>OY997268.1:319402215-324538035 GCA_963921465.1 Triticum timopheevii
CACCGACTGCATCACCCCGCAAGGTGAATTGAAGTAACCACACTTCATCGTTGTTCATAATGAACCTATACAACTGTACTGCATGTCCCAGCAAACGTACTGCATTACCGAGAACCTGCACTGCGTTTTTTCACGATAAACTGAAGTAACTTCATTGCATCGTTTTTGGAGGCGTACTGTACTACTTTGTCTGGAATAAGTAAACAGAGATAGTTGAGGAAGTGTACTGCTTACCTCGTGTTGCAGTGCTTCCTTGCGTTTGCAGGAAGAAGCTCCCTTCTCGCCCGTCTGCAGAACTTTTGCGTTCACCCGTGCAGTCCACTTGCCCTTCAGAAGTTCATGAGCGGTATTGATGTTGCTCAAGGTGAGTGGTGACAGAGGATTTGCTCTTAAGGTCGTTGCAGCCTTAATCCAAGAAGCTGCTGTGGATGAAGTAACCTTGTGCACAGTCCTCTTTTCTTGAATTGGTATGATGTCAAGGCAGCACCAATCCACATCTGATGAAGTACAGGTAATTGAAGACCCTGCCCTCAATGTTGTGGTACTTGAAGGACCGGAGGAGATCAGCGGCGGCGCTCCCTGGCCGCTGCCGCGGAAGAAGGCCGGGAGGGGAGGGGCGACAATGCTCCCTGGCCACTGCCGCGGAAGAAGGCCGGGAGGGGAGGGGTTGCATCGCTCCCTGGCTACCGCCGCGGAAGAAGGCCGAGAAGGGAGGGGAGGCATCGCTGCCGGCCGCTGCCATGGAAGAAGGCCGGGAGGTGAGGGGCGGCGTCGCTCCCATGCCGCCGCTGCGGGAGAAAGCGGGGAGGGGAGGGGCGGCATCAGTCCTAGGGCGCTGCCGTGGAAGAAGGCCGAGAGGGAAGGGGCGACGGTGCTCTGGTGGGGGATGTGCAGAATAAGCCAGGTGTGATTAGAACAAGACTCAGGGTGTTATCAGAATAGGGCTGGACTATTCTGTTACTAGTAACAAAATAATATCGGCTCCTATAAGGGCGCGCTGAAGCCCACGCCACCACCTCCCTCTTGACTCTGGCCCCACCTCCCGCCCCACCAATCCCGTCCTGCCCCATCTCCGGCGGTGGCTACCCTAGCACACCCCAGCCCCGGTGACCTGCAACCCCGGCGCGTTGCATCCCCGGCGACCCGCAACCCCGGTGAACTCCATCCCCGGCGACTCGCATCCCCGGCGCGCCGCATACCCGGCGACCCTAGCCCCAGCGTGCCCCATCCCCGGCGACCCCAGCCCCGGTGCCTCCGATCCCCACCCGCCACCGCCGCAACTCTGGTCCGGCGAGACTAGCACTTCCCTCGACTCTGCAAAACGTCTCTGCTCCTATCGCATCTCAGGTCAGCGCCGCAGGCCTCCCTCCTTCTGGCGTTCCTCCCAGCCCCCTCATCTCTTCAAGGTGCTCCGCTCGCTGCCTCGTACTTGACCCTCCCGCTCCTCCACCCCTACACTGCCGCTCCCTCCTGCTGTCCTCACACACAAGGTCGGTCCCTTGACAGAAATTGCTGGTTCCTACCGGTGCTGCTTCTCCGACGAGGTCATCGTGTTGCATATGCGCCGGCAAACAACATCATCTCTTGTTTTGTTTCCATTAACACTCGGTAAGACAGGAAATTCTTTAGTGCTAGTTCAATGAAAGAAACAACAGCAGTTCACAATTCTAAAAAAAATCACATTTTTGGACAAACGCCAAGTGTTTTCTACAATGTCTCAGTGCACTGGACTACTAGCTTTTGCTCTGTTCATTGTTTATTTGTAGATAACTTGTGCTTGAAAATTGCTAGAGACAGCATGCTCCCCTTGGCTTCAACTGCACCGCAGGCCTGCTCCACTTGTCTTCCACAGCACCACCGGCAGACAAGCCTGGATGCTTTCGCTCGAACCGCCGCACCGCCCAGCCGCAACACTCCTCCAGCCACCATCCGGCGGCACGCGGTGCTCCAAGCACGTCCTTGGATGCCCCCTCCTGTTTCCTACTCCCTGTGAAGCGCCCGACCGTCTCCCTTCTACCCCGTCCGTCCAGGTATGGTACTCACACCAGTTCAAGTAGTGATGTTGCGACAAGTACAGCTCCTCCCCTGTCAAGCTTAGTGAGCCAAAAAAGAGCATCTTGATGGATGATTGTTAGCTCGCTTTATCATCGGCTAAAATGCGTATATATATGACTCGTGCTATGTTTAGCAAGTTGCTTCCGGATGCCTATTCAATCTCTACTAGTTTGATGTCTAGAACCTTCTGTACAGTTTGTGCTTTTGCTTTTTGGATGCTTTTTTTGAAATGAAAATTACAGTTGAAGGAAGATTGAGGTTTAAAGTTCAGACACGTCTTGAATAAAAGTTTTGATAGTGTAGTAGCAGAAAAACATAGGGCAGGTCTTGTAGTTTTGAACTTTTGGATTTGTATGTCAAATTTTAGTCAAGTAGGTTTTCAGATCAAAATGATGTACCTTTAGTCGCTATATTGCTCAGTTCATGTGCAACCATTGGAGGAGTTCGAAAAATTAGAACTCATCCATTTCCATAAAATTCTGTAAGTTTCATGCGTGTGCTACTACAAATCTGAAATATTTTTCCAATCATACTAGTACTGATGCAATAACCTAAAAAAGTTGAAGAAAAATTCTATAAGTTCTGTGTGTGTGCTGCTACAAATCTGAACTTCTTGTCTAGTCATTCTAGTACTGATGAAGATCGAGCTGACTGAAATACTGTACTGCTATCGGATAAATTCAAAACCAAGACCACTGCTAGTTCAAAACAAAAAACACACCCCAACCCTCTTGGTAGAAAAACAAGTTCAAATTTTATGTGTAATGGGCTACCATAACTCATGCCACTCGAATGGTCTGTTGTCCTTCCAACTAGTCATAACAGTAAATGATGAATACAAGTAGATGATTATGGTGTTTAGTAAAAATTCCTTCAAGTACATATGCAATCATGCGCAAGTTCAACAACATCGTCTTAGAAGGTTCGCAGCATCACAAGGAATTCAGATTTTGAAAAGGTTCATATAAGAAACCACATGAAAATACAGAGAACAAAAAAAGATTCAAAGAGTAAGAATGCTCATGACAGGACTACAAGTCTTTGTGTACAAATATTAATGCAGGGGTGTGAAAATTTTATAGCATTTCTGCCTATGGGTGTTTGTACTTCTGCCTGAAAGACAAATATTGTGTTCCTAGCTCCACTCACAGAATAAGTTTCTTTTCCTATATAAATAATTTTTCTAGTTGCAGAACTACATGTGCCACTCTAGATGAAACTTCTGAAACCTCCAATGACACTTCTAAGTCTAAAACCTGCATGTTTCAGTGTATGTTGAAACTGCAGCAATTTTGGTGTGCGGGTGCTTGAAAAAAATACCTAATACACATTTCTTGTTGAAAGTCGGTGTCTTTGCATGATTGTGTCTGCTTACGGAAATGAAAATTATTTGTTACAGGTTTCCTTTTTCATCCGTCCCTCTGATAGTTTTGGAGAACAGAGATGGAAGCAACCTGCAATTTGTGTGGCATGTTCACTAAAATTTTTTGGATCCTGACCAGATTATTCTCAAGAAAACTGTTTTGACTTGGTAAACTTGGTAGCATAATTTACTAGGCAGAAATATATGCAAGAAGGTTTTGAAGGGGCGCATGGGGGCTTTGGCTATGGCATCAGGAATCAAGAATGAGAAGATGTCTTAAGCTTTGCTCTAGCCTACAACATGATTGTAGCTAACACCCTCTTTAGAAAGAGAGAATCACATCTGGTGACTTTTAGTAGTGGCCAACACTCTAGCCAGATTGATTTCATCCTCTCGAGAAGAGAAGATAGGCGTGCGTGCCTAGACTATAAGGTGATACATGGAGAGAGTGTTGTACCCCAGCATAAGCTGGTGGTTGCTGACTTCTGCTTTCAGATTCGTGTCCAGCGGGATAAGCGTGCCAAAGTCGCTAGAACGAAGTGGTGGAAGCTCAAGGGGGAGGTAGCTCAGGTGTTCAAGGAGAGGGTAATTAAGGAGGGCCCTTGGGAGGAAGGAGGGGATGCGGACAATGTATGGATGAAGATGGCGACTTGCATTCGTAAGGTGGCCTCGGAGGAGTTCGGAGTGTCCAGGGGAAGGAGAAGCGAAGATAAGGATACCTGGTGGTGGAATGATGATGTCCAGAAGGCGATTAAAGAGAAGAAAGATTGTTCAGACGCCTATACCTGGATAGGAGTGCAGACAACATAGAGAAGTACAAGATGGCGAAGAAGGCCACAAAGCGAGCTATTGGTGAAGCAAGGGGTCGGGCATATGAGGACCTCTACCAATGGTTAGGCACGAATGAAGGTGAAAGGGACATCTATAAGATGGCTAAGATCCGGGAGAGGAAGACGAGGGATATTGGCCAAGTCAAATGCATCAAGGACGGAGCAGGCCAACTCTTGGTGAAGGACGAGGGGATTAAGCATAGATGGCGGGAGTACTTCGACAAGCTGTTCAATGGGGAGAATGAGAGTTCTACCATTGAACTGGACGACTCCTTTGATGAGATCAGCATGCGTTTTGTGCGGCGCATCCAGGAGTCTGAGGTGAAGGACGCTTTAAAAAGGATGAAAGGAGGCAAGGCGATGGGCCCTGATTGTATCCCCATTGAGGTGTGGAAAGGTCTCGAGGACATAGCGATAGTATGGCTAACCAAGCTTTTCAATCTCATTTTTCAGGCAAACAGGATGCCAGAAGAATGGAGACGAAGTATATTAGTACCAATCTTCAAGAACAAGGGGGATGCTCAGAGTTGTATTAATTACCGTGGAATTAAGCTGATGAGCCATACAATGAAGCTATGGGAGAGAGTCATTGAGCACCGCTTAAGAAGAATGACAAGCGTGACCAAAAATCAGTTTGGTTTCATGCCTGGGAGGTCGACCATGGAAGCCATTTTCTTGGTACGACAACTTATGGAGAGATATAGGGAGCAAAAGAAGGACTTGCATATGGTGTTCATTGACTTGGAGAAGGCCTATGATAAGATATCGCGGAATGTCATGTGGTGGGCCTTGGAGAAACACAAAGTTCCAGCAAAGTACATTACCCTCATCAAGGACATGTACGCTAATGTTGTGACAAGTGTTCGAACAAGGGATGTCGACACCGATGACTTCCCGATTAAGATAGGACTGCATCAGCAGTCAGCTTTGAGCCCTTATCTTTTTGCATTGGTGATGGATGAGGTCACAAGGGATATACAAGGAGATATCCCATGGTGTATGCTCTTTGCGGATTATGTGGTGCTAGTTGACGATAGTCGGACGGGGGTAAATGGGAAGTTAGAGTTATGGAGACAAACCTTGGAATCGAAAGGGTTTAGGCTTAGTAGAACTAAAACCGAGTACATGATCTGCTGTTTCATTACTACTAGGTGTGAGGAGGAGGAGGTTAGCCTTGATGGCCAGGTGGTACATCGGAAGGACACCTTTCGGTATTTGGGGTCAATGTTGCAGGAGGATGGGGGTATTGATGAAGATGTGAACCATCGAATCGAAGCCGGATGGATGAAGTGGCGCCAAGCTTCTGGCATTCTCTGTGACAAGAGAGTGACACAAAAGCTAAAAGGCAAGTTCTACAGGATGGCGGTTCGACCCGCAATGTTGTATGGCGCGGAGTGTTGGCCGACTAAAAGGCGACATGTTCAAAAGTTAGGTGTGGCGGAGATGCGTATGTTGAGATGGATGTGTGGCCACACGAGGAAGGATCGAGTCCGGAATGATGATATACGAGATAGAGTTGGGGTAGCACCAATTGAGGAGAAGCTTGTCTAACATCGTCTGAGATGGTTTGGGCATATTCAGCGCAGGCCTCCAGAATCTCCAGTGCATAGCGGACGGCTAAAGCGTGCGGAGAATGTCAAGAGAGGGCAGGGTCGACCGAATTTGACATTGGAGGAGTCCGTTAAGAGAGACCTAAAGGATTGGAGTATCGACAAAGAGCTAGCTATGGACAGGGGTGCGTGGAAGCTTGCTATCCATGTGCTAGAGCCATGAGTTGGTTGCGAGATCTTATGGGTTTCACGTCTAGCCTACCCCAACTTGTTTGGGACTAAAGGCTTTGTGGTTGGTGTTGTTGTAGAAATATATGCAACTTGTACATTTCTTGACTGCAATAATTACTTAGGTCCACAAAGTTTCAGAACCGAATGTCAGGAAAATGATGCCTTTTCAGTTATTGTACATTACTTGGCATTTGAGCCCTCACTATTGTCAGAATGTCAAAGCTAGTGTAATCCCTATTCAGATGCTGCTCTTCTGAATTTTGGTTCCCACATTCAAGTCTGGTGGTTTAAATATTTATTTTCAATAAGTACTGATAATAAAAACTAAAAGTTTGTCCATCACAAATGTTCACATAGCATTATACTTGTTCGCGTAGTATTGTCTAGTAAGTATTGAAGTCATGCTCGTCTAGTAAGTACAGAAGTCATGCTCGTCTAGTAAGTACAGAAGTCATGCTCTTATTTGCACATCATGCAAGTTCAATTATATATCACCCATGGATGTCTCCCTCTGTCCAACTATTGTTGCTGCTTCAAAACACAGAAATTTGATTCGGCCAGTAACTTATTAGTTGACTTCATTTTTATCGTTTATTGGCTCATCGACAACCTCATTTGTTGAACTGATTAATAGTCGTTACTAAATGCTAGATTATTTGGACTGATTGATAGTACATAAACTGGTTAGCAAAAACTTATTTTTGATTATTTAATTACTACTAGTCAGTCAAGGCATGAATGAAATTCTCTTTTGAACGAAACCTATATTGGATTTTTGAATTGATGCAGGATAGAGAAAAAGAAAATGAAGAGAATGATCACCATCTCATTTTTCTTGATTTACTATAAATAACACTGCATTACTACTAGCCAGAAAATGAAGAGAACGAAACCTATATCAATTAGTTTGTTCTACTTATATTCCATGAACTTCTAGTATCCTAACTGATATGGTAGTGACATGAGCTCCCTCGCCGCCACTGTAGGGTCTGCAGCGTCGTCCCAGGCCGAGCCCATGGCATACATTAACTTTGTTGCTATAGTTGCTACAGCAGAAACAATACAAAACTCTTTTTAGGTTTCTTTGTGAACTTATAATGTTTACTGTACATGAACTTGGTTGTTCGTTTCCCATGAATTTGTACATTGCCTTGCCAAGTTGTGCATGTACTACCCATAGGAGCACTTGAAAAATTAAGTTATGTTTAATTTCTAATTTAAATTTAGTACATAGGAGCACTTGAAAATCAGTTGCTTTGTTTTACTTACATTCCATGAACTTCTAATACCATTGATTTGGTAGTGACATGAGCTCCTTCACCACTCTAGAATATGTGTGACAATTTAGCAAAAAATGGTCCATCATTAGTTCAGATTCAAAAAGACCATAACTTCATAGGAAGAAAAAATCGGCAAGGAAAAAAAAATCAAGGTGGCTCGCAAAGAAACTTGGGAAAACTAAGGCGTTGTTTTATTCCTGCTCTCATTTATTCTACGCTTTGGCATTTCGTTGATGATATTTATTGCATCCTTCATCACCTATCTTGAATTAGGAGATTCATTCATCATTTCTATATTGATTCTGTAAATCTATTGATTTTTAGTGGTTTACGAATTTTGGGAGAGTGGAGACCTGGAAGAATACTTTCAGGTGTTGTTGGCCATGACAATAAATGACTAGGAAGAACACTTTCAATAGTCCAGGAAGACAACAACAACAATGAGAAAAATGCAATGATGCACTGTACTGACATTGGGGAAAAGCTATGATTTTGTGCTCCTGTTTGTTGTTATGTCAATGAGAAACCAACACTTCTTTTCTTTAGGTTTTGTGTTTTGATCTATGAGGGATAAACAAATTTTACTATTCAAGTGAAAGCCCCAATATATGATGGATGTGGGAGTTATTTTTACATTCGGTGTTCAGTGCTTCTCTTTGTGTAATGTTTTATGTTTTCAAGTGCTCGATGAAAAATTATGTTCCTAGTAGTTCATATATTATTGCCTCAGGAGTTCATGTGTTACTGCCCAGTAAGTAAACCTATTAATGACTTTCTAAAGTGTGATGAAGAAATGGATATTAAACTGTGTGTGTGTGTGTGTGTGTGTGTGATTTGAGTTTTCATGTCCTCAACCGCATTCAGTTATTGCTAATTCTTCAAGTTGATTTTCCTATAAGTAAATGTGATCAGACCCTTCCCCTTCTATGCTCAACTCAACCCAGTCTGTTCACAAAAAGTCTTCACTGTGTCCTTGACAACTAAAGAATTCGTGAACGAAACATTAAAATTTTCATATCTGAATTTTTGGATGTGGCCGCTCCAACCGTTCCACTTCCCACGATGGATTAAACAAATCCCCCAAGATCTCCACCTCTCTGTATGTGGGTGACACATGTCGTTTGAATAGCAAGGGTCAGGGGCATGATCGTCCAAAATCTTCGGGCGAGCAGATTTTCACTACGGCTATAAATACCCCTCGCCCTCCTCAGACCTCATTTACTCCGCTCGATCTCACTCCCCTCGCTCGAGCTCTCTGACCTAGCACCGCTGCTAACTTTCATCATCGTCGTTGAGGAAGAGCTTCACTGCCTCGACCTCATCGCCGTCGTACTCGGGCCGCCCGCGTTAATCTTCACCCCGCCGCCGCTATAGCTGTCTCCCGCCATCGACATAGGGCATGGGAGATCTGATCTAACGAACTTCTCCATATCCACTCCCAGTTCATCGTGTTCTTCATCAAGGGTAATTAAAATCTAATTTTACTACCCTACTTTGATTCTTATGATTTCCACAAAATCCTCAAAAGGTGTCTATTCTTCAACTTCCCGCTCCTTAAACACCTGAATGATTATGTTCCTTGATTTGTTTCTCTAAGCTATGTTTTTCTTCAAGATTCCTCCATTGTGTGGCTTTTCAAATCTATACAACTCTGGAACCTAAGTCAAGAGTGCTTAGTGAAATTTCTCAAGACACCCATGGTCAAATTCCTCAAACTTGATACTTTTAAAAAAATTCTGAAAACGCATATGACCTCTCCAAATTCTTCCCACCTATACTCTGTTCACAGGTACGAAATGTCCATTGCTGAATCACTAGGTTCTCATCAACTTAACTTATTTGCAGCGTTCGTCGAAGAAAATTTGGATACTTCGTTAGAAACATCCAAAGTTCAAAGTCCTCAATTGAGAAAAATGGCAGATGGGAAAAGACCACAGAAGGGAGGAAAGAGGCCTAAGACAAACGCAACTTTTGAGATCCCTGAGGACATATCTGATGAATATTGCACACCAGATGAAGAAACTCATGGGAAGGAAAACAAGAAACAATGCAAAGTGCGCATACAGAAGATTGAGAGGAGATGGGCGAAGGAATGGAGGGAATATCATTATGTAACTCCAAAGTACATGAAGAAATTCGATGTGAACCCTCCATGTCCAAGACCACCCTTGGCAGCTGGGCAAATAGCTGATCCCACCAGCGTCAGGTACAGTGAGGAATTTCCAAAAGAATGTGCCAAGTGCCAACCAAGCTTCAGAAAACTGATGCAGAAGCAGTGAGGAAATTCAGTGAGGATTCTCAAGCTGCTGTCGCTGAGGCCACTGCTAGTAAAACAGCGCCAAAGAAGGCCTTGTTGAAAAAGTCTGTTGGAAGGAATCTTCAAGCTCAGTGCCCTCACAGCCAAGTTCTTCAATGCAAAACCCTCAGGAAAGATTCCTCAAGCAACTTCTTCAAGGGCAGTGCCAATCCCCTCAGTTGCTTTAAAATCCTCAGCAGCTGCCTTAGAGTCCTCAACACCCGTGCATCTTGCAACATGTCAGCGGATTGTAGGCTTCTCTATTGCCTCAGGGGCATCTGCATCATCCTTAGCTCCACCACAATCTTCAAGTGGGTTAACTTTGGTAAAGGTCGAGACCACACTGCTGGACGTGGATTGAGGCCAAGTCCTCACAAGAAGCAAGTGGCATTCCATGTTCCGTCTGATGACGATGATGAAGCCGATGATGAAGAATTGACTAAAATCATCTAGGATAGACTCGAAAGGGTTGCAAGAGTCAAAGGCAGCTCCGTGCCTCTTATGTTGGATCCGAAGGAGATCCTCGATTTCATTGACTTATGGCACAAAGATCCCAACACTCCACTTCCTGACTTTAACCTCACTCCTGGTCAAAGTCACATGCTAAATGCCTTCATAGGCGAAGAAAAGTGGATGTTTCAAAATGTCGGACAAGTGAAGAAGGCCCAGTACAAGAAAGAGAGATTCCCGAGGAACAATGTTCTTTCACTGGCTCCTAAAGAACTTGTAACTGTTCAGAGGGAGATCAAAGACCTCAGTGATGAATTTGACAGATATCTTACAGATTGGCTCGGTGCCAAAGTCAGATTTGTCAAGATTGCCAAGAATCTCAAGGCAGACGTTGCAGCATCATCGCAACAAATTCCTTAGGCTAAAGCTTCTGTTCAGTCTGCTGAAGAAACCGTTGTGCCTAAAGAAACTGTTGTTCCTGAAGAAATTAACAATGCCAGGGCAACTGCATCAGCCGTGCCTGAAGAAAATGAACCAACTTCATCTGCTCCTCCAGAAAAATCTTCAAAGGTGAAGAAAACCATACTCCCTTCTGGATCAGATGTGAAGAAGACGAAGGCTGCAGAGAAGGAAGCCACAAGTAAGAGGAAAGCATCAACCTCTGCAGAGTCCTCGACTCCCAAGAAAGTGAGGACTTTGACGAGCTCTTTCAGTGAACCAACTGATGTTGTTCCTATCTCCATAGTGCTATCAAAGGAGATCATTCCTTTTGGTGAAGAATATGTCATTCCGGATGACACTGATGAAGAAAATCATTCTGCTGCTTCCTCAAAGCAGTTGGATGAAGAAACTAATGTGGAAGATGTTGTTTCCACACCTCTGGTATCATCGCTTGTGCCTTAGTTCAAAGCTGAAGAGCCAGACGTTGAGGAAATTGAAGAAGATGTGGATATTTGGCTCAACAACACCTGTGTTGAATGATGACTATTGGGAAAATCTTCAACCCAATTCACCAATTGCCACACCTCTGCATCTAATTCCTCAGTCCCCTGTGTATACTGAAGAAATTCTAACAGGATCTGAAGGACGTCAAGCTTCACTTCTGTCCATACCTGAAGAAATGGAGAACCAGACTACTGCTAATGAAACTGCTGCTGAAATTCGTCAGTCTGAAGTTCTTGAAGTTGTGACTCAAGAGGTTGTGAGGCCGTCAACTACAAATCTTTAGCCCAAGCCACAAAATCCTCATGCAAAGAGGCCAAGATTTAAGGCTGATGATTTCTTCGCTGAGTGTCATTTCTTCACTAATCTAAATCCATATGACTGAGAAAGACTTCAGTGCAAGACGTTCTGGACTACAAGCTAGATGAATTTCTATGTATCGCTTCTATTTGACAAGTACAAGGTATTTCAGCACCGTCAAATTGCTCATGTGGATATGGATTCCGTTCCGTGCTTCCAGCTAGTTCTCAATGTTCTTCATGAAGTTGGACTCTTAAATTTCTGTGCTGATATTTGTGATTGGAATGAAGAGATAATTCTTCAATTCTATGCAACTCTGCACCTCACTGGAAATGTGGCTAATGTTAATTCATGGGTGCTTGACTAGGTGACTGAGAACACTCACTATAAAGCTCCAGCCTCTGAATTGCTTCATGCCGTTCCAGTCAGTCCTCCTACTAAAAGCGCAAGGCTGATCTATGAAGAACCTGAACTTCAAAATCATCTGATGCAAGTGCTGATGAAGCCTTTGCGGCCTAGCCAAGATCCTAGAACCACCTTCCTAGTGAAGGATTTGTTATATGTGCGAAGGACAATATACCGCATCCTGACCAAAACCCTTAGTCCAATCAAAGACCACAACTCTTAAGAAGAAGAAGTTGTTGGCACCATGAAGAATCTGCTATTCAACATCATACATGGCATACCCATTAACTAACACAATTTTTTCATGAGGACTTTGGCTAATGTCGCACTGTCACCGTTTTAATTGAAGCCCTATGCTCCTTGGATTATGAAATTCATCAGAACCAGTTCTTCAATTCACTACAAGACAGATTTTCAGAATCACCTCAGCTTTCTGCCTCCCATTGAAGCCCTCAAAAGTACTATTTCTTCAGTTGATGAAAAAGGCAAAGCTGTTGTTATTGATGAAGGCACTCGTCCATTGGATGGTCAGTTTCGCAAGGCTGCATCGTATTCCACCAATGATGACTCTACAACTCAAGATTCTGCTAGAGCCCACAAGCAAAATCCTCAAGCCACTACTCCACGAGTGATGACTGATCGTGAGATTCTTCTAAGTCTTCATCGGAAGGTCGATCGCAATCACAAGTGGGGCAAGCGTCAATTTGGCTCAATTCTTCAGAACATGACTGTTACTCAAAACACTGCGAAGAAGAATCATTACTATGCGCATGAAATCTTCGAGCGCACTAGGGATATACTGTCTCATCTTTACAGTGACAAAGACCTCAAGCAGACGAACTTTTAGTAGAACATTGACTGGGCTCAACCTCCCTCAAAGAAATTCAAGAAGGTCAAAGTTCCTCAGCTAGTCACAAGTTCATATTCTTCATCGCGCGAGACAGATGAAGCTGAGGATATCAACGACGGTAGGCCCTACTTCAACAAGCGACCCCGACAATGCTGACGCTCCTCCATCGACATCATGATGATATTCTTCAGGGGCGCTAGTCCTCATTTTTTATTCCTTTTGGCCATTCAATGAAAAAGGGGGAGAAATTTGAGTTAGTCTTCAAGCGGGTTTTATATATGGGCTGTTTTTTTTTCGTTAAGTTACAACTCTCGCTCTTCTGAAGTGTTTGTTTGACGGGTTGTAAACTTAAGTCCGATGGTGGTCTGATACTTTTGAACTACTTTCTGAATGCTTATTTCCTCAAGTATCTTAATGCACGCATGCTGAATTTCGTCAAACACCATTTTCCATCATGCATTTCAAAATCTTCATATTATAAGTTAAATGCATGTATGTATTAGAAGATATAGGGGGATATCTCCATGATTCTATTCTACAATGTGCATTTGCAATCAAAGCAAATTCCTCAAATATGCACATCTTCAAGGGGAATTCTTCTATATCTTGCAATCAAATTTCTCAATATCAATATTTACACGTCATATGTTTATCCCCGTTGAAAACTTAACCTATTTGTCATCAATCACAAAAAAGGGGGAGATTGTAAGTGCATCTAGTGCCCCTTATTGATTTTGGTGTATTGAAGACTTATAGGTTAAGGGACTAATGTGTTTATGAGTGTACACAGGTTCTATAAGTCTCTGAGGAGTTCGATATTTCTAACGAAAGTCGACCCCTAAAAATGAATGCCTTCATTTGAAGACTTTGGTTTTCTTGAAGACCTTGAAAATGAGGAAATTGGTGTGACCTTGAAGACATTGATATTGATGCGAGGATTATGAAGCATGAAGACTTTTGTTTTCATAGTTTCATTTTCTCCTTCTTGAGTCATAGGAAACACTGTGCTGTTAAAGGTGATCGAGGTAAAATTAAGGAAAATTTTCCAAGTGATGCTCATCCCAAAGCCTACACATACCCAATCCTTCGAGTGAAGCCTTTGGAAATCTCATATAGTTCACTCAATATCTTCAGTGACACAGACGAAGATCTTTTGGCCTCTGAGGAATTTGTTCTGACTGAGGAGTTTGGAATTTGCTAGTGCGGATTGCCTACAAGTGAGGAACATGATAGCCCTGAGGAATTTGAGAGCTCAACTTTCCGATTGTTGTTGTGCTACGCGCCAGCTGTCCCAAATATCTTATCCACCTAACAGTCATATCATTAAAGGGCATTTATGTCTTATCATGTCGGGCTGCTCCCCGACTATAAATAGCCACCCCCTTCAACTACTAGCTTGTTGGCTGCTCTCAGACAAACTGACACTTGTCATTTAGAGCATCCCATCCTCCGAGGACTTTGAACAAAAATCATCAGTGAGGAAAACCCCAAAACCAAAACACCTAAAACCCAAAGTGATAGAGCATCATTGAATAGATTGTTCCTGTGTGGAACCGATGCTTGTTATGTTTGAAGACTGTGCATCTTCTAGATGGTTAGGCGTCATGGTCTAGAGCATCCAAGAGGAATTGTGGATCACCGAGTGACCAAGTCTGTGAAGGTTTGGAAGTCACCTGAAAATTTACCATGAGTGATTGGGCGTGGTCTGTGTGACCATGGCTCAAGGAGAATACGGTAAGGACTGTGTGTCCTGGGACTGTGTGTCCTTTGGTTTAAATACCAAGCTGCTCCAACCAGAAGTACAACTGGCATAACTATTGGAACTGGTCTACCAAATCACTATCTTCACCGAGCTACTATTCTATTTCCTCAACCCTTTCATTTCCTCGCTCATGTGTTGATGAAATTGATCGTTACTATTTGAAAATTTTGACTAAAGATTTTCCCAATTTCCTCAATCCTATTTCTTCAGTCATCTTGTCTGCTGCCTACTTATCCTGTTTACACACTACGTGTGCTCTGTTTATGTTTCATTCATCATGATGACTATGCTACTATCTTGTTATGCATGCACCTGAGTACTTACTCCGCTGCTTGTATTTCGTCGCTTAGAAAATTCTTCAAGTTGAATTTCCTTAGTGACGAATTTGTAAAAATCGCTTATTCACCCCCCCACTAGTCGATATAACGCACTTTCAAGGTGGCTGGGTTTGGGATGATTTGGACACTCTGATTTAGATTGGACGGTCAAGATAAATAGGTTAGGGAGTCCAAATGAGAAAACAAAGATGTTTTGGTGATGTTCAAAGATTATCCGGACCCATTGGTAATGACAGCCCGGTCGATTCGGGTCGGGGAAGTTTTGAACAGGTAGTAACTGGCTCTTGGGCGGGCAGAGAGGTTGCTCAGGCGGTCAAATAAAAGGGAAACGAAACCTGGTTGGACTGAGAACGATCAATGGAGACAAAAAGGAAACCAGTAACTACAAACCAATGCAAGTTTTATGAAAACATGCAGATGCAATGCACATGATGCCATGATGATATGCAACAAACAAATAAAACACACGACGACAATGAAAACCATTGAAGGCATATGGAGCATCGGTCTCGAGATGTTACACGCTCAAGGGTGTTGCTTCCGAAGTAGACTCCATCCTGGAGGAGGAGTGCCGCTTGCTCTTCACCGCTGCCGCGACGCACGTTTTCGGCCATCTCTACCTCGACCGCCGCTGGGGCGTCCGGATCGCCTGGACAATACCAAGGGACGAGGGGCTACGTGACCAGTTAGGCCCCTGAGTCACGATGCTCAGGGGTCTCCCTTGATGTACGAACATCACTCATGAAGGAAACTTGGGGAGCGTCTAGGTTAATCTGGAGTCTTCCATACCATTCCTCCCCAGATTTTGCCTGGGAGGGACGTGAGAAGACCAGGTACTGGGGATCTGATGAGGTGGGATGTGCTAGGCCTGGCCTGAGCACAACCCCCGTGTCCAGCCCCCTCAAGCGTGTCTTCTGTGAGGAAACCTACACGATAGGACGGTACGAAGAGTCGACAGGCTATCCTGAGGTTGGTGTGGCTGCTAGGGCACCCTTAGTTGTTTATTCACCAGCGCGGAGCATGGTGCTTCCACTTTAGCGTGGGCATAGTCCCTCCTCGATCGTGTCATCTACTAGCGCGGAGCATGGGGTTCCACTTATGTGTGGGCATAGTCGCTCCTCAGCCGTGTCGTCCGCTAGCGCGGAGAACGGGGCTTCCACTGGTCTGTGGGTGGGAGTTCCCTCGGGGGGAGACTGTTGGTGTCAAAATTGGAAGATCTCGGGTAGGGGGTCCCGAACTATGCGTCCAAGGATCGAAGGTAACATGAGGCAGGGGACATGTTGTTTACCCAGGTTCGGGCCCTCTTGATGGAGATAATACCCTACTTCCTACTTGATTGACTTTGATGAGTATAGGGGTTACAAGAGTTGATCTACCTCAAGATCGTAATAGCTAAACCCTAGATGTCTAGCTTGTATGATTATGATTATCTCTACGGTCTAAACCCTCCAGTTTATATATACACCAGAGGGACCTAGGGTGGTACAGAGTTGGTTTGCAGAGAAAGGAAGATGCATGATCCGAATGCCAAGCTTGCCATCCACGCAAAGGAGAGTCCCATCCAGACACGGGGGAAGGTCTTTGATCTCGTATCTTCACGGCCCATTAGTCTGGCCTATATCACATAGCCCGGACGCCCAAGGACCCCTTAGTCCAGGACTCCCTCAGCAGCCTGTGAACCGGGCTTCAATGACGATGTATCCGGCGTGCAGATTGTCTTTGGCATTGCAAGGCGGGTTCCTTCTCCAAATACTCCAAAGCAGTCTTCCGCACATAAGAGATGTATCCGGACCTGCTTAACAATTACAACCCTAAGTTGTAAAGGCAACAACACTTAAAATAAGTCACATCCACGGGCAACTTTTTCGGCGAGACGTTATGTTTTGGCCTTGTTATTATTCTGAACCATTTTACAGCTCCCGCTTCGCGTTTCAAGGCACAGCCATCGACAAGTCTTGTCAAAGCAAAGATCGTGTCCCCTTATCACGGGATCCTCATCAATGCGGGTTTGGGTAATCCAACCGTGCCATTCGCACGTCTCCTTGGGAATAGGTGAGGTTTAAGTCTTATGAGAGGGCGCTTGATATTTACTGCCTCTATAAGAGGACAAGGACCCATTTGTTCACCTCACGCCTTGTTCGTCCTTTGCCCTTCCGTCCCCGAGCTCCAGCACCCAAGTTCTAAACTTTGCCTTCGCCCCAACTTCTCCAGCAATGGCCGGATCTGATTTCCAGGGCAAGTGGATGGCCTCTTACATAACAGAGAAGGACATCACAGATCTACGTGAGGCGAGGTACCTGACGGCGGAGGTTAAACACAGGCTTCCAACCCCGGGGCAGGTCATCCCCACCCCGGAGCCTGGTGAGAGGGTGGTATTTATCCCTCACTTCCTCTGAGGACTTGGGTTCGCCCTCCATGCCTTCGTCCAAGGTCTCATGTTCTACTACGAACTGGATTTCCACGATCTAGCCCTGAATTCCTTCCTCCACATCTCGGCGTTCATCGTCGTGTGCGAGGCCTTTCTCCACGTCCCCCACACTTCGGCTTGTGGCTCAAGGTTTTTAATGAGAAGTCGAAGTTGGTTGACGGTCAACATGCCGAGTGCGGCGGCGCCATGGTGAGCAAGCTCAACCATGTAACCTAGCCCAGAGGGAAATTCGTGGACGCCGTCAAGGTATGGCTGCACGAGTGGTTCTACACCACCGAACCCCGCAGCACCAAGTGGGCGGCCGCTCCTGCTTTCAGAATCGGACCTCCGCTGCGGCTTGCGTCCTAGACCAACAAGGGTCTAGATTGGGGATCCCCTAACGAAGTATTGATGCTGCAAAATTTCATCAAGAGCATGATAGCAAAGGACATCGCCCTTGCTGATGTGATCCAGGTGATGCTTATCCGCCGAGCTCTTCCCTGCCAACGACGACCTCTCAAAATGTGGGAGTTTAATCCGGAAGGGCCACGGACCCTGCAGCGATTCTTTGGCATGATGCATAAAGGGATCTGGAAGCTGCTCTTCAAGAACTAGAAGACGTGGACAAGGAAGTCTGACGACACCGGCCTCGACTGCAACAATCCGGCATCCCCAGTAAGTATCATATTTCCGAACATTACTTAGCTCGTCAATCTTAGGGAGGAGTACTGAAAATTCCATCTCCTGAATAGGGCTGGATAAAGAAGGTAGAGCGGATTAAGTGTCCGGCCCTGCTCCCCGAAAACCCAGCCGAGCCTCTATTGATGAGGATGTTGGTCCCGGCGCCTACCAGGCACCTGTGAAGAAGGACAAGAAGAAGAAGAGCAAGGAGGCCGAAGGTGGCCTCCATCATGAAGATACTTCGGGCGCTATGTCCGGAGGAACCAACGCTCCTTCCTCTCACGAGGGAGACGAAGATGAGGATGAGAGGAGGAGGAGGAAGAAGAGAACCCTCCTCTCAAAGGGAAAAAGAGGGCGGCCTCCGTAGATCCGGAGGAGGGGGCGTCCAAGAGGGGAAAGATATCCCTTTCGGATGATTTGGATTCGGGCACTGGAGCTGTCCCCAAGCACCGCCCCCAAGCCAAGCCCCTTGCTGAATCGTAAGTACCTTAGGATGCCTTACATACGTCCAATCTTTTTATAAATTGTAAGAATAATATCAAATTACGTGTTTCAGTCCGGCCCGTGATATCCCTCAAGAATCATCATCATCGAGGGATCTTCTGCCGAAGATGATGGAGAGCGAGACGCCTCCACAAGCTTCCCCGCCTCCTAGGGCGGACGACACCGAGGTGTCGTCCCAAAGGATCTCTCTGGCTCCGGAGAAGTGCGGGAGGGGACCAAGATGGCGCTAGAGGATAATGCCTTGGCTGCTGAGAACATGAGGGGCGCAACCCTCAAGGAGACCGGCGACGGGGGTCCTGGATCATCCGACCCCGTCCAGACACTGTACTGGAGACACAAATGGCTCCGGAATCGAATCAGCAGTCCCCTTCGAGGGAGGGGGAGACATCTATTCTAGGGGCGACCTCTACTAATGCAGAGTAGCCGAACATGCTGATGGACGCTCTACAAAGTGCGTCCGTCTTGGAGGAGCACCGTACCTTGATGGGTACGGTGCTTGAGAAGATTCAGTCCGCTAAAAGCGGGCTGAATGAAGGCTTCACGAGCCTACTAACAGGCTTCAAGGTATGCGGTGTAATGTCTTTAGCCGCTTTCCATATGAAAAATCTGCCTGTATATAGATAGTAGCCCCTAAGACTCTGTTTGGCCCATGAAAGAGGGCGAACAGAGGATCTATAGACATCCACAGGAAATAACATACTTATCTTTTTGATAAAAAACATGCTTCACTGTTAGCGGCGACCGCTCAGGCCACTGAAGTTTTTGAACTAAAGTGGAAACTGCAGCTCATCGACGAGGACAATATCCGTATTAACAAGCAGCTCGATGAGGCGCAGGGTATGTTTCAAGTACTCCGTACATGCTTGTATTAGTTTGCCAATGCTAAGTTGAAGCTTACGCGCTGCTATATGCATATTTGCAGATGGCGCTGCTGAGGTCAAGACCCTCAAGGGTGACCTTTCCCGGGCGAAGGAACAGGCAAGGGTGAGTAATGCGACCGCTGAAAAAACGGCTGCTGTCGGCGTACAGAAGTAAGGGCACTACTTTGTACCCCTTTACCTGTGCACGGGCAGTCAGAGCCACGCTGCGGCCACACTTAAGCGGGGCAGGGACAGGGAATCGAAGCTGCAAGATGGTCAAAGCAATGCCAAGACAGAGACGCAAAGAGCAAGAAGGTAGGTGGTTTCCCCTGGCAAGACCCTTGCCGGGGCGACCTCTACGGCCCCGACAAGGACCTTGCCGGGGCAGCTTACCCAACGCCAGCAGGGCGTGCCACCCTTGAGCCCCAGGTTTACCAATGCCACTAACCATGTTGGGACCAAGACTCGGGAGGCGCCTCCGTGATGGCACGCAGATCTTTGTGAAGACAAGAAACACTCCAAATCGGACGAGGATTAGAAGACGACGAACCTCGGCGAGATCCTTGCCGAGGAAGCCCACAAGACCCTGGGCAAGACCCTTGCCGGGGACGATCACGACGCCACGGCAAGACCCTACCAGGGCCCCCGGCAAGGCCCTTGCCGAGGACATCCGCGGGGCCACAGCCAGGCCCGCACCCGCCAAGTTTTTAGCACGGCTCCCATGCTGCTGCCAGCCCACCAGCTAGGCAGGCACCTGCGTGTCGACGTGAGGTTTCAAAGGCAACTCAGTGCATTCCTATGTGGTGGCATGCAAATCTTCACGAAGGCCCTACCACCGTGCCACCTCAGCAGTCTGCCAGCCTACATGGCGCTGACCGCCTCGCTGGCCAGGGCGTGTATCGAAGCAGGGCGAGGCGACGGTAAAGCAAGGGGACACATCAGAGGCGCATTAAATGCGTCTTGTCCCGTAATGGCTAAGTGATAAGCTTAGACACAGTACACCAATGCCACCTCCTGTGTGCCACTGTGGCAATCCCCTTGACTATAAAAGGAGGCCCAAGGCATCCAGGAGAAGGATTCGGACCCTTGGACAAGTTATGCTCATTGTAGCTAGCTCAAGAACTCCATGAAAACAGATATACACATCAAAGCAGGACTAGTGTATTACGCGTCCGCGCGGCCCGAACCTAGGTAAACGACCTGTGTGCTTGTGCTGACTGCTGATCCGGCTCTTCTCACGATCCCGCGCCCTGCAACCGTAGTAGGGATTCTTGTAATCCCATAAGTGTCGTTTTCTACCGACAGCTGCCAATTTAAAGGCCGAACAGGCCACCCGATGCCAGTTCGAGGAGCGGGTAACCAAGATTGAGCAAGAGCTCGAGGACGCCAATCGTAAGTGTGAGCTCCTCGAAGAGGAGAATAAAGCTAAGGCATCCAAACTAGCCAAGGCCCTTCAGGAAGCCCAAGAGGCGAGGTCTGAATCCCGAGCGGCTCGCGGGGAGATACGACAGGCTGGACAGATAGCGGCTGGTAAGCCCTTTCTTTTATAGTCTAAGTTTGGTGATCAAAGGTATGCCTTGCTTAATCAACTATGGAGTTCTCCAGACGCCTTTGCGGATCTTTCGAAGAGTGCCGCCGACGCTATGCAATTCTACCGTGCCCAGGAGCGGCATGCGATGCAGAAGTTGTTCAGGTCCCAGTTCGCGACGCAGGAGTGCTCGGCGCTGCTGAGCGACCAAATGGCGCAGTGGGCTGAGTTGCATAAGATGTCCGAAGCAGCCATGAAGGAGGTCATAGTCCGGCTGTGGCCATCCGAACCCGATCCGAGCAGCTATTTTGGCCTAGTGCAGCGACTCATCGATGTCATGCCCCGAATTGATGCAATCAAGTGGTCAGTGTGCATAGAAGGTGCATGGATGGCCTTCGCCCACGATGGACGGGCTGGGGCGATGCAGCCATGGTGCATTCTCCTCATCCACGCCAGCCACCGCAGGTGTCGATCCGTTGCGCTGACGCTCGTGATGATATCTCCATAGCGTCGTCCGATCCGCGGACCCACCGCGACCAGCGTCATGTTTTTCGGGAGCGAGCCCTTGAAGACGCTCGAACCACCATCGAGCGCCGGCGTGATGCGCGCTAGTAGTTAGACAGGCGGGCGGGGCCCACTATGGACCGCCCAACACCAGGAGGCTATGGTGGCCTACCCTACGAGGTGGGTTGTCCGGCCTTCACCCGTGAGCTACGGCAGTTCCGGTGGCCCTCCCACCGCACGTTCAAGCCCGCCGTCGGCGAGAAGTACAATGGCAGGACTCACCCGTCAGAGTTCCTCAGCATCTAGACCATCGCGATGCAAGCTGCTGGGCCCCATGATGATAAGGTGCTTGCCAATTACTTCCCGTTGGTGCTCAAGACCAATGTTATGTCATGGTTGATGCACTTGCCAGCGGATTCCATCTTTTCTTGGTCAGATCTGTGTCATGAGTTTGTCGGCGCCTTCACCGGAGGCCATTAAGCTCATGGCCAGGCGAGCGATTTGCACATCATCCCCCATAAGGAAGGAGAAAACCTGCGCAAGTACATCCAAAGGTTCAGCCGAGTGCAGTACAACATCCCAAACGTTTATCCTGTCGCCGTGATTAGTGCATTCCACCAGAATGTATGCAACCGCAAGATGCGTGAGGAGCTGGCGATGAACAAGGTCAAGGATGTGGCCGAGCTTTATGTTCTGGCCGATTGGTGCGCTCGGGCTGAAGAGGGGAGGAAATACCCCGGCGAAGATGCCGGTGGGGAAACCGACTCCACGGACGACGATGCCGCTGCCCCGACGAAGAAGGGTCGGCACCGTAACAGGAAGTGCAAGGGCAAGACTGTACTTGCTATCGAGGGGTCCGACGACACCGGCACCGCCAAGAAGGCCAAGGGAAGTGACCCCGGCAAGGAGGTTGCCGGGTGTGCCGCTTGTCGGGCCTTGGTGGCTACAGACAAGCCAGGGGGCTCCGACAAGCAGTATTGCAAGATCCACCGCACCAAAGGCCACGACCTCTAGAACTGCCGACAAGTTGAGCTGCTTGCTGAGAAGCAGAAAGCCGAATATGAAAGGCGGGACAAGGAGAAGGGCCAACATGGTGCCGAAGGATCCGGCAAGAATCATGGTGGCCAAGGAGGCTGCCGCGGCAAAGATAGCCAGCAAGAGAGGCCCGCCCGGGGCCGCGACAAGAAGCAGGAAGACGATGATCATGACGAGGACGGCGAGTCCGGTAACTACAAGTTTCAGAAAACTACAGAGGCCATGTGCGTCGACGGTGGCGCCTCGCTGCACACATCTCACTCCCAGCTCAAGCAGTGGGCGCATGAGATCACAGCGGTGGAGCCATCACTCAACGCACGGAAGCCACTGAAGTGGTCTAGCACGCCTATCATCTTCGACACCAAGGACCACCTTGATCGCAATACTACGGTCGGGTGCTTGCCGTTGTTGGTTTCACCAACGATCCGCAACCTCAAGGTGACAAAGATGCTAGTTGACGGGGGGGGGGGGGGCAGTCTGAACTTGATCGCGCCTGTTGTGATCAAGAGGTTGCAGATCCCTGACGGAGACCTCGAGGAGACGGGCACGTTTCAAGGGGTAAACCCGGGGAGGAGCCAGCCAAAGGGAAAGGTCACGCTGCCCGTGACGTTTGAAGGCGAGTTGAACTATAGGACGGAGAGGATTGTCTTCCATGTGGCCGAGATCCCCTTGCACTACTAGGGAAAAGCCTATACATAGAATCTTAGCAGTAGCACGGCTCAAAAAGGACCGCTGCTGCTAATTAGTAGTAGCGCGTGTGCGGGAAACTCGCTACTGATAAGTTTTTAGCAGTAGCGCGCTCGGTGTAAACCATGCTGCTACAAATATCGACCGACGGTTTCCACCTAACTACATTTAGTAGTAGTAGCACGCTTTTGTAGTAGTAGCACGCTTTTCTTGAGATCACTGCTGCTAAATTTCAAATTGGCACACTTTTTTGTCCCTGTTAGCAGTCGCGCCGTCGCCCAAAGCGCGCTGCTGCTAATTCCTTAGCAGCAGCACGTTTTAACTCCCGCGCTACTGCTAATCCGCACCAACCCACCACCTTTTCCCCACCCGTCCCTCCCCCTCCTCTTTTCCCTTTCCCCTACCTCCCACATGCTCCCACTCCCACTCTTCTTCTTCCTCAATACTTCTCCCCCATTACTCTCTGTCTTTTATCCACCTTTCTCTCTCTTCATTACTCCTACCTAACTACACCACCTCCATTAATGCATCTCCTTTCTCATTTTCCTTTCCCCTCCACTAGTTGAAGTTGTCTCCTCCCAAATTAGGTAGCTAGGTAGATGTAGGATTTAGTTAAGTGACCTATTTGCCCCCTAACTAGATCTATCTTTGTCAAGAAGAGCTTTGTGCACTTTTGATCTCCCTACAACATCATCTCCACCATGTGGTCGATCTCGAGATAGAGGTGATGAAAATTTCATGCTTTTGCAAAATGGAAATATGTTTATGTGTGTGTGATATGTTTGTGGAAATTGTGTGTGTGGCATGAGTTGACGCCAAATTGTGCTTTTGAGTTGCCTAGTTTTGCCGAAATGTCAATTTATTACCGTTTCGGCGAATTCCAGGAAAACTCTAGATCCATATATGTCCTATTTTTAGGGAAGGTCATGCAGAATTTTTGTATGACTTTGATGCATGCATGCATTTTTATAATATTTTTTTTTATTATTACCGTGCAGAGTTGACGATGGTCAATGGAATGATGGTGGACAGGTGGTTGCGGTCGGCGGCGCAGGACATGAAAGAAAATAACCGGACAGTGGTTTTTTGTCCGTGTCGAAAATGCAAAGGAATAGTTTGGCTCGACCCCCATGACGATGGTCGTGTCGAAGTGCACCTGCTCATGACTGGTTTCTTGGATGGCTATACTCGGTGGATAATTGAAGATGAGGATGACGATGTTGAGGATGCCGACGGGGCAGGCAATGATGACACGGGGCAAGACGAAGAGATGATCGATAATGGCGGCTGGGAAGAGGCCGGACATGGCGGCGGAGAAGGGGCCGGACATGGCGGAGGAGAAGGGGCCGGACATGGCGGTGGAGAGAACGACATGGACTCCACGCAGTAGAGTTCGTCAGTACTAAGTTCAATCGTGCGGGACCCTCATGTTCAAGCATTTCTTCGCAAGGAGACGAGAGTGAGAGAGCTGCTTCTAGAGAGGAGGCTAAGCTGGAGCAACTGGTGGTAGACTCGAACACTCCATTGTATGATGGTTGCAATCCTGAGGTGACCCGCTTGAGTTTCACGCTCCAACTCCCGAAGACGAAGGCTAAAAACAAATGGATTGACACTAGCCACGATGAGCATCTCAAGTACCTAAAGGATGCTCTTCCCGCGGGTAATCTATGTCCTACTAGTGTTGATGAGGCCAAGAAGATCGTGTGCCCTCTTGATCTGCCACACGTTAGATGCCATGCATGCATCAATGATTGCATAATTTATCGGAAGGAGCACGCGGAAAAAACAAGTTGTCCGGTGTGCAATGCTTCTCGATACAAGAAGGCCGGGAAGTAATGTCCCCAAAAAGTTGTATGGTACTTACCGATCACTCCCCGTCTCCAGAGGTATTTTGTAGATCCCAAGGAAGCAAAGCTAATGCGCTGGCACGAGGAGAGGAAGAAGACCGACGATGGAGATGATCCGAAGCTGAGACACTGAAGGATGGAAGCCAGTGGAGAGCGTTGAACAGCTTCTATCAGTATTTTGAATGTGATGAAAGGAACATCGTGCTCGGCGCGTGTACCGATGGCATGAATCCATTTGGCAACCAGAACACCAACCATAGAACATGGCACGTGTTTGTATGGATGTACAACCTCCCCCCTGGTTGTGCATGAAATCGAAGTACATTCACATGAGCATGCTTATTCAAGGGCTGAAACAACCAAGAAATAATATTAATTTGTATCTGGGGCTACTTCAAGAGGAGTTAGACATGTTATGGAAAACACCGGCCAAGACATGGGACGCCAACAAAGGCAAGTATTTCAACATGAGAGCCGTGCTGATCACGACAGTGCGGGACTATCTCGGTTATGGATATGTGGCAGGCCAGGTGTGCCATGGATATTGCAGATGCACATGGTGCATGGATGATACAGCGTCTCAGCAGCTAACGTCAAGGAAAGATGGCGGGTCTGGGAAAATCGTGTACATGGGGCATCGAAGATGGCTTGAACATGATGACCCATGGAGAAACCGTGGAGATCTATTCAATGGTCACGCTGAGCATCGAGGACCTCCACGTAAGCGGAGCGGTGCCGAAATCGATGAGCTGTTGAAACACTGGAAGGAGTGCCCCGTGCCAGGAAAGACGATGAGAAAGGTGCCGGAGCCGCTGCTGAAGGTATGGAAGACGAGGTCTGTGTTCTGGGACTTGGAGTACCGGCACAAACTCGATACACCTCATTGCCTTGATCAAATGCATATCTGTAAGAATGTCCTTGAGAGCTTGCTCGCAACACTGATGAACATGCCGGATAAGACCAAGGATGGGCCAGGCAAGAAAAGACTTGCAAGATTTGAAAATCAGGGAAGATCTGCACATGCCGACCCGTAAAATGTCAGACGAGACAGAGACGGAGACAGAGGCACGGGAGAAGAAGGGCAAGAAAATAAAGAAAGAGGATTATTGCCCCCCTTCTTGCTTCCCCTTAAGTCAGGCTGAGATCAATCAATTCTTTAAGTGCCTTACCGGAGTCAAAGTTAGTTCCGGCTACTGTGGCAAGAAAAGCATATATCTAGACACAGACAAGAAAAGGTTCAGCGGGATGAAGTCTCATGACTGTCATGTGATGATGACGCAGATACTACCTGTTGCCCTTAGAGGGATAATAGACAAGCACGTCCGTGACACGCTTATTGGTCTCTGCAACTTTTTCGACGTCATCTCTCGAAAGTCGATCAGTGTGAAGCAGCTCCGAAGGCTACAGGAGGAGATCGTTGTGATACTGAATGAGCTTGCGATGTACTTCCCGCCCGCGTTCTTTGACGTGATGGTGCATCTGTGTGTCCATATTGTGGATGACATAATAGACCTGGGGCCGTCATTCCTGCACAACATGATGCCGTTTGAGAGGATGAATGGGATCATCAAAGGATTCGTTCGTAACATGTCCCATCCGGATGGAAGCATCGTCCAGGGCTATTTGGCACAAGAGTGCATCTCTTTCTGTGAGAATTTTCTATATGGTGTAGACCAGCCGCCTGGTGTTAGTGTTGGTTTGCCCGTTAACAAGCACGATGGGAGGCTCGAAGGAGATGTTCACTGCAACGATCGCAGGGAACTGCACGTGGCATACTTAGATCGATGTAGCGACTTTGACAGAGCAAACTTGGTAGTGCTACAACACCTAGACGAGGTAGATCTTTTCGTGGAACTGCACAAAGAAATTATCGCAAAGAAGTATCGTGACAGGGGGGTATGCAGGACGAACGCCGAAGTTACTAGAGAGCACAACTCCACTTTCCTGCATTGGTTCAAAGAGCATATTATTGCTAATCCCCCGGAGGAGGGCTCTAAGGACGGATTGCTCATATACGCCTTAGCACATGGCCCCTCGCCCAACCTCGTAACTTATCAGGCATATGATATCAATGGATACACGTTCTACACGGAGGCCAAAGATATGGACAGTGATGATCAGAACTCAGGGGTGATGATGGAATGCATGACCGGCAGCGACAACGGCGCAACTGAACGATTTTATGGAAGGGTCGAGGAGATCTGGGAGCTTGAGTACTCTGGACTGCACAACACGATGATGTTCCATGTTAGATGGGCAAAGAATGTCGAAAGAGAAAACCGGATTTTCACTACCATGAGTATACCCGATGCCAAGAGCAGTACTGTGAACGCTATCACAAAAAACGAGCCATGGGTACACGCTAAGCACGTGACACAATGCTTCTTCATAACCGACCCATGCAATCCCAGTTGTGTTGTCGTGAGGAGAGGCAAAAGGAACATCATTGGAATGGATGGAGTCGCCAACGAGGAAGACTATGATCAGTACGGCAACCCAATGAGGGAAGATGATGATGATGATGAAGTATACGTCAAAAGAAGAATCAATACTACATTACCTAAGAAAATTCGTACTCCATGGAAAAGGCAGGGCTCAATTATTCTTCGACGAACAAGAAGGGAAAGAAGCTGACTCAAAAACGAAAATATCAGCGCTGAGGAACCGTTTGTTATCGGTCAAATGATGTAATATATATATATATATATATATATATATATATATATATATATATATATATATATGTTCCTGTTTTGTATACACACTTAGCCATTATTATGCATGGGTCAAATGATGTAATATATATGTTCCTATTTTGCATACATATTTAACTGTCAAATGATGCAATATATATCGCCCTCCCTTCGTTCACTGCTCTCGGGAAATAAAAGTGGGAGAAAATTGTAACGCCCCGGATGCAACTTTCCATATTCGTAACTCCAACTCTTGCCTTTTCCGGAGATGCGATATGATATTTCTTTCATGGTTGTTTTTTTTTTGTCTTTTGTTTTGCAGTTGTTCATGTCATGCATTTGATCATCGCATCATTTTCATTGCATCAGCACTCGTTGCCATCATTGTTTTTTTAACTTGCATCCGTTCGTAGTTGCCGCGTCCCCCCTTGCTTTTGTTGACCGTCCCGAGACCAACCGGGTTTTGCTTCCCTCTTGACCGTGACCACCTAACCTCTCTTGCCAGCTCGCAGCCCCCTCGCGCACGCGTCCGAAACTCTCCAGAACCCGACCCGCTCTGTCGTGACCGTTGAGTCCGGATCATCCCCAAACATCCCGAAAATATCTCCGTTTTCTTATTTGGACTCCCTACCAAGTTATTCTCATCCGTCGGATTTCGATCCGATGATCCGAACTCCTCTTTTCCTTATATATATATAGTCCACCCGAGTCATTTTTGGCAAACCCTAAAACCTAGGCCTCCTGTCCCATCCACCCTCGCACCACCGCCACTCCTCTCCCTCGGGATCCAAGCCCGCAGCCAGCCTCTCTCCCTCCCTCGTTTTCAGCGTCACCAACCAGAGCCCGATCCAGATCCTCTCCAACCTCCGACCACCTCCTCTGTTTTCCACGCCGGCCAAATCATCAGCAGCCAACTAGTGCAGCCCCGAGCCCTCTTCTTCTTTCCCGCCGGCGACCATGGACACAACCTCCTCTTCCCGTAGCCCGACCCCGTCCAACCACGCGACCCCGCCGTGCCCCTTCCTTCTCTGCTCGATCTCCCCTGCCAATCCAACCACCACAGCCCACGCATACCTCCCTGTTCCCCTTGTCGTGAGCCAGGGACGGGAGCTCCCTGCCGCCTCCTACCTCATGCCATCCCCGCCATCCACTAGTAGCAGCAGGCCGAGGCCCTCCTGCCGCTCATCTCCGACACCGGCAGCCGCGGTGCTCCCCTTCTCCGTCGCGTCGCCAACCTCTCCGGCCAGGCCGTCCCCGCTCCCCTACCTCCTTCCTCTCCCTTCTCTGTTTCTCTCCCTCACCTCACATCTCTCTGTCTGTTTTTTTCGAACAGGAGCATCACCACCTCATCCTTGGAGCCGCCCCTGCCGGATCTGCGTCCTCTCCATGCCTCTGGTCCGCCCGTCGTTCCTCACCCGCCCGAGGGCGCCGTCGTCCCCCATTCCAGCGCGGCCGCTGCCAGCCTCGTCTCTCTGCGAGGGAGACGAGCCCCTCGCTCGTTGACCCTGGCCTCCTCTGCTCCCGCACCTGAGGCCCCGAGCTCCTCCAGCTCGACCCCGTCCGCCGAGATCCCTGCAACGCCGGAGTCCCGCCGCTTCCCTTCCCTGCATCGCCGCCAAGGCCTCGTCGCTGGAGTCCCGTGCGTCGTCGTGTTCGTTGACCGGTCCTGCTGGAGACGAGCGCCACGACCGCTCGCCCGCGCCTCGCGTTGACCGTGCCTCTGCCTCCCCTTCAACGGGCCTCCATCTCCACCGACTGGGCCTAGCCCGATGTGAGCAGCCCAGCTCCTTCTGTTTTGGCCCATGTTATGTTTTTTTTCCTGTCCAGCGATTTTAGCTTTATCCGGTGAATTACTGTTTTACAGAAAAACCCTCAAACATCATGCATTTAATAAATCACAAATGGTGCATCGGATTAAAATGTTTCAAACATGTAAAATGTTTAGAATTTTGTGTAGATTAATAATTTACCACTTTCATCCATGTTAAATATGTTTAAAATGCTGTTTGCTTTTAATTTTCTCAAATGCCATTATAAAATGATTTATTTCATAACTAAATAACTGTAGCTCGGTTTTAAATAAACTTTATTTGTAAATGGGGTGGAAAAATGCCTAGTTTAACATGGTCCACTTTATTTTCCTGTTTAACAACAATAAAATATGTTTTAGGGCAGAACAGTACCAAATTCATAATATGCATATGGGGATTTTTCGGAATTGTTGTTTGTTGTTCCGGCCTCATTTAAACTTGCCTAGATAGGTAGTTTTATTATGCTACACCTCTTGCCATGTTTAACAACATTTAATATTGTTTGGTAGCTTATACGAGATTAAACTAAATATGTCAATGTGGTGTTTTGTCAATATGCAACTCGTTGCATATTGAGCTCCACTTAACTTGTAGTGTTGTTTGTTGCACTTTGCCATGCCATGCCTCATTAAACCGGTCATGCATCATACTTGATTGTGCATCATGCCATGTTTATGCTTGTGCATTTACCATGTTGTTTGTTTCTTTACGGTGTTGCTTCTTAGTTCCGGTAATGTTGCGATTGTGAGGATTCGTTCGACCACTCCCGTTCGTCTTCTTCATGGACTCGTTCTTCTTCCTAGCAGGATTTCAGGCAAGATGACCGCTACCCCGGATCTCACTACTATCATTGCTATGCTAGTTGCTTCGTCTATCGCTATGTTGCGTTACCTATCATTTGCTCTTCAAGCCTCCCAAATTGCCATGAACCTCTAACTTTGACACCCTTCCTAGCAAACCATTGCTTGGCTATGTTACCGCTTCTGCTCAGCCCCTCTTATAGCGTTGCTAGTTGCAGGTGAAGTTGAAGATTGCTCCATGGTGGACAGGGTTATGTTGGGATATCACAATATCTCTTATACTATTAATGCATCTATATATTTGGTAAAGGGTGGAAGGCTCGGCCTTATGCCTGGTGTTTTGTTCCACTCTTGCCGCCCTAGTTTCCGTCATACCGGTGTTATGTTCCCGGATTTTGCGTTCCTTACGCGGTCGGGTGATTTATGGGACCCCCCTGACAGTTCGCTTTGAATAAAACTTGTCCAGCAAGGCCCAACCTTGGTTTTACCATTTGCCTCACCACCACCTATACCTTTACCTTGGGTCGGCCAACCCGAGGGTCATCTTTATTTTAGCCCCCCCGGGCCAGTGCTTGTCTAAGTGCTGGTCCGAACTGAGCTGCCTGCGGGGCCACCTCGGGGAAACTCGAAGTCTGGTTTTACTCGTAGCTAGTCTCATCCGGTGTTGCCCTGAGAACGAGATATGTGCATCTCCTATCGGGATTGTCGGCGCATCGGGCGGCTTTGCTGGTCTTGTTTTACCATTGCCGAAATGTCTTGTAAACTGGGATTCCGAGACTGATCGGGTCTTCCTGGGAGAAGGAATATCCTTCGTTGATCGCGAGAGCTTATCATGGGCTAAGTTGGGACACCCCTGCAGGGTATAAACTTTCGAGAGCCGTGCCCGCGGTTATGTGGCAGATGGGAATTTGTTAATGTCCGATTGTAGATAACTTGACACCTGATCCGAATTAAAACGCATCAACCGCGTGTGTAGCCGTGATGGTCTCTTCTCGGCGGAGTCCGGGAAGTGAACACGGTTTTGGGTTATGTTTGCCGTAAGTAGGAGTTCAGGATCACCTCTTGATCATTACTAGTTGACGATCGTTCCTTTGCTTCTCTTCTCGCTCTCATTTGCGTATGTTAGCCAGCATATATGCTTAGTCGCTGATGCTGCCTCACCACTTTACACCTTCCTTACCCATTAAGCTTTGCTAGTCTTGATACCCATGGTAATGGGATTGTTGAGTCCTCGTGGCTCACAGATTACTACAACAACAGTTGCAGGTATAGGTTATGCGATGGTCATGACGCGAGAGCGATGTTTGCGTGTTTTGGAGTTCTTCTTCTGCTTCTTCTTCGATCAGGGGATAGGTTCCAGGTCGGCAGCCTGGGCTAGCAGGGTGGATGTCGTTTGAGTTTCTGTTTGTGTTTCATCCGTAGTCATATGGTGCTCTTATGTATGATGATGTTGTATTCATGTGGCATTGTATGCCTTTTGTATGTATCCCCATCTATTATGTAATGTTGATGTAATGATATCCACCTTGCAAAAGCGTTTCAATATGCGAGTCTATCCTTGGTGGGACCATCGAGTTCCTCTTGGATAGGGTCGCATATTGGGCGTGACAAGTTGGTATCAGAGCCTCGACCGACCTTAGGAGCCCCCCTTGATTGATCGTGTAGTTTGGACGTTGTTGAGTCTAGAAGAAAACTATTTTGAGTCTTAGGATTATATATATCAGAGAGTAGGATTCTTTTTACTCCTCAGCCCCTTCGTGCTCTGGTGAGGACTCCTGACGTAGATGTTTTGTATTTCCTCTCCTCAAATTTCACTAAAAAAAATTTAGGATCACACGGGTATCTTGGGATCGTTCCGATATTCTTATGACGAGAACATTGTTCTTGGTGCCTCCTGTCATTTAGGGGTTGTGGCAGTGTCCCGGGGAGTTGAGCTCCGAGGTGTTGTCGTCATAATTTTATCGTTGCAGTTCTGGAATACCTGAGTTTTGCCGACATCGAAAATCTCTTTTATGCAGTTGTTGGTGAGATAACCTCGACGCCACCCAGTACTGGGGAGTTCGGGAGTATTGCCATAGCTTGTATAACAGATGCTTTTCGAAGGTTGAGGTACACGATTTCCGGAGTTTTCTTGGTTATGTGTTGACGGATGGATACAGCTGGATGTAGGGATTGTTAGTTTGGGTGAGATATATTGCTTCCCCTGTATCCCCAACACCAGATTGCATAACCAGAAAGTTTCGGGAGTTTATAGGTGGGAATTCAAGTAGCTCCTACAATATCTTTCCGACAGATGCATGATGTGGGATTGGGTAAATCTCTATCATATGTTTGTTTCCGGCTTTTTCTGCAAGCCAAATCCTTTGTTTTGTTTTATTTGTGGTATTCGAGTTGCTTCGAAGTCAAATGTTGAATCCATACCTTGCCTAAATGGTGTTCTCATATTTCTATGGGAGTACTAATCCTTCTTGATCACTGAGGTTGTCATGTCAACTCTTTTCCAATCGGTGTGCTTCTCTTCAAGTGGATCCGATCATTTTCAACATCCGCAAGATCAACTCTAAGTTTTCTCACCGGTGCTTGTTTCATCCGTCCCCAAGTTGCCTTTGTTTTCCCGCCCTCCCACCCTTTTTCTTCAAGGACTCAGATTTCTTAATCATGTATCCTTTTATTTGTGAGAAGTCTCTTCATTCTTTTCTTTCAATGTTCTTATCCGGTGATTTCCCATGAAGATGCTCAATAGTTTCAAGTTGATCATCCTTCATTGTTGTTTCTTCTCCGGTGGATCCAATTCAAGCTTTCGATATTCATCATATTCCTTTCCTCGTTTCTAATGCTTTCTCATGCCGATGCACCTCTTAATCATTCACTTCTTCTTATTCATTTGTTCTGGAGTGCTGAAGATATCTCACAAGACTTGTGTTTCCATTCTCAATCCGTTCAAGATATCTCGAGATTGTTATCTCATTCAAGCCATTTAATTCTACTGGTGCAATCTTTATTTCAAGCAATTGTTCAACGGTGTTCTCTTTTGAGTGGGCCCTAACCCACAGGTCTTTTCCCAGGATCTTACCTGACTCTTCGAATTATCAGGAGCGATTCTCAAATTCATTTCCAAGTTTGACGTAAGAATGAATTTTCATCAGTCGCATGCCTTCTCCAAGGTCGTTTTCAAATTCTTTTCATCTTTGGCTCAACCTTTCCTATTTTAATTCTCCCGGAGTATCTCAACAATTCATGGTGGTTCTCATCATCATTCTCAACATTTGAAGACCGAAGAAGGATTTCTCTTAAATCTTGGTCCATTCTCTTGAATATTCATGGTTCTAGCTTCATGCTATCCTCATAATTGTTTTGATTGTGACAATTCTTTTCTTACCATCCGGAGCATTTCATGAGTTGTTTCCATTTCTTTCCTCCGAAGGCCATCATGCCATAATTCTCCATTCTCAGTGTGTAGCTATCGTTCTCCAAATCTTATCAATGAATCGTTCAAATATCCTCTAATCAGTTCATGATCTCTTCGTTCTCAGGTATCTAAATCCCCTCAAGTATCTTCATTCGTTTTCCAACTCTTCCCGGTGAATTGTGCCTTTGCTACTTTCATTTTGAATTCTTACGGTGGTTCGTTCAAGAGTTCTCTTTTCTAGGTTATCATATCAATTCATTTGTTGTTTCCAAATCCAACCGGTGGTTCCATCAATACCTTCTCCAAGTTTACGCTATATCCCTCTTAATCCTTTCTACGAGAATAAGTAATATGCAAAATCCATTGCTTGCCATCAATTTAATTTGATGAAGGATAAGCATACAATAAATCTTATTCTTATTTCCTCGAGGTGACTCAATTCTTTTTATGGAGATTATTCATGATGAATAAATTCTTGATTACAAGTGATTCATCTTTCTTTCCGGAGTTGGTCATCATATCACATTCTCGGTTCGAGAGGCTTCATCTTTCTTTTCGAAGTTCTTCATGGAGGCTCTACATGGTGGGTCGTCAAGGATTCTTTTCATTCTTCAATTGTTCTTCAAGTTTTCTCTCGAAGTATGATCCGCCAAGCTACACTCTAAAATAAACATGGTGCTTAACACATGTTTTGTTTTGAGGAGTTCAAGTATTCTTCATCTTGCATTCCGAAGTGCAATTCTTTCTACCTTATCTTTTGAGGTGGTGTTATGTCACTCTTGACAATTTCCTTCATGTTTCATGATTCATATTGTTGTCAAGAATGAGTTATTTTAAATCCATCAATCCCTTTGTTGGAGTTATCTTGTGTCATATTTCACCTAAAGCCTTCCCTAAGGAATGTTGCTATTTGTGGTGCTTATCAATGATCCGAGTTTTCTCCTATCCTCTCGGCTAAAGAAGTTTTTCATATCTTTGGTGCTCTCAATTAAATCAATGGTTTCTGTTAGTGGCCGGTTGTCACCTCATAGTCTTGAGATGTTTCCCATAAGCCGACAACAAGCTTGTGCTTCTCGTTGTTGATTTTCTAACAACTCCGTTCGATTCTTCTTTGCAAGGATGCTTTCCAAGTTCACTTGTGGCAAAAGTTGTCATTTTCTTCTCCGTCCATTTATCCCAACGGTCTAACTTCTATTCTTTCATTACGGAGGCATTGTGATGTTGTGCTCTTCACCCATCACCTCGTTTTGTGAGATCATGTTCTTTTACATGCTTATCGATTTAAGCGGACTGTTGTGTCTATCATTCCTATTTTAACCGGAGTGTTGTGTCATCTCTTCAAGTGCTTTGCATCTTATCAAGTTTTCCTTCTTCTTTCAGTCGGAGTGCTGCCCAAATTATATCAATCTTATTTCTTCTCTATCTAGTTTTAACCGGAGTGGTTTCAATATCTATCTTATCACTAAACCTCTTGGTTCTCGTCGTATCCCTTGTTCCTCTTCTCTAACGGAGTGTTTTCAACTTTGTTCATCTTCGTTGTTTTCTTTCTTTTATTTTGCTCAACCACTCAAGGTTCATGATTTCACTCGTTTGTCGAAGAAGCAACTTAGTTTACCTCTTCTTTTCCTCTTCCGTTTCTCTCCGGTGCCATCCTATATCTCGGGGCGAGATCCTCTCGTAGTGGTGGAGTGTTGTAACGCCCCGGATGCAACTTTCCATATTCGTACCTCCAACTCTTGCCTTTTCCGGAGATGCGATATGATATTTCTTTCATGGTTGGTTTTTTTTGTCTTTTGTTTTGTAGTTGTTCATGTCATGCATTTCATCATCGCATCATTTGCATTGCATCAGCACTCGTTGCCATCATTGTTTTTTTTAACTTGCATCCGTTCGTAGTTGCCACGTCCCCCCTTGCTTTTGTTGACCGTCCCGAGACCAACCGGGTTTTGCTTCCCTCTTGACCGTGACCACCTAACCTCTCTTGCCAGCTCGCAGCCCCCTCGCGCGCGCGTCCGAAACTGTCCCGAACCCGACCCGCTCTGTCGTGACCGTTGAGTCCGGATCATCCCCAAACATCCCGAAAATATCTCCGTTTTCTTATTTGGACTCCCTACCTAGTTATTCTCATCCGTCGGATTTCGATCCGATGATCTGAACTCCTCTTTTCCTTATATATATAGTCCACCCGAGTCATTTTTGGCAAACCCTAGAACCTAGGCCTCCTGTCCCATCCACCCTCGCACCGCCGCCACTCCTCTCCCTCGGGATCCAAGCCCGCAGCCAGCCTCTCTTCCTCCCTCGTTTTCAGCGTCACCAACCAGAGCCCGATCCAGATCCTCTCCAACCTCCGACCACCTCCTCTGTTTTCCAGGCCGGCCAAATCATCAGCAGCCAACCAGTGCAGCCCCGAGCCCTCTTCTTCTTTCCCGTCGGCGACCACGGACACAACCTCCTCTTCCCGTAGCCCGAGGCCGTCCAACCACGCGACTCCGCCGTGCCCCTTCCTCCTCTTCTCGATCTTCCCTACCAATCCAACCACCACAGCCCACGCATACCTCCCTGTTCCCCTTGTCGTGAGCCAGGGACAGGAGCTCCCTGCCGCCTCCTACCTCATGCCGTCCCCGCCATCCACCAGTAGCAGCAGGCCGAGGCCCTCCTCCCGCTCATCTCCGACACCGGCAGCCGCGGTGCTCCCCTTCTCCGTCGCGTCGCCAACCTCTCCGGCCAGGCCGTCCCCGCTCCCCTACCTCCTTCCTCTCCCTTCTCTGTTTCTCTCCCTCGCCTCACATCTCTCTGTCTGTTTTTTTCGAACAGGAGCATCACCACCTCATCCTTGGAGCCGCCCCTGCCGGATCCGCGTCCTCGCCATGCCTCTGGTCCGCCCGTCGTTCCTCACCCGCCCAAGGGCGCCGTCATCCCCCATTCCAGCGCGGCCGCTGCCGGCCTCGTCTCTCTGCGAGGGAGACGAGCCCCTCGCTCGTTGACCTCGGCCTCCTCTGCTCCCGCACCTGAGGCCTCGAGCTCCTCCAGCTCGACCCCGTCCACCGAGCTCCCTGCTATGCCGGAGTCCCGCCGCTTCCCTTCCCTGCATCACCGCCAAGGCCTCGTCGCCGGAGTCCCGTGCGTCGTCGTGTTCGTTGACCGGTCCCACTGGAGACGAGCGCCACGACCGCTCGCCCGCGCCTCGCGTTGACCGTGCCTCTGCCTCCCCTTCAACCGGCCTCCATCTCCACCGACTGGGCCTAGCCGAATGTGAGCAGCCCAGTTCCTTCTGTTTTGGCCCGTTTTATGTTTTTTTTCCTGTCCAGCGATTTTAGCTTTATCCGGTGAATTACTGTTTTACAGAAAAACCCTCAAACATCATGCATTTAATAACTCAAAAATGGTGCATCGGATTAAAATGTTTCAAACATGTAAAATGCTTAGAATTTTGTGTAGATTAATAATTTGCCACTTTCATCCATGTTAAATATGTTTAAAATGCTGTTTGCATTTAATTTTCTCAAATGCCATGTTAAAATGATTTATTTCATAACTAAATAACTATAGCTCGGTTTTAAATAAACTTTATATGTAAATGGGGTGGAAAAATGCCTAGTTTAACATGGCCCACTTGATTTTCCTGTTTAACAACAATAAAATATGTTTTAGGGCAGAACAGTACCAAATTCATAATATGCATATGCGGATTTTCCGGAATTGTTGTTTGTTGTTCCGGCCTCATTTAAATTTGCCTAGATAGGTAGTTTTATTATGCTACACCTCTTGCCATGTGTAACAACATTTAATATTGTTTGGTAGCTTATACGAGATTAAACTAAATATGTCAATGTGGTGTTTTGTCAATATGCAACTCATTGCATATTGAGCTCCACTTAACTTGTAGTGTTGTTTGTTGCACTTTGCCATGCCATGCCTCATTAAACCGATCATGCATCATACTTGATTGTGCATCATGCCATGTTTATGCTTGTGCATTTACCATGTTGTTTGTTTCTTTTCGGTGTTGCTTCTTAGTTCCGGTAATGTTGCGATTGTGAGGATTCGTTCGACTACTCCCGTTCGTCTTCTTCATGGACTCGTTCTTCTTCCTAGCGGGATTTCAGGCAAGATGACCGCTACCCTGGATCTCACTATTATCATTGCTATGCTAGTTGCTTCGTCTATCGCTATGCTGCGTTACCTATCATTTGCTCTTCAAGCCTCCCAAATTGCCATGAACCTCTAACCTTTGACACCCTTCCTAGCAAACCATTGCTTGGCTATGTTACTGCTTCTGCTCAGCCCCTCTTATAGCGTTGCTAGTTGCAGGTGAAGTTGAAGATTGCTCCATGGTGGACAGGGTTATGTTGGGATATCACAATATCTCTTATATTATTAATGCATCTATATATTTGGTAAAGGGTGGAAGGCTCGGCCTTATGCCTGGTGTTTTGTTCCACTCTTGTCGCCCTAGTTTTCGTCATACCGGTGTTATGCTCCCGGATTTTGCGTTCCTTACGCGGTCGGGTGATTTATGGGACCCCCCTGACAGTTCGCTTTGAATAAAACTTGTCCAGCAAGGCCCAACCTTGGTTTTACCATTTGCCTCACCACCACCTATACCTTTCCCTTGGGTCGACCAACCCGAGGGTCATCTTTATTTTAGCCCCCCCCCCCCCCCGGGCCAGTGCTTGTCTAAGTGCTGGTCCGAACTGAGCTGCCTGCGGGGCCACCTCGGGGAAACTCGAAGTCTGGTTTTACTCGTAGCTAGTCTCATCCGGTGTTGCCCTGTGAACGAGATATGTGCAGCTCCTATCGGGATTGTCGGCGCATCGGGCGGCTTTGCTGGTCTTGTTTTACCATTGTCGAAATGTCTTGTAAACTGGGATTCCGAGACTGATCGGGTCTTCCTGGGAGAAGGAATATCCTTCGTTGATCGCGAGAGCTTATCATGGGCTAAGTTGGGACACCCCTGCAGGGTATAAACTTTCGAGAGCCGTGCCCGCGGTTATGTGGCAGATGGGAATTTGTTAATGTCCGATTGTAGATAACTTGACACCTGATCCGAATTAAAATGCATCAACCGCGTGTGTAGCCGTGATGGTCTCTTCTCGGCGGAGTCCGGGAAGTGAACACAGTTTTGGGTTATGTTTGCTGTAAGTAGGAGTTCAGGATCACCTCTTGATCATTACTAGTTGACGACCGTTCCTTTGCTTCTCTTCTCGCTCTCATTTGCATATGTTAGCCACCATATATGCTTAGTCGCTGCTGCTGCCTCACCACTTTACCCCTTCCTTACCCATTAAGCTTTGCTAGTCTTGATACCCATGGTAATGGGATTGCTGAGTCCTCGTGGCTCACAGATTACTACACCAACAGTTGCAGGTACAGGTTATGCGATGGTCATGACGCGAGAGCGATGTTTGCGTGTTTTGGAGTTCTTCTTCTGCTTCTTCTTCGATCAGGGGATAGGTTCCAGGTCGGCAGCCTGGGCTAGCAGGGTGGATGTCGTTTGAGTTTCTATTTGTGTTTCATCCGTAGTCAGATGGTGCTCTTATGTATGATGATGTTGTATTCATGTGGCATTGTATGCCTTTTGTATGTATCCCCATCTATTATGTAATGTTGATGTAATGATATCCACCTTGCAAAAGTGTTTCAATATGCGGGTCTATCCTTGGTGGGACCATCGAGTTCCTCTTGGATAGGGTCGCATATTGGGCGTGACAAAAATAAAGGAAAAGAAAAAGGAAAACTGGTAGTAGTAGTAGTAGCGCATTTCATATAAACCGCTACAGCTACTGAAGGTAGTAGTAGCACATTTCATATAAACCGCTACAGCTATTGAAGGTAGTAGTAGCGCGTTTTGTACATACGCGCTGCTGCTACGTCCACTTAACCCAAAATTCTCACTATCCCTGCTTCATCCCGCCTTTTCCCCCCAAATCCCCACTCTCTCTTCCCCCGTCGCTCGCCCCCGACCCCAGCGCTCGCCCCCGACCCGGCCCTTGCCCCCGACCCCGGCGCCGGCCCTCGCCCCCGACCCCGGCGCGCTCGCCCCCGACCCGTCGCCCCTCGCCTCCCTCCTCTGCTTCCTCCCCTCCCAACCTCGACCGTCGTCGGCCTGCCTCCTCGCCCCTACACCCTCTGTAAACCCCCCTCTCTCTGCTAGGGTTCTTCGGTTAATTTACTTAGGTTTTAGTTAGGGCAGTCTGTTAATTAGGTTATCTATTTAGTTATGAATTTAGCTAGGTTTCAAAATTAGCTGAATTTATATGCAAATTTAAACTGGACTTCTGATATGTGGATATGTCATGTTTTGGACATGTCATGCTTGGAAAATGATCCGAGTGGCCTATGTTACGCCGGAATGTTGATTCATTTCCATTCCGGTGAATTTCAGGCGCTCGATATGTCCATTTTTTAGCAAAGGTCATGCCGAAATTTCCCGTGAATAGAGGCATGATTTGTGCTACATAGTTGGCATATCGAGTGCTGGCACATAGATTTCTTTTTATGTCATTTCTCATTTATTCATACTTTTAGAAATAAATGAGGACACTTAATCATAGGAAACATGTTGAACAACGAAGAAACTGGGCCTTCTGACCAAGATGCAGACGAGATGGATTATGAGGGTGAACAAGAGTATCTCGACTATTTGACTGCTAAGCAAGGTTTGCAGGTCGGCCTCGATGATGGTACTGACGCCGACATCAACACCGATGGCGCCGGCACCGATGGCGGCGCCGAGACCGGTGGGGAAGGTACCGGCGGGGAAGATACCAGCGGGGATGGTACCGGCCCCGATGCCGCTACCAAAAAGAGGAAGCATAAGAAGCAGAGGATACGAAAACCTAACAAACTAGGGATTGGACGACCTGTGATCACAAAGATGGCACCTGGCAGGTTTGAGCCGTTAGAGCCGGAAGAACCTCGCAGGTGCTATGGGAACCAAGTAGGATGCATCCTACGGGAATGCGCGAGCATCAACGACGATGACTTAAGGAGTAAAGAACATTTGACGCAGTTGCTCCTAACGAAGTTGCACAAGAGATTCAAGTTCCCCGACCGGGATGATAACATAGAACAACCGTGGGATGATCCGAAGATGAAGAAGACTAACAATCACGCCATGGGCATGTTCAGCAGTGATTTGGCCTCCTGGAAAGGGAGGGTAAAACGAGCTATTGAGGCTGATGAACCCCTGTCCAAGATTCTGGAGGAAAATCCGACACTTACGGAAGAGAAGTTCGAAAAGTTCAAGGACACTTGCTCTACCGAGGCAGCCAAGGCTAAGGCTGCGAAATTCAAGAGCCTTCAGGAAAGGAACACGGGGAAGCATCGCCTCGGAAGCCGTGGCTACCTCGGTAAAAGGCCCATATGGGATAAGGAGGACGCGGAACGTGAAGCCGCGGGTCTCCCAGACCCCATCGCGAAGTTCACCAACCCCTTGGAGCGTGACTTCATCAGGGCCCGCTACAAGTGGGACAAGGAGAAAAAGGTTTTTTACACGGACAAGATCACGAGGAAATTGATTAGACTACTGGAGAAGCAACACCAGCTTGCAGCCGAAAGCCCTACTTCTCCGATGAGGCCCAAGTTGGACACCCCTCTCAACCGGACCTTGAACGAACTTAAGGGACTCCCTTTGGGCCAGCGGCCGCAATATGGTCGTGTGCACGGCGCTGGAGACGGCGCCACATGGAAGGTGTTTTACAACAAGGGCCCCGAGGCCAAGAAGCAGAAAAAAGAAGTTTAGTCAGGTGGACATCAACGCGAAGGTGAAGCTTGCGGTCGAGAAAAAAGCAGCTGAGGACGCGAAAAAAGCAGCCGAGGACAAATATGAGTTGCTATAGCCGGCAGTCAATGCAGCTGTAACTGCCTGCAGAAATGATTTCGCTACTAACTTGGTTCCAGTTATCATCAACTGGACGAAGGAAAATCTAGACAAGACGGTACATGATTTCCCGTTGTCCAGTTTCGTCGGGAGCAACTCCATGAACAACAACACCATCGCACCATCACTTGCTCATGCAACCGGGCCTCCTCTCGCAGCCTCTCCCGCTCATAGCAGCCCGTCCTCAGTCTCAGGCGCGCTAGGTGGGCCTTCATCTTTGGCTGAGCTCGACGCCGTCACGGTAATTACATGTCGCACCAACATATATATATATATATATATAATATTCCATTTTTGTTGCCTTTCGGTTGTTTTACGCCACAGACATATGTGTTTGCAGGCGAAAGAAACCCCGTGCACCATACTCTACTTGATCAAAGGCCAGAAGGTGGACGTGGGAAAGGGGATGATAATGGACCCTTCGCAACCCACGTTCCACAACCAGCCGATCCCCACTGGGCACTTCAGGGTTAGCTTGACCAGTGTGAAATCGGGGCACGAGGATTTGCCTCCTCCAGTACAGCATGTGGGAGCAGACGACGAGACCCCGCCGCGGATGGGAAGCTGCAAGGGTTGGGTGCTGCTATGGCCGAAGAATCTTATTCGTCTGGAGCCGGCCGACAGCACACCAATAACCACACATCAACAAGCATGTGCGGAGACCACCACCCCGCCTACGCAATTAACAACTCTTGTAGTGCCGGGTGAGAGCGGCGGAGGACATGATGAAGGGGGTGCAATAGTACTGGCTGATGTAATTTCTCCTGTAGAACAGAGAATGGATGATGATATAGATATGATGAGGTATTCCGGTGGATGTCGACCCTATGGATTTCCTCAATACAAACGCGTATGACTGTGACATAGATATGATGAGTCAACCATATGACGAATCAGGCTATCAGCTTGCTAATGAGGATATGGATGATATGCCCGGGCAGGGTCGTATCAAGTATTGCAAAAAGTCTCTCTTCATGAAATCCTCACAGGACACGCCTGAAGATGCCTCCTCAACATTGGCTCAACTAGCTGGGTGCGAGGGTCGTACAGTACTTAGCCCGGGAATACTGGGGCAGGGGTTAAGGAAGGGTCTGGAAGGAGTGCCCAAGAAAAAGGAGAGGAAGAGATCGGGGAAGATAACTGCCTCCAAACAAGCAAGAGCACATAGCAGCTAGACGATGCATTCTGAAGAGCGTGTACCCGTGAAAGGTGCGGTCATGTTCCATCTCAAGGGCGAGCCGATGCTACTGCCGAAACTGCTGGAGGCACTATTAGGGGATCTCAGGAGACTGCACGACCATGTGCTGTCGACTGAGAAAAGCCTACTAGCCTCAAAGGATCCAGGATATCCGACATACGCGGCTCGTGTGCCTGAGGGGAAGTGCTACGTCGACACACGACCCGCGGAGGTGTTCTTCCTGCGGTTTGACCATATCTTTGAGATGTTTCTAACAAGGCGGCTCGATTTTACAATCGTCCGCCTTTTTGCGCTACATATGAGCTCCGTCATGAAGAGTGAAGAAATCTCGCAAATCTGTGTGGCGGATCCATACTACATGCACGAGTCTTTCTTGAGTATCGGCAACTTTGAGCATGAAACTGCTAGGGAGTACCTCCAAAACATCATGGTATAGAATAAGGACCGGGAAATTGTCCTCGTGCCTTATCATCCAAAGTAAGTCAGTTCCGGACAACCCTTTCGTACATTTCAATCATTCCTTCTCTCTCATATGGGGAATAATTTGAGGTATCTTTTCCCCGCAGCAACGGGCACGCTGTCCTTATCGTTCTTTACCCACAAGTCTCCCACGCTGTGTATTTTGACCCTTCCAGAGACTACGAGAAAAAAGACTACACCCACATAATGAATATTCTAGATGATGCTCTCCAAGGCTTCAGCTTTAGAGGTGGCCACGTGCAGATCAAGAAACAAAGGAACAACAAGATGGGTTTCACGCATAAAACTAACTTCTCCTGGATCCATGTCCCAAAACCAAGCAAGAAGGATGGATTCTACATCGTCCATCTCATGATTCAGTTCAACACGGATCACCAAAAGCTTCGCATTAACAGCAGAAATGATGATCATATCCACAAGTGGCTAGAATCTCATGGAGAAGCAGATTATAAACTTAGAGATGACTTCTTTCGCATCCAAAGTGAAATTGCGACGATCATCATGAAAGAAGTCGTTGATGAGAAGGGGATGTTCCACCACGGCCCTATATCGTGAGCTGACGTCCGAACTCGCATAGGCATGCAACGTCTAGACCTCACACCATTCAAGAAGCTAGGGTTCATCCTCGATGATATGGAAGGATGGAACTTCTAGTGATTTATGATGCCGATGATGATGATATGTGTCGGTTGAACTTGTATACTTTTTGTAGCGATGAAACTTTGTGATGTCCACGGTCCCTGCCGAACTTGTATAACACTACTTTGTTAGTTTGTGTACGATGACCTGCGTACCTCTAGTTAATTAATTTGCGTACTGTATGTTGCATCTAGTTGCTAACCCTTTCTTTTTCGGTGTTGCTCTAGTATATTTTGTTGCATTTATATGATTGTACATCCTCTTCATGAACATGCATCTCTAACAGGTACCTAGTTTCTTGATGGCAAGATGGAATTGCTATGTCGTGTACAAAGGGAAGGTTCCGGGGGTGTACAACGAGTGGCATGAGTGTCAGGCGCAAGTGAATGGGTTCACGGGTGCCAGCCATAAAGGCTTCAAAAGCAGACAATAAGGAGAAGCTAGTTACTTGAGGTTCACGCTAGCGCGAGAGAGGACTCGTAACCGCCACCTCATGTACTACATAGTTCCGCTCTCACTCATAGTGATAGCTCTTCTTGCGTATACCTTTGTTTAGATGGATGACGTTGTTGTAGTTGCAAGTATTCGAGACTTGCATGTATCGCTATTTTCGAGATGATGACAAGATACCACTGTGTTGGATGATGATTATGATGAGACTATTTGTATGTACATGCTATGATTACATTTGTGGTCTCGCAGGCATTTGTATGTGTATCATGATGACATTTCTATGTGCTAAAGATTCTTCTATAAAGCCTGTTCAAATACAAAGCAAATATGCCAAAAAAACAAAAAACTACTTAAATTAGCAGTAGTGAGTGTATAAAAGTTAGCAGCAGCGCCGCGATAGCAGTAGCACGTCCAGGCAAAGCACGCTAGAGCTACTAGCAGTAGCGAGCTTCCGCTAACAGCGCTGCTGCTACACTTGTGTAGCAGTAGCGCCGGTGAGCACGCGCTACTGCTATGTGTTAGCTGTAGCGCCTATCACCGCGCTACTGATACATCTAAAACACGCGCTGCTGCTAGCCTTTTCCCTAGTAGTGTTGCCCTACAACGGGATCCTCGGCCGCCCGGGACTGGCCAAGTTCATGGCGGCTTCCCATTATGCCTAAAACATGCTGAAGATGCCCGGGCCGATGAACATAATCACTGTCCCCTCTGACAAGAAAGATGCGCTAATTTGCGCTGACCAACTCTACCGGGAAGCAGTTGCAGCAGCTGCCGCCAAGGCACTTGCTCCTGCCGATGAATCCATGGGAGGGAAGAAGACCGGCGAGACCTCTCGCACCCACTCTGGCAAGCGCACCCCTTCGGGGTGTTGTGCTTCTGTTGAGAACGTGCCAGAGAGCTCCACCAGCAAGAGTAAGAAGTCCAGAGCTACACCACCAGAGACCAAGAAGGTGTCCATCAAGGAGGACGGCACGGGAGGAGCTTTCACCATAAGCTCCACCCTCGATGGCAAATAGGAAAGCGAGCTCATCACTTTCCTACGGGCGAATGTCGATGTATTTTCATGGCAAGCATCCGACATCCCTGGCGTTCCTAGGGAAGTGATTGAGCACCATCTTGCTGTTTGTCCTCATGTGCGGCTTGTCAAGCAGAAGGTCAGGAAGCAAGCTCTGGAGAGGCAGGAGTTCATCACGAAAGAGATCAGGAAGCTAGAGGCGGCAGGCTTGGTAAGAGGGGTGCTCCATCCAACGTGGCTGGCTAATCCGGTAGTGGTGCGCAAGGCAAACGGGAAGTGGAGGCTGTGTATTGATTACATAGATATCAATAAGGCTTGTCCGAAAGATCCTTTCCCGTTGCCGCGCATTGACCAGATTGTTGACTCCATAGCCGGATGCGACCTGTTATCATTCCTTGACGCCTACTCAGGCTACCACCAGATTTTTGTGACAAGAGAAGATGAGCAGAAGACAACCTTCATCACCCCATGTGGTACGTATTGCTTTTTACGGATGCCTTTCGGGTTGAAGAGTGCTGGCTCGACCTTTGCAAGAGCAGTCCAAATTGGTTTTGAGCCCCAGCTACATAGAAATATGGAAGCTTATATGGATGACATAGTGGTCAAAACCAAGGACAGGGCAACACTTGTGCAAGATTTGGAGGACACGTTCACAAATTTGCGCAAGATCAACCTCAAGTTGAACCCTAAGAATTGTGTCTTCGGTGTCCCGTCGGGCAAGCTTCTCGGGTTCTTTGTGTCGCAGCGTGGGATTGAGGCAAACCCAGACAAGATCAAGGCCATCAAGCAGATTGAGGCACCTAAGCGGATCAAGGACGTGTGTCGGCTCACTGGTTGCGTCGCCGCCATGAGAAGATTCATATCCAAGTCCGCTGAGCGTGCCCTTCCCTTTTTCAAGATCTTGAAGAAGGCCGGCCCAATGGAGTGGACCCGGAGGCCGAGGCAGCGCAGCAGGATTTGAAGAAATACCTCTCCTCTACCCCAGTGCTAGTTGCGCCCAAACCACAAGAACCGTTGCTACTGCACCTGGCGGCAATGAATCAAGTGGTTAGCGCCGCACTGGTGGCACAAAGGCAGATCAACGAAGAGGCAGCAACAACAGCGGAATTGACGGATGGCAAACCAGAACTCTCCCTGGCAGGGCCTGGTCCCGGCAAGGCCTGACACCAGTGCAACAGGGCCTGCACAACTAGGTGAAGCAGTGCAGAAGAAGAAGATGATGCAGCACCCGGTCTACTTCGTCAGCTCCCTCTTGTAGGGGGGCTAGATTGAGGTATTCCGGTGTGCAGAAATTGCTCTTAGGCCCCTTTATGGCCTCGAGGAAGCTGCGTCATTACTTCCAAGCACACGAGATCACCGTTGTTCACCCGCTTCCCACTTCAATGGATACTGCATAACCTAGATGCAACAGGGAGGATTGTGGAATGGGCCTTGGAGCTGTCAAGGTTTGGTTTGAAGTTCGAAAGCACCTCAACGATTCAGAGCAGAGTCTTGGCGGAGTTCATTACTGAATGGAACTCGACGCCCGACAAAAATATCCAGGAGACCACTCTCCCCGGCAAGGAAACAAGTCATAACTGGATTATGTACTTTGATGGGGCTTTTTCGCTACAAGGCACCGGTGCTGGTGTGCTGCTCGTCGCACCCACCGGAGAGCACCTCAAGTACGATCCAAATGCACTTTCCCAGGGAGATGTCGACAAACAACACTGCTGAGTACGAGGGATTGCTTTCCAGTCTCAGGATCGCGGCAGACCTTGGAGTCATGAAGCTCATCGTCAGGGGCGATTCGCAGCTTGTCATCAGGAAGATCAACAAGGACTATCAGAGCCTGTTGATGGAAGCTTACGTGGATGAAGTGAGGAAACTGGAGGAGCGCTTTGACGGTATACAGGCAGAGCATATCCCCCGAGTGGAGAATGACATTGCCAACTACCTGTCAAAGCGTGCTGCCCTCAAGCTACCTGTGGAACCAGGTACTTTTGTGCTTCGGTTAACTCAACCATCCATTGAACCATCAACAGAGCGGAATAAGTGAAGGAAGTCCGGCCCCGACAAGTACTTCCCCACCGAGCTACCTGGAGCCACCGGCGAAGATGTTGCCGTGGACGCCAAGCCTGTCGTGGGGCAACCAACTCCGGCGGGGCGCCAAGCCCTTGCCGTGGAGGCAACCGTTCCCGCGGCAGAGGAAATGCCTTTGGTCCTTGCCGTCGAGCCACAAGCTCCAGCATGGGTGCAACATACCGTCTGATTCCTCCAGACAGGGGAGCTTCCTGAGGAGCAGGAAGAAGCAGAGAGAGTAGCCCGCCGGTCTGCTCTGTACCAATTCGTTGACAATGTTCTGAACAGAAAAAGACCGAGTGGAGTGAAATTGAAGTGCATCCCTCGGGAGGAAGGACTAGAGCTGTTGGCGGAAATACACGGAGGCATATGTGGCTCTCACATAGGGTCGAGGGCCCTTGCCGGCAAAGCTTTCTGGCAAGGTTTCTTTTGGCCCACTGCCCTCCAGGATGCGACGACACTAGTAACCAAGTGTGAAGCGTGTCAGTTCCATTTGAAGAAGCTTCAACAACCAGCTCAAGCCTTGTAGACCATCCCTCTCCCCTGGCCATTCTCGGCCTGGGGGCTCGACATGCTGGGCCCCTTTCCCCGTGTCGTCTGGGGCTTTGAGTACTTGTACATTGCAATCGACAAGTTCACAAAGTGGCCGAAGGTGGAAGCAGTGAAGAAGGTGACCGCACAGTCAGACGTCAAGTTCTTTAAGGGGCTAGTTTGCCGCTTTGGTGTGCCAAATAGAGTCATCACCGACAACAGCACGCAATTCACAAGCCACACCTTCATGAAATACATTGAAGACCTCGGTAGCAAGGTCTGTTTTGCTTCCGTGGCACACCCACGGAGCAACAGCCAAGCAGAGAGGGCAAATGTTGAAGTGCTGCATGGCCTGAGGACGAAGACTTTTGACAGGCTGCACAAGAACGAAAGGCGCTGGATTGATGAGTTGCCGGTGGTTCTTTGGTCGATCAGAACGACGCCAAATCGAGCCATCGACCAGACACCCTTTGCCCTGGTTTACGGGGAAGAAGCAATTCTGCCCATGGAACTCATATATGGGTCACCTCGAGTGCTCACTTACGATGAGCTTGAGCAAGAGCGATTGCGGCAATATGACGCGATGCTCCTCGAGGAAGATCGTCTTCGGGCGGCTGTGAGAGTGGCACGCTACCAGCAAGCCATGCGCCACTACATAGCCGCAAGGTTCATGCCCGAAGCTTTGAGGAAGACGACCTTGTTCTTCGGCACGTTCAGTCGGCCAGGAATTCCAACAAGTTGACGCCGAAGTGGGAAGGCCCTTATCGGGTAACATGAGTCACTAGGCCTGGCGCAGTCTGCCTAGAGACCGAAGATGTTGTTCCAGTGAGCAACTCTTGGAACATCAAGCATCTTTGCAAGTTTTACCCATAAGGCGCGGCTGTCGGGCCCCCAGGCAAGCCACCTTTTGTACAAGCCTTGCCGACAAGGCATGTAACCCTCTGTACAAAGCCAGGCACAGATCCTGAGCATAAATAAACGAAGCGCTGGCACCCTAAGTTATAGCATGCATGCTAGATTGAGTCTCTCCCTCAGTTAGGGTTGATAGTGCTTAGTGGCGACTAACCCCTAGCATAGAGGTCGAGTTTGCGTATCTTTGTTCCTGTTTGTCCTCTTTGGATCGCAGGGTCAATAAATGTTTCCGCCAAGCCAAGTGGAAGAAAGAGAACAAGCCGACGCTCCGACCCCAGCAAGCCAAGCTTGCCGGAGGCTGAAGACACAAAGGTCCACCCACGGCAAGCTGGAGTTGCCGAGGGCTATAGATTCAGATAGGATTTCTTATCCCTTGTTATGCATTTCCGTATAAGATTGGGGCGTATGAAACCTCATTTTGTTCCAAGACTGCCATGCTCCCTTCATTCCTACCACCTGAGAACTCCTTGGTTTGGAATCTGGTTGTGGCCGCGGCAGCAAGGAAGCAAGCGTTGGGCCCACCCCTACTTCGCCCCTGCCTCTGCCAAAGGCGTGAGTATGGTCGAACGGAGTAGGGGAGCGGCAAGGTCTGCTGCCGGGCAACGGCGTTTATATTGAAAATAACAAGGGTTTGTCCCTTGGTATGGGCGTTGTTCACACACACAGGACCCGGCAGGCACTCTTTTTCATTAATACGTTCCATACAGGTAAAGTTCGTACGGAATGTAAACATAAACAAGGGGATTACAGGTTTTAGGTCTAACTAAGGCACGTAGGCTTACAAGCTGAAAAAAGATAAGGTGCCCGTAATCCCTTTCTTGTCCCTCTCCTCAGGAAATGGAGCAAGAAGGAAAAAGGGCAGAAGGAGCGCCTAAGCAAGGTACGAGCAGCAGAAGGCGCCAAGAGAACATGTCAGCGGCCGCCTAGGAGAGGGCTGGTGGTGGTGGTGCCGGAGGAAGAGCTGGAAGATGAGGCAGCGGTCCGTCAATACGCTACAAAGGCGTCGGTGCCATCGTACTCCGACTTGACGGCCCTCCACCCACCTTCTTCGCCTTCTCCGGCCTTCCCACACCAGCCGCCGAAGGAGGCGACCCCGAGAAGTTCAAGGAGCCAGCTCCACCGGGAGAAGGAGACCGATGCAGATGTTGCTGCTGCCGGCACCGCCCCAGAGCGACGGGTCCGACACCTAGTCGGACCCGTCATCCTCTTGCCTGCTACCCTCGTCGTCTCTGCCGCTGTCCTCCTCATCACTCCCGCTTGAGGTCAAGTCTTCGTCATCCGAAGAGCTCTCCATGCAGCACTTCAGGCGAGTTCCTAAATCGTCGAAGACCTTGACAGAGAGGATGCCATTCTCTGTTAACTTGAAGTAAAGAATGAACCCCGCCGTCAAGCTATGGATACGAGTGAAGGTTATCCATCCACGGTGAAGATACATGACGTGAGGGGCTGGGAAATCAACATCGGCCAATGTGCCGCTGTTCCTGCAGCCCCTCATGTGTAGCGTCAATGCCTGCGGCGGGTTGAGCTCCATCTCCTGAGTGAATGGAGTAGGGAGACGGAGATGACGGCGCACCGGCCGGTGCAGCCTGATGAAGAACTCGCGGGGGTTGTCTCCAACGTGGCCCTCTATTGGGGGAAGGACCGCTGGCGGAGGCGATGCCGATGCACCACCCCGTCCTCCTCTTCCCCGAGTGCCACGGCGGCCTCGGCCTCGCCCCCTCCAACTTTCCCTCGCGGCCAGCTCCTCCGCCATGGGCTCTTCGAGGGAGCGGCACGTTGTCGAGCAGAGACCCTCGTAGCCACCATCAAAGCATCAGCGCGCCATCTTGCCATGACAGAACAGAGGAAGAAGCAAGGATGGGAAGAGGCAAATGGCGAACTACTGGGGGGTGTCGTCCCTCTCGCTCCCCTGCTTATAAAGGGGTGGGGTCAGGGCTCGGCCGCCCCTCTCAGCCAATCCAGCTCATTAAGGTGACAGCGGGTGAGGCCGTCGACCGTCCTCCCCACCCAATTGAAGGCACGTGGGTATCGACCCACGCGCGCATGTCTTCCCATATTCCGTGCGCCTATCATTCGCCCTGCATCGTGCATGTGGCGTACATGGCACAAGGGGCGGGCATAATGGTACGCGTGGAACAACGGTTCCCAGGTGTGGAGAGTAAATGAGCAACGGCCCTGCGGTCTAGAAAGGACATGCAAGCCGCCTCTTTACTGTTCACCGTGGGATGACGCAAGCATGCTTCGATCACCCCCACGCACGACCCCCACGTCACGCGTCCAACGCGGATCGTGAGGGAGCGCAGCAGGCGGAAAAACCATCGCAATGAAATCAACCTCACCTGCCCGCGCACCATTTTTGGTCTGAAGTTCTATGCTCCTAGGATCATGCGTCTGATCAAGATCCACTCTGCCATTGACTATCAACCCTCTGCTCGTAACCATCTCATATTTTTACCAGAAGTTGATATGTCCATTGAAGCCATTTACCCAGAGCCTGCCAAGGAAGCACTATATCTCCACAAAATAGATCGTTAGAGCTTTTCCCAGCATGTTGAAGGTATTCAGGTTGCTTCTCGTGTTTATCCACTGGCCGGCAACACTCGCCGTGCACGCACTGAAGCCACTGGAAGCACCATTGCTCCAAGGCCTCGGAAGTGCTCTCGTGTGCTCAATGACCGAGAGCTTCTCGTGGCCTTGCATCAAAAGCATGACAAGCATCACTACTGGATGAAGCATCAAATGCAAAGCCTCTTGGTGGATGTCAATCGCATTCGCAATCTTGCCACCAAGAATGCCTTTGTCACCCATGAAACCTGTCGGAGGTCTTAGAAGAGTCTGACATTGCTAAGTGCTGAAGCTGATCTTCAAGATGATGTCTTCACTAAGAGATTCAAGTTCGACTCCACTCCTCCCAGGAATGCTGTCTTACGTCGAACCCCATCTCTTGAAGACTCAGAGTACTCCTCCTTCGCAACAACTGTGAATGCCAGAGTCTTGGATGATGTAGATGATGCTACCTCACCACCTCCAACCTCAGCGCGTGTCGACACTGCACCAAGTTCTTCTGCACCACCAAACCTCAACGACGACCCTGCTAGTTCACCTACTCCTCCTGGGAACGAGTAGAGCCCTATGTCTTCAAGCGGGTCCTGATGGGTGGTTGATATACTTTTTGCCTAGTGCTTACAACTCTCGTTTTGCTACATTTGGTTCTGTGAGTTGTAACACTTGAACTTGATGGTCGTCTGCTACTTTTTTTGCTATTCTATGTGATGCGAGGATAAATTCCGCATATGCGATGATAAATCTCGCATGAACTCATTCCGCAGACGTCCATTTTTCATTATGCATGTCATTATTCCTGTGTATCTATTCATGCATGATGTATTGCCTTCATATGGTGAAGAAGATGTCCACAAGTACAACCTGCCATGTGCATTTGCATTCCGACGCAAACCAATTATATGCACATCTTCAGGGGGGAGCCTTTTTGCCATCTATGAAGACAATATCTTAATCCTTACAACTTCACATACTTTTATCCCCGTTGAAAACTTCAACCAGTTTGTCATCAATCACCAAAAGGGGGAGATTGTAAGTGCATCTAGTGCCACCCCTAGTTGGTTTTGGAGAATTCACGACAAACCTGGTTGAGGGACTAATGTGTTTGCGAGAATTGCGGGATAACATAGGTAGTAGTCCCTCCTTGATTCGGTTTACCTACCGGAGATGACCCCTAAAAATGTGTGAAGACATTGAAGACAATGGTGGTCTATGAAGATATTCACATTGAAAACTATGACACGAGAAGACATTGAGTGAAGACTATGGAGCGCGAAGACTTAGTTGTTTCATTGTTCCCTTTTCTTCTTTGTTGAGTCATAGGAACCACCGCACTGTTAAGTGGGGTCCAAGTGAACAAAGTCAGAGTGACTGAAGTGATGCTCAAACCAAATCCTATGTCTTCGAGCGAAGACAATGAGAGTAAATCTTATCCTGTGTCGGATAAGTCAGCTTTACTTGTAGCCCAAGTCAAGCTGCCGCGTGTGTTTGAAATCTGACCATTGCGACACGTGTCAGTTCCTTAGTGACCCAGGGTCATTTTGGAAAAATCTGGTCGGGTTGCCCAGTGGCTATAAATAGCCCACCTCCTACACCATAAATTGGTGGCTGCTCAGAGTTAGTACACGGCTTTTGTCGTTTGAGAGCAACCCACCGCCGAAGCTTTCGAGAGAGAATCCTTGCGAGGACAAAGCCCAAACCACCTAGAGCCCAGAGAGTGTTTGGCATCACTGAAGTCTTTCTGTCCGCGTGATCTGAAGACTTGTTACACTTGAGGATTGTGAATCCTCCAGCCAGTTAGGCGTCGCGTTCTAAGCATCCAAGAGCCATTGTGGATTGCCGGTGAACACAGTCTGTGAAGGTTCGGAAGTCTACCTTGAAGACTTACCAGAGTGATTGGGCGGGGACGAAGTGTCCTTAGCTCAAGGGGAATAAGGTGAAGACGTAGTCTTCTGAGTTGAATCTCAGCCTCCCTAACCAGACGTACAGTTGTCACAGCAACTGGAACTGGTCGAACAAATCCTTGTCCTTCTGAAGCCACTGGTTCTATCTCTTGCTTCTCTTTACTTACAGTTTGTCTTCGTGTAGTCATTGCCTGCTTTTATTATCTGTTTGACTTCACTGTGTGACTATATGTTCTGATTGGCTTCATACTATCTTCCATCCTGATCTTTACTACCTAGATGCTATTAGTCTTCATGCTTTCACTTCATTGAATACTTGACCATGGCTTGTCTAGTGTAGTCTACCTTCCGCTGCATTAGAATAGTGCTGTTTATATTGTCTATATTTGAAACTCCCATGTTTTGAAGACTTCATAAAAATCGCCTATTCACCCCCCCTCTAGTCGATAACTAGCCCTTTCAATTGGTATCAGAGCAAGGTACTCCCTTTTTTGTGTGATTCGGTTTAACCACCTGGAGTTTAGCTATGTCGACTGCAGGGATAATCAAAGTCTTCGCTGCGTGCCCCATTTTTTATGGCACTTAATATCCCTACTGGAAGAATAGGACGCACATGCATCTTGAAGCCATTGATGTCGATCTATGGTATGTCGTCAAGAACGGCGTTCCCAAGACTGGTGAAGGTGTCACCCCTCCTGATGTCAAGAAGTTCATTCAACTGGACTCTACTACCAAGAACATCATCTGTGGTCACCTTACCACAGGACAGTATGGCCATGTGAGTGCTCTGGAAACGTCGAAGCTAGTCTGGGACTGGCTATCCAAGGTCAATGAAGGCATCTCAACTCAGCAAGATCAACGTATCAGTACTCTCCGCAACCTCTTCAACCGCTTCAAGAGACATGACAATGAGAATGTCCAGCTCACATTTGATCGCCTCACTGAGATCACAAATGAGCCCCAAGCAATTGGCGCCACTGAGATCACGAAGCATGAGATAGTGAAGACACTACTGAGATCTCTTGACAGCTCATTTGACACCTTAGCCCTGATGATACAAGAATGCCCTGATTTCAAGACTCTCGATCCGTCTGACATACTTGAGAGGCTCAACACACATGAGTACCGGCTATCTGAGAAACGAGATATCTATGGCCCCAACTATGGCCGAACTCGAGCTTTGAAGCCAAAGGCTGCTGCCTCCTCATCTGAAGAAGAATCTGACTACAGTTCTGGTGATCCTGAAGACATTGGAAAGGAGCTTGCTATGCTTGTGAAGAAGTTCCAGAAATTCACCAAGAAGAAAGGCTTCAGAAAGTCTTCACGATCTAGCTCAAGAAATGATGAAGCTTCTACCTATGATCACAAGAAGAGAACATGTCACAAGTGCAAGAAACCTGGTCACTACATCTCTGAGTGTCCACAGTGGGACAATGAGAAGAAAAAGAAGAAGAACAAAGAATATGATTCTAATGACAAGAAGAAGAAGAAATCCTCAAAGTCTTCTTCCAAGTCTTCTTCCAGATCTTCATCACACAAGAAGAGCTCATCTGGCAAGGCCCGTGCTTTTGTTGGCAAGGAAATGGATTCTGAGGAGGAGTCAGCTTCAGAGGAGGCGGAGGTGGAGTCTGAGGGGGACTCTGACTCGGGTGTTGCGAGTCTGGCCCTAGCTACTGCCTATGTCACCAAGTCCATCTTCAACACCGAAGACAATGGCTCCGTCACCAACACTGATGATAATGACGAGGAGGACTCACCTCCCACCTACTGCTTCATGGCACGTGGTGCCAAGGTAAAATCACGTGATGCTTACTTTAAAACATCCAGTGAAGATGACTTTGATGGTGAATCCAAACCTAGCTACAAAACACTTGCTAAAATTGCAATTGAACAACAGAAAGCTATGGAACATACTCAAAAACTGCTAGACAAAAGCGATGACCTGTTGGACGCGGAAATGACCAAGTCTCAGTCTTTAATTGAAGACATAAAAAATCTTCATATTAAGTACCAGGAACTTGAAGGTCGACATGAATCGCTCACAACTTCTCATGAAAAACTTTCCTATGATTATCTTCAAAGGAAGCAGGAACTTGAGAAATTGAGATCGGATCATTAAGATCTTCAAAAGGAAAATGAGTCACTTCGCGCCCAACAGATCAGTCCCGCTCAGGAAGGATTTGAACCACCATGCCTAACATGCATTGAGCGTGATAACGCTGCTTCTGTTGCTGAATGTTCTACCGCTGCTACTGTTGCAATATCTTCAACTGCTGATGTGGTAACTAACCCCTCTACTGAGGATACCACTACTATTGCTGATGAGATTGCCAGGTTGAAGATAGTGCTTGAGACAGGGATGTACAAAAGTCTAAAAGGGCATTAGACATTATGTGATGTCCTCAAAAAGTAGATTCTGAACCAAAACCCTAGGAAAGAGGGTGTTGGGTTCGAGAGGAAAATTAACGTTGATGGGTCATACTGGAAGCCTGAGCAGTACCCGAAAACCACATGGGTTGCTGCAAAGGAACCTCCAGTTGATCCGTCCACCTTATCTGGTTTCACTTGTGCTAACCCATTATCATTGATGAATCCTTTGATGCAAACTATAAACTGTTTAAGAATCAGAATGGTGAAGTGTTTGCCAGGTATATTGGTACTAACTGCAGGAATTGGCCACCTTTGAAGAAGATATGGGTTCCCAAAAGTTGTCTTGAGAATCTTCCAGTGAATGTCATCATGACACCACCTATGAAGAAGACAAATCCCATACTGAAGGCTTCATATGGTTCAAAAGTGTCGGTGTTCTAGGAACGGGGGTACCCAGACTTGCCTGCCTGCGGCCTGCAGCGTGGCTCAGGGAGTGGCCCATTATGGTCCATCTTCATCAGCACATGCTCAAGACCCTCGCGAGGGGCCAAGCCTCGCGGGGCGGACGACAGGTGGCATCCTCGGGCACAACCTCATCAGGCTTGCTCGCGAGGAGGCGGAGAGATCAAGGCGGGGTACCTCATGAGGTGCCCGTGACGCAAGCCATGACGACCGAGGCCAGGCGGGCGCCGGCCTGCGCAGAGTCCTTGTTTCCTCTTTGGTGCAAAGGGGGCAAGTGTAGGCAATAGTATCAAGCAAAGGCAAACCATTTTGGTGCAACAAGACCAAGACCAGCAGGACGACAGGATGGAGGTCATCGTGGAGCCCAAGCCGGCGTCACCGTCAGGGTCTTTGGCAGACGAGGACCGACTTTAGTCAGGATAAGTGTACTGGATGTTCCCCTTCAAAATGGCCAATTGTTGGCGCCCTTCCTGCTCAATATTTGGGAAGAGGCCCAGGTCCTCCCTCTATAAATAGGACTAGCCACCATGGAGTGGAGGCATCGAGCATCTCCCTCAATAAGGCGCATAGACTAGAAAGAGGCGACTGAACTCACCCAAGCAGTTCATCGCACCAAGCCAAGAACAGCCCCTCACGAGGCTGCTCTTCATTGTACTATTCATCATCAGCCCCTGAGGCAATCCACCACACCACAAACTGGAGTAGGGTATTACACCACAATGGTGGCCCGAACCAGTATAAACCTCGACTCCCTTGTGTAGTTCTTCGTGTAGTTTAGATCCTTGTGAGGCGACGAGACGTGGTTAGGCGGGAGGTGTGATCTTCGCGTGCACCCCAGAGTTCGAACCTTAAGGGTCTGCCGGAACCCGAAATCTGTCATTTGGCGCGCCAGGTAGGGGTGCGCCAGAATCTGCCTTCCGTCGCCTCGTGTTTCGCCGCCCGTCGCATCCATGTCAAACGCTCGTCGAGCCCGCACCGACCGCCGGGCCGCTCTTGCCACTCGCGTCGCCCAGACAGCCCCCGTCGGCGGGCGCCCCCGCCGTTCCCTGTCGCCTGCCATCAACGCCGCCACCGGCCCCGCGGGGAACGAGCAGCAGGCGTCGTCCCTGCATCCTTCGGTGCAGCGAGAAGGCCGCACCGCCACCCCGTCACTGACTCCAGCCGGTTCCTTGTCCCACACCCGTCGCGCTCCTGCGGACGCGCACGCCGCGCTGCTCCTGGCGCGGGAGCTCCTGCACTACCGCCCCGTCGACGACCTCTACGACGAGTGGCTCACCCGCATCACCGAGCTCGTCAGCGCTGCTGGGGGCTCCCCTGCGCCATCCCTCTCGCTGCACCGCGCCCCGCCTTGCGCGGGAGACGAAGCTCCGGGGGCACCTCAGCTGCCTCCCCCTCAAGAAGCCGCCTTGGCGCCAAGGCGCGTGGCCCCTGGGCGGAACCCACTCCGTCCGGCGCCATCACAGCAAGAGAAGAGCTGCCAAGAGATCCCTCGCCCCCAAGAAGCTGCCCATGTGCTCCCCGCACCGTCCCGACACGAACGCGCTCCTGCTCCGGCGCGTCAAGATCCCGCGCTGCTCCTGGCGGCAACGCATGGAGACTTCCAAGATCAAGCTCGATGTCACCCAAGGCCTCCCGCGGCCACTGCAGGTTGTCGTGCCTTCATCGTCGAGCTGCGCAGCGTGGCCTGGCCGGGCAAGTTCAAGCCAGATCTGCCCCCGCGCTACGATGGCACGGCTAACCCTGTGGAGTTCCTCCAGCTCTATGAGCTGGGCATCAAAGCCGCCAACGGGGACGAGAAGGTCATGGCGAACTAGTTCCCCATGGCGCTCAAGGACGATGCCCACACCTGGCTCCTGAACCTGGCTCCTGGCACCATCTCCTCCTGGGACGAGATGCGCACCCCATTCATCGCCAACTTCCAAGGCACTCGCGACCGGCCCCCATCCATGAGCGACTTGCGCCGCATCAAGCAGTAGCCGGGAGAGACCCTGCAGAAGTTCATCCAGTGTTTCAACAGCGCTCGCCTTAAGATCCCTAGGGTGTCTGAGGAGGCCATCATCTCAGGCTTCTCCGACGGCATGCGTGACGTCAAGATGAAGGAGGATCTTGCGATCCATGAGGACCTGTGCACCTCCCTGGAGCTGTTCAATTTGGCGACCAAGTGCGCTAGTGCTGAGGAAGGGCGCCTTTCCCACCTTGAGCTGCCAGCTGCCGATCAAGAAGAGAAGAAGCCCAAGGTCAAGGACGTGAAGCGCAAGGGGGTTGCCATACTTGTAGCAGAGCTGGACACCAAACGAGGCAGGGATCAGCCTGAATCATCCAAAGGCAGCCGATACTGCGTGTACCACGACCTCCACACCCACAACACCAATGAATGCCAAGAGCTCAGGGCCGTGCGGGACGTGCGTGCCAGCCGACGCCCCGAGTGCAGCAACCAGGGCTATGGCCGAGGAGGAGGAAGAGGTGGAGGACGATGGGAAGACCGTGGCCCTCACCAAGGGTGGCGTGACCGACCTCGCGAGGACCGCTGGCAGGACCAGCCTCGTGAGGAAGGTTGGAGGGACCCGCCTCGCGAGGGAAGTTGGAGGGATCAACCTCGCGAGGATCGCCCACAAGGCTACGCGGGCCTCCCTCCTCTGACACCACAGCCGAGGAGGAATGAAGACCATCATCAGGACAAGGGGGCTAGAGGCTTCTAGGAGCCGCACGCAATCACTTGCATCTTGGGCGGCGCTCAAGCCCCGGCCTCTCAGCGCATCTTCAAGCAGTTTGCTCGCGAAGTGAAAGCAGTCCTCCCCAAGCTTGAGGCCACACGCCCTCTCAGGTGGTCAGCGTGTGCCATCACATTCAGCTCAGCGGATCAGCTCAAGTGCGCGGCCACAGCCGGAGTCCTCCTGATGCTTTGTTCCCCAATCATCAGCAATGTGCAAGTCACCAGGACCCTCAGCAATGGCGGAGCAGGGCTTAATGTCCTATCCGTTGAGATGTTCAACAATCTCCAAGTGTCATAGAATCAGCTGCAACCAACCAAGCCTTTCTCAGGAGTCACTGATGGTTCCACGGTTCCGATAGGGCAGGTCCGCCTTCCTGTTACCTTCGGGAAGCGCGACAACTACCGCACCGAGCTCATTGACTTTGATGTCACTCACATTCGCCTGCCGTACAATGCCATCCTCGGGTACCCAGCCCTGGCCAAGTTCATGGCCGTGACTCATCACGGCTACAATGTCCTCAAGATGCCAGGAAGCGGTGGAGTCACCATGGTGCCTTGTGAAGAGAGAGAGACATTGTGTTTTCTGTGGAACGTGCTTTCCAAGCCGTGTCAATTGAAGACCCAGATCATAGGGGCGGGAGGCTTCCCGAGGCTGCCCCTAAGAAGAAGAAGACATCGGTTGGTCCGACCCCTCGGGAGGCAGGCCCCTCAGGGTCCGTGCCTGTTCAGGGGGCGCCTCCTTCTGTCGCATAGGAAGGCACGCCCGGCGCCCTCCTCAAGCAAGGCTCGGGGGCTCTCTCCTGGAGGGCCATCGACTTTGCTAGGATCATGAGGGAGGCGCTCGGGCACCACTTGGAGGCGTGCTTCAAAGCACGTTTCCCTCAGGAAGGAGCAAGGAAAGGAGGGCCAAACCCTCAGGAGTTCGTCAGCAAGATCATTCAGGAGCTGCAGGAGTCAAGAGTCATGAGTGGCAGCCGCCGCTTACCCGCTGTAGCTCCCCATCCAGGCAAGGATGGTGGGCTACGTGTCTGCATCGACATACCAGGACTCAACCGAGCCGCCTCTCAGGAGCGCCTCTAGCCCTCACGCATGGGATGCTGCGAAGGTCCACCCCACAGCTACGTTCGCATGCCTTACGGCCTGCCGAACGCGGCTGCTGTGCATCAGCGCCTCATGAGGAGCATCTTGGAGGCTCAAGCGGCCAGGCATTCCACAGTCCTGGCGCAGATTGAGATGGTCCGCGAGGAGCCGCCAGCGCCTCTGGAGCCTCCCGTGGCTCCTGGGCCTAGGGGCTCGTGAAGACCGGCTTTCGCGACGCACGCCGTCCGCTACTTCAGCATCCCTTCATCTTCAACATCATCAGGTGACATCCTTCGAGTTTCATTTTCAGCTGGGAGCGCCCCCAGGGCTGCATCATTCCCAGGCCGCGTGTGTCCGTCCCTGCGGCATGTATCCCTTTGATTCATGTTTTAGCTTACTTTATTGGGGGCGCCCCTCGGGCTGCATCATCCCCAAGTCGCTCGGGCCCGACCCAGCGGTGTTCACCTTTTTCTACGCCTATCTAAATGGATATGCTCCTTCATGACTAACGTGCTTGAATTAATCACCCGCTCGATTGACACTAACTGATGGGGCTGCTCCCTAATGGCACGACGCTTGCGCATGGGTCCGTCCCTGCAACGTCAACAAACCTGAATGGCTGAGCTCTGGCTGCGGCAACCCAGCAAGGCGCCACCTCACCAAGCCTTCAGTGCCTCGTCGTCCTCCCAGAGCAACCAGTAGCTAGCTGGCAATTGTAACGGCAAACTCTCACTTTTCTTGTGATGAGCTCGCAGGATCTCCTTAAGGAGTAGCATCCAGTGAGGCCTTCGCGGCGTCTCCTTCGCTCTCGTCCGTGCAAACTGCTTGCACGTTAAAGGAGGGTACCGGAGCATCGCGACTCATGGGCTCTTACTGGCTCTCCAGCCCTCACCTTCTGGCCTTGTCCATGGCATCGCGACCTGGCATACCAGCGACAGCTGAGCTCGCTCGAGGGCCGGGACCTGACGACATAGAGCACGAAGGGGAGCAAAGGCGAGAGGGAAGAGACATGTTGGAACCTCGCCAGGCAACTCCTCAGCTGCCATGCGCGGGCCTGGCGCCGCGCCAAGGAGTGGCTTCTGACCCCCGAGATAAGTCATCCTCCAGAAATACTAGCTATCGCAGCACCGACCTCGCACCTAATGCAATCCTGTTTTGGCAACGTCGCGCTCCTTTCTCACCGAACGATGGCTGCTTGAGCGCTAAAGGGGACCTCCTGAGCATCGCGACTCAGGGGCTCTTACTGGACCTCGGGCCATTCACCTCCTGGCCTTGACCATGGCATCGCGACCAGGCATACCAGCGACGGCTGAAGCCTGCCTTGGGACAGGGACCTGTCAGCACAGAGCATCAAGTCCTCGCGAGGTTCGAAAGGAGGAACTAAGCTAAGACGGGATGAGCATCTCGCACCGCTTCACGATGAGGACCGTATTAACAAATGGAACTGCAGGCACCTTACAAACCCCCACGGGGTGTGTTCTTCGATTCCTCGTAGGGAACAAAAGGAGCGAATCCTAAAGAGCGCTAACTACACGCGCCTCCGCAAGAGACGCCATCATCAACAGTGGGCCATCAAGCACTAGCGCCAACCCCATACAGATCAGTGGCGACGGCGGCCTGACGAGCCCGCCCTGCTCCGAGAGCGACGCAAGCTCGGGGGCTCGTAGCTGTCGTCGCTCGTCTCCAGAGTCGCGAAGAGCTTGGTGGAGTCGCTGGATCCTCCGACACCTCCGCTACCTGAGGAGCTACTGGGGGAGCGATTGGCGAGCCTAGTCCTCGCCACGGCAGGGCCCTGGCCGCCTTTCTCAGGACAGCACTCCAGCCTCGAAGACCATGAAGAACATCAGGGAGGCGCCGTCGTACTCAAGGTGGATTACGAGGGTACCACCCGTCCTGCAGACCCGGGCGATCTCACCCCAGCCACGGGTCATGTAGACCTTGCCCGGAGCGACGACCTCGACCTCCGCTCCGGTCACAGGGGTACTGTAGTCAGCATGCTACAGCCAAAGCTCAATGGGCCCCCTCGGCAGGATCTCGAAGGCGCAGGAAGGAGGGAGGCGAATCCAAGACCGATAAGGCATGGCGGCGTGAAGCACGAGCTCGTGAGAGGAGCCCTCGGCATGAACTCCAGGAGGAACGATGCGCACCGCCGTGATCCGTCGGCGGCGACGGTGCCTCTGGCATTGCTGCTCGGCGCCTGCGCCTTCAGGACCCTCGATCTGGGCGTACAAGGGCAGTGGGAATCCAGGCGGCGGCCGCTCAAACCATGGCCTCGACACCTCCTGCCAAGCACCCCCTTCTCCGCGGCAAGGGGCGAGCCGTTTCTTTGGAGGAAGCGGGACAGGACCCTCTCGGGGGGCCTTCCCCTTCTCTTCGGCAGAAAACCGACGGATCGGTGCCATTGGCATAGGGAGGAGCAAGGACAAAGAAGAAGGCGGAGAGTAGCAGGAAGAGATGGACTGGAAAGGCCCGCGCCGTTCCGTAAATATAGCCCGGGGAGGCCAACCGCCGGCCTCCATGATCACAGGTAGTCATGACCCGTTTTGCATGCAGGGACTTGTCAATTCGTGCAGTTGCCGAGGCGTCGTGGGGGAGCCAGGACGCCCACGTCCAATCAACCGCCACGCGGTGCCCAAGGCCGCAGGCTGATGGGGCCCGCGGCGCTTCGCACTTGCCCCTTCGCTTCTCTGCTAAGCCAAGTCCAGGCGCGCCTTGGGCCCGAGGGCTACTGTCGGCGTTCTAGGAACGGGGGTACCCAGACTTGCCTGCCTACGGCCTGCGGCGTGGCTTAGGGAGTCGCCCAGTACGGCCCATCTTCATCAACACATGCTCAAGACCCTCGCGAGGGGCCAAGCCTAGTGGGGCGGACGACAGGAGGCTTCCTCGGGCACAACCTCATCGGGCTGGCCCGCGAGGAGGTGGAGAGATCAATAAGGGGTACCTCACGAGGTGCCCGTGACGCAAGCCATGACGACCGAGGCCAGGCGGGCGCCGGCCTGCGCAGAGTCCTTGTTTCCTCTTTGGTGCAAAGGGGGCAAGCGCAGGCAAGAGTATCAAGCAAAGGCAAACCATTTCGGTGCGACAAGACCAAGACCAGCAGGACGGCAGGATGGAGGTCATCGTGGAGCCCAAGCCGGCGTCACCGTCAGGGTCTTTGGCAGGCAAGGACCGACTTTAGTCAGGATAAGTGTACTGGATGTTCCCCTTCAAAATGGCCGATTGTTGGCACCCTTCCCGCTCAATATTTGGGAAGAGGCCCAGGGCCTCCCTCTATAAATAGGACTAGCCACCACAGAGTGGAGGCATCGAGCATCTCCCTCAAGAAGGCGCATAGACTAGAAAGAGGCGACTGAACTCACCCAAGCAGTTCATCGCACCAAGCCATGAACAGCCCCTCGCAAGGCTGTTCTTCATTGTACTATTCATCATCAGCCCTGAGGCAGTCCACCACACCACAAACTAGAGTAGGGTATTACACCACAATGGTGGCCTGAACCAGTATAAACCTCGAGACGTGGGTAGGCGGGAGGTGTGATCTCTGCGTGCACCCCAGAGTTCGAACCTTAAGGGTCTGCCGGAACCCGAATTCCGACAAAAAGCTTCATACAGACCGAGGACTCATCTGAGTCACCCTAACGTCAATGTTTTGCACGGAAATCATACTCAGACCCATGAATATGAGTGTGTTTCCTCAAACCGCTATGTTCATAGAACAAAAAAAATTCTGCTTATTCCTATGAGTATTATTCACCTCCTGCAAGGCTATTTACTAGGGATCCAAAGCCGAAATTATTAGATGCTGCACTTAGACTCATTGCATCTAAGCCACCCCTGAAAATGTGGGTGGTTAAGAAAACTTAACTCTCTTTTGCAGGGTAAGGTCTCCAGCCGGAAATCAAAGGAGTCCAAAACTTATGCTGGGGACCTTAAACATCTTGTGGGGCGCAAGATAAAATGCCCAAATGGTCTTACTATGTACTTCGTTCCAGGATTCCTTGATACTCACCCTATCTATCCTAACCAAGATCTGAACTTTCATGTTCCACTTGTTCGTCAAATGTTTATGCTTCACAACTCGCTTGGTGAAGCCTATACCCCAAACTACACTATAGGCTATGACACCTCGTACTTCAGAATGGATTATGGACAGTGGATGCACTAACCACATGACGGGCGATCAAAGTCTTCTGATGGATTTAATGCTACGTCCATCAGACAAAAGTCACATCACATTTGCTGACACTGGTAAAAGCAAGGTATTGGGTCTAGGCAGAGTTGCTATATCAAGGGATCAGCACATTGATAAAGTGATGCTTGTTAAATCCCTTGGTTTCAACTTAATGTCTGTCTCAATGCTTTGTGACTTAAACATGATTGTGCTATTTGGAAAATATCGATGCCTTGTACTAATGGAATCTGACAAGTCTCTAGTCTTTGAAGGGTATCTAAAAGACGATCTATATATGGTAGATTTCTCAGCAGGACCACAGATGGCCGTATGTCTTCTAGCAAAGGCTTCAGAATGCTGGCTCTGGCATCGAAGGCTAGGGCATGCTGGCATGAAGAACGTGCACACTCTCGCGAGGAAGAAGCATGTCGTGGGCATCGAAGGCATCAAGTTCAAGAAGGACCATCTGTGTTGCACCTGCGAAGCTGGAAAGATGACTAGGGCCAAGCATCCCTCGAAGACAATCATGACTACATCTCAACCCTTCGAGTTGCTTGACATGGATCTATTCGTCCCTACTCACTACTCTACTCTCAATGCTACTGCTTGCCTCTATGGCTTCGTAATTGTTGATGATTACTCTAGATATACTTGGGTACATATAATCCTCTACAAGACTGAAGTGCAGGATGTCTTCAGATGCTTTGCCAATCGTGCCATGGCGAACTATGGTGTCAAGATCAAGCACATTAGAAGCGACAACGGCACTGAGTTCAAGAACGCTGGCCTCAATCTCTATCTGGATACACTTGGCATCACACATGAGTTCTCTGCTCTTTATACACCTCAGCAGAATGGCATCGCCAAGCGCAAGAACAGAACTCTCATTGAGATGGCCCGAACGATGCTTGATGAGTACAAGACTCCACAGAAGTTCTGGCCTGAAGCCATTGACACTGCTTGCCACATCATCAACCATGTTTATCTTCACAAGCTTCTGAAGAAAACATCCTATGAGCTCCTAACTAGTAAGAAGCCAAATGTAAGCTACTTCAGAGTATTTGGTGCTAGGTGCTGGATCAAGGATCCACATCACACTTCAAAATTTGCACCGAAAGCACATGAAGGTTTGATGCTTGGTTATGGAAAGGATTCGCACTCTTACAGAGTCTTCAACCTCTTTCACTATAAAGTGGTTGAAACTATGGATGTGCGGTTCGATGAGACTAATGGCTCACAAAGAGAGCACCTGCCAAATGTGCTAGATGAAGTACCCCAAGTGAATCTATCAAGCAGATGGGAATTGGAGATATCATACCCTCTGAGAATCAATCTGAAGAGGAACTTGTCATTTCTGCACCTAATCAACCTGAAGAAAATGCTCAGCCTGAAGACAATCCCCCAAATGATGACATTGATTAGAAAGAGCAAAATCTTCGTTCTGCTCATCCTCGTGTTGCAAATGAAGTTCAGATTGAGAAAATAATTGACAGCTTGAATGCACCTGGTCCACTCACTCGTTCAAAAGCAACTCAAAGAGCAACACAACTAACCAACTTCTGTGGGCATTTTGCATTTGTCTCAATCTCTGAACCCAAGAAAGTTGATGAAGCCTTCATGGAACCTGAATGGATTCAAGCTATGCAAGAACAGCTTCAACAGTTCGAGCTAAATAATGTGTGGGAATCAGTCAAGAGTCCTGATCCTCGGAAGCAAAATATCATTAGCACCAAATGGATATATCGCAACAAGCAAGATGAGCATGGTCAAGTTATCAGAAACAAGGCTCGTCTCGCTACGCAAGGTTACACTCAAGTGGAAGGAATTTACTTTGATGAAACATTTGCTCCGGTGGCAAGACTTGAAGCCATTCGCATACTGCTAGCCTATGAAAATCATCACAACATTCTTCTGTATCAAATGGATGTGGAAAGTGCTTTTCTCAATGGAAAGATGGAAGAAGAAGTATATGTCGCACAACCTCCAGGCTTTGAAGATCCAAAACATCCTGATATGGTATACAAGCTCAACTAGGCACTGTATGGCCTCAAACAAGCCCCTCGTGCTTGGTATGACACACTCAAAGACTTCCTGAAGAGCAAAGGCTTCAAACCGGGTTCACTCAATCCTACACTGTTCACTTAGACATATGATGGTGAACTATTTGTGTGCCAAATCTATGTGGATGACATAATCTTCGGCTGCACCAACAAGAAATACAGTGATGAATTTGGTCACATGATGCAAGAGCAATATCAAATGTCCATGATGGGCGAGCTGAAGTTCTTTCTGGGTCTTCAAATCCGTCAACAACACAACAACATCTTCATATCACAAGAAAAATATCTCAAAGATTGCCTGAAGAGGTTTGGAATGCAAGATTGCAAAGGATACATGACGCCAATGCCAACCAAAAGTCATCTGGGTCCCGACGAACATGGTAAAGAGTTCGATCAAAAGGTATATCGCTCCATGATTGGTTCTTTGCTTTACTTATGTGCATCTAGGCCAGATATAATGCTTAGTGTTTGCATGTGTGCCCGATTCCAAGCGGCACCAAAGGAATCGCATCACTTAGCTATGAAGCGAATTCTTCGATATTTGGCTTACACCCCAACACTAGGATTATGGTATCTAAAGGGCTCAGAGTTTGATCTAGTTGGATTCTCAGATGCTGATTATGCTGGTGACAAGGTTGATCGCATGTCCACATCAGGCACATGTCACTTTCTGGGATGATGTCTTGTCTGTTGGTCTTCAAAGAAGCAGAACTGTGTATCTCTCTACTGCTGAATCTGAATACATTGCTGTTGGATCCTGTTGTGCTCAGCTTCTCTGGATGAATCAAACTCTCAAAGACTGTGGTATCCATCTGAAGAATGTGCCTCTCTACTGCGATAATGAGAGTGCCATCAAGATTGCCAACAACCCAGTTCAGCACTTGAAGACAAAGCACAGTGAAATTCGTCATCACTTTCTCAGAGATCATGTTATGAAGGAAGATATTGATATCATTCACGTCAAGACAAAAGAACAGTTGGCTGATATCTTCACAAAGCCCTTGGATGAGAAAAGGTTTTGCAAGTTGCGGTGTGAGCTAAATATCTTGGAATCCTCAAATATCCTGTGAATAGGCACACATCCTAACATTTATGCATTTTGATGACTTAGATGTGCAACACACAAAGTAATGTATATCTTCAATCAATGAAGACATACACTCTAATGTGAATACATTAATGTGGAATTTGACTTCGGAGCGCCACGATAATTGTGCGCCGTGTCTGGGTCTAATACTTCCTATACGGTGGGTAACGCCACCACCAAATTTTTCTTTGAAGTGTTTCTCTTGGCGTTATGTTTGCATAGTTTTCATATTGGGTTCATATTCATCCTTGGCTTATATTAAAGTTTATCTTCAATTGGTTGAATTGGACTAGTACTATTTATCTGTGTTCTGTCCTCTACAGCATTCACTTATAGCTATGGTTTCGTGTTGACTCTTTTGAACTAAGTGAATGTGATCGGACCCTAACCTATCTATGCTTCTACCTCAACTCTATCTGTCCAAGTCATATGCATTCTATTGAAAACTGTCGATTGTCTTCACCGAGACCTTGTCAGCTGAAGTCAATCTGAAAAACATTTATATCTGTTTTTAATGCTTTATCCTATTTTCCTGAAACCTGGAGAATTCGGAACGACCACCCCGACAATCCAGGCGTGTGTGGGAACATGGAACAACTCCCAAGGTGTTGCATGCTTGCCACGTGTTCGTCAGATGTGAACCGCCAGGGGCACCTGCGTAATTGCGCTGTGCCGTCCCTGTCCTTATAAATACCCGTCACGTCTCGGTCAAAAATCCTTCTTCCTCCTCGCCATCTCTCGCAAACCCTAGCGCCTCCTCTAGGTCTCGACGACACCGACGACGAAGCGCTTAGCTGCCGTGACTTCTTCGACGCCGTCCTCACGCCGGCCGTGGACCTCGTCCTCTCCGCCGTCGCCGTAGGTGTCTTCCGTCGCCAAGTTAGGGCACGGGAGATCGAACTGCTCGGCCTCCACCTTCGCTCCGTCTAGCAGTTCTTCGTGTGGTAATTAAATTTTACTTTTTACCTTCTTTTCGATCTGATAGATTCATCTGTCTTTGCCAAAAGTGGTTTCCAGATCCCCAAACTTGAATCTATCTCATTCTGCATATCATATTCTTCCTAGTCTATTCTCTTATGCTTCTTTAGAAGTTAGATTCCTCACTTGTACTTATTCTTGGATTTGTACAACTCTGGAACCAACTCTCATCAAATAAGTGAATGTCTTCGTGCTATGAGGTCCATTTCTTCAAACTGATTTATCTTCAAAATCTTCTGAGAATGCATATGACCTCTTCCCCTTCCCGCGCACCTCTAATGCTATCACAGGTACATGTTCGTGGGAGAATCCCTTGGTTCTCATAGTCTGCATTCGTTTGCAGAATTCTTGCAGAGTCATATCAATTCACCTGAAGCCAGTTCTTGTCTGACTAGCTGTTTGAAGCCATTGCACATACCAAAGCCCTTCAGTTTAAACTTCATGGCAACTAAGAAGTCAGCACGAAAGGGAGGTAGACAGCACCGTGGTAACACTTCCAAGGATTTGCCTCCAGATTTGCACGAGCTGTACAAAACAGACCCTGAGGAAACATATACCGGCCGCAAGAATCGAATCCAGTGGATTCGAAGATATTGGGCAGAAGAATGGTTCAAATACCTCTTCATCACTGAAGAATATGCAGAGAAGAATGCCATCAAGTGACCCTAGGGAGATATTGTGTACAAAAATCTTCAGCCCCAGTCCCTTCCTGAAGCCATCCAACGAGAATTCTATCCGTGCATGATTCGTGGACCACAGCCAGAGAACATTGATCCTTCTTCTCTGCTATTTTGCCGTGAAGACCATCTGTTCAAGCGCAACTACCAGTTCGCCAAAGACTCAGCTACGAAGAACAAGAAGGCTCTAGGGCTTGACTTCAAACCTGGCCCTTCCTCACCTCGGGACGATGGCACCCGTGAAGCCAATGAGAATAGGATAGGCCCCTTCTACAACCTTGTTGGCCTCATCACCCACATTGCTATCCAAGGTGCCAAAGTGGATCATTCTGATGATGGTGCTGAAACTGATGAAGCTCCAGCTCCTACTCCAAAGCTGCAGAAGCTAAAGAAGGCTAAAGCTTCAAAGTCATCTGCTGCTCAAAAAGCTTCGCGAGTGAAGCCATTGGCAACTGCCCCTCCTGCTCCCAGTAACACCTCTGAAGATCTCTCTCGCATCTCCAAGAAGCGTGAGAAGCCATAGAAGAATCATGTTCAGCGACACAATCAAGCACTGACACCTGCTGCCATTCTGAGGAACGAATCTGAAGCCATTGATTTGTCTTCAGATGAAGAATTTGGCAATGATGCTCTCGAGCAGTTGATCAAGAGCAAGCAAGAGGCGGAGATCTTCAATGATCTGCCCCTCTTCGATGTGAACATCTTGCACAATTTCATTGATGAATGGTTCGACAATCAAGATCTCAGCGTTGATGATCTTCAACTCCCCATTGGCATCAGTGTCTCCTTTCAAGGCGCCATTGCTCCTGAGCTGGCTCTGGCTCAGTGAATTGTTGAACTGAAGCACAAGATTGATTTTGAGAAGGAACAGTTCAAGAAGCATGTGGCCAAGCTGAGTGTGGCTGATGTCCAGAGGTTCAAGGTGATGCTCAATGACCTCAAGGAGGCGTTTTGCAAGAAACGTGAGGAAGCCAAAGGCTCAAGAGAGCGCATGAAAACTCTTGCTGCCAAGTGTGTTCAGGCTTACAACGAAGCTGAGAAGCGCAAGGCTCTTGGGCGTCCTGGTATTGACCCCAAGATGGCTGCCAAGCACAAGAAGAAGCTCACTGTGGCCCAGACTGAAGCTCCACGGCGGGAACAACCTCACATTGTCTTCCCAGCCAGCATGACAGGCTCGAAGCCTAAGGTCTCCACAGTGGCTTCTGATCAGCAGAAAACCAAGGCAGCTGAAGCCGAAGCCAGAAAGCGCAAAATCAAGCGCACCACTGATGATGCACCACCCCCCAAGAAGAGAAAAACCAAGAAGAGAGATCGGGCTGCTCCCACAGAGCCACTTATAGTTGAACCCATTGCTTTCGCACAACTTGACCCTGACAATCAAGAGCGTCAGTTGATCATTCATGAGTCTGCTTCCACAGAGGCTCCTGAAGCTCAAGAAGTTCCAGTCGTTGACCCCATCGTGACTGAAGACATTGGTCGTCACGACTATGTAGAAGATGATGTAGTTCTTCCTCAGATTGAGCGTCCGACGGTATCATCACCTGTTCTCATGAACAATGAGCTCATCAGTATTGGTCGTCCTTTGACGCCAATCTCTCAAGATGCCTCGTGGGCTGATCACCCCCCAACCAGCAACCCCAAGTCAAGATTCACCAAGTACACCCCGTCCTCCACCAGCGCAAGCCACCAGTCCATTGGTGAATGATGATAACTACATGGAGACAACACCTTCGCCAAAGGCGTCACCCGTGTTTCAACGGCTTCGCAAAGGTCTCAAGCCCTCTGTGTCCATGACCACCATCACAGAAGAGGATTCAAACCAGTCTAGCTCAGTGGCACGTCAAGTGTTCCCTGAAGAAAATCCTTCTGTGACGGTTCCCTCGTCTGAAGCAAATGTTGCTGAAGACAATCCGGCTGCATCAGTCGAAGAAAGACAAGAAGAAGAACATGTTGCTACTCCCCCTACCACCCAAGAGGTTGTTCTCGAGGAGAACGTATCTATGCCCGACCCTCCAGCTCCTCAAGTGGAGGTTGAGAATCCTGAGGCGTCCACTAATAACACCTCTGAAGCCAATGACGTTGTCATGGCAGAAGACAATGTGGCGCCTGGAGAGAACACTGTGCTTGAAGCCACTGTTGCTCCTACAACGAATGTGCAGCCTGACACCTCTGCTAATGCCACTGCTCCTATTCCGCCACCAAGGCCCCACACCATTGAGCATGCATTCTACCAAGGCGATCTTGTTCCTGTCAGATGGCCCATTCTGGTTCCTCTGCCTGCTCCTGGACCGCAATTTGACTATCATGTGGAGCACAGGCCTCAGGTTCAGAAGCCAAAACCAAGGCTGCCAAGGTTCCCAGGTACTGCATCGGCACCAGGCTCATTCAATGTCAACGGCTTCATTGCACACAACACCTTCTTCGATTCTGGCAAGAATCCATATTCCAAGCCAAGAATATCATCGGATCGGTTCTAGAGCTACCAGGAGCGCAACTACTACTCCTGTATTCTATACAATCAGGAGTGCATATTTCCTCATATGCGTCTGGACACTGAAGCCATTGCTGGTCTGCCCTGCCTAGAAGAAGCCCTTGACTGCTTTCGCGATGCTAGCCTTCTGCAGTTTTTCACCGACAAGGAACATTGGAATGAAGAGCTTCTACTGCAATCCTATGCAACCCTCAACATTCGCGGCTGCAACAGGGATACAACGACATGGGTCCTTGAGTGGATGACGGGCAACGTTCATCATGAAGCCAAAGCCTTTGATCTCATTGAGCTTACCGGCATCTCCACTCCAGGCGAACTGTATGAACCTGGTTGTCAGCTTCATCGCAATGCATTGGAGAGCATCTTCCAGAAGCCAGAGCCCAAAATGAGCCAGATGCTTAGTATGATGAAGCCACTGCCCCAGGATGCTGAGTATCCCAAGGAATTCCTTCTTGAAGACCTAGAGTATCTGCCCCGTACTATCTATCATATCATTAGGCGAACTCTATGGCCCATAAAAGGGCATTCCTCCTCAGCAAAGCTTGAAGCTGCAATGAAGACATTGGTCTTCTACATTCTAAATGGCAAACTCTTCAATACTCAAGATTTTTCATTCGCCAGTTTGCTGCATCTGGGTCTGACATTTTTGGTCTGAAGTTCTATGCTCCTTGGATCATGCGTCTGATCAAGCTCCACTCTGCCATTGACTATCAGCCCTCTGCTCGTAACCATCTCATATTTTTACTAGAAGTTGATATGTCCACTGAAGCCATTTACCCAGAGTCTGCCAAGGAAGCACTATATCTCCACAATATAGATCGTCAGAGATTTTCCCAGCATGTTGAAGGTATTTAGGTTGCTTCTCGTGTTTATCCACTGGCCGGCAACACTCGCTGTGCACGCACTGAAGCCACTAAAAGCACCATTTCTCCAAGGACTCGGAAGCGCTCTCATGTGCTCAATGACAAAGAGCTTCTCGTGGCCTTGCATCAAAAGCATGACAAGCATCACTACTGGATGAAGCATCAAATGCAAAGCCTCTTGGTGGATGTCAATCGCATTCGCAATCTTGCCACCAAGAATGCATTTGTCACCCATGAAACCTGTCGGAGGTCTTGGAAGAGTCTGACATTGCTAAGTGCTGAAGCTAATCTTCAAGACGATGGCTTCACTGAGAGATTCAAGTTTGACTCCACTCCTCCCAGGAATGTTGTCTTACGTCAAACCCCGTCTCTTGAAGACTCAGAGTGCTCCTCCTTCGCAGCAACTGTGAATGCCAGAGTCTTGCATGACGCAGATGATGCTACCTCACCACCTCCAACCTCAGCGCGTGTAGACACTGCACCAAGTTCTTCTGCACCACCAAACCTCAACAACGACCCTGCTACTTCACCTACTCCTCCTGGGAACGAGTAGAGCCCTATGTCTTCAAACCTTTTTGGTCCTTACTGACAAAAGGGGAGAAGCATAGGTTGATAGTCTTCAAGTGGGTCCTGATGGGTGGTTGATATACTTTTTGCCTAGTGCTTACAACTCTCGTTTTGCTACATTTGGTTCTTTGAGTTGTAACACTTGAACTTGATGGTCGTCTGCTACATTTTCTACTATTCTGTGTGATGCGATGATAAATTCCGCATATGCGATGATAAATCCCGCATGAACTCATTCCGCAGACATCCATTTTTCATTGTGCATGTCATTATTCCTGTGTATCTATTCATGCATGATGTATTGCCTTCATATGGTGAATAAGATCTCCACAAGTACAACCTGCCATGTGCATTTGCATTCCAACGCAAACCAATTATATGCACATCTTCAGGGGGAGCCTTTTTGCCGTCTATGAAGACAATATCTTAATCCTTACAATTTCACATACTTTTATCCCCGTTGAAAACTTCAACCAGTTTGTCATCAATCACCAAAAAGGGGGAGATTGTAAGTGCATCTAGTGCCACCCCTAGTTGGTTTTGGAGAATTGACAACAAACCTGGTTGAGGGACTAATGTATTTGTGAGAATTGCAGGATAACACAGGTAGTAGTCCCTCCTTGATTCGGTTTACCTACCGGAGATGACCCCTAAAAATGTGTGAAGACATTGAAGACAATGGTGGTCTGTGAAGATATTCACATTGAAGACAATGACACAAGAAGACATTGAGTGAAGACTATGGAGCGCGAAGACTTAGTTGTTTCCTTTTCTTCTTTGTTGAGTCATAGGAACCACCACACTGTTAAGTGGGTCCAAGTGAACAAAGTCAGAGTGACTGAAGTGATGCTCAAACCAAATCCTATGTCTTCGAGCGAAGACAATGAGAGCAAATCTTACCCTGTGTCGGATAAGTCAGCTTTACTTGTAGCCCAAGTCAAGCTGCCGCGTGTGTTTGAAATCTGACCGTTGTGACACGTGTCAGTTCCTTAGTGACCTAGGGTCATTTCGGACAAATCCAGTCGGGTTGCCCAGTGGCTATAAATAGCCCACCCCCTACACCATAAATTGGTGGCTGCTCAGAGTTAGTACACGGCTTTTGTCGTTTGAGAGCAACCCACCGCCGAAGCTTTCGAGAGAGAATCCTTGCAAGGACAAAGCCCAAACCACCCAGAGCCCGGAGAGTGTTTGGCATCACTGAAGTCTTTTTTTCCGCGTGATCTGAAGACTTGTTACACTTGAGGACTGTGAATCCTCCATCCGGTTAGGCGTCGCGTTCTGAGCATCCAAGAGCCATTGTGGATTGCCGGTGAATGAAGTCTGTGAAGGTTCGGAAGTCTACCTTGAAGACTTACCAGAGTGATTGGGCGGGGACTAAGTGTCCTTAGCTCAAGGGGAATAAGGTGAAGACGTAGTCTTCTGAGTTGAATCTCAGCCTCCCTAACCAGACGTATAGTTGTCGCAGCAACTGGAACTGGTCGAACAAATCCCTATCCTTCTGAAGCCACTGGTTCTATCTCTTGCTTCTCTTTACTTACAGTTTGTCTTAGTGAAGTCATTTCCTGCTTGTATTATCTGTTTGACTTCACTGTATGACTATCTGTTCTGATTGGCTTCATACTATCTTCCATCCTGATCTTTACTACCTAGCTGCTATTAGTCTTCATGCTTTCACTTCATTGAATACTTGACTATGGCTTGTCTAGTGTAGTCTACCTTCCGCTGCATTAGAATAGTGCTGTTTATATTGTCTATCTTCGAAACTCCCATGTTTTGAAGACTTCAATAAAAATCGCCTATTCACCCCCCCCCCTCTAGTCGATAACTAGACCTTTCATCTGGCCCAACAACGTGTTGCGCTTATGTGTGGCCCAGACCCGGGGGCTCCTATCGGCATACAGAAGTAAGGGCACTACTTTGTACCCCTTTACCCGTGCAGGGGCAGTTAGAGCCACGCCTGAGGCCACACTTAAGCGGGGCAGGGATAGGGAATTGAAGTTGCAAGATGGTAAATGCAATGCCAAGACAGAGACACAAAGAGCAAGAAGGCGAGGTGGTTTCCCCCGGCAAGACCCTTGCCGGGGCGACCTCCATGGCCCCGGCAAGGACCTTGTCGGGGAAGCTTACCCAACACCAGCAGGGCGCACCACCCTTGAGCCCCAGGTTTACCAACGCCACTAACCACGTTGGGACCAAGACTCGGGATGCGCCTACGTGATGGCACACAAATCTTTGTGAAGACAAGAAACACTTCAAATCAGATGAGGATTAGAAGACGACGAACCTCGGTGAGATCCTCGACGAGGAAGCCCACAAGACCCCTGGCAAGACCCTTGCCGGGGACGATCACGACGCCATGGCAAGACCCTTGCCAGGGGCCCCGGCAAGGTCCTTGCCGAGGACATCCGCGGGGCCACAGCCAGGCCCGCACCCGCCAAGTTTTTACCACTGCTCCCATGCAGCTGCCAGCCCACCAGCTAGGCAGGCACCTGCGTGTCAACGTGAGGTTTCAAAGCCAACTCAGCGCATGCCTACGTGGTGGCATGCAAATCTTCGTGAAGGCCCTACCACCACGCCACCTCAGCAGTCTGTCAACCTACATGGCACTGACCGCCTTGCTGGCCAGGGCGCGTGTCGAAGCAGGGCGAGGCGGCGGTAAAGCAAGGGGACACATCAGAGGCGCATTAAATGTGTCTTGTCCCGTAACGGCTAAGTGATAAGCTTAGCCACAGTACACCGACGCCACCTCCTGTGTGCCACTGTGGTGATCCCCTTGGCTATAAAAGGAGGCCCAGGGCATCCAAGAGAAGGATTCGGACCCTTGGACAAGTTACGCTCATTGTAGCTAGCTCAAGAACTCCAAGAACACAGATATACACATCAAAGCAGGACTAGGGTATTACGCGTCCGCGCGGCCCGAACTTGGGTAAACGACCCGTGTGCTTGTGCTGACTGCTGATCCCACTCTTCTCATGACCCCGCGCCCCACAACCGTAGTAGGGATTCTTGTGATCCCATAGGTGTCGTTTTCCACTGACAGCTACCGATTTAAAGGCTGAACAGGCCGGCCGATGCCAGTTCGAGGAGCGGGTATCCAAGATTGAGAAAGAGCTCAAAGACGCCACTCGTAAGTGCGAGCTCCTTGAAGAGAAGAATAAAGCTAAGGCATCCAAACTCGCCAAGGCCCTTCAGGAAGCCCAAGAGGCGAGGTCCGAATCCCGAGCGGCTCGCGAGGAGATCCGACAGGCCGGACAGATAGAAGCTAGTAAACCCTTTCTTTTACAGTGTAAGTTTGGTTATTAGAGGTACGCCTTGCTTAATCGACCATGGAGTTCTCCAAACGCCTTTGTGGATCATCCGAAGAGTGCCGCCAACGCTGTGCAATTCTACCGAGCCCAGGAGGGGCATGCGATGGAGACGCTGTTCTGGTCCCAGTTCGCGACGCATGAGCGCTCGGCGCTGCTGAACGACCAAATGGCGCAGTGGGCCGAGCTACATAAGATGTCCGGAGCAGCCATGAAGGAGGTCATAGTCCGGCTGTGGCCAGCCGAACCCGCTCTGAGCAGCTATTTTGGCCTAGTGCGGCGACTCATCGATGTCGTGCCCTGAATTGATGCAATCAAGTGGTCAGTGTGCATAGAAGGTGCATGGATGGCCTTCGCCCACGTCTAGATGCACTGGGCGAAGATGAAGGCCGTCGTTATCGCGGTTGAGGGTCCTCCCGGAGGCAAGGACCACCACACACTGGAGCGCTATTTAGAAGATGTCCTAGAGGGCACTCGCTTGATAGAGGGTCAATGCTCAAAGCACATTATATTCGAATGAATGTATCCGAACGACCCGGACGTTTTTATTATATATATTAAGGCCTTGTGATACATTTGTGCCATTGTCTGAAAGTTCTTTCCTCCTGTGCGGTTGTTTTTGTATTCCTGAGATTTTTCCAGTCGTCGGCTTCGGGCCCCGCGTAGATACTATGGGGGTGTTTGGAATGGCACATGAGCACACTTGATCCAACGTCTTGGTCCGTAAAGGAGGTGTCAGTGCGGTGAACCAGGCAATCGGACTATATGGCTTTAACACTCTCACTTAGCCATAGGAGTTTGACGATGGGGCTAAGATAGCCCCTGGTATGTACGTGGCTATCCGGATGCGTGTATGTTACGTATGTGACCGGAAAAACGGTCCTTCATGTAATACGGAAAAAATCATTAAAGATTTAGTAAGTCGCCGAGTGGCTGACCAGCTCTCGCCACATCATGATATTCAGTTTTTGGCTTTCTCTACTGAGGTGCTTGACAGGATGAACCGGAAACACAATCGCAGTAGTTCTCCCTTTACTACCCTAGCCGAATAGACGGAATGTAAGGTAGGAAACAAAGGAGCCGGGCAACCCCTTGATACAGGTCCTTGACTAAAGTTTGGTCTGAGGAATCCTTTGGACATCCTGCCGCACGTCTGTGCCGCTTTTGCCTTGTAGAGAGAGGTTCCTTAAGAGGAATGGTCTTCGGCTATCCGTATGAGACTAGGCTTGAAAAATAGTCCTTGTAAGTCCGTATGATATATAGGTTTTAATGCACCTGTGGTAGAAGAAAAAATAATTGAAGAAAAAAGTTGGAGGGTCATATAGGGTCAAACCGTACTATAGGCATGTCCATATTGTGCCTTCATTGACGCCCAAGGTATTTTGAGTGCATAATTATGCATGCGCGGTATGAACCCGGCGGGTGTGTGCGGCAATCGACGAAGGCAAAACTGCTAGTCAAGCTCTGGAGTAGCCGAGCTGTCATCATGCGGAACAAACCGGACTTGTTTAACCATGTCCGGCGTTTTGATGGCCGATGAGGTGTGTGGCTTGATAGGGCCACTCTGTACTTCGGCCGCGAGGGCCGCGGTGTGCTCCTCAGTATGGAGGGAGCATTCCGTGTTTCCATTGACTGTTATGACGCCACATGGGCCGGGCATCTTCAGCTTTAAATACGCGTAGTGTGGGACTGCATTGAATCGAGTGAAAGCGGTCCGTCCGAGCAGTGTATGATAACCAGTTCGGAAGGGACGATATCAAAGATCAAGTCTTCACTGCGGGAAGTTGTCTGGCAAGCCGAAGACGACCTTCAATGTTATTGAGCCCGAGCAATGAGCTTATACACCAGGTATTACTCCTTTAAAGGTAGTTTTAGTAGGCTAGATTCTTGACGGATCAATACCCATTTTGCATACAGTGTCCAGGTAAAGAAGGTTAAGACTACTGCCACTGTCCATGAGGACTAGCGTGAGGTGGAATCCATCGATGGTTGGGTCGAGGACCAAAGCTACCGATCCTGCATGACGGATACTGGTCGGGTGATCCTTTCGATCGAAGGTGATCGGACAAGCCGACCATGGGTTGAATTTTGGGGCGACCGGCTCTACGGCGTACACATCACTTAATGCGCGCTTGCGCTTCTGCTTGGGGATGTGGATGATGTAGATCATATTCACTGTTTTGACCTTGGTGGAAAATTTCTTTTGTCCCCCTGTGTTCGGTGGGTGAGGCTCTTCATCGTCGTCCTCGCTGGTCGGCCTTTTCCCCTTGTGTTTGGCGTTGAGCTTGCCGGCCTGTTTAAAGACCCAACAATTTCTGTTGGTGTGATTGGCAGGTTTATCGGAGGTGCCATGAATCTGGCAAGGTCAATCAAGTATTCTGTCCAAACTGGATGGACCATCTTTGTTTCCTTTCAATGGCTTCTTCCGTTGACCAGATTTGGACCCACTGAATCCGGCGTTGACCGACGTGTCTTTGTTATTGTTTTGACGCTTGTGCTTGTCACGTCATGGCTTGCCATTGCCGTCCCTGGCTTTAGAGGTGCCTGGGTCGCTAGTGCTATTGCTTCTACAAGATAGCCAGCTATCTTCTCCCGCGCAAAAGCGGGTCATAAGTGCGGTAAGGGCTGCCATGGACTTCGGCTTGTCTTGGCCTAGGTGTCGGGTGAGCCACTCATCTTGGACGCTATGTTTGAAGGCCGCAAGGGCTTCGGTGTCCGGATAATCCACAATTTGGTTCTTTTTATTAAGAACCTGGTCCAGAGCTTCCGGGCTGATTCGTCGGGTTGCTGGATTATGTGACTAAGGTCATCGGCATCTGGGGGCCGAACATAGGTACCTTGGAAGTTGTCTCTGAAGGCGTCCTCCAAGTCTTCCCAGCTACCAATAGAGTTTTCTAGGAGGCTGTTCAGCCAGTGCCATGTTGGTCCCTTAAGTTTTAGGGGGCGGTACTTGATGGCATGTAAGTCATCATCGCGGGCCATGTGGATGTGGAGAAGAAAATCTTCAATCCATACTGCGGGATATGTTGTGCCATCATATGATTGAATGTTCACGGGTTTAAACCCTTCTGGGAACTGGTACTCGATTACCTCATGGGTGAAGCATAGGGCGTGTGCGGCACCTCTATATCGGGCGACATCACAACGCAGTTCAGATGAAGTCCATATGCGGTTTTCGGCCTGGGTGAGGTTGTGCTTGACGCGCCAGGCCTGATGGTCGTCTTCTCGTGTTGGTGCATGCCCCCTTGATCCATAGATTGATTTGGTGTGACCGGCTCTATTGTCCAGGTCCTTTCGCAGGTCGTACGTGTATCCTGCAGCCGCTGTCTCTCTGCCTCTAGGGCGAGGTGGTGCGGTCTGCTGTTCGGCTTGAGTTGCTGCTCTGTCCCGGCCACGAGGTGGCTGGTCAGGTTTGTTAGCAGCGCTACATGCTGTCGGTATAGGTTCCAGGACCTTGTCGTTGAATTGGGATAGCATCCTGCGCTTTGGGTAACTCTTAGTTGGGTGCTCAAGGCCGTATTCCTCGGCTGCCAGGACATTAGTCCATCTATCATTGAGTAAATCCTGATCAGCTTGAAGTTGCTGCCGCTGCTTTTTTAGGCTTTTTGCAGTGGCTATTAGCCGGCGCTTAAAGCGCTCTTATTCGAGGGGTTCCTCCGGCGCGATGAAATCTTCAATGCCGAGGCTCTTGTCCTCCTCGGAGATCGGTAGGTAGTTACTATCCTCCGAGCCCACGTTTCTGGCAGGATCGTCGGGGTTGACTTGCCCATCCTCCCAATCATCTTGTTCGGATGTTGGCTCAATAGGGGCTTCTTGGTCTTCGGCTTTCTCCGGAGTATTATAGTCTTCAGTGCCGGTATTGCTATCATTTTCGCGATGCGATTTTGATCGGCGCCGCTGATGTCGACGCTTCGGAGGTGCTTCAACAGGCTTGTCCTCTAGATTCTCCCCACCGTCACCGTCATTCTCTTTGGGGGTGTCCACCATGTACACTTCATATGAGGAAGTGGCCGTCCAGCATCCGGTGAACGGCGGGTTCTGGCTCTTCTCGTCCCCGGTATCATTGCCCATACCGTCGATGTCATCGGAATCGTAGTCGAGCGTGTCAGTTAAATCTTTGACAGTGGATATGAAGTGGGTGGTGGGTGGGACGTAAAATTCTCTGTTCTCAGCCCCTAGTGTGGGCTGGGCGTAGTTCGGCAGTGATTCTTCTGCAATGGTGAGAGATCGCATTAAGTCTAGGGCCTCGTTTAAGAGCGAGGTTTGGACAGGGAGGCGAGAGTCCGTGGAGTTGGGCGGGACATAAATTCCTTGGCCGATCTCGCATAACGCGGACCTCGAGAGTTTGGAGCTGGTGTTCGGGGGCGAGTCCGGCTTCATGTTGATAAAGGGAGCCTGGCGTGACTCCAGGCCTGCCAGTGAAACGATCCCCTTCGGTTCTCCGGTGTTAAGCTCTATGGCTGCAGAGAGTCCAGCGGGCTCTAAACTCCCGTCTTCGGACCTGGTGATGCGTTCCGGATCTAAGGTCGGAGCTGTGGTCGGGTCCACGGACCCATGGAAGAGCAAGTTTCCTTGGATATCAGTGACATAGTTCAGATTTCCAAAGTTGACCTGATGACCAGGGGCGTAGCTGCCAATCTTCTCGATGGCCAATCGAGTTGGCACGCAGTGCAAAGCTGCCGAATACGAAAATTTGGCCGGGGAGAAAATTCTCTCTCAAGGCGGTATTGTTGTATATGGTCGATGGAGCCATTGAGCCTTCTGGCGACGACAAAGTGGAACTCTTAATGAAAGCACCAATGTCGGTGTCAAAACCGGCAGATCTCGGGTAGGGGGTCCCGAATTGTGCGTCTAAGGATCGAAGGTAACAGGAGGCAGGGGACATGATGTTTACCAATGTTCGGGCCCTCTTGATGGAGGTAATACCCTACTTCCTGCTTTATTGACTCTGATGAGTATAGGGGTTACAAGAATTGATCTACCTCGATATCATAATAGCTAAACCCTAGATGTCTAGCTTGTATGATTATGATTATCCCTACGGACCAAACCCTCCGGTTTATATAGACACCGGAGGGACCTAGGGTTGTACAGAGTCGGTTGCAGAGAAAGGAAGATGCATGATCCGAACGCCAAGCTTGCCATCCACATAAAGGAGAGTCCCATACGGACACGGGGAAGGTCTTTCATCTCGTATCTTCACGGTCCATTAGTCCAGCCCATATCACATAGCCCAGACATCCGAGGACCCCTTAGTCTAGGACTCCCCCAGAGACTCCGAGGCATGTACATCCCTGTTCGTACACGTGGCTAGCACGGCAGAACTAGAGGAGGTGTATCTGGGCACCCGTGAGCCAGCGCGGGACTCACAAGGCCCTACCTCAAGGCAGGTTGCGCCTAGATTTTTGGCGCGAGGCGCGCTCTAGGAACCTGTGGGGTGGGTGGGCGTCCTACGGAGAATGCCCCTCCGGAGGTTATTTAGGGAGTCCTGGATTAGGGGGTATCCAGACAGCCGGACTATATACTTTGACCGGACTGTTGGACCGTGAAGATACAAGAATCAAGACTTCGACCCGTGTCCGGATGGGACTCTCCTTTGCATGGAAGACAAGCTTGGCAATCCGGATGTTAGATCTCCTTCTTTGTACCCGACTCTGTGTAACCCTAGCCTCCTCTGGTGTCTATATAAACTGGAGGGTTTAGTCCGTAGGGCAAGAACAATCACAATCATCATAGGCTAGCTTCTAGGGTTTAGACTCTACGATCTCGTGGTAGATCTACTCTTGTAATACTCATATCATCAAGAGCAATCAACCAGGAAGTAGGGTATTACCTCCATCGAGAGGGCCCGAACCTGGGTAAAACATCGTGTCCCCTGCCTCCTATTACCATTAGCCTTAGACGCACAGTTCGGGACCCCCTACCCGAGATCCGCCGGTTTTGACACTGACATTGGTGCTTTCATTGAGAGTTCCTCTGTGTCGTTGAAATCTGCCATGTGGCAAAAATAAATCCGTGGAGCGACACTGCTATAACCTTCAGTGCCAGTGACCAACCTCAATTCCAGACAATCCGGGCACCAGCCGCTTTGGTCCTTAGCCCAATCGTGGACGGCTTTCAGCTCACTAAAGTACTCATGGACGGCGGAAGCGGATTAAACCAAATCTATGAAGAAACGCTCAACAAGATGGAAATTGATAAAAGCCACATTGAGCAAAGCGGCACGACCTTCAGGGGAATCATCCCTAGTTGGGAGGCACGTTGTGCGGGAAAAATCACACTCGATGTGGTATTCGGCACCCTGAAGAATTATAGGTCCGAAGAAATCACGTTCCAAGTGGCCCCGTTCAGCAGCAGATACCACGCCCTTTTAGGGTGGGACGCATTCACGAGCTTTCAAGCTATACCCCATTACGCATACATGAATCTTAAAATGCCCGGACCCAATGGAATCATCACTCTAGCCAGTGATCCGAACGTCGCACTCCGCGCCGAAAATAAAAATACCGCACTAGCCCTGGAAGCATTATCCGAAGCCCTAGCGGCCGAAGAACTAACAACGCTACACGCCACAGTGGACAGGGACGACGTGATACTCGACAAATGACCCAAGTCCGCCTCATTCAAGCCAGCGGACGAGATAGTCAAATTCCAGGTCCATCCAATGGACCCCACAAAGACAGATTCCATCGGGACACAATTGAGCCCCACAATGGACGCCGCACTGCGAGAATTCCTACACGAGAATTGGGACATTTTCGCCTAGCATCCTTCAGACATGTCAGGCATCCCACGCAAGCTGGCCGAACACAGCCTCAATATACTGAACGGATACAAGCAAGTCAAACAGACTCTTAGGCGCTTCTCAGAGCCTAAACGACAAGCCATGGGAGAAGAGCTAGCCAAGCTACTTGAGGCCGGATTCATCAGAGATATAAAACATCCAGATTGGCCAGCAAATCTGGTAATGGTACCAAAGAAGGATAAATCCTGGCGCCTATGTGTCGATTTCAAAGACCTCAACAAAGCCGGCCCCAAGGATCCCTTCCCCCTCCCTCGCATTGACCAAATCATTAACGCCACCACAGGACACGACTCACTATGTTTCCTCGACGCATACTCCGGATACCATCAAATAAAGATGGCGTAATCCAACCAAGCCGCAACGGCCTTCATAACGCCATATGGCCCCTTCTGTTTCATCATATGCCTTTTGGGCTCAAAAATGCCGGCACAATCTATCAACGTATGATTCAGACATGCCTGGAGAAGCAAATCGGCAAAACAGTGGAGGCATACGTGGACGACGTGGTCATAAAAACAAGACACGTCGAAACTTTAATAGATGACTTGAGACTCACATTCGACAACCTCCGAACATACGACATCAAGATCCACCCGAAAAAATGTGTTTTCGGCGTACCCTCCAAGAAGCTGCTCGGCTTCATCATTTCCAATAGAGGAATCGAAGCAAATCTGGCAAAAATCCAAGCTCTGTCGTAGTTGGCTATCCCAACAGACCTCAAGCATATCCAGAAACTAACTGGATGTGTCGCTGCCTTAAGTCGCTTTAGCTCCAAATTAGGAGAAAAGGCACTACCTCTTTACCGCCTTCTACGACGCACCGAACACTTCGTGTGGACGGACGCGGCCGCGGCCGGACTGGATGAAATAAAGACCCTATTGGCCAGTAATCCAGTCCTGACCGTGCCAAATACTGGCGAACCTATGCTATTGTACATAGCTGCAACACATCAAGTTGTAAGCGCAGTGCTCGTCGTTGAATGAGAAGCAGACGGATACAAGTTCCCGCTCCAAAAGCCGGTATATTACGTGTCTACTGTCCTCACCCCATGCAAATCCCGATACCCACACTATCAAAAGATAGCATACGCGGTCTTCATGGCATCCCGGAAACTACGACACTACTTTCAGGGGTGTTCGATTATGGTGGCCTCCGAAGTACCACTCAATGACATAATAAACAACCGCGACGCCACGGGATGGATTGCTAAATGAGCTATCGAGCTCCTTCCGTTCGACATAACATACAAACCATGGCGGGCCATTAAGTCGCAAGTATTGGCTGACTTTGTCGCTGAATGGACAGAAGCCGAACTCCCTAAAGAGTATGGCGCGTACTCCAATTGGATCATGCACTTCGACGGCTCTAAAATGCTGGCCAGATTGGGAGCGGGTGTAGTCTTGACATCCCCCACCGGAGATATGGTCCAATACATACTCCAAATATTATACACAGACTCCAACAACGCAGCCGAATACGAGGCTCTGTTGCATGGTCTTCGGATGGCAGTCTCTATGGGCATCCAACGCCTAGAAGTGCGCGGGGACTCAAACCTCGCAATATCACAAATAAACGGAGATTTTGATGCCAAAGATCCAAAAATGGCGGCCTACCATAATGTCGTCCTCAAAATGTCAGCTCGGTTTGAGGGTCTCGAATTCCACCATGTGGCTTGAGAAAACAATCAAGCGGCGGAAATCCTCACCCGCATCGGCGCTAAACGCAACCCCGTCCCACCTAATATATTCTTGGAAAGGTTGTTCAAGCCATCCGTGGTATGGGAAGGGGAATCCGGCAACACTAGTCCGGCTCCGAATACAACCCCAGATTCTGAACCATCTGACGTAATCGGGGGCTCCGCCACCGGAATAACACCTTCGGCCCACGAAATCATGGTTGTAATCGCCCCGTGGACCAAGCCCTTCTTGGCCTACCTAAATAGGCAGGAGCTCCCCGAGGACCAAAACGGAGCACGTTGTATTGTGCGGCGTTCCAAGGCCTACAAAGTCCATGATGGAGAGCTCTATAAGAAAAGTGCTGCCGGAGTGCTCCAGCGATGCATCTCCGAAGAGGAAGGGCGGCAGCTCTTGGCTGAAATCCATGCCGGACTTGGCGGGCACCACGCTGCGGCTCGGGCACTTCTCAGCAAAGCTTTCCGTACAGGTTTTTATTGGCCGACAGCCCGAGCAGATGCACAGGACCTTGTCCAACATTGTGTCGGTTGCCAGCTCTTCGCCAATCAGAGCCACATGCCCCCTACCGCTCTCCAAACAATCCCTATAACTTGGCCCTTCGTGGTCTAGGGGCTGGATATGGTCGGACCTATTAAAGGGGGAAGCCATAAGAAAAAATACTTATTGGTCATGGTGGACAAGTTCACCAAATGGATAGGAGCCAAACCAGTTAAAACGGCCGAATCCGGACCAGTGATAGACTTCATATCAGGGGTTGTACACCGTTACGGTGTCCCCCACAGCATCATCAGTGACACTGGCTCAAACTTCACAGGCGATGAAGTGAAAACTTGGTGCGGCAACATGGGCATCAAGCTCGATTATGCCTCCGTCTATCATCCCCAAACAAATGGCCAGGTCGAACGTGCAAATGGTCTCATCATGAGCGGCATCAAACCCAGACTAGTGCGATCCTTGAAAGAATCGGATACGCACTGGGTCGAGGAGCTCTACTCCGTACTCTGGGGGCTGCGGACCACGCCGAATCGCACCACCGGATATACACCATTTTTATGGTGTACGGCGCAGAAGCAGTACTACCCTGTAACATAATCCATGACTCACCTCGCGTGCACATGTACGAAGAGAAGGAAGCCGAGTTAGATCGGCAGGACAACTTAGATGCCCTGGAAGAGGAGCGCAACATCGCAAAAGCCCGTTCCGAATTCTATTAGCAGCAGGCTCGAAGGTATCAAAGCAGAGAAGTGCAGGCCAAAACTTATAACGTTGGCGAACTCGTTCTATGCCTACCGGAGAAGAAGAAGGTCAAGATCAAACCTAAGTGGGAGGGTCCCTTCATTATTGATAAAGATCTCACCAGAGGAGCGTACCACCTGCATAATGCATCCGATAACAGACTCAAGCCGAATCCATGGAACGCAGCCAGACTCCGAAGATTCTACACCTAGCGCCGAACTCAGTGTTCGTCTCCTTACCCCCGCTCTTTTAATTATGTTCTCCCTTTTTCCTTTCTCGCCCTTTTCCCTTCTTCACACAAAGTATTAAATACAGTACGGACGCTCGGATCACTCCGGTCACACTATGTGTGTTCACCATACCTGGGGGCTTCCCATACGGAAGCTAAATAAAATTACTTTTATGGTTTCCTGCCTACCACATATGCGGCCTTTTTCCATATGTGCCTTTTCTTCACCATTATATGCATTGATATGACTTAAGATTTGGCCATGCTGGGTTGCTTGGCTCTTGTGTTTATGCCCTATGTTCCCGTTAATTCGGCTAGGGCATAAGGGGAGCACCTCTGCGATTGTTACTGTCGGTTCAGCCGAATGTGTACCTCAGACTGGGTGAAGCCAAAAGCTAGCGTTCTTAAGGGAATATTCGGACGGTGAACAAAAGATGTTTCTTTCATTTATTATAACGTGAATCCCCAGATGTTTTGTATCCTGCATTTCTGTTCGCAGTTCGGACATACACATTGATGCATGCGTACCCAGAGAAAGGAACCCCTAACGGAACTGTTCTCCCTGGAAGATGTTTCTTACTACCCATGTAATATAACATAACTAGTTGGGTACTTGTCTGTTCAAGCACTTATGACCCCTACGCCTGGTTCCCACGCATACCCTGGTTTTACATAACTAAGCGGGTATTCGGATACACCCCGGTCTGTCGGATCCGGGGGCTGAAGCGAAAAGGTCCGCCATGACAAATGATTTTTAATCCGGCTAGGGACTACATATGTCCATTGCATTACATAGTCACTTGGACTGGCTATATTCTTCCTCTATACCATCCAACAAGCTAATTAGCCTACAATCCTATTGGGAATACTTTGTGGCTAACGCTACTTGGTCATACACCAGACTTACGGGAATCTCTTGCCCATCTGGCCCCGCCGGTCCGACTTCGGCCATATGGTTTAGGTCAATCTTGGCGTATCGCGTCTTCACCATGGCCCAGGCTTCCCTCGCACCTTGTCGGCAGGCTGATACCTTCCATAACCGGAAGCGTCGCCGTGCTCCTTTGAGCATATCCACGAGCTCCCCCATGCCTCCTAGCAGGGAAGCGGATGGCCACAAGGCCTGGGCAATACCCTGCATCACCTGTCGAGCTCGTTCGTGCAGCTATGAGAGATCTTGCAGTAAATCGCCTGCGAACCCGGGCATCTCCTCTTCAAGACGGCCCGTCAGCATACCTATAGATATAAACTCTTTTAAAATGCTTCCTCGCCGAACTGTACTGCAGTTCGTTTAGGCACTTAGCATAAATGCCGCGACGAAGCCTCCTGTTATCCTTCACGGTGTCCGCTAGCTGAGCTCGAACATCCACTAATTGGACGCCCAGCCAGACGTTGGCATCTTGGAGATTGTTTTTCTCCTGCCTAACCTGCGTAAGCACACGCTCGCCAGCCTTTAGTTGTCTTTGGAGATGTGACTCACTATCTCTTACGATCTCCGGATTCTCCCCGGGTTTGTCTGCAGAATTTTCTGTTAGACTTATAAAGCAAGCCAACTATTAACTGGTATATTTCCTTAAAATTTCTCTATTGAGACAAATGTTACCAGGTGAGACCTTCTGGGATTCCTCTAGTTTGGCAACCGCGGCCCTTAGCTGGGTCTTGCACTCCTCTAGCTCTTGAGACAAATGGGTATTCTTCTCTACAAGAACCTGTGCATACAATGACCCTTAAATCAGTTGTTCCAACTGTTTCAAGTCTCAGGGGCTACTGATATACATGCTTATAAAATTCTCTTACCCGTATATCTTTTGCATACTGGTCCGTCGCTCGGGCGAGCCCATCTTGGGCAGCTTAGATGTATGCATCTCCTGAATTGAAGGCATTGAATGCCTCTTCGGAAAAGATACCATTACGAAGTATGGCCCGTCGGTGTCGGTGATTCATGGTGCTCTCTACTTCAGAATTGGTGGTGGAGAGCCTATCAGCATCCTCTGTTGGAGGACAATTCGGCATCAGCCCCGCATTGGCCTTCTCTCTTGAAGCCGGTTCTGTAATCCGGCTGGTGGAGGCGTGACCGGCATTGTCTCCGGATATAGTCCGGCGACTACTCTTTCTGCCAGGACACGATGGAGGCTGTTACATTTCAATCACGATAATCAAATCACGATAATCACTGAGCAGGCTTTAACTATACCTCTGTGACGGTGTTTCAACCCTAACTGCCTTCCTCTTGAGCCTGCCTGGCCCGGATGCCCTTTGCTGATGAGCCCCCTGGGGCTCGGCGCCGCATTCTGATGGTCGTCTCTATAAATAAGATATTTGTGCATAAGGAATCCTCTTCAGAAGTTAAAGCTTCGGCTTTGCTTACACGTGACGCAGGGAGCAGTCCAGGATAATCAGCGATAATAGCCACCAAGGTGCCGTTACAGCTTGCCTGATAAAATGTCCCGTCGACAAGCTCCACAGATATATCCGGATCTTCTTCAAGTCCAGGGTCAAAGGCCCGGCCTGGATCCTCTGGCTGCGGAGGAGGGCTGTTGAACTCTTTCATGGCCTTCCTCAGTTCTTGCTTAGAAATATCAGGGTAAATGGTTGTGATGAAGGGCGCCAGAATGGATAGAGTTGGGTAAAGAATAATGGCTTACCCAGCTTGCGGAGTTGTACATGGAAAATTCATCCCGCGGTTTGATACGATGGAATTCTTCTTCTTCTTCTCATTTATATAAATCGGACAGTATTCTCGCCAGAGTAGTGGTGGAGTCCAGACCTTTACGACCACAGCGGGTGGCATCGTCTTCCCCGTTGAAGTGCCACATGGGCTTCCCCTGATATTGAAGTGGCTGCACCCCCCGCATTACGCATATTGATATAACCTCGATTATTGTCAGTCCTGATTGGGCCAGTGTCTTTATCCTGCTCATCAAGAAGTGTACTTCTCTGGTATCTTCCTCCTGGGGGCTCCGAGGGCGCCAACTTTGGCGTTTCTTCAGCGGAGCATTATTAAACTCAGGGAGGCCCGTCCGGATTGGATCCGGAAGGGGAACGTCATCTACATAAAACCACTCCGAGGGCCAACCTTCAGATGCCTTATTTGGAGTGCCGGACAGGTATCCGGTCTGGGCGACGCGCCATATTTTGGCTCCGCCCACTTGATATATAGATTCCCCCTGATTGCGAGGGACGAGTCAGAATAACTTCTTCCATAACTCGAAGTGAGCCTCGCAGCCCAGGAATAATTCACAAAGGGCAATGTATCATGCGATGCACAGCACGGAGGCGGGGGTGAAGTTGTGCAACTGGAGGCCATAGAACTCCAGGAGCCCGTGAAGGAATGGGTGGATTGGAAACCCGACGCCTCTTAGCAAATATGGGATGAGGCATACTCGCTCCCCCTGAGATGGGTTAGGAGATCTCTCCGCTTGCTCCCCGCCATTGTAGGTGGCTAGTCCAACTCGGACGGGGACCATGAACGTCGGTGGAAGAAAACCTTGGGTCTGCAACTCTACTAAACGGCTATGGGGGACAGAACATTCTTCCCAATCACCTGGCTTAGAGCTAAGGGAGCGAGAAGAGGAGCTGCGGCGACCAGCCATGACGGAATGGTTTTTTCGGATGCACTCTGTTGAATGCTTGCTCAAGGGAAGAAGGTGAGATTTGGATCTGAGGATCCCCGTCTCTTCAAATAGACGGTTTGCCTGCAGGGTCGGGGTGGCTAATGTAAAAATGCTTCGGCTCCTCGTATTCGCTCGACACATGGAGATGGCCATTATTGAAGCACAGAAGCCGAGGAGTACAACATTGATGGGAAGCCGAACACTGTTCGCTACAATAGGTACTCTGGATTTGGAGATGGAAGCCGCCTTGCAATGCTGAAGACAATCTGCGCGCCGGACTCATCGTCATTGAAGCCTGGTTCAGGGGCTACTGAGGGAGTCCTAGATTAGGGGGTATCCGGACAGCCGGACAATATACTTTGACCGGACTGTTGGACCGTGAAGATACAAGACTCAAGACTTTGAGCCGTGTCCATATGGGACTCTCCTTTGCGTGGAAGACAAGCTTGGCGATCCGGATGTTAGATCTCCTTCTTTGTAACCGACTCTATGTAAGCCTAGCCTCCTTCGGTGTCTATATAAACCGGAGGGTTTAGTCCGTAGGGCAAGAACAATCATAATCATAATAGGCTAGCTTCTAGGGTTTAGCCTCTACGATCTCGTGGTAGATCTACTCTTGTAATACTCATATTATCAAGATCAATCAAGCAGGAAGTAGGGTATTACCTCCATTGAGAGGGCCCGAACCTGGGTAAAACATCGTGTCCCCTTCCTCCTGTTACCATTAGCCTTAGACGCATAGTTCGGGACCCCCTACCCGAGATCCGCCAGTTTTGACACCGACAGTTATCACATGAGAAGGTCGGGCACCAATGACCCCAGGAGGTGACGTGAACGGGACCGGCCCGCCAGACAGAGCTCAGCCATTGGTTTTATCGACGCTGCAGGAACGGACCCAAGCACAGACGCCATGCCAAGTCCTCTCATGCAATGATCCCATGGAAACACACCCAGCGCATGGCTCCCGCTACGGCGAAGTGCCGAACTGCGGTTGTAAGAACAGGGCCGCACGCCCGTACTCGTCCATATGCGATTAGCTCATGCGAGAACAAGGCACCAAGGACCCCAGGAGGTGACGCGCACGGGAGCTGGCCCACGAGACAGAGCTCCGTCACTTGGATTTAACAATGCTGCAAGGACGGATCCAAGCACAGACACCGTGCCGGTCCTTAATCATGAGGCGGTTGCGGGCGGGTTTGCGAGGGTGCAGCGATATCACGGTAACGAAGCACTGGACATGCAAAATGAAATACTTGGGAAATTCATAAAGGCAAGGCCAGTTCTGATACATGTGTAAAACGATACAACTGTCGGGACGGGCCCTAGCAGCCTGACGATGATGCAGCCCGGGGGCGCCCTCATTATGAACAAAGCAAAAAGTCACCTGGCACCATCGTTGTAGGAGAGTCAAGGTAGTTGAAGACGCGTGCTACGGAAGTTGCTCCTCATGAGTTGGCGGCTCCGGAGGCCCACCGGGCTCGCGAGGGTCTGGAATTTCCTCTGATATGACCGCCTGGCACCTGGCCTCGTGAGCCGCTAGAGCACGCTGCGCGAAGCACTGGTACGTGGCACCCATGTTCAGCAGACCAAAGGGCATGCGGACATAGTTGCAGGGGTAGCCTCCACTCCGACCGACATGGGACGGCCAGAAGTAGGGATGGCAATGGGTTGGGTTTGGGGCGGGTGGAGCTGGTCCAAATCCAACCCATGACCCATCTTCCTACCCTCTACCCATCCGCCAAATTATCCATGGGCACAACTTGTGCCCATGCCCAAACCCACTGGATACCCACATACCCATGGAGCTCCATGGGCATAGAAAAGTCAGCATGAAGCCTTCCCAAATATCAAATCAACTCATCATCATTTACTCACAAATGACAACATAAGCTACATGCATAAGTAGGTAACAAGTAATACGACTAGTCCTTAAGTGTGACATACCAGAGGTTGATTATGTAGCATATAGCTCATGGCACAAGTTGCATATTTCCTACCATTTCCCATTGATTCGCTCTTTCTACTGTCACTGGAATATGACCCCACATGTCATATGGGTATCCATTGGATATCCATGGAGCACAAACTATAGCCATGCCCAACCTGGCTGTTCGTGGGTATCCATATCCACGGACCCATGGGCAGAAATGTGCTCCATACCCTTGCCCAACTGGGTCGGGTATCCATGGGTATCCAGATCCATGGATAAAATTGCCATCCCTAGCCAGAAGAGGTCTTGTGAAGCGGCCCTGTTAAGGCCTGGGATGTTGACGCAGACGCGCAGCTCGCTGCCCATGTCAGGGGCCACGGTTGCACTGGGGGGCCGTGCGGGGCGATGCTCGCCGTGCATGGCCCTCGCCTCCTGAAGCTCTTCGATCGCCTTGATGATGAACTCTCGCACACCTAGCACCTCGCGTTGTGCGCCTTGCTAGCGGGGGTGGGCATCAAAACATGCCTCCAAGTGGTGCCCGAGCACCTCCCTCGTTGCACCGGCCAGGTCACAGGCTCTCCAGATGGGAGCCCCCGATCCTGTCCCGAGGGAAGCGTCGGGCGCCCCTTCCTATGTGGGAGGAATGGAGGCCTAGTAGCGGTTGCGGGGCCTGAAGCACGTTCGTCAGGCGCCCCAGCTCCCTGACGACTCTTGAGGAGGAGCTGCTTCTTCTTCTTGGGAGTGGTCTCGAGAGGCAGGACGACAACCTCTTCGTCTGGGTTGTTGGCCACCGTGGTTTGGTAGGTGCGCTTGAGGGAGCACACTGAATCCTTCTCATCACAGGCAACCGTGATGATGCCGCCGCTCCCTGGCATCTTGAGGACGTTGTAAACGTGGTGAGTTGCTACCATGAACTTGGCAAGGGCCAGATACCCAAGGATGGTGTTGTACGGGAGGCCGATGCGGGTAATGTCAAATTCGACGAGCTCGGCATGGTAGTTGTCGTGCTTGCCGAAGGTAACCAGGAGGCATATCTGCCCCAGGGGAACGATGGAGCCATCTGCCACTCCTAAGAAGGGCTTGGTTGGCAGAAGTTGATCGTAAGGCACTTGGAGCATCTCGAATGTCTCGATAGAGAGGATGTTGAGCCTCGCGCCGCCGTTGATGAGGGTCTTGGTGATGAGGACGTTGCTGATGTTGGATGTGCAAAGCATGGGAAGGGCGCCAGCGACGGCTGAGCACTTGAGCTGGTCCATGGAGTAGAAAATGATGGCATGCATTGACCACCTAAGGGGACGCGTCGCCTCAAGCTTGAGGAGCGCCGTGTTCACCTCACAAGCGAACTGCTTGAAGATGCAATGTGAGGATGGGGCCTGGGCACCGCCCAAGATGCAGGCGATAGCCCGGGGCTCCTAGAAGCGCCCAGCCCCACCATCTTGCCAGTTTCGTCGTTTCTCCTTGGCGGCGGTGGCAGCGGAGGGAGGCCGGCATTGCCCTGAGGACGGACCTCACGAGGTTGGTCACACCAGGGCCCGTCGCGAGGCTCATCGTGGTGGCACTCCTCACGAGGCTGGTCATGCCAATCCTGACGAGCATCGCGGTTGTCCCAACGGGCTCCGCCGCGGCCTCCTCCACAGCCGTATCCCCGGCCCCGCGCTCGGGGCGGCGACCAAGGCGCGCATCACGGAGGGCCCTGAGCTCTTTGCAATTGTTGGTGTTGTGGCTGTGGACGTTGTGGAAGATGTAGAATGGGCAGTTGCCCTGGGGAGGTTCGTCATTGTCGTGACCGCACTCCATCTCGGGTTCAGCCGCAAGCACGGCGGGACCCTTGCGCTTTGCCACCTTATCCTTGGCCTTCTTGACTTCAGGATCGTCCTTTGAAAGCTCAAGGAGGGAGAGGCGGCCCTCCTTGGCCCTTGCGCACTTGTTCGCCAGGTTGAACATCTCCAAGGCTGAGCACAGGTCCTCGTTGATGGCGAGCTCCTCCTTCATCTTGACGTCCCGAATGCCTTCAGAGAACGCCGAGATGATGGCCTCACCCAATGCCTTCAAGATCATGAGGCGGACGTTCATGAAGCGTTGTATGTACTTATGCAGGGTTTCGCCCGGCTGCTGCTTCACGCGCCGCAGATCACCCACAGCTGGAGCGCGGTCCCACGTGCCTTGGAAGTTGGCGATGAAGCACTCGCGGAGCTCTTCCCCGGAGGAGAACGACCCCTCCGGAAGGTTTGGTAGCCAAGAGCGCACGCCATCCTTGAGGGCCATGGGGAACCAGTTTGCCATGACCTTTTCATCCCCGCTTGCCGCTTCGATGCTCAACGTGTAGTGCTGGAGGAATTCCGCGGGGTAGGAGGTGCCATCATAGCGCGGAGGCAGATCTGGCTTGAACTTACCAGGCCAGACGACACGGCACAGATCCGGGGAGAAGGCATGGCAGCCCACCGCACTCACGGGTGTCGCGTGCGCGAGGGGAGCCCGTCCTTGACGTCCGCGTGCCGCAGCCTCGGGCGGCGCGTGGTCTTGGTGATGTCGCGGTGGTGTTGCGAGTGCGCGCGCATCGGCTTGCGGCCGCTGGACCACCTGGCAGCTTGCTTCATCGCACGCCGGTGCTCCACGCGGTGGTTCGCGCTAGGGCGCATCGCGCCTGAGCTCAGGGCACGCACCTCTTAGTGGAGGAGGAGGAGGCGCGCCGTGAGCCACATCACCCGCCTGCGATGGCGGGGTAGCGAGCGAGCGGTATGGTGCAGGGGCCTCGCCGGCGGCGTTGACGAGCTCGGCAATGCGGCCAAGCTAGTCGTCATAGAGGTAGTTGGCGGGGCAATAAGCCAGGAGTTCACATGCCATGAGCAGTGCAACCTGCACGTTTGCCGGCCCGGGGCGAGTGTGGGAGTACGATGCCGTGGCTGGAGTGGGCGACGGAGTAGCTGTACGGCCGTCACGCTCTCACGGAGGGTGGCAACGGCGAATCTTGCTGCTCGCGATCAGCGAGTCAGTGGAAGCATTAGCCATGGGGAGGCAGAGCGGTGAGGGGCACCGTTTCCCATGGGTGCCGTCTAGGCGACACGAGCGGCTCGGCGCTCGGTGCAGACACGGCGGGCATCAGCCATGGGAGCAACAGAGCAGAGGCGAAGCAAAGGTGGAAGAAGGACTTCAACATGCCCCTACCTGGTGCGCCAAATGTTGGATTCAGGGCTCCGCAGACCCAAGAAGGTTCAGACTCTGGGGCGTGTGCGAAGATCTCAACATCTCAAGCCTCGAGCTCATCGCCCTACAACCTAGCCTACCCGGATTCGCGTGAGCGGAGAAGAAGATGAACATGACAGTTTACCGAGGTTCAGGCCACCTTGCGGTGTAATACCCTACTTCTTCTTTGTGGTGGATTGGCCTCACGAGGAGGTTGAGGATGAACTAGTACAGTGGATGAGTTGGCTCGCGAGAGCTTGGGGGTGAGAATGAGTCGACCCCTTCTACGGTGGTGGCTAACCTATATTTATAGTGGCCTCGGTCCTCTTCCCTAGAAACTTAGACGGGAAAGGATACCACAATGGCCAATTTCAAACGGGACAAGAGGTACACCCTATCCTAACAAAAGATGGTCTTCTCCTGCAAAGCTTCTAGTCGTGACGCGGTAGTGAGCTCGGCGATGACATCCATCCTGTCGAGCTCGTGGTCTTGGCCTCGTTGCACCAGAATGGAAACCTTTTGAGGGCTCCTTGGGAACCCACGTCTGCCCTTGCTCCCTTAGCACCTAAAGGGAAACTGTCTCCTTTGTGCCCGTTGGCGCTCGCCTGGCCTTGGTTGTCATGGCTCACGTAATCGCAGCCTCATGAGGCTGGGCACTTGCATAGGGAACTCTGCTCCTTGGGAGGCAGCCTGGGGAGGCCACTCCTCTGGAGGTCTTGGTGTCATCCGCCTCGCGAGGCCGGGGGGGCCCTCATGAGGGTCTTGTCTTGGTAGTCTTGCAGATTGTTCATACCAAGTCATCAAAGGAGCCACGCCATGGGCCGCAGGCGGGCAAGTCAAGGTACCCTGTGAGGGAGTCCTGGATTAAGGGGTCCCCGGACAGCAAGGAATATTAACATGGGCCGGACTGTTGGGCTATGAAGATACAAGACAAAAGACTTCTTCCCGTGTCCGGATGGGACTCTCCTTTGCGTGGAAGGCAAGCTTGGCGATTCGGATATGTAGATTCCTTTATCTGTAACCGACTTTGTACAACCCTAGTCCCCTTCGGTGTCTATATAAACCGGAGGGCTTAGTACATAGGGCACAATCATAATCCCATAGACTAGACTTCTAGGGTTTAGCCATTACGATCTCGTGGTAGATCAACTCTTGTAATACTCATATTCATCAAGATCAATCAAGCAGGAAGTAGGGTATTACCTCCATAGAGAGGGCCCGAACCTGGGTAAACATCGTGTCCCCCGTATCTTGTTACCATCGACCTTAGACACACAGTTCGGGAACCCCTACCCGAGATCCGCCAGTTTTGACACCAACATTGGTGCTTTCATTGGGAGTTCCGCTGTGTCATCACCAAAAGGTTTGATGGCTCCATCAATCATCTACAACAATGCAGTCCAGGGGAGATCTTCCTCCCTAGATAGATCTTCGTATTCGGCGGCTTCGCACTGCGGGCCAACTCGCTTGGCCATCTGGAGCAGATCAACAGCTACCCCCCTGGCCATCAGGTCAGATTGGGAAGCTTGAATTATGTGGCCGATATCCGCGGAGACTTGATCTTTGATGGATTCGAGCCCATGACGGCCGCTCCTTGTCACCACGATGAACATGACCTAAATCTGTCATCGGACCGTGCTCAGGAGGTAGCACCTACGACTGCTCTGGCCCTAGACCCGGAGCAGATCGTGCCATCCGAGGACTAGATGCTCAACCCCGCCACGGAAGCCGCTGACTCAGCAGCGATAGAGCGCACATAGATCCAACCCTGAGTGGGCCCTGTGTCATCGAAATTTCGGATTCGTCTCCAGCCATAGGTCCCGAACCGCGTGCATCTGTGCCCATCGATCCTGGTCGGGCGCTGATCGTTGAGTTCAGCTCCACGCACAACTTCCGGCACTCACCTTTTGGCGATGTGCTGAACTCATTAAGAGCCCTCTCCTTATCAGGAGAATCTCTGCCGAACTATGTCCGGCTTGAATTGGAAGCTGATGACGGAGATTTCTCTTCCCACCCACCACACACTGCATAGCCACTGTCGAAGACTTAACCGACATGCTTGATTATGACTCCGAAGACATCGACGATATGGACGACGATGCCGGAGAGGACCAAGCACAGAAACCGCCGCCTACAGGGCGTTGGACAGCCACCTCCTCGTATGACGTATACATGGTGGATACACCAAAAGAGAACAATGACGACGATGAGAAGGATTCAGTTGAGGAGAAACCTCCTGAGATACAGCCAAAGCACCGACGACAGCGGCGCCGCTCTAAACCCCGTCGTGGAAAAAACAGCACTACCGGCACAGGAGAAAATAACACTCCAGACAATGCCGAAGACAATGAAGATCCCGTGGAGCCAACGTCCGAACAACATGAATGGGAAGATGGGCGAGCTGGCCCTGATGAACAAGCCATGAATGAAGACGCAGAGGACAGTAACTACCTTCTGCTCTCCGAGGACGAGGTGAGCCTCGGCGACGAAGACTTTATCATGCCTGAGGAGCCTATCGAGTAGGAGCGCTTTAAGCGCCGGCTAATAGCCACTGCAAGGAGCCTAAAAAAGAAACATCAGCAAGTTCAGGCTGATCAAGATCTACTCAATGACAGATTGACTGATGTCCTAGCAGCCGAGGAATATGGCCTCGAGCGCCCTACCAAAAGTTACCCGAAGCGCAAACTGTTACCACAGTTCGATGATGAAGTGCTGGAACCCGTCCCACCAGCGCATAATACGGCTGACCGGCCACCACGCAGCCAGGACAAAGCGGTGCCTCGAGCCGAACACCAGCCCACACTACCTCGCCATAAAAACAGAAATGCAACAGCTCGGGGACACACATATGACCTGCGGTATGACCTGGAAAACAGAGCAAGTCAGACCAGATCAATTTATGGGTCGCGGGGGCGTGCCCTGATGCGCGATGACGGCCATCCAGCTAGACGCGACAAACCTAACCACGTCCGGGACTAGAACCGCAGATGAACTCCATCGGAGCTATGCCACGATTTGGCCCAATATAGAGGCGCCGCACACCCCCTTTGCTTCACCGATGAAGTAATGGAACATGAATTCCCAGAAGGGTTTAAACCCGTAAACATCGAATCATATGATGGAACAACATACCCCGCGGTATGGATCGAGGATTTTCTTCTCCACATTCACATGGCCCACGGTGATGATCTCCACGCTATCAAATACCTCCCGCTTAAACTCAAGGGACCAGCCAGGTAACTGGTTGATTAGCCTGCCCGAAAACTCAATTGGCAGCTGGGAGGACTTGGAGGATGCCTTCCTCGACAACTTCCAAGGCACATATGTCCGACCTCCGGATGTCGACGACTTAAGTGATATAGTTCAACAGCCCGGAGAGTCTCCCAGGAAATTCTGGACTAGGTTCTTGACTAAAAAGAACCAGATCGTTGACTGTCCGGATGCTGAAGCCCTAGCGGCCTTTAAACATAGCATCCATGACGAATGGCTCGCCCGACACCTCGGCCAAGAAAAGCCGAAGTCCATGGCAGCCCTCACGACACTCATGACCCGCTTTTGCGCAAGCGAAGATAGCTGGCTAGCCCGTAGCAATAACAACACAGGCGAACCTAGCACTTCCGAAGCTAGAAACAGCAACGGCAAGCCCCGACGCAACAGACACAAGCGTCGAAACAATGGCAACAACGCCGAAGACACGGCGGTCAATGTCAGACTCAGCGGCTCTAAATCCGGTCAGCAGAATAAGCCGTATAAAAGAAACAATCCGGGCCCATCCAGTTTGGACCGCATACTAGATCGTCCATGCCAAATCCATGGCACTCCTAATAAACCAGCCAATCATACCAACAGAGAGAGTTGGGTCTTCAAACAGGCCGGCAAGTTAAATGCCGAGAACAAGGAGAAGGGGTCCCAAAGCAAGGACGATGATGAGGAGCTCGGCCACCAAACACACGGGGACAGAAGAAGTTTCCCCCCAAGTCAAAACGGTGAACATTATATATGCTACCCATATCCCCAAGAGGGAGCGCAAGCGCGCACTCAGGGGCGTCTACACGATAGAGCCAGTTGCCCCAAAGTTCAATCCATGGTCATCCTGCCCGATCACTTTTGATTGCACGGCTCATCCGACCAGTATCCATCATGGCGGTTCAGCCGCACTGGTCCTTGAACCAATTATTGATGGCTTCCATCTGACGCGAGTCCTCATGGACGGTGGCAGCAGCCTAAACCTGCTTTATCAGGATATAGTGTGCAAAATGGGTATCAATCCCTCAAGGATCAAACCCAACAAAACCACCTTTAAAGGTGTCATACCAGGTGTAGAGGCCTGCTGTACGGGCTCAATCACACTGGAAGTGGTCTTCGGATCTCCGGATAATTTCTGAAGTGAAGAATTGATCTTCGATATAGTCCCATTCTGCAGTGGCTATCACGCACTGCTCGGATGAACCGCATTCGCTCGATTCAATGTCGTGCCGCACTACGCCTATATCAAGCTCAAGATGCCCAGACTACGCGATGTTATAACAGTCAATGAAAACATGGAACGCACCCTCCGCACTGAGGAGCACACCGCCGCCCTTGCAGCAGAAGTACAGAGTAGCCTTTTTAGGCAGAACCTCAATTTGGCACTTATCGGTGTCAAAACCAGCGGATCTCGGGTAGGGGGTCCCGAACTGTGCGTCTAAGGCTAATGGTAACAGGAGGCGAGGGACATGATGTTTACCCAGGTTCGGGCCCTCTCGATGGAGGTAATACCCTACTTCCTGCTTGATTGATCTTGATGATATGAGTATTACAATAGTTGATCTACCACGAGATCGTAGAGGCTAACCCCTAGAAGCTAGCCTATGATTCTAATTGTTGTTGTCCTACGGACTAAACCCTCCGGTTTATATAGACACCGGAGGGGGCAAGGGTTACACAGAGTCGGTTACAGAGAAGGATATCTACATATCCAAATGGCCAAGCTTGCCTTCCACGCAAAGGAGAGTCCCATCCGGACACCGGAAGAATTCTTCAATTTTGTATGTTCATAGTCCAACAGTCCAGCCAAAGTATATAGTCCGGCTGTCCGAGGACCCCTTAATCCCAGACTCCCTCGGTAGCCCCCGAACTAGGCCTCAATGACGATGAGTCCGGCATGCAGATTGTCTTCGGCATTGCAAGGCGGGTTCTTCACCAAATTCTCCAGAGTACCTGTTCTAACGAGCAGTATCCGGCTTTCCATTAATGTTGCTATCCTCGGCTTCTGTGCTTTAATAATAGCACTCTCCACGTGTTGAGCGAATGCGAGAAGTCGGGGCATTTTTACATTCACCATCGTGACCATGCGAGTAAATCATCTATTTAAAGAGACAGGGATCCTCACATCCAAATCACACCATTCTTCCCCAGCGAGTATTCATCAGGACGCGCCCGGAAGAAGCCATCCCATCATGGCCGGCCGTTGCAGCTCTTCCTCTCGCCCCCATAGCACTAGGTCAGGCGATTGGGAGAAATGTTCTGTCCTCCACAGCCGACTAGTAGAGTTACAGACCAAGGGGTTCCTCCCGCCTGTGTACATGGTCCCCGTCCGAGCTGGACTAGCCACTTATAATGGCGGGGAGCAAGCAGAGAGTTCTTCAAACCCATCCAAGGGGGAGCGGGTATGCTTCATCCCCTATTTGCTGAGAGGACTCGAATTTCCAATCCATCCTTTCCTCCGCGGGCTCCTGGAGTTCCACGGCCTCTAGATGCACAACTTTACCCCAGCATCCATACTGCATATCACAGGCTACGTTGCCTTCTGCAAGCTGTTTCTGGGTTGCGAAGCTCATTTCGAGCTATGGAAGAGGCTATTCTGCCTCGTACCCCGCACTCAGGAGGGGTCGGTATATCAAGTGGGCAGAGCCGAAATATGGCGCATCACCGAGACCGGATACCTGTCAGGTACCCCGAAGAAGACATCCGAGGACTTGCCTTCGGAGTGGTTCTACATAGAGGACGTCCCTCTTCTGGACCCTATTCAGAAGGGCCTTCCCGAGTTTGTAAATGACCCATTGAAGAAACGCCACAGCTGGCGCCCTCGGAGCCCCCAGGGGGAAGATAACAGAGAGATCCTTTTCCTGATGGACAGGTAAAGACGCTGGCCAAATCAGGACTGACAATAATTGAGGTTATGTCAATATGTATAATGCGCGGAGTGCAGCCACTTCAATATCGGGGGAAACCCATGTGGCACTTCAATGGAGAAGACGACGCCACCCGCTGCAGCCGTAAAGGTCCGGACTCTCTCGCCGCTCTGGCGAAGATATTGTCCGATTTGTACAAAGGAGAAGAGGAGGAGTTCATCTGTATCAAGCCACGGGATGGATTCTCCATGTACAACCCCCCAAGCTGGCCGAGTCGCTATCTTTTATTCCAGTATTTCCCGCAATTTTTAGCACAAATGTTTACCTTTTCAATTCATAGCAGGAACTGCGAAGAGCTATGAGGGATGTTCACAACCCATCTCCACAGCTAGAGGACCCCAACCGGGCCCACGACACCGGACTCAAAGAAGATTCTGACACATTTGTGGAGCTTGTCGACAGGACATTTTATCAGTTAAGCTGCGATGGTGCGTTGGTGGCTATCATAGCTGATTATCCTGGCCTACTCCCTGTATCACATGTAAGTAAAGCCAGAGTCCCAACTTCCAAAAAGGATTCCCTCTTTACGCCTTACCCACCGCACATGTATTGCGCCTTACAGGGAAGGCCATCAGGACGCCATGCCGAACCCGCTGTGACTCATCAACAAGGGGCACCGAAGCCGGGTAGGCTTAAAAGGAAGGTGGCCAGGACTGAGACGCCATTGCAAAGGTATGTTTAAAACCCTGCCACGTAATTATCATTGTTAAAATATAACAATGTCTGCTGTCTCCTGGCAGGAAAAGCACTCACCGGACTATATCTGGAGAGCCTGCCGGTCACGCCTCCACCAGCCGGACTCCTAGGCCAGACTCAAGGGCAGAGGTCACCACGGGGACAACGCCGGACAATCCTCCTACAGAGGATGTGGATAGATTCTCCGCTACAAACTCCAAAGTGGAGAGCGCCATGAATCATAGGCGCCGACGGGCCACACTACGCGACCCTAATTTTTCTGAAGAGGCGTTCAATGCCTTTAACTCAGGGGAAGCGTACATCCGGGCTGCTCAAGATGGCCTTGCCAGAGCCACGGACCAGTACGTAAACGATATACATGTAAGAAAATTTGATGAGTATGTATATCAGTAGCCCCTGAGACTTGAAACAGTTGGCACAATTGTTTTAAGGATCCTCGAGTGTATAGGTTCTAACAGAGAAGAATACCCATCTGTCTAAAGAGCTGGAGGAATGCAAAGCCCAACTGCGGGCCGCAATGCCGGAATGGAAGAGTCCATGAAGTCCCATCTGGTAATGCTTGTTTTGATCGAGAATAATGTAAAATCATGTACCAGTTAGTATTCGACATGAATGCAAATCTAACAATAGATTTTGCACACAATCCCGGAGGCAATCCGGAGATTGTTGTAGCGACCAGACCTCAAACAATCGGATCTCTGTGCATCAATGTCATCCCTGGATCAGTAATGCTGACATGCACAGTAATCAAAGGTTTTATAACAGAGTAGCAATCACACACTTATTACATCAAATGTCTCAAAAGAGAACTTATTACAATAAATATGGCTTAAGGCCATATAATAACGATAACAGCGGAAGGCTTGGAAGATAAGCGAGTCCATCAACTCCAACGGCATCACTGAGTATAAGATCACGAACTAAGGCACCTTACTCATCGTCTAAAAAGTCTGCAACATGAACATTACATCCCGAAAACGGGTCAGCACATGGAATATGCTGGCAATGTAACACATAGAGAGTAATGAACAGAATAAGGCTATCACTACATGCATATATGGTTGGTGGAAAGCCCTATGGTTACAGTTTTGCATAAAGCCAATTTTTCCCTACTGCAAAGGAATAAATTTTATTTAACTATCATGGTGGTTGTTAAACATTGAGAAGGTTCCTCCAACTCAATCCCAATTAAGCATCATCATTAACCCAACAAAATTTAATCAAGTAACAAGATGATATCCACATGATAATCCAAGTACTAGATACTCAAAACGTCCATAACCGGGGACATGGCTAACCATGATTAGTTTATACACTCTGCAGAGGTTTGCGCACTTTTCCCCGCAAGACTCGATCTCCTCCGCTTGATTTCTCGCACTACATGGTGTTTGAGAAACGGATGACCGACACACAGTATTTTAGAAGCATTAACTCTCTACTCCGGGTAGACAGTACCAACCTACATTCCCTACATCTGCTAGTCTACCTCTTCAAGAGCTCACGCAACATACTCAATTATGCTAGAGCCCATAGTAGCTTGGGGCTGCACACGGAAGTTTCTAGCATGAATAATCTCATGATCCCTTTGAGCCTGGGTGGCGGTCCATAGGAGAATCACATGGTACCCCGGGATTTACAAATATACAGGCAACACGGGGTTCCACAGTTGCCTCAATCCACCCAGATGTGAATTTAAGTTGCGACCTTAAGTAAACCATTAATTAACAATTCTCACATCTGCCATGGATACACTCACCCAATCCACGTCTACTAGCATAGCATAGCAATATAAGCAAACGTAGAAGTAACTCCCGAAGGGTTGATAATAAAACAGGTAATAGGTACTACCTCATCTACTCCCCAAAACCCACATATTAAATAGATCCTAATCATGCAATTGTTTGACGATTGATCTAATGCAATAAAACTGGGTAGTAAAGAGGTATGACCAGAGTGTTACTTGCCTTGCTGATGATACGTGAAACCTAGAGATTCGAAGTAGCAAGCGGCGCACTCCGGGTACTCTATCGCAAACAAACAAGCATACAATAAGCACTCATCTAATGTGTAGGTAAAACTCAAATAAGAGATGTAACCAGAAAGTTCAACTTAAGAACTCCGGTTTGCAAAAAGAATCAAATCAAACGAAGCAACGAGACTCAAATGGCGAAAAAACAAGATTCGTTTACTAATCTGGACCTAAGTCAAATTTTACAGTAGCAAAAACATGTTTGAGTTGGTTAAACGGAAATAGGGTTTCGAGACGAAACTCTAGGCGCTGGAATCACCTGATTCCGACAAACGAGGGAAAAGTTATACTAGAACGAAATTCGGATCAGAAATCGCGATCAGAAATAACCGCGGAAAATCCGAGAAAAAAGAAAAACAGACGAACAGGCTAACGAATGAAGTTTGCTGTCTGCGGCTAAACGACGAAAACCGTACGTTAAAACGAACGTACGGACGAACATTCGCTAAATACACTAAACCGTAAAAAAAATAAACCGAACCGGATCTATTAAAAAAACAAAACGGATCTAGGGTTTCGAACTAAAACCGGCAGCGGCTACCTCAGGCTCGGCGCGGATTCCGGCGAGGCGGGGTCTGGCGGGTCAGTGGCGGTGGCTAGGGCTGCGGGGGTGGCGGCTTCGGTGGCAGCTCCGACGGCGGCGGGGTCCGGCGGCGGCGGCGGGGCGCGGCTGCGGCGGGCGGCACGGCGGCGGCGGCTAGGGTTCGGCGGCAGCGCGGGCTGGGCTGGCGGGGCGGTGTGGGCTTCGGGGCAGGGGACCCAGCTTATAAATCCCCCCCGGGCGGAGTCCCACTCGGGTACGGCCTGGAGTCGGTTTGACTTTTTTTAAATACTTTCGCACAGAAAAACAAATAATAGAAATACTAAACGGACTCCAAAAATCCTGAAATAAATTTTCCTCGTCCTCTAAAATCGAGCCGGACAAGATGAACATTTATTTGGGGCCTAAATGCAATCTTGAAAAACGCGCATTTTTTCTAATTCAAATAAAATAGCGATAAAACTCCGAAATAAAATCTTGTTTGATTTTATTATTAAATCCTCAATATTTCTTTATTTTGGGAAAGTAATTTGATTCCCTCTCTCACATTTTTATAATATAAATAATTGAAGATAAAATAATTAAAATCAAATGATCCTATTTTCATAATTTGAGAAAACTCAAATATGACAATAACGAAATCTCCAACTCTCTCCGTGGGTCCTTGAGTTGCGTGGAATTTCTAGGATCAAGCCAAAATGCAAATAAAATATGATATGCAATGATAATCTAATGTATAACATTCCAAATTGAAATTTTGGGATGTTACAAACCTACCCCCCTTAAGATGAATCTCGCCCTCGAGATTCGGGTTGGCTAGAAAATAGGTGAGGGTGGTCCTTCAGTAGATCTTCCTCTCGCTCCCAGGTGGCTTCATCCTCGGTATGGTGGCCCCACTGAACTTTGCAAAACTTGATAACGTTGCTTCTGGTGACTCGGCTGACATATTCGAGAATCTTGACTGGTTTCTCCTCATAGGTCAAATCACTATCCAACTGAATCGCTTCCAGTGGCACGGTATCTCGCAGCGGTATATCAGCCATCTCTGCGTGGCACTTCTTCAACTGGGAAACGTGAAACACATCGTGAACTCCTGACAATCCTTCGGGCAATTCCAACTTGTAAGCAACCTCTCCCATACGCTCCAAAACTTTGTATGGTCCTACAAAACGTGGCGCTAACTTTCCTTTAACTCCAAAGCGCTTAACTCCTCGAAGTGCAGATACACGAAGATAAACTCTGTCTCCGACTTTGTAAACTGCCTCCTTTGTGTTTAGAATCTGCATAGATCTTCTGCCTCGACTGGGCTACCTTGAGCCTATTGCGAATCAACTTCACCTTCTGCTCAGACTCTTTAATCAAATCTGGTCCAAACAACTGGCGGTCTCCAACTTCATCCCACAACAATGGTGTCCTGCACCTCCTTCCGTACAGAGCTTCGAAAGGGGCCATCTTCAAACTGGATTGATAACTGTTGTTGTAAGAGAACTCCGCATATGGCAAATTGTCGTCCCAACTAGATCCATAATCTAGCGCACAAGCTCTCAGCATGTCCTCCAGAATCTGATTGACTCTCTCGGTCTGTCCATCTGTCTACGGATGAAAAGCCGTACTAAACTTAGCCTGGTACCCAAAGTTTCGTGCAACTGATTCCAGAACTTTGAGGTAAACGGGGTTCCTCTATCTGATACAATGCTCCTCGGAACTCCATGCAGCCATACGATCCTGGTCATGTATATCTTTGCCAACTTAGCACTGGTGTAAGTGGTCTTTACTGGGATGAAATGAGCTACCTTCGTCAAATGGTTGACTACAACCCATATCGAGTCATAGCCTGAACGAGTCCTAGGCAATCCCGTGATAAAATCCATGCCTAACTTATCCCACTTCCATTCGGGTATCAGCAATGGCTGTAGCAATCCTGCTGGCTTCTGATGCTCTGCCTTCACTCTCTGACATACATCACATACTGCTACATACTCTGCAATATCCTTCTTCATTCCGGTCCACCAGAAAGTGTCCTTCAAATCCAAATACATCTTGGTATTTCCTGGGTGAATCGAATACGGCGAATCATGGGCCTCTTGCAGAATCAACTTCCTGATCTCCGGGTCATTAGGCACATAAACACGGTCCTCAACCATAAGGTATCATGCTCATCCTCATGAAAACCTTTAGCTTTTCCTTTGCTCATCTTCTCCTTTATCTTGGCAATCTGCTTGTCAGTCTTGTGAGCTTCTCTGATCTTATCCATCAAAGTAGACTGAATCCCCAATGCTGCTACATACCCTCTCGGAACTATCTCCAAACATAGCTCACGAAGATCCTCGGCTAACTCCTTCGGTAACTCTCCGGTCATGAGTGTGTTGACATGGCTCTTGCGACTCAACGCATCGGCTGCTACGTTAGCCTTTCCGGGGTGATAATGCAATCTCATATCATAATCCTTGATGAGCTCCAACCATCTCCTTTGCCTGAGATTCAACTCCTTCTGCGTGAAAATGTACTTCAAACTCTTGTGATCCATGTACACTTCACAATGGTTTCCGATGAGAAAATGTCTCCATGTCTTCAATGCATGTACTACGGCTGCTAACTCCAAATCATGTGTAGCATAATTCAACTCATGAGGCTTAAGTTGTCGTGAGGCATACGAAAGAACTCTTCCTTCCTGCATAAGCACTTCTCCAAGTCCTTGACAAGAAGCATCGCAATATACTTCATAATCCTTGTGTTGATCAGGCAGAATCAACACTGGTGATGTAACCAAATGTTTCTTCAACTCATGGAAACTGGCCTCACATTCATCAGTCCATTTGAACTTGGTGTCCTTCTTCAACAACTCCGTCATGGGCTTTGCTATCTTCAAGAAATTCTCAATGAACCTCCGGTAGTAACCTGCGAGTCCAAGAAAACTCCGGATCTCTTGAACTGTTGTTGGGGCTTCCCAATTTGTCACAGTGACAACTTTGGTGGGGTCTACTGCTATTCCTTCTCCGGATATAACATGTCCGAGGAATCCAACTTCCTTCAACCAAAACTCACATTTACTGAACTTAGCGTATAACTGATGTTCTCTGAGCTTCCCAAGTACCACACGCAAATGCTCCTTATGCTCCTCTTCATTCTTTGAGTAGACCAAAATATCATCAATGAACACCACGACGTACTTATCAAAAACTCCATAAACACATTGTTCATCATGTTCATGAAATATGCAGGTGCGTTAGTCATACCAAATGACATAACGGTATACTCATACAGCCCGTACCTGGTGGTAAAAGCTGTCTTAGGTATATCCTACTCTCGAATCTTCAACTGGTGGTATCCTGATCGCAGATCGATCTTGGAAAATACCTTAGTTCCTTGCAACTGGTCAAACACGTCATTGATCATCGGCAGTGGATACTTGTTCTTGATGGCCACTTAATTCAATCCTCGATAATCAACAACCATCCTCAATGATCCATCCTTCTTCTCCACTAGAAGCACTGGCGATCCCCGAGGTGAAGAACTTGGGTGAATATAGCCTTTATCCAGTTACTCCTTAATCTGCTTCTTAATTTCCTGCAAATCTTTTGCGGGCATCCTGTACGATCTCTTTGATATTGTCCTGTGCCTGGCAAAAGCTCAATCAAAAACTCAATGTCTCTGTCCGGTGGCATGCCTGGCAACTTCTCTGGAAATACGTTAGGGAAATCCTTCACCACTGGTACTTCCTCCTGTACAACTCCTGATAAGGAATTTACTTGAGTCCTCTTCGTCACATGCCGGGATACATACTTGATCCTTCTTCCTTCTGGCGTGGTAAGCAAAATCGACTTAATGGTGCATTCTATGTTCCCTCCATACTTCGATAACCAATCCATGCCTAATATCACATCCAGTCCTTGCGATTCCAATACAATTAGGTCTGAGGGAAACACGTAGTTACCAATCCTTAATGGTAACCGATCACACCATAGACTAGCCATATACTCTGCTCCTAGCGAGGTTACTAACATGGGTGACCTAAGGGCTTGGGTTGGCAGGTTATACTTATCCACAAATCCCCTTGATATGTATGAATGCGATGCACCAGTATCAAAAAGAACGAGTGCAGTAAATGACTTAACCAAAAACTTACCTATTACTGCATCTGGTTGGGCTTCTACCTCCTCCATGCTAACGTGGTTCACCTGCCCTTTGTTGAAAGGGTTTGGCTTCTTCCTAGAGCTTCCATTGCCATTTCCATTCTTCGCTTCAAGACATTCAGTGGCATAATGTCCAGTCTTCTGGCACTTGTAATAGGTAATGTGGCTCAGATCCCTCTTGGCTGGTGTTGATGGGTTGGTACGGTTCTGGCCGTTGCTTCCTCCATTCCCATTACCATTCTTGGGGACACTATGGTTGTGCAAAATCCCTCCTCCATGGGTATGCTGAAAATGTCCTCCCGAGTTTGGGGTAAAACGAGGCTTCTGCAGAGCTCCAAAATTGTACTTCCCTTGTCCATACTTCCTCTTGCGGCTGTCAATCTGTTGCTGCTTCCCTTCTATCATGAGAGCTCTATCTACCAACTCCTGGTAGTTGTTGAAGGTTGTTACCATCAACTGCATGCTCAGATCATCATTCAGTCCTTCCAGAAACTTCTCTTGCTTAGCTGCATCCGTAGCAACGTCATCTAGGGCATAACGTGCTAGCTTACTAAAGTCATCCACATACTGGCCAATAGTACGGCCTCCTTGGCGCAAGTTGTGAAACTCACGCTTCTTCATGGCCAAAGCTCCTGCTGAAACATGGGTAGTGCGGAAAGCCTGCTAAAACTGATCCCATGTGACAGTGTCGATAGGATAAGTGGCTGTGAAATTCTCCCACCGTGATGCTGCGGGTCCATCAAGCTGATGTGTGGCGAAACACACCTTCTCCGCATCTGTGCATCCTGTAGTGGTCAACTCCCTTCCCATCTTGCGGAGCCAATCATCTGCAACTACCAGCTCGGTGCTACTGGAGAACACCGGTGGATTCAGCCTTAAGAAACGGGCTAAGTGATCAACAAGTGGTGGTGGTGGTGGGTTGTTGTTGTTGTTGTTCCCTTGATTCTGATTCTGGACTAACATCTGCATCAATGCATTCTGTTGCTGGATCAACTGAGTGAGCTCCGGTGGGAAAGCAAATCGATTGTCACGTCTCGGAGGCATTTGAGGGTTTAGAAAAGGTGAGAATGTAGAATAGAATAAGGTCTAAAGGGAAAACACTACCCATATGCACATGAGACAAAATCAAACAATATCACTTCAATCAATTCAAGCAAGGGCATACAACGGTCTAACTATCGTTACAAAAGTTCTCGGACTATACTATATACATGGGGAAATACTACTACTGTTATGGTGGTCGACTATAAAATTTGATCGGTCGAAGACTCCATGATATCTGCTCCAGCTTCATCAACAAAGTCATCATTGCTATCGTCTGGGTCCGAGTCGGTGTCGTCGATGATGATGTAGTTCTCCGGGCAAGTGCAATCATCGTCTTCTCCTCCAGTCGCGGGGAATCCCATAAATACTTTTAGCTTCTTCTTCAGATCATCCTTCTTCTCCACGAGCGTTGCTATTTCCTCCTCATAACCATCGCGTGTAGACTTGAGTTCTTCCTCCAGCTCCATGATCTTGGTCATAGCCTTCTTCAGATCTATCATGCCTGCGCACATCTAGTTCTCCTGGCGATGAATGTGCTGGTTTAACTCCTGGATCAAAGCGGCAATGGATCTATCCTTCCTGGTGCTGATCATCTCCCATTGCTCATCTCGGCGCCCACAAATCTGGTAGATAGTATCCTTGAGATCCTTGTGGTAAACTTCTCCAATACGTCCCATGGTGATGTGGGCTGCCATGCTCTTTCCTAGACTTCAGATTGGTGCATCAAAGGAAAACTCTATGAGCTCAGTGGCGGGCATGAACGTCCTCCCTGGAACTTGAACTTGAATCATCCAACGCTCCTCTTCGGGTGAAGTGGCGATGTAGGTTCCGATGAAGCTTGATACTCTGATGTTCAGGTATCTAGTGACCTCCTTCAAGTGGCATCCAAAGGGTGTATCCTCATCCGGTTGCGTGAACTTATTCCTTGCTTCCACCATCCTAAAAGAGTAGAAAATATGAGGAGTCAGAGAAGAGAAGAGAGTAGTGATCTAGGGCTTTAGCTTTGTGGTCGTGTCCTACAGTCACGTGTGCTCTGATACCATCTTGTAGCGACCAGACCTCAAACAGTCTGATCTCTATGCATCAGTGTCATCCCTGGATCGGTAATGCTGACACGCACAGTACTCGAAGGTTTTATAACAGAGTAGCAATCACACACTTATTACATCAAATGTCTCAAAAGAGAACTTATTACAATAAATATGGCTTAAGGCCATATAATAACGATAACAGCGGAAGGCTTGGAAGATAAGCGAGTCCATCAACTCCAACGGCATCACTGAGTATAAGATCACGACCTAAGGCACCTTACTCGTCGTCTGAAAAGTCTGCAACATGAACGTTGCAGCCCGAAAATGGGTTAGCACATGGAATATGCTGGCAATGTAACACATAGAGAGTAATGAACAAAATAAGGCTATCACTACATGCATATATGGCTGGTGGAAAGCTCTATGGTTATAGTTTTGCATAAAGCCAATTTTTCCCTACTGCAAAGGAATAAATTTTATTTAACTATCATGGTGGTTGTTAAACATTGAGAAGGTTCCTCCAACTCAATCCCAATTAAGCATCATCATTAACCCAACAAAATTTAATCAAGTAACATGATGAGATTCACATGATAATCCAAGTACTAGATACTCAAAACGTCCATAACCGGGGACACGGCTAACCATGATTAGTTCATACACTCTACAGAGGTTTGCGCACTTTTCCCCGCAAGACTCGATCTCCTCTGCTTGATTTCTCGCACTACATGGTGTTTGAGAAACGGATGACCGAGACACGGTCTTTCAGAAGCATTAACTCTCTACTCCGGGTAGACAGTACCAACCTACATCCCCTACATCTGCTAGTCTACCTCTTCAAGAGCTCACACAACATACTCAACTATACTAGAGCCCATAGTAGCTTGCAGCTGCACACGGAAGTTTCTAGCATGAATAATCTCATGATCCCTTTGAGCCTGGGTGGCGGTCCATAGGAGAATCACACAGTACCCCGGGATTTACAAATATACAGGCAACACGGGGTTCCACAGTTGCCTCAATCCACCCAGATGTGAATTTAAGTTGCCACCTTAAATAAACCATTAATTAACAATTCTCACATCTGTCATGGATACACTCACCCAATCCACGTCTACTAGCATAGCATAGCAATATAAGCAAACGTAGAAGTAACTCCCAAAGGTTTGATAATAAAACAGGTAATAGGTACTACCTCATCTACTCCCCAAAACCCACATATTAAACAGATCCTAATCATGCAATTGTTTGAGGATTGATCTAATGCAATAAAACTGGGTAGTAAAGAGGTATGATCAAAGTGTTACTTCCCTTGCTGATGATCCGTGAAACCTAGAGATTCGAAGTAGCAAGCGGCGCACTCCGGGTACTCTATCGCAAACAAACAAGCATACAATAAGCACTCATATAATGCACAGGAAAAACTCAAATAAGAGATCTAACTAGAAAGTTCAACTTAAGAACTCCGGTTTGCAAAAAGAATCAAATCAAACGAAGCAACAAAACTCAAACAACGAAAGAAACAAGCTTCGTTTACTAATCTAGACCTAAGTCAAATTTTACAGTATCAAAAACTTGTTTGAGTTGGTTAAACGGAAAGAGGGTTTCGAGACAAAACTCTAGGCGCTTGAATCGCCTGATTCTGACAAACGAGGGAAAAGTTATACTAGAATAAAAATCGGATCAGAAATCACGATCAGAAATCACGATCAGAAATAACCGCGGAAAATCCGAGAAAAAAGAAAAATGGACGAACAGGCTAACGAATGAACGTTCGCTGTCTGCGGCTAAACGACAAAAACCGTTCGTTAAAACGAACATACGGACGAACGTCCGCTAAATAGACTAAACCGTAACAAAATAAACCGGACCGTTTTTATTAAAAAACAAAACGGATCTAGGGTTTCGAAAAAACGAACGGTTTTATAAAAAAACCGGTGGCGGCTACCTCGGGTCTGGCGCGGATTCTGGTGAGGCGGCGAGGCGGGGTCCGGTGGGTTGGCGGCTGCGGCTAGGGCTGTGGGGATGGCGGCTCCGGCGGCGGCGGGTGGCGGCTCCGGTGGCGACGGGGTCCGGCGGCGGCGGGGCGCGGCTGTGGCGGCGGCGCAGGCGGCGCGGTGGCGGTGGCTAGGGTTTGGCGGCGGGGCGGGCTGGGCTGGCGGGGCAGTGTGGGCTTCGGGTCAGGGGGCCCCGGCTTATAAAGCCCCCCCGGGCGGAGTCCCGCTCGGTTACGGCCCGGAGTCAGTTTGACTTTTTTTAATACTTTTGTGCCGAAAAACAAATAAAATAAATACTAAATGGACTCCAAAAATCCCAAAATAAATTTTCCCCGTCCTCAAAAATTGAGCCGGACAAGATGAACATTTCTTTGGGTGCCTAAATGCAATTTTGAAAAACGCGCATTTTTCCTAATTCAAATAAAATAGCAATAAAACTCTGAAATAAAATCTTGTTTAATTTTATTATTAAATCCTCAATATTTCTTTATTTTGGGAAATTCATTTTATTCCCTCTCTCACATTTTTATAATAGAAATAATTGAAGATAAAATAATTAAATCAAATGATCCTATTTTCATAATTTGAGAAAACTCAAATATGACAATAACGAAATCCCCAACTCTCTCCATGGGTCCTTGAGTAGCGTGGAATTTCTAGGATCAAGCCAAAATGCAAATAAAATATGATATGCAATGATGATCTAATGTATAACATTCCAAATTGAAAATTTGGGATGTTACAATTGTACTAGAGGATGAGCAATATGCTCAATGGCAGTTGAAGGCTGGCGAGCGCGTGCTTACAAAGGTTATACAGGAGAAAATTAATCTCTAGGACGCGAACACCCAACTGGACGTCGAATTAAAGGATGTTTGGGCCCAGCTTGCTGACTCCGTCAAGGAGACTAAGAGGCTTCGACGTAGCATTTTTAGCGTGCACTAACGAACCACTATAAAGTTCGGCGAAGAAGCGGGCTAACAGAAATATATGTGTAGGTATGTTGACAGGTCGTGCCGAGGAGGAGATACCCGGATTAGCAGGCGATCTTTTGTAGGAGCTCTCACAACTGCATGAACAAGTTCGGCAGGTGATGCAGGGCATTGCCCAGGCCTTGTGGCCATCCGCCTCCCTGTCAGGAGGCATGGGGGAGCTTTTGGAGATGCTCAAGGGAGCGCGACGGCGCTTCCAATTATGGAAGATATCGGTTTGCCGACAAGGTGCAAGGGAAGCCTGGGCTATGGTGAAGACTCGGTACACCAAGGCTGACCCGAACCATATGGCCGTGGTCGGACCTGTAGGGTCAGATGGGAAATAGATCCTTGTAAGTCTGGTATATGACCAGGTAGCATTAGCCGCTAAGTATTCCCAACAGGACTGTAGGCTAGACAGGCTGTTGGATGGTATAGAAGAAGAATTTAGTCAGTCTAAGTGACTTTGTACTTCGAAGGACACATTTTGTCCCTAGCCAGATTGTAAATCATTTGTCTTGGCGGACCTTTTCGCTTCAACCTCTGGACCCGACAGTCCGGAGTGTATCCGAATGCCCGCTCAGTTATGTGAAAACCGGGGCACGCATGGAAACCAGGCGTAGGGGTCATAAGTGCTTGAACAGACAAGTACCCAACTAGCTATGTTATATTACATGGGTAGTAAGAAACATCTTCCAGGGAGAATAGTTCCGTTAAGGGTTCCTTTCCTTGGGTGTGCATGCATTAATGTGCATGTCCGAATTCAAAAAATGACGCAGGATATAAGCATCTGGGGGCATGTTTTGTAATAGGTAAAAGACATCTTTTGTTCACCGACCGAATATTCCCTTAAGAACACTAGCTTTTGGCTTCACCCAGTCTAAGGTACACATCTGGCTGACCCGGAAGTAACAATCGCAGAGGTGCTCCCCTTATGCCCTAGCCAAATTAACGGGAACGTAGGGCATAAAGACAAGAGCCAAGCAACCCAGCTTGGCCAAAACATAAGTCATATCGATGCATATAGTGGTGAAAAAAGGCACATATGGCGAAATGACGCATATGTGGTGGGCATGAAGCCCAGAAGACAATTATATTAAGCTTCTGTATAAGAATCCCCAGGTATATTGGGCGCGCATAGCGCGGTAGGAGTGTGCGGTCAAAACATACTTGAAGCTTTTAAGGCTATATGTATAAAAAGGAGAGAGAAGATAAAATTTAAAAAGGAAGACGGAGGTAAGGAGACAAACACAGAGTTCGGCACTAGGCGTAGAATCTTCGGAGTCTGGCCGCGTTCCATGGGTTCGGCTCGAGTTGATTATCGGATGCATCACACAGACAGTATGCTCCTCCCGTAAGAACTTTATCAATGATGAAGGGACCTTCCCATTTGGGCTTGAGCTTGTCCTTTTTCTTCTCTGGTAGGCGGAGAACGAGTTCGTCAATGTTGTAAGTTTTGGCCCGTACTTCTCTGCTTTGATACCTTTGAGCCTGCTGTTGATAAAATGCGGAATGGGCCTCCTCCAGGGCATCTAAGTCGTCTTGCCGATCCAGGGCATCTAAGATGATTTGAGTGGAAAAGCAACTTGTGGAAGGCTAGAGATCAAGACTCTCGTGGTTGGATTGGAATGTCTTGGTATCAACACATAAGTAGGTGGTTCTCTCTAAGAAAATGAGTAGTGGAAGTGTAGGCATGGCTCTCTCACATATGAAGAAGGGTGTGGAGGGGGATATATAGCCTCCACATAAAATCCACCCATTACACACATTTGACCCAACTCGGTCAGACTGAATAGAAGAACTCGGTGAGACCGATTCAGTTCAAAATGTGAATGTTAGGAATCTCGGTGGGACCGATATGATCAACTCGGTGGGACTGATGTGCTAGGGCTAGGGCAAAACCTCATCTCGGTGAGACCGATCGCACAAACTCGGTGAGACCGATTTGGGCGATAAGCAAACAGAGACTTGGTCAAGCAAACTCGGTGGGACTGATTGTTCATTTCGGTGAGACCAAAACGTTACGAAAGGGAAACAGAGAGTTTGCAATGCGAACTTGGTGGGACCGATCGCTCATTTTGGTGAGACCGAAATGTTACGAAGGGAAACAAAGAGTTTGCAAATCCATCTCGGTGAGACACAGAGCCGTATCGGTGAGATCGAATTGATTATGGTTTCTGGCAGTGGTTATGTCAGATGAACTTGGTGACATCGGATAGATGAAATCGGTGGGGCCAAGTTTCACTTTAGGTTTTGGACATATGTGGAAATGAGAAAGTGGTTGAGGGTTTTGGAGCAATATCACTAAGCACTTTGAGCAAGTAGAGCATTAAGCAACACCTCATCCCCTTTTAATAGTATTGGCTTTCCTATGGACTCAATGTGATTTTGGATCACTAAAATGAAAATGAAGAGTCTTGAGCCTTTGACAATCTTTGTCCTTAGAATTTTGAGGGGTCCACATCTCTAGTCCATGCCATGTCAATCATTGAACTATCTGAAATATTTAACTTGAATGGAGATTAGTTAAATGAGCTATATGTTGTTATGAATTACCAAAACCACCCGGGGATTAGTTGCACTTTCACATCCACTGACGCATCTTCCACGACTCCGCGTTGTCCCCTTCCTAGGCCTCGCCATCGTCCATCGCCTTGGTGCTCTCGGCGCGGCGTGGTCAATGTGGTCAAGGAACGACTTCCATCGGAAGAGTACTGTACATGGAGAGGCTGACAGCTGGGTCCACGGCCGCAGCAAGGAAGTGCCTCCTTATTACGTGCAAAATAATGATTCCTCCACCTGACAGCGGGGACCCACCGGACAGGCCATCATATTTTGCGAAAAAATGTTTCCCCCCTGACTGCTGGGACCCACCGACTATATATTCGCACGCAAGGAAGTGTCTTCTTACCTCCCTAATAGCTGGGACCCACCCGGTCGAATCGTACGTAGGGTTGTCTGTCTGGTCGTGAACGTGTACGTACATACTGGTCGATCGGTCTGTGTGTAGGCTGCAGCGATGAACCGTGGCCGAGTAAGGAAGGGCACGTGTCGTAGTAGAGGTGCGATGTAGCATGTCACTCAGTCCCGTCTATATCGTGTACACGTACGTACAGTCAGGGTGCAAGAAAGTAAATACGACCACGTATGTACAAACGGGCGGGGTCTCGAACGCCTACTCACGCATACGTACGGCCAGGGCTCGTGTACATGGAGAGGCAGCGGAGAGCAGCGACGGCCTCCTGTTTATCGGCAGCCAGCCAGCTGGGTCAAAATGGAGAAATTGCGTCGTGTTCATCGGGAGGCAATGAAATGTGTCATGTTCATCTGAAGCCAACCGGCTTGGATGGAACAGTCGGAACGAGGCCTGGCATACCCCAGAATGGAGGAAACAGCCTTCTGTTCGACCGCCAACAATAGAAATGAGATCCTATTTACCGGGAGGAGTCTAGCGTATCGCAATACAGAGGAAACAGATTTCTCTTTGACCTCCAACGGTCGAAATGGGGTCCTGTTGATCGGGAGGGGTGTGGCCTACCGCAAAACGGAGGAAACAGACTTCTCTTCGACCTCCTATGATCAAAAAGGGGGTCATGTTCATCAGGAGGGGTGTGGCGTACTACACAACAAAATGCGACAGGCTACTATTCATCCACCATCTACTGCCTCGCTCCAGCCTCCACTGGCTACTGTTCATCCACCATCGACCTCCTCCAGCCTCCACCTACGACTGTTCATCCACGCGTCTCCCTCCTGCCTCCACCAGCTCATGTTCATCCAGCCTCCACCGACTACTGTTCAACCAGCCCTCCATGGGCTACTGTTCATCCAGCCATCCATCAGCTACTATTCAACCAGCCCTCCACCTGGTCCTGTTCATCCACCCCAAACCGGCTCGATGGAGGTCCTGTTCATCCAGCGACAACAACCTCTACTACCACGGGGTCCTATTCATCCAACCCCCACTAGGAACTATTCATCCAAACCCCAACAACGCTCATTGTTCATCAAGACGCAGCAGGTTTGATCGGCTTCAGTTAGCAGCTGTAGAGAAGGAATCGCTCGATCGGGTTCAGTTAACAGCCAGGGATCCATCAATCGCTCGAGTTCAGTAATGCATAACCAGTGCAATCGCTCGGGTTCAGTAGGAAAATGCCTCGCTCGGGTTCAGTTAGATCCCAAAGCCTCGCACCCACGCGCGTACGTGCATGAGAGAAATGCGCAATCCCACTGTGCATTCCTCGGCCCCGACCACCCATCGTAACCAGGAACTCCCTAATATTTTTCTCGCCCTCACTTCTACCACGGTTTTTTCCGTCATGGACGGCCCAAAGAATGTCATGCAGCTGCATCTCCGGCCCGCCCAGGACGAAAGGCCCATTTTCTGTCATGATTTTTTGTCATAGAACTAGGAGCCCACCACATCTATGATGATATCGGGTTTTGTCACAATTATCGTCATAGAAGTGTGATAAGTATGACAGGAAAAAAATTCGTTCGGCCCAAAATGTCACGGATGTGTCTTTTATTGTAGTGATTGTTGAATTTGAATATGATCCAACCTCTAATTATTATGAGTGAGGGAAAATGGTTGTATAAATTCTCATGTTACTAAATTACATATTTTCATTTTGAGATTGCTACTGTTCCCGTCTTCTTCTATGCATGTGCTAGATATTTCTTGTCTTGATAATTTGTTTGCTTATAAAATGCCTATGGATAGGAAGTATGTTAGACTTAAATGTGTTTGTCACATGTTTTATGATGCTCTCTTCGTGTTTCAATTATTATCTTTCATCTGAGCGTCATTGAAATCTCAGAGCCCTATCTTAATGGCTATAAAGGAAGAGCTTGTTGGGAGGCAACCCAATAGTTATCTTATTTTTTCTTATTTACCTTCTTTTTTGTTTATATGATTATGCTAATGTTATGATTGTGTTTTAGTGTTTTAGTTAGTGTTTGAGCCATGTAAAGCCTTTGGGATGATTTGGGTTGATGAGGACATCAATACCACTGTTACACCCATAGCCCCTGCTGCTATACATACTGGACCAATTACTAGAGCTCACGCACGCCAATTGAATTATCAAGCACTTTCGTTTCTTGGTGACAATTCTAATGTTCATGAGAATATGATGCTGCCTAAATTGGATACATTTGTGTTGATTACTAATGAACGCCTAGCATGGACAAGAGGGATGAACACTGGAGCAGGATCAAGCATGGATAAGAAGGCACGCGCGAAGGAAACCAGATCATCGTTTCTAGTGCATATTTCAGCACTTTGAAACCACTGTGATGACATACAAGGACATGGACGAGATATACAAGATGCCCCTTCATAAATTTTGTCCATAGCTTATCTTAGGTGTTGTGCCACCTTATTTTTGGGCCAGGCCCATGTAATTTCGAAATACAACTTCCTATGCTGTTTTTAGAATCCATGTGTGGGGGGGATATAGTTAGGGTTGGTTTCGGACCCCTCCTCCAAGGGGTCACAAAATTCCCCTCTCTCTTACTCCATATATACAGCCCTTAGGGCGTCGTTTACAATTTGGGTTTTGTTTAGATTAAAAGTTTGCCATACCTGCAACTTCGCATACTTTGTTTGTGTTCAACTACCAGACCAAGATGTCACAGGACCCCACCTTGATCAATAAAACTTTCATCTTATATTCGCAATATCCAGATTGCAATCTTAGATTCTTGCTTGTTCTTCATTTGCTTGTAGGGAATAGACCCTCGTGGTCAGGTTCGTGCTCCGGCGTGGTCAATTACCTCTTAGAGTTGGTTTAGCGATTGCTAAGGCGCGACGTCCTCGCACGTTCGTAGTTGTATCGTCAAAGTCTACTCCTCTGGAAACGATAATCACCATCTCATCGAAAGACGGTACACATTTGCCTCTATCATGGGTGATAATTGATTTGACTATGTGCATTAACAGAAATTTTTGCGACCAGTAGCAGAATTGTGAAAATTTGCTGGAGCTTGATAAAATTTTGAATTTTTTTACACATGATTGATATAGAAAAAATTTTACACTTTTTTTACAAAGTCCTAATGTTTCAGAATTTTTGGAGTTACATAAGTATGGTCAAAGTTCAGATTACTATAGGTTGTTCTGTTTCTGGCGTATTTTGTTTTCGTTGCATTGTGTTCTTATTTTGACGGATCTATGGATTGTATTGGGGGTATAAACCATGGTAAAGTTAGAATACAGTAGGTATAATGCAATAACAAAATGTGAATGTGTTCACAACATTACTTAAAGTGGTGATTTGCTTTATTATACTAACGGATCTCACGAAGGTTTTGTTAAGGTTTCTATGATTGAAGTTTTCATGTTTTGGGTGAGATCGCGATGGATGAAGGAATAATGAGTGGCAAGAGCCTAAGCTTGGGGATGCGAAAAAACACTAATTTTGGCCCGCAACTGAGACCACTCGACCGATCTCATCCACTTGAAAATTCGTATAAAGTTGGTCATTCTACTTTCTAATAGAGTCCTCCATAATGATGTCTCCATTTGTTAGAATTGCTCTGTGTGCTTCACTTAAATTTTTTTGAGCTAGGGAACTTCTCTAGTACTTCACTTATATCTTTTTAGCATGGCGGTGGTTATATTTTAAAGAAATATGCTCTCATGCTTGACTTATATCATTTGGAGAGTTAGTAAATTTTGAAAAAATATGCTCTCATGCTTCACTTATATCATTGTGAGAGTTAGTAAATTTTCAAGAAATATGCTCTCAAGCTTCACTTATATTATTTTGGGAGTTGAAAATTTTGAATAAATATTTATGCTCTCACACTTCACTTAGATCTTTTTGAGAGATAAGGATAGTAATGGTAATTTTCACGGGATATGAATTTGGTCCCAAAGTGATAGATATCCAAGAGGGATATAATAAAAACTTTCATGAAGATCATTGGATATTAAAACTTGATTCCTTGCAATAGTTTTGCGATATGGAGATAGTGATGTGTGAGTCATGTTGGTGAGTAATTATGCTTTAGTAAGAATATTGGTGTTAAGGTTTCTGATTCCCTATGCAAGGATGAAAGTCAATAGTTATGCAATGAAGTTACACCCTACTTGTGGTGCATTATTCAGTGTCAGTTGTGTTCAATGCTCGTTTATGACCGTTCTGGTTTTTGGTTGGTCGCTTCTCAATCTATTTGCTATCCTTCATTTGTACTAAGTGGGTATGCCGCTTGTACATCCAAATCCTAAACCAAAGTTGTGCCAAATGAGTCCACCATACCTACCTATATATGGTGTTTCCATGTTGTTCCGAGTAAATTTGTATGTGCCAACTCTAATGTTCAAAATAAATTTCCTTTTCGTGTGCCCATACCGCTCATGAAGCAGCAAGGGTGGCCAATGTTTTCCATGCTAGGTATGTTATTCTCAAGATGAGTGTTTATTAACTTGTCATTGCACAAGAGTGTGGCAGGTAATAGGGATGCCCAGTCCATGGAAACAACTTTATATATGTTGTTCATCATAAATTCCTTGGAAACTGTTGGTATGGAAGGCACCTGTGGATGCGGCTAGCCATGGATTGTGAAAGAATGGTTGAAAGGAACTAAACTTTTTTTTCTGTTTGGGAACCGCCTATGATTTATCTAGCATGGAAGATATAGGGAATTCTTGGTCAATTTCGTTGAAAGGAAAAGCAGTGCCTCCCAAAATATTTTTATCATTCAATTTAAGCTATGAGCTCGGCGCCTCTATAAATCTCCACTTCCCTCTACGAAGGGCCTATCTATTTACTTTCAGGCAATTTTTATTTTTTATTGAGTCTCCATTTTCTCTTATAAATCACCAACTAGGGAACACTATTGTCATACTTGTGCATGGATGTAGCTAATATTTGAGTGTGTTTCATGAATGGATCAATGATTGAGCATAATGTGCTAGGGATAACTTACTTTAGCAATGATATTTTAAAAGATATGGTTTCTTGTTGATATGCTTGAGTATTGATGTCTTCATGTCAAATTATAGACTATTGCCTTGAATCACTTAAAGTCCAAATGTCCATGCTACAAAAGAAAAGAATATGTGATGAATATGATAGGTAGCATTCCACATCAAAAATTCCGTTTTTATCATTTGCCTACTCGAGGACGAGCGGGAATTAAGCTTGCGGATGCTTGATATGTCTCCAACGTATCTATAACTTTTGATTGTTCCATGATATTATGTTATCAATCTTGTATGTCTTATATACATTTACTAGCAACTATATATAATTTTTTGAACTAACCTATTAACTTAGTGCCCAATGTCAGTTTGTTGTTTTTTTGCTGGTTTTTTACTTTGCAGAATGTGAATACCCAACGAAATCCAAATGTCATGAAACTTTTTGGAGGTTTTTTTCTGGCAAGAAGAGACCCTCAAAGCTTCTAGAGGCTACGAGAAGAGGCTCGTGGGGCCCACTAGGAACCAGGGCACGCTAGGGGCCTCTAGCGTGCCCTGGTGGGTAGTGGATCCCTTGGGCACCGTCTTGACCTACCTCCACCTCTATAACTACTCTAAAATACCAAAAACCCTAGGGGAGTCGATGATATCTTGCCATGGGAACCACGAGATCCAATCTAGTGGCCTTTTCTGGCACTCTGCCGGAGGGGGCAAGGATCATGAGGGGGTTCTTCATCATTATTGTTGCCCCTCCGATGATGCGTGAGTAGTTTACCACAGACCCACGAGTCTGTAGTTAGTTGGTAGATGGCTTCTTCTCTCTTTTTGATATTCAATACAATGTTCTCCTTGATGTTCTTGGAGATCTATTTGATGTAATGACTTTTTGTGAGGTGTTTGTTGGGATCCGATGAATTGTGAGTTGATGATCAGATCTATCCATGAATATTATTTGTGTTTTCTCTGAACACTTTTATGCATGATTGTTATAGCCTCATATTTCTTCTATGATTTATTGGTTTGGTTTGGCCAACTAGATTGATTTATCTTGCCATGGGAAGAGGTGCTTTGTGATGGGTTCGATCTTGTGGTGCTCAATCTCAATGACAAAAAGAGACATGGCACGCATGTATCATTGCTATTGAGGGTAACAAGGTGGGGTTTATTCATACATGAGTTTATCTTATCTACATCATGTCATCTTTCTTAATGCATTACTCTGTTTTCAGTGAACTTAATACACTAGATGCATTCTGGATAGCGATCGATGTGTGGAGTAATAGTAGTATATGTAGTAAGGATCCGGTCTAATAATCTTGGACGTGATGCCTATATACATGATGATTTCCTTGGATATCATCATAATTATTTGCATTTCTATCAATTGCCCAACAATAATTTGTTTACCCACCGTATGCTATTTTCTCGAGAGAATCCTCTAGTGAAAACTATGCCCCATGGGTCTACCTTTTATCATATAAAACCCCTAAAACTACATTGTTGTAATTTCATTTTATCTTGTATTTTAGTTAGATCTATTGATCAAATCCTATAGAATTTAATCTATCTCAATACAGTTGACGGATTGACAACCCCTCTACACGTTGGGTTGCAAGTATTTGTTGTTTGTGTGCTAGTGTTGTTTACATAGTGTTGCTTGGTTCTCCTACTGGATTGATACCCTTCGTTTCATAACTGAGGGAAATACTTATCTCTACTGTACTGCATCATCCCCTCCTCTTCAGGGAAATCCCAACGCAGCTCACAAGTAGTAGCCATAACCATGTATAGCGACCGAATTCTAGATAGGCTAATCCCCCGTTGAATAAGGAAATGAGCTTGTAATCCATGTAGTCTTTCGATGGTGTGGGAATTTCACAGATTACAACCTTCAGCAAACGGAGGTCAAACCAAATGCTCGACTCGTCTCGTGCGTAGTAGGCAGGAGTGTCTGGCGGGCCATGATGCTCAATGCCGGTGGTATCCAATGATGGAAGGGTAATCTCTTGTTGGGTGTAAATATCCATGAGACGCCATGAACTACCCGATTGGTGGGTGAGGACGATCCAGTTGTCCTTCATGCCCGACCAGTAGTGGCCGCGCATGAAGGACAGGTGGGCGGGTAGTGATAGCATGTCGAGGGGCACGATGATGACCTCCGTAGGATCGCCAAGTCGGTGTCTGGGGCAGCTGCGTGGATTGGGCATCAACAAGCAGGGTGTCTTGAAAAGGGTCAGCCGGCTGCCGACGAGTAAATGGTGCATAGACAACAAGCATGCGGCCAGACGCATGATGCTGAACAGGTCCATTCGATTACAGATATGTTCCAAGAGAACATCGGGGAGGGAATTCCAATCATGGCTCTGCATATCAGTCGGTTCTGCCATAGGGTTTTTTAGGGCGCCGAGTGATTGGGGTTTTCAGTGCTTGCGAGCGAGTGGGGAAGTGGATGCGGGCGGGCAAGTGAAGAAGAAGGCGTGTGTGGCCGAGCAGTGAGCGGGGGGATATCGTACGTGCGAGATACCAAGGAAGCTGGCACGGGTGTGCGAGAAGTGAGCGGGGGGAAATGGCGTGCGGCCAATGATGGGGAAGAAAGGAGGAAGAAGAGGGAGAGACGGGCAAGAAGGCCCATTAAATCTCCATTCTATTGGTACTACTACTAGGGTATACCATCTTTCGTAGTGTAAATAGTTAAGTCCATGACATGTGGGTCTACCTCAAGGGGGGCCATATGTCAGTTAATGGAACAGAGAGGTGCGTACGCTTATTTGCGGAAGCTTGCTCCACTGGAAAACATGATGGCAGTATAGGGTAAGGCTAATTTAGTAACACCAACATGCTGGCTTAGCTTATTTATTAAGTGTCCCATATGCGGCAGCGTGTATTGTCGTTTCACTGTGAAGACTAGTTGATTATTTCTCTCTCACCGAGATGGGGAATAATCGATCGCCAAGACTTCCTATTATCTATCTATGCCTCTACTCTCATCCTATCTAACAATAAGAACCATTGGCCAAGGCTCCTGGCGCCAATTATGTAGGAGTACTACTAGTATCTACTCCCTCCTTCTGGTTTACATACAGGTCAATAAAAAATCATCAACCAAGGTAGTAGTAGATGTTGAGTGCCCGAAGAATGTTTTTGGAAAAGTATTCAATTAATGGGCTCGTTTTCCTCTAGAAAATTGTGTTTACAAAAGCATTAATTGCAATGCATGCGTGCATGCGTGAAAAACAAATGTACAAAAGTTTTACATGCATTGCTGAGTTTTCTCTTAATTCTTGCATGCAATGTTTTAATAAAGCTTGAAATATGAACATGTCAATGGGAGGGATTAGAAGCCTCATGCATGCATGCAACACTGACACGTACACATGCACACACGCAATACTCACGCATCCATGTGGCACACAGCACACGACACAACACACACGCTCACGCTCAAGTGGTCAACCTACACATGCATGCACACACATACACAACCAAGGTGGTTCGCGCACAAGGGTTTGATTCCTGTCGCGCCTGCGTAAAGTTTTGTTTAACTTATTTATTTGCTCTGCCAACTGACAGGTGGGACCCAGAAGTCACGTACCAATTTAACCAGTCAACAAAGTACTCCTTCATTCCAAAATGTAGTGTGCATGTGCTTTTCGAGATTTAGGTTTCACCATGAATTTAACCAACGTGGGCGATTGCGGCAAGAGCCAAAATTATAACATTGAATTTGTATTCGGAAGAAGTTTTTGATGGTCCATGCTATAATTGTATTGATTGGAAACTCAAATACATGTGCGGATACATAGACAACAACATGTCCCTAGTGAGCCTCTACAGGACTAGCTCGTTGATCCAAGATGACTATGGTTTACTAGTCATACACATGAATTCTCATTTGATAATGGGATCACATCATTAGGAGAATGATGTGATGGACAGACCCAAACTATGAACGTAGCATATGATCGTATCATGTTTATTGCTATCGTTTTCTACATGTCAAGTATATGGTCCTATAACCCTGAGATCATGAAACTCACTGACTCCGAAGGAGTACCTTGTCTGTACCAAACATCGCAACCTAACTGGGTGACTATAAAGGTGCTCTACAGGTATCTCTGAGGGTGTCTGTTGAGTTGGCATGGATCAAGACTAGGATTTGTCACTCTGTGAGATGGAGAGGTATCTCAGGGCCCACTCGGTAATACAACATCACAATGAGCTTGCAAGCAATGTGACTAATGGGTTAGCCAAGGGATCTTGTATTACAGAACAAGTAAAGAGACTTGCCGGTAACGATATTGAACTAGGTATGGAGATACCGATGATCGAATCTCTGGCAAGTAACATACCGATAGACAAAGGGTATTGCATACGGGATTAGTTGAATCTTTGACATCGAGGTTCGACCGATCAGATCTTCGTAGAATATGTAGGAACCAATATGGGCATCTAGGTCCCGCTATTGGTTATTGATCGCAGAGGAGTCTCGGTCATGTCTGCATAGTTCTCGAACCCGCACGGCCTACACACTTAACGTTTGGTGACGATATAAGTATATTTAAGTCATTATGGTGGTTGCCGAAGGTTGTTTGGAGTCCCGGAAGAGATATAGGACGTGACTAGGAACTCTAGAATGGTCCGAAGGTGAAGATCAATATATGGACGAATGGTATTGGAGCCCGGAATTGTTCCGGGGGTACCGGGTGATGACCAGCATGACCGAAAGGGGTTTTGGGAGGGCCCTGAGAAGTGTTGGGGGGCCTCATGGGCCAAGGGGAACTAGCAAACTAGTTAACTAAGGGGTTGTGCTCCCCTCTCATCCTTTCCCACGTAACCAGGAGAGGTGGGGCGCCCCCTCTAGGGTTCCCTCCACCTGGCTTGGGGGGCAAGCCACCCTAGGGTTTCCCTAGTGGGCTCCCCATCTGCCTTGGTCGCCCCCCCCCCCCTGCCTAGATGGGATCTAGGGTGCCCCCTCCTCCTCCCTTCCCCTGATATATATATAGAGAGAGGTAGAGAGAGGGCAGATGCACCCCTTGAGGATATCTCCACGCCACGGCGCTGCCCTTCTTCTCCCTCGTAGCCCTCTTCGTCTCCGTAGTGCTTAGCGAAGCTCTCCTGAGATTCCACCACCACCGATGCAACCACGCCGTCGTGCTACCAGAGGACTCGAGCTACTATTTCACCATCGCTTGCTGGATTAAAGAGGTGAAGGCGTCATCAAGACGTACGTGTGTTAAAAGCAGAGGTGTCGTCCGTTTGGCACTTGGATCGGAGTTAGCGGGACGGATCGTGATTGGATCACGAAGACGTTAGACTACATCAACCGTGTTTCTTAACGCTTCTGCTTAGCGATCTACAAGGGTATGTAGATGCAATCTCTCCTCTTGTAGATGGTCATCTCCTGGACTGATCTTGGTGAGCATAGGAAAATTTTGTTTCCCATGCAATGTTCCCCAACAGTGGCATCATGAGCTAGGTTATGCGTAGATGACATCACGACTAGAAGACAAAAGAATTTGTGGGCGTTGATATTCATATTGCTTTCTTCCTTGGTATTTTCTTGATTCGGCAGTATTGTGCGATGAAGCGGCACCAACCAACTTTACATGTCCACGTACATGAGACCAGTTCCATCGACAGACATGTGAATTTGTTGCATAAAGATGGCTCACGGTGTCTGTCTCTCCCACCTTAGTTGAATTGGATTTGACAAATGTCGTCCTTGTAGAAGGTTAAATAGCAACTTGCATATCACAGTTGTGGATTTGCGTAGGTAAGAATCATTCTTGCTAGATACCCATAGTAGCCACGAAACATGCAACAACAATTAGAGGATGCCTAACTTGTTTTTGCAGGGTATGTTGTGATATGATATGGCGAAAGACATGATGAGATATATTTGATGTATGAGATCATCATGTTTGTTAATAGTTTATCACGACTTGCATGTCGATGAATACAGCAACCGATAGGAGCCATAGGGTTGTCTTTAATTATTGTATGACATGTGTGTCAATCATTAGACGCTATGTAATGCTTTACTTTATCGCTAAGTGGTAGCAATAGTAGTAGAAGCATGGTTGGTGTGAGAACCCCAATGGCGACACGACGATGGAGATCATGGTGTCATGCCGGTGACGATGGAAATCATGTCGGTGCTTTGGAGATGGAGATCAAAAGCATAATTTGATGGCCATATCATGTCACTTATGATTTGCATGTGATGTTAATGCTTTTATGCATCTTATTTTGCTTAGGATGATGGTAGCATTATAAGGTGATCCCTCACTAAACTTTTAAGATAAAATTGTGTTCTCCCCAAGTATGCACCATTGTGAAGGTTCGTCGTTTTGAAGAACCACGTGAAGATTGGGTGTGATAGACTCGACATTCACATACAACAGGTGGAAGCCAGTTTTGCACATGCGGAACACTGGGTCAAACTTGACGAGCCTAGCATGTACAGACATGGCCTCGGAACACAAGAGACCGGAAGGTCGAACACGAGCCATATAGTAGATATGATCAACATGGAGATCACCATTGAAACCACCTCATCTCACGTGATGATCGGACTTGGGTTGGTGAATTTGGATCATGTTACACTCGGACAACCGGAGGCATGTTGATTTGAGTGGGAGTTCTTAGGTAATATGATTAACTGAATTCATTTATCATGAACAATAGTCTAAGTTATCTTTGCAAATTTATGTTGTAGATCAATAGCTCGCGCGGTAGCTCCCCTAAATTTCAATGCGTTCCTAGAGAAAGGTAAGCTGAAAGTTGATGGAAGTAACTTTGTGGACTGGGCCCATAATCTGAGGATTATCCTCGTGGATGCCCAAAAGGCTTATGTCCTTGATGCACCGCTTGGTGGGCCACCCCCTCCAGCGACTATGGACGTTGTGAACGCCTAGCAGTCGCGTGTTGATGAATACTCAATAGTTCAGTGTGCAATGCTATGTAGCTTAAAACTGGGACTTCAAAGGCGTCTTGAACGTCATGGAGCATATGAGATGTTCCAGGAGTTGAAGTTTATCATTGAGAAGAATGCCCGGATCGAGAGGTATGAGACCTCTGATAAGTTATATGCTTGCAAGATGGAGGAGAACTGGTCTGTCAATGAGCACGTACTCAGAATGTTTGGGTATACAACCGTCTGGCTGAGTTGGGAGTTGAGCTCCCACTAGAGGCTGTCACTGACAGAGTTCTTCAATCACTACCACCTAGCTAGAAGAGCTTGCTACGTCTTGAGCTTGCGTTGGTTTTCCTTGAAGAGGAAAGGGTGATGCAGCAATAGCAGCATAAGTATTTCCCTCAGTTTTTGAGAACCAAGGTATCAATCCAGTAGGAGGCTCCTCAAAAGTCCCACGCACCTACACAAACAAACAAAGAACTCGCAACCAACGCAATAAAGGGGTTGTCAATCCCTTCACGGCCACTTGCAAAAGTGAGATATGATAGAGATAGTATGATAAGATAAATATATTTTTGGTATTTTATAATATAGATGCAAAAAGTAAAGATGCAAATAAAAGTAGATTGGAAGCAAATATGATAAGAGATAGACCCGGGGGCCATAGGTTTCACTAGTGGCTTCTCTCAAGATAGCATAAGTATTACGGTGGGTGAACAAATTACTATCGAGCAATTGATAGAAAAGTGAATAATTATGAGATTATCTAGGCATGATCATGTATATAGGCATCACGTCTGCAACAAGTAGACCGACTCCTGCCTGCATCTACTACTATTACTCCACACATCGACCGACTCCTGCCCGCATCTAGAGTATTAAGTTCATAAGAACAGAGTAACGCATTAAGCAAGATGAGATGATGTAGAGGGATAAACTCATGCAATATGATATATACCCCATCTTTTTATCCTCGATGGCAACAATACAATACGTGCCTTGCAACCCTTTCTGTCACTGGGTAAGGACACCGCAAGATTGAACCCAAAGCTAAGCACTTCTCCCATGGCAAGAAAGATCAATCTAGTAGGCCAAACCAAACTGATAATTCGAAGAGACTTGCAAAGATAACTCAATCATACATAAAAGAATTCAGAGGAGATTCAAATATTTCTCATAGATAAACTTGATCATAAACCCACAATTCATCGGATCTCGACAAACACACCGCAAAAAGAGTTTACATCGAATAGATCTCCACAATAGAGGGGGAGAACATTGTATTGAGATCCAAAAAGAGAGAAGAAACCATCTAGCTAATAACTATGGACCCGTAGGTCTGTGGTAAACTACTCACAACTCATCGGAGGGGCTATGGTGTTGATGTAGAAGCCCTCCATGGTCGATTCCCCCTCCGGCAGAGCGTTGGTGAAGGCTCCAATATGGGATCTCATGGATACAGAAGGTTACGATGGTGGAAATTGTGTTTCGTTGGCTCTCTGGATGTTTTTGGGGTACGTAGGCTTATATAGGAGGAAGAAGTACGTCAGTGGCTGTCGATGTCAAAACCGGCGGATCTCGGGTAGGGGGTCCCGATCTGTGCGTCTTAGGCTGATGGTAACAGGAAGCAAGGGACACAATGTTTACCCAGGTTCGGGCCCTCTCGATGGAGGTAAAACCCTACTTCCTGCTTGATTAATATTGATGATATGAGCAGTACAAGAGTAGATCTACCACGAGATCGTAGAGGCTAAACCCTAGGAGCTAGCCTATGATGATTATGATTGTAATTGGGATCGGCCTTCTAAGGACCAACCTCTCCGGTTTATATAGACACCGGAGAGGGCTAGGGTTTACATGGAGTCGGTTACAAGGAAGGAAATACAATATCCGGATCGCCAAGCTTGTCTTCCACGCAAAGGAGAGTCCCATCCGGACACGGGACGGAGTCTTGAGTCTTGTATCTTCACGCTTCAATAGTCCGGACGATGTATATAGTCTCGCTGTCCGGATACCCCCTAATCCTGGACTCCCTCAGTAGCCCCTGAACCAGGCTTAAACGACGAAGAGTCCGGCGCGCAGTCTTGTCTTCGGCATTGCAAGGTGGGTTCCATCTCCGAATACTCCAAAGTACTTGTTATGACAAATAGTGTCTGGCATCCCATCAATGTTGTACTCCTCGGCTTTAGTGCCTCAATAATGACCATGTCCACATGTCGAGCGAATGCGAGGAGCCGAGGCATTTTTGCATTTGTCACCCCCAATCCTTCGGGCTGACCGTCTATTTGAAGAGGTGGGGATTCTAAGATACAAACCTCACTCTCCCCCCTCGAGCAAGCATCCAACAGAGAACTACCGGAAAAACCACTCCAACATGGCCGGTCGTCGCAGCTCTTCTGCTCGCTCTCCTCGCTCCAAGCGGGGGGACTGGGACTTGGATTATTCCTTTCCCCGCTTCACTTATTATGGCATTCTTCGCTAAGATTATTTACTTTGATATTTCCGAGCAGGAACTGAGGAGGGTCGTAGAAGGAATCTCCAGCCCCTCCCCGCAGCCAGAGGACCCCGGAAGGGCCCTAGATCTAGGACTCGAAGAAGATCCGGATATTACCGTGGAGCTTGTCAATGGGATATTTTATCAAGTGAGCTGCGATGGCGCCTCAATGGCCATTATTGCCGACTATCCCGGGCTGCTACCTACGTCGCGTGTAAGCCAAGCCGAAAAACCCTATCCTCTGAAGAGGACTCCCTTCAGATGTCATGCCTTACCCTTGAAGTGTCATGTTTTTGCAGAGACGGCGGTCGGAGCGTGGAGCCGAGCCCCTAGGGACTCGTCGGCCACGGGCGTCCGGATCAGGCAGGCTCAAGAGGAAGGCGGTAAGGGTCGACTCGCCGCTACAGAGGTAAGGCAAAAACCTATCCTGCAATTATGGTATTTGAAGTATAACAACACACTTTGTGTCCTGGCAGGAAGAGGAGTAGCCGGACTATATTCGGGGATCCCGCCAATCACGCCTCCACCAGCCGGATTCCAGAACCGGATTCGAGAGCGGAGGCGGAAGCGGGGCCGATGTCGCATAGCTCTCCGACAGAGGACGCGGATATGCTCTCGGCCACGAACTCCGAAGTAGAGAGCGCCATGAATCACCGGCACCGACGGGCCGTGCTTCGGAACAACATATTTTCCGAAGAGGCATTTAATGCCTTCAATTCAGGAGACGCATACATCCGAGCTGCTCAAGGCAGGCTTGCCCGAGCGACGGACCAGTATACCAAAGATATACGGGTAAGAAAATTTGATAAGCATGTATAGCAGTAGCCCCTGAGACTTGAAACGGTTGGAACAACTGTTTTAAGGATCAATTTATGCACAGGTCCTTGTATATAAGAATGAGCAATTGTCTCGGGAGCTGGAGGAGTGCAAGGCCGAGCTGAGGGCCATGGTTGCCAAGTTGGAGGAATCCCAGAAGCTCTCATCTGGTAACATTTGGCTCAATTGTACGAAGATGCACCAGTTAGTAAGTGGCTGGTATGATAAATCTAACAGAAAATTCTGCAGACAATCCCGGGGTGAATCCGGAGGGCGTAAGAGATGACGAGTCGCATCTCAAAAGGCAGCTAAAGGCTGGCGAGTGCGTTCTTATGCATGTTAGGCAGGAGAAGAACAATCTTCAAGATGCCAAAGTCCAGATGGACATGGAACTAAAAGACGTCCGCGCTCATCTGGCGGACTCTGTGAAGGAGAACAAAAGGCTTCGACGCGGCATTTATGGTAAGTGCCTAGACGAACTGTAGTTAGTTCGGCGTGGAAGTATATTGAAAGGATTTTGCTTGTAGGAATGTTAACGGGTCGCCTCGAGGAGGAGATGCCCTCATCTACAGGAGATTTACTACAAGACCTCTCACAATTGCACGAGCGAGCTCGGCAGGTGATGCATGGCGTTGCTCAGGACTTGTGGCCATCAAGCCTCCTGCCGAATGGCATGGGGGAGCTTGTGTATATGCTTCAAGGAGCATGGCGGTGCTTCCGATTGTGGAAGATGCCAGCCTGCCGGCAAGGTGCAAGAGAAGCCTGGGCTATGGTGAAGACGCGCTACACCAAGCTGGACCCGAACCATATGGCCGAAGTCAGACCGGCGGGGCCAGATGGGCAAGAAATTCCCGTGAGTCTGGTATATGACCAGGTAGCGTTAGCCGCCATGTATTCTCAATAGGATTGTAAGCTGGATAGCCTATTGGATGGTATAGAGGAGGAATATACTCAGTCCAAGTGACTGTGTAATTCAATGGACATAAGTAGTCCCTAGCCGGATTAAAATCATTTGTCATGGCGGACCTTTTCGCTTCAGCCCCCGGATCCTATAGTCCGGGGTGTGTCCGAATACCCGCTCAGTTATACAGAACCGGGGTATGCGTGGAAACCAGGCGTAGGGGTCATAAGTGCTTGAACAGACAAGTACCCAACTAGTTATGTTATATTACATGGATAGTAAGAAACATCTTCCAGGGAGAATAGTTCCGTTAGGGGTTCCTTTCCCTGGGTACACATGCGACGATGCACATGTCCGGATTGTGAACAAGGGCGCAGGATACAAAACTTCTGGGGATTTACGTTGTAATAAATGGATACATCTTTTGTTCACTGACCGAATATTCTCTTAAGGACGCTAGCTTTCCGCTTCACCCAGTCTGAGGTACACATCCGGCTGAACCAGCAGTAACAATCGCAGAGGTTCTCCCCTTATGCCCTAGCCGGATTAAGGGGAACGTGGGGCATAAACACAAGAGCCAGGCAACCCAGCTTGGCCACATCTTAAGTCATATCGATGCATATAATGGTGAAGAAAAGGCACATATGGAAAAAGAACGCATATGTGATGGGCAAAAAGCCACTAAAGTAATCATATTTAGCTTCTGAATAGGGAGGCCCTAGGTATTGCTTGCACACATGGTACGGCCGGAGTGATCCGGGCATCCCTACTGTATTAAGTACTTTGTGTGAAGAGTAAAAAAGGGTCGAGAGAGGAAAAGGGAGGGAACATAATTAAAAAGGAGGGGGTAAGGAGATGAACTCTGAGTTCGGCGCTAGGCGTAGAATCTCCGGAGTCTGGCCGCATTCCATGGGTTCGGCTCGAGTCTGTTATCGGATGCATTACATAAGCGGTACGCTCCTCTGGTGAGAACTTTGTCAATGACGAAGGGACCTTCCCACTTGGGTTTGAGCTTGTCCTTCTTCTTCTCCGGTAGGCGTAGAATGAGCTCGCTAATATTATAAGTTTTGGCCCGCACTTCTCTTCTTTTGTATCGTCGAGCCTGTTGCTGATAGAATGTGGAGCGGGCTTTTGTGATGTCGCGCTCCTCCTCCAGGGCATCCAAGTTATCCTGCCGATCTAACTCGGATTCCTTCTCTTCGTACATGTGTACGCGTGGCGAATCATGTATTATGTCGCAGGGTAATACTGCTTCCGCGTCGTACACCATAAAAAATGGTGTATATCCGGTGGTGCGATTCAGTGTGGTCCGCAGCCCCCAGAGTACGGAGTCGAGCTCCTCGACCTAGTGCGTATCCGACTCTGTCAAGGATCGCACTAGTCTGGGTTTGATGCCGCTCATGATGAGGTCGTTTGCCCATTCGACCTGGCCGTTTGTTTGGGGATGGTAGACGGAAGCGTAATCAAGCTTAATGCCCATTTTGCTGCACCACGTTTTCACTTCATCGGCTGTGAAATTTGAGCCATTATCAGTGATGATGCTGTGAGGGACACCGTATCGATGTACGACCCCGGATATGAAGTCTATTACTGGTCTGGATTCGACCGTTTTGACTGGTTTGGCTTCTATCCATTTGGTGAATTTGTCCACCATGACCAATAAGTTTTTTTTTCTTATGGCTTCCCCCTTTAAGAGGTTCGACCATATCCAGCCCCCAGACCGTGAAGGGCCAAGTTATGGGGATTGTTTGGAGAGCAGTAGGGGGCATATGACTCTGATTGTCAAAAAGCTGGCAACCGACGCAGTTTTGGACAAGGTCCTGTGCGTCTGCTCGGGCCGTCGGCCAATAGAAGCCTATACGGAAGGCCTTGCTGACTATTGCTCGAGCCGCGGCATGGTGCCCGCCCAGTCCGGCATGGATTTCAGCCAAGAGCTGCCACCCTTCCTCTTCGGAGATGCACCTTTGGAGCACTCCGGTCGCACTTTTCTTATAGAGTTCCCCTTCATGGACTTTGTAAGCTTTAGAACGCCGGATGATGCAACGTGCTTCATTTTGGTCTTTGGGGAGCTCCTCCCTATTTAGGTAGGCCAAGAAAGACTCAGTCCACGGGGTGATTACAGCATTGATTCGGTGGGCCGAAGATGTTATTTCGGTGGTAGAGCCTCCGATTATGTCTGATGGTTTGGAATCTGGGGGTGTGTTCGGATCCGTGCTAGTATTGCCGGACTCCCCTTCCCATACTACGGATGGCTTGAACAACCTTTCCAGGAATATGTTAGGTGGGACAGGGTCACGTTTAGCGCTGATGCGGGCGAGGACGTCCACCGCTTGATTGTTTTCTCGAGCCACATGGTGGAATTCAAGCCCCTCGAACCGAGCTAACATTTTGAGGACGGCATTACGGTAGGCCGCCATTTTCGGATCCTTGGCATCAAAGTCTCCGTTTATTTGTGATATTGCGAGGTTTGAATCCCCGCGCACTTCTAGGCGTAGGATGCCCATAGAGACTGCCATCCAAAGACCATGCAACAGAGCCTCATATTCGGCTGCATTGTTGGAGTCTGTGTATAATATTTGGAGGATGTACTAGACCGTGTCTCTAGTGGGAGACGTCAGGACTACACCTACTCCCAATCCAGCCAGCATTTTAGAGTCATCGAAGTGCATGATCCAGTTGGAGTACGCGTCGTACTCTTTAGGGAGTTCGGCTTCTGTCCATTCGGCGACAAAGTCAGCTAGTACTTGCGACTTGATGGCCCGCCGTGGTTTGTATGTTATGTCAAACGGAAGGAGATCGATGGCCCATTTAGCAATCCGACCCGTAGCGTCGCGGTTATTTATTATGTCATTGAGTGGTACTTCGGAGGCCACCGTAATCGAATACTCTTGAAAGTAGTGTCGTAGCTTCTGGGATGCCATGAAGACCACACATGCTATTTTTTGATAGTGTGGGTATCGGGATTTGCATGGGGTGAGGACCATGGATACGTAATAAACCAGCTTCTGGAGCGGGAATTTCTATTCGTCAACCTCTCGTTCGACGACGAGCACTGCGCTTACAACTTGATGTGTTGCAGCTATGTACAGCAGCATAGGTTCGCCGATATTTGGCGCTGTTAGGACTGGATTACTGGCTAGTAAGGTCTTTATTTCATCGAGTCCGGCCGCGGCTGCATCCGTCCACACGAAGTGTTCGGTGCGCCGAAGAAGGCGGTAAAGAGGTAATGCCTTTTCTCCTAATCTGGAGATAAAGCGGCTCAAAGCGGCCACACATCCAGCTAGTTTTTGGATGTTCTTGAGGTCTGTTGGTATAGCCAACTACGACAGAACTCGGATTTTTGCCGGATTCGCTTCAATTCCTCTATTGGAAACAATGAAGCCCAGCAGTTTCCCCGAGGGGACGCCGAAAACGCATTTTCCGGATTCAGCTTGATGTCGTATGTCCGGAGGTTATCGAATGTAAGCCTCAAGTCATCTATTAGGGTTTCGACGTGTCTTGTTTTTATGACCACGTCGTCCACATATGCCTCCACTATCTTGCCGATTTGCTTTTCCAGGAATGTTTGAATCATGCGTTGATAGGTTGCGGCGGCATTCTTAAGCCCGAAAGGCATAGTGTTGAAGCAAAAAGGGCCATATGGCGTTATGAAAGTTGTTGCAGCTTGGTCAAACTCTGCCATCTTTACTTGATGGTATCTAGAGTATGCGTCGAGGAAACACAGCGAGTCGTGTCCTGCTATGGCATCGATGATTTGATCGATGCGAGGAGGGTAAAGGGATCCTTGGGGAAAGCCTTGTTGAGGTATTTGAAGTCGACGCATAAGCGCCAGGATTTGTCCTTCTTTAGTACCATTACCAAATTTGCCAGCCAATCCGGATGCTTGATATCTCTGATGAATCCGGCCTCAAGTAGCTTGGCTAGCTCTTCCCCCATGGCTTGCCATTTGGGCTTTGAAAACCGCCTTAGGGTCTGCTTGACAGGTTTGTATCCTTTTAGTATGTTAAGGCTATGTTCGGCCAATCTACGTGGGATGCCCGGCATGTCCGATGGGTGCCAGGCGAAAATGTCCCAATTCTCGCGTAAGAAGTCTCGCAGTGCGGCGTCCATTGCGGGGCTCAACTGTGTCCCGATGGAAGCTGTCTTCGTGGGGTCCGTTGGATGGACTTGGAATTTGACTATCTCATCTGCGGGTTTAAATGAGGTGGACTTGGGTCGCTTGTCGAGTATCACGTCGTCCCTGTCCACGGTGACCCGCAGTGTTCTTAATTCTTCGGCTGCTAGGGCTTCGGATAATGCTTCCTGGGCTAGTGCTGCGGTTTTGTTTTCGGCGTGAAGTGCGACGTTCGGATCACTGGCTAGAGTAATGATTCCATTAGGTCCGGGCATTTTAAGCTTCATGTACCCGTAATGGGGTATAGCTTGAAAGCTTGTAAACGTGTCCCGCCCTAGAAGGGTGTGGTATCTGCTGCTAAAAGGAGCCACTTCGAATGTGATTTCTTCGGACTTGTAATTCTCCAGGGTGCCGAATACCACATCGAGTGTGATTTTTCCCACACACCACGCTTCCCGACTAGGGATAATTCCCCTGAAGGTTGTGCCGCTTTGTTCAATGCGGCTTTTATCAATTTCCATCTTGTTGAGTGTTTCTTCGTAGATCAAGTTTAATCCGCTTCCGCCGTCCATGAGTACTTTAGTGAGCCGAAAGCCGTCCACGATTGGGCTAAGGACCAGAGCGGCTGGTGCCCGGACAGTCTAGAATCGAGGTTCATCACTGGCATTGAAAGTTATAGCAGTGTCGATCCATGGGTTTATTTTTGCCACATGGCAAATTTTAGCGGAGCTTCGATGAGCTCGCTTGCGCCTATTGTTTGAGGCAAAAGTCTTGAAGACTGTTAGTACCGTATTGTGTTCGTTGGCGGGATGTTGTTCTGCTTTATGGCTTGCAAGAAGATCCTCGCCACTTTTTGCAACCTGCCGGAGTATCCAACATGCCCTAAGGCTATGAGTTGGTGTTGTGTCCGGAGTATTGTGGAGTTTACATGGCCCATTGAGCCATTCTTCCAATACGGTTCCCCGCCCTGGGGTGGGCTTTGGTATCTTGGGGATTGGATCGGCTGACTTACGAGAGTTCGCCCTTTTAGTTTGGACAAAGGTTTTGGTGAGAGCCGGACTATCCCAAAATTCTGTTTGGGTTTTCCAGGCGCTTTCCATCGCATAGTACTTCTGTACTATGGTTGCCAAGTCCGCAAAGTGTACTATGTCATGGCGACTTATAGCATTAAGGATTCCTTTGTTCGTGCAGTTTTTGCAGAAAAGTGAGACTACGTCCTCCTCGCGGCAGTCCTTGACCTTATTTAGCATAAGGAGGAATCTGGCCGAGTAGCGATGTACTGTCTCCTGGGGCTCTTGCCTGATATGGGAGAGACGGTTTAAGTCCGGGTGGGTGGGATTAGCTGATCTAGCACCCAGGGGCATGGGAGCTTCCGAGTCTGACAGCTCGGGATCCGGGGTGTTGCCCAATTTCTCCGGCCCAATGCCCGATTCTAAGTCCGGGATCCGGGTCATGTCTTCCCTTGGGCGGGAGTCTGGCTCAGGGGGCTCGATGATCCGGACATAATTCGTCCTCAAAATTGAGGCGTAATCTGTGTGTGGTTCCTCCACTACCGCTATCTCATCGGTGGCCGGCGGGGTTTTAATGTCCCTTTGGTTGGGTTTAAGCCCGATCCGGTCATAGTCCGTAGCGACTCCCAAAGCGGGATGCGATCCAAGAGCTCATTAAGGGAGGATAGCTCTATCGGATCCATCTGTTCGGCGAGTTCCGAATTGACGCGAAGGTTATGTGTGATGACCCGAGAGGCCATCGTCGGTGCAACCGCCGATGGGGCAGCCATGATGAAGCCGCCCAGTCGGAGAGTTTGGCCTATAGCCAGCGCTCCCCCAGAGGTAATGTCGTCCTTGACAATGAGACGAGCCATCGAGCCTCGCAGCGACGACACAGAGGAACTCTCAATGAAAGCACCAATGTCGGTGTCAAAACCGGTGGATCTCGGGTAGGGGTCCCGATCTGTGCGTCTTAGGCTGATGGTAACAGGAAGCAAGGGACACAATGTTTACCCAGGTTCGGGCCCTCTCGATGGAGGTAAAACCCTACTTCCTGCTTGATTAATATTGATGATATGGGTAGTACAAGAGTAGATCTACCACGAGATCGTAGAGGCTAAACCCTAGGAGCTAGCCTATGATGATTATGATTGTAATTGGGATCGGCCTTCTAAGGACCAACCTCTCCGGTTTATATAGACACCAGAGAGGGCTAGGGTTTACATGGAGTCGGTTACAAGGAAGGAAATACAATATCCGGATCGCCAAGCTTGTCTTCCACGCAAAGGAGAGTCCCATTCGGACACGAGGCGGAGTCTTGAGTCTTGTATCTTCACGCTTCAATAGTCTGGACGATGTATATAGTCCGGCTGTCCGGATACCCCCTAATCCAGGACTCCCTCAGTGCCGCCCGAGGGGCCCACAAGACAGGGGGGCGCGCCCTGTAGGGGGGGGTGCCCTACCCTCTCGTGGCCGCCTCGGCTGCTTCTTGACTTGCACTCGAAGTCCTCTGGATCACGTTCGTTCCAAAAATCACGCTCCTGAAGGTTTCATTCCGTTTGGACTCCGTTTGATATTCCTTTTCTTCGAAATACTGAAATAGGCAAAAAAAACAGCAATATGGGCTGGGCCTCCGGTTAGTAGGTTAGTCCCAAAAATGATATAAATGTGTAAAATAAAGCCCATAAACATCCAAAAGGGGTAATATAATAGCATGTAACAATCAAAAATTATAGATACGTTGGAGACGTATCAAGCATCCCCAAGCTTAATTCATGCTCGTCCTCGAGTAGGTAAATGATAAAAACAGAATTTTTGATGTGGAATGCTTCCTAGCATAATTCTCAATGTAATTTTCTTTATTGTGGCATGAATGTTCAGATCCAAATGATTCAAAATAAAAGTTCATATTGATAAAAGAAATAGTAACACTTCAAGCATACTAATCAAAGTAATCATGTCTTCTCAAAATAACATGGCTAAAGAAAGTTCATCCCTACAAAATCCTATAGTTAGGCTATGCTTCATTTTCCCAACTTCTATACCCCCGATGACAAGCCAAGCAATTGTTTCATACTTGAATAATCTCAAACTTTTTCAACCTTCACGCAATACATGAGCGTGAGCCATGGATATAGCACTATGGGTGGAATAGAATATGATGATGGGGATTGTGTGGAGAAGACAAAAAAGGAGAAAGTCTCACATTGACGAGGATAATCAATGGGCTATGGAGATGCCCATCAATTGATGTCAACATGAGGAGTAGGGATTGCTATGCAACGGATGCACTAGAGCTATAAATGAATGCTCAACAAAAGAAAACTAGTGGGTGTGCATCCAACTTGCTTGCTCACAAAGACCTATGGCATTTGAGGAAGCCCATTGTAGGAATATACAAGCCAAGTTCTATAATGAAAAATTCCCACTAGTATGAAAAAGACACCTTATGAGACTCACTATATGAAAAACATGGTGCTGCTTTGAAGCACAACATATGAGACTCACTACACAAAGAACAAGGTGCTACTTTGAAGCACAAGTGTGGAAAAAGAGAAAGTAACATTGCCCCTTTTATTTATTTTCCTTTTTTCTTTTCTTTTTCTCTTTTTTCTATTTTTTGGGGGGGCCTTTCCCTTTTTTTCTTTTGGCCTTTCTTTTTTTTCTTTTTGGGCAATGCTCTAATAATGATGATCATCACACTTTTATTGATTACAACATATGAATTACAACTCGAAACTAGAACAAGATATGACTCTATACGAATGCCTCCGGCGGTGTACCGGGATGGTGCAATGAATCAAGAGTGACATGTATGAAAATTATGCATCGTGGCTTTGCCACAAATATGATGTCAACTACATGATCATGCAATGGCAATATGACAAAAGTAAAGCATGTCATGATGATGATGAACGGAACGGTGGAAAGTTGCATGGCAATATATCTTGGAATGGCTATGGAAATGCCATAATAGGAAGGTATGGTGGCTGTTTTGAGGAAGATATAAGGAGGTTTATGTGTGATAGAGCGTATCATATCACGGGGTTTGGATGCACCGGCGAAGTTTGCACCAACTCTCAAGGTGATAAAGGGCAACGCACGGTACCGAAGAGGCTAGCAATGGTGGAAAGGTAAAAGTGCATATAATCCATGGACTCAACATTAGTCAAAAGAACTCATATACTTATTGCAAAAATTTAGAAGTCATCAAAAATCAAGTACTACGCACATGCTCCTAGGGGGATAGATTGGTAGGAAAAGACCATCGCTCGTCCCCGGCTACCACTCATAAGGATGCACAAGCCAGGTACACTTCATGTTTCAAATTTGTTACACAACTTTAACCATACGTGCATGCTACGGGACTTGCTAACTTCAACACAAGCATTCTTTAAATTCATAATCACCCAACTAGCATGACTTTAATATCACTACCTCCATATCTCAAAACAATTATCAAGTATCAAATTGATCATAGCATCCAATTCACTTCCTATGATAGTTTTTATGATACCCAACTTGGACGCCTACCATTCTAGGACCAATTTTATAACCATAGTAAATACCATGCTGTTCTAAAAGACTCTCAAAATAATATAAGTGAAGCATTAGAGACTAGCAATTTCTACAAAAATAAGTCACCGCCGTGCTCTAGAAGATATAAGTGAAGCACTAGAGCAAAAACTATCAAGCTCAAAAGATATAAGTGAAGCACATAGAGTATTCTAGCAAATTCTAATCAAGTAGGCTTCTCACAAAAGGTGTGTACAGCAAGGATGATTGTGGTAAACTAAAGAGCAAAGAATAATATAATACACGACGCTCCAAGCAAAACACATATCATGTGGCGAATAAAAATATAGCTCCAAGTAAAGTTACCAATGAACGAAGACGAAATAGGGGATGCCTTCCCGGGGCATCCCCAAGCTTAGGCTTTTGGATATCCTTGAATATATTGGGGTGCAATGGGCATCCCCAAGTTTGGCTTTTGCCACTCCTTATTCCATAGTCCATAAAAGCTTTACCCAAAACTTGAAAACTTCACAACACAAAACTCAACAGGAAATCTTATAAGCTCCGTTAGTGAAAGAAAACATAACCACCACATAAGGTACTGTAATGAACTCATTCTTTATTTATATTGGTGTTAAACCTACTGTATTCCAACTTCTCTATGGTTTATAAACTATTTTACTAGCCATAGATGCATCAAAATAAGCAAACAACACACGAAAAAAGAATCTGTCAAAAACAGAACAGTCTGTAGCAATCTGTACCTAACGCAAACTTATAGAACTCTAAAAATCCTACCAAAATAGGAAGTCCTGTAAAATTTGTCTATTGATCATAAGCAAAAAGAATCAACGCAAAATCACGTTTCTGTTATTTAACAAAACTAAATTAGTGCGTGCAAAGTTTCTGTTTTTCAGCAGAATCAAATCAACTATCATCATAGGTTATCCTATAGGTTCTACTTGGCACAAACACTAATTAAAAGATAAAAACACATCTAAACAGAAGGTAGATGCAAGATTTATTACTAAAAAGGAACAAAAACAAAAAACACAAATAAAATTGGGTTGCCTCCCAACTAGCGCTATCGTTTAACGCCCCTAGCTAGGCATAAAAGCGAAGAAAGATCTAAGTAGTGCCATCTTTGGCACTAAATTCATAAGTAGCTTGCATGATAGATTCATAAGGTAATTTGACTTTCTTTCTTGGAAAGTGCTCCATGCCTTTCTTTAATGGAGATTGGAATCTAATATTCCCTTCCTTCATATCAATAATCGCATCAATCATTCTAAGGAAAGGCCTACCAAGAATAATACGGCAAGAAAGATTGCAATCTATATCAAGAACGATAAAATCTACGGGCACCAAATTTCTATTTGCAACAATGAGAACATCATTGATCCTTCCCATTAGATTTTTAAAGGTGGAATCCGCAAGGTGCAAATTTAAAGAGCAATCATCAATATCATGGAAACCTAGAATATCACATAAAGTTTTCGGAATCGTGGAAACACTAGCACCCAAATCACACAAAGTGGATCTTTAATTATAATCTTTATAGTAGGTTCCCACTCATCATTAAGTTTTCTAGGTATAGAAACTTCCAAATTAAGTTTTTCATTATAAGATTGCATCAAGGCATCAACGATATGTTTGGTAAAAGCTTTATTTTGACTATAAGCATGAGGAGAATTAACGACGGACTGCAACAAGTTAATACAACCTTCTAAAGAACAATTATCATAATCAAATTCCTTGAAATCCGAGATAGTGAGTTCAATACTATTTAAAGTCGTGACCTCTCCAATCCCACTTTTACCAAATTTAGCATCAAGAACTAAAAACTCCGAATTCTTGGGACGCCTTCTAGGTAAAGTTGACTCATCATCAGTAATTATCAAGATTCATATTGCAAAACAAAGATCTAATAGGAGACTCATCAATAACTTTAAGATCTTCATCATTATTTTCATGGAAACTAGAAGAACACACCTTTAAAAAGCAATCTTTCTTAGCACGCAATCTAGCGGTTCTTTCCTTGCACTCATCAATGGAAATTCTCATTACTTTGAGAGACTCATTGATATCATGCTTAGGGGAAGAAGATCTAAGTGTAAGAGAATCAATATCAAGCGAAGGTCTATCAACGTTCCTAGCCAAATCATCAACTTTGAGCAATTTTTCTTCAAGCAAAGCATTAAAATTCTTTTGAGAAATCATAAATTCTTTCACACTATTCTCAAAATCAGAGGGCATCTTATTAAAATTACCATAAGAATTATTGTAGGAATTTCCATAATTATTAGAGGGATTACTAGGGAACGGTCTAGAATTAAAGTTTCCTCTATAAGCATTGTTTCCAAAACTATTCCTACCAACAAAATTCACATCCATAGATTCATTATTATTCTCAATCAAAGTAGACAAACGCATATCATTGGGATCAAGAGGAGTATTCTTAGTAGCAAACAATTTCATAAGTTCATCCATCTTTCCACTCAAAACATTGATTTCTTCTATAGCGTGCACTTTTTTACTACAAGATCTTTTGGTGTGCCATTGAGAATAATTAGCCATAATATTATCAAGAAGTTTTATAGCATTTCCTAATGTGATTTCCATAAACGTGCCTCCCGCGGCCGAATCTAAGAGATTTCTAGAAGCAAAGTTCAAACCGGCATAAAAAATTTGTATAATCATCCATAAATTCAAACCATGAGTAGGGCAATTGCGAATCATCAATTTCATTATTTCCCAAGATTGGGAAACATGCTCATGATCAAGTTGTTTAAAATTCATAATATCGTTCCTAAGAGTGATAATCTTAGCGGGAGGAAAATACTTAGATATAAAAGCATCTTTGCACTTGTTCCAAGAATCAATACTATTTTTAGGCAAAGAAGAAAACCAAACTTTAGCACGATCTCTAAGTGAAAACGGAAATAACTTAAATTTAACAATATTGTTCTCCGTATCTTTCTTCTTTTGCATATCACACAAATCAACAAAGTTGTTTAGATGAGTAGCGGCATCTTCACTAGGAAGGCCTGCGAATTGATCTTTCATAACAAGACTCAGCAAAGCAGTATTGATTTCACAAGACTCAACATCATTAAGAGGAGCAATCAAAGTACTAAGGAAATCATTATTATTGGTATTCGATAAATCACACAATTTGGTATTATCTTGTGCCATGGCAACAAGTAATCCAACACACAAGCAAACAGAAAAAGGCAAGTGAAAAAAGAGGAGGAGATTGGGAAAGAGAGGGAGAATAAAACAGCAAGGGTGAAGTGGGGGAGAGGAAAATGAGAGGCAAATGGCAAATAATGTAAATGCGAGGGAGATGAGTTTGTGATGGGTACTTGGTATGTCTTGACTTGAGCGAAGATCTCCCCGGCAACGGCGCCAGAAATCCTTCTTGCTACGTCTTGAGCTTGCGTTGGTTTTCCTTGAAGAGGAAAGGGTGATGCAGCAATAGTAGCATAAGTATTTCCCTCAGTTTTTGAGAACCAAGGTATCAATCCAGTAGGAGGCTCCTCAAAAGTGCCACGCACCTACACAAACAAACAAAGAACTCGCAACCAACGCAATAAAGGGGTTGTCAGTCCCTTCACGGCCACTTGCGAAAGTGAGATCTGATAGAGATAGTATGATAAGATAAATATATTTTTGGTATTTTATAATATAGATGCAAAAAGTAAAGATGCAAATAGAAGTAGATTGGGAGCAAATATGATAAGAGATAGACCCGGGGGCCATAGGTTTCACTAGTGGCTTCTCTCAAGATAGCATAAGTATTACGGTGGGTGAACAAATTACTGTCGAGCAATTGATAGAAAAGCGAATAATCATGAGATTATCTAGGCATGATCATGTATATAGGCATCATGTCCGCAACAAGTAGACCAACTCCTGCCTGCATCTACTACTATTACTCCACACATCGACCGACTCCTGCCTGCATCTAGAGTATTATGTTCATAAGAACAGAGTAACGCATTAAGCAAGATGACATGATGTAGAGGGATAAACTCATGCAATATGATATAAAACCCATCTTTTTATCCTCGATGGCAACAATACAATACGTGCCTTGCAACCCTTTCTGTCACTGGGTAAGGACACCACAAGATTGAACCCAAAGCTAAGCACTTCTCCCATGGCAAGAAAGATCAATCTAGTAGGCCAAACCAAACTGATAATTCAAAGAGACTTGCAAAGATAACTCAATCATACATAAAAGAATTCAGAGGAGATTCAAATATTTCTCATAGATAAACTTGATCATAAACCCACAATTCATCGGATCTCGACAAACACACCGCAAAAAGAGTTTACATCGAATAGATCTCCACAAGAGAGGGGGAGAACATTGTATTGAGATCCAAAAAGAGAGAAGAAGCCATCTAGCTAATAACTATGGACCCGTAGGTCTGTGGTAAACTACTTACAACTCATCGGAGGGGATATGGTGTTGATGTAGAAGCCCTCCGTGGTCGATTCCCCCTCCGGCAGAGCGCCGGCGAAGGCTCCAAGATGGGATCTCGCGGATATAGAAGGTTACGGCGGTGGAAATTGTATTTCTTTGGCTCTCTAGATGTTTTTGGGGTACGTAGGCTTATATAGGAGGAAGAAGCACGTCGGTGGCCGCCCGAGGGGCCCACGGGACAGGGGGCGCTCCCTATAGGGGGTGCGCCCTACCCTCTCGTGGCCGCCTCGGCTACTTCTTGACTTGCACTCCAAGTCCTCTGGATCACGTTCGTTCCAAAAATCACGCTCCCGAAGGTTTCATTCCGTTTGGACTCCATTTGATATTCCTTTTCTTCGAAATACTAACATAGGAAAAAAAACAGCAATACGGGCTGGGCCTCCGGTTAGTAGGTGAGTCCCAAAAATGATATAAATGTGTAAAATAAAGCTCATAAACATCCAAAAGGGGTAATATAATAGCATGGAACAATCAAAAATTATAGATACGTTGGAGAAGTATCAGAGCTTTGTGTTGAAATATAACATGCAATGGATGAACAATTCAGTCTTCGAGCTGTTCGCGATGCTGAAAGTCGCTGAGTCAGACATCTAGAAGGAGCATCAAGTGTTGATAGTGAATAAAACCACTAGTTTCAAGAAAGGCAAGGTAAATAAGGGAAACTTCAATAAAGGTGGCAAAGCAGTAGCTCCTCCCGTGAAGAAACCCAACGCTGGACCCAAACCAGAGACTGAGTGCTTCTATTACAAGGGAACTGGCCACTGGAAGCGGATCTGCCCCAAGTATTTGGCCGACAAGAAGGGGGCCAACGTCAACAAAGGTATATATGATATACATGTTATTGATGTGTACCTTACCAACTCTCGTTGTAGTGCCTTGGTATTTGATACCGGTTCGGCTGCTCACATTTGCAACTCAAAGCAGGAACTACGGAATAGCCGGAGGCTAGCGAAGGATGAAGTGACGATGTGCGTGGGAAATGGTTCCAAGGTTGATGTGATCGCTGTCGGCACGCTCGCGCTTCGATTACCATCGGGATTAGTGATGAACTTGAATAATTGTTATTTAGTGCATGCGTTGAGCATGAACATTATAGCTGCATCTTGTTTAATGTGAGATGGTTACTTATTTAAAATAAAGAATAATGCTTGTTCTATTTGTATGGGTAATATCTTTTATGGTCATGCGCCCATTGTGAGGGGTTTATTCTTATTGAATCTCGATAATGATGATACACATGTTCATAACATTGATGCCAAAAGATGTAGAGTTGATAATGATAGTACCACTTTCTTGTGGCACTACCGCTTAGGTCATATTTGCGTAAAACAAATGAAGAAACTCCATGCTGATGGAATTTTGGGGTCGCTTGATTTTGAGTCACTTGACACATGCGAACCATGCCTCATGGGCAAGATGACCAAAACCCCGTTTTCTGGAACAACGGAACGGGCAAGTGACTTGTTGGAAATCATACAAACTGATGTGCGCGGTCCGATGAACGTTAACGCGCGCGGTGGATATTGTTATTTTCTCACCTTCACCGATGACTTGAGTAGATATGGGTATATTTACTTAATGAAGCATAAGTCTGAAACATTTGAAAAGTTCAAACAATTTCAGAGTGAAGTTGAGAATCATCGTAACAAGAAGATTAAATTCCTATGATCCGATTGAGGGGAAGAATATCTTAGTTATGAGTTTTGCAATCACTTAAGACAATGTGGAATTGTTTCACCGTTGATGCCACCTAGAACACCATAGCGTAATGGTGTGTCCGAACGTCGTAATCGTACCGTATTGTATATGGTGCATTCTATGATGTCTCTTGCTGATCTTCCATTATCATTTTGGGGTTATGTGTTAGAGACAGTTGCATTCACTTTAAATAAGGCACCATCTAAGTCTATGCAGACGACACCGTATGAACTGTGGTTTGGCAAGAAAACCTAGTGTGTTGTTTCTTAAGGTTTGGGGCTGCGATGCTTATGTCAAAAGGCTTCAGCAGGAAAAGCTCGAACCCAAAGCAGACAAATGCGTCTTCATAGGATAACCAAAAGAGGCAGTTGGGTATACCTTCTATCTCCGATCCTAGGGCAAAGTGTTGGTCGCTGTCGGTGCAATAAACCCTAGGTCTGTTGATCAGACTGTGCATAGGACTAAGAGCAAGACTGCAACATCAAAGACCAAGACCAAGCAAAAGAGATCAGCTCTTTTAAGGAGTCAGAGAGCGAATAAAGAAGACCAATTCAAGCCAAAGGAAGCAAGATACCACCAAGGGAAAACCTCCCTTGCCGGGCAGGCGATCCTAGCTAGGTCAAGGTTACCCCAAAGACGACTCTCAAGACCGTCCCGGCAGGCCTTCTGGGCCGCACAAAGGCAAACTACCCTGCCAAGGCTTCACCGCTCCACCTCATAGCAACGCAGCTCATAGATCGGTGTAGTGTCAAGCCCCCAAGCAACTAAGTGGTTGTTTTTTGCCACATGGCAACCACTTCCTATGGGAATCACCTCCAAATGACACCCGTCCTGAGACGTGTCATGTAGGCAGGAGAGAAGCTGGCTAAACTGCCCGGTAAGGCTTGCCGGGCATGCCATGATGTGACACTAAGCGACGCATTTAATGCGCTCTGACATGTCTGCAAAGTTAGGTATGACAACAATGTTTGCTATCTAATCAATGCAACATGACTGATTTGCCACTATGGTGACCCCTTGATCTATAAAAGGAGGCTCGTGGTAATCATAGATAGGATTCGGACCTTTGTACACTCATAGGCGCGTAGCTGCTCTCGCCCCAAGCAAATCTAGCCGGGCTAGAGCATTATGTCTCCACCACGGTCCTCCCATCAATCCACCAAAGTAGGAATAGGGTTTTACACCTTGCGGCGGCCCAAACCTGGGTAAAACTGCCCGTGTGATCTCTGTCGTGATGTGCTACGATCTCCGCTCTTTGTGCAATGTGCTCATCCGCCTGCCGAACCACAAGGGGTTGATGGCCCCATAGGTGGCCATGGTTTCCCATGACATCTTTGGCACACCAGATATGGGGAAGTGCTTGCGCAAACCCGAGAAGCGTACAAAGTGCGTCATCTTCATCATCGTTTTCTTCATCAACAGCTCCATCGCCCATGGCACCCAAGAAGAAGCCCCGTGCAGCAGCCTATCCGTCCAATTCGAAGGCCCCATCTCACGCGGTCGCCGATGCCATGGGGGCTACGAGGACGCATGGAGATATGGATGCTGCAGGGACGTGGCCAGCGTAGGCGGCATCATCACCACCTCCCCTATGGCTGAAGCGAGGGCGAGACGCACTGGAGAAGGACAGCACCAACAGCATCCCGGTGGCCACGCTCCACGAGGTACGAGTGGAGATATCATTGCGTCTGCACCTTCTCGCCCGACCGAGGGGCATAGCCGCAGTAGTGGCACTCGCTCTGGGTGAATCGTGACTCTCCAGCTGCTCCCGCTGCGAGCTCAGCCGCGAGGCGTGCGCCACCCCCGGAACAAGCTGATCCAGCCCGATCCGCCAAATGGGGCGGCTGGCCCTCAAGCGCCTCCATCACGTCACCGCGCCACCTGAGTGACAGGCTCACGACAACGAGAACACGACACAGCTACTGCTGGCCATTAGGAGCCAGACGACGTTATGGTCTACGTCATCATCCATGCCAAGCACCACTTCTGAGGCCATGGCGCAGGCCCAGCTGCTGTTGTGATTTCCGCCGGCAGCCAATCGGATGGATGAGTGGAGAGCCACCATTCAAAGCCTGATTGGTTTCGCCGAGGTGGGAGGATCATAGCGAGCTGGCCCGCCATGGCCTCCCCATAACGGCCCGTGCTACTGGCCGTGCCGAAGGGGCCACCCCCACGGTGCAGTCCCCTCCATGGCAGCCTGCATAGGGGCCACGGCTGGAGCCACACGATCAAGAACTCGACGACATCTCGATGGCTTCATCCGACCCTCCAGCACGTCAAGGCCAACGGCGAATCCTGGAGGACGAGCAACGGGAGTGCGCGTGCGTCACCATCGAGCGACGCAATGACACCCACCTCCAGTCTGATAGGCGCAATGGCCCTGGCGTCGACGAGCCCACTCTCGGTGAAGGTGGGTATCTACCTTTCGAGGTTGGTTGCCCCACCTTCACTCATGAATTGCGGAAAGTCCGTTGGCCATCCGCACGCACATTCAAGCCAGTGATACCAAAGAAGTATGAAGGAAAACTAAACCCGGCAGAGTTCTTGAGCATCTACGCCATCTCTATTCAAGCTGCCGGGGAAGAGACAAGAAGGTGTTCGCCAATTACTTCCCTTTGGCACTCAAGCCAAATGTGAGGTCTTGGCTAATGCACCTGTCAGAGAACTCCATTTTGACCTGGGATGACCAATGCCATGAGTTTGTTAGCACCTTCACGAGCGGCCATCAAGAACCAGGGCGGCTCAACGACTTGCAGCTCCTCCCATAGAAGGAAGGAGAGACTCTGCGGAAGTACATGCAGAGGTTCAACCAAGTACACAGGAACATTCCAGACATCCACCCGGCAGTTGTGATAGTTGCGTTCCAGTCCAACGTGCGCAATCATTGGATACGTTCCAAGATGAACGTTTGATTCCCCAAGACTGTGAAAGAGCTTTACGCTCTAGTGGATAAGTGTGCTTGGTTAGAGGAGGGGAGGCGGCTCCCCTGTGAAGAGAATGGCATCGACATCGAATCAGAGGATGACAACAAGGCTACCAATCAGAAGAAGAAGGACAAGAAGCGCAATAAGGGGCACAAGGATAAGGTAGTGATGACCGTTGAAGGATCAGGAACGCCTAGTACTGGCAAGAAGGCCAAGACCGATATTCCCGGCAAGGAAGTTGCTGCGAGCACTGATTGCAGGGAAGCTGTGGCTGCCGAGAAGGCTGGGAAAGGTGATGGGCCGTACTGCAAGATCCATCAAACCAAAGGCCACGATCTCGAGGAGTGTCATCAGGTTGAGTAGCTCGTCAAGAAGCAGAGGGCTCAGTATGAGAAGCGTGATAAGGAGAAAGGCCAGAGGGCACTGGTGGGAAGGGCCGAGGCGGCGGAGCAAGCCGCCCCGGCCAGGATCCTCAGAATCAAGGAAAACCTGCCAGAGGCCGTGAGAAGGAGGATTGCAATGATGAGAGTGATGGAGGAGATGAAGAGAAAACAAGTGAGCAGCAGTTCCAGAAAGCCACTAATGCCCTGTGCATTGACGGGGGTGCATCTCTGCACTCCTCTCACCGCCAACTTAAACGGTGAGCGCATGAAGTCAATGCCATGGAGCCAGCGGCAGATTCTCGGAGGCCGCTCAAGTGGCCTGCACTCCCATAATATTTGACGAAGAGGACCACCCTGACTGCACCACTACGGTAGGGTGCTTGCCGTTGTTGGTCTCCCCAACAATCTACAACCTCAAAGTTAAAAAGATGTTGGTTGACGGTGGGGCCAAGTTGAATCTGATTTCTCCAAAGGTCATCAACAAACTTCAAATAGCAGAGGAAGAGCTTGAGGTTACTGGCACGTTTCAAGGAATCAACCCCGACAGGAGTTGTTCTAAGGGGAAGATCACGTTACCGGTGAAATTCAGGGGGGTTGAATTACCAGACTGAGAAGATTGTGTTTGATGCGGTCGACATCCCCCTGCTGTACAGTGGAATCCTTGGTCGCCCAGCTCTGGCCAAATTCATGGCGGCATCCCACTATGCCTACAACACCTTGAAGATGCCAGGGCCAAAAGGCGTCATTTCCATTCCATCAAACGAGAAGGACGCGATCATTTGCATGGACAAGATGTACCGAGAAGCAATCGTCACAGCGGCCGCTGAAACCACTGTTCCCGCCAAGGAAAGCAAGAAAAAGAAGAGAGATAGTAAGGATGCCTACAAGGAATCCGGGAAATATACCTCCTCGGAGTATGTTGCACCCGTTGATGACTTGCCGGAGAGTTTCAATAGCAAGAGATCCAAGGCTGTTGTACCCACTGTGAAAAAGGTCCTGGTATGGCTGGCTGGCACTGATGGTACCTTCACTACCAGTGCCACCCTCGGTGACAAATAGGAAAGCATGCTCATTGCCTTCCTGCGAGCGAGTATTGATGTGTTTGCCTGGCAACCATCTGATATCCCTGGTGTTCCCAAGGAGGTAATCAAGCACCACCTTGTTGTCTGCCCTCATAACCGACCCGTCAAGCAGAAGGTCTAGAAGCAAGCTTTGGAGCGGTAGCAGTTCATTGATGAAGAGATCAAGAAACTTGAGGCAGCTGGTCTGGTCAGAGGAGTATTGCATCCAACATGGTTAGCAAATCTAGTGGTGGTGCACAAGGCTAATGGGAAATGAAGGCTTTGCATAGATTTCACGGATCTAAACAGGTATGCCCGAAGGACCCATTTCCCTTGTCGCGCATTGACCAGATTGTGGATTCCACCTCCAAGTGTGACCTGCTTTCTTTCCTGGATGCATATTTTGGATACCATCAGATCTTTATGTCCAAGGAGGACGAAGAGAAGACGGCGTTCATCACCCCATGTGGCACATACTGCTTCATACGGATGCCCTTCGGATTGGAGAGCACCGGATCCACTTTTGTAAGGGCAGTCCAGATTGGCTTTGAGTCCCAGTTGCACAGAAACATTGAAGCTTACATTGATGATATTGTGGTCAAGACTAAGGACAGGTCAACCCTCATTCAGGATTTGGAAGAAACCTTTGCTAATCTGTGCAAGTTCAACTTGAAGCTGAGCCCGGAGAAGTGCATGTTTGGCGTTCCTTCCGGCAAGCTACTTGGCTTCTTTGTGTCCCATTGGGGAATAGAGGCCAACCCAACAAGATCAATGCTATCGAGCGGATTCAAGCACCCAAGACAGTTAAGGATGTGAGTCGTTTTACTGGATGTGTTGGCGCGCTTAGTAGGTTCATTTTGATGTCTACCAAGTGTTCCTTGTCGTTCTTCAAAATTTTGAAGAAGGCAGGACCTGTAGAGTGGACCCCAAAGGCGGATGTTGCACTACAAGATTTGAAAAGCAATCTTTCCTCTGTGCCCACTTTGGTCGCTCCCAAACCACAAGAGCCGTTGCTGCTATACTTAGAGGCAACTAATCAAGTGTTTAGTGCAGCACTAGTGGCGCAACGGGAAGTGGATGAAGCGGCAGCCACAACCATTGTCCCCTCCGAAGAGGAAAGCAAACATGCCTTGGCAAGGTCAGATGCAGTTCAGGACAAGGGATAGCGAGGCAGCGGAGATAGTGCCATGATTGCAGCAAGGAAGAAAGGGGTGTAGGGCCTAGTGTACTTTGTCGGCTCCCTGTTGGAGGGGGCTAGATCAAGGTATTCTAGCTTGCAAAAGTTGATTTTTGGCCTCGTATGGCCTCAAGGAAACTGCGCCACTACTTCCAACCCACGAGATCACGATTGTCACCCGCTTTCCTCTACAAAGAATACTCAGAAACCCTAAGGCCACCGGCAGGATAGTGGAGTTGGCCTTGGAATTATCCATCTTTGATTTGAAGTTTGAGAGTACATCAACTATTTAGAGCAGAGCACTGGCAGAGTTTATTGCGGAATGGACACCAGCCCCTGATGAAGAAGTGTTGGAGACAGTTCTTCCCGGCAAGGAAGCGCCCCAGGAATGGATTATGTATTTCGATGGTGCCTTCTCCTTGGAAGGTGTGGGGGCTGGCTTGCTTCTTGTTGCTCCCATTGGGAAACACCTTAAGTACATCATCCTGATGCATTTTCCCTGGGAGGAGGCTACCAACAATACTGCAGAGTATGAAAATCTCCTTGCCTAGCTCAGGATTGTGACAGAACTAGGGATCAAGAAGTTGATTATCCATGGAGATTCGCAACTTGTGGTGAGATAAGTGAACAAGGATTACCAAAGTCCGTTGATGGAGGCATACATTGAGGAAGTGAGAAAGTTGGAGGAGCGTTTTGATGGATTGCAAACAGAGCACATACCCCGTGCGGAAAACAGTGTTGCTGATCATCTGTCAAAGTGTGTTGCGCAAAAACTCCCTGTGGAACCAGGGGCTTTTGTTCTCCATCTGACTCAGCCCTCCGTATCCCCGACAACAATGGCCAGAAAGAGGAGGAAACTGGAGTCCGGCAAGCATCTCCTGGTAGAACCTCTTGAGACTCCCGGCAGAGAGATTGCAGGGAACAACTCCCCTTCAGTCGCTGAGCTACCCCCTTCCGCCAGAACACCACTCCCCGCAGTCGAGGAGTGCGCTCCCATGAAGGAGGAGGTGCCGCTAGTCCTCGTTGCCGAGACCCCGGCTCCAACCTGGGCGCAGCACAAAGTCCATTCCTCCAAACTGGAGAACTTCCCGAAGAGCAAGAAGATGCTGAGAGAGTAGACCGGAGGGCCAGTATGTATCAGTTCGTTGATGACATGCTGTACAGAACAAGGCCCAGCAGTGTGAAATTGAAGTGCATTTGCCGGAACAAGGAAAGGGACTACTCACAGAGATAAACGATATGTGTGGCTCACACATCGGGTCGAGGGCTCTGGTTGGAAAAGCTTTTTGGCATGGATTTTACTGGCCCACAACCCTCCAATATGTAGTTGAGTTGGTCACCAAGTGTGAAGCCTGCCAGTTCCATTCCAAAAATATCCATCTTCCTGCCCAAGCTCTTCAGACAATCCATTTGTCATGGCCGTTGTCGGTCTGGGGGCTTGACATCTTGGGCCCTTTCCCCCGTGCTACTGGGTGCTTTGAATTCTTGTTCATTGCAATTGACAAGTTTACAAAGTGGGCAGAAGTAGAGCCCGTGAGAAAGGTGACTGCTCAGTCAGCTATCAAGTTCTTGAATGGATTGGTGTGCCGCTTCGGAGTCCCTGCCCGAATCCTCACTAACGATGGCACCCAATTCACGAGCCACGCATTCATGCAATACGTCCATGCCCTCAGAAGCAAGATCTCATTCGCCTCCGTTGCTCATCCAAGGAGCAACGGGCAAGCTGAGAGGGCGAACGCTCAAGTTTTGCGAGGACTCAAGACAAGGACATTGGATAAGCTGCAGAAGTGTGGCAGGTGATGGATCAACGAGCTGCCAGTGGTTCTTTGGTCCCTCAGAACGACACCAAATCGAGCTACCGGGCAGACTCCCTTCTCTCTAGTATATGGGGCAAAAGCAGTTATCCCCACGGAACTCATTTATGGGTTAACTCGAGTGCTTGCCCACGATGAAGTAGTGCAAGAACAGCACTGGCGTGACGACGCTATGCTACTCAAGGAGAACTGTCTCTGGGCTGCTACGCGTGTTGCACGCTACCAGCAAGCCCTGTGTCGCTATCATAGTCGCATGGTTCATTCCTGGAGTTTTGAGGAAGGCGACCTTGTGTAAGTGCATCTAGTGCCCCTTAGTGATTTTGGTGTATTGAAGACTTATAGGTTAAGGGACTAATGTGTTTGTGAGTGTACACAGGTCTATAAGTCTATGAGGAGTTTGATATTTACAGAGAAAGTCGACCCCTAAAAATGAAGTTCTTCGACTGAAGACTTTGATATTCTGAAGACTTTCTGAAGACTTTGAAAGTGAAGAAATTGGTGTGACCTTGAAGACTTGGTATTCATTCGAGGAACATGAAGCGTGAAGACTTTTGTTTTCGTAGTTTCATTTTCTCTTTCTTGAGTCATAGGAAACACCGTACTGTTAAAGGGGGTCGAGGAAATACTAAGGAAAAATTTCCATGTGATGCTCAACTCAAAATCCTACACCTACCAATTCCTTTGAGTGAAGCCATTGGAAATCTCATACAGTTCAGTCAATTTCTTCAGTGACAGAGACGCGGTTCTTCTGGTCACTGAGGACTTTGCTCTGACTGAGGAGTTAGGAATTCGCCAGTGCGAATTGCCTACACAGCGAGGAACATGATAGCCCTGAGGAATTTGAGAGTCAAACTTCCGACCGTTGCTGTGCTGCGCGCCGGCTATCCCAAAATATCTTATCCACCTAACGGTCATATCATTGAAGGGCATTTATGTCTTATCATGTCGGGCTGCTCCCTAGGCTATAAATAGCCGCCCCCTACAACCACTAGTCGGTTGGCTGCTCCGAGAGAACTTGACACTTGTCATTTGAGAGCAACCCATCCTCCGAGGACTTTGAGCGAAAATCATCAAGTGAGGAAAATCCCAAAACCAAACCCCCACAAACCCAAAGTGATTGAGCATCACTGAAGAAATTGATCCCGCGTAGATCCGACGCTTGTTACCTTTGAAGACTGTGCTTCTTCCAGACGGTTAGGCGTCAAGGTCTAGAGCATCCAAGAGGAATTGTGGATCGCCAAGTGACCAAGTCTGTGAAGGTTTGGAAGTCACCTGAAGACTTACCACGAGTGATTGGATGAGACCTGCGTGGTCTTAGTTCAAGGAGAATACGGTGAGGACTGGGTGTCCTGAGTTGCGGCTCAAAGACTGGGTGTCCGGGACTGCGTGTCCTCGAGTTTAAATACTCAGCTGCTCCAACCAGACGTACAACTGAGACAACAGTTGGAAGTGGTTTACCAAATCATTGTCTTCACCAACTAACTGGTTCTATTTCCTCAACCCTTCCATTTCCTCATTACTGTGTTGAATGTTTGTTCATATCTGTGCTTGAAGACTTTGTCTGAAGACTTTCACAAATTCCTCAGTTCAAGTTCTTCAGTCTGTTTGTCTTCGTCTTGTGTTATCCTGTGATTACGCTTTCTGTACTCTGTGCTTGTCTTCATTTCATCATGATGACCATGCTAGTATCTTGTTATGTTTACTTCTGAGTACTTATTCCGCTGCAAATAGTTCTTCGCTAAGGAATTTCCTCACCAGCATATTCCTCAGTGAAGAATTCATAAAAATCGCCTATTCACCCCCCCCCCCCTCTAGTCGATATAACGCACTTTCACCTTATCCTTGTTGGGGAACGTAGTAACTTCAAAAAAATACCTACGCACACGCAAGATCATGGTGATGCATAGCAACGAGAGGGGAGAGTGTGTCCACGTACCCTCGTAGACCGAAAGCGGAAGCGTTAGAACAATGCGGTTGATGTAGTCGTACGTCTTCACGGCCCGACCGATCAAGCACCGAAACTACGGCACCTCCGAGTTCTAGCACGCGATCAGCTCGATGACGTCCCTCAAACTCCGATCTAGCTGATTGTCGAGGGAGAGTTCCGTCAGCACGACGGCGTGGTGACGATCTTGATGTTCTACCATCGCAGGGCTTCGCCTAAGCACCGCTACAATATTATCGAGGAGGACTATCGTGGAGCGGGGAACCGCACACGGCTAAGAGATCAAGAGATCAATTGTTGTGTCTAGAGGTGCCCCCCGCCCCCGTATATAAAGGAGTGGAGGAGGGGGAGAGGTCCGGCCCCTATGGCGCGCCCTGGAGGAGTCCTACTCCCACCGGAAGTAGGATTCCTCCCCTTCCATGTAGAAGGAGTAGGAGACAAGGAAGGGGAGAGGGAAGAGAAGGAAGGAGGGGGCGCCGCCCCTCCCCCTAGTCCAATTCGGACTAGTCATTGGGGGACCTGCCACTCTCTCTCCCCTAAAGCCCAATAAGGACCATATACTTCTTCCCCGTATTCCCGTAACTCCGCGATACTCCGAAAAATACCCGAACCACTCGGAACCTTTCCGATGTTCGAATATAGTCGTCCAATATATCGATCTTTATGTCTCGACCATTTCGAGACTCCTCGTCATGTCCCCGATCTCATCCGGGACTCTGAACTCCTTCGGTACATCAAAACTCATAAACTCATAATATAACTGTCATCAAAACCTTAAGCGTGCGGACCCTACGGGTTCGAGAACTATGTAGACATGACCGAGACACGTTTCTGGTCAATAACCAATCGTGGAACCTGGATGCTTATATTGGCTCCTACATATTCTACGAAGATCTTTATCGGTCAAACCGCATAACAACATACGTTGTTCCCTTTGTCATCGGTATGTTACTTGTCCGAGATTCGATCGTCGGTATCTCAATACCTAGTTCAATCTCGTTACCGGCAAGTCTCTTTACTCGTTATGTAATGCATCATCCCGCAACTAACTCATTAGTCACATTGCTTGCAAGGCTTATAGTGATGTGCATTACGGAGAGGGCCCAAAGATACCTCTCCGACAATCGGAGTGACAAATCCTAATCTCGAAATACGCCAACTCAACATGTACCTTCGGAGACACCTATAGAGCTCCTTTATAATCACTCAGTTACGTTGTGACGTTTGGTAGCACACAAAGTGTTACTCCGGTAAACGGGAGTTGCATAATCTCATAGTCATAGGAACATGTATAAGTCATGAAGAAAGCAATAGCAACATACTAAACGATCAAGTGCTAAGCTAACGGAATGGGTCAAGTCAATCACATCATTCTCCTAATGATGTGATCCCGTTAATCAAATGACAACTCATGTCTATGGCTAGGAAACTTAACCATCTTTGATTCATGAGCTAGTCAAGTAGAGGCATACTAGTGACACTATGTTTGTCTATGTATTCACACATGTATCAAGTTTCCGGTTAATACAATTCTAGCATGAATAATAAACATTTATCATGAAATAAGGAAATAAATAATAACTTTATTATTGCCTCTAGGGCATATTTCCTTCAGTCTCCCACTTGCACTAGAGTCAATAATCTAGTTCACATCATCATGTGATTTAACACCAATATTCGTATCTGTATATGATTAATACCCATAGTTCACATCGTCATGTGATCAACACCCAAAGGGTTTACTAGAGTCAATAATCTAGTTCACATCTCTATGTGATTAACACCCAAAGAGTACTAAGGTATGATCATGTTTTGCCCGTGAGAGAAGTTTAGTCAACGGGTCTGTCACATTCAGAGCCGTATGTATTTTGCAAATATTCTATGTCTACAATGCTCTGCACAGAGCTACTATAGCTAATTGCTCCCACTTTCAAAATGTATCCAGATTGAGACTTAGAGTCATCTGGATCAGTGTAAAAGCTTGCACCGATGTAACTCTTTACGATGAGCTCTTTTATCACCACCATAATCGAGAAATATTTCCTTGGTCCTTACTAAGGATATTCTTGACCGCTGTCCAGTGATCTACTCTTAGATCAGAATTGTATTCCCATGCCAAATTTAGAGCAAGGTATACAATAGGTCTGGTACACAGCATAGCATACTTTATAGAACATATGACTGAGGCATAGGGAATGACTTTTCATTCTATTTCTATTTTCTGCCATGGTCGGGTTTTGAGTCTTACTCAACTTTACACCTTCTAATACAGACAAGAATTCCTTCTTTGACTGATCCATTTTGAACTATTTCAAAACTTGCCAAGGTATATACTCACTAAAAAATCTTATCAAGCGTCTTGATCTATCTTATAGATCTTGATGCCCAATATGTAAGTAGCTTCACTGAGGTCTTTTCTTTTAAAGAACTCCTTTCAGACACTTCTTTATGCTTTCCAGAAAAATTCTACATCATTTTTGATCAACAATATGTCACTCACATATACTTATCAGAAAGGCTGTAGTGCTCCCACTCACTTTATTGTAAATACAGGCTTCACTGGAAGTCTGTATAAAACTATATGCTTTGATCAACTTATCAAAGCATATATTCCAACTCCGAGATGGTTGCACCAGTCCATAGATGGATTGCTGGAGCTTGCACATTTTGTTAGCACCTTTAGGATTGACAAAACCTTCTGGTTGTATCATATACAACTCTTCTTTAAGAAAACCATTAAGGAATGCAGTTTTGACATCCATTTGCCAGATTTCATAAAATGTGGCAATTGCTAACATGATTCGGACAGACTTAAGCATCGCTACAGTTGAGAAAATCTCATTGTAGTCAACACCTTGAACTTGTCGAAAACCTTTTTGCGACAAGTCGAGATTTGTAGATAGTAACACTACTATCAACGTCCGTCTTCCTCTTGAAGATCCATTTATTTTCTATGGATTGCCGATCATCGGGCAAGTCCACCAAAGTTCACACTTTGTTCTCATACATGGATCCTATCTCAGATTTCATGGCTTCCAGCCATTTCACAGAATCTGGGCTCATCATCGCTTCCTCATAGTTCGTAGGTCTATCATGGTCTAGTAACATGACTTTTAGAACAGGATTACCATACCATTCTAGTGCGGACCATACTCTGGAAGACCTACGAGGTTCTGTAGTAACTTGATCTGAAGTTTCATGATCATCATTAGCTTCCTCACTAATCGGTGTAGGCATCACTGGAACTGGTTTCTATGATGAACTACTTTCCAATACGGGAGAAGGTACAATTACCTTATCAAGTTCTACTTTCCTCCCACTCACTTCTTTCGAGAGAAACTCCTTCTCTAGAAAGGATCCATCTTAGCAACGAATATCTTGCCTTCGGATCTATGATAGAAAGTGTACTCAACAGTTTCCTTTGGGTATTCTATGAAGACGCACTTCTCTCATTTGGGTTCGAGCTTATCAATTTGAAACTTTTTCACATAAGCATCGCAGCCCCAAACTTTAAGAAACGACAACTTTGGTTTCTTGCCAAATCACAGTTCATAAAGCGTCATCTCAACGGATTTTGATGGTGCCCTATTTAAAGTGAATGCAACTGTCTCTAATGTATAACCCCAAAACGATAGTGGCAAATCGGTAAGAGACATCATAGATCGCACCATATCTAGTAAAGTACGATTACGACGTTCGGACACACCATTACATTATGGTGTTCCTGGTGGTGTGACTTGCGAAACTATTTCACATTGTTTCAAATGAAGGCCAAAGTCGTAACTCAAATATTCTTCTCCACGATCAGATCGTAGAAACTTTATTTTCTTGTTACGATGATTCTCCACTTCACTCTAAAATTCTTTGAACTTTTCAAATATTTCAGAGTTGTGTTTCATTAAGTAGATATACCCATATCTGCTCAAATCATCTGTGAAGGTCACAAAATAATGATACTTGCCAGGAGCATTAACACTCATTGGATCGCATACATCGGTATGTATTATTTCCAATAAGTCAGTAGCTCATTCCATTGTTCTGGAGAGCGGAGTTTTAGTCATCTTGCGCAAAAGGCATGGTTCGCAAACATCTAATGATTCATAACCAAGTGATTCCGAAAATCCATCTTTATGGAGTTTCTTCATGCGCTTTACACCGATATGACCCAAACGACAGTGCCACAAATAAGTTGCACTATCATTATTAACTTTGCATCTTTTGGCATCAATATTATGAATATGTGTATCACTACGATCGAGATTCAACACACTATTTTCATTGGGTGTATGACCATGGAAGGTCTTATTCATGTAAACAGAATAACAATTATTCTCTCACTTTAAATGAATAAGTGTATCGCAATAAACATGATCAAATCATATTCATGCTCAACGCAAACACCGAATAACATTTATTTAGGTTTAACACTAATCCCGAAAGTATAGGGAGTGTGCGATGATGATCATATCAATCTTGGAACCACTTCCAACACACATCGTCACTTCACCCTCAACTAGTCTCTGTTTATTCTGTAACTCCTGTTTCGAGTTACTAATTTTTAGCAACCGAACAAGTATCAAATACTCAGGGGCTACTACAAACACTATTAAGGTACACAACAATAATATATATATCAAATATACCCTTGTTCACTCTGCCATCCTTCTTATCTACCAAATATTCAGGGTATTTCCGTTTCCAGTGACCATTTCCTTTATAGTGTAAGCACTCAGTTTCAGGCTTTGGTCCAGCTTTGGGCTTCTTCGCGGGAGTGACAACTTGCTTGTCATTCTACTTGAAGTTCCCTTTCTTTCCCTTTGTCCTTTTCTTGAAACTAGTGGTCTTGTCAATCATCAACACTTGATGCTCTTTCTTGATTTCTACCTTCGTCGATTTTAACATCACGAAGAGCTTGGGAATCGTTTTCGTCATCCCTTGCATACTATAGTTCGTCACGAAGTTCTAGAAACTTGGTGATGGTGACTAGAGAACTCTGTCAATCACTATCTTATCTGGAACATTAACTCCCACTTAATTCAAGCAATTGTAGTACCCAGACAATCTGAGCACACGCTCACTAGTTGAGCGATTCTCCTCCATCTTTTAGCTATAGAACTTGTTGGAGACTTCATATCTCTCAACTCGAGTATTTGCTGGAAATATTAATTTCAACTCCTGGAACATCCCATATGGTCCATGACGTCCAAAACATCTTTGAAGTCCTGATTCTAAGCCGTTTAAGCATGGTGCACTAAACTATCAAGTAGTCATCATTTTGAGCTAGCCAAACGTTCATAACGTCTGCATCTGCTCCTGCAATAGGTTTGTCACCTAGCGGTGCATCAAGGACATAATTCTTCTGTGCAGCAATGAGGATAAACCTCAGATCACGGATCCAATCCGCTTCATTGCTACTAACATCTTTCAACACAGTTTTCTCCAGGAACATATCAAAATAAACATATAAAAGCAACAACGCGAGCTATTGATCTACAACATAATTTGCAAAATACTACCAGGACTAAGTTCATGATAAATTTAAGTTCAATTAATCATATTACTAAAGAACTCCCACTTAGACAGACATCTCTCTAGTCATCTAAGTGATCACGTGATCCAAATCAACTAAACCGTGTCCGATCATCACGTGAGATGGAGTAGTTTTCAATGGTGAACATCACTATGTTGATCGTATCTACTATGTGATTCACGTTCGACCTTTCGGTCTCCGTGTTCCGAGGCCATATCTATATATGCTAGGCTCGTCAAGTTTAACATGAGTATTCCGTGTGTGCAACTGTTTTGCACCCGTTGTATTTGAACGTAGAGCCTATCACACCCGATCATCACGTGGTGTCTCAGCACGAAGAACTTTCGCAACGGTGCATACTCAGGGAGAACACTTCTTGATAATTAGTGAGAGATCATCTTAAAATGCTACCGTCAATCAAAGTAAGATAAGATGCATAAAGGATAAACATCACATGCAATCAATATAAGTGATATGATATGGCCATCATCATCTTGTGCTTGTGATCTCCATGTCCGAAGCACCGTCGTGATCACCATCGTCACCGGCGCGACACCTTGATCTCCATCGTAGCATCATTGTCGTTTCGCCATCTATTGCTTCTACGACTATCGCTACCGCTTAGTGATAAAGTAAAGCAATTATAGGGCGCTTGCATTTCATACAATAAAGCGACAACCATATGGCTCCTACCAGTTGCTGATAACTCGGTTACAAAACATGATCATCTCATACAATAAAATATAGCATCACGTCTTGACCATATCACATCACAACATGCCCTGCAAAAACAAGTTAGACGTCCTCTACTTTGTTGTTGCAAATTTTACGTGGCTGCTATGGGCTGAGCTAGAACCGTTCTTACCTACGCATCAAAACCACAACGATAGTTCGTCAAGTTAGTGTTGTTTTAACCTTCTCAAGGACCGGGCGAAGCCACACTTGTTTCAACTAAAGTTGGAGAAACTGACACCCGCTAGTCACCTGTGTGCAAAGCACGGCGGTAAAACCAGTCTCGCGTAAGCGTACGCGTAATGTCGGTCCGGGCCGAACCAAAGTATGACATGCTGGTAAGCAGTATGACTTGTATCGCCCACAACTCACTTGTGTTCTACTCGTGCATATAACATCTACGCATAAAACCAGGCTCGGATGCCACTGTTGGGGAACGTAGTAATTTCAAAAAAATTCCTACGCACACGCAAGATCATGGTGATGCATAGCAATGAGAGGGGAGAGTGTGTCCATGTACCCTCGTAGACCAAAAGCGGAAGTGTTAGAACAACGCGGTTGATGTAGTCATACGTCTGCACGGCCCGACCGATCAAGCACCGAAACTACGGCACCTCCGAGTTCTAGCACACGTTCAGCTCGATGACATCCCTTGAACTCCGATCCAGCCGAGTGTCGAGGGAGAGTCCGTCAGCACGACGGCATGGTGACGATCTTGATGTTCTACCGTCGCAGGGCTTCGCCTAAGCACCGCTACAATATTATCGAGGAGGACTATCATGGAGGGGGGCACCGCACACAGCTAAGAGATCAAGAGATCAATTGTTGTGTCTAGAGGTGCCCCCCTACCCCCGTATATAAAGGAGTGGAGGAGGGGGAGAGGGTCGGCCCCTATGGCGCGCCCTGGAGTAGTCCTACTCCCACCGGAAGTAGGATTCCTCCCCTTCCATGTAGTAGGAGTAGGAGACAATGAAGGGGGAGAGGGAAGAGAAAGAAGGAGGGCGCGCCCCCACTAGTCCAATTCGAACTAGTCATTGGGGGGCGCGGCCTGCCTCTCTCTCTCCCCTAAAGCCCAATAAGGACCATATACTTCTTCCCCGTATTCCTGTAACTCCCCGGTACTCCGAAAAATACCCGAACCACTCGGAACCTTTCCGATGTCCGAATATAGTCGTCCAATATATCGATCTTTACGTCTCAACCATTTCGAGATTCCTCGTCATGTCCCCGATCTCATCCGGGACTCTGAACTCCTTCGGTACATCAAAACTCATAAACTCATAATATAACTGTCATCAAAACCTTAAGCGTGCGGACCCTACGGGTTTGAGAACTATGTAGACATGACCGAGGCATGTTTCCGGTCAATAACCAATAGCGGAACCTGGATGCTCATATTGGCTCCTACATATTCTACGAAGATCTTTATCGGTCAAACCGCATAACAACATACGTTGTTCCCTTTGTCATCGGTATGTTACTTGTCCGAGATTTGATCGTCGGTATCTCAATACCTAGTTTAATCTCGTTACCGGAAAGTCTCTTTACTCGTTATGTAATGCATCATCCCGCAACTAACTCATTAGTCACATTGCTTGCAAGGCTTATAGTGATGTGCATTACCGAGAGGGCCCAGAGATACCTCTCTGACAATCGGAGTGACAAATCCTAATCTCGAAATACGCCAACTCAACATGTACCTTCGGAGACACCTGTAGAGCTCCTTTATAATCACTCAGTTACGTTGTGACGTTTGGTAGCACACAAAGTGTTACTCCGGTAAACGGGAGTTGCATAATCTAATGGTCATAGGAACATGTATAAGTCATGAAGAAAGCAATAGCAACATACTAAACGATCAAGTGCTAAGCTAACGGAATGGGTCGAGTCAATCACATCATTATCCTAATGATGTGATCCCGTTAATCAAATGACAACTCATGTCTATGGCTAGGAAACTTAACCATCTTTGATTCACGAGCTAGTCAAGTAGAGGCATACTAGTGACATTATGTTTGTCTATGTATTCACACATGTATCAAGTTTCCGGTTAATACAATTCTAGCATGAATAATAAACATTTATCATGAAATAAGGAAATAAATAATAACTTTATTATTGCCTCTAGGGCATATTTCCTTCAGTCCTTAGGCGCGTTTAGTCTGCCAAAGGTACAAACAAGTTGACGCCAAAGTGGGAGGGCCCTTAACGGGTAGTACGAGTCACCGGACTTGGCGCAGTCCGTCCGGAGACCGGAGATGGCATTCAGTTGCAAAACTCATGGAACATTGAGAATCTCCGTAAGTTCTACCCGTAAGGCGCCGCTGTTGGGCCCTGCCCGGTAGCCACCCTTTTCTACAGGCCTTGCCAATGTTGCATGTAACCCCTTGTACAAAGCCAGGCGTAGACCCTGAGCAACAGAGAAATAAATGAAGCGCTGGGGGCCACCGACAAATTGCATGCATGCATGTACCTTACTAGTGCTTGTAGTAGCGCCTGTGTATTTGATACTGCTTTGGTTGCTAATATTTGTAACTTGAAATAGGAGATGTGGAATAAATGGGGACTAGCTAAGGACGAGGTGACGATGCGCCTTGGAAATGGTTCCAAGATTGATGTGATCGCCGCCGGCATGCTACCTCTAAATTTACCTTCAGGATTAGTTTTAAACCTAAATAATTGTTATTTGGTGCCTGCTTTGAGCATGAACATTATATCTGGATCTTATTGATTGCGACATGGTTATTCATTTAAGTTAGAGAATAATGGTTGTTCTATTATATGGATAATATCTTTTATGCTCATGCACCCCTTGTGAATGGTTTATTCTTGTTGAATCTTGATCGCAGTGATACATAGATTCATAATATTGAAGACAAAAGATGCAAAGTTAATAATGATAGTACCACATATTTGTGGCACTGCCTCTTAGGTCATATTTGTGTAAAGCTCATGAAGAAACTCCATACTGATGGACTTTTGGAATCACTTGATTATAAATCATTTGATACATGTGAACCATACCTTATGGGCAAGATGACTAAAACCCCGTTTTCCGGGACAATGGAGCAGTCTAGTGACTTGTTGGAAATAATATATACTGATGTATGTGATCCGATGAGTGTTGAAGCATGTGGTGGATATCGTTATTTTCCTACCTTCACAAATGATTTGAGTAGATATGGGTATATTTACTTAATGAAACACAAGTCTGAAATATTTGAAAAGTTAAAGGAATTTCAGAATGAAGTGGAGAATCATCATAACAAGGAAATAAAGTTTCTACGGTCTGATCATGAAGGTGAATATTTGAGTTATGACTTTGGCAATCATTTAAGACAATGTGGAATTGTTTCACAACTCACGCCACCTGGAACACCACAGCGTAATGGTGTGTTCGAACGTCATAACCATACTTTATTGGATATGGTGCGTTCTATAATGTCTCTTACCTATTTGCCACTATCATTTTGGGGTTATGCATTAGAGGCGGCCGCATTCACTTTAAATAGGGCACCGTCTAAATCCGTTATGACAACACCGTATGAATTATGGTTTGGCAAGAAACCTAAGTTGTCGTTTCTTAAAGTTTGGGGATGTTTCATTTATGTCAAGAGGCTTCAGCCTGATAAGATCAAACCATTGGGTATACCTTCTATCACAGATCTGAGGGTGAGATTTTTGTTGCTAAAAATGGGTCCTTTCTAGAGAAGGAGTTTTCTCTCAAAAGAAGTGAGTGGGAGGAAAGTAGAACTTGATGAGGTAATTGTACCTTCTCTTGAACTGGAGAGTAGCACATCACAGAAAGTAGTTCCTGTGATGCCTACACCATCCAGAGACAAAGTTAATTATGATGATCATGAAACTTCGGATCAAGTTACTACCGAAGTTCTTAGGTCGACTAGGACACGTTCCGCACCAGACTGGTACAGTGATCCCGTCCTAGAAGTCATGTTGTTAGACAATGGTGAACCTATGGACTATGAAGAAGCAATGATGAGCCCGAACTCCGATAAATGGCTTGAGGACATGAAATCCGAGATAGGATCCATGTATGAGAACAAAGTATGGACTTTGGTAGACTTGCCCGATGACCTGCGGGGCATTGAGAATAAATGGATCTTTAAGAAGAAGATAGATGCCGATGGTAATGTCACCGTCTATAAAGCTCGACTTGTCACAAAAGGTTTTCAAAAAATTCAAGGAGTTGACTAGGATGAGACTTTCTCACCCATAGCGATACTTAAGTCTCTTACAATTATGTTAGCAATTGCCGCATATATATTATGACTATGAAATCTGACAAATGGACTTCAAAACAGCGTTACTTCACGGGTTCCTTAAGGGAGAGTTGTATATGATGCAACTAGAAGGTTTTGTCGATCCTAAGGATGCTAACAATGTGTGCAAGCTCCGGCGGTCCATCTATGGACTGGTGCAAGCATCTCGGCGTTGGAATTTACACTTTCATGAGGTGATCAAGGCTTTTGGTTTTATACAAACTTATGGAGAAGCTTGTATTTACAAGAAAGTGAGTGGGAGCTCTGTGGCATTTCTAATACTATATGTGGATGACATATTACTGATTGGAAATGATATAGGATTTTTGGAAAGCATAAAGGGTTATTTGAACAAGAGTTTTTCAATGAAAGACCTAGGTGAAGCTGCTTACATATTGGGCATCAAGATCTATAGAGATAGATCGAAACGCTTGATAGGACTTTCACAAAGCACATACATTGACTTGTGTGTGGTGCACAGCCACACCATGGCCGGCTTGTGCCACTGCATATGGCCGGCCCAAGATTTAGTTGGTGGCTAATTTTGTTACTAGTTAGGCTAATCAGTTGGTACCCAATGACATGTGCCCCCCCCCCCTCTTTAATAGGATTGCTTTATTTATATGATTAGGTAAATAGTCTATGACAAGTGGGTCACTGCTAAATTAAACTAAATAAATAAATCGGTTAAAATATTAGTCTATGACATGTGGGTCCATTGGCCATGTTGACCAGTCAAACTTTGACTGGTCAACTGTTTGACTGGCCTACTAACTAGACTCATGGCCCCCATTGTCATACACTTTGGCTAGCCCACTAGTGGGTATAAAATGTAATCTTCTGTATTTAATATTTGAATGAACTAGATAAAGGAAATCCAGAAAATCATTTAACACTTTGAAAAATCATAGAAAATAAACCATTACTCGGATGAAAATACTTTGTATATGAAAGTTGCTCAGAACAATGAGACGAATCCGGATATGCCCTCCGTTCGTCCGTCACGCGTCCCTAGCATATAGAACATGCAACTGTCCCCCTCCGTTTCATCTGTCCGAAAATGCCAAACTTCAGGAAAACATTCCCGGATGTTATCGCCCTCACCGGTATCGAGTATCACTGCGTTAGAACACCCCTAGCCTTGCGTTTTACCCCGTCGTGCATCTGTGTTAAATTTGTTTGTTCTGTATTTACTGTTTCTTCCCCCTCTTCTTCTTCGGTAGACCCCGAGACTGCTGTTGATGTCCCTGTGATCAACTACAGCATCGACGACCTTTCTTCCCTGTCGGCATCCTGGACTTCGAGTTATCCAGTCCTGCCTGCCTGTGGCCCACCGCATGACTCCACCGACGGCCTGGTATAGCCCAGTTCAACACCAACACCACAAGACCCTCGTGAGGGGCCAAGCCTCGCGAGGAGGATGATGCCAAGTCCCCCGAAGGAGGTGGCCTCCTCAGGAGGGCTCCTGAGGGGCGGAGAGTTCTATGCAAGTTATCTCATGAGGCTCAGCTGACGTGAGCCGTGATGACCAAGGCCAGGCGGGCGCCAGGCGGGTGCAGAGCGCAGGTTTCCTCTTCGGCGCAAGGGGGGCAAGCCACAGGCGCGGAGTCCCGAGGAATCAGCCAAAGGCAACAAGACCAAGACCGCCAGGACGGCAGGACGGAGGTCATCACTGAGCCCACCGCAGCGTCACGACCAGAGGCTTTTCGCAGGCGAAGACTACTTTTGTCAGCATAGACTGTACTACTTGTCCCCTTTCAAATCCCACCGTTGTGGGATCCCTTCCCGCTCATATTTGGGAAGAGGACCAAGGCCACTATATATAGGACTTAGCCGCCACCATAGAAGGGGATCGAAATCAGAACAAGTAGAACACCACACTAGCTCAAGAACACCTCACCACCTGAGGCTTGTTCATCCACTGTACTAGTTCATCCATAGCCCTTCGAGGCAATCCACCACACCACACTGGATTAGGGTATTACACCACAACGGTGGCCCGAACCAGTATAAATCTTTGTGTCTTTGTGTCCCTTTGAGCTCGACGCGCTAGGCTAGGAGGATCGCGAGTAGGCAGGCTGGGCAGGTTGAGATCCCCGCACGCACCCCAGAGTTCGAACCTCTCAAGGGTTGTCGGATCCCAAAATCTGACATTTGGCGCGCCAGGTAGGGATGCATCAGAATCCTCTTCCTCGACCTCTAGATCGTGCCACTAGGCCCCTATGGCGGGCGCTCCTCCGCCGGCCCCGTCGACGCGCATTCCTGGAGAAGCGCCGGGGCTGCGCTGCTTCACCCTCTCCCTACAGCAGGTGCAGTGACCGCCCAAGTTCTGACCAGAGATGCCACCGCGCTACGACGGCGCAGCAGATCCAGCCCCCTTTCTTCAGGCATACGAGGAGGAAGTTTGGGCGGCTGGCGGAGACGACAAGGTGAAGACCAACTGGTTCCCCATGGCCCTCGTAGGTGCACCACGCGCCTGGTTGCTCAACCTGCCAGCATCTTCCATGGCCTCCTGGGAGGAGCTGCGCGACCTCTTCCTCGCCCACTACGCGGCGCCGGCGCCCCCTGTCGTCGCAGCTCTCCTAGGTGGCTTGCAGGCGCCTCCCTCCGACTGCCACATCAAGCAGTTCTACCGGCGGGCAGGCAACACTCAGGCGGGCTAGGGGGCTCCCCCGGGCTGGGCGGCGCCCCAAGCTGACCTCGCCTTTGGCCCCGAGGATCATCCCGCCACCACGACGGGCGCAGGCGCGCTCCTGATGCTCTGCACCCCCACCATTTGCCACGTGGCGATCACCAGGACCCTCATCGACGGCGGAGCCGGCCTCAACATGCTCTCCCCAGAGGCGTTCGGCTCCACGTGCCGCCCAGCCGGCTCCGCCCCACCAAGCCTTTCTTCGGGGTCGGCGACGGTTCCACCAGGCCCCTGGGGCAGATCCGTCTCCCTGTCACCTTCAGGACCTGTGACCACTACCGCACCGAGCTCATCGACTTCGACATCGCCAAGATTGACCTGTCGTACAATGCTATCCTGGGATACCCAGCCTTGTCCCAGATTATGGCTGCGACCCACCCCGCGTACAACCTCATGAAGATGCCTGGCAGCAACGGTGTCCTCACGGTGGCGGGGGACACCAAAGGCGCGCTGCAGGCCCTCAAGCTCACCTTCAAGACAGCCGCGACCGCGCTACCCGGCAAGAAGAAGGATCAGGAGGCCCATGAAGCGGCGCCTGCCAAGAAGAAGCGGTTGTTCTCCCAAGATCGAGCCGAGACGAAGCAAGTGCCGGTCTACGAGGATGGGACGGCCAGCGCCACCTTCACTATAGGGGCTGGCCTCCCTCAGGGTCAAGAGGAGGCATTGATCAACTTTTTGCGGGCCAACAAGGATCTATTCGCTTGGGAACCCAAGCACCTGGCTGGGGTCCCAAGGGGGGTAATCGAGTACCACCTGAGGGTATGCCCAAATGTGCGGCCGATGAAGCAGAGGGCTCACCGCCAGTCCACCGAGAAGCAGGCCTTCATCGTCCAAGAAACCCGTAAGCTACAAGCCGCAGGGGTCATCAGAAAGGTGCGGTACCCAGAGTGGCTGGCGGACCCCGTCATCATCCCCAAGAAAGGAGGGAAGGAGTGCATGTGTGTCGACTTCACCAATCTCAACAAGGCCTGCCCGCAAGATCCCTTCCCGCTCCCTCGCATCGACTAGATCATTGACTCCACCGCCGAGTGCGACCTGTTGTGCTTCCTAGATGCCTTCTTCGGCTACCACCAGACCAAGATGGCCGTGGAGGACGTGGAGAATATGGCATTCCTCACCCCATGCGGGGTGTACTGCTACACCTGCATGCCCTTCAGGCTGCGCAATGCCGGAGCAACCTTCCAGCGGTTGATGCACATTGCCCTGGGTTCGCAGCTCGGGAGGAACGCAGAGGCCTATGTTGGTGATATAGTGGTGAAGTCTCGGGAGGCCAGAACTCTGATAGAAGATCTGGAGGAGACGTTCGCCAGCCTGCGCACGGTGGATCTTTGGCTTAACCCCGAGAAGTGTGTGTTCGGGTTCCCTTCAGGCAAGCTGTTGGGATTCTAGGTGTCACATAGAGGGATCGAGGCTAACCCAGAAAAGGTCAAGGCGATAGAGGATATGAAGCCCCGAGATGCAGAAGTTGGCTGGCTGCATAACCTCACTTGGGTGCTTCATTTCCAAGGGAGCGCGCCCTCCCATTTTTCAAGCTGATGAAAAGGAAGGAGTCGTTCGAGTGGACCCCCAAGGTAGACGCAGCCTTCCAGGACCTCAAGAGATATCTGACCAGTCCGCTCGTGATGCTGGCACCGCGCCCTCTCAAACCCTTGGTGCTCTATCTGGCAGCAACCCCTCACTCAGCCAGCGCCGCCCTGGTGGCGCTAAGGAAGGAGCGCCCGATCAAGAAGCCGCAGCAGGATGCGCAACCGGCAAGCAAGGCGCAGCACCCCCAGGGGAAGGCATCTGAAGCCTGGGTCGGCGCAGTGGCCGACGTTCCTCCTGAAGCCACGATTGACCCCGTGGCTGCCAAGGCTCCAGAGGACAGGCCTCATGAGGCCATAAGGGACCTGTGCCCTTGTGAAGAACAAGATTCCGCTGATGCTTCCCCCCTCGTCGAGCACCTTGTCTACTTTGTCAGCACAGTACTGAGGGAGGCCCGGGCACACTACCCATGCCACAGAAGCTCTTGCTCGCACTTCTAGTCGCCTCCAAGAAATTGTGCCACTACTTTCAAGGACACCCCATCAAGGTTGTATCAGCGTACCCACTAGAGAGGGTGCTCCAGAGCCCAAACGCAGCCGGGCGAGTTGCCGAATGGAACATTGAGCTTCAAGCATTCAATCTCGAGTTCAGTACCACCAGGGTCATCAAGGGCGCGGCCCTCGTGGACTTCGTGGCCGAGTGGACTAACGCTCCAGACCACGGGGAAGGCGAGGACTGCTTCCTCTTGCCAGGAGATGAAGAGTCGGATGGATGGATCATGTACTTCGACGGGGCGTTTTCTCGACAAGGCGCAGGAGCAGGGGCCATCCTCATCTCACCCACCAAGGACAAGCTTTGTTATGCAGTACAACTTTGCTTTCAGTGGGGCGAGAAGGTCTCCAACAACATCATAAAATTCGAAGGCTTCCTCGCCGGGCTCAGGGTCGCGGCCGCGATGGGAGTAAAGCGCCTCACCATCAAAGGCGACTCTCAGCTTCTCGTCAATTTCTCCAACAAAGAGTACACGCCTAACGACAAGCACATGGAGGCGTACCTGGAGGAGGTGCGCAAAATGGAGAAGCCATTCATGGGCGTGGAGCTGTGGCAGGTGCCGTGCGGGACGAACAAGGAAGCAGATAACATCGCCAAAAGAGCCTCCCACAGGCTCCCTCAGGAGCCAGGGGTGTTTGAGGAGCGGCTCTTCAAGCCATCTGCGACCCCGCACGTGCCCCAACACCACCTCAGGAGGACTTGCCACAGGCACCCGAGATGGGCGCTCCAGGCTGTGGTCACCCCTAAGGAGCCCGCTTGCTGCTCGCGCTCGGGTCTCAGGAGGGGTGCTAGACCGAAGAGTTCAGGGCGTACCTGCTTCAAGGGACCCTGCCAAAGAAGGAGGAGGACGCTGAGTGCATGGCCCATCAGGCCACCGTGTACTGCATCAAGGATGGTGAGTTATATCGCAGGAGGCCCAATGACATTTCGTTGCAGTGCATCTCCAGGGAACAGGGGCTCGAGCTACTGGCGGACATACATGGTGGGGACTGTGGGCATCACTCCTCTTCGCGCACCCTGGTGGGCAAGGCGTTCCGCAGCGGCTTCTACTGGCCCATCGCGCTCAACGACGCTATAGATTTGGTGCACTCTTGTGAAGCATGCCAGTTTCACGCCAAGCAGATCCATCAAGCCCGCGCAGGGCCTCCAGACGATACCGCTCACGTGGTCGTTTGCGGTCTGGGGGCTGGACATCTTGGGACCGTTCCCTCGGGCGCCAGGGGGCTACTGACACCTCTACGTCGCCATCGACAAGTTCACCAAGTGAGCGGAGGTACAAGCCGTGCGCACCATCCCAGCTGGATCAGCCGTCAAGTTCATCAAGGGAATCGTGAGCCGATTTGGGGTCCCCAATTGCATCATCACCGACAACGGCTCGCAGTTCACCAGCAACCTTTTCAAAACATACTGTGCTAACCTTGGAACACAGATCTGCTACGCCTCAGTAGCACATCCACGGAGCAATGGACAGGTTGAGAGGGCCAATGCGGAAGTCCTGAGGGGCCTCATGACCCGCACCTTCAAGAAGAAGCTTGAGGCCAGCGGCAGGGGCTGGCTCGATGAGTTGCAGTCCGTGCTGTGGTCCATCCGCACCACCGCAACCAAGCCAACAGGAGAAACGCCGTTCTTCCTCATCTATGGAGCAGAAGCGGTTCTCCCTCACGAGGTCAAGCATCGCTCCATGCGGGTCCTAGCGTTCGATGAAATGCAGCAGGACGCCACGCGGAGGATGGATCTCGTGCTGGGGGAGGAACGCCACCGTCAAGCCTCGCTCCGAGCAGCGAGGTACCAACAGGCGCTGCGGCGGTACCACTACCGCAGCGTCCGCTCCAGGACATTAGAGGTGGGAGATCTCGTCCTGAGGCGGGTGCTCTCTAGGGAGGGGCTGCATAAGCTCTCTCCCATGTGGGAGGGCCCGTTTAGGATTGCCCGTGTCTCTAGGCCTGGCACCGCGTGCCTAGAGACACAGGACGGGGTCCCCATCCAGAACGCCTGGAACATCCAGCACCTCCGGAAGTTCTACCCCTAAAGAAAGGCTCCGGCCTATGAAGGTCTCCGCTCGTGACACTCTCACGTAATAATGAGTGGGGTTGTACACACCTCGGAGTCTCCTGAGAGTCGCCCTGGGGCCTCATGGGGGCTCCCTCCCACATCCTAGTGGCAGCACTTAGCTCCGTGCTGGTGAGAAGACTAGATTAGGTGCCGGACGCGGCTGTTCATTTGCTTTCTGAAGTTGCTTGCATTTTTCTAGTAGTCTTTCAATGGATTTGGTATTCTCGAACGTTGGTTCCTCGAGTTATGTTTTCTCCTAAGCTGTTTTGGTCTAAGGACGTGAGAGAGCTGGCAGTCTCCCGCCACTTCTCCTCGCGCTCTTCGCGCGTGGGGCAAGGTAGTTGTGTGCGCTCAGGGCTTGCCTTTGCGTGCACACACCGCTCCAAACCTTGTTGTTTCTGCTTCATCCTCGCGAGGAGCCCTCGATCGTGTCCACTGGCGCCAGCACCCCTCATGTTCGTGCCCCCCGGGCAGTGCGACGCGATGCATCAGGTCCAAGCTAACCTATGGCAGGGGGCCCACGTAAGGGGGAGCAAGTCGCTCGACAAATTTTCTCTTCCTTCAAAGGACAGCTATGCCCTGCAGCGGCTCCTGAGGGCGCAAGGTGTACCTTCTGAGGGCACAGGGCGTACCTCCTGGGGGTTCTGTCAAGTACCTAAGGTCAGGTTCTCATGAGGCGGAGGACGACTGCACATACCAAGCTAAGCCTTCCTACCTTAACCCTCTCAAATTGCAAACACTACAGCACGTCATCAAGATGGCAATTATAACATAAAAAGGCATAGCAGCAACCGTTCATTACACGCCCCCGCAGGGTACATTCTTCTTTCTTTTTCAGATTGCATGAGAAGGGAAAAGCTAAACAAAGAGGGCCCGAAGGCATACAAGCTTGGCACTAGCACCGCATCCTCAAGCAGCGCCTCAAGGTAGCCCGGCGCTCCACTAGTTCTTCCATAAGAGATCTGGGGCCACCGGCCTTGAGTCCAAGTTTGTCGGCCCCCGGCTTCACACCGGGCTCCTCTCTAGCTTCACTGGAGCGCTGCGACGGGAAGAACCACCGGCGTCCTCGACACGAGCACGATGACGCGGGGGCCGGTCGTAGCCAACGCTGCTCGAGCTCTTGTCCGAGGAAGATCCGCCATCACGGGAGGAGGAGAGCGCGTCACCAAGGCCAAGCTCGTCGTCGCCACCATCGCCGTCGCTGCTGTCCTCCAGGCAGCACCCCACGCGGCGGTCGTCCCCCCTGAACACCCTCACATAGAGGGTCGCCAGGCCGTCGTACTTGAAGTGGAGGGTGCACCTTCCGCCTAGGCCATGCGTGCGGGCGAAGGTCTGCCAGCCGCGGGTCAGCACCACGCTGCCAGAGGCGGAGACCTAGCAGCACCCATCAGCCTGCAGCCAGAGGCCATTAAGCCCTGAAGAAGGAAGCTCACCAGAGAAGAAGCGTGGGAGCCGGAGCGAGGTGCCAGCAGGGCTCTCCGACCACACCACGAACTCAGGGAGCACCTCCAGCAAGGAAAAGCGTGGTCTAAGCAGGCGCACGGTCACGGCGTGCCTCCCTTCATCATGGGGGCTGCTCCAAAGCCGGTGGCCCCCGCCGCGAGAGGAGGTGCCATTGCGGGCGCCTAGAGAAACGCTGCCTCTAGGGGGACGGCCACGGACCCTCTTGGGAGGAGGAGAGGCTGGCCCCTCCTTGGAGGCCTTCCCCTTCTCGGCCGCTGAAAACCTCTTCGACGACGCCATGGGAGCAAGGCGAAGAGGAGAGAAGCAGGCGGGAGCAAGACGAAAGAAAGATGGACGGGGGGCTCTGCCCCTCCCTCACATTTATAGCCAAGGGAGGCCAAACGCTAGCCTCCACGACCTCGCGCCATCATGACCTACTGCATGCCACATCGACCAGTCAAGTCGAGCAGTTGCCGAGGTAGCGTGGGGAAGCGGAGTCGCCCACGTCCAATCAATCGCCACGCATCACCAAGGCTGCACGCAGTTAGGGCCCACGGCGCTCCGCGCTTGCCCTTTGGCTTCGCCTAGAAGACAAGTCCGAGCACGCCTTGGGCTCGGGGGCTACTGTAGGCATCCTGTACTTGGGGGTATCCAGTCCTACCTGCCTGCGGCCCACCGTGTGACTCCATCAACGGCCTGGTACGGCCTAGCTTCAACACCAACACCGCAAGACCCTCGCGAGGGGCCAAGCCTCGCGAGGGGACGATGCCAAGACCCCCGAAGGAGGTGGCCTCCTTAGGAGGGCTCCTGAGGGGCTTAGAGTTCTATGCAAGTTATCTCATGAGGCTCAGCTAACGTGAGCCATGACGACCAAGGCCAGGCGGGAACTAGGCGAGCGCTAGGCGGGTGCAGAGCACAGGTTTCCTCTTTGATGCAAGGGGGGCAAGCCACAGACGCGGAGTCCCGAGGAATCGGCCAAAGGTTTCCATTCTGGTGCAACAAGACCAAGACCGCCAGGACGGCAGGACGGAGGTCAACATCGAGCCCACCGCAGCGTCACGACCAGAGGCTTTTCGCAGGCGAAGACTACTTTTGTCAGGATAGACTGTACTACTTGTCCCCTTTCAAATCCCGCCGTTGTGGGATCCCTTCCCGCTCATATTTGGGAAGAGGACCAAGGCCACTATATATAGGACATAGCCACCACCATAAAAGGGGACCTAAATCAGAACAAGTAGAACACCACACCAGCTCAAGAACACCTCACCTCCTGAGGCTTGTTCATCCACTGTACTAGTTCATCCATATCCCCTCGAGGCAATCCACCACACCACACTGGATTAGGGTATTACACAACAACGGTAGGCCGAACCAGTATAAATCTCTGTGTCTTTGTGTCCCTTTGAGCTCGATGCGCTAGGCTAGGAGGATCGCGAGTAGACAGGCTGGGTAGGTTAAGATCTCCGCACGCACCCTAGAGTTCAAACCTCTCAAGGGTTGCCGGATCCCTAAATCCAACATTCCCTTTCAGTGGAGCTTCTAGGAAAGCCCCCCTTTGATCATCTCAATATCGCCTATTTCATTATCTCTCTTGCTCACATTATATTTTGCTACTGTAATTGACTGCTCCTATTTTGATGCATAACCTGCTATTTTTACCTACCTGCTTATCCTAAAATGCTTTGTATAGGTTGGTTGGTGATCCGCCAGTGACCCCCATCTTGTCCTTGTTGCCCCTGCTTCATCATCGACGACTCAATCAACGTGATCAACGACCAGACCCAACACCTCACATCACACCACGCACCTTTTGTTGCTCGACTCTATAGAGCTACTATCGAGTGTCGAGGGTGATACCTCATAAAGCACTCTTGTTGATGACTTTGTAGTGTAGCTATTCAGTCGTGGTCATCGAGGGTGATTCCTCTCATCACTCCCGATACGACTCTGTCGTGCAACACCTCAAGTGTGAACCTCGAGGGTGATTCCTCCTAAGTTCAACTTGATGATACATCAAGTGGATTCCCTCGAGGGTGGTTCCTCGGATTCCCCCTTGATGTTATGACACACGGTTACCTGGACTTTACTTGAGGCCATTGTTGAAGTCGGGTCAGCCCTGAGGGGTACCCACGAGTTGATGTGAAAGTCGGACGGGCCCGGAGAGCACCCACGGGATAATTATGTGGCATGGTCGGGCATTCTAGGCCCTTGCCATAAGTCCAGGAGACGGGGCGACGTGGTCACATCGATCATGAGTATCTACTAGTCTTCGCAAGCTCCCAACGCACTAATGATTTGGATATTTGTTCTGAGTTGGCCTCTGGCCTTTACGCACTAACCACCACGCGGGAATAGTTATGGGCCTCGGCATCGTGGTATCAGTCGAAGCTTTGTCAGACGTCCAGTTCAGTATTGCGGAACGGTCGGATCATGTTGGCCATCCGAGGCGGTGCTGGTATCCACCCTGCTCGCAATGACCCGGAGTGCAACGGGTGATGGGCCCAAGACCCCAGAGTGCTTAGGATGTAGACCGGCGGGGACCTCTCTGCTGAGCCTAGGTAGGGTTGCGACGTGTTGATATTCCGAGGTTAGGCATTGACTCAGAAAAGTGTGTCCGGCCAGAGTAATCAAGCGTGTTGGAAATGGTGGTGCACCCCTACAGGGAAGATTACCTATTAATAGCCTTGTCCACTGCAGTGGACGTTCAGACTGGTATCCTGATCTAATATAACTAGAAACGAATACTTGATATATGTGATGGATATGTGGCTCCGGGATTGCTTTCTCGCAGGGAGTCGAGGAAGGATCTCTGGGCTTTGATTCTACAACATGTTTGTTAAATATAAACTGTTATTATCTACTCTTCTAAATGCTGCAAGATGCTTTCCCTTCTATTCTGGCATTCTGTAGTTCAGTCTACAGATACATACCTTTCATTTGATACGAGTGCATACTTAGCATAGATCTGATGCTTGCAAGTACTTCGGATGAATACTCACGGTTGCTTTGGTAACCCCTTTCCCCCTTCTTTCTTCTTTCTGGTTGTTGCAACCAGATGATGGATCCCTAGAGCCAAATGCCACCGCCGACGGATGCTACTACGTGGAGACCGCCGACGACCAGGAGTAGATAGGAGGTCCCAAGCAGGAGGCCTTGCGTCTTTGATCATGTTGCTTTTGTACTAGCCTTCTTAAGGCATCCTTGTTTAACTTATGTCTGTACTCACATATTGTTGCTTCCTCTGACTCTCTTGTGTATCAAGCATTTGTATTCGAGCCCTCGAGGCCCCTAGCTTGTAATAAAAAGCTTGTATTATTTTTTGTGTGTCTAGATTTGTGTTGTGATATCTTCCCGTGAGTCCCTAATCTTGATCATACACATTTGCGTGTATGATTAGTGTACGGTCGAATCGGGGGCGTCACAAGCGGCCTAACATAGGTTTTCGAATACCAAAAACGTCCGTCGTTTTGACCAACTATATTGCCGCTATAGTTATCAGTTGGGGTATCAAACGGAATCCAAATACGGTCAAATTTGGCAGGCGGTCTACCTACAATAAAACAAGACCGCACGCCAACTCTCAACCCATTCCGAGAACATTTTTATCCCACTTATAAACTAATATCAGAGGTGCCGCGGGCACGTGTGAGTGTGGTTGGACTCAGAACAGACAATGGAGAGGACGGGAGAGGAGCGGCCACTATGAATGGATGCAAGTTTTGAAAAACATGCGGATGAAATGCATATGATAACATGGCAAGGTGCAACACGCAACTCTCTGTTGCCTCATTGCTTTTACTTCGGTCCCACACAGATGATGCAATCGGTGTCACCGAGATGAGGTTTGCCCTAAGCCCTTTCACATCGGTACCTCCGAGTTGTTCCTATTGGTCCCATCAAGATTCCTAGTGTTCATATTTTTACACAGATCGATGCCACCGAGTTTCCTGAATCGGTGCCACAGAGATGGGTTAAAAGTGTGTAATGGTTGGATTTTGTGTGGAGGCTATATATACCCCTCCACCCCTTCTTCCTCATGGAGGAGAGCCCTCAGAACGTGCCTACACTTCCACCATTCATTTTCTGAGAGAAAACCACCTACTCATGTGTTGAGATCAAGGGATTCCATTCCTACCCATTTGAACCCTTATTTTTAGCCTTCCCCAAGTTACTTTCCACTCAAATCCTTCTTCCACCATAGCCAAATCTATGAGAGAGAGAGAGAGAGAGAGAGATTTGAGTGTTGGGGAGACTATCATTTGAAGCACAAGAGCAAGGAGTTCATCATCAACACACCCCTATTACCTTTTGGAGAGTGGTGTCTCCTAGATTGATTAGGTGTCACTTGGGAGCCTCTGACATGATGTGGAGTTGAACCAAGAAGTTTGTAAGGGCAAGGAGATCGCCTACTTCATGAAGATCTACCCGGGTGAGGCAAGTCCTTCGTGGGCGACGGCCGTGGTGGGATAGACAAGAGGTTGCTTCTTCGTAGACCCTTTGTGGGTGGAGCCCTCTGTGGACTCACGCAGCTGTTAGCCTTTGTGGGTTGAAGTCTCTATCAACATGGACGTACGATAACACCACCTATCAGAACCACGCCAAAAATCTCTGTGTCCCTATTGCGTTTCTTTCTCCGAACCCTTCCCTTTACTTACATGTGCAATGTTCTACATTCCACTACTATACTCTTTGACTTGCATGTGTAGAGTGTTACTTGACTTGTCATAATTGCTAAAATCTGCCCACTAAAATTGGGAGAAGGACAGATTTTTATTTGGTCAAGTAGTCTAATCACCTCCCCTGTAGACATACTTTCGATCCTGCACTCCTCTCTTCTACTACTGCAAGATGATGGCTGCAAGAAGATGTAGTCTTCGATAGGATGAGCTGCTCCCCCCCCCCCCCCTATTCTGGCATTTCTACAGTATAGTCCAAACCCCATTCCTTTGATGCTGATGCATATCTAGTGTAGATCTAATGTAAGTCTTGAGAGTACTTCAGATGAGTACTCACGGTTGCTTTGCTCCCCATTTCATTTGATCCGGTTGCTGCAATAGCTGGTAGCACCATGGATGCAGGTTTCCCTGACGGTGCCTACTACTTGGAGACCGGCGACCGGGAGTAGTTCGGAGGTCCCAAGTAGGAGGCCTCGCCTTTCGATCTAGTGTCGATGTTTTACTCAGCCTTCTTAAGGCAAAACTTGTCTAACTATGTTTGTACTCAGATATTATTTGCTTTGATGACTGATGTATTATGGGTCCTCATGCCCTGGCTTGTAATATAATGTTTTATGTTTAATTTGTGTCGTAGAGTTGTGTTGTGATATTGACGTGAGTCCCCATTCGTGATCGCGCATGATGCGTGTATGGTTAGTATGTGAATATAAACGGGGGCGTCACAATAACCCATTACATTGTCTTCCTTGTCCAACATTAACTACTTGGTTGGAAATAATTAATGGGGGTTCATAATCATAAAATATGTACAAGATAGTATAATTTATATGTAAAATTTCCCTTCGTTTATTATTCTTTCATGAATTGCATCAATGACCAATGTTATGTTTGTTAACTTACATTTTACCAACTATACTTCTTTTATGTGAAGTCATTACTCCCCATGAGATTAGCATATGAACCTTTTATTATTGTTGTTGTGGTCTATGCAAGAGAATAAAAGTAAAGAAAGACTCAAGCTCATACTACTCTTCATTTTAACTACTGAAAGAGCGGTCCTGACGGGGCGACATGTGCCCCACGTCTCCTACGGTTTCCCACTTTGCGAGATGTGGGCACATGGATTCAGGCATTATCATTATGATAGAGCGCAACTAGCGGGAGCCCTCATACAGTTTTCAAAAACCTGATTTATTTGAGAGGGGCGGGCATGTGATGCTTCATTCTCCAGGAGGCCCGTCGATAAGGCTTAACCCGCATAGTTCCAACATCCTGAGCCCCCCGATCTGTGTCAGAGCCCACGGGAGAATATCATACGCAAACCATCATTTAAGGAAAACTTTGTGAAAACCATGTTTCAAAGTTTCAAAAAATCTAAAAAAATGTGGGAAGTTAAGAGGATGATGTTTTATTGTCATGTGAAATTTCAAGTTAAAGACATTATGGAATGCGAGCTATGAACAAGATAAATTCAGTAATGAATAATGACGTTACTGTTTGGCACTATTCGATGTTGATTTTTTTTTCATAGCTCACATCTCGTAGTTTGTTTAAACTTGAAATTTTGCATGGCAATAGAATATCACCCACTTATCATCCCTTATTTTTTGAGATTTTTTAAAACTTCAAAACATCACTTTTGCGTGGTTTTCACCGGTTTCTATGGAATGCTGGTTTTCATATGATATTCTTCTCGGAGCCCGTGCCGGCAGCTCCCTTAAAGCCCTCGTAGGAGTCAGGCCGGAACAAAATATTCGAAAAGCCAAGCTCCCGGAGGTACGTCTTGAAGACCAAGCGGAGCCCGCCAGAGATATACGACCCCCAACATGCTCAGGGGCTACCGATTGTGTAGTACACCGGGGGTGGTTGTCTACAGGGAGCCCGACAGTAGGCATGCCCAAGGCCCAGAAGGCCCACCACGCATCTGGCGACGAGAAGGAGCCCCGAGGAATAGACAGGCGCCAAAGATCATCTTGAACCCGAAGCCAAGCTGGCGGGGCCCTAGACCGCATCTCCCTCTTTGCAAAACCCTTAGCCCCCATCGTGTATATAAGGTGGAGGCAGAGGCTCTCATTCCCACCTACTCTCGTAGAATAGACTCTCGGTAGCACTATCGCACGAGGTATACCCACCGTGAATAACAGTAGCAAGCAGGACGTAGGGTATTACTCCTCACCGGAGGCCCAACACCACTCGAAATGTTCTTCAGTAACGAATAGAAGTGTAATTTTGCATAGGGAAACGTTTCGGCTCGGTGCGCCGGCGGAACGCTCGACTGGTCACCTTCCTCACGCGTGTCCAACATGGGCCCCACGAGCTTATCCTTTCCACCGCTTTCCTTCTTATCCCCTCGATTCTCTCCCTTCCGGTCTCCTCTTTCTCTGAAATCTGGCCAGAGATTTGCCCTCCGATGAGAGACCTCCTCACCTCCAGCGTAGCATATCCTCTAGCCACGACACTCTGGCACTCTGCCCTTTCTCCTCTAGCCAGCGGAACCCACTGCAGCAGCCGGGGGGCTACGAACGGCGTGGGGGTGCAGGGTTAGCGGTGTGCTGCAGCCGGCGGTGTGCTAGCACGGCGTGGCAGCGGTGTTTTGCTGCGACCAGGGGCTGCCGGCGCCGGTGTTTTGCTGCGAGCTGCTACGTGTAGGCGACGGTGGCTGAACTGCGCCCGCTGAGTGCTACAACGGTGGTAGCCGGATGCTGGAACCAGCGGAAATTTTTGCTTCCACCGACGTTTTTGTTTGCTGGAACCAGAGTCAATTTTGCATTTTTTGCTACCATTATTGTTGTGATTTGCTGGAACAACCTCATTTTTTTGCTACCAGCGACTTCTTTTATTTTGCTACAACCAGCGGTCAACTTGTGTTTGTGCTATCACCGGCGTTTTGGTTTGCTAGAACAAGCTCGAATTTTTGCTACCACCAGGTTTTTGGTTGTTGGAACGGCCCCGATTTCAATTTTTGCTACCACGCGTTATTTGGTTTGCTGGAACCAGTGCCAAATTTTGCTACCACCGCCGTTTGCTGTGAGACCACGGCATGGTCGCCATTGATTTCTGCAGGGTCGGTGTAAATTTTTTTGCTGGAACCGGCATGATTTTTGTTACAACCGGCGAGAATTTTTGTTGCTACCAGCAAATTGAGGTCGAGGTATAGCACGAGCTCGACGATGGGTGCTGTGGCCGGCGGCCGGCGCCATCGGAGCTGCGGTCATCTCCACGGGAGCTGCAACCACGAGCTCACGTTGTTGCATGCGTGGAGTCTGCAAGACACGCAGGAGGCGACCAGCGGCGAGGGCGGCGACCGGCAGAGGTGCTTCAAGATTTGCTACCTCGGTCATCCATCGCGAGCGTTGACGGTGACGCTGCTTTGTTTTTTCCTCTGCTTTCTGTTGGATCCTTTTTTAATGTGGAAAGAAAACGATTCGGGACCATGTGACGGTCAAACGCAATATAATCAGACGGCTGCGCGGCGACCAGCCGAAATTTGGGCCGGTGCGCCGGCGCCTAGCACTCGCATTTTGTATATGAAGTGCATGTAAAATTATTCATTAATGAGCCGTCTAATGTACACACCCAATCTTGGTTTCCACAAAATCCAGGCATGGATGGATGGACGGAGTATGGGCCCACAGTTTCTCTCTCTATACCCAGAAAGTCTTGTTTTGGGAGAGAGAAAGGCAGATGGAGTTGTGTGGGAGAGCAGAGAGTCCAAGGAAATGCACCAGCAGAAACGCCCCTCTTTTCATCTCCTTCCCCCGCAAGCCTCCCAATAAAATCTCCACATATCTCCGACTTCCCCCGGCCGATCCTTCGCGGCAGGTTGTTTCACCCTAATCTCTCCACGATTCCTGGGATTCTCCATCGCAATCCCCTTCTCTAAGGTTGCTCCCGTCCCGATAGTGCTTTCTCTCTCTTCACTGCTAATTTTGCTTGCCCGTGTTGGGGAATCGTCCATCGGTTTAGATAGATCGGCTTACTATCGTTGTTTCGATCGATTTCTTCGGTTCGTTATCCCCAAGGTTGGATTACTCGAGGCGGGTTTCCTTTGGTTCGTCTTCTTGGTGGGGATTGCGCCCTGTTTCCGTGGTGATCGGGGGTTTTTCTGGGGTTTTGCCATCTTAATCGGCCTTGGATTTTGAGATGATTGAGCGATGGGTGGACTCTTGATCCCCGACTCCCCTGCAGTTGATGACATTATTTATGATATTTGCATAATCCGCTCACGGATTTGGACCATCAGATGATGGAATTATGGGCTGGTTTGATTTCTTTCCCTGCTTAGTTCTGATTTAGGTATCCATGTGCATTGTTTGATGCCGTCTTTGTGGTGCTGTGAGGATCAAATCTCCGCACTATTCCTTCTGTTCGATTGCCAGATTTATGTCTAGTTTAACAAATTCTTCTGTGCCCGTCCAAATCTTCTTGTGGTTTCTTGAACGCCTGCTGTCTTTGTGTAAAGCCTTTTTTTTATGTTCACATGTGGTTTTGCCTTTTCTTTATGTATGTCCTGCAGAGATTTTATGACCTCCGACTGTAACATGAAACTCCTGGTGTTGCAGGACCATTGCCGCTACCTGCATTGTGTGATTTGAGCCGTGTGTCATAGATCATCCTGTTCCTGGCATGGGGGAATCGCAGAGTATTCAGGATTGTTCCAAGTTTGGAGCTTTTGTTGACAGGATTCCTGGTGCTGAATTGGGCAATGTTGGTGACATGATGATCCACTACATGAGTGGTAGTACTTCACAGGCAGGGGGGCTTAAGATGAGAAGGCCATTGCCTTCTCCACGGTTCACAATGTATGATTCTGCGATGATTGGAAGCAATAAGAGTGTTGTGGAGTTTCCTAGTGATGGTCTACCCGACGAGCAGTTAGCATCTGCTTTTGGGGACATGACCTTAAAGAATTATACAGCTGATTCTCTCACAAGTACCAGAGATTTTGTGCCAGTAAATGGGTACTATCCATCTGGCCCTGCAAATTATCACTCAGAGATTACGCCTCCATATGTTACATTGAACCCGTCGCTTGTGCCTGCAATTGTTCAAGATGATTTGACGTTCTGTGCTGAACACGTTAATCAGAAACCAGACGAACTAACTGTTGGACAACAAGAACAAGCTTACAGATTTCCACCGCTCTTCGAGAATTTCCCAAGGGGCTCAGTGATGCACGACCTGGATAGTTTTTCCAGTGCTCCTTACCACCAATCAGCTCTGTCAACTTCACCCATCGAGCAGCAGTTTTATCTGGATGTACAGTCTCAGCTGTATGCACCTTACGGCCAGCCATTTGATTCAAACATCATGTGGCAGCGTGGTACAGAAACACCAAGATGCGCGATGCTGCAACCACATTATGTTTACCCACAGTTGCAACAGGTTGCTGGGTCAGATGTTTGTCAAAGTAGGAGACATCAACAGGCTGCAGCTTGCACTTGTGCAAACGGCACATCACATATTGAAACACCTAATATTCATCGACAGGGAATGGGAATTGAGGATCCTTACTCTAATGGTGCTGCCTTTCAGAAGAGAAATACCCAGCCGAACAGTTTTCATTGCACACTGTCTGCTGACAGTCCATGTGGCAGTAGTAACTTCCGTCAGCAAGTTGACAAGTTTTACTCTTTGTCTAATGGTTTCTCACGCCATCAGATTTCAGATAATATCAGCACTGTAAGTTATCCAGAAAAGCTGCGGATGAGGGCTGATGGGGTAAATTCAGTAAGTACCAAGAGTACTCCTGTAGATGGTTGCATTGGTAGGGATGGAAGAACTAGTAGTGCCCATAACCATCTTGATATTCATAGTAATTATTCCTTGCACCCCGACAGACCAAACTCCCAGCTTCTGCCCTTGGTCATGAAACCACGTGAGCTGAATTATAATTCAGTTGACGAAGTTGCTGGGCGAATCTATATGTTGGCTAAGGATCAGAATGGCTGCCGCTTTCTGCAAAAAGTATTTGCTCAAGGCAGCCAAGAGGATGTCAAAAGAGTCTTTGCTGAAATAATTGATCATATTGGTGAACTTATGGTGGATCCATTTGGCAACTATTTAGTGCAGAAGCTGCTTGAAGGGTGCAGTGATGATCAACGGATGCGCATATTATGTGAAGTTACCAAAACGCCTGGAGATCTTATTGCAGTTTCTTGCAACATGCATGGGTATGAGCAAAAATCTGATCATTTGCTTTATTCTTATATAGTTATTGCTTCTATTTCATATCTTTTTGGGAAAAAATGTTCAGGACTCGTGCAGTGCAAAAGATAATTGAAACTGTAAATAATCCGGATCAAGTTTCTAAGGTTGTGTTTGCATTGAATCCTGGAGCAATGCATTTGATGCTAGATCCTAATGGCAGTCATGTTGCAAACCGATGCCTGCAGAAACTGTTACCGGAGTCCAAAGCGGTATGTTCCTGCTAATCATCCGATTTAATTATGGAAATTTCTGTACCTTTTACACATTATATGCATTCAAGTTGTTTGTGTTAAACCCGCAAAAAAAAGAAAGATTGTTAGTGTTAAAGAATGTGTGTAGAATATTGCTTACTGGCACACAAGTTTCTAATTTTTACTCATCAGTCCTTTCTTAGGCTCTTTGCAATAATCTATTTTGCTTGACATAGTTAAATATCCACGCACTTTGCATCAGGAATTGATTTATTTATCTATATGACTTATTATCATCTATGTTCTACTCTAACTTGTGGATGCTTTATAATTGCTGTAGTTCCTTCTTGATGCTGCTACATTGCACTATCTTGGGCTAGCAACACATCAACAAGGCTGTTGTAGCATTCAAAAATGCATCGAACATTCAGATGATGAACAGAAGTTCAACTTGTTAAGCAATATTATATCCAGTGCTCTAACCCTTGCCGATGATCGATTTGGGTATGGCTCGTATCCTTAACTAGTACTCCCTCTGTCCTGAAATGTAGTGAGTGTTAGGTTTTGTAAAATTTGGCCAATCTTATAAAAAATGTTATCAACATCTAGGATACCAAATCAGTAGCATTAGATTCACCATAAATTTTAGTTTCATGTGATATATATTTGGTATTGTAGATATAGATAATTTTCTCGATAAGCTTGGTCAAGGCTTGTAAAGCTTGAGTTCTGCGATGGAGGGACTAGTCTGAAGAGATAGATAATGTGACCATACCTTGCAGGAACTACGTTATTCAGTCAATTCTCAACCACGGCATTGAATGGGCGACATCGAAAATAGTTGATGAGCTGGAGGGTCACTTTGGGTATCTGTCAATTCAGAAATGTGGTAGCCATGTGGTGGAAAACTGTCTGAAGCGAGCGCCCCAGCACATGCGTGACAAAATCATCCAAGAACTTATCAACGATCCCAAGTTGCAGCATATTATGGTGGATCAGTACGGCAATTTTGTTATTCAAACAGCACTTGAACATTGCAAGGTAAATAACGTTGATGCACCCCCAGCTAAAAAGCGTAAATTCTTATCAAGTATGTTTAATCATGCAGGGTCCGCTACATACCACCTTTGTCGAGGCTATTAGGCCACACGCTGCTGCAATGCAAAGCCACATGTATGGGAAAAGGGTTCTATCAAAAACATACCTCAAGAACAAGCAACACCGAGTTGGAGTTTTGTAGCCATCCGCGCTTGTACCAGGAAGAGCTCTGAATGTAGTAGTATAATATTTCCAGATAAGAGGAAGCCTTTTTAGTGTATTTTTGCGCATGTATAGAATCTATATATATCTTATAATAACTGGAGTTTTGTGGTGTATGCTTTGGTTTCTTGATCCGATGGCCATGTAGTTCGCTAAATATGCCTAAAAAAAATTCATTTGGTTGACTGTTATCATCTGCACAATTACTCTACAATCCTGGATGCAAGCTTCTCTGGTAGCTGAATTGAACAGGGTTACCAGGTTCAATTGAACTAGTTTATGTCACAATAACAGAAAAGCGTTTAACAATCAATGCATGACTTAGGAAGAGATACAAAGACTTTGTTCCACAGAGAATTCAACTTCCACAGAAAGAGCGCTCACAGCTGACTTAGCATAATGTTTCCAGCTGAACGGATAATGTAGAACATCGTGTTTCAACAAACAGCCAACTTAAAACTACATCCTAGAATCTGCCTCGTCCTCTGAAACCACGCCCTCCACCCCTGGGAGGTCCACGACCCCTTGGTGCACCTCTTCCACGGAATCCACCACGGCCACCAAATCCACCGCGACCAGCACCTCTTCCACCGCGACAACCACCTCTTGGAGTAGAGCCCCTGCATACAACAAGCAAAGCAAAAGACTATCAAACAACTAACAAGTTATCAAGCTGTAACTAGACGAATGCTGAACACTTTATTTGGTTTCTCATATGCATTTTCCACATGTAAACTAATGGTACTCCCTTCGTTTCATACTAATGCTAGGAATGCTGCTGATATTTTTTTATAGACTTGGTCAAACTTAACAAAGTTTTGACTTAGGAAAATCCTATAACCTCTTTCACAGAGACTGTCTGCAAGAGTTTTGACACTGCTGGTTTCAAGTTTGAAGAACGTAGTCAGTTCAAACTTATCAATACACTACAAACTGAATAAGAGTTAGCCATGAAAAGACATGTTGCTAAGTTCCATATTCAAGACTGAAGAGTAAATAATGCAAAAAATATGACAAGTAAACAGATCATTACTTTGGCTGCGGCAGGAAGCGTGAAAGGGGCAGCAGCTTCATGGGATCAATGAAGAACTTGTCACCTTCATTGTAAGATGTTGCAATGACTCCCTCGAACATCTTGACCGAGAAATACTACAGACAATATAAAGGTTACAAGATATGCAGCATGATACTACAGACAACACAAACTTATAAGATATGCAGCATGAGCAGACCTAAAATTTAGAGCAATGATAACAACAGAGGTAAAAAACAATCAGGCAAGGCATTCAGTCATCTTAAAAGTTGCACCTAATTATTAAACACGCTACAGCATTGCCACACAGCCAAAACAAACATTTTCAACTGTACTAAATGGAGAATCAAACTCAGTTCTCACATGCCTTGAGATTCAAGACTCTAAATTTGAAGTGGTAAACTGCTATCTCCAACCGAGCAAAAAATCCTACCTAACAACAGATGGACCAGTTGGTCAAAACTTTGCGGGCACTATATTGATGATGAGGGGAAGGAAGCGCTTACTGATTCGTTGATGGGGCCGAAGATCTCGTCGACTTTGCCGATCTGGGTCTTGTTCTGGAGGTATATAGGCGCGTTGAAGTAGGGCACTTTCTCGTTCGTCAGCTTCGTTACCGCGTCCCCCTCGCAGGCGTGCAGGAACGTCGACACCTCTGCATAATAAACAAACAAAAAACAAGAGACATCAAACTCACCGGGGCCTCGAAAAGAAGAGGGCTCGGACAGTTAGGACTTGAAAGAAACCACGCACCGACGACCTCGGCTGGAGGGCCCTCGTCGCGGAACCCGCCGCCGCCTCCACCGAAGCGGCCCCTGCCGCCGCCGCCGCGGCCGCCTCCACCGAAGCGGCCGCCTCGGTCGCCGCCGCGTCCGCGGAAACCTCCGCCGCCTCTAGGGGGCCGCATGGCAATGGGTATTTGGCGGCGCGCGGGGGGGGGGGGCGAGGAAGGGTTTCGTCGACGAGGGGTGAGGGGTTTATTAGGGTTTTAGTGGAGGAGCCTGCGGACTTATGTTGAGGTTGTTTGGGAGACTGGCGGCTGGGCCCTGGCGTGGTCTCCGTTTCTCAGCCGTCGGATCGTTTTCCAGATGGGGCGGGCGGTATGCACGACGGGTGACCTATGCATGCGCACAGTCGATTGGCGACTTTTCGTAACGAGCCTCCTCGAATTCCTTATTTTACTGGAACATTTACAATTTTTTCTTTTATATACCTCTAAAATTTCCATGTGCTCAAATTTGCACTCCATCTATCTTCTCTCCTCCCCCCCCCCCCCCCCGCCAGAAAACGCCAAAAGCGCTCAATCATGTCGTTGTCGCCTCGTCAGGATTAACTCTCGCACGCACGACCAACAACAACCCGAGCCTCGAAATCATGTTCGCGAGCTCCACCTCTCTCTGCTTAATCTTCCCATGGAATAGTTGGACCAACACGCGCCGTAGCGACGGATCCTTTCTAGTCTTCCCCGGCTCCGTTGTCGTGTCGCCGCTGCCCGATCTCCTCCAGTCTTGGACATCGGCGGATTCCCTCGGGTTCTAAAGCTCCGAAATGACCCCTCGAATCTCCTGGCGCATCCCCGGGTATCCTCGCGTCCCCTAGAACCTCTACCCTGAGTGCCTGCTCCGGCGGCCGCTGTCGACGACCATGGCCTTGCTCCTGGACCTCTCCGAGCTTTTCGATTATGACACCCCCAATTCAATCGTACACTAATCATATACGCAAACGTGTACGATCAAGATCAGAAACTCACGGAAAGATATTACAACACAACTCTAAACACAAATTAAAATAATACAAGTTTTATATTACAAGCCAACGGCTTCGAGGGCTCTAATACAAACGAGTCAGCGGAAGCAACAATATCTGACTACAGACATAAAGTTAAGCAAGATCTGTCTTAAGAAGGCTAGCACAAACATCAATGATCGAAAAGGCAAGGCCTCCTGCCTGGGAGCCTCCAAACTACTCCTGGACGTCAGCGGCCTCCACGTAGTAGCAGGCTCCGCCGGGGTAGTAGTAGTCGTCGGTAGTGGCATCTGGCTCCTGGGATCCATCATATATAGCAACAACCGGAAAGAAGAAAGTAGGGGGGAAAGGTAGCAAAGCAACCGTGAGTACTCATCCAAAGTACTCGCAAGCAAGGATCTACACTACACATGCACTCGTATCAAAGGGAAATGGCTGTATATGTGGACTATACTACATAATGCCAGAATAAAGGGGAAAGCCTAGCCTATCGAAGACTAGCATCTTCAAGCATCTTGCAGCATTTAGAAGAGTACAGAATAGCATATTATTATGCAAGCATGTTGTAGTATTAACGCCCAGAGATCCTTTATCGACTCCCTGCGAGAAAGCAATCCCGGAGCCATCATATCCAATCCACATCTCAGCATCCAGTTCTAGTTGTAGAGATCGGGATACAACTCCAAGTCGTCCTGTTACCGTTGTTAAGGCATGTCTCTCTCTATGTAGTTTTGGTGATTGATGACAACGCTTTTGCGGACTAATCGTGTGCATTGAGTATTTCAGAGATTCATCCTTTCGCACGAGACGATTCCTTCCCCTCGGAGTTTTAAGCGAAGACGGTGTAGCTATTTCGTTTCAGTTTTGGTGGACTTGTTTCGTAGGAGTCACCGTACTATCAAGAGGGGGTCCGCATTGGTTAGGCTAGGGTGGAATCAACACGTAGACATCCTCTTTGCACCCACAGAGCCTTCCTGCTTCGACGGAGTTTCATCCTTGCTTCCTGTTTTTTTGTCCCAGCGGTAGTACCGCCCAAGAGCCACAGGCAACAGTACCGCTACGCAGCTGTAGTACTGCCTGGGGGCTCTCAGCCGTAGTACCGCTGCGGTTCTGGTCTCCTACCGCCTCGACTTGAGGGTGTTGCCTCTCGTGTCGGGTTTTGCGGCACTGGCAGTGGCAGTAGAAGCGGTAGTACCGCTCGCAAGCGGTAGTACCGCCCCTACCACCGCGGCTAGTACCGCCCTTGGTCCAGTTCCTGCTCCGCCTCTAGCCTTCCCAGTCTGCGCAGCAGTACCGCGAGGGGGAGCGGTAGTACCGCTGATCCCAGTGGTAGTACCGCTGCCCACAACGGTAGTACCGCCCGTTGCGGGGCTGATTGGGGGGGTAGTGGTTGGATTGGTTCCCCCCTTATAAACGGAGGTCTTCTTCTCCAAAGTTGATCTACCTCTTCCCCCAAGCTCCATTGATGCTCTAAGCTCCATTTTCGCCCGATCTCTCTCCCTAGCCAATCAAACTTGTTGATTCTCTAGGGATTGGTTAAGAAGGCCTCGATATACACTTCCACCAAGAGAAATTTGATTCCCTCCACTAATCCCTTGCGGAACTTGTTACTCTTGGGTGTTTGAGCACCCTAGATGGTTGAGGTCACCGCAAAGCCATAGTCCATTGTGGTGAAGCTTCGTGGTGTCGTTGGGAGCCTCCAATTCAGTCGTGGAGATTGCCCCAACCTTGTTTGTAAAGGTTCGGTCGCCGCCTCCAAGGGCACCAATAGTGGAATCACGGCACCTCGCATTGCGTGAGGGCGTGAGGAGTATGCGATGGCCCTAGTGGCTTCTTGGGGAGCATTGTGCCTCCACACCCCTCCAACAGAGCCATACTTCCCCTTAAAAGGAAGGAACTTCGGTAACACATCCTCGTCTCCATCGGTTCCGCTTTTGGTTATCTCTCACCTTTACTAGTGCAAGATATATTGTGTTCTTTCCCTTGCTTGCTTGTGTGCTTATTGTTTTCGCATCATATAGGTTGCTCACCTAGTTGCATATCTAGACAACCTACTTTGATGCAAAGTTTAATTTGGTAAAGAAAAGCTAAAAATTGTTAGTTTCCTATTCACCCCCCTCTAGTCAACTATATCGATCCTTTCAATTGGTATCAGAGCCTCGTCTCTTTATTAAGGGCTTTACCATCCTAAGAGTATGGTTGACACCATAGGCGATGAGGAGGAGCACCCCGGTGTGAATCCTTCTTCGTCTACGGCCGATTGGGGATCCCCGGTCTCACGTGAGGAATTCAATGTGGCTTTGGACACAATGAAAACCTCCATGACGACCGAGGTCAAAGGCATGTTCAAAGAGTTCCTTGATGGTCTTAAATTATCCACCGCACCTTTGGAAGTGGTCGCTCCCACTAACAAGGTGGCGGATGCCAACTCCGATAAGGGGGAAGCTTCTAGTGATAAAGTTCCTTTGTCTAGTGGTAAGAGTGGAAACGGCATCTATGTCCATGTTGAACCACCTCTTACTTATGGAGGACCGATTCTCTCCACTCATTTAAATCATGTGGGTTCTCCTCCTAAGATTGTGAAAAATGAGGATTTTGACTCTTGGGTCTATCGCTTTAAACGTCATTTAAACCATGTTAGTACTAATCTTTGGAGAATTATTGAGCAAGGTTTCTATCTGCATGACCCAAGCAACTTTACCCCGAGAGAAGCCGCGGATCATAAATTCAATGAGAATGCCCTCTTCATCATTCAAGACGCAATTCCATCCGAAGACATTGCACATCTCCGGCCGTTCACCATGGCCAAGAAAGCATGGCACCATGTTGTTTCTCTTTACAAGGGAAGCGCAAGCATTCAACGCTCCAACTATGAAGTGGTGCAAGATGAAGCCGATGAGTTTGCAATGAATGAAGATGAAGAACCTCGTGAGCTTTACCGGAGATTAACCACTCTCGCGGTCTCTCTCCGAGATCTTGGGAGCAAGGATACAGATGATAATTGGATCAAGCGCAAATTCCTCAAGGCCATGATGCCTTACCACAAGGCCATGTCCTCCATCATCCGTCAAAGGCCGGACTCCCACACCTTGTCCTCAAGTGAAGTGTTGGATGAGTTTGTGGCGATGAGGATCTTGGACAAGACCGTTGACAATGCGTTGTTGTGTTCTCAAAGAGCAAAGAAGCCCAACCTTGCCTTGAAGGCCAAGGCTAGTGTAGAAGAAGAGGATGAAGAGGAAGATGAGGAGAGCAACCCCGAAGATACGAAATATGATTATCATGAGCACATGGCTCTTGCTTCAAGGCAATTTTGGAGCAAGAAGAACTCAAGGCCCAATTTCAACAAGAACAACTCAAGTGGCTTCAAGGGCAACCAACGTGTGAGAACATGTTACAATTGTGGCATTGTGAGCCATTTTGTTGTGGAGTGCCCTTACGAGAAGCGGGAAGACAATGGTGGCAAGCTCATCCGAAAAGACAAAGCCAAGTCCTTCCCTAACAAGAACAACTTCACCAAGAAGACTCCGACCAAAGGGTTGGTGGCACAAGAAGAATACAATGAGGATGATGATGATGAAGATAGTGAAGCCATGGCCATGGCCTCCGTTGCCATTGCCACAACTCCACGGGTGTCTCTCTTCGATTCACCCAACGAGAACACCGCCAAGTGCCTCATGGCCAAACCCACCAACAAGGTAACCCCCAACATCAAAACTACCATCATTACTTATCCTTCCTTGATGGATTGCATTGATGAAAGTGAGGGTCTAATTAGGAAGTAAATGAATTTGAGTCTTTTATGAGTAAGCTCAAGGGCAAATCCAAGAAGCACTTCGTTGCTCTCTTGGAACAACTTGGTGAAGCCAATGACATGATCGAGGCTCATGAAGAAACCATCTCTAAGATGGAAGGTCATAGTCGTGACTATGCCGACGAGATATCGGATCTCTCTAATGCACTTGAGGAAGAGTGTGTTCATTTTTTGACTCTTGAGGAGTCACACAACGATGACCATGCTAAATTAAAGAAAGATCTTGATCATGCTCTTGTAGTATCTCGTGTGCTCGATTCCGAGAAGGCTAAACTTGGGGTTGACCATGCTAGACTCAAGGAGGAGTTTGATATACTTGACAAGGCTCACAAGGCCTTGAAGGGTGCTCATGCTAGCCTCCAGGAGTCTCATGATCAACTCCAAGTGAAGCTAACCAAGGAGAAAGCCACTTTTCCTCATATGGTCTTAATTGATAATGCAAATGCTACTAACCCGTGTTGTGAGCATGTGCATCTTGTGGAGGAGAATGCCAAGTTGAAGGAGCAACTTGAGAAAGGCCTTGTCTCTTGCATACAAGGTGAGAAGAATATCAATGAACTTTTGAGCAATCAAAAGGAAGTTGTGGCCAAGGAGGGAGTTGGGTTCGCACCCAAGTCCAAGAACAAGAAGAAGAATGACAAGACCAAACAATCTCCTCCTCTCAAGCAAACATTTGTGAAGGAGGGAAAGGGTGCTTCTAAGGAGAAGAAGAACAATGTGAAGGATGGTGATGTCAAAAAGGGCAATGCCACCCCTTCCAACAGAGGCGACGACTTTAACCCTTCTTATGTGTTGTGTCGTGCGAGTGATGGGCATGTTTATGCTAAATTTGTTGGTTTTCCTTATGAGTACATTGAATGGTCTATTTGGGTTCCTAAGACCCTTGTTACTAACATCAAAGGACCCATTACACAATGGGTACCTAAAACCAAGCATTGATCTCTTGTAGGTGTTTGCTTCTGGTGGGGGATCATGATTGCTCGATAGTGGAGCCACAAATCATATGACCGGAAGCAAGGACTTGGTGGTGGACGTGCACAAGATCCCATCTATGCCCACCAATGTCGAGTGGGGTGATGCCTCGTCTTCTAAGGTATTGGGTCTTGGCAAGGTTGTCATTTCTCACGATCTCACGATCGAGAAAAGTCATGCTTGTTGAGTCCCTTGCATACAATTTACTTTCTGTTCGTCAACCTACACTCATGGGTTTTGCCACATTCTTTGATATTGATACCGTGGCCCTCCCACGACTATCATCTACTTGAAGAGACCCTTGGAGCTCCTTCACATGGATCTCTTTGGGCCTCCATCCTTTGATAGTCTTGGGGTATAAAGTATTGCTTGGTGATTGTCGATGATTACTCAAGGTACACTTGGGTATATTTCTTCAAGAGGAAGAGTGAAACTCAACAAACTGTCATCGACTTTGCAAATGAAGCTCAACGTCAAGACGATGTAAAATCTTGACAATAAGAAGTGACAACGGCACCGAGTTCAAGAACTACACTTTGGATGAGTTTCTTAGTGATGAGGGGTTCAAGCATCAATATTCCGCACCATACACCCCTCAACAAAATGGTGTAGCGGAGAGGAAGAACCGGACGTTGATAGATGCAGCAAGGATCATGATGGCGGAGTTTAAGTCTCCTTACAACTTTTGGGCCGAAGCCATCAACACCGCGTGTCATGCATCCAATCGTCTCTATCTCCGCAAAGGCTTGAACAAAACTCCATATGAAATACTCACCGGTAACAAGCCCAACCTCAAGTACTTCTGGGTGTTTGGTTGTAAGTGTTTCATTCTCAAGAAAGGTGTTCGTTTGTCTAAATTTGAGGCTAGAGCTCATGAGGGCATATTTGTTGGTTATGCTACAATCTCTCATACTTACCGTGTCCTCGACAAGTCCACGAGACTCATTGAGGAGACGTGTAACGTGGAGTTTGACGAGAATAACGGCTCTCAAGTGGAGAAAAGTGGTACTTGTGATGTAGGTGATGAAATTCCTCCCCAAGCCATAAGAAGAATGGGTGTTGGTCATATCCTACCCACTGAGGAACCCCTTGTGGCCGAAGGAGAAGGACAATGCTCCACTCAAATGGAGCCATCACCAACCCAAGACCCACACGCTTCCGAAGAACAAAGTGAAGGCCCTCAACCAAGTGAACAAGATCAAGGGCAAGATCAACCTCAAGATGATGGTGAGCCACCAAGTGATGCCCAAGGTCGAGTTCTCCCTTCCGAGCAAGTTCAAGATCAAGAGCAAGCTCAAGATCAAGAACAAGCTCAAGACGGCGCTCAAGATGATCAAGTTTCCGCTCCTCTTCTCACACCTAAGGAGGAATTGGAGCGTCATGCCGCTAAGATTGCATCCAAGCTCACAACCAAAGGTCATCTCATGAAGAATGTGCTTGGAAGCCTAAGAAAGGGGGTAAGCACTCGTAGAAAATTAGCAAACTATTGTGAACATCATGCGTTTGTTTGTTGTGTCGAACCCCAAAAGGTCTATGAAGCGCTCGAGGATCCGGATTGGCTCAATGCCATGCATGAAGAACTCAACAACTTCGAGCACAACCAGGTGTGGAGATTGGTTCCAAGGCCAACGGGGAATCATAATGTCATTGGAACCAAGTGGATATTCAAGAACAAGCAAGATGCTCATCAGATCATTGTTCACAACAAGGCTCGTTTGGTGGCACAAGGCTACTCCCAAGTCGAGGGTATCGACTACGATGAAACCTTTGCTCCCGTTGCTCGCCTTGAATCTATTCATTTGTTGATTGCTTATGCTTCTCATCATAACTTCAAGTTGCAACAAATGGATGTGAAGAGTGCTTTTCTTAATGGTCCTATTAATGAGTTGGTGTATGTCAAACAACCCCTGGGGTTCGAAGATCCCTATTTCCCCGATCATGTGTACCAACTCGACAAGGCGCTCTATGGCCTTAAACAAGCCCCACGTGCGTGGTATGGGCATCTTACCGAGTTGTTGCAAGATCGTGGGTTTGAAATTGGGAACATTGACCCAATCTTTTTACTAAGAAGGTCAAAGGGGAGTTATTTGTATGCCAACTATATGTTGATGATATTATCTTTGGTTCCCCTAACAAATCTTTCGATGAGGAATTTGCCGCTCTCATGACCTCAAAGTCCAAGATGTCCATGATGGGAGAGTTGAAGTTCTTTCTTGGGTTCGAAATCAAGAAAGGAAGAGAAGGCACCTTCATCAACCAAGCAAAATACACCCAAGACATGCTCAAGAGATTCAAGCTAAGTGATGTCAAGCCGGCCTCCACTCCAATGCCCGTCAAATGCCAACTTGACATAGATCCCAATGGTAAAGCGGTGGATCAAAAGGTATATCGCTCCATGATTGGCTCCTTGCTTTACCTTTGTGCATCTAGACCAGATATCATGTTGAGTGTGGGAATTTGTGCACGGTTTCAAGCCGCACCTAAGGAAAGTCACTGTGGCGGTCAAGCGAATCTTTCGATATTTGGCTCATACCCCAAACTTTGGATTATGGTACCCAAGAGGAGCCAACTTCAATCTTTTGGGCTATTCAGACTCAGATTGGGCGGGAGACAAAGTAGATAGGAAGTCCACCTCCGGAGGGTGCCAATTTCTTGGTTGCTCTTTGGTGAGTTGGTCTTATAAGAAGCAAAGTTGTGTGTCTCTCTCATCCACCGAAGCGGAGTATGTGACCTCCGGTAGTTGTTGTGCTCAACTTCTATGGATGAGGCAAACTTTGAAGGATTACAGTGTCATTTTTCATGAAGTGCCTCTTTGGTGTGATAATGAAAGTGCCATCAAGATCTCTCTCAATCCGGTGCAACACTTCAAGACGAAGCATATTGAGATTCGGTATCACTTATCCAGGATCACATTAGGCGAGGGGAGATCAAGCTCAACTATGTCAACACTCATGATAACCTTGCAGATATTTTCACGAAGCCCTTGGATGAAGCAAGATTTCGCGAGTTAAGGCATGAGCTAAATATCATTGATTCGAGCAATGTAGCTTGAACTCTTGCACACCCCACCATACTCAACTTGATATCTGGTTTAGATGTAGGCATGGATATAGGGGGAGTGTTGTTCTCTCAATGAACTCTCCCTCCCCCCATTATGCATAAATTGATCAAGTCTTTCACATTAGCCATTCTTGATGGTACTTGTGCTTTAAAGATGAGTTTTGTTCATGGGCCCAAGGTTAAAATCTTCACGGTGCCATACCTCCTGACTCAAACATAGGTGGCCTCGGCCACCGCCCTCTCTTGGAGAGGAGTGTATTTCTTGTATTCTCTTTGGTATTTTCTACCTGTTTGTTTGCTCTCCCTTCTCGTCGGTTCGTTCTCCTTTTTGAGCTAAGCCCTTTTGTGTGTCTAGCTATGAGTTCGTGGCTGAGCGGTACTACCACTGGTGGTGCGCGGTACTACCGCTGATGGTCATCAAGCGGTACTACCGCTGTGGGGCGGGCCTTGGGGGTTATGTCGGGGCAGGGGGGAGTTTTCTTTCTCCCCCATACCCATTCGCACAACTCTCTCGTCCTCTTCGTCTTGCCAGCACCAACTCGCCGTGGGAGGGCTCCGACGGGTCGCCGTCTCCGAGCCGTCCCTCTCCATTTCCTTCGGTGGAATCGATCCCCACCTTGTCCTCTTGCCATGGATGCCAGTATTGCCCCCGTTCCCGTTCTCTCTGTGCCTAGGTTTCAAATCCAGTCTTTAGGGGCAATAGACGTCGCTTTTCTCGATTTTTGGCTAATTCAAGGCTTGAGTAGGATGGAGAAGGCGTCTAGACTGTTTGGATTGATATTTGGTAGGAGTATTTTTGAATTTGGCATCCCGGTAGTGCCGGATCTGTCCACGGTAGTAGGGAACCGCCGTTTCCCCGCCTGGAGCGGTACTACCGCTCGGGCAGTACTGCCGCTTCATGATCGCGGTACTACCGCTGGATGCCCACTTCTATCACACTCATACCAAATTTCGATCCATGTTGTTTTGGTTGTTGGCTTATGCTCTTTCTTTCGTGTTGTTTCTTCTGTCTGTGTGCTGGTTCCAGGTGATGGCCCTTCTGAGTAGCATGTCCGCCGTGTCAACCCCGAGCGTTCAAATTTAAAGAGCTATCGCACCTTTGAGATAGCAGCTGCATCCTCAAGTGCTCAACCTCCTTCTCAGCACAAGAAGTTTGTTGCAAACAAGCCGAAGCCTAGGGGCAAGACTGTGACAGAGATGAATGCCAAGGAGTTCTGGGAAAGGCGTCGCCGCAACCCCTATGCATAAGATCAAGAACCCACTTCGGTCAACTGCCCGTTCTGGAATCGCTTTCAGTTTGCCATCTACTTTGATGTGATCAAATCCAAGAAGAATCTCTATGTTCATGTTCGCTCCATCAACACTGATGTTATGGAGAAGGATCCCGCTTACTTTGGCATAGCCCTTCAGATGTGTTCTCAGCTGAACTTCCTCAGGATCATGCAATTCAATAAGGACTTTGATGCTAATTTGGTGGCTCAGTTTTATGCCACGGTCCATCTTGGAACTGATGAGGAAAGGACTCTGACCTGGATGACAAATGGCAAGTTGCTTTCTGTCAAGTGGAAGGCCTTCATGAAGTTACTTGGGGTAGAAGATCAAGGTCTAGAGAACCCCGTCGGCTTTTGCCCTCACCGCAATGCAACTTCCCCTCACAAGCAAGCTCTCTGGCCCTACTATACTTTGAAGATTCACCCCGTGGCTCAAAAGGAGACCTATGAGTTGCCTGCGTATCTGGACATCCTTCACCGCATCTTCCGAGAGACTCTCTTCCCTCGTATTGGAAACTTGGATATGGTTCACTCGGTTCTCGTGGACCTGCTTCTCTTCTGCCAGCGTGAGAAGGAGGAAAACACTAGAGAATCCTTGGATATCTCTCATGTCATGTGGTCTGAACTACTCTCAACCATCTCTGAGCGCAAGTGCCCTATCTATGGTCCATTCATCATGTTCCTAATTGAGAAGGCGTGGGCGCGCGTTTATCCTAATGTTGTGCTGGAGACTGGAGAGTTAGTCCCTTATGAGATCAAGCGTCTAAGGAAGAAGGAGAACTGGGGCACCCCGGCTCCTAAGTTTGGGATTCCATCTAGAGCTGCTGACATGGAGACAGAGGGTGAGGCTAATGCTGATGATGATGCGGATTATGAGCCCTCTAGAGTGGAGCCCTCATGGGCAAAGAAGATCAAGCGCAAGATGAAGAAACTCTTCTGCATGGAGTCTCATGGACAGTATATGGCTCATGTTTCTGAGAAGAAGGCCCAGAGCCGTCACAAGGAGCTCATGCGTCAGTTGGGTGCAACAATTGCCAGTAGATTTGAGGGAAAAATCACCGATGAGGAGGAGTGAGTTCAGCAGCACTGCCTGTTGACCAATTCAGACACCGAGCAGTTTCCTACCGATGACGTCGGTGCAGACGATCCTGCTGGGATGTGATGCTAGAGATCCTCAGTTTGCTATCACCTGGAGCCGTAGCTGCGCTCTTTGCCTTTTTGGTGTCTCGATGCCAAAGGGGGAGAGAGTCTAGGGATTTATCGTTCTTGAGTTGCGAGCGTGTGTTTGTGTGGCTTGTCGTTGTCGAGTTGCGAGCATGTGTTTGTGTGGCTTGTTCTCTTTGTCTTTCTCGCAAACTCCTTTCTCGTGTTTTGCTTTGATTTGGTTTGTGCTTGTGAGACCTGGTTCCCGTTCATATGGTGTGAGACATATGCTACCTTATCCCTTATTATCTACTAGTAGACTGTCTGTGCGTTGCCACGGGCATTTTCAAAGAGTTTACTCGTTACATATATAAGCTTTTCACATGTACAGAAAAAATAGCCAGGCATGGCTGATAGATGCATGAGGAGATCACCTTCTCTACGCATGGCATACTGGATAGCCATGGTTCAGTTTTTACTTTGTTGCCCATGGCCAATAGATGCATGAGGAGATCATCTTCTCTACGCTGGATAGCCATGGTTCAGTTTTTACTTTGTAGCCCATTGCCAATAGATGCATGAGGAGATCACCTTCTCTATGCATGGCATCAGCCGAAGGCTCTACAATTCAGGAAGACACAAACATGTTGAACCAAATACACGCAGGTTCATAAATAAAATTAACAAGAAATAGATGGGTTCGGGCATCGTACCATGGATAATTTGTTGGCTAGGTTTCATCGTGGGCTTGGTCATAAAACAATGGATGGGACGCATGCACGCACAGAAGCTAATCTCGACCACCAGCCTGCCATCCTAGGCTGCCTGGCTTCACTACAAATGGCCTCGCTCCGCATCCACGCCACCTCCGACGACCACCGCACAGTGTCGTACCACATATGACGCTCCATCTTCTGCATCCTTCCTCTGGTCCCCAGTCTATGCCTGCTCATACTCCATAGCTGCCGTCGCACTCATGCTCTAGAGCCACCGCCCCTTGACCGCTCTCCCCCCTTCTCTCGATCTACCAAGACAATGGGTTGAAAGTCGACGCCATTCTCGATCTCGATCTCGATTTGCCGAGCCCATGGCCTGAAGTCTGACGGCATGTTTGGACCGAGGCCAAAGGAAACCAGGGGCTCTTGAACTCCAAAATGCAGAATTTTTCAAGATTCACAAGAAATGGCTTACTTACTACCTATTGCAAAATCACTGTTCTTACCTGGAGTAACAGCGAACCGTGACCGAGTAGAAAGAGTAAACGACTGAAAACTATATTATCCTTCCTAAGAGCATCAGGGACATTTCCGGTCTTGGATTACTCTAGATTGCCCATCCTCTTGCAAGAGAAATGTCCCAGCCACCTGTCCCCATGTTCGCTCCTCGCTACCGTCCTCCTCTCTGCTCAAATTAATCACTTTGCATTGGTACAATTTAGAGCTTGGGGGCGGGTAAGCATTACTCAAAGTAATTCTTTAGGGAACTCCAAAGAGGCGAAAAGCAAAGCTAAAGTTGTCACATAATAAGATTAAGAGGTAAAGCATAAGGCAAGCAAGAACAAGTAATGACTCGCAATAACAAGTGCCAAACATGCCAACATCGCAAATATTCAGCAGCAATAAAGCAATCAATCAAACAAATTACACCATCATATACCATCAACAAACTAATCTCCCTTCTAGAAGATACCAATCACTTCTAAGCAATTCTTGCATGCAACTTTATTTTAGCAATGAATGAGATACCCCAAATTGTGAATGTGTTTTCAGCAGGTGTATTAGCCTATTAGATGTTCTACAAGATTTGGATGTTCGTTAGATGATTTCTCCATAAGCTTCATATTGTTCTTATTTACTAAAACTGGTGAACCATTTTCAGTTATATTACATATATTTAATATGTCTTTCAGAAGAACTGAATGCAATTGGTCTATAATTAGCATGGCTATGCAATAAGCGTCAACACCTTACTGCATTGACAATTTCCATATGGAAAAATTCAGGGCAAAAACTTAACAATTACATTTCCAAATTTATGGGTTGGACTGAATTCCTTTTTTCTTTCTGAGGTTGTGTCCCTAAATCTGCGTAAGAAGATGCATACCCCTAAATCAAACTGATAATTATGTTGATGTTCATTGATAAAACCTTATTATCAGCTTGGTCCTGCTATTGCAACCGCACACACTTTCCTATGCAACCACAAAATGCAGTCCAACAATAATGTCAAATGAGACTAACGATTCTCACCAAGATGCGCACAACTTGATTAAGACTGCACAGGCTCATGCATCCACGAGGTGGCGTGCTCAATATCCTGTAGACATCACATTATGAGATGCTAAGAGTTAGTGAGGTTATGTATGCACTCCATCTACTTTCTCAGAAAAAACATTGTACACATAGATTGGAAGAACCACATAAATTTGTGTATTGTTTTGTCCATGTTCAAACAACTTCTACGACCAGATCCTAACTTTTTTGCTTCGCGCATAAGGCTGCACTGCAGAATTTGCAAAGTACAGGGAATCAGTTGGGAATTTATTTATGCTAATTTACTTGCAAGATGGATGGATGCAGCTGTTCACGTACCTGATCCTGGCGGCCGGCGGCTTCCGTGGAGCAGCTCTACCTGGCGTACAATGGTGACAAGTAGATTGCATGGATTTAATTTGACTTTTGAGGTGCCATGTGGTGTCAACGGCGGAGGGGTCTGGGCGGTACCTGCCGTCAATGATGAAGCGGAGGTATGAGGCCCTACCATGAGCCCCGCCGCCAGGGAAGCCGGGAACACCATATCCTCTTACACACACACATCGGTAGGTCCCCTTCGCCACGTCCACACTCCACAGCTGCTGCTGCAAATTGAGTCGCGGGGAGGATGGGATTGGAAGAAGGCCGGTTTGCTGATTCGTCTCCTCCTTGCTGACAGGGCCGGTCCTGAGATTTTGGGGGACCGGGGCGAAACTAAAATCCTAGGCCCTTGGTACAAATACTAAAATAATAACCAATTTTTGATCGGTGCCGCCCGTTCAAGCGAGTTCGTGATGACAATATATCAAAGCACTTCCGCACCAAGTCTCAACACGAATCATCCAGAGCGTGCATGAACAGTAACGCATTGAAATATCTGGTGTGTATACAAAATGTCCTTTTTTCTGTTTGTCACAGCTATTTTGCCTCTCCTCTACTGCTGCTTAGCATGGCCAGTGCAATCAGCCCCATGGAGAAGCACTCCTTCGGTGGAAGTCCACTTTTGTCAACTCCACCTCTTTGTCCTGATGGTCTGCAGATACCGTTTCACCTGTAATAATTTGAACGTGCCAACGCCATTAAAAAATTATAACAATTACATATCTAACTGAAGATTACTTCAGTGCAGACATTAGGATAACGAGGTTACGTGGTACAGGAAATATGCGCAGTTTGACACAAGAGGTGGAAAAATATATCAGTCAAAAACATAACTCGCACCTGAATAAGCATGGCGAATTAAATATCTTCAGAAAGAGGCCATTCCTTCAACAATAAAGGGCCGCTGTACTTCTTCGTTCGGCATAGCAAAAAGAAACAAACATGAAACTTAGAGCTAGCAAAAGATTATCCATATATTTCATGAGCACACAAATAGCATGTAACTAATGCCAACTTTAGAAAATGTTAACAGAAGAGCTATCAAGCCCATTTCATCTACTGCAAGAACAAGCAAGAATCAATACATAACAACTTAGAAGCAATCATCTTCCAGCAGTCATTTGAAATTAACATAAAAAATATTAGAATTCCATGCATCATACACCTTCTGAACCGTGGGAAACATAATGATTATTGCACGTGCATGTGCATGTGCCATTCAAAGGCGATGCAGACCACCCCATCTTGCACTCCTATGCTCCCTACAAAACAATCTGGTCAAGAGCAATGCAAAAAGATTAACATGTAAAAAACAATTTTTGTAGATGATATGTTACAGATCAAACTGGTGTTTTTAGGATTGCATGATTGATCCCACAGGATAGAGAATATAGCAGGGATTTTTTTACCTTATAGAGTGGAGTCACAGTACAGGAAATTGGCATTATTTTTTGTAGCAATTCCACATAGAGCAGTTCACAAATTTAACCTGGTCTTCCTCCATCTCCCTCGGGTCGCCTTGTCGTGTTCAGCCGTCATCAACAGACGCTTGTATAGGCCACCACCGGCCACAGTCGTCACCAGAGCCAAGGCAAGATGAGAGTAGAACTGAGATATGAGAGAAGAATCTATCCAGGTTGCCGTTGCTGCCATTAGTCCGGCCGTCGCTTGCCCTCGATCAACCAACTACATCGAACAGACCGGATTTTTGGCTGGGCGAGGGTCTACCCGGGTTGCCGCTGCTGCCCTACGAGTGGTGTTGAAAACCATAGAAGATGCGCCCTACCCCGGTCTAAATTAGTACGTCACACAGTAAAAGAATTGGGTTCAAAAGGATACCTTGCTTTCTATATAGCAGTAAATTTAAGCAATGATGAATTGTGATATACCTTGCTTTCATCCATTCATCTAAGCTACTGCTTGGCATGGCACAAACCTTATTTACTTGTTGGCATTACACCGATGAAAAGAGACTGAACCTATGTATAAAAAAACATTTAGCAGAACGAAAATTTATAGTACCAAAGTGGAAAAGAGAAAAAAAATACAAAAGTACTGTTTAAGTGAAACAACATGATGCATAGCTTTCGTCCTTTATATATAAATTATCCTTCATAAGTATCATCCAACACACAATACAAACTGGGCAACTCCTACTATCAGAACTATAAAAAAAAGGTAGACGTAATCGCAAATTAAACGTCTCTGAGAAAATAAAATTAGAGCAAATGGAAATTAAACACAATAGAAAATTATACTATTAGTTTTTGAGGCTATTGATTTCTTTACGCAGCTATTGAGAAGTAGTGTACTGTATTGTCTAAATCCACAGATTTACCATCGTGTCTCTCTCAACCTGCCAAAATAGGAATTGAATGGAAGGACAATATCCATTCATGATTTGGGGACTAAGATTTGTTCTCTTGTAGTGAGAAAGATATATCTTTATCCATCTTAATTATTAGTTTTTTATTATTTCATCCAGACGTAATGTTACATGTTTGCATAGCTTTAGAAGGGCCTTTCCATTTCCATCACAAAACCTACATCAGTGTTTCCTATTTCAGTTCTGAATTGACCAAAGGATCAAGCATTGCAGGTATGAGAATCAGTACCAAGGGTAACCTACACGTAATATTAACCAGGTTAAGCATGTACAGCAAAATCATAAGCTTTCAGTACTTAGTATAGTAGTGAATTACTCATCTTGTTGGGATACAAAAATTGTAGAGAGGGCGAGGGAGAGGAGGAAGGCGTCTTTTCGGTTCAAACACTGAATTAAAAAAATGTATTGAAGAAACTGCATTTCAAGAATCTTTTGGGTTCTCTTATTCCCCTCTCCTTTAACAATTCAAGGTACAAATTAATGACTTGAAGACAACAGATCCCACTTTCCGCATTACGTATAAAAATATCGGTGTAAAGCTTACATGTTTGCAATCAGTGAAGATGGTTTAGTACATGTAAGATGAATATTTACCTCGTCATTTAACCTGCCATGTGGTCTCAAACACTGAATTTTATCCCTGCTAACCTGAATGTTAGACGGTTCACGCTGCACCAGGACTTTGCTACTGTAAGTGAAAAGCAACAATGTTCAGCTGTGTTAAAAAGACACATAGGAAGCTTCAAACAAGATGCAAGCATGTCATGAAATGTACCTTGAACCGTTACCATACAAACAATCATGAACTTCATTTTTAGCTTCAGCAGTTAGAGGTACAAAGAACTGAGAAAGATCAACATACATAAATCAAAGGGTTAATAGAGAATAGAAGGTTGTACAAGCCACAAGCAAGCAGGTCAATCAGCCACATATTAAAGAAAAGAAAAACAGAAGAACTCTCTGGTTGCCTCTTTTAAAATTAAGTAGTCAAACCAGATCTGACACTAAGTAAGCCAAAACTATGAAACTATCTGCATCAGTTTGCTACTTCCATCCCCAAACAAGTTTCAAGTCACCGGCTAGGCAAAAGTTGCATCCCAAAGCACAAGAACGAGGCGGAGGATTGAAAAAACCCAGATAGTTACTGGACCCGTGACTTGGAGCTGACTTGGTACTACTGCCGCATCAGATTCGCCAAAGCCTCAGCGTTCACTGACTGGTCTGCAGAACAGGCGATGACAACATGGACGCTCCAATAGCCAAGGCGAAGACGGCGTCGACACTCAGCTATGGGGCTATGGGAGAAAAGCAAGCAAGCAACGCTGACTCCAGACCAAGCCAACAAGATGAGTTGCCCAGAAATAGTGGGAACCAGTTGTCTGTTGTCAAACAGAAAAGAAAAAAAGTTCAAAACAGAGCACGCTAGCCGTCATAAGAAACTATGAATTTTTTCCACTTAATATGACACAATTCATGCAACACAAATACAGGAAAACAACAAATGCAAGATTCAGTAATTGTCGCACATATATTGCCACTCGAGAGTCAGAACTAAATTTCAAGAATTTTGTATACCAATGGTATCATTTTGACTTACCAAACCAAGCTGAACGTTATAAGCGACAGATAAACAGAGCACCAAAATTCCATCACAGATAGGGTTAATTCTTGAATCTGGCAAGTTTTGGGAAGGTGTGTGCTTGCAGGGAAGGAGAAATCCCCGACATGGCGATGCCGATGAACCAGGTAAAGAAGGAGACAATGACCCAGCCCCACACGAGGCCGGCCAGCCAGCATACTGGAGGATGCTACTGTACAACGACATGATACCCGTGAAGATCATCATCGTGGAGAAAGTTATGGCCAGCGTCTTGAACAGCCTCTGCAGCACATAAAACAAAAGATCTCCATCTCTATATCATTGTTTTCGGTGCTTTTGCTTGCTTTTCAGAAGGCAAGGACCAGGACAAAGAATTTTCCAGATTTTCATAAGGCAAGGACCAGAAACACAGCAAACATACTGAATTTAAAAGGAATGACAACTCCAGAAGACTATATGACAGTAGTGTGCTTGTACAGATTATTGCTTGATCATTGCTTGAAAAAATAAACGAATAAATCTATTTTATCATTGTTTTAACTCTTTTTCTTGCTTTTCAGAAGCCAGGGTTGCGGACCAAGTTTTTTATTGATTTTCATAAGGCAAGGACCAGAACCACAACAAACATCCTGAATTTAGAAGGAACGACAAGTCCAGAAGACTATATGTCAGTACTGTGCCTGTACAGATTACAAAACTGTGTTTCTGCTTACATGATGCTTGCCATGTTACGAATTAAACTCCAAGAAAGTAAACATCATTTGTGTATCAATCCAGGTACCCGTACAAGTAAACATCATTTGTGTACCAATTACTTGCAGTCTTGGCCGCGGCAGCCGGCGTGCGGGCGCCGTCTCGCGCGGTGAGAAGGCGGCGGCGATGCAAGGAGGCGGCGGCTAGGTTTAGGGTTCCAGCTCCTCTAGGAGCCGGACAATAGAATAGTCTTATTGCTTGATTTCCAAAAGAGTCTTACAGCTGTTTATATAACCATGATGCTAAAAAATAAGATAACTTGTGGGTTAAGCCCCTAACTAAACCTGCCCAGTGGGCCTCCTCCAGGTATAAGTTACCCCGGTCATAACAGAGGTAGTACCATGACAATCATTGAGTATGTTATATTGGTATAAATCATTACGGTAATCAGCAGAAGACACAACAAGATCCTGTATCAACAAAGTTTGCTTCCTTTGGTAGGTTGTCTCCGATTTTGTAGTAGTTTGAGACAAACCTGCATCTTTGGAGCTATCAATTTTCTTCTACAAAAACCTGACTCCTAGAGGAGCCAGAACGTCATCTCTACCTGCACCCTCACTCATTGAATGGGTTCCCAAATTGCATCCACGGCCAAAAGCGAGTGCGGCAATCACTCTATCATGTATTGTAAACACAGGAAACAAACATCATAGATCGACCGAGTAGCATCAATATCAGATCAGGACAAGGAGAGCCCCTGACAGTCAGCCCGTACCACGTACCTGTACGGAACTGAGTACTCGTCCGCGTCGACCACATCCGGTATACACCACCATGTCCATACCGTTGGTGTGGAAGGCAGAGAGGACGCGCCTGGCTCCTCGGCCACGAGGCCATGGAGCGATAGGAAGAACGCGTAGCCCCTGCGGCGAAGGCGGGTTCTACATTGAAGATGGTCGTGAGGCAATGGATCAGGCCGGGGACAGGGCGCCGGCTGTGTGCTCTCCACGCGTCTGAGTGAACAGGTCCCTCGCGATGGGGCAGGCATCCGTGGGGATCCGCGGCGGCGGCGCATCCCTGGCGTTAGAAAAGATCGAGGTCGGTGGTGAGGAGTGGCAAAGCACGGCCAGGGATCAGGAGACCCAGCCATGGGGAAAATGAGGAGAAGCCCGGGGTGAACTCCTCCATGGATCCGACACCAACAACCGTGCATACCTCACTGGTGTCGTTGGTGGTGGCCGGGAAGCTCCGTCAGTTGTGGCCATGGCCAGATCCGTGGAGCACGGCGACGGGAGGTCAAGGAGGGAGAAGAACGACGACGCTGGAGGTCCCCCTCCGTCGATCTAGCGACGTGGATGTCGATGGATGTTGAGAAACGACGACATGAAGGTGAGAGCCAGCCGGTGGGGATGGAGGTGAGGGCCGGCCGGCTTCGGCGATTGCGGACCTCGACGGTTTATCAGGGCGGCAACCTGGAGGCGGCGGTGTGTCACGGCAGTGACCTGGAGCCGGTGGCTCCTCTTGGTCCTCAGCCGCGGCGGCTAGTCTCGGATCTCGGCGGCGGCTCGCGGGGCTGGGGCGGGGGCCGAAGGGATTGAGCGGCGATTCGTTTGTGTTTTTTTCCACCGGTTTAATTTCATAGGTTATTTTTCGTAGATTTTTTTAGGACAAAAAAACCAGTGAAGGTGGGACGAAAATTGACCGGTGGAGACTACCAACTGCTCCATTAGGATTAGAGATGTTTGTCGAGTACTTTGGTAGTATATGAGTTGCATGCTTATCCTGTTATTTACCTTGCTCACACCTACCCTTCTGCTCCAAGCTATATGTATCTTTACTTGTTGATTTTGTTGTCGGACTATAAAATATAGGGGGAGTGTTGATCCTAGTGTGTGTGCCTTGCATTTCAAAGGCACCTCTAATTAGGTGCACACATTCAGGGGGAGCCTGTCTATATTTTGTAATTCTGGGATTTGCTTTACTTTCATGTCCTACCTTTGTGCAAATCCCGGGTTGTCATCAATCCATCAAAAAGGGGGGGATTGTTAAGGCATATCTCTCTCATGTAGTTTTGGTGATTGATGACAATGCTTTTGCGGACTAATTGTGTGCATTGAGTATTTCAGAGATTCATCCTTTGGCACGAGATGATTCCTTCCCCTCGGAGTTTTAAGCGAAGACGGTGTAGCTCTTTTGTTTCAATTTTGGTGGACTTGTTTCGTAGGAGTCACCGTACTATCAAGAGTGGGTCCGCATTGGTTAGGCTAGGGTGGAATCAACATGTACACATCCTTTTTGCACCCACAGAGCCTTCCCTCTTCGATGGAGTTTCCTCCTTACTTCCTGTTTTTTTGTCCCAGCGGTAGTACCGTGGACCCCACCGGTAGTACCGCCCAAGAGCCACAGGCGGCAGTATCGCTATGCAGCGGTAGTACAGCCTGGGGGCTCTCAGCCGTAGTACCGCTGCGGTTCTAGTCTCCTACCGCCTCGACTCGACGGTGTCGCCTCTCGTGTTGGGTTTTGCGGCACTGGCAGCGGCAGTAGAAGCGGCAGTACCGCTCGCAAGCGGTAGTACCGCCCCTACTACCTCGGCTAGTACCGCCCTAGGTCTAGTTCCTGCTCCGCCTCTAGCCTTCCTAGTTTGCGTGGCAGTACCTCGAGGGGGAGCGGTAGCTGATCCCAGCGGTAGTACCGCTGCCCACGGCGGTAGTACCGCTCGTTGCGGGGCTGATTGGGGGGCGGGTAATAGTTGGATTGGTTCCCCCCTTATAAAAGGAGGTCTTCTTCTCCAAAGTTGACCTACCTCTTCCCCCAAGCTCCATTGGTGCTCTAAGCTCCATTTTCGCCCGATCTCTCTCCCTAGCCAATCAAACTTGTTGATTCTTTAGGGATTGGTTGAGAAGGCCTCGATCTACACTTCCACCAATAGAAATTTGATTCCCCCCACTAATCCCTTGCGGATCTTGTTACTCTTGGGTGTTTGAGCACCCTAGACGGTTGAGGTCACCGCGAAGCCATAGTCCATTGTGGTGAAGCTTCGTGGTGTCGTTGGGAGCCTCCAATTCAGTTGTGGAGATTGCCCCAACCTTGTTTATAAAGGTTTGGTCGCCGCCTCCAAGGGCACCAATAGTGGAATCATGGCATCTCGCATTGTGTGAGGGCGTGAGGAGAATATGGTGGCCCTAGTGGCTTCTTGGGGAGCATTTTGCCTCCACACCGCTCCAACGAAGATGTACTTCCCATCAAAAGGAAGGAACTTCGGTAACACATCCTTGTGTCCATCGGTTCCGCTTTTGGTTATCTCTCACCTTTACTTGTGCAAGCTATATTGTGTTCTTTCCCTTGCTTTCTTGTGTGCTTATTGTTGTTGCATCATATAGGTTGCTCACCTAGTTGCATATCTAGACAACCTACTTTGATGCAAAGTTTAATTTGGTAAAGAAAAGCTAAAAACTGTTAGTTGCATATTCACCCCCCTGTAGTCAACTATATCGATCCTTTCAACCGTGAACACGGCTATTCAAATACGACGAATAGATCAACTTCCCAGCAGGGGTGCACCACATTACCCAACATGCTCGATCGCTCTACACTTTTTTGGGTCATGCTCATCCTCGGAAGATCAACACGTCACAGCCCTACCTAGACCCAACAAAGAGGCCAGCACGCCGGTCTAAATCCTATGCGTGCAGAGGTCTTGGGCCCATCACCTACTGCATACCTGCATGTTGTGTACGCGACTGGTGAGCAGACCTGGCAGCCTCCATTACAAAGGAGGGTGCTTTACGCGGTCCAACCCGGCACGCGTCGCTCAGTCGCTGATGCCTGGAAAGCTTCGACTGATACTACGACGTTGAGTGCCCATAATTGTTCCTGCATGGTGGTTAGTGCGTATAGGCCAGTGGCCAACTCAGATCAAATACCCAAATCCATTAGTGTGTTGGGATCCCACGATAACTAAATGCCCGGCCGTGCCACATAGAAATCTCGCGGGTACCCTCCAGGTCAACCCAACTACACTTCAACTTGCGGGTACCCCTCAGGGTCGATCCGACTTTAGTAACATGGTTCTGTGGTAAAGTCAAAGTAACCGTGTGTCCAAAACAGCAAGGGGGAACCCAAGGAATCACCCTCGATGGATTCCCACTCGATGTAACCGTCAAGGTGGACTTGGAGGAATCACCCTCGATGGTCCATGCTTGAGGGGTTGCACGACAGAGTCGTTATCGGGAGTGGTGATAGAGGAATCACCCTCGAAGACCATGACCGATTAGCTGCACTACAGAGTTAACATCAGAAGTGATATATGAGGTATCACCCTCGCACTCGATAGTAGCTCTGCAGATTTGTGCAACTAAGGGGGGGTGTGATGTGATGTGTCGGGCTCTAGACGTTGATCACGTTGATCGAGTCACCTGGTAATCCAGCGGGGGCAACAAGGACAAGGTGAGGGGCCATTGATGGATCCCTAACCAACCTATACTAAGCAGTTTAGGATAAGCAGGTAAGGTACAAGAGCAGGTTACAAAAGTAGGCTATGCATCAGAATAGGAGCAATCAAGTATAGTAGCAAAATCTAATGCAAGCATGAGAGAGAATGGAATGGACGATATCGGAATGATCAAGGGGGGTTTGCTTGCCTGGAAGCTCTGTTGAGAAGGAAGGGTCATCATCGACATAGTCGATCACAGTGGCACCGACAACGGTCTCGGGGTCTACTGAAGAGAAGAGGGGGGAGAAACAATAAATACAAAGCAAACAAAGCATAACATGGCAATAAGTTGTGCTATGTGTGACCTAACGCAGTGCTCGGTGATAGAGACGAAGAGGGAAAACATCCAGAAATGTTTTCCCGAAGTTTGGCATTTTTCGGTCAGATGAAATGGAGGGGACAGTTCCATGTTCGCTATAGTTGAGGCATGTGGCAGACGAACGGAGGGCATATTCAAAATTGTCATATTCTTCTGAGCAACTTTCATGTACACAACATTTCATCCGAGTTACAGATTATTTTATATGATTTTCAAAGTTTCATTGAATTTCTAGAATTATCTAAATTCGAAATAAAAATAGTACACTTTTGTCACCTAGTACTACTCTAGCCAGGGTCTATTATAGGTGGGGTCAAGGGGTTGGATTGACCCAATCCAAGGTGGACTAGTCAACCGCGGAATAGTGCAACTGGGTCCCAGCTGTCATTGTCTATACTTTAGTTAGATAATTTTAACTGTTTTAATTTAGACAGCTGGGTGATACGTCTCCAACGTATCTATAATTTTTGATTGTTCCATGCTATTATATTACCCCTTTTGGATGTTTATGGGCTTTATTTTACACATTTATATCATTTTTGGGACTAACCTACTAACCGGAGGCCCAGCCCATATTGCTGTTTTTTTGTCTATTTCAGTATTTCGAAGAAAAGGAATATCAAACGGAGTCCAAACGGAATGAAACCTTCGGGAGCGTGATTTTTGGAACAAACGTGATTCGGAGAGCTTGGAGTGCAAGTGAAGAAGCTTCCGAGGGCCCCACGAGATAGGGGCCACGCCCCCCTGTAGGGCGCCCCTCCCCTGTAGGGTGCGGCCACCGATGTACTTCTTCCTCCTATATATACCTACGTACCCCGAAAACATCCAGGAGCACCACGAAACACAATTTCCACTGCCGTAACCTTCTGTTTCCACGAGATCCCATCTTGGAGCCTTCGCCGACACTCTGCCGAAGGGGAATCAACCATGGAGGACCTCTACATCAACATCCGTGCCCCTCCGATGAGTTGTGAGTAGTTTACCACAGACCTACGGGTCCATAGTTATTAGCTAGATGGCTTCTTCTCTCTTTTTGGATCTCAATACAATGTTCTCCCCCTCTCTTGTGGAGATCTATTCGATGTAAACTCTTTTTGCGGTGTGTTTGCCGAGATCCGATGAATTGTGGGTTTATGATCAAGTTTATCTATGAATAATATTTGAATCTTCTCTGAATTCTTTTATGTATGATTGAGTTATCTTTGCAAGTCTCTTCGAATTATCAGTTTGGTTTGGCCTACTAGATTGGTCTTTCTTGCCATGGGAGAAGTGCTTAGTTTTGGCTTCAATCTTGCGGTGTTCTTACCCAGTGACAGAAAGGGTTGCAAGACACGTATTGTATTGTTGCCATCAAGGATAACAAGATGGGGTTTATATCATATTGCATGTGTTTATCCCTCTACATCATGTCATCTTGCTTAATGCGTTACTCTGTTCTTATGAACTTAATACTCTAAATGCAGGTAGGAGTCGGTCGATGTGTGGAGTAATAGTAGTAGATGCAGGCAGGAGTCGGTCTACTTGTTATGGATGTGATGCCTATATACATGATCATGCCTAGATAATCTCATAACTATGCGCTTTTCTATCAATTGCTCGACAGTAATTTGTTCACCCACTGTAATACTTATGCTATCTTGAGAGAAGCCTCTAGTGAAACCTATGACCCCCGCGGGTCTATCTCTTATCATATTTGCTTTCAATCTACCTTTATTTGCATCTTTACTTTTTGCATCTATATTACAAAATACCAAAAATATATTTATCTTATCATACTATCTTTATTAGATCTCACTTTCGCTAGTGGTTGTGAAGGGATTGACAACCCCTTTATTGCGTTGGTTGCGAGTTCTCAATTTGTTTGTGTAGGTGCGTGGGACTTTTGAGGAGCCTCCTACTGGATTGATACATTGGTTCTCAAAACTGAGGGAAATATTTACGCTACACTTTGCTGCATCAACCTCTCCTCTTCGAGGAAAACCAACGCAAGCTCAAGACGTAGCAAGAAGGATTTCTGGCGCCGTTGCCGGGGAGGTCTTCGCTCAAGTCAAGACATACCAAGTACCCATCACAAACCCATCTCCCTCGCATTTACATTATTTGCCATTTGCCTCTCGTTTTCCTCGCCCCCACTTCACCCTTGTCGTTTTATTCGCCCTCTCTTTCCCAATCTCCTCCTCTCTTTTCGCTTGCCGTTTTTCTGTTTGCTCGTGTGTTGGATTACTTATTGCCATGGCACAAGATAATACCAAGTTGTGTGACTTCTCGAATACCAATAATAATGATTTCCTTAGTACTCCGATTGCTCCTCTTAATGATGTTGAGTCTTGTGAAATCAATACCGCTTTGCTGAATCTTGTTATGAAAGATCAATTCGCCGGCCTTCCTAGTGAAGATGCCGCTACTCATCTAAACAATTTTGTTGATTTGTGTGATATGCAAAAGAAGAAAGATACGGATAACAATATTGTCAAATTGAAGTTATTTCCGTTTTCACTTAGAGATCGTGCTAAAGTTTGGTTTTCATCTTTGCCTAAAAATAGTATTGATTCTTGGAACAAGTGCAAAGATGCTTTTATCTCTAAGTATTTTCCTCCCGCTAAGATCATCACTCTTAGGAATGATATTATGAATTTTAAACAACTTGATCATGAGCATGTTGCCCAATCTTGGGAAAGAATGAAATTGATGCTTCGCAATTGCCCTACTCATGGTTTGAATTTATGGATGATCATACAAAATTTTTATGCCGGTTTGAACTTTGCTTCTAGAAATCTCTTAGATTCGGCCGCGGGAGGCACCTTTATGGAAATCACGTTAGGAGATGCTACAAAATTGCTTGATAATATTATGGCCAATTATTCTCAATGGCACACCGAAAGATCTTCTAGTAAAAAAGTGCATGCTATAGAAGAAATTAATATTTTGAGTGGAAAGATGGATGAACTTATGAAGATGTTTGCTACTAAAAATACTCCTCTTGATCCCAATGATATGCCTTTGTCTTCCTTGATTGAGAATAATAATGAATCTATGGATGTGGATTTTGTTGGTAGGAATAGTTTTGGAAACAATGCTTATAGAGGAAATTTTAATGCTAAACTGTTCCCTAGTAATCCCTCTAATAATTATGGAAATTCCTACAATAATTCTTATTGTAATTTTAATAAGATGCCCTCTGATTTTGAGAATAGTGTGAAAGAATTTATGATTTCTCAAAAGAATTTTAATGCTTTGCTTGAAGAAAAATTGCTCAAAGTTGATGATTTGGCTAGGAACGTTGATAGACTTTCGCTTGATGTTAATTCTATTAAACTTGGATCTTCTTCTCCTAAGCATGATATCAATGAGTCTCTCAAAGTAATGAGAATTTCCATTGACGAGTGCAAGGAAAGTACCGCTAGATTGCGTGCTAAAAAAGAAAGCTTTATAAAAGCGTGTTCTTTTAGTCTTCATGAAAATAATGATGAAGATCTTAAAGTTATTGATGCGTCTCCGACTAGATCTATGTTTTGCAATATGAATTTTGATGATTATGGGAGTGATGATGAATCAACTTTGCCTAGAAGGCGTCCCAAAAGTTCGGAGTCTTTAGATCTTGATGTTAAATTTGGTAAAAGTGAGATTGGAGAATCCTCAACTTCTAATAATATTGAACCTACTATCTCGGATTTCAAGGAATTTGATTATGATAATTGCTCTTTAAAAGGTTGTATTTCCTTGTTGCAATCCGTTGTTAATTCTCCTCATGCTTATAGTCAAAACAAAGCTTTTACCAAACATATTGTTGATGCCTTGATGAAATCTTATGATGAAAAACTTAATTTGGAAGTTTCTATACCTAGAAAACTTAATGATGAGTGGGAACCTACTATAAAGATTAGAATTAAAGATTATGAGTGTTTTGCTTTGTGTGATTTGGGTGCTAGTGTTTCCACGATTCCGAAAAATTTATGTGATATTCTAGGTTTCCATGATCTTGATGATTGCTCTTTAAATTTGCACCTTACGGATTCCACCATTAAAAAGCCTATGGGAAGGATCAATGATGTTCTTATTGTTGCAAATAGAAATTTGGTGCCCGTAGATTTTATCGTTCTTGATATAGATTGCAATCTTTCTTGCCCTATTATTCTTGGTAGACCTTTCCAAAGAAGGATTGGTGCGATTATTGATATGAAGGAAGGGAATATTAGATTCCAATTTCCATTAAAGAAAGGCATGGAACACTTTCCAAGAAAGAAAGTCAAATTACCTTATGAATCTATCATGCGTGTTACTTATGAATTTAGTGCCAAAGATGGCACTCGTTAGATCTATCCTTGTTTTTTTTGCCTAGCTAAGGGCGTTAAACAATAGCGCTAGTTGGGAGGCAACCCAATTTTCTTTATGTATTTTTTGTTTTTGCTCCTGTTTAGTAATAAATCTTGCATCCACCTTCTGTTTAGATGTGTTTTTATCTTTTACTTAGTGTTTGTGCCAATTAGAACCTATAGGATAACCTACGATGATAGTTGATTTGATTCTGCTGAAAAACAGAAACTTTGCACGCACGAATATAATTTTGTTAAATCACAGGACGTGCTTTTGCATTGATTCTTTTTGCTTCTGTTTAATAAACAAATTGTCCAGGACTTCCTATTTTGGTAGGATTTTTAGAGTTCCAGAAGTTTGCGTTAGTTATAGATTGCTACAGACTGTTCTGTTTTTGACAGATTCTATTTTTCGTGTGTTGTTTGCTTATTTCAATGCATCTATGGCTAGTAATTCAGTCTATGAACCATAAAGAAGTTGGAATACAGTAGGTTTAACACCAATATAAATAAAGAATGAGTTCATTGCAGTACCTTATGTGGTGGTTTTGTTTTCTTTCACTAACGGAGATTATAAGATTTCCTGTTGAGTTTTGTGTTGTGAAGTTTTCAAGTTTTGGGTAAAGCTTTTATGGACTGTGGAATAAGGAGTGGCAAGAGCCTAAGCTTGGGGATGCCCATGGCACCCCAAGATATTCAAGGATAGCCAAAAGCCTAAGCTTGGGGATGCCCCGGAAGGCATCCCCTCTTTCGTCTTCGTTCATTGGTAACTTTACTTGGAGCTATATTTTTATTCGCTACATGATATGTGTTTTGCTTGGAGCGTCGTGTATTATATTAGTATTTGCTTTTTAGTTTACCACAATCATTCTTGTTATACACACCTTTTGGGAGAAGCCTATTTGATTAGAATTTGCTAGAATACTCTATGTGCTTCACTTATATCTTTTGAGCTTGATAGTTTTTGCTCTAGTGCTTCACTTATATCTTTTAGAGCATGGTGGTGTCTTAATTTTGAAGAAATTGCTAGTCTCTCATGCTTCACTTATATTATTTTGAGTGTCTTTCAGAACAGCATGGTATTTGCTATGATCATAAAGTTGGTCCTAGAATGATGAGCATCCAAGTTGGTTATAATAAAAACTATCATAGAAAGTGAATTGGATGCTATGATCAACTTGATGCTTGATAATTGTTTTGAGATATGGAGGTAGTGATATTAAAGTCATGCTAGTTGGGTGATTATGAATTTAAATAATGCTTGTGTTGAAGTTTGTGATTCCCGTAGCATGCACGTATGGTGAACCGCTTTGTGATGAAGTTGGAGCACAATTTTATTTATTGATTGTCTTCCTTATGAGTGGCGGTCGGGGACGAGCGATGGTCTTTTCCTACCAATCTATCCCCCTAGGAGCATGCGCGTAGTGCTTTGGTTTTTGATGACTTCTAAATTTTTGCAACAAGTATATGAGTTCCTTTGATTAATGTTGAGTCCATGGATTATACGCACTCTTTCACCCTTCCACCATTGCTAGCCTCTCCTGTATCATGCAATTTTCGCCGGTACCTTACACCCACCATTTACCTTCCTCAAAGCAGCCACCATATCTACCTATTATGGCATTTCAATAGCCATTCCGAGATATATTGCCATGCAACTTTCCACCGTTCCGTTCATATGACACGCATTAATTTTGTCATATTGCTTTTTGCATGATCATGTAGTTGACATTGTATTTGTGGCAAGGCCACCTTCATATTTTTCATGCATGTCGCTCTTGATTCATTGCATATCCCGGTACACCGCCGGAGGCATTCATATAGAGTCATATCTTGTTCTAGCTTTGAGTTGTAAACCCATAAAGTGTGATGATCTTCATTATTAGAGCATTGTCCTAGTGAGGAAAGGATGATGAAGACTATGATTCCCCCATAAGTCGGGATGAGACTTCGGACTTTACAAAAAGAAAAAAAAAGAAAAAAAGAGAAAGGCCAAAAAGAAAAAAAAGAGGAAAGGCCAAAGAAAAGAAAAAAAGGAAAAAAAAGAAGAAAGAAAAAAAATAAAAAAAATAAAATGAGAGAAAAAGAGAGAAGGGACAATGCTACTATCTCTTTTCCACACTTGTGCTTCAAAATAGCACCATGATCTTCATGATAGAGAGTCTCATATGTTGTCACTTTCATATACTAGTGGGAATTTTTCATTTTAGAATTTGGCTTGTATATTCCAATGATGAGCTTCCTCAAAGTGCCCTAGGTCTTCGTGAGCAAGCAAGTTGGATGCACCCCACTTAGTTTCTTTTGCTGAGCTTTCATATATTTATAGCTCTAGTGCATCTGTTGCATGGCAATCCCTACTCACTCACATTGATATATATTAATGGGCATCTCCATAGCCCGTTGATACGTCTAGTTGATGTGAGAACTATCTTCTCCTTTTTGTCTTCTCCACAACCACCCTTCTATTCCACATATAGTGCTATGTCCATGGCTCATGCTCATGTATTGCGTGAAAGTTGAAAAAGTTTGAGATTATTAAAGTATGAAACAATTGCTTGGCTTGTCATCGGGGTTGTGCATGATTAAATACTTTGTGTGATGAAGATAGAGCATAGCCAGACTATATGATTTTGTAGGGATAACTTTCTTTAGCCATGATATTTTGAGAAGACATGATTACTTTGATTAGTATGCTTGAAGTATTACTATTTCTTATGTCAATATGAACTTTTATTTTGTATTCATTTGGATCTGAACATTCATGCCACAATAAAGAAAATTACATTATGAATTATGCTAGGTAGCATTCCACATCAAAAATTTCTTTTTTTTATCATTTACCTACTCGAGGACGAGCAGGAATTAAGCTTGGGGATGCTTGATACGTCTCCAACGTATCTATAATTTTTGATTGTTCCATGCTATTATATTACCCCTTTTGGATGTTTATGGGCTTTATTTTACACATTTATATCATTTTTGGGACTAACCTACTAACCGGAGGCCCAGCCCATATTGCTGTTTTTTTTGCCTATTTCAGTATTTTGAAGAAAAGGAATATCAAACGGAGTCCAAACGGAATGAAACTTTCGGGAGCGTGATTTTTGGAACAAACATGATCCGGAGAGCTTGGAGTGCATGTCAAGAAGCTTCCGAGGGCCCCACGAGATAGGGGGCCGCCCCCCCTATAGGGCGTGCCCCCTATCTCGTGGGCCCCTCGGGCGGCCACCGATGTACTTCTTCCTCCTATATATACCTACGTACCCCGAAAACATCCAGGAGCACCAAGAAACACAATTTCCACCACCGTAACCTTCTGTATCCGCGAGAACCCATCTTGGAGGCTTCACCGGCACTCTGCTGGAGAGGGAATCAACCATGGAGGGCCTGTACATCAACATCCTTGCCCCTCCGATGAGTTGTGAGTAGTTTACCACAGACCTACGGGTCCATAGTTATTAGCTAGATGGCTTCTTCTCTCTTTTTGGATCTCAATACAATTTTCTCCCCCTCTCTTGTGGAGATCTATTCGATGTAAGCTCTTTTTGCGTTGTGTTTGTCGAGATCCGATGAATTGTGGGTTTATGATCAAGTTTATCTATGAATAATATTGAATCTTCTCTGAATTCTTTTATGTATGATTGAGTTATCTTTGCAAGTCTCTTCGAATTATCAGTTTGGTTTGGCCTACTAGATTGGTCTTTCTTGCCATGGGAGAAGTGCTTAGCTTTGGGTTCAATCTTGCGGTGTTCTTACCCAGTGACAGAAAGGGTTGCAAGACACGTATTGTATTGTTACCATCGAGGATAACAAGATGGGGCTTATATCATATTGCATGTGTTTATCCCTCTACATCATGTCATCTTGCTTAATGCGTTACTCTGTTCTTATGAACATAATACTCTAGATGCAGGCAGGAGTTGGTCGATGTGTGGAGTAATAGTAGTAGATGCAGGTAGGAGTCGGTCTACTTGTTATGAATGTGATGCCTATATACATGATCATGCCTAGATAATCTCATAACTATGCGCTTTTCTATCAATTGCTCGGCAGTAATTTGTTCACCCACCGTTATACTTATGCTATCTTGAGAGAAGCCTCTAGTGAAACCTATGGCCCCCGGGTCTATCTCTTATCATATTTGCTTTCAATCTACCTTTATTTGCATCTTTACTTTTTGCATCTATATTACAAAATACCAAAAATATATTTATCTTATCATACTATCTTTATTAGATCTCACTTTCGCAAGTGGCCGTGAAGGGATTGACAACCCCTTTATTGCGTTGGTTGCGAGTTCTCAGTTTGTTTGTGTAGGTGCGTGGGACTTTTGAGGAGCCTCCTACTGGATTGATACCTTGGTTCTCAAAACTGAGGGAAATACTTACGCTACACTTTGCTGCATCACCCTCTCCTCTTCGAGGAAAACCAATGCAAGCTCAAGACGTAGCACTGGGCCCGGTGGTTAGTGTGAGAGGGTTAACTAGCAGGGTGTTTATTCCACAAATGTTTAATTAGTGGGGGGGGGGGGTAATTAGGAGGTAGTCCCCAATTAAACAGGGGGCCCGGCCCAGGTGGCCATGGCTGGGACGCGCACGCCCTCGCACACGTAGCCAGGGGGAATGACGATGCCCTGGCGCCAGGAGGCGAGCATGGGTGGCTAGCAAGCGGGCGGCGCCGACACCGGGCGGAGGCGAGGTGCGGCTAGCGCGCGGCAGAAGGCAGGAGCAGGCGGCACGTTGCGGGTGGGATGAGCAGCGGGCGGCGCGGGCTGGCGGCGCAGGGCATCGGAGCGCGTGGAGCATGGTAGTGTAGCAACAGGAGGCAAGCGGTGGCAGCAGTAGGCGGAAGAAGTAGCAAGCAACAGCGGCCAGTAGCAGTAGGAGTCGAGCAGGAGGCGAGCAGCACGGGCAAGTAGCAGCAACAACAAGCAATGGCAGCACGCAGCGGTAGCAGTAGTTAAGAGCAGCAGCAACGACATGGCAGTAGCAGCTCGCAAGGAGCAGCAGTAGTGGGCACCTGTGGTGAGCAACAACAAGCAGCAACATAGTAGCACAAGGAGAAGAGGCAGAGTAGTGGTACCACACACACACGTATGCCTATGCGGGAGCTCGGACACGACGGTGATGGCGGCCTACGGCGACGAAAGGGGGGACGGAGGAAGGGGGCCTCACTGGGTCCCTATAGATGTGCAAAAGCGAGGTCAGGGAGGGCTTGACGGTGGCGGTTTCTGGCAATGGCGATGGAGGTGGAGAGAAGGGAGACCGGCTCGATCCGGTCGCTGTGGAGGCATAGAGCTCGGAGTGGTGGTCGAAGTCGACGAGGCGGACGACGGTGAAGCGGACGAACATGCTCCTAGGTGGCGGAGGCGACGCTGAGCGCGGGGACAGAGGGATCCATGGCGATGACAGCGCAGTTGTGTGCGGAGACGTCAAGGGAGAGAGCGAGGGGGGAAATGAGTGGAGCTGGGGTTCTAGGGGACGAGGGGGAACCTTATACTTGCGGGGAGGCGGCAGATGGCCTCCACGGCGGCATGGCGCGGCCATGGCGGGTTGATCTCTGCCATGACTCCCCGTGAATAGGAAGAAGGCGACAGGCAGCACAAATGAGTTGGGCCAGCTTCTGTAGCTAGCTGGGCTAAAGTGCATAGTAGCACTTCTCTCCCTTTTTTCCTTTCCCTTTCCTTTTTTTGCATCGTTTTCTATTATCTCTAGCGAGCAAACGAAGGTTGCTACACATGACACTTAGCACATAATTCAAACACCACATACCAAGGCCACACACAAACTTTCAATTATTTTGGAAATGTTTAAATAGTTGTTTTATTTCCAATGGTTAAATTAAATGTTATAGGTCCAACCTATTTGATGCTAGGGAAAAAAGGTAATCCAAATAATGTTGGTTTCTTTATGAAAATTACTTATTGAATAATGGCAACCCAACAAACATTTTTATTTTGCCGGTTGAATATGTAAATTTTCGGCTTGCAATTTAAATTCGAAATTGAATTGGTTTTCAACCATGGGGCAATTAGCTTAGTAATCAGGGTGACTTGGCATCATTAGTGTGAAGTTACTGTAGCATGATTATCCGGGTGTTACACCGACCGAGCCAGTGTGATAAAGGTGAGCCATTCTTCCTCCTGGACCTCCTCCTTGTCTCTTATGCCCTTTGTTACCTCGTCGCCAAGCACTGTTGACCGCTGTCGTGAGAGCTTGTTGTAGCTCCATATCTCAATATCCCCAGGTCAGTGCGGCCTCACGCCCGCGAGCTTGCGCACACACTGGCAGGCCAGGGCCTGCAAGTGCACGGGGTTTAGTTATAGCCTTTTCGAAATAAGAGTATCGATTACATAAGAAGCACATGAATTGGACTTGCCTATAGACACTTATGGAAATGTGCCCACAAGTTAGTTATGGGCGCAAAGCAAAATAAAGGCAGAAGGTTGTAACAATTTTGAGTAGAGTGTGAACAAAAGTAAATAGCGTAATAGAAGTAAAGAAGCATAGTGAGACGAATAAATGCAATGAAACCAACAAGAGGATTAAAGCGTTCTGAGGGAGTTCGGAATTCCCACTAGTATGTGTCTAACGTAACATATGCTATTGGATTGTTCTAGGTTGGGTACTTGAGCCACTCTAGATGTTTGTAATTGGGCGGATCCGGGTACAGTATACGTTCTATTCCAGGTAGACTTCATACCACGCACGCCACTAATGTTGTTTTCCCACTACTATCTCATTACAGCAATTAAGGGTTTCTCTGTGGACACGGCCACACCAAGGGTTCTCTGTTATTCTCGTATTAATTGCAAAGGCGGGGTAGAGAGGATTTTACTGTCACCTCGAACTACCTAAATATCATAACATTTACAAGGAGAGTGATATGCTTCGTGGACATATGAAAGCGCAACTAATCCTCCGGTGGTTTTGGTAATTCATAACAATATATACATCATTGAACTAATGCCTATTCAAAGAATATTTTAGGAGTTCAATTAGGTGGCAATTGTATGTGAATGTGGACCCGTTAAAATGAAAAGGACATGTCTTGGCAAAGCTTCAAAACTCTACATATTTGGTTTAGTGATACAAGATCACATTGGGTCCTTACGAAAGCCAACACTATTAAAAGGGGATGATATTTTTATCAGGGTCTAACTGCTCAGGTGCTTAGAGATATTGCTCCAAAACCCTTAGTCACACTCTCACATCTATATATGTCCGAAACCCTAAAGTTAATCTCGGTCCCACTGATATGCATCTAGCTGGACTCACTGAGATACACTTGACATAGCCACTGAAACCCTAGCGTCTCGGTCTCATCGAGCTGGCCCTTTGGTCCCACCGAAGAGCGATTGCCAACCTTCTGTTACCAATTGCTTTCACTTTGAAATTTCTGAGTGGTTTTAATCGGTGACACCAAAGTGTGGAAAGGCTTAGGTCAGCATCATTTGGTCCCACCGAGAGGTTTCATCTTATCTCACAAAAAAGCCTAAAGTTCAAACCTTTTGTACTAGTCGATCTCACCGAATGTTTTCACCCGGTCCCACCGAGTAATGCATAAAGGTGTGTAACGGTTAGTTTTTTGGTGCTACCTATACATACCCCCACCCATTCCACCAACTCTCAGAGAGCGATTAGTTCGAAGCTACCACTTCCCATATCCATTTTCTGACAGAGAATCACCTACCCTTATTTTGAGATCAATAGGATCCCATTCCAATGTTTGATCTGTGATCGCTAGCCTCCTCGATTTGCTTTCCACTCCAATCCCTCTCCTACCATGCAACCAAAATCTACGAGAGAGTGTTTGAGCATTGAGGATACTATCTTTTGAAGCATAAGAGCAAGGAGTTCATCATCATCAACAACATCTATCACCTTTTGGAGAGTGGTGTCTCCTGGATTAGTTAGGTGTCACTTGGGAGCCTCCAAGCTTATGGAGTTGAACCAAGGAGTTTTTAGGGCAAGAAGATCGCCTACTTCATGAAGATCTACCCCGAGCTAGGCTAGTTTGTCGTGGACGTAAGCCATGATGGCATAGACAAGGTTGCTTCTTCATGGAACCTTCATCGGTGGTGCCCTTCGTGTACTCGCGCAGTCGTTACCCTTTGTGGGTCGAAGTCTCAATCAACGTGGACGTACGATAGCACCACCTATCGGAACCACGCCAAAAATCACCGTGTCTTCATTGCATTTGATTATCTCCAAACCCCTACTTTCATGTGCAACGTCTTTACTTCCCGCTACCATTATATTAGACTTGGATGTGTAGGGTGCTAGTAGACGTGCTAAAATCTGCCTAGAACTAAAATTGGGAAAATGCTGGGTTTTATTGGTCAAGTAGTCTAACTAATCACCCCCCTCTAGACCTACTTTCAATCCTACACTATATAAGATAGAAATGTTTAGTGGGGCCCCTTTACAACATTCATGAAGGCTATTAAGTCAAACATTCAAGAGAGAATCTCATATCCCTATAAGCATCCAGCACCTATACATACCAATGTTCGTCCATAACCCCGAGAACCAGGGGAACTATTCACACATGGAGATAGCTAGGGGTTGGCGTTCGTTATAAGCCGAAAATTCGGTTTCTACCAATCGTTTTTTTGAAATTTCGGTTAGGAAATTAAGAAACCGAATATGACGGCTCATAATAGGTTACCAAAAATCCAATAACCAAATTATTCGGTTCGGTTCCCGGTTTATACCGAAGGAACCACGCATGAGCAATTGTTGCCTGAGGACGCAGCAACGGCACCCTATATAGCCGAAAATTTGTGCCCATTTCCTCAGCCAGGCGAGGTGGTACTTGATACGTCTCCAACGTATCTATAATTTTTGATTGCTCCATGCTACTTTATCTACTGTTTTGGACTATATTGGGCTTTATTTTCCACTTTTATATTATTTTTGGGACTAACCTATTAACCGGAGGCCCAGCCCAGAATTGCTGTTTTTTGCCTATTTTAGTGTTTCGAAGAAACGGAATATCAAACGGAGTCCAAACGGAATGAAACCTTCGGGAACGTGATTTTCTCACCGAACGTGATCCAGGAGACTTGGACCCTACTCCAAGAAGTGCCAGAGGCGGTCACGAGGGTGGAGGGCGCGCCCAAGCGCCCCCTGGGCGCGCCCCCTACCTCATGGGTCCCCTAACGCTCCACCGACATTCTCCTTCCTCCTATATATACCTACGTATCCCCAAACGATCACAAGAGGAGCCAAAAACCTAATTCGACCGCCGTAACCTTCTGTATCCACGAGATCCCATCTTGGGGCCTGTTCCGGAGCTCCTCCGGAGGGGGCATCCACCACGGAGGGCTTCTACATCAACACCATAGCCCCTCCGATGAAGTGTGAGTAGTTTACTTCAGACCTTCGGGTCCATAGCTAGTAGCTAGATGGCTTCTTCTCTTTTTTTGGATCTCAATACAATGTTCTCCCCCTCTCTCGTGGAGATCTATTCGATGTAATCTTCTTTTTGCGGTGTATTTGTTGAGACCGATGAATTGTGGGTTTATGATCCAGTTTTATCTATGGAAAATATTTGATTCTTCTCTGAATTCTTTTATGTATGATTGAGTTATCATTGCAAGTCTCTTCGAATTATCCTTTTTGGTTTGGCCAACTAGATTGGTGGTTCTTGCAATGGGAGAAGTTCTTAGCTTTGGGTTCAATCTTGCGGTGTCCTTACCCAGTGACAGAAAGGGTTGCAAGGCACGTATTGTATTCTTGCCATCGAGGATAACAAGATGGGGTTTTTATCATATTGCATGAATTTATCCCTCTACATCATGTCATCTTGCTTAAGGCGTTACTCTGTTTTTAACTTAATACTCTAGATGCATGCTGGATAGCGGTCGATGAGTGGAGTAATAGTAGTAGATGCAGAATCGTTTCGATCTACTTGTCTTGGACGTGATGCCTATATACATGATCATAACCTAGATATACTCATAACTATGCTCAATTCTGTCAATTGCTCAACAGTAATTTGTTCACCCACCGTAGAATATCTATGCTCTTGAGAGAAGCCACTAGTGAAACCTATGGCCCCCGGGTCTATTATCATCATATCAATCTCTATCGCTTTATTTACTTGCTTTGTTTTTACTTTGCCTTTTACTTTTTACTTTGCATCTATCTATCAAAAATACCAAAAATATTATTTATCATCTCTACCGGATCTCACCCTCGTAAGTGACCATGAAGGGATTGACAACCCCTAATCGCGTTGGTTGCGAGTAGCTATCGTTTTGTGTAGGTACGAGGGACTTGTGCGTGGTCTCCTACTGGATTGATACCTTGGTTCTCAAAAACTGAGGGAAATACTTACGCTACTTTGCTGCATCATCCTATCCTCTTCGGGGAAATCCAACGCAGGGCTCAAGAGGTAGCAAGAAGAATTTCTGGCGCCGTTGCCGGGGAGGCTCACGCAAGCAAGTCAACAATACCAAGTACCCATCGCAATCCCTATCTCTCGCATTACATTATTTGCTATTTGCCTCTCGTTTTCCTCTCCCCCACTTCACCCTTGCCGTTTTATTTACCCTCTCTTTCCCAATCTCCTCCTCTCTTTCCCGTTTGCCTTTTTCCCGTTGCCTTTCTGTTTGCTTGTGTGTTGGATTACTTGTTGCCATGGCGCAAGATAATACCAAATTGTGTGATTTCTCGAATACCAATAATAATGATTTCCTTAGTACTCCGATTGCTCCTCTTAATAATGATGAGTCTTGTGAAATCAATACCGCTTTGTTGAATCTTGTTATGAAAGATCAATTCGCCGACCTTCCTAGTGAAGATGCCGCTACCCATCTAAACAATTTTGTTGATTTGTGTGATATGCAAAAGAAGAAAGATACGAATAACAATATTGTCAAATCGAAGTTATTTCCGTTTTCACTTAGAGATCGTGCTAAAGTTTGGTTTCCGTCTTTGCCTAAAAATAGTATTGATTCTTGGAACAAGTGCAAAGATGCTTTTATCTCTAAGTATTTTCCTCCCGCTAAGATCATCACTCTTAGGAACGATATCATGAATTTTAAACAACTTGATGATGAGCATGTTGCCCAATCTTGGGAAAGAATGAAATTAATGCTTCGCAATTGCCCTACTCATGGTTTGAATTTATGGATGATCATACAAATTTTTTATGCCGGATTGAATTTTGCTTCTAGAGATCTTTTAGATTCGGCCGCGGGAGGCACGTTTATGGAAATTACGTTAGGAGATGCTACCAAATTTCTTGATAATATTATGGCTAAATATTCTCAATGGCACACCGAAAGATCTTCTAGTAAAAAAGTGCATGCTATAGAAGAAATCAATGTTTTGAGTGAAAAGATGGATGAACTTATGAAGATGTTTGCTCCTAAAAATACTCCTCTTGATCCCAATGATATGCCTTTATCTACTTTGCTTGAGAATAATTTGTTCACCCACCGTAGAATATCTATGCTCTTGAGAGAAGCCACTAGTGAAACCTATGGCCCCCGGGTCTATTCTCATCATATCAATCTCTATCGCTTTATTTACTTGCTTTGTTTTTACTTTGCCTTTTACTTTTTACTTTGCATCTATCTATCAAAAATACCAAAAATATTATTTATCATCTCTATCAGATCTCACCCTCGTAAGTGACCGTGAAGGGATTGACAACCCGTAATCGCGTTGGTTGCAAGTAGCTATCGTTTTGTGTAGGTACGGGGGACTTGTGCATGGTCTCCTACTGGATTGATACCTTGGTTCTCAAAAACTGAGGGAAATACTTACGCTACTTTGCTGCATCATCCTCTCCTCTTCAGGGAAATCCAATGCAATGCTCAAGAGGTAGCAGTACTAAACAAATGTTGTTCACACACACGCATGGAACACACGCTCAGATTTACTATGGCTCAAAAAGCCCACATTAAATTAGGCATGCATCGTTGCATGCACTTGGTCACCTTTGGCCCACACTTTTGCATGCGCACAACACGCTGGTCGCTAGCGACGTGGCACTGTTATACTTCTCATATCATGCATATGGTGTCTAGCATTGCATAGTTTAGACATCATATACACAATATTCAACACCATGTTCTTAGTTCAGACATCATACATGCGAATGCCATCTGCTTGGTATATAAATCACATATGTGAATTATATCATGCGATCCTGATTACTTAGATAACATGTATGTGAATTATGTCATGCAAACCTGTTTACTAAAGACATCATATAATATCTCATGCCATCTTGTTTAGTTAGTCATCATATATTCGAATTATGTCATGCTATGCTATCCAGTTTAGATAGACATCATATATGTGAAATTATGTCATGCTATCCTTTTTATTTAAACAATATATAAGTGTGAACTATTTCATGCCCTCTTTTCCCCACACTATCTATTGCATCTGACTCTCATACAAGGTATGTACATTCAACTACTTTCTTGTTTACCAACCATTTGAATTGGAGGGGGTGATGGCAGTATCTAGCGGAGTAAAAACACAGTCTTCAAATAAAACAATGCTACCTCTTGGTGGAGATAGCACCCCGGTTGTACATGCACAAGAACCATCCCTACCACACATAACCAAGATTCTCGCAGATTGTACCCCTACTCCGATGGACAGAGAACCAGGTTCACCCAATCTAACCCCAACCCCAGGAGATAGTAACCCAGTTCCAGTTGTCACAACACTATCTTCACCATAGAGCTCCCAAACAAGAGCAATTAGTAAGGCACCTCCAGTGCCCAAAGTGCCACTACTACCACGGCGAACCCCAACTCCACCAGTTAGTAAACCTATTCTTGTGGATGAAGTATAACTAGCCATTCGTAGTTTAGCATCTATCACATTTGATGTTGTTAAATCCTATGTGCGTATCTTCCCATCATGGAAATATTATACTGAAGATGAAGGAAAAATCCAGTTGCAGGTGTTCGTCCAGGAGTTATGTGTAAGCATTTTATTCATGGCAATTACTTTGCTTTGTCCCATACATTCTACCTCCATGCTGGTTATAATACAACAAATGTTCCCATTTTTCTCTATAGAGAAGGATCGATTTGGAAACTCAGGATGAGGTAACCTGTGCTAATACCTCTGCTAGCTTCAAGAATGCTTTTTGGCAGTATCAGAATTACCTGAAGAAAACATACTTCACTGGCAAGGAAACTCATCAAATTCCCTTCACTACAAAAAAAATACACTTCCGTGATGATACATGTTTGTCACAGTGGGTCATGTTTTCTGTCATGCATGTACATCCATGATGATTTTATGACAGAATCAAGATAGTCATACCTGTGCTGTCGTAGAAGTGTTCCATGACATTACCAAAATTATCATCATGGAAGTGTCCACTTCCATGATGATAAATCACGCGTCATAGAAGTGCTTTCATCAAGGCCGACCGACACGTGGCATCCACCGTAATGGCTCGCCGTTAAGCTATCAGGTCCGATTTTGGATCCGATAACCCGTTAACAGCCCCGACCAATGGGGATTCTCCACGTGTAAAATCATCATTGGCTGGAGGAAACACGTGTCGGCTCACCGTTGGGACAGATGTCATCCACTCATTGTATCAAAGGCGCCTATGATACGTCGACACGTGGCACGGCCCAACAAAGGCCCATTCCTGTGAAAAGGCCGACCCGTTTGTCTTGGTCAAAAGGTGGCGGGCCGGCCCACAGAAAGCCTGTTAACGACCTGTTCGCATATAGCCCATTTACGGCTCGCTAACCCAGGGCCCGTTATGACCTATCCGAATTAGGCCCATTAGCGCCATTTGTGCCGTCCAATATGATTCCAGCCTGTTTTTACTTCCGGCGCATGTATGGCCCATGACATCTTTCGGCCCATATGAGGCCCTTTGTAACTCTTGGCCCATTAACAACCCATGGTGAAACTGGCCCGTAACAAACATTGTATCACTTTATACCCATTAACGGCCCATTATTCCATTGGGCCATTTCCAGCCCATGTTATCTTTAGGCCTTCTCAGGGCCCATTTATTCTTGGGCTCATTTCCAGCATTCGGTACTTACGGCCCGTTACTTTAATTTTCTGCTTGTGGGCCAAATTCAGCCCGTGGTTACAGTCGGCCCATTTGTGGCCCGTTAATACGTAGGGCCGTTTTCATAGCGTCATCAAATACGGCCGATTAACGACGGCCTGTTATGGTCGGCCCATGAACGGACGATTCCAACTCTAGCCCGTTTACGGCCATAATGCGGTCTGTTATTGGCCCATGTTTGGCCAATCATTCATACGACCCATATAAGGCCCATTGATGATAAGACCCGTAGAAGGCCCATTCTGTCTACGACCTGTAGAAGACCCATTGTTTCTACGCCCCGTAGAAGGCCCATTGTTTCTACGGCTCATAGAAGGCCCATTGTTTCTACGGCCCGTAGGAGGCCTAGTGTCACTACAGTAAATATGTAGCCCATGGTTATTGTGGCGTAGTTTTAAAAATAGGTTATTGCGGCCACTAGCAAACCGTGGAAAAAGAACTGCACTAACTTCAAGCAAATAAATAAACAAGACAACAAGGAAATAAATAAGCAAGCAACTTACGCTAGGCTATCACGGCTATTACACATATTACATCCACTAGGCATCAAAGTTCGCCACTAGTGCAAATATAGGGAACAAAGCAGCATATCATATACACTGGTTGTCAAAGTTGGCGACCAGTGCAAATAAATGCCGCAGCAAAACAAGTCCAGAATAGAAACCACTTCAGAAGATCTCAAGAAACAATATCTTGGGTACCCATAATGCTAGCAAGATGCTTAGGAATCTTATTAACTTTCTCTTGTTTGGCGCTTAAATCCTCTAGCGCTTGTTGTTGCACCAGAAAGTATACATCTGAATTCTGCAGGGACTTCCTCAGTCCTTCAGCTTCCTGTCGTAGCACATCTGATCGATGTCTTTCAACTTGAAGTTGAGACTCACGAAGACGAACTGATTCAGACAGCGAGTTCGAAGAGCTTGTGCCAGCACTAGTGGCCAGTAACTCGAACACTACATCAAGACAGGACTTTTGGGTTCTCTCACCGTCGTCAAGATTGTTTTTATTAGCTTTTTTGGAGACCAATAGGGATGTCTCACTATCTTAAACCTTATGGGTATTACTGCCTTTACCATTGCATAACGGGGTACTGTTCTCCAATATTTTGTCCACATTCTAAAAGAGAAACAAGTAGACACATCACAGGTTTACCATGTTGTATATGATACTCATTTTGGTAAATCAGTTCAGTAGTAAAGTGGACAGGATAACAGCATGAAACAAACTTATATCTATGTACCATGGTCACTTTATGGTCTATATCATTCTAGTTTTTGACCAAATCAAGATAGAGACATAGTTCAAATAATATTTGTTCAAGACAAAGTAGAATAGACAGAATATAAGTGTGGGAAACTATAGAGCAGTAACAACACTTGTAATGTGCATGACATGAGAACATAACTGTTTATTCAATTGAAACTGAAATCAACATAGAGCAAGTTACAACAGCAAACCAGTTAAAGAGACAGGTTTAAAACATACCTGTTGTGCCATTGGAGTTTCAATTCCATCCTTCAAATTTGAAAATAGTTGGTATGAGTAAATACAGTGATGCAAGAGCAAAGGAGTATGAACCATAGCTACAAAACGTGACCTGAGAAAAATTCTTCTTCTCCTTTAAGCGTTGAGTTGGGATTCAGAGTGGTGGTCCTCGTGCTTTGGGCATTGTAGTTCCCTTACTAACTGCTCATGTCTGGGTGCTTTGTGGTGGAGACGGTGCTGTGTCAACTGGAACTGGGTTACTATCTGCTGGGGTTGGGGTTAGAAGGGGTGTAGCTGGTTCTCTGTCCAACTGGGTAAGGGTACAATCTGCGAGAGTCTGGGTTATGTGTGGTGGGGCTGGTTCTTGGGCAAGTACAACCGTGGTTATATCTGCATCAACTGGTAGCACTATCTTTTCTGAAGACCGTGTTGTTACTCCCTTAGATACTGCCATCACCCTCTCCAATTCAAATGGCTGATAAACAAGAAAAGTAATTGAATGTACAGACATTGTATGATAGACAGGTGCAATGGATAGTGGGGAATAAAAGAGGGCATGAAATAATTCACATTTATGTGGTCTAGCCAAACAGGATAGCATGACACAATTTCACATATATGGTGGGTAACTAAACAGGATAGCATGACACAATTTCACATTATGATGGCTAACTAAAAAAGATGGAAAGACATAGTTAAAAATATGATGACTACGTAAACAGGATGTCATGATATAACTATATAATGTATTTATTAAATAGGTTGGCATGCCATAATTCACATACATGCCGCCTATGGAAACATGATAGCATGATATAATTCACAGATAGAATGACATAATTCAAAATATGATGACTGTAAACACTAAACATGATGAGATGATATAACTATATGATGTATTTATTAAATGGGTTGCCATGCCATAATTCAGATAGATGCTGTGTATGTAAACATGATGGCATGATATAATTCAAATATATGATTTATATAGTAAGCAAGTAAGCAGATGGCAATCCATATATGATGTAAAAACTAAGCAATGCAAGACAACATGCATGACATGGGTAATTAACCCTACCAAATTTGAGCATAGACCTCAAGGGGGAAATAGGACTGGTCATCAGTCTCTGAATCCTCCTCTGAGGAGCTCTCTGTAACCAGCAAGATGTCTGCTTCAGCAGGTAGCATTGTCTGCTCTGAATACCTTGTTTTCACTCCAGATACTTCCATCACCGCTTCAAATGGCTGATGCACAGGAAGAGTAGTTGAATATACAAACGTTGTTGACAAATGGAACACGTAATACAAAAAAATGATAGCATGATATAATTCACATACATGATGATTGGCTAAATAGCATGGCATTGCATAATTCACATATATAATGCATTTGCAACAAGATAGCATTGCATAATTCACATATATAATGTCTTGCAACAAGATGGCAATGCATAATTCACATATATGGTAATTAGACACTAAACATGTGGCATTCACACAAAGCATGTCTAAACTAATCAAATGACATAACAATGCAAGCCACCATATGCACGCTATGAGCAACATACCTGCCAAGTTAGAGCATACACCTCGGGGGGGGGGGGGATAGGACTGTTCATTTGTCTCTGAATCCTCCTCTGAGGAGCTATCCGTAACCAATGAGATATGCGCTTCGTCAGATAGCATAGTCTGCTCTGAAGACCTTGTTTTCACTCCAGAATTTTCCATCACCGTGTCAAATGGCTGATGCACACGAATAGTAGTTCAATGTACTAACATTGTTGACAAATGTAATACGTAACAAAAAAAGGATGGCCTAATATAATTCACATATAAGATTACTGGCTAAGCAGGATGGCATTGCAAAATTCACATATATGATGCCTGGCTAAACAAGATGGCGTTGCATAATTCACATAAAGGATGAATAAACTAAACAGATGGCATTCACACAAAGCATGTCTAAACTAAGCAGATGACATATTTGATGTATAAAGTAAGCAATGCAAGTCACCATATGCATGATATAACCAACATCAGCATGCCAAGTTAGAGCGAAGACCTCAGGGGGTAAATAGGAGTGGTCTTCTCCTTCTGAATCCCCCTCAAAATAGATATCTTCCCCTCGATTACAATCCGAAATGGGTGGAGGGGGGACTGCGTTTGCGCTTACCATGGAGCGACGTCTGCATGAAATTTTATCCTAAAATCTAAAAAGTGGCCGCGCACTATTTAGACGGAACAAGCGACCAGCTCAGAGCCGCTCGATCTTGTCCCGATCGACGGCACGTGGTGTCCAGGTGTCCCCTGGTCGGATGGTGGGCCGCGCCACTCAGACTCGCGCGTGGACCGGTCGCCTGGTCCGATTGCACCACGCCGCGCGATAATTAACTCCCCGTGGGACCCACATGTCATAGAGAGGTTAGGCAGTTCCCCGACGTGATAGCCGTCGTGCGTAGTGGGTGGCGGTTTCGAATTTCATGCCATTACCCCATCCACCCCGCACCTATCGCCGCCCATTCCTCCTATTTCCCCCTTGCTCTTGCCGCTGGTTGGTGCTCGGAGGTGGTTCCAAATCCGCCGCTGGTTGTGGTCGACGGCGGGGCGCGCCGTGAGGGTCATTGTCCGCGGCGGCATAAGTACCTCTCCTACCACGCATTCCCCGTTCCTCGTCCCCGCCCTCCTTTTTCTGGTGAGGTCTCACATTTTTCGGTGAGGTCGTGGTCGTTGTCAGGGAGGTCGAGGTCGAGGTCGAACTCGAGGTCGTGGTCGGGGTTAGGGAGGTCGAACTCATTTTCTGGCGAGGTTGAGGTCACCCCCGCGGACTACTTCATTTGGGAAACCGCCAGATTGGCAGGGACGGGCTAGGGTCGTGCTCATCCCGTCATTTTTGTGTTGCAATAGGGGGAGAGTTCATGCATATATGTACGGGATGAGTGGTTCAGGGAGGATGATTGGTTCGCGGCGATAGAGGCTCGTTTGTGGATTGTAGCCTCGCGGTGGATCTGGTGTTTTTGATGAGTGTTTCCCCCCTGCAGTGTGCAACTGTGTTGCCCCTTGCGTGCAAATTAGGAGCAGTAGTAGACAATTTTTGAGACAATATAGCCAATGTGTCAGCATTGTGGTGGTTCTCCTAGGTCATTTGTTTTTCCTTGTTGTGTGCAATTAGGGACCATTTTTTGTGCAAATCAGTACCTATGCTTGCCAATTTCCCAACATTAACTAGCCAAGCTGCCATCCTTTGTGATTGATCTGGTGGTTCGTGTGTTTTCCCACTGTGTGTGCAACTAGAAACCCTTGTTTTGTGCAATTTAGCACCAATGCTTGCCATTTTTTGCAATATAGTGTACCCAATCTGCCAGCCTTGTGGTGGATGTGGTGGTCCACGTGTTTTTATTCTGCTGTGTGCAAATAGATATCTCACTTGTGCAAATTAGTACGAATGGTTGACAATTTTCCAATATAGTCTACTGATTTTTCTGCCAGCCTTTGTGCTAGATCTGGTCGTTCATGTGTGTTTCTCCTGCTGTGTGCAACTAGGCACCTTTGTTCGTGCAATTTAGCACCAATGCTTGCCAGTTTTCCAATATGGTGTACCCAATCTGTCAGCACTGTTGTCTATGCGGTTGTTCATGTGTGTTTTCTCTACTATGTGCAACCAGGGACCATTATTTGTGCAAATTAGTTCCAATGCCTGCCAATTTTTCAATATAGTATATTCTTGTTGCACAAGTTCTGTTTGTCCCAGTTGCACAAGTTATCATAATGAGCTTCTTGCCTTTAGTTAACTATTTTCTGCCTAGTTATTCCTTTGCCACAGTTAAACTTTTAGTTGGTTTATATGATTTGTCCTAGTCCTTCTTCAAGTTCTATGTCAAGTTCATGTTCTTGTTTGTTAGATGTGCGCATGCTGTGTGCAAATGCAATGGCTGATTGAACTTGTTGTATATGTTTGTACTTGCACAAAATTCTCCCCAGTTGGCTGCATCCATATAGTAGTTGGTTGTCCATATGCTCTGCAGTTGCACTACTTGTCTTGGTCAGTTGGTTTACTATTTCTAACTGTTATACTAGTTGGTTGTCTATACGCTGTTCAGTTGCACAAGTTGCCTACTGATTTGGCTGCATCACTATACTAGTTGGTTGTCCATGTGTTCTATACTGGACACTAGTTTCCCTGCTTAGTTTGCTTGATGTTTTGTGCTAGGTTGTCTGTCTACGCATTGTTTAGTTGCACAAGTTGCCCGATTAGTTGGCTGCATCCATGTACTAGTTGGTTCTGTACTTCATTTGCGGATCTTCTAACTATGTTTTCTTTTTTTGTATTTCCCCCACAGGCTAAAAATGGTTATAATAGGAGGAGAAGCTGATGGCAATGAAGGAGATGCATTTTTCTCTTTTTTTCTGCATTTTTGAGTTGTTTTCAACTTATCCATGTATGCTTATGTCCTTTTATTTCATGTTTTTATGGTTGCTTAATTAGGGTTCTGGAAGTCAGTCCCTTCGCCGTAGGACAAAGCGTGCTGCTAATCGCCAGCCACGCCCAAAACGTAGTGTTGAGCAGGGAGAGGAAGTTGAGGTAAGGGCATGCTGATTACACATTCACCTTATTTTGGGTCATATAATAATTTTTTCCCCACACCCATGTTTTTTTTTATTTTCTTAGGATGTTGATCGGTTTCGGGGTTGTAAAGCGGACTAAACATGCAGCAGCAGCAGGGTGAGCTGAATCATCTACTAGGGTAAGTAAATCCTTGAATATCAATGTTTCTCAGGTTTTTAGGGGCTGACGAACTTATGATGTTGTTGGCACAACTATTTTTGTTCTAGTTGCTCAAGTACCATCTTGTAGTTGACATCACTGGTCATCTTGATGTACATATAGTTTTCACAGAAGTTGACATCTTTGTAGTTGACATCATTTGTCACCATTTTTGTGCAGGAAGCAGTTGATGGAGGAGCTGCCTCATCTTCTGCAGCAGATGCTGAGGTATGAGTTTTTTTTGTGTGTGTTTACGAGTTATTGAACTATTTCTTTGCAAACCTTTTTTTAGTTGCTGTTATATTCTTTCCAACATCATGCTTTATCGTTGCACATCCCCTAGAACTTTCTGTAGTCGTCAGGTCTAGTATTTTTTATTAGGCTCTTGCTGTTTGCACACTGGTAGTCTTCAGTTGCCATGATGAGCTTTCTTAGTTGCACAAAAACACCAAATCAATTGGCATGATCCATTTTATGTTTATATAGTTTTTGCAATACTGATCCACATGATCATTGCTAGTTTTTTCACAGTTCAGTTTTCTATCCTGTGTTTAATTTTTTATTTTCTCATCATCAGGCTAGCGGTGAAGGAGTTGAGGTGGCTGCCCGAGAAGATGTGGAGCGACCATCACAAGCTGGCAGGTTAAGGGTATCACCAGGGCGGTTTGCGAAGTTCAACAACTCGCTATCCCCGCCACAGAAGTCAGAGCTAGTTTCAAGGTTGTTTGGGGGCCTCTTGAACTTATCAGATACACTTCCAGGGGACTTCAGTAAATCCTGGTGCAGTCCTACCAGCCAGAGACATCTGAAATGGTGTTCCCAGGCAGGGGAAGTATCCGTGTCGATGCTGACAGTGTTCAAAGGGTATTTGATGTTCCTAACAGGGGTCTAAAAGTCAGTTATAAAGTTGACAAGGATACAACTAGGAGATTTAGAGAGACCTTCAACATAACTGGAACTTCTCATCCCCAGATCAATACATGGACCAAGATGATTAAGGATATGGGGGGATGAACGGATGACACATTCTTTATGGATTGGCTTGCAGATGCATTCAGCACTTTCTTAGCACCAACCACGGCCCTGAGGCCGAGCCCAAAGTGCTATGGACTCGTGCTAGATCATGAAAACCTCAAGAACATGAACATCTGCCTTTTTGTAGCAGAACACATCAATGAAGCTTTCCGGAACATGGACCAGGCGAAGCAAACTGTTTGCTGCTGCTTGTATCACTTGATGGTGAGTGAAAACTAGTACTTCAATGTGTTTTTCTTCTTTTTGTGCAGTCATAGTTTCTGAAAAATACCCCTCATAATAACTGAAATTTGGTTTTTCTTTTTTGGTTCTGTAGCAGATCCTGTACCTTGATGCGCTCGTTCATGACATCCCAGTAAGCAACTGTGCTATATGATCGAATGCATGGGCCAGTAGCCTAATTGCCAAGGTGATCAAGAAGGACACGATCTCTCCTGGTGTGTTCGGCAAATTACAAGTGAGTTCCGTTTTTTTTTTCAACAGTGGCTATTTTTATGTTCTATTCATTTCTGCCCAGTTTTAGTTCCTTGGTAGGTGCATATAGGATTTTGAGACCAGCTTTTCGACACTTCCTAGTTGGTTGCATCCCTTTTTTAGTTGGCTGTTCACATGTTCTGCACTTTGCATTAGTTGTCTTCCCGTTTGTACTACATTGGTTGTCTATTAGTCTGCTTAGTTGTTGGTTGGCTGTCCTTATGTTCTGCACTTGTTTTGCATATGTTGTTCAGTTGCACAAGTTGGTAGAATTTTAGGTAGACACTTTTCGGCAGTTGTGCAAAAACTGTAATTAGTTGGCACAAGAATGCCTGTAGTTGTACATCTTGTAGCTCTACTTTTCGGCATGTGGTCAGATATTCATTTTTGTATGAGACATCATATGTTTCAAGTTGGACAGTTTTACTTATCTTGTTGCACAGATGTGTGACAACAGTTGGCAGGAACATTTTCTTCAGGTGACCTTTTTGGGTGCACATTTTTTTGGTTTTGTGCAGTTGCATTCATGTAGAATCCTGTCTGCCCAGCATTTTTGTTGTAGTCGCACAAGTTATAGAATTCTGTTTTTCTTTCAACACAATATCTGCTTTGATAACCTTGTCATTTTGTTTTCTCCTTTTTCACATAAGCTTAAAGAGGAGTATAGGGGCACGGAGCAGACACCACTGTTTGGTGGTCTTTTGCAAGCTCAAGCATTTGTTGCATCCAAATTACCACTAACGTACAATCCCTAGGCAAGTCTTTTGCATAAATCACTTTTGATCATTTACCAACGTTTCTTTTAAAAAAACTGTTTATAATTGAATGAGTACTCAATTTTTTGATGCAGAAAAAGGCAAAGATTACCAAAGTGGTCAATGACTTGTGCAAGGCAGTAACTGAACAGGTTGGCACCTTCATTGAAGCAGTTGCCAAGATCGACGATGAGGAACTGGATGTTGATCCATATGTACAATAGACATCAACGGGAACCGCTCCGTCACGCCGTGCTCCAAAAAGGAAGAGACGGGTTTCACCTATACCAGAAGAAGAAGAGTTCGATGATGAGGAGTCAGACGAAGATGATGAAATGGAAGTAGCACAAGATGTTGAAGATGACGGGGAGACAGATGAGGATGATTCAGAGGAGGAGGACAAAGAGGAGCATGACAAAGAAGAAGAGGATGATGATGATGATGAGGAGGAGGAGGAAGAGGAGGAGGAGGAGGAGGAAGAGGAGGAGGAGGACAAAGCAGAGGAGGACAAAGGAGAGGAGGAGGGCAAGGAAGAAGATATTGAGGCAGAGGAGGAGGAAGAAGAAAATGTTGGTAAAGAAGGAGATGGAAACAAAGCTGCAGTAATCGATGGCAGTGAGGGGGAACAAGATGACAAGGAAGATGATGAGGATGCCGATCCTGATGATCAACAGGGACACAATGGAGGAAGTGACAGTTCAGATGATGATGATGACAATGCCCCTGGTTCTGGTGGTACAGGGGGCAACACAACCAGATCTGCCAACCCTGCCAGCAGCAGCAACTCAATGAGCAGCAGGAGCACACTACAAATGTTGATTAACAAAACTTGCTGGAAAGACAAGAAAGTCAAAGAGAAATGATGAAGCGGAGTCTCACGGCAGCATTGACATGTTCAAGCTGTGCAACATGAAGCCAGCTTTGCCAACCACTTTCCCTGTGCCAGACGTCCATGAGCGAGACTTGTGTGACAAGATAGATTTTGCTATTGACCAGAATATGTTCGTCTTGAGTGAGGCTGAAAAGAATCTAGTTGACATGGAGGAAGCAGGGAAGGGTCTTGATTGGGTTCATTCAAAGGAGAAATACAAAGAATATTTGAAGCAGCTTCCTGATATCAGCTCCAGCAAGAGCAAGGCAGCATCTGTGTCAAACCCTCATGTGGTCCAGAAGAGCAAAGGAGTTACAATGAAGAAGAATCTGAAGTTGCCTCAAACCAAGCAATAGATGCCGAGGGCAGATGCAGAAATAAATGTGGACAAGGAAGCTATGGCACAAATTGTTGTGCCAACTGTAGTGATCACAGAGCCAACCACCACTGAAGATGTGTCAGCGATACCTATTGAGCCTACAACCATCACAGGAGTTCAACAGATCAAGGGGAAGATTCCTCTATCAACAACCCCACCTAAACCAGCTAAGCAGCAAAAGATTGTCCAGTTTGCCAAGGGCACAAAGGAGGAACAGGGCAGGAAAGGTGTGGGGTCCAGACACGAGATAGAACAACGTGCCACAACCAACACTGCAGGAATGCCAAGTTCTGCTAGTTTGGTGCCAACTCAGACTGCAAAGGTGCCAACTGCATATACCAGTGTACCAACTGAAGTGGTCACAGTCAAAACCAGCAGAGTTGTTCAGGAAGACTCAACTACAACCGCGAGCCCCAAGGTGACAATTCATACTGATTCTTCAATGCCAAACACGGAAGGAGGTTGTAAATCTGTCAAAGTGCCATATCCAAGAGCTACCACAAAGCATCCAAGCAAGTCTGCATCACCAAGAGCTGATTTTCAGAACAGATTAACACAAGAGGAGGTATTCAACATTGTAAGCAGGTGCAAGCCTCCCAGGCCACCAACTACAACATTACTACGAACCAGGTCAGCGAGCGATGCACCTATGAATGTGCCGCAAGAAGATGCCCCTGGCCTTCAACCCATACGCAGAACAAATTCTTGCAGCTATCATGGTGATGGGTACTGCGATGCACCAACTTTTGACCTGGGCCTAGATGATGATGTGGGGCATGCTGCAGCACTTGCTCCAGCAGCACAAACAGGGGAAGCAAACGTGGTTGTCATAGACGAGGATGAGTTGGACCTAGCAAGAGCGAAGGAAGGATGCGTTGTGCTGATGCTGGCAAGGGATTAGCTCACAAGCCAGATGTTGGATCACCAGACAGCTCCCACACCCCGATATGCGAAGAACCAGCAGTTGGTACTAGCAGTTCTTCAGGACCACCTGTTGCACGAAGACATAGGAGGGTAATAAGGCCCAGAGCATCTCAAAGGTCTCCATTCATTGATTACAACAAAAAGAAGACCTTCAACTCCAACAAGGCAGTCAACAAGCTTTATGCTGCCATTGTGTATTGGGCCAGGCATATCCCAGGAGCAGATGATGAGAATACCAGACAAGCCAACTCCCCACAACCCATGTACATATCTTTTTTTAGTTGCACAATACAACCCATTTAGTTGCACAACAAGCAGAGCATGTTGCACAGAATAGTGCTTTAAATTGCGCACTCTTTGTTTTTTTAAATTGCAAAGCAGAGTGGCGTAGTTGGGTAGGGCAGGGGTTTTGAGATCTGTTCATGATTTCCCCTAGTTCTTGTTCAAGTTCTATGTTGAGTTCAAGTTCTATGTTGTTCTTCCCAGTTGGCTGCAACCATATATTAGTTGGTTGTCCATATGCTCTGCTGTTGCACTAGTTGTCTTACTGTTTTGTACTAGTCGGTTGTATACATGCTATTCAGGCGCACAAGTTTTGCCTACTGAGTTGTCTGCATCACTATACTAGGTGGCTGTCCATGTGTTCTACACTGGACACTAGTTGCCCTGCTTAGTTTGTTTGATGTTTTGTGTTAGGTTGGCTGTCTATGTGTCGTTCAGTTTGCACAAGTTGCCTGATTAGTTGGCTGCATCCATGTACTAGTTGGTTGTCCACATGTTTTTCTTTTTTGCACTAGTTGTCATGCTTTAGGTTTGTTCCTGTTTTGTAGTAGGTTGGTTGTCTATATGCTGTTGAGTTGCAGAAAGTTGCCCTGCTTCCTGTTTTGCATTTCTTTTTGCCCTAGTCCTTTTGTTCGTCCCAGTTGCACAAATTATCATACTCAACTGGCTGGCTTTAGTAAACTTTTTTTCGACCAAGTTATTTCTTGCCTTAGTGAAACTAGTTGACTTATAAGCTGTGCAGTTGCACAAGGCTGACTGCCCAGTTGGCTGCATCACTGTAGTAGTTGGCTGTCCTCATGTTTTACAGTTCTTTTGCCTGGGTGGTACTAAGCACTAGGTGTCATGTCTAGTTTGGCTTCCTATTTGTACTAGGTTGGTTTGTCTATTAGTCTGCTTAGTTGGGGGTTGGCTGTCTTTTTTAGTCTACTAGATGATGAGAACACCAGGCAAGCGAACTCCCCACAGCCTATATACATATCTTTTTTCAGTTGCAAAGTACCACCCACTTAGTTGCACAGAAAGCAGAGCATGTTGCACAGAACAGTGCTTTAATTGTAGACTCTTGTTTTTTAATTGCACATTTTTTCCTTTCTTTATGTGATCCTTCAAGCTAACTTTGTCTTTCTTATGTAGCCCTAAGATAATCAGGTATGGTAATTTCTTCATTTCTTTGAAGGAGTTAGTTGATTCAATGAAGCCAAAGCAGTGGCTTTCAAAAAATGTTATTGCGACTGGAATCATAAACATCATGGCTAACTTGCCAGAAGGGTCAAAGAAAGTTGTCATGCCACTGAGGTTCTCTGTATGTTTTTCATAAACTTTATACACTCTTCCGTTTTTTGTACCATTTTTGTTGACCAACCAGGGAGTCTTTTTCATACCCTAGTTCTTGTGGCATGTTTACAATTTTTCTGCAGATCAATTTACAGCAGGGTATCCACAATACGAATGAGATAAACAAGAAGTTTGAACACAAGAACCGTCTAGACAAGAAAGATTTGGTGAGTGCTCTGCCCACATGATCCATCTCATATTTGGCACTCACAGCACGTTCATTTGCACATGACACATCTATTAGTTGGCAAATACCTTCTGCCAACCTGTTTCAACTTTCACATCTCATTTTTGTAGTGTTTTTTCTTACCTATAGTCTGTATCTGTATCTGAATCGTTCACGCGTGCAGGTCATGCTGCCAGTGCTTCAGTGCGATAATATAAACGACCGTGAAGGAGGCAGGCATTATTGGGTCTTCAACATCAACCTGAGGGACAGACGTTTCGAAGTCCTTGATTCAAACAGGAAGCTAGAAGACATCGACTTGATGGACACCGCCTCTATGATTGCGGGGGCAGTACGCTAGCTATGGAGGAAGAATTACCCAAAGCAGAGCATCGAGCACTTCCAGATTGTTGACATCGACGTACCGAAGCAGATTAGCAAGTAAGACAAGAAACATTACATTCTTCTTCATTTTTTTCAATCAATCTGTAGTCTTTTAAAATTTCCTACTTGTACAATCTTTAGTTTTTCAAGACACAAAACTAGTTTGTAATCTGTTTTTCATTTTTATGACTTTCTTAGTTGAACATCAGTAGTTGCACAGTGCCACATAATTAGTTGCACAGTGCCACATAAGTAGTTGCACATTAACATATAATTAGTTGCACAGTGCCACATAGTATATTGTCTTATTGGTTTTAAAAGCCTCCAACATTTTTTTTCTTTTTCCCCACTGCAGCAATGAGTGTGGTCTGTTCGCACTGCTTAACGCCACTGAGTGGAATGGGAGCCTACTGCCCAACTATGAGCTCAAGGAAGTAATCAACATCAGGAAGAAGCTGGCATATGATTGGCTCACCAGCCCGCACAACTCTGCCCCATGGAGGAAGGTGCTGAGATACGAAAAGGACTAGGTCAGTACACTTTTTTATTCTTTTGCCATTTTTTCGATGCCTTGCAGGTTTCACAATTTTTATAAACATTTTGTAGTTGCATACTAGTAGTATTTCTTTTGCAAACTCAATGTCATCACTTTTGTTCACACATTACGAGAATTGGGCATACAATTGTCCGACAACTAAATATTAAATGATTCGCCAACAAAGGCACAAATAGCAACCATTTTTACACAGTGCATTAACTAATTCAAGGAAAACAACTTAGAGAGGAGAAATCATAGTTGCTGTATGTGTCAACTTTTTGCCCCCTAAATTGCTCAAAAACCATCATTCTTTTCCTTTTTCCCTTTTTGATACAAACGATACAAGAGAAACACAGCAGCCTGAGTGGACACACACCAGCAGTGTGCTCTGTAGATTGGCAGCGGCTGCATTTATTTTTCTTCTTTGGGTGTAGCTCCAGCACCGATTTGTACCGTCGACTCTTCGCCCTACCCTTTGTAGTAGACCTTGGAGGATCCCTAGGCACAAAATCATCATAGGCTTGTGCTGGGGATGGAGCCTCCAACTGGGCAGGACCATCACGAGCTTGTGTTTGATCACCTGTGGAATAATCATATAAAAAGTTTAGTTTTTTTCGTGCAACCACGACTGATGTTCTCTGCAACCACACAGCTTATGCTGTGCAACTAATTGGTTGCTGTGTGCAAATTAAGTTAAAATAAAACCTGTAGTAGCACAACCCGTCATGCCACTTGGTTGGTAATCACCTGTAGCTAGAACAGGAAAAAGCAAGTTAGTTTGTTTGTCTTGATGCTTGAACTAATAGAGCACGTGCAACTGGGTAGCCTGTTCTGACAGCAACTGGGGACCATGATGTGCGGAACTGAAATCACACACACACTTGCTTGGGGAGTTCGGGTAGGTAATTACCTGGATGACGAGCCCTCTGAGTATTCCCTGTAGTGCCATTGGAAGGAGCACGCGGGGCACTGCTTGTTGGGCCAGGCAGGGAAGGAGGTGGAGGACCATGCTGTGTACGGCCTGGAGGTGGAGGAGATCCTCGAGGGTTGCCATCAACTATAGCCAGAACAGGAAAAACCAGTTATTTGATTTTTTATCTTGATGCTCAAAATAACATAGCGTGCGCAACTGGGTAGCATGTTCTGTGCAACTGTGCACCATGATGTGTGCAACTGAAATCACACACCTAGTTAGATGGGGGTGTTGGGCAGGTAATTACCTGGATGATCACGCCCGTGAGTACTCCTTGTAGGGCCATTGGGAGGAGCACGCAGGGCACTGCTTGTTGGGCCGGGCGGGGGAGGAGGTGGTGGACCATGCTGTGTAGGGCCTGGAGGTGGAGGAGGTCCTCGAGGGTTGCCATCCACTATAGCCAGAACAGCAAAAACTAGTTAGTTGTTTTATCTTGATGCTCATAGCGTGCGCAACTGCGTAGCATGTTCTGTGCAACTGGGTAGCATGTTATGTGCAACTAGGCACCATGATGTGTGCAACTGAAATCTCACACCTAGTTAGATGGGGGTGTTGGGCAGGAAATTACCTGAATGATGAGGCCCGTGAGTACTCCCTGTAGGGCCATTGGGAGGAGCACACGGGGCACTGCTTGCTGGGCCAGGCGGGGGAGGAGGTGGAGGACCATGCCGTGTAGGGCCTGGAGGTAGAGGAGGTCCTCGAGGGTTGCCATCATCTGATGGCCCCGTGACAACAGTTGATTTTTTCTTTTTCTTGGACTTGTTCAGGTGGCCGATCTCGGTACGTGCTGCGCGCATATGCTTGTATACAATAGCTTGTGCTGGATCAGAACCACTCGCAAACTTTGCTAGTTTCCAAAAATCGTATATCATGTTCCTCTCCCTTATCTGCTTCTTTGATTGAGGAGGCATTTCATCCGGTTGCTCATAACCAATCACTGGCGCACTAGGTACAACAGTAGGTGTCCACCGTCTTAGCAGGTACCTTTCCGGTATGACATCAACTCCAATATGAGTGAACACCTTGAGGATGTGGCAACAGAGGATGCCGTCCTTGTCCATTTTACAGCACTCACACAAATAGGAACCATCCTCCACCCTTGCCTACACCAAGTAGTTTCGAGAACCATATTTGGCAACAAATTCCTGGTTCAGTCTGAGCTCAAATATATCAGCACCAGCTTGGAATGCGTTATAACGGCCAATCAGCTCAAACTCTTCTCTGAACTTGCGGTAAAGGTCCCTAGTGTAGGTCTTGTAAGCTTGCTTCTCTATTGGGAAGTTGGACCACAACTCAATCTCAAGGTGTTCTGTCCTGTAATCATTCCAGCCTTCCTTGGCAAGGATGTGGTTCTGAATTTTTTCATATTGCTTGACGATGTTCAGCATCGAGTTGTGTGGGTTCACATATCTTTTTAGGACGGCGTTGAACCCCTCACTATGTTGTGTAGACTGCAGGAAGGGGAAGAACCTGTGTTTGAAGTAGCACGGCACCCAAGTTGACCTGTATTCGTACAACTTCTCAAAGTGTGTGTGTGTGTGTCATAGCCTCGTACTTCATCATTAACCCAGCCCAATTCTATTCAAACTCGTCTGGAGTGAAGCTTAAGTCAACACAGTAGTTGAAATCATCAGAGAGCCCTGGATTCCAGCACAACAGCCAACCAACTTTTTCATGGGCCTTCTTCATGATGTGCTATCGACAACATCGATGCACGGTGGTTGGAAAGATGCTCTATATTGACTGCCTCATTGCACCATCTTGATCGGTTATGAAGTTGCTAGGAGGTTTGCCACCCATAGCTTCTAGGAATGTTTGGAATACCCAATCAAAGCTTGATGCCAACTCCTGCCTCACAAACGCGCAACCGAGCATGAAAGATTGGCCATGTCTGTTTATTCCAATGAAGGGTGCGAATGGCATATTATACATGTTGGTCATGTAGGTAGTGTCAAACGATATGAAGTCATTGTACGCCTCAGCATAAGCTTTTTGAGCTAAGCCATCCACCCAAAATATGTTGACAACTCTGTCCTCTTCATCATATTTTACCTTATAGAAGAAGTCTGGATCGTTTTTCTGTATATCCTTGAAGTGCGCAACTGTCTCAATCATGTCACCCTCCTTTGTGTCATCTCTATGGAAACTTGTACACACATTTGTTATTACCTTTGGTCCAAACGGCACCATCATCTCAGATCCTTAGAACTCTGCCATTATATGCATCATACATCCTGCATAATACAAAAAAAATAGTATATCCTTTTTTTAGTTGCACGAATGCGCATATCCAGCTGCACAGTAATAGAACATGTGTTGGCACAGAAGATAATTGCAGGAAATGGACACCTAGCTGCACCTTTTTAAAAACACTTTGCACTTTTTGCATACATGACATTGTGTAGTTGCACAGTGAAGGCAATCTAGTTGCACAACAAGCACCAAAAGTGATATACAAACAACATGGGAAGTTGGACACCAGTTGCACAGTTAAGTCATTTTAGTTGCACAGTAGTACCATCACAGCTGCACACTGGACTGCCTAGAGGGAAACTTAATTCTTTGAGGGATATAGAAACAACACACCTGTAGTCAAGTTGCATGTCACACCCTGATTTTCATGCCACAACACTTAAGCTAATAAATCATGATAAAATGTGGTTTGACAAAAACTTTTGAGTGTTTTGTCTTTGCTTTGATTGAATGTTGTCTGCTGTTTGCAAGTGCTCTAAAAATCAAATAAATCCTCCAACTTCTGTACTTCATCTCCTTGATCCAAAACCTTTTCCCAATGATCATGCCATGTGTATAGAGCAATATAGTATTTTCTTACAAAAATAATTTGGCCAAAAAGCATTTTCTAAAATTAGTTTTCCAAAACCCCCTGAATTGAGGTTTGCACTGCAAGTACTTAATTAAGGGCAGTAAAAATCTTTCAAAAATATATTTGACTCCTATTAGATATAGGATACCCAGAAACCACAAAAATATAATTTTTAAAGTTATTTTCCATTTTATTTAAAAGATTTTTCTTAAGGCCAGAAATGGTCTTTAATAGGGAAAAATCATTTTATTGCTTCAAAAATATTTGACAAAATTTAGGGAAACTCATAGGACATATATTGTCCATATATAAGAGTTTCAACACATGGTCATGTTCAAAATATTGGTCAAATCCCTCGAAAACCCTTTCTAGATATTTCAAGCTTTTGAAATATTTACAAAGGAAATATTCTCCAAAAGTTCCAAGAAATTTCTAGCATGTCACATTTGACATATTAGATGATCTTGCCAAGTCTTATGACTTGGAGAATAATATAACATCATCAAATACCCTCAAAACCATTTCTGTCCATTTTGAAGTTTGAGCAACTTTACATTGCCAAACATGTCCAAATGTTCTCAAACCTTGTGAACATGCTCAAGTGGTCTAATAATACATCTAGACCAAATGGCACAATTTGGAGAACAAGTTATATTGATCAAAGTGCCCCAAAACCCTCTCTGACCAGAATCAAATTTGAACAACTCTACATTACCAAATTTCTCTCCTTGATTCCAACTTTTGTGAGAATGATCACATGACCAAATGAGGCCACCACACCAAGTGGTGCATCAAGGAGAACAGATTTGCATGATTAAATCTTGGAAAGCCCATTTCTGCTGATTTCTAGGGTTTGCAAAAGTTGCATTGGCAACTTTGCCCAAATGAGCTCAAAATGGGTGGAAGGCCCTAATTATGTGTGCCATTTCACCCTGTGGAGCCTTATGACAAATGGAAATCATCTTCTTGCCCAAACCAACATCAAACACCTTCTAGCAGAATCTGAAAATTCATGTTTTAACCCCTTCCACTAATCTCCAAGAGTTCTCCTTTTTCCCACAGCCCCATCTGGTCCCCCTCTACCTCTGGTGTGCTCCCCTGCTCGAGAGGCAATGATGGAGGGGGGCAGAGACCCATTTTTCTTCTCTGGACAACCACTTTTCCCTCCCCTTCTCACCTCTCTCTCACTCCTGGCAGTTTCCAGAGCATCCAATGCCACCTTCCCCCTAGTTTATTCCCTCTGCATGCCTTTGACACTAGTGGACACGCGAGTGCGCGCGCAAAAGCCACGCATGCCGGCAAAAGACGCGCTCTGGAGCACGCTACCGTGCTCCCGACCGTTGACACGGTGCTCCCGTCCACCTCGAGCCTCCCCCTCGCGCCAGTCGAGGTGCCTCGGCGTCCGCAACACGCTACGCGGTCGGCCCCCTCCTCTCCCCTCCTCCCCGCGCCTCCGCGCTAGCAAACAGAGGCCGCCCGAGCGCGCCAATGGTGCGGCTCACACGCGCGCGTCTCTGGCCTCTCCCCACTCCCTCTCTCTATCTCTCCCGATGTAGTCGACGTCCAGGAACACCCCAGACACGCCCACGCATGCCCCCGTGGCCTCCAGCAATGGCTAGGAGCTCGTTGGCGCACGAGCCACGGTGCACCTCGCCCCCTCTATACTCCTTTGGCCCTCTCTTCCTCCCATAGACCCCCTGGACCGACCCACTCCCCTCCTCGCACCCTCCATAGCCCTCCATGGCCAGAGAGCCGCCGCCGGCATCCACCTAAATTCAGCCGAGCCCGAGCTTTTCTCCTTCTCCTCTCTCCACCAGAAGGCTCCCCTGAGGAAGGCGGAGCTGCCACGCTCTTTCCCTCGTCCTAGGGCGCACTGCAGCGCCGTACCCCAACCTCGCCGTCGCCTCCATCCACTGCGGGTGATGCACCGCTCGCACCCGACCGCCCCAGCAGTAGTGGCGCACCTCGAAGGGTGCGACACATCCTCCTGAATCCATCGGTGTGCGGGGAGTCGCCGGAGGTGGCCTGTGCCGCCGGGGGCAAGCGTCGGCCGGTGCTCAACCGCGACCTCGATCCCCTCTGTCGCGGGCACGGGCGGAAGGAGACGACCCTGCGGGTGGGCCCCGCGGGTCAGCGACTCAGCTGGCGGGCCCCGCCGTTTAAGTGGAGACGGCTCCGGCCTTAACCGCCTTCCCCCGAGTGAAGACGTATTCCGCGAGGCCGCCTTCGACGTGGCCTCCCAGCGGGCACGCGCGAGAGGCTGGGCCAGGCCCAGTGCGCTGCCCCGCTATGCCTCGCCCAGTGCGCGCCGCCGCCGCCCAGATCCAGCCCATTTGGGTAAAAACCTTTTCCCCTTTTTCTTTTCTGTACAGTTTGTAAAATCCATAAACAGTTCAAATCAAATCCTAATTTGATGATTCAAATTTCTAGTGACTCCATAAATCATGCTCTACCTGGTGATGCAACATGCACATTTTTCCAGAGACCTTTTCTTCACAAATATTTATCAAATCCTACTTTTCCTATTTCTGTGATGAACTTTAGAAAATCACAGAGAGCCCATTTTTGATCCAAATTCCATGATTCAAAATCCTAGATGTCTATGAGTTCAAAACTTAGTTTTTGAACATTTTTACTAATACTTTCTGTATCACCTCAAATAATGGTCTATTTCTTTGTATATAGCCAACTTTGCAAATTCATAGGACAATCATCTCAACTCCAAATCCAGTGAAACCAATTCCTAGATGCTTCTAAAATCATCCTTTGTTAAATGGGTGCCTTTGCTCATTTTTCAAAAATATAATTCTGTACACTTCTTGCAAACCCATTAATCCCTTGATTCCATCATATTGAAATGTTCAGAGATGTCCATTGATCAAATCCTAATGAAACCACTTTGGTCATCCCTCATATGACCAGAGGTATCCCAGAAAAGTCCAACTCATATTTTTAGAGCACTTTTATTTCCTGCCTTGTTGTGTTGCTTATTATGGTTGCTTTCATCGATAGTTGACGAAGTAGACGGAATGCTCGGAGTTGGGCCAGAGACATTTGAAGACCTCGAAGACTCTGAGGAACAGGCAAGCAGCCCTTTGACCATGTCTATGAAACCCCTTTTTATGCATGTCATATAGCTCTTTATTATTGTTGCATCGGAATCATGATGAGATGGTGAACCACGTGGGTTGGTTGCCTCGGTTACTTCCTCGTTGATACTTGCATTGTGCATGGCCCTACCTTCCTATGAGGGTTATGCCGGTGGGAGTAGATAGGATGCTAAAGTAGATGCTACGCAAAAAGGGACGGGTATGTGCATGATGAAGGAGGCAAAGTATTTTCAAAGGACTTTTCGAAAACCCACATCGGGTGCCACTTATGTCCGAGGGAGATGATGAGATGGGTAACCACTTGATGACGAAGTGGTGTACCAAGGAAAGTGTGTGTTGTTTTCAAAACGGATTGGTCAAAGTTGCGACCGTTATTCCAACCTTACATGCGCAACCACTCTACCCTTATATGGGAAAGGGCATTATTGAGTACCTAGACCGATACTAGCTTGGAGCCCGCATTACTAGTGACGGGGGAGAGTTGGTGCTCTCTCTCGGGACGCGGTCGTGCCAGGTAGGGCGGCCATGACCATTTTTATGGGGCACCGGACACACCGTTGGTACCCCGTGCCAGTGGTATGTGATAAATATGGGAGCATGGCTCCACGAAAATGTTATGTGAAATGTTGGGCACGGGGGTCACTGCTGATCGAGTGGACTCCATGTTAGTGTCGTCTAGGGAAAGGTAGTGATCGGGTGCTTACCCCGGGTACTTGAGGTACCGCGGGTCGTGGCTGACACGGAAGTTCCCCGGATCTTGTGGGTACAGTGTGCAACCTCTGCAGAGTGTAAAACTATTCGAATAGCCGTGTCCACGGTCAAGGACAGTTGGGTAACCGCTCTTGGGCTACGTCCACTTGTTTACAAACCAAGTGTGTGTGTGGATAAAATGACTTGGGTCAAGTCAAGGGACTTGACATGATTGAGATGGGTTGGTGCCCACTCTATTTATGTTAGATGGGTTGGTGCCCACTCTATTTATGTTAGATGGGTTGGTGCCCACTCTATTTATGTTGATATCTGTAACCTGTCCTCATGGTTACTTGAATCCTCTTGATGCATGCTATGCAAGTTGTTGAACATGTCATTGCACTCAAAACTAGCTTTCTGCAAAAAGTTTACCTATATCATGCTTTGTTGTATCTTGAACCAAAACATGGGTTGCTTGCGAGTACATTCAAAGTACTCATTGGCTTGCCACTGGTTATTTTATTGGCCAGGCATGAAAGAACAGGATATGACGAGGAATACTTCGATGACGAACATGCGAGCTAGGACGCTTCCCAGTCAGAATGCCTGTAGGGTTAAGGCAGATGGCATGGGTCCAAGTTATCGACGAAGATTTCCGCTGCAATGTTATACTCAAGACTTGACCATAAAGGTATACGGTACGTATGGATGTAAGTCTCTTGTTATTCAGCTTCTGTGTGTTCAGTGAGCATTGATCTCTGGGATCACTGTACACGTGCATTCGGTGATCACGACTTATGAGTCGGGGTCCCCACATTGCAGTTATACAAGATGAGCAAAAACTCCTTTTCATCAGGTGAGATGCCTTGGTGGGATCTCAAGTATTTGGACAGTGAAGGTTTGTTCACGAGCGGATGATTGTGGTCACGAACAAAGTGCGTCACCTCCCATCGCCCATCTATCAGCTTCACCAACATTTTCGCCTTGCATTGAGTCTGCTTTATTGTCTCGCATTTTCGTTTCTTCTTCTTACTAGGACCAGCCTCCTCTTCAGCAAAGATTGGAGGTTCATCTTCCATTTCCTCATCACTGTCAACAGTTTTTGGATCTGGAATAGGGTCCAGGACAGGAGGAGCCTCAGCTCCTCCATCATCAGCTTTGGGCTTCTTGAACTTGTTGCAGCAAAACTGCTGTTTTACCAATACATTAGTGTGGAGTGTCCGCCTAGAGGTGTTCATCTTGACAGAGAAACCCATCCGTAGTGCGTAGCTGTTGTAGTGATCCTTAGCAATTTGAAGGCTGTCAAACCTCATGCCAACATAGGGTTCCATAGGTTGAGAACCAGCCTCATCCTCTCCTTCTTCTCCTTGCACAGCTCCGTCAACAGCCCCAGCTCCTAGCTCAGTCTTGGTTGGAGCAAGAAAATTTGCCCCGGTTCCCGTGTCATCAAGAGTATGACTCTTTGACTGCAAAGACACCACTACAGGGGCACCACGGGTTGATGACTGGCCTGCCACATTGTCATGGCCCATAGGGTTACCACCACGACTTGCCTGCGTGTAGTAAACAGATCGCCCATTTTCTGTCCAATTTCCTTGTGGTCTGCTGGGTTGCTACTGATCCATATCATGAGGAAGCTCATTGAGATCAGGAGGCAACTCATTGAGAACAAGCATTTCTTTCCTTTTTTTGGATGCTGCCACACACTCCCTGCACATATAAAAAAGAAGAAAGTGATGTCATCAGTTGTTAACCACAGAAAAGAGTGTTTCAAACAACCTAAAGACTTAGTAAATAGGCAGTTGCACACCATTTTATGACAATCTTAGTTCCAAAAGCAACATGACTATAGCATAATCTTTATTATAACAGTTATGCATTTTTTGTTTGCACAGAGTTGTTATGTTAGTTGCACAGTTTGTAGTAAATAGCTGGCAAGAACATGACTTCTTTTTACTACAGATTTTTCTGACTTTTCCCTCTGTTTGTTGCTATAATCTACAAGTTTTCTGTTTGGCAAGGAGCTGTTTCAGATTTTTCTGCACATAATTTGATGTCACATTTGAGACGGAAAATCCAGGTGAAAGAAGAAAGAAGAATTGGATGACAGATTATAGTTATATGTTTTCATCGCTGTTTATGTTTTTTACTTCTGGCATATTGAACATATTTTTACACTATAGCTTTGCAATAGGTGTGGGACCAGAATATATGTGTGGGACAATATTATATGCGTGAATATTTTAATATGGTTTGTGGCTTCATTAGCTATGGACAAAAGTTCTTGTGTTTTTGCTGTCGTACTACAGATTTCTGGTTTTCGCTAGAATAGATGTCTCAATTGCCAGGATGCATTTTTTCATTTGGCCAGCATACATATTCAGTTGGACAGTCAATGTGTTTCGTTGGCTAGAATAGAAGTCTCAGTTGGCCAGGATGCATTATTTCAGTTTTGGCCAACATGCATGTTCAGTTGGACAGTTAATGTGTTCAGTTGGCTAGAATAGATGTTTCAGTTGGCCAGGATGCATTTTTTCCAGTTTTGGCCAACATGCATGTTTAGTTGGCCAGAAAACATGTTTTTATTGCACATATACTACAGGTTTTATAAAGTGTTCACTCACAAATATCCAGTGCATGTGGGGTACAATGCATGTTTTAGTCATGTTTTAATTGGCCAGAGAACTTGTTTTAGTTGGCTTGTTTAACACATCCAGGCGGTAGAAACTTGTTTGGCATGCATCATATTCAGTAAAGTTGGTCTCAAACCATGTTTAGTGTGCAACTAGGCAACTGTGCAACTAAACCTAAATGACTTGTGTTTAGTTGCACAAACCAGGAAATAGTAGGCTTCCATCCATGGTTAGTTGCACAGTAATTCGTGGTAGTTGTTTTCAGTTGCAATATGTCATTCATGGGGGGGGGGGGGAGGGTGGTGTGATGTGCCAGATTCACCTCTTTTTTGAAGCAGCTTCTCCATGGATTTGTGCTAGATCCATGGAGAAGGGGGTTTACATATGCCTACATATATGCAGTAGAAGAAAGGGGGAAGTGAAGAGGGGCAGAGGGGGCTTACCTACTTGATGTTGCTGCCTGGTATGGCCTTGACCACCCTGCCCTTAGATCTTCTTTTTTGAAGCAGCTCCTTCTTCTACTTTGGGGCTCCCATGGCGGCTGTGTAGGAGGAGGAAGAAGGGCTGGGGGCGATTCTGTTGGATCTCCTTCTGGCGTGCAGAAGAAGAAGAAGGCAGCGTGGGAGGGGCTGGGGCGTGGGGGCGAGCGGGCATGGGGGCGAGCTGGGGACAGCTGGCCACGTGGGGGGGGGATTATGTTGGTGGCTACTCGATCGGTCGATTTGGTGGCCGCTCGATTGGTCGGGATGGTGGCCCCTTCCTTTTCTGTTCCGCGGGGGACAGGGGGTTACTTTTTTCGGCCGGCCGCTCGATCGTGCTAGTGGGCAACCGGCCGCCCACTAGACGCGTCCAAATTTTATTGCCACACAAGGCTTGTCTCTTTTTCTCTACATGTTCAGTTCCACTATGTACAATAACTGGCATGCATAGGAATAAAACATAGTGAGATCATGTAAGGAGTGCATGCAGAAATACAGTGTGATGGTAGCAACCTGTGGATAGACCAAAAACCAATGACAGCAGTTATATAATGGCTTTAGTTAAAAAATACAGATAATGGCTTCTTTACCGTTTGTTTCCCACCCAACATGAAACTCATAGTAGACACCAGAGATTAACCAGATAGTAGATAGATACTATTGATTGCGGCCCCGATATGTACCCCACAACCATTTAAAAACTCAAGTTTGACCATTAGTTTGGAGCCGATTCAGAGTGTAATCGGTGAACAGGACGATAAAGTAGCATGTAATATTAAGCGATGCATAACGTAAGCAGACACGAAAGAGTGCGACCTCTCTTGCGGACCCATGTAGTCCTCGAGGTCATCCGCTTGGTTGATGATGGTAATGCAGTTGTCATGGCTGCCGGCAGCAGGGAAGAAGATATGAGGCGGCGAAAGACAGTCTGGAGGCCAGATCCCTGCTGTGTTGGACCCTTCTGCCATTGGAGCAGCTGAGCTGCGGTGGACGACAGCGCAACAGGAGTGGGCCAAACTACGCAAGGTTTTGTTTGACAACTATCTGTAAGAGAAGTAATTCTATAAGGGCTCGTTTGAATTGGAGGATTCTCACAATGTAGGGATAGGAAATACACAGTAATAGGACAGGAATGCACGTGCAAAACAGAGAATTTAAAAACACAGGATTTCTGCCAATCTGGGTGTTTGGTTCACAAGAATTGGAAGATCACAGGATGCAAAGAAGCATGGTGAGGTTAAGTCAAACCACAAAAAAAATGTACGGTTATAATGCTATTATGCTACTATCTCTTAGTCTTGTTCTTCATGAATAGGAATTTGGAAAGGAGGATAAGTGGATATTAAAATTCCTACGGTTTTTATTTCAAGGAGACACTAAAGGAATAAATCCTACATTTTTCCTTTGCTCCATTCCTTCGAACCAAATGCATGAATAGTAGTACCATAGGAAACTTTCCAATTCCTATGTTTTCCTTCACTTTTCCTTTCAAGCACTGGCGATTCTAGTAGGCAGGCTTGAACAAGGAAAATCCTACACTCAAAAAATGTTTTTGTGCTACTTCTACTACTTTGGACCTAGGCCACTGCCCTAGTAGCTCAACTCCCAGGCCCATCGACGAATGCACAACTCAAATGTGCAGAGATAAATAATGATGGAGTTCAAGAGAGTCCATCATGGATAGCTAAGTTGCCTGGTACCTCACTGCTTGTCATATAGTAGGATACACTAATCGTATTTCACGTTACTGCGTGTGCTCAGTGGACAATATGTATAACATGTAGAGTAAAAAAGAGATGCAACAATGGTACAACCTCTTTGGCGAAGCCATGTTGATCTCAGCGTGATTGGGTTGGTCGGTGAGGATGATCTGGCTGACTTGGCTATCGGTGGAGGGGAATAAGATCTTAGGCATCTTGAGTGGAGCCCGGGGTACTGCTCCGCTGTGATGGAGGGTTTCGTTGTTGGAGCAGCTCCGTTGAGTTGTACGACGCCGAGGCTGAAGCAGGACAGGAGAGACAACGTTAACCTGAGTGGAATTCTAATAGCATCTCCAATAGATGACGTAAAATACATAACCACAAAGTGCTAGATGTAAAATACATCAGCCGCTCATCTCTGAACTTAACTGTTGAAACTGAATTTAACTGTCGAAACTGAACTTAACTGTCGAAACTGAATTTTGCTGTCGAAACGGAATTTTACTATAGAAACTGAACACACTATTAGCAGAAAAGTAGTAGTAGCAGCAGCAGCGCGTGTGAGAGCCGGGGCAGCTAGTCATGTAGCAGCATCAGGTGAGGCTACACATCAGTCGACTGACTTTTTCATCTCTGGCCAGTCGATTTTCCAGCAGTTGGATACGAAATCAAGGGCCTGTGGTTCATCTTCAACCTCCACCCCCCTGAGCCGCCAGCCACCACCGGCCAAACAACCGCCCCCCGCCGCCCCGCCCGCCCCGAAACCACTCCCCACCGCCTGTCCGCCGCCGCCCCGGCCATCCCTCTAGGCCCCCCATGCCGAGCTTTTTCTCCAGCAATCCCCACGCCACCGCCCCACTGAGGGAGTCCTGGATTAAGGGGTCCTCGGACAACCGGACTATATACTTTGGTCGGACTGTTGGACTATGAAGATACAAGATTGAAGACTTCGTCCCGTGTCTAGATGGGACTCTCCTTTGCGTGGAAGGCAAGCTTGGATATTCGGATGCGTAGATTTCCTTCTGCATAACCGACTCTGTGTAACCCTAGCCCCGTCCGATGTCTATATAAACTGGAGGGTTTAGTCCATAGGACAACAACAATCATAATCATAGGCTAGCTTCTAGGGTTTAGCCTCCACGATCTCGTGGTAGATCAACTCTTGTAATACTCATATCACCAAGATCAATCAAGCAGGAAGTAGGGTATTACCTCCATCGAGAGGGCCCGAACCTGGGTAAACATCATGTCCCCTGCCTCCTGTTACCATTAGCCTTAGACGCATGGTCCCCAACCCCCTACCCGAGATCCGCCGGTTTTGACACCGACATTGGTGCTTTCATTGAGAGTTCCACTGTGCCATCCTGATAAGGCTTGATGGCTTGCCTCATTATCAAGGATAACATTACCTCCGGAGGATCCTTGGCTGTAGGCCAAACTCTCCGGCTGGGCGATCTCGTCATGACCGCCCGTTTGGCCGTCGCGCCGATGATGACATCGCAGGTCATCAAAAACAACCTCCGCGTCAGCCCGGAATTCGCCGAGCAGATGGATCCAATGGATCTTTCCTCTTTGAACGAGCTCTTGGATTGCATCGCCGCCCTGGGGGTCTCAACGGATTATGATCGGATCGGGCTTAAACCCGACCTAAGGGAGATTAACTCTTCACCGGTCACCCATCAGATAGCGGTGGTGGAAGAACAAAACAGCAATTCTTCCTCTGTTTTGAGGACAAACTATATCCGGACTCCTGAGCTCTCTGAGCCGGACACCCATTTACAGGAGAACGTGGCCCAGGCTCCGAACCTAAAATCGGGCAGCGGGCCACAAATATTGGGCAATATCTTGGAGCCCAAGCTGCCAAGCTCAGGAGCTCCTTCGGCCCTGGGTTCCAGATTGGGTCAAGACGTGGACTTAATTTCACCCACCCACCCAGATGCAAGCGATCTTTCCCATATCAGACAAGGGCCCCAAGAGACAGTACACCACTTCTGGGCCAGATTCCTCCTTGTAATGAGCAAGGTTAAGGACTGTCACGAGGAAGACGCAATCTCATTCTTTTGCAAAAGTTGCACGGATAGGGGAATTCTCAATGCCATAAGTCGCCGTGACATAGCACACTTTGCCAACCTGGCGGCCATAGTACAGAAGTACTGCGCGATGGAAAGCGCCTGGAAGACCCACACAAAATTCTGGGATCCCCCGGCACTAACTAAACCCCTCGTCTGAACTAAAAGGGTGCGCTTTCGCAAGTCACCCAATAGAATTACAAAGAAGCCAAAGCCCTTTGCAGGGCGTGGAACTGTACTGGAGGAATGGCTCAATAGGCCATGCAAAATTCATAGCACACCGGATACCATACCAACACATAGCCTCAGAGCATGTTGGATACTCCGGCAGGTGGCCAAGAGCGGCGAGGACCTTCTCACCAACAATACCGCAGTACACCATCCCGCAGAAAATAACAATACAGTACTTACAGTCTTCGAGACTTTTGCCTCAAACAACAGGCGCAAGCGAGCACTCCGTAGCCTCGCCGAAGTCTGCCATGTCGCAGCAATAAATCCGTGGAATTATACGGCCATAAACTTCAAGGCCAGCGATGAACCTCAATTCCGAACAGTCCGAGCACCAGCCGCTTTGGTCCTTAGTCCAATAGTGGACGGATTCCGGCTTACTAAAGTGCTGATGGACGGCGGCAGCGGATTAAACCTCACCTATAAGGAAACCCGTAACAAGATGGAAATAGATAAGAGCCGCATTAAGAAAAGCAGCACGACCTTCAGGGGAATCATCCCTAGTCGAGAGGCACGATGCATAGGGAAAATCACATTGGATGTGGTATTTGGCACACCAGAAAATTATAGGTCCAAAGAAATCACATTCCAAGTGGCCCCATTTTGCAGTGGATACCACGCCCTTTTGGGGCGAGACGCATTCACAAGCTTCCAAGCTATACCCCATTACGGGTACATGAAGCTCAAGATGCCGGGGCCCAATGGGATCATCACCCTAGCCAGTGATCTGGACATAGCACTCCGGGCCAAAAATAAAACTGCCGCACTAGCCCTGGGGGCATTATCCGAAGCCCTCGCGGCTGAAGAGTTAACTGCGCCGCGCTCCGCAGTAGACAGGGACAATGTGATACTTGACAAACGACCCAAGTCCACCTCTTTCAAACCAGCAGACGAAATAGTCAAATTCCAGGTCCACCCAACGGACCCTACCAAAACAGCATCAATTGGGGCACAGCTGAACCCCACAATAGACGCCACACTACGAGAGTTCTTGCGCGAGAATTGGGACATTTTCGCCTGGCATCCTTCAGACATGACAGGTATCCCATGCAGGCTGGCCAAACATAGCCTAAACATACTAAAGGGATACATGCCGGTCAAACAGACTCTTCGGCGCTTTTCAGAACCCAAGCGACAAGCCATGGGAGAAGAGCTAGCCAAGCTACTTGAAGCCGGATTCATCAGAGAGATAAAACATCCGGACTGGCTAGCAAACCTAGTGATGGTACCAAAGAAGGACAAATCCTGGCGCCTATGCGTCGATTTCAAAGACCTCAATAAGGCATGCCCTAAGGATCCCTTCCCCCCTCCCCCACATCGATCAAATTATCGATGCTACCGCAGGACACGATTCATTGTGTTTCCTCGACGCATACTCCGGATACCATCAAATAAAGATGACGGAGTCCGATCAAGCCGCAACGGCATTTATCACCCCATACAGTCCCTTCTATTTTAACACCATGCCTTTCGGGCTCAAAAATGCCGGTGCAACCTATGAACGCATGATTCAGACATGCCTGGAAACACAAATCGGCAAAACAGTGGAGGCTTACGTAGATGATGTGGTCATTAAAACCAGACACGTCGAATCATTAATAGATGACTTGAGGCTTACGTTCGACAATCTCCGAACATACAACATCAAGCTCAACCCGGAAAAATGTGTTTTCAGCATACCAGCCGGAAAACTCTTGGGCTTTATTGTCTCCATTAGAGGAATCGAAGCAAATCCGGCTAAAATTGTCATGTCCAATATGTGACCATATCCAAAAGGAACTCGAAGGTCCCACCAAGGATAGACCCTCATATTGGAACACTTTTGCAAGGTGGATATCATTACATCAACATTACATAAATAGATGGGGATACATACATAAGGCATACAATGCCACATGAATACAATATCACATCATACAAGAACAACATCCGACTACGGATGAATCATAAACAGAAACTCAAACAATATCCACCCTGCTAGCCCAGGCTGCGACCTGGAACCTATCCCCTGATCGAAGAAGCAGAAGAAGAACTCAACGCAAGCAAGCATCGCTCTCGCGTCATGATCATCGCATAAACCTGTACCTGCAACTGTTGTTGTAGTAATCTGTGAGCCACGAGGACTCAGCAATCCCATTACCATGGGTATCAAGACTAGCAAAGCTTAATGGGAAAGGAAGGGGTAAAGTGGTGAGGTTGCAGCAGCGACTAAGCAAGTATGTGGCTAACATACGCAAATGAGAGCGAGAAGAGAAACAAGCGGAATGGTCGTGAAGCTAGTAATGATCAAGAGGTGATCCTGAACACCTACTTACGTCAAACATAACACAGAAACCGTGTTCACTTCCCGGACTCCGCCGAGAAGAGACCATCACGGCTACACGCACGGTTGATGCATTTTAATTTCGGATCTAGTGTCAAGTTATCTACAACCGGACATTAACAAATTCCCATCTGCCACATAACCGCGGGCACAGCTCTCGAAAGTTTATACCCTGCAGGGGTGTCCCAACTTAGCCCATGACAAGCTCTCGCGATCAACGAAGGAATAGACCTTCTCCCAGGAAGACCCGATCAGTCTCGGAATCCCGGTTTACAAGACATTTCGACAATGGTAAAACAAGACCAGCAAAGCCTCCCGCTGTGCCGACAAATCCCGATAGGAGCTGCACATATCTCGTTCTCAGGGCACACCGGATGAGCAAGACGTCGGGTTGGCATAGACCCTGGTTGCCCAGGGGGCGCCGGACATCGCTCGGTTCGGACCAGCACTTAGACAAGCACTGGCCCGGGGGGGCTAAAATAAAGATGACCCTCGGGTTGGCCGACCCAAGGGAAAGGGATAGGTGGTGGTGAGGCAAATGGTAAAACCAAGGTTGGGCCTTGCTGGACAAGTTTTATTCAAAGCGAATTGTCAGGGGGGTCCCATAAATCACCCGACCGCGTAAGGAACGCAAAATCCGGGAACATAACACCGGTATGACGGAAACTAGGGCGGCAAGAGTGGAACAAAACACCAGGCATAAGGCCGAGCCTTCCACCCTTTACCAAATATATAGATGCATTAATAATATAAGAGATATTGTGATATCCCAACATAACCCTGTCCACCATGGAGAAATCTTCAACTTCACCTGCAACTAGCAACGCTATAAGAGGGGCTGAGCAAAAGCGGTAACATAGCCAAACAATGGTTTGCATAGGAAAGGTGTCAAAGGTTAGGGGTTCATGGCAATATGGGATGGCTTGATAAACAGGTAATAGGTAGCGCAGCATAGCGATAGAACGAAGCAACTAGCATAGCAATGATAGTAGTGAGATCCAGGGTAGCGGTCATCTTGCCTGAAATCCCGCAAGGAAGAAGAACGAGTCCATGAAGAAGACGAATGGATGAAGCCGAACCAACCGTAGACGAACGAATCCTCACGATCGCAACGAAACAGGAACTAACAAGAAGAAGCACACAACATAGTAAACACACCACACATAGGCAAGACATGATGCACAACAAGCATGATGCATGAGAAAGCTAGATGAGGCTACTCATGGCAAGAGATGATGCAAACAAGAACAACACATCAAGGCAAGTTTAAATGAGGCCGGAAACAACATATAACAACTCCGGTAAGTCCTCATATGCATATTTCGAAATTGGTCCAGAACTGAACAAACATTAAGTTCAAGTAGTTAAACAGCAAGTTAAGATGCACCAAGATGATCTACACGAGATTCTAGTCAAGTTACATATAAAGTTCATTAGATTCGGAGCTACGGCCTAGAAGATATGAGCAAAACAAGTTAAACATGGCATTGATGCAAAATGCATACAAACATGAAGCAAACACCTCAAAACATGGATGCAACATGATAATATGAAGCTACATGCAAAATCAAGCAAGTTTCACATAGAGCACACTCAAAACGGAGCAACGGTGTAACACATACACTCTATACAAGTCATAGCAACAATCTGTCCATAACAGCAACTAGGCATATTGCAAGCATCAAAACAATATGCTACAGCACCCCAACATAATAACAAAAGACATGGGCATGAAGTACAGGTAAAGCACAACAAAACATGAACACTGAGCTATCTCCAGAAATCACTAGATCATACTCAAAAGGACATGGGAAGATTGCAAATAATAACAGTTTCAGACTTTAGCAGAAATAACATTAGGTTGCAATGTTTAGAGCAAGCAAATAGCATGTTACTGGAGCATATCATGGCAAACAAAGGCATGACATGAATCTACTAATTGCATAGATCAAAAGTCCCTTACTGACCATGAGCCAAAAAGGCATAGAAAATATGATGGCACCCATGTAAACATGGCAAGTTATATAACAGATTCATACATGGCAGGAACAACAATAAGTAGGCATGTTCGTGAGCTTGAACCACTCACCACAGAGCAATACATGGCATGGCAAGGCAACCAACAGTAAGAAGACATGTTTATGAAGCTAAGCATGGCAAGAGCAAGTTCATAGGGTACATGGATCACTAGCAAAACACATGGGAACAAGTGAACTTAATGTTAACAGGCTGATAGCAACATTTTCAAGCAACTTTGGAGCAAGATAACAACAAGCTACAGTAGTCTATAATTGCAAACAAGGGCATGAATGGATAGAGCAAGACATGTAGATCAAAACGTGTTTATAGGACATCTCCAGATTATGCATAGAATGATTAGTAGAAGCATGTTTACATAGCAACAAAATATAACAGAATCTGCCAAGCAAAACAGCAACAGCAAGTGCCCTACTTAACAAGCTCAATGCACTCAGCACACAACTCACAAAAATACATGGTTGGCCCCCCTGGAAAGATGGCATGGCATAGATCAACATTCATGTAGACATCAACCTCATAGGATGCACACATCAATCATGGCAAAAATGATAAAACAGCAAGTTATAACAGTTTCAGCAGATTAACATCAACATGCACTCTTCCAACAGCATTTCGGGCATCAAGATGAGCTCAAATGAAAATGATGCAATGGAACGAAATGAAGTACTCGTCGAGACGAACAATTTGACATATTATACGCACGAAACGGAGCTACGGATGCAGAGACGCGATGGCATGAACATGGCATGATTATGTAAATGAAACGGGGACTTAGACGAATATTGGAGGGGGAAAAGTCAACCTCCAGTTGCACGGTTTTCGAGGTCGCCGGAGCTTCGCCGGAGAACGGGCGGGGGCGGCGGATCTGGCCGGATCCTCGCCGGATCTGGCGCCGGCGGAGGTGGGGGCGACCGGAGAAGGCAAGGGGCGGCGGCGCGGGCTCGGGAGCTCCTCTCCCTGGAGCTCGGCGCGGAGGGAGCCGGGGCTGGAGGGCACGGCCGGGCGCGGGATGCCGGCGGGGCGCCGAGCGGCGGCGCGGCACGGCAGAGGCGCGCGGGGGCACGGGCGGCGGCGAGCGCCGCGGGGCCGGCGACGCTCGAGGCCGACGGGGCCGGCGGCGGGGCAGGACGCCGGCGGAGGCGGTGGAGGGCGGCGAGGTGGTGGGGCAGCGCCGGCGTGGTGGAGCTCGCCGGTGGCGAGCGGCATGGGCGAGCGGGTGACGGGAGGAGGAGGCTGCGGCTGCGGGCCCGGCGCGGCTCGGTTCGGCCCCGGGGCGGGCCGGATCTGGGCCCCGGGCGGCGGCGGCGATGTGGGCACGGGGGCGGTGACGTGGCGGCGCGGGAGTGGCTGAGGCGGCGGAGGAGGTGACGTGGCAGGTCGTGATTGGCCGGAGGGAGGTGGAGGCTGGACATGTCCGGCGGGGATGGACATGTCCGGCGGCGCGAGGAAGACGAAGCTAGGGTTTGGACTGCGGGATTTCGGGGGAGGCCACATATTTATAGGTAGAGGGAGCTAGGAGAGTCCAAATGAGGTGCGGTTTTCGGCCACGCGATCGTGATCGAACGACCGAGAGCATGGAGGGGAGTTAGATGGGTTTTGGGCCACTTTGGAAGGGGTGTTGGGCTGCAACAAAAGAGGCCTTTACGGTTACCCGGTTAACCGTTGGAGTATCAAACGACCTCCAAATGGCACGAAACTTGACAGGCGGTCTACCGGTGCTATACCAAGGCCGCTTGGCAAACCTCGGGCCATTCCGAGAACGTTTAACACCCGCTCCCGACAGAAGACAAAAAGGGGACGCCGGGGGACATAGGAGTGCCGGATCGCGAAACGGACAACGGGGAAAATGCTCGGATGCATGAGACGAACACGTATGCCAAATGAAATGCACATGATGACATGATAAAATGCAACACGCAAGCAAATGACATGGCAACGACGGCGAATAACTGGCGGACACCTGGCGCATCGAATCCGGGGCGTTACAAAAATCCAAGCTCTGTCACAGTTGGCTACCCCAACAGACCTCAAGCAAATTCAGAAATTAACTGGATGCGTGGCCGCCCTAAGCAGCTTTATCTCCCGATTAGGAGAAAAGGCGTTACCTCTTTATCGCCTTCTTTGACGCCCCGAACACTTCGAGTGGACGGACGCGGCTACGACGGGGCTGTAGGAAATAAAAGCCCTCTTGGCCACCAATCCAATTCTGGCAGCACCAAATGTCGGTGAACCCATGTTGCTATACATAGCTGCAACACACCAGGTTGTAAGCGTAGTGATCGTCGTCGAACGAGAGACAGATGGACATAAATTCCCATTACAAAAGCCGGTATACTACGTATCCACTGTCCTCACTCCATGCAAGTCATGGTACCCACATTATCGAAAGATAGCTTATGCGATCTTCATGGCATCCCGAAAACTACGACACTACTTTCAAGAGTGTTCAATCACGGTGGCCTCCGAAGTACCACTCAATGACATAATAAATAACCGCGATGCCACGGGCCGGATTGCAAAATGGGATATCGAGATCCTCCCGTTCGACATAACATACAAGCCTTAGTGGGCCATTAAGTCACAAGTACTGGCTGACTTCGTCGCTGAATGGACAGAAACCGAACTCCCTAAAGAGTACGGCGCATACTCCAATTGGACCATGCACTTTGACGGCTCTAAGATGCTAGCTGGTCTAGGGGCTGGAGTCGTCCTGACGTCCCCCACCGGAGATACAGTCCAATACGTACTCCGAATACTTTACACGAACTCCAATAATGCAGCAGAGTACGAGGCTCTGTTGCACGGTCTTCGGATGGCAGTCTCCATGGGCATTCAACATCTTGAAGTACGCGGGGATTCAAATCTTGCAATATCTCAAATAAATGGAGACTTTGACGCCAAAGACCCGAAAATGGCGGCTTACCGTAATGCCATTCTCAAAATGTCAGCTCGCTTCGAGGGGCTCGAATTCCACCATGTGGTTCGAGAAAACAATCAAGCGGCGGATAACCTTGCCCGCATCGGCGCTAAACGTGACCCCGTCCCACCAAATATTTTTTTGGAAAGGCTGTTCAAGCCATCCGTGATATGGGAAGGGGAGTCCTACAATACTAATCCAGATCCGCATACAACCCCAGATACTGAACAGTCTGACGTAATCGGAGGCTCCGCCACCGAAATTACACCTTCGGCCCACGTGATCATGGCGATCATCGCCCCGTGGACGGAACCCTTCCTAGCTTACTTTAATAGGCAGGAACTCCCGGAGGACCAAAATGAGGCACGCTGCATTGTGCGGCGCTCTAAAGCCTACAAAGTCCAAGAGGGAGAGCTTTATAAGAAAAGCGCAACCGGAGTGCTGCAGAGATGCATCACCGAAGAGGAAGGGCGGCAAATCTTGGCTGAAATTCATGCCGGACTCGGTGGCCACCATGCCGCAGCTCGGGCGCTCATAAGCAAGGCCTTCCGTACAGGTTTCTACTGGCCGACAGCCCGGGCAGACGCACAAGACCTTGTCCAACACTGTTTCGGTTGCCAGCTTTTTGCAAATCAAAGCCACATGCCGCCCACCGCCCTCCAAACAATCCCCATAACCTGGCCCTTTGCGGTCTAGGGGCTCGATATGGTTGGACCCCTTAAAGGAGGAAGCCATAAGAAGAAATACTTGTTGGTCATGGTTGATAAATTCACCAAATGGATAGAAGCTAAACCAGTGAAAATGGCCGAATCTGGACTAGTGATAGACTTTATATCCGGGGTCGTACACCACTATGGTGTCCCCCACAGCATCATCACTGATAACGGCTCAAACTTCACAACCGATGAGGTGAAAACCTTGTGCAGCGAAATGGGCATAAAACTTGATTACGCCTCCGTCTATCACCCTGAAACAAATGGTCAAGTCGAACGAGCGAACGGTCTTATTATGAGCGGCGTCAAACCCAGACTAGTGCCATCCTTGAAGGAATCAGATACGCACTAGGTCGAGGAGCTTGACTCCGTATTATGGGGGCTGCAGACCACGCTGATTCGCACAACCGGATACACACCATTTTTTATGGTATACGATGCAGAGGTAGTGCTACCCTGCGATATCATCCACGATTCACCTAGAGTGCGCATGTACGAAGAGAGAGAAGCCGAGCTAGATCAACAGGACAGCTTAGACGCCCTGGAGGAGGAGCGTGACATCGCGAAGGCCCGTTCCGCATTCTATCAACAGCAGGGTCGAAGGTATCAAAGCAGAGAAGTGCGGGCCAAAACTTATAACATTGGCGAACTCATTCTACGCTTACCAGAGAAGAAAAAGGACAAGCTTAAGCCCAAATGGGAGGTCCCCTTCATCATTAACAAAGTTCTCACTGGAGGTGCATACCGTCTACATGATGCATCAGACAATCGACTCAAGCTGAACCCATGGAACGCGGCCAGACTCCGAAGATTCTACGCCTAGTGCCGAACTCCGTGTTTGTCTCCTTACCTCTGTCTTCATTTTTAAATTATATCCTCTCTCTCTCCCTTTCACATTTATAGCCTTAAAGGCTCTAAGTATGCTTTGAATGCACACTCTGGCTGCACCATGCGCGCTCATCATACCTGGGGGCTTCTTACACAGAAGCTTATTTGTCTTCTGGGCTTTATACCCACCACATATGCGTCACCTCTACGCATGTGCCTTTTTTCACCACTATATGCATCGATATGACTTAAGTTTTGGCCAAGCTGGGTTGCCTGACTCTTGTGTTTATGCCCTATGTTCCCATTAATTCGGCTAGAGCATAAGGGGAGCACCTCTGCAATTGTTACTGCCGAGTCAGCCGGATGTGTACCTCAGACTGGGTGAAGTCGAAGCTAGCGTTCTTAAGGGAATATTTGCTCGGTGAACAAAAGATGTATTTTACCTATTACAACACATGCCCCCAGATGCTTATATCCTGCATAAATTTTCATAGTTCGGACATGCACATCAAAGCATGCACACCCAGGGAAAGGAACACTTAACGGAACTATTCTCCCTGGAAGATGTTTCTTACTACCCATGTAATATAACATAACTAGTTGGGTACTTGTCTGTTCAGGCACTTATGACCCCTACGCCTGGTTTCCACGCATGCCTCGGTTTTCACGTAACCGAGTGGGTATTCGGATACACTCTGGACTGTTGGGTCCAGAGGTCGAAGCAAAAAGGTCGGCCAAGACAATGATTTACAATCCGGCTAGGGACAAAATATGTCCTTCGAAGTACAATGTCACTTAGACTGACTAAATTCTTCTTCTATACCATCCAACAGGCTGTCTAGCCTACAATCCTGTTGGGAATACTTAGCGGCTAATGCTACTTGGTCATACATAAGATGTACATGGATCTCCTTCCCATCTGACCCTACAGGTCCGACCTCGGCCATGTGGTTTGGGCCAGCCTTGGTGTATCGCGTCTTCACCATGGCCCAGGCTTCCCTTGCTCCCTGTCGGCAGGCTGATATCTTCCATAATCGAAAGCGCTGCCACGCTCCCTTGAGCATCTCCATAAGCTCCCCCATGCCTCCGAGCAGGGAGGCGGATGGCCACAAGGATTGGGCAATGTCCCGCGTCACCTGCCGAACTTGTTCGTGCAGTTGTGAGAGCTCCGGTAGAAGATCACCTGCAGATCCGAGCATCTCCTCTTCAGGACGACCGGTCAGCATGCCTACAGACAAAATTCTGTTAGCACGCTTCTTTGCCGAACTTTATAATGGTTCGCCAGAGCACTTAATGAATATGCCGCGTCGAAGCATCTTATTCTCCTTTACGGAGTCAGCAAGCTGGGCCCGAACATCCTTTAATTCGACGTCCAGCTGGACGTTCGCGTCCTGGAGAATATTTTTCTCCTTTATAACCTTGGTAAGCACACGCTGGCCAGCCTTCAGCTGTCGCCGAACATGTTGCTCATCCTCCGGTACGATCTCTGGATTGCCTTCGGGATTGTCTGCAAGTTCTCTTGTTAGAATTGCATTCTTGCCGGATACTTAACTGGTATGTACCATGACATTATGCAAATATTACCAGATGGGGCCTTTGTAGACTCCTCCATCATGGTGGTTGCGGCCCGTAGTTGGGCCTTGCACTCTTCCAGCTCTTTGAATAGCAAGGTATTCTTCTCTGTCAGAACCTATGCACACGAGGATCCTTAAATCAGCTGTGCCAAGTGTTTCAAGTCTCAGGGGCTACTGATATATTCACTCATCAAATTTACTTACCCGTATATCCTTCACGTACTGGTCCGTGGCCCTGGCTAGGCCACCTTGAGCGGCTCGGATGTACGCGTCCCCTGAGTTGAAGGCGTCGAACGCCTCTTCAGAGAAATTAGGGTCGCGTAGTGTGGCCCGTCGGCGCCTATGATTTATGGCGCTCTCCACTTCAGAGTTGGTAGTGGAAAATCTATCCACATCCTCTGTAGGGGGATCGTCCGTGTTGACCTCCGCCCTTGAGTCCGGCCTCGGAGTCCGGCTAGTGGAAGCGTGACCGGCAGGCTCTCCAGATGCAGTCCGACGAGCACTCTTTCTGTCAAAAGGCAGAAGAGATCGTTATATTTTAACAATGATAACTGCATGGAAGGTTTTTAAACATACCTTTGCAAGCGTCTCGGTCCTGACCGCCTTTCTTTTAAGCCTACCCGACTTCGATGCCCCTTGTTGGCAAGTCACCACGAGTTCAGCTTGGCGCCCTGATGGCCTTCCCTGTAAGACGTAATTCATGTGCAGTGGGTGAAGTGTAAAGAGGGGATCCTTTTTGGAAGTTGGGACTGTGGCATTGCTTACCTGGGATACCGGGAGTAAGCCAGGATAATCGGCTATAATGGCCACCATCACACCATCGCAGCTCAACTGGTAAAATGTCCTGTCGACAAGCTTCACAAACGTGTCCAGATCTTCTTCGAGTCCGGGGTCAAGAGCCCGGTTAGGGTCCTCTGGCTATGGAGGTGGGCTGTGGACATCCTTCATAGCCCTTCGCAGTTCCTTCTATGAATTGATGAATTAAAACATATGTGCTAAAAATGTGGGAAAGATTGGAATAAAAAATAGCGACTCACCCAGCTTGGGGGGGTTGTACATAGAGAATCCATCCCGTGGCTTGATATGGATGAACCCCTCCTCTTCCCCTTCGAACAAATCGGACAGTATCTTCGCCAGAGCGGCGGGAGAATCCGGTCCTTTACGGCCACAGCGGGTGTCATCATCTTCTCCATTGAAGTGCCACATGGGTTTTCCCCGATATTGATGTGGTTGCAGTCCCCGCATTATGCATATGGACATAACTTCAATTATTGTCAGCCCTGATTTGGCTAGTGTATTTTTCCTGTCCATCAGGAAAATGATCTCTCTGTTATCTTCCTCCTGGGGGCTCCTGGGGCGCCAGCTGTGGCGTTTCTTCAATGTGGCATCTACAAACTCGGGAAGGCCCTTCCGAACAGGGTCCGAAAGAGGGACGTCCTCCATGTAGAACCATTCTGAGGGCCAGCCCTCGGATGCCTTCTTCAGGGTTCCAGATAGATATCCGGTCCCGGCGATGCGCAATATTTCGGTTCCGCCCACTTGAAATACCGACCCCTTCTGGGTACGGGGTACTAGGCAGAATAGCCTCTTCCACAATTCGAAATGAGCTTCGCAGCCCAGAAAAATCTCAGAGAAGGTGACGTAGCCTGCGATATGCAGTATAGAGGCTGGGGTAAAGCTGTGCACCTGGAGGCCGTAAAACTCCAGGAGCCCGCGGAGGAAAGGATGGATTGGAAATCCGAGCCCCCTCAGCAAGCAGGGGACGAAGCACACCCACTCTCCCTTGGATGGGTTTGGAAAGCTCTCCGCTTGCTCCCCGCCATTATAAGTGGCTAGTCCAGCTCGGACGGGGACCATGTATGCAGGTGGGAGAAACCCTTTGGTCTGCAGCTCTACTAGTCGGCTGTGGGGAATAGAACATCTCTCCCAATCACATAGCTTATTGCTACGGGAACGAGAGGAGGAACCGCGGCGACCGACCATGGTGGTATGGATTTGTCCGGGCACGCTCTGATGAACACTCGCCGGGAGGAGATGGTGTGATTTGGATCTGAGAATCCCCATCTCTTTTATAGATGATTTACCCGCATGGTTGGGGTGGCAAATGTAAAAATGCCCCGACTTCTCACATTCGCTCAACACGTGGAAACAGCCATTATTAAAGCGCAGAAGCCGAGGAGCGTGACATTGATGAGGAGCCGAACACTACTCATTACAACAATGCTCTGGAAGATTTGGAGAAGAACCCGCCTTGCAATGCCGAAGACAGTCTGCGCGCCGGACTCATCGTCATTGAAGCCTTGTTTGGGGGCTACTGAGGGAGTCCTGGATTAAGTGGTCCTCGGACAGCCGGACTATATACTTTGGCCGGACTATTGGACTATGAAGATACAAGATTGAAGACTTCGTCCCGTGTCCGGATGGGACTCTCCTTTGCGTGGAAGGCAAGCTTGGATATTTGGATGTGTAGATTTCCTTCTCTGTAACTGACTCTGTGTAACCCTAGCCCCCTCCGATGTCTATATAAACCGGAGGGTTTAGTCCATATGATAACAACAATCATAATCATAGGCTAGCTTCTAGGGTTTAGCCTCTACGATCTCGTGGTAGATCAACTCTTGTAATACTCATATCATCAAGATCAATCAAGCAGGAGGTAGGGTATTACCTCCATCGAGAGGGCCCGAACCTGGGTAAACATCGTGTCCCCTGCCTCCAGTTACCATTAGCCTTAAACGCATAGTTCGGGACCCCCTACCCGAGATCCGCCGGTTTTGACACCGACACCCACCACCGCCGGCAACCATCCCCCACCCTGAACCCTAAGATAGATAGTGGGGTACATCTCCGGCGAGCCACCCTTCCCGCTGCGGTTGGTTCTTCCTTAACTCCGGCGAGCCCCCCACCCCTTGAAAATCGATGACCCAAAAGTCGACTCAGTCGACTGAAGTGTAGCTAAACCGGAGCAGCATCGCAAGCAAGATCAAGAGCAAGAGCAGCAGCACGAGCAAGAGCAAGAGCAGACCAGGCAGGGGACCGAGAGCAAGAGCAGAGTAGCAGCGCGAGCGAAAGCTAAAGCAGCAGCAGGTCCTACTAATGTGGACGTCGCCGCCGACGGAGCGACGCCATGGAGGAAGTGGCTGGCGATGCCGCCGTGGATGGAGCCGTGTCGTGGCTGCTCGGGACCGAGCGCCAGCAGCATCGTGAGATCTAATCAAGAAGAAAATGCGGCGATTAGTGTACAACCTCTTTGGTGGCGCCGATTAGGCCACAGCTTCATCCGAGGAAACGATGATGATGATGATGCTCTTCCGGTGGTGCTGGTGAAGATGGCGATGTGGGAATGGAGGTGGCGCAAAAGACGAGGGGAACATCGAGGCTGCTCCTTGGAGGTGGAGGACGGGGTGGCAGAATCGATGGGATGACAAGATCGAGGACAGATCCTCATCTGGTATGGTGGATGAGGGACGTCGAGGTGTTGCTGTGGACGATGTTGTCGGGGAAGAGGCTCCGATTGGGTGGTTAATGGAGGAGGGTGTGGGTCTTCGCGGGTTTTCGCAGCCTCGGTGTATGAATGGGTGGGCGGATGGGATGGGAGTGGGGAACCATGGCTTAGGGACGCACTTGTCCGAAATGTGGGGTAAGTTATGAAAGTACCCCCACCGATTTGATCTAGGCGGTTCTTTCGGTTCAGGGGTATCACGGGCATTTCGTGTGTCGGGATTTCACAGGATGTGGGAGTTTTCGCGCGCGTTGTAATTTTGGAATAGAAAGGCGCGGGTTGAGATGGAGGGAGTTGTCAGAGCACAATGAGAGAAAGATATATCATAAATATTTCAGGGTAACAAGGCGCAGGTTGAAATTTCCGGATAAGCCTAATGTGTACTGTACCAATTCAATTCGCACTTCCGTCGACAAAAAAACAAAAAGAAACCAATTCACAACACACAAGAGAGTCTAGTCCCGTGTACTGTACCAAATCAATTCGCACTACAAATGTCATTCAAAACTTTGAATTCATGTTATATTCAATTAAAATATTTCGCTACGTGTATAATGCATGCAACCTGCTACTCAAATGAATGTTTTAGTGCATTCCAAACATATATACTACCACTTCAATATGAACTAAATTTGAATTCGTTTATCTATTTGAATAATATCTACAATAATGATTGTTGTGAAGTCAAACCATTTGAATTTGTTTATCTATTTTAATAAGATCTACAATCATCATTATTGTTCTCACACCCAATATGCGACCCTATCCTAAAGGAACTCGAAGGTCCCACAAAGGATAGAAGCACATATTGGAGACGCTTTTACAAGGTGGATATCATTACATCGGACCATTACATAATAGTTGGGGATACATACCAGAGGCATACAATGCCACATGAATACAACATCATCATACACAAGAGAAACATCTGACTACGGATGAAACACAAACAAAAACTCAACGACATCCACCCTGCTAGCCAAGGCTGCCGACCTGGAACCTATCCCCTGATAGAAGGAGAAGCAGAAGAAGAACTCCAAAACAAGTAAACATCGCTCTCGCGTCATGATCACCGCATTACCTGTACCTGTAACTGTTGTTGTAGTAATCTGTGAGCCACGAGGACTCAGCAATCCCATTTCCATGGGTATCAAGACTAGCAAAGCTTAATGGGTATGGAATGGATAAGTGGTGAGGTTGCAGCAGCGACTAAGCATGATATGGTGGCTAACTTATGAATACAAGAATAAGATGAGAAGCTACGCAAACATTCACCAACTAGTAATGGTCAAGAAGTGATCCTGAAACTACTTACATACAATCATAACCCAAACCGTGTTCACTTCCCGAACTTCACCGAGAAGAGACCATCACGGCTACACACGCGGTTGATGCATTTTAATTAAGTCAAGTGTCAAGTTCTCTACAACCAGATATTAACAAATTCCCATCTGCCACATAACCGCGGGCACGACTCTCAAAAGTTTATACCCTGCAGGATATAAGCTCTCACGATCAATGAAGGATATTCCTTCTCCCGGGAAGACCTGATCAGTCTCGGAATCCTAGTTACAAGACATTTCGGCAATGGTAAAACAAGACCAGCAAGACCGCCCGAATGTGCCAACAAATCCCGATTCTCAGGGATGAGACAAGCTACAAGTAAAACCAGCCCTCAAGTTTCCCTGAGGTGGCCCCGCAGGCTGCTCGGTTCGGATCAACACTTAGATAAGAACTGGCCCACCCTGGGGGGGGGGGGGGGTTAAAATAAAGTTGACCCTCGGGTTAATTACTCCCAAGGGAAAGGTTATAGGTTGTTAGGAAAATGTAAAACCAAGGTTGGGCCTTGCTGGAGGAGTTTTATTCAGAGCGAACTGTCAAGGGGCTCCCATAAACCCAGCCGCGTAAGGAACGTAAAATCAAGGAACATAACACTGGTATGACGGAAACTAAGGCGGCAAGAGTGGAACAAAACACCATGCATAAGGCCAAGCCTTCCACCCTTTACCAAGTATATAGATGCATTAATTAAATAAGAGATATTGTGATATCCCGACATAATCCTGTTCCAACATGGAGCAATCTTCAACTTCACCTGCAACTAACAACGCTATAAGAGGGGCTGAGCAAAAGCGGTAACATAGCCGAACAACGGTTTGCTAGGAAGGGTGAAAAAGTTTAGAGGCTGACATGGCAATTTGGGAGGCTTGATAACCAAGTGATAGGTAGCGCAGCATAGTGATAGAACGAAGCAACTAGCATAGCAATGATAGTAGTGAGATCCAGGGTAACGGTCATCTTGCGTGAAACCCCACAAGGAAGAAGAACGAGTCCATGAAGAAGATGAACGGGCAAAGACGAACCAAGCATAGTCGAACAACTCCTCATGATCGCAACAAAACAGGGACTATCGAGAAGAAGCACAACCGGAAAGAAGCAAACAACATGGTAAACACACAACACATAAACATGACATGATGCACAACCAAGCATGATGCACGACAAAGGCTATATGATGCTACTCATGGAAAGAGATGATGCATACAAGAATATCACATCAAAGCTAGTTTAAATGAGGCCGGAAACAACATATAACAAATCCGGTAAGTCCTCATATGCAAATTTCGAAATTGGTCCAGATCTGAATAAACCTTATGTTCAAGTTATTAAACAGCAAGTTAAGATGCACCAAGATGATCTATACAAAATTCTAGTCAAGTTTCATATGAAGTTCATTTAATTCGGAGCTACGGCCTAGAAGATATGAGCAAAACAAGTTAAACATGGCATTGATGCAAAATACATTCAAACATCAAGCAAACACTCTCAAAAAAAGTATTCAACATGACATGATGCAACTACATGCAATTCTAAGCAAGTTTGATATAGAGCATGCTCAAAACGGAGCAACGGTGCAACACATACACTCCAAACAAGATATAACAACAATCTACCCAAAACAACAAGTAGGCATTTTGCAAACATAAAAACAACATGTTACAGGAACCATATGAGCATAAACTTGGCATGCGCTTCATGTACAGATAACATAATTCAAATATCATCAAGGTTAAGGTTCATAGGCATCAATATTAAACCAATATGGTCAATGCAAAATGCAACTTTATAACACAAGAGCATATGCATGAGCAGAGTTAAAATGATGGCAACTTGAGAGCACGAAAGGGACAAGCTACAACAAGTAAACATAGCAACCAAGTGTATGGCATCAAATCACACATAATAAATAGCAAATAACATCTTGCAATCATATATATATGACTCATGGATTAGTGGGAACCAACATGACAAGATTGAATGTTGAAACAATTTCAGCAAGTGTAAAACAGCAACATTATGATAGCATGTTTGCAAGCACGTAACAGAGGCATATTACATCCAAAATTAGCAAACATGGCACGTTAATAGAGAAATCATAGCATACCTCAAAACATGTTATTGGAGCATCTCCAGAAGAGGGATGAATCACTCAATAACAAGCTCATAACAACGCATCATGAAGTTAACAGAAATCTGGAACAACATGTAGGCATGTTCATGGCAATGAAAACATATGCTACAGGACATAATTAAGGCATAAAAAGGCTTGGCATGATAGATCATAACATGGGCATCAAAACATGTCCAAAAAGCATCTCTAGAATATGCACGGATTAATTGGTAGCATCAAGCAAACATGGCATCATGATATGACAGAAACAGACTTGACAGAACATTAACAGCTAGTAGCCCATTTCACAAGCTTGATGCACTCGCTACATGGCATATAAAAATACATGGATTTCATACCTGTAAAGATGGAATTATTAAGCTCCTAAAACATGCAGACATTATGCTCATAGGATGCACACACAAAATGTAACAAAAATGATAAATCAACAAGTTACAGCAGTTTTCAGCAGTTAACAGCAACGTGCACTTCTGCAACAGATATTAAGATATCAAGGTGCACCCTAACATGAATGCAAAGCACACCAACATGTAGAGCATGTAGAGCAGAACATGTGCATATCAAGATTATAATCATAGGATCAATAGGGACAAAGTTATAGCACTCACTAAATGCATACATGATGTTAACAATCAGCAGATTACATCAGTTTATATCACTTAGCAGTTTTGCAACAAAGATTAAGGCATCAATATGAACAGTAACATGCATGCAAACTACTTCATAATGAAGAGCATGCATGAATGAAGTTATGGCATGCATGCATGAAGTTATGGCATGCATGAAACGAAGCAGCATGCATGAAGTTATGGCATGGAAAAGATGCACACATGAGAAGAAAAACCCTGGGGACTTGGCAGATTTATACCCTCCGAAAATGTCAACGCTGGACGAAGAGATCGAGGATGGAGGGATCCGGGCGCGGGGACGCCGTTTGGATGGAGGGAGTGGTGGATCCGATCCACTCCCTCGGATCCGGCCGAAGTAGAGCTCCGGCGAGCTCGGCTCCGGCGAGGCAAGGAGGAGGTCGGAGAGGGCGGCGCGGCGAGGAGGGAGCAGGGAGCGGCGGCGCTCAGGGCACGGACAAAGTTGGTGGGGCGCGGGGGCGGCGACGCGGCCGGAGTTGGCGGGGCGCGGGGACGGCGGCGCGGTCGGAGTTGGCGGGGCGCGGGGACGGCGGCGCGGCCGGAGTTGGCGGGGTGGCGGAGGTCAGGGCGACGGCGGGCGTGCGGCGCACAAGGGCGGCGGGGAGATGCGGCAGGGGAGGCGGCCGGCGGACGGACGGCGAGGAGGCGGAGGCCACGCGGCGGCGGCAAGGTCGGCTGGACCGGCGAGCCGGCGAACGGCGGCGGGGCGCAGGGTCAGGCGCAGAGGCACGCGGGTGCGGGAGGCGGTGACTCGGGCCCGCCGTGGCGGTGACACATGCCGAGCGGGCCGGCCGTGGGCCCGTAGGGCTGTAGCAGCGCTGGGAGGACAGTGGGGGTGAGGTGGCGGCGACTGGTTGGTTGGGGAGGCATCGGAGCTGAGGTGGCGATGCGCGATTGGTCCGGGCGACGTGGAGGCGGACACGTCCGGCACGGGTGGACAAGTCCCGCTGCGGAGGAGGAAGATGGCTAGGGTTTCACCCGCGAAAATGGATGGGGAGGGCCTTTATATAGGTAGAGGGAGCTAGGAGAGTCCAAATGAGGTGCGGTTTTCTCCCACACGATTGTGATCCAACGATGGAGAGCATGGAGGAGGTTTGGATGGGCTATTGGGCTGTTGTGGAGGGGTGCTGGGCTGCAAAGAGAGAGGGGCTTTTCAGTTAACTCGGTTAACCGTTGGGGCATAAAACGACCTCCAAATGGAACGAAATTTGACGGGCGGTCTACCGGTGATATACCAAGGCCACTCGGCAAATCTCGGCCCATTCCGAGAAAATTTTCTGTGGCTCGTGAAACAAGAATTGGGAGGTCCCGCGAGCGCGTGCGAGTGTGGTTGGGCTCAGAATGGACAACGGAGAGAACCGTGGGAACCCGAACGGATGCAAGTTTTGAAAAACATGCAGATGAAATGTAGATGATGACATGGCAAAATGCAACACGCAAGCAAATGACATGGCAACAACGACGAATAACTAGAAGACACCTGGCGCATCGGTCTTGGGGCGTTACAACTCTCCTCTACTAACAAGAGATTTCGTCTCGAGATCTTAGGAACGAGACGGAAGAGAAAGAGGAAGAGGAAGAGGTGAAGTAAGAATGCAAGAGAAAAGATGAACCAAGTCGAGAGCACGCGGGTAGAAAGAGGTACAGCAAATATGACAAGAATCAAAAGCTCATGGAAACAAGATAGACTCTCAAACCACTCTGGTCAGAACAAGGTAGAAAAGGAATAAGAGCGAAAGAATTCCAGCACTCCGGCTGAAAATGGAAGGAATAGAACATGAACTTCACAAGATGGGATGACACTTGGTGAGATGAACAATGCAATGCCTCCGGAAGAATTGAAAGAATGGAATGAAAAGAACTAGAAGGAAGGATTGAACGGAGTTGTTGAGAAAATCAACAATGAAAGAACTAGCTTGTTGTGGACCTATGGAAAAATATCTCAAAACTTGAAGGTGAAACTCTGCCACAAGCAAATGTCTAAATAGCTGAGAAGTACGAAGAAATGCAAAACTCCACGTCAGAAGAAAATGAAGAATTATTTGCACTTCGATACGCGAGAAGAAAAGATACTTGAACTCCTCCAACAAGAATCTTGATGAACTCTTGAAGAATGAAGAATGAATTGAATCATGAAGAACCACCATGAAGAACTGCGGTGACAAAAGGATGATGAGATAGAATGAAGTATGAAATAATAAGATGAGCCTTGCAGTGATTTAGAAGGAGGTTCCGGCAAAATGGCTATGGAAATTTGAACTCTTGAAAAGAAAAGATGAAAACACTTTGAACCACGAAATTATTTATCATGAACAAACTCTGAAGGAAGGGATTAATCACTTGTGGGAAATAAGAATAAGATTTATTGTATGCTTTTCCTTCATCAAATTCAAATTGATGACAAGCAATGGATTTTTCATACTACTTATTCTTATTGGAAAAGATTAAGGGGAATATGGCGCAACCTTGAGGAAGGTCTTCAACGAACCACCAGTAAGATTGGGAAGAACGAATGAATTGATATGACGACAAAGGAAGAGGAATGCTGAAGGAACCACCGTAAGAATTCAAAAATGACTGATGAAAGAGAATGAATCACCAGGAAGAATTAGAAGAACAAATATGCTTGAGGGGATTTTGATGCAAACGAACAAAGAGATCACGACCTGATTAAAGAGCACTTGAACAAAGCGACGGGATAATTGGATAGTGGTAGATGAAATGTGAGGACGAAGAATTCTTCTGGAATGATGGCCTCCAGTGAAAAGAAATGGAAAACAACTCCTGACATACTCCGGATTGGTATGAAAAGAATATCTGGCAAACAGAACACTTTGAGAGGGTAACATGAAACCAGAACCTCGAATCTTCGAGAGAACGGGCAAGATTTAAGAGAAACTCTTCCTCAATCTTCAAAGAGGACGAGAAACACCACCAAAATTACTAATATACTCCGGTAGAATGAAAAGCAAAAAGGTTGAGACAACTTTGAAATGATTTGAAATCGATCTTGGAAAGGCATCTGACTGTTCAAATTCATCTTATGTCAAACTCCGAAAAGAATTAGGAATGGCTCCGGAATAATTAGAAGAGTCAGGTAAGATCCTGGGAAAAGACCTGTGGGTTAGGACCCACTAAAAGAAAACACTGTTGAAAAAGGATTGTTGAACAGATAGATGATGCACCGGAACAATTGAAATATTTGAATGAGGTGATAACCTCGAATTAATTTGAACGCAGACGAATCTCCTCAGATGTCTTGAGCACTCCGGAAGGATAAATTGGCGAGAGGCGAACAAATAGGGAAAACACTTGATCCAAGGAAAATAATATGATCAACCCAAAAAAACTTGAATTGAGTCCACCAGAGAAGAAAAAGAGATGAAGAATGCCGAACGAAACAAGAATTCAACGGTTGAAATAATTGAGGGAAGACTGAAGAGGCTCCGCATGAATGAAATTGATGCTCGAAAGAGACTCAAGCTCCGGGAAGAAGAGGGGTGGAAGGGCATAAAAAACAAAGGCAACTTGGAAGGGAGAACCGACGAATAGCTTGAAGAGAAAACACCGGTTGAAAGAATGCATTACGGACTCCGGCTCCGACAAGAGAAAAAGGTAGGCGGGTGGGAAAAATAAAACAACTGAGGATGGGTATACAACTTCGATGAGAAAGAACTGAGGATTGATCCTGCCAAAAACAAAGAGGGTCGAATCGTCTTGACGAGAAAATGCACCAGATGAAAAGAACTAAGAGCCAACGATCGAAAAACTAACCGTGTGATCCTAAAGAAAGTTTGAAGGTGAAGAGGAGTAATTCAAACCACCTACGTCAAGATTCCTCACTAGAGCGACGATGGGCTGCGGAGTAAAAGGAATTCCTACTCTCCGATATAACTGGACTCCGAAATAGTTTTCTTCTAGACTCGACAACGGCCAAACTACGAACAATCAAGGGGCTCCTGTGGTCGGTCGAGGCTCTAATACCAACTTGTCACGCCCAATATGCGAACCTATCCTAAAGGAACTTGAAGGTCCCACCAAGGATAGAAGCGCATATTGGAGATGTTTTTAAAGTGGATATCAACCATTACATAATAGTTGGGGATATATACCAGAGGCATACAATGCCACATGAATACAACATCATCATACACAAGAGCAACATCCGACTATGGATGAAACACAAACAGAAACTCAACGACATCCACCCTGCTAGCCCAGGCTGCTGACCTGGAACCTATCCCCTGATAGAAGGAGAAGCAGAAGAAGAACTCCAAAACAAATAAACATTGCTCTCGCGTCATGATCATCGCATTACCTGTACCTGCAACTGTTGTTGTAGTAATCTGTGAGCTACGAGGACTCAGCAATCCCATTTCCATGGGTATCAAGAGTAGAAAAGCTTAATGGGTATGGAATGGATATGTGGTGAGGTTGCAGCAGCGACTAAGCATGATATGGTGGCTAACTTACGAATACAAGAGTAAGATGAGAAGCTACGCAAACGTTCGCAAACTAGTAATGATCAAGAAGTGATCCTGAAACTACTTACGTACAAACATAACCCAAACCATGCTCACTTCCTGGACTCCGTCGAGAAGATACCATCACGGCTACACACGCAGTTGATGCGTTTTAATTAAGTCAATGTCAAGTTCTCTATAACCGGATATTAACAAATTCCCATCTGCCACATAACTGCGGGCACGACTCTTTTTATACCCTGCACGGTTGTCCCAACTTAGCCCATTATAAGCTCTCACGACGAACGAAGGATATTCCTTCTCCCGGGAAGACCCGATCAGTCTTGGAATCCTAGTTATAAGACATTTCGGCCATGGTAAAAGAAGACCAGCAAGACTGCCCGAATGTGCCGACAAATCCCGATAGGAGCTGCACATATCTCGTTCTCAGGGCACAACGGATGATACAAGCTATGAGTAAAACCAACCCTCAAGTTTCCCCGAGGTGGCCCCGCAGGCTGCTCGGTTCGGACCAACACTTAGAGAAGCACTGGCCCGGGGGGGTTTAAAATAAAGATGACCCTTGGGTTAATTACTCCCAAGGGAAAGGTTATAGGTTGTTAGGAAAATGTAAAACCAAGGTTGGGCCTTGCTGGAGGAGTTTTATTCAAAGCGAACTGTCAAGGGGTTCCCATAAACCCAGCCGCGTAAGGAACGCAAAATCAAGGAACATAACACCGGTATGACGTAAACTAAGGCGGCAAGAGTGGAACAAAATAGCAGGCATAAGGCCGAGCCTTCCACCCTTTACCAAGTATATAGATGCATTAATTAAATAAGAGATATTGTGATAACCCGACATAATCCTGTTCCAACATGGAGCAATCTTCGACTTCACCTGCAACTAATAACGCTATAGGAGGGGCTGAGCAAAAGCGGTAACATAGCCGAACAACAGTTTGCTAGGAAGGGCGAAAAAGGTTAGAGGCTGACATGGCAATTTTGGAGGCTTGATAACCAAGTGATAGGTAGCGCAACATAGCAATAGAACGAAGCAAGTAGCATAGCAATCATAGTAGTGAGATCCAGGGTAACGGCCATCTTTCCTGAAATCCCGCAAGGAAGAAGAACGAGTCCATGAAGAAGATGAACGGGCGAAGACGAACCAAGCCTACTCGAACGGCTCCTCACGATCGCAACAAAACAGGGACTATTGAGAAGAAGCACAACCGGAAAGAAGCAAACAACATGGTAAACACACAACACATAAACATGACATGATGCACAACCAAGCATGATGCACGACAAAAGCTATATGATGCTACTCATGGCAAGAGATGATGCATACCAGAATATCACATCAAAGCAAGTTTAAATGAGGCCGGAAACAACATATAACAAATCCGGTAAGTCCTCGTATGCAAATTACGAAATTGGTCCAGATCTGAATAAACCTTATGTTCAAGTTGTTAAACATCAAGTTAAGATGTACCAAGATGATCTACATGAAATTCTAGTCAAGTTTCATATAAAGTTCATTTAATTCGGAACTACGGCCTGGAAGATATGAACAAAACAAGTTAAACATGGCATTGATGCAAAATACATTCAAACATCAAGCAAACACTCTCAAAACAAGGATTCAACATGACATGATGCAACTACATGCAATTCTAAGCAAGTTTCATATAGAGCATGCTCAAAACAGAGCAACGGTGCAACACATACATTCCAAACAAGATATAACAACAATCTGCCCATAAACAGCAAGTAGGCATTTTGCAAACATCAAAACAACATGCTACAGGAACCATATGAGCATAAACTTGACATGCACTTCATGCACATATAACATACCTCAAATATCATTAAGGTTCAGGTTCAGGCATCAATATTAAACCAATATGATCAATGCAAAATGCAACTTTATAACACAGGAGCATATGCATGAGCAGAGTTAATATGATGGCAAGTTGAGAGCAAGAAAGAGACAAGCTACAGCAAGTAAACATAGCAACTAAGGGCATGGCATCAAAGTACACATAACAAAGAGAAAATAACATCATGGCATCATATACATATGACTCATGGATTAGTGGGAACCAACATGAAAAGATTGAATGTTAAAATAGTTTCAGCAAGTGTAAAACAAAAACATTATGATAGCATGTTTGCAAGCATGGAACATAGGCATATTACACCCAAAATTATCAAACATGGAATATGAATAGAGTACTCATATCATACTTAAAAACATGTAATTGGAGCATCTCCAGAAGAGTCATGGATCACTCAATAAAAAGTTCACAACAAGGCATCATGAAGTTAACAGAAATCTGGAACATCATGTAGGCATGTTCATGGCAATGAAAACATATTCTACATGACATAAATAAGGCATCAAAAGGAATGGCATGATAGCGCATAACATGGACATAAAAAATGTCAAATAAGCATCTCCATAATATGGATGGATTAATTGGTAGCATTAAGCAAACATGGCATCATGATATGACAGAAACAGACGATAGAACATTAACAGCGAGTAGCTCACTTCACAAGCTTGAGGCACTCACTACAGGGCATATAAAATACATGTATTGAACCCCTGTAAATATGGCATTATTAAGCGCCTAAAGGATGTAGAAATCATGCTCAAAGGATGCACACACAAAATGCAACAAAAATGACAAATCAACAAGTTACAACCGTTTTTAGCAGTTAACAGCAACATGCACTTTTGCAACAGAGATTAAAATATCAAGATGCACCCTAACATGAATGCAAAGCATACCAATGCGTAGAGCATGAAGAGTAGAACATGTGCATATCAATATCATCATCATAGGATCAACAAGGATAAAGTTATAACACTCACAAGATGCAGACATGATGTTAAAATTCAGCAGATTACAACAGTTTATATCACTTAGCAGTTTTGGAATGAAGATTAAGGCATCAATATGAACAGTAACATGCATGCAAACTACTCCATCATGAAGAGCACTCTGATATGAACATTTTGACATATTATATGCTCAAAACGGAGTAGCATGCATGAAGTTATGGCATGGCAAAGATGCACACATGAGAAGAAAAACCCTGGGGACAGCAGAATATACCCTCCGAAAAAGTCAAAGCGGGACGAAGAGATCCGGGACGGAGGGATCCGGGCGTGGGGACGCTGTTTTGGATGGAGGGAGTGGTGGATCTGATCCACTCCCTCGGATCCGGCCGGAGTAGAGCATCGGCGAGCTCGGCTCCAGCGAGGCAAGGAGGAGGTCGGCGAGGGCAGCGCGGCGAGGAGGGAGCAGGGAGCGGCGGCGCTCGGGGCACGGCCGTAGTTGGCGGGGCGCGGGGGCGGCGGCGCGACCGGAGTTGGCGGGGTGGCAGAGGTCAGGGGCGACGGCGGGCGTGCGGCGCACGACGGCGGCGCTAGGGTGGAGGGGAGATGCGGCAAGGGAGGCGGCCGACGGACGGACGACGAGGAGGCGGAGGCCACGCGGTGGCGGCGAGATGCTGCAGGGGAGGCGGCCGGTGGACGGACGGCGAGGAGGCGGAGGCCACACGGCGGCGGCGAGGTCGGCGGGACCGGCGAGCCAGCGAACGGCAGCGAGGCGTAGGGTCAGGCACGGAGGCGAGCGGGTGCGGGCGGCGGTGACTCGGGCCCGGCGTGGTGGTGACACGGGCCAAGCGGGCCGGCCGTGGGCCCGCGGGGCTGAAGCGGCGCGGGGAGGACAGAGGGGGTGAGGTGGCGGCGCCTGGTTGGTTGGGGAGGCGGCGGAGCTAAGGTGGCGGCGCGCGATTGGTCGTGGCGACGTGGAGGCGGACACGTCCGACGCGGGTGGAGAAGTCCGGCTGCGGGAGGAGGAAGATGGCTAGGGTTTCATCCGCAAAAATGGAAGGGGAGGGCCTTTATATAGGTAGAGGGTGCTAGGAGAGTCGAAATGAGGTGCGGTTTTCGCCCACACGATCATGATCCAACGACGGAGAGCATGGTGGAGGTTTGGATGGGATTTTGGGCTGTTGAAGAGGGGTGCTGGGCTGCAAAGAGAGTGGGGCTTTTTGGTTAACTCGGTTAACCGTTGGGGCATCAAACAACCTCCAAATGGATCAAAATTTGACGGGTGGTACCAAGGCCATTCGGCAAATCTCGGCCCATTCCGAGAATGTTTTCTGCAGCTCGCGAAACAAGAACTGGGAGGTCCCGCGGGCGCGTGCGAGTGTGGTTGGGCTCAGAACGGAAAACGGAGAGAACCGGGGGAACCCGAACGGATGCAAGTTTTGAAAAACATGCAGATGAAATGCAGATGATGACATGGAAAAATGCAACACGCAAGCAAATGACATGGCAACAACAGCGAATAACTAGAAGACATTGTGCGCGTCAGTCTCGGGGTGTTACAACTGTCAAGTTAAACCATCGTTTGTGTATTATCTTCACAACACACCACATTATTACTCTCGAGTTAGATATGAACTATGTGTACTATATGAACTCATACTCGATTTTTTGAATCCACTTTATGTTGATTTCAAATCACAGTACATTTCAAGCTCTAGCTAGATCTTCATAATCTAAACCAGGTCTCATATGTATAATGTGTTTATCACATAATGTATGGTACCCCGCCCCCTACGCCTACAGGTATTTAGATGTGAGTTGGAAACACCACAAATTACCACAAATTCAAATAAAATGTGAGATTGTTCGATATATAGTATTGTTTAGATTGTTTGATATTTAGTTGTAAGCTGCAAACGCCACACATTATCACAAATTCAACTAAAATGTGAGATTGTTCGATGTATAGTATGGTTTAGATTGTTCGACATTTAGCTGTGAGTTGCGAACACCATGGATTATCACAATATGGTATAACACGTGCAAAATCACAGCACGCGTATCACCGCTATATTCATGCACGCATATGTTTATAACACTATGATCTCCTATTCAAGTATATGAATCCACTTTCATATCAAATTATGATCTTTTTTAGTCTCTTACACCCACACAATCCTCTAACCTTTGTTGCTAGCACTAACTTTCTCTCGTGCATGCACACGCCCTCCTCGCCCTCCCCCTCCCTCTGCATTCTATCCATCACGCACATTCATTTTTTTCTTTAGGTCGTTCTCCCATAGTCTCCACAACTCCTTTCCGACACACACCGATCGATAAACCTCTCCAGCGATGTCTGCCTACAACATAGACACACACCTTCCATCTCGTCCTTGTGTCCATGCCTTGTATCTCTCATACGGTCCCACACATGTGTAAACTCTCACCCCTCTTTTCATCGATCTAACAGCCGCACACTCCTCCCCCTATCTAGCTAGTAGCTCGGCCTCTCACACCACCTCCTAGCTCCATTCTCTTTGTCTATCCGTCTCGCTGGGCCTTATTCGCCTCTAACAAATGGATCTACACCGACCGATCTCCCGCTATACATATAGCTAGCTAGGTCCTTATAACTCGTTTTTCCCCATGCGTCGATCGATCTACCTCATTAGTTATGTCTCTCCCTTCCTCCGACAAACAACAATTGATCTACCGATCTAGTTAGGTTTGTTTACCAAACACATGGTTCCTCTTCATCATCCATGCATGCGTCCCGATAGATCTATCATGCACAGGCACACACATAAACACATCCCCACACTTATTGATAATATTGCAGTTGTACCCTCAGTTTGTCTAGTAGGCCTCTCCCACCATCTTCGAGAAGCAACTCCATCACGCATCCAACACTCTACCCCTCTCCCTCCCTCTCTCTCTCTCTCTCTCTGTCCCATCCTATTTCTCGTCCTTCAGTTATGTATGGATGTCGACCGATCTTCCTCAAGACATAGATGGGTCTCTCCTTCTCAACACATATACGAGTCGTTCTACCTCTCTAGTTAGGCGTCTGCCTCCCCCCACCCCCCCACACACCGATACATCGAGCGCTCTAGTCATGTCTCCCTGCTACACACAAACTTGCCCTGTGCCCTCTGACGTTCCGCTAGGTCAGTCGCCCTATATCTTTGACTTGCACACACACAATTTCGATGGCGCTCTTCATTGATCTCGCACCCACCCAATTGATCCTCCCTTCGACTCTATCGATATCTATGACCCCTCCCTCTCTTCTCGTGGATTGCCCCCTCTACAGTGACGACTCATATAATTTGCAACTAGCTATTCATGCGTATTCATTTTGCCAAAATCATTGCTGTTTTTCGAAAATTGTCACTCTTTTGCCAAAATCAACACTGTTTTGTAAAAATCATGGGTATTCACATGAAGACCCAAGAATACCCCTAGCGCCACCCCTGCCCCTCTATATATGATATGGATAGGCCTATATTTCACACACATTGCATGCAAAATTTTGTTTGATATGTCATCGACACATATTCCCACAAATACATTCACGAAATCACACCCCCCAAACAAAAACACTCACGAATGCACACGCCATCTATCTAGGTTTGTATCTCTCTCACACACACCCACGTAGGTGGGGGACGTGCATGAAGAGAAGAGGTGCACGCACGGCGCACGTACTCCCGTCTCTTTCCTAGCCACACCCACGCGGGTACATGGTGGAGCTCATTTCTGTATGAAAAGGCAGCCCACATGGTAATTTGACATGTGTGCTAGTTGTCCACTTGATGGAGGATCATCTACCACGGGTGAACAAACAAATTGCGACTTGACGCGTTATGTTAAAAAAGAGGCAAACCATGTGGGGCCTACCTTAGAGGCAAGGCTCTATACACTGGAGTACTTTTGATGTGTCCCGTCAACTCGCAGAACGAGGAGAAGCTTGCTTAGTACACCGTCTCCCCTGCCCACGGGCGCGGTGGCTCACAGGATGAGGTGAAGCTTGCTTACTAGTACGCCTTACGCCCGCTCCCTCGCCCACGCGCGCGGTGGCTCGCAGGACGAGGAGAAATTTTTACTACTCCCTTCGTTTACTCCTCGTCCCTACCTTGGTTAGAGAGATTATCATATTGTTTGGAATATATGTCCTTTAGTAGATTTCAATCTGAACTACTAGTACATACTCCAAACACTGATGTACATAGACGTATTTTAGAGTGTAGATTCACTCATTTTGCTCCGTATGTAGTCCATATTTAAACGGACGTAATAGTATGCACTCTTCCTTGCCCCTCGACCCTCACCCATGTGGTGGACGTGCAACAATTCATCCGGTCTCATATAGCCAGAATGATATATACTGCAGTACCATTATTGCTCGACTTCCCGAAGAGGCGAAGAGCCAATCGCAAGGTTAATATTTTGGAGATGCCAAGTTAAGGTTTATAGGAGAATGAGCAGTAGGTGCCGCGTCATTTATAAAATAAACTTTTTTCTTCAGTGGCACGTACGCAATATAAATAGGTTCATATGGAGAGAAAACGAAACCGATCCACTATATACATAGGCAGGACGAGCGTACACGGTTGCTTGCTGGGGTTGCTCTCTTCACACTCTCTCGCACAAAATGACTGTGGCCACATCTCTAACATCCCGGTGGATCACGTCCACCATGGGAAGGGGTGGATGCTTAGTGTAGATGCGGTCGCCGTTGCCGACGGCGAAAACCCACTATCGGCACGTCCCGATCAGCGGTCCCCGCCGTTCTCTCTCACAAAGCCGGTGTGGTTGCCTTTGTCCCTTGCTCACTACCGTGATGTGGGCAGTTGCCACCTCCCGCCGCCCTCCTCTAGGTTGAGCTACGTCCCGACATCCCTCAGGTACAACTCCCTTTACAGCCGGCTTGCACCACTGCTCTAGCTGCCCACATCACTCCATGTGGATATTTCTCTACTTCTTTGCCCCACACATACCTCTACTAGCTTCTACGTACTGTATTTGTGATGAGTTTATGTCTCATCAACTAGTCCCAGTAATCTTATTCTAATCACGCTTCTTCAATTTCTTTGCCACAGGGATGCTCATCTCGATTTTGGTGAAACTGCACAAAATGATCCGATGGTCAAAGGGTTGCAAACTTCATTTCTTCGGAAGCTCCAACGTTGCCAGCAAATTAAAGCCTGATTAGGGTTTATGGTTCAAGGGCTAGGGACTGCATGGATCGTTTTTTAGCTATCTCTGTTCCAAAATAAGTGTCAACTTTAGTTGTAGTACAACTTTGTACTAAAGTTTGCATAAAGTTGAGACACTTATTTTGGAATGGAGGGAGTACATATTGGCTATGATCTGTCAATCATTGAGATGCAATAGCATGCATGTTAGTCTCCTTTGCATTTGATGAAATGTTGCAATGGGCAACCTTGGACGCAGGATACATGAAACAGAAGTTGGAAGCTTCATAGCATTGTACAAATTTATCTCGCTGATAAATTACAGTACGTACTATACTAGTACTATGTAAAGAGTTAGGTGTCGCACGGTGTCCAGAAAATATGGTGATAGTGTGAGGTGGGCCATGTAATCACTAAGCCTGTGTGTTTTCACTGCTCTCACACTCCTATGCTGTAAGAATGGAGAAAATTGTAATCTAGTAGTAGCTCCTTTCGCCGAAAGTGTGGGACATCCAGCAGTCCTACCACCTTAGTAATAATGACCAATGAGCCATCAAATCACATAGACCCAGCAGTAAGTTGGACGGATGAAGCAACCATCACTCTTGAATCCGCTTCTCCCTTCAACGCAGGCGCTAGTGAGAGGTTGCGTCCGCTCTGCCCAAGCATGAATGCAGCACCGATTCTTTGGAGCGGCGCTGACCGTTTCTGGCGGGAAGCGCGCGCGGGCGATGGAGGGGCTTTGGGTGGGCCAGGCTGGTGAGGAGCGGGCGTGGCAGCTGTCCGCCAGTCCCGACCGGACGCCCAGAAATGAGAGGATGCACCGGCTCTCGTGGATAAATCGTACACTACACACCACTCTGTGTAGGAGTAGGTCGATGTGTCGCTCTCTCTTACACACACATGCTATTAAACACACACACGCACACACACACACACACATACACACACACACAGGTTAATAGAATAGGAATATCTTGTGAGTGAGAAGCCACAGGAAGTGAGATACAAATGGAGTACGTACAAGAAGAGAAGAGGTGACGAATATTCCATCATACCTGAACTAAGGAGTAGTACTCCCTCTGTCTAGGTGTTAAGTCATCTTACGAAGAAGGATCGACGTTGGTACTAAGAGCATAAGTTTTGTATTGATTTCTAAGCCTTCTCACAACTTTGTCTTCAGCTCCCTAGTAATTTTATTTGTCCAGCTATTAACTTTGATTAAAAAAATGGTGTGTACTAAAAACCCGGATGGATGTAGTAGACCTTCATTTTTATTTACTCCGCATATTAGATTTGACTGAAGTCAAACTTTGTAAAGTTTGAGCAAGTTTAGGCCGAACACAACAAACCATAATTACTGAGAGAGGGCAAACTGTACATACTCTCAAACCTTCCTGATAATTGAAATTAAAATTCTTTATTTGTACACATTCTCACACGTTTCCGATAATTTGACGCATGTGTGGTTGTTCACTTAAGGGAGGGTAGTGTACCGCACGTGAAGGACAGGAAGTGCGACCAGGACGCGTGGATTGTTAGTTCATCGGAAGTAGTAGTTTTCTTCATTGGTACGGTAAATGAACAGTTTCGTTTCATACTTACACAATTTAAAATGATTGTTATGGAGAGAATAAGAAAACCACTCCACTATATATTAGTAGTATACACGAGTACTATATGGACGCAACTTCATTGACTTAGTGCACCTGCCTTTGGGTTTATGACAGGTGGGCCCAAAATGTGGCTGGCCCACCTATCATACAGCCAAAAGCAGGTGCAGTTAAGGCACCGGAGCTTAGTCTGTACTATAGTACATATGTAGTACTATATAAGTTGGAGCCTCAACTCTTGTTCGCTAGGGTTTGCACTCTCCACACTCTCGCCGCACTACATATATATATACACTCTGGAGGCTCCATGTTCCTTTGCTAGGGTTTGCTATATTCAAAGTCTCTGACCCTCTTCACCAGATCTAAACAAGACTGCGTTGGCCTCTTATCTCTCTCTCCACCCTCACAGCTGGTGAAGGAGGCGTCTGAATCCCATCGCATCGGGAAGGGGAGGAGGTGCAACGTTCACTCTATCGCCTTCGGTGAGGGAGGCAATCCATTGCCGGCTGTGCTGTTCTCTTTCACCCAGCGCCTGTGCAGGAGGGCCACTGACCCCCTTCTTCCTCGCTGCCGTGCGTACACTACTAGGGAAAACCTTATACACAGAATGTTACCAGTACCGCTGTACAAAATCATACGCTACTTCTACTTAGTAGCAGCGCGTGTAAATAAACCGCGCTACTGCTCTGACTTTAGCAGTAGCGCGTACTAGCAAAAAGCGCTACTGCTATGTTTGAACTGGGCGCACATGGCTAGCCCAACCTAGTAGTAGCGCGTATACTGGCCCAGCGCTACTGCTACTCTCCTTAGCTGTGGCGCGCTTACGTGTAAGGCGCTACTGCTAACGGAAATAAAATAAAGTGAAAAACAAGTAGAAAAGTAAATGAAAATGAAAGAATAGAAAAAGGAGAAAGGAAAAAAAATAAAATGTAAAGAAAAATAAAATAAAAAGGGAAAAAAGGTGAAAGGAATAGCAGTAGCACGTTTCCAAAAACGCGCTGTAGCTAACTTAGCTATAGCGCGTTTTCGGAAACGCACTACCGTTACGTTTCACTTAAACAGCGGTTCCCCCCCCCCCCGCCCCCTGGCCGCCACACTTCTTCCCCAAATCCCTCGCCCTCGCCGCCATCTCCCCAATTCACCGTCGCCCCACTTCGCCGCCATCTCCTGCCGGCGTGGACGCCCGCAACCTCACCGTCTCCCCCCGAGGCCGTCGTCATCCTCACCGCCGCCGCCCGAGGTCGCCCTCAGCCTCACCGCCGCCGCCCGATCGAGGCCGCCCTCGACATCACCGTCCGCGCCCTCCACCTCACCACCACCCGAGCCCGCCCAGGACCGCCGTTGCCCGTGCTCGAGCCCGCCCTCTCCGCCCCTGCCTCCATCACCGAGCACCTCCCCTCCACCGTCTCTCCCGTCTCTGTAAGTCCCCCACCCCTCCCCCCCACTCCTCTCTCTCTGAATTTTAGAGAAAAAATTAGTAGAGCAAAATTTTGTTTATAGCAAAAAATTTAGTTTAGAGCAAAGGATGTTAAGTAGTAGATGTTAGAGCAAAAATTAGTTTAGAGCAAAAAATTTGGTTTACAACAAAAGTTAGTTAGGGCAGTAGGGTTTAATTAGGGTAGATGCTGCTTGTATAGTATATAGCGATATTAGTAGATGTTAATTAGGTTAGGGCAATAGTGGTACTAGTAGATGTTAATTAGATGTTTTTCAGTTAGGGCACTAGAGTTTTGTTAGGTTAATTAGGTTAGTAGTGCTGCTAGTAGTAGTGGTACAGTAGGTTAATTATGTGATGTTAAATGAATAACCTAAATGAATAAAATTAGTAGTTAACTAAATTTTTTTTCCTTTCATCATTATAGAGCACTAAAGTTAACTGAATTTTGTTCTATTAGTAGTTAAATGAATTTTCTTCTACATTTTGTTTTTGAATTAGCTTGTGAAATTTGGACATGTGGTTGCTCGTGTATATTTGGACATGTGTTGCAGTGTCGAAGAGGGACATTTGAACACTGTTTCCAGGGAATGATGCTGAGTGGCCTATGTTTTGCCGGAATGTTGATTCATTTCTGTTCCGGCAAATTTCAGGTTCTCGATTCGTCCACTTTTTAGCAAAGGTCATGCCAAAATTTTCCGTGAATTTCGGCATGACTTGTGCTACAAACTAGGACATATCGAGTGCCCGGGATTTGCCGCACCAGGAAGGAGTCAACATTCCTGCAAAACAATAGTCCTTTTTTATGTCATTATTCATTTTATTAGGTCTAGAATAAATTGACTAGATTTAATCATAGGAAACATGGCTAGCAACGATGAAGGACATGGTTCTGGTGACTGCGACGACGTCTACCGGGCGGCAGACGAATTTTTTAGCCTTACCGACTATCAACAGATGTTGTTGCTGGGCCCACCGGTGGCATCAGGGACTGAGACCGACACGCAGACCGGTGCTGAGACCGACACGCAGACTGGTGCTAAGACTGAGACCGGCGCTGAGATTCAGACCGGCATCGAGACCGGCGCTGAGACCGGTGCTGCCACGGGGAGCGGAGCCGGTGTAGAACCGAAAGCAAAGAGGCAACGGCTTCCTAACAAACTCAGGACTACTAGACTGATGGTCACGGAGGTGGACGACGACAATTTTGAGCCAAAGGCGCCCGAGGAAGCGCGCGCGTGCTACGGCAATCAAATAGGCTGCATCATACGGACAACCGCCACCATCAACGATGAGAAACTAAAGAAGATAGAAAATATGAGGAGCTCCCTCCTAAATAAGTTTCACCAGATATTCTTGTTCCCGGGCCGGAATGAGAAGGATTATGAAGATCCAGACAAGGACCCGGCAATGAAGAAGATAAACAAACATGCCATGACCAAGTTTAGTGACGCGTTGGCCGCCTGGAAAAATCGAGTGAAAGCAAAGATCAACGACGGGGAACCCTACTCCGAGATTGTAAAGGATAATCCGACAATCACGGAAGAGCAGTTTCAAATATTCAAGGAGGCTTGCGAGGCCGAAGCTGCCAAAAAAAGTCTAAGTACATGAAGGGGCTTCAAAAGAGGAACATTGGGAGCCACCACCTTGGAAGCCGTGGTTACGGCGGAAAGAGGTCCAAATGGGCCAAGGAGGATGCGGAAGCCGCGAGTCTGGGCATCCCAGTCCCCTTGGCGGATTTCACCGTCCCGCAGGAGCGTGACGTCCTGAGGGCCCGACACCGTTGGGACCCAGTGAAGAAGGTTTCCGAGACAACACCGGTCATTACGGAGTTCATGAGACTGCTGGTAATTTTAGTTTCTGATCAATTCGACTGCACACGTTAGTCATATTTGTAAACGATCCTTGTGCCTTTTGCAGAGAGAGCAGCACCAGATTGCGGCCGAAAGCGACTCGCCGTCTGAGGCATTGGCGAGGCCCAAGTGGGACACTCCATTCAACCGGGCGTTGAACATATTGAAACAACAACCGGTAGATACTCGACCGTCGTATGGATGCGTGCACGGTGTCGGAGATGGCGCCACGTGGAAGAAGTACTACCGTGAGACCACAGAGGAGAGAAAGGAAAGACGGAGATTAACTTAAGAAAGCATCGACAAGAAGGTTGAGATTGCGGTTGAGAAGAAATCATCTCAGACAGTCGCTACAGCGGTAGCTGCCGCAAAACATGCGATTGCAGATATATCTACTTCCTTGGTGACGGGCGTTTACACTTGGACAAGGCAAAATCCAGAAAAAAATGTAGAGGACTTTCCCCTTGTTGACTTCTTGGGAGCACCTGCTCCCGCACCGGCTCCCGCACCTGCTCCCGCACCGGCTCCCGTACCTGCTCCCGCACCGGCTCCCACACCGGACGTGCTCGGTGGTGCCTCCTCTTTGGCTGAGCTCGACGCCCTCATGGTATCTGTCACACCGGCCCCCTTTAATATAAATGTATAATCTCCCGTTTTCGTTGCCTTTCGGATGTCTCATGTCGCAGACTTTTCTTTGCAGGCCGACGAAACCCCGTGCACCATATTGTACACCATCGGCGAACAGAAGGTGGACATGGGGAAGGGGACGATAATGGAGCTAAAGGAACCATTGTTCCATAGCCGGTCGATCCCCCCGAACGTCTTCAAGGTTTCCGTGGCCAGTGTCAAACCGGGCCACGAGAATTTGCCTCCTCTAATACTAGTGGGGGATGATGACGAGACCCCGCGGCGGCTTGGTGATTGTTGCAATGGGTGGGTCCTGTTGTGGCCAAAGAGTCTGCTTCGTTTGGAGGCGGCCGGGAGCACACCCACGAGCACACAGCCTCAGCAAGGTATGAACATCAACACCCCACCTACCGAATTAGCGTCGGGTGTCGGGTTGGGTGATAGCGGACGGGGTAAGCAGGTGGCTCCATTAGTTGTTGATGACGTCGCCATGGATGAGGATGAGGATGACGATGGCGCTGAACAGTATGTCTATACTGGCGCCTCCTCAGGGTTTGAGCGTCATGAGTCGGTGCCTGAATTACCGTCTCAACGTATTATTGACGACCATCCGGTGGTAAAGAAGTCTAGGAAGAGAGCGAGGAAAGGCAAAAAAGCTGATTCTATGATCCAGCAGCCTCGGCTTCAGGACCGTGTAGATATCCCCGATGCGGATAAATGGCATATCCCCGGTCGACCAATCCTACCTGAAACAGCGCTACGGGCCAGATTCGGCGATCTAAGGAGACTTCATGACGATGTGCTACGGGTAGAGAAAGGCCTCATCGCCTCGAAAGATCTAGGATACCCACTCTACGTGGTTAACGTTCCGCGGCAAATGTCGTACGTCGACGGCTTCCCCGCGGATAAGTTCTTCCTCCGATTCGATTACATATTCGACATGTTTCACGTGAAGAAGCTGGATTTTACGTTTGTCCGCCTTTATGCCTTGCACATGAACTACATCATTGGGGTTGAGCAGATACGTCATATCTGTATCACTGACCCGTACTACATGCACGAGGGCTTCTTGGGAGTCTGTGCAGAGCATCGTGAATACGCGAGGGATTACATCGTCAGTTTCATGCTCGCCAATAAGGACAAGGAGGCGATTCTCGTGCCTTATCATCCCGTGTAAGTCATCCGCGCTGCTATCCTCCCTTCGGTTTCAATAATTCATTTGCACGGTGGAGGCTAATTAATTTGAGGTGTACTTATTTTGCGCAGCGGCGGGCGCGCCGTCCTCATCATCCTCTACCCCCAATTCTCCCACGCTCTTTACTTGGACTCGTCGAAGAACATTCACAAAAAGGATTACACCCACATCAAAGATGTTCTCGACAGTGCTATGTTTTACTACCAAGCAAGGGGTGGAGAGGTTAGGGACAAGAAGAGAAGGGGCGGCAGGGCCGCCTTCAGCCATAAGACCGACTTCTGCTGCATCCAGCAACCGGACGATTCTCTTAATGATGGATTCTATGTCCTACACCACATGCTGGAGTACAGACGGGGTCACCAGAACCTTCACATGGCACCTAGATCTGGCGATGCCCATATTCTGCAATGGGCAAAGGACATAGGAGATATCGAGGATCATCGACTTCGAGCTGAGTTCTATAACATCCAGCGCGAACTTGCCCAAATCATCATGAATGAGGTCGTCAGAAAAACAGGGATGTTCCATGCAGAAGGACAAATGTCACGGGAAGACGTCCCGAACATGGATAGCCTCTCAGCGTCTCGACATGAAGCCTTTCACTAAGCTCGATGACTATCTCCCTGACATGGATGGATGGCACGACATGATGGAGTGATTGTCGATATATGACAATGTGTCCGTTTAGTCCGTACTTTCTTCTATGACAAAACTTTGAGTTATGCACGGTGAAACTTTATCTGTGATGTAATTAAACCGTCCTCCTCCTCGACTAGCGAAAATCACTCTAGTTAGGTCATTTTGGGTACGATGAACTTTGTTATTTATGCTTATGATATGTTGTTTCTATTTTTGCCAAGTCTGTCTCTTTTTGTTGCTCAACTATATATGTTGCATATCATCGACTCATGTGACGATGCAGGTGCATAGATCATAGATGGCGAAGAAGTGCTACGCCAGGAGTATACAAGTGGCTGGAGTGTCAGGCCCAGGTGTACCGGTTTTCGGTTTCCGAGCGACACGCAGTACTTAGTTTAGGTTCACGCTAATGCGAGAGAGGGATACGAACTCATGTACTCAAAGTGATAGCTATTCTCGCGTACATCATTGTTTAGATGGATGACGATGTATTTGCAAGTAATCGAGACTTGTATCGCTATTTTCGAGATTGATGATGAGAGACCACTTTGTGTTGGATGATGATTATGATGATGACATGACTTGATGAGACTAATTGTATGCATATGCTATGATTACATTTGTATGTGCATGATATGCTAAAGATTATTGTATAAAGCCTATTCAAATACAAAACAAATAAAAAAAATATGCTGGAAAAAAACTAATAAAACTAGTAGTAGCGAGGGGGGGAAATTTAGCAGTAGCGCCGACTTACCAGTAGCGCTTCCCGCTAAACAGCGCTGCAGATAATATCAGTAGCGCCCTTTTCCAAAGAGCGCTACAGCTATTCATCTGTAGCAGTAGCGTGGGTCAACAGGCGCTACTGCTATACGTTAGCTGTAGCGCCTTATTAGTAGCGCCGGCACCCGCGCTACTGAGAGGGCCAAAACCCGCGCTGCTGCTAGGCTTTTCCCTAGTAGTGGTAGTGTGGGCAGATCTGGTCTCCCGCCGCATGCCTTGCCACATCCCGATGACCCTAAGGTATAATGTTTCTTTTAAACCGTCATTGCTCTAGCTACATGCAGATCTTTTTCGATTCTGTAGTTGAATCTAGGTCTTGGTTCAAAGAGGAAAGAAGGGTGCGGTGGGGTGGAGCATGAATCTAGGACATGGTTCAATGAGGAAAGGAGGGAGTGAAAGTAGTGTAGACTGGCTATCCAACCGCTTTGTTGGTCGAAAAGGGAAAAGGGGGGTAACCCAGTACACACATCTGTAAGGAACCGATCTCTTTGTTGAAAAGGGAAAGAAACTAGGGGGTCGGGTAGTTTGTGCATGACTAGATTTGCTGCCCTCACATAGGAAAAAGGTTCAAAGAGAACAAATATGGGACCAACGCAGATATGCTGCTTGGCTACATACTTTGCATCACCCATTTATACGTGTGGATGCACATGGTGCTGGCATGTCCCATGTCCCATACAACTATTTTCCTATTGTTAATCTAAGAATGCCGCTGGAAAATTGAAGCAATGCCACTGTTAAAAGTAAATTACATTTTTAACAAATATTGATTTAAGAGAATGTCTGTTAATTTGAATCAATTCAACCGTTTTAGAAATGTTACTGTCCTACTTTGTTTTCCATCAAGATAAGTTACGTCCTCTGTCCCATAATATAAGAACGTTTTTTTTTACATTACACTAGTGTCAAAAACATTCTTATATTGTGGGACGGAGGGAGTAGATGCTTATTTTTGTCGCTGTATGTTTCATCCTCCTTTATTGGTCAGTAATTGTTTCCTTTTTGCCTCTTTTAAAACAGGGATGTCTATTCAACTTGTTGCTATGGCGAACTTAAATGCCACACCGGCGGCTTTGCTTGATTTAGTTGAACTACACAAAACGAGATTGGATTTCCTATTCGTGTTGGCAGATTCGTATGTGATCTTGTCAGCATGATGAAAGGTCACACCTGACTTCATCCACATGATCGTGTAGTGTGCTTTGAGATCTGTGCTACTTGTATTGGTACTGTTTTAGGAGGATGTTGTGCCTTCATCCTCCTTTATTGGCCAGTAATTGATTCCTTTGTTGCCTCTGTGAAAACATGGATATCTATTCAACTTGTTGCTATTGCGACATTTTGCTTCACTACGCGAAATACTTACGTTTTAAGAGTGTTTACTGCAGTTTAATTTGAATGTCGCACCGGCGACTTTGCTTAATTTTGGTGGAACTGCACAAAAGGAGATCGAGATTTATTTCAAGTCTTCCTCGCGAGTTGTTTCAAATCTTGGTCTCATCCACATGATGGTGCAGTGTGCGTTGATATGTTGTGCTACTTGTATTGGTACTGTTTTGGATAAATGTTGAATTGAAGCTATTGAACTGCTATCTTTTATCATTAAGTGAGCAAAAATTGTTCCAATCCAGACATGATGCTTGTTGCTTTCTTACACAAAACTCTGCATCACCCCCTTTATAAGTAGATGGAAGCACATGGTGTGTTGCGCCCACTCTCTCCTAGAACTCTTTATGCTTTTTGTTAATCTAAAGCCGCTGGTAAAATTAAGAAATGCCACTCCCAGAATTAACTACTGAATCTTAGTTCGAAACTGCAACACTGGTTAGGGATCGGCGGGAGTACCATTTCTGTTAGGGATCGACCGGAGTACATTTTTAAGAAATGTATTGTTGAGATAATGTCTCTGTTAATATATCAGTTACATTGTTTTACAAGTGGTACTATCCTGCTTTGTAGTTCTTTCTACATGTTTAACCAAGGTACTATTAAGATAATGTCTCAGTTAATATGAATCAGTCACATTGTTTTAGGAATGGTACTATTCTGCTTTGTCATTTTTATTCATGTTGAAACAAGGCATTGTTAAGATAATGTCTCCGTTAATATGAATGAATCACACTGTTTGAGAATTGCTACTCTCCTGCTTTGTTTGCCATTAAGATAAGGTAGTTGTTTTTTCTTCTGGGAGTATAAGTCATCAATCATTATTTCTCAGTAATTTTTCCTTTATACCTATTGTTGCAAACAGGGATATCAAGGGGCTATTTGGTTCTTGCCTGTGTGAGCCTTGCCAATCGATTTTATTTCGACTTTGATTTCAGTTGAACTGCACAAAAGGAGCCAACGTGTTTAAGGCAAACTGTTGCATTATTGGGCCAGTTGGTCTTTCCACTTTGCAGAAAGAAGCAGTCACTGTTTGCGCTACATTACACAAGGAATGATCGAGAAGCTTTACAGAGTATTAGTAGACGCTGGTGACATGACTAGTCTGCAGAGAGCATTGGCAACTCAACAACACGTGGAGTGCAAAATTCACTCCAGAATTAAAGGTATGACCAAGTCAGATGTCGACACAACTGTAATAAGCAAAGTCAGTATCGGCCTTCATCCACATGTTCAAGGGAAAGAACTCTGTCCAGCAGAATACTACCTTTAAGAAGGGTAAGAAGAAAGACAAAAAGAGAGATGGCTGCTTTACTTGTGGTTCAGAGGAACACCAGGCAAACAAGTGCCCAAACAAGTACAAGAAGCTAGGACAGGACTCCAAGTCTGTCAATGTCACTCTAAGCAACAATGATGGGGCATCTAGCTATGGTAATCTATTTAACGTACTTTCAGTTTGTCAGTCCACCGATTGGTGGGTTGACGCTGGGGCCAATATTCATGTGTGTGCCGATGTGTCTTTGTTTTCTTGCAGCATATAAATACGAAATCCACAAGGATGCTCAACTTGATTTTAGTGGAACTGCACAAAATGTTGAGATGGTTCGTGTCCTCCATAATACTTCATCATGCACAACACATCTAATAATTCGTCGTCACCTGATGAAAAACCCTACCCGTTCCACAATCATAGGTATTACATATTTTGAATGGGAAAAGCTTGTCAAAATTTAATCATTGATGTTAGCAAGAAGACATTAGTTTAATATATTGGAATTGGAAAACCTTGTTAAATTTTGCTCATTGATGTTAGCCAGAAGACATGCATTTGATATTTTTGAGTGGGACGCCCTTTGCTGTGAGCAGCGTTGATCATTTTTTTCTATTCCTGTGTTCAGTTTAGAAGTAAACAGTTACTTTGCTGAGATGCATAGTCACATGAATGTTGACTTATGTAAGGTATTTTAAGAGTTTGTTCTAAATGTTGTCTATGTAATGCCAGGCCTTGTGTGTTTGATTGTAAAGTTGAGCTTGGAATGTTGTGGCATGCGGCATCACGAGGTGTTCACCGTGCCTCCTGAGAATAATGCTTCATATTGTTTTGCATGTTGATCTAATGCCAGTGATTTGCATGCTAAGAAGATCATCCTCTTCTGTTGTTTCTGTGCTTAAGAAGTTCATCGTCTTATGTTTCATTCATAGCCTATACGACAACTCGGGTAGGTTAGAGGTGAAACCATATGATCTTCCGACCAACTCATCATCTTAGGCCGTGGTTGGATTGTCGTTTTCCAACCAAAACTGCTTGTAAAACTGACGCTTGTAAATAAAAGAATATGGTCTCGGGCGAAATGCTTGGTTGGTCGATTTCGACTAGTAAAATATACACTGGTCTCTCAAATTACACGCGTAACCCGCCGCTTTTACTTACAGACCTCGGGCCCTCGGTTTCATTACGCCTGTATTTTACGCGTTGTTTCTGATGACGAGTAAAGTACACTTGTATCTTAATACAGGTGTGAAATAAACCAGAGCTCCCAAGCGCGCCCTTACCGTTTCATGCCGTCTCAGTCTCTCAAAGGTGCTCATAGGTGTCCAATGATCCTGGCTTCCTGAATGAGCAGCGCGCGCTGTATCAGACCATCCGTAGGGCCCGCGAGGCCCTCTCTGTCGTCCTTCGAGTTGTTGCGCTTGCTGTGGCGCCGAGCATTGTCAACATGGTGAACAAACATGAGGATTCAGGAGATGAATTTATTTTGACTGGATGACAGTAGGGACCCACTAGGGCCATAGCTATACGTACGCAAGTGCCTACTTATTATGTACAACTATATTTTTTTGCTTCCTCCTGGTTTCCTGACATCACGGTCCCACACCATTGTCAACCTATGTAGTTAATAAACGAGATAATTGCACAAGGAGCGGCCGACAGCTGGGACTAAGCATCTCGAGCAGTATTTGTGTTTTTGAGGTGTGAGCACTGCAGAGTTTTTCTTGAGCGATGTTTTCATTGTTGTTCAGAGGAGAGCAGGGTATTAACTGGGTGGGCTATGGCCCGTCTAGCCCAGACCAGATATCCATCCCAGATATTAATTTTTTCAAGCTGAAAATGGCTAGCCTAGCTATACTTTTTTCTGAGGAATATCCAGGCAAGGTCAACTTGTTATTCTCCGCCCCGCTGGGCTGCAAATCTTTCCTAGGAGAGATGCATTAGGCTTAACAGGAAAATGGGCTTTAAGAAATAATAAATGGGATGTAATTATAAAAACTGGGCAGTAACTATAAAAAATGCACCAAACACGTAATTACTTTATAAAATATTATTTTGGATTTTGAAAATTTTAATTTCATTAATTGTTGCACGCGCAATGTTTCATTGGATTTTTACGTAATACAAATTTATATTGAAATTGTATTTAATCTGACTAGAAATTTCGAGATAAAAATATTTTGGATCCGACCCCCCACGATAACTGGACTTACTGTTGGGGCTCAGTGGATTTTAAGGCAATCAAATACTACAAATTCTATTTTCGAGAGGAGCATGCACATCAATCATACAAGTGGCTCTGGGCGGCAAGGTCAACGCTCAAAATTAAGGTCTTTGGGTGGCTTCATCTCTCTGACCGCTTAAACACACGTAACATGCTAAAGAGGAGACACTACAATATTGGAGACGATTACAACTGCCTTCTTTGTGATCAGCAAATTGAAGAGACTGTCGAACACATGATCTTCCAGTGCCCCTTTAGCCAACGATGTTGGTCCATTCTAGGGATAACTTGGCAGCAAACTGGTTCAAGGCTTCGGTGGATCAGCATGGCAGCTCAAGATTGGAGCAGTCCCATGTTCATGGATGTTTTCCTTCAAGCGGCTTGCAGCATTTGGAAAGAGAGGAATAACAAACATTTCAGAAGCATCCCACCAACTATTCTATCATGGCTCCAACGTTTCAAACATGACTTTGCCCTGCTCCAACATAGAACCAGAGAATATGTGAGAGACTTTATTCTCTCTTTTGTAATTAGCTTCCCCTTGATTGCCCCCCCATATAAAGTAATAGTAGCCCTAGCCTCCACAGGTGGAGGTAAGGCGCCATGTAAAAACGCCATGTACATTGTACCCTGCTTTTGAGTAATACAAACACAGTGGGAGCCTCTCCCACTGTCCAATTTCTCAAAAAAAAGGTGTGGAATTTTATTGAAATCGGTTTTGAAAGGTTGGTTGAAATTATTAATCATTGTGCTAGCTAGAAAATGGGCTGTACTTTTAACAAACTGTAAATGGGCTGTAGTAAATTCCATTAGAATTCAAAAATGGGTTGTACATTCTTACATATCGCAAATGGGCTATAAGTTCTCGGCCACACACTTGTGGGCCTACTAAGTTGACGCGTCCCCTAAAAAAAGTAAGTTGACATGTATGCAAGGCTTTGTCAACTTATAGTCAACACACGGTTCTAGCAGCAGTGGCCGTTGGATGTCCATCCAACAGATGTCGTGCTTCTTCAATCTCGGATATTCTAGCTTCAGCCGCCCAAAAAATGATTCCTCCCCCTGACATCTGGGGTGCACCATTTTGGAGGCTGACCTGTGGGCCTACTAAGTTGACGCGTACCAAGGGCTTTTTCAACTTAGTCAATATAAACAATTCTAGCTGCAGTGATCGTATGATGTCCATCCAACGACCGTCGTGCTTCTTCAACCTCTGGTCTTCTTGCTCCAGCCGCCCAAAGCAGCACCGGTCGTGCCGCCTGCTCCTGCCTCCCGTGGCCGGATGTGCTACCGCGGAGGCCTCACCGCCCCTACTACTCCCACCGCTAGCCGAGCCATCCCTTCACTCACCCACACCCCCTGTTATTCTGCAGCGACGACAACCTCACACCGAAGCCGAACCAGTGAACCCTCGTACTCCTCTCCGTGTGGGCATCCACTTCCACGTCTTCCCCAGCTCCGCATCATCCCCTTCCTAGGCCTCGCCGTCGTCCACTGCCCTAGTGCTCTCGGCGGGGCGTGGTCAACGTGGTCAAGGAACGACTTCCATCAGACGTGGAATGTATGTGGAGAGGCTGACAGCTGGGTCCATGGCCGCACACAAGGAAATGCCTCCTTATTATGTGCAAAATAATGATTCCTCCACCTTCCATCTGGGACCCACCGGAAGGGCCTCTGTATTTCGCGAAAAAAATGTTCCCCCCGCTGACAGGTCGGACCCACCAGCTATATCTTTGCACGCAAGGAAGTGCCTCCTTATTACGCACAAAAAAAATGAATACTCCCCCTGCTAGCTGGGACCCAACATAGTGGGAGGCTAACTTGTGGGCCTTCTAAGTTGACTGGGATGGAGGGCTTTGTAAACTTAGTCAATATGAACGATTCTAGCTCCAGTGATAGTATGATGTCCATCCAACGGCTGTAGTGCTTCTTCAACCTCTGGTCTTCTTGCTCCAGCCGCCCAAAGCAGCGCCGGTCGTGTCGCCTGCTCCTGCCTCCCGTGGCCGGCTATGCTACCGCTGAGGCCTCACCGCCCCCTACTACTCCCACCGCTGGCCAGGCCATCCCTCCACTCACCCACACCCCCTGTTATTCCGCGGCGACGGCAGCCTCACCCTAAAGCCGAACCAGTGAACCCTCGTGGTCCTCTCCGCGTGGGCATCCACTACCGCGTCTTCCCCGGCTCCGCATCGTCCCCTTCCTAGGCCTCATCATCGTCCATCGCCCTAATGCTCTCGGTGCGGCATGGTCAACATGGTCAAGGAATGACTTCCATCGGAAGAGTACTGTACGTGGAGAGGCTGACGTTGGGTCCACGGCCGCAGCAAGGAAGTGCCTCCTTATTACGCAGAAAATAATGATTCCTCCACCTGACAGCAGGGACCCACTGGGCAGGCCACCGTATTTCGTGAAAAAAACGTTTCCCCCCTAACTGCTAGGACCCACCAGCTACACCTTCGCACGCAAGGAAGTGCGTCCGGGCAAAAAAAATGGTTTGCCCCCCTGACTGCTGGGGTCCACCAGCTACGTCTTCGCACGCAAGGAAGTGCCTGACAGTCGGGACCCACCTGGTCGAAGCGTACGTAGCGTTGTCATTCGGGTCACGAACGTGTACGCACATACTGGTCGCTGTAGAGGCGTGCACGTGTCGTAGTAGAGGCGCGCACGTATCGTACTAGAGGTGCGCACTTAGCATGTACACGTACGTAAAGTGGCCAGCGTGAAGGAAAGTAAATACGACCATGTACGTACATACGGGTGGGGTCTCGAACGCCTACTCGCACATACGTACGACTAGGGCTTGTGTACATGGCTGGGTCAGAACGGAGAAACTGCGTTGTCGTCATGTTCCTGGGGAGGCATAGGAATGCGTCGTGTTCATCGGGAGGCAATGGAACGCATGCTGTTCATCGGGAGTCAACCGGCTTGGACGGAACAGCCGATGGAAACAAGGTCTGGTATACCGCAGAATGGAGGAAATGACATTGTGTTTGACTGGCCACGGTCGAAACGGGATCCTATTCATCGAGAGGGGTCTGGCGTACCGCAAAACAGAGGAAATGGACTTCTGTTGGACCTCCTACGGTCGAAACGGGGACCTGTTGATCGGGAGGGGTGTGACGTACCGCAAACGGAGGAAACAGACTTGTTTTGGAGCGCTACGGTCGAAACGGGGGTCCTGTTCATCGGGAGGGGTGTGGCATACCGCAAAACAGTACTCCACGGGATACTGTTCGTCTCCACCGTCGACCTCCTCCAGCCTCCACGGGCTACTGTTCATCCACCGTCGACCTCCTCCAGCCTCAACCCGCGACTGTTCATCCACGGGCTCCTGTTCATCCAGCCTCCACCGCGCGCTCCTCCACTAGCTACTGTTCAACCAACCCTCTCCACGGGGTCCTGTTCAACCACCCCTCCACGGGCTACTGTTCATCTAGCCCTCCACCGGCTACTGTTCAACCAGCCCTCCACGAGGTCCTGTTCATCCAGCCCTCCACGGGGTCCTGTTCATCCACCCCCGACCGGCTCGATCGGGGTCCTGTTCATCCAGCGGCAACGGCCTCTACTACCACGGGGTCCTGTTCATCCGGCCCCCCACAGGGAACTGTTCATCCACCCCCCAACAATGCTCATTGTTCATCCAGAGGCAGCATCGATCGGCTTCAGTTAGCAGCAGCAGCAAAGGAATCGCTCGATCGGGTTCAGTTAACAGCCATCGATCAATCGCTCAGGTTCAGTAACGCATAGCCTGCAGAGCACTCGCTCGGGTTCAGTTAGAGCCCAACACCTCACACCCACGCTCGTGCGTGTACGTGAGAAATGTGCAAACCTCCATGCATCGCTCGGCCCTGACCACCCACCATAACTGGGAACACCCTGATATTTTCCTCGCCCTCTCTTCTGCCACGGTTTTTTCTGTCATGGACGGCCCAATGAATGTCATGCAGCTGTGTCTCCGGCCCGCCCAGGATGAAAATCCCATTTTCTATCATGTTTTTTGTCATAGAAGTAGGAGCCCACCACATCGATGATGATACCGTGTTTTGTCACAATTATCATTATAGAAGTGTCATAAGCATGACAGAAAAAAATTCGTTCGGCCCAAAATGTCATGGATGTGTCTTTTTTTGTAGTGCTTGCTTTCTCCTGAGACTAATTTATGGGACGATGACTGGGAACGCCTTGTTCTTTATTGGTCCCGAACCAAGAATGTGGTAAGGTCTATGAGATCATTTTTTATTTTGACGTACTATATGCCTGCGTCTTACTGTACTCTGTTCGTGTAGAACAAGTGCTTAAACCTGAAGAACAATTGTTCTCATTTAAGATTCCACTGCTATGGTGCATACTGCTTTGGTCTTGTATCATTGTATTTACTCATACAAACTTATTTTTAAATTGACGGATCCAATCGAAACTCCAATGGCACAACATGTATGTTTAAACATGTTTCTTTAACTGGTTTGCTCTTCCAAATTGTTGTATTGATTTCAATTTCAATTGTGTATACAGTTGACTTCTCATATCTTGCACATTATTGGCATCACAACAAACCCAATAGTGTTGTTGTGCATGTATACCCGTGGTACCCATCTGAGATCTTGTTGTGCCATGTAGTTTCCCACACTTGTATTCTTTCAATATTGCTTTCTCTTGAACCGATATGATTTGAACCGTGTCTCTATTTTGATTTGGCAAGACAATGCAGTGACCATAGCACATAGATATACATTTTTTTGATGCTTTTATTATGTACTACTTGGCAATAGAAGACTTGGCAGTTTAATCCCGTCCACCTTACTACTGAACTGGTTCACCAAAATGAGTTTCATATACTACATGCTAAACTTGTTATGTGTCTACTTGTTTCTTCTTTTAGAATGCTGACCGAATATCGCGGAAGAGTACCTTATTAAGCAATGGTAACGAAGTAATGCAGATAAGGTTCATGATAGTGAGACATCTTTGTTGGTCTCCAACAAAGCTGATAAAACAACTAAGGAAAACTATCTTGAAGACAGTGAGACAACCCCAAAGTCCCGTCCTGATGTAGTTTTCGAGTTACTGGCTGCTACAGCTGGCACAAGCTCTTCGAACTCACTATATGAATCTGTTCTTCGTGCATAACATTCACCCAATCAATTCCTTCGAGGGAGTCATCAACCTTCGTAGGTTCAGTACTTGAGAGGAATAAGTAGTGCTCACAAAAGTTAACTAAACGAGATTTATAGCGAGTGATTCTCCCAGATTTGATGTCCCTTAGCATTTTTTCAACGAGATGGTTCTTGTCAATTCTTGCAATAACTCGAGGTAGCTTTTGCTTGGATTGTGCTAAGGCTTCCTCATCATCATCAACGTCTTCCTCATTATTGTTGTTCTCTTATGGTGGTGGAGAAGGATGCTAGGGTGGATCTTCTTGTTGTACTTCCTCATTTCCTTCGTCTTGACGTGTTCCACTTGTGGATGCCTCCATGTCAACTTGTGGTTCACCTTGCTGTGAAGTTGAGGTTTCCACTTGAATGGACGAAGTACTCTCCTTCACCTCCGTGGGACGAATCTGCCAATGTAAAAGTCTTGGATTGCCTCTGAATGATCATTGTCTCCTACATTAATTGGCAATTGCTCGACTTGCGGGCCATTAGATTCATCAAACTTCACATCTATCGTCTCTTTAACTTTTCAGGTGCAATGGTCGTAGACATGGTAAGTGTGAGAGTTCGATCCATAACCAAGTAAAAATCCTTCATGGGATTTAGGAGAAATTTTTTAACGACGATGCTTATCAAGAATGTAACACTTTGAGCCAAATACTCAAAAGTATCCAACTCGTGGCTTGTTACCGGTGAGTAGCTCGAACGCCATTTTGACAAAGAAGCTTGTGAAGATAAAGTCATTTTGTAGAATGACAAGCCGTCTCAACCGCTTTTGCCCAAAAGAGTTTTGGTGTCTTGTATTCATCTAGCATCGTTCTTTCCATCTTGATAAGGGTACGGTTCTTCCTCTCAACAACTCCATTTTGTTTAGGCGTGTACATAGACAAGAACTCATGTGAGATGCCTTCTTCATCAAGAAAGGTATCCACATTGGCGTTCTTGAACTCCGTTGCATTATCTCTCCGAACCTTCTTGATCTTCACTTAAAACTAATTTTGGGCCTCCCTAGCAAAGTTCTTAAAGATCTTTTGTACATGTGATTTGTCATCGAGTAAGAAAACACACATAAATCTGGAAAAATTATCAACAATGACCAAACCAAAAGAGTTACCACCAAGGCTCTTCTAAGCATTGGGACCGAAGAGATACATATGAAGTAGCTCAAGTCGTCTTCTTGTGGTCATGACGTTCTTCACGGGATGACTTTCTTCAACTTGTTTTCCTGCTTGGCAAGTAGTGCAAAGTCTATTATTTTCAAAGATAACATCTTTCACCCCAAGGATATGATCTCCTTTAACAAGTTTATCAATATTTCGCATGCCAACATGTCCTAGGAATCTATGCCATAACCAACCTTTAGAGGATTGTGCAATAAGACATGTGTGAGGTTGGGCTCATCTACTAAAATCGACAATGTATAGATCACCTCTACGAATGCGGGTAAAGACCATATTATGATTATCTCGATGAAACACTTGGCAATCTAGTTCAATAAATAGAACATTGAAACCAAAGTCGTCTAGTCCAGATATGAAAAGTCGATTGTAACCAATAGATTCAACAAGCATAACATTCCGAATAGAGCTACCATTGGATATGGTCACCTTAACAAGGCCAAGTACCTTACCCTTGGAGTTTTCTCCAAAAGTCACATACTTGCATGGACCATCATTCTTAGCAAGCTCACAAAACATGTCTCTATCTTCGGCCATGTGATCGGTGCATCTACTATCAAGAATCCATTTTTTTCTTCCAGTCATATAATCTTGAAGATCTGCCATGAGACTAAGATTTCTCATAGTCTTCTCATATTCGATATCAAAATCTTCATCCTCATCATAATACCCATGTTCAACATTGTCACCAACATGTATCTGATCATCACCTAGGGCAATGGATTTGTTAGTTCTATGATCATGACAATCACCAAAGTTTATGAATTATAATGGCTTCTATTGTGAAAAAGCTAATAGTTCCAACATCACCTTTAACACACATTAGATAATGAAGCTAAAAAAGACAATCATGAAAGTTAGGATCACTAGGCTTCATCTCATGAAAGGCAATAGTTGTAAGAAGGGTATCTGAAGGTTCTTTAAAGAGTAATCAAGAAACCTCACTTCTAAGTCCTTCCACAAAGTATAGGCACATTTAAAGTTTCGCATTTGAACAAGCACAATCTTAGGTTATCCTCGAATGATAAGATTGACGGTTCTAAGATTACGAAGCATGTGCATTTCCTCTTCATGAGTGGGGTTCAAGGGATCAATAGGAGGCACATAAGGACTATGAATATACTTGATCAAGTTAAATTCATCAAAGGTACCAAGCATTAGATTCCCCCATGAGTTATATTACTCTCCATCAAGAATAGGTAATCTACATCTAAGATGCCCCAAAGTAGACACATCCATGTTCCTCTAATGGATCTTAAGCCAAAGCAATGGTGAACAAAACTTTGATACTGGAGGATCGAGAAGAGGTGACTAGAGGGGGGGGGGGATTAGACCCTCAACAAACAAAAGTGGCTGTTTTTAAGTTCTTCAAGTTGAGGTGGAGTTTTAGCACAATTTTAAGCATGCACAATACATTTCAAGCAACCATGGCAAGACTATAAGCAGTGGAAAGAGTAAAGCATGCTAATTGCAAGAAAGTAAAGGGATGGGATTGGAGTGTGCAAACGCAATGAAGACACGGAGATTTTTGGCGTGGTTCCGATAGGTGGTGCTATCATACATCCACGTTAATGGAGACTTCAACCCACGAAGGTTAAGATTGCGCGAGTCCACAGAGGACTCTGATGTCTACTACACAACCTTCTTCTTGTAGACGTTGTTGGGCCTGCAAGTGCACATGTTTGTAGGACAGTAGCAAATTTCCCTAAGTGGATGACATAAGGTTTATCAATCCGTGGGAGGCGTAGGACGAAGATGGTCTCTCTCAAGCAACCCTGCAACCAAATAACAAAGAGTCTCTTGTGTCCCCAACACACCCAATACAATGGTAAATTGTATAGGTGCACTAGTTCGGCGAAGAGATGGTGATACAAGTGCAATATGGATGGTAGATATAGGTTTTTGTAATATGAAAATATAAAAACAACAAGGTAACTAATGACAAAAGTGAGCGTAAACGGTATTGCAATGATAGGAAACAAGGCCTAGGGTTCATACTTTCACTAGTGCAAGTTCTCGCAACAATAATAACATAGATAGATCATATAACAATCCCTCAACATGCAACAAAGAGTCACTCCAAAGCCACTAATAGTGGAGAACAAACATAGAGATTATGGTAGGGTACGAAACCACCTCAAAGTTATCCTTTTTGATCGATCTATTCAAGAGTTCGTAGTAAAATAACATAGAGCTATTCTTTCCGCTCGATCCATCATAGAGTTCATACTAGAATAACACTTTAAGACAGAAATCAACCGAAACCCTAATGTCACCTAGATACTCCATTGTCACCTCAAGTATCCGTGGGCATGATTATACGATATGCGTCACACAATCTCAAATTCATCCAACCAACACAAAGTACTTCAAATAGTGCCCCAAAGTTTCTACCGGAGAGTCAAGAAAACGTGTGACAACCCCTATGCATAGGTTCATGGGCGAAACCCGCAAGTTGGTCACCAAAACATACATCAAGTGGCACGTGAAATCCCATTGTCACCACAAATAAACACGGCAAGACATACATCAAGTGTTCTCAAAGTAAAGACTCAATCCGATAAGATAACTTCAAGAGGGAAAGTCAATTTATCACAAGAGAGTAGAGGAGGGAGAAACATCATAAGATCCAACTATAATAGCAAAGCTCGCGATACATCAAGATCGTGCCATAGAGAGAACATGAGAGAGAGAGAGAGAGATCAAACACATAGCTACTAGTACATACCCTCAGCCCCGAGGGTGAACTACTCCCTCCTCGTCATGGATAGCGCCGGGATGATGAAGATGGCCACCGGTGATGGGTTCCCCCTCTGGCAGGGTGCCGGAACGGGCTCCCGAGAGGTTTTTGGTGGCTACAGAGGCTTGCGGCGGCAGAACTCCCGATCTATCTTGATATTCGATGGTTTTAGGGTACGTAGGCTTATATAGGCGAAAGAAGTCGGTCGGGGTGGGGGGGGGGGGTGCTCAAGGGGCCCACAAGACAGGGGGCGCGCCAAGTAGGGGGGGGGGCGCACCCCCATATCTCCTGGTCTCCTCGAGGATCTTCTGACGTGAAATCCAAGTCTCTAGGATCATATTCTTCCAAAAAATCACGCTGCCGAAGGTTTCATTCCGTTTGGACTCCGTTTGATATTCCTTTTCTTCGAAATACTGAAACAGGCAATAAAACAACAATATGGGCTCGGCCTCCGGTTAATAGGTTAGTCCGAAAAGTAATATAAAAGTGTATAATAAAGCCCATAATCATTCAAAACAGATAATAAAATAGCATGAATGCTTCATAATTATAGATATGTTGGAGACATATCAGCATCCCCAAGCTTAATTCCTACTCGTCCTCGAGTAGGTAAATGATAAAGAAAGAATTTATGAAGTGTGAATTCTAGAAGGTGCACAAGTTTGATCAATGATAGTTTCAATCATCTTTTCTAGCACAATAATATGTCATAACAGTAGTTCATCTCATAAAACTTCTCACGATAAAGTAACAAGCAATTCATATGTCAAAGCATAGACCATAAACTTTCTTGAAAACTAGCAAACTTCATTCTTCGTCATCAAACAATTGCAATTCATCTTATTTTCAGGAATAGCAAACTCCACATACACAACTATCATATAGTCTTCTACAATTGCTAACACTCACGCAATACTAATGGTTATGGAGTTTCAATCGGACACTGAGAAAGATAGGGGCTTATAGTGTTGCCTCCCAACGTATTCACCTTTGGGTGATGTCAACAATAATAGTTCATGCTAACTTACATCCAATTGGATATATATATCAGGATCTTCCCAACACGAGGTGCTTGCCAATGGATAAAATGAAAAAGGGAAAGGTGAAGATCACCTTGACTCTTGCATAAAGTAAAAGATAGGCCCTTCGCAGAGGGAAGCAGAGGTTGTCATGTGCTTTTAGGGTTGGATGCACAAAATCTGAATGCGAATGAACGTCACTTTATATTGCCACTTGTATATGGACCTTTATTATGCAGTCCGTCACTTTTATTGCTTCCATAACAAGATCGTATAAAGCTATTTTCTTCACACCAAAAGATCATACATATTTAGAGAGCAATTTTTATTGCTTGCACCAATGACAACTTACTTGAAGGATCTTACTCAATCCATAGGTAGGTATGGTGGACTCTCATGGCAAAACTGGGTTTAAGGATATTTGGAAGCACAAGTAGTATCTCTACTTGGTGCAAGTAATTTTGGCTAGCAAGAGGGGGAAAGGCAAGCTCAACATGTTTGAATGATCCATGACAATATACTTTAACTGAGATGTCGGAAAACATAAACCATTACGCCGTCTTCCTTGTCCAACATCAACTCTTTAGCATGTCATACTTAATGAGTGCTCCCAATTATAAAAGATGTCTAGGATAGTGTATTTATATATGAAATCTCTCTTCCTTCAATATTCTTTCATGAACTGTTCAAATGACCAATACAATGCTTGCTAACGTTCAATAAATTTACAACCTCTACTTCTTAGATGTGAAGTCATTACTCCCCATGGGATAAGCAAATGAAACATATATAATTTCAGATTTATGACAATCAACTCATTCAACCATTTACTCATAGGATATAAGTGAAGCACACGAGTAAACGAAAAACTACTCCAAAAAGATATGAGTGAAGATTAATGAGTAGCTAAATAATTATGTAGATATATGAAGAATCTCTCTCATTTAAGAATTTCAGATCTTGGTATTGTATTCAAACAGCAAGCAAAACAAAATAAAATGACATTGCAATGATAGCACAACTCATGTGAAGAAGCAAAAACTTAGGCTCAACCGATACTAACCGATAATTGTTGAAGAAGAAAGGTGGGATGCCTACCGGGGCATCCCCAAGCTTAGATGCTTGAGACTTCTTGAAATATTGTCTTTGGGTGCCTTGGGTATCCCCAAGCTTGAACTTTTGTGTCTCCTTAATTCATCTCATATCATGGTTTCTCTTTTTATCAAAAGCTTCATCCACAACAAACTCAACAAGAACTTGTGAGATAGGTTAGTATAAACTAATGCAAAAACCTTATCATTTTCTCCTATAACAAATCACTAAAATTATTATTCCACATTTCATACTAAATGCCTCTGCATATTTAACACTCCTATCCTCAAATAGAATCGTTAAACAAGCAAACATACGCAAACAATGCAAACATAACAGCAATCTGCCAAAACAGTATAGTTTGTAAAGAATGCAAGATTCATCATACTTCCCTAACTCCAAAAATTATGAGAGAAAATTCCCACTATAGTAAATTTCATAGCTCATTATGCAAAAGGTTTCATCATTATATCATTCTCTGACTTTTCTAGGGAATTATTGCAACAGCGGTAAACTTTCTGTTTTCAAACAGCAACATGTATACTAGTAAAATAAGCATGGCAAAGGCTATCCTTGACATTTTTATTGAAACTAAAGGTGAAAAACATTATTCTAAATAACAGCAAGCAAATACTAACAAAATAAAATTATGATCCAAGCAAAACACATATCATGTGGTGAATAAAAATATAGCTCCAAGTAAAGTTATCGATGAACGAAGACGAAAGAGGGGATGCCATCCGGGGCATCCCCAAGCTTAGGCTTTTGGATATTCTTGAATATTATCTTGGGGTGCATGGGGAATCCCCAAGCTTAGGCTCTTTCCACTCCTTATTCCATAGTTCATCGAATCTTTACCCAAAACATGAAAACTCCACAACACAAAACTCAACAGAAAACTCGTAAGCTCCGTTTGTATAAGAAAATAAAACCACCACTTAGGTAATGTAATGAACTCATTCTAAATTCATACTGGTGTAATATCTACCGTACTGCAACTTATCTATGGTTCATACCACTTAATACTAGCCATAGATTCATCAAAATAAGCAAACAACACATAGAAAACAGAATCTGTCAAAAACAGAAAAGTCAGTAGTAATCTGTATCAAACGTATACTTATGAAACTCCAACAATTCTACCAAATTAGGAAGTCCTAAGAAATTTGCGTACCAATACATAGCAAAAAGAATTAGATCAGAAGAACGTTAGTGTGAATTAAACAAACTAAGTTACTGGGTGCCAAAGTTTCTGATTTTCAGCAGGATCAACACAACTATCACCGTAAGCTATCCTAAAGGTCTTACTTGGCACTTTATTGAAACAAAACCTATAAAACATGATTACTACAGTAGCATAATCATGTGAACACACCAAAACAGTAAGGATAAATATTGGGTTGTCTCCCAACAAGCGCTTTTCTTTAATGCCTTTCTAGCTAGGCATGATGATGACAATGATGCTCACATAAAAGATAAGAATTGAAACATAACGGGAGCATCATGAAGCATATGACTAGCACATTTAAGTCTAACCCAATTCCTATGCATAGGGATTTTTTGAGAAAACAACTTATGGGAACAATAATCAACTAGCATAGGAAGGTAAAACAAGCATAGCTTCAAGATTTTAAGCACATAGAGAGGAAACTTGATATTATTGCAATTCCTACAAGCATATATTCCTCCCTCATAATAATTTTCAGTAGCATCATGTACGAATTGAACAATATAACCAGCACCTAAAGCATTCCTTTCATGATCCACAAGAATAGAAAATTTACGACTCTCCACATTAGCAAATTTCTTCTCATGAATAGTAGTGGGAGCAAACTCAACAAAATAATTATCATGTGAGGCATAATCCAATTGAAAACTAAAATCATGACGACAAGTTTCATGGTTATCATTATTACTAATAGCATACAAGTCATCACAATAATCATCATAGATAGCAACTTTGTTCTCATAATCAATTGGAACCTCTTCCGAAATAGTGGATTCATCACAAAATAAAGTTGACACTATTCCAAATCCACTTTCATGTTCATCACAATAAGATTCAACATCCTCCAAAATAGTGGGATCACTACTTCCTAAAGTTCACACTCTTCCAAACCCACTTTCATCTATATAATCATCATAAATAGGAGGCATGCTTTCATCATAATAAATATTCTCATCAAAACTTGGGGGACTAAACATATCATCTTCATCAAACATAGCATCCCCAAGCTTGTGGCTTTGCATATAATTAGCATCATGGATATTCAAGGAATTCATACTAACAACATTGCAATCATGCTCCTCAATCAAAGATTTAGCACCAAGCATTTTAATGCATTCTTCTTCTAGCACTTGAGCACAATTTTCCTTTCCATCATTCTCACGAAAGATATTAAAAAGATAAAGCGTATGAGGCAAACTAAATTCCATTTTTTTGTAGTTTTCTTTTATAAACTAAACTAGTGATAAAATAAGAAACAAAAAGATTCAATTGCAAGATCTAAATATATACCTTCAAGCACTCACCTCCCCGGCAACGGCGCAAGAAAAGAGCTTGATGTCTACATACACAACCTTCTTCTTGTAGACGTTGTTGGGCCTGCAACTGCACAGGTTCGTAGGACAGTAGCAAATTTCCCTCAAATGGATGACCTAAGGTTTATCAATCCGTGGGAGGCGTAGGATGAAGATGGTCTCTCTCAAGCAACCCTGCAACCAAATAACAAAGAGTCTCTTGTGTCACCAACACACCCAATAAAATGGTAAATTGTATAGGTGCACTAGTTCGGCGAAGAGATGGTGATACAAGTGCAATATGGATGGTAGATATAGGTTTTGTAATCTGAAAATATAAAAACAGCAAGGTAACTAATGATAAAAGTGAGTGTAAACGGTATTGCAATGATAGGAAACAAGGCCTAGGGTTCATACTTTCACTAGTGCAAGTTCTCTCAACAATAATAACATAGATAGATCATATAACAATCCCTCAACATGCAACAAAGAGTCACTCCAAAGCCACTAATAGTGGAGAACAAATGTAGAGATTATGGTAGGGTACGAAACCACCTCAAAGTTATCCTTTTTGATCGATCTATTCAAGAGTTTGTAGTAAAATAACATAGAGCTATTCTTTCCGCTCGATCCATCATAGATTTCATACTAGAATAACACCTTAAGACACAAATCAACCAAAACCCTAATGTCACCTAGATACTCCATTGTCACCTCAAGTATCTGTGGGCATGATTATACGATATGCGTCACACAATCTCAAATTCATCCAACCAACACAAAGTACTTCAAAGAGTGCCCCAAAGTTTCTACCGGAGAGTCAAGAAAACGTGTGCCAACCCCTATGCATAGGTTCATGGGCGGAACCTGCAAGTTGGTCACCAAAACATACATCAAGTGGCACGTGAAATCCCATTGTCACCATAGATAAACACAGCAAGACATACATCAAGTGTTCTCAAAGTAAAGACTCAATCCGATAAGATAACTTCAAGAGGGAAACTCAATTTATCACAAGAGAGTAGAGGGGGTAGAAACATCATAAGATCCAACTATAATAGCAAAGCTCGCGATACATCAAGATCGTGCCATAGAGAGAACACAAGAGAGAGAGAGATCAAACACATAGCTACTGGTACATACCCTCAGCCCCGAGGGTGAACTACTCCCTCCTCGTCATGGATAGTGTCGGGATGATGAAGATGGCCACCGGTGATGGGTTCTCCCTCCGGCAGGGTGCCGGAACGGGCTCCCGAGAGATTTTTGGTGGCTACAGAGGCTTGCGGCGGCGGAACTCCCAATCTATCTTGATATTCGATGGTTTTAGGGTACGTAGGCTTATATAGTTGAAAGAAGTCGGTCGGGGGGTGCTCGAGGGGCCCACGAGACAGGGAGGTGCACCCAGTAGGGGGGGCGCCCCCTATCTCCTGGTCTCCTTGAGGATCTTCTGACATGAACTCCAAGTATCCAGGATCATATTCTTCCAAAAAATCACGCTGCCGAAGGTTTCATTCCGTTTGGACTCCGTTTGATATTCCTTTTCTTCGAAATACTGAAACACGCAATAACACAACAATATGGGCTAGGCCTCCAGTTAATAGGTTAGTCCCAAAAGTAATATAAAAGTGCATAATAAAGCCCACAATCATTCAAAACAGGTAATAAAATAGCATGAATGCTTCATAAATTATAGATACGTTGGAGATGTATCAGACTCCACCCCTGAAGGGTCCACAAAGAAGCAACCTTGTCTATCCCACCATGGCCATCGCCCATGAAGGACTTGCCTCACTTGGGTAGATCTTCACAAAGTAGGCAATCTCCTTGCCCTTACAAACTCCTTGGTTCAACTGCACAATCTTGTCGGAGGCTCCCAAGTGACACCTAACCAATGTAGGAGACACCACTCTCCAAAAGGTAATAGATGATGTTTTGATGATGAACTCCTTGCTCTTGTGCTTCAAATGATAGTATCCCCAATACTCAACTCTCTCTCACAGATTTGGCTATGGTGGAAAGATGATGTCGGTGTACAAAAGTATGGGTGCTTCTGTACCCCTTACTCGTGCACGGACGGTCACAACCACCCCTTGCAGCAAGGCTTGGCGAGGCAGAGGAAGGCAACAGAAGGAAAGATAGGTACAAAGAATATCAAGACAGCTGCCCAGAGTAGCGAGCAGCAAGAGGCGAGCAGGGCCCTGCTCGGCAACAAGCCTTGCCGAGGCGACCTGCGCACCCCCTCCCGGCAAGCCCTTGCCGGGGCGGCTTGCGAAGGGACCGGCAGGGCCACCACCCTTGGAGTTGAGAGCTCTGACACCATCGACCAATGTTCAAGATCAAGATTTGAACGATGCATGCCTGGTAGCATGCAGCTCCTCACGAAGATCAACGACCCACGAGTCCACGTGGGATCAAATGATGAAGGCCCCCGACAAGATCTCTGCTGGGGATGGCTCCAAGGCCCCTAGCAAGCCTTGTAGGGGACGATCGCTAGGCCGCGGGCAAGCCCGTGGTCGGCAAGGTTCCGCCACCTCACCACCACTCCAACACGGCGATAAGCATGCCAACGAAGCATATGCCTGCGTGGCGGCATGCAGATCTTCGTGGAAGCCTACCACATTGCCAACACAGCAGCTGGTTGGTCAGCATGGCGCTGCACGCCTTGTCGGCCAGGACGCGTGGCGAGGCGAGGGGAAGCAGCAAAGGACGGGATGTCCTCTATTGCCATCCCAAATAAAGTGAGAGGACATGTAGGCATCGCACTAAATGCGTTTGTCCTGCGTTGATCGAGCGATAAGCTCGTATCACTATAGCGTGCCACCTCCTGTGTTCCGCTGTGGCAACCCCTTTGTGTATAAAAGGAGGCCCAAGGTGCACAGAGAGAGGATTCGGTCTTTTGGACAAAGCACGCATCGTAGCTAGTTCAAAACCTCAAGAACGTTCATATAACCAGATAAAGCAGGACTAGGGTATTACACATCTTCGCGGCCCAAACCTGGATAAAAACTCTCTGTGTCCTAATGGCTCAACTTGCTCTTCGTGCAACTAATCCCCCGCCGAACGTAGAAGGTATCCTTGTGATGCCATAGGTGATTGGTTTCCCCGACATCTTTGGCACGCCAGGTAGGGGCCGTTAGTTGTGAGAATCTGGTCCGTTCGTTAGGACGACGTCGCCCTTATCACCATGGCTCCAAAGGACCGTGCGAGCAGCGGCGTCCATGGCTGCAAGGGTGATCCGCACAGCGACCAAAAAGCTAAGTTACCTTAACCTTGAGTAATTCTTCCTTTTTATGAGGTCATCAGCTGTCAAGTTCTTAAAGAGTCTAGTTTGCTGTTTTGGTGTGCCAAACAGGATCGCCACTGACAACGGCATGCAGTCCTCAACTTGCACCATCGTACAACACGTCCAAGACTTCGGCGGCAAGGATGAAACTTTGGACAAACTACGCAGGTGCGAAAGGTGCTGGATTGATAAGTTGCCGGCGGTTCTTTGGCCAATAAATGACGCCAAATCGAGCCACCGGCCAGACAACCTTCTCCCTCGTGTACAGGGCGAAGGTAGTTCTCCCCACAAAACTCACATACGGGTCACCTCGAGTGCTCGCTTTTGACGAGCTTGAGCAAGAGCGGTTGTGGCAAGATGACGCAACGCTCCTTGAGGAAGATCGTCTTAGGGCGGCTGTGCGAGTTGCGCGCTACCAGCAAGCCTTGCGCTACTACCATAGCTGCGAGGTTCGTGCTTGAAGCTATGAGGAAGGCGGCCTTGTTCTTCGGCCTGTTCAGTCGGCCAAGATAGCAAGTTGACACCAAAGTGGGAAGGCCCTTATCGGGTAATACGAGTCACTGGGCCCGGCGCTGTCCGCCCGGCGACCGAAGATGGTGTTCCGGTGAGCAACTCCTGGAACAGCAAACATCTTTGTAAGTTTTACCCATAAGGTGCGGTTGCCGGGCCCTCCCGGCTGATAGAGGCAAAGGTTTCCCGTCTTTTGATGAGATAGTGATTATCATTTCGGAGGAGTAGACTTTGACGATCCGAGTACGTACGTGCAAGGACGTCGCGCCTTAGCAATCGCTAAACCAACACCGATAGGTTATTGACCATGCTGGAGCACAATCAACCTGACCACAAGGGTCTATTTCCAGCGAGAAAACGAAGTAACAAGCAAGAAACTGAGATTGCAATCTGGATATTGCAAAAAATAAGATGAAAGCTTTATTGATCAAGATGGGGTTCTATGACGTCTTGGTCTGGTTGTTGAACACAAATGAAGCACATGAAGTTGCAGCTATGGAGAACTTTTAATCTAAACAAAACCCAAAGTCTAAACGGTGCCCTAAGGGCTGTATATATGGAGGAAGAGAGGGGGAATTTCATCGCCCTTGGTGGAGGGGTCCGAAACCAACCCTATCTCTTGTTTCCCCACACATACGGACTCTAAAAATAGCATGTACTTATGTATTTCGAAATTACATGGGCCTGGCCCAATAAAAAGGTAATGCAGCACCTAGAATAGTCTCTGGACGAAATTTATGAAGTGGCATCTTGTATATTTTGTCCAAGGCTTCATGCACTCATTATGGTGGCTTCAAAGTCCTGAAATCATCACTTGTAACTCCGTTCTTGTTCCCCTTGCGCATGCCATCTTCTCCATGCTTGGTCTTTCTCTAGTGCTCATCCCTCTTATCCATGCCAGGCCCTTCATTTGTAAGTAAAACAAATGTATCCAATTTAGGCAGCATCATATTCTCATGAACATTATAATAATTACCAAGAAATGAAAGTACCTGATAATTTAATTGGCGTGCGCGAGCTCTAGTAATTGGTCCAGTATATGTAGCAGTAGGGGCTGTGGGTGTAACAATGGTATTGATGTCCTCATCATCCTTCCCTTCTTGAAATGAAGTCGTCCTCGACGGAGGCTCATCTTCCTTACCCAAATAAGGCTTCAAATATGCAATGTTAAAAGTGGGACTAACCCCAAAATCTGTAGGCAACTCAAGTTTATATGCATTATCATTTATTTTCTCTAAGACCTTAATAGGACCATTAGCACGTGGCATTAGCTTTGATTTGCGCAAATGAGGAAACCTATCCTTACTCAAATGTAACCAAACAAGATCTCCAGGTGCAAAGACAACATGTTTTCTACCCTTATCTCCAACAAGTTTATATTTAGCATTCATACGGTTTATGTTTTCCTTAGTTAACTCATGCATTTTTAAGATCAATTTAGCACGTTGGTTAGCATCAAAATTAACCTTCTTCGAAGATGGAAGGGGCAACAAATCAATGGGTGCATGCGGTAGAAAACCAAACACAATTTCAAAAGGGAACATCTTAGTAGTAGAATGCAATGAACGATTATAAGAAAATTCAATATGAGGCAAGCATTCTTCCCACATTTTCTTATTATTCTTCAAAACAGCCCTAATCATAGTAGACAATGTTCTATTAACTACTTCAGTTTGTCCATCAGTTTGGCGGTGACGAGTAGTACTAAAAAGTAGTTTAGTCCCCAACTTAGCCCATAAACATCTCCAAAAGTGGCTAAGAAATTTAGTATCACGATCTGAAACAACAGTATTTGGCACACCATGCAAGCGAATAATTTCACAAAAGAACAAATCAGCAACATTAACATCATCATCATTTTTATGACATGGTATAAAGTGTGCCATTTTCAAGAATCTATCCACGACAACAAATATACTATCCCTCCCCTTCTTTGTTCGAGGTAAACCTAAAACAAAGTCCATAGATATATCCTTCCAAGGAACACTAGGTACAGGAAAAGGCATATATAAACCATGAGGATTGAGCCGTGACTTAGCTTTTTGACATGTAGTGCAGCGAGCAACAAAACGCTCAACATCCCGTCTCATCTTTGGCCAAAAGAAATGTGTAGTAAGTATATCCTCCATCTTCTTCATGCCAAAGTGTCCCATTAATCCTCCTCCATGCGCCTCCTGCAACAACAAAAGACGAACAGAGCTAGCTGGAATGCATAGCTTGTTAGCACAAAAACCAAATCCATCGTTAATGACGAACTTGTTCCCTGTTCTCCCTTCTTTACAATTCTGCAATACATCTTTAAAATCAGCATCATGCACATATTGATCTTTGATGGTCTCCAAACCAAATATCTTGAAGTCAAGTTGTGAAATCATAGTATAGCGACGAGACAAAGCATCAGCAATAACATTTGCTTTACCCTTCTTCTGTTTAATGACATAAGGGAAAGTCTCAATGAATTCAACCCATTTAGCATGTCTACAATTCAGTTTGGCTTGACTTATAATATGTTTCAAATATTCATGATCAGAATGTATAACAAATTCTTTGGACCATAAATAATGTTGCCATGTTTCTGAAGTCCGAACAAGAGCATATAATTCTTTATCATAAGTAGAATAATTCAGACTAGACCCACTCAATTTTCAGAAAAGTGTGCAACAGGTTTGCCATCTTGTAATAACACACCTCCTAATCCAACTCCACTAGCATCACATTCGAGCTCAAAAGTCTTATTAAAATCAGGAAGTTGGAGTAAAGGAGCATGGGTCAACTTATCTTTCAATATCGTGAAGGTTCTTCCTGTGCGGTACCCCAAACAAAAGGCACATCTTTCTTTGTAAGCTCATTGAGAGGTGCAGCGATGGTGCTGAAATCTCTCACAAAATGCCTATAGAATCCAGCAAGGCCAAGAAAACTCCTCACTTGTGTGACCGTTTTGGGCTGCGACCAACTCTCAATAGCTTCAATCTTGGCTTTATCAACGTCAATTCCATATGGAGTAACAATGTAGCCAAGAAAAGATACTCAGTCGGTGCAAAAGGTGCATTTCCCATGGTTACCAAACAAACGTGCATCACGTAAAGCAATAGAAACATCACGTAAATGTTCCAAATGTTCCTCCAAAGATCTGCTATAAATCAGTATATCAGCAAAATAGACTACCACAAATCGTCCAATGAAAGCACGTAAAACTTCGTTCATTAATCTCATGAAAGTACTAGGTGCATTAGTTAACCCAAAAGGCATGACTAACCACTCATATAATCCAAACTTAGTTTTAAATGCTGTTTTCCATTCATCTGCCAATTTCATACGAATTTGATGGTATCCACTACGCAAATCAACTTTGGAGAATATTGTAGAGCCACTCAATTCATCAAGCATATCATCTAGCCTAGGAAAAGGATGACGATAACGAATAGTAATATTATTAATGCCTCTACAATCAACACACATACGCGATGTACTATCCTTTTTCGGCACTAGAATAATAGGAACAGCACAAGGACTAAGGGATTTGCGTTTATAACCTTTGTCGAGAAGTTCCTATACTTGACGCATAATCTCCTTCATCTCCTCTAGATTGGTATGGTATGGCGCACGGTTTGGCAGTGAAGCACCAGGAATTAAGTCAATCTGATGCTCAATCCCTTGAATAGGTGGTAATCCCGGTGGCACGTCTTGTGGAAAGACGTCAGTAAACTCCTGCAAAATATTAGTGACAACAGAAGGCAAAGAGGAAGGCACATGCTCGAATGAAAATAATGCCTCTTTGCACACAAAATCATAGCAAATAGATTTGCTGAAACCTAGCTCATCAATATCAGATTTGGTGGAAAATAAACATGCACTTTTCAATTTAATTTCAGAAGCAACACTAGATGGTTTATATTAGGCTTCATTTGTTACTCAAATTCTTTTGCCACAATCTGATTTTCACTCTTATTCTTCTCCTGTTTTGCTTTATTAGCTCTATTAATATCATCTTTCAAAATGGAATAAGGAGTCATAGGAAGCAAAGTAATATTTTTATCCTTATGAACAAGAGTATACTGATTGTTTCTACTATGGTGTACAGAATTTTTATCAAATTGCCATGGTCGACCAAGTAATAAGGAACATGCTTGCATAGGTACCACATCACAATCAACATAATCATCATATGTGGAGATACTAAAATGCACATGAACAGTACGTGTTACCATAACCTTGCTGCTGTTATTGAACCATTGGATGTAGTAAGGATGTGGATGTGGTCTTGTGGTGAGAGATAGATTCTCCACCATCTCCATGCTAGGCAAGTTGTTGCAGCTCCCTCCGTCTGTGATGACGCGCACAGAACGTTCCTTCACAACTCCCTTTGTATGGAATAAATTATGCCTCTGATTTTGCACAGCTTGTGTTACCTGCACACTCAAAACACGTTGAGCAACTAAACATTCATACATGTCAGCGTCTTCAGGAGCCATGTATTGCATCTCATGATCAGAATCATCTCCACCATGTTCTTCACGTGTAATAAGAGCCAGAGTCTCCTCATCATAGTCACTAGCGGACTCATACACACCATCCTCAGTAGCAATCATCACACGCTAAGATTTGCATTCTCTCGCATAATGACCTCTTCCCTACAAAGATGACAAATAATATCACTTGTGTGCCTTGTTGATGCCATGGAAGAAGAAGAGCTCTGTGCAGGCCCGACAGGTGCGCTCTTGGCAGATAGTGGTGGTTGTGCCTGCTTTCTTGTAGCATAGTTGGAGGTGGCACCTAATGGAGGTGCTGGTGTAGTGGAAGTAGAAGATGCACGCGGTGTCCATGATGAAGGTCGACCTGCAGAAAAGTTAGTTCGCGCCAATGCTTGTCGATCCTGCACTTCACGTTCAACTTTACAAGCAAGATGGAATAAACGAGTGATATTAGTATACTCCTTATACTGTAGAATGGTACGAATCTCTCTATTTAATCCACCCATAAAACGTGCAAGCATAGCTTCATTCTCCTCAACAATACCACATCTAATCATGCCAGTTTGTAATTCCTGATAATATTCTTCTACAAAATTTTTTCCTTGTCTTAAACACTACAATTTTTGAAGCAATTCACGTTGATAATATGGTGGAACCCAACGAGTACACATAGCAGTTTTGAAAGCATCCCAAGTAGCTGGAATAGGATATAATCTACAATGTTCAGACCACCACACACATGCAAAACTAGTGAAAGCACAAACAACAGTAGCAACCCGTCTCTCCTTGGGATATTGTAAACATGTAAAATGTTGTTCAGTTTCTAACACCCAAGTAACATATATATCAGGAACATATCTACCCTCAAATGGTGGAATATTCAATTTCAGTTTAGGAACATGGTCATGATCTCATACTCGAGGTGGTGGTGCAGGCCTACCATTGCGATTATTTGCATGTGGACGACCTGGTGCTGGTGCTGGTGGTTGCACATAGTTCTGATTTTGATCAACCTCATCCTCATAATCGCCCGCATAATTGTCATCCTCTTCGGCACCAGCAGCAACAGTAGCAGGAGCCACATAAGCATCAACAGTAGGTGCAGCGGCACCAAAGTTTTGACCAAGATCAAGGGGAACACGTTGTGCTCCTCCCACTTGATTTGGAAGGCAACATTGTAGTTGATGTTGGTGTTGTTGTTGTAGAGGTGCGACAGGTGCAGCTGGTGGTGGTTGTGGAAGACGCGCGAGCAATTCATTAAACTTGTTATCGAGCATTGTTCCGAATGTCTTCTCAATGCCATCTATCTTCTTCATGGCCTCTTCAAATGTGTTTAGCACATCTTGCACCTGTCTACTCATCATTTGCTGAAATTTATCATGAGCTGTTTGTTCGTCATGTTCTCCCAATTAGTGTCATCGACTTGTGATCCTGCCATGGTTAGTAGCAATAGAAATACAAAAGAATATGATCCTACAGACTACTAGGAAGCGATGGTGGTGGTGGTGGTATGTCACAAATCCTTCAAGCGAATCTCAAATTCTTACCAGTTCTTACCCAGCAGCAGGTGGTGATCGGAAACCATTGTAGTCAAAACTCGCAAAGCTTGGATAGAGCGATTACCAGGGAGAGTCAAATTGTGACGCCGGATAACTAAGCTACAGTGATCCCTCGATAATGATGCCACGCCACCTCGGTTACTGTTGATAAACTCTAGATAATTCAAAACCAAAACAAATTCAAAATTTAATTAAAGGAAAACAATAAAAGTTTTCAAACATTAAATTTAAAATATTCGATTCGTACTAAATATTACATAGATGATTATGGTGTAGAGGACACAGCTTTATAAAATGCATAAATATTTTAAATTTAATTAAAACAGAAGAGAAAATAAATAAAAGAAAGAAAATACAAAAGAGAAAAAGAAACAACAACAAAAGAAAATAAAGCCCCCCCCTTGCTGGGCCGTGGCCCAGCTGGCCACCAGGCCGCTAGGCCAGCCCACGGCCCGTCCCACTCTCTATGGCCTACAACGCCACTCCACCTTGACCACAAACCCTAACCCACTACCGCTCTCCCACTCCCCCCACGACGCCACTCCCTCTCCCCCCTCTCCCCCCTCTCCTCTCGATCCCATCTGGATCGGGGAGGGGGCCGACCCCGACGCCGCCCGGCTCGACCCACACCACGTCCCGCCGCCCTGGACAACGGCGCCGTCGCCGTGTGCCGCACCAACGCCGCCGGAACCGCTGCCTCCGCCCCACAACTACTCCCACCCCCCGTCCTTGCGCCACCGTCCCCGCCCAAGACTTGGCCGAATCCGCGCCTCCACGTCCTTCTGCCCCGACCTCCGCCGCACCAACGAGCAAGTCCGGCCGGCCTCCACCGCCCCTTCCCATTCCCGGACGGATTCAGCTGCATCCACGTCGTCCCCGGCGCCAAGTTCATCCTCCTGTGCCGCCTCGCTGCCCGAGGAGCACCAAGCCGCCGCCTGGAGCTCCGTCATGAAGCTCGCTGCCGCCGCCTCCCCGACCTCGCCGGGATTCGCGTCACCATCGCCATCTCCGCCCTGACCTCGCTGCCTCAAGCACCACCACGAGCCCGCTGCCATCCCTACATCTCCAATGTGAGCCGCCGTCCATTTCCCCCTCCCCTTGCTCGTTTTGGCCATCCCTAGCATCGCTTGCCGCGAGGCCGAACTCCGACCGCTGCTCTGCGTAGTGCGCTGCTGCTCCGTTGCGCCGCGCTGTCCGTCGCCCGCGTCTACGGCACCAGCAGCGCCCGCGCCGGCCGGCTGCGTTGGCTCCCGCTGCGGGCGCTTGCTCCCGCATCGGCGCCCATTCGGGCTAGGCGCTAGCGCCCCTGCGCCCGAACGCCCGTAGCATGCCCGACTCGCTAGGCCCCCAGGGCCCTATGACAAAGGGGCCCCGCTCAGAATGCTTTTAGAATAATAATAATAATAATAATAATAATAATAATAATAATAAATTTAATCAATTAATTAATTAATTAAGTTAATTAATCCTAGATAATTAATCTAATTAACTAGTTAGTTTAATTAAACAGTAATTAGATTAGTTAAACCCTAATTAGACTAAACAGTCAATGACGAACGGGACCCACACATCAGTTGACCAGTCAACACCTCTGTTGACTGCTGACATCATGCTGACGTCATGATGACGTCAGCATACACTATTCTGGATAATGTTGAATTAAATTAATTAAATAAATTCTAAAAATGATTTAAAACTTTAGAAAAACATATAAAATAAACCGTAGCTCAGATGAAAATACTTTCTACATGAAAGTTGCTCAGAACGACGATACAAATCTAGATACGCAGCCCGTTCGTCCGCCACGCGTCCCTAGCATTGTGAACCTGCAACATTTCACCTCCGGTTCATTTGTCCGAAAACGCGAAACACTGGGAATACTTTCCCGGATGTTTTCCCCGCTTCGCCGGTATCACCTACTACCGCGTTAGGGCACACCTAGCACCGCGTATTGCCATGTTATGCTTTTGTATTTCTTTGAGTGCTTTGTTATTTATTGTGTTCCCCCTCCGTTACTTCTTTCCGGTAGACCCCGAGACTGCCGGCGACCCCGGTTCGACTACGTAGTTGACGACCCCTCCTTGCTAGAGAACCAGGCAAGCCTCCCCTTGATCACCAGATATCGCCTATTCTCCTCTATACTGCTTGCATTAGAGTAGTGTAGCATGTTACTGCTTTCCGTTAATCCTATTCTGATGCATAGCCTGACATTGTTGCTACATCTGTTGATACCTTACCTGCAATCCTAAATACTTAGTATAGGATGCTAGTTTATCATCATTGGCCCTACATTCTTGTCAGTCTACCTTGCTATACTATTGGGCCGTGATCACTTTTGAAGTGATCACGGGTATATACTATACATATATACATATTACAGATGGTGACTAAAGTCGGGTCCGCTCGAAGAGTACCCGCGAGTGATTCACGGATTGGGGGCTGAAAGGACCTTTGTCCTGACGGCCCTCAGTGTGGATCTTTGTGGCGGAGCGACAGGGCAGGTTGAGACCACCTAGGCGAGATGTGGGCCTGGCCCTGGTTGGCGTTCGCGGTTGCTTCATAATAACACGCTTAACGAGATCTTGGTATTTGATCTGAGTCTGGCCACTGGCCTATACGCACTAACCAACTACGCGGGAAAGATATGGGCACTCGACGTCGTGGTATCAGCCGAAGCCTTCTTGACGTCAGCGACGGAGCGGCGCGCACCGGATTGGACCGCGTAACGTGACTTCCTTTGTAATGGAGGTTGCTAGGTCTGCTTCCAGCCGCCCTCGCAACGTGAAGGTGTGCAATGGGCGATGGGCCCAGACCCCTGCGCGCATAGGATTTAGACCGGCGGGCTGACCTCTCTGTTGTGCCTAGGTGGGGCTGCGACGTGTTGACTTCCAAGGCCGGGCATGACCCAGGAAAGTGTGTCGGGCCAAATGGGATTGAGCGTGTTGGGTTATGTGGTGCACCCCTGCAGGGAAGTTAATCTATTCGAATAGCCGTGATCTTTGGTAACAGGACGACTTGGAGTTGTACCTTGACCTTATGACAACTAGAACCGGATACTTAATAAAACACACCCTTCCAAGTGCCAGATGCAACCCAGTGATCGCTCTCTAACAGGGCGACGAGGAGGGGATCCCGGGTAGGATTATGCTATGCGATGCTACTTGGAGGACTTCAATCTACTCTCTTCTATATGCTGCAAGACGGAGGCTGCCAGAAGCGTAGTCTTCGACAGGATTAGCTATCCCCCTCTTATTCTAGCATTCTGCAGTTCAGTCCACTGATATGGCCCTTTACACATATACCCGTGCATATGTAGTGTAGCTCCTTGCTTGCGAGTACTTTGGATGAGTACTCATAGTTGCTTTCTCCCCCCTTTCCCCCTTTCCTTTCTTTCTGGTTGTCGCAACCAGATGCTGGAGTCCAGGAGCCAGACGCCACCATCGACGACGACTCCTACTACACCGGTGGTGCCTACTACTACGTGCAGCCCGCTGACGATGACCAGGAGTAGTTAGGAGGATCCCAGGCAGGAGGCCTGCGCCTCTTTCGATCTGTATCCCAGTTTGTGCTAGCCTTCTTAAGACAAACTTGTTTAACTTATGTCTATACTCAGATATTGTTGCTTCCGCTGACTCGTCTATGATCGAGCACTTGTATTCGAGCCCTCGAGGCCCCTGGCTTGTATTATGATGCTTGTATGACTTATTTATGTTTTTAGAGTTGTGTTGTGATATCTTCCCGTGAGTCCCTGATCTTGATCGTACACGTTTGCGTGCATGATTAGTGTACGATTGAACCAGGGGCGTCACAAGTTGGTATCAGAGCCGACTGCCTGTAGGAATCCCCCTTTCCAAATCTTTGGCCGAAGTCGAGTCTAGTCATTGCGAAACTTTTACTAACATGGCTGTGTGGCTTATAGGCCCACGTCGCCATTGGGTGGTATTAGGATCTTTTACACCTCATCTATACTCTGGGACTCTGATCTCTCTTCTATTCAGGTTAAATGATTTTGCAAACTCTAACTCTAGGTTCTCGTAACCATGTCCCGTGGAGAGCCCCTTATCACAGATGATCGCCTACTGCACTAGAAGATTTTGAAGATACTCTTCGATCATTCCCGAGACCCTTGTGCCCTATGCCTTTTCAATTCCCTATTACCGATGTATCCTTATGGATAGCCTTATATCCTTGTCGTCCATACCTTCACCCTGAGTTGCTCTTGTTATTACAAGATACCCTGAAATATTTCCTATATCCCGAAAATCCATTTTATGCCTGCTGCCTTGCAGCTCCATCTTCGCTTTAATACATCTACGGATAATTCCTCACACTCATCGAGGATTTGTTCATTCCTAGTTGATCATGTGATCCACAAGATACTTTGAAATACTATCCAGTCTTTCGATAATCCATTGTCAACTATTGCTCTGCAAATACTTGTCTGCTTGCATTTTGGATGCTTCCCATAAGTCTGGCAATATTCATTAGTCTCCTTTGACACCGTCATTTTGATCCTATTGATTCAACATGAGTGCGAATGCACGCAATCATCAGTTGATCCTTTTAAATTGTATTTCTGGCTCAGACGTCATTTTAAACATGAGCTGGATCTCGACCGATCAAATTGCCATCGATTGTACCCCTAAGACTAATCAACTTATCCATCCCTAATCAGAGCATTGCTTCTGATCCCTTCTCTTGGAATTCATAATTCCTTTGCATTTGAGCTTTGAATTAGTCGGTTGTTTCTATAATCTGATGGCTTTGCATTCTTTTTCCTTCTGATCGGGTATCGATACTCACATCAGATTCCTTGTGGTCCGCGAGACCAATTGCTTGGTTATTATCCGACAATGTCCTTCATATACAATAACCTTGTCAGTTCTTCCCCTGATACATAATGCCTTAGGTAAATTGTATCCTCTGTTTTTTTTCAACCATGCTCTACTATCGAGCTTGTGTTAGTTACTATTGAAGCTTGTGGTATATGTTTCTACGATACCCTGACGGGTTGAACCTACGCCTTCCTTAATATGTGTGAACTCGAAAGTTTTCACGAGTCATACTCATCTGGTATTACACCAGGTAAAACTTTCAACACTAATGCCTTTATCAAAGCGAGAAGTGAATGGCAGGTTATACATTGAAGAAGTGGGAGTCGACCTTGAACCTTGCGTTCATGCCCATGGACACGATGTATAACTTATCATGGAAGATGCTCGTAAAAATAGTTACCCCCTTGTTATATATATGTTCATCCTGTATCCATGGTTCGATCATTTAAGATCGAGGTTTCCGACCATGTTCTCCTTTAAATACCATTTCTCGTGCAAGTTTAAGCACTTGTCTTCTGTAGAGTAATACCCCAGTCCAACCTCTACTTTGATTTGTCCTCGAGTATTACCCCCCTGGTATCTCAAGATTATCACGGAACTGCATAACTTCTTATGAGTTCTTCATCAAGTGCTACATTCTCATTGATTCCAATTTTTCACGGGCTCTGAGTTATTTAACACTCAAAGACACCGATAACTGACCCGAGTCTGCATTGCGATTAAGCAACTCTTGGTAACCTTCACTACTTACGGGTTTGAACTCAATAACGTCATTCCTAGCCTGTTTGGCTGTATCCTTGTCGTGCCGATTTTAACTGTGCTACCTGGTCCTCTTCCTAGAGCATAATTTTTGACGATGATCTAAGCTTACGTTGATCTTTCCTCATCATATCATTTCACTTTGGACAGCAAGCTTTCTTTGGAGTTTGTGTCCTAACCGTGGTTCCAATAACCTTTTGCTTCATCATTCGTTTGACTTGATGTCATCGTCGATCAATTACATCTTCATGTAACCTCTCGACAAATGTGTCGTGATCATCATCAACCTTATGAGCTCTTCTAGGATATCAATCGGATTCATGATGAGAAATACCATCCTTGCCTCGATGATTTGTGTTATCATCAACCACTTTACTGCCTTCCCTCCAACACAAACTTGTTCATGTTTTGTGTTATACCTTGAGTTCCTTGCTACCCAGCATTGTTCTTATTTACCTTGGAATATTACCACCTTTTATGTCAAGAATGTCGTGGGAATTTCACCACCCCTTAAGAATTCTTGGTATGGTGATACTTCTCACCATCACCATTCTTTCTTTGGTCCTTGTGTTGATTCCAACCAGGGTACCAACAAGTGAGTGGTGCTGTTTGGATTCCGCCCTTTGAGCAACCCTATTGCTTTGAAGTTAATGGTCGGCCGTTCATTCTTAGACTATTGATTATTGAATCACCATTCCAATGTTGGCCATGCAACCCAGCCCATATTTCAGGTGCACCTTTCAACCATTGTTAAATTGTGTATGTTTTTCCTCGAGCATACATAATTATATCATTTGATATGACAAATGTTATCTTCTTGTTCACATAATTGTGGAAATCCATTTTTCGAAAATACTGATGATATGTCGCTGAGTCCATCAACCGACTCCTCACCCTCCCCTTGGTTTACTGATAAACTCTTGTTTCAGAACTCACTTCCATAGTTCATTTCCCGAGAATCTTAGGAAGACTTCTCGTCAATTCATGTCGCACCTTTTTATCTCAGGATCCTGAGTCTGAGGTATCCTAACACCAATTGGATCTGAATCTCGATCAGATATGATGGTTGGAACATATTTCCAAGAATTATAATGTTGGTCTTAAATGACCAGGTAAGGTGATGTCATGCCTAGCACCCCCTGGCTGCAGGACCTATCATTATAATTTCTTTTGCAAGGATAACCATTCTTCCTGAAGGAAATTGTAAGACTTATTTTATAAGTTGCTCCTGATGGATCATTTGTGTATCCAAAGTCTGGCCCTTGATTGAAACACCATATCTTTGCTACCTCGAAGCATGACTATGATACCCTGCTCTTCAACAAGAACATTAGATGCACAATGCTAAATGTTTCTTGGTCAGTTATCCAAACACCGTTGTATGGGTAACATCTTGATTAATCCTTGCCTCTTACCTGAATGGTTGGGTACTTCCTCTCCTACCCTGTATGCCATGTTCTGCTTGTACATGGGAAGGATATACTCCTAATAATTGTGTAATCACAATTTTATTTTCCATTATTCTGTTTAAATCTGATAATCGCGTTTTCCTTTCCATTCTTTCATTTAATCTTTCCTGAATCTGACTTAACTAAGCAGAGATAATTCCCTGCTTAGGTAGGCACCTTGTTGTACCACTCTGTCTATAAGATCCTGTTAGTGTTGTTGATGACATTCCGGTAACCATGGATGGGTGATAACTTTGCCAATTGGTTCGCCTCGTTCAACAAGCAGGAAAATTGATCTCTTCGTTCCCCGTCCTTGGTACCGACATTGTGGCCGACATAGCTGACAAGCTATTCACTGACATGCCTCCCTATCGCGGCTGTGCAAGATGTCACCACCCTTCCCACTTTCAACCCACATGGTGGGCCCATAACCCAGAGGTCCACTGGATCGAAACCTGACTCTTCTTTTTAACCCGGATTCTAATGGTTATTCCTCACACTTGGCTTCGTATTTACTTCACGGGCCACCTTCCTAGTGCTCTATTCTGGTATCAGACGCAATACTTACTCTCGTTGCTCTGAACCCCTTTCTCACTCTGGTTCAGACTTCGAGCAACTATCTATCCGCTTGGAACCTCTTATTGTACCTTCGTACCTTACTCTCGATGTATTTTATATGTTCAACTCGAGAGATACTCTTATGCTCATTCATGGGTTAACCCCAGATTGTTTCCCTCATAAGCATTTTGTCGTAGCCGAGCTGCCCCTTACCGATTAGTAAGTACATTGGAGTTCCCAAAGAAAAGGACGACTTCACCATGATGACCTGAAGCAGTGAAATGCAGACATCAATGTAATGGATCGGCCTCTTCGAGAAGAGCAAGCCAGGATAAGAAGACCCGCTAGATTCGTTACCAAACCTTTCCCCCTTTCACTACCTCTTAAATCTCGGGACGAGATTTCTTGTAGCGGAGGAGAATTGTGACGCCTGGATAACTAAGCTAAAGTGATCCCTCGCTAATGATGCCACGTCACCTCGGTTACTATTGATAAACTCTAGATAATTCAAAACCAAAACAAATTCAAAATTTAATTAAAGGAAAACAATAAAGTTTTCAAACATTAATAATAAAATATTCGATTTGTACTAAATATTACATAGGTGATTATGGTGTAGAGGACACAGCTTTATAAAATGCATAAATATTTTAAATTGAGTTAAAACAGAAGAGAAAATAAATAAAAGAAAGAAAATACAAAAGAGAAAAAGGAACAACAACAAAAGAAAATAAAGCCCCCCCCCTCGCTGGGCCGTGGCCCAACTGGCCACCAGGCCGCTAGGCCAGCCCACGGCCCGTCCCACTCTCTATGGCCTACAAGGCCACTCCACCTTGACCGCAAACCCTAACCCACTACCGCTCTCCCACTCCCCCCCACGACGCCACTCCCTCTCCCCCCTCTTCTCTCGATCCCATCTGGATCGGGGAGGGGCCCGACCCCGACGCCGCCGGGCTGAACCCACACCACGTCCCGCCGCCCTGGACAACTGCGCCGTCGTTGTGTGCCGCACAAACGCCGCCGGAACCGCTGCCTCCGCCCCACAACTACTCGCACCCCCCGTCCTTGCGTCACCGTCCCCGCCCAAGACTTGGCCGGATCCGCGCCTCCACGTCCTTCTGCCCCGACCTCCGCCGCACCAACGAGCAAGTCCGGCCGGCCTCCACCGCCCCTTCCCATTCCCAGACGGATTCAGCTGCATCCACGTTGTCCCCGGCGCCAAGTTCATCCTCCTGTGCCGCCTCGCTGCCCGAGGAGCACCAAGCCGCCGCCTGGAGCTCCGTCATGAAGCTCGCTGCTGCCGCCTCCCCAACCTCGCCGGGATTCGCGTCACCATTGCCATCTCCGCCCTGACCTTGCTGCCTCAAGCACCACCACGAGCCTGCTGCCATCCCTACATCTGCAATGTGAGCCGCCGTCCGTTTCCCCCTCCGCTTGCTTGTTTTGGCCGTCCCTAGCATCGTTTGCCGCGAGGCCGAACTCCAACCGCTGCTCTTCCTAGTGCGCCGCTGCTCCCTTGCGCCACGCTGTCCGTCGCCCGCGTCTATGGCACCGGCAGCGCCCGCGCCGGCCGGCTGCGTCGGCTCCCGCTGCCGTAGCACGCCCGACTCGCTAGGCCCCCAGGGCCCTATGACAAAGGGGCCCCGCTCAAAATGCTTTTAGAAAAATAATAATAATAATAATAATAATAATAATAATAATAATAATAATAATAAATTTAATTAATTAATTAAGTTAAGTTAATTAATCCTAGATAATTAATCTAATTAACTAGTTAGTTTAATTAAACAGTAATTAGATTAGTTAAACCCTAATTAGACTAAACAGTCAATGACGAACGGGACCCACACATCAGTTGACCAGTCAACACCTCTGTTGACTGCTGACATCATGCTGATGTCATGATGACGTCAACATACACTATTCTGGATAATGTTGAATTAAATTAATTAAATTAATTCTAAAAATGATTTAAAACTTTAGAAAAACATATAAAATAAACCGTAGCTCAGATGAAAATACTTTCTACATGAAAGTTGCTCAGAACGATGATACAAATCTAGATACGCAGCCCGTTCGTCCGCCACGCGTCCCTAGCATAGTGAACCTGCAACATTTCACCTCCGGTTCATTTGTCCAAAAACGCGAAACACCAGGAATACTTTCCCGGATGTTTTCCCCCTTCGCCGGTATCACCTACTACCGCGTTAGGGCACACCTAGCACCACGTATTGCCATGTTACACTTTGTATTTCTTTGAGTGCTTTGTTATTTATTGTGTTCCCCCTCCGTTACTCCTTTCCGGTAGACCCCGAGACTGCCGGCGACCCCGGTTCGACTACGGAGTTGACGACCCCTCCTTGCCAGAGCAACCAGGCAAGCCCCCCCTTGATCACCAGATATCGCCTATTCTCCTCTATACTGCTTGCATTAGAGTAGTGTAGCATGTTACTGCTTTCCGTTAATCCTATTCTGATGCATAGCCTGAAATTGTTGCTACATCTGTTGATACCTTACCTCCAATCCTGAATACTTAGTATAGGATGCTAGTTTATCATCATTGGCCCTACATTCTTGTCAGTCTGCCTTGCTATACTATTGGGCCGTGATCACTTTTGAGGTGATCACGGGTATATACTATACATATATACATATTACAAATGGTGACTAAAGTCGGGTCCGCTCGAAGAGTACCCGCGAGTGATTCACGTATTGGGGGGTGAATGGACCTTTGTCCCGACGGCCCTCTGTGTGGATCTTTGTGGCGGAGCGACAGGGCAGGTTGAGACCACCTAGGCGAGAGGTGGGCCTGGCCCTGGTCGGCATTCACGGTTGCTTCATAATAACACGCTTAACGAGATCTTGGTATTTGATCTGAGTCTGGCCACTGGCCTATACGCACTAACCAACTACGCGGGAAAGATATGGGCACTCAACGTCGTGGTATCAGCCGAAGACTTCTTGACGTCAGCGACGGAGCAGCGCGCGCCGGATTGGACCGCGTAACGTGACTTCCTTTGTAATGGAGGTTGCTAGGTCTGCTTCCGGCCGCCCTCGCAACATGAAGGTGTGCAATGGGCGATGGGCCCAGACCCCTGCACGCATAGGATTTAGACTGGCGGGATGACCTCTCTGTTGTGCCTAGGTGGGGCTGCGACGTGTTGATCTTCCGAGGCCGGGCATGACCCAGGAAAGTGTGTCCGGCCAAATGGAATCGAGCGTGTTGGGTTATGTGGTGCACCCCTGCAGGGAAGTTAATCTATTTGAATAGCCGTGATCTTCGGTAACAGGATGACTTGGAGTTGTACCTTGACCTTATGACAACTAGAACTGAATACTTAATAAAACACACCCTTCCAAGTGCCAGATACAACCCGGTGATCGCTCTCTAACAGGGCGACGAGGAGGGGATCGCCGGGTAGGATTATGCTATGCGATGCTACTTGCAGGACTTCAATCTACTCTCTTCTACATCCTGCAAGACGGAGGCTGCCAGAAGCGTAGTCTTCGACATGATTAGCTATCCCCCTCTTATTCTGGCATTCTGCAGTTCAGTCCACTGATATGGCCCTTTACACATATACCCATGCATATGTAGTGTAGCTCCTTGCTTGCGAGTACTTTGGATGAGTACTCACGGTTGCTTTCTCCCCCCTTTCCCCCTTTCCTTTCTTTCTGGTTGTCGCAACCAGATGCTGGAGTCCAGGAGCCAGACGCCACCGTCGACGACGACTCCTACTACACCGGAGGTGCCTACTACTACGTGTAGCCCGCTGACGACGACCAGGAGTAGTTAGGAGGATCCCAGGAAGGAGGACTGCGCCTCTTTTGATCTGTATCCCAGTTTGTGCTAGCCTTCTTAAGACAAACTTGTTTAACTTATGTCTGTACTCAGATATTGTTGCTTCCGCTGACTCGTCTATGATCGAGCACTTGTATTCGAGCCCTCGAGGCCCCTGGCTTGTATTATGATGCTTGTATGACTTATTTATGTTTTTAGAGTTGTGTTGTGATATCTTCCCGTGAGTCCCTGATCTTGACTGTACACGTTTGCGTGCATGATTAGTGTACGATTGAATCGGGGGCGTCACACAAATGCACGACGTAGATGTATGTGGAGCTGGGAAGGCTTATAATATGGTAGCAAAAAGGGTCAGCAATAATCAATTCAGAGATGCATAGTTGAATAAACGCTCAACGACGGTACTGTGTTGGTCCTAGGCTAGACCGTGCTAGAGACGTGAGCCTAGAACACTAACAAAATCACGGCGCGACACGTAATCAAGGGAGGAGCACACTCTGAATTTATCTCTCTTTTTTTCACTTTTTTGGCACTTTTTTCCTCTTTTTTTGCTCCGCAATATTTTTTTCGAAAAAGTCTACAAGTGGTCTAAAAACTGCTTAGCCAGAATTTTCTAGACTTAGTTTTTTTTTGAGTTTGGAACTATTTTTCTACTGCGGGTGGCACAGAAGTTGGGGAGTCCGACTTGGTCAAGACTCATAGTATCACGTGATCTGGAAATCGAGAAAAAAAGGAACAAATACTGAACTCAGACTAGGACTGGTGGCAGAGATGAATCTGGTAGAAATTCGGACTTGTGGTGGATATATGTAGGGCGGTGGAACACGGACTGGTGGCGAATCTCTGATGGAGGTGGACTCGGATTATCATGATGGTGGTGAATATGTGGTATATGGCAGCGGTGATGATGATGGTGGTATATGGCAGCGGTGATGATGATGGTGGTATATGGAAGCGGTGATGATGATGGTGGTATATGGCAGCGGTGATGACGATGGTGGTATATGGCAGCGGTGACGATGATGGTGGTATATGGCAGTGGTGATGACAATGATGCGGCGGCGGCGTGACAACTTGTGAACAGAACTCAAAACTATAAAGGACAAGACACTTAGACCAGCAACTAGACATGACGATGCAACCGCAAATTCAACAATGCAAAACACTAAAAAGATTGTGCAAAGGCTCAGATTGGTTCAGATATGATGAACTAACCCTAATTTTTTTGGCTTTTTTGTGGGTTGTAGGTATGAAGAACAGACTCAATCTAAACTACAAAAAACTGTAAAATCTCACCGAGCAACCTGGAGATCTGATACCACTTGATAGAGACAAAGGTGTCATGTCTTTCAGTGAGATAGTGATTATCGTTTTGGAGGAGTAGACTTTGACGATCCGACTACATACGTGCGAGGACATCACGCCTTAGCAATCACTAAACCAACACCGAGAGGTTATTGACCACGCCGGAGCACGATCAACCTGACCACGAGGGTCTATTTCCTATGAGCAAACAAAGAACAAGCAAGAAACTGAGATTGCAATCTGGATATTGTTAAAATAAGATGAAAGCTTTATTGACCAAGATGGGGTTCTGTGACGTCTTGGTCTGGTCGTTGAACACAAATGAAGCACACGAAGTTGCAGCTATGACGTCGTTTTAATCTAAACAAAACCCAAAGTCTAAACGGTGCCTTAAGGGCTGTATATATGGAGGAAGAGAGGGGGAATTTCGTCGCCCTTGGTGGAGGGGTCCGAAACCAACCCTATCTCTTGTTTCCCCACACATACGGACTCTAAAAATAGCCTATACTTACGTATTTCAAAATTACATGGGCCTAGCCCAATAAAAAGGTGACACAACACCTAGAATAGTCTCTTGACGAAATTTATGAAGTGGCATCTTGTATATTTTGTCCAAGGATTCATGCACTCATTATGGTGGCTTCAACGTCCTGAAATCATCACTTGTAACTCCGTTCTTGTCCCCCTTGCGCATGCCATCATCTCCATGCTTGGTCTTGCTCTAGTGCTCATCCCTCTTATCCATGCCAGGCCCTTCATTTGTAAGCAAAACAAATGTATCCAATTTAGGCAGCATCATATTCTCATGAACATTAGAATCATTACCAAGAAACGATAGTACCTGATAATTTAATTGGCGTGCGCGAGCTCTAGTAATTGTTCCATTATACGTAGCAGTAGGGGTTGTGGGTGTAACAATGGTATTGATGTCCTCATCACCGGCGGACCACCTTTTGTACAAGCCTTGCCGGCAAGGCATGTCACCCTGTGTACAAGCTAGGCGTAGACCCTGAGTAATAGATAAATAAATGAAGCACTGGTGCCCTAAGTTTTAGCATGCATGCTAGGTCAAGTTTTTCTCTCTCTGTGTTAGGGTCGATACTTGTCCAGGATATTGTGCTATCCTAGATTCTAACAGGTGTTGGGGAACCGACAAGATTCCACGCCCCTGTCCTCTCTTCCCTCTAGCTGCAGTGATTACACCCCGGCAAGAGATTGAGAAGACTGCTCGGCGCGACGTCTCCATCGACAACTTAATTAGATATAGTTCCTCCTTTGCCCATTTATGTTCGTAATTTGTGAGTTGCGCATTAGAAAACCCCGCGACTCTGTCTAGACTTGGGTGCTCCCATCCCCGACTTGAACGCTGCTTCGGTCGGGGTAATTGCAGTAATCATGAGCAAAAGAAGAGTTTGGCAGGGGGTTGGACCCTCCGCATGTAACCCAGCAGATGTGATTCTCCGGCAAGCACAGGAGCACCGGCAAGATAGCTTGCCGGGGTGATTCATTTATTTTTCATTAAAGGGGCATTTTGCCTCTACATGTACGTACACGTGCATGAGTTCCCGGTGAAAGCTCATCTTTTTCATTGATATGCTGATACAAGTACAGATATTACAGAACATAAACATGGGTTCTGTAGAGTACATTTTCTAGAAAATTAAGATTTGGCAAGTGCCTACAAATTGAGAAAAAGATAAGTGTCCCGTAATCCCTATTCTTGCCCCATTTCTCTCCAGGCACGGCGGGCCGTGCAAGGTGATGGGCATGGGGAACTGGGCGATGGAGAGCTTGACAAAGAAGGCCGCCGACCACCACCACCAGGGACAGCAGGACGAGGCCCCCGGCAAGGCGTGTTGCCGGGGGAGGGAGCAGGCCAGACGATGGTGCGGCCACTAGCGGTCAGACGGAGTCGGAATCATCACCCCCCCCGCCCGCTGCCGTTGTCGTCGTCAGCGCTATCCTCCTCGTCACTATCGCTCAAGGAGGAGCTTTTGTCGTTAGTGGGGCTCTCCACGTAGCACCCTAAGCGAATTTCGGAGTTCCCGAGGACCTTGACGGAGAGCAGGCCGCTCTCCATTATCTTAAAATAGAGAACGTGCCCCTTCGCCAAGATGTGGGCACGTGCGAATGTCTTCCACCCCTGACGAAGGTACATGACGTGAGGACGGAGAAAGTCGACGTCAGCCCACATGCTGTCGTTCCCGCAGTCTCACATATGATGCCTCAGGGCCCGCGGGGCCTCCTCCATCACCCGAGCGAACGGACTCGGAAGCCAGAGATGACTTCACACAGGCTTATGCAGCCTGATGAAGAACTCATAGGGTTGGTCCCCGATGTGGCCGCCAACCGGAGGAGGGGCCGCTGACGGAAGCGCAGCGGGTACGCCGCCCCATCCGCCTCCTCCCCGAGCACCGTGATGACCTCGACCCCGTCCCCTTCCTCTCCCCCTTGCGATAGGCTCCGCCACCGGGGGCTCTGAGGATGGAGGGACGCGCTGTCGAGCAGAAGCCCTAGTCGCCGCCGTCGAGGCGCTAGCGCGCCCTTTCACCATGGAGAATAGAAAGAAGATGGCAGGAAAGAGGGGGAAAGGAGGGCGGCCATGGAGAAGCACTATCCCTCTCCCCCATTTACAGAGGAGCGAGGCTGGGGCCTAGCCACCCAGCCCAAGGGGCAGCCGCCCCACACGACCAATGCGGCCTCTTGAAGCGTGGGGAATCAGAACCGGCCCGCTCCCCCAATCCACGAGCGCCTGATTTTCTGCCTCGGCATTAATGCCCACGTTCTTCACGCCCACTCCCTGCCCTTCCCAACGCATGGAGGGTACGTGGCGAAGCAGAAGGGGGCATGAGGACATGCGGGATGACCAATTGCTACCTTGTGATCGTGGGAAGTGACGCCTCGCAGGCTACGACTCGAGTCCGCCTAGTAAATGAGTAGCACCCCTAAAGATTCCTTCCTTTTTGATAAAGGAAGCATAGGCTGCCCCTTTGCTATCGGCTGCGAGATGACGCAAGCATGCTGAGTCCACCTTGCACACGACCCCCATGTCACACGCTCGACGTGAGTTGTGGGGAAATGCAACTGACGGAAAAATCATGGCCGTTCGCCTCTGCCACGCCCGTCTGTGCACTGCTTTGGGCTTGGCCCAACTACGCCCTACGCTTATGTGTGGCCCAGGCCCCGGGGCTCCTGGCAGTGAACAAAAGTAAGGGTGCTTCTGTACCCCTTACTTGTGCACTGACAGTCAAATCCACCCCTTGCAGCAAGGCTTGGCGAGGCAGAGGAAGGCAACAGAAGGCAAGATAGGTGCAAAGAATATCAAGACACCTGCCTAGAGTAGCGAGCAGCAAGAGGCGAGCAGGGCCCCGCCCGACAACAAGCCTTGCTGAGGCGACCTGCACGCCCCCTCCCGGCAATCCCTTGCTGGGACGGCTTGCGAATGGACCGGCAAGGACACCACCCTTGGAGTTGAGAGCTCTGACACCATCAACAATGTTCAATATCAAGACTTGAACGACGCAAGCTTGGTAGCATGCATCTCCTCAGGAAGATTGATACGTCTCCAACGTATCTACTTTTCCAAACACTTTTGCCCTTGTTTTGGACTCTAACTTGCATGATTTGAATGAAAGTAACCCGGACTGACGCTGTTTTCAGCAGAACTGCCATGATGTTGTTTTATGTGTAGAAAGCAAAAGTTCTCGGAATGTCCTGAAAATCCACGGAGGCACTTTTTGGAAAATATATAAAATACTGATGAAAGAATCAAGACCAGGGGCCCCACACCCTGTCCACAAGGGTGGGGGCGCGCCCCACTCCCTGGGCACGCCTCCCTATCTCGTGGGCCCCTTGAGGCTCCGCCGACCTCAACTCCAACTCCATATATTCCGTCTCGCGGAGAAAAAATTAGAGAGAAAGTTTCATCGCATTTTATGATACAAAGCCGCTGCCAAGCCCTAATCTCTCTCAGGAGGGCTGATCTGGAGTCCGTTTGGGGCTCCGGAGAGGGGGGTTCGTCGCTGTCATCATCATCAACCATCCACCATCACCAATTTCATGATGCTCACCGCCGTGCGTGAGTAATTCCATCGTAGTCTTGCTGGACGGTGATGGGTTGGATGAGATTTACCATGTAATCAAGTTAGTTTTGTTAGGGTTTGATCACTAGTATCCACTATGTTCTGAGATTGATGTTGCTATGACTTTGCTATGCTTAATGGTTGTCACTAGGGCCCGAGTGCCATGATTTGAGATCTGAACCTATTATGTTTTCATGAATATATGTGTGTTCTTGATCCTATCTTGCAAGTCTATAGTCACCTATTATGTGTTATGATCCGACAACCCCGAAGTGACAATAATCGGGATACTTCTCGATGATGACCATAGTTTGAGGAGTTCATGTATTCACTATGTGCTAATGCTTTGTTCCGGTTCTCTATTAAAAGGAGGCCTTAATATCCCTTAGTTTCCGCTAGGACCCCGCTGCCACGAGAGGGTAGGACAAAAGATGTCATGCAAGTTCTTTTCCATAAGCACGTATGACTATTTACGGAATACATGCCTACATTACATTGATGAATTGGAGCTAGTTCTGTGTCACCCTATGTTATAGCTATTACATGAGGAATCGCATCCGACATAATTATCCATCACTGATCCATTGCCTACGAGCTTTTCACATCTTGTGCTTCGCTTATTTACTTTTCCGTTGCTCCTGTTACAATCACTACAAACCCAAAAACATTACTTTCGCTACCGTTATCTTTATTATCATACTACTTTGCTACTAAATATTTTGCTGCAGATACTAAGTTATCCAGGTGTGGTTGAATTGGCAACTCAACTGCTAATACTCAAGAATATTCTTTGGCTCCCCTTGTGTCGAATCAATAAATTTGGGTTGAATACTTTACCCTCGAAAGCTGTTGCGATCCCCTACACTTGTGGGTTATCAAGACTAATTTCTGGCGCCGTTGCCGGGGAGCATAGCTCTATTCTCTGAGTCACTTGGGATTTATATCTGTTGATCACTATGAAGAACTTGAAAGATGACAGAACTACGATTTTTCCCTCAACTACGAGGGGAGGTAAGGAACTGCCATCTAGCTCTGCACTAGATTCTCCTTCTATTTTGAGTAAGATTGCGACACCTAAACCTGCTACTGCTATGAATTCTAATATCTCTCATGTTATTGATGACGCCACTTCTGCTTTGCATGATACTTATGATGAAACTACTTCTATGCGTGATACTACTTTGCCATTAGGTGAATTTCTTGATGAACAACTTGCTAGGGTTAGAGGGAATGAAATTATTGAAGATGCTATTATTGATGATAGTGATGATGAAAATTCTCCCAATGACTATGAATTGCCTGTTGTTCCTGACGATTATGTTATGAATGAAGAAGCTGCTAGAGCTATCTTTGCTTGCAATGATAGATATGATCTTAAGAAATTATTAGCTAAATGGAAGAAGCAGTTGCTTAATGCTAGAATGAAATCTGACCCTGCTTTTGCTACTTCACCTATCTATGTTACTGATAAGGATTATGAATTCTCTGTTGATCCTGAGATTATTACTTTAGTTGAATTTGATCCTTTTTATGGCCTTGAATCTGAAACTGTTGTGGCACATCTTACCAAGTTGAATGATATAGCCACCCTGTTTACTCATGATGATAAATCTCGCTATTTTTATATCCTTAAGATATTTCCGTTCTCATTAAAGGGTGATGCTAAGACTTGGTACAATCCTCTTGCTCCTGGTTGTGTGCGTAGTCCCCAGGATATGATTTATTACTTCTCTGCTAAATATTTCCCTGCACATAAAAAACAAGCTGCCTTGCAGGAAATACATAATTTTGTGCAAATCAAAGAAGAGATTCTCCCACAAGCTTGGGGGAGGCTTCTCCGATTACTTAATGCTTTGCCTGATCATCCTCTCAAGAAAAATGAAATACTTGATATCTTTTATAATGGACTAACCGATGCTTCCAAGGACTACTTGGATAGTTGTGCTGGTTGTGTTTTCAGGGAAAGAACAGTCAACGAAGCTGGAATATTATTGAATAATATGTTGACTAATGAAAATAACTGGACTCTTCCTGAGCCAATTCCTGAACCAATTGTGCCAACTCCTGAGCCTATTCCTAAACCCACTCCAAAGAAGGGAGGTGTTTTATTTCTTAGTCCTGAAGATATGCAAGAGGCAAAGAAATCTATGAAAGAAAAAGGTATTAAAGTTGAAGATGTTAAGAATTTACCACCTATTGAAGAAATACATGGTCTTAATATACCGCCTGTTGAAGAACCACATTGTCTTGATAACCCGACACAGGTAGTAAAGGTAAATTCTCTCCATAGATATGATAAAGTTGAAATCCCCTCTACTAAATTTCATATCCCATGCTTAGATGAATTTGATGATTTTATGGCTAGACAAGAAAGTTTTAATGCTTATGTTGGTAGAGAGTTAAAGAATAATGCTTTCGAGATAGGACGCATGAGCGATAATATGGCTAGAGTTAAAGGTGAACTTAAACTCGTTAGCAAATATGCTTCTATGGTTGCCACTAAAGTTGAGCAAGTACTTAAAGCTCAAAATGATTTGCTTGAGGAATTAAATAATAAAAATGTAACATCCCAAATTTTCAATTTCGAATGTTATACCTTAGATCATCATTTGCATATCATATTTTATTGCTTTTGGCCTGATCCAGAAATTCTAAGAAACTCAAGGACCCACGGAGAGAGTTGGGGATTTCGTTATTTTCATATTTGAGTTTTCTCAAATTTTGAAAACAGGATCATTTGGTTTTATTTATTTTATCTTCAATTACTTCTATTATAAAAATATGAGAGCGGGAATAAAATGACTTTCCCAAAAATAAAGAAATATTGAGGATTTAATAAAAAAATCAAATAAGATTTTATTCCAGAGTTTTTGGTTTTTATTTGAATTTAGGAAAATTTCACGTTTTTCAAAGCTGCATTTTAGGGCCAAGAAAATGTTCATCTCATTCTAAATATTTTATTTAGGCGGTGAAAATTTATTTTGGCATTTTTAGAATTTTATTTTATTTTATAGAATTTTTCTTAGTTTCGGCGGAATTTATTTAAAAAAAACTTCCAGCGCCGTCTGGGCCGAGGCCCAGCCGAGCCGGCCCACGCCCCGCGCCGCCGTCTCCCTCCTGGAGACCGACCCTGCCGCCGCCGAATCGGACAGGAGTCCAAGCCAGACTCCTCCACCCCGCCGCCTTGCCCCCTCCTCCAAGCCACCCCTCCCCCTCCTTAAATACCCCCAAACCCCGCCGCCACACCCCGTCCCGCCCCGCTGCCGAAACCGCCCCGCCGCCGCCAAGCCCGTCGCTGCCGGGAGCCTGTCGCCGCCCCACGCCGCCCCACACCGCCTCACGCCGCCCCGCCGGAGCCGAGCCCCACCGGATTCTGACGAGGTAGCCGCCGTTCGCCGCCGCCGTTTTATTTTTGAAAACCGATTCGTTTTTTAGAAAACCTAGTTCGTTTTTTTAGATCGGTTCGCCAGTTTTCTCGTTTCTCTTATTTAGCGAGTGTTCGCTCGTTCATTCGTTTTAACGAATGAGTTCACCGTTTAGTTGCAGTTATCAAACGTCCGTTCGTCAGTTTTTCTTTTTCTCGGATTTTTCCATGATTATTTCTGATCGAGATTTCTAATCCAATTTTCGTTCTAGTACAACTTTTCGCTCGTTTATCGGAATGAGGCGATTCAAGCGCCTAGAGTTTCGTCTCGAAACCGTCTTTCCGTTTAGCCAACTCAAACAAGTTTTCGATTCTGTAAAATCGACTTAGGTCCATATTAGTAAGCGAAGCTTGTTTCTTTTATCGTTTGACTTTCGTTGCTTCGTTTGATTTGATTCTTTTTGCAAACCGGAGTTCTTAAGTTGAAATTTCTGGTTAGATTCTTACTTGAGTTTTTACCCGTGCATTAGATGAGTACTTATTGTATGCTTGTTTGTTGCGATAGAGTACCCGGATTGCGCCGCTTGCTACTTCGAATCGCTAGGTTTCACGGATCATCAGCAAGGCAAATAACACTTTGATCATACCTCTTTACTACCCAGTTTTATTGCATTAGATCAATCCTCAAACAATTGCATGATTAGGATCTGATTAATATGTGGGTTTTGGGAAGTAGATGAGGTAGTACCTAATACCTGTTTTATTATCAAACCCTTGGGAGTTACTTCTACGTTTGCTTATAATGCCATGCTATGCTAGTAGACGTGGATTGGGTGAGTGTATCCATGACATATGTGAGATTGTTATTTAATGGTTTATTTAAGGTGGCAACTTTAACACACATCTGGGTGGATTGAGGCACCTGGGTATTCCAACAATTGCCTGTTTTTCTTTATGGACCGGCACCCAGGCTCAAAGGGATCATGAGATTATTCATGCTAGAAACTTCCGTGTGCAGCCACAAGCTACTATGGGCTCTAGCATAGTTGATTAAGTCGTGCGAACTCTTACATCGGTAGACTAGCAGATGTAGGGGAAAGTAGGTGTAACTGTCTACCCGATCGTAAGGTGCTAGCGCTTCTGAAAGACTATGTCTCGGTCATCCATTTCTCAAACACCATGTAGTGCGAGAAATCCACGGAGGAGGTCGAGTCTTGTGGGGAAAAGTGCGCAAACCGCTGCAGAGTGTATAAACTAATCATGGTTAGCCGTGTCCCCGGTTATGGATGTTTTGAGTATCTAGTTCTTGGATTATCATGTGAATCTCATCATGTTACTTTAATTTAATTTGTTGGGTTTAATGATGATGTTTAATTGGGATTGAGAGGATGTCTATCTTCTCAATGTTTAACAAGCACCATGATAGTTAAATAAAATTTATTCCTTTGCAGTAGGGAAAATTGGCTTTATACGAAAACTTTAACCATAGAGCTTTCCACCAGCCATATATGCATAGCATATTTCTGTTCATTACTCTCTATGTGTTACATTGCCAGCATATTCCATGTGCTAACCCGTTTTCGGGCTGTAACGTTCATGTTGCAGACTTTTCAGACGACGAGTAAGGTGCCTTAGGTCGTGGTCTTATACTCAGTGATGCCGTTGGAGTTGATGGACTCACTTATCTTCCAAGACTTCCGTTGTTATCATTATTAGTGGCCTTAAGCCATATTTGTTGTAATAAGTTCTCTTTTGAGACATTCGATGTAATAAGTGTGTGATTGCTACTCTGTTATAAATCCTTCAAGTACTATGCGTGTCAGCATTACTGATCCAGGTATGACACTAAAGCACAGAGATCAGACTGTTTGAGGTCTGGTCGCTACAAAAAATGACTTTGATGTTAGAGTGGCTACTAGAACTGGTAGAATGACTCAGGAACCTTTGTATCCTAATGTCCACCCTAAGAGAATCGAGCAAGATTCTCAGAGAAATAATTTAGAGGCACCTAGTTCTTCTAAAAAGAAGAAAAAGAAAAACGATAGGACTTTGCATGCTTCTAGTGAACCTGTTGTAGAGACGCCTGAGAATCCCAATGATATTTCTATTTCTGATGCTGAAACACAATCAGGTGATGAACATGAACCTAGTGATAATGTTAATGATAATGATTATGTTGATGCTCCACATAGCAAAAACAATGAAGTAGAGATTGAACCTGCTGTTGATCTCGATAACCCACAACCAAAGAATCAATGTTATTATATGAGAGATTTTGTTGCTAGGAAGCACGGTAGAGAAAGAGAACCATGGGTTCAGAAACCCATGCCCTTTCCTCCTAAACCATCCAAGACAAAGGATGATGAGGATTTTGAGCGCTTTGCTTAAATGATTAGACCTATTTTCTTACATATGCGCTTAAACGATATGCTCAAAGTGAATCCTTATGCTAAGTATATGAAGGATATCATTACAAACAAAAGAAAGATACCGGAAGCTGAAATTTCCACCATGCTTGCTAATTACACTTTTAAGGGTGGAATACCAAAGAAACTTGGAGATCCGGGTGTACCAACTATACTATGCTCCATTAAAAGAAATTATGTTAGAACTGCTTTATGTGATCTTAGAGCCGGTGTTAGTGTTATGCCTCTCTCTTTATATCGTAGACTTGAATTGAGTAAGTTGACACCTACTAAAATATCTTTGCAAATGGCTGATAAATCAACCGCTATACCGATCGGTATTTGTGAGGATGTGCCTGTTGTGGTTGCAAATGTCACTATCTTAACGGACTTTGTTATTCTTGATATTCCCGAGGACGATAGTATGTCGATTATCCTTGGTAGACCCTTTCTAAATACTGCAGGGGCTGTTATTGATTGCAACGAAGGCAATGTCACTTTTCATGTTAATGGTAATGAGCATACAGAACACTTTCCGAGGAAACAATCTCAAGTCCATAGCATCAACTCTATTGGAAAAGTTCGAACTATTATTATTGGAGGTTTTGAATTTCCTCTTCCTACTGTCAAGAAAAAAATATGATATTCTTATTATTGGGGATGTTCATATCTCCATTGAGGTAACTTAGTGTTATTCGAAATTTCTCCAATTCCGAGTTATTCTGAATGAGTTTGTTAACAAGACTTGATCAACCTTGTTAGTGGATTCATTTTGATGATCATGAGATGGATGAAACTAGAAGGCAGAACCTTCTGTACCCTCTTTTTACTTTTTATTATTTAGAATAAATAAAGCAAAATTAATACTATCCGTCTATTTTCTGAATTATCCGTGCAATAAAAATAGCCCGAAAATAAAAGTGCTCCAGATGCCCTGCAAATTTAGTATGATTTTTTATGGAATATTTGAGGATTTTAGGCACTGAAAACACTGCAGGAGGGGCAAGCACCAGGCTACGAGAGTGGAGGGCGCGCCCACCCCCCTGGGCGCGCCCCCCTGTCTCGTGGGCCCCTGGTGGCCCCCTCCACTTATGCCAGCACCCACACACTCCATCTTCTTCCCAAAAAAATCCCAATCCGGCTCAAGCACGAGTTCTAGCTCGTTTTGCTGTGATTTTTGATCTCCTTGCTCAAAGCTCCATTCACAAAACTGCTTTGGGAGATTGTTGCTTGGTGACCATGTTCTTGAGCTTGCATGTTGAATTTAGGAGGTCCCAAGCAATTCTAATGCATGATATAGGCCCTAGGCACTTGTAGGAGTAGTTGCTATCAATCTTGTTTAGTTTTGTTCACTGTTATTTTGAAGTTACTAAAATTTCAGAAGTTTTCAGAAAATGGTAAGGAAACTTTTGAGGGGCTCTTCTAGCCAAGCCTCTCAGGAAAAACAAGCTAAAGAGAAGGAAAAAGCCAAGTATAATCTTCCTCGCCTAGCGGAAGTACGGCCGTGTGAATGGCCATGTGATGATTTCCTGAAAGAAGCTGGAATTCATGAAGATTTTTATTCTTTGATTGAGAATGCAGGCCTCACCGATTTCCTCCATGACCGAATGGATTAGTATCTCTTACTTACCAATACTTTCGTGCAAATTTTTTATTATTATCCTAGGAAGTCACCGCCATCAGTATCATTTCATTTATATGATGAATTTAGAGAAATGTATTTACGTAATTTCTGCGCAGTATGTAGGATACCCTATGAGGGAGAGTTAGAGGAACCCCATCGTAAAGATGTGGAGGGCTTTGTTAACACTATCGCTGTAGAGGAGCCAAAGAAGGGTTCCGAGGCGAAAATCTCTAGCATACACTTTCCTGTTTTACGCTACTTTGCCATATTTGCTAGTAGATGCTTGATTGGTCGCAATACAAAAAAAATACAATTCCGTGATGATACGTGTTTGTCACAGTAGGTCGCGTTTTTTGTCATGCATGTACATCCATGACAAATTTATGACAGAATCAAGATAGTCATACCTGTGCTGTCGTAGAAGTGTTCCATGACATTACCAAAATTATCATCACGGAAGTGTCCACTTCCATGATGATAAATCGCGCGTCATAGAAGTGCTTTCATCAAGGGTGACCGACACGTGGCATCCACCGTAACAGAACGCCGTTAAGCTATCGGGTCGGGTTTTGGATCCGATAACCCGTTAATATCCCCGACCGATGGGAAATTTCTACGTGTAAAATTCTTATTGGCCGGATGAAACACATGTCAGCTCATCAGTGGGTCAGATAGGCGCCTATGATATGTCGACACGTGCCACGGCCCACCACTAGCCCATTTAGCTTAGAAAGCCGACCCGTTTTACTTGGTCAAAAGTTAACGGGCTGGCCCATGAAAAGCCTGCTAACACGGTCTCTTCGCAAATAGGCCATTTTACGGCCCATTAGGCACTAAAGGAAATCGGCCCAACAACGTCATGTGGCCTGTCGAATATAACACCAGCCCATTTCACTTTCGGCCCATGTATGGCCCACGACGTCTTTCGGCCCATATGAGGCCTTCGTATCTTTTGGCCCTTTACAGGCCCACGGTGACTCTAGCCCATAATGAACAGTAATTTTCTTTGTACCCGTTAACGGCCCGTGATTTACATGGGCTGTTTCCAGCCCGTGTTAGCTTTCGGCCTATTGACGGCCCATACGTTCTTGGGCTCCTTTTCGGCCCTCGATTACTTCCGTCCCGTTACTGGCCTGTTCCCCTAATGGGCCAAATTCGGCCCATGGCAAGAGTCAGCCTATTACTAGCATGTTCCCCAAGTGGGCCAAATTTGGCCCATGGCAAGAGTCGGCCCGTTACTGGCCTGTTACCCTAATGGGCCAAATTCGGCCCATGGCAAGAGTCGGCCCGTTTCTGGCTAGCCCGTCCTATATTCTGGATAGAATTAAGCTTTTGCAGTCCTACGGCCTTTTAACGGCCCGTTACCATGCTGGGCCGATACCAATTACGCCCGATTACGGCCCATGTAGACCCATTTATCCGACGACCCTAGGCCCATTTATCGACGGCCCGAGGCCCACCGTTTACAGGCCCATTTATCGATGGCCCGTAGGAGACCCATGGATCCTACGGCCCGTATATGTCCCATGGGTAGTTGCGACCACTAGCAAAACAGGGAAAAAGAAGACTAGGAAATAAATAAGGCCCAAACTAACGCTAGGCTATTAAGGCGATTGCACAGATTACATCCACTCGGCATCAAAGATCGCCACCAGTGCAAATATAGGGAACACCCTACACTATACAAAAATGGCTTGTTGTTTTCTTCAGCCGGTGGCTGCACGTTAATAATATCGCACCAAAACAAATTAGAACTATATAACAAAAGGAAGGTTGGCATAATACTTAACAGTCTAGCAGATAAATGCACCACCAGAAGTTCAGAAGCTCGGTTCATTTGACCCGACTGTTACGTTTTCATGCTGTATTGTCCAATGGAACACCATAACCCTCGCCTTCATTTCCCCTAGGCTCCTGAACAACATAGCAAATGTCTGATAGTCTGGTTTCAAAACCATGCATATCTTGACGACATTGAGCAATGTTTCTCCTTGTTTCACAAAGGGCCTCTGTTAGGGAATGGACTTGTGTCTGGAGCGCAGATACAACATTGCTTTGAGCTTGCATATCTTGATCATGAGGCAGTTTGGACGATATTGCCTTAACAACCAACCCAGTATTACGCAGGAACGTGCTTTTGGCACTATTAGTGGACAGGTACTGACCCACTGCAGCAAGAGATGACATTGCGGTTATAGTTGCCTCGCCACCTTCAGAAGGTGACGGTTCCACCATTTTTTCCATAGCTCGCTGAAAAGTTGAGGTTTTACATTATTAGTACCAGAACAGAAGATATTAAGGAGGCAGCAAAACCAAACAAAATAGCTTTGGTCTATATACAGAACTTATTCTGGTGAACCCATGTAAAATATTAGTTGTATTTTATTGCAAAGTACATAATAAAACCAGGTTCCAAACATATGACCATGTACCATCGCTAATGTATTGTCTATTTCTTCACATTGAATTGAGGGCTAAGGATAACGAGCCGAAGTTTATAATACGGTAAGCATAGTATGACATCATTCATATCACAAAACAACTGAGAACAGACAAACAGGCAATTGTAACATTGTGTGGGCAAGTCCAGCACGGAACTAGATTACGGATCAAGATCAAAGGAACATCACTCCTCCCTTTTAAACCTTGTAAGGTGCAATGATACGCTAAGACAATTGTGTATAAAATTGAAAAGAGTAATAGACATTGGCTACAAACCATGCAATTCGAGGCACAAGTCAGAGTAAGTAGTAGTTAAAAGGAATGAGGATTAAGGACTTACAACAGCGGATTTGACTGGTGTAGTCATGCCCTTCTTCTTGCTGGTGTGACAGTCCTTGAAGATTTCCACAACATTTGGTTCAGGTACTTTTTTTGTCCTTGCGGCTTTCCTCTGCATTTCGAACATGTCAATATAGATCTGATAATATGGTACAGCGAAAAGAGTGAAACAGCGGCTAATTACAAGAGCCTCGCAGTGTGCAATATAGCTACGAGATCCTGTCGTCTGTTGGAATTTCATTTTCGTACGGTTGGCCTTGTTCTTTGAACAGTTCACCTACAAGAAGATAGATTTGTGTGGCACATGTGTCAACAGGACTTCAACATGTGATCTGATCACATATATATAATGTACCTGATACTTCGGATCAGACCAGTGTTTAACAAGGCCCCTCCAGTCTTCATCCGATATATTTTCCACTGGAGATGTTTGGGAAAGTTCACTGTTAGTCTTGCCTTCAAAGTGAGTTTTCCTCTAGTTATGCCGATACTGTCGCAGAGCAGACTTGAAAACATGGGTGCAAGCTTGTCTAGTTGCATCATCTTGGCTATCCAACTTGAACCTCATCTGTTGAAAATTATGGGAGTCTCATTATCAGCAACCTAGAAAGTATGGGACGGAGCAAGACGATATTACTAGTTTCCATACATAACCATACTTACAGATAAATGGTTGAGGAAGGTGTTGAACTGGGTTTCGTCTTTGTCATTCCTGTACTGAATCCATGTTGGGAGGATACGTACATGACACCTAACGGCAACCGCTGCCTCTGATACTAACTTGGCTGACTCTGTAACATCACGTGGCCTTTTTAAACCTACCTCAAAACGGATCTCCATTCTTCCTCCTCTAGATTTAGTTAACCTATCGAGCATTATCCCTGATGTTTGTTTCCTCTTGCGCCTAGGTGCTAGTCTGACAACAAACATAGGAAGTGTTAGTGTACATCAAACTGTGAGACTACATATAAAGAAGCATGCAACAGTATCTTGACTCCAGCAACTACCTTCTTGCTGTTGAAGCTCACAAGGTTCATCTGATATTGCCAACTCGTCTTGTGTCAAGAGTGCTTGGGAAGTAGTGTCAGGTGGCAAGGGAGCTTGGGAACGTGCTGCTAGCTCAGTTGACGCACGAGTATGTCGTGCAGCTGGTAGTACTGTGGTAGGTGTTGCAAGAACTAGGGTTGTCTCTGCTTGTTTGGTGGCAGCTATTTGTTTCTGTTTGGCTTTTTTTGCAGTTCGTGTAGCATGGGATGCCGTGTTTGTAGAATTTTCCACTGGACTTTCACCTTCTATTGCACCATCAGTACCAGCAGAATCTGCAGGATTCATCCGCTTCTCATTCCCTGCCATTCTCTGTTTCTTCCTCTTTCTCTGTGCCATGTTAAGTCAAGCCAACAAGAAAAACAAATAAAATTTAGTTCTTCAGAACAAATTGATGCGTGATGCAGACGAATAAAACTTTGATGTTAGACAACCACATGATAGGAGGATGTAATATGTATGAAAAACAGGACGGAAGAGATAACCAGAACTATGATGTGTAAACTAAGAAGAAGACATTTCACCAAATTAGAAGCAATGCAATGGAAGGTAGACACCATATGAAAGATGCTACAAATATCGCTCTGCCAAGTTTACAGTGTCTCAGCATAAATGGCGTTTAAACAAATGTGAAGCAGTATAAGAAATAAATCATATGCAAGATGCAAACAACATCACACTACCATGTTAGAGGTCTCTCGTCATTAGTGCCATTGCATATTCACAGCATTGCATATTCACAGCTTATGATGTGTAAACTAAGGAGAAGGCATTTCAACAAATTAGAAGCAATGAAATCTAGACACCATATGAAAGATGCAAATAATATCACTCTACCAAGTTAAAACTGTCTCATCATAAGTGCCATTTCAACAAATTAGTAGTACAAGCTAGAAAAGAATGTGAGATGTAACCTATATCATACTCCGAAGTCAAACGTGTCTTATGATAAGTGATTGTTGCAGGTTACACAACAGTAGTAATTTGATGTAAGAACATGGTGTGATAGACAGATATTGTATGTTCTAGAAACAGGAACACATGTCTTATTCAAGTATAATGTGTAAAGTAAGCAGATGGAATTCAACAAAATTAGAAGCAATACAAGCTAGACATCACACATAACATGCAACCACATATAACAGTGCCAAGTTAGAGGGAGCACCAGTGATGCTGCACTGGGGGAGACGTGCTCATCATAAACACAGCTTTGTTGAGTGTCTATGCATGTGTTGTCTTGGAAATCATCTTGGGGGTGTGGAGGAGTAGAAACTGTAGAGGCCCTCTGTTTGGAAGGAGCACCTTTATCCGCTGCCTTGCTAACTTCCTTCCGCTTTATTGATTTTGAGTTGTCAAGTAAAATCGACAAGAAAAAGCAATAAAATTCTCTCTTCAGAACTCATTCATGCATGATACTGACAATCACTACTTTGATGTAAGGCAAACACATGATACCAGGATGGAATATGTACGAAAAACAGGACGGCATGGCATGTTCACAACTGTTTGTGTAAACTAAGCAGAAACCATTCCAGCAAATAAGAAGCAATGCAAGCTAGACACCACATGAAAGATGCAACCAATATGACTGCCAAGTTAAAAGTGTCCCATCATAAATGGAATTTCAACAAATTAGAAGCAGCGCATGCTATAAATCATATGAAAGATGCAACTAATATCGCACTGCATATACTAAAGGTGTCTCATCATATTGATTGATGCGGGATACAAAAAAACAATAGTTTTATGTAAGGACATGCTTAATAGACAGATGTACTATGTACTAAATACAGGAAGGCATGTCACATTAACAAGTATAATGTCACATTTACAGGAGTATCAGCTAAGCAGACTAGCACATGCAGTTTAACCAGATTGGAAGAATTAGAATCTAGACACCATATGCAACATGCAACCACATATCACGCTGCCAAGTTAGAGCAAGCACCTGCAATGCTAGTGTAGGGGAAATGATGTAATCAACTACAGAGCTACATTCACTATCTTCATCTAGCATTTATGTTTCTTGAGAATCATGTCGGGAGGCTGACGCTGCATTCTTTAAATGAGGAGTAGTCCCCTTGCCTGCCTGCCTTGTCATAAGTGATTGATGAGGGATACACAAGAACATTAGTTTGATGTAAGAACATGGTTAATACACAGATGTACTAGTATGTACCAAAAACAGAAAGGCATGTCATATTCAAAGGTACAATGTGTAAGCTAAGCAGATGCAATTTAACCAAATTGGAAGCAATACAAGCTAGACATCCGGCTGGAGTGGTGAACATGATCATTTAGGACCTGAGAGCCTGGTGGGAGGCGGGCTGCTTCGCCACCATCGTGGCTTTTTAGTTGGCTTCCAGGTGATGCCTGTCTTTGCTGGGCTTGTCACTGGCTCGGCCAGTGCCCTGACTAGCTATTTGTCTTCTAGTGCTCACGGAATGGTGGTTCATGTAAAAGTATCTTTCCTTATCTTAATAAAGACCGACTTCGGCCTTTCGAATACAAGCTAGACACCAACATGCAACCACATATGACACCGTGAAGTTAAAGCAAGCACCTAGGATGGTGGTTCATTGAGAGCGAGGTGTTCAACTATAGAGCTACGTTTACCGTCTCCATCTGCTGACACTGCACCCTTTATAGCGTTGTAACGTGTCTTGCCTACCCGTATACCAAGCTGGACCGACTTCTCTCTTTTCTTTGCTGCTTCTCTTTTAGCAGGAGAGTCTGAAATACCCTTGCATAAAAACACAATAGTGAGAGTATGGGTGAAGTGTGTGCAGAACTAGTGCACTGTAAAAGTAGCAGATAGCAGGTGGCTTAAAAATAAATGATAGGAGACATATGATAGCTCTACAACATTGCATGGCAAACAAAATTAGATTCTACTCCGTATGATTTTGTAATATATGAGCACAGGAAATGCAGGTACTCCTCCAGCACACCACCACATGTGGTCATATCTAAGATAACAGTCGACTGAAAATAAATAGGTCAGTTGATTTTTTTAATGAACCGTCCGATCTATAAGGAACGGGCAGATGGCCTTCGTCTACCTCCCACCAGTCACTGTTGACGATCTTTCACGAACCACCAGCCCAGACCCGTGCCTCCGCTGCCCCGCCCTCCCATCGACCTCACACCACCGCCGTGCTTGGCAGCGCCCCCAAGCCATCCCTTTAATCCCGTCCGACCTCCAGATCGGGCGCCAGTAGCTCTAGGCCGCAGACGCCCCTAAGATAAACACCAAGGCGCTGCTTCCCCGGCGTAATAGTCATACTAGCGCCTGTTACACCGGGGAATGCTTCCGTTAATTGGGAATCAACTGGCCAGAAATTGAAATTCAGGGGGGCGACGGACCTCTAGCTAAGGTGAAATAGTATATGAGGAGAAACCTTGTGCATCGCGACTTACTAGGAACATCTAGTATCAAGAAGAAGCGGTCAACTAGTGTCTTCTGTGGGATGAATACCGTGCAAGCAGAGACGTAAGATTTGCACGAATGAGGGAAGAGGAGTACCTTCTTCGGTTGCCGGTGTGGTCACCTCCAAATGTCGCGCCGATCTTCTTGTTTTTACTGGGGAAACCGATGTTCTGGAGGGTGCAGGCTTGGACGAACCCATGGCAAAATTGTTGACTGTGTTGCTGTGGCTGTATGTCGGCGGAGGGGAAGCAGATCCGAGGCGGCGAAGGACGGCGTAGCAGGAACAACTCCGGTGCGGTGGAGGGTGGCGAAGTTGGAGCGGCAACGGTGAGGCGCAGGACGGCGTGGTTGAACTGGCTCGGGTACGGACGGCTCGGCCTCGGCTTCAACTACCAGCCATGGAGGGCGTTGCGGTTGAGGTTGCGGTGGACGACAACATCGGGGTATCGGATTCGGCGTGATGGAGGAGGGCGGCGATTGATGGGTGGGATGGGGTGGCGGATGGAGGACGCCGGGGTTTCGCGGCTGGTGGAGAGGTAGTTTTGGCGCCTATGGAGTACGCATGGGGAATCAGACGGGTGGGGGGGGGACCATGTTTCGGTCTGGGACGCGCTTGTTTTTGGCTTTTTTGAACAGAAGATGGGACGCGCTTGTTTGAAATTTTGGGAAAGTACAAACTTTGCCCCCCTCTTAAATTTCGGACCTACTGTGGGTCGGGGGTAGGATGGTAATCCCAGGTGTCCCAAATAGTGGGCGGGAGCGATTTCGGCCGCACGCATGTGTGCTTAGGCGGCCATTGTGGATGAATGTTTTTCGGAGGCGGTTGCGTGGCGTCTAGATGAAGCTACAAACCTACCCCGGTTTAGACCTTTGGACGTCGGGCCGGTAGGTTTCACAGGTCGGAGTTATTAGAAAAGTAATTTCCTTGTACTACCAAACATTGGTCTCACACGGTTTCGGGCGAGTAGAGGCTCTTTTGGCGCTTCGTTCGAAATTTTGAAACACAAGCATTCACGTTTAGAGTACTCTTGAACTATGAGGATTGACCTAAATAGACAACATTATATTTGACCTTGTATGTTTGAAAACCTCATTAAATTATCCGCTTCCTTTTGAATTTTGACACTTGAAAATCCTATAACTACGATTATTTTGGAATGGAGGAGCTAAATTTGAATCTATTTTTTACACGACTACATATGCTATTATGTACAAAATCAGAGCAAAGATTGGTACCCCCATATTTAGGTATGGTTTACAAATGCCATGATATCAAATTCAAATAATTGAATGGACTTCATGTTGAATTCCATTTTTTTAAACCACCTTAGGTTGAATTCAAATGTATACTAGTTCATAGGTAGCTATTTATAAATGTCCATTGTGTAAGTTCCGTATGTATAATGTGCTTTACACACACAACATGAACTATACTCACGTTTATATTCGATTGCTAAAGCGATGCATTGTCTGGAGTTCATAATACTAACTATGTGGATCAATTGTGTCGAATAATAACATAGACATGCTCAAATTCGATAGAATCTAGATGTCTGATGGATCATTGACCGCTCCTTACGCAAATTGCAAATATCATGATCCCATCCTAATATTTGGATACAATTTATATCTTTAATCAATGTGTAGAGGAGTATTTTACGTGTAGTTTCACTCTCCATCGGTGGTCTCTCACACATGCTCACACACTCTCTCCTGAGGTGTCTTTCTCGCACACATTCTCTAGATATAACTCTCCCTCCCTCTCGTAACCATTTACGACCGTTTTCACTAACCTTTATCACAAGCACTCTTCCTCTCGCAAACATACACACGCACAATCCTCATCTGCCCTTTCTTTATACATGGACCTGCCTACGTGTCTCATGTACGCACATTATCTTTACGCCTATCTCTCACGCATTATCTCACACCTCTCTTCCTAATCGATGAGTATGATTCTAGCAGAGCATTCTGTAGGATGCCCCTTAAAAGTTAGGTTGGATGAATAGTAATATCAGAGATAAAGGGGTTACCTTAGTCCGAGAACCTAGGGTTACAAATCCTAGCCGGCTTTGTCAGTGGACACAGAGTCCTTCACAATTCTACTATCTTTGTCTTGTACGACTAGCCATCCATGGGTCTTCCTAAATGTGTCATGGGCCGACCAATGTGGTGTAGGACGGAACCGAACAAAGGGCCTCACCTCGACCCACCGGACCTCATGCGGTGACACACCCTCTGCCCCCACGTCTCATTATCTTCTCACACCCACACATACCAACACAAACACCACACACACAGAAAAATTCTCCTGGTGCCTCTATTCCCTCCCCCTTGCATATACACACTCAAGGGAATGGAATCTCTTATCGTGACGTCATATTCGTCTCTCTCTCTCTCTCTAGACCACCCTCATTTCTCATGCTATCTCTCCCCCCCCCCCCGTCGGCCCCTCTATCCATGCCTCTCTTCAATACGTAATACACACACATACCTCTCTAGGCCCCGCCAAATGCATCAACTACACATTCACACATGTTACATCACGTACCCCATTGATCTAGAAAGCCCTCTCTTCACGTTTATTTCGCATACAACATTCCTTTTGAGTAAAGTGTGGCCAAAAAATTATTTTAGAGTTTCTACATATATACAACATTACAAAGTTATATGGAGGAGTACGAACGCTAATTTGCATTGCATTGTGCCCACAATGATATTTATTCAGCACTGTGAATTTGTATATTTTTATACTATATACAAAGTTAGTCATAATAAAGAGAAACGAAGAGCATCTCTCTCTCCATCGCATACCCCCCGTGTACGCCCCTTTCACGTATGCACACAAAACTATCTCCATGTCCTCTAAAATTAAGCCCCCACAAAATTCACGCGTGTTTCATCTTTCTCTCGCGATATATGCAATGATGATCATTGTATTTGAAGTGAAAGAACGATACATACATTGGACTTCATAATCCACTCATTATGGTCACCGTTTACATTTAGTGGTTATTATACAGTCACGGGCTCACCGTACAACTTTGTATTTGCTCATGACATGACTAGTTGACCAGTTGAACGCTCCACGTGGCACCTGATCTAGTGTTGTATCACATTATCTCACTAACATCGTGCCCACCTGTCAACTTGTATCTACTCTACATCTACACAATTATAAAATACATAAAATACACTCTTATAAAAACAGAGTTGGTGATGATGGTGTGCCTGCCATCCTGCAATATAGGCCGTCCGATTTATATCTGATGGATAGGAAAGAAACTATGGCAGTTTTGCAAAAGGTACCCACACACCTCTCCACATTTGCAAATAAGGCCTTCCCTCGTTCATCCTTTTCTCTCACAAGATAAACAAGTCATACAAATGCATCTTGATGTTACGTGCAACGCACGGGCATCTTGCTAGTAAGAATGAAAACAAATGACAAAAGAATATTTTGACGGTGGTGCGAAGTCATGACCGCGGGCACAGCGGACAAGGTGGCCTTGTATTGGTATGCTGAGCTGTCTGTTTTAACACACAGGAGCTGGTGTGGTGATTATACACACACGCACGCATGCACACAAACTCCATCCACGCAACACTCACACAAACACATGCACCCATGCACGCACGCAACACTCACACGTACACACGCAGCCACGCATGCACGCAACACTCACACGCACACACGCACGCATGCATGCACACACCAGTACACCACACGACCAACACACACTCTCACGCTCAAGTGCTCAACCTACACGTGCATGCGCACACACCAGGCCCTGACAGACACATACACAACCAGGTGATTCCCGCGCACGGGTTGGAGCCTTGTTGCGCCTGCGTAAATTTGTGTTTATCTGACCTTTTCCCTATGCGAACTGACAGGTGGACCCACAAGGAACATGGTCAATTTAACTAGTCAACATGGCGCCACGCAGACTATTTGGCGTCGTCAACAGAGTGCAATCCGATGCTGAACTGTGAGCAAGTGACCGGATAATCACCGCAAAACGCATATAGTGACCGTAATCAGCTTATTTTGAAGTTCGGTGACCGTACTACGCTTTTATCTCTGTAGGCCCTCCAAAACTACATCTCTACACGTTCTCGCATGTTACATCTAACAATTATGCAATACAGCACTACTACTACACTCAAACACAATAGATCATATGTGTTTTTAGTTTTACTAGATATCATATTGTTACTTATAATTATTCAGTTTGCATACATTAAAATTGCCTTTGAAATGTATGGCCAGTATCATCTACCGCGCGGGAAAAATCCCGCCCTTTCCTGTTTAATTTGGTTTGTATCGATGGATCATGCGAAAAAGCAAAACTATAGTGATGAAGTCATGTACCTAGGGTAGGGTCATGGACTTGTCCAAGGAACCCTCTCCAAGGACATCTCTAGAAGAAACTGCCTTCCAGTCGACCTGGAGGGATTCCACTCGACGGACTCGAAGACACTCGACCATGAAGCCTTACTCGACCACCAGGAGTTCAAGAGTCACTCTGTACCCAAACGGTCTGTAATTAAGTAGTCTTTATGGTCATGATGACACTTTATGTAAGGCGTTACCAGTAACGCCTGGCCTTAATGTACTTTAAACCCCGCATAACTGAGGGCCGGAGGGGTCTGGCGGACACTATATAAGCCACCCCCCTCCTCAGTGTAAAGGGTTCGCACCCCTGTAACTCATATGCATATAATCCAGTCGACCACCTCCAGGCTCCGAGACGTAGGGTTGTTACTTCCTCCGAGAAGGGCCTGAACTCGTAAATCTCTTGCGTATACAACTACTCCATAGCTAGGATCTTGCCTCTCCATACCTACCCCCCTATTCTACTGTCAGTCTTAGTACCACGACAGTTGGCGCCCACCGTGGGGCCGGTGTCTTAGCAACTTATTGGAGAAGTTGCAATTGTTCTGATCGCCTTCATCATGGTGATCAAGCCCGACGAATCTCTCTACGGCCTGTTCGATCTGTCGACTGGCTCCGTAGAGACTGCATCCGAGTGCGACAACAGTGATCCAACGGCGGAGGTCCTGATGGTCAATGGGCTGCATAGCCCTCCCGGCTTCCCCCGCACCGACGGAGGGGACAGCGGAGGCGACCCAGCGCAAGTCCACGAGGAATATCAACCCGAGCCACTCACTTCGTTGCAAAGGGAAGATCTTCGCCGCCAGAACATGGATGCTCTGCATACTCCTATCGTAGGAGAAACCCCCGAGGCTCGTGCCTTGGACGACGCGCGTTTGGCCAACTTGGCTGAACGCACTCGACTGGAGAACCTCTCGCGAGCACTCGACGAGCGCGCGTGGCAACGAGTTCCAGACTCCAGTCGACGTCAACTCTTTTAGCCACCAACTGAGGTATATCGAACCCCAATTCAGAATCTAGCAGCTGCAACCCGTATAGCGGAGTCAATTCAGCCCTCTCAGTTAGAGGCTGGCAGCGGCTTGATGCAGATCAGAGATTTGCTCCGGGCAGCAGGAGATCAAAATTCAGCTGTATCGCAGTCACGTAATAGGATTCACAGTCGATCCATCGCTGCGAATACAGTCCAGTCGGCTCATAGCCCAAGATCGCCCCCGCGGCGTGAGGGACGTGGAGGTCGACGTGATCAGTATGATGACCGATTCGATCACGATGATCGGCATCGAGTGCCCACTCCTTCCCCAAGGGGTGGGTCTTACACTCCTCGGCAGCAAGATGACAGACGTCAGCACAGTGTTGGGCGAAGGGTTCCAGTCAACCCCAGAGAACCAGGCTTTGACGCGAGATCCATTATCGTGCAAGGTCTGGTCGACCGGAACAGAGCTCACCGAGAAGGCCATGACAGAGATGTGCCCACCAGCAGCCGAGTTCATGTCTCAGGACCAAAGTGTTTTAGCAGAGCCATCAGAGCCGCGGTGATCCCTCCCAACTTCAGGTTGGCGACTGGGGTGAGTAAGTTCACTGGTGAGTCCAAGCTCGATACTTGGCTTGAGGACTACCAAGTGGCTGTTCAGATTGGCGGTGGCAATGATGAGGTGGCCACGAAACACCTACCGCTTATGTTGGAGGGCTCGGCCAGAGCCTGGCTGAATCAGTTGGCGCCTAGCAGCATTTACACTTGGGAAGATCTTGCCCGAGTGTTCGTCAGGACATTTGAAGGAACTTGCAAGCGACCAGCAGGTTTGACAGAGCTGCAGGTCTGCGTGCAAAAGTCAAATGAGACCTTGAGAGATTACATCCAGAGGTGGATCACATTGCATCATACGATGGAGAACGTATCTGATCACCAAGCAGTCTGTGCCTTCAAGGAAGGCGTTAAGAACAGGGAGTTAAGTTTGAAGTTTGTTCGGACCGAAGACATGACCCCGAGTCAAATGATGGAGATTGCCACCAAATATGCCAATGGTAAAGAAGAGGATCGGCTCCAGAGTGGCATGTACAAACCGAGCCAGTCGAAAAAAGGAAACTCCAGTCGGAAGCAGAAGCGGAAAGCCGAGCCAGCTGCTCTTGGAGAAGCCTTGGCCGTGACTCAGGGAAAGTTTAAAGGCAAGCCCAAAGGATCTTGGAACCCCAAGAAGGTGAAGGACAAGGAAGGAAACGACGTGATGGATTTGCCATGCCACATCCACACGAAGAAAGATGAAGAGGGCAACTTCATCTACCCGAAACGTACCACTCGCCAGTGCCGACTCTTAATCCAGCAGTTTCAGGGGAAACAGCCCAAGGATAAGGAGAAGGAGTCAGACAAGGTTGAGGACAAAGAGGACAGTGATGGAGGATACCCCCATATCAATTCCACCCTAATGATTTTTGCTGATGTCGAGAGCAAAAGTCGATTGAAAGTTATCAACCGTGAGGTGAATATGGTTGCACCAGCGACACCCAGTTACCTGAAATGGTCTCAGACCGCCATCACATTCGACCAGTCTGATCATCCGACGCACATAGCCACCCCTGGGAGGCAAGCTTTGGTGGTCGACCCGGTCGTCGAAAGCACTCGACTGACCAAGGTTCTGATGGATGGTGGTAGCGGGCTGAATATATTGTATGCAGAGACGCTGAAGGGAATGGGCATTCCGATGTCTAGACTCAGTTCTAGCAACATGAGCTTCAATGGAGTCATTCCTGGGAAGAAGGCTGAGTCACTCGGCCAAATTTCTCTTGATGTGGTTTTCGGCGACTCAAAGCATTTCCACAAAGAAAAGCTAACATTGGCAGTTGTGGATTTCCAGAGTGCTTATCACGCTATTTTAGGTAGGCTAGCTTATGCACGATTCATGGCTCGACCATGTTATGTGTACCTCAAATTGAAGATGCCTGGTCCCAAGGGTGTGATAACCATCACTGGCAATCGGAAGAAGGCAGAAGAGTGCTTTCAGAAGGGCTCAAAGATTGCCGATGCTCAGATAACAGTGGTGGAGTTGCAGGAATATCAGAAAAATGCAGATCCGAGTGATTTATTGCGGGCCAAGAAGCCCGCCACGGAGTCAGCGTTCCAGTCGTCTGGTGAGACGAAGCCCGTTCACATTCACCTGACCGACCCCAGTGCTGCTCCGACTCATATCTCCACAACACTTGATTCTAAATAGGAAGAAGCGCTCATCCAATTCCTCCGTGAGAACTGGGACATTTTCGCATGGAAGCCTGCTGACATGCCGGGTGTTCCCAGGGGGCTGGCTGAGCATCGTTTATGAGTCGACCCAAAAGCAAAACCTGTCAAAGAACATCTTCAATGGTCTGCCGTCCAGAAGAGAAAGGCCATTGGCGAGGAGGTGCCTCGGCTCCTGGCAGCAGAGTTCATCCGAGAAATTTACCACTCCGAGTGGCTTGCCAATGTTGTCATGGTCCCCAAGAAGGACAAGTCACTTTGCATGTGCATTGATTTCAAACATATTAATCAGGCCTGCCCGAAAGATCATTTTCCTCTCCCCCCCATCGACCAAATAGTCGACTCGACTGCGGGATGTGAGCGCCTGTCTTTTTTAGACGCCTATTCCGGTTACCATCAGATCCGTCTGTATGGACCCGACGAGATCAAAACAGCTTTCGTCACTCCATTCGGGTGCTTCTGCTATGTCACCATGCCATTCGGCCTCAAGAATGCCGGAGCCACATTCATGAGGATGATTCAGAAGTGTTTACTCACTCAAATCAGTCGGAACGTGGAAGCATACATGGATGATATTGTGGTCAAATCACAGAAGGGTTCCGACCTGTTGACTGACCTCGCTAAAACATTTGCCAATCTCAGGAGATATGATATCAAGCTTAATCCATCAAAGTGCACATTCAGAGTTCCTGGCGGAAAGTTACTCGGTTTTCTCGTTTCCGAACGAGGAATCGATGCCAACCCAGAGAAAGTTGGCACTATACCCCGAATGAAACGCCCTGTGGGTGTGCACGATGTCCAGAATCTTACTGGATGCTTGGCCGCGTTAAGTCGATTCATCTCTCGCCTCGGTGAAAAGGCATTGCCTCTTTACCGACTGATGAAGAAGTCAGACAAGTTCGAGTGGACCCCAGAAGCTGATGTAGCGTTTGCAGAGCTAAAAGCTCTTCTCTCCACCCAGCCGGTGCTTGCTGCTCCAATCAGCAAAGAGCCTGCTTTGCTTTACATTGCAGCCACAGGACAAGTCGTCAGTACAATACTTACGGTCGAGCGGGAAGAAGAAGGGAAAGCCTTCAAAGTTCAGCGCCCAGTATATTATCTTTCCGAAGTGTTGACCCCATCGAAGCAAAGATACCCTCATTATCAGAAGCTTGTATATGGGATTTACATGACCACGAAGAAGGTTGCTCATTACTTCTCTGATCATTCCGTTATAGTCGTCAGTGACGCCCCATTGTCAGAGATTTTGCACAACAGAGATGCAACTGGTCGAGTGGCAAAGTGGGCGATTGAACCCCTTCCCCTTGATATCAAGTTTGAGGCAAAGAAAGCCATTAAGTCCCAAGCAGTAGCAGATTTCATCGCCGAGTGGATTGAACAACAACTGCCAACTCAAGTTCACTTGGAGCACTGGACCATGTTCTTTGACGGTTCTAAGATGTTGAATGGTTCCGGTGCTGGGGTAGTATTGGTTTCCCCCCGAGGAGATAAGCTCAGATATATGCTCCAGATCCACTTTGATTCCTCCAACAATGAAGCAGAATACTGTCACGCCCAAGATGCGACCCTATCCTAAAGGAACACGAAGGTCCCACCAAGGATAGAAGCGCATCTTGAAGACGCTTTTGCAAGGTGGATATCATTACATCAACATTAAATAATAGATGGGGATACATACAAGAGGCATACAATGCCACACGAATACAACAATGCAACATACAAGAGCAACATCCGACTACGGATGAATCATAAACAGAAACTCAAACAACATCCACCCTGCTAGCCCAGGCTGCCGACCTGGAACCTATCCCCTGATCGAAGTAGAAGCAGAAGAAGAACTCCAAAACAAGCAACATCGCGCTCGCGTCAAGATCATCGCATAACCTGTACCTGCAACTGTTGTTGTAGTAATCTGTGAGCCACGAGGACTCAACAATCCCATTACCATGGGTATCAAGACTAGCAAAGCTTAATGGGACAGGAAGGGGTAAAATGGTGAGGTTGCAGCAGCGACTAAGCATGATATGGTGGCTAACATACGCAAATGAGAGCGAGAAGAGAAACAAAGGAACGGTCGTGAAGCTAGCAATGATCAAGAGGTGATCCTGAACACCTACTTACGTCAAACATAACCCAAAGACCGTGTTCACTTCCCGGACTCCGCCGAGAAGAGACCATCACGGCTACACACGCGGTTGATGCATTTTAATTTGGATCTGGTGTCAAGTTATCTACAACCGGACATTAACAAATTCCCATCTGCCACATAACCGCGGGCACGGCTCTCGAAAGTTTAAACCCTGCAGGGGTGTCCCAACTTAGCCCATGACAAGCTCTCGCGATCAACGAAGGAATAGACCTTCTCCCAGGAAGACCCGATCAGACTCGGAATCCCGGTTTACAAGACATTTCGACAATGGTAAAACAAGACCAGCAAGACCTCCCACTGTGCCGACAAATCCCGATAGGAGCTGCACATATCTCGTTCTCAGGGCACACCGGATGAGCCAGACGTCGGGTTGGCATAGACCCTGGTTGCCCACGGGGCGCCGGACATCGCTCGGTTTGGACCAACACTTAGACAAGCATTGGCCCGGGGGGCTAAAATAAAGATGACCCTCGAGAGAGCGACTCCCAAGGGAAAAGTAGGTGGTGGTGAGGCAAATGGTAAAACCAAGGTTGGGCCTTGCTGGACAAGTTTTATTCAAAGCGAACTGTCAGGGGGGTCCCATAAATCACCCGACCGCGTTAGGAACGCAAAATCCGGGAACATAACACCGGTACGACGGAAACTAGGGCCGCAAGGGTGGAACAAAACACCAGGCATAAGGCCGATCCTTCCACCCTTTACCAAGTATATAGATGCATTAATAATATAAGAGATATTGTGATATCCCAACATAACCCTGTCCACCATGGAGCAATCTTCAACTTCACCTGCAGCTAGCAACGCTATAAGAGGGGCTGAGCAAAAGCGGTAACATAGCCAACAAACGGTTTGCTAGGAAGGGTGTCAAAGGTTAGAGGTTCATGGCAATTTGGGAGGCTTGAAGAGCAAATGATACGTAACGCAGCATAGCGATAGAACGAAGCAACTAGCATAGCAATGATAGTAGTGAGATCCAGGGTAGCGGTCATCTTGCCTGAAATCCCGCAAGGAAGAAGAACGAGTCCATGAAGAAGATGAAGCCACGAAGACGAACCACACGTAGACGAACGCATCCTCACGATCGCAACGAAACGAGAACTATCGAGAAGAAGCACACAACATGGTAAACACACCACACATAGACAAGGCATGATGCACAACAAGCATGATGCATGACAAGGCTACATGAAGCTACTCATGGCAAGAGATGATGCAAACAAGAACAACACATCAAGGCAAGTTTAAATGAGGCCGGAAACAACATATAACAATTCCGGTAAGTCCTCATATGCATATTTCGAAATTGGTCCAGATCTGAATAAACATTATGTTCAAGTTGTTAAACAGCAAGTTAAGATACACCAAGATGATCTACACGAGATTCTAGTCAAGTTACATATAAAGTTCATTAGATTTGGAGCTACAGCCTAGAAGATATAAGCAAAACAAGTTAAGCATGTCATTGATGCAAAATGCACCCAAACATCAAGAAAACACACCAAAACAAGGATGCAACATGATAATATGAAACTACATGCAAAATCAAGCAAGTTTCATATAGAGCACACTCAAAACGGAGCAACGGTGTAACACATACACACTATACAAGTCATAACAACAATCTGTCCAAAACAGCGACTAGGCATATTGCAAGCATCAAAACAATATGCTACAACACACCAACATAATAAAAAAAGGCATGGGCATGAAGTACAGGTAAAGCATAACAAAACATGAACACTGAGCTATCTCCAAAAATCACTAGAACATGCTCAAAAAGACATGGAGAGATTGTAAATAATAACAGTTTCATACTTTGCAGAAATAACATCAGGTTGCAATGTTTAGAGCTATCAAACAACATGTTACAGGAACCTATCATGGCAAACAAAGGCATGGCATGAATCTACTAAAAGCATAGATCAAAAGTCCCTTACTGACCATGAGCCAAAAGGGCACAGAAAATATGATGGCACCCATGTAAACATGGCAAGTTATATGACAGATTCAAACATGGCAGGAACAACAATAACTAGGCATGTTGGTGAGCTTGAACCACTCACCACAGAGTAATACATGGCATGGCAAGGCAACCAACAGTAAGATGACATGTTTATGAAGCTAAGCATGTCAAGAGCAAGGTCATAGGGTGCATGGATCACTAGCAAACAATCATGGAAACAATGAACTTAATGCTAACAGGCTGACAGCAACATCATTTAGCAAATTTGGAGCAAGATAACAACATGCTATAGCAGGCTATAATTGCAACCAAGGGCATGGATGGGTAGGGCATAACATGTAGATCAAAACATGTTTATAGAACATCTCCAGATTATGCATAGAATGACTAGTAGCAACATGTTAACATAGCAACAAAATATAACAGAATCTGTCTAGCAAAACAGCAACAGCAAGTACACTACTTAACAAGTTCGATTCACTCACCACAAGTCATTGCATGACAATATAAGCATAGCATCATCAAGAAGACATGTTTATGAAACAAACCAAGTCAAGAATAAGTCCATAGCATGCAAGGATCAACTATAGAAAGCTTGGCCAAATTGAATAACACGTAAACAATCTTCCAGGAAACATTTTGAAGCAAAAGTAGAGCACTCAAATGACATGCTAGACTACTCCATAATTGCAAAAAAGGGCATGAATGGATAGACAATAACCATATGTTCAAAACACCCTTACTGAAGTATCTCAAAATAAGCATGGATCTCTCTGTAGCATCAAGTTTACATGGCATCAAAATAACAGCAGAACAGAGACTAAAATCAGCAATATCACGAAGCCTAGTTTGCATGCTTGTGCTAGTCACCACATTGATCACAAAAATACATGGCATACACCCCTGGAAAGATGGCATGACATAGATCAAAACACATGTAGACATCAACCTCATAGGATGCACACATCAACCATGGCAAAAATGACAAATGAGCAAATTATAACAGTTTCAGCAGGTTAACAGCAACATGCACTCTTCCAACAGCATTTCGGGCATCAAGATGAGCTCAAATGAAAATGATCCAATGGAATGAAATGAAGTACTCGTCGTGGCGAACAATTTGACATATTACACGCGGAAAACGGAGCTACAGATGCAGAGATACAATGCGATGAACATGGCATGATAATGTCAAAAACCAGGGACAGGCAAAATCGGGGACAACCTTAGGGTTTCCAGATCTGGATCGGGATGGCGCGGAAAACGAGGTTCGTCGGAGCTGATCGCCGGAGACGGGGCGGAGGCGGACCGGAGAGGGCCGGAGAGGGCCGGGGCGGCACGGAGGAAGCCGGAGGAGGCGGCGGCGCCGTGCTCCGGCTGCGGGGCGAGGCGCGCCGGCGAGCAAGTGAGCCGGCGGCGGAGGCGATGGCGGGCACCGGCGGGCGGCGAGCGGCGCCGGCGATGGCGGGCACAGGAGCCCGGGGCGGCGGCGGCGCGAGCCGGGACGCGGGGCAGACGGCGGCGGGGCGGAGGGGCCGAGATGCGCGGCAGCGAGGCGCGGAGGGCGCGGGCGGCGGCGCGGGGCACCGTGGCGGCGGGCGCCGGCGGCCGCGGGGCGCACCTGCGGCGGCGCGCGGGGCGCGGGGGTGCGGAGGGGCGCGGGGCGCGCGGGCCGCGCGGGGGCCGGCGGCGGGCCTGGCGGGCCGTGGGCGGCGCGCGGTGGCCGGGGCCACGTGGCGCTCCCCCGTTGGCTGGAGCGACGGCGGCGGACGCGTCCGGCGCCGTCCGGATGTGTCCGGCGCGCGGAGGAAGAAGGAGGCTAGGGTTTGGGGGGATTCATCCGCGAATTTCGGGGGAGGTGGCCTATTTGTACGTAGAGGGAGCTAGGAGAGTCCAAATGAGGTGCGGTTTTCGGCCACGCGATCGTGATCGAACGACCGAGAGCATGGAGGGGAGTTTGCTGGGTTTTGGACCACTTTGGAGGGGGTGTTGGGCTGCAACTCAAAGAGGGCTTAACGGTTACCCGGTTAACCGTTGGAGTACCAAACGAACTCCAAATGGCACGAAACTTGACAGGCGGTCTACCGGTGCTATGCCAAGGCCACTTGGCAAACCTCGGTCCATTCCGAGAACGTTTAACACCCGCACAAGAAAAGAGGCAAAAGGGGGACGCCGGAGGACATATGAGTGCCGGATTGCAAAACGGACAACGGGGAAAATGCTCGGATGCAAGAAACGAACACATATGCAAAATGAAATGCACATGATGACATGATAAAATGCAACACGCAAGCAAATGACATGGCAATGACGGCAAATAACTGGCAGACACCTGGTGCATCGAATCCGGGGCGTTACAACACTCCTCCACTAACAAGAGATCTCGTCCCGAGATCTTAGGACCGAGACGGAAGGGAAAAGGGATGAGGTGAAACAAGAACTCAAGAGAGGAAACAAAGAATCGAGAGCACTCGAGAAGAAGAGAGGAACGACGAGGATGACGAATCGAAAGCTCGCGGAATCAGATATACTATGAAACAACTCCTGTTAGAACGAGTTAGAAACGAATAAGACTGAAAGGATTTAGGCAGCACTCCGGCTGAACATGAAAAGAATAGAACACGAGCTAGAGAGGACGGAATGAAACTTGTTGAACTCTTGAAGAATGAATTAAATCATGAAGAACCACCATGAAGAACTCCGGTACAAAAGGATGATGAGATAGAAATGAAGGATGAAAGAATAGAAGAGCGTTGCGATGATTTAGATGGAGGTTCCGACGAGATGGCCGAGGAAATTTGAACTCCGGAAAAGAAAAGATGAAACACTTGGAACTAGAATTTATTCATCAAGAACAAACTCCGAAGAAAGGGATTATTCATTTGGAAGAAATAAGAATAAGATTTATTGTATGCTTACCCTTCATCCAATTAAATTGATGACAAGCAATGGATTTTGCATATTACTTATTCTTCTTGAAAAGGATTGGGAATTGACATATCACAAACTTGAGAAGGTCTTCATGAACCACCGGTAGGATTCGAAAGAATGAATGAATTAAAATGATAATCTAGGAAAAAGAATCTTAAACGAAACACCGTAAGAATTCGAAAACAACTGATGAAAGAGAATGAATCATTGGGAAGAATTCGAAGAACCAATATGCTAGAGGGAATTTAGATGCAAAAGAACGAAGAGATCGCGAACTGATTGAAGAATACTTGAACGAAGCACCGGAAGAATATTGAGACGAACGAAGGGGCACGGATATAGAATAATTGGAGAACGAATCTGAAAACTTAGAATGAAGTAATCTTCCGAAAAGATGACCTCTGGATGATCGAGAGAGAAAGCAACTCCTGAAATGCTCCGGATGGATGAAAAGAATTTGTATGACTTGAAACAATTTGATAGGATAACATCGAGCTAGCATCACGAATCTCCGGGAGAATGGACAAGATTTAAGAGAAAAACTCTTCTTCAATCTTCAAATGATGACGAGAAACATCACCAAAATTACTGAGATGCTCTGGGAGAACGAAAAGCGAAGAGGTTGAGCCAATAATAAAATGATTTGAAAGAGATCTTGGAAAAGCATGTGACTGATGAAATTCATTCTTACGTCACACTTGAAAAGAATTGAGAATAACTCCGTGGAAATTAGAAGAGTCAGGTAAGATCCTGGGAAAAGACCTGTGGGTTAGGGCCCACTAAAAGAAAAGCACCGTTGGAAAGGGATGTTGAACAGATAGATGAAGCACCAGAACAATGAAATATTTGAATGAGGTGACAACCTCGAATTAACTGGAACACAGACGAATCTCCTGAGATGTCTTGAACACTCCGGAAGGATAAACTGGCGAGAGGCGAACGATCAAGGGGAAAAACATTTGAGCCGAGGAAAAGAATACGATCAACACCGAAAAACTTGAATTGCAACCACCGGAAAAGAAAAGAGATGAAGAATGCCAAACAAAAGAGAATTCACCTTTTGAAAAGATTGAGGGAAGACTGAAAAGGCTCCGTACAAATGAAATTGATGCTCGAAACAGACTCAGGCTCCGGGAAGAAGAGGGTGGGAGGGCGGGAAAACAAAGGCTACTGGAAGGGGGAACCGACGAATATCTTGAAGAGAAAACACCGGTTGAAATCATTGAGGAAAGAAAGCAAAGACTTTGCACGAGTAGGATGGATACTCGATTACGGACTCTAGTTCCGAGAGGAAGAAGGGTGGGCGGGTGGGAAAAGAAAACAACTGAGGATTGAACTTGGCAACTTGACGAGAAATGCACCGGATAAAAGAGCTGCGGACCAACGATCGGAAAACCAACTGCGTGATCCTAAAGAAAAATTTGAAGAGGAAGAGGAATAGTTCAAAACACCTACGTCAAGATTCCTCACCAGAGCGATGAAGGGGCAGAGGAGTAAAAAGAATTCCTACTCTCCGATATAACTAGACTCCGAAAAAGTTTTCTTCTAGACTCAACAACGGCCAAACTACACGATCAATCAAGGGGGGCTGCTAAGGTCGGTCGAGGCTCTGATACCAACTTGTCACGCCCAAGATGCGACCCTATCCTAAAGGAACACGAAGGTCCCACCAAGGATAGAAGCGCATCTTGAAGACGCTTTTGCAAGGTGGATATCATTACATCGACATTACATAATAGATGGGGATACATACAAGAGGCATATAATGCCACACGAATACAACAATGCAACATACAAGAGCAACATCCGACTACGGATGAATCATAAACAGAAACTCAAACAACATCCACCCTGCTAGCCCAGGCGGCCGACCTGGAACCTATCCCCTGATCGAAGAAGAAGCAGAAGAAGAACTCCAAAACAAGCAACATCGTGCTCGCATCAAGATCATCGCATAACCTGTACCTGCAACTGTTGTTGTAGTAATCTGTGAGCCACAAGGACTCAGCAATCCCATTACCATGGGTATCAAGACTAGCGAAGCTTAATGGGACAGGAAGGGGTAAAATGGTGAGGTTGCAGCAGCGACTAAGCATGATATGGTGGCTAACATATGCAAATGAGAGCGAGAAGAGAAACAAAGGAACGGTCGTGAAGCTAGCAATGATCAAGAGGTGATCCTGAACACCTACTTACGTCAAACATAACCCAAAGACCATGTTCACTTCCCAGACTCCGCCGAGAAGAGACCATCACGGCTACACACGCGGTTGATGCATTTTAATTCGGATCTGGTGTCAAGTTATCTACAACTGGACATTAACAAATTCCCATCCGCCACATAACCGCGGGCACGGCTCTCGAAAGTTTAAACCCTGCAGGGGTGTCCCAACTTAGCCCATGACAAGCTCTCGCGATCAACGAAGGAATAGACCTTCTCCCAGGAAGATCCGATCAGACTCGGAATCCCGGTTTACAAGAAATTTCGACAATGGTAAAACAAGACCAGCAAGACCTCCCGCTGTGCCGACAAATCCTGATAGGAGCTGCACATATCTCGTTCTCAGGGCACACCGGATGAGCCAGACGTCGGGTTGGCATAGACCCTGGTTGCCCAGGGGGCGCCGGACATCGCTCGGTTTGGACCAACATTTAGACAAGCATTCGCCCGGGGGGGCTAAAATAAAGATGACCCTCGAGAGAGCGACTCCCAAGGGAAAAGTAGGTGGCGGTGAGGCAAATGGTAAAACCAAGGTTGGGCCTTGCTGGACAAGTTTTATTCAAAGCGAACTGTCAGGGGGGTCCCATAAATCACCCGACCGCGTTAGGAACGCAAAATCCGGGAACATAACACCGGTATGATGGAAACTAGGGCGGCAAGAGTGGAACAAAACACCAGGCATAAGGCTGAGCCTTTCACCCTTTACCAAGTATATAGATGCATTAATAATATAAGAGATATTGTGATATCCCAACATAACCCTGTCCACCATGGAGCAATCTTCAACTTCACCTGCAGCTAGCAACGCTATAAGAGGGGCTGAGAAAAAGCGGTAACATAGCCAAGCAACGGTTTGCTAGGAAGGGTGTCAAAGGTTAGAGGTTCATGGCAATTTGGGAGGCTTGAAGAGCAAATGATAGGTAACGCAGCATAGCGATAGAACGAAGCAACTAGCATAGAAATGATAGTAGTGAGATCCAGGATAGCGGTCATCTTGCCTGAAATCCCGCAAGGAAGAAGAACAAGTCCATGAAGAAGATGAAGCCACGAAGACGAACCACACGTAGACGAACGCATCCTCACGATCGCAACGAAACGGGAACTATCGAGAAGAAGCACACAACATGGTAAACACACCACACATAGACAAGGCATGATGCACAACAAGCATGATGCATGACAAGGCTACATGAAGCTACTCATGGCAAGAGATGATGCAAACAAGAACAACACATCAAGGCAAGTTTAAATGAGGCCGGAAACAACATATAACAATTCCGGTAAGTCCTCATATGCATATTTCGAAATTGGTCCAGATCTGAATAAACATTATGTTCAAGTTGTTAAACAGCAAGTTAAGATGCACCAAGATGATCTACACGAGATTCTAGTCAAGTTACATATAAAGTTCATTAGATTTGGAGCTACGGCCTAGAAGATATAAGCAAAACAAGTTAAGCATGGCATTGATGCAAAATGCACCCAAACATCAAGAAAACACACCAAAACAAGGATGCAACATGATAATATGAAACTACATGCAAAATCAAGCAAGTTTCATATAGAGCACACTCAAAACGGAGCAACGGTGTAACACATACACACTATACAAGTCATAACAACAATCTGTCCAAAACAGCGACTAGGCATATTGCAAGCATCAAAACAATATGCTACAGCACCCCAACATAATAACAAAAGGCATGGGCATGAAGTAGAGGTAAAGCATAACAAAACATGAACACTGAGCTATCTCCAAAAATCACTAGAACATGCTCAAAAAGACATCGAGAGATTGCAAATAATAACAGTTTCAGACTTTGCAGAAATAACATCAGGTTGCAATGTTTAGAGCTATCAAACAACATGTTACAGGAACCTATCATGGCAAACAAAGCATGGCATGAATCTACTAAAATCATAGATCAAAAGTCCCGTACTGACCATGAGCCAAAAGGTTACAGAAAATATGATGGCACCCACGTAAACATGGCAAGTTATATGACAGATTCAAACATGGCAGGAACAACAATAACTAGGCATGTTGGTGAGCTTGAACCACTCACCACAGAGCAATAAATGGCATGGCAAGGCAACCAACAGTAAGAAGACATGTTTATGAAGCTAAGCATGTCAAGAGCAATGTAATAGGGTGCATGGATCACTAGCAAACAATCATGGAAACATTGAACTTAATGTTAACAGGCTGACAGCAACATCATTTAGCAAACTTTGGAGCAAGATAACAACATGCTACAGTAGGCTATAATTGCAACCAAGGGCATGGATGAGTATGGCATAACATGTAGATCAAAACATGTTTATATAACATCTCCATATTATGCATAGAATGACTAGTAGCAACATGTTAACATAGCAACAAAATATAACAGAATCTGTCTAGCAAAACAGCAACAACAAGTACACTACTTAAGAAGCTCGATTCACTCACCACAAGTCATTTCATGACAAGATAAGCATATCATCATCAAGAAGACATGTTTATGAAACAAACCAAGTCAAGAACAAGTCCATAGCATGCAAGGATCAACTATAGCAAGCTTGGCCAAATTGAATAACACGTAAACAATCTGCCAGGAAACATTTTGAAGCAAAAGTAGAGCACTCAAATGACATGCTAGACTACTCCATAATTGCAAAAAAGGGCATGAATGGATAGACAATAACCATATGTTCAAAACACCCTTACTGAAGTATCTCAAAATAAGCATGGATCTCTCTGTAGCATCAAGTTTACATGGCATCAAAATAACAGCAGAACAGGGACTAAAATCAGCAATATCACGAAGCCTAGTTTGCATGCTTGTGCTAGTCACCACATTTATCACAAAAATACATGGCATACACCCCTGGAAATATGGCATGGCATAGATCAAAACACATGTAAACATCAACCTCATAGGATGCACACATCAACCATGGCAAAAATGACAAATGAGCAAGTTATAACAGTTTCAGCAGGTTAACAGCAACATGCACTCTTCCAACAGCATTTCGGGCATCAAAATAAGCTCAAATGAAAATGATGACATGGAATGAAATGAAGTACTCGTCCAGACGAACAATTTGACATATTACACGCGCAAAACGGAGCTACGGATGCAGAGATACAATGCGATGAACATGGCATGATAATGTCAAAAACCAGGGACTTAGGCAAAATCGGGGACAACCTTAGGGTTTCCAGATCTGGATCGGGATGGCGCAGAAAACGAGGTTCGCCGGAGCTAATCGCCGGAGACGGGGTGGAGGCGGACCGGAGAGGGCCGGAGAGGGCCGGGGCGGCGCGGAGGAAGCCGGAGGAGGCGGCGGCGCCGTGCTTCGGCTGCGGGGCGAGGCGCGCCGGTGAGCAGGCGAGCCGGCGGCGGAGGCGATGGCGGGCACCGGCGGGCGGCGGGCAGCGCCGGTGATGGTGGGCACAGGAGCCCAGGGCGGCGGCGGCGCGAGCCGGGATGCGGGGCAGATGGCGGCGGGGCGGAGGGGCCGAGACGCGCGGCAGCGAGGCGCGGAGGGCGCGGGCGGCGGCGCGGGGCACCGTGGCGGCGGGCGCCGGCGGCCGCAGAGCGCACCGGCGGTGGCTCGCGGGGCGCGGGGGCGCGGAGGGGCGCGGGGGCCTGCGGCGGGCCTGGCGGGCCGCGGGCGGCGCACGGTGGCCGGGGCCACGTGGCGCTCCCCCGTTGGCTGGAGCGACGGCGGCGGACGCGTCCGGCGCCGTCCGGATGTGTCCGGCGCGCGGAGGAAGAAGGAGGCTAGGGTTTGGGGGGATTCATCCGCGAATTTCGGGGGAGGTGGCCTATTTGTAGGTAGAGGGAGCTAGGAGAGTCCAAATGAGGTGCGGTTTTCGGCCACACGATCGTGATCGAACGACCGAGAGCATGGAGGGGAGTTTGCTGGGTTTTGCGCCACTTTGGAGGGGGTGTTGGGCTGCAACTCAAAGAGGGCTTAACGGTTACCCGGTTAACCATTGGAGTACCAAACGAATTCCAAATGGCACGAAACTTGACAGGCGGTCTACCGGTGCTATACCAAGGCCGCTTGGCAAACCTCGGTCCATTCCGAGAATGTTTAACACCCGCACAAGAGAAGAGGCAAAAGGGGGACGCTGGAGGGCATAGGAGTGCCGGATTGCAAAACGGGCAACGGGGAAAATGCTCGGATGCAAGAAACGAACACGTATGCAAAATGAAATGCACATGATGACATGATAAAATGCAACACGCAAGCAAATGACATGGCAATGACGGCGAATAACTGGCAGACACCTGGCGCATCGAATCCTGGGCATTACAAATACGAAGCTCTTTTGTATGGGTTGCGCATGGCCATTTCACTCAGTGTCCGTCGCCTTATGGTTTATGGCGACTCAGATTTGGTGGTCAATCAGGTGATGAAGGAGTGGGACGTTAGAAGCCCAGCCATGACTGGTTACTGCAATGCAGTGAGAAAGCTTGAGAAGAAATTTGAAGGGTTAGAGCTCCATCATATACCCCAACTGAGGAATCAAGCGGGTGATGATTTGGCGAAGATAGGTTCCAAGAGAGAAGCCATTCCCAGTGATGTGTTCTTGGAACATATCCATACTCCATCAGTTCAGGAAGATCCTTTTAACGAAGAAGCTCCGCAGCCTAAAAGTGTCACAGATCCGACTGAAGTTGAAGTTCCAGCAGTGGTCGACCTGATCATGAAAGCGTTGGTCATCACTCCCGTTTGGACAGTGTCGTACATCGCATATATCTTAAGGAAAGAGCTCCCAGAGGATGAAGAAGAGGCTCGACAGATCGTCCGCCGATCCAAAGCCTTTACCGTAATAAAGGGACAGTTGTACAGAGAAAGCGCGACTGGAGTCGGTCAGATGTGTATAACGCCAGAAGAAGGTCGGATAATCCTTGACGATATCCACTCGGGGACCTGTGGCCATCATGCGTCCTCTAGGACCATTGTGGCTAAAGCATACCGAGCGGGATTTTACTGGCCAAGAGCAAATGAAATGGCAAAGGAGATTGTCGACAAGTGTGAAGGATGTCAATTTTACTCCAATATGTCACACAAGCCCGCCTCAGCCTTGAAGACCATCCCACTCGTCTGGCCTTTCGCTGTATGGGGATTGGATATGGTTGGACCACTGAGAACAGGTAGAAGCGGCTTCACCCATGTGCTGGTGGCAGTCGACAAGTTCACTAAGTGGATTGAAGCTAAACCCATCAAGAATCTTGATGCCGGCACTGCTATCAGCTTCATCAGGGAGTTGATATTCAGATATGGAGTTCCCCACAGCATCATCACTGATAATGGGTCGAACTTCGATTCTGAGGAATTCAGAGCCTTCTGCACGTCTCAGGGCACACGAGTCGACTATGCTTCAGTTGCTCACCCCCATTCGAATGGACAGGTAGAACGAGCGAATGGTTTAATTCTCAAAGGGCTGAAACCCCGACTGATGCGCGATCTCAAGCACGCAGATTGTGCATGGGTCGACGAACTTCCGTCAGTACTTTGTGGATTAATGACCACACCTAATCGGTCGACTAGGAGAACTCCGTTCTTCTTGGTCTATGGAGCTGAAGCAGTCTTGCCGAGTGACCTGCTTCACAACGCACCCCGAGTCGAACTCTACACTGAAACTGAAGCAGAGCAAGCCCGACAGGATGCAGTCGACCTTCTAGAAGAAGAAAGAGACATGGCCTTGATCCGGTCGACCATTTATCAGTAGGACTTGCGTCGCTTCCATGCCAAAAACGTGAAGAGTCAAGCCTCCCAACAAGGAGATTTGGTTCTCCGAGTGGATCTGCAGAAGCCACACAAACTTGCTCCTACTTGGGAAGGTCCCTTCATCGTCACCAAGGTTCTCCACAATGGGGCGTACCGCCTTTACAATGTCGAGCACCAGATCGACGAGCCCCGAGCTTGGAACGTGGAGCTGCTCCGCCCCTTTTATACTTAAGTATTCACTCGGATGAGATGTAATAAAAGTACTTCTGTAGTTTATTTATCAAAGACAAGAGTGTTATAATTTTCCCAGTGATTGTCGTTACTTTTGTTCACATAAAGAAGTCCCCCAGTGGGTGGCTTAGCTGCGAATCCGTTTCGCCTAAGTTTGTAAAAAAATTCCTTGCCGAGTGGTGAGCCAGCCTCACACTCGGGGGCTTAGCTGCGAATCCGTTTCGCCTAAGTTTAACAAAATCCTACCGAGTGGTGAGCCAGCCTCCCACTCGGGGGCTTAGCTGCCGTCCAAGTACTCGGCTAAGTTTAACAAAATCCTACCGAGTGGTGAGCCAGCCTCCCACTCGGGGGCTTAGCTGCAGTCCGAGTACTCGCCTAAGTTTAACAAAATCCTGCCGAGTGGTGAGCCAGCTTCCCACTCAGGGGCTTAGCTGTAGACTAGCGCTCGCCTAAGTACAAATACAACATGCGCTCCGCAAGGAGGACGAGGTGCAGGTCGACTGCTACCTTCTCCTTCCGAGCTACGCCACAAATACAACATGCACTCCGCAAGGAGGACGAGGCGCAGGTCGACTGCTGCCTTCTTCTTCCGAGCTACGCCACAAATACAACGGGTGACCCGCAAGGAGGACGAGGCGCAAGTCGACTGCTACCTTCTCCTTCTGAGCTATGCCACAAATACAACGTGCGCTCCGCAAGGAGGACGAGGTGCAGGTTGACTGCTACCTTCTCCTTCCGAGCTACGCCACAAATACAATGTGCGCTCTGCAAGGAGGATGTGGTGCAGGTCGACTGCTACCTTCTCCTTCCGAGCTACGCCACAAATACAACATGCGCTCCGCAAGGAGGACGAGGTGCAGGTCGACTGCTACCTTCTCCTTCCGAGCTACGCCACAAATACAACATGTGACCCACAAGGAGGACGAGGCGCAGGTCGACTGTTACCTTCTCCTTCAGAGGTACGCCACAAAAATCCTACCGAGTGGAGAGCAAACTTCCACTCGGGGGCTTAGCTGCAGCCCGGTGCTCGCCTGAGTTTTTGAAAATCCTACCAAGTGGAGAGCAAACCTCCCACTCGGAGGCTTAGCTGCAGCCCAGTGCTCGCCTAAGTTTTTGAAAATCTTACCGAGTGGAGAGCAAACCTCCCACTCGGGGGCTTAGCTGCAGCCCAGTGCTCGCCTAAGTTTTTGAAAATCCTACCGAGTGGAGAGCAAACCTCCCACTCGGGGGCTTAGCTGCAGCCCAGTGATCGCCTAAGTTTTTGAAAATCCTACCGAGTGGAGAGCAAACCTCCCACTCGGGGGCTTAGCTGCAGCCCAGTGCTCGCCTAAGTTTTTGAAAATCCTACCGAGTGGAGAGCAAACTTTCCACTCGGGGGCTTAGCTGCATCCCAGTGCCAGCCTAAGTATGAAATTCATTCCACTCTGCAAGGATGACGAGGTACAAGTCGATTGCAATCTGTGCTTCACCCCTACCTGCAAAAGTGCATCACAAACACTAGCATATATTCCGAGCGAAGGACAATGTTCGTTCGAAGGCAAATGCAAACACATTCAGTGGCAAACCCAAGTTCAGATAGCGTCCTACGGATCCAGAAGTGCTCAGGCACCAAGCCTGTTAAAGTTTACCGGTTACAAAAACCACTCGGCATTCCGAGGCAAATTTAAGACATCAAGCATAGAAGTTTTTTACTCCTCCTGTGGAGGACTAGAAGGCGCGACAAACTCATCCAGGTCGATTCCATCTGCGATCCGAGTGGCGGCAGCAATGAAGGTCTCCATGAAAGATCGGAAGACATGCTTCTTGGTATTGGCCACCTTGAGAGACGCCAGCTTGTCCTCTCGCACGTCCTTGCAGTGAACACGGACCAGAGACAGAGCAACATCGACACCACAGCTGGCAGAAGACTTCTTCCATTCTTGCACTCGACTCGGAACTTCGTTCAGTCGAGTCATTAGAGACTCGAGGTCATTCCGAAGTGTTTCTCCTGGCCAGAGTGTTGTGTCGATGCGCGACGTTGCAACCTTCAGTCTTGCAAGATAGTCGACCACAGCAACAACGCGAGACTCGAGATGGAGCACGTTCATGGCGGCTTCATCCTTCACAGGAGAGTTGATGGGATCCAGGCTTGTCTCCAATCGACCAGTCTCTTCCTCAAAGTTCTGGCAGAACTCTGTAGACACAACCCAAAGATAAGGCAGCAGTTTTGTGGTAAGTCCATAATTAAAAGCCTGTCAGATACAAGGGATTATCTTCAAGCATGAGGAATAGCTTCTTGGCGAGTCCTCCCAGATAAACCTCCAGATCATTCTTCTTTCCCGCCAGTTCACTGGCCTTGTCACTCAGGGCAATCTTGTCATTCTTCAGTCGACTGACCTCTTTGTTGGCCGCGTCAAGAGCGGCTTTCAGATTGGTATTCTCCTCTTCAAGTTTGCTGATTGAAGCCAGCTTTTCTTCTGCGAGTTTGGTCTTCTCCGAAGCTGCTTTCTGCGCGTCATCGAGGTCAAGGTCATTCTTCTTCAGAGAATCCCTCAGTTTATCTGCAAAATCACAGTGAGATCAGACTCAGGAGTGGACAAGAAATAAGGGCAGTCGTCAAGGCTCTCACCAAACATACCTTTTGCCTCCTCCTTCGCCGTCGTGAAGTTTTCCTGGACAAGCTTCAGATCAAGTTCGAGCTGGATATGCTTGTTCTCCAACTCAGTATAACGAACCACAAGCTCGCCAGATTTCTGCGGAAGATCAATCGACAGACGTCAAAGATAGGTCACTTCCGAGTGACTAAGAGAAAGATCGTAGTATTTCTAAGACTATAGCCGAATCAAAGTATTCAACTGTAGTCTTGGGGACTACACCCAGTGGGTGCACTCAGCGTGCCCCCACTGGTTCTACTGACTCGGTTCGATCAGTCGACCGAAAGAGACAAAAAGGTTTTTGATCCTAGAACATAACTAACTGCCAGCAGTTAACTTAAAAAAGGGAGTTCTTAAGATCATGGTCGACTGCCAGCAGTCGACCACGGTCTCGGGGACTACACCAAGTGGGTGCACTCAGCGTGCCCCCACTGGTTCCATGATTCCATTCGACCAGATCGAGTGGAGAAAGTAAAGAGAAAAAGTTCAACGTATAAAGACTATGGTCGACTGCCAGCAGTCCACCATAGCCTCGGGGACTACACCCAGTGGGTGCACTCAGCGTGCCCCCACCAATCCAGACATTTCAATCGACACACCTAGTGGGTGTACGACAGATACTAAGATCTTCAAAAAGAAAAATTGTTAGGTGTCATATCCTAACAGAACAGGCGGTGGTTAACTAACCTGGACATTGCTCTGAAGGGTCGAGCTTGCATCATAAGCCGCTTGACTGGCGTCTCGGATCGCCTTCACTTGCTCCATCATGACCCCCGCTTGACGTATAGCTTCTTTAGCGGCGCCTGCTTGGTCCTATGGGACGTGATGGGTGGAAAAAAGAGAAGGCGGATCTGCACTCGACGACGGAGGGCGAGCACTCGTTAGTGGCACAGCAAAGGACACAGTAGTCCGAGTGGCGTTGCCTCCCTCTGGAACCAGCGCATCAGGTGCTAATACGACCTGAGCAGTCTTGCCAGCAGACGTCTTCCTCTTCCTCCTCTGCCTTAGTGGATCCTCATCATCATCATTAGGGAGATCAATGATGATATTAGGTGGAGCTGCAGAAAAGATTCAAAAGTTAAAGATGAAGATCCTATCGACCAAAAGTGAAACTACAGGGATCATACCAGGGTTGGAAGTGGTAGCATCCTCCATTTCTTGATCTTCATGTCTGATTGAGGTCTCAGAAGTAGCAGCACTACGGTTTCAGAAATCAGTCGGTCAGCGAATGAATCGACCAAGAGTGAATCCATGTGAAACAAGAAAACACAAGTTATGCCATTACCCGGAAATAGTGGGAATCACCATCCTCATCTTCGGCAGGGCCTTCGTCGGCTTTGATGACCCCGCTCGGGGTTGCTTCGGTGCTTTCTTAGTCGGCACCGGAGAGGTCGTCCGAGGACGTTTCGTCGACTGCCCAGCAGGCATGACCCCCTTGCCACGCTCGATCGCAGGGTCTTGGACGAGCTTGGATCGTCTCTCGGTACGGGGATGCTGGACTTCCTCCTCCTCTTCCTCCTCCTCTTCCTCATCAGAGCCAGCTTCTTCATCATCCTCTTCACCATCGGATTCCCACTCTTCCTGACTTTCACCTCCGCTCCCTTCCTCCTCTTCGATCCGTTCTTGCGCCCCGTTGGGCATCGAATACATCTCGGTAGTGATCTAGAAGAAAATGAACAAGACAAACAGTCAGTCGTTCGAATGGTAGCAAAGCAGAATGAAAGAAATAGAGTCACAGTCAGAGAAATGTGGTCAGACCTTGTCTGGTTCATATGATTGGTCGAGTGGCGGGATCCTCCTAGCTCCACGGGGATTATCTTTGTCCCTGTGATGGAAGTCATCCACCTCTCCAGAGTGGCATCGTCGACCTCCTCCGGGTGGACCCGAGTGGTGTCTTCAGTACCAGAGTACAACCACATCGGATGGCCCCAATATTGGAGTGGCTGAATGCGCCGTCGAACGAAAACCTCCAGAAGATCCATGCCAGTCACTCCATCGCGAATGAGCTGGACTACACGCTCCACCAACATCCTGACCTGAGCCTTCTCCTCCGGAAGCACCTTCAGAGAGGATGGCTTGTTCACTCGGTCCATGGAGAATGGGGGGAGACCAGTCGACTGCCCTGGCGTCGGCTGGTCTTGGCAGTAGAACCAGGTCGACTGCCACCCTCGGACTGACTCGGGAAGGGTCATGACTGGAAAGGCACTCTTGCTCCTCATCTGAACCCCAAGACCCCCACACGTCTGGATTACTTGGGTTTTCTCGTCACTCGGGCTAGCCTTTTTCACCGTCTGGGAGCGACAGGTGAAAATGTGTTTGAAAAGGCCCCAGTGCGGCCGACAACCCAAGAAGTTTTCGCACAAAGACACGATAGCGGCGAGATAGGCAATGGAGTTGGGTGTGAAGTGATGGAGTTGTGCCCCAAAGAAGTTCAGAAACCCCTGAAAGAAAAGATTCGGCGGAAGAGAAAATCCGCAATCAACATGGGTGGCTAAGAGGACGCACTCACCCTCCTGAGGCTGCGGCTGCCACTCCATCCCCGGAAGCCTTGCTGATCCATGGGGGATCAATCCCTCGTTGGCCAGGTCGTCGAGGTCCTTCTGGGTGATGGTCGAGCGGGTCCAGTCTCCCTGGATCCAGCCTTGCGGCAGGCCGGACCGCGACAAGGATCCGCCCCGACTGGTCGCTCTCCCCTTCGCCTTCGCCTTCACCGTCGCCTTCTTCGCCCGTTCCAAAGTCGGCGTCTTCTCCTTCACCATCGTCGCCGGCAAGGTGCGCAAGGAGCAGTAGGGCGGGGATGGAAGTGAGCGCAGCGGGCGAGTTTGAGGAAGAGGGAGAGGGGAATGAGGGCGCACTGTTCAAAAAAACCCTGTCCGGCGCCTTATATGAAGTCGCTTCCGAGTGGCTGACTGGTAGGCCTGGGCGATCCTGTCAAATCTCGCAACAGTCGCGCGCGATACGTGGCGAAAAAGGTGGCGCAGAAATCGAGGCATCTTTGCCATATCCCATCCGAGTACCGCGGCCTTCTCCGCTTCGCGCGCTTCCCGAAATTCGGATCCCACTAAATCCGCTAACAGCAGAGCAACTTGTCAGACGGCAGATTTCCTCCGATCCGTCGCTCGGAAATCTCCAACTTCATAAAGTTCACTCGATAGATGTAAAGAATGGATCAAGGCGACTAAAAGAGAAGTTGGCACCATCAATAAAAAGTCATTGATCCAGAGTAGGACACACTCGCAGCACGAAAAATAGGTCGGAAAAATTCTCAACTCCTTCCTCACTCAAACCTCGATCCATTCAAGGGCTAATGATGAAGTCATGTACCTAGGGTAGGGTCATGGACTTGTCCAAGGTACCCTCCCCAAGGACATCTCAAGAAGGAACTGCCTTCCAGTCGACCTGGAGGGATTCCACTCGACGGACTCGAAGACACTCGACCATGAAGCCTCACTCGACCACCAGGAGTTCAAGAGTCACTCTGTACCCAAACGGTCTGTAATTAAGTAGTCTTTATGGTCATGATGACACTTTATGTAAGGCGTTACCAGTAACGCCTAGCCTTAATGTACTTTAAACCCCGCATAACTGAGGGCCGGAGGGGTCTGGCGGACACTATATAAGCCACTCCCCTCCTCAGTGTAAAGGGTTCGCACCCCTGTAACTCATACGCATATAATCTAGTTGACCGCCTCCGAGCTCCGAGACGTAGGGCTGTTACTTCCTCCGAGAAGGGCCTGAACTCGTAAATCTCTTGCGTATACAACTACTCCATAGCTAGGATCTTGCCTCTCCATACCTACCCCCCTATTCTACTGTCAGTCTTAGTACCACGACATGTAGTACTATACAGTACAAGTGACAGTTCACTGGGCCGTCGTGTCGTCTACTCCTCCGTCGTAAGAGTGGAGCGCTCGCTTTCATAAATCTTCTAGTCCCTTTCGCCGACATGTGGGACATCAAGCTACCGGGTCCACGTACCATACCGGAATACAGTGCAGAGCAGCCGGGGTGAAGCACCCCAGTCATGGCGCCAGCGTAGTAATGAGCAATGAGGCATCAAATCACAAAACTGCACCTGTCCCGCAGTTAAGTTGGAGGGACGAAGTAATAATGCTTAAAAAGAAGTTGGAGGGACGAAGCAACCATCATTTCACTCGTTGCTGAATCCGCTTCTCCCTCATCTTCTTCAACTTAACCACGTGTTGCTTCTGCCGTTGTTCTGCCTCATGTGGGACGCGGATCAGCTTGGTCGCTTCTCCCTCATCTTCTTCAACTTAACCAAGTGTTGCTTCTGCCGTTGTTATGCCTCATGTGGGACGCGGATCAGCTTGGTAAAGCACTGACACGTGGGACCGCATGTTAGCAAACCGCCAGGACAACGTCCTCCGAAAATAAGAAACCTCCCCTGCCATCCGCGCGGCAAAATCACCTCCTTTTTACTAATCTTTGATTCTATAATTTTTTAGATCAATATAATTGATATTTGTATAGATAGCACACAGGAGAAAAACCAAGTGGTACAGTTAAGGGCATCCACAATGTGTATCCAAATGTGAAAATAGCTTTTGGCATCGTGGGAACCATTGTGGACGGCGTTGCCAAAGCCAAAAAGATGGAACCGAAGCTCCCTGATTGATTGATTGAAGGAATAGAAAAATGCAACGTCTCTCCTCTTTCTCCCATGCTTGGACGCATGTAGGAGTAGTACAGTATAGAGCACAGAGTCTACTCCCCTGTCCCTTCTATCACAAATCACAAAGCAGTGAGGCGTCAAATCACAAAGCACGAACGAAGCAACTATCATTTCACTCTTCACTGACTCCGCTTCTCCATCGTCTTCTTCGAGAAACCATCTCACCGTACTAGTACTCCTAGTAGTAGTACTAGTAAAGGACTTCCTGGATGCAAATAAGGCAGTTGTCTCGGCTTGTAGGCGGCACTTGCAAACGACTTACCGTGGTCTCCCTCAATGGTGCTCTCCGTCGAACGCACTTCGCCAAACCACAAAAAAAAAGTCGTCGACATCACCGCAATGGGCAAGGAATTCAAATATAGTTCTACCTCCATTTTTTGTACACAAGGCCAGTATATCAAAATTACAATTTGCAAAGGGCCACTAACACTAATCGAGGCAAAATTGATGGGGTTAGCAACCAAGGACATTAATATCCCCTGCATGCATGCGGAAGTGAGAAGGTTCATTTGCATAGCGCTGCATTAATCAAGCGATGAGGAGTGAGATGGTTAGATCTTTGGTCTTTTGAGAAAAAAACACATTAATTGACACGTGAAACAAGGATTTCTATTGAAGGAAAACCCCACCTTTCTTTTTTAACACTAGTACTCCTAGTACGTACGTACTTATCCTGTTTGGGTCTAGGCCTTGCATTGCCAAACTTCTCCACACATTTTTGCCAAGCTTGCCTAAAGTTTTCAAAATGAGAAGGAGGTACACTTGCGCACGGCTGTCGTGGTCGCACCGCACCCTCACACGGTCGCTCCTGCACACCGCTGTCGCACCGTACCCTCACACTTCGCTCCTGCACGCTGCAAACCCAACCAAGGGAACGCACCCTCACTGACACGTGCTATCGCATGTGAACAAACCAAACTCAGCCATCCTATCGCTGACACATAATTTTCATTCATAGAGTATGTTTATCCAACTAGAGTATCCATACAGCCCGGGCGGTGGTCTGTTGGGGAAGAAGAAGAGGTGAGGAAGAAGGAAAGAAGGGTTAGGAGACGTAGGATATTCATCCAACCTCCTGAAACGGTAGACTCAGGCGACTTGCATAACAGATAGTATGTTTTTACATAGCAAAAGATCCATAATAATAAAAACAACAACATAAAGAAAAACTATCACTGCTCGCGGAAAGAGACGGCCTCGTCGTCTTTGCCTACCGGCGCGAACCAGCCGTCGCTGCCGACGTGTGTCTCCGCACCGTGGTTGTCCTCGGCCTCCAGCTACTCGTTTAAGCGGAGCGTGCGGGCGCTCTGCATGGACAAGAGCACAGCCCGGTTCAAGTCGAGGACGTCCGGTTCCGCCTGCAGGAGGGCCTCGATGGCAGCGGCATCCACACGCTCCGCGTCGAGTCGAGCCTCCGCCGCCCGGTTAGTCCAGGACTTCCGGTTCCGCCTGCAGGAGGGCGTCGATGAGAGCAGCATCCGCGCGCTCCGTGTCGAGTCGAGCCTCCGCCGCCTGGTTCAAGTCCAGGACTTTCGGTTCCGCCTGCAGGAGGGCATCGATGAGAGCGGCATCCGCGCGCTCTGCATCGAGTCGAGCCTCTGCCGCCCGGTTCAAGTCTAGGACTTCCGGTTCCGCCCGAAGGAGGGCGTCGATGAGAGCGGCGTCCGCGCCCTCTCCGTCGAGTCGAGCCTCTGCCGCCCGGTTCATGTCCAGGACGTCCGGTTCCGCCTGCAGGAGGGCCTCGATGGCAGCGGCATCTGCGCGCTCCGCCTCAAGTTGAGCCTCCGCCGCCCGGTTCACATCCACGACATTCGGTTCCGCCTGCAGGAGAGCCTCGATGGCAGCGGCATGCGCGCGCTCCGCGTCGAGTTGAGCCTCTGCCTCCGGTCCTCCTTTAGTATCGCCATGTTGAACCGCTGGTCCGCCTGCACCATGGGGGACTCGGACGCCGGCACAAAGTCGACGTCCATTGTCTCATACCCATCGGGGGCCTTCTGCGCCGCAACCTCTGCAGTGAACATTGGATCGGCTTCCTCCTCCTCGTAGCTTGGCTCCAGAGAACTCGGGGATTGGCCCGCCGCAAAGCGAGCTTGGGAACGGAGGTCTGTGGCACCAACCGCCGCCGCGATTTCTGCGCGGCACTCCGGCGTCAGCATCTTGTAGTAAGTGATCTTGCGGCGCACCATGGCTTTCCGGCGAACTAGGGGACGCTTGATGCGGGCTAGGGGACTGAAAGGTGGGGGAATGGGCTGGAGATTTGGTGTGGTTTTAGGGCAGTGGCTGGCGTAGGCCGAGCAGCGAAGGTTCTGGTGTGAATAGTGGTTCCGGTGACGACCGGTCAATCGGTTTTGATTGTACATCGCTCTTGTCGCATTCGCGTTGCAGCCCGGCACGCTGGACCCTTCATGTCGCTCACCGAATGGAAAGCGCTTCGTCTTGCGGTTTTGCTCGCTTGTGGGACCGCAGTTGAGAGGAAACCGACGTCCTCCCCCTCCCCCGCCCGTGTCATTTATTATACCACTACTCACTCCGTTTTATGCGGAGTAAATAAAAACAGAGGGAGTATACTACGGATGAGGATCCCCTGACGTGGCCGAACCCATTGAGTAACTGACATGCGGGGCCTAGAAAGCATGGGATCTGCCAGTAAGTGACCGAAAGGGATGGTAAGGCAGGGATACCTACGTCAGAGGATCCATTTCCACTATACTACTTTGACCAAATGTTAGAGTAATAATATATGACATGCAACTTACACAAATGTTAGAGTAATAATATATGACATGCAACTTACACAAAGCATACAGGGTCTAATGCATTTTTCGAGGCTAACTTTGACCAAATGTTAGAGTAATAATATATGACATGCAACTTACACAAAGCATATGGTCAATTTCGTATGTGAAAGGAGTTTCCAATGATATAATTTTCACATTACACATCTCATGTACTCCCTCCGTCTAGGTATGTAAGTCATCTTACGAAAACCAAATAATCCCAAAACACGTAGGCGCAGTGCATTAACTTCTACCTTGTTTCTTGTTTCTTGACATATGAACCAATAAGAGATGAGGGTGTGCATGCTTTTAATGACCTGAGACTATCAAACATGACATGGAGTGGTTAGTTCATTGCATGCAAAACTATTAGTTAGCAAATAAACATTAATGTATCTCATTTTCCCCTCCTCCTTGGTCATGGTGCACAACCCAAGATGACTTACTCACCTATGTGAAAGGAGTACTATTAATCTTGTCAATAGTCAAATTGGAAACCATCTCGAGTACAAATCTAGGAGTACATATGAATCTAACAATATTGATTGGGCGTTGTTGAATGTTGATACCTTTTTTTATCATAGTAGAGATACTTTGACTACACATAAAACTTATATGTAAGGTAGAAAGGTTAGGAGGGAGTATATTGTACGTTCAAAAACGAAACGAACATTGAATACCCTTTATATATGATTTGCGGATGCTATGATCACCGGTTCAAAATTTTGAATCCGCCTTAGGTATCACATGCCCCCACTCGTTCCCTCTCGACTTCATCTCGGGGTCCGGAGATCTATTGAAAGAGGACTAGGGTGGGTACATGCGAATGATACTCGGTGGAATGTTCAAATGAGGCATGCGGGAGGATGGACTCGATTGGAGGGCGACATGATCGATGGAGAAGAGGGTTGGAGAGGAATGAGAAATAAGCAAACGCCACATGATTACACTTGAACGGTTCAAATAAACAATAAGTTGTCTCGCTTGGCCTACATAGTGAAAGGCCTAAAGCGCAACGCGTAGCACTGACGCTCGAATATGGCCGGGAAAACAGGGAAACCGACATGTGGGGCACACCCGTCGGGACGACGTAGCGCAGACTAGTCCAATGGAGGAGCTGGCCCACGACCTCCTCGCCACCGACAACCGTTAATGTGGGTCTTTGGGGCCAACAACGGGGCGCAGCTCCAGCAACGCCTCTGGACACGACGACCGCGGTGAGCGACACGCTCATATCGTTGATAGACACGGTCAGTTTCAGTGTGCCGAGGGTGGCGTTTGTGCTGTGGCACGACCAACGGTATGTTTGGTTTTTTCCCAAGGTTGCCCCATCAAAGCATTGGGTAGCCAAAAATTTGGTTGAGGTATTGGTTGCCCATGATTTGGCCGACATTGGCAAGAAAAATGAACTATAGTTGGCTAGAGTTCATTGGCATGCCAAAGAAATGGCAACCATCCAAACAAAGACCAATCTTTGGGTCATGACCAAAATTTTGGTAAGGTGCACTTTGGCCACAATCCAAACACACCCCAACACCCGGCTCGTCGAGGATGCACGGTGCGCCGCGACGCGTTCGTGGAGTGGTGTAGCGCGGCCAACTGCATCCTATGGACCTGAGACCATGCCGGGTCGTCTTGCTTTTTCAATGACATGCGGGGATCACATTTGAGCAAAGGGCATCTCCAACGTTGCCACGACCGCAGCTGACTACCCTGGCACACCAAAGCCCTCGTCCCTCGCGCCGTCGCGCGGTGCGTTCCCAGCTGGCGCCAGCTGCCCGCATTCATGCCGTCCGTTCGTATGTCGTTGTTAAGAAGCTTGGTGCCTGAGGAACCAACTCCGGCGACTGAATGACGCACCCGGACGCTTGGCCTCACCGGAATGCGCTACTTAAAGCGGCAACGCCCAGCTAACCTCCACACCATAGCGCATCGTCCTCCTACCTGACATCACATCCGCCATGACCGCAAGTGCGAACGCTCTGCGGGAGAGCTTGTCTTCGGGGATGAAGCTCGAGGTCGCCGCCCTCGATCAAGTCGCCTCTCGCGACTCAATAGCGGTGTAGCCGGACGCGGACGCGACCGCACAAGCGGTGGCCACGCTGGCGGCCGACGACGGGAGCACCGTCAGCCACGCTTCCTACTTGCCGCCGTCCAACGTCCGGCACCGCCGAGGTCGGGGACTCCTCCGAGGATGAGTAGGGCATGGGAGCCGGCAGGGCATGGTATGCCAACTGGCCAGTCCGTATCCCGTGTTCTACTCTTCCTCGCCGGAGACCGCACCTTCACTTCACGGGTCTTGAACCCCGCCCCTGTACATAGAGATCGCAGATGGAGGACGTCGGTCGCCGCCATAGAATAGGTTTAGGGTCGGGTTTCTTTTTATTTTTCTGTCTTATAAAAGTTCGAAATGTAATGAAAATCTGCCGTGTTTGCATTAATCTTGGCCGATGTATATGAATTTTCACAATAATATACATATTGTAGGAGTACTAGTGCACAGAAGATCAAGATCTTGTGGGAGAAAAGGATGAATGAGGGAAAGCCTTATCTGCAAATGTGGAGAGGAGTGCGGGTAAATTGTCATAGTTTCCTTCCTATCCATTAGATATAGATCGGACGGCCTATATTGCAGGATGACAGGCACACCATCATCACCAAATCTGCTTTTTATTGAGCCGAGACAAATCTAAAAAACCCAACTAAGCCAACCTCCCAGCATATTGCGCGGGAAAAGACCCGGCCGTGCCGTTTTAGTCAGGATTACCGGATTACTACTAGTAGTATCGATGGATCGCGCGAAGCAACATTTTTTTTGAGGGGGCGAAGCACCGAGTTTAAAAGGAAAAAAGGCGGTACACTCACAACACTCCTGTCGCGGTCGCATTGCACCCCACACACGTTCGGTCCTGCACACGGCTCACGCAAACGGAATGCGCTTCGGCTTGCCACTTCACTGACACGTGGGACTACACTTTGAGAAACCGACCATGCGCCAAACTCCCCCCGCCCACCGCGCGAAAATCCTCCTCCCCCCCCCCCCCCCCACAAAAATTCCCCCTAAATTCGATTCAATCGCCCTTCAGCCAAATATTCCCCAAACTCCCCTCCACCCGCCCCCCTCCACTCCATTTGCTCCGCCAAAGCCGCCCTCCCCGCCGCGCCGATACGTCGGCGCCGCGGTTCGTCGAGGGGACGCACGGCGATCCTCTCGCTCCCACAGTACGCTCTCGTAGACTGCCGTCCTCTAGCCGTGCCGCCACCTCTGGCTACGTTCTTGTGGAGTCGCACGGCGGTCAGCGCCGCCACCGCTGGCGACGTTCGTGTGGAGACACACGGCGGTCAGCTTCTCCCATGGTACGCACATTCTAGACTGAGGCCCCGTTCATGTCGGTGTAGCACTGAATGTTAGCTGATAGACGCTGTTAATCTCACTGTTTGCCGAAGTAGTTTACTGTCAATATGCTCTGCTTAAGAAGCTTCCTTGCCCTGTTCTGCACTCAATCTGCTTACCTGAGATTGCATGCCAAGGCCGATTAGTTGCTAAAATATCCTGCCATATATTTATTGTGACGTAGATTGCCATGGTCTAGTAGCCAATCTGTTAGGTGAAATAGCTCTACACCATTTTATACTCGATCTTTGTTGCTGCGATGGCCTTCGATAGTTCGATGGCTGTGTGCTCGGGCTCATTGACTGCTGAAACAGCCTGCCATAATTTAGCACTCAAATCTGTTTGCTGAATTAGCTTTACATATATTTCGTTACTTAGATCTGCTCGTCCAAATATCTAGCCATAGCTTTAGACATCGACCTAGGTATTTTTTTTCTGGACTTCATAAAAAAGCATATATGTTTTTCCTGTAATATCTAGTAGAAGAACTAATTTGTATGTCTAACAGACGGACAAGACTTGGATAACTTCTGCTCGAAGATTCTCCGCTGCATAGGTCGAGGGGGTTGAAAACTTCATGAACTTTATCAGAGCTGAGTACGGTGGTCCGAAATCAGATGTGCTCTGCCCGTGTAGCAGTTGTATGAATTCAGTTATAAGACCCCAGTCAACTGTGCAAAATCATCTACACTTGTATGGGATGTCGGTCACATATACTAGGTGGGTTCATCATGGTGAAGCTGTGAACATCAATGTTATTGACTACGTGGAAATAGCAGATCACCATCTTGATCTGCCTGATGCTCAGGTGGAAGAGGAGGAGGAGGTGGTGGTGGCGGAGCCAGTGAGTTTGACCAACATTGAAACAATGCTACGAAATGCTCGTGCATTCCGTGAACTTTCAGCTGCAGAAGAAAAACGGTGGCCCGCATGTTGGAACAATGCAACGTTGCTGTCACCCCAGGAAATAAGCTGTCAGTATTCTCAGCTATGGTCACCTTTCTTCAGGTGAAGACATCTGAGTGGATGACCAACAAATCATTCGATGCGATGTTGGCTGCTTTCCGCAAATCTTTCCTAGATGCGTCTGAGCTGCCACACACCTACAGTAAATTGAAGAATTTCCTTCATGCAGTTGGAATTGGATATGACATGATCCATGTTTGTAAGAATAATTGTGTTCTGTTCCGGAAGGATTATGCCAACTTAAGTGAATGCCCAAAATGCAAATCATCAAGATGGAAAGATGGCGATGCTGTGAAGAGGGTTCCTCATAATGTTCTGAGACATTTTCCAATTACACCAAGATTGCAGAGGTTGTTTCATGATGCTGAAACAAGAGAGGATGTACTGTGGAATTCTAGGAACTAGGAGTACAGAGATCAGAATGTAATGAGCCATCCATCTCATGGTAGTGAGTGGAAAAGCTTCAGTGATAAACACAAAGAGTTTGCTGCTGACCCGAGAAACATTAGACTTGGCTTAGCTTCAGATGGATTTAACCCATTTGGCCACCAGAGCGCCACATATAGCATGTGGCCAGTGCTTGTTATCCCTTACAACATGCCTCCAAATGTATGCACCAAAGAATCAAACTACATGATGGCCTTGCTCATCCCAGATCCAAAAAGTCCTGGAAAGGATTTTGATTTGTTCATGGAGCCTCTGGTGGAAGGGTGTTCTTACTCGAGACCTATATAGCAGCCCACCAGCTGATTTCTTTCTGCGTGCTATTGTAATTTGGTGCATCCATGATTATCCGGCTTTGGGCACTATGTCAGGGTGAACGACATATGGTTACAATGCATGTGTTCGCTGTGACAGGAATCCGTTCTCATACGCAATACTTAGCAAGATCTTTTACATTAGACACCGTCGTTTCCTTGCCAAGGACAAGCCGCATCCTAGAAAATACCAAAGACATGTGTTCAATGCAAAGCATGAAAACCGTGATGCACCAAAGAGGCTCACCGCCGATGAGTTGCAAGTGGAATTAGAGAAGGTCAGGCATATTACACCAGGAAACCATCCTGGTAATGGTAGCGGGAAAAGGAAGCGTGGCATGGTAGAAGGGAGATTATTGTTTACCCACAGGTCCACTTTGTGGGACTTGGAGTATTGGAAAGATTTGGATCTGCGGCATAATCTTGATGTGATGCACATCGAGAAAAATATATGTGACAGCATTATCGGCACACTTCTTAACATTGAAGGCAAGACGAAAGATACCTTAAAATCTAGGACTGATTTGACACACCTGGGTATCAGAAAGGATTTGCAGGTGCAAGATGAAGGTAAACCACGGGATATGGCACCAGCTGTGTACGTCTTGGACAAGGCAAAAAGAAAAGAATTCTGCGAGGTCCTGTCACGTGTGAGATTCCAACCCTGAAAGGAGAGTCAGTGCAGATGGAAACAAGGTACAAGGGTTGAAAACTCATGACTGCCACGTCCTACTTCAAAGGGTTTTACATGTTATCCTTAGAGGATTGAGCCGCCCTGACTTATACAGAGCAGTTGCAGAGTTGGGACAATTCTTCAGGGAACTCTGTAGTAGAAATATCAGGATAGATGCTTTGGAGCGTCTTAGAGACAAGATACCAACTATCCTATGCGACCTTGAGAAGATATATCCTCCAACCTTCTTTGATGTGATGGTGCATTTGGCTGTTCATCTACCTGATGAGGCACTACTTAGAGGTCCAATACAGTATGGTTGGATGTACCCTATTGAAAGGCGGCTATGCACTTTCAAGGGCTATGTTAGGAACAGAGCTAGACCCGAGGGTTCCATTGCAGAGGCCTACATTGCTACAGAAGCGTTGACATTCTTCTCAAAATACATTGAAACAACTGATCATCTTAGCAAAGAGGTGGGTGAAGACAATCCCGGGCTCAATGTTTTCGATTATTCTGTTCGAGTTACAGGGAAGAGTCGACAAGAGGACAAACCTAAAGATTTGGACAAAATGGTTTGGTATGTGTTGAATAACTGTCCTGAGATACTACCTTATATCAAGTAAGTGCAGTACTGCAGCTTATACATCGTAATCTACTAAACTTGCAGCATATTCTTATATATTTAGATGTTTGACGCGATCACTATGTTGTGCAGTATGTACAAAGAGGAGTTACTGCCGCAAAATCCAAGAAACATTGACAAACTAGTTATGGCAGGATTTGCGAAATGGTTCAAGAACCATGTAATCTTTTGAAGTGCACTGTCAGTTTTTTAAATATATTGAGTACATAAGATGATCAGCTTGTCTATTTTCTAACCATAGGTTAAGAAGATGCGGGAGGATGGGCAGGCAGTTGATGATGCCCTTTACTCACTAGAAATGGGTCCTGATACTCGGGTAAGACATTATGAATCTTGCATTGTTGGAGATGTGCACTACAACACCCTTGCATGAGACGAAGGCAGGAAGACACAAAACAGTGCCATCATGAGCACGGATACGTATGACAAAGAGACGACTGAAATGTATGCTAACATAACAGACATTGTTCAGTTGCAGTATATCTCCAGTTTCGAGGATCATCGGTGTGTGGTTCTGTTGTGCTGTCGTTGGTATAACCTGTTTTCCAGGATCGCAAAACCCAGAGCTGATGATTATTTCAAATCCATCAATGTCAAGGCGGCGTACCAGACCAAGGAGCCATTTATTTTTGCAAATCAAGCAACACAGATATTTTTCTTGGAAGACACATTAGCACGTAGCGATGACTGGAGAGTATTGCAAAGGTTTGAGCAGAGGAATTCGTTTAATGAAGTTGCACAACAAGATGATGTTTACACTGCTCCTGATGTACAAGATAACATAGATGTTCCTAATATCTTTGAGAACCATCACGTCAATGACGCCGGCGAAAAGATTGCATGTCGTGCTGTGGACATACAAGAGTTGATCAAGAAGAAGCCAACGTTCGGATGTTGAGGACGAAGAAGAAGATGACACCGTGGGGAATTACGATTCAGACTGATACACATGGCAAAGATGTTGACGCTGCTGCTATGGATGATGATTACATTACTTTTGTCGTATTTGCCTGTCAAAAGATGTTTTTTATCTACTATGTGAAATTTTGTTTGCTATGACAACTGAAACCTGATGAACATGTTGTTTAGTATTTTGCTGTGAGAACATCACTTGTTATGTATGCTGATTTGTGTTTGGTGATTGTATGACAACTAAAACATGATGACATTGTTGTTTAGTTGTACTCATATTTGGCTGTGAAACTTGAATTTGATGACATAGTTTGCGGTTGGACTGCAATTTGCTCGACGTCTTCGAATGAGAACAAAGCTGACCCGACAGGGCCTCTGCTATCTATTTATTTATATGAGAAAAAGGGGATACCCCCTGATTTCCGTTAATAGAAATCATTAGATGTTCACAACACTATGCCCAGCCTGCTACACATGTTTCATTCATTACTAGTTTCAGCAAAGTGCTCATGTCGTAGCCACTGAATACATCACGAGTGCTACATACACTGCAAATAAAGAGACAATCATCCTACAGAGCACATCGATTTTGCCCATTATCTTCACAGCTCTTTCATCTCCTCATTGTTGTCAAGGCCGTTCAGTAGCTGTTGCTTGGCCATGATCAGAGGAACTGTGTCTTTAACCTTCTGCTCTGCATCTTCCTCTTCTGCCGTTCCTTCAGTTACTTGTCCAACACCCCAACCTGCTGGTATTGGGATTCCTCGGCTAACCAAATAATCAGTGTAGTTGCATTCCCCCACATCAGCAACTTCCCAGAAATACAAATCACACGAATCTTCCTGTTTCTGCACGAATCAAATTGGAAGATCATCAACCAAACTATTAAAAAAATCAGCAACTGAAAGCAGCAAAACAACACTTAAACATATTATTACCCCATGATTCGGGCATTTGTAGAAGACTCGGCCAGGGTTGCGGATTGTGGTTGAGACGCGACGGATGACTCTGCGTGATTTGCAGCAGTGGCACCACAACAACGGCAGCGGGTTGCGATGAGCAATCGGCTGCGGTGCGCGTGCCGGCGGGGGTGTGATGAGACCCACAGGCGATGGTATGGGTGGCGACTTGGCGCATATCTGGTTGTTGCCTGCTGAAGAGCAGGTGGATGAGCAGCCATCGGACATGGTTGCTGTGGCCAGAGCTTCTGATGCTAGGCAGAGTAAGTAGAGAAGAGGAGAAGCGAACGTTGGATATGTCAGTTTCATTACTTGCAGAGTAGCATAGCACTAAATATAGTCATAGTCTAGGTTTGGATTCGAACCAGCTACAGGAGCACGTCTTTCTTTTTTCTAAAACTCGGCAACGTCTCTTTACTGGTACACTAGCTTGTTCTGTACGCCTTCCCAAGTCTTTGATTTTCTTTCCCTTTTTTTGCGAGGAAGGAAGGAGAACAAAATTGAGAGTTCCTCGGACTCGAACCCAAGACCTCTTGGTTGAAAATCAAGGGTGCTAGTCACTTATGTGGCGAACGTTCCCGGTGAGGAGGACGGTAGACGAACGCATTTTCCTCGCAGTTTTCTTCCTATATATAAAAAAGTATGCTACTTGGTGTCCTCTTAGTCAAAAAATGATTGTGCCAACCTTGACCGTTCGATTGACATTCAACGTCTGTCGCGTTTCTTCAGTCTCTTCTTCCTCAAGCCGCCGAAGCCAAACCAGCACCGGCGGGACCGCCTGCTCTCGCCTCCCACGGCTGGCTGTGATCTTCCCCGGCTCCTATTCATTCCCGTCCGAGGCCTCACCATCGTACTCCATGCTCGCCGCGGCGCCGCCCTCCGGTGTTGTTAACATGGTCAACAACCGAGAGGAATAAGGAGATGACTGTACATGGTGAGGATGACAGTAGGGACCCAGCAGCGCGCGCAGTAATTTTGTTTTTTTGGGATGGAGAAGGGTATCAATTCGGTTGTGCGGGACCCGTGGCCCATCTAGCCCAGGCTTTTATTTCATATGTTTAGCACATGACCAACCCGGTTTGTTTTTTTCCTTTCTGAAAAATGGCTAGCCAGCTATTTTGTTTTTTGCAGAATAACCAACATAGGCCTACTTGCTTTTCTACGCCCTGCTGGGCCGGAAATCTTTTAAGACGAGGAGGGATGCATTTTGCCCAGAAAATGGGCTATAAGTAATAAGAAATGGGCTATAAGTAATAAGAAATGGGCTATAAGTAATAATAAATGGGCTATAAGTAATAATAAATGGGCTGTAAAATGAAAAAAATACAGAAAACAGGCAATTAGTTCCCAAATACTGTTTTCTTTTGGATTTTGATATTTTAAATTTCATTGTTTTTGTGCGGGTAAAATTTCATTGAATTTAAAATAAGGTATATTTAGATTTAAAATTAATTTGAATCCGGCTAGAAATTTCGGGCTGTATGCAGTTTGGGACAGATTTGGAGGCTGACTTGTGGGTCTGCTAGGTTGACGCGTACTTTGGCTTTGTCAATTTAGTCCACAAACGATTCTAGCAGCAGTGACCGTTGGATGTTAATCCAACGGCCGTGCTGCTTCTTCAATATCTGATCTTCTTGCTCCAGCCGCTCAAACCAGCTCTGGTGGGACTGCCTGCTCCCGCCTCCCGTGGCCGGCTGTGCTGCCGCACAGGCCGCACCGCCCCACCCTACTTCATTGCTGGCCAGGCCATTCCTCTACTCACCCACACCTCCTGTTATTTTCCGGCGACGGCAGCCGGACCAGTAAACCCTCGTACTCCCCACCGCGTGGGCAACCATTGCCGAGTCTTCCCCGGCTCCGTGTTGTTCCCTTCCTAGGCCTCGCCGTCGTCCACCTCCATGGTGCTCTCGGCGCGGCCTAGTCAACATGGTCAACGAACGACATCCATCGGCCGTGGATTGTACGCGCAAAATAATGATTCCTCCACCTGACGGCTGGGACCCACCGGAAGAGCCTCTGTATTTCACGAAAAAACGTTCCCACCGCTGACATGTCGGACCCACCAGCTATATCTTCGCACGCAAGGAAGTGCCTCCTTATTACACACAAAAAAATGAATACCCACCCTGCTAGATGGGACCCACCATAGTGGGAGGATGACTTGTGGGCCAACTAAGTTGACGAGGGTAGAGGGCTTTGTCAACTTAGTCAATATGAACGATTCTAGCTCCAGTGACCGTATGATGTCCATCCAACGGCCATAGTGCTTCTTCAACCTCTGGTCTTCTTGCTCCAGCCGCCCAAAGCAGCGCCGGTCGTGCCGCGTGCTCCTGCCTCTCGTGGCCGGCTGTGGTGCCGCGGAGGCCTTACCGCCCCCTACTACTCCCACCGCTGGCCCAGGGTATCCCTCTACTCACCCACACCCCCTATTATTCTGCGGCGACGGCAGCCTCACGCCGTAGCCGAACCAGTGAACCCTCGTACTCCTCTCCGCGCGGGCTACCACTGTTGCGTCTTCCCCGGCTCTGCGTCATCCCCTTCCTAGGCCTTGCCGTCGTCCAGACCACCGCCCTGGTGCTCTCGGCGCGGCGTGGTCAACGTGGTCAACGACCGACTTCCATCGGAAGAGTACTGTACGTGGAGAGGCTGATAGCTAGGTCCAGGCGGCCGCAAGGAAGTGCCTCCTTATTACACGCAAAATAATTATTCCTCAAGCTGATAGCAGGGACCCACCGGACGGGTCACCTTATTTCGTGAAAAAAAACGTTTCCCCCCTGACTGCTGGGTCCCACCAGATGGGCCAGCGTATTTCGTGAAAAAAATGTTCCCCGCGCTGTCAGCTCGGACCCAATGGAAGTGCCTCCTTATTACGCACAAAAAAATGAATACTCCCCTTGCTAGCTGGGACCCACCATGGTGGGAGGCTGACTTGTGGGCCTACTAAGTTGACTGGGACGGGGGCCTTTGTCAACTTTAGTCAATATGAACGATTCTAGCTCCAGTGACCGTACGATGTCCATCCAACGGCCGTAGTGCTTCTTCAACCTCTGGTCTTCTTGCTCCAGCCGCCCAAAGCAGCGCCGGTCGTGCCGCATGCTCCTTCCTCCCGTGGCCGGCTGTGCTGCCGCGAAGGCCTCAACGCCCCCTACTATTCCCACCACTAGCCAGGCCCTGCAGCGACGGTGGCCTCACACCGTTGCCGAACCAGTGAACCCTCGTACTCCTCTCTGCGCGGGCTTCCACTGCCGCGTCTTCCCCGGCTCCCCGTCGTCCCCTTCCTAGGCCTCGCCGTCATCCACCGTCTTGGTGCTCTCGGCGCAGCGTGGTTAACGTGGTCAAGGAACGACTTCCATCGGACGTGGACTGTATGTGGAGAGGCTGACAGCTGGGTCCACGGCCGCAGCAAGGAAGTGCCTCCTTATTACACGGAAAATAATGATTCCTCCACCTGACAGCTGGGACCCACCGGACGGGCCACTATATTTCGCGAAAGAATGTTCCCCCCTGACTGCTGGGACCCACCAGCTACATCTTCGCACGCAGGGAAGTGCATCTGGGCAAAAAACAAAACGATTCTCCCCCCTGACCGCTGGGACCCATCAGCGACACCTTCGCATGCAAGGAAGTGCATCCGGGCAAAAAAAAGATTTGCCCCCTGACTCCTGGGACCCACCAGCTACATCTTCGCATGCAAGGAAGTGCGTTTGGGCAAAAAAAACCAAAACGGTTCGCCCCCCTGACTGCTCGGACCCACCAGCTACATCTTCGCACGTAAGGAAGTGCCTGACAGTCGGGACCCACCTGGTCGAAGCGTACGTAGCATTGTCATTCTGGTCGCGAATGTGTACGTACATACTGGTCGATGTAGAGGCGTGCACGTGTCATAGATGTAGAGTCGCGCACGTGTCGCAGTAGAGGTGCGCACGTAGCATGTACACGTACGTACAACAGCGAGGGTGCAAGAAAGAAAATACGGTCACGTACGTACATACGGGCAGGGTCTTGAACGCCTACTCGCGCATACGTACATGGCTGGGTCGGAACGGAGAAACAACGTCGTCGTCATGTTCATGGGGAGCCAACCGGCTGGGTTGGAATGGAATGCGTGGTCATGTTCATCGGGAGGGCTTGGACGGAACATGCGATGGAAACGAGGCCTGGCGTACCACACAACGGAGGAAACGACCTTGTGTTCGACCGGCCACATTCGAAACAGGGTCCTGTTGATCGGGAGGAAACAGACCTCCTACGGTCGAAATGGGGGTCCTTTTGATTGGGAGGGGTGTGGCATACCGCAAAACGGAGGAAACGGATCTCCTACGGTCGAAACGGGGGTCCTATTGATCTGTAGGGGTGTGGCGTACCACAAAACGAATGAAACAGACTTGTGTTGGAGCGCTACAGTCGAAACGGGGGGGGGGAGGAGGGGTGTGGCGTACCGCAAAACGAGACTCCACGGGATATTGTTCATCTCCACCGTCGACCTCCTCCAGCCTCCACGGGCTACCGTCGACCTCCTCCAGCCTCCACGGGCTCCTGTTCATCCAGCCTCCACCGCGCGCTACTCCACCGGCTACTATTCAACCACCCCTCCATGGGCACCCCTCCACCATCTACTGTTCATCCAGCCCTCCACACCACGGGGTCCTGTTCAACCACCCCTCCACGGCCACCCCTCCACCGTCTACTATTCATCCAGCCCTCCACACCACGGGTTCCTGTTCATCCAGGTGCAACACCACCGCTCACTGTTCATCCAAACCTCCCTGCAATGCTCACTGTTCATCCCAGAGGCAAAATCGATCGGCTTCAGTTAGCAGCAGTAGCGAAGGAATCGCTCCATCGGGTTCAGTTAACAGCCATCGATCGATCACTTGTGTTCAGTAACGCGTAGCCTGCAGTGCGCTCGGGTTCAGTTAGAGCCCAATGCCTCGCTCGGCTTCAGTTAGAGCCAACGCCTCGCACACACGCGCGTACCTATACGAGAGAAACGCGCATCGCTCTCCCATCGTAACCGCCAACTCCTCGAAATTTTCCTCCCCCTCGCTTCTACCATGGTTTTTTCCGTCATGGACGGCCAAAGAATGTCATGCAGCTGCGCCTCCGGCCCGCCCAGGACGAGAAGCCCATTTTCTGTCATGATTTTTTGTCATAGAAGTAGGAGCCCACCACATCTATGATGATACCGGGTTTTGTCACAATTATCATCATAGAAGTGTCATATGTATGACAGAAAAAATTTCGTTCGGCCCAAAATGTCACGGATGTGTCTTTTTTTTGTAGTGTCGTGGAAATAGTGGAAACTTTAGTGTTCCTGATATTATCATCCTTTAACGTGCCTTTCTTGGGGATAATAGTTTTAGTATGGGTGCCGTCATTGCTAAACGGCTAATCCTGAATCGTACAAAAGGCCCCATATTTGGAGGTATCTATGCTTCACGTCTTGCTAGACATTTTGAGAAACCTATTAGGCACCATGAGAAAGAGGAGACAAAATTGCCTCCTTACATTTTAGATTACAAGAGCATGGTAGCACACACGTTTATTGTTGACAACAAAGAGAAGATGCTCTTGTATAACCTTAGATTTAATAAGGAACACAATGAGAATATTATTTTGCCTGCGCCTCTGTTGTTTGATTTGATTACAGATAATTTTCTTGTTACACCGGAGGTGGTGTACGCTCATCGAGGCCAAGCATCCACTCCAGAACCTGAACCTGAGCCGGAACCTGCACTGGACCCTTATCATGCATCATCTTTCCAGTGGGATTCAAAGATGGCCAGCAAGTGTTATCCTGATTACACCTCCCAGTGCATCGGGGAGAGTAGCAGCGGTCCTTGGTATCAGATCAACTTAGGCCAAAAGCCTAAGCTTGGCAGAGTACGTATTTCTCATCGACTTTACATTCATGTTCACACATTAGTCGTCGGTGCCCATACTCTTTCATTGTATTATCCATGCTAGTTTAATTTCCTTTTTTCTAGCCTTCTTCTTGTGTGTTTGATAAACCTTAAGAAAAACCAAAAAAAATTAGTTAGTTTAATTTCCATGCTTGTAGTAGAAATTAAAATGAAAACCCCAAAAGATTTCTCGTTCTTCTTTTACTTGTTGGGAGCTTTCCCGTGTAAATAGTTTTCTTTTCTTTTCTTTTCTTTGGGGGTCGAGAGTAGAAGACCATATTGAAAATGTTTAGTGGCTCTCATATGCATGATTGTTTATTTAATTTAGAGCCCATATTACCCTGTCTTCTCTCTTGAGTTGAATGCTTGCAGATTCCAGCTTAGTCCAATGCACGTGCACTATTATTATTATACACATTGTTCGGTCGTGCAAGTGAAAGGCAGTAATGATGATATATGATGGACTGACTGAGATGAGAAAAGATGGTATGAACTCGACCTCTCTTATTTTTGTAAATATGATGAGTTCATCGTTCCTGGTTCAGCTTATTATGAGGTAAATATATATGCAATGACATTTAGAGATTGTAGTTGCTTGTGCCATGCTTGATTAACTATGAGTTATAATGGTCTACCTTGCGTGCCAACATGCTATTAGAATGATTATGATGTGGTATGATGGGATGGTATACTCCTTTGAATGAATTGAGTGACTCGACTTGGCACATGTTCACGCATGTAGCTGAAACAAATTAACATAGCCTTCATGATATTTATGTTCATGGTAGATTATATCCTACTCATGCTTGTATTCGGTGTGAATTAATTTCAATGCATGTTTATGACTGTTGTCGCTCTCTCAGTTGGTCGCTTCCCAGTCTTTTGCTAGCCTTCACCTGTACTAAGCGTGTCGGTGTACTAGAGTAGGGGTACCCTAGTATTCCGAACTTGTGCACGGGCAGTCGCAGCGCCCCGCGGCAAGGCTTGCCGGGTGCCCGCCAAGGTCCTCCGTGGTTCCATTGGAGCCATTCAAGAACAAAGTGTTTAAACCGAGGAGACAAGGCCCCGGCAAGAGGAGCTTGCCGGGAAGGAGACAAGGCCCCGGCAAGAGGAGCTTGCCGGGAAGGCTAACCGAGGCATTTCAAGGAACTTGCCGCGACACTCTACGTGTCCCGACAAGGCCCGATGAGCGACAAGCTTCCGGGCACGACAAGACAACGACCGCGGCAAGGCGCTTGCCACGGCAGGCCACCACTCTGTACTCACGCTCCAGCGCATCCGTCAACGTGTCGCCTCGGGACCTTTCCAGGCGCGCGTGGCGAGAGGCTGTGTAGCCAGCGGTGCGAGGTGGCAAGCGGCGATGACAAGACCGCCATCGTGGCAAGCGGTGGCACCCCTAACGGTCACTTTTCTGCACTGTTTGGGCGATACAGACGGGCATTTAATGCCTTTGTCCCCTGCCGTCAGGGTTAGGTATGATACACTGTACAAGTAGGTGTACCAACCACAACTCTTTTTCCATTTTTACCCCTGCATGTGTTGCCACCTGTCGGTGACCCCTTGAGCATATAAAAGGAGGCCCATGCGCAACGTAGAGGGGGTTCGAAGCATTCGAAACCAGAGAACACTCACGCTCTCGAGCAAGAACTCAATACAACCACAAAGCAGCAGTAGGAGTATTATCTCTCTGGAGAGCTCCGAAGCTGGGTAAAATCGCTCGCGTGCTTCGCCTCGATCCGCTCTTCGTGCGATCTCCACCCCCCGCCGGACTGAAAGGGGCTCCGGTCCCATAGGTGTTCGTTCCCACGTCATCTTTGGTGCGCCAGGTAGGGGGCGTCGAGGTTGTGTGAACCTGATCCGGCGTTCACGCGGGCCAGATCTTCATCTTCTTCATCATCTTCATCGAAATGCCACCGAAGAAGAAGGCTTCGGAGGTGGCTGCTCCGTCCACGTCGATCCCACCGCCACCGGAGCAAACGGGTGGTGGGGTAGACACCGGCGGAGGAACGGGCGCCGACGAGGGAGCTCACGCTGCCGCCAGGTCCAAGGACAAGACTGCACAAACCTCGGCGTCCGTACATGCACCGCGCCCGTCTCAGGAGGTGCGGGGCCAACAGCATCATGGTACTCGCGGTACCATACGTTCGTTGGACCGAGATCGAGCTGGCGGATCTCGAGATGCTCAAGACCAGCATGCACGCCAACCTGCTGGCACGAGCAAGACACGGTCGCCTGGACGGGATCCTGCTCCTTCTAACATAGTTAGAAGTCCGAGCATATCCCGCTCCTCGCACCGTTCGCCACCGCCACCGAAGACCCCAAAAGAAGCGTTGGCTCGAGCCCAACTGCTCCTGGATTACCCTCCAACGGCGGACAAGATCGACGATTGGAGGGCCACCATTCAGAGTCTCATCGGCTTTGCCAACGGCGACACTCCATGGCAGCCGAATGCGTCGCAGCCGCGGCAAGATTGCCGGACGCGAGCCGATGGCGACAAGACCGGTGGAGGTGAAACCACCGTGCACTCTCCACCCCGAAGGCCAAGATCGCCGACTCGCCGGGTCAACCTCGACACTGACTCCACAGCATCATCAGATCCACGAGCTCGCCGCGATCAATGCCAAGTTCTTCAAGAACGGCAGCAAGAGGACGCTCGTACTCGCATCGAGCGTCGAAGAGAAGCGCGGCGTCAGTCAGACCAGCACGCTAGGCCCACTGTCGACATGCATGCGCCAGGGGAACCAGGCGACTTGTCGTACGCTGTAGGTTGCCCTGCGTTCACTCGTGAGCTGCGGCAAGTCCAGTGGCCCAGCACAAAGAATTTCAAACCAGATGTGCCAGAGAAGTACGACGACAGGTTGCATCCGTCGGAGTTCCCCAGCATCTACACCATCGCGGTGCAAGCTGCCAGGGGGCGCGACGACAAGATCCTTGCCAACTACTTCCCGCTGGTGCTCAAACCCAACGTCAGATCCTGGCTCATGCACTTGCCGGACAACTCCATATCCTCATGGGCGGATCTGTGCCATCAGTTTGTCGGCGCCTTTACAGGAGGCCACAAGCCTCATGGCCAAGAGAGCGATCTGCATCTGCTCGCCCAGAAGGAAGGAGAGCCCCTGCGCAAGTATATTCAGAGATTCAGCCAAGTACAGCGCAACATCCCAGATGTCCACCCTGCCGCGGTCATCAGCGCGTTCCATCAGAACGTGCGAAACTGCATGATGCGGGAGGAGATGGTGATGTGCAAGATCAGGGACGTCAATGAGCTATATGCCCTGGCCGACAAGAGTGCACGTGCTGAAGAAGGGAGGAAACTCCCCGGAGAGAACACAGGAGCAGGGGGATCTGACAGCGAGGATGCCGCCCCGGCAAGGAAAAACCGGCGGCGGAACAATAGAAAGAGGAAAGGCAAAGACGTGCTAGTTGTTGAGCAGTCCAGCAATGGAGGTGGCGCCGAGAAAGCCAAAGCTGGTAACTCCGGCGAGGCTGTGGCTGCCGCCGACAAGCAGGGCGGCTCCGACAAGCAGTACTGCAAGATCCACCGCACCAAGGGCCATGATCTCCAGAGCCGCAAAAAGGTCGAGCAACTTGTCGAGCAACAGAAGGCTGAGTACGAGCGACGTGACAAGGAGAAGGCCCAGGAAGGTACTGGAGGATCCGGCAAGAAGCGTCCTGGCCGGGGAGGACGCCGCGGCAAGGCCAAGCAGCGGCAAGGAGACAGGCCTCCCCGCGGCCGCGACAAGGATGAAGATGAAGATGACGACGAAGATATGGATGATGATGAGGCCGATGAGCAGGAGTTTCAGAAAGCCACAGAGGTCCTGTGCGTTGACGGCGGCGCTTCTCTGCATACTTCACACCGCCAGCTCAAACAGTGGGTGCGGGAAATCAACGCAGCAGAACCACCCGTTGAGTCACGCAAGCCTCTGAGATGGTCCAGCACACCTATCATCTTTGATATTGAGGACCACCCTGATCGCATAACTGCGGTCGGATGCTTGCCGATGTTGGTCTCACCAACTATCCGCAATCTCAAGGTCACTAAGATGCTAGTTGACGGTGGGGCCGGCTTGAACCTAATCTCCTCCGCGGTACTTCAGAAACTCCAGATCCCTGACAGCGAGCTCGAAGAGACCGGCACATTCCAAGGAATCAACCCGGGAAGGAGCAAGCCGAAGGGGAAGATCATGTTGCCGGTAACATTTGGCAGCGAGCTGAACTTCAGGACTGAGAGGGTCACTTTTGACATTGCTGATTTCCCATTACCTTACAATGGGATACTCGGCCGCCCAGCGCTCGCCAAGTTCATGGCAGCCTCTCACTATGCCTACAACGTACTAAAGATGCCCGGTCCGATAAGTGTCATCTCTGTCCTCGATGACAAGAAAGATGCTCTTATCTGCACCGACAAGATCTACCGGGAAGCAGCAGCCGCAGCAGAATGCAAGACACTTGCCGCTGAAGCTCCCAGAGGGAAGAAGAAGACCAAGTCCGGCAAGAGCTCTGATGCCCACTCCAGCAAGCGCACCTCTTCGGAGTGCTGCCCTACCGTCGAGGACGCGCCATCGAGCTCCACCGGCAAGTGTAAGAAGACGAAGGCAGCTCCGCCAGAGACCAAGAAGGTGCCCGCCAAGGAGGACGGCACTGGTGGTACCTTCACCATCAGTGCCACTCTCGACCCCAAATAGGAAAGCGCGCTCGTTGCTTTCCTGCGGGCGAACGTCGACGTGTTTGCGTGGCAACCGTCTGACATCCCCGGTGTTCCCTGGAAAGTAATTGAGCACCACCTTGCCGTCTGTCCTCACGCGCGGCCCGTCAAGCAGAAAGTCAGGAAACATGCAGTGGAGCGCCAAGAATTCATTGCAGAAGAAATCAAGAAGTTGGAAGCAGCAGGCCTTGTCAGAGGAGTGCTCCATCCTACATGGTTGGCCAATCCTGTAGTCGTGCGCAAGGCAAACGGGAAATGGAGGCTTTGTATTGACTTTACTGATGTTAATAAAGCTTGTCCCAAAGACCCATTTCCCTTGCCGCGCATTGACCAGATTGTTGACTCCACGGCCGGATGTGACTTGCTTTCATTTCTTGACGCATACTCAGGATATCATCAGATCTTCATGGCAGAAGAGGATGAGGAGAAGACCGCATTCATCACTCCATGTGGCACATACTGTTTTGTACGGATGCCCTTCGATTTGAAGAATGCTGGTTCAACATTTGCAAGAGTAGTCCATGACGCTTTTGAGCCACAGTTGCATAGAAATGTGGAAGCCTACATGGATGACATAGTGGTCAAGAGCAAGGACAAAGCAACCCTGATTCAGGATTTGGACGAGACCTTTGCAAATCTACGCAAGATCAACCTCAAGCTCAACCCTGAGAAGTGTGTGTTTGGAGTTCCTTCCGGCAAGCTTCTCGGGTTCTTCGTGTCTCAGCGGGGAATTGAAGCCAATCCCGACAAGATCAAAGCCATTGAGCAGACTGAAGCACTGAAGCGCGTCAAGGATGTACGAAGGCTTGCCGGCTGCGTGGCTGCGCTCAGCAGGTTTATCTCTAAGTTTGCTGAGCGCGCCCTGCCATTTTTCAAAATACTGAAAAAGGCAAGTCCAATGAAATGGACTCCGGAAGCGGAGGCTGCGCTGCAGGACTTGAAGAGATACCTGTCCTCCACTCCAATACTTGTCGCACCTAAGCCACAAGAGAAGTTGCTGCTGTATCTAGCGGCAACCAATCAAGTGGTTAGTGCTGCGTTAGTAGCGGAGAGGGAGGCGGATGATGAGCCAGTGACCACAGCAAGTGCATCCAGCGACAAGCAGGGGGCTTCCCCGACAAGCTCTGGTCCCGACAAGGATGGATCTGCGCAGATACAGGAGGAGAAACAGAAGAAAATGGTGCAGCGCCCAGTTTACTTTGTCAGTTCCCTTCTGCAGGGGGCTAGGTCAAGGTACTCTAGTGTGCAGAAATTGCTTTTCGGCCTTCTCATGGCCTCGAGAAAGCTGCGCCATTACTTCCAAGCACATGCGATCACAGTTGTCACTCGTTTTCTGCTGAAGAGGATACTGCAGAATCCAGAAGTAACAGGTAGGATTGTCGAGTGAGCACTGGAATTGTCAAGCTTTGGCCTCAAGTTTGAGAGCACTTCAACTATCCAGAGCCGGGCATTGGCAGAGTTCATAGCAGAGTGGACGCCAACACCAGATGAAGAAACTCCAGAGACGAGCATCCCCGTCAAGGACGCAAGCAAAGAGTGGCTGATGTACTTTGATGGTGCCTTCTCGCTGCAAGGCGCCGGTGCGGGCGTGCTGCTTGTCGCACCCACCGGAGAGCACCTCAAGTACGTAGTCCAGATGCACTTTCCCATGGAACAAGCAACGAACAATACTGCAGAGTATGAAGGTTTGCTTGCCAGTCTCAGGATCGCGGCAGACCTTGGGATCAAGAAGCTCATTGTCAGGGGTGACTCACAGCTTGTCGTCCGCCAAGTGAACAAGAATTATCAGAGTCCGTTGATGGAAGCCTACGTTGATGAAGTGAGAAAGTTAGAAGAGAACTTTGACGGCCTGCAAATGGAACATGTTCCGAGAGCACAGAACGACATTGCCGACGGCCAGTCAAAGTGCGCCGCACTTAAATTACCTGTGGAACCAGGGATTTTTGTGCTCAAGCTGACTCAACCATCCGTAACACCATCAACTGGACAGAGCAAGAAGAGGAAGTTGGTTTCTGGTGACTATTTTCCGGCGGAGCTCCCCGAAGCCGCCGCCAAGAGGGTCCCCAAGATCAACACCAAGAGTGCTGAGGAGCAGTCTGCTCCGACAAGCCCTAGGGTTTGTTCCGTTGAAGCAGACGCTCCCGACAAGTTTTGCTTCGGCAAGCTTGCCGGGGAACATCAAGCTCTGGCTGAGCCGCAGGTTCTTGCCATGGAAGCGGATGTCCCCGCAGCAGCATATGTGCCTTTAGTCCTTGTTGTCGAGCCACAAGCTCCAGCATGGGCGCAGCAGATTGTCCTTTTCCTTCAGACAGGAGAACTTCCCGAAGAGCAAGAAGAAGCGGAAAGAGTAGCCCGGTAGTCAAGTATGTACCAGTTTGTCGACGACATACTGTATAGAAGAAGATTCAACGGTGTGAAATTGAAGTGTATTCCCCAGGAAGATGGACATAAGCTGTTGGCGGAGATACATGGAGGCATATGTGGTCACTACATTGGCGCAAGAGCACTTGCCGGCAAAGCATTCCAGCAAGGTTTCTTTTGGCCGACAGCCCTCCAGGATGCAACTGCACAAGTAACCAAGTGTGAAGCGTGCCAGTTCCATTCCAAGCAGATACACCAGCCAGCTCAAGCTCTCCAGATGATCCCTTTATCCTGGCCATTTTCGGTCTGGGGGCTCGACATCCTCGGCCCTTTTCCCCGAGCTGTCAGGGGCTTTGAGTACTTGTACGTTGCAATCGACAAGTTCACAAAGTGGCCGGAAGTGGAAGCAGTGAGGAAGGTGACAGCACAGTCAGCAGTCAAGTTCTTCAGGTCGATTGTTTGTCGTTTTGGGGTCCCTAACAGGATCATCACCGACAACGGCACGCAATTCACGACTCGCACCTTCATGCAGTATGTCCAAGATCTTGGCACCAAGGTCTGCTTCACTTCTGTTGCTCACCCGAGAATCAACGGCCAAGCAGAGAGGGCAAATGCTGAAGTGCTGCGCGGGCTCAAGACCAGGACTTTTGACAGGCTGCACAGGTGCGGAAAGAACTAGATCGAGGAGCTGCCGGTGGTTCTTTGGTCGATCAGGACGACGCCAAATCGAGCCACTGGCCAGACACCTTTCGCTCTAGTCTATGGAGCAGAGGCAGTTCTCCCCATGGAACTCGTATACGGATCGCCTCGAGTGCTCGCTTATGATGAGCTTGAGCAAGAGCAGCTGCGACAAGATGACGCGCTGCTCCTTGAGGAGGATCGTCTTCAGGCTGCTGTACGAGCTGCTCGATACTAGCAAGCTTTGCGCCGCTACCATAGCCGCAAAGTTAATGCTAGAAGTCTCGAGGAAGGCGACCTTGTTCTTCGGCGCGTTCAGTCCGCCAAGAATTCCAACAAGTTGACGCCGAAGTGGGAAGGCCCTTATCGGGTGAAGCGAGTCACTAGGCCCGGCGATGTCCGCCTTGAGACTGAACATGGCTTTCCGGTGGGCAACTCCTGGAACATTGAGCATCTTAGTAAGTTTTACCCGTAAGGTGCAGTTGCCGGAACCTGTTCCGGCAACCACCTTTTGTAGAAGTCTTGCCGCTGTTGCATGTAATCCTTTGTACAAAGCCGGGCGCAGACGCCGTGCATAAATAAAGTTCATATGCTCCGCGCATCTTGTCAATTTCATGATTTCTATTCTTTGCATGTGTTATCTGACACTTTGTGCAGCACTTACCCTCGGTAAGCAATAACGAGCCTTAAGGCTCCATATCTTTATTTTCCCTTCTTTCTTTTTCTCAAAAGGAAGGTTCCCTCGCCCACAAGTTTGCCGGGGGGGAAGGAGGAGATAATGGTGTGGACCAGGCATCGTTCAAGAAAGTTTCGCCTTGCCGGGACGCGAACGACAGAAAAACTAAGTTGCCAAAGTTTGAGCACTCAGTTTTAAAAATTTTAAGTTATTTTCCTCGAACGACCGTGCTTTGTATGGAAAACTTGTGCGCGGAGGAACCAACTCGTAGCTAGTTGCGCCCTTACTTTGTTTCGAGTCCGCTCAACAACTTAAGTGTGCTGCGACTAGTTGCGACAAGGTTTCTTGTCGGTAGCGGCACCGCCAGCAGGCTGCTGATGTTCCGCACTCAGCGCTCGCGGCAAAGGTGCCTACGCCGGCAAGTTCCCTAAAAGCGTAGGGCAAAAACATACAAAGGAAGGAATCAAGTAAAGGAAATAACATAGCAAATACTGCCCAAAATAAAGTTATATTACAAAATAGCTTGTCGCAGCTCTAAACAGATTGTTTTTCATAACATGACTAGCAGCGGCAAGAAAAGGAGAAAACAGGCGGCCTAATCTACGCGATCGCCGTCAACCCTCCTGACTTCATTCACCTTGTCCACAATGGGTGCGACAAGGGCCTTGAGCTCTTCCAGATCAGCGTCTGCCGGCAGCTTCTTGAGGACGTTGGTGAGGTTGAGGCCTGGGTTGCGGAAGGCCACCTTCACCAACACCTTCTCCTGAACTCTCGCACAGATCGTGCGCGACTCGTTGGCCAGCTGCTTTGGGATCCTCTCCCGGAGTTGCTGGAGGGCCGTCGCCACGCCCTTGAAGAACAGAGTGAGCTTGGCGCTGGGCTGGAGGTTCTCATCGGAGGAGTACCCAAAACCCTCCATTCCCAGCTGTGCCAACTCCTCGTCGATGACTGCGGCAATGTTTACGAGGCCCTCTGTCCAGAGCTCCACAGTCTCCCTGAAGGTGTTCTGGGTTTCGGCGGCCCTCGTCAGCAGCGCTTCATTGGCCTTGATCTCTTCCTTCAAGGCCACCTCCCGCTCCTTGGCGCTGTCCAGCGTCTCGGTCAGCGTAGCCAACTTTAGCTCAAGATCAGCATTGGAGTCCTTGGCGGCGCTCAGCTCTTTGCCCTTCTTGAGGAGACGACCCTGTAGCTCACCGTGGGAAAGGGCGTCCTTCTCGCGCTCGCGCTGGAGCGTGGCAAGCTCTTCATTCCTCGCCTTAAGATCGGCCTCTAGCTGCGCCACCTTCACCTCCAGCTCCTTCTTGGCGGCCTCGGCAGCTGCGGCAGCATCCTTTCCCTCCTTGAGAGCCCCGCCAAGTGTTTGCTCGCGCGTAGCAAGCTCCTCCTCATAGCTGTCCAGATTGACCTTCCGCTGCGTCAACTCGCCTTCCCGCACGGACAGCTCCTCGGCGGCAAGCCGCTGTTGCTCTTCGGCTTCAGCCTTCTCGAGGAGGAAGGCCTTCCGCGCCTTGACAAGCTGTGCCCGCTCTTCTGCAATGGACCGGGGGTCTTCCTGGTTGCGACTCTGGAGCTCCTCTGCATGCTTCTCAATGTCCACTCCCGCCTGCGCGACAAGCGCTTCCCGGGGTTCTAGTTTGGCTTGTCGGGCACGGTAGAGTGACAGCAGCCTCCGCAGCAGCTATTCCTCTTCAGGCTCGCCGCCGCTGCTGCTTGGCACGTCGACCAGTGTCAACCCAGCGGAGGCGAGCACTTCTCCGTCAAAGACTTCTCCTTCAACCGGCGCCCTGGAGCTTGACGCCCAGGGAAGTTTGATGAAGACACCATCGCCGGCCTTCAGATAGGCGCCGGGCTGGGGCTCTTCGGAGCTTGGCGCTGCGGCAGCAGTGGAGGGATCGGCGGTCGGCGTAGCGCCTTGCGCTCCTGCGGCCTCGGGGCCGTCAGTGCGATCGCCGGACCCCTCGCCAGCTCCTGCGTCAGCAGCTTTGGCGGCCTCTTCGCCGGCGGGATCTTCGGCGCCAGCTTCTCCTTCGGGGGCAGCGGCGTCGTTGGTGTCACCGCGCGCGTTCTCCTCGCCGGTGGCCTAGGTCTCCATCGGCTCCGTGGATGGCGGATCTGAAGACAGGAAGAGGGAGAAGAAGTCAAGCAAATATCCAAGAAGAAAAATCAGAAGAAGAAGAACCCAAGGGAAGTTTTCTGACAAGAAGGATTACCTATGCTGGGCTCTGCAGTCATGGGCTCCACCACTGGGGGGTCGCTGGTCCCGTCCCTTGCCGGAGAACTGTCCCTTGCCGGGGACTCCTCTCTTGCCGGAGAGCGCTCCCTTGCCGGGGAATCCTCCCTTGGCGGCGTAGTCGAAGCAGATAGTATCTCAGGGGCGGTTTCCGGTTGCTCCTGGTGAGGCTGTTCTGCACCTACACAAATCAAGAAACAGGTATCAACAAATAAAGAGCACCCATGCGCGCCCAACAACAGGAAGTAAACAGATACTTACGCTGGGGGCTGCGCTGGGGGCTGCTTCGGGGAGTAGTTGCCGGGTCCGGCAAGGTGGTCTCGGGCGCGCCCCCTGCTGTCGAGGTGGGCTCGTCCTCGATGATAATCACCGGAGCCTTGGCCCTCTTTGCCGCTCTCTAGGCCAGGGTCCTAGGAAGTTCAGAGTAAAGCAAATCAGATGCAAGACAAAAACAGCAAGAATTGAAGAATTACAAGTACAGCAAAGAATCTTACTCTTCTTCTTCCTCGTCGGAGCTGAGTGCGGAGAGGTCGAAGTTCGGCCCTCTTTCGGCGCGACGAGGCGGAGGAGTAGGCTCCCTTGCCCGCTTGGCGGGGGCAGCGGTTGGGTCGGAAGCGGCGGTCCGGGAAGACCCCGCTCCAGTTGCCGCGGCGGCGTGAGACGCTCCCGCGGCAACAGTGCTTGTCGCGGTGGAGCGTGTCCCGCGGCGCGGCGGCTGTTGACCCGTCTGCCGCCCTGCTACGTCCCTGGCCCTGCGGAGGCGTCTTCTTGGTGGAACTAGGGGCTGCACTGGGAGCTCTACTTGCGGCAAGCTGCTTGAAGATGGCTGGCCGCTTGCACCCTCGGCGGGCTCGCTCGATTCAGCTTCAGGCTCTCCCTCGCCGGCAATTTCTCCGGCAAGCTCGTCTCGATCGGCAAGGCTTGCCGCCTCGGCTGCCTCTGCCTCCTCCACGGTAAACCCAAACTCGCCCGCGGCAGCGGCCGCCGCCGCCTCTTCCGCCCTGGTGGCGATGCGCCGCATCTCATCTTCGGTGGTGTCACGGGTGAGGCTCCTCTATTCGTCGGCACGGACCGCCACCTCCACCAAGCCGTCGAAGAACTGCTGCACGACGTCGTCCGCGGGCTCTTGCCAAGTTGGAATAATTCCATGCGAGTCGCACTCCGGCATCATTGCGCGGATGCGATCAAGCGAGGAATTGTTGCACAACGGGACAACGCCCTGCGGCAGCCTGAACCATTCTGGATGCTGAGGATCATGCTTGAACAGCTCCTTGAGCATCGCATCCAGCTCCAGGACGGTGAAGTTGAAGTTGAGGCCCGGGCGCAGCCTCATGATATCCGCCGGACCCCCAAACTCCCAGGCGGGTCTCCTCCTCTCTTGCAGGGGGGCGATGCAGCGGCAAAGGAAATCCGTGCCAACAGCGCCTACAGTGAGTCCGGCAAGCCTGAGCCTCAAGATCCGGGTGATGGCAATCTTCAGCTTGTCGTCGTCCGCGGCTAGGTCGCTCCAATCGTTGCCGCGCACTGCTGGGGCTTGGCGCAGGGCAGTGAACGGCTGCGGGTTCTCCTCAACGATCCAACACCATTCCGCTCTCCACTCCTCCCATTTGCTGCGGAGCTCCCCCTCCAGATAGGCCTCCTTCTTGCCGGCTCTCGAGATCCAGGCAATTCCTCCAGCTAGAGGCTCTCCTCTCTCGACCCGGGGCATGAAGAAATGGCGGAAAAGGGCTACGTTTGGGTGGACTCCAACAAAGTTTTCGCAGAGATGTGCGAAAACTGCCATGGTCAGGACAGCACTGGGGGTGAAGTCAAGGAGGTGGAACCCGTAGGTGTTCATGATATCACAAAAGAACTCAGAGAAGGGCGGGCAGAGCCCGTAGTAGAAGAACAGCGCGAAGAAAGGGTATCCGTTCGGAGCCCGTTCGGAAGCGGCGGTGGAGAGTACCTTGGTGCGCGGATGCGCTCGCGTCTCCGGCGACCAGAAGAGGTAGAACCACTCCCTCAGCTCCTTCGCGGAGAGCTCAGGGGGGAAAGTTGACCGCTCCTTTCGCAGCGCCTCGAGCCGCAGCGCCTCGGCCAACTTCACGCCCTTCCCGGTTTTCGGAGCCATGGAGGAGGTGGTGTGGGAGATCGAAGGCGTTGGCGGCGACGGTGGTGATGGGGGGCGGAGCGCTGCTCTCTTTCGGCTTTGGAAGCGGAGGGGAGCGGGGGAGATTTCTGATATTGGAAACAACAACTGGCGAGATGGGGGAACTGCCCCTGTTTCCCCTGCTTATAAAGAGGGACAAGGCAAATGTTACACTTTTTCCGAATAAAGAACCACCCACGATCTCTCCCACAACGCCGCATTCGATGCGTGCCGTTAGGGGAGAGCGTGGTGGATACAGAGTCAGATACGGCGTGACCCAGGCCGCGCGTGCCCGTGCCCTGTTTTGGGCCTGGCCCAACAGCGCTCGACACCGTGTATGGCCCAGGCCCGGGGGCTCCTATCGGTGTACTAGAGTAGGGGTACCCTAGTATCCCGAACTTGTGCATGGGCAATCGCAGCGCCCCGCGGCAAGGCTTGCCGGGTGCCCGCCAAGGTCCTCCGTGGTTCCTTTGGAGCCATTCAAGAACAAAGTGTTTAAACTGAGGAGACAAGGCCCCGGCAAGAGGAGCTTGCCGGGAAGGAGACAAGGCCCCGGCAAGAGGAGCTTGCCGGGAAGGCTAACCGAGGCATTTCAAGGAACTTGCCGCGACACGCTACGTGTCCTGGCAAGGCCCGGTGAGCGACAAGCTTCCGGGCGCGACAAGACAACGACCGCGGCAAGGCGCTTGCCACGGCAGGCCACCACTCTGTACTCACGCTCCAGCGCATCCGTCAACGTGTCGCCACGGGACCTTTCCAGGCGCGCGTGGCGAGAGGCTGTGCAGCCAGCGGTGCGAGGTGGCAAGCGGCGATGACAAGACCGTCATCGTGGCAAGCGGTGGCACCCCTAACGGTCACTTTTCTGCACTGTTTGGGCGATACAGACGGGCATTTAATGCCTTTGTCCCCTGCCGTCAGAGTTAGGTATGATACACTGTACAAGTAGGTGTACCAACCGCAGCTCTTTTTCCATTTTTACCCCTGCATGTGTTGCCACCTGTCGGTGACCCCTTGAGCATATAAAAGGAGGCCCATGCGCAATGTAGAGGGGGTTCGAGGCATTCGAAACCAGAGAACACTCACGCTCTCGAGCAAGAACTCAATACAACCACAAAGCAGCAGTAGGAGTATTATCTCTCCGGAGAGCTCCGAAGCTGGGTAAAATCGCTCGCGTGCATCGCCTCGATCCGCTCTTCATGCGATCTCCGCCCCCCGCCAGACCGAAAGGGGCTCCGGTCCCATAGGTGTTCGTTCCCACGACAAAGCGGGAATACTGCTTGTGCATACAAACTCCTTAAACCCCAAAGTTGTTCCATATGAGTCCACCCTACCTTCCTATATGCGGCATTTACCTGCCGTTCCAAGTAAATTTGAATGTGCCATACTCTAAACCTTCAAATGAAATTCTGTTTTGTATGCTCGAGCAGCTCATGTTTCAACTAGGGCTTCCTATATCTTCCATGCTAGGTGGGTTATTCTCAAGAGGAGTGGACTCCGCTCCTCATTCACGAGAAAGGGTCGGTAACCGGGATGCCAAGTCCCATGATCCAAAAAGATCAAAGCGAATCAAAATAATTAAACCAAACTCCCACAGGGCTGTTGTTAGTTGGAGGCACTCGTTGTTTCGAGCAAGCCATGGATTGATGCTTGTTGGTGGTTGGGGGAGTATAAACCTTTACCATTCTATTTGGGAACTGCCTATAATGCATGTAGTATGGAAGATACAACCATCTCATAGTTGTTGCGTTGACAGCAAAAGTATGCCGCTCAAAATATTATTCAATCTCTGTTTTAAAATCGAGCTTTGGCACCTCTACAAATCCCTGCTTCCCTTTGCGAAGGGCCTATCTATTTACTTTTATGTTGAGTCATCACCCTTCTTATTAAAAAGCACCCGCTGGAGAGCACACTATCATTTGCATTCATTACTATTGGTTTATATTGGGTATGACTTGACTGGATCTCTTTTACCATGAATTACAATGTTTAGTCAGTCCTTGATGTTTAAAGGTGCTCTGCATTTATGTTTTGCAGTCTCAGAAAGGGCTAGCGAGATACCATTTTGTTATATCATGTTATGATTATTTTGAGAAAGTGTTGTCATCCGAGTTTTGTTATTATGGCTCGCTAGCTAATTATGCTATTGATATGAGTAATTTTGAGACCTGGGTGTTATTATGATTATGGTAAGTTCATAATATTTGCTAAAACTGAATGATGGCTATACAACAACAAGAGCAAAAAGAGTTTGTAAAAGTTTTTCTTTATCACTTTCAGTTTATCAACTGAATTGCTTGAGGACAAGCAAAGGTTTAAGCTTGGGGGAGTTGATACGTCTCCAATGTATCTACTTTTCCAAACACTTTTGCCCTTGTTTTGGACTCTAACTTGCATGATTTGAATGAAACTAACCCGGACTGACGCTGTTTTCAGCAGAACTGACATGATGTTGTTTTATGTGTAGAAAGCAAAAGTTCTCGGAATGTCCTGAAAATCCACGGAGGCACTTTTTGGAAAATATAAAAAATATTGGCGAAAGAATCAAGACCAGGGGGCCCACACCCTGTCCACGAGGGTGGGGGGCGCGCCCCCTGTCTCGTGGGCCCCCTGAGGCTCCGCCGGCCTCAAGTCCAACTCCATATATTTCGTCTCGCGGAGAAAAAATCAGAGAGAAAGTTTCATCACGTTTTACGATACGGAGCCGCCGCCAAGCCCTAATCTCTCTCGGGAGGGCTGATCTGGAGTCCGTTTGGGGCTCCGGAGAGGGGGATTCGTTGCCGTCTTCATCATCAACCATCCTCCATCTCCAATTTCATGATGCTCACCACCGTGCGTGAGTAATTCCATCATAGGCTTGCTGGATGGTGACGGGTTGGATGAGATTTACCATGTAATCAAATTTGTTTTGTTAGGGTTTGATCCCTAGTATCCACTATGTTCTGAGATTGATGTTGCTATGACTTTGCTATGCTTAATGTTTGTCACTAGGGCCCGAGTGCCATGATTTCAGATCTGAACCTATTATTTTTTCATGAATATATGTGTGTTCTTGATCCTTTCTTGCAAGTCTATAGTCACCTATTATGTGTTATGATCCAACAACCCCGAAGTGACAATAATCGGGATACTTCTCGGTGATGACCATAGTTTGAGGAGTTCATGTATTCACTATGTGCTAATGCTTTGTTCTGGTACTCTATTAAAAGGAGGCCTTAATATCCCTTAGTTTCCGCTAGGACCCCGCTACCACAGGAGGGTAGGACAAAAGATGTCATGCAAGTTCTTTTCCATAAGCACGTATGACTATTTACAGAATCCATGCCTACATTACATTGATGAATTGGAGCTAGTTCTATGTCACCCTATGTTATAGCTATTACATGAGGAATCACATTCGACATAATTATCCATCACCGATCCATTGCCTACGAGCTTTTCACATCTTGTGCTTCGCTTATTTACTTTTCCGTTGCTACTGTTACAATCACTACAAAACCCAAAAACATTACTTTTGCTACCATTACCTTTATTGTCATACTACTTTGCTACTAAATATTTTGCTGCAGATACTAAGTTATCCAGGTGTGTTTGAATTGACAACTCAACTGCTAATACTCAAGAATATTCTTTGGCTCCCCTTGTGTCGAATCAATAAATTTGGGTCGAATACATTACCCTCGAACGCTGTTGCGATCCCCTACACTTGTGGGTTATCAAAGATCAACGACCCACGAGTCCACGTGGGATCAAACGATGAAGGCCCCCGGCAAGATCCCCGCCGGGGATGGCTCCAAGGCCCCCGGCAAGCCTTGCTGGGGACGATCGCTGGGTCGCGGCCAAGCCCGCGGTCGGCACGGCTCCGCCACTTCACCGCAACTCTAATGCAGCAATAAGCATGCCAACGAAGCATACACCTGCGTGGCGGCATGCAGATCCTCGTGGAAGCCTACCACATTGCCAACACAGCAGCTGGTTGGCCAGCATGGCGCTACATGCCTCCTCGGCCTGAACGTGTGGCGAGGCAAGGGGAAGCGGCGAATGACGGGATGGCCTCTGTTGCCGTACCCAATAAAGCGAGAGGACACGTAGGCATCACATTAAATGCGTTTGTCCTGCGTTAATCGAGTGATAAGCTTGTATCACTATAGCTTGACACCTCCTGTGTTCCGCTGTGGCAACCCCTTTGTGTATAAAAGGAGGCCCGAGGCGCATAGAGAGAGGATTCGGACTTTTGGACAAAGCACGCATTGTAGCTAGTTCAAAAGCTCAAGAACACTCATATAACCAGATAAAGCAGGACTAGGGTATTACGCATCTTCATAGCCTGAACCTGGATAAAAACTCTCTGTGTCCTAATGGCTCGACCTCCTCTTCGCGCAACTAATCCCCCGCCGAACGTAGAAGGGATCCTTGTGACCCCATAGGTGATCGGTTTCCCCGACAGATGATTTGAGTGGAAAGAAACTTGGCGAAGGCTAGAAAGATCAAGATTCTTTTGGTTGGAGTGGAATGTCTTGGTCTCAACACATGAGTAGGTGGTTCTCTCTTAGAAAATGAGTAGTGTAAGTGTAGGCACGTTCTGATGGCTCTCTCTTAAATGGAGATGGGGGTGGACGGGTATATATAGCCTCCACACAAAATCCAACTGTTACACACATTTGACCCAACTCGGTCAGATGAAATATATGAACTCGGTGAGACCGATTTAGTTCAAAATGCGAACGTTAAGAATTTCGGTGGGACCTTCATGATCAACTCGGTGGGACCGATGTGCTAGGGCTAGGGCAAAACCTCATCTCGGTGAAACCGATTGCATGAACTCGGTGAGACCGATTTCAGCAATGATCAAACAGAGAGTTGGTCATGCAAACTTGGTGGGACCGATTGCACATTTCAGTGAGACCAAAATATTACAACAGTCAACAGAGAGTTTGCAAGGCCATCTCAGTGAGACCGAGATCCATATCAGTGAGACCGAATTGTCTAGGGTTTCTGGCAGTGGCTATGTCAACTGATCTCGGTGGCGCCGGATAGATCAAATTAGTGGGGCCGAGTTTGACTTTGGGTTTTGGACATATTTGGAGTGGGAAAGTGGTTGAGGGTTTTGGAGCAATATCACTAAGCATTTTGAGCAGGTAGACCATTAAGCAACACCTCATACCCTTTTAATAGTATTGGCTTTCCTATGGACTCAATGTGATCTTGGATCACTAAAATGAAAATGAAGAATCTTGAGCTTTTGCCAATCTTTGTACTTAGCATTTTGAAGGGGTTCTACATCCTCTTGTCCTTGCCATGCAATTGTTGAACTAATCTGAAATATACTAGATAAAGGTATTAGTCCAACAAGAGATATGTTGTCATTAATTACCAAAATCACCCAGGGAGCAGTTGTGCTATCAGATACCAATTGTACAATTGAGAAGATAGGTCTAGAGGCGGCTGAATAGACACTCAACCAACCAAAGGTGCAGTTTTTAGTTTTCTTGAAGTTTAGGAAGATTTTGGCAGTAGTTAACATACAACCTGTACTTCCTACACATGCATATATGTTGATAGAGCAGCAGAAATAGTACACATGCAATTTGTGCGGAAAGTAAAGGGGTAGAGATAGGAAGATCAAACACAATGAAGACACGGTAATTTTTGGCGTGGTTCTGATAGGTGGTGCCATCGTACATCCATGTTGATGGAGACTTCAACCCACAGAGGGTAACGGCTGTGCGAGTCCACGGAGGGCTCCACCCACGAAGGGTCCACAAAGAAGCAACCTTGTCTATGCCATCATGGCTTACGTCCACGAAGGACTAGCCTCACTCGGGATAGATCTTCACGAAGTAGGCAATCTTCTTACCCTTAAAAACTCCTTGTTTCAACTCCACATGACCTTGGAGGCTCCCAAGTGACACCTAACCAATCTAGGAGACACCACTCTCTAAAAAGTAATAGATGGTGTTGTTGATGATGAACTCGTTGCTCTTGTGCTTCAAAAGATAGTCTCCTCAACACTCTATCACTTTCTCATAGATTTGGCTTTGGTAGGATAAGGATTAGAATGGAAAGCATATTGAGGAGGCTAGAAATCATGGTTCAAATGGATGGATTGGAATCCCTTGATCTCAACACATGAGTAGGTGGTTCTCTCTCATAAAATGAATGGTGGAAGCATAGTTTCATTCTTATGGCTCTCTCATAGAGTAAGTGAGGGTGGAGGGGTATACATAGCCTTCACCCAAAATCCAACCGTTACAACCATTTGACTCAACTCAGTGAGACAGACTTGTGTAATAGAATTGAACGTTGGGCTTTTCGGCAGGATGTAACAAAGAATCTCAGAAGGACTGATATGTGATGACCTAATTGAGACTGCATTTTGGTAAATGTGTTCGGTTCAAATCGGTAATATCAAAGTAAATCAATTGGGTTACAGAAACTTGGTCAGTGCAAATCGGTGGGACCGATCGTCAACTCAGTGAGACAGAAACTCTAGGGTTTGGCTCTAGCACTGTTTAGGATCAACTCAATGAGTCCGAGTGTATCGAATTTGGTGGGACCGAGTTGGACTTTTAGGGTTTTGATAGATATGACTTGGAGAAGGTTATTGAGGGTTTTGGGGGCAATATCTTCAAGCACTCGAGCAATTGAGTGATGATCAAAACCTCATCCCCTTTTATTAGAGTGTTGGCTTTCCTATGGACTCAATGTGATCTTGGATCACATAACCAAACTGTAGAGTCTTGAAGCTTTGCTAATACATGTCTTTAGCATTTTGAAGGGGTCCACAATCTCATGTCCTTGCCATGCCAATGTTATACTTTCCTGAAATACACTAGATGAAAGTGTTAGTCCAACAACATGTATATTGGGCTGAATTGCCAAAATCACCAAGGGAGCAAATGTGCTTTCAGCCTCCATACCTGCACGGGATGTTGTTGCTGCTACTTCGGCTCTCGCTCGCATTGCCACTGCTCCATGAGATACTGCTATAGCTGCTCTCTGCTAGTGCATTCCCTGCTTGAGCAGCTACCAGTTTAGATCACTGCTTCTGCTCAAGCGGCCAAAACTACTAGTGCATTTTTTTTCTGCTACTGGTACGTTCAGTTTTAGCACTGCTTTGCTTCTAGTACTAGTACTAGTCGCTTTAATTCAGTTTTAGTTTTGGATGTTTTGAAAGTAAAACTTAGTTTCAACAGTTAAGTTCAGGGACAATAATCCTGTTCAAGCGATGGTCGCGCGGTTGATGATAGCATCTGTTTGAATTGGGTGTTTTTTTTGTGATGTAAAATCCATTATTTCGTGATGAAATTTTTACATCTAGCACTTTTTGGTGATGTATTTTAAATCATTTATTTTAGAAGCTCTTAGAATCCAACATCAGATTAGCGTTTTTCATCTTGTCCGTCTTTAGTGTCTCCATCGTACACCTCACCAGAATTTCTCAAATGACTGAACCATCCACCACAATGGAGTAGCATGCAACTTGTGAACAATGTTGGGATTTCCCCGAAGAGGAGAGGATGATGTAGTACAACAGAGAGAAGTATTTCCCTTAGTTAGGAACCAAGGTTATCAATCCAATAGGAGAACCAAACAACAACTCATTAGCAACACCTGCACACAAACAATAAATCCTTGCAACCCAACGCGAACAAGGGCTTGTCAATCCCTTGATGGTTACAAACAAGATTAAATTGTATGTTATTCGATAGATAGATCAGACAAAAATACAAAATAAAAGAAATAAAAGAAAAACACAACATGGAATTTTTGGTTTTCACTAGAGGCTTCTCTCTTGAAAATAGCATACGGCGGGTTAACAAATTACTGTTGGGCAATTGATAGAAAAGAAAATAATTATGATGATATCCAAGGCAATAATCATATATAGGCATCACCTTTGAGACAAGTAGTCCAAAAAGATTCTGCATCTTCTACTATTACTCCACACATCGACCACTATCCAGCATGCATCTAGTGTATAAACTTCATAGAAAAGGGAGTAACGCCTTAAGCAAGATGACATGATGTAGACAAGATAAACTCACGTATGAATAAGCCCCATCAATTTAACCTTAATAGCAACGATACATACGTGTCATGTACCCTTTTGTCACTAGAATTGCCATAAGATTGAATCCATTACAAAGCACCTCTCCCATTGTAAGAGAAATCAATCTAGTTGGCAAAACCAAATCAATAGATCAGAGGGAAACACTCAGCTATTGTAATCATGCACAAAAGACTTCATGGAAAACTCAAATAATATTCATGGAGAAATCTGATCATAAACTCACAATTCATTGAATCCCAACAAACACACTGTGTCATGGTGGAACATGACCACCTATGGTGTCATCGTCCTTTGTGGTTCGGCAAGGGCGAAATCACATTGCACAAAGAGCGGAGGCCATGATGCATCATGAGGATGGTAACACTAGTGATTTTTACCCAGGTTTGGGCCGCTAGGAAGTGTAAAACCCTACTCCTACTTTAGTGGATTGGATGGAGGAACACAATGAACACACAACGCTCAAGCCTGACAAGGTGGCCTCGGGGAGAGCTGCTATGTGCGTACAAGTGTGCGAGGATCCGAATCCCTCTCTAGGTTGCCTTGGACCTCCTTTCATAGCTAAGGGGTAACCACAATAGAAAAACAGTCTTCATCTGGTGACTAGATAGCTAATGGTGCTATCATACCTAACACCGACAGTTAGGACAAAGTGCATTAAATGCACTTCTAGGTGTCATGTTGAGGGTGAAGCCCGGCAAGCCTGCCGTGCCGCTTAATCATCTTTTGCTTTTCTGTTCGACACGCCTATGGACGAGTGTCATATGAGGGTAATCTGTCTTCCAATGGGCTGCCACATGCTTAGTGGAAGAAACTTAATCATCTTGAGGCTTGACACCGCATTGATAAGTGATTTGCGTTGTGGTGTAGTGGAGCGGTGGTACCTTGGCGGGGGTTCTTCGCCCTTAGCGTCCCCAGCAAACCTGCCGTGGCAATATTGGACTTGTCTTTGGGGTGGTCTTGACCTGGTCGGGCTCTCCTGCCCGGCAAGGGAGGCCTTCCCAAGGTGATGCTCTGCTGTCTTGTATGTTGACTTGGTCTTCTTGATCCACTCCTTGATCTCACAAAGAGCGGTTTCTCTGTCTTGTCCTTGCTTTGTATGTTGGTGCTGGACACGTGATGCCAGCACGCCTGTGTATAAGTCCAGGTAACAAACGTGAATGTTTGTTGCACGGACAGGAGCCCCTGGGCCTGGCCCACACATGCTGTCAAGCATCATTGGGGTAGGCCCCAACAAATACACAGGCAAGCACCTGAGCCATGCCACAATGGGATTTAATTCTCAATATTCTCCTTGGTTCTTCATTAACCTGTGATTGAATTAGTTTCCAGTTTTTCTGTGAGTCGTGTAGAACGACATGGGGCTACCCACGTTCACGGGGAGGTAACTGCCATTTCACCCATCCTACTACTCCTGCCATTTCCGCCACGTATGCTGCATGCAATTCAGGGTTGGTGGCGGATGCGTAGGATGTGGGAATGAGTGCCATGGCAGAAAGCTCAGTGCCGTCTATAGGTGTTGGAGGGCTGTCGTTGATTCTGCACGTGGTCACCGATGCAGAGGGACTGGATTGGCCATGCTTCCCTATAAAAGGAGGCGTGGGCGAAGGGCTCACCCACACACATCTCCTCCTCCTTCTTCTTGTGTCTTTCTTCCACTATGGTGAGGGGAAGAGGACGCGGTCGAGCTCCAGCGGTGGTAACAAGGGTCTCTTCTTGGCAGCGCCTCCCTGCCCCAGCTGGGGGCGCAGGGCCAGAATCCAGCGCACAAGGTGGTGCCGTAGGATGTGGGCGCGGCCGTCATGGTGCTAGGGCCCGAGGAGGACGCGGTGACGGCCCTGCTACTCCCCCCAGCTGATCCTGCTCCGATGGAGGGCCACATCAGGGACACACCACTGGAGTTTATTCTCGCCGCCTTTGGCTTCCTACTCCTTCCGCAAGGGGTGATGGAGGTTGAATAGCCGTACGCATTGAAGCTACACATGAGGGGTTGCTGTAATGGCAACATGCGGGCGGACGTGGAGTTCCCCGCAGATCATGTCATGCTTCTCCGCCATGGTTGGAAAACCTTTGCTAGTGCCCATATCTTGGCAGAGGGGCACGTCCTCCATTTTAAGTTAATGGACGCAGACTTGCTCTCCATCAAGGTCTTCGGGCATTCGAGTGCTGCACGGAGAGCTCGACTGACAACGAAAGCTCCTCCTCGAGCGACAGTGAGGAAGAAGACAGTGAAGGCGAATACGACGGCGCCGAGCGGGAGGACGGTGGCTCAGACTCCAGCTGAGTGTCGGACGCATCGTCACCGTCAGCTAGGTGCCGACAGCACCAGCATCTGCACCTAGTCTTCTCCTTGACAGAGCGATTTGCCGGGGTGTTGGGCGTGGATGCCTCCGCCTTCTCTAGCTGGACCCCGTCAGGCTTCCTCGTGGACTCCGGCTTTGTCTTCACTGCCTGTCCCTCCTACCGCGTTCCGCTGGTCCTGGCAGTGATGACCAGGGCATCCCCTAGCCTCTCCCTCCGCCCATCGCCTTCGTCTACACCCTCCTGATCTTGTCAGGTTGCGTCCCGCGGGCCCTTGCTGGGTTAGGCTGGGCTTCTGCCTAGGATCTCCTTTTGCCCTCTTCATCTCCCACTGTAGCTCCTAGGAGAAGAGGGACAAGAAAGGCATTAAAGGCACTTATCTTTTTCAATCTAAAACATGTAGGCCCTTGCCAAATTTTATTTCAAATTATGTACCCTTCCATCCATGTTTGTATTCTGTATGATTTGTACTCGTTTACCCATGAATTAATGAAAAAGAAATGCTTGTCGGGCGCTTGTGCATGTACTATATCCATGTTGAGGAATGACTCCTCCATACTCCTAAGTAAACAAGGTTGTCCGGCAAGACATCTTGTCGATCCCTTCCGTTGCTGCCGTAGGGCTCAGCTTGGCGAGTTAGGAGCATGGAAAAGGACTGGCCCCTTGTCAACCCTTTTTCTCCAAATGCCACTGCGACCAGCCTGACTGAAGTAATCTTTGAATCAAAGGATGGGAGCACAAATGTTTGAGGGTGACTGCTACTTCTTGAGCTTGCGTTGGGTTTTCCCTTGAACAGGAAAGGGTGATGCAACTCAGCAGAGATAAGTATGTCTCTCAGTTAAGAACCAAGGTATCAATCCAGTAGGAGAAACGCAAAAGTCCCCAATAGATGTACCTACGCAAACAATCAAACACTTGCACCCAACGCGATAAAGGGGTTGTCAATCCCTTCACGGTCACTTGCAAAGGTGACATCTGATAGAGATAGATAGAACTAAACAAAAGACAAAATATTTTTTTGGTTTTTTGGTTTATAGATCTGAAAATAGAAGATTGAAAAATAGTAGATCGAAAACTAATATGATGGAAAATAGACCCAGGGGCCATAGGTTTCACTAGAGGCTTCTCTCATGAAGGCAAATCATACGGTGGGTGAACAAATTGCTGTGGAGCAGTTGATATAAAAGCACAAAGTTATGATGATATCCAAGGAAATGTTATGAAATATAGGCATCACGTCCGTGTCAAGTAGACCGACTCCTGCCTGCATCTACTACTATTACTCCACACATCAACCACTATCCAGCATGCATCTAGAGTATTAAGTTCATAAAGAACAAAGTAACGCCTTAAGTAAGATGACATGATGCAGAGGAGTAAATTCAAGCAATATGATGAAAACCCCATTTTTATCCTCCATGGCAACAATTCAATACGTGTCTCACTACCCCTACTTTGTCACTGGGTAAAATCACGCAAGATTGAACCCAAAGCTAAGCACCTCTTCCATTGCAAGAAAAACCAATCTAGTTGGCCAAACCAAACTGATAATTCGAAGAGAAATACAAAGATATCAAATCATGCATATAAGAATTCAGAGAAGATTCAAATGATATTCATAGATAAGCTGATCATAAATCCACAATTCATTGGATCTCGACAAACACACCGCAAAAGAGTATTACATCGGATAGATCTCCAAGAACATTGAGGAGAACATGGTATTGAGAATCAAAGAGGGAGAAGAAGCCATCTAGCTACTACATATGGACCCGTAGGTCTGAGGTAAACTACTAACGGTTCATTGGAAGGGCAATAGAGTTGATGTAGGTGCCCTCCGTGATCGAATCCCCCTCTGCCAGGATGCCAGAAAAGGCCCCAAGATGGGATCTCACGGGAACAGAAGGTTTCGGCAATGGAAAAGTGTTTTAATGGATGCTTCTAAGGGTTTTGGGATATATGTGAATATATAGGAGGAAGATCTAGGTCATAGGGCCACCGAGGGGCCCACAAGGTAGGGGGCGCACCTTCCACCCCATGCTGTCGCCTCATGGCTCTTCTGACTTGCACTCCAAGTCTCCTGGGTATCTTCTGGTCCAGGAAAATCATCATGAAATTTTATTCCGTTTGGACTCCGTTTAGTATTCCTTTTCTGTGAAGCTCAAAAACAAGGAAAAAAAACCCAGCACTGGGCTCTAGGTTAATAGGTTAGTCCGAAAAATAATATAAAATAGCATATTAATGCATATAAAACATCCAAAACAGATAATATAATAGAATGGAACAATAAATAATTATAGATTCGTCGGAGACATATCAAGCAACCCCAAGCTTAATTCCTGCTCGTTGCCGAGTAGGTAAATGATAAAAACAGAATTTTTGATGTGGTATGCTACCTATCATATTTATCCATGTAATTTTCTTCATTGTGGGAATGTTCGAATCAATAAGATTCAAAACAAAAGTTTAATATTGACATAAAAACAATAATACTTAAAGCATACTAATAAAGCAATTATGTCTTCTCAAAATACTATGGCTAAAGAAAGCTATCCCTACAAAATCATATAGTCTGGCTATGCTCCATCTTCATCACATAAAGTATTCAAATCATGCACAACCCCAGTTTTAGCCAAGCAATTGTTTCATGCTTTAGTATTCTTCAAACTTTTTTCAACTTCTATGCAATACATGAGCGTGAGCCATGGACATAGCACTATAGGTAGAATAGAATATGGTGGTTGTGAGAAGACAGAAAGAAGGAGATAGTCACTCATCAACTAGGCGTATCAACGGGCTATGGAGATGCCCATCAATGGATATCAATGTGAGTGAGTAGGGATTTCCATGCAACGGATGCACTTGAGATATAAGTGTATGAAAGCTCAAAAAGAAACTAAGTGGGTGTGCATCCAACTTGCTTGCTCATGAAGACCTAGGGCATTTGAGGAAGCCCATCTTTGGAATATACAAGCGTAACAAAAAATCCCACTAGTATAAGAAAGTGATAACATAGGAGACTCTCTATCATGAAGATCATTGTGCTACTTTGAAGCACAAGTATGGTAAAAAGATAGTAACATTGCCACTTCTCTCTTTTTTCTCATTTTTTGGTGGCTTGTTTGGCCTCTTTTTTATTTAGGCTTCTTTGGCCTATTTTATTTTTATGACCTCACATGAGACAATGCTCTAATAATGATGATCATCACACTTTTATTTAATTACAACTCAAAATTACAACTCGATACTAGAACAAAATATGACTCTATATGAATGCCTCTGATGGTGTACTGGGATGTGCGATGATCTAGCACAGCAAATGACATTAGAAAATCAGACAAGCCATGTAAACATCATGCTAGCTATCTTACGACCATGCAAAGCAATATGACAATGATGAAGCGTGTCATGATAAACTGAATGGTGGAAAGTTACATGGAAATATATCTCGGAATGGCTATGGAAATGCCATAATAGGTAGGTATGGTGGCTATTTTGAGGAAGGTATATGGTGGGTGTAATGCACCAGCGAAAGTTGCGCGTTACTAGAGAGGCTAGCAATGGTGGAAGGGTGAGAGTGCGTATAATCCATGGACTCAACATTAGTCATAAACAACTCACATACTTATTGCAAAAGTCTATTAGCTATCGAAACAAAGTACTACACGCTTGCCCCTAGGGCAAGGGCAGGTAGGAGTTAACCATCGCGCGATCCCGACCTCCACACAAAGGATGACAATCAATAAATAAATCATGCTCCGACTTAGTTACATAATGGTTCACCATACGTGCATGCTAAGGGAATCACAAACTTTAACGCAAGTATTCTTACCAATCCACAATTACTCACTAGCATGACTCTAATATGACCATCTTCATATCTCAAAACAAATGCAAGGAATCAAACTTCTATTAGTATTTAATGCACTTTATATGAAAGTTTTTATTATATCCCTCTTGGATGCCTATCATACTAGGACTAAATTCATAACCTAAGCAAATTACCATGCTGGTTAGAGGGACTCTCAAAATAATATAAGTGAAGCAAGAGAGGCCACTAATTTCTATAAAATAAAGCCACCACCGTGCTTTAAAAAGATATAAGTGAAGCACCAGAGGAAAATTGCCTAGCTCAAAAGATATAAGTGAAGCACATAGAGTATTCTAATAAATAATGATTCATGTGTGTCCCTCTCAAAAGGTGTGTACAGCAAGGATTATTGTGGCAAACTAAAGACAAAGACTCATATCATGTGGTGAATACAAATATAGCCTCAAGAAAATTTATCGATAGACAAAGACGAAAGAGGGGGTGCCTTCCGGGGCATCCCCAAGCTTAGGATCTTGGTTGTCCTTGAATATTACCTTGGGGTGCCTTCGGCATCCCCAAGCTTAGGCTCTTGCCACTCCTTATTCCATAGTCCATCAAATCTTTACCCAAAACTTGAAAACTTCACAACACAAAACTCAACAGAAAACTCATGAGATCCATTAGTGTAAGAAAATAAATCACCACTTTATGGTACTGTTGTGAACTCATTATTTATTTATATTGGTGTAATATGTACTGTATTCCAACTTCACCATGGTTCATACCCCCCGATACTACCCATTGCTTCATCAAAATAAGCAAACAACACAAGAAAAACAGAATCTGTCAAAAACAGAACCGTCTGTAGTAATCAGAGCCCTTCGTATACTTATATAACTCCAAAAATTCTGAAAAATTAGGACAACCTGGGAAATGTGTATATAAATCTCTTGTAATAAATTTCATATCAGAATCTCGCACCTATGAATTATGACAATTATTTTTCTCAGTGCTAAAGTTTCTGTTTTTCAGCAAGATCAAATCAACTATCACCGTAAGCCATCCCAAAGGTCTTACTTGGCACCAAAACTAACTAAAATGCAAAAAACGTCTAACCATAGGCTAGATGAATTATTTATTGAAAAACAGAACCAAAAAGTAAGAACAAAAATAAAATTGGGTTGCCTCCCAACAACCGCTATTGTTTAACGCCCTTAGCTAGGCATAAAAACATATATCTAGGTATTGTCATCTTTGTTATGCAATCCATAAGTAGGTCTCATAATAGATTCATATGTCAACTTAATTTTCTTTCTAGGAAAGTGTTCCATGCCCTTCCTTAATGCAAATTGAAATCTAATGTTTACTTCTTTCATATATATAATTGCACCAATCATTCTAAGGAAAGGTCTACCAAGAATAATAGGACATGTAGGATTGTAATCTATATCATGAACAATGAAATCTACGGACAAATAATTCCTATTTGCAACAATAAGAACATCATTAATCCTTCCCATAGGTTTATGAATAGTGGAATCCACAAGATGCAAATTTAAAGAACAATCATCAAATTCACGGAAACCTAACACATCACATGAAGTTTTTGGAATCGTGGAAACGCTAGCAAACAAATCACAAAAAACATGGCAGTCATAATCTTTGATCTTAATCTTAATAGTAGGTTCCCACTCATCATAAAGTATTCTAGTAATAGAAACTTCCAATTCAAGCTTTTCTTCAAAAGATTTCATCATAGCATCAACGATAGGTTTAGTAAAAGATTTATTTTGATTATAAGCATGATGAGAATTCAACATGGATTGCAATAAGGAAATACAAACTATTAAAGAACAATTATCATAACTAAATTCCTTGAAATCCAAAAGAGTGGGTTAATTGCTACTTATAGTCTTGACCTCTCCAATCCCACTTTTATGAATTTTTGCATCTAGATCTATAAACTCTGAATCATTGGGACGCCTTTTAACTAAAGTTGACACATCTCTAGTTTCATCTCTATCAAGATTTATATTGGCAAACAAATATTCAACAGGAGTCACATTAATCACTTTAAGATCTTCATCATTATTTGCACAAAAACTAGAAGAACACGCTTTTACAAACCAATCTCGCTTAGCACGCATCCTAGCGGTTCTTTCTTTGCACTCATCAATGGAAATTCTCATAGCTTTAAGAGACTCATTAATATCATGCTTGGGTGGAATAGATATAATTTTCAAAGAATTAATCTCAAGAGAAATTCTATCCATGTTCCTAGCCAAATCATCAATCTTAAGCAATTTTTCTTTAACCAAAGCATGTAAATTCTTTTGAAAACTCATAAATTCCTTAATACTATTCTCAAGATAAGAGGGCATCTTATTATAATTTCCATAAGAATTGTTGTAGTAATTGCTATAATTATTAGAGGAATTACTAGGAACCGGCCTGGAATTAAAATTACCTCTATATGCGTTATTACCAAAATTGTTCCTACCAACAAAATTCACATCCATAGATTCATTATTATTGTCAATCAAAGTGGACAAAGGCATATCATTAGGATCAATAGGAGCACTCTTACTAGCAAACAATTTCATAAGTTCATCCATCTTTCCACTCAAAACATTAACCTCTTCAATCGCATGCACTCTTTTTTTCTACTAGAAGATCTTTCGGTGTGCCATTGAGAATAATTAATCATAATATTATTTAGGAGTTTAGTAGCTTCTACTAAAGTAATTTCCACAAAAGTAACACCCGCGATCGAATCTAAAAGATTTCTAGAAGCAAAATTCAATCCGGCATAAAACTTTTGTATGATCATCCACACATTTAAACCATGAGTAGGTAATTTCGCATCATCAATCTCATCCTCTCCCAACATTGTGCAACATGTTCATGATCAAGTTTCTTAAAATTCATAATATCATTCCTAAGGGAGATGATCTTAGCAGGTGGAAAATACTTGGAAATAAAAGCATCATTACACTTATTCCATGAATCAATACTATTTTTAGGCAAAGATGAAAACCAAGTTTTAGCATGATCTCGTAGTGAGAACGGAAATAGCTTTAATTTAACAATATCATTATCCACATATTTCTTCTTTTGCATCACACAACTCAACAAAATTGTTTAGATGGGATGCAACATCTTCACTAGGAAGGCCAGAAAATTGATCTTTCATAACAAGATTCAGCAAAGCGGCATTAATTTCATAAGATTCCCCACTAGTGGCGGGAGCAATCGGAGTACTAATAAAATCATTATTGTTAGTATTGGAAAAGTCACACAATTTGGGATTCTCTTGATTCATCTTGACAAAGCAAGCAATCTAACACACGAGCAAACAAAAAGCAAACGAAAAAGACGAACGGAAGAAGGGCGAATAAAAGGGAAAATCTTTTCGAAAATTGTTTTAGAAGTGGGGGAGAGGAAAACGAGAGGCAAATGGCGAATAATGTAATGCAAGAGATGAGAGTTTTATGATGGGTACTTGGTAGGCTTGACGTAGATCTCCCCGACCACAGCACTAGAAATTCTTCCTGCTACTTCTTGAGCTTGCGTTCGTTTTTCCCTTGAAGAGGAAAGGGTGATGCAGCACAGTAGAGTAAGTACTTCCCTCAGTTAAGAACCAAGGTATCAATCTAGTAGGAGAAATGCGCAAGTCCCCAATAGATGTACCTACACAAACAGTCAAACACTTGCACCCAACGCGATAAAGGGGTTGTCAATCCCTTCACGATCACTTGCAAAGGTGAGATCTGATAGAGATAGATAGAACTAAACAAAAGATACAATATATTTTGGGTTTTTGGTTTATAGATCTGAAAATAAAAGATTGCAAAATAGTAGATCAAAAACTAATATGATGGAAAATAGACCCGGGGGCCATAGGTTTCACTAGAGGCTTCTCTCATGAAGGCAAATAATACGGTGGGTGAACAAATTACTGTCGAGCAATTGATAGAAAAGCGCAAAGTTATGACGATATCCAAGGCAATGATTTTAAAATATAGGCATCACGTCCGTGTCAGGTAGACCGACTCCTGCCTGCATCTACTAATATTACTCCACACATCGATCGCTATCCAGCATGCATCTATAGTATTAAGTTCATAAAGAACAGAGTAACGCCAAGTAAGATGACATGATGTAGAGGAATAAACTCAAGCAATATGATGAAAACCCCATCTTTTTATCCTCGATGGCAACAATTCAATACGCGTCTCGCCACCCCTTCTTTGTCACTGGATGAAATGACGCAAGATTGAACCCAAAGCTAAGATCCTCTTGCATTGCAAGAAAAACCAATCTAATTGGCCAAACCAAACTGATAATTCAAAGAGAAATACAAAGATATCACATCATGCATATAAGAATTCAGAGAAGATTCAAATGATATTCATAGATAAGCTGATCATAAATCCACAATTCATCGAACCTCGACAAACACACCGCAAAAGAGTATTACATCGGATAGATCTCCAAGAACATCGAGAAGAACACGGTATTGAGAATCAAAGAGAGAGAAGAAGCATCTAGCTACTAGCTATGGACCCGTAGGTCTGAGGTAAACTAATCAAGCTTCATTGGAAGGGCAATAGAGTTGATGTAGATGCCCTCCATGATCGAATCCCCCTCTGACAGGATGCCAGAAAAGGCCCCAAGATGGGATCTCACGAGAACAGAAGGTTGCGGCGGTGGAAAAGTGTTTTCGTGGATGCTTCTAAGGGTTTTGGGATATATGTGAATATATACGAGGAAGATCTAGGTCAGAGGGTCACCGAGGGGCCCACAAGGAAGTGGGCGCGCCCCCCTAGGGCACGCCGTCCACCCCATGCCGCTGCCTCGTGGCTCTTCTGACTTGCACTCCAAGTTTCCTGGGTGTCTTCTGGTCTAAGAAAAATCATCGTGAAATTTTATTCCATTTGGACTCCATTTAGTATTGCTTTTCATTGAAGCTCAAAAATAAGGAAAAAACAGAAACTTGCACTGGGCTCTAGGTTAATAGGTTAGTCCCAAAAATAATATAAAATAGCATATTAATGCATATAAAACATCCAAAACAGATGATATAATAGCATGGAACAATAAGAAATTATAGATACGTTGGAGACGTATCGGTGATAAGGTTTTTCTACGCACAAGTTTTTCACACAGAGGTACACTATGGATGGCCAGGGGAACTTATCTGCTTTATGCTGCCGGGGGTCAATACACAAGCTTGTTCTCACTTTTTCTCCTTGGGAGTTTATCCGCGGCAAGGGGCCCTGTAGTTAGTATGGGGGAAAATAGCAGCTTAGGACCCTCTCCAAATGATCATAGCAAAGTCATACTAAAATAAACATGCATGCAAGTTTTAGGCGCTCGCGCTTCGTTTTATTATCTTTGCACAGGGTCTGCGCCTGGCTTTGTACAAAGGGTTACATGCCCAGCGGCAATGCTTATAAAAAAGGTGGTTGCCGGGAAGTAAGCCTGGAAACCACGCCTTACAGGTAGAACTTATGAAGATGCTCAATATTCTATGAGTTCTGCACTTGGATGCCATCTTCGGTCCCTAGACGGACTGCGCCAGGTCTGGTGACTCGTACTATCCAGTAAGGGCCTTCCCAATTTGGTGTCGACTTGTTAGAACCCTTGGCAGACTGAACGCGCCTAAGGACAAGGTCTCTTTCCTCAAGGCTCCGGGCGTGGACCCTGCGGCTATGATAGTCGCGCAGAGCTTGGTGGTAGCATGCAGGCACAACGGCCAGGAGACAATCTTCCTCGAGGAGCACAACATCATCATGTTGTAGCTGCTTCTGCTCTACTTCATTGTAGGAAAGTACTCGAGATGACCCGTATATGAGTTCCGTGGGGAGTACTGCTTCTTCCCCGTACACTAGAGAGAAGGGAGTCTGCTCAGTAGCTCAATTTGGTGTCGTCCTGAGAGACCAAAGAACCACCGACAACTCATTGATCCAGCGCTTGCTGCAGCTCTACAACTTGTCAAAATTTCTCGTCTTGAGCCCTCGTAGAACTTCAGCATTCATCCTCTCAACTTTCCCATTGCTTCGTGGATGAGCAATAGAGGCGAAGGAGACCTTGCTTCCAAGGCTTTGGATGTATTGCATAAAGGTGCGACTCCTGAACTGGGTACCGTTGTCAGTGATCACTCTGGTGGGAACTCCAAAGCGGCACACCAATCCTTTCAAGAACTTGAGAGCTGACTGCGTAGTCACCTTCCTCAATGGCTCCACCTCAAACCACTTTGTAAACTTATCGATCACAACGTACAAGAATTCAAAGCCCCCGGTGGCACGGGGAAGGGGCCCAAGATATCGAGCCCCCAGACTAAGAATGGCCAGGATAAAGGGATCGTCTGGAGAGCTTGAGCTAGCTGATGAATGTTTTTGGAGTGGAACTGACAGGCTTCACACTTGGTGACTAGCTTAGTTGCATCTTGGAGGGTTGTGAGCCAGTAGAAACCCTACCGGAAGGCTTTTCCAACCAGGTCTCTTGGTCCAATATGAGAGCCACACATACCCCCATCTATCTCTGCCAATAGCTTCAGTCCGTCTAGCCGACAAATGCACTTCAATTTCACACCATTTGACCTTTTCCTGTACAGTGCACCATCGACAAACTGGTACATATTTGACCTTCAGTCAACTCTTTCAGCTTCTTCTTGCTCTTCGTGAAGTTCTCCTATTTGAAGCAAATGGACTATGTGCTATGCCCAAGTTGGAGCCTACGGCTCGATAACAAGGACTAAAGGCACCTCCTCTTCCCTCGCAGAACTCACCTCGACCGCAAGAACTTGTGGTTCCGTGGGAGGGTGCTGCTCACCAACCGAAGCATGGTTATTCCCGGCAGCCTCTCTACCAGCGGCTTCAGGATGCTCTGCTGGGAGATACTTGCCGGAGTCCAACTTACTTCTTTTTCTAGCCATCATTGAAGGGGACACTAAAGGTTGAGTTAGGTGGAGGACAAAAGTTCCTGGTTCCATAAGGAGCTTTTGTGCGGTGCACTTTGACAAGTGATCAGCAATGTTATTCTCCACACGTGGCATGTGCTCTGCTTGTAACCCATCAAAGTGTTATTCCAACTTTCTCACCTCCTCTACATATGCCTCTATCAACAAACTCTAGTAATCTTCATTCACTTGTCTCACCACGAGCTACGAGTCCCCACGGATGATTAATTTCTTGATTCCCAACTCCACTTCAATTCTGAGCCCAGCAGGGAGCCCCTCATACTCAGCAATGTTGTTGGTGGCCTTCTCCCGGGGAAAATTCAGTTGAACCACATACTTGAGATGCTCTCTGGTGTGCGCAACAAGAAGCATGCCAGCTCTAGTACCCTGCAATGAGAAAGCTCCAACAAAATACATGAACCATTCTTGAGGCACCTCCTTGCCGGGGATAGCTGTCTCTGGTACTTATTCATCTAGAGTGGGCGCCAATTCTGCAATGAACTCTGCCAGTGCTCTGCTCTGAATAGTTGAGGTACTTTCGTACTTCAGGCCAAAGCTTGACAACTCTAGCGCCCATTCAACTATCCTACCTGTGGCTTCGGGGTTCCTCAATATGCGCTGCAATGGGAAACGGGTGACAACTATGATCTCGTGGGCTTGGAAATAGTGGCATAGTTTCCTAGAGGCCATGGTAAGGCCGAAGATCAGCTTTTGTACTCCAGAGTACCTTGACCTAGCCCCTGTAATAGGCATCTGACAAAGTACACTGGCCCTTGCACCACTTTCTTCTTTGCCACAGTTTTGGGATTGCCTTTGCTAACTTGCTCTGCTTTTCTTTGATCTATGTCCAATCCCGTCGTTACTGGTTCCGTTTCATCTCCAGAGGGGACGATTGCTGCAGCTGCTGCCTCATCCACTTCTCACTGCGCCACCAGCACTGCACTAACCACTTGGTTCATTGCCGCTAAGTATAGCAGCAACGACTCTTGCAGTTTAGGAGAGACTAAGGTGGGAGTAGAGGAAAAGTAGGCTGTCGGGTCTTGCAGCACTGCTTCTGCCTCTGGGGTCCACTTCATCGGACCTGCCTTCTTCAAAATTTTGAAGAAAGGCAAGCACGCACGACAGACTTGGAAATTAACCTACTCAGCATGGCAACGCATCCAGTTAAACACCTCATATCCTTGACAGTCTTGGGTGCTTGTATCAGCTCGATTGCTCTGATCTTGTTGGGGTTGGCTTCTATCCCTCGATGAGACACAAAGAATCCAAGTAGCTTGTCGGATGGGACACCAAATACACACTTCTTAGGGTTTAACTTTAGATTTATCCTGCGCAAGTTTGCGAAGGTCACTTCCAAGTCTTGAATGACTTGCGGAGTACTACTGGTTCGCTAACCATGTTGGATGCAGCACTCCCGTGACCAAACAAGTTGCTTCAAGTTTCTTGATCTCCTCAACAATGAACTGCTGCCACTCTAAAGCCTGCTTCCTGACCTTCTGCTTGACGGGCCAAGTGTGAGGGAAGAAAACAAGGTGGTGCTCGATTACCTCCTTGGGAACACTGAGGATGTCAGATGGTTGCCAAGCAAACACATCGACATTCACCCGCAGGAAGGCAATGAGCGCGCTTTCCTATTTGTCATCAAGGGTGGCATTGATTGTGAATGTACCATCAGCGCCATCCTACCTCGTCGGGACCTTTTTCACAGCAGGTAAAGCAGTCTTGGGCCTCTTGCTAGTGGAACTCTCAGGCAGGTCCTCAACAGGTGCGGCGCACTCCGAAGAGGCGCGCTTCCCGGAGTCCATGCTGGCATCTCTGCTAGCTTTCTTTCCCTTCTTTGTTTCCTTGGTGGGAGCTGTGGCTTCTGTAGCTTCAGCTGCTATCGCATCTCGATACATCTGATCCACACATATAATTGCATCTCTTTTATCTGATGGAATGGAAATGATACCCATCAGCCCTGGCATCTTCAAGGTGTTGTAAGCATAGTGGGACGCTGCCATGAATTTTGCCAGAGCTGGATGACCAAGAATCCCATTGTAAGGCAAGGGAAGCTCAACCACGTCGAACACGACCCTCTCGGTCTGGTAGTTCAATTCCCCGCCGAATGTCACAGGCAAGGTGATCTTCCCCTTGGGTCGGCTCCCGCCGGGGTTGATTCCTTGAAATGTACCCGTGGCCTTGAGCTCCTCATCAGGGATCTGCAGCTTCACAACCATCTTAGGGGAAATCAAGTTCAACCTAGCCCCACCGCCACTAGCATCTTGGTTACCTTGAGGTTGCGGACTTTTGGTCAAACCAACCACGGCAAACATCCAACCGCAGTGGTGCGGTCAGGATGACCCTCTTCATCAAAGATGATAGGTGTGCGGGACCACTTGAGTGGCTTCCGGGAGTATGCAGTTGGTTCCATGAAATTGACCTCATGCGCCCATTGCTTGAGCTAGCGGTGAGAGAAGTGCAAAGATGCATCCCTGTCAACACACATGGCTTTGGTTGCTTTATGGAATTCTTGGTTTCTTCACCCCCTTCATCACTCTCACCATCTCCTTCTTTCTTCTCATGGCCTCTAGCAGGTTTCTCTTTTTGCTGCGGGGCCTTGCCGCGGCGGCCCCCTCTACTGCCACGGCCTTTTCCTCCATAACCCTCTTGGTCCTTCTCCCTGTCTGCTTCTCAAATTCTGCCTTTTCTTTCTAAACAAGCTGCTCGACTTGGTGGCATTCTTGGAGATCATGACCTTTAGTGTGGTGGATTTTGCGGTATGGCCCATCAGACTTCCCATCTTTCTCTGCCGCTGCAGCCTCCTGGCAATCAGCGCACGCGACAGCTTCCTTGCCAAGGGCTTCAAGTTTGGCCTTCTTGCCGGTGCCTAGATCGCCAGAGCTCTCAACGGCCAATACTGACTTATCTTTGTGGTTCCTGTTGCGCCTCTGACTTCTCCTCTTCGGGTTAGTGGTCTTGTCGTCGTCCTCCGAATCAACTTCGATGCCATCCACCTCCCTAGGGAGTCGCCTTCCTTCCTCATCCTGAGCACATATATTCGCCAAGGTGTACAATTCATTGAATGTCTTGGGGTGCCGGACGTTCATTTTGGACCTTATCCTTCTATTGCACTTGTTCGAATGGAACGGGACAATCATAGCTACTAGGTGTATTTCTAGGATGTTTCGGTGCACTTGGGTGAACCTCTGCATATACTTGTGCAACCTTTCCCCTTCCTTCTATGGAAGGACTTGCAGGTCACTGGCCGCCCGGGCTCTTGGTGGCCACCCGTGAAGGCGCCAACAAATTCATTACACAAGTCAGCCCATGATGAAATGGAGTTCTCTGGCAGGTGCATCAGCCATGACCTCACATTTGGCTTGAGTGCCAAAGGGAAGTAGTTGGCGAACACCTTCTCATCTCTACCCCCGATGGCTTGAACGACAATTTTGTAAATGCTCAAGAACTCTGCTGGGTTTAACTTTCCATCGTATTGTTCTAGTAACTCTGGCTTGACGACCCGTGTAGATGGCCAACGGACCTGCCGCAGCTCACAAGTGAAGGCAGGGCACCCAACCTCATAAGGCAAGTAACCGCCATCACTGGGCGCGGGTTCATCAATGTCTAGGCCATTATGCCTATCAGATTGACGGCGGGTCTCCCGGCGTCATTCTATAGTGACATGTGCATCTTCCCTCTGCCGATCTTCCAGGACCCACCGCAGATCCCGGTGGGTTCGTGGGTCAGACGAGGCCATCGATGCTTCATTGGGTTCATGGACATGATGCTCTTGCTGTTGTCGCCTCTAGGATAGGTGCCGCGGAGGAGACTGTACTGTTAGTGTGGCCCCTGATGACCCATAAGTATATGTGGTCAATTGTAGCCTTTTCGATAAGTAAGTGTGTCGAACCCAACAAGGAGCAGAAGGAAATGACAAGTGGTTTTCAGCAAGGTAATGTCTGCAAGTGCTAAAATTGTAAGTTGCGGAGTAGTTTGATAGCAAGATAATTTGTAACGAGCAATTAAGGATAGTAGTAACAAAAGTGCAGCAAGGTAGCCCAATCCTTTTGAGGAAAAGGACAAGCCAAAACGGTCTCTTATGATAAGCAAAGTGTTCTTGAGGGTACACAGGAATTTCATCTAGTCACTTTCATCATGTTGGCTTAATTTGTGTTTGCTACTTTGATAATTTGAGATGTGGGTGGACCGGTGCTTAGGTGTTGTTCTTACCTGAACAAACCTCCTACTTATGATTAACCCTCACCGCAACTATGACAAAAGTATTAAGAATAAATTCTAACCATAGCATTAAACTTTTGGATCCAATCGGTCCCTTACGGAATAGCGCATAAACTGGGGTTTAAGCTTCTGTCACTCTCGCAACCCATCATCTAATAACTACTCCACAATGCATTCCCTTATGCCAAAATATGGTGAAGTGTCATGTAGTCGACGTTCACATGACACCACTAAGAATCACAATGTACCTATCATCAAAATATTGAACACATATCAAGTTCACATGATTACTCTCAACATGATTTCTCCCGTGACTTCAAGAACGAAAGTAACTACTCACAAATTATAATCATGCTCACGATCAGAGGGGTATTAAATAGCATAATGGATCTGAACATATAAACTTCCACCAAATAAACCATATACTAATCAACTACAAGATGTAATCAACACTACTAGTCACCCACACGCACCAATCTATAGTTCCGGTACAAAGATTGAACACAAGAAATGAACTAGGGTTTGAGAGGAGTTGGTGTTGTTGAAGATGTTGATGAAGATAGCCCTCCCCAAGATGGGAGAGTTGTTGGTGATGATGATGACGATGATTTCCCCCTCCGGGAGGGAAGTTCCCCCGGCGCAATCGCTCCGCCGGAGGGCAAAAGTGCTCTTGCCCTAGTTCCACCTCGAGATGGCGGCGCTTCATCCCGAAAGTCCTCTTCTTATTTTGTCTAGGTCAAAGTGACTTATACACCAGAAGAGGGGCACCGGAGGTGGGCCTGTGTGAGCACAACCCACCAGGGCATGCCTGGGCTCCCTAGCGCGCCCAGGTGGGTTGTGCCCACCTAGTGGGCCCCCTCTGGTACTTATTGACTCCAAAAATTCTTATTTATTCCATAAAAATTCCTCGTGAAGTTTCAGCTCATTTGGAGTTGTGCAGAATAGGTAGCCTAACATAGCTTTTTCAGGTCCAGATTTCCAACTGCCGGAATTCTCCCCCTTTGTGTATACCTTGCATATTATGAGAGAAAAGGTATGAGAATTACTCCAAAAAGCATTATTATATAGAATAAAACAACATAAATAACAGTAGGAAAACATGATGCAAAATGGACGTGTCAGCCCCCTCGACACGGCCATCAGCCCAGGCTGCTCTTGCTGTTTGCAGGTACCGCGGTGGCTCTTCCTGCTGCATTTTCCAGCTTCAGCGAAGCCGATCAAGCTTTGGATGGTGGCCCTCCACCCATACATTTGGTCATCCGCTGGTGGGAATATCAGTAGGAGTTGGGCCCGCGCCATGGCTTCTGTAGCTGTGCTCGGCATAGCTGATGAGGCGGACTGCGATGTCGCTCGACTCCTGCTAGTACCAGCAAAGGCATCGCCGCATTCTTGCTATCACGAACCAGTCGCGAAGGCAGTCTAGTGATGAGCGGGTCATGCTCGCGGATTGACAACCCCGTTCGGCGCTCCGTCTTGCTCGCCTTACTCTGGGCAGGTCACGTGCCCAGTAGCCGCGCTTGTGACAGTACGGCTAGAGGTTCATGACTCGCGCCAGAGCAAGCGTCGTTGCTGCAGCTATGCCAAAAGTGTGGCAGGAGGTGGAGATGGAATGTTCCCTCGACCCGCGGCTTGTGTGTTATGCCCGTTAGGATGTTGTTGATGCCGCCTTCCCCTGGCGTCTCCTGCTCCAGCTTTGGCCGCGAGGGACACAATGTTGAGGCCACCTATGTCGATCGTGTGTCCCGTGGTACCCACCACACCAAATGCTGTCGTGGCGCCTACGGTGTCTGTGGCCGTGTGCGAGGGGGTTCTAAGTTGAAGAGTGTGCGGTCGCGCCAGGCTTCTTCTTGAGCGCCATGGATGAAGACGATGATGGTGATGGACGCGTTGTTCACAACCTCGGGTTCGCGCGAGCGATCCCCCTACCTGGCGCGCCAAATATGTCATGGAGGAACATGATCACCTATGGGGCCACCGGCCCCTTCATGTTTCGGCAAGGGGGAAATCATGTTGCACAAATAGCGAAGGCCATGATGCAGCATGGCGATGGTGACACTGGTGATTTTTACCTAGGTTCGGTCCGCTGGGAAGCGTAAAATCCTACTCCTGCTTTAGTGGATTGGATGGAGGAACACAATGAACACACAACACTCAAGCCCGGCAAGGTGACCTTGGGGAGAGCTGCTACGCGCATACAAGTGTGCTAGGGTCTGAATCCCTCTCTAGGTTGCCTTGGACCTCCTTTTATAGCTAAGGGGTAACCAAAGTGGAAAATAGTCTTTATCTGGTGATTAGATAGCTAACAGTGCTATCATACCTAACTCTGGCAGTTAGGACAAAGTGCAATAAATGCACTGCTAGGTGTCATGTTGAGGGTGAAGCCCTGCCGTGCCGCTTAATCATCTTTTGCTTATCTGTCTGACACGCCTATGGACGGGTGTCATATGAGGGTAATCTGTCTTCCAACGGGCTGCCACTTGCTTAGTGCAAGCCACTTAATCATCTGGAGGCTTGACACCGCATTGATATGTGATTTGCGTTGTGGTGCAGTGGAGCGGTGGTACCTTGGCGGGGGGTTCTTCGGCCTTGGCAGCCCCGGCAAGCCTGCCGGGGCAATCCTGGACTTGTCTTTGGGGTGGTCTCGACCTGGCTGGGCTCTCCTGCCCGGCAAGGGAGGCCTTCCCAAGGTGATGCTCTGCTGTCTTGTATGTTGGCTTGGTCTTATTGATCCGTTCCTTGATCTCACAAAGAGTGGTTTGTCTAGCTTGTCCTTGCTTTGTATGTTGGTGTCGGACACGTGATGCCAGCACACCTGTGTATAAGTCTGGGAAACAAACATGAATGTTTGTTGCACAAACACACCGCAAAAAGTCATTACATCAAATAGATCTCCAAGAACATCAATGAGAACATTATATTGAAGATTAGTGAGAGAGAGAGAGAGGGGAAGCCATCTAGCTACTAACTATGGACCTTTAGGTATGTGGTGAACTACTCACCCATCATCGGAAGGGCAGCAAGGTTGATGTAGAGCCCCTCTGTGATCGATTCCCTCTCCGACAGAGTACTGGAGAAGGCCTTCAGATGGGATCCCGTAGTTCTAGAACATGCGGCGGCGAAAAAAGTATTTCAGTTGTCTCTCTGATGTCAGGGGAATATTTGAGTATTTATAGAGGTGGAGTTAGGGTTGGATGTGCCATGAGGGGCCCACACACCTGGTGGCGTGTAGGATCGAAAGTATGTCTAGAGGGGGGTGATTAGACTACTTGACCAAATAAAAACTTAACTTTTTCCCAATTTTTATTCTTGGCAGATTTTTAGCAACTTAGCACAAGTCAAGAAATCTTAATACAATTCAAGCAAGCATGCAAAGAGTATATGAGCAGCGGAAAGTAAAGCATCTAACTTGCAAGAAAGTAAATGGGTGGAGTTTGGAGGGAGCAAATGCAATGTTGACATAGATATTTTTGGCATGGTTCCGATAGGTGGTGCTATCGTACATCCACGTTGATGGAGATTTCAACCCACGAAGGGTAATGGTTGCGCGAGTCTACAGAGGGCTGCACCCACGAAGGGTCCACGAAGAAGCAACCTTGTCTATCCCACCATGGCCATCGCCCACGAAGGACTTGCCTCACTAGGGTAGATCTTCACAAAGTAGGCGATCTCCTTTCCCTTACAAACTCCTTGGTTCAACTCCACAATCTTGACAGAGGCTCCCAAGTGACACCTAACCAATCTAGGAGACACCACTCTCCAAAAGCTAATAGATGGTGGGTTGATGATGAACTCCTTGCTCTTCTGCTTCAAATGATAGTCTCCCCAACACTCAACTCTCCCTCGTAGATTTGGCAATGGTGGAAAGATGACTTGAGTGGAAAGCAACTTGGGGAAGGCTAGAGATCAATATTCTTGTGGTTGGATTGAAATATCTTGGTCTCAACACATGAGTAGGTGGTTCTCTCTTAGAAAATGAATGTTGTAAGTGTAGGAACGTTCTGATGGCTCTATCCTCGAATGATGAATGGGTGGAGGGGTATATATAGCCTCCACACAAAATCTAACCGTTACACACAGATTCCCAAACTCGGTGAGACCGAATGGTAAAACTCAGTCAGACCGATTTAGATCAAAATATGAACGTTAGGCTTTTCGGTGGGACCGGCACAGTCAACTCGGTGGGACCGATATGTTAGGTTTAGGGCATAACGTAATCTTGGTGTGACCGATCACATGAACTCGGTGGGACCGATTTCAGCAATAGGCACATAGAGGGTTGGTCAGGCAAACTCGGTGGGAACGATTCGCTCACTTTGATTAGACCGAAGTGTTACAAAAAGGAAACAGGGAGTTTGCATTGCAAACATGGTGGGACCGATTCGCTCATTTCGGTGGGACCGAAATGTTACAAAAAGGAAACAATGAGTTTGCAATCCCATCTCGGTGAGACCGAGATCCCTATCGGTGAAACCAAAGTGACTTGGGTTTGTTGCAGTGGCTATGTCAGATGAAACTCGATGGCTCCGGATAGATCAAATCAGTGGGGCCGAGTTTGACTTTTGGGTTTAGTACATATGTGGAAATGAGAAAGTGGTTGAGGGTTTTGGAGCATATCACTAAGCATTTTGAGCAAGTAAGCCATTAAGCAACACCTCATCCCCTTTTAATAGTATTGGCTTTCCTATTGACTCAATGTGATCTTGGATCACTTAAATGAAAAAATGTAGAGTCTTGAGCTTGTTGACAATATGTGTCCTTAGCATTTTGAGGGGTCCACATCTCTATTCCATGCCATGCCAATCATTGAACTTTCTGAAATGATCATCTTGAAAGAGCATTAGTTCAATGAACTATATGTTGTTAAGAATTACCAAAACCACCCAAGGATTAGTTGCACTTTCAGGGCACCTCCCAGGGGTGCGCCCCTAGGGCTTCTCGCTCCCTCGTGGCTCTTCTGGCCTTCTCCCGAACCTTCTAGGGTCTCTTCTGGTGTAGGAAAAATTAATCCAAAGTTTTTTCCTCATGTTGACTTCGTTTGATATTGATTTTCTGAAAAGCCAAAAATATGCAAAAAAATAGCAACTGGCACTAGGCATTAAGTTAATAGGTTAGTCCCAAAAAATGATATATAATTGCATATAGTGACATATAAAACATCCAAGATCGATACTATAATAGCATGGAACAATAAAAAATTATAGATAATTGGAGACATGTCAAGCATCCCCAAGTTTAATTCCTACTCGTTCTCGAGTAGGTAAATAATAAAAAAGAAAGTTTGATGTGGAATGTTGCCTATCATATTCATCACATATTCTTTTCTTTTGTAGCATGGACATTTGGACTTTACATGATTCAAAGCAATAGTATATAAGTTGACGTGAAGGCCTCAATACTCATGTATATCAACAAGCAACCATGTCTTTCAAAATATCAAGGCTAAAGAAATCTGTCCCTAGCCCATTATGCTCAATCATTGATCCATTCATGAAACACACTCAAATATTAGCTACATCCAATGCACAAGTATGACAATAGTGTTCTCTAGTTGGTGCTTTATAAGAGAAGATGGAGATTCAAATAAAAACAGAAGTTTCATAAAAGTAAATAGATAGGCCCTTCGCAGAAGGAAACATAGATTTGCTTAGGTGCCAGAGCTCAAACTTTAAAATAGAGATAATTTTTTTTCTGAGATAGGCATGCTTTTCCTGTCAACGAAAATGATCGACAATTTCCAATATCTTCCATGCTACACAAATTATAGGCGGTTCCCAAACAGAAGTAAAGTTTATTTACGTTCCACCATTCTTTCACAAGCCATGGCTAGCAACATCCACGGGTGCCTTCCAAACCAACACTTTCCTAGGAATTTATTATTGATTATTTTTCCATTTCGGGATTGGGCATCCCTATTACCTGCCACACTCTCGTGCAATGACAAGTGAATAAATACTCATTGTGAGAATAAAATTCCTAGCATGGAAAATATCTGTCACCCCCTACCGCTTCATGAGCCGTATGGGCACACAAAATGGAAAATATTTTTTGAACGATCAGAGTTGGCACATGAAAATTTACTTGGAACGACATGTAAACACCGCACATAGGTAGGTATGGTGGACTCATTTGGGACAACTTTAGGTTTAAGGAATTGGATGCACAAGTAGTATTTTCGCTTAGTACAAATGGAGGCTAGCAAATAGATTGAGAAGAGACCAACCAAAAAACGAAAACGGTCATAAACATGCATTGAACATAACTAACACTGAATAATGCACCATAAGAAGGATGTAACTTTGTTGCATAACTATTCACTTTACGTGGATGCATAGGGAATCACAAACCTTAACACAAATACTTACTAACGACAATTACTCACTAGCATAATTCACGTATTATCATTTTTCATATCGCAAAACTATTTCAAGGAATCAATATCAGATCTAGTGATCTATATGAAAGTTTTTATTATATCCCTCTTGGATATTCATCACAATGGGACCAAATTCATATCTTGTGCAAATTACCATCACTATTATCAACTCTCAAAAAGATATAAGTGAAGCATGAGAGTGTATGTATTTCTTTAAAATATAATCTTATCAACTCTCAAAATAATATGAGGCATGAGATTGTATGTGTTTCTTCAAAATATAACCACCTCCATGCTCAAGAAGATATAAGTGAAGCACTAGAGCAACTGCCTAGCTCAAAAGATTTAAGTGAAGCACATAGAGTATTCTAGCAAATCATGATAACGTGTAGCTCTCTCTAATAAACGTCTTCAGCATCGATTATTGTGACAAACTAAAAACCAAACAAATCAAAGACTCATATAATACACGACGCTCCAAGCAAAACTCATGATATGTGACGAATTAAAATATAGCTCCAAGTAAAGTTACTGATAGTTGGTAGAAGAAAGAGGTGATGCCTTCCGCGGCATCTCCAAGCTTATTTGCTTGGGAGTCCTTGAATATTACCTTGGGGTGCCTCGAGCATCCCCAAGCTTAGGCTCTTCCCACTCCTTATTCCTTCGTCCATCGTGATCTCACCCAAAGCTTGAAAACTTTAGTCACACAAAACTTAATAAAACCTTGTGAGATCCGTTAGTATAATAAAGCAAATCACTACTTTAAGTACTATTGCAAACCCATTCATATTTAATTTTTACACTATAGCTACTGTATTCTAACTTCTCCATGTCTTATACCCCCCTGATACAATCCATAGTTTCATGAAAACAAGCAAAACAATACATACAAAACAGAACAATCTGTAGCAATCTGAATATAGACCTTACTTATGTAAGTCCAATTTTTTTAAAAAATTAGGAAAATGTGGGAAATTTGTATATCAATCTTGTGTAAAAAAAATCAGAATTTTATCAGGCTCCAATTTTTTTAAAAGTTCTTCTACTGGACGCAAAAGTTTCTATTTATGCATAGAATCAAAGCAACTATCATCCAAATCATCCCAAAGGCTTTGCTTGGCACAAACACTAATTTAAACACTAAAACACAATCATAATAGTAGCATAATTGTGTGTTCATTGAAAAGCAGAAAAGAAACAAAAAATTAAAGGATAAGTATTGGTTTGCCTCCAACGAGCGCTATTCTTTTATGCCCCTAGCTAGGCATAATGCATAGTTTTAAGTATTGTCATCTTTGGTTTTAGTTCCATAGCTAGACCTCAGGATTGATTCATATGACGGTTTAATTTTCTTTCTAGGGAAGTGTTTCATACCATTATTAGTGGAAACTGAAATTTTGTATTCCCTTCTTTCATGTCAGCAACCACACGTATAGTTCGTAAGAACGGTCTACCAAGTATTATGGGGCAAGATGGATTGCATTCAATGTCAAGCACAATAAAATCAAATGGGCACATAGTTCCTATCTGCAATAATAAGAGCATCATTAATTTTACCCAAAGGCTTTTTAATAGTAGAATCTGCTAATTGCAAATTAACAGAACATTCATATATATTGTAAATCCTAGCACATCACATAGAGATTTCTGAATTGTGGAAATACTAGCACCCAAATCACATAAAGCATTACACTCATAATTTTTAATCTTGGCTCTAATGGTGGGTTCCCATTCATCATATAATTTTCTTGGAATTGAAATCTCTAATTCTAGCCTTTCTTCTAAAGCTTTCATCATTGCTTCTACAATATGTTTAGTAAAAGCCTTATTTTGCTCATAAGCATTGTGTGAATTTAGCATGGATTGCAACAAAGAAATACATTCAATCAAAGAACAACTATCAGAATAAAGTCTTTGTAATCCGAAAGAGTGGGCATATCACTAGTTAAAGTTTTTGCCTCTCCAAACCCACTTTTATCAATTTTTTTATTAAGGTTTTCACCCTCCGAATTATGGGCCTTCTAGATAAAGTTGACTCTTATTCAGTCCCCTTCTCATCAAGTTTAACATTACTAAACAAATATTCAATGGAAGAAACACAAATAATTTTAATATCCTCAACATTACTACGAAAGAAACCGGGCAGAAAAGCTTTTTCTAAGAATTCTCGCTTAGCCCTCAACTTAGCGGTTATTTGTTTACTTTCATCCATGGAGACATAAAGATCTTTAATTGATTCACTAATATCAATCTTACATGGCAAATTTTTATCTTTAAGATTTTCCACTTTATGAACAATTGTATCAATGCTCCTAGACATATCATCAAGTTTACTCAGTTTTTTCCATCATAGTATTAAAAACTTTTTAAGCATTTATAAATTGTTTGATATTAAATTCAAGATGAGAGGGCATCCTATTATTATTATTATTATTATTATTATTATTATTATTATTATTATTATTATTATTATTATTATAAAAATTACCATAGAAATAGCCATAATTATTAGAGGAATTTCCAGGAAATGACCTAGAATTTATATTACCTCTATAAGCATTACTTTTCAAATTGTTTCACGAGACAAAATTCACATCTATGAGATCATTATTTTTCTCAATCAAAGTGGACAAAGGCACATCATTAGGATCAATAGGAGCATTTTTACTAGAAACCAATTTCATAAGCGCATCAACTTTATCACTCAAAGTACTAATTTCTTCAACATAATTTACTTTTTTACTAGTAGGAGTTCTTTCGGTATGCTATTGTGAATAATTTGCCATTATATTATTAGGAAATTTAGTATCTTAACCCAATGTAATCTCCATAAAAGTGCCACTCCTGGCGGAATCTAAAAGATTTCTAGAAACAAAATTTAATCCCACATAAATATTTCGTATAATCATCGACAAACTTAAACCATGAGTAGGGCAATTTCTTATCATCAGTTTCATCATTTCCCAAGATTGGGCAACATGTTCATGATCAAGTTGATTAAATTCATAATCTAATTCATAAGAGAAATAATTTTTGCAGGAGGAAAATACTTGGCAATAAAAGCATCTTTACACTTATCCCAAGAACCAATACTATTTCATGGCAAGGATGAAAATCAAGATTTAGCGTGATCTCGTAGTGAGAATGGAAATGATTTTAAGTTCGCAATATCATTGTCCACATAGTTTTTATTTTGCATGTCACACAATTCAATGAAAGTGTTTAGATGGGACGCAAGATCCTCATTAGGACTACCAGAAAATTGTTCTTTCATCACAAGATTTAACAAAGCGACATTAATATCACAAGATTCCGCACTAGTGGCGGGAGAAGCAATCAGGGTACTAATAAAATCTTTAATTGGTATTAGAAAAATCACACAATTTTGTATTTTCTTGAGACATCGTAACTACGCAAACAAGATAACAAGCAAGCAAAGGAGCAAACAAGAAAACATGCAAAAAGTCATATGGAAAATATTTTAGTATTTTTGTAAAAAAATAGAAGTCGCAGAGATGAAAACGAGAGGCAAATGGCAAATGATGTAAATGCTAGGAGATGAATGGTTATGCGAAGGTACTTGATAGATCTTGATGATGTCTCCCCGGTAACGGCACCAGAAATTCTTCCTGCTACTTGTGAACTGCGTTGGGATTTCCCTGAAGAGGAGAGGGTGATGCAGTATAGTGGAGATAAGTATGTCCTTAGTTAAGAACCAAGGTTATCAATCCAATAGGAGAACCAAGCAACAACTCGTTAACAGCACCTGCACACAAACAACAAATCCTTGCAACCTAATGCGAAAAAGGGATTGTCAATCCCTTGACGGTTACAAGCAAGATTAAATTGTATGGTATTTGATAGATAGATCACACAAAAATACTGTCAGATTCAGGGCACCACGGACCCAAGAAAAGGTTTGAACTCTGGGGTGTGTGTGAAGAACCCAACCCCTTCAGCCAACCAGTTCGTCGCCCTGACGGCCTAGGTCGATGAACAAGGAAGAAGATGGACACGGCAGTTTACCCAAGTTCGGGCCACCATGCGGTGTAAGACCCTACTCCTGCTTTGTGGTGGATTTTCCTCACAAGGGGCTGAAGATAAACTAGTACAAGGGAAGAACAACCTCGCGAGCTCTACTCTGGTGTGGGTGTGAGCTGAAGGGATTCAACCTCTTGCTATGGTGGTGGCTAATCTATACTTATAGTGGCCTTGGTCCTCTTCCCCCAAAGCGTTAGCAGGAAGGGATCCCAGAGTGGCCAATTCGAACGAGGACAAGTACTACATCTTATCCTGACAAAAGGTGGTCTTCTCCTACAAAGCTCTTGGTCATGATGTTGTGGTGGTCTTGGCGATGACATCCATCCTGCCGTCCTGGCGGTCTTGGTCTTGTTGCACGGGAATGGAAACCTTTGGCTGATTCCTCAGGACTCCACGCCTGCGCGTGCCTCCTTAGCACCAAAGAGGAAACATGCTTCTCGGTGCCCTCTAACACCTGCCTAGCCTTGGTCATCATGGCTTGTGCCACCGCGACCTCATGAGGTTGAGCGCCTGGGGAGGCCACTCCCTTCGGAGGTCTTGGCGTCGTCCACCTCGCAAGGCTTGGCACCTCGCGAGGGTCTTGACTTGTTGGTGTCATAGATGGGCCATACCAGGCCATCGATGAAGCCACACCGTGGGTTGCAGGTAGGCAAGTCTGGGTACCCTGGTTCCCAAAAACGCCGACAGTAGCCCCCTTTCCCAAGGCGCACTCGACTTGGCTTCTAGGCGAAGGAAAAGGGCAAGGGCGGAGTGCCACGGGCCGCAATCACCTGCGAACTGATTGGACGCGTGGCGCTTGATGGGCTATGGGCATCTCCACTTCCCCATGCAGCCTTGATAACTGCCCAACTTGACAACTGCCTATTGTATGCAGAAAGGCCATCATTGCCTGGGACGTGAGAGGCCGGCAGTTAGCCTTCCTACGGCTATAAATGGGGAACGGGCGGAGCCCGCAGCCCATCTTCATCTTCTCGCCCCTGCTTCTCCTTCTTATTCATTCCGCCATCTTGCCAGAGCGTCCATGGCGCCAGTGAGGAGGTTCCCCACCATAGAGAAGGGAAAGGCCCCTCAAGTGGAACCTAAGCTGCTTCCGCCGAAGAAGAGGCATGATTGCTCTCATGATGCCACTGCGACGCCCATGGCGACGTGGCCTTGGCAAGAACGCACTCCGCCGGGCTTCCCGGTCCGCGCGTATGCTCGCGCGTAGAGCCCCATCCACGGAAGCGGCAGCAGACGCCGCGAGGAGCAAAGTCGTGGAGGAGAACAAGCGGTGGTTATACGGCCACCTGGCCCGCGGACCCATGCCGAAGGCATGACCCGAGAGTTTGTTGTGTGGGCGGTAATGCCGCCATGCACATGGATCCGGACCCCGCAGTCTCTGGCAAGGGAGATACCGCTGGGGGGGCGTCGAGCTGTGGCTGCAACACGACGGTTGTTGTAGCCAAGCGTCAGAGGCAAAGGTCGAGTCGTCGACTCCAGCGACGTCTTCATGACCCGGGATGGGGCGTGATCGCCCATGCCTGTAACTCGGAGGGGAGGCATACCATCCACTTTGAGTATGACAGGGCTTCAACGCATCCTCTTTAGGGTTTTCGGAGAGGATGGGTGACTCCTGGAATGCTGCCCCAGGGGGCGTCCGAGGCAGTGGCTCCCCCACAGGTCTGCGAGGCGGTGAGGCCACCTGCTGTGAAGTTACCCTTGGCCTTGTCCGCGATTCCTCTGATAGCAGTAGTGCTTCATCCGGACTAGGCTCGAGTGACGACGACATCTATGAGTCATCGTGTCGCCGCGCCCAGGCCTAGGGGAGGAGTAGCGCCATCCCAACATCGCTATTGATGCTGCCCCGACCATGGTTGTTTAAGGGGTTTTTCCTTTTGCCTCATTCCTGCACAAAAATCATGACGGGCCCCATGGAGGTATGTAAAAACTATGGTGTTCACACTTTAATGTTATCATTTCTAACTCGATGTCGTGTGCGCGTCTCTCGCCATGGCATGGTTCCCCCCTTTCATTCTCGCTGTAGCATAGTGCTCTATGCGGGCAGGACCTAGTCCCCAGACAAGCTTCAGCTGTCGCTAGTATGCCAGGTCGCCATGCCGTGGTCAAGGCCAGGAGGTGTGTGTCCCGAGGTCCAGTAAGAGACCCCGAGGTGCGATGCTCACGAGGTCCCCCTTGGCATCAAAGCGGCTCCCGAAGGACAGAGAAGGAAGTTTCCTTGCCCTAGAGAAATCGCAAGGGACTGAGCGCTGGTCATGAGGTACAAGCCTGCGCGTGCGAGGTGACTTATCATGGCGAGCCTGCGGTGGTTCCTCTGCTGCGTGGACGAGCTTCCCGCATGACGTCAGGCTGTGCCCTTCTCCTCATGACGCCCCCTCTGCAGGGCTCCTACTGACTCCATCTCCCCCGCTTGCCTAGGTGCTCTACATCCTCGGGAGCCGGCTCTCGAGTGAGGCTCAGCCGCCGCTGGTATGCTAGGTCGCGATGCCGTTGTCAAGGCTAGGGGGTGAGGGCCCGAGCCCCTGAGGCACGATGCTCAGGGCTCCCCCTTTAACATGCAAGTGACTCGCGAGATAAAAGAGTGGCTGGCTAAAAGGGGTGCCTACGGGGGTTGCGCCGCTTAGCACATAGCATAGCATTCTTCCAAGGTTTGAGGTGTTGGCAAGGCCGCTGGTGGTCCTGCGAGTTATCCAAAAACATAATAGATAGTCGCGCTTGCTATCCTACCCTTGATCTTCCTGCAAGAAGACAAAGGCACTAAGGACCCGGTGAGGTGATGTGCGCAGGGCCGGCCGCGAGCCCGATCTCAGTCTCTTAGGTTGGTCAGCGCTGCAGGGACGGACCCAAGCACATGCGTCGTGCCAGCAGCGTAGCCCCCGTTGTGGGATGAGAAAGAGGCAGGTTAGCAATGCACGGAGGCCGCGAGGGGCAACTCCATAGATAACGAGACGACAGGTGATAATATAAAGCAACACATGAAAGGGTGAGGCTAGTTCTAATACATGCGCAAAACGATACATACTGCTGGGGCAGATCCGTACAACTTGAGGATAACGCAGCCCGAGGGGCGCCCTCAAGTGAACAAACCAAAAAGTCACCTGGCACTGTTGCTGTAGAAGTGTTGGAGTAGCTGGAGATGCACATCACAAAAGTCACTCCTCATGAGCCAGCCGGCTCCTTCGTCCCGGGGGGCTCCGGAGGTCCGGGGGGCTCGCGAGGTTTTGGCACGTCCTCCGTCAGGATTGCCTGGCACCTAGCCTCGTGAGCTGCCAGAATGCCCTGCATGTAGTGCTAGTGCGAGGCAGTCGTGTTCGGTAGGACGAACGGCATGCGAACGTAGCTGTGGGGGTGGCCCCCACACCAGCCAACGCGGGACAGCTAGAAGAGCTCCTGAGAAGCAGCCCTGTTGAGGCCCAGGATGTTGACGCAGACATGCAGCTCGCCACCCGTGTCAGGGGTGGGAGTTCTGTTGGATGATGCGGGGCGACGCTCACCACGCATGGCTCGCGCCTCGTGAAGCTCCTTGATACGTTTCTGATGTATCTATAATTTATGAAGTATTCATACCATGTTTGAAACAATTCTATATGATTTTGGTATGATTTGATTAGAACTAACACGGCCTGACGCTGCTTTCAGCAGAACTACAATGGCGTCATTTTTTGTGCAGAAATAGAAGTTCTCGGAATGGGCTGAAAATTTACGGTGATTTTTAATGGACCAAAAGAGACCCCCGAAGCACAAGAGCTGGGCTAGAAGAGTCCCGGGGCAACCACAAGGATGGAGGGCACTCCCCCCTGTCTTGCTGCTGCCTTGTGGACCCCCCTTGACGTGAGAGTGATGCCAAAAATTCCTATAAATCATGAAACCCCCAAAAAGAAACCTAGATCGGGAGTTCCGCCGCCGCAAGCCTCTTTAGCCACGAAAACCCAATTGGGATCCCATTCCGACACCCTGCCAGAGGGGGAAACTATCACCGGAGGCCATCTTCATCATCCCAACGGTCTCCATGACGAGGAGTGAGTAGTTCACAGTCGGGACTATGGGTATGTACCAATTGCTATGTGTTTGATCTCTCTCTCTCTCTCTCTCTCGTGTTCTTGATTTGGCACGATCTTGATGTACCGTGAGCTTTGTTATTATAGTTGGATCATATGGTGTTCTTCCCTCTCTACCTTGTGATGAATTGAATCTTTTCATTGGAGGTTTTGTTATGTCGAATTGAATCTTTGGATGTGAGAGCACTTGATGTATGTCTTGCGATGGGATATCCGTGGTGACAATGGGATGTTCTATTTATCCACTTGATGTATGTTTTGGTTATCAACTTGCGGATTCCTGTGGTGACATTGGGGTAATCTATGCATAGGGGTTGGTACACGTTTTCATATTCCTTTATCCGATAGAAATCTTGGGATACTCTTGAAGTTCTTTGTGTTGGATTGCATATTATGAATCTAAGATTGTGTGAAGCATATCGTATAAATGACCCACAGATAATTGTGGTGACATTGGAGTATGTAGGTGACATTAGGGTTTGATTGATGTGTGTCATGTGGTGTTATTTTAGTACGAACTCTAGGGATGTTTGTGACACTTATAGGAATAGCCCAATAGTTTGATCAGAAAGAATAACTTTGAGGTGGTTTCGTACCCTACCAGCAATTTCATATTATGTTCTCCGCGATAGGAACTTTGGAGTGATTCTTCGTGCATGTTGAGGGATTGTTATATGATCTAATTATGTTATCATTGTTGAGAGAACTTGCACTAGTGAAAGTATGAACCTAGGCCTTGTTTCCAAGCATTGCAAGACCATTTTCACCCACTTTTATCACTCATTACCTTGCTGTTTTTATTTATTTAGATTATAAAAATATATTTCTACCATCCATATTACACTTGTATCACCATCTCCTCGCCGAACTAGTGCACCTATACAATTTACCATTGTATTGGGTGTGTTGGGGACACAAGAGACTCTTCGTTATTTGGATGCAGGGTTGTTTGAGAGAGACCATCTTCATCCTACGCTTCCCACAGATTCATACACCTTAGGTCATCCACTTGAGGGAAATTTTCTACTGTTCTAAAGAACTCAGCGCTTGGAGGCCCAACACGAGTCTACAAGAAGAAGGTTGCGTAGTAGACATCAAGCTCTCTTCTGGCGCCGCTGTCGGGGAGGTCAGTGTTTGAAGGTATATCTTTAGATCTTGCAATTGAATCTTTTAGTGTCTTGTTTTGTCAGTAGTTTAGTCTATAAAAGAAAACTACAAAAAATGGAATTGAGGTTGCCCCATATGCTTCATCTTTTTAATGTATTTCGTGAAAATGATGGCAAGGAAAATTTTGCTCAATTGATAGAAGAAGAAATCAATAAAATGTTTGGCATAAAATATTTGAATGATGAGCATGATTGCAATGTTGTTAGTACAAATTCTTTGAATATCAATGATGCTAATGATATGCAAAGCCATAAGCTTGGGGATGCTATATTTGATGAAGATGGTATTTTTTGTCCCCCAAGTTTTGATGAGCAAATTTATTATGATGATAGCATGCCTCCTATTTATGATGATTATATTGATGAAAGTGGGTTTGGAAGAGTAAGAACTTTTCGAAGTAATGATCCCACTATTTTGGACGGTGTTAAATCTTATTGTGATAATTATGAAAGTGGATTTGGAGAGGTCATGACTTTATTTAGTGATGAATCCACAATTTCGGAAGAGGTTCCAATTGATTATGAGAACAAAATTGCTATCTATGATGATTATTGTGATGACATATATGCTATAAAGAATACTGATAACCACAAAACTTGTCATCATGATTTTAATATTCAATTGGATTATGCCAATCAAGTATCACATGATAGTTATTTTGTTGAGTTTGCTTCCACTATTATGAATGAGAAGAAATTTGATTATGTGGAGAGTAATAAAATTTCTATTATTGTGGATCATGAAAAGAATGCTTTATGTGATAGTTATATTGTTGAATTCATTCATGATGCTACTGAAAATAATTATGAGAGAGGAACATTTTCTTTTACGTATCTCAATAATATCAAGTTTCCTCTCTATGTGTTAAAAATCTTGAAGTTATGCTTGTTTTGCCTTCCTATGCTAGTTGATTCTTGTTCCCATAAGTTGTTTGCTCACAAAATCCCTATGCATAGGAAGTGCGCTAGACTTAAATGTGCTAGTCATATGGTTCATGATTCCCCCATCATGTTTTAACTCTTATCTTTATTGTGAGCATCATTGAAATCATCATGCCTAGCTAGGGGCGTTAAACAATAGCGCTAGTTGGGGGGCAACCCAATTTTATTTTGTTTCTACTATTTTGTTCCTGTTTTCTAATAAAAATTATCATCTAGCCTCTGGTTAGATGTGTTTTCATGTTTTAATTTAGTGTTTGTGCCAAGTAAGACCTTTGGGATAGTTTGGAAGATTGTTGATTTGATCTTGCTGAAAAACAAAAACTTTTGCACTCAGTATTTTTTTCTAAAAAAATCACTAGAAAGTGATTTTGATCTATTTTTTTACAATAGATTTATATACAAATTTCCCAGGTTGTCCTAATTTCTCAGAAATTTTGGAGTTCAGAAGTATACGAAGTCTCCTGATTACTACAAACTGTTCTGTTTTAAACAGGTTCTATTTTCTATGTTTTGTTTTGCTTATTTTGATGAATCTATGAGTTTTATCAGAGGGTATGAACCATGGAGAAGTTGGAATACAGTATATATAACACCAATATGAATTTAGAATGAGTTCACAACAATACCTTAGTGGTGCTTTATTTTCTTATACTAACGGAGCTCATAAGATTTTTTGTTGAGTTTTGTGTTGTGAAGTTTTCAAGTTTTGGGTAAAGATTTGATGGACTATGGAATAAGGAGTGGCAAGAGCTTAATCTTAGGGATGCCCAAGGCACCCCAAGGTAATATTCAAGGACAACCAAGCATCTAAGCTTGGGGATGCCCCGGATGGCATCCCTTCTTTCGTCTTCGTCTATCGGTAAATTTACTTGAGGCTATATTTTTATTCACCACGTGATATGTGTTTTGCTTGGAGCGTCATTTTCTTTTGTTTAGATTTGCTTGATGATATTTATAATAAGTTTTTGTATCTTTATTTCAATAAAAGTGTCTAGGATAGCCATTGCCATGCTTATTTTGCAAGTATATGAGTTGTTATTTCAAAACAGAAAGTTTATCGCTATTGCAAAATTTCCGTAGAAAAGTCAGAATGTGATAAAATCTTGAAATTTTGACACAATATGTAATGATAAATTCTCTATAGTGTGGTAATTTTTTTAGAATTTTTGAGTTAAATAAGTATGGATCCTACCTCATCCTTTACAGACTGTTCTGCTTAGACAGATTGCTGTTATGATTGCATTGTTTGCATATGTTTGCTTGTTTAATGATTCTATTTGAGGATGGCAGTATTAAATATGCATAGGCATTTAGTATGCAATGTCAAAATTCTAATTTTAGTCATTTTCTACAGTACAGAATGATAAGGCTTTTGCATGGATTTGTAGTAACTTATCTCATGAGTTCTTGTTGAGTTTTGTGTGGATGAAGTTTTTAAGATTTAGGGCAACCATGATATAAAAGGAATTAAGGAGACACAAAAGCTCAAGCTTGGAGATGCCCAAGGCATCCCAAGTTAATATTTCAAGAAGTCTCAAGCATCTAAGCTTGGGGATGCCCTGGTTGGCATCCCACCTTTCTTCTTCAACAATGATCAGCCAGTTTTGGTTGAGCCTAAATTTGTGCCTCTTTACATGATATGTGCTATCCTTGCAATGTCAGTTTATTTTGATTTTCTTGATGTTTGAATAAAGTACTTAAGATCAAAATTTTCTTTATGAGAAAGAGTCCTCACTTATCTAAATAATTATTTTACTATTGATTGATCTTCACTTATATCTTTTTGGAGTAGTTTGTCATTTACTCTCGTGCTTCACTTATATCCAATAAGTAAATGGTTGAATGAATTGAATATCATTCTGAATTTATATGTTTAATATGCTTATTCCATGGGGAGTAATGACTTCACCTATAAGAAGTATAGGTGGTAAATTTATTGAAAGTTAGCAAACATAGTATTGGTCACTTGAACAATTCATGAAAGAATATTGAAGGAAGAGAGATTTCACATATAAATATATTATCTTGGACATCTTCTATGATTGTGAGCCACATTAATTATTTTCAAACCTGAGAAAATTAGATGAAGTTGGACAAGGAAGACAACATAATGAGTTATGCTTGGGTATATTTGTATAGAAGTTATATTGTTATGGATCCTCCAACATGTGGTGCTTGCTATTTAGAATCTTTTGCTAGAAAAAAATTCTATACTAAGCGGGAATACTACTTGTGCATCCAAAATCCTTGAACCAAGTTTATTCCATGAGTGTCCACCATATCTACCTATATGCGGTATTTTTCCGCCGTTCCAAGTAAATTTGCGTGTGCCAAACTCTGAACCTTCAAATAATAATCTGTTTTGTATGCTCGAATTGCTCATGTAGCTACTAGGGGCTGTCAGTATCTTCCACGCTAGGTGGGTTATTCTCACGATGAGTGTTTATTCACTTATCATTCATGAGAGAGTGGCTGGTAATTGGGATTCCCAGTCCTATGATCAAAAGATCAAAAACAAAATGGCAAATAAATTAAACAAAACTCCCCAGGACTGTTGTTGGTATGGACGGTACCCGTTGTTTCGGATCAGCCGTGGAGTGTGATTGTTGGTGGAGGGCAAGGGAGTCCTGGATTAGGGGGTATCCGGACAGCCGGACTATATACTTTGGCTGGACTGTTGGACCATGAAGATACAAGACTCAAGACTTCGTCCCGTGTCCGGATGGGACTCTCCTTTGCGTGGAAGACAAGCTTGGCGATCCGTATATTATATCTCCTTCTTTGTAACCGACTCTGTGTAAACCCTAGCCCCCTCCGGTGTCTATACGAACCGGGGGGTTTAGTCCGCAGAGAGACAATCATAATCATCATAGGCTAGCTTCTAGGGTTTAGCCTCTATGATCTCGTGGTAGATCAACTCTTGTAATACTCATATCATCAAGATCAATCAAGTAGGAAGAAGGGTTTTACCTCCATCGAGAGGGCTCGAACCTGGGTAAAACATCGTGTCCCTTGCCTCCTATTACCATTAGCCATAGACGCACAGATCAGGACCCCCTACCCGAGATCCGCCGGTTTTGACACCAACATTTGTGCTTTCATTGAGAGTTCCTCTGTTTCGTCGCTGCAAGGCTCAATGGCCCCTTCAATCATCAACAACAACACGGTCCAGGGTGAGACTTTTCTCCTCGGAAAGATCTTCGTGTTCGGCGGCTTCGCACAGCGGGCCAATTCGCACGGCCATCTGGAGCAGATCGACAGCTACGCCCCTGGCCATCAGGTCAGGTTCGGAAACTTGAACTACACGGCCGATATCCGTGGAGACTTGATCTTCGATGGATTTGGGCCTACGCCAGGAGCGCCGAACAGTCACGAAGAGCACGGCTTAGACCTGTTGTCAGACAATACTCGGGATATCGCGCCTGTAGGAGCTCCGGACCAAAATCCGGGGCAGATTGCGTCATCTGGGGACGGGTGGATAGACCTCGCTGTCGGTGTCAAAACCGGCGAATCTCGGGTAGGGGGTCCCAATCTATGCGCCTAAGGCTGATGGTAACAGGAGGCAAGGGACACAATGTTTTACCCAGGTTCAGCCCTCTCGATGGAGGTAAAACCCTACTTCCTGCTTGATTGATATTGATGATATGGGTATTACAAGAGTTGATCTACCACGAGATCATAGAGGCAAAACCCTAGAAGCTAGCCTATGATGATTATGATTATGTCTCTAAGGACAAAACTCTCCGGTTTATATAGACATCGGAGAGGGCTAGGGTTTACATGGACTCGGTTACAAAGAAGGAAATATAATATCTGGATCGCCAAGCTTGTCTTCCACGCAAAGGAGAGTCCCATCCGGACACAGGACGAAGTCTTGAGTCTTGTATCTTCACGGTCCAACAGTCCGACCAAAGTATACAGTCCGGCTGTCCGGATACCCCCTAATCCAGGACTCCCTCAGTAGCCCCTGAACCAGGCTTCAATGACGATGAGTCCGGCACGCAGTTTGTCTTCGGCATTGCAAGGTGGGTTCCATCTCCAAATACTCCATAGTGGCTGTTGAACACTTACACCGTGTCCGGATCTGCAAGATGATCCTCACAGCATAGCACTTCATAGATCTGATCTGCTGGAAATTTTCGCACGGCGTGCTCCTGCATCGTGGCCCGGCCCCACACGAACCAGTTTTACTTGGCCTCCCTTGATACGTGTTGCGAGGCGGTTTTACTGGCACGCCTTGCTAGAGCAGTGATCGTGCTCCCCTTAGCACGGGATCTTCCATTAATATAGGTGCACGCGTCCCCACGACATCTATTGGTATGACTCTGCGTTTTTAGGTAGGTCCCGAGTGGTTATGCTGTGGACGCTTGATATTCACCCCCTATATAAAGGGGCCGAGGCCTATCCCTCTTTTACACCACCCTTGCGCCTTTTTGCATCTTGAGTTCTAACACCTGAAGCCCAAGCTCAAGCACCTCAGATCCTTAACCATGTCTGGATCCGACCTTCAAGGCCGGTGGGTGGCCTCTTCGGTCACAAAGGAGGATATTGCGAAGCTTAGGGAGGTCGGATATCTGACCGCCGATATCAAGCACAGGCTTCCTGCTCCAGGGCAGGTCGTCCCTACTCCCGAGCCCAACGAGAGCGTCGTATTTGTTTCCTACTTCCTCCGCGGCTTGGGCTTCACCCTTGATCCCTTTGTGAGAGGACTCATGTTCTATTATGGGTTAAATTTTCATGATCTAGCTCCAGACGCTATCCTCCATATCTCGTCGTTCATTGTTGTGTGCGAAGCTTTTCTCCACGTCACTCCTCACTTCGGCTTGTGGCTCAAGACCTTCAATGTGAAGCCGAAGATGATTGAGGGGCGACACGCGGAGTGCGGAGGTGCTGTAATAAGCAGGAATGTCGACGCCCCATGGCCAGAGGGCTCCTTCCCAGAGGTGTCCGATCTATGGCAACGGAGGTGGTTTTATGTTATGGCTCGCAAAGGCACAAAGTGGGTGGCTGCCCCCGACTTCCGTCCGGGCCCTCCTTCTCAACTGTAGCCATGGACCAATGTAGGACGGGATTGGGGATCTGCTAGTGATGTGCCAATACTACAGAGCCGTATTCGGGAGCTTCGTGAGAGGGACATTAGCCTTGTCAGCATAATTCGGGTGATGCTAATTCGACGGATGTTGTTGTGAAAGCGCCAGCCTCTCCGGATGTGGGAGTTCAATCCGGAAGGTCCACGGACTATTCTGCACTTCTTCGGCCTGACGCTCGAAGGGATGTGTAAATTATTCTTCGGACCACAAGTAAAGTGTCCGGATACCATCGAAGATGCGGGCCTGAGCTACAATCGCCCAGGTACCCAAGTAAGTAACGCACAAACCGAACACTTCATCTATTTTTGGCATAGCCATTATTCTGAAAATCCTCCGTGGCTAGGGATGGCTCAGCAAGGCGGAGAGAATCAGGTGTCCGGCGCCACTTCCCGAAGGCTCGCCAAGTCCCACCATAGCCAAGATGCTTGGTCGTGTGCTAAGCAAAATGCCCTCAGGGAAAGACGAAGGGATGAACAGGGAAGCAGAACTTCACACATTGCGCATCCAAACCGGTGGAATTGTTACCTCCCCAAAGGAGGATAGCCGGGAAGGGGAATCTAAGGCCTCCTCCCCTCGCGGGAAGAAGAGGGCCGCCTCCGAAGACTTGGAGACGGAGGTGCCCAAACAGGGGAAGAAAGCTTCACCCGGGGGCCCTGCCCCGAAGGGCGTCCACACCGCGTCATGCCCGCCAACGGGCCAGCACTCAGCCGAGCTGTAAGTTAATCATAAATATGAAGGTACTACTTTTCTCCAAGAACAATAACCAGAATCCATTCTTTGCAGTCCGGCTAGCAGCTCTTCTCGACAGAGTTCGTCTTCGGTAGATCTCCTTCCGAAGATGATGGAGAGTGAGACCCCACCAACCTCTCCGCCTCATGAGGCGGGCGGCCCCGAGGTGTCATCACGGAGGAGTCCGGATCTGCCGAAGCCAGAAGTTAATCCTTCGGCTGCCCTGAGCCCGGAGCGTTCGGCTCCCACGGGGGGCGATGAGAAGGGTCCGGCACAGTTCGGTGTCCGGACGGACACACTGACGGTCCTTCTGGAGCGAGCTGCTCTCTCGGAGGAGCACCGTTCATTAATGAGCATGGTGCTCGAGAAGATTTCCTCCGCCACAAGTGGGTTGAATGAAGCCTTTACGAGCCTGCTCAGAGGCTTTGAGGTATGAAAAAAATGTAATTTTTGGCTGTGACGCACGCGCTAGGTGTGCGCCATATGGATAGTAGCCCCTGAGACTCTAGTTGCCCGCCCTAGGCGGCAAACGGAGGATCATATCGTATGAGTAATGATTGCACTGTATTTATGCGCAGGTGTCTAAGGATCCGGTAGCCGACCGGTCCGTTGAAGTTGCCGAACTAAGGAGGCAGATTGGAGCTATTGATGCTGATATCACACTGGTGAACGAGCAGCTTAACGAGTCACAAGGTATGTGCTCTTCTTTCCTTATTATTATTTTTTATAGGGAAAACTGAGAGGGGCATAATGCTAATGTTATATGCTTGGATTGCAAACGGTGCTGCTGTTGTGGAAGCCCTAAGGGCGGAACATGCCCTGGCCAAGGAACATGCCTGGGTGAGCAATGCGGCTGCCCTAAAGGTGGCTGAAGAGTTGAGAGCCGAATAGGCTGCTCATCGCTGGGGCAAAGACAGAATAGCCGAAATGGCTGTGGAGCTAGAAAACGCCGCCAACCGCTATGAGATTCTTGAAAAATAAAATCATGCGAATAAGGCTGACCTGAAGAAGGCCCTTGATGCGGCCAAGGAGACGCGTTCCGTTCTTAGGGATGCGCAGGAGGAGCTTCGACAGGCCGGAGAAATCGTGGCTGGAAACCCCTATTTGTTGCAGTTGAAGTTTTTAGATTTGAAGTACGCTCCTCTGGATCGACGCTGGAGTCCTGCAGACGCCTATGCGAATTTTTCAAAGAGTACGGCTGATGCAGCCAAGTTTTTTGAGGATCAAAAAGATGATGAAGTGGAAAAGCTGTTCTGGTCGCAGTTCAGCGCTCCAACACGCAAATTGCCTTTGAGTGAGAAGATGGCTGCTGTGGCCGAGCTGCACAGGCTGTCTGGTCTTGCAATGCGGTCTGTACTCGACCATCTATGGCCGAAGGGGCCGAAGCCGGATAGTTATTTTGGTTTAGTGCAACAATTCCTTGGTGCCATATCGCGGATTGTTGCCATGAAGAGGTCGGTGTGCATAGAAGGTGCCCGGATGGCTCTTGCCCGTGTTAAAGCATACTGGACAAATATGGAGGCCACCGTCGTTGCGACCCAGAATCTGGCGGGGTCCAGGATCCAGCTGAGCACATCTTGTAGCAGGTAGCAGAAGGTGCTCGCTTGATACAGGCTCAGTGCTCGAAGAATGTCATATTCGAGTGACAAATCGTGTCATTGTAAAAACAATGTTGTTTTGATTATGAGGCTATATTTATACTTTTTGCCCGAAAGTATTATTGTGCCTCCTGTGCGGCCGTTTTTATGTATATGTGTAATCTAAAAGTTAGCAGTCGTTGGCTTCAGCCCCCACGCATACAATGCTGGGGTGTTCGCAAAAAATATGCGTAAACACACTTGATCCAGCGTCTTGGTCCATTAAGGAGGTGATCACACGTCGAACTAGGCAACCGGACAATATAGCTGTAACACTTTCACTTAGCCATAGGAGTTTGACGGTGGGGCTACTATGTAGCCCATGATACCTTTGCGTGCATCCAAATATGGGCGCATATGTACATGACCAGAAAATGGTCCTTCGTTAATGCGGCAAAATCCTAAATATTCCGATAAGTCTTCGAGTGGTTGAACAGTCTCTCGCTATATCATGACAGTCAGTTTTCGGCTTTCTCTACTGAGGTGCTCATCCGAAATAACTAGGGCACAATCCCAGTAGTTCTCCTTTAGCCGCCTTAGCCGATAAGAACAGAACGTAAGGCGGCGAACCCAGGAGCCGGGCAAACCCAACATTTGACCAAAGACATGATTCGGAGATGATGCATGTAAGGCCAAACTCGCGACGCCGAACACTCCCGAAGGTATTCGGACTTTATAACATATACTGAGCTGAGTAACGCCCTTTATTATGAACCCTGTATGCCCAGGTACATGCATTAGTCTGTCATGGCGAAATGCCAATAACGGCAGTATCCCCTGTGGGTGTAGTACCCGTGGGATATGTAAGCAACAAGAGACAATAAAGAAGGTTTACACAGGGGCTTAATCTAAAGAGAAACCTTTGGGCAGGGCCTCGCTGCACGTCTGCGCCTTTGTCTCCATTGTGCCATGTCCTGGGAGGTTGTGGAACGAATGGTGTCTGTAAAAAGAAAAACTCATGTAGGAGAGTTTGACGTAAGCGTGCGAAAAGTTGGCTATCACTAATGGATAGTAAAAGTGTAAGACAGTGGCCTGTTAATATGGTGAGGGCGAAAATTGGGCTTTATTAATTATCTATAGCCCCTGGTGTCCTCTATGGGATTACATGTGTGGCGCCTAGATAAGGTTTATCTGGGCTGCCGGACTCGTCTAACCGTGTCCGTGGTCTTAACGACCAGTCATGTTTTCAGGTATTAGAGGTCGCTTAGACTCCGGCGGCTGGGGCCGTCGGGTACTCTTCTGCGCGTGAGGAATGCTCTGCGTTTCCATTAACGGTGATGATGCCACATGGACCGGGCATCTTGAGTTTAAGGTAGGCGTAGTGCAGTACTGCGTTGAAGCGGGCGAAGGCCGTTCTCCCAAGTAATGCATGATAGCCGCTTTGGAGGGGGCAATGGTGAAGAGTTGTTCCTCGCTTCTGGAGTTGCCTGGGGCACCGAATGTTACCTCCAGTACGAGGGAGCCCCTGCAGTAGGCTTCGATGCCTGGTATCACCCCTTCAAAGTTGGTGTTAATGTGGTTGATTCTTGATGGGTCTATCCGGTCCTGGCATATTAGATTAAGACTACTGCCGCCGTCCATGAGGACGTGAGTAAGATGGTATCCATCGACTATTGGATCGACCAACAAGGCAGCTGATCCTTCGTGTCGAATACTAGTCGGGTAGTCCCTGTGAACGAAAGTGATCGGGTATGCCGACCAGTGGTTAAGTTTGGGTGCGACGGGCTCTATAGCGTATGCGTCTCTGAGCGCGCATTCGCACCTTCTCGTGGATATATGAGTCGCGTGGATCATGTTTACTATTTTTACCTCTAGTGGGAATTTTTTCTGTCCCCCAGTGTTCGGCTGGCGAGGCTCATCCTCGTCTTCACTTGGTGTTTCCCTTCCCTTGTGTTCGGCATTTTAATTTGCCGGCCTGCTTGAAGAACCAGCATTCTCTGTGAGTGTGGTTCGCAGGTTTTTCGGGGGTGCCATGAATTTGGCACAGTCTGTCCAGGACTTTGTTCAGGCCGGACGGTCCTTCTTTGCCACCTTTGAGTGGCTTCTTTTGCGGACCAGGTCGAGAGCACCTGAATCCAGTGTTGACCGTTGTGTTGTCTGGACTTTCTTCCTTGTTTTGACGTTTGTTTTTATTGCGCCGTGGCTTCCCGTTGCCATCCCTGATTTCGGATATACTTGGGTCGCTGGTGCCTTTACGGGCCAACCAGCTATCTTCGCCTGCGCAAAATCAGGTCATAAGGTTTGTTAAGGCTGCCATTGTCCTCGGCTTTTCTTGGCCGAGGTGTCTGGCAAGCCACTCGTCCCGGATGCTATGCTTGAAGGCCGCTAGGGCTTCGGCATCCGAACAATCGACAATTTGATTGTTCTTATTTAGGAATCTGTTCCAAAGCTTGCGGGCGGACTCTCGAGGCTGTTGAATTATGTGACTTAAATCGTCCGCATCCGGAGGGCGGACATAGTTCCCTTGAAAATTGGCCCTGAAAGCATCCTCGAGTTTCTCCCAACTTCTAATTGAATTTTCGGGGAGGCTTTTCAACCAGTGTCAAGCTGGTCCCTTCAACTTGAGGTGACGGTATTTGATGGCGTGGAGGTCATCCCCACGAGCCATGTGGATATGTAGGATAAAATCCTCAATCCAGACCCCGGGGTCTGTCATTCCGTTGTATGCCTCTATGTTCACAGGTTTAAAACCCTGTGGGAATTCATGGTCCAGCACCTTTTCGGTGAAGCACAAGGGGTGAGCAGCCCCTCTGTATCTGGACGTGCTATGGAATGCCGTCGGCTGTTGTTGTGTCCAGTGCTGATTCCGAACTGGTATCCGATCAGTATGATCATTTTGGTGACCATTGTTCTGTGCCGGGGTGTGTCCTTTAGATCCATAGATGGACCTAGCCGCGCCGGCCTTTTTATCCAGGAGCTCGCGTAAATCGTGTGCGGCGTCGGTAGCTTCTCTATTGTGGTTACGAAGTGGTTTGTCCGGCCTCCTGGCCGTATTGTTCTTTGGCGGAATGGCTTCATCGTCGAATTCTGGCAGCAGCTTACGTTTTGGATAGCTCTTTGTGTGGCGGTCGTCGCCGTACTTTGCTTCAGTGTCTTGTACTTTATTCCATCTATGATTGAGCGTTCCCTGTGCGGCCTTAAGCCTTTGCTTCTACTTCCTTAGACTTCTCGCAGTGGCCATAAGCCTTCTGTCGAGGTTATCTCGTTCCAAGCGTGTTTCCGGGATGATGAATGCATTGTCATCCGGACTGTGCTCTTGTCCCGGGGCGGTTTGATGAATTCGTCCCTCGGGATTATTGTGATCGGGCGTCTGCTCCGGGCTGTGTTCGGCGTGACCTGGTTCATCCTGCTCCATTGCTGGGTCCATATGGTCGTTGTTGCCTTCGGAGTTGACTGGGGTGTCGATCTTTCTAGCGCTGCTATCTCTATTTTTACTATTGCTGGACTTGGAGCGGCGTTTGCGCATTGTTTTGGCTTTTGTCCGGGGGTTTTATCCTCCGGTTTGTCGCCATCGTCTTCTTTAGGCGTATCCACCATGTAAATATCATATGACGAGGTGGTAGTCCAGCGCCCCGTTGGTTCTGGGTCGTCTCCTGCGCCAACGTCCATACCGTCGGTATCATTGGAGTCAAAGTTGAGCATGTCTGATACATCGTCGACAGTGGCTATGAAGTGGGTGGTGGGTGGGCAACGGATTTGTTCGTCACCTTCTTCCCCCTTGAGTCGGACGTAGTTCGGCCAAGAGTCTCCTGACAAAGAGAGAGACTTTAATGAGTTTAGCATGTCGCCAAAGGGCGAGTACTGAAAGATATCTGCAGTGGTGAACTCCATTATCGGAGCACATCCAGATTCGGCGGGCTCGGGAGTGCGCGGACTGGGACCTACAGCCGGATACGAGTCCGAGGGTCCGGTGTCACAGGCTTCCTTGGGGGTGAAGTCTATGTTCGGCTCTACCGCCGACGAGTGTGCGGCCCTCATGGCGGGGTCCATCCACCCGTCCTTGGGCGATGCAATCTGCTTCGGATTTAGATCCGGGGCTCCTGTAGGGGCGATATCCCAAGCATTGTCCGACAGCAGGTCTAAGCCGTGCTCATCGTGACTGTCCGGCGCTCCTGGCGCAGGCCCGAACCCATTGAAGATCAAGTCTCCGCAGATGTCGGTCGTGTAGTTCAAATTTCCTAACCTGACCTGGTGGCCAGGGGCGTAGCTATCGATCTGCTCCAGATGGCCAAGCGAATTGGCCTGCAGTACGAAGCTGCCAAACACGAAGATCTGTCCGGGGAGAAAAGTCTCACCCTGGACCATGTTGTTGTTGACGATTGAAGGGGCCATCAAGCCTTGCAGCGAAGACACAGAGGAACTCTCAATGAGCCAACCTAGGCCAACATGGGACGAACAAAACTATCCTGGGCCAACCTGGACGACACAAACTAGGTTCACACTTTCCAGCCACCCGAGGCGGCCGCCCATACCAGCCCCTATGGTGGCGTCGCCCCTTTTTGCGTGTATGATTGGGGTAGTGAAAAATATTCCATTGGCGCTTTTGATTTACCCACAGAATGGTTGAATTGCTTGTTTCTATGAATTGAGTTCGCCAATAATGTGAAGGATGCCAGTCTTTTCATCCTATTTTAGATTGCTTAGATCTCAATATGCCAAAAGTAATCGCATGAAATATACAATAAAAGCCAGTGTGATGTGTGTGGCTACAACTAGTCTGACTACATGTTATCAAGGACGCACCGTCTTACTAGATTAACCATTCGACTTACCAATGCAGTGTGGGAAGAAAGAAGTATTGGGACTGCTTATCCAAGCAATTGATGCCATGGACTCCTTCGTACAACCTTGTAAGAGAAAAAGAAGTTGTTGTGTGCCTGTACAAAGAACTAGCATAAGTTCAGTTACCTACTTCTTGGAACTTTAGTCAGCCACTTATTGCAAAATTGTTCAATTACGTTGCTTGGCTTAATTTAGTTTGCTACTGATTACATAATGCAACAACCTCTTAATCCTATTATAGACTGCACCTATCTATGTGTTTGATACTTACTGTTAAGAATTACCTGTTTGCCTGAACTTAAATAGCTACTTGTTTGTTTAACTGCTTTGCTGCTGCAACAACGGGTTACAATGATGTTAATAACTACTTTTCAGCATCCAACTGAAACTCTTTAATTCCTTGTTTGTTTAACTAGTTTGCTGTTATACTCCCAGTTGAGATGTTTTGCTAACTTCAACTTTTTTGAAACCAATCAGAACTTTAATGGCAAAACAGGTTAGCCCAAGATCAAAGGGCGAGGTCCCCATGGACATTGTATCATCCCACAGCAGTGGCACCGGCCCAATCGTGCGTTATGAATTGCCAACTACTGATGCTCTAGAGGCTAAACTAGTGGTAGAAAGAGATTCTCCTTCTACACTTAGAGATGAAGTTGACATCTTGAGGAAGCAAACAACACAATCACAAGCAATACTCAAGAAAACCATTAAATATTTGGTGGATTTCAAAATGAAGCAAGCTGAGACTGACCACATTGTTAAGGTCCTGAAGGAAAAAAGGAAATTAAATTCCCACTTGGTAAATCATAGGTGAAATGTTCTTTCCATCGTTGAATAACCTTTGTGTTGTTTGTTCATGTAATCAATCAAACCATTTGTTAGAGATCATGTAATAATTGTTTTTTGTTTTTTGTTTTGTCGTTTGTAATTTTATTTGAGCACAGGTGTGTATTAATTGATAAGACTTGGAGACATTTCATTTTGATTGCTGTGCCAGACCTACAAATATGCCAATCGGGCTGAATGTGCGTTCAACAATAATAGTAGTATAGATGGACCATAAGTGGCACGCGTCGGAAAGGGCCAAGATGTTGTAGTAGCTTGGCTAAAAAAAGGATGCTGTTGTAGCAAAAAAAAGTACAGCGGCCTGGCTTATGTATGTTAGTTGATATTATTGATCCATATACTCTATAAGTGTTTATATGTCTGTTAGTTCTGTAATTCTTGGTTGATTGACTCGGTATTTGAATCTTGATACATCGCTTGTGTACATATCTAAATGGGAGTACACATTATGCTGCGTGTGACATTTGAGTTGGACATGAAGTGTTCCAAATATTCGAATTCACATTAAACTGGATTCTAGCTTCCGAATATGAGTATCGGCATTTGTAAACCATATTCATATATGACAGTGGAATACATCTTTGTCATCCTTTTGAAGATATATAAAAACACATCGAATGATTTATAAAGATTCGTATAGGAATACAAAATGGATTCGAATTTAGTTGCCAGGGTAAACGTGGATGCTTATTGTCCCAAAATTCGAATGAAGCGGCAAAATGTCCACTCCCACGTCGGCTGCCCGAAGCCAAGTGTTTGGGAGATGGAAATTACTGTCTACCCATTACACAGACAATCCATCGGCCCGATTTCTACTACTCTGAATAGGGGTAGGTTAGTAACTTCAATTAGACGTGACACAACCGTCTCTGAGCCTATTCTGACATGGTGGGCACCAAACATGGGCGGCAAAACAAATTTGATTCAAGCTTGTCTGAAAGACCTCTGTTTCTCCCGCCATTTCCCCATTCATACACGGTGGGCGGCAAAACAAACTCGACTCGGCCGAAATCGATGTAGGCAAATATTTTCAATAGGGGCAGGTTTGTAACTTCACTCAGACATGACACAACCATCCTACCTGTCAGCCCCGTTCATACACCATGGGTGCCAACCATGGGCACCAACCCTCTCCTCGCCCGAAATCTCTCTGGGCAAATATTGGCGAGATGCGAGATTACTATCCTATCCCCAACTGACGAGACGCCCAAATTTTAAACGGGGGCTAAGTCCGTAACCTTCCCATATTTCAGACAGGCGTGTCCCAAAAACATGGTTCCCCGTACCTCTCCCTCCATTTTCCCATTCATACACCATCCGCGCTAGAACACCATCCCCACACCAGCCTCCGTCCGCCACCCCATCCATCGCCGTCGTCCTCCACCCCATCCATCGCCGCCATCCTCCACCACATCCATCGCCACTGTCCTCCACCATGTCGGAGCGCCTACCAAGACCGCCTCATCCACTGCTAGAGATGGACGTTTCTCATCCACGATGACGGACCAATAGTGTCAGGACCCCGACTCAAACCCACACCGATCTAGCATGTAACACCTCATATCACTTTGCGGCCTCACGCATGGTATTCCGACGGGTGTCGCTTTACCTTGCCCGGGACAGTTTGCGCGTTTTGGCACACGTATATGATAGTGTCGCTAGCATCCATATGATAAGGAGCCTAGGCTGACATGGCTAGTCGTGAACCCAAAGTGGCACTAACTTACAGGGACAGGCATACATGACCTAGCAACGAATGTGTCGGTCATCACCGAGTGAATCCGGGCTGTAGGAGCTGGGCTATCAGGACTCCGGTACACCGGGCTGTAGCAGGCTAACAGGACTCTGGTAGACACCGCATGACATTTCCCCGAAGGGACAGACACAGGAACAAAGAAGGACACATGCCGGCCAGCCTAAGTGTTCCGGAGTAGTAGCAAGCTACCATGGCTCAGTGGAAGCACTAGGAGACATTTCCCGGTAAGAGAGGCTACCAAGGATAAACAACTAGATAGTCAGATCCCACACATACCAAGCATTTCAATAACATACACACAATATGCTCGATATGTGCAAATACAACATGGCGTCACAACATGACTCTACAACTCAAGTATTTTATTCAATAGGCTCCGAGGAGCGAGATATTACAAACATGGGTCTCATGACCCAACATTCAGAGCATACAAGTCAAAGCACAAGTGGAAGATTAACATGTCTGAGTATAGACATCTACAAATGAAAAAGGTTGAGAAGCCTGACTATCTACCAGACCCTGCCGAGGGCACAAGATCGTAGCTGAGGTAACAAGCTAAACGTTGAAGTCCACGTGGAACTACTAGTGAGACTTAAGTCTCTCTTCAAAAACATAAAATAGGCAAACGTGAGTACAAATGTACCCAGCAAGACTTACATAAGAACTATCTGCATATCCATCATTATCAATAAAGGGATGGTGGGGTTGAACTGCAGCAAGCCAACTTTGACTCGGTGGCTATCCTGATCTACGACTGCAAGTAACTCTTTTGAGGTGGCGCACACGAGTCCACATCTTCACTATATCAATACACCACTATGGATCTGCTCCCGTTTCCCTACGAGAATGCCATCCATAGCACTCACGCTTATCTTGCGTATTTTAGAGTATCCACTTTCACTTGTCTATGAACTGTTAGAGGCAACCCATAATTCCTTTACCGCGGACGTGGCTATTCGAATAGATCATTTATAACCCTGCAAGGGTGTACTTCTTCATACATGTTTCCACCACTTAGCGTCTGCACACGACATGTGCTCCACAGACTTCAAGCGAAAGCCGTCGTGGGTGTAGACCATGACCTACCTAAACACTCAAGTCTCTAGTCCAGGTTTATCGCCTATTCAGGTTCCATCCGCAGGGAGTCCGGCCGAAGTTTCCACATACGGCCCCGAACGATGTGTGCAGGGTTCCTGAGACACCAAACGGGCGCCCGGTACACCGTGCCACGTGCCTACCGCATCACAGCCCACCCCTCGGGTCAGCGCGATGCACGACCTCCAGCATACTACAAACACCAGAAACTACTTGCAACTCCTGGACAGAGGACGAGGGTGGTTAAGAAGTCGAGCGGGGTCATATTTCAGGGCCCAATGCATGGTAGTAGTTGTTTCATGGATCACAAATACAAAACTCAGTTCCTGGGGACGCCTTCAATGAGACAACCCACCATGTACTCCTACATGGCCTCTCACCACTACCTTTACCAAATCGTGTTCACACACTTAGCTCACACACAGTAGGACATGTTCAACACCATTCCAATTCGTCCCCTATGAATCAGACCTGACTCAAATCTAAGCAGTAGCAGGCATGACAAACAACCAAGAATGAGTAGGCACATCAGGGCTCAAACAACTCCTACTCATGCTAGTGGGTTTCATCTATTTACTGTGGCAATGACAGGTCATGCAGAGGAAAAGGGCTTCAGCTACCGTAGCATGTAACAGTTGTATCGTTGTTGTCCTAATGCAGTAAAAGAGAGTAGAAGCAAGAGAGTGGGATTGTATTGGAATGAACAAGGGGGTTTTGCTTGCCTGGCACTTCTGAAGATAGTATAGTTCTTCATCGGTGTCATCGAACTCATCGTCGAAACCACGTCTATCGGCAAAAAAGGAAGAACACAATCAATGCAATGCACAATATGATGCATGATCATGACATGGCAATATGAGTGTGTTGGCCTAATGCAACTACAACCAGATGGGTTTGGGTCATTTTGAACCAAAGGTTCAATCCCAAACTCAATTTATGAATTTAAATAGTGCCTTATCATGTTTTGATATAAACAACAGGTTTAAGTTGCTTAAACATGCATGAAACCAATGCAGATGGATAGATTGGATTTTTCTGATCATTTTTTCATATATAATTTATCTCATTTGGAGTTATAGATTAATTTCTATGAATTTTAGAAGTTTTAGCTATTTTCTGGAATTTTCAGATATTTCTAAAATAGAAATAATCTAGAAAAGGGTTTATTGCGTCAGCACCGCGTCATGGTGATGTCAGTAGGTCAACTAGGCGGGTCCAGGTCAAACCTGACCAGTGGGGTCGACTGGTCAGTGACAACACTAATTAACCGAGTTAAGTAGCACTAAGTTAAATGCTAAACCAAGTTAATTAGGGCCTGGCCCACGTGTCAGTGTCTAACTAACTAACTTAGGTTAATTAGCACTAAACCAGATTAGTTAGCGAGGTGGCGCCCGCACGTTAGTGACCCTGGGGGTCAAACCCCAGGTCAAACAAGGTCAAACCCGGGTCAGCGGGGTCAAACCCGCCGGTGTTGAGTCACCGGCGAGGCCAGACGCGGCGGAGCGCATCGGAAATCCTCCTTCGACAACCAAATGGCCGGCGGAGGGCATCTACGAGCTGCTGGTGAACTCGCGCATCGAGTGGTGGTGGCGGTTGGGCTTGGGGTGGCCGGAGTTGTCGCCGAAGCTCGGTTGAGCTCGGGGTCGATGCTACGGTGGCCGGGGAGGCTCGTGCGGGGGCACCTACGTGCTCTACGTGGCGCGGGAAGGAAGTTGAGCACAACGGTCGGACCGCTATGTGGACGGAGGCTCGGCGGCGGCCGTCACAGGCGGCGGCGCGTGCGAGTGAGCAAGGTGCGGCGGCTACGGTGCACGAGAGCGAGAACGGAGAGGCGGAAAAGGTTCGGTGGCTCATGGCGGTTGCAACAGGCATCGAAGCGGGCTCGGGGAAGGCCGGACGGGAACGAGTCAACGATGGGGATCTGCGGCGGCCGACGATGAAGAAGAGGTCGGGGACGGCATTTTGAGGCACCTGGCATCGAGTGAGTCGACGGGAAGGACGAGGGCGTCGAGGCAGAGACCATGGACACATCGGTAAGGCGAGGGAGGGCCTGTGGCTGTGGCGAGGGCGGCGCTCGGGTGTGCTCGGGAGAGAGCAAGGGAAGGGGTGGGTCGAGGGAGTGAGCGAGGGGGTTCCAGGTGGTGCGTGGTGCCACCCGAAGAGGCCAGGGCGAAGCAGCAAGCAGGAGGTGGTCGGGCGTGTGCCGGCGTGCGTCGGCCACGCGCCCATCCTCCTGGCAAAGGAGGAAGACAACAGGGGAGGGGGCCAGGTGGGCTGGGCCAGCCACTTGAGCCGCCAGATGGCTGCATAGGTGAGGTAAGCCCAGGTAAGTTCCTTTCTCTCTCTCTCTCTTCTTTTGTTTCAGTTTTCAATTTTTCTGTAATCTTTGTGGCTTTTCTAAAAATACCTAGACCCTTTCAAAAATCACCAAACTGCACATGCCCACTGTATAGAATATATCCAACATGGAACATTTCAGTTTAGGAGTATCTGGGCATCTAAAATATTTACTAGCATTTAAATGCCCAAATTCAAATAACATATGATTTAATCCAGTGACCTTTGGATGACCTAGAAATTTGTGCACCATTTTTGTCAGAGGTTCTAGACCAAGGCAAAGATGATGACCATTTTAGAAGGGCATTTTGGGTTCATTGAAAATGATTTTAGTAAACCCTAGTTGGTTTAAGGGGGGGGGGGGGGGTTCTGTCATCCCCATTTCAAGTTTCTGAGAATTTAAACATGATGCAACACCAGATGCTAGCACTAAGCAGTACTAGAAGCTATGGATGTGACAACTCACCCCCACTAAACAAGAATCTCATCCCGGGATTCAAGACGTGAGGTAAGAAGATAGAGGGACACAAGCTAACACGATCTTCATGGTACAACTGCCCTTCTCGAAGATGTTGGTTCATTGATTCAAATGGATCTTGTCGTCTTTGCTTGCGGGGTCTTCATCCAACACGATGACAACAGAAGGAGACTCTACAGAAAACGATCTCCTTGAAGATCGAGTATTCAAGATCAACTCATGTAGTGAGAGGTAAGAACATCTCTCGAGCTGAGACACGAGACATACATCTGAAGGGATAGAGTGTAACAGATGACGAGGGTTCACTAGGTAGACAACAATTCCACACCTAAGAGGGTGGTGAACGGTTGTCAATGTAGCGAGAATTTGAGTTGCCATGATACCATAGCAAGACATCTTGGAGGAGGGTGATTCGTAGAATTATTACCTTAAGTGGCGAAAAAAATTACTTTTGATATAAAGATCACTGAGGCTCTTTATATCAGCCTAAGGAAAATCACAACAATCGTTTGGCGGAGTGCGAAGGAATGGCATGCCAAACTAGAATGGATAATGTGGATTACCTTGTTGAAGACAATGCAAGGAATGAGTTTAGCTTATCATCGGAAATGGATGGAACCCACGGTAGAATGGCACATTGGCGGTGCAAGCTGGGAACGTAATGCAAATGCTGGGAATGATTCTGGCAACTGGGGAGGAACCCCATCAGCAGAGAGTGAATCCGATGTTTGAAAGGGTTATAGCATAACCAAGGAAACTGGGAGCACTATGCAATTAATGCCGACGATAAAACCTAGCACTTGCCCATGCTCTCAAGAACTTGAGCATTTCCATATTCATCAAGGTTTCACCAATATCCGAGTCAAGGATCCTGGCAACACAATTTACTTCCACGATGAATGGTGATGGTTGATGCAGATACAAAAGAGGATAACACCTTCTCAGATTTCACCTTAGTGAGGACAAGGGAACAGAATCCGGATGATCGACCGAGAGACATTTAGCACTCCGCTTCTAATGTTCCTTGATGTGCTAGCGTATCCCATTCATTGAAATGGTTTGGTAACTAGACCATCAAGTAAAAGGCCGGACTTCGGGAGCACAAGAATCCATAAGGAACAATTAGGGAGTATGTCCTACGAAGTCCTTATGGGGAGGTGGCCAACTTCTTCAATCAAGATACTACAGTAATAGGTCTTCCGACTAGGTATGTCAGCCACGACATCCACTTTACCGGCTACGGTGGGACAATTATTATAGTTCTTGGGAAACGTTCCAACCATCATATCTGCCTGAGATTCAGATCTGGTTGGTGTCAGAAAAATCTAGACTCGTCCGGTCTAGAAAGAGAAATGAAAGTTTGTAACACAAATCGACGAGATGACATTGCAAGATTCTCGCGAAATGGACTACGGTAGTAAGCTCCAAAACATGAGCTGGTTCTGCTACAAACATGTGAACACACTGTCCCAGACAAGCATGACCACATAGTAGTCTTATAATAAAACACTACCGAAGTTCAGGTCAGGAACCATCATCGAGGATATCAAAGTCCTTGCATAAGTCCGGATTAGCTCTTAACAAGGAACTTATTCTCCTTGAACAAATCAATCAGTGGCTTGGTGTGCTAGGGATACATATAAAATGAAGATGATCAGTCTATCAGACCATGGAATACTTCGCACATGCATAACTGACTTGGGATGGTTCCAGAGGAAGTAAAAACTTGCTTTCTCGAATTCACGGCGGAAACTTGCATCAAATGCACATGAATTAGAGGAAGTCACTTCTTACATCCAAGCATATGCTTCATGAGCGGGTCATGAAGATAATGCTTATAAAAGTTTCCAATACTAGCTCGATGTTTAACACAAATCATGGAGAAGATAAAAATGTTGCCGATGGGCTCAACAACAATTCATCCAGGTTTCCATATAATTGGAGTTCCACAATTATGTGAACAAGGTGATAGCATTGGTCAGACCCAAAGAGTATAATGGTGTATGCTCGAGGAATCAACCACGAGTAAGACAACATTACGAATATCGTTGGTTCTGATTTGATTTGACGGTAGCCCATAATCAAATCAAAGGTTTGGCAAGACAATAGATCCAATAATTGACACAAGGATCAATCAATGAAGATATCATCTTTCTTCAGCACACACGCACAAGGATATCCCTTGGAATGAACTGAGTCGGACAAGCTTTTATCTTCCAACTCTCCAAGTTGTTGTTTAGCTTAACCAACCATATTAGGGGTATGCAACACATATTCTTGGAGAAGGGGTGGTTACAAGCAACCAACTTGATCACGAACTCAACATAGCGGTTAGGTGACAAGCTGGTGATACCTCCGAGAAGACATTCAGAAAATCATGATCCACCGGTATGTTATTAAACTCGAGAACAATCTAGATTTTCAGGGCAAGACGATATGATGAAATGAGCGAGGACTTAACAAAATCCTAACTCATCAATCGAGGAGTGCACCAGGAAAGTGGACTACATAGCACGATCAACCTTAGGGTGATGATTCAATAATCAACTCGCTAAGAATGAGGTTATTGTCCATTTAACTACCAAGCAACAGAGTTGCTAGGAGTATTGATTTCACACACCACGATTCACTTGTCGGCATTTCGGTTACAATAACACGGAAACCAAGGAATGAACAATGATGGCAAGAAGTATCACTGCGTCAAGAATTCATAAGAGATAGTGCAATTCTCATGACGATCCTGACGTAAAGAGGGTAACACTTCAGGGTAGAATGGACCAAAAGCTTGATTGCATTTTGATCTACGGAATACAACTGCTTTGACCCAATCCTGGATATGGATGAGGTACTGGAGTTTGTTTCTCCTAGTCGTTCCATAATAGAGTGACTTGACAGACCACAAGAGTAATAGGCATCGATGAACGAATGCACGCATTCTCTTGACTATCAATTGATAGATGAAGGTCAGAAGACAACTAAAGAGGGACAAATCAAAAGAATATACGATTTACTGAGTTGTGGATGCATGGATTAGCATGTCGAACGAGTTTGACATATTTCTTCCGGATAACCCATGCAGATAGATAGAATTGGCAGAGTAATATCGTAAAATCAAGAACTTGTCAAGAGCACTCTAGTTGTGATCTTTTAGTTCAGCGAGGAACTTCTGCCATAAGAAGTTCATGATATTTGGAGGAAGAATATACCACGAACCTCGAGGACTAATACAAAGGTTACACTATCAAAGCGAGGTAAGTAGGGTGAATCTCGGGTTCAAAACCCAGGGAGTAGAATACCTACTACTAAGTGGCATCACGGGATGCTTTCGAGAATAAAGGCCAGAATCATCATACTGGGACACAAATCATGGCTAGATTACTAGATGATCCCCTAGGACACCTAGGGTCATAATAATAACTCCAACATATATGTCGAGGCAAGAGAATACCTCAACTCAGCAATTAGTGTGATTAACCTGGCCTAAAAGAACATCGAAACCAGAGGGAAAGGATTTTGCAAGTGCATCAGATTCTTTAGAAACCTGGAATAACTCGGACAGCATAACGGCTGTAAATGCTCGAAAAGATTTGAACTATAATTTAAAAATGGTGGCATAGCCACTTAGAAGCACATCATCAAGGTTTCAAGATTAACAGTTAACATACGGAAGTAGTAGGAGCTGAACCGAGGCTTAAGTCCAACAATTCTATAAGTCTACGGATTAGTAACACGTGATCCTGATAGGAAGAAGAGAAAGCCTAGTTCCTTAACCCCGTAGGAAAGATAAGATGACTTAGATCAGAAGGCATAAGGTATAAGGAGTAAAAGAGCCTTACGTTCCATCCCACAATCAATTCCCTTATATACCTAAAGAATTTGTAGACTCAACTTCGACTAGTTTGGCTTGGTAATCCTACAGGCAGTCAGGCTCTGATACCAAAGCTGTCAGGACCCCGACTCAAAGCCACACCGATCTAGCATGTAAAACCTCATATCACTTTGCGGCCTTCCGCACGGTATTCCCATGGGTGTCGCGTTACCTTGCCGGGGACCGTTTGTGCCTTTTGGCACACGTATATGATAGTGTCACTAGCATCCATATGACAAGGAGCCCGGGCTGACTTGGCTAGTCGTGAACCCAAAGTGCCAGTAACTTACAGGGACAGACATACATGACCCAGCAACGAACATGTCGGTCATCAGCGAGTGAATCCGGGCTGTAGCAGCTGGGCTAGCAGGACTCCGGTAAACCGGGCTGTAGCAGGCTAACAGGACTCCGGCAGACACCGCATGACATTTCCCCGAAGGGACAGACATAGGAACGAAGAAGGACACATGCCGGCCAGCCTAAGTGTTCCGGAGCAGTAGCAAGCTACCAAAGCTCAATGGAAGCACTCGGAGACATTTCCCGGTAAGATAGGCTACCAAGGATAAACAAATAGATAGTCAGATCCCACACATACCAAGCATTCCAATAACATACACACAATATGCTTGATATGTGCAAATACAACATGGCATCACAACATGACTCTATAACTCAAGTATTTTATTCAATAGGCTCCGAGGAGCGAGATATTACAAACATGGGTCTCATGACCCAACATTCAGAGCATACAAGTCAAAGCACAAGCGAAAGCTTAACATGTCTGAGTACAAACATCTACAAATGAAAAAGGCTGAGAAGCCTGACTATCTACCAGACCCTGCCGAGGGCAGAAAATCATAGCTGAGGTAACAAGCTAAACATCAAAGTCCACGTGGAACTACTAGTGAGACTGAAGTCTCTCTGCAAAAACATAAAATAGGCAAACGTGAGTACAAATGTACCCAGCAAGAATTACATCAGAACTATCTACATATCCATCATTATCAACAAAGGGATTGTGGGGTTTAACTGCAGCAAGCCAGCTTTGACTCTGTGGCTATCCTGATCTACGACTTCAAGTAACTCTTTTGAGGTGGCGCACACGAGTCCACATATTCACCATATCAATACACCACTATGGATCCGCTCCCGTTTCCCTACGAGAATGCCATCCATAGCACTCACGCTTATCTTGTGTATTTTAGAGTATCCACTTTCACTTGTCTATGAACTGTTATAGGCAACCCAGAATTCCTTTACCGCGGACGTGGCTATTCGAATAGATCATTTATAACCCTGCAGGGGTGTACTTCTTCATACATGTTTCCACCACTTAGCGTCTGCACACGACATGCTAGTCCAGGTTTATCGCCTATTCAGGTTCGACCCGCAGGGAGTCCAGCCGAAGTTTCGACATATGGTCCCGAACGATGCATGCAGGGTTCTCGAGACACCAAACAGGCGCCCGGTACACTGTGCCACATGCCTACCGCATCACAGCCCACCCCTCGGGTCAGCGCTGTGCACGGCCTCCAGCATACTACAAACACCAGAAACTACTTGCAACTCCTGGACAGAGGACGAGGGTGGTTAAGAAGTCAAGCGGAGTCATATTTCAGGGCCCAATGCATGGTAGTAGCTGTTTCATGGATCACAAACACAGAACTCGGTTCCAGAGGACGGCTTCAATGAGACAACCCACCATGTACTCCTACATGGCCTCTCACCACTACCTTTACCAAATCGTGTTCACACACAGTAGGACATGTGCAACACCATTCCAATTCATCCCCGATGAATCATACCTAACTCAACTCTAAGCAGTAGCAGGCATGACAAACAAGAAAGAATGAGTAGGCACATCAGGGCTCAAACAACTCCTACTCACGCTAGTTGGTTTCATCTATTTATGTGGCAATGACAGGTCATGCAGAGGAAAAGGGGTTCAACTACTGTAGCATGTAACGGTTGTATCGTTGTTGTCCTAATGCAGTAAAAGAGAGCAGAAGCGAGAGAGTGGGATTGTATCGGAATGGACAAGGGGGTTTTGCTTGCCTGCACTTCTGAAGATAGTATAGTTCTTCATCAGTGTCATCGAACTCATCGTCGAAACCACGTCTATCGAGAGGGGACAAACACCGGCAAACAAGGAAGAACACAATCAATGCAATGCACAATATGATGCATGATCATGACATGGCAATATGAGTGTGTTGGCCTAATGCAACTACAACCAGATGGGTTTGGGTCATTTTGAACCAAAGGTTCAATCCCAAACTCAATTTTTGAATCTAAATAGTGCCTTATCATGTTTTGATATAAACAGCATGTTTAAGTTGCTTAATCATGCATGAAACCAGTGTAGATGGATAGATTGGATTTTTTGATCATTTTTCATATATAATTTATCTCAATTGGAGTTATAGATTAATTTCTATGAATTTTAGAAGTTTTAGCTATTTTCTAGAATTTTCAGATATTTCTAAAAAAGAAATAATCCAGAAAAGGGGTTCATTGCGTCAGCACCGCGTCATGGTGATGTGAGCAGGTCAACTAGGCGGGTCCAGGTAAAACCTGACCAGTGGGGTCCACTGGTCAGTGACAAACCGCATATTGATACGCTTTTGCAAGGTGGATATCATTACATCAACATTACATAATAGATGGGGATACATACAAAAGGCATACAATGCCACACGAATACAACATCACTATACATAATAACATCATCCGACTATGAATGAAACACAAACAGAAACTCAAACGACATCCACCCTACTAGCCCAGGCTACCGACCTGGAACCAATCCCCTAGTCGAAGAAGAAGCAAAAGAAGAACTCCAAAACAAGCAAACATCACCCTCGCGTCATCATCATCGCATAAACCTGTACCTGCAACTGTTGTTGTAGTAATCTGTGAGCAACAAGGACTCAGCAATCCCATTACCATGGGTATCAAGACTAGCAAAGCTTAATGGGTAAGGAAGGGGTAAAGTGGTAAGGTTGCAGCAGCGACTAAGCAAGTATGGTGGCTAACATACGCAAATGAGAGCGAGAAGAGGAGCAAAGGAACGGTCGTCAACTAGTAATGATCAAGAAGTGATCCTGAACTCCTACTTTCATCAAACATAACCCAAAAACCGTGTTCACTTCCCGGACTCCGCCAAGAAGAGACCATGACGGCTACACACACGGTTGATGCGTTTTAATTCATATCTGGTGTAAAGTTATCTACAACCGGACATTAACAAATTCCCATCTGCCACATAACCGTGGGCACGACTCTCGAAAGTTTAAACCCTACAGGGGTGTCCCAACTTAGCCCATGATAAGCTCTCGCGATCAACGAAGGATATTCCTTCTCCCAGGAAGACCCGATCAGTCTCGGAATCCCGGTTTACAAGACATTTCGACAATGGTAAAACAAGACCAGCAAAGCCGCCCGATGCGCCGACAATCCCGATAGGAGCTGCACATATATCGTTCTCAGGGCAACACCGGATAAGTCAAGCTACGTGTAAAACCAACCCTCAAGTTGCCCCGAGGTGGCCCTGCAGGTTGCTCGTTTCAGACCAACACTTAGAGAAGCACTGGCCCGGGGGGGGGGGGGGGGGGCTAAAATAAAGATGACCCTCGGGCTCCGGAAACCCAAGGGAAAAAGGGCTAGGTGAGGCAAATGGTAAAACCAAGGTTGGGCCTTGCTGGAGGAGTTTTATTCAAGGCGAACTGTCAAGGGGGTCCCATAAATCACCCAACCGCGTAAGGAACACAAAATCCGGGAACATAACGCCGGTATGACGGAAACTAGGGCGGCAAGAGTGGAACAAAACACCAGGCATAAGGCCGAGCCTTCCACCCTTTACCAAGTATATAGATGCATTAATTATATAAGAGATATTGTGATATCCCAGCATAACCCTGTCCATCATGGAGCAATCTTCAACTTCACGTGCAACTAACAACGCTATAAGAGGGACTGAGCAAAGCGGTAACATAGCCAAACAATGGTTTGCTAGGAAGGGTGAAAAGGTTAGAGGCTGACATGGCAATTGGGAGGCTTGAAGAGCAAAAGATAGATAGCGCAGCAAAGCGATAGAACGAAGCAACTAGCATAGCAATGATAGTAGTGAGATCCAGGGTAGCGGTCATCTTGCCTGAAATCCCGCTAGGAAGAAGAACGAGTCCATGAAGAAGACGAACGGATGAAGCCGAACCAAGCGTAGACGAACGAAGCCTCACGGTCGCAACGAAACAGGAACTATCGAGAAGAAGCACACAACATGGTAAACACACCACACATACACATGACATGATGCACAACCAAGCATGATGCATGACAAAACTAGATGAGGCTACTCATCGCAATAGATGATGCAAACAAGAACAACACATCAAGGAAAGTTTAAATGAGGCCGGAAACAACATCTAACAATTCCGGTAAGTCCTCATATGCAAGTTTCAAAATTGGTCCAGATCTGAATAAACATTATGTTCAAGTTGTTAAACAGCAAGTTAAGATGCACTAAGATGATCTACACGAAATTCTAGTCAAGTTACATATAAAGTTCATTTAAATCGGAGCTACGGTCTAGAAGATATGAGCAAAACAAGTTAAACATGGCATTGATGCTAAATACATCCAAACATCAAGCAAACACCTCAAAACAAGGATGCAACATGATAATATGAAACTACATGCAAAATCAAGCAAGTTTCATATAGAGCACACTCAAAACGGAGCAACGGTTCAACACATACACTCTATACAAGACATAACAACAATCTGTCCATAACAACAACTAGGCATATAGCAAGCATAGAAACAATATGCTACAGCACCCCAAACTAAGAAAAAAAGGCATGGGCATGAAGTAAAGGTAAAGCATGACAAAATATGAACACTGAGCTATCTCCAGAAATCACTATAACATGCTCAAAAGGACATGGAACTATTGCAAATAATAACAGTTTCAGGCTTAGCAGAAATAACATCAGGTTGCAATGTTTAGAGCTATCAAACAACATGTTACAGGAACTTATCATGGCAAACAAAGGCATGGAATGAATCTACTAATTGCATATAACAAAAGTCCCTTACTGACCATGAGCCAAAAGGGCACAGAAAATATGATGGCACCCATGTAAACATGGCAAAAGATATGACAGATTCATACATGGCAGGAACAACAATAAGTAGGCATGTTGGTGAGCTTGAACCACTCACCACAGAGCAATACATGGCATGGAAAGGCAACCAACAGTAATAATACATGTTTATGAAGCTAAGCATGGAAATATCAAGTTCATAGGTTGCATGGATCACTAACAACAATCATGGCAACATTGAACATAATGTTAACAGTCTGACAGCAACATTATTTAGCAAGTTTGGAGCAAGATAACAACATGTTACAGCAGGCTATAAATGCAACCAGGGGCACGAATGGATAGAGCATGACATGTATAACAAAACATCCTTAGTGAACATCTCCAGATTATGCATAGAATGACTTGTAGCAGCAGGTTTACATAGCATCATAATATAACAGAAACAGTCTAGCAAAACAGCAACAGCAAGTACCCTACTTAACAAGCTCGATGCACTCACTACAAGACCCACAAAAATACACGGATTGTACCACTGTGAATATGGCATGATTTAGTACAAAACACATGTAGATCTCATGCTCATAGGATGCACACACAAAATGCAACAAAAATGACAAATCACCAAGTTATAACAGTTTCAGCGGGTTAACATCACATAGCACTCTTGCAACGATGATTTGAGCATCAAGGTGGACTCAAACAAACATGACACAATGGAATGAAATGTAGAGCATCCCATGACGAACATTTTTATATATCATACATGCATATCGGAGCAACTTGCAAGAAATTACAAGCAACCAAAGATGCACACATGATATGAGTTTACTGGGGACAGCCAAATTCTGAAAAAGAACGAGTGAGCGCATGTTAACAAAGTAACGCACAGGAGGGATTTAGGCGGGTTGCTCACCTAGTGGGCTCGGCCCAGGCGGTGGAAAGGCGAGGCGGGCCGGAGCAGGCCAGCAGGAGGGGGGCCGGCCCTGGGCCAGGGCGAGGCCGCGGTGGGCTCCTGGGCCGGTGCGGGATCGGGTCCACGCGGGCGACAAACGGAGGCGTCGTCCTCCGCCCGACGAGCACGAGCGGCGGCGGCGCTGGATGGCCCTCCGGCGAGGCCCGGGGCGACACGGAGGTTGGGGATGGATGGATCCGGCCATCCCCTGCCCGGATCTGGCGGGAGGAGGCCGGTGGCGAGGCCCTACGGGCAGCAAGGCGGCAGAGGAAGCTGGCGGCGGCGGCTGACCTCCAAGGCGGCGGTGGTGCCCTGCGAGGGAGAGAGAGAAGGTGAGAGGACGGGGAGGAAGGAGGACGGGAAGGAGAGGGGTGGCGAGGTGGCCGGCGACTTGGGGCGCGGCGGATCACGGCGAGACGGCGGCGGCGCGAAGCGGTGAAGGGGCTCTAGCGGGGAGCTCGGGGACGAGCGCTCGGGGCACGGGCGGCATGGTCGGGCGCGGCTGGGAGGCACGCGGGCTGGCGGGGCCTGTTTTGGCCCGGCGGCGGGCCGGATCTGGGCCCTGGAGGGCTGGCGGCGGAGGGAGGAGGTCGGGACGATGTGGCAGCGCCTTGTTGGCTGCGCGCGTCGCCGGCGGCGGGGCTGGCCGATGGGGGCGCGACAAGTGGTGGCGGGGTGCTGGCTGGGCATAGATTTCGAGGAGTGGAGGTGGCAGGCGGCTGGCTGATGATTGGGGTGCGGATTTCGAGGAGGAGGAAGGAGAAGGCCAAAATGGCTTGTGGGGGGGCGGGGGTTAAATAGGCAGGGGTCTAGGGTTAGGGGGATTTGCACCGTTTCGGAGCCGTTCAATCGCCATCGGACGGTCCGGAGCGAGGGGGGGTAGGTAGTTGGGCCTAGAGGGTTGTGTAGAAGAGTTGGGCTGAGAGGAGAGAAGGGAATAGCAGCCCGGCAGTGGTTTTCGGAGACTGAAAACGTCCGACGAATACACCGGCTATACTGCGGCTGTACGTTTAACGGTTGGGCTATCAAACGAGCTCCGAATGCGACGAAACTTGACAGGCGGCCTGTCTACACTATAATAAGACCGCACGACAAGTTTTATCCCATTCTGAGAACATTTTTATGCCACTAATAAAATAATATTTCAGAGGTGCCGCGGGCGCGTGCGAGTGTGTCTGGACTCCGAACGGACAACGGAGAGAACCGGTGGAAACCAAATGGATGCAAGTTTTGAAAAACATGCAGATGAAATGCAGATGATGACATGGCAGAATGCAACACGCAAGCGAAAGACATGGCAAGGACGGCGAATAACTGAGAGGCGCCTGGCGCATCGGATCCGGGGCGTTACAACACTCCTCCACTAACAAGAGATCTCGTCCCGAGATCTTAGGACCAAGACGGAAGGGAAAAGGGATGAGGTGAAACAAGAACTCAAGAGAAGAAGCAAAGAATCAAGAGCAGTCGAGAAGAAGAGAGGAACGATGAGAATGACGAGAATCGAAAGCTCACTGAATCAGATAGACTACGAAACCACTTCGGTTAGAACGAGATAAGAAATGAATCAGACCAAAAGGATTTATGCAGCACTCCGGCTGAAACATGGAGGAATAGAACGCGAGCTTGAGAGGATGGAATGATACTTGATGAAGACATGACACAAAACCTCCGGAAAGAATTGAAAGAGTTGAATGAAAAGAACGGACAAGAAAATGACAACTTGTGCCACGAATGAAATTGAAAGCATATTTAGAAGGAAGGTTTAAACTGAGTTGTTGAGAAAATCAACAACGAAAGAATAAGCTTGTTGTGGTCTTATAGGTAACATCTCAAGATCATAAGGTGATAACCGGCCACAAACGGAAATGATTGGATAGCTGAGAAGAACAAAGAAATGCAAAACTCCACTTCAAAATTACGAAGAATTAATTGCACCTCGAGAAGCAAGAAGGAGGATACTTGAGCTCCTTCGATTAGAATCTTGATGAACTCTTTGAAGAATGAATTAAATCATGATGCACTATGAAGAACTTCGGTAGCAAAAGGATGATGAGATAGAATGAAGGAAAAAAAGAATAAGATGAGCCTTGCGATGATTTAGATGGAGGATCCGACGAAATGGCCGAGGAAATTTGAACTCCGGAAAAGAAAAGATGAAAACATTTGGAACTAGAATTATTCCTCACGAACAAACTCCGAAGGAAAGGATTGCTCACTTGGATGAAATAAGAATAAGATTTATTGTATGCTTATCCTTCATCAAATTAAATTGATGACAAGCAATGGATTTTGCATACTACTTATTCTTCTTGAAAAATATTAAGGGAATATAGCACAAAACTTGAGAAAGTCTTCATGAACCACCGTTAGGATTGGGAAAAAATGAATAAATTAATATGATAACCAAAGAAAAAGAATCTGAAAGAACCACCGTAAGAATTCAAAAATGACTGACGAAAAAGGATGAATCACCAGGAAGAATTAGAAGAACAAATATGCTTGAGGGGATTTAGATGCAAAAGAACAAAGAGACAACAAACTGATTAAAGAATATTTGAACGAAGCACCGGGATAACTGGATAACGCTAGCTGAAATGTGAGGACAAAGAATTCGTCTGGAATGATGGCCTCCGGTGAAAAGAAACGGGACAACAACTCCTGACATACTCCGGATGGGTAAGAAAAACAATATCTGACAAATGGAATAATTCGAGAGGATAATATGAAGCTAGAACCACGAAACTTCGTGAGAACAGACAAGATTTAAGAGAAATCCTTCTTCGTTCTTCAAATGACTACGAGAAACACCACCAAAATTTACTGAGAGACTCCGGGAGAATGAAAAACGAAGAGGTTGAGTCAACAATGAAAAGAATTTGAAAGCGATCTTGGAGATGGCATGTGACTGATGTAATTCATACTTACATCACACTTGAAAAGAATTTGAGAATAACTCCGGGGGAATTAGAAGAGTCAGGTAAGATCCTGGGAAAAGACCTGTGGGTTAGGGCCCACTAAAGAGAAAAACACTGTTGGAAAGGATTGTTGAACAGATAGATGATGCACTGGAACAATTGAAATATTTGAATGAGGTGACAACCTCAAATTAATTGGAACACAGACGAATCTCCTGAGATGTCTTGAACTCCGAAATGATTGAATGACGAGAGGCAAACGAGCAAGGGGAAAACATTTGAGCCGAGGAAACAGATTATGATCAACACCGAAAAACTTGAATTGGATCCATCGGAAAAGAAAAGAGATGAAGAATGTCAAACGAGACGAGAATTCACTGGTCGAGATAATTTACGAAAGACTGAAGAGGTTCTGCATGAATGAAATTGATGGTCGAAAGAGACTCAGACTCCGGGAAGAAGAGGGTGGGAGGGCAGGAAAAAACAAAGGCAACTCGGAAGGGGAAACCGACGAATACTTGAAGAGAAACACCGGTTGAAATCATTGAGGACAGAAGCAAAGACTTCGCACGAGTAGGATGGATACTCAATTACGGACTCCGGCTCCGAGGAGAAAAAGGGGTGGGCGGGTCGGAAAGAAAACAACTGAGGATTGAACTTGGCAAAGATGAAGAGGCTCGAGTCAACTTGACGAGAAATGCACCGGATGAAAAGAGCTGAGAACCAACGATCGAAAACCAACTGCGTGAACCTAAAGAAAAATTTGAAGGGGAAGAGAAGTAATTCAAAACACCTACGTCAAGATTCCTCACCAGAGCGACGAAGGGGCCGAGGAGTAAAAAGAATTCCTGCTCTCCGATATAACTAGACTCGGAAATCAGTTTTCTTCTAGACTCAACAACGGCCAAACTACACGATCAAATAAGGGGGCTCCTAGGGTCGGTCGAGGCTCTGATACCAACTTGTCACGCCCAATATGTGATACTATCCTAAAGAGACTCGAAGGTCCCACCAAGGATAGAACCGCATATTGATACGCTTTTGCAAGGTGGATATCATTACATCAACATTACATAATAGATGGGGATACATACAAAAGGCATACAATGCCACACGAATACAACATCACAATACATAATAACATCATCCGACTACGGATGAAACACAAACAGAAACTCAAACGACATCCACCCTGCTAGCCCAGGCTGCCAACCTGGAACCTATCCCCTAGTCGAAGAAGAAGCAGAAGAAGAACTCCAAAACAAGCAAACATCGCTCTCGCGTCATCATCATCGCATAAACCTGTACCTGCAACTGTTGTTGTAGTAATCTGTGAGCCACGAGGACTCAGCAATCCCATTACCATGGGTATCAAGACTAGCAAAACTTAATGGGTAAGGAAGGGGTAAAGTGGTGAGGTTGCAGCAGCGACTAAGCAAGTATGGTGGCTAACATACGCAAATGAGAGCGAGAAGAGGAGCAAAGGGACGGTCGTCAACTAGTAATGATCAAGAAGTGATCCTGAACTCCTACTTTCGTCAAACATAACCCAAAAACCGTGTTCACTTCTCGGACTCCGCCGAGAAGAGACCATCACGGCTACACACACGGTTGATGCGTTTTAATTCGTATCTGGTGTCAAGTTATCTACAACCAGACATTAACAAATTCCCATCTGCCACATAACCGTGGGCACGGCGGTTGAAAGTTTAAACCCTGCAGGGGTGTCCCAACTTAGCCCATGATAAGCTCTCGCGATCAAAGAAGGATATTCCATCTCCCAGGAAGACCCGATCAGTCTCGGAATCCTGGTTTATAAGACATTTCGACAATGGTAAAACAAGACCAGCAAAGCCGCCCGATGCGCCGACAATCCCGATAGGAGCTGCACATATATCGTTCTCAGGGCAACACCGGATAAGTCAAGCTACGAGTAAAACCAACCCTCAAGTTGCCCCGAGGTGGCCCCGCAGGTTGCTCGTTTCGGACCAACACTTAGAGAAGCACTGGCCCGGGGGGGGGGGGGGGGGGGGCTAAAATAAAGATGACCCTCGGGCTCCGGAAACCCAAGGGAAAAAGGGCTAGGTGAGGCAAATGGTAAAACCAAGGTTGGGCCTTGCTGGAGGAGTTTTATTCAAGGCGAACTGTCCAGGGGGTCCCATAAATCACCCAACCGCGTAAGGAACGCAAAATCCGGGAACATAACACCGGTATGACGGAAACTAGGGCCGCAAGAGTGGAACAAAACACCAGGCATAAGGCCGAGCCTTCCACCCTTTACCAAGTATATAGATGCATTAATTAAATAAGAGATATTGTGATATCCCAACATAACCCTGTCCACCATGGAGCAATCTTCAACTTCACCTGCAACTAACAACGCTATAAGAGGGGCTGAGCAAAGCGGTAACATAGCCAAACAATGGTTTGCTAGGAAGGGTGAAAAGGTTAGAGGCTGACATGGCAATTGGGAGGCTTGAAGAGGAAAAGATAGGTAGCGCAGCAAAGCGATAGAACGAAGCAACTAGCATAGCAATGATAGTTGTGAGATCCAGGGTAGCGGTCATCTTGCCTTAAATCCCGCTAGGAAGAAGAACGAGTCCATGAAGAAGACGAACGGATGAAGCCGAACCAAGCGTAGACGAACGAATCCTCACGGTCGCAACGAAACAGGAACTATCAAGAAGAAGCACACAACATGGTAAACACACCACACATATACATGACATGATGCACAACCAAGCATGATGCATGACAAAACTAGATGAGGCTACTCATGGCAATAGATGATGCAAACAAGAACAACACATCAAGGCAAGTTTAAATGAGGCCGGAAACAACATCTAACAATTCCGGTAAGTCCTCATATGCAAGTTTAGAAATTGGTCCAGATCTGAATAAACATTATGTTCAAGTTGTTAAAAAGCAAGTTTAGATGCACTAAGATGATCTACACGAAATTCTAGTCAAGTTACATATAAAGTTCATTTAAATCGGAGCTACGGTCTAGAAGATATGAGCAAAACAAGTTAAATATGACATTGATGCTAAATACATCCAAACATCAAGCAAACACCTCAAAACAAGGATACAACATGATAATATGAAACTACATGCAAAATCAAGACAGTTTCATATAGAGCACACTCAAAACGGAGCAACGGTTCAACACATACACTCTATACAAGACATAACAACAATCTGTCCATAACAGCAACTAGGCATATAGCAAGCATCGAAACAATATGCTACAGCACCCCAACCTAAGAACAAAAGGCATGGGCATGAAGTAAAGGTAAAGCATGACAAAAGATGAACACTGAGCTATCTCCAGAAATCACAATAACATGCTCAAAAGGATATGGAAAGATTGCAAATAATAGCAGTTTCAGGCTTAGCAGAAACAACATTAGGTTGCAATGTTCAGAGCTATCAAACAACATGTTAAAGAACTTATCATGGCAAAAAAAGGCATGGCATGAATCTACTAATTGCATATAACAAATGTCCCTTACTGATCATGAGCCAGAAGGGCACAGAAAATATGATGGCACCCATGTAAACATGGCAAAAGATATGACAGATTCATACATGGCAGGAACAACAATAAGTAGGCATGTTGGTGAGCTTGAACCACTCACCACAGAGCAATACATGGCATGGAAAGGCAACCAACAGTAATAATACATGTTTATGAAGCTAAGCATGGCAATAGCAAGTTCATAGGGTGCATGGATCACTAACAACAATCATGGCAACATTGAACTTAATGTTAACAGTCTGACAGCAACATTATTCAGCAAGTTTGGAGCAATATAACAACATGTTACAGCAGGCTATAAATGCAACCAGGGGTATTAATGGATAGAGCATGACATGCATAACAAACAATCCTTAGTGAACATCTCCAGATTATGCATAGAATGACCTGTAGCAGCAGGTTTACATAGCATCATAATATAACAGAAAAGTCTAGCAAAACAGCAACAGCAAGTACCCTACTTAACAAGCTCGATGCACTCACTACAAGACCCACAAAAATTCATGGATTGCACCACTGTGAAGATGGCATGATTTTTTACAAAACACATGTAGAGCTCATGCTCATAGGATACACACACAAAATGCAACAAAAATGACAAATCACCAAGTTATAACAGTTTCAGCAGGTTAACATCACATAGCACTCTTGCAACGATGATTTGGGCATCAATATGGACTCAAACAAACATGACACAATGGAATGAAATGTAGAGCATGTCATGGCGAACATTTTGATATATCATCGACGCATATCGGAGCAACATGCAAGAAATGACAAGCAACCAAAGATGCACACATGATATGAGTTTACTGGGGACTTGGCCAAATTCTGAAAAAGAACGAGTGAGCGCATGTTAACAAAGTAACGCACAGGCGGGATTTAGGCAGGTTGCTCACCTAGTGGGCTCGGCCTAGTCGGTGGAAAGGCGAGGCGGGCCAGAGCAGGCCAGCAGGAGGGGGGCCGGCGCTGGGCCAGGGCGAGGCCGCGGTGGGCTCCTGGGCCGGTGCGGGATCGGGTCCACGCGGGCGACAAACGGAGGCGTCGTCCGCCGCCCGACGAGGACGAGCGGCGGCGACGCTGGATGGCCCTCCGGCGAGGCCCGGCGCGACGCGGAGGTTGGGGATGGATGGATCCGGCCATCCCCTGCCCGGATCTGGCGGGAGGAGGGTGGTGGCGAGGCCCTGCGGGCAGCAAGGCGGCAGAGCAAGCTGGCGGCGGCGGCTGACCTCCAAGGCGGCAGCGGTGCCTTGCGAGGGAGAGAGAGAAGGTGAGAGGACGGGGAGGAAGGAGGACGGGAAGGAGAGGGGCGGCGAGGTGGCCGGCGACCTGGGGCGCGGCGGATCACGGCGAGACAGCGGCGGCGCGAAGCAGTGAAGGGGCTCCGGCAGGGAGCTCGGGGATGAGCGCTCGGGGCACGGGCGGCACGGTCGGGCGCGGCTGGGAGGTGCGCGGGCTGGCGGGGCCCGTTTCGGCCCGGCGGCGGGTCGGATCTGGGCCTTGGAGGGCTGGCGGCGGAGGGAGGAGGTCGGGACGACGTGGCAGCGCCTCGTTGGCTGCGCGCGTTGCCGGCGGCGGAGCTGGCCGATGGGGGCGCAACAAGTGGCGGCGGGGTGCTAGCTGGGCACGGATTTCGAGGAGAGGAGGTGGGAGACGGCTGACTGATGATTGGGGCGCGGATTTCGAGGAGGAGGAAGGAGAAGGCCAAAATGGCATGTGGGGGGGTGTTTAAATAGGCAGGGGTCTAGGGTTAGGGTGGTTTGCACCGTTTCGGAGCCGTTCGATCGCCATCGGACGGTCCGGAGCGAGGGGGGTAGGTAGTTGGGCCTAGAGGGCTGTGTATAAGAGTTGGGCTGAGAGGAGAGAAGAGAATAGCAGCCCAGCAATGGTTTTTGGAGACCGAAAACATCCGACAGATACACAGGCTGTACGTTTAACGGTTGGGCTATCAAACGAGCTCCGAATGCGACGAAAGTTGACAAGCGACCTGTCTACACTATAATAAAACCGCATGACAAGTTTTATCCCATTCTGAGAACATTTTTATGACACTAATAAAATAATATTTCGGAGGTGCCGCGGGCGCCTGCGAGTGTGTCTGGACTCCGAACGGACAACGGAGAGAACCGGCAGAAACCAAACGGATGCAAGTTTTGAAAAACATGCAGATGAAATGCAGATGATGACATGGCAGAATGCAACACGCAAGCGAAAGACATGGCAAGGACGGCGAATAACTGAGAGGCGCCTGGCGCATCGGATCCGGGGCGTTACACAACACTAATTAACCGAGTTAATTAGCACTAAGTTAATTGCTAAACCAAGTTAATTAGGGCATGGCCCACGTGTCAGTGTCTAACTAACTAACTTAGGATAATTAGCACTAAACCAGATCAGTTAGCGAGGTGTCGCCCACAAGTCAGTGACCCTGGGGGTCAAACCCCAGGTCAAACGAGGCAAACCCGCCGGCGTTGAGTCGCCGGCGACGCCAGACGCGGCGGAGCGCGTCGAAAATCCTCCTTCGGCGACCAAATGGCCGGTGGAGGGCATCTACGAGCTGCTAGTGGTCTCGCGCATCGAGTGGTGGTGGTGGTTGGGCCTGGGGTGGCCGGAGTTGTCACCGGCGTCGACCTTGGCCGTCGCTAGAGCTCGGGTAAGCTCGGGGTCGAGGCTACGGTGGCCGGGGAGCCTCGTGTGGGGCACCTACGTGCTCTACATGGCGCAGGAAGGAAGTTGAGCACGACGGCCGGACCGCTAGGTGGCCGGAGGCTCGTCGGCGGTGGTCACTGGTGGCGGCGCATGCGGGCGAGCAAGGTGCGGCGGCTATGGTGCACGAGAGCGAGAATGGAGAGGGGGCAAAAGGCTCGATGGCTCACAGCAGTTGCAGCAGGTGTCGAAGCGGGCTCGGGGAAGGCCAGACGGTGACGAGTCGACGATGGGGATCCGCGGTGGCCGACAATGAAGAAGAGGTCGGGGACGGTGTTTTGAGGCGTCTGGCCTCGAGTGAGTTGACGGGGAGGACGAGGGCGTCGAGGCAGAGGCCATGGACACGTCGGCGAGGCGAGGGAGGGCCTGTGGCCGTGGCTACGGTGGCGACGGCGGCGCTCGGGTGTGTTCGGGAGAGAGCCAGGGAAGGGGATGGGTCGAGGGAGTGAGCGAGGGGGTTCCAGGGGGTGCGTGGCGCCACCCGAAGAGGCCAGGGCGAAGCGGCAAGCAGGAGGTGGTCGGGCGTGCGCCGGCGTGTGTCGGCCACGCGCCCATCCTCCTAGCAAAAGAGGAAGACGACAGAGGAGGGGCCAGGTGGGCTGGGCCGGCCACTTGGGCCGCCAGATGGCTGCACAGGTGAGGTAAGCCCAGGTAAGTTCCTTTCTCTCTCTCTCTTCTTTTGTTTCAGTTTTCTATTTATCTGTGATCTTTATGGCTTTCGAAAAATACCTAGACCCTTTCAAAAATCACCAAACTGCACATGCCCACTGTATAGAATATATCCAACATGGAACATTTCAGTTTAGGATTATTTGGGCATTTGAAATATTTACTAGCATTTAAATGCCCAAATTCAGATAACCTACGATTTAATCCAGTGACCTTTGGATGACCTAGAAATTTGTGCACCATTTTTGTCAGAGGTCCTAGACCAAGGCAAAGATGATGAACATTTTAGAAGGGCATTTTGGGTTCATTGAAAATGATTTTAGTAAATCCTAGTTGGTTTACGGGGGTGCTGGGGTTCTGTCATCCCCATTTCAAGTTCCTAAGAAATTTAGACATGATGCAACACCAGATGCTAGCACTAAGAAGTACCAGAAGCTAGGGATGTGACAAATAGCCTTGCATCGCATCCTCTCGCTTCATCGGCGCCGTCGTCCTCTTTGTCGGGGCTGCTCCCACAACCTTTTCTTCCACCACAATAGGACTTATCCCCCGATTGACCCGTCTACCATCGCAGATCTGCTTCAGCGCCACCGACAGCCATCGCACCCCCGATGCCTACACGGCGCCGCAAGAGAGGTGGTACTTCATATCTCCTCAACTTTTTGATCTCAACCAGAAAATAGATCTTAACTTGGTTACTCTACTTTCTTTTCAGCTCTTAGAATTTAGTTCTTAGTTCTTAGCAAACAATGGATGCTAAATATCATTTCTCCGGTTTGCAGCTTCAATTCTGCCATGGCACAGTCATAATACGGTTTAATTGATCATGCTTAGAGTTTAATTGATCATGTTGGTTCCGTGGTGGTTTCTTTAATAGAAATCGGAGGGAAAACCCTCTTTTGCTAAAAAAATATGCTTAGAGTTTCCCCCTTTTATGATCACTATATGATTAGAATACGTGCTTCGTGTCATAATAGCACTGCTCCACCCATCAAGCTAAACAAGCTTAGTTGTTCAAATATGAATCTGATATTATTAAAACAGAGTCGTTTAGTTGGTCAGCTAAATGTTCCTAAATTAGTTTCAAAAATGCATGTTCGCCGCTTGAATGTGTATCTCTACAGGGTGCCCACGATGGGCCGGCCCACCCTGGGATTTTGGGTCGTCCCAGGCCCCGATTCCCCTCATTTCTACTGCGCGCTTCCGATCTCTACTTGCCCCCAGCTGCCTGCCTCGCCGGCGACTTGCCGTCTCCGGACGGCATGACTATAGGAGGAGACGCCGGACTAACAGGAGGTCAGGAGCCGCTCGCCCAACAGCGTCACCGCAGCCCGGGCACGTCGCCGTGCCTACCTTCCTAGTCCGTTCAGGGCTCAGGCGTGCAGCACCCACCAAGCCAACCTGATTTATCCTGAGATACGTCCTCAACACTCAGCAGCAACTCCTCATCACCCATTTTCTTATTGATTCATTACTCATTAGATAGGACTGTCATTAGGGTTTGTTGTGTGCTCAGTGCTACCTACACTTAATTGTTCAGATATATTTCCGTAATCTTTAGTACATGTAAAGTTCACAGGGTTTTCAAAATTCCGGCCCTCGGAACAGACACTAGTCATTTTGGATTATTGGTCATAGTGACCTTGACCCAGATTACTACTGCAAGCCAGGTTTGTTGACAATTTTACTTTTCCTTCTTACTCATTCGATATAATATCCAATTATTCACGCCGATTAGTTGCAAACAATAAGTGCTAGACAAACTTCTCGATTCAGATTTTGGACGGTCTCTTACTGCAGTTACAAGTCTGCATACTTGTCCTAGTAAGATCACAAGTAAATGATTGATTCACTACATCTATGCTTGCCTTGTCATATTTGTTGCCAATTTTCTTTTAGGGTGGACCACCCTGTTTCCAAATACTGGAACCGTAGACATGAGTGAATAGTATTTCTCTATGTGATTTCTTCCATCATGTGTGGGCAACGAACACTGCATTGTATAGAAAGAAAGTGTCATTTCCAGCTTTTACATAGGTTTCGATCTTTTACATGGAATCCAATCTGCCTACTTGCTTTGTGTCGCACTACCAAAACTCCACCCTTGAAGCTAAACATTATGCCACTCATAATTCCTTAGTTTATTTGTTCAAATACAAATTTCATATGATTCTAATGTTCCTACTTCAATTTTGAAATGTGTGTCTGCCTGTTATAGAGACATAAGGGGTTTGTATTTCTGTGTGTGGTCTGGTCAGCACGGTTGGAGGGTGAACTTTGCATATGCAGGGGTTTATAGGGAGACACTCTTCGAGTTGAATCCGCAATGCATTCCATAGATAATCTGACTACTTTTTGTGTTTTCATGAATCTCATATTCTGAACAACATCATAATGATTATGAGCTTGCGCGCATGAAAAGAATAAAGCAGAACAATGCCATGGCTGAAAAACTTGGCATTAAGGGACTGAAATCAAGTCTGGATGCAATGCAATGCAAACGCTCTCCACCTACAGATTCATGCTCAGAATATGATCCTAATAGTGATTCTGAGCTAGAGGGAGACCTAAGTCAATGTAGCTCCCTAGTGGATGAGTCAGAGGAAGATGCCCTATCTTATTCACCCATCAAGGTGCTTGCTCTAACTTTCCAAGGCTACATTTGTCGCACATATCTTGCAAGTGAAGCTTTGCATTGCTTCTACTTTGTTGAACTGCCATTAGCTTAGTTTACACATCGTGTATGTGAATACGCCCTGCCTATCCATTTTCAGTACATATTCCATCTGTCATCATACCATATTTATCCATTCAAATGTTGTTCTTGTGTATCAGACGTTCAAAAGGAAGAGGGTGATTGCTGATCATGGAGGAGCACAAGCAAAGTATTTGGAAAATGCAGTGGCACCTGATAAATCAAATAGCCCATTAGGTGTAGTTGCAATATCACCTAACCCACAAAACACCCCAACTCTAGCAGACTCTAGCCCTACTACACTGGTCATTTGTGATGCCCCAACTCAGCAGACCCCAACTGCAACAAATAGTATGATTATGGCAGTTGACATAGCACCAGCTCTACGATGCAAAAACCCCATTCCAGCAAAGAGTACACCAAATCCAGTTGCCAAATCCCTTTTCGAACCAGAGAGAGCCCCAATTGCAGCAAATAGGACCCCTGTTCCATTTCTTCCCAGTTTAGAAGACGGAGCTTATATTGTTGTCAGGAACTTTGTGTGCATCTTTCCTTCATGGAAAGATTATACCGCAGACACAGAACAATTTCCAGTCTTCCTCCACAACTTACGCGTAAGTAATGTACTAATGTTATTCATGGTCATTACTGCATATGTTTCTGCTGACAGAAGACACAAGATTTCATTCTTTTAAATAGGCGAGGAGCAAACTGGATAGTGAAGACGAGCAAGGGTTGGTTGCACTTTTCAAGCACTCGTTGATCAAGTATCATTCCAACATGAGGCAAGCGCACTTCAATGGCAAGCCTCTAAATGAAATATCTGTAAAGTCTCCGGTGCTACATTTATCCGACGGTGACTGGAATAATCTTGTTACACATTGGTCTCGGCTGCAGCGTAAGGTACTGTCTATGATATCACATCACAATTTGAACTACATTTCTGCATTTGCCTTAATGTCTCACTTGTACGAAATTTGTTAGCAAAAGAACATTCGTTCTCAAGGGACCATAGAATCTCGCAACTATACTGCACATTACATTGCTCTTGTGAGTACCTCTTGCCCTATATGACCATACTTACTTTCATAATTGTTTGATTATGTAGCATCACTACACATGTTAGCCTCATAATCGTCCAGTTGGTGGACATTATAAGAACCGTATGGACTCTTACATAAATTTAGAATCAACCCAATGCTTTTGAAGAGGTTTAGCTCTGCAGTCCTCTTGTAAGGACTGAACGTCATCTATCATTGTACTTACATTAACAGCTACTCCCTCCGTCCCATAATATAAAAACGTTTTGTACAGTACACCAGTGTTCAAAATACTCTTGTATTATGGGAAGATGGATTGGTTCATTATGTAGCATTCTACATCTTTTCTCCCTCGCCTACCATTTACTAAAAAAGATCAGATCTATATTTAATCTTACCAACAAGTAGAATACACAGACAATGCCAGTGCAGAAGTGTAGCCCATTGCTCTTGTCAGTACATTTTGTCTTGTAATGCTTGTACTTCTAGGAATTGGTAGTTGATTATGTAGCATCAATCTGCATCTTATCTTCATTATCCTCTATCCCTTCCAGTATTATCATATCTATAACTACTCTCTACAAAATGTAGAGTACAGGCAATACTTATGAAGAAGATTTTGTGCTAAAATTCTTGAGTTATCCTTCCCTTGACATGGAGAAGGGCATTATAAAGCCGGTGTTAACTGTTAATGTAAGTCAGTCCTTCTAAAGCCTTTATACTCAACTGCTGTTTAATTTGCGCATACTCCCTATCGTTTACTGCTGTTTAGTTTGTTGTTTCTACCAAAATGCATGTTCGCAAGAAACGTAAGTTCTAAGTTTTACTTGTAAAACCAAATTCCTTATTCATACCATGCACATTACTCAATACTCCCTATATGTATGCTTGTTTTTGTGCATCTATAATCCAGTGTGTGGTGAAGCAGCCCACGTTTTGCAGTTGTCATTTCCTGTTTTTTCTTACCGATCTGGCTGATGCTATGAATAACATGCCATGCACATTAACCAAAATAGATACAATGATTTTCTTTGCCCTTTATCTATGCTTGTTATGTTGACATGGTAATCCAGTAGTGTGGTAAAGCTCCCCGCATTATGAACAATGCCAAATTATGCTATTGATATTTTGAACTTACTCTTTATTTTCTAATTTGAAATTGGATGGAATTGACAGCACAGTTATCATCTTTGTTTATACACGTGCAAAACCTGTCATCTCTCTGCTTTGTTTCAGGGTGATATGCCTGATGGCATGCACAAGTTTGCTGAAGGCTGTGAGACAAACCCAACATATATTACAGCAAAGAAGGCAAAACATCTTGAAGATAGCAAGACAACCCCAAAGTCTTGTCTTGATGCAGTGTTCAAGTTACTTGAGACTAGCAGTCAGAAAAGCTCACCGAACTCGTTGTCTGAATCAATTCGACTTCTTTAGTCCCAAGTTCTAGCAAAAAGGCATTCTGCAACTCAACTTTGACTTGAAGTCCTATCTCTAAGAAAGATTGCGGAGAAAACCAATGAGAACCTCATCGCTAAACAGCTACACCTGAAAGCTATGACCGACATGCTAGGCCGTTCCCACAGCCTTGCTCAGCAGCTTGCGCAGTAGTTCCCCCGCAAGGCTAACCTTTCTTGAACTATCTTGGAACTGGTCTCGGTTCAGTATTATTTTGTTACGGTGCAATGGGTGCCCAGTTTTTGTAATCTGCTTCTTTGTTGCGCTTTATGATCACTGGTGGCGAACTTCGATGCCCAGTGGATGTAGTATACCTTAAATCATTTATTGTATAGTGTAGGTTTATTCTTAGTTACTATGCCGTAGTTTCTTTATTGTATAGAGTAGGTTTGTTCTTAATTCCTACTAGTTACTGCTATCATTCGCTATCTGAAGAAAATCAGATGTAGTCGACCGGGCCGAGACATTCGACTCTAACGGGCCTGGTTTTTAGCGGGCCACATTGGGTCGGCCTGCGTCTTTCTTGGGCCCGAATGATTGGGGCCTTCACACTTTGCGCCAGGCCCACAACTTACACCGGCCTATATCTTAGTTGGGCCTTTTGTGGACCCAGCGCTTATTTTGGCCCAGGTAGCGTTGGGCCATTAACAGGCTGAATATTGTACTGGCCTGTTACGGCCCAGATGAAACCATGGGATTTTAGCAGGCCGAAATGCATGTTGGGCCTCAATTTTCACTAGTCGTCGATGGGCCTTCAGCAGGCTGAAATGTAGACCGGGCCTTTTTGGGCCCAGTTAGCTCATGGGCCATTACCAGGCCGAAACATATCTCGGGCCTTAGTTGGCCCACTGATATCATTGGCCTTTAAGAAGCCGGAAGCTTAGTATAGGCATCAACGGGCCGAATTATCCGACAGGCCTTTAACAGGCCCAAAGTCACGTTGGGCTTAACTGTTGCCACCTTTATCACGGGCCGTCAGTGGGCCCGATGTCCCGTCGGACCATTTATGGCCCATGGGCAGCACGGGCGATTCCCAGGCCGAAAGTCACACCAGGCTGAAATGGGCCCAGGTCTACATCGGGCCTCTAGCAGGCCGAAAGTCACTGGGCTATAATTGGGCCCAAATATTCGGCGAACAACTAATGGGCCAGACCTGGCTTCATGTCGTAAATGGGCCCAAATATTTAGCGAACAATTAACGGGCCAGATCTGGCATCGGGCTATATATGGGCCTTTATTAAGCAGGCCGTTATTGGGCTGGCCCACTAGTATTTGAGTACGTACTACGGGCCTTTGACTGGGCCGGCCTTTTTAACCTATATGGGCCTTTGTTGGGCCTAGCCACGTGTCGACATACCATAGGCATGTCTGCTCCAATGGACGGGCGACATCTAGCCCACTGACGAGCTGACAGGCGTTCCCTCTGGCCAATCAGAATTTTACATGTGGAAATTTCCCATTGGTCTGGGGTGTTAACGGGTTATCGGATCCAAAACCCGACCCGATACCTTAACGGCATTCCGTTACGGTGGATGCCACGTTTCAGTCACCCTTGACGAAAGCACTTCTGTGACGCGCGATTTATCATCATAGAAGTGGACACTTCCGTGATGATAATTTTGGTAATGTCATGGAACACTTCTACGACAGCATAGGTATGACTATCTTCATTCTGTCATAAAATCATCATGGATGTACATGCATGACACCACGCGACCTACCGTGACAAACACGTATCATCACGGAAGTGTATTTTTTTTGTAGTGCTACATCTCTAATAGGTAAAGATGGGTCCTAATCCCACCCAAGGATGGGTAGATTGAGTACGTTCTCCATGCTCTACCCCATTCCGAGACAAAATTTCGGTAGCACCTCCCCGCTATTCTCCAAATACACGTCTCGGCTAATAGACAAGCAAATGTGCTCCAGAGAACAATGGGGAGGCACCACCAAAATCCTGTCTCGGAACGGGGTAGAGCATGGAGAACGTATGCAATCTACACATCCTTGGGCTGTCCGTGGAAAACGCTGGACAATCCGAAAGAGCTGCAGTGATAAATATGCAATTGAATGCATATTTATCAATGCAACCCTTTTGGACGGGAGATGCCTAGGTTACGTGACTTGGCTTGAGAATGAAATCTAGTGACATGATTAAAAGAGCGTAGGAGGTGAAGGTGGATTCGTAGCTCACCCTCGGCTGTAGAGGAAGTAGTCAAACAGGAGGGACGATCGGTGACCAACACCTCCGATGACAATCACTCCACCGAGATGGAACACTACAAAACCTGCAAATTCGACCACGACGAAAATTTACAACATCACAACTCATAGAGCATATTTAAAACATATAAACATGCATTCATTTATTTTCGAATCATGTAGGGTTATTTCATCAGATATTCATCATCATCATCATTAGAACTAACAATATTAACAAAATATTCATCATCATCATCATCACATATTCATCATCATCTTCATCACAACTAACAATGTTAACAATATATTCATCATCATCATCATTACATATTCATCATCATCATCTATTCATCATCATCATCGATTCATCTCATCGAACCAAAAAAATTGCAAGATTCATCATGTATCCATCTAACTATCTATCTATCTATTGATCTATCTATCTATCTCACAATCATCTAACTATATATCAATCATGGATAAAATAGAAAAAAGCAAGGAGTGGTGGAGGTCTCACCGGTGGGGAGAGGCAGGGCCGGGGTGAGGCAGCGACCGGCAGGGCGAGGTTGCGATCGGCGGGGCGAGGCAGCGGGTGATACCTCCTTTTTGCATCATGTTTACCTACTGTTATTTATGTTGTTTTATTGCATAATAATGCTTTCTGGAGTAATTATAATGCCTTTTTTCTCATAACATGCAAGGTACACACAAAGAGGGAGAATCCCGGCAGCTGGAAATCTGGACCTGAAAAAGCTACGTCAAGCTACCTATTCTGCAAAACTCGAAATGAACTGAAACTTCACAAGGATATTTTATTGAATAAATGAGAATTATTGGAACAAATGAGTACCAGAGGGGCCACCCAGGTGGGCACAACCCACCTTGGCGCACCAGGGAGCCTAGGCACGCCCTGTTGGGTTGTGCTCCCCTGGGCCCACCTTCGGTGCCCCTCTTCCGGTACATAAGTCATTTTGACATAGAAAAAATAAGGATAGGACTTTCAGGATGAAGCGCTGCCATCTAGAGGCCGAACCAGGGCAGGAGCACTTTTTCCCTCCGGCGGTGCGATTCCGCCGGGGGAACTTCCCTCCCGGAGGGGGAAATCATCGTTATCATCATCACCAATAACTCTCCCATCTTGGGGAGGGCAATCTCCATCAACAGCTTCAACATATCCATCTCCTCTCAAACCCTAGTTCATCTCTTGTGTTCACTTTTTGTACTAGAACTATAGATTGGTGCTTGTGGGTGACTAATAGTGTTGATTACGTCTTGTAGTTGATTACTATATGGTTTATTTGGTGGAATATTATATGTTCAGATACATTATTATATTTAATACCCCTCTGATCTTGAGCATGATTATCATTTGTGAGTAGTTACTTTTGTTCTTGAGGTCATGGGAGAAATCATGTTGCAAGTAATCATGTGAACTTGATATGTGTTCGATATTTTGATGATATGTATGTTGTGATTCCCTTAGTGGTGTCATGTGAACATCGACTACATGACACTTCACCATATTTGGGCCTAAGGGAATGCATTATGGAGTATTTATTAGATGATGGGTTGCGAGAGTGACAGAAGCTTAAACCCTAGTTTATGCGCTATTCTGTAAGGGGCCAATTGGATCCAAAAGTTTAATACTATGGTTAGAATTTATTCTTAATACTTTTTTCATAGTTGTGTATGCTTGCGAGGGGGTTAATCATAAGTAGGAGGTTTGTTCAAGTAAGAACAGCAACTAATCACCGGTCCACCCACATACCAAATTATCAAAGTAGCGAACATGAATCGAACCAACATGATGAAAGTGACTAGAGGAAATTCCCGTGTACCCTCAAGAACACTTTGCTTATCATAAGAGACCATTTTGGCATGTCATTTGCCTCAAAAGGATTGGGCTACCTTGCTGAAATTTTGTTACTACTACCGTTACTTGCTCATTACAAATTATCTTGCCATCAAACTACTCTGTTACTTAAAATTTCAGCACTTGCGGACATTATCTTGCTGAAAACCACTTGTAATTTCCTTCTGCTCCTCGTTGGGTTCGACACTCTTACTTATAAAAAAGGCTACAATTGATCCCATATACTTGTGGGTCATCAAGTCTCTTTTCTGGCGCTGTTGCCGGGGAGTGAAGCGCTCTTGGTAAGTGGAAATTGGTAAGGCAAAATTATTACTACGTGCTGAAATTTATTGTGACTTGTTACTATGGAAAAAAGTTCTTTGAGGGGTTTGTTCAGGGTATCTTAACGTCGACCGGAATCACAATTAGTTACCCCTCAACCTACTTCACCTACTAAAAATATTGAATATGAAATTCCTTCGAGTATGGTAGAACAACTGCTAGCTAATCCTTATGCAGGAGATGGAACCGAACACCCTGATATGCACTTGATATATGTGGATGAAATTTGTGGATTGTTAAGCTTGCAGGTTTACTCGAAGATGAAGCTAAGAAGAAGGTTTTCCCTTTATCTTTGAACGAAAGGGCATTGACATGGTATAGGCTATGCGATGATGTTGGATCTTGGAATTGGAATCGGTTGAAATTGGAATTCCACTAAAAATCTATCCTATGCGTCTAGTTCATTATGATCAGAATTATATATATAATTTTTGGCCTCATGAAGGAGAAAGTATCGCTCTAGCTTGGGGGAGGCTTAAGTCAATGTTATATTCATGCCCCAATCATGAGCTCTCAAGAGAAATTATTATTTTGAATTTTTATGCTCGGCTTTCTCGTAATGATCAATCCATGATCGATACTTCTTGTATTGGTTCTTTTATGAAGAAGACTATTGAATTCCGGTGGGATCTTTTAGAGAGAATTAAACGCAACTCTGAAGATTGGGAACTCGATGAAGGTAAAGAATCAGGTATTGAGCCTAAGTTTGATAGTGTTAAATCTTTTACGAATACCGATGCTATTCAAAAGTTTAGCACTAAATATGGACTTGACTCTGAGATAGTAACTTCCTTTTGTGAATCTTTTGCTACTCATGTTGATCTTCCTAAAGAGAAGTGGTTCAAATACCACCCACCAATTAAAAAAGAAATTAAAGAACTGGTAAAAGCTAAAGAAGAAACTATCATTTATAATGTTGTTCCAGTTGTTCCCACTGCTTATATTGAAACCCCACCTTTCCCTGTTAGGATGAAGGAACATGCTAAAGTTTCAATTGTGGTGAACAAAAGTTATATTAAAACACCTAGACCAGCTGAACAAATCAAAGTAGAACCTAATGTTTCTATGGTTAAAGATCTATTGGTCGATAATATTGATTGGCATGTTATTTACTTCTGTGATGAAGCTGCTAGAATTACCAAACCCGATGAAAAAGATAAACATAGACCTGTTGTTGGCATGCATGTTGTCTCAGTTAAGATAGGAGACCATTGTTTTCATGGTTTATGTGACATAGGTGCTAGTGTGAGTGCTATTCCTTTTACCTTATACAAGGAAATTATGAATGACATAACACCCGCTGAGATAGAAGACATAGATGTTACTAACTTGCTAATAGAGATACTACATCACCAATTGTGATTCTTATACATGTTGAAGTCCTGTGTGGGAAAATAAAATACCCTACTGATTTTCTTGTTCTTGGTTCCCCACAAGATGACTTTTGTTCCATTATCTTTGGTAGACCTTTCTTGAACACTGTTAATGCTAAAATAGATTGAGAAACAAACTGTCGGTGTTAGCTTTGCTGAGGAATCTCATGAGTTTAATTTTCTAAGTTTAGTAGAAAGCATCATAATAAAGATTTTCCTAGTAAGGATGAAATTATTGTTCTTGCTTATTGTTGTACCTCCTACTGATCCCTTAGAACAATATTTGCTAGACCATGAAAATGATTTGCATATGCATGAATGAAATTAAATAGATAGAATCTTGTTCGAACAACAACCTCTGCTTAAACACAATCTGCCTATTGAAACTCTAGGAGGTCCTCCTCCACCTAAAGGTGATCCTGTGCTTGAATTAAAACAATTTCCAGACACTTTGAAATATGCTTATCTTGATGAGAAAAAGATATATCCTATTATTAGTGCTAACCTTTCAGAACATGAAGAAGAAAGATTATTGAAAGTTCTAAGGAAGCATTGAGCTGCTATTGGATATACTCTTGATGATCCTAAGGGCATTAGGCCACTCTATGTCAGCACAAGATTAATATGGAACTTGATGCTAAACCGTTGATGATCACCAACGTCAGTTAAATTTGAAGATGAAAGAAGTGGTACGAACTGAAATATTGAAACTTCTGGAAGTAGGTATAATCTATCCTATAGCTGCTAGTAGATGGGTAAGTCATTTTCATTGTGTCCCTAAGAAGGGAGGTATTACTGTTGTTCCTTATGATAAGAATGCACTTATTGCACAAAGAATTGTCACGGTCTATAGAATGGTAATTTATTTAAGAAAATTAAACAAAGCAACAAGAAAAGATCATTACCCTCTGCCTTTTATTGATCAAATGCTAGAAAGATTATCTAAGCACACATATTTTTTCTTCCTTGATGGATATTCTGGTTTTTCACAAATACCTTTTTCTCAACCTGATCAAGAAAAAAACCACTTTTACTTTTTCCTTTTGGAACTTTTCTTTATAGACATGTGCCTTTTGGTTTATGTAATGCACCTGCTACCTTTCAAAGATGTATGACTGTTATATTCTCTGATTTTTGTGAAAAGATTGTTGAGGTTTTCATGGATGACTTTTCTGTTGATGGGAAGTCTTTTGATGATTGTTTAAGCAATCTTGATCGAGTTTTGCAGAGATGTGAGCAAACAAATCTTGTCTTGAATTGGGAGAAGTGCCACTTTATGGTTAACGAAGGTATTGTTTTGGGCCATAAAATTTTTGAAAGAGGTATTGAGGTGGACAAAGCCAAGGTTGATGCAAATGAGAAAATGCCATGTCCTAAAGATATCAAAGGTATTCGTAGTTTCCTTGGTTATGCTGGTTTCTATAGGAGATTTATCAAAGACTTCTCTAAAATTTCTAGGCCCCTTACAAATCTTTTGCAAAAGGATATCCCTTTTGTTGTTGATGATGATTGTTTGGAAGCCTTCGAAACACTCAAGAAAGCCTTAATTTCTGCACCTATTGTCCAACCACCTGATTGGAACTTGCCTTTTGAGATTATGTGTGATGCTAGTAATTATGTTGTTGGTGATGTTCTAGGACAAATAGTTGATAAGGAACTAAATGTTATCCTCTATGCTAGTAAAACTTTAGACAGTGCTCAACAAAATTATGCTTCTACTGAAAAAGAATTCTTAGCAGTAGTGTTTGCTTGTGATAAATTAAATCCTACATTGTTGATTCCAAAGTGACTGTTCACACTGATCATGTTGATATAAAATATCTTATGGAAAAGAAAGATGCTAAACCTAGACTCATTAGGTGGGTTCTTCTACTACAAGAATTTGATTTGCATATAATTAATAGAAAAGGAGCGGAGAACCCCGTAGCTGATAACCTGTCTAGGCTTGAAAATATTCTTGATGACCCACAACCTATTAATGATAGCTTCCTCGATGAATAGTTAGCTGAAATAAATGTTTCTCATAACACTCCTTTGTATGCTTACTATGCTAATTATATTGTTGCTAAATACATACCACCTAGCTTTACATACCAACAAAAGAAAAAGTTCATCTATGATTTGAGACATTACTGTTGGGATGACCCACATCTTTATAAAGAAGGGGTAGATGGTATTATTAGACGTTATGTACCTGAGCATGAACAGGAACAAATCCTATGGAAATGTCACTCTGAAGCTTATGGGGGACATCATGTGGGAGACAGAACCGCTCATAAGGTATTACAATCTGGGCTATATTCCCCTACTCTCTTCAAGGATGCCCGTAAGTTCGTCTTATCTTGTGATCGATGTCAAAGAGTAGGTAATACCGGTAAGCGTCAAGAAATGCCTACGAATTATTCACTTGTTGTTGAAACATTTGATGTTTGGGGATTTGATTTCATGGGACGTTTTCCTTCCCCTAATGTGTATACTCGTATTTTGGTCACTATTGATTATGTTACTAAGTGGGTAGAAGCTATTCCAACTAGTAGTGTTGATCACAACACCTCTATTAAAGTGCTTAAGGAAGTTATTTTCCCAAGGTTTAGAGTCCCTAGATATTTAATGATTGGTGGTGGTTCACACTTTATTCATGGTGCTTTCCGTAAAATGCTTACCAAGTATGATGCTAACCGTAGAATTGCATGACCCTATCATCCTCACTCTAGCGGTCAAGTTGAACTGAGAAATAGAGAAATAAACTAATTTTGCAAAAGACTCTCAATAGGTCCCTGTTGTGGAAATATCACGTCAGATGTCCTAGTGTGAGGACTTAGTCATGGAGCCATCGCATGGAGATTAGCTTAAAGGGGTTAAACAGGGCAAAGGACACAGGGAGTTTATACTGGTTCGGCCCCTTGCGGTGAATATAAAATCCTACGATCCAGTTGTGGTGGAATTGATGGGGTCTCGATGAGCAGGGAGCGAATCCGCTTTACCTATCTCATGACTTGTTATTTCCTATCCCTGAACTGCCGCCGGGTCGTCCCTTTCTATACACAGGATGACGCCCGGTGGTTTACAGAATCCCGAGGCCGTCTCATACACGTGTCCGTCTCGGTTTCTACCTTTTCCAATCTTACAATACAAGTTACATATCTCATGCCGGTTTATGTCTATGGGCCCTAATCCGCCTTTGGGGTCTGGGCGTTTAAGTCTCTATATTAAAGCGCCATACTCCTTGTCTTCATGGGCTTCAATACGGATGAATCCTTATGAGTATAACCCGGCCCCTCCTGGGCGGTTTATACTCAGTAGTTATATCCCCAACATTAGGCCCCAAATTGATTTGAACCTGTTCATGTCAATCTTAAATACTTAGGAAAATTTCTTCTTGAATATCTTCATGTGAACCTTGTAAACTGCCATGGCGTCATTCATATGAACCTTGTAAACCGCTGTGACGTCATCTTCCAAGATTGTAATAAATCGCCATGACGTCACCTGTTTATCAAACCATATATACTTCCCTTTTATTAATAAACCTCCGAAAATCGAGGCGACAACTTTGTCACATATCCATTTTTTGGGTTCCTCGATTCCCACGCCTGTCACTTATCCCTTCGTCTTATAAATAGGACCGGGGGTCATTCTCTCTTTTCCCCTTCAAGCCTCTTCGTCTCGTCGGCTTCCACCTCGCGTCGCCTCAGTACTCAAGCACAGCCGCCGCCGTCGACCTTCGTCTCTGCCCCAACAACGGCCGCTGCATCAACCTGATTTGACCAGAGAAACGCGGCGCCTTTCCGCTGCTCCTTCACCTCAGTAAGCCTTCCTTATTTTCACCTTAGATCTACCACTAGGGTTTTGGTGTTCTTCGGTGTTCGTCGGCGTCCTTCGGTGTTCTTCACTTGTACTTTGCTGTCACACGAGTACTTGATAAAACTTGGCATTATTCCTGTGCGGCTGCAACCATAGTCCATTTTTCTCATTACGGCATCTATCTTTTAGTGAAATAATCCCATCTGGACCTTAACTGTTCTGCCGTCAGCACTTAGGGTTTTGGAATTTTTCTCCTTTTTTGAACTGCGGTAGATCCAAAATGATAACATCACTCTGTAAAACCTGTTTATGCAGCACTTAGCATTTTTTCAGACCTGTAACTACCACACCATTGTAGGCGGTTTAACCTTTTAGAAAATGATAACCCGCCAGGTACCATTAGCCCTCTTATAAACCGCCAACTTGACCTTAATGTCAGAATCCGGTTTATCATATACATATGCTTCAATATCTTCTCCCTCCGTCCTTACGTCAGTTTATCTGCGTCAAAAATCAGTCATGAATCTTAAACCGGCATTGATCCTCTTTTCCAGCTATCCGTTGAAATGGCCAAAACGTTCTATGCTTGCAATTGGGTTCCCTCCCAGGTTACTGAAGAGCAGTTAACTGGGTTTGTTGCCACTGGCGTTTTAGCAAAGAAGGAAGTCATAAACTGGAGACTTCCCGGTCCAGAAAATCCTCCTGAACCCAGGGATGGAGAGGTGGTTGTTGTTGCTGACCATCTGGGTCGAGGGTTTAGCCCGCTCGGTTCAAACTTCTTTCGTGACGTTCTTGCCAGCTTCCAGATCCACCCTCATGATATTGGTCCTAACTCCGTGTCCAATATTTGTAACTTTCAAGTTTTTTGTGAGGCTTATCTGCAAGAAGAACCCACTATTGAGCTGTTTAGAGATTACTTCTATTTGAACCGCCGCACTGAGTTCACAGATGGACCTAACACTGAGTTGGGCGGGGTTTCAATCCAGAAGAGGAAAGATGTCAGCTTCCCTCATGCCAAGCATCATAGTCATCCCAAGGACTGGAATCAGACTTGGTTTTACTGCCGTGATACAACTCCACCTGATGAGAACCCTCTGCCGGGTTATCATGCACACCGGCTTAACAGAGAGCATCCAGTTCCTCAACGACTGACTACCAAGGAACGATCAAAATATGCCCCTCAGCTATCAAAACTCAGAGCCTTTGTTGCAAACGGTCTGACAGACGTTGACTTCATTCGGTGCTGGGTTTCTTGGAGCATTATGCCTTTAAGCCGGCGCCCCGGTTTAATGTGTGAATGCACAGGGGATCTAAAAGACCCTCAGTGTCATATTGACATCCAGCTCACTGATGATGAAGTCACCGAATCTGTCAAGAAAATGCTTGATGAACCTGTGGCTATATGCAGCAAAGTAGGACTCAGTCCCTTTTGTACTTCCAACAAACCGCCAGCTGTAAGAATTGCCTCATTTTTGTCTTAATCCATCCCCTCTTAAACATTCCTTTATAACTTTATTGTTCGCCTGTACAGGGTGATGATCCGTTCGGGAAGAAGAAATCGCAGGATAAACCGGCGAGAGCGCCTCGCATCAAGACCAGGGTTACGAAGAAACCCGCGAAGAAGAGAACCGCCGAGGCCTCTGACCTGCCCAATGATGAAGAGCTCGATAACCTGGAGTCAGAGGTAGAACTTGAATCCCTTGGTTCTTTTTTCATACACCTCATTGACAATGATTATTATCAGGATGATGCAGAAGCTAGCCGCGCTGGTGATGCAGAGGTAATTGTTCTATCTTCCGACTCAGATCATGTGCCAGTACCAAAAATCTGTCGAGCAGTCCGGAAAGTAAAAATTTCACGCCCTCTTGCTTATTCGGATCCGCACTTCCTTTTGAAGACATAGCAGCATGATGCTCGCCGCACAACCCGGCATAGTGGCCAAGTGGTTACCTCCTCCGGTTTACCGAACTTTTCGATTCGCAAACCTCGTCAAGAGGTCTCTTGTACTTCTAATACACTTTATCCCAGGGCGGGTTGTTTCCGATATCCTCTTAATCCGTCTAATTCAAATTATTAAGGAACCTCTCATTCATCATCTGGTGAGTCATCGTCCACATAACTCCCTCCCCTCAAAATTGCTCCTGGGTAAGCATATCACCCTTAACCCTTTATGCCTTGAATTTGTTGATTATACTAACTTTTTGTGTCTGTTCTTTCCAGGGCCAAAGCCGGACTTAGCAAGAAGGCTAAGTTGAATAAACCGACCAATGATAATCAGGCCACTGAACTGGAGAAGACCCCAGAGACCTTTGAGCCAAATGCTGATACCAACCTAGATGATCCGGTGCCTCAGGTTCAGGACACTTTTGTTGAACTGGTAGATATAAATCCGACGAGCCAGTCTGCTGATCCACCAAGCCTAGCTGCTGATCCACCAAGTCTAGCAAGAACAACTGATAAACCGCCAAGCCCAGCCAAAACTACTAATGATGGTGTTGTTGTTACTGGCACTAGGTTTACCTCCCCTGGCAACCCTGTCGCTTTATCAAAGCATTCTGCCAAGGAAGAATTCTCTGATATGGATAAGGGCAAATGGAAAACAGACTTATCAAGCTATGCTCATCTCAACACCCAAGACATCCATTCTGGATATTTAAACCACCTGTACACGAGCCGCGACTATGAAGCCGGTTTAGTGGGCCTGATGAAGGAACGGTATGAGGTAAATATCACTCCTTCTTGCATAAATTTTCTTTTCTTGTAACTAGTTTAGACTATCGACTCTTGTAGCCCCCAAGGGTCGGCTCAGAAAATTGATGTGAACAGGGACTTGTAGTAGAATCGATGTTTAATTTTGCTTGCATAGCCCCCATGGACCAGTTTATACTTTTTAGGATGAACCGGTACATCTTATGTCCTGCAGTGTCCAAAATTTCTAATAATCATCAATGTAATCCATGTAAATATGAGAACACCATAACTCGAACTGAAGCAAATATGCATTAGCCCCCAAGTGCCAAGTAGATAATTTGTTATGTGCTTGGGACTTTGAAAATGTCAGTTGGTAAAAAGCAATCCACATTAGCCCCCAAGTGCCAAGTAGATAACTTGTTATGTGCTTGGGACTTTGAAGATGTACTCCCAACTCATTAACTGTCTCTTCCAGGCTGATCTGACCAAAAAGGAATCTCAAATCGCCGACCTTCAAGAAAATATTAAATCCCAGCAAGCAGAAACCTCCAAGGCTAAAGAGGAACTGACCGCCGCTTTAACAGCCATGGAACAACTGAAGGATGGCTTTAAAGGCAAACAGGCAGACTGGGAAGCTGAAAAAGCAACTTTGCTAAAGCGGGCAGAAGATGCTGAAGCAGCCCTTAATGTGGTAACACAAGAATTGACTGGCTTGAAGCGGTAGATCAATGCCATGACTTCTGCTTTCTTTGGTAAATAACTTCTTCATAATCTTTAAATAAGTAACATCCATGAATCTGCCGGTTTAATAATATTTTGACCCTTGCAGGTAGCCGTGTTACTCATCTTGGCTCGGATATCCGCAAGAAATTGAAGGTTGCCTATACATTGATAGAGCAGTTATATACCAGCGTTCAACGTGTCATCTGTACAACTTCATACAATAAACCGCGCCCAACTTTAATCAAGGAAATATTGGCAAAGCTATCCATGACGCCTTCCCAGCTCGAGGAAGTAAAGAGATCAGCTGCAAGGGCCAGTGCTCTGTCTGCATTGACTCGGGCCAAGGTCTGGATATCTGACCTTGATCCGGAAGACATTGGAAATGGCTATCCCAGCCAAAAAGAACATGGGTCAGACTTTGACAATGACGCCCTTAGGGCTTTGATGAAGGAAATGCGTCCACTTGCTAGTAAACTGGCTGAAGAGACTGATCTATCCTTCCACCAGTCGATTTACGATGCAGACAACAAACAGATTGATGCATTTGTTTACGAAGTGCAAAATCTTACCCTGCCAATTCGTAAGTATACTTACGCCCCTGATGTTGAACCGTCCACCCTTATAAGCGATGGAGCTGTCTTCCGAGCCTTAATTGGGATTGACTGGGCAACCATTGACTTCCAGCCACTGGGTCGAGAGGAGGAGGGTGAACCGGCGCAGGACGATCCACAACCTTCAAGTCAGCCTGAGGAAGAATCATGATCCGGCAGCCGGTTTAGCTTCTGCACACTGCAATCTGTGTGATAAACAATTATCCTTTTGGGGCCTCAAATCGCCTTGTAATAGGCTAGTTTAAACACTTGGTCTGCTATGCCATCGTCCATATTCACTTTTGCCTGATACTGTTAATCTTCTTGATATGCATTGTCTGCTTATGATCCTCAACAGCTTTATGCAATTCTGTTTCTGCATATAAGAAATTGAAATTGTCCTGGCGGTTTACCGCCGGACGGGTCATAACACCCAATTATAAAGCCAGGGTTTATAACCAAGGTTGTATTCTCAAGAGTAATTAAATATGAAGTACTTCATATCTGTGACATTGAATCACATTGTTGATTTATCACCTTTATTGTAGTAAGGGTGATAACCCAAATATTTGAGTGTTGATAACTCCCACCATGCTTTGCTGGTTTATGATGAAGCCATGTCGGGTTATAATAAACACCAGATGATCATTCTGGCAACTTATAGTCAAAGCCAGACCGGTTTAACAAATACCGGATTATAATTAATAGTGTACTAACAACTTATAGTTGAAAGCCAAGCCGGGTCAATTGACACTGGTTATCTTATAAGTTTGCACTTGGCAACTCAAAAAATAGTCCGGGTTAACAAGCATCGGATTGAATATAAACCTAATCGAAATAAACACTGAAAAGAAAGATTTGCGAAGAAAATATGCAAAAAGGCGAGGCTTTTCATGGGCTGCCAGGCTGCTGAGTTAAACCATTTCACAAAGCCTTTTAAGATGGACCTCACATTAACCAATCGTCGTTTTAACTTTGACAACTTCAGGGTCTATATAAGATTGACTTGCCAAACGTTCGGCGAGTCATACCAGGATTACCTGGGCGGAGTGACTTACTTGATGAATGCAGGTTAACCCGGGGTTTTAGGTGAATACACCTAGCTTCCAAGCCTGGCTTTTATGACCTATTGCAAGGTGTAGACTCTTTGTTCTTGTAGAAGCAAAGATCCCCCAAACAATATTTTGAGCTGTGGTCAGTGGATGCCTATGTTTGAGGTATGCTTTGCCATAAACTCTCTTTGGCTCCTTATGATGTTGGGTGTTAAGTCCCCAAGCTTATATTTGAGCTATGCTCTCTTTTTTTATAGCTTTATAAGCCGGATCAATGGACAATCAGAACTCCGCTTTATAAGCAAAAGCCCCCATGTAACCAATAATTTTTTTTAAGACGAACGATTTATTATATTGATCGTAATATATACATTGTCAAAAATATGTACATAATAGGAGCCTATGGCTCAGGTTTAGTAAGTCCGAAGATGAGCAATATTCCACGGCCGGCGGGTCTCCTTGTCCAACTTGCGTGAGTCTTTGTGCTCTCAAACATCGATAAGGTAGTATGACCCGTTGTTCAGATTCTTGCTGACCACAAAGGTCCCTTCCCAAGGTGGGTATAACTTGTGCATGTCGGTCTGATCTTGGATAAGCCGGAGCACTAAGTCGCCTTCTTGAAAAGCTCTGGTTTTAACCCGGCGGCTGTGATAACGCCGCAGGTCTTGCTGATAAATCGTTGAACGAGCTGCCGCTATGTCCTTTTTCTCATCTAACAGGTCCAATGCATCCTGGCGTGCTCTTCCATTGTCCGCTTCAACATAAGCTGCCACTCGGGGCGAGTCATGGTGAATATCACTTGGGAGAACTGCTTCTGCTCCATAAACCATGAAGAAGGGAGTATAACCCGTAGATCTATTGGGGGTGTTATTGATGCTCCATAACACAGAAGGCAACTCTTCCAAACAACAGCCCGGCGTCCTCTGCAAAGGGACCATAAGCCGGGGCTTGATACCCTTCAGGATTTCTTGATTAGCTCTCTCAGCTTGACCATTAGATTGGGGGTGAGCCACTGATGACACATCAAGCCGATGTGCTCACGTTGACAGAACTCTTCCATAGCACCCTTGGAGAGATTCGTGCCATTATCTGTTATAATGCTGTGTGGAAAACCAAAGCGGAAAATCACCTTCTTCATGAATTGAACTGCCGTGGCTGCATCACACTTGCTGACTGGCTCTTCCTGCACCCACTTGGTGAATTTATCAACCGCCACCAGAAGGTGGGTCTTCTTATCCTTGGACCTCTTAACAGGCCCAACCATATCCAGCCCCCAAGTTGCAAACGGCCAGATGATTGGAATCATCCTCAATTCCTGAGCCGGAACATGGGCCCAGCGTGAAAACTTCTAGCAACTGTCACACTTCCTGACCAAATCCTCAGCATCAGCATGAGCTATTAGCCAATAAAAACCATGTCGGAAAGCCTTAGCCACAAGGGATTTTGAACCGGCATGATGACCGCAATCCCCTTCATGGATTTCCCGCAAAATCTCACAACCTTCTTCAGGAGAAACGCAGCGCTGAAACGCCCCCGAGACACTGCAGTGATGTAACTCGCCATTGGCAATAGTCATGGACTTAGACCGTCGGATTATCTGTCTAGCCAAAACTTCGTCCTCCGATAACTCGCCCTGGGTCATATACGCCAAGTAGGGCACTGTCCAATCAGGGATAGCATGAAGAACCGCCACTAATTGAGCCTCCGGGTCGGAAACAGCCAGATCCTCCTCCGTTGGTATTTTGACCGACGGGTTATGCAGAACGTCAAGAAAGACATTGGGCGACACCGGTTTACGCTGAGACCCGAGCCGGCTTAAAGGGTCCGCCGCTTCATTCCTGCGCTGATCAATGTGCTCGACCTGGTAACCCTTGAAGTGACCAGCGATGATATCCACTTCACGCCGATAAGCCACCATGAGTGGATCCTTAGAATCCCAAGTACCAGACACTTGCTGAGCCACTAAATCGGAGTCGCCAAAGCAATGTACCCGGATTAAGTTCATCTCCTTAGCCATCCGAAGACTGTGGAGCAAGGCCTCATACTCAGCTGCATTGTTAGTACAGGGATACATCAAGCGGAGAACATAACAAAATTTGTCACCTCGAGGGAAAGTAAGAACCACTTCAGCCCCCGAGCCCTCCAATTGCCTGGACCCGTCGAAGTGAACAGTCCAGTATGTGTTATCCGGTTTAACCTCTGGTGCCTGCAGCTCTGTCCAGTCATTGATGAAATCCACGAGTGCCTGAGATTTGATGGTCGTACGAGGCATATACTTTAACCCGTGAGGTCCAAGCTCGATAGCCCACTTAGCAACCCGGCTAGTTGCCTCTCTATTCTGGATGATATCTCCCAATGGGGCTGAACTGACCACGGTGATGGGATGGCCCTGAAAGTATTGCTTAAGCTTCCGGCTTGCCACAAAAACTCCATACACCAGCTTCAGCCAATGTGGATATCTCTGCTTGGACTCAATAAGCACCTCACTGATATAGTAAACCAGCCATTGAACCGGATACTCCTTACCGGCCTCCTTACGCTCCACCACAATAGCCACGCTGACAACCCGGGAGTTAGCAGCCACATATAACAACAATGGTTCCTTATCAGTGGGGGGAGCAAGAACAGGCGGGTCGGCTAACTGCTTCTTCAGATCCTCAAACGCCGCATTAGCAGCGTCACTCCAGACAAAGTTGTCTGTCTTTTTCATCATCTGATATTGAGGGATAGCCTTCTCTTCCAACCGGCTGATAAACCGGCTTAACGCGGAAATACGACCCGCCAGACATTGAACATCATTGATACACACCGGTTTAGCTAGGGACGTAATAGCCTTGATATTTTCCGGATTAGCTTCAATGCCCCTGTTAGACACCAGAAAACCCAAGAGCTTGCCCGCTGGTACACCAAAAAAAACACTTGGCCGGATTAAGCATCATCTTATAAACCTGGAGATTATCAAAAGTTTCCTTCAAATATTCTATCAGAGTCTCTGCCTTCCTGGACCACGATATCATCCACATAAGCATGAACATTGCACCCAATCTGATTATGAAGACAGTTCTACACACATCGCTGATAAGTCGCCTGCCCACTCTTGAGCCCAAAGGGCATAGACACATAGCAGAAGGCTCCAAAGGGAGTTATAAAAGTTTTCTTCTCCTGGTCCTTAACTGCCATTTTGATCTGATGATAACCAGAATAACCATCCAGAAAACTCAAACGCTCACAACTCACCGTAGCATCAATAATTTGATCAATACGAGGGAGAGCAAAAGGATCAGCCGAACCAGCTTTGTTCAAGTCTGTGTAATCCACACACATATGCCAAGTGCCATTCTTCTTGAGCACCAGCACCGGGTTAGCCAACCACTCAGGATGAAAAACCTCCACAATAAACCCTGCTGCCAAGAGCCGGGCTACCTCCTCACCAATGGCCTTGCATCTCTCTTCATTGAAGCAGCGGAGAAACTGCTTGACCGGTTTAAATTTGGGATCGATATTAAGAGTGTGCTCAGCGAGTTCCCTCGGTACACCTAGCATGTCAGAAGGTTTCCATGCAAAGATGTCCCGGTTCTCACGGATGAACTCGATGAGCGCGCCTTCCTATTTCGGATCCAGGTTAGCGCTGATGCTAAACTACTTGGATGAATCGCCAGGAACAAAATCAACCAGCTTAGTCTCATCAGCCGATTTAAACTTCAATGCCGGATCATGCTCTGTAGTTGGCTTTTTCAAAGACGTCATATCTGCCGGATCAACATTGTCCTCATAGAACTTCAACTCCTCTGTTACACAAACCGACTTAGCATAAGCCGCATCACCTTCCTCACATTCCAAGGCGACCTTTCGGCTTCCATGTACTGTGATGGTCCCCTTATGACCCGGCATCTTGAGCTGCAGATAAACATAACACAACCTCGCCATGAACTTAGCATAAGCCGGCCGTCCAAACAGGGCATGGTACGGACTCCTGATTTTCACCACTTCAAAAGTCAATGTCTCTGACCTTGAATCATGATCATCAAGAAAAGCAACCTTCAGAGCTATCTTACCGACCGGGTAAGCCGATTTACCAAGCACCACACCGTGAAAAATGATGTTCGGCGGTTTAAGGTTCTTACCTGTCAATCCCATGCGACGGAAGGTTTCATAATACTAGATGTTGATACTGCTTCCTCCATCCATGAGCACCTTGGTGAACTTATAACCTCCAACCTGAGGTGCCACCACCAACGCCAGATGACCAGGATTATCAACCAGGGGTGGATGATCCTCTCGACTCCACACTATAGGCTGTTCAGACCAGTGCAAGTAACGGGGCACCACCGGTTCAACAGAGTTCACTGCCCTTTTATGAAGCTTCTACTCGCGCTTGCACAGGCTAGTGGTGAAGACATGATACTGCCCACTATTCAACTACTTCGGGTGGCTCTGGTAACCCGACTATTGCTGCTACTGATTCCCCTGTTGATTATAACCTCCCTGGTTTCCCTGATTGCCTTGATTACCATGTCCACCCTGATTACCTTGAAATCCGGAACTGGAGTTACCTCCACCATAACCCGGCCCTTGAGACCCGGGTCCTGAACCGCCAGACGGTCCATGATCATATCGGAAAAGATCCGAGTTTTTGAACTCCCGCATAATAAAGCAATCCTTCCAGAGGTGCGTAGCTGGCTTCTCTCACGTCCCCTGCCTCGGGCAAGGCTGATTTAACAGGCACTCAAGATTGACACCTGATCCTCCACTCCGCGGGGGCGGTCTACCCTTACGACGTTGGCCATTGTCCTGCGCATTGGTGTTAGCCACAAAATCGGAATTACTATCCGCTTTACGCTTACCATTGTTCCCATGGCCCGCCTGGTTATGTTGCTGCCCTTTCACACCGTTGTTCTTCTTTCCCTTCCTCGACTTCTCATCGTCAGACTCGGGATCCTTGGTACTATCAGAATCGGCATACTTAACCAGAGCAACCATAAGTGTTCCCATGTCATTGCAGTGACGCTTGAGTCATCCCAATTTCAACTTCAGCGACTTAAATCGGCAATTGCCCTCCAATGTTATGACTGCTGAATCAGCATTGATGCGATACAATGAATGCAAGATCTCCGAAACCTGGCACACCCAATGGGTTGTTAATTCGCCTTCTTCTTGGACACATGCGGCCAGATCCACAATTGACATGGGTTGCTTGCACGTGTCCTTGAAGTTTGTTATAAACCGAGCCTTCAACTTGGCCCATGACCCAATGGAGTTAGCTGGCAAACTTTTTAACCAAGTGCGAGCCGTTCCATCCAACATCATGGTGAAGTACTTCGCACATGCCGCTTCATCCCCATCCAGCATCTCCATTGCCATCTCATAACTTTCGACCCATGACTCAGGGGGTAAATCAGCGGTGTAATTGGGAACCTTACACGGACCCTTGAAATCCTTGGGCAGCCGCACACTGCGTAGAGCCAGGGTGAGACACGGCACCCCCAAGAGCTGAAAGCAAGTCCTCGTTCCACCGACGTCGTCGGATGAACCAGAGTAGCTGTGCTGCTAACTCGGCTTCTCGATGCGCTCTACCATTATCCACCATGTCCTGAGCGTTTTCACCGTCGCGCGCCAGATTAGGCCCTCTAGGGGCATCATGGTTCCGCGCACTGCTTGACACAGCTGGTTCATCAATGTGTGCTGTAACTCCTGCTCGGGTGAGGGTTGAATGAATTCTGTCTCGACTATATGAATAGGCCTGCTGCTGAACCATAGCCGTTTGAAGAAGATCTCTAGCGCATCATGTCTCAACCGCCGCTGGAGACTCGCCCTCCATTGGAATAGCTGCCAATCGCGACGCTGCAGCGATCATGTTATCCAAAGGGGTGGAGAAGTGACCCGGTGGTGTCGGCGTGTACTGAGGTGGGTCAAGATTTTGACGAGGCGGGTCCATTGCCCGGGGCTGATCCGGCGCTCCTGTCCTAGGTGCTTCCATCCGGTTTACCGCTGCCGGATTACTGGGTCTTGCTCCTGGCGTGTTGAAGAGATTCATTGCTTCATAAACCGGTGGCAGACGAGACCGATGCCTTCTCCTCAACATGTCATTCGAAGCGTTCTGATCCAGCATGACCTGGTAATTCTCTACCTGAATCCACTATGACTGGGCATCTAAAGCGGCCCGCTCATCAGCCATCCTGGTTTCCTTAGCCACCAAGTCCTCCTTGGCCTAAGTTATCTGATCTCGCAGCTTCGTGACCTCCGCATTATGCTGATCTTGATTCTTCGGGGTAACCGCTATGGTCAGTATTGTCGTCCAGTCATCCAATAATCCAGACAGGACTTGAGCCGGCCGGCGCGCGGGGCCTCCTGCCCCGGCTACCGATCCAGAAATCATCGCTACTGTAGTTGAGGATTGTAACGTGGGCTGCATACCGGCCATGAAGATTGCAACCCGATTTGGCGGTTCAAGGGGGTCCGGAATACTATCGCCATCGGAACAGCCCCCAATCCGGCCATCTTGCAGTTGGTACAGTGACTCGGTCTCGCCGGTGGATGATTCACCATCAGAATAAACGACCGTCTCACCGTCGGACACCGGTTCAGACTCCGCACCATTGATGAATCCTACGAACGCACACTTCATGGCAGGTTGAACCCAGGCAGCGCTTGCACGCTGAACCGTCTCGACGAGGTCGGTGCAGATGTCCGGCTCAGGGCCCAGTTCGCCGATCTTGCCGATGAAGACGTGAATTCCTGGGACCCGGTACCCATACTCGATTGAGCCGGCGTCGGGGCCCCAGCCTTCGTCGTTGATGTAGAGCTTGCCACGATGACTTTTGGTCATCCGTCCCACTGCGCATCCCTTGAGTCCTTCGAAGTTGCCCTTTAAGAACTCGAAACCATCGTGCGATAGCCACACGGTGGGCACCAACTATCGTGGAAATATCACATCAGATGTCCTAGTGTAAGGACTTAGTCGTGGAGCCATCGCAACGAGATTAGCTTAAAGGGGTTAAACCGGACAAAGGACACGGGGAGTTTATACTGGTTCAGCCCCTTGTGGTGAAGGTAAAAGCCTACGATCCAGTTGTGGTGGAATTGATGGGGTCTCGATGAGCAGGGAGCGAATCCGCTTTACCTATCTCTCGACTTGTTGTTTCCTGTCCCTGAACCGCCGCCGGGTCATCCCTTTATATACACCGGTTGACGCCCGGCGGTTTACAGAATCCCGAGGCCGGCTCATACATGTGTCCGGATCCGTTTCTACCTTTTCCTATCTTACAATACAAGTTACATATCTCATGTCGGTTTATGTCTATGGGACCTAATCCACCTTTTGGCTCTGGGCCTTTAAGTCTCTATATTAAAGCGCCATACTCCTTGTCTTCATGGGCTTCAATACGGATGAATCCTTATGAGTATGACCCGGCCCCTCCTGGGCAGTCTATACTCAGTAGTTATATCCCCAACAGTCCCAGAAGAATTGGTCTAAGAAATTAGATGATGCACTTTGGGCTTATAGAACAGCCTATAAAAATCCTATGGGTATTTCTCCTTATAAAATGGTTTATGGAAAAGCTTGTCATTTGCCTCTTGAGTTAGAACATAAAGCATATTGGGCAATTAAAGAACTCAACTATGATTTCAAACTTGCCGGTGAAAATAGGTTATTTGATATTAGCTCATTGTATGAATGGAGAACCCAAGCTTATGGAAATGCAAAGTTATTCAAAGAAAAAGTTAAAATATGGCATGATAAAAGAATCCAAAAGCGTGTGTTCAAGGTTGGAGAATATGTTCTTTTGTACAACTCTTGTTTCAGATTCTTTGCAGTAAAACTCCTCTCCAAATGGGAAGGACCCTATGTTATCGAGGAGGTCTATCGATCTAGAGCTATCAAGATAAATAATGCCGAAGGTACTAACCCGAAGGTTGTTAATGGGCAATGAATAAACCATTATATCTCAGGTACGCCCATTAATGTTGAAAGCAATATTATCCAAACTATGACACCGGAAGAACACATAAAAGCAACCTTCCGGAACACTCCAGAATCGTGAAAAAGAGGAGGTACGTGATACGGTAAGTAAACGGACTCCGAAAAATCCACAAAAAATATTTTTTGTCAATTTTGGAATATTTAGAAATTCTGGAAAATAAGAAACTACCAGGAAGGTGACCCTGGTGGGCACAAGACACCCGGGCGCGCCTGGCAAGCTAGGCGCGCCCAGGTGGGTTGTGCCCACCTCGGGTACCTTCCGAACTCCGTTTTTCTTCCGTTTGCTTGTTTCCCAAGATAAAAAATCTTTATATACCCCCTGAACCTATTGACCTCCGTATCACGAAGAAATCTCCTATTTTCTTTTCTCGCTGTTTTTCTGACAGATCTGAAATTATGTCATCCCAAGACTAGGAGGGTGAGAGTTATGTTGCTAATTATATCGCAAACCACAAGGTCTATGGGGATGTGGAGCATTATGGCTAGACTTCAAAGGAAGAAGAAGACTATGATCCTAAGAGGGAGGAGGAGATGAGCTCAAATGAAGATGAAGCCCCATTGCCCCAAACAGGGGACATGCACGTTGAATTTAAGAAGTCGAGTGTCCCCCACAAAGCAAAGAAGCCTAAGATCCAGTTTATCCCCTTTCGTCTTTTGAAAGAAAACAAGCAAGATTTATGCAAAAAGGTATTGGAACTTTAGCAGGAGATCAGTGAATTGAAGGATGAGAATTCCATCCTCAAGCGTAAGCTAAGGAAGAAAGAAAAACCCTCTGCTTCATCACCACCACCTCCTTCTTCATCACCAAAAGAAAATTGAGAATCGAGTATGGGCACTCCCCTTGGCTTTGGCCAAGCTTGGGGGAGGTGCCCCGGTATCGTATCACCTCCACTATCTTTTGCCTTTACTTTTCTTAGTTCGATCCATAGTTATCTTTTGCTTTAGAGGAATAATAGTTTAGTTCGATCCTTTCTTCTTGGGAGTTTGCTTAGTGATCTATCCTTGTAATCGTGTGCGAGATATTTACCTAATAATAAAGGACGGAGGCTTTCATAGTTCTCCATACGCATCTCTTTATATCCGTTGATTTTGTGTAAACCATAAATATCGATGGATGATATTTAAAAATAGATCTACACATATGCAAAATAAAAAACATTGCAGAACAAAGTCTGTACGTAGGCCTAATGAAAAGAAAAGGAAAACGAAAGCTGCATGTCTGCTTGATGAGAAAAAGGAAACAATCCTATATAATTGGATCAACTGTCCAGATCGATGTAACCGCGGAGTCCACCGTTGACTCTTTTTTGAGAAGATCCACCCTGTGATGCCTCTGTCTCTCTCGGTCTCTCCTAACTTTTCCCTTCCTGATACCTTAGCTCGTTCTGCTCACCCAACTGTCGTCGCTGCTGCCGCCGGCTCATGGCCCGCCTACGTCGACGCCACTGCACCGCCCCTACGCGAGCTTCCGGCTCTCTTTTCTTTGATTCCCTCCGGTACCCGAGCCCTAGCCCTCTCATCTTCGAGCCGCTGCTACCGCCATCGCCACCCCCAGCAGCCACCCCGGCCACCTCATACGACGGCGGAGACAGGCGAAAGGAGGTGCCACACCAATGCCATGAGGTACCCCTCGGCCCTGGCCTTCCCCATCGCGAAATCGTGTCCCCTTCGATCGATGAACCCATGTACCCACTCCCAACCAGACCCTTCTACATCGTGAACCAATGTTGAGATGAAAAAAATCACGATCTCTTCCCCTTTGCAGGGCCTACCCTCTGGCCTTCCCCCGACACGCGGGCACTGGCGCCACGGCCCTTGTCCATGTCATGAGATTCGAGGAGGTGAAATCTGCCACAAGGTCGTCATCACGGTCGGCCCTTCTCCATGTCGCTTGATAGTGCATGCAGATTCTAAAGCTACATGCCCACACAATTTATGTAAAACCGGTACAATATGTTGCCATCCATTAAAACGCACGAATTGTTTCCTATATAGATATTAAAAATAGGAAGTAACATGAAAGAGTTTTCTTATCATAGTTTTGGTTCAGGGTATCTAGCATATATAATAGGGGCACCACAACCCTGTTGTGCCCAATGTGCCATTCATGGTGCATTGGTGAGAGAGATAATAGGTGGCTGGCAGAAAAAAGAGTGATTTAATGGTATAAAAAGTCTACTCCTAACTTCAGTTTTGCCGTAGGAAAAGCCATCTCCAAGTTATTTTCTCTGTCTAAAATGAGAGATGAAAAAAGTCCAATGAGAGGTGCAATTTTTTGTGGATATCGCCAGCATCTTAGTCACAATTACTTGGGGGCGAGTCAGGCTAGACATGATACCTAAGACCTCATTGATCGTCTTTTTCATCCCTCGCTTGCATCAGACGCCTGGGTCGAGAATACCATGATTGTCCTCATCATCCCTCGCCCGGTGGAATTGTTGTCACTGTTGTTGTCCTCGGCATCCCTTCACGCGCCACCAAGGCCGGCCTTCCCCAGGCAATTATGCAAGTCATGATCATCCTGGTAATCTCTCTTTAGTGCTTTAAGTTTAATTAACACATCAACAACTAGAATTGGCATGCTCGTGTAGGTAACGTATTCAGATTTTGGTCCTGTCAAAAAAAACATATTCAGATTTTGGCCTTTGTCATTTACGCATATTAATACAATAGAACATGAGATTTACTATAGATGCTATCAATTTTTAGTTAGATTGTTGCTAAAACAAGCATGTTATTGTGGCTACTATTTTTCAAGAATTTGACTTAGGTGGGCATTTAATATTTTTCCAGTGAGTATTATTATATTAATGAAAAAATTAGTGCGTAAGATAACATAGAAGGCATGATTTTCCAACCAAGCGGCATCAACATCGATCTCTACTCCAATTTGCTGCCATGGAGCTCTCATTTGGAGTGACCTATGATTCGGCCGTTTGGGAGATTTTGTCGGCGTGCTGTGTTTTGGAGGAAAACAAAGTGGTAGAGAGTTAAGGAATTGGGGTTTGGTTGGGGACAGTTTGCTTGTGTTTTGATATGAGGGACCCAAAACTTGAGGCTAACAAAAACTATATGTTTCAACATTTTCAGTTTATCATAAATATAATCATCTGTCTCCCACACGGAAGACCAAGGAATCATGTGTGGATGATGTACCACGGTGTTCAGCAAAGCCCATGCCATCAGGCAGAGGGAATGCAGTTTTTCTTCTCCCATTGCAACGCGCGGGCATGTTTCCTAGTATATAATAAAGTTTAATTCGAGTTTTGCTTCTTTTACTTTCATGTTTCAATAAAAGAAAGGAAATAAATGAAAAAGATCATATGCTAATCTTATGGTAAGTAATGACATCACATAAGGAAAAGTATAAGTAGAAAATTTATTGTAGATTACAAAGATAGCATGTGTCAATGATGCAACTCATGAAAGAATTAATAAGGGAAGAGAAGATTCACATGAAAATACACTATACTGGAAATCTTTTGTGATTTTGAGTACCCATCAAAATATTATATGCAAAAATTGTTGATGTTGGACATGGAAGAAAATGTAATGATTTATGTTTGTTCATATTCACATAGAAGCTATGTTGTCATAGATCCTTCACCATGTGGTGTTTGCCCCTATCTTTGCTAGCCAAAATTCCACAGCAAGTAGAGACACTACTTATGCATCCAAAACCCCTTAAATCCAAATCTTGTTTTGAGAGTCCACCATACAGTACTAGGAAAAAGCTTATACACAGACACTTATCATTAGCGCTTGTTAAAGTGAGGCGCTACTGCTACATAGCAGTAGCGCATGTCAGGGTAGTGCGCTACTAACATAAAGATAGCAGTAGCGCGTTCACCACAAAATGCGCTGCTACTGCGACGACCAAAATGGTTGCTGTCAGGCTTGGTATAGTAGCAACGCGCTTCTAAGGACCGCGCTACTGCTAAAAAAAATAGTAGCAGCGCATTTTAGGGCGACAGTGCTGCAACTAACAAAACGAAAAGAATGGGAAAAAGGAAAGGAAAAAAGAAAAGGAAAATTAAAGAAAAAAAATGAAAGCAATAGCAAAAGCGCGTTTCTACGAAAGCACTGTAGCTACTTTAACTATAGAGCATTCCGCCAACACACGCTATGGCTAACTTATCTATAGCCGTAGCGCGTTTCTGCGAAAAACGCTATAGCTAAGTAGCTATAGCGCGTGTTTCGTAAAACTGATACTACTATGTTTGACTTATCGCTTCGCGGGCGTCCTTCCTTCCCCCAAATCCCCAATCTTCTTGCCAGATCCCCAACCTCTCCCTCGCCACCCCTGTGCTCCCTCGACGCCCTACCTCCGTCGCCGCCGTCGCCGCCTCACGCCATCGCCGCCACCGGAGCCGCGCGCCCACGGAGCTACCCTCATCCGCTCCTCGCATCCCCTGCCTCATCGTCTCCAGAGCCGCCGTCGCCGTCACCGAATCCCCTGCTCCCTCGCTGCCCCTGCTCCCTCATCGCCCCTGCCACCGTCGTCCGCTCCTCGTCGCCCTTGCTCCCTCGTCGTCCATCCTCTCTTTAAGCCCCACACCCCTCCCTCTAAGTTAATTAACTTAGGTGAATTTAGTTCATTAGGTTAACTAAGTGAAGTAGGTAGGTTAATTTAGGTAAACTAACTAGGTTAGGTAACTAAGTGAACTAGCTAGGTTAATTTGGTTTACTAACTAGGTTAATTAGATGTTTTTTAGATGTTTGGTTAACTAATTTGGTTAACTAACTAGGTTAGGTAACTAAGTAGATGTTAATTAGGTTAGGGCAGTAGTGGTACTGTTAATTAGATGTTTTTTAGTTAGTGAAGTAGGTTAGGTAACTAAGTAGATGTTAATTAGGTTATGTAACTAAGTAGATGTTAATTTAGGTTAATTTGGTTAACTAACTAGGTTAGGTAACTAAGTAGATGTTAATTAGGTTAGGGAAGCAGTGGTACTGTTAATTAGATGTTTTTTAGTTAGTGAAGTAGGTTAGGTAACTAAGTAGATGTTAATTAGGTTAGGTAACTAAGTACATATTAATTTAGGTTAATTTGGTTAACTAACTAGGTTAGGTGACTAAGTATGTGTAAATTAGGTTCTAGCAGTAGTGGTACTAGTAGATGTTAACTGAATGATCTAAATGAATGAAATTAGTAGTTGACTGAATTTTTAGGACAAATTTGTATATGCTTGAGTACTTAACTAGATATTATTTTTAGGACAAACTTGTATATGCTTAAGTAGTTCATAATTTGAAATTTGTGTAGATTTTCTTGAAGTGTGAAACATTGAAGTGGTCATGATATATGAAAATTCCTCGATTGTGCCCAAGTGGCCTTTTGTTGTTTCCAAGTAATGAAGCCGAGTGGCCTATGTTTTGCCGGAATGTTGATTCATTTCCATTCCGGAAAATTTCAGGTGCTCAATTTGTCCACTTTTTAGCAAAGGCCATGCCAAAATTTTCCATGAATTTCAGGATGACTTGTGCTACATACTAGGACATATCGAGTGCCCGTGATTTGCCGCACCGGGAAGGAATCAACGTTCCTGCAAAACATAGGCCTTCTTTATGTCATTATTCATTTTATTAGGTTTAGTACTAATTGACTAGATTTAATCGTAGGAAACATGGCTAGCAACGATAAAGGACAGGGTTCTGGTGATTGCGACGACGTCTACCTGGCGACATATGAATATTTGAGCCTTGCCAATGATCAACGGTTGTTATTGCTAGGCCCACCTGTCTCATCCGAGACCGACATCGAGACCGGCGCTGAGACTAGAGTTGAGACACAGACCGGCACCGAGACCGCCACCGAGACCGATGCCGAGATTGGCACCAAGACTGGCAAAGCCATAGAACCAAAACCGAAGAGGAGATGTCGACGCCCAAACCAGCTCCTCACTACTAGACTAGTGGTCATGGAGGTGGACGACGACAGTTTTGAGCCAAAACTGCCTGCGGAAGCGCGCTTCTGCTACGGCAATCAAATATTCATATATAATCAAGTTCATAATCCACAAGTCATGGGATCTCGGCAAACACACCGCAAAATAGTATTGCATCGAACAGATCTCCAAGAACATCGAGGAGAACTTTGTATTGAGAATCAAAGAGAGAGAAGGAGCCATCTAGCTAATAACTATGGACCCAAAGGTCTGTGGTAAACTACTCACGCTTCATTGGAGAGGCAATGGTGTTGATCTAGAAGCCCTCCATGATGGAATCCCCCTCCAGCAGATCGCCGGAAATGGCCCCATGATGGGATCTCATGACTACAGAAGGTTGCGACGGTGGAAAAGTGGTTTCGTGGCTCCCCTAGATGTTTCTAGGGTATAACACTATATATATGCGAAAGAAGTACGTCGGTGGAGCTACGAGGGGGCCACGACGATGGGGGGCGCGCCCTCCTACCTCATGGCCGCCTTGCAGAGTCCCAGACTTCAACTCCAAGTCTTCTAGATTGCTTTTGGTGCAAGAAAGATCCTCGCGAAGGTTTCGTTCCGTTTGGAGTCCGTTTGATATTCCTTTTCTGTAAAACACTAAAATAGGCAAAAAAACAGAAACTGGCACTAGGCCTCCGGTTAATTGGTTAGTCCGAAAAACAATATAAAATAGCATATTAAAGCCCATTAATAAACATCCAAAACAGATAATATAATAGCATGGAACAATAAAAAATTATAGATACGTTGGAGACGTATCAAGCATCCCCAAGCTTAATTCCTGCTCGTCCTCGAGTAGGTAATAGATAAAAACAGAATTTTTGATGTGGAATGCTACCTAGCATATTTCTCAATGTAATTTTCTTTATTGTGGCATGAATGTTCAGATCCGAAAGATTCAAAACAAAAGTTTAATATTGACATAAAAATAATAATACTTCAAGCATACTAACAAAGCAATCATGTCTTCTCAAAATAACATGGCCAAAGAAATCTATCCCTACAAATTCATATAGTCCGGTTATCCTCTATCTTCATCACACAAAGTATTTAATCATGCACAACCCCAGTTTCAGCCAAGCAATTGTTTCATACTTTAGTATTTTCAAAAAAATTCAATCTTCACGCAATACATGAGCGTCAGCCATGGACATAGCACTATAGGTGGAATAGAATGATGGTTGTGGAGAAGACAAAAAGGAGAAGATAGTCTCACGTCAACTAGGCGTATCAACAGGGTATGGAGATGCCCATCAATAGATATCAATGTGAGTGAGTAGGGATTGCCATGCAACGGATGCACTAGAGCTATAAGTGTATGAAAGCTCAAAAGAAAACTAAGTGGGTGTGCATCCAACTTGCTTGCTCACAAAGACCTAGGGCACTTTTGAGGAAGCCCATCATTGCAATATACCAGCCAAGTTCTATAATGAAAAATGCCCACTAGTATATGAAAGTGACAACATAGGAGACTCTCTATCATGAAGATCATGGTGCTACTTTGAAGCACAAGTGTGGTAAAAGGATAGTAGCATTGTCCCTTCTCTCTTTTTCTCTCATATTTTTTTATTTGGGCCTTTTCTCTTTTTTTATGGCCTCTTTTTTTTTAGTCCGGAGTCTCATCCCGACTTGTGGGGGAATCATAGTCTCCATCATCCTTTCCTCACATGGGACAATGCTCTAATAATGAAGATCATCACACTTTTATTTACTTACAACTCAAGAATTATAACTCGATACTTAGAACAAAATATGACTCTAAGTGAATGCCTCCGGCGGTGTACCGAGATGTGCAATGATTCAAGAGTGACATGTATGAAAAATTGTGAATGGTGGCTTTGCCACAAATATGATGTCAACTACATGATCATGCAAGGCAATATGACAATGATGGAGCGTGTCATAATAAACGGTATGGTGGAAAGTTGCATGGCAATATATCTCGAAATGGCTATGGAAATGCCATAATAGGTAGGTATGGTGGCTGTTTTGATGAAGGTATATGGTGGGTTTATGGTACCGGCGAGAGTTGCGCGGTACTAGAGAGGCTAGCAATGATGGAAGGGTGAGAGTGCGTATAATCCATGGACTCAACATTAGTCATAAAGAACTCACATACTTATTGAAAAAATCTACAAGTAATCAAAATGAAGTACTACTCGCATGCTCCTAGGGGAAGGGTTGGTAGGAGCTAACCATCGCGCGGTCCCGACCTCCACACATAAGGAAAGCAATCAATAAATAAATCATGCTCCAACTTCATCACATAACGGTTCACCATACGTGCATGCTACGGGAATCACAAACTTTAACACAAGTATTATTCAAATTCACAATTACTCAACTAGCATGTCTCTAATATCACCATCCTCATATCTCAAAACAATCATCAAGCATCAAACTTCTCATAGTATTCAACGCACTTTATATGAAAGTTTTTATTATACCCATCTTGGATGCCCATCATATTAGGACTAACTTTATAACCAAAGAAAATTACCATGTTGTTCTAAAAGACTCTCAAAATAATATAAGTGAAGCATGAGAGGTCAATAATTTCTATAAAATAAAACCACCACCGTGCTCTAAAAAGATATAAGTGAAGCACTAGAGCAAAATTATCTAGCTCAAAAGGTATAAGTGAAGCACATAGAGTATTCTAATAAATTCCGATTCATGTGTGTCTCTCCCAAAAGGTGTGTACAGAAAGGATGATTGTGGTAAACTAAAAAAATACTCACATCATACAAGACGCTCCAAGCAAAACATGTATCATGTGGTGAATAAAAATATAGCCTCAAGTAAAGTTACCGATAAACGAAGACGAAAGAGGGGATGCCTTCCGGGGGATCCCAAGCTTAGGCTTTTGGTTGTCCTTGAATTATCTTAGGATTCCTTGGGCATCCCCAAGCTTCGGCTCTTGCCACTCCTTATTCCAAAATCCATCAAATCTTTACCCAAAAACATGAAAACTTCACAACACAAAACTTCAACAGAAAACCTCATGAGCTCCGTTAGTATAAGAAAATAAACCACCACTTTAAGGTAATGTAATGAAATCATTCTTTATTTATATTGGTGTTAAACCTACTGTATTTGAACTTCTCTATGGTTCATACCCCCCGATACTACCCATAGATTCATCAAAATAAGCAAACAACACACGAAAAACGGAATCTGTCAAAAACAGAATACTCTGTAGCAATCTGTAACTTTTGAATACTTCTGTAACTCTAAAAATTCTGAAATAAATTGGTGGATGTGAGGAATTTGTCTATTAATCATCTTAGAAAATAATCAACCTAAAATCACTCTCCAGTAAAAAGACAGCTATTCTTGTGAGCGCAAAAGTTTCTGTTTTTTTACAGCAAGATCGCAAAGACTTCACCCAAGTCTTCCCAAAGGTTCTACTTGGCAAAAACACTAATTAAAACATAAAACCACATCTAACCAGAAGCTAGATGAATTATTTGTTACTAAACAGGAGCAAAAAGCAAAGAACAAAAATAAAATTGGGTTACCTCCCAACAAGCGCTATCGTTTAACGCCCCTAGCTAGGCATAAAACAAGAATAGATCTAGGTATTGCCATAATAATGATAGGGCAAATTGCGAAAACTCATCTCATACTCCCTACGTTCAGCAGCAAGTTTTCTTTGTGGCAAGCAAAAGTAATCAAAAGGGATAAACTTAATGGGACAAAAGTCCCCAAGATCAAGCTCGGGAGGAATTGGCTCCTCCCTTGGCCCCTCATATTGCACAACCAATTCATCATTATAAGCATTCTTTTGGAAAAAAGTCATGAGCCTTTGTTCAAGAGGAAAACCTAACCCATTGTTCGGGATAGCAAAATTGTCACTAAGTTCAGAAATCCTATCAACTAGAACATTGGTAGGAACCTTTTTTCTAAGGTTTTCATTATAACCAACATGATCTAAAGATCGTAAACGCATTATGTCTTCTTGGTTAAAAAGAATTGCTTCTATGCGTGGACGGCCAGCATCCACCCTGTAATGCGCAAAAATGTCATTGGCCTCTTTCATTATAAATCGAAACTCATGTGCTAAAAAGGTAGTAGCCACTCGCTTAACAGAAGAATGCTCAATCTTGGAAAACTCAAGAAAAATCCTTTGTATGCAAGGATGCATATGGATAAATTATCTTTCAAGTTCAACTACGAGCAAAGATATAGCATCCGCTAGACTACTAGTTTTATGAAGAATAGACCCACTCATAGTGGGCAAAGCACCGGCACAAGTAAAAAAATCTTGAATAACTCCTTTTCCAATAATATTACCACTACCAATCCGGAACTTTTTAGTGTGTAAAATAGTAGGTTCTTCATGAGGATTATCAAAAGCATCAAAGTTTCCCCCATCATCACTACTATCTTTTTCAACGATAACCCCCCCCAGTTTCAGACATGATGGTAACAAAACGCACTAGCAAACAAGCACACGAGGAGCAAGCAAAAAGAGACGAACGGAAGAGGGGCGAAGAAAAGGCAAAGGTTTTCAAAAATCTTTTTAGAAGTGGGGTAGAGGAAAACGAGAGGCTAATGGCAAATAATGTAATGCAAGGGAGAATAGTTTATGATGGGTACTTGGTATGGCTTGCCTTGGCATAGATCTCCCCGACAATGGCGCCAGAAATCCTTCTTGCTACCTCTTGAGCATGCGTTGGTTTTCCCTTGAAGAGGAAAGGGTGATGCAGCAAAGTAGCATAAGTATTTCCCTCAGTTTTGAGAACCAAGGTATCAATCCAGTAGGAGACGACACACAAGTCACCTAGTACCTGCACAAACAATCAAGAACCTTGCAACCAATGCGATAAAGGGGTTTTCAATCCCTTCATGGTCACTCGCAAAAGTGAGATCTAATAAAGATAGTAAAGTAAATATTTTTGGTATTTTTGTTGTATAGATTGGAAAGTAAAGGTTGCGATAAAAAGGAACGGCGATAGAAATTGGCAAGTTGATTCAGTATGATGGAAAAGAGACCCGAGGGCCATAGGTTTCACTAGTGGCTTCTCTCAATATAGCATGTATTACGGTGGGTGAACAAATTACTGCCGAGCAATTGATAGAAGAGTGCATAATTATGAAGACATCTAAGGCAATGATCATGAACATAGGCATCACATCCGTGTCAAGTAGACCGAAACGATTCTGCATCTACTACTATTACTCCACACATCGACCGCTATCTAGCATGCATCTAGAGTAGTATGTTCATAAGAACAGAGTAACACATTAAGCAAAATGACATGATGTAGAGGAATAAAATCAAGCAATATGATATAAACCCCATCTTTTTATCCTCGATGGCAACAATACAATACGTGCCTTGCTGCCCCTACTGTCATTGGGAAGGATACCGCAAGATTGAACCCAAAGCTAAGCACTTCTCCCATTGCAAGAAAGATTAATCTAGTAGGCCAAACTAAACTGATAATTCAAAGAGACTTGCAAAGATATCAAATCATGCATATAAGAATTCGAAGAAGAACCAAATAATATTCATAGATAGTCAAGTTCATAAATCCACAATTCATCGGATCTCGACAAACACACCGTAAAAGAGTATTACATCGAATAGATCTCCAAGAACATCGAGGGGAACTTTGTATTGAGAATCAAAGAGAGAGAGAAGAAGCCATCTAGCTAATAACTATGGACACGAAGGTCTATAGTAAACTACTCACGCTTCATCGGAGAGGCAATGGTGTTGATTTAGAAGACCTCCGTGATCGATTCCCCCTCTGGCAGATCGCCGAAAAAAGCTCCAAGATGGGATCTCACGGTTCAGAAGGTTGCAGCGGTGGAAAAGTGGTTTGGCTCCCCCTGATGTTTCTAGGGTATAAGAGTATATATAGGCGAAAGAAGTACGTCGGTGGAGCTACGAGGGGCCCATGATGGTGGGGGCGCGCCTACCCCCCTGGGCGGGCCCTCCTGCCTCGTGGCCACCTCGTAGAGTCCCAGACTTCAACTCCAACTCTTCTGGATTGCTTTTGGTCCAAGAAAGATCCTCGCGAAGGTTTCGTTCCGTTTGCACTCCGTTTTATATTCCTTTTACGTAAAACACTGAAATAGGCAAAAACACATAAACTGGCACTGGGCCTCCGGTTAACAGGTTAGTCCCAAAAATAATATAAAAGAGCATATTTAAGCCAATTAAAAATCCAAAGCAGATAATATAATAGCATGGGATAATAAAAAATTATAGATACGTTGGAGACGTATCATCATAGCGCAGCCCATGGCTACACCCCCGAACACGGTCCCGACCCAACTCACCCCAAGATTTCCTCCATGTCGGCCCGACGCGGCTGTTTCCCCCCTCCGTGACACGCTGGCAGCGACGCCCGTGAGGGGGGCAGACCCCGAAGCCGCGTGTCGGGTGCTTGCGCCTGCCACCACGCTGCCACAAGCGTAGGAGGGCCCACCGCAAGACCTGGCGTGGTTGCTACCCCCCAGGTACCTCGTCCCATCTAACCTTGACACAGTCGACCGACGGATCTAGCCCTTTGACTTTTGCCGGACGGGGTTTGACTGATGGACTTTTTCACTGGGTTGTCATATCCCAGCCCATAGCTACAGCCCCGAACACGGTCCCGGCCCAACCCACACCAAGATTCCCTCCGTGTCGTCCCGACGTGGCCGTTTCCCCACTTCGTGATATGGCGGCAACGAAGCCCGTGAGGGAGGCACACCCCGGAGCCGCATGCCATGTGCTCGCACCTGCCACCACACTTACACAAGCATTGGAGGGCCCCCCACAGGTACCCCGTCCCGTCTAACCCTGACACAATCGACCGACGGATCTATCCCTTTGACTTTCACCGGACGGGGTTTGGCCGGTGGACCTTTTCACCGGGTTGTCATAGCCCAGCCCATAGCTACACCCCCAAACACGGTCCCGGGCCAACCCACCCCAAGATGACCTCCGTGTTGGCCAGACGTGGCCGTTTCCCCACTCCGTGACATGGCGGCCGCGACGCCCGTGGGGGGCACACCCCAGAGCCGAGTGTCGAGTGCTTGCGTCTGCCACCACGCTTTCACAAGCGTAGGAGGGCCCACCGCATTTCCTGGCGAAGTTTCTACCCCCCCCCCAGGTACCCCGTCCCGTCTAACCTTGACACACTCGACCGGCGGATCTAGCCCTTTGACTTTTGTCGGACAGGGTTTGACCAATGGACCTTTTCATGGGGTTGTCATAGCCCAGCCCATAGCTACACCCCCGAACACGGTCCCAGCCCAACCCACCCTAAGATTCCCTTCGTGTCGGCCCAACATTGTCATTTCCCCCCTCCGTGACACGGGGGCAGCGACGCCCGTGAGTGGGGGCACACCCCGGAGGCGCGTGTCGTGTGCTTGCACCTGCCACCATGCTGCCACAACCGTAGGAAGACCCACCGCAAGACCTGGTGTGGTTGCTAACCACCCAGGTACCTCATCCCGTCTAACCCTGACACAGGCGACCGGCGGATCTAGCCCTTTGACTTTTGCCGGACAGGGTTTGACTTATGGACCTTTTCACTTTGTTGTCATAGCCTAGCCCATAGCTACACCCCCGAACACGGTCCCGGCCCAACCCACCCCAAGATTCCCTCCGTCTCAGCCCGACGTGGCCGTTTCCCCACTCCGTGACACGGCGGTAGTGAAGACCGTGAGGGAGGCAAACCCTAGAGCCGTGTGTTGGGTGCTTGCACCTGCCACCACGCTTCAACAAGCGTAGGAGGGCCCACAGCAACACCTGGCGGCCTTGCTACCCCCCCCCCAGGTACCCCGTTCCGTCTAACCCTAACACAGTCGACCGATGGATCTATCCCTTTGACTTTCACCGGACGGGGTTTGACCGGTGGACCTTTTCACCGGGTTGTCATAGCCCAGCCCATAGCTACACCCCCAAACACGGTCCTGGCCCAACCCACCCCAAGATTCCCTCCGTGTCGGCCAGACGTGGCTGTTTCCCCACTCCGTGACATGGCGGCAGCGACACCCGTGGGGTGGGCACACCCTAGAGTCGAGTGTCGGGTGCTTGCGCCTGCCACCACGCTTCCACAAGCATAGGAGGGCCGACCGCAAGACCTGGCATGGTTGCTAACCCCCCCCCCCCCCCACTAGGTACCCCATTCTGTCTAACCCTGACTCACTCGACCGGCGGATCTAGTCCTTTGACTTCCGCGAGACGGGGTTTGACCGGTGGACCTTTTCACGGGGTTGCCATCGCCCAGCCCGTAGCTACACCCTCGAACATGGTCCCGACCCAACACACCCTAAGATTCCCTTCGTGTCGGCCCGACATGGCCATTTCCCCCCCCCCCTCCGTGACACGGTGGCAGCGACGCCCGTGAGTGGGGGCACACCCCGGAGCCATGTGTCGGGTGCCTGCGCCTGCCAGCACACTTCCACAAGTGTAGGAGTGCCCACCGCAAGACCTGGTGTGGTTGCCAATCCCCCCCCCCCCAGGTACCACGTCCCATCTAACCCTCACACGGTCGACCCTCGGATCTATCCCTTTGACTTTCACTGGACGGGGTTTGACCGGTGGACCTTTTCACCAGGTTACCATAGCCCACCCCATAGATACACCCCCAGGCATGATCCCGGCCGAACCCAACCCAAGATTCCCTCCGTGTCAGCCCAACGTGGTCATTTCCACACTTCGTGACACGGCGGCAGCGACGCCCATGAGGGGCTCACACCCCGGAGCCGTGTACCAGGTGCTTGCGCCTGCCACCATGCTTCCACAAGTGTAGGAGGGCCCACCGCAACACCTGGCAGTCTTGCTACCCCTTCCTCTAGGTACCCCGTCCCATCTAACCCTAACACAGTCGACCGACGGATCTAGCCCTTTGACTTTCGCCGGATGGGGTTTGACCGGTGGACCTTTTCACCGGGTTGTCAGAACCAAGCCCATAGCTAGACCCCCGAACACAATCCCGACCCTACCCACCCCCAAGATTCCCTCTGTGTCGGCCCGACGTGGTCGTTTCCCCACTCCATGACATGGCTGCAGCAACGCCAGTGAGGGGGGACACAGGTCGTAGTAGCGTGTTGGGTGCTTTCGCCTGCCACCACGCTTCCACAAGCGTAGGAGGGCCCAACGCAACACCTGGCGGCCTTGCTACCCCCCAGGTACCCCGTCTTGTCTAAACATGGCACAGTCGACCGACAGATCAAACCCTTTGACTTTCGCCAGATGGGGTTTGACCGATGGACCTTTTCACCGGGTTGTCATAGCCCAGCCCATAGCTACACCCCCGAACATGGTCCGGGCCCAACCCAACCCAAAATTCCCTCCTTGTCGGCTGACGTGGCCGTTTCCCCTTCCGTGATATGGTGGCAGCGACGGCCGTGAGGGGGGCACACCCTGGAGCCGCGTGCTGGGTGCTTGCACTTGCCACCACGCTTCCACACGCGTAGGAGGGCCCATTGCAACAACTGGCGGCCTTTTCTACCCCCCCAGGTACCCCATCCCATCTAAACCTGATTCCCTCCCTGTCGGCCATTTCCCCCCTCAATGACACGGCAACAGCGACGGCTGTGGGGGGCAATCGATGTATAATTGAGGTATGTTTTTTGTTTAGATAAGGCACATTGACGTTTTGAAAAAAAAGAGAAAATAAATAAAATAAGAAAAAATTAGCACGAAATCTTTTAGGTGGCATAGCACGCGGATCGATGATGTGGCAGAGGCCATGGGCCAGTCCTATGCCGACGGCTAGGCCGTCGGCATACCTCTGCCACCTCCATGGACCCTCGTCGGCCTCGGATCGATGACATGGACAGGGCGCGGATTGATGACGTCAGCAAAGCTATGCTGACAGCATTGCCGTTGGCATAGCTATGCCGATGGCCCCTGCTAGCTCTGTCGGCGTAGGACCGACACCATCAAACGGACGTCGCTAACTGCATAGCCAGACCTGCGGTGATGCCGGCGGCCATCGTTGGCGTACAGCCAGCGCTGTCGGCGTTCTGGGAACGGGGGTACCCAGACTTGCCTGCCTGTGGCCTGCGGCGTGACTCAAGGAGTGGCCCAGTACGACCCATCTTCATCAACACATGCTCAAGACCCTCGCGAGGGGCCAAGCCTCGCGGGGCGGACGACATGAGGCTTCCTCGGGCACAGCCTCGTTAGGCTGGCTCGCGAGGAGGCGGAGAGATCAAGGCAGGGTACCTCACGACGTGCCCATGATGCAAGCCAAGACGACCAAGGCCAGGCGGGCGCCAGGCGGGCGCCAGCCTGCGCAGAGTCCTTGTTTCCTCTTTGGTGCAAAGGGGGCAAGCGCAGGCAAGAGTATCAAGCAAAGGCAATCATTTCGGTGCAATAAGACCAAGACCTGCAGGACGGCAGAATGGAGGTCATCGTGGAACCCAAGCCGGCGCCATCGTCAGGGCCTTTGGTAGGCGATGACCGACATTAGTCAGGATAAGTGTACCAGATGTTCCCCTTCAAAATGGCCAACTGTTGGCGCCCTTCCCGCTCAATATTTGGGAAGAGGCCCAGGGCCTCCGCCTATAAATGGGACTAGCCACCCATTGGGTAGGAGCATCGAAAGAACTGGCATGGAAAGAACATGCATCAAAAGAACAAGCATCGAGAGAACAAGGATAGAAAGACATAGAGAGAGAGAGAGAGAAGCGACTGAACTCCCCCTAGTAGTTCATTGCACCAGCCAAGAACAGACCCTCGCGAGGCTGTTCTTCCTTGTACTGTCCATCATCAGCCTCAGAGGCAATCCACACACCAGACACTGGAGTAGAGCGTTACACCATAATGGTGGCCCGAACCAGTATAAACCTTGTGTCCTCTGTGTTGTTCTTTGTGTAGTTTAGATCCTTGCGAGTCGACGAGACACGGGTAGGCAGTAGGTGTGATCTCCGCGCGCACCCCAGTGTTCGAACCTTAAGGGTCTGCCGGAACCCAAAATCCGACAAGCGCTCCCGATGGTTGTGGTGCCGACGGCCCCCGTCGGCATAGGTGCACATATGTTGACGGATTGCCTATGCCTACGGCTTGACCTAGGCCTTCGGGATATATCTTTCTATGCTTACGGGGGTCTTCGGCATAGATGCGCCCGTCGGCAATTAGGTAAATTCTGGTAGTGTTTGTATCTTTTCCTTTGTTGTTGTTGAATGATTGTGCTCTGTCTCTGTGACTTGTGATTTGGATACTTGTGTGTGTGAATCTTGTCAAATAAAGTGTTCTCTTGTGATTTTGCTTTAGTTCTCGGTGTTCTTTCATAAGTCCACCTCCAATTCATGAATATCGGGCAAAAAATAGCTTGTAACGATTGATTCCGTAGTTGTAGCAAAACCTATAGTTAACACGAAACAATAACATTGACATGAATCTAACAAACTTATCCATTGTTACAATCAAGGATTCTTCTCTGGTGATCATCATGAAACTCTCCTGGATACAACCAACAATCATCCAAACCAATGCGCACACGCACACACTTAATTACTTTACTGTATTAACATTGCAGCTTGCAAACATCCACCATGCTGGGAGCGTCAGCTCATTTCCCCGGCATGCCACCGGCGCCAAAGCCCTTCCTGCGCTCCTCAATGAAGTTGGACGACTTCTCATTGATGTTGGCTGGCACCCTCAGGTTCATCGCTAGCACCCTCGGTCGGAGCCCCCACCTCAATGGCAGCTTCGGGACCAGGTCCTCCCCTCCTGCCCCGACCACCTGGCCGCTGCCGCTCAACAACGACGATTGCCACTTCTTTGACAGTGACTTCTTGGCCTTGTCCTTGACGCCGCCCGCCTCCTCCTTGATGGTCATGGACCTCCTTGGCTTCTTCTCCTGCACAGCCGCCTCGCCCGCTTCCATCGTCTCCACCTGATGGCCGGCTTCTGCCGTGGCCTCCTTGTGCTGATCACTTGCTCTCACATCAGCAGTTGTCTCTTCTAGGATGGTGGTCGTGAAGCTCTTGTGGCCTTCTTCCTCGTGGCTGAACTCAAACTCGGCCTTCTCGATCTTCACAGCGAACTCGTTGTGTTCCTCCTCTGCGTGATTCCTGTGATCGCCTCCGGCGCCGGCGTCTCTTGGCCCCTCGGTGATGCTCATCGGCCTGTTCATTGACATGTTCTTGGCAAGGAAGGTCAGGAGTTGGTCACACATGTCGACGACCCTCGTCAAATCGTCACCGCCACCCGTGCCTCTCTCCATCTAAGCACACACGAGTTGGCGTGTGTGCTCTGTGTTTGACTCTTGAGATGCAAAACTGGGAATGAAGTCACTTTATAGATGCTCTAGGTTACAGTGGATAAGGAAAGTAGCCAAAAGTGTGAGAGCTTGGATTGGAATCCATTCCATGTTGGCTGCTTGGATGACCTTCCTTATAGAAGTGGATGCAAGAGGAAGAGAGGGAAAAGGAAGTTCTTTGCTTCATCACAGGCAAAGATTCTAGCTTCAGGTGGAACTCTGTGGCCTCTGTTGGTCAGTCGGGTGGCTTTCTTCTAGGCACCAATAATGATATATTTGATTTTGTAGCTTTTGATCATGGCATATACTGGGCTAGTACGGTAGTCTCCCATCGTTCCCGCAATTCCCTTCTTGAGTTCATGGTGGTTTATGGCCCGACAGATCACTCCTTGTCTTACAATTTCTTGGACGAGATTTATAATAAAATAGACTCCTGCAAGCTCCCCCTCTTGATTGGGGGTGATTTTAACCTGTTAAGATATCCCTCTGATAAGAGCTCTGCCAATTTCTCTTGGGCTCTGGCTGAGGCCTTCAATGCTTTCATCAGGGATGTGGCCATTCGTGAAATTCCTAGGGTTGGGGCCCGCTTCACTTGGACTAACCGACAGGCTTCCCCTATCCGCTCTGTTCTTGATAGGGTTTTTTCTCTGCCCTGCTTGGGATGCCCTTTTTCCTCGGGTTTGTCTTCGCGCCCTGCCCATTGTGGGTTCTGACCACGCTCCCCTAATCCTCGACGATGGGTCTTGTCCAATTGGTTGCCAAAGGTTTCAATTCGATGCGTCTTGGCTCTTAGTGGAGGGGTTCCCCACCATGTTGGCCCGGAAGATCTCGGATTGTCTGTCATCTCCTCATCGCTCTTTTGGCCCTATGGATGATTGGCACTATGTTTCCTATTAACTGCGCAAATTCCTCAGAGGGTGGTCTAAGAATCATTTCGCTGAGGTTAGGCGTGACAAAGCTAGGCTGGGTGCCCAAATAGGCGATCTTGATATTCGTGCGGGCAGTGTTGGTCTCTCGGAGGCTAATTGGCAGCTCCGTTATGGCCTAGAGAGGGCACTTTTGGAAATTCACCGCCAGGAGGAAGTTTATTGGAAGCAAAGAGGCACGATTAACTGGACCCTTAAGGGTGATGCGCCAATGGCTTACTTCTTCGCCGTTGCGAATGGTAGACGTCGTAGAAGCCTGATTGATAGCCTTCTGATTGATGGTGTTAGGGTCTCTGACCCTTCAGTCATTTTTCGCCATGTGGTTCAATTCTTTTCGAACTTGCTTGCGGCTAAACCTGAACTGGGATTTTCACTTGCTCCGGGCTTCTGGACTCCCCTTGAGCTGGTGTCGAGCGCAGATAATGATCTCCTGCTTATTCCCCCCTCTGATGAGGAAATTTTCGATACTATTCGGACCGCCAACTCTAATGTGGCTTCAGGCCCTAATGGCTTCTCCATTCCTTTCTTTCAGCATTTCTGGCCTCAATTGAAAGACCTTATTACAGCTATCATTCAAGGTTTTTTGTTGGGCACTATTGACATTTCAAGGCTGAATTACGCGGTTCTCACCCTTATCCCTAAAATCAAAGGTGCTGACTTGATTTTGCAATTTAGGCCCATTGCTTTAATTAACAATTTTGCTAAGATGCCAGCTAAGGGCATGGCTACTAGGCTGTCCCTGATAGCTCACCGGGTCATTAGCCCTTTCCAATCCGCTTTCATTAAAGGGAGATTCATCTTCGATGGGGTGCTGTGCTTACATGAGATAATCCATGACCTGCGGATTAAGGGGACCAAGGCTGTGGTCCTTAAGCTTGACTTTGAGAAGGCATACGATTCGGTGAGTTGGAATTTTCTTTGGAAAGTCCTTCTGGCTAAGGGCTTTGAGGGTCCTGTGATGCACCGTTTGATGCAGCTTGTTTCTGGTGGGCACACGGCTGTGGTTGTGAATGGGCAAACTAGTAATTTTTTTGCTAATGGTAGGGGCCTCAGACAAGGGGATCCGGTGTCCCCTTTCCTTTTCAATTTTGTGGCTGATGCTTTATCTCGCATCCTATCTCGGGCCGCGTTGACTGGGCATATTTCCCCTGTGAGCTCTCACCTTATTCCTCATGGCATTACTCACCTCCAGTATGCAGAAGACACCATCATTATGATAGAGCTCAATGAGACCAGTCTCACCAATCTGAAATTCCTCCTGCTTTGCTTTGAAGCTCTCTCGGGTCTTAAAATTAACTTTTCCAAAAGCGAGGTCATTGTGACTGGGGTTTCGGACTTGGAGGCGCAACGGGTGGCTCACCTTCTGAATTGTTCCCTTGGGTCTTATCCTATCAAATATTTAGGATTACCTATTTCCCCGTATAAGCTCTTGGCGAAAGATTTTGCCCCGGTGGTCGCCAAAGTTGGCAATAGAGTCCTTCCTTGGAGAGGACGTTATAACACGCAAGCGGGCAAGGTTGCCCTTACCAACTCATGCCTCTCTTCCCTCCCAATGTACTTGATGGGTTTCTATCTTCTATCTAACGGGACTCACTCTGGTTTCGACAAGCATAGGGGTGCATTTTACTGGAACGCTGCGGATAATAAACGAAAATATAGATTGGTCAGATGGAACATCATTTGTCGTCCTAAGGACAAAGGGGGTCTAGGCATCATTAATACGAGAGTTATGAATAATTGCCTCTTGATTAAATGGTGGTGGAAGATAATGTCACTTGAGGAGAGCCCAATCTGGCTCTCGATTCTTAATGAGAAATATTTCCCATCCTCGAGCCCTATGTTCGCCTCTGCTTCTGGTGGGTCTCAATTTTGGCGTCAACTGGTTAAAGTTTGGCCGATTTTTCGGTCCCTCGTCAATTTGTTGTCAGGAACGGTAAGTCCACTCATTTTTGGTTAGACTGGTGGGTCGGGGACACCACGCTTGCGGTTGCCTTCCCGGCCTTGTTCTCTTATTGTGATGATCCTGAGATCTCCATCTTTGAGCTCTCGGTTCAAGGTTGGGTTTTAGATTTCCGGTGCTCTCTTTCCCCTATAGAGTTGGAAGATTGGTAGCGCCTTACTGCTTGCTTCCCCCCTGCTCTCGGAGGAAGAGGATTCCGTGGTTTGGCCCTTCTCCTCTTCGGGGCACTTCTCTGTTAAATCGGCTTATTCTAAGCTTATCTCTGGTGGCCGCTCGGTGAAGTTTAAAGACATTTGGTCAGCCCGAATCCCCCTAAGATTAAAATATTTCTCTGGCAAGCTGTTTGCCGTAAGCTTCCGGCGGCTGATCAAATCAAGAAAAGGAACGGGCCGGGCACTGATAGGTGTGTGCTGTGTGGGGCACTTGAGAACACTGATCATATTTTCTTTCATTGCTCCTTAGCAAAATTCATGTGGTGCTGCATCAGACTTTGGCTTCATGTTAACTGGACTCCCTCCTCCTTTGAAGACCTGAGGCAATATACTAACTCCTTATTAGGGCAGTCCAAAAGGGTCTCCTTAGTGGGCTGGGCTGCGATAGGGTGGTCGCTATGGGACTACTAGGAACAAGTTCTCGATTGAACACACTTTTCCGGCTAACCCTGTCAGCTGCTTATTTAAAGCCAATGTCTTTTTGCAGTAGTGGAGATTATTGACTAAGGAAGGGGACCTTCAGGCTTTCGACGACATGCTATCCAAAATGAAATCTACGGCGTCTTCCCTTCTTTGGCGCACCTCGAGGATGGCTTCCTGATCTCCCTGCCGGTGTTTTCTGGTGTTTTGCTGGCCTGCGTGCCATGTTAGGCTAGTGGCCTTGTACTGCTACTTATGTTCCTTGGCCGTTAAACTTGTTTGGGTATTTGGATCTGTTCTTGTAACTCTGCCTGGTGGCTTTATTTATAAAGTCGGGCTCTTGCCTTTTCTCTAAAAAAAAGATTCTAGCTTCATTTTTATCTTTGCTATGTAAGGGCATCTCCAACACCGATTCCCTAAATGGACACACTACTTGTGGTTTGAACCAGTCTGCGTACATGAAGCGGGTCATCCAATTCTGTACACTAATGTATTTTTCTTTTCTAAGACCGCAACCGTCAAAATAATTGTAAAAAATAGCACAATTCATTCACAAATAACGCGTAAATATTGCTCGTACAACTATAGTTTAAATGTAAATATTACATCCGAGATAACCGGATGTTTAACAAGTTATCGAATTCAAAGTTATCCAAGTCAGAATCGGCATATCTCATCCCACACATATTATTCTTTCAAATTCATCCAACAATATATCTGCGTGAATGGCCTGCCCTCGGTCATGTAATACATCAATACTAGATCATTGACGGTGCGCGTTGCCGCGCCCATCTATTTATACGATAAAATTATAATTAAAAATTGTAAATAAATGCCACCTAAAACACATTAAATTTGGATAAAGGAAAACATATATATAATATTCGAGAGAAAACTCAAGTTTCATGGATACAAATGGGCTTGGTATACCAGCATAGACAACAATGTTCACAGAGTACAACTAATCAGTACCAAGACATAAACAGCAGAAAAATAAATATGTGTGGCTCCTGGAGAGGTAATACTCCAGTCATCCAACAAGACTCGGGAAAAAATCAATGATATTAACATGGATCCTGGAATAAGATTCCAAATGGTAACAAAAAGCTTATTGCAATAAATACAAGCAGGAGATCTATAAGAGGAATTTTTGCCCTATATATCCTTGACAAAGATCGAGTGTGTACTTTGTTTCCCTGTTTGGCGTCCTCTGTGTATACTTCTATCAAATTCATTGAGCATAATGCAATCCCAACAAAATGTAAGTTTGAGAAGGGGAAAAAAATTCTAATATCACAAATAAAAAATGGCATGATCAGCAAGATATAAACCAAATATGTCGAGAACAAATTAGATGTGGATGTTCCCTAGTTATATCAGTCAAAGAGCACTTCATCTGTGTTACACATAAATAAGGAAGTAACTTGAAAAATTGAAAGAGCAAATCAACACATAAGATTACCAACAAATAGCTAATAAAGGAATGGGATATGATGGTGGGAAATCATTACTTCCATGCACTCAATCAATAGACTGCAAATTTATTTTCTCCAACAGCAAACAACATATATAGATATATGTATGATGTGATTGGCAAGCCATATACTCCCTCCGTTCCTAAATATAAGGAGGGAGTATGTTTAGGAATGGATTGAGTATGTTTTAAGGACACACAACTGTAATAACTGAATGGTAAAAATAGGAAAGAACCTAGTAAAATTTAATCATCAAGGCAAAATCTTTGTAAGGTACAAATATCATGAGAAGACACCCATATAAGATGTTCTGGCTGATGTAAATACATACCGAGAATCGTTACCAAACATATCAAATTAGGGCTGAGCTGCTGCGTCTACCTGAGTGTCTACATACAGTTTGTTGACAGCAAAGGGCTCTGGACACGAATTGCCATTATTTAAAAGTAAGCTGCAGCAGAACAAAAGAATTAATCCAACCAACTAATTCACAATGAAATCTCACATTTAGGATAGATCATGGTCTTAGTTTTTGAACAACCATAAGCTATCATATATATACTTCACAACTTTGCAACAATAGGATGATTTGAGTTTTTAAAAATGATACATATTTAGTGAAAAATTAAAAAACTTTGTGTTTTAGTACTTACCATGTGAGATAATTACCATAGATTTTAGAGCTCTATGTTCTGAGTGTATTGGGCTAGTAGTGATACTGGTTTCAAGGGCTAAGTGGCAGATATATTGGAGTGCTCTAGTTTATTGATTTCATCTAGGGAGGCTGCTCGATTCAAGAAGAGATCATCAAATATGTTTATTTATTGCATGCATTGGTGGCATCCATAAGATCCTCATTATTAGAGCTGACCAAGAAGCTCTTGAACCTGATAATGGAAAATTAACCACTGATGAGATTGCGCCTGTGATAGGATTAAAAAATGCGCTTCTAATTCGCTTACCAGGTTCACTTCACAGACTTGAGGATGTGTGCATCATCGCAGAATGTGACTGACTGGAGCGGAGATGCCGGCGCAACCATGACAGTAACCTGGCACACAAATCAACAATTGGTGTAGAGAGTTGGACAAGATGAACGACGTCGTATATGGAGAAAACAAATAATAATTCATCTACTGGATGGTGATTAAGTATGCAGCAAACCAATCTGACTGGAATCATCACTAAATCTTGAGGTGACAAACTTGGAAAAAGAAATCTCTTCAAGTAAGGGGACGTACAGACAATACCATGGAGGCAGAATACAAAGATTCACGCCGCGGGAGGAGAGGGATCGAGAGGGACTGGGCTATATGTTCGTCACTTCACACCACCACAAGAGGTAACCGTCGTCTCACGGCGTCTAGGGTTTCGCCGCCTTGGAGTCAAGTGAACCACGAGTAAAGGCAAGAGAAAATAAAATCTGCGGCAGCAGCAAGGACGATAGAAGCCATAGGCTACATGCAAGGAGGTTGGCAGAGAAGAAAGAACCTGCGGGGATGGCGGAGGCGACGCCGGCGCAACCCACTGGAATGCGAGGCGAGAGGATTGCTTCCGCGGCAACGGAGGGGATCAGTGAGTGCGGGACATGGATCCCCTCGATCGTAGCTCACGTCGGCTGGATTCCCTCGACCACCGGTTCCATCGCCCGTGTCGCATCAGCTTCATCCCCTCTCGGGACGGATCCCCTCCTTTGCGTCGCCTCATCTTGCTCCTCGTAGCTCTCGTCGCATGGGCTTGTATCCAGCACTAGAGGATAAATGGGCCAACGAGGCCCAATCAACCACAGACTTCAAAAAAGTCCCCAGAATAGCTGCCTATTAGGACATGAGGCCCAGGTCACGGTAAACTGCGCTGAAACGAAGATCTGACGGTCAGAAATGATTCAAATAAGAGATCCGACGGCCGAAATCACTGAGGGCGTGAGAGAGCTCGGTTTAAGCTCAGTTTTATTGTTCTTAATTGAATGAATGAATGAATTAACCAACATATAGAGCAACAATAAGCAAATTTATGAACTCCATGGTTGACGAGCCCAATGGCCACTTGTCTCCACTTGGTCAATCGCACCGCAATACTTCATAACAGAGTTGTAGATGTTGTACCATTGATGTGATATCAACTTAACATTGCGTTCATGGATGACGTGCATGTCGTAGCGGTTGAAGTTCTTTTACTCATGAAACGACACATGCACGCGCTGCCAAAATATCGAGCTCCTTGAGTTCCTGCCTACGAATTTCGCAGATACGACCAACCACGCATCTCAAAATAACTCATTCTTGATTAGTGAGTACTCCACCATCGAATTACTCTAGAAAATAACAAAAAACTCAATGACACTTGCCGGACATCTATCTGATGTGGTGTCCACCATGGACATAGTAGGCAGGGGGCGAAGGGTACCTGGTTGCGGAGGGATCCTAGGTGGAGGACGTCATAATCCAAGGCGGGCAGGTGTTGGGGATACACATAACAGGTAGGCCCACAAAGGGTTGAAATATCATAAAGCATGGGGTCCACACAGCATGTGGGTACAGATAAATCTCATACAGTGTACTATCCACTCGACATAACAACGTACTGTCCACTCGAAAGGCAGTTAACCACTCGGTCGTATGGCTCACCCGGAAGACAGTCAACCACTCGGTCGTATGGCTCACTGGAATACGCGAAGACTAAACAGTCGACAAGGCAGTTGAAGCATCATTCTCATAGTGGAGTTTTCGTAGTGGGCTGACATTATGGCATTTATGCCCCTCTTTGTAACATAGGAGGTGAGGGGGTGGCGCACTCTATATAGGCCACCCCCCACCACTAGACTAGGCAGGTTATCATTCTTCTCCCTCGACTCTCTCGCCATTAGTCTCAGAACTTAGCTCTGGCATGGGGATTTGTTCCTCTCTCTCTCTCATTGTAACCTCCGGATACATATTCAGATAAAACAAAGCCTCTCCGAAGCATGGGACGTTGGGCTGTAATCTCCACCGCGAGAGACCCGAACTCGCTAAAACCACCGTGTCACCCAAATGCATCTCAATAGATCATGCTCCTTTACCCTATCTCTTATTATTGTCGAAATCGTCCCCACGACAGTTGGCGCCCACCGTGAGGCATGTCGTCTATCGAGCCATGATGTAGATGGTTATTTCTTCAATTGTGTTGTGCTTCTGCGTCTTTCACTCGTTGTCTTTGATTTCGTCAACAAATGCCGTCACCGCTCTCTCGCACATGTCTGGGGCACAGGCAGACGAGTAGGCGAAGAGATTGGACCCGTCCGACCCCTGAAGCGCTGAAGTGATGTGCCGCACTTGACATCGTCGTGCTCGCCCGCCCTGCAGCGCGCTCGGTGGCCCCGCGCCACAGGTGCCGCTCAGCGGTGCGCTCGCCGGCCCTTGCCGATATTACCGGCAGCATGCGCTACCTGGCCACCTGCTTCTCCTTCATCTGCATCATCTACATCAGAGAGTACGTACCCCGCAATCCCAAGTGCATAACATGGTATTCAAAATTGTTCATGTAGTGGGTTGGCTGTTTCGTTGAGGTAATCACCTCATGAAGCGGCCAATTAGATGAGGATTTCCAATGCCGGTTACTCCATGGAGTGAAGGCCTAATTACTGCAGACGATTAATGGTCATCGCACAGGGCTCCACCTCCTTGCGGAAAAAAAATTATATGAGACCAGGTCTCATATAAAGCAGGTGAGACCCGTCCTGATAAATGACACGTGGCATTCACAAATCACGAAGCATCTAATCTCTCCTCTCTGATTTCAGGTGAGGGTGGGGCAGATGCTTTGTGATTTGTGAACGACATGTGTCATCCATCAGAATGGGTCTCATCTGCTAACCCATGAGACCTGGTCTCATAGAATTTTTTCCCCTCCTTGCATGCATCCATACGCTCCTGTATGGTTGTGCTAGTGCATGCGTGCACTCAATTGGCAAATCCACTTAACCCAATTGCATGCCATGTGCCAGTTACCATTCCAATAAGATAAACATCTCTTTAAGCGGCCAATTATGTAGGGATTCCATTACCTAATTAGGGTGATTGATTGCCTCTACTTTTTCCGCAATTTAATCGCTTAATTGCTCACCTTTTGGTTTGCACACCGATTAATTTGTGCATGCATGCCCGGCCATCCGTGGTCTTTACTCCCTACAAAATAGCATCCTTGCATAGACATTTCAGTCCAGCGAAAAATATTTGTGGACGTTTGAGTACTCGCTAACTTGCAGGCTTACTAAGACGAACAATACCGCCCGACTGACTCATCATTTATTCCACTTGGCTGATGGCGTAGTAACCGGATCGCAGCCCAGCTGAGGTTCACTCGGCTGATTCACCTTTTCACCCGGCCGGCTAACGAACAGGTTCACTCGGCAGGCAAGCCCGGGGATGATTTTTGCACTCTAGACAATTAACGTGCAGGTTACTCGGTTGGTTGGCTCCAGCATGCAGCCACCGGGCCATCCGCCTCGTCGTCGTGTCCGGCTTGGTCTGCAAGGCCGTCGTCGAACCTCCACGCATGGCCACCAGCACGGTCCGGCTTGTCATAGTCTCCAACCTCATCTGCAAGATCAACGACGAACCCGGCGGAACAAGTCCCCAGCCACTCGACAGAAGATTAAGGACCTTATCCTCTCCGATCATTTTATAGTTTAGTTCTCAAATTACTGTACAATTTCTTAACAATGCCTTTTCTATTTGAACCCAGGTTCTCTCGGATGAGACTAAAGCTCACTTGAATGACCGTCCACTCGAATGATTCGCATGCATGCTCGGATGAATTTACTCAGATTGTTAACAAACTACTACGACAGTCGGACAGGGATGTTTTGGTTCAGCAATCACTCGGTCGTCCCGTGCTTCATCGCCACTCCGCTGGATGCGTCTACATCACTCGGACGCCCCATGAGTCGCCACGACATGGGATGCGTCTACATCACTCGGGCGGATTTACTCGGACGTCATTCCCTCCGGTCAACATTCACTCGGACAGTCCGCAGACACTCGACCGCCCGCGTGTTTTCATCACTCGGCCGCCCCGTGTGTCGCCATTTGGTGGACACGTCCACACCACTTTGCCGACCCGTGCGTCTCCACTCGGTTGGACTAGGCCTAACCCAGAATTTCCGTGGCGAATCGATCCGATCGATTGCCCTCAGTTCCTTTCCGAAAGGACATTAGCCAGTCCGACTGACCACCCTCCATGGGACCCGTGCACTCAGACACATCAAACACCCAACTGAAGTCACCTTCAGGATCTCTATGAGATGAGCTTGATGCCCCTCCGCGGGTTAACTTGGCCCTTCCACTAGGGTCCAAGGTGCATGCCTCATAAACTTGGACTCAAAGATGACCTGCATTGGCGTTCCCCAGGGATAAGGAGTGGCATCTCTCCGGAGAGTCAGACCACGCATCGGTGTCGTCACTCTGGTTTTTATGGCATGTCACACTCGGACCTCAAGTCTATCTCTTTCGGGAGACATATGAATGCCACCAAGTTTTGCTCGGCGATCAACAACATCCGATCATTCGGAGGACCTTTTAGTCCTCACCCCTTGGTCGCCCCGCGCGATCGTCATTGGCTGGACACAGCTTCACCACTCGGCCTCCCCGCGTGTCGCCACTCGGTGAGACACATCAACATCAATCGGCCACCCGTGTGTCGCCATTAGTTGGACAAATCCTCACCGCTCAGCCGCCCCGCACGTTGACACTCGGTGAGACATGTCTACGTCAATCAGCCGCCCCGCGCATCACCATTGTTGAACACATCTTGACCACTTGACCACTTGCGCGCCTTTAGACAGCTAAGTCATTCTACATGCACTACATTCTGTTATTTCTGCGTTCCCAAGTATCCCGTACTTCACACATCACGTTCACTCGGAGGCCACTGACGATGACATGTACCTAGGGTAGGGTCTTAGGCCTGACCTAGACACCCTACCCAAGGACACTGCCCTAAAGTCAAAGACATTCAAAGTCCAATAGAGGGTACTGAATGGAATCACCTTCAAATGCAATCCACTCGACAGAAGATTCCACTCGGATACCTCAATTCCACTCGACCACATGAAGAATCACTCGGGGTACAGAAGATCTAAAGCCACCTCAGGATGGCAACGGTCGGGCGTTCACTCTGTAGTCATAAAGATCATTAATAGCTGGTGTTACCAATAATGCCCCTGTCTTAACTCACATTGAACCCTATGTAACTGAGGGCTGCGAGGGTCCTGGCGCACTCTATATAAGCCACCCCCCTCCTCAGGCACAAGGGTTTGCACCCCCTGTAACTTCTACGCATAATCCAGTCGACAAGCCTCCGGGCACCAAGACGTAGGGTTGTTACCTGCTCCGAGAGGGGCCTGAACTCGTAAACTCGCGTGTACAACCTATCTGTAGCTAGGACCTTGCCTCCTCATATGTACCCCCTACTCTTACTATCAGACTCACTACCACGACAGTTGACGCCCACCGTGGGGCACGCGTCGAGCGACTTCCGGTGAGGTTGCAAATTTCGTTCTCCATCAACATGGTTTCCGGCGGTGGTTCGGCTTTTGGCCATGAGATCCGTCTCGGCGCGCTTGTTTTCATCGCCGACGACTTCGCCTGGCTCCAAGAAGCTGCCCGGGGCGGTGTACTTCCGTGCGAGTGCCTGCGGCGTTCTTCTTCATCAGCCGGCGACCTAGTATCGGCCGACTTTGGTGGCATCATCGCTCCCCACCGTCCGTCATTGCAACCGGTCCGGCCGTTCGCGGCTCTAACGGTGGGTGAAGCATGTGGTGGCTTGTCAATTGACCACCCCTTAAGTTACGGCGATTGAGCCCGACAAATCTCTTTACGATCTGCCGACTGGTCACTCGGATTCCCTTTCAGAGTGCGAGAGCAATGATCTAGTGGCAAAAGTCTGCGTGGTCGACTCCCAGCATGGTCTGCCCAGATCTCGTCGCAACGGCGGCGGCAGCGGCGGCGGCGATAGCGGCGGCCCATCACAGGATCATGACGAGTACATTCCTAAAGCCCTCACTGCGGAGCAGAGGGAGGAACTGCATCATTGCAAAGTCCAGGCATTCTAGACCCCCATCATTTGGGAGACCTCCGAGGCTCGGCCCTTGGAGGCTGCGTGCTTGGCCACCTTGGCTGAGCGCACGCGTTTGGAAAATCTGCAAAAGTCACTCGACGAATGCGCTCATCAGTGGATCCCCGAATCCAGGCAACGTGCGCGACAACTGTTTCCGACTGAACCTCAGGTATACCATACACCGATCCAAAATGTTGCAGCAGTAGCACGCATAGCAGAGTTAATTCAGCCGACACATTCAGAAGGTGGTAGAGGTTTGCTGCAGATCTGAGCATTCCTTAGAGCCATTGGGGAATAGAACTCTGTTGTCTCCCAGTCGCGTAACATAATTCATAGTAGGTCAGTGGTTGCAAACACAGTTTAGTCGACGCATAGTTCGAGGTCGCCCCGATGGCGTGATGATCGTGGTCCCTGCCAGGATCAGTAACTAGGGCGAGGACACGGACAGTATGATCATCACTTTCCCCGTGATGACCACCGTCGAGTGCCTATGCCCCTTCCGGGGGGCGGGTGGTACGCACCCTGGCGGTATGACGATAGGCGCCCGTATGGTGACGAGCGTAGAGCCCCTGTCGACCCAAGAGAGCCGGGGTTTGATGCGAGATCACTCCTTGTGCAAGGTTTGGTCGACAGAGGCCGAGCAAACAGAGAAGGGCAAGACAGAGATCGTCCTACTGGAAGCAGAGCATTTGTTTCTGGGCCCGAGTGTTTCAGTATGGCCATCCGATCGGCTGAGATCCCTCCTAGCTTCAGGTTGGCTACGGGCGTGAGCAAGTTCACTGGAGAGTCAAAGCCAGACAACTGGCTAGAAGACTACTGAGTGGCTATGCAGATTGGTGGAGGCAATGATGATGTATCCATGAAGCACCTCCCCCTGATGCTTGAGGGTTTGGCCAGAGCCTAGTTGGATCAGTTGGCCCCTGGGAGTATTTTCTGCTGGGATGACTTGGCCCGACTGTTCATCAAAACATTCAAGGGCACCTGCAAGTGACCTGCTGGGCTGATTGAATTGCAGCATTGCATTTAGAAGCCGAATGGAACTTTGAGAGACTTCATACAGAGATGGACTACCCTTCATCATGTGGTAGAAAATGTGTCAGATCTCCAGGAGGTTTGTGCCTTCAAGGAGGGTGTTCGGTACAGAGAGCTCATCCTGAAGTTCGGTCATTCCGAAGACATGACTCTGACCCGAATGATGGAAATAGCCACTCGGTATGCTAATGGTGAAGAGGAAGACCGGCTCCACAGTGGCAAGGGAAAACCAGTCATCCAGGACTCCTTGGCTGGAAATTCCAGTCGGAAGAAAAAGCGTAAAGCTGAACCTATAGGTCCTGCTGAGGCTGCAGTCCTGAGTGCGCAAGGGAAATTTAAAGGAAAACCCAAACCGCAGTGGAAACCCAAGAAGGTGAAGGATCAGTCAGGCCAGGATGTTCTGGATTTGCCGTGTTATATCTACACAAAGAAAGACAAAGAGGGTAACTTGATTCAACCCAAACATACCACTCGGTAGTGTCAACTCCTGATTCAGAGCTTCCGAGAGGACCAGCCTAGTGAGAAGGAATCTGATAAGGAGGAAGAAAAGGCAGAAAATTATGCTTACCTAAGGTCAATCCTACCTTTATGATTTTTGTTGATGTAGAGAGCAAAAGTTGATTGAAGTCATTAACAGGGAAGTGAATATGGTTGCTCCGGAAACTACGACGTACTTGAGGTGGTCGAAGACTCCCATTACATTTGACCAGTCAGATCACGCAGCACACGTTGCCACTCCTGGGCGGCAAGTGTTGGTGGTCGACCCAGTCGTTGGGGGCACCCGACTGACTAAAGTCCTTATGGATGGTGGCAGTGGATGAACATTCTCTATGCTGAGACCCTCCAAGGGATGGGCATCCCGATGTCCAAACTCAGTGAAAGTCTTATGCAGTTCCACAGTGTCATTCCTGGAAAAAAGGCAAAGTCACTCGGACAGATTGCTCTTGATGTGGTTCTCAGTGATTCCAAGAATTACCGCAAGGAAAAGTTGATGGTTGAGGTGCTGGATTGCCATATGGCCTATCATGCCATTTTGGGCAGGACCACGTATGCTCGTTTCATGGCTCGGCCATGTTACGTATATCTCAAGTCGAAGATGCCTGGTCCCATAGGTGTGATCACAGTCACAGGAAATAGACAGAGAGCGAAAGAGTGCCTTCAGAAGGGCTCAAAAGTTGCCGATGAGCAGATGGCAGTAGTGCAGATGCAGGAATACCAGAAAAACGCATCCGGGTGATTTGTTGTGGTCCAAGAAACCTGCCTTAGAATCCGCATTTCAGTTGGTCGGTGAGAGCAAGCCTGTTCATATGCACCCAGAAGACCCCACTGCAGCTCCGACTCACATCACTGGTATGCGTCGGTGCTATACAAACGGTTTGTAACCCCTTCCGCGACGGCATTTGGAACCGTCGCCAAGTGAGTGTGGGCAATAGGGGGGTCCTTCCCACATGACCCAGAAACCGTTGGGGATAGGGAGCCAAGATGCATGTACAGTACTCCTACTCGTTTGTGCTTGCATTGCCATCGCAGTCAGTATTCTGTGGTGCTACGTTTACGATGCGTGGCCCATCACAAACGGTTCACTATTATAGAACGTGTATGATAAGCATACAATCACAAACATTCACTTTTCACAAACCGTATGTGATAACTAATTAAGAAGATTAGCTAATCGTCGTACGAGTGTCGGATAGGATTACGAAACGTTGGACCGTCGTAACATCTCGTGCACAACAACTATCGCACATGCTATTCTATGGTGCAACGTTTATGATGCATACTTCATCAGAAATAGTTCATGGTTGTGAATCGTGTACGATAAGGCAACTATCGCACACGCTATTTTGTGGTGCAACGTTTACGATACATACTTCATCAGAAACATTTCATGGTTGTGAACGTCTATGATAAGGCAACTATCGCAAATGGTTAGTTTGCCAGCACCGTCTGTGATATTGTCAGACATTGCACACGCTTTGCAAATAGCAACTGTGTGCACGCTTGCGCATGTTTCTTCTCTGTGAACCGTCTCGGATTATGGTGTATATCGCAAACGCTTGTGTTTTACCAATCGTGTGTGCTGTAACAACCTGGAGAGCGTAATTTCACCGTAATTTAATTGCTGCTATATCAAATTGAATTTGAATGTATGATATAGCTTTATTCATATCCATCATGTTCAGACAACCAATGCATTATTCGATTCATATGTACACATCAAGAATTACATAAGAACTAAATAAAGAGTGATGAACCAAAGTTGTATACTTGTACTATTAAAGACGGAAAAGAAAGAGGCGAAATACATTCTGGTTGCTAAACAAGGTGAAGCGGAATGCCCATATTGTGCCCTTCTCCATGTAGAAGGCACGCACGACTAGTCCAACCCCTTGTGATGGCCGACCGCCCATCCTTCACGGTCTTCATGAAAATATCTAGATAATCATCATGTTCTGGTAGAAATACTTTAACCTTTGCATACCCACCAATCATGTAGTTTGAGAGGTAATCTTTAGTAAACTGCTTTATGAACCACTGTAAAGGAAAAAAGATTCAGACATTGTCATCTAACACAACTCATTATGGGCAGTAAAAAGAAGGTTGCAGAGTTCTTACTTACCATCCTGCAGTTCGCTGTTGTATTGGATAAAGTGTAAACAAATAGTTTAATTGCCATCTTTTGACCCATTTTACTAACAATCTTTATCACCTTCCTCACTTGATGCTTGTTCATCGATATCTCATTTCCCTACATGCAGAAAGGGTCGAAGCACGGATCTTTACCAATGACATATGTTCCTAAAATCACCAAGTTAATATTAGAAGCTAAACACCAGTTGCACAATGATGTAGTACAACACTCTTTTATAATATCTTATAACATCCAATATACTCACATATTGGATGAATTAACATCTTATATTATGGGCCAGAAGGAGTTTATTGCATTCTTACAAATTATTGGCTGATTAACTGCTATTGTATCCATGGGTTGGAGTTAGTTTGAGCTAGTTCGGGCTCAAATAGCCCTAAAGTATATCTAAACATGAGGGCTACTTTGAGCTATTTGCATCTATAACGCACCCAAAAAAACTATCCAACCCAAGAGGGGCTAATTGGAGCTAGTTCTCCTAGTGCGTTTATTGTCAATCTAAGTATCTAACCCATCATCCAAACACCTCATTGGATGGCGTTAGTTTAGGGTTAGTCATGAGCTAGAAACTAACACTAACCTCTAAACTCAGTTGAGTATCCAAACAGGGATGTGTTGTTGTTGCTGCTGCTGCTCTTCTACGTGTATCTAGACATCATCAGAACATTAGGGTAACACTCTTCCTTGTTGCTATATAGCCTAGGATTGCATATCTAGACATTAAGTACAGTGCATGTTGCTATGTAGCCTCAGATATATTACATATGGCCCTAGTTAACCTAACGATAAATGGGTTGCAGATGTATTCAGTTAAAATTTTGATTCACCAATTAGTCCCGTATCAGCCCTGGCCTATATGGTACCTACTACCGATATCTTGAATAGTGAGCATATATAATCCATGGGATGAAACTAACCTAGACGGAAACCAACAGTTGTTCCCAAAATTGTCTTGTGTAGGTACGTCGAGAAGCATGTTAAGCACAATAGGCTAAACATCAACCAAAATTATCCATGGCAGACAAAATAATCTCCAGAAGATAGCTTCAGTGTGCAGGTTTAAGCATGCTAGTAAAGCAAAGCAAATGAAAACGTGTGTTAACTGCAACAGGCCTAACATTTAACAACAAGAAAACATAGTCGTTCAAACTGGTATTGTGTCGGTCTAAGTACACTGGTTATTGTTAAATAAAAATGGAAAGGCGTGTTTGACTACAAGATGCAGCAACCAAATGTAGTCATTCATGCCCTGTTCGTTTCAGCTTCGCTTGGATTTTAATCACCTATGGATTCGCTTCAGTGGCGAAGCAGTTTCTGCGAATCAGCTTCACCACCGAAGTACACTTTGAGGTGCTTCAGGAAATTGCACAAAAAATGACCCAAATCCAGATTCAGCTTCAGTGGCAAAGCTGATTCCAAATAGCTGTTTGTTTCGGATTCCAGATTCAGCTTCACTGGCAAAGCTGAATCTGGTCCCAAAATCCGAAACAAACAGGGCCATAGTGGTATTGTTGAAACTAGTACTCATGAAATTGAACTGCATAGTTCATACTTGCACATATAGAACATCACTATGTGAATAGCAGGAATAAACAAGGCATACTACGAAAAAACAAAGATAGCATTTGAAAATGGACATATGCTAACTACAAACAACAGAACAATCAAAAAACTTTAAAAGAGGCATATGCTAGCTATAACAGGCTTAAAAGCAAGCAAAATATATGCATTCATATCGGTATGTTTAAAACTGGATTGATGAAATGTACTGCATAGTAAATAATTGCACATACAGAGCATCGCATTGTGAACAACTGACATAAACAAGGCATACTGCAAACAACCAGATATAGCAATTAAAACTGGACATATTCTCACTACACTACAAAAGGGATTCGACAAAACAAATCATGGGTTTCCTCCAATCATGGATCTCCTCACTTGTCACAGATGGGCTCGTTCCTATGGGAAGAGCATGGACCCTGGATGCACTCCTTGTTGTTGCAGATGGGCTCCTTCCCCTTGGAAGAGCATGGTTGTAGGGTGCCCTCCCTGATGTCGCAGACGGTCTCTTTCCCCTTGGAAGAGCAGATGGGCTCTTTCCCCTTGGAAGAGCCGGAGAGGGTGCCCTCCTCGTGGTCGCCGTCGATGAGGTCTAACTTGGAAGGTGTGGATCCCAAGCCAGCGTCGCAGAACGTGTCCTTAAGAAATGACAAAAGGGGCTCGATGGCGATGTAGGATGGCAAGTTGTTGACAGCGAGCCAGAGGAGATCAGCGGCGGGGCCATGGATGAGATCAACGGCAGTTGAACCCGAGGGGTTGGGGGTGGGCCACTTAAATTGTGACATAGCCTGCCTCAGGCCGTCGCTGTCGATGACCTTGATGTCGTAGTCGGCGGCCGAGACATGCCCGCATAATCTAGCCCGCTGCTTGAGTGCCTGCCGCCAATAATGGTCGTCAGCTTCCTCGGCGACGTTCGGCGAAGAGATCGCGATAGACTTCTTTTGGGCCAGTCGCTCCTCGAGCTCCACAGGAAGCGTAGCCGGGCTTAGGTTGCGATGCTCTGGAGTGGGGGATGGGGATGGGGATGGGGATCTTTGGGAGAAGGGGAGTTCAGCAAGCGTCATCTAAGAAACTCAGGGCGGACTTGGTATGGAGATCGATGGGTAAGCTGCACGGGCAAACCGGCGGATGTTGACAATGGAGGTCTCGCGGCGGCGGCGGTGGTGGTGGGGACCTTGCTAGGGTTTTGAGCTAGGGAGGGTGTGTGTGTGTGTGTGTGTGTGTGCGTGCATGCCCGAGGAGGTTTTGGTGTGTGTGTGTGTGTGGAGGGGGGCGGGGGCTGTGTTTGAGGAAATGACACGGGTACTGAAAATTTTACTACGCGGGAGTGAAATGCTGGGGCTATTGAGAATTTTGATGATGGTGCATCACACATGGTCCGGAGATAACAAATGTGTGTTATTAAACAGAAAAACCCTCGAGGCGGGCAGATATTTTCTAGCGGCAGGCAGGATTGGGAACAAGAAACATCGCAAACGGTCTGGAGATACCAACCATGTGTTATGAAACAGAAAAACCCTTGAGGCTGGTGGATATTTTCCAGGGGCAGGCAGGATTGGGAACAAGAAACATCGCACACGGTCCGAGATAACAACCGTGTGTTATGAAACAGAAAAACCCTCCTCGAGGCGGGCATATATTTACTAGGGATGTAGGTGGGATTGGGAAGAAGAAACATCGCACACAGTCCGGAGATAACAACCGTGTGTTATGAAACAGAAAAAACCTCGAGGCGGGCAGATATTTTTGAGAGGGGGAGCCTCGTGGAGCCCAATGTACTGTGCAGATGTGTGCGTGACAGGGGCACCGGCGTGGCACATGGTTAGTTTGAGTGAACCGTGTCTGTTGCATCATCCAACTTGTCTAATGTTCATAAATTTAGCGAAAAATGACGTGAGAGAGGGTCAGAACACGAACACACTTTCATGTGGACCAAATTTATATGTATGAAAAGGGTTATTTGATTTTCAAATACCAAATGCAACTTCGATGTCGCACCTATCTCGCAAAGCACATGGTATTGCTTGCCCGCCCCCCACCTCGTGTCGGCACGAAGGGAATCCTAAGCTATAAATGCATGCCCCCCCCCCCAACCGAGGCTCACCTAGCAAAGTGCATAGTAGCTAGCAGCCCTTCCCCTCCCTCGTGTCGACACGAAGGGAATCCTAAGCTATGAATGGATCCCCCCCAACCGTGGTTCACCTAGCAAACTGCGAAGTAGCTAGCAGCCCTCCTCATGTCGGCATGAAGGGAATCCTAAACTATGAATGCATGCCCCCCCCAACCGAGGCTCACTTAGCAAAGTGCGAAGAAGCTAGAAGCCCCCCACCCTCCCTCGTGTCGGCACGAAGGGAACCCTAAGCTATATATGAATGGATGCCCCCCCAACTGTGGTTCACCTAGCAAAGTGCAAAGTAGCTAGCAGCCCCCCCCTCGTGTCAGCACAAAGGGAATCCTAAGCTATGAATGCCCCCCCCCCAACTGAGGTTCACCTAGCAAAGTGCAAAGTAGCAGCCCCCCACCCCCTCCCCCCCACCACACACACACTTTTAGTCGGCGGGCCAGAGAGGCATCTCACCAAGATTGATCATAAAACAGACCAAGAATAATCAACCTTGGTCGTACAACCTCTCTGTTGTTGCTGGTCAAAGTGATGGTTGTCCATGCGACCCCAGATAGGCCAGCTCTTCAATAATCATGCAAGTAACTAGTCCCCGGATGTGACAGCCTGGTTTTTGCCCTCTCTTCTTTGCCTGGTTTTCAGTTGATTTGGATTTGAGTTTGGAGTTTTGGAATCATTTCGTTTGGACTTAACCACTTGGGTACCCTTTGAGTTTCACCCAAGTGCTTCAACTCCTTCTCAAACCATCACTCCATCTCCGGTTCATCTCAAAATATCACTTGGAATATTTTTCTTAATTGAAAAATATTCATTTTGCCCTCCTAAACCCTAGCTAGCCCTTTGTGCTCAAAAGCAACCCTAATTTTTCTTGCCCATAAAATCCTGAGAAAAATCCCAATTATTGTTTCAACCCTAGGGCACCTTTCTGAGCAAAAATATTTCATCACTTTTTGGAATATTTTGGCTACAGAAAATATTTTCATTTCTGGACAGAAATGGTAGTTTCTACAACAACTACCATTTTACCAGCTCCATTGTAGCTGGTTTTTCTTGTGCATCTTCACCTTAGTAAGTGTTGGCTAGCCTCCAAAGCCCAGCCCTCAACTCCCAGTCGTTTGATCACAGTAAACCTCCAAAGTTACTATCTAGAAACTTACTTGGAGTACAAATTCATTTCTACTGCACCTGGAACCCAACCCAATCGTGGTAACACTCACAACTACCACGGACTACACGCCAGACATGAAGTTTGCGCTTAGGTTGGCCTCATGTCATAGTTCACGTGGTGACCGCGTTCGTCCAGGCGTGCTAGCATGCAAAACAAGCGCTCTGAGTGTCGCCGAGCGCTCTGTTGCGCGCGTGCTCGCTGCCCAGCCTGCCCGAGCATGCCAAACCGCGCCACCATCTCCGTCTGCACCCACTTAACTCCGCCCTGGCACTCGCCGACGCCGGAGCTCGCCGTAGCGGGCACGAGCACAGTCCAGCCAACGCCAAAGTGCGCGGCGCAATGTGCTCGTCGTCTTCCTGTTGCCCCTGTGCTTGTCCGCGCTCGCCAACAGTTCCCGCGTGAGCTCCGTCCTCTTCCCCCTCTCTCACTGGCGCCGTTCGTCGCCGGGCGCCGTGGATAGGTGTCCTCCAGTGGAGCCCGAACCCCCCTCGCCGCTCGCCTATAAATACGGCCACCCCCAGCCTCCTCGAGCACCCGCATCCACTCTCACACACCCCACAAGCTAGTAGAAAGCCGCAGCCCGGCCGAGCAGGCCGCGGACTGCCGTCCCCAAGCTCGAGCTCACCGGCGATCCCCACAGGTCATCCCCGCAGCTCCATCCCCTCCCAGGCCAGGGCAACCCTTCCAGGGCCTCCGCCACTCTCCGGTGGTGCCGTACCGCCCAGTTGGACCCCCTGGAGTTGCCCCTAGTCGTCGTCGTCTTCAGCTCCGGCGACCGCTGCCCTCTGCCTCCGCTAGAGGGTGTTTCCAACACCGTCCGACCACCCCTACAGACTCTATGGGTACGGGCAGGTGCGCCATCATCTTCTCTTTCGATTCCCCCTCTCGTTTTGGCCCAAGAGCCCTCGCCGCTGGCGTGCGCTCTGGCGAATCCCCGCCGCTCCCTGTTTCCCTCTCCCCCTCCACCTCACCTGACTAGCGGGGCCCGCTAGTCAGCCACTCTGTAGGCGCGCGAAGCGGTACGAGTTTTGGCACCCTGGGATTTTTCGCCTTCGACGTCACCCCCCCCCAGTCTGTTTAATTTTATTCAAATTTCATTAAATCCAAAGAACTTCAAACAACCACAACTTTTTATCTATACGTCCAAATGCAGTGATTCTTTTTGCATTGTGTTCTTTGTCCAAAAATCTAGCAGCTCACCAAAGATGGGATTCTTCCCTGCTGTCTAGATTTTCTGGTGAATTTCAGATGGTTTTTTGATGTTTTCTTTCAGAAGGCTTGTCTTGAGGATCACCAGGAGGCTTGTGAACCTCATCTGCACTAAGGCAAGCCACAACAACATTTTCATAGTGCCACTTCAATATTTGTGATTTTCCTACTTGAACTAATGATTATTCATGCATTTAAAATTATTAATATGTTAATTATATTCTGTTAGATGCTTGTTATAGTAAATATGTTTGATTTACAAAAAGTTTGAAGTGAACTTAGTTGATAAGCTAACAAGGATTTAGTTATGAATAATGAGAAGATAATATGGTTATGGAGATAAATAATTAGTGAGATTATTTTTGCATGATGAAAAATGATAAATTTGCTAGCAAAGATTCTGGTTAAAGTAAGGTTTGATCTTAACCAGAGGAGTATCATGAGTTGTTGATTGCTCCGTGAGAGTGTAGTTGACCCAGTTATTTTCGTTGATATGTGATGCATATGTTGGTGATGCATGTCATGGCATTATGACGCCGGTTACTTTCACTTTAAGTTGAACCTGATAATAACTCAACTTGAATATGTTGTTAACCAGGTCATGGTGCCGCTGAATAGAGTCTTTCCCAGTGCAACCACATTTGCCGGTATGGGACGGACTTAATGCGGTCTATTGTCATGCCTCTGGTTGGTACCTCCATCTAGGGAAGGTTATGGGTGTGCTGTACCCTGGCCCGGTAAGCAGGCATAACCTTGTGAGCCCGTTGTTAAGTTTTTGGTACCGGGTCCCAGAGTGGATCGTGGCCACGACGGTGGTCGTTGTGTCTTATGGTAGACACGGGGCCACCCAGGACTAGCCTGATGGGGATTGAGTCAGAGTGGCCGGGAGAGTGTCATGGCAATGGAATGGTTTCGTCAGAATGCCGTTGGTCCACCCGAATGGGAGTGCGAGGCCATGGGTTCCATGGTGTGGGTCCAGTGCGCTACCTTTGTAGAGTGTATTAATCTATCGAGTCCACGGTTAAGGACACGCTCAAAATTAGGTCACACCATGGGTCAACACTTAATGAATTTGCACACTAAGTATGACGTTTGCACTGTGGTGGTGGCGGAAAGGCCATCGTGTTGAGTTGGACCAGATGTGGTTGTGGTTGTGATCGCTGTAAGGATCATGGGCCATTTATTGGTCGTGGTTGTGACCGTCGTAAGGATCACAGGCCATTTATTGGTCGTGACTGTGATCGTCGTAAGGATCACGGGCCATTTATTGGTCGTGGTTGTGATCGCCGTAAGGATCACGAGCCATTTATTGGTCGTGGTTGTGATCGCCGTAAGGATCACGGGCCATTTATTGGTCTTGATTGTGATCGCCATAAGGATCACGAGTTTGTCTCTGTGTTTGACACGTTTGTGATCCGTAAACGATCACGTTCGGTAAGCCAGTCCGAGGGACGATTATCACTAGAGCATGGTCACAACATGTTGGATATATTGTTGCATTGTTATTAATTGGTTAATTGTCATGATATTGTTTGTCATTATGTTTATGCTTGTTGTGAGCTTGCAAGTACATTCAATGTACTGACCTGGCGTGTCATGCCAGATTTCAGGAAGGTCCCGTTGGAAAGGAGAGCTGTCCGAGTCTAGATCATGTCCACGTCGGTGTCCCTGTGCTATAGAGTTCCGCTACGACGTCGTTCCGCTGCCGCGTAGTTGTCATGATTAAGGCCCTTTATGTTCACTAAATAATGTACATATTGTTCAGCCGCACTGAGGGAGTCCTGGACTAGGGGGTGTCCGGATAGCCGAACTATCATCATTGGCCGGACTCCCAGACTATGAAGATACAAGATTGAAGACTTCGTCCCGTGTCCGGATGGGACTTTCCTTGGCGTGGAAGGCAAGCTTGGCAATACGGATATGTAGATCTCCTACCATTGTAACCGACTCTGTGTAACCCTAGCCCTCTCCGATGTCTATATAAACCGGAGGGTTTTAGTCCATAGGACAGAACAACAATCATACCATAGGCTAGCTTCTAGGGTTTAGCCTCCTTGATCTCGTGGTAGATCCACTCTTGTACTACCCATATTATCAATATCAATCAAGAAGGAGTAGGGTTTTACCTCCATCGAGAGGGCCCGAACCTGGGTAAAAACATCGTGTCACTTGTCTCCTGTTACCATCCGCCTAGACGCACAGTTCGGGACCCCCTACCCGAGATCCGCCGGTTTTGACACCGACATTGGTGCTTTCATTGAGAGTTCCTCTGTGTAGTCACCTATAGGCCCAATGGCTCCTTCGATCATCAACAACAACGCGATCCAGGGTGAGACTTTTCTCCCTGGACAGATCTTCGTATTCGGCGGCTTTGCACTGCGGGCCAATTCGCTTGGCCATCTGGAGCAGATTGAAAGCTACGCCCCTGGCCATCAGGTCAGATTTGGAAGTTTGAACTTCGCGGCCGACATCCGCGGAGACTTGATCTTCGACGGATTCGAGCCACAGCCGAGCGCGCCGCACTGTCACGATGGGCATGATTTAGCTCTGCTACCGGACAGTGCCCTGGAGGCCGCACAAGAGTCCGCTCCGACCCTTAACTCAGAGCCGACTGCGCCGATCAAGAACGGGTGGCTGGACACCGCCTCGGGGGCTGCTACCTCTACGGCGATGGAGCCGAATACCGATCATGTCCCTTGTGAAGCTCGTGACTCCGAGGTGCCGGACTCCGAACGTCCCGCGCCCCTACCAATCGAATCTGATTGGGCGCCGATCATGGAGTTCACCGCTGCGGACATCTTTCAGCACTCGCCTTTTGGCGACATCCTGAATTCACTAAAGCATCTCTCGTTATCAGGAGAGCCCTGGCCGGACTGCGGTCAGGACGGTTGGGATGCGGACGATGAAGAAATTCAAAGCCCACCCACCACCCACTTTGTAGCCACTGTCGATGATCTAACCGACATGCTAGACTTGGACTCCGAAGACATCGATGGTATGGACGACGATGCCGGAGACGACCAAGAACCAGCGCCTACAGGGCACTGGAAAGCCAGCTCTTCATACGACATATACATGGTGGACATCCCAGAAGATGGGAATGGCGAAGGAACAGCGGAGGAAGACCCCTCCAAGAAACAGCCTAAGCGCCGGCGTCAGCGGCGCCGCTCTAAATCCGGCCACAGCAAGAATGGAGATTCCGGCACCGGAGACAATGACACCCCGGACAGTGCCGAAGACAACTCCCTCCAGCAAGATTCAGCACAAGAGGACGGAGAAGCCAGCCCTCACGAGAGAGCGGTAGACGAAGAGGTAGAGGACGATAATTACATGCCTCCCTCCGGAGACGAGGCAAGCCTCGACGACGACGAATTCGTCGTGCCTGAGGATCCCATTGAACAAGAGCGTTTTAAACGCAGGCTTATGGCCACGGCGAGCAGCCTCAAGAAAAAGTAGCAACAGCTTAGAGCTGATCAAGATCTGCTAGCCGACAGATGGACCGAAGTCCTTGCGGCCGAAGAGCATGAACTCGAACGCCCCTCCAAAAGCTACCCCAAACGCAAGCTGCTGCCCCAATTAGAGGAGGAAGCATATAAACCTACATCACCAGCTCACAATACGGCTGACCGGCCACCTCGTCGCCGCGACAGAGAGGCCTCTAGGCCTTCCACTAAAGCCGTACCCTGCCATCGCTCGAAAAGTACAAAGCAACGGGGGAATGCGCCGGACTTGCGAGACATATTGGAGGATAAGGCAAGACAATCAAGATCGATCTACGGATCGCGTGGGCGCCCCATGACACGCGACAACAACCGTCGTGCCGGATATAGTTATTCCGGCCGGGCCGAACACAGTAGACAAAGCTTGCTTGAGCTACATCGTGATATAGCCCAATATAGAGGCGCCGCACACCCACTATGCTTCACAGACGAAGTAATGGATCATCAAATCCCCGAAGGGTTTAAACCCGTGAACATTGAATCCTACGATGGCACAACAGACCCCACGGTTTGGATCAAAGACTATCTCCTTCATATCCACATGGCCCGCGGCGACGATCTTCACGCCATCAAATACCTCCCACTCAAGCTTAAAGGCCCAGCTCGGCATTGGCTTAACAGCCTGCCAGCAGAATCAATTGGGTGTTGGGAGGACCTGGAAGCCGCATTCCTTGATAACTTCCAGGGCACATATGTGCGACCACCAGACGCTGATGACCTAAGCCACATAATTCAGCAGCCAGACGAATCGGCCAGATAATTCTGTACACGGTCTTAACCAAGAAAAATCAAATCGACGACTGTCCGGATGCAGAGGCCCTTGCAGCCTTCAAACACAACATCTGCGACGAGTGGCTTGCCCGGCACCAAGGATAGGAAAAGCCAAAATCCATGGCAGCCCTCACATCACTCATGACCCGCTTCTGCGCAGGAGAGGACAACTGGCTAGCCCGCAGTTACAACCTCAACAAAAATCCTGGCAGTCCGGATACCAAGGACCGCAATGGTAGGTCACGTCGCAACAAGCAAAAACGCCGCATTAACGGTGATAATACTGAGGATACGGCAGTCAACGCCGGATTCAGAGGCTCCAAACCCGGTCAGTGGAAAAAGCCATTCAAAAGAACTACTCCGGGTCCGTCCAATTTGGACCGAATACTCGACCGCTCGTGCCAGATACACGGCACCCCCGAAAAGCCAGCTAACCACACCAACAGGGATTGTTGGGTATTCAAGCAGGCAGGCAAGTTAATTGCCGAAAACAATGACAAGGGGCTGCATAGCAATGACGAGGAAGAGACCCGGCTGCCAAACAATAGAGGACAGAAGGGTTTCCCCCCACAAGTGCGGACGATGAACATGATATACGCAACCCACATACCCAAAAGGGAGCGGAAGCGTGCACTCTGGGACGTATACGCGATGGAGCCAGTCGCCCCAAAGTTCAACCCATGGTCCTCCTGTCCAATCACTTTTGATCGAAGGGACCACCCCACCAGCATCCGTCATGGCGGGTTCGCCGCATTGGTTCTAGACCCAATCGTCGATGGGTTTCACCTCACTAGAGTCCTAATGGACGGCGGCAGCAGCCTGAACCTGCTTTACCATGATACAGTGCGCAAAATGGGCATAGACCCATCAAGGATTAAACCCACAAAGACGACCTTCAAGGGCGTCATACCAGGTGTAGAGGCCAATTGTACAGGCTCAGTTACACTGGAAGTGGTCTTCGGATCCCCGGATAACTTCCGAAGCGAGGAGTTAATCTTTGACATAGTTCTGTTCTGCAGCGGCTATCATGCACTGCTCGGACGAACCGCGTTTGCAAAATTCAATGCAGTGCCGCACTACGCATACCTCAAGCTCAAGATGCCAGGCCCTCGAGGAGTCATCACGGTCAACGGAAACACTGAACGCTCCCTCCGAACGGAGGAACACACAGCGGCCCTTGCGGCAGAAGTGCAAAGCAGCCTCTTAAGGCAATTCTCGAGTCCGGCCGTTAAGAGACCGGACACAGCCAAGCGCGCCCGGGGTAACCTACAACAAGACCACTTGGCACGTTCCGAGCACACGTAGCAATGCGGCCCCAACCACAGCCCTTGCAAAATTGCAAAACCAGTACTTCGCGTACATAATTACGCTCTGGAGATACCATGGGCATAGGGGGAGGGGCACGACCACGGCAGGCCCAGAGTGCGGCTCAACCACACCAGGGGCTCCCAAGTGTGTCATCCTTTTTCTTTCTTTTTTTATTTTTCCTCGGGACTCCATTTACCAGAGGCCCTGTCCGGCAGCAGACCTGCCAAACTCACGATGCAACAGCCAGGAAAGGAGAAAAGCTACGACGAGTATCCAGGTGGTCTCCATTATGAGCATTATACCTGTTTTATACACCATTCCGCAGCCTACCCCTGGAGGGGGACATGCTAAATAGTTCCACCCCCTGCTTACCGCACTATTTGTATCGTTCTGCATTCACAGCAGTATTATTTGAACAAACAATGCATCGCTTTCTGCCTATAATTGCATTCCTTTTTATATACATATGTTCATTTATGACTTAACTGCATCCGTACACTTTGGTACGGCTAATACACCAGGGGCTTAAGTTCCCCACAACATGGTGTGATAATTCCGAACACTTTCACAAGTGCGGCACCCCGAACTTTTAGCATTATATGCATCGGCTCCGAATCATGTCTTGGGTCAATAGTTGGGTTTGCCCGGCTCCCATGTTTTGGTACCTTACGTTCCGTTATATCGGCTAAGGTAGCTCTGGGAGAACCACTGTGATTGTGCCCCAGTTGAGCTGGGCGAGCACCTCAGTGGAGAAAGCTAAAACTGACCGTCGTGATGAGGTGAGAGCCGGTCGCTATTCGAGAGGTTTTTTCGAGTCCCTAAAGACTTATGCCGCTTAGAGCGAGGAACCGGCTTTGTCCGGCCTAGGCGTGGATAGCGCCCCGAATTCGGCCTTCCAAAAACTAGGGGCTTCGCCGAAATTTAAAATTATAGAATTCTATGGCTAAGTGAGAGTGTTCAAGCACTATAAGTCCGGTTGCCTTGTTCGTTGTGTTGAGCGCCTCCCTAGATGGACCCAAAAATGGGAACAAGAGCGCTCAAGTTTATCCTGAACACCCCAGCACTCGTGGCATGGGGGCTGAAGCCGACGACTTGCCATCTCTCAGATTTGATAAACGGCCGCACAGAAGGTAATATTTTAAATTAACAAGCATTGCTTAGCGCATATGAACAAAGTTTTCAGCGCACAGGATAACAAAATGCGAGTCTACTCAAATATTACATCTTTGGAGCGCTCACCCGCAATAATGCGGGCACCCTTTAGGACACCCTTATAATACATCTCGGGTGTGTGATACTCCTTGCCTGGCGGTGGCACATCCGTCACAAGCTTCTCAGCATCCATCCTGCCCCAGTGCACTTTAGCACGGGCAAGGGCCCGACGGGCACCTTCAATGCAAGCGGAGTGCTTGACGACTTCAACCCAGGGACACGCATCCACCAGCCGCCGCACCAGGCCGAAGTAGCTCCCAGGCATGGCCTCTTTGGGCCATAGCCGAACTATAAGGCCCTTCATGGCCTGTTCGGCCACCTTGTGGAGCTCGACCAATTGCTTCAGCTGGTCGCTAAGGGGCACCGGATGTCCGGCCTCAGCATACTGAGACCAAAACACCTTCTCCATCGAGCTCCCCTCCTCGGCTCTGTAGAAAGCGGCAGCGTCGGACACACTGCGGGGCAGATCTGCGAACGCTCCTGGAGAGCTCCGAATTCGGGTAAGTAACAGGTAATTCACTTTTACATGCTTGCTTTGCATGAAGAATGCCTTACCCGCCGCTATCTTCTTCAATTCCTCGATTTCCTGGAGGGCCTTGTGGGCTTCGGCCTTCGCGGCTTTGGCGCTCTCAAGAGCCGACGCAAGCTCGGACTCTCGAGTCTTCGAGTCACGCTCCAAACTCTCGTGTTTTTCCACCAGAGCCTGGAGCTCTTGCCGTACCTCCGCCACCCGCGCCTCCTGCTTCTCTCGCTCGGCCCGTTCCGCGGCCGCATTGCGTTCGGCCGCGGACACCGCCTCCTTCAGGGTTGCCACCTCGTTCGTAGCCCCTGGAGTACCCACGTTATCCTTGTTATTTCTCTGGCAAGCAAATCCTTTTCTGTAAGGTACAACTTTTATAAGGTGTTACTCACCTTCCTTGTCCTCGAGCTGCTTCTTGGCACAGCCGAGCTCGTTCTCGGACCGCTCAAGGCTCTGCTTCAAGGTATTGACCTCCGCAGTCAGTGCAGCAGAGGTCAGTAGCGCAGCCTGCATTCCCATATCGACATATTTTTTAAGACTCCTACGTATATCTTTTTAGATCCTCAGTCCGGCTTTTCTTCCCGAACACCGAACCGAGCATCAGGGGCTACTGTCTATGCGGTATTGTATTACATATCTTAAAACTCTTACCTCAAAGCCTGTTAGAAGGCTGCTGCAGGCTTCGGTCAGCCCGCTTTTGGCGAGCTGAACCTTCTGAATCAACGCACTCATGACAGTGTTGTGTTCTTCTTCGATGGAAGCGCCATTGTGCGCCTCCAGCAAGTTATTCGGCGCCTCCGGTTGGACGGAGGTTGCCGGCGTCACAATCTTGCCCTTCTTGCGAAGGGGCCGCATGCCGGACTCCGGAACCACTGAAGGTTCCGGTGCGGAGTCCGGTCCGAAGTCCGGGAGGTTGCCCTGCGGCACCTCAGGGGCCTCCTCTTCCTGGTGGGTCCCTTTCCGGGATCCCACCTCGCCGTCGTCAGCATCGTGGGGGGAGGAGGCGGCCGGAAGTGAAGTGCTATTCACATCCGATGTGCCCAAGGACCCGCTCGACGAAGCGGGAAGATCGTCCTTGGGCGGACTACAGGGTTGTATGCGGCGTTAAAAGATGCTATGCGACAAAAAGGAAATTATGAGTTATTCAGGAGTCTGGATACTTATGATCTCGCCAGGGGCTTGGCCCTTGAGGGCCACTCCTCGTCGCCATCGACGGCATTGGTAGAGCAGTCCGGGGGAAGGGTCCTTCCCTTCTTGGACCCTTCGGCCTCCCCCGTCGGGGAGGCCTTCCTCTTGTTCTCTCCCCCCGCTGGGGGAGAGGCCTCTTTCTTCTCCTCCTCGTCCTCGTGGGAGGAGTCCGCCTCGGAGTCATCGGACGATGAATCCGATAACACCTGGCGCCGGGAACTCCTCCGGGTTCCCGTGGCCTTCTTCTTGGCCTTCTTCTCCGGCACCACGTAAAGTGCCGGAACCAGCAGCCCTGTTAGACGGGCATCTGCTGGGTCTTCTGGAAGTGGAGCCAGACAGTTAACCTGTCCGAACGTCTTCTGCCAGGCCTGTTAAAGGTATTGGGAGTTTAGATCCCGCATAGTGTCAAACTATGAAAAGCAAGTGTCCCATAAAGGATGACATGGCTTACCTCGCCAGCCGGACGCTGCGAGCTGAATCCACGATCTTCAGTAGCGGATGAGGGGGCCTCAGCGCCCTTGAATAGCACCCTCCAGGCGTCTTTGTACGTAGTGTCGAAGAGGCCGCTCAGGGTTTGGTGCTGTGCCGGATCGAACTCCCACAAATTGAAGTCCCGCTGTTGGCAGGGGAGAATCCGGCAGATGAGCATGACCTGGATTACGTTGACAAGCTTGAGCTTCTTGTTCACCAGGGTTTGGAGACAGGATTGTATCCGGTCAGCTCTTCCGAATCGCCCCACTGCAGGCCCTTCTCTTTCCAGGAAGTGAGCCGCATGGGGATGCCAGATCTAAATTCGGGGGCCGCTGCCCATTCAGGGTCACGCGGCTCGGTGATGTAGAACCACCCCGATTGCCACCCTTTGATGGTTTCCACAAAGGCGCCCTCGAGCCAAGTGACGTTGGGCATCTTGCCCACCATGGCGCCTCCGCACTCCGCTTGGCTGCCCTTCACAATCTTCGGCTTGACATTGAAGGTATTTAGCCACAAGCCGAAGTGGGGCTGGATGCAGAGGAAGGCCTCACACACTACGATAAACGACAAGATGTTGAGGATGAAATTTGGGGCCAGATCGTGGAAATCCAGGCCGTAGTAGAACATGAGTCCCCGGACAAAGGGGTGGAGTGGGAAGCCCAGCCCGCGGAGGAAATGCGGAAGAAATACCACCCTCTCATGGGGCCTGGGGGTGGGGATGAGCTGCCCCTCGTCGGGGAGCCGGTGCGCGATGTCGCTGGACAAATATCCGGCGCCGCGCAGCTTCTTGATGTGTGCCCCTCCATGACGGAGGAGGCCATCCACTTGCCTCCCACTCCGAACATGGTTGGAGAAGGTTGAGGTGAGATGTGCAGACTTGGGCACTGGAGCTCGAGTGCGCGGAGATGGATAAGCAAAGGAGGAAGAAGGCGTGGGTAAAAAGGTGGATCCTTATCCCTTTATATATGGACGGATGAAACTATGCGTCCCCACTAGCCTGGTAAAACTCGCTTATCTCCCAAGCGCCACAATCAATGGCACGGTTGGCTTACCCATGTCCGTATTGATGAGAATCCCGGAATAAGGGGACACGATCTCTGCTTCGACAAGACGTGCCAAGGAAACCGCTTCGCTAAACGCGCTGAGGTGGAATAATAAAAACGATTCGAGTAAAGGCTTGGTTGTGGTGTGACGTCACTCCACGAAATACGTCAGCAGATTGAACTTGTGTAAATATTATTCTCTCGATGGTGGTATGTGGAATTTATTTTGCAGAGCCGGACACTATCCTGGCGTTCACAATCTTCTACGAATTATTCGGAGGAGGAACCCGCCTAGCAATACCGAAGACAATATGCGCGTCGGACTCGTCGTCATTGAAGCCTGGTTCAGGGGCTACTGAGGGAGTCCTGGACTAGGGGGTGTCCGGATAGCCGAACTATCATCATTGGCCGGACTCCAAGACTATGAAGATACAAGATTGAAGACTTCGTCCCGTGTCCAGATGGGACTTTCCTTGGCGTGGAAGGCAAGCTTGGCAATACGAATATGTAGATCTCCTACCATTGTAACCGACTCTGTGTAACCCTAGCCCTCTCCGGTGTCTATATAAACCGGAGGGTTTTAGTCCATAGGACAGAACAACAATCATACCATAGGCTAGCTTCTAGGGTTTAGCCTACTTGATCTCGTGGTAGATCCACTCTTGTACTACCCATATCATCAATATCAATCAAGCAGGAGTAGGGTTTTACCTCCATCGAGAGGACCCGAACCTGGGTAAAAACATCGTGTCCGTTGTCTCTTGTTACCATCCGCCTAGACTCACAGTTCGGGACCCCCTACCTGAGATCCGCCGGTTTTGATACCGACACGCACTATGTGTGCCGCTTGGCCTCGCTAACTGTTGTAATATAAACTCTGATCCGCTAGCATCAATAAAGCGGTTGTTTTCTATACCAAGTTGTTGTGTGTTGCCAGAAGACACGGTCTCTGGGCTGGCAATGCATGGTAAACCGGTTGCTCTGAGCCGGGGTGCCACACCGGAGACAACCACTACATGCGTGTGGCCCATACATATGTATGGATCAGGTGTGTTTTTTAGTACACAATGGAACAACTTTGATGTGGCACCATGATTTCGAACTAGAAATTCCCACATTGAGTGAGGGTTAGGTCGATGATGCATATGTATGTTACACCACACTTCAAGCCGACGACGGGGATTCATGCATGCATGCGTGCATAGTATATGCGCTCAAACTTTAATTAGGTCTGAATCTTACCATGACCTATACTACGACAATACAAACCCAATGAAGAATCCTCCATGGTAACCTATCTTGTTGTCGGTCAAGGTGATGATGGATGTCCACACGGGCCCACGAATATATAGGCTTGTCGCCGATAACCACGCGAGGGAGTGTACCATTCGAAGACAACCACTACATGCATATGTATGGAGGTGACGCGTGCATGCATGTTTGAATACCATTTCACAACAATTATAAGGCGCGTGCGTCGAAAATCATACATTCTCCCGACACAGAGAGAGATCGGTTCATGACGTGTCATTGTACTAGGCACTTCGACTCGATGGGAGGGATTCATGTGTAACATGCATGCGTGTGTGCTCATATATATATACCATATTCACAAGCAAAAAAAATAACCCCCTCCTAAGTCAAATTAAACACTCTCATTGTCACGCAAAAAAGTAGTGATGGACCAAGCGGGCCCACAAATGGAAAGCATCGATATCGATTATAACCTCTTAAGTGAGTGCAAGAGGACAACCACCATCGCTTTGCAAGTGGGCCAAACATATGTTGAATATAATACCTAAAATGCACAACTTTGATCTGCCACACCTGCCTCAAAGACCGTAAACCATGCACCCACACACAGCGAGGTTCATGAAGCATACTACATATGATGGTCCCCTTCCCCCTCTTCGACGCATACTATATGCTCCTACCGTAATACAACCCAAAAATAACCCTCATCGATGGTGGCATTAATTAACCTCTCCCGATGTAGGTCAAAGTGATGCATATGCATCAATGATGGCCTCGTGGGCCCACAGATGGAAGTGTCACACGTGAGTGACCTAGCTAGGATAACCACCGCCTGCATGCATGTGGCCCAAAGAGGTGTTGTGTGATGTTTGAATAGCCAATTTCACAATTTTGATGTGGCACGTGCCTCGGAAATCGAAATGTCCCGACACTGAGTGAGGTGTAATTATTCACGGACGCGTACTTATATATATATATATATATATATATATATATATATATATATATATATATATATATATATATATATATACTAGCAAACATGCCCGTGCGTTGCAACGGGAGAGAAAAATTTACATGCTAGCCAAATAAGTTTGACTCAATACCCTGACATATGAGCGTTCTTTATTTTAACACAGTGACTCACGATGTTGCGAACATGTTTTATAATTTGCGAACAATTTTGTAAATTTTAATATTTATTGAAACTACGAAAATTTTATGATTTCACACACATTTCTGAATTCACAAACATTTTATGATTTCTCAAACATGTTTTTCAAAATTTGCAATGTTTTAAAATTTGAAAATATCAAATTAATTTAAACAAGGAGAAAACAAAAAAAAGAAATGAGAAAATAAAAGAAAAATACAAAAGATGAAATGAAAAAAAAATAGGGGAGTCACGCCCTGCGTGCCGGCCCATGAAGACGCACTGGGGGAGGGGAGGTGTATCACAAAAAGAGGGGAAATATTTACAGAACTTGAGGATAAAGAATTACACTCTAGCCAAATAAGTATGACTCAATACCCTGACATATGCGATATTCACGTGATCACAATGTAGTCGACATGGTAAATCCCAAGGCAATGAGCTTGCCATTACACGACACACTTTTAAACTTTTAAAACAAATCTCATCGACCACAAACTTGCAATTTTTTTGAGTTTTTCAATATTTTGTAAAATTCCGTGGACATTTTTTTCATATTCATGAATTTGTTTTGAATACACGATTATTTTTCAAAATCATGAACATAGTTTTATTTCCTGTCATTTTTTTCGAAATCTTGATTTTTTAAGAATTTGCAAACACTCTTATAAAATCACTAATATTTTTAAAACTGCGAATTTTTTATGATGTCCCACACATTTTTGAAATCACAAATATTTTATGATTTCTCGAACATGATTTAAAAAATTTGCAATGTTTTGAAATTTTGAAATCTCAAATTAATTTAAAGAAGGAAAAACACACAAAAAAAGAAATGAGAAAAAAAAGACAAAAGACGAAATACAATAAAAAGAAAAAAGCATAGGCGTCACGCCCTCCGGGCCGGCCCATGAACGCACATTGGGTGGGGAGGGGAGGTGCATGACAAAAATGGTTGCTAAAATTAATAGAACCTGGGATTCGAACCCTGGTGTCCGCGGTGGGACAAAAAGGCTTGCGCCACTGCGCCATCTCTGGGCTTCTGCTATACGTGCAGTATTATCTTTATATAATAGCTGATAACGACGACGAATTTGGAAAAAACGAATCATTTTTTTATTTAATTATGGGTGGCATTGGTGGGTAATTCTTGCCAACTTCGAGGGTATTTTTTATGACGTACGACAGAAACCTAATTTGCTTTATTATTAGGTATATATATATATATATATATATATATATATATATATATATAACCTCACTATCGGCTGTTCGTCAAAGTGATGGACGACGACCTTATGGGCCCACAGAAAGCATCATACGCGAGTATCGAGTGTCGTGTAGGACAACCATCGACTGCATGTGGCCAAAACATGTATGTATGAAAGGGTTGTGTAATGTTTTAAATTACGAATTCACGACTCTGATGTGGCACCGGCCTGCCTAACAAAATGGCCAACCCACACGGTGGCTCACAACTCGTAGTGTACTGCGAGCCACTCGCCACCCCCAGACGCACACACCCAGACACACATCACGAATCCACCGCAACTACGATGCATGTTAAATTAATTATCCCGCGGTGAACATATATATGTTACCAAAGGAGGGACGTTTTAATTTCGAAAAAAATCAGAGATCATTAAGATGTTTTAGTACATTAATTGATTGATTTTCTATGGGTATAATGTGCAAAAATCAAATTCGAGCTACATGCACACGTGACAGTGCACCTAAATGGATTGCAAAAACACATGTGTCTCACTGTGTGCATGTTTACTCCCCGTGAAATAAATTTCAAATAATGAGAATCTTGATTTTTAAATTCTAGTACATCCAAAACTTATTTGAAGATCATGAAACTCATCGTGTTGCCATATGAACACCAATACATAGTTGCATTGTACTTCTTTTGGTCAAATTTGAGACCAGTTTTGATGTAATCTTTATCTAATTACAAATGGGAGATTATTAATAATTGGGAACCAATATCCCAAACGGACTATTTATTCGAACCGTGAGTGTTAGACTAACAGATACATGACATGCTTCGATTAAGCAAAAAATAAAGCGGAATCATTAATCATCCAAATAGAAAAACAATATACGTGCCGCCACGTGACTCGTGTACCGTGCGAGCAGGCGTGAGTTGACGGGACGCATACGAGCAGTCTACCGCGCAAGCAGACTGGGAGGCGCGTGTGCAGGTGTGTGAATTGATGGAGGCGTGCTCGCTGCGTAGTGTCATTGAGAGGCATGCGAGTAGCTGTGTGAAACGATGGTAGGCATGCCAGCAGTCCGGTGCGCAGGCTCACTAGGAGGCGAGCCAGCGGTTTGACCGCCGCACGCCTCTCTCCCACTACTCCATATTAATGGCGCGCCCGAGCGGCCGCACCCCCCATCCTTACCACACACACAATCCCCTCTCTCCGCTTGCATCCTCGACGTTGCTCTCTGTCATCAAAGCCGTCAGTGTATGAGGATGCCGCCGAAGTGCCCCATCAGAGGGAGTGGCCATGCCGGGGCTGCTAAAGCACCGAAGCACGGCGTGGAGATGGAGACAGAGGTTGCCCTTACCTCCAGCGAGTTATAGCTGCAACCTGACATCGTTGATGGCGTCGAGCTTCCACAGCCGGAGGCGGAGTTCCACACCGACTCTGGTGATGACTTGGGCGACGACTCCGACGACCACTCCGGCGACAACTCCAACGACGACGGACAACTGGTTAGTCATCTATACCCATTTATGTGTCAAATAGATCCCAGGGTTTATCTCGTTACTCCTGCCTCCCCCTTTTTGGAATAGAAATCCTATGGATATGTTCTCCCAATCCATGAAATCTGAGTAGGTTTTGTTAGATCCGTGTAGTGTATTGATTGTTTGAATGGTACAAGTGATAAGTGATTAGTTGTTTCATCTATGGAAATGATTTCTGCTAGTAATTAGACTAGGGTTAGTATTCGTGCTAATAATTCCTAGCCAGGACTTGACAATTGATTTTGAATGACCTACATATGTTTGTGCCATTATTTTCTTCAAGATTGGTTTGTACATAGATGAACGTGCTTAAAAATCGAACCATATGTCCGTGTTCTGGGAACGGGGGTCCCCAGACTTGCCTGCCTGCGGCCTGCGGCGTGGCTCAAGGGGGGCCCAGCGCGACCCATCTTCATCAACACAAGCTCAAGACCCTCGCGAGGGGCCAAGCCTCGCAGGGCGGACGACAAGGAGCTTCCTCAGGCATGGCCTCGTCAGGCTAGCTCGCGAGGAGGCAGAGAGATCAAGGCGGGGTACCTCACAAGGTGCCCATGATGCAAGCCATGACGACCAAGGGCGCCAGGCGGGCGCCAGCCCGCGCATTGTCCTCCTTTCCTCTTTGGTGCAAAGGGAGCAAGCGCAGGCGAGAGCATCAAGCAAAGACATCCATTTTGGTGCAACAAGACCAAGACCAGCCCAACGGCAGGAAGGAAGTCATTGTGGAGCCCAAGCAGGCGTCACCACCAGAGCCTTTGACAGGCGAGGACCAACTTTAGTCAGGATAAGTGTACTAGATGTTCCCCTTCAAAATGGCCAATTGTTGGTGCCCTTCCCACTCAATATTTGGGAAGAGGCCCATGGCCTTTGCCTATAAATAGGACTAGCCACCCCCAGGGTAGAGGCATCTGGAAGAGAGCAATCAAGTAGCATCATAGCAAGAGAGAAGGGCGCTGAACTCCTCCTAGCAGTTCATCGTCCTAGCCAAGAACAGACCCTCGCGAGGCTGTTCTCCCTTGTATTGTTCATCATCATCAGCCCAAGAGGCAATCCACCACACCACAAACTAGAGTAGGGTATTACACCACAATGGTGGCCCGAACTAGTATAAATCTTGTGTCTCTCGTGTTGTTCCTTTCGTAGCTTAGATCCTAGCATGGCGGCGAGGTGCAGGTAGGTAGAGGGCAAAATTTCCGCGCGCACCCCAGTGTTCGAACCTCGAGGGTCTGCCGGAACCCGAAATCCGACATTTGGCGTGCCAGGTAGGGGTGCGCCGGAATTCGTCTCCCGCCGCCCTGTTCTCCTCCGACCACTACATCCATGTCTGACGCTCATCGGACCCGCACCGAGCACCGAGCCGCTCTCGCTTCCCGTGTCGCCCAGACGGCTCCCGTCGGCGGGCGCCCTCATTGTTCCCCGTCACCTGCCGTCAACGCCGCCACCGGCCCGGCGGGGAACGAGTAGCAAGCATCGTCCCAGCATCCCTCCGTGAGGCAAGACGGCCGCACTGCTACCCCATAGCTCACCCCAGCTGGTTCTTCGTCTCGCGCATTCTGCGCGCCCATGGAGGCTCGAGCCGCACTCATCGTGGCAAACGAGCTCCTGCGCTACCGTCCTATCGACGACGTCTACAAAGAATGGCTCGACCGCGTCGCCGAGCTCGTCTGCGCCGCAGGGGGCTCTCCCGCGCCGTCCGTCCCGCTGCACCGCACCCCGCCCTGTGCGGGCGACGAAGCTCCGGGGGCGCCCCAGCCACCTCCTCCTGAAGAAGGCGCCTTGGCCCCAAGGCGAGGGGCCCCTGGGCGGAACCCGCTCCGTCAGGCGCCAGCGCGGCAAGAGCAGAGCTGCCAAGAAGTCCCTCGGCCGCAAGAAGCTGCCCGAGCGCTCCCTGCTCCAGCTCGTCGCGACCACGCTCCTGCTCCGGCACGTCAAGACCCCGCGCTGCTCCCAGCTGTAGCGCACAGGGACCCGCAGGACCAAGCTCTTCATCACCCAAGGCCTCTTGTGGCCACAGCAGGCTACCGCGCCTTCAACACCGACCTGTGCAGCGTCGCGTGGCCCGGCAAGTTCAAGCCAGACCTGCCTCCTCGCTATGATGGTACAGCTGACCCCGCAGAGTTCCTCCAGCTCTACGAGCTGGGCATCGAAGCCGCCAACGGAGACGAGAAGGTGATGGCGAACTGGTTTCCCATGGCGCTCAAGGACGGGGCCCGCACCTGGCTCTTGAACCTGGCTCCAGGCACCATCTCCTCCTGGGGCGAGATGTGCACCCGCTTCATCGCCAACTTCCAGGGTACTCGTGACTGGCCACCCACCATGAGTGACATGCGCCGTATCAAGCAGCAACCAGGGGAGACCCTGCAGAAGTACATCCAGCGCTACAACAATGCACGCCTCAAGATTCCCAAGGTGACCGAGGAGGCCATCGTCTCAGCCTTCTCCGACGGCGTGCGCGACGTGAAGATGAAGGAGGAGCTGGCGATGCATGAAGACCTGTGCACTTCCTTGGAGCTGTTCAACTTGGCAACCAAGTGCGCCAGGGCTAAGGAAGGGCGTCTCTCCCTCCTCGAGTTGCCTGCCGTAGACCCAGAGGAGAACAAACCCAAAGCCAAGGATGTGAAGCGCAAGGGGGCTGCCGTGCTCGCGGTAGAACCAGACACCAAGCGGGGCAGAGATCAGCCCGAATCCTCCAAGGGCAGTCGGTACTGCGTGTACCACGACCTCCACACCCACAACATCAATGAATGCCAAGAGCTCCGAGCCGTGGCGTGAAGGAAGGACCGGCCGACGTCCCGACCACAGCGACCGGGGCTATGGTCGAGGAGGAGGAAGGAACGCAGGACGCTGGGAAGACCGCGGCCCATGCCAAGGGTGGCACGATCGACCTCGCGAGGATCGCTGGCAGGACCCGCCTCGCGAGGGAGACTGGAGGGATCAGCCTCGCGAGGATCGCCCGCAAGGCAATGCAGGCCTCCCTCCGTTGCCGCTGCAGCCAAGGAGAAACGAGGACCGTCATCAGGACGAGGGGGCTGGGGGCTTCCAGGAGCCACACGCGATCGCCTGCATCCTGGGCGGAGCTCAAGCCCCAGCCTCTCAATGCATCTTCAAGCAGTTCGCCCGTGAAGTGAATGCAGTCCTCCCCAAGCTCGAAGCCACGCGCCCTCTCAGGTGGTCGGCGTGCGCCATCACGTTCAGATCAGCGGATCAGCTCAAGTGCGCGGCCACAGCCGGAGTCCTCCCAATGCTTTGTTCCCCAATCATCAGCAATGTGCTAGTCACCAGGACCCTCATCGATGGCGGAGCAGGGCTCAACGTCCTGTCCGTGGAAACATTCAATAATCTCCAAGTGCCCTACAGTCAGCTTCAGCCAACCAAGCCTTTCTTCGGAGTCACCGACGGCTCCACGGACCCGATTGGGCAGGTTCGCCTCCCTGTCACCTTCGGGGCGCGCGACAACTACCGCACCGAGCTCATCGACTTCGACGTCGCCCACATTCGCTTGCCGTACAACGCCATCCTCGGGTACCCGGCGCTGGCCAAGTTCATGGCCGTAACCCACCACGGCTACAATGTCCTCAAGATGCCAGGAAGTGGCGGAGTCATCACGGTGCCCTGCGAAGAGAAAGACGTGGTGTGCTCCCTGGAACGAGCCTTTCAGGCCGCATCACTAGAAGACCCGGATCACGGAAGCAGGAGGCTTCCCGAGACCGCCCCCAAGAAGAAGAAGACATCGTCCGGCTCGGCCCCTCAGGAGGCAGGCCCCTCAGGGCCCGCGCCTGCCTGGGGGGAACCTCCTTCCATCGCATAGGGAAGCGCGCCCAACGCCCTCCTCAGGCAGGGCTCGGGGGCTCTCCCTTGGAGGGCCGCCGACCTCGCCAAGGTCACGAGGGAGGCGCTTGGGCACCACTTGGAGGCGTGCTTCAAAGCACGTTTCCCTCAAGAAGGAGCAAGGCAAGGAGGGCCAAACCCTCAGGAGTTCGTCAGCAAGGCCATTCAAGAACTACAGGAGTCAAGGGTCATGAGAGGCAGCCGCCGCTTACCCGCTGTGGCTCCCCAACCAGGCAAGGATGGTGGGCTACGCGTCTGCATCGACATACCAGGGCTCAACCGAGCCGCCTCTCAAGAGCGCCTCTGGCCCTCGCAAGTGGGGCGCTGCGAAGGTCCACCCCACAGCTACGTTCGCATGCCTTACGGCTTACCGAACGCGGCTGCCACGTACCAGCGCCTGCCACGTACCAGCGCCTCATGAGGGGCATCCTGGAGGCTCAAGAGGTCAGGTGTTCCGCAGCCCTGGCGGAGATGGAGATGGTCCGCGAGGAGCCACCAGCGCCTCCGGAGCCTCCCGAGGCCCCAGGGCCTGGGGGCTCGTGAGGATCGGCTCCCGCAGCCCACCGAGTCTGCTACACCAACACCCCTTCGCCTTCAACATCATCAGGTGACATCTTTCAAGTTTCATTTCCAGCTGGGAGCGCCCCCCAGGGCTGCATTATTCCCAGGCCGCCTGGGTCCGTCCCTGCGGCGTGTATCCCTTTTACTTCATGTTCCTAGCTTACTTCATTGGGGGCGCCCCTCGGGCTGCATCATCCCCAAGTCGCTCGGGCCAGACCCAGTGGCATGTATCCCTTTTACGTTTATTTCGGGCCATGCGTTCGGCCCACCATGCATGTTATTTGATGCCAGTCCGCGACACCTCTTCTTCTTCATGTCGACCACTTGCACCTTAAAGGGGGGTACCTGAGCATCATGACTCAGGGCTCTTACTGGCTCTCCAGCCCTCACCCTCTAGCCTTGTCCACGGCATCGCGACCTGGCATACCAGCGATGGTTGAGATCAGCTCGAGGGCCGGGACCCGAGGACGTAGAGTGCCGGCATCTAACCAAATTTGCAGGAACACATCCCAAGATAAGGCCCAGTGCCAGGCACAACCCGCCTTGAGGTAGGGCCCCGTGAGTCCCGCGCTGGCTCATGGGTGCCCAGATACACCTCGTCAGGCCCTACCGTGCCAGCCACGTGTCAGGGCGGGGCTGTACACGCCCCGGGGGCTCCTCCCAGAGGGGAGCCCCCTCCCACGCACCAGTGGAAGCACCATGCTCCGCGCTGGCTGACGACACTGCCGAGGAGCGGCTATGCCCGTACACATACGGAAGCGCTATGCTCCGCGCTGGTGATAAACAACTGAGGGTGGCCCCCGGGCCCCATCAACCTCAGGGAGCCCAGAGCTCAGTGTCTGGCCTCATTGCAACGCCTCCCCTCGGGAGTGCCGCGCAAGGGGGCTGGGCACGGGGGCTGCGCCTGTGTCACGCCCAGATGCACGCCACCCAGCTGGCCCCTCGGGCCTGGTTCGTCGCACATCCCTCCCCGAGTGGAGCCAAGGTACGAAGACCGTTTGAGCATCAAGGGGGACTCCTGAGCATCGCGATTCAGGAGCCTAACTGGTCACGTAGCCCCTCACTGCTTGGTCCCGTCCTGGTTTCCGGTCAGGGCTAACGGCGACTGAGGTATGCGCGGGGCCGGGCTCTGTAGACGTAGAACGGTAGATCCACCCACATCTCACCTCCCTACTTGCCGTTCGAGCGCCAAGGGGGACTCCTGAGAATCGCGACTCAGGAGCCTAACTTGTCATGTAGCCCCTCACTCCTTGGTCCCGTCCTGGTTTCCGGTCGGGGCTAACAGTGGCTGAGGTATGCGCGGAGCCGGGCTCTGCCGGCGTAGAACATAAGCAAGTAGGAAGGAAAAGCGCAAATTTCAAGGAATTCAAAAGCAAATATTACAGTCCATACAGTTATCACAATACCAAACGCAAGTTTAAATGCCTCCCCGAGGCATGGTACATGTGCAGGAATTAAAAGCAGAACAGGAGCCACGACGGGGTCACTTGTCGGCGGTGGAGCTGCGCGCAGCGGGTTCGCCTTGTGGAGCTGTAGGGTTGGCAGCGCCCCGCTTCGGCTTGGTGCTGAAGGCCCGAAACTTCCCCAGCAGAGCCTCCGCGTGACCCTTCACGGCCTCAGCAGCGGCAGCGGCAAGCTCGCCGCTTGCCGGCTCCAACACGCTGTCGAGGTCGACGTTGGGGTCACGAAGATAGATGTGGGTAAGGACCCGCGTCAGCGCTGCAGAAGACAAGACACGCGCCTCGGCCTCAGCCGTAGGGCCAAGGCCAAGGGTGACATCTTCAAGAGCGCGAACCAGGAAGGGAAGCAGCTTGGTGGGACCGTCCTCGGTGCCGGCCAGCGGGCTCTCCAGGCCGCTATCATAAAGCGTCCTCAGCAAGGTGCGAGCCTTCACCTCCATCTCCGTGAAGGCCACGCGATCCTCTGCAAGAACTCGTGCCTTGCCGTCCAGCTCAACCTTCCTCGCCTCCAACTCTTGCTGCAGCGCACCTAGGCGGTCACGGTGCTTCTTGAGCTTGGCGTCCCGGTCCTTGACGGCTGCCTCGCGAGCCTTCGTGCCTTCCTCCTGCTCTTGGCGAAGGCGGGTCTCCTCAGTGAGCTGGTCCCGCAGGCCCTGCAGCTCGCTCTCCAGCGCTTTGCAGCGACCTCGGACATCAGCCACCTCCCCAAGGTGGCGTCGCGAGTGGCCTTCGCCCCAAGGACGGCCTGCTTCTCCTCGTCGCAAGCCGTCGAGGCCTGGACCAGCGCCGCTCGAATTGAAGCGTCGGAGCGAATCCAGCCAGAAGCCAGCTCCAAGCGCCCGGCTACTAATCGAGGGTCGGTGCTCAGAAGATCCTGCCCAGACGGTCCAGTTCGGCAGCAGCACAATCCAGAACGGTGGGAGGAGTCAGAGAAACAGAAGTCGGTGGAGTAGGAGGAGAAGACGGCAGCGTGACCATAGTATCCTGAGGTGAAGCCTGCTGCGCCCCAACGGCTGTGGTGGCGGCATCAAGCAAGGGCACCTCGGGAGTCGCTTGGGCCGTGGGGGCTGAGCTCGCCCCTGCCGGCTCAGCCAGGCCTCGCGAGGATGCCCAGGCAGGAGAGGCCCGTGCGTCACGGTCACCTTCTTTCGCGGGCAGAGGAGCTGCCCCAAATGGAAACTCAGGAGCTCCCATTGACTTCTTTGCCGCGGGCGCCAGCCTAGCCAGGAGATACGGACGTCAAGCCTCAGCAACAGAACAAGAAATAAGACAGGAATCAAGCACTTACAGGTCATCACCCGCGAGCTCGAGCAGCCTCCGGCCGTACTTGAGGCCCGAGAGCCGGCTGCAAGGATCAGCCTCAAGGAGCTCGTGAGAAGGAGGCGCGTCTGCAGATCGCCTTAGGGCCGGGGCAGACCCGCGGGGGATCAGCCCGGTCCTGTCCCTCTTTGGGATCGGGGGCAAGCTTCCGCCGCCCTGCTCGTCATCATCCTCGTCGTCATCGCTCGGAGAAAGGCGGAGAACGCAGGACCTGCGCCGAGGGAGGGGAACCCTCGACTCTCCGTCGGTCGCCTCGGAGTCAGGCCCTTTTTCCCGCTCCCCTTCCTCCTTTTCTTTGCTGGAGTCGTCGGATGACACGTCCACCGGATCCTCGGGAGCCTCCGCGGGCACGGGCCCGTCCCCGTTGAAGACGGGCATGGACTCCACTACCTACTCCCTGTCGGATTTCGGGTTCCGGCAGACCCTTGAGGTTCAAACACTGGGGTGCGCGCGGAGATTCAACCCTCTACCGGCTCGTTCCTTACCGAATCGCTAGGACCTAAACTACCAAATTGAACTGCACAAGAGACACGAGATTTATATTGGTTCAGGCCACCATTGTGGTGTAATACCCTACTCCTGTGTATGGTGTGGTGGATTGCCTCTTGGGCTTGATGATGAACAATACAAGTCAGAACAGCCTCGCGAGGGTCTGTTCTTGGCTGGTGCGACGAACTACTGGGACGAGTTCAATCGCTCTATCTACTGGTTTCTTGGTGAGGATCCCGATTGCTAGGTCAGATCCAGATGCCTCTACCCTGGGGGTGGCTAGTCCTATTTATAGGCAAAGGCCCTGGGCCTCTCCCCAAATATTGAGCGGGAAGGGCGCCAACAATTGGCCATTTTGAAGGGGAACAGCGGGTACACATATCCTGACTAAAGTTGGTCCTCGCCTGTCAAAGGCTCTGGTGGTGACGCCGGCTTGGGCTCCACAACGACTTCCTCCCAGCCGTTGGGCTGGTCTTGGTCTTGTTGCACCGAAATGGACGCCTTTGCTTAATGCTCTCGCCTGCGCTTTCTCCCTTTGCACCAAAGAGGAAAGGAGGACACTGCGCGGGCTGGCGCCCGACTGGCGCCCTTGGTCGTCATGGCTTGCGTCATGGGCACCTCGCGAGGTACCCTGCCTTGAACTGTCCGCCTCCTCATGAGTCAGCCTGATGAGGCCGTGCCTGAGGAAGCTCCTTGTCGTCCGCCCTGCAAGGCTTGGCCCCTCGCGAGGGTCTTGAGCCTGCGTTGATGAAGATGGGCTGTGCTGGGCCTCCTTTGAGCCACGCCGCAGGCCCCAGGCAGGCAAGTCTGGGGACCCCCATTCCCAGAACGCCGACAGTAGCCCCCGGGCCCATGGCCCGCCCGAACTTGACTGAGTAGAGAGGCGAAAGGGCAAGTGTGAAGCGTCGCGGGCCCTAACAGCCTGCGGCCTTGGGCGCCGCGTGGTGGCTGATTGGACGTGGGCGGCACCGCTTCCCCATGATGCCTTGGTAACCGCTCGGATTCGACAAGTCCCTGCATGCAAAGCGGGTCATGATTACCTGTGATCGTGGAGGCCGGCGGTTGGCCTTCGTCGGCTATAAGTACGGAACGGCGCGCGCCCTTCCAGTCTATCCTTCTGCTTCTCCTCCTTCCTGGGCCTTGCTCCGTCTTGCTGCAATGGCTCCGATCCGCCGGTTCTCCGCGGAAGAGAAGGGAAAGACTCCCCAAGAGGATCCTGACCCGCTTCCCCCGAAGAAGCGGCTTGCCCTATGGTGTCAGGGCGAGGGTGCTCGCTAGGAGGCGTCAAGACCCTGGTGCGAGCGGCCGCCACCAGGGTTCCCTCTTCCCTTGTACGCGCATATTGGCGGCTTTGAAGGAGTCGACACCAAACGCAACGAGCGGCACCACCGCCGACGCCGGCAGGTCACGAAGGTGTGCGTCTTCCCCCCCAGAGTCCGCGCTGAGGGCTCCTACAGAGAGTTCGTGCTTCACGCTGCCATGCCTCCTAAGTCTTGGATTTGTCTCCCTTCTTTCTTTGCCTCCGTCGTCCGGCAGGGGGAACCCCTGGGGCTTTGGCTGTAGCACGCCGGCTGCGGCACCCTCGCGACCGGGGCAGAGGTCGCGGTCGTTGCCCTAGGCGAGGTCTTCATGACTCGAGGCTGGGGCGAGGTCGCCCGGGTCTGCAGGTCGAGGGGCGCCCTCATGATCCATCTGTTGTACGACGGTGCTTCGGTGATGTCCTTCAAGGTCTTCGATGCGGAGGGTCGTTGGCTGGAGTGCTGCCTCGGGAAGGGAGGTTGGGACCCTGCTGCGGCAAGACGGTTGGGTCGTTGGCTGGAGCGCTGCCTCCGCTCCCTTGGCCGCTCCTTAGGCGACAAAGGCGCCGGAGGATCCAGTGACTCCGTCGAGCTCTTCGTGACGCCGGAGACGAGCGACGACAGCTACGAGCCCCCGAGCCTGCGCCATTCCCGGGGCAGGGCAGGCTCGTCAGGTCGTCGCCGCCCCTGATCTGGATGGGGTTGGCGTCGGTGCTGGGTGGCCCACTGTTGATGATGGCGTCTACCGCGATGCCCCCTGTAGTTAGGACTCCTTAGGATTCGCGCCTTTTGTCCCTGCGAGGGGCCAAGAATATACCCCACGGGGGCTTGTAAGATGTTTGTAGCTCCGTCTGTCAATATAATCCCTATTGTGGAGCGGTGCGAGATGCTTATTCCGTTTTAGCTTAGTTTCTTCCTTTCAGACCTCATGAGGGCTTGATGCTCTGCGCCAATAGGTCCCAGTCCCAAGGCGGCTTCAGCCATCGCTGGTATGCCAGGTCACGATGCCGTGGTCAAGGCCAGAAGGTGAGCGGCCCGAGGTACAGTAAGAGCCCCTGAGTCGCGATGCTCCGGAGGTCCCCCTTGGCGCTCAAGCAGCCATCATTCGGTGAGAAAGGAGAGCGACATTGCTAACATGGGATTGCACTGGGTGCGGGGATGGTGCTGCAGTAACTAGTGTGTCCGGAGGGTGACTTATCTCGAGGGTCAGGAAACGCTTCATGGAGCAGCGCTAGGTCCGTGCCTTGGCCGGCGAGGGATTGCTTGGCGAGGTCCTTGCGTGCTCCTCCCCTCTCACCTCCGCTCCCCTTTCTTCTCTACGTCCTCGGGTCCTGTCCCTCGAGCGTGTCTCAGCCGTCGCTGGTATGCCAGGTCGCGATGCCGTGGTCAAGGCCAGAGGATGAGGGCTGGAGGGCCAGTAGGGGCCCTGAGTCGCGATGGTCAGGCGCCCCCCCTTTAACGTGCAAGCGGGTCACGCGGACAAGAGCGAAGAAGGCACCGTGAGGGCTTCGCCTGGCGGTGCTCCTTGGAGGGACCCTGCAGGCTCATCACAAAAGTAACGAGAGCTCGCCGTGGCGATCGACAGTTAGCCGTTAGTTGCTTGGGAGAGGCGTGAGAGGCCTGGCAAGGTGCATCTGGGCACCCGCGAGCCAGCGCGGGACTCACGAGGCCCTACCTCAAGGCGGGTTGCACCTGGCTCTGGGCCTTATCTTGGAGTGTGTTCCTGCAAATTTGGCCAGATGCCGGTGCTCTACGTCTTCGGGTCCCGGCTCTCGGCTGGTCTCAGCCGTCGCTGGCATGCCAGGTCGCGATGCCATGGACAAGACCGGAGGGTGAGGGCCGGAGAGCCGGTAGGAGCCCTGAGTCGCGATGCTTAGGCACCCCCCTTTAACGCGCAAGCTGGGTTAGATGACGAAACTCTACGTCCTCGGGTCCCGGCTCTCGGGCTGGTCTCAGCCGTCGCTGGCATGCCAGGTCGCGATGCCATGGACAAGACCAGAGGGTGAGGGCCGGAGAGCCAGTAGGAGCCCTGAGTCGCGATGCTCAGGCACCCCCCCTTTAACGCGCAAGCTGGGTTAGATGATGAAACTCTACGTCCTCGGGTCCCGGCTCTCGGGCTGGTCTCAGCCGTCGCTGGCATGTCAGGTCACGATGCCATGGACAAGACCAGAGGATGAGGGTCGGAGAGCCGGTAGGAGCCCTGAGTCGCGATGCTCAGGCACCCCCCCTTTAACGCCCAAGATTCCGACACCCAGGAGAAAAAGGCACCAACTAACAAGCATGGCGATTCGAAAGCATAGCCCTAAGATAAATGCAAGAGGGATACATGCCGCTGGGACAGGCCCGAGCAGCTCGCGAATAATGCGGCCCTGAAGGCGCTCCCAGTCAGATATGCAACTTAAAAAATGTCACCTGATGATGTTGGGGACGAAGGGGTGTTGGTGTAGCAGACTCGGTGGGCTGCGGGAGCCGATCCTCATGAGCCCCCAGGCCCAGGGGCCTCAGGAGGCTCCGAAGGCGCTGGCGGTTCCTCGCAGGCCATCAACATCTCCGCCAGGGCTGCGGCACGCCTGACCTCCTGAGCCTCCAAGATGGCTCTCATGAGACGCTGGTGCGCAGCAACCGCGTTCGGCAAGCCATAAGGCATGCGCATGTAGCTGTGAGGCGGACCTTCGCAATGTCCCACTCGCGAGGGCAGAGGCACTCTTGAGACGTGGCTCGGTTGAGCGCCGGTATGTCGATGCAGACGTGCAGCCCACCATCCTCGCCTGGATGGGGGGCCACAGCGGGTAGGCGGCGGCTGCCTCTCATGACCCTTGACTCCTGTAACTCCTGAATGGCCTTGCTGACGAACTCCTGAGAGTTTGGACCTCCTTGCCCTGCTCCTTCTTGAGGGAAACGTGCTTCGAAGAACGCCTCCATGTGGTGCCCAAGCACCTCCCTCGTGACCTTGGCAAGGTCGGCGGCCCTCCAGGGGAGAGCCCCCGAGCACTGCCTGAGGAGGGCGCCGGGCGCGCTCCCTTATGCAATGGAAGGAGGCTCCTCCTGGCCAGGCGCGGGCCCTGAGGGTCCTGCCTCCTGAGGGGCCGGGCCGGTTGATGTCTTCTTCTTCTTCGGGGCGGCCTGGGGAAGCCTCCTGCCTCCGCGGTCTGGGTCTTCCAGTGATGCAGCCTGAAAGGCTCGCTCCAGGGAGCACACTGCGTCTCTCTCTTCGCAGGGCACCGTGATGACCCCGCCACTTCCTGGCATCTTGAGGACGTTGTAGTCGTGGTGGGTTACGGCCATGAACTTGGCCAGCGCAGGGTACCCGAGGATGGCGTTGTACGGCAGGCGAATGTGGGCGACGTCGAAGTCGATGAGCTCAGTGTGGTAGTTGTCGCGTGCCCGGAAGGTGACAGGAAGGCGGACCTGCCCGATCGGGACCGTGGAGCCGTCGGTGACTCCGGAGAAGGGCTTGGTTGGCTGAAGCTGATTGTAGGGCACTTGGAGGTTGTTGAACGTTTCCACGGACAGGACATTGAGCCCTGCCCCGCCGTCGATGAGGGTCCTGGTGACCAGTATGTTGCTGATGATTGGGGAACAAAGCATCGGGAGGACTCCGGCAGTGGCCGCGCACTTGAGCTGATCCGCTGAGCTGAATGTGATGGCGCATGCCGACCACCTGAGAGGGCGCGTGGCCTCGAGCTTGGGGAGGACTGCATTCACTTCGTGGGAGAACTGCTTGAAGATGCGCTGAGAGGCTGGGGCTTGAGCTCCACCCAGGATGCAGGCGATTGCGCGTGGTTCCTGGAAGCCCCCAGCCCCCTCGTCCTGATGACGGTCTTCATTTCTCCTTGGCTGCGGCGGCAGCGGAGGGAGGCCTGCGTTCCCTTGCGGGCGGTTGTCGCGAGGCTGATCTCTCCAGCCTCCCTCGCGAGGCGGGTCCTGCCAGCGATCCTCGCGAGGTTGGTCGCGCCACCCTTGGCGCGGGCCGCGGTCTTCCCAGCGTCCTGCATTCCTTCCTCCTCCTCGGCCGTAGCCTCGGTCGCTGCGGTCAGGATGTCTGCCGACCCTTCCCTCACGCACGGCCCGGAGCTCTTGGCATTCATTGGTGTTGTGAGTGTGGAGGTCGTGGTACACGCAGTACCGACTACCGTTGGAGGATTCGGGCTGATCTCTGCCCCGCTTGGTGTCTGGCTCTGCTGCGAGCACGGCAGCCCCCTTGCGCTTCACGTCCTTGGCCTTGGGCTTCTTCTCTTCGGGGTCCGCGGCAGGCAGCTCGAGGAGGGAGAGGCGCCCCTCCTCAGCCCTGGCGCACTTGGTCTCCAAGTTGAACAGCTCCAAGGAGGTGCACAGGTCTTCATGCATCGCCAGCTCCTCCTTCATCTTGACGTCGCGCACACCGTCGGAGAAGGCGGAGATGTTGGCCTCCTCCGTTACCCTGGGGATCTTGAGGCGCGCGTTGTTGAAGCACTGGATGTACTTCTGCAGGGTTTCCCATGGCTGCTGCTTGATGCGGCGCATGTCACTCACGGCGGGTGGCCAGTCGCGAGTACCTTGGAAGTTGGCGATGAAGCGGGTGCGCATCTCGTCCCAGGAGGAGATTGTGCCTAGGGCCAGATTCAGGAGCCAGGTGCGGGCTCCGTCCTTGAGCGCCATGGGAAACCAGTTCGCCATGACCTTTTCGTCTCCGTTGGCAGCCTCGATGCCCAACTCGTAGAGTTGGAGGAACTCCGCAGGGTCAGCCGTGCCGTCATAGCGAGGAGGCAGGTCTGGCTTGAACTTGCCGGGCCACGCGACGCTACGCAGCTCGGAGGTGAAGGCGCGGCAGCCCGCCGTGGCCACGGGGGGCCTTGGGCGGCGGAGAGCTTGGTCCAGCGGGTCCCCATGCGCCGCGGCTGGGTGCAGTGCAGGGTCTTGACGTGCTAGAGCAGGGAGCGCTCGGGCAGCTTCTCGAGGGCGAGGGACTTCTTGGCAGCTCTGCTCTTGCCGCGCTGGCGCCTGACGGAGCGGGTTCTGCCCAGGGGCCGCGCGCCATGGGGCCAGGGCGCCTTCTTGAGGAGGAGGCGGCTGAGGCGCCCCAGGAGCTTCATTGCCCGCGCAGGGCGGGGTGTGGTGCAGTGAGAAGGACGGTGCGGGGGCGCCTCCAGCAGTGCGGACGAGCTCGGCAACTCGGTCGAGACATTCTTCGTAGACGTCGTCGATGGGGCGGTAGCGCAGGAGCTCGTTTGCCGCGATGAGCACAGCTCGGGCCTCCATGGCCGCGCGGGGCGCGGGTGACGAAGAACCAGCGGGGGTGAGCGAGTGCGTGGCGGTGCGGCCGTCCCGCCTCAAGGACGGATGCCGGGACGACGCTTGCTGCTCGTTCCCCACCGGGCCGGTGGCGGCGTTGACGGCAGGTGATGGGAACGACGAGGGCACCCGCCGACGGGAGCCGTCTGGGCGACATGGGAGGCGAGGGCGGCTCGGCGCTTGGCGCGAGCTCGACGAGCGTCGGACATGGTTGCGGTGGTCGGGGAAGAACGAGACGACGAAAGGCAGATTCCGGCGCACTCCTACCTGGCGCGCCAAATCTCGGATTTCGGGTTCCGGCAGACCCTTGAGGTTCGAACACTGGGGTGCGCGCAGAGATTCAACCCTCTACCGGCTCGTTCCTTACCGAATTGCTAGGACCTAAACTACCAAACTGAACTGCACAAGAGACACGAGATTTATACTGGTTCAGGCCACCATTGTGGTGTAATATCCTACTCCAGTGTGTGGTGTGGTGGATTGCCTCTTGGGCTTGATGATGAACAATACAAGGCAGAACAGCCTCGCGAGGGTCTGTTCTTGGCTGGTGCGACGAACTGCTGGGACGAGTTCAATCGCTCTATCTACTGGTTTCTTGGTGAGGATCCCGATTGCTAGGTCAGGTCCAGATGCCTCTACCCTGGGGGTGGCTAGTCCTATTTATAGGCAAAGGCCCTGGGCCTCTCCCCAAATATTGAGCGGGAAGGGCGCCAACAATTGGCCATTTTGAAGGGGAACAATGGGTACACTTATCCTGACTAAAGTTGGTCCTCGCCTGTCAAAGGCTCTGGTGGTGACGCCAGCTTGGGCTCCACAACGACTTCCTCCCGGCCGTTGGGCTGGTCTTGGTCTTGTTGCACCGAAATGAACGCCTTTGCTTGATGCTCTCGCCTGCGCTTGCTCCCTTTGCACCAAAGAGGAAAGGAGGACACTGCGCGGGCTGGCGCCCGACTGGCGCCCTCGGTCGTCATGGCTTGCGTCATGGGCACCTCACGAGGTACCCTGCCTTGAACTCTCTGCCTCCTCATGAGTCAGCCTGACGAGGCCGTGCCTGAGGAAGCTCCTTGTCGTCCGCCCCGCGAGGCTTGGCCCCTCGAGAGGGTCTTGAGCCTGCGTTGATGAAGATGGGCTGTGCTGGGCCTCCTTTGAGCCACGCCGCAGGCCGCAGGCAGCCAAGTCTGGGGACCCCCATTCCCAGAACGCCGACACTCCCAGTCGTCGCGGAGAAACAGGGGCGTAGGAGCGCCCTCCAACCTCGCCACATCGCCCCCGACCAAAGATTGGAGGACCGCAGCCAGAAGTGAGTACTGACGAAGTGGAGCCAGCTGGTGCTCCAGGAATTCCCTCAGCAGCGATGCGCCAGTCAGCTTCGCCGCCGCCATGTTGGCCGGCCTCAGATCCGCGTCCATCTCATCCAACACCAGCCTCGCGCGGGGGTCCACGAGCTCCACTCGAGACCAGTCGTCGGAGCTCGTGGGGTGCCCCGTGGGCAAGATCAGCCGAGGATGGATGCGCCCAGCATCTACCAAGACCCACTTGCTCCTGAAGCCCTCAATCCTCTTCCCGGGGTTCGAAATGGCGATGGAGCTACCGTACGCGACGAAGCTCGCGCACGCAGAGACAGGACCACGAGAGGTCCGGAGGGAGAAGTAGTGGCGCAGCAAGGCTACTGAGGGCTGCACCCCTACGTGAGCCTCGCAATAGTAGGTGAAGATTGCCAGAAGAAGGACAGAGTTGGGATGGAGATGCAGAGCTTTTAGCTTGTAATGACGGAGGACAGAGAAGAAGAACTCAGAGAAGGGAGGCACCAGACCGGCAACAATGGCGCTTACAAAGAGCGGATAAAAGGTGCTCCCTTGGCCCTCAGGGAAGGCAGAGCCGGCCTTGAACACCTTCGCCCCATCGATGCCCTGCGCCGCCGCCATCTGGCGCACCCGGGAAAGGCTCGCCCCCGACACGTTCGGCGATTCCAAGGCGAACGAGTACCAAGCTCCGGCCAGGGCCTGGCGAGGCGCCATGTCTTGCTAGGGCGTGCGTTCGGAGTAGATCAGAAGATTTCGGAGGCAGGAAGGAGAGGCGCAAAAAGGGGATCTGTGCAGCAACCGGAGGAAGCAAAAGAAGCAAAGCCTAGACAGATGTCGCTCCTTTATCAACTCGCGGGGTTGTGGAGGCACCCACGTCCAATCAACCGCCACGCGGCGCCCAAGGCCGCAGGCTGTTAGGGCCCGTGGCGCTTCGCACTTGCCCTTTCGCCTCTCTGCTCGGCCAAGTCCGGGCACGCCTTGGGCCCGGGGGCTACTGTCGGCGTTCTGGGAACGGGGGTCCCCAGACTAGCCTGCCTGCAGCCTGTGGCATGGCTCAAGGGGGGCCCAGCGCGGCCCATCTTCATCAACACAAGCTCAAGACCCTCGCGAGAGGCCAAGCCTGGCGGGGCGGACGACCAGGAGCTTCCTCAGGCATGGCCTCGTCCGGCTGGCTCGCGAGGAGGCGGAGAGATCAAGGCGGGGTACCTCACGAGGTGCCCATGACACAAGCCATGACAACCAAGGGCGCCAGGCGGGCGCCAGCCCGCGCATTGTCCTCCTTTCCTCTTTGGTGCAAAGGGAGCAAGCGCAGGCGAGAGCATCAAGCAAAGACATCCATTTCGGTGCAACAAGACCAAGACCAGCCCAACGGCGGGAAGGAAGTCATTGTGGAGCCCAAGCAGGCGTCACCACCAGAGCCTTTGACAGGCGAGGACCAACTTTAGTCAGGATAAGTGTACTAGATGTTCCCCTTCAAAATGGCCAATTGTTGGCGCCCTTCCTGCTCAATATTTGGGAAGAGGCTCATGGCCTTTGCCTATAAATAGGACTAGCCACCCCCAGGGTAGAGGCGTCTGGAAGAGAGCAATCAAGTAGCATCATGGCAAGAGAGAAGGGCGCTGAACTCCTCCTAGCAGTTCATCGTCCCAGCCAAGAACAGACCCTCGCAAGGCTGTCCTCCCTTGTATTGTTCATCATCATCAGCCCAAGAGGCAATCCACCACACCACAAACTAGAGTAGGGTATTACACCACAATGGTGGCCCGAACTAGTATAAATCTTGTGTCTCTCGTGTTGTTCCTTTCGTAGCTTAGATCCTAGCGTGGCGGCGAGGTGCAGGTAGGTAGAGGGCGAAATATCCGCGCGCACCCCAGTGTTTGAACCTCAAGGGTCTGCCGGAACCCGAAATCCGACACCATAATCTCTGGATATGTTTAAATGAATAGCCATAAATTCCTAGTCCTACTTCACGGCATGTAATCGTTAATTTGATGCCAATTTTTTGCAACTGCCAAATGTTCGCTAGAGATTAGTTTGTAACCATTAATTTGACGCCACATTATTTTACTATTTGTATAGGTGCTGTCTGACAATGTGGACAGCGAGGATGAAGATGTCCTGAAGAGGTACAAGAGGCAAATCCTGAGGGAGCTTTATGTGGGAATGCATAGCAGGCGTATTAGGACCTGGGACGGCGGCTATCGGTGCCCATTTTGCAACCACAAGCTTCATGACGCGTATCAAAGTGTTCTGGCGCATGCAAGAGGACAGGCCGTTGGCTCCTTCAAACAGAAGCATTCTCTCAGCGTGGAGCACTTCAGGATCGTGCCGTCTTGTGAGATGAGATGTGGGACCGAACTATGTACGCTCGAGCATGCTTAATGATGGTTGAACTATGCTCGTGTACGTGTACGCTTATTATCTATGTCTAAGTATGTTTAATATGTTTACTTATGTCTAACTGTGGGATATGGATGCAATCAGTTCGGTTGATGGAGTCTACCTCCATCCTTGTTTATTGGTCCCCTTTGTAATTTGTGTTAAATGTTGACCAAAGATTTAACTGACAAAATGTTAGTGCAGGTCAGCAAAAAATTTATCATTGGATGCGTATTTGAACATAGTGTTCAATGATATAATATTTTGTGACATGCATAAACATTTCTTAGTCAAATATTTGGTCAAAATTTGGTACAAATTACAGAGGGGACCAATAAACCAGGACGGAGGTAGTACCTCAATCACACACGGTTCCCAAAATTGGAACCGTTTGCAATGACTTTCATTTTTCCTGTTGCTTCAATCACAGACGGTTCCCAAAATTGGAACCGTGTGCAATGACTTTCATTTTGCATGTTGCGTCGATCACACACGGTTGGCTCTAGCAAATTGTTGCCTCCGAAATCCTTTGTGGGACAGAAAACCCTCACCACCCAATTCAAAAAAGAAAAAAGAAAACCCTCGCCATCCCCACGTCACAAAAACCCTCACCCCCGCCCGCCACCCCATGCCTCCAGTCCCCATTCACACCTGCACAAGCTCCTCCGCATCTATGCATGGCACCGCCTATCACGGCGGTAACCACTTACACTACAAAAAATACACTTCCGTGATGATACGTGTTTGTCATAGTAGGTCGCGTTTTTTGTCATGCATGTACATCCATGACAAATTTATGACAGAATCAAGATAGTCATACATGTGCTGTCGTAGAAGTGTTCGATGACATTACCAAAATTATCATCACGAAAGTGTCCACTTCCATGACGATAAATCGCGCGTGACAGAAGTGCTTTCATCAAGGGTGACCGACACGTGACATCCACCGTAACGGAACGCCGTTAAGCTATCGGGTCGGGTTTTGGATCCGATAACCCGTTAACAGCCCCGACCAATGGGGATTTTCCACGTGTAAAATCATCATTGGCTGGAGGAAACAAGTGTCGGCTCATCGTTGGGACAGATGTCATCCACTCATTGGACAGAAGGCGCCTATGATACGTCGACACGTGGCACGGCCAATCAAGTTTAAATGGGCCGGCCCAACTAAAGGCCCACAAGATTTGGTGGGCCATAATGGGCCGGCCAGTTAAAGGCCCATGAGATTTTGTGGACTATAATGGGCTGGCCCAGCTAAAGTCCCACAAGATTTCGCGGGCCATAATAGGCCAGCCCAGGTAAAGGCCCACAAGATTTTTGTGTGCCATAATGGGCCGGCCCAAGTAAAGGCCCACAAAATTCTTGCGGATCATAATGGGCCGGCCCAGCTAAAGGCCCACGAGATTTCGCCGACATTAATGGGCCGGCCCAGCTGTAGGCCCAGAAGATTTTAAGGACCCTAGTAGGCCGGCCCATTAACTGGCTGCCATGTTTTGGGCCAAATGTCGGCCCATAATTGATCCTGTCCATTAATGGCCTGCCACGTTCTGGGCCTAGTAATGGCCCATATAAGATCCGGCCCGTGAAAAGCCTCCCACTTTCTAGGCCAAATCACGGCCCAGATCAGGTCCAGCCCTTTAAGAGGCTTTGGGCTCAATTATGGCCCATATCAGATTCGGCCCGTTGACTGGACGCTATGCTTTTGGGCACACTTGCTAAAGGCCCATTTAGTAATTCGGCCTGATATTAGTTTCGGCCTGTTAAGGGCCCATTCAACATTTCGGCCCTATATTAATTTCGGCCTGTTAAAAGCATGTCATATAGTTGGGCCTAACTACAGCCCGGTTTGCATCCGGCCTGCTCACAGCCGATATCTGACTGGGCCAAACAAAGACCGAGACAACTTTGGGCTGTTAAAAGCTCGTGAATTGATTCGCACAATCATGGGCCGAGGTCCATTTCGGGCTGCCGCTGGCCCGTGAGCCATTCGGCACGTTTCAGGCCCAGCCTACTTCTTAGCCTCCTAAAAGCCCATTGAGTTTTCTTGCGAAAAGAGGGCCGGGGGTTACTTGGCCTATTAAAGGCCCAAATCTACTAGTGGGCCAGTTTGACGGGGCCCATGATGCGGATCATACATCGTGATTGCTTGACGGCCCGATTATGTACCGTAATTTTATGGTTTGGCCGGTTTACTGCGAAGACAGGATATATACACAGTAAAATAACTGCAGCATCGTGAATAAGAAAAAACCTAGACTATACAATAAAGAAATTACAGCATATTACATCCACTGGGCATCAAAGTTCGCCACTATGATAATAAAGCACAAGCAGACAGCAGATTACATACACTGGGCATCAAAGATCACCACCAGTGCAAATAAACACACCGACAAAATAATATACAAAACTGACAGCACTTCAATAGAGTTCAAGAAAGGTTAGCCCTGCTGGGGAGCTGCAGCGCAAGCAGCTGAGCAAGATGATGAGACTGGGCTTGTTCAACACTTATATCTTCCTCACTCTGAAAGATAAACAAGCAGACAGATGACAGGTTTTGCACATAAAAGTATCAGTGCTGACAATTCATCACATTTCTTACTGACGAATAAAGTGACACGGTTTAAAATTGCATTAACACAATATGGTATTGTTCAGGACAAGACATGGCAGGAATTGACATTGTGAAGGACTTGGGAGCTCCACGACACCACTGGATTACAGATCAAGAACTCATAAGTATCAATGGTTAGTGTGCTGTCAATTTATCCCATTTCAGATTGGCAAATAAAGAGGCGGTTTAAATAATAGTAGAATGATATGACATTGTTCATAGTTAAGACATTGCAGAATATGACATTGTGCTGTAGTTGGTAGGTTCACCACACCACTGGATTACGGATGAAGAACAGAAGCATACATGCAGTGCAAAAGAAGATCACTTGCTCTGTATAGTTTAATTTACATGGTATGGAGAAGGAACTTGGTTGTACAACTGAAAACTTCAATTGAGAAGGACAAACTTTTGTTTATGAACTACATAATAAACTTTAAACATGCAATTTGATGCAAACACCAAAAATAAACAGCTGTTGCAGTCATGCCTAACCAAATATACACAACAAAGTTTGAATTCTTGGGAAGGACAAACTTACATTAGTGGTGAAGAAAGGCTCTATAAAGCCCTTGTCCATGCTGATGGGGGGGGGGGGCAATTCAAGAAGTTTAGCACATAATGTTCTTCATAAGCATTGCCTTTATTCTACATTTTGTTAAGAGTAAATATAGATGTGATAATATACGAAAAAATGGAGAATATTTAAGATAAGACGAAGAGTGATGCTACATAACCAAGTAGCTATAAATGTATGTGCAGCGATACAGGCAAAAGGCACGGCCAAGAGCAATGCACAGCTAAACTTCTTCAGTACCAACCTTATGGTAAGAGTAAATATAGATCTGATGTGTAGAAAATGGAGGGCAAAGGAAAATAAGCTGCAGAGTGATGGTACATGAACAACTACCTATCAATATAAGTACACTGATAAAGGACAACATGTACTTACAAGAACAATGCAGAGCTAAAAAAATTCATTGGCATTGGATATATTCTACACTAATGTAAGCATTCATACAGATCAGATAATTTGGAGCGAACAATTGATAAGCAAGCTATCATGCATACTGCTGTCACATAATGAACCAGGTATGTATGCAAGTACAGTGATACAGGACAACAGGTACTAACAAGAGCAAAGCAGCGGGCAGCATATTTGCGATATCCTATCTTTCTTTTCAAACTGGAATTCTTCTTCGAGCTGATTTCCTGCAAAAAAGATCCGTAAGGCACATGCGGAAAAGTAGAAGTTCAAATTGTCATGTGATTTCATAGACAATACCTCATCCTGGGAACGAGACCAGTGCATAACAAGGGTTTTCCATTCAATGTCTTCTAAATTTAGCACAGGAGACTTCACCAGAAATTCGTTTATAGACTTGCCATCAAAGTGTGATTTCCTCAGGTAACACCGATACTGCTGCAATGCTTCCTTGAAAATCACAAGCAAGCTTTATCGTCATGACTATCCAGATTGATCCTCACCTAGTTACAACAATGTAATGTAAATCATTGATGTGTTCGATCAGCAGAAAACAGGAAAATAATAACCATGAATAATAGCACTTACACGTAAGTTGGACATGAAGATGTGAAAATGGTGTTTGTCTTCACTATAATCTTCCCATGATGGGAATATATGCACGTAGTCCCTAACAACATTGAATGGGGTTCCAATCTGCAGGAATTGGCCGTCTCTGCAGTTGGGATAGGTCTTCGGCCGGTGGACTTGCTGTACTTTTTGCTGGAGTGGGATTTTTCTGTCGTACGACTGGTGCTATGACAAATGAAATCGGTATACCTTTTGCTGGAGTGCAGGTCCTGTGTGGTGGGGCTAGTGGTGTGGCCAATGAAGTATGGGTACAGTCTGCTGGAGTCGGTCCTATGTTTTGTGTCACTGGTTGTACAGCCAATATAAGTGGGGCGCTGTCTGATTTCTCCGGCACCACCACATTTTTCAAGGACTTTGCTGGTGCTCCTTCAGGTTCAGCAATCACCCTCTTCCTTTTTGATGTCTGAGGCACAAGAACAGCATTTGAGTGAAAAAACATGGTATGACGACAGATGGAATATGTATTGATAATGGATGGGCATAGCATCTCGAGTTATATGATGAGTAAACTAAGCAGATGGTGGTGCAACAAAGTGGAAGAAATGCAAGACAACATATGCAAGATATGCGCAATCAATAAAACCTGGCCAAATTAGAACAGGCACCTTGATGGGTGAACAGGACAGGCCATCTGCCTTTGACTCCTCGAGGTTAGAATAGTCATTAGAATGATATTCTGAACAAGAATCAACAGGTGGGGAGCGTACGAGTTTCATTGCTTCCAAAATGGCACTCAATGCCTTGGTGACAATTTTGTAAGTCATTGCAGTGTTCCACAATATTCTTCTGATGCACGGATACTGATATTCACTGTAATTGCGTATAATATCTGAGAAGCATGAAAACATAAATAGTTGTGAGATTATCTTTGTAATGCAGATGATATTCTAATATAGGGGCGCCCTTGTAAACACTTATGTGATATCACTAGATTCTGATGAGAGAGCTCATGTGTGATGTAATATTGTGCGTGCATTTATATAATCTGGCACAAGTACACAAAAAAATAGGCTCCAGAAGTAAGGATAGCTGGCAGATGATAGGTTCATAATATACTGTATAGATAGTTTATTGCCAAACCATGATAACAAGAGCACACAGCAACTAGGCAGATCATAGTGTACACAGGGGTACACCATAACCACGATATATAAATCGGGAAAGTGGAACTGGCTTGAAAATACGGTGTTGTATTGCCGCTAGTAATTGAAAGCCTATCGATCACGTACAGGCCAGCACTATCGAACATGGTAAAGAAGAGCAAGCAGATTTTGGATAATAAAATGTTGGTTGCGCAGTGCCCACACATGATGAACCAGAGCGCATTAAGAATGCAACTCCCAGCTGTCTCTCGACCATTTCAGGCGGTTGGATGAAGATCCTACGTCTCCTAACCCTTCTTCTTCCTCGTCTGTGATTCTTCCCATACAGAACACCGCACAGGCCGCCGGCCGGACCACCGGCCCCCATCGCCTGTGTTCCTCCGCCACCCCCACCCCCCATCCGCATCGAGTTTTCTTTGTTCGGCAAGGCCCCACAACCACCTGAACCCCTTGGATCGCACCGGTGAACTCCGGCGAGCTCTGAAAAATCGACTGACCCAATTTTGAAATTTAGTCTACTGTGATTTAACTAGTGTGGAATATAAAAGGGGAAAACCATAAGCATTGGGAGTATAGTGTTGAGCGTGCCATGGCGGATCTGAAGGTGCAAACCGGACAAAGGCAACTTCGCAACCAAGACAAGAAATCAGAGTAAAGCAGTGGCGATCTATTTTCTTGCTGCGATAAAAAAGTTGAGCAAATACGAAAGAGTACCGCCTCTGGTGCGGCGCCGTGTACGCATCTGGTGAGAATTTGACGATGCTGCGGTAGCGATGGCTGTCGGCGGCGTGGAAGCAGATCTAGGAGGGTAGACGGTGGCGGTGGGGCGCGGTGGACGAGACGGTCATAGGAGCGGCGCCAGCAAGGTGGACGACGGCGGGGATGAAGCGAGAGGACGGGATGCAAGGACCCCGGTCCGAAGGCGTGGATGAGGGAGGTCAATCTCTTGTAATGGACGGCGGCGGCGTGGTATCAGCTCCGGCATGGTGGAGGAGGACGGCGGTGGATGGGGTGGCGGACAGAGGAGGACGGAGGAGGGTGGGGTGGAGAGGGTGTTTTGGCGCCCATGGAGTATGAATGGGGAAAAGGGAGGTAGAGAGGAAGGGGGAACCATGTAGTCAGGGCGCGCTTGACTCAAATGTGAGGAAATTTACAAACTTATCCCCCGTTTCAAATTTCTACTACATCACAACAACATTAGTCGGTTGGGGATAGGACGGTAATCTCGCATACACCGAATATTTGCCGACGAGAGTTCGTTTTTGGCACCCACTGTGTATGAATATGAATCGGGGAGGGAGTCGATTTCGGCCGAGGGCACACTGTGTTTTCGCGCCCACCGTGTATGAATCCGGGTGAGAGGCGGTTATGTCACGTTTGGGTGAAAGTACAAACCTACCCCTATCGAAACCTATAGAAATCCAGCAGATAGGCTTTGCGCGGCAGGGATAGGCAGTAGTGATTTCCATCTCGCAAATTTTGGTTTCGGGCGGTTACTGCGACTTTCCCCGCTTTGTTCAAATTTTGCACAGTGCACGTTTACCGTGCCAACTCAATTCGAATCCCGTTTGTATTCTATTATTTTTTTCGGGCGGGATCCATTTTCAATTGGAATTACATTCTATATTCATCATTTTTTTTACATATATACTTTCAAAAGCACAACACCATTTATACATAAATATGGTTTACAAATGGCATGATCTCAGATTCATAAGGTTGTATCCATCAATTTGGATTTTCAAATATTTGAAACCACTTTATGTTGAAATCCAATGTATGCATTCCTCGCTAACTGTCTCCAATTAATGTGTGTTTCATGCGGGTTCTTTTTTTAACTTCTCAAACATGTATAATGTGTTTCACACATGCAACATATAGTGTAATCCTGTTTAGACACTAATTGCATATAAACCATGCATTGTTTGTAATTGAAGAATTTATGGATCACCAATATTGATAAACTAGATAACATTACACGTGTGCCCAAATTCAAATGAATATGCATGTTTGATACACCAATTTGCGTTATGATATTATGGATGTCGTGATCTTTAGTTTAAATACTTGAATCCCCTTTAATCCAGATATTCGCCTCATATAGCTATCACTCATGCTTATATAGGACTACCTCTCTGGACCTGTACGCGTTCATCGTCTCTCAGGCATCTGTCGTGCTACCTGTATGTCGACAATGATCTTTTATCTTCGTAACACACTGACGGTACTCTCTCCATCGACCTTCATCACTCTATCTCTCCCTCTCTCTCTCTCTCTCTAAGTATATCTCGCTCCCTGCTATGTGTCTCTAGCTATGATTCTCCATGTGGAATCTCTTTCTCTCACACAAACACAAAACTTTGTCTCCCGGGGTCTCATTTCTCTCAACTATTCCCATGTGTGCCACTCGCACACCCCTCATACAGAGATGTCTTTCACTCCTTAGATATGAGAACCTACAACTCTTCCTCTTCAATATCTCTCTCTCACACACAAACACAAACTCTGTCTCCCAGGGTCTCATATTTCTCCATTGTTCTCTTGTATGTCGCTCAAACACACCCTCTCTTCCTAGAGATATCTTGCGTTCCCTCATATGTCTCTCTAGCTATCACTCTCGTTGTGAAATATCTTCCTCTCTCGCAGACACAAAACTCCGTCTCTCTAGATCTCATTTCTCTCTGATATTTGTTTGTATGTGACTCACATGCACCCTCTCTCTATCTCTCTCACACCCACACACATAACCCGGCCTTCTGATCCACTCGACTCCTATCTCTAGCGCACACTAGCTAGCATCTTCATCTTTCTATTTATCTGTTTCTCCATCAACCTTCTTTCTCGCCCTCACTCTTGATTCCTATCACGCACACTACATATGTTTCTCTCTACATGCATGCAGTCAAGTGCCCTCTCACACATATATATCACTTCACCCTTTGAACCACCCGACGGTCATCTCCGACACCCAAACAAATGGATGTCTCTCTAGCTAGCATCTCCATCTCTGTATCTATCTGTAGTTTCTCCGTCAACATTTCTTTCTCGCACGGAGTCTTGCTTCCTATCACCCACACTATATATGTCTATCCATACATATGCATTTATAGGTTGATCTCTTTTGCACAATCGTTGCACCTCACCCCCTCTGCTCGCCATAGATGCATGCTCCAGCCCACGCCACTATCTCTTAAAGACAAAAACACATGCTCAATTGTCGGGCCTTCTTCCTTGCATTCTCACATGCATGCATATTGTCATACCGATCCGTCTCTCCCATGTCGTTGATCTTAGGACTTATGTCTTCTTTCTTTTATCTCGATCATGCGCACGCACACACACACACATGCCATGTATACATGTATACCTCTCACACATGCACGTTCAAGGTCTCTATGTCTCCATACATAGTTAATTACCCTCAATCCTAACGCCACATCGAATCGTTCTCCTCTTTTGTGCACATAACTTCCGCCTGGATGGGCAAAACACACACTCACACTTAACAATCTCCTTCTGGCTACCCCCCCCCCCCCCCCGCCCCACGCGCCTCTCACTCTTCCCCTATATCCCCGAAACCAATAAGACCATCCCTTTGTTTAATTCCCACCTACATGCACCATCTATATATAGTAGTCTTCTGTGGTGTCTCTCGAACAAACACGTTCTCTCGATGTCGACTCCTCTCACGCGCACGCACCTTCTCTTCCCTCCTACGGGCATTTTCTCTCTTGCACTCCATCGTTGGTGGCCTCTGCCATAAACATCACCTCTCTATGATGAAGCCATGCACACTTAAATTACATCCGCCACAGAGGACCCCGGGACACACACGCGCGCACACACACACACACACGCGCGCGCGTGCGCGCGTGCGCGCATGCACGCACCCCCCCACACACACTAAGACTCCATCTCTCTCTCTCTCACACACACACACACAAACACACACACACGCACCCCCCCCCCACACACACTTAGACTCCATCTCTCTCTCTCTCACACACACAAACTAAGACTCCATCTCTCTCTCTCCTCTCTCTCTCTCTCACTCTCTCTCTCTCTCTTTCACACACACACACACCACACACTAAGACTCCGTCTCACACACACATGCTCTAGGCGGAGCATTTGTTCCTACCACCCTTCATCCAACCTTACCCGTATGATAAACAATCACCTTTATTTACTTGCATAACATGGATAGGTTCCACTTTACTTTAGTAGTCAACAAACTTATCATCTGTATACCCTTATAAAAAACGAGTTGGCGATGATGGTGTGCCTGCCATCTTGTAATACAGACCGTATGATGTATATCTGACGGATAGGAAGAAAACTATGATAATTTTACAAAAGATACCCGCACCTCTCTCCACATCATTATCTCCCGCAACCTCATTGCTTAGCAATTAAAAAAGGAATAAGTCTCTGGAACAATCTAGCATGCATGGTGGCCGATGCCTCCTACCGGCGCCGTCCATCCCCATGGCTCCGCCCATTCCGACCACCAGTCACCATCACACTCCACTCATCCTCGCCTTATCTCTCATCTTTCATTTTTCGATGACATTCTCGAGATACCAGTTTTCCGATAAAATTCTCGAGATATCATTAGTTTTTACACATGGGATTACTCCTGCATGGGTCAATCACAACAGGTGTTTTATAAAAAAAATGCATATTGATGTTCCGTGCAATGCACGAGAATCTTGCTTGTAATTATATAACGCAAATCACGAGCAGGAAGTGACATTTTTTGACACAACCATGTTAACATGGCCACGTAAATCACGAGCAGGAAGGAGAAGGGAAGCGGGCTGTGGAGTAACGTTTTTTACCACAATTTCTTAGGAAACTGAGTGCAATAATTGAGTAGTTTTGCAAACTACCATTACTACTACACCTGAAACGGTTCAAAACCTATACTCCCTTGCCAGCGCGCGCTTCCCGCGTGAAACGGTCAGCGTCGCCTGGAGCGTCAGTGCCGCATTAATGCCCGGCCAGAGCGGAGGCGACCTCTCACTGGCGCCGGCTTTGAAGTGGCGCGATGGCCGAGAGAGCGCCGCTTCCCGGTGCACGCGACTGCTCCGCATCGAGACTGGCCATAGGCCCTGTTTGGATCCATGGGTTAGAGTTAGTTTGAGCTAGTTGGGGCTCAAATAGCCCTAAAGTATCCAAGCATGAGGGTTTAAATTGGAGCAAGTTGCACCGAACCCACCAAAAAAAAACTATCCCACCCAAGAGGTGCTAGCTGGAGATAGGTCTCATTGGGACCACTGCAAAATCACTTTTCTCTCTCCATGAAGTGCATTTATTGTCAATCTAACCCTGTCACCCAAACACCTCTTTGGCTACAGTTAGTTCAGGGTTAGTCATGAGTTAGTCTAACCTCTAGCTAAGTTAGAGTATCAAACAGGAGTAGTATAGGACATGCAAGTTGCTCAAAGCATACAAGCAAATTCATACGTGAAAGGATTTTTTTCTTTTTGAAAACGGAACATGAAAGGATTTTTTTAGAATGCTCTTGGCATGTCGCTAACATGTGATAGTTAACCGACCTCAATAGACGGCAGAAACGCCAGACCGCCGCACTTTGATAGAGACGAGGAGGGAGAAGCGATACAGGCTGCTGGATTACTAGAGATAGGTGTCGCATGGAAGCCAAGAAATATGGTGATAGCGTGGGTTAGCCATGTACTAGTATGATGTAACTACAGTGGGCTGTCGTGTTTCGTACTCTTCCAGTCCACTATGGAGATGATTGGTTAATTTTATATCGCTGAACAATATTAAATATTATGAGTGCAGACGCTCCACCACGAGGTTCCTTGCTCCTTCTCGGTCGTCCGGAATCTATGTTCTTCCACTCTATTTTTATTACGTGAGCTTTGTTCATCCTTTTGCCAACACGCGAGACATCTAGCATCAAGGCGCACGTGTTATGCAATGATCGTTCCATCTATATGAAGAACACGTGGCATTGGAACTATGAGACGGACATGTACCCAGGAGTGGACGTACGAACCTGAGTAATGTAGCGCAGTAAGTGAAGTAGAAAGGCACAAATGGTATGAACATGCGTGGCATACAGGGTGTGTTTGGTTGCGTTCTCGTCTTAGCATAGTTGTCCCCTCTTCATGCATGCTCAACTCAACACCCCTCTTCTTGCATGCTCTCTTCATGCATGCTTCTAGTGTATTTGTGCTAAACTAGTGTGGACTCATGCACCCTCCATACACTCTACCAAACACCCAAAAGTAGGTCGAGAAGGGAGCTCTTGGGCGGCATTTGTCTCTTACTACGTACTACCACTAAATGTTGTACGTGCAATGCACGGTGATGTTATGGAGTACGTGTCTAAGTACTCTACTACTACTATATTAGTTGGAGGCACATATTAACTTTTATATTTGTTTACGTGTATGCCCCGAGACCTTCCAACTAGACGTGTCTTTCTCTCCAGGTCGCACTTTGTATCGTTCATACAGCAAAGTACTACTACGTGTGGTCTCCGACCCAGAACTGGAAGAAGTGGAGACGCTCTACCATGCTATTTTTTACGATGGGCTCTACCATGTTGTTCATGTCCCACTCCTTTCGCTGACGTGTGGGACATCCAGCACGTGTCGTGTTTGGCACCCTTCGTCGTAAGAGTTGAAACGCTAGCATTCATCAGAAATAAAAAAATAATTATAATCGGCAGTGATACTATTTTTTTGCGAACCAATCAGCAGTGCTACTATACCATGCGGTTTCCTTGCTCCTCGATATCGGAAAGAATACTTCCGTTCGCCAACATGTGGGACGTCGACCATCCTGGTCCACTTGCCATGCACGCAGAACTCCAAGGGAGAGTCACCCAGGTCGTCGCACCGTAGTAACAATGACTAATGAGCCGTCAAATCACAGGCCCACTTCCTACTTTGAAGTTGCTTGGACAAAGGAACCATCATGACTTCATTGAATTCCGCTTCTTGAAGAAAACTATTGTACCAGCAGTACTGCTAGCTACAGTATTTACTCCAACAGAGGCCTCCTTTCGTTCATAGGATAGGAATATGAAAATCATAGGAAGTGAGATGACATGCATCTCAATTCCTATAGAGAAAGAGATGCCATTTGATGCATAGGATAGGAATTTTTCCACTTAGTCTAGGCTAATGTACTGGTAATTTTCTCTAAAAACTACAGTAGTAACTAGTAGTACTGGTACATGCTCGTACTCATACACAGACACACACACTAACTACTAGTACTACTACTTCTCACATGCTGGCCAGACGCCGTCGTTCTCCTTCCCGGCTTTGTTGGTGACACCCCACCGTGCTTGGATCTCCGCCGACCTCTTCGCAGCAGCGCGTGCGTCCTTTTCTTTCTTACGGCGGCGGGCCTCTCTTTTCTTGAGTGCTTTCTAACTTTTCTGCTCCCTCTGTGTGTCCTTGGCCGCCTCTTGCTCTACCGCCCATTCGGCCTTGGCATCTTCAAATTCCTCCCACATAGTTGTGAGGTCGCGAGCGGCAATGAACTGGGCATGGTGGGTTGCCATTGCTTCCCTACCATTTTGTGTGCGTTCGTGGGCGGCGAGGAACTCGGCGCGGCGGGATGCCATCGCTGCCTTACCGGTTAGTGTGCGGCGCGGTGGCATGAACGACGCTTGGTGAGAGCGCTCTGGGTGGAGTGGCCGGACAACCGTATAGTGCATTGGTTTGTCAAGAGATCAAGGACAGAAGACGAAGCAAATTAGGATTCCCCTTCAATCATGGTCATTTATTACCGAGTAAAATGCATTGGCGGTCATCGAACTTGTCTTGATAGCTCACTTTGATCATTGTATACGAGATATGGTGATTATACGGTTGCTGGCTCAGCGTTATAGCTCTGTATTTGTATGGTTGACCAGTCAAACAGTCCGCATGCACCTGAAACGGTCACCATCTCTCCAGGATGTCAATGCCGCATTCACTGGACTTAACTGTAGGTGCAATTGGTGTGTCACTGACATGCGAGCCAGACGCCCATTGGGCCCACATGTCAGACACCCAAACGCATATGCAGTTAAGTCACTGAAGCAACGTCCACATTCACGCCCGACGAACCTACTCCGGCGCTAGTTGTCCATCCGTCTGCCGCGGCTCATTGCCATTCGCCCGCTATATTAACTTGAGCCCCAGCTCCCAGCCATAGCCAAAGACCCACACTTATTCTGCTCTGGTCCCTTCCTTCTGTCGGCACCACTTCAACCATGGCCCCGTGGCGCTCCGAAGCTCTCTTGGATGTACTGTCGCAGGAGCAGACGAGGGACATCGGCGGCTCCGCTCTGGGCGCGCTCCAAAGCTCTCTTCGACGTACTGTCGCAGGAGCAAATGAAGGAGATCGCTGGCACCCCTCGGGCCGCCCTCCGCCGCCACAACCACGAAGCCGGCGCGCGTGCGCGGGCGCAGCCGACAGCGAGGAAGTGTAGTACATGGTAGGTCGCCGCCGCTCTGGTCCCGGGAAGGCCACCGCTACTCCACTCAGTCGACGCCAAGCTTGGTAGCGTAAACATCGGCGGCCGATTAGCCGCTTGACGATGACGTGGAGGCGGAAATCTTCATAACCTTGTGCTCCGGCCGGAGGAGGAGATTATCAAGGCGGATGAGGAGAAGGCAAAGGCAATGGCCGGCTTGCTCGGGTTCATGGCCGGACTTGGTGGTCGGGCGCCGGCGATTGTTTAGATTAGGTTTACAGTAGGTTTAGTACTGTTTGTGCGAAATATGTAATGAATTTTGTCCAGTTTGTAGGAAAAGTTTTCGAAGTGTAATGAATTTCATCTGGTTAATTTCATCCGGTTAATTTGAAATTTGCTTTGTTTGCACGAATTTCGTCAGGTTAGTTCATATAGTTGTCGAAAGGTACGCGGGCAGCATCGGATGGCATCCATCAGTGTCCTCGGACAGATGCCGGTGTAAATTTGTGGGCCAGCGCTAGAGATGCCCTAACTATCATGCTATAATCGCTAACAATCCTCCATTATTTGGCAGGGAACAGTTATCCCTCGATCAAAATCAGATCCGCGGTGTTTCGCACTCCTCCCGCGTAAGAGTGTAAACTCTTGCTTACATAAAAATGGAGCAAGTGGATGGCACTGTAGCACGTCATATCACTCGAACTAGCCCGCCTAATGAGCGGGAAAGCACCGCCCTCGTCATTTTGTTCTAGATTTCTATCGACCAATCGCACGAAAATGTTATGCTTCGCAAGTTCTAAAGGAAAAGGCGGCACACTTACGACTCGTACGCGTCGCAACCCCGATAGTCCGGCTCGCACGCCGCTCACCAAAGGGGACACGCGTTGTCTTGCAATTTCACTGACATGTGGGACCGTAATTGAATAAACCGTCGATAGCAGAAATCTAATCGCTCGGCGGGCGTCGGCTGAGAAGAGAGAAACGGGGGAGGGAGAAGAGATCGCCTGCCCGCCACGCACGGACTCCAAGAAATATATGGTGATAATGTGAGGTGGGCCATGCTGGAGTCCGGACCGCTTCCGGAGCCCGCTCTCACCGCCCTGGCCCCTCAAGACGCCAGCTGCCCACTGCATTCATAGCAAGTAGTCCCCGCTTATGTGGAGGAGAGAGAGGCATTGACAAAGTCAAGGAGTAACAGTGGAGACAATAGTTTTCATCAAAAATAAACAATGAATACTCATTTCTCGTCCTCTATATCGGAAAGAATACTTTCATTCGCCGACATGTGGGACGTCGACCATCCTGGTCAAGCTGCCATGCACAAAATTATCTTGGTCTACCCCGGTCGTATCGCAGGCCCAACCTTTCCCACCGTAAGTTGTTCGGACGAAGGAACCATCATGACTTCGTTGAATTCCGCTTCTTCAAGAAAACTTACTGTACCCGCAATACTGCTACCACACGCGAAGACTGGACGGCACTGTACCACGTCATATCACTGAAACCCACTAGGCCAAACTAGCCCGCCTAGGTCATCTATTTTGGAACGGAGGGAGTACGTCTCTGCACTGCTATGATTTTGTGTTGCACGTTGTCTATACTTTTGCTACAATTTTCCTACCCTATGAACCAAATGAGGCCTGAATGTATGTCGACTATTGTCTGATCGATCGCTGAGCCTACAATTTTAGGAGCTAGGGCTATTGGTCGATCGACGAGGGATAAGTATAAGCGTACCACGAGCTCATCAGCCCAACGTTTCTCTTCGGTGAGTGCTTTGCAAGTACTATAGCTCGCACAGTAGCTAGCCTACTAACACCAAGAATCATCAAACAAGCCCTACTGATATGATAAACAGTTCAAAGTTACATCTAAGCATGCCATATATTACATCAAAAGCTGGTGAGGATACATCTGTTTCCATAACTCAGAGAGGGTTCGCATGATTCGTCGCATGATTCACTATCAAACAGAAGTAGCAAGATCCGCCCACACAAGACAGTGCACTAGCCCTAAGATGGTTTGATAACACGCATCGTTATGTTAATTAAACACAGGGCAATGCAAACTACCCTGAAGGATTAGCGCGACCAACTATTTCTTGTCATCGATCTCTCGGGCAATGACCACAGCACGGACAGCGGCATGGGAATCGATTTCTGGGGCGATGTCCACAGGACTGACCGCGACATCAGAATCAATCTCTGGGGCGATGTCCATAGGATGGACAGCGGCATCAGAATCGATCTCCGGGGCGATGCCAACAGGACGGGCCACGACATCGGAATCATCAAGGACAACCACCGGCACCTGCACAACACTAACATATTAGCAAGCACATTGCAAATAATCAAAAAGCAAGCACATTGCAAATAATCAAAAACCACAACTATGGTAATAAGCCATTACTTTTTACCTTGTGCAGCTCACCGGGGGATGTCATCCCTCCGGGGGCCATCTCCTCGTCCTCGATGGGGGCCATCACCTTTCCAGGGGAATACTGCTTCTCAACGGCGACTATCTCCTCAAACTCGGTCTTGAGCCTCACATAGATGGCAATCAGAGCTCCTGGGGTAGGCACGGTGGGGCCCTTGCTATTGTTCCAACTTTCTTTGAGGAGTTCGTCCGCCAACGTCCTCAACTCTTTGGCCAGTGCTTGTTTCTTGGAGTTCTTCATCTCCATGGGTTGGCCTGCCAGCATGGTCAACTCGTTGATTGGTGCTCGCTTCCTGGAGATCGCTGTCTCCAGTGGGTTGTCCGCCGGCAACTCTTTGCCTAGTGCTCCAGGATCCATCAATGAACTGACAAACAAAAAGCAATCGAAAGGAAACCACAATCGCAATGAAAATGGGAAAAGAATAGGATGTGAGAATCGGTTGGTGCTTCGCAAAAAGAAGATTATTGGAATGAAAATATAGCAGCATAACTGATTCGCCCACCTTTCCTTCGTCGGTAGAGAAGAAAATTGGCAGAAGTGAGTAGCCTGGAGTGAGGTTTTCTTCAAGAAAGGGAAGAAAGGGCTTGAACGAGCGTTCCAATGGAATGATGGTTGCTTCGTCTAGTCCAACTTGGAGGCCACCTTACCACTGCTGGTAAAGGTGTGGGTTTTGTGATATGACAGGTCATGCCGGCCACACTGGGGTGACAGGCGGGTCTCAACTGTAGCACCTCGCTGTGATTTGGTGGATGGCACGTGGGCCCGGATGCTTTGAAATGTCAGTAACTTGATTTTAGTCTCTTTAGTATTTGGATCCAAGCATGGATGAGGCTAACAAGTTTTAGTCCCACTACTTTTAGTCATGAGACTAAAACGTATCAAAGCACTCTCTCAGGCTGGTCATAGTGGGGAGTAACTTAGACTAGTGTCATGCATATGACACTAGTGTAAGTTACTACCTCCATAGTGCAAAGTAACATAGTAATATCATAGATTGCTTCATTTATTATCTCATAGACTCATTTTGCCTTGGAAAAGCGCTATGTTACAGTAACATATTATGTTACCACAAGCACCTCTTTCCTCATTAAATACTTGCCACATAAGCAAAATTGTCTTGGGATGTGTTAAGTTACTACCTAAGTTACTCCCACTATGGCTAGCCTTAATATTGTGCACCGCGACCAAGGCGGAGAGGAAAACGAGAGAACTACATAATTAAAGCATGAGTTTAATTAGGGTAGTTTTGTAAAGTATGAGATACATTCCTCCAATCGCAAAATGCCTTGGTTCATGAGATTTTATATTTGAGCCCTATAAACCGGAGGGGAGGGGGTACTGCACATGGTGTAGTCTAGTCACTTGTTTTTTTTTGAGACGAAGTCTAGTCACTCGTTGAAATCTCTAGAAAGGCAAATACTCCTTTCCGGTTTACAGGTTTATACTACTCCCTCCGTCTAGGTGTGTAAGTCATCTTACGAAAACCAAATAGTCCCAAAACACTTAGGCGCGGTGCATTAACTTCTACCTTGTTTCTTGTTTCTTGACACACGTATCAACCAATAAGATATGAGAGGTGTGCATGCTTTTAATGACTTGCAATGGCTAGTTCATTGCATGGAATGCTATTAATTAGCAAATAAACATTGGTGACCCCAGGAGGAAACGGTGCTAAGAGCATGGACCTATGCAGAATGAGTATCAACCAATGGATAATGGAGTTTAATTGTTAAACAATAGCAATTTTGTCTCATGCAAGAGCCTGGCTAGTACTCCAAGGAACTGCACCACGCGAGCGTTCGCAACTGCCACGTTCAGTTTGCACTTGGCTCTTCGCCTGTTCGAGAAGACGAACAATGATGTTACTCCTACTTCTACAATATCGAATCCACTGCTGCATGTCCGTCCACCTCGTGTGGGAGGGATAGCGTGTAGCGAAAGCTTCTACTTACTGCTCCTGCCTTTGCGTCCATGGCAGGTGGGCCCAACAGGTGGTTGGCCCACCTGTCATGCAGCCAAAGGCAGGTGCAGTTAAGGCACCGGAGCTCAGTCCGCGAGGGACAGGGCATCGTAGTAATCAAATTTCTCGGGCTTGTACGAGTTGACGCGACACATCAAAGCACTGCATTCGATAAAACTCTTTTTACACATTTCAAATGGGCTACTTCGTATGTAGGAGTAGACATATTCTGCTTCGTATGTACTCCCTCCGTTCCAAAATATAAGTCTTTTTAGAGATTTCACTACGAATTACTCGTACATAGAAACAAAATGAGTGAATCTACACTCTAAAATATGTCTATATACATCCGTATGTAGTTTGTAGTGGAATCCCTAAAAAGACTTACATTTAGGAACGGAGGGAGTAGTCACTTGTTGCAATCTCTAAAAAGACTTATATTTGGAAATGGAGGGAGTACAACGCATGCATGCATGCCGTGACTTTCCTTTTGATACTTGCATGTGTTGATTTGATGCACCTTGCCAAATTTTGACTATAAATTTAACTAACCAAATTTTCATGCATGTCACAAAAAACCACGGGGTTGTTTGGATTGTGACTATGTTTGTCTTATGTTGCCACATTATTTTTCCCACACTTGCCACACTTGCCTAACCTGAGTTGCTCAAATTGTTAGACACACTTTGGCTTGCCTAAGGGAATCTTGCCACAATTTTTGTGTCATGGGGTTCACTGCTAATAAAAAAATTCTTGTCTTAGGTGTGGCTAATAAAAAAGACTTATATTTAGGAACGGAGGGAGTAGAAAATATAAATAATAATGCATGTTGGGGCAACCCACGTTTCCGCTAATTTTAGCCGTGGGCTTGTTCACAATTTTTACGAGGGGATGGTTGTTCATTTAATGGAGGGACTTGTAGTACTACCAGACTTGAACGATACAAAGTGCAAACTGGCACACCGTAACACCACTTGGAACAAGCGGGTAGCTATCTCAAAAAAACAATCAACAACTAAAAAAACCGTGACCTGGCATGTAGTATAGTACACAATTTTAAACGATTGTTTTGATGGAGTGAAAAAAGGAAAACTACCCACTACTTATATATAGGCCGGAGCCTCCGCGCTTGCTTGCTAGGGCTGCTCTATTCACACACACTCATCCTCTCTAGATCTAAACAAGATAGGGGTAGTAACCCTGTCTTTCTCCCTTCAAAAAACACTGGCTTTCTATCCTCACCGCTGGTTATAGATCCGGACATATCCCCCTCCGCCGGTGAAGGGGAGGAGGGGCAGCGTTTAGGCCGTCGTCAACAGCGAGGGAGGAGACCCACTGCCGGCCGCACCGTTATCTCTGGCCGAGCGTCGGCGCGGGAGGTCCTCCGATCCCTTTGTCGTTGCCTGTGGGCGGATCCGGCCTCCCGCCGCCCACCTATCCACATCCCGACGACCTTCAGGTATATCTTCATTCGAAACCGCCTTAGCTCTACTTCCCCAGCTCGCTACGTCGCTGCATGTGCATCATTTTGTACCTCTCAGCCCCTCTCGATTGGATGGTCCAACGTCACCTATTTTTTTTCTTCTATTGTTAGAGGCAAAGCTACTTCATGGAGTCGAATCTTGTACTCCCTCCGTCCGAAAATACTTGTCATTGGAATAAAGTGGGGGTGGGGGAATTTAGTATGTACATTGGACTTGGTACAAACAGGAAGGAAAGGGGATGAAAGTAGTACAGACTGGTCATCCAACCGGTCTCTTGGTCGAAAAGGGAAATATAGGGGTAACGCTGTACACAGTGGTATGACCAGGACTAGATTTGCTATCCACACATAGGAGTAGGTGGCTAGAGTGAACAAAAATGGGACCAACCCAGATATGTTTCTTGGATGTTTGTTTCTCGGGGCAACAAACTATGAATCACCACTTTATGCCCCTGTTTACGTACATGGTGCTGTACTGCTGGTGCACCCACTGTCCCATGCCCTTATACCAAATATTCAGGCTCCGGTCGGAATAAAGGGGTAGAAAACATAGGTCTTGATGAAAATAGAGGAATAGGAAAGGAATGTAGGTATAAAACTATGGAACAGCGAACCGGAGGAAACTCTAAAGAGAATGTGTTCGGATGGACTACGAAATGTACATATTTGTTTTTTTAGAGTAGCATGCTTGGTAGTATGAGATGATATTTGTTTATTCAGCTGCACAGTGACTACTCTTGTCCTCACCTCACGTACCACACATAGGTTGATTTTTTTATTCTGGCAAACACAGCACAGCAACCTGTCTAACCCATGGCAGCGAGCGCCTGCCTCGGGCTTCCGCCCAAAAAATGAGCAGCGCGTGGATGTTTCTAATCCGATGGAATCAGTACTACCAGACCAGCTTTCCTATGAAACATTATTCACCTTTCCCGTGTTTCGAACGGTTGGAAGGGAAAGAATACGGTAGGAATTGTGTTCCTACGAAAATCCTGCACCAAACCTGTGAACCGAACGCAGCCTTAGTTGTTCTTAATATAATGTCCCTGGTAAAAATGAAGCCATGCCACTGTTTTTGCCTGTAATTGTTTGAGACTCTGACAAGTTTAGCCAAATGTTTTTGCCTGTAATTGTTTGAGACTCTGACTGTTTCCTCTGTGCCTTTTTGTGCAAATAGGGATATCCAGTTCACCTGGTTGCTGTTGTGACCTTTTGGTGCACTGCACAAAAATCTTCTTAAAAGAAGTGACTTTTCTGCTGTTTAACTGGAATGTCAGATGGAACAGTTGGTTCATTTTGGTGGAACTGCACAAAGGGAGATCTGTGTTCCAATCCTCATCATCCATATTGGCGCCATAACCTTCCTTTAGGTAAGAATGATTTTAATGCATGTGTTCATCTCTATTTTCCGACTGCCATGAGAAAATAATGTTGTTTTTTACTAGTACACTTGTACTCCCTCACTGACAAAACCAATTCTGAATTAGAAGGCCAATTGTGTACTTGGTTTCACCAACTGGTGAGGGGAAAGAGAAACATAGCATGAAGAGGAAGAAGAAGAAGAATAAACAGTGCCAAGGCGATCTTGCTGAAGCCAGAGGCCTCAGTCGAGGCTATTCAAGGGCTCTGGCAATGACTACCTTACATGTGAGACGATCCTCCAGGGAGCCCTTCCACTTCTATTGTCTCACTTAATTAATTAGGAGCACTTAAGTACCACTAATTTATTACTGCCTAATTTTCCTGTTGGAGGTAAACAAATCTTTAGTAGGACCCTATGCTGAATCATGTACGTGTGAATGTTTGTCTATGGAGGTGAATCATGTGGTGGAGCAGGGAGGGAATATTATTAGTGTCATGACATAATAGTGCTATTGTTTTGCATGTCAATTTATTGCCATTGGTTCAATGAGGCAATGTTTTGTGTATTGTCCATCATGAATTTGATGCTACTGTTTGAGTAATATGCTAATGTCTTCCTATCCTTTCTCACTAAGCTAATGAAGGTTTCACCTTGTTCCTACTTGTGCAAACAGGGATCATGTTGTGCCAATCATACATTTTAGTGGAACTACACAAGACAATACAATGAACTATATCCCAGCTAGTGCTTTAACTCTGCTGGAAGTTCTTGATAATCTTTCGATATAATCTCAGCACTGGTAAACAAGAGTGATTTCATCCATACATTTGAAGTGCACAAAAATATATACTATTGTGTGATTCCAGTGAGTGCTTTATCATCTCTTATGGGACTACATGAATAAGCTTTTTTTCTCGGGTTGGTATGGGCCTAAGGCCTTCATCCATATTAGTTTGCTGTCATCTCTATTTGTATCGTGCTACTGTCATGAGAAACTCCTTTATCTTTGCACTTTTAAGTTTTGCAACCTATGATAAATGGCAATGCTTTGAGTGTTGAGTTGAGCTAATTGGCACTGATTAAAATAAACTAATACCTCTCTTTAAGCAAGACTACTATGTTGCTAACTTTACCCATTAAGATAATGAGGGTGCTTCTATTTGTTAGTGTATGTTTCATCAACTAGTCCCACTATTACAGTAATCTCACTCTCTCAATATATGTGCCAACAGGGATGCTCGATTTTGGTGGAACTGCACAAAAACTTTGGGTGCTTCATTGCCTCGACAGCTTCCATCCTTTCCTGTCAGTCGCTAATCTCTGCTTGCTTTCTTCCTTTGTTGTCAGTCGCTTGGCTTATCTCGGCTTCCAGTCAAAGGAAATAGTAATTGATATGCTACCTCACACAGGTTGGTACTGGTCTTTATCCTGATTATTGTGCCTGTCATATGTATTGGTAATTTGGTATTGTGCTACTGTTTGCCGATTTCATAAAGGAGTAATTTGGAGCCTGAACTCGCAGGCAAATCATTACATCGGGTGATTTCATTAGAACTGCACAAAATAATCAGATGGACAGGTACTTATGCTACTGCTATGTACTCCAAAGTTCACTCAGACAAGCATCGATGTTGACAAGAAGTGCCTATATTCATTCGAGTATCAACCAGCGTCAACCAATTGTCAAACTCCAAGTATTAGGAGAGTGAACGCCAAAAATATTGCTTGGTGCATAGCCCAGAAAAAAGCAGTCCAGTCTTTGGTCCCAACTTGTGCCTTTTGGTTATCGGCACATATGGTAGCGAACTATATGGCATGGAGTCTAAAGATTCCAGACAAGTTGGTTGATGCGTATATTCATATGGGACTTAATCAGTCTGGACGCCAAGGATGCTCCATTTCAGTTGAACTGCACAAAAAATTTGGGTGGTTCATTTTCTCAACCGCCTCCTTTCTCGTCTGCAATGTAGAATTTTGGCGAGATATAGGACCAAGATGAGCCAGTAAACTAGTTGGATGAAAGTAGTGGCCAAGTTGCTCAAACCTCCGTCGGCACGAGGCCACTATTTGAGGATAAACCTACAAGCAAAGTTCAGATTGTCTGTGCTGCCTCTTATGTACTCGAAAGTTTACTCGTACAAGAACTAATTTTAGCAATAAGTACCTCTGATTGAACACCATTTACCAGTCTGTACCCTAGGTAATTAAAGTTCGTCCATGGATCATATTGGTTGTGATCTCAATCATTTGGATGCATAAACATACTGAACATGTGTATATCTGAATCTTTTTGTGAATTATGTATGAATATTGTCATGTGATCTATCAATCATTTGGATGCATAGATATGCTGAGCTTGTGTATATATGAATCTTTTGAGTTGTTGATAGTGAATGTTGGTTATGAATATGAACGTGTCCTGTGAACCTGAGTTTGATATGAATTGCAACAGAACCAGTTATAACCCTTCTCCTCCTCTCAATCTGCGACTCCACTTCCGCGTTTTCCCATCTCCGAGTCGTTCCCGTCCGGGGCCTCGCCGTCGTCCACCACCTCGCTGTGTTCGGTGCGGCGTGGTCAACAAACGAGAGTCATCGGAAGAGGACTGTACGTGGAGAGCCTGACGGCTGGGACCCACGAGGTCCATGGTTGCACGCAAGGAAAGTTCCTCCTTATTAAGCTGAAAAAAATGTTTCCTACACCTGACAGCTGGGACCCACCGGCTGTATTTTCGCACGGAAGGAAGTGCCTCCTTGTTTTGTGAAAAGAATTATTCATCCTGTTGACAGCTGGGACCCGTCAGATTTGGAGACTGACTTGTGGCCTGCTAAGCGGACATGTACGCACGGCTTTGTCAACTTAATCAATAAATGATTCTAGCAGCTGGACCGTTGGATGTTAATCCAACAGCCGTGCTCCTTCTTCAACCTCTGTTCTTGCTCCTGTCTCCCGTGGGCGGCACCGCGGCTGTGCTACCGTGCACCCGAACCAGTGAAGTTTCCCACTCCTCTCCATCTGCGACTCCACTGCCCCGTCTTCCCCATCTCCGGGTCGTTCCAGTCTGGGTGCGCTCGGCACGGTGTGGTCAACGTGGTCAACAATCGAGAGTCATCGGAAGATGACTGTACGTGAAAGGCTGACAGTGGGGACGCACCACGCCCATGGACGCATGCAGGCAACGGACCGCGGCAAGGTCAATGTGGTCAAGGAACGACTTCCTTTCGGAAGTATACTGTACGTGGAGAGTCTCAGCTGGGTCCATGGCCGCAGCAAGTAAGTGCCTCCTTATTACGCGGAAAATAATGATTCCTCCAACTGACAGCGGGGACCCACTGGACGGGCCACCGTATTTTGTGAAAAAAAACATTTTCCCCCTGACTGCTGGGACCCACCTGACGGGCCACCGTATATCACGAAAAAAACGTCCCCCCCACTGTCAGCTCGGACCCACCGGAAGTGCCTCCTTATTACGCACAAAAAAAATGAATACTCCCCCTGCTAGGTGGGACCCACCTTGGTGGGAGGCTAACTTGTGGGCCTACTAAGTTGACGGGGACGAAGGGCTTTGTCAACTTAGTCAATATGAACGATTCTAGCTCCAGTGACCGTACGATGTCCATCCAACGGCCGTAGTGCTTCTTCAACCTCTGGTCTTCTTGCTCCAGCCGCCCAAACCAGCGCCGGTCGTTCCTCATGCTCCTGCCTCCCGTGGCCGGCTGTGCTGCCGCGGAGGACTCACCGCCCACTACTATTCCCACCACTGGCCAGGCCCTACGGCGCCGGCAGCCTCACACCGCAGCCGAACCAGTGAACCCTCGTACTCCTCTCCGCGCGGGCTTCCACTGTCGCGTCTTCCCCGGCTCCGCATTGTCCCCTTCCTAGGCCTCGCCGTCATCGACCGCCGTGGTGCTCTCCGCGCGGCGTGGTCAACATGGTCAAGGAACGACTTCCATCGGAAGAGTACTGTACGTGGAGAGGCTGACAGCTGGGTCCACGGTCACAGCCTAGTTTTTTTTTGTGATTTGCCAAGTAAGTCGCTTTGTCAGGCCTGTTGGGCTGCAAATCTTTCAAGACGAGGAGAGCTTTCATTCGGCTGGCCGAGAAAATGGCCCATCAGTAATGAGAAATGGGCTGTACATTTTTAAAACACATCAAAGCGGCAATTAGTTTCAAATATCTTTTTTTCATTTTGAGATTTTAAATTACATTAATTTTTATGCGTGGAGGATTTGTTGGATTTTATATTGATATACATTTAGTTTTAAAATAAGTTTGAATGTGAGTCGAAATTTCGGGATTAAAAACAGTTCGGACCACACCGAAATATGCAAAATTTCGTATAATTTTTTAACCGTGGCCACAATATGGACTGTAATGCTAACAAAAAGAATATGGGCTCCAAAAAAAATTAGGAATTAGCAAATGGGCTGTAAATTATTAGAAATAATGGCAGATGGGATGTATGTTGTTTTCCACGGATTTGAGGCTTTCCTAAAAAAAAGGTTGACGCACAAGCAGTGACTATTGGATGGCCATCCAACGGCCGTCGTGCTTCTTCAATCTCTGCTCTTCCTCCTCCAGCCACTCAAACAAGTGCTGGCGGGACTGCCTGCTCCCTCCTCCCCGCGGCCGGCTGTGCTGCCGCGCAGGCCTCACCGCCCCACCGTACTCCCATCGCTGGCCTAGCCATCCCTCTACTCACCCACACATGCTGTTATTCTCCGGCGACGGCAGATGAACCAGTAAACCCTCGTTCAGTCGTACTCCCCTCCGCGTGGGAAATAACTGCTGAGTCTTCCCTGCCTCCGTGTCGTTCCCTTCCTAGGCCTCGCCGTCGTCCACCGCCGTGGTGCTCTCAGCGTGGCTTGGTCAACGTGGTCAATGACCGACCTGCATCTGAAGTGGACTGTACGTGGAGAGGCCGACAGCTGGGTCCACGGCCGCACGCAAGGAAATGCCTCCTTATTACGCGCAAAATAATGATTCATCCACCTGACATCAGGGACCCACCGAAAGGGCCTCAGTATTTCACGAAAAAAACGTTACCTCCGCTGACAGCTCGGACCCACCAGCTATATCTTTGCATGCAAGGAAGTGCCTCCTTATTAAACACAAAAAAATGAATACTCCCCCTGTTAGCTAGGACCCAGTATAGTGGCAGGCTGACTTGTGGGCCTACTAAGTTGACGGGGACGGAGGGCTTTGTCAACTTAGTCAATATGCACGATTCTAGCTCAAGTGACCGTACGATGTCCATCCAACGGCCGTAGTGCTTCTTCAACCTCTGGTCTTCTTGCTCCAGCCTCCCAAACCAGCGCGGTCGTGCCTCCTGTGGCTGGCTGCGATGCGGCGGAGGCCTCACCGCCCCCTACTACTCCCACAGCTGGCCAGGCCATCCCTCTACTCACCCACACCCCTGTTATTCTGCGGCGATGGCAGCCTCACACCGCAGCGAACCAGTGAACCCTCGTACTCCTCTACGCGTGGGCATCCACTGTCGCATCTTCCCTGGCTCCACGTCGTCCCCTTCCTAGGCCTCGCAGTCGTCCCCCGCCCTGGTGCTCTCGGTGCGGCGTGGTCAACGTGGTCAAGGAACAGCTTCCATCGGACGTGGACTATACGTGGAGAGGCTGACAGATGGGTCCACGGCCGCAGCAAGGAAGTGCCTCCTTATTACGCGCAAAATAATTATTCCTCCACCTGACAGCGGGGACCCACCGGACGGGCCACCATATTTCGCGAAAAAACGTTTCCCCCCTGACTGCTGGGGCCCACCAGCTACAGCTTCGCACGCAAGGAACTGCGTCCGGGCAAAAAAAAACAATTCGCCCCCCTGACTGCTGGGAGCCAACAGCTCCATCTTCGCACGCAAGGAAGTGCGTCCGGGCAAAAATATGATTCGCCCCCCTGACTGCTGGGACCCACTAGCTACATCTTCGCACGCAAAGGAAGTGCGTCCGGGCAAAAAAACGATTCACCCCTCTGACTGTTGGAACCCACCAGCTACATTTTCGCATGCAAGGAATTGCCTGACAGTCGGGACCCACCTGGTCGAAGCGTACGTAGCGTTGTCATTCTTGTCGCGAACTTGTACGTACATATATACTGGTCGATGTAGAGGCGCGCACGTGTCATAGTAGAGGCACGTACGTGTCGTAGTAGAGGCACGCACATAGCATGTACACGTACGTACATCGGCCAAGGTGCAAGAAAGAAAATACGGCCAGCGGGGTCTCGAACGCCTAGTCGCGCATACGTACGGCAAGGGCTCATGTTCATGGGGAGGCAACGGAATGCGTCGTGTTCATGGGGAGGCAACGGAATGCCTCGTGTTCATGGGGAGGCAACGAAATGCGTCGTGTTCATGGGGAGGCAACGGAATGCATCGTGTTCATCGGGAGGCAACGGAACGCGTGGGAGCCAACCGGCTTGGACGGAACAGGTGATGGAAACGAGGCCTGGCGTACCGCAGAACGGAGGAAACGGACCTCCTACGGTCGAAATGGGGGTCTCGTTGATCGGGAGGGGTGTGGCGTACCGCAAAATGGAGGAAATAGACCTCCTACGGTCGAAACGGGGGTCCTGTTGATCGGGAGGGGTGTGGGGTACCGCAAAACGGAGGAAACAGACCTCCTACGGTCGAAACGGGGGTCCTGTTGATCAGGAGGGGTGTGGCATACCGCAAAACGGATGAAACGGACTTGTGTTGGAGCGCTACGGTGAAACGGGGGGAGGGGTGTGGCGTACCGCAAAACAGGACTCCACGGGATACTGTTCATCTCCATCGTCGACCTCCTCCAGCCTCCACGGGCTACCGTCGACCTCCTCCAGCCTCCACGGGCTCCTGTTCATCCAGCCTCCACCGCGCGCTACTCCACCAGCTACTGTTCAACCACCCCTCCACGGGCACTCCTCCACCGTCTACTGTTCATCCAGCCCTCCACACCACGGGGTCCTGTTCAACCACCCCTCCACGGCCACCCCTCCACCGTCTACTGTTCATCCAGCCCTCCACACCAAGGGTTCCTGTTCATCCAGAGGCAACGCCACCGCTCACTGTTCATCCAACCCCCCCCCCCTCAACGCTCACTGTTCATCCCGGAGGCAGCATCGATCGGCTTCAGTTAGCAGCAGTAGCGAAGGAATCGCTCCATCGGGTTCAGTTAACAGCCATCGATCGATCGCTCGGGTTCAGTAACGCGTAGCCTGCAGTGCAATCGCTCGAGTTCAGTTAGAGCCCAACGCCTCGCTCGGCTTTAGTTAGAGCCAACACCTCACACACACACGCGTACGTACAAGAGAAACGCGCATCGCTCCGCCCCGAACCTCCCACCGTAACCGGCAACTCCCCAAAAAATTTCTCCCCCTCGCTTCTACCACGGTTTTTTCTGTCATGGACGGCCCAAAGAATGTCATGCAGCTGCGTCTCCGGCCCGCCCAGGGCGAAAAGCCCATTTTCTGTCATGATTTTTTGTCATAGAAGTAGGAGCCCACCACATCTATGATGATACCGGGTTTTGTCACAATTATCGTCATAGAAGTGTCATATGTATGGCAGAAAAAAAAATTCGTTCGGCCCAAAATGTCACGGATGTGTCTTTTTTTGTAGTGTTAGCTCGACGCCTGCCGCCACCGCCAGGCTGCCGACAAACCCCACCGCATTTTGCCACTTCCGCTTGCCGCCTCCTATCGCCATCGACTTTCTTGACGCTACTCACGGTAGACCCAGCTCCGCTCGGTTGGGGAATCTACCGTACTGAGGGTTTTTTTCTCACAGACGACAAGGCAACTAATTTAATGAGATATTATCTCATCTCTCATCCCAGTTCATCTGCCTCCTTTAATCACCTGGCGGAAATCATCATGAATTCATTTTTATTCGAGCTGATTTGAGGGTTTTCTTTCATTCATAGAGTGTACAATGCGCTAACATATCAGGACCTTGCGACCTCCGCCAGAGATTCCATCTCACCGTACCAGATGACTTGAGCATGTACGCAGTATGTTCAATCTCACCCTAGATCGGTTGGCATGGCCTACTTTCCTGAAGATTTTCTAAATATTGCTACATTTGGATAAAAGGTGCCACATGCACCATATACGTCAAAGGGGATTTTTTTCCCTCTTCTTTCTATATTAGGCAAATTAATGATGTATTGTTCTTTCGATTACTCTCATATTTCCATGACATCATGTTTATCCTATCTGTTTAGTTATAGATTTTTGTCCTTCGATTTCAACTGCTCTACAGTTCTTTCAATTTGGGCCCATATTTGCATGCTACCATATTTTCTTTAACAATCCTACAATTTTCTACAGCGCATCCCTTGCTATGCAACAGATTATGTAGTACACAATTTTTCCCTTTACATAGATCAAGGCTGCCCGGATGTCATACTGCACACAAACCGTGGATTTATAGTCGTTGCTACTGTAAGACTTGATGAACGTGGTGACTCCTATTTTGGCACTGGCTTTTGGAAAGAAATTTCTAAGTTTTATGTGCTGAAAGCTGGCACTAAAATTGGACTACACATAAAAGGGCCTGGTCATGAGATATATGCTAACTTCCCCGACAAAATCATCCGTCCTGAATTTGTTCGAAGTAAGTTTTCTTTTCAACTATCTGCATGTTGACTTGCCTAGCAGTGTTAAATGAATTGTGTAGTATTTAAGCAACCAATTGTTATTCTCTTTTGTTACTATATTTCTGCCTAATAACTTCTAGTTACCAATACACTTTTCTATTGCCCTGTTTTACCTAAATATTCCCTGTACGCTCATTTCTATCAGAAAGCGCCGCGAACAAGGAGACTCCGGAGGTAGAGAACGGGGTTGGCAACAAGCGGAGGCGGGGCGAGCTAGAACCGCAAGCGACTCTAGCAGGCATAGACTTCATCAGCAGCCTCCCCGATGATATGTTGACAGTCATCATCTCCCTCCTCCCAATCAAATGTGGGGTGCGGACAATCGTCCTTTCCCGACGGTGGCGTCCCCTATGGAGCTTCACCCCTCTCAACCTCATCGACACCCATGATCTCTGCCATGGCTATTGCAAAAGCTTGGATGCGTTCTCCAAGATCCTCGGCAGTCACCCTGGCCCAACTAGAGGCCTTAGAATGGGCAAGTTCCATTCCAATAGCAGGGCCCGAGCCAAGCTTGATGAGTGGTTCAGATCCCCCGCCCTAGATAAGCTCAAGGAGCTCACTTTTGGTGATGGGCATATGCGCTCGCTGCCAACGTCCGCGCTCCGCTTCGCACCCACGCTGCGCGTCACCAAGTTCAGGAACTGCCATCCCCCCCTTAATGACGTGCTCGCTCTTATTCTACCATGACTGAAGCACCTGAAGCTCGTCACGGTCTGCCTCTCAAACGGTGCATGGAGCGCCTGCTCGGTGGCTGTATTGCATTCGAGTACCTTCATCTTCAGGCGATCAATGGGTTGAGTACATTCCACATCACCTCCATGACTCTCTGGACTATTTATGTGTGTTGTTGGTTTGGTAGGAAGACATCACAAGATGTGTACCACGGTATAGTCACTGAGGACACACCTGCACTTGAGAGATTACTTGTACTTGATCAAGTAGGTCCAACAAGAATCAATGTCATTTCTAAGCCGATATTGACAGTGTTGGGCTACTCGTCTGACAAATACTCCGTACTTGCTATTGGATCCACACCCGTTCAGGTACAACAGCCGCCTTCTACCTATCCGTCTACAAATTAACATTATTTCTAATTTTCAAGATGTTTGTTCATCTGCCATTCAGAAAATGATTCCGACAAGCCTGACCGCGAAACTGTGCACAGTGAAGGTCTTGGCACTAGATCTATCGGCCCCAACCTGGAGCAAGTTGTCACTTTCTTGAGATGCTTTCTGTGCCTGGAGAAGCTATATATCGAGGTGATGTTCTTTTCCTATTAAATTTTAACCATAAGGGATTTCATTTTGTGACACCTTTTCTAGGTTTAGAATGACAATGTACTACAATTTATGAAGGATTCTTTTGGAGGATTTCAATACATACATGTCTCCTTTTCCAAGTTTACAAGGACAATACTTGATCCATATGGTGACAATCCATATGCATTTCTCCTTTGGATTCATATGTACAAGTTTTCTTGGGGAACTTTTCATCCACTCCAACATCTTGTGAAGATCGAAGATGGCATGTTAATGCTCATGTTAATCATTTCAGATCGAAGATGGCATGTTAGTGCATTTTACAAATCCTGCAAACCAAATAGGCATGTAGTTGTGTTCAAAACTGCATCTAGGCACTAACACGTTTTCTTCTTTTGCAGATAAGATTAGGCCTAGTGGTGGATAATGTGATACAATATAACAATCACGTCGAATGCCTAGATCTGCATCTCTCAGAAATTACTTTGAACTCCTACCGAGGAACCTTACCGGAGATTATATTCGCCAGGTTCTTTGTTGTCAAAGCAAGGGTGCTGAAAGTAATGAAGTTTGCCCTACATTTATTTCGGCAAAATGAATGGTTTGTTGATCAGCGCTGGCGCCTACGGTAGAATGGAATAGGCTCCAAAAATGTTGAATTTCATTTTGGAACTTCAGATGACAGAGTAATCGGAACTCATCATATCAACCTCATACATGACTTCTCAGTGGTGACCCCTTTGCGAAAGTTGTGTGGTTTCGAAACCAGACTTAGAAGTGGTAATATTAGTTTGAACCTCTCTGGTATCCATGTTCAACGGATCAGCGCGAGCGTTTGCAGCTGATGAGCTAAATTTCATTTATAATATCAGTCCGAACCTTGTAATCTTTGAATTTGAGCCATATAACTCTGGAATTTGAACCTTGTAATATTTCGAGCCTTTCTGGTACAATCATTGAAATGGCATTGTATGAGACTCGTATATTGGTAGCACTATTTTGACCTTAATATGCAATGGTCTTAGATTTGATTTATTAACGAATCTGTTTACCTTGTCGATCTCATAGCACACGATCTGTATAGCTAACTCGACTGCGATCTTGGACATTACACCATGTGCCCTATAGAGCGCAGAATTAATTATCACACTTGAGTATCCATCATCACCCTTCTGTGTAACTTTGACCTCATCACCCATGGGTAAACTTACGACCGAAGTCATTCCACACACTTTGTTTTTAAAAATCTTTTTGCTAATAAACACCCACAATTTGTCCCTCTTCTAGCCGACGCGTGGCAAACCAAGCCGGGCGAGAAGCTTGCGCGGTAAATTGCGCGGTAGCGCAGGAATAGGCTCACCGATGATACATTTGGTGCCTCTTCGAGCCCACGCATGGTCAAACTGCAGTGTGGTGTTGTCAAGCATGCACTGGAATCCTCACTGCGGTGCGGTGTTATCAAGCGCACACTGGAATCCTCCGCCATGAACACCGTCACAAGACATGACGATTACAGGCGCTGGCCCTCATTTCTATAGTGGCTATTTAACCCTTGTGTCTCTTCAACCTTTTGGTTGCACCCCACCATTGCAAGAAGCACACCCACCATGACAAATTCTTAGAGAGTATCCTGCGCGGCTCCAATGGAACTCCGAGCGGCTGCCGACGACGAGCAGCAGTTCACCATGCATGCCGTGATGGACACCCATCGAAGGTTCACGGAGCTCTCGGTGGTGTTCGCCAACAACCCAGTCTGGGTGGAGCACTCCATCCGCATCATGGAGTTGTTGCTTGCAGACGAGAAGTACAAGGTGGTTGGGTTCGACCTCGAGCACACCCATGCTCGTGTCGGGTCTTGTCCCAAGGTCGTCGTTGCCCAGATGTGCGTGCGCAACCATGTCCACGTCTACCACCACTGCCTGGCCACAAGGCCTTGCGAGCATTTCGCCAGGTTTGTCAACAGCCCCACTACATGTTCGCTACGGTCGACATCACCAACGATGTCAAGGTGCTAAATAATTCGGGCATCGCCTGCGAAAATCTTGTTGACATCGCCAATACAAGATCTAGGGCAGCAAGGAGCATGAGAAGGACTCACTGGTTCACCTTGCCGAGGCCATCATCGACCCCTACTACAAAGACATGAAGGATTCCTACAACAACGACAAGCATGCCTAGCACTCGGCCTGGATGGAGAAACTCTACAAAGCTCACGTCGTGTACGCGGCCAAGGAGGCGTACACGTGCTACGACATGTACAGGCGGATCGTTGACATGAGGAAGTGCCTCCTTCCTCAAAACGGCCAGGGATCCAGCCGGAAGAAGAGCAATGGCAAGCGTCATTGCAACAATAAGTAGATGATTAGATCCTCGTTTCTCCTAGTTTAGTATGCATGTAATTGCTTAATTTGGTGTGTGAAAATGTTATGTGTGTAGTCACTTGTGTAATTGTATGCTTAATTTGGTTATGCAATGCTGTCTTTTTAAGTATATATGTTGATGCTCTGTAGACAGAGCAAATCACATCACACACGGACTAAACAAGGGAACCCGTTGGTGATGATTTCATCAATCACTGACAATTGTATACCAGCAATCGTTTGCTCACAACACACACGGCTTGTTAACAGGAATTGTCTGTGTTGGTTATCGGTCTTCCCAAACATTTCTGATTACAGACCTATTTGTCGCGTATCACACACATCTTGTTATATTGAGCCGTTTTTGTTCTCTTGTCTCAACACAAACAGTTCATCCGAGTGGACCGCATGTTGTATATCGCACACATCTTGATCTGGCTGACCATTTCTTTTGTGTTGCCTAATCACAAACAGTTCATCCGAGTGAACCGTATGTTGTGTATCACACACGCCTTCATCTGGCTGCCCATTTCTTTTGTTCCTGCTCATCGCAAACAGTTAATTGAACGTAACCATATGCCCTGCATCGCACACGCAACTAAAATCTGAACCGTGTTTGATGCATCCGTCATCGCAAACGTTTTGCACATTTTTGACGGTTTTCTTACACCATCGTTTGCGACTATTGCATTGCACATAGTTTCTCAAAGGGTCTCTAATTGTAGTGTCGTGTTAGCAGCATCCTACAATAGTGCATCTCAACAACACTCGATAGCAATAGGAAGTCGTGCTCATCTAGTTCCTCCATGAGAACTGGGACATCTTCGCATGGAAACCATCTGACATGCCAGGTGTACCCATGGGGCTGGCTGAGCACCGTTTGCGTGTTGACCCGAAAGAAAAACCAGTGAAAGAGCATCTCCGATGGTCCTCAATGGAAAAGATAAAGGCGATTGGCGAGGAAGTGGCTTGGCTCTTGGCAGCTGAGTTTATCCATGAGATTTACCACTCCGAGTGGCTCGCCAACATCGTCATGGTCCCTAAGAAAGATGATTCACTTTGTATGTGTATCAACTTCAAGCATATCAATTGGGCCTGCCCGAAAGATCATTTTCCTCTCCCCCGCATCGACTAGCTTGTTGACTCGACTGCGAGGTGCGAGCATTTGTCCTTTTTGGATGTATTTCGGGTACCATCAGATCCGACTGTATGGACCCGATGAAATAAAAACGGCCTTCATCACCACCATTCGGGTGTTTTTGATATGTTACCATGCCTTTTGGTCTCAAGAATGCTGGTGCCATGTTCATGCGCATGATCCAGAAGTGCCTGCTCACTCAAATCAGTCGAAACGTGGAAGTATACATGGATGATATTGTGGTCAAGTCAAGCAAGAGTTCCGACCTGCTGACTGACCTCGCTGAAACATTTGCCAACCTAAGAAGATATGACATCAAGCTTAATCCGTCCAAGTGCACATTCGGAGTCCGAGGAGGGAAGTTGCTCGGTTTTCTTGTTTTTGAAAAAGGAATCAGCGCAAACCCAGGAAAGATTGGAGCAATTCTCCAAATGAAAATCCCTATGTCGGATTTAGGGTTCTGGCAAAATCCTCGAGGTTCGAACACTGGGGTGCACACAAAGATTTCCCCCTACCGAATCTCGCTCTCAGCCTCGCCGCGGTCTCTAAGCTTAGCTCGATGAACTCACGACACAAGAGACGCAAGATTTATACAGGTTCGGGCCACCGTTGTGGTGTAATACCCTACTCCTGTGTGGTAGTAGTGGATTGCCTCTTGGGCTGGTGATGAACAATAGAAGGGAAGAACAGCCTCATGAGGAGAGGTGTTCTTGAGCTGGTGTGGTGTTCTACATGTTCTGGTTTCGGTCCCCTTCCTACTGCGGTGGCTAGTCCTATTTATAGATGCCCTGGTCCTCTCCCCAAATATTGAGTGGGAAGGGATCCAACAACGGCCAATTTGAAAGGGGACAACTAGTACAATTTGTCCTGACTAAAGGTGGTCTTCGCTTGTCAAAGGCGCTGGTGGTGACGCCGTCTTGGGCTCCATGATGACCTCCGTCCTACCGTCCTGCTGGCCTTGGTCTTGTTGCACCGATATGGAAACCTTTGCTTGATGCCTTGGTACTCCGCACCTGCACTTGCCCCCTTAGCACCAAAGGGGAAACGAGGACACTGCGCGCGATGGCGCCCGCCTGGCGCCCGCCCAGCCTTGGTCGTCATGGCTTGCATCACAGGAACCTCACTAGGTACCCCTTTCCTTGATCTCTCCGCCCCCTCACGAGCCTGCCTGGTGAGGCCGCTCCTGAGGAGGCCTTGTGTCATCTGCCTCGTGAGGGTCTTGAGTGTTGGTTGACGAAGGCAAGCTGTATTGGGCCACTAGTGGAGCCACGCCGTGGGCCGCAGGCAGGCAAGTCTGGGGACCCCCGTTCCCAGAACACCGACAGTAGCCCCCGAGCCCAAGGCACACTCGGAATTGGCTTAGTGGCAAAGCCAAAGGGCAAGTGCGGAGCGCCACGGGCCCCAATAGCCCGCGGCCTTGGTCGATGCATGGCGACTGATTGGACATGGGCGTCTCCGCTTCCCCACGCTGCCTCGGCAACTGCCTGTCTTGACGAGTCCCTGGTGAATGCAAAAAGGGGCTATCATTACCTGTGATCATGGAGGTCGACGGTTGGCCTCCCTTGGGCAATAAATGAGGAGGGGTGAGATCCCTCGTCGCCCATCTCTTGCCATTCCGCTCGCTTCTCCTCCCTCGCTCTGTTGCTTGAAGCACCCCCCATGGTGCCTGCGAAGAGGTTTTCGGCTGTGGAGAAGGGGAAGGCTCGCTAGGAAGGGCTTGGCTCTCCTCCACCCAAGCGTGGGCGCGGTCACCCTCACAAGCACTCCGCAACCCCCGCCGTGGCTCCCCGCGGCCGCGGCGGTGGTCCTTCACATGGTGGGGGCCGCCCATGTCGAGGCAGCCTGGTTGGTGGAGGAAGGCGTGTTGTGGCCGTGCGGCCTCCCGGGCCACGCTTCCACTCGGCGGAGGTGCTTCCGGAATTCGTCGTGTGGTTGGAATACCTGGCCGGCAGCTGGCTTCAGCTCCCGCGCTTCTTCGTCGGTGAACTGCCGGCCGCTGGCCCAGGCGGGCTCTGGTTGCAGGCGGACGGCTGCTACAGCAGGGCTTCCTGGTTCACGGTGGAGGTCTCCATCGCCGGCAACGCAGCCTTAGCCCGAGGCTGGCAGATGTTTGCCCGCGTGTGTCCTTGGCAGGCCGTGCACCCTCCACTTCAGGTATGATGGTGTCGCGACCCTCTATGTGAGGGTGTTCGGAGGGGATGGCCGCTGCGTTGAGTGCTGGCCTGAAGACAACAACGGCGACGAGGTGCTCGGTCCTGGCGATGGTCATGACGAGGGTGAAGGCGAACTCACTCCCGGCGCGACCGCGACTCATCAAGCTACGGCGGCTCCTCCTCCGGCGACAACTCCTCTAGCGGCGGCTATGATCAACCGCCACGCCGCCGTGTCTGCCTCGAGGGAGGCAGCAGGGCGTCCCGTTGCTGCACTTCAGTGAAGAACGAGGTGGGGTCTGGCTGAGCTCAGGAGGTCACCGTAGATCCCTCCTCGCGAACTGCTGCAAGGCGCGTGCTATTTTTGTTTGGTTTTCCTTCCTTCCTGCATTGAGAGAGACAATTATGGGGCCCCGTGGGGGCGTGCAACAAACTATGATTTCCTAGTTAACATGTTGTATTTATTGTTCCTGGCTATGTCATGGCGTCGTTGTGGTACGTTGGCGTGTAGGAACAACTTAGCTTGGCATGTTTGAAGTAGTTTCTTCCGTGCGAGGTGCCCGCTTTAGGCCTTGTCGGGCGCCTTAGGAGCTGCAAAAAACTCGTTGAGAGACTGTCATTTTCTGAATCCTGGTCGCAAGGACTGCCGGCCGTGGCCCGGTGTTGGGGAACATAGTAATTTCAAAAAAATTCCTACGCACACAAAAGATCATGGTGGTGCATAGCAACGAGAGGGGAGAGTGTTGTCCACGTACCCTCGTAGACCGAAAGCGGAAGCATTGGAACAACCCGGTTGATGTAGTCGTACGTCTTCACGGCCCGACTGATCAAGCACTAAAACTACGGAACCTCCGAGTTCTAGCACACGTTCAGCTCGATGACGATCCCCGTACTCCGATCCAGCAGAATGTCGGGGAAGAGTTCTGTCAACACGACGGCGTGGTGAGGATCTTGATGTTCTACCGTCGCAGGGCTTCGCCTAAGCACTGCTACAATATTATCAAGGACTATGGTGGAGGGGGGCACCGCACACAGCTAAGAGATCAAGAGATCAACTGTTGTGTCTAGAGGTGCCCCCCTGCCCCTGTATATAAAGGAGCCAAGGGGGAGGGGGCGGCCGGCCAAGGAGGGGCGCGCCAAGGGGAGTCCTACTCCCACCGGGAGTAGGACTCCCTTCTTTCCTAGTTGGATTAGGAGAAGGGGGAAGGAGGAGGGAGAGAGGAAGGAAAGGGGGGCGCCGCCCCCTTCTCCTTGTCCTATTCGGACTAGGGGGAGGGGCGCGCGGCCCAGCCCTTGCCTCCTCTCCTCTTCTCCACTAGGGCCCATGTAGGCCCATTAAGCCCCCGAGGGGTTCCGGTAACCTCCCGGTACTCCGATAAAATCCCAATTTCACCCGAAACACTTCCGATATCCAAATATAGGCTTCCAATATATAAATCTTCATGTCTAGACCATTTCGAGACTCCTCGTCATGTCCATCATCTCATCCGGGACTCCTAACAAACTTCGGTACATCAAAACTCATAAACTCATAATAAAACTGTCATAGAACCTTTAAGCGTGCGGACCCTACGGGTTCGAGAACTATGTAGACATGACCTAGAACTGTTTCCGGTCAATAACCAATAGCGGAACTTGGATGCTCATATTGGCTCCTACATATTCTACGAAGATCTTTATCGGTCAAACCGCATAACAACATACGTTGTTCCCTTTCTCATCGGTATGTTACTTGCCCGAGATTCGATCGTCGGTATCCAATACCTAGTTCAATCTCGTTACCGGCAAGTCTCTTTACTCGTAACATAATGCATCATTCCGTAACTAACTCATTAGCTACATTGCTTGCAAGGCTTATAGTGATGTGCATTACCGAGAGGGCCCAGAGATACCTCTCCGACAATCGGAGTGACAAAACCTAATCTCGAAATACTCCAACTCAACATATACCTTTGGAGACACCTGTAGAGCTCCTTAATAATCACCCAATTACGTTGTGACGTTTGGTAGCACACAAAGTGTTCCTCGATAAATGGGAGTTGCATAATCTCATAGTTGTAGGAACTTGTATAAGTCATGAAGAAAGCAATAGCAACATACTAAACGATCAAGTGCTAAGCTAATGGAATGGGTCAAGTCAATCACATCATTCTCCTAATGATGTGATCTCGTTAATCAAATGACAACACATGTCTATGGTTAGGAAACATAACCGTCTTTGATTAATGAGCTAGTCAAGTAGAGGCATACTAGTGACATTAAGTTTGTCTATGTATTCACACATGTATCATGTTTTCGGTTAATACAATTCTAGCATGAATAATAAACATTTATCATGATATGTGTCGACGTTCTAGGAACGGGGGTACCCGGACTTGCCTGCCTGCGGCCTGCGGCGTGGCTCGAGGAGTGGCCCAGTACGGCCAATCTTCATCAACACATGCTCAAGACCCTCGCGATGGGCCAAGCCTCACGGGGCGGACGACAGGAGGCTTCCTCGGTCACAGCCTCGTCAGGCTGGCTCGATAGGAGGTGGAGAGATCAAGGCAGGGTACCTCACGAGGTGCCCATGACGCAAGCCATGACGACCAAGGCCAGGCGGGCGCCAGGCGGGCGCCGGCCTGCGCAGAGTACTTGATTCCTCTTTGGTGCAAAGGGGGCAAGTGCAGGCAAGAGTATCAAGCAAAGGCAACCATTTTGGTGCAAGAAGACCAAGACTAGCAGGACGGCAGAATGGAGGTCATCGTGGAGCCCAAGCCGGCGTCATCGTCAGGGCCTTTGGCAGGCGAGGACCAACTTTAGTCAGCATAAGTGTACTAGATGTTCCCATTCAAAATGGCCAACTATTGGCACCCTTCCCGCTCAATATTTGGGAAGAGGCCCAGGGCCTCCGCCTATAAATAGGACTAGCCACCCACAGGGTAGAGGGATCGAGAGAACATGGATAGAAAAACATAGAGAGAGAGAAGCGACTGAACTCCCCCTAGCAGTTCATCGCACTAGCCAAGAACAGACCCTCGCGAGGCTGTTCTTCCTTGTGCTATTCATCATCAGCCCAAGAGGCAATCCACACACCACACACTGGAGTAGGGTGTTACACCATAATGGTGGCCCGAACCAGTATAAACCTTGTGTCCTCTGTGTTGTTCTTCGTGTAGTTTAGATCCTTGTGAGTCGACGAGTCACGGGTAGGCAGTAGGTGTGATCTCCGCGCGCACCCGAGAGTTCGAACCATGAGGGTCTGCCGGAACCCGAAATCCGACATTTGGCGCGCCAGGTAGGGGTGCGCCGGAATCTGCCTTCCGTCGCCTCGTGTTTTCGCCGCCCATCGCATCCATGTTAGACGCTCGTCCAGCCCGCGCCGAGCGCCGGGCCGCTCTCGCCACTCGCGTCGCCCAAACGGCCCCCGTCGGCGGGCGCCCCTGTCGTTCCCCATCGCCTGCCGTCAACGCCGCCACCGGCCCGGCGGGAAACGAGCAGCAGGCGTCGTCTCTGCACCCTTCGGTGCAGCGAGAAGGCCACACCACCACTCCGTTGCTGACTCCAGCCAGTTCCTCGTCCCACGCCCATCGCGCTCCTGCGGACGCGCACGCCGTGCTGCTCCTGGCACGGGAGCTCCTGCACTACCATCTCGTCGATGACCTCTACGACGAGTGGCTCGCCCGCATCACTGAGCTCGTCAGCGCCGCTGGGGGCTCCCCTGCACCATCCCTCTCACTGCACCGCGCCCCGCCCTGCGCGAGCGACGAAGCTCCGGGGGCGCCTCAGCCGCCTCCCCCTCAAGAAGGCACCTTGGCCCTAAGGCGCGTGGCCCCTGGGCGGAACCCACTTCGTCCGACGCCAACACAGCAAGAGAAGAGCTGCCAAGAGATCCCTCTGTCAGCGTTCTGGGAACGGGGGTCCCCAGACTTGCCTGCCTGCGGCCTGTGGCGTGGCTCAAAGGAGGCCCAGCACAGCCCATCTTCATCAACGCAAGCTCAAGATCCTCGCGAGGGGCCAAGCCTCGCGGGGCGGACGACAAGGGGCTTCCTCAGGCACGGCCTCGTCAGGCTGGCTCATGAGGGGGCGGAGAGCTCAAGGCAGGGTACCTCGTGAGGTGCCCATGACGCAAGCCATGACGACCAAGGGCGCCAGTCGGGCGCCAGCCCGCGCAGTGTCCTCCATTCCTCTTTGGTGCAAAGGGAGCAAGCGCAGGCGAGAGCATCAGGCAAAGGCGTCCATTTCAGTGCAACGAGACCAAGACCAGCCCAACGGCTGGAAGGAAGTCATTGTGGAGCCCAGGCCGGTGTCATCACCAGAGCCTTTGACAGGCGAGGACCAACTTTAGTCAGGATAAGTGTACCCAATGTTCCCCTTCAAAAGGGCCAATTGTTGGCGCCCTTCCCGCTCAATATTTCGGAAGAGGCCCGGGGCCTTTGCCTATAAATAGGACTAGCCACCCCTAGGGTAGAGGCATCTGGATCCTCAACAAGAAATTAGTAGATAGAGCGACTAAACCCCTCCAAGAAGTTCATCGCACCAGCCAAGAACAGACCCTCGCGAGGCTGTTCTTCCTTGTATTGTTCATCATCAGCCCAAGAGGCAATCCACCACACCACACACTGGAGTAGGGTATTACACCACAATGGTGGCCTGAACCAGTATAAATCTTGTGTCTCTTGTGTTGTTCAGTTTGTTAGTTTAGGTCCTAGCGATTCGGTGAGGAGCGAGACGGTAGGGGGTAGAATCTCCGCGCGCACCCCAGTGTTCGAACCTCAAGGATCTGCCGGAACCCGAAATCCGACATTTGGCGCGCTAGGTAGGGGTGCGCCGGAATTTGCCTTCCGTCGTCTCTCTTCTCCGACATTGCGTCCATGTCTGACGCTCATTGGGCTCGCGCCGAGCGCTGAGCCGCCCTCGCTTCCCATGTCGCCCAGACGGCTCCCGCTGGCGGGCGCCCTCGTCGTTCCCTGTCGCCCGCCGTCGACACCGCCACCGGCCCGGCGGGGAACGGGCAGCAAGCATCGCCCCTGCGCTCCCCAGCGACCTCTTGGGAGGAGCCGCACAGCTTCTTCATCACCCACCCCGTCGCGCCAGCTCCTTCGGTCGTCGCAGCCCTCCTGGGCGGCTCGCAGGCGCCGCCCTCCAGCCGCCACGTCAAGACATTCGTCCGCCGGGTCGGCGCCGCCTCCACGCGGCAGGTGGCTCCCTTGGGCCAGGCGGAGCCATCGGCCGGGCTGACCTTCGACTCTGGGGACCACCCCACCAACTCGGCCGGCTCGGGTGCGCTCCCCATGCTCTGCACAGCCACCATCTACCAGGTGGCCGTCACCAGGACCCTCATCGACGGTGGCGCCAGCCTCAACGTACTCTCGGTTGAGGCCTTCAACCTCCTCTGCATACCCGGGGAGCGGCTGTAGCCCAGCCGGCCTTTCTCGGGCGTAGGAGGTGGGTCGTCCAGCTCCTTGGCACAAATCCGGCTTCCGGTGACCTTCGGCACCTACGACAACTTCCGCACGGAACTGGTCGACTTCGACATTGCCCCCATCGGCCTCCCCTACAATGCCATCCTTGGCTATCCAGCATTGGCCAAATTCATGGTCACGACTCACCCGGGGTACAACCTCATGAAGATGCCCGGGAGCAACGGCGTCCTCACTGTGCCCGGGGACACCGAGGGTGCGCTGCGAGTGCTCAAGCTCGCCCTCAAGATGGCGGCGGCGGCACGGCCCACCAATGCGGAAACCCCCAAGCCCAAGGGGGCTGCGCCGACCAAGAAGAAGCAGTTGTTCACCCAGGACAAGGCGGAGACCAAGCAGATACCTGTCGACGAGGACGGGTCCACGAGCGCCACTTTCACCATAGGCGCCAACCTCGAGCCCGAGCAGGAGGAAGCCCTGGCCAAGTTCCTGCGTGCAAACAAGAAGGTGTTCGCCTGGGGAGCCCGATCAGCTGGCAGGGATCCCACGGGGCGTAATCGAGCACCACCTCAACGTGTGTCCCAGCGTGCGTGCTGTGAAGCAGAAGGCGAGGAGGCAGTCCACTGAAAAGCAGGCCTTCATCGTCCAAGAGACCTGCAAGCCAGAAGCCGCAGGGGTTATTCGCGAGGTCCGATACCCGGATTGGCTGGCCAACCCCGTGGTTGTTCCAAAGAAGGGAGGAAAGGAACGCATGTGTGTCGACTTCACCAACCTTAACAAAGCATGCCCGCAAGATCCGTTCCCGCTCCCTCGCATCGACCAGATCGTCGATTCCACCGCCAAATTTGACCTGTTATGCTTCTTGCATGCCTTCTCCGGGTATCACCAGATCAAAATGGCGGTGGAAGACGTGGAAAAGACGGCCTTCCTAACCCCGTGTGGGGTGTACTGCTATACATGCATGACATTCGGGCTGCGCAACGTGGGGGCAACCTTCCAGCGGCTCATGCACATCACCTTGGGCCCGCAGCTCGGGAAGAATGTGGAGGCTTACGTCGACGACATCGTAGTGAAGTCTCGCGAGGCCAAGACTCTGATACAAGACCTGGAGGAAACCTTCGCGAGCCTCAACACAGTGAGCCTGGGACTCAACCCGGAGAAGTGTGTGTTTGGAGTTCCCTCGGGCAAGCTCCTGGGTTTCCTCGTATCCCACCGAGGCATCGAGGCCAACCCAGAAAAGGTCAAGGCAGTTGAGGACATGAGCCCACCAAAGACCCTCAGGGAAATGCAGAAGCTCACGGGGCGCGTGACGGCGCTGGGGCGTTTCATCTCCCGATTGGGGGAACGGGCGCTGCCTTTCTTCCAGCTGATGAAGAAAAAGGGGCCCTTCGAATGGACTGAAGAGGCCGACAAGGCGTTCCAAGATCTCAAGAGGTACCTAACCAGCCCTCCAGTGATGGTTGCCCCGCGCCCTCGGGAGCCCTTGGTACTCTACCTCGCCGCCACTCCCTACTCCGCTAGCGCAGTCCTGGTGGCAGTTAGAGAGGAGCGTCGGGCCAAGACCACGGCGGCCACTCGAGCCAAGGCGAGGCTGAATCAAAAGGAACTCGCAGAAGCCACCACCACGACTGAAGAAGATCAGCCATCGCAGCTAAGCGCACCAGGGGCGGGAGAGGCCTTTCTTCCAGGCACCCAGCTTCCGGAGGCCCCGCCACCTCAGGAGGCACCACGGCTTCTGGAGGACGCCACCAGCACCGACGCCCCTAGCCTCGTCGAGCACCCGGTGTACTTCGTCAGCACAGTGTTACGGGATGCAAGGGCACGGTACCCCATGCCGTAGAAGCTCCTCCTCGCACTACTGGTGGCTTCGCGCAAGCTGTGGCACTACTTCCAGGGTCATCCAATCAAGGTTGTCTCGGCGTACCCCTTGGAGAGGGTGCTCAGGAGCCCCAACTCAGCCGGAAGGGTCGCCGAGTGGAACATTGAACTACAAGCATTCCAGCTCGAGTTTAGCACGACCAGAGTCATCAAGGGGGCCGCGCTGGCAGATTTCGTGGCCGAATGGACAGAGGCACTGGGCCTCAGGGCCAGCGAGGATCGATCCCTCTCCCCAGGAAGCGAAGCGCCAGAAGGCTGGGTCATGTACTTCGACGGAGCGTTCTCCAGGCAGGGCGCTGGAGCTGGGGCGGTGCTCATATCTCCCGCTCAGGACAAGCTCTACTACGCCGTGCAGCTCTGTTTCTAGCAAGGCGAGAAGGTCTCCAACAATATAGCAGAGTACGAGGGACTGATAGCAGGCCTGAAGGCCGCCGCTGCCCTGGGAGTGAAGCGTCTTACTATCAAGGGTGATTCGCAGCTCCCCGTCAATTTCTCCAACAAGGTGTACGAGCCAAGAGATGAGCACATGGAGGCCTACCTTGCGGAGGTCCACAGGATGGAGAAACAGTTCTGGGGATTGGAGCTGCAGCATGTGCCCCGCCGCACTAATCAAGAGGCCGACGACATCGCCAAACGAGCCTCCAGGAGGTTGCCCCAGGAGCCGGGCGTCTTTGAGGAACGGCTCTTCAAGCCTTCAGCCGTGCCACCATTGTCAAGCACAGCACAGCCTCGGGTGGAGCTCCCTCAGCCACCTGCCTCGGGAGCCCCAGCCTGTGGCCCGGCCTCGGGAGCACGCCTGCTCCTGACGATAGAACCTCAAGAAGGGTGCTGGATCACAGAGCTCAAGAGTTACTTAGCACAAGGGACCTTGCCTGAGAAGGAGGAGGAGGCAGAGCATGTGGCGCGGCAAGCCACAGCGTACTGCATCATGGATGGAGAGCTCTACCGGAAACGATCGAACGATGTGTCCCTGCGCTACATCACCAGGGAACAGGGGAAGGAACTGCTGGCAGATATACACGGTGGAGACTGTGGGCATCATTCGTCGTCACCGACCCTTGTCGGCAAAGCGTTCCGCAGTGGTTTCTATTGCCCACTGTGCTCAATGACGCTGTTGAACTTGTGAAGGCTTGCGAGGCCTGCCAATTCCATGCCAAGCAAATCCACCAGCCGGCAGGAGGTCTGCAAACCATCCCCCTCACTTGGCCATTCGCGGTCTGGGGGCTGGACATCCTGGGCCCTTTTCCTCGGGCGCCAGGGGGCTATCGCTACCTCTACGTCGCCGTGGACAAATTCACCAAGTGGGCCAAAGTCGAGGCCGTCCGCACCATCCCTGCTGGTTCTGCAGTCAAGTTCGTCAAGGGCATCGTGAGCCGGTTCGGAGTTCCGAACCGCATCATCACCGACAACGGTTCGCAGTTCACCAGTAACCTTTTCAAAACATATTGTGCTAACCTTGGGACGCAGATATGCTACGCTTCGGTGGCGCACCCCCGAAGCAACGGACAGGCCGAGCGGGCCAATGCAGAGGTCCTGAGGGGCCTCAAGACCAGGACATTCAAGAAGAAACTGGAGGCCTGCGGCAGAGGCTGGTATGACGAGCTTCAGTCCGTGTTGTGGTCCATTCGCACAACCGCGACCAAGCCGACTGGAGAGACCCCCTTCTTCCTGGTCTATGGAGTCGAAGCGGTCCTCCCTCACGAGGTCAAGCATCGATCCGCGTGGGTCCTGGCGTTCGATGAGACGCTGCAGGACGCCATGCGGGGGACGGACCTCGTGATGGGGGAGGAGCGTCGTCGAGAAGCTGTGCTGCGAGCGGCAAGGTACCAGCAGGCACTCCGGCGATACCACTGCCGCAACATCCGCCCCAGAACTCTCGAGGTAGGGGACCTCGTGCTCTGGCGGGTCCTCTCTAGGGAGGGACTGCATAAGCTCTCTCCCATGTGGGAGGGCCCGTTCAAGGTTGTTCATGTTTCCAGGCCCGGCTCCGTGCACTTGGAGACTCAGGAGGGAGTACCTATACAGAACGCGTGGAACATCCAGCACCTCAGGAGGTTTTACCCCTGAAAAGGCCCAGAGCCTGTGAAGAAGGCGAATGCCTGTGAAGCTTATCTTTTTGGAAAAGGCCCGGAGCCTGTGAAGAAGGTGAATGCCTGTGAAGCTTATCTTTTGGGGAAAAGGCCCAGAGGCTGTGAAGAAGGCGAATGCCTGTGAAGCTTATCTTTTCTGAAAAGGCCCGGAGCCTGTGAAGAAGGCAAATGCCTGTGAAGCTTATCTTTTGGGGAAAAGGCCCAGAGCCTGTGAAGAAGGCGAATGCCTGTGAAGCTCATCTTTTTGTAAAAGGCCCAGAGCCTGAGAAGAAGGCGAATGTCTGTGAAGCTATCGCGTTTTCAAAAGGGCCCGGAGCCTGTGAAGAGGGCCAACGCCCGTGAAGCTTGCTTCACCGAAGAAAGGCCCGGAGCCTATGAAGAGGGCCAACGCCCGTGAAGCTTGCTTCCCCGAAGAAAGGCCCGGAGCCTGTGAAGAAGGCCAACGCCTGTGAAGCTCGCCACCCGTGACACTCTCACGTAATAATGAGTTGGGGCTGTACACGCCCCGGAGTCTCAGGGGTGCCAGCCTTAGGCCCTAGGGCTCCCTCCCACGCCCAGTGGCAGCACTTAGCTCCGCGCTGGTGACAAGACATCGAAGACTAGACTAGGTGTCGGGCGCGGCTTTTTTATTTCCTTTCTGCAGTTGACTAGTTGTTCCCATTTGGAGTTTTTATCAAAACTATCGCCATCTTTTGGTCAGTGGTTCTTCGGCTTCTTTCACTCTCCAGCCTCGATTTCTCTTGCACAGGGGCTCGCGAGGCGGAAGCCCCGGGAGCCCTCGCGAGCGTTCCTACCCCTATCGCTCAAGTTTTCACGACCCTGGTCCACAGCCGGAGCACCCCTCCGGACCATGCCTCACGGGCAGCACGACGCGAACACGGGGCCTGGGTTGGTCGCCCTCGCGGCCAAGGCCGGGGTTTACTTGCGAATGGGCGTACGATAGAAAAGAACAGTATCAGGATAACAAAGCAGTACAATGATTAACGGCGTTAACCCAAATGCACCCCCACGGGGCCGCACATTGCTGTCTTTTTTGCGCAGGAGAAAAGAAAGGAAAAGAACAAAAGCAGGCGAAGCACGTCTCGTGCCGGCCCTCTTGGAAGACTCGAGCCGCCTCTGGAGCTCAGGCAGACTCCCTCTCGCGCTTCACCGGGGCGCGGTGGCGGCGGACCCGCTCCCACCCTCCAAGCAGGCGCGGCGGTGTGGGGGCTGGCCGCGGCCGCTGCTGGAAGAGTCACCACCTGAAGAAGAGCTGGTGAAGCTTGAGGAGTCACGGTCGTCGCCAGCCACCCGCGTGCTGCCCTCCCCATCCACGCCGGGGCTGAGTCCTCGGCCGTGGTCGTCGTCCTTAGGGCAGCACCCCATGTGGCGGCCATCTTCCCCAAACACCCTCACGTAGAGGCTGGCGTCGCCGTCGTACTTGAAGTGCAGGGAGCACCGGCGGCGAAGACCACGCGCGCGAGCAAACGTCTGCCAGCCGCGGGTCAGGAACAGGTTCCCTGCAGCAGAGACCTCCAGAGAAGCCCACGAAGCCCGGCTGCAGCAGCCATCCGCCTGGAGCCAGAGGGCATCTAGGGCGCCATCTGGGAACTCGCCCAGGAGGAAGCGAGGGAGCTGAAGCCGGGCGCCGGATGGCTCTACCGCCCACACCACGAACTCCGGCAGCGCCTCCGCAGCGTGGAGGCGCGACCTCGGGGGTCGCACGGCTGGGGCGCGCCCGCCGACCATGGCCAGCCGCTCGTCGCCGCACTGAGAGCCACCTCCGCGACCATGGGGGACTGCCACCGAGGCCACAGGATGCTTGCGAGGGCGACCTTGACCGCGCTTGGGCGGGGGAGAGGATGACTCGACCTGGCGGGCCTTCCCTTTCTCTGCGGCCGAAAACTTCCTTGGTGGAGCCATGGAGAAGAAGGAGAAGCAAGAGGGGATAGGCTGGAAGGGCGCGCGCCATTCCATACTTATAGCCGGCGAAGGCCAACCGTCGGCTTCCACGATCACAGGTAATCATGACCCGCTTTGCATGCAGGGACTTGTCGAATCCGTGTAGTTACCAAGGCGTCATGGGGAAGCGGAGTCGCCCCCGACCAATCGACTGCCACGCGGCGCCCAAGGCCGCAGGCTGTTAGGGCCCGCGACGCTTCGCACTTGCCCTTTCGCCTCTCCGCCCGGCCAAGTTCGGGCGTGCCGTGGGCCCGGGGGCTACTGTCGGCGTTCTGGGAACGGGGGTCCCCAGACTTGCCTGCCTGCGGCCTGCGGCATGGCTCAAAGGAGGCCCAGCACAGCCCATCTTCATCAACGCAAGCTCAAGACCCTCGCGAGGGGCCAAGCCTCGCGAGGCGGACGACAAGGGGCTTCCTCAAGCACGGCCTCGTCAGGCTGGCTCATGAGGGGGCGGAGAGCTCAAGGCAGGGTACCTCGCGAGGTGCCCATGACGCAAGCCATGACGACCAAGGGCGCCAGTCGGGCGCCAGCCCGCGCAGTGTCCTCCTTTCCTCTTTGGTGCAAAGGGAGAAAGCGCAGGCGAGAGCATCAGGCAAAGGCGTCCATTTCGGTGCAACGAGACCAAGACTAGCCCAATGGCTGGAAGGAAGTCATTGTGGAGCCCAGGCCGGCATGATCACCAGAGCCTTTGACAGGCGAGGACCAACTTTAGTCAGGATAAGTGTACCCAATGTTCCCCTTCAAAAGGGCCAATTGTTGGCGCCCTTCCCGCTCAATATTTCGGAAGAGGCCCGGGGCCTTTGCCTATAAATAGGACTAGCCACCCCTAGGGTAGAGGCATCTGGATCCTCACCAAGAAATCAGTAGATAGAGCGACTGAACCCCTCCAAGCAGTTCATCGCACCAGCCAAGAACAGACCCTCGCGAGGCTGTTCTTCCTTGTATTGTTCATCATCAGCCCAAGAGGCAATCCACCACACCACACACTGGAGTAGGGTATTACACCACAATGGTGGCCTGAACCAGTATAAATCTTGTGTCTCTTGTGCTGTTCAGTTTGTTAGTTTAGGTCCTAGCGATTCAGTGAGGAGCGAGACGGTAGGGGGTAGAATCTCCGCGCGCACCCTAGTGTTTGAACCTCAAGGGTCTGCCGGAACCCGAAATCCGACACCCTCGTGCCCAAGAAGCTGCCCGTGTGCTCCCCGCACCGGCCCGGCATGAACGCGCTCCCGCTCCAGCACGCCAAGACCCCGCGTTACTCCAGGCGGCAGCGCACGGGGACCCGCAAGATCAAGCTCTCCGTCACCAAAGGGCTCCCGCGGCCACTGCAGGCTGCCGCGCCTTCTCAGCCGAGCTGTGCAGTGTGGCCTGGCCGGGCAAGTTCAAGCCAAATCTGTCCCCGCGCTACGATGGCACGGCTGAACCTGCTGAGTTCCTCCAGCTCTACGAGTTGGGCATCGAAGCCGCCAGCGGGGACGAGAAGGTCATGGCGAACTGGTTCCCCATGGCGCTCAAGGACGGCGCCCGCACCTGGCTCCTGAACCTGGCTCCTGGCACGATCTCCTCCTGGGATGAGATGCGCGCCCGATTCATCGCCAACTTCCAAGGCACACGCGGTTGACCCCCAGCCATGAGCGACTTGCGCCGCATCAAGCAGCAGCCGGGAGAGACCTTGCAGAAGTTCATCCAGCGCTTCAACAGCGCTCGCCTTAAGATCCCCAAGGTGTCTAAGGAGGTCATCATCTCAGCCTTCTCCGACGGCGTACGTGACGTCAAGATGAAGGAGGAACTTGCGATCCATGAGGACCTGTGCACATCCCTGGAGTTGTTCAATTCGGCGACCAAGTGCGCTAGGGCTGAGGAAGGGCGCCTATCCCTCCTCGAGCTGCCAGCTGCCGACCCATAAGAGAAGAAGCCCAAGGCCAAGGACGTGAAGCGCAAGGGGGCTGCTGTACTTGCAGCAGAACCGGACACCAAGCAAGGCAGGGATCAGCCTGAGTCATCCAGGGGCAGCCGGTACTGCGTGTACCACGATCTCCACACCCACAACACCAACGAATGCCAAGAGCTCAGGGCCGTGCGACACGTGCGCGCCGGCCGACGCCCTGAGCGCGGCGACCGGGGCTATGGCCGAGGAGGAGGAAGAGGTGGAGGACGCTGGGAAGACCGTGGCCCTCACCAAGGGTGGCGTGACCGACCTCGCGAGGACCGCTAGCAGGACCAGCCTCGTGAGGGAGGTTGGAGGGACCCACCTCGCGAGGGGGGTTGGAAGGATCAGCCTTGCGAGGATCGCCCATAGGGCAATGCGGGCCTCCCTCCTCTGCCACCGCAGCCAAGGAGGAATGAAGACCATCATCAGGACGAGGTGGATGGAGGCTTCCAGGAGCCGCGCGCAATCGCTTGCATCTTGGGCGGCGCTCAAGCCCCGGCCTCTCAGCGCATCTTCAAGAAGTTTGCTCACGAAGTGAATGCAGTCCTCCCCAAGCTTGAGGCCACACACCCTCTCAGGTGGTCAGCGTGCGCCATCACGTTCAGCTCAGCGGATCAGCTCAAGTGCGCGGCCACAGCCGGAGTCCTCCCGATGCTTTGTTCCCCAATCATCAGCAACGTGCAAGTCACCAGGACCCTCATCGATGGCGGAGCAGGGCTCAATGTCCTATCCGTCAAGACATTCAACAATCTCCAAGTGCCCTACAATCAGCTGTAGCCAACCAAGCCTTTCTCAGGAGTCACTGATGGTTCCACGGTTCCGATAGGGCAGGTCCGCCTTCCCGTCACCTTCGGGAAGCGCGACAACTACCGCACCGAGCTCATCGACTTTGACGTTGCTCACATTCGCCTGCCGTACAATGCCATCCTCGGGTACCCAGCCCTGGCCAAGTTCATGGCCGTGACTCATCACGGCTACAATGTCCTCAAGATGCCAGTAAGAGGTGGAGTCATCACAGTGCCTTGTGAAGAGAGGGATGCTGTGTGTTCTCTGGAACGTGCCTTCCAAGCCGCATCAATTGAAGACCCAGATCACAGGAGCGGGAGGCTTCCCGAGGCTGCTCCCAGGAAGAAGAAGACGTCGCCTGTTCTGACTGCTCGGGAGGCAGGCCCCTCAGGGTCCGCGCCTGTTCAGGGGGCGCCTCCTTCTGTCGCATAGGAAGGCGCACCCAGCGCCCTCTTCGAGCAAGGTTCGGGGGCTCTCTCCTGGAGGGCCATCGACTTTGCTAAGATCACGAGGGAGGCACTCAGGCACCACTTGGAGGCATGCTTCAACGCACGTTTCCCTCAGGAAGGAGCAAGTCAAGGAAGGCCAAACCCTCGAGAGTTCGCCAGCGAGATCATTCAGGAGCTACAAGAGTCAAGAGTCATGAGTGGCAGCCACCGCTTACCCACCGCAGCTCCCCATCCAGGCGAGGATGGTGGGCTGCGCGTCTGCATCGAAATACCAGGACTCAACCGAGCTGCCTCCCAGGAGCGCTTCTGGCCCTCACGCGTGGGACGCTGCAAAGGTCCACCCCACAGCTATGTTCGCATGCCTTACGGCCTGCCGAACGCGGCTGCTGTGCGTCATCGCCTCATGAGGGGCATCTTGGAGGCTCAAGCGGTCAGGCATTCCACAGTCCTGGCGGAGATGGAGATGGTCCGTGAGGAGCCGACAGCGCCCCTGGAGCCTCCCGAGGCTCCTGGGCCTGGAGGCTCGTGAAGATCGACTTCCGCAGCACACGTCGTCCGCTACTTCAGCATCCCATCATCTTCAGCGTCATCAGGTGACATCGTTCGAGTTTCGTTTTCAGCTGGGAGCACCCCCCCCCCCCCCCCCCCGCCCCCTAGGGCTGCATCATTCCCAGGCCGCGTGGGTCCATCCCTGCGGCATGTATCCCTTTAGTTCCTGTTTTCAGTTTACTTTATCGGGGGCGCCCCTCGGGCTGCATTATCCCCAAGCCACCCGGGCCAGACCCAGTGGCATGTATTCCACTCGCGTTTATTCAAGTCGTGCGTTTGACCCGTCATGATCGTTATTTGATGCCGTCCGTGGCACCCTTCTTCCTTCATGGCGGCCGCTTGCACGTTAAAGGGAGGGTACCTGAGCATCGCGACTCATGGGCTCTTACTGTCTCTCCAGCCCTCACCCTCTGGCCTTGTCCGCGGCATCACAACCTGGCATACCAGCGACGGCTGAGCTCGCTCGAGGGCCGGGACCCGAGGACATAGAGAGCCGACATCTAACCAAATCTGCAGGAACACATCACAAGTAAAGGCCCAGAGCCAGGCGCAACCCGCCTTGAGGTAGGGCCCCGTGAGTCCCGCGCTGGCTCACGGGTGCCCAGATACACCTCGCCAGGCCCTACCGTGCCAGCCACGTGTCAGGGCGGGGCTGTACACGCCCCGGGGCCTCCTCCCAGAGGGGAGCCCCCTCCCACGCACAAGTGGAAGCACCATGCTCCGCGCTGGCTGACGACACTGCCGAGGAGCGGCTATGCCTGTACACATACGGAAGCGCTATGCTCCGCGCTGGTGATAAACAACTGAGGGTGGCCCCCGGCCGCATCAACCTTAGGGAGCCCAGAGCTCAGTGTCCAGCCCCATTGTAACGCCTCCCCTCGGGAGCGCCGTGCGAGGGGGCTGGGCACGAGGGCTACGCCTGGGTCACGCCCAGGCGCACGCCACCCAGCCAGGCCCCTCGGGACTGGTTCGTCACATGCCTCTCCCCGAGTAGAGCCAAGGTACAAAGGCCGTTTGAACGTCAAGGGGGACTCCTGAGCATCGCGACTCAAGAGCCTAACTGGTCACGTAGCCCCTCACCCCTTATTTCTGAAAGGCTAACGGCGGTTGAGGTATGCGCGGGGTCGGGCTCTGCCAATGTAGAACGGTAAATTTGCTCACACATCTCACCTCCCTACTTGCTGTTCGTGCGTCAAGGGGGACTCCTGAGCATCGCGACTCAGGAGCCTAACTTGTCACGTAGCCCCTCACTCCTTGGTCCCGTCCTGGTTTCCTGTCGGGGCTAACGGCGGCTGAGGTATGCGCGGGGCCGGGCTCTGCCAACATAAAACACAAGCAAGTAGGAAGGAAAAGTGCAAATCTCAAGGAATTCTGAAGCAAATATTACAGTCCATAGAGTGCTTTGACAACGCCAAACACAAGTTTAAACGCCTCCATGAGGCATGATGCATGTTGCAGGAGCTAAAGCAGGATGGGAGCCGCAAAGGGGTCACTTTCTGGTGGTGCCATCGCTGGTGACGGAGCTGCGCTAGACGGCTTCGCCTCGTGGAGCCACAGGGCCGGCAGCGCCTCACTTCGGCTTGGTGCTGAAGGCCCGGAACTTCGCCAGCAGAGCCTCCGCTCGACCCTTTACGGCCTCAGCAGCGACAGCGGCAAGCTCGCCGCTCACGGGCTCCAGCAGGCTATCAAGGTCAACGTCGGGGTCGTGAAGGTAGACGTGGGTGAAGACGCGCGTCAGCGCTGCAGAAGAAAGGACACATGCCCCGGCCTCAGCCGTTGGGCCAAGGCCAAGGGCAACATCTTCGAGGGCACGGACCAGGAATGGCAGCAACTTGGCAGGTCCGTCCTCGGCGCCGGCCAGCGGGCTCTCCAGGCCGCTCTCATAAAGTGACTTTAGCAAGGTGCGAGCCTTCTCCTCCAGCTTCGCGAAGGCCACGCGGTCCTCGACCAGGACCCGCACCTTGCCGTCCAGCTTGATCCTCTTTGCCTCCAACGCCTGCTCCAGCGCGCTTAAGCAGCCATGGCGCTCGTCAAGCTTGGCATCCCGGTCCCTGGCGGCTGCCTCGCGAGCCTTCATGTCTTCCTCCTTCTCTTGGCGGACACGGGCCTCCTTGGCAAGCTGGTCGCGCAGGCCTTGCACCTCGCTCTCCAGCACCTTGTAGCGACCCTGGACATCCGCAACCTCACCCAAGGTGGCATCGCGAGCGGCCTTCGCCTCAAGGATGGCTTGCTTCTCCTCATTGAAAGCCGTCGCAGCCTGAGCCAGCGCCGCTCGGACTGAAGCATCGGAGCGAACCCAGCCGGAGGCCAGCTCCAGGCGTCCGGCCACCAAGCGAGGGTCGGCGCCCAGAAGATCTTTCTGCAGATGGTCCAGCTCAGCAGCAGCACGATCCAGGACAGTAGAAGGAGTCGGAGAGAAGGCAATTGGCGGAGTAGGGGGAGAAGACGGCAGCGTAATCACGGCACCATGAGTCGGGACCTTCTGCGCCCTGAGGACCGCGGCAGTGGCGTCAGGAAAGGACACCTTGGGAGTCGCTTGGGTCATGGGGGCTGAGCTCGCCCCAGCTAGCCCCACCAGGCCTCGCGAGGATGACCGGGTAGGGGAGGCCCGCGTCTTGTCGCCGCCTTCTCCCGCGGATGGAGGTGCTGCCCCGGACGAAGCCTCAGGAGCCCCCTTCAGCTTTTTCGCTGCAGGCACCGACCTAGCCAAGGAATATGGACGTCAAGCCTCAACAGCGAAGCAGAAGCAAAGCGAGAATCAAGCACTTACTGGTCATCGCTCGCAGACTCAAGCAACCTCCGGCCGAACTTGAAGCCCGAGAGCCGGCTGCTGGGATCAACCTCAAGAGGCTCGGGAGCAGGAGGCACGTCTGCAGATCGCCTCGGAGCCGGAGCAGACCCGCGGGGAACCAGCCCTGTCTTGTCCTTCTTCGGGATCAGGGGCGAGCTCTCGCCACCCCGCTCGTCGCCATCCTCGTCGTCATCCGGCATGAGACGGAGGGCGTGGGACCTGCGCCGAGGGAGGGGTGCTCTGGACTCCCCGTCGGTCGCCTCGGAATCGAGCTCCTCTTCCTGCTCCTCTTCTTCCTCCTCTCCACTGGAGTCGCCGAAGGACACATTCACCGTCGCCAGGGCCGCCAGGTCCTCGGGGACCTCCGCGGGCACAGGCCCGTCCCCGTCGAAAGCGGGCATGGAGTTCACCACCTGCTCCCAATGCTCCCGAAGGAATAGGGGCACAGGAGCACCTTCCAGTCACGCCACGTCACCCCCAACCAAGGATTGGAGGTCCGTGGCCAGATCTTCCTCAGCCAGGACTTCGGGGTTCAGGCGAAGGGCGGCATCGGCTCCCCCGAGCCTCCACAGCGGAAGCGAGTGTTCCCTGAGTGGAGCCACCCGGTGGTCCAGGTACTCCCTCTAAAGCAACGCCCCGGTCAGTTTCGTCGTTGCCATGTTGTCCGACCACAGGTCTGCATCGATCCTCTCCAGCACTAGCTTCGCGCGGGGATCAATGAGCTCCGCGCGGGACCAAGCGTCAATAGACTTGGGCTGCCCCGTCGGCAGAATCAGCCAGGAGTGGGTCCGCCCAGCATCCACCATGACCCACTTGCTCCTGAAGCCCTCAATCCTCTTCCCAGGCTTCGAGATGGCATTGGAGCTGCCGTACGCGATGAAGCTCGCGCACGCGGTGATGGGGCCACGAGAGACCCGGAGGTAGAAGTAATGGCACAGCAAGGCCACTAAGGGCCTTACCCCAACGTGGGCCTCGCAGTAGCAGGAGAAAATTGCCAGGAGAAGAACAGAGTTGGGATGGAGGTGCAGGGCGTGCAGGTTGTAATGGTGGAGAACAGAAAGGAAGAACTCGGAAAAGGGGGGCACCAGACCAGCGACGATGGCGCTTACGAAGAGCGGGTAGAAGGTGCTTCCCCTGTCCTCAGGAAGGGCGGAGCCAACCTTGAGCGCGGCCGCCCCGTCGTTGCCTTGCGCCGCCATCATCTGGCGTGTCCGAGCAAGGTTCTTCTCTGACACATTCGGAGAATCCAGAGCGGGCGAGTACCATGCTCCAGCTGGGGTCTGGCGAGGCACCATGCCTTGCTAGGATGCAGAGTTGGAGTAGATCTGGGGATTTCAGAAGCAAGAAGGACAGGAGCGAAAAAGGGGATCTGGGCAGTGAAGGAGAAGGTAAGGAAGGTAAACCTAGGCGGGCACCACTCTTTTGTCAATTCGTGCAGTTGCCAAGGCGTCGTGGGGGAGCCAGGACGCCCACGCCCAATCAACCGCCACGCGGCGCCCAAGGCCGTAGGCTGATGGGACCCGCGGTGCTTCGTACTTGCCCCTTCGCTTCACTGCTAAGCCAAGTCCGGGCGTGCCCTGGGCCCGGGGGCTACTGTTGGCGTTCTGGGAACAGGGGTACCCAGACTTGCCGGCCTGCGGCCTGCGGCATGGCTCAAGGAGTGGCCCAGTACGGCCCATCTTCATCAACACATGCCTAAGACCCTCGTGAGGGGCCAAGCCTCGCGGGGCGGACGACAGGAGGCTTCCTCGGTCACAGCCTTGCCAGGCTGGTTCGCGAGGAGGCGGAGAGATCAAGGCAGGGTACCTCACAAGGTGCCCATGACGCAAGCCATGACGACCAAGGCCAGGCGGGCGCTAGGCAGGCGCCGGCCTGCGCAGAGTCCTTGTTTCCTCTTTGGTGCAAAGGGGGCAAGCGCAGGCAACAGTATCAAGCAAAGGCAACCATTTTGGTGCAACAAGACCAAGACCAGCAGGACGGCAGAATGGAGGTCATCGTGGAGCCCAAGCCGGCGTCATCGTCAGGGCCTTTGGCAGGCGAGGACCAACTTTAGTCAGGATAAGTGTACTAGATGTTCCCCTTCAAAATGGCCAACTGTTGGCGCCCTTCCCCCTCAATATTTGGGAAGAGGCCCAATGCGTCCGCCTATAAATAGGACTAACCACCCACAGGGTAGAGGGATCGAGAGAACAAGGATAGAAAGACATAGAGAGAGAGAGAAGCAATTGAACTCACCCTAGCAGTTCATCGTGCTAGCCAAGAACAGACCCTCGCGAGGCTGTTCTTCCTTGTACTGTTCACCATCAGCCCCAGAGGCAATCCACACACCACACACTGGAGTAGGGTGTTACACCACAATGGTGGCCCGAACCAGTATAAACCTTGTGTCCTCTGTGTTGTTCTTCGTGTAGTTTAGATCCTTGCGAGTCGACGAGACACGGGTAGGTAGTAGGTGTGATCTCCGCACGCACCCCAGAGTTCGAACCTTGAGGGTCTGCCGAAACCCGAAATCCGACAATATGAGGAAATAAATAATAACTTTATTATTGCCTCTAGGGCATATTTCCTTCAGACTCCACTTGCACTAGCGTCAATAATCTAGATTACATAGTAATGATTCTAACACCCATGGAGTCTTAGTGCTGATCATGTTTTGCTCGTGGAAGAGGCTTAGTCAATGGGTCTACAACATTCAGATCCGTATGTATCTTGCAAATCTCTATGTCTCCCACCTGGACTTGGTCCCGGATGGAATTGAAGCGTCTCTTGATGTGCTTGGTCCTCTTGTGAAATCTGGATTCCTTTGCCAAGGCAATTGCACCAGTATTGTCACAGAAGATCTTCATTGGTCCCGATGCATTAGGTATGACACCTAGATCGGAAATGAACTCTTTCATCCAGACTCCTTCATTTGCTGCTTCCAAAGCAGCTATGTACTCCGCTTCGCATGTAGATCCCGCCATGACGCTTTGTTTAGAACTGCACCAACTTACAGCTCCACCGTTCAATATAAACACGTATCCGGTTTGCGATTTAGAATCGTCTGGATCAGTGTCAAAGCTTGCATCGACGTAATCATTTACGACCAGCTCTTTGTCACCTCCATAAATGAGAAACATATCCTTAGTCCTTTTCAGGTATTTCAGGATATTCTTGACCGCTGTCCAGTGATCCGCTCCTGGATTACTTTGGTACCTCCCTGCCAAGCTTATTGCTAAGCATACGTCAGGTCTGGTACACAGCATTGCATCCATGATAGAGCCTATGGCTGAAGCATAGGGAACATCTTTCATTTTCTCTCTATCTTCTGTTGTGGTCGGACATTGAGTCTGACTCAACTTCACACCTTGTAATACAGGCAAGAATCCTTTCTTTGCCTGATCCATTTTGAACTTTTTCAAAACTTTATCAAGGTATGTGCTTTGTGAAAGTCCAATCAAGCGTCTTGATCTATCTCTATAGATCTTGATGCCCAATATGTAAGCAGCTTCACCGAGGTCTTTCATTGAAAAACTTTTGTTCAAGTATCCCTTTATGCCATCCAGAAATTCTATATCATTTCCAATTAACAATATGTCATCTACATATAATATCATAAATGCTATAGAGCTCCCACTCACTTTCTTGTAAATACAGGCTTCTCCAAAAGTCTGTATAAAACCATATGCTTTGATCACACTATCAAAGTGTTTATTCCAACTCCGAGATGCTTGCACCAGTCCATAAATGGATCGCTGGAGCTTGCACACTTTGTTAGCACCTTTTGGATCGACAAAACCTTCCGGTTGCATCATATACAACTCTTCTTCCAGAAATCCATTCAGGAATGCAGTTTTGACATCCATTTGCCAAATTTCATAATCATAAAATGCGGCAATTGCTAACATGATTCAGACAGACTTAAGCATCTCTACAGGTGAGAAAGTCTCATCGTAGTCAACCCCTTGAACTTGTCGAAAACCTTTCGCAACAAGTCGAGCTTTGTAGACAGCTACATTACCATCAGCGTCAGTCTTCTTCTTGAAGATCCATTTATTCTCGATGGCTTGCCGATCATCGGGCAAGTCAACCAAAGTCCATACTTTGTTTTCATACATGGTTCCCATCTTAGATTTCATGGCCTCAAGCCATTTTGCGGAATCTGGGCTCATCATCGCTTCCTCATAGTTCGTAGGTTCGCCATGGTCAAGTAACATGACTTCCAGAATAGGATTACCGTACCACTTTGGTGCGGATCTTACTCTGGTAGACCTACGATGTTCGGTAGTAACTTGATCTGAAGTTTCATGATCATTATCATTAGCTTCCTCACTGATTGGTGTAGTTGTCACAGGAACCGGTTCTTGTGATGAACTACTTTCCAATAAGGGAGCAGGTATAGTTACCTCATCAAGTTCTACTTTCCTCCCACTCACTTCTTTCGAGAGAAACTCCTTCTCTATAAAGGATCCGAATTTAGCAACAAAAATCTTTCCCTCAGATCTGTGATAGAAGGTGTACCCAATAGTCCCTTTTGGGTATCCTATGAAGACACATTTCTCCGATTTGGTTCGAGCTTATCTGGTTGAAGTTTCTTCACATAAGCATCGTAGCCCCAAACTTTAAGAAATGACAACTTTGGTTTCTTGCCAAACCACAGTTCATAAGGCGTCGTCTCAACGGATTTTGATGGTGCCCTATTTAACGTGAATGCAGCCGTCTCTAAAGCATAACCCCAAAATGATAGCGGTAAATCAGTAAGAGACATCATAGATCGCACCATATTGAGTAAAGTATGATTACGATGTTCGGACACACCATTTTGTTGTGGTGTTCCGGGTGGCATGAGTTGCGAAACTATTCCGTATTGCTTCAAATGTAAACCAAACTTGTAACTCAAATATTCTCCTCCACGATCAGATCGCAGAAATTTTATCTTCTTGTTACGATGATTTTCCACTTCACTCTGAAATTCTTTGAACTTTTCAAATGTTTCAGACTTGTGTTTCATTAAGTAAATATACCCATATCTGCTCAAATCATCTGTGAAGGTGAGAAAATAACGATACTCGCTGCGAGCCTCAATATTCATTGGACCACATACATCAGTATGTATGATTTCCAACAAATCAGTTGCTCGCTCCCTAGTTCCGGAGAACGGTGTTTTAGTCACCTTGCCCATGAGGCGCGGTTCGCAAGTACCAAGTGATTCATAATCAAGTGATTCCAGAAGTCCATTAGTATGAAGTTTCTTCATGCGCTTTACACCAATATGACCCAAACGGCAGTGCCACAAATAAGTTGCACTATTGTTATCAACTCTGCCTCTTTTGGCTTCAACATTATGAATATGTGTATCACTACTATCGAGATTTAATAAAAATAGACCACTCTTCAAGGGTGCATGACCATAAAAGATATTACTCATATAAATAGAACAACCATTATTCTCTAATTTAAATGAATAACTGTCTTGCATCAAACAAGATCCAGATATAATGTTCATGCTTAACGCTGGCACCAAATAACAATTATTCAGGTCTAAAACTAATCCTGATGGTAGATGTAGAGGTAGCGTGCCGACCACAATCACATCGACTTTGGAACCATTTCCCACGCGCATCGTCACCTCGTCCTTAGCCAATCTTTGCTTAATACGTAGTCCCTGTTTCGAGTTGCAAATATTAGCAACAGAACCATTATCAAATACCCAGGTGCTACTGCGAGCATTAGTAATGTATACATCAATAACATGTATATCACATATACCTTTGTTCACTTTGCCATCCTTCCTATCCGCCAAATACTTGGGGCAATTCTGCTTCCAGTGTCCAGTCTGCTTGCAGTAGAAGCACTCAGTCTCAGGCTTAGGACCAGACTTGGGTTTCTTCTCTTGAGCAGCAACTTGTTTGATGTTCTTCTTGAAGTTCCCCTTCTTCTTCCCTTTGCCCTTTTTCTTGAAACTGGTGGTCTTATTGACCATCAACACTTGATGCTCCTTTTTGATTTCTACCTCCGCAGCCTTTAGCATTGCGAAGAGCTCGGGAATAGTCTTGTCCATCCCTTGCATATTATAGTTCATCACGAAGCTCTTGTAGCTTGGTGGCACTGATTGAAGAATTCTGTCAATGACACTATCATCAGGAAGATTAACTCCCAGTTGAATCAAGTGGTTATTATACCCACACATTTTGAGTATATGTTCACTGACAGAACTATTCTCCTCCATCTTACAGCTATAGAACTTATTGGAGACTTCATATCTCTCAATCCGGGCATTTGCTTGAAATATTAACTTCAACTCCTGGAACATCTCGTATGCTCCATGACGTTCAAAACATTGTTGAAGCCCCGGTTCTGAGCCGTAAAGCATGGCACACTGAACTATTGAGTAGTCATCAGCTTTGCTCTACCAGACATTCTTAACGTCGTCAGTTGCATCTGCAGCAGGCCTGGCACCCAGCGGTGCTTCCAGGATGTAATTCTTCTGTGCAGCAATGAGGAAAATCCTCAAGTTACGGACCCAGTCCGTGTAATTGCTACCATCATCTTTCAACTTAGCTTTCTCAAGGAACACATTAAAATTCAACGGAACAACAGCACGAGCCATCTATCTACAACAAACATAGACAAGCAAAATACTATCAGGTACTAAGTTAATGATAAATTTAAGTTCAATTAATCATATTACTTAAGAACTCCCACTTAGACAGACATCTCTCTAGTCATCTAAGTGATCACGTGATCCAAATCAACTAAACCATGTCCGATCATCACATGAGATGGAGTGGTTTCAATGGTGAACATCACTATGTTGATCATATCTACTATATGATTCACGTTCAACCTTTCGGTCTCCGTGTTCCGAGGCCATATCTGTATATGCTAGGCTCGTCAAGTTTAACCTGAGTATTCCGCGTGTGCAACTGTTTTGCACCCGTTGTATTTGAACGTAGAGCCTATCACACCCGATCATCACGTGGTGTCTCAGCACGAAGAACTTTCGCAACGGTGCATACTCGAGGAGAACACTTCTTGATAATTAGTGAGAGATCATCTTAAAATGCTACCGTCAATCAAAGCAAGATAAGATGCATAAAGGATAAACATCACATGCAATCAATATAAGTGATATGATATGGCCATCATCATCTTGTGCTTGTGATCTCCATCCCCGAAGCACCGTCGTGATCACCATCATCACCGGCGCGAAACCTTGATCTCCATCGTAGCATCGTTGTCGTTTACGCCATCTATTGCTTCTACGACTATCGCTACCGCTTAGTGATAAAGTAAAGCAATTACAGGGCGTTTGCATTTCATACAATAAAGCGACAACCATATGGCTCCTGCCAGTTGCCGATAACTTCAGTTACAAAACATGATCATCTCATACAATAAAATATAGCATCACGTCTTGACCATATCACATCACAACATGCCCTGCAAAAACAAGTTAGACGTCCTCTACTTTGTTGTTGAAAATTTTACGTGGCTGCTACGGGCTGAGCAAGAACCGTTCTTACCTACGCATCAAAACCACAACGATAGTTCATCAAGTTAGTGATGTTTTAACCTTCACAAGGACCGGGCGTAGCCACACTCGGTTCAACTAAAGTTGGATAAACAAACACCCGCCAGCCACCTATGTGCAAAGCACGTCGGTAGAACCAGTCTCGCGTAAGCGTACGCGTAATGTCGGTCCGGGCCGCTTCATCCAACAATACCGCCGAACCAAAGTATGACATGCTGGTAAGCAGTATGACTTGTATCGCCCACAACTCACTTGTGTTCTACTCGTGCATATAACATCTACGCATAAAACCAGGCTCGGATGCCACTATTGGGGAACGTAGTAATTTCAAAAAAAATCCTACGCACACGCAAGATCATGGTGATGCATAGCAACGAGAGGGGAGAGTGTTGTCCATGTACCCTCATAGACCGAAAGCGCAAGCGTTAGAACAACACAGTTGATGTAGTCGTACGTCTTCATGGCCCGACCGATCAAGCACCGAAACTATGGCACCTCCGAGTTCTAGCACACGTTCAGCTCGATGACGATCCCCGTACTCCGATCCAGCAGAATGTCGGGGAAGAGTTCCGTCAGCACGACGGCGTGGTGACGATCTTGATGTTCTACCGTCGCAGGGCTTCGCCTAAGCACCACTACAATATTATTGAGGACTATGGTGGAGGGGGGCACCGCACACGGCTAAGAGATCAAGAGATCAATTGTTGTGTCTAGAGGTGCCCCCTGGCCCTGTATATAAAGTAGCCAAGGGGGAGGGGGCGGCCGGCCAAGGAGGGGCGCACAAAGGGGAGTCCTACTCCCACTGAGAGTAGGACTCCCTTCCTTCCTAGTTGGATTAGGAAAAGGGGGGAAGGAGGAGGGAGAGAGGAAGGAAAGGGGGGCGCCACCCCCTTCTCCTTGTCCTATTCGGACTAGGGCGGGAGGGGCGTGTGGCCCAGCCCTTGCCTCCTCTCCTCTTCTCCACTAGGGCCCATGTAGGCCCATTAAGCCCCCGGGGGGTTCTGGTAACCTCCCGGTACTCCGGTAAAATCCCGATTTCACCCGGAACACTTCCGATATCCAAATATAGGCTTCCAATACATCAATCTTCATGTCTCGACCATTTCAAGACTCCTCGTCATGTCCGTAATCTCATCCGAGACTCCGAAAAAACTTCGGTACATCAAAACTCATAAACTCATAATAAAATTGTCATCGAAACTTTAAGCGTGCGGACCCTACAGGTTCGAAAACTATGTAGACATGACCTAGAACTGTTTCCGGTCAATAACCAATAGCGGAACCTGGATGCTCATATTGGCTCCTACATATTCTACGAAGATCTTTATCGGTCAAACCGCATAACAACATACGTTGTTCCCTTTGTCATTTGTATGTTACTTGCCCGAGATTCGATCGTCGGTATCCAATACCTAGTTCAATCTCGTTACCGACAAGTCTCTTTACTCGTAACGTAATGCATCATTCCATAACTAACTCATTAGCTACATTGCTTGCAAGGCTTATAGTGATGTGCATTATCGAGAGGGCCCAGAGATACCTCTCCGACAATCGGAGTGACAAAACCTAATCTCGAAATACACCAACTCAAAATGTACCTTTGGCGACACCTGTAGAGCTCCTTTATAATCACCCAGTTACGTTGTGACATTTGGTAGCACACAAAGTGTTCCTCCGGTAAACGGGAGTTGCATAATCTCATAGTTGTAGGAACTTGTATAAGTCATGAAGAAAGCAATAGCAACATACTAAACGATCAAGTGCTAAGCTAACGGAATGGGTCAAGTCAATCACATCATTCTCCTAATGATGTGATCTCGTTAATCAAATGACAACACATGTCTATGGTTATGAAACATAACCATCTTTGATTAATGAGCTAGTCAAGTAGAGGCATACTAGTGATATTAAGTTTGTCTATGTATTCACACATGTATCATGTTTCCGGTTAATACAATTCTAGCATGAATAATAAACATTTATCATGATATGAGGAAATAAATAATAACTTTATTATTGCCTCTAGGGCATATTTCCTTCATCCGGCGCTTCATGTCGCGGTACCCGAGGGGCACGGACTGGGAGGGGTGCTCCCGCTGCGAATTCAAACGAGAGAGCCTCGCGAAAATCAGAAGAGAAAGGGCTCACGAGGGCACCTGCACAGCCCCCTCGCGAGGCTTGCAAGAGAGAGCAACTCAGACAAAGAGCTGAAGGTAGAAAATGGAGGCAGAAGACGATGGAATAGAACCGGCAAAGAACAACAGAAGCAACTTTAATCATGGTTCAAACAAGGAAGAGGAAGCCAACTGCAGAAAGCAAATGAAAATCCGCGTCCGTCACCTAGTCTAGTCTTCAAGTCTTCTCACCAGCGCCGAGCTAAGTGCTACGACTGGGCATGGGAGGGATCCCCCGAGACCCAAGGGCGGCACTCCTGAGACTCTGGGGCATGTACAGCCCCACTCATTTTTACGTGAGAGTGTCACGGGCGGCGAGCTTCACAGGCACTGGGCCTTCTTCACAGGAACCGGGCCTTTCTCCGGGCGGCGAGCTTCATAGGCACTGGGCCTTCTTCACAGGCACCGGGCCTTTCTTCAGGGGTAAAACGTCCGGAGGTGCTAGATGTTCCAGGCGTTTGGGATGGGTACCCCATCCTGGGTCTCCAGGCGCGCGGCGCCAGGCCTGGAGACATGGACGACCTTGAACGGGCCCTACCACATGGGTGAGAGCTTATGCATCCCTTCCCTGGAGAGCACCCGCCTCAGGATGAGGTCACCCACCTCAAGCGTCATAGGGCAAACGCTACGACAGTTATACCGCCGCAGCGCCTGCTGGTATCTTGCCACCCGTAGCGTGGCTTCACGGCGGCGTTCCTCCCCCAGCACGAGGTCCATCCCCCGCATGGCATCTGCTGCGCCTCATCAAATGCCAGGACCCGCGCGGAGCGACGCCTGACCTCGTGGGGGAGAACCGCTTCTGCTCCGTAGACGAGGAAGAATGGGGTCTTGCCCGTTGGCTTGGTGGCGATAGTGTGGATGGACCACAGCACGGACTGGAGCTCGTCGTGCCAGCCCCGACCGCAGGCCTCCAGCTTCTTCTTGAAGGTACTGGTCTTGAGGCCCCTCAGGACCTCCACATTGGTGCGTTCAGCATGGCCGTTGCTCCGGGGGTGCGCCACTGAAGCGTAGCAGATCTGCGTTCCAAGCTTAGCACAATACGTTTTGAAGAGATTGCTAGTGAACTGTGAACCATTGTCAATGATGATGCGGTTAGGGACCCCGAGCCGACTCATGAGGCCCTTGATGAACTTGACCACGGAGCCGGCTGGGATGGTGCAAACGGCTTCCACCTCCGCCCACTTAGTGAACTTGTCGATGGCGACGTAGAGGTAGCGGTAGCCTCCATGCGCTCGAGGTAATGGGCCCAGGATATCCAGCCCCCAGACCGTGAACGGCCACGAGAGCAGGATGGTCTGCAGGCCCTGAGCTGGCTGATGGATCTGCTTGGCGTGGAATTGGCAGGCCTCGCAGGACTTCACCAGCTCCGTCGCGTCGTTGAGTGTCGTAGGCCAGTAGAATTCGCTGTGAAATGCCTTGCCGATGAGGGTCCGTGACGACGAGTGGTGTCCGCAATCTCCACCGTGTATGTCGGCCAGGAGCTCTTTCCCCTGTTCCTTGGAGATGCAACATAGGGATACATCATTCGGCCACTTCCGATACAACTCACCATCTTGTATGCTATAGGCCATGGCCTGCCGGGCCACGTGCTCCGTGTCCTCCTCCTTCTCCGGCAACGTCCCTTGCGTCAGGTATTCCTTTAATTCCTTGGTCCAGCATCCCTCCTGAGGCTCCAGCGCCAAGAGTAGGCGCACTCCCGAGGTCGGGCCACAGGCCGGGGCTCCTATGGCAGGTGGCTGAGGGAGTTCTTCCCGAGGCTGTGTTGTTCTTGAAAGTGGTGGTGCTACCGACGGCTTGAAGAGTCGTTCCTCGAAAACGCCAGGCTCCTGAGGCAGCCGTTTGGACGCCCTCCTGGCGATGTCATCAGCCTCTTGGTTGGTGCCGTGGGGCACATGCTGCAACTCCAGCCCCCAGAACTGCTTCTCCATCTTGCGTACTTCCACGAGATATGCTTCCATGTGCTCGTCCTTCGGCCCGTACACCTTGTTGGAGAAGTTGACAAGGAGTTGTGAATCGCCCTTGATGATGAGGCACTTCACTCCCAGCATCATTGCAGCATTCAGTCCTACTATGAGGCCCTCATATTCTCTTATGTTGTTGGAGACCTTCTCGCCCTGCTGGAAGCAAAGCTGTATGGTGTAGTAGAGCTTGTCCTGAGTGGGTGATATAAGTACTGCACCAGCACCCGCGCCCTGCCGCGAGAAGGCACCATAGAAATACATGACCCAGCCATCTGGTGCCTCACTTCCTGGGGAGAGAGACCGGTCCTCACCCACCTTGAGCTCTGGTGCGTCCGTCCACTCAGCCACGAAATCAGCAAGGGCGGCCCCTTTGATGACCTTGGTTGTGCTGAACTCCAACTAAAACACCTGCAGCTCGATGTTCCATTCGGTGACTCTCCCAACGGAGTTGGGGCTCCTGAGTACCCATTCCAACGGGTAGGACGATACGATCTTGATGGGGTGACCTTGAAAGTAGTGCAGCAGCTTACGCAAGGCCACCAAGAGCGCGAGTAAGAGCTTCTAAGGCATGGGGTACCATGCCCTTGCATCCCGCAACACCATACTGACGAAGTACACCGGATGCTCGACGAGGGTGGGTGCGCTGATGTGGCTTGCATCTTCCGGAGATTGAGGCACTCCCTGAGATAATGGAGCCCCCAGCACCTGGTCGCTTCGTGGGGCCTCTTCATTCCTGGGGGCATCTTCCTGCTGAGCTTGGTCCCCTGCTGCCGTTGTCGTGGTCCTTGCGAGGCTTTCCTGGTCTTGTGTCGCCCCGGCTGAGGACGTGGCTGGGCGGGACGCCGCCTTAGCCTAGCGCTCCTCCCGAACCGCCACCAGGGCTTTGTTGGCGGAGTAGGGAGTGGAGGCAAGGTAGAGCACTAGGGGCTCGAGAGGGCGTGGTGCCACCATCACGGGAGGGTTGGTCAGGTATTTCTTGAGGTCTTGAAACGCTCGGTTGGCCTCCTGTGTCCACTCAAATGGGCCCTTTTTCTTCATCAGCTTGAAGAACGGTAGGGCACGCTCCCCCATCTTGGAGATGAAGCGTCCTAACACAGTCACGCGACCGGCGAGCTTCTGCATTTCTTTGAGGGTTTGCGGCGGACTCATGTCTTCGATTGCCTTGACCTTCTCCGGGTTGGCCTCGATCCCCCTGTGGGACACGAGGAAGCCCAGCGGCTTGCCGGAAGGGATGTCGAACAAGCACTTCTCCGGGTTGAGTCGCAGGTCTACCTGGCGAAGGCTCGCGAAGGTCTCCTCCAAGTCCTGGATCAGGGTCCTTGCCTCCCGAGATTTCACCACAATGTCGTCGATGTAAGCCTCGGCATTTTTCTCGAGCTGCCGGCCCAAGGCAATCTGCATCAGCCATTGGAAGGTCACGCCCGCGTTGCGCAACCCGAACGGCATGCAAGTGTAGCAGTATACCCCACATGGGGTCAAGAAGGTTGTCTTCTCTACGTCTTCCACAGCCATCTTGATCTGGTGATAACCCGAAAACGCATCCAGGAAACACAGCAGGTCGCACTCAGTGGTGGAGTCGACGATCTGGTCGATGTGGGGAAGCGGGAATGGATCTTGGGGGTAGGCCTTGTTGAGGTTGGTGAAGTCGACGCACATGCGCTCCTTTCCCCCTTTTTTTGGCACGACAACGGGGTTCGCCAGCCATTTGGGGTAGCGAACCTCGCGAATAACACCTGCTGCCTCCAGCTTGCGGGTTTCTTGGACGATGAAGGCCTGCTTCTCCGTGAACTGCCGCCTCGCTTTCTGCTTCATAGGGCGTACATTGGGGCACACATTCAGGTGATGCTCGATCACCTCCCTTGGGACCCCCACTAGCTGCTTGGGTTCCCACGCGAACACCTCCTTGTTCGAACGCAAGAATTTCACCAGCGCCTTCTCTTGGTCGGGGTCGTGGTCGGCACCTATGGTGAAGGTGGCTCCCGAGGACCCGTCTTCCTCAACTGGCACCTGCTTGGTCTCCGCCTTATCCTGAGTGAACAGCTGCTTCTTCTTGGTCGGTGCAGCTTCTTTGGCCTTGGAGGCGTCCATGTCGGCGGGCTGCGCCGCCGCGGCGGCCTTGAGGGTAAGCTTGAGTGCCACAAGAGCCTCCTTGGTATCTCCAGCTATGGTGAGGACGCCGTTGCTTCCGGGCATCTTCATGAGGTTATAGGTCGGATGGGTTGCTGCCATGAACTGAGCCAGGGCGGGGTATCCGAGGATGGTGTTGTACGGGAGGCCGATGTGAGCGATGTTGAAGTCGACCAGCTCCGTGCGGTAGTTGTCGCGGGTGCCGAAGGTCACGGGAAGGCGGATCTGCCCCAGGGGACTGGAGGAACCGCCTCCGACGCCCGAGAAGGGCTTGCTGGGTCGGAGCCGCTCCAGCGGTACGTGGAAGAGGCTGAAGGCCTCCACCGAGAGCACGTTGAGGCCGGCACCACCGTCGATGAGGGTTTTGGTGACGGCCACTTGGTAGATGGTGGGCGTGCAGAGCATAGGGAGCGCACCCGAGCAGGCGGTGGTGATGGGGTGATCTTCCGAGTCGAAGGTCAGGTGGGCCTTGGGTGCCACCGAACCCGGGGGAGCTCCTTGCCGCACGAGGGTGGTGCAGATCTGGCAAAAGAACGGCTTGGCGTGGCGGTCTGAGGGTGGCGCCTACGAGCCGCCCAGGAGAGCTGCGACGACCGGGGGCACCGGCGCCACGTAGTGGGCGAGGAAGAGGTCGCGCAGCTCCTCCCAGGAGGCCACAGAAGATGCTGGCAGGTTGAGCAACCACGCACGCGGGACGCCAGTAAGGGCCATGGGAAGCCAATTGGACATAACCTTGTCATCGCCCCCGGTGTTGAGGACGACCTCCTCGTACGCCAGCAGGAAAACCGTCGGGTCCGTCGCGCCATCGTAGCGCAGTGGAATCTCTGGCTTGAACTTGGGCGACCACTGCACCTAGCGTAAGGTGGGGGCCAAGGCTCGGAGCCCCCTGGCCCCAGCGCTGGCGCCGGTCGCTGGAGCCGGAAGCGCGTTGTTGGCAGAGTGCGGGTCGATGGAAGGAAAAGCTCCGGCGCACCCCTACCTGGCGCGCCAAATGTCGGATTTAGGGTTCCTGCAAAACCCTCGAGGTTCAAACACTAGGGTGCGCACGAAGATTTCCCCCTATCGAATCTCACTCTCAGCCTCGCCACGGTCTCTAAGCTTAGCTCAATGAACTCACGACACAAGAGACGCAAGATTTATACATGTTCGGGCCACCGTTGTGATGTAATACCCTACTCCTGTGTGGTGGTGGTGGATTGCCTCCTGGGCTGGTGATGAACTGTACAAGGGAAGAACAGCCTCGTGAGGAGAGCTGTTCTTGAGCTGGTGTGGTGTTCTACTTGTTCTGGTTTCGGTCCCCTTCCTACTGTGGTGGCTAGTCCTATTTATAGAGGCCCTGGTCCTCTCCCCAAATATTGAGTGGGAAGGGATCCAACAACGGCCAATTTGAAAGGGGACAGCTAGTACAAGCTATCGTGACTAAAGGTGGTCTTCGCCTGTCAAAGGCGCTGGTGGTGACGCCGTCTTGGGCTCCATGATGACCTCCGTCCTGCCATCCTGCTGGCCTTGGTCTTGTTGCACCGATATGGAAACCTTTGCCTGATGCCTCGGTACTCCGCGCTTGCGCCTGCCCCCTTAGCACCAAAGGGGAAATGAGGACACTGCGCGCGCTGGTGCCCGCCTGGCGCCCGCCCGGCCTTGGTCGTCATGGCTTACGTCAAGGGAACCTCACAAGGTACCCTTGCCTTGATCTCTTCGCCCCCTCACAAGCTTGCCTGGTGAGGCTGCTCCTGAGGAGGCCTTGTGTCGTCTGCCTCGCAAGGCTTAGCCCCTCGCGAGGGTCTTGAGTGTTGGTTGACGAAGACGGGACGTACTGGGCCACTAGTGGATCCACGCCATGGGCCGCAGGCAGGCAAGTCTGGGGACCCCCATTCCCAGAACGCCAACACCCTGTGCGTGTGCAGGATGTTCAGAAGCTCACAGGTTGTTTGGCTGCATTGATTTGATTCATTTCTCGTCTCGGTGAAAAGGCATTACCTCTTTACCGACTAATGAAAAAGTCTGATACATTCAACTGGACACCTAAAGTTGAAGCAGCGTTTGTAGAGCTCAAAGCCCTGCTTTCCACCCAGCTGGTGCTTGCTGCTCCAATCAGCAAAGATCCTCTATTATTATATATCACACCCACTGGACAAGATGTCAGCACAATGCTCACAGTCGAGCGGCCAAAAGAAGGCATAGCCTATAAAGTTCAGCGCCCAGTGTATTACATTTCTGAAGTTCTGACTCCATCCAAGCAAAGGTATCCGCATTACCAGAAGCTTGTCTATGGAATTTATCTGACCACAAAGAAAGTTTCACATTACTTCACAGACCACTCGGTTTCAGTCGTCAGTGACGCTCCACTGTCAGAGATTTTGAACAATCGAGATGCTACTGGTCGAGTGGCTAAGTGGGCGATTGAACTTCTTCCTTTGGATATCAAATTCGAAGCAAAAAAGGCAATTAAGTCTCAGGCAATTGCAAATTTCTTGGCCGAGTGGATTGAGCAACAGCAACCGACTCAAGTTCACTCGGAGCATTGGACCATGTTCTTTGACGGATCCAAGATGTTGAATGGTTCCGGAGCTAGAGTGGTCCTGGTGTCCCCAAGAGGCGATAAGCTCAGTTATGTTCTCCAGATTCACTTTGATTCCTCCGACAATGAAGTTGAATACGAAGCACTTTTATATGGGCTGTGTATGGCCATCTCACTTGGCGTCCGTCGCCTAATGGTTTACGGCGACTCAGATTTGGTGGTAAATCAAGTGATGAAGGAGTGGGATATCAGGAGCCCTACCATGACTGGATACCGCAATGCAGTGAGAAAATTAGAAAAGAAGTTTGAAGGGTTGGCGCTCCACCACATACCCCAACTCAAGAATCAAGCAACTGATGATTTGGCGAAAATAGGTTCCACTCGGAAATCTATTCCCAGTAATGTGTTCTTGGAGCATCTCCACACCCCGTCGATTCAAGAAGATCCCTTCACTGAGGAGCCCCCGCAATCGATAAGTCCAACCAATCCGACTGATGTTGAAGTCCCAGCAGTGGTCGACCTAATCATGGAGGTTTTGGTAATAATCCCCGACTGGGTCATGCCATATGTTGCATATCTCCTCAGGCAGGAGCTCCCAGAAGATAAGGATGAGGCTCGTCAGATCATGCGTAGATCCAAAGCCTTCACATTTATAAGTGATTAGCTTTTCAGAGAAAGTGTAACTGGTGTTGCTCAGCGGTGTATCTCTCTAGAAGAAGGTCGACTGGTCTTAAACGAGATCCACTCGAGGACCTGTGGTCACCATGCATCCTCTCAGATCATCATGGCCAAAGCATATCGAGCAGGATTCTACTGGCCACAGGCAAACGAAATGGCTAAAGACATAGTTGAGAAGTGTGAGGGTTGCCAGTTTTACTTAAACATGTCCCACAAACTTGCATCGGCCTTAAAGACTATTCCATTCGTCTAGGCATTTGTTGTTTGGGGACTCAACATGGTTGGGCCCCTGAGGACCGGCAGAAGCGGCTTCACCCATCTGCTCGTGGCAGTGGACAAGTTCACTAAGTGGATTGAAGCCAAACCCATCAAGAACCTCGACTCGAGCACAACCATCACTTTCATCAGAGAGTTAATATCCAAATATGGAGTTCCGCATGGCATCAGCATAGACAACGGTTCAAACTTTGATTCCAATGAATTCAGAGCTTTTTGTGCTTCCCAAGGCACTCGGGTCGACTACGCGTCCGTTGCACACCTATAGTCGAATGGGTAAGCTGATAGAGCAAATGGTTTGATCCTACAAGGACTAAAATGCCGGTTGATGCATGACCTCAAGTATGCAGTAGGTGCTTGGGTGACTTAGTTGCCTTCTGTCTTGTGGGGATTGAGTACAACTCCCAACCGGTCAACTGGTCGAACTCCTTTATTCATGGTGTATGGAGTTGAAGCTGTACGTCCGAGTGACTTGCTCCACAATGCGCCCAGAGTGGAGCTCTTCTCATAAGTTGAAGCCGAACAAGCATGTCAAGATGTTGTTGATCTTCTGGAAGAGGAGAGAGAGATGGCCTTGATCCGGTCGACCATCTATCAGCAATATCTTCATCGATTCCACGCTCGGAACCGTAGAGGTCGTGCATTTCAGGAAGGAGACCTTGTGCTCTGAGCGGATCAGCAACAACCTCATAAGCTCGCCACTGCCAGCGAAGGCCCCTTCATCGTCACCAAGGTGCTTCAAAACAAAGCATATCACCTTTACAACGTAGCCAAGAAGAAGGACGAGCCGCGCTCCTCGAACGCGGATCTGCTCCATCGCTTTTATACCTAAAATACTCAGATTGTCAAGATGTAATTAGAAGTACTTTTCAGATTGTTTATCAAAGACATGATTCCCGCAGTCACAAAATGATTGTTTTCGCATATACTTGTGTCCAAATCCCCCAGTGGGTGGCTTAGTCGCGAACCTGATTCGCCTAAGTTTCAAAACATACTCCGAGTGAAGAGTAATCCTCTCACTCGGGGGCTTAGCTCCGATCCCGTACTCGCCTAAGTTTCAAAACATACTCCAAGTGAAGAGAAACCCTCTCACTCGGAGGCTTAGCTACGATCCCGTACTCGCATAAGTTTCAAAACATACTCCAAATGAAGAAAAATCCTCTCACTCGGGGGCTTAGCTGCGATCCCGTACTCGCCTAAGTTTCAAAACATACTCTGAGTGAAGAGCAATCCTCTCGCTTGGGGGCTTCGCTGCGATCCCGTACTCGCCTAAGTTTCAAAACATACTCCGAGTGAAGAGCAATCCTCTCACTCGGGGGCTTAGCTACGATCACGTACTCGCCTAAGTTTCAAAACATACTCCTAATGAAGAGCAATCCTCTCACTCAGGGGCTTAGCTGCGAGCCCGTACTCACCTAAGTTTCAAAACATACTCCGAGTGAAGAGCAATCCTCTCACTCGGGGGCTTAGATGTGATCCCGTACTTGCCTAAGTTTCAAAAAACGCAAAGAGGCACACCTTGAGCTACGCCACAAGTACAACGTCTGGATGCACTCTGAGATACGCCACAAGTACAACGTCTGGATGCACTCTGAGATGCCCCACAAGTACAATGTGACTCCGAGTGAAGAGCAGCCTCTCACTCTGAGATGCAGTCGTGATCCCAGACTCGCTTAAATCAAGAAAATCCAAGAACATTGGAGACAAAGCAACTGCGTTCAGATAAAACAACCAAGTTTAGATAAATCCGGCAGAGTTCAGTGCCACAAGCAAAAGTATTCGAGCATCAGGCTCGCACGAGTTTTAACGATTACAAAATCACTCAGCATTCCGAGGAAAATAAAGTCAGGTTATCAAGTTTTTTCACTCAGCAAGAGGAGGACTTGCTGGCTTGACAAAGGCGTCAAGGTCAATACCATCTATGATGTGGGTGGCCGCGTCGACGAAGGTCTCCATGAAAGATTGAAATTGATGCTTATTGGTGTTAGCCACCTGGAGAGACTTCAACTTCTCTTCCTTGACGTCCTTACAATGAACGCGGATGAGTGATAGAGCCACATCAGCACCGCAGCACGCAGCTGACTTCTTCCATGCCTGCACTCGGTCAGGGATGTTGTAGATTCGAGTCATCAATGACTCGAGGTCATTCAAGAGTACATCCTCTGACCAGAGCTCCTTGTCGACCTGAGACATTGCAACTTTCAGTCGAGCGATGTAGTCCAAGACACTGGCAAGACGGGATTCCAGTCGCAACACGTTCATGGTGGCTTCATTCTTGATGGGGGAATTGATGGGGTCCAGTCCTGTCTCGATCCACCCAGTTTCCTCCTCAAAATTCTGACAGAATTATGCACGCATGAAAAGGTTATGAATTGGCAGCAGCATGGTAGAAAAGTTTTTTGCAATCAGTCAGATAAAAGGGAGTACCTTCGAGCATAAGGAACATCTTCTTGGCGAGACCACCCAGATAAGTTTCCAGCTCGTCCCTCTTCTAAGTCAAAGCCACCTTTTCCTCCTTCAATTGCACAGCCTCTTTCTTTGCCTCATCAACAGCAGTCTTCAGCTTGGCATTCTCATCTTCCAACTTTCCGACCGAAGACAGCTTCCGGTCGGCAAGTTTCGTCTTCTCACGCGTCGTCCTGTGCGCCGCGGCAAGATCAAGGTCCTTCTGCTCCAGAGCCTGCTTCATTTTGTCTAAAGAAATAACATTCCTCAGACGAGCTTGGAGTTGGCGATTTTCATTACGCACATCTGTTCGAGTGGAATCACTCAATTCAAAAGATGGAAAGGAAAACACAACGAGGCGCGCAGTCGACAAGTCGTTACCTCCCATGATTGCCACTTCATCTTGAGCCTTCTTCAAGTTCTCCTTGGCCAGATCCAGATCGAGCTTGAGTTGGATTTTCTCCTGTTCCAAAGCAGCATATTGAGTCCCGAGCTCACAATTTCTGCAAATAATAGCAAGACAAGTCAGTCGACAGTTACTTCTGAATGGAAAAGTGCAAGAGTGAATTACATAGCAAAAGAGTTCTAAGACTGCTGCCAAATCAAACATCCAACAGCAATCTCCGGGACTACACCCAGTGGGTGCACTTAGTGTTCCCCCGCTGGTTACATACCACTTAGCATGGTCAGCCCGGGTCGAGTGGAAGGAGTAAAAAACAACAGTAACAACAACTTCGAAAAGACCACTACCGAATCAAACATCCAACAACAGTCTCGGGGACTAAACCCAGTGGGTGCACTCAGCTTGCCCCCACTGGGCCAAGATCTCACTCAAACACGACCTGGTCGACTCAAGTGAAAGAGTTACAAAGTGAAAAGAAAACACCCAATGGGTGAACAAATGCAAGGTGCAAACTCAGGATAGATGTATGAACATCTTACGAATAATAAAGCAGCAATTTGCAGGGAGCATATCCTAACAGAACAAGGGCCAAGATAGAAAAACCAATCGGAAATAAACTTATAATCCCACTTACTCGGACATTCGCTTGAAGAGCGGAGCTGGCATCATATGCGACCTTGATGGTGTCATACACCACCTTTGGTCGGTCCATCATCAGACCTTCCTGGATCATGGCCTCCTTGGCAGCTCCTACTTGGTCCTTTGGGACGGGATGCGTACCAAACATGATAGATGATGGAACAGGTGATGGGGCGGACAGAGTAGAAGCCTGAACTTGTGCCAGCAGTTCTAGAGCATGAACAGTCAACGCTGAAGGTTGGTTAGTTGACAAAGGATTGGCAAAAGAGACTGAAGCCCGTACTGAATCGTTGAGTTGTTGGACAAAGGTTCAGATGTCGAGCGAGGCGTTCGGGCTCCGGGCACCCTCTTTCTCAAAGATCTGCCTCTCCTCCCGGCACTCTTCGGAGGCACATCCTCATCATCATCATCAGGGAGCTGGATAATATTCATTGGTGTTGCAAGCATTCGACAGCAAAATTTTAGTCGACCCAAAAGATCATTGACGGAGCATAGGCGCAGTTATAAAACCATACCTACCCGAGAGGTGGCCGCATCCGCAGTTTCGCATCACCACTCTCCTTGTCAATGTCCATGGATGTCGCAAAAGTAGCAGCACTAAAAATTTGAAAGTTCACTTGGTCAAGCAAGCAAACGAGTTCACAATAACATAGAAGAACACAAGAAAGAAATTCTTACGCCGAAGTCACGGGCAAAGCCACCTTGATCTTAGGGAGCGCCTTCCGAGGTTTGGGCGGGGCAACCTTGGCTTGCTTTGCAGCCTTCTTTGATGGTTGGGGAGTCAACGTCCGAGTGCGCTTTGGAACCTTGGCACCCGATGCAGCAACTTTGCCACGCCCCCTGCAGGATCTTGCGACTGTTTGGAACGACGCTATAAGAGGGGCGGTGAGTCAACTTCTTCACTGTTGCTGCTCAAGTCCTCACTCTCATCTTCACTATCCTCTGCGTACTGGTTCTCGTTTCCCTCGCTGTCACTGTCAATTCCTTCTTGGTATTGCTCTCCATTTGGCATCGAGTGCAACTTGGTGAAAACCTACTAGACACAAATTATAGATATGAGTCGGATCCAAAAACAACTGCAAAACAAAGGAAAGAACACTCGGACAATTGAATCTGACCTCTCCTGGAGCATTGTTGGCGTCGAATGGCGGAACCCTCCTGGACCCCCTGGGGTTGTCCTTGTAGCTGGTAATGCTCTGGAGCCACTGAGCCACTGTCTCCTCGTTAAGCTCCTCTAGGTGGGTTCGAGCGGTGTCTTCTAGACCTGAGTACAACCACATGGGTTGGTCATGGGCCTGCAAGGGCTGGATCCGTCGACTGAGGAATACCTCCAACAGATCCATACCCGTCACTCCACTTTTAACCAACTCAACAACGGCCGCGACCAGCATTTGCACTTCCTCCTTCTCCTCTGGAGCTACATCTAGTGAACAAGGGGTGCGGAGTCTCTCAATAGTGAAAGGAGGAACGCCAGTCGACTGTCCAGGAGTCGGAATGTCCTTGCAATAGAACCAAGTCGACTGTCATCCCCTAACTAACTCAGGAAAGGTCACGAGAAGAAAAGAACTCCTACCTCTCATTTGGATCTCTAACCCCCCACACATCTGGATCACGTGCGTCTTTTCTTCATCAGGGTTAGCTTTCTTCACCGTCTGAGAAAGACAAGTGGATATGTGCTTGAAGAGACCCCAATGTGGCTGGCATCCTAGGAAGTTTTTGCACATTGAAACAAACGCGGCAAGGTACAAGTTTGTGTTGGGAGGAAAGTGGTGGATCTGGGCGCCGAAGAAGTTCAAGAAGCCTCGAAAGAATGGGTGTGGGGGTAGAGAAAAACCTCGCTCGACATGAGTAGTGAGAAGAACCCACTCACTATCGCGCGGCTGGGGCTCGGATTCATCCCCCGGCAGCCTCCAGGGCCCATGAGCAATCGGGCCATCATGGGCAAGATTCTCCAGGTCCTCCTTCACGACAGTGGAGCGCATCCAGTCTCCCTGGATCCAACCGGGCGGCAGGCCGGACTGCGACGATGAAGCCCACACCGTCTACTTACCCTTCGCCGCTGTCGTCGCCTTCTTAGCGCGCTCTAGGGCTGCGGTCTTCTCCTTCACCATTGCGCTTGACGGAGATGAGCGCAAGCGCGAAGAGCAGGGAGAAACGAGGCGGAGAAGAAGAGAGAAAGGGGATCAAATAAAGTGTACAGTGCCTCGCTTCGGCCTCAGCGCTATTTATGGGACTGCTTCTGAGTGGCTAACCCGTGGGCCCGAGCAATCTTATCGCATCCCATCACATGCGCTGGCTCGATAGGTGGTAAAAAAGGCAGCACGAAAATTGAGGAGCCTCTACCCAGTCCATTCCGTTTATTGTGCCACGCACCGTCCAACGCACTTCTCTGAAATTTCGAATCCCGCAAGATCTGGAGACTCCAAGGCATTCAATCGCGTCAAAGATTTCACGCTCTGATTCACTTGAAGATTTACTGCATAATTAACTCGGTGATCTCAACAACCAGAATTGATCAAGGCGACTGAGGCGGGGTTAAAAATACCAGTGTGCTTTCCAGATTCCCATAATGTGCCTCCGAAGCATGGAATCGAATCAGAACCAACTTCAGCCCTTGTTCACTAGGACCTCAATCCATTCGGGGGCTAATGACGATGACATATACCTATGGTAGGGTCTTAGGTCTGACCTAGACACTCTACCCAAGGGCATTGCCCTAAAGTCAAAGACATTCCAAGTCCAACAGAGGGTACCGACTGAAATCACCTTGAAGTGCAATCCACTTGACAGAAGATTCCACTCGGATACCTCAATTCCACTCGACCACTATAGAGTCACTCAACCACATGAAGAATCACTCGGAGTACAGAATATCTAAAGCCACATCAGGATGGCAACAGTCAGGCGTTCACTCTGTAGTCATAAAGATCATTAATAGCTAGCATTACTAGTAATGGCCCAGTCTTAACTCACATTGAACCTTGTGTAACTGAGGGCTCCGAGGGTCCTGGCAGACTCTATATAAGCCACCCCCCTCCTCAACACAAGGGTTCGCACCCCCTGTAACTTCCATGCATAGTAAAGTCGACAACCTCCGGGCACCGAGACGTAGGACTGTTACCTCCTCTGAGAGGGGCCTGAACTCGTAAACTCGCGTGTACAACCTCGCCGTAGCTAGTACCTTGCCTCCTCCTACGTACCCCCTACTCTTACTGTCAGACTCACTCCCATGACAGCCACGCCACTGAGTGTGCCTCTACGCTCGGTTTCTTATTTTCACATACTTGCTTAGTACTGGTTATTTGACTCCAGAGTCCAACTTCCATTTTAACGCATACATCATTCACGAACACCATGTGTTCTTCATTTTGAGTTTGCATCGATACTCGGGGGCTGCAACTTAGTTGGAACACTACACTACCTTTTATTTGAGTCCCGCGCTCTAACACATCAAGTTGGATCATTCACTTCGTCAAGATCGATCAATTCCTTTGCTCTTCTAGACTCTTGTTGGTTCTGAACCAGCAAGCCCCTTGCACACCCACTTGGTGTCTATGGGTGTTACTTACACAAATCATTTCAACACACATCAAATTTCCTTGGTGTTACTTACACAAATCATTTCAACACACATCAAATTTTTTCGAGAAATTATTACGTTGTCTTGTGCTATTATTTATACACAAGTTATGAGACCACTTGAAGGCTTTGTGTGCCAACTTCATAGCTTCTCGGTCTCGGTCACCATATCAATCCTACCACACTGCAAAACCAACCTTGCCTCTCTGTTGATTTCAAACACATCCGGCCAACCCCTCTGTGGAGTCCTCTTCATCGTGTCAACAACATAGGCCTCATCGTCTCGTTGAGCATGAGACAGATAAGTCACTTTTGTAATCAAACTGCACACTTCACTCCTTTGCAAGTTTGCCTCTTTCGAGCATCACTCAGAAGCTCCTCCTCACCTTTACCCGAGTCCGACTCGGTGAATTACAATTTATTCATTCAAAACTATATTTATCATATTCCAACAATTCCATCGTCAAAGTCTATAGTACGCTCGGGGGCTACGCCGCACTCGAGGGCTGTAGCTCATTCAGAATCACATTCTCCTGAATGCTTGAGTACTTCATCACCAGTCGGATCCTTCACTTCAACGAGTGTAGTCTGATTTGCTACTTCGACTAGTTACATGATCACTGACGCTCTGCACGCCATCTTCATTCCTACTCAAACTCAGTTGCCGCGCCGATCTTGTTGCACCGTAACCATGCTACACCGACCTCATCACTGCATCAGCTTCGAAAGCATCTGGCTAACTCCTTTGAGAACCATTTTTGCCACTTGGCTGGACACGTAGTCTTTCACTCAGCTGCCCCGCGCATCATCACTCGGTTGTGCACATCTTCACCACTCGGCCGCCCCACGATCGCCACTCAGTTGTGCACGTATTCACCCCTCGTCTTCACCATTCGGCCACCCCGCGCATCTACTTCTTGTGCTAGCTTGATGTTCCTTATATATGCTAAGTTTCCATTAATTGATGGTGTTCTATGAACACGCCACCGTTTCCCGCCATTTCCTCACATGTTTCCCGCCACCCAGCAATATTGCACATATACCTAGGCACGACGCGACGCATGGAGGCAACAAGCGCAGCCTGTAGCACATCCACCTTTTCCAAGCATGCCAATGCACAAAAGCGCCGCCTCAGCCATCAACCTCGTCAATGAGGAAAACCAGAAGGCGCCACGGACTGTCGAGGCTACGGTGCTCCCTGCCAACGCGATGGACGACGTCGTGATGCGCGTCATCGCCAGGGTTGAGCAGACCCTTGGTACATGGCGCTTCAGTGCCGTGGATCAAGATAGGCATGTCAGCGCCGAGAGGCTGCAGCTCGCCGCACAACATGATCGATGGCGTGCCACAGAGCAAGCTAGGCGCGTCCACACCGATAGGCTGTGTCTTGTCGCACCGCGAGAGCATTGGAACGCCGCGGAGCGAGAGGCGCGGCGCGCCGCACAGCAAGAGCGGACCCATCGACGCTTGCCTGCTGTCGACAAGGCGTCGCAGCTGGGTACACATCCCGTCAGTACCCTCATTCCTCGCCAGGAGTGGGCACAAGCCCTCTGCGTCGTACTTGCACCAGAGGTCGGCCGCACCGTACTTGCACCGGGTGCCCGCCGCGCCGTTCGCATGGGTCGCGCCGTTCACCTTGTCCGCGGCCCGCTCGATGCCAATGCACTGGTCGGTAGGCTCGACCGCCTCCTTGGCCCAGGTGTCCACCTAGGCGCAGTAGAGGAACATGGCCGTCGCATCCTCGAGGTGGTGATCTTTGATGAAATAGCCAACTTGTAGCTCGATATCGTGCTCCAGATGTAGCACGAGCGTGTCGACCGCTTGGACGTACGCCTGCACGAGATCAGGCAGAGCCAAGAGCTACCGTAGGCAAGGGCTGCTGGTCATGGTCTCATGGACACGTTTTATTTTTTTGAGTCGTTTCGACGTGGATAGCTATGTATTCACAGCAATCATACTATTGCTCTGTTTATTGCTCTGTTTCGATGTGTGTACTTTGTTTTCCGTTCTTATATGATCTGTTTCAATGTGTGTTTATACGCTTTCCATTCTGTACATGTGGATGATAACAGATAGAATTAGTATAAAAAACAGATAGAAAATGGAATTCATAATATATATATATAATATTAATTGTTCATTAGTTCATCACAGAATATATATAATATCATCACATATACATGATGATACTTAACTACTAGGTACAATGCATAAAATTGAAAACAAACAATACTAAAACTAATAATCCCTCTTGTGGCCATTATTTCGGTAGCCCCTCGCCAGCAGCTCCCTGGTGCGCAGCGTCTTCCCAGAGTGGAGGCGGTACTCTGCCTCCTCCGCCTCGCAGCACTTGACATGCCGATATGCCTCTTGCAGGCAGACACGCGCGACCGATCTTACCATTTCGTTGGGCGCCCATCGGAGCTCCTCGTCAGAGGCATGCTGGAGCTTATCGGCCCAGCTCCACGCAGTGACGAGGCGCCTAGCGCCTCTGGCCTTCCTCACGAAGTACCCGTCTTCGTACACCTCCTCAGCACGACGAAGCGCCTACCCCCAAAGCTCCGCCGCTTCCTTTTTCCAGGCGGCATCACGGGCTTCACAGGCCGCCTGGTACCTGGCATCCTCCTCCACCATCTCCTTCTTGAAAGCCACTTACCTGGCTTTCTCAGCCGGTGGCAGCAACTTCCAAAGACAAAGATCATACTTGCCCCAAAACCAATCCAAAGTTTGGGGGGTCCAGCGCAACCTCATCCAGCGGCGCGTAGGTGTCCTCGTCGCTGCTCTTCAAGTGAGCGTCCTCAGGGGGTGGCGACTCCTCGTAGGCGCATGGGCAGACCGGCGACGCCATGGCAGAGATTTGAGAGAGATAGAGAGATAGAGCGAGCAAGGGGAGGATCTAGATGAGAATGCAGGCGGGACGACGTGAGCAAGGTAGTATTTATTGGCGGCCAGAATCTAGATCGACGGGAATAGTACACGCACCGGTAGCCAGAATTTACGAGTACTATAGTGTGAATTACACACGATTCCGGCAGCAAAATCCATGTGTCAACATAATAGCTGATGGTTCCCAATGCAGAACCGTGTCTGATTAATAAAGCCCGCCAGTCACCTTCCAAACCTCGAGGCGCGAAATAGAGTGCCAATCGTGTGGGGCCAGTTGTCTGGCCAGATTTTACATTTTCTTTTTTGAACACAAGATATTTACATCGTCTGATGATTTTTTAACTCGCACACAAGTACACAAATATGATTTTTCAACCGTTATGCTTAGCCGTTGCATGTAGATGTAGTTCAGATTTGAGTTAAGATCATATGGCTAAAAAATCACTTAAATGTCTTCAAAACATCAAATGACCCCTGAAATTTTCCAAAGTTTCACATGATAGTTGTACGAGTGCACGTTACACATAGAAAAAAATTGAAGGCCGTAAGAGGAAGCTATCTGTCGTTCGTCATCAAACATGCATTGTTCCCTTCTCAGAACCACGAGCCTTCTAGTGAGTTGCTCCGGTTTGTGAGGGGTGTGTGTCCAAACTTTCGTCAAACAGAACATTTTTTGTACCACATCATCTGGTGGCATGACATTACATCAAGCAAGGTTTCATGTTTTTCTGATCATTTTTTAAATTTTTGGAATAAAAATGCCATGGCACTCCATGCATGTACATGTGTCCATGCCGTGAGACCAATATGTTTGAAAATTCCTTCTAATTTACTGCACATGGAATTAACTTGCACAAAAGTAGACAAATATGATTTTTCAAACCGTTATGGTTAGCCATTGCATGAACATCTAGTTCAAATTTGAATTACGATCATTAAATGGCTAGGAAATCACTTAAATGTCTTCAAAAGGTCAAATGACCCCTGAAATTTTCCAAATTTTCACATGGCAGTTTGTATCAGTGCACATTACACGTAGAAAAATTTTGAAGGCCGTAAGAGGAAGCTACCTGCCGTTCATCATCAAACATGCATTGTTCCCTCTTGGAACCACGAGCCTTCTAATGAGTTGCTCCGGTTTATGAGGGGTGTGTGTCCAAACTTTCGTTAAGCAAGCCAATTTTTGTATCACATCATCTTGATGGCATGACATTACATCAAGCAAGGTTTCATGTTTTTCAAATCAGTTTTTAATTTTTTGGAATAAAAATGCCATGGCACTCCATGCATGTACATGTGTCCATGTCGCGAGACCAATATGTTTGAAAATTCCTTCTAATTTACAGCACATGGAATTAACTCGCACACAAGTACACAAATATGATTTTTCAAAACGTTATGGTTAGCCGTTGCTTGTACATCTAGTCCAAATTTGAATTATGGTCATTAAATGGCTAGGAAATCACTTAAATGTCTTCAAAAGGTCAAATGACCCCTGAAATTTTCCAAATTTTCACATGACAATTTGTATTCGTGCACATTACACGTAGAAAATATTTGAAGGCCGTAAGAGGAAGCTATCTGTCGTTCGTCATTAAACATGCATTGTTTCCTCTTGGAACCAAGAGCCTTCTAGTGAGTTGCTCCGGTTTGTGAGAGGTGTGTGTCCTAACTTTTGTCAAGCAAGCCAATTTTTGTACCACATCATCTTGGTGGCATGAAATTACATCAAGAAAAGTTTCATATTTTTCTGACAATTTTTAATTTTTTAGAATAAAAATGCCATGGCACTCCATGCATGAACATGTTGTGTCCATGCCATGAGACCAATATGTTTGAAAATTCCTTCTAATTTACTGCACATGGAATTAACTTGTACACAAGTACACAAATATGATTTTTTTTAAAACCATTATGGTTAGCCGTTGCATCTACATCTGGTTCAAATTTAAATTATGGTCATTAAATGGCTATGAAATCACTTAAATGTCTTCAAAAGGTCAAATGACCCCTGAAATTTTCCAAATTTTCACATGACAGTTTGTATCAGTGCACATTACACGTAGAAAAAATTTGAAGGTCGTAAGAGGAAGCTATCTGCCGTTCGTCATCAAACATGCATTGTTCCCTCTCGGAACCGCGAGCCTTCTAGTGAGTTGCTCCGGTTTGTGAGGGGTGTGTGTCCAAACTTTCATCAAACATGCCAATTTTTGTACAATATCATCTTGGTGGCATGACATTACATCAAACAAGGTTTCATGTTTTCCTGGTCATTTTTATTTTTTTGGAACTAAAATGCCATGGCACTTCATGCATGTGTCCATGCTGTGAGACTATGCTTGAAATTCCTTCTAATTTACGGCACATGGAATTAACTCGCACACAAGTACACAAACATGATTTTTCAAACCGTTATGGTTAGCCGTTGCATGTACATTAGTTCAAATTTGAATTACGGTCATTAAATGGCTAGAAAATCACTTAAATGTCTTCAAAAGGTCAAATGAGACCCCTGAAATTTTCTAAATTTTCACATGACAGTTAGTATCAGTGCATGTTACACGTAGTAAAATTTTGAAGGCCGTAAGAGGAAGCTATCTATCGTTCGTCATCAAACATGCATTCTTCCCTCTCGGAACCACGAGCCTTCTAGTGAGTTGCTCCGGTTTGTGAGGGGTGTGTGTCCAAACTTTCGTCAAACAGGCCAATTTTTGTACCACATCATCTTGGTGGTATGACATTACATCAAGCAACATTTCACGTTTTTAATTTTTTGGAATTTAAATGCCATGGCACTCCATTCTTAATTGTGTCATAGTCGTTAGACCAATATGTTTGAAAATTCCTTCCAATTAACTGCACGTGGAATTAAATCGCACACAAGTACACAAAATATGACTTTTCAAACCATTTTGGTTAGCTGCTGCATGTACATGTAGTTCAAATTTCAATTGCGGTCATTAATTGGCTAGAAAATCACTTAAATGTCTTAAAAGGTCAAATGACCCCTGAAATTTATCAAATTTTGACATGATAGTTGTATTAGTACTAAAAAAATCTCGTACATTAAAACACCATCCGTTGCCACTTTACTCCAAATTCGTCTTTCACAGCTAATAAAAAATATCTACAACATCACACATAGTTGTTTTGTTGGAATCGTTTGGTATGCAAAATTCTGGGTCTATTTAAGTCTTCCTCCTTAAGCTTCGTCGGCTCGTCTGCTCCAGTGCCAGCAACCCCCGAATCCCCAAATCACGATCCCCATTCCCACACCCCCTTCTTGCAAAGATGACACTGTGGAAACGCTTGGTGAAGGCCCGTACGATGGCCGTGTCCCCCCCCCCTCCCCGAGCGACGCCGCCTGCACCGGGAGGGCGGCTGCCTACGCCGAGAGTGTCGCCGCATCCACATTGAGCGCGGCCGCTTCCGCTGAGAGAGTGTGTGCGGCAGCCGACAGGGCAGCTGCAGCAGCTAAGACGGCTACAGCTGCTGCTGCGACGGCGGCTGCAAACACCGAGTGCGCTCGAGCTGCCGTCCGTGCTGCCGATGCCGCCCTGGCCCGGGTCAAGGCCATCCACGCCAAGATATTCCAGGCCACCTCGGAATCCAGCATGCAACCCACGTCCGAAATGGCGGCGGTGGCCATGGAGCACCTACTTCCTCATGAGGTCATCGAGTGGGAGCTGGAGATGTAGGAGGCGGCGGAGATCGAGGAGCACCGAGAGGAGGAGTTGTGCGTGGCCCGGGTCGAGGTAGAGCAGAGTCTGTCCATCGAGGAGTCGGCGATGGAGTACCAACTCGAGCTCTGGCACGGCCGCTACTACGAGTACTACAACCTTGAGGGCGGCGCTGAGGACGAGGACGAGGACGCGATCGACTTCAGCAGGGGGGACGCGGAGTCCACCAACGGCGGTATGTCACCAGGACAAGTCATCAACGTCTCATCTCACACCGGCGATGCATAGGCCGGCGCGGCGGCGGATTTGTTAAAATTATTCGTACTTAGGCTTTGTTTTTAATGTTGGTCTTTTTTTAGAGCAATGTTTAGGTGAACTGTCTCTATTTAATTACTAAAATTGCTCGATTCAATAAGTCTGGTATGTGTGTCGTACGCTCTTTTGTGTGCCCAAATTAGCAAGCGATGTTAAATTATGCAAGGACGTACGCGGGGAAATTTCCACCAAAATTTCAATTATCAAACTCATCCCATGCGCGTTAAGCAGAAGAATCGTTTGCGATGCACACTATCATTCAAAGTGAATGGTGTCCGGCGGCACCGCGCGCAAAGTTTCCCTCCACATTACGAAATTTTTGGCCTACTGCCAAAATATCTACCCTCCCCCTCCCCATCCCCTTTTCTCCCCGACCACAAGTCACATTTCCCCTGTTTCCCCCTTCCGTCCTTCCTAAGCTATAGCCGCTTTCTCGCTTGCTTCCTCGCTCTCGCCATCTCGCATCCTACCGCCGGGGTCGCCATGGTATTCTTCAAAGACCTCTCCAGCGGTTCCTCCTCCGACGACGACTCCTTCACCACCCGGGTATGCCTCTCTTCTCTCTCTCGGGCTATGACTTTGAATGAAGGATTTTTACCCGGCGGTCGATTTGAGTCATTTCTTCCTCTTGTAGTTCCCTAGGACCATCAGTTGCAACGAATAGAGCGGGGTGGCTGAAGATTTGTCTGCTTGTTGTCACCATCAATCTCCATGCGTGAAGCTAGTTGCGTTTGGATTTGTGGACAGTGGGAGGAAGTTTCTGGCATGTGCAGAGAAGGTTAGACCCTCTTTCATTGTTACAAATCATTTGCTAGATGTGATTCAGACATTGTCACGGTCCCAACCCATTCATACCACACCTTCAACCAAACGCATCCTAAGACAGTGTCACAGTTTGTACCTAGTATCTAAGAATGTTGTCATCTCATCAGCGATGCCATTAGAAAATTATTTGGCACCGCTTCAGCAGTTTGTGGAGCCAACTTGTCCACACATCCGGGCAGCTAAGCAGTAAAATACTAAATCTTTATGGCACGAAGGAACTAGGCGTCTGATCAACTAGGTGCTCCGGAGTTTGGGTCCCTGATTTGTTTTTCCGCTGCATCAGCTCGCCAGTGCAGGGCACCAGCACGAGATATAGCAACAGTTGCCTTTGCACCGGTTTTGGCATACATAGTAGACACCTTAGTGCTATTAGTTCTATGTTACTAAATTTGTGCATGTACACACCTGTTAGTATCAATATGTTGTCATCCAAACACCGTCGCTATGCTGTTGCACTTATATTTACCTTCCTCTTAAAATGTTCAATTTGTTATTTATAGTACATGAGTAAGAACTTGTAGCATTATTGTAGTTAATTATAGCTTCTGATGTTTCAGAATTTGGTTATTGTGTCAGTAGCAATTAATTCATTTGCACATTGATATTTTTGAGAAGATATGTCATAATTAACCTGTTTCTTCAGTTTTTCAAAATAAGTATTGGTGATTTTCTATGTTGCTATAAACCCGTTTTCCCTACAATCGTTACTGATCAAGTTTTAAATATTATAGGATGAACGGAAGTGTTCTTACTTGGAGTGGGTTGATCCAGAGTGGCCACGGTCTTTGAAGATGTGCCTAGCAAAGCTCTGGAGCATGTATCAGGAAGATAACAGAGGTAGGCTTAGAGATAGTGTTGTCAACGCTGAAGAATATTTGAAGATGCGGGATAAAAAGAGGAAGGTGGAGAATGAGCTCAGATTTTTCAATCAGACTTTGCTAAGATGGTGTTGGCAAAGGAGGAGGCACTTTCCGAGTTGGCCAGTGCAAAATAGGTTCTTATTGAACTGAAAGTAGGGTGGATAAGGCGGGCCTGGATGATCTAGATTAGGGAAATGAATATATAGTTCTAATATTGTTCTTATGAAGTTGAACTATCTATATGTTGTATTGTGTTGTTTTCCGGTAGCTATCGTACTGTGATGTTAAAATATATCCATGGGCCTGATATGAAATTGGCAAACAGTTGTTCGATATGAAATGTGAATTTCCGTAATACTAGAATTATTAATTGTAAACTAATAAATCTGCGAAATGGGTCATGGAACTTTGCCAACGGTTCTAGAAGTAAAAGCGCTTGTGATGGATAGCCCAATGCCACACAGTTTTCTTCATCAAATCGTATGTGATGTAGTTGATAAAAGCAAAAGGTTAACCAAGGCAGAGCGTGTGTGATAGTTACACGTATCACACACGAGCCTATACATAAACCTGTGTGGGATGTACATACAAACTGAAATGTTTTCCCTGGATTGACTATGTGGCATGTACATAAGAACGGAAACGTATTAATGATTGGGTTTTGATGCCTCACCCGATTGCACATGAGCTCATTTGGTGTCCCATGAGGGCCTATCCCCGACGATTTCTGGGTCGTGTGGCAAGCACCCCCTATTTCCCACACTCACTTGGCGACGGTTCCAAATGTCGTCGAGGAAAGGGGGTAAAAACCGTTTGTATAGCACCGACGCGTACCAGTGCATGCAAAGTGCATGAAGATCAGTCTGACTGACTCAACTCTAGGCTGAGCTTATTTACCATGCCAAGCGCTTGAAGATCCATCCAATTGACTCAATTTCATACTAAAAGATATTTACCGTGCCGACTGCATGGAGGTTTACCAGGAGACTTAAACCCTCTACCAGACTCATCTAGTCTGACAGAGGCACGGGGACTACACCCGGTGGGTGCACTCAGAGTGCCCCCACTGGGAGGAAACTCAGAAATAAACATTTAGCTCGGTCAAGTCCAGCACCAACATTCAAGTCAACAAACCCTAAAGACTCCAACCGACTACCAGCAATCAGTCGGAGTCTCGGGGGCTACACCAGAATTCCGAGTAATCTATTACTCGATGCAAACCAATACCAGATCCTCAAGTACTACTCGACCTCCGGGTCGGAGAGGAACAAGTCAAATCAGTACCAGATAAGAAGATTTTTAGTTCTCTCAAACCCCCGCCGACTGTCCGCAGTTGACGGTGGTCTCGGGGACTACACCCAGTGGGTGCACTCAGTGTACCCCCACTGAAGTAATTGCCACTCGGTACGGCCTGACCAGTCCAAGTGACGAACAACAAACAAACAAGTTCTAAGGCTCCCGTCGACTACCAAAAAAATTGCTATAAGGCAAGTTTAAAGCTCCTCTGTGGACCTGTTTTGAGCCTTCTTCTATGACTCAAAGCATGAAACTCATAAGTTTGATCTAGAATCGACTCGTATTGAGGTTCCTCTGAGTTAAGAATGGCATCTCTCTAAGAGAGCAGTCCATGTGTCACTCTTGTTGCCCAGATTTAATGACACGTCCATACTCTGATCACGAGTTAACCTCTTCCGAGAGATGAACAAATGTCACCAAGTTGCTCCTCATGGGCACTTGCCCCAGATCAGTCGGGAAGCACAGTGCCGGAATCCATTGAGATTTTGTTCAAACCTTGGTTGTCTGAAGCACGATGATGGGTACCGAGTATTTCCGTAATCACTCGGGCCAAATTGTGTCTTTCACAAACTCATTCTGCAAAATCACAATCGATTCGGGGGCTAATGTTGGGGATACACATAACAGGTAGGCCCACGAAGGGTCGAAATATCATAAAGCATAGGGTCCACATAGCATGTGGGTCCAGATAAATCTCATACAGTGTACTATCCACTCGACATAACAACATACCATCCACTCATATGACAGTTAACCACTCGGACGTATGGCTCACCCGAAAGACAGTCAACCACTCGGTCGTATGGCTCACTCGGATATGCGAAGACTAAACAGTTGACAAGGCAGTCGAAGCAGCATTCTCATAGTGGAGGTTTCATAGTGGGCTGACATTATGGCAATTATGCCCCTCTTTTGTAACATAGGAGGTGAGGGGGTGGCGCACTCTATATAAGCCACCCCCACCACTAGACTAGGCAGGTTCTCATTCTTCTCCCTCGACACTCTCGCCATTAGTCTCAGGACTTAGCTCTAGCATGGGGATTCGTTCCTCTGTCTCTCTCATTGTAATCTCTGGATACATACTCAGATAAAACAAAGCCTCTCCGGAGCACGAGACATAGGGATGTTACCTCCACCGCGAGAGGCCCGGACTCGCTAAAACCACCATGTCACCCATATGCATCTCGATAGATCATGCTCCTTTACCCTATCCCTTATTATTATCGGAATCGTTCCCACGACAGCAGGCACATTAGTGGGGCCTGCGGACATCCTAGTGTGCTTGGGCGGCGGTAGCAGACAAGGGGGCGTCGAATTTCAATGGCCCAAGAGTGGCATGGTCCTACGTGGCGGCGGTCTAGACTCCCGCAAAGCCCCCCCCCCCCCCCCCCCCCACCACACACACACACACATAGTTTGGTTCAGTCGGACACCCAAACGCATCGATGAACCGGTGGATACCGTGTTGGAGGTAAATTGAATGGTCCAGACGCTTGCGGGCGGTTTGAGGGTCCGCCTAAGCAATCCAATCGGAAGAGATGCCCTAAGTGATCCAATTGGAAGAGATGCCCTAAGCATCCAATTGGAATTGGAATTGAACCTTTGCTGGTTGAAACAATTCCAAGTGTGATAGAGATGTAATCCCTTATAAGGTAGAAGTATCTAACTGACAACTAGAAGAGGCAGCAACTCATCAGCATGACACACGAATAGATAGACCAGCAATAAAGGGAATGATTGTACTAAAAGGATTGGTTCAACAACACTAGAATAATACGTATGTACTCCCTCCGTTCCTAAATACTAGATCGGGATCGCGCCTTGGCACGAGGGTGCCTGTCCCAACGATGTGGCCAAGCAAGTAATGGTCAAGTTAGTAAAAAGCAAGGCTTAACATACGTATTCAATTAGGGTTACAAAATAAAATAAGAAAGAAACATTCACATGTAATAGGAGCAAGACACCATCGATGCATACCAAAACTATAGTAGAACACATCTCCATAGCCACAAGAACGATAGTACAATAGTACAACACATTTGAAGGATGCAATGTTCATATACAAGGTAAATTAAAGGATTCAATGTTCATACATGATAGGTATTGAGTACAAAAGGATGGAAAGACATGCCAAAGGGGACATGTTCACAAAAGTACGGGGAGATCACACGATACATCACAGTAGATGGTGATATGTGATGCCCATCACATGTAGTACTTGTTGGAGATATGCCCTAGGGGCAATCATGTATGATGATATTTTCTTGTGTTTATGAATAAAGATAGTCCTTGGACATTATCAATAATGTATATCAGCAATTACGTGACTTGTTTGTGGGACTATGCATTGTATGATTACTGTCCTAAAAGGTCCCTAGTTGAAAGGGTTGTGTGGACGCGCAGCCAACTAGACTAGCATATGACACGGTGGATGGTTTGGTCTCACTAGCCATGGAGCACTGGATGCTAACCGGATAATATGGACTCGGAAGGATCTGGTCGGATTCGATGTAGTCGGATCCGAGTCGAAATAAGGTCTGAGTTGGACACACCCAACTATGAGACACAGCGATATGTCATCTGTGAGTCTCTAGTACAACATATGTTCTATGTCCTAAGACCTGAGCTGGCGTATGTACTCGGGATAGTGTCAGACCTGCTTTGGGCCGACCAAACGCTACTCTGTGACTGGGTAGTTACAAAGGTAGGTTTCAAGCTTGTCCAGTCCCATGCTGCGAGACATGGTCGAGCAAGATGGGATTTGCCCCTCCAGTCAGGAGATATATACTCTTGGCCCCTCGTGTGATCCGAATAGGATAAGCATGGCCATGCGACAAGGATTATGAGATAATCCAATTTGTGGTCGGTATCACTGGAACGAGAAAGAGGTCGGGCTAGCACAAGGATGACAGTCTCGCCTTGAGCCCGACAACATTTATCGTGAGGCAAAGGGAACAGAAGTGTGACACGTTGTACAGGTTCGCCAATCGGCTTCATTGTCTGTTTGGTGGTCACCACGCCTTGCTAGAGACCGCTACCAGCCGAGTAGGTCGGAGCTGATCCGACCTATGACCAAGCCGACTTGAACCTAAGGGGTCGCGCGCTTAAGGGAAGGAACCTGTGAGGCTGGGTCGGACTCCGTGAGTCAGATGTGATCCTACTCGGACTCGGATACCGGCCAAACAGATTTTGGGCTTTAGGGTCCGTGTGAGGCCCAAGTGTTGAGCCTGCGACGGATGCCTATATAAAGTGGAGGTGCGGCACACTCATTCGATTGATCGGTTTGGCGCTGTCACTAGGGTTTGCATGTGTTGTGAATAGACACCTCCACTCGCTGCCGGTTGTGTGATCGGACCTAGCAGTCTGCCGCATGACGTTCCCCCTGCACGCGTCGATACCATTAGAGGCGGTGCATTTGCGCTGCTCTGGCGAACCTGTTCGTGGCATCCGATCGGCTATGTGGGAGACGGGCAAGGAGGAGACGACTTCGAGAACGCGAGGCGACTCCGGGAACGCGCTGCCTCAACTCTACTTCTGCTGCATGCCACTGCCCGTAGCATGTTCTTGGTTGTTCTGCGTGTAGGAAATTTTAATTTGCAGTTGACGCACCCTATCATAGAACCCAACAGTGGTATCAGAGCCTCTGCTATAGGATTGGGATTCAGATTGTATGCATATTAGATATGTGGAGACAGCAGATGAGATCTGTTGTCGTTGATGAGATTGGCTATGTGCACGGTTGATGAGATCAATTACACATGGGGATTGAAGAGGCTATGTTTTCTGATGATCGGAGTCGATGAGGTCGTGACACAACCTACCCCTACTGGTCGGTATCCACCATCGGGATTAACAGTGAAACGTAAATCCGAATCAGACCGCCGTGTGCGTAGCGCCTTGTATTTCGTACACTATCACTCAAACCGGTAGAATGTGATTCTATGCATAACTTTATTTTGCAGGGTTTGATGTGAATAGTATGGCTCATGTGTATGTGATGCATGTGTGTAAATTATACATGGCATGCGTGTCATGTTTTTCAGCCGGCAAGAGCCAAAGTGTTGTCATTATAATGTATAACGACATGCGTGTCGACTTGTGACTCCATGTAAAATTCATTACTAGTTGTAGTAGTTGGATAATAGAGATCAGGTTGGTGGCTTGGCATCCCGGCATGACAAACAAGATGGAGTTCCTAGATGGTCATCGGTCAGAGCCGACCTGGAAGAACGTCCATGAAGGAGCCATACTATTTCACAATATGTGTTTATTTGTGATTGTTTATGCTTCTTTGTTTCTATGCATGTTTGAATGGTAGAAAGATCCCTCATGAATATCAAGCGAATTGCCATCCCCGATGTTGCACTTTCGCACGTCAAGTACGTCTAGTAGTGGGCTCATAAAATTGGGGTATTAATAGGTGTCCTTGAACTGAAGGGTTTGTGTCGGACACGGACATGCACTGCATCAGGTTTACTTGACAAGGCTATTGAAACGGTTTTGGGCCTTGTGGCAAAGAACGTTGGGAGCCGGGGTATGAGATACCTTCCCTACCGACAGGAGTCGTATAGAGATGCGATTAGCAAGGAGTTAATTACCGGATAGGAATGTTGTCTAGCAGTGATGCTAAAGCTCACTAGTCACATGTGCTAGTCGAACCCTGAATCACTGAGAGTTTGCGGAGGGATGCTGACTTCAGTGGGAGTATTTCTATTTAAGGCTATAGTTACTCTACATAAACACATTGCTTAGTGATTGCATATTTTTGTTGTAGATCAATGGCACCACCTGCTCAATCCAACTTTGCATTGAAATCAATTCTGGAAAAGGATAAACTGAATGGAACAAACTTTACCACCTGGTATAGAAATTTGAGAATTGTTCTCAAGCATGATAAAAAGGAACATGTTCTAGAGGATCCACTTCCAGAGGAACCTGCCAACAATGCTAATGCCACAACCAAGAATGCCTACCAGAAACTCGTTGATGAATCAAACGAGGTCAGTTACCTCATGCTGGCTTGTATGGAGCCTGATTTGCGACAGCATTTCGAAGATGTTGGGGCTTTCGATATGATCGACAGTCTCAACAGCATGTTTCAGGTACAGGCTAGGACCGAGAGGTTCAACGTCTGGCGATCCTTGATGGATTGCAAGCTGAAGGAAGGTGATCCACTGTGCCCGCATGTAATAAAGATGATCGGATACGTGCAAGCTTTGGATCGGTTGGGCTTCCCGCTCTTGGATGAGCTGGCTACTGATGCAGTTCTCGGTTCTCTTCCACCTAGCCATGGGACATTCATCTCGAACTATCATATGCATGGCATAGATAAGAAGCTCACTGAGTCATGGGATGCTCAAGGTGGTAGAGCAGGATATTAAGAAAGGCACGCATCAAGTGTTGATGGTGCAGAAATCGGCTAAGTTCAAGAAGAGTTGGTCCAAGAATGTAACGCCCCAGATTCGATGTGCCAGGTGTCTGCCAGTTATTCGCCATCGTTGCCATGTCATTTTCTTGCGTGTTGCATTTTATCATGTCATCATGTGCATCTCATTTCGCATTCATGTTCGTCTCATGCATCCGAGCATTTTCCCCGTTGTCCGTTTTGCAATCCGGCACTCCTATGTTCCCCGGCGCCCCCTTTTGCCTCTCTTTTGTGTGCAGGTGTTTAACGTTCTCGGAATGGATCGAGGTTTGCCAAGCGGCCTTGGTATAGCACCGGTAGACCGCCTGTCAAGTTTCGTGCCATTTGGAGTCCGTTTGGTACTCCAACGGTTAACCGGGTAACCGTAGAAGGCCTCTTTTGTTTGCAGCCCAACACCCCTTCCAAAGTGGCCCAAAACCCAGCAAACTTCCCTCCATGCTCTCGGTCGTTCGATCACGATCGCGTGGTCGAAAACCGCACCTCATTTGGACTCTCCTAGCTCCCTCTATCTATAAATATGTCTTCCTCCCCGAAATCCCGCAGTCCAAACCCTAGCCTCCTTCCACCTCGCGCCGCCGGACAAATCCGTCCGCGCTGGACATGTCCGCCGGCCACGTCGCTGCAACCAATCCCGTCGCGACACGTCGCCCCGCCGCCGCTCCCCTCCACTCAGCGCGCGACACGTCACCCGCGCGCCGCCCCACTTCGCCGCCGGGCCCGTGAGGCCCAGATCGGGCCCGTCCCGGGCCGCCTCGGGCCCGAGCACCGCCGATGCGGCCCGTGCCCCACCTCGCCCCTCTGCCGCCTCGCCGGCCGGAGCCGCCGCCGCCCCGAGCACCCGCTGCTCCAGGGCCGTGCGCCGCTCGGCCGCGCGCCGCTCCGGCGACGCCCGCGCCGCCCTCCGCTGTCCTACCGCGCTGCCCCGTGGGCGCCTCCCCGTGCCCCCGCATCCCCCCGTCCTCCGGTGACCCGCCCCTGCCGGCGCGCTCCCTCCGCCGCCCTCGGCCGCCGCGCCGGAGCGCCTCCTCGCCGGCCGCCCGACTCCGCCTCGTCGCCCCGCCGCCTCTACTGCTCGCCACCGGCCGGATCCGGTGAGATCCGTGCCGGGGCCGCCTCCTCTGACCTTCCCCGGCCGCTCTCCGGTGGAATCTCCGGCGAACCTCGAGAACCGTGCAAACTTGAGGTTGTCCCCGAAATTGCCTAAGTCCCAGATTTTGTTATTATCATGTCTTGTTCATCATGTCGTATCTCTGCATCCGTAGCTCCGTTTCGTGCGTGTAATATGTCAAATTGTTCATCTCGATGAGTACTTCATTTAATTCCATTGCATCATTTCCATTTGAGCTCATCTTGATGCCCGAAATGCTGTTGGAAGAGTGCATGTTGATGTTAATCTGCTGAAGCTGTTATAACATACTCATTTGTCATTTTTGCCATGATTGATGTGTGCAACCTATGAGGTTGATGTCTTCATGTGTTTTGATCTATGCCATGCCATCTTTCCAGGAGTGTATGCCATGTATTTTTGTGATCAATGTCGTGACTAGCACAAGCATGCAAACTAGGCTTCGTGATATTGCTGATTTAAGTCCCTGTTCTGCGGTTATTTTGATGCCATGTAAACTTGATGCTACAGAGAGATCCATGCATATTTAGAGATACTTCAGTAAGGGTATTTTGAACATGTGGTTATTGTCTATCTATTCATGCCCTTGTTTGCAATTATGGAGTAGCCTAGCATGTCATTTGAGTGCTCTACTTTTGCTTCAAAATGTTTCCTGGCAGATTGTTTACTTGTTATTAAATTTAGCCAAGGTTGCTATAGTTGATCCTTGCACGCTATGGACTTGTTCTTGACTTGGTTTGTTTCACAAACATGTCTTCTTGATGATGCTATGCTTATCTTGTCATGCAATGACTTGTGGTGAGTGAATCGAGCTTGTTAAGGAGAGTACTTGTTGTTGCTGTTTTGCTAGACAGATTCTGTTATATTTTGTTGCTATGTTAACATGCTTCTACTAATCATTCTATGCCTAATCTGGAGATGCTCTATAAACATGTTTTGATCTACATGTCATGCTCTATCCATCCATGCCCCTGGTTGCATTTATAGCTTGTTGTAGATTGTTCATATCTTGCTCCAAAGTTGCTTGATAATGTTGCTAGCAGCCTGTTAACATTAAGTTCACTTGTTCCCATGTGTTTTGCTAGTGATCCATGCACCCTATGAACTTGTTCTTGCCATGCTTAGCTTCATAAACATGCCTTCTTACTGTTGGTTGCCTTGCCATGCCATGTATTTCTCTGTGGTGAGTGATTCAAGCTCACCAACATGCCTACTTATTGTTGTTCCTGCCATGTTTGAATCTGTAATATAACTTGCCATGTTTACATGGGTGCCATCATATTTTCTGATCCTTTTTGGCTCATGGTCAGTAAGGGACTTTTGATCTATGCATTTAGTATTATCATGCCATGCCTTTGTTTGCCATTATAAGTTCCTGTAACATGTTGTTTGATAGCTCTAAACATTGCAACCTGATGTTATTTCCTGATAAGTCTGAAACTGTTATTATTTGCAATCTTCCCATGTCCTTTTGAGCATGTTCTAGTTGTTTCTGGAGATAGCTCAGTGTTCATGTATTGTTGTGCTTTACCTGTACTTCATGACCATGCCTTTTGTTATTATGTTGGGGTGCTGTAGAATATTGTTTTGATGCTTGTAAGATGCCTAGTTGCTGTTATGGACAGATTGTTGTTATGACTTGTATAGTGTGTGTGTGTTGAACCGTTGCTCTGTTTTGAGTGTGCTCTATATGAATCTTGCTTGATTTTGCATGTAGTTTCACATTAACATATTGCATCCTTGTTTTGGTGTGTTTGCTTGATGTTTGGGTGCATTTTGCATCAATGCCATGCTTAACTTGTTTTGCTCATATCTTCTAGGCCGTAGCTCCGAATCTAATGAACTTTATATGTAACTTGACTAGAATTTCGTGTAGATCATCTTGGTGCATCTTAACTTGCTGTTTAACAACTTGAACATAAGGTTTATTCATTTCTGGACCAATTTCGAAATTTGCATATGAGGACTTACCGGAATTGTTATATGTTGTTTCCGGCCTCATTTAAACTTGCCTTGATGTGTTGTTCTTGTTTGCATCATCTCTTGCCATGAGTAGCTTCATGTAGCCTTGTCATGCATCATGCTTGTTGTGCATCATGCCTTGTTCATGTGTGGTGTGTTTACCTACGCTGTGTGCTTCTTCTTGTTAGTTCCTGTTTCGTTGCGATCGTGAGGATTCGTTCGTCTACGATTGGTTCGGCTTCATCCGTTCGTCTTCTTCATGGACTCGTTCTTCTTCCTATCGGGATTTCAGGCAAGATGACCGCTACCCTGGATCTCACTACTATCATTGCTATGCTAGTTGCTTCGTTCTATCGCTATGCTGCGTTACCTATCATTTGCTCTTCAAGCCTCCCATATTGCCATGAACCTCTAACCTTTGACACCCTTCCTAGCAAACCGTTGTCTGGCTATGTTACCGCTTTTCTCAGCCCCTCTTATAGCGTTGCTAGTTGCAGGTGAAGTTGAAGATTGCTCCATGGTGGACAGGGTTATGTTGGGATATCACAATATCTCTTATATTATTAATGCATCTATATACTTGGTAAAGGGTGGAAGGCTCGGCCTTATGCCTGGTGTTTTGTTCCACTCTTGCCGCCCTAGTTTCCGTCATACCGGTGTTATGTTCCCGGATTTTACGTTCCTTACGCGGTCGGGTGATTTATGGGACCCCCCTGACAGTTTGCTTTGAATAAAACTTGTCCAGCAAGGCCCAACCTTGGTTTTACCATTTGCCTCACCACCACCTATACCCTTCCCTTGGGTCGGCCAACCCAAGGGTCATCTTTATTTTAGCCCCCCCCCCCCCCAGGCCAGTGCTTGTCTAAGTGTTGGTCTGAACCGGGCAGACTGCGGGGCCCCCTCGGGGCAACTCGAGGTCTGGTTTTACTCGTAGGCTGACCTATCCGGTGTTGCCCTGAGAACGAGATATGTGCAGCTCCTATCGGGATTGTCGGCGCATCGGGCGGCTTTGCTGGTCTTGTTTTACCATTATCGAAATGTCTTGTAAACCGGGATTCCGAGACTGATCGGGTCTTCCTGGGAGAAGGTCTATTCCTTCGTTGATCGCGAGAGCTTGTCATGGGCTAAGTTGGGACATCCCTGCAGGGTATAAACTTTCGAGAGCCGTGCCCGCGGTTATGTGGCAGATGGGAATTTGTTAATGTCCGGTTGTAGATAACTTGACACCAGATCCGAATTAAAGCGCATCAACCGCGTGTGTAGCCGTGATGGTCTCTTCCCGGCGGAGTCCGGGAAGTGAACACGGTTTCTGTGTTATGTTTGACGTAAGTAGGAGTTCAGGATCACCTCTTGATCATTGCTAGCTTCACGACCGTTCCGCTTGATTCTCTTCTCGCTCTCATTTGCGTATGTTAGCCACCATATCATGCTTAGTCGCTGCTGCAACCTCACCACTTTACCCCTTCCTTTCCCATTAAGCTTTGCTAGTCTTGATACCCATGGTAATGGGATTGCTGAGTCCTCGTGGCTCACAGATTACTACAACAATAGTTGCAGGTACAGGTTGCGATGATCTTGACGCGAGAGCGATGCTTGCTTGCATTGAGTTCTTCTTCTGCTTCTTCTTCAATCAGGGGATAGGTTCCGGGTCGGCAGCCTGGGCTAGCAGGGTGGATGTTGTTTGAGTTTCTGTTTATGATTCATCCGTAGTTGTATGTTGTTCTTGTATGTTGTATTCTTGTGGCATTGTATGCCTTATGTATGTATCCTCATCTATTATGTAATGTTGATGTAATGATATCCACCTTGCAAAAGCGTTCCAATATGCGGGTCTATCCTTGGTGGGACCTTCGAGTTCCTTTTGGATAGGGTCGCATATTGGGCATGACAAGTTGGTATCAGAGCCTCGACCGACCCTAGGAGCCCCCCTTGATTGACCGTGTAGTTTGGCCGTTGTTGAGTCTAGAAGAAAACTGTTTTCGGAGTCTAGTTATATCGGAGAGTAGGAATTCTTTTTACTCCTCAGCCCCTTCGTCGCTCTGGTGAGGAATCTTGACGTAGGTGTTTTGTATTACCCCTCTTCCCCTTCAAATTTTCTTTAGGTTCACGTAGTTGGTTTTCCGATCGTTGGTTCTCATCTCTTTTTATCCGGTGCATTTCTCGTCAAGTTGACTCGAGCCTCTTCTTCCTCGCCAAGTTCAATCCTCAGTTGTCTTTATTTTTCCCACCCGCCCTCCCTTTTTTCTCCTCGGAACCGGAGTCCGTAATCGAGTATCCTTCCTACTCGTGCGAAGTCTTTGCTTTCTTTCTTCAATGATTTTAACCGGTGTTTTCCCTTCAAGTTATTCGTCGATTCCCCTTCCAAGTTGCCTTTGTTTTCCCGCCCTCCCACCCTCTTCTTCCCGGAGTCTGAGTCTCTTTCGACCATCAATTTTTATTCGTACGGAGTCTCTTCAGTCTTCCCTTAATTATCTCAACCGGTGAATTCTCGTCTCATTCGTCATTCTTCATCTCTTTTTCTTTTTCGGTGGATTCAATTCAAGTTTTTCGGTGTTGATCATATTCTTTTCCTCGGCTCAAGTGTTCTCCTTACTCGTTTGCCTCTCATCATTCAATCATTCCGGAGTTCAGAAGGCTTCTCAGGAGATTCGTCTGTGTTCCAATTAATTCGAGGTTGTCACCTCATTCAAATTCTTCAATCATTCGGGTGCATCATCTATCTCTTCAACAATCCTTTTCAACGGTGTTTTCTTTTAGTGGGCCCTAACCCATAGTTCTTTTCCCAGGATCATACCTGACTCTTCTAAGTCCCCGGAGTTATTCTCAATTCTTTTCAAAGTGTGATGTAAGAATGGATTTCATCAGTCACATGCCTTCTCCAAGATCGCTTTCAAAATCATTTCATCGTCGGCTCAACCTCTTCGTTCTTCATTCTCCCGGAGTATCTCAGTAATTTTGGTGGTGTTTTCCGCCATCATTTGAAGATTGAAGAAGATTTTTTCCTCTAAATCTTGCCCGTTCTCCCGAAGATTCGTGGTTCTAGCTTCACGTTATCCTGTCATATTATTCCGTTTGTCAGATATTCTTTCTTACCCATCCGGAGTATGTCAGAAGTTGATTTCTATTTCTTTTCACCGGAGGCCATCGTTCCAGAAGAATTCTTCGTCCTCACATTTTAGCTACCGTTATCCAGTTGTCCCGGTGCTTCGTTCAAGTATTCTTTAATCAACTCATTATCTCTTCGTTCTTTTGCATCTAAATCCCCTCTAGCATATTTGTTCTTCTAATTCTTCCCGGTGATTCATTCCCTTTCGTCAGTCATTTCCGAATTCTTGCGGTGGTCCATTCAGATTCTTTTTCCTTTGTTATCATTTTAATTCAGTCGTTCTTTTCAATCCTACCGGTGGTTCATGAAGACCTTCTCAAGTTGGCGCTATGTCACTTCTCAATCCTTTTCAAGAAGAATAAGTAATATGCAAAATCCATTGTGTCGTCAATTTAAGTTGATGAAGGATAAGCATACAATAAATCTTATTCTTATTTCATCCAAGTGGGTAATACCATTATTCGGAGTTTGTTCTTGATGAATAAATTCTAGTTCCAAGTGTTTTTCATCTTTTCCGGAGTTCAATTTTATTCGGCCTTTTCGTCGGAATCTCCATCTAAGTCATCGCAAGCTTTAGTCTTATTCTTTCATCCTTCAATTTTATCTCGTCATCCTTTTTGTCACTGGAGTTCTTCATGGTGGTTCTTCATGATTTAATTCATTCTTCAAGAGTTCATCAAGATTTTGTTGGTGGAGTTCAAGTATCTTTTCTTCTCGCCTCTCGAAGTGCAATTAATTCTCCGTATTCTTTTGAAGTGGAGTTTTGCATTTCTTCGTTCTTCTCAGCTATTTAATCATTTTCGTGTGTGGTCGGTTATCACCTCATAATTTCTGAGATGTTATCCATAAATCCACAACAAGCTTATTCTTTTCGTTGTTGATTTTCTCAACAACTCTGTTCAATCTTTCCTTCTAAGGTTGCTTTCAATTTCATTCGTGGCACAAGTTGTCATATCCTTATCCGTTCTTTTCATTCAACTCTTTCAATTCTTTCCGGAGGTTTTGTGTCATGTCTTCAACAAGTTTCATTCCATCCTCTCAAGCTCGTGTTATATTCTTCCATGTTTCAGCCGGAGTGCTTCCTAAATCCTTTCAGCCTTATTCGTTTCTTTTCTCATTCTAACCACTCCGGTTAGAATGAGTGGTTTCTTAGTCTATCTGATTCCATGAGCTTTCGATTCTCGTCATTCTCGCCGTTCCTCTCTTATTCTCGAGTGCCCTCGATTCTGTGCTTCTTCTTTTGAGTTCTTGTTTCACCTCATCCCTTTTTCCCTTCCGTCTCGGTCCTAAGATCTCGGGATGAGATCTCTTGTTAGTGGAGGAGTGTTGTAACGCCCCGGATCCGATGCGCCAGGTGTCTGCCAGTTATTCGCCATCGTTGCCATGTCATTTGCTTGCGTGTTGCATTTTATCATGTCATCATGTGCATCTCATTTCGCATTCATGTTCGTCTCATGCATCCGAGCATTTTCCCCGTTGTCCGTTTTGCAATCCGGCACTCCTATGTTCCCCGGCGCCCCCTTTTGCCTCTCTTTTGTGTGCGGATGTTTAACATTCTCGGAATGGACCGAGGTTTGCCAAGCGGCCTTGGTATAGCACCGGTAGACCGCCTGTCAAGTTTCGTGCCATTTGGAGTCCGTTTGATACTCCAACGGTTAACCGGGTAACCGTAGAAGGCCTCTTTTGTTTCCAGCCCAACACCCCTTCCAAAGTGGCCCAAAACCCAGCAAACTTCCCTCCATGCTCTCGGTCGTTCGATCACGATCGCGTGGTCGAAAACCGCACCTCATTTGGACTCTCCTAGCTCCCTCTATCTATAAATATGTCTTCCTCCCCGAAATCCCGCAGTCCAAACCCTAGCCTCCTTCCACCTCGCGCCGCCGGACAAATCCGTCCGCGCCGGACATGTCCGCCGGCCACGTCGCTGCAACCAATCCCATCGCGACACGTCGCCCCGCCGCCGCTCCCCTCCACTCAGCGTGCGACACGTCACCCGCGCGCCGCCCCACTTCGCCGCCGGGCTCGTGAGGCCCAGATCGGGCCCGTCCCGGGCCGCCTCGGGCCCGAGCGCCGCCGCCGCGGCCCGCGCCCCGCCTCGCCCCTCCGCCGCCTCGCCGGCCGGAGCCGCCGCCGCCCCAAGCACCCGCTGCTCTGCCGCCGTGCGCCGCTCGGCCGCACGCCGCTCCGGCGACGCCCGCGCCGCCCTCCGCCATCCTGCCGCGCCGCCCCGTGGGCGCCTCCCCGCGCCCCCGCGTCCCCCCGTCCTCCGGCGACCTGCCCCTGCCGGCGCGCTCCCTCCGCCGCCCTCGGCCACCACGCCGGAGCGCCTCCTCGCCGGCCGCCCGACTCCACCTCGTCGCCCCGCCGCCTCTGCTGCTCGCCACCGGCCGGATCCGGCGAGATCCGGGCCGGGGCCGCCTCCTCTGACCTTCCCCGGCCGCTCTCCGGCGGAATCTCCGGCGAACCTCGAGAACCGTGCAAACTTGAGGTTGTCCCCGAAATTGCCCAAGTCCCAGATTTTGTTATTATCATGCCTTGTTCATCATGTCATATCTCTGCATCCGTAGCTCCGTTTCGTGCGTGTAATATGTCAAATTGTTCGTCTCGACAAGTACTTCATTTAATTCCATTGCATCATTTCCATTTGAGCTCATCTTGATGCCCGAAATTCTGTTGGAAGAGTGCATGTTGATGTTAATCTGCTGAAGTTGTTATAACATGCTCATTTGTCATTATTGCCATGATTGATGTGTGCATCCTATGAGGTTGATGTCTTCATGTGTTTTGATCTATGCCATGCCATCTTTCCAGGAGTGTATGCCATGTATTTTTGTGATCAATGTGGTGACTAGCACAAGCATGCAAACTAGGCTTCGTGATATTGCTGATTTAAGTCCCTGTTCTGCGGTTATTTTGATGCCATGTAAACTTGATGCTACAGAGAGATCCATGCATATTTAGAGATACTTCAGTAAGGGTGTTTTGAACATGTGGTTATTGTCTATCCATTCATGCCCTTGTTTGCAATTATGGAGTAGCCTAGCATGTCATTTGAGTGCTCTACTTTTGCTTCAAAATGTTTCCTGGCAGATTGTTTACTTGTTATTCAATTTAGCCAAGGTTGCTATAGTTGATCCTTGCACGCTATGGACTTGTTCTTGACTTGGTTTGTTTCACAAACATGTCTTCTTGATGATGCTATGCTTATCTTGTCATGCAATGACTTGTGGTGAGTAAATCGAGCTTGTTAAGGAGAGTACTTGCTGTTGCTGTTTTACTAGACAGATTCTGTTATATTTTGTTGCTATGTTAACATGCTTCTACTAATCATTCTATGCCTAATTTGGAGATGCTCTATAAACATGTTTTGATTTACATGTCATGCTCTATCCATCCATGCCCCTGGTTGCATTTATAGCTTGCTGTAGATTGTTCATATCTTGCTCCAAAGTTGCTTGATAATGTTGCTAGCAGCCTGTTAACATTAAGTTCACTTGTTCCCATGTGTTTTGCTAGTGATCCATGCACCCTATGAACTTGTTCTTGCCATGCTTAGCTTCATAAACATGCTTTCTTACTGTTGGTTGCCTTGCCATGCCATGTATTTTTCTGTGGTGAGTGATTCAAGCTCACCAACATGCCTACTTATTGTTGTTCCTGCCATGTTTGAATCTGTAATATAACTTGCCATGTTTACATGGGTGCCATCATATTTTCTGATCCTTTTTGGCTCATGGTCATTAAGGGACTTTTGATCTATGCATTTAGTATTATCATGCCATGCCTTTGTTTGCCATGATAAGTTCCCGTAACATGTTGTTTGATAGCTCTAAACATTGCAACCTGATGTTATTTCCTGATAAGTCTGAAACTGTTATTATTTGCAATCTTCCCATGTCCTTTTGAGCATGTTCTAGTTGTTTCTGGAGATAGCTCAGTGTTTATGTTTTGTTGTGCTTTATCTGTACTTCATGACCATGCCTTTTGTTATTATGTTGGGGTGCTGTAGCATATTGTTTTGATGCTTGTAAGATGCCTAGTTGCTGTTATGGACAGATTGTTGTTATGACTTGTATAGTGTGTGTGTGTTGAACCGTTGCTCCGTTTTGAGTGTGCTCTATATGAATCTTGCTTGATTTTGCATGTAGTTTCATATTACCATATTGCATCCTTGTTTTGGTGTGTTTGCTTGACGTTTGGGTGCATTTTGCATCAATGCCATGCTTAACTTGTTTTGCTCATATCTTCTAGGCCGTAGCTCCGAATCTAATGAACTTTATATGTAACTTGACTAGAATTTCGTGTAGATCATCTTGGTGCATCTTAACTTGTTGTTTAACAACTTGAACATAAGGTTTATTCATTTCTGGACCAATTTCGAAATTTGCATATGAGGACTTACGGAATTGTTATATGTTGTTTGCGGCCTCATTTAAACTTGCCTTGATGTGTTGTTCTTGTTTGCATCATCTCTTGCCATGAATAGCTTCATGTAGCTTGGTCATGCATCGTGCTTGTTGTGCATCATGCCTTGTTCATGTGTGGTGTGTTTACCTATGTTGTGTGCTTCTTCTTGTTAGTTCCTGTTTCGTTGCGATCGTGGGGATTCGTTCGTCTACGGTTGGTTCGGCTTCATCCGTTCGTCTTCTTCATGGACTCGTTCTTCTTCCTAGCGGGATTTCAGGCAAGATGATCGCTACCCTGGATCTCACTACTATCATTCCTATGTTAGTTGCTTCATTCTATCGCTATGCTGCGTTACCTATCATTTGCTCTTCAAGCCTCCCATATTGCCATGAACCTCTAACCTTTGACACCCTTCCTAGCAAACCGTTGTCTGGCTATGTTACCGCTTTGCTCAGCCCCTCTTATAGCGTTGCTAGTTGCAGGTGAAGTTGAAGATTGCTCCATGGTGGACAGGGTTATGTTGGGATATCACAATATCTCTTATATTATTAATGCATCTATATACTTGGTAAAGGGTGGAAGGATCGGCCTTATGCCTGGTGTTTTGTTCCACTCTTGCCGCCCTAGTTTCCGTCATACCGGTGTTATGTTCCCGGATTTTGCGTTCCTTACGCGGTCGGGTGATTTATGGGACCCCCCCTGACAGTTTGCTTTGAATAAAACTTGTCCAGCAAGGCCCAACCTTGGTTTTACCATTTGCCTCACCACCACCTATACCCTTCCCTTGGGTCGGCCAACCCAAGGGTCATCTTTATTTTAGGCCCCCCCCCCCCCCGGGCCAGTGCTTGTCTAAGTGCTGGTCTGAACCGGGCAGACTACGGGGCCCCCTCGGGGCAACTCGAGGTCTGGTTTTACTCGTAGGCTGACCTATCCGGTGTTGCCCTGAGAACGAGATATGTGCAGCTCCTATCGGGATTGTCGGCGCATCGGGCGGCTTTGCTGGTCTTGTTTTACCATTGTCGAAATGTCTTGTAAACCGGGATTCCGAGGCTGATGGGGTCTTCCTGGGAGAAGGTCTATTCCTTTGTTGATCGCGAGAGCTTGTCATGGGCTAAGTTGGGACACCCCTGCAGGGTATAAACTTTCGAGAGCCGTGCCCGCGGTTATGTGGCAGATGGGAATTTGTTAATGTCCGGTTGTAGATAACTTGACACCAGATCCGAATTAAAGCGCATCAACCGCGTGTGTAGCCGTGATGGTCTCTTCTCGGCGGAGTCCGGGAAGTGAACACGGTTTCTGTGTTATGTTTGACGTAAGTAGGAGTTCAGGATCACCTCTTGATCATTGCTAGCTTCACGACCGTTCCGCTTGATTCTCTTCTCGCTCTCATTTGCGTATGTTAGCCACCATATCATGCTTAGTCGCTGCTGCAACCTCACCACTTTACCCCTTCCTTTCCCATTAAGCTTTGCTAGTCTTGATACCCATGGTAATGGGATTGCTGAGTCCTCGTGGCTCACAGATTACTACAACAACAGTTGCAGGTACAGGTTGCGATGATCTTGACGCGAGAGCGATGCTTGCTTGCGTTGAGTTCTTCTTCGGCTTCTTCTTCGATCAGGGGATAGGTTCCGGGTCGGCAGCCTGGGCTAGCAGGGTGGATGTTGTTTGAGTTTCTGTTTATGATTCATCCGTAGTCGGATGTTGTTCTTGTATGTTGTATTCTTGTGGCATTGTATGCCTTATGTATGTATCCCCATCTATTATGTAATGTTGATGTAATGATATCCACCTTGCAAAAGCGTTCCAATATGCGGGTCTATCCTTGGTGGGACCTTCGAGTTCCTTTTGGATAGGGTCGCATATTGGGCGTGACAAAGAAAAAGGCTAAGGCCAAGGGCACGGAAATGGTAACCTATGCCGCTGCGCCGAAGTCAGGACCGGACTCAAAGACCATTTGCTATCACTGCAAGGAAACTGGTCACTGGAAGAGGAACTGTAGCAAGTGGCTTGCAGGGCATGGCAAGAAGGTCGGGAATGCTGCTTCAGGCAAAGGTGCACTTGTGGAATATGTTATAGACATTTACCTTGCTAACATACCTAGTAGCTCTGGGGTATTTGATACCGGATCGGTTGTTCACATTTGCAACTCGATGCAGGGGCTGGTAAGAACTAGGTGTGTGGAACAAGGGGAGATTGACATCAGGGTCGCCAACAAAGCAAGAGTTGCTGCGTTGGAGGTCAGCACGATGCAACTCCAACTTCCTTCTGAATTTATTTTGGAGTTTAATAATTGTTGTTACATTCCTGCATTTAGTCGGAACATTATTTCTGCCTCATGCTTGATGAGTCACGGTTATGAATTCAATTTAAAGGACAATGGTTGTTCGTTTTATTTGAATGGTATGTTCCACGGCTATGCACCCATTGTTGATGGGCTATTTATATTGAATCTAGAATAGGAACCGGTCTATAACATGAATGTCAAGAGGCATAAGCCTAATGAGATAAATCTGACATACTTCTGGCATTGCCGGCTTGGACACATTAGTGAAATGCATGAAGAAGCTCCATGATGATGGGCTCCTAACTTCGTCCGACTTCGGGTCGTTTGAGACATGTGAATCATGCTTGCTCGGCAAGATGACTAAGTCTCCTTTCGCAAAGAGTTGCGAGAGGGCGTCCAAGCTATTGGAGCTTATACACAGTGATGTGTGTGGTCCAATGAGCACAACTGCCAGAGGTGGCTATCAGTACTTCGTGACTTTTACCGACGACTTGAGTAGATATGGATATATCTATTTGATGAGGCACAAGTCGAAAACTTTTGAAAACTTCAAAGAGTTTTAGAACAAGGTTGAGAATCAGCTCGGCAAGACTATAAAACTTCTATGATCAGATCTTGGAGGTGAGTACATGAGCCAGGAGTTTGATGATCATCTGAAAAGCTGAGGTATAGTACCTCAGCTCACACCTCCGGGTACGCCACAGAGAAATGGCGTGTCAGAACAGGGGAATAGGACCTTGTTGGACATGGTTTGGTCTATGATGAGCAAATCGGATTTACCCTTGTCATTCTGGGGATACGCTCTAGAAATTGGAGCTTTCACACTTAACAGGGTACCATCAAAATCCGTAGACAAGACATCACATGAGATGTGGACCAGGAAGACTCCCAGTTTGTCTTTTCTAAAGATTTGGGGTTGTGAAGCATTTGTCAAGCGACTTATGTCAGACAAGCTTACACCCAAGTCGGATAAATGCATATTCGTGGGATATTCGAGGTAAACCTTGGGATATAGCTTCTACAACCATGAAGAGAACAAAGTGTTTGTTGCTCGGAACGGGGTTTTCCTTGAGAAAGAGTTTCTCAGTCGGGAGGCCAGTGGGAGGACGGTCTGACTCGAAGAAATTCGAGGACCACTCGGGGACGGCTCGGTTGGTGATGAGATCATACCGGAGTCAGTCAGGGAACCCGTAGTGGAAGCGGCACCGGAACCACGGAGGTCGGAAAGATTGCACAGAGTGTGTGATGTGTTGTTGCTAGAAAGTGACGAGCCGACCACGTATGCGGAAGCGATGGTGAGCCCAGATTCCGAGGCATGGCTGGAGGCCATGAGATCCAAGTTAAATTCCGTGGATGAGAATCAAGTCTGGGACTTGGTTGATCTGCCGCCTGGCGTAACAGCCATTGGTTGCAAATGGTTATTTAAGAAGAAAACCGATGTGGATGGAAAAGTTCAGATCCACAAAGCTCGGCTTGTCGCTAAGGGTTATGGACAAGTTCAAGGAATTGACTATGACGAGACTTACTCGCCGGTAGCGATGCTGAAGTCGGTGAGGATCGTACTAGCTATAGATGCATATTTCGATTATGAGATGTGGCAGATGGATGTCAAGACGACTTGCCTTCATGGAAATTTAACCGAGGACGTGTATATGATACAGCCCGAGGTTTTTTTCGATCCGACTAGCGCTAGTAAGGTATGCAAGCTCAAGAGATCCATTTATGGGTTGAGGCAAGCATCTCGGAGCTGGAATATTCGTTTTGATGAGGTCATCACTGGTCTCGGTTTCATCAAAAGCAAAGAGGGTGCTTGTTTATGCAAGAAGTTAAGTGGGAGCTCGATAGTGTTCTTGATCTTGTATGTGGATGACATATTGTTGATCAGGAACGATGTTTCGATGCTAAACTCGGTCAAAGAGTCATTGAATGGCAAGTTTTCGATGAAGGACCTTGGTGAGGTAGTGTATATTTTAGGCATTAAGATCTATAGAGATAGATCAAGGAGGTTGCTCGGCTTAAGCAAGAGTATGTACATAGATAAAGTGTTGAAGTAGTTCAACATGAGTGAGGCAAATAAAGGGTTCTTGCCACTCTCACATGGTATAAGGCTAAGCGAGACTCGGAGTCCTTCGACATCTGATGAATGAAGCAGGATGAGTAGGATTCTGTATGCCTCGGCAATCGGATCCATCATGTATGCCATGATATGTACACGGCCTGATGTTGCTTTTGCAATAAGCCTAACAAGTAGATACCAGGCCAACCCGAGTGAGAGTCACTGGGCAGCGGTAAATACTATTTTGAAGTACTTGAAAAGGACTAAAGAGATGTTCCTAGTTTATGGAGGTGAGGAAGAGCTCGTCGTAAGAGGTTACGCTGATGCTAGTTTCCAAACCAACAGAGATGATTGTCGATCACAGTCTGGATTCGTGTACGTCATGAACGGAGGAGCAGTGAGCTGGATGAGTTCCAAGCAAGATACGGTGGTCGATTCTACCACAGAAGCCGAATACATTGCGGCTTGTGAAGCTGCAAAGGAAGGTGTTTGGATCCGGAACTTTCTGGATGATCTTGGTATTTTCCCAGCCTCAGTAAAACCGTTGGACCTTTATTGTGATAATTCTGGTGCCATCTCACAAGCCAAGGAGCCGAGGAATCACCACAATGTCAGACACATAGATCGGAAATATCACCTGATACGAAAGATCGTAAAGAAAGGTGATGTAGAATTATCCAAAATTCACGCAGATGCAAATGTTGCAGATCCGTTGACTAAGCCGCTTCCACAACCCAAGCATGAGGGGCACGTTAGAGCTATGGGCAGTCGATGTCTATTTGATTTACTCTAGTGCAAGTGGGAGACTGTTGGAGATATGCCCTAGAGGCAATCATGTATTATGATATTTTCTTGTGTTTATGAATAAAGATAGTCCTTGGACATTATCAATGATGTATATCAACAAGTATGTGACTTGTTTGTGGGACTATGCATTGTATGATTACTATCCTAAAAGGTCCCTAGTCGAAAGGGTTGTGTGGACGCGCAACCAACTAGACTAGCATATGACACGGTGGATGGTTTGGTCTCACTAGCCATGGAGCATTGGATGCTAACCGGATAATATGGACTCGGAAAGATCTGGTCGGATTTGACGTAGTCGGATCCGAGTCGAGATAAGGTCTGAGTTGGACAGACCCAACTATGAGACACAGCGATATGTCATCTGTGAGTCTCTAGTACAACATACGTTCTATGTCCTAAGACCTGAGCTGGCGCATGTACTCGGGATGGTGTCAGACTTGCTTTGGGCCGACCAAACGCTACTCCGTGACTGGGTAGTTACGAAGGTAGGTTTCAGGCTTGTCCAGTCCTGTGTTGCGAGACATGGTCGAGCAAGATGGGATTTGCTCCTACGATCAAGAGAGATATACTCTGGGCCCCTCGTGTGATCCAAACGGGATAAGCATGGCCATGCGACAAGGATTATGGGATAATCCAGTTTGTGGTCGGTATCACTGGAACGAGAAAGAGGTCGGGCTAACACAAGGATGACAGTCTCGCCTTGAGCCCGACAACATATATCATGAGGCAAAGGGAACAGAAGTGTGACACGTTGTACAGGTTCGCCAACCCGCTTCATTGTCTGCTTGGTGGTCGGCACGCCTTGCTAGAGGCCGCTACCAGCCGAGCAGGTCGGAGGTGATCCGACGTGCGATCAAGCTGACTTGAACCTAAGGGGTCGCGCACTTAAGGAAAGGAACATGTGAGGTCGGGTCGGACTCCGCGAGTCAGATGTGATCCTACTCGGACTCGGATACCGGTCGAACAGATTTTGGGCTTTAGGGTCCGTGTGACGCCCAAGTGTTGAGCCCGTGACGGACATCTATATAAAGTGGAGGTGTGGCGCACTCATTCGACTGATCGCTTCGGCGCTATCACTAGGGTTTGCATGTGTTGCGAATAGACACCTCCACTCGCCGCCGGTTGTGTGATCGCACCTAGCAGTCCGCCGCACGATGTTCATCCTGCACGCGCGGATACCGTTAGAGGCGGTGCATTTGCGCCGCTCTGGCGAACCTGTTCGCGGGATCCGACCGGCTACGTGGGAGACGGGCAAGGAGGAGACGACTCCGGGAACGCGCTGCCTCAACTCTACTTCCGCTGCACGGCATTGTGCGTCTAGTGGTAACGATCTGTGATCCATCTCCCGTAGCATGTTCTTGGTTGTTCTGCGCGTAGGAAATTTTTATTTGCAGTCGGCGCATCCTACTGTAGAACCCAACAGTACTAAAGTCATGTAGGTGGATATATTGGAATTTTACCTTCAACGCCAGATCGCTCCTCACCGATCCTTTCATAATGTGGTTGCTGCAAGTGTGTCACGCCCAATATGCGACCCTATCCAAAAGGAACTCGAAGGTCCCACCAAGGATAGACCCGCATATTGAAACGTTTTGGAAGGTGGATATCATTACATCAACATTACATAATAGATGGGGATACATACAAAAGGCATACAATGCCACACGAATACAACATCATCTTACATAAGAGCACCATCTGACTACGGATGAAACACAAACAGAAACTCAAACGACATCCACCCTGCTAGCCCAGGCTGCTGACCTGGAACCTATCCCCTGATCAAAGAAGAAGCAGAAGAAGAACTCCAAAACAAGCAAACATCGCTCTCGCGTCATGATCATCGCATAACCTGTACCTACAACTGTTGTTGTAGTAATCTGTGAGCCACGAGGACTCAGCAATCCCATTACCATGGGTATAAAGACTAGCAAAGCTTAATGGGAAGGAAGGGGTAAAGTGGTGAGGTTGCAGCAGCGGCTAAGCAAGTATGATGGGTAACATACGCAAATAAGAGCGAGAAGAGAAGCAAAGGAAGGGTCGTTAAGCTAGCAATGATCAAGAGGTGATCCTGAACTCCTACTTACGTCAAACATAACCCAAAACCGTGTTCACTTCCCGGACTCCGCCGAAAAGAGACCATCACGGCTACACACACGGTTGATGCGTTTTAATTCGTATCTGGTGTCAAGTTATCTACAACCGGACATTAACAAATTCCCATCTGCCACATAACCGCGGGCACGGCTCTCTAAAGTTTATACCCTGCAGGGGTGTCCCAACTTAGCCCATGATAAGCTCTCGCGATCAACGAAAGATATTCCTTCTCCCAGGAAGACTCGATCAGTCTCGGAATCCCGGTTTACAAGACATTTTGACAATGGTAAAACAAGACCAGCAAAGCCGCCCAATGCGCCGACAATCCCGATAGGAGCTGCACATATCTCGTTCTTAGGGCAACACAGGATAAGTCAAGCTACGAGTAAAACCAGACCTCGAGTTTCCCCGAGGGGGCCCCGCAGGCTGCTCGGTTTGGACCAGCACTTAGAGAAGCACTGGCCCGGGGGGGCTTAATAAAGATGACCCTCGAGAGAGTGACTCCCAAGGGAAAAGTAGGTGGTGGTGAGACAAATGGTAAAACCAAGGTTGGGCCTTGCTGGAGGAGTTTTATTCAAAGTGAACTGTCAAGGGGGTCCCATAAATCACCCAACCGTGTAAGGAACGCAAAATCCGGGAACATAATACCAGCATGACGGAAACTAGGGCGGCAAGAGTGGAACAAAACACCAGGCATAAGGCCGAGCCTTCCACCCTTTACCAAATATATAGATGCATTAATAATATAAGAGATATTGTGATATCCCAACATAATCCTGTCCACCATGGAGCAATCTTCAACTTCACCTGCAACTAACAACGCTATAAGAGGGCTGAGTAAAGCGGTAACATAGCCAAACAACAGTTTGCTAGGAAGGGTGTCAAAGGTTAGAGGTTCACGGCATTTTGAGAGGCTTGATAGAACAAGGGATAGGTAGTGCAGCAAAGCGATGGAACGAAGCAACTAGCATAGCAATGATAGTAGTGAGATCCAGGGTAGCGGTCATCTTGCCTGAAATCACGCAAGGAAGAAGAACGAGTCCATGAAGAAGATGAAGCCACGAAGACGAACCAAGAGCAGATGAACAAATCCTCACGATCGCAACGAAACGGGAACTATCGAGAAGAAGCACACAACAAGGTAAACACACCACACATAGACATGACATGATGCACAACCAAGCATGATGCATGGCAAGGCTACATGAATCTACTCATGGCAAGAGATGATGCAAACAAGAGCAACACATCAAGGCAAGTTTAAATGAGGCCGGGAACAACATATAACAATTCCGGTAAGTCCTCATATGCAAGTTTAGAAATTGGTCCAGATCTGAATAAACATTAAGTTGAAGTTGTTAAACAGCAAGTTAAAGAGCACCAAGAGGATTTTACACGAAATTCTAGTCAAGTTACATATAAAGTTCATTTAGTTCGGAGCTACGGCCTAGAAGATATGAGCAAAACAAGTTAAACATGGCATTGATGTTAAATGCATCCAAACATCAAGCAAACACCTCAAAACAATGATGCAACATGATAATATGAAGCTACATGCAAAATCAAGCAAGTTTCATATAGAGCACACTCAAAACGGAGCAACGGTTCAACACATACACTCTATACAAGTTTAAAGGACAAGCTGTCCAAAACAGCAACTAGGCATATTGCAAGCATCAAAACAATATGCTACGGCATCTCAACATAAGAACAAAAGGCATGGGCATGAAGTACAGGTAAAGCATGACAAAACATGAACACTGAGCTATCTCCAGAAATCACTAGAACATGCTCAAAAGGACATGGCAAGATTGCAAATAATAACAGTTTCAGGCTTAGCAGAAATAACATCAGGTTGCAATGTTTAGAGCTATCAAACAACATGTTACAGGAACTTATCATGGCAAACAAAGGCATGGAATGAACCTACTAAATGCATATAACAAAAGTCCCTTACTGAACAAGAACCAAAAAGGCCCGGAAAATATGATGGCACCCATATAAACATAGCAAGTAATATGACAGATTCATACATGGCAGGAACAACAATAAGTAGGCATGTTAGTGAGCTTGAACCACTCACCACAGAGCAATACATGGCATGACAAGGTGACCAACAGTAAGAATACATGTTTATGAAGCTAAGCATGGCAAAAGCAAGCTCATAGGATGCTTGGATCACTAGCAAAGCACATGGCAAAACTGAACATAATGTTAACAGGCTAACAGCAACATTATTTAGCAAGTTGAGAGCAAGATTACAACAGGTTACAGCAGGCTATAAATGCAACCAGGGGAATCAGTGGATAGAGAATGACATGTATAACAAATCATCCTTAGTGAACATCTCCAGATTATGCATAGAATGACTTGTAGCAGCAGGTTTACATAGCATCATGACATAACAGAAACAGACTAGCAAAACAGTAACAGCAAGTACCCTACTTCATGAGCTCGACGCACTCAGTACAAGACTCACAAAAATACATGGATGGCACCACTGTAAAGATGGCATGATGTAGCTCAACACTCATGTAGACATCAAGCTCATAGGATGCACACACAAAATGCAATGAAAAAAAACAGCAAGTTATAACAGTTTCAGCAGGTTAACATCACATAGCACTCTTGCAACAATGATTCAGGCATCAAGATGAACTCAAATGAACATGGTGCGATGGAGCAAAATGAAGAGCATCTTACAACGAACAATTTGATATATTACACGCACAAAACGAAGCAGTATGCAACAAGTTATGGCATGTCAAACATGGCACCAGAATTCAGAAATTTAAGGGACTGCAGTTTTGGAAAAAAAACAGATCAAGCGCAATTTAGCTAAGTTGTGCACGGGGCGAGGGATGGAGGGGGGCTCACGTTGGGCTTGGCCCCGATTGGAGAGGAGGCGGGCCGGTGGGGAGCTGGGCTGGGCCTCGGGGCACACTGGGCCGAGGAGGGCCCACGCGGGCGTTCGTCCCTCCCGATCCGATCTGGATCGGGGAGACCGAGGGCGGCGTGCGCGCTGGCGACGCGAGGGAGCTCCGGCGGCGGGGGCGGTGGGTCCGGCCGCTGCCTTGCCGGATCCGGCGACCGGCGGCGGGGCTGGCTTGGCGGCGGAGGGCGCTCGGCGACGGGGTGCGCAGGAACCCGGGGAGGCGGCGGCGAGGTGCTCCGGCGGGGAGCCGACCGGAGACGGAGGAGATCCGGCGGCGGGGTCGGGCGGTGAGGCGGCGGCGGTCGGCGCCGGCGGGAGGCGCGCGGAGGCGGCGGGAGCCAGGCGCGGGGCGGCACGGCTCGGGCCTCGGGGGCCTGGCACGGGCCCGAGCGGGCTGGACGGCGGCGCGGGCGGCGGGTGCCACGTGGCGCGCCCCGATTGGCGCGGGCGGCGGCGGCGGTTTCGTCCGGCGAGCGCGGACACGTCCGGTGGCGCGAGGAGAGAGGAGCTAGGGTTGGGGGTGGTTTAAACCGCAAATGGAGAGGGGAAGACGTTTTTATAGGTAGAGGGAGCTAGGAGAGACCAAATGAGGAGCGGTTTTCGCCCACACGATCGTGATCGAACGACCGAGAGCATGGAGGGGGTTAGGATGGGTTTTGGGCCACTTTGGAGGGGGTGTTGGGCTGCACACAAAAGAGGGTTTTGCGGTTACCCGGTTAACTGTTGGAGTATCAAACGACCTCCAAATGGCACGAAACTTGACAAGCGGTCTACCGGTGGTGTACCAAGGCCACTTGGCAAGCCTCGGTCCATTCCGAAAACGTTTAACACCCGCTCACGAAAAGAGGCAAAAGGAGGCGCCACAGGACATAGGAGTGTCGGATTGCAAAACGAACAACGGGGAAAAAAGCTCGGATGCAAGAGACGAACACGTATGCAAAAATGAGATGCACATGATGACATGGCAAAATGCAACATGCAAGCAAATGACATGGCAACGCCGACGAATAACTGACAGACACCTGGCGCATCGAATCCGGGGCGTTACAAAGTGCCCTATGAAGAGTGAAACCGTACAACTGTTTAGGGATACTTTATCTGTAATCAATCATCAAAAAAAATAATTTTCCATGATAAATCTGAAGTACATATGGACAGTTGTTCTGTGTTTGAAATTTACAAATTCTACATGGCATAAAAGATAAGACTCAACTAATATTGTGTCATAATCGAAACTACACATGTATACTACAAAAGCTTCTCTTGAGATTGAGGTATTGCAATAAGCTGGTTTTCATTATCTATTTTCTCATGAATACATGGTAATCAGTATAGCAGCTATAACCACACGTCTATTTCTGAACATGAACAAAAACATACGCACGTAATCTATTTTTTCACGAATACATGATAATCGTTGTGCATTTTTCACTAAATCTTGAACTATATTCAGTTCATAAATTTAAATGCATCCTCTCAAGGGCTTAAACTAAGAAAGATGATAAGAGCCGGAGATCTTCAACAACATATACTCACTCCGTTTGAAAAAGCTTGTCACACTCATAATACACTGGTTTTTTTGCAAAAGAAAAAAATCAGCAACAAACAGGTCATGTCTCCTTCTTCCTCCCGTCGCCTCACTTTACAAGGGGTTTGATAATTTGCCCCACTTTACAAGGGGTTGATGATTTGCCCTTTAATTGTCTCAATGACAATGGCCCCGGGCCCACCTAGTAGCCTAATGATTAAGTGGAGAATTAAAGTGGGCAAAAGATCCAGTTTTCCCCGTCGCGTGCCAGTCGCCAGTGGCCGTCACCGTAGGATTCCGCCGCCGCGTTCCGACGCTCGCAGCGCTCCCGCGACCACCTGCCGCCGCCCACCCGCCACCAGCTGCCCGCCTCCGCCGCCCACCGCTACGACCACGGAGGCGAGTTGGTCTTCGATCCGCTAGGACCAGCCGGCGCCCAGCTTCGCAATCCCACCACCCAGCCACCGTGGCGCCGTCCACCCGCGAAACTATGTCGCCCACCTCCGCCGCCCACTTGCGGCTGCTCCGCCACTGCGAACCTGCGCCACACGGAGGCGAGCAGCCCCCGCCGCCCACCTGCGGCGGCTCCGCCAAGGCGACCACCTCGACGGGCGCCTCCTCCTCGTCGCCCTGCTCGCGTTCCCAGCTGGTTCCTCGCGCCCGCGGCAACTCCAGCCGCCACTGCCAACCTTGATCGTCGCTCCTCTCTCTGCTGACTTCGGCAGGCAGGGCCTCACGGATCTTCCTCGACAGCAAGACAACACAAGTTTTTTAAAAGTTCTTTAAATATCCAAGTATTGATCTCAAATGGTGTATTGAATGTGTTTCCATTGACTGGCAGAAACTTTAGGCATGTTTGCAATTGGACAAATGGTGTATAACAAAGATCATCATCTCTAAATTGGACAATCGGACAGCACCAGCAGGAGGACAGCAACATCAATATTCTGCCCCCCCCCCCCCCCCCCCCCCCCTTTTCAAAAAAAACATCAATTTTTTCTCATGCGTTGCAGGTTTCCAAATTGATCATTACACTGCAGTAATTTCTTCTGATGCCAATTGTAAACAGACCAAAGATAAGCAAACATGGCCATGTGTAAGTTGTTCAACGAAGCATACATCGTTGCCATCTCCCGCTCGGGCTCCCGCTAGGGTTTCCCTCCGCCGCCGCCGCCCTCCCCCGCTCCCACCGCCCCCGGCCGCCGGCGGGCGCGCCCCGGCTCCTCCTCCCCCTCCCCTCCTCCCCCGTACCCCCCGCGTCGCCTCCCCGAGCGAGGCGACCGGGGGCTCCCCTTCCCTGCCCCTCCCAGCGGCCCCCTCCTCCTTTCCCCTCCCGCCGCCGCCGGCGTAGGCCACAGGGCCTGGCTCGTGTGATGCCGGCGGCGGCGGCCCTGTTCTCTTCCTCCCCGCGCGGCGCTGTAGCTCGGGCGTTGGCGCCGGCGGCGGTGCACCCAGGTCGGCTTCGGATCCAGTGGCGGCTCGTCTTCGCAGGCGGCGCAGCTCCGGGTGGCATGGTGGCGGTGGCGTGGCTGCTTGGCTGCGGGGCGGCGCGGTGGCTGGCGGCGGCGCCCTTCCGGCCCAGATCTGGGCCCTTTTGGGCCCCATCTGGGTCTGGGTGGGCCTGGCGTGTGCTTTCCGGCGTCATCTCCGGCGGACGGAGGTGTGGCTTGGGCTGGGGGTGGCGGAGACGGTGGCGCGTGTACTGCAGCGCAACGACGGGAGCTTCACGAGCCCGCTTCGGGCTCGGCCGGGCAGGGGTGCCTGGTTTGCTCCTGAGCTACGTCCGGCCGGTCACCGCCGAGGGTGGTGGAGGTTGTCCCCTCCCACGTGGCCGCTGACCCTGCTGCTCCTCGTTTTCGGCTGGTTCCTCTCGATCCCGCCGGTCTCGCTTCGCTTGTCACGGTGAGACGGCGATGGTGACTGCGAGTCCGTGGTGGCGCATATTGGTGGACGGCAAGTATGGTGGAGCGCGATGGATCGTCTGGGGTCGTGGTTGGTTGGAGGTTGGGAGAAATCCTTGTCGGCTTGTTCGGCACCGACGCGGTGACGCCCGTGGGCGCCGCCGTGCCTTCCTGAAGGGCGTCGGATATCCCCCTTCCTCCCACGGCCCTTCGCATACTGGGGGAAACCCTAGGCCATGTCCGGTAGCAGTGTCGTTGTCGTCGCGTTCCTTCTTGAAGGTGTTACTTGGTATGCGGCGTTTCGTGGTGCTAGGAGCGTGGTGGAATTCTCCGGCGGGCGCAGCGGTGGCGAGTCATCTTCGTTTTCGTTGATCCGCCGTTGTCGGCATTTTTTTCCTTTTGTGTTTTCTCTTTCTTTTCTTTTGGGCGTGCCTGTGCTGCTTCCGCCCCAGCACCTATCGTGGGTTGTATCGATGTTGTTGCTTTGTAATACAAAGCGGGGGGAAACCCTTTTTCGGTAAGTTGTTCAACCTGTTCCTCTGATCTGTTGGAAATCTTGTCCATACACAATCAGTGACTGAAACGGTACACCTATGGGAAATTTTGCTCTAAGTGTACACTGGATTACCATGGATTACTCAATTCCCAACACTTTACACTGTTAGTTTGACAAACTTCTTTAAATACCTTGCCAATCCAACTACTCCTATGATCTGTCAATTATTGCCAATCCAGCTTCGAGATGCACACAACTAACTGAATTTTTTTGATCTGACAAACAGCAGCAGCAGAGGCGATCGGTAGTAGCCAACAGCAGGAGCAGGGCGGGGACTCGATCGGGCAGGCAGCAGCGGCAGAGGTCTGCGTGGTCCTGGTGAATGAAGCCAACAGTAAGAAAAGTCGACAGTCTTGACAGTAAATAAGAATGAAAATTGTGAATGACAGATTAGTCTTGTCATGATTACACCTAAGGAGTATCAGGTTTAATTTGATGACTTTTCCAAACTCCTCTTCCAAACAATACTTATAGATCCATCTAGGGCGAGGTGGCAAGATTTTGCCATCTGATTTTGTGACAACAATGTCCACATGCTTTTAATACTGGGGAAAAAAAGAGGTATCTCAATCCAATGGGAATATGGGATCACTTACTCTGTTGACATGAATTCCTTGCTGTGTGTGTGTGTTCCTTGTAAAACATAGTGTGTGTGGTGATGGTCTCACTCACTGGATGGATCCTTGTTTCCTTTCCTTGACACAAGCAAACCAAATGAAATGAAATCTTATTTATTTACAATAAAATCAAAACAAGGAAGCAAGGAAAGGTGAAGATGGACTGCACTTTAGTTTCATTTACTGGAGATTGTGTTCCTAAATAATCTCCAAAACTGAAGTTTCTCCACTAAGTTATTTACAGAAGTTTCAATTGAAACAGAAATTGAACTGCAGTTATGTGGACATACTCAGTACACTGGAAAACATCAACAATTTGTACAGATTATCCAGATGCAAGATGTAACAATTTGGCTTTGTTGTTGTTATTGTTGTATCTAGATTCAGTAAATAATGGTTCTTTTAAGATTATATTAGAGTATTAATTTGGAATTATTTGAATTTATTGTGTATGTCATGTGTCATGTTCAGGCTAGGTTGCTCATTTGATATTCAATACCGACAACTCTTTAGTTTATCTTTTGTCACTCCATTAGAGAGAACATTTACTCCAAATTTCTGAAATTTAATGATATCCCGACTGCAAGGCATGCTATCTCTTTAACAAGGCATGCTATCTGGACATACTCCATGCCAGATACTGTTGTTCAAAATAAGACACTGTTGCTTATATGTTCAGGGGTATTAAAATTGCATAGTGCTCATATGTTCAGAGATATAGACAGAACTAACCAAATGTTCACAAGTCATGTTGAGCGCCACATGCTGCAACAGAGGGCCGAAGACCAAACCTTGGAACTACAGAATGTTCTAACAGAATTTTAGATGTTCTACAGGTCATGTATGACTCCCAGATTCTAACAAAAAAAATTCTGATCAATTTACAGTGCCTTACTACTGTACTCCATCAATTTACAGTGCCTTCCTATTGTACTCCTACTCAATTTATAGTCTCAATGGAGTAAATAAAAATGTCAGCTACTGTACTCCGTCAGCTGCTGCAGGAAGAGAAAAAAGCTAAAAATTCAGTTATCTAGATGAATTCAGTTAAACTTCAGTGATAGTTTGACAGGCTCCAATTTTCGAAACTTCAGTGATAATCTTCAATTTTCTGACATGATTCCAATCTGACAATGTTGCTACTGATTTCTGACTGAATATTGCTCCAAGTTATCTGAATTATTCAGATTAGGTTAACTGAATTATTCAGATTAAGTTAACCTAATTTGTCAAGTTAGAGCCTATAGGAATAAACATGAATGGTTGATCAATTTACCGACAGACTGTATCTATATAAACAGAACAAGGTACTGGCTTAATGAATCTGATCTATCTATAGAAACAAAACAGAACAAGGTACTGGCTTGTTGAAATGGGAATCGGGATTGCGAGGCTCAGTCATAAGAAAGCATTCATCACATTCAGAGTTCATCTCAAGTGCACCTTGTTGATGATGGAGTATTGCAGATTATCCTTCTTGAGGATGTAAAGCAGGACCCAGCCCACTACCGGCATCTCGAGGACCCACGCGAAGATCTTCACCAGAAGCCTGGCGACCCGAGGAGCTGCTCGCCAGAATTCAGCATTCAACAACAACAAGAAAATAGGATGAGAATTCATAATTCAGCAGCAACAAATGTCGAACCTTTGACATTGGGACATACAGCAACCGCCGTGACTGTAATTCAGCAACAACCGCTGACGGGGCAGGACTCGTTGTCCTCCTCGTCGTCCATGGCGGAAAGCCCCAGCAACGAGCCGTTGGTGCTCCCGCCCTCCGACGACACGGAGATGTCGACGACACAGACATGGTGCCTAACACTGTGGGGTAACATGATAAATAAAATTTATCTAGTTCTTAACCATTTATGTAGGGTTACATGATGTATTCAACGACCCTGAGAATAGTTTTTTTAAACAAGGCAAAAGATTTGCCATTTCATTGATTAAGAAGGAGGTTTACACAGGCCACTAAGTGGCTAGAAATAAAGTCTACTCTCGCGGCATTACAGTATTCAAATGCTTGGCGCCCGCCAACTCCCAAAGCGACAACTCCCCTTTTATTTTACTAATGACGATCATCGTTGGTGCGGCCATGTTGTAGAAAACTCTAGCATTGCGCTCCATCCAAATTTCCCAGGAGATTAGCATTATGTGTGAGGCAAGCGCCTTGGGGGATTCGGAACGAAGATATACGTTTCCATTCCACCATTCCCACACCGAGCCCCTCGCTGACCAAGTAGTAGTATGAATATAATCCATGCCAAGCCAGTGAAGAATATCGTTCCACATACGAAGGGTGAAACAACATTGGAAAGTAAGTGGGCTGTCGTCTCTAGACTTTGCTTGCAAAGAGGGCATAGCCCGCAGTTGGTCCACCCACGTCGAGCAAGGCGATCCGATGTCCAGATTCTATCTTGAAGTACAAGCCAGGCGAAAAATTTGCACCGCGGAGGAGCCCACACCTTCCACACCGAAAGGACCATTGCCGACGTAGTTAGGCCCTCAAACTGCACCTTGTAAGCCGAGGAAGCAGAGTACAATCCATCCTTGGTGAACTTTCCAATAGTGTAATCCTCCACGTCCTCATCCAGAGTGACCGAGTCAATCTTCCCTCAAAGTGTGGCGAACTAGTGGACGTGGTCTACTATGAGACCGTTGGAGAAGCCAATGAGAGATCCAAGTGTTGTTTGTTAAAGCCTGTTTGACAGAGCAGTTTTTCCTTCGGGAGAGGTCGAAAATGCCAGGCGCGAGGTCCTGCGGGCGCATGCCATCAAGCCAGGAGGAGTTCCAGAACTTGGCCACATGCCCATTGCCAACCGTGACGGAAGTGGCAGCTGCAAAAAAGTCCTTGTCTTCATCAGTGCATGGCGTACCCATACTAATCCACGGTCTTGTGGGCTCTTCCCACTCGAACCAGAGCCATCGAAGCTGGAGAACCTTAGCAAACTTGTCCAAGTTTAGCACACCTAAGACACCATGCTTCTTAGGCTTGCAGACAAGGTTCCAATTGACTTTGCATTTCCCACCAGAAACCTTGTCGGTGCCTGCCCAAAGATAGGCGCGACGGATAGAGTCAATCTTCCTAAGGAACTCATCTAGGATGGCGAGCGGCGTGAGGTGGTAAATGGCAATGGCAGTGAGAACAACTTTGACAAGGACGGTCGGTAGCTTCATGTCTTCCTTGCCACAGAGGGAGTTTGCCAGCCACCTTATCCTCAAGGTGCTGAAAGTGGATCCTCTTGAGGCACTTGACCGATAACGGTACCCCAAGATATCTCATTGGAAAGGACATGCGGACAGCCGGGAAAGCATGAAGAATGTCTTGAAGATCGACACTTTCGCAACAAATCGGGGCGACGAGGCTTTTAGCGCAATTAGTGACTAAACCGGTAACCTCTCCAAAGGAAGCCAGGGCAGAAGCAAAAAACTGGATGTCCTCCTTGATGGGATTGACAAAGATGGTTGCATCATCAGCATAAAGAGAGGCACGAATGGTCGTTGCCCTACCACCCTGAGAATAGTGCGGTTGGCTGATCAACATAGATAAGATTCGACTCCTGCAGTAGCCAATATCCAATTCCAAACAGGAAGAAGATTATACAGGGTCTAAACAATCTCAAAGAAAAATATTATACATATTGATTGATTAGTACACAAACTGTCGGTATATATAATATACCTGATCCTAGCCAAACTCATTCCAAAGTAGCGACATGTTGTCTGCTATGTGGAAGGGGCCATTCTCGTAGAAGAGAGCTAGCTTGCTGCAGTAGCCGGGTCCTCCCGTCAGCCAGATCACCACCGGGTCCTCCTTCTTGTGCCGCCTGTCGTGGTTCTAAGTCTGACAGTAGAGTGGGGGGTAGGTATGGAGAGGCAAGGTCCTAGCTATGGAGAGGTTGTAAACACAAGCGATGTACGAGTTCGGGCCCTTCTCGGAGGAAGTAAAAGCCCTACGTCTCGGAGCCCTGAGGCGGTCGAGTGGATTATGTGTATAGGTGTTACAAGAGTGCGAACCCCTCTGCCTGTGGAGGGGGGTGGCTTATATAGAGTGCGCCAGGACCCCTGCCAGCCCACATAATGAAGGGGTTTAAGTACATTAAGTCTGGGACGTTACTGGTAACGCCCCACATAAAGTGCCTTAACTATCATTAAGTCTATTCAATTACAGGCCGTTGCAGTGCAGAGTGCCTTCTGACCTTCTGGTGGTCGAGTGAATCTCCATGGTCGAGTCCTTCTAGTCAGTCGAGTGGGTTCCTCGTTGGTCGACTGGAAGGTGATCTCTTCTAAGGGTGTCCTTGGGTAGGACATTTAGGTCAGGCCTATGACCCTACCCTAGGTACATGAATCCATCATTAGCCCCTGAATGGATTGAGGCTTGAATGAGGAAGGAGTTGATGCTGTTTCTGATTGATTTTTGGTATACTGGCTATGCGTCGTTCGTGACCAAGATCTTCTTTGTTGATAACGAGCAACTTTTCTTCAGTCGACTCGATCCATTCTTGTCTTTCGTCGAGTGATCTTTTAGACTTTGCCGGTTCCCGAGCAACGGATCGCAGGAAATCTCGCGTCTGACAGACCGATCTGCCGCTCGCGGATTCCACGGGATACGAAATTTGGGGAAGTGCGCGAAGCGGAATGAACCGCGGAGCTCGGACGGGACAGGACATAGAACCCTCGATCTCCGCGCCGCTTTTTCCGCCACGTATCGTGTCAATGCAACTGTTTCGGGATATGATTAGATTGACCAGGTCCACCTGTCATCCACTCGGAAGGGATGTTATAAATGCGACTAGTGAGGGTTTTTGAACAGTGCTCCATTCTTTCTCCTCTGCTCTCCTCGTCTCCGCCCAACGCACCCGCTTTCGCCTCCGCAAAGCTCTTCTTCGCGCACCTCGCCGGCAGCCATGGTCAAGGAGAAGACGGCGGTGCTGGAGCGCGCAAAGAAGGCGTCGGCAGCGGAGAAGGCGTCGGCGACGAAGAAGGCGAAGGGGAGATCCACCAGCCGCAGCGGGTCTTCGTCGAGATCCCGCCTGCCGAAGGGCTGGGTCCAGGGAGATTGGATCCAGTCGACCATCAAGGAGAAGGATCTCCTCGACATGGACGACGACGGGCTGATCCCCCACGGCGTCGCAAGACTTCCAGGAAAAGAGTGGCAACCCCAGCTGGAAGAGGGTGAGTGTGTGCTCCTGGCCACTCATGTCGATCGAGGATTTTCTCTTCCACCGAGCGTTTTCTTTCATGGTTTTTTGAACTTCTTTGGAGCCCAACTCCACCACTTTACTCCGAACTCCATCGCGTATCTTGCTGCGTTTGTATCCATGTGCGAGAACTTCCTAGGTTGTCGACCGCACTGGGGCTTGTTCAAGCACATCTTCACGTGTCGTTCTCAGACCGTGAAGAAGGCGAGTCCAGGCGATGAGAAAACCCAAGTTGTCCAAATGTGCGGGGGCCTGGGAATTCAAGTCAGGAATAAGAGCACCTTCCTAGCTATGACGTTTCCCGAGTCGGTCAGGGGCTGGCAGTCGACCTGGTTCTACTGCCAGAATGAGCCGACGCCGGGGCAGTCGAGTGGACTCCCTCCATTCACCATGAGCCGAGTGAACAAGCCCTCCTCTCTGAAGGTGGTTCCGGAGGAGAGAGCCGATGTGAAGATGTTGATGGATCGCGTGGTGCAGTTGGTTCGGGACGGCGTGACTGGCATGGACCTTCTGGAGGTTTTCCTTCGGCGGCGTATCCAGCCTCTTCAGTTCCGGAGCCATTGCATGTGGTTGTACTGCGGAACTGAAGACGAGACTCGAGTCCACCCGGAAGCAGTCGACGACGCCATGGTGGAAAGATGGATGACCACGGTCACTGGGAACAAGGATAATCCCCGTGGATCCAGGAGGATTCCTCCACTCGACCATCACAGCGTTCCAGACAAGGTACATTTGCTCTGCCTTCTATTGTATATTTGTCGAATTTGTTTCTGTATGTTCTGCAACTTGGTCGATTGATCTCTATCTTGACGTCTTCCAGGCCCTTACCGAGCTGTATTCGATGCCCAATGGAGCTCAGGCTCCGACTGAGGAGGGAGAAGCCAGCGGGGGCGAGAGCCAGGATGAGTGGGATTCAGACGCTGCCGAAGATGACGACGATGACGACGACGATGATGAGGACGAAGAAGAGGAGGAGGAGGAGGTTGCACCACCGCGCTCGGAAAGGCGGTCGAAACTTGTCCATGACCCCGCGACTGAACGCGGTAAGGGGGTTGCGACTGCCCTGCAGTCGACCAAACGCCCTCGGACCGCTTCTCCGGTGCCGAGTGAAAAGGCGCCGAAGCAGTCGAAGGTGGCTCCGTCGAAACCCACCAAGCTCCTGCCGAAGATGAAGGTGTCCATCCCCACCATATCCGGGTAAACATGTTACTTGAGTCTCCTTGTTTTGTATAAGCTTTATCTCTGGTTGATACTTGAGTTAGTCGACTGATTCTTTGGAACTTCAGTGCTGCAACTTCTGAGACCTCAGGCAAGGCTGACGACCATGAGATGGAGGACGCAGCAACCTCAAATCCTGGTACTATACTCTCAATTCTGTCCTTAGTCGACTGACTCATGATTTCTAACTTTGATTCTTTTTCTGAAGCTCCACCCAATGACATTATCACCCTTCCTGAAGATGATGATGATGAGGATGAAGAACCGCTGAGGCACAGGAGGAGCAGGAAGGCGTCTACTGGTAAGGCAACCCAGGATGCGACGGCGCCCGAGACTGTGGTCACGGAGGGGGAGAACCCCACTCGACACACCGTGTCTTTCGCGGTGCCGTTGACGAGTGCTCATCCCACTTTGTCGAGTGCTGCACAACCTTCACTCTTCACAACACATCACGTCCCAGAGGACCAAGCCAGCGCTGCTAAGGAGGCGATACGCCAAGCGGGGATCATGATGGAGCGGGTGAAGATCATCCGGGATGCAAGCCAAGCAGCTTATGACGCTAGCTCCGCCCTTCAAAGCAATGTTCAGGTCAGTCGACCACCGCCTGTTCTGTTAGGATATGCTATCAAAACTTTTTCTTTCTGAAATCCATAGCAATCACCCAGTGGGTGTGTCGATAAAAAACTCCATGTTAGCGGGGGCACGCTGAGTGCACCCGCTGGGTGTAGTCCCCAAGGCTAAGGTCGACTGCTGGCAGTCGGCCTTAGGCTTTATAAGTAAAGATTGTTCATCGTTCGACTGGGGCGAATGAGTTTCCGAAACCAGTGGGGGCACGCTGAGTGCACCCACTGGGTGTAGTCCCCGAGACTGTGGTCGACTGCTGGTAGTTGATTACAGTCTGAAGAAGATTTTTTTTTGGTCGACTGGTCGACTCTGTCTTGAATAGAACCAGTGGGGGCACGCTGAGTGCACCCAGTGGGTGTAGTCCCCGAGACTACGGTCGAATGCTTGCATTCGACTGTAGTCTTAGAAACGTATGATTTTTCCCTATCCACTCGGAAGTGAATCATCTTTGATATTTTGTCGATTGGTTCTTCGTAGAAATCATGTGACCTTGCGGCTCGCTATACGGAACTGGAGCAGAAGAACATTCAGCTCGAGCTGGATCTGAAGCTAGTGCAGGAGAATCTGACGAAGGCGAAGGAGGAGACCAAAGGTATGTTCGGTGAGACCTCGACGACTCCTTTTTCCTTCCATTTGTTTCAAAATCTGTCTTTGCTGTAACTTGCAGGCAAGGTGAAGGAGGCCCAGAAGAAGAAAGACCTTGAGCTAGCTGAGAAGACCAAGCTTGCTGACGAGAAGTTAACTTCAGTCACCAAGCTTGAACAGGAAAATACCAATCTGAAAGCTGCTCTGGCGATTGCCACCAAGGATGTCGACCGACTGAAAACTGACAAGACTACCTTGACCGAGAAGATCAACCAGTTGACTGGGAAGAAGAATGACCTGGAAGGCTTCCTGGGTGGTCTTGCCAAGAAATTGTTCCTTATGCTCGAAGGTAATCTTTTACACTCGACCAACATTTCCAACTGTGATGCTTACATTCGACCACTGTCTTGACTCGGCGTTTTGTCGTTGCAGAATTCTGTCGAAACTTTGAAGAAGAGACTAGCCAGTTGGAGCTGAACCTTGACCCTGTCAATTCTTCGGTGAATGATGAAGTTGTCATGAATGTCTTCCGATTGGAGTCCCGCGTTGCAGCTGTCGTGGACTATCTTGCAAGGCTGAAGGCCGCCACTTCTCACATCGACTCGACGCTTTGGCACAGGGCGACACTTCAGAATGACCTCGAGTCGTTGATGGCTCGACTAAACGCGGTCCCCGATCGTGTGCAAGAGTGGAAGAAGTCCTCGGCTCGGTGTGGCACAGATGTTGCCCTGTGTCTGGCCCGAGTCCACTGCAAGGACGCGCGAGAAGAGAAGCTGGCGGCTCTCCGAGTGGCCAACACCAAGAAACACGACTTCAGGTCCTTCATGGAAACTTTCATCGCTGCTGCTACCCGGATCACAGACGGGATCGACCTCGATGAGTTCGTTGCTCCTTCCAGCCCTCCACAGGAGGGGTAAAAAAACTTTCTTTAAGCCCGACACTTTAAATTTGCCTCGATATGCCGAGTGGAATTGTAACCGATAAACCTTAACAGGCTTAGTGCCTAAGCACTCTCGGTTCCTTTAGGTATCGACCTAAACTTGGATTTGATGTTTGGATATGATTGCTCTTGGCTCGAATTGTCCTTTGCAGGTTCACAGCAAGATGCCCACTGCAGTCGACTTATTCCTTAGGCGAGCACTGGGCTGCAGCTAAGCCCCCGAGTGAGAGGTTTGCTCTTCACTCGGTAGGATTTCTTATACCTTAGGCGAGCACTGGGCTGCAGCTAAGCCCCCGAGTGAGAGGTTTGCTCTTCACTCGGTAGGATTTTTTATAACTTAGGCGAGCGCTGGGCTGCAGCTAAGCCCCCGAGTGAGAGGTTTGCTCTTCACTCGGTAGGATTTTTTATAACTTAGGCGAGCGCTGGGCTGCAGCTAAGCCCCCGAGTGAGAGGTTTGCTCTTCACTCGGTAGGATTTTTTATAACTTAGGAGAGCGCTAGGCTGCAGCTAAGCCCCCGAGTGAGAGGTTTGCTCTTCACTCGGTAGGATTTTCACGTTGTATTTGTGGCGAAGCTCGGAGGAGAGAGTCGCAGTCGATCTGCACCTCGTCCTCCTTGCGAGCCCACATTATACTTATGGCGTAGCTCAGAGGAGAGGGTCGTAGTCGACCTGCACCTCGTCCTCCTTGTGAGCACACACATTGTACTTATGGCGTAGCTCAGAGGAGAGGGTCGCAGCCGACCTGCACCTCGTCCTCTTTGCAAGCGTATGTTGTACTTAGGCGAGTACTTGGACTGCAGCTAAGCCTCTGAGTGGAAGTCTGGCTTATCACTCGGTAGGATTTTTTATAACTTAGGCGAATACTTGGACTGCAGCTAAGCCTCCGAGTGGAAGCCTGGCTTACCACTCGGTAGGATTTTTTATAACTTAGGCGAGTACTTGGACTGCAGCTAAGCCCCCGAGTGGAAGTCTGGCTTACCACTCGGTAGGATTTTTATAACTTAGGTGAGCACTGGGCTGCAGCTAAGCCCCCGAGTGGAAGTCTGGCTTACCACTCGGTAGGATTTTTATAACTTAGGCGAAACGGATTCGCGGCTAAGCCTCCGAGTGGAAGTCTGGCTTACCACTCGGTAGGATTTGTACAAACTTAGGCGAAACGGATTCGCGACTAAGCCACCCACTGGGTGTAAGTGACAAAAATTATGAAGGAATTATGGCACTATTATTTCGAAATCCATGAACTACAGAAGTATTTTATTACAACTCATCCGAGTGGAAAACTTTAAGTGTAAAACGGGCGGAGCAGATCCGCATTCCAAGCTCGGGGCTCTTCGATATTGTGTTCGACGTTGTAGAGACGGTATGCCCCGTTGTGGAGAACGTTGGTGACGATGAAGGGTCCTTCCCAAGAAGGAGCGAGCTTATGCTGTTTCTGCTGATCCACTCGGAGAACTAGATCTCCTTCTTGGAAGGCTCGACCCCTCACATTCCTGGCGTGAAAGCGACGCAAGTCCTGTTGATAGATGGTCGATCGGATCAGAGCCATCTCCCTTTCTTCCTCTAGAAGGTCGACTGCGTCCTGACGCGCTTGCTCAGCTTCTGCTTCGTTGTAGAGTTCAACTCGAGGAGCATTGTGAAGAAGATCACTCGGCAAGACTGCTTCAGCTCCATAGACCAAAAAGAATGGAGTTCTTCCGGTCGACCGATTGGGTGTGGTCCGCAAACCCCAAAGCACCGAAGGGAGTTCGTCGACCCATGCTCCAGCCGCGTGCTTGAGATCACGCATCAGTCGGGGTTTTAAACCCTTGAGGATTAAGCCATTGGCTCGCTCTGCTTGTCCATTCGACTGCGGATGAGCGACCGAAGCGTAGTCGACTCGTGTGCCTTGAGCGTTGCAGAAATCCTTGAATTCTTCCGAGTCAAAGTTCGACCCATTATCCGTAATGATGCTGTGCGGGACTCCATATCTGAACGTCAGCTCCCTGATGAAGGTAACCGCAGTACCGGCGTCAAGATTCTTGATTGGTTTAGCCTCAATCCACTTCGTGAACTTGTCGACTGCGACCAGTACGTGCGTGAAACCACTTCGACCTGTTCTCAAGGGACCGACCATGTCCAACCCCCATACTGCGAACGGCCAGACGAGTGGAATGGTCTTCAGAGCTGACGCGGGCTTGTGTGACATATTGGAGTAGAACTGACATCCTTCGCACTTGTCCACTATTTCCTTTGCCATCTCATTCGCCCTTGGCCAGTAAAATCCAGCTCGGTATGCTTTGGCTACAATGGTCCGAGAGGACGCATGGTGACCACAGGTCCCCGAGTGGATATCATTGAGAATGATTCGACCTTCTTCTGGCGTTATGCATTTTTGACCAACGCCAGTCGGGCTTTCTCTATACAGCTGTCCTTTGATAACGGTAAAGGCTTTGGATCGACGGACGATCTGCCGAGCCTCTTCCTCATCCTCTGGGAGCTCTTTTCTCAGGATATACGCGATATAGGGAATTGTCCAGTTGGGAGTGACCACTAAAACCTCCATGACCAAGACGACCACTGCTGGGACCTCAACCTCAGTCGGATCTGTGGCACTCTTGGGCTATGGAGCTTCCTCTGTGAAGGGATCCTCTTTAACTGACGGAGTGTGTATATGCTCCAAAAACACACCACTCGGAATGGCTTCTCTTTTGGAACCTATCTTTGCCAGATCATCTGCTGCTTGATTTTTCAGTCGGGGGATGTGATGGAGCTCCAACCCCTCGAACTTCTTTTCCAGCTTCCTCACTGCATTGGAGTATCCAGTCATGGCTGGGCTTCTCACGTCCCACTCCTTCATCACCTGGTTGACCACTAAATCTGAATCGCCATAAACCATCAGGCGACGGACGCCGAGTGAGATGGCCATGCGCAATCCATATAAAAGGGCCTCATACTCTGCCTCATTGTTGGAGGAATCAAAGTGAATCTGGAGCACATACCTAAGCTTATCTCCTCTGGGGGAAACCAGAACAACCCCAGCACCAGAACCATTCAGCATCTTAGAGCCATCGAAGAACATGGTCCAATGCTCCGAGTGAACTTCAGTCGGCTGCTGTTGTTCAATCCACTCGGCGAGGAAATCTGCTATTGCCTGGGACTTAATGGCTTTCTTTGCCTCAAACTTGATATCAAGGGGAAGAAGTTCAATCGCCCATTTCGCCACTCGACCAGTTGCATCTCTATTGTGCAGAATCTCTGATAGTGGGGCGTCGCTGACGACTGTGATAGAATGATCAGAGAAATAATGAGCAACCTTCTTCGTGGTCATGTATATTCCATACACAAGCTTCTGATAATGAGGATATCTCTGCTTGGATGGAGTCAAGACTTCAGACAAATAATACACCGGGCGCTGAACTTTGAAGGCTTTTCCTTCTTCTTCCCGCTCGACCGTAAGTACTGTACTGACGACTTGTCCTGTGGCTGCAATATAAAGCAACAGAGGCTCTTTGCTGATTGGAGCAGCAAGCACCGGCTGGGTGGAGAGCAGAGCTTTTAGCTCGGCAAACGCTGCATCAGCTTCTGGAGTCCACTCGAACTTGTCTGCCTTCTTCATCAGTCGGTAAAGAGGCAATGCCTTTTCACCGAGTCGTGAGATGAATCGACTTAATGCGGCCAAGCATCCAGTAAGCTTCTGGACATCGTGCACTCGCACAGGGCGTTTCATTCGGAGAATAGTGCCGATCTTCTCTGGATTAGCGTCGATCCCTCGCTCGGAAACGAGAAAACCGAGTAACTTTCCACCAGGAACTCCGAATGTGCACTTCGATGGATTGAGCTTGATATCATACCTTCTGAGGTTGGCAAATGTTTCGGCGAGGTCAGCAAGCAGGTCGGAACCTTTTCGCGACTTAACGACGATATCATCCATATACGCTTCCACATTCCGACTGATTTGAGTGAGAAGACACTTCTGAATCATTCGCATAAATGTGGCTCCGGCATTCTTGAGGCCGAATGGCATGGTGATATAGCAGAAGCACCCGAATGGAGTGATGAAAGCTGTTTTTATTTCGTCGGGTCCATACAGACGGATCTGATGATACCCGGAATATGCGTCTAGAAAAGACAATCTCTCACATCCCGCGGTCGAGTCAACAATTTGATCTATGCAAGGGAGAGGAAAATGATCTTTCGGGCAGGCCCGATTGATATGCTTGAAGTCAATGCACATGCGGAGTGAGTTGTCCTTCTTGGGAACCATGACGACATTAGCGAGCCACTCGGAGTGGTATATCTCTCGGATAAATCCTGCCGCCAACAGTCGAGCCACTTCCTCACCAATAGCTTTTCTCTTCTGGACGGCGGACCGCCGAAGATGCTCTTTGACTGGTTTTGCTGATTTGTCGACTCTGAGGCGATGCTCAGCCAGTCCCCTGGGAACATCTGGCATGTTAGCTGGCTTCCATGCAAAAATGTCCCAGTTCTCACGGAGGAACTGGATGAGTGCTTCTTCCTATTTCGGGTCGAGTGTCGTGGAGATGTAGGTCGGGGCTGCATTGGGGTCGGTCGGGTGAATGTGAACAGGCTTCGTCTCACCAGATGACTGAAATGCAGATTCTGTGGCTGGTTTCTTGGATCGCAACAAATCACTCGGATCTGCGTTTTGCTTGTATTCTTCGAACTCGTCCGCTGTCACCTGGGAATCGGCAATCTTCGAGCCCTTCTGAAAGCACTCTTCTGCCTTTTTCCGATCGCCAGTGACAGTGATCACTCCTTTGGGACCTGGCATTTTCAGTTTGAGGTACACGTAACATGGTCGAGCCATGAACCGTGCATAGGCGGGCCTCCCCAAAATGGCGTGGTACGCGCTCTGAAAATCGACAACCTCAAAGGTCAACTTTTCCTTGCGAAAATGCTTTGAGTCGCCAAAAACCACGTCCAGAGCTATTTGGCCGAGTGAGTCGGCTTTCTTCCCTGGTATGACTTCGTGGAAACTCATGTTGCTGGTGCTCAGTCGGGACATCGGGATGCCCATTCCTTTTAGTGTGTCTGCATACAACAAGTTCAGCCCACTACCACCATCCATCAGCACTTTCGTCAGTCGAGTGCCTTCGACAACTGGATCGACCACCAAAGCTTGCCTCCCAGGGGTGGCAATATGAGTCGGGTGATCAGATTGGTCGAATGTGATGGGTGTTTGGGACCATCTCAGATAGCTTGGTTTTGCTGGGGCAACCATATTCACCTCACGGTTAATGACTTTCAGTCGACTCTTGCTTTCCACATCCGCGAAGATCATCAGAGTGGAGTTGACATGCGGATATTCTTCCTCACTGTCCTCTTTGTCTCCGGCCTTGTCTAACTCCTTCTCCTTGTCCTTAGACTGTTTTCCCTGAAACTGCTGGATCAGGAGTCGACACTGGCGAGTGGTGTGCTTTGGGTAAATGATGTTGACCTCTTCATCTTTCTTCGTGTGGATGTGGCATGGCATATCCATCACGTCGTTTCCTTCTTTATCCTTTACTTTCTTAGGATTCCAGGATCCTTTTGGCTTCCCTTTGAACTTTCCCTGAGTCACGGCCAGGGCCTCTCCAGGAGCTGCTGGCTCGGCTTTCCTCTTCTGTTTCCGACTGGAATTTCCCTTCTCCGACTGACTTGGCTTATACTTGCCGCTTCGGAGTCGGTCCTCTTCCTCGCCATTGGCGTACTTGGTAGCAATCTCCATCATTCGACTCAGGGTCATGTCCCCGGTTCGACCAAACTTCAGACTCAATTCCCTGTTCTTGACGCCATCTTTGAAGGCGCAAACTGCTTGATGATCAGACACATTTTCCACAGTATGGTGCAGAGTGATCCACCTCTGAATGTACTCTCTGAGAGTCTCATTGGTCTTCTGCACACAAACTTGTAGCTCTGTCAAACCAGCTGGTCGCTTGCAAGTTCCTTCAAAAGTTCTGACGAACACTCGGGACAAATCTTCCCAAGTGTAAATACTGCTAGGAGGTAACTGATTCAACCACGCTCTGGCTGAACCTTCCAGCATGAGGGGCAAATGCTTCATGGCCACCTCGTCATTCCCACCACCAATCTGAACAGCCACTCGGTAGTCCTCAAGCCAAGTTTCAGGCTTGGATTCCGCAGTGAATTTGCTGACTCCTGTCGCCAACCTGAAATTGGGGGGAATCACTGCGGCTCTGATAGCCCTGCTAAAACACTCTGGACCAGAAACATGCACTCGACTGCTCGTGGGTGCATCTCTCTCGGGTCCACCTCGATGGGCTCTGTTCCGGTCGACCAAGCCTTGCACGATAATGGATCGTGCGTCGAAGCCTGGTTCCCTGGGGTCGACTGGAACTCTTCGCCCCGCACTGAACTGACGCCTGTCATCCTGACGCCGAGGAGCGTAAGACCCTTCCCTCGGAGGGGAAACGGGCACTCGACGCCTGTCATCTCGGTCGTGTCGGTCTCCATAGTGATCTCGCCGGTTGTCGCGCCCTTCCCGCCGCGGAGGCAATCTGGGACTGTGAGCCGACTGAACCGTATTCGCAGCGACGGATCGACTGTGAATTCTGTTGCGCGACTGCGACACGGCTGAGTTCTGGCCCCCTGTTGCTCGGAGCAAATCTCTGATCTGCATCAAGCCTCTCCCAGCTTCCGATTGTGAAGGCTGGATGGACTCTGCTATACGGGTTGCAGCTGCTAAATTCTGAATTGGCGTGCGGTATACCTGAGTCGGCGGGAAGAGTCGACGTCGACTGGCTTCGGGAACTCGTCGCCGCGCGCGCTCGTCGAGTGCTCGCTGAAGGTTCTCCAGACGAGCGCATTCAGCCACATTGGCCAAACGTGCCTCCTCCAAGGCGCGAGCCTCGGGGGTTTCTCCCGCAATGGGAGTATGCAGGGCATCCATGTTCCTGCGGCGAAGCTCTTCTCTCTGCAGAGAGTCGAGTGTCTCGGGCTGGTACTCTTCGTGGTCCTGTGCGGGGTCACCTCCACCGCCCGCTCCGCCACCATGGGCGAAGCCGGGAGGACTGCGGGGCCCGTCGACCATGAGAATTTCCGCCGCTGGATCACTGCTATCGCATTCGGATGCAGTCTCTACGGAGCCAGTCGACAGATCGAATAGGCCGTAGAGAGATTCGTCGGGCTCGATTGCCGCAACTTGTGCGATGGCCGTCTGGCGAGCCACCGCGTGCTTCACCCACCGCTGAAGCCTCGACCGACCAGAGCGCCTGCGCTGGTGGGAGACCAGACGGGTGACCGATAAAGGAGTCGACCGATAGGGGGCCGACGGTTGCCGCAGCAGAACACCGCGGACACATGTGCGAAAATGCGTCGCACCGCGGACGGGGAGCGCATCAACGTCGAGTGGAGCCTCCTGGAGCCACGCGGAGTCGTTGGCAACAAAGGTGAGAGCGCCAAGACGGATCTCGCGCCCCTCGACCAAAACTCCAGCAGTCATCATGATGAAAGTATTCGAAAATACCGCAACTTCTCCACAAAATCGCTAAAACACCGGCCCCACGGTGGGCGCCAACTGTCGTGGTTCTAAGTCTGACAGTAGAGTGGGGGTAGGTATGGAGAGGCAAGGTCCTAGCTATGGAGAGGTTGTAAACACAAGCGATGTACGAGTTCGGGCCCTTCTCGGAGGAAGTAAAAGCCCTACGTCTCGGAGCCCTGAGGCGGTCGAGTGGATTATGTGTATAGGTGTTACAAGAGTGCGAACTCCTCTACCTGTGGAGGGGGGTGGCTTATATAGAGTGCGCCAGGACCCCTGCCAGCCCACATAATGAAGGGGTTTAAGTACATTAAGTCTGGGACGTTACTGGTAACTCCCCACATAAAGTGCCTTAACTATCATTAAGTCTATTCAATTACAGGCCGTTGCAGTGCAGAGTGCCTTCTGACCTTCTGGTGGTCGAGTGAATCTCCATGGTTGAGTCCTTCTAGTCAGTCGAGTGGGTTCCTCGTTGGTCGACTGGAAGGTGATCTCTTCTAAGGGTGTCCTTGGGTAGGACATTTAGGTCAGGCCTATGACCCTACCCTAGGTACATGAATCCATCACCGCCTGAATTCGAAAAAGTAGAACAGCCTCCACGAAAAAGTGGCAGATGTAAGAGATAGGATCATCATGAGAAACGCAACATGAATGAAGAGGCAGGAGGCTGGATGAGTGAGCTCACCTGGCGTCATGAGTGGTGGGGAGGTGGTAGTACCCAATGTGGTGCCCGAGGTTGCTCACCGTTGTCACAACAGCGACTTTGGATAGAATCACCGCCCAAAAGGATCAGATATTCAAGTGCGGCGCATAGTTCCTTCAAGATAAAAAGAACTGACTATGTGATGTTTCAAATAGTTCGCCCATAGTAGTGTACTGCGATATAAATATATAACAAAGGATCATTTGCTGATTAGGATCAACTCCATAGCTAGCAATAGTATCACAAATAAATGAAATTGCCTCAGAAGCATCACTGACTATGTCACTTATTGTTCCTTGGGGGGGGGGGGGGGTTCTGCAAGATATATTTACATGTTTCATCAACCAAGCATATGTCAATCTATACTCACTCGCCTAGAAGTCATGAAATTAGATAGAAATGCCATCAAAGGGTAAGCACCTACAATCAATGCAAGTGACTATAATTCCACGCTCCGCTAACCGTCTTCCAAGAAGAGCACCCCATGCCCTGTAAGTAAATAGAATCATGACCATCAACAATTTTTTTTGAAATGGAGGCAAAAGTTTTGCCTTTTCATTAATTAAGAAGAAGATAGTTGCTCGGTTAATTATAGGAAAACTGGGCGAAAACCGATATATCGAGAGTCAAATCCCACACATAGACTACTCAACAAGCCAACAAGCCAACAAGAACACTGCACATGGCACACCACATAAGCCATCCCGCAAAACATCATGCGGACTACTTCCAAAATAAAAAGAACCGGGGAGGAAGGCACATACTAATGGCTAACATCATGACATGCGGTTCCCATGCCCGAGGCGACGCTTACCCGATGGTTGACATTCTTGATCTTTGCTGCATTGACAAGGTGGATCAACCCTTATGTGATCGAAGGCACGGCAATGAGGCCTTTGATCAGCTTGGGGAACACATGGAAATTGTCTTGGCCCTCAGATGTTGAAGCGCATCCCTTTGCAACGTCCCACACCTCATTGGAGGCAGAAGTAGCTAGGATAAGCTTGGTGGCCACCATGTCAAACAAGGCCATAGACTTGACTGACGCATGCTGCCCTGCAGACTCCACAGCAGCAACAAACCCTGAAGCACCAACCCAACCTTTTCGCCAATGGCATTAACACCATGAATTCCATCTTTTGCTTGCGCCGATCCATGAGCGTCGGTGCCAAAAGGAGCAAGGACTCTGCAAGGAAGCTGGGCTCAACTCATGCTCACCGTCAGACACCTCAGCTTGCTCCAAAAGGTTGGTCGCACGTGCATAGCTGTCGGCGTTCTGGGAACAAGGGTCCCCAAACTTGCTTGCCTACGGCCTGCGGCGTGGCTCAAGCGGAGGCCCAGTGCAGCCCAGCTTCATCAGCTCAAGCTCAAGACCCTCACGAGGGGCCAAGCCTCGCGGGGCGGATGACGGGAAGCTTCCTCAGGAGCAGCCTCATCAGGCGGGCTCGTGAGGAGGCGGAGAGATCAAGGCAGGATACCTCGCGAGGTGCCCGTGACGCAAGCCATGACGATCGAGACCAGGCGGGCGCTAGTCGGGCGCCGGCCTGCACAGTGTCCTTGTTTCCCCTTCGGTGTAAAGGGGGCAAGCACAGGCCAAGGCATCAGGAAAAGGTTGCCTTTTGGTGCAACAACACCAAGACCAGCGGAACAGCAGGATGGAGGTCATCGTGGAGCCCAGGATGGCGTCACCATCAGAGTCTTTGGCAGTCGAAGACCAACTTTAGTCAGGATAAGTGTACTAGATGTTCCCCTTCAAAATGGCCAATTGTTGGCGTCCTTCCCGCTCATTATTTGGGAAGAGGCCCAGGGCCTCCCTCTATAAATAGAGCTAGCCACCACATAGTAGGCATCGAGTTTGGAGGGAGAAAAGAGAGAGAGAGAGAGAGAGGCGACTGAACTCACTCAAGCAGTTCATCGCACCAGCTCAAGAACACCTCTCGCGAGGCTGCTCTTCCTTTGTATTGTTCATCAGCCCCCTGAGGCAATCCACCACACCACATACTGGAGTAGGGTATTACACCACAATGGTGGCCTGAACCAGTATAAACCTCGTGTCCCTTGTGTGTTCATCTTCCTAGCCTAGATTCGTTGCGAGGCTTCGAGGCGCGGGTTGGTAGGGGAAAGATCTTCGTGCGCACCCCAGAGTTCGAACCTCAAGGGTCTGCCGGAACCCGAAATCCGACATTTGGCGCGCCAAGTAGGGGTGCGCCGGAATCCTTCTTCCGCCGCCTCGCGTTCCGTCGCCTCGCCGTTCTGATGTCAAGCGACCCGACTGCCAACGCCGACCACTGGGCGGCGTGGCCCGCCCACGCCGTGCCGCCGGCCCAGGGCGACCTCAACCTTGCGCCTCAGGCAGCTCGCGCTCCGCAGGGTGCTGCGGGGCGCGGGCGACGCGGCCAAGCGCCGCCTGCCCTCACACCGCGGCAGGTGCGGTCAGCAACAAGAGCCTCAAGCCATGCCGCGGCCACAGCACCGCACACCCGACGGGAGCAGGCGAACTCAAGGGCCGCGCTCACGGTGGCCCGAGAGCTGCTACGGTGCCGGCTGCTGGAGGGCGGCCGCGATGTGTTGTTAGAGCGAGTGGCCGAGCTCCTGGACGCCGCCGCCTTGGGAGCACCTCCTTTCTGCGTCCAGCTGCCACCCCAAATCCAGGGTGGGCCGTATGGCGGCCCCATACGTGCCCACGCAACTCCAAGCGGACTCCAGGGCCTACTCAACGCCAACCCAGCCGTCAGCACCGGGCGACAAGTCGCGCCGGCCCCATCTCCGGCCGGCGAAGGAGTGCACGCCGCGGCCTTCGTCCTCGGTGGGCCACCACGCCACCACCCCCAAGACAACGCTCCAAGCCGGACTGCATGGCGTATGGGGCACTACGGCGAGGCCCACGGGGTGGTGGCCCCGGAAGCTTATATGCCCCACATGGTGGATCAAGAGTGCGCACTGGAAGAAGACCATGGCTCGTTCCTCGGGCCAGGCTGGGGCGAGGAGACACCAGAAGCTGAGCTCTTTCAGGAACCCCAAGAGAGCCTCGACAATCGCGCTGGTGGCAGCAACTATCGGGTACCACTAATTCCTCAGGAGCAAGCTTATGCTAACCATGGGTCGCAGGAGGTACAGGTCGCCGTAGCAGATGGCTGCCCCAATGCGGCAGCCTCCTACCCCTCAGGAGGAGGGCACCGGGGGCTGCAGGAGAGGGGCCGAGATCCGGGTTCACCCCCGCGGCGCTCGGAGCAAGGCGTTCTCAGGAGGTAGGCCCTCTGCCGGGGAGGTGCCTCAGGGCCTGCCCCCGGCAGAGGACCCGTGGTCGTCGGGGGAACCGCTGGCGATCGCTCTACCCCATTGGCGTCGTCCTTGGTCTCCGGTCACCGTCAATGGTGGTAGCGTGGCGCAAGGCGGGGCCCTCGTCTGGCGATATGAAGCAAGGCCGGTACCTGTGAAGAAGGCCCAGTGCCTGTGAAGCTCGCCGCCCGTGACACTCTCACGTAATAATGAGTGGGGCTGTACACGCCCCGGAGTCTCTGGAGAGCCGCCCTCGGGCCTCGGGGGCTCCCGCCAATGCCCAGTGGCAGCACTTAGCTCCGCGCTGGTGAGAAGACGTCGAAGACTAGACTAGGTGCCGGACGCGGCTTTTTGCCTTTTGCCTTTTCCTCTGTTGTCAATGTTCTTCTATTCGAATTTAAGTTGGATTTGAGCTTGAGACTTGCGTGTGTTTGGGGAAGGGGTGTTTAGTCTCGTTCGAGCAATCTCTCATGTTCTGATTTTGGCTTTGCGTCCAAAGTTAGCGTCAGTTGCCTCCCCTCGCGAGCCCCGGGCCGGGCCAAGCACGTCTACAATCCGGACCGCTGTCGCCGCACCCTCTCAGGAGGTTCTCGTCGCAGGATCAATGGGTTCACCCAGAAGACACTTGAGGCGCTCCGGCTCCCACGGGCTCGCTCGGGGCCCGTCAGGATCAAAAGGTAAACAAGTCAGCTGACCCATCGCCAGGCTCGTAGCCAGCATAAGCTCACACGCGGTGTTATGTTTACAAGGATACTAATTGCAAACCTTTACATGAGGGGCTCCCCCTCCCAAAATGCTCTTACAATCTTCATGGCCGAGCCCGAACCTTTTTCATACAGGGTAAACAGCGGCGACATACGATCAGTCGGACATATCACTCACCGCGTCTGCTGGGGCGCCTTCGGAGGGGTCGCTGGCGTCACTGACATCATCACCGCCACCGCCATCACCTCCATCAACGCCAGGCTCGTCCACAACGCCACCTTCATCGGCGGCCACGATCACGCCGTCATCATCAGACGTGGAGGCCCTGACGAGGGCATCCACGTTGTCCTCCACCCACTGCGCCAGATCGTCCCGGATGGCTACGAGCACCGGTGCGATAGCGGCGTCAAAATTGAAGTGGGGATCTCTGTCCTGAAGATAGCTAAAGACACGGGAGAAGGCACGCCCAAGCAAGGCTCGGCTCCTCTCCTCGACAAGCCAACGGGCCCTGTCAGAGTGGGTCTCCAGCTGTGTCACCACATCCGTGAAGAACCGGAGGTTGCCGGCGTAGTTGATCACGCGAGGCTCAGCAACAGCCGCCTCGCAAATGTTGCCCAGGGCCGCATTGTCCCTTTCCCTAAGCGTTCGGAGCATGGGGGCATGCTCATGCTCCAGAGTCTGCCGCTGACGGATCTCGTCCTCATTCCGCCGCGCGACGGCCTCGGCGCCGTCAACCCTCTGTTGGAGAAGAAGCAGCTCGGAGCGGGAAGAGGCCAGCTCCGCCTGCGCTGCACCAAGGGCGGCTGTGGAGGAGTCCGCACTCCGCGTCACTTCAACCAGCTTGGCCTTGAGGGTCGCGGTCCTACCCTTAGCTTCAGCCCTGATTAGCTCCAACCTCACTTCGTATTCACGCTCAAGATCCGAGCGAGCTTCCGCCACGCGGCGGTCGACCTCTTCTTGGACTCGGGCTTCCCGAGCGGCGACGTCATTCTCCGCCTGAGTCACCAGGCGCTCCCTCGTCTCCAACCGCTCAAGGTCAAGGTTGCACTCGGCGGCCTCCAGCGTTAGTGCCTCCTCGCACTTCAGGAGCTCTGCCTGGTCGACGGAAGCCCCCTTCAGCGACACAAGGGCCGTCTGGCGCAGTTCCACTTGCCGCTCCAGAGAGTTGCTCCAAGCTTGGAGCTCCCACACGCGCTCCTCCGCATCCTTGCGTCGTCGGTCCGCTTCCCGGGCCTCCTCGACGGCTTGGGAGGAGGCCTCCCGCGAGGCCACCAGCGACGCTTCAGCCTTCGCGTTATCAAGGTCACGCTGGTGACGCGCAAGGGCAACGGCTACCTTCAGCTTGCGCCTCTCCTCAGCAAGGCGCAGGCCTTCGGCCTCAAGGCGCGCATCCTCGCCAGCAAGCTCCGCGCCGAGCTGGCTCACCGCATCTGCCGCCCTCTGAAGGAACTCTTGACAAAGTGCGCGACGCTCCCGAGCGCGCTTGAGCACGTCTTCCGCGTCACCCTCCGCCACTGGTGTATGCGGAGGGCCCTGAGGCGGCATGCCCCCCCCCCGGCGCGGGGCTGGGGGCTGGCGCTCCAGCGATCGCCGGATGGACCTCGCCAGGAATCCAGCCTGGCGCCAGTCCATCCCCAGAGGAGGAACTCAAGACCGACTTCAGCCAGTCACCATCCACGATCAGGGAAGGAGCGCGGGGCAAGCTAGTTGTGCCCCAGGAGAGCTCGTGAAGGGAGGACAGCAGGCACGCAGGCTCAAGGTGCCCGGCGGGATGGACCACTTCTCTGACCGGCCCAGCGGCGGGGGCGCTGCTCGAGCTCAGCGCGCCCAGGGTCAGCGGTGAAGACAAAGCTCGGGGGGATGGCTTCTTGGCCATCTCCGCGAATTCGGCAGAAGGGCCCTGAAAGGCCGCAGTCAGCTGCAGGAACAGTGGGGTAAAGGAGTAGAGGGAGAAGAGGACTTAATCATCCATGGCAAAGAACTTCCTGCGCTTCAATAGGTGGCAAGGGCGATCATCGCCACCCAAGGCCTCCTTCCTCTTGCGGACGGCCTCGAAGTCTACGCGGAACCGGCCTAAGCGCTCGGCGCAAGGGTCAGCCTGTGGCATGGAGGAGGCGTCAAGGTGATCAGCGCCAAGGGGACCGGCCTGGGGGACGCCGCCAGGCGCCGCCTCATGAGGAACGGCCGGGGCCTCGGAAGCCCCAGCCTTAGGAGCCGTAGGCCGCAACTCCACGCCAGCCACTGCTCCAGGACGGGCTTCGGGGGATGCCGCCTTCGGGGCTCCGCGCGGCGTCAGCATCTCGACATCGGCCCCCTCAGCTCCTGGCGGTCCTCGTCTCCCCACTCCATCGCCTGAGGCAGGACCGCCGTGGGCGACCGGAAGAGCAACCACAGCAACTGGATTCTCGCGGGGTCCCGTGAGGCCAACCGGACGCAGCCCCCACTCGTCAAAGCTAGGCATCTGCCTCACAAAATCGGCCCTGCCCGAGCAAAGATACAAGAGGGCAGCATCGTGTCGAAGGCTGCCTAGGGAAGGATCGCCAGTCAGGACCCTGAGCACCGTCCTCAGCACTTCAGGCGCCAGATCCTCCTCCTGGGGCCGCATGCGGTCTTTGTGCCCCGCAAAGGCCCACATCCGATGGGAGTGGCGCTGGAGAGAAGCAATGCGACGTCAGAGGAACTCCTTCACCACCTTGGGCGCCGTCACGTCGAGCGCCCTCAAACTCTGGAAGCGGCGCCAGACGAAGGCAAGCTGGGGGCTCGCGAGCGTCTCATGATCCCAGCCTGAGTTGGGAACAGCGGGGGAGGTCGGTGCGAGAGCAGGGGGCTGGGCACTCCGACATCCACATACAGCCACCGCTCTCTGAACCTGGCCTCAGGAGGAGGAGGGCCGAAATCGATCCCCGAAGCAGCCGTCTCTAGCACGGCGAGGAAGCTCACACACCCCGAGCATTGAGTGGGGTCGCTCAGGCGCAAAGAGAAGAAGTGGCACAGGAGGGCAACGGAAGGAGGAATGCCCACCATTGCCTCGCAAACAAAGGCGAAAACAGCCAGGAGGGTAATGGACTCAGGCCTCAAGTGCATCATGTGGATCTGATAATGGGAGAGCACCGCATTGAAGAAAGTGGAAAAGGGGGGAACCAGACCCGCCCACAGGGCATCGGCGAAGAACCGGACCTCCGTGACGACCCTGTCAAAGGAGGCATGGGACGCGGGCCAGACCGTGGTCCTGCCGCACTCGTTGAAGATGGAGGCAAGAGCGGAACGGACCTTGCCCAAGGCTTCGGGGTTGAGTATGATTGACGGATCAACGGCAGGGGCCGCCGCCGGAGACGAGCGGGGCGAAGGCGCGGGCTTCTTCCCCCTTTCCTTCTTCGTTGGCGCCATGGCGATGGGAAGGGGGGAGAGTTCGAGTTGGATTGGAGGCGGTGGTTGGAGCTCGAGGAAGGAGGAAGGGCAGGAAGCGCGCGAACGGCGAAAGGGGAATGGCTGTGTGCAACCATGGGTCCGCCTAGCCGGGCGCGTAATGAGGCATCATGGGGAAGCGGAGACGCCCACGTCCAATCAATCGCCACGCGGCGCTCGAGGCCGCAGGCTGTTGGGGCCCGCGGCGCTTCGCACTTGCCCCTTTGCTTCTCGGCTAAGCCAAGTCCGGGCGCGCTTTGGGCCCGGGGGCTACTGTCGGCGTTCTAGGAACGGGGATCCCCAGACTTGCCTACCTGCGGCCTGCGGCGTGGCTCAAGCGGAGGCCCAGTGCAGCCCAGCTTCATCAGCTCAAGCTCAAGACCCTCGCGAGGGGCCAAGCCTCGCGGGGCGGACGACAGGAAGCTTCCTCAGGAGCAGCCTCATCAGGCGGGCTCGCGAGGAGGCGGAGAGATCAAGGCAGGATACCTCGCGAGGTGCCCGTGACGCAAGCCATGACGATCGAGACCAGGCGGGCGCCAGTCGGGCACCGGCCTGCGCAGTGTCCTTGTTTTCCCTTCGGTGCAAAGGGGGCAAGCACAGGCCAAGGCATCAGGCAAAGGTTGCCGTTTCGGTGCAACAAGACCAAGACCAGCGGAACGGCAGGATGGAGGTCATGGTGAAGCCCAGGACGGCGTCACCGTCAGAGTCTTTGGCAGTCGAAGACCAACTTTAGTCAGGATAAGTGTACTAGATGTTCCCCTTCAAAATGGCCAATTGTTGGCGCCCTTCCCGCTCATTATTTGGGAAGAGGCCCAGGGCCTCCCTCTATAAATAGAGCTAGCCACCATAGAGTAGGCATCAAGTTTGGAGGGAGACGAAAGAGAGAGAGAGGCGACTGAACTCACTCAAGCAGTTCATCGCACCAGCTCAAGAACACCTCTTGCGAGGCTGCTCTTCCTTTGTATTGTTCATCAGCCCCCTGAGGCAATCCACCACACCACACACTGGAATAGGGTATTACACCACAATGGTGGCCTGAACCAGTATAAACCTCGTGTCCCTTGTGTGTTCATATTCCTAGCCTAGATTCCTTGTGAGGCTTCGAGACGCGGGTTAGTAGGGGAAAGATCTTCGTCCGCACCCTAGAGTTCGAACCTCAAGGGTCTGCCGAAATCCGAAATCCGACAGTAGCGCTAACTCCGCCAAGTTTTGCAACTCAGTGCCAGATGAGGCAAGCATAGCAGTCACGGAGAAAGGTGTCCTAAGAAAAATTCACTCACCCAATGATCCAAGCTCCACCAATTACAAATACCACAACTGGATTGGGTTTGCTACGCTCTGTGGGTATGTACAGATCCAACACGTACATTATGATTTTCAGTAACGCTAACATGGATCATAAGTCAAATGTTTTTTGTTTCTGCGGTATGTAACTCTGCTTACCTATTTCTTGGCTAGTTTCCATAGACTACACTTCTAAGAACCTAACTTGAGAAGAAATAGTAATACCCAACTGGCAACCCAAAAAAATGAAATGCGTATGTTAAAAATAATGAGCAAGCTTCAACTGCATCTACCAATTGTTCAGAGTGCAGTTTAATTTAACAAGCTCAAAGTCACTTATTGTCAAGAGCCAAGAATATGTGATCACCATAATGATAACTAACATGATGAGACGAAAGATAAACTCAATTTTCACACACCTCTTATGAAATCAGGCATAAGTAAAACCGCATATATTAGGAGCGCAAGAAGTCGACATATCCACGGAGAGCCTACCTTGAAAACAAATAAAGGAAGTATAAAAAATATCCATAGAAAAAGGGCAAGCTCAATCATATAGAGGCTTCTTTTGGGAAAATATATCATATATGCACTTGGATGTTTTGGTGAATAGATTACAGGCAGTCATTGTATATTAGGAAATATGAAGCGTGCGTACAAAACAGAAGAAAAAACACTGAAGGTTAAATTCACTGAAAATTAACTGAAAGCGTGTGGCGCCACCGCAATGAACTTGCACTGAGAAACAGAGATTATCATAAGCTAATCGCTGGTCTACATGAAGAGTAGATATACCGAAAAAGGGTTTCCCCCGCTTTGTATTCCAAAGCAAACCACCTTTGTACATATCGCAATGCTGGGGTGAGCAGCACAACAAGCCTAAATGAAAAGGAAGAAGAAACAAATGCCAACAGCGGCAGCTCGACAAAGCGCGGAAGACCCGCCACCGATGCGCCCTCCGGAAACAAACCCCCACAGCCCGAAGCTCTGATCTACCACGTACTAGACAACACCTCCAAGAAGGGATGTGACGCTGACGTCGCTGCTGCCCGGACGAGTCCTAGGGTTTCCCCTAGTACACGGAGGGAGGTGGAGATGTCTACCACCGACACCCTCCAAGAAGGAAAAGTGGCACCCGTCGGTGTCACTACATCGGTGCCGGACGAACCGGGAAGGATTTCCCCCGCACGCCAAACCCCACCGCCCAACCAGAGCCGACCCGCCAAACCACCACCCAACACCATGCGTCATCGTGGTTGCGGCCATCACCCATGTCGTCTCACTACGAGCACCAACACGAGGCCAAGAAGACCGGAGAGAAGAGCCAAGCGACGGGAGCAACGGCACCAAGGCCGAGCGGGAGGGAACCACCTCCACCGTCGTTGTGCGAAAGGTAGCCATCCGAACACGGCAGCGAGACATACCAGGCCACCCCTGGCCCGGCCAGACCCGAAACAGGCCCGCTAAGCCCCGCCGGCCATGCTGCACCAGGCTGGCATCGGCGCCGCCAGCACCCCGTCGTTCATCGCCGCTCCCCCGCCTCCCGAGAGTCACGTCGCAGACCCGCCCCAACGCCGGCCCGCCCAGGCCCGGATCTGGGCCAAGTGCCGCCGTCAGGTCGCGCCTCGTCGCTAGCCCGTCGCCAATGATGGCGCCGCCGCCCGCCCACGCCGCAACCAGGAACCCCGCCGCCAGCCAGACCGCCGTCGCCTAGGAGCAACCCCCCCCCCCCGGTGCAGCTCCGCCCCGCGTCGGAGAGCCACCGAGAGGGGAAGGTCAGGGGGCCGCCGCCACCAGCGTCCCCGGGGCCAGGCCGGCCGCGTGCGCCAATGACGATGGCGGGGAGGAAGGGGAGAGGGAGGGCTGGAGGAGGAGAGGGTCGCTGCGCAGCCGGTCGCCCGCGGGGGCGACTCGGTCATGAGAGGAGTAGATGTCCGGAAGAGTAGATATTGCACAGAAGGCTAAATCAATCAGGAATAAGTTCACATGGGTGATCTCCTCTGACGATTAGACGTGCCCACCAGAGAAATTTGTGTGCAATGTGATGCCAATCATACTCCTGTTCATGGCCAAATCATCACAGAACCAAAGTCTGTCGCATATACAGTGGATCAATGCGATCGTGACACCAACATTGAAGCCTAACCCTCATGGGTGAGGAAGATGGAGGGATGATCGCGGGTCGCCGGTCGCGGTAATTACCCGAGGGAGAGGAGGAGGATGAAGGGGAGGCGCGTGACGAGGTAGGTCTCGGAGGCGCGTGGCCGACGTCCTCCCGGAACGTGGTCCGCCTCCCGACGCCACGGACGCCCGCGCTCGGGGCGGAGGGCGCCGACGAGTCGCGCTTCGGCATGCGCGGTGTGCGCTACGCGAGGCCGGGGAGGCGGGCTGCTGTCCGTCCGTCTGTGGGTCGAGAGCTTCCGATGGCGAGGAGGTGGGTCTGCAGGCGCATCGCGTCGATGGTTAGAGAGAGGAAGAGGGTGCCTCGCGAGCGTGTGCCCGACGGCAGCCGCGGGATCAATGGGGGACTTGAGGGCGGCGGCGAGGAGGAGGAGGAGCTAGGGTGTAACGCCCGGATAATCATCCTACAGTAATCCCACGCTAATCGTGCCATGACACCTCGGTTACTGTTGCTAACCTCGCAATAATTCGAAACCGTTCAAAATTCAAATTCAAAATAATAATAACAATAAAAGTTTTCAAAAATTGAAACAAAAATGTTCGATGGTGGCCGAATATTACCAGGGTAATTATGATGCAACAAACAAATTTTTATTAAATGCCTAAGTGTTTATAAATAAATAAAAACAGAAAAAAAAACAGAAAACAGAAAACAATACAAAAAAAAAGAGAAAAGAAACCCCCTGGGCTTCGGCCCAGCTGACCACAGGCCAACTGGGCCACCACCAGGCCCGGCCGGCCCCCACCCCTCTCCCCTTATCCCCCCACGACGGAAACCCTAGCCCACTCCCGATCCCCACTCCCCCCCCACTCTCCCCTCACACCCCCGATCTGGATCGAGATCGGGGCGACCACGCCACCGCCCCGGATCGCCGTCGCCTTCTCGCCCCCCTGGCCTCGCGTGACCCCCCCCCCCCCCGCCTGAGGACCCCGTCGCCCTCCGCCTCGCTTCCTCATCTCCCTCCCTGCCCGATCTGGATCGGGGCAGCTCCCCCCCCCCCCCCGATCCCATCTCGACGCCGAACCGCCGTCGCCGCGCTCGCCTCGGACGTCGTCGTCTCCGCCACCGCCGCCCTCTTCGTCGCCGGACCTCCCCGACCGTCCCCGAGCCCTCTGCCTAGACCCTACGCCCCCCCCCCCCCACCGTGAGCATCGCCACTCTCCTCCCTCCCACTTCGCTCTATCACCGTTGAGGTTGTCCCCGCGCTCGGTCGCCAGGGCCGGAGCTCGCTCCGCGCTCGTCCTTACCCGAAGCCCCGTCCCTGCGCTCATCGCATCGACGGCCGCGCCCTGGCCGTGCGCGCGCACGCGTCCGCGCACCCGCGCTGGTCTCGCCCTGTCCATGGTCGCGCCCCCTGCGCCCCGTGCGCCCACGCCGGCGCCGTCCGCTGCCGCCGAGCCCCCTGCTGCCCGTTCCCGCCGCTCGCCGGAGCTGGCCGGCCCTTTTCCCCCTACCCCGCCGGATTCTGGCGCCCCGCCTCGCCCCTGGTGGCCTCGCGTGCGGGTGCCCCTTCGCCCGCACCGCCCGATCGGGCGCACCCGATCCGCTAAGGCCTAGTGGCCCTATGACAACGGGGGCCCACACCCCAGAACGGTTTAAAAAAAAGAAAGGAATTAAAAATAAATTATTAAATAAAAATAAAAATGATTAATAAAATTAATTATTAATTAATTAATTAAACTGTAATTAGATTAACCTAAACCCTAAATTAACCTAATTAGGGGATGACAGGTGGGTCCCCCCTGGTCCCACATGTCAGGTTGACCAAGTCAACTCTGTTGACTGCTGACGTCAGCATGGCATCATGCTGACGTCATAAATCCTTTTTTTCGAATTAATTAATTAATTAAAAATCAGAAAATGATTTAAATCTTTAGAAAATCATATCTTTTAATCCGTAACTCGGATGAAAATACTTTCTACATGAAAGTTGCTCAGAACGACGAGACGATTTCGGATACGCAACCCGTTCGTCCGCCACACCCTCCTAACCTATCGAACTCGCAACTTTCCCCCTCCGGCTCCTCTGCCCGAAAACGCGAAACACTAGGAATACTTTCCCGGATGTTTTCCCCCTTCACCGGTATCACCTCATACCGCGTTAGGGCACCCTAGCACCGTACTTGTCATGTCATGCCTCGATATGCATCTGTTTGCAAGGTATTCATTGTTTCTTCCCCCTCTTCTCTCTGGTAGACTACAAGACCGACGCTGCTGCTGCCCAGTTCGACTATGGAGTTGACGACCCCTCTCTCTTGCCAGAGCAACCAGGCAAGCCCCCCCCCCCCCCTTGATCACCAGATATCGCCTATTCTTCTCTATACTGCTTGCATTAGAGTAGTGTAGCGTGTTACTGCTTTCCGTTATTCCTATCCTGATGCATAGCCTGTCCTTGTTACTACTGTTGTTACCATTACCTGCTATCCTACTGCTTAGTATAGGATGCTAGTGTTCCATCAGTAGCCCTACACTCTTGTCCGTCTGCCATGCTATACTACTGGGCCATGATCACTTCGGGAGGTGATCACGGGCATATACGATATACTTTACACAGTTACATTACCTGTGATACTGTTCGGAGATGGGGGCTGAAAGGACAGGTGGCTCCATCCCGGTAGAGGTGGGCCTGGGTTCCCGACGGCCCCCGACTGTTACTTTGTGGCGGAGCGGCAGGGCAGGTTGAGACCACCTAGGAGACAGGTGGGCCTGGCCCTGTTCGGCGTTCGCGGATACTTAACACGCTTAACGAGATCTTGGTATTTGATCTGAGTCTGGCCATTTGGTCTATACGCACTAACCATCTACGTGGGAGTAGTTATGGGTATCCCGACGTCGTGGTATCAGCCGAAGCACTTCGTGACGCCAGCGACTGAGTGGCGCGCGCTGAATTGGAACGTAAGCCTGCTCTTGTATTAAGGGGGCTAGTTCTGCTTTCGGCCGCGTACGCAACGTGCAGGTGTGCTATGGGCGATGGGCCCAGACCCCTGTGCGCTTAGGTTTAGACCGGCGTGCTGGCCTCTCTGTTGTGCCTAGGTGGGGCTGCGACGTGTTGATCTTCCGCGGCCGGGCATGACCCAGGAAAGTGTGTCCGGCCAAATGGGATCAAGCGTGTTGGGTTATGTGGTGCACCCCTGCAGGGAAGTTAATCTATTCGAATAGCCGTGATCTTCGGTAACAGGACGACTTGGAGTTGTACCTTGACCTTATGACAACTAGAACCGGATACTTAATAAAACACACCCTTCCAAGTGCCAGATACAACCGGTGGTCGCTCTCTCTCAGGGATACGAGGAGGGGATCGCCGGGTAGGATTATGCTATGCGATGCTACTGGAGATGCTACTTGGAGATGCTACTTGGAGATGCTACTTGGAGGACTTCAGACTACCCCCTTCTACCTGTTGCAAGACGACGGTGACCAGAAGCGTAGTCTTCGATAAGACTAGCTATCCCCCTCTTATTCTGGCATTCTGCAGTTCAGTCCACTGATATGGCCCTTTACACATATATCCATGCATATGTAGTGTAGCTCCTTGCTTGCGAGTACTTTGGATGAGTACTCACGGTTGCTTTTCTCCCCCCTTTTCCCCCTTTCCTTTCTTTCTGGTTGTCGCAACCAGATGCTGGAGTCCAGGAGCTAGATGCCACCGTCGATGACGACTACTACACTGGAGGTGCCTACTACTACGTGCAGCCCGCTGACGACGACCAGGAGTAGTTTAGGAGGATCCCAGGCAGGAGGCCTGCGCCTCTTTCGATCTGTATCCCAGTTTGTGCTAGCCTTCTTAAGGCAAACTTGTTTAACCTATGTCTGTACTCAGATATTGTTGCTTCCGCTGACTCGTCTATGATCGAGCACTTGTATTCGAGCCCTCGAGGCCCCTGGCTTGTATTATGATGCTTGTACGACTTATTTATGTTTTTTTAGAGTTGTGTTGTGATATCTTCCCGTGAGTCCCTGATCTTGATCGTACACGTTTGCGTGCATGATTAGTGTACGATTGAATCGGGGGCGTCACAAGTTGGTATCAGAGCCGACTGCCTGTAGGAATCCCCTTCCACACTCCTTGGCCGAAGTCGAGTCTAGACGTTGCAAAACTTTTACTAACATGGCTGTGAGTCTTATGGGCTCACGTCGCCATTTGGGTGGTATTAGGATCTTTTACTCCTCGACCTTTACTCTGGGACTCTAAACTCTTTTCTACTCGGGTTAAACGAATTTACTAACTATCACTAGGATCCCGTGACCCCATTCACCCCAAAGTTGGATAAAGCCATAGTATTCTTTGGAATAGTATTTTGGACGATTTCCACACTATCATTGACTCCCTTGAAACATCTTTGTTTTCAGATGGAACCCACGAGGCAGGTCGTCCGCCACACGACGGCCATTGGTGCCTCGGGATCACCTGCCGTGCTAGCTGATATGATGACCTATCTGGGATATCGCTGGCACCCTGAGTACACCGTCTATGAGGAGTACCAGGACTTTAACCAGGAGCAGTACCGTGCCATCGTCCACCTCTACTCTCGGGAGTATGACTCCACTACTGTGCTGCACACCGCACATGGTGTTGGGGTGACTATCATTATGGCAGTCCACGATGCTGCTTATGCTGCTCTGACACGTCTTCGTGGAGAGTATCGGGAGTTGGACACCTCCCCCTTCCGGCACATTGCTATCGCATCTGATGTTGGTGAGGAGGGTTACTACACTGCTGCCTACTCCACTGTCACCCGAGAGCCCTTCTACCATCAGAACTTTGTTCTGCATGTTGATGGGCTGGATCGAGCTAACCGAGCTCTTCGCCACGAGTTGTACACCACTCGTCAGCACCTTTACCATGCTCTAACACTGTTGCACCCCTTTGTCCGATCCAGAGAGCTGCCTCGTTCTGCGATCTACCCAGCCAGGACCGTGATGCCCCAGGGTGTCGGCTGGCCAGAGGTGGGAGGCTACTCTCCCGCACTTGGTCCTCTTCTGCCACTGGAGTGTCGGGTTCCGCACCAGAGTATCCGTGGACCCCAGGTTACTGATGTGGAGTTTCCGATGCCACACTACCAGCTTTCAGGCTACAGCTACCTCCGCAGTACCGCGTGGGACTAATGTAGGCTGGCTTGTTAGTGTTAGTTGCATTCGCCGCGAGCCTGCGTGCCGCCTGTGATGTCTTAGTCTATGTACTGAACTCTGTGTACCGCACTCTATGCATGATCTCTTTTGTAAGATATGCCGACTACTATGTAGTAACTATCGTGCTGCTTTCATTAAGCATGTTTCATCATGAATGATTATTTTCCTTTGCAAATTTCTCAAATGCTGAACTACCCCTGTTATACATTAGCAGGATGGTTAGACCAGCTGGTCGTGGTCGTGGTGGCAACTTCCCACCACCGCCTGAGTACATGGCTAGTATGATCCAACAGCTTGAGATGAATCGCCAGTTCATGGAGAACATGATGGCTCAGTTTCCTCGCCCCAATATGAATCAGCAGCCAAACACAGTAACTCTGCAGGAATTCGTTCGCCTCAACCCAAGCGTGTACCGCAGCTCAACCCAGCCACTGGATGCTGATGACTGGCTCCGTGATATCACCTACGAGATGGAGTCTGCTGATGTAGCCCCTGCCAGCTATGTCACCTTTGCTTCCTTCTTCCTAAAGGGACCCGCAGCTCAATGGTGGGACAGCCACAGGCGTACTCTGCCAGTTGGAACAATCATCACCTGGCCAGACTTTCAAGCTGCTTTCCGTGCCCGCTTCATTCCTCAAGGAGTCATGGACCGGAAGAAGCGTGAGTTCCGCAACCTCACCCAAGGCAACAAAACTGTTGAAGCTTATCAGCGGGAGTTTCTGGACTTGTCCCGCTATGCTGAAGAGGACATTGCAACTGATGCACGCAGACAGGAGAAGTTCCGTGACGGCCTTCAAGCTGACATCAAGCTCGCACTTCTAGTGCACGACTTTGCTGATTTTGCCACCTTGGTGAACAAGGCCATCAATGTCGAAACTGGTCTGCAAGAATACTAGAGCTCTCACAGGCGCAGCCGTGACACGGGCTCATCTTCGGGCCCGTCCTCGCAGAAGCGCAAGATATGGATTCCCAACAGCATGTACCAGTCGAATGCACCTGCCCCAAGGCAGTCCTATACTGCACCTCGTCTGCCTACTGCTCCAACTAGGCAGCCAAGGCTTCCAGCTCCACCACCCCAAGCTTCTGTTCCCACTCCCAATAATGGCCTGTGCTACAAGTGTGGTCAACCAGGTCACCGTGCTAGGGATTGTAATCAGAATCAGAATCAACTGGCCCTTCCCGCAACTGGCCGTGGAAACAACCAACCCCGCAACAACAATGCCAAGTCCTATGGTCGTGTTCATGCCAACCACGTTGATCTCAACGAAGCTCAAGACCAGCCTGCTACTGTGATGGGTACACTCCTCGTAAATTCAGTACCTGCATCTGTTTTATTCGATTCAGGAGCATCACATTCATTCATGTCAGAAGATTTTGCATACAAGCACGACGTTAAGTGTGAGGAGATGAACTCTTCAGTAGTGGTAAAAACCCCCGTAGGACAAAGTCAAACCTCCATGGTTGGCGTCAACGTCCCCGTGGAAATCGAAGGGCTGGAATTCTATGCCTCACCCATTATCCTGAAGACGTCTAACATCGACCTCATTTTGGGGATGGATTGGTTGAAAGCGCATACTGCTTCTATAGTTTGTGCCACTAAGACCGTCCATCTGCTACACCCTTCTGATGAAATAGTTAGCTACAATGCTCGTCTGGTTCAGAATGCCGAGGCAAGGCTCTATGCATTGAATGCATTGAATGCTGCACCACTCGAGGGCATTGAGAACATTCCCGTCGTTCGTGACTTCCTCGACGTCTTTCCTGAAGAACTCCCAGGGATTCCCCCTGCTAGAGCTGTCGAATTTGTCATCGACTTAAAACCAGGCACCACTCCTATAGCCAAGCGACCCTACAAGATGCCGCCACATGAACTCCTTGAGCTTAAGGAGGAAATCGATAAATCTCTTCGAAGTGGTTTCATTCGCCCAAGTTGCTCTCCTTGGGGAGCACCTTCTCTCTTTGTCAAGAAGAAGGATGGGACAAACCGATTGGTCCAAGACTACCGTCCTATAAACCAAGCTACCATTCAGAATAAGTATCCTCTTCCTCGGATCAATGATCTGTATGATCAACTGGCTGGTTCATCAGTGTTCTCTAAACTCGACTTGAGGTTGGGTTACCACCAGATCCGTGTTCGTAAAGAGGATATCCCAAAGACCGCCTTTGTGACTCGTTATGGTTCATACGAGTACACCGTCATGTCCTTCGGCTTAACCAATGCTCCAGCCACCTTCTCTCGCCTGATGAACTATATATTCATGGATTACCTCGACAAATTTGTCGTGGTTTATCTAGATGATATCCTGGTATTTTCCAAAAACGAAGAAGAACATGCTGAACATCTTCGTCTTGTGCTGGAAAAGCTACGAGAGCATCAGCTATACGCCAAGTTCTCCAAATGTGAATTCTGGCTTCCCGAAGTAACCTATCTTGGACATGTCATCTCTAAGGATGGTATTGCCGTTAACCCTGAACGAGTTCAGGCTATTCTCGATTGGACTCCTCCGAAGAATGTCAAGCAAGTCAGAAGTTTTCTCGGTCTCGCCAGCTATTGCCGTCGATTCGTCGAGAACTTCTCCAAGATTGCCAGGCCTCTGACCAACCTGTTGCATAAGGGCGTCAAGTTCCAATGGACAGACAAATGTCAGGAAAGTTTCCAGGCACTCAAAGACAAGTTGACTACTGCCCCAGTACTAGCTCCTCCTGATACTAAGAAGGACTTCGTCATTTACTGCGACGCTTCCCGTCAAGGATTAGGCTGTGTCCTAATGCAAGACCGCAAAGTTATTGCTTATGCCTCTCGGCAATTGCGCCCTCACGAAGAGAACTACCCAGTTCACGACCTCGAGCTTGCTGCTGTCATTCATGCACTGAAGCAGTGGCGACATTACCTTCTCGGTAATCGTTGTGAGATCTTCACTGACCACCAAAGTCTGAAGTATCTATTTACTCAGCCAGACCTGAACCTCCGTCAGCAGAGATGGATGGAGATTGTTGCAGACTTTGACTTGGGTATTTCCTATACACCAGGCAAGGCTAACGTAATGGCTGATGCCTTGAGCCGCAAGTCTTACTGCAACCACCTCCAGATTCACAAAGTGCAGCCCTCACTTGTTGAAGAATTCAGAAAGCTAAACCTCCATATTGTTCCTCCGGGTGCACTCGCTCCCCCTCCTGAGGAGTTTCTCAAGATGAATCTCCGTGTTGTTTCCCAGGGTTCCCTCTATACCCTGGCTGTCGAACCCGATCTCGTGAGCTCCATCAAGACAATACAGGGATATGACTCTGAAGTCCACAAGATTAAGCGCGACCTCAAAGAAGGAAAGCCCTCATTCTTCACTATTGCTGATGATGGCGCCTTGTACTTCAAAGGCCGCCTAGTCGTGCCGTGTAAGAAGGAAAACCTGAATATGACTCTGAAGGTTATGAAAGAAGCTCATGATACGCCCCTATGTATCCATCCTGGTAGTACAAAGATGTATCAGGACATTCGTCAAAGATTCTGGTGGTCTAATATGAAGCAAGACATTGCTCGCTATGTTGCTGAGTGTGACGTTTGCCGTCGTATCAAAGCAGAACATCAAAGGCCTGCTGGAACTCTGCAACCTATCTCTATTCCTGAATGGAAATGGGACCATGTTGAAATGGACTTCGTCACTGGATTTCCCAAATCGCAAAAGTGTAATGATGCTATTCTTGTCGTCATTGACCGACTTTCTAAAGTTGCACATTTTTTGGCGGTCAAAGAAACGATCACTGCTAGTCAGCTTGCAACTCTCTACATGTCCAGAATTGTTTCACTTCACGGTATTCCGCTGGTTATCAGTTTGGACCGTGGCAGCTTATTCACTTCAAGATTCTGGTCAAGTTTTCAAGAAGCTATGGGAACTCATCTGACATTCAGTACTGCGTTTCATCCTCAGTCACAAGGGCAAGTTGAACGTGTTAACCAAGTTCTCGAAGACATGCTTCGAGCTTGTGTTGTTTCCTTCGGCAAGAAATGGGAGGAATCTCTCCCATATGCTGAGTTCTCTTATAATAATAGCTATCAAGCTAGTCTGAAGATGGCCCCCTTCGAAGTGTTATATGGACGAAAGTGCCGAACCCCTCTGAACTGGTCAAAAACTGGGGAACGTCCACTCTTCGGTCCGGATATTATCCAACATGCCGAAGAGCAAGTCCGCATTATCCGCGAGAATCTCAAGACTGCTCAGTCACGCCAAAAGAGTAATTATGACCGTCATCATAAAGACATGGTCTATCAACCTGGCGAAAAGGCCTATCTTCGAGTTACACCAATGAAGGGTGCTCACCGCTTCGGGATCAAGGGCAAGCTAGCTCCTCGCTATATTGGCCCATTCACTATTCTGGAAAGGCGTGGAAAAGTGGCATATCAACTGGAACTTCCGCCGAACCTTTCTCAGGTTCACGATGTGTTCCACGTGTCACAACTCCGTCGCTGCTTCAAGGACCCAATCCGAGCAGTGGATCATGAAGTGCTCGAATTGCAACAGGACCTTTCATATAAAGAGCATCCGGTTCGCATTCTCGACCAAGCTGAACGCCGCACACGCCAGAAGGCGATCAAGTTCCTCAAAGTCCAGTGGTCGCACCATTCTGAAGACGAAGCCACCTGGGAACGCGAGGATCGCCTGCGTGATGAATACCCCGCACTGTTTCCTTCTACCTCCTAAATCTCGGGACGAGATTTCTTGTAGTGGGGGAGATTTGTAACGCCCGGATAATCATCCTACAGTAATCCCACGCTAATCGTGCCATGACACCTCGGTTACTGTTGCTAACCTCGCAATAATTCGAAACCGTTCAAAATTCAAATTCAAAATAATAATAACAATAAAAGTTTTCAAAAATTGAAACAAAAATGTTCGATGGTGGCCGAATATTACCAGGGTAATTATGATGCAACAAACAAATTTTTATTAAATGCCTAAGTGTTTATAAATAAATAAAAACAGAAAAAAAAAAGAAAACAGAAAACAATACAAAAAAAAGAGAAAAGAAACCCCCTGGGCTTCGGCCCAGCTGACCACAGGCCAACTGGGCCACCACCAGGCCCGGCCGGCCCCCACCCCTCTCCCCTTATCCCCCCACGACGGAAACCCTAGCCCACTCCCGATCCCCACTCCCCCCCCCACTCTCCCCTCACTCCCCCGATCTGGATCGAGATCGGGGCGACCACGCCACCGCCCCGGATCGCCGTCGCCTTCTCGCCCCCCTGGCCTCGCGCGACCCCCCCCCCCCACCTGAGGACCCCGTCGCCCTCCGCCTCGCTTCCTCATCTCCCTCCCTGCCCGATCTGGATCGGGGCAGCTCCCCCCCCCCCCCCCGATCCCATCTCGACGTCGAACCGCCATCGCCGCGCTCGCCTCGGACGTCGTCGTCTCCACCACCGCCGCCCTCTTCGTCGCCGGACCTCCCCGACCGTCCCCGAGCCCTCTGCCTAGACCCTACGCGCCCCCCCCCCCCCCACCGTGAGCATCGCCCCTCTCCTCCCTCCCGCTTCGCTCTGTCGCCGTTGAGGTCGTCCCCGCGCTCGGTCGCCAGGGCCGGAGCTCGCTCCGCGCTCGTCCTCACCCGAAGCCCCGTCCCTGCGCTCATCGCGTCGACGGCCGCGCCCTGGCCGTGCGCGCGCACGCGTCCGCGCACCCGCGCTGGTCTCGCCCTGTCCATGGCCGCGCCCCGTGCGCCCACGCCGGCGCCGTCCGCTGCCGCCGAGCCCCCTGCTGCCCGTTCCCGCCGCTCGCCGGAGCTGGCCGGCCCTTTTCCCCCTACCCCGCCGGATTCTGGCGCCCCGCCTCGCCCCTGGTGGCCTCGCGTGCGGGTGCCCCTTCGCTCGCACCGCCCGATCGGGCGCACCCGATCCGCTAAGGCCTAGTGGCCCTATGACAACGGGGGCCCACACCCCAGAACGGTTTAAAAAAAAGAAAGGAATTAAAAATAAATTATTAAATAAAAATAAAAATGATTAATAAAATTAATTATTAATTAATTAATTAAACTGTAATTAGATTAACCTAAACCCTAAATTAACCTAATTAGGGGATGACAGGTGGGTCCCCCCGGTCCCACATGTCAGGTTGACCAAGTCAACTCTGTTGACTGCTGACGTCAGCATGACATCATGCTGACGTCATAAATCCTTTTTTCGAATTAATTAATTAATTAAAAATCAGAAAATGATTTAAATCGTTAGAAAATCATATCTTTTAATCCGTAACTCGGATGAAAATACTTTCTACATGAAAGTTGCTCAGAACGACGAGACGATTTCGGATACGCAACCCGTTCGTCCGCCACACCCTCCTAACCTATCGAACTCGCAACTTTCCCCCTCCGGCTCCTCTGCCCGAAAACGCGAAACACTAGGAATACTTTCCCGGATGTTTTCCCCCTTCACCGGTATCACCTCATACCGCGTTAGGGCACCCTAGCACCGTACTTGTCATGTCATGCCTCGATATGCATCTGTTTGCAAGGTATTCATTGTTTCTTCCCCCTCTTCTCTCTGGTAGACTACGAGACCGACGCTGCTGCTGCCCAGTTCGACTACGGAGTTGACGACCCCTCTCTCTTGCCAGAGCAACCAGGCAAGCCCCCCCCCCCCCTTGATCACCAGATATCGCCTATTCTTCTCTATACTGCTTGCATTAGAGTAGTGTAGCATGTTACTGCTTTCCGTTATTCCTATCCTGATGCATAGCCTGTCCTTGTTACTACTGTTGTTACCATTACCTGCTATCCTACTGCTTAGTATAGGATGCTAGTGTTCCATCAGTGGCCCTACACTCTTGTCCGTCTGCCATGCTATACTACTGGGCCGTGATCACTTCGGGAGGTGATCACGGGCATATACGATATACTTTACACAGTTACATTACCTGTGATACTGTTCGGAGATGGGGGCTGAAAGGACAGGTGGCTCCATCCCGGTAGAGGTGGGCCTGGGTTCCCGACGGCCCCCGACTGTTACTTTGTGGCGGAGCGGCAGGGCAGGTTGAGACCACCTAGGAGACAGGTGGGCCTGGCCCTGTTCGGCGTTCGCGGATACTTAACACGCTTAACGAGATCTTGGTATTTGATCTGAGTCTGGCCATTTGGTCTATACGCGCTAACCATCTACGTGGGAGTAGTTATGGGTATCCCGACGTCGTGGTATCAGCCGAAGCACTTCGTGACGCCAGCGACTGAGTGGCGCGCGCCGAATTGGAACGTAAGCCTGCTCTTGTATTAAGGGGGCTAGTTCTGCTTTCGGCCGCGTACGCAACGTGCAGGTGTGCTATGGGCGATGGGCCCAGACCCCTGTGCGCTTAGGTTTAGACCGGCGTGCTGGCCTCTCTGTTGTGCCTAGGTGGGGCTGTGACGTGTTGATCTTCCGCGGCCGGGCATGACCCAGGAAAGTGTGTCCGGCCAAATGGGATCAAGCGTGTTGGGTTATGTGGTGCACCCCTGCAGGGAAGTTAATCTATTCGAATAGCCGTGATCTTCGGTAACAGGACGACTTGGAGTTGTACCTTGACCTTATGACAACTAGAACCGGATACTTAATAAAACACACCCTTCCAAGTGCCAGATACAACCGGTGGTCGCTCTCTCTCAGGGATACGAGGAGGGGATCGCCGGGTAGGATTATGCTATGCGATGCTACTGGAGATGCTACTTGGAGATGCTACTTGGAGATGCTACTTGGAGGACTTCAGACTACCCCCTTCTACCTGTTGCAAGACGACGGTGACCAGAAGCGTAGTCTTCGATAAGACTAGCTATCCCCCTCTTATTCTGGCATTCTGCAGTTCAGTCCACTGATATGGCCCTTTACACATATATCCATGCATATGTAGTGTAGCTCCTTGCTTGCGAGTACTTTGGATGAGTACTCACGGTTGCTTTTCTCCCCCCTTTTCCCCCTTTCCTTTCTTTCTGGTTGTCGCAACCAGATGCTGGAGTCCAGGAGCTAGATGCCACCGTCGATGACGACTACTACACTGGAGGTGCCTACTACTACGTGCAGCCCGCTGACGACGACCAGGAGTAGTTTAGGAGGATCCCAGGCAGGAGGCCTGCGCCTCTTTCGATCTGTATCCCAGTTTGTGCTAGCCTTCTTAAGGCAAACTTGTTTAACCTATGTCTGTACTCAGATATTGTTGCTTCCGCTGACTCGTCTATGATCGAGCACTTGTATTCGAGCCCTCGAGGCCCCTGGCTTGTATTATGATGCTTGTACGACTTATTTATGTTTTTTTAGAGTTGTGTTGTGATATTTTCCCGTGAGTCCCTGATCTTGATCGTACACGTTTGCGTGCATGATTAGTGTACGATTGAATCGGGGGCGTCACATAGGGTTAGGAGAGTGGAAAGCGGAGGGGAAGTGAGGGAAGGGGAGAACACACGTGCTCTCTCCTATCGAGCCGACAGCTCGTCCGCCCAGGGGTACGCCAAATGTGGAAAATGCCCTCGACGACCACCCAATTTTACATGCGGTGGCACGTCAGAGCACACTATTCATTGCAATAGTGTTTCGGTTTGATCTGGCGGCTTAGATCGTCTAGGAGCGAGATCCAACGGCCAGGAACGCATCAAGAAAACGATCCGATGACCAGAAGTCGCTAAACTCTGAGGAGCCTCCGTTTCCCCGCGGTGAATCTTTCTGGATAAGTCCTTTTAGAGATTCCAACATGGATTACATACAAAAAAGGACGATCTCACCAGCGTCTTTCCCAAGGAGAGTTCCTCCGCCGCCGTTTCCGGTGGCTCCCCTTCGCCGGCTACCGATCTCGGTCGTTGGTGGTGAGGGGGGTTGCCGGGTCCACGTGTGTGGATAGTTTTAGCCTAAAGTAGCTTTGTTTTGGGGCTGTTCATCGGCTTGGCTTCAGCGCCAGCGATGACGGCGTTGAATAAAGATTCTTCATATCCTTCCCCGACAAGGCGATCAGCCCTATGGTTGGGGATTATTTTGAAAACCAGTCTATTCCAGCAAGGATGTGCGGCGGCGGCGGCATCCTCATGGGGAAAATGTGTCCTCGGGCTCCGTCGTTGCGATGTCATCTGCTCCATCTTCGGCGCGGAGCCTGGGAGGTAGTCCAGGAACGGATGCAGATTGTGGTATGCATCGACGACATCTAAAAAACGGAACGTGTGCTGGGTTCATGGCTGATGGATGGCAGGTGTGGTTTTCTCCTTCGGCATCTTAGTCGTGGTGGGGTGTCAGATCTGAAGTTCGATGGCGTGTCTGAGGTGTTGCCCCGATCTGATTCGTTCAACGGCAATGGCTTCACTTTTGGTGAGCCGCCTTGGAGGTCCCCAAAGCTGCATATCAGCGCCACCTCGAGTTCAGGTGAGGAGGTGATCCGTCATTCTTTTCTTCGGTGGCCGTTATGGTGGTGCTAGAGGCAAGTGACGGGCGTTAGTGTCAAGCTCAGAGATGTTCTGCATTCTTTTTAGTTTTGTACTTTGATCTTTATGATATAAATCAGACACGTATTACCATGCAGAAAAAAGAAGATTTCAACATACGAAGCAAAATGAGTGAATCTACACTCTAAAATATGTCTATATATATGTATATATATATATATATATATATATATATATATATATATATATATATATAGGGGCGGGGGGAGTATACACAAGTAAAACAATTCATCAATGCTATGTTTGGTGGTATGCGGAAGCTGAAGCACAGTTCACGGCGGCACCTGCTGAACATCATCACTCTTTGTTTGTTTTGCTCAAGGTACTGTAAGGTTTAACAATTTTGAGTTTCATACAACAATTTCTTTCTTTCTTTCTTTGTTTTGCTCAAGGTACTGTAAGGTTTAAACTGCAGCCGCTTTGTAAAACAACAAAGGAGTTTTATACAACAACATTTTTCTCTCTCTCCCTCTCTTTTGAAGCTAAAGCTAAAGCCCAGAGCAGAGGAATGATAAGATGGGTCCTGCCCTCCGACGTGTCCTCTCACTGACCTTTGCCTCCTCAACGAGGAGCTTCTTCAACCTAGAGCAGCTCGAGACGACGGTCGCCACTCCGGTGCTGGTCACTCGCTTGCAGTACACCAGCTGGCATGACTGCAGCTGTAAGCACCCCCTGACCAGGTGTCCCAGACCAACATCGGTGACCCCTGGGCAGTGCGAGAGTGCAATGTCTTTAATCTGGGGGCAGCCTTGGCCAATCTCTGCCAGCCCCATGTCCCCTGTCATCTGCAGTTTGCAACCAAATCATCAACAAAGATAATACAATACGAAAATAGTGCAAGCTTTTACTAAAGATGGAGGACTGGGTACAAAATAACTGTAACATGGACCTTTCCACTTCTTCAAAAATAAACACAATCTATCAAGATTAGCGCTGGATTCCTTCACAGTGCCGGTTCCAGTTCAGTGGCTTAAAATTTTGAATACCTACACTTACACAAGACGCTGCTGTTCCCTCACGTTGAGGGCAACCAGACTTACTGAGGCGTTGTTGATCCCTTGCATGCAAGGCAACATTTCTATGTTGGGTGATGCAGAAGAGTTCATATCATGACATACTTCATTTTCCTTTTGATGACCAACATACTTCATATTTGAACAGCTCATATTAATATCTCAAATTCTGTCATATTTTCCTGAGCTACAATAACTTTTGTTTGTTTGTTTGTTTACATATACTTTTTTATGTTTCACTGTTTTTAAAATTTACATTGTATAGAGGCTGCGTCAATTAATTCGAATCGGAGGGAGTATATTTAACTTGTAAATCTAAACCCAACAATTATGAAGACAAGGTACTCTTGAAGTTTCCTATATAACAGAACCTGGATGTAAGACTGAATTCTGGGTTGTATCCAGTCAAGGTCATCATACTGCCATTCTGGTTTCTTCAGGTAAAAATGGACATAATTTTAATTCAGACTCCTAATGACTTGTGTTAGGGCACTTTATTAACAGGTTTCCCACACCACGAAAGACCATGTGTCCGATCAAATCACGAGGAGCACATTTTCTCTTTGTGAAATCAAGCTAAATGGTCTTACCAGCCAGTTTTCGACTGTTTCCCAAACCTAGTTTGATGTTTGAAGAAGTGAGCTAAAGGCCATTCTCATACTCAATTTTTGGATGATTGATAGTACAGTAAATTCAGTGTCAAAGTATGTACCGGGAGAACACTTATGTCCAGAAAGACAAGATCACCACATCCTCTCGCAATGGCAGCCAGTCCATTATCAGTGATTAATTGGCACCCGCACAAGTTTAACTTTTGAAGAGAGCAACCTTCAGCAATTGCAGCCAGCCCTGTATCAGATACCCTGAAAAGAAAGTTAAAACAAAATTCACAAACTGAGATGTCAACATATCGTCATGGAGAAGTACTTCAGTAAATGATATACATGGGCAAGATAAATAAAAAAACAGAATAAATGAATGGTTACCTCTCACAAAATTGGAGCGTTAACTCCTTAAGTGATTTACAATTCTCAGCAATTGATATCAATGCTTTGTCTCCTACCTTCACACCAAAACAATTCAATCAACCAAACAAACCAGGATTCTGGACTTCAAATGCACATGTAACAATATCATGATGTTCCATCTAAACACACCCTGTTTCATACTCCAGAAATGTATTTCAGAAGCAACCAATTGCATTAGAAGGCATAAAGCAGAAAACTGTGCCAAACAGACAACAACAACAACAACAACAACAACAACAACAAAGCCTTTAGTCCCAAACAAATTGGGGTAGGCTAGAGGTGAAACCCATAAGATCTCGCAACCAGCTCATGGCTCTGGCACATGGATAGCAAGCTTCCACGCACCCCTGTCCATAGCTAGCTCTTTGGTGATACTCCAATCCTTCAGGTCTCTCTTAACGGACTCCTCCCATGTCAAATTCGGTCTACCCCGCCCTCTCTTGACATTCTCCGCACGCTTTAGCCGTCCGCTATGCACTGGAGCTTCTGGAGGCCTGCGCTGAATATGCCCAAACCATCTCAGACGATGTTGGACAAGCTTCTCTTCAATTGGTGCTACCCCAACTCTATCTCGTATATCATCATTCCGGACTCGATCCTTCCTCGTGTGGCCACACATCCATCTCAACATACGCATCTCCGCCACACCTAACTGTTGAACATGTCGCCTTTTAGTCGGCCAACACTCAGCGCCATACAACATTGCGGGTTGAACCGCCGTCCTGTAGAACTTGCCTTTTATCTTTTGTGGCACTCTCTTGTCACAGAAAATGCCAGAAACTTGGCGCCACTTCATCCATCTGGCTTTGATTCGATGGTTCACATCTTCATCAATACCCCCATCCTCCTGCAGCATTGACCCCAAATACCGAAAGGCGTCCTTCTGAGGTACCACCTGGCCATCAAGGCTAACCTCCTTCTCCTCACACCTAGTAGTACTAAAACCGCACATCATGTACTCAGTTTTAGTTCTACTAAGCCTAAACCCTTTCGATTCCAAGGTTTGTCTCCATAACTCCAACTTCCTATTTACCCCCGTCCGACTATCGTCAACTAGCACCACATCATCCGCAAAGAGCATACACCATGGATATCTCCTTGTATATCCCTTGTGACCTCATCCATCACCAATGCGACTATCGTCAACTAGCACCACATCATCCGCAAAGAGCATACACCATGGATATCTCCTTGTATATCCCTTGTGACCTCATCCATCACCAATGCAAAAAGATACGGGCTCAAAGCTGACCCCTGATGCAGTCCTATCTTAATCGGGAAGTCATCAGTGTCGACATCACTTGTTCGAACACTTGTCACAACATTATCGTACGTGTCCTTGATGAGGGTAATGTACTTTGCTGGGACTTTGTGTTTCTCCAAGGCCCACCACATGACATTCCGAAAACTGTGCCAAACAGAATGGGAAAATTTTGTTTTTGTCACTAGTTTTTTGCCAATTTTCCTTATGCTACTCTAGATTTTGGCATTTCACTTTTGCCACTCTTAGCTTTTGACAATTATCCAATTGACATTATGTGGCAAAAGCAAAATTGTCAATTGGATAATTGTCAAAAGCTAAGAGTGGCAAAAGTGAAATGTCAAAATCTAGAGTGGCATAAGGAAAAATTGGCAAAATCTAGAGTGGCAAAAACAAAATTTTCCCAAACAGAATTAGACCATAAATTGCACATACGCAAAAAGGTCCCATCTATCTCCGTACATGCTAGGCTTAAATTGATGCAGACTTGGAAATTACCTCATAACCACGTCGAATGGAAATTTCTTTCAAGTACTTACAACCTTGAGCTATGTAGCACATAGCATCATCACCTATTCTTGAACAGTCAACTAAATAAAGAGACTGGAGGAGGGTGCAGCCTTTACCAAGCTCCAGAAATGCAGTATCCCGGATCCTTGGGCAGTAAATTAGAGAGAGTTCCAAAAGGCCCCTGCTTGCATAAGATGAGAAAGCATGCACCATTAACACACAAAAGAAGAAGAATATATAGCTAAAAAGTGCAGGTAACTTAATAATACTAACATAGTAATGTGAAATAATTACTTTTCGCAAAGTTGCAAACTAGGATAGCCCATGCTTTTGTTGTAAATGTCATAATAGCAAACCAACTTGCAGTTATTTCACAGACGCAGTTTTCTAACATATTCCTTTTAATAATAATTCTTCATACCATACTAATTCCCTTACTTGAACTACATCCCACTTAATTAATATTGGATAATCAAATCTACATAAAACATCAATTGAAGAAAGGGAACTTTTAACAAATCGAGTTCTCAACAAAAACATACGGGCACCATCGTCCAATGTGCTCCAGTGCAGCAGTTTCCATATTCTGACAACCATTGATCTTAAGACGTGCTATTCTTTTGCAGCTGCGTGCTACGAATTCAAGGCTTCTATCAGTTAGTAACAGGCAATCATTGAGAACAAGATCTGTAAGATTCTTGCACCCTTTCGCGATGGAAGAAAGGCTCCTGCAAATCCAAAAGGAAGTCAGCAAACCATCAGGAGACCTACAAAACTAACAGAAAAAACAAAAGCTGGCAACAACAAGAAGTAACAGAGGGTCAATACCTACAGTTAAGAAATCCAAGTCAACGGGAAACAACAAATATGAATTCCTAAATCCTAGTAAAGTACTTCAGCAACGCCCACAATGTAGCATTCATCAAATTGAGAATCATATAAAGGATAACAGAATATCTTAGAAAGTCCAAATAGATATTTAATAAACAACAAAAAAACATATTGAAACAAAAATGGAGTTTGTGCCTCAACAGATTAAAGTGAAAATATACTGAGTACCTGTCTGTGAATCTTTCAAAGTTATTTAGCGATAAAATTTCTAGTAACGAACAGCATGAACCAATAGCTTCTAGGGCCTCATCGCCAGCACCAATACATTGCAGCTTCAAATTTTTCAACAAGCGACATCCTTTAGCAATAGAAATCACTCCATCATTCTTAACAAGTTCTGATTCCAGTGACAGGATTTCAAGGTTAGGACAGTGGGATCCAACAGCACGCAAAGATGCATCAGTCATCCAAGCACAATTAGCAATACCAAGAGAGAGCAGTGATTGTCCACAGCTCTTTATTAATCCAATCAAGCCTTCATCTGTCGCGCCTTCAACAAAGCGCAAGCTCAAATTGTTAAGTAGATTGCAGCCTTCCCCAATAGCAACTAGTCCTGGATCTCCAATATAGCAAGCCTGCAGATAAGTTTTCGTTCACATCTTGTCCAAAAGTAGGAATTGACTACTGAGACTGCTCAAGAAAAGAATTGTATGTATTTTGTAACAACCCAAGTGCAACAAACCCTAGCATTGTCTTGTTCATTTTATTTAATAGATAGTTTTGCATTTCATTTTATCATCAATGTCATTAATCTTTTAAGCAATATGTGGCATATTAAAAATGTCCAAGATTCAGAAACATTTTTCAAGGCCAGCAACTATTTTAAACAATTGCTACAATTTAAATCCAATTTGCAAATGATTTGAATCTTTTCAAATTTAAACTATTCCAATTGTTTCACAACTTTGCACATGGCTTTCTGATGCGGAGCATCCCACGATCATCCCCATACCTACATCTCCCACGACACCACTTGGACCAATGACAAGAGCTCGAGCAAAGGCTATCGAAGATAAGGTGAACTCGCTCCTCTCCGAACTCCCACTCTATACCTATGAGTCATGGCTACTACCTCATGCGGAGACTATGTGTGATCAGGTATTTGGAGGAAAGCCACGGATCAGCTACACCCAACGAACAAGACGGCGAGGACACCAAGTTCAATGGACAAGAAGGACTGCTCGAAAATCCCAGTCATCGGACGACCGACGTCTCTCGGACGTCCGACACCTGGAGGCTCCGACCGGCCAGCCAAGTCCCAGCCAGCGCACGCTCCAGCGCCCGGACGTCCGAGCAGCGCCGGACGACCGACACCTCCCAGCGCCCGGACGACCGACCGATACCGGACGACCGGCACCACCACACCCGAGCCAAAACATCGGAAGACCTCCGGACGACCGATCCAGACCGGACGACCGACAAGTCCTGACCAGAGCCAAAACATCGGACGCCCGACCGACACCGGACGTCCGGACCCTCGCGAGCTTTCGAACGACCGGTGACCGTCAGACGTCCGACGCCGTGTGACCGCCCACGTGTTGGGCCGAAGCCACTTACCCTTTCGTCCACTAAGACTATAAATAGACCTCCTCCGCCCTCTTTCTAGGGTCAGCATTGTGATAGCTCATATTTGAGATAGAGCTTTGCTCATCCACTTGGTTACTTCTCCATCGGAGTCGAGCGCCTCTTCGGAGAATATCCCCCAAGCGGATTCAAGACCCCTCTACGGGAAGACCCTTCAAGACCTCCTCACGGAGAAGACCCTTTGTATCGTCCCTTGTTGACTTTGAATCGTGTATCTCTCTTTGTGTTTCGAGGATCTAGCACATGTGTAACCATACCTTGTTGGTTGAGTGATTTCTCTCGTGTTCCCCTTGTTTTCCCCCTCGTGTTCTTCGTAGGATCCCCTCCAATCGTGAAAGATCGAGCATCTAGGGTTCTACCCTACATCATCTTTGGTATCATGAGCCACGTTGATCACGTATTTGGAGCCCCTACCCCTCTTTTTCTAGCTTGATTTTGTTGTGTTCTTCCCCAATTTCGAAAATCCCCACCAAAAATAGCCCCAATTTTTTTTTGTGATTTGTTGGTGTGATGAAGTTTTGTTGGATTTGATCCATGGATTTGCTTTGCCACGAGTTGATCTAGCTTTCCCCCATCATCTCCACCATTTCCATCCACAAAATCTCTCGGATTTGACCATTTTTTCGCCATCCCCACCTCGAAATCCCGAGCTCGTCCTATGCCCGAAATCGCCCAGGCACCGGAAGTCCGACCGTCACCAGATGTCCGACCACCATCGGTCGTACCACCGTTCCACCGCCACTTCCGCATCCGCACTTGCATGCCACCACCGCTTTCTGCAACCACCATCGCTCACCCGTTTCGCACTCCGACAAATTTTGACACGTTTTGGTGTTTGAGTTTTGAGTTGCGGTTTCCGTTTCCTAACATGTTTCGGCTACTTAGGGACGGTTCGACAACGACAACACCGCCTCTCATATTCATCATCGACATCGACCGCTACACAATTTTGACACCTCGACCGTAAGCAAGAACGGTAACCTCTATATCACCTTGGTATCGTGGTATCCTTTCATGGTACATTCCTTGCCATTGCATTGATAACCACCATAGCCCAATTTTGCGTTGCTTTCCCATCGAGGCTAGCCTTTGAGTATTGTCGGCAACGTGACTTGTGCACATTAGTGATCATACTTTACATAGCATACATACCATATCATCATGGTGCATATCTTGGTATCATCTCTTGTGACACAAAGTTGTCATCGCATACACAATTGCTATCTTGGTTCGTGAAGTTTTGCATGAGAAAAGAGCTCAAAAGTGAAAGAGCCAAACAAGCTTTTAAGCAAAAGGGAAAGATAAGCAAAGAGCTTATAAGCAAGAACCATAGCATCATTACTACATTAAGATTGTCGTATTCGATCATCTTGGATCATATCACCGAAATACCATACATATAGCATACTTGGGATAGAAGTCGTTGCATTTTTGCCTAATAGGTTGTGCACAAGTTTCGTATCCGCCTATTGTGCAATCGTGCTAGCGTCTCTCTAGTGTTGTGCAACAAGAGCATTTTCGTGGATTCCACATTTTGGCTCATTCCTTGGTTGCACGCCCCCACTTATCTATTTGCGTGTGTGTTTCCGTGTACCATATCTTGCTATTGGTCTGCTTGTTGCATTTGCAAATTTGTGAATCTTTTCCAACATTATTGAAGCTCACTAACAATTGCATCAAATTTTGTGCCGCCATCCTAATCGAGCTCCACCATAAGCTTTTACTTGTGCAGGTGTGAGAACCGACAAGAATTGGTACCAATTGTGCTATTTCCTTGTTCCACATTTGAGTGATCATTGATCCATCTTCAACATCGGTCAAGGTACATTGGGTATAAGTTCTTCTCTTTCTCCACTCACATATTTTGCTTCGAATGATGGATAGGCCAAGTTCTTCTACCAACCCACTCTTCATCGAGCAAGACGACGACTTGTCATCCTATGTCACCAAGAGCCACCTCTTCGGTGCACAACGAGCTTTACATCAAGAACAACAAGCACTGAGCGACCGCATCGACAATCTCGCCACCGACTTGTGACTCTCCGAGCAACGAACAAGAGGCTACTTCGAAAACAAGCTCGACGCTCACAAACAAGAAAATGATGCAAGAATGGACGAGATTCATGCCTTGTTGGTGAACCGCCATTCTACCACTTCGTCTTACTCAGGACGGAGCCGTTCGAGTCGACACTCCGATGACACCCTCTCCGGCTCAAGTACACCGACATCGAACACTCTACGTCGAGCCACGCATCAAGACCGTCAAGCAACTCGCAATCCCCTACACGGCAATCATCCACAAGAGCAATTCGACGAGCAAGCACATCATCTACGTCAACGTCTCCAAAAGGAAGAGCGAGCGCGACAACATCAAGACAAACAAGACGCCGAGGCTCAACGTCTTCAACAACAACAACGTGAAGCAAAAGCACTTGAGGCGCAACGTGCCCTTCAAGAATCAAGTCGAGCCATTGCCAACCGCAACCGAGATAGGTGCAATCAAGAGGAAGCACTTCGCGAAGAAATCCAAGAGCGAAACTACCAAGCAAGAGTGCATCGTCAAGTTCCTCAAGCTCCTCCACAAGCTCGACAAGCTCCTCCACAACCTCAAGTTCATCAAGAGCATGATGACTTTGGAAATCCTCCACGCCAAGAGCAATATGAGGTTGACAACCCTCCACATCAAGGGCGTCATCATCACTCTCGACCCAATCACAATGAAGAGCAACGCTACGGCAAACTATAGTTCACCATGCCCAAGTTCCATGGAAGCAATGATCCCGAAGAGTACCTTTCATGGGCATTGAAGGTCGACAAGATCTTTCGTTTGCACAACTATGAGGAACAGAAGAAGATCGCTATGGCATCCCTTGAGTTCCAAGACTATGTGCTCATATGGTAGGAACAAGTCCTTGAGCGCCGAGAAGCACGAGGTGAACCACCAATCATCACTTGGGATCAAATGAAGGATGTCATGCGCGCACGTTTTGTGCCAACATACTACAACCGTGACCTCTTCAAGAAACTCCAACTCCTCAAGCAAGGAACAAAGAGCGTTGAAGAATACTACAAGGAAATGGAGATTGCCATGATAAGAGCCAATGCCATGAAAGATGATGAGCAAACTATGGCCCGTTTCTTGAATGGCCTCAATCATCCCATCAAGAAGATTGCCGACTTCCAACCCTACTCCAACCTCATTGAACTCGTGCATCAAGCTACCAAAGCGGAACGCCAAGTGCAAGATGACTTCAAGTACGCCAAGTACTCTTCGAAGAGCTACGGCTTCTCCAACACCCAAGCTTCAACGACTCCAACAACTCCTACGTCAACCAAACCAACTACATGCAACGGCGACAAGTCGAGTTACAAGAAAACTTTGACAACCTCAAGTCGTCCTCCTACTACAAGCAACTTCAAGCCGCGCGCTTCATCATCTACTCCAACCGATGAGACCGTCAAAACAAGTTCCATAAGTGTTTCACATGCGGCGGACGAGGCCACAAGTCCTTTGAGTGTACCAACAAGCGCACCATGATCCTCAACGACAACGGAACCTATGACTCCATGAGTGAAGAGCAGATGGAAGCCCTTGAGCAAGTGGCCATGCACCGGCGCGTGAACGAAGATGAAGATGATCAAGTCTTTTGTGATGAGGATCCGAACCCCGCTCTCGTTGTCTCCAAAGTCTTTGACTCTTCAACATCAACAAGACGAAGACCAAAGATGCCATATCTTCCACACCAAGGCCGGCATCAATGGAAGGTCCATCAAGGTCATCATCGATGGAGGGAGCTGTCACAACTTGGCAAGTGAAGAACTATGCTCCAAGCTCCAATTGGTCAAGATGAAGCACCCGCACCCCTACAAGGTTCAATGGCTAAGCGATTCCGACACTATCCAAGTCGAGCATACGGTCAAAGTCTCCTTCAAAATCGGAGCATATGAAGACATTTTGGAGTGTGATGTCGTCCCGATGTCCGTTTGCCACCTCCTTCTTGGTCAACCATGGCAATTTGACCGCGGCGTCATCCGCAACGGGCATACCAATCACTATAGCTTCAAGATGAAAGGAAAGGAGTACGTGCTACGACCTATGTCTCCAAGTCAAGTGATCGCCGACAAGCAAGCCACCCATCGTGGAGAAAAGAGTGAGAGAGTGATCTATCCAAAAGAGAGTGAGCGCCACAAGCCAAAATCGAGTGCCTCCACGATGAGCGACAAGAAAAATTTACTCATATTTGCCACCAAAAGTGAGATGAGTGAAGTGTGTGAGAACCCATCAAGTGTTATGCACTATGTCCTTGTGTGCAAGGACGAGGCACCAAAAGCTAACACCTCTCACGCTCTACCTTTAGTGTTGTCTTCTCTTTTGCAGGAATTCCAAGATGTTTTCCCCGACGAGCTACCTCCGGGTCTACCTCCACTACGAGGCATTGAGCACCGAATCGACCTCATCCCCGGAGCACCTCTACCTAACAAGGCTCCCTACCGCGTCAACCCCAAGGAAACTAAGGAGATCCAACGGCAAGTACAACAACTCATCGACAACGGTCAAGTACGTGAAAGCTTGAGTCCTTGTGCCGTTCCGGTCATTCTTGTTCCAAAGAAAGACGGTACTTATCGCATGGTTTCCGATTGCCGTCCGATCAATGCTATCACCGTTAGATATCGTTACCCTATTCCACGCTTACATGATATGCTTGATGAGCTTAGCGGAGCCGCCATTTTCTCTAAGATTGATCTTAAGAGTGGCTACTATCAAATACGCATCCAAGAAGGTGATGAATGGAAAACCGCATTTAAGACCAAATTTGGCTTATATGAATGGCTAGTTATGCCAAAGGGTTTATCCAAAGCACCCGGTACTTTCATGCGAGTCATGCACTTTGTTCTTCGTCCCTATATTGGTGTATTTGTTGTGGTCTATTTTGATGATATTCTTGTCTTTAGCAAATCTCTCAAAGATCATGTCGCCCATCTTAGAACCGTGTTGCAAACCCTTAGGAAAGAGCGACTTTATGCTAATACGGACAAATGCCTTTTCGGTGTTGATAAGCTTGTTTTCTTGGGTTTTGTTGTGTCTTCTAAGGGTGTTCATGTAGATGAATCTAAGATCAATGCTATTAAAACTTGGCCCCAACCAACCAACTTGCAACAAGTGCGTAGTTTTCTTGGTTTAGCCGGTTTCTATCGTAGATTTGTGAAGGATTTTGGCACCATTGCTTCACCTTTACATTCCTTGAGTAACAAAAATGCGCCATTTGTTTGGGGACCATCCCAAGATACCGCATTTAATGAGCTTAAAAATTTGCCTACTCATGCTCCCGTGCTTGAATTACCCAACTTTGACAAACCTTTCGAGATTCATTGTGATGCTAGTGGTAATGGCAAAGGTGTGTTAACGCAAGAGAAGCGCCCCATAGCATATTTTAGTGAGAAACTTTCCGGAGCGCAACTTAATTACCCCATCTATGACAAAGAGCTATATGCTTTAGTGCGAGTTTTGCGTGAATGGGAACATTATCTTCACCCTCATGAATTTACCATTCATACCGATCATGAAACGCTTAAGTACTTAAAGGGTCAAACTAAGTTGAACAAGCGTCATGCTAAATGGAGTGAATTCATTGAGTCTTTCCCTTATATCATCAAGTACATCAAAGGTAAGGAAAATGTTGTGGCGGATGCTCTTTCCCGCATATGCATGCTTGTCACTAAACTAGAATTGTATGTCATTGGCTTTGAGCACATCAAAGACTTGTATGTGCATGATCTTACTTTTGCAATTCCTTAAGCCAAGTGTTTGACGCATACATCTTGGGAACGATATTACATCAAGAATGATTATCTTATGAGAGCTAACAAACTTTGCATTCCCGAGTCATCTCTTTGTTCGCTCCTTTTGCAAGAGGCTCATGGAGGCGGACTCATGGGACACTTTGGACGCGACAAGACATTCGCTACGCTCTCCAAGAACTACTTTTGGCCCAAGATGTTCCGCGATGTCTCACGTTTCACCAACCGATGCTCTACATGTCGCAAAGCTAAGTCAAAAGCTCAATCCCATGGTCTTTACATGCCTCTTCCTATTCCTTATCAACCTTGGGAAGACATTAGCATGGACTTTGTACTTGGTTTGCCTAGAACTCAAAATGGAAAGGATTATGTGTTTGTTGTTGTGGACCGATTCTCTAAGATGGTTCATTTTATCCCATGCAACAAGATAGACGATGCTTCACATATTGCAAATCTTTTTTGTAGGGAAATCTTGTGCCTCCACGGAGTGCCAAAGACGGACCGCGACGTCAAGTTCTTGAGTTACTTTTGGAAGACTCTATGCACCAAGCTCGGAATCAAGCTTTTGTTCTCTTCGGCATACCATCCTCAAACCGACGGCCAAACGGAGGTGACGAACCGAACACTCTTCACTCTACTACGCGTGTTGATCAAGAGGAACATCAAGGAGTGGGAGGAATGCCTACCTATCGCTGAGTACGCCTACAACCGTGCAAGACACTCCACAATCGGCAAGTCCCCCATCGAGGTCGTCTACGACTTCAACCCATTGTCCCCATTGGACATTCTACCTCTTCCACTACAAGAGCACACCAACATGGACGCGAGTGCACGAGAAAGCTACCTCAAGAAGATGCATGACAATACAAGGCTCACCATCGAGCGCCAAGTACAATGACTCGCGACCAAGTTCAACATCAACAAGCAACCCATGATATTCAACATCGGAGATCTTGTGTGGCTACACCTTCGCAAGGACCGCTTCCCCAACGAACGCAAGTCCAAGCTTCTACCCCGAGCCGATGGACCCTTCAAGGTGCTAGCACGCTACAACAACAACGCTTACAAGATCGACCTCCCACGCGACAAGTACAACGTGAGCGACATCTTCAATGTCAAAGACCTCTCGCCATACCATGGTGATGAAACTTTCGATCTGAGGTCGGATCTTTCCCAAGGGGGGGGGGGAGATGATGCGGAGCATCCCACGATCATCCCCATGGACGTACCTACATCTCCCACGACACCACTTGGACCAATGACAACAGCTCGAGCAAAGGCTATCGAAGATAAGGTGAACTCGCTCCTCTCCAAAATCCCACTTTCTACCTATGAGTCATGGCTACTACCTCATGCGGAGACTCTATGTGTGATCAGGTATTTGGAGGAAAGCCACGGATCAGCTACACCCAACGGACAAGACGGCGAGGACACCAAGTTCAATGGACAAAAAAGGACTGCTCGAAAATCCCAGTCATCGGACAACCGACGTCTCTCGGACGTCCGACGCCTGGAGGCTCCGACCGGCCAGCCATGTGACGCCCCCAATCCAATCGTACACTAATCATACACGCAAACGTGTACGATCAAGATCAGGGACTCACGGGAAGATATCACAACACAACTCTACAAATAAAATAAGTCATACAAGCATCATAATACAAGCCAGGGGCCTCGAGGGCTCGAATACAAGTGCTCGATCATAGACGAGTCAGCGGAAGCAACAATATCTGAGTACAGACATAAGTTAAACAAGTTTGCCTTAAGAAGGCTAGCACAAACTGGGATACAGATCGAAAGAGGCGCAGGCCTCCTGCCTGGGATCCTCCTAACTACTCCTGGTCGTCATCAGCGGGCATCACGTGGTAGTAGGCACCTCCGGTGTAGTAGGGATCATCGTCGACGGTGGCGTCTGGCTCCTGGGCTCCAGCATCTGGTTGCGACAACCAGAAAGAAAGGAAAGGGGGGAAAGGGGGGAGAAAGCAACCGTGAGTACTCATCCAAAGTACTCGCAAGCAAGGAACTACACTACATATGCATGGATATATGTGTAGAGGGCCATATCAGTGGACTGAACTGCAGAATGCCAGAATAAGAGGGGGATAGCTAGTCTTATCGAAGACTACGCTTCTGGTCACCGTCGTCTTGCAACAAGTAGAAGAGGGTAGTCTGAAGTCCTCCAACTAGCATCTCCAAGTAGCAACTCCAAGTAGCATCTCCAGTAGCGCATAGCATAATCCTACCCGGCGATCCTCTCCTCGTAGCCCTGTTAGACAGCGATCACCGGGTTATATCTGGCACTTGGAAGGGTGTGTTTTATTAAGTATCCGGTTCTAGTTGTCATAAGGTCAAGGTACAACTCCAAGTCGTCCTGTTACCGAAGATCACGGCTATTCGAATAGATTAACTTCCCTGCAGGGGTGCACCAACTTACCCAACACGCTCGATCCCATTTGGCCGGACACACTTTCCTGGGTCATGCCCGGCCTCGGAAGATCAACACGTCGCAGCCCGACCTAGGCACAACAGAGAGGTCAGCACGCCGGTCTAAACCTAAGCGCGCAGGGGTCTGGGCCCATCGCCCTGAGCACACCTGCACGTTGCGTACGCGGCCGGAAGCAGAACTAGCCCCCTAATACAAGTGCAGGCTTACGTTCCAATCCGGCGCGCGCCGCTCAGTTGCTGACGTCAAGAAGGCTTCGGCTGATACCACGACGTCGGGATACCCATAACTACTCCCACGTAGATGGTTAGTGCGTATAGACCAAATGGCCAGACTCAGATCAAATACCAAGATCTCGTTAAGCGTGTTATTATGAAGCAACCGCGGACGCCGATCAGGGCCAGGCCCACCTCTCGCCTAGGTGGTCTCAACCTGCCCTGTCGCTCCGCCACAAAGATCCACACAGAGGGCCGTCGGGACAAGGGTCCTTTCAGCCCCCAATCCGTGAATCACTCGCGGGTACTCTTCGAGCGGACCCGACTTTAGTCACCATCTGTAGTATGTATACATGTATGTATATACCCGTGATCACCTCCCGAGTGATCACGGCCCAATAGTATAGCAAGGCAGACTGACAAGAATGTAGGGCCAATGATGATAAACTAGCATCCTATACTAAGCATTTAGGATTGCAGGTAAGGTATCAACAGATGTAGCAACAATGTCAGGCTATGCATCAGAATGGGATTATCGAAAAGCAGTAACATGCTACACTACTCTAATGCAAGCAGTATAGAGGGGAATAGGCGATATCTGGTGATCAAGGGGGGGGGGCTTGCCTGGTTGCTCTGGCAAGAGAGAGGGGTCGTCAACTCCGTAGTCGAACTTGGCAGCAGCAGGGTCGGTCTCGTAGTCTACCGGAGAGAAGAGGGGGAAGAAACAATGAATACCATGTAAACAGATGCATACCGATGCATGACAAGACAAGTAACGATGCTAGGCGTGCCCTAACGTGGTATGAGGTGGTACCGGTTAAGGGGGGAAACATCCGGGAAAATATCCCCGGTGTTTCGTGTTTTCAGGCAGAGGAGCCGGAGGGGGAAAGTTGCGAGTTCGATAGGTTAGGGGTGTGTGGCGGACGAACGGACGACGTATCCGGATTCGTCTCGTCGTTCTGAGCAACTTTCATGTAGAAAGTATTTTCATCCGAGTTACGGATTAAAAGATATGATTTTCTAAAGATTTAAATCATTTTCTGATTTTAATTATTTATTTAATTCCAACATTATCCAAAACAGTGTGTGATGACGTAGGCATGACATCAGCGTGATGTCAGCAGGTCAACTGGTCGGTTGACCAGTCAAACCAGACAGGTGGGTCCAGTGGGACCCACATGTCATTGTCAGGGACATTAACAGAATTTTAAAACTAACTAAATGGGTTAATTAGTGTGCGGGCCCTAGCAGTCAGTGAGAGATTAATGTTTTAATTAACTAATTTAATTAATTAGCAGTTAAATATCTGTTTTTATTCTTTTATGGCATGGGGCCCGCATGTCAGTGCCACTGGGCTGCCCAGTCAGCACGTTGACTGGGTCAACCCAGTCAACGGGGCCCCCATGGCCCGCTGGCAGTGACCCAGGGATGGGGCCCGCCTAGCCACGTCGGCGGACGGCGCCGGAACTACGCCGGCGAGGCAAAATGCGGCGGCGCGGCTCGGGAGGTGGCCGGAAATCGCCTACAGGGCACCAAATCGAGCGGGACCGGGTGCGTTCGAGAGCTACGGCTGCGCCGCGTCCAACGGTGGTGATGGTGGCGGCAGGGGTGACCGGAATCGAGCGCGGCGAGCTCATCGGCGGACGGCCGGAGTCGGGCGCGGGAGGAAACGGCGAGGCCTCATGTTTGCGTAAGAAGGGGAGGCCAAGCGAGTTATACGCAAGGCGGCGAACGCAACGGGCGTTGGCCCGTGACCATTTGGTCACCGGAAGGGCGCCGGCGACGAGCGCAGGCGGCGACGCGTTCGGGCTCTCATCGGGGACGACGCTAGGAGGCATGGGAGGGAGCGTGCGTGCGTGCGTTGGGTTCCTGAAGGCTCAAGGAACACGATGCCGTGCTCACGCGAGCACGACGGAGATCATGGCCATGGCGGCGAGGCGTTCTGCGGCGACGTGCTCACGGCAACGGCGACGGGGCAGCTACGGTGCACGAGGGGCTAACGAAGGTGGACGGGAGATGGGGAGCTCACCGTGCGGCACGCAAGATGGCCCTCGGATGGCTTAGTAGCTGCAGAAGGAGTCGCCGGAGTTGGTGAAGAACGCGGCCGGCGGAGATGAGGGCGAAGAGGATCCGGTGCTTCGGGGCTCCCCCGCTCCAGCTGAGGCCTCCGGTGGATGAGGAAGACGAAGGAGGCGTCGTTGGACACGCAGGTGCGGCGAGGCGATGGCTGTGGCCGCGTGATTCACGGCGGCGGTTCCATGGCGGCGTTCGGGCGTGGTGGGGGAACGCGGAGGAGGGCGCGGTGGATCTGGAGGGGGAGCGCAGGGACCGAGGGGGAGTGGGGGCGAATGGGAGGAGGGATCGAGGAGGCGCGGCGTCGGCGCCCTTATCCACCCCGACGCCGGCGAGCGGGTGCGGCGGGGACGCGCCCCTGTTCCGACCCGAGTCGGGGGAACAGGGAAGGGAGGCGACAGGGGGAGGCGGGCCGGTTCGGCCAGATGGGCCAGGTGGGCCGGCCAGGCTAGCTAGCTAGGCCAGTTGGCCCAAGGGGTTGGGGTTTTTTTTTTCTTTTGTTTTATTTTCATTTTTTTTTGTTTATTTCCTGTTCTGTTTTATTTCATTTCAAAGTAATTAGGCATTTTCTAAAAATGTGTTTACTTCACCATAATTACCTATGTATTATTTGGTTCACTCCGAACATTTAGATTTTAATATTTGAAAACTGTTATTGTTTTTGTGAATTTGAATTTGAATTTGAATCGGTTTCGAACTAACTCGAGATTAGCAACTATAATCGAGGTGACGTGGCGTCACGAGCAGAGGATCACTGTAGCTTAATTATCCGGGCGTCACAATTCTCCTCCACTACAAGAAATCTCGTCCCGAGATTTAAGAGGGGGACTAGGGGGGAAAGGTCTGGTTACGAAATCCTAACGAATCTTCTCGTCTTGGTTGCTCTCCTCGAAGAGGTGGATCCATAGCATTGATGTCTTCACTCCTATGCCTCAATGCATCATGATGAAATCGTCGTCCTTCCTTCAGGATCTCCATCGTACTTAAGAAAGAACAAAGGGGGGGTATTCCGGGGGAACGAACCTCTGCAAGGTTGATTATCTGGTCAATAACACAGGGAAGGTGGTGGGAAGTAACTCCTGAATTGAAACTAAAGAAAGTATCGAGAGCAAAGTACGGAGGTACCATGAGAAGTTTCGAGCGGGTAGGCAATCGTTCGATGCCTGAAACAAAGGGTGAAAGGGGTCCAGAGCAACGAGAATAAGTATTGCATCTGATACCAGAATAGATCGTCTCTAGGAAGGTGGTTGGTGATCTTCATACGAAGCCAATCGTGAGGAATAACTTCGGAGATATGGGTGTGCCGGAGAGTCAGGTTTCGATCCTGTGGAACTGTGGGTTATGGGCCCACCATGTGGTTAAAGTAGGAAGGGCGGAGTCGGCTTGCATGATCATGTAAGCAAGGCATGTCAGAGGGTGCCCGTCGATTATGTCGGCAGCAACGTCGCTACCAAGGGCGAGGGACGAAGAGAACCAATTCCTGCTCGTTGAACGAGGCGGACCAATAGGCAAGGTTCTTATCCATCAGTGGTTACCGGAATGTTTTCAACAATAGTAACAGGGTCTTGCTGACAGAGTTGTACACCGAGGTGCTTACATAAGCAGGAGAATATTACTGCTTAGATCATATAGATCACAAGAAAGGTTACACAAAACAATGGAAAGGAAAAGGTGATCATCAGATCAAATAGAACAATGGAATGGAAAATGTGTTTATACACATATTTCAGGGGTATATCCTTCCCAAGGACAAATAGAGCATGATATCCATGACAGGACATAATGTAGAAAACCCTTTAGGTAAGGGGGGAGGAATCTCATGATATTACCCATACAACGATGTTAGGATAAATGATAAATAAAATCTAGCATCGTGCTTCAAATGTTCCTCTTGAAAATCGGAGTACCATTGACATGCTTCGAGATAGCATTGACATGGTCTTCATGTGAAGATCAGACTCTGTAAACACGAAGGATCCATCAGGAATAAGTTGTAGAATAAGTTTCACAATTTTCTCATGGGTGAATGGATAACCTTGCTGAAAAGGAATCTATAATGATAGGTCCTCCAGCCGGGGGGGGGGGTTCCTAGGCATGACATAAGGTTACCGAGTCACCAAAGGATCAACATCATAACTCTTGGAAAGTTGTCCCAACCATCATATCTGACCGAGATTCATATCCAATTGGTGTCATGATACCTCAAACTCAGGGGGTCCGAGAGGAAAAAGGTGCAACACAAACCGACGAAATGACATTGCAAGATTCTCGAGGAATGAACTATGTGAGCGGGTTTCTGAAGCAATAGTTCATCATTAAACCAAGGAGGGGATGAGAAGGTGGTTGATGGGCTCAGCGACAATTCATCGAGAATTCCAAACGGATGGATTTCCACGATAATGTGAACAAGAAGATGACATTTGTTAGATCAAATGATATAATGGGATATGCTCGAGGAAAACATACATAATTAAACATTGGTTGAACGGTGCACCCGAAATATGGGTTGGGTTGCACGGCCAATGTTAGAATGGTGATTCAGTTATCGAAAGACTTAGAATGAACTATCGCCCATTCACTTCAAAGCAATAGGGTTGCTAGAAGGAAAGAATCCAAACAACACCGTTCACTTGTTGGAATTAACACGGGGACCAAGAAAGAATGGTGATGGTGAGAAGCATTTCTATGTCAAGAATTCTCAAGAGGTGGAACAAATCTCAGAACATTCTTGGTAATACTCCAAGGTAAAGAAGAACAATTGCTGGATAGCAAGGAACTCAAGGTATAACACCAAACACGAACAAGCTTGTGTTCGTGGGAAGGCAATAAAGGTCGATGATAACGCAGATCATCAAGGGCAAGGATGGTATTTCTCATCATGAACTCATTTGATATCTTGGAAGAGCTCATAAGATTGATGATGATCACGACACACTTTGTCGAGAGATTCCAAGATGTAATCGAGCGGCGATGACATCAAGTCAAATGAATGGTGAAGCGAAAGGTTATTGGAACCAAGGGTATGACACAACTCGAAACCAAGCTTATTGTCCAAGGAGAATTGATATGAGGAGGAGGATCAACGTAAGCTTAGCTCATCGTCAAATAATTGTGCTACGGGAAGGAGGACCCGGTAGCACAGTTAAAATTTAGCATGATAATGATATAGCCGATCAGGCTAGGAATGATGTGATCGGGTACAAACTCGTACTGATAGAAGCTTACCGAAGAGTTGTTGAACCGTAGTGCGGACTCGGTTCAATTATTGGTGTCTTTGAGTGTTTAATAACTCAGAGCCCGTGAAAAATTGGATTCAGTGGGGATGTAGCACTTGATGAAGAACTTGTTAGAAGTTATGCAGTTCCACGATAATCTCGAGATACCAGGGGGTAATACTCGACGGCAGATCAAGTAGAGGTTGGACCGGGGTATTGCTCTACAGAAGACAAGTGCTAAAACTTGCACGAGAAATGGTATTCAAAAGAGAACATGGTCGGAACCACGATTGCAAAAGGCCAGATCCCTGATACAAGATGAACTTATACCAAAGGAATAACTAATTTAAGAGAAGCTTTAACGACAAGATCTACATCGTGTCCATGGGCATGAACACAAGTTCAAGGTCGACTCCCACTTCTCCAATGCATAACCTTTCATTTACTCCTCACGTTTGATGAAGTTGCAGTGTTGAAATTTTATCTGGCGAAGCACCAGAAGAGTATGATTCGTGAAAACTTTCGGGTTCACACGGTTTAGAGAAGGCATATGTTCAACCCATAGGGGCTTCTTAGAGACATATACCACAAGTTTCAAGAGTAAATAACACAAGCCCGAAAGCAGAGTAAGGTTGGCCAAGCGGAGGATACAACTTAACAAAGGCATTATGTAACAGGGGAAGAACTCACAAAGTGATCAAGTGTGAAGGACATTGTCGGATAACAATCCAACAAAGGACTTGATGGTCCACAAAGGATCTGATATGAGTATCGATACTCAACCAGAAGAGGAAGGAATGCAAATGCAACAGGTTATGGAAGCATCTGAATAATTCACCGCTTAAATGCAAAGGAATTATGATTTCCAAAACAAAGGATCAGAAGCAGACGTTCTGATCAAGGATGGATCAATTGAATATATCAGAGGCACAATCGATGACAGATAGTTTGGTCGAGAACCAACTCATGTTCAAAATGACGTCTGAGCCGGAAGGATGAATTCTAGGGTCTATTTGAGGATTGCGAGAATTTGCAACATATTGAATCAACAGACTCAAAATGATAATGACAAGGTATGCCATTAAGATTACGAGACTTATGGGATTAATCATATTGCAAGCAAGCAAGAATTTCAAGAGCAATAAGCTGCTCAGGATTTTCAGAAGATCGAGTAGTATTTGAATGTATTTTGTGAATCACATGAACAACTGGGTTGAGCGGATACTCGACAAGTGTGAGGATTTATTTGAAGGGGTATTCATGTGGCAAAGAACTGCTAGGCAGTAGGCACAAAGTATTCTCGGAACAATAGAGAAAACTTCGGGGTATCTTGCAATAATAAGATCAATGGGGGATGATCGTATGAATGGCAAGTGTAAGTAGTTATCCACGGATTTATCGGTGGTCAGGAATAGCAAAAGTGACGGGCACAAAGTCTCGAGAGAACATCCGAGAGTATCTTCGGAATCTTCTGATTAGCAGACGATCATCTGAAGTGAGGGGCTCTCCGGGAGAAAGTACTTGCGAGAACCTAAAGTTAGTTTTGTTTTTAGCAAAATCGTTTAACCCGAATAGAAGAGAGTTCAGAATTCCAGAGTAAAGATCGAGGAGTAAAAGATCCTAATACCACCCAATGGCGACGTGGGCCCATGGGCCGCACAGCCATGTTAGTAAAAGTTTTGTAAAGTCTAGACTCGACTTCGGCCAAGGAGTTGGAAGGGGATTCCTACAGGCAGTCGGCTCTGATACCAACTTGTGACGCCCCCAATCCAATCGTACACTAATCATACACGCAAACGTGTACGATCAAGATCAGGGACTCACGGGAAGATATCACAACACAACTCTACAAATAAAATAAGTCATACAAGCATCATAATACAAGCCAGGGGCCTCGAGGGCTCGAATACAAGTGCTCGATCATAGACGAGTCAGCGGAAGCAACAATATCTGAGTACAGACATAAGTTAAACAAGTTTGCCTTAAGAAGGCTAGCACAAACTGGGATACAGATCGAAAGAGGCGCAGGCCTCCTGCCTGGGATCCTCCTAACTACTCCTGGTCGTCATCAGCGGGCATCACGTAGTAGTAGGCACCTCCGGTGTAGTAGGGATCATCGTCGACGGTGGCGTCTGGCTCCTGGGCTCCAGCATCTGGTTGCGACAACCAGAAAGAAAGGAAAGGGGGGAAAGGGGGGAGAAAGCAACCGTGAGTACTCATCCAAAGTACTCGCAAGCAAGGAACTACACTACATATGCATGGATATATGTGTAGAGGGCCATATCAGTGGACTGAACTGCAGAATGCCAGAATAAGAGGGGGATAGCTAGTCTTATCGAAGACTACGCTTCTGGTCACCGTCGTCTTGCAACAAGTAGAAGAGGGTAGTCTGAAGTCCTCCAACTAGCATCTCCAAGTAGCAACTCCAAGTAGCATCTCCAGTAGCATCGCATAGCATAATCCTACCCGGCGATCCTCTCCTCGTAGCCCTGTTAGACAGCGATCACCGGGTTATATCTGGCACTTGGAAGGGTGTGTTTTATTAAGTATCCGGTTCTAGTTGTCATAAGGTCAAGGTACAACTCCAAGTCGTCCTGTTACCGAAGATCACGGCTATTCGAATAGATTAACTTCCCTGCAGGGGTGCACCAACTTACCCAACACGCTCGATCCCATTTGGCCGGACACACTTTCCTGGGTCATGCCCGGCCTCGGAAGATCAACACGTCGCAGCCCGACCTAGGCACAACAGAGAGGTCAGCACGCCGGTCTAAACCTAAGCGCGCAGGGGTCTGGGCCCATCGCCCTGAGCACACCTGCACGTTGCGTACGCGGCCGGAAGCAGAACTAGCCCCCTAATACAAGTGCAGGCTTACGTTCCAATCCGGCGCGCGCCGCTCAGTTGCTGACGTCAAGAAGGCTTCGGCTGATACCACGACGTCGGGATACCCATAACTACTCCCACGTAGATGGTTAGTGCGTATAGACCAAATGGCCAGACTCAGATCAAATACCAAGATCTCGTTAAGCGTGTTATTATGAAGCAACCGCGGACGCCGATCAGGGCCAGGCCCACCTCTCGCCTAGGTGGTCTCAACCTGCCCTGTCGCTCCGCCACAAAGATCCACACAGAGGGCCGTCGGGACAAGGGTCCTTTCAGCCCCCAATCCGTGAATCACTCGCGGGTACTCTTCGAGCGGACCCGACTTTAGTCACCATCTGTAGTATGTATACATGTATGTATATACCCGTGATCACCTCCCGAGTGATCACGGCCCAATAGTATAGCAAGGCAGACTGACAAGAATGTAGGGCCAATGATGATAAACTAGCATCCTATACTAAGCATTTAGGATTGCAGGTAAGGTATCAACAGATGTAGCAACAATGTCAGGCTATGCATCAGAATGGGATTATCGAAAAGCAGTAACATGCTACACTACTCTAATGCAAGCAGTATAGAGGGGAATAGGCGATATCTGGTGATCAAGGGGGGGGGGCTTGCCTGGTTGCTCTGGCAAGAGAGAGGGGTCGTCAACTCCGTAGTCGAACTTGGCAGCAGCAGGGTCGGTCTCGTAGTCTACCGGAGAGAAGAGGGGGAAGAAACAATGAATACCATGTAAACAGATGCATACCGATGCATGACAAGACAAGTAACGATGCTAGGCGTGCCCTAACGTGGTATGAGGTGGTACCGGTTAAGGGGGGAAACATCCGGGAAAATATCCCCGGTGTTTCGTGTTTTCAGGCAGAGGAGCCGGAGGGGGAAAGTTGCGAGTTCGATAGGTTAGGGGTGTGTGGCGGACGAACGGACGACGTATCCGGATTCGTCTCGTCGTTCTGAGCAACTTTCATGTAGAAAGTATTTTCATCCGAGTTACGGATTAAAAGATATGATTTTCTAAAGATTTAAATCATTTTCTGATTTTAATTATTTATTTAATTCCAACATTATCCAAAACAGTGTGTGATGACGTAGGCATGACATCAGCGTGATGTCAGCAGGTCAACTGGTCGGTTGACCAGTCAAACCAGACAGGTGGGTCCAGTGGGACCCACATGTCATTGTCAGGGACATTAACAGAATTTTAAAACTAACTAAATGGGTTAATTAGTGTGCGGGCCCTAGCAGTCAGTGAGAGATTAATGTTTTAATTAACTAATTTAATTAATTAGCAGTTAAATATCTGTTTTTATTCTTTTATGGCATGGGGCCCGCATGTCAGTGCCACTGGGCTGCCCAGTCAGCACGTTGACTGGGTCAACCCAGTCAACGGGGCCCCCATGGCCCGCTGGCAGTGACCCAGGGATGGGGCCCGCCTAGCCACGTCGGCGGACGGCGCCGGAACTACGCCGGCGAGGCAAAATGCGGCGGCGCGGCTCGGGAGGTGGCCGGAAATCGCCTACAGGGCACCAAATCGAGCGGGACCGGGTGCGTTCGAGAGCTACGGCTGCGCCGCGTCCAACGGTGGTGATGGTGGCGGCAGGGGTGACCGGAATCGAGCGCGGCGAGCTCATCGGCGGACGGCCGGAGTCGGGCGCGGGAGGAAACGGCGAGGCCTCATGTTTGCGTAAGAAGGGGAGGCCAAGCGAGTTATACGCGAGGCGGCGAACGCAACGGGCGTTGGCCCGTGACCATTTGGTCACCGGAAGGGCGCCGGCGACGAGCGCAGGCGGCGACGCGTTCGGGCTCTCATCGGGGACGACGCTAGGAGGCATGGGAGGGAGCGTGCGTGCATGCGTTGGGTTCCTGAAGGCTCAAGGAACACGATGCCGTGCTCACGCGAGCACGACGGAGATCATGGCCATGGCGGCGAGGCGTTCTGCGGCGACGTGCTCACGGCAACGGCGACGGGGCAGCTACGGTGCACGAGGGGGCTAACGAAGGTGGACGGGAGATGGGGAGCTCACCGTGCGGCACGCAAGATGGCCCTCGGATGGCTTAGTAGCTGCAGAAGGAGTCGCCGGAGTTGGTGAAGAACGCGGCCGGCGGAGATGAGGGCGAAGAGGATCCGGTGCTTCGGGGCTCCCCCGCTCCAGCTGAGGCCTCCGGTGGATGAGGAAGACGAAGGAGGCGTCGTTGGACACGCAGGTGCGGCGAGGCGATGGCTGTGGCCGCGTGATTCACGGCGGCGGTTCCATGGCGGCGTTCGGGCGTGGTGGGGGAACGCGGAGGAGGGCGCGGTGGATCTGGAGGGGGAGCGCAGGGACCGAGGGGGAGTGGGGGCGAATGGGAGGAGGGATCGAGGAGGCGCGGCGTCGGCGCCCTTATCCACCCCGACGCCGGCGAGCGGGTGCGGCGGGGACGCGCCCCTGTTCCGACCCGAGTCGGGGGAACAGGGAAGGGAGGCGACAGGGGGAGGCGGGCCGGTTCGGCCAGATGGGCCAGGTGGGCTGGCCAGGCTAGCTAGCTAGGCCAGTTGGCCCAAGGGGTTGGGGTTTTTTTTTTTCTTTTGTTTTATTTTCATTTTTTTTGTTTATTTCCTGTTCTGTTTTATTTCATTTCAAAGTAATTAGGCATTTTCTAAAAATGTGTTTACTTCACCATAATTACCTATGTATTATTTGGTTCACTCCGAACATTTAGATTTTAATATTTGAAAACTGTTATTGTTTTTGTGAATTTGAATTTGAATTTGAATCGGTTTCGAACTAACTCGAGATTAGCAACTATAATCGAGGTGACGTGGCGTCACGAGCAGAGGATCACTGTAGCTTAATTATCCGGGCGTCACAAGCCAAGTCCCAGCCAGCGCACGCTCTAGCGCCCGGATGTCCGAGCAGCGCCCGGACTACCGACACCTCCCAGCGCCCGGACGACCGACCGACACCGGACGACCGACACCACCACACCCGAGCCAAAACATCGGAAGACCTCCGGACGACCAACCCCGACCGGACGACCGACAAGTCCTAACCAGAGCCAAAACGTCAGACGCCCAACCGACACCAGACGTCTGAACCCTCGCGAGCCTTCGAACGACCGGTGACCGTCGGACATCCGACGCCGTGTGACCGCCCGCGTGTTGGGCCGAAACCACTTACCCTTTCGTCCACTAAGACTATAAATAGACCTCCTCCGCCCTCTTTCTAGGGTCAGCATTGTGATAGCTCATATTTGAGATAGAGCTTTGCTCATCCACTTGGTTACTTCTCCATCGGAGTCGAGCGCCTCTTCGAAGAATATCCCCCATGCGGATTCAAGACCCCTTTACGGGAAGACCCTTCACACGGAGAAGACCCTTTGTATCGTCACTTGTTGACTTTGAATCGTGTATCTCTCTTTGTGTTTCGAGGATCTAGCACATGTGTAACCATATCTTGTTGGTTGAGTGATTTCTCTCATGTTCCCCCTCGTGTTCTTCGTGTTCTTCGTAGGATCCCCTCCAATCGTGAAAGATCGGGCATCTAGGGTTCTACCCTACATCACTTTCTTATCACATTACAAGCCTTTCGTAAAATTCTCACAAATTTTGCACACTTTGATCTTGCAGTAAATGAATTTGAATTCAAACTTTTCCAAAATTGATAGAATCAATTTTGTGGGCATCTATAATATCTAAATACTTCATCCCCACTAAGCTAATTCTCTTGACATGCAAGCTATCCACATCAGCAACAGTCCACCTCAGCAAATTTGCAACTTTTGAAAATATTTCTTTTCTTTTTAGTAACCATCATTCCCTTTCCATCTTCTGTAACCAGCGAAACATATCGTATTATCCAACAATTTTCCAGCCACACAAGCGTTTCGTCTGCAGCCGCGAAGAGCGACGGACATCATACACAAATTGACTCCTTTCTCCCTCGTCAAAGAGACCAATATTTCCCACAGTCTGGCTGCTGGACAACAATCTTCGTGTGAGGGCGCTCCTCCAGTTCTAACCACCGGTCCCGCCCGCCTCATGTCCGCCGGTTTTGCTTCGCTTCGACGCCTCTCTGGGCGATGGGACGCAGCCGGGCCGAGGTTCCACTGCCGCTCACCCAGATCCACGAGGAGCACAGCAGAATGAGTCGTTGCTCTGCTTTGAGCCCTCCTAGCGCCGGTGGCCTTGGACGTGCTGGAGACACCCATCCCCATTGTGGCCTCCGATCTGGACAAGATGTACGAGTTCTCGGACGTGCTGGACGCCCCCATCCCCGTTGTGGCGCTCGATCTGGACAAGGAGAAAGGGTTCAAGCGGGAGGAGCTCAGGAAGGACAGGTTCGCCGGGACAGTGATCTTCCACGAACACCGTGTTCCTCTGCTACAAGGGCCCTGAGGAGTGGTTGCCCTTCATCGAGCGCACCAAGTTTGACCGCCTTCTCGCTGCCACCATGAACGCCCGCAAGCCCAAACAAGTAGAGCGTGAGCATCTTTTCTCCTTTTCCCACTCCCTTGATTTGATTTAAGATTGGTTTGCTTCGGTGTTTTGATGTGGTATTCGTATGCCCCTGCCATGATAGTGTTATTTGGTTGAGCTACCCCTTTCATGGAAAGATCATGTCTTGGCTGACACAAAGCTGAAGTTATAGAATTGTGTGTGAAATGTTAAAACTTGACATGATCAGGCTACTGTATATGTTGTGCATGGTGAGTTGGAATTATATTACATGCCATCTCTTTCTGTAGTTTGCTCTTGCAATTATTAGCGAGAGGAAGGAAACATTCTAGGCCAGGTCACATATGCGCCCTTGGCCCCGCCTACAACCTGTTTCAGTCCCCTCGCTGTACTAGGTTCTCCCAGATTTCTCCAGCCAAAGTCGTCATCTACCATATTGCTTCGTTGCTGGTTCGCCTGCCAAGTTCCCTATGAGTCATCATCAGAAAAGCTTCTCGGTTGATGACACAATGAACTTTCAATGCAGCCTGCTGCTATACATGCTAGCAAATATTTGATATTCACTAACAAACTACTTGCTGCATACTGAAACTATGAATCATTTTCAGGCATCTCAAAGAAAGGATCTGTTGTTCCTTCCAGGTTTCAGCCACATAAGTGGTGAGAGGTTTGCTATTATCCTTAGAGTAAAAATTGTAATTATATTTTGATAAATGTATCAAATATTTCTAATGAACACTACTTTTGCTTCATTGCTGGTTCGCCTGCCAAGTTCCCTATGAGTCATCATCAGAAAAGCTTCTCGGTTGATGACACAATGAACTTTCAATGCAGCCTGCTGCTATACATGCTAGCAAATATTTGATATTCACTAACAAACTACTTGCTGCATACTGAAACTATGAAACATTTTCAGGCATCTCAAAGAAAGGATCTGTTGTTCCTTCCAGGTTTCAGCCACATAAGTGGTGAGAGGTTTGCTATTATCTAAAAATAGCAATTCTATTTTGATAAATATATAAAATATTTATAATGGACACTACTTTATAGACCAACTATCCTTAGCGAAGGGACCTCATAAGAAAATACATCACCAGTGTAGCTGCTCCTGATGATATGAAACAAATCAAGCAGGATGCTGCTCATAAATCTGCATACTTATTTATATTAATCAATGAATGCTTTAAAACAAAAGGTTCTTTCACAGAAACTCTAGAACGAAAACCCGACTTTACTGCAGATGCTAACAGAAAATTCCAAAGGTATAAAACGCTTTAAGACCTTGTGATGTACCATATATAATCTAATAATTCTTCTCATGCAAGTCAATTACTGATAATTAAAATACGTACAAGTCAATGCATTAGCGGCAGCAAATTAACAAATCAACATCCTGCCATGTAAATCCTAGCTTTATTCTTCCATACATTTATAAAAATAAAATTCAATACATATTCTGATCTGACATTTCCTTCTATTCCCACTATTTAACATCAACACCACCAGAAAAAGAACATGATCTTACTCCACAACTCCTCCGGTGCAACAACTTCAAGTTCATGAATTGTTTATTTTCTACATCATTGTTATGAGGATGTAACCTTGAAGATCATATGCTTGACGTTTCAACTGAACCATTTTTGTGTTGGTCACAACCTATTCTAAGTTTCTAACCAAGAAACATTCTCATGTTTCAAGGTGATTTTAGAAATACAAAACCACATAATATATATATATATATATATATATATATATCTATATATAGGGTAACGCTATTCTAAGCGTGAGTGTAGAATAGCTTATTCTACACCCCCTAGTAACGCTATATACAAAATCTAGTAAAACGGTGTACGAAATGTAGTAATTCGGAAAATAAAATTTTTATCACCCAAGTTTGGAATTTACTACATTTTTACAAAAATTACTATATTTTACATAGTGCGTTACTATATTTTGTATGTACCATTACTGGGGTGTAGAATAAGCTATTCTACACTCACGCTTAGTTTAGCGTTACTATATATATATATATATATATATATATATATATATATATATATATATATATATATCATCATGTGGGGCATGTATTTGCGTCAGCTCTATTGGTACCATCTGCATATTTTCTGCAATCCTCCACCATTATGCATGTGATGGCCTCTTGACCTTCCCTTATTGTACATTTCTTGCTCTGCAGTCTCAGTGTGCAAGTTAGTAGTAGAGCTTTATTACTCCAGTTTGGATCCTGACCTTTCTCATCCCTTTGCTTAATGCTTTGCTTTCCCGTTTGACATTTTGGTTGTTGTATTGTAGGTTGGTCGATACATTCTCACTTTTCTGTTGTGTGGTATCTTTTATGTCAGCGGTTATACATATATACTTATACCACCAATAAATTTGAATCATTACCTATATATGAAATCTGTCATATTATTGATTCAAATTGTTATCTTCATTGATATGTCGATGTTACTCAAAAAATTCATGAACAAATCCCGCAGCAACGCGCGGGGAATCATCTAGTTTGTATAAATCATAGAGCCTATATAAAATATTTCATCATTTATTTCATCTCTGGCCATTCATTTGTTTTCTTCTTTTCTTTTCCTATTCTAAATAGAAGGAATAAAACAGAAAGGCCAACCTTCCACTTACCTAAGCCCGCCCAGCCCACCAGCAGAACTGTAAGCGTCGTCACTGTTTCAATTCATCGCATGCAAGACAGAGGTCGTGTGCACACGCCGTGAGCCGATGGTGATGGCCACCTGCTACATGCCGTCACAACCTCCCTATAAATACCCCCTTGACGTCTGTGGCGTCCTCATCCATCCCTCTTTCCTTTTCTCTCCTTGAAGCAGCACAAGGTTGTGGAGGAGCAACTCCACCTTGGTGCTATAATGTGTACAGCACAAGTGTTGAAGGAACAACTTCAACGTGTTGTGCTAGATATCGCTTTAGAGGTGGAGATGGGCTGATATGGCAGCAGGAGTTCAATCCAAAACTCCTAGAGCACAAGATTTAGTCCAAGATATTAGATAAGAACAACAAGTTCTATTATAGGTAGTGGGTACATAGTCTTGTTACAAACTAGAGGTGAGGACCACTATTTATAGGGCTTTGGGAAGCCTTCACATCTCACTTCTAGTTATGGCTAGAACACTCCAAAAAACATTACTTAAGATTCACCATTCTACTCATCAGTACTCATAGCTAGAAGACTCTAGAAAACAGTAGCTAGGGTTGAGAAAAGAAAAGAAATACTAGACTACAATAGAAGTATCTAGAAGTAGCCAAACAAATTTGGCATATGATTTTATTTTTGTTTTCCTCAGCTATTGTTCCTCATCATTCTCCCCTGATTGTTTGGAACTCGACCTCGAGTTATCTTCATAGAGCGCTTCTTCTGGATGGTAGAGAGTCAAGTCTGCAACGTTGAAAGTGCTTGATATACCCACGTCACTTGGAAGATCTATCTCATAAGCATTATCATTTATATTTGTCATAATAGAGAAGGGTCCATAACTTCGCTGCCTAAGCTTCCCTTTAACACCTAAAGGCAGCCTTTTTCTGGAGGTAGATCATCACCTTATTACCAACTTGGAATGATCTCTCCTTTTTCGGAGGCAAAGGCATGTATAACCTATTCTTTCGGTCAGACTTGCTGATTGTAAAAGGAGAAATCATCATCTTATCACCAACTTGAAACTCCATGGGAGGACATCTCTATGGACTTCGTCTTGGGTTTGCCAAGAACAAGACGAGGGAGTGATGTTGTGTTTGTGGTCGTGGATGGATTATCTAAAATGGCTCAATTCATCCCATGCCGCAAGACAACATATGCTCATCATGTGGCAAACCTATTCTTTCGGTCAGACTTCATGGAGTAACAACAGGTTTGACATATGGAGCACCGCTGAGCAAACTTTCGAGCATCTCTCTTTAGTTGTGACCAAAAGTAACGAGCTTTCAGGTTAGCGATAGTCTTGTCCCGTCAAACATGGTCACTAAGATCACTTGAATGGAGTTCTCTAATTAGTTTGTCAAGCAAAGAATGCCTTGGGATGCACAAACAATCATTTTTTAAGAGATAGCCATCCTACATGAAATAGTCATCACCTAATGACTGGCCCCTGATGTGCTTTACCCAAACATGGTCAAAGTCTTCGTCACCCTCATACAACTCCTTTATTTGATCCATGCCTAGAAGTTCAGCTTCAAAAGAAGTCAAGAGGCATGCACGATGACCCAAAGCATCGGCCACTCAGTTAGTTGTTCCAGATTTATGCATGATGAGATAGTTAAAACTCTCCAAATATGTTGCCCATCTTGCTAGCATGCGATCAACATGCTTTTGATTTCCAAAATGCTTCAAGGATTGATGGTCACTATAAACAATGAACTCTTTAGGCAGCAAATAGACTTCCCAAGTTTTCAACCTCTAAAAACGGCATACGATTCTTGCTGAGGGGTACTCCATTTTTGTCTAGCGTCGCTCAACTTCTCACTAGAGAAAGCAATGGGCTTCCTTTCATGAGATAGAACAGCTCCAATGCCTACTCCACTTGCATCACACTCCAACTTAAAAGTCCTGTTGCAATAAAGTAGCGCCAAGACCGGAGCTTGTGATAGTTTTTGCTTGATCTCATTGAAACTAGCTTCAGCCGCTTCTGTCCATTGGAACTTTCCTTTCTAGTAATTGGTGCCATGATAGTGTTGAGATTCTTCAAAGATCGCCTATAGAAAGTTACAAGGCCATGAAAACTTCTACCTCAGAAATGGTCTTCGGAGTTGTCCATTCTCAGATTGCTTCAACCTTAGAATCATCAACATGAATACCGATGCATGTTATGACGAATCCTAGGGTGAAAAGTTGTGTATGCAGGAAAACACATTTCTTCAAGTTGACGTAGAGTTCAATTTCCCTTGGTACTTCTAGCACCTTCCGAATGTGATCGAAGTGTTCATCCTCATTCCTGCTATAGATCAAGATGTCATTGAAATAGACCACAACAAAGTGGGATAAGAAGGGTTGAAGGACTTGATTCATCACGTGCATAAAGGTACTTGGCGCATCTGAGAGTCCAAATGGCATGACTAGTCATTTAAACAACCATTCCTTTGTCTTGAAGGCTGTTTTCCATTCATCCCCGGGTCTGATATGAATTTGATGATATCTGCTTCTTAAAACTACCTTTGTGAACACTCTTGCTCCACTAAGCTGATCCAACATATCATCCAAACGAGGAATAGGGACTTCATACCTTACAGACGGGGAATAGGGACTTTATAACTTACGGTGGTCTTGTTCATGGCTCTACTGTCCATACACATGCGCCAAGGTCCATCTTTCTTTGGCGTGGCAGGGCTGGTACAGCACATGGGCTAATACTTCCTCAAATGTGCCCCTTTTGCAGCAATTCCTCCACTTTCTCCTTCAATATATCATGTTCTTTTGGGCTCAATTTGATAGTGTGGAAGATTAGGAAGACTTGCTCCTGGAATTAAGACGAATCTATGTTGAATTCCTCTCATCGGTGGTAGGCCTTGTGGCTCTCCAAGTATGTTAAGAAATTCTAATAATAAGCTACGTACCTTTGATGGAATTTCAGCGACCGGGTGCTCTTTTCCTTTTACAGTAAGTGCAGCACACAAATCTGCCTCCTTCAAGTCTTCCAGAAACTTATAAGAATGTGTGGGAGATAGTTAACATACTTTTCCCCTCCTTAGATAGATTACCATCAGTTTTGTTTGGTAGAAAAATGATCTTTCTCTTGTTCCAAATGAAGAGTACGAATTTTCACTGCCCTTGTGTGTAGTATCCACATCAAATTGCCAAGGTCTCCCAAGAAGAAAATGGTTGGCGTTCAAATCAACTACATCACACAACACATTTGAGCGATAATGGTCGCCCAAAGAAAGTGGCAGGCTGCATTGTTTGGTGATCCTCATATTCACTCATTTCTTGATCCACATAATAATGTAGGGCTTTGGATGAGCATGAGTTTCAAGCTTTAAATGGTTCACCAACTTCTGGGAGATGAGATTCTCACAGCTGCAACTATCAATCACTAATTTGCATACCTTGCCATTCACCGTGCATTTGCTCTCAAATATTTTCTTCCATTGTGTGTCATCAGGTTGTGGTGTGGAACATAGGAGACACTAAATCACACATACCACCTCTTCACCTTCTTGACAAACCTCCTGCCCCTCTACATCTTGACAAACCTCCTGCCCGCATGAACACCGTCGTCTTTGAGCCTCGCCGCCTTGTCCAAGGGAACAGTGACGTCGACTACTTCCCCTACGTGCCCTACCTCGACCGGAGATCGACTACAGCCGCTGCAATCGTCATCTTCTTCCTCTTCGGGCCATCGTTGTCTTCGTCAAATTCAGGCGACTCTGTCCACTTCCCGACGAACCGAGCACACCACTGTGTCCGTGGTGAGCTCCTCTCCAAAAACCCCTCCTTGCTCGATTTTGTCCTCTAGCACCTTTTGCTATGTTTATCCGAACACCGCGTTGCATCACCTCGTCATCGGAAAAGTTCCGGTGGTCCTCTACTTGCACCGTTCACACCATCAAGTTTGTATGTGTCCGTAGTCCATATTTAGCACGTTTCCGAGCTCGATCTCGAGCTCTAGCATCGAGCACAGCTGTGACATCCCGGCTTAACAGGAATGATAGACTACTCATATCAACAAGGTGAACCTTCTTTTCCGGGAGCCCATCCTAAAGGAACCTCAAAGTTTAGCGTGCTTGGCTTGGAGCAATTTGAGGATGGGTGGCCAACAAGGAAGTTGATCGCGGGTGCGCACGAGTGAGGACAAAGTGCGCATTAAAAACTAGTGTTGGTCTATGGGGCCAGTCTAAATCCTAGGTGGTAGCCAGGCGCAACGGCCAGGAACAGATGGGTTTGGATGGGGCTATTAGATATATATAGTTCAAAAATCTAGAAATTTCACATGTAAACTTGGAAGGGTCCATAGTTGACACATACTAAATTTCAGAAGGTTTGGATGGGGCTATTAGATATATATAGTTCAAAAATCTAGAAATTTCACATGTAAACTTGGAAGGGTCCATAGTTGACACATACTAAATTTTAGAAGGTTTGGAATTTATTTGATCCCCAAATAAATTCAAACAAATTTGAAATAAAAACAAGCCGCAAAAAATAGGAAGGATGAAAACCTTACCTATTTAGCTGCCTGGACCATGAGAGAAGCATGCCCAGGAGAGAAACCTACCCAACCCACAGGGGCACATTCGTCTTCAACCTCAGCCAGTAGGCAGAGAAGCCGTGCATGCGCGTGTGAGGCCTCAACCACCTCATGCTTCCTGTCGACGACTGGAGTGGACAGAGCCAACCCTCACGGTTACACAGGCGTGTGCGGGCATGTGGTGCATGGCGTGTGTGCCCTGTTGTGGCACATGGCATGGCACATATGCCGGACTGGACGCACATACGTATGCCAAGAGGGAACGTTCCTGCTAGGCCGACGAGGACGTCGTTTCCTTTGAGTGGGGTTGTATGTGACATCCTGGCTTAATATGAATGATAAGACTACCAATATCAACAAGGTGCACCTTCTTTTTCGGGAGCCCATCCGGAAGGAACCTCAAAGTTAAGCGTGCTTGGCTTGAAGCAATTTGAGGATGGGTGACCGACGGGGAAGTTGATCCCGGGTGCACACAGATCCCAAGTGAGCACTTTGTCCTAGATTGTAGGTGACCGACTGGAAATCTGAGGACAAGGTGCGCAGGAAAGTCTAGTGTTGGTCTGTGGGGCCAGTCTAGATCCTAGGTGGTAGTCCTTTGGGACCAGTCTAGATCCTAGGTGGTAGTCATGCACAACGACCAGGAACCGGTGGGTTTGGCTAGGGCGTTACAACTGCACGCACCCGAGAGCTCTCCGCTTCCCCTCGTTGTCGGCGACGTATCCATCGCTGTTTGGTTGCGTGCGTAGCACTAGAGGAAGCATCTCCTTTCCCTCTTTCGAAGGAGCACGCCACAAGGCACTTCAGTTGTCGGAGAATTCATTTCGATGAGCTAATCCACCTCTGTTTGGCCACCGCCCACGAAACATCAGCAAGTTGGTTCAAAACCAACGAGATCTCATTCCTATCACTTGCACACATCTAGCTCATTTGGTTCGTTCCTTCGAAACAGAACGGCGGGTCACGGGTTCGCTTCCCGCATCGCTCATAAGCGCACCCCATTTTTGTGATTTAAAGATCTCACTGACATGTGGGTCCAAGTCCAGCCGGCGCTGACAGCGCACACGTGGCACCTAGCCCCACATGTCGTTCTATCTGGCGGCTTGCACACGTGGCACCTGGCCCCACATGTCATCCTATCTAGCTAGCAGCCGCCTCGGTGATAAACGCCTCTTCACCCACTGTTGCATCAGCGCATGCATCAACACCCATCAGGCCCACAAGTCAATCTATGTGGCTTGCACGGCCTATGCATAAAAGTTTCTGTTTCATTTATTCCAAATTATTAAAATCAATTCCAGAATTATTCAAATACTTACAAAATTCAAATGCTTGTATCTTTTAATTCCCTTGTCCAAATTCTACAAACTTTATATCTATTTGGATCAGAAAAATATGAGCATTTCAAACCTATCATTAGTTTTCAAATTTGAACTCTAGATTTTAAATTAAAATTTGAACTTGCTCAAAAGCCTTTCAAACTTTGGTAAATCATAACTTGAGTTCTACAACCCCATTTGTTGGTGTAGTGAACTTTGGGTGTTCACTACCCCTGACCACACACCGGCAAGTTACAGCCTCCGTGCCAGAAAGAATATGGCAGAGACAAGTCCATCTCAAAGCACTCAAGACATGGTGAAATAATATCGTGAAGAACGCCTCGAGGCAGGTCATCGAGAAGTACTAAAAGAGTACCTCAAGGTCAAGATCAAGATTGCCGGGAAGCAGGCCTTCCCGAGAAGCAAGCATTCCACTTTGGCGGCAAGCTCAGAGCCGGCAAGGATGACCATGACCTCGGATACTTGTACTAGCTCACTTGGAATAGTTTTTGCGATGCTTTCTTGGTTACCTCGTTACGTATCCACCATCAAGTCATTTATCTTGCCATGATAAAGCCTCTACTTCCACCTCCTAGCAAAGCTTGTTACTTCCTATGTTATTGCTTGCTTAACCTGCTTAGTATGCATGCTTAGGGTGGTGCCAAGTCAGGTCTTATGCCATGCTTTACTTGGGTTATGCTTATGTTACCATCGGTCACCTTGTGATATGCTTTTGGAGATAATTAAAATGTAGGCAAATGGCAACAGTGGTACGCCAGACCTTATGCCTTGGTGTTTTCTTCCACTTGAACCAACCTAGAATGGGATCTTGTTATTTTGTTCCATCAATGAGCGCGCTGACCACTTGTGGGAGGTTTGCTCTTCATTTTTCCTTAGTATGTCCTGACTACAACCTGGTTTTCTTGGTGTTATGTTATGATCCAAATTCAAGTATAAAGATAAAGGCTAACTTTTGACGAGCGGAGCGGTGAAATTTGCTTGCAAGTTAAAGAGGTCACTATATGGTTTGAAACGGTCGGTATAAAAGGTTAGATTCATTTATGATAGCACATGTATTTAAGAGGTCTGCATATGATAGTTATGTTCACATTAAATTTGTTGATGGATCACCTAGTATGGAAGGAGATTTTGAGTTTATGACAAGAGTTCCATATTTTGGTGTTGTCGGTTCTTTAATGTATGTCATGGTGTGTTCTCGGTCTGATTTATCATTTGCAATGAGTCTGGTTAGTAGATACATGGATAACCCTTGTAAAGAACAACAGAAGGTTGTCTAGTGAATTTTCAGGTACCTTCGCGGCACTTCCAATGCTTGTTTGAAATTCGGCAGGACTCGTGAGGGACTAGCTGGCTACGTGGATTCAGATTTTGCTTCCAGCGATTTGGAAAAGAGGATCCCTTACAGGTCATGTGTTCACTGTTGGTGGTTGTACCATGAGTTGGAGGGCAACGTTGCAGCCAGTAATTGCCCAATCTACCACTTTAGTTGATCAGTACTAAATCCCCGACTTTGGTAACCTCCCCGATATAGTGAAGATTTGCTGGCTGGCGCCCGTGGTTTTACCCCCTTCGTGTTGAGGGGTTTTCCACGTTAAATCCTTGTGTCCCTGTGTTTGATTTCGTTCTTCATCGTGTTTGATTGCGTGTCGTATCTCTTAACACTCGGTTTGGTTGTTCCGCATACAGTTAGAGGGTGGGTATACACCTCTTGACTGGATTATATGCAACGCAGAGCTGATCACGGAGCTACTCTTGGAATAGCAGCTAGTCACCAACCTCTCCCCACGGTTAGGACCGGATTGGGGTCACGCTCGGACTTACGATCTTGGTTACACCTAACAAGGTGGCCCCAGACTTGTCTGTTGTGTGCGGAACAGTGTTGAGTCAGTTTAGAACTTATGGTTCTATCCCATCACATGGGTGCCTATAATGGGCAGCATCCAGTTGGGAAGAGCAAACGAATATGGATATTGGGTCACTAGTGCACCCCTGCAGGGTTAAATCTTTTCGAAAAGCCGTGTCTGCGGTTATGGACGACTTGGAACTTGGTAATAGTTCATAGAACAACTTCAACCTAATGATTAAAACTTGCCAATGCGTGAGTACCTTGATTGTCTCCTCTCTGTGGGGTATACGAAGGGGAGGACAAGGTAGTGTTATGCTTGTGTAGGCAGGTGAATAGGATGATTAGTACTCCCTCTATAAACTTAGTGATTTAAAAGATCTTATATTAGTTTATAGAGGGAGTACATGAGATACCTTGCGTTGAGTTATGCTCTCTTATCTTATATCTAATAGACGTAAGTTGTAGTTGATGCTTAGTGCTTGCAGCTTCATCACTTATCCCCTTCATACCAAATTGTATTGTTAGTGCTAGTACCCTTGGTGATAAGACTTGTTGAGTACCTTTGTACTCACCGTTGTCACAACAACTTGCAAACTACTTCTACAATTGAGATGTAGATTCTGGTCGCTATTATGTTGAGTTCGATAACATTGACGAATAGAATAGTGGATCCCAGGTGACAGCCTGGAACCCATGGGAGGGATCACCTGCTTACTTTCCAGCCTCTTAGGCCAATGTGGATTTTGTGTGTACTCTGACTATGCTATGTTCTGCTGTGTTAATATAGTGTTGGACCAAGTGGTCTCTGGTTGTAATAAATATGAATCTTGGCACTTGTATTGCCCTATTCATATATTTATGTCGCATCTTCTCTAGTGGTGTTATAATGATATTCAATTTGTAAAGTCCACGACATATGATAGTGCGTGTATATTATGTGCTTCTATTCCAGATATTTTGTCAACAAAATTGTGAAGAGAAATGTTCAAGCATATAAATGGATCGATTGAAAATTTCTAATGCAAAACTGTTTTTCTTTGATTAAAGCAAAGTATAATAACTCAATGACAATCCTAAGATATCATTGCATTCAACGCACCACAATGCGTGTAAACTATGTTGGGCCATTTATAGAGGAGGGGGGGGGGGGGGTAATAGAAAGGCTGATGTTTTAAGTCTTCTACGAACACACATGGTAAAACACAAAGGTCATGAAGTCAATAACAAAGCAAAAGGTGCAGAACAAGTAGCACGGCATTACCTGGATATCCAAAGAAGCCAATTTCTTACAGTTTTCTGCTACTCTCGCTAAGCCTATTGAAGATATGGCAGAACACCATACTAGACTTAGTTTTTCCAGCCCTTTGCAGCCTCTGGCGAGACTAGTTAAGCCAACATCAGTCAAACAAAAGCTCTCTATCCCATCACCGCTGGGTGTCTGTTCCGATGGCAATGGGAATAAAATCTCTGCAAAACGTGGTACCCGGGACATCCTCCTACGGCTACCAGATGGGATACTACCAATCACCTGCATCAAGAAGTAGTATTTAGTGTATCAGTCGTATTGTGCAGCATTGATAGTCAGTGAACAAACGCTGTCCCTTGAGAAATGATCAAAATGCCATGACCCGTGCACACTAGGATCTCTGTATTCAAGTCATGAAAATGCAAGCCACCTACAATGCGTACAACCAGATAATAAAGATGATATATATGTGGTCACCGATAAACCAGATGCAACATTTCGTCAAACTATAACTCTTCAAGATTTCGATCCAAGAATTAGCTGCAGGGAGCGATATTCCACACGATTCGCGAGCGCACGCACCAAAAGGCACACATTTTGCCATCAGATCGAGGTCACTCACGTGGCGGCGCGATCTAGACGTAGGAGCGGAGACCACGGCGGCGTCGGCAGAGAGGCGCTCGTCAATGGAGACGTCTGCGAGCGCCGGGAACCGTTCCACGAAGAGGCCTACCACCTCGTCCGCGTGAACCCCGGATGCTGGGAGCTTGGCGGACCTGCGCGTGACGCGGTCGAGGCGGCGCCAGCGGCGGCAGACGAGAGCGCAGGCGTCCAGGTCGCGCTTTTCGTCGCCGACACGTCGGAGCACGTCCTCCAGGAGCTCCTCCGGAAGGGCCACGTTTATCAGGTCAGCGCCCTTCATCGCGGCGGGCGTCGCCGGAGATAAGAGCGACCGGGATGAGTTAGGGAATCCCATGGTTAAGAGTCTCGAGTAAAATGAAGTAATCTCAGGCCGTCTTGATCTGGACCGTTGGATTAGCTGTTCAAACTGATCGGGGCCCGTCTTGATCTGGACCGTTGGATTAGCTGTCCAAACTGATCGGGGCCGTCGGATCTTCGTCTGGATCGATCCTGGCCGTCGAAGCTTTGTCTGGATTGATCATGGCCGTCGGATCGAACAAAAAACACTGCTACAATGAATAGTGTGGCGCCACCGCCTGTAAATCCCGTGCCCCACCGAAGGCATTCTCGTTTTTTCACACGCAGTCGTATAAAGGGCAGCACGCCCGTGTGTAACCCTAGTCGTCTCTCTCCTTTCCCACTCCCCGGTCCCTCGCCCCGACTCCCCTCTCTTTTCCTCCCGTCCCTCACGCCGCCACCCTGCCTCCTCTCCTCCGATGGTCGTCAACCACCCTCCACACCCTAGCCTTCCCTTCTCATCCTCCCGTCCTCGCCTCCGTCGTCGCCGCCCCCAACCCAGGCAACCCCTTCCCTTCTCTCCATGGCCGCGGATCCACCCCAGCAGCTTAGGCAGCTGTCGGATCCGGCGACCCCTTCCTCCAACTCGCGCCGGACGTCACCCGGAGTGGGGAGGAGAGGAGAGGCAGATCCCGCACGATTCTCCTCTGCACCCCCTCTCAAGCCGCCGGATGGTGCCCTCATTTGCCTCACGACGCCGGCTGGAGTTTCTTCCTTCTTCACCACGAAGCAACGACAGGGGCCCGAGCGTCCAATCTCAACCACCACCCAAAACCCTAGCCGCTCCTTCCACCCATGGCGTCGGATGCCCTCCAAGAGGGGCGTCTGATGTGAAAGTGCATCCATCCTCTCCCCCTTCACCTATTCTTCTTCATTTGATATGTGTGTGTGTGCGTGAGGTGCCATACCATCTCTGCTCGTGTGCAGGAAGGCCATGGAGTAGCTGCTTGGATCAAGGGTGTGCGGTGGGTGCCCCCTATGTTGAGCATGTGGACGACGAGCTGACCCTTCTCACACGGCTAGGCCACATGCAGCGCTGGGTACGACTCATGGCTGCCTTGCAACTGTACATGTAGTATGAACTGCAAATAAAACTAAATGGTTTGGATGTTCAGTTTACTGCATGAGTCAATATGCCTTTGATTTTAAATCAGCCTCAAAGGTTGCTTTCACAATTCTTTGATGTTCAGTTTACTGTACGAGTCACTGAGGGCCTGCTGTTAATATGCCTCATGGTTCTCTTGCTAGGTATAATTCTTCTATTAGGATCCCCTCCCTAAGTGAGCAAATTTATATTATTTGTAGAGGACCAGGATCAAGATTTGGTTAAGGGTTTTTAATGTGCTATGTGGTATGTGATGTGCCTATCTTTATATATATTAATATGTTCGTTTTTGATTTATCTGATTTAATTGGATATGAGATGTAGATTTTTTTTAAGAACTGCGGATGATTATTTCCCAAGCAACAATGACTATTGTTTTCTTCTTAAAGAAAATAGTACTCCCTCCGCCCATAATATAAGAGCATTTTTTACACTAATGTAGTGTAAAAAAACATCCTATATTATGGGACGGAGGGAGTATCTTTCTGTAGACCTTAGCGTCACTTGTGTTTTTAAATTTATCTGCAATTAGTGTCTTTGATTTTCCTTTGATAAGGTGCATCATGCTCATTGTTGAGTTGATTGCCCCAAATAATCTTTGATGCAATTCATGGATATCCTTGCTTCTCTTATCATGCCATGTCTAAACGTTTGGCACTTCAGTACACTTGCTAAAAATGGAGTTGGTTGTGTTCCAGTTGCTGGAAATGGCAACAAAAAGGGTTACAATTCCAAAGAAAAAGTAGGGTTCTGTAAATCTGAGAATATGATTTTTGTGTAAATCAGTTTGACGCTAATTTATAGAAAAAGATGTATCAGCTAAAGGTAAAGATGCATCGCTACCATATATCAATATTCTTGAGGCACGCGATAAGACTGGTGCGCTGTCCAATCATGTTGATTTGGGTGCTAGCATTAGTATGGGTGTGGAGGCTCATATAGCAACTGGGAAAAGGGGTGATCCATCCTCTTGTATTTGTTCTCAGTTTGGTCTTGAACAGACTATACTAAAAGGTGTTCTCCCTGTCTGTGTTTAGGATGGAGATGCCTCCCTGCTTCACCACTACTAGATACCTCTCCCTCCACCACAAGATTTTGGAAGAAGGAAACCCCATGGATGTTCGTATTGGAGCTTAACTACATCATCTTTTGATTCTTTGGAATCTGAGAACTTTTTGTTGTATATTCGTCAGATGTACAAGCAGCAAAGGCAAACTTCTCCTCCGCTCATTGTTGATGGTTCATGCACGGGTCGTTGATGTAGATCAATCAAGTGCCCTGTTCTTCAGTTATTTTGTTCGGTGGTACGTGGATCTGGTGGTGCACTGGTGAGCCATCCTTTCTCCTCTACCTTCTCCTATGATACTTAGGCAATTCATGCATTGCTTTGTGCTCAGTTGGTATAGAATGTGACTGATGTTTCCCAGACCTACGTATTGCTATGTAATGTTTGTCATTGGCTCATGGTAATGATTGGTTCCTACTTAGGAGAAGTTTATCACCCATTCTTTTTTCTGAAATGAGTAATAATCAGTAGTAATTGTCGCCTCTTTGAGTGATCTTATTGTTCTTTTTTTTGTTTGCATAATGGGGATCGGGATCAGTTAATATTGATTTGGTATATTGAGTTGGCTCTGTAGGTATCATCCATCATGTTTGTTTATGCCCCTTTGTCGGGTTCTCGATTCTTATCCTGTTGGTTGTTCTCAGGCTAATGAGGCATCCTTGATTTAGTGGATTGACTACCATGTCGTTGACTATCCATGTAATCACCCATGTCGTTGACTACCATTGTTATGATAATTCTTTAACAAAGTTATAATTTTTTCTGAACAGCTTGCATATAATTTAAGGCCACAACAGTTTTGCTTTCCCTACTACTCTGATTTATTAATAATAATAATAATGTCGTCGTGTTTGCAAATGATCACTTGTGGTGATTTAATCTTAATTAGTCTGCGACTCTGAGATGACCCTTTTTCTTTATTATTTAGTTTGTTTGCTAAGATAGGTTTTCTACATATACTAAGAAAGGCACAACTTCCTTAACATGATTTTGTCTATTTCTGTTCATATGAAAAAGTGGTTGTGTCATCAGCATCCATAAGAATCTGTTATTGACTATAATACTGATGCTCAATCATTCTTTAGGTTGGTCTCCTTTATGCCTATACAAATATATGTGTTCAGTTTTCTGGTTCAATTTCTCAATACATTTCGGCGCCCAGCGAGGCACGACGTTTCGGCGCTTCGCCGTGGCTTCTAGGCGGGGTGGCTGAGCCATCGGCGTCGGGCAGTGGTGTTGCCACCTGCATAAGCAACCTGCATGGCGTTGAGAAGCCGGTATGCCTCATTCTCCTCTCGGTTCTGTTCCATATGGATCATCACCATAAGCATTAGCTCCTTAGTGTTGCTGAATTTAGCTTGCTATGCTGATGTAACTTTTGATAGGTCTGTCACAACTGGGCATAATGTAGATTGAGAATATACATTGATTTTATTGATGTTTCATTCGCTAATCTTAATATTTAATTGTAGTGTCTTACCTCTAATTCATAAATAAATACCTTGTGGAATTCCCGAATCCATCAGTCGAGCATATGTGAATGAAACTTGCATGCGGGTGTGCTAAAGGTTGACTCTGTCTAATAAGAGGCAAGGATAACAGAGCTGCTATAACAACTAATTGTACATGGTTTGTGCAAGCATCGTAAATTAGTCAAGGTCATATCTGTGTATGTCTTTAAGACTTCGAAGGACTTACCATCGTTCACCATCCATAGGCTTTGAGAACGCCATTGCATAAATTATATTCTCACTGTCCATGAAACACACACTTTGAATTATTTGGCTAACAAAGGATCTTCATCAGCATGTCCTTCATCGCAACACCTGGGCGAGCTAGAAGACAAGGTGTATATATCAGAATAACTTCATAGGGGTTCAAAATAACGTAGTACATTCTCATGTTCATTTAATTTATGATATGTTGAGTGATCTTCTATCATATGCATCTAGCTTAGTGTCATACATATGTTATAGAATTTGATTTATGATATGTTGCGTGATCTTCTGTTCCTATTGTAGAGTAAAAAGATAACAAAATATTAGGTATCCTTAGTTCCAAATATGGTTCTAATTTTTTATTCTTTGATGCTAGGTGCCACACTATGCAGAACAAGGAGAGATTGTCGAGGCGGAGCCGTGACGATTTTGGAGGTCATGATCATCACCATGAAGCAGAAGAAGTTGGCATATCTTTGCCATGGTGAGGTTCTCACCTGCTTTGCGGGTACTTTGTTTGATATGTTCGGGCTTAAAACTGGTTTTGTGGCATCACAGATAAGGGCAAATATGACATATGCTCCAGTCATCTATTCTATCTTCTATGCTTTTTTAATATATGCCATCATGAGTAAGGCAAATCTGACAATTGTCTCTACTGTTCTGTTTTGAGGTCAATTTCTTTTCCACCGGCCATTATAACCTCTGTTAGATAATTTGCAACATGCTCATATGGTAATGGTATCCTAGACTGAAGATTCATGTTTTATGTGGAAAGCAACCTATCTATTTTTCATGTAGGATTTGGGAGCAGATAAATTTACTTAGAAAAAAGCTAGGCAGCAAGAGCGAAAGGTAGGTATCCATGTACACTAGATACTCATTTGCAAGATGAAAGGAAAAATTCTGAAAAAGAAAAGAAACATGGACGTAATAAGACTTGTGTCTAGCCTATGTGCGGCTTCCTGTACACTACAATATTGTTGTAGATTGTAATATGACTGGGCGTAGATTTTGTGAATAGATATCCTATGTTCACGTGATACAATATTGAATGTTATTGAGAGTTCATTGGTTATTTTATGTTTTATTAGTTTAAATAACTTACTGAAATATTCATTTACTTGAATTAATAATGCTTGCTTCCTCAAGTTATCGAATTATGCTTTTAAGACAATAGTAGTTTATTATTTGGTTGGTTTGATGTTCATGAGTGTAGTTCCTGAATCTCAATCCTACTTTTGGATTGCCATCACCTATCATGCAAAAGAGAACTAAATTTCATTGTTGTCTCAGTCCTCTTCTTACCCGTTAGATATTTTAAATTAAGCCGGACTTTCATCTGGTACTATTTTAATATCACAATTGCTATACCAGAATTCTTGGTTGTGATGCTCGGCTTCTTGACAATCAACAACCGATAGGTGGAGCACCGATCATAAGAGACGAAAGAGGAGGCGAGCACATGTATTGTTGTTCTGTCCTCGCATAGCCGCCTACGTACGCCGTCCACAAGTTTATCAAGGTGCATGTCCTCCACTTCCTCTTCGAGGTGGAAGGAGCACCGCACCATCGACGTTCATGACTCTTTAGTCCTCTGCATCAAGAATACATCATCCCCATGTTTGCTATGTACGTGCCAATGGGATTACCACGACATAGGCCAATGGTTTGGCAGTTTAGCAATTGAAATTGCCTTACGATGCAGTTATGCTATGTGCTAGCAGATATAAATATTTAGTGATATGCTGGTTCAATAAATTGACGTTTGCTTCATCATGTGTCTAGGTTATGCCTTTAGGAGATAAATGTTCTGTCATTTTAGTTTCAAGTGCTTTTGATTGATAATGTAAGGGTATGTTCTTATGGTAAAGTTTTCTATTACTTGTCTGGGTGATGCAAATTAGTGATCTTGCTCTTGCTTTGTTGCGCACTGGGCTAAGTGTTGAACATCGACCGGTATATGGTCTTTCTTTTTTCATGTTGTATATAAGAAATACATGCAGTGCTTTAGAGACATGTTTTGTTGCATATTTTCCTCCTCTTATATTTTCACCCTTACATTTGTTTATTTATTAAGCCTGCTTTAGTTTATTGGCCTGCTTTATGTTATTTCTATACAAGTATAAAATTTCAATTCAAAGATGTTCTAATTTGAGATTTGTTACCCTATTTTTGGTAGTACCTCCATGAGTACTAGGAAGACGTTTTGGTAATGTGGTATTGTAAGTGAAGAGTTATAGGTGTATTTTTGGTAGTGCCCCTTAGTGATTTTGGTGTATTGAAGAGTTATAGGTTAAGGGACTAATATGTTTGTGAGTGTACACAGGCTCTATAAGTCAATGAGGAGTTTGATATTTACAGTGAAAGTCGACCCCTAAAAATGAATGTCTTCGGTTGAAGACTTTGGTTCTTCTGAAGACTATGAAAGTGAAGAAAATTGGTGTGACCGAGAAGACTTCGATATTCATGCGAGGAATCTGAAGCTTGAAGACTTTTGTTTTCGTAGTTTCATTTTCTTCTTCTTGAGTCATAGGAAACATTGTACTGTTAAAGGGGGTCGAGGTAATACTAAGGAAACAGATTTTCAAGTGATGCTCATCTCAAAATCCTACACCTACCCAATCCTTTGAGTGAAGCCATTGGAAATCTCATCAGTTCAGTCAATTTCTTCAGTGGCAGAGACGAAGATCTTCTGGTCTCTGAGGAATTTGTCCTGACTGAGGAGCTAGGAATTCGCCAGTGCGGATCGCCTACACAGTGAGGAACATGATAGCCTTGAGGAATTTGAACCTCATATTCAACCGTTGTTGTGCCGCGCGCCAGCTGTCCTAAAATATCCTACCACCTAACGGTCATATTTTCCAAGGGCATTTATGTCTTATCATGTCGGGCTACTCCCTAGGTTATAAATAGCAGCCCCCTACAACCACTAGCTGGTTGGCTGCTCCGAGAGAAACTGACACTTGCCATTTGAGAGCATCCAATCCTCCGAGGACTTCGAGCGAAAATCATAAAGTGAGGAAAACCCAAATCCCAAACCCAAACCTACAAACCCCAAAGTGATTGAGCATCACTGAAGAGATTGTTCCTCTGTGGAACCGACACTTGTTACCTTTGAGGACTGTGTATCCTCCAGACAGTTAGGCGTCATGATCTAAGCATCCAAGAGGAATTGTGGATTGCCGAGTGACCAAGTCTGTGAAGGTTTGGAAATCACCTGTGAAGACTTACCACTACTGTTGGGCGAGGTCTGTGTGATCTTAGCTCAAGGAGAATACGGTGAGGACTGTGTGTCCTCGAGTTTAAATACTCAGCCGCTCCAACTAGACGTACAACTGTCACAGCAGTTGGAACTGGTCTACCAAATCATGTTTTCACCAAGCCAACTGGTTCTATTTCCTCAACCCTTTCATTTTCTCAGTTATGTGTTGATGTACCTGATCATTACTGCTTGAAGACATTGACTGAAGACTTTTTTTATTTCCTCAATCCTATTTCTTCAGTCTGTTTGTCTTCATCCTGCTTATTCTGTGTTTACGCTTTCTGTACTCTGTGTTTGTCTTTCATTTCATCATGATGACCACGCTGTTGCTCTGTTATGCTTACACCTGAGTACTTATTCCGCTGCAAGTAGTTCTTTGCTTAGGAATTTCCTCACCCTGAAATTCCTCAGTGAAGAATTCATAAAAATCGCCTATTCACCCCCCCTCTAGTCGATGTAACGCACTTTTAATTGATATCAGAGCAAGGTACTCCCTTGTTCTGTGTGATTTTGGTTTAACTGCCTGGAGTTTTAGTTATGTCGACTGCAGGTATGATCAAGGTCTCGGCTGGGTGTCCTACCTTTGATGGGACGGACTACCCCTACTGGAAGAACAAGATGCGTACACATCTGGAGGCAATTGATAACGATCTCTGGTACGTTGTGGAAAATGGCGTTCCCTCAGTCACCCCGTCTCTAAATGCTACTGATGTGAAGAGATTCAAGCAACTTGATTCTCAAGCGACGAATATCATATGTGGCCATCTGAGCAAAGGTCAGTACGGCAGAGTGAGTGCACTGGAAACTGCTAAGCTGATTTGGGATAGGTTGTCCAAGGTCAACGAAGGAGTCCCAACTCAACATGACTCCTGAGTTGATGTTCTTCGCAATCTCTTCAACCGCTTCAAAAGACTCTACAAAGAAAATGTTCAGCAAACCTTTGATCGCCTCACTGACATCTCAAATGAGCTTCAAGCACTTGGTGCCACTGATATCACCGATCATGAGGTGGTGAAGAAATTGCTGAGATCACTTGACACCTCATTTGATACCCTTGCACTGATGATTCAAGAACGAGCTAATTACAAGTCACTTGATCCCGCTGATATCTTCGAGAGGCTAAACACTCATGAGTTCCAGCTTGCTGAAAAGAGAGATCTCCATGGATCGAGCTACGGAAGATCACGTGCACTGAAGGCCAAGGCAGTATCTGAGTCCGAAGCTGAGGATTCTGGTAGCAGCCTTGGTGATCCTGAAGAATTGAGCCAGGAGCTAGCAATGCTCATGAGGAAATTCCAGAAGTTCTCTCGCCGTGGTCATTTTGGGAAGTCTTCAAGAAATGATGATTCCTCGTCCCGTGACTACAAGAAGAGAACTTGCCACAAATGCAAGAAACCTGGTCACTACATGTCTGATTGTCCTCTGTGGGAGAAGGAAACAAAGAAGAAGAAGTACAAGGATGATGACTCTGATGACTCAAAGAAGAAGAAGAAATCCTCAAAGTCTTCACCATCAGAATCCTCAAAGTCTTCATCTCACAAGAAGAGCAGTTCCAAGAAGGCCCAGGCATTCATTGGCAAGGAAATGGACTCTGAAGCGGAATCTGAGGATAATGTGGAAGAGGAGGAATTTGAGGAATCTGACTCTAGTGTGGCTAGCCTAGCCCTCGCTACTGCTTACATCAGCAAGTCCATCTTCAAAACTGAAGAAAATGACTTCCCCAACTCTGCTGAAAAGGGCAACGATGACTACGCTCCCACCTATTGCTTCATGGAAAAAGGTGCCAAGGTACTCAAACATTCCCCCTGTGACTCTAGTGAGGATGAATCTGATGACAATCTTAAGCCTAGCTATTCAAAACCTGCTAAAATTGCTGTCAAACAACAAAAGGCTTTAGAAAAGATTCAAAATCAACTAGACAGAAGCGATGACCTGTTGGGTGAGGAATTGAATTGAACTAAGACTTTGACAGATAATCTTCAGAGACTTCAAACTCAGTTTGACAACCTTCAAAATCATCATAACACTCTCTTAACTGATCATGAGACGCTTTCTTACGAATTTCTTCAGAGAAAGCAAGATCTTGAGAAGTTAAAAGCGAGTTATGAAGATTTTTAGAAGGAAAATGATTCATTGCTTGCCCAGCAGATCAGTTCCGCTCAAGAAGAATTTATTCCACCATGTCTTAAATGCATTGAGCGTGAATCTGCTAATTCATCACCTGAATGTTCAAATGCTTCTATTGTTGCAAATTCTTCAACTGTCTCTATGGTTACAAATTCCTCATCCGAGGATACGACATGTATCACTAACGATAATGCAGGGCTGAAGGAATTGTATGTGACAGGCATTTACAAAAGCCTCAAAGGGCATCAGACTCTTTATGATGTGCTCAAAAAGCAGATCTTGAACAAGAACCCTATGAAAGAGGGTATTGCCTTTGAGAGGAAACTCAATGCTGATGGGACCTACTGGAACCTGAGCAGTACCCCAAAACCTCATGGGTTGCTGCGAAAGACCTCCTGTAGATCCACGCAATTTATCCGGCTTTACCTCTGATTCTTCATATTCCTCTGATGAGTCATTTGACTCCAACTATACACTGTTCAAGAATCTAAATGGTGAAGTATTTGCTCGATATGTTGGTACTAACTACAGGAACGGTCCCCCTATGAAGAAAATCTGGGTTCCTAAAAGATGCCTTGAAAATCTTCAGGTGAATGTCATCATGACACCACCCATGAAGAATAGGAACCCCAGATCAAAATCTTCATATGGATCAAAATCTTCATATGGATCAAAATCCTTATATGGACGAAATTCCTCACGTGGATCAAATTCCTCACGCGGATCAAAATCCTCATATGAACATCATCGTGCTAACACTTCTGTTTCGCAGGGAAAGTCTAAAGGCTATGAATATGTGCATTATTCTTCAAACCACTATGTTCATAAGTCCTCGAAGAATTTTTCTGCTTATTCATATGCTTATCCTAACCACTCTTCTGTGAAATGAAGTGCACTGGCTTCTATGCCATCATTTTCTTATGGAGCTCGCAGAATGATGAACTCTTTGCCACCCCTCCAGATGTGGGTGGTGAAGAAAAAGAACTAATCTCTTATGCAGGGTCAGGTCTCCAGACGAACTTGATCGTCTGAAGAATTTGCTGGAGACGTGGATGAGCTTGAAAGGACGCAAGCTAATCATGAAGAAATGAATCATTCATTTCTTATGTCCTCATATTGCTATATCTGTACTGTTGATGAAATTGATATCATATTCTTCACTGATGAAGTATATGGGTTCGTAAGTTGCACTAATTCATCTGCAGGATGAACAACCCAAAGCTACTGAGTGGGTCCTCGACAGTGGATGTACAAATCACATGACTAGTGACAGGAGCTTGTTCATGGACACTGATTTGTCACCTTCTCATCTGAAGCATATCACCTACGCTGACAAAAGCAAAAGCAAGGTATTGGGTCTAGGTAAGGTTGCAATCTCAAAGGATAAACACATGGACAAGGTCATGCTTGTTGAGTCCTTAGGATTCAATCGTATGTCTGTCTCAATGCTTTGTGATCTTGATATGGTTATTGTCTTTGGCAAATTTCGTTGCCTTGTGCTAATGGAATCTGACAACTCCAAAGTCTTCGAAGGCTTTAGGAAAGGAGACTTGTATATTGTTGATTTCTCTGCAGGACCACATCTTGCCACATGTCTACTTGCAAAAGCTTCAGAATGCTGGTTATGGCATCGACAACTTGGTCATGCTGGGATGAGGAACTTGCATACATTTGCGAAGAAGAAGCACGTCATTGGCATCGAGGATGTCAAACTCCTCAAAGATCATCTTTGTGGGGCTTGTGAGGCTGGAAAGATCACCAGAGCCAAGCATCCCGCGAAGACTATCATGACCACTTCTCAATGGCGTCGTGGAGCGCAAGAACATGACTCTTGTTGAGATGGCCCGCACTATGTTTGATGAATACAAGACAGCAGAGCGCTTCTGGCCTGAAGCAATTGATACTGCGTGCCACATCATCAACAGGGTATATCTTACAAATTCTTCAAAAAGACCTCATATCAACTCCTCACTGACAGGAAACCCAATGTAAGTTATTTCCAAGTCTTCGGTGCTAAATGCTAGATAAGAGATCCTCACCATCACTCTAAATTTGCACCGAAAGCAGATGGGGGTTTTATGGTTGGTTACGGAAAGGACTCGCATGATACGTCTCCAACGTATCTATAATTTTTGATTGTTCCATGCTATTATATTACTCCTTTTGGATATTTATGGGCTTTATTTTACACATTTATATCATTTTTGGGACTAACCTACTAATCGGAGGCCCAGCCCGTATTGCTGTTTTTTTTGCCTATTTCAGTATTTCGAAGAAAAGGAATATCAAACGGAGTCCAAACGGAATGAAACCTTCGGGAGCGTGATTTTTGAAACGAACGTGATCCAGAGGACTTGTAGTGCAAGTCAAGAAGCAGCCGAGGCGGCCACGAGAGGGTAGGGCACCTCCCTATAGGGCGCGCCCCTGTCTCGTGGGCCCCTCGGGCGGCCACCGACGTACTTCTTCCTCCTATATAAGCCTACGTACCCCAAAAACATCCGGGGAGCCAACGAAACACAATTTCCACCGCCGTAACCTTCTATATCCACGAGATCCCATCTTGGAGCCTTCGCCGGCGCTCCGTTGGAGGGGGAATCGACCACGGAGGGCTTCTACATCAACATCCTTGCCCCTCCGATGAGTTGTGAGTAGTTTACCACAGACCTTCGGGTCCATAGTTATTAGCTAGATGGCTTCTTTTCTCTTTTTGGATCTCAATACAATGTTCTCCCCCTCTCTTATGGAGATCTATTCGATGTAAACTCTTTTTGCGGTGTGTTTGTCGAGATCCTATGAATTGTGGGTTTATGATCAAGTTTATCTATGAGAAATGTTTGAATGTCCTCGGAATTCTTTTATGTATGATTGAGTTAACTTTGCAAGTCTCTTCGAATTATCAGTTTGGTTTGGCCTACTAGATTGATCTTTCTTGCCATGGGAGAAGTGCTTAGCTTTGGGTTCAATCTTGAGGTGTCCTTACCCAGTGACAAAAAGGGTTGCAAGGCACGTATTGTATTGTTGCCATCGAGGATAAAAAGATGAGGTTTATATCATATTGCATGAGTTTATCCCTCTACATCATGTCATCTTGCTTAAGGCGTTACTCTGTTCTTATGAACTTAATACTCTAGATGCAGGCAGGAGTCGGTCGATGTGTGGAGTAATAGTAGTAGATGCAGGCAGGAGTCGGTCTACTTGTTGCGGACGTGATGCCTATATACATGATCATGCCTAGATAATCTCATAATTATTTGCTTTTCTATCAATTGCTTGACAGTAATTTATTCACCCACCGTAACACTTATGCTATCTTGAGAGAAGCCACTAGTGAAACCTATGGCCCCTGGGTCTATTTCTTATCATGTTTTCTTCCAATCTACTTTTATTTGCATCTTTACTTTTTGCATCTATCTTATAAAATACCAAAAATATATTTATCTTATCATACTATCTTTATTAGATCTCACTTTCGCAAGTGGCCGTGAAGGGATTGACAATCCCTTTATTGCATTGGTTGCGAGTTCTTTGTTTGTTTGTGTAGGTGCGTGGGACTTTTGAGGAGTCTCTTACTAGATTGATATCTTGGTTCTCAAAAACTGAGGGAAATACTTACGCTACTATTCCTGCATCACCCTTTCCTCTTCAAGGAAAACCAACGCAAGCTCAAGACGTAGCAAGAAGGATTTCTGGCGCCGTTGCCGGGGAGGTCTTCGCTCAAGTAAAGACATACCAAGTACCCATCACAAACTCATCTCCCTCGCATTTACATTATTTGCCATTTGCCTCTCGTTTTTCTCTCCCCCACTTCACCCTTGCCCTTTTATTCGCCCTCTCTTTCCCAATCTCCTCCTCTCTTTCGCTTGCCTTTTTCTGTTTGCTCGTGTGTTAGACCTTTTACCTTGTCGTTATGGCTAGTCCTCCTAACCTTGTTATCACTCCCAAACATGAAGTTCTTAATTTTAAGCAAAAGGAGGGAGAAAATTTAAAAGATGCTTGGCATAGAATTTGCAATGCTCAAAATAGATCTACTAGGAACCTTTCTACTTCCGTTCTTCTCCGCAATTTTTATGTAGGCATCACCCCTTGGAATAAATGTGTTCTTGATACTGTTGTCGGAGGTGATTTCTTGAGTAGCCATACGTTTGATGCTTATAATGCTATGTTAGATTTGTTTGGCCCACCACCTCTTTTGGTTAATGGAACTGTTTTAACTTTAGAACACGTGATGCAACGGGTTGATATTATTGAAAATAAAATGACCACTGTTGAGTTGATTGAAAATTTGGATAAAAAGATCCATAATCACATTACCCAATATGGATCTAGAGTTGGAGTTACCTTGAAAAATCTTAAAGAGAAAGAACCTATAGTTAATGAAAAAATAGATCTAGATTCTGAAAGAATTGGTAAACTTGAGGATATCATTACCAACTTAGGTTCCGCTTTTTCCTCCATGAAAAACACTCCAAAACCCCCTACCAAAACTGCCAAGTTTATTTATGTTCCTAAAAATAAGGGGGAATCTTCTAGTAAAGGAGACGCGGATCTCAAATCTATAAGTGTGCACCCCAATTGTCTCTCTATTGTTAAGGAACCTTTTGCTACAAACGGATTTCTTGAATTTTTGCCTAAAGGTTTAGTCATTGCTAAAAAGGGAGAAACCCCTAAAGATTATAAGTGCTCTATTGAGGACTTGAGTGCCAAAGATGGCACTACTTAGATCTATCTTCGCTTTTATGCCTAGCTAGGGGCGTTAAACGATAGCGCTAGTTGGGAGGCAACCCAATTTTCTTTGTGTTTTTTGTTTTTGTTTCTGTTTAGTAATAAATCTTGCATCTACCTTCTGTTTAGATGTGTTTTTATCTTTAAATTAGTGTTTGTGCCAAGTAGAACCTATAGGATAACCTATGATGATAGTTGATTTGATTATGCTGAAAAACAGAAACTTTGCGCGCACGGATTTAGTTTTGTTAAATCACAGAAACGTGCTTTTGCGTTTATTCTTTTTTTTGCTGATCAATAGACAAATTTTCCAGGACTTCCTATTTGGGTAAGATTTTTAGAGTTCGATAAGTTTGCGTTAGTTACAGATTGGTACAGACTGTTCTGTTTTTGACAGATTCTGTTTTTCGTGTGTTGTTTGCTTATTTTGATGCATCTATGGCTAGTAAAATAGTTTATAAACCATAGAGAAGTTGGAATACAGTAGGTTTAACACCAAAATAAATAAAAATGAGTTCATTACAGTACCTTATGTGGTGGTTTTGTTTTCTTTCACTAACGGAGCTTATAAGATTTCCTGTTGAGTTTTGTGTTGTGAAGTTTTCAAGTTTTGGGTAAAGCTTTTATGGACTATGGAATAAAGAGTGGCAAGAGACTAAGCTTGGGGATGCCCATGGCACCCCAAGATATTCAAGGATAGCCAAAAGCCTAAGCTTGGGGATGCCCGGGAAGGCATCCCCTCTTTCGTCTTCGTTCATTGGTAACTTTACTTGGAGCTATATTTTTATTCGCCACATGATATGTGTTTTGCTTGGAGCATCGTGTATTATATTAGTCTTTGCTTTTTAGTTTACCACAATCATCTTTGCTGTACACACCTTTTGGGAGAAGCCTACTTGATTAGAATTTGCTAGAATACTCTATGTGCTTCACTTATATCTTTTGAGCTTGATAGTTTTGCTCTAGTGCTTCACTTATATTTTTGAGAGCACGGTGGTGATTTAATTTTGAAGAAATTGCTAGTCTCTCTTGCTTCACTTATATCTTTTTGAGAGTCTTTTAGAACAGCATGGTATTTGCTATGGTGACAAAGTTGGTCATAGAATGATGAGCATCCAAGTTGGGTATAATAAAAACTATCATAGAAAAGAATCGGATGCTATGATCAATTTGATGCTTGATAATTGTTTTGAGATATGGAGGTAGTGATATTAAAGTCATGATAGTTGAGGTGATTATGAAAAATACTTGTGTTGAGGGCTGTGATTCCCGTAGCATGCACGTATGGTGAACCGCTTTGTGATGAAGTTGGAGCGCAATTTTATTTATTGAGTGTCTTCCTTATGAGTGGCGGTCGGGGACGAGCGATGGTCTTTTCCTACCAATATATCCCCCTAGGAGCATGCGCGTAGTGCTTTGGTTTTTGATGACTTCTAGATTTTTGCAACAAGTACATGAGTTCTTTTGACTAATGTTGAGTCCATGTATTATACGCACCTCACCCTTCCACCATTGCTAGCCTCTCTTGTGCCGCGCAACTTTCGCCGGTACCATACACCCACCATATACCTTCCTCAAAACAGCCACCATACCTACCTATTATGGCATTTCCATAGCCATTCCGAGATATATTGCCATGCAACTTTCCACCATTCCGTTCATATAACATGCATTACTTTTGTCATATTGCTTTTTGCATGATCATGTAGTTGACATCGTATTTGTAGCAAGGCCACCTTCATAATTTTCATACATGTCGCTCTTGACTCATTGCATATCCCGGTACACCGCCAGAGGCACTCATATAGAGTCATATCTTGTTCTAGCTTGAGCTGTAATTTTTGAGTTGTAAATCCATAAAAGTGTGACGATCTTCATTATTAGAGTATTGTCCTAGTGAGGAAAGGATGATGAAGACTATGATTCCCCCACAAGTCGGGATGAGACTTCGGACTTTACAAAAAGAAAAAAAAAGAAGAAAAAAAATAGAAAGGCCAAAAAGAAAAAAAAGGAAGGCCAAAGAAAAAAAGAGAAAAAGAAAAAAAGGAAAAGAAAAAAATAAAATGAGAGAAAAAGAGAGAAGGGACAATGCTACTATCTCTTTTTCCACACTTGTGCTTCAAAATAGCACCATGATCTTCATGATAGAGAGTCTCATACGTTGTCACTTTCATATACTAGTGGGAATTTTTCATTATAGAACTTGGCTTGTATATTCCAATGATGGACTTCCTCAAAATGCCCTAGGTCTTCGTGAGCAAGCAAGTTGGATGCACACCCACTTAGTTTCTTTTGTTGAGCTTTCATATATTTATAGCTCTAGTGCATCCGTTGCATGGCAATCCCTACTCACTCACATTGATATCTATTAATGGGCATCTCCATAGCCCGTTGATACGCCTAGTTGATGTGAGATTATCTTCTCCTTTTTGTCTTCTCCACAACCACCATTCTATTCCACATCTATAATACCTAAATAGTACATCCCCACTATGTTATTTCTCTCTACATGCAGCCTATCCACATCATCAGTCTAGCCACATCAGCATTTCATCACTGTTTTACATGGGGGACCCACCACAGGTTGACCAGGGTACAGAACAGCCACGTCACCGTTCAGTTACCACTGCCTATGCCTCCACAGAGTACACGAACAGGTACAGAACCTCAAAGAGAAATTGCTTACAGACGGCTGTCTCTCTCCCTCTATTCAGCTGAATCCATCGACGGATCGACTCCCTTTTCCCTGTGTATATACTCCGGCGTGGCGGTCGGGATCCCATTATCCCATCTCATACCCTCCGGCAGGACCACTAGCCTGAACCCATCGACTTTCCCCTGTTTATAGTCCGGCGCGGCGGCCGGCTCACGGCCCTCCGGCTATACCACCCGACCGCCTCCCCCGCGTGATTCCTCGAGGATCGCTCGGGCTAAGTTCCCCTTCTAAGTGTCGTGCCATGGCCCTCCGAGTCTGTGGTGCCAGGACTGTGAATTCACATCGTGTGCATATTTCAGCCGCCGCTGTCACCGCGGGTCAGCGTTCTCCCACCATGATCTCCCTCGGGTGAATTCCTCTCTGTTTTCTTATATTTCTCCTTGATTCATAGCCTGGTGTTCATATTGTCCTTGGATTTAAGTCAAGCTGCCTGTACAGCTGTACATTACGGTGTTGATTCACATCTTTTACAAGTAGTATGGCGTGTGTTTGCAAACAGACATATAAGCACCATGTGTATCATGTGGTCGAGGTACCTATTTAGAGATCACCATTGTTGTTAGAGATTTCATCAACAACATTGATATATTGTATTGTTGATAGATATCTTTTCAACAACATTGGCCTACTTAATTCATGATATATTTTGCGTGAGCATTATTTATTTGATTGTTGTTTTTTCATGATTGGCAAATCTGATAATCAAAAATCTTTTTTTCATCAGGTCATCGCAGAAGATTGTATTCATTTCTAATCCCTTTGTATACTCCCAAGGTATGACCTTTTGAACTATTATTTAGTTTCATTTCAGCAGCTGTATGTAGAAGTTGAAAAACCCCAATTTTGTTAAGAAAAAGTCTAAACTCTCAAATAGCCTGCGAGCAGAACGTCACAGGCTTTCCTCGGCGTTGTCAGATCCATGTCGTGAGTGGTATTTGTTTCCTTACTACAAGTTTAGAGCTGATTTAAATTCTTGCACCGGCCTTTGTGTCAGAGCTACCGTCACTGCATTTGCCGGCGACACCACACACTACTTGAAGTTGCTACCTTCTCTCCTTCAAGCTCGGCATTAGTAGGTGCCTGCCTGATCCAACAGCCGATGTTTTCTCTCTGATGACTCTCCAATCTGCAAATTGATTTTTGTCCCCTACTCATGCTACACAAGGGTGGCACTTGGACCATAGCCTGTCTGACATGGATGCACTCCCGTTTCTATTCTGAAGAATTTAGTATTGGTGTTTTATTCTATACATTTCTATTTTAAAATTGTTGATTCAAACTTGCTAGGTTTCCTAACGACGCGTGGTAAAACGTCTGTTATCAACCAAATTTGGAATTCTTCAGAAGGTGAGGATGTTTGTCTCTTCTGTAGCATTTAGAATATTTGTTAGCTAGCTGTAGGTATTTTTACTTGCTTCACCCAGTTATTTTTCGGTAATGATTGGCCATGTTAATTCCCTCTATCTAATTCTGTCAACTAGATCATGCACGGGTTCAAACAGGTTTATGAAATGGCTATTATTTTACTGATAGCAACTCAGTAACTCGAGTATAGCACCTACTGCAGTACTGCTATGTTATAGGCTTATATCAGATATAAGGACAAGTTGTTTTATTTCAGGTGGTGACCCCCCTTTCCCCAACAATTTCTGATTGCAGTTTGTTTTTCGTTTGTCTCATATGACATTAATGTAATATTTCCGACAACACTTAGACTAAATTTAAGAGGGAGAACAAACTTTATACACTAAGCAATTTCGATAATCTGAGGGCTTGGCGCCTTTTGTTCAAGTTTGCGAGCTACTGCCTGTACTTCAGGAATATCATTTAGTGACTGCCAAAATCTGTTGATGCGTGTACAGAATATCAACAAATGTAACATACTCATTTTATTGTCTATGTTGTCGTAACTTGTGCGAACATCCAAATGGTCGAGATGATTTAATGTAATTGAAACCTTTAGCCTAACTTGATGCATGGACATGAAAGATTAATTTTTATTAGACACGCTTTCTGGATGAATGGAAAATTATTCTCAATGTCCGAAACACCATTTGAGGCACTGATAATACATACATGGTACTTCTGCTTTAGTACACTATTTTCTTTCAGATGTATACAATATAGTTGGTGTTTTTTCTCTTGCAAATTATTTGCTCAAACTTGCCGCTGCAACGCAGCTGGCTTACCCTGATACTATTATCCATTTGGAGCTTCTGCAACCTGATGGATAATACACCCTTTGAAGTTGTCCGGATGACTGTTGAGTCCTATCTTATCTTTTAGTTCAGGTTTAGGTGATAATTGGTCGTGAGGTCCTGATTTGGGTTCCATGCTGCGATTTCCATGTCAGACTATGATGGGGAATGAGTATGACATGCTAAGTTCGTCTCTTCCATTGTCATATTGTTTTAGTTTTACTCCAATGTGAAGGCACGTCTCCATACATGTGGATGTCCAATCTCAATTCTCAACACACTCGGTTTAAGAATAAGTTGTGGCCTTCAAAGACCAGGTTCGCTACACTTGGCCTCACTGCCAAACTCGGGCTTTTGCTTTTGTTTTTGAGTTGACGTCTAAACTTTGCAAATGGTGAGAAGAAGAAGATAAAAATGATGCAACATTGTAAGTTGCATCCATATTTTCTAATTGTTGACCTATAGGCATGACACCGTTTCTCTTGGTCCATCTGATTATGTGTTTGTAGGTGATTAAGATTTATTTTACATTTTTTTGTCAGCATTTGATTAAGTTTAGGGTAGCATGTATTGATCATGTGTATTTTTCTGAAAAAAATGGCACAAGCATTGCCAAGGCACCTCACTGGACATGGGATCTCTTATTAACTCCATCAGTGTATGTGTATACCTACAATGCAACATTTATTCTGTAAGAAATATATTTCTTTCTATCGATGCTATGGATTTAACATAATTTTCAGTATACCATTGTGGTTCATTAATTCTCAATATTTCAACAAAAAGCAACATCTTTTCTAAATGATGCAGAAGCTTATATGTCTTATGTTAATCGTGTGTTCTTGGAAACATGGTTTAGTTTTTTGTACTCTTATGGACTTTCAATGATGATCTATAGCTTTTCAACTTTGCTTTTTCAAGCATTTAATTATCTTACGATTTAGTGTGTGTTCCCGCCGCAACGCGCGGGGTATCATCTAGTATAATGCTATATCCATGGCTCACGCTCATGTATTGCGTGAAAGTTGAAAGAGTTTGAGATTTTTAAAGTATGAAACAATTGCTTGGCTTGTCATCGGGGTTGTGCATGATTAAATACTTTGTGTGATGAAGATAGAGCAACAGTCAGACTATATGATTTTGTAGGGATAACTTTCTTTGGCCATGTTATTTTGAGAAGACATGATTACTTTGATTAGTATGCTTGAAGTATCACCATTTTCATGTTAATATGAACTTTTATTTTGTATCATTTGGATCTGAACATTCATGCCACAATAAAGAAAATTACATTGAGAATTATGCTAGGTAGCATTGCACATCAAAAATTCCTTTTTTATCATTTACCTACTCGAGGACGAGCATGAATTAAGCTTGGGGATGCTTGATACGTCTCCAACGTATCTATAATTTTTGATTGTTCCATGCTATTATATTACCCCTTTTGGATGTTTATGGGCTTTATTTTACACATTTATATCATTTTTAGGACTAACCTACTAACCGGAGGCCCAGCCCGTATTGCTATTTTTTTTTGCCTATTTCAGTATTTCGAAGAAAAGGAATATCAAACGGAGTCCAAACGGAATGAAACCTTTGGGAGCGTGATTTTTGGAACGAACATGATCCAGAGGACTTGGAGTGCAAGTCAAGAAGCAGCCAAGGCGGCCACGAGAGGGTAGGGTGCGCCCCCTGTCTTGTGGGCCCCTCGGGCGGCCACCGACGTACTTCTTCCTCCTATATATGCCTACGTACCCCAAAATCATTCAGGGAGCCAACGAAACACAATTTCCACCGCCGTAACCTTCTGTATCCACTAGATCCCATCTTGGAGCCTTCGCCGGCGCTCCGCCGGAGGGGGAATCGACCACGGAGGGCTTCTACATCAACATCCTTGCCCCTCCGATGAGTTGTGAGTAGTTTACCACAGACCTTTGGGTCCATAGTTATTAGCTAGATGGCTTCTTCTCTCTTTTTGGATCTCAATACAATGTTCTCCCCCTCTCTTGTGGAGATCTATTCGATGTAAACACTTTTTGCGGTGTGTTTGTCGAGATCCGATGAATTGTGGTTTTATGATCAAGTTTATCTATGAGAAATATTTGAATCTCCTCTGAATTCTTTTATGTATGATTGAGTTATCTTTGCAAGTCTCTTCGAATTATCAGTTTGGTTTGGCCTACTAGATTGATCTTTCTTGCCATGGGAGAAGTGCTTAGCTTTGGGTTCAATCTTGCGGTGTCCTTACCCAGTGACAGAAAGGGTTGCAAGGCACGTATTGTATTGTTGCCATCGAGGATAAAAAGATGGGGTTTATATCATATTGCATGAGTTTATCCCTCTACATCATGTCATCTTGCTCAAGGCGTTACTTTGTTCTTATGAACTTAATACTCTAGATGCTGGCAGGAGTCGGTCGATGTGTGGAGTAATAGTAGTAGATGCATGCAGGAGTCGGTCTACTTGTTGCGGATGTGATGCCTATATACATGATCATGCCTAGATAATCTCATAATTATTCGCTTTTCTATCAATTGCTCGACAGTAATTTGTTCACCCACCGTAATACTTATGCTATCTTGAGAGAAGCCACTAGTGAAACCTATGGCCCTCGGGTCTATCTCTTATCATATTTGCTTCCAATCTATTATTTGCATCTTTACTTTTTGCATCTATCTTATAAAATACCAAAAATATATTTATCTTATCATACTATCTTTATTAGATCTCACTTTTGCAAGTGGCCGTGAAGGGATTGACAACCCCTTTATTGCGTTGGTTGCGAGTTCTTTGTTTGTCTGTGTAGGCGCGTGGGACTTTTGAGGAGCCTCCTACTAGATTGATACCTTGGTTCTCAAAAACTGAGGGAAATACATATGCTACTATTGCTGCATCACCCTTTCCTCTTCAAGGAAAACCAACGCAAGATCAAGACGTAGCATCGCACACCTACAGAGTCTTCAACATCAACCATCACAAGGTTGTGAAACTGTAGATGTGCGGTTCGATGAAACTAATGGCTCGCAAAGAGAGCACCTACCTCCTATGCTAGATGAAATGTCACCTGAGGAATCCATCAAGTTCAAAGCTACTGAGGATGTCATCCCTACCGAAGAATCTGCTGAAGAAGTCATTCCTGATCGTAAAGAAAATCATGTTGGTGATGCTGAAGAAACTGGTCATGAAGAAACTGCTGGGCCTAAGCAAAGTCGTCAACCCACACATCCTAGCATTGCAAAACAAGTGCAAGTCGAGAAGATCATCGATGACATTCGTGCACCAGGTCCCCTCACACGCTCAAAAGCTTCACATTTATCTAACTTTTGTGGGCATTTTGCATTTGTCTCTATCACAGGGCCCACTAAAGTAGATGAAGCATTCATTGGATCCGAGTGGATTCAAGCCATGCAATATGAATTGCATCAATTCAAACTCAACAATGTGTGGGAGCTTGCCAAGCGACCAGACCCACGCAAGCACAACATCATCGGTACCAAATGGATCTACCGCAACAAAAAAGACGAAAATGGCCTCGTGGTGAGGAATAAGGCTCGTCTTGTAGCTCAAGGCTACACACAGGTTGAAGGAATTGTTTTCGATGAAACTTTTGCACCTGTTGCTAGACTTGAGGCTATTCGCATATTGCTTGCTTATGCTAACCATCATAATATCATCTTACAACAAATGGATGTGAAAAGTGCATTCCTCAGTGGTAAGCTTGAGGAAGAAGTATATGTTGCTCAACCACCAGGTTTTGAGGATCCAAAATTTCCAGATCACGTCTACAGACTCAACAAGGCCCTCTATGGCCTCAAGCAAGCACCTCAGGCATGGTATGACACACTGAAGGAATTCCTCATGAAGAAAGGCTTCAAACCCGGTTCACTTGACCCAACTATTTTCACCAAAACATATGATGATGAATTATTCGTGTGCCAAATATATGTTGATGATATTATCTTTGGCTGTACTAACCAACATTACAGTGATGAATTTGCCTATATGATGAGTGAATAATATCAAATGTCTATGATGGGAGAATTGAAATTCTTCTTAGGTCTTCAGATTCGTCAACAATACAATGGCATATTCATATCTCAGGAGAAATACCTCAAGGATGTATTGAGAAAATTTGGCATGCAAGATTGCAAAGGCGTCAAAATTCCTATGCCCACAAATGGCCATCTATGCACTAATCAAAATGGTAAAGACTTCGATCAAAAGGTATACCACTCCATGATTGGCTCTTTATGTACCTATGTGCATCTAGGCCGGATATTATGCTTAGTGTTTGCATGTGTGCCCGATTTCAAGCTACACCAAAAGAATCACATCATAAGGGTGTGAAGCATATTCTTCGATATCTAGCTCACACACCAACACTTGGATTATGGTATCCCAAGGGCTCTTACTTTTATCTCATTGGATATTCAGACTCTAACTATGCTGGCGATCGGGTGGACCGCAAGTCAACGTCAGGCACATGCCATTTCCTCGGATGATCCTTGGTATGTTGGTCCTCGAAGAAGCGAAACTGCGTATCACTCTCCACTGCAGAAGCTGAGTATATTGCCGTGCTCAATTACTATGGATGGAGCAAACACTCAAGGACTATGGCATCGACGTGAAGAATGTGCCACTCTACTGCGACAACGAGAGTGCTATCAAGATTGCTCACAACCCAGTTCAGCACTTGAAGACAAAGCACATCCAGATTCGTCATCATTTTCTTCGTGACCATGTGTTGAAGGGCGACATCTCCATCGACCATGCAAGTACTGAAGACCAGCTAGCCGATATATTCACAAAGCCCTTGGAGGAGAAGAGATTTAGCAAGTTGCGGTGTGAGCTAAATATCCTAGAATCTTCGAATGTTCTTTGAAAGGACACACATCCTAACACTTATGCTGACTTGATGACTTAGATGTGCAACACATGAAGTAACGTTTTTCTTCAATCAATGAAGACTAACCCTCTAAGTGTGAAGAAATTAATGAAGAAATTGATTCTCAAAACCCTACGAGAATTATACGCGGTGTCTGAAATCAGCTTTCTTATACGTGGGTTACGCCACCAACCAAAGTTGAAAATCTTCAATTTGAGTTTTTCTTCTTTTTGAAATTCCTCAGTTTTTCAAATTCTTTAACCTTGCATTGTCTTCACTCTTTCCGTCGTTGTATTCTGCACACCACTTCCGCACTGCACGCTCAACAGAAGCGCACTTCATCATTTTGACGACGAGCACTGCAATGCTTCACGGGAGAACTGCTTCATTTTCCGGTGTTCCGCCCGCGCGTTCTATGTGGAATCGGGTGTCGTGGGATGATTCAGTTTGTGTCTGCATCTCATTTTAGCTTTATTCTTTCTGATTTACAGGAAAATATACTATAGTTCTTGCAAATCGACGGATTTGGCGGACGAGCTTTCTCTGTTCGTTCGTGTTCGCGTCAGATGCGATTTTTTGTGTGCTCGGATGTTGTTATTTAGTAGGAATTCTTTGATTGCGTTCGTTTTAATCGGTCCGTTCACTCTATAATTTGTTAATTTTTAGGAGTTAGTTTTCAATTCTTGGTATGTTGGTTGTGCGGGCGGGTGAGCTTCGTCCGCTCCTCTGTTCTTGTTGATTTTTTTGATTTTTGCCCGTCCACGCGTGTTTGAATATTGTAATTACTGTTGCTGTAGGTTTGAATTCATTATATTGCGGGTATAATTGTCATTTTTTGAATCGCGTTTTTTAAATGAAAGGTGATGCTGTTCGTCAAGTTGCCATGTCTTCCATGTAAAATTTTTGCGGGTGTATTGTTCGATGGTTTAGTGGCTGTAGAATTTTTAGGCGAGTTATGGAAGTGCGAGTGAAATTGACACCTCTATCAGTCTATCACATTGTCTGTAGTTTTACTGCTTTAATTTTATTTGTTGTAGTCGCGGAAACGTTGTAGTGCACTGCATTTTCTTTGGTAGCGTACTTCGTGTAGCTTTATTACAGTGGTTATGGCTGTTTACGAGATTTCTCCTTTTCGTAAACTACATTCTGTGTTTACTACATTCTGTGTTCTAGATGACTGCATAATATGCATTTCTGTACTGCATTAGCAGTGTTGTTAATGATCTATTCTGCTATTAGAAGGGATGGTCGATGATGCGCTTGTGTTAGCTGAATAGTTATTATAAGAATTTTTTTGAACTGCATACTATGAGAATTGTTTTTGAACATCATTTGTTAACTGCAAAGTTTCGACCATTTGCACTTCCTTGTTACTGTTTGGAGGGCTGCCTTTCGTTATTATTAGTACCACACTATGTGTTCGAGAGAACTGCATTACTGCCATCAGCAACTTTGTCTAAAAGGGATGATAAAATGACGTAGTTGAGGTTGCATACTTTGATTGCAATGTATGAACAAACTTATATACGCAATTGACTCCTAGTTTTACTGGGATATATATTATACTGCAACATGTGTGCACTGCAATGTCAGTAACAGTGTACTTCTCCAGCATATTAATATAACTGCAATGCTTATCTACTGACCCTTTTTTTTGTACATATGTCGATACATGGCGTGGTACTGAAGAAAGATAGGTGGAAGCATCTAGTCTTAATAGCTAACAGATCTGAACAACAATACAAATTCTGTTTTGTATTTTTGTTGATATTACTGAACAAATTGATTGAACTATATATTCAGATGTGTATTTGCAGTCTAGATTATGTCCAAAAATTGTGAGTGGAAAACATACCCAACTTTCCTGTAGATCTTTGGTTGTGAGGCGATGAAGAAATGGCGCACGAAACCCCCTGTTGGGTATCATCAGGCAGCCGAGCATGCTGCGCCACTCGGTGTTGGTGAGCTGTAGGCCTTCTGCGAAGACGCATGTGTCCGCTAGCGGCGCCATCCTTGACAAGCACCCGCACTTGCAGTCCATGACGGGTTCAGTGGAATTCCAGAGAAGAGTTGTGGATGTGATGAACCCTAGATCTACGTTTTGAGGAAAATGAGGAACGGGGGGAGGAGTTGTGCTAGTATGTAGCACGAATGGATAAGTTTTTATGCAACCGATCGAGCAATGGCAGTAATAAATGTTGTGGTTGGCGTTAGGTGGTGGATTGGATCTGATTCAGTGAACACGAACGCATTCAAGAAGGAACAGTACTGCTTACTTGAGAATAGGGAACTGCATTGTCATATCACGACGGACTGCGAACGCGTGGTTGGGCCTGTGTTTGTGTATGGTATGTAGCATTTTTTTTAATTTTCAGTGGCCTCTCTTATTTTTTGTTGGCCCTGTGTTCTGGTAGTGAAGACGGAATTGGGCCCAGGTCGGCCTGTGAGCACACGGCTGGTTCCCGTTGCGCTGTGTGTGCGTCCTAATGTTTAGTCCCACCTCGCCCGCGGAAGGCGCGCCCGACTTGTTTATAAGCGCTGGCGAGACATACTGGTCAAACTCCTCTGTATACTTATCTGGGCGCTTATACACGGCGCTCGCTGCTATATGCTCTATGACCTGTGGGTCCATGTGCAACCGGCCCCATGCACTGTGACTCAGAACGACTCGCCTTCTGTGGGCGTAGACCTATTACGAGACTGGCTGGGGCCGATGCCACCTGGGTGGTCAATTTTTTTCTTTTAATATTTCTGCCCTGTGTTTTTTTTTTCAATGTTGGAGTGTGCACTGCATTGATCAGGGTTCTGTACTGCATTGTATACGCATTGCGTACTGCATGTATAGTTGTCATTTTTTTGTTTCCGTCTTTTTGCTATCAGTTAATCTTTTTTCCCAATGTATGGGAGTGCACTGCTTTGTAAATCATACGCGTAATGCGTTGATTATGGTTCTGTGCTGTACGTTCATATATTTCTATACTTCATTGATTATTTACGTGTTTGCGTTTTTCATTTTCTGCTTTTGCTCTTATGTATTATTTTTTCAAATTTAGGTTCGTGCACCGCTTTGTTGGGTATGTTAATGCTTCGTTGGACAGATTCTATACTGCATTCTGTACTGCATTCGTACACAACTTGCACTGCATGCGTCCTGTTTGCAGACTGCAACTCATTTTTCGTTTTCTGCACTACTCGAATCTAGTGATACATTAGCAGACAACAGAAAACAAATTATCACAGATATTCTGTACGACAATTTCATCACCAGCAAACTAAGTTGAGCAGAAAGCAAACTAACATAATCAGAGTTCATCATTACAAAGCGATTGTGCATGGCAAGCAAACTAGGTTCAGCACACAAGCAAACTAACGATACATAAGCAAACAACACAAAGCAAATTTGATGATAATTCTAAAAGAACGCTGGCATTCTTGGCTCCTGGCCGGCACCATCTTCTTCTTCACCAGTTAGGCTCTTCCCATCCCCAGCTGCTCCTGGCGCGCTTGTTGGGTGGCTCCTCCTTCTCCAGCTTTGCACGACGAAGGCCGGCCTGGGTGAGGGTGATGCGGTTCCATATCTCATACGCTGCATAGGCGTCCTTTGCCGCGTACTCGATGTGCCTCCTGGACAGAGGCAGGATGGCCCAGCGCTGGTGCTCGGCGTCGGTGATCTTCTTCTTCATGTTGCTGTAGTAGTCGTCGATGAGCGCGTCGGAGACGTCTCCGAGGGAGTCCAACGGCTTGGTTGCGTCGGGCACCCTCCACTCCTTCTGGATGTCGACGAAGTTGGCGACCTCCAGTTTGACGCGCTCCAGCCTGGTTTTGTCGCCGTCGATGGAGAAGCCTGCAAAGGTGTACCTGGGGTCAGCGAGGAAGTTGTCGAGGACGGTGCACCTTTCAGTGTCGCTCATTTGGAAGAGCAGCACTGGGTGATTCTTGCTGACGGAGAGCTGGCAGAGGGCGGGTTTCTGCGTCGCTTCAGGGTCGTTGTCGTACTCGAGATCAATGCCGACAATCTTGTGGCGCTGGAGGCTGAGGTGGCGCTTGTACTGCGCGAGGGTGATCGCCATCTGCTTCTTGTCGTTGGTGTGGATGACGTGCAACTTGGTGTTGCCGTGCGCCTCCACGGCGTTGTCGCCCTTGTACTCGTCGGTGAACGTCATCGCCGGTGGTGGGAGCGTAATGGATACTTGTGTTGTTGTGGATGTGGATGAGAAGGCCTTTGGCAGGGGTCTGAATTTAAGGGGAGGGCGCGGGGTGGGATGGCCTCGTAGGATGAACTGCACGATCGCGCTGATGATGCGGTTGTGCGGATCGTGGGTTGGTTTTGCATCTGTGATCGTGGGCTTGTGGCGATGGAACTGCTCCGATCGGGTGTATGTATGCGAACGTGGGTTTTTTTTAAGGTGGGTTTTTTTTATCAGCACATTTTTTTTAACCATCACTTTTTTCTATTCGAACGGGCATTTTGTCATGTTTTATAGATGTATACTGGGTGACAACATAACTACATTGCTTACAATTAAGCACTGCGTCGCGTACAAATCAGAACTGCAACATTGTATACATGTGTGTGCTTCATCGTTTTTTGCGTGTCTGTTGCTATATGCTTCGGTGGTCTGCATTGCGCACCGGAATGCACTGCATACTTCTACCGACCCGTACTGCATCTTGTTTTTGCCGGTACTTATTGCAGTCCCTGGCACGGGACGGATAGGAAATGGGAGGGGGGGGGGGGTGGGGGTGGCCCCCCCCACTTTTTTTTCGAACTTATTGTTTTTTCTTGGTCGGTTTTGTTGGGCCTATTGTTTTTCAAACTTTTTTTTCGAACTTATTCTTTGTATGCTTTTTAATGACGTGGAGTGTACTACTTTTTGGTAAATCATCGGTGCAGTGCATTGATCATGGTTATGTACTAGATGTGAACTTCATTCCTTACTGCATGTACAGTTCTCATTTTTTATCCCGTGTTTTTACTTTTTTTGTAATCTTTTTTTTTCGAATGTATGGGACTGCACTGCTTAGCAAATTACGACTGTACTACATTGTTTATGATACTGTACTGCAAGTTCGTGTACTTCCGCACTGCGTTAACTTATTCCGCGTTTGCGTTTTTCTTCATCCCGAAAAGAAATGCATAATGGCGTACTGCATCCCGTATAGAAATGCACTGCATTTTTCCAGCAGTGCGTATTGCATTTATTTTTTTGCCTGTGCTGAGAGCGGATGGGGGGGGGCACATTTTTTTTGTGGCACTTAATTGAAGGTAGACATTTTTTTAGGATGTGTTATTTTAACATGCGTTTTGTTTTTGATTTTAACTTTTTTTACGAACTGTATGTATTTTGTTTGTTGTTTTACCGTTTTTAAATTTCATGGTTCTTCACAGGTAACTGCATCATGTGTTTTTTTGTTGATTTTTAGTAATATGTGCGTTTTGATGTAGACTGGCTTATTTTGTCCGGGCTGTTTTTGGGCCGGCCCATTATTTGTTACCCTTTTTGCGAAACGTGGGCCTCCTGCGTGTCGTTTCCACGCTATTCCACCGCTCCGCTGTTAGAGAAAGAGACCGAGAACAATCCCCTCTCCTCTCTTGCAGTTTCTCCCGAGGCATCTCTCCCTCGAGCAAAACCACCGTCGCGCGCAGCAACGGCTGTCGCCCGGAGAACCGCCGCCCTCAAGAGGTCCTTATTCCTGCATTCGGCGTCGCTGTCCGCTCCGTGAGCCTTTGCCGCCGCGCTCCCGCAGCCCTTTCCCTTCCCCGCCCCGCCTTCCCCCTTCCCGCCGCCGTCGCCGCACACTTTTCTTCGGTACGTTTCGCTTGGCTCGGTGTTGATTGTCCCCTCGCCTTGTTTTTGTGATTCTTGTAGTTGCTGTAGCTCTTTTTGCTTGTGTAATTTTTCGTAGGCAGTCGATTTTATCTCATTTTGAAGTCGATAGTTGTGTGTAGCAATGCGGATCTAGGGTTTCGTGAGATTTTCGCCGATTTTGTTGCTTATGTCTGTCACTTCGTCCTTTGTGTTGCAGGGAAACGCTATGTCTTCGCCGAGCAGGCAGGGAGAAGGGGTTCAGGGTATGTGGAGTGATTATTCCTTAGGCTTTGTTTATTTTGTTTGGTGTTTATCTAGTTTCCTAATTCATCCTGCATACTGGGTTATGCTCTGTTAGTTGTCAGCGTTCGTTTGCATTATTTTGTCATGTGATGTTTTTGTAATTTCTTTTTTCTTGTTTTTTTGAATCCAGCAGGTGATTGCAGTGCTCATAATGATACACCAATTGTCTCTCCTTGTCCTGGTGGTAAGGATCATGGTGTCAAGGGAGGACATCAAGTGAATTCGCCGATTGAATCTTCTCCTATAACTATGGCCCCTCCTTCTGGTATGTGGTTAATTTGTTTATTTTTGTGTATGCTTTGTTTTATCTAGTTCGACATTTTTATTGCGAATATCCGTGATTTTACTATATGCAGCACTGCATTTTATTTTTTGTATGTGAACTCCAGAGTATGTACTTGTGAACTGCATTGTCGTTTTATTCAAGTTTTTTGTACAATGCATTATTTTTTAATTTGAGTTTATGGTTGAGCACTACATTTATGTGTCTAACTGTACTGCATTTGTTCTTTTTGTGCAATTTTTAACGAGCATAGACAAACTTTATTTTGATGCAGTGTCTGTTTTCCATGCTGGGGCGCCTGGGTTTGAGGAGGTTACTCAATTGATTGACCATTATTTTGCAGAGGGTAATGTTGGTGTGAGCTTTGATCAGAGACGTCCTGTCTTGTCTGAAACACAGTCGCAGTCTGTTGATGGTACAGAGGAAGTTGCACAGGATTGGATGGTCCCGGAACAGGTTCGTCAATATGAGTTGAAGCAAAGCAAGAAGAAGTTGAGGTTTGAAATTGAGTCAAAAGAGTTTGCTGAAAAGGAGAAGCATAGGAGATCTGCAGATGGTGGCAAGGGTGGTAAATTTGGCAAGGTGAAGAAGAGGTTGAGTACTGTTGTTGAGGAAGGTGGTACACCTCGGCGGAGTCCACGTGTTGCTGGAATGAAGAAGAATCTTGGCAAGAGACCCGCTGAAGTTGGTGGAAGTGATGATCCTCAGCGCAAACGACTACATGTCACTGAAGGTCCCAATTCTGATGACGATGACTTTGTGCTTGCTGATTATGTGAAGGGTGTTCATCCTTCTAGACGCAAAGACTGTGGTTCATCTAAGACTGTACCCAAGCGTGCCCATGATGATGTCACGAAGATGTTGGTGGTGATTCTGGCGAGGAGGTGGATGCTGCTCCAAAGGTTTGTTGAAGTGCACTGCATTTGTTTCCTTCATTTTGTTATTCTTTCTGTATTTTCGTTTTTTATGCGTAATCTTCTAATGTGGACTGCATTTCCCTTTACACAGAGGAAGAAGTCTAGTAAGAGCAATGCAACTGAAGATGATGGTGAGGGAGATGATTCTCGATTTAACAAGACCGTGCGTTTGTCGCTTCCCACTGTTAGGGATGCTGGATTTGGTGTTGTCTTTGATCTGACAGTAAAGAAAAATGTGTCACGCATTCTTATGTGCTATTTGATGGGAGTGATTGACCCTGCCACTATGTTAATGGACTTTGGGAATGGCAGGGTTCTTCGAATCAATCGTGATGCAGTTCATCACATTTTTGATTTACCTATGGGAAGTCACACTGCACCCATGCCTGCTTCCAGCGGTCATGATGAATCGTTGACTGCCCTCAAGGATGAGCTTGTCTTTGACCGTTCAAAAAGTATAGGTGTCAAGGACTTGCTTGAGAAGTTGAAGGTGTTGGTGGAGGAAGATGATTATGTGAGTGTTGACCTTGCTGTGAAGGTGTTCTTCCTTATACTTTACCAGAATTTGCTATGCCCGGGGCCTACAGTCCGTTTGGGTAGAGTTGCTGCGATGGTAGAGAACATGGATTATGCGGCTATGGCTCAGATGGACTTTTGTCATCTTGTTGTTGATGAGTTGCAGGCAGCTGTGGTTAGGTGGCAATCAGAAGGCAGCAAGCAGAATTGTGCAGAGGGTTGTGCCATTGTCCCCCTGATTATGTATCTTGACTCCCTGAAGCTTTGCAAATTTTCAGTCATGCACACATTGACGCCACGTGCGTCATACCTGATGACCAAGGACCTGATGAAGTTGTACAATGAGGATGTGCTTGTGAAGGGAAAGATTTACTTGGAAAGCTACAAATTTGGGAAGCTGCCGGCTAGTGCACCTGATTTTTTAATATCAGATTTTTTTTAAAAAAATGTGCAGTCATTATAAATGTGAACTATTCTAGTACTCACATGTGTACTTCTCTTTGCGTGTTCTCTTTTTTTGCAGTGGAAGGCGTCAGGTGATATTGTGTACAACCGTCCTGTTGCAGTTGTACACGGCAACTCTGATGCGGGGCCTAGCACTCATGATAGGTTTTATGAGCCTATCTGTAGTCAGCTTCCTAGTTGTGATGATGAGGTGCTGCATACTCGTGGTTTCATGCCTCGACAGATGTTTGATAATACAAGCTCTTATAAACAGACATTTGTTGGCGGCAAAAAGCATGATGAGATTGATGAGCTTCTTCTGAAGGTTTTGAAGCTGACTGAAGATTTGCCAACCTCTGGTGACAGGTTGAGGACAGTTGCTGGTTTTTTCCCTGTTGGCCATGGCCCACGAGATGAAGATATTGTCGCTGCTCACAATTTTGATTGTGGTGTGATTGAAAGCCTGAAGATTGCAGTGACAAATGTTCGTTCTTCGTATGCTCAATTGAGACATTCACAAGAAGAAAAATGCGGTCGGTATGAGAAGGATGCTGGGCATATTGTGGATGAAATGATCCGTCAGGACGCTAGCGTTGGTGCTGATAATGTATGTTCTATGTTTTTTGTGGCTTTTTGGACCTCTTTTTTGTGTATTATGTTGACTGCTCCTCACTATTTTTTTTGGGTAATAGGCTGGAGTGGAATCTTCTGCTGTCGATGGAACTAGAGACGATGGAGTTGGTCAGGTATAAATACTCCTGCCATGTCTGTTCTGCCATGATTCCCTTTTTCTTTGAACTTACATTTGTTTGGTTCCCATATTTTTCTTGTGTACTTCTCTGTTGTGAAGTGTGTACTGCTTGTGCATGGTTGGAGTTTTATCTTTTTCGGTCGGTACCATCTTATTTCTCTTTTTTGGTTTGTTGTATGGCTGTAGACTGGTGTCGCTGCTCATGATGTGCACAAAGAGACTTACGATGGCTCTGGGAAGGATGAGGTCTTGGGTGATGCAGCGTCCCTTCTTGATGTTGTAGCTGATAAGGTATAGTTGTATTAGTTGTTCTGTTAGTGGGTTGTAATCTAATTTTTTGTTGTCTGTTATAAACTTGATGTACGCTGTTATGTTCATCCATATGCATTTTCATTTGCGTATGTTAGCTGCAATAGTTTTACATGTGTGATCTTCACTGTTTGACATAAGTGAACTGCAGTTCTTTTTGGCATGCGTGATCCATACTTATTTACATAAGTGACCTTTAGTATTTAACATAACTGAACTGCAGCGTTTGTCTAATCGAACTGCATTTCTTTTTTATGTATACGTGGGTTGCAGTTGTAGTTGTGTTTGACACACGTGTGTTAGTGTTGTTTTGTATATGTGGACTGTAGTTGTTATGTGTATGTTGCCAGCAGTCTTTTTGACATAAGTGTGCTGTGTGTTGTTGTGTTAGTTATCCCCATGCTTATTTTTGTGTTACTGGGTGTTTTTTAAACTTTCCACAGGTTGGAGAACCAAACGTGGAAGTCCATGTTGATCTGAATCAGGGCAGTTGTGCTGTTGATGACCGTGCCAGTGTTGATGCTTCTGTATCGGTTGCCGTTGAGTGTGCAGATCCTTCTGTAGCTCAAGGATCCCATGATGCTGTTCCCGCCAGTCGGCATGAAGATTCTGATGTTGGCATTGAAAAGCCACTGGAGAATGTTGCCCCTGCTGCTAGTGTTGTTTCTTCCCCTGTGTCTCTGGTGTCCAATGATGTTCCGGAAGTATTGACAGTGGAGCCTCATGTAGTTGAAGTATCTAAGGAAGCTGCTGTTGACCAGACTGTTGTAAATCGAGAGAATGCTGATGTTGCTGCAGAAGGAAAGTCCAGTGAGGTTATGGTGGATTCGTCGCAACCTATGCAAGAAAATATTTTTCTCAGTTCTGAAGAACAGCAGCCTGAAGACTCTGACACTGAAGGCAAGAGATTTTTTTTAAACAGTGCAGTTTGATGTTTTTCTCATTCATGTTGTTTAATTACTATGGTATCTGTATTAGATGTTAAATGATAAGTGAAACTTTTGATCTTTTGTCTATGATTTTCAAAATAGCTAGCAGAATTCCCTTATCTTAATATTTAAACTTCATTGTTTGGATAAGTGAACTTCATCCTTTTTATTGCAGATGATGAACTCCCTGTTGTGACACCGTCGAGCATTGGTCCAGCTCTTCTGAAAAGATACAATGAGTTGTACGCTGCTGTTACAAGGGCTCGGAAGGACAAGAAGAAGAAGTATGGTTTTTTAGAAATTGTTTTGTTCATATGTATTATCTAATTTTTGTATTTACCCGTTTTTATTTGTTGTTATTTTTTTAGTATCTTATGTCTGAGTTTTTCATGAAAAATTCAGGGACATGATTGCTTTTAAAACTGAGATGGGTGATATTAGCATTGGCAAAGTTGGTCAATCCTTTTGGGATAAAGGGATGCTCACTACAAGGCTTGTAGATCTTGGGGTTTCTTTGCTGGTAGATAAGTTTAAGAGATCTCCGACAATGGTTGTCCCGTACCATATTTGTGTAAGAATGCAGAAATTTTTGTTTTATTTTTTTCATTTTCTTTTCTGATTTCGTGCGACGACTTGTTTTGCTTATTTGATTTTTGGTTTTGATTTTGCAGACAAATATTTGGAATGGTGGTACTGTAGGCAGGAGTGTTAAAATGATGTTCTCTTCAAAAGCCGAGGAGCGTGTTGATAAAAAGGATATGGTGAGAGACTTTTTTATGTGTATTTTGCCTATTTTGTTTTTATATCGTTCTGTTTTTTCTTGTTATAATAATTTTATTTATTTTTTCATGCTTCCAACAGGTCCTTTTTGCAACTTTTGATCCGCCAGATACGAGGGATGGTGTTGGTCATTATTGTGTAGTTGCGTTAAATGTGAAAGAAAGGCGGTTTGAATTCCTTGACTCGCTCAACAAACCTGGCAGCCCTGATGCGGTCTGGGTTTTTAGGAGGATGGTTAAAAATATCAAGCGTGCATGGAAAGAAGGTAGCTTGAGTTCTGATGAGCCCCTAAATCCTCCCACACTTGATGGATTTGTGTTGAAACATGTCATTGTCCCATTGCAGCCAAATGGGTGCGTTCTTTACAGCCCTTCTGTGTCATACTGTTCAAGTTTTTTTTTTCACTTAATTTTTGTGAAACTGATGTTTTTTATTCTTTTTATTGCAGGCATGATTGTGGATTCTATATGTTTCAATTCTTGCAGACATGGGATGGTGTTCGAGTTGCTAAGTTTGGGGTGGAGCATATTGGCTACATCAGAAAGGCCATGCTCTATAGCTGGCTAACATCGAGGAAGTGTTGCCTTGATTTAACATCACTTCTAATTTTTGCAGATAAAGGTTGTTTTATTGAACTTCTTCATCCTCGCTTTATTTTATTTTTTACTACTGCTTGGTTCCGCTTCTTTATGGGCAAGTGGGCTGCATTGTTATTTTTATATGTGGGCTGCATTGCTGTATACAAGTGCGGGCTGCATTGCTGTAGAGAAGTGGGCTGCATTGTTATTTTTTATATGTGGGCTGCATTGATGTAGAGAAGTGGGCTGCATTGTTATTTTTATATGTGGGCTGCATTATTTTATACATGTGTGGGCTGCATTGATGTAGAGAAGTGGGCTGCATTGTTATTTTTATATGTGGGCTACATTGTTGTAGATAAGTGGGCTGCATTGATGTAGAGAAGTGGGCTGCATTGTTATTTTTATATGTGGGCTGCATTGATGTAGAGAAGTGTGGGCTGCATTGATGTAGAGAAGTGGGCTGCATTGTTATTTTTATATGTGGGCTACATTGTTGTAGATATGTGGACTACATTGATGTATACAACAGTGGGCTGCATTCTATTTTTTCTCTATACATGTTTTCAGGTTCTTGTGTTTTGTACTGAGTGCTTCCATGTTTTTTCTCCACGTTTTTAGGTTTTGATTGGGGGCTTCATGAAGGCTGTACGTCACTGTTTGAGTCCTAGGGTTCTGATGTGGTTATGGAGGATTGTGTCATTGAAATCTCTCCAGATAATTCTGGTTTGAACACAAATGTGGCGCCTGGACCTGATGGTGGAAGTGTCTCTCGACCTAGCTCTCCACATGATGTATATGATGTTGATGATGATGATTTTGTTACACCGTGTGCACGTGTAACTAGGACTAGGAGTGCAGCAATTAATCGTCCTCATTTGGATGACGTTGAAGTATTTTCGAACAAGAGGGCAGGTGAGAGGGCTTTTAAGTTGAGATGCTCTATAGAGAAATTGAAGCCTCCGAGGTTCAGATATATGGATGAGGCGATTAAAATAAAGGATCTTGTTCTCAGCAAAGATTTTGTAACCAAAAACCGCGAGTAAGTTTTTTATGTGATGCGTGCGCCCTTTCATGCTTTTTGTGTGTTTTGATTTTTAGTTCTAATTTTATTGATCCCATCTGTGTATGTTTACTGCAGGAACGCGTTCTTTATTGTGCATGGTCCTTTTGGTGATGATGTTGATACTTACAATTTCGACTATATCTATGATACGTTTGGCAAAGGAGCTTTAATGGATTCGTATATCATGGATTTTGTTATCAAGTACTGGAAGCAAGATCCTGAATTGGGTTTAGCTTATCAATCCGGTGAACGTTTGCTACTTTCACCTTTATTTATCATGGTAAACGTTTGCTGTCATTCTTTCCTACTGCACTGGCCTTTTCATGTCCATGCCTGCTTGCATTGTTTTTTCTTTTTTTCATGTCCTTTTGTTTTTTGTTCTTTTTTGTGTACAGTACGTTCTTCAAATGGAAACCTCTGTGGCGAGAGATAATGACGGAAATCCTGTGTTGCCAGTTGTGCATAGCTCTTTTGTTTTAGAAGATGCAGTTAATCAGTTCAAATTTTTAGTGAACGACGGCGCAAACCTGTTGGATGCAAAACTGGTAAATTCATTGTTTTTTGTCATTTATTTTTCCTGGTTTGTTGCATTTCTTTTTATAGTTATTTTTGGAACAGTGGTCCTGGTGGTACGTGTCGAAAGAACTTTTGATTTCATTTTTTTATGTGAACAGATTATGATGCCGCGATTCAAGGATGGTCATTATTCCTTATACACGATGAACCAGCATCGCCAGACCCTTGATATCCACAACAGTAGGAAGTACACTGGCCATCCTGATGTCACGACAAGGTGGCGCAGGACTGACTACCACGCAGATTGCACTGAAGTGGTATGTTATTTTTTCTTGGCCAACCGGAAAGCTTTCTTTGTGTTTCTCTCACTGTATTTTTTTATAAACTGCAATTGTTTATGTAGTGAACTTCAACATATGCGCGACAGAACTGCATTTTTCTCACGTGCACTTAAAAGAGAGATTGTTTAGATGTTTGAGAACAACTTTTTCTTTGGGTTCGTTTGAATATCAACTTTTTGATCCGTGATGTGTGTTATTCTTACCTTGTGCTTCTTTTTTTTTGCCAGATGAGGAGGATGGCTCAGCTGCTGAAGGCGATTTATGGTGAAAAAATGTATAAATCGAGGAACCTTCCTGACTGGGTTAAATTGGCAGAGAAGCCATCTTACCCGGTCGTGCCAGCGCAGGAAGTAAATGAGTGTGGAATCTATGTTCTGAGGATGGCGCAGTTGTATGACGGCCAACGTCTAGTTGAGAAAATTTTGAAATCCGACGTAACAGCTTCTCTGTTTTCTTTTTACTTTTTTTTCTTTACGACAACCTTTTTTTTATAATCACTTTTTGCATTTGTTTTCTTTTTTTCAGCATGCTGCTGAAGATTGGAAGGCGGAGTACATGTTCCAGCTGCTGTTCAATCCTTTGAACATTTTGTGTTATGAAGACATGCCTCTTGAGTTACGTGAACTGATTGCGGACCTCGGGCTCACTTCCCTGTCGCAATCGCGGATGCAGTCGCAGACGCAGTAACAGTCAGTTGGGGCACTGTTTTTCTACTGGGTGCAAAAGGCTGTGCGTGGACAATAGCTAGGTTTTGGTGTTGTGTTTGTGTGTGCTGACTATGTATGAAAAAGACTTTTTTTTGTCGTTGTGTTTCTTCTTGTTCGTTTACGCGGCAGCGCATGTGGATGAATTTGTATATGTATGTGTATTTTATATCAATAACTGATACAATATATATAAGTGTATAATTTTATTTTTTGTTGACGACCACGGTCTGTGCGAACTGGCATTTTGTCACACTTATATGTATGATACGTGTTTGATGAACTGTATCGCATTTGATGCCGAACTTCTTTGTCCAATATAAGAGAACTGCATTTATTTTTTGGCATTCAAGCAAAGTACTACATGTTTGTGCATGCCGAAACTGCATTGCTTTATGACACCGAACTGCTTTTTTTTGTCAGAACAAAAAACGCATTACTTTTTGCCTATAGTTGCGTTTTGTATTTGATTTTTTTATTTGTTTGTACGTTAAGGTACATGGTGGGGGGGGGCCCAAATTTTTTTAGTTGTCTATATATTTTTTTGTATTGTTCTTGTACGCACTGCGTGCGTTAGCGCGAGGCCGAGCAGGTGGTGGGGAGGGGGGTCGTGACCCCCCTCCACATTCCCCTGCGAGGCCGAGCCTGGAACGAGCCGGAGCAGGCGGCGACACGGCTTGCCGCGGCGCCGCATGCGTAGGCGAGTCCGTCATACCCCGTCGCCCCCTGTCTATCTTAGGGTTTGGGGGGGGGGGGTGGTGGTGGTTTTGCGCGCGTCCCCTTTGATGGAAAAAACAGAATGTCCGCACCGCGCCTGTCAACCAAGCGCACTGCATGTGTTAGCGCGAGGCCGAGCAGGGGGTGGGGAGGGGGGGTCGTGACCCCCCCTCCACATCCCCCTGCGAGGCCGAGCCTGGAACGAGCCGGAGCAGGCGGCGACGCGGCTTGCCGCGGCGCCGCATGCGTAGGCGAGTCTATCATACCCCGTCGCCCCCCTGTCGATCTTAGGGTTTGGGGGGGGGGGGGGGTGGTGGTTTTGCGCGTGTCCCCTTTGATGGAAAAAATAGAATGTCCGCACTGCGCCTATCAACCAAGCGCACTGCGTGCGTTAGCGCGAGGCCGAGCAGGGGGTGGGGAGGGGGGGTCGTGACCCCCCCTCCACATCCCCCTGCGAGGCCGAGCCTGGAACGAGCCGGAGCAGGCGGCGACGCGGCTTGCCGCGGCGCCGCATGCGTAGGCGAGTCCGTCATACCCCGTCGCCCCTGTCTATCTTAGGGTTTGGGGGGGGGTGGTGGTTTTGCGCGCATCCCCTTTGATGGAAAAAACAGAATGTCCGCACCGCGCCTATCAACCAAGCGCATTGCGTGCGTTAGCGCGAGGCCGAGCAGGGGGTGGGGAGGGGGGGTCGTGACCCCCCTCCACATCCCCCTGCGAGGCCGAGCCTGGAACGAGCCGGAGCAGGCGGCGACGCGGCTTGCCGCGGCGCCGCATGCGTAGGCGAGTCCATCATACCCCGTCGCCCCCCTGTCGATCTTAGGGTTTGGGGGGGGGGTGGTGGTTTTGCGCGCGTCCCCTTTGATGGAAAAAACAGAATGTCCGCACTGCGCCTGTCAACCAAGCGTACTGCGTGCGTTAGCACGAGGCCGAGCAGGGGGTGGGGAGGGGGGTCGTGACCCCCCCTCCACATCCCCCTGCGAGGCTGAGCCTGGAACGAGCCGGAGCAGGCGGCGACGCGGCTTGCCGCGGCGCCGCATGCGTAGGCGAGTCCGTCATACCCCATCGCCCCCTGTCTATCTTAGGGTTTGGGGGGGGGGTGGTGGTGGTTTTGCGCGCGTTCCCTTTGATGGAAAAAATAGAATGTTCGCACTGCGCCTGTCAACCAAGCGCACTGCATGCTTTAGCGCGAGGCCGAGCAGGGGGTGGGGAGGGGGGTCGTGACCCCCCCTCCACATCCCCCTGCGAGGCCGAGCCTGGAACGAGCCGGAGCAGGCGGCGACACGGCTTGCCGCGGCGCCGCATGCGTAGGCGAGTCCGTCATACCCCGTCGCCCCCCTGTCTATCTTAGGGTTTGGGGGGGTGGTGGTTTTGCGCGCGTCCCCTTTGATGGAAAAACAGAATGTCCGCACTGCGCCTGTCAACCAAGCACACTGCATGCGTTAGCGCGAGGCCGAGCAGGGGGTTCTTGTCGTCCTTCATTTATGTGTTGGGGCCCTTGTCATTTGTACTACTTTCACCAACATTGAGTACTGCACTTCGTGTAGCAAGTGTGTGTGTTGGGGCCCTTGTCGTCTTTCATTTATGCATGTACTGCACTTCACGGATACACTTGTTGAACTGCCTTATGTTGGTTCTGTGAACTGTATTAACGTTTGTTTAAAAATGTACACAGATTATATTTTTTTAGATATATCAATATTAATTTTTATTTTTATATAATTACTATTTTTTGTGGACTGTTATGTTTTGTATGTGCATACTATGTTTTGGTGTCACTCGTTAAATTTTTCAAAGTTGTGTATATACTTGTTCTAATGCAAACTAATTTCTGCGAAAACAATTGATCACAAGCAAACTTACATTGTTTTTATAAAAGAAATATTCTTGCATACATGAAACAAAGAACACCACAATGCTTAAAGTAAAGTGAGACTAAACACAGCTCTGATTTTTTCTAATTGTTGTATTGGATTACAGCCTTGTTCTTCTTCTTCTTTTCTTCTTTGTCTCTTTTTTCCCTGTCCAGTCCCATTATGACATCGTAGATGATTCTCCATGACTCATATGTTGCGAATGCATCTATTGCTGCATACTTGATAAGCTTGTTTGGCAGTGGGCAAAATCCCCAGAGAGTATGGTCCTCCTTGCGGTTAATTTTTTTCTTCATGTCATTGTAGTGAATGTCTATCATCCTGCCAGCAACATCAGCCAAAGAGTCAAACTTCTTTTTATTGTATGGTCTCTCCATTCCACCTGAATATCAATGTAGTTGTTGGAGTTGATCTCCAAACTAGATACCTTCAGCTTGCTTTTGTCTCCTTCAATAGCGAATCCGACGAAGGTGTACTCATCATTCATCAGGAATTTGTCTAGTTCCATTGGCCTGCAATATATTTGTATAGAGTGAATATATTTTATTTCTTTAGAACTAGCAATGTTTTTTTTGTGTTTTCCTGAAACTGAACTGCAATATGGATATCTGAATCTGTTGCATTGAGCAGTTGCTAATACTTTGTTCAGCATAACTATTAAATCTGATAATAGATTGCATAAACAATACATGTTTTGTGTATGCTTGTATTCCTGAACCTAATTTCATACATGTTTTGTACGGTAATGTTGCAGTGAAGAAACTATAATTAAACTACGTGTATTGCTAGATAATATAATTTAAGAATTGAACACATGAGTGACATACATGGAGCCAGATCAAAACTGTTAATAAATTCATATGCCACGCTTTTTCAAGAATGTGAACCAAAGGTTAAATATTATGGCAATTGCAGTGAAGAAAATTTAAAATCAATATTGGCAAGCAACAGTTATTCTTACCTGTCTTTAGCTGCAGATATGTGGTAGACAAGGCATTCTTTTTCTACGCATAGCTGTAGTACCGCTACACGCTGTGGCTTCTCGTAGTGTGTGTACTCGACATCAACGCTGACTAGTTTGACGGGCATTCCGCCGAGCTTCCTCCTGAACGTGGACAGCATCTTGTCCACGTCTTTGCCCTTGCTTGTGCAAAGGACGTGGAGCTTGTGATTGCCGTGGAGGTGGACGTCGTGGAGCTCCCTGGTGTACTTGCGGCGCTGGTTGCAGAGAGGTGCATCCGCCATGATTCTCGTGTGTTTGTTGTAGAGAGAGAGGTTAGTGAAAGGAAGAGCGGAGAAGAAGATGCAATTGGGTTTTTTGGGGGGACGAAGCAGTTGTGTTTTCTCCTCTGCTCTGCTTGACAGTACGTGGGAGAGGTGGAGCGGGGCGGTAGCATGGTGGGGTTCTGTTTTAAGTTTACATGGCAACTGCCGAGAGGTTCTGCTATGAGGAGGCTCTTGCTAGTGCGTTGGAAATCCGGAACGTCGTCGCCTCTTTTTTCGTGATTATATCTATGTGTTGACGCAACTGTCAGAAAATGTGATGATTGTGTTTTCGGTCAATTGTCCAAGTCAGTGCACTTCTTTTCTATCAGAAACGAACTGCTCAGGTCCAAGTAGTGTACTGCAGTTTGATTCACACAGATGTACTTTTTTTTCTTCTCTTGATGGTGTTCTTTGTTTTCTTTTCTTGATCTTTGTGGTAATACAACGTTTGTGCGGATGGAGGGTAATGTGGCTAGGGGTTGTCGGAGTGTTTTGTTTAAGTAACAGGGCTGCATTCTTATTTCAGCCATACTGCATTGCAGAGCGAAGATAACTGCAATTCAGAAAAAAATGTGCTTCCACTTGGAGAACTGCGTTGTTGTACGTCGCTGACTGCATCTGTACGTTGACATTGGGCTTCCTGCATTTTATTTATTAATATTCTTACAGTGCTGACGCACATTTTATTTTGTTTGTTGTTATTCATTTAAAAAATGTTTGTCATTTTTCTTTTTAATGTTTTATTTTTGAACGTATTGTTTTTTCTTAGTGGGCTTTGTTGGCCGTGTGTTCGGGTAGTGAAGACGGAATTGGGCCCAAGTCGGCCTGTGAGCACACGGCTGGTTCCCAGTGCGCTGTGTGTGCGTCATAATGTTTAGTCCCACCTCGCCCGCGGAAGGCGCGTCGGAGTTGTTTATAAGCGCTGGCGAGGCATACCGGTCGAACTCCTCTGTATACTTATCTGCGCGCTTATACACGGCGCTCGCAGCTATATGCTCTATGACCTATGGGCCCATGTGCAACCGGCCCCATGCACTGTGACTCAGAACGACTCGCCTTCTGTGGGAGTAGACCTATTACGAGACTAGCTGGGGCCGGTGCCACCTGGGTGGTCAATTTTTTTCTTTTAATATTTCTGCCCTGCGTGTTTTTTTTTCAATGTTGGAGTGTGCACTGCATTGATCAGTGTTCTGTACTGCATTGTATATGCATTGCATACTGCATGTACAGTTGTCATTTTTTTTTGTTTCCGTCTTTTTGCTATCAGTTAATCTTTTTTTCCAATGTATGGGAGTGCACTGCTTTGTAAATCATACCTGTACTTCACTCATTATGGTTCTGTGCTGTACTTTCGTGTACTTTCGGACTGTATTGAATTATTTTACGTGTTTTGCGTTTTTCTATTTGTGTTTTTGCTCTTATGTATTCCTTTTTTGAAATCTATGTTCGTGCACTGCTTTGTTGGGTATGTTAAGACTTCATTCGACAAATTCAGTGTACTGCATTCGTGCGCAACTTGCACTGCATGCGTCCTGTTTGCATTCTGTACGACAATTTCATCACCAGCAAGCTAAGTTCAACAGAAAGCAAACTAACATAATCAGAGTTCATCATTACAGGCGATTGTGCATGGCAAGCAAACTAGGTTCAGCACACAAGCAAACTAACGATACATAAGCAAACAACACAAAGCAAATTTGATGATAATTCTAAAAGAACGCTGGCATTCTTGGCTCCTGGCCGGCACCATCTTCTTCTTCACCAGTTAGGCTCTTCCCATCCCTAGCTGCTCCTGGCGCGCTTGTTGGGTGGCTCCTCCTTCTCCAGCTTTGCACGACGAAGGCCGGCCTGGGTGAGGGTGATGCGGTTCCATATCTCGTACGCTGCGTAGGCGTCCTTTGCCGCGTACTCGATGTGCCTCCTGGACAGAGGCAGGATGGCCCAGCGCTGGTGCTCGGCGTCGGTGATCTTCTTCTTCATGTTGCTGTAGTAGTCATCGATGAGCGCGTCGGAGACGTCTCCGAGGGAGTCCAACGGCTTGGTTGCGTCGGGCACCCTCCACTCCTTCTGGATGTCGACAAAGTTGGTGACCTCCAGTTTGACTTGCTCCAGCCTGGTTTTGTCGCCGTCGATGGAGAAGCCTGCAAAGGTGTACCTGGGGTCGGCGAGGAAGTTGTCGAAGACGGTGCACCTTTCAGTGTCGCTCATTTGAAAGAGCAGCACCGGGTGATTCTTGCCGATGGAGAGCTGGCAGAGGGCGGGTTTCTGCGTCGCTTCATGGTCGTTGTCGTACTCAAGATCAATGCCGACGATCTTGTGGCGCTGGAGGCTGAGGTGGCGCTCGTACTGCGCGAGGGTGATCGCCATCTGCTTCTTGTCGTTGGTGTGGATGACGTGCAACTTGGTGTTGCCGTGCGCCTCCACGGCGTTGTCGCCCTTGTACTCGTCGGTGAACGTCATCGCCGGTGGTGGGAGCGCAATGGATACTTGTGTTGTTGTGGATGTGGATGAGAAGGCCTTTGGCAGGGGTCTGAATTTAAGGGGAGGGCGCTGGGTGGGATGGCCTCGTCGGATGAACTGCACGATCGCGCTGATGATGCGGTTGTGCGGATCGTGGGTTGGTTTTGCATCTATGATTGTGGGCTTGTGGCGATGGAACTGCTCCGATCGGGTGTATGTATGCGAACGTGCGTTTTTTTAAGGTGGGTTTTTTTTTTGATCAGCACATTTTTTTAACCATCACCTTTTTCTATTCGAACGGGCATTTTGTTACGTTTTGTAGATGCATCCTGTGCGATAATGAACTGCATTATAATATAGTCCTGAACTGCATCATCTAGAATTCAGTATTGCACTTGTGTATAAATGTGCGTACTTCACTGTTTTTTGAGTTTATTTATACGTGTAGGGGTAATCGGGAACTAGATTGCCATACCGCACTGCATCGTGTAAAGTAGTGCACTGTATTGTTTACAACTACGTACTGCATCTTGTTTTTGCTTGTACCTGCTGCAATCGCTGGTACGGGATGGGTAGGGAAAGGGGGAGGGGGGGTGGGGGGTCCCCCCCTTTTTTTTAACTTATTGTTTTTTCTTAGTCGGCCTTGTTGGGCCTTTGTTCGGCTAGTTTAGATACATACTTGGGTCCAAGTCGGCCTGTGAGCACGGCTTGGTTCCCGTTTCACTGTGTGTGCGTCCTAATGTTTAGTCCCACATCGCTAGCGGAAGGCGCGCCTGACCTGTTTATAAGCGTTGGCAAGGCATACTGGTCGAACTCCTCCGTATACTTATCTGGGTGCTTATACACGGCGCTCGTAGCTATATGCTCTATGACCTGTGGGCCCATGTGCAACCGGCCCCATGCACTGTGTCTCAGAACGACTCCCCTTCTGTGGGTGCAGACCTATTACGAGACTGGCTGGGGCCTGTAGCACCTGGGTGGTCAATTTTTTTAGTAAATCATGCGTGCACTGCATTCATTTAGTTTCAGTACTGCATGTGCACGCATACCGTACTGCACATTTTCTCGGCTACATTTTTGTGCACTGCATTGGTATCATTTTTCTTTATTGTTTTTCATCTTTCGTATCCTTTTTTCTTAGTGTACGGGTGTGCACTGCATTCGTCATAGTTCTGTGCTGCGTGCATTCTTCTTTGTGCCAAAAAGCACGTACTGCACTTCATGCACACATATAGTGAACTACCTGGTACGAATTTGGAGAACTGCACACATAAAATGGTCCGTGGATTATAATTTTTCAGAGTATTATTTTTTAATGATCTATGGTTTTGTTCGTGGGAATTTCTGAAGTCAAAGTACACCTTCTTTTTTCGTTCCTCTTTCTTTAGTAACATAAGCTTTCATTGATTGTCCTTTATTCTTGGGAACATAATTTCCATTAAGTCCCCTTTAATTTTCAGTTTTGACCTTTTTGCATTCCTCTTGTATAAATGAAGGCTAACTTATACCCTTCGTTTACATTTCATTTTTCTCCTCTAGCCGCAAGTTCTCTCCCTTCTCTAGGTTTTTGTTGTGATGGCTCCAGGCCCCTGTGCGTATCTCTTCTGCTGTGGCCATGGTTGTGGTGTGCCGACGTACTGCAATTGTTTAGCTTGCTCGCAGGCCCGTCGTGCTCGTCGTGCTGGGAAGGTATTGTGCCGAACTGGGCGAGCCGAGCAGCTTGCATATGGTACAGTATTCACACAAGGATTGGATATGGGCCAGATCAACGTATCTGCGTTCTATTCTGCGCTGCTTCGCCGTGGCCTTGGCTGCACGAGTCCTTTTGTCCATCAGCTTACGCCAACAGATGTGAAGACTCACTACAAGATGGTATGTTTCGTTAGATATGATTTTTTTTCTTAGTGTTTTTTTGTATAATTCGATTGTATCCTGAACTTGTAGTATTTTAGGAACGCACTTTTTTCTTTGTGTTTTTTGAAGTGTACTGCAATGTGTTCTTATTTTCTTGTTTTTTTTCCTCGTGTGGATGTAGCTTATGTTTTAGTTTATAGGTTAGAATATGTGAATTGCTTATATATTAGCTGAGCACTTCATATTTCTACATTTTTTCCAATTTTGTATGGTGTGTACTACATGTAGCTAGTCTATAGCACTGCATGATTGTTCGAAGAGAACTGCATATTTGTAAGTTCCATACTGCATATTGAAAATGTTTTATATGTACTACTTGTTGGACTATTGTGCACTTCATCTATCTCTATTCAAAACATGAGAATTGTACTGCTAGTTTCGTTCTTAAACAGTTTTATTATTTTTTACAGAAAATTCCTCAGCGAGGTGTTAGGTATGTGCGGCTCAAGAAGAAAGGAATTCTTGAAGTTGTTATTGGTAATGGATACCTTAAACCAGCCAAGTACAGTGTAAGCATTGACGGGCGGCTGTGTGTTCACAAAGGGTGGAAGGAATTTGTCATTGATAGCGGCCTGAAGTCTGAGCAAGTTGTTGTCCTCAACTTCTTTGAACTCGAGGATCGTACTGTTAGAATCACGTTTGACGTGATTGGCTAAGGTTATGAGGTTGATTTGTAATAAGTACTTCTGCGTGTTGAACGCTTTTCATCTTTGTGATGTGTTTTGTAATAAGCACTTTTGTGATCTGAACTGCTTCAATTATTATTCAACGGTAAATTTGTGTTTGCATGGTTACAATATGTGAACTGCTTATATGTCAGTTGAGCATTACATGTTTCCACATTTTTTCCCAATTTGCATGGTGTGTACTACATGTAGTTAGTCTACAGTACTGCATGATAGTTCGAAGCATACTGCATTTTTGCAAGTTCCATACTGCATACTGAAATGCTTTTTATATGTACTACTTGTAGGACTGCAACTAGCTAACATCATTTTTACATGGTTTTTGAATCAAAATGTGTCAATGTTTTACTCAAGACTGCAACGAGCTAACAGCATTAGACACGCTACATGGTTTACACAAAATTTAAACACATAAGTCATAGAGTTAAGCAAATTGCTATGCATATGATAAATTTATTGTTTGTTCATCTATTTGGTCGTTAGCCTGCTGCTTCTGCGCCGTGACTGGAGCGTGTCTAATGTTGCACTTTGTTTTGTTTTCCATGGCGGTGTTGCTGGTTCTTGTCTCTGCACCTTTGTGTTTGTAGCCCCTCGCGTGCTGGTTGATGGCTGCTTTCATTTTTCAGCGCTGTGAACTGCATCCTTCTTTGCTCCCCGCGCGCTGGTTGATGGCTGCTTTTTTTTCAGCAATGTGGACTGCATCCTTCTTTGCTCCCCGCGTGCTGGTTGATGTTTGCTTTTGTTTTCTAGTGTTGTTAACTGCATCCTTCTTTTCTCCCCGCGTGCTGGTTGTTGGCTGCTTTCGTTTTCCAGTGGTGAGAACTGCATCCTTCTTTGATCCCCGCGTGCTGGTTGATGGTGGTTTTCGTTTTCTAGTGCTGAGAACTGCATCCTTCTTTGATCCCCGCGTGCTGGTTGAAGCATTTCCTCGTGGTGGTCTTGTTGATATTGTTTCTTCATGTTCTTCGTCTTCTTCACTCTCTTCAGTCTCTTCATTCTCTTCTTCCTCTTCATCATCTTCATCATCTGTACCTTCATAAGCCACTGTTTCTTCAGTTTCTTCACGTTCTTCGTCCTCTTCACTCTCTTCTTCTTCCTCCTCTTCTCCATCTGCTTCTTCATAAGCCATTTCTTCTTCAGTTGTGTCATCATATTCTTCTTTGATCTCACCTTCTTCGTCTTCCTCATTTTCTGATCTTTTTCTTTTTCTTTTGGGGCAGGTTCTTGAATTGTGTCTCTTCCTCTTTTTGCAGATGCTACAACGTCTCGGTTTCGTCCATTTCTTAGTGTTGTGAGTGGAATTTCTGTTTTGTTGTGCATCTCCATGTCCTCATTTTTCTTGTTCATGTCTTTTTTCACACGTCCTGGAATTGTGGCCGCTGACTTCATTACATGTTCTGCACATTCTTACTCCCAGTGGGCGACCATCACTGTCCAGCTCAGGCTGTGGCTTACTGTTTTTGTCATCATTTTTCTCCTTGGATGCCACCTTTTTCTGGTTTGCGTCTCCCCCTTTCTTTCTTCCTCTTGTGTTTGAAACAGGAGGTGGAAGAATTGTTTCTTTTTTGATAGCACCAGTTCCAATGTGTTCAGTTTTTTCTTCTTGCTCGTCTTTATTGTCATGTTGGTATTTCTCTGCTTGCTTTAGTTTTGCTGCTTCTTCTTCTTCTTCGTTGAGCACGTCAACTTCCTCTATCAGTGCCCTCATACCAGACAACGCTCTGTGGCACCCAGCGTCTGACCTTGTCGCTCTATTTGCAAGGTCCATTGCTGTTTCTGTTAGCAATTTTCTACGGCAAAAAAGCGAGGTTCCATCTGGTGCTGTTTGTTCATAGTCTCTTCTGTCAAGCGTTGCATCTGATCTTGCGTTACGGGTGTATCTCTTCATGATGTATACCTCAGGAATGTTGAGTACTCTCAAATGAGAAAGCAGGCATAAGACATGGACGCATAAGAGGCCTGCAGACAAAAACATTTTTTTTGTGTTGTGTAAGTGAACTGCATGAAATTAGTAAACATATATTTTTTTCATTATTTGTTCTTTTTTTTAAAGAAGTGAACTTCATTTGGTTTCGTGAATTACACATGCATATGTACTTTTAAATTTCAGTAAGTTAGCTTTCATGCATGACTATGAGAATCTAGAATTTTTTTTGTTAAGAGTCTCACGTGTGTGTGTCCAGAGTTTGCACTCACATTCGTAGACACCTTTCTCTTCATCGGCGACCACTTGGAAATTATGCCTTGCCCAGTCAAATGCATCCGATCTGTTGTAGTGGTGTACTAGATACTTTGTCGGGTTCTCAGGGCACTGTTCTGCTCTGAATGCAGTGCTACGGTAGAGCGTTTCTTTGAAATCTGCAAACACTGCTCTTGTATACACTTTTGATAGCTGAACTTCGAAGCCAAACTTTGTTGTTGTTTTTACCTCTGTCTGCATGATCACAAATGCACTGTTACGATCCAGATAAATGAAAAAATTGTTTGTTTTTTTATTCATATTTTTTAAGTAGTTTTTGATTGACATTTTTGTTTACCTCATTTGCTACTGTCTCTGCGTGCTCGACGACCTTCCTGGTCTGAATGCACTTGTCCACCTGCTGAGCAAACAGATGGAGATCATGCTTCTCCCTAACAAAATTTTTCTTCAGTATGCGGTTCATGCTCTCGCTTCTCTGTGTGGAAGTCATCCGAGCACAGAAAATTTCCTTGTAGTAAGCTGAGATCCACTCGTGCCTGTCATCCCACAGTGAATTCATCACTTCGTCGTCTTGCAAGTTGTACCTCTGAATGAGGTTCTTCCATGCTCGTTCAAATTCTGACGGCATTAGTGGGTGGTTCAGCACTGCATTTAGTTCGTCCTTGAGCTTCTCGTGCGCCTTATACAGCAAGGCGAGGTGGTCCTTGTACTTCTTCATGATATGCCACCGACATAGCTTATGCAGAGTTTTTGGGAGGATAGTTTTTAATGCTGCCTTCATCGAAGAACACTGGTCTGAGAAGAGACAAACAGTGTTTTTTTATTAAGTTGTTTGTGTGTTTGCAAGATAGATGGAAGAAATGTAAGTGCACAAAACAAAACAAAACGTAAGTATGCAGGTGTTTTTTATTTTTTGTACCTGTGAGCATGCAGATTGGCGGCTTGTTGTTCATACACCTCAGAAAGGTTTTGAAAACCCACTCAAATGATGGTATTGTTTCATCTCGCATGAGTGCAACAGCAAATATGGTGCTTTGTAGATGATGGTTCACCCCCACAAACACTCCCAGTGGCATGTGGAATTTGTTAGTTTTATACGTCGTGTCAAATGTAACGCAGTCTCCAAAATCTTCATACGATCCTCTGCAACTTGCATTAGCCCAAAAGACGTTTCTTACACGGTTATCTGCATCAACGTCATAATCATAGAAGAACTCTGGGTTTATCTTTTGCATTTTCTCGAAGAAATTCAGAAGTTCTTGACATCATCTTCAGACTCTTCTCTGGCAAACTTCTGTTTCCTGCATTTTCATAGACAATTCATACTTATCTCACCAAAACAGGGAATAATTACAGACATAATGCTCAAGAGATATGCTCTGTTACGTGCTTACCTGTTTACCCAGTCGCGGCTAGTATGTCCCATGTACTGTAGACCACCGGACATACGCGACAGCGTCGACATCATCTGAGCATGTGTGTGGTTGTCCAGTTGCATGTCTTTCACTAACTGGTCTATCAAAGGATCGTCTTTTTTGTGCGATCGCATGTGCAAAAGCATCCCGAGGCTTTCCAGCATCTTGTGATTGTGGTTGAGTTGAACCATTTCTATCACAAATTTGCCATCCTTCCTTTTTTTGACTCTAATCTTTGCATTGCAGCCAATCCTTTTTGATGTCTTCTGACGTACCCGGTGATAATCTGACACAACCTGCTTGTGGACCCCTTCTCTTGAGCAGACAATGTAGGCATTTGTCCTGTGTTTAGCCCTCTTGCGTATACCAAACCCTGCACATCTTGCATAATTGTTGTAAAAGTCCCGTGCCTTTTCATACGTGGTGAACTTCATTCCAGCAGCAGGTACGAGGTTGAGCGGCATGTTTTTATCCTGCATTAATCGAAATGCTATATGAGAAAATTTGTTCTGTTCTGTTTTTTGAATACGAGGAGTGCATATGAGTTTAATAAAGCATTTGCAATGTTCCTAGCCAAAGCTCACAAGAAATATCAGTGTGCACTGCAATGTTATCTGAATGGACTGCAACTATTTTATTTTTCAGACCATAAACTTACATGTGTGTAGAGTCGTTCGCCTGATGGTGTTTGCAGCTCGCCGGGTTGTATTGGACATGGCGGGGTTATAGCAGATGTGTGTAGTTGAGGATCTCGCGGCGGTAACAGTGAGGAGGATTTGTACCTGCTGTTTACTTTTGACCGAGGCACCGTTGGTGGTCGCAGCGTCGAAGTTGATGCAACAGGTCTGGTTGGAGCTCTGTTTTTCGGTGCAGCAGGTGGACGTTGAGCTCTGTTTTGGGGTGCGGTAGGTGGACGTGGTGGTAATCCAGTGTTGTGACGATGCCTTGGTGGATTGGTTTTAAAATTTTGGAGCAGTGGCACACCATCATAGACATAATCATCATCTGCTACAACATCGTGTTCAACTGCGTCATCATTATCTGTTCGGACATGCTGTCCAAACGTAGTGAACTCGTTCTTATACTCTGGGTTGAGAACTGTTATCGACTCACCTTCATCGTCATCGTCTTCATCATCGCGTTGGTGAGTGCCTTCCCAGACGAATGTGACATCATCGTCATCTTCAACTACATCTTCTTCCTGGGAAAAATCTTCTTGTGGAGAGTACTGCACCCTGTTTGTCGTCGTGAAGAATCCATGAGGAATCTCAGGGGTAACCCAGCCAGTATCTTTATCAGAAGAATATCCACTCTTCTGAAAGTTGTTGTTCTCAGTGCTGTCAACTATGCGCGGCATTTTGTATCTGCTGAACGTCATCTCCTGCACACAAAATGACCGAGCTGCATTGTCAGGTTAAATGAACTGAATCATGCGAACTGCAATGTGTTCAAAATGGTACTACCGAAGCATTGCAAGTTGACTGCATCACCCCTCAAGGGGAACTGAAGCAACCGCACTGCATCGTTATACGTAATGAACCTATACAAGCGTACTGCATTTCCCCCCACAACGAACTGAAGCAACCGCACTGCATAAGTTTTGTACTGCATAATCACGCGCTGTACTGCTTGTACTGATTTGTGTATGATAACTACACTGAGATGGTATAGGAAGTGTACCGCTTACCTCGTGATGCAGTGATTTCTTGCGTTTACAGGAGGAAGTTCCCTTCTCGTCCGCCTGCACAACTTTCACGTTCGCCCGTGCAGTCCACTTGCCCTTCAGAAGTTCATGGGCTGTCTGGACGTTGCTCAATGTGAACGGGGAAGGAGGATTTGCTCTGAAGGTTGATGCAGACTTATTCCAAGAAGCTACAGTGGATGAAGCAACCTTGCGCACACTCCTCCTTGCTCGAATTGGTTTGATGTCGAGGCAGCACCAATCCACATCTGATGAATTACAACTAATTGCAGGACCTGAGGAGTTCGGTGGCGGCGCTACCGAGCTGCTGCCGTGGAAGAAGACCGATAGGCTGGTGTTGCTCGGTGCCTGCCGCGGAAGAAGGCCGAGAGGCGACGGGCGGCGTCGCTGCCTGGCCACCGCCGCGGAAGAAGGCCGGGAGGGGAAGGGCGGCGTCACTGCCGGCCGCTGCCGCGGAAGAAGGCCGGGAGGGGAGGGGCGGCGGCACTCCCAGGCCGCCGCCGCGGGAGAAAGCGGGGAGGGGAAGGGCGGCATCTCTCCCAGGCCGCCGCCACGGAAGAAGGCCGGGAGGGGAGGGGCGGTGGCTAGCCCAGGCCGCTGCCTCGGTAGAAGGTCGGGAGGGGAGGGGCGGCGGCGCGATCTGGGTGGTGTGCAGAATAAGGTGTTTTGGTGTGCAGAATAAGGTCTTAAGGGGTGTTATCATAATAGACCCACCCTATATATATATATATATATATATATATATATATATATATATATATATATATATATAGTCAATGAAGAACAACGACGGAAAGAGTGAAGACAATGCAAAGTTGAAGAAATTGAACAACTGAGGAATTTCGAAAATGAAGAAAAACTCAAATTGAAGATTTTCAACTTTGGGTGGTGGCGTAACCCATCGTATAAGAATGATGATTTCAGACACCACGTACAATTGTCGTAGGGTTCTGAGAATCAAAATATTCATTAATTTTGTTCACACTTAGAGGGTTAGTCTTTATTGATTGAAGAAAAACGTTACTTCGTGTGTTGCACATCTAAGTTATCAATTTTGCATAAGTATTAGGATGTGTGTCCTTTTCAAAGAACATGCGAAGATTCTAAGATATTTAGCTGACACTGCAACTTGCTAAATCTCTTCTCATCCAAGGGCTTTGTGAAGATATCGGCCAGCTCGTCTTCAGTATTTGCATGGTCGATCGCGATGTCGCCCTTTAACACATGATCCCGAAGGAAATGATGACGAATTTGGATGTGCTTTGTCTTCGTGTGCTGAATTGGGTTGTGAGCAATCTTGACAGCACTCTCATTGTCGCAGTATAGTCGCACATTCTTCATATTGCACTACAAAAAAAGACACATCCGTGACAATTTGGGTCGAACAAAAAAAATTCTGTCATACATATGACACTTCTATGATGATAATTATGACAAAACCCGGTATCATCATAGATGTGGTGGGCTCCTACTTCTATGACAAAAAATCATGACAGAAAATGGGCTTTTCGTCCTGGGCGGGCCGGAGACGCAGCTGCATGACATTCTTTGGGCTGTCCATGACGGAAAAAACCATGGTACAAGCGAGGGCGAGGAAAATTTCAGGGAGTTCCCGGTTACGGTGGGTGGTCGGGGGCCGAGCGATGCGTGTTTCTCTCGTACACGTACGCGCGTATGTGCGAGGCGTTGGCTCTAACTGAACCCGAGCGAGGCGTTGGGCTCTAACTGAACCCGAGCGATCGATCGATGGCTGATAACTAAACCCAATCGAGCGATTCCTTCGCTACTGCTGCTAACTGAAGCCGATTGATGTTGCCTCTGGGATGAACAGTGAGTGTTGCGGGGGGGGGGGGGGGGTGGATGAACAGTGAGCAGTGGAGTTGCCTCTGGATGAACAGGACCCTGATCGATCGAGCCGGTTGGGGCTGGATGAATAGGACCCCGTGGAGTGGAGGGCTGGATGAACAGGATGACCCCGTGGAGGGATGGATGAACAGTAGACGGTGGAGGGGTGCCCGTGGAGGGTTTGTTGAACAGTAGCCTGTGGAGTAGCGCGCGGTGGAGGCTAGATGAACAGGAGCCCGTGGAGGCTGGAGGAGGTCGACGGTAGCCCGTGGAGGCTGGAGGAGGTCGACGGTAGAGATGAACGGTATCCCGTGGAGTCCCGTTTTGCGGTACGCCACACCCCTCCCGATGAACAGGACCCCCGTTTCGACGGTAGCGCTCCAACACAAGTCCGTTTCGTCCGTTTTGCGGTACGCCACACCCCTCCCGATCAACAGGACCCACGTTTCGACCGTAGGAGGTCCGTTTCCTCCGTTTTGCAGTAAGCCAGACCCCTCCCGATGAATAGGATCCCGTTTCGAATGTGGCCGATCGAACACAAGACCGTTTCCTCCGTTCTGCGGTATGCCAGGCCTCGTTTCCATCGCCTGTTCCGTCCAAGCCCTCCCGATGAACACGACGACGCATTCCGTTCCGACCAAGCCGGTTGGCTTCCCATGAATACGATGACGACGCTGTTTCTTCGTTCCGACCTAGCCATGTACACGAGCCCTAGCCGTACGTATGCGCGAGTAGGCGTTCGAGACCCCGCCCGTATGTACACATACGTGGCCGTATTTTCTTTCTTGCACACTGGCCATTGTACGTACGTGTACATGCTACATGCGTGCCTCTACTACGACACGTATGCGCCTCTACTACGACACGTGCACGCCTCTACTACGACACATGCGCGCCTCTACATCCACCGGTATGTACGTACACGTTCGCGACCAGAATGACAACGCTACGTATGCTTCGACTAGGTGGGTCTCGACTGTCAGGCACTTCCTTGCGTGCGAAGATGTAGATGGTGGGTCCCAGCAGTCTAAGGGGTGAATCGTTTTTTTATTTTTTGCCCGGACGCACTTCCTTGCGTGCAAAAATGTAGCTGGTGGGTCCCAGCAGTCAGGGGGGAAACATTTTTTTAGCGAAATACAGTGGCCTGTCCGGTGGGTCCCAGGTATTAGGTGGAGGAATCATTATTTTCCGTGTAATAAGGAGGCACTTCCTTGCTGCGGCCGTGGACCCAGCTGTCAGCCTCTCCACGTACAGTCCACGTCCGATGGAAGTCGTTCCTTGACCACGTTGACCACGCCGCGCCGAGAGCACCACGGCGATGAACGATGGCGAGTCCTAGGAAGGGGACGACGCGGAGCCGAGGAAGACACGGCAGTGGATGCCCACGCGGAGAGGAGTACGAGGGTTCACTGGTTCCGCTGCGGTGTGAGGCTGCTGTCGCCGCAGAATAACAGGGGGTATGGGTGAGTGGAGGGATGGCCTGGCCAGCGGTGGGAGTAGTAGGGGCGGTGAGGCCTCCGCGGCAACACAGCCGGCCACGGGAGGCAGGAGCAGGCGGCACGACCGACACTGCATTGGGCGGCTGGAGCAAGAAGACCAGAGGTTGAAGAAGCACGACGGCCGTTGGATGGACATCGTACGGTCACTGCAGCTAGAATCGTTTATATTGACTTAGTTGACAAAGCCCTTGGTACGCGCCAACTTAGTAGGCCCACAGGTCAGCCTTCGAAATGGTGGGCCCCAGATGTCAGGGGGAGGAATCATTTCTTGGGCGGCCGAAGCTAAGAATATCCGAGATTGAAGAAGAAGCACGACATCCGTTAGATAGACATCCAACTGCCACTACTGCTAGAACCGTGTGTTGACTATAATAAGTTGACAAAGCCTTGCATACGCGTCAACTTATTTTTTTAGGGGACGCGTCAACTTAGTAGGCCCACAAGTGTGTGGCAGAGAACTTATAGCCCATTTCCGATTTGTAAGAATGTACAGCCCATTTTTGAATTCTAATGGAATTTACTATAGCCCATTTACAGTTTGTTAAAAGTACAACCCATTTTCTAGCTAGGACAACGATTAATAATTTCAACCAACCGTTGAAGACAGAATTCAATAAAATTTCCCACAATTTGATGGGATCCGAAATATTTTTATCCCGAAATTTCTAGTCAGATTAAATATAAATTTGTATTACGTAAAAATCCAACAAAACATTGCGTGCACAACAATGAAAATTTAAGATTTTCAAAATCCATAAATAATATTTTATAAACTAACTTCGTGTTTGGTGCATTTTTTTATAGTCAATGCCCTGTTTTTATAATCACATCCCAATTATTATTTTTTAAAGCCCATTTTCCTGTTAAGCCTAATGCATCCCTCCTAGGAAAGATTTGCAGCCCAGCGGGGCGGAGAATAACAAGTTGACCTTGCCTGGGTATTCCTCAAAAAAACGTATAGCTGGGATAGCCATTTTCATCTTGAAAAAATTAATATCTGGGATGGATATCTGGCCTGGGCTAGACGGGCCACAGCCCGCCTAGTTAATACCCTGATCTCCTCTGAACAACAATGAAATAATCGCCAAGAAAAACTCTGCAGTGCTCATGCCTCAAAAACACAAATACTGCTCGAGCTGCTTGGTCCCAGCTGTTGGCCGCACCTTGTGCAATTCTCTCGTTTATATTGACTACATAGGTTGACAATGGTGTGGGACCGTGATGTCAGGAAACCAAGAGGAAGCAGAAATAATATAGTTGTACATAATAAGGAGGCACTTGCGTACGTACGGCTATGGCCCTAGTGGGTCCCTAGTGTCATCCAGTCAAAATAAAGTCATCTCCTGAACCCTCATGTTCGTTGACGATGTTAACAATGCTCGGCGCCATGGCGAGCGCAACAACTCGAAGGACGACGGAGCCCTACGGATGGTCTGATACAGCGCCCGCTGCTCATCCAGGAAGCCAGGATCATCGGACACCTATGAGCACCTTCGAGAAACTGAGACGACATGAAACGGTAAGGCCACGCTTGGGAGCTCTGGTTTATTTAAAACCTGTATTAACATACAAGTGTAATTTACTCGTCATCAGAAACAACGCATAAAATACAGGCATAAGGAAACCGAGGGCCCGAGGTCTGTAAGTAAAACCGGCGGGTTACTCGTGTAATTTGAGAGACCAGTGTATATTTTACGAGCACTGCTATATGGACGACATTACCAGACGATACATGCACGACGTGCGTATCATGCCATCCATGGGCAAGGCTAAAATAGCAGCTAACAGTTGGATTAGCAATCATCCGAGTGTCGTTCAGCATTTTTATCATGTGTGAAGTACTTCTGATATTTTACTCGTCGAAATCGACCAACCAAGCGCTTCACCCGAGACCATCTGCTTTTATTTACAAGCGTCAGTTTCACAAGTGGTTTTGGTTGGAAAACGACAATCCAGTCACGGCCTAATATCATGAGTTGGTCAGAAGATCATATGGTTTCACGTCTAACCTACCCGACTTGTCGTATAGGCTATGAATAAAACATAAGACGATGAACTTCTTAAGCACGGAAACAATAGAAGAGGATGATCTTCTTAACAAGCAAATCACTGGCATTAGATCGACATGCAAAACAATACGAAGCATTATTCTTAGGAGGGACGGTGAACAGCTCATGATGCCGCATGCCACAACATTCCAAGCTCAACTTTGCAATCAAACACAAGGCCTAGCATTACATAGACAACATTCAGAACAAACTCTTAACACAACAATATCTCAGCAGAGTAACTATTTACTTCTAAACTGAACATAGGAATAGGAAAAAACAATCGACGCTGCTCACAGCAAGGGTGTCCCACTCAAAAATATCAAATGCATAACTTCTGGCTAACATCAATGAGCAAATTTTGACAAGGTTTTCCAATTCCAATATATTAAACTAACGAATTCTTGCTAAAATCAATGATTGAACTTTGACAAGCTTTTCCCATTCAAAATATGTAATGCCTATGATCGTGGAGTCCTGCCGTTGCTTCTTGTACTTGTTTGGGCACTTTTTGCCCAGTGCACTCCACATGTTGTAGAACTGCCAATGCTCTCTGCAGACTAGTCATGTCACCAGCGTCTAATAATACTCTGTAAAGCTTCTCGGTCATTCCTTCTGTAATGTAGTGCAAACAGTGACTGCTTCTTTCTGCAAAGTGGAATGACCAACTGGACCCAGTAATGCAGCAGTTTGCCTTGGACACATTGGCTCCTTTTGTGCAGTTCAACTAAAATCGAAGTTGGAATAAAACCGAGCTTTAATTTTTATATCCCTGTAAGCAACAATAGGTATAAGGGAAACAATTACTGAGAAATAACGGTTGATGACTTGTACTCCCAGAAGAAAAGCATCTATTGATCAACCTTATCTTAATGGGAAACAAAGCAGGAGAGTAGCAATTCTCTATTAGTGTGATTCATTCATATTGACTGAGACATAATTATAACAATGCCTTGTTTCAACATGTATAAAGAATGATAAAGCAGAAAAGTACCATTCCTAAAACAATGCAACTGATTCATTTTAACAGAGACATTATCTTAACAATATCTTGGTTAAACATGTAGAAAGAACTACAAAGCAGCATAGTACCATTCCTAACAAGTGTTGCAGTTTTGAACTAAGATTCAGTAGTTAATTAATTCTTAGAGTGGCATTGCTTAATTTTACCGGCGGCATTAGATTAACAAAAAGCATAAACAGTTCCAGGGGAGAGTGGGCACAACAACAATATGTGCTTCCATCTACTTATAAAGGGGGTGATGCAGAGTTTGTTGTAACAAAGCAACAAGCATCATGTCTGGGTTGGTCCCATTTTTGTTCACTACTTAATGGGAAAAGACAACAATATAATACCTTCAATTCAACATTTATTTAAACCGCACCAATACAAGTACCAAAACATCTCAAAGCACACTGCACAATCATGTGGATGAAGGCATGTACTGACCTTTCATGAGAACACCAGGATAAAATATGAATCTGCCAACACAAATAGGAAATCCAATCTCGTTTTGTGTAGTTGCACTGAAATCAAGCAAAGTGTTTTGTGTAGCAAAGAAAAATGTCGCAATAGCAACAAGTTGAATATATATCACTGTTTAAACAAAGGGAAAAAAGGAATCAATTACTGGCTAATAAAGGAGGATGAAACATGCGGCCACAAAAATGGTAATCCCGCCAATCCCTAACAAGTGTTGCAGTTTTGAAATAAGATTCAGTAGTTAATTCTGAGAGTGGCATTGCTTAATCTTACCAGCAGCAATAGATTAACAAAATCATAAACAGTTCCAGGGGAGAGTGGGCACAACAACACCATGTGCTTCCATCTACTTATAAAGGGGGTGATGCAGAGTTTGTTGTAACAAAGCAACAAGCATCATGTCTGGGTTGGTACCATTTTTGTTCACTACTTAACGGGAAAAGAGAGCAAAACAATAGCTTCAATTTAACATTTATTTAAAACAGTACCAATACAAGTAGCACAACATCTCAAAACACACTGCACGATCATGTCGACGAAGGCAAGTACCAACCTCTTATGATGCTCACAAGATCAACTACAAATCTGCCAACATGAATAGGAAATCCAATCTTGTTTTGTGAATTTGCACTGAAATCAAGCAAAGTGTTTTGAGTAGCGAAGCAAAATGTCGCAATAGCATCAAGTTGAATGGATACCCCTGTTTTAACAGAGGCAAAAAAGGAAACAATTACTTGACGATAAAGGAGGATGAAACAAACGGTGACAGAAAGAAGCATCTAACTTATCTTGGATGGAAAACAAAGTAGGATAGTAGCATTTATAAAACGGTTGCGTTGATTCATATTAATAGAGACATTCTCTTAAAACAACATTCGTTAAAAAATGTAATTTACTTTTAACAGTGGCATTGCTTCAATTTTCTGGTGGCGTTCTTAGATTAACAACAGCAAAATAGTTTTATGGGACATGCCAGCACCATGTGCGTCCACACGTATAAATGGGTGATGCAGAGTATGTAGCCAAGCAACATATATGCATTGGTCCCATATTTGTTCTCTTTGAACCTTTTTCCTATGTGAGGGCAGCAAATCTAGTCCTGCACAAACTACCCGACCCCCTAGTTTCTTTCCCTTTTCAACAAAGAGATCGGTTCCTTACAGGTGTGCGTACTGGGTTACCCCCCTTTTCCCTTTTCGACCAACAAAGCGGCTGGATAGCCAGTCTATACTACTTTCCGTCCCTCCTTTCCTCATTGAACCACGTCCTAGATTCTTGCTCCAGCCCACCGCACCCTTCTTTCCTCTTTGAACCAAGACCTAGATTCGACTACAGATCAAAAAAGATCCACATGTAGCTAGAGCAACGACGGTTTCAAAGAAACTTATACCTTAGGGTCGTCGGGATGTGGCAAGGCGTGCGGCAAGAGGCCGGATCTGCCCACACTATGTACCGCAGCGAGGAAGAAGGGATCGGTGGCCCTCCCGCATAGGCCCTGGGTGAAAGAGAACAGTGTAGCCGACAGTGGATTGCCTCCCTCGCCGAAGGCGATAGAGTGAATGTTGCACCTCCTCCCCTTCCTGGTGTGACGGGATACGGACGCCTCCTTCACCAGCTGTGAGGGGGGAGAGAGAGACAAGAGGCCAACGCAGTCTTGTTTAGATCTGGTGAAGAGAGGGTGGGAGACTGTGAATATTGCAAACCCTAGCAAATGAACGTTGAGCCTCCAGCGTGTATACATATATGTAGTGTGGCGAGAGTGTGGAGAGTGCAAACCCTAGCGAACAAGCGCTGAGGCTCCAGCTTATATATATATATATATATATATATATATATATATATATACTACTGTAGTACGGACTGAGCTCCGGTGCCTTCACTGCACCTGCTTTTGGCTGTATGACAGGTGAGCCAGCCACATTTTGGGCCCACCTGTCATAAATCTAAAGGCAGGTGCACTAAGTCAATGAAGCTGCGTCCATATAGTACTCTCGAGCATACGACTAATATATAGTGGAGTGGTTTTCTTATTCTCTCCATAACAATCATTTTAAATTGTGTAAGTACGAAACGAAACTCTTTATTTAAAGTACAGTGAAGAAAACTACTACTACTTCCGATGAACTAATGATCCACGCCCACGCGTCCTGGTCGCACTTCCTGTCCTTCACGTGCGGTACACTACCCTCCCTTAAGTGAATAACCACACATGCGCCAAATTATCAAAAACGTGTGAGAGTGTGTACAAATAAAGAATTTTAATTTCAATTATCAGAAAGGTTTGAGAGTATTAAAAGGTTGACTTCAGTCAAATCTAATATGCAGAGTAAATAAAAATGCAGGGCTACTACGTCCATCCGAGTTTTTAGTCCACACCATTTTTTAAATCAAAGTTAATAGCTGGACAAATAAAATTACAGGGGAGCTGTAGACAAAGTTGTGAGAAGGCTTAGAAATCATTACAAAACTTATGCTCTTAGTACCAACGTCGATCCTTCTTCGAGGAAACATTTGGTTCATAGCCAATTGTGTGATAAAATTGCACCAACATGAAAGACGACTGCGTCTCCAACGCAACCAAGATGAACTAACGAAGGATATCATCTTTGTGCGTAACAAGCAAAGAGCACTGATGGAAGACGACTTGTTTTTCATTGAAAATCGGTCAGCTTCACCAGCCGACGCAACCATGAGGCGCAACCATGAGCATCGATAGGTCATCGTGGTGATGCATCATCCATTTGGCATCAAGTTTGGGTGAGGCACCTATGAAGTTCGACAAATCGTCACTGTGGTCTATTTCTTCTCAGTAATCAAGCTCGAGGAAGGAAGAACCACGTGGCAGAGGACGGTGAGGTAGAACAACAATGGCCATCCAATTTTGTGCAGTTCCACTAAAATTGAGGAAGACATGCCCGGGTATGGAGATACGCATCACTGTTTCCAATAATATAAAAAAGGGATATAGTGTTGTTACTTTGTTTTACAAGAATAGCAACGACATCTCAATTGTAAATAAGAATTAATGAAAAGTACACGAACAAACAGAAGCATCATAATTATCTTGATGGGAACTAAACCAGGATACCCGAGAAAAAAATCATTTCTTCATTTAACCAGTGATAGTACTACCACCATTTGGACAATGACAGCACAACCACCTTGTACTTTTTGTCGAAACAACATGTATACCTCCACCGAGGCATAAATCAAGACAAATTTTCGAGTGGCATTTCCTCTATAATAGTACTAGTAGGTGATGTTGGACCAGCCGACGAACGCTAGCTACTATACATGGGGAGCTGGGGAGTAGTCGCATAGAAGAAAACCCACACGCAGCAACCTGGGGAGCTGGACTAGTAAAAGAAGTTATACCTCAAGTGGGCGAGATGTCGTTTAGGGGGGCGGGCGGGATCTGCCCACACGACAGAAACGAACAAGGGCGTGGAGGATCTTTGTCCGCGCCAGCGCCGGCTCCGAGAGGACGGTGCGCATCGGCTTCCTCCATCGCTGCTGATGACAACGTCAATGCTGCACCTCCACACCTCCCGCAGCAAACGGGATTCGGCCGGATATGTGACCACCGGTGAGGAGAGAGATAGAGTGGACACTGTCATCTTGTTTTGATATGGAGAGGGTGAGAGAGCAAGACGCGAGAAACTCTATCCAAGAAGAGGCTATAATGGAGTAAAAAAATCTCTCCATAGCAGTGGTTTTAAATAGAATCCGCGCGTTCCTAGAAAAAAGAAATGAAAACTGGCGGACAATTTTTCAACGTACCAAGAAAGAAAACTCGATCAAAAACATGCCCCCGCTTCCAGGTCGCGAGAGTCGTCGCGCAGACACACATAGACATAGACATGCATATCCGTGTTTACGTAAAATTCCATTTCCATCTCTATCTCCAATCATATTTGTCCAACTGGCACATTATTTACATTGTTAATTATATATGCAACAATATTAACGTACAACATCTCTAGTTTGCGGACGTACGGACCGCTGCCACGGCCGGTCCTGACCAACCCGAACCCTCGTCATCACCCGCACGTGCTTCCCGCCCGAAACGGTTACTGCCGCATTCATGCCCGGCCAGAGCGGACGCGACCTCTCACTGGCGCCGGCATTGAAGCGGCACGCCGGCCGAGAGAGCGTCGCCCACGCTGCTTCCAGGTGCACGCGACTGCTCCGCGTTAAAAGGTCGCAATAGCCGGCTACAACATGCATGTAAAAAGTTCTTGGGAGTCCGTGCTACAGCTAGCTGTCCTCCCCAAACTCGTTAATCTCCTCCAATAGTGCTAGTAATCCATGGTGTTATCCATCGACAAGCAGGCGGTAATGTTATCGTATACTCGGTTTGCGTTGAGTGGCATGCCCAGCGACCGTGTGGGGTCGAGCCGTGGAGGAGGGTGAGACACGAACACGTCAGACGTGATTTAAATGTTGGTTTTGCTCGATGGCGCGATCCAACGAAACGAAACGTTGGTTTCTCTCCATTTCCATTTTTTCTCCAAAAAAAGGAAACTTTCCACTCCATTTTCATTCCTATTCCAAGGTTGCCCCGTTACAACATTCCATCAAATACAAAGGAAAATTAACATGCATGCTGATGCATCTCGATGATTCACAAATCATAGCCAATATTTACTTCACAACTAAAAACAAAAGTTGTGAGAGCGTGTACGAAAGAAAAACTACTGATGGGGTCACTACGACTTAAACCCTAAACCCTAAACATGATTTAATTTCCTGGCCAGGTAGAACCTGTCGAAGGAAAGACGGCTGGCACCCTCGGATCATACAATGCTTTTGTGCAGTTCCACTAAAATCTACCTGAGCATCCCTGATGGCAAAGGTATTGAAGAAGTGTGATTAGAATAATAGTATTGGCACTAGTTCATTAGACATAAACTCATCACAAGTAGAAGCCGGTAGAAGTAGAGAAAGATCGACATGGAGATGGAGCTACGGCAGTGGAGCAAGCCGGCTCCAAAAGGAAGATGGACTACCTAGGACGTCGGGCTGCAGCTAGAAGGGCGGTTGGGACGCGGCATCCACCCATACCGCAGTGAGCCCCGATTGGGACACACCGACTGTGGGATTTCTCCCTCGCCGATGTCGACCGCGTCTACGCAGAACATTGTTCCCTTCCCCCAACTACGGGATCAGGCCCGTCGTTCTATGCTTGTGAAGAGAGCAACCTAAGCAAGCAGGCTTGTAGCTTAGGCTCCTGCTAGTGTATATATAGTGGTTTTCTTTTTCTCTCCATATCAACCATTTTATATTGCGTACGTGTCATTGAAGAGTGAAATGATGGTTGCTTCTTCCGACTAACATACTGTGTGATTTGACTGCTCCTTAGTGGCCCCTACACGTACTCCCCCTACGTGTATGCAACAGTCACATGTACACATGGATGCAAAACGCGCGCGACGCCCTAAGCATGCATGTCCGAGCACACGACGGAACACACACGGTCACGCTCAAGTGCTCAACCTACACGTGCATGCACACACATACTTAGTCAGGGTGAGCTAGTGACCGTATAAACACCGGAAAATATATATATTGAGCGCAATGAGCGTATTATGAAGTCCGCTGACCGTACTTTTACAAATATACAGTGACAGACAGTGTATTTATCTCGTTTGAAATTAAGCCATATTAACCGGAGAGGAGGCACTATGGACTAGCATTACTTTGTTGTGTCCCATCAACTTGCCGAACGAGGAGGAGGTTGCAGGACGGGAGAAGCTTGCGCGCGGTGGCTCGCAGGACAAGGAGAAACTTTTGACTAATGCAATCTCTCCCTCGCTCAGGCGGTGGACGTGCAACAGTTAATTCGGTGTCAGATTGCCAGAAGCATACACTATACTACTAGTACTATTATTGTTCGACTTCCCGAATAGGCGAACAGCCAAGCGCAAAGTTTACTAGTAGTACTAGTACTACTACTATAGTCTATAGAGGTATGTACTATTCTAGTACTAGGAACCGGATGGAGGAGTGTCTGCACTCTTATTATGATTTTAAAATGTGATAAAGCAATCTTCAACACATTTCGTTCTCTTTGAGGGTTCTCGCATGTGATAATGGAAGTTGATTGCATGGAACACTCGCCACAATTCTCGCTTAATTCTTGCTCATATCCTGTTACAAATAGGAGCACTCATTAATATTTCCTCTTTTTTGTTATTCAGCATGTAAACAGGTCAGCAAACCTTGCGGCGCATCTTCGTGCGAACCGTGCTTGCTGCAGTTTGAATGTGGCCGAGAGCTGGCTTGATGAAACACCTCGCTTCCTACTTCTTTTTTTGTGGGGTGACTCGCTTCCTAGTGACCAGTGTCTTGGATGATCGTCCTAAGAATGCTTATATATGAATAAAGCTCTCTCACTTACCCGCAAAAAAGATTAAGCCATATTAACCGGAAAGGAGGGAGTATGGACTACCACTACTTTTTGGTGTGTCCCGTCAACTCGCAGAACGAGGCGAAGCTTGCAGGACAAGGTGAAGCTCGCTTACGCCTTTGTACTAATGCAACCTACCCTTGATGGACATGCATCAGTCATTCAGTGTCAGATTATCAGAGGCATACACTGTAGTACCCAACATGCGGAGTACCATCATTGTTCGACTTCACGAAGAGGCGAAGAGCCAAGCGCAGTAGTACGAGTAGTACTACTACTAGAACCGCATGGTGGAGCGTCTGCACTCTTATTTTTTTCTGATAAAGTACATGTTTATTCCGGAGAAGGGTGGAAAACGGCAGCCCAACATGTAATGATGATATCGATCAACCAACCATGCTCGAATATATCTTGTCCTTCGTGCGAGCTAGTATGTGTGTTCTCGCTCCTCGTCTCTCTCAAGGAACGGCGGGTTGGCTCTTTGCCGTCAATTGAGATCGGTTTGCTCACACTCCGGCCCCACATGTCAGTGATATGCCAAGAGGAGGTGCTTTGACCGACTGGCCATACACGTACTTGGTTTTGCACCTTCATCTGTCATAGTTTACAGGGCGCGCTTCATTATGATGCATTTCTCTCAATGCATTTCCACCACCAGAGAGACTTTAGACGCGTTGGTTTAATGCTCAATTAATTAGGGCGTGGTAACCGCAATCAAGTCCACAATTTTCTCTCGATGTACTCCCTCCTTTCCGGTTTATAGGGCTTATCTCAAAATTTTAGTTTTTTCCATTTTATAAGGCTCAATTTGGTTGTTTTCCATCACATGTTCAGATTCCAAGGTGCATTAAATCACTGCATGCAAGTATTAAGAGAAAATTGACCAATGCATGTACTTTATGCATGCATGCATTGCAACTAATGCATTGATAAACATAAATTTTTGAGGAAAACAAGAGCATTAATTAGGTGCTTTTGCAAAACTACAAAAAGTATTCCACCACTCCCCATCTACCTTGATTTGTGAGATTTTTGAATTGAGCACTATAAACCGGAAAGGAGGGAGTACTATTACGGAGTGGAGTAAGTGCATGCATGTGTGTACCCGGGGTGGAAGCAGTGCATGCATGTGTGTACGCATTATTCCCTCTAGTAATAGACGCCGTGCTATAACTACCAATGCTATTTTTCAGGCCGATCACTAGTCGCCTTGGTCCCACAGATTTTTGTTCTTTTTTTTGAAGCGCACTCCATAAACTGTTGTCGGCGTTCTGGGAACGGGGGTCCCCAGACTTGCCTGCCTGCGGCCTGCGGCGTGGCTCAAGTGGGGGTCCAATGCAGCCCAGCTTCATCAGCTCAAGCTCAAGACCCTCGCGAGGGGCCAAGCCTCGCGGGGCGGACGACAGGGAGCTTCCTCAGGAGCAGCCTCCTCAGGCGGGCTCGCGAGGAGGCGGAGAGATCAAGGCAGGGCACCTCCTGAGGGGCCCGTGACGCAAGCCATGACGATCGGAGGCCAGGCGGGTGCTAGGCGGGCGCCGGCCTATGCAGTGTCCTTGTTTCCCTTTCGGAGCTAAGGGGGCAAGCACAGGACAAGGCATCGACAAAGGTTACCGTTTCGGTGCAACAAGACCAAGACGAGCAGAATGGCAGGATGGAGTCATCATGGAGCCCAGGGCGGCGTCACCGTCAGAGCCTTTGGTAGCCGAAGACCAACTTTAGTCAGGATAAGTGTACCAGATGTTCCCCTTCAAAATGGCCAATTGTTGGCGCCCATCCTGCTCATTATTTGGGGAGAGGCCCAGGGCATCGCTCTATAAATAGGACTAACCACCACAAGGTAGAGGTATCTGGAGATCGACCAGAGAGAGAGAGAGAGAAGCGACTGAACTCACCCAAGCAGTTCATCGCACCAGCTCAAGAACAGCTCCTCGCGAGGCTGTTCTCCCTTTGTACTATTCATCATCAGCCCCTGAGGCAATCCACCACACCACACACTAGATTAGGGTATTACACCACAATGGTGGCCTGAACCAGTATAAATCTCGTGTCCTCTGTGTGTTCATCTTTCTTGCCAAGATCTTTGCGAGACTTTGAGACGTGAGCTGGTAGGGGAGAGATCTTCACACGCACCCAGTGTTCGAACCTCAAGGGTCAGCCGGAACCCGAAATCCGACATTTGGTGCGCCAGGTAGGGGTGCGCCGGAGTCTTTCTTCCTCCTCCCCGCGTTTTGTCTCCTCGCCGTCCTGATGTCAAGCGACCCGGCTGCCAACACCGACCGCTGGGCGGCATGGCCCGTCCACGCCGTGCCGCCGGTCCAGGGCGACCGCAACCTTGCGCCTCAGGCAGCTCGCGCTCCGCCAAACGCCGCCTGCCCTCACACCACAGCAGGTACGGTTAGCAGCGAGAGCTTCGAACCACGCCGCGGCCATGGCGCCGCACACCTAACGGGACCAGGCGAAGTCCAGGGCCGCGCTCATGGTAGCCCGAGAGCTGCTACGATGCCGGCTGCTGGAGTGCGGCCCTGATGTGCTACTGGAGCGGGTAGTCGAACTCCTGGATGCCACCACCTCGGGAGCGCCTCCTTTCTGCGTCCAGTTGCCACCCCAGGTCCAGGGCGGGCCGTATGGCGGCCCCATACGTGCCAACGCGACTCCGAGCAGACTCCAAACCTAGCTCAACGCGAACCCGACAGTCGGCACCGGGCGCCAAGTCGCGCCGGCCACTCCTCTGGCCGGCGAAGAAGCTCACGCCGCGACCTTCAGCCTCGGCGGGCCACCGCGCCATCACCATCAAGACAATGCTCCAGGCTGAACTGTGTGGCACGTGGGGAACTACAGCGAGAACCGTGGGGTTGCGGTACTAGAAGCTTATGTGCCCCACATGGTGGATCGAGAATGCGCATTGGAAGAAGACCACGGCTTGTTCCTTTGCCAGGCTGGGGCGAGGAGTCATCAGAAGCCTCGTACCCCTCGGGAGGAGGGCACCGGGGGCTGCAGGAAAGGGGTCGGGATCCGGGTTCGTCCCCGCGGCACTCGGCACCAGGCGCACTCCGGAGGTAGGCCCTCTGCCGGGGAGGTGCCACAAGGCCTGCCCCCAGCAGAGGACCCGTGGTTGTCGGGGGAACTGCTGGCGACCGTTCTACCCAGTTGGCGTCGTCCTTGGTTTCCGGTCGCCGTCAATGGCGGTAGAGTGCGGCGCATGGCGGGGCCCTCGTCTGGCAGTATGAAGCAAGGCCGGTACCTGTGAAGAAGGCCCAGTGCCTGTGAAGCTTGCCGCCCCGTGACACTCTCACGTAATAATGAGTGGGGCTGTACACGTCCCGGAGTCTCCGGAGAGCCGCCCTCGGGCCTCGGGGGCTCCCGCCCACGCCCAGTGGCAGCACTTAGCTCCGCGCTGGTGAGAAGACGTCGAAGACTAGAATAGGTGTCGGACGCGGCTTTTTGCCTTTTGCCTTTTCTTTCATTGACAAGTTTCTTCAATTTGAATTTAAGTTTGAATTTGAACTTGAGACTTGCGTGTGTCTGGGAAAGGGGAGCTTAGTCTCGTTCGAGCAATCTCTCGTGTTCTGGTTTCGAACTTACGTCCAAGTTAGCGTCAGCTGCCTCCCCTCGCGAGCCCCTCGCGAGCCGGGCCAGGCCAGGCACATCTACAATCTGGACCGCTGTCGCCACACCCTCTCCGGAGGTTCTTGCCGCAGGATCAATGGGAGCATCCAGAAGACACTCGAGGCGTAGAGGCCCCCATGGACCCGCTTGGGACTCGTCGGGATCAAGGGGTAAACAGGTCAGCTGACCCATCGCCAGGCCAGTGGCTAGGCTCACGCGTAGCGTTACACTTACAGAGATATTGTTCGCAAACCTTTACATGAGGGGCTTCCCCTCCCAAAATGCTCTTACAATCTTCAGGGCCGAGCCTGAACTTTCTTCACGTAGGGTGGACCGCGGGGACGCACGATCAGTCTGACATATCACTTGCCGCGTCATCTGGGGCGCCTCTAGAGGCGTCGCTGGCGTCGTTGGCGTCATCACCATCACCACCCACACCTTCGCCAGCGCCAGGCGCGTCCACCACGCCACCTTCATCAGCGGCCACGATCACGCCATCGTCATCAGACGTGAAGGCCCTAACGAGGGCATCCACATTGTCCTCCACCCATTGCGCCAGGTCGCCCCGGATGGCTATGGGCACAGGTGCAATGACGGCGTCAAAATCGAAGTGGGGATCCATGTTCTGCAGATGGCTGAAGACACGGGAGAAGGCACGCCCAAGCAAGGCTCAGCTCCTCTCCTTGACGAGCCAACGAGAACTCTTGGAGCGGTTCTCCAGAAGCGTCACCACGTCAGTGAAATGTTGGAGGTTGCCAGCATAGTTGGTCTTGTGCGGCACCTCGGCAGCGGCCTCACAAATGTTGTCCAGGGCCGCGTAAGCCCGCTCCCTGAGCGTTCGGAGCATGGGGGCGTGCTCATGCTCCAAGACCTGCCTCTGGCGGATCTTGTCCTTGTTCTGCCGTGCGATAGCCTCGCTGCTGTCGACCCTCTGTCGGAGAAGAAGTAGCTTGGCGTGGGAAGAGGCCAGCTCCGCCTACGCCGCACAAAGGGCGGCCGCGGAGAAGTCCGCACCCCGCGTCACCTCAGCCAGTTTGGCACTGAGGGCCGCGGTCCTACCTTTTACTTCGGCCCTAATCAGCTCCAACCTCGCTTCGTATTGGCGCTCGAGACCCGAACGAGTTTCCGCCACTCGGTGGTTGATATCATCCTGGGCTCGAGCTTCGCGCGCCGCGACGTCATCCTCCGCCTGAGCCACCAGGCGCTCCCTCGTCTCCAGCCGCTCAAGGTCAAGGTTGTGCTCGGGGGCCTCCAGTGTCAGCGCTTCTTCGCGCTTCTGGAGCTCTACCTGGTCGACGGAGGCCTCCTTCAGTGACACAAGGGCCGCCTGGCGTAGTTCCACCTGCTCCTCCAGAGAGTTGCTCTAGGCTTGGAGCTCCCACACGCGCTCCTCCGCATCCTTGCACCGTCGGTCTGCCTCCCGGGCCTCCTCGACGGCTCGGGAGCATGCCTCTTGCGAGGCCACCAGTGACGCTTCAGCCTTCACGTTGTCAAGGTCCCACTGGTGATGCGCAAAGTCAATGGCTACCTTCAGCTTGCGCCTCTCTTCGGCAAGGTGCAAGCCTTCAGCCTCGAGGCGTGCGTCCTTGCTAGCAAGCTCTGCAACAATCCGGCTTACTACGTCCACCGCCCCCTGGAGGAATTCTTGGCGAAGGGTGCGGCGCTCACGAGCATGCCTGAGTACGTCTTCCACGTCATCCTCCATCGTTGGCGAGCCCGGAGGGCACTGGGGCGGCATGCCCCCTCCCGGCGTAGGGCTGGGGGCTGGTGCCCTAGCGATCGGCGGACGGGCCGCGCCAGGAGCCCGACCTAGCACCGGTCCATCCCCAGAAGAGGAGCTTAAGACCGACTTCAACCAATCGCCGTTCACGATCAAGGAGGAAGCACGGGGCAAGCTGGTTGTGCCCCATGGGAACCCATGGAGGGAGGACAGCAGGCACGCAGGATCAAGATGCCCGGCAAGACAGGCCACTCCTCCAGCTGGCCGAGCGGTGCGAGCGCCGCTCGAGCCCGGCACGCCCAGGGTCAACAGCAAAGACGAGGCTTGGGGGGATGGCTCCTTGGCCGTCTCCACGAATTCAGCAGGAAGGGCCCTGAGAAGGCCGCGATCAGCTGCGAGAACAGGGAAATAAAGGAGCAAAGAAGAAAGAGGACTTGCACATCCGTGGCAAAGTACTTCCTATGCTTGAGCAGGCGGCAAGGGCGATCTTCGCCGCCCAAGGCCTCCTTCCTCTTGCGGAGGTCCTCGAAATCTACCCGAAACCGGCCTAAGCGCTTGGCGCAGGGGTCGGCTTATGGCATGTTGGAGGCGTCGGGACGATCGACGCTAATGGGACCGGCCTGAGGAGCACCACCAAACACCGCCTCATGAGGGACGACCGGAGCCTCAGGAGCCCCAACCTCGGGAGCCGTAGGCCAGAGCTCCTCGCCTGCCGCGGCTCCCGGGCGGGCTTCATGAGATGTAGCCTCCGGGGCCCCGCGCGGCATCTGCACCTCCACAACATCATCCTTTTCGGCTCCTGACAGTTCTCGTCTCCCTGCTTTGTCACCTGAGACGGGGTCGCTTTGGGCAACTGGAAGAGCAACCACGGCGACAGGATTCTCGCGAGGCCCCCTGAGGCCAGTCGGGTGCAGTCCCCATTCATCGTAGCTGGGTATCCGCTTCACGAAATCGGCCCTGCCCGAACAAAGATACAGGAGGGCACCATCATGTCTGAGGCTGCCTGGGGAAGGGTCGCCAGTTAGGACCTTTAGCACCATCCTCAGTGCTTCAGGCGCCAGGTCCTCCTCCTGGAGCCGCATGCGGTGCTTGTGCCCCGCATAGTCCCACATTCGGTGAGAGTGGCGCTGGAGAGGAGCAATGCGACACTGGAGGAACTCCCTCACAACCTTGGGCATCGTCACATTGAGCGCCCTCAAGGTCTCTAAACGGCGCCAGACGAAGACAAGCCGGGGGCTCATGAGCGCCTCATGAGCCCAGCCTGAGCTGGGAACGGCAGGCGCGGTCGGGTGCGAGAGCAGGGGGCTAGGTACCCCAACGTCCACATACAGCCACCGCTCTTTGAACTTGGCCTCAGAGGGGGGAAGGCCGAATTCGATCCCTGAAGCAGCCGTATCTGGCATGGCAAGAAAGCCCACACACCCCGAGCATTGATTGGGATCGCTCAGGCGCAAGGAGAAGAAGTGGCACAACAGGGCAACGGAAGGAGCAATGCCCACCATTGCCTCTCAAACAAAGGCAAAGATAGCCAGGAGAGTAATGGACTCAGGTCCGAGGTGCATCATGTGGGTCTGATAATGGGAGGGCACCGCATTGAAGAAAGTAGAGAAAGGGGGAATCAGACCCGCCCACAGGGCATCGGCAAAGAACCGGACCTCTGTGACTACCCTGTTGATAGAAGCGTGGGACACTGGCCAGGCCGTGGTCCGGCCACACTCGTTGAAGATGGTGGCAAGAGTAGAGCGGACCTTGCGCAGGGCCTCAGGATTGAGTGTGATTGACCAATCGACGGTAGGGCCACCGCCGGAGGCGAGCGGGGCGAAGGCGCGGGCTTCTTCCCCTTTTCCTTCTTCGTTGGCGCCATGGCAGGCGAGAAAGGGGAGAGCCCGAGTTGGATTGGAGGCGGAGGTTGAGGCACGAGGAAAAAGGAAGGGCAGGAAGCGCGCGGGCGGCGAGAAGGGAGTAGCTATGTGCAACCATGGGTCCGCCTAGCCAGGCGTATAATGAGGCATCGTGGGGAAGCGGAGACGCCCACGTCCAATCAACCGCCACGCGGCGCCCGAGGCCGCAGGCTGTTGGGGCCCGCGGTGCTTCACACTTGCCCCTTCGCTTCTCTACTAAGCCAAGTCCGGGCGCGCCTTGGGCCCAGGGGCTACTGTCAGCGTTCTGGGAACGGGGGTCCCTAGACATGCCTGCCTGTGGCCTGCGGCGTGGCTCAAGTGGGGGCCCAATGCAGCCCAGCTTCATTAGCTCAAGCTCAAGACCCTCGCGTGGGGCCAAGCCTCGCGGGGCGGACGACAGGGAGCTTCCTCAGGAGCAGCCTCCACAGGCGGGCTCGCGAGGAGGCGGAGAGATCAAGGCAGGGCACCTCCCAAGGGGCCCGTGACGCAAGCCATGACGATCGGAGGCCAGGCGGGTGCCAGGCGAGCGCCGGCCTGTGCAGTGTCCTTGTTTCCCTTTCGGTGCTAAGGGGGCAAGCACAGGCCAAGGCATCGGGCAAAGGTTACCGTTTCGGTGCAACATGACCAAGACCAGCAGAACGGCAGGATGGAGGTCATCGTGGAGCCCAGGGCGGCATCACCGTCAGAGCCTTTGGCAGCCGAAGACCAACTCTGGTCAGGATAAGTGTACCAGATGTTCCCCTTTGAAATGGCCAATTGTTGGCGCCCATCCCGCTCATTATTTGGGGAGAGGCCCAGGGCCTCGCTCTATGAATAGGACTAGCCACCACAAGGTAGAGGTATCTGGAGATCGACCAGAGAGAGAGAGAGAAGCGACTGAACTCACCCAAGCAGTTCATCGCACCAGCTCAAGAATAGCCCCTCGCGAGGCTGTTCTCCCTTTGTACTGTTCATCATCAGCCCCTGAGGCAATCCACTACACCACACACTGGAGTAGGGTATTACACCACAATGGTGGCCTGAACCAGTATAAATCTTGTGTCCTCTGTGTGTTCATCTTTCTTGCCTAGATCTTTGCGAGACTTCGAGACGTGAGCTGGTAGGGGAGACATATTCGTGCGCACCCCAGTGTTCGAACCTCAAGGGTCAGCCGGAACCCGAAATCCGACAACAGTGACGGATGGAGTAGTATGAGCGGATTCAAAGAAGAGCGTAATGATGGTTGCTTCTTCCGAGCAACTTACAGTGGGAAAGGTGGGGCTTATGATTTGACTGCTCATTACTCACTATTAATGCGGCGCAACGATCGGGCTGAGTCTCCCATGCGGTTGTGCACTACCCCCTCGGTTCTTAAATATACTCCGGAGTATTTGTCTTTCTAGAGATTTCAACGAGTGACTACTCAAATATTTGTCTTTTTAGATATTCAAATGGACTACTACATATGGATGTATATAGACATATTTTAGAATGTAGATTCACTCATTTTGCTCCGTATGTAGTCACTTGTTGAAATCTCTAGAAAGGCCAATAGAGTATTTAGGAACGGAGGGAGTATACATACGAAGAAAAATGAGTGAATCTACACTCTAAAATATGCCCATTTGAAATTTGTAAAGAGACAAATATTTAGGAACGAAGGAGTATAATTTTGTGCATGGCACATGGACCCGGATGCTAAAGAGGCTTCTGGCAATGCTATCAAGCTTCCATCATTTGTTTACATAATTGAAGTACTATACAAATAATTTTCCAGCGACATGAAATTGTACAATGGTGTGAGCTTTCAGCTTTTGTTTCATGTGTCTTGCCATCGATGCTCTTTTAGAAACAATAAAAAACTAACTTCCTTGCTAATGCATGTCAATTATTAGCAGATCAGAGCTAATATTTACTTCACAACTGAAGACCGAGTTGTGAGAGGTGTTAAATTAAAATTGATCCATGCTTTCATTGGCAGCAACGTCCCCCCAGCTCTGTCTAAATCAACAAGGCATGTTGGGAAAAAAAGTAGCTGTTTGGAGAATGCAACATTCCGATCATTTTGTGCAGTTCCACTAAAATAGAGATGAGCGTCCCTGTTCCAAAGATATTAAGTGTGATTACGATAATAGAGGACTGCTGATGACACAATAAACACACAAATAGAAGCCGGTCACCTTTGCAGTCTCTCTTAAGACTAACTAGTTGGAGAAGATTAGGCTCGGAGTTGGATGAGGAGGATAGAGCAAAACCAATCTCCCTTTGTGCAGTCGCACTGAAATGTAGAGACATTGCTCGTGTGACATTTTAGTACAACTGCACAAACCACTCTTAAGAAAAAAGTGATTTGTGCAGTTCACCAAAAGGTCGCAATAGCAACGAGGTGAAATGGATAGCCCTGTTTGCAAAAAAGAGGTAGAAAGGAAACAATTACTGGCCAATAACATTTGATGACACAGGCGACGACAAAAAAGAAGCATATTCCTTGTCCTAAGGGAAGATAACAACACAGTTGTGTTTGTCTAAAACGGTGTGAGGACGAGATTGCAATATGGAAAGTACGCCGGACGAGCTACGTTTTGGGCAAAGAACTATGGAAGATCCACATGCAGCAACGTGGGAAGACGGGCAGTGGAGCAAGACCGGAGGGGATACCTGGAGGTCGTCGGGATTTAACTAGGTGAGCGGTGGCGGGCGGAATCTGCCCATACTGCGGCAGCGAGCACGTGGCATAGGACCTGCCGCGCCGGAGCTTGGTCAGAGAGAACGACGTGTACCACAGATCGGGACGTGCTTCCTCGGCGCTGTCGAACTGAGAAACGATGCACTTCCTCCCTTTCCCCTGGCGGACGGGATGCGGCCGGATCAGTGACCAACAATGAGAGAGAGAGAGAGGCCACCGCACTCCCTTTCCCCCAGCGGATAGGATGAGGCCGGATCAGTGACCAATGGTGAGAGAGAGAGGCCACCACAGCCTTGTGTCAGATACTCTGAAGAGAGAAAAACCAGGCAGGTAGGCTCCATTGTATATAGTGGAGCGGACTACCTTTTTCTCCATAAAAATCATTTTATATTCTGTGTACGTGCCATTGAGCGCTATAACTTTATTTAAAAATAACGTGGAAATGCGTCAAGTAGAACTTTGTTTCGTGCACACGTGGTACACAACCTCCCTAGGTAAACAACCGCTACAGGCGTTCAAGTTAGCACGTGGGCTGCCATTTCGTAAAGAAATGATCTCTACCATGTACCCGCGCGGGTGTGGCTGGGCACAAAGCGTGAGTACGTGTACGGTGCACCTATTCTCTTCTTGTATACGTACACCACCTACGTGGGGTTGTGTGAGAGATACAAACCTAGAGAGATATAGTGTGTGGGTTCGTGAGAGTTTTTTTTGGGGGGGGGATCAATCAAAAAATGTAACATATGCAATATGTGTGAAATAGAGTCCTGGATATAACATATATATATATAGAGGGGAAGATCCACGAGAAGAGAGTGGAGGTATCATCGGCTTGAGGTGTCCATAGAATCGAAGAGAGGGATGATGTGTGTGTGTGTGCGCGCGCGATCGATAAAGAGTGCCATCGAATTTGTGTGTGCCCACGTCAAAGATATAGAGTGGCTGGCCTACTGGAACGTGAGAGGGGACATGTGCTATTTGTCTCTGTGGCATGGATACCTACCTGCAGCACTCGACTATCAGTGTGTGGTGGGGGAAGAGGGAGGCCCAATTAACTATAGAGGTACCATGGCTGGTATATGTGTGGAGGAGGAGAGAGGCCTACCTCATGTATTAAGGACATCGATCTGCCTCATGTATTAAGGGAGATCGATCGGCATCCATGCATATGTGCAGGAGAGGAATAAGGTTGGGAGAGAGACAGAGCTAGAGTGTTGGAGGGGGTGGTAGTGGAGTTGCTTCTAAAAAATGGTGGGATAGGCTTGCTAGACAAACGGAGGGCACGCCTGCAATATCAATAAGAGAGGAGATGGTTTCTTGTTGTTGTCTGTGCACGTGCGTGTGAGAGACGGGTCAGGAGGCATGCACGAATGATGAGGGGGGATGATATGGCTGTGGTAAGCACACGTAACTACATAGGAAGATCAATCGCCCTTTGTTAGAGAAAGGAGAGACATAACTTGTGAGGTACGTCGACCGATGGGAGGGGGATAGTTAAAGTCGGTCTAGGTATATGTTGGGAGATCGATCGGTATACATGCATGTGTGTGTTAGAAGCAAATGAGGCACGAGGAGAAGGATAGAGAGAGATGGATGCATCTAGGAGGTGGTACGAGAGGCATACTATATCGAGGGGGAAGGAGTGCGCGAGTACGAAATCAATGAAAAGAGTGGTGGGAGTGAGGCATGGATAGTGACAAGGGAAGAGGGGAAGCTTGTGTTTGTGCTAGGCACCCCTGGCTAGAGAGGCATATCGATCGATGTGTGTCATAAAGAAGGAGCTAGGGGGGCTACACACACCGTGGGTGAGCGACCTAAAGTGAAAAGATGAATTTGCACGATGGAGCTAGAGAATGCTGAGGGAGGGTGAGAGGGATGCGGGCGTGCGCATGCACGAGAGAAAGTTAGCGCTAGCTACAAAGATAAGAGGATTGTGTGGGTGTAAAAGACGAATAGAGATCATACTTCCTTATAAAAAGCGAATTCGGATATTTGAAGAATTTATCATAGTGTTTTAAAGCGACACATGTGTGAATATATATAACGGTGATACACATGGTGTGGTTATGAACACATTATACTACATATAATATATTTTATCTCTACTCTTATAAAAAATGGAGTTGTTGATGATGGTGTGCCTGCCATCCTGCAATATAGGCCGTCCGATTTATATCTGGCGGATAGGAAGGAAACGATGGCAAGTTTGAAAAAATATACGCACACCCCTCTCCATATTTGCAAATTAGGCCCCTTGATCATGTTGATGTTCTGTGGAACGCATGGGCATCTTGCTAGTACTACGTATAATACATAGAACATTGATTATAATTTGGGCTAATGTGTGGCTTTTGCAGCTCAGGTCTAAATACTTATCATAATGTAGGGGGCGGGGCACTATACTTTTTCTGATAAACATGGTGTACGTATGGATTATGGTTTAGATTATGAATATATAGTTAGTACATCAAATGTACTATTATTTGGAATCAAAATCAAGTGTATTCAAAAAATAGAATTGGAGTTCATGTAGTACACATAGTTCATATCTATCTCTATAGTAATCATGTGGTGTGTTATTAAGGTAATACACGAATGATGGTTGAAGTTGGCAACAATCATGATTGTAGATTCTCATTGAAATAGAGAAATGAATTCAAATTTAGTTCGAATTGCAGCGGTAGTATAGACATTTGGAATGCACTAAAATGTTGGTATGAGTAGGTTACATGCATTATACAGCAAGCGAAAAAATTTAATCGGACATAACATGGATTAATACTCCCTCCTTCCATCTATATAGGGTGTAATGAGATTTTTAAGGCCGCCTTTGACTATTGACAAGATTAATAGTACATGACATGCACAATGTGAAAATTATATCATTGAAAGAACCTTTCACAGACGAATTTAATGGTGTGCTTTGTGTAAGTTGCATGTCATATATTATTGCTCTGATATTTGGTCAAAGTTAGCATCAAAAAATGCATTAGGCCCTATATAGATGGAAGGAGGGAGTAGCTTTGAATAGCATTTGTATAGTAAAACGGGGCAAGACTCTCTCTTTGTGTGGTGTGAATAATTTATTTTTTTCATTTTCTTTTTGGTTAAGGGAAGTGCGAATTGATTTGGTACGTACAAGTACAATATTACTACATGTTAGGCTTGTCCCTAAAATTTGTCCCGCATCTTGTTATATCCCGAAAATTTAGATATCGTGCTCCCAAAACTGGCGCCTTCACAACCCGCGCCTTGCTATCCCGAAATTACAACGCGCGCGAAAACTCCCTCCAGCTGCCAAATCCCGACACACGAAATCCCCTTTCTAATCCTGAGCCGAAAGGGCCGCTAGTTCAAATCGGTGGGGGGTACTTTTGTAACACACCCTACATTTTGGACAAGTGTGTCCCTAAGTCATGCTTCACCCCCTCCCATCGCCCCCTTTTCGCAATTCAAAATCCCAGGCCGCCGTAACCTCTCCGCTCCAGCCGCGAAACCCCACCCTCCTCCGTCCGCCACCTCACCGCTACCCAGCCGGAGCCTCTTCTTCAACGATGTCGTCCACCGCAATAGCTCGACATCCCTCGTCCACCTCCCCAGATGAGGATCCGTCGTCCATCTCGTCGTCCCGCCGGTTCAGCCGCCCGGTCCTCCACCTCCAAGGAGCTGCTCCAACGGTCGCCTCGTCTATCGCAGCTGCTCCATCCCCACAGTGTCGCCTTAACCTGCTCCACCGGAACCGCAACATCCTCACCGACTACTCAGACGAAGCCGAGGCCTACTTGGCGCCACCAAAGTGGTTGTACACTCATCGCATCGCACCTTCTCCTTAACTCGACCTCCCGGCGCTGACGGTGCTTCATCCCGCACCCCCATGGAGCTAGTACCTTGAAGCCGGCGCCACGGGCGACATCTCCATGGCGGCTCTCCCCCAGTGCGAGGCCCCTTTGGTGGCGGCGGCCATACCAGCCGGATCTGCTGCTGCAGCTCCGGCTCTCGCTCGCTCGCTCGCGCTACTGCTGCTGCTCCGGCTCTCGCTTGATCGCTCGCTCGCCCAGCTGTTGCTGCTGCTCTCCCCCTCGCTCGTGCTGCTGCTCTGCTCCGATTTAGCCACACTTCAGTCGACTGAATCGACTTTTGGGTCAGTCGATTTTCAGGGGCTTGCCGAAGAGGTACCCCACTATCTATCTTAGGGTTCAGGGTGGGGGCGGGGGCCTAGAGGGCTGGCCGGGGTGGCAGTGGGGAGTTGTTTCGGGGCGGCGAGGTGGCGCTGGGGCCGGCAGTTTGGCCGATGGTGGCTGGCGGCTCAGGGGGTGCAGGTTGAAGATGAACTGCAGGCCCTCCCTAAACTACATGTCAAGTGCCTCTCTGCTACCATTGCGTTCAGTTTCGACAGTAGCATTCAGATTCCACAGTAAATTTCTATTTCGATAGTTTAGTTCAGAGTCAACAGTTTTTACCTCATCTATTGTAGTCAGGTGGTTTTTGGTGATGTAAATTTTACATCCATTTTACGTCATCTATTGGAGATGCTATTAGAATCCCACTTGAGATTGACGATGTCTTTCTTGTGCTGCTTCAGCCTTGGCGTCTTACGGCTCATCGGAGCTGCTCCAACGACAGAACGATCCATCAGAACAGAGCAGTGCCCTTGACGCCGTCTACAGATTCCTCAGATCTTCCTCCACACCTCCGGCATCAACCTCTGCCTCAACTGCTTCAGCGACCAACCCAATGATGCTGAGGTCGACACGGCTACGGCAAATAGGTTGTACACTTGTTGCATCACTTATTACTATGCATTCACGACGATCCATTAGGGCTATTTTGGTTCAATGGAAAAACATAGCAATAGGGAATTTTCCAATGGCACTCTACTATTCAATTATTCATGCATTCTGTTGAAAGGAATGAAGCAAAACATCCACCTGGACCTACTTTTCAAAATCCTATGCATGAAAACAAGACCAAGTGCATTAGTGCCGAAATAACATTCTAACTGTACACTCTTTCATGTGGTTTCACTTTATTTTGGCCATGTTTCTTTGCATTTCTCTGCTCTTCCAATTCCTGTAAACCAAACACCCAAGTTGATAGAAATCCTGTGTTTACAAATGCTCTGTTTACCATGTGCATTCCTATCCTATTCCGGTGTTTTTCCTATCCCTGTGTTTTAAGAATCATGCAAGCCAAATGAGCCCTTGCAGAATTACTTCAGTTACAGGTACGTGTCGAAGGGAACTTTGTGTGGTTTGTCCTGCTCCTGCCGCGACGTCATCCACCTCACCTGAGCTGCTCCATCGACAGAAGCATCCACCAAACCAGACATCATGACTCTTGAACGTCTTTTGCCCCCTCAGATCTCCTTCCCTGCCGCCGGCACCCACCGCAACGGCATCACCATCATTGACTCAGCAGATGAACCTGAGGAGTACATGGGTCCACAAGAGAGGTCGCACTCTTTTGTTTCTGCTTATGTTATGCATTGCTTAAACTTACCTGCTACTTTATCGTCCTGTACAACTCATGGACTCCCAAGTCAGGTCCAAATTAATGCTCAAACTTGAGTTCTAAATTAGTTGTGGGGCACATATCGAGGCAGCAATGAATAGTATGTTTGTCTAATATCTGGTTCACCTAGGGTATGCCTATGTTGTTAATCTTGGGTGGGAAACAAATAGTAAAGCAATCATCATCTGTCTTTTTATTAATTTAAAGCAATCATCAGCCTGCTATCATTATTTTTGGATCCATCCACTGGTTGTTACCATCACTCTAAATTTTTGCATGCTCTCCTTACATAATCTCTCCATATTTTTTTCGTATGCATGTCAGATATTGTACACAGTCATGCTGAACATGTAGACAAAAAGAGAAGAGTTTTGCGCGGCAATACAATGTCATGCAGACATCGCTCCATGGTGGGTTCAATGGCAAACCCTCCCCACCCCTCTCCAGATTGTAATCCAAAGGAAGATATCTGTTCTGAGGCGGATTCAGATGCCGCTGACCACTCCTATTTACCCCCAAGGTGTTTGCTCTACCTTGGCATGATGATGTTAGTCATATCATGCATATGTTGCCTTGCAGTGCCTACTTTTGACATCATATATGTCATCTGCTTAGTTTAGACATGCTCTGTAATGCCATCTGTTTAGTTTCTATATCATATATGGGAATTATGCAGTCTCATGTCTTTTAGCCAGCCATAATATATGTGAAATGTGCAATGCCATCCTATTTAAGCAGGCATCGTATATTTGAATGATATCTTGCCCATCCTTTTCTTCATTACATTTCCATTTGTCGACAATGTTTGTACATTAAACTACTCTTCCTGTGAATCAGCCATTTGAGTGGGAGATGGAAAAATCTGGAGTGAACACAAGGCCTTCAGAGCAGACAGTGCTACCTGTCGAAGCAGATCTCTTGTTGGGTCCCGATAGCTGCTCAGAGATGGATTCAGAGATAGCTGACCAGTCCTATTCCCCACTGAGGTGTATGCTCTAACTTGGCACGGTTATACTGCTCATATCATGCATATGGTGTCTTGCATTGCATAGTTTAGACATCATATACACAATATTCAACACCATGTTCTTAGTTCAGACATCATATCGAATGCCCTTTGTTTAGCATATAAATCACATATGTGAATTAAATGATGCGATCCTGATTACTTAGATAACATGTAGGTGAATTATGTCATGCGATCATGTTTAGTTATTCATCATATCTTTGAATTATGTTATGCTATGCTATCCAGTTTAGATAGACATCATATACGTGAAATTATGTCATGCTATCCGTTTTAGTTAAACAATATACATGTTAACTATTTCATGCCCTCTTTTGTCCACACTATCTATTGCATCTGTCTCTCATACAATGTCTGTACATTCAACTATGTTTCCTATTTATCAGCCATTTGAATTGGAGCGGGTGATGCCAGTATCTAGCGGACTAAAAACATGGTCTTCAAATAAAACAGTGCTACCTCTTGGTGGAGATAGCACCCCGGTTGTACATGCACAAGAACCAGCCCTACCACACATAACCCAAACTCTCGCAGATTGTACCCCTACTGCGATAGACAGAGAACCAGCTTCACCCAATCTAACCCCAACCCCAGCAGATAGTAACCCAGTTCCTGTTGACACAATAGCATCTCCACCGCAGATCTCCCAAACAAGAGCAGTTAGTAAGGCAGCTCCAGTGCCCAAAGGGTCAGTACTACCACGGCGTACCCCAACTCCACCAGTTAGTACGCCTATTCCTGTGGAGGAAGCACAACCAGCTAGTTGTAGTTTAGCAGCTATCGCATTTGATGTTGTTAAATCGTATGTGCGTATCTTCCCATCTAGGAATATTATACTGAAGATGAAGGAAAATGCCAGTTGCAGGTGTTGGTCCAGGAGTTATGTGTAAGTAATGTTATTCATGGCAATTACTTTTCTTTGTCCCATACATCCTACCTCCATGATGGTTATAATACAGTAAATTTTCGCATTTTTCTCCATAGAGAAGGACTGATTTGGAAACTCGGGATGAGGTAACCTGTGCTAATACCTCTCCTATCTTCAAGAATCCTTGGTGGCAGTATCGGAATTACCTGAAGAAAACGTACTTCACTAGCAAAGAAACTCATCAAATTCCCTTACGTTCTCCTGAGACACATTTACTGGATGATGACTGGGAACGCCATGTCCTATACTGGTCCCGAAGCAAGAATGTGGTAAGGTCTATGAGCTCATTTTCTATTTTGAAGTACTATATTCTTGCGTCTTACTGTACTTTGTTCATGTAGAACAAGTGCCTAAACCTGAAGAACAATTGTTCTAATTTAAGATTCCATTGCTATCATAGTTCAAAAAAGCGCTAGGCATTAATTGTGCGTTTTGCCACTGCCTTGCACTTTACTGACCAAAGCGCATGCTTATGCGCAGTTATGCACAGATTAAGCGTAGTTATGCGCAATGCGTTTTGCCAACGCCTAGAGCCTAGGCGCGCCTTTATTAACTATGATTGCTATCGTGCGTACTGCTTTGCTCTTGTATCACTGTATTTACTCATACAAACTTATTTTTAAATTGAAGGATCCAATCGAAACTCCAATGGCACAGCAGGTATGTTCAAGCATGTTTCTTTAATAGGTTTGCTCTTATCAATAGCTCTGTTGATTTCAATTTCAATTGTGTATACAGTTGACTTCTCATATCATGCATATTACTAGCATCACAACAAAGCCAATAGTGTTGTTGTACATATAGACCCGTGGTACCGATCTGAAATCTTGTTGTGCCGTGTAGTTTCCCATGCTTTGTATTCTTTCACTGTTGCTTTGTCTTGAACTGATATGATTTGAACTGTGTCTCTATTTTGATTTGGCAAGGCAATGCAGTGACCATAGGACATAGATATATGTTTGTCTGGTGCTTTTATTATGTACTAGTACTTAGCAATAGAAGAATTGGTAGCTTAATCATGTCCACCTTACTAATGAACTGGTTCACCGAAATGAGTTCCATATCCTAGTACATGCTAAACATGTTATGTGTCTGCTTGTTTCTTCTTTTAGAATGCTGACAGAATATCGGGGAAGAGTGCCTTATTAACCAATGGTAAAGGAAGTAATGTAGATAAGGTTCAGGATAGTGACACATCCTTGTTGGTCTCCAACAAAGCTGATAAAACAGCTAAGGAAGACTATCTTGAAGACAGTGAGACAACCCCAAGGTCTTGTCTTGGTTTAGTGTTCGAGTTACTAGCCACTACCGCTTGCAAAAGCTATTCAAACTCACTGTCTGAATCAATTCGGTTTCTTGAGTCTCAACTGCAAGTTGAAAGACATCGATCAGCTGTGCTGCGACAAGAAGCAGAAGGACTACAGAAGTCCCTGGAGCATTCAGATGCATACTTTCTAGTGCAACAGCAAGCGTTGGAGGATTTTAGCGCCAAATAGGACAAAGCTAATAAGCTTGCTAAGCTTATTGCCAGCATGGTGGATACCCAGGATAACATTTCTTGAGCTCTTTTGAAGTTGTTTCAGTTATGCTCTTGTTTTGCTGCCATGTTTATTTGCACTGGTGGCCAATTTTGATGGCCAGTGTATGTAATATGCTGCTTTGTTCCCTATATTTGCACTGGTGGCGAACTTTGATGCCCAGTGGATGTAATATGTGTAATAGCGGTAATAGGCTAGCGTTAATTGCTTGCTTATTTATTTCCTCATTGTCTTGTTTAGTTGTTTGCTTGTAGTCACTGCAGTTCTTTTTCTGTGTTTTTCTAGTGGCCACAATAGTCAATTTTTGTTAACTAGGCCAAAATAATCATGGCAGCACACAAACTGTTGTAACCATGGGCCTCCTGCGAGCCGTATGATCCATGGGCCTTCTACGGTCGTAGGATCCATTGGCCTTTGTACGGGCCGTAGGATCCATGGGCCTTCTACGGGTCGTAGGGTCCATGGGCCTTCTACGGGCCGTAGGGTTCATGGGCCTTCTATGGGCCGTAGGATCCATGGGCCTTCTATGGGGCGTATAGTCATTTCGCCAATCATGGGCCGTACTATTCGTGGACCATAACGGGCCGTATTTGATAACTGTATGAAAACAACCCAACGGGTTTTTTTGACATGAAAACGGCCCAACATATTAACGGTCCACTAACGGGCCGACTGTAACGACGGGCTGAATTTGGCCCACAAGCAGAAAATGACAGTAACGGGCCATAAGTAATCGAATGCTGCAAATGAGCCGAAGAATAAATGGGCCCTGAGAAGGCCGAAAGATAACTTGGGCTGGAAACGGCCCAGTGGAATAATGGGTCGTTAATGGGTATAAAGTGATACACTTTTCATTATGGGTTAGTTTCACCACGGGTCGTTAATGGGCAAAGAGTTACAAAGGGCCTCATATGGGCCAAAAGAAGTCATGGGCCACACATGGGCCGGAAGTTAAAACGGGCTGGAATCATATTGGACGGCCCAGATGATGCTACTGGGCCTAATTCGGATAGGGCGTAACGGGCCCTGGGTTAGCGGGTTGTAAATGGGCTATATGCGGACAGGCCGTTAACAGGCTTTCCGTGGGTCGGGCCGCCACCTTTTGACCAAGTCAAATGGGTCGGCCTTTTCACTGGAATGGGCCTCTGTTGGGCCGTGCCACGTGGCGACGTATCATAGGCTCCTTGGGTCCAATGAGTGGATGACGTCTCTCCCAACGGTGAGCTGACACGTGTTTCCTCCAGCCAATGATGATTTTACACGTGGAAAATCCCCATTGGTCGGGGATGTTAACGGGTTATCGGATCCATCCGACCCTATAGCTTAACGGCGTTCCGTTACGGTGGATGCCACATGTCGGTCACCCTTGACGAAAGCACTTCTGTGACGCGCGATTTATCGTCATGGATGTGGACACTTCCATGATGATAATTTTGGTAATGTCATGGAACACTTCTACGATAGCATAGGTATGACTATCTTGATTCTATCATAAAATCGTCATGGATGTACATGCATGACAAAAAACGCGACCTACTGTGACAAGCACGTATCATCACGGAAGTGTATTTTTTTTGTAGTGTTGATGCCATAGTCCTTGAGGGTTTGCTTCATCCATAGCAATTGATCACAGCAAGATCCAGCACCAATGTACTCAGCTTCAGCAGTAGAGAGTGATACGCAGTTCTGCTTCTTCGAGGACCGACATACCAAGGATCGTCCGAGGAAATGATATGTGCCTGATGTTGACTTGCGGTCCACCTGATCACCAGCATAGTCAGAGTCAGAATATCCAATGAGATCAAAGGAAGAGACCTTGGGATACCATAATCCAAGTGTTGGAGTGTGCACTAGATATCGAAGAATATGCTTCACAGCCTTATGGTGTAATTCCTTCAGTGTAGCTTGAAATCGGGCACACATGCAAACACTAAGCATAATATCCGGCCTAGATGCACATAGGTACAATAAAGAGCCAATCATGGAGCAGTATACCTTTTGATCGAAGTCGTTACCATTTTCATCGGTGCATAGATGGCCATTTGTGGGCATAGGGATTTTGACGCCTTTGCAATCTTGCATGCCGAATTTCCTCAACACATCCTTGAGGCATTTCTCCTGAGATATGAATATGCCATTGTGTTGTTGACGAATTTGAAGACCTAAGAAGAATTCAACACTCCCATCATAGACATTTCGTATTCCTCACTCATCATATAGGCAAATTCGTCACTGTAACGTTGGTTAGTATAGCCAAAGATAATATCATCAACATATATTTGGCACATGAATAACTCATCATCATATGCTTTGGTGAAAAGAGTTGGGTCAAGTGAACCGGCTTTTGAAGCCTTTCTTCATGAGGAATTCCTTCAATGTGTCATACCACGCTCGAGGTGCTTGCTTGAGGCCATACAGGGCCTTGTTGAGTCTGTAAACGTGATCTGGAAATTTTGGATCCTCAAAACCTGGTGGTTGAGCAACATATACTTCTTCCTCAAGCTTACCATTGAGGAATGCACTTTTCACATCCATTTGATGTAAGATGATATTATGATGGTTAGCATAAGCAAGCAATATGCGAATAGCTTCAAATCTAGCAATAGGTGCAAAAGTTTCATTGTAATCAATTCCTTCAACTTGTGTGTAGCCTTGAGCTACAAGACGAGCCTTATTCCTCACCACAAGGCCATTTTCATCTTGTTTGTTGCGGTGGATCCATTTGGTACCGATGATGTTGTGCTTGCGTCGGTCTGGTCGCTTGCCAAGCTCCCACACATTGTTGAGCTCGAATTGATGCAATTCTTCTTGCATGGCTTGAGTCCACTCAGATTCCATGAATGCTTCATCAACTTTGGTGGGCTCTATGATACAGACAAATGCAAAATGCCCACAAAAGTTAGACAAGTGTGAAGCTTTTGAGCACGTGAGAGGACCTGGTGCGTTGATGTTGTTGATGATTTTCTCGATCTGCACTTCGTTTGCAACACGAGGATGTGCAGGTTGACGACTTTGCTTAGGCCCAACAATTTCTTCAGGGCCAATTTCTTCAGCAGCACCGGTATGATTTTCTTCACGATCCAGAATGACTTCTTCAGCAGATTCTTCGGTAGGGATGATATCCTCAGTAGCTTTGAGCTTGAAGGATTCCTCAGGTGACATTTCATCTAGCACAGGAGGTAGGTGCTCTCTTTGCGAGCCATTAGTTTCATCGAACCACATATCTATAGTTTCAACAATCTTGTGATGATTGGTGTTGAAGACTCTGTAGGTGTGCGATTCCTTTCCGTAACCAAGCATAAAACCCTCTTGTGCTTTCGGTGCAAATTTAGAGTGATGTTGAGGATCTCTAATCCAACATTTAGCACCGAAGACTTTGAAATAACTTAAATTGGGTTTCTTGTCAGGGAGGAGTTCATATGAGTTCTTTTTGAAGAATTTGTGAAGATATACTCTGTTGATGATGCGGCATGCAGTATGAATAGCTTTAGGCCAAAAACGTTGTGGTGTCTTGTATTCATCAAGCATAGTGCGAGCCATCTCAACAAGAGTTCTATTCTTGCGCTCCACGACGCCATTCTAGGAGTATAGGGAGTAGATTACTTGTGAGTAATACCAAGTATATCAAGATATTCATCGAGACCTGTGTTCTTGAACTCAGTTCCATTATCACTCCTGATATGCTTGATCTTCACACCGAAGTTCGTAAACGCTCTTGAGGAAAATCATCTGAAGACTTCCTGCACTTCATTTTTGTAAGTGATGATATGCACCCATGTATAACAAGAATAATCATCAACAATGACAAAGCCATATAATGATGCAGAACTAGAGAACGTGGCATAATGAGTAGGGCCAAAGAGATCCATATGAAGTAATTGAAAGGGATGAGAAGTGGTCATGATAGTCTTCGAGGGATGCTTGGCTCTGGTGATCTTTCCAGACTCACAAGCCCCACAAAGATGATCTTTGAGGAATTTGACACCCTCGATGCCAATGACATGCTTCTTCTTCGTGAGAGTATGCAAGTTCCTCATCCCAGCATGACCAAGTTGTCGATGCCATAACCAGTATTCTGAAGCTTTTGCAAGTAGACATGTGGTAGGCTGTCGTCCTGTAGAGAAATCAACAATATACAAGTCTCCTTTACTAAAGCCTTCGAAGAGTTTGGATTTGTAAGATTCCATTAGCACAATGCAATGATATTTGCCAAAGACGACAACCATATCAAGATCACAAAGCATTGAGACACACATGAGGTTGAATCCTAAGGACTTGACAAGCATGACTTCCTCCATGTGTCTATCCTTTGAGATTGCAACCCTACCTAGACCCAATACCTTGCTTTTGCCCTTGTGAGCGTAGGTGATATGCTTCAGATGAGATGGAGATAAATCAGTGTCCATCAATAAGTTCATGTCACCGGTCATGTGATTTGTACATCCACTGTCGAGGACCCACTCAGTAGCTTTGGGTTGTTCATCCTGCAGATGAATTAGTGCAACTTACGAACCCATATACTTTATCAGTGAAGAATATGATATCAATTTCATCAACAGTAACAGATATAGTAATATTAGGACGTGAGAAATGAGTGATTCATTTCTTCATGATTAGCTTGCATCTATTCAAGCATATTCAGGTCTCCAGCAAATTCTTCAGATGATTAAGCTCATCTGGAGACCTGACCCTGCATAAGAGATTAGTTCTTTTTCTTCACCACCCACATCGGGAGGGGTGGCTAAGAGTTTATCATTCTGTGAGCTCCAAAATAAAAAGATGGCATTGAGGCCAGTGCACTTCGTTTCACAGAGGAGTGGTTAGGATAAGCATATGAATAAGCAGAGAAATTCTTCGAGGACTTATGAACATATTGGTTTGAAGAATAATGCACATATTCATAGCCTTTAGACTTTCCCTGTGAAACTGAAGTGTTAGCACGATGATGTTCATATGAGGATTTTGATCCACGTGAGGAATTTGATCCTGATGAAGAATTATGTCCATATGAAGAGTTTGATCTGGGGTTCCTTTTCTTCATAGGTGGTTTCATGATGACTTTCACCTGAAGATTTTCAAGGCACCTTTTGGGAACCCAGATTTTCTTCATAGGGGGACCGTTCCTGCTGTTAGTTCCAACATATCGAGCAAATACTTCACCATTCTGATTCTTGAATAGTTTATAGTTGGAGTCAAATGACTCATTAGAGGAATATGAAGATTCACAAGTAAAGCCAGATAAAGTGCATGGATCTATGGAAGGTCCCTTTGCACCAACCCATGAGCTTTTGGGGTACTGCTCAGGTTTCCTGTAGGTGCCATCAGCATTGAGTTTCCTCTCAAAGTCAATACCCTCTTTCCTAGGGTTCCTGTTCAAGATCTGCTTTTTGAGGACATCACAAAGAGTCGGATGCCCTTTGAGGCTTTTGTATATGACTGTCACATAAAATTCCTTCAACCCTGCATTATCGTCAGTGATACATGTGGTATCCTCAGACAAGGAATTTGTGACCACAGAGACAGTTGAAGAATTTGCAGCAATAGAAGCATTTGAACATTCAGGTGAAGAATTAGCAGATTCACGCTCAATGCATTTCAGACATGGTGGAATAAATTCTTCCTGAGCGAAACTGATCTGTTGAGAAAGCAATGAATCGTTTTCATTCTGAAGATCTTCATAACTCACTCTTAACTTCTCAAGATCTTGCTTTCTCTGAAGGAATTCATAAGAAAGCTTCTCATGATCAGAGTGTTATGATGATTTTGAAGGTTGTCAAACTTAGACTGAAGTTTTTGAAGACTATCAGTCAAAGCCTTAGTTCGATTCTGTTCCTCACCCAACATATCGTTGCTTTCATCAAGCACGTTTTGAACTTCTTCGAGAGCTCTCTGTTGTTTAGTGGCAAGGGAAGCAAGTTTAGTGTAGCTGGGTCCAAATTCATCACCTGATTCATCATCACTAGATTCGAAAAGGTGGTATTCGGTTACCTTGGCACCCTTTGCCATAAGCCATGGTGTGGATGATGATTCAGGGGCGAAAGTCATCTGCTTGAGAGATTCCTTGAAATCCTCAAACCAAGGATCATGACGAGTTCGATGACCTTCATAGACCTCAGAGGGTCGGTTCCAGATAAGCTTCGCATGGTTAAGATGCATGATGTTCCTGAACTGATTTTGGGACAAACAGGAGCAGATGATATCCTTCGCCGTGAGGTTGAGTAGAGTGTACTTGCGAATATCATCAGCCTCCACCACCTTGCATAGATCGGTAAGACCAATCTCAGTGACGGTCCACAGTTCGCTATTCATCGTCATGAGTTGCTTCTTCATCATGGTCTTCCACTTGGGATACTCATGGCCTTCAAAGATGGGGCATGTCACTTTCTTCATTCCTGTAGTTGACATAACTAGAACTCTAGGCAGTTAAACAAAAATCACATGGAACAAGGGAGTACCTTGATCTGATACCAATTGAAAGTGCATTAAGTTGACTAGAGGGGGGCTGAATAGACGATTTTTACAAATTTGTCACTGAGGAATTTCGGGGTGGGGAAATTCCTAAGTCAGGAACAACTAGCAGTGGAATAAGTACTCAGGTGTAAGCAACAAAGTAACCGCATAGTCATCATGATGAAATGAAAAAAAACACAGAGCACAAGTAGCGTAAACAAAGGATAAGCAGGTTGAAGACAATGTGACTGAAGAAATTGGATTGAGGAAATAGAGAAAATCTTCAGTCAAAGTCTTCAAACAGTAATGATCAAGTTCATCAACACATGAATGAGGAAATGAAAGGGTTGAGGAAATAGAACCAGTTGGCTTGGTGAAGACAATGATTCGGTAGACCAGTTCCAACTGCTGTGACAGTTGTACGTCTAGTTGGAGCAACGGAGTATTTAAACTCAAAGACACACAGTCCCGGACACGCAGTCCTCACCGTATTCTCCTTGAGCTAAGGTCACACAGACCTCGCCCAACACTCGTGGTAAGTCTTCACAGGTGACTTCCAAACTTTCGCAGACTTGGCCACTCGGCGATCCACAATTCCTCTTGGATGCTCAGACCATGACGCCTAACCTCTAGAGGATACACAGTCCTCAAAGGTAACAAGTGTCGGTTCCACACATGAACAATCTCTTCAGTGATGCTCAATCACTTTGGGTTTGTAGGTGTTTGGGTTTGGGTTTTGGGTTTTCCTCACTTGATGATTTTCGCTCAAAGTCCTCGGAGGAAGGGATGCTCTCAATGACAAGTGTCAGTTTCTCTCGGAGCAGCCAAACAGCTAGTGATTGTAGGGGGAGGCTATTTATAGCCTAGGGAGCAGCCCGACATGATAAGACATAAATGCCCTTCAATGATATGACCGTTAGCTGGTAGGATATTTTGGACAGCTAGCGCATAGCACAGCAACGGTCAGATTTGAGGTATCAAATTCCTCATGGCTATCATGTTCCTCACTGTGTAGGCAATCCGCACCGGCGAATTCCTAACTCCTCAGTCAGAACAAATTCCTCAGAGACTAGAAGATCTTCGTCTTTATCACTGAAGAAATTGACTGAGCTGATATGAGATTTCTAATGGCTTCACTCGAAAGGATTGGATAGGTGTAGGATTTTGAGCTGAGCATCACTTGGAAATAAGTTTCCTTAGTATTACCTCGACCCCCTTTAACAGTACGGTGTTTCCTATGACTCAAGAAAGAGAAAATGAAACTACGAAAACAAAAGTCTTCACACTTCATAATCCTCACATGAATATCCAAGTCTTCAAGGTCACACCAATTTCTTCACTTTCAAAATCTTCAGGAGAACCAAAGTCTTCAGCGGAAGACATACAATTTTAGGGGTTGACATTCATAGTAAATATCAAACTCCTCATCGACTTATAGAGCCTGTGTACACTCACAAGGATATTAGTCCCTTAACCTTTAAGTATTCAATACACCAAAATCACTAAGGGGCACTAGATGCACTTACAATTGCTAAAGCATAATTACTCACCAACATGGCTCACATATTACTATCTCCATATCGCAAAACTATTACAAGGAATCAAGTTTATCATATCCAGTGATCTTCATAAAAGTTTTTATTGTACCTTCTTGGATATATATCACTTTGGCACTAGTTTCTATTTATTACCATTGCTTAGAACAAGCTCTCAAACAAATTTTAGTGAATATTATGAGCATAAATAATAGTTTTTTCATCTCTCAAAATAATATAAGTGAACATGAGAGGATTTCTTTAAATTTTTACTGAGTCTCCAATTGATCTAAGTGAAGCATGAGAGTACTTCTTTCAAAATTAAAGCACTGCCATGCTCAAAAAGATATAAGTGAAGCACTATAGCAGTTCCATAGCTCAAAACATTTAAGTGAAGCACATAGAGCAATTCTAACAATTCATAGCATCATTATGGCTCTCTCAAATAGGTGTGTCCAGCAAGGATAATGGTGAAAAACTAAAAGGCAATACAAGCGAAGACTCATATAATACAAGACGCTCCAAGCAAAACTCATGATATGTGACGAATAAAAATATAGCTCCAAGTAAAATTACCGATGGTCGTTAAAAGAAAGAGGAGATGCCTTCCGGGGCATCCCTAAGCTTAGTTGCTTGGTTCTCCTTGATTGTTAACTTGAGGCGACATGGGCTTCCCCAAGCTTAAGCTCTTTTCACTCCTTATTCCTTCATCCATCGTGATCTCACCCATAACTTGAAAACTTCAATCACACAAAACTCAACAAAACCTTCGTGAGATCCGTTAGTATAATAAAGAAAATTACCACTTTAAGTATTGTTGCAAAAAAATTCATATTGTATTATTGCATTATACCTACTTTATTCTAACTTTACCATGGAATATACCCCCCGATCCATAGATTCATCAAAATAAGCAAACATAAGAATGCAACGAAAACATAATCTATCAAAAACAAAACAGTCTGTAGTAATCTGGACTTTGTCCATACTTCTGTAACTCCAACATTTATCAAAAATTAGGAAAATGTAGGCAATTTATATATCAATCTTGTGTAAAAAATAAGAATTTTTCGCCGCTTCTATAATTTTTAAAAAATTAGCTACTGGACGCAAAAGTTTCTGTTTTCGACATGATCAAATCAACTATCAACCAACATGATACTAAAGTTTTTACTAGGCACAAACACTAATTGAAGCATGAAAAAGACAATGATAATATAAGTATAATTTCATAATTATTGAAGAACAGAAAGAAAAAGAGAAAAAATATTTTATTCATTAGGTTTCCTCCCAACAAGCGCTATTGTCTTACTCCCCTAGCTAGGCATTAATAATTTCAATGTTGCTCACATGAAAGAAAAGAATTGAAGCACAAAGAGAGCATCATAAAGCATGTGAAAATCACAATTAAGTATAACATACTTCCTATGCATAGGCATTTTATAAGCAAACAAAATATCAAGACAAAAGTATCTAGCATATGCGAAGGAGAGGAATAAAGCATTGACAATCTCAACATAAGGAGAGGTAATTTAGTAACATGAAAATTTCCATAACCATATTTTCCTCTTTCATAATAATTACATGTAAGATCATAATCAAAATCAACAATATAGCTATCATGATCCACATGCATAAAAGTTTTATAATCTTACAAGAAAGTGGGATTAATATCAACTAAAGTCATGACCTCTCCAAAACCCACTTCCATAAAAAACATAAGGTTGAACACACTACAAATATGTGGGATTATTTTTACTTAAATTTGACACTTTTCCAAACCCACTTTCAATATTATTGCAAAAACAATTATCAATATCATATTCATCATGAGGCTTAAATAAAGTTTCAAGATCATAAGAAGAATCACCCCAATCATGATCATTGCAATAAGTAGTGGACATAACAAAACTAGCATCCCCAAGCTTGGGGTTTTGCATATCATTAGCACAACTGACATTAATAGAGTTTATAATAACATCACTGCAATCAAGCTTTTCATTCAAGGAGCTATCCTGAATCAATTTATGAATTTCTTCTTTTAACACTTCATAACAATTTTTAGATTCACGAATCTCAAGCAAAACTTCATAAAGATAATCTAGTGAACTCAATTCATTAGCAATTGGTTCATCGTAATTGGAACATATAAAAAGATTAGCAAGTGGATGAGGATCCATATCAACAAATAATTTAGCAAGCAAGGATCAAAGAAAATAAAAGGCACATGGAAACACATGCAAAGATAGCAAACAAGAAAACACGCAAAAAGAGAAACGAAAAATATTTTTATATTTTTGTAGAACTTTTTTTAGAAGTGGGGGAGATGAAACAAGAGGGAAATGGCAAAAAAGTAATTGCAAGGAGATGAGATTTGTGATTGGGTAATTGATAGATGTTGATGATGTCTCCCCGCCAACGGCTTCCAGAAATTGGCAAGTTTACAAGAGACTACCTTGACCTGATCATCCCCGGCAATGGTGCCAGAAATTCTTCCTGATTGCTTGTATCTGCGTTGGTATTTCCCCGAAGAGGAGAGGATGATGCAGCACATCAACGGTAAGTATTTCCCTTAGTTATGAAACCAAGGTTATCAATCCAGTAGGAGAACCAAGCAACACTATATAAACGGTACCTGCACACAAACAAGAAATACTAGCAACCCAATGCATAAGAGGGGTTGTCAATCCCTCCTCGGTATTGAGATAGATTAAATTATATGAAATTTGATAAATAGATCTGACAAAAGCACAAAATAAAATCAATAAAGAAAAAGTGAAGCAATGTATTTTTGGGTTTTTGGAATAATAGATCTAAAAATAATACAATTGAAAATAGACTCGGGGCCCGTAGATTGCACTTGTGGCTTCTCTCGAGAAAATAGCATACAGTGGGTAAACAAATTACTATTGGGCAATTGATAGACGAGCAAATAATTATGACGATCCAAGGCAATGATCACGTATATAGGTATCACGTCCAAGATTAGTAGACCGACGCCTGCCTACATGTACTACTATTACTCCACACATCGACCGTTATCCAGCATGCATCTAGTGTATTAAGTTCATGGAAAAATGGAGTAATATAATAAGGACGATGACATGATGTAGACAAGATCTATTCATGTAGTAATAGACCCCACCTTTTTATCCTTAATAGCAACGATACATGCATGCCTTGGTACCCTTCTGTCACTAGGTGAGGACATTGCAAGATCGAACCCATCACAAAGCACCTCTTCCCATTGCAAGAAGAATCAATCTAGTTGGCAAAACCAAACCAAAGTTTCAGAAAAGAAATACGATGCTATAATAATCATGCATATAAGAGATCAAAGAAGACTCAAATATTATTAATAGATAGAACCGATTAAAAACTCGCAATTCATCATATCCAAACAAACACACTGGAAAAAGTCATTACATCAAATAGATGTCCAAGAATCAAGTAGAACATTTTATTGAGAATCAAAAAGAGAGAAGAAGGCATCTAGCTACCGCCTACTGACCCATAGGTGTGACTCCCCGAGACCGATGTTCCAGATGTCTTCCAGTTATTCCTCGTCGTTGCCATGTCATTCGCTTGCGTGTTGCACCTTGCCATGTCATCATATGCATTTCATCCGCATGTTTTCCAAAACTTGTATCCATTCTTAGTGGTCGCTCCTCTCCCGTCCTCTTTGTTGCCTGTTCTGAGTCCAACCACTCTCGCACGCGCCCGTGACACCTCCGAAATATTTTTTTAAGTGGGATAAAATTGTTCTGGAATGGGGTGAAACTTGGCGTACGGTCTAGTTTTATTGTAGGTAGACTGCCTGTCGAATTTCATCGCATTCGGAGTCCGTTTGATACCCCAAGGGTAGCTATAGCGGCATTATAGCCGGTCAAAACGTTGAACATTTTCGGTATCCGAAAACAGCGCCAGGCCGCTCTTCTTTTCTCTCCTCTCAGCCCAACCACTCTACACAACCCACCTAGCCAATCCTGACACCCCCTCTCGCCCGCCCAACCGGAAGCGTTGGATCACAATCGGAGGGCTCCGAGATCATCCCCTAACTCCTCCATCTAGCCCCCTTGTCTATATATAGACAGCCTCCTCCTTCCAAAAATGGAACCCTAGCCCACCCTAACCCTCCCCTTACCTCTAGCTGTCGCCACCCCTTGATTTTCGTGCGTGCCCAGCCCTCCTTCGCCACTTGGCACTGTCCCAGCAGGCAGCCGCCACCCGCAGCCACCCGCATTGCGCCACGTTGCCTCCTAGCACCTCCCACCATAGTGGACCGCCAGGCCCATCGTGGGACCACCCCGGGCCCGAACCGGGCCGAGCCGCCCGCCCCCATCGCCCGAGCATCTCTCGCACCCGAGCCGAGCCAGTGTTGCTGCCCCACGTCTTCCCCGCCACCTCCGTCTTGCTAGAGCATGCCGCTACCGCAACTAGTGACCTCCCAGGCCAGACCCGCTCCTCTTACCTCTATTCTTTTCCATTTCTCTCCTTCCTCTCACTCTGTCGGTCTCTCTCTCCAGGAACCGCCACTGCCAAAGAAAGGAGCAATGCCACCAGCCGTCCTTGCATCGCCGGTCACCGCCGCTGTTGGGAATGAGTTCCCGGGGCCAGATCCGCCTCGCCCCGCGCCCGATCCGGCCATCCCTCCGCCTCCGCCTCGCCTAGCTCGCCGCAGGGCACCGCCGCCACCATGGCCTCGCCCGCGGGACCGCCCCATCCCGGTACGGCAACGACCCTGAACCAAACGGCCCTGCTGCACCGGCTCGTTCCGTACACCTCCGTCCTAGATCCACCTCGTCTGGTTTCACATGAGGGTATATTTTCAGTCCTAGATCTTAAAACTTCATGTATGCATTTTGTGATGGCTCTATCTTTGTCCATGTTGATTGTGTGATGATGATTTATATATGAAACTTATTCTACTCTTTGTACTATACATGATGGTGCCATTTGCTTGCATGATTGAGTGCATCTTCATGTCATAATCCTTGTTGCAAAAGTGCATCTTGCTGTTAACTTGAGAAAACTACTATAATTTTCAAACTGGTGATGATGGTTCCCACTAATCCATAAGTTATATGCATATGGTTTGTTCGTGTGAGTTGCTCTATGTTATGTGTACTTTGCTGCCATTCCCTTGGTTGCCATGTAAAGTTGCTTTAGCATGTCTCTTTCCTGCTCTCAAGTTGCCATCATGCTAAATATGTCAATCTGTTAATAGCATGTTCCATTTAGTAAAAAAACAGAGTAATTAATATATGCATCATATAGGGTTGGAAAAAAAGCTTAAAGCTCGCGAGCTAAACGAATAGCTCGTGACTCGGCTCAAATCGACTCGAACTTGAACAATAACGAGTCGAGCCGAGCTTTAGTTTAAGATCGTTTACTGGCCGAGCTAAACGAGCCAATCTAACGAGTACTCGTGTAACTCGTTAGTCTTGGTAAAAAAATCAGCATTTTTTAGGAGTAGTAAATAACAGCCACTAACCACCTAACGTCCCAGCACAAGGACGATTTGCTCAATACCCGGCCTCCTAGGAGATTCTCAAGTACATGCCCATATATGTACATGTTATGTTCCCAATTAATCTTATTGTCATATTTATAAGGTTTTATCTTCATAGCTTTAACGAGCTTAACAAGTCGCGAGTTATACGAGTCGAGCCAATCTTGGATTTGAGCTCATTATAGTAATGAGTCGAGTCGAGCTAGCTCGTCAATGAAACGAGCTTTAGCGAGTCGAGTCGAGCTGGCTCGACTCGGCTCGAATTCCACCCCTATACAGTTATGGCCATGGAGTAAGTTAGAGTATGCCATGTCTACTACATGCCCATGTCTCTTTCATAAATATTAAAATTGCTATGCTTGATGTTATGTGCATCCCAAGTAAGCATCATGATGTTAATGTTTGTGTTCCCAGATTTTTGAATTCATTGTTGCATATTGTTTTGATGGGTCCCATGAACTTGTTGCTCCTATGTATATGCCATGTTGTGTGTGTTGAGCTCCATGATATGTACTAGCATGATATGCCTTTTGATTCCATGTTCTAGCACTATAGCATATTTGTTTCATGTCTCCAACATGCCATCATATTAACTCTGTGCATGTATATGGCCAGCTTTTCAGAACTTTGCATTTTGCATTGATCAAAGTAAATTAGCCATGATGCTTATGAACCCGAACCTTGAATATGAATTGAAATAAGTTATATCTACTTTAATTGCATAACTAGTTTGTGGCCATCTTGTTCCTGTAGCATCATGTTTTCTTGATTGCAGTATGCCTAGTGGCTGTTTTTGGCAGATTGTTGTTATAACTTGTGTTGTGTGTATGTGTTGAACCGTTGCATTGTTTTAATCATGTCCTATATGAAACTTTCTTAGAATTGTATGTAATTTCATGATACCTTGTTGCATCCATGTTTTGAAGTGTTTGTGATTGTGCTTTGCTTGCATTTGCCTCAATGCCATGTTAAACTTGTTTAGCTCATATCTCCTTTATCGTAGCTCCGAATTAACTTATCTACATATGTAACTTGATTAGGAAAACATGTAGATCATCACGGCGCACTTTAACTTGCTATTTAACAACCTTAACATTATGTTTAATTCAGAACAGTACCAAATTCGAAATTTGCATATGGGGACTTCAGGGAATTGTTATATGTTGTGTCCGGCCTCATTCAAACTTGCTCTGATGTGAGGTTCTTCATGCATCATCTCTTGCCATGAGTAATGACTTTGATCTTGTCATGCATCATACTTGATTGTCCATCATGCCATTGTTATGATATGTGTGTTTACAATGTTGTTTGCTTCTTTCCGGTGTTGCTTCTTCTTGATAGTTCCGTTAACGTTGGGATTGTGAGGATTTGTTCGACTACATTGGTTCGTCTACTTCATGGACTCGATCTTATTTCTAGCAGGGTTTTAGGCAAGACGGCCATTGCCCTGAATATCACTACTATCTTTGCTACCACTTGTTAATCAAGCCTCCAAAATTACCATGATAAGCATCTAACCTTTTCCACCATCCCAGCAAACCGTTGTTTGGCTATGTTATCGCTTTGCTCAGCCCCTCTTATAGCATTGTTAGTTGCAGGTTGTTCCATGTTGGAACATGGATATCATGGGATATCACAATATCTCCTATTTAATTAGTGCATCTATATGCTTGGTAAAGGGTGTAAGGCTCAGCCTTTTGCCTGGTGCTTTGTTCCACTCTTGCTGCCCTAGTTCCCGTCATATCGGTGTTATGTTCCTTGACGAGCGCTCCTAACACATGTGGGTGTATGGGAACCTCCTAACCAAGTGCTTAGGAAATAACTTCTCCAGCAAGACCCAACATTGGTTTTAACATTTGCCAAACATAATAATAAATCTGATAATAAATTTGATGCATAGGGAGTTAGCGCTACCCGTGGATTGTTTTCAACATAATACAGGTCGGGACAGTGCCAATGGTGTAGGTCTAAAATAGAGTCGTGTGCGGCTTCCACCGAGGCAACTCGGGCCCCAGTCGCTGTACGTTGCGCTCATCTGGTCGAGCCTTGATAACGAGATAAGCGGCTCCTACCGGGATTGTCGGCACATCGGGCGGTCTTGCTGGTTTAGTTTTTTACCTTTGACGAGAGGCGGGTCCACCAGAATTCCTTATCGTAAGAATCATTTTCTTCATGGTGTGAGGATGTTCGATTGGATGTGCATGGAATTTATCATGGACCACTTGGAGCACCCCTTCAGGTTTAAATCTTTTTGAGAGCCATGCCCACGGTTACATGGCAGACTGGAAATTTATAATGTCCGGTTATAGAGAACTTCACACCATATCCGAATTTAAAATACACCAACCGCGTTCGTAACCGTGACCGTCAGGGAAGAGAACATGGTGGAGTTTTGTTTTCCTCGTAAGTAGTTCAGGATCACTAGTTTGCGAACATTATGCGTAGTTGCTCTTCTTACTCTCTTACTCATAAGTTAGTCACCATACAATCCTTAGTGCTTGCTACAACCTCACCACGTATCCCTTCCATACCCATTAAGATTTGCTAGTCTTGATACCCATGGTAATGGGATTGCCGAGTCCTCATGGCTCACAGATTACTACAACAACAGACGCAGGTACAGGTAACGCGATGACATGACATGAGAGCAATGCTTGCTTGTTTTGGAGTTCTTATTATGCTTCTTCTTCATTGATCTTGGGATAGGTTCCTGGTCGGCAGCCTAGGTTAGCAGGGTGGATGTTGTTTGTGTTTTCCATTTGATTTCATCTGTAGATGGATGCTGCTCTTCTATATGATGTTTGATGTATTCTTGTGGCGATTGTATGCCTTTGTATGTATCCCTATTAGAGTTGTATATGGTACGATGTAATGATATACACCTTGCAAAAGTGTCTTCAATATGCGGCTCTATCCTCGGTGGGACCTTTGAGTTCCTCTCGGATAGGATCGCTTATTGGGCGTGACCGTAGGTCTGTGGTAAACTACTCACGCATCATTGGAGGAGCACCGATGAGGATGATGAACCCCTCCGTGATCGTGTTCCCATCCGGCAAGGTACCAGAATAGGGCTCTAGATTGGATCTTGTAATTTTGGAACTTGCAGTGGTTGGAATTGTCTTTTGTTGACTCCCCTAGTTTTTCTGGAATATTTGGATATTTATAGAGCTGAGAGGCAGTGGAAAGGACTTCTATGGTCCCCACTACCCACCAAGGCGCGCCTGGGGCCTCTGGCGTGCCCTGGTGCCTTGTGGGCCCCACGGGCCTCCCCTCTTGCACTTCCTTGGATCCCAAGTTGTCTTCTAGGCAAAAGGAATCTCCAAAAAGTTTCGCTGTGTTTGGACTCTGTTTGATATGGATATTCTGCGAAGTAAAAACAAGCAAAAAAAACTGCGACTTGCACTGGGCACTATGTCAATAGGTTGGTCCTAAAAAATGATATAAAGTTGCTATAAAATGAATATAAAACATCCAAGAATGATAACATAACTGCATGGAACAATAAAAAATTATAGATACCTTGGAGATGTATCAAGTACACTTTTGGTACTAATATTATGTTATATGCTCAATGACGAGTTTGTCTACGGATACCCTATCAATGGTGTTGGATTCTAAGATCTTACATATCTGTATGTGGTGTTTTGATCTGAACATGATCATCGGCTTGCTGCATTGCTTTCCATGTCTGGAGAATTTGTATATAGAGGTGATGATATCAAGCACATTGATATAATTTACTAGAATTAACCGTTCAGCTGTCGCTCTTTCGACTTACTCTTTTTTTTAGATAGTAATTGTTTTCAGTCTTCATGTCTATTTAGGCAAAAGGACATGGACAAAAAGGTATAACCAATTGGTGGCATAAGAAGACCGGGATTTTCTCAGTTCTCATGACATTTGTTTGAGGACAATAACACTGGAAGGATATGCATCCAACCATGCAAATACTAGCTAGCTTTGTCACATTCTTCCTGTTAATGCGAGAGTACTATTGTCCATGAGGATTAAGTTTTTTAACAAGAAATTTCTCATGAATGGACACGTTGAATAGCATAAAAAGAATTTTCAAGTGGACAAAAGGGCTTCTGAACGTGCTCGGCTTCTATTTACAACAACTGGTCTTCATGTACGAGTAGCTTTTCTAGCCCAGGACCATGATTTTATGGATTAGACCGATCCATTTGATTGTGGCTGCCGAAAACTTTGGTTGAGTTAGATGGTATTGTCCTGTTCAATCTAGATTTTATGTAAACCTGATGAACAATTAATCCTCGTGCTTTTGGACCTTTTGTAAGCTGGAGTTACATATTTTTGACCTTTCCAACTCGGCTTTGACCCATATTTTCTTTCATACATATCAGAGCTTCTCTCAAGAAGCCTCATGGTTCCGAGAGGGAACTTGGTCATCTGTGTGCGAAATGACATACGCTATCTCTTCCCGCCTTGATTTATTTAAAGAGGCAACATGCAACTAATGGGGTATCGTGCTAAAAATATGAAATTATTCAGGGTTCATTTTGCCTTTTTATTCATTGAATTTCCTAGGCATTTTTTAACAAATAGCCACCATGATATTATTGCAAACGGTCATATTATTCCAACTGTGGGCGTTCAACTAACCATTTACTACCGCGACAGCTATTTGATTAGATGGGACGACTGCGAGTAGTCCACCACGCACACTCACCATACTGGGAAGCGAGCCATGAGAGCTGCAGTTTATTGCTGGTTTTGCACTTTTGTTTCGGCCACCTCGGGAAGGTACGTAGAATAGTCCTCCATTCTCATATACAAGCGCCACCACCGAGGATCGCCGCCTACCATGATATGGAGGACGAGCCGACCAATAAGCGGGGGCGGTTCGAGCCAGAACCACAAGAAACTCCGGCGAGCGTGGAGTTCATTAGCAGCCTCCCTGACTAGATGTTGGTAACCATCATATCCCATCTCCCCATCAAATATGGCATTCAAACCATTGTCCTCTCACAGCGGTGGCGCCCCCTCTGGCACTCCACCCCCTGGACCTCATCGTCGATGACAGTTCTGCAGCGGGGAGCGGCAACACCTGGACGGATTCTCCCACATCCTCGCCATGCACCCTGGGCTAGTCAGACGCCTTGCTATTGTTATTAGCAAGTTCAGTTCCAACTGCAAGGCTGGCCCCAAGTTTCACTGCTGGTTCCTATCCCCATCCCTAAATCGGCTAGAGGAGCTCAACTATCATGTTGGGCGTCCGAGCTCGCTGCCGCCGTCCATGCTCCGCCTCGCGCCCACGCTGCGCCCGCTACATTCAGGCAGTGCATTTTCCCTCGAATTGAGGTCGTGCGCTCTCTTCATCTCCCTAAACATAAGCACCTCAAGTCATTGTCGTCTGCATCTCGAAGGAGGATTAGGACCGCCTGCTAATCGACTGTACAACACTCGAGTACCTTCATCTTCATGTGATGGACGGGTTCATTAGCCTCCACATCACCTCGACGAATGTCTGTGCGATTTATGTGCATTGCTAGCACCGCCCAAGGTTGTCAATTGAGGTGTTTCACGATATGGTCATTGACCATTCGCCTTTCCTCGAGAGATTGTATGTACTTGATAAATTAGGTCCAGCAAGAATCAGGGTCATTCACGTACCGAAATTGACAGTGTTGGGCTATTCGTGTGTTGAATTCAACGAACTTGTTACTGGATCATTATCCATTTAGGTTCAATAGTCTTCTTCTTATCCTTCTTTTATATTACTATACAACATATTTTATCTAATTATTGTTGATCTATATGTTCGCCTGTCATCCAGAAAATGATTCTCACAAGCTTGACCCGGCCTCTGCGCACAGCGAAGATCTTGGCACTACAATCTGTCTGCCCCGATCTGGATGAAGTTGTTAGATTCCTTAGATGCTTTCCTTGCATGGAGAAGCTATGCATCGAGGTGATGCTCCTTTCCTATTAATTGTTAACCACAACTAAGCTCAATTTGTTGTTACCTTTACCCATGATTACAATGACAAATGTAGAATGATTTCTAAAGGATATTTGGAGGATTTCAATACATATGTTTTTTGAGATGTTAATCATGAAAGATTGAAGGTAGTTTCAAACTTTTCGTGTATTTTAGAAATCCTGCAACTCAAAGATGCCCAAAGTGTTCAAAACTGCAGCTAGGCACTAATATGGTGTCTTCGTTTGCAGATACTAGCAGGTCCGAAAGTAGAAAATGTTGGGGAATATAACAATACAATTGAATGCATTGATCTTCATCTCGCAGAAATTACTTTTAATGAGTACCGAGGCACCAAACAAGAGATTAAATTCACCAGGTTCTTTGTTGAGAAAGCAAGGCTGCTCAAGGTTATGAGGTTTGCCCTATATTTACTGTGCAGAAGTGAATGGATTGCTAAAGAGCGTAGGCATCTACATCTGAATGGAAAAGGCTTTGCAGAAGCTGAATTTCAGTTTGTAACTTCATATGACAAATTATTCGAAAGTCACTGTATCGAGCCGCTATATGACTTCATGGTGGCTAATCCTTTCGCGGAAGATGAATTTTTTTGGTGTCTAATGCATGAATTTTTTTTGAAGAAGATGAATTTTATGTGTCAGAATAGTTTGAACCTTGTAATCTTTGAATTTGGGCCTTGTAATGCTGGAATTTGAACCTTGCAAAACTTATGGTATTTTTTATATAACATAATTAGATGTTTAATTTTGTTTTGAAATCATGTCTTGTTATAACTATATATGTTGTTCTTATGTACACAGAGCATAGATCTTGTGCATACAGGGCATATCACATCACACACGGACCACACTAGCGAACCCGTCGGTGATGAATTCATCAATCGCAGATGGTTGTATACATGCAATCAGTTGCCCTTGACCCACACGTCTTGTTCCATCAAAAAAACTCGGATGGATCATACATATGCCACGTATTGCACACACAACTCTAATATAAATCGTGCTTGATGTCTCCGCCATCGCTCACACACTTTGTCTTATTTGTCACGTATCACTGTGCCGGCCTCTGCTCGCGTCCCTCGGCGCACTCTGCTCGTTGTTAGGCGCTGCGGCATGCTATGCTCGTGTACCTCCATGCGCTCGGCTAGTGGACAACTTTTCCTTGCATGTTCAATTGCTATATGCATATATATATGGTTGCTCGCCATTGAGGCGACCGCAGAGCGCTCTACTCGCGTCCCTGCACACACGCTCTAGCAGCGGTTGGGGCCTGCACACGATCATGTTGTGGGCCCATATGCATGCGGTTAGGCCGTGCGCGTCACCAGGATGCAGTTACGTGCAACATGATGGAGTTATCGCTGCAAATTAGAACTACCATCCGGGCGTGCCGATATTCCAGGCCGTCCAACCTCCCCACTAATTCATGTGGTCATTATAACCTTAGTCTCTTCAACCTTTCGATCGCGCCCCACAACACAACAAGCACACCCACGATGACACATACAGAGAGGATATATAGCAGCGCTCGAATGAGTTTGGCGAGCATAAAGTGGAGACCCGCGCGAGGGAGACGGATCTCTCGGCAGTGTACACCATCAACCCGGCGGTGGTGGAGGACTACATCAACACCATGGAGCAGTTGCTTGCTCAAGACAAGTACAGGGTGGTCGGCATCGACCTCCAGTACACCCTCGGTCATCCCAGCAAATATCAAAAGGTTACCGTTGCCCAGTTGTGCGTGCGCCATCATGTCCTCATCTACCACCATGGCATGTCCATAGAGCCTTGCGACCGTTTTGCCATGTGTCAATAGCACCGACTACAAGTTCGCTACGGTGGAAACCTCCGACGTTGTAAAAGTGCTCAAGGTTACGTGCTTGGCCTACAAGAACCTTGCCTAAGTCCGTGACCACTACAGGGTCAGGGGCAGCATGAAGAAGGACTCCCTGGTTGAACTCGCCTCGGCCATCATCAACCCCTACTACAAAAAGATGAGGCGGGATGCCAACAAAACACGTCCTATATCCTGACATGGGGCCTAGATGCGGCAACTGGATGAACCTCACCTCATGTTCGTGATCAAGACCGTGTGCACATGCTACGAGATGCACAAGCAGATCGTTGACATGAGGAAGTGCCTCCTTCCCGAAATCAACGAGGCCGGATCGAGCCGCAAGTAGAGCAGTAGCGGCAAGCGTCACAAGAAGTAGATGATGATCAAATGATCGTTTATCCTAGTTAATTATGCATGTATATATAGTTAACTCTGGTGTGTGGAAATGTCATGTGTGTGGTAACCACCTATGTAATTATGCATGTAATAGTTTACTTTGGTGTGTGCAAATGTCATGTGTGTAGTAGCCACCTATGTAATTGGATGTTTAATTTGGTTATGCAACCATGTCCTTATAAGTGTGTGTGTGTGTGTGTATTATTGTTCTATCTGCAATCACATCGCACAACACACACGTCTTATTAGCAGCAATGGTATGTGTTATTATCGGTCTTTGCACACATTTCTGATTACAGACCTGTTTGACATGTATCACACACATCTTATTAAGTTGAACCGTTTCTGTTCTCTTGGCTCAACGCAAACAGCTCATACGAGTGAAATCTATGTCGTCTATCACACACACCTTGATCTGGATGACCGTATCTGTTGAGTTGCCTAATCGCAAACAGTTCATCCGAGTGAACTGTATGCCGTATATCGCACACCTTCATCTGGATGCCCATTTCTGTTGTTCTGCCTCATAACAAACAGCTCATCGGAGTGAACCATATGCACGCATCGCACGTAACTATAATGTGAACCGTGTTTGATGTCTCCGCCATTGCAAATGTATCGTATCATTTTTTTACGGTTTCTTTACATCACCGTTTGCGATTAATGCATCGCACACAGTTTCGTCGAAGGGTCTCTGATTGTAGTGTCGCGTTAGCAGCATCCTGCAGTAGTGTTAACACCAATATTCTTACTAAACCACAATAATTCACTAGTACCTCCCACATATTACCATCTTTATACCGCAAAACAATTGCAAGGAATCAAACTTATCATATTCAGTGATCTTCATGAAACTTTTTGTTATATCCCTCTTGAATACCTATCATATTAGGAGCAAATTCATAACTTGTACATAATGCCATTACTATTCTAAACTCTCAAGATGGTATAAGCGAAGCAATAGAGTGCAACAATTTCTTTAAAATATAACCACTATCGTGCTCTAAGAGATATAAGTGAAGTACTAGAGCAACTGCCTAGCTCAAAAGATATAAGTGAAGCATAGGGAGTATTCTAACAAATAACGAATAATGTGTGTCCCTCTCAAAAAGGTGTGTACAACAAAGATGATTTTGGCAAACTATAAAGCAAACAAAGCAAAGCCTCATATAATAGACGACGCTCTAAGAAATACTCATATCATGTGATGAAATAAAATATAGCTCAAAGTAATTTACTGATAGTTGGTAGAAGATAGAGGGGATGCCATCCGGGGCATCCCCAAGCTTAGGTGCTTGGGTCTCCTTGAATAATACCTTGGGGTGCCTCGGGCATCCCCAAGCTTAGGCTCTTGCCACAACTTATTCCTTCATCCATTGCGATCTCACTCAAAACTTGAAAACTTTAGCACACAAAACTCAACAGAAAACTTGTGAGATCCGTTAGTATAACAAGCAAATCACCACTTTAGTTATTTTTGTAAACCCATTCGTATTTTATTGTTGCATAATACCTACTATATTCTAACTTCACAATGTCTTATCTCCCTCGATACAATCCATAGATTCATCAAAGCAAGTACCAAAGAATGACCATACTTCTGTAACTCCAAAAATTCTAAAAATTAAGGATAACATGGGCAATTTGTATATCAATCATGTGTAAGAACTTCTAAAATTTACCACGTTTTAGTTAATCTAAAGAATTCTGCTGCTGGGTGCAAAAGTTCTATTTTTTCAAAGAATCAAAGCAACTATCATCCAAGTCATCCCAAAGGCTTTACTTGGCACAAACACTTTCAAACACAAAAACACAACCACAATAATAACATAATTGTATGTGCACCAAAAAGATAGCTATTGGGTTGCAAGCGCTATTGTTTTACACCCTAGCTAGGTGTAATGCATAGTTTCAAGTGTTGTCATCCTTCAAATCAATTCCATAGGTGGCCCTCATAATAGATTCATATGGTGGATTAATTTTATTTTTAGTGAAGTGCTCCATACCCTTCTTTAATATAAATTGAAACTTAATGTTACCATCTTTCATACAATAATATCACCTATAGTTCGTAGGAAAGGCCTACCAAGTATTATGGGACAAGACGGATTGCAATGAATATCAAGCACAATGAAATCAATGGGCACATAATTCCTATTTGCAAGAATAAGAACATCATTTATTTTACCCAAAGTTTTCTTAATAGTGGAATCTACTAAGTGCAAATTAAGAGTACTTCATCCATATTGGTAAATCCTAGCACATCACATAAAGATTTTGGTATTGTTGAAACGCTAGCACCCAAATCACATAAAGCAATGCACTCATAATTTTTAATTTTAACTTAGTAGTAAGTTCCCACTCATCATATAATTTTCTAGGTATTGAAACCTCCAATTCTAGCTTTTCTTCTAAAGCCTTCATCATAGCTTCTACAATATGGTTAGTAAAAGCATTGGGTTAATTTAGCACGGATTGCAACAAGGAAATACATTCAATTAAAGAACAACTATCATAATTAAAATCCTTGAAATCCAAAATAGTGGGCACATGACTATTTGAAGTTTTGACCTCTCCAAATCCACTTTTATCAAATTTTTCCTTAAGATTTTCACCCTCCGAACAATGGGGACGCCTTCTAGCTAAAGTTGACTCATCTTTAGTCCCCTTTTCATAAAGCTTTATATTACTATACAAAGATATAATGGGTGAGACACCAATCATTTTAATATCTTCATTAGTGCAACCATAAAAACTGGGCGGAATTGCTTTTTCTAAGAATCCTTGCTTAGCCCTCAACCTAGCAGTTCTTTATTTACTTTCATCAATGGAAACATAGATAGCCTTAATGGATTCATTAATATCAAGCTTGGGTAGAAAATTTTAGATTTTAGATTTTCCACATCATGAACAATTCTATCCGTGCTCCTAGACATATCATCAAGTTTACTCCGTTTTTCCACTATCGTAGTATTAAAAACATTTTGAGCATTAATAAATTCTTCAATATTACTTTCAAGATAAGAGGGAATCCTATTATTATTATAAGAATTATCACGGGAATTGCCATAATTATTAGAGGAATTTCTAGGAAACAACCTAGGATTAAAATTACCTTTGTAAGCATTACTATTGAAGTTGTTTCGCGAGACAAAATTCACAGCTACGGGATCATTATTTTGCTCAATCAAAGTAGATGATGGCACATCATTAGGATCAATATGAGCACACTTACTAGCAACCATTTTAATAAGTGCATCTACTTTATCACTCAAAGTATTAATTTCTTCAACATAATTCACTTGTTTACTAGTCGGAGTTCTCTCGGCATGCCATTGTGAATAATTTGCCATAATATTATCAAGAAATTTTGTAGCTTCTCCTAGTGTGATTTCCATGAAGGTACCACCCGCGGCAGAATCTAAAAGATTTCTAGAAAGAAAGTTCAATCCCGCATAAATTTTTTGTCTGATCATCCATAAACTTAAGCCATGAGTAGGGAAATTTCTTATCATTAATTTCATGCTCTCCCAATATTGGGAAAAATGTTCATGCTCAAGTTGCTTAAAATTCGTAATTTGATTACCAAGAGAAATAATTTCCGCGGGAGGAAAATACTTAGCAACAAAAGCATCCTTACACTTATCCCAAGAATCAATACTATTTTGTGGCAAGGATGAAAACCAAGTTTTAGGGCGATCTCATAGTGAGAACGGAAATAATTTTAATTTGCAATATCATTATCCACATCTTTTTTTCTGTTGCATATCACACAATTCAACGAAAGTGTTAGGATGGGATGCATCATATTCATTAGGACTACCAGAAAATTCTTCATTCATAACAAGATTTAGCAAAGCGGCATTAATATCACAAGGCTCCGCACGTGGCAAGAGGAGTAATTGGGGCACTAATAAAATCATTTTTATTAGTGTTGGAAAAGTCACACAACTTGGTATTTTCTTGAGACATCGCGACTAAGCAAGCAAACAAGCAAAAAGGCAAACGGAAAATATTTTTGTTAGTGTCAAAAACATTTTAGAAGTGGGGGAGATGAAAACATTTTAGAAGTGGGGGAGATGAAAATGAGGGGCAAATAGCAAATGAAAGTAAATGCAAGGAGATGAAAGTTTATCGATTGTACTTGATAGGTGTTAGTGATGTCTCCCCGGCAACAGCGCCAGAAATTCTTCCTGCTACTTGTGAGATGTGTTGGGATTTCCCCGAAGAGGAGAGGATGATGCAGTATAGTAGAGATAAATATTTCGCTCATAATGGTACAGCGAGGTGCTATACAAACGGTTTTTAACCCCTTTCCGCAGCGGTGTTAGGAACCGTCGCCAAGTGAGTGTGTGTGATACGGGGGTCCTTCCCACATGACCCATAAACCGTCGGGGGTAGGGAGCCATGATGTAGAGGCCTTGCCAAATGTAATCGTATGCGATGCAGCACAAACTAAATTCTTTCGTACATGTAGGATCATTGATTAAACGTTTCTAATGACGAAGTGAAACCAAACGGTATGCCGTAATGAACCGTTTGGGAAACAGTATGTAAGCCACACGGGCCAACATATGAACTGTGTGTGATACGTGCCCCATCGCACACGAGTTTTCTGCGGAACTCATCTGCCATGGAAGACTCCATCGCACACGTTTTCGAACAATTGCCGTGTGCGATAATGTTGTATCACAAACGGTCCAGGAGCCCCTTCGCACACATACAAGTGTTGCAGACCGTTTGTGATTTGTTGGGTATCACGGACGGTTGTGGTAAGAGTGGCGTGTGTTTTTTGTTTGGGATCCCACACATTTCCTGAAAATTTTACGACTGGGATTGTATTTTCCATTGGGCACGATTTACTCCGAGCTCTCGTGTGCGATAACGTGATATCATAAATGGTTCCGGAGCCCCTACGCACACGTAGTAATTCTGCAAATCGTCTATGATGTGTTGTCTATCACCGATAGTTTCGCTATGATTGACGAATACATTCCGATGTGGATCGCACGCACTCATTTAGTTGAACTGTGTGCAAAGCAATTGCTAGGTTAAAGAAAAAACATCCCATTTGAATCGGCATGCAAAAAGCAAATTTGCCACAATATGCAATTGAACAAATAGTGTCCACAGGAAGAACATTCATCAGATTTCGCAACAATTGCAATTGAACAAATGGTAGCTAAATTCCAATGATTTGTCGACATATATATGCATTGCATAATTAATCATAGTGTAAGAAATACGAAGACCTCATCAGATGGAAAACAATGGATCCATGCGTATATGTTTAGCGGCTAGCTCTTACTCAATGTTTCTGGAGAAGGCATGCTGAAATCTTCATCATCACCAATAGGATTGATGTAGTTCTTCAGGAAGATGTCACTGATAAATCCCCGAACCATCAACAATTCACCAGCGGGGAGCGGTTCATGGGTCCTCGGTTCTAAGATGAGCTGCAGTATTTTTAATATTAGAATGTGCCATATGAGTGGAGTAGAAGATATTAATTAAGATTAAATTACTGGTACTAATTCGCGAGCATCTTCACAACTATCAGCTGATTTGCAGATGGAGATCATGTGTCTGCAAACATAGTATCCACAAAGGGTGGTCCCTGCTTGTTGCTGAGGTCACTGAATTTTTTTGTACAGAATTAGTCATGTATTTGTCCTGTCAGGAACAACCTAACCAGTGTTAATGTGTTTTATTTCTTTCGGCAGAAATATAAAGAGGTTTATTTAGAAGCTTGAACATTTGACTAGCGTAAGAAAAGGTATTTGCAGACAATTGGATACATTTTCCGAAAATAACGGATTTCGGTGTGTTACCGGGGAAACGATCTCGTGCTGCAGAGGTAGTTACCTCTTGAACAGGTTCCTTGGTTTAGTTTTCCATAATGTGAGAACACTACAAATGAAGATGAATTTTGAGAACATCAATTATTGAACCAGATATGAATGCAAATTAATTTCAACATCATAGAATTCAATACCTATCCATGACTTGTTGATGATGCGTCAGATCCTGAGCGTTTGTTGACTCTCTGAGAGAATTCATGTAGTAAACTGTGTTCTTGTTTGGAACAATGAGTACCAATATCCAGTGATTGCTACATATTAAGAAATCCATGAACTTATGAATTATGTAAAAATCTGAAAGACAATTAGTGTATGCGTGGTTGTTTATTTGACTTATCGTTCATGATATGGCCAGAGAAATGATTCTGCTTGAGACATATTTTCGAAGATACGGGCGACCGTGTTAATGGACCACTCCCGTGCATCCTTACCATGTAATGCTATATCATTTGCTAATGCAGGATCTATGAAATACACACTCTCCCTTTTCTTCTCTGCGCATTCAATCCCTTGAGAGGAATAAAATGCAGTTAGTTGTTTATCGTTTACAGCCTTGTATGGAGAAGTTGAACAGAGTTTGGTAAGTACTTACAAAATTGGGCATCTAACAACAGTGGCATCGAGCTTGTTGAAGTTGAAGAAGAGATGTAAGTCCTCAAAACTCACACTGATGGAACCAGCATCATGTCGGAAATGATCTCCATTATAGTAGACTAGCAGAACATGATGACCTGCTAACATTTGATCCATGCAATATATATGTAACTCGCTGCAACTAGAGCTGCACTCATCAAAGTATTCGCCAACAAGAAATGGCTGGCCATGGGCGTAATGGCGTCCTTCAAGTACGTCTACTTTATTTTTAGCAAGCCACAAAACTATTTCTCCATCATCCATGCCATCAAAAATAATATTACTCCCCAATTTGAACAACTTGCTGTTAATTTGGTTCTGGGCGACGAGTGCTTTAAGTAAGAGGCAATTGTTCTCTTTCGTCTTCGCTCTCGGGGCGTGCTTCCTCACGGGTGCAGCCTTTTTGCCCGCTTCCTTGTTGGTACTTGAAGCACTTCTGGTCCAAGGTCTGGTTGGCTAAAATATAGAAGATAAAGCTTCGCCGGACTGCTTAGCAGACAGTTTAGCTATGCCGGACTGCTGAGCTAGCGGTGCTGCTATGACGGACTGTTGGGCTGTAGGAGCGGATGTATCGGACTGCTGGCCATGCATTGAAGCTATGTCGGGTTTCCGCACAGGTAGTGCCAACTTGTCGGTGTACTGAGGAGGCCGTGCCAACGCGTTGGTTTGCTGAGCAGGAGGTGCTGACGCATTGGTATGCTGATCACGCGGCTGCGGACCGAGGGACTGATCAGCAGTCAGTTCTAGACCTATAGACTTGTTAGCAGGCGGTTCCAAAGCATCAGACTGCTTAGTAGTCCGTTCCACTAGGTTGGTCTACTGAGCATGTGTTGTGGCTGGGTCTCCCCCCGCTGCTTTAGTGGCCGGCATCTGAACTGGTGGTGCGTCTTCATCATTTGTAGGCCTTGCCACTGGCTGCTCTCGGGCGGACGATGACATGGCCTGTCAGGCACAAAGTCGGGCGGGTTGATCACAGGTTGATGCATCAGCCGTCGTATTACGATTATTAGGTTCTTTGGGGGAAGCATGCGAGAGCTATTGTGGCAAGGAGAGCGTCACGGGTTGAGGGGCGACATTGGTTGCTCTTGGCGGGGCTTCAGGGATCTCATCCATGAAGTTTATTTCCTTTCGTGGCCACTGGATGTGATGTAATAGTGTTTCTCCCAAGGTCCTTTGCTCATCGAAGTCTCCTAGGACATTCTTTAGGGTAAATTAACTGAATCCAGGCTTTACTTCAGTCACGTAGCACTTCACACAGCCCGGCTTCAATGGCACATTGTCCAACAAGAGGTCCTCTTCCAAGAAGGGTGGGTAAACCCAGGTTGTTGCACATTTTAATGTACCTTCATAACGTGTAAGCCCACCCTTTAGTCTGTCTTTCATTCCAGATAGATCAGATATAGCATCGTCATGAGCGGCTGCAGTCTCAGTGCCGCTGGGTTCAGCTGATGCACAGCTACTTTTGTGCGGTGTTATCACGGAATAACTAGCATCCTCCATGCCCGCCTCCCCTCCTAGCTGCTGGCTATCTGTGTTAGAGTCTTCTGCATCATCATTGACTCCTCAATTTCCTTTGGAACAGTCGGATACATGTCCTTCCTCAACCTTTCATACAATTCATTCTGCTTCATTTCACTCCTCGCTTTTTTCATGCTAAGCATCTCTTCTTTGCTGAGTCTGAAAGCCCTCTTGTGCGGGAAATTAACACCTATACCCCTTGCACAGCTAGGGGCCTCTCTTGTTTTCAGAGCATCGGACAGAATGTCACATGGCCCTAAGTTCCTATAGAACCTTCCAGGAATCTCGAAAGCCTTTAACATCACGTGATACAAATTTTTGTCATGTGAGTTTTCAAAGTAATAAGTTCCGTCATCACGCCTCCTTGCACGTGCCTGCAAGTAGTCTCTAGCGTGTTTGCCCCTGATTTCACTAAAGGTCAGTTTCCCACCCACAGCTACTGCTTCTTTGTCCTCCTCATCCCATATCGTTTTTATGTCGTAGTATCCTGCCACACCCATGCGATGGGGTGTGTGTTCCTCTTCTGAAGTTCCGTTTGCTTGGCAATCTTCGTAGCAAACTCTGTAGTTGCCCTGACCCTTTTGAATTCCACCTGCATTCTCCACTGCTCTGGAAAGTTGAAGTGATCCATGATCTCCAAGACTACCCTTTCTCGTGTTTCTGTGTCAGCCTTCTGAAACCCTGGGAGATTAATGTTGATCCTTGCCCTACCAACAAATCCACACACACTCCTGAACCTCGTGCGTGCTTTATCTAGTTTAGTCGGAGCCCAAAACTATAAATCAATCTCGGTCACTTCATATACATCTTTAGGCTAGTGTGTGGACTTCCTTGGAGTGTTCTGTCGGCGTCCTGGACTTGGGGGGTGTCTAGTCCTGCCTGCGGCCCACTGCGTGACTCCATCAATGGCCTGGTACGGCCCAGCTTCAACACCAACACTGCCAGACCCTCGCGAGGGGCCAAGCCTCGCGAGGCGGACGACGCCAAGGCCCCCGAAGGAGGTGGCCTCCTTAGGAGGGCTCCTGAGGGGCGGAGAGTTCTATGCAAGTACCTCACGAGGCTCTACTAACGTGAGCCATGACGACCAAGGCCAGGCGGCCGCTAGGCGGGTGCAGAGCATAGGTTTCCTCTTTGGTGAAAGGGAGGCAAGCCACAAGCATGGAGTCCCAAGGAATCAGCCAAAAGTTTCCATTCTGGTGCAACAAGACCACGACCGCCAGGACGGCAGGACGGAGGTCATCACCGAGCCCACCGCAGCGTCACGAAGAGAGGCTTTTCGCAGGTGAAGAGTACTTTTGTCAGGATAGATTGTACTGCTTGTCCCCTTTCAAATCCCGCCATTGTGGGATCCCTTCCCGCTCATATCTGGGAAGAGGACCAAGGCCACTATATATAGGACTTAGCCACCACCATAGAAGGGGACCAAAATCAAAACAAGTAGAACACCACACCAGCTCAAGAACACCTCACCTCCTGAGGCTTGGTCATCTACTGTACTAGTTCATCCATAGCCCCTCGAGGCAGTCCACCACACCACACTGGATTAGGGTATTACACCACAAATGTGGCCCGAACCGGTATAAATCTCTGTGTCTTTGTGTCCCTTTGAGCTCGACGTGCTAGGCTAGGAGGATCGCAAGTAGGCAGGCTGGGCAGGTTGAGATCTCCACACGCACCCTAGAGTTCGAACCTCTCAAGGGTTGCCGGATCCCTAAATCCGACATTTGGCACGCCAGGTAGGGGGGATGGCTGGAATCCTCTTCCTCGACCTCTAGATCGTGCCACTAGGCCCCTATGGTGGGCGCTCCTCCGCCAGCCCCGTCGACGTGCATGCCCGGAGAAGCGCCGGGGCTGCGCTACTTCACCCTCTCCCTTCGGCAGGTGCAGTGGCCGCCCAAGTTCCGACCAGAGATGCTGCCGCGCTATGACGGCGTGGCAGATCTAGCCCCCTTTCTTCAGGCATACGAGGAGGCAGTTTGGGCGGCTGGCTGAGACGACAAGGTGAAGGCCAACTGGTTCCCCATGGCCCTCGTAGGCGCACCACGTGCCTGATTGCTCAACCTGTCGGCATCTTCCATGGCCACCTAGGAGGAGCTGCGCGACCTCTTCCTCACCCACTACACAGAGCTGGCGCCCCCGGTCGTCGCAGCTCTTGTAGGTGGCTCGTAGGCGCCTCCCTCTGACCACCACATCAATTAGTTCTACCGGCGGGTAGGCAACACTCAGGCAGGCTCGGGGGCTCCCCTGGGCTGGCGGCGCCCCAAGCTGACCTCATCTTTGGCCCCGAGGATCATCCTATCGCCACGACAGGCGCAGGCATGCCCCCGATGGTCTGCACCCCCACCATTTGCCACATGGCGATCACCAAGACCCTCATCGATGGCGGAGCCAGCCTCAACATGCTCTCCCTAGAGGCGTTCAGCCTGCTCCATGTGCCGCCCAGCTGGCTCCGCCCCTCCAAGCCTTTCTTCGGGGTCGGCGATGGCTCCAGCAGGCCCCTGGGGCCGATCCATCTCCCTGTCACCTTCGGGTCCCACGACAACTACCGCACCGAGCTCATCGACTTCGACATCGCTAAGATCAACCTACCGTACAATGCTATCCTGCGATACCTAGCCTTGGCCCAGTTTACGGCTGCGACCCACCCCGCGTACAACCTCATGAAGATGCCAGGCAGCAACGGTGTCCTCACGGTGGCGGGGGACACCAAAGGCGCGCTGCAGGCCCTCAAACTCGCCTTCATGACAGCCGTGACCACGGTACCTGGCAAGAAGAAGGATCAGGAGGCCCCAGAAGCAGCGCCTGCCAAGAAGAAGCAGTTGTTCTCCCAAGACCGAGATGAGACAAAGCAAGTGCCTGTCTGCGAGGATGGGACGGCCAATCCCACCTTCACTATAGGGACTGGCCTCCCTCGGGATCAAGAGGAGGCATTGATCAACTTTTTGCAGGCCAACAAGGATGTATTCGCTTGGGAACCCAAGCACCTGGCTGGGTCCCAAGGGGGGTAATCGAGCACCACCTGAGGGTATGCCCAAATTTGCGGCCAGTGAAGCAGAAGGCTCGCCGCCAGTCCACTGAGAAGCAGGCCTTCATCATCCAAGAAACCCATAAGCTACAAGCCACATGGGTCATCAGAGAGGTGCGGTACCTAGAGTGGCTGGCGAACCCCGTCATCGTCCCCAAGAAAGGAGGGAATGAGCGCATGTGTGTCGACTTCACCAACCTCAACAAGGCCTGCCCGCAAGATCCCTTCCCACTCCCTCGCATCGACCAGATCGTTGACTCCACCGCCGAGTGCGACCTGTTGTGCTTCCTAGATGCCTTCTCCGGCTACCACCAGATCAAGATGGCCGTGGAGGATGTGGAGAAGACGGCATTCCTCACCCCATGCGGGGTGTACTGCTACACCTGCATGCCCTTCGGGCTGCGCAATGCCAGAGCAACCTTCCAGCGGTTGATGCACATCGCCCTGGGTTCGCAGCTCGGGAGGAACGCAGAGGCCTACGTTGATGATATAGTGGTGAAGTCTCGGGAGGCCAGGACTCTGATAGAAGATCTGGAGGAGATGTTCGCCAGCTTTCACACGGTGGATCTTCAGCTTAACCCCGAGAAGTGTGTGTTCGGGGTCCCTTCCGGCAAGCTACTGGGCCTCTTGGTGTCACATAGAGGGATCGAGGCTAACCCAGAAAAGGTCAAGGTGATAGAGGATATGGTGTCACTTGGGCGCTTCATTTCCAAGCTGGGGGAGTGCACCTCCTGTCGGTGTCAAAACCGGCGGATCTCGGGTAGGGGGTCCCGAACTGTGCGTCTAGGCGGATGGTAACAGTAGACAAGGGACACGATGTTTTTACCCAGGTTCGGGCCCTCTCGATGGAGGTAAAACCCTACTCCTGCTTGATTGATATTGATGATATGGGTAGTACAAGAGTAGATCTACCACGAGATCAGAGAGGCTAAACCCTAGAAGCTAGCCTATAGTATGATTATTGTTCGTCCTACGGACTAAAACCCTCCGGTTTATATAGGCACCGAAGAGGGTTAGGGTTACACATAGTCTGTTACAATGGTAGGAGATCTACATATCCGTATCGCCAAGCTTGCCTCCCACGCCAAGGAAAGTCCCATTCGGACACGGGACGAAGTCTTCAATCTTGTATCTTCATAGTCCAGGAGTCTGGCGCGCATATTGTCCCATTCGTACATGATGATAGTTCGGCTATCCGGACACCCCCTAGTCCGGGACTCCCTCAGTAGCCCCTGAACCAGGCTTCAATGACGACGAGTCTGGCGCGCATATTGTCTTCGGCATTGCAAGGCGGATTCTTCCTCCGAATACTTCATAGAATATTTTGAACACAAGGATAGTGTCCGGCTCTGCAAAATAAGTTCCACATTCCACCATAGAGAGAATAATAATATTTACACAAATTCAATCTGCTGACGTATTCCGTGGCGTGACATCACACCACGGCCAAGCCTTTATTTTTACTGTTCCACCTCAGCGCATTTAGCGAGGCAGTTTCTTTGGCACGTCTTGTCAAAACAGAGATCGTGTCCCCTTATTCCGGGATTCCCATCAATACGGGTGTGGGTAACCCGACCGTGTCCGTTGGCATGTCTCCTCTATCGAAGGCGAGTCCCAAAGGGTCACGGGGGAGGCTCTTGGTATTCAACCTCTTTATAAAGAGACCAAGGCTCCACTCCCTTCTTTCAATCTCAATCGAATCCGCCCCTCACCTCGAGTTCCAACACCCAAAGCTCCAGATTCAGGCGCTTCGGACCTTCGATGATGTCCGGCTCCGACCTGCAAGGCCGATGGATGCCTTCCTCCGTTACGGAAGAAGACGTGCTAAAGTTAAGAGACGCCACGTATTTAACCGGCGAAATTTCACATAGGCTGCCTGCCCAAGGGCGGGTTATTCCCACTCCCAATCCTGGTGAAAGCTTGGTGTTCGCGTCTCACTTCCTTCGGGGGCTAAGCTTCTCGACGGACCCCTTCGTGAGGGGGCTCATGTTTTACTATGGGTTGGAATTTCACGACTTGGATCCGGGGTCCATCCTCCACATCTCATCGTTCATCGTCGTGTGCGAAGCCTTCCTCCGTATTACCCCTCACTTCGGATTGTGGCTCAAGACCTTCAAAGTGGAGCTGAAGATGATCAAGGGGCGACAGGCAGAGTGCGGTGGGGCTGTTATAAGCAAGAATGCCGATTCTCCGTGGCCCAGGGGCTCTTTTCAAGAGGAGCTCAGTTTATGGCAACAAGAGTGGTTTTATATCACAGCTCCCAGGGGCACCAAATGGGTGGCGCCACCTGTCTTTCGCTCGGGCCCTCCACCGCGGCTGGCGTCATGGGTCAATAAAGGGCATGACTGGGGGCCATCCAAGGACGTGCCCGTGCTGCAGGGCCGCATTCGAGACCTCCTAGAGAGAGAGGTCACTTTGGTCATGGTAGCGCAGGTGATGTTGATTCGTTGCCCCCTCTGCCTGTGGGAATTTAACCCGGAGGGACCGCGAACTCTCCAACATTTTATGGGCGCGACGCCCATGGAGATGTAGAAGCTTTTCTTCGGACCACAAGAGATGTATCCGGACTTGACCGAGGACGCAGGTCTAAGCTGCAATCGCTCGGATACTCAAGTAAGTAGCCCTGTACCCGGACACGCTATCCTGTATTTATTACAAACTTGCCCTTTAAAAGAGTTGTCCCTTGAACAGGAGTGGATAGCGAAAGCAAAGTTAATCAGGTGTCCGGCCCCCCTCCTTGAGACCGCGCCGGATCCCGTGCTAACCAGGATGCTGGAGGTTGCGCCTTCGGAAGAAGGTGAAGGGGGGAAAAAGAAGCTACCGCCTTCGCGAAGGAGGCTGTCAGGAAAGGAGGGATCGAGAATCCCTCCATCCAAGGGAAGAAGAGGACCGCCTCTGAAGACCCAGAGACCATGGTCTCAAAGCGGGGGAAGAAATCTTCATCAGAGGGTTCAGCGCCGAGAGATGCCTCGGCCGCATTATGCCCCCAAGGGGATCAGCCCTCCACCGAGCCGTAAGTAAAAAGGGGAGTTTTTATTAAAATAAAGGATATCCCTACCCTATTTCTGATAACCGAAATTTTACCTTGTAGTTCGGATCTCAGCCCTTCTCAGCAGAGCTCATCTTCAGGGGATCTTCGTCCGGAGATGATAGAGAGCGAAACGCCTCCCCCTGCCGTACCGTCTTACGAGGCAGGCGACCCTGAGGTGTCGTCACGGAGGGTTTCTTCGAGTCCGGCGGGGCCGGAAGGTAGTCGTATGTCCCCTCAAAGCCCTCCGCGTCCGGCCTTCGAAAAAGGCCATCGGACGAGTCTGGCACCGTATGGTGTACGGTCGAAGGAGCTAAAGGATTTTCTTGGGCGAGCGTTTATCTCATAAGATCACCGTGCGTTAATGGGTACGGTGATTGAAACGATTTCGTCCGCTGAGAGTGGATTGCATGACGCCGTCAGAAGTTTACTGACAGGTTTTGAGGTACGCAAATGATGTACCTTATGACAGTTCCGCATATAAAATGCGCCCTGTGTAGATAGTAGCCCCTGAGACTCAGTGTGTTGTCAAAAATGACAGCGCGCCGAGGATCATATTCCTAGGTATAATATGTCGCCCTTCCTATGTAGGTGGCGAAGTGTCCAGTGGCTAGCCGGACTAATGGATTTGCCGAACTAAAGCGGCAACTTGACATGACAGATGCCGACATCGCGCTTGTCAATAAGCGTCTTGATGAGTCACAAGGTATGTGATCTCTCCGCGGACACCTGGTAAGGGAGCTTGATGCCCGTGCCTTACAACAAGTATGCTTGACGCAGATGGTGCCGCTGCCATGGAGAACCTGCGGGCGGAGCTCGCCCAGGCCAAGGAGCAGGACAGGAAGAGTGACGCGGCTGCCTTAAAGGCGGCCGAAGAGCTAAAAGCCGAACAGGCTGCTCACTGCCGAAGCAAGAAGGAGATAGCCGAGATGGCCGTGGAGTTGAAGAATGCTGCCGATCGCTACAAGCTTATTGAAAAAGAAGATCGGGCGGTATGAGAGGACCATAAGAAGGCCACTGCCGAGGCCAAGGATGCTCGCTCTGCGATGAGAGCTATGAAGGAGGAGCTGCGTCAGGCCGGAGATATCGCGGCTGGAAATCCCTTTGTGCTGCGGAGGAAATTCCTGGACCCTAATTATGCTCAGTTGGACCGGCCGTGGAGTGCGGAAGATGCTTATCTGGACTTGACGGCCAGTGCGGCAGACGCGGCCGAACACTTCCGAGCTCAAGAGGATCACGAAACGGGAAAGGTTTTTTGGTCGCAGTTCCATAATCCAGAGCGCCCACTTCCATTAACCAATCGCTTGACCGAATGGGCGGAGCTGAATAGGTTATCCGGACTTGCCATGAAGGATGTCGTGAGTCTTTTGTGGCCGAAGGGGCCTGAGCCGAAGAGTTATTTTGGCTTGGTGCAGCAGTTCCTTGGTGCGGTGCCGCATATCAATGGAATGAGGAGGTCGGGATGCATAGAGGGTGCTCGGATGGCTCTTGCCCATGTCAAGACATACTGGGCGGAGATGAAGGCCACCGATGTTGCAACCCAAGATTCGGACGGAAGCCGAGTACCTGTCGAGCACTATTTTTAGGAAGTTCTGCCAGGCGCTCGTTTAATAGAGACGCAGTGCTTGAAGGATATTATGTTCGAATAACATGTATTATTGTGAAACAATATTTCGATGAAATATAAAAGCTTTTTATACTTGTGCTTTCAAGAATTAAAACACCTCCTGTGCGGCCGTTAATGTATATTTGTATATAACCTGAAAGATGGCAGTCTTCGGCTTCAGCCCCCACGCATATAATGCGGGGGTGTTTGCAAAAGGCGCATTTTCACACTTGATCCAACGTCTTGGTCCTATAAAGGAGGTGGTAGCGTAGCAAACTAGGCAACCGGACTATAATGCTTTATCACTTTCACTTAGCCATAGGAGTTTGACAATGGGGCTACTATATAGCCCCTAGGGGCACCGCGCTCACCCAAATTTGGGCGCGTATGTTCCTGAACAGGAAACGGACCTTCGTCAATGCGGAGGAATCCTATAGATTTCGGCGGGTCATCGAGGTGCCAAGGCCCGCAAGATCCTCGTGAGGGGCCAAGCCTCGTGAGGCGGACAACGCCAAGACCCCCGAAGGAGGTGGCCTCCTCAAGAGGGCTCCTGAGGGGAGGAGAGTTCTATGCAAGTACCTCACGAGGCTCTACTAACGTGAGCCATGACGACCAAGGCCAGGCGGGCGCCAGGCGGGTGCAGAGCACTGGTTTCCTCTTCGGTGCAAGGGAGGCAAGCCATAGGCGCGGAGTCCCGAGGAATCAGCCAAAGGTTTCCATTCTGGTGCAATAAGACCAAGACTGCCAGGATGGCAGGATGGAGGTCATCACCGAGCCCACCGCAGCGTCCCGACCAGAGGCTTTCCGTAGGCGAAGACTACTTTTGTCAGGATAGACTGTACTGCTTGTCCCCTTTCAAATCCCGTTGTTGTGGAATCCCTTCCCGCTCATATTTGGGAAGAGGACCAAGGCGACTATATATTGGACTTAGCCACCACCAGGGGACCGAAATCAGAACAAGTAGAACACCACACCATCTCAAGAACACCTCACCTCCTGAGGCTTGTTCATCCACTGTACTAGTTCATCCATAGCTCCTCGAGGCAATCCACCACACCACACTGGATTAGGGTATTACACTGTTGGGGAACGTTGCAGAAAATTAAAATTTTCCTACGGTTTGACCAAGATCCATCTATGAGTTCATCTAAGCAACGAGTCATGGGAGAGAGATTGCATCTACATACCACTTGTAGATCGCGTGCGGAAGCGTTCAAGGGAAGGGTGATGATGGAGTCATACTCGCTGTGATTCAGATCACCGATGACCAAGTGCTGAACGGACAACACCTCCGCGTTCAACACACGTACGGGACGGGAGACGTCTCCTCCTTCTTGATCCAGCAAGGGGGAATGAGAGGTTGATGATGATCCAGCAGCACGACGGCGTGGTGGTGGATGCGGCAGAACTCCGGCAGGGCTTCGCCAAGCTGCTGCGGGAGGAGGACGAGGTGTAGCAGGGGGAGGGAGGCGCCAATGCATAGGGTGCGGCTGCCCTCCCCCTACCCTCCTTTATATAGGCCCCCAGGGGGTGCGCCGGCCCTGGGAGATCCAATCTCCCAAGGGGGGCAGCGGCCAGGGGGTGGAGTGCCCCCAAGGCAAGTGGGGCGCCCCCCCACCCTAGGGTTTCAACCCTAGGCGCAGGGGGTGGGCCAAGGGGGGTGCACCAGCCCACTATGGGCTGGTTCCCCTCCCCACTTCAGCCCTTGGGGCCCTCCGGGATGGGTGGCCCCACCCGGTGGACCCCCGGGACCCTTCCGGTGGTCTCGGTACAATACCGGGTGACCCCGAAACTTTCCCGATGGCCGAAACAACACTTCCTATATATAATTCTTTACCTCCGGACCATTCCGGAACTCCTCGTGACGTCCGGGATCTCATCCGGGACTCCAAACAACATTCGGTATGCTGCATACTCATATTCATACAACCATAGCGTCACCGAACCTTAAGTGTGTAGACCCTACAGGTTCGGGAGACACGTAGACATGACCGAGACGACTCTCGGGCAATAACCAACAGCGGGATCTGGATACCCATGTTGGCTCCCACATGCTCCTCGATGATCTCATCGGATGAACCACGATGTCAAGGATTAAACAACCCCGTATTCAATTCCATTTGTTAATCGGTACGTTACTTGCCCGAGACTCGATCGTCGATATCCCAATACCTCGTTCAGTCTCGTTACCGGCAAGTCACTTTACTCGTACCGTAATGCATGATCCCGTGGCCAACCACTTGGTCACTTTGAGCTCATTATGATGATGCATTACCGAGTGGGCCCAGAGATACCTCTCCGTCATACGGAGTGACAAATCCCATTCTTGATCCGTGTCAACCCAACAGACACTTTCGGAGATACCTGTAGTGCACCTTTATAGTCACACAGTAACGTTGTGACGTTTGGTACACCCAAAGCACTCCTACAGCATCCGGGAGTTACATGATCTCATGGTCTAAGGAAAGGATACTTGACATTGGAAAAGCTCTAGCAAACGAACTACACGATCTTGTGCTATGCTTAGGATTGGGTCTTGTCCATCACATCATTCTCCTAATGATGTGATCCCGTTATCAACGACATCCAATGTCCATAGCCAGGAAACCATGACTATCTGTTGATCAACGAGCTAGTCAACTAGAGGCTTACTAGGGACATATTATGGTCTATGTATTCACACGTGTATTACGATTTCCGGATAATACAGTTATAGCATGAATAAAGAAAATTATCATGAACAAGGAAATATAATAATAATGCTTTTATTATTGCCTCTAGGGCATATTTCCAACAGTCTCCCACTTGCACTAGAGTCAATAATCTAGTTCCATTGTGATGAATCGCACACCCATAGAGTTCTGGTGTTGATCATGTTTTGCTTGCGAGAGAGGTTTAGTCAACGGATCTGCGACATTCAGATCCGTATGTACTTTGCAAATATCTATGTCTCCATCTTGAACATTTTCACGGATGGAGTTAAAGCGACGCTTGATGTGCCTGGTCTTCTTGTGAAACCTGGGCTCCTTGGCATGGGCAATAGCTCCAGTGTTGTCACAGAAGAGTTTGATCGGCCCCGACGCATTGGGTATGACTCCTAGGTCGGTGATGAACTCCTTCACCCAAATTGCTTCATGCGCTGCCTCCAAGGCTGCCATGTACTCCGCTTCACATGTAGATCCCGCCACGACGCTCTGCTTGTAGCTGCACCAGCTTACTGCTCCACCATTCAACATATACACGTATCCGGTTTGTGAGTTAGAGTCATCCAGATCTGTGTCGAAGCTAGCGTCGATGTAACCCTTTACGACGAGCTCTTCGTCACCTCCATAAATGAGAAACATGTCCTTTTCAGGTACTTCAGGATATTCTTGACCGCTGTCCAGTGTTCCTTGCCGGGATTACTTTGGTACCTTCCTACCAAACATACGGCAAGGTTTACATCAGATCTGGTACACAGCATGGCATACATAATAGATCCTATGGCTGAAGCATAGGGGATGACACTCATCTCTTCTTTATCTTTTGCCATGGTCGGGAACTGAGCCGAGCTCAATCTCACACCTTGCAACACAGGCAAGAACCCTTTCTTGGACTGATCCATTTTGAACTTCTTCAAAATCTTATCAAGGTATGTGCTCTGTGAAAGACCTATGAGGCGTCTCGATCTATCCCTATAGATCTTGATGCCTAATATGTAAGCAGCTTCTCCAAGGTCCTTCATTGAAAAACACTTATTCAAGTAGGCCTTAATGCTGTCCAGAAGTTCTATATCATTTCCCATCAAGAGTATGTCATCTACATATAATATGAGAAATGCTACAGAGCTCCCACTCACTTTCTTGTAAACGCAGGCTTCTCCATAAGTCTGCATAAACCCAAACGCTTTGATCATCTCATCAAAGTGAATGTTCCAACTCCGAGATGCTTGCACCAGCCCATAAATGGATCGCTAGAGCTTGCATACTTTGTTAGCATTATTAGGATTGACAAAACCTTCCGGCTGCATCATATACATCTCTTCCTTAAGATGCCCGTTAAGGAATGCCGTTTTGACGTCCATCTGCCATATCTCATAATCATAGTATGCGGCAATTGCTAACATGATTCGGACGGACTTCAGCTTCACTACGGGAGAGAATGTCTCGTCGTAGTCAATCCCTTGAACTTGTCGATAACCCTTAGCGACAAGTCGAGCCTTATAGATGGTAACATTTCCATCCGCGTCCGTCTTCTTCTTAAAGATCCATTTGTTTTCTATTGCTCGCCGATCATCGGGCAAGTCTGTCAAAGTCCATACTTTGTTTTCATACATGGATTCTATCTCGGATTTCATGGCTTCAAGCCATTTGTTGGAATCTGGGCCCGCCATCGCTTCTTCATAGTTCGAAGGTTCACCGTTGTCTAACAACATGATTTCCAGGACAGGGTTGCCGTACCACTCTGGTGCGGAACGTGTCCTTGTCGACCTACGAAGTTCAGTAGCAACTTGATCCGAAGTACCTTGATCATCATCATTATTTTCCTCTTCAGTTGGTGTAGGCATCACAGGAACATTTTCCTGAGCTGCACTACTTTCCCGTTCGAGAGGTAGTACTTCATCGAGTTCTACTTTCCTCCCACTTACTTCTTTCGAGAGAAACTCTTTTTCCAGAAAGGATCTGTTCTTGGCAACAAAGATCTTGCCCTCGGATCTTAAGTAGAAGGTATACCCAATGGTTTCCTTAGGGTATCCTATGAAGACGCATTTTTCCGACTTGGGTTCGAGCTTTTCAGGTTGAAGTTTCTTGACATAAGCATCGCATCCCCAAACTTTTAGAAACGATAGCTTAGGTTTGTTCCCAAACCATAATTCATACGGTGTCGTCTCAACGGATTTAGACGGTGCCCTATTTAAAGTGAATGTAGCTGTCTCTAGAGCGTATCCCCAAAATGATAGCGGTAAATCGGTAAGAGACATCATAGACCGCACCATATCCAATAGAGTGCGATTACGACGTTCGGACACACCGTTACGTTGAGGTGTTCTAGGCGGCATGAGTTGTGAAACGATTCCACATTTCCTTAAGTGTGTACCAAATTCGTGACTTAAATATTCTCCTCCACGATCTGATCGTAGAAAGTTTATCTTTCGGTCATGTTGATTCTCTACCTCGTTCTGAAATTCCTTGAACTTTTCAAAGGTCTCAGGCTTGTGTTTCATCAAGTAGACATACCCATATCTACTCAAGTCATCAGTGAGAGTGAGAACATAACGATATCCTCCACGAGCCTCAATGCTCATTGGACCGCACACATTAGTATGTATGATTTCCAACAAGTTGGTTGCTCGCTCCATTGCTCCGGAGAACAGAGTCTTGGTCATTTTGCCCATGAGGCATGGTTCGCATGTGTCAAATGATTCATAATCGAGAGACTCTAAAAGTCCATCAGCATGGAGCTTCTTCATGCGCTTGACACCAATGTGACCAAGGCGGCAGTGCCACAAGTATGTGGGACTATTGTTATCAACTTTACATCTTTTGGCATTCACAATACGAATATGTGTAATATTACGCTTGAGATTCATTAAGAATAAACCATTGACCATAGGGGCATGACCATAAAAAATATCTCTCATATAAATGGAACAACCATTATTCTCGGATTTAAATGAGTAGCCATCTCGTATCAAACGAGATCCAGATACAATGTTCATGCTCAAACTTGGCACTAAATAACAATTATTAAGGTTTATAACTAATCCCGTAGGTAAATGTAGAGGTAGCGTGCCGACAGCGATCACATCGACCTTGGAACCATTTCCGACGTGCATCGTCACCTCGTCCTTCGCCAGTCTCCGCTTATTCCGCAGCTCCTGCTGTGAGTTACAAATATGAGCAACGGCACCGGTATCAAATACCCAGGAGTTACTACGAGTACTGGTAAGGTACACATCAATTACATGTATATCAAATATACCTTTGGTGTTGCCGGCCTTCTTATCCGCTAAGTATTTGGGGCAGTTCCGCTTCCAGTGACCCTTCCCCTTGCAATAAAAGCACTCAGTCTCAGGCTTGGGTCCATTCTTTGACTTCTTCCCGTTAACTGGCTTACCGGGCGCGGCAACATCCTTGCCGTCCTTCTTGAAGTTCTTCTTGCCCTTGCCCTTCTTGAACTTAGTGGTCTTATTGACCATCAACACTTGATGTTCTTTCTTGATCTCAACCTCTGCTGACTTCAGCATTGAAAATACTTCAGGAATGGTCTTCACCATCCCCTGCATATTGTAGTTCATCACAAAGCTCTTGTAGCTTGGTGGGAGCGACTGAAGGATTCTGTCAATGACCGCCTCGTCTGGGAGGTTAATGTCCAGCTGGGACAGGCGGTTGTGCAACCCAGACATTTTGAGTATGTGCTCACTGACAGAACTATTTTCCTCCATCTTACAACTATAGAACTTGTCGGAGACTTCATATCTCTCGACCCGGGCATGAGCTTGGAAAACTAGTTTCAGCTCCTCGAACATCTCATATGCTCCGTGTTGCTCAAAACGCTTTTGGAGCCCCGGTTCTAAGTTGTAAAGCATGCCGCACTGAACGAGGGAGTAATCATCAGTGCGAGACTGCCAAGCGTTCATAATGTCTTGGTTCTCTGGGACGGGAGCGTCACCTAGCGGTCCTTCTAGGACATATTGTTTCCTGGCAGCTATGAGGATGATCCTTAGGTTCCGGACCCTGTCCGTATAGTTGCTGCCATCATCTTTCAGCTTGGTTTTCTCTAGGAACGCGTTGAAGTTCATGTTGACATGAGAATTGGCCATTTGATCTACAAGACATATTTGTCAAAGGTTTTAGACTAAGTTCATGATAATTAAGTTCATCTAATAAAATTATTTAAATGAACTCCCACTCAGATTAGACATCCCTCTAGTCATCTAAGTGTTACACGATCCGAGTCGACTAGGCCGTGTCCGATCATCACGTGAAACGGACTAGTCATCGTTGGTGAACATCTTCATGTTGATCGTATCTTCCATACGACTCGTGTTCGACCTTTCGGTCTCTGTGTTCCGAGGCCATGTCTGTACATGCTAGGCTCGTCAAGTTAACCCTAAGTGTTTTGCATGTGTGAAACTGTCTTACACCCGTTGTATGTGAACGTAAGGATCTATCACACCCAATCATCACGTGGTGCTTCGAAACGACGAACTTTAGCAACGGTGCACAATTAGGGGAGAACACTTCTTGAAATTGTTGTAAGGGATCATCTTATTTACTACTGTTGTTCTAAGTAAACAAGATGCATAAACATAATAAACATCACATGCAATTATATAGTAGTGACATGATATGGCCAATATCATATAGCTCCATTGATCTCCATCTTCGGGGCTCCATGATCATCTTGTCACCAGCATGACACCATGATCTCCATCATCATGATCTCCATCATCGTGTCTTCATGAAGTTGTCACGCCAACGACTACTTCTACTTCTATGGCTAACACGTTTAGCAATAAAGTAAAGTAATTTACATGGCGTTCTTCAATGACACGTAGGTCATACAAAAAATAATGACAACTCCTATGGCTCCTGCCGGTTGTCATACTCATCGACATGCAAGTCGTGATTCCTATTACAAGAACATGATCTCATACATCACAATATATCATTCATTATTCATCACAACTTCTGGCCATATCACATCACATGACAATTGCTGCAAAAACAAGTTAGACGTCCTCTAATTGTTGTTGCATCTTTTACGTGGCTGCAATTGGGTTCTAGCAAGAACGTTTTCTTACCTATGAATAACCACAACGTGATTTTGTCAACTTATATTTACCCTTCATAAGGACCCTTTTCATCGAATCTGCTCCAACTAAAGTGGGACAGAAAGACACCCGCCAGCCACCTTATGCAACTAGTGCATGTCTGCCGGTGGAACCGGTCTCACGTAAGCGTACGTGTAAGGTTGGTCCGGGCCGCTTCATCCCACAATACCGCTAAAGCAAGAAAAGACTAGTAGTGGCAAGCAAGTTGACAAGATCTACGCCCACAACAAAATTGTGTTCTACTCGTGCAATAGAGAACTACGCATAGACCTAGCTCATGATGCCATTGTTGGGGAACGTTGCAGAGAATTAAAATTTTCCTACGGTTTCACCAAGATCCATCTATGAGTTCATCTAAGCAACGAGTCATGGGAGAGATATTGCATCTACATACCACTTGTAGATTGCGTGCGGAAGCGTTCAAGGGAAGGGTGATGATAGAGTCGTACTCGCCGTGATTCAGATCACCGATGACCAAGTGCTGAACGGACAACACCTCCGCGTTCAACACACATACGGGACGGGAGACGTCTCCTCCTTCTTGATCCAGCAAGGGGGAAGGAGAGGTTGATGCTGATCCAGCAGCACAACGGCGTGGTGGTGGATGCAGCAGAATTCCGGTAGGGCTTCGCCAAGCTGCTGCGGGAGGAGGACGAGGTGTAGCAGGGGGAGGGAGGCGCCAATGCACAGGGTGCGGCTGCCCTCCCCCCTGCCCTCCTTTATATAGGCCCCCAGGGGGGGCGCCGGCCCTGGGAGATCCAATCTCCCAAGGGGGGCGGCGGCCAGGGGGGTGGAGTGCCCCCCAAGGCAAGTGGGGCGCCCCCCCCCCCACCCTAGGGTTTCAACCCTAGGCACAGGGGGTGGGCCAAGGGGGGCGCACCAGCCCACTATGGGCTGGTTCCCCTCCCCACTTCAGCCCTTGGGGCCCTCTGGGATGGGTGGCCCCACCCGGTGGACCCCCGGGACCCTTCCGGTGGTCCCGGTACAATACCGGGTGACCCCGAAACTTTCTCGATGGCCGAAACAACACTTCCTATATATAATTCTTTACCTCCGGACCATTCCTGAACTCCTCGTGACGGATCTCATCCGGGACTCCGAACAACATTCGGTATGCTGCATAGTCATATTCATACAACCCTAGCGTCACCGAACCTTAAGTGTGTAGACCCTACGGGTTCGGGAGACACGTAGACATGACCGAGACGACTCTTGGGCAATAACCAACAGCGGGATCTGGATACCCATGTTGGCTCCCACATGCTCCTCGATGATCTCATCGGATGAACCACGATGTCGAGGATTAAACAACCCCGTATTCAATTCCCTTTGTCAATCGGTACGTTACTTGCCCGAGACTCGATCGTCGGTATCCCAATACCTCGTTCAGTCTCGTTACCGGCAAGTCACTTTAATCGTACCGTAATGCATGATCCCGTGACCAACCACTTGGTCACTTTGAGCTCATTATGATGATGCATTACCGAGTGGGCCCAGAGATACCTCTCCGTCATACGGAGTGACAAATCCCAGTCTCGATCCGTGTCAACCCAACAGACACTTTCGGAGATACCTGTAGTGCACCTTTATAGTCACCCAGTTACGTTGTGACGTTTGGTACACCCAAAGCACTCCTACGGCATCCGGGAGTTACACGATCTCATGGTCTAAGGAAAGGATACTTGACATTGGAAAAGCTCTAGCAAACGAACTACACGATCTTGTGCTATGCTTTGGATTGGGTCTTGTCCATCACATCATTCTCCTAATGATGTGATCCCGTTATCAATGACATCCAATGTCCATAGCCAGGAAACCATGACTATCTGTTGATCAACGAGCTAGTCAACTAGAGGCTTACTAGGGACATATTATGGTCTATGTATTCACACGTGTATTACGATTTCCGGATAATACAGTTATAGCATGAATAAAGACAATTATCATGAACAAGGAAATATAATAATAATGCTTTTATTATTGCCTCTAGGGCATATTTCCAACATACACCACAATGGTGGCCCGAACCAGTATAAATCTCTGTGTCTTTGTGTCCCTTTGAGCTCGACGCGCTAGGCTAGGAGGATTGCGAATAGGCAGGCTGGGTAGGTTGAGATCTCCACATGCACCCCAGAGTTTGAACCTCTCAAGGGTTGCCGGATCCCTAAATCTGACATGTTCCTCCATGTCCTGACTAGAAGGGTAATTTTTGCAGCTCTATCCCGTTCCAGATTACTTGATCCCTCACAATCTGCTGAAGACCTAGGGTTGTCAGAATCAGATTAAGATACATCGCCTGAACCATGAGTGATGTCGCTGCTACTCGGCATCTATAGAGAACACATGTGAAACTCGGGAAAGGAGGATAAGCATAAATCTAACAACTTGGTATCAAGCTGTCTAAACATGTCATGTAATAATTTAGAAAATGTATGGCTTATTTGTTAAGTTTGTGTGACTCGGGCGCCCATGATCTATAAATCAACAGTAACTTATTGGAACAAATACAGCTTATATGTACTAGTTATGAAGGTAGATAATGAACATATATACGCTCTCTGTTATTTTATAGCCACTTTTGGAACATAAGGAACAAAATAGGAAGTGGGATTGCGTGGAAATATGCCTCACCGCAATGGACAGCAGTAACTAACAAGTTTATTAATGCAAACCTAGCAGGACCACAGGAGAGGCGAGGGTTACAGGATCGATATGCTTGAGGGTGGCTGGCGGGGAAACGAAGACGGCGAGGCATGGGCAACCACGTGTTGGGAATGGCAGCGGAGGTAGGGTTGACGCTGAAGAGCAGACACATGGCCGGGTTGAGCATGCCGGCGCTAGAGAGGGTTCTGCTATGGATCTGGGGGAGGGGGAGCTGGCAATGGAGATTGGGTGGACTAATTGAGTGAAACGCGGGCGGGCGGTGGGGGGTGTTGGCCGGCTAGGTGAAAAGGGTGAAAAAATATCCCTGGTGGGCGCATGGAAAGGCCTATGCAAATGTTTGCCTCTAAATGCTTGTGTGCACAAACAGCATATTTTCATTTGAAATGAAGACGTGCTAATTTTGAAATGAAGACATGAGTTCATCGTTTCACCTCTAATTTTTTTCCCATAGTAAGCAATCACCATTATACCACAGGTTTGACTTGCTGGCGCATTTCAGGTCTATGTGCTATATTTAAGACTTTTTTGGCATTTACCGTGGGCATATAAATCAAATCCTAGGCGGAACTGTATGTGCTGATGAAAGGGATAAGGATCTCCATTCGATCTGGAAGCATCCAGTGGTACAAACGTACGACCCGTGTGGTTTGGGTTCTGGCCAGTCAGAATGCACAAGTCTGATCGCGCGCATAGCAGGGGGGCATCGGCCACGGTTTGGTAGGCACACGGCTTCTCGTGAGTGAACTGTGTGCTATTTCAAAACATTTACACGAACTAACAGCATATTTATGTTTGAATGAAAACATGAGTTCATCGTTTTGCCTCCAAAAAAATTCCACTGTAAGAAATCACCATTGTACCCTATGGTTTGATTTTCTAGTGCATTTGAGGTATCATTTGCTATATTTCGGTCATTTGCTATAGTTACAACTACACGTGGGTGTTAGCAAGATCATTTGTGTGTCGCTTTGGGAGTTCTCATTCATTGTCCGACAAACGGGAAAAAATTCAAATAGTTTGGCCGCAGGGTGCGACCAGAGGCGTAGGCCTTGTTGGTATTTTAATTATAGGAAATGCATATAGAGTCCGGAAATAGCAAAAATTGGTGTGTCACTGTGGCGTGCTCTCAGGATCCCATGGAAAAAAATTGGTAAAGTTGGGCACAAGTTTTGATGCTCACACCTTCCAAATCGGAGCATCTCACCAGAAGGATCATAGTTTCCAAAAGGAGACGCGGCTTCGGACTCCAATCATCGGTGACTACATCGTTCCGCCTCGAAAAACATTTCTCATAAACAATCACGTATATACCCTAGGTTTCATTTTCTGGCCCATTTCAGGTCTCGTCTGCTATATTGAAGTCATTTTTTGCATTTACCTTGCATTTCGTGCATATAAAATCAAAACCGTACTACAACTACATTTGGGTGCTAGTTAGCAAAGAAGGTGTACAAATCATTTGTGTGCCGCTTTGCGAGTTTTCATCCATTGTCCGAGAAGCGGGGAGAAGTTTCAAACATTTCGGTCACGAGGTGTGACCGCCGGCGTAGGCCTAGTTGGTATTTTAATTACAGGAAATTCATATGGAGTCTAGACATCATCAAAATCGGTGTGTGCCTCTGGTGTGCTCTCACGACCCCGTGGAGTGAAGTTTGGCACAAGTTTTGATGATCGCTCCTTGCAAACCGGAGCATCACACAAGAAGGATCGTAGTTTTCAAAAGGAGACGTGTCAATTTAAACTCCAGTGGCCAGTGACTTCAAAGTTTGGCCTCATAAAAAAATTCATGGTACGCAATCACAATTATACCATAGATTTGATTTTCTAATGCATTTCAGGTATCTTTTGCTATATTTAAGACATTTTTTTGAATTTAACATGCATTTTGTGGACATAAATAAAATCACAACTCGAACTGCATCTGCTATCGAAAGGGATGAGGATTGTCATTTGAACAGGGAGAATCCAATGGTGCAGATGTATGATCCGTGGGGTTTGGGTTCTGGTCAATCAGAACACACGACTTAGATCACGCGTGCGGCAGGGGGGGCATCGGCCATGGTTTAGTAGGCAGATAGCTTTCATGAGTGAACCCTGTGCTATTTGAAAACATTTACATCAACTAACAACATATTTTCATTTGAATGAAAACATAAGTTCATCGTTTTGCCACGATTTTTTTTCCACAGTAAGAAATCACGATTGCATCCTATGGTTCGATTTTCTGATGCATTTGAGATCCCATTTGCTATATTTGAGTAATTTTTTGCTTATATATATAGTAGCACTATTCTAATCGCAGGATCAGAATAGTTATTCTGATCAAAGCCATCCCTGTAAGGGCCCGACTGGATGTCCCGAACTCTCGAAAATGCAAAACAGGAATAAAACTGGCCGGTCCATCAAACGCGTTCGACTGGCCCACTCCCCCATGACGACCTTCCCAACCACCCCCAGCACCAGCACCACATCTGCCCCATCCCCGCCGCCAGTCCCCTAGCTCCGGCGGGCCTCCCGCCGTCGGCCCTAGCTTCGTCGCACCTCCTGCTACCATCGTCCGGATCCGACCCCCACACTACCCCATTGCCTGTCTCTGGCCTCGGTGCCAACCGCGCCCGGGTCTTGCCGCCGCGTCGCCCCCGCATCTGGCTTTGGCTGCCACGCCGCCCTCGCAACCGGATCCGTGCACCGTCAGCACGCATCGTCACGTCCTGCTCCAGCGTGTCTCCCGCTGCCGCACCTCTAGCCCAGTGCGCCTCCCGCCATTGCCTTCCTCCCCATACCCTGCGCGCCTGCCACCGTTTCCCTCCCTCCCTAGATCGCATCCTGCCGCCACCCCTCTCCTTCCACCTGCACTTCACCACCAGAAACAAGTCCCATCTCTCATCCTCCCTGATGCAAAGGGGAGAAGATCCCCATTTCCGTGGAGCCCAGCACATGACCTTCACCATGGCAGGCTTGCTACTGCGGCCTAGTCCGTCTGCATCGACCATGAAACACTGCTCGCGGTAGCAGCAGTAGAACTTGGTGGTGGTTGGGGGTGGCCACGCTTGCCTTCTCTCGCACTGCTCCTAGACTCCATCAAGCACACACGCGAGGGAGACGGGCTGGAGGCTGGGAGAGGGCTAGGATCCTCCTGTACTACTTCTCATATCAATGTATTTCTTCCCCATGTAGCAGATCTAAACTGCACAACCCCTACACCTTCTTCCTCATATTAGAGGCTACCAAAAATACACCATATTATACTAGTAGTGGAGCTATGTGGTTTGCTCTCTGGTTGCCCTCAACCATGTGTTCGAATTTTTGTGCAGACAAGCAAGAAATGCAATCTCTCTTCGGTTCAGACTTTAGAGATGTTTTACTATGGCTTTAGATATGTGCAGATGCTAGTGCTAGTGCAGATGATCAGGAAGTTATAGTATGGCTACATCCTATATGCCAAGTTCAGATTTTAGAAACATTTTTGTGATGTTCTATGACTTTGTGCCAAGTTTACATTTCAGAATTATTTTCTGAAGTTCTTCTAGCATTCGTGCGTGTGTGTTTGAGTGTGGTGTGTTGGGTGCGTGTGTGTCCCGTGGGACGCATGTTCACCACTCTCTCTGTTGCTGCTCTAACCTCACGTGCACACAACACCTGCTACTCGCTGGTGATGTTTTCTTTTTCGCGTAGAAATTTCTCTCTTCTCTCTCTAATTAACTTGTTGATGCAACATAATGGAAGACATTTTGGTTTCACTACGGTTGTATGCCCAGTTCTACTATAGCTATACGCGGGTCACCATGAAGTTCTACCAGTACTATATGACATGTCCTACTACTGTTATACATCACTGTACTAAACATCAAATCTCTCTCAGCTTCTATAATAAAACAAGTACCTACAGGGTGAAAATGTACCTAAAAAGGTTTTAAAAGCCTAGAAGTTCAAATTTAAAAACCGAGTGGCTTGATGTTTATTAAAAAAACGAGAATTTTTATTGGCTATGAAAGAAATAAAACCAAGAAGTCCAAATAAAAATGGAAGATCAGTTCTATGATTATACAAAATTTAGATTTCCTCGTTATTGACGAATGGAAACAAGAATTTCAAAATAAAATAATTCAATAGTTAGATGTATAAAAGTTAAAAAATCTAAATCCACCGACGGGAAGATCATAGGAAGTTCAAGCCGCAATAATAGAGCAGTTCAAAAGTAAAAGAGCACTTGGAAGCAGATATTTCATCGTTTCTAAAATAAAAAAACAAGAAGTTCAAATTTCAAAATTACAGCAGTTCAAAAATAATTAAAAAGGACTTTCATCGTTTCTAAAATTACAAAAACTCTAGAAGTTGAAATTTAAATAACGGACAATTCAATATTTGTTACAAAACTAGGACATTGTCGTTATTAAAAGAAATAAACCAGGAAGTCCAAATTTCAAAAATAGAAATTAACTAAGAAGTCCAAATCACAAAACTAGGATATTTTTTTCTAAGAACAAGACTAAGAAGTTCAAATTAAAATAACAGAGAAGTCCGGAGATTATAAAAAACTCAGATTTTTCTTGTTACTAAAGAATAAAAAGAAGTTCAAATTAAAAAAAAAGTAAAAAAGTTATAACCCGTAGAGAATTTGGAAAAAGTTTCTGCATGGGGAAGGTGCGGATTTGCAGCAGCTTTCCAATGCCATTTCATTTGCCTCATTCCAATAAAAGGTTTTGAAATAGACTCAAAAATATGATTCACATTTTTGTATGAAGAAAAATGGTTTTTAAAACTGCTCTTATAACCTGTACATTTTGCCAAAAATTTAACTTGGGTCATGATACTCGTGTCCATAGCTTTCCAATGATATATCGCAAGCCCCATTTGGGCAATGTTTGCGGAAGTTCAACCTAGTACTTGGGAAATTTCAAGTGCTACTACTGCAGCAAGTTATGTAGTTCTCAGAATATTATTATCATCACACACTCGTCACGACCCAAGAGCAAATCCACCAATGAGCGATATTCCTATTTAAAACGGGCATTTAGTTGCTAAAAACCATTTCCAAATTACACTTACATCACATAGAACACGACTGCCAGAATAATTTGCGTTGGGATACATGGTTGCGAAGATAGCCCAAAGGTCGGGTTCCTACAAAGGGAAGTTCACGTTGTGTAACTCAGGAAGTTCAGGAATTTTTCCGTTACTAAAAGAAATAAAACCAGGAAGTACAAATTAAAAAGAAGGAGAAGTTCGATGATTATAGAAAACTCAGATTTTCCTCGTTATTAAAAAATGGAAACAAGAAGTTCAACTTTTAAAAATAGAGCACTTCAAAATTTCATAAAAAATATTAAGAAATAAAATCAGGAAGTCCATATTAAAAAGTTGGAGAAGTTCGATGATTATAGAAAACTCAGATTTTCCTCGTTATGAAAGAATGGAAACAAGAAGTTCAAAAATAAAACAACAAGAAGTTCAACTTTTAAAAATAGAGCGCTTTAAAATTCATAAAAAGGATTAAGAAATTCAAATTAAAATTCATAAATAACTCAGATATTTTCACATAACCGAGAGAAGTTCAGATTGATAACTGCAAGAAATTCACGTACTACACGATGTGCATTTTATATTAAAAAGAATAAAAAAGCAAAGACTAATAGTTTTGTTGTATAAGTTCAAATCCTCGGTCGGAGAAAGTTAAAAATTATTGTGAGAGGGGTTTGTACAAAAGGAATATCATTTGTATAACACTAATGAATGGATGAGAAAATTACAAACAAAAATACGTCACAGAAGTTCAACGTGAAAACAACAGGAAGTTCAACTACTACACTGAATGAATTTCAGATGAAGAACTTTTAAAACCGTCGCGAGTATGAAAAAATGATCAACATGGGAAAGTTGCATGTTTACAGCAGATTTCTATCGGTATATCACTTGCTCAATTCCGGGCAGTGGATGGAGAGCTACGAGCAAAAACGCACGTGCAAAATAGAGTGAAGTTCAAGTAGACATGCCGAGAAGTTCAAGTTCGTTACGTGCTGCATTTTTGAAGAATCTGTTTCACGATAAAAGGCAGAATGAATGATCACGCCATTTTTAGAAGAAAACGGCAAGGAATCGGAGAAAAGCATCAACATGAAAAAGTTTCACATTTTCCGTAGCTTTTCAACGGTATATTATTTGCCCCTTTCCGATAAAGTTTGTAGAAATTACGGTGAAAATTACATTTTTCTCCATTTTCAAAATTGACTTAAAACCATAAAGAATTGGGAGAAACAATATATACCAAAAGTTTTGTATTTATTCAAGCTTTCCAACGCCATATCACTGGCTGGATTCGGACGTACCGTTAAAAAATTAACTCGAAAATACGAACTCGGTGGAACTTGTATCGTTTTCTAAATTACTCATAAAAAATTCAAAATTAGAAAAAACTTTCAACATGAAAAAGTAGAGCATTTTCATAAGCTTCCCAACGCCATATCCTTTAACTCAGTTAGATTAGTCGTTTAGAAGTGGAATCGAAAATACGAACTCGGCCATTCGGTTTGCGAAATTTTACGATTTTCAAAATTACACTTTAACCATAGGGAATTAGAGAAAACTTTCAACATGTGGACGGAGCGGTTTTGCGGCAACTTTCCAACGCCATATTATTTGCCTCATTTTGATAAACGGTTTAGAAATGCGATCAAAAATGCGATTCCATTTTTTGTATGAATAAAAACAGTTTTCAAAATTGCTCTTAAACCGCTTACATTTTGCCAAAAATTTAACTTTGGTCATGACACTCGTGTTCATAGCTTTCCAAGGGTATATCGCAAGCCCCATTTGGACACTTTTTAGCTGAAGTTCAACCTAGCACTCGTGGAATGTTCGGTTGTGTAACTCAGGAAGTTCAGGTTGTGATGAGAATATTATTCTGATCTCGTGATCAGAATAATGTTTATGTGTGTGTCTTATTTATATATATATATATATATATATATATATATACTATTATACTAATATTAGTAGAATAGTTATTCTGATAACACTTCCGCACTGCATGCTCAACGCGAGGTCACTGCATCCCTATCAAACGAGCACTGACATGTCACCAGAAAAAACTTCATGCATTTTTCGGCATTGTTTTCGCTCGAGTTTTTAAACCATTTGCCGGAATGAGGCATATAATATATCATTGGACAGCTACGGAAAATGCGCAGCCTCGTCATGTGAAACACTTTTCGAGAATCATCGCGGTTTAGGAGCAGTTTCAAAAACAGTGCACGCATGACGGGATGCACCGAGCATATTTTTGCGATTTTTTTCTAAACCACACATCAGAATGAAGCAAACGATATGGTGTTGGAAAGATATCGTCGAGCCACATCGTTTCCATATCTATTATTTTCTGTAATTTGTAACGGTTCAAGAGCAGTTTTAAATTTAGTAAATCGTGAAATTCTGTTTGTTTGAATTTTTTTTGCAATTTTTGTATTATTTTCACTACAGTTTTTGAACCGTTTGTCAAAGCGTCGCGTGTGATGTGTCGTTCAAAAGCTACGGATGAGGCGCAACTTTCATATGTTGAAATGTGTTTGAGATTCCTTACGGTTTTTAGTGAATTTTGAAAATTGTATGGCTGATGACGAGAGGCAGCAGCCGTTTTTTCGCGAAATTTTTACAAACCGTTGGTTAGAATGATTCAATTTACACAAGTTGGAAAGATATTGATTAGGCGCAACTTGTTCATGTAGAACACTCTCTCCTATTCCTTACGTTTTAAGAGCAATTTTGATTTTAACGAAATGCGGACACTGTTTTTTCGTGACACCAAAATCGTCATATGTACTGGATCAGACACATGAACGCACTGCTTCGGACTAAAATCCGCACTGCATCCGACAGTGAAGTGAACTTCATGGTTTCTTTCGTCATTTTTCTAACCTTTTTCTGAAACACTACACGCCTTGTGAGATGAGAGCCGTGAACATCAAAAATAAAGTGAACCACAACACAAATCAAAGTGGGCTGCATGGCTTTTTTGTTGTTTTCAAACTACTTTCTTATAAATACATTCGAACTGAATTACCGAGGCTAGTGTACTACATTTTTTCCAAAGTGCCTTTCTGAAGTTTGTGTGGTTGGGATTAGTGAACTGCACTATTATTTTTCATTTTTCCTTGTCACTTTTTTATGAATGCATCCTGCTGCTGAGACAAGGCAAGTGTAATACATCAACGGTTTCAACAGAGTGAACCATAAAGCACTTCCTACACCCATGCATCGGACTGCAAGTGCACCACAACAGAGTGCACCACAACAGATGCGCCTTCTGCATTGCATGTGTACAGAACCGCAAACTCCAGCGGCGCCAGAAGCGAGCTGCACCCCGCAGCAAGTGTGTGGTGCTCCTGTCCCAAGTGTAGAGGAAGGGATCCTTGATCCTGCAGTACGCTCCATCCTGCATGCACAGCCGAACTGCACCACCTATATTTTTCCTGCAAAAAGTCAAATGATCCCCAAGAGCAAAAAGAATAGTGGATTGCATTTTCTACTTTGATTTCTCTACTGAAAAAACACAAAAACGATGAACTTCATCCACCAATTCTGTTTTTTCAGGATTTGTAGGCTGCACGCATGCACAAGGGAGGCGGACTGCAAGCACGGCCGGCAAAACGCACGCAGATGCCCTGCGCACCGCACGAGCGCGTTGCGTGAACTATGCGGAGGGTAGGGGTGGAGGTCGTCCTCTGCTTCTCGCCTGAAGGAGACTGACGATCAGCCGAACATCAAGGAGCCACCGACGAGAACGAGAAGCCTCGATTTTTTGTGAGACACCGGTGAGCAGAAGTCAACAAGAGCTCACCATCCACCGATCTAGCGAACATAAGGTGAAGTACGCATAGGAGAGCTCGGCCGGGGGTTCAGATCCGTCTGTTGCCGGAGTCTAGGTATCCCCTGGTGGTTTTCCCCAACCTCCATGGTGGCCTGACGCGGTGGTGGCTGATGTGTACTACGTCGTGCCATCACGGTGGATTGTAGGATGGGGCAGAGGTGCGTGGTCGCACCGTCCTGCTTGGTCGGGGGCGGGGGCATCGTTGACAACATCGTTGTGGCCGGCCATCGCGGGGGCTGGATCCGCCCGCCAACTCCGGGCTGCGCGGGATGGTGGGCACTGGCAGGAGGCCGACTGGATCCGGCCGCGGCGGCGCAGCAGGAGGTCATCGGGGCAGGGGGCTGTGGATCCATCCACCACAGCGCAGATGGTGGTCGACGCCCACGGTGCTCGCGGCAGGGTTGCGGCGATGGCCTGGGGAGGGCCAGCTGTGGCAGATCGACTGTCGGTACGCTCCGTGGTGGTGGGCACGCGGTGAGGTGAGAGGGAGGTGGGGTGGCAGCACGGGGGAGGGAGGTGGTGGTACAACGCGGTGGAGGGAGGTGGCGCGGCGTCTCGGGGAAGGAAGGTGGTGTGCGCGTGGTGGAAGAAGGTAGTGCAGGGTGGGGTGGGCGCTGCCCTGGTTGAAGGAAGAGGTGGAAGGAGCGGGTGGAGGGGAGAGGTCGTGGGTGGAGGAAGGAGGTGGACGGTTGGGGTCATGGTCGTGCGGGAGGTGGGTCGGGGTGTTAGCAGAATAAGCTTTTTTTGTTAGCAGAATAAGGTCTTAAGGGTGTTATATATATATATATATATATATATATATATATATATATATATATATATATATATATATAGAACAAACGTGGCGTGTAATATATCTTTGGAAAGCTCTTGACATCTACATTGCAATCATATAATTTGTTTTTGAAAAAAAATATGGTTTAAGAGTAGTTTAAAAAAACCATTTTTAAAAAAACCGAACTCATGAATCGTATTTTGGAGTTAATTTTCAAACTATTTGTCGGAATTGAGCAAATGAGATGGCGTTGGGAAGCTTGTGAAAATCCGCATCTTCCATATATAGAATGTTTTTTCAAATTTTGTATGATTTAAAAGTAATTTGAAAAAGGTGAAACTTTGGGTGAAATGTATTTTTGCGAGTTTTTGCAAATGGTTTGTCGGATCGATGCAAATGATACAGCATTGGAAAGCTATGCAAAATGTGCAACTTTTGCGTATAGAAAGTTTTTTCCCAATTCCTTACAGTTTAAATTCGAATTAGAATACGGTGAAATTGATTTCGAACGCAGTTTTTTTAAGTTTACCAAAATGGGGCAAATAATATACCGTTGGAGAGATATCAAAAATGCGAAACTTTGCCATGCTAAAAGTTTTCTCAAATTCCCAATCGTTTAAGAGTAATTTTAAATACGATGAGACCTTAGTGCGGGTTTCTCGTCCGAAAAATATAGTAGTAATACTGATCTCAGTGCGGGTTTGAGCTGACGCTGTCGTACTTGATTTTACAGTCACAAAGTGCTAGAAAAACATTGAACTTGTTTTTTTTTATTCTTTGGATTTTTGTGTTGTGTACTTTTTGATTATAATGCAAGAACTTAAAGGTGGTTTCTTATTCTAATTAAACTTTGAGCTATTTAAAACTTATGTGTGTTTTCCCGAACTTATTTGGGACGTCATGTTGAACTTATTACTTTTTTTAATCATGAAGCTCTCGTGTTTCCTTTTTTAATTCGCTTTTTTCTTTCAACTATATAGCTATGACATTTTATTTCTCGAACTTACTGTCTCTCGAGTAAGGACCGATGCTATGTTTCTATTTGAACTGGTATCAAATTTCTCAATAGACATACTGAACTTTTCCCATGTTTAGTTATGCGTTGATGATATAATACCTATTGAACTGCTACACCAGAGCTAAAAATATATCCATGTGAACTATTATTTTACACTGAACTTTCATCAATCAACATTCATCATTTTCCTTCATGTTCATACACGTATTGCAGACATTACATACACATACACAGCTCCACGATCATACACAATTTTCTCTTGTAGCTTCTCCTTGCTTCCTTTAACACAAACAATCAATTGGAGAGAAAAGCACATATGATTTTAGATACAAAAATCACCTTCACGTCTACCAACTGGACTGATGTTTGCTTTCTTCAACTTCCATGGTCATACACAAGTTCATAAACTATTGAGCAAAAGCTCTGTCCCATGAAGCTATAAACAATTATAAAGCTAAACAATACGTTTAGGTTCAGCGCAGTGGAGGGAGGGAACGGAGGCAGCCTCCTGATATGCGGCGTCAAACGGCTTGGCGTTCTCTCATTGAATGCCCTGGGTTGGTGGCAGTGAACGGCTAGGGTGATGCAGCGACGGAGCCCTACCGGTAGGGGATAGCGTGGTGAGCTGAAGGCTCCATTTATGCAGGGCGAGCACCGGTCCTGCATTGTACTATTTAGAAAGGTGTGCATGTACTTCTCAAAGTAATGGAATAGGGGTACCTATACTATTTAGAAAAGTTTGGAATTGGATCAGTACTAGTATGACTGGACAAGAAGTTCCTATTGTAGTAGCACATTCCTAGTCCATGCCATGCCAATCATTGCACTTTCCTAAAATATTCATCTTCAAATAGCATTAGTTCAATGAGCTATATGTTGTTGATCATTACCAAAACCACCCAGGGATAGTTGCACTTTCAATCTCCTCCTTATTGGTAATTGATGACGACATATAGATCAAAGCTTCGACAAATGATAATAAGATTGAAATACATCGTCGCTTTGAGAAGTATGTGATAAGAAAGAGCTCCCCCTAAATTTGTGCATTATTTAAGATTTTCTTTTGAATGCAAATGCATAATCGATTAGTATCATGGGTTACTCTTCCATGTCACATACATCTTGGTGGAGCGCTCAAAATGATAGCAATTAAAAGCATGAACTCATCACCAAGCAAAGTGAATGATCATATATGGATATAAGAGATAATATCATCCAAGCACACATTAAAGTAGCATATGACGAAAGACATGATCATTCAAGTATCTCACACAAGGACATAAGGTATCAAACAAGCACACAACAAAGTTCAACCACATAAAGTGCAAGAGAGACAAAAAGCAACAATCTCTCGAAGCCTATGATCTATACATATTTCTCCCCCTTTGGCAACAAGTTACCAAAAAGTTCAAATATGCATAGTGCTATGCGTCTCTCAGCTTGGTCTCCGTGAGGTGGTGTAGAGATGACTCCAAGGACGAAGACTTCTGTTGATGTAGCTAGAGCTGGTGAAGTAGCTGCTGGAGGTGGCACTGAATCTGTAGCTGCTGGTGCTGATGTGGTAGCTCTAGTATCAGGTATTGGCACTGCAGCTGACCTCTGACCTCTTGGCACACGCTGAAAAGCTTCTGTAGTTGCCTTCCCTTTCTTCTCCTCTGCTTCTTCCTGGAGCTGCTCAACTACTGTTTGTATCTCAGTGACTTTCTGATCAAGATCATAGATTTTTTGTTCAATGGTGCTCTCCGGGCTCTCCTGATTCTGAGTCAAGGTGGCCAAGCCCTTCTCAATCCTGAAGGTAGATTGGATCAGATATCCAAGTTGATCTTGTTTTCTCTTCACGAACACTTGAGATGCCTCTTCGGCACTTGGCATCTTTGCAGCTTTTTCTTCCCTTGCCTTTGCTCTCTTCTCATGTGCTTGCACTAATGAAGGATCATTCTCATCCATCACAACTGTGTTGTCTTCAAATTCTGGCTGGAGAGGTAAGTGCTCCTTATCCAACAAGTAAGTGCCTATGTCCATCTTTGAGTTGATGAGCAACTGAATGTGTGGAGCATTCCCACAAGACCTTTTCTGGTCAGCACCTGTCCTCTTGATTGTCTCTACAATCAGACTCATGACCTTGAATTTTTGAGGGACATCAAAAATGTGCAGCAAGTTGATTGAATGTCCTCTTATGATCCTATGATCTCCAGATTTGGGCAATAGAGTATGCCTCAAGATGGTGTTGATAATAGGTAGACCAGACAACTAGTATTTCACTGAGCCCAACTTATGAGTTTCCAGGGCTTCATCAGGAATTTCCTTGTACATACTTGCCATGGAGTTGTGGTCTTTCTCCTTCTTGGCATACACATCCAAATCATCCTCATGGTCTTCTGGAGCATTGATCAACTTGCCCATTCATCAACAGTTTACTGGTACCTTGTACCTTCAGACATCCACACTATCCTTCCATCTGGATAGAAATGAGCAGTGGGGTAGAATTGCATGATTACCTCATCATTCCATTTGGTGAGCTTCTGTCCAACAAACTTGTCAAATCCACGAGCTTTAAAACTGTCATATACACCTGGAAAGTGATCTTCATTCTCTTTGATGTATGTCCAGTCAACCCCATCTCATATCACAGACAATTGGCTTCTTGTCAAGCAGAATGGTCTCATAGAAGTCTTGTTGTTCTTTGGTGTGGAATCTATAGTCGACAGCAGTTCTCGTTCTCACAGCATAAGGATCATTCTTCCTCCAAACTCTCAGACATGCATCCTTCCTGATGTTCATGTCCTCTACTACTCGATGAGCGTCAATATGGTCTGGAATCTTTGGTTTGAGCTTTCTCAGCACTTGGGCTTCAGCATCTTCTTCTTCAACTTTAGGCACTGGGGCCTTGTTCTTCTCTTTAGCTGGGATGTTTCTGGTGCTTCTCTTGGGTGCAGACTTGATGGTTTGAGCAGCAGGTTTGGGCTTAGAAGTAGCCCCTGACTTGATTGCATCTCCCATAAGCTTTTCAGACTTGGGTGCTGGTGCAGCATCCTCTTCCTCTCCCTCTTCAGAATCTCTCACCATAGTTGACTTTCCAAGAACTTTTGTAGTTGTGGTTCTTGCCCTCTTCTTCTTCTTGCCATATCCAACTGCTTCACCATCATCTGATTCTAGTGTGAATTTCATGGTTTCTCCTGTTGCAACTTTCCTTGGCTTGGATGTTGGCACTCTCCTTGCTAGTGCCTTCCCGTTCATTCCAGGCTTTGTTGTAGCAGCAGTGCCATACTCCTTCTTCATCACTTTCTTCTTTGAGGTGGCCTCATCCTCAAAAGCAACATAATCCTCATCCTCAGTGTCTGAGGTTCTCTTCTTCCTTGCTCTAGTGGCTGCCTTGGGCAAGTTACTTGGTGTGCTCCTGTTGCCCTCATCATAGCTGCTTGAGGTACTAGTGCCCTCAGTCATTTGCACTTGCTCTTCAGATTTATTCTGGCTATCACTCTAGTTAGACATCTTGGCAGGCAAACTGACAGCAAACGCTGTGAATAGATATAGATGAGGTAGAGTAGATGATCATCACAAAGTGCAGAGATTTTTGCAAAATAAATGAGTCAAAAACTTAGTTTTAGTTCTCTACTGAAATGATTTCGGAGCTACCGAATTGGTAAACTCGGTGATACCCAAGCAATATTTGGAACCTAAACTAGTGAACATGGTTAGACCGAGTCACAGTTTGGTGGCACCGAGATTGCTAGGGTGTCACAGAGAATAGAACTCGGTAACGCCGATTTGCAGTTTTCGGTCAAACTGAAAAGCGCGTGTGCAATGACCTAAGCCAAATTGGTGAGACCGATTTCTATGATTCGGTCGGTCCGAGATGAGTTTAGTGGCAAGCTAACCTAAATTTTTGAATCAAACTTAACCTAAGGAATTTTTCTCTAGATAGATTGATTTCGTACATGGCAAGAATCATGTCATTGACCTTGTGCTTCAAATCGGAGGTAAAAAGAAAGCACAAGGGGTCGAACACATACCCTAATTCGACGGGTGTTTGCTACAGCGGCAACAGCGGAGCAGATTCCGTTGACGGCGACAGAAATCAGCGGCTGGAGGTCGCTGACACTGAGGAGGCGATCCGGAGACCCAAGGAGGCAGAGCAGGACATGCGCGGGCTGAGGGGTTTTGAACAAATTTCTAGAATCTCACCTGTGGGTATATATATCCTGACCCTGTCGGTGTGACCGAGTGGAACAACTCGGTGGCACCGAGATGCAGAATCGCAAGCGGTTACTGCAACTCGGTGTCACCGAAATGTTCAAATCGGTTGCACCGAGATGAAAACCTAGATCAACCTTGTGAACTCGGTGTGACCGAAATGGATGACTTGGTCATACCGAAATGCACAAATAGGTTTTGCAAGTTTAAGTCTATGACGAATCGGGGACTCCGAGTGCTCCTCACACAGAGTGGTTCGAATCTGACTTGATCAAACTTTGTGATGTAGCACGAATAGAGTTTGAGATGAGAAAAGCATAGATAGCTCGAGAAGGTTCTTAGGCATTCTTGTCAATCCACTTGGCAAAAAGAGAAAGAGCCAAACAATCAAAGCAACAAGTGGATGTCCTCGAATGAGAAAATATGCAACCAACATGCTCACACAATAAATGGAAAATGAAATATCTGGCAAAGCATGCACAAACACTCTAGCATCTATCAAGCAATTTGTGATGATTAGGTCATCTATATACGAGTATATTGACTTAGGAGTCAAATGATAACATTTGATCATAGGTCATACTCATCGTTTAAGCACAAGTGGGGTTACCACTTTTACATAAAGCATTGTTGTGTTCACACCATTAGAGTTTCCTTAGCTCAAGTCTTAGAGTAAAGCTCCCCCTAGATGTGATATCCCCCCTAAGAGGGATGAACTAACCTTGGGTTTTGTCGATGATGACTTCATGTAGGTGTTGAAGATGTGGATGCTCAATGTTGATGTAGATCATTCGGAGCAATCCATTGGAGTGAGTTGCACTTTCAATACCTACACGGGTTAGTCCCACATGGAACAAACAAGGATATCCATAGACATAGAATGATGCACACACAATATGATGTCCATGAAAGCATTAGGTTACCTTGTCCCTTGTCTTACCAACAAGAGGGTTTGTGACTCCTTGAACTAGTGCAAGATGTGGAAGTTGTTTGCACTTGTTCTTGCCAAAATGATATGAGTGAAGTGTGTTGGCGGAGTCACCCTCAAGAACTCTCTAGTTCTTCTTCTTCGGGATCCACATGATCTTGATGGGAATCCTTGGGGTTGTAGTCGTACTTGATGAAGTAGAACTTGATGTAGTCTTGGGAACCCACTTGACCAAGGCCTTGGGAGCTTATTCAAATCATCAATCTCCTCTTGAAGCTTATCCTTGCCTTTTTGCTTGTGGTCTTGTGGTGGAAGATCATCTTGAGCTTGTGTCCCTTGGAAAGAAGTAGGATCATACTTCTCTTGTTGATGAACAAACTTCGTCTTGGGGTATTGATATTCTTCCCACTCAATTCCATTGGCATTGAACTTTCGTTCAAAACCAACACCTTGATTCTTCCGGTGCCTTCCTTGCTTGCGTACAATTTCCTCAAATTGCTTACTTCCGGCAACGCTCTTGTAAACACCTTTCTCTATAATTCTCCTCAATGAGCTATTTTCTTGCTGAAGTGTAACTTGGCTAAGAGAATCATTAGTGGAATCAAGCGAACTACTAGAAGCAACAACATTGGATTTAGCATGATTATTGTTACTACTAGAGGAAGAATCTTTCTTACTTTTGTTGCTAGATTTAACTTGTGGCATGTAAGTAGACAAGAGTAGATGCTTGGCAATGTGAGAATAACTTTTCTTGCAAAGATCATCATTGATTGCCTTTAAAAACTCATGCTCTTGCTCAAGGTTGAGCTTTTCAAAGCGTAACTTCTCATGAGTCTTTAAGAGTTCTCGATGATCTTCCAAGGTAGTTTCATGAGCTAACTTAAGAGTATTTAGCTCTTTAGTTAGATGCTCAATCTTCTCCTTATCATTGTCATTCGTTTTATCTTGATTAGCATGATTAATTGACTTTTCATCATACTATTAATCACTAGAGTTGTCAACAAGTAAATCATCATCACCTAGCAAATCATCATCCTCACTATTGAAATCAACATACTCGGGGTGTGATACCTTTGGGCCTTTAGCCATGAAGCATCTTCCGATTCCTTCATTTGGTGAGTCAAATATGTCATAGGAGTTGGTGGACACAAGTTCTATACCAGCAACACCTTCATCTTGAGTATATTCGGGGTCAAAGTGATAACTTCTTTCAGAGTGATGGTCGGATTCGGAGCTGGATACCCATTCACTAACGTGAGCATGATGTCTTTGTTTTGTGTAGCTCTTTGATGATTTGTCCTTCCTTTCTGAATCCTTGCTTCTCCGAGAGGTTCTTCGTTCATAACGATCATCTCTACTCCTTCTCTCTTTTGGTGGTGATTCTTCTCTTCTACTTCTTCTTTTAGGTGAATCTTCTCTTCTTTTGTAGGGAGCCTTACACTCATTGGAGTAGTGTCTGGGTCTTCCACAATTGTAGCAATTACATTCATGACTCGAAGATCTTTTGTCATTGTAGGACCTTGACTTGGAACTTCTTTCCTTGCTTCTACTCTTGTAGAATTTGTTGAAGTTCTTCACCATTAGGCTCAATTCTTCATTGAAGGTTTGTTTATAACTTGAAGATATAGGAGCATCACATGAGGTTTTGTAAGCACCACTTGACTTGTAGTGAAGTTCCTCTTTATCCTTGAGTGACATCTCATGAGCAACAATTCTTCCAGTGACTTCCGTTGGCTTGAGATCTTTGTAATTGGGCATCATTTGGATCAATGTGCGCATGGTATCATATTTTCCATCCAAGGCTCTTAGGATCTTCTTGATGATGAATCTATCGGTCATCTCTTCACTTCCTAAGACGACAATCTCATTTGTGTCGAGAGCAAGCCTAGAGTACATTTCAGCAACACCTTCACCATCCTTCATTTTGAACTTGTCAAGTTGACTTTGAAGCACATCCAATTTGGATTCCTTGACAGAGTCAGTACCCTCGTGCATATCAATCAAATTATCCCAAATTCCCTTTGCATTCTCAAGACGGCTGATTTTGTTGAATTCTTCGGAGCACAGTCCGTTGAAGAGAATATCACAAGCTTGAGCGTTGTATTGCAGCATCTTCAACTCTTCTGCGGTAGCTTCACGGTTTGGTTCTCTACCATTGAAGAATTCACCTTGCAAGCCAATACACACAATAGCACAAACGGCGGGGTTATGTCCAAGAATATGCATTTTCATCTTATGCTTCCAACAAGCAAAATTAGTACCATCAAAGTAAGGACCTCTACGGTGGTAATTTCCCTTGCTAGACGCCATACTCTCCTAGGTTGTGAAACTGAGGCTATGATCACCAAAAGCTATGGAAATCAAGGCAAATGAACACCGTAGCTCTGATACCACTTGTAGGATCGAAAGTATGTCTAGAGGGGGGATGATTAGACTACTTGACCAAATAAAAATCTAGCCTTTTCCTAATTTTAAGTCTTGGCAGATTTTAGCAACTTAGCACAAGTCAAGGAATCAACCTACACATGCAATTCTAAGAGTATAGCAGCGGAATGTAAATCATTGCATATGAAGGTAAAGGGGAGGAGTTAGGAGGGAACAAACGCAATGTTGACACGGAGATTTTTGGCGTGGTTCCGATAGGTGGTGTTATCGTACATCCACGTTGATGGAGACTTCAACCCACAAAAGGTAACGGCTGCGCGAGTCCACGGAGGGCTCCACCCACGAAGGGTCCACGAAGAAGCAACCTGGTCTATCCCTCCATGGCCATCGCCCACGAAGGACTTGCCTCACTAGGGTAGATCTTGATGAAGTAGGCGATCTCCTTGCCCTTACAAACTCCTTGGTTCAACTCCACAATCTTGATGGAGGCTCCCAAGTGACACCTAACCAATCTAGGAGACACCACTCTCCAAAAGGTAATAGATGGTGTCTTGATGATGAACTCCTTGCTCTTGTGCTTCAAATGATAGTCTCCCCAACACTCAACTCTCTCTCATAGGATTGGATTTGGTGGAAAGATGATTTGAGTGGAAAGCAACTTGGGGAAGGCTAGAGATCAAGATTTATGTGGTAGGATTGGAATATCTTGGCCTCAACACATGAGTAGGTGGTTCTCTCTTAGAAAAATGAATGTTGGAAGTGTAGGCATGTTTTGATGGATTTTTACACAAATGAAGAAAGGGTGGAGGGGTATATATAGCCTCCACACAAAATCTAACCGTTACCCACGATTTACCAAACTCGGTGGGACAGAATTAGAAAACTCGGTCGGACCGATTTAGTTCATAATGTGACCGTTAGGCATTTCGGTGGGACCGGCATGTCAACTCGGTGGGACCGATTTCTTTAGCGTTAGGGCATAACATAATCTCGGTGAGACCGATTACACAAACTCAGTGGGACCGACTTTGGTAATAAGCTAACCAGAGAGTTGGTCAGGCAAACTCGGTGGGACCAATTCGCTCATCTTGGTGGGACCGAAATGTTACGAAAGGGAAATAGGGAGTTTGCATTGCGAACTCGGTGGGACCGTTCGCTCATCTCGGTTAGATCAAAATGTTACAAAGGGAAACAGAGAGTTTGCAATCCCATCTTGGTGAGACCGAGATCCCTATCGGTGACACCGAAGTGACTAGGGTTTCTGGCAGTGGCTATGTCAAATGAACTTGGTGGCGCCGGATGGATCAAGTCGGTGGGGCCGAGTTTGACTTTTGGTTTGGGACATATGTGGATATGAGAAAGTGGTTGAGGGTTTCTGGAGCATATCACTAAGAATTTTGAGCAAGCAAGCCATTAAGCAACACCTCACCCCCTTTTAATAGTATTGTCTTTTCCTATAGACTCAGTGTGATCTTGGATCACTAAAAGAAAAATGTAGAGTCTTGAGCTTTAGAGCTTGATTCAATCCTTTGTCCTTAGAATTTTGAGGGGTCCACATTCCTAATCCATGCCATGCCAATCACTGAACTTTCCTGAAATATTCATCTTGAAATAGCATTAGTTCAATGAGCTATATGTTGTTGATCATTACCAAAACCACCTAGGGATAGTTGCACTTTCATCGCCCAACTGCCTTGGCGACCAGCTCGAGGCAGCAAGAACGCAGTGTCGGTGTACCAAAATAGGGGCGCTCTTTTGTACCCCTTATTTGTGCACGGGCAGTCAGAGCCGCGCCCACAACCACACTTAAGCAGGGCAGAGACAGGAAATCAGAGCCACAAGACGACCCAAGCAACGTCAAGACAGAGGCATGAAGAGCAACAAGGTGAGGTGGTTTCCCCCGGCAAGACCCTTGCCGGGGTATCCCCCACGGCCCCGGCAAGGCCCTTGCCGGGGCAGCCTACCTGACGCTAGCAAGGCGCGCCACCCTTAAGCCCCAGTTCCTCCAGCGCCGCCAACCGCGTTGGGACCAAGGCTCGGGAGGCGCCTCCGTGATGGCATGCAGATCTTGGTGAAGACAAGAACAACACTTCAAATCAGAAGAGTAGAAGACGACGAACCTCGGCGAAATCCTCACCGAGGAAACCCACAAGACCCCCGGCAAGATCCTTGCCGGGGACGACCGCAACGCCGCGGCAATACCCTTATCGGGGCCCCGGCATGGCCCTTGCCGAGGACATCCGCAAGGCCACAGCCAGGCCCGCACCTGCCAGGTTTCTGCCACTGCTCCCATGCAGCTGCCAGCCCACCAGCTGGGCAGGCACCTGCGTGTCGGCACAAGGCTTCTCGGCCAACTCAGCGCATGCCTACATGGTGGCGTGCAAATCTTCGTGAAAGCCCTACCACCGCGCCACCTCAGCAGCCTACCAGCCTACATGGCACCACCGCCTCGCTGGCCCAGGCACATGTCGAGGCAGAGCGAAGTGGCGGTGAAGTGAAGGGGACACATCAGGGGCGCATTAAATGCACTTTTTCCCGTAATGGCAAGAGATAGGCTTAATCACAGTACCCCGATGCCACCTCCTGTGTGCCACAGTGGCGATCCCCTTGCCTATAAAAGGAGGCCCGAGGCATCCAGGAGATGGATTCGGACTTTTGGACGAGTTACGCCCATTGTAGCTAGTTCAAGAACCCCAAGAACACAAATACACACATCAAAGCAGGACTAGAGTGTCACGCATCCCTGCGGCCAACACCTAGATAAATGACTCGCGTGCTCGTACTGACTGCTGATCCTGCTCTCCTCACCACCCAGCGCCCCGCAACCGCAGTAGGGATCCTTGTGATCCCTTAGGTGTCGTTCCCCACCGACATCTTTGGCGCGCCAGGTAGGGGGCGCAGTAGTGAGCATCTGGTTTAGTAGCCAGTAGCGCAGCTCTTCATCGCCATGGCTTCTGAGGAAGAAGGCGACCAGGCGAGCAGCCCCGTCGGCGGATGGGGCGAGCGTTCGCGCGGCGACGGAAAAAAAAGCTAAGTCATGCAAAAATTTCGAAAAATTCCTTCTTATAAAAGGTTATCTTCCTTGGAGATCTTTCCTCTGTATGGGAAACCTTCACGCAGTGGGGCCCTTCCATTATCGGCAACACTCTTGGTCTGTTTCGAGTCCGCTCAACAGATTGAGCGATTGTGTCAAGAGCGGCAGGGTGGCCTTCCGCTATCGGCGACGCTCTCGCTCTGCCTCGAGTCCACTCGGCAGTTCGAGCGGCCACGTCGAGAACGGCAAGGTGGTTTGCACGGAGGCAAGCACGCCCTGCCGGCCGCTAAAGGATCCGTCCTTCGAAGCGCAACGGTTTGGGTTTACGCGCCGGCAAGCCTACCCAGTACGGGTAGGGTGGATGTATAGACAAAGGTTAAATAGGGAAGTCACATGCATCATATTAAAAGTACTGCAGAGTTATATTACACCAATTGTTGTTGCGGTTCTAACTAAAGATGTGAATTGTCTTGGTCATGAACCTACAGCGACAACAAGAAACGGGGCGCCTAGTCCCGACGCTGGCCCTCCAACCTCTGGATTCCGCCGACGCGGGTGATGATGGGCTCGCTGCGCTCCTTGACCCCCGAGAGGTCTGCATCACCCGGCAAGCTGTCCTGCGCGGCGTCGAAGTCGAGGTCCAGGTTCCAGAATGCCAGCTTGGTGAGGACCTTGGTCATGGCGCCCTGGCAAATCATCCGGGACTCGTTGGCCAAGGAGCTCGCCCGGTTGGAGTCGAGCCGTTCCAAGGCACTAAGAACGCCCTCGAAGAACAAGGTCAGCTTGGCGTGGGGGCTCATGCCCAGTTCCAGGGCATACCTCACTTCCGGCATCTTCATGTCGGCCAGCTGCTTGGTGATCCTGTTGGCGACGTCGGCGAGGCGGTCGGTCCAGATTTTGTCGCCCTTCATGGAATCTGCGTGGTTGGCGGCGGCGTTCTTCCGCAGCTGCTTCTCATTTGCCAGGCTCTTGGTCAGGGCTCCTTCCCGGGCCTGGGCCTCCGAAAGCGCCCCCTCAAGGCCCACCAGCTTGAGCTTCAGGTCCTTGATGGCGTCGTTGGCTGTGGAGAGCTGCCCAGCCTTGCTGAGGACCGCGGAATGCGCTTCGGCCAGAGCCTCGTTGAGCGTGTTATTCTCCGAAGACAGCTCCAGGATTTGCTTCGCCAGGCCGTCCCACTCCGCCTCCAGCTCCTTCACCTTGTTGTCGTGGGCCAGGGCCAGGGCATCGAGCGCTTCCTTGTGCTTGTACTCCAGTTCTTGGGTCTGCGCCGCGGCAAGCTTCTCGACCTCCTCGTCCTTGCCGCGGAGCATAGCGGCAAGAGTATTCTCACGGGCGGCAAGATCCTCCTCCTGGGAGTTCAGCTCGGCCTCACGCTGAGACCAGATGGCCTTGGCCTTGGAGGCCTCCTCCCTCGCCTCCTCCCGGGCCTTCTTGATGTCGGCCTGCTTTAGGAGGAGCTCCAGATCGTGCTGCGCCTGCTGGTCTTGGGCGGCCTTCAGCTCCTCGTGGGCCTGGCAGAACCAAGCCTGCGCCTCGGCACCGCGCTCCGCAAGGTCTACTTCCGCGTTGTGCACCACTGCCTCCTTGGACTCCGCCTTTTCCAAACAAGCACGATGGAGCGCCTGAAGCTTGTTGAAGCTGACACTCATGGCCTGGAGGAGCCGCTCTTCTTGAGTGCCACCGCCAGCGCTCGGCTTGCCGACGACCTCAAGCCTGGCGGCGGCGAGCACTTCGTCGTCAACCCCCCCCCACCCTTGGCTGGCGCCCTGGTGCTTGCCGAACCTGGGAGGTGAACGAACACGTCGTCGCTCACCTTCAGGTACTTGCCTGAGCCGGAGGCAACGGACGAGGAGGGTTGGTCATCAACCACCTCCTCCTCGGCAGAGGCCTTGCTGGCCTCCTTCTCGGCAAAGGCCTTGCCGGCCTCCTCCTCAGTAGCGCCCTTGCCGGCCTCCTCGGCGGCGCCCTCGTCGGTCTTCCCGGAAAGCCCCTTGGCAGCATCCTCGGCCGCGGTCTCGGCAGCCTCCTTGGTGGCGACCTTCTCAGCCTCAGCCACGGCAACCGCGGCAGCCTCCTCGACGATGGTGTCGGTGTCCCCCTGGTCCGCCGGGGGGGGGGGGGGGGACATGAACGCCAAAGGAGGAAATAAGGCAGGGCCAAAGCCAAGGTTCAGGAGAAAAGAAAGAAGAGCAAGGTGGAACAAATGACTCACCCGTGCCAGGATGGGAAGATGTGGCCCCCTCCCCGCCAATGTTTGTTGCCGGGGTGGAGCCGCCAGCGCCCAAGTCTACCTCCTCCTCCGTGCGTATGGGCTCGGTATCTGGCGCCCTTGCCTGGGACGCCCCTCGGGGCAATGTGGTCGATGGGGCGGTGTGGTGAGGGAGGCCCTTGGGGGTTCCTCCTGTTGCCGCTCTTCTCCTGCAAACCAAGGGAAGGTCAACGACAAGAGATTCGGGCCCCGGCAAGCGTTGGCAAAGGGTGGATGGTGAACTTATGTTGGGGGCTGAGCCGGGGGCTATGCCGCGGGCTGCTATCCGGGCTACTTTCCACCACCAGCGGTGCCTTTGAAGTACCCATCGGGGGCGGGCTGCCCATCGAGGCTTTGGACCTCTTCACCTCCCGCTGAGCCAGTATCTCTATCTCCTTGCAAGGATAAGTCAAATCAAGGAGGGCGGCGTGATTCGTAAGGATGGAAACGGCAAGAAGCGGAGCGCTTACTCATCCTCTTCCTCCTCCTCTGCTGCCTTCCTCTTCCCCCTCGGGCTGAGGGACAAAAAGTCAAAGCCAATGTCTGTGCCGGTGCCTGCGGGGCGAGGGGGAGGCTAAGAAGTCTGGAAGCGTTTGGATGAAGAAGAGGCGGGCGTCTTCTTCTTCGCCACCGCGGTCTTCTTCTTCGCCGCCGCGGCCCTCATCAGGCGCGCGGCCTCCCCCGGAGCCCCTTGCCGCGCCACGGCCTTCCCGGGCTGGACCGGCTCGCCGGAGCCGGCCCGACGGAGGACGCGCCTCTTCTGCGTAGCCGGGGGCTCGCCGGCCTTGGCCTCCTCCTCGGATGACCCTTCACACATGCCTTCGGCAGCGGGGCCTCGATGCTGGCACCAGCTGCCTCCTTGACGGACTTCACCCACGCGGCGAGCTCCTCCTCCTCTACGGCCGCGGCGGCCTCGTACTCCACGCTGCCGGCCTCACCAGCAAGCCTGGCGAGCTCCGCCTCCATCGCCCTAGCGGCAATATAGTTTAGCTCCTCCTGGGTGGTGTCCTGGATGAGCCGCGGTTCCTCGTGGTCGAGTTCTTCGACCAAATAGGCGAAGAACTCCTCCACCTCGCGTGCCGGGGGCTCGACCCAGGCCGGGTCGAGACCGTGTGCATTGAAGGGCGGCATCATGGCCAAGATTTCGGCCTGCCGGGAGTTGTTGCTCAATGGGACCACTCCCGGCGGCAGCCCGAAGAAGGGCCCCTTGGCAACCTTGTCGGACTTTGCAGCCTTGCTGGTCCTCCTCACCTTGCCGTCGGCGTACTCCTCGAGCTGGAAGACCCTCCGGCAATACCAGGTGTGCCCTAGCACTGTGAAGTTGTTCTACAGGCCGGTGCGGAGCCTCATGATGTCAGCCGCATTCCTGAAATCCCAGGCCGGCCTCCCCTTCTTGTGCAGCGGAGCAATCCGGCGGCGGGTCAAATCCACCGTGATCATCTCGGGGGTGAGCCCGGCCTCGGTAAGGCGGCAGATCCTGTTGGTGGCAATCGATAACTTCTTATCGTTGGGGTCGAGGTCACTCTAGTTCGCGCCACGGGGCAACGGCTCCTGACGAACGCCCCGGCAGAACTCCGGCAGGTCCTCCTCCACGATCCAGCACCATCGTCCCCACCACTCTTCCCATCTCTCCTTCGTGGCGCCATCTGGGTACGCGCCTCTCTCCTGAATCTTCGGGATCCATCTGAAAGTCCCGGAAAGAGCACCCCCAGGTTGGACGCGGGGGGAGAAGTAGTGGCGGAAAAGCGTCGTGCTCGGCACTACCCCGGTGAAGCCCTCGCAGAGATGGGCGAAATATGCCAGGTGCGCCATGACATTCGGCGTGAGGTCCAAGAAGTGGAAGCCAAAAGTGTGCATGATATCATTGAAGAAGTCGGAAAAAGGGGGCAAAGACCGTAGAAGAAGAAGTCGACGAAGAATGGGTACCGTTTCTGGACGCCCTTCTTGCAATCCGCCGGGAGGGCACGCGTGGCGGGGTGCGCCGGCATCACCGCCCCCACAACGGCTTGTAGTAGTCCCTGAGCTCGAGGGCATCGACGGACGACGGGACGAAGTAGGCGGCCTGCGGCCGCCGCGCCGCCGCCTCGCTCTCCGGCGTCTCCTTCTCCCTCATATCCTTGGCCACGCCTTTCCCCTTGCCAGATTTGGGCGCCATGGCGGCTGGGAAGAGAGCAAGAAGCTGGGGGCGGTGGGAAGCACAACAGCAGCGAGCAAGAGCTTGAGGAAGAAGAAGATGGGGACGCCGATGGCGAGATTGGGGGAAGCACAGGGGGTAAATGAGCCGCGCGCCTGTGGTTATTCCTTTTTATGGGGAAGACGCAGGCCGCCTCTTTTCCGATTTATTGCCACATGACGCATGCCTGCTGCGACCGCCCCACGCATGCCCCCCACGTCACGCACGACCCCCACGTCGCGCGTTCAACGGTCGTCATAGGGAAGCGCAGCGGACAGGAAGTTACCGCGGTAAAAACTGCCCCGCCTGCCCATGCACCATTCTGGGTCTGGCCCAACAACGTGTCGCGCTTACGTGTGGCCCAGGCCCGGGGGCTCCTGTCGGTGTACCAAAATAGGGGCGCTCTTTTGTACCCCTTATTTGTGCACGAGCAGTCAGAGCCGCACCCACAACCACACTTAAGCAAGGCAAAGACAGGAAATCAGAGCCACAAGACGACCCAAGAAACGTCAAGACAAAGGCATGAAGAGCAACAAGGTGAGGTGGTTTCCCACGGCCAGACCCTTGCCGGGCAGCCCCCATCGCTACAACAAAAAAAACCCATATAGCAACACACATGCACCAACGATACCCAAACATTCGTTGTTTGTTCAACCTCCCACCTCCCGAACCTACAGCTAACCTCCTCGTTCCCCTAGCCACCCATGTGTCAAAATATCAGGCGCCAAACTGTAGAGAAAAAATGTTACTTTTCTATCCACCATCTCCCCCTCTCGCTAATTCCTCTCGCTCTCTCACGGTCTCACCCAACCTCCATCACCACGATGCTGCCGCCGCCACTTCCAAATTTTTTTGACGACCGGCTATCGGCGCCACCACCAGACAGCGCCATCGCAAGCCCCCAGCCTCCATGATGGCCGCTCAGGCCGTGATACCGGCGCCGGGCAGCCACCGCCCAACTTTCCTGACCAGATCTGGGTCCAAGGCCACACGAGATTAGCAACTCCTGCACCACCGGCCTCCACCTCTCCGCTGCAAGCAGGCACCACCATCGGCCCCCCGGAGGAGCCACCCTGACACCGCAGCTGCTGTGAACCCCACCGCACAGACCACCACCCGCCACCAGGTCCCCCAACTCAGGAGCGTGAAACCTGACTCCGGGAGAAACGGATCCATCTGCCGTCCGCTCTGTGCAGGATTTGCCCACCGGAGGCTCTGGCGACGGTGAGAGGAATGAGGAGATGGAGCGTACAATATAGAGCGCTGGTAACAACACACATCACATGCACAATTCCTCTCAATCTTTATATTACAAGATAGCTATAACAGCTTGCTCTTTAGCTTTTTATTCTTTAAGAGCACATTGTAGAAAAAATATTGATCTGCATATCATACGTTTGGTTGTAACACACCTTCAGTTCAAACCAACAACAATGATAATGAAGTGTGCCCTGTTGATTGATTTGGAGCACACATACAGATGAATCGTGGTGCACACCATTGCAAGGTGTCGAAGTATGGATTGTTGCCATAGCACCATACCTTCCTTTCAAATATACACGCAATTTATTCTTAACCGTAGTACCACAAATGGCTGGCGTGCTTCTCTCACCTATGGTTTGTACGCACACTACCTCGAGTCTACCCACGCGCTGTTGCACACTCGGGCCTGACGGTGCTGCGCCTCCCCCACTACCTTGTGACAACATTAATCTAGACTGTAGGTTGGATATGAAACAAATTGCTTTATAGGCGCATAATGTAAATATGATTCAGTTGTTGATGCTTTTCCCCTTGCATTTTCAAGATAAAACATGCATTGAACCTATGATGAACTCTTTTGACATCATCAGGTCTATTTTGGAGGATATGGAGGAGGTCCAGTCTGCCTCAACATTGGCTTCTACTTGTCATACCATGAATTCTCCAAGCCCTGCAAATCACTTCTCTGCTGGAGTTGTACTACTCCATGACAGGGAGGTTAGTAGGACAACTTTGCCGGCCACCAATAAGATTTGTGTCTGACTATATCTAATTATATTTTCCACCTGTATATCATCATGTGATTTTTACTAGATGTCAACAAACAGTTCATTAGTCTCTAAATACTTGCAGTACCCGTGATTTTGGTATGAAATTGTCCTATAGGTCTTGTTTCAAACAGTTGACAATAGATGCACAAATAAATAAGATTATGTATCTTATCTTTCCTTGCCTAATTTGTAGGGTATTAACTTGCTTTATGGCGTGCAGCTTCTGGGCAGATGGATATGTACATCTTACCGCATCATCGGAGAATGTGAGGCAACCCATTTGCTTCCCTGATTAGGTATTTTGTACATTCCCATACTTTCCCCATTCCAACATTTTGTACAGTCCTATATGTATTGATGATCAGTTATTCAATGACATGGCAAACGATACATTATTAGGAAGCTAAAAGGTCACAAAGATCAAATTATCTTGATATATGATATGCCACATTGACATTGATGGCTTATGGGTAGTGTTTCTTGAAACTATGCAAGTACTAACAAAAAACTATTCAGCCCTGGTCTTGTTTTATTCAGCTTGTTCAGCCATTACATAGGTCACCTCTGATGCATTTTCATAAATATGTATTCAACTTTTGTACTAGGCTGATCTTGAAGAACTAAATAGTGGCACGTCAATTTCTTTTTTTCTATAAACATATTGGATCACACCTTCTCTATAAACAAAACTCCCCTACATTTTCCTAGAGAAGCCCAAACCAATTTACGCCGCCATCTACGGCGTACTAGACGAGGGTCAAGAATCATCTCTTCTAAATCTCCATTTGTGGCTCATGTCCTCATCTCAGAATGGGGCGGTGCTGTGGTTAGAGAGAAACCAGACTTTAAATTTCTATAGTGGCTCAGTCGGGTATGGTACCTATGATTTATCTTTCCCAACTTCTAATGGATTATTCAATAATGTCCTGTCTTCTATACTAATTTGGGCGCGATCTTGTCTGTAATAATTAGATCATGCTATCCTACAAGGCCGAGTGAGCGGCTCAGGCCAAGCATGATGGCAAGCGAAACTGGATGAGAAAGTTGTCCCACAACTCCCCTTTTCCGTTTCATAGTTCATTATGCATGTCTTGGTCTTTTTTTGCATGAGTTGACAACGCCAACCATCCCAAATATGATGATGCTTTTCTTTTTTTCTTGTTGCTTGTATAGGTATTGAGAATGTTAATCTGGGATTGAAAAATTCTAACATGTGACATTCTAGTTCTCAGGTAACTACAAAGTTTTGTGTGATGGTTTTTTGGCTACTGGTGTTGATATTTTTTCTCCTAATATATCATACTCCCTTCGTCCCAAAATAAGTTACTCAACTTTGTACTAGCTTTAGTACAATGTCAAGTCACTTATTTTGGGACGGACGGAGTAGCTAGCAAGTAAGACAAATTAATGTAGAATCCTTTGGAAGATGGAAGTATCCAATTCTTTATAGTCGACATTACTGTTACCTACTTACCATTTAGTTGGTAGTTGAATTCATCTCATTATTAATATAATATAATCTTTGGATGATTGTTAGTAGTAAATACATGATGATGGTAGTTAATAGTGAACATTCATATTTGATTGAACAAAGATACTTGGTGTTTTAGTATGTACTCTTCTAAGTTATCTGTAAGACATACATAAGCTTATGTCTTTTCTCCCAACCTTATTTTCTTGACACTTGGTAAATTTTATGTGGATCCATTTTGGTACAATGCATATCATGTATATTTGAAAACTTCAAATTTCAAATTTATGCCTAAATAGTATTATGGTTTTTTCTTTGTAGGTTGAGGAGTTCAATACTTGATGATTACTTGGATCCTTGGATAATTTAGGATGATGTTTGGCACTTGGACGAGAACGAAGACACTTCATAGAATTTGTATCTTGTAAAATGTTATATTTTCCAAGAAACTGACGTACTCCTAATTGATGATACTTGCATTGCAATGTAACAGATTGTGACATTGAATCAATATATTAGTTTGATTTCTAGTCTATCGAATCTTACTAAAGTTGTACCTTGTACTGCAAGTTCAAAAAAATGCGTCATGTACTACTATTTGAAGAACCTACTATTATCAATAATCACGTTTGGAGGTTATTCTATTTGTGCGAATAGCAACGCATATAAGCGTTGGGTGTATCTGTTGTTGATTTGCAACACATTATTCCTTAGATTATCAACGGATCTATATACGTTGTTGTAGACCCTTCCAACGCCACAAAAGGCAACGCATAATAATCCGTTGGTGTAGCCCCTAGCAACGCTTATATGGACAAAAGGCAACACGTCAATACGTTGCTAAAGGGGGTTCATGTTGTAGTGCACAGCCCCGGCAAGGCCCTTGCCGGGGCAGCCTACCTGACGCCAGCAGGGCGCGCCACCCTTGAGCCCCAGTTCCTCCAACACCGCCAATCACGTTGGGACCAAGGCTTGGGAGGCGCCTCCGTGATGGCATGCAGATCTTTGTGAAGACAAGGACAACACTTCAAATCAGAAGAGTAGAAGACGACAAACCTCAGCAAAATCCTCACCGAGGAAACCCACAAGATCCCCGGCAAGATCCTTGTCGCGGATGACCACAATGCCATGGCAAAACCCTTGCCGGGGTCCCGGCAGGGCCCTTGCCGAGTACAACCGCGAGGCCACGGCCAGGACAGCACCCGCCAGGTTTCTGCCACCGCTGCCATGCAGCTGCCAGCCCACCAGCTGGGCAGGCGCCTGCGTGTCGGCACAAGGCTTCTCGGCCAACTTAGCGCATGCCTACGTGGTGGCGTGAAAATCTTCGTGAAAGCCCTACCACCGCGCCACCTTAGCAGCCTACCAGCCTACATGGCACCACCGCCTCGCTGGCCCAGGTGCGTGTTGAGGCAGGGCGAAGCGGTGGTAAAGTGAAGGGGACACGTCAAGGGCGCATTAAATGCACTTTGTCCCGTAATGGCAAGAGATAGGCTTAATCACAGTACCCCCGATGCCACCTCCTGTGTGCCATTGTGCCGATCCCCTTGCCTATAAAAGGAGGCCCGAGGCATCCAGGAGAGGGATTCGAACTTTTGGACGAATTATGCCCATTGTAGCTAGTTCAAGAACCTCAAGAACACAAATACACACATCAAAGCAGGACTAGGGTGTTACGCATCCCTGTGGCCCGAACCTGGGTTAACGACCCGTGTGCTCGTACTGACTGCTGATCCTGCTCTACTCACCACCCAGCGCCCCGCAACCGCAGTAGGGATCCTTGTGATCCCATAGGTGTCGTTCCCCACCGACACGCGGTGACGCCCCTGCTGGTGCTACCAGGATTTGAGCAATGTCACGATCTACCTCATCATTGATGCCAAGCATTGCTTCAGAAGCCATGGCACGGGCCCAACTCCTGCTGAGATTTCCACCAGCAGTTAATCAAATGGAAGAGTGGAGAGCCACCATCCAAAGTTTGATCGGCTTCGCTGAAGCTGAAAAATCTCAACAGGCAGAGCCATCACGGTACCCACGGACGACGATGGTAGCCCGGACTGCTGGTAGTGTTGAGGGGGGCGCACTAACAGTGTAGTCCCCTCCGTGGAAGCAGACCCAAAGGCAACAACAAGGGCAACACGGCCACGAGCCTGGCAAAGCATCAATGGCCTCGTCTGATCCACAAGCCCGCCGAGATCAGCGACAGATCCTAGAGGATCAGCAGAGGGAAGATCTGTGCGTCACTATAGAACGGTGCAGGGAGACCCACCATCAATCTGATAGGCACAATGGTCCAAGCGTTGACGAACACGCGCCCATTGATGGCGGGTACTTACCTTTCGAGGTTGGGTGCCCTACCTTCACTCACGAGTTGCGGCAAGTCCGTTGGCCATCTGCCCGCATTTTCAAACTAGAGTTGCTAGAAAAATATGACGGAAAGTTGAACCTGGCAGAGATTTTGCTCATCTACACAATTGTTGCTCAAGCTGCCGGGGGAAGAGATGAGAAGGTGTTCGCCAACTACTTCCCTTTGGCACTCAAGCCAAACTTGAGGTCGTGGCTGATGCACCTATCGAAGAATACCATTTCGTCATGGGTTGACTTGTGCAATGAATTTGTTGGCGCCTTCACGGGCGTCCATCAAGAACGAGGACAGCCCAGTGATCTGCAAGTCCTTCCACAGAAGGAAGGGGAGAGCTTGCGAAACTATATACACAGATTCAGTCGAGTGCACCACAACGTTCCAGAGATACACCCGGCAGCTGTGATTGCCGCATTCCACTTGAACGTACGCAACAGGAGGATCCGTTCCAAAATGAATGTTCGGTTGCCCAAGACCGTCAATGAGTTATATACTTTGGTGGACAAATGCGCTCTGGCTGAAGAAGGGAGGTGACTCCCCGGAGAGAAGAATGGCATCAAGGTCGATTCTGACGACGACGAGGCCGCTAGCTCGAAGAGGAGAGGCCGGAAGTGCAATAAGAAGCGCAAGGAGAAGTCAATATTGGCCGTTGAGGGCTCCAGCAATCTTGGCACCGGAAAAAGGCCAAAAATGAAGCCCCCAACAAGGAAGCTGCCACGTGCGCTGATTGCCGGGAGGCTGAGATGATGGAGAAAGCTGGGAAGTCTGATGGACCATACTACAAAATCCATCACACTAAAGGTCATGATCTCCAAGAGTGTCATCAAGTTGAGCAACTTGTCAAGAAGCAGAAGGCTGAGTATGAGAAGTACGATAAAGAGAGAGAGACCAGGAAGGTGCTGGCGGGAAGAACCGTGGCAATAGAGGGAGCCGTCGTGGCAAGACCCCTCAGCAAAAAGGAAAACCTACCAGAGGCCGTGAGAAGAAAGAAGGTGATGGTGAAAGTGATGACGGAGATGAGGAAGAAACTAGTGAGTAAGAATTCCAGAAAGCAACTGAAGCCATGTGCATTGATGGAGGTGCATCCCTGCACTCCTCTCACCGCAAGCTCAAGCAGTGGGCACGTGAGGTCAATGTCGTGGTCTCATGGAGCCAGCTGTAGACTCTCGGAAGCCGCTCAAATGGTACCGCACGCCTATCATCTTTGATGAAGAGGATCACCCTGGCCGCACTACTACAGTAGGGTGTTTGCCGTTGTTGATCTCACCAACAATCCGTAACCTCAAAGTCACAAAGATGCTAGTTGACGCGTGGCTGGACTAAATCTGATCTCCCCTAAGGTGGTCAGAAAGCTACAGATATTTGAGGAACAACTCAAGGTTACTCGCACGTTCCAAGGAATCAACCCCGGCAGGAGCCGACCTAAAGGAAAGATTACATTGCCGGTAACGTTTGGTGGAGAACTGAACTACCGACTGAGAGGGTTGTGTTTGATGTTGTCGATCTTCCTCTGCCTTATAATGGGATCCTTGGCTACCCAGCTCTACCAAAGTTCATGGCAGCATCCCACTATGGCTATAATACTTTGAAGATGCCAGGGCCGATGGGCGTCATTTCCATTCCATCAGACAAGAAAGATGCAATCATATGTGTGGACAAGATGTATTGAGATGCGGTAGCAGCTCAGGTTGCAGAAGCCACAACTCCCGCCAAGGAAGCAAAGAAGGGGAAGAAGGCTAGCATAGATGCCGACAAGGAGTCCAAGAAGCGCGCCTCTTTGAAGAGCGCAGCACCTGTTGATGACCTGCTGGAGAGTTCCAGTTGTAAAAGATCCAAGGTTGCTTCACTTCTGTGAAGAAAGTTTTGGCATGGCAGGATGGCGTTGGTGGCACATTCACCATCAACGCCACCCTTGATGACAAATAGGAAAGCACGCTTGTTGCCTTCCCGTGGGCGAATGTTGATGTGTTTGCCTGGAAACCATCTAACATCCCCGTCATTCCCAGGGAGGTAATCGAGCACCACCTTGCTGTCTGCCCTCATGCTCGGCCCGTAAAGTAGAAGGTCAGAAAGCAAGCTTTGGAACAGCATCAGTTTATTGCCGAAGAAATCAAGAAGCGTGAAGCAGCTGGTTTGCTCATAGGAGTACTGCATCCAACATGTTTAGCTAACTCAGTGGTGGTGCACAAGGCAAATGGGAAATGGAGGCTTTGCATAGACTTCATAGATCTGAACAAGGCATGCCCGAAGGACCCTTTCCCCTTGCCACGCATCAATATAATTGTGGATTCTACTTCCGTGTGATCTGCTTTCCTTTTTGGATGCATACTCCGGGTACCATCAGATATTCATATCCAAGGAAGACGAAGAGAAGACCGTGTTCATGACTCCATGTGCCACGTACTGCTTTGTACGGATGCCTTTCGGGTTAAAGATCGCTGGATCCACTTTTGCAAGAGCAGTACAAATTGGTTTTGAGCCTCAGTTGCACAGGAATGTAGAAGCTTACATTGATGATATAGTGTCTAAACCCAAGGACAGATCAACACTTACCCAGGACCTGGAAGAGACCTTTGCGAACTTGCACAAGATCAACCTAAAGTTAAACCCTGAGAGATGTGTGTTTGGCGTACCTTCCGGCAAACTCCTGGGTTTGTTTGTATCTCACCGAGGGATAGAGCCAACCCCAATAAGATCAGAGCAATTGAGCAGATTCAAGCACCCAGGACCGTCAAGGATGTGAGGCGCTCAACTAGATGTGTTGCCGCGTTGAGTAGGTTCATTTAAAAATCTGCCGAGCGTGCCTTGTCGTTCTTCAAAATTCTAAAAAAGAAGTGTAGCGACCCGACCTCAGACGGTCAAGTCTCTGTGCTTACGTGTCATCCCTGGATCGGTATGCTGACACACACAGTACTCGAGGATTTATAACAGAGGTAAATCACATGTATAAAGTAACGTAAATACCATTACCTCAATCCAAAATAGCGGAAGCAACAGGGTTGTGGATTCCCATCAACACCAACGACAAAGTTGAGTATAGGAAATCGTAACCCTAACGTATCACTTACTCGTCGTAAGATCCTGCAACATGAGACGTTGCAGCCACAGAGGGTCAGTACATTGAATGTACTGGCAAATTCACACCATAGAGCAATGATGAATAAAACTATCACTACATGCATATATGGCTGGTGGAAAAGCTCTACGGTTATAATGTTTTTGCGAAAAGCCAATTTTTCCCTACTGCAAAGGAATAACTTTTATTTAACTATCATGGTGGTTGTTAAACATTGAGAATGGTTGACAGCATTCTCAATCCCAATTAAAAGTAATCATTAACAAACCCAACAATATTAAATTAGAGTAACATGTTGAGATTCACATGATATTCAAGTACTAGATACTCAAGATGTCCATAACCAGGGACACGGCTAATCATGATTAGTTTGTACACTCTGCAGAGGGTTGCGCACTTTTCCCCACAAGACTCGATCGCCTCCGTTTGGTTTCTCGCACTACATGGTGTTTGAGAAACGGATGACCGAGACATAGTCTTTCAGAAGCGCTAGCACCTTACGATGGGTATACCCGTACACCTACATCCCCTACATTTGCTAGTCCACCACTATAAGAGTTCGCACAACTTAGTCAACTATGCCAGAGCCCATAATGGCTTGTGGCTGCACACGGAAGTTTCTAGTATTAATTATCTTATGATCCCTTTAAGCCTGGGTGGCGGTCCATAGGAAAATCACACGGTAACCTTGGGATTTCCAAAAAAATAGGCAATCACTGGATACCCCAGGTGCCTCAATCCACCCAGATGTGTATTTAAGTTGCCACCTTAGATAAACCATTAATTATCAATCTCACATCTGTCATGGATATTCACTCACCCAATCCACGTCTACTAGCATAGCATGGCATAATAAGCAAATGCAGAAGTAACTCCCAAAGGTTTCATAAGTAAAACAGGTAATAGGTACTACCTCATCTACTTCCCATCCCACAATTTAATTAGATCCTAATCATGCAATGTTTGAGGGTTGATCTAATGCATAAAACTGGGTAGTAGAGAAGGTATGATCAAGTGTGAACTTGCCTGCAATGTTGATGAAGATGATTCGCACTCAACTCCTGATAGTTCTATTCGTCACACTCCGGTCAATCTATCGTGAGCAAGCAATGGTAACCATACATAAGCAATCACTCAAAAGATCGGAAAGAACGAAGAGAACAACTCGAAAAACATCAAAACTAAGCAAATAACTCTTGCAGCATAAAACAATTTCTAACAGTACCAAAATTATGTGAATTTGGCCTTATCAGAAAGTTTAGGTCAAGAGCTTCGAGATGCAAAAAGAATCAACTCAAACGGAGTTATAAAACTCAAGCTATGATCAAACAAAGTTCAAATTCAAATCTGATCTAATTCAAATTTTAAACTTTCAAAAACATGTTCAAGTTGTTTATCTGGATAGAGGGGATCATAACGAAGAAGTGGGCGTTGGTTTCGGTGGATTTGGATAAACGAGCAAAAAGATGTGGTCGTTTGAAATAGAGGGACTAGTCTGTAAATAAAAATCATCACAGGTAGGTCCCTGGCCGAAATTAAAAAGAAAAAGAAAAAAAATCTACCGAGCGAACGCTCGCTAACAGAACCTAACGAACGGAAATCGTTCACTACCGATCTAAAAGAACGAACGTTCGTTATATAACTATAAACCTAATAACCAAACCGATGAAAAAACCGTACTAATTAAAGAAAACCGTAGCAGGTATTTACCGGTTCGTGCGGTTCATCGGTTTTACAAGAAAAACCGGCGGGCTCGCGGAGTGGATCGGACCGGCAAGCTCCGGCGAAGGTGGCGCGGGGCTCCGGCGAGCGGCTCCGATTGTCGTCGCACGGGGAGAGGCGGCGTGGGGCGGCGGGTGTGTTGGGGCGCCGGTGGCGGTCGGAGGCGGCGGTGGGGTGCGGTGTCGGGGTGGCGGCGAGCGGCAACGGCGGTGGTGAGATGCAGCGGCGCGAGCGGCGGGCGGCGAGCGAAGCGAGAGGAGAGGAGAGACGGGCCCGGGACGCCGTATTTATAGGAGGGGAGGGGGTGGCGCGAGGCTTGGAGGAGGGGGCAAGGCGAGGCCGTGGCGGCGCCGGACTCCAGGGAGAGTCCCGGTCGGGCACGGGGATGAGGGCGGCGTCGGCTTGGGCCGGTTGGCTGGGCTTCGGCACAACTGGCCCGGTCAGCGGAGAATTTTTTTTTTGAAAAACAATTTTGTAGCCAAAAATAAAACAAAATAAAAGTTAACATGGGCATATTATATATCAAAATTTTCAGAAAATTATTTTCTACAACATGAACATTAATCTAGCTTCAAATAAAATCTAGAAAAATTCAAATAACTCAAAGAGTGCTACTGCTCTACTAAAATCCAATAAAAATCATTTAAAAAATACCAAAATGATGTCAAATTTATTTATCTCCAATTTTCTGGTGTAGGGAATCATGTTACCCTATTTTCCATATATTTTATTTTTGGAGAAAAATAATTTTAATAAAACTCAAATAACTCCAAATTGAAAATAAATTCAAAAGAACTTTTGAATTTAATTCTTTGAAACTCCCAACTCATATTTCATATGTTTTGAAGAAGTCATTTTATCTTCGCTCATGAAAATCATTGAGTTGCATAAAGTTCCTGGGTTGGAAATATTTTCCAAATGAAATTCAAATATTTTCAACACCCCTTGTCATTTAAATAAATGGAAGAAGTCATGTCATCTTCTCTCCAGGGTTTTGTGGTGAAAAGAAGTTGAATTCAAGGAGATCATAAAATGCAATATGAAAGTTTGGGAAAGTCCTTTTATTCCCTCTCATTTAACTTTCAAAAGTTTCGAATCACTCAATTTCACACAAACAATCAAACAATCAATCAAAACTATCTATCTGTTTATAACATTCCAAAATTTAGAATTTTGGGATGTTACAAACCTACCACCCTTAAAATGAATCTCGTCCTCGAGATTCGGAGAGGCTAGAAAGAAATAGGTTAGGGTATGGGTCTTCTCAAAATCCATCGATCATCACTGGGGTCTCGGGTGCTACCACCCTTAGAAACATGGTTACGGTTCCATCAAAACTCATATACTCCATCCTTATTCCTGACAGTGTCGGTCTTCTTAGATCTTGTGGATAATTCCTTCTCTGGGCTCTTCTAGTGGTGGCATAACCTTTACCGCAATTCTTATGTCCTTTCATCTTGGTAAGGTTATTCCGAGACTGGGTCTTCTTAGCTGACGGGTCTGGCGCCAATACTAAACAAATATCGATATCTCATGGTGGTCAACAATTTATGGTTTCTCCTGCAGGAAATGGGTCTGGTTGATCCTCACTGTATAACCTACGGTTGGCAAAAACTGCCTTGTACAAGGGGAAAATTCTTATACCATTCTAAGGTTTAAACAGGGTTTTGATCGTCGTCTCTCTACTATAGGTAAGTCACTCAGATTTACCATCCCACATAGCAAGGCGAATAATAAGAGTAAGTCGGTATGGTGATCAATCCATCCCGCACCCAAATCATTACCTTGTATACGGTTTAGCGAATCTCGTATTCTAACACTCGGTCATCCTCACAAGCATTGCAGAATTTCTCTTGTCAACGAACCAAGTTCGGATAATTCCATTGATTCTGCAAGCCAAACAAACATCTATCGTTCCTTAACAACTCTCAGGTTTTGCGTTACTCCTATAAAATCGTCTGTGGGCAAGGTCGTAACTTCTTCCACGGTTTCTCCTTCAGCAAAAGTGCGCTTGCTTCTTGGCAGGTCCTGGGCCTGTTGGTTATGGCCCATCTCATCTCTTGTAAACCTTGAACTCATTATCGCGGGCAACTGATCGTTATTCCGACATTTAACTTCCATCTTCCTAGCATACGCAAAATCCATCCGATTATACTGTCTTCCTTCCTTCTATTGGCACCAAACTAAGACGTGATTACTCAGACTCATCATGGAATTTCTATTGATCCATATTTCCATCATCATACCTCCTTTATATCCAATAGTAATACATCTCTTCATCCTCGTGGGATGTCCCACGTACCGAGATAACAACTTATACTTATGAAGTCCTTACTCCACTTCGTGGAACATCATTATCCTTTCCAGGGTCAAGCGTCCTTACAGGGGAATATTGGCCATCTCTGCATGGCGCTTCTTCAACTGGGAAACGTGAAACACATCATGAACTTCTGACAGTCCTTCGGGTGACTCCAATTTGTTGGCTACTCCTCCCATACGCTTCCAAAACTCGGTATGGTCCTACAAATCTCGGGACTAACTTTCCCTTAACTCCAAATCATTTAACTCCTCGCAGAGGGGACACACGAAGACATGCTCTGTCTCCAATTTCATGGACTACCTCCTTGCGTATTTGAGTCTGCATAACTCTTCTGCCAAGACTGAGCTACCTTTAGTCTACCTTGAAGCAACTTAACATTCTCTTCTGACTCCTTGATCACATTTGGTCCAAACAACTAACGGTCTCCAACTTCATCCCACATCAACGGTGTCTGGCACCTTCTCCCATACAAAGCTCCAATCTCATCCATAGACCATGTTTCTCATATCCTCGAAAATGGTCAAAATCTTTCTTCATAGAGTAACAACTCATAAAATCCAAAACAGTACCAACGATGATAACTTTATTTATTCTCCAATTACTACAATCTCCTATATTTCCATTACATGCCTCAACTCAACATCTCAACACAGAAGAGATGTTCTCACTACTACTACTACTACATTTACATTGCTGCTAACTCACATATTAGCACAAGTCTCCTTCTTCTTGGGACAATCCCTCGCAAAGTGCCCTGCTTCATTACAATGAAAACATAACACTTCTGTCAAGTCTCGAGGTTCCTTCATGATCACATAGCCTCCTTGGGTCCTCGGCTTCCTTTTTGGGCAAGTGTTGATGTAGTGCCCTGACTCCTTGCACTTGTAACAGGTGACATGACCCAGGTCCTTCCTGGAATCCAATCTATTCCTCTTCCTGGACTTTTCCGTTCCAATCAGGGCTTCTATTTCCTGTGGGTCATACTCTACTTCCTCTGTCGGGAATTCTACTAGATCTCCATTCAGACAATCTTGGGAGATGTGTCCTTCTTCTCCACATGAATAGCATGACTTGGTGCGGGCTTTAATTTTGTTTCCTTTGTGTGTGTCCTCGACATCTTCCTTCGTCACAGGTTCTTCTAACATCTCCTTGAGGGCTCCTTTCATTTCTTCTTTCTTCTGCTGGATGGCTCTCTGTACTATAGGGTAAATGTGACACTGAGCAAGGTAGTGGGTAGTTCCTTCACACAAGAAACAAGTAATCTGCTTAGTTGGGCATTCTTCAGCTGGGTGACTTCCTTCACAATTAGGGCATTCATCCTTGTGTTTCTTATGGGTGTGTCCTATTTCCCCATAGAGCTTGCGTGCACAAGGTTTCTTCATATCCTTTCCCGAAGGCTTCAATTTCTGGGACACCAATCGAGACATTAGCAAAGTCAACTTAAATTCTCCCCAAGTGGTTACTCCTTGCCATCCATTGATGGTTTGGTACATCCTCCACCAAGTAACAACACCTCTTTCAAAACTCTGAAGAGCATGCTGAGTCATATCATTTCCGACTATAGAGTTATTCTTCATGTGATCCTCCATGTTCTGAATCCATTGGTCCATCTCCAATTGACTCATCGGTCCAGAAAATATGAGCTCATCTCCATTCATCCTCTATTGGGTCCATGGGTTTGGGGTGGGATAAGAGAGGTCGAGAGGGATGCACACAGTACAAACAATAGTTTTGAAAAGACAGATTTTATTGTGGCTGCCGAAAAAAACAACAAACAAATGACAGCTCACAATCGTCGCATCTATCGTAAGTATATCACAGGGGTTGGGTCTTATAATGGTCTATAGATCTCAAAATCACCAAACTCTTCAAGTCTTGTTCATGTCTCTGGTAGCTTCTTCCGATCATGCTTGTCCTTCTCAAGTTCTTTTGCCAAATCATCTCTGTTGACGCAAAGTCTATCATGGCGTCCTTTAATACTCCTGGAGTTGCATTCCAAACTTCTGGGTTTCAATCATCCTTGGCATGAACCATGGTCTTTTTGTCCTCCAGTTCCTGACAAATCTCCGGTATCTCGAGGTTTTGCTCCTCCAGCTTGGCTACTTTCAGCTTCTAGTTTCCTGAGTTCTTCACGAATTGCCTCCTTGTAAAATATGACTTCCTGAATGTCCATCTTAAACTTCTTGATGTAACACTCCAGATCCTAGTAATACACCAGCTAAGGTTAAAGCTGCATTCTTTGCTGACAGATGCTCCATCAGCCTTCTATCATCCAATATTTCCATGCATCTGCATGCTTAACTCTGCGTGGTGACAATAGCATAGCCGAACGATAACATCATGAATGTCCATGTTTCTGCTCTTGTTATTTCCATGAGCTATCATTCCATAGTTGATATCTCCTGCCTTAGGGTTTTCTTGACAAAACTTTGACTTCTAATGCTCCATGCTCAGGTCTTTCTTCGATACACCTTGATCTCGGGTATTGACAACTTCCATAGTCTGCCAAGTTTCATAAGTGTAGCCTTCCTTGGTCATAAAAATATGGGAATTCTTCAGAGCCTTCAAATTCTCATAGTCTTCAGAGTCTTCAACAGTTGTAGTTTCCATTATCATAATGTATAGTAAAATCCTCGTCACTCCGAATGGTCTTATTTATCTGATATCTTGTACTCCTTGGAGTGGTCTCATCAGTCGAATCTTCGAGGGGTCAAAAGGGGAAAGGGGTATAGTCTCACTAAAAGGAATTTTTGAATAAGCTCAGAAGAGAAGAGAGGTAAAAGATTCTTTTGAAAAGAAAGTTGTAGAGAAAAATCTTTCCTATGGTCTTGCCAGTTTCTAGGGTCACGTCCTACAGTCAACATATGCTCTGATACCATCTTGTAGCGACCCGACCTCAGACGGTCAAGTCTCTGTGCTTACGTGTCATCCCTGGATCGGTATGCTGACACACACAGTACTCGAGGATTTATAACAGAGGTAAATCACATGTATAAAGTAACGTAAATACCATTACCTCAATCCAAAATAGCGGAAGCAACAGGGTTGTGGATTCCCATCAACACCAATGGCAAAGTTGAGTGTAGGAAATCGTAACCCTAACGTATCACTTACTCGTCGTAAGATCCTGCAACATGAGACGTTGCAGCCACAGAGGGTCAGTACATTGAATGTACTGGCAAATTCACACCATAGAGCAATGATGAATAAAACTATCACTACATGCATATATGGCTGGTGGAAAAGCTCTACGGTTATAATGTTTTTGCGAAAAGCCAATTTTTCCCTACTGCAAAGGAATAACTTTTATTTAACTATCATGGTGGTTGTTAAACATTGAGAATGGTTGACAGCATTCTCAATCCCAATTAAAAGTAATCATTAACAAACCCAACAATATTAAATTAGAGTAACATGTTGAGATTCACATGATATTCAAGTACTAGATACTCAAGATGTCCATAACCAGGGACACGGCTAATCATGATTAGTTTGTACACTCTGCAGAGGTTTGCGCACTTTTCCCCACAAGACTCGATCGCCTCCGTTTGGTTTCTCGCACTACATGGTGTTTGAGAAACGGATGACCGAGACATAGTCTTTCAGAAGCGCTAGCACCTTACGATGGGTAGACCCGTACACCTACATCCCCTACATCTGCTAGTCCACCACTATAAGAGTTCGCACGACTTAGTCAACTATGCCAGAGCCCATAATGGCTTGTGGCTGCACACGGAAGTTTCTAGTATTAATTATCTTATGATCCCTTTAAGCCTGGGTGGCGGTCCATAGGAAAATCACACGGTAACCTTGGGATTTCCAAAAAAACAGGCAATCACTGGATACCCCAGGTGCCTCAATCCACCCAGATGTGTATTTAAGTTGCCACCTTAGATAAACCATTAATTATCAATCTCACATGTGTCATGGATATTCACTCACCCAATCCACGTCTACTAGCATAGCATGGCATAATAAGCAAATGCAGAAGTAACTCCCAAAGGTTTCATAAGTAAAACAGGTAATAGGTACTACCTCATCTACTTCCCATCCCACAATTTAATTAGATCCTAATCATGCAATGTTTGAGGGTTGATCTAATGCATAAAACTGGGTAGTAGAGAAGGTATGATCAAGTGTGAACTTGCCTGCAATGTTGATGAAGATGATTCGCACTCAACTCCTGATAGTTCTATTCGTCACACTCTGGTCAATCTATCGTGAGCAAGCAATGGTAACCATACATAAGCAATCACTCAAAAGATCGGAAAGAACGAAGAGAACAACTCGAAAAACATCAAAACTAAGCAAATAACTCTTGCAGCATAAAACAATTTCTAACAGTACCAAAATTATGTGAATTTGGCCTTATCAGAAAGTTTAGGTCAAGAGCTTCGAGATGCAAAAAGAATCAACTCAAACGGAGCTATAAAACTCAAGCTATGATCAAACAAAGTTCAAATTCAAATCTGATCTAATTCAAATTTTAAACTTTCAAAACCATGTTCAAGTTGTTTATCTGGATAGAGGGGATCATAACGAAGAAGTGGGCGTTGGTTTCGGTGGATTTGGATAAACGAGCAAAAAGATGTGGTCGTTTGAAACAGAGGGACTAGTCTGTAAATAAAAATCATCACAGATAGGTCCCTGGCCGAAATTAAAAAGAAAAAGAAAAAAATCTACCGAGCGAACGCTCGCTAACAGAACCTAACGAACGGAAATCGTTCACTACCGATCTAAACGAACGAACGTTCGTTATATAACTATAAAACTAATAACCAAACCGATGAAAAAACCGTACTAATTAAAGAAAACCGTAGCGGGTATTTACCGGTTCGTGCGGTTCATCGGTTTTACAAGAAAAACCGGCGGGCTCGCGGAGTGGATCGGACTGGCGAGCTCCGGCGAAGGCGGCGCGGGGCTCCGGCGAGCGGCTCCGATCGTCGTCGCACGGGGAGAGGCGGCGTGGGGCGACGGGTGTGTTGGGGCGCCAGTGGCGGTCGGAGGCGGCGGTGGGTTGCGGTGTCGGGGTGGCGGCGAGCGGCAATGGCGGCGGTGAGATGCAGCGGCGCGAGCGGCGGGCGGCGAGCGAAGCGAGAGGAGAGGAGAGACGGGCCCGGGACGCCGTATTTATAGGAGGGGAGGGGGTGGCGCGAGGCTTGGAGGAGGGGGCAAGGCGAGGCCGTGGCGGCGCCGGACTCCAGGGAGAGTCCCGGTCGGGCACGGGGATGAGGGCGGCGTCGGCTTGGGCCGGTTGGCTGGGCTTCGGCCCAGCTGGCCCGGTCAGCGGAGATTTTTTTTTTGAAAAACAATTTTGTAGCCAAAAATAAAATAAAATAAAAGTTAACATGGGCATATTATATATCAAAATTTTCAGAAAATTATTTTCTACAACATGAACATTAATCTAGCTTCAAATAAAATCTAGAAAAATTCAAATAACTCAAAGAGTGCTACTGCCCTACTAAAATCCAATAAAAATCATTTAAAAAATACCAAAATGATGTCAAATTTATTTATCTCCAATTTTCTGGTGTAGGGAATCATGTTACCCTATTTTCCATATATTTTATTTTTGGAGAAAAATAATTTTAATAAAACTCAAATAACTCCAAATTGAAAATAAATTCAAAAGAACTTTTGAATTTAATTCTTTGAAACTCCCAACTCATATTTCATATGTTTTGAAGAAGTCATTTTATCTTCGCTCATGAAAATCATTGAGTTGCATAAAGTTCCTGGGTTGGAAATATTTTCCAAATGAAATTCAAATATTTTCAACACCCCTTGTCATTTAAATAAATGGAAGAAGTCATGTCATCTTCTCTCCAGGGTTTTGTGGTGAAAAGAAGTTGAATTCAAGGAGATCATAAAATGCAATATGAAAGTTTGGGAAAGTCCTTTTATTCCCTCTCATTTAACTTTCAAAAGTTTCGAATCACTCAATTTCACACAAACAATCAAACAATCAATCAAAACTATCTATCTGTTTATAACATTCCAAAATTTAGAATTTTGGGATGTTACAAGAAGGGCCAATGAGGTGGACCCCAAAGGTAGAAGCAGCACTACGAGACCTGAAAGTGTACATTTCCTCTGCTCCCACCTTAGTCGCTCCTAAGCCACAAGAGTCATTGCTTCTATATTAGCAGCAACAAACCAAGCGATTAGTGCAGCACTGGTGGCGCAGCGAGAAGTGGATGAGGAAGCAGTTGTAGCAATTATCCCTTCCAGAGATGAAACTGAACCAGCCACGGCCAGGTTAGACACAGATTAGTAAAAAGTGGAGCAATTTAGCAAAGGCAGTTCCAAGACCGTGGCGAGGAAGAAGATGTTGCAACGGCTAGTATACTTTGTCAGCTCCCTTTTACAGGGGGCTAGGTCAAGGTATTCTAGAGTGCCAAAGCTGATCTTTGGCCTCATCGTAGCCTCGAGGAAACTACACCAATACTTCCAAGCCCATGAGATAATTGTTGTCACTCTTTTATCACTGCAGCGCATACTGAGGAACCCCGAAGCCACTAGCAGGATGGTCGAATGGGCACTAGAGTTGTCAAGCTTTGGCCTGAAGTGCGAAAATACCTCAACCATTTAGAGAAGAGCATTGGAGGAGCTCATTGCAGAATGGACACGCCACTCCAGATGAAGAAATACTACAGACAGTTATTCCCGGCAAGGAGGCGCCTCAGGAATGGATCATGTATTTTGAGGGTGCTTTCTCGTTGCAAGGCGCTGGGGTTGGCGTACTTTTTGTTGCACCCACCAAAGAGCACCTCAAGTACGTGGTTTAAATGCACTTCCCCCGGGAGAAGGCCACCAACAATACTTCTGAGTATGAGGGGCCCTTGCCAGCCTCAGAATCGCAGTGGAGTTGGGAATTAAGAAGTTGATCATCCGTGGAGACTCATAGCTCGTGGTGGGACAAGTTAATAAGGATTACCAAAGCCCATTGATGGAGGTGAATGTAGAAGAAGTGAGAAAGCTGGAGGAGCATTTTGATGGATTGCAAGAAGAGCACATGCCGCATGCAGAAAACAGCATTGCTGATCACTTGTCAAAATGCGCTGCGCAAAAGCTCCCTGTGGAACCAGGAACTTTTGTCCTCCACTTGACTCAACCTTCAGTATCTCCATCGATGATGGACAGAAAAAGGAGGAAGTTGGACTCTAGCAAGTATCTCCCAGTAGGGCTTCCCGAAACCGCTGGCAAAGATGCTGCCGAGAACCACTCCACTTTGGTTGGTGAGCAGCACTCTCCTGTGGGACCACAGGTTCTTGCGGTCGAGGTGAGCGCTCCCATGAACGAGGAGGTGATGTTGGTCCTTTCGTTGAGCCTCAGGCTCCAACTTGGGCATGGCACATAATCCACTACCTTCAAACACTGAAAGAGTAGCCCGACGGTCCAGTATGTACCAGTTTGTCGATGACACTCTGTACAGAAGGAGGCCAAATGGTGTGAAATTTAAGTGCATTTGCCGGGAAGAGGGGTTGGAACTACTAGCAGAGATACACAAGGGCGTGTGCGGCTCCCATATTGGATCTAGAGCCTTGGTTGGGAAAGCTTTCCGACAAGGTTTCTAGTGGCCCACGGCACCATATGTGAAGCCTACCAGTTCCACTCCAAGAACATCCATAAAGCAGCTCAAGCTCTCAAGACGATCCCTTTATCCTAGCCATTTTCTGTCCGGGGGCTTGACATCCTGGGCCCCCATGCTACCAGGGGCTTTGAATTCTTGTACGTTGCAATCGACAAGTTTATAAAGTGGTCGGAAGTGGAGACAGTGAGGAAGGTAACCGCATAGTCAACTATCAAGTTCTTGAAGGGATTGGTATGCCATTTTGGAGTACCCACCAGAGTGATCACTGATAACGGCACCCAATTCATGAGTTGCGCCTTCATGCACTATGTCCAAACCCTCGGAAGCAAGATTTCCTTTGCCTCTGTTGCTCACCCCCGGAGCAATGGACAAGCTGAGAGGATGAACACTGAAGTGTTGCGTGGACTCAAGACAAGAACTTTTGATAAGTTGCAGAAGTGCGGCAGGCGCTGGATCGATGAGCTGCTGGTGGTTATTTGGTCCCTCCATACAACACTGAATCGACCCACCGACCAGACTCCCTTCTCCCTAGTATACGGGGCAGAAGCAGTGCTCCCCACGGAACTCATATACGGGTCACCTCGAGTACTTGCCTATGATGAAGTAAAGCAGGAGCAACACAGGCATGACAATGTCGTGCTCCTCGAGGAAGATCGTCTCTGGGGTGCTGTGCGTGTTGCACGCTACCAGCAAGCCTTGTGCCACTATCATAGTCGCAGGATTCATGCCCGGAGCCTTGAGGAAGGTGACCTTGTCCTTAGGCGTGTTCAATTCGCCAAGGGTTCCAACAAGTTCATGCCAAAGTGGGAAGGCCCGAAGGAAATATGCCCTAGAGGAAATAATAAAGTTTTTATTTTATATTTCCTTATATCATCATAAATGTTTATTATTCATGCTAGAATTGTATTAACCGGAAACTTGATACATGTGTGGATACATAGACAAAACACCATGTCCCAAGTAAGCGTCTACTAGACTAGCTCATTAATCAAAGATGGTTAAGTTCCTAACCATAGACATGTGTTGTCATTTAATGAACGGGATCACATCATTAGGAGAATTATGTCATGGACAAGACACATCCGTTAGCATAGAATATTGATCGTTCAGTTTTATTGCTATTGCTTTCTTCATGTCAAATATATATTCCTTTGACTACGAGATTATGCAACTCCCGGATACTGGAGGAATGCCTTGTGTGCTATCAAATGTCAGAACATAACAGGGTGATTATAAAGATGCGCTACAGGTATCTCCTAAGGTGTTGTTTGGGTTGGCATTAATCGAGATTAGGATTTACGAGTACTAGAGAGGTATCTCTGGGCTCGCTTGATAATACACATCATAAGAAGCCTTGCAAGCAAAGTGACTAATGAGTTAGTTGCAGGATGATGTATTGCAGAACAAGTAAAGAGACTTGCCGGTAACGAGACTGAACTAGGTATGAAGATACCGACGATCGAATCTCTGGCAAGTAACATATTGATGGACAAAGGGAATTACGTATGTTGTCATAACGGTTCGACCGATAAAGAACTTCGTAGAATATGTAGGAGCCAATATGGGTATCCAGGTTCGGCTATTGTTATTTACCAGAGAGGTGTCTCGGTCATGTCTACATAGTTCTCGAACCCGTAGGTTCCGCACGCTTAACGTTCGATGACGATATAGTATTATATGACTTATCTGATTTGGTGACCGAATGTTGTTTGGAGTCCCATATGAGTTCACGAACATGACGAGGAGTCTCTAAATGGTCGTGAGGTAAAGATTGATATATAGGACGATGGTATTCGGACAAGGAAAGTGTTCCGAAGGGTACCGGGTACATATCGGGTCACCGGAAGGGGTTCCGGGCACCCCGGCAAAAGATATGGGCTTAATAGGCTAAGGAGGGGATAGACCGGCCCACAAGTGGCTGGTGCGCCCCTCCACCAGGCCGGCCAGCCCTAGGGAAAGGAAAGGAGGGAGGGCAAGGCCCTCCTTCCTTCCCCTCCTCAATGGAGAAAGGAAAGGGGGGGCGCCACCTCCCCCTTCCTTCCCCTGGCACCTATACAAGGATGGGGGAGGCCGAACTAGGGCAGGAGCCCAAGTGGGATTTGGCCCCACTTTGGGCGCCCCCTTGGCCTCTCCCCTCTCCCTCCCACCTATATATATGAGGAGGCAGGGAGCCTAGCACACCCACGACATAATCTTAGCCGTGTGCGGCGCCCCCTCCACAGTTTACACTCCCGGTCATATTTTTGTAGTGCTTAAGCAAAGCCCTGCGAGGATCACTTCACCATCACCGTTACCACGTCATTGTGTTGACAGAACTCATCTACTACCTCGATGACTTGCTAGATCAAGAAGGCGAGGGACGTCACCGAGCTGAACGTGTGTAGAACTTGGATGTGCCGTATGTTCGGTACTCGATCGGTGGATTGTGAAGAAAGTTCGACTACATCAACCGCGTTGTGAAATGCTTCTGCTTACGGTCTATGAGGGTACGTAGACACACTCTCCCCCTCATTGCTATGCATCTCCTAGATAGATCTTACGTGAGCATAGGATTTTTTTCTTAAATTGCATGCTATGTTACCCAACAATGGTATCTGAGCCAGGTCTATGCATAGATGATAAGCATGAGTAGAACACAAAGAGTTGTGGGCGGTGATCGTCATACTGCTTACGACTAATGTCTTATTTTGATTCTGCGGTATTGTTGGATGAAGTGGCCCGGACCAACCTTACATGAACACGTTCATGAGACCGGTTCCACAGACAGACATGCAACTAGTTTTGCATAAAGGTGGCTGGCGGGTGTCTGTTGCTCCTACTTTAGTTGAACCTAATTTGACTGTGGCCGGTCCTTTTTGAAGGTTAAAACAACAAACTTGATAAACAACATTGTGGTTCTTGTGTCGTAGGTAAGAACAGTTCTTGCTAGAAAGCCCGTAGCAGCCAAGTAAAACTTGCAACAACAAAGTAGAGGACGTCTAACTTGTTTTTGCAGGGCATGTTGTGATGTGATATGGTCAAGACATGATGTGATATACGATATTGTATGAGATGATCATGTTTTGTAAAAGTTATAGGCAACCGGCAGGAGCCTTATGGTTGTCTCTTTATTGTATAAAGTACAAACGCCATGTAATTGCTTTACTTTATCACTAAGCGGTAGCGATAGTTGTAGAAGCAATAGTTGGCAATACGACCACGACTCAACGATGGAGATCAAGGTGTCGAGACAGTGACAATGGAGATCATGACAATGCTTTGGAGATGGAGATCAAAAGCACAAGATGATGATGGCCATATGATGTCACATATTTTGATTGCATGTGATGTTTATCTTTATGCATCTTATTTTGCTTAGTACGGTGGTAGCATTATAAGATGATCCCTTAACTAAATTTCAAAGTATAAGTGTTCTCCCTGAGTATGCACCATTGCGACAGTTCGTCATGCTGAGACACCACGTGATGATCGGGTGTATAAGCTCTACATTCACATAAAATTGGTGCAAGACAGTTTTGCACATGCGGAATACTCGGGTTAAACTTGAGGAGCCTAGCATGTACAGACATGGCCTCGGGATACTGGAGAACGAAAGGTCGAACGTGAATCATATAGTAGATATGATCAACATAGAGATGTTCACCATTGATGACTACTCCATCTCATGTGATGATCGGACACAGTTTAGTTGATTTGGATCACGTATCATTTAGATGACTTGAGGGATGTCTATCTAAGTGGGAGTTCTTAAGTAATTTTATTAATTAAACTTAATTTATCATGACCTTAGTCCTAATAGTATTTTCATATCTATGTTGTAGATCAATAGCTCGCATTGGAGCTCCCCTATTTTTGATATGTTCCTAGAGAAAACTAAGTTGAAAGATGATAGTAGCAATGATGCGGACTGGGTCGGTGATCTGAGGCTTATCCTCATTGTTGCATAGAAAAAATATATCCTTAATGCACCGCTAGGTTACAAACCTATTGCGGGAGCAGATGCAGACGTTATGATTGTTTGGCAAGCTCGATATGATGACTACTTGATAGTTTAGTGCACCATTCTTTACGGCTTAGAATCAGGACTTCAAAAATGTTTCGAATGCCATAGAGCATATGAGATGTTCCAAGAGATGAAATTGGTATTTCAGACTCATGCACGTGTCGAGAGGTATGAGACCTCTGACAAGTACTTTGCCTACAAGAAGGAAGAGAATAACTCAGCTAGTGAGCATGTGCTCAGAATGTCTAGGTACTACAATCGCTTGAATCAAATGGGAGTTATTCTTCCAGATAAGATAGCGATTGACAGAGTTCTGTAGTCACTATCACCAAGCTACTAGAACTTCGTGATGAATTACAATATGCAAGGGATGACGAAGACGATTCCTGAGCTTTTCGCGATGCTGAAATCGGCGAAGGTAGAAATCAGGAAAGAGCATCAAGTGTTGATGGTTAAACAAGACCACTAGTTTCAAGAAAAAGGGCAACAAAAAGAAAGGGAACTTCAAGAAGAATGGCAAGCAAGTTGTCACTCCCGTGAAGAAGCCCAAAGACGGACCTAAGCCTGAAACTGAGTGCTTCTAATGCAAAGGAAATGGTCACTAGAAGCGGAACTACCCCAAATATTTGGTGGATAAGAAGGATGGCAAAGTGTTCAAAGGTATATTTGATATACATGTTATCGATGCGTACCTTACTAGTGCTCGTAGTAGCCCCTGGGTATTTCATACCTATTCGGTTGCTAAGATTAGTAACTCGAAACAGGAGTTGCAGACTAAATGGAGACTAGTTGAGGGTGAAGTGACATGTGTGTTGAAAGTGGTTCCAAGATTGATATCATCACCATCGCACACTCCCTATACTTTGAGGATTAGTGTTGAACCTAAATAATTATTCTTTGGTGTTTGCGTTGAGCATGAACAAGATAGGATCGTGTTTATTGCAATATGGTTATTCATTTAAGAGAGACAATAATTGTTATTCTGTTTACATGAGTAAAAGCTTCTATGGTCATACACCCAATGTCAATGGTTTATTGAATCTCGATCATAATGATACACATCTATACTACATAAATAGTTCATCCCCACTATGTTATTTCTCTTGACATGCAGCCTATCCACATCAGCCATGAGTGATCGAGGACATCCTTTTAAAGACGAAGCTCGTGTTTGCAGCATGGGGTCCCACCAAAGTACAAAACATCCACGTTTAACTTTCAGTTACCAGTAGGGCCGTCGACTGGAGTCTGACCACGACCAAACTTTCTCTAAATCAGCCTAGGCCGGACCCATCCAAACCCATCGGAAAGAGCAAACATGCACAGCTTTCTTGGTACGTCTGCACGGTTTAGAAAAGGCTCTACGTGTTTTTTTTGTTTTTTTTACTGGGAACTATGGGGCAACACCCCCACAACATATTAGAAGTTTTATTAAAACAAAAGGGAACAAGTACAATACAGGGATTACAAGAGGTAATCAAACAGAACTAGTCTAAGAGAAATAAATAAAAAGATTACAAAACTATGCCTCAAGGGGGCGGAAAAGAAACCCATCTTAAGAGATCATCCTTGTAGGCAGATTTTACCCTGTATTGCATAAGATTGATATCATGCCTAAAAGAACATCTCCATTTTTTCTAAACTGGCCCTCTCACTCCTGAAGACTTTGGCATTTCTGATGATCCAAATATTCCAACAGGCAATAAAAACCACTTTAGTGAAGAAAGGTTTGTCAAAACTTCTCTTGTCCTGACTAACCAATTTAGCCATTGAGTCTCCAGATGACCAATCAATCTGCAGATAGTTCCACACTCTCACACTGAAGTTGCAATTAAAAAATAGATGATCCCTAGTTTCCCTTGATTGCAAAGGGTAGAGCACACAATGAACTCCATCCTCCATGTGCCAATGCCTTCTTTCCACAATATCCTTTGTGTTCAATCTGTCCATAATGAGCATCCAACCAAACACCTTGATTTTCATAGTATAAGAGGATTTCCATATCCAGGAGGTCAAAGGATTAAAGGTTTCAGAAGCAAAAGTGTAGGAATCGAACATCTTGGGCTTGTACTCTTTGGAGGAGGCTTGCCAAAACCAAACATCATTGGTCCCAGGTACTCTGTTATGGCTGTCCATCAAAGACTGTAACAGCACCAAGTCATCATATGCCTGAGCTGACAGAGGAAGATGAAAATGCTAGTGGATATCTTGTGTGTTAAAGATCTCCTTAACAGAAATCCATGGGTCCTTAGCATATGAGAAAAACCTAGGAAATCTGGACTGGAGAGTAGAAACCGCATGATCAAGTTGCCTGTTGTCAGACCAGAAAAGTGTAGTGTCACCTTCATTTATCTGAACCTAGGAACAATCTCTAAAGCTCTGCATTACCTTACATAGGTAGAAGATAGGCAAGGAAGACAGAAGAATTTAAAAATTGTAGCCTTTCTCCTTGATTCAGAAATGATGAGGTGGTAGTCATTCTCCTCTCCATGCAGTCCACTAGGGGCATAAAATCAACTATTTTTGGCCTAGTGGTTCCTACTGGCAAGCCAAGATAAGTGAAGGGCATTTTCCCAATTTAACAGCCAAAAGCAGTAGCCAGTTCATTCATCTGTGCAGTATCAACATTGATTGGGACAATGAAGGATTTGGGATAATTCACATCCATACCAGTGGACTGTGAGAAAACCTTGAGCATATGCTTCAGAGCAATAAGCTGGGCCTTGTCAGCAGGTAAAATGATGAAGGTATCATCCGCATATTGGATCACTGGGTAATCTCGATCATGACAAGGGATAGGTAGATGAAGAATGCCTCTCCTAAACATGTCATTAACAACAGTTGCAAGAGATCAGCAGCTAAAACAAACAAGAGAGGAGAGAAAAGATCCCCCTATTTTGAAATTGTGTACTTGGTGCGTGTGCCAACAACCGGCCTATTTTTGCAAATGGGTTGCGGCGCGTGGCAGCTGCTTTCGCAAGTGGCGTGCGGCTTGCCCGTGCAGTCGCAGTGGATCGCTTTGGCTTCATATTCTCCATGGCGAGTCATATCCGCCACCGCCCACTGACATGCTACATTCATCCCCTTGTAACGGCAACCATAATTTCACTTGAAACGACAGCGTTCATCATCTTCCAACATCCTGCAAACGCGAGCTTTGTCTTTAAAAGGACGTCCTCGATCACTCATGGCTGCTTGTGCGATTGTGTCCTACTTCCAACCAGCCACTAGCCCTAACTGTGGTAGATGGATCATGGATGCTCCCTCTTTTCAGCCACCTCCTTTTTTTCCTATCCCGTAGCACTCAACGTGGGCGGCGATGCGCTCAACGTGTCTTCGCCATCCGATCTTGGCCACCTACCATGGGACAACTTGCCTGGCCGCACCTGTCCCACCCACTCGGAGGTGCAGGTGCAGTTCGACATTGAGTCTTTATGCAGGTACTAATATGTGTGATGCAGGAGGGAAGACGTAGATGCTCATCACGGTGTCATGCCCATTCCCGATGCTTCCCTCATTACCGTGGCACTATGCTCAGCATGTGGTTGTTCTATGACAGGGGCACTCTACAAAGGGCGCAGCAGCACAACAATGGGTGACGGCTTGCCGTCAGGGATTGTATACCTCGGCTTGCAGGCATTGTTGGTGACTTGGGTGCGGCAGATACGGAGTTCGTCGACGCGGACATGTTTGTGTCGCAGCAGAAGCTGCTCCTAGAAGGTGCAGCTAGTTACTGCGGGCGAAATCATGCTGTGAAGCCGCTCCTCTGACATGAAATCTGGCTGTAGTCTGAAGCTGTAGAGCAAGTTGCAAAACTGAAGAAGAAAACACAGGTGAGAATTTGGGTTGCGTTAGACTATCGGCACCGCATCTGTCAACAGGCTAATGTTTTGTTTGACAAAATTACATGCAACGGTTTATCCTATATTACAAAAATAGAATGTCTGTAATTGCTTTCTCTTATGTCCATCTTGGTTATGTTTTCCTTGCCGGTGGTATATTTGTATAGTTCAACATGCGTCTAAGTTACTCCATACAGACCTCACCCAAGAATTTGCAAGTTGGTGATGCCCTCGACATTTTGTTCGATGCATTTTTAACTCCCTCTTATTTATACAGATACAACAGAGAGTCATTGGTGTCATCTTTCTGCTGCTCCTGTTTCTTACCAATGGCGCATGCACGCAACCCGATCAAGGTTCGGGCAAAAGTTGTATAAGTCCGCATCTTTGCAGTTGATATCATCCACGTCTTTGTAGCCCATATCACCGTAGAGCAATGAGCATCTTCCTATTGCCTTCACAGATAGATTTTGTGAGTTATTTCACCTCCAGTCTCAGGGTAGTGGTCTCTTTGTATCTGTCAAATTTTACCCTTTCAACCTTTCTTAAGAATTCAACCAAAATGGATACCAATATATCAACTAGCTTAGTTGTTGCTTATTACTATTTGCAACAGAGTTTGATTTAACAAGGTATGGACAAATCCTTGAATTCCATTGGACCCACTGGATACTCTCTGTATTTATCTTTCTAGAGTTCTTGACTGGATTTAAAATTGTGTCTGATTCATCATAAAGGAAAGAATGAGGTAAATCTCTACTGGTTGTCTTCGTTGATAGTTGTCAACTACTTCTAGCGGTATTCTAAAATCTGCATGCTAGAATTAGTAGCTTATTTCATTTTTGTTTGTGCATGCTTGCAATAATACTTTTTGAAGTAGTATGAAGGAGCTAACCTCTTGCTTAAAACTAATTTCATTTGCTTGTTGTGTCTACAATTTCATTAAATGCAAACTCCACTCATTGGTTATGTCAATCTTGAGCTTGCAAAATTAAATCACCTCTACAACATCTGTTGTGACTAATACTCATGTTTTATCAAATCAACTTTAGGATCTGTGTATATAAGTGCCCTCAAAAAAAATATGTGTATATAAGTACCGATGCTTATAGCACTAAGAATCATCTTCGGAATACTAATTGCAAAGTATTTTTTTTATTTGGTGTGTACTTGACCACATGACAATTTCTTGCCAACAGCCCCAAAATACGTCAGCATTTTAATGATTGTTGAAACCAAGCCATTTAGCATATAGAAGCATCCTAGATGTCCCGCAGCAACGCGCGGGGTATCCATCTAGTATTCATAATATTGATGCCAAAACATGCAAAGTTGATAATGATGGTGCAACATACTTGTGGCACTGCAGGGTAGGTCATATTGGTGTAAAGCGCATGAAGAAACTCCATGTAGATGGGCTTTTGGAATCACTTGATTATGAATCATTTGATACTTTTGAACCATGCCTCATGGGCAAGATGACTAAAACTCCGTTCTCCGGAACAATGGAGTGAGCCAATGACTTATTGGAAATAATACATACCGATGTATGCGGTCCGATGAGTGTTAAGGCACAAGGCAGGTATCGTTATTTTCTGACCTTCACAAATGATTTGAGAAGATATGGGTATATCTACTTAATGAAACACAAGTCTGAAACATTTGAAAAGTTCAAAAGAATTTCATTACAAAGTGGAGAATCATCATAACAAGAAAATAAAGTTTCTACGATCTGATCGTGGAGGCGAATATTTGAGTTACGTGTTTGGCCTTCATTTAAAACAATGTGGAATTGTTTCACAACTCACGCCACCTGGAACACCACAGCGTAATGGTTTGTCCGAATGTTGTAACCGTACTTTATTAGATATGGTACGATCTATGATGTCTCTTACCGATTTATCACTATCATTTTGGGATTATGCATTAGAGACAGTTGCATTCACGTTATCCGTTGAGATGGCAGCGTATGAACTGTGGTTTGGTAATAAACCTAAGTTGTCGTTTCTTAAAATTTGGGGTTGCGACACTTACGTCAAAAGGCTTCATCCTGATAAGATCGAACCCAAATCGGAGAAGTGCTTATTCATAGGATACCCTAAGGAAACAATTGGGTACACCTTCCATCACAGATTCAAAGGCAAGATCTTTGCTGAGAATGGGTACTTTCTAGAGAAGAATTTCTCTCAAAAGAAGTGAGTGGGAGGAAAATAGAACTTGATGAGGTAATTGTACCTTCTCTCGAATTGGAAAGTAGCTCATCACAAAAAACCGTTCCCATGATGCCTACACCAACTAGAGAGGAAGCTAATGATGATGATCATGAAACTTCAGATCAAGTTAACTACTGAACCTCGTAGGTCAACCAGAGCACAAAGTGGTACAGTAGTCCTATTCTGGAAGTCATGTTACTAGACCATGGCAAACCTACGAACTATGAAGAAGCTATGATGAGCCCAGATTCCGATAGATGGCTTGAGGCCATGAAAACTGAGATAGGATCCATATATGAGAACAAAGTGTGGACTTTGGTGGATTTGCCCGATGATCGACAAGCCATAAAGAATAAATGGATCTTCAAGAAGAAGACTGACACTGATGGTAACCTTACTGTCTACAAAGCTCGACTTGTCGCAAAAGGTTTTTGACAAGTTCAAGGAGTTGACTACGATGAGACTTTCTCAACCGTAGCGATTCTTAAGTCCATCCGAATCATGTTAGCAATTGCCACATTTTATGAAATCTGGCAAATGGATGTCAAAACTGCATTCCTTAAATGGATATATTGAAGAAGAGTTATATATGATGCAACCAGAAGGTTTTGTCAATCCTAAAGGTGCTAACAAGGTGTGCAAGCTCTAGCGATCCATATATGGACTGGTGCAAGCATCTCGGAGTTGGAATATACACTTTGACGAGGTGATCAAAGCATATGGTTTTATACAGACTTACGATGAAGCCTGTATTTACAAGAAAGTGAGTGGGAGCTCTGTAGCATTTTTGATATTATATGTGGATGACATATTGTTAATTGGAAATGATATAAAATTTCTCGATAGCATAAAAGGATACTTGAATAAGAAATTTTTTAATGAAAGACCTCGGTGAAGCTGCTTACATATTGAGCATCAAGATCTCTAGAGATAGATCAAGACGCTTGATAAGACTTTCAATGAGTACATACCTTGACAAAATTTTGAAAGAGTTCAAAATGGATCAGTCAAAGAAGGAGTTCTTACCTGTATTGTAAGGTGTGAAGTTGAGTAAAGACTCAAAACCCAACCACAGCAGACGATAAAGATAGAATGAAAGTCATTCCCTATGCCTCAGCCATAGGTTCTATAGAGTATGACATGCCGTGTACCAAACATGTTGTGTACCTTGCCATGAGTTTGGAGGGGAGGTACCAAAGTAATCTAGGAGTGGATCACTGGACAGCGGTCAAGAACATCCTGAAGTACCTGAAAAGGACTAAGGAAATGTTTCTCGGTTATGGAGGTGATAAAAAGTTCATCGTAAAGAGTTATGTTGATGCAAGCTTTGACACTGATCTAGATGACTCTAAGTCTCAATCTAGATACGTATTGAATGTGGGAGCAATTAGCTAGAGTAGCTCCATGCAGACCATTGCACACATAGAAATTTGCAAAATACATACGGATCTGAATGTGGAAAACCCGTTCACTAAACTTCTCTCACAAGCAAAACATGATCACACCTTCGTACTCTTTGGGTGTTAATCACATAGCGATGTGAACTAGATTATTGAATCTAGTAAACCCTTTGGGTGTTGGTCGCATGGCGATGTGAACTATGGGTGTTAATGATATGTCTCCAATGTATCTACTTTTCCAAACACTTTTGCCCTTGTTTTGGACTCTAACTTGGATGATTTGAATGAAATTAACCCGGACTGACGCTGTTTTCAGCAGAACTGCCATGATGTTGTTTTATGTGTAGAAAAGAAAAGTTCTCGGAATGTCCTGAAAATCCACGGAGGCACTTTTTGGATTTAATAAGAATTATTGGGCGAAAGAAGTACACCAGGGGGCCCACACCCTGTCCACGAGATAGGGGGCGCCCCCCCCCCTCTTAGGCGCGCCCCTATCTCGTGGGCCCCCTGGACCTCCACCGACCTCAACTCCAACTCCATATATTCACGTTCGGGGAGAAAAAAAATCAGAGAGAAAGTTTCATCGCGTTTTACGACACGGAGCCATCGCCAAGCCCTAATCTCTCTCGGGAGGGCTAATCTGGAGTCCGTTCGGGGCTCCGGAGAGGGGGATTCGTCGCCGTTGTCATCATCAACCATCCTACATCACCAATTTCATGATGCTCACCGCTGTGCATGAGTAATTCCATCGTAGGGTTGCTGGACGGTGATGGGTTGGATGAGATTTACCATGTAATCAAGTTAGTTTTGTTAGGGTTTGATCCCTAGTGCCCACTATGTTCTGAGATTGATGTTGCTATGACTTTGCTATGCTTAATGCTTGTCACGAGGGCCCGAGTGCCATGATTTCAGATCTGAACCTATTATGTTTTCATGAATATATGTGTGTTCTTGATCCTATCTTGCAAGTCTATAGTCACCTATTATGTGTTATGATCCGACAACCCCGAAGTGACAATAATCGGGATACTTCTCGGTGATGACCATAGTTTGAGGAGTTCATGTATTCACTATGTGCTAATGCTTTGTTCCGGTTCTCTATTAAAAGGAGGCCTTAATATCCCTTAGTTTCCGCTAGGACCCCGCTGCCACGGGAGGGTAGGACAAAAGATGTCATGCAAGTTCTTTTCCATAAGCACGTATGACTATTTACGGAATACATGCCTACATTACATTGATGAACTGGAGCTAGTCCTGTGTCACCCTATGTTATAGCTATTACATGAGGAATCGCATCCGGCATAATTATCCATCACTGATCCATTGCCTATGAGCATTTCACATATTGTTCTTCGCTTATTTACTTTTCCGTTGCTACTGTTACAATCACTACAAAACCCAAAAACTATTATCTTTACTTTTGCCACTGTTACCTTTATTATCATACTACTTTGCTACTAAATACTTTGCTGCAGATACTAAGTTATGCAGGTGTGGTTGAATTGACAACTCAACTGCTAATACTCAAGAATATTCTTTGGCTCCCCTTGTGTCGAATCAATAAATTTGGGTTGAATACTTTACCCTCGAAAGCTGTTGCGATCCCCTACACTTGTGGGTTATCAAGACTAATTTATGGCGCCATTGCTGGGGAACATAGCTCTATTCTCTGAGTCACTTGGGATTTATATCTGTTGATCACTATGAAGAACTTGAAAGACGACAGAACTACTATTTTGCCCTCAACTACGAGGGGAGGTAAGGAACTGCCATCTAGCTCTACACTAGATTCTCCTTCCGTTATTAGTAAGCTTGCGACACCTAAACCTGCTACTGCTATGAATTCTGATATGTCGCATGTTATTGATGATGCCACTTTTGCTATGCATGATGAAACTATTTCTGTGTGTGATAATACTTTGCCATTATGTGAATTTCTTGATGAACAACTTGCTAGAGTTAGGGGGAATGAAAATATTGAAGATGCTATTATTGATGATAGTGATGATGAAAATTCTCCCAATGATTATGAATTGCCTGTTGTTCCTGAGGGTTATGTTATGAATGAAGAAGCTGCTAGAGCTATGTTTGCTTGCAATGATAGATATGATCTTAAGAAATTATTAGCTAAATGGAAGCAGCAGTCTCTTAATGCTAGAATGAAACCTGACCCTGCTTTTGCTACATCACCTATCTGTGTTACTGATAAGGATTATGAATTCTCTGATGATCCTGAGATTATTACTTTAGTTGAATTTGATCCTTTTTATGGCCTTGAATCTGAAACTATTGTGGCACATCTTACCAAGTTGAATGATATAGCTACCCTGTTTACTCATGATGAGAAGTCCTGCTATTATTATATCCTTAAGATATTTCCGTTCTCATTAAAGGGTGATGCTAAGACTTGGTATAATTCTCTTGCTCCTGGTTGTGTGTGTAGTCCCCAGGATATGATTTATTACTTCTCTACTAAATATTTCCCTGCTCATAAGAAACAAGCTGCCTTGCGGGAAATATATAATTTTGTGCAAATCAAAGAAGAGAGTCTCCCACAAGCTTGGGGGAGGCTTCTCCGGTTACTTAATGCTTTGCCTGATCATCCTCTTAAGAAAAATGAAATACTTGATATCTTTTATAATAGACTAACAGATGCTTCCAAGGACCACTTGGATAGTTGTGCTGGTTGTGTTTTCAGGGAAAGAATAGTCGACGAAGCTGAATTACTATTGAATAATATGTTGACTAATGAAAATAATTGGACTCTCCCTGAGCTAATTCCTAAAGCAATTCCTGAACCAATTGAGCCAACTCCTGAGCCTATTCCTAAACCCACTCCGAAGAAGAGAGGTGTTTTATTTCTCAGTCCCGAAGATATGCAAGAGGCAAAGAAATCATTGAAAGAAAAAGGTATTAAAGCTGAAGATGTTAAGAATTTACCTCCTATTGAAGAAATACATGGTCTTAATATACCGCCTGTTGAAGAACCATATTGTCTTGATAACCTGACACGGGTAGTAAAGGTAAATTCTCTCTATAGATATGATAAAGTTGAAATCCCCTCTACTAAATTTCATAGCCCATGCTTAGATGAATTTGATGACTTTATGGCTAGACAAGAAAGTTTTAATGCTTATGTTGGTAGAGAGTTAAAGAATAATGCTTTCGAGATAGGACGCGTGAGCGATAACATGGCTAGAGTTAAAGGTGAACTCAAACTCATTAGCAAATATGCTTCTATGGTTGCTACTCAAGCTGAGCAAGTACTCAAAGCTCAAAATGATTTGCTTGATGAATTAAATAATAAAAATGATTTTGCTGTTAGAGTGGCTACTAGAACTGGTAGAATGACTCAGGAACCTTTATATCCTGAAGGCCACCCCAAGAGAATCGAGCAAGATTCTCAGAGAAATGATTTAGAGGCACCTAGTTCTTCTAAAAAGAATAAGAAGAAAAACGATAGGACTTTGCATGCTTCTAGTGAACCTACTGTAGACACACCTGAGAATCCCAATGATATTTCTATTTCTGATGCTGAAACACAATCAGGTGATGAACATGAACCTAGTGATAACATTAATGATAATGTTCATGTTGATGCTCAACCTAGCAAAAACAATGATGTAGAGATTGAACCTGCTGTTGATCTTGATAACCCACAATCAAAGAATCAACATTATGATAAGAGAGAATTTGTTGCTAGGAAGCACGGTAGAGAAAGAGAACCATGGGTTCAGAAACCCATGCCCTTTCCTCCTAAACCATCCAAGACAAAAGATGATGAGGATTTTGAGCGCTTTGCTGAAATGATTAGACCTATTTTCTTACGTATGCGCTTAACTGATATGCTCAAAGTAAACCCTTATGCTAAGTATATGAAGGATATCATCACAAATAAAAGAAAGATACCGGAAGCTGAAATTTCCACCATGCTTGCTAATTACACTTTTAAGGGTGGAATACCAAAGAAACTTGGAGATCCGGGGGTACCAACTATACCATGCTCCATTAAAAGAAGTTATGTTAGAACTGCTTTATGTGATCTTGGAGCCGGTGTTAGTGTTATGCCTCTCTTTATATCAAAGACTTGAATTGAATAAGTTGACACCTACTGAAATATCTTTGCAAATGGCTGATAAATCAACTGCTATACCTGTCAGTATTTGTGAGGATGTGCCTGTTGTGGTTGCAAATGTCACTATCTTAACGGACTTTATTATTCTTGATATTCCTGAGGACGATAGTATGTCTATCATTCTTGGTAGACCTTTTTTGAACACTGCAGGGGCTGTTATTGATTGCAACAAAGGAAATGTCACTTTTCATGTTAATGGTAATGAGCATACGGTACACTTTCCGAGGAAACAATCTCAAGTTCATAGCATCAATTCTATTGGAAAAGTTCCAACTATTATAATTGGAGGTTTTGAATTTCCTCTCCCTACTGTCAAGAAAAAGTATGATATTCTTATTGTTGGGGATTTTTATATCCCCGTTGAGAAAAAGAATTATGCTTAGAAGAATGTACCAAGGTGGTTTCTCGGTGAAGAAAGGGCCCAGGATTGCCATACGTGAGCAAGATGTTGAATTGTCGAGGGACGCGGATGTACGAGCTTGTGAGTGGCCATCCGATAATTTTATGGTCGAAGCAGGCTTTAAGGAGGAATTTGACGCGTTTGTGCATAACGCCGAGCTGGAGGACTTCTTACAAGATAAGTGTCCTCAGTACTATCAATTGACTGATTCCTTTGTGCGGAGGTTTAAATATAACTATGCGCGTAATTTTCCTAGTGTCATATTTGATATTTATGATACATCTTATACCATGGACTTAGAGGATTTCACAACTGCTTGCAAACTCCCGCAGTGGGGTAATATTAATGATCCTCACAAATCTGAATTTAGAGATTTCCTTGCTAGTATTACTATGGGAGAATCTAGGGACACAGCACAAGCTACCATAGGGAGCATTCATTTTCCTGCTATACATTATTTTGCTCTCTTTATTGGTAGATGCATTAACGGTAAAGACGAAGCATGTCACATGTGTGTTCCTGATCTGTGTGTCCTCAAGAGTGCTGTGTTAGGTTATAAAGGTTATAACTTGGGGGCAATAATTGCACGTAGGTTACAGAATAATAGTAGAAAAGGAAATTTATTTGGAGGAATTTATGCAACCCGTGTGGCTAATTATCTTGGTATAGCCCCACGAGAGGGAAATATGATAATACCTCCTGTTTATTTGGATTCTGAAGCTATGGTCAATCATCAATTTCTTGGGAGGAATGAACAATTCCTCCAATATCGACTAACCTATGACAGACGCAATGTCATCCCTGTTACTCTTCCTGCTCCCTACCTTTTTGATTATTAGGCAAAAGGAAGATATGTTTTCACCAGGGAGGAAGCAGCTAAACACGAGAGGAGAGCGGAGGCAGCTCGCGAACACGCTGCAGCTCAGGAGGCGGTTGCCGCTGCATCTCAGTACGACCCCGGTTTCACTTATGGATACAGGCAGGCGGTCCTTGGTACTAGACCAGCTTAGGCCAAAAGCCTAAGCTTGGGGGAGTACGTATTTCTCACCGACTTTACATTCATGTTCACACACTATTCGTCGGTGCTCATACTCTTTCATTGTATTATCCATGCTAGTTTAAATTTCTTTTTCTAGTTTTCTTCTTGTGTGTTTGATAAACCTTAAGAAAAACTGAAAAAAATAGTTAGTTTAATTTCTATGCTTGTAGTAGCAATTGAAATGAAAACCCAAAAAGATTTCTATTTCTTCTTCTTACTTGTTGGGAGCTTTCCCGTGTAAATAGTTTTCTTTTCTTTTCTTTCCTTTGGGGGTCGAGAAGACCATATTGAAAATGTTTAGTGGCTCTCATATGCATGATTGTTTATTTAACTTAGAGCCCATATTGCTTGTCTTCTCTCTTGAGTTGAATGCTTGCAGATTCCAGCTTAGTCCAATGCACGTGCACTCTTATTATTATACACATCGTTCGGTCGTGCAAGTGAAAGGCAATAATGACGATATATGATGGACTTATTGAGATGAGAAAAGCTGGTATGAACTCGACCTCTCTTGTCTTTGCAAATATGATGAGTTCATCGTTTCTGATTCAGCTTATTATGAAGTAAAAACATTTGTAATGACATTTAGAGATTATAGTTGCTTGTGCCATGCTTGATTAGCTATGAGCTATAATGGTTTGCCTTGCGTGCCAACATGCTATTAGAATGATTATGATGTGGTATGATGGGACGGTATCCTCCTTTGAATGAATTGAGTGACTCGAGTTGGCACATGTTCACGCATGTAGTTGAAACAAATCAACATAGCCTTCATGAAATTTATGTTCATGGTAGATTATATCCTACTCATGCTTGTACTCGGTGTGAATTAATTTTAATGCATGTTTATGACTGTTGTCGCTCTCTCAGTTGGTCGCTTCCCAGTCTTTTGCTAGCCTACACCTGTACTAAGCGGGAATACTGCTTGTGCATCCAAACTCCTTAAAACCCAAAGTTGTTCCATATGGGTCCACCATACCTACCTATATGCGGTATTTACCTGCCGTTCCAAGTAAATTTGTATGTGCCAAACTCCAAACCTTCAAATGAAATTCTGTTTTGTATGCTCGAGCAGCTCATGTTACAACTAGGGCTGCCTATATCTTCCATGCTAGGTGGGTTATTCTCAAGAGGAGTGGACTCCGCTCCTCATTCACGAGAAAGGGCCAGTAACCGGGATGCCCAGTCCCATGATCCAAAAAGATCAAAGAAAATCAAAATAATTAAACAAAACTCCCCCAGGGTTGTTGTTAGTTGGAGGCACTCGTTGTTTCGAGCAAGCCATGGATTGATGCTTGTTGGTGGTTGGGGGAGTATGAACCTTTACCATTCTGTTTGGGAACTGCCTATAATGCATGTAGTATGGAAGATACAGCCATCTCATAGTTGTCGCGTTGACAGCGAAAGTATGCCGCTCAAAATGTTATTCAATCTCTATTTTAAAATCGAGCTCTGGCACGTCTACAAATCCCTGCTTCCCTCTGCGAAGGGCCTATCTATTTAATTTTATGTTGAGTCATCACCCTTGTTATTAAAAGCACCCGCTGGAGAGCACACCGTCATTTGCATTCATTACTATTGGTTTATATTGGGTATGACTTGACTGGATCTCTTTTACCATGAATTACAATGTTTAGTCAGTCCTTGATCCTTAAAGGTGCTCTGCATTTATGTTTTGCGGTCTCACAAAGGCTAGCGAGATACCATTTCGTTATATCATGTTATGATTGTTTTGAGAAAGTGTTGTCATCCGAGTTTTATTATTATGGCTCACTAGCTGATTATGCTATTGATATGAGTAATTGTGAGACCTAAATGTTATTGTGAGTATGGTTAGTTCATTATATTTGCTGAAACTTGAATGCTAGCTTTTCATGTTTACAACAACAAGAGCAAACAGAGTTTGTAAAAGTTTTATTTATCACTTTCAGTTTATCAACTGAATTGCTTGAGGACAAGCAAAGGTTTAAGCTTGGGGGAGTTGATACGTCTCCAACGTATCTACTTTTCCAAACACTTTTGCCCTTGTTTTGGACTCTAACTTGCATGATTTGAATGAAACTAACCCGGACTGACGCTGTTTTCAGCAGAACTGCCATGATGTTGTTTTATGTGCAGAAAAGAAAAGTTCTCGGAATGTCCTGAAAATCCACGGAGGCACTTTTTGGATTTAATAAGAATTATTGGGCGAAAGAAGTACACCAGGGGGCCCACACCCTGTCCACGAGACAGGAGGGCGCGCCCCCACTCCTGGGCGCGCCCCCCTATCTCGTGGGCCCCCTGGACCTCCACCGACCTCAACTCCAACTCCATATATTCACGTTCGGGGAGAAAAAAAATCAGAGAGAAAGTTTCACCGCGTTTTACGACACGGAGCCGCCGCCAAGTCCTAATCTCTCTCGGGAGGGCTGATCTGGAGTCTGTTCGGGGCTCCGGAGAGGGGGATTCATCGCCGTCATCATCATCAACCATCCTCCATCACCAATTTCATGATGCTCACCGCCGTGCGTGAGTAATTCCATCGTAGGCTTGCTGGACGGTGATGGGTTGGATGAGATTTACCATGTAATCAAGTTAGTTTTGTTAGGGTTTGATCCCTAGTATCCACTATGTTCTGAGATTGATGTTCCTATGACTTTGCTATGCTTAATGCTTGTCACTAGGGCCCGAGTGCCATGATTTTAGATCTGAACCTATTATGTTATGAATATATGTGTGTTCTTGATCCTATCTTGCAAGTCTATAGTCACCTATTATGTGTTATGATCCGACAACCCCAAAGTGACAATAATCGGGATACTTCTCGGTGATGACCATAGTTTGAGGAGTTCATGTATTCACTATGTGCTAATGCTTTGTTCCGGTTCTCTATTAAAAGAAGGCCTTAATATCCCTTAGTTTCCGCTAGGACCCCGCTGCCACGGGAGGGTAGGACAAAAGATGTCATGCAAGTTCTTTTCCATAAGCACGTATGACTATTTACGGAATACATGCCTACATTACATTCATGAACTGGAGCTAGTTCTGTGTCACCCTATGTTATAGTTATTACATGAGGAATCGCATCCGGCATAATTATCCATCACTGATCCATTGCCTACGAGCTTTTCACATATTGTTCTTCGCTTATTTACTTTTCCGTTGCTACTGTTACAATCACTACAAAACCCAAAAACTATTATCTTTACTTTTGCCACTGTTACCTTTATTATCATACTACTTTGCTACTAAATACTTTGCTGCAGATACTAAGTTATCCAGGTGTGGTTGAATTGACAACTCAACTGCTAATACTCAAGAATATTCTTTGGCTCCCCTTGTGTCGAATCAATAAATTTGGGTTGAATACTTTACTCTCGAAAGCTGTTGCGATCCCCTACACTTGTGGGTTATCAATTAATCACATAAAGATGTGAAATATTGGTGTTAGTTTGCATGGCAATGTGAACTAGATTATTGACTCTAGTGCAAGTGGGAGACTGAAGAAAATATGCCCTAGAGGCAATAATAAAGTTGTTATTTTATATTTCCTTGTATCATAATAAATGTTTATTATTCATGCTAGAATTGTATTAACCGGAAACTTGATACATGTGTGGATACATAGACAAAACATTGTGTCCCTAGTAAGCCTCTACTAGACTTGCTCGTTAATCAAAGATGGTTAAGTTTCCAAACCATAGACATGTGTTGTCATTTGATGAACGGGATCACATCATTAGGAAAATGGTGTGATGGATAAGACCCATCCGTTAGCATAGCATATTGATCGTTCAGTTTTATTGTTATTGATTTCTTCATGTCAAATACATATTCCTTTGACTATGAGATTATGCAACTCCCGGATACCGGAGGAGTGCCTTGTGTTCTATCAAACGTCACAACGTAACTGGGTGATTATAAAGATGCTCTACAGGTATCTCCGAAGGTGTTTGTTGGGTTGGCATAGATCAAGATTAGGATTTGTCACTCCGAGTATCGGAGAGGTATCTCTGGGCCCTCTCAGTAATACACATCATAAGAAGCCTTGCCAGCAAAGTGACTAATGAGTTAGTTATAGGATGATGTATTACTGAACGAGTAAAGAGACTTGCCGATAATGAGATTGAACTAGGTATGAGGATACCGACGATCGAATCTCAGGCAAGTAACATACGGATGGACAAAGGGATTTATGTATGTTGTCATAACGGTTCGACTGATAAAGATTCTTTGTAGAATATGTAGGAGCCAATATGGGCATCTAGGTTCCGCTATTTGTTATTGACCGGAGAGGTGTCTCGGTCATGTCAACATAGTTCTCAAAGCCGTAGGGTCCGCACGCTTAACGTTCGAGGATGATATAGTATTATATGAGTTATGTGATTTGGTGACCAAATGTTGTTCGGAGTCCTAGATGAGATCGCTGACATGACGAGGAGTCTCGAAATGGTTGAGAGGTAAAGATTGATATATAGGACGATGGTATTCGGACACTGGAAGTGTTGCGGATGGTACTGAGTACATACCGGGTCACCGGAAGGGGTTTCGGGCACCCCCGACAAAAGATATAGGCTTAATGGGCCAAGGAGGGGACAGACCAGCCCACAAGGAGCTGGTGCGCCCCTCCACCAGGCCGGCGAGCCCTAAGGAAAGGAAAGGAGGGAGGGCAAGTCCCTCCTTCCTTCCCCTCCTCAAGGGAGAAAGGAAAGGGGGAGCCACCTCCCCTACTTCATCTGGCGCCTATACAAGGAAGGGGGAGGCCAAACCAGGGTAGGAGCACAAGTGGGATTCAGCCCCATTTGGGGCGCCCCCTTGGCCTCTCCCCTCTCCCTCCCACCTATATATATGAGCAGGGGCGCCTAGCACACCCACGACATAATCTTAGCTGTGTGCGGCGTCCCCCTCCACAGTTTGCACTCCCGGTCATATTTTCGTAGTGCTTAGGCGAAGCCCTGCAAGGATCACTTCACCATCACCGTCACCATGCTGTTGTGTTGACGGAACTCATCTACAACCTCGACGACTTGCTGGATCAAGAAGGCGAGGGACGTCACCAGGCTGAACGTGTGCAGAACTCAGATCGTATGTTTGGTACTCGATCGTGGACCGTGAAGAAAGTTTGACTACATCAACCGCGTTGTGAAACACTTCCTCTTATGGTAGTATGTGTCACCAGACCCAGCGCAGTCCGTCTGGAGACCGAAAATGGCATTAAGGTGCAAAACTCATGGAATATTGAGCATCTTCGCAAGTTCTACCCGTAAGGCGCGGCTGTCGGGCTCAGCCCCGGCAGCCACCTTTTGTACAAGCCTTGTCGATGTGCATGTAACCCTTTGTACAAAGCCAGGCGCAGACCCTGTGCAAAGATAATAAAACAAAGCGCTGGTGGCTAAAAACTGGCATGCATGTTTAGTTTAGCATGAGTTTTCCATGATCATTTAGGAAGGATCATATGTTGTTGCGTTTTCCCTCTGTTCTAACAACAGGGCCCCCTGTCGTGGATGCAATCCCAAAGAGGAGGAAAAGAAGCCTACATACTGATCCCCGATAACGCGAAACAGATAAGTTCCCTTTAAAATGTCCATAGTTTGCCTCTGTAAGGGAAAAACTTGTGCGTAGAAAAACCTTGTCGCCTTCAAAACATTTGTGCTCCCATCCTTTGATTCGAAGGTTACTTCGGTTAGGTTGGTCGTAGTGGCATTTGAAAAAAAAAGGGTTTGACAAGGGGTCGGTTTCCTTCCACACACTTAAGCCCGCCAGGCCAAGCCTCGTGGCAGCGATGGAAGGGACTGGCAAGATAGCTTGCCAAAGAACCTTGTTTACTTGAAAGTATAGAGGAGTCGCTCCTCTACATGGATAAGATACATGCACAAGTACCCGGCAAGCATATCTTTTTTCCATTAATACGCAGATAAACAAGTATGGACCATACAGAGTACGAATATAGATGGAAAGGGTTACATATTTAAGAATAAAGTTTGCCAAATGCCTACATGTTTCATATTCAAAAAAGATAAGTGCCCCATAATGCCTTTCTTGGTTTAGGGTTTAGGGTTTAGCTGGAGGAGGCAGAGACATCCACACCCAAAACCCCGGCAAATCGCTCTACCGGGGGAAGAAGACGCAGGTGCAGATGGTGGTGCCGCAGGTGCCTTGCTAATAGTGATGGTGCGACCGGCATTCAGCTGGAGTCTGAACCGCTGTCTTCTAGCTCTACGACGTGCTACGTCTTGATCTTGCGTTGGTTTTCCTCGAAGAGGAGAGGGTGATGCAGAGATAGTAGCGTAAGTATTTCCCTCAGTTTTTGAGAACCAAGGTATCAATCCAGTAGGAGGCTCCTCAGAAGTCCCACGCACCTACACAAACAAACTGAGAACTCGCAACCAACGCAATAAAGGGGTTGTCAATCCCTTCACGGCCACTTGCGAAAGTGAGATCTAATAAAGATAGTATGATAAGATAAATATATTTTTGGTATTTTATAATATAGATGCAAAAAGTAAAGATGCAAATAAAAGTAGATTGAAAGCAAATATGATAAGAGATAGACCCGGGGGCCATATGTTACACTAGTGGCTTCTCTCAAGATAGCATAAGTATTACGGTGGGTGAACAAATTACTGTCGAGCAATTGATAGAAAAGCGAATAATTATGAGATTATCTAGGCATGATCATGTATATAGGCATCACGTCCGTAACAAGTAGACCGACTCCTGCCTGCATCTACTACTATTACTCCACACATCGACTGACTCCTGCCTGCATCTAGAGTATTATGTTCATAAGAACATAGTAACGCATTAAGCAAGATGACATGATGTAGAGGGATAAACTCAAGCAATATGATATAAACCCCATCTTCTTATCCTCGATGGCAACAATACAATACGTGCCTTGCAACCCTTTTTGTCACTGGGTAAGGACACAGCAAGATTGAACCCAAAGCTAAGCACTTCTCCCATGGCAAGAAATATCAATCTAGTAGGCCAAACCAAACTGATAATTCGAAGAGACTTGCAAAGATAACTCAATCATACATAAAAGAATTCCGAGAAGATTCAAATATTATTCATAGATAAACTTGATCATAGACCCACAATTCATTGGATCTCAACAAACACACCGCAAAAAGAGTTTACATCAAATAGATCTCCACAAGAGAGGGGGAGAACATTGTATTGAGATCCAAAAAGAGAGAAGAACCCATCTAGCTAATAACTATGGACCCATAGGTCTGTGGTAAACTACTCAAAACTCATCGGAGGGGCAAGGATGTTGATGTAGAAGCCCTCCATGGTCGATTCCCCCTCCGGCAGAGTGCCGGCGCAGGCTCCAAGATGAGATCTCGCGGATACAGAAGGTTACAGCGGTGGAAATTGTGTTTCGTGGTGCTCCTGGATGTTTTCGGGGTACGTAGGTATATATAGGAGGAAGAAGTACGTCGGTGGCCGCCCGAGGGGCCCACGAGACAGGGGGCGCGCCCTACAGGGGGGGCGCGGCCTCCTATCTCGTGGGGGCCTCTGCTGCTTCTTGACTTGCACTCCAAGCTCTCTAGAACACGTTCGTTCCAAAAATCACGCTCCCAAAGGTTTCATTCCGTTTGGACTCCGTTTGATATTCCTTTTCTTCGAAATACTGAAATAGGCAAAAAAACAGCAATATGGGCTGGGCCTCCGGTTAGTAGGTTAGTCCCAAAAAATGATATAAATGTGTAAAATAAAGCCCATAAACATCCAGAAGGGGTAATATAATAGCATGGAACAATAAAAAATTATATATACGTTGGAGACGTATCAAGCATCCCCAAGCTTAATTCCTGCTCGTCCTTGAGTAGGTAAATGATAAAAAGAGAATTTTTGATGTGGAATGCTACCTAGCATAATTCATAATGTAATTTTCTTTATTGTGGCATGAATGTTCAGATCCAAATGATTCAAAATAAAAGTTCATATTGATAAAAGAAATAGTTACACTTCAAGCATACTAATCAAAGTAATCATGTCTTCTCAAAATAGCATGGCAAAAGAAAGTTCATCCCTACAAAATCATATAGTTAGGCTATGCTTCATTTTCGTCACACAAAGATGTTCCCAACTTCTATACACCCGATGACAAGCCAAGCAATTGTTTCATACTTTAATAATCTCAAACTTTTTCAACCTTCACGCAATACATGAGCGTGAGCCATGGATATAGCACTATGGGTGGAATAGAATATGATGAGAGGGATTGTGTGGAGAAGACAAAAAAGAGAAAGTCTCACATTGACGAGGATAATAAACGGGCTATGGAGATGCCCATCAATTGATGTCAACATGAGGAGTAGGGATTGCCATGCAATGTGTGACGCTCCCGATTCAATTGTACACTAATCATACACGCAAACGTGTACGATCAAGATCAGGGACTCACGTGAAGATATCACAACACAACTCTAAAAATAAAATAAGTCATACAAGCATCATAATACAAACCAGGGGCCTCGAGGGCTCGAATACAAGTGCTCGATCATAGACGAGTCAGCGGAAGCAACAATATCTGAGTACAGATATAAGTTAAACAAGTTGCCATAAGATGGCTAGCACAAACTGGGATACATATCGAAAGAGGTGCAGGCCTCCTGCCTGGGATCCTCCTAAACTACTCCTGGTCGTCGTCAGCGGCCTGCACGTAGTAGTAGGCACCTCCAGTGTAGTAGGAGTCGTCAGCGACGGTGGCGTCTGGATCCTGGGCTCCAACGTTTGTTTGCGGCAACCGAGAAGAAAAGGAAAGAGGGGGGAAAGAGGGAGCAAAGCAACCGTGAGTACTCATCCAAAGTACTCGCAAGCAAGGATCTACACTACATATGCATGGGTATATGTGTAAAGAGGCAATATCAATGGACTGAACTGCAGAATGCCAGAATAAGAGGGGGATAGCTAGTCCTATCGAAGACTACGCTTCTGGCAGCCTCCGTCTTGCAGCATGTAGAAGAGAGTAGATTGAAGTCCTCCAAGTAGCATCGCATAGCATAATCCTACCCGGCGATCCTCCCCTCGTCGCCCTGTGGAAAAGCGATCACCGGGTTGTCTGTGGAACTTGTCTGGGTGTGTTTTATTAAGTATCCGGTTCTAGTAATCATAAGGTCAAGGTACAACTCCGGGTCGTCCTTTTACCGAGGGACACGGCTATTCAAATAGATAAACTTCCCTGCAGGGGTGCACCACATAACCCAACACGCTCGATCCCATTTGGCCAGACACACTTTTCTGGGTCATGACCGGCATCGGAAGATCAACACGTCGCAGCCCCACCTAGGCACAACAGAGAGGTCAGCACGCTGGTCTAACTCCTATGGCGCAGGGGTCTGGGCCCATTGCCCTTTGAACACCTGCATGTTGCAAACGCGGCCAGAAGCAGAACTAGCCCCCTTAATACAAGAGCAGGCTTACGTTCCAATCCGGCACGCGCCGCTTAGTCGCTGACGTCACGAAGGCTTCGGCTGATACCACGACGTCGAGTGCCCATAACTGTTCCCACGTAGTTGGTTAGTGCGTATAGGCCAGTGGCCAGACTCAGATCAAATACCAAGATCTCGTTAAGCGTTTTATTAAGAAGTAACCGCGGACGCCGACCAGGGCCAGGCCCACCTCTCGCCTTGGTGGTCTCAACCTGCCCTGTCACTCCGCCACAAAGTAACAGTCGGGGGCCGTCGGGAACCCAGGCCCACCTCTACCGGGATGGAGCCACCTGTCCTTCCAGCCCCCACATCCAAATCACTTGCGGGTACTCAACGAGCTAACCCGACTTTAGTCACCATCTGAATAGTATGTATGTATAGTATATACCCGTGATCACCTCCCAATTGATCACGGCCCGATAGTATAGCAAGACAGACTGACAAGAATGTAGGGCTAATGATGATAAACTAGCATCCTATACTAAGCATTTAGGATTGCAGGTAAGGTATCAACAGATATAGCAACAATGACAGGCTATGCAACAGAATAGGATTAAGCGAAATAGTAACATGCTACACTACTCTAATACAAGCAGTAGAGGGTAGAATAGGCGATATCTGGTGATCAAAGGGGGGGCTTGCCTGGTTGCTCCGGCAAGAAGGGTTCGTCGTCGATGTAGTCGATCACAGGGGTACCGGCAGTGGCCTCGGTGTCTACCGGAAAGAAGTAACGGATGGGAACACAATAAATAAAAAAGCAATCAAAGCATCACAAAGCATAACATGTCAATACGTGGTGCTAGGTGTGCCCTAACGCAGTAGGAGGTGATACTGGCGAAGGGGAAAACGTCCGGGAAAGTATCCCCGGTGTTTTACGTTTTCGGACAGATGAACCGGAGGGGGAAAGTTGCGTGTTCGCTATGCTAGGGATGTGTGGCGGACGAACGAGCTACGTATCCGGATTCGTCTCATCGTTCTGAGCAACTTTCATGTACAAAGTATTTCCATCCGAATTACTAATTATTTTATATTCATTTTCAAAGTTTATTGCATTTTCTAGAATTAATTTAATTCAAAAATAGAACAGATTATATTTTTGTCACCTAGTGCTATTATAGCCATAGTGTATGACAGGTGGGGACAATGGGGTTGGGTTGACCTGGTCAAATGTTGACCGGTCAACATATGAATAGTGTAAGTGGGTCCCACATGTAATAGGCTTAGCCAACTAATCTAAACTAAATTAGTTTCGACCTAATTAAACTAGGTCGGCCACACACTGCTATGGCACAGCCCACGCGCACATAGCGCACACACACACAACGCTAGGGAGTAACTCTATTCATTTTAACACAAGATAGCATTTTGTGATTTTTGTAGGATTTAATCCATGCATTATCTGAAGCAGGTCCAATGGAACAAACTGAGGCTTGTTACATCTACTTTCCGTTCATATAATTTTTTACCCATGTTAGTACTTGTCTTAGCGCTGTTTAGTGGCAGTTAAGAAGGCTAGTCATTGTAGAAATACAAAAGCTAGCTACTGCTACAGTAACTGAATGTTACTGTAGCCGTGTAGCATAGCAGCAGACGGCGGCGGCGGGAGCAGCAAAGCTGCAGCGAAGCAAGCGGCATGCACACAGCCGCGCATGCTGGGCGCAGGGAGGGACGGACGCGAGGCGTGGGTGGCCGCGGCGCGAGCAGTGGCACGGGTTGAGCGCGGCCACGGCTCCGACGGCGACCAGAGCAGACTGCAGCAACGCAGCGGCAGTACAAAGCAGGCAAGCAGCAGAGTAGCACAAGGAGCAGCAGCAGGTAGCAAGCAACAGCAGCCGAGCAACAGTAGTGGCACAGCAGCAGGCACGCGGGCGCGGCCAAGGCCCGGCCGGCGCGTGGGCTGGGCGCGGATGTTCAGGGGCGCGACGGACGGGGGTGAGCGCGAGCTCGGGCAAGGGCTGCTACGGCGATAGATCGACGGGAAAAAGAGGGGAATCGGCCCGGGGCTCACATCGGGGGTCGGTGGTGAGGTCGAGGAGGCCGGGGAAGGTCGGGACGCGATGAATCCGCCGCCGAATAGGGTCGGCCGGGCTTGAGGACGACGTCCGTTGGCGACGAGCAGGGGCCTTCAGCTCGAACTTGCCCTCGCAGGTCAAGTGGAAGACGGAGGCGCGTCTCCTCGAGACCTTGGAACGACGAACGCTGGCCGATGGACACCGTGACGTCGAAGAAGACGATGAGCGCGGTGGCAGTAGCTCGGGCGCGAGGAAAACCGAGAGGGAGAGGGGCGAGAGCGGGGAGGGCAGGCGATCTTGGGTTCGGGGCACCGTGGGGCAGGTCTTGTAGGCGTCGGGGAGCTGCCGGATGGCTGCCCCGTGGCCATCGGCGCCGTGGACGGACGCTGTGCGTCCATGGTGGCTGCATGAACAGGGAGGAAGGGGATGAACGGGTGTTGGGCTGGCCTTGCCAATTTGGCCTAGTGGCTGAGAGTAACAGGGGGGCCTCTCCTTTTCTATTTGGTTTTTGTTCTTTTTAAAACTTATCGGTTTTCTTTTTTTTAGTTTTGTTTTATTTTTAGTTCTATAAAATATAACACTAGCCCCTAAATTAGTATTTAGTAAATAGGCCACTGCCATAATTAATTTGGTACATTAATTAAATAGTTGGCATTTGTTTATTTAATTAAAAGCATTTAATAAATGTTTTCAGCTATTGTTTTATTTATTTTAAAGTATTCAAACATTTTATAAAGGTGTAGTTTTTCTACCATAATTACCTATGCATTATTTGGCATTACACGAACATTTTAGTTTTAATATTTGAAAATTCTCACCGTTTGACTTTAATTCAAATTTAATTTTAATCTGTCTTAAACTAACGCGAGTTTATCAACAGTAACCGAGGCGACGTGGCATCATTAGCAAATGTTCACTGTAGCTTAATTATCCGGGCGTCACAATTCTCCTCCACTACAAGAAATCTCGTCCCGAGATTTTAAGAGGTGGAGTAAGGGGGAAAGGTCTGGTTACGAAATTCTAACGAATCTTCTCGGTCTTGGTTGCTCTTCTCGAAGAGGTCGATCCACTACATTGATGTCTTCATTTCTCTGCTCCAGGTCATCATGATGAAGGCGTCTTCCTTTCTTCGAGAACTCCATCGTACTTATGAAAGAATAAGGGGGTGTATACCGGGGGAACGGACCTCTGCATGGTTGACTAACCGGTAGATAACATCAGGGAAGGTGACGGAAAATAACTCTCGAATGAACTTAAGAAGATATCGAGAGCAAAGTAAGAAGGTACCATAAGAAGTTTCAGGCGGATAGACAATCAGCGTTGCCTGAAATAGCGCATGAAAGGGGTTCAGAGCAACGAGAATTAGTTTTGTGTCTGATACTAGAATTGACGATCTCTCGGAAGGTGGTCTGTGAATTACATACGAGGCCACACGCGAGGAATAACTTTGGGAATAGGGGGTGCACAGGAGAGTCAGGTTTCGATCATGTGGAACTGTGAGTTATGGGCCCACCATGTGGGTTAAAAGTAGGAAGAGTGGTGAAATCTTGCACGGTTTTGATAGCAAGGCATGTCAGAGGGTGGCCTATCAGTTATGTCGGCAACAAAGTCGGTACCAAGGGCGATGGACAAAGAGAACCATTTTCCTGCTCGTTGAAACGAGGCGGACCAATAGGCAAAGTTCTCATCCATCGGTGGTTACCGGAATGCCATCAACAAAAGCAACAAGGTCTTACCGACACGGTTGTACACCAAGGTGTTTACATAAGTAGGAGAATATTGCTGCTTAGATCATATAGATCACCAGTAATGTTAAACAAAACAATGGAAAGGAGAAGGTGATCGTCAGTTTAAACAGAACAATGGAAAGGACAATGTGTCTAAACACATATTTCAGGGGTATATCCTTCCCAAGGGAAGCAGAGCATGATATCCATGACATGATATAATGTAGAAAACCCTTTAGGTAAGGCGAGAAAAATTTCATGACATTCACCATACAACGGTGTTTGGATAATAGAGCAAGAAACATTTAGCATTGGGCTTCAAATGTTCTTGTTGAAAATCAGAGTACCACAGACATGCTTCAAGATAGCATTGCATGGTCTTCAAGCAAAGGTTGGACTTGGATACACAAAGGATTCATCAGGAACAACTTATAGAATAAGTCATACAATTTCCTCACGGAAGAATGGTTAACCTTGCTAAAAAGGAAACTATAACAGCAGGTCCTCCGGCCAGGTGTGCTAGGCATGACATCACCTTACCAGGTCATATAAAGTCCAATATTATAACTCTTGGAAATATGTTCCAACCATCATATCTGACTGAGATTCAGATTTGATTGGTGTCAAATGACCTCAGACTCAGGATGCCTGAGAAGAAAAGGTGCAACACAAATTGACGAGATGACATTGTAAGATCCTCGGGAAATGAACTATGGAAGCGAGTTTCGAAACAAGAGTTCATCATTAAATCAAGGAAAGGGTGAGGAGGTGACTGATGGACTCAGCGCCAATCCATTGAGAATTCCAAGAAGATGGATTTCCACAATCATGTGAACAAGGAGATAACATTGTCAAATCAAATGGTGTAATGATGTATGCTCGAGGAAAACATACACAATTAAACATTGGTTGAAAGGTGCACCCGAAATATGGGCTTAGGTAGCATGGCCAATGTTAGAATGGCGATTCGATAACCAACGGTCTAAGAATGAAATATCGACCAATAACTTCAAAGCAATAGGGTTGCTAGAAGGGCAGAATCCAAACAACACCGTTCACCTGCTGGTATCCCGGTTAGAACCAACACGGGGACCAAGAAAGAATGGTGATGGTGAGAAGTATCATCATACCGAGAATTTCTAAGAGGTGGAGCAATCCCCACAACATTCTCGACAGAAAAGACAGTAATACTTCAAGGCAGAACACAACACTAGCTGGAGAGCAAGTTGTATTCATAATGTGGACAAGTTCGCGATGAAAGGAAGTCAAGGGTGTTGTCGATGATAATAAAAATCATCGAGGGCAAGGAGGGTATTTCTCATCATGAACACAGTTGACATCTCAAAAGAAGTCAAGTGTTGAAGGTGATCTGACACATCTACCGGGAGGTTTCGAGAGGATGCAATCAAACAACAACGACAACAAGCAATGGAATGACAAAGTGGCAAGTTATAGGATCAATATATAAGATGCAAGATCGGAACCAAAGTTGCCTTTCAAGACAAGCAACATGATGTTGAAAGCTCGACGTAAGTCATGCTCACACACTGAAGAATTCGTGCACCAGAGAAGGACAAGGTAGCACAGTCAAAGATAGCAAGACCAGGATGCAGCCGATAGTCTAGGAATGACCAGATTGAGTTCAGAATTTCCTATTAAAAAAATACTAGGGGTATTTGATTTGTAGTGCGGAATAATTTCACTAGTCAGTGTCCTCGGTTGATAACAACCCAGAACCCGTAGAGTGATTACGACAGGAAATACATTACTTCAACAAAGTTAGTAAGATGTGGTGCAATGGCAAGACATCTTCGAGATACCAGGGGGTAATACTCGAAGGTAGAACATGATAGAAGTAGAACTGGGTCATTGACCTATGACAGTAGATATTTCAACCTTGCCAAAAATAGATGAGGCACGGGAATGAATTCCCATTAGATATATCAGATCAGGACAGCATGGTCAGAACCATAACTGTAAGGAATCAATTCAAGAATACCGAAAGAATCATATAGTTGGATAATCATTTTGCAAGAAGCTTCCGAGACGGTCTACATCATTTTCATGGGCATGAACACAAAGTTCAAGGTCGACCCCCACTTCTTTAATGCATATCATTTCATTCAACTCTCGTTTTGATAACAACTGTAGTGTTGGAATTTTATTTGGTATAACACCGGAAGAGTATGACTTGTGAAAACTTTCGGGTTCTCATGGATTAGGGGAAGGCATAGGTTCAACCCATCGGGCATCTTTGTAACATATACCACAAGTTTCAAAAGTAAATACACAAGCTCGAAAGCAGAGCATGGTTGGCCAAGCAAAGGATACAATTTACCAAAGGCATTATATATCAGGGGAAGGACCCACAAGGTGATTGAATATGAAGGACACTATCGGATAACAATCCAACAATGGATCGAGTGATCCACAACGGAGCTGCTGTGAGTATCGGTACTCACTCAGAGGAAGAAGAATGCAGAGGCATCATATTCAAGAATCACCTAATTAGTCTGATGCTTAAATAGAAAGAAATTATGGTTTCCAAAACGAAGGATGAGAAGCAGACGCTCTGATCAAGGATGGATAAGTTGAAACACTTAGTTGGGCAATCAATAAAGGTTTGAATTGCCGAGAACCAACTCATGTCCGGAATGACGCCTGAGCCGGAAAGATGATTTTAAAAAGGATAACCTGATGACTGCGTGCGTATGCACACATTGAACCAATAGGCTCAAAATGACTAAGACAAGGGATGTTAACGAGGACTACTATTCATAAGGAATTAACCATAATGCAAGCAAGCAAGAGTTTCAAGAGTAACAGGCTACAGAGGATTTTCGAAAGATCGAAAAGTATTCCGAAGAATTATGTGAGATACATGAACAATTGAGATGAACGGATCCTCGATAAATGTGAGAAAAAACCCATAAGGGTTTTCATGCGAAATAAAACTGCAAGCCAGTAAACTCAAAGGATTCTCGGGACAATGGAGAATATCTCGAGGCATCTTGTAACAACAAGAGCGACGAGCAATGATCAAGAGAATGACAGGTGCATGCAGATATCCATAGGGATATGCCGGTGGCAGTGAATTGCAAAGGCGATGATCACAAGGGTCTCGGGAAAATATCGAGGGATATCCTCAGAATCTTCTGACGAAGCAGGTGATCTTCCAGAATGAGGGCTCTCCGGGAGAAATAGTTACGAGAACCTAGAGTTAGAGTTAGGAAAACCATTTAACCCGAATAAAAGAGATATCAGAGTCCTAGAGTAAAGGTCGAGGAGTAAAAGATCCTAATACCACCCAATGGCGACGTGGGCCCGTAAGCCACACAGCCAAGTTAGTAAAACAATTTTCGGCTTCTAGACTCAACTTCGGCCAAGGAGTTGGAAAGGGGATTCCTACAGGCAGTCGGCTCTGATACCAACTTGAGACGCCCCCGATTCAATCGTACACTAATCATACACGCAAACGTGTACGATCAAGATCACGGACTCACGTGAAGGTATCACAACACAACTCTAAAAATAAAATAAGTCATACAAGCATCATAATACAAGCCAGGGGCCTCGAGGGCTCGAATACAAGTGCTCGATCATAGACGAGTCAGCAGAAGCAACAATATCTGAGTACAGACATAAGTTAAACAAGTTGCCATAAGATGGCTAGCACAAACTGGGATACATATCGAAGAGGTGCAGGCCTCCTGCCTGGGATCCTCCTAAACTACTCCTGGTCGTCGTCAGCGGCCTGCACGTAGTAGTAGGCACTTCCAGTGTAGTCGTTAGCGACGATGGCGTCTGGATCCTGGGCTCCAACGTCTGGTTGCGGCAACCAAGAAGAAAAGGAAAGAGGGGTACACTACATATGCATGGGTATATGTGTAAAGAGGCAATATCGATGGACTGAACTGCAGAATGCTAGAATAATAGGGGGATAGCCAGTCCTATCAAAGACTATGCTTATGGCAGCCTCCGTCTTGCAGCATGTAGAAGAGAGTAGATTGAAGTCCTCCAAGTAGCATCGCATAGCATAATCCTACCCGGCGATCCTCCCCTCGTCGCCCTGTGGAAAAGCGATCACCGGGTTGTCAGTGGAACTTGTCTAGGTGTGTTTTATTAAGTATCCCGCCCTAGTTGTCATAAGGTCAAGGTACAACTCCGGGTCGTCCTTTTACCGAGGGACACGGCTATTCGAATAGATAAACTTCCCTGCAGGGGTGCACCACATAACCCAACACGCTTGATCCCATTTGGCCGGACACACTTTTCTGGGTCATGCCCGGCCTCGGAAGATCAACACGTCGCAGCCCCACCTAGGCACAACAGAGAGGTCAGCACGTCGGTCTAACTCCCTATGGCGCAGGGGTCTGGGCCCATCGCCCTTTGCACACCTGGACGTTGTGAACGCAGCCGGAAGCAGAACTAGCCCCCTTAATACAAGAACGGGCTTACGTTCCAATCCGGCGTGCGCTGCTCAGTCGCTGACGTCACGAAGGCTTCGGCTGATACCACGACGTCGAGTGCCCATAACTGTTCCCGCGTAGTTGGTTAGTGTGTATAGGCCAGTGACCAGACTCAGATCAAATATCAAGATCTCGTTAAGCGTGTTATTAAGAAGTAACCGCGGACGCCGACCAGGGCCAGGCCCACCTCTCGCCTAGGTGGTCTCAACCTTCCCTGTCTCTCCGCCACAAAGTAACAGTCGGGGGCCGTCGGGAACCCAGGCCCACCTCTACCGGGATGGAGCCACCTGTTCTTCCAGCCCCCACATCCAAATCACTTGCGGGTACTCAACGAGCTGACCCAACTTTAGTTACCATCTGAATAGTATGTATGTATAGTATATACCCGTGATCACCTCCCAAGTGATCACGGCCCGATAGTATAGCAAGGCAGACTGACAAGAATGTAGGGCCAATGATGATTAACTAGCATCATATACTAAGCATTTAGGATTGCAGGTAAGGTATCAACAGATATAGCAACAATGACAGGCTATGCAACAGAATAGGATTAAGCGAAACAGTAACATGCTACAATACTCTAATGCAAGCAGTAGAGGGTAGAATAGGCGATATCTGGTGATCAAAGGGGGGGCTTGCCTGGTTGCTCTGGCAAGAAGGGTTCGTCATCGATGTAGTCGATCACAGGGGTACCGGCAGTGGCCTCGATGTCTAACGGAAAGAAGTAACGGATGGGAACACAATAAATAACAAAGCAATCAAAGCATCACAAAGCATAACATGTCAATACGCGGTGCTAGGTGTGCCCTAACGCAGTAGGAGGTGATACCGGCGAAGGGGGAAAACGTCCGGGAAAGATCCCCGGTGTTTTGCATTTTCGGACAAATTAACCAGAGGGGGAAAGTTGCGTGTTCGCTATGCTAGGGATGTGTGGCGGACGAACGGGCTACGTATCCGGATTCGTCTCATCGTTCTGAGCAACTTTCATGTACAAAGTATTTCCATCCGAGTTACTGATTATTTTATATTCATTTTCAAAGTTTATTGCATTTTCTAGAATTAATTTAATTCAAAAATAGAACAAATTATAATTTTGTCACCTAGTGTTATTATAGCCATAGTGTATGACAGGTGGGGACAGTGGGGTTGGGTTGACCCGGTCAAATGTTGACTGGTCAACATATGAATAGTGTAAGTGGGTCCCACATGTAATAGGCTTAGACTAATTAATTAACCAACTAATCTAAACTAAATTAGTTTAGACCTAATTAAACTAGACCGGCCACACACTGCTGTGGCACAGCCCACGCGCACACAGCGCAACGCTAGGGAGTAACTCTATTCCTCTTAACACAAGATAGCATTTTGTGATTTTTGTAGGATTTAATCCATGCATTATGTGAAGCAGGTCCAATGGAACAAATTGAGGCTTGTTACGTCTACTTTTCGTTCATATAATTTTTACCCATGTTATAACTTGTCTTAGCGCTCTTTAGTGGCAGTTAAGAAGGCTAGTCATTGTAGAAATACAAAAGCTAGCTATTGCTACAGCATAGCAGCAGACAGCGGCTGCGGGGGCAGCAAAGCTGCAGCGAAGCAAGCGGCATGCACACGGCCGCGCATGCTGGGCGCCGGGAGGGACGGACGCGAGGCGTGGGCGGCCGCGGCGCGAGCAGTGGCACGGGTTGAGCGCGGCCACGGCCCCGACGGCAACTAGAGCAGACTGCAGCAACGCAGCGGCAGTACAAAGCAGCCAAGCAGCAGAGTAGCGCAAGGAGCAGCAGTAGGTAGCAAGCAACGATAGCCGAGCAACAGTAGTGGCACAGCAGCAGGCACGCGGGCGCGGCCAAGGCCCAGCCGGCGCGTGGGCTGGGCGCGGATGTTCAGGGGTGCGACGGACGGGGGTGAGCGCGAGCTCGGGCAATGGCTGCTACGGCGATAGATCGACGGGAAAAAGAGGGGAATCGGCCCGGGGCTCACATCGGGGGTCAGTGGCGAGGTCGAGGACGCAACGAATCCGCCGCCGAATAGGGCCGGCCGGGCTTGAGGATGATGTCCGTTGGCGACGAGCAGGGGCCTTCAGCTCGAACTTGCCCTCGCAGGTGAAGTGGATGACGGAGGCGCGTCTCCTGGAGACCTTGGAACGACGAACGCTGACCGGTGGACACCGTGACGACAAAGAAGACGATGACCACGGTGACAGTAGCTCGGGCGCGAGGAAAACCAAGAGGGAGAGGGGCGAGAGCGGGGAGGGGAGGCGATCTAGGGTTCGGGGCGCCGCGGGGCTGGTCTTGTAGGCGTCGGGGAGCTGCCGGATGGCTGCCCCGTGGCCATCGGCGCCGTGGACGGACGCTCTGCGTCCACGGTGGCTGCATGAATAGGGAGGAAGGGGATGAACGGGTGTTGGGCTGGCCATGCCAATTTGGCCTAGTGGCTGAGAGGAACAGGGGGGCCCTTTCTTTTCTATTTGGTTTTTTTCTTTTTAAAACTTATCGGTTTTCTTTTTTTTTAGTCTCATTTTATTTTTAGTTCTATAAAATATAACACTAGCCCCTAAATTAGTATTTAGGAAATAGGCCACTGCCATAATTAATTTGGTACATTAATTAAATAGTTGGCATTTGTTTATTTAATTAAAAGCATTTAATAAATGTTTTCAGCTACTGTTTTATTTATTTTAAAGTATTCAAGCATTTTATAAAGGTGTAGTTTTTCTACCATAATTACCTATGCATTATTTGGCATTACACGAACATTTTAGTTATAATATTTGAAAATTCTCACCGTTTGACTTTAATACAAATTTAATTTTAATCTGTCTTAAACTAATGCGAGTTTATCAACAGTAACCGAGGCAACGTGGCATCATTAGCAAAGGTTCACTGTAGCTTAATTATCTGGGTGTCACACAATGGATGCACTAGAGCTATAGATAAATGCTCAACAAAAGAAAACTAGTGGGTGTGCATCCAACTTGCTTGCTCACGAAGACCTAGGGCATTTGAAGAAGCCCATCATAGGAATATACACGCCAAGTTTTATAATGAAAAATTCCCACTAGTATGAAAACGACAACTTATGAGACTCACTATATGAAAACATGGTGCTACTTTGAAGCACAATATATGAGACTCACTACATGAAGAACAAGGTGCTACTTTGAAGCACAAATGTGGAAAAAGAGATAGTAACATTGCCCTTTTTATTTATTTTCTTTTTCTTTCCTTTTTTTTCTTTTTTTCTTTTTCTTTCTTTTTTTTATTTTGGGCCTTTCTTTTTTTTCTTTTGGCCTTTCTTTTTTTTTCTTCTTTTTTTCTTTGGGCAATGTTCTAATAATGATGATCATCACACTTATATTGATTACAACATAAGAATTACAACTCGAAACTAGAACAAGATATGACTCTATATGAATGCCTTCGGCGGTGTACCGGGATGGTGCAATGAATCAAGAGTGACATGTATGAAAAATAATGCATGGTGGCTTTGCCACAAATATGATGTCAACTACATGATCATGCAATGGCAATATGACAAAAGTAAAGTATGTCATGATGATGATGAACGGAACGGTGGAAAGTTGCATGGCAATATATCTCGAAATGGCTATGGAAATGTCATAATAGGTAGGTATGGTGGCTGTTTTGAGGAAGATATAGGGAGGTTTATGTGTGATAGAGCGTATTGTATCACGGGGTTTGGATGCACCGGTGAAGTTTGCACCAACTCTCAAGGTGAAAAAGGGCAATGCACGGTACCGAAGAGGCTAGCAAAGGCGGAAAGGTAAAAGTGTGTATAATCCATGGACTCAACATTAGTCAAAAGAACTCATATACTTATTGCAAAAATTTAGAAGTCATCAAAAATCAGGTACTACGCGCATGCTCCTAGGGGATAGATTGGTAGGAAAAGACCATCGCTCGTCCCCGACCGCCACTCATAAGGATGCACAAGCCAGGTACACTTCATGTTTCAAATTTGTTACACAACTTGAACCATACGTGCATGCTACGGGACTTGCAAACTTCAACACAAGCATTATTTAAATTCATAATCACCCAACTAGCATGACTTTAATATCACTACCTCCATATCTCAAAACAATTATCAAGTATCAAATTGATCATAGCATCCAATTCACTTCCTATGATAGTTTTTATCATACCCAACTTGGATGCTCATCATTCTATGACCAATTTTATAACCATAGCAAATACCATGCTGTTCTAAAAGACTCTCAAAATAATATAAGTGAAGCATGAGAGACTAGCAATTTCTTCAAAATTAAGTCACCACCGTGCTGTAAAAGATATAAGTGAAGCACTAGAGCAAAAAATATCTCCCAAAAGGTGTGTACAGCAAGGATGATTGTGGTAAACTAAAAACAAAGGCTAATATAATACACGACGCTCCAAGTAAAACACATATCATGTGGCGAATAAAAATATAGCTCCAAGTAAAGTTACCAATGAACGAAGACGAAAGAGGGGATGCCTTCCCGGGGCATCCCCAAGCTTAGGCTTTTGGCTATTCTTGAATATCTTGGGGTGCGATAGGCATCCCCAAGCTTAGTCTCTTGCCACTCTTTATTCCATAGTCCATCAAAGCTTTACCCAAAACTTGAAAACTTCAGAACACAAAACTCAACAGGAAATCTTATAAGCTCCGTTAGTGAAAGAAAACAAAACCACCACATAAGATACTGTAATGAACTCATTATTTATTTATTTTGGTGTTAAACCTACTGTATTCCAACATCCTTATGGTTTATAAACTAATTTACTAGCCATAGATACATTGAAATAAGCAAACAACACACGAAAAACAGAATCTGTCAAAAACAGAAGAGTCTGTAGCAATCTGTAACTAACGCAAATTTATGGAACTCTAAAAATTCTACCAAAATAGGAAGTCCTGGACAATTTGTTTATTGAACATAAGCAAAAAGAATCAACGCAAAATCAGGTTCCTGTAATTTAACAAAATTATATTCGTGCGTGCAAAGTTTCTGTTTTTCAGCAGAATCAAATCAACTATCATCGTAGGTTATCCTATAGGTTCTACTTGGCACAAACACTAATTAAAAGATAAAAACACATATAAACAGAAGGTAGATGCAAGATTTATTACTAAACAGGAGCAAAAACAAAAATATAAAGAAAATTGGGTTGCCTCCCAACTAGCGCTATCGTTTAACGCCCCTAGCTAGGCATAAAAGCAAAGATAGATCTAACGGGTGCCATCTTTGGCACTAAATTCATAAGTAGCACGCATGATAGATTCATAAGGTAATTTGAATTTATTTCTTGGAAAGTGCTCCATGCCTTTCTTTAATGGAAATTGGAATCTAATATTCCCTTCCTTCATATCAATAATCGCACCAATCATTCTAAGGAAAGGTCTAGCATTAAAGTTTCCTCTATAAGCATTGTTTCCAAAACTATTCCTACCAACAAAATTCACATCCATAGATTCATTATTATTCTCAATCAAAGAAGACAAAGGCATATCATTGGGATCAAGAGGAGTATTTTTAGTAGCAAACATCTTCATAAGTTCATCCATCTTTCCACTCAAAACATTGATTTCTTCTATAGCATGCACTTTTTGACTAGAAGATCTTTCGGTGTGCCATTGAGAATAATTAGCCATAATATTATCAAGATGTTTTGTAGCATCTCCTAACGTGATTTCCATAAATGTGCCTCCCGCGGCCGAATCTAAGATATTTCTAGAAGCAAAGTTCAAACCGACATAAAAATTTTGTATGATCATCCATAAATTCAAACCATGAGTAGGGCAATTGTGAAGCATCAATTTCATTCTTTCCCAAGATTGGGCAACATGCTCATGATCAAGTTGTTTAAATTTCATGATATCATTCCTAAGAGTGATAATCTTAGCGGGAGGAAAATACTTAGAGATAAAAGCATCTTTGCACTTGTTCCAAGAATCAATACTATTTTTAGGCAAAGACAAAAACCAAACTTTAGCACGATATCTAAGTGAAAACAGGAATAACTTCAATTTGACAATATTGTTATCTGTATCTTTCTTCTTTTGCATATCACACAAATCAACAAAATTGTTTAGATGAGCAGCGGCATCTTCACTAGGAAGGCCGGCAAATTGATCTTTCATAACAAGATTCAGCAAAGCGGTATTGATTTCACAAGACTCAACATCATTAAGAGGAGCAATCGGAGTACTAAGGAAATCATTATTATTGGTATTCGAGAAATCACACAATTTGGTATTATCTTGCGCCATGGCAACAAGTAATCCAACACACAAGCAAATAGAAAAAGGCAAGCGAAAAGAGAGGAGGAGATTGGGAAAGAGAGGGCAAATAAAACGGCAAGGGTGAAGTGGGGGAGAGGAAAATGAGAGGCAAATGGCAAATAATGTAAATGCGAGGGAGATGGGTTTGTGATGGGTACTTGGTGTGTCTTGACTTGAGCGAAGACCTCCCCGGCAACGGCGCCAAAAATCCTTCTTGCTATGTCTTGAGCTTGCGTTGGTTTTCCTCGAAGAGGAGAGGGTGATGCAGCGATAGTAGCGTAAGTATTTCCCTCAGTTTTTGAGAACCAAGGTATCAATCCAGTAGGAGGCTCCTCAAAAGTCCCACGCACCTACACAAACAAACTGAGAACTCGCAACCAACGCAATAAAGGGGTTGTCAATCCCTTCACGGCCACTTGCGGAAGTGAGATCTAATAAAGATAGTATGATAAGATAAATATATTTTTGGTATTTATAATATAGATGTAAAAAGTAAAGATGCAAATAAAAGTAGATTGAAAGAAAATATGATAAGAGATAGACCCGGGGGCCATAGGTTTCACTAGTGGCTTCTCTCAAGATAGCATAAGTACTACGGAGGGTGAACAAATTACTGTCGAGCAATTGATAGAAAAGCAAATAATTATGAGATTATCTAGGCATGATCATGTATATAGGCATCACGTCCATAACAAGTAGACCGACTCCTGCCTGCATCTACTACTATTACTCCACACATCGATCGACTCCTGCCTGCATCTAGAGTATTATGTTCATAAGAACAGAGTAACGCATTAAGCAAGATGACATGATGTAGAGGGATAAACTCAAGCAATATGATATAAACCCCATCTTGTTATCCTTGATGGCAACAATACAATACGTGCCTTCAACCCTTTCTGTCACTAGGTAAGGACACCGCAAGATTGAACCCAAAGCTAAGCACTTCTCCCATGGCAAGAAAGATCAATCTAGTAGGCCAAACCAAACTGATAATTTGAAGAGACTTGCAAAGATAACTCAACCATACATAAAAGAATTCAGAGAAGATTCAAATATTATTCATAGATAAACTTGATCATAAACCCACAATTCACCGGATCACGACAAACACACCGCAAAAAGAGTTTACATCGAATAGATCTCCACAAGAGAGGGGGAGAACATTGTATTGAGATCCAAAAAGAGAGAAGAAGCCATCTAGCTAATAACTATGGACTCGTAGGTCTGTGGTAAACTACTCACAACTCATCGGAGGGGCAAGGATGTTGATGTAGAAGCCCTCCGTGGTCGATTCCCCCTCTGGCAGAGTGCAGGCGAAGGCTCCAAGATGAGATCTCGTGGATACAGAAGGTTACGGCAGTGGAAATTGTGTTTCGTGGTGCTCCTGGATGTTTTCGGGGTATGTAGGTATATATAGGAGGAAGAAGTACGTCGGTGGCCGCCCGAGGGGCCCACAAGACAGGGGGCGCACCCTACAGGGGGGGGGGGCTCCTATCTCGTGGGGGCCTTGGCTGCTTCTTGACTTGCACTCCAAGCCCTCTGGATCACGTTCGTTCCAAAAATCACGCTCCCGAAGGTTTCATTCCGTTTGAACTCCGTTCGATATTCCTTTTCTTCGAAATACTGAATAGGCAAAAAAAACAGCAATATGGGCTGGGCCTCCGGTTAGTAGGTTAGTCCCAAAAATGATATAAATGTGTAAAATAAAGCCCATAAACATTCAAAAGGGGTAATATAATAGCATGGAACAATAAAAAATTATAGATACGTTGGAGACGTATCACGACGTCGTCATCACCGTCATTGTCCTCTTCGTCACTGTCGCTCGAGGAGGAGCTTTGATCGTCGGCCAAGCTCTCCGCGCAGCACCTTAAGCAAGCACCCAAACACCCGAAGACCTTGACGGAGAGCAGGGTGGCATCCATTAATTTGAAATGGAGAACGTGCCCAGCCGCCAAGCTATGGGCACGAGCAAAAGCTTTCCAGCCACGCTAGAGAAGCATGACATGAGGCGCAGGGAATTCTATGTCCGCCCGCATGCTGCCATTACAGCAATCCCTCATGTGCAGCCTCAATCCTGGCGGCTATTCTACCTCCATCACCCTTGCGACAGGGGTGGGAAGCCAAAGGCGGCTGCGCGGAGGCCCGCGCAGCTTGACGATGAATTCCAACGTCTGGTCCCCAACATGGCCCTCCATCGGAGCCAGGGCGGCCGGGGAAGGAGCCACCACGTCCTCCCCAACCCCTGGCACCACGGAGACCACGCCCACGTCCTCTGGCGCCACCTTACGCGTTGTACTCCGCCCCTGCATCCTTTGTAGGGGGAGAGAGGCGCTGCCGAGAAGAGACCCTCGTCGCCACCGCTGGGGTTCGACCACGACCTCTTCCCCTCACCATAGTGGAAGAGGGATGCGAGGAGAAAAACAAGGAGGAGATGCGTGTGGGTGAGTTCTATGTCTTGAGCTTGCGTTGGTTTTCCTTGAAGAGGAAAGGGTGATGCAGCAATAGTAGCGTAAGTACATTTGGAAATGCTCCTGTACCTTCAAAATCAAGGTTTTTGGTTGGCTTTTATTGATGGATCGACTTAACACATGGGATATGATGCAGAGAAGGCATTGGAATATCCGGGATGATACTTGTGTTTTGTGCGAGTCTTCCTTCCATGAAGATAGAGTCCACCTTTTTTTCTCTTGCAATTTTAGTCAAAGAGTTTGGAATTATCTTGGGATTTCCTGGCCAGCAGCACCCAACCAGTCTACTTTCATGATGGCTTCAGCTTCTAGGAAGGATTTCAATAGGCCTTTCTATTCTGAGGTGGTTTTTACTGCAGCATGGAACATTTGGACGCAGAGGAATGGCAAGATCTTTAGAAATGAGACTCCTAGTTTTAGAGCTTGGAGGAGCAATTTTGTGTATGACATTTCATTATTAGCTCACAGAATCAAATGTAAATATAGGGACAGTCTGTTAGCTTCGATAGCTTCTCTCCCCTAACTCTCTTTGTAAGTATGATAGCTCTCTTTGTAACTCTTGTATTTTCTTTCTTTTCACCTTAGTTGTACAGAGAACCTTTGGTTTTTTTTGGATTGAATAAAGGGCTGTGAGGCTGTTGCCTTGCAGTATATAGTCAAAAAAATAGTAGCGTAAGTATTTCCCTCAGTTTTTGAGAACCAAGGTATCAATCCAGTAGGAGGCTCCTCAAAACTCCCACGCACCTACATAAACAAACAAGAACTGGCAACCAACACAATAAAGGGGTTGTCAATCCCTTCACGGCCACTTGCGAAAGTGAGATCTGATAGAGATAATATGATAAGATAAATATTTTTGGTATTTTTATGATATAGATTGGAAAAGTAAAAGATGCAAATAAAAGTAGTTTGAAAGCTTATATGATAAGAGATAGACCCGGGGGCCATAGGTTTCACTAGTGGCTTCTCTCAAGATAGCATAAGCATTACGATGGATGAACAAATTACTGTCGAGCAATTGATAGAAAAGCGAATAATTATGAGATTATCTAGGCATGATCATGTATATAGGCATCACGTCCATGACAAGTAGACCGACTCCTGCCTGCATCTACTACTATTACTCCACACACTGACCGCTATCCAGCATGCATCTAGAGTATTAAGTTCATAAAGAACAGAGTAATGCATTAAGAAAGATGACATGATGTAGAGGGATAAACTTATGCAATATGATATAAACCCCATCTTTTTATCCTCGATGGCAACAATACAATACGTGCCTTGCTGCCCCTGCTGTCACTGGGAAAGGACACCGCAAGATTGAACCCAAAGCTAAGCACTTCTCCCATTGCAAGAAAGATCAATCTAGTAGGCCAAACCAAACTGATAATTTGAAGAGACTTACAAAGATAACTTAATCACACATAAAAGAATTCAAAGGAGATTCAAATATTTCTCATAGATAAACTTGATCATAAACCCACAATTCATCGGATCTCGACAAACACACCGCAAAAAAGAGTTACATCGAATAGATCTCCAAGAAGATCAAAGAGAACTTTGTATTGAGAATCAAAGAGAGAGAAGAAGCCATCTAGCTAATAACTATGGACCCGAAGGTCTGTGGTAAACTACTCACAACTCATTGGAAGGGCCTTGGAGATGATGTAGAGGCCCTTCTTGGTCGATTCCCCCTCCGGCAGAGCGCTGTCGAAGGCTCCAAGATGGGATCTCGCGGATACAGATGGTTACGGCGGTGGAAATAGTTTTTCGTGGTGCTCCTTGATGGTTTTGGGGTACATGGGTATATATAGGAGGAAGAAGTAGGTCGGTGGACGCTCAAGGGGCCCACGAGTTTGGGGGGCGTGCCCACCTGTAAGGGGCGCGCCGGGCACCCTCGTGTCCGCCTCCTCTGTTGCTTGACGTCTACTCCAAGTTCCCTGGATCACGTTTGTTCCAAAAAGATCGCTCCCAAAGGTTTCATTCCGTTTGGACTCCGTTTGATATTCCTTTTCTTCGAAACACTGAAATAGGCAAAAAAATAGCAATTCGGGTTGGGCCTCCGGTTAGTAGGTTAGTCTGAAAAATGATATAAAAGTGTGAAGTAAAGCCCATAAACATCCAAAACGGGTAATATAATATCATGGAACAATCAAAAATTATAGATACGTTGGAGACGTATTAGCGAGCCCTCCATCTATGCCCCCTTTTATAGGGAGGCATGGCCGGGGGCTGGCTCCTTACCACCCAGAGGGCAACTGCCCCACTCCACCACTCTAGCTCCTATGCATCGCTGACGACGTACTGAATCGAGACCACCGGCTTGCGCCTGCGCCTAGATTTCTGCCATGGCACTCTTTCCCGCACCCTACGCATCTGCCACCAACCCCACGGAATGCATGCAGCGTACATGGTGGAAATGGCAGGAGTGGTAGGACAAGTAAATGGTAGTTACCTCCCGGTGAACATGGGCGCCCACGGGCCACGACGTGGATTGCCCCACGCTGTTTCGCACGACTCACAGAAAAAACCGAAACTGACTCAATCACAGGTTAATGAAGAAGCAAGGAGAAACGCCAAGAGAGACTTGAATCCCTTGGTGGCATGGCTCAGGTGCTCGCCTATGTAGTTGTTGGGGCCTACCCCAACGACGCTCGGTAGCACGTATGGGCCATGCCCGGGGACTCATGTTGGTACAACAAACATTTATGTTTGTTACCCAAACTTATACACAGGCGTGTTGGCATCGAATAGCTACACCAACATGCAAAGCAAGGGAAAGTCAGAGAAGTAGCTCTTAGTGAGATCAAAGAGCGGATCAAGAATACCAAGTGAAAGAACATGCGGTGCCCCCATGTTTGGTTTTGGTAATTGATGACAATCTCTATGGACTAATGGTTGCCTTGAGTTATATTTGAAGGTTTTGTCCATAGGCTTTTCTTGAAGTCCATGTGTTGGTTTCAAGGAGTTTATGAGTTGATCAAGGTGCTATTAAGGAATTATCCAAAGATTGGTCATGTGAGTGTTGAGCTTATTGCAAGCATGTTTTGAAGAAGAAGATTGTGTGATCATTCATGTTTACCTTCAAGACATCATCCAAATGAAGAGAGTTGGAAAGATTCAAGGTAGATCAAGACTAAGTCAAGAGTGAATCAAGTTGATCAACTCACAAAGCGTAGAAGATGTACCGAGAGAGATCAAGTGATCCCATGGTATGGTAAGCATTGTCAATTACGCTCTGTGTACTAACCCATGGTCTTCGTGAGAGTTCTTTGTGGGGTTAGGATGCGGTGTGCAAGTTTAAGTGATGCATCACGAAGAGATCAAGTGCTTGAAGCTTGCCACCCATTGTGGTGACAATGGACTTGTGAAGATGAGCCGAAGAGTGGCTCACCCATAGTGGACTATGGGGGAGCAATCATCTAGTCTTTATCGAGCCATCGCAATCAAGAAAGGTGGTCCAACTTGAGGGAGTCAAGATCGTCATCATCTAGCTCAAGTGGACCTTGTGCAAGGCAAAGGTTTTCCCTTGATAGGTTTTCTATTTTACCGGTCTCATGGTGGTAGTTGGGAGACTGGGTTATAGGATCGTTTGCCGTACTATCAAGGGGGGGGGTCTCAAGTTGGTAGCTTGATCGTATCGCTAGTAGAGAGCTCAAACCATTGCATCGTTGCATCATGTTTCTTGGTTCTTGTTTGGTTCTCTTTGTGAGTCTTAGAGCTTATGGTCATCTTGATGACAAGCTTGAGTTCATCGAAAACGGAGTTCGCATGCGTCTACTATGATGTTTTCGGTGTTGGAGGTTTTACCGGTCTTATCCGAGGAAGGGTTCTCACTATTTTCTTATGGGCCTTTTCTAATTTGCTTCTTATTGATATTTCTTTCAAGATTGTGTTAGCCCTTGTCACTAGCTTTCCAACAAACTTGGTTTCATCGAATTCGGAGTCCGTTTGCAAAAGTTATGGCAGTTTTGGTGTTTTGAAAAGGCTGCAGCGGTACTACCGCGAATTGGAGCGGATGTAATTTTTTACTACCGCTCCAGAGCGGTACTACCGCGGCTCCTACAGCGGTAGTACCGCTTCAGACCAAAAAACTCGTCCCAAGTCCTGCGGAGGTAGGTACGGAAGTATTTTTTTTGTACCGCAAGCAGTAGTACCGTGATCCCTAGCGGTAGTACCGTGAGGACGAGCGGTAGTACCGCTCTGTGCGGGTTGTGAGCATAATGGTTGGTTTTTCCCCCACCTATAAAAGGGGGTCTTCTTCCCCATTGAACCTTATCCTTTGAGCTTGTGTTCTTCCCCCGTTGTTGACCTTCTTTGAGCTTGCTAACTCTCAATCCCTCCATGGATTCTTGCTAGTTTTTGAGGGAAAAGAGAGAGGAGATCTAGATCCACATTTCCACCAATCACTTTCTCCTTTTTGTGAGGGGAACCCTTTGGATCTAGATCTTGGAGTTCTTCGTGTTCTTCTTTCGTTCTTCCTCTCATTTTCCTCCCTAGCATTAGTTGCTTTGGTGGGATTTGGGAGAGAAGGACTTGGGCACTCCGTGTGCCCTTGCCATTGCATTTGGTGCATCGGTTTGAGTTCTCCACGGTGATACGTGGAAGTGAAGTTTGAGAAGCTTATTACTCTTGGGTGCTTGGTGCCCTTGAGATTGTTCCTCTTGGGTGCTTGGGAGCCCTAGACGGTTGGTGGTGTTCGGAGCTCAATCATTGTGGTGTAAAGCTCCGGGCAAGCGTCGGGGTCTCCAATTAGGTTGTGGAGATCGCCTCGAGCATTTTGACGGGTTCCGGTGACCACCCCCAAGGGTTGCCAAAGTGTACGGGTTCGGTGACCGCCCCCAAGGGTTGCCATTTGTACGGGTTCGGTGACCGCCCTCAAGGGTCCCTTAGTGGAATCACGACATCTTGCATTGTGCGAGGGCGTGAGGAGATTACGGTGGCCCTAGTGGCTTCTTGGGGAGCATTGTGCCTCGACACCGCTCCAAACGAAGATTAGCATCCGCAAGGGTGTGAACTTTGGGATACATCATCGTCTCCGCGTGCCTCGGTTATCTCTTACCCGAGCCCTTTACTTGTGCACTTTACTTTGTGATAGCCATATTGTTCTTTGTCATATATCTTGCTATCACATAGTTGCTTATCTTTCTTAGCATAAGTTGTTGGTGCACATAGGTGAGCCTAGTTGTTTTAGGTTTTGTGCTTGACAAATTAACCGTTAGGTTTATTCCGCATTTGTTCAAGCCTAAACCGTAATTATTTTAAAGCGCCTATTCACCCCCCCTCTAGGCGACATCCTCGATCTTTCAGCAAGACAAGCTAGACATCCAATCATCACCTTGGGATGGCCTCCCTTCCCGGGCAGGAGAGCCTGGCCGGGTCGAGGCCATCCCAGGGACAAGTCCAAGATTTCCCCGGCAGGCTTGCCACGTCTGCCAAGGGTGAATAACCTCGCCAAGGCGCCACTGTTTCACTGCACCGCAACGCAAATCAGTTGTCAGTGCGGTGTCGAGCCCCCAAGTGATTAAGTGGCTTCCACTAGGCACGTAGCAGCCATTTGGAAGACAGATTACCTTCATATGACACTCTTCCATAGGCGTGTCAAGCAGATAAGCAGAAGATGATTAAGCGGCACGACAGGCTTGCCAGGCTGCATCCTCAACATGACACCTAGCAGTGCATTTAATGCACTTTGTCCTAACTGCCAGAGTTAGCTATGATAGCACTGTTAGCTATCTAATCATTAGATAAATATTTTTTTGCCACTATGGTCACCCCTTAAGCTATAAAAGGAGGTCCAAGGCAACCTAACAAGGGATTCGGACCCTCACACACTTGTACACGCGTATCTGCTCTCCCCAGGGCGACCTTGCCGGGCTTGAGCGTTGCGTGCTCGTCGTGTTCCCTCATCCAATCCACCAAAGAAGGAGTAGGGTTTTACGCTTCACAAAGGCCCAAACCTGGGTAAAGATTACCAGCGTCACTATCGTCATGTTGTTCCATGGCCTCTGCTCTTTGCATAATGTGACCTTCCCCTTGCCGAACCACAAGGGGCCGATGGCCCCATAGGTGATCGTGTTCCACCAAGACACACATCTACCTCGTCCGTACCATCAAATTTTTGGGCACTCTTTCCTATCCAAATCATTGCCTCATGACAAAATTCAGTTCCATTTGCCCAGTAAATCTTCCTCGGCAAATTTCCAAAGTTTTTGTCCTCCTAGAACCTTTGTGAAAGAAGTGCTAGCTATGCATATCCTAATGAGTTGAATTTTTTTCCACATATTCTATATGCCTATGTAACTTACGTACACCAAATTTTGAGCTCATTTCATTTAGCCAATTTCTCTCACTAATTTTCCGAAGTTTCTGTCTAGAGAAGAGCATTGTGAAGGAAGTACCACTTTGGCATGTCCAAATGGTATCCATGTTCTACAATGCTTTCCTATGCCCAAATAACCATCCTCCACCAAATTTCAGCTCAATCCATTCATTATTTTGGGCCCAGCTTCAACATTCATATTTATGTCTAGTGTGGTACTTTGCAAAGCAAGTACCACCTAGGCTCCTCCTTTTGAGCTGAAAATTTGTGAAGACAGTCTTCTTAGTAACTGATCATCCTCAGCCAAAACTCATGCCCATTAGCCATGTCCATTTCCCATACCGCTAATCAAACACTTGGCTGCTAATTCATGTATGAGCATAGATCGATCTCCTCGTGAGAATCTTATGTTGTAATTTTCTTTCTAGCACCTACCTGGGGAGTTCTCAACCCACTAGACATGCCTAGGCCGTCCAGAACGCCTGGCAACGCCACAGTCACGTGGTGACCACGCGGCGGGCATGCGAGTTTACGCGCTCTAGAGTTGGGGCCCTCGGCCACCGTCCAAACCTCGACGTATCGCCACCAAACCATGTATTTATGATTAAATAGGTACTTATGTAACTAGAAATGATTTTTGGAAAAAATAAATAGCAAACTATAAGGCAGCTGTAGTTCAAATTTGACCCACTTCCAACTGAATCGGCGAAAATTTGTCTTTTTCATGAGAGGTGGATCAAAACTTTTACACCCAACCATATTGCAAATTGTGCATTAAATATGTCCTAGTATTTTAGAAAATTGATTTGGTCCAAATTTGCAACAATTATTTGGTAGGTTCTTCACAAAAAAACCTCATTTTGGGCACTCGAAAAATGGAAAATGGTTTTTTCGTCCAAAGAAAATGAAAACGTCCTTAGGCAACATTGTTTTCCATTCCAATATGCACCCTCATGCACAACATGAGATCATTTGAACAAACGATGCCACGAATGTGGCCATAAGATTGATCATTTGGGTTGAAAGCCATGAATCTTCACACATGATAGATCGTTTCTGAGAATTTTTTTTAAATAATTGCCGTATTACAACTTTATTATTTTTTCTGGTAACTTGGTCACATATATTGACACAATGCGAATGTTTTCCAATTTTTTGATTTTTTTAATTTTTTATGCTCGTTCCAAAATGTGGTTAAAACGGCGGGAATGACCGTTCCTAGCTAGTGGTTGAATCTTAGAATTTTTTTGGTGTTTCTCTGATTAAATAGATACTTTTGTACCTAGAAATGATTTTTGGAAAAAATAAAGAGAAAACTATGAGGCAGCCGCAGTTCAAATTTGACCCGTTTCCTATTGAATCGGCGAAAATTTGTCTTTTTCACCAGAGGTGGATAAAAGCTTTTTACACCCAACCATTTTGTCATTTGTGCATTAAATATGTCCTAGTATTTTAGAAAAATGATTTGGTCCAATTTTGCAACAATTATTTGGTAGGTTCTTCACAAAAAAAACCTCATTTTGGGCACTCAAAAAATGGAGAATGGTTTTTTCGTCCAAAGAAAATGAAAACTTCCTTAGGCAACATTGTTTGCCATTCCAATATGCACCCTTGTGCAAAATATGAGATAATTTAAACAAACTATGCCATGAATGTGGCCATAAGATTGATCATTTGGGTTGAAAGCCATGAATCTTCACACATGATAGCTCGTTTCTGAGAACATTTTTTAAAAATAATTGCCTTATTACAAGTTTATTATTTTTCCTGGTAACTTGGTCACATATAATGACACAATGCGAAGGTTTTCCAATTTTTTTGAAATTTCTATGCCCGTTTCAAAATGTTGTCAAAACGGCGGGAATAACCGTTCCTAGCTAGTGGTTGAATCTTGGAATTTTTTTGGTGTTTCTCTAATTAAATAGATACTTTTGTACCTAGAAATGATTTTTGAAAAAAATAAAGAGCAAACTATGAGGCAGCCGCAATTCAAATTTGACCTGTTTCCTACTGAATCGGCAGAAATTTGTCTTTTTCACCAGAGGTGGAACAAAGCTTTTGACACCCAACCATTTGGTCAATTGTGCATTAAATATGGCCTAGTATTTTAGAAAAATGATTTGGTCCATTTTTGCAACAATTATTTGGTTGGTTCTTCACAAAAAAAAACCTCATTTTGGGCACTTGAAAAATGGAAAATGATTTTTTCGTCCAAAGAAAATGAAAACTTCCTTAGGCAACATTGTTTGCCATTCCAATATGCACCCTTGTGCACAATATGAGATAATTTAAACAAACTATGCCATGAATGTGGCCATAAGATTGATCATTTGGGTTGAAAGCCATGAATCTTCACACATGATAGCTCGTTTCTAAGAACATTTTTTAAAAATAATTGCCTTATTACAAGTTTATTATTTTTCCTAGTAACTTGGTCACATATAATGACACAATGCGAAGGTTTTCCAATTTTTTTTGATTTTTTTGAAATTTTTATGCCCGTTTCAAAATGTTGTCAAAACGGCGGGAATGACCGTTCCTAGCTAGTGGTTGAATCTTGGAACTTTTTTGGTGTTTCTCTAATTAAATAGATACTTTTGTACCTAGAAATGATTTTTGAAAAACATAAAGAGCAAACTATGAGGCAACCGCAGTTCAAATTTGACCCATTTCCTACTGAATCGGCAGAAATTTGTCTTTTTCACCAGAGGTGGAACAAAGCTTTTGACACCCAACCATTTGGTCAATTGTGCATTAAATATGGCCTAGTATTTTAGAAAAATGATTTGGTCCATTTTTGCAACAATTATTTGGTTGGTTCTTCACAAAAAAAAACTCATTTTGGGCACTTGAAAAATGGAAAATGATTTTTTCGTCCAAAGAAAATGAAAACTTCCTTAGGCAACATTGTTGGCCATTCTAATATGCACCCTTGTGCACAATATGAGATCATTTGAACAAACTATGCCATGAATGTGGCCATAAGATTGAGCATTTGGGTTGAACGCCATGAATCTTGACACATGATAGCTCATTTCTGAGAACACTTTTTTTAAATAATTTCCGTATTACAAGTTTATTGTTTTTCCTGGTAACTTATTCACATATAATGGCACAATGTGAAGGTTTTCCAATTTTTTATTATTTTTTATACCCGTTTCAAAATGCGGCCAAAACGGCGGGAATGACCGTTCATAGCTAGTGGTTGAATCTTGGAATATTTTTGGTGTTTCTCTGATTAAATAGATACTTAAGTACCTAGAAATGATTTTTGAAGAAAATAAAGAGGAAACTACGAGGTAGCTGCAGTTCAAATTTGACTCGCTTCCTCCTGAATCGGCGGAAAATTGTCTTTTTCACGAGAGGTGGATAAAAGCTTTTGACACCCAACCACTTGGTCAACTGTGCATTAAATATGGCCTGGTATTTTAGAAAAATGATTTGGTCCTATTTTGCAACAAATATTTGGTAGGCCCTTCACAATTAAACCCAGTTTGGGCACACGAAAAATGGAAAATTGAGTTTTTGTCCAAAGAAAATAAAAACTTCCTTAAGCAACATTGTTTGACATTCCAAGATGCACTCTTGTGCAAAATATGAGATCAATACTTGATTTTTTCATGTAAAAAAGTAGAAGAGAAACAAAAGAAAAACACAATTATATGTGCTCTATTCCTATTGGTGGAATTCGTTGTCACACGGATCGATGACATGGCGCACATCCATCCATCCATCTCTCCATACCACATCCATGCATCCATCCATCCATTTATGTACAGAAAAAAAGAAAATGAAAAAGAAAACCCGACCCGCATCCACCTACCCAAACCCTACCCAGATCCCATCGATCCCCTCCTCCCATCGCACCCCTCCTCCCCCTATCTCCTCGCCGCCGCTACCGACGGCGCTCCCCTCGATCCCTCCCACTGTCGTCTCTCTCCCTCAGATCGAGCTCCCCTCCCCTCTCCGTCCCACCTCTCGAAGCTCCTGTGCCCCACTGCCGCTGCTGACTACCACGCCGTCGCAGCCGGCCACGATGGCCAGTACCCGTACTACTCCTACGGCGGTGGCGCCGACGCCTTGTGCCGCTGTGACAGGCCGGCGACGGCGGCCGTGCCCACCAAGGAGGGCTTCTTCGGCAACATCTTCGGCGCCCGTGCACGTCAGGTGCAGTCGAGGTCCAGGTCCATGTCCACACAGTCGTTGTTGGTGATCAGCTCCGGCCGCTCTGCCTTCCGGTCGCCGGCCACCAGCGGTGACGCGGCAACGCTGCCCTCTCCACCTTCACGTCCAAGCTCAGGTGAACCAGATGTCAGGTGCGATTCAGGCGACGCTGCCCTCTCCTCTCCCACCCAAGATCCCCATAGCAGTTCGATCTGTAGTTGTGTCATTAGGTAGCCAGATCCCCATTTTGTGTCCATGTAGTCGTAGCACCATTAGAATTCAACCAAACCAATCAAGCAAGTAATGTGTTCATGTAGATGTAGCGGTTAATCAGCGTCAATGGCAGGCACCGGGGTGTTCTCGTAGATCCAAACTGGGCAACTCCAGTTATTAGTCAGTAGTAGAATTTGTTGTGCTTCTGAACATGTTGTTCTATTATTGCACTGCATTTTGTACCACTCCGTCACAAGGTTCAGTTAAGATTCAGTTGCAAACTTTGCATGTCATTGAGATTCTGGAAGATGATTTGGTTCACTTCACCCAATGACTTCTTCGTCATAAACTGAGCATATGCGGTTTCTTCAGGAACCCTCCTTATTGAAGTGTGCATCCATTCCATTGATATGGCTATTGCAAGCAGCAAAGTTTTATTGATAACAGTTCGTGTGCTTGCTCACTGAGAAGTTTACATTTCTGCCCAATAACAGGTTCCACTTCTTGGTGGAGCGATGTGCGCATGCACCTGGCATTTATTCTACAATTGAGTGTCTCTCAAGGTAACATATTAACCTGAAGGCAAAGCAGTTGCATTCCCTTTCCTACCAATCATCGATATCAGCTGCACCGCAGGACTCAACCGTACCGTACGCTAGGCGTCGTCATGTAGATTTTGCCCACCGTGTAGATTTTGGCCCTGCATTCAGGTTCAAGAATTCACTGTCTGACTGTCATTGAGGAACTGCATGCATGGACTATGCAATGCTCTTTAATGTAGAAGCTCTGTCCCTCTGGTCTATATTACTGTACTAGTCAGTGTCACATTTCAGTTGATTTGTTAGGGCGAGAAAAGGAAATTGCCAGGCAACTACTCCCTCCATACTTGCAAAAACTTCTTGTATTTTGGTACAGAGGCAGTAGTTACTAGTGTGTTTATCAAAGCTTTACTAGTGTTTATGAGTAAAACTGTCGTGTCTATTTCTCTAAACGTTCTACAAATAATTTTAAAAACCTACAGTTTATGCAGTTTCGTTGTGGTTGATTGACATCCCTGTGAATATAAAATTCAGGACCAACTGTTAGCTTTTTGTGAAGCAAAAACATTTGGTAAAAAAATCGTAGAAACCCCCAATAAGTCGATTTATAGTTGACAGAAGAAGTATCATTTGGTGTTGGTGTGTGTGAACTTCTGACATTTTGATCTCTGAATGCTAGTTGGACATTTTGCTAGTTTGACATTTTGATATCTGACTGCTAGTTTGACATTTTGATATCTGAATACCTTTCTCCTCCCCTCATCTTTTCTTCTTCTGCTCTCTATCTGACCCCCTTCTTGTCACTCTTTCGAACCAGGACGTCACCATGGGAGAAGAAGGCGTGATGTGTTGTGCTGCTTCTCGGGAGGGACGCCATGGGCCTCCCTCCACTGCTTCTTCTCTTCCCCTAACTCCATCAAGGTGATGGATTGGTACAGCAACCTACTCCCCTGCTTCCTATGTTAATTTGGTGTGCGATGTGGATGTGATGTATTTTAGGCATGATTAAATACATATTTTGGTTCAACTCTGACTGAAACAACTTGTTGGTTCAGTTTCTTGTATGAAGAACAAATATGACGAACATTTTTTGTTCAGTTTACGACCACCAGCTTTTGACCATCTGTTTTTGGTCACAAAAAGGTCGCAAATGAAAATCAATGACCTTTTAGCGACCAATAGTTAGGGTCACAGGTTGAAATATTTCTTGTAGTGTGGCTGGATGAAGAATGGCATGGCAGGGCTCGGAGTGTTATGACCAAGCTCGCAGAAGATACTGTAAAGCTGAAGAAGAAACTGGCGGATCTGGAATGTACAATCAGTACGATGAAGCAAGAAAGAATCAATCACAGGCAACAGATGAAAGCAAGAGACAAGAAGGAACTAGCATGTGTAGTTGTGGTTGTCGCATTAGCCATGTTCTATGCGCTGTTTTCAATGATGATTAGGGGTTTTATTTGACAGTATTGCTCAAGCACATCTAGATGTGCTCTAAGTAATACACATCTAGGTCATATGCCACTGATGTTACACAAAGATTCGTGCAAATATTTTCCTTTGTATTTTTTTATTTTACTTTGTAGTTTGATTATTACTGGCTTCATCAATAAGAAGAGCTCAATGTATTGCTTGCCAACTATCCTACTCCGTTCGTACCGGTATCGGTGCATAATCCCAAAACTCGTTCCTTGTTTTTTTTCTGAAAAAAGAAATCAGCCAATAGGAGTCATGCGGCTAGTATGCATTCAATGAGTTCAGAGTGTTTAGCATAACATGCATGCAATGGTCAATTCTCTGCACGCAATGGTATTGATTACCAAATAGTAATCATCAAGTGCTCTTGTTTTTCCCCCACCTAGGTCGCCTGTACGGAGGATTAGAAGTACTACAAAAAATGTTTGTTTCATATTTGGAGCTCCAACGCGTGTGCGTAATTAATTATCACACTGAGAACTGTGAAACCCCGGGAATTTAGAGCAATTGGGTACAAATAAATGCGGTTGATTATATCAGCGGTTAGATAACACGTCAACCACCGCTTCACTTGGCATTCCTCTTCTTTGCATACCCCGCTTAAGTGTCCACCATCTTCATCGTCCTCGGCAGGCCACGCTACACACTTGCACACACTCAGCAATCTCGCTTTCTCGTGATTTTTATACGACCACAGCCATGTCGAGTGATAGCGAGGACGACAGTTCGGCCAGCAGTCTGGCGCCCAATGATAGGTCAACATTGGAAACATCCCGCTCGTCTTCCATGAGTCCGGCGTCGAGCCCAGACCTCGATTATATCTGGATCATGGAAGGGATACCGCCTTCGGAGTCGTTAGACGACAACCAGACGGACAAGGAGACATCGGAGGACGTAAAAGAGGACGACGATGATGAGGAGGAGGAATGGTCGAACGAGGAGGAGGAGGACGACGACAGCAATGACGATGAAGACGGCAGTGGCGATGAAAAGCCAATGGACAGCGGCAAGAAGCATCCTCGCCAAGACAATGTCGCGGGGCCATCCAACAACGACGACGATGACGACGACGACGACGACGACGACGACGACGACGACGACGACAACGACGACGACGACGATGACGACGACGAATTTAACATCACACATATCAAGAAATGATGGGTCTACAACCTAATAAATGAAGTGATGCATGACACAACTCATATGTTACTACCCACTGTGGAGGTAGTAACATAGGCAAGTAACATATGCATGTTACTACTCTAAGTTACTCCTGTGATGCCCCCAATTCAACCGTACACTAATCATGGACGCAAATGTGTACGATCAAGATCAAGGACTCATGGGAAGATCTCACAACACAACTCTAAAAGTAAAATAAGTCATACAAGAACCATATTACAAGCCAGGGGCCTCGAGGGCTCGAATACAAGTGCTCGATATAAACGAGTCAGCGGAAGCAACAATATCTGAGTACAGACATAAGTTAAACAAGTTGCCATAAGATGGCTAGCACAAACTAGGATACAGATCGAAAGAGGTGCAGGCCTCCTGCCTGGGATCCTCCTAAACTACTCCCGGTCATCGTCAGCGGCCTACACGTAGTAGTAGGCACCTCCAGTGTAGTAGGAGTCATCGTTGACGGTGGCGTCTGGCTCCTGGGCTCCAACGTCTGGTCGCGGCAACCGAGAAGAAGAGGAAAAAGGGGGAAACAGGGAGCAAAGCAACCGTGAGTACTCATCCAAAGTACTCGCAAGCAAGGATCTACACTACATATGCATGGGTATATGTGTAAAGATGCAATATCAATGGACTGAACTGCAGAATGCCAGAATAAGAGGGGGTAGCTAGTCCTATCGAAGACTACGCTTCTGGCAGCCTCCGTCTTGCAGCATGTAGAAGAGAGTAGATTGAAGTCCTCCAAGTAGCATCGCATAGCATAATCCTACCCAGCGATCCTCCCCTCTTCGCCCTGTGGGAAAGCGATCACCAGGTTGTCTCTGGAACTTGTCTGGGTGTGTTTTATTAAGTATCCGGTTCTAGTTTATCATAAGGTCAAGGTACAACTCCGGGTCGTCCTTTTACCGAGGGACACAGCTATTCGAATAGATCAACTTCCCTGCCGAGATGCACCACATAACCCAACACGCTCGATCCCCTTTGGCCGGACACACTTTCATGGGTCATGCCCGGCCTCGGAAGATCAACACGTCACAGCCCCACCTAGACACAATAGAGAGGTCAGCACGCCGGTCTAAATCCTATGCGCGCAGGGGTCTGGGCCCATCGCCCATTGCACACCTGCACGTTGTGAACGCGGACGGCGAGCAGACCTAGAAACCTCCATTACAAAGTAAGTTGCGATACGCGGTCCAACCCGGTGCGTGCCACTCAGTCGCTGACGTCAAGAAGGCTTCGGCTGATACCACAACATCGAGTGCCCATAACTATTCCCGCGTAGTTGGTTAGTGCGTATAGGCCAGTGACGAGACTCAGATCAGATACGAAGATCTCGTTAAGCGTGCTATTATGAAGTAACCGCGAACGCCAAACAGGGCCAGGCCCACCTCTCACCTAGGTGGTCTCAACCTGCCCTGTCGCTCCGCCACAAACTAACAATCAGGGCCGTCGGTGTCGGTGTCAAAACCGGCGGATCTCGGGTAGGGGGTCCCGAACTGTGCGTCTAAGGCTAATGGTAACAGGAGGCGGGGGGCACGATGTTTTACCCAGGTTCAGGCCCTCTCTATGGAGGTAATACCCTACTTCCTGCTTGATTGATCTTGATGATATGAGTATTACAAGAGTTGATCTACCACGAGATCGTGGAGGCTAAACCCTAGAAGCTAGCCTATGATTATGATTGTCTTGTCCCTACGGACTAAACCCTCCAGTTTATATAGACACCGGAGGGGGCTAGGGTCACATAGAGTCGGTTACAGAGAAGGAAATCTACATATCCGAATTGCCAAGCTTGCCTTCCACGCAAAGGAGAGTCCCACCCGGACACGGGACGAAGTCTTCAATCTTGTATCTTCATAGTCCAACAGTCCGGCATACGTACATAGTCCGGTTGTCCGAGGACCCCCTAAACCAGGACTCCCTCAGTAACCCCTAAACCAGGCTTCAATGACGATGAGTCCGGCGCGCAGATTGTCTTCGGCATTGCAAGGTGGGTTCTTCTCCAAATCCCTGAGTACCTGTTGTAACAAGCAGTGTCCAGCTTCCTGTTAACGTTGCACTCCTCGGCTTCTGTACCATAATAATGGCAGTCTCCACGTGTCGAGCGAATACGAGTAGTTGGGGCATTTTTACATTTGCCACCCTGACCATGTAAGTAAATCGTCTATTAAAGAGACGGGGATCCTCAAATCCAAATCACACCATCTTCCCCAAGCGAGGATTCATCAGAGCGCACCCGAAAGAACCATCCCATCATGGTCGGCCGCCACAGCTCCTCCTCTCGCTCCCATAGCGCTAAGCCAGGTGATTGGGTGAAGTGCATCGTACCCCACGTCCAGTTGGTGGAGTTGCAGACCCAGGGGTTCCTCCCGCCTGCATATCTTGTCCCCGTCCGAGCCGGATTAGCCACTAACGATGGCGGGGAGCAAGCAGAGAGTTTCCCGAACCCATCTAGGGGGGAGCGAGTATGCCTTGTCCCTTACTTGCTGAGGGGCCTCAGATTTCCAATCCATCCGTTCCTCCGCGGGCTCCTGGAGTATTACGGCCTCCAGCTGCATAACTTCACTCCTGCCTCCATACTACACATCGCAGGTTATGTCACCCTTTGCGAGCTATTTCTGGGCTGCGAAGCTCATTTTGAGCTATGGAAGAGGCTATTCTGCCTCGTCCCCCGCAATTAGGAGGGATCAATATATCAAGTGGGCGGAGCCGAAATATGGCGCATCGCCGGGACTGGATACCTGTCCGGCACTCCGAAGAAGACATCCGAAGACTGGCCTTCGGAGTGGTTTTATATGGAGGACGCCCCCTTCCGGACCCTATCCGGATGGGTCTTCCTGAGTTTACCAATGCCCCACTAAAGAAACGCCGCAGCTGGCGTCCCCGAAGCCCACAGGAGGAAGATAGCAGAGAGGTCCTTTATCTGATGGGCAGGATAAAAACGCTGGCCAAATCAGGATTGACAATAATCGAGGTCATGTCAATATGCATAATGCGGGGGGTGCAGCCACTCCAATATCGGGGGCGTCCCATGTGGCACTTTAATGGAGAGGACGATGCCACCCGCTGCGGTCGGAAAGGTCCGGACTCCGACACCGCCTTGGCGAAAATATTGTTCGATTTGCATAAAGGAGAAGAAGAGGAGTTTATCCGCATTAAGACACGGGATGGATTTTCCATGTACAACCCCCCAAGCTGGGTGGGCTGCTATCTTTTACTCAACTCCATTCATTCCCGCATTCTTACATCACAAATATGTACCTTGATAATTCATGGCAAGAACTGGAAAAAGTTGTGAGGGAGGTCCACAGCCCGCCTCCACAGCCAGAGGACCCCAACCGGGCCCTCGACCCCGGACTTGAAGAATATCCGGACATATTTGTGGAGCTCGTCGACAGGATGTTTTACCAGGCAAGCTGTGATGGTGCCTTGGTGGCCATCATAGCCAAGTATCCTTGCCTACTCCCTGCATCATATGTAAGTAAAACCGAAGTCCTAACTTCCAAGAAGGATCCCTTCTTTACGCCTTACCCATCGCACACGTATTGCTCTTTATAGGGAAGGCCATCGGGGCGTCGTGCCGAACCCGCGGCGACTCACCAACGAGGGGCGCCCAAGCCGGGTAGGCTTAAAAGGAAGGCGGTCAGGACCGAGACACCGTCGCAGAGGTATGATTTAAAACCTGCTCCGTGATTATCGTCTTTAAAATATAACAATGTCCATTGTCCCCTGGCAAAATAAGCACCCGCCGGACCGTGTCGGAGATCCTGCTGGCCACGCCTCCACCAGCCGGACTCCAGAACCGGACTCAAGGTCGGAGGCTAACGTGGGGACAACGTTGGACGGTCCTCCTACAGAGGATGCAGATAGAATATCCGCTGCAAATTCCGAAGTGGAGAGTGCTATGAATCACAGGCGTCGACGGGCCGTACTCCGCGACCCTAATTTCTCCGAAGAGGCGTTCAATGCCTTCAACTCGGGAGATGCATACATCCAAGATGCTCAAGGTGGGCTTGCTAGAGCCACAGACCAGTATTTAAAGGATATACGGGTAAGAAAAATCTGATAATTATGTATATCAGTATCCCCTGAGACTTGAAACAGTTGTCATAACTGATTTAAGGATCATTGTATGCATAGGTTCTTACAAAGAAGAATACCCATTTGTCTCAAGAGCTGGACGAGTGCAAAGCCCAGCTACGGGCCGCAGTTGCCGGAATGGAGGAATCCAAGAAGGCCTCGTTTGGTAATACTTGTCTCGATCAAAAAGAATGTAATTACGTGTACCAATTAGTATTCGGCATGCTCGCAAATCTAACAATAGATTTTGCAGACAATCCCGGAGTGGATCCGGAGATCGTACAAGAGGATGAGAAACATGCTCAACAACAGCTAGAGGCCGGCGAGCGCGTGCTTACACGGGTTAGGCAAGAGAAAAACGATCTCCAGGATGCCAATACCCGGTTGGGCGTTGAATTGGAAGATGTTCGAGCCCAGCTTGCTGACTCCGTGAAGGAGAACAAGAGGCTTCGACGCGGCATTTTTAGTTTGTGCCCAAACGAACCTTTATACAGTTCGGCGAAGAAACGGGCTAATAGAGTTATGTCTGTAGGTATGCTGATAGGTCGTCCCGAAGAGGAGATGCCCGGATCCGCAGGCGATCTTCTGCAAGAGCTTTCACAACTGCACGAACAAGTTTGGCAGGTGATGAAGAGTATTGCCCAGGACTTGTGGCCATCCGCCTCCCTGCCAGGAGGCATGGGGAGCTTGTATAGATGCTCAAGGGAGCGCGGCGGCACTTCCGATTATGGCCTGCCGACAAGGTGCGAGGGAAGCCTGGGCCATGGTGAAAATGCGGTACACCAAGGTTGATCCGAATCACATGGCCCAGGTTGGACCTGTAGGGTCAGATGGGAAAGAGATTCCCGTTAGTCTGGTATATGACCAGGTAGGATTAGCCGCAAAGTATTCCCAACAGGATTGTAGGCTAGACAACATGTTGGATGGTATAGAAGAAGAATTTAGCCAGTCTAAGTGACTGTGTACTTCAATTGACATATTTTGTCCCTAGCCGGATTGTAAATCATTTGTCATGGCGGACCTTTTCGCTTCAACCTCCGGACCCGACAGTCCGGAGTGTATCCGAATACCCGCTGAGTTATGTAAACCAGGGTACGCGTGGAAACCAGGCATAGGGGTCATAAGTGCTTGAACAGACAAGTACCCAACTAGCTATGTTATATTACATGGATAGTAAGAAACATCTTCCAGAGAGAATAGTTCCATTAAGGGTTCCTTTCCCTGGGTACGCATGCATTAATGTGCATGTCAGAACTGCGAACGGAGACGCAGGATATGAAACATCTGGGGGTTTGTATTGTAATAAGTGGGAAACATCTTTTGTTCACCGACCGAATATTCCCTTAAGAATGCTAGCTTTCGGCTTCACCCAGTCTGAGGTACGCATCCGGCGGACCCGGCAGTAACAAATGCAGAGGTGCTCCCCTTATGCCCTAGACAAACTAACGGGAACGTAGAGCATAAACACAGGAGCCAGTCAACCTAGCTTGGCCAAAACTTAAGTCATATCGATGCATATAATGGTGAAGAAAAGGTACATATGGAAAAGTGACACATATGTAGTGGGCATGAAGCCCGGAAGATAATTGTATTAATCTTCTGTATAAGAAGCCCCCAGGTATAGTGAGCGCGCATAGCGCGTCAAGATTGTGTAGTCGAGTCACACTTGCAGCTTTTTAGGGCCATAAAAAAGAAAGAAAGAAAGAGGATATAATTTAAAAAGGGCAGATGTAAGGAGACGAACACAGAGTTCGGCGCTAGGCGTAGAATCTTTGGAATCTGGCCGCATTCCATGGGTTCAGCTCGAGTCGATTATCTGATGCACCACGCAGGCGGTACACTCCTCCCGTGAGAACTTTATCAATGATGAAGGGACCCTCCCACTTGGGCTTGAGCTTGTCCTTTTTCTTCTCCAGTAGGCGTAGAATGAGTTCGCCAATGTTATAAGTTTTGGCCCGTACTTCTCTGCTTTGATACCTTCAAGCCTGTTGCTGATAGAATGCGGAACGGGCTTTTGCAACGTCGCGCTCCTCCTCCAGGGCATCTAGACTGTCCTGTCGATAAAGCTCAGCTTCTCTCTCTTCATACATGTGCACTCGTGGTGAGTCGTGAATGATATCGCAGGGCAATACCGCCTCTGCGCCGTACACCATGAAGAATGGTGTGCATCCGGTAGTGCAATTCAGCGTGGTCCGCAGTCCCCATAGTACGGAGTCGAGCTCCTCGACCCAGTGCGTATCTGATTCCTTCAAGGACCGCACTAGTCTGGGTTTGATGCTGCTCATAATAAGACCATTTGCTCGTTCGACTTGACCGTTTTGGGGGGTGATAGACGGAGACGTAATCGAGCTTAATGCCCATGTTGCCGCACCAAGTTTTCACCTCGTCGGCTGTGAAGTTGGAGCCATTATCGGTGATGATGCTGTGGGGGACACCGTAACGGTGTACAACCCCTGATATGAAGTCTATCACTGGTCTAGATTCGGCCGTTTTAACTGGTTTTCCCTCTATCCATTTTGTGAATTTATCTACCATGACCAATAGGTATTTTTTTATTATGGCTTCCTCCTTTATGGGTTCCGACCATATCGAGCCCCCAGACCGCAAAGGGACAAGTTATGGGGATTGTTTGGAGAGCGGTAGGTGGCATATGGCTTTGATTTGCAAAAAGATGGCAACTGACGCAATGTTGGACGAGGTCCTGTGCGTTTGCTCGGCCTGTCGGCCAGTAGAAACCTGTGCGGAAGGCCTTGCTTACAAGGGCCCGAGCTGCGGCGTGGTGGCCGCCGAGTCCAGCATGAATTTCGGCCAAAAGCTGCCGCCCTTCCTCTTCGGAGATGCACCTTTGGAGTACTCCGGTAGCGCTTTTCTTTTAAAGCTCTCCCTCGTGGACCTTGTAGGCTTTAGAGCGCCGCACAATGCAACGTGCCTCGTTTTGGTCCTCGAGGAGTTCTTGCCTATTTAGGTAGGCTAAGAAGGGTTCTGTCCACGGGGCGATGACAGCCATGATCGCGTGGGCCGAAGGTGTTATTTAGGTGGTGGAGCCTCCGATTATGTCAGTGTGTTCGGGATCTGGGGCTGTGGTCGGATCCGGACTAGTATTGCCGGTCTCCCCTTGCCACACCACGGATGGCTTGAACAACCTTTCCAAGAAGATATTAGGTGGGACAGGGTCGCGCTTAGCGCTGATGCGGGCGAGGATGTCCGCCGCTTGATTGTTTTCTCGGACCACATGATGGAATTCGAGCCCCTCGAACTGAGCTGACATCTTGAGGACGGTGTTGCGGTAAGCCGCCATTTTCGGGTCCTTGGCGTCAAAGTCTCCATTTATTTGAGATATTGCGAGGTTCAAATCCCCATGCACTTCTAGGCGTTGAATGCCCACGGAGGCCGCCATCCGAAGACCATGCAACAGAGCCTCGTATTCGGCTGCATTATTGGAGTCTGTGTATAATATTTGGAGTACATATTGGACTGTATCTCCGGTGGGGGATGTCAGGACAACGCCCGCTCCCAGACCAGCCAGCATCTTAGAGCTGTCAAAGTGCATGATCCAATTGGAGTACGCGTCGTACTCGTTAGGGAGTTCGGCTTTTGTCCACTCGGCGACGAAGTCAGCCAGTACTTGTGATTTAATGGCTCACCATGGTTTGTATATGATGTCGAACGGGAGGAGCTCGATAGCCCACTTAGCAATCCGTCCTGTGGCATCGCGGTTATTTATTATATCGTTGAGTGGTACTTCAGAGGCCACCGTGATTGAACACTCTTGAAAGTAGTGTCGTAGTTTCCGGGATGCCATGAAGACCATGTATGCTATCTTTTGATAATGTGGGTACCGTGACTTGCATGGTGTGAGGACAGTGGATACGTAGTATACCGGCTTTTGAAGCGGGAACTTATGTCCGTCCTCCTCTCGTTCGACGACGAGCACTGCGCTTACAACTTGGTGCATTGCAGCTATATATAACAGCATGGGTTCGCCGATGTTTGGTGTGGCCATGATTGGATTGCTAGCCAAGAGGGCCTTTATTTCTTCCAGTCCGGCCGTAGCCGCATCCGTCCACTCGAAGTGTTTGGTGCATCGAAGAAGGCAATAGAGAGGTAGTGCCTTTTCTCCCAATCGGGAGATAAAGCGGCTTAAGGTAGCCACGCATCCAGTTAATTTCTGGATTTGCTTGAGGTCTGTTGGGGTAGCCAACTGTGACAAAGCTCGGATTTTAGCCGGATTTGCTTCAATTCCTCTATTGGAGACGATGAAACCCAGGAGCTTTCCGGCAGGAACGCCGAAAACGCATTTTTCCGGATTGAGCTTGATGTCATATGTTCGGAGATTGTCGAACGTAAGCCTCAGATCGTCTATTAAAGATTCGACGTGTCTGGTTTTGATGACCACGTCGTCTAGGTATGCCTCAACTGTTTTGCCGACTTGTTTTTCCAGGCATGTCTGAATCATGCGTTGATAGGTTGCACCGGCATTTTTGAGTACGAAAAGGCATGGTGTTAAAACAGAAGGGGCCGTATGGAGTGATGAATGCCGTTGCGGCTTGATCGGACTCCGCCATCTTGATTTGATGGTATCCAGAGTATGCGTCGAGGAAACGCAATGAGTCGTGTCCTGCGGTAGCGTCGATGATTTGATCGATCCAGGGGAGAGGGAAGGGATCCTTGGGGCAAGCCTTATTGAGGTCCTTGAAATTGACACATAGGCGCCAGGAGTTGTCCTTCTTTGGTACCATCACCAGGTTTGCTAGCCAGTCTGGGTGTTTTATTTCTCTGATGAATCCAGCTTCGAGTAACTTGGCTAGCTCCTCTCCCATGGCTTGTCGTTTAGGTTCTGAAAAACACCGAAGAGTCTGCTTGACCGGCTTGTATCCCTTCAGTATGTTTAGGTTATGCTCGGCCAGCCTGCGTGGGATACCTGGCATGTCTGAAGGGTGCCAGGCGAAGATGTCCCAATTCTCGCGCAATTACGTCCGCAGTGCGGCGTCTATTGTGGGGTTCAGCTGTTGTTTTTGTAGAGTCCGTTGGGTGGACTTGGATCATTTGTCGAGTATCACATCGTCCCTGTCCATTGTGGAGAGCAGTGCAGTTAGTTCTTCGGCCACGAGGGCTTCGAATAATGCCTCAAGGGCCAGGGCGGCGGTTTTGTTTTCGGCGCGCAGTGCCACGTCCGAATCACTAGCTAGAGTGATGATTCCATTGGGCCTGGGCATCTTGAGCTTCATGTAGCCGTAATGGAGTATAGCTTGAAAGCTCGTGAATGCATCCCGTCCTAAAAGGGCGTGGTATCTGCTACTGAACGAGGCCACTTGGAATGTGATTTCTTCGGACCTGTAATTCTCCAGCGTGCCGAATACCACATCTAATGTGATTTTTCCCGCACATCGTGCCTCCCAACTAGGGATAATTCCTCTGAAGGTCCTGCTGCTTTGCCCAATGCGGCTCTTGTCTATTTCCATATTGTTGAGAGTTTCCTCGTAGATGAGGTTTAATCCGCTGCCACCGTCCATGAGCACTTTAGTTAGCCGGAAGCCGTCCACAATTGGACTAAGGACCAAAGCGGCTGGTGCTCGGACTGTTCGGAATTGAGGTTCGTCACTGGCATTGAAGGTTATTGCCGTGTCATTCCATGGTTTTATTGCTGCAACGTGGCAGACTTCGGCGAGGCTGCGGAGTGCTCTCTTGCACCTGTTATTTGTGGCGAAAGTCTCAAAGACTGTCAATACTGTATCGTTGTTTTCTACGAGATGATGCTCTGTGGTATCGTTAATGAGGAGATCCTCGCCGCTCTTGGCCACCTGCCGAAGTATCCAAAATGCTCTAAGTCTGTGTGTTGGTATGGTATCCGGTGCGGTGTGAATTTTGCATTGCCCGTTGAGCCATCCCTCCAATACGGTTCCACACCCTGTAGTGGGCTTTGGTTTCTTTGTAGTTGGATCGGGTGACTTGCGAGAGTGCACCCTTTTTGTTCGGACGAGGGGTTTAGTGAGGGCCGGAGGATCCCAGAATTTTTGCTTGGGTTTTCCAGGCGCTTTCCATCGCACAGTACTTCTGTACTATGGTCGCCAAGTCAGCGAAGTGTGCTATGTCACGGCGACTTATGGCGTTGAGGATTCCCTTGTCCGTGCAATTTTTGCAAAAGAATGAGATTGCGTCTTCCTCGCAACAGTCCTTGACCTTGCTCATTACAAGGAGGAATCTGGCCCAAAAGTGATGTACTGTCTCTTGGGACTCTTGTCTAATGTGGTAAAGATCGCTTGTATCTGGGTGGGTGGGTAGATTTAAGTCCGAAACCTGACCCGATCTGAGACCCAAGGGCAGAGGAGCTTCTGATGTTGCCCAATTTTTCTGGCCCGCTGTCCGATTCTAAGTTCGGAGCCTGGGTCATGTCCTCCCGCAGACGGGTATCCGGCTCGGAGAGATCGGGAATCTGGACATAGTTCGTCCTCAAAATAGAGGAAGAATCGTTGCTTTGCTCCTCCACCACCGCTATTTGATGGGTGACCGGCGGAGAGTTAATCTCTCTTTGGTCGGGTTTAAGCCCGATCCGATCATAGTCCGTAGCGACTCCCAAGGCGGCAATGCGATCCAAGAGCTCGTTCAAGGACGAGAGCTCCATTGGATCCATCTGCTCGGTGTATTCCGAGCTGACGTGGAGGCTGTTTTTGATGACCCGAGAAGTCATCGTCGGCATGACGGCCGAACGAGCGGTCATGACGAAGCCGCCTAGTCGGAGAGTTTGGCCTAAAGCCAGGGCTCTCCTAGAGATGATGTTGTTCTTGATAACAAGGCGAGCCATCAAACCTTACCGTGACGACACAGTGGAACTCTCAATGAAAGCACCAATGTCGGTGTCAAAACCAGCGGATCTCGGGTAGGGGGTCCCGAACTAGGCATCTAAGGCTAATGGTAACAGGAGGCGGGGGACACGATGTTTACCCATGTTCGGGCCCTCTCTATGGAGGTAATACCCTACTTCCTGCTTGATTGATCTTGATGATATGAGTATTACAAGAGTTGATCTACCACGAGATCGTAGAGGCTAAACCCTAGAAGCTAGCCTATGATTATGATTGTCCCGTCCCAATGGACAAAAGCCTCCGGTTTATATAGACACCAGAGGGGGCTGGGGTCACACAGAGTTGGTTACAGAGAAGGAAATCTACATATCCGAATTGCCAAGCTTGCCTTCCACGCAAAGGAGAGTCCCATCCGGACACGGGACGAAGTCTTCAATCTTGTATCTTCATAGTCCAACAGTCCGGCATAAGTACATAGTCTGGCTGTCCGAGGACCCCCTAATCCAGGACTCCCTCAGTCGGGAACCCAGGCCCACCTCTACCGGGATGGAGCCACCTGTCCTTTCAACCCCCATATCTGAATCACTTGCGGGTACTCAACGAGCCGACCCGACTTTAGTCACCATCTGTATAATATGTATATATGTATAGTATATACCCGTGATTACCTCCCGAGTGATCACGGCCCGATAGTATAGCAAGGCAGACCGACAATAATGTAGGGCCACTGATGATAAACTAGCATCCTATACTAAGCATTTAGGATTGCAGGTTAGGTATCAACAACTGTAGCAATAATGACAGGCTATGCAACAGAATAGGAGTAAGCGGAACAGTAACATGCTATACTACTCTAATGCAAGCAGTAGAGGGAAGAATAGGCGATATCTGGTGATCAGGGGGGGCTTGCCTGGTTGCTCTAGCAAGAAGGAGGGGTCATCAACTCCGTAGTCGAACTGGGCAGCAGCAGCGTCGGTCTCGTAGCCTACCGGAGAGAAGAGGGGGAAGAAACAATAAATATAATGCAAACATAAGCATGACGATGCATGACATGACAACGAGCGAAGCTAGGTGCGCCCTAACGCGGTAGTAGGTGGTACCGGTGAAGGGGGGAAACATCCGGGAAAGTATCCCCGGTGTTTTGCGTTTTTGGACAAATGAACCGGAGGTGAAATGTTGCACGTTCGCTATGCTGGGGACGTGTAGCTGACAGACGTACATTGTATTCGGATTCGTCTCGTTGTTCTGAGCAACTTTCATGTACAAAGTATTTTCATCCGAGCTACGGATTATTCTATATTAATTTTCAAAGTTTTATTCAATTTATGAATTTATTTATATTCCCAATTTAATCAGTAAATAGTTTTGTCACATAGTGTAGTGCCGGCCACAGTGTATTACAGGTGGGGTCAGGTCAAAGTCAACAGTCGAGTCAGTAGTTGACTAGGTCAACGTTGACTAGTCAAAGTGGCTGGTGGGACCCAGCTGTTGTAAAGACAGTGAAAATTAACAGTTTAATTAATTTAACAAATTAGGTGGGGCCACATGTCATTGACTTCGATATTTTTAAATAGGCTTTTAAATGAAAAGGGGGCCACATGTCATTTTCAGTTACTCAACTAAACATTTTTATTAGGTTCTAAGTACGTGGTTAGGGAATGGTTAAAACGGGTGGGCCCACACGTCAGTGGGTCAACCCACTGTTAGAGCGTGTGTGTGTGCGCGCGCGCGCGTGCCCGCTGGTGAGTTCAGAGGCTGCCGGCGCACTCCGACGACCAAAAGGGGCAACCCCGGGTGCCAAACGGATAAGCGTGAGGCACCGCATCGAGACGTGCCCTCGTCTAGAGCTAGGAGCGGCTGGAACAGCGCCGGGGGCGACTGAAGGCGGCGACTACGATGGAGCTAGCGGCAAACAGTGCTGGAGGGCACGGGGAGGAGGGGGAAACGGCCGTGGAGGGCCGGAGGCTCACAGCGGAAGCGGCAGGATGCACGATGGAGCCAGGGGAGGCCAGGGTTGAGAGGATCGACGACGAGGTTAGCGGCGGCGGCCGACGGTGTCAGAGGAGAGGGCGCCGGTCGACGAAGGGACTCCGGCAAGGGGAGCAAGGCGAGGGAGGCCGAATCCGCGATGGGGCCTCCGGGATCCATCCCTCTCCGACAAGGAGGCGGCTTGGCGTGGCACGGAAGCGGAGGACCAGGCGGGTGCGGCCATGGCGGAAGCTTCTGCGTGGCGGTGTCGCGAGGACGACGATAGGCGGCGGATCCCCTGGCGCGGGCGTGGCGGCGGCGGTGGGGCTCCGGTGCAGTAGGGGATGGTGATGGGGCGGAAGGGCCTTGGTTTGCTGCGGGGAAGATGAGGGGAGGAATATGGGGGCGCGAGGAGGGGGAGTCGGGGTCGTGCGGGACGCGGGACTAGGGTTACGGGGTAGCGGGGGGTTAGTAGGGGAGGTGGACCGGGGTGGGCCGGCCCGTTCGGGTGGCTGAGGCCAGCTGGGCCACTTGGCCCAGCGGGGGGGGGGGGGGGGGGGATGTTTTCTTTTCTTTTTTTTTGGTTTGTTCGTTTTCCTTTTCTTTTTTTTCAATTTCTTTTCCGTTTATTTTTACCTTTGTTTTGTAAATTATAAATCTAGCCCCTAAATTAGTACTAATACTTATGACACTACCACAATTGATTTGCCATCCTAAACAATTAGTTTATATTTGTTTAGTATTTAAAAGACATTTAAATATTAGTTTTACTGCAATTTTTTTATTAATTTAGTGCTTTTAACTACTTTAAAAAAAGATGTTTTCTCCACCATAATTACCTACTCATTATTTGTCACCTCTCGAACATTTTAGTTTTAAAGTTTGAAAACTTTTGATGTTTGCCTTGATTTTAAATTTGAAGTTTGAACTGGGTTTCTAACCGATGCGAGTTTATCAAGAGTACCGAGGTGATGTGGCATCATTAGTAAAGGTTCACTGTAGCTTAATTATCCGGGCATCACAATTCTCCTCCACTACAAGAAATGTCGTCCCGAGATTTAAGAGGGGGACTAAGGGGGAAGGGATTTGGTTATGAAATTCTAACGAGTCTTCTCGGTGTAAGTTGCTCTTCTGGAAGTGATCGATCCATTACATTGATGTCATCATCCCTTTTGCATCATGATGAAGTTGCCGACCTTCTTTCAGGATCTTCACCGTAGTTACGAAGGAATAAGAGTGGAAAACTTTATAAGGATGGATTCTAACAAGATTGGGCATCGGACGGTTAACTTAGGAGAAGAAGCATAAGTATCTCTCGAATTGAACTTCTAGAAGATAGCGAGAGCAAAGTAAGAAGGTACCATGAGACGTTTCAAATGGATAGGCAATCGTTCGATGTCTGAACAAGGTGCGAAAGGGGTCCAGGGCAACGAGACTAAGTATTGCGTCTGTTACCAGAATAGATCACTAGGAAGATGGCCTGTGAATTACAATTGAGGCCACGTGCGAGGAATAACTTTGGAAACTGGGGGGTGTACAGGAGTCAGGTTTCGATCCTGTGGAACTGTGGTTTATGGGCCCACCATGTGGTTTAAAACGTAGAAAGAGCGGTGACATCTTGCATGGTTAAAATAGCAAGGTATGTCAGAGGATAGCCGGTCAGTTATGTTGGCAACAACGTTGGTACCAAGGGTGAGGGACGAAGAGAACCATTTTCCCGCTCGTTGAACGAGGCGGACCAATAGGCAAAGTTCTCACCCATCGGTGGTTACCGGAATGTCATCAACAATAGAAACAGGGTCCTGCTTATAGAATTATACACCGAGGTGTTTACATAAGCAGGAGAATAATACTGCTCAGATCATATAGATCACAAGAAAGGTTAAACCAAACAATGGATAGGAAAATATGATTATTAGATTAAACAGAATAATGGAAAGGAAAATGTGTTTAAACACATATTTCAGGGGAATATCCTTCCCAAGGACAAGCAAAGCATGATATCCGTGGCAGGATATAATGTACAAAACCCTTTAGGTAAGTGGAGAGAAATTTCATGACATTATCCATACAATGGTGTTTGGATAATTGATAAGGAAATTTTTGCATTGTGCTTCAAATGTTCTTATTGAAGATCGGAGTGCCTCAGACATGCTTCGAGATAGCATTGATATGGTCTTCAAGCAAGGTCGGACTTTGGATACACGAAGGATCCATCAGGAACAACTTGTAGAATAGGTCTTACAATTTCCTCATGGAAGAACAACTAACCTTGCGAAAAAGGAAACTGTAATAATAGGTCCTTCGGCCAGGTGTGCTAGGCATGACATCACCTTACCGCGTCATATAAGGACCAATGTTATAACTCTTGAAAATATGTTCCAACCATCATATCCAACCGAGATTCAGATCTGATTGGTGTCAGAATACCTCAGACTCGAGATGTCCGAGAAGAAAAGGTGCGACATGAATCAACGAAATGATATTGCAATATTCTCGGGAAATGAACTATGGGAGCGGGTTCCTGAAACAATAGTTCATCATTAAACCAAGGAGGGGGATGAGGAGGTGGCTGATGGGCTCAGTGACAATTCATCGAGAATTCCAAACGGATGGATTTCCACAATAATGTGAACAAGAAGATGACACTTGTCAATTCAAATGAAATAATGTTGTATGCTCGAGGAAAACGTACACCATCAATCATTAGTTGAACGGTGTGCCCGAAATATGACCTTAGGCAGCAAGATCAATGTTAGAGTGATGATTCAATAACCAACAGTCTAAGAATGAACTGTCGATCGTTAACTTCAAAGCAATAGGGTTGCTAGAAATCCAGAACTCAAGCAACATCGTTAGCATATTGGTATCCTGGTTAAAAACAACACGGGGACCAAGGAAGAATGGTGATGGTGAGAACTATCTTCATACCGAGAATTTCTAAGAGGTGGAGCAATCCCCACAACATTCTCGACAGAAAAGACAGTAATACTACAAGGCGGAACACAATACTAGCTGGAGGGCAAGTTGTATTCATAATGTGGACAAGTTCGCGATGAAAGGAAGTCAAGGGTGTTGTCGATGATAATAAAAATCATCAAGGGCAAAGAGGGTATTTCTCATCATGAACACAATTGGCATATCGGAAGAAGTCAAAGTTTTTAAGGTGACCCGACACATTTGCCGGGAGGTTTCAAGAGGATGCAACCAAACAACAACGGCAACAAGCAAGGGAATGACGAAGTGGCAAGTTATAGGATCAATATATAAGATGCAAGCTCGGAACCAAAGTTGCCTTTCAAGACAAGCAACATGATGTTGAAAGCTCGACGTAAGTCGTGCTCACACACTGAAGAATTCGTGCACCAGAGAAGGACGAGGTAGCACAGTCGAAGGTAGCAAGACCAGGATGCAGCCGATAGTCTAGGAATGACCAGATTGAGTTCAGAATTTCCTAGTAAAAATACTAGGGGTATTTGATTGGTAGTGCGGAATAATTTCACTAGTCGGTGTCCTCGGTTGACAACAACCCAGAACCCGTAGAGTGATTACGACAAGGAAAGACATTACTTCAACAAAGTTAGTAAGATGTGGTGCAATGGCAAGACATCTCCGAGATTCCATGGGGGGTAATACTCGAAGGTAGAACATGATAGAAGTAGAACCGGGTCATTGACCTATGACAGTAGGTACTTCAACCATGCCAAAAATAGACGAGGCACTGGAATGAATTCCCATCAGATATATTAGATCAGGACAACATGGTCGGAACCATAACTGTAAGGAATCAATTTCAAGAATACCGAAAGAATCATATAGCTGGATAATCATTTTGTAAGAAGCTTCCGAGACGGTCTACATCATTTTCATGGGCATGGACACAAAGTTCAAGGTCGACTCCCACTTCTTTAATGCATATCATTTAATTCACCTCTCGCTTTGATAAAACTGTAGTGTTGGAATTTTATCTGGTAGAACATCGGAAGAGTATGATTTGTGAAAACTTTCGGGTTCTCACGGATTAGGGGATGGCATAGGTTCAACCCATCGGGCATCTTAGTAACATATACCACAAGTTTCAAAAGTAAATACACAAGCTCGAGAGCAGAGCTTGGTTGGCCAAGCAGATGATACAAATTACCAAAGGCACTATGTATCAAGGGAAGAACTCACAAGGTGATTGAATAAGAAGGACACTGTCGGATAAAATCCAACAATGGATCGGGCGATCTGCAACGGAGCTGATGTGAGTATCGGTACTCACTCAGAGGAAGAAAGAATGCAGAGGCATCAGATTCAAGAATCACCTCATTCGTCTGATGCTTAAATAGAAAGAAATTATGGTTTCCAAAATGAGGGATCAGAAGTAGACGCTCTGATCAAGGATGGATAAGTTGAAAACACTTAGTTGGACAATCAATAAAGGTTTGAATTTCCGAGAACCAACTCATGTACGGATTGACGTCTGAGTGGGAAAGATAATTTTAAAAGGATAACCTGTTATCGAGGACTACTAGTCATCTGGAATTAACCATAACGCAAGCAGGCAAGAATTTCAAGAATAACAGGCTGTAGAGGATTTTTGAAAGATCAAAAGGTATACCGAGGAATTATGTGAGACACATGAACAATTGATAAGAACGGATCCTCGATAAATGTGAGGGAAAAAACCGTGACAGTAAAATCAAAGGATTCTCAGGATAACGGAGAATATTTTGAGGCATCTTGTAGCAACAAGAGCAACGAGGAATGATCATGAGAATGACAAGTGCATGCAGATATCCATAGGGATATATCGGTGGCAGTGAATTGCAAAGGCAATGAGCACAAGGGTCTCGGGAAAATATCGAGGGATATCCTCAGAATCTTCTAACGAAGCAGGTGATCTTCTAGAATGAGGGCTCTTCGGGAGAAATAGTTACGAGAACCTAGAGTTAGAGTTAGCAAAATCATTTAGCCCGAATAGAAAAGAGATCAGAGTCCCAGAGTAAAGGTCGAGGAGTAAAAGATCCTAATACCACCCAATGGCGACGTGGTCCCGTAAGGCACACGACCATGTTAGTAAAAGTTTCGTAGTGACTAGACTCAACTTCGGCCAAGGAGTGTGGAAGGGGGATTCCTACAAGGAGTCGGCTCTGATACCAACTTGTGATGCTCCCAATTCAACCATACACTAATCATGCACCCAAATGTGTACGATCAGGATCAGGGACTCACGGGAAGATATCACAACACAATTCTAAAAGTAAAATAAGTCATACAAGCATCATATTACAAGCCAGGGGCCTCGAGGGCTCGAATACAAGTGCTCGATATAAACTAGACAGCGGAAGCAACAATATCTGAGTACAGACATAAGTTAAACAAGTTGCCATAAGATGGCTAGCACAAACTGGGATACAGATCGAAAGACGCAGGCCTCCTGCCTGGGATCCTCCTAAACTACTCCTGGTCATCGTCAGCGGCCTGCACGTAGTAGTAGGCACCTCCAGTGTAGTAGGAGTCGTCGTCGACGGTGGCGTCTGGCTCCTGGGCTCCAACGTCTGGTTGCAGCAACCGAGAAGAAGAGGAAAACGGGGGAAAGAGGGAGCAAAGCAACTGTGAGTACTCATCCAAAGTACTCGCAAGCAAGGATCTACACTACATATGCATGGGTATATGTGTAAAGAGGCAATATCAGTGGACTGAACTGCAGAATGCCAGAATAAGAGGGGGATAGGTAGTCCTATCGAAGACTACGCTTCTGGCAGCCTCCATCTTGCAGCATGTAGAAGAGAGTAGATTGAAGTCCTCCAAGTAGCATCGTATAGCATAATCCTACCCGACGATCCTCCCCTCGTCGCCCTGTGGGAAAGTGATCACCGGGTTGTCTCTAGAACTTGTCTGGGTGTGTTTTATTAAGTATCCGGTTCTAGTTGTCATAAGGTCAAGGTACAACTCTGGGTCGTCCTTTTACCAAGGGACACGGCTATTCGAATAGATCAACTCCCCTGCAGGGGTGCACCACATAACCCAACACGCTCGATCCCCTTTGGCCGGACACACTTTCCTGGGTCATGACCGGCCTCGGAAGATCAACACGTCACAGCCCCACCTAGGCACAATAGAGAGGTCAGCACAGCGGTCTAAATCCTATGCGCGCAGGGGTCTGGGCCCATCGCCCATTGCACACCTGCACATTGCGAACGCGGCCGATGAGCAGACCTAGCAACCTCCATTACGAAGGAAGTTGTGTTACGCGGTCCAACTCGGCGCGCGCCGCTCAGTCGCTGACGTCAAGAAGGCTTCGGGTGATACCACGACGTCGAGTGCCCATAACTGTTCCCGCATAGTTGGTTAGTGCGTATAGGCCAGTGGCCAGACTCAGATCAAATACCAAGATCTCATTAAGCATGTTATTATGAAGTAACCGCGAACGCCGACTAGGGCCAGGCCCACCTCTCGCCTAGGTGGTTTCAACCTGCCCTGTCGCTCCGCCACAAAGTAACAGTCGGGGGCCGTCGGGAACCCAGGCCCACCTCTACCGGGATGGAGCCACCTGTCCTTTCAGCCCCCATATCCGAATCACTTGCGGGTACTCAACGAGCCGACCCGACTTTAGTCACCATCTATATAGTATGTATATATGTATAGTATATACCCGTGATCACCTCCCGAGTGATCACGACCCGATAATATAGCAAGGCAGACTGACAAGAATGTAGGGCCATTGATGATAAACTAGCATCCTATACTAAGCATTTAGGATTGCGGGTAAGGTATCAACAACTGTAGCAACAATGACAGGCTATGCAATAGAATAGGAGTAAGCGGAACAGTAACATGTTATACTACTCTAATGCAAGAAGTAGAGGGAAGAATAGACGATATCTGGTGATCAAGGGGGGCTTTCCTGGTTGCTCTGTCAAGAAGGAGGGGTCGTCAACTCCGTAGTCGAACTCGGCAGCAGCAGCGTCGGTCTCGTAGTCTACCAGAGAGAAGAGGGGGAAGAAACAATAAATATAATGCAAACATAAACATGACGATGCATGACATGACAACAAGCGAAGCTAGGTGCGCCCTAACGCGGTAGTAGGTGGTACCGGCGAAGGGGGGAAACATCCAGGAAAGTATCCCCGGTGTTTCGCATTTTCGGACAAATGAACCGGAGGTGAAATGTTGCACGCTCGCTATGATAGGTACGTGTGGCTGACAAACGGGCCATGTATTTGGATTCGTCTCGTCGTTCTGAGCAACTTTCATGTACAAAGTATTTTCATCCAAGCTACGGATTATTCCATATTAATTTTCAAAGTTTTATTCAATTTATGGATTTATTTATATTCCCAATTTAATCAGCAAATACTTTTGTCACATAGTGTAGTGCCAGCCACAGTGTATTATAGGTGGGGTCAGGTCAAAGTCAATAGTCTAGTCAGTAGTTGACTAGGTCAACGTTGACTGGTCAAACTGACTAGTGGGACCCAGCTGTCATGGAGACAGTGAAAAGTAACAGTTTAATTAATTTAACAGATTAGGTGGGCCACATGTCATTAACTTCGATATTTTTAAACAGGCTTTTAAATGAAAAGGGGGCCACATGTCATTTTCAGTTATTCAACTAAACATTTTTATTAGGTTCTAAGTACGTGGTTAGGGAATGGTTAAAACGGGCGGGCCCACACGTCAGTGGGTCAACCCACTGCTAGAACGTGTGTGTGTGTGCGCGCGCGCGCGTGCCTGCCGGTGAGTTCAAAGGCCGCCGGCGCACTCCGGCGACCAAAAGGGGCAACCCCGGGTGCCAAACGGATAAGCGCGAGGTGCCGCATCGAGACGAGCCCTCGTCTGGAGCTAGGGGCAGCTGGAACAGCGCCGGGGCGACTCAAGGCGGCGACTACGGCGGAGCTAGCGGCAAACGGTGCTGGAGGGCACGGGGAGGAGGGGGAAAAGGCCGTGAAGGGCCGGAGGCTCATAGCAGAAGCGGCAGGATGCGCGATGGAGCCGGAGGAGGTCGGGGTTGAGCGGATCGACGACGAGGTTGGCGGCGGCGGCCGACGGTGTCGGAGGAGAGGGCGCCGGTCAACGAGGGGACTCCGGCGAGGGGAGCAAGGCGAGGGAGGTCGGATCCGCGACGGGGCCTCCGGGATCCGTCCCTCTCCGACGAGGAGGCTGCTTGGTGCGGCACGGAAGCGGAGGACCAAGCAGGTGCGGCCATGCGGAAGCTTCTGCGTGGCGGTGTCGCGAGGACGACGATAGGCGGCGGATCCCCGGGCGCGGGCGCGACGGCGGCGGTGGGGCTCCGGCGCAGTAGGGGATGGTGATGGGGCAGAAGGGCCTCAGTTTGCTACAGGGAAGATGAGGGGAGGAAGATGGGGGTGCGAGGAGGGGGAGTGGGGGTCGTGCGGGACGCGGGACTAGGGTTACGGGGTAGCGGGGGGTTAGCAGGGGAGGTGGACCGGGGTGGGCCGGCCCGTTCGGGCGGCTGAGGCCAGCTGGGCCACTTGGCCCAGGGGGGGGTCCTGTTTTCTTTTCTTCTTTTTTTTGGTTTGCTTGTTTTCCTTTTCTTTTTTTTCCAATTTCTCTTCTGTTTATTTTTACCTTTCTTTTATAAATTATAAATCTAGCCCCTAAATTAGTACTAATACTTATGACACTACCACAATTGATTTGGCATCCTAAACAATTAGTTTATATTTGTTTAGTATTTAAAAGACATTTAAATATTAGTTTTACTGCAGTTTTTTATTAATTTAGTGCTTTTAACTACTTTATAAAAAGATGTTTTCTCTACCATAATTACCTACGCATTATTTGTCACCTCTCAAACATTTTAGTTTTAAAGTTTGAAAACTTTTGATGTTTGCCTTGATTTTAACTTTGAAGTTTGAACTGGGTTTCTAACCGACACGAGTTTATCAACAGTAATCGAGGTGATGTGGCATCATTAGTAAAGGTTCACCGTAGCTTAATTATCTGGGCGTCACAACTCCCCACTGTAACTAGTCTTATACAAGGCCACTGTAAAAATTACGTTTACTATACAAGGCCACAGACAGTAATCGAGGCAAAAATTAGTGATATTTCCTCGTACTAACAACTTATTTAATACTTGCATGCATGTAGTCATACTGACACTTAGGCTAGTCATAGTGGGAGTAACTTACCTAATAACATAGTGAGTTCCAAAACAAATTTGCTTATGTGATATGTATTTAATAATGAGAGATGTGTTTAGAGTAAAACAATACTACCTCCGTCCTGGTTTATTGGCCCCTTTGTAATTTGTGCTAAATTTTGACCAAAGGTTTAGCTAACAAAATGTCAATGCATGTCAACAAAAATTATATCGTTGGATTCGTATTTGAACATAGTTTTTAATGATATAATTTTTGGTGGCATGCACAAATATTTGATTAGTTAAATATATGATCGAAATTTGGCACAAAATACAATGAGACCAATAAATCAGGACGAAGGTAGTATGTTACTGTAACATAACACTTCCCAAGAGGAAATGAGTGTACAAGCTAATAAGTGAAGTCATCTATGACACTACTACTATGTTACTTTGCACTATTATAGTAGTAATTTAGACTAGTGTGATATGATACTATAAATTACTTCCCACTATGACCAGCCTTAGCTACTTCCTTCCTATTTCTTCCTTGCATGCAAACGGCGTATTAATGACCTCGGATAATGAAAAGAAAGTTGACTTGCAAAACAATCATCAAATTTTACCTTGATACATATAATTTAAGTTTGTGGCCTTGTATAAGGGAATGAGGGGAGTACCAAATATCACTGTCAACATTATTCACATAGATAACAAAAATAATGTCTTAATTTTATTTTTATGCAATTAATACACTGTCTAGTACTCCCTCGGTCCTAAAATTCTTGTCTTAGATTCGTTTAGATATGTATGTATCTAATACTAAAACATGAGTTGATATATCCGTATTTAGACAAATCTAAGACAAGAATTTTAAGACGAAGGTAGGTACATTCTACTTCCTCTGTCCCATAATATATAACGTTTCTTGACACTAGCATAGTGTCAAAAAACGTCTTACATTATGGAATGGAGAGAGTAGGAAGGAGAAAATAAATAAATAAATAAAACACACCTAAAAAGGAAGGAGAAAGGAAAGAGGGACGCACACCGACAGGCAGGCATCGATGGAGATTCATCCTGGAGCGTTATATAACCCCCTCATTTTCCAAGCCCAAACCCACACCTCTCTCTACTCCCACCCCTACCACCACCTCCAGGAACAGCGAGATCCAGGGCTCGAGATCGAGATCCCGGCCAGGCAGCAATGGCAGGGACGGTGACTGTGCCCGGATCGTCGGTGCCATCGACGCCGCTGCTCAAGGACGAGCTGGACATCGTGATCCCGACCATCCGCAATCTCGACTTCCTCGAGATGTGGCGCCCCTTCTTCCAGCCGTACCACCTCATCATCGTCCAGGACGGCGACCCCAGCAAGGTCATCAAGGTTCCCGAGGGCTTCGACTACGAGCTCTACAACCGCAACGACATCAATCGCATTCTCGGCCCCAAGGCCTCATGCATCTCCTTCAAGGACTCCGCGTGCCGCTGCTTCGGCTACATGGTCTCGAAGAAGAAATACGTCTTCACCATCGACGACGACTGCTTCGTAAGTTCCTTTGTAACTTTCCCTCTGTGCACAAATCCAAATAACTCTCGTTTCCTAGTCGCTCCTGCTGGCGATTGTTCGAATTCTGCGCGGATCTGTGGGAAAATTAGGATTGTTACCCCGGATCTGGGTCGCCTCCGTTCTAATTTCTCCAGATCTGGTTTGATCAGATCTGGATCTAGGAACCCGCAATCAGTCAGTTCAACAATAAAGTGTAGCCTGTCAGATCCTCAGCCGTATCAGATTTGAGCAGGAGCTGCTTCTGGGACACAGACAAGCAGCCTCGGCCTTGCTTGCATTGGCTGGTAGAGGATCCAGTAAAGTGATCTCTCTGATCGTAGTATAATTAATTTTCTCCATCTGATGCATGTAGTAGGTAGCCCATCTGTGAAGAGTCCCTTTTTCATTTGGTTAGGTTCTAGTTTATGTGATTCGGTCGTGTAAGACGAGTTGGCATATTCAGTTAGTAACCAAACAACGCATTGCAAGTATTTAGTGACAGTTTCAGTTGGTCCACGGTATTTGCTTCAGATCCGAGAAACACCGTTGTAGGTCAATTTCAGTTTAGTCTCTGTACTTGATTCAATTGTAAAAGAACTATGCTTCATCCTTTTGAGATCTATGGTCTCCACTAGATCTTGCCTTTCCTGATGAAGCAATCAAGTTGGGGTAAACTGTTGTATTCTTCCGACCAGTGTCTTGTGTGTTGCTTCAACTGAAATTTATTGGTCCTCTTTGGAAATAGGTGGCCAAGGACCCATCTGGCAAAGACATCAATGCTCTTGAGCAGCACATCAAGAACCTCCTCAGCCCGTCCACCCCGTTTTTCTTCAACACCTTGTATGACCCCTACCGTGAAGGTGCGGACTTTGTCCGTGGATACCCCTTCAGCCTTAGGGAGGGTGCCCCCACCGCGGTCTCTCATGGCCTTTGGCTGAACATCCCTGACTACGATGCACCCACACAGATGGTCAAGCCTCGTGAGAGGAACAGCAGGTACTGCATTTTGTTAGCAACACTGATCTGCTGCTAATCAGCAATCATTATATTTCATCAAGAATTGCTGTTGATCTCTTATATTTTGTTCAGGTATGTTGATGCCGTCCTGACTATTCCCAAGGGAACACTGTTCCCCATGTGTGGCATGAACCTTGCCTTTGACCGTCAGCTCATTGGCCCTGCAATGTACTTTGGCCTCATGGGTGATGGCCAGCCTATTGGTCGCTACGATGATATGTGGGCTGGATGGTGCGTCAAGGTATGTATTTATTTAACTGAACTACAACTAAACTGAAGAAATGAAATCTTGTCATCTCAAAAAAAGAAGGAACTGAAGAATGAAACTGATACTGTGTAAACTTCAGGTCATCTGCGACCACTTGAGCCTTGGAGTGAAGACTGGCCTGCCATACCTGTGGCACAGCAAGGCTAGCAACCCATTTGTCAACTTGAAGAAAGAGTACAAGGGCATCTTCTGGCAGGAGGACATCATCCCCTTCTTCCAGAACGCCACTCTCCCCAAGGAGTGTGACACAGTCCAGAAGTGCTACATCTCACTCTCGGAGCAGGTCGAGGAGAAGCTTGGCAAGATTGACCCTTACTTCGTGAAGCTTGCTGATGCCATGGTCACCTGGATCGAGGCCTGGGACGAGCTGAACCCATCTGATGCTGTCGTTGCTGCTGGGAACGGCAAGGCAGCAGCCAAGTAGGCTGGCTGGGGAGCCAAGAGTGTATGGTTGGGGCCTAGATATAGCTCTTTTTGAGAAAGAGATTACTGAAGCAGCTTTTATAATTCTTTCATGTTATGCTGGTGGTTCTTTTGTAGCTGGACAAGGATTTGTTATCATTTACATAATTCAAGACAATAATAGTTATCATGTAATTTTGAGAAATCAAGCACCGTTTGTTATTATGGTGAAATTATTTTAGTTGAGCATCACTCATTTGTTCTTTGGCTTAATTTTCCCTAACGAAAAAAAATAATGTTTCTTAATCACGCACTGACAAACACGCCAGGGTGTTGGGGACGGATAGCGAGGAAGGACTGCCGCAATGGCGACAGCGGCGTGCCCGCGATTGGTGCAATTCCGTTCTTCCCTTTTATTCTCGACTCCCCAGCCTTTTACTTTCACTGTTCTCCCCTTTATTCTCGACTCCCCACCTTTTACTTTTACTGAAGGGTTGGACGTGCTATGGGCTTTTTATTTGTAGAGAAATATGTCAATACCCATATTATCAAACTAGCAAAAGAGCCCGTGTAAAAAAATAACGCACGGTCTTAACCCAACAACCAGCACTCAAGATGGCCTCCTTCTCACCCTCGCCGGCGGTAGCCTTAGTGTTCACACAAACCAAAATGTATTTGAATGTGGTTAATCCTAAGACATCTCTCTCGATGAAAAATCTGTTATTTTTCCCTGCGAGGTTTTTCAAAGGTATGCATGTGTAGTTATCGATGTTTTCTCCCTATATGGTTTTAGTGGATGTTTATTTGCAATCCGGATCGTCACCGGTACGAAAGAAAAATGAATCGTGCGCTATAGACTATAAGTTTGATTCCAAAATAATATTTTAAAAAATATTTAACAAGTAAAAATAACATCATATACAGATTGTACACATTTTGCTAATCAAATTTCATATATAACATGTTAAAATTGGAGTTATATTATAAAAGATACGGATAATTTAGAAAATCATTTGTTTGATTTAAATATCTTCCAAAATAATATTTAAATATTTAACAGGTAAAAATAACATCAAAAACATGAAAATTTGTTAAAAAGGTTGTTAAAAAGATACATGATTTTCTAATCATAAAAAGATTGTGCATTATAGACTATAAGTTTGCTTCCAAAATAATATTAAAATAAATATTTAACAAGTAAAAATAACTTCAAACCGTACCATTTGTATATAACATGTTAAATTTGGAGTTATGGTTTAGAGGATGTGAGTATTTAAAAAAACAATTAGTATGTACTGCGGGTTCAATGTCAGAAGTATTAGGGGGTTTTCTATAAAATAGCAAAAAACAGACTAAGAATACCTATTTCTTTTATTAGTAGGTATAAATTAGTATCATAGATTCATCATGAAATGAATTTTTATATTTTATTTGTTTAATAGAATCGTGGATGTTATATTTTGGGCTCTGAACTTGGTCAAAGTTAAAGAAACTTGACTTATCAAAAAACAAATACACCTTATTTTGGAACCGACTGAGTATTTGGTTTGGCGAGTGTGGGAGATGATGAAATGTGTTTTTGTTTTTGTGTTTATAATGCAATGTTTTGATGGGCCTTTCGCGGTATGATTCTATGTTATTTGCTAATCAATCTATACTTATGTGGGGTATAAGTTTCTCCATCGGTGTTTGCACTTACTATATTTTGTACTATATTTGTGCTATAATATTACTTCATCTCCGTCTCGTTATATTTGATGTATTTGTATTTTGATAAAATTTCACAATCCAAGGTACATTTCTTGTAATTCCGCGCTACAATATTACTCTATTCGTTCCTTTATATATGGTGTATTTGTGCGTTTCGGTGTCCAGGCTCATCTGCACCCGGTTAGAAAACAATTCATAAAAAAGTAATTCTTTTTTTAAACATTCCATTTTTTTGTGCGGTAGACAATTTGATGCGTGAGGCACGCTCCAAATTTCAAGTCATTTGGACATCTAAGAAACTCTCAGCATAAAAGACAAATCGGGTCAAAACAGTACATGAACAATAAACATTTTTACAGACCCCCAATTTGTCTTTTTTGCTGGGAGCTCCTCAGATGTGCAAATGATTTGAAAATTGGAGCGGACCTCACGCATCAAATTGTCTGCCGCACAATTTCTTTTGGAACTTTTTGAATTTTTCTATTATTTGTTTTGATTTTTTCGTCAGCGCGGGTGCAGAGATGGACTTTCGAATCTAAGGTACATTTCTTCTTATTTTGTTTTTAGGCCTCAAAAAAGTATCTCCCCTATGATTGTTGATTGCATGTATATATCCTTTTAGAGAAAAAAAAGGAAATTATCTCTCTTCTGATTGCGTGTATCTCTTTCTTTCCTAGGCCAAATGATTTACTTATAATCAACTAATTAATTGTCGGGGGATGGCTCCCGGGCAGGCAACGGAACCTGAATCCTTTTCAAAAACATCGGGGCAAGCAAAGCCCCTCAATTCGGCTCCCCCCTGGCCAGCTCCCCAGCGCGACCCGGTCACGCGCCGCAACCCGGCCGGTTGGTTGGCGCATGCCGTTCATCCGTGAGAAGTCAACCCACGACGACAAGTAAGCATGGCTACAGTTCGCCCCCTTTCCGCGGCCCCGGTGGGCTCGGCTATCGTGCCGAGCAAGCCACCGCCCGGGACGGACGGCGTCTCGGAGGTGCCACTCTGTAGCAAGGCGGGGCTACCGTCCCACGACGTCTGGCGCGACATGCCATAGTACCTAGCAGTCGACCGTACCCGCGCCCGGCGGCCCCTGTGCGGCCCGCACCCGACGGACCCGGCGGCCTGACAACCCCCACTGCCGGCTCCTAGACACTGACGCCAGGGCCCCGCTCCCATGTATCTTTACCATTGAAACCCCGGGGGGCCAGCCTACAAGACCCCCCGGAGCCCCTCCATGCAGAGGGTCGTTTCTCTACACACACACACACACACACACACACACACACACACACACACACACACACACACACACACACACACACACACACACACACGAACACACGCACGTACGCACGCACGCGCGCGCACACACACACACGCACGCACGCACGCACACACACACACACACATGCGCGCGTGCACACACACGCACACACACACACACACACACACACACACACATCCACCCATATAGAGGAGAAGTAGCGCATGCATTGGCCTGTCTTCCTCCCCTCGAACAGCTCTAGGAGCAAGCCTCTGCCCACTTCATATAAACCATACTCGGTAGGACTAGGGCTATTATCTCACCGGAGAGCCCCGAACCTGGGTACATCTCGCGTCTCACACTTGCGCGTGCCAACCTCGTCTCTGGAGCTCACCGGTGCCCTTGTGCATGTCCCCTCTTTTAGCCATCCTATGGCATCTGCCGTGAGATCACCACGATAGTTGGTGCCCACCGTGGGCAGCTAGCGGCACCAGTCGGAGTCACGTTCCAGACAGGGCCCTTCACCGACTCCGGCGAGCGCATCATACATGACTTGGTTCCAGCGCTCGACTTGGTGCCGGCCAGCTTCACCGGTTCATCCATCGTCCCCTTCGGCGCGCTGCGCGTCTCCGTCGTGCTCGTCCCCGATGAGTACCCCAGCGAGATGCTCGACATCACCGACTCGCCCATCCCCCTCGGCTGTGACATCTCCAGCGATGTGGAGGACCTCTGCACCCGCGTGGAGGTGCTTGTTACCAATTTCGGCTCCACCTCGTCCGGCGCCTTGAAGAAGGCCGCCGCGGTCAAGGTGGCAGCCGCTCGCGCCAGCACGGCCGACCCGCTGCGCGCCACATTGCAGAACCTTAGCATCCCCATCACACTGACATCGACACTACCTAGGCCAGGGCCCGACTCGACGTGGAACGTGTGCGCCTGCTAGACGAGGCCACGACGCTTGCTGCTATGCAGCGCCGGCCGGCCACGATTGAACCCAGTCGGGTCGCCAGGTGCGGACTTGCAGCGCTGCCATCGGCCACGCACTGGGCGCGGTCCCGCCCGTCTACGACACTCCCGTCAAGAACATGCACACCGGGGAGGCTGCCGTCGTGGGCCTGAAGCACCTGCAGGGCGATGAGCTAAAGGAGCACCTGCAGCACATGCCTGAACTCCTCACTGCTTCGAACACACAGCAGGACCACCTTGACACTCCCGCGGCATCCGTCTCGTGCCATACCAAGGACCCCGAGCAGCGAAACACGGCATCCTTCTCACACCCCTGAAGCCCAGTCCAGGAAGACCAGAACCCGATGCGACCGTGCCCTGACAGCTGACGACGACCTGGGCAACGAACCGACTCCCGATGGCCAGCACCGACAAGATCTCCCCCCGCCAACCGGACGATGTGGCCGGGCGGCTTCGTACGGTTCGGCTCCCCGCGGCCCTGTTACAAGGCGGCTGGGTCCACATGACATTGACAATAACGACGCTCGCCACCGCATCAAGCAACTCACCTCTTCCCTCGAGCTGGAGGAAGACAACGCAGTCGGTCAGGTTTGTATCGGTCCGTGCATCTACGGTGAGCCCTTCCACAAGGGGTTCACGCTTGCCCGCGACACCCCAAGTACAATGGGACCGTCAAGCTGGAGGACTGGCTCATCGACTACACCACCATCACGGGCGGCAACCAGCGTCTGGCCATGCGCTACACCCCGCTCATGCTGTAGGGCTCGACCTGGACGTGTCTAAACAGCCTGCCGGCTGGCAGCATCAACTCGTGGCTCGACTTCAAGCACGCCTTCATGCACAACTTCACCGGCACCTACAAGCGACCCGACCGCCCCAGCCAGCTCGCCATGTGCGTCCAAGGGGCGAACGCAATCGGTCGTCAGTACCTTGCACGCTGAACCAAGCTTCGGAACAACTGCGAGGGGGTCCACGAGGTTCAAGCCATTCAGTAATTTGTGAACGGTTGCCGGGACGACACCCTGCTCAAGCACAAGCTACCGCGCTCCGAGCCAACCAGCATGGTAGCGCTCATGGTGACGGCAGACAAGTATGCCAACGCCGACTCTGACACGAAGATACAAATCGTGCTGGATGAGGCCGGCAAGGCGTTTCCAGCACCGCCCCCCAAGCTGGCTGGCGAGAGCAGCCGCCAGCAGAACAACCAGCAGAACAACAAGTGCAAGGCCGAGCAGTCGGCTCCCCGCTACGAAAACCACCTTGTCGCTACCACCTATCAAGTGCCCTCAGCCAAGCCGGCCGGCAACCGGCGTTCGCGAACTGGCAATACCGCCTGGCAACCCGGCATGAGCTTTGAGGAGATGCTCGATGCCCCTGCAAGCACCATAGCGGTGCGAGGCCATCTACGCACATGCTATGGAAGTGCGCCATCACCGAGCGCATCATGAGGGGCGACATCCCCGCGCCGCCTCCTCCTCCTCCGACACCGGGTGCAGGGCAACCACAGCTACCGCCGCCTTCGCCCCCGGCAGCCGGCACAATGCGCGATGAAGTCTTCCCCAACCAGAATGCAAGCTACGTCGTCTTCGCCAGCCTAGGCGACGACAAGCATAGCGAGTGCCTGCTCTGGTAGGAGGTGAACACCATCATTCCGACCATGCCCGAATACATGCACTTGTCGGAGCGCGTGGTCAGCTGGACCCGGGAGGACCACTCGGCCGTCATGCCTATGCCAGGTTGCTACGCCCTCGTCATTGACCCCACCATAGTTGCTATGAAGCACACCTGCAAGTTCTCGTGAGTCCTCATCGATGGCGGCAACAACATCAACATCTTCTACCGCGATACCATGGCCATGCTCGGCATTGAGGCAAGGCAGCTGGAGCGGACCCAGACGGTGTTCCACGGCATTGTGTCGGGCCTCTCCTGCTCCCCGATCGGCCGGATCCAGCTTGACGTCCTGTTCGGCACGAGCGACCATGTCCGGTGCGAGCCTATCTGGTTCGAGGTGGTGGACTTGTCCAGCACCTACCACGCACTGCTAGACCGGTCCGCGCTGGCAAAGTTCATGGCGGTTCCCCACTACGCCTACTTGAAACTGAAGTTGCCGGGTCCCAAGGGCCTCATCACTATTGTCGGTGACAACAAGAAGTCCCTGGAGTGCGCCCATGCCGGCGCCAAGCTGGCCAACTCGCTGGTCATAGCCGAGGAGCAGCGCCAGCTCAACCGGATCATGGCACTAGCCGGCTATGCCGGCTCCGGCCAAGGAGTCGGCTGGTGAGGCCTCTTTCCATCCGTCCAAGGACACCAAGAAGATCCCATTCAACCTGAAAGACCGTAGCTGCAACAAGTACGTTGTTGTGGGCACCCGCCTCAACAACAAATAGGAAGGCGAGCTCGTCGACTTCCTCCGTGAGAATTGGGATATCTTTGCATGGTTCTCAAAGGACATGCCAGGAGTTCTGAGGAAGTACGCCGAGCACAAACTACATGTCCGCAAGGATGCTAAGCCTGTCCACCAACCGTTGCACCGCTTTTCCGAGGAGAAGTGGAGAACCATCGGTGAAGAAGTCGCCCGGCTGCTCGCAGCCGGCTTCATCATGGAAGTGTTTCACCCCGAGTGGCTGGCCAACCCAGTCCTCGTCCTGAAGAAAAAGGCCTGCCCCAAGGATCCTTTCGCACCCCCGCAGATAGATCACACTACTAGGGAAAACCTTATACACAGAATCTTACCAGCAGCGATCTTCAAAATACAACGATACTGCTATTTAGCAGCAGCGCACTCCAGAAAAACGCGCTGCTGAAAGTAGCAGTAGTGCGTTCCCACAAAACCATGCTGCACTCCAGAAAAACGCGCTGCTGAAAGTAGCAGTAGCGCGTTCCCACAAAACCATGCTACTGCTCTAATTGCCATGACCTGGCCGTCCAGCTAGTTACAGCAGTAGCGTCCTATAACGGACCGCGCTACTGCTATAGATGTTAGCAGCAACACACTTCTTTTAAACTCGCTACTGCTAAGTTCAGCCCACAAGTTTAGTCCCAGCTCGCTCCGCGAACAGGGTGTTTACCACCTTAAATATGTTACTCCTCAAACTATCGCAACCACTTGGTCTTCACTGAACTCTATGTGTAGAATTTGGGCCGCAATATGAGTCTTCTCCGGTTCCTACCGGAGAGGACTCATATTAACAATTCAGACTGTACACAAAATGATCATTGATGGCCAATGTATTTTTGCATTGATAGACAACTTAGCAGTAGCACTTTTATTAGCAAAGCTCTACTGCTAGTCGAACTTAGAAGTAGCGTTCATCCCAGCGCATCGCTACTGCTATTCTCGTTAGCTGCAGCGCGTTTGCTTGCCCGCGCTACTACTAACCCTACCTTATCCCCACGCGCGTGGCCGACCCCTCTCTCTCACTCACTCTCCCCCTATCTCTCGCCCGCGCCGATAACCGCCGTCGTCCATCGCCGCCGCCGCCGCCGTCCGTCCGCCACCGATGTACTCCCTCCTTCCATCCCTCCTCCTCCCACCGCTCCCTCCTTCCTCCTCCTCCCACCGCGCCCTCCTCCCTCCGCCTGCGGCCGCCCCCTCCTGCCTCCTTCTTCGGCAGCCCTCCTCTCATCGCCCCTCCCTCCTCCTCCTCCCACTGCCCCTCCCTCCTCCTCCTCCGGCTGGCCCCTCCCCCTCCTCCTCCTGCCGCCCCCTCCCCCTCCTCTCTCCTCCCTCCCTCCCTTGTCTCTGTTCTTGCAAATCGTAGGTGTTTTGAATAAAATAGAAGTAAGAAAATTTAGGGTAGAACTAGGGTAGTAGAAATTTTAGCAAGTGTTTAATAGAAAATAGTTTATTTAGTAAGTGATTAATATAACTAGTTTATTTATATTAGGTACTTAATAGAACTAGTTTATTTGGTAAGTGCTTAATAGAACTAGTTTATTTATAGTAAGTGCTTAATAGAACTAGTTTATTTAGTAAGTAGTTAATAAAACTCGTTTATTTAGTGTTAGGATTATATATAAGATATTTTCAAATGTTTTTTTTTCATATTTTGAACCATTGAATTGCAATGACCATCGATAAGTGGCCTATGTTTTGCCGGAGTGTTGATTAATTTCTGTTCTGGCAAATTTCAGGCGCTCGATATGTCTTTTTTAGCAAAGGTCATGCCAGATTTCTTGGGTTTTGCCGTAGAGTTATAATCTTGTAATTTTGAACACAGGAGATGTCTGATGACGATGGGATCCCGGAGTGCGGGTACTGCTACAATGACCGTGGTGTGTGCGGCAGGTTTCCTCACCTGCAAAATGATAGGTTTTTCACCGTGAAGCTGGAAGAGACCTTCGATGTTTGTACGGTACGCAACGACAAGCATTTCATCGTAATAAATATCATCACTTGTGCTTCTTTTATTCAATGTGTAATTTACGATTTTTTTTTCAATTCGACTAGTACATCCCGTGCCATGCTAGACCATATGTATTGGAGAAGCTTGGTTTTGGTTTAGATGACTTTGAGAATGTGGAGACGAGGAGGGCTCACTTAAGAACTAAACATGGTTATGAGTTTCTGGTTAAGTTCTACAATGCGGTCGATCGCTCCCATTTCGGTTGCTCTAATTGGGAAGCTCTCTACAAGGCATATGAATTTGAGGAGGGAATGCAAATAAGATTTGATATTCGTCCCGAAGATTATGATGATGATGATAATATCGACATCTGGGTGGATGTGGATATGCCTCCAGTTTTACCTAGGTGTGAGTTTGTCAGACTAATTTGTTAAGTTCAGTAATTTATGTTGTTAATTTAAAAATATTTGGTGTTTGTCCGTACTAAACTTATTTATTTATAATTGTCAGCTTATTTCTTATCTTCAAGAAATACTCGGAAGGCAGTAGACAACACATACAATATCTATGACTCCAAGCTTAATTGGGAGGAGAAAGGTTATCTTGTCTCATTCATAGAAGATGTTGAGGCCTTCAAAACCAGTCACTCTATCAGCCCAAATTATACTAGATACGTGCCACTAGTCCATAAATTGCTTGATGGTAACTTCATTGCCAAAAACTTGGTAAAATTTTGTTAATGATGGTAAGTTCATTGCATACATTATTCTTAAGTAAACTACATTGCTAACTATATATGTTACTATTTCGGTTTTGAACAGAGGCTCCCGAAGCAGGTTGTGCCTGACATGCTATGTACCGAAGGTGATATGCATATGGTTAGCTTACGACCAACTCCTTTGGAGGCTTACCATACTGCATACTCGATTTCTTCAAATGATGGAAGGCTCAAAATCAAAGAATGGAGCAAAGTGATGAATGCGCACATGCAAATAATTGGAGACAAAATGAATGTGCGCAAGCCACAAGTTGGAGATAGGCTTGTGTCCATTCTCCATTATGGTGAAGGACCGGTTTATCTGTTTTATGGTATTTTAGCTAGGAGAGAGGAGTAGGTCCTAAGTATTAAGACCAATTAGTTAGTGTTGATTATATATGACTACAATGTCTTACACTTGATGGTGATGTTGAGTAGGAGTAGTGATTATGAGTACTATGATGATGATGATGATGAGTTGTTATTATAACTAGTGACGAAGTTGTTATATGATGTCTCATCATGGACGAAAATGATGATTATGAGGAGTTATGACAATGATATATTATGATGATAAGTTGTTAATGATATTATGATGATGATGATAAGTTATTATGTCATTGGGTGAAAGAACCGCGGATTAGTTTCTAATGGATGGATCCAAAGTGACCATTGGTTACTTTGGATCCATGCACTTGAAACTAATCCAAAGTTCTTTCACCTAGTGATTTAATAACTCATTATGATGTTAAAACAATCTCTAAATTGCTACTGTATGAAAAATTGTATACAGGTGTATGAATACAACCTAAAATAAAAAAGAAATGGAACTAGGAATAATAGTAGTAGCGATTGTTCTCGGAAGCCCTACTAGTAATTAGTAGTAGCGCTTGTTTGGGAAAGCGCTAATACTAAGTAGATATAGCAGTAGCGTGTGCCAGCAGGCGCTACTGCTAAGCTTTAGCTATAGCACCTCATCAGTAGCGCGGTTTCCCGTGCTACTTATAGGCCAAAAACCAGCGGTACTGCTAGGCTTTTCCCTAGTAGTGTCAAGTGATCGACTCCACGACCGACTGCGACCTCCTGTCCTTCCTGGACGCTTACTTCGGCTATCATCAGATCAAGCCGGACCCGGACAACGCCCTGAAGACTTCCTTCATCACCCCCTTTGGGGCGTATTGCTACATCACCATGATGTTCGGCTGGAAGAACGCCGACTCCACCTTCCAGTGCTGCATGCAGAAATGCTTGCTACCGCAAATCGGCCGGAACATCCATGTCTATGTCGATGACATCATGGTGAAGACCATGCAGCACCTCACGCTCCTTGATGACCTGAAGGAAACATTCACCAATCTGCGCCAGTACCAGATCAAGCTCAACCTGGAGAAGTGTGTGTTTGGCATGCCAGCTAGTCGGCTACTCGGCTTCATCATCTCGGAGCACGACATTGAGGAAAACTCGAAGAAAATCAAGGCCATCAAGCGCTTGTGCAAGCCGACCCGGCTGCGTGATGTCAAGAACTTCACCGGTTGCTTGGCCTCTCTCAGCCGGTTTCTCAGCCGGCCGAGCAAGAGGGCCTTGCTCCTATATCAGCTGATGAAGAAGATGTTGTCGTTCAAGTGGAACAACTAGGCAGACAAAGCTTTCGGGGATCTCAAGCGTACGCTCTCCATCGTACCCGTCCTGGCCGCGCCGGCTAACAAGGAGCCGCTATTTCTATACATCGCCACCACTTCGCGCGCGGTCAGTACTGTGCTGGTGTTCGAGCGCTTGGAGGAAGGCAAGATCCAGCAGATCCAGTGCCCGGTCTACTACCTGAGCGACGTGCTCTCTGCCTCCAAGCAGAACTATCCTCACTACCAGAAGATGTGCTACAGTGTGTACCTCACCGCCAAGAAGATGAAGTAGTACTTTCAAGAGCATACCATCACTGTAGTCAGCACGACCCCCATCAGCTAGATCATGGGCTGCCGGGATGCGTGTGGCCAGGTGTCCAAGTGGGCCATCAAGCTGGCCACCCACACCATCCTCTACAAGCCCCGCACCACGATCAAGTCCCAGGCGCTAGCGGATCTCCTCGTCGACTGGACGGACACCCAGTACCTGCCGCCGCCCACCCTACTCGATGCACTGTTGCATGCACTTTGATGACTCCAAGATGCGATTTAGCCTGGGAGCCGACATCGTGCTATCCTCGCCCAAGGGCGACCGACTACAGTATGCACTACAAATCCACTTTGCCCTACTCGATGCACTGTTGCATGCACTTTGATGACTCCAAGATGCGATTTAGCCTGGGAGCCGACATCGTGCTATCCTCGCCCAAGGGCGACCGACTACAGTATGCACTACAAATCCACTTTGCCGCCTCCAACAATGTCGCCAAGTCCGAAGCACTCGTGCACGGCCTCTGGCTGGCCAAACAGATCGGCATCCGGTGCATCCTCTGCTATGGCGACTCGGACCTGGTGGTGCAGCAAAGCTTCTGGCGAGTGGGATGCCCGGGACGCCAACATGGCCAGCTACCGCTTCCTGGTCCAGCAGCTTTCCGGCAACTTTGACGGCTGGGAGTTCCTGCATGCCCCCCCGCGGGCAATGAGGCCACCGATATGCTGACAAGATAGGCTCCTCCCAGGAAGCAATCCCATCCGGCGTCTTGAAAGCACAAGTGCTCCGTGGGTGATTTTGGTAATTAATGTCAACATATCTCTTGTTGGACTAATGTTTTATCTAGTGTATTTCAGAAAATTTCAACAGTGGCGTGGAAAGGACAAGAGGATGTGGAACCCTTTCAAGGTGCTAAGGACATGCATTGGCTAAAGCTCAAGACTCTTCATCTTTGTTTTAGTGATCTAAGATCACATTGAGTCCTTAGGAAAGCCAATACTATTAAAAGGGGATGAGGTGTTGCTTATTGGCTTGCTTGCTCAAATGCTTAGTGATATTGCTCCTAAAACCTCAACCACCTTCTCCATCCAAATATGTCAAAACCCTAAACTCCAACTCGGCCCCACCGATTCTTTCTATCCGGCGCCACCGAGTTCATATGAATAACCACAGCCAAGAACCCTAACAATTTGGTCACAGCGATAAGGATCTCGATCTCATCGAGATGGCCTTGCCAACTCCATGTTATCAGTTGCATTTATTTTGGTCTCACTGAATTTGCAATCGGTCTCACCGAGATGGCTTGACCAATTCTCTGTTGCCCTATTGCTTCACTTCGGTCTCACTGATTTGATGCAACCGGCGGCATCGAGATGAGGTTTTCCCTAAGCCCTAGCACAACAGTCCCACCGAGTTGTTCTAGTCGGTCCCACCGAGATTCCTAACGTTCACATTTTTGAACTAATTGGTCCCATCGAGTTTAGCTATTTGGTCTCACCGAGATGGGTCAAATGTGTGTAACAGTTGGATTTTGTGTGGAGGCTATATATACCCCTCCACCCCCTTCTCCATATGTGAGAGAGCCATCATAACATGCCTACACTTCCACCATACAGTTTCTGAGGGAGAACCACCTACTCATGTGTTGAGATCAAGTTATTTCAATCCTACCACAAGAAACTTGATTTCTAGCCTTCCCCAAGTTGCTTTCCACTCAAATAATCTTTCCACCATATCCAAATTTGTGAGAGAGAGTTGAGCATTGGGGAGACTATCATTTGAAGCACAAGAGCAAGGAGTTCATCATGAACACACCATCTATTACCTTTTGGAGAGTGGTGTCTCCTAGATTGGTTAGGTGTCGTTTGGGAGCCTCCGTCAAATTGTGGAGTTGAAGCAAGAAGTTTGTAAGGGCAAGGAGATCGCCTACATCGTGAAGATCTACCCGAATAAGGCCAGTCCTTCATGGGCGATGGCAATGGTGGGATAGACATGGTTGCTTCTTCATGGACCCTTCGTGGGTGGAGCCGTCCGTGGACTCGTGCAACCGTTACCCTTCGTGGGTTGAAGTCTCCATCAACGTGGATATACGATAGCACCACCTATCGGAACCACGCCCAAAATCTCCGTGTCTTCATTGCGTTTGCACACTCCAATTCCATCCCTTTACTCTCTTACAATTAGCATGCTTTACTCTTTCCGCTGCATATACTCTAGTCATGCTTGCTTGAAATGTATTTTGAATGCTTAAACTTGTGATAAATCTCAAGCTTAACTTGAAGAATCTAAAAACTGCTACTTTTGGTTGTTAAGGGTCTAATCACCCCCTCTAGACCCCTCTTCTCAATCCTTTCAATTGGTATTAGAGATTTGGTATCCATTGCTTTGGTTTAATTACAATTGGAGGAAGATGGATGAGTCTACGATCGGGAGTATTAGACGTAGATTGCCTATGCTTGATGGAGAGTTCTATAGCTCTTGGAAGAATGAGATGCTTGAGATTTTCAATGAATATGATTTGAACAAGTATATTACTAGCCCTTTTGTGCCTTCTATTGATCCTTTGCACTCTACCCCCGATGAGTATCTTGACACGACTCGCAATCTTAGAACTATTGATCTTATCATTAGAGGATTGCCTAGAAATTTTCTTGTATGCCTGCCTACCTTTGAATGTGCTTATACTATATGGAAATATCTTGAGGAGCGATTTCCAAACTACTCCTTGAAAAATCTAGATGAGATCCTTCAAAAGTCAATTGCTTTTCAAAATATGAACCCTAGTGATCCTAAGTTTGATGAATGTCTATTTGAGCTTCGCGACCTTATGCGTGCCAAAGGAAATGTTGGAGTCATTAGTAGCATCATTTCACAAACTATTAGAATTCATAAACTTGCACATTGTCATGGTCATAAATCTAATGAATCACTTGCCCAAGTGCTGAACGGACAGCATCTCCGCGTTCAACACACGTACGGGATGGGAGACGTCTCCTCCTTCTTGATCCAGCAAGGGGGAAGGAGAGGTTGAGGAAGCTCGCTCCAACGGCAGCACGACGGCGTGGTGATGTTGGTGCAGCAGTACTCCGACAGGGCTTCGCCAAGCGCTTAACGGAGGAGGAGAGGTGTTGGGGAGGGGAGGGGCTGCGCCTTCGAGTTGTGTACAGCAGCCCTCCCCCACCCCTCTATTTATAGGGGAAGGGGCAAGGGGGGCCGACCCCTCTAGATGGGATCTAGAGGGGGGCGGCGGCCAGGGAGGGGAGGCTTGCCCCCCAAGCAAGGGGGGCGCCCCCTTTAGGGTTTCCCCCCCAACCCTAGGCGCATGGGCCCAAGGTGGGGGGCGCGCCCAGCCCTCCAGGGGCTGGCTCCCTCCCCTTTGCAGCCCATGTGGCCCTCCGGGAGGGGTGGCCCCTCCCGGTGGACCCCCGGAACCCCTCCGGTGGCCCCGGTACAATACCGATAACCCCCGGAAACTTTCCGGTGTCCGTATGACAACTTCCCATATATAAAACTTCACCTCCGGACCATTCCGGAATTCCTCGTGACGTCCGGGATCTCATCCGGGACTCCGAACAACATTCGGTAGTCACATACTAGTCTTCCTAATAACCCTACCATCACCGAACCTTAAGTGTGAAGACCCTACGGGTTCGGGAGACATGCAGACATGACCGAGACCACTCTCCAGTCAATAACCAACAGCGGGATCTGGATACCCATGTTGGCTCCCACATGCTCCTCGATGATTTCATCGGTTGAACCACGATGTCGAGGATTCGATCAAACCCCGTATGCAATTCCCTTTGTCAATCGGTACGTTACTTGCCAGAGACTCGATCGTCGGTATCCCAATACCTTGTTCAGTCTCGTTACCGGCAAGTCACTTTACTCGTACCGTAATGCATGATCCCATGGCCAACACCTTGGTCACTTTGAGCTCATTATGATGATGCATTACCGAGTGGGCCCAGAGATACCTCTCCGTCATACGGAGTGACAAATCCCAGTCTCGATCTGTGTCAACCCAATAGATACTTTCGGAGATACCTGTAGTGCATCTTTATAGTCACCCAGTTACGTTGTGACGTTTGATACACCCAAAGCACTCCTACGGTATCCAGGAGTTACACGATCTCATGGTCGAAGGAAGAGATACTTGACATTGGCAAAGCTCTAGCAAACGAACTACACGATCTTTGTGCTATGCTTAGGATTGGGTCTTGTCCATCACATCATTCTCCTAATGATGTGATCCCGTTATCAACGACATCCAATGTCCATAGCCAGGAAACCATGACTATCTGTTGATCACAACGAGCTAGTCAACTAGAGGCTCACTAGGGACGTATTGTGGTCTATGTGTTCACACGTGTATTACGATTTCCGGATAATACAGTTATAGCATGAACAAAAGACAATTATCATGAGCAATGAAATATAATAATACTTTTATTATTGCCTGTAGGGCATATTTCCAACAGTCTCCCACTTGCACTAGAGTCACCAATCTAGTTACATTGTGATGAATCGAACACCCATAGAGTTCTGGTGTTGATCATGTTTTGCCCGCGAGAGAGGTTTAGTCAACGGATCTGCGACATTCAGATCCGTGTGCACTTTGCGAATCTCTATGTATCCATCTTGAACATTTTCACGGATGGAGTTGAAACGACGCTTGATGTGCCTGGTCTTCTTGTGAAACCTGGGCTCCTTGGCAAGGGCAATAGCTCCAGTGTTGTCACAGAAGAGTTTGATCGGCCCCGACGCATTGGGTATGACTCCTAGGTCGGTGATGAACTCCTTCACCCAAATCGCTTCATGCGCTGCCTCCGAGGCTGCCATGTACTCCGCTTCACACGTAGATCCCGCCACGACACTCTGCTTGCAGCTGCACCAGCTTACTGCTCCACCATTCAACATATACACGTATCCGGTTTGTGACTTAGAGTCATCCAGATCTGAGTCGAAGCTAGCGTCGATGTAACCCTTTACGACGAGCTCTTCATCTCCTCCATAAACGATAAACATGTCCTTTGTCCTTTTCAGGTACTTTAGGATATTCTTGACCGCTGTCCAGTGTTCCTTGCCGGGATTACTTTGGTATCTTGCTACCAAACTTACGGCAAGGTTTACATTGGGTCTGGTACACAGCATGGCATACATAATAGATCCTATGGCTGAAGCATAGGGGATGACACTCATCTCTTCTTTATCTTTTGCCGTGGTCGGTGACTGTGCTGAGCTCAATCTCACACCTTGTAACATAGGCAAGAACCCTTTCTTGGACTGATCCATTTTGAACCTCTTCAAAATCTTATCAAGGTATGTGCTTTGTGAAAGACCTATGAGGCGTCTCGATCTATCTCTATAGATCTTGATGCCTAATATATAAGCAGCTTCTCCAAGGTCCTTCATTGAAAAACACTTATTCAAGTAGGCCTTAATGCTGTCCAGAAGTTTTGTATCATTTCCCATCAAGAGTATGTCATCTACATATAATATGAGAAATGCTACAGAGCTCCCACTCACTTTCTTGTAAACGCAGGCTTCTCCATAAGACTGCATAAACCCAAACGCTTTGATCATCTCATCAAAGCAAATGTTCCAACTCCGAGATGCTTGCACCAGCCCATAAATGGATCGCTGGAGCTTGCATACTTTGTTAGCGTTCTTAGGATCGACAAAACCTTCCGGCTGCATCATATACAGCTCTTCCTTAAGATGTCCGTTAAGGAATGCCGTTTTGACGTCCATCTGCCATATCTCATAATCATAGTATGCGGCAATTGCTAACATGATTCGGACGGACTTCAGCTTTGCTACAGGAGAGAATGTCTCGTCATAGTCAATCCCTTGAACTTGTCGATAACCCTTAGCGACAAGCCGAGCTTTATAGATGGTAACATTACCATCCGCGTCCGTCTTCTTCTTGAAAATCCATTTGTTTTCTATCGCTCGCCGATCATCGGGCAAGTCTGTCAAAGTCCATACTTTGTTTTCATACATGGATTCTATCTCGGATTTCATGGCTTCAAGCCATTTGTTGGAATCTGGGCCCGCCATCGCTTCTTCATAGTTCGAAGGTTCACCGTTGTCTAACAACATGATTTCCAGGACAGGGTTGCCGTACCACTCTGGTGCGGAACGTGTCCTTGTGGACCTACGAAGTTCAGTAGCAACTTGATCCGAAGTACCTTGATCATCATCATTGTTTTCCTCTTCAGTTGGTGTGGGCATCACAGGAACATTTTCCTGTGCTGCACCACTTTCCCGTTCGAGAGGTAGTACTTCATCGAGTTCTACTTTCCTCCCACTTACTTCTTTCGAGAGAAACTCTTTTTCCAGAAAGCATCCATTCTTGGCAACAAAGATCTTGCCCTCGGATCTTAAGTAGAAGGTATACCCGACAGTTTCCTTAGGGTATCCTATGAAGACGCATTTTTCTGACTTGGGTTCGAGCTTTTCAGGTTGAAGTTTCTTGACATAAGCATCGCATCCCCAAACTTTTAGAAACGACAGCTTAGGTTTCTTCCCAAACCATAATTCATACGGTGTCGTCTCAACGGATTTAGACGGTGCCCTATTTAAAGTGAATGTAGCTGTCTCTAGCGCGTATCCCCAAAATGATAGCGGTAAATCGGTAAGAGACATCATAGACCGCACCATATCTAATAGAGTGCGATTACGACGTTCGGACACACCGTTACGCTGAGGTGTTCCAGGCGGCGTGAGTTGTGAAATGATTCCACATTTCCTTAAGTGTGTACCAAATTCGTGACTTAAGTATTCTCCTCCACGATCTGATCATAGGAACTTTATCTTTCGGTCACGTTGATTCTCCACCTCATTCTGAAATTCCTTGAACTTTTCAAAGGTTTCAGACTTGTGTTTCATTAAGTAAACATACCCATATCTACTCAAGTCATCAGTGAGAGTGAGAACATAACAATATCCTCCACGAGCCTCAATGCTCATTGGACCGCATACATCGGTATGTATGATTTCCAACAAGTTGGTTGCTCGCTCCATTGTTTCGGAGAACGGAGTCTTGGTCATTTTGCCCATGAGGCATGGTTCGCATGTGTCAAATGATTCATAATCAAGAGACTCTAAAAGTCCATCAGCATGGAGCTTCTTCATGCGCTTGACACCAATGTGACCAAGGCGGCAGTGCCACAAGTATGTGGGACTATCGTTATCAACTTTACATCTTTTGGCATCCACACTATGAACATGTGTAATATTACGCTCGAGATTCATTAATAATAAACCATTGACCATCGGAGCATGACCATAAAACATATCTCTCATATAAATCGAACAACCATTATTCTCAGACTTAAATGAGTAGCCATCTCGTATTAAACGAGATCCAGATACAATGTTCATGCTCAAACTTGGCACTAAATAACAATTATTAAGGTTCAAAATTAATCCCGTAGGTAAATGTAGAGGCAGCGTGCCGACGGCGATCACATCGACTCTGGAACCATTCCTGACGCGCATCGTCACCTCGTCTTTCGCCAGTCTCCGTTTATTTCGCAGCTCCTGCTGTGAGTTACAAATATGAGCAACGGCACCGGTATCAAATACCTAGGAGTTACTACGAGTACTGGTAAGGTACACATCAATTACATGTATATCAAATATACCTTTGGTGTTGCCGGCCTTCTTATCCGCTAAGTATTTGGGGCAGTTCCGCTTCCAGTGACCCTTCCCCTTGCAATAAAAGCACTCAGTCTCAGGCTTGGGTCCATTCTTTGACTTCTTCCCGGCAACTGGCTTACCGGGCGCGGCAACATCCTTGCCGTCCTTCTTGAAGTTCTTCTTGCCCTTGCCCTTCTTGAACTTAGTGGTCTTATTGACCATCAACACTTGATGTTCTTTCTTGATTTCAGCCTCTGCTGACTTCAGCATCGAGAACACTTCAGGAATGGTCTTCACCATCCCCTGCATGTTGTAGTTCATCACAAAGCTCTTGTAGCTTGGTGGGAGTGACTGGAGGATTCTGTCAATGACCGCCTCATCTGGGAGGTTAATGTTCAGCTGGGTCATACGGTTGTGCAACCCAGACATCTTTAGGATGTGCTCACTGATAGAACTGTTTTCCTCCATCTTACAACTGTAGAACTTGTCAGAGACATCATATCTCTTGACCCGGGCATGATCTTGAAAAACTAGTTTCAGCTCTTCGAACATCTCATATGCTCCGTGATGCTCAAAACGCTTTTGGAGCCCCGGTTCTAAGCTGTAAAGCATGCCGCACTGAACGAGGGAGTAATCATCAGCACGAGTTTGCCAAGCATTCATAATGTCTTGGTTCTCTGGGACGGGGGCGTCACCTAGCGGTCCATCTAGGACATATTGCTTCCTGGCAGCTATGAGGATGATCCTCAGGTTCCGGACCCAGTCCGTATAGTTGCTGCCGTCATCTTTCAGCTTGGTTTTCTCTAGGAACGCGTTGAAGTTCATGTTGACATTAGTGTTGGCCATTTGATCTACAAGACAAATTTGCAAAGGTTTTAGACTAAGTTCATGATAATAAAGTTCTAATCAAATTATGAACTCCCACTTAGATTAGACATCCCTCTAGTCATCTAAGTGTCACACGATCCGAGTCGACTAGGCCGTGTCCGATCATCACGTGAGACGGACTAGTCATCGTCGGTGAACATCTTCATGTTGATCGTATCTTCCATACGACTCGTGTTCGACCTTTCGGTCTCCGTGTTCCGAGGCCATGTCTGTACATGCTAGGCTCGTCAAGTTAACCCTAAGTGTTTTCGCTGTGTAAAACTGTCTTACACCCGTTGTATGTGAATGTAAGAATCCATCACACCCGATCATCACGTGGTGCTTAGAAGCGACGAACTGTAGCAACGGTGCACAGTTAGGGGGGAACACTTCTTGAAATTTTTGTAAGGGATCATCTTATTTACTACCGTCGTCCTAAGTAAACAAGATGCATAAACATAATAAACATCACATGCAATTATATAGTTGTGACATGATATGGTCAATATCATATAGCTCCATTGATCTCCATCTTCGGGGCTCCATGATCATCTTGTCACCGGCTTGACACCATGATCTCCATCATCATGATCTCCAACATCGTGTCTTCATGAAGTTGTCATGCCAACGACTACTTCTACTTCTATGGCTAACGCGTTTAGCAATAAAGTAAAGTAGTTTACATGGCGTTCTTCAATGACACGCAGGTCATACAAAAAATAAAGACAACTCCTATGGCTCCTGCCGGTTGTCATACTCATCGACATGCAAGTCGTGAATCCTATTACAAGAACATGATCTCATACATCACAATTCATCATTCATCACAACTTCTGGCCATATCACATCACATGATCAATCGCTGCAAAAACAAGTTAGACGTCCTCTAATTGTTGTTGCATCTTTTACGTGGCTGCAATTGGGTTCTAGCAAGAACGTTTTCTTACCTACGAATAACCACAATGTGATTTTGTCAACTTCTATTTACCCTTCATAAGGGCCCTTTTCATTGAATCTGCTCCAACTAAAGTGGGAGAGACGGACACCCGCCAGCCACCTTATGCAACTAGTGCATGTCAATCGGTGGAACCGGTCTCACGTAAGCGTACGTGTAAGGTTGGTCCGGGCCGCTTCATCCCACAATACCGCTGAAGCAAGAAAAGACTAGTAGAGGCAAGCAAGTTGACAAGATCCACGCCCACAACAAAATTGTGTTCTACTCGTGCATTAGAGAACTACGCATAGACCTAGATCATGATGCCACTGTTGGGGAACGTTGCAGAAAATTAAAATTTTTCCTACGGTTTCACCAAGATCCATCTATGAGTTCATCTAAGCAACGAGTCATGGGAGAGAGTTTTCATCTACATACCACTTGTAGATCACGTGCGGAAGCTTGAAAGGTGATGATGGAGTCGTACTCGGCGTGATTCAGATCACCGATGTCCAAGTGCTGAACGGACAGCACCTCCGCGTTCAACACACGTACGGGACGGGAGACGTCTCCTCCTTCTTGATCCAGCAAGGGGGAAGGAGAGGTTGAGGAAGCTCGCTCCAACAGCAGCATGACGGCGTGGTGATGTTGGTGCAGCAGTACTCCGACAGGGCTTCGCCAAGCGCTTAACGGAGGAGGAGAGGTGTTGGGGAGGGGAGGGGCTGCGCCTTGGAGTTGTGTACAGCAGCCATCCCCCACCCCTCTATTTATAAGGGAAGGGGCAAGGGGGGCCGACCCCTCTAGATGGGATCTAGAGGGGGGCGGCGGCCAGGGAGGGGAGGCTTGCCCCCCAAGCAAGGGGGGCGCCCCCTTTAGGGTTTCCCCCCCAACCCTAGGCGCATGGGCCCAAGGTGGGGGGCGCGCCCAGCCCTCTAGGGGCTGGATCCCTCCCCTTTGCGGCCCATGTGGCCCTCCGGGAGGGGTGGCCCCTCCCGGTGGACCCCCCGGAACCCCTCCGGTGGCCCCGGTACAATACCGATAACCCCTGGAAACTTTCCGGTGTCCGTATGACAACTTCCCATATATAAAACTTCACCTCCGGACCATTCCGGAACTCCTCGTGACGTCCGGGATCTCATCCGGGACTCCGAACAACATTCGGTAGTCACATACTAGTCTTCCTAATAACCCTAGCGTCACCGAACCTTAAGTGTGAAGACCCTACGGGTTCGGGAGACATGCAGACATGACCGAGACCACTCTCCGGTCAATAACCAACAGCGGGATCTGGATACCCATGTTGGCTCCCACATGCTCCTCGATGATTTCATCGGTTGAACCACGATGTCGAGGATTCGATCAAACCCCGTATGCAATTCCCTTTGTCAATCGGTACGTTACTTGCCAGAGACTCGATCGTCGGTATCCCAATACCTTGTTCAGTCTCGTTACCGGCAAGTCACTTTACTCGTACCGTAATGCTTGATCCCGTGGCCAACACCTTGGTCACTTTGAGATCATTATGATGATGCATTACCGAGTGGGCCCAGAGATACCTCTCCGTCATACGGAGTGACAAATCCCAGTCTCGATCCGTGTCAACCCAATAGATACTTTCGGAGATACCTGTAGTGCATCTTTATAGTCACCTAGTTACGTTGTGATGTTTGATACACCCAAAGCACTCCTACGGTATCCAGGAGTTACACGATCTCATGGTCGAAGGAAGAGATACTTGACATTGGCAAAGCTCTAGCAAACGAACTACACGATCTTTGTGCTATGCTTAGGATTGGGTCTTGTCCATCACATCATTCTCCTAATGATGTGATCCCGTTATCAACGACATCCAATGTCCATAGCCAGGAAACCATGACTATCTGTTGATCACAACGAGCTAGTCAACTAGAGGCTCACTAGGGACGTATTGTGGTCTATGTGTTCACACGTGTATTATGATTTCCGGATAATACAGTTATAGCATGAACAAAAGACAATTATCATGAACAATGAAATATAATAATACTTTTATTATTGCCTCTAGGGCATATTTCCAACAGGGCCTCCTTTTATACACAAAGGGGTTGCCACAGTGGGACACAGGAGGTGGCAAGCTACAGTGATGTGAGCTTATCGCTCGATCAACATAGGATAAACACATTTAATAGGATGCCTACATGTCCTCTTGTTTTATTGGGGACGGCAATAGAGACCATCCCGTACTTCGCCGCTTCCCCTCGCCTTGCCACGCGTCTGGGCTGACGAGGCATGCAGCACCATGCTGGCCAACCAACTGCTGTGTTGGCAAAGTGGTATGCTTCCACAAAGATCTGCATGCCGCCACACAGGCGTCTGCTTCGCTGGCATGCTTATCGCCGCGTTCGAGTGGTGCTGAGGTGGTGGAACCCTGCCGAGCGCGGGCCCGGCCGCGCCCAGCGATCATCCCCGGCAAGGCTTGCCGGGGTGCCTTGGAGTCATCCCCGGCAAGGGTCTTGCCAGTGGTCTTCATCATTTGATCCCATGTTGACTCGTGGGTTGTCGATCTTCGTGAGGAGCCGCATGCATGTGCTCTTCAAATCTTGGTCTTGAACATTGTCGATGGTGTCAGAGCCCTCAACCCCAAGGGTGGTGGCCTTGCTGGTCTCTTCGCAAGCTGCCCCGGCAAGGGGCTTGCTGGTGGTCGCGCAGGTCGCCTCGGCAAGGCTTGTTGCCGGGCGTGGCCATGCTTGCCTCTTGCTGCTTGCTACTCTAGGCATCTGTCTTGATGTTCTTTGTACCTGTCTTGCCTTCTGCTGTCTTCCTCTGCCTCGCCAAGCCTTGCTATAGGGGTGGCTGCAACCGTCCGTGCACAAGTAAGGGGTACAGGAGCACCCATACTTTTGTACATCGACAGGAGCCCCCGGGCCTGGGCCACACATGAGCGCAAGGCGTAGTTGGGCCAGGCCCAAAGCAGTGCGCGGGCGGGCATGGCAGAGGCGAACCACCACAATTTTTCTGGCAGTTGCGCTTCCCCACAACTCGCATCGAGTGCGTGACGTGGGGGTCGTGCGCGGAGTGATCGCAGCATGGTTGCGTCACCCCATGGTGAATAGTAAAGAGGCAGCCCGTTTCTGCCTCAAAAAAGAGGGAGAAATCATGGGACCGCTGCTCATTTACTCTCCTTGCCTTCTTCAATCTTGGAGTCGCTGTTCCACGTTTCCTCCTACGCCCGCCTTTTCTGCCACGTGCACCGCATGCATGGCGCGAGGTAGGTGATGGACACATGGGATACGGGAAAGCGCGCCATGGCCGATATCCATGCGCCTTTGATTGGCGCGGGGAGGGTGGTCGACGGCCTCGCTCGTTATCAGTGGCTTTAACAAGCAGGATTTGAAAGGGCTTTTCAAAGGCGCAAAGCTAGCCTTCCGTCTCCTTGGTTTGGCTATAAAAAGGGGGCCAAGAGGAGGAGGAGAGGCATCTTCTCGCGTCTTCTCTTTCCCCCGTCCCCATCCATCACCATGCCGAGAGGGTGCGGCCGTGGTCGTCATTCTGCGGAGGCGACCAGATCTTCTTCTCACAGAAAGCCGTGGTGGTTAAGGAAGAGCCGGATGCTCAAGGCGAAGGCGTTGGACGGGGCCGCGGTTGGCGAGGTGGTCGAGGCAGAGGTTGGCGTGGAAGAGAGGCATCCGTGGCGCCACCTTCTCCGCCTGCGTCCCCTCCTGCCTTGTTGAGCGGCCAAGTCGGAGACACATCGCTGGAGTTTATCTTGCAGCTGCGCGAGCCGCCGCGCAGCCGCCTCTGCCTCCCCGAGGCTTTTGTAAGGGTGATGGAGGTCGATCAACTGCCGAAGCTGAGGCTCCACATGAAGGGGTGTTGCAACAGCGACAACACAAGGTTCCCCGTCCCTCATGTAATGCTCCTTCGCCGGGGTTGGAAAACCTTTGCACGCGCCCACTACTTGATGAAGGGGCACGTTCTCCACTTCAAACTAGTCGAGAGCGAGCTACTCTCCGTCAAGGTCTTCGGGCGCTCGGGACACAGCTTAATTAGGATGCTGTGTAGAGAGCTCGACAGATGACGAGAGCTCCTCCTCGAGCGACGGTGGCGAGGGGGACATCTACAGTGACGACAGGGGTAGCAGACAGGAGGATGATGGGTCCGACTAGGTGTCGGACATACCGTCCCTGGGCGACGCCGGCAGCACCATCATCTGCACCTGGCCTCCTGCCCGGCAAAGCGATTTGCCGGGGGGTAGTTCTTGGCGGTGGCTTCCCAGGCCAGCTTCTTGAACTTCTCTGGGCCGCCGCTTTTGGTGGCTCGCACTAGAAGGCTGGAGAGGATGAAGAAGGCGGGCGGCGGACCGTCAAGTCGGAGTACGATGGCACCGACGCCTTTGTCTCGTATTGGCAGACCGCTACCTCATCTTCCAGCCTCCTCCCCGGCAGTGTCATCACCAACCCTTTCCTGGACGGCCACCGAGAAGTTCTCTTGGTGTCTTCTGCTGCTCGTACCTCGCCTAGGCGCTCTTTTTGCCCTCCTGCTATCTCGATCCGCTTCCTGAGGAGAGGGACAAGAAAGCGATTACGGGCACCTTACCTCTTTCCTTTTTAAAATCTTAGGGCCCATGAGCACTTGTTAAATTTAAACTTTGCAATTCCTTGCTTATGCTTACATCCCATATGGATTGTACTTGTAAACAACATATTAATGAAGAAAAGGATGCTTGCCGGGTTCTTTTGTGCGTGAGCGAGGCTCACACTAAGGAACGAGTCCTCGTTATCTTAAAATAAACATCGTCACCCAGCAACAGACCATGCTGTCCTCCCGCTCCATAGCTCGTCCACACTCATGCCCTTGGCGGGAGTAGGAGTGGAGTAGGATTAGGCCCTTCATTTGTTTCCCTCCCATCGCACTACAACCAAGTTCCGGCCCAAAGAAGGGTTTATGGGTACGGGAAAGAGGGAGCATGGCAGTATGGGAATGAACGAAGTTTCGTATGTCCTAGTTCCATACGGAAATACATAACCTGGGTCAAAAGGACTTATCTAAGTCTGTAGCCCCCAGAAACTTTGGCTTGCCGCAGTTGGATACTTGAAGTTGCATCCCCTGGCAACCTTGGCTTTCCGGGGTCGGACACCGATCTATCTCCTCTCCTCCAAAGGACATGGCAGAAATGCCCGGGCATCTTGCGAACCATAAAGGACCGGAACAGACTGAAAGACGCACACTCGACCTCTGTGCTAGGGGTTAGTTGCGGTTAAGCACTATCGACCCTAACACAGAGAGAGAAAAACTTGACCTAGCATGCATGCTAAAATTTAGGGCTCCAATGCTTCATTTATTTATCTATTGCCCAGGGTCTACGCCTGGCTTGTACAAAGGGCGACATGCCTTGCCGGTAAGGCTTGTACAAAAGGTGGTATGCCGGGAGGCCCGGCAACCGCGCCTTATGGGTAAAACTTATGAAGATGTTTGCTGTTCTAGGAGTTGCTCACCGGAACACCCTCTTTGGTCCCCAGGCGGACTGCACCAGGCCTGGTGGCTTGTATTACCTAATAAGGGCCTTCCCACTTCTGCGTCAACTCGCTATAATTCTTGGCCGACGGAATGCACCGAAGAACAAGGTCGCCTTCCTCACAGCTTCGGGCACAAACCTTGCGGCTATGGTAGCGGCGCAAGGCTTGCTGGTGGCGCGCAGCTCGCACAGCTGCCCGAAGACGATCTTCCTCAAGGAGCGTTGCGTCATATTGCCGGAACCGCTCTTGCTCAAACTTGTCATAAGCGAGCACTCGAGGTGACCCGTATGTGAGTTTCGTGGGGAGAACTACCTCCGACCCACATGCGTGGGAGAAGGGTGTCTGGCCGGTGGCTCGATCTGGCGTCGTCCTGACTGACCAAAGAATCACCGGCAACTCATCAATCCGGCATCTTCCGCACTTGCGTAGCTTACCAAAGTCTTTATCCTTGCCGCCAAGACCTTGGATGTACTGCATGAAGGTGCAGCCTGTGAACTGCGTGCCATTGTCGGTGATGACCCTGTTTGGCACACCAAAATGGTAGGCTAGCTCCTTGAAGAATTTGACGGTCGATAACCTCACAAAAAGGAAGGATTACTCAAGATTAAGATAACTTAGCTTTTTGGTCGCTGTGCAGATCATTGCTGCGATCATGGGTGCCACCGCTCGCCTTCTTCTCCGGAGCCATGGCAACGAGAGAGCTATTGTACTAACTATAGACCAGATTATCACAACTAAACCCCCTACCTGGCGCGCCAAAGATGTCGGGGAAACTGATCACCTATGGGGTCACAAGGATCCCTTCTACGTTCGGCGGGGGATTAGTTGCACGAAGAGCAGGTCGAGTCGTTAGCACACAGAGGATTTTTATCCAGGTTCGGGCCGCAAAGATGCGTAATACCCTAGTCCTGCTTTATCTGGTTATATGAGTGTTCTTGAGCTTTTGAACTAGCTACGATGCGTGCTTTGTCCAAAAGTCTGAATCCTCTCTGTGTGTGCCTCGGGCCTCCTTTTATACACAAAGGGGTTGCCACAGTGGCACACAGGAGGTGGCAAGCTACAGTGACGCGAGCTTATCGCTCGATTAACGTAGGACAAACAAATTTAATGTGATGCCTATGTGTCCTCTTGCTTTATTGGGGACGGCAACAGAGGCCATCCTATCCTTCGCTGCTTCCCCTCGCCTTGGCATGCGTCTGGGCCGACGAGGCCTGCAATGCCATGCTGGCCAACCAGCTGCTATGTTGGCAAAGTGGTAGGCTTCCACGAAGATCTGCATGCCGCCACGCAGGCGTCTGCTTCGCTGGCATGCTTATCGCCGCGTTGGAGTGGTGGTGAGGTGGTGGAACCGTGCCGAGCGTGGGCCCAGCCGCGACCCAGTGATCATCCCCGACAAGGCTTGGAGTCATCCCCGGCAAGGGTCTTGCCGGGGGTCTTCATCATTTGATCCCACGTGGACCCGTGGGTTGTCGATCTTCAAGAGGAGCCGCATGCTACCAGGCATGTGCTCTTCAAATCTTGGTTTGAACATTGTCGATGGTGTCAGAGCCCTCAACCCCAAGGGTGGTGGCCTTGCTGGTCTCTTCGCAAGCTACCCCGGCAAAGGGGCTTGCCAGGGGTCGCGTAGGTTGCCTCGGCAAGTCTTGTTGCCAGGCGTGGCCCTGCTTGCTTCTTGCTACTTGCTACTCTGGGCAGCTGTCTTGATGTTCTTTGAACCTGTCTGGCCTTCTGCTGTCTTCCTCTGCCTCGCCAAGCCTTGCTGTAGGGGTGGCTGCGACCGTCCGTGCACAAGTAAGGGGTACAGAAGCACCCATACTTTTGTACACCAACATATGGCATAGAAGGTTAGGTCATGTGGGCATGCGAAATCTTGATAAGCTTATTAGAGGTGATCATATCCTTGGTGTTAAAGATGTCATATATATTTGACAAGGATAGACTTTGTAGTGCTTGTCAAGCAGGAAAATAGGTTGGAGGAAGTCATCCCGTGAAGAACATCATGACCACGAGAAGACCGCTTGAGCTACTTCATATGGATCTTTTCGGTCCAAACGCCTACAAGAGTCGGTGGTAACTCATTTGGTTTGGTCATTGTTGACGAATTTTCAAGATTTACGTGGGTGTTCTTTCTTGATGAAAAATCGCAGGTCCAAAAGATCTTCAAGAACTTCACTAAGAAGGCCCAAAACTAATTTGAAGTGAAGATCAAGAAGGTTCAAAGCGATAATGGAACGGAGTTCAAGAATGCCAATGTGGGTGCCTTTCTTGACGAGGAAGGGATTTCACACGAGTTCTCGGCTACGTACATGCCTCAACAAAACAGAGTTGTTGAGAGGAAGAACTGGACACTTATCGAGTTGGAAAGAATGATGCTTGATGAATACAAGATGCCAAGACACTTTTGGGCGGAAGCGGTTGAGACAGCTTATCATGCTATGGATCGGCTATATCTTCACAAGCTTCTCGGCAAGACGGCATACGAGCTTCTCACCAGTAACAAACCCCAAGTTGGACAATTTTGAGTATTTGGCTCAAAGTGTTGCATTCTTGACAAGCATCGTCGCTCAAATTTGCTCCTAAATCTCATGAAGGTTTCCTACTCGGTTATGGCTCAAACTCTGACACTTACCATGTCTAAACAATTTCACCCAAAAGATTGAAGAGACGGTAGATGTGAAGTTTGATGAATCTAACGGCTCGCAAGTAGAGCAATTGCCAATTGATGTAGGAGACAAAGATCCTTCGGAAGCAATCCACGATTTGTCCATTGGCAAGATTCGACTAACAGAGGTGAAGGAAAGTACTTCATCTATTCAAGTGGAAGCCTCAACTTCACAACAAGGTGAACCACAAGTTGACTTGGAGGCATCCACAAGTTGAACATGTTAACCCACAAGTATAGGGGATCACAATAGTTTTCGAGGGTAGAGTATTCAACCAAAATTTATTGATTCGACACAAGGGGAGCCAAAGAATATTCTCAAGTATTAGCAGCCGAGTTGTCAATTCAACCACACCTAAAAGACTTAATATCTGCAGCAAAGTATTGAGTAGCAAAGTAGTATGGAAGTGATGGTAGCGGTGGCAAAATTAATAGTAGCAGTTTTGTAGCGATCGTAGCAGTGGCAACGGAAAAGTAACTTAGCAAAGATGAATATGAAATGGGCTCATAGGCAATGGATCAATGATGGATAATTATGTCGGATGGAATTCATCACGCAACAGTTATAACCTAGGGTGACACAAAACTAGCTCCAATTCATCAATATAATGTAGGCATGTATTTCGAATATAGTCATACGTGCTTATGGAAAAGAACTTGCATGGCATCGTTTGTCCTACGCTCCTGTGGCAGCGGGGTCCTATTGGAAACTGAGGGATATTAAGACCTCCTTTTAATAGAGAACTGAACCAAAGCAATAGCACTTAGTGAATACATGGACTCCTCAAACTACGGTCATCAACGAGAAGTGTCCCAACTATTGTCACTCTAGGGTTGCTAGATCATAACACGTAGTAGGTGACTATAACTTGCAAGATAGGATCAATAACACAAATATATTCATGAAACCATAATAGGTTCATATCTTAAATCATGGCACTCGGGCCCTAGTGACAAGCATTAAGCATATCAAAGTCATAGCAACATCAATCTCAGACCATAGTGGGTACTAGGGATCAAACCGTAACAAAACTAACTCGATTACATGATAAATCTCATCCAACCTATCACCGTCCAACAAGCCTATGATGGAATTACTCACGCACGGCGGTGAGCATCATGAAATTGGTGATGGAGGATGGTTGATGATTATGATGTCGATGATTTCCCCTCTCCGGAGCCCAAAACGGACTCCAAATCTACCCTCCCAAGGAAGAATAGGAGGTGGTGGCAGATCCTTACCGTAAAACGTGATGAATCCTTCTCTCTGATTTTTTCTCCCCGAACATGAATATATGGAGTTGGAGTTGAGGTCGGTGGAGCTTCGTGGGACCCACAAGCCAGGGGGCACGCCCAAGGGGTAGGGCGTGCCCCCACCCTGTGGACAGGTTGTGGGCCCCCTATGTTGATTCTTTCGCCAATATTTTTTATTTATTCCAAAAATATTCTCTGTGAAGTTTCAGGTCATTCCGAGGACTTTTATTTCTGCACAAAAATAACACCATGGCAATTTTGCTGAAAACAAAGTCAGCGGGTTAGTTCCATTCAAATCATGCAAATTAGGGTCCAAAACAAGGTCAAAAGAGTTTGGAAAAGTAGATATGTTGCAGACGTATCAACTCCCCCAAGCTTAACCCATTGCTTGTCCTCAAGCAATTCAATTGACAAACTAAAAGTGATAAAGAAAATACTTTTACAAACACTATTTGATCTTGTTATTGCAAATATATTAAACCAACATTCAAGTTTTCAGCAAAGAGTTCAAGTTTTCAGCAAAGATTATGAACTAACCATATTCACAATAACATTTATGTTGGAGTATGTAATGGGTCTAATGTGCCCGTTAGTCTTAGCGTTAACTAGAGATAAGGGTTGCTTGCTTAGGGGTCAAGTAAGCCTTGCTTGTGAGTCAAGTAAACCTCTCTATATAAAGAGAGGAGATTTATCAATCTAATCAAGCAAGAATTAAGAAGGAAATCCCTTCCTTCTTTCCCGGCCGTGGGCAGAAAGGCCCCCGGCTGGCCCTCTTGCACCCTCCTTCTAGTAGCACCATAACAGTTTGGTATCAGCTAGCTTCGGTTCGATCATGTCTTCACCGCCACCCAGCCCGTCTCTCCTACTGGCGGTCACCTCGTCGCCTCCAGCGATCACCACGACCGTCGCCCCGCTCCTACCCGCGCCGGGATCCTCCATCGCACCCTCCTTCGTCGTCCTCACCTTGAAGGAGGTGTCCGGGGTACTGCGGGACCAAACCCAGGCGGTCCAAGAGATCCGCCTGTTCTTGGCCGAGTCCTACGGACCACACCCGACTGCGCCACCCATCGCCGCCCCCGCGCCGCTGTGGCTGCCGTGGCAGCCGCCGCACCAGGCAGCCTCCACCGCACTCGCCGGGCCGCTGCAGCTGCCATTCATCGCCACCACCGCCCATCCCTGGCTGAAGTGGTAGGCACCGCTCCTGGCGGCCTCCGCCACGCCCGGCACTCCACCGCATCAGCCGCTGCCCAGCGTGACACCGCAGCAGCCGCTGCAGCTGTAGCAGCCACTGTCGATCAGCTCCTCTAGGTCCTATGGGCTGCACCCGACTGCACCGCCCATTGCCACGATCGCACCGCCGTGGCTGCCGTGGCAGCCGCCGCCCCAGGCAGCCTCCGCCGCGCTCGCCGGGTCGCCACAGCTGCCATCCACCGCCACAATCGCCCCGCCAAGGCTGCACTGGCAGCCACCGCACCTGGCGGCCTCCGCCGTGCCCGGCGTGACACCGCAGCAGCCACCGCTGGTTAGCTCCACCGCCTAGTATGGGATGCCCTATGACGAGACTGCGATGACCTCATTCCCATCAGCGCCCCCGCCGTCCCAGGGCGTCCACATCCAGTAGATCAAGTCCCCGCCGTCGCCGTTACCGCTTCCATCTTGGATTGCTACCCACCACGTGTCGGCAGCGGTGAGGCTGCAGGCTGCTGCGCGCGGCCTCCTAGCACGTCAGTGTGTGCGGGAGATGCGTGGTCTGTAGCTGCCGCTCCTCCAAGTTTCCCTTCGTTGCGCAAAGGACCTCGATCTCATCCACTGTGTCGGGGATCTTGGGCATGTGGTTTCCTCCACGGGCGGCGGGCATGCTAGTTTCCCCGTGAGCAGTGACCTCCAAGTCTGCGACATCAGCGGTTGGGGGGGGGGGGCGCACCCCTCCTCATCATTCTCCATCGTAAGCCCTCCACTCTTCCCTGTGCGGTGCAGACCAATAGCCGTCCGGCAGGGAGAAGGCATGGTGTCACCGACAGGAGCGCACCATGTAGCACCACTGCATTCTTCCACCGGCCTCCGCAAGGGTGCCTCTGCTGGTCACTCTTGCGACCACTTCTAGGTGGCCATACACATGCACTCCTTTTGTCCAGGTGGTGTCCATGGGATCCAGGTGGCTGTACACATGCATGTCCGACGTGCGGATGGACACCACTTTTTGGTAAGGGGTCCAAAATAAAGCGTCCCAGTCCATTTCAGGTTGAGAATAATAAGACAAGCCGAGATGTAAAAGGCTTGTTTTTAGGTGTTAGATTTGTGTTGCATCGAGTCATGGTTATAAGTTGGTTAGGCTGCAGCTCGAGGACAAGCTGCATGTCCAGGTGGGATGTAGTGTTAGAGTACGTAATGGGCCTAATGGGCCCGTTAGTCTTAGGGTTAATTAAAGATAAGGGTCGCTTGCTTAGGGGTCAAGTAAGCCTTGCTTGGAAGTCAAGTAAACCTATCTATTTAAAGAGAGGACATGTATCAATCTAATCAAGAAAAAATTAAGAAGGAAATCCCTTCCCTCTTGCCCGGCCGTGGGCAGAAAGGCCCCCGGCTGTCCCTCTCGTGCCCTCCTTCTAGTAGCACCATAACAATTTAGGTATCACATTTACTCATATCAATGGCATAATAAACTAGCAAGCAATAATAATAAATCTTGTATGACAACACTTTTCCAAAACAATCATGATATGATATACGAAAATGCTATCTCGCTAATCCTTTCGAAGACCAAAAAACATAAATGCAGAGCACCCCTGAAGATCAAGGACTGACTAGACATTGTAATTCATAGTAAAAGAGATCCAGTCTAGTCATACTCAATATCAATTAATAGCAAAGCATACAAATGACAGTGGTGCTCTCTTACTGGTGCTTTTTATAAGAGGATGATGACTCAACAATAAAAGTAAATAGATAGGCCCTTCGCAGAGGGAAGAAGGGATTTGCAGAGGTGCCAGAGCTTGAGTTTTTGAAACAGAGATAAATAATATTTGAGCGGTATGCTTTCATTGTCAACATAACAACCAAGAGATCTCGGTATCTTCCATTCTAGATGCATTATAGGTGGTTCCCAAACAGAATGGTAAAGTTTATACTCCCCCACCACCAACAAGCACATTCCACGGCTGGTTTGAAACAATGGGTACCGTCTAACTAACAACATGCTTAGGGGAGTTTTGTTTGCAATTATATTTTGATTTGATTTTAGCATGTAACTAGGCATCCTGGTTACCAGTCATTCTCTCGTGACTAATGAGCGGAGTCCACTCATTGTGAGAATAACCCACCTAGCGTGGAAGATACTGACAGCCTCCAGTCACTACATGAGTGATTCGGGCATACAAAATAGATTATCATTTGATGGTTTAGAGTTTGGCACATGCAAATTTACTTGGAACAGCAGGTAAATACCGCATATAGGTAGGTATGGTGGACTCATATGGAAAAACTTTGGGTTTATGGAAGTGGATGCACAAGCAGTGTTCCCACTTAGTACAAGTGATGGCTAGAAAAAGACTGGGGAGCGACCAACTAGAAAGCGAGAACAGTCATAAACATGCATTAAGATTAATCAACATTGAGAGCAAGCATGAGTAGGATATAAATCACCATGAACATAAATATCGTGGAGGCTATGTTGATTTTGTTTCAATTACATGCGTGGACATGTGCCAAGTCAATCCAATTGAATCATTCAAAGGAGGATACCGTCCTATCATACTACACCACAACCATTTTAAAAGCATGTTGGCACGCAAGGTAAACCATTATAAACTCCTAGCTAGTTAAGCATGGCATGAGTGACTATAATCTCTAATTGTCATTGTAAACATGTTTCATGTGTAATGGGCTGAATCAAGAATGATGAACTAATCATATTTAAAAAACAAGATAGGTCAAGTTCATACCAGCTTTTCCTCATCTCAATCATTTCATCATATATCGTCATTATTGCCTTTCACTTGCACGACCGAATGGTGTGGATAATAATAATAGTGCACGTGCATTGGACTAAGATGGAATCTGCAAACATTTATTAAAAAGGAGAAGATAAGGTAATATGGGCTCTTTGTTAGATCAAAAATAATGTATATGAGAGCCACTCAACATTTTCATCGTGGTCTTCTCCTCTTGACCCCCAAAGAAAAGAAAAGAATTTCAAAGAAACACACTGAAATGTTTTTGGAGTTTTTGTTTTTCTAAAGAAAGTAAAACAAGAACGAGAAAAATATTTACACGGGAAAGCTCCCAACAAGCAAAAGAAGAACGAGAAATCTTTTTGGGTTTTGTTTCTATACTACTACTAAGTAATCATGGAAAGTAAACTAAACTACACCTATTTTTTGGTTTTTCTCAAAGTTCTTCAAACACACAAGAAGAAAGCAAGAAAAATAAATAAACTAATATGGATAATACAATGAAAAAGTATGAACACCGAGAACTAGAATGAGTGCGTGAACATGAATGTAATGCCGGTGAGAAATACATACTCCCCCAATCTTAGGCTTTTGGCCTAAGTTGGTCTAGGGCCACGACTGGCCCGGATTGTGTCCGAAATCATAGTTGGGGTTGCACTGTGCTGCAGCAGCTACCGCCTGGCGAGCTGCTTCATGGAGGCATACTTGTTTGCATCCTCTCTAGTTATAAAATACCTCCCATTTACCTGAAAGTTAAAGAAGGAAGGAGCAGGAAGGGTAATATGGACAACACACTGTCTGTCAAAGATTAGTTGGTACTGAAGGGACTATTCGTTCCTCTCAAGAAACTGGTAGCGTACCATAACATTATAATCTAGAAAAGCAGGTGGTAACTCAATGTCATTCCCTCTTATGGGTACACCAAGATAGTTAGCTAAATGAGTTGCATAAATCCCACCAAATGAATCTCCATCTTTAGCATTAAGATGTAACATCCTCGCAATAATGGCCCCCAAAGTTATATCGCTTCTCACCTAGCACCGCACACTTGAGGACATTAAGATCTGGAACGCAAAGGTGGAAATGCTCATGCTTACCATTAATGCATCTACCTATAAAGAGAGCAAAATAATGTATGGTAGGAAAGTGAATGCTCCCTACGGTACCTTTTGTGATATTCCTAGTTTCTCCCACAGTGACGCTAGCAAGGAATTCACTGTATTCAGCTTTGTGAGGCTCACTATGAATGCCCCATTGTGGGATTTTGCATGCAGTATTAAAATCTTCAAGGTCCATGATATATGATTCATCATAAAGGTCAAATAAAACAGTATTGGTATTGCACTTAGATGAAAATTCTAATCTCCGCACAAAGTAATCAGTGAGGAAATTGTATTGTCGGCACTTATCTGACACGAAGTCCTCAAGGCCGGCATTTTGTACGTAAGCATCAAACTCATCCTTGAAACCTACATGGACCATGAATTCATCCGACGACCATTCACAAGGCCGCACTTGAGCTTCCCTTGGTGGTTCAAGGTCCGGCTCACGTATCGTGAGCCTCGGTGCTTGCTTCCTCGAAGAATCACCTTGGTACATTTTCCTAGACATTTTTCTTCCTCCGAAAAATTTGTGAAATTTTTAGTGACTCATAATAAAAGTGAACCAAACTCAACAAGATTGATAGCAACTACTCCTACAAGTATCTAGAGGCTATATCCTGCATCAAGACTACTTTGGACCATATAAATTTAACATGTAAGCTCAAGAACAAGGTCACCCCAGCAGCAAAAATTTGCAATAAATAAAGCACTAGAACAAAAACTAATTGGACCATTGGAGGAGTCACGTACCAAAGAACAATCCCCCAAAAAAGTTTTGCGAATGGAGCTTTGCACAAGGAGATCGAAAATGGCAGCAAACTGAGCAAGAAAACGGGTTTGAGCTACAGGATGATTTTTTCTGGAGGAAGACGAAGTGGATGGCTGCTGGAATAAGTGAAGGGGACCCACGTGGGACCCACAAGGCTGGGGGGCGCGCCCTCCACCCTTGTGGTCCATTGGTACAGCCGCCTGGTGCATTCTCAGTGCCAGAAATTCTAAAATATTCTATAAGAAATCATACTAAATTTTCAGGGCATTTGGAGAACTTTCATTTTCGGGACATTTTTTATTGCACGGATAATTCAGAAAACAGACAGAAAATACAATATTTGCTTTATTTGATGTAAATAACAGAAAGTAAAAAGTAGGTACAGAAAGTTTTGCTTTCTAAATTCATCCATCTCATGCCCATCAAAAGGAATCCATTAACAAGGTTGATCAAGTCTTATTGTCGGTGCAACAAACCCTAGGTCTGTTGCCCAGAATGTGCACATGCTCAAAGGCAAGATTACAATACCAAGGTCAGACCAGGTAAGGAGGATCAACTCCTTTGGAAGACTTAAGTACAGATCAAGAAGGCCAAGTTGAGCCAGAGAAGCAAGATAACACCAAGGATAGGACCAACCTTGCCGGGCAGGCGAGCCTGGCGGGGTTGGGCTTTGCACCGGAAGCATACTTCCAGATCGTCCCGACAGGCCCTGCCGGGACTTGCGTAGGCAGCTATGCCACCGCTCCACCTCATGGGCAACACAAGTCACAAGCCAGTGCGGTGTCAAGCACCAAGATGACTAAGTGGCTGTTTTTCGCCACACGGCAATCACTTTCTACAACAACACCTCCATGTGACACCCATCCTGGGACGTGTCAAGCAAGCAGGCGCGAAGCTGGCAAAGTAGCCCGGCAAGGGCTGCCGGGCACGCTGAGATGTCACATTAGACGATGCATTTAATGTGCCCTTTCAGCTTGCAGAGTTAGGTATGATAGCACTGTTTGCTATCTAATCAGTACGCAATGACTGATTTGCCACCGCGGTAACCCCTTGATCTTTAAAAGGAGGCCCATGGCAAATGTAAAAAGGGTTCGGTCCGCAGGGTTGCCAAGCTCAGGCCCTCACATACCCGTACGCTCGTAGCCACTTCGCCCGAGGCAACCCTGCCGGGCAAAGTGCATTGCATCCACCACCACCTTTTCCACCATTAATCCACCAAAGCAGAAGTAGGGTTTTATGCCTCACGGCAGCCCAAACCTGGGTAAAATTGCCGTGTGATCCCTGGTGCGCTGCGCGACGCTTCTCCACTCTTTTTGCAACATGCCCATCCCCCTGACAAACCAAAACAGGCCCGCAGCCCCACAGGTGGCCATGGTTTCCCACGGCATCTTTGGCGCACCAGGTAGGGGGATCACTTGCGTGAACCCGAGAGCATTGGTAGCGCGTTATCTTGATCGCCATTTTCATCATAGAGGGCATCATTGACTATGGCGCCTAAGAAGAAGCCCGAAGCCCCGAATCACCCGTCCACCTCAAGGGCTGCCGCCTGCGACTGCCAACATCGCGAGAAATGAGGGGACGCGTGAGGACGTGGACGTCGCGGGAAATGAGGGGACGTGTGAGGATGTGGACGTCGCAAGAGGCCTTGTCACCACCATCCCCGTGGCCGAAGCAGAAGCGGGAGGCGCCAGGGAAGGACAACATCAACAACATCCCAATGGCCACGCTCCTCGAGGTACGGGTGGGGTGATTACTTTACCTGCACCCTCTCTCGTCGAAGAAGGGCACATCTGCAGTGGTGGCACTCGTTCTGAGGTAAACCGCAACCCTCCGGCCGCCCCACCATGGGTGCGACCGCGAGGCACACGCCGTCTCCAGAACAAGCCAGCCCAGCTACTGTGCCCAATGGATCCCCCGGCCCTCATGCGCCTCTGCTACATGACCACGCTATCCAAGCGGCTAGCTCACGACAGCGAGGGCATGACGCGGTCGCCACAGGCGCCATTAGGAGCCAAGCGATGCATCGGTCTTCATCATCTTCACCCATGGCAAGCACCGTCTCAAAGGCCATGGCGCAGGCCCAGTTGCTTTTGAGATTCCCACCAGCGGCTGATTAGATGGATGAGTGGCGAGCCACTATCCAAAGCTTGATTGGTTTCGCTGAAGCAGGAGGATCACAGCGGGCTGGCCCGCCATGACCTCCCCAGGCAACAACAACGGCTCATGCGGCTGGCCGCACGGAAGGGGTTGCCCTCATGGTGCAGTCCCCAGCTCGACAAGCTGTACGGTAGCCACGTATCCAAGAGGCCGATGACGTCTCGATGGCCTCCTCTGACCCTCGAGCACGTCAAGAACCATGGCGAGCCCTGGAGGACAGGTGGAGGGAAGGCGCGTGCACTGTCGTCGAGCGGCGTCGTGATGACCACCGCCAACCCAATGGGTGTGATGGACCCAACGTCGATGAGCCCGCGCTTGGAGATGGTGGGTACCTACCTTTCATGGTCGGGTTCCCTGCCTTCACCTGTGAGCTATGACAAGTCTATTGGTCGTCCACTAGCATGTTCAAGCCAGAGATACCTGACAAGTATGATGGAATATTGAACCCGGTAGAGTTCTTGAGCATCTACACCATCACTGTTGAGGCTGCCGGAGGAGTAGATGAGAAGGTATTCGCCAACTATTTCCCTTTGGCACTTAAGTATAATGTGAGGTCTTTGCTGATGCACCTGCCGAAGAACTCCATTTCGTCCTGGGCTGACCTGTGCATGAGTTCATTGGCGCCTTCACGGGTGGCCATCATGAACCAGGGTGGCCCAGCGATTTGCAGCTCCTCCAGCAGAAAGAAGGAGAAACTCTACGGAAGTACTTGCAAAGGTTCAGCAGAGTCCACAAGAATATTCCAGACATCCACCCGACAGCTATGATAGCTGCTTTCCAGTCCAATGTGCGCAACCACAGGATACGTTCCAAGATGAACATTCGGCTGCCCAAGACCATGAAGGAGCTTTACACCTTGGTGGACAAGTGTGCTCGGGTGGAGGAGGGGAGGAAACTTCCCGGAGAGGAGGATTGCGTCGACATCGACTCATAAGATGACAACAAGACCACTAGCTAGAAGAAGAAGAATAAGAAGCACAAGAAGAAGCGCAAGGATAAGGTAGTAATGACTATTGAGATATTGGGAACCCCTAGTACCGGCAAGAAGGCTAAGGCTGAAGCCCCCGGCAAGGAAGTTGCCACGTGCGCTGACTGCCAGGAGGCTACGGCCGCCGAGAAAGCTGGGAAAGGTGATGGGCCGTACTGCAAGATTCATCGGACCAAGGGCCACGATCTCCAGGAGTGTCATCAAGTTGAGCAGCTCTTCAAGAAGCAGAGGGCCGAGTATGAGAAGCGAGATAAGGAAAAGGGTCAGGACGGTAGTGGCGGTAAGGGCCAGGGCGGTGAAGCAAATCGCTCTGGCAAGGCTCCTCGGAACCAAGGAAAACCCGCCAGGGGTAGAGAGAAAGAGGATTGTGATGCTAGAAATGATGAAGGGGATGAAGAGGAAACCAGCAAGCAAGAATTCCAGAAGGCCACCGACGCCCTATGCATTGACTAGGGTGCATCTTTGCACTCCTCTCACCGCCAACACAAATAGTGGGCATGTGAAGTCAATGCCATGGAGCCAGTGGCAAGTTCACAGAAACCGCTCAATTGTTCATGCATGCCAATCATCTTTGCTTTTTGCTCCTGTTTAGTAATAAATAATTAATCTAGCCTCTGGTTAGATGTGGTTTTATGTTTTAATTAGTGTTTGTGCCAAGTAGAACCTTTGGGAAGACTTGGGTGAAAGTTAATACGATCTTGCTGTAAAAAACAGAAACTTTGCGCTCACGAGATTATTTGTCATTTTTAACAGAAGAGTGATTTTGAGTTGATTATTTTTGTAGAAGATTAATAGACATTGCTCACGTCCACCAATTTATTTCAGAATTTTTGGAGTTACAAAAGTAGTTGAGAGTTACAGATTACTACAGATTGTTCTGTTTTTGAAAGATTCTGTTTTTCGCGTGTATGCTTATTTTGATGAATCTATGGGTAGTATCGGGGGGTATGAACCATGGAGAAGTTAGAATACAGTAGATATTACACCAATATAAATAAAGAATGAGTTTGCAACAGTACCTTATAGTGGTGATTTATTTTCTTATACTAACGGAGCTCATGAGATTTTTTTATCTAGTTTTGTGTTGTGAAGTTTTCAAGTTTTGGGTAAGGATTTGATGGACTATGGAATAAGGAGTAGCAAGAGACTAAGCTTGGAGATGACCAAGGCACCCCAAGGTAATATTCAAGGACAGCCAAAAGCCTAAGCTTGGGGATGCCCCGGAAGGCATCCCTGCTTTCGTCTCCGTCTATCGGTAACTTTACTTGAGGCTATATTTTTATTCACCACATGATATGTGTTTTGCTTGGAGCATCTTGTATGATTTGAGTCTTTGATTTTTAGTTTACCACAATAATCCTTGCTGTACACACCTTTTTGGAGACACACGCATGAACCGTGATTTATTAGAATACTCTATGTACTTCACTTATATCTTTTGAGCTAGACAATATAGCTCTAGTGCTTCACTTATATCTTTTTAGAGCACGACGGTGGTTTTATTTTATAGAAATTGTTGAACTCTCGTGCTTGACCTGTATTATTTTGAGAGTGTCATAGCACAGCGTGGTAATTTTATTGGGTTATAAATTTAGTCCTAATATGATGGGCATCCAAGATGGATATAATAAAAACTTTCACATGAAGTGCATTGAATACTATGAGAAGTTTGATTCCTTATGATTGTTTTGAGATATGAAGATGGTGATATTAGAGTCATGCTAGTAAAGTAGTTGTGAATTTGAGAGATACTTGTATTAAAGTTTGTGATTCCCGTAGCATGCACATATGGTGAACCGTTATGTGATCAAGTTGGAGCATGATTTATTTATTGATTGTCTTCCTTATGAATGGCGGTCGGGGACGAGCGATGGTATTTTCCTACCTATCTATCCCCCTAGGAGCATGTGCGTAGTACTTCGTTTCAATAACTACTAGATTTTTGCAATAAGTATGTGAGTTCTTTATGACTAATGTTGAGTCCATGGATTATACGCACTCTCACCCTTCCACCATTGCTAGCCTCTCTTGTGTCGCGCAATTTTCGCTGATACCTTACACCCACCTTATACCTTCCTCAAAACAGCCACCATACCTACCTATTATGGCATTTCCATAGCCATTCCGAGATATATTGCCATGCAACTTTCCACTGTTCCGTTTATTATGACACGCTCTATCATTGTCATATTGCTTTGCATGATCATGTAGTTGACATTGTATTTGTGGCAAAGCCACCGTTCATGATTTTTTCATACATGTCCCTCTTGAATCATTGCACATCACGGTACACCGTCGGAGGCATTCACATAGAGTCATATTTTGTTCTAAGTATTGATTTGTAATTCTTGAGTTGTAAGTAAATAAAAGTGTGACGATCTTCATTATTAGAGCATTGTCCCATGTGAGGAAAGGATGATGGAGACTATGATTCCCCCACAAGTCGGGATGAGACTCCGGACAAAAAATAAAAGGAAAGAAAAAAAGAGGCCATAAAAAAAGAGAAGGCCCTAAAAAATGAGAGAAAAAGAGAGAAGGGGCAATGTTACTATCCTTTTTCCACACTTGTGCTTTGAAGTAGCACCATGATCTTCATGATAGAGAGTCTCCTATGTTGTCACTTTCATATACTAGTGGGAATTTTCATTATAGAACTTGGCTTGTATATTCCAATGATGGGCTTCCTCAAAATGCCCTAGGTCTTCATGAGCAAGCAAGTTGGATGCACACCCACTTAGTTTCTTTTTGAGCTTTCATACACTTATAGCTCTAGTGCATCCGTTGCATGGAAATCCCTACTCACTCACACTGATATCTATTGATGGGCATCTCCATAGCCCATTCATACGCCTAGTTGATGTGAGCCTATCTTCTCCTTTTTGTCTTCTACACAACCACCATTCTATTCCACCTATAGTGCTATATCCATGGCTCACACTCATGTATTGCGTGAAGATTGAAAAAGTTTGAGAACATCAAAAGTATGAAACAGTTGCTTGGCTTGTCATCGGGGTTGTGCGTGATTTAAATATTTTTTGTGATGAAGATAGATCATAGCCACACTATATGATTTTGTAGGGATAGCTTTCTTTGGCCATGTTATTTTGAGAAGACATGATTGCTTTGTTAGTATGTTTGAAGTATTATTGTTTTTATGTCAATATTAAACTTTTTTATTGAATCTTTCGGATATGAACATTCATGCCACAATAAAAAAATTACATGGATAAATATGTTAGGTAGCATTCCACATCAAAAATTCTGTTTTTATCATTTACCTACTCGAGGACGAGCAGGAATTAAGCTTGGGGATGCTTGATATGTCTCCAACGTATCTATAATTTTTGATTGTTCCATGCTATTATATTATCTGTTTTGGATGTTTAATAGGCATCTATATGCTATTTTATATTATTTTTGGGACTAACCTATTAACCGAGGGCCCAGTGCCAGTTTCTAATTTTTTTTGCCTATTTTAGAGTTTTACAAAAAAGGAATACCAAACGGAGTCCAAACAGAATGAAACCTTCGCGATGATCTTTCTTGGACCGAAAGTAAAACAGAAGACTTGGAGATGAAGTTGGAGACGCAACGAGGCAGCCACGAGGCAGGAGGGCGCGCCCAGGGGGTAGGGCATGCCCCCACGCTCGTGGGCCCCTCATAACTCTCCTGACCTAGTTCCTTCACGTATATATATACTCTTATACCCTAAAAACATCAAGGGGAGCTACGAAACGACTTTTCCACCGCCGCAACCTTCTGTACCCGTGAGATCCCATCTTGGGGCCTTTTCTGGCATCCTGCCGGAGGGGGATTTGATCATGGAGGGCTTCTACATCAGCACCATTACCTCTCCGATGAAGCATGAGTAGTTTACCACAGACCTTCGGGTCCATAGTTATTAGCTAGATGGTTTTCTTCTCTCTCTTTGATTCTCAATACCTTGTTCTCCTTGATGTTCTTGGAGATCTATTCAATGTAATACTCTTTTGCGGTGTGTTTGCCAAGATCCGATGAATTGTGGATTTATGATGAAGATTATCTATGAATATTATTTGGTTCTTCTCTGAATCTTATATGCATGATTTGATATCTTTGCAAGTCTTTTTGAATTATCGGTTTAGTTTGGCCTACTAGCTTAATCTTTCTTGCAATAGGAGAAGTGCTTAGCTTTGGGTTCAATCTAGTGGTGTCCTTTCCCAGTGACAGTAGGGGCAGCAAGACACGTATTGTATTGTTGCAATCGAGGATAAAAAGATGGGGTTTTCATCATATTGCTTGAGTTAATTCCTCTACATCATGTCATCTTGCATAATGCGTTACTCCGTTCTTTATGAACTTACTACTCTAGATGCATGATGGATAGTGGTCGATGTGTGGAGTAATAGTAGTAGATGCAGGCAGGAGTCGGTCTACTTGACACGGACATGATGCCTATGTTTATGATCATTGCCTTAGATATCGTCATAACTATGCGCTTTTCTATCAATTGCTCGGTAGTAATTTGTTCACCCACGGTAATATTTGCTATCTCGAGTGAAGCCACTAGTGAAACCTATGGCCCTTGGGCCTCTTTTCCATATTATTTAATCTCGTTTACATCTTGCTAGTTTCCGATCTACTATTTTGCAATCTTTTACTTTCTGATCTATAAACCAAAAATACCAAAAATATTTACTTTAGCGTTTATCTATCTCTATCAGATCTCACTTTTGCAAGTGGCCGTGAAGGGATTGACAACCCCTTTATCGCGTTGGGTGCAAGTTGTTGATTGTTTGTGCATGTATTCGATGACTTGTGCGTTGTCTCCTACTGGATTGATACCTTGGTTCTCAAAACTGAGGGAAATACTTACACTACTTTGCTTCATCACCCTTTCCTCTTCAAGGCAAAACCAATGCAAGCTCAAGAGGTAGCAACTATCGGACTGAGAAGATTGTGTTTGATGTGGTCGACCTCCTCTACCGTACAATGGAATTCTTGGGTGCCCGGCCCTGGCCAAGTTCAAGCTGGCATCCCGCTATGCCTACAACACCTTGAAGATGCCAGGCCCAATGGGCGTCATTTCCATTCCATTAGATAAGAAGGACATAATGATATGCATGGATAAGATGTATCAGGACGCTGTCGCGGTAGAGGCCGCCGAGACTGTAGTACATGCCAAGGAAAGCAAAGGAAAGACGAAGGATCGTAAGGACGCCGGCAAGGAATCCAGGAAGCGTGCCCCTACCGAGTGCACGACACCCGTTGATGACGTGCCGGAGAGTTCCAACAGCAAGAGGGCCAAGGCTGCTCCCCCATGTGAAAAAGGTCCCGGCAGTGCTGGCTGATGCTGATTGTACTTTTACCATCAGTGCCACCCTCGATGACAAATAGGAAAGCGCACTCGTTGCTATCCTATGGGCAAATATCGATGTGTTTGCCTGACAACTATCTGATGTCTCCAGTGTTCCCAGGGAGGTAATCGAGCACCACCTTGCTGTCTGCCCACATGCCCGACCCGTCAAGCAGAAGGTGCGGAAGCAGGCCTTGGAGCGGTAACATTTCATTGTCGAGGAGATTAAGAAACTTGAGGCAGCTGGTTTGGTCATAGGAGTACTGCATCCAACATGGTTAGCAAACCCAGTGGTTGTGCGCAAGGCTAATGGGAAGTGGAGGCTTTGCATTGACTTCACGGATTTGAACAAGGCATGCCCGAAGGACCCGTTCCCCTTGCTGCACATTGATCAGATTGTGGATTCCACTTCCGGGTGTGATCTGCTCTCCTCTCTAGATGCATATTCTGGGTACCATCAGATATTCATGCCCAAGGAAGATGAGTAGAAGACCTCATTCATCACCCCATGTGGCACATACTGCTTTGTGCGCATGCCTTTCGGGTTGAAGAGTGCCGGGTCCACTTCTGCAAGGGTAGTCCAAATTGGTTTTGAGCCACAGTTGCATAGGAACATTAAAGCTTATATGGATGATGTTGTGGTCAAGACCAAGGACAAATCAACCCTCATCCAGGATTTGGAAGAAACATTTGTTAATTTGCGCAAGATCAATTTGAAGCTAAACCCAGAGAAGGGTGTGTTTGGTGTTCCCTCCGGCAAGCTACTTGGTTTCTTTGTGTCCCATCGCAGGATCGAAGCCAACCCAGATAGGATCAAGGCCATTGAGCAGATCCAAGCACCCAAGACAGTTAAGGATGTGAGGTGTTTGATGGGTGCGTTGTCACACTTAGCAGATTCATCTCCAAACCTGCCGAGCGCGCCTTGCCGTTCTTCAAAATTTTGAAGAAGGCAGGGCCTATGAAGTGGAACCCAGAAGCAGATGCTGCATTGCGAGATTTGAAGACCTACTTATTTTCTGTGCCCACTTTGGTTGCACCCAAACCACAAGATCTCTTGCTACTGTATTTGGCGGCAACTAATCAAGTGGTCAGCACAACGTTAGTAGCACAATAGGAGGTAGAGGAGACAACAGCCTCAGCAGATGTCCCGCCAAGGGAAGAAAAATAGAACAGACCAACAAGGGCAGATATGGATCAGGACAAAGAGAAGCACGGCAGCGGAGACAACCCCAAGGACGTGGCGAGGAAGAAAGTGGTGCAGAACCCAGTATACTTCGTCAGCTCCCTGTTAGAGGGGGCTAGATCTATGTATTCTGGCGTGCAAAAGTTGATTTTTGGCCTAGTCATGGCCTCAAAGAAACTACACCACTACTTCCAAGCCCATGAGATCACGGTTTTCACATGCTTTCCTTTACAAAGGATACTCCGGAACCCGGAGGCTACCGGTAGGATAGTGGAATGGGCATTGAAGTTATCCAGCTTTGGCCTAAAGTTTGAAAGCACATCAACAGTTCAGAGCAGGGCATTGGCAGAGTTTATTGCAGAACGGACGCCAACCCCTGATGAGGACGTGCTGGAAACAGTTATCCCCGGCAAGGAATCATCCCACGAATGGATCATGTCTTTTGTTGGTACCTTCTCCTTACAAGGTGCAGGGGCTGGCATGCTTCTCATTGCTCCCACTAGAGAGCACTTGAAGTACGTTGTCCAGATGTACTTTCCCCGGGAGGAGGCAACTAACAATACAACAGATTATGAAGGGCTCCTTGCTGGGCTGAGGATTGCCACAGAATTGGGAATAAAGAAGCTGATCATCCGAGGAGACTCACAACTTGTGGTGAGATAAGTCAACAAGGATTACCAAGTCCATCTATGGAGTCATACGTCAAGGAAGTGAGAATATTAAAGGAGCACTTTGACGGCTTGCAAACAGGGCACGTACCCCGTGTGGAAAATAGCATAGCTAATCACCATCGAAGTTTGTTGCGCAGAAGCTTCCTGTGTAACCAGGAACTTTTGTTCTCCATCTTACTCAACCCTCCATATCCCCAACAGCAATCGCCCGAAAGAGGAGGAAATTGGATGCCGGTAAGCCTCTCCCAGTAGAGCCTCCCAGGGCTTCTAGCAGGGACCCTGCCGGAAACAACTCCCCTTCGATTACTGGGTCGCACCCTCCTGCCGGAACACTGGTCATCACGGTCGAGGGATGCACCCCCACGAATGAGGAGGTGCTGCTAGTCCTCATTGCGGAGCCTCAAGCTCCCACTTGGGCAAGGCACATAGTCCATTTCGTCCAAACCGCAGAACTTCCTGAAGAGCAAGAAGAAGTGGAAAGAGTAGCCTGGAAGGCCAGTATGTACCAGTTTGTCGACGACACTCTGTACAGAAGGAGGCCCAACGGTGTGAAATTGAAGTGCATTTGCCAGGAAGAAGGAAAGGAACTGCTGGCAGAAATACACAGAGGCATGTGCTGCTCCCACATTGGATCAAGGGCCTTAGTTGGGAAAGCATTCCGGCAAGGATTCTATTAGCCACACCCCTCCAAGATGCGGTCGCACTAGTCACCAAGTGTGAAGCCTGTAAGTTCCATTCCAAGAACATCCATCTGCCAGCCCAAGCACTTCAGACAATCTCTTTGTCATGGCCGTTTTTGGTCTAGGGGCTCAATATCCTCGGCCCTTTCCCCCGAGCTGCCAGGGGCTTTGAATTCTTATTCGTTGCAACCGAAAAGTTTACAAAGTGGCCGGAAGTAGCTGCCGTGAGGAAGGTGACTGCCCAGTCAGCTATCAAGCTCTTGAAAGATTTGGTGTGCCACTTTGGAGTTCCTGCTCGGATCATCACTGACAACGACACCCAATTCACGAGCCACGCCTTCATGCAATATGTTCTTGCCCTCGGAAGTAAGATCTCATTTGCCTCTATTGCACATCCCAGAAGCAATGGAAAAGCTAAGAGGGCGAACGCTGAAGTGTTGCGGGGCCTCAAGACAAGAACATTTGATAAGCTGTTGAAGTGCGGCAGGTGATGGATCGATGAGCTACCGGTGGTCCTCTGGTCCCTCAGAACGACACCAAATTGGGCTACCGGGCAGACTCCCTTCTCCCTAGTCTATGGGGCAAAAGCAGTTATCCCCACGGAACCCATTTACAGGTCACCTCGAGTGCTTGCCTATGATAAAGTAGCACAAGAACAGCACTGGTGTAACAACGCTGTGCTTCTCGAGGAGAACCGTCTGCGGGCTGCTACGCATGCTGCATGCTACCAGCAAGCCCTGCACCGCTATCATAGCCGCAGGGTTCATGCCCAGTGTTTTGAGGAAGGTGACCTTGTCCTTAGGCGCGTTCAGTCCGCCAAGGGTGCAAACAAGTTATCACCGAAGTGGGAAGGCCCTTACCGGGTAGTACGAGTTACCAGACCTGGTGCAGTCCGTCTAGAGACCGGAGATGGCATTCGATTGCAAAACTCATCGAATATTGAGCATCTCCGCAAGTTCTACCCATAAGGCGCGGTTGTCGGGCCCTGTCCGACAACCACCCTTTTGTACAGGCCTTGCCTCAGTTGCATATAACCCCTTATACAAAGCCAGGCATAGACCCTGAGCAATAGAGAAATGAACGAAGCGCTGGGGGCCCCTCGACAAGTGCATGCATGCATAAGCATACCATGAGCATGCATGTTCATGTAGATAAGATCGCATCTGGCATCATCTTCATATGCATAAAATGCAGGCTCCTACCATGGACTCAGTCCCTAAGAGGAGGTGAGAAGACAAGCCAATGCTGCGGTCTCTGGCAAGCCAAACAGATAAGTTCATCCTCTTATCCATACGTGTTCTGTAAATAAACGCTTGTGCATAAGAAAACCCTACTACCCTTTGAAACTTAAGTGCTCCCAACCTTCGACTCGAATGCTGCTTCGACCAGGGTGGTCGTAGTGACCTATGATGGATAAGGGCCGGCAGGGGGCTGGTCCCTCTGTGTGATTTGTGCCTAGCAGGCTTACTTCCCGACAATAACATAGAGGGTACCAGCAGGATAGCCTATCGGGAGAAACTCGTTTATTTCAAAACATAGAGGCATCCCACCTCTGCATGGACATACACATGCACGAGTCCCCGGCAAGGTTCATCTTTTTCATTAATATGTAGATAAAATAAGTACAAACCTTACAGACACACACATGGATTCGAGAGACTATGTTATTTGAACTAAAATTTGGCGAATGCCCCCAGGTTAAAGATTGAAAATAGATAAAATACCCACGATGCCTTCACTTTTTCCTCTCTCTCCTTCTTCGAAACTATAGGAAGGGACAAAGAAGGCGAAGAGAAGGCCTGGATGGGATTCGGCGCCTCCCCAAGATCAGGATGGCGCCGTTTCTAGTCCAGGAGGGAGGAACCGAAGGGCAGGCATGGTGGCGCTGTCGGAAGCCTGGGCGCAGTCACCGGCAAACATGACTCATCAAAATGGTTGCCCCTGTTCTTGGCGCGTCGTGGGTTGCCGTCGCCTTCCACACCACCGTCACCTAAAGCTCTCGCCAAGCCTTCTGGTGCGAACGCCGTGCGCTCTGTAAAATCCCACAGAGAGCATGGTCGTCCCCAACGACCCGGCGATATGAAGCGGACACCTGCATGGGGATCGAGATCTCTCCCATGTGCCAGCCAGGCGGGCCGCAAGGAGATAAGGTCCGTCCTCTCCAATGGCAAACCACTCCTGTGATCTCCATCCGACGCCGCGGGAAGGGAAGGGTTCGGCCACGATCGACTACCATGCCCCCTACCCATCATGGGCATCAGCGTGGTGTCGTTCGCGTCGCCTCTCACTAGAATTAAAGCTACGGGCGGCCCGGCGACAAGCACAGCAGAGTCGCTACCTCTGGTGCTACCACCGCGCCGCCCGAGCACTCCCCTGATATCTGCATAGAGTGCCAAGCTAAGGCTCGGGGCCTGGCCCCGGGCTCTCCCCTTCAGCATCCCAGAGAGAAAACAGAAGATGAAGGGAGAAAGGGGCGTGAATGAATGCCTCCCTTCCTCCCTCGCTCCTCCTTTTATAGGCGAGCTGGGGGCTAGGGCTTATTCCCCGACGGGTAACGATCGCCCTCCTCCACCAATCCTAGAAGACCGGGCCTTTGCCTTGATGCTCTTCCACACCACGCGCCTCCATTACCTACTCCACTAAATGCATGCGACATACTTGGCTGAGGATAAGGGCGTGGCGGGAAGAGTGAATTGACAGTTACCCGCCTGTGCGTTAAAGTCGTTCACGGGCCATTACAAGGATGGCCCCACCAAGATCAGCGTTACGCGACGTGCGAGAGAACCGGGAACCGATCGGAATTCAAGTTAAGAGGGAAGGTGAGAAGGTCCCAAGGAGTGCAGCCACCCTTTGCGCTCTGCCTATGCACTAATTAGGGCCTACCCCAACGACGCCCAGTGGCGCGTTTGTGCCAGGACCGGGGGCTCCTGTCGGTGCAACAAACCCTGGGTCTGTTGCCCAGACTGTGCACACTCTCAAAGGCAAGATTACAACACCAAGGTCAGACCAGGCAAGGAGGATCAAATACTTTGGAAGACTCAAGTATAGATCAAGAAGGTCAAGATGAGCCAGAGAAGCAAGATAACGCTAAGGAGAGGACCAGCCTTGCCGGGCAGGCGAGCCTAGCGGGGTTGGGCTTTGCACTGGAAGCATACTTCTAGATCGTCCCGGCAGGCCTTGCTGGGACTTGCGGAGGCATCTACGCCACCCCTCCACCTCATGAGCAACATAAGTCACAGCTCAGTGCGGTGTCAAGCCCCAAGATGACTAAGTGGCTGTTTTTGGCCACATGGCAGTCACTTTCTACAACAACACCTCCATGTGACACCCGTCTTGGGACGTGTCAAGCAAGCAGACGGGGAAAATATAAAAAGGGTTCGGTGCACGGGGTTGCCAAGCTCAGGCTCTCACGTACCCGTACCTCATAGACACTTCGCCTGAGGCAACCTTGCCGGGCATGCGTTGCGTTCACGACCACCTTTTCCACCATCAACCCACCAAAGTAGGAGTAGGGTTTTACGCCTCACGGTGGCCTGAACCTGGGTAAAATTGCCCGTGTGATCCCTGGCGCGCTGCACGACGCTTCTCCGCTCTCTGTGCAACATGCCCCCCCCCCCCCCGAACCAAAAGGGGCTCGCAGCCCCATAGGTGGCCGTGGTTTCCCGTGACACTTATTAACAAACTTTTTCTGAATGACATGAAACCGGATTTTTTTGAATAACACTAAGTTACCTCAATGGGGATATGCATGTCCCCAACAATAAGAATATCATATTTCTTTTTGATAGTAGGAAGAGGGAATCCAAAACCTCCAATAGTAATAGTTGAAAATTTTCCAATAGAATTGATACTATGAACTTCAGGTTGTTTCTTCGGGAAGTGTACCGTATGCTCATTACCATTAACATGAAAAGTGACATTGCCTTCGTTGCAATCAATAACAGCCCCTGCAGTATTTAAAAAGGGTCTACCAAGTATGATCGACATACTGTCGTCCTCGGGAATATCAAGAATATCAAAGTCCGTTAAAATAGTAACGTTTGCAACCACAATAGGCACATCCTCACAAATACCGATGGGTATAGCAGTTGATTTATCAGCCATTTACAAAGAGATTTTAGTAGGTGTCAACTTATTCAATTCAATTCTATGGTATAAATAGAAAGGCATAACACCAACACTGGCTCCAATATCACATAAAGCAGTTTTAACATAGTTTCTTTTAACGGAGCTTGGTATTGAAAGTGCAACTATCCCTGGGTGGTTTTGGTAATGATTAACAACATATAGCTCATTGAACTAATGCTATTCCAAGATGAATATTTCAGGAAAGTTCAATGATTGGCATGGCATGGATTAGGAATGTGGACCCCTCAAAATGCAAAAGACAAAGGATTGGCTCAAGCTCTAAAAGCTCAAGACTCTACATTTTACTTTTAGTGATCCAAGATTACATTGAGTCCATAGGAAAATCCAATACTATTTAAAGGGGATGAGGTGTTGCTTAATGGCTTGCTTGCTCAAAATGCTTAGTGATTGTAATGCCCCGGATACAACTTTCCATATTCGTAACTCCAACTCTTGCCTTTTCCGGAGATGCGATATGTTATTTCCTCCGTGGTTGGGTTTTTGTCGTTTGTTTTGCATTTTGTTCATGTCATGCATTTCATCATCGCATCATTTGCATTGCATCGACACTCGTTGCCATCATTGTTTTTTTAACTTGCATCTGCTCGTAGTTGCCGCGTCCCCCCTTGCTTTTGTTGACTGCCCCGAGACCAACCGTGTTTTCATTTCCTTTTTGTCCGACCACCTAACCTCTATTGCCAGCTCGCAGCACCCTCGTGTGCGTTCCAAAACTGCTTCAAACCCGAATCGGGTTGTCATCACCGATGAGTCCGGATCATCCCCCAACATCCCCAAAACATCTCCATTTTCTTAATTGGACGCTCTAGCCTATTTATTTCGGGCCGTCCGATTACGATCGGAGGGACCAAATACCCGTACCTAAAAATCCACTTGCTATATATAAGACCATCACCTACCAAATCATCCCAACCCTAATTTCTAGGAGGTTTGTCTCCATCTCCGCCGCCACCTTCTTCCTCGGGATCCATCCCGAGCCAACCACCTCTCCACCTGCTCGGTCCAATCCATCGATCCACTGCCTCCCACCAATGAGAGCCCGCACCCATGATCCAAATCCTCCCCGACCTCTCCCTCTCGAATCGACCCCACGCTCGATCCCGAATGGATCAAGGCGTTGCCTTCGCTCCCACAACCCCTCTGGATTCATCCCGAGACCAACCAGCTCGCCCCGAGCCTCCTCGCCGGAGTAGCAGCAGTAGCCGGTGACCGGCGCCTCCGCCTCACCCTCGCGACCCCGCCGCCTCCCGTGAACGTCGCCGGCGACCACCTTCAGCAGGGCCGCGCCCCTGCCTCTCCTTTCCCCTTCTTTCCCTCCTCTCTCTCTCACCCGCTCTCTCTGTTCGTCCAACAGGGAGCCCCCGAGGAGGTTGCGCCGGCCATCCTCGCCTCCCTTGCCCCGACGTCGTCGTCCTCGAGCTCCTTGACCCGTTCCCGCCTACCTCGCCGCCGGTGAGTTGCCGCTGTTCGACAAGGCCCCTCTCGGCCTCCCCGTTCCCTTCCCCGATTTGTCTCTCTCTGAAACTCTCTCCCTCGTTTTACAGAGGATAGGTGCTGCCTTCTTCAGCTCTGCCCGCAAGCCGTAGCCGGACCCGCCTCCATTGGCCTCCGTTCGGCACGCCGCCGCCGGGATCTGCTCGCCGCCTCGCTGACCCGTCCCCGGCCACCGGTGCCCTCGTCGGAGGCCACCAGCGCCATCGCAGTCCCTCGCCTCTGCTTCCTCTGCAATGAACAGGAGCACGCTCGTCAGACGCCCGCCTCCTCTATTCCTGCTCGTGTGGGCTACGAGCCTCTCCAAGGCCCAGCGGGCTCTGCCTACCAGCATCATTTCCACCGACTGGGATTGGCCCATGGTGAGCGCCCCAGCGCCCAACAGTTTTGGCCTGTGTACCTTTTTTTTTCAGATCTGCGAATTTGTCTATTTATCCAGAGACTGCAGTTTTTCAGAAAACCCCTCATGTTCATGCATCTAATATCTCACAAACCGTGCATCGGATTAAAATGATTTAAATATGTAAAATGCTTAGAATTTAATCTAGTTTCATAATATGCTGTTTTCATCCATGTTTAAAATGTTTAACATGCTGTTTGTGTTTATTTTGCATAATGCCATGTTAAAATGATTTATTTCATAACTAAATAACCGTAGCTCGGTTTTAAACAAACTTTATATGTAAATGGGGTGGAAAAATGCCTAGTTTAACATGGTGCACTTTATTTTCCTGTTAAACAATGATAAAATATATTTTAGGGCAGAACAATACCAAATTCATAATATGCATATGGGGATTTTCCGGAATTGTTGTTTGTTGTTTCCGGCCTCACTTAAACTTGCCTAAATAGTTAGTTTAATTATGCCTCACCTCTTGCCATGTTTAACAACATTTAATATTGTTGAGTAGCTTATAACGAGATCAAACTAAATAACTAAGATGTGGTGTTTTGTCAATATGCAAGTCGTTGCATATTGAGCTGCACTTAACTTGTAGTATTGTTGTTGCACTTTGCCATGCCATGCCTCATTAAACGGGACATGCATCATACTTGTTTGTGCATCATGCCACGTTTATGCTTGTGCATTTACCATGTTGTTTGTTTCTTTCCGGTGTTGCTTCTTAGTTCCGGTAATGTTGCGATTGTGAGGATTCGTTCGACTACGTCCGTTTGTCTTCTTCATGGACTCGTTCTTCTTCCTTGCGGGATTTCAGGCAAGATGACCGCTACCCTAGATCTCACTACTATCATTGCTATGCTGGTTGCTTCGTTCTATCGCTATGCTGCGCTACCTATCATTTGCTCTTCAAGCCTCCCAAATTGCCATGAACCTCTAACCTTTGACACCCTTCCTAGCAAACCGTTGCTTGGCTATGTTACCGCTTTGCTCAGCCCCTCTTATAGCATTGCTAGTTGCAGGTGAAGTTGAAGATTGCTCCATGGTGGACAGGGTTATGTTGGGATATCACAATATCTCTTATATTATTAATGCATCTACATACTTGGTAAAGGGTGGAAGGCTCGGCCTTATGCCTGGTGTTTTGTTCCACTCTTGCCGCCCTAGTTCCGTCATACCGGTGTTATGTTCCCGGATTTTGCGTTCCTTACGCGGTCGGGTGATTTATGGGTCCCCCTTGACAGTTCGCTTTGAATAAACTTGTCCAGCAAGGCCCAACCTTGGTTTTACCATTTGCCTCACCACCACCTATACCTTTCCCTTGGGTCGGCCAACCCGAGGGTCATCTTTATTTTAGCCCCCCCGGGCCAGTGCTTCTTTAAGTGCTGGTCCGAACCGAGCAGCCTGCGGGGCCCCCTCGGGGAAACTCGAGGTCTGGTTTTACTCGTAGCTTGACTTATCCAGTGTTGCCCTGAGAACGAGATATGTGCAGCTCCTATCGGGATTGTCGGCGCATCGGGCGGCTTTGCTGGTCTTGTTTTACCATTGTCGAAATGTCTTGTAAACCGGGATTCCGAGACTGATCGGGTCTTCCTGGGAGAAGGAATATCCTTTGTTGATCGCGAGAGCTTATCATGGGCTAAGTTGGGACACCCCTGCAGGGTATAAACTTTCGAGAGCCGTGCTCGCGGTTATGTGGCAGATGGGAATTTGTTAATGTCTGGTTGTAGACAACTTGACACTTGATCCAAATTAAAACGCATCAACTGCGTGTGTAGCCGTGATGGTCTCTTCTCGGCGGAGTCCGGGAAGTGAACACGGTTTCTGGGTTATGTTTGATGTAAGTAGGAGTTCAGGATCACCTCTTGATCATTGCTAGCTTCACGACCGTTCCTTTGTTTCTCTTCTCGCTCTCATTTGCGTATGTTAGCCACCATATCATGCTTAGTCGCTGCTGCAACCTCACCACTTTACCCCTTCCTTTCCCATTAAGCTTTGCTAGTCTTGATACCCATGGTAATGGGATTGCTGAGTCCTCGTGGCTCACAGATTACTACACCAACAGTTGTAGGTACAGGTTATGCGATGATCATGACGCGAGAGCGATGCTTGCTTGCACTGAGTTCTTCTTCTGCTTCTTCTTCGATCAGGGGATAGGTTCCAGGTCGGCAGCCTGGGCTAGCAGGGTGGATATTGTTTGAGTTTCTTTTTATGATTCATCCGTAGTCGGATGTTGTTCTTGTATGTGTATTGTTGTAATCATGTGACATTGTATGTATTGGATGTATCCCCACTATTATGTAATGTTGATGTAATGATATCCACCTTGCAAAAGCGTCTTCAAGATGCGCTTCTATCCTTGGTGGGACCTTCGAGTTCCTTTAGGATAGGGTCGCATCTTGGGCGTGACAAGTTGGTATCAGAGCCTCGACCGACCATAGGAGCCCCCTTGATTGTTGGCCGTTGTTGAGTCTAGAAGAAAACTATTTTGAGTCTTAGGATTATATATATCGGAGAGTAGGATTCTTTTTACTCCTCAGCCCCCTTCGTCCCTCTGGTGAGGACTCCTGACGTAGATGTTTCGTCTTTCCTCTCCTCAAATTTCACTATTTTTTTTAGGATCACGCGGGTATCTTGGAATCGTTTCGATAGTTTTGTGACGAGAACATTGTTCTTGGTGCCTCCTGACATTTAGGGGTTGTGGCAGTGTCCCGGGGAGTTGAGCTCCGAGGTGTTGTCGTCACAATTTTATCGTTGTAGTTCTGGAATACCTGAGTTTTGCCAACATCGAAAATCTCTTTTATGCAGTTGTTGGTGAGATAACCTCGACGCCACCCAGTACTGGGGAGTTCGGGAGTATTGCCATAGCTTGTATAACGGATGCTTTTCGAAGGTTGAGGTACACGATTTCCGGAGTTTTCTTGGTTATGTGTTGACGGATGGATACAACTGGATGTAGGGATTGTTAGTTTGGGTGAGATATATTGCTTCCCCTGTATCCCCAACACCAGATTGCATAACCAGAAAGTTTCGGGAGTTTATAGGTGGGAATTCAAGTAGCTCCTAGAATATCTTTCTGACAGATGCATGATATGGGATTGGGTAAATCTCTATCATATGTATTTGTTCCGGCTTATTATGCAAGCCAAATCCTTTGTTTTGTTTTATTTGTGGTATTCGAGTTGCTTCGAAGTCAAATGTTGAATCCATACCTTTCCTAAACGGTGTTCTCATATTGCTATGTGAATACTAATCCTTTTTGATCATTGAGGTTGTCATGTTAATTCTTTTCCAACCGGTGCGCTTCTCTTCGAGATGATCCCATCATTCTCCCCATCAGCAAGATCAATTCTAAGTTTTCTCAACGGTGTTTGTTTCGTTCATCCCAAGTTGTCTTTGTTTTTCCCCACCCTCCCACCCTTTTCTTCAAGGACTCATTTATTTTAATCAAGTATCCATTTATTCATGTGAAGTGACTTCACCCTTTTCCATCAATGTTCTTATCCGGTGAGCCCTCGTGAAGATACTAACGGAGCTTTAAGTTCATCATCCTTCGTTCTTTTTTCTTCTCCGGTGGATCCAATTCAAGCTTTCAGTGTTGATCATATCTCTTCCTTTTGTTTCACATATCTTCACATGTGAATTTCTTATCCAAGGCTCTCTTATTTATTCACCTCTCCCAGTTCATATCCGGAGTGCTCAAGGTACCTCGAAAGATTCGTGTTTCCATTCTCAATCCGATAAAGATATTTTGAGGTTGTTATCTCATTCAAGCCATTTAATTCAACCGGTGCAACCTCTCCTTAAAATTGTTCAATGGTGTTTTCTTTTGAGTGGGCCCTAACCCACAGGTCTTTTCCCAGGATCTTACCTGACTCTTCTAATTTTTCCCGGAGCTATTCCTGATTTCTTTTCAAAGTTTGACGTAAAAATGAATTTTCATCAGTCAGATGTCTTCTTCAAGATCGCTTTCAAATTCTTTTCATCGTTGGTTCAACCTTTCTATTCTTCATCCTGGAGTGTCTCAACAATTTTGGTGGTTCTCGTCATCATTCTCACCATGTGAAGACCGAAGAAGGATTTCTCTTAAATCTTGGTCCATTCTCTTGAAGATTCATGGTTCTAGCTTCATGCCATCCTCATAATTGCTTTTGATTGTGACAATTCTTTTCACCATCCGGAGCATTTCATGAGTTTTTTCCATTTCTTTCCTCCGAAGGCCATCATGTCATAATTCTTCATTATCAGCATGTACCTATCGTTCTCCAAATCTTACCGGTGAATCATTTAAATATCCTATAATCAGCTCATGATCTCTTCGTTCTCATGTATCTAAATCCCTTCAAGTATCTTCATTCGTTTTCAAATTCTTTCCGGTGAATTTTGCCTTTGCTACTTTCATTTTCAATTTTTACGGTGGTTCGTTCAAGATTTCTCTTCCTTTGTCATCGTATCAATTCATTCATTCATTCATTCATTCGTTGTTTCCAAATCCCACCGGTGGTTCCATCAATAACTTCTTCAAGTTGGCACTATATCTCTTTTCAATCCCTCAAGAAGAATAAGTAGTATGACAAATCCATTGCTTGTCATCAATTTAATTTGATGAAAGATAAGCATATAATAAATCTTATTCTTATTTCCTCGAGGTGATTCAATTCTTTTCTTCCAGAGATTGTTCTTGATGAAGTAATTCTCGGTTCTAGTGTTTCATCTATTCTATTTCCGGAGTTCCAAGTTTTCCACATTATCTTGTCGCGAAGCTCCATCTAAATCATCGCAAGGCTTCACCTTGTGTTTTCAACTTCCTTTTCTTTCTATCATTATTTTTTACCGGAGTTCTTCATGGAGGCTCAAGATGGTGGTTCATCAAGGATTCTCTTCATTCTTCAATTGTTCTTCAAGATTTCTCTCGAAGTTATGACCCGTTAAGCTATACTCTAAAATAAACATGGTGCCCAACACATGTTTTGATTTGAGGAGCTCAAGTATTCTTCATCTTGCATTCGAAAGTGCAATTCCTTCTACCTTATCTTTGGAGATGGTATTATATCATTCTGGACAATTTTCATTCGTGTTTTGCGATTCACATGTTGTCAGGAATGAGGTATTTTAAACCCATCAATTTCTTCCTTGGAGTAATCTTGGTAAAGATTTCACCTAAAGGCCTTCTCGAAGGAATGTTGCTCATTGTGGTGTCTATCAATGATCCAAGTTTTTCTCCTATCCTCTCGGCAAAAGGAGTTGTCATCTCCTTGTTGACCTCAATCCAATCTATTGTTTTCGTTAGTGGCAGAATTTCACCTCATAATTTTGAGATGTTTTCATAAGCCCGCTACAAGCTTATTCTTACCGTTGTTGTTTTTTCAAACAACTTCGTTCAATCCTACTTCGTAAGGATGCTCTTTCAAATTAATTTATGGTAGGAGATGTTGGTTTCATTCTTCGTTCTATTCATTCCAACTATCTAACTATTATGCATTGTTTCCGGAGGCATTGTGATGTTGATCTCTTCACCCATCACCTCGTTTTGTGAGGATCGTGTTCTTTTCATGATTATTCATTTAACCAGAGTGTTGTGTCATCTCTTCAAGTTCTTTTCATCTTATCAAGTTTTCCTTCTTCTTTCAGTCGGAGTGCTGCCCAAATTTTATCAATCTTATTCCTTCTCTATCTAGTTTTAACCGGAGTGGTTTCAATATCTATCTTATCACTAAACCTCTTGGTTCTCGTCGTATACCTTGTTTCTCTTTGCTAACGGTGTGTTTCAATTCCTTCGTCTCCGTCGTGGTATTTCTTCAAGATTTCTACCTCTCAAGGTTTGTTGGTTTCACTCATTGGTCGAAGAAGCAACTTAGTTTTACCTCTTCTCTTCCTCTTCCATTTCTCTCCGGTGCCATCCTAGATCTCGGGACGAGATCCTCTCGTAGTGGTGGAGTGTTGTAACGCCCCGGATACAACTTTCCATATTCGTAACTCCAACTCTTGCCTTTTCCGGAGATGCGATATGTTATTTCCTCCGTGGTTGGGTTTTTGTCGTTTGTTTTGCATTTTGTTCATGTCATGCATTTCATCATCGCATCATTTGCATTGCATCGGCACTCGTTGCCATCATTGTTTTTTTAACTTGCATCGGATAGTAGTTGCCGCGTCCCCCCTTGCTTTTGTTGACTGCCCCGAGACCAACCGTGTTTTCATTTCCTTTTTGTCCGACCACCTAACCTCTATTGCCAGCTCGCAGCACCCTCGTGTGTGTTCCGAAACTGCTTCGAACCCGAATCGGGTTGTCATCACCGATGAGTCCGGATCATCCCCTAACATCCCCAAAACATCTCCGTTTTCTTAATTGGACGCTCTAGCCTATTTATTTCGGGCCGTCCGATTACGATCGGAGGGACCAAATACCCGTACCTAAAAATCCACTTGCTATATATAAGACCATCACCTACCAAATCATCCCAACCCTAATTTCTAGGAGGTTTGTCCCCATCTCCGCCGCCACCATCTTCCTCGGGATCCATCCCGAGCCAACCACCTCTCCACCTGCTCGGTCCAATCCATCGATCCACTGCCTCCCACCAACGAGAGCCCGCACCCATGATCCAAATCCTCCTCGACCTCTCCCTCTCGAATCGACCCCACGCTCGATCCCGAATGGATCAAGGCGTTGCCTTCGCTCCCACAACCCCTCTGGATTCATCCCGAGACCAACCAGCTCGCCCCGAGCCTCCTCGCCGGAGTAGCAGCAGTAGCCGGTGACCGGCGCCTCCGCCTCACCCTCGCGACCCCGCCGCCTCCCGTGAACGTTGCCGGCGACCACCTTCAGCAGGGCCGCGCCCCTGCCTCTCCTTTCCCCTTCTTTCCCTCCTCCCTCTCTCACCTGCTCTCTCTGTTCGTCCAACAAGGAGCCCCCGAGGAGGTCACGCCGGCCATCCTCGCCTCCCTCGCCCCGACGTCATCGTCCTCGAGCTCCTTGACCCGTTCCTGCCTACCTCGCCGCCGGTGAGTTGCCGCCGTTCGACAAGGCCCCTCTCGGCCTCCCCATTCCCTTCCCCGATTTATCTCTCTCTGAAACTCTCTCCCTCGTTTTACAGAGGATAGGTGCTGCCTTCTTCAGCTCTGCCCGCAAGCCATAGCCGGACCCGCCTCCATAGGCCTCCGTTCGGCACGCCGCCGCCGGGATCTGCTTGCCGCCTTGCTGACCCGTCCCCGGCCACCGGTGCCCTCGTCGGAGGCCACCAGCGCCATCGCAGTCCCTCGCCTCTGCTTCCTCTGCAACGAACAGGAGCACGCTCGTCAGACGCCCGCCTCCTCTATTCCTGCTCGTGTGGGCTACGAGCCTCTCCAAGGCCCAGCAGGCTCTGCCTGCCAGCATCATCTCCACCGACTGGGCTTGGCCCATGGTGAGTGCCCCAGCGCCCAGCAGTTTTGGCCCGTGTACCTTTTTTTTTCAGATCTGCGAATTTGTCTATTTATCCACAGACTGCAGTTTTTCAGAAAACCCCTCATGTTCATGCATCTAATATCTCACAAACCGTGCATCAGATTAAAATGATTTAAATATGTAAAATGCTTAGAATTTCACCTAGTTTCATAATATGCTGTTTTCATCCATGTTTAAAATGTTTAACATGCTGTTTGTGTTTATTTTGCATAATGCCATGTTAAAATGATTTATTTCATAACTAAATAACCGTAGCTCGGTTTTAAACAAACTTTATATGTAAATGGGGTGGAAAAATGCCTAGTTTAACATGGTGCACTTTATTTTCCTGTTAAACAATGATAAAATATGTTTTAGGGCAGAACAGTACCAAATTCATAATATGCATATGGGGATTTTCCGGAATTGTTGTTTGTTGTTTCCGGCCTCACTTAAACTTGCCTAAATAGTTAGTTTAATTATGCCTCACCTCTTGCCATGTTTAACGACATTTAATATTGTTGAGTAGCTTATAACGAGATCAAACTAAATAACTCGGATGTGGTGTTTTGTCAATATGCAACTCGTTGCATATTGAGCTCCACTTAACTTGTAGTATTGTTGTTGCACTTTGCCATGCCATGCCTCATTAAACGGGACATGCATCATACTTGTTTGTGCATCATGCCATGTTTATGCTTGTGCATTTACCATGTTGTTTGTTTCTTTCCGGTGTTGCTTCTTAGTTCCGGTAATGTTGCGATTGTGAGGATTCGTTCGACTACGTCCGTTTGTCTTCTTCATGGACTTGTTCTTCTTCCTTGCGGGATTTCAGGCAAGATGACCGCTACCCTAGATCTCACTACTATCATTGCTATGCTAGTTGCTTCGTTCTATCGCTATGCTGCGCTACCTATCATTTGCTCTTCAAGCCTCCCAAATTGCCATGAACCTCTAACCTTTGACACCCTTCCTAGCAAACCGTTGTTTGGCTATGTTACCGCTTTGCTCAGCCCCTCTTATAGCGTTGCTAGTTGCAGGTGAAGTTGAAGATATCTCCATGGTGGACAGGATTTTGGTTGGGATATCACAATATCTCTTATATTATTAATGCATCTATATACTTGGTAAAGGGTGGAAGGCTCGGCCTTATGCCTGGTGTTTTGTTCCACTCTTTCCGCCCTAGTTTCCGTCATACCGGTGTTATGTTCCCGGATTTTGCGTTCCTAACGCGGTCGGGTGATTTATAGGACCCCCCTGACAGTTCGCTTTGAATAAGTCTCCTCCAGCAAGGCCCAACATTGGTTTTACCATTTGCCTCACCTATTACCTTTTTCCCTTGGGAGTCGCGCATCCCAAGGGTCATCTTTATTTTAGCCCCCCTGGGCCAATGCTTGTCTAAGTGTTGGTCCAAACTAGATCCACTTGCAGCGCCACCTCGGGGAAACTTGAGGGCTGGTTCTAGTTGTACGTACTGCTCATCCGGTCGTGGCCTGAGACGAGATACGCGCGGCTACTATCAAGATGTCGGCACGCCGGGAGGTCTTGCTGGTCTTGTTTTACCATTGTCGAAATGTCTTGTAAACCGGGATTCCGAGACTGATCGGGTCTTCCTGGGAGAAGGTCTATTCCTTTGTTGATCGCGAGAGCTTGTCATGGGCTAAGTTGGGACACCCCTGCAGGGTATAAACTTTCGAGAGCCGTGCCCGCAGTTATGTGGCAGATGGGAATTTGTTAATGTCCGGTTGTAGATAACTTGACACCAGATCCGAATTAAAACGCATCAACCGCGTGTGTAGCCGTGATGGTCTCTTCTCGGCGGAGTCTGGGAAGTGAACACGGTCTTTGGGTTATGTTTGACGTAAGTAGGAGTTCAGGATCACCTATTGATCATTACTAGTTGACGACCATTCCTTTGTTTCTCTTCTCACTCTCTTTTGCGTATGTTAGCCACCATACTTGCTTAGCCGCTACTGCAACCTCACCACTTTACACATTCCTTTCCCATTAAGCTTTGCTAGTCTTGATACCCATGGTAATGGGATTGCTGAGTCCTCGTGGCTCACAGATACTTCCAAACCATTTTGCAAGTGCCTATGTTACCGAGCAGGTGACGCAACCAAGCTCAAGGAGGAGCTCGATGAAGATCTTGCCCTTTGTGTTGTTTCGTTCTAGTTGATCAGTAGTGGAGCCTAGTTGGGGTCGATCGGGGACCTTTGTCGCATTTGTGGTTCTTCTTTTATTTTGGTTCCGTAGTCGGACCTTGATTATATCTAGATGATGTAATGCTTTATTCATGTAATTGTGTGAAGTGGCGATTGTAAGCCAACTATGTATCTCTTTCCCTTATGTATTACATGGGTTGTGTGAAGATTACCTCACTTGCGACATTGCTTTCAATGCGGTTATGCCTCTAAGTCGTGCTTCGACACGTGGGAGATATAGCCGCATCGAGGGCGTTACAGACTAGGTGCATCAGTAGTAATTCTATGAGAATCTTGCTCAACTCTCCTAGGATGGCCCTCATGATACAAAGGTTCCTGGGTCATTTTACCACCTCTAGTTATAACCCTTACAACATTATCATTTTTCTTACTATTCAACTCATTGAGAAAATCATCTTGTGCCTTAAGTACTTGCTCTACTTGAGTTCTAACCATGGAAGCATGCTTACTAATAAGCTTAAGATCATTAACAGTTCTAATCATATAGTCACCCAAGTAGTTAAGCATGTGAGCATTACGTTTCAATTGTCTACTAACATAAGCATTGAAGTTTTCTTATTTAACAATAAAATTATCAAACTCATCCAAGCATTGACTAGCAACGTTATTATGAGGGATATCACCTTCATTAAATCTATAGAGAGAGTTTACCTCTACTACCCGTGTCAGGTTATCAAGACCATGTATTTCTTCAATAGGCGGTAAATTCTTAACATCATCAAGTTTAATACCTTTTTATTTCATAGATTTCTTTGCCTCTTGCATATCTTCAGGACTGAGAAATAGAATACCTCTTTTCTTCGGAGTTGGCTTAGGAGTTGGTTCAGGAAGTGTCCAATCATTATCATTACTCAATATATTATTCAATAGCAATTCAGCTTGCTCAACATTTCTTTCCCTGAAAACACAACCAACACAACATCTAGCTGGTCCCTAGAAGCATCGGTTAGTCCATTGTAAAAGATATCAAGTTTTTCATTTTTCTTGAGAGGATGATCAGGCAAAGCATTAAGTAATTGGAGAAGCCTCCCTCTTCTTCAATTTGCACAAAGTTAAATATTTCCCTTAAGGCTGCTTTTTTCTTACGAGAACGGAAATATTTTCCAGAGAAGTAGTAAACCATATCCTGGGGGACTATGCACACAACCGGGAGCAAGGAAATTAAACCATAACTTAGCACCACCCTTTAATGAGAAAGAAAACAACTTAAGAATATAGTAATAGAATTTTTTTCCTCATAAGCAAATAGGGTGGCTATATCATTCAATTTAGTAAGATGTGCCACAACATTTTTAGATTCATAACCATAGAAAGGATCAGATTCAACCAAAGTAATTAACTCATGATCGACAAAGAATTCATAATCTTTATCAGAGAAAAAGATAGGTGACGCAACAAACTTAGGATCATATTGCATTCGAGCGTTCAAAGATTTTTCTTTCAGCATAACTAACAGTTTCTTAAGATCATCTCTACCATTGCAAGTAAAAAAGTCTCTAGCAGTTTTTTGATCCATAATATAACACTCATGTACAATAGGCAATTCATATCTAGGGGGAGAATCATAATCTTCAGTTTCAATAATATCATCAGTTTCAGTAATTTAATTCTCTCTAACCCTAGCAAGTTGTTCATCAAGAAATTCACCCAGTGGCACAATATTATCAAGCAAAGAAGTAATATCATCATAAGCATCATGCATAGCAAAAGTGGCATCATCAATAACATGCGACATATCAGAATCAATAGCAGGTGTAGGTGTCGCAAGTTTACTCAAAATAGAAGGTGAATCAAGTGCAAAGCTAGATGGCAATTCCTTACCTCCCCTCGTACTAGAGGGATAGATCTTGGTTTTGTTGTCTTTCAGATTCCTCATAGTGGTCGACAGATATAAATCCCAAGTGACTCAGAGAATAGAGCTATGCTCCCCGGCAATGGCGCTAGAAAAAGGTCTTGATATCCCACAAGTATAGGGAATCGCAATAGTTTTCGAGGGTAGAGTATTCAACCCAAATTTATTGATTCGACACAAGGGGAGCCAAAGAATATTCTCAAGTATTAGCAACTGAGTTGTCAATTCAACCACACCTGAAAGACTTAATATCTGCAGCAAAGTATTTAGTAGCTAAGTAGTATGGAAGTAATGGTAGCGGTGGCAAAAGTAATAGTAGCAGTTTTGTAGCAATTGTAACAGTGGCAACGGAAAAGTAAGTTAGCAAAGATCAATATGAAAAGAGCTCATAGGCAATGGATCAATGATGGATAATTATGTCGGATGGAATTCATCATGTTATAGTTAGAACCTAGGGTGACACAGAACTAGCTCCAATTCATCAATATAATGTAGGCATGTATTCCGAATATAGTCATACGTGCTTATGGAAAAGAACTTGCATGACATCTTTTGTCCTACCCTCCCATGGCAGCGGGGTCCTATTAGAAACTAAGGGATATTAAGGCCTCCTTGTAATAGAGAACTGGACCAAAGCGTTAGCACTTAGTGAATACATGAACTCCTCAAACTACAGTCATCACCGGGAAGTGTCCCGACTATTGTCACTCCGGGGTTGCTGGATCATAACACGTAGTAGGTGAATATAACTTGCAAGATAGGATCATGAACACAAATATATTCATGAAAACATAATAGGTTCAGATCTGAAATCATGGCACTCGGGCCCTAGTGACAAGAATTAAGCATAGAAAAGTCATAGCAACATCAATCTCAGAACATAGTGGATACTAGGGATCAAACCCTAACAAAACTAACTCGATTACATGATAAATCTCATCCAACCCATCACCGTCCAGCAAGCCTATGATGGAATTAGTCACGCATGGTAGTGAGCATCATGAAATTGGTGAGGGAGGATGGTTGATGACGATGATGGCGACGATGTCCCCTCTCCAGAGCCCAAAACGGACTCCAAATCTGCCCTCCCAAGGAAGAATAGGAGGTGGCGGCGGCTCCATATGTAAAACATGATGAATCCTTCTCTCTATTTTTTCCCCGAACATGAATATATAGAGTTGGAGTTGAGGTTGGTGGAGCTTCGTGGGACCCACAAGCCAGGGGGGCACGCCCAGGGGGTAGGGCGTGCCCCCACCCTTGTGGACAGGTGGTGGGGCCCCCTCTGTTGATTTTTTCGCCAATGTTTTTTATTTATTCCAAAAATATTCTCCGTGAAGTTTCAGGTCATTCTGAGAACTTCTATTTTTGCACAAAAATAACACCATGGCAATTCTGCTGAAAATAGCGTCAGTCCGGGTTAGTTCCATTCAATTGATGCAAATTAGAGTCCAAAACTAGGTCAAAAGAGTTTCGAAAAGTAGATATGATGGAGACGTATTAGAACACGTCAAGATGGAGGAAATGAGGAAGTGCAACAAGATGAACTACCTCAACCTCCCTCTCCACCTCCACAAGTGAATGACAACGCCAACAACAATGAAGGATAAGAAGAAGAAGACAATGCAGAGAATGTTCCTCCCCAACCCAAAAAAATGCTCTCATGAGTTAGAGCAAGAGTCACAAGAGACCATCCCATCGAACAAATCTTCAATGGCATTCAAACCGGGAGAATCACTCACTCTAAAACTCGTTTGGCTAGCTTTTGTGAAAACTACTCATTCATTTCTAGTGTTGAACCTATGAAGGTACAAGAAGCTCTTGAGGATCCGGATTGGGTAAATGCTATGTATGAAGAGCTACATAACTTCGAGAGGAATCAAGTGTGTACATTGGTTGAAAAGCCCAACGACAAGGGTGTTTCGGAATAAGCAAGATGAAGATGGACAAGTTGTACGCAACAAGGCCTGTCTCGTCGCCCAAGGATGCACTCAAGTCTAAGGTATGGACTATGGTGAGACATATGCCCCCGTTGTTAGACTTGAGTCCATACGCATCTTACTTGCTTGTACCAATCATCATGATATAACCTTATACCAAATGGACATTAAAAGTGCTTTTATAAATGGAGAAATTGAGGAGGAAGTTTATGTTAAACAACCTCCCCTCTTTGTCAATCCCAAGAAATCTAATCATGTCTACAAACTTCATAAAGCTCTTTATGGTCTTAAACAAGCCCCTAGAGCATGGTATAAATGCTTGACCAAGTTTGTTATTGAAGAAGGCTTTGAAATTGGGAAGATTGATTCTACACTTTTACTAAAAGGGTTAATGGAGAATTATTTGTGTGCCAAATTTATGTGGATGATATCATATTCGGTTCTACTAACCCCTGTTTTAGTGAAAAGTTTGGAAGGCTAATGTCGGAGAAGTTTGAGATGTCTATGATGAGTGAACTCAAATTTTTCCTTGGTTTGCAAATAAAGCAAACTAAGGAAGGCACCTTTGTCTCTCAAACAAAGTATAGCAAGGATCTTTTCAAGAAGTTCAACGTGCAAGAAAGAAAAGGTATGAAAACACCCATGCCTACCAGTGGACATCTTGAGTCGACTAAGGATGGCAAACCGGTTGACCAAACGGTTTACCGCTCTATGATTGGTTCATTGTTATATCTATGTGCCTCCCGTCCCTACATTATTCTAAGTGTGTGCATGTGTGCATGATATCAAGCGGCCCTGATATGTCTCCAACGTATCTACAATTTTTGCTTGTTCCATGCTGTTATATTATCATTCTTGGACGTTTTACAATCATTTTATAACAACTTTATATCATTTTTTGGGACAAACCTATTGACATAGTGCCCAGTGCCAGTTGCTATTTTTTGCTTTTTTTACTTCACAGAATATTAGTACCAAACAGAGTCCAAACGCAGCAAAACTTTTTGGAGATTTTTTCTGGACCAGAAGACACCTGTTGGGCCAAAGAAGTACCAGAGGAGGGCTTCAAAGGGAGCACAACCCACCTGGGCACGCCTAGGGGCCCAAGCGTGGCCTTGTGGGTTGTGCCCACCTCGGCTGCCTCCCGCACCGCCTCTTTGGTCTATAAATACACCAAAAATTCAAAAACCCTAGGGGAGTGAACGAAACACAATTGCAGCCAAGTTCTAGAACCACCAGATCCAATCTAGACACCATCACGGAGGGGTTCATCATCCTCATTGGTGCCTCTCTGATGATGCGTGAGTAGTTCATTGCAGACCTACGGGTCCGTAGTTAGTAGCTAGATGGATTCCTCTCTCTCTTTTGATTCTCAATACAATGATCTCTAGGAAATCTATTTGATGTAACTCTTTTTGTGGTGTGTTTGTTGGGATCCGATGAACTTTTAGTTTATGATCAGATCTATTTTATCCATGAAAGTTATTTGAGTTTATTTGATCTCTTATATGCATGGTTACTTATAGCCTCGTATTTCTTCTTTGAATCTTTGGTTTAGTTAGGCCAACTAAATCGATTGTTCTTGCCATGGGAAGAGGTGCTTTGTGATGGGTTTGGTCGTGCGGTGTTTTTTCCCAGTGATAGAAGGGTCAGCAAGACACGTATTGATCGTTGCTATTAAGGATAACAAGATGTGGTCTATTTCTACATGAATAGATCTTGTCTACATCATGTCATCGTTCTTATTGTATTATTCCGTTTCTCCATGAACTTAATACACTAGATGCATGCTGGATAGCGGTCGATGTGTGGAGTAATAGTAGTAGATGCAGGTAGGAGTCGCTCTACTAATCTTGGACATGATGCGTATATGAATATCATTGACTGGATATCATCATAATTATTTCAAGTTCTATCAATTTCCCAATAGTAATTTGTTTACCCTCCGTATGCTATTTTTCTCGAGAGAAGCCACTAGTGAAATCTACGGCCCCCGGGTCTATTCTTGATCATATTTTCTTCGAGATTTATTTTATTTGTTTTTGTTTTCAGATCTATTATTCTAAAAACCCAAAAATACCTTGCTGCACTTTTTATTTATTTATTTTATTTTGCTTTATCGCGAGATCTATTTATCCAAAATCATACAAACCAATCTATCTTTTACCCGAGAGGGATTGACAACCCCTCTTAGACGTCGGGTTGCAAGTATTCATTCTTTGTGTGCATGTACCGTTTACATAGTGTTGCTTGGTTCTCCTATTGGTTCGATAACCTTGGTTTCATAACTGAGCAAAATACCTATCGTAGTTGTGCTGTATCATCCCTTCCTCTTTGGGGAAATACTGACGCAGACACGAGCCATCAAGAAAGGATTTCTGACACCGTTGCCGGGGAGGAACAAGTCAAGATAGTCTCCCGACAACTCGCCGATTTCTGGCGCCGTTGCCGGGAAGACATCATCAACATCTGTCAGGTTCTTAATCACAAATCTCATCTCCTCGCAATTTACATTATTTTCCATTTGCCTCTCGTTTTTATCTGTAACACCCGATGTGCATGCTACAGTAAACTACTGTTAGTGGTGCCATGTCATCACTTTTAATTTTTGCTAATCATCACTTTGTTCCAAACCGACCTCAAATTCAATTTTAAATTACAATTCAAATTAATTTTTCTTCTATAAGTGAAACAAAAATGTTTAAAATATGTCATAAAATCTCCAAGTATTTGTAATAATAGTGTCAGCTCCATTTGGATGTCCAAATTGTCCCTGTATATTAATTTTGTGGACCAGCAGCCATTTAACCGACCGTTTAAATCTCTAGAAATGTTTATACATTTTCAAATGCCATGAGACTTTTTGTAGAGCACCACAATATTACAATGGTATTGTGTCCCAAGTTTCAACCCTAGAAAGAGTCATTTAGTAGAGAAACTAAATGCAAAGTTGAGGCAAAATGCAAAACAGAAATTTAGAAAGGAGAAAACCTCACTTTGCTATTAGGCCCTAGTGGCCACAATGTAAGGCCCAGCCCACCAAACTTCCACGTCCTATTCCCCTGTTCATCAGGAACGGCGTGGATGACCCGAGCACGTCCATGGCTTTGATTGCCACACGTCGGCTATCGGCGCTCCCTGGCCGCCTACAAGACCGACCCCGCGACCCTGGTCAAACCCTAGACACTACCCCCATCTCCCCCCTCGCTCTCTTCCTCAATATGGAGAGGCACCCGACGCGGTCGTCGCCGTCGCCGCATCGATCCCACAGCCACTGACCGCCTCTCATCTCACCGGTGTGTCCAGGAGCTCCGTCACATCGCGCTTGTCCTCGTCAACTACTCCGTTCGCACCTGGAGGCCCCAAGACGATGCCACGGTCAACTTTTTCACCGTCATAGCTACTGCACCTCACTGTCGATTCGCTGCTCCGGGCTGTCCCCAACCCCTCTCGAGCTTGCCCTCGACCTTCCCCCAGTAAGCCTCCTCAGGTTCCCTGCTCCCCCTCTTGTTTCCTCTTAACGTAGGCCGCCGAACCCCCACCATTGCGACCGAGCTTAGCTCACCATGCCCGATGCCATGCCCATCACCGTGCCGCGCCCCTGCATGCCCACTACCGCCCTACTCTCGCTCCGGTTGCCCTCCTGCGCCCTGCCTACCCCGCGTCCGCATAGTCACAGCCGCCCGCACCCGCCCGCTGGTGCCTCTGCCCCATGCCCACACGCCAGCCACCCTGCTGCAGCCACGCCCGCGCGCTGCTAGTGCTGCCCGGTGACTCCCACTGCTTCTGCCACTGCTCCTGCTGGCGGCTCGCACACGCCCACTGCCCCTGGCCGCAACCAGCGCGCCGGCCGCCCTCAAGCATGGACCCACCAAGCCCACCCTTGCTCGCCACCACTACCACCTCCTCTACTCGACGCCGGTGCCGCCTCAAGCCGCCCCAGCTGTTGCCGTGGCCACCCCTAGGCGTAGCTCGTCGCCCCTAGTTGAATGCGCCCGCCCGCGCGTTAGATGGACGACGAGGGGCGAATCCCGCCCGACTCCGGCGTAGATCCACCGCGGGAGATGCTCACCGGAGCTCTCTCCGGCGCCACATTGACATGGCCAACCTGGCCTGTCGGATTTCGGGGTCCGGCAACCCGTGAGAGGTTCGAACACTTGGGTGCGTGCGGAGATCTCAACCTGCCCAGCCTGCCTACTCGCATCCTCCCTAGCCTAGCACGTAGAGCTCACAAAGGCACAGAGACATAGAGATTTATACTGGTTCAGGCCACCGTTGTGGTGTAATACCCTACTCTAGTGTGGTGTGGTGTATTGCCTCGAGGCGCTATGGATGAACTAGTTACAAGGATGAACAAGCCTCAGGAGGTGAGGTGTTCTTGAGCTGGTGTGGTGCTCTACTTGTTCTGGTTTCGGTCTGCCCGTCCCCCTCCATGGTGGTGGCTAAGTCCTATATATAGTGGCCTTGGTCCTCTTCCCAAATGTGAGCGGGAAGGGATTCCACAACGGCTGGATTTGAAAGGGGACAAGTAGTACAGTCTATCCTGACAAAAGTAGTGTTCGCGTGTGAAAAGCCTCTGGTCATGACGCTGCGGTGGGCTCAATGATGACCTCCGTCTTGCCATCCTGGCGGTCTTGTTCTTGTTGCACCAGAATGGAAACCTTTGGTAGATTCCTCGGGACTCCACACCTGTGGCTTGCCTCCCTTGCACCGAAGAGGAAACCCGCGCTCTGTGCCCGCCTGGCCTTGGTCGTCATGGCTCACATCAGCTGAGCCTCATGAGGTAGCTGCATAGATCTCTCCGCCCCTCAGGAGCCCTCCTGAGGAGGCCAACCCCTCCAGAGGTCTAGGCATCGTCCGCCTCGCGAGGCTTGGCCCCTCACATGGGTCTTCTGGTGTTGATGTTGAAGCTGGGCCATACCAGGCCACCGATGGAGCCACGTGGTGGGCCGCAGGCAGGCAAGACTGGATACCCCCAAGTCCAGGACGCCGACTGTAGCCCCCGGGCCCAAGGCGTGCTCGAACTTGGCTTCCAGGCAAAGCCAAGGGGCAAGTGCAGAGCACCGCATGCCCTAATAGCCTGCGGCCTTGATGACGCGTGGTGACTGATTGGACGTGGGCGACTCCGCTTCCCCATGCTGCCTCGGCAACTGCTCGACTTGACAACTGCATGCTGCATGCAGAAAGGATCATCATTACTGGAAATCGTGGGGGGCCGACGAGTTACCTTCTCCCGGCTATAAACGTGCGAGTGGGCTGAGCCCCATCCCATTTCTCTTTCGTCTTGCTCTTGCTTGCTTCTCCTCCTCTTCTCCTCGCTCCCATGGCGCCGACCAGGAGGTTCTCTGCGGCACAGAAGGGGAAGGCTCCTAGAGAGGAGCCGGACCCTCTCCCGCCGAAGAAGCGACTCCAGCTCCATGATGATGCCGACGCGGGGCGAGAGGTGGCCATGCCTTGGCAATCGAGGCCTCCGCCTTGCTTCCCCCACCCCCTATACGTCCATGATCAGGGTGAAGGAGCGCGCCGTCGAGCAGCGCCTTGCGAAGATGGCAGGGCCGCCATTGCCCTGCCGGCCACACCATGGGCCCGCGTCGAGGATAGCTAACGCGAGTTCGTAGTCTGGGCGGCGATGCCTCCCGATACCTGGATCCGATTCCCGCGGTTCTTCGCCAGCGAGCTGCCTCCGCGGGGATCGGTGGAGCTGTAGGTGCATTATGCGGGGTGCAGCAGCCTAGCCACCGGGGTTGAGGTCGAGGTGATGTCGTCCGGAGACGTATTCATGATGCACGGATGGGGCAAGGTCGCCCGAGCTTGCCGAGCGGAAGGAGCCCTAGCGATCCACTTTGAGTACGATGACGCGGCCACCTTATTCTTCAATGTCTTCAATGAGCGGGGCGAGCGGCTGGAGTGCTGCCCTGGAGGAGAAAACTCAAGGGACGCCTTGATGGGTGCTGGGTGTGCAGCTGCCCCCTTAAGCACGTCGTCGAGCAGCAGCGACGAATCCTGGGAGTCCAGCGACTCTCCTGAGCCAAGCAATTCTCTGGAGTCGAGCGACGACAGCTACATGCCGCTGAGCTCCCGCCGGGGTCGGAGTGCTGCTGCGTCTGCCGCCCGGCGTCATCAGCGATGCCCCAAGGCCCTGTAGTTGTCTCTCCTTGTAATGAACGCGCGTATTCCAGTCCAGCTGAGTCCCTCCCATTTCTTTTCCCTAGATAGCATGGTGCTCTACGCCAGCAAGACCCAATCCCCAGGCAGGCTTCAACCATTGCTAGTATGCCAGGTCGCGATGCCGTGGTCAAGGATAGGAGGTGAGCGTCCCAAGGTCCGGTGAGACCGTGCTCATGAGGTCCCCCTTGGCGTGCAAGCTGCTGTATAGAAAATTAAAAGGGGGAGTTGAACCGTCCGAGTGGAATTGCGGGGTGAGGCGCGTGGAGTGAAACTGGTGCCGTAGCAAGCCGAGACTTATCTTTTGTGGCCTGGAGATTCTACCTTTGCTTTTTTATCCTGCACCATGCGACATGCCTCGAGGAGGCGTTTAAAACTATTTGCTTGAAACAATATCTCTTGTCATAACTAGATTATGCTCCTTCAGCTTTTCCATTTGCTTTATTGTTCTGCATCGGCAGAGCCCGGCCCCGTGCATACCTCTGCCGTCGTTTGGTCATCCGGAACCCCAGGACGAGCCCAAGAGGTGAGGGGCTATGTGACCAGTTAGGTTCCTGAGTCGCGATGCTCAGGAGTCCTCCTTGACGTGCGAACAACCTAGGAAAAGATGCAGGGGCAAGCCTCGATGTTCTGCGTCGGTAGGGCCCGGCCCCGCGCATACCTCAGCCGTCTTTGGGTCGTCCAGATCACCAGGACGAGCCCAAGAGGTGAGGGGCTACGTGACCAGTTAGGATCCTTAGTCATGATGCTCAGGAGTCCCCCTTGACGTACGAACGACTTGAGAGAGAAGGGTGACAACCAGGTCTTGACGTTCTGCGTTGGTAGGGCCTGGCCCCACGCATACCTCAGCCGTTGTTGGGTCGTACGGAATACCAAGACGAGCCCAAGAGGTGAGGGGCTACGTGGCCATTTAGGCTCCTGAGTGGCGATGCTCAGGATCCCCCCTTGACATACGAACAGACCATCCTACCTTTCCCTTGCCGAGCTCTCGCTTGGGAGGGGTGCGCGAAGACCTGGCCCGTGAGGCCTGGCGACATGGGGTACACCAGGCGTGACCTGAGCGTAGCCCCCCTGCCCAGCCCCCTCGTGCTACCTTCCCAAGGGAGAGCAGCGCGGTGAGGCTAGTCACTGAGCCCGGAAGCTCCCCGAGGTTAATGCAGCCGTGAGGCCACCCCTAGTTGTTTATCACCAGCGCGGAGGATAGCACTTCCACTCTTGCACGGGCATAGTCGCTCCTCGGCAGTGTCGATGGCCAACGGAGCATGGTGCTTCCACTGGCGCGTAGGAGGGGGCTCCCTCTGAGGAGAGCCCCCGGGGCATGTACAACCCAGCCCTGACATGTGGCTTGCACGACAGGGCTGGAGGAGGTGTATATGGGCACCCGCGAGCCAGCGTGAGACTCACGAGGCCCTACCTCAAGGCGGGTTCGCCTGGTCTTGATTGGAGATGCTTGGCTTGGTCCTGTGAGATTGTTAGGCAGCCTGCTTCGAATGAGTTTCCTGAGGTTATTGCATGAGAAGGCCAGACACCAGCGACCCCAGGAGGTGACATGAACGAGACCGGCCCGCCAGACAGAGCTCAACCGTTGGATTTATCAATGCTGTAGGGACGGACTCGAGCACAGACGCTGTGCCCAGTCTTCTCATGCGAAGATCCTGAATAAAAACTGCCGACGTGCGGTTCCCATGGCCACGGGGGCACCAGGTCGCATGCCCTTGCTTACCCATCATGATTAGCTCATGCGAGAACAAGGAACTAAGAGCCACAGGAGGTGACGTACACGGGACCGGTCCGTGAGCCAGAGCTCAGCTGCTTGGGTTTAGCAACACTGCAGGGACGGACCCGAGCATAGACGTTGTGCGAGTCCTTAATCATGAGGCGGTCGTGGGAGGGCTTGCAAGGGCGCGAGACGTTCTTAGCAACGAAGCGCCGGTCAGGCAGTCGGTAATTCGAGAGTAGTTTGTGAAGGATTGTAACTTGCTTTGATGAAATGCAAAAGGGATACACGCTGTAGGGACAGACCCACACGGCCTGGGGATGATGGACCCAGAGGGACGCCCTCAAACTGAACGAACTAGGGAGATGTCACTGGGTACCGTTGCTGAAGAGTTGTTGAAGTAGCCAAAAAACACGCGCTGCTAAAGCCGCTCCTCATGAGCCGCTCCGGTCCCGAACCTCCGGAGGCTCGGGGGGACCGGAAGGCTCCTGAGGGTGCTCCTCCATCTCCGCCAAGATCGCCCGGCGCCTGGCTTCACAGGCCGCCTGAGCGTCCCTCGTGCAGCGCAGGAACACCTCAGCCGCGCCCGTCGGGCCGAAAGGCAAGCAAACATAGCTGTGCGGCGGTCCCTCGCATCGGCCGACACGAGACGACCACATGAGCTGGCGAGATGCGGCCCTGCTGATCCGAGGGATGTCAATGCGGACACGGAACTCTTTACCCTCGCTAGGGCAGTGAGCTCCACCTCATGGCAGGCGACGATCACCTTGCAGAACCCTTCCTTCCTGAATTTCCTCGATCGCCTCGCTGATGAACTCCTGAACGCCTAGTGCCTCACGCCTGCTGCCTTCTCTGGGGAAGCATGCTCTGAAGAGCGCTTACACATGCTGCCCGAGCGCCGCTCTCGTGACATGGGCTAGGTCTGAGGCCCTCCAGAGGAGAGACCTGAGCCAGCCTGGGAGGGGTGCCGAGCGCGCCTTCCTTTGCGATGGGTGAAGGTGCCGCGTCCAGAGACGCGAGACTCAGCGTTGCATCCTCTAGTGATGCTTCCTCACGAGACCCCTGGCCCAGCTGCAGCTTCTTTGTATTGGGGGCGACCTCAGGAGGGAGGGCGCCGTCTTCTTCTTCTTCTGGGTTTTCAACTGTGGCAGCCTGGAAGGCGCGCTCAAGGGAGCACACCGCATCCTTCTCCTGATAGGCGACCGTGATGATGCCGCCACTTCCTGGCATCCTGAGGATGTTGTAGCCGTGGTGCATGGCCGCCATGAACTTGGCCAGTGTTGGGTACCCAAGGATGGTGTTGTAGGGAAGATGAATGTCGGCGACGTTGAAGTTGATGAGTTTGGTGCGGTAGTTGTTGCGCTCGCCGAAGGTGACAGGGAGGCGAACTTGCCCGATCGGGTGTGTCGATTCGTCGGTCACTCCTGAGAATGGCTTGGTGGGGTGCAGCTGGTAGTATGGCACCTGGAGTCTGTCAAATGTCTCGACGGAGAGAACATTGAGCCCCGCTCCGCCATCAATGAGAGTCTTGGTGACGGTTACGTTGCTGATGACGGGGGATCAGAGCATGGGGAGCGCGCCTGCGGTGGCCGCGCACTTGAGCCGGTCTGAGGAGTCGAAGCTGATGGATCACTTGGACCATTTGAGAGGGCGAGTTGCCTCAAGCTTGCGGAGCACCGCATTGACCGCGCGCGCAAACTGCTTGAAGACACGGTGAGAAGCTGGGACTTGTGAGCCGCCCAAGATGCAGGCGATGGCTCGCGGCTCCTGGAAGCCCCCAGCCCCCTCGTCCTGATGGTGATCTTCGTTCCTTCTTGGCGGTGGAGGCAGAGGAGGCAAAGATGCATTGCCCTGAGGGCGATCCTCACGAGGCTGGTCCCTACAGTTACCCTTGCGAGGCTGGTCTTGCCAGCGGTCCTCACGAGGCTGGCCGCGCCACTCCTGATGGCGGTCACGTCCATCCCAACGTCCTCCACCTCGGCCACCTCCGCGACTGTTGCCCCGATCATTGCACTCGGGGCGTCGACCGCGGCGCCCATTGGAGAGAGCCCTGAGCTCCTGGCAGTCACTGGTGTTGTGGCTGTAGATGTTGTGGAAGGCGCAGAACGGCCACTTGGCCTTGGATGACTCGGGGTGGTCGCAGCTGCGCTTAGTCGCAGGCTCTGCCGCAAGCACATCTGGCCCCTTGCGCTTGTGTCCTTGGTCTTGGTCTTCTTGTCTCCTTTATCAGCATCAGAGAGCTCGAGGAGGGAAAGGCATCCCTCCTCAGCTCTTGCACACTTGTTAGCCATGTTGAACATCTCGAGAGCAGTGCAGCGGTCATCGTGGATGGCGAGCTCCTCGTTCATCTTGACGTCGCGGACGCCGTCGGTTAACGCAGAGATGATGGCCTCGTCTGACACCTTGGGAATCTTGAGGCGGACGTTGTTGAAGCGCCGAATATATTTATGCAGGGTCTCTCCAGGTTGCTACTTGAGGCGGCGCAGGTTGCCCGCGGCCGGCGGACGGTTGCGAGTGCCGTGGAAGTTGGCGATGAAGCGGCTGCGCATATCCTCCCAGGAAGAAACTGACCCCTCAGTCAGGTTCAGGAGCCAAGAACACGCGCCATCCTTGAGGGCCATCGGGAACCAATTTGCCATGATCTTTTCGTCACCGTTGGCCGCCTCGATGCTCAGCTCATAGAGCTGCAGGACCTCAGCGGGGTCTGCGGTGCTGTCATAGCATGGAGGCAGGTTAGGCTTGAACTTGCTCGGCCAGACGACGTTGCGAAGCTCTGGAGTGAGCACACGGCATCCCGCCGTGGCCACCGTAGGTCGTCGAGGGGGTGGAACATAGTCTTGATGCACGTGCACCACCACCTCCTTTACCGGCTCGCGAGCCTGGTGCTGGGGTGTTGGAAGCACGAGCGCTTCTCCTTGGGTACGTTGGACCACCTGGCAGCTCAGGTCGTCCCGAGCTGGCACCGGGCGCTGCTGGTCACGCCGTGGAGCTATACACCTTTGCTCAATGATGGCGCCCCGGGCCGGAGGCGGAGGAGGAGTCCCGTGCGCGACGTCGCCCGCTGCAGGTGGTTGCTGAGGCAGCGAGCGAGCCGGCCCGTTGGAGCCCCCGTGCGCGACGCTGATGAGCTCGGCGATACGCTCGAGCCACTCCTCATAGAGAGCACCCACGGGGCGGTAGCGAAGAAGCTCCCGCACCGTGAGCAGAGCATCCTGCGCGTCCACCTGGCCGCGGCGCACGTGGGATGACGAAGCTACTAGAGTCAGGGACGGAGTAGCGGTGCGGCCGTCACAGCGCACCGATGGGTGCAGCGATGAAACTTGCTGCTCGTGGCCGGCGGGGCCTGTGACGGCGTTGGCCACCGGGGAAGGAGTGCGACGGGCGTAGCCGTCACCCACCGGAGCCGTCTGAGCGACACGGGCAGCGACCGCAGCCCGACGCTTGGCGCGATCCCTGCGCGCGTCGGCCATGGAGATGTCGGAGCAGAGACGAGTCGAACGATGAAAGAGAGGATCCAACGCACCCCTACATGGCGTGCCAAATGTCGTATTTTTGGGTCCGACAACCCATGAGAGGTTTGAACACTTGGGTGCGTGCAGAGATCTCAACCTGCCCAGCCTGCCTACTCGCGATCCTCCTTAGCCTAGCGCGTAGAGCTCACAAAGACACACAAAGATTTATACTGGTTCGGGCCACCGTTGTGGTATAATACCCTACTCCAGTATGGTGTGGTGGATTGCCTCGAGGGGCTGTGGATGAACTAGTTACAAGGATGAACAAGCCCCAAGAGGTGAGGTGTTCTTGAGCTGGTGTGGTGCTCTACTTGTTCTGGTTTCGGTCTGCCCGTCCCCCTCCATGGTGGTGGCTAAGTCCTATATATAGTGGCGTTGGTCCTCTTCCCAAATGTGAACGGGAAGGGATTCCACAACGGCTGGATTTGAAAGGGGACAAGTAGTACAGTCTATCCTGACAAAAGTAGTCTTCGCCTGCGAAAAGCCTCTGGTCGTGACGCTGCGGTGGGCTCGGTAATGACCTTCGTATTGCCGTCCTGGCGGTCTTGGTCTTGTTGCACCAGAATGGAAACCTTTGGTAGATTCCTTTGGACTACGCGCCTGTGGCTTGCCTCCCTTGCACCAAAGAGGAAACCTGCGCTCTGCGCCCGCCTGACGCCCGCCTGGCCTTGGTCGTCACGGCTCACGTTAGCTGAGCCTCATGAGGTAGCTGCATAAATCTCTCCGCCCCTCAGGAGCCCTCTTGAGGCCAACCCCTCTAGGGGTCTTGGCGTCGTCCGCCTCGCGAGGCTTGGCCCCTCACGTGGGTCTTGTGGTGTTGATCTCGAAGCTGGGCCATACCAGGCCGCCGATGGAGCCACGTGGTGGGCCGCAGGCAGGCAGGGCTGGATACCCCCAAGTCCAGGATGCCGACATGCCCGCCATGGGTCACTGACGGGTGGCCCCCGGCTGGCCGTTTGACTAGTTGACCGAGGTCAACTCTGACTGGGTGGCCCCGCCTCTAATTTTAATAAATTAGTTAATGCAATAAATTTAATCTAACTAGTCACTGACAGGCGGGCCCCCTCCTTTAATCAATGTTTTAGTAATTAAAACTTATATAGTTAAACTAATTAGCCACTAACAGGTGGGGCCTACTAGCTAATTAACTTAGTTTAGTTAAATTAAGCACTGCTAATTAGTCCAGTCACTGACCAGTGGGACCCACTGGTCAACTTTGACTAATCAGCGAGTCTATTGAGATGAATCAAGCTGACGTCAAGCTAATTCCTCATGCTGACATCAAGCTGACGTCACAATTCCATTTGTGTTAATTTAAATAATTTCAAAATATTCCTATAATCTTTGGAAATTCGTAGAATTTAAATCGTAGCTCGGATCAAAAAACTTTATACATGAAAGTTGCTCAGAACGACGAGACGAATCCGAATAAATGGTCCGTTCGTCTGCCACATGTACCTATCATAGAGAACATCGAACATTTCCCCTTCACCGGTAGCGTGTAGCACTGCATTAGAACACCCCTAGCCCTGCGTGTTACCCTGTTGTGCATCTATGTTGCACGTATTTGCTCTATATTTACTGTTTTCCCCCTCTTCTTCTCTGGTAGACCCGGAGACCGCTACTGATGTCCCTGGGATCTACTACGTCACCACGACACTACTTCCTTTTCAGTAGAGCTTCTAGGCAAGCAAACCCCCCTTGTTCATTCCGATATCGCCCATTTCGTTCCCTCTCATGCTTGCATTATAACTGCTACTGCTTTCATGTGATCCTATTCTGATGTATAGCCTGTTTTTGTGACCTGCTTTTATACCTTACCTGCATATTCTAAACTGCTTAGTATAGGTTGAGATCCATTGGTGACCCCCACCTTGTCCCAGTTGCCCCACTTTATGTTCGATGACTCAATCAACGTGATCGACGTCCAGGCCCCGACACCACAAATCACCCCCCATTACTATCGACACCGCACTTCTGATGTTAAACCTGTAGTGTAACTATTCGGTCATGGTCATCGAGGGTGATTGCTCCTTCCCCACTCACGATAATGACTCTGTCGTGCAACCCCTCAAGTGTGGACCATAGAGGGTGATTCCTCCAAGTCCACCTTGACGTTTACATCGAGTGGGAATCCATCAAGGGTGATTCCTCAGGTTTCCCCCTTGCTGTTTTGGACACACGGTTACTTTGACTTACCATAGAACCATGATGACATCGGGTCGGCCCCGAGGGGTACCCGCGAGTGATGTGAAGTCGGGTTGATCTGAAGGATACCCACAAGTTTTTCACGTGGCGCGGCCAGGCATTCTTAGCCCTTGCCGCAAGTCCGTGAGACGGGGCGATGGGACCACATATCGTGGATCATTTATCGTTACCGCACTACAAAGACACTAATGGTTTGGATATTTGATCCGAGTAGGCCTCTGGCCTTTTTCGCACTGACCACCACGCGGGAGTAAGTATGGGCACTCTGCATCGTATGTATCAGCTGAAAGCTCATGGACGTCCGGTATGGAGTGACGCGCACCGGGTTGGACTGCATAAGCACTTGTCTTTTTAAGGAGGTTGCCAGGTCTGCTCACCGGCCGCCCTCGCAACACGCAGGATTGCAAAGGATGATTGGCTAATGACCCCTTCGCATTTAGGATGTAGACCGACATGTTGGCCACACTGTTGAGCCTAGGTAGGACTACAGTGTGTTGATCGGCCGAGGCCGGTCATGACCTAATGGTGTGTCTGGCTAGAGTTGATCGAGCATGTTGGGTATGTTGGTGCACCCTTGCAGGGAAGATCGATCTATTTGAACAACTGGGTCCACGTAACGCACGCTCGGAGTTGTATCCCGATCGATACAACAAGAACTGGATATTGAATGCTGAGGCATATAATGGATATGTGGCTCCGAGATTGCTTTCCCGCAAGGAGTCAGGGAAGGATCTCTGGACGTTATTTCTACAACATGTTTGTTAAATATAAACACCTATTCTGTACTCTTCTGATTGCTGCAAAATGCTTGGAGCTGCTTGAGGATGCTAGTCTTCGACAGGCTAGGCTTTCCCCTTCTCTTCTGGCATTCTGCAGTATTTTCATTAATACCGATGCATATGTAGTGTAGATCGTTGCTTGCGAGTACTTTAAATGAGTACTCACGGTTGCTTTGGTCCCCTTTTTCCACCTCTTTCCATTCTTCTCGGATGCTGCAACCATATGGTGGAGCCTAGGATCTAGACGCTAACTTCGACGACGACTACTACTACACCGAGGGTGCCTGCTACTACGTGGAGGCCGCCGCCGACTAGGAGCAGTTAGGAGGCTCCCAGGAAGGAGGCCTTGCCTTTTCGATCGTTGTTGCTTTTGTGCCGCCTTCTTAAGGCAAACTTGTTTAACTTATGTCTGTATTCAGATATTGTTGCTTCCACTAACTTGTGTATTTGAGCTTATGTATTCGAGCCCTTGAGGCCCTTGGCTTGTAATATAAAGCTTGTATTATTTTATTTTATGTCTAGAGTTGTGTTGTGATATCTTCCCGTGAGTCCCTGATCTTGATCGTACACATTTGCGTGTATGATTGGTGTACGATTGAATCGGGGGGGGGGGGGGGGGTCACAAGTTGTTATCAGAGCCGACTGCCTGTAGGTAGCCCCTTTCCAACTCCTTGGCCGAAGTTGAGTCTAGTCACTTCAAAACTTTTAGTAACATGGCTGTGAGGCTTACGGGCCCACGTCGCCATTGGGTGGTATTAGGATCTTTTACTCCTCGTCTATACTCTGGGACTCTGATCTCTCTTCTATTCGGGTTAAATGATTTTTGCTAACTCTAACTCTAGGTTCTCGTAATTACTTCCTCCCAGAGAGCCCCTCACTCCAGATGATTGCTTGGTGCATCTAAGGATTCCGAAGATACTCTCCGATGTTCTCTCAAGACTTTGTGCCCGTTGCTTTTGCAAGTACCTACCACCGAAATACCCCTATGGATAGCTACATACACTTGTCGTCCATACCTTCATTTCCACTTGCTCTTATTTTTACAAGATATGCTGAAATACTTTCCGATATTCTCAGAATCCTGTGTGCCACCGCCTTGTAGTTCTTTGCTGCATGATTACATCTACAGATAATTCCTCACGCTTATAGAGGTTTTGTTCGTTCCTAATTGATGATGTGATTCACAAGATACTGTAACGCCCCAGATCCGATGCGCCAGGTGTCTGCCAGTTATTCGCCGTCGTTGCCATGTCATGTGCTTGCGTGTTGCACTTTGCCATGTCATCATATGCATTTCATATCATGTCATCATGTGCATCTCGTTTTGCATGCGTGTTTGTCTCATGCATCCGAGCATTTTCCCCGTTTTCCATTTTGCGATCCGGCACTCCTATGTCCTCCGGCGTCCCTCTATTGTCTATTTTCGTGTGCGGGTATTAAACATTCTCGGAATGGCCCGAGGTTTGCCAAGCGGCCTTGGTATAGCACCGGTAGACCACCTGTCAAGTTTCGTGCCATTTGGAGGTCGTTTGATACTCCAACGGTTAACCGGGTAACCGTAAAGGCCTCTTTCGTGTGCAGCCCAACACCCCTTTCAAAGTGGCCCAAAACCCAGCAAACTCCCCTCCTTGCTCTCGGTCGTTCGATCACGATCGCGTGGTCGAAAACCGCACCTTATTTGGACTCTCCTAGCTCCCTCTACGTATAAATTAGTCCCCCTCCCCCGAATTCGCGGATGAACCCTAGTCATCTTCCTCCTCGCGCCGCCGGACATGTCCATACGCGCCGGACATGTCCAGCCTCCACGTCGCTCCGACCAACGGCAGTCCGCCACGTCAGCTTCCCCGCCGCCTCAGCCACTCGGGCGTCGCCACCTCAGCCCGGGCCGCGCCCCACTTCGCCGCCGACCGCGCGGGCCCGCTCGGCCCGACCGCGGCCCCCCAGGCCCGCTCCGTCCCCGCGGCCCGACCACACCCAAGACCCAGCGCCGCCGCCGCTTGGATCCCGCGACGGCCGCCGCCATCACCGGCGCCGCCCGGCCGCGCCTCGCGCCTGGCGCGCCTTCCGGCCCCGAGCGCCCCGCGCCCTACGCCTCTCCGGCGCCGCTCGCGCCCTCCGCCGTCCGCCGTGCCGCCCCCTGCCTCCACTCCGGCCCTCCTGCGCCGCCGTTGCTCGCACCAGCCGCCGCCTCCGCCGCGGCACGCCGCTGCCGCCCGCGCTCCCGGGCGCCCCCGCCTCTCCCCATCGGCCGGCGCCGCCCTCCGTGCCCGGATCCGGCGAGATCCGGCCGGACCCGCCTCGGATCTGCCTCCCCGGCCATCTCCGGCATCCCCCACGTCCATCTCCGATGAGCATCTCCGACGTGCCTCGATATCCGTGCAGGGTTGACTTTCCCCGAGGTCCAAAATCCACTAAGTCCCCGGTTTATTTCAACATTATCATGCCATGTTCGTTGCATCGTATCTATGCATCCGTAGCTCCGTTTCGTGCGTGTAATATGTGAAATTGTTCGTCTCGACGAGTACTTCATTTCATTCCAGTGCATCATTTTCATTTGAGCCCATCTTCATGCCAGAAATGCTGTTTGAAGAGTGCATGTTGCTGTTAATCTGCTGAAACTGTTATAACTTGCTCATTTGTCATTTTTGCCATGTTTTATGTGTGCATCCTATGAGTATGAGTTCTACATGTATGTTGATCTATGCCATGCCATCTTTCCAGTGGTGCCAACCATGTATTTTTTGTGAGTTGTGTGCTGAGTGCATCAAGCCTGTTAAGTAGGGTAGTTGCTGTTGCTGTTTTCCTGACAGATTCTGTTATATTTTGTTGCTATGTTAACATGCTTCTACTAGTCATTTCGTGCATAATCTGGAGATTGTTCACTAAGGATGTTTTGTTATACATGTCTTTCTTTATCCATTCATGCCCTTGGTTGCAATTATAGCCTGCTGGAACATGTTCATATCTTGCTCCAAAGTTGCTTGATGATGTTGCTGTCAGCTTGTTAACATGAAGTTCAGTTTTGGCCATGTGCTTTTCTAGTGATCCATGCACCCTATGAACTTGATCTTGCCATGCTTAGCTTCATAAACATGCCTTCTTACTGTTGGTTGCCTTTCCATGCCATTTATTGCTCTGTGGTGAGTGGTTCAAGCTCACGAACATGCCTACTTATTGTTGTTCCTGCCATGTATGAATCTGTAATATAACTTGCCATGTTTACATGGGTGCCATCATATTTTCTATTCCTTTTTGGCTCATGGTCAGTAAGGGACTTTTGATCTATACAATTATTAGATTCATGCCATGCCTTTGTTTGCCATGATAAGTTCCTGTAACATGTTGTTTGCTTGCTCTAAACATTGCAACCTGATGTTATTTCTGCAAAGTCTGAAACTGTTATTATTTGCAATCTCCCCATGTCCTTTTGAGAATGTTCTAGTGATTTCCGGAGATAGCTCAGTGTTCATGTTTTGTTGTGCTTAACCTGTACTTCATGCAAATGCCTTTTTTTATTATGTTGGGTTGCTGTAGCATATTGTTTTGATGCTTGTAAGATGCCTAGTTGCTGTTATGGACAGATTGTTGTTATGCTTTGTATAGAGTGTATGTGTTGAACCGTTGCTCCGTTTTGAGTGTGCTCTATATGATACTTGCTTGATTTTGCATGTAGCTTCATATTATCATGTTGCATCCTTGTTTTGGTGTGTTTGCTTGATGTTTGGGTGCATTTTGCATCAATGCCATGCTTAACTTGTTTTGCTCATATCTTCTAGGCCGTAGCTCCGAATCTAATGAACTTTATATGTAACTTGACTAGAATCTCGTGTAGATCATCTTGGTGCATCTTAACTTGATGTTTAACAACTTGAACATAAGGTTTATTCAGTTCTGGACCAAATTCGAAATTTGCATATGAGGACTTACCGGAATTGTTATATGTTGTTCCCGGCCTCATTTAAACTTGCCTTGATGTGTTGCTCTTGTATGCATCTTCTCTTGCCATGAGTAGCCTCATCTAGCTTTCTCATGCATCATGCTTGTTGTGCATCATGTCTTGTCTATGTGTGGTGTGTTTACCATGTTGTGTGCTTCTTTCCGATAGTTCCCGTTTCGTTGCGATCGTGAGGATTCGTTCGTCTACGCTTGGTTCGTCTTCATGGCTTCATCTTCTTCATGGACTCGTTCTTCTTCCTTGCGGGATTTCAGGCAAGATGACCGCTACCCTGGATCTCTCTACTATCATTGCTGTGCTAGTTTCTTCGTTCTACCGCTATGCTGCGTTACCTATCATTTGCTCATCAAGCCTCCCAAATTGCCATGAACCTCTAACCTTTGAGACCATTCCTAGCAAACCATTGCTTGGCTATGTTACCACTTTGCTTAGCCCCTCTTATAGCGTTGCTAGTTGCAGGTGAAGTTGAAGATTGCTCCATGGTGGACAGGGTTATGTTGGGATATCACAATATCTCTTATATTATTAATGCATCTATATATTTGGTAAAGGGTGGAAGGCTCGGCCTTATGCCTGGTGTTTTGTTCCACTCTTGCCGCCCTAGTTTCCGTCATACCGGTGTTATGTTCCCGGATTTTGTGTTCCTAACGCGGTCGGGTGATTTATGGGACCCCCCTGACATTTCGCTTTGAATAAAACTTGTCTAGCAAGGACCAACCTTGGTTTTACCATTTGCCTCACCACCACCTATACCTTTCCCTTGGGTCGGCCAACCCAAGGGTCATCTTTATTTTAGCCCCCCGGGCCAGTTCTTCTCTAAGTGCTGGTCTGAACCGGGAAGACTGCGGAGCCCCCTCGGGGCAACTCGAGGTCTGGTTTTACTCGTAGGCTGACCTATCCGGTGTTGCCCTGAGAACGAGATATGTGCAGCTCCTATCGGGATTGTCGGCGCATCGGGCGGCTTTGCTGGTCTTGTTTTACCATTGTCAAAATGTCTTGTAAACCGGGATTCCGAGACTGATCGGGTCTTCCTGGGAGAAGGAATATCCTTCGTTGATCGCGAGAGCTTGTCATGGGCTAAGTTGGGACACCCCTGCAGGGTATAAACTTTCGAGAGCCGTGCCCGCGGTTATGTGGCAGATGGGAATTTGTTAATGTCCGGTTGTAGATAACTTGACACCAGATCCGAATTAAAACGCATCATCCGCGTGTGTAGCCGTGATGGTCTCTTCTCGGCGGAGTCCGGGAAGTGAACACGGTTTCTGTGTTATGATTGATGTAAGTAGGAGTTCAGGATCACCTCTTGATCATTGCTAGCTTCATGACCGTTCCGCTTGTTTCTCTTCTTGCTCTTATTTGCGTATGTTAGCCACCATACTTGCTTAGCCGCTGCTGCAACCTCACCACTTTACCCCTTCCTTTCCCATTAAGCTTTGCTAGTCTTGATACCCATGGTAATGGGATTGCTGAGTCCTCGTGGCTCACAGATTACTACAACAATAGTTGCAGGTAAAGGTTATGCGATGATCATGACGCGAGAGCCATGTTTGCTTGTTTGGAGTTCTTCTTCTGCTTCTTATTCGATCAGGGGATAGGTTCCAGGTCGGCAGCCTGGGCTAGCAGGGTGGATGTCGTTTGAGTTTCTGTTTGTGTTTCATCCATAGTTTGATGGTGCTCTTTTGTAAGATGATGTTGTATTCATGTGGCATTGTATGCCTCTTGTATGTATCCCCATCTATTATGTAATGTTGATGTAATGATATCCACCTTGCAAAAGCGTCTTCAAGATGCGCTTCTATCCTTGGTGGGACCCTCGAGTTCCTTTAGGATAGGGTCGCATCTTGGGCGTGATAGATACTTTGAAATACTATCCGATCTTTCAATAATCCTCTCCAACTATTGCTCTACAAATACTTGTCTGCTTGCATTATGGATACTTTCCACATGTCTCGCAATATTCATTAGTATCCTTTGTCATCGTCATTTGTAATAGTTGATTCGATATGTTTGTGAATGTTCACAATCATCAGTCACAACTAGAATTCTTCCCTTCGTCTCAGACGCCACCCCGTACATGAGCTGGTGTTCGGCAAATCAAACCTTCATTGATTGTTGATCTATGTCTATTCAAATTATTTGTCTTTGATCAGAGCCTCTGCTTCTGATCCCCCCCGATTTGGAAATCAGAATTCCTTTGCATTTGAGCTTTGAATTAGTCGGTTGTTTCTATAATCTGATCTCCTTGCATTCTTTCTTTTTTTGGTTGAGTATCGATGCTCATATTAGATCCCTTGTGGACTATCAGATCCATGCTTGGATTATTATCCGACAGTGTCCTTCATATTTAATCACCTTGTGAGTTCTTTCTCTGATACGTTATGCCTCTCGTAAATTGTATCCTCTGCTTTATCAATCATGCTCTAGTTTCGAGCTTGTGTTAATTACTCCTAAATTTGTAGCATATGTTCCTAAGATGCCCTCATGGGTTGAACCTATGCCTTCCCTAAACCGTATGGACCCAAAAGTTTTCACGAGTCTTACTCTTCTGGTGTTATGCCAGTTAAATTTTCAACACTACAACTCCGAAAGTGAGAAGTGAATGGAAAGTTGTGCATTGGAGAATTGGGAGTCGACCTTGAACTTGTGTTCATGCCCATGGACACGATGTAGATCTTATCATGGAAGCTTCTTGTGATAATAAGTATTTCCTTGATACATTATCATCTAGTATCTATGAATTGATCATTTGCAATCATGGTTCCGACCATATTTTCTCCTTGATTCCATTTCTCATACAAGTTAAAGCACTTCTCTTCTGCAGATCAATACATCTCCGCAACCTCTATTTTGATCTACTTCGAGTATTACCCTCCGGTATCTTGAGAATATCAAAGAACTATGTTGCTTCCTATGAGTCTACATCTAGTATTGCTTCTCACCGATTTTAGATTTCCCCGGGTTCTGAGTTATTAGTCACTCGAGAACAGCGATAAGTGAATCGATCCCGCACTCCGATTCAATAACTCTAAGTAATTTTCATTCTTTATGAGTTTAATAATCCTTCAAGTCATCCATAGGCTAATCGGCTATATCATCATCATGATAAATTTTAACTGTGCTAGCTGGTCCTTCCCGTAGCACAATTTTTGCCGATGAGTTAAGCTTACATCGATCTTCCTCGTCATATCATTCGCCTAGAATAGGAAGCTTGATTTCAAGTTTGTGCCGTCCTCGTGGTACCAATAACCTTTCGCTTCATCATTCCTTTGACTTAATGTGATCACCAATTGATTACTTCTTCGTGAAATCTCTCGACAATTGCATCATGATCATCATCAACATTCTGAGCTCTTCTAGTATATCAGTTGAATTCATGGTGACCATTCTTGCCCCTCGATGATTTTTGTTATCATCAGCAACATTCTTGTCTCCCCCCCCAAAAAACAAACTTGTTCATATAAATTTTGGAAATACATCCTTTGTGACATGTCGATGGATTGCTGCTGAACCCATTGGCCACATTCTCATCTTTTTCCTGGTAAATTTGCATGAGATGTTCAAAAAATTCCTAATGGAACCTTGTGTTTCTGAAGTCTGACCTTTACCTGCTAACCATGTCGATGCTACCCTGAAGCATGACTGTGGTATTCCGATCATCAAATGGAACATTGGAAGCGCAATGATAGCTGTTTCTTGTTCAATTATCCAAACACCTTGTATGAGTAAACCTCATAATTACCTTGCCCCTTTGTCTAAATGGTTTCATACTTGGAGCCTTATCATGTATATCATGCTTTGCCTTTCCTTACGAAAGATATACTCTTGATACTCGTGTCAGGACCCCAATTCTATGTCACACCGATCTAGCATGTAACACCTCATATCACTTTGCGGCCTCACGCACGGTATTCCCACGGGTGTCGCCTTACCATGCCCGGGACCGTTTGCGCCTTTCGGCACACTCATATGATAGTGTCGCTAGCATCCATATGAGAACCCGGGCTGACATGGCTAGTCGTGACCCAAACTGGCACTAACTTACAGAGACAGGCATACATGACCCAAGAACGAATGTGTCGGTCATCAGCGAGTGAATCCGGGCTGTAGCAGCTAGGCTAGTAGGACTCCGGAGAATCCGGGCTGTAGCGGGCTAACAAGACTCCGGTAGACACCGCGTGGCATTTCCCCGAAGGGACAGACACATGAACAAAGAAGGACACATGCCGGCCAACCTAAGTGTTCCGGAGCAGTAGCAAGCTACCAGGGCTCAGTGGAAGCTCTAGGAGACATTTCTCGGTAAGAGAGGCTACTAAGGATAAACAACTAGATAGTGAGATCCCACACATAGCAATACACATTACACGTAAGCATAACATGCAAGTATGTGCTGTACAACATGGCATCACAACTTAACTCAACAACTCATATAGATAAAGGCTCAGAAGAGCCATCATAGCATTTATTACAAACAGGGGTCACATGACCCAACATTTAGAGCATACAAGCAACAAGCGAAAGCTTTACATGTCTGAGTTCAGACATCTACAAATGAAAAAGGCTGAAGAGCCTGACTATCTACAACATCCGATCAATATGGTAGCTGAGGTACAAGCTACTTGTCGAAGTCCACGAGAACACTAGTAAGACCGAAGTCTCCGCTGCAAAAACATAAATAAGGCAACATGAGTACAAAGGTACTCAGCAAGACTTACATCAGATCCTATCATACATGCATTTGTATCAAGAAGGTAATATGGGGTTTAGTTTTAGCAAGCTAGCTTTGACTCACTGGCTATCCTGTTCTGCGACTACGAGAAACTTCTTTGAGGTGAGATGGCGCACACGAGTCCACTAATCACCTCACAATACACTACTATGGATTCATCCCCGTCTCCCTATCAGAAGGCCATCAATAGCGCTCACACTTGTCTTGATTATTTTAGAGTATACACCTCAAGTTGTCTATGTACCACATAAGCATCCAAGAAGTCCATATCCGTGGACCCGGCTATTCCAATAGATCATCTTAACCCTGCAGGGGTGTACTTATTCACACACGCTCTCACCACTTACCGCCATGTACACATCATGTATCTTGGCAACCTTCAAGCGTAAGGCTGGTGAGGGTGTCGGCCACGGCCTGACTAACCACACAAGACCCTAGTCCAGATTTATCGCCTATTCGGGTTCTATCCACAAGGGAGTCCGACCGAGGTTTCCATCACGGCCCCAAACAATGTGAGCAGGGTTCCCAAGCCCACCAACCAGGTCCCACTTGGTAGAAAAATAACACTACCTACAAACACCAGAAACTAGTTGCGACTCCTGGACAGAGATCAAGTCGGTTAATAAGTTGAGAGGGCTTGGAGCGCCCGGAGCCCAATGTGTGGTAGTAGCTAGTCATTGGACAACATACACAGAACTCAGTGCTTAAGGACGGTTCTAGTGAGACAACCCACCATGTACTCCTACATGGCCTCTCACCGCTACCTTTACCAAATCGTGTTCACACACTTCACTCTCAGCATCAGAACATAGCACTGTACTCCAATTCATTCCCAATGAATCAGACCTGACACACTCTAAGCAATAGCAGGCATGGCATGGTAGGACCACAACAATGGCTTCAATCAACACCTACACATGCTAGTGGGTTTCAACTATTTACTGTGGCAACGACAGGTCATGCAGAGGAATGGGTTCAACTACCACAACACAAAGTAGCAATTGAATCATTGTAGTCCTAATGCAATAACAGAGAGCAGGAGCGAGAGAGTAGGATTGAATCGGAATGAACAAGGGGGTTTGCTTTCCTGGTAGATCAACAGGGGGCCCTGCTCCTCAGATAGGTACTCTTGAGCACTCTCCGGAGCAGGACCCATCGAGAGGGAACGGTGTCGGCAATCAAAACACAAGCATATGCAATAATATGATGCATGAACATGGCATGAATATGTGATGTTGTTTGAGCTAATGCAACTAGTACTCATTTGGTTGAAGTCCATTTGAACCAAGAATTCAAATGCAACTCCAAGTTAAGTCTTTATAAATGCCATTTATATGTTTTTACTTATACAGTAGTTATAAGTTGGTTTGTCATGCATGAAACTAGTACAGATGGATAGATTTAATTTTTCTGATAATTTTTCATATATAAATTATTTCAATCTGAGCTACGGTTGAATTTCTATGAATTTCTGAAGTTTGTACCATTTCCTGGACTTTCCTAATTTATTTTAATTCCAGAAAAGAATAACTGCGTCAGCATTGTGTCATGCCTGCGTCAGCAGTCAACGGAGCTGACTAGGTCAAACCTGACGTCTGGGGTCCACACATCAGTGTCTCAGTTAACTAATAGAGTTAGTTAACACTAATACTAACCTAACTAAAGATTAGCAGGGAAGGGCCCACATGTAAGTGTCAGGGGGGGGGGGGAGGAATTAGCTAAATGGTGATTAGCCCTAAGCTAATCACCTGACTCACGGGCCCCACCTGACTGGCCGGCGCGGTCAAAATGGTCAACCCCACCGGCGTTTAGCCGCCGGCGAGGGCGAACACGGCGGAGGGGCTCAGGATCGTCGCTCCGGCGACCAAACGCGCAGCGGAGACCACGGGCGACGAGCTGAGCCTCGACCGCATCGGTTGGAGCAAGTGGGAGGGTGTGGGGTTGCTGGAGCTTGCCGGAAACAAGCTCGAGGCAGTGGCCGGAGTTCGGCAAAGTGCGCGCACAGCGTTGCGGTGCATGGCAGGGGCTGCGGTTGGCGGCGTTAGCTTGCTAGGGAGCTGCGGAGCGCATTGACATGCGCGGGCATGAGCTATGGTGGCCAGGACGATGGCGGCGACATGAACAGCGTCAAGGTGCTACGGCTGAGGTGGCAGACAGAGCTACGATGCGCGGGCGGTGAAACAGGGAGGGGGAAACGAAGCAGGAGCTCATAGCGGACTCGACGGGCTTGACGACGCGCTCGGGGATGCACTGGAGTCGGCGGGGCGGCAATGTGGATCCACGGTGGCCGGAGGTGAAGAAGGCGACGGCGATGGCTCGACGGGGTGCTCCGGCTTGCGTGGCTCGATGGAGGGCTTCAGCGCGAGGAGGCGGAGCTCTTAGGCTTGTCAGAGAGGCGAGGCCGTGGCGGTAGGCGCGGCAACGATGAGCAACGGCGGCGGTGGCGCTCGGGCGGGTGAGAGGGAGAGATCCAGGGGAGGAGGGAGAATGAGAGAGAGTGAGAGAGGTGCGGGGTGGCGCGTGGTGTCGCGCGCGTGTTCGAGGCGGTGAGGGGGAGGACAGGCAGGCAGGTGGCGTGGCGGCACGGCCGTGCGCGCGCACCTGCCACACGCCTGGCCGACTGGCGCCAGGAGGACGACGGTGCTGGTGGGCTGGTCCAGCTGGGCCGCACAGTGCTGGGCCGCACGTAAGTGCTAGGTAATGCATTTTCCATTTCTGTTTCCTTTTCTATTTTTCTGACATTTGTTTCATTTAATAACAATACTAAACCATTTCATTTTCTTATGCCAATTTTTGTAGGGGCTAGTGGTATTATTCTAGCTCCTCAACAACTAGCATAATTTTTGGACATATATTATATATATAACATATATATATATATATCCAAGGAAAAATAATTACTAGATTAATCCAAGTGGCCAAAATAAATACTTATGAGCTCCTAAAAATATTTGTTTGATTTTTATCTCTGTCCAATATTTTCAGAGAGCAACATGAACATTTTCTTGGACCTTTTTGGAGCAATTCTTATTTGGGTCATTTCCAAAATGATTTCTGAGGGTTTCACAAATCCCTATTTCAATTTAAATGGAATTTAAACATGATGCACACATGACTAGCTAGCCTTGAGCATACTAGCACTAGGGATGTGACAACTCGCCCCCACTTGAAAAAGTCTTGTCCTGAGATTCAGGGGTCGATGGAAAGAAAGTGGGGTATTCCAGTCGAAGACGATCTTCTCGCTCCCAAGTAGCTTCTCTCTGGGAATGATGAGACCACTGAACCTTGAGAAACTTGATGTTCTGACATCGGGTGACACGCTCTGATTGATCAAGAATGCGAACCGGGTACTCTCGATAAGTGAGGTTATCTTGGAGATCAAGTGTTTCGTGGTCCACTCCGCGGATGGGATCCGAGAAGCAACGCCTGAGTTGAGAGACATGGAAGACATCATGCACTCTAGAAAGATGTGGGGGTAGTTCCAATTGGTAGGAAACCTCTCCTCGTTTAGCGAGAATGCAAAAAGGACCAATGTAACGCGGAGCCAACTTGCCGTTGATACCGAAACGATGGGTACCCTTCAAAGGAGTAACCCGAAGGTAAGCTTTGTTGCCAACTTCATAAGTCACATCCTTATGACAATGATCATACTGACTCTTTTGACAAGACTGGGCTGTTTTCAAGTTCTCACGAATGATGCGAACTTGCTCTTCTGCCTCCTGGATCATGTCCGGTCCAAAGAATTGTCTTTCCCTAGTTTCTAACTAGTTCAAAGGTGTTCGACATCTTTGTCCATAGAGAATCTCAAAAGGAGCTTTCTCGAGACTGGATTGATAGCTGTTGTTATAAGCAAACTCAACAAAAGGAAGACATTTCTCCCAATCCATACCGAATGAGATAACGCAAGATCTAAGCATGTCTTCGAGAATTTGGTTGACCCGTTCCACCTGACCACTCGATTGGGGGTGGAAGGTGGTACTAAAAGAAAGATGGGTTCCCATGGCAGTTTGGAAACTCTCCCAGAAATGAGAAGTGAATAGACTACCACGGTCAGAATTGATCTCTAGTGGGACACCATGAAGTGACACTATTCAAGAAATATATAAGTCAGCGAGCTGACTAGCAGTGATACTCTCTCGAACAGGTAGGAAGTGCGCCACTTTGGAGAGACGATCAATGACTATGAAGATAGCATTATTCCCTCTCTTGGTCTTGGGAAAGCCGGTGATGAAGTCCATACCAACTTTATCCCATTTCCACTCAGGAATAGCTAAAGGCTGAAGGGTGCCAGCAGGTCTCTGATGCTCTGCCTTAACGGGACGACAAACGTCACAGTTAGCAATAAACTGAGCAATTTCTCTCTTCATCCTAGTCCAGCAGAACCTCTGGCGTAGGTCCTGATACATCTTAGTACTACTGGGATGAATTGTGAGAGGAGATTCATGCGCCTCCTTAAGCATTAACTTTCGTAGATGTTGATTCTTGGGAACCACCAAGCGACTCTCAAAGAAAAAAACACCTCGATCATCCATAGAGAAACATCCACCTACTCCCTTCCTAATGTTTCTCTTAATTCGGGAAATTCCCGTGTCCTAGTTTTGAGCAGCGATAGTCTGATCCTCAAGATCAGGTTTCGCCACCAAGGTAGAAAGGAGTCCATGAGGAGCAATGTGAAGGTTAAACTTACAAAATTCCTCGTGGAGAAGTGGTTGGCCCTGCTGCAACATGAGATTGTTGCAAAAGGATTTATGGCTTAGCGCATCAGCCATGACATTAGCTTTGCCTGGGGTGTAGGTAATCCCTAGATCATAATCTGAAATCACCTCCAACCAATGTCTTTGCCTAAGGTTCAAAACTGGTTGGGTGAAGATATACTTGAGACTCTGGTGATCGGTGTAGATCTCGCAACGTTTACCAAGAAGGTAATGTCGCCAGGTCTTGAGTGCATAGACTACGACTGCAAGCTCTAGATCATGTGTAGGATAATTCTCCTCATGTGGATGCAACGGTCGAGATGCATAGGCAATCACATGACGATCCTGTATAAGAATGCAACCTAGTCCCTGTCGTGAGGCGTCACAGTAGATAACAAAGTCCTTAGTGAAATCCGGTGGCACAAGTATGGGAGCAGAAGTCAGGCATCTTTTCAGTTCCTGAAAATCGTACTCACACTGTGGGGACCGCTCAAACTTTTTATCTTTCTTGAGAAGTTCCGTGAGAGGTTTGGCTACTTTGGAGAAGTTTTCAACAAAGCAGCGACAATAACTGGCTAGACCAAGGAAACTCCTAACTTGTTTAACGGTTTCAGGTGGAGTCCAATCAAGAATGGCCTTAACTCACTCGACAGCAATGCCCTTACCAGAGATTACGTGCCCTAGGTATGTCACTTCTGGCAGCCAAAACTCACACTTCGAGAACTTGGCATAGAGGCGGTGTTCTCTTAGTTTTTCTAACACAAGTCTAAGATGTTCGGCATGCTCTTCCTCGTTCTTCGAGTAAATAAGAATATCATCGAGGTAAACGACGACGAATTTATCTAAGTACTCCATGAAGATCGAGTTCATCAAGTGGGAGAATGTAGCTGGAGCGTTGGTTAGACCGAAGGACATGACGGTGTACACGTACTGACCATAACGAGTGACAAAGGCCGTCTTAGGAATGTCCCTATTTCTGATCTAGATTTGGTGGTAGCCTAACCTCAAATCCATCTTAGAGAAGACTGAGGATCCAGAGAGCTGATCATACAAATCGTTGATCCTGGGGAGCGGATATTTGTTCTTTATCGTGACCAAACTAACGGGATGATAATCTACAACCATCCGGTCCGTACCATCTTTCTTCTTGACGAAGAGGACGGGACAAGCCCAAGGAGAAGAACTAGGACGGATGAAACCCTTTTGCAAGGACTCGTTAAGTTGTTTCTTAAGCTCGGCTAGTTCTAAGGGTGCCATTTTGTAAGGTCTCCTAGAGATTGGAGCGGTTCCTGGGATAAGATCTACACTACAAAAAAAGACACATCCGTGATAGTTTGGCCGAACGAATTTTTTCTGTCATACTTATGACACTTCTATGACGATAATTGTGACAAAACCTGGTATCATCATAGATTTGGTGGGCTCCTACTTCTATGACAAAAAATCATGACAGAAAATGGGCTTTTCGTCCTGGGCAGTCCAGAGACGCAGCTGCATGACATTCTTTGGGCCGTCCATGACGGAAAAAACCGTGGTAGAAGCGATGGCGAGGAAAATTTCAGGGAGTTCCCAGTTACGGTGGGTGGTCGGGGGCCGAGCGATGCACGTTTCTCTCGTACACGTACGTGCGTGTGTGCGAGGCATTGTCTCTAACTGAACCCGAGCGAGGCATTGGGCTCTAACTGAACCCGAGCGATTGCACTGCAGGCTACGCGTTACTGAACCCGAGCGATCGATCGATGGCTGTTAACTAAACCCGATTGAGCGATTCCTTCGCTACTGCTGCTAACTGAAGCCGATCGATGCTGCCTCTGTGGATGAACAGTGAGCGTTGCAGGGGGGGGGGGGGGGTTGGATGAACAGTGAGTGGTGGGGGTGGATGAACAGGACCCCATGGCGTTGCCTCGATGGAGCCGGTTGGGGCTGGATGAACAGGACCCCATGGAGGGCTGGATGAATAGGACGACCCCATGGAGGGCTAGATGTAGACGGTGGAGGGGTGCCCGTGGAGGGGTGGTTAAACAGTAGCCGGTGGAGTAGCGCGTGGTGGAGGCTGGATGAACAGGAGCCCGTAGAGGCTGGAGGAGGTCGACGGTAGCCCGCAGAGGCTGGAGGAGGTCGACGGTGGAGATGAACAGTATCCCATGGAGTCCCGTTTTGCGGTACGCCACACCCCTCCCGATGAACAGGACCCCCGTTTCGACCGTAGCACTTCAACACAAGTCCGTTTCATCCGTTTTGCGGGACGCCACACCCCCCCGATCAACAGGACCCTCGTTTCGACCGTAGGAGGTCCGTTTCCTCCATTTTGCGGTACGCCAGACCCCTCCCGATGAACATGATCCCGTTTCGAACATGGCCGGTCGAACACAAGGCCGTTTCCTCCGTTCTGCGGTACACCAGGCCTTGTTTCTAGCGCATGTTCCGTCCAAGCCCTCCCGATGAATACGACGACGCATTCCGTTCTGACCCAGTCGGTTGGCTCCTCATGAACACGATGACGATGCTGTTTCTCCATTCCGACCCAACCATGTACACAAGCTCTGGCCGTACGTATGCGTGATTAGGCGTTCGAGACCCCGCCCATATGTACACATATGTGGCCTTATTTTCTTTCTTGCACACTGGCCGCTGTACGTACGTGTACATGCTACGTGCGTGCCTCTACTACGACACGTACGCGCCTCTACTACAACACGTGCGCGCCTCTACTACGACACGTGCGCGCCTTTACATCCACCAGTATGTACGTACACGTTCGCGACTAGAATGACAACGTTACGTATGCTTTGACCAGGTGGGTCCCAACTGTCAGGCACTTCCTTGCGTGCGAAGATGTAGTTGGTGGGTCCCATCAGTCAGGGGGGCAAATTGTTTTTTTTGGACGCACTTCCTTGCGTGCGAAGATGTAGCTGGTGGGTCCCAGCAGTCAGGGGGCAAATTGTTTTTTTCAGACACACTTCTTGCGTGCGAAGATGTAGCTGGTGGGTCCCAGCAGTCAGGGGGGCGAATCGTTCTTTCCCCAGACGCACTTCCTTGCATGCGAAGATGTAGCTGGTGGGTCCCAGCAGTCAGGGGGAGAATCATTTTTTTCGTGAAATACGGTGGCCCATCCGGTGGGTCCCCGCTGTCAGGTGGATGAATAATTATTTTGCGCGTAATAAGGAGGCACTTCCTTGCGGCTGCCATGGACCAGCTGTCAGCCTCTCCATGTACAGTACTCTTCCGATGGAAGTCGGTCGTTGACCACGCCGCGCCGAGACCACCACGGCAGTGGATGACAGTGAGGCCTAGGAAGGGGACGACACAGAGCCGGGGAAGACACAGCAGTGGATGCCCACGCGAAGAGGAGTACAAGGGTTCATTGGTTCGGCTGCGGTGTGAGGCTGCCGTCACCACAGAATAACAGGGGGTGTGGGTGAGTAGAGGGATGGCCAGGCCAGCGGTGGGAGTAGTAGGCGGCGGTGAGGCCTCCGCGGCATCACAGCCGGCCACGGGAGGCAGGAGCATGCGGCACGACCGGCGCTGCTTTGGGCGGCTGGAGCACGAAGGCCAGAGGTTGAAGAAACACTATGGCCATTGGATGGACATCGTACGGTCACTAGAGCTAGAATCGTTCATGTTGACTAAGTTGACAAAGCTCTCCGTCCCCGTCAACTTAGTAGGCCCACAAGTCAGCCTCCCACCAAGGTGAGTCCCAGCTAGCAGGGGGAGTATTCATTTTTTTGTGCGTAATAAGGAGGCATTTCCGGTGGGTCCGAGCTGACAGCGGGGGGAACGTTTTTTTCGCAAAATACAGAGGCCCTTCCGGTGGGTCCCAGCTATCAGGTGGAGGAATCATTATTTTGTGCGTAATAAGGAGGCATTTCCCTATGTGGGCCCCTACTATCAGCCTCTTCCGATGGCTGTTGTTTGTTGACCATGTTGACCTCGCCGCGCCGAGAGCACAAATCCGGTGGACGAGGGTGAGGCCCAGGAAGAGAGCCACCCGGAGCCGGCGAAGCCACAGCAGCGGATGCCCACGCTGAGGGGAGTACGAGCGCTGACAGCTCGGCTGCGGGGTGAGGCTGACGTTGCCGGAAATAACATGATGTGTGGGTGGTTAGAGGGATGGCCTGGCGGCAGCACAACGAGCCACGTGAGGAGGGAGCAGGCAGTCCCGCCGGCACTGGTTCGGGCAGCTGGAGAAGGAAGATTAGAGAATGAAGAAGCACAGCGGCTGTTGGATGGACATCCAACAGTCACTGCTATGTGTTGACTAAGTTGACAAAGCCTTGCGTACGCGTCAAAGAAAAATTTAGGACATCGTCATCGTCAACCGAGTAGGCCCAGAAGTCAGCCTCCAAATCTGTGGAAAACAGCATACAGCCCATTAGCCATTATTTTCAATAATTTACAGCCCATTTGCTAATTCTTAAGGATATTTGAAGCCCATATTCTTTTTATTAGCATTACAGACCATGTATTCTAGGCATTGCTAAAAAATTGAACGAAAATTTGCATATTTCGGTGGGGTCTGAACTCTTTTAATCACGAAATTTTGAGTCACGTTAAAAATAATTTTCAAAAAATTATATCAAAATAAAATTCAAAAAACAACTCTCGGCAAAAAATGAATGAAATTTAGAATCTTAACTAGCAAGATGCCCGTTCGTTGCACGGAACATGAAGATGCATTTGTATGAGCAGTTTAACTTGTGGGAGGAAAGATGATATTTTAATGTAATTGCCAGTTGGCTTTGGTTTTTATAAGAGTAGAGGGTAGAGAAATCCTGAAAAAAAATGATATTTTAATGCAATTGACGGTTGGCTTTGGCTTAAAAATTCACAACCCATTTCTTACAACTTATAGCCCATTTTCTGGGGAAGGCCATTTCTTACTACTTACATCCCTCCTCGTCTTGAAAGAGTTGCAGCCTAGCAGGCCTGAGAAAAGCAGGTAGGCCTCGGTTTTGGTATTCTCCAAAAAAAGAACTGGGCTAGCCAATTTCAGAAAGAAAAAAATATATCAACTGGGCTCGTCATGTGCTTAATAAAAGCGTAAGCATGGGCTAGACGGGCCACAGCCCCCGCACAGCGCGCAGTTAAGCTCCGTCTCTGAAACTGAAAATCAACTGGGCAAGCTGCTGGGTCCCTGGTGTTATCCGCTCGTTGTGTAATTTTCTCGTTTATTGACTACATTGACAATGGCGTGGGACCTAGTTGTCAAACAATTAGGAGGAAGTATTTTTTTGGCTTGTAATAACGAGGCACCTGCTTGGCGAAATGCAATGACCCTGGTGGGTCCCTACTGTCAGCCTCTCCATGTACAGTCATCTCCTGATTCCTCTTGGTTGTTAACCATGTTGACAACGCCAGACGACGGCGGGCACAGCGAGCGAACCAAGGCGGAGAACGATGGCAAGGCCTCGGACGGGAACAAACAGCAGCCATGGAAGATGCAGCAGTGTAGTGGCAGGTTGAGGGGAGTACGAGGGCAAGAACATGCAAGTCAAGCATACAAATGGTACAAAAAGCCCAAGGATTAATTGTTCATCAAATTTTTAGACAAAACCCAGATTGAACATGACAGTAACATCTAACCCAACCACTCTTTTTTGCAGTCACAAACAAATGGATCGGTCTGATCCATAAAATCAACATCCTGTGCAAAAAAATTTATTTCAAGATGTCTACAACTTGTTGTAAATAGAAGCCGAGCACGTTTAGAAGCCCATTTGTCCACCTGAAACTTCTTTTTTTTGCTGTTCAACATGTTTGTCCGTGGGAAATCTCTTGCTGTAAAAATTATGCCTCATGGACAATAGTAACCTCGCATTCAACAGGAAGAATGTGACAAAGCTTCTGTTTGCCTAGTTGGATGCATATCGTCCCATCGTTATTGTCCTCAAACGAATGTCATGAGAACTGAGAAAATCCTTGTGCTTATTACGCCACCGATTGGTTATATGTTTTCTCCATGTGGTTCTGCCTAAGTAGACATGAAGATTGAAAACAGTTAAGGTCTAAAAAAAGAGTATGTCGAAAGAACGACAGCTGAATAGTTAATTCTAGTACAATATATACGGGCTTTTAATGTGCATGAAATCATCACCTCTATGTATAAATTCTCCAGAGATCGAAAGCATCGCAGCAAGCCAATAATTATGTCCAGGTCAAAACTATACATTCTGATATATATGATCTTGACGGAATCTGGACGAACTCTTCATTGAGCATATAACATATTATTAATACCCAAAGTGTACTCCAAGATGATATAAAACTTATGCACACAAATGAAAAATGCAGCATATGATTACAAATATGTAGATGATAATATACGGTACTTGAAAAAGTGAGGAGCCAAACACCAACTCCTTGTGATTATTAAACGGGTCACGAATTACACCCAAGGTCTCCAGTTTGGGCGCAGAGACGACAATTATTTCTGAAGGTGTATAACAATTATGAAGGAGCAACCTTTCAAGTGAAGGGGCATCTTCGATGATGAGTTGCTGTCCTTTAAAACAAATTCCAATGCTTTTAAGGTGAGGCGACTTTATTTGGAGACAACTGATACCGATTTCTATTCCCAAAACAATCAGCAAGCGCTCCAAGGCAGGGCAACTGGAGTGGATGATGCCGTCTGGTAGATGGCACCGGGCGAAGGTGGCGGTGTGGAGAGAGGAGGAAAACCGCGAGATGGACAACGGTGGTGTGTGCACGAATTCTTGGTGTGTTCGTGGTATGAAACTTTTGTGGTAATGTTACAACTCAAACTGCTGGAGTTTTCCGAATTCAGGGGATGTCAGCCAAGCGTCCACCTTGCCGGGTATGGACAGCAGGTAGTGTGTCGGGATGCAGAGGCATTGAACGGGGCCCTGCTGGTGAGAAGAGATGATGGCTCTGAGGAGATCAAATTCAGGAAGGACAGATATCTGACGACAGTCGAGATTGAGGGGCGCGGTGTGCCATAGAGGGCGCCACCGAGTTGAGAGGACTTGTGTGCGGTAGCAATCCTTGGTGGGGAGAAGCGAGATGATCTCCTCAAGGATGACGCCCGGGAGATCGCTGATGCGGTCCACCGGAGATTCTACCAGTTCCTCAGATCCGGGTGGGGGGGGGGGGGGGGCTCACCGCTTCTCCCCGCGCTACCGGGTGCGGGATCTACAACCGGCGTCGCTGTTGGTGGGAGCCTCATCTTCTTGGCAATGGGGCCAGCCGACTCCATTTTCCTTGTGGGCGTCACACCGAGCTCACGGGTTTGAGCAGAGTAGCCAGAGACGAGCCTAGTGGCAGTGCGAGTGGGGAAGAAGGAGGGCTGGGGATTTCTATAGGAGTGGAAGAAGAGGAGCAGGCATTTGTTGTACGAGTGAGGAAGAAGGTGAGCGAGGTTTTATGGACGAGTGAGGAAGATTGGGGAGCGGGGGGAATTGGGGTGAGGGGAGTTGGAAGCGGGAGAGCGAGTTGTTCGTGTTTATAAGGCCCGCTGCACTAACTACTCGCTTTTCCCAAGAACAGCTCTCTTCTTTTGCGTTGCTGCATTGGAGCTGGCGCACGGACTTGGCTGACTGGCCATGCATGCATGATGCATGTGCCCGCCGGCCACTACATGCGCCTGGTTTGTTACTAGGCCTATTTAATAGGGTGGTTATGGAGTAAATTAAGGAGAATTATTTTCTCTGTGTGCATCCACCAAATTAGAGGAAGCGGTATTGGATGCAGACACTCACATTAAACTAACATTCAGAAGAACAAAAGTTTAGCATGTTATGCATCTCAATGATTCACCATACTATAACTAATACAAAGTTGTGATAAGGTGTGGAAATAAAGAAAATCGGTCGATGCTTCTCTGAGCAAAGGGCCTCCCTGCACACACATTAATTTCCTGGGCATGCTTGTTTCTTCTCAATGTTGCAAGCACTTTGAGCATGTCGGCAACTCGACAGCTAGCTAGCTGCCTCATCTTGCAATTGATGCTAACACATTTGCAGCAAACACATGAGGCAATAGAGATGACTCAACATGGGTCCATATTGTGCAGTTCCCCTGAAATCATATTCATTGTCCTGAATCTGAAAAGATAGGAAAACAGTAGCTATACTTAAACGATGTTGCAAAATAGTAGCACATATCAATAGCTCGGCATGACAAAATATGATCATCTGGACGAAGGGGATACTGACCTGCCTGAGGAATATTATATATAATTTCATAAGTCCTTGGTTGATTTCCACCTTCGTCTACACTGCTTGTTTGCTCCTCCACACATGACATGATTGTTCTGCACTGCATTCACCAGGTCAACGTACGAATAAGCTAATTTCATCTTGCAGTGGTCATTGTACCTAGTTACGAATATAGGAATACCTGGAGCACCATGAGGTTAGCTGAGAGCAGGTAGATGCAACCCATATAAATTTTGTGCAGTGCTACCAAAATTGAGGTTTGTATCCCTTCCCGTTATGAGAATTCTTCTTGAAGTAGGTAGAATGTGACGGCTTGTTCTGCATCAACCTTGCCTTTCCCCTGAGATTTGTTCTTGTTGTTTTGGGGCTAGTTGGGCTGGAAGTTCTTCTCATGTACCATGTTGGCACTAGAGGCTCCCTCAGCGACCTAAGCATGTGTGTATTTTGCTCTCGCCTTCTCCTCAAAATCAAGAGTGTTAATGAGATCCAAAACAGAAAACTCATGTCTCTTGTTTTTCAGAGAAGTACCAAAATCGTTCCACGAAGGTGGAAGCTTGGCAATGATGGTCCCAACAACAAATTTGTCCGGCAACACACACTTAAAGTACTCAAGTTCCTTAGAGAGTGACTGTATCTCATGAGTCTGCTGAACAACAGAGCGCTCATCAGTTATCTTGTAGTCACATAATTCCTCCATGACGTACAACTCATTGCCAACGCCCGAGGGCCCAAACGTGGCCTCGAGTGCAGCCCACATGTCTTTGCCGCTGTCAAACGACATATATGAATCCACAATGGAATCGTCAAGAACACTCAGCAGGGCGGATTCGAAGAGGGTATCCATGTTCTGAAAAGCTTCCTGTGGTGTAGGATTAAGATCGCCCTCAGGCTTACCCTTGGTGGCGTCATAGTTGTACATGATCTGAAACCAATGTACTGCTCTTGTGCGCCACCTTTTATATTGCACCCCCTTAAAAGTAGGCGGCTTCAAAAGCGCAGCGAAACCACTCAGAGTAAATTGCCTGTAATCAGGTTGAATATATGAGCAATTTAGTATGAGATTTAATCCGAATCAGTAGTAAATAGATCATGACGAAAATTGCAAACATCAAAGTAATGATTCAGACTAAACCAGGAGGACAGAATCACATACTGTACAGCGGGAGCAGAACCGATGTGGTTGATGTTGTCACTCATGTCGTTGATGAAGAGGTTACCGAGGTCGAGGAAGAAGGCTGTCATTGAGAAAGTCGTCGCTGTCAGTAGTCACAGGAGTGTGCTCCCCAAAAACTTGATTGCCCCTCTCGCGTACAGGATCACAAAAGGCGGGGTTCGGAGGACTGCTGTCTCTTCTCGCGGTGCATGCCGGAAGGAGGGCTGGAGAAGAATTGTGTGGTGGCGCTAATATCTGGAATGGTGTGAAACCATATGATACAGCGGCGGCTAGGGTAGAGCATGTTAGGTCGGTCGTGCGAGTATAATAGTAGGTGAGGGAGTCCTGGATTAGGGGGTGTCCGGATAGCCGAACTATCACCTTTGGCCGGACTACTGGACTATGAAGATACAAGATCGAAGACTTCGTCCCGTGTCCGGATGGGGCTTTCCTTGGCGTGGAAGGCAAGCTTGGCGATACGGATATGTAGATCTCCTACCATTATAACCGACTCCATGTAACCCTAACCCTCTTCGGTGCCTATATAAACCGGAGGGTTTTAGTCCGTAGGACGAACAACAATCATACCATAGGCTAGCTTCTAGGGTTTAGCCTCTCTGATCTCGTGGTAGATCTACTCTTGTACTACCCATATCATCAATATTAATCAAGCAGGAGTAGGGTTTTACCTCCATCGAGAGGGCCCGAACCTGGGTAAAAACATCGTGTCCCTTGTCTCGTGTTACTATCCGCCTAGACGCACAGTTCGGGACCCCCTACCCGAGATCCGCCGGTTTTGACACCGACATTGGTGCTTTCATTGAGAGTTCCTCTGTGTCATCATCTTTAGGCCCGATGGCTCCTCCGATCATCAACAACGATGCGGTCCAGGGTGAGACTTTTCTCCCCGGACAGATCTTCGTATTCGGCGGCTTTGCACTGCAGGCCAATTCGCTTAGCCATCTGGAGCAGATTGAAAGCTACGCCCCTGGCCATCAGGTCAGATTTGGAAGTTTGAACTATACGGCTGACGTCCGCGGAGACTTGATCTTCGAAGGGTTCGAGCCACAGCCAAGCGCGCCGCACTGTCACGATGGGCATGATCTAGCTCTGCCGCCGGACAGTGCCCTGGAGGCCGCACAAGTGTCCGCTCCAACCCTTAGCTCGGAGCCGACTGCGCCGATCGAGGACCGGTGGCTGGACACCGCCTCGGGGGCTGCTATCTCTACGGCGATTGAGCCGAACACCAACCCTGTCCTTTGCGAAGCTCGTGACTCCAAGGTGCCAGACTCCTCTACGGACTCCGAACCTTCCGTGCCCCTGCCAACCGAATCCGATTGGGCGCCGGTCATGGAGTTCACTGCCGCGGACATCTTTCAGCACTCGCCCTTTGGCGACATCCTGAATTCGCTAAAGTCTCTCTCTTTATCAGGAGAGCCCTGGCCGGATTATGGTTAGGAAGGTTGGGATGCGGACGACGAAGAAATTCAAAGATGGGAATGACGATGGGAATGACGATGGAGCAACGGAGGATGACCCCTCCAAGAAACAGCCTAATCGCCGGTGTTAGCGGCGCCGTTCTAAATCCCTCCACAACAAAAATGGTGATTCCGGCACGGGAGACAATAACACCCTGGACAGTGCCGAAGACAACCCACTCTAGCAGGATTCAGCATAGGAGGATGGAGAAGCCAGCCCTCATGAGAGAGCGGCAGACAGAGAGGTAGAGGACGATAATTACATGCCTCGCTCCGAAGACGAGGCAAGCCTCGACGACGATGAATTTGTCGTGCCTGAGGATCCCGTCGAACAGGAGTGTTTCAAACACAGGCTTATGGCCACGGCAAGCAGGCTCAAGAAAAAGCAACAACAACTTAGAGCTGACCAAGACTTGCAAGCTGACAGATGGACTGAAGTCCTTGCGGCCGAAGAGTATGAACTCGAACGCCCCTCCAAGAGCTACCCAAAACGTAGGCTACTACCCTGATTAGAGGAGGAAGCACCTAAACCTACATCACCAGCGCATGATACGGCCGACCGGCCACCTCGTGGCCGCGACAGAGAGGCCTCTCGGCCGTCCACTCAAGCCGCACCCCAGCGCCGCTCAAAAAATACCAAGGCATGGGGAAGTGCGCCAAACTTGCGAGATATATTGGAGGGCAGGGCAAGGCAAACAAGATCGATCTACGGATCGCGTGGGCGCCCCACTACATGTGACATAACCGTCACACCGGATATGGCAATTCCGGCCGGGCCGAACACAGTAGACAAAGCTCATTTGAGCTGCGTCGTGATATAGCCCAATACAGAGGCGCCGCACACCCACTATTCTTCACAGATGAAGTGATGGATCATCAAATCCCTGAGGGTTTCAAACCCGTAAACATTAAATCATACGATGGCACAACAGATCCTGTGGTCTGGATCGAGGACTATCTCCTTCACATCCACATGGCCCGCGGTGATGACCTACACGCCATCAAATACCTCCCACTCAAGCTTAAAGGACCAGCTCAGCGTTGGCTTAACAGCTTGCCAGCAGAGTCAATTGGTTGTTGGGAAGACCTGGAAGCCGCATTCCTCGACAATTTCCAGGGCACGTATGTGCGACCACCAGACGCCGATTACCTAAGCCACATAATTCAGCAACCAGAGGAATCGGCCAGACAATTCTGGACATGGTTCCTAACCAAGAAAAATCAAATCGTCGACTGTCTGGATGCAGAGGCCCTTGCAGCCTTCAAACATAACATCCGCGACGAGTGGCTTGCCCAGCACCTAGGACAGGAAAAGCCGAAATCCATGGCAGCCCTCACAACACTCATGACCCACTTTTGCGCGGGAGAGGACAGCTGGCTAGCTCGTAGTAACAACATGACCAAGAGCCCTGGTAATTCGGATACCAAGGAAAGCAACGGCATGTCGCGTCGCAACAAGCACAAGCGCCGCATTAATGGCGATAATACTGAAGATACGGCAGTCAATGCCGGATTCAGAGGCTCAAAACCCGGTCAGTGGAAAAATCCATTCAAAAGAAATACTCTGGGCCCGTCCAATTTGGACCAAATACTTGATTGCTCGTGCCAGATACACGGCACCCCCGAAAAACCAGCCAACCACACCAACAGGGATTGTTGGGTGTTCAAGCAGGCAGGCAAGTTAAATGCCGAAAACAATGACAACGGGCTGCATAGCAACGACGAGGAGGAGCCCCGGCCGCCGAACAATAGAGGACAGAAGGGCTTCCCCCTACAAGTGCGGACGGTGAACTTGATATACGCAACCCACATACCCAAAAGGGAGCGGAAGCATGCACTAAGGGACGTATATGCGATGGAGCCAGTCGCCCCAAAGTTCAATCCGTGGTCCTCCTGCCCGATCACTTTTGATCGAAGGGAACACCCCACTAGCATCTGCCATGGAGGATTCGCCGCATTGGTTCTAGACCCAATCATTGACGGATTTCACCTCACTAGAGTCCTGATGGACGGCGGCAGCAGCCTGAACCTACTTTATTAGGAAACAGTGCACAAAATGGGCATAGACCCCTCAAGGATTAAACCCACAAAGACGACCTTTAAAGGCATCATACCAGGTGTAGAGGCCAACTGTACAGGCTCAGTTACACTTGAAGTGGTCTTCGGATCCCCAGATAACTTCCGAAGCGAGGAGTTAATCTTCGACATAGTCCTGTTTCGCAGCGGCTATCACACACTGCTCGGAAGAACCACATTTGCAAAGTTCAATGTGGTGCCGCACTATGCATACCTCAAGCTCAAGATGCCAAGCCCTCGAGGAGTCATTACAGTCAACGGAAACACCGAACGCTCTCTCTGAATGGAGGAGCATACGGCGGCCCTCGCGACGGAAGTACAAAGCAGCCTCTCAAGGAAATTCTCTAGTCTGGCTATTAAACGTCCGGACACAGTCAAGCGCGCCTGGAGTAACCTACAACAAGACCGCCTGGCACGTCCCGAGCACACGTAGAAATGCGGCCCCAACCCCAGCCCTCGCGAAATTGCAAAACCAGTACTACGCGTACATAATTACGCTCTGGAAATACCATGGGCATAGGGGGAGGGGCACGACCATGGCATGCCCAGAATGCGGCTCAACCACACCAGGGGCTCCCGATTGTGTCATTATTTTTTCTCTTACTTTCAGGACTCCTTTCTCAAGAAGCCCTGTCCGGCAGTAGAATCGCCGAACACACGATGCAACAGCCAGGGAAGTAGAAAGCTACGTCGAATGTCCAGGTGGTCTCTATAATGAGCAGTATACTTGTTTCACATATCATCCCACAGCTCACCCCTGGAGGGGGACATGTCAAATAGTCCCGCCCATTGCTTATCGCACTATTTGTATCGTTTTGCTTTTACAGCAGCCTTTTTGAATAAACCATACATAGCTTCTGCCTATCACTGCATTCCTTTTTTTATATGTGTTCACTTATGACATGTTGCACCCATACACTTTGGTACGGCCAAATACACCAGGGGCTTAAGTACCCCAAAATATGGTGTGATAAGTCCGAACACTTTCACAAGTGTGGCACCCCGAACTTATAGCATTATATGCATCGGCTCCGAATCATGTCTTGGGTCAATAGTTGGGTTTGCCTGGCTCGCATGTTTTGGTACCTTACGTTCTGTTATATCGGCTAAGGTAGCGCTGGGAGAACCACTGCGATTGTGCCTCGGTTGAGCTGGGTTAAGCACCTCAGTGGAGAAAGCTAAAACTGACTATCATGATAGGGCGAGAGCCGGTCGCTGTTCGAGAGGTTTTGAAGTCCATAAAGACTTATGCCGCTTTGAGCGAGGAGTCGGCTTTGTCCAGCCCAGGCGTGGATAGCACCCCGAACTCGGTCTTCCGAATACTAGGGGCTTCGCCGAAATTTAAAATTATAGAATTCTATGGCTGAGTGTTCAAGCATTATTGTCTGGTTGCCTTGTTCACTGCGTTGAGCGCCTCCCTCGAAGGACCCAAGAATGGGAAAAAGAGCGCTCAAGTTTATCCCGAACACCCCAGGACTCATGGCATGGGTGTAGAAGCCGACGACTCGCCATCTCTCAAATTTAATAAACAGCTGCACAGAAGGTAATATTTTAAATTCACACGCATTGCTTAGCGCATATGAACAAGTTTTCAGTGTAAAGGATAACAAATGCGAGTTTACTCAAAAATTACATCTTTGGAGCATTCACCCGCTATAAGGCGGGCACCCTTCAGGACACCCTCATAATACATCTCGGGCTTGCGATACTCCCTGCCCGGCGGTGGTCTGTCCGTCACAAGCTTCTCAGCATCCATCTTGCCCCAGTGCACTTTAGCACGGGCAAGGGCCCTACGGGCACCTTCGATGCAGACGAAGCGCTTGACGACTTCAATCCATGGAAAGGCGTCCACCAGCCGCCTCACCAGCCCGAAGTAGCTCCCAGGCATGGCTTCCTTAGGCCACAACCAAACTATGAGGCCCTTCATGGCCTGTTCGGCCACCTTGTGGAGCTCGAACAGCTGCTTCAGCTAGTCGCTCAAGGGCACCGGGTGTCCGGCCTCAGCATACTGAGACCAGAACACCTTCTCCGTCGAGCTCCCCTCCTCAGCCCGGTAGAATGCGGCAGCGTCGGACCCACTGCAGGGCAGATCTGCGAATGCTCCTGGAGAGCTCCGGATTAGGGTAAGTAACAAGTAATTCACTTTCACGTGCTTGCTTTGCATAAAGAATGCCTTACCTGCCGCTATCTTCTTCATTGCCTCAATTTCCTGGAGGAATTTTTGGGCTTCGGCCTTAGCGGCTTTGGCGCTCTCAAGGGCCCAGGCGAGCTCGGACTCTCGAGTCTTTGAGTCATGCTCCAAACTGTCGTGTTTTTCCACGAGCGCCTGGAGCTCTTGCCGCACCTCCGCCACCCGCTCCTCCTGCTTCTCTCGCTCGGTGCGCTTCGCAGCTGCATTGCTTTCGGCCTTGGACACCGCTTCCTTCAGGGTCGCCACCTCGTTTGTGGCCCCTGCAATACTCAGGTTATTCCTGTCATCTTTTGCAACCACATATTTTATATACTTCCATAAGGTATTACTTACCTTCCTTGTCCTCGAGCTGCTTTTTGGCAAGGCCGAGCTCGTTCTCGGACCGCTCGAGGCTCTGCTTCAATGCATTGACCTCCGCAGTTAGTGCGACAGAGGTCAGCAGCGCAGCCTGCATTCCCATATTGACATACTTATGTTAAACTTCTACGTACATCTTTTTAGATCCTCAGTTCGGCTTTTCTTTCCGAACACCAAACTGAGCGTCAGGGGCTACTGTCTATGCGGTAATATTTTTACATCTCTTAAATACATACCTCAAAGCCTATTAGAAGGCTGGCACAGGCTTCAGCCAGCCCGCTCTTGGCGGACTGAACTTTCTGGATCACCACACTCATAACAGTGCGGTGCTCCTCGTTGATGGAGGCGCCGTTAAGCACCTCCAGCAAATTATCCGGTGCCTCCGGATGGATGGAGGTCACCGGTGTCGCAGTCTCGCCCTTCTTACGAAGGGGCCGCCTGCCGGACTCCAGAACCACTAAAGGTTCCGGTGCGGAGTCCGGCCCAGGGCCGGACTTAGAGCCCTTTGGGGTTTTATCCCCCTTGCGCCCGGAGTCTGGGAGGTTGCCTTGCGGCGCCTCCGGGACCGCCTCCTCCTGGTTGGGCCCCTTTTGGGACCCCACCTCGGTGTCATCCGCAGCGCGAGGAGAGGAGGCAGCTGGAAGTGAGGTGCTATTCACGTCCGACGAATCCAGGGAGCCGCTCGTTGAAGCATCGAGCCCGTCCTTGGGCGGGCTGCAGGGTTATATTCTGCGTTAGGAGATTCTATACGACAAACGAAATGCCATGAGCTACTCTGGTATCCGGACACTTACGATGTCGCCAGGGGCTTAGCCCTCGGTGGCCACTCCTCCTCGTCGTCGTCGGCGTTGGTGGAGTAGTCCGGAGGAAGGGTCCTTCCCTTCTTGGACCCTCCGGCCTCCCCAGTTGGGGCGGCCTTCCTTTTCTTCTCCCCCTCCCCTGCTGGGGGAGAGGCCTCTTTTTCCTCCTCGTCGTCTTCGCGGGAGGAGTCCGCCTCGGAGTCATCGGACAATGAGTCTGAAAACACCTGGCGCCGGGAACTCCTTCTAGTTCCCGTGGCCTTCTTCTCCGGCACCACGCGAGGTGCCGGAACCAGCAGCCCTGTTAATCGGGCGTCCGATGGGTCTTCTGGCAAGGGAGCTGGACAGTTAACCTGCCCGGACGTCTTTTGCTAGGCCTGTCAAAGGTAATGGAGTTTAGATCTCGCATGGAGTCAAACTATGAAAAACAAGTGTCCTGTAAAGGGTAAAATAGCTTACCTCGCTGGCTTGACGCTGCGAGCTGAATCCGTGATCTTCGGTAGCGGATGCGGGAGGCTCGACGCCCTTGAACAGCACCTTCCAGGCATCTTCATACATAGTGTCGAAGAGCCTGCTCAAGGTTTGGTGCTGTGCCGGATCAAACTCCCACAAGTTGAAGGCCCGTTGTTGGCACGGGAGGATCCGGCGGATGAGCATGACCTGGACTATGTTGACAAGCTTGAGCTTCTTGTTCACCAGGTTTTGGACGCAGGTTTGGAGTTCGGTCAACTCTTCCGAATTACCCCATGTCAGGCCCGTCTCTTTCCAAGAGGTGAGCCGTGTAGGGAAGCCAGATCGGAATTCGGGGGCCGCTGCCCAATCAGGGTCACGCGGCTCGGTGATGTAGAACCACCCCGGTTGCCACCCCTTTATGGTCTCCACGAAGGAGCCCTCGAGCCATAGGACGTTGGCCATCTTGCCCACCATGGAACCTCCACACTCCGCTTGGCGGCTGCCCACTACCTTCAGCTTGACATTGAAGGTCTTCAGCCATAAGCCGAAGTGGGGCTGGATGCAGAGGAAGGCCTCGCACACGACGATGAACGCTGAGATGTTGAGGATGAAATTGGGGGCCAGATCGTGGAAATCCAGGCCTAGTAGAACATGAGCCCCGGACGAATGGGTGAAGTGGAAAACCTAGTCCGCGGAGGAAGTGGGTGAGGAACACCACCCTCTCATGGGGCCTGGGGGTGGGGATGAGCTGCCCCTTGTTGGGCAGCCGATGCGCGATGTCGTTGGACAAGTATCCGGCCTTCCGCGGCTTTTTGATGTGCCCCTCCGTGACGTAGGAGGCCATCCACTTGCCTCTCGCTCCGGACATGGCTGGAGAAGGTTGAGGCGGGATGCGCGGACTTGGGCACTAGAGCTCGAGTGCGCGGAAATGGATGAGCAAAGGAGGAAGAGGGCGTAGGTAAAAAGGTGGATCCTTATCCCCTTATATGGACGGACGAAGCTATGCGTCCCCACCAGCCTGTTAAAACTCGCTTATCTCCCACGCGTCGTAATCAATGGCGCGGTTGGGTTACCCACGCCCATATTGATGAGAATCCCGGAATAAGGGGACACGATCTCTGCTTTGACAAGACGTGCCAAGGAAACCGCCTCGCTAAACGCGCTGAGGTGGGACAGTAAAAACGATTCAAATAAAGGCTTGGTCGTGGTGTGATGTCACGCCACGGAATACGTCAGCAGATAGAATTTGTGTAAATATCATTCTCTCTACGGTGGTATGTGGAACTTATTTTGCAGAGCCGGACACTATCCTTGTGTTCAAAATCTTCTATGAAGTATTCGGAGGAGGAACCCGCCTTGCAATGCCGAAGAAAATATGCACGCCGGACTCGTCGTCATTGAAGCCTGGTTCAGGGGCTACTGAGGGAGTCCTGGATTAGGGGGAGTCTGGATAGCCGAACTATCACCTTTGACCGGACTCCTGGACTATGAAGATACAAGATTGAAAACTTCATCCCGTTTCCGGATGGGACTTTCCTTGGCGTGGAAGGCAAGCTTGGCGATACGGATATGTAGATCTCCTACCATTGTAACCGACTCTGTGTAACCCTAACCCTCTTCGGTGCCTATATAAACCGGAGGATTTTAGTCCGTAGGACGAACAACAATCATACCATAGGCTAGCTTCTAGGGTTTAGCCTCTCTGATCTCGTGGTAGATCTACTCTTGTACTACCCATATCATCAATATTAATCAAACAGGAGTAGGGTTTTACCTCCATCGAGAGGGCCCGAACCTGGGTAAAAACATCGTGTCCCTTGTCTCCTGTTACCATCCGCCTAGACGCACAGTTCGGGACCACCTACCCGAGATCCGCTGGTTTTGACACCGACAATAGGCCTTTGGCCCCCAAACCCCACGTCCAAGTCAATAATAGCTCAAAAAAAAGTCAATAATAGCCCCACCAAGGTTTGTCTACAAAAAACCGGAGTAATTAAGGCGTCTGTTAGTCCCTTTAGTATAAATACTATATCATTAATAATGGCCCCACCTTTTGTCTCACAAAGTATGTTGGAGTACAACCGGCTACATGTTTAAAATCCGCTTCTCTTCTCTCTCCTCTTCTCTCTCCTTCAACTAAGCACAAATACTATATTTAAATCCTTATAGCCTGCTTATGTCATCTAATTGTAGCAGGAGTACTTGCTCAAAAGTTACTCTCCACTGTGTAGTCTGAAATGCCGGGCGTGCAGTGGGCGGTGCCCTCGGTCAGCGTGCCACTTCAACGGTGGAAGCAGTGAGAGGTCGCATCGCCCTGACTTGCCATCAATGTGGAGCGGCGGGCTCAGCTGGCGCCGGGCGGGAAGTGCACGCGGGGTGGGGGAGGGGTTTTTGTTGGGCGAAGAAGGTCAGAAGCCAACTTGGGATCGGTCCGGATGGGGAAATATCATGTGCTCCCATACTCTGCATATGACACTAGTCTATGTTACTACTCCCTCCTTTCGGTTTATAGAGATGTTTAGAGTAACATAGTAATATGTTACAGTATAAGTTACTCCCCACTATGACCAGCCTTGGCCTCTCCTAGTGCTCCACTATGTATAGCTGCTAAGCCTGCCACGTAGGCATAAAATATGATGTGACACCAATAAACTAAGCACCTATGCATTGAAGACTTGAGTTACTAAGCCATTTAATGCACTTAGCACCTCATCTAAGTACATCTAAGCACTTACTAGCACCCCCTTGATAGTGGACCTTGACGGTGTATGTCACCTTGTTTCTCATAATTTACCTCGTCATCATCTGAGTCCTAGAAGATCTCACCCAAATCATCATTAGCATGCAGCCGCCTTGATAGACAACGTGCGCAGAAGGAGTAGAGGCGACTGGGGACGCACCACCGCCATGTTGTGGGTACTTCGTACGTGCTCATGTGCGTGCAGCGTGCGTGCTTTTCCATCGGTGCTAGCTCTAAGGCCGAGGCTGCGGTCGTCTTCGTCTCCGACTAGTAGTTGAGCAACGATGACAAAGAGGTGCTGTAAGAGATGCGTATGCACCGTTGCGTGCGAGCTTTGCCGTAGCACAACGAACCGGACGTCGCCGCGGATGGCGCACGCCTCCATGCAGTCGAGTGTGTGCGCATGCATGTGTTATTCACGTGCATTCTGTGACCAAGCGTGTGTGCATGCACGTGTTGTGTACGTGCGTTGTGTGCTCCATGCTGTGCGCGTATGTGCATGAGTTGGATCGGAGGGAGTTAGTGCGTTGGCTTGTGTACATGTGTGGCTGCATGCGTCCTGTACATGCGTGGCTTGTTGCATGGTTATCAATAATTCAATATAAACTACTCCCTCCATTCCTAAATATAAGTCTTTCTAGCCATTTCAAATAGACTACAACATACAGATATATGTAGACATATTTTAGAGTGTAGATTCACTCATTTTGTTTCGTATGTAGTCCCTTATTGAAATCTCTAAAAAGACTTATATTTGGGAATAGAGGGAGTATAAAACATCTTCAACTGAGCATCCTGATGTACCATTTCTAGTGGTTAGCAAAAAGTTCATGTTCTTTTATTTGTTTATAGGTGGGCAGGCGGCAAAAAACAGGGGAAAACATGCAAGGTTCCTTGCAGACGCTCCACCACGAGGTTCCTTGCTCCTTGTCGATCGTCGGGAATCTATGCTCTTCAACTCTTTTCTTTTACGTGAGCTTTGTTCATCCTTTTCCCAACACGCGAGACATCTAGCATCAAGGTGCACGTGCCATCCAAGAAAATGGAGATAATCAGATAAGCAATGCGTAAGTGAGTCGTGCACTTCGTTGGCACCTACGCAATATTTTTTCTCCTCGATGGCACGTGAATAGTGCACGTACTCAACGACGGAGCACGGGATGGTAGCAAATGACATGGTAAGCCCTTTTTTGGAGAGAGTACGTACTAAATAACTTTGATGTGTCCCGTCAACTTGCAGAACGATGAGAAGCTTGATTACGCCTTCTCCCTCGCCAACGCGTGCACGGTGGCTCGCAGCACGAGGAGAAACTTTTGCTTACAAGCTGTGGACGTGCAGCAGTTCATTTGGTGTCAGATTGCCAGAAGCACTACTGTAGAACCATCGACTTCTAGAAGAGGCGAAGAGCCAAGCGCAAGGTCATCTACTAACCTTAGGCTAGGCGTAGTGGGAGTAACATAAGTAGGGGTACCTCCTTTTTATTATTCTAGAAACAACCACACATGAATATCAAGGTGCTGGTTACGTAGAACAAATTTCCTGGAGTCTGTGCTCAGTCCTCCTCTATCTCTCTTCTCGGCCAGCCAACGGACGCATGGAGCCCATCGTTTGTTTGCTCACATGCGGTCCCACATGTCAGTGAAAACGCAAGAGAACCCACTAAACCTGCACATCTTTCACCTCGACGTGCTGGTGATGAAAAACAAATCCAATAAAGATCTTCGGTGGCCGCTTTTGTAGTTACTCAAGAGTAGTAAGATTTTATTTACAGTTTAACCCAAGATACACATCACGTGGCTTCAACTATCACTCTATTTTCTTGCATGACACGACCTGGATGCTGGATGTCCCACGTGTCGGCAAAAGAAGGAAGAACCCGACCAAATCTTCGGTTGTGCTCTCGGATTAGACTAGCTGTGCTAACATAAAATTTTTATTGTGTACTCCCTCCCTTCCAAAATACTTGACTTCCATTTTTCCAAAAATGGATGTACCTATATACTAAAACATGTCTAGATACATCTATATTTTGACAAATAGAAGGCATGTATTGTGGAACGGAGGGAGTAGAATGGATGCAAGTTTTGGTATTTGGAAGAAGAGTACATCGATATATTGATAGAGCGTTGGAGTTGGCCTTACAAGTGGGACCGTAGTTGAGGAAACAGACTATCGGCAAACCCCCACCTCGCCTGCCGCGCGATGGATGAGTTAGAGAAACGATGAGGTTGAAGAGATTACTCTAGCACGGACTCCAAGAAATATGGTGTCACATGGAAGTCATGCTGGTGGCGTGTGCCGTACTCCTGGACGTGAATGCTTGTTCTGGCCCATGCCACCCTACTACTCCTACTACTTACTATATAGTACTAGTATCGAGGATTCGAGGTGTTGGTTACGTACAGCGAACACATTAACATATGGCTACAGTAAAAAAACCGCCCGACGCGTGAAGCATGTGAAGCTAGCACAAATAGTGTACTACTATTGTTGATTGGCCTCATCCGATAACTTGTTGCAATGCACGTACAATTATGTATTCGGAAAATATTTTGTTGCCTCGTTGCACCACTCACTCAGAGAAGCGACTCGAAAGCCATTCATAAATTTAGTAAGTTTATCACAGGCATATCATTTTATTACATACAATAGGTCATCAACCCACATCGACAACAAGGATACATTATAAATACTAAAGTTTTCATCACACAACAAATAACAAGCAATAAAATGAACTTCAACTCAACCAATCCTCGGCGTTGGAAATGCTTGCTTTGAACCACAAGTGATTCTCCGGGACGGGCCATCTATTATCGATCTCGAAACCAATGCAGGACTGATCATCCAGGCTGAAGCGGCCTACTACATCAGTACCAGGGTAGGGAACCATCCAAATGTCCGAGGTATAGACACAGTTGCTTCTCATAAATGGTACTAGTAATGTTGTGTCAACAGCAGTTGGATCGCCTTTCACCATCATCAGATAGTTTTGTCCAAGGAAGAGTGAGTTTTCTCCAAGACTATCAATTTTGTACCAGGGAGAAGGTGTTGGTGCTAGCACACTAGTATCCATCCCGAATACCATGCAACGGGTGTTCGAATAGGTCCGGAGAGTGCGACCATGGGAGACAACACGTGCTCCCTCAGTAGTAACAAACTCAGTGCGCTGTATACAAACAAGAAGAGGTGATCTATTGGAATTAGTTGCCAGGTGCCACTGAGTATATACGTTCTACTCGTCCTCATGCTCGTGATCATCACCATCGTTATGAAAATTTTCAAGTATAGGTGGTGGAATGTTCATATGACCTTGGAAACACAAGAAGAAGGTTAATTAGTAAAGGGAAACTTGGTAACCCGCATGCATGTGGATGAAACAATTATAATTACGGTGGAAGACAAACGTACCAAAACTACAAGGATCCCATGCAAAAACAGTGCCATGAGCGGTGGAAGCAAACACAAGACCCTCGTATTGAATTGCATCACAGTACACATCCGTGTATAGAAACTGATTTTTGAGCAATATCCATCGAGTCGAACCACAAAGGACGGCAACAAGCTTGTCGAAGATAGCAACAACTTCATAGTTCTTGTAATTCCAAGAGCGGTTGGGAACTCGACAAATTGCTATCTTCCGTAGAAGACAGTCACCATGATTGCATTTGAACGTGTGTAGAATACCGGTGTGCTCAACCTTCGGGCAGTCTGCCGAGATTTTTCAAAGTGGAACCCGGTGACGAGTTTACACATTCACAAGTTCCCACTCGCAGTTGTACCCAATATAAACAAACCAATCTCAATTTGCGCCTGCCTAATCCTTGCCCTCAAGTGATGGCATCTTAACATCATACGTATCATTATCAAGCGGCATCAACTTGCACAAGGCAAGGCCTCCGTCGTCCCCGCGCCAGTAGTCATCAAGGTCCTGGCGAAGAAGATAGGGGAGATCAAACCGCTCCTTAACTCTTGGGTTGCTTGTAATGATGTTATTAGTTGAGTCGAGAATGGTCTTGAACGAACCTGCCATGCTAGCCGAGGTGATGACATCACACCGATCAATGAGTTCCTCCACCATGTCATATTTTAGATCGGGGCAAGAATAACGGTGTCGTTTCCGGCCTGTTCCCTCCATGGAGAAGACGATCGAACAATGGCAGAAGGAAGGGTGAAGGGCTGAAGGAAAATGGAGGAGCGAGAGGAAGAGCGTGCGACAGTAGTTCCAAATCAAGAGGGAAAGGCGAAGAGTCGGTGGACGGTTGCCAGTTTGCCACGGTGCACAAAGAGGCGCCCTGGCCTACACATCCGTTCGGAAATACTAGTAGAAAAGGACTTGCCTTTGTCTCACTGATATGTTGGAACGGGACCACATGCCAATGAAACATGGTGTGTAATTGTCGGATTTCGGGTTCCGGCAGACCCTTGAGGTTCGAACACTGGGGTGCGCGTGGAGATTTCGCCCTCTACCTACCTGTTCCTCGCCGCCTCGCTAAGATCTAAACTACGGAAGGAACAACACCCAATGATGGGCATCCTTCCTTCGGTTGCCTTGCTGCGCCACTTCTCCTCTCTGCGCCTTGTCGACCCCACCCAATGCTCGGGGTGCGTGAGCTTCATTGCTGCGCCTGAGACAGCGGCCTCAGGGATAGACTTCAGTCTTCCTCCGCCCACACTTGGGTTTTGCGAGCGGTGGCTGTATGTGGACGTAGGGGTGCCCAGCCCCTGCTGTCGGAGCCATCTTCGCCTGATATCCCCAACTCAGGCTGGGGCCAGGAGACGCTCACGAGCTCCCGGCTCATCTTCATCTGGCGTCGCTTCGCGTTCCTGAGGACGCTCGGTGTGACAGCGCCCAAGGTGGTGAAGGAGTTCCTGCTACGCCGTGTTGCCCCTCTCCAACGCCATTCTCACCGGATGTGGGCCTTCAGCGGGCGTGATGATCATATGAGGCTCCAGGAAGATGACCTGCCGCCTGAAGCGCTGAGGAAGGTGCTCTTGGTCTTGACTGGGGACCCCACCCCCGGCAGCATCCGGCATAGGTGGGCCTTCCTATACCTCTGCCCGAACAGAAGCGACTTTGTGAATCAGATGCCCATCTTTGACGAGCAGGGGCTACGCCCCGCTGGCCTCCAGGGGCCTCGCGAGAACCCAGTGGTGGTGGCCGCCCTTGCAGTCGGCCAAGGTGACTTTTCCTCAAGTGGAAGAGCAGTGAGGCATGAGCCTCCGGAGGCTGAGGCGGCCCCCGCTGAGGTGACAGCGCTGGGCAGCGCTCACGAGGGAGCAGCCCCTGAGGCCCGTGCTGCTGTGGCTGAGGGCGGCGAGCAGCTGCCCGCAGTGCCTGAGGCTGAGGCCCCTGGGGCCCCAGCTACTCTTCTTGGCGAGGCGGCCGGTAGCGCGCATCAGGCAGACGCTCCTGACGAGGGTCACCTTGACGCTTCTTCCTCGTCGCAGGCTGACCCCTGCGCTTGACTCTTGGGTCGCTTCCGCATGGACTTCGAGGCCGTTCGGAAGAGAAGGGAGGCCCTGGGTGACGATTACCCTTGCCGCCTGCTGAAGCGTAGGAAGTTCTTCGCCACCGATGAGTAAGCCTTCTCCCTTCCCAGCTCCTGATCCTTCCGTTGCTTTTCCTGATCCTTGCTCCGCAGGGCCCTTCCCGCCGAGTTCACGGAGATGAGTGAGGAGCCATCCCCCTTGTCTCCGCCCTCTCCACCGTCTTCGAGCACTCTGAGCAGCAGAGCCCTTGTGGTGAGGCCGGTCGGAGAGACGAACCATCCTGAGGCGCATCGCGACTCCACGCGCCTCACGACCTTCTTTCGCAAGCCTTCTCGTGGCATAGCCAGCCTGCCGTGGACTTCTCGTCTGGTGGTGGACAATGATTGGCTGGGGTACTCCCTGCGCTCTTCATTTGGGGATGGCCTGGCTCCAGGCCGGGCTTCTGGCGAGGCGTGCCCGGTCGCCTTGAGGGCGCCAGCCCCCAGCCCCCTGCCCGGATGGGGAGAGTTGATTCGTGCCCCTGGCGCTCGCTTGGGGCGGATGATGGTGTGGAAGACGTACTCGAGCGCGCCCGGGAGCATCGCGCTCTTCGCCAAGGGTTTCTTCGGAGTGCAGCTGATGCGGTGAGCCTGCTTGGTGAAGAGCTCACTGATGAGGACGTGTGCCTTGAGGCCGAGGGCCTGCGCCTGGTTGCAGAGAGGCACGAGCTGGAGGCAGTTGTCGCCCGCGTGCGCTATCAGCGCGATCTTGACGATGAGGAGGCCTAGGCGTCGTTGGCGGCCTCTCGGGAGGTCCATTCCCGGGCCGTCGAGGAGGCCCGGGAAGCTGACCGCCGGTGAGAGGCGACAGAGGAGCGGGCACGGGAACTCCTGGCCCGGTGCCGCTCACTGGAGGAGCAGGTGGAGCTTCGCGAGGCGGTCCTCGCGTCGATGAAGGTGGCTTCAGGCGACCCAGCGGAGCTCCAGAAGCGTGAGGAGGCGCTGATGCTGGAAGCCGCTGAACGCGCACGTGAGTATGAACGCCTGGAGACAAGGGAGCGCTTGGTGACGCAGGTTGAGGATGACGTCGCTGCGCGGGAAGCCCGTGTCCTGGAGGAGGTCGGACGTTGGGTGGCGACTGCGCGCTTGAACCTCGAGTGCGAGTTCGAGGAGAGGCTGGGGTTGATCCGAACCGAGGCTGAAGGTAGGACCGCTGTCCTGAGGGTCAAGCTGGAGGAAGCGACACGGCGGGTCGATGCCTTGCGGGCCGCACTTGAGGTGGCGCTGGGGGAGTCAACTACCTCCCATGCCGAGGTGCTTCTCCTTCGCCAACGGGTGGACGAGGATGAGGCCGTCGCGCGCCAGAATGCGGACGAGATACGCCAGCGGCGGCTTCTGGAACACGAGCACGGCCCCATGCTCGCCACGCTTCGGGAGAGAGCCAACACGACCTTGGGTAACATCTGCGAGGCGGCTGTTGGCGAGCCGCACACAGTTAACTACGCCGGCAACTTTCAGTTCTTCACCGATGTGGTGACGCAGGTGGAGGCGCCGTCGGTCAGAGCCGACAGGTTGGTGGATGAGAGGAGCCGCGCCCTGCTCGGGCACGCCTTTTCCCGCGTCTTCAGCCATCTCCGGAACATGGATCCCCACTTCGACTTCGACGCCGCCATCGCCCCAGTCCCCTAGGCCATCCAGGACGACCTGGCGCATTGGGTGGAAGACAACGTGGACGCTCTCGTCAGGGCCTTCGCTTCAGATAACGACGACACGATCGTGGCCGCCGATGAGGGCGGCATGGTGAACGGTCCTGACGCCGCTGATGACAACGTAGAGGGCGATGGCGAGGCAGCGACGCCAGCAACAGTTCGGGCGGTGCTCCTGAGGATGCATTGGGGGATTTATCCGACTGACCGCGTATCATTCCTGTTTCCTTACCCTGCATGAACAGAACTCAGGTTTTGACCTGATGGTTGTAAGAGCATTTTGGGAGGGGGTGCCCCTCATGTACAACTCATGTTCAGCGTACTTAGTGGATGCTACATCACCTGTGCGCCTGCGCCAAGTGGTTGGCTAGGCGACGAGCTGGCTGGCTTATTTACCTTTGTCCCGTGCGGGCCCTGGGATAGCTTGTGGGAGGCTGTGGTGTCTCGAGTGTCTCCTGATCGAATCCGTAGGATCTGTAGTGAAAAAACCTCCTGAGAGGATACGGCGGCAGTCCTGGCTGCACGCAAGCTAGGCCAGTCCCGGCTCGTGAGGGGCTCACGAGGGGAGGCAGCTGAGGCGAAGTTGTAACCGAAACATGAGAGATTCCTCGAACGAGACTAAGCACCCCTTCCCCAAACACACGCAAATATCAAATTCGAGTCCAACTTAAATCCAGTGGGGGAAAGTGACAACCAAGGGAAAAGCAATGAAAGCAGAAAAAAGGCCGCGTCCGGCACCTAGTCTAGTCTTGGACGTCTTCTCACCAGCGTGGAGCTAAGTGCTGCCACTGGGCGTGGGAGGGAGCCCCAGGGCCTGAGGCCGGCACCCCTGAGACTCCGGGGCGTGTACAGCCCCACTCATTATTATGTGAGAGTGTCATGGGGCGGCGAGCTTCACAGGCACAGGGCCTTCTTCATAGGTACCGGCCTTGCTTCATATCACCAGACGAGGGCCATCAACGACGACCGGAAACCAGGACGCTGCCGATGGGGTAGAGCGGTCGCCAGTGGTTCCCCCGACGACCAAGGGTCCCCCGCCAAGGGCAGGCCCTGAGGCACCTCCCCAGCGGAGGGCCTACCTCCTGAGAACGCCTTGCTCCGAATGCCCCAGTGGTGATGCTGGATCTCGGCCCCTCTCCTGCAGCCCCCGACGCCCTCCTCCTGAGGGGTGGGAGACCGCGGGAGCGGGGCAGTTGCTCGCTGTGACGACCTGCACCTCCTGCGATCCATGATTAGTGTATGCCTGCTCCTAAGGAATTAGTAGTACCCGATAATCGCCGCTTCCAGCATGGCCGGTGGGGCCGTCCCGGGGCTCCTGGAAGAGCTAAGCTTCTGGCGCCTCGTTCCCCCAGCTTGGGCTGAGGAGCGAGCCTTGTTCGCCCTCATGCGGGTGCCCTTGGTCCATCATGTGGGGCACGTATTCTTCTGGGGCTGTCATTCCGAAAGCCACGCCATAGTGCTCCGCGTGCCACGCAGCTCTGCTTGATGAGCCCACCTGGGGGTGGTAGCGCGGCGGCCCACTGGGCCGTGGGTCGCGACGAGTCCTTCTTCGCTGGCCGGAGGCGGAGTTAGCGCTGCCGCTAGCCCGGTGCCGACGGCTTCGCTGGTGTTGGAGTAGCCTTGGAGCCCACGGGCGCGCGTGGAGCCCCCGCGCGGGCCGTCCTAGGCCTGAGACGGGAGCTGGGTGCAGAAGGGGTGAGCCCCGGAGGCGGCAAAGCCCAGGAGCTCTGCCACCCGCTCCAGCAGCACGTCGCAACCGCCTTCCATTAGCCTGCACTACAGCAGCTCTCGGGCCACCGTGAGCGCGGCCCCTGAGTTCGCCTGCTCCTAGCGGGTGTACGGCGTCGTGGCCGCGGCGTGGTTGGAGGCCCTTGCTGCCGACCGCGCCTGCCGCGGTGTGAGAGCTGTCGGAGCCTGTTCGCGTCACCCGCGGCCCGCTGCGCCCTGCGGACCGCGAACTACCTGGGGCATGGGGTCGCCCGGGGTGAGTGGCTCTGCGCGGGTGGGCCAAGCCGCCCAGGGATCTGGGTTGCCCGCCTGGTCGCCGGACATGGTGATGACGATGCGACGGGACGCGAAGTGGCAGAAGGTGGATCCCTGCGCACCCCTACCTGGCGCGCCAAATGTCGGATTTCGGGTTCCGGCAGACCCTTGAGGTTCGAACACTGGGGTGCGCGTGGAGATTTCGCCCTCTACCTACCTGTCCCTCGCCGCCTCGCTAAGATCTAAACTACGGAAGGAACAACACAGGAGACACAGAGTTTATACTGGTTCAGGCCACCGTCGTGGTGTAATACCCTACTCCAGTGTGTTGTGTGGTGGATTGCCTCTTGGGCTGATGATGAACAATACAAGGAAGAACAGCCTCGCGAGCATCTGTTCTTGGCTGGTGCGATGAACTACTAGGGGAGTTCCATCGCCCTCTCTACTGGTTTCTTGGTGAGGGTCTCGTCTAGCTGTAGCTCCTGGATTCTAGATGCCTCTACCCTGGGGGTGGCTAGTCCTATTTATAGGCAAAGGCCCTGGGCCTCTTCCCAAATATTGAGCGGGAAGGGCACCAACAATTGGCCATTTTGAAGGGGAACATCGGGTACACTTATCCTGACTAAAGTTGGTCCTTGCCCGTCAAAGGCTCTGGTGACGCCTGCTTGGGCTCCACAATGACTTCCCTCCTGCCGTTGGGCTAGTCTTGGTCTTGTTGCACCGAAATGGATGCCTTTGCTTGATGCTCTCCCCTGCGCTTGCTCCCTTTGCACCAAACAGGAAAGGGGGACACTGCGCGGGCTGGCGCCCGACTGGCGCCCTTGGTCGTCATGGCTTGCGTCATGGGCACCTCGTGAGGTACCCCGCCTTGAACTCTCCGCCTCCTCGTGAGCCAGCCTGATGAGGCCGTGCCTGAGGAAGCTCCTTGTCGTCCGCCCCGCGAGGCTTGGCCCCTCGCGAGGGTCTTGAGCTTGTGTTGATGAAGATGGGCCGTGCTGGGCCCCCCTTTGAGCCACGCCGCAGGCCGCAGGCAGACAAGTCTGGGGACCCCCGTTCCCAGAACACCGACAGTAATTTCTCGTGCAAAATGGCTCCTGGCGGCCGCCTTCTAGAGAGGGCGCAACGGGAAGGCAGCCACCTCACGACTATGGTGCGGCCGAGCCCCCATCAAGAGTACAAGTCAAAGCATGGCTACAGTGAAGCACGTCGCCTACCATGCTTGAGACAGGCGTGGCTACAGTGCTCCGTACGGACGGAGATCTCCTCACGACGAGCACTGTGTCGTATCTACCATGACGTCGCTCCGGGCAGGCAGAGCCCAGTTCCCCATGACGGCCTGTCGGTACGCCCTGACAGAGGTGGGCCCTATCGGGCAGTGACCCCAAGGAAGACGGCGGGGGCTCAACCAGGCGGATTGGAGAGGGCCTGGTCTCCAGTAGGTGGCCGTCCCTCGTCCCGAGGCGAGCACGCCATTAAGCTGATAAGACCAGGTGTGGCTACAGTGTCCTCCCACTAGGCGGCGGGACTGTAGCCACGCTAGGATGACCAAGCCCCCGTCACCAACAACATGGCTACAGTGAACAGCCACCAACCAGTCGGCGGGGCCCACCAGGCGGCGGGCCCCAGCGGTCGGCGGAGAAGCCGGAGGCTGAAGACACTTATAGCCGGGCCCAGCAGCCGGCCAGATTACCATTGTACCCCTGGAAGGTAGGCCTATATAAACCACCCAGGCCACCCATGCAAAAGGGTTCCCACCCCATTAGAACTAGCCACCCCCTAGAGCAGGAAGAGAGCTAGCCTTGCCTCCCTCTCCCTCTAGCAAAACAGCTCGAGGAGCACACTATATCACTTGTGCCTTAGTGATCATGCGGAGACCCCCAGAGCAGGACTAGGGGTGTTATCTCCTAGGAGAGCCCCGAACCTGGGTAAAGTACGCCGGCGTTCGTGTCTACGCCTTATCCCACTTCCAGGCACCGGCAACGTTCTACTCACTTCCACCATGATAAGCCATCCATTGGCATATGTCGCACCCAACCCCCGACATTTGGCGCCCACCTTAAGGCGTGGTGCACCGTCTCCCGGAGATCTAGTCTGGACGGGAACCCTCTTCCTTCCTGGCGAATGAAGCTAGCCCAGCACACCCGACGGCGTCAGCCTCGACGCGCTGCATGGCGCGGAGATCGCCTGCGCGGCGAGTTGCCTCGCTGACCTCGTCAGCGAGATCGACCTCTCCGACGAGCCGGCCTCTGACGCGGGCACAAGCTGCCCTGAGAGCGGCCTCGTCAGCCTCCTCGACCAGCTCCATGTCACCAGCGAGCCCGCTGTGGACCTGGAGTCCATCGGCTCGACCGATCCGATGATCGCAAACTTCGACACGGCGTCGCTCGACGCGTTCCCGACCAACGTGGTGGTCTACGATGAGCCGCCTCCTCGCGAGTACAGCGGCGGGAGCACCATCACGGAGGTACTCGTCATCAACAGCGAGGAGCACTCGGACGGGCGTGCCCAAGATCCCCTCGAGGCCACCCTGCGCGACCTCACGGCGCCCATTCCCAAGGGCACAGATGCTGAGGTGCTGGAGGCACGCCGCCTCTAGCTTATCGAGAGTGCCGGCCGCCTGGCAAGCATGCGCCGGCTGTCGGACGGCTATCGACGCGAGATGGACCGGGCCGTAGGCGGCACGCCGGCTCCTGGGGGGCCTAGCCGCCTTGGCACGGTTCGGCAGCGTGGCACGACCATCACCAGCATGTTCGGGGCAGAGCGCCCCGTCTACACCACGCCTGGAGAGAACATCTGGGCCGCCCAGGCGGTAACGGATGAGCTGAACAAGTACAACGGCGACGAGCTCCGCCACATGACGGAGCGAGTCCAGCAGCTCCTGGACGCGGCTGCCGCACAGCACGAGGCCGCCTGCCGCGCTGAAGATCCAGCCGAACGAAACAATGAGCCGCCCCCACGCCGAGATCATGGCGCGACCTACCGGACGCCGACTGGTGGCGCCCGCGGAGGAAAGGGCAACGAGCCGGCTGCTAGCCGCAGTCGGACACGCATCTCCATCGAGCGGGACGAGGAAGGCCGCCCTCGTGCAGTAGAGTGGTGAGGCAACCTGCCGCCTCCCCCGTCTCGTGGAGCGAGATACCCCACTCCGCCTCCTGTCACGCACCCGACACTCGGCGACCGCCTTTGCCGCCGAGAGGGAGTCGGAGAGAATGACGCTCGCCACCGGATCGATCGTCTCAACCGATCCCTAGCGCTTGAAGAAGAAGATGCGCTGGGTCCGCCCTGCTTCGGCCCCCGAATCCGCGATGAGCCCTTCCCCGAGGGGTTCACCCTCCCACGAGCGCCCAAATACACCGGCTCCGTGAAGCCGGAGGATTGGCTGGTCGACTACTCCACAGCCGTCAGCATAGCAAACGGCAACAAGCGCGTTGCCGTGAAGTACGTTCCACTCATGCTTCAAGGCACTGCCCGGACGTGGCTCAATAGCCTGAAGCCCCACAGCATCAACAGCTGGGTAGATTTCACTTAGGTCTTCATCTGCAACTTCACCAGCACTTACAAGCGCTCCCCAAGCCCCGACAGCTCTCCTTATGCGTCCAAGGGCCCACGGAGTCAACTCGCGACTACCTCACGCGCTGGACCGAGCTGCACAATTCCTGTGAGGCGTGCACGAGGTGCAGGCAATCGAGTACTTTACTGCCGGGTGCCGAGAGGGCACCCTCCTCAAGCATCGACTCCTCTGTGACGAGCCCAAGACCCTCGATGAGCTGCTGGTCATCGCCGACAAGCACGCCACAGCCAACTCCTCCATGAAGGCGGAAATCCTGGTTGACGTGTCCGGCAAGGAGGCACCTAAGGCACCTCGGACTCCGGCTGGTGACACCAGTCGGCGATAGCAACCAGGTGATAACAAGCGGAAGGCCACCCAGCCGGCTTCCACCAGCCGGCAGGTGGCGACGGTCGAGGATCAGCAGCCAGAAGGGCAGCCAGCCCCCAAGCGGCAGAAGGGCGGCATGTCCAATTGGTTGCCCACCTTCTCTTACGAGCAAACCTTAGATGCACCCTGCAAGTTCCATAGCGGTGCGAAGCCCTCCAACCACACCACTCAAAAGTGTCACTGGCTCACCAAAATTGCCAAGGGAGATGGACTCCTGCCTCCTCCGCCTGCCGGACCGCCGCCTCCTCAGCCCCAGGAGCCGGCGGCGCGACCAGTCGGCGCCTTACAAGACGAGTACCCGGAGAAACACGGAGCTTATGTTGTGTTCACCAGCATGGCCGATGACAGACGCAGCAAACGGCAACAACAACAAGAAGTGCGAGCAGTGGCCTCCAGCACTCCAGAGTTCATGCATTGGTCCGAGAAGCCTATCAATTGGAGCAGGGCCGACCACCCGGAAGTGATGCCTTCCCCTGGTTTGTACGCCCTGGTCCTAGAAGCAACCCTTGCAATGGAGAGGCGAGCAGCCCGTTTTTCCAGAGTCTTGATAGATGGCGGCAGCAGCATCAACATCCTGTACCGCGATACAATGGAGAAGTTGGGAATCAAGCAGAAGGAGCTCGTCCCCAGTCAGACTGTATTCCATGGCATAGTCCCTGGCCTTTCCTGCTCACCGATCGGCAAGACCCAGATTGATGTCCTCTTCGGAGACAAGAATCACTTTCGCCGAGAGCCAGTTTGGTTTGAAGTGGTGGACCTTCAGAGCCCCTACCATGCACTGCTAGGCTGGCCTGCTCTGGCCAAATTCATGGTAGTCCCCCACTACGCCTACCTCAAGATGAAGATGCCTAGTACCAAGGGGATCCTAACAGTGGTCGGAGACTACAAGAAGTCGATCGCTTGCGCCGTAGATAGCAGCCGGCTGGCCAAGTCCCTCGTGATTGCAGCCTAGAAGTGGCTCCTTGACTGGGTGGTGGCGTTGGCAGGAAAGAAGATGGAAATGTCACCCACACCCCAGGAGTCGGAGGCTGAGGGCTCGTTCAAGCCGGCCAAGGAAACAAAGAAAATACCCTTGGACTCGGAGCACCCGGAAAGGCACGCTGTCGTAGGCACAGGCCTTGACATCAAATAGGAAAGCGAGCTCGTCGATTTCCTCCGTGAGAATCGGGACATCTTCGCATGGTCCCCCAAAGACATGCTGGGTGTTCCGACGGATTTTGCCGAGCACAAGCTACATGTCCGACCTGACGCCAAGCCGGTCAGGCAGCCCTTGCGCCGCCTGTAAGAAGAGAAGAGAAGAGTTGTTGGAGAAGAGATAGCCCGGCTCCTAGCAGCCAGATTCATCATGGAAGTATTCTTCCTAGAGTGGCTGGCCAACCCAGTCCTAGTATTGAAGAAGAACAAGCAGTGGCGTATGTGTATTGCTATACAAGCCTCAACAAGGCCTGCCCCAAAGATCAGTTTGCTTTACTAAGGTAGACCAAGTAATAGACTACACAGCCGGATGCGAGCTGTTGAGTTTTCTAGATGCATACTCAGGTTATCACCAGATAAAGCTGAACCCGGCCGACAGGCTGAAGACCTCCTTCATCACGCCATTTGGAGCCTTCTGCCACCTGACCATGACGTTCGGCTTGAGAAACGCCGATGCCACGTTTCAGCGTTGCATGCAGAAGTGCCTCCTCAAGCAACTCGGCAGAAATGCCCATGTATATGTGGATGATGTGGTGGTGAAGACGGAGAAGCGTGGCACTCTGCTAGAGGACCTCAAGGAGACCTTTGAAAACCTGCGCCGATTCCAGATTAAGCTCAACCCGGAGAAATGTGTCTTTGGAGTACCAGCCGGCCAGCTTCTTGGTTTCCTGGTCTCAGAGCACGACATAGAGTGCAATCCTGTGAAGATCAAGACAATTGAGATGATGAAGGTGCCCACCCGACTGCTGGACGTGCAAAAATTCACCGGCTGCCTGGCGTCAGTCAGCCATTTCATCAGCCGGCTGGGTGAGAAGGCTCTTCCCCTGTACCAACTCATGAAGAAGACCACTTTTTTTGAGTGGAACCACAAGGCGGACGAAGCATTTCTCCAACTCAAGAAGATGTTGGCAACCCCACCTGTCCTAGCGGCTCCGACTGAGAAGGAGCCCATGCTCCTCTACATTGCAACCACCAGTCGGGTTGTCAGCATAGTCATGGTAGTAGAGCGCAAGGAGAAGGACAAAGCATTGCCGGTCCAGAGACCGGTGTATTACTTGAGCGAAGTATTGTCCGCCTCCAAGCAAAACTACCCCCACTACCAGAAGATGTGTTATGGCGTGCATTTTGCCGCCAAGAAGCTGAAGCCTTACTTTCAAGAGCACCCCATAACTGTCGTCTGCACATCCCTGCTTGCTGAGATCATTGGAAGCCGGGATGCCTCTGGCCGAGTAGCCAAATGGGCTATCGATCTGGCCCCTTACACCATCTACTACCAGCCTCGTGCCGCCATCAAATCACAAGTGTTGGCCGACTTCCTCGTCGATTGGGCCGAGACCCAATATTTGCCGCCTGCACCAGACTCCACTCATTGGCGGATGCATTTTGATGGTTCAAAAATGCGCACTGGTCTGGGAGCCAGTGTCGTCCTCACCTCTCCCAAGGGTGACATGCTTAAATACGTACTACAAGTCCACTTCGCCGCCTCCAACAACGTAGCAGAATACGAGGCACTCATACACGAGCTCAGGCTTGCCAAGGAACTCGGCATTCGCCGGATCCTATGCTATGGTGACTCCGACTTGGTGGTCCAGCAGTCATCAGGCGACTGGGATGCCAAGGATGCAAACATGGCGAGCTATCGCTTCCTCGTGCAGCAAATCAGCGAATACTTTGATGGGTGCGAGTTCCTTCACGTGCCAAGGAATGACAACGAGCAAGCAGATGCCTTGGCACGGATTGGCTCCACCCGACAATCAATACCAGCCGGCGTTGCCCTACGCCGCCTTCTAAAGCCGTCTGTCAAGCCGTCTCCTGATTCTGACTCCATCTTTGTGCCGCCCCCCCGAAGCAGTCGGATCCGACTTGGCGACCCCAGAGGCCGGCATGGGGGTTTTGACAGGCGGCCCGGGGACTGCTACAGCCGCGCCCGGCCCGGGGACTTCAGAACCCGGCCCGGGGACTTCGGAGCCCGGCCCGGGGACTTCAGAAGTCGGCCCGGGGACTTCTTCAGCACAGCAGGTGGAAGCAGCTGCCAACCCGCCGCCTCCCGGCCCAACCGCCCTCGTACAGGTTGCAGTGGTCGCAGTCGAAGAAATTGCGGCGCCCTCATGGGCTCAGCCGATCCTCAAGTTCTTGGTGAACAAGGAGCTGCCAACCGATGAAATCTTAGCCCGACAAGTACAAAGGCGAGCTGCAGCTTATACCATAGTCAACAAAGAGCTGGTACGAAGAAGTGTCACAGGAGTTTATCAACGGTGTGTGGAGTCGGGCCAAGGCCAAGCAATACTTAGAGATATCCACCAGGGCGAGTGCGGCCAGCACGCGGCTTCGAGATCACTTGTGGCCAAGGCTTTCCGCCACGGGTTCTTCTAGCCGACCGCCCTGGAAGAGGCCAAAGAGCTGGTTCAGAAGTGTCAAGGGTTCCAGAGGTTCCGCTCCAAACCACACCTGCCGGTTTCTGCACTCAAGACCATTTCCATAGCCTGGCCCTTTGCTGTATGGGGACTGGATATGGTGGGACCATTCAAGACGGCCCGCGGTGGCATGACTCACTTGCTGGTTGCTGTGGACAAGTCTTCCAAGTGGATAGAGGCAAAACAAATCAAGAAGCTGAATGGGCCGACTGCCGTGACCTTCATCCCCGACATCACCACGCGATACGGCATCCCATACTGCATCATCACCAACAACGGCACCAACTTCGCCAAAGGAGCCTTGGCTAGTTTCTGTGCTACGCAGGGCATCCGCCTGGACTTAACGTCCGTTGCCCACCCACAATCAAATGGCCAAGTAGAGCGCGCAAACGGCCTCCTTTTTTCCGGCTTCAAGCCCCGACTGGTCGAGCCTCTGGAGCGTTCGGCCGGCTGCTGGCTCGACGAGCTGCCAACCGTCCTCTGGAGCCTGCGCACAACTCCAAACAAGTCAATGGGCTTCACACCCTTTTTCCTCGTCTATGGTGCCGAAGCCGTCATCCCGACGGATATTGAGTTTGACTCCCCAAGAGTCACCATGTACACCGAGGCGGACGCCAAGGAAGCGTGAGAAGACGACGTCGACTTGCTAGAGGAAGGCCGGCTGTTGGCACTCAACAGGTCGGCCATCTACCAGTAGAGTCTGCGTCGATACTACAACCGCAAGGTGAAGCCAAGATCCTTCCTAGAGGGAGACCTTGTGCTCCGGCTGATCCAGCGAACAGCCGGACAGCACAAGCTCTCGGCACCTTGGGAAGGCCCTTTTATCATCAGTAAGGTGTTGGGCAATGATGCCTACTATCTGATCGATGCCCAGAAGCCCAGAGCGCGCAAGAGAGATGATTCAGGCAAAGAAATGGAGAGGCCGTGGAACGCAAACCTCCTCCGAAGGTTTTACAGTTGAAAGCAGTATGTATCACGCTACCTTTTGTACTATGTATAAAGACTTCGGGTCCCCTGAGAAGAGATCAGGGACTGCCCTCTTTTATCTATATGATAAGAATTATGCCATGAGTATGTATAGTTTCTTCCACCTAGCACCGGGTTCTACCAGTCGGCCCGGAAGCACGCCGCCTTCTGCTATATGCCACCTCCTGTAGCCGAACAAGTAGTGTGCTGGCGCCAGACACTTCCCTTGCTAGAAGTCGCAGCTTGCAGAGCGACTGTACGGCGGGCGGGGGTCCCAAACGGGAGCTTACACGAGAAATGACTAAGGACAAAATGCATATAGCAGAGGCCGGCATTTCACCTTTTTTGACCGGCTGCAGAGCAGCCGGCCAGCCGACTCCTACCTTTCATTGCCAACACCCCGAATGGCTAAGTACTAGCCCTCCTCCAAACGACTAAGTACTCAACCTAGCCGCAGTCCACGGAGCGGCTATTTGGCTGGCAAGACGATAGTCAAGGGAGGGCGGCAAAGGAAAAAACCAAGGAGTAAAAATGCAAGGAAAGATGGAAGTCGGCAAAGCAAAGCATAAGCTGTAATAAAATATTTACATGGACAAAGGCCTCTTGCCAGCATTCAAACAGAGTTTGATATACACCCTAAGGGTGGAATTGCGTGAATTTAACAAGATGTTCAGAGCAGCAAACAGAAAGCAGATAAAACCCTAAGGAGCAGCAGAGGGCTCCGGCTGGGCGGTGCCGGTTGGTGCAACAGAAGGCTCCGGCTGGGTGGCGCCGCCTGGCACAATAGAAGGATCCGGCTGGACGACGCCGGATGGCGTGGCCAAGGACGCTGGAGGACGGAGTCGGTAGCGTCCGTCGAAGGAACGGGCGGCAGGTCCGCCCCCACTTGAACGCCTCCAGCAGCGGGCGGCATCTCGGTGCGTGGATCATTGCTTAAGGCCCGATCAGGTTGGGGCTGACCGTCCGCCCCGACCTCCGGCATGTCGACGTCGTTCTCTTCGTCTTCCTCGTCTTCCTCTTCCTCCTCCTCTCCTTCCTCCTCCCCGTCTTCCCCTTCGTTGCTGGAGTCGATGACCTCAGCAGAATCTTCGCTGTCTTCTGGGTTTAGCCCAAGCCATTCGTGCGGAGCTTTGCCACCTTCCTCGACCACAGCCGGGACAAAGACACTTGTGTCAGTGAAGTTGGCGATCGCCGCCGCCCTGTTGACGAGCTCAGCTTCCACCACCGCCAGCTCCTCCTGTGCCTCCAGCCGGAACGTGGCTAGCTGGGCTAGATCTAGCCCAGGATACCACGCCTTGACGAATTCCAAGGCCCGGCGCGCTCCTGCCCGGGCTGCTGAGCCTTTCCAGGCTTCCAGGCGGCCGGCCGCCACCTCCAGCCAGTCGGCAATCCGACTCAGGGTGCACGGAGCTGGCAAGCCTGGCCAGAGGGCGGAGACCGCCTGGGCTCCGATGCGGTGCAGGCGGCACAACAAGCGGTGAGCAGGCCAAAGCCGGGCCTGAATGCTGAGGACCTGTTCTCCAAGGGTCCGGGGGGCATCAGCGGTGATCTGTGCATCCTCTACCCTCTGCTCCTCGCGCTGGGCCTCGATCATCTGGGTCGCGGCTACAGAATGGCCCGGGAAGAAGTCTGTCCGGGCAGAAGAAGAAAAAGGCTAAGGCTATAAGCAAGGGCTGATAACTCAAAGCAAGAAACTAAGAGAATAGGGCTTACCATCGACCAACTCTTCGATGCTGCTGAAGCAGGCCGTCACCTGGGCCACCTTGTCAGCCCAGGCAGAGTGCTCGAGCTCAAACTGGCAAGGAGGCTGGTCTCCGCCATCTCCGCCTTCACCTGGCCCGCCTTGAGGGTTTCCGCCTGTTCGGCAAGTTGGGCAATCAGGCGGTCCCGCTCCTCTGCCAGCTTGCTGCACTCCGCCTCCTTGCCACACAGGGCGGTCTTGGCTTCGCCCAGCTGCTGCTGTAGGGCGACATTTGCCTCTGAAAAAAGAAAGAGAAGAAGAAGGCATCAGTCAAGCGGACAAGACAAAGGAAAGAAACAAACGGGGAGATTCGGCCCGACTGCTCAGCAGTCGGCCCGAACCTCGGGGACTATAGCCCGCGGGCGCGCCAGCGCGCCCCCGCGGAAAGGAAATGGTTGACAAAGGAAAAAGACAACTGAGGAGATTCGGCCCGACTGCTCAGCAGTCGGCCCGAACCTCGGGGACTACAGCCCGTGGGTGCGCCAGCGCGCCCCCGTGAAGAAAAAAGATAGAAACTTATGCCGGCTTTCGGCCAGATGGGCCGTCTGCGCCTCCAGCTCCCGAACCTTGGAGTTGGAGGCAGTCGCGCGGAGGTTGTGATAATCCTACAGGAGAGGCATCGGATGAAATTAGCAGTCCAATAATTGCAAGATAAAGTTCTGACCCGCCTGCTCAGCAGCCGGCCCAGAACTTGGGGACTACACCTAGTAGGTGCACCTGCGCGTCCCCACGAGAGAAGCAAAGAAGATCATTCGAAGAAAAAACCCAAAGACAACTTACCCGGATGGCGGTGCGCGACTCCAAGTAAGCCTCATTGCAGCGCTTGAGCGCCTCCGCCTCCGCCCGAAGCTTGGCCTGGACGACAAGAGACGCCTGGTTCAAGGCGCCAGTCCCGCCCCCGTGTATCCAACCCACGGGCGCGGCGCTGGTCGCCTCGGTTTCGGGGGCTGACGAGCTCGTGGCGCCGATCTCCTGCAGCCGCGGTGCTGAGGCTGCCTTCTCCAGATAGCGGCGCGTGGGGATGCGGACCGAAGGAACCAGGACCGTCACCACCATATTGTCGACTGGCGGCACCGGCGGTGCCACCTGCTGCCCGTCCTGCGGCTCGCTGGCTGGCGAAGGCGGCGGGGGCGGGGGCGGCGGGACGAAGACGTCCGGCATGGCTACGTCGCGCCCCCTGCTCCCGGATCGGGAAATCGCCGCCGGCTCCTCCGGACGTCGCCTCGAAGTCAGGCGGAGGTGGTGCAGTGTTCATGGGCGCCACGAGTAGTGGCTCTTGGCGGCGAGCGGCCTCCGCGAGCCACTCCTCCGCGGCCTGGGCTTTCGCCTGTGCCAGCGCCCTCTCGGCAGATGCGGCAGACAAGTCCGCTTGCTCCTTGGCTAGGCGGCCGGCCTCCGCCTCATCACGCGCCTCCCGCGCATTCCGCTTTGTCGCCTCTCGGAGGTCGGCGGCCGGGTCGATGCACCGACTGGTCGAGGAGGTCGCTGCCATCCTCAGGACCGAGCCGGCACCCGACTTCTCGAGGGTTAGCGGGGCCCTGAAACAAGAAGACAAGTCAGAAGGCTTTCATGCCAGATTGATGAAAGGACAAGGAGTAAGGGAATGATGCTTACGCCGACACCATAACATGCACCTTCGGCTGCCTCTGATATTGGGTCGCCCTGGCCGCGGTTTCTTTCCGCCTGGTCGCCGCGGCCGGGTTCTTGGGCTTCTTTGGGGCGCTGCCGAACAGGGTCGAGCCCTATTTCCGCTTGCGCTTGCCGCCTGGGGCGGGCGTCCCAGAAGAGGAGCCGGCGCCGGTGGTGGCGGAGCTTCAGGCAGGGCGCGGCTCGTCTTCTTGTTCTTCGTCGTCAGGGCAGGCCTCCACGCCGCTGCCTCCCTCAGAGCCGCCTACTCCACTACCGCCGTTCGCCCTGCCAACGCCGCCTGTCGCGTCGTCGACCAGGGCGGCCGCCCCCAAGTCGGGGTCATCCAAATCACTCTCCGCCTTGTCAGCCTGGAGGTTATCACCCGGCCCCAGGAGGGCGGCCGTAGCCTCGGACATATAAATCTGCAACCAAGAAGGAATTGAGTCATGAAGAGAAACTTACAGCGGGAGGCGGGTTGTGGCGAGAGTATGGCCGCTTCCCGTACCGCCACTCCTTCTCCGACATCTTGAGGTCGGAGATCTCGTTTACCATCCGCGAGACTTCAGCAGGCGGCATTCCCTTCGTGCACAGCCAGCACGGATCACGGTGTCCGCCCATCCGGAAGATCGGATGAGGGCGGCTCTGGAGCGGGAGGACCCGGTGCTCCACGAAGGCGACGAGGAGGTCGGAGGCCACGAGGCCCTCCGACTCCTGGAGCACTCGGAGTCGACCGATGGCGGCCGCCGCGTCCGCCGACACCGGCTTCGGCTTGTACTTCCAGGAGACGCGAGCTCCTCTCGGGGGGCCGGCCTCGTAGGCCGGCAGGTTGAGGAAGTCGGCGGCAGGGTCCACATTCTCGACGTAGAAATAGGACTGCTGCCACATCTTCACCGACTGCGCCAGCTTGATGATGGGGAAGGCGTTCCGCTTCGCCGGCCGGCGCACGGCAACGAAGCCCCCGCACTCGGCCGCCGTCTCCTTGGCGGAGGTGCCGGGCTTCCCATAGAAGAATGCTCCCCACAGCTTGATTGTGGGGAGGATGCCGAGGTAGCCCTCGCACGCCATGAAAAAGGCGGAGAGCAAGGTCACGGCGTTGGGCGTAAGGTGGTGAGGTTGAAGGTTGTAGAAGTTGAGGAAGGTGCAGAAGAAGTCGCTCGCCGGGAGGCCGAAGCCTCACAGGAAATGCGAGCGGAAGACGACGCGCTCGCCTTCCTGCGGCGCCGGCGAGATCTCCGTCTCCGGTGGCACACGCGCATTGACGAAGGCCGCGCTGGGCATCCGGCGTGTGTCGCGGAGGAAGGTAATGTGATCCTCGATCACGGTCGATCCATCCCAGTCGCCCATGGCTCCGGCTGGCGGCGCAGAGAGGAGAGACGTGTCGGCGATGAGCAACGGCGAAGGCGCTACGGCAGCAGTAGCAGCGGAGGCTGAGAGGAGAAGAACAAGAGTGGGAGGGGGGCGCAGGAGCTTTGCCACACCACTCCCCCCCTCCCTACTTATAGCGTCCGGGCTATGTAGCCGAGGGGGCGGGACGTGGGGTCGTGGGATTCACTGCGCCCACGTCCCCACGACCCCCCGTCTGCCGCATGCATTTACCACATCGTAAATGGTTGTGGGAATGATAACCGCCCCCTCCGGTGCAGTGAATCCTCCCAGTTGCCGAGGCGTGGTAGTGCCAGGCCCGGCCCGGTGTCATGTCCCGTCCAGAACGAGAGGTGGCCGGCCTGCCAGGCAGACATGCGCTGCGTGGCGTGTCCGTGGCGGGCGGCTGCCTGGGAAGCTTAACAGGCACGCCACCTGTTTCCCGCCTTGAAGTTCAAAATCAACCATATAGCTCTGCCTGGGCGAGGCCAGCTTGAGCAGTCGGCTAGCCGCAAGACGGATCGACATTCTCCCGGAGCTCGGTGAGGGGGCAAGCCGCTGAGACTTCGCGGCCCCTCGACCACGACGCGTCACCGGCTTCGGGGACTACTGTCGGAGTAATGGGCCATGGGTAGGCTCACCCGAGTCCCTAGATTTATCGAGACTTTGGGCCAGCTCTGCCTAGCTGGGCCCCAAGCTGAAACTCCGCCCTCTAGGGCCGGCTGGCTCAGCGGCCGGCTGCCAGAGGGCGGGTGACCCAAGACTACGGCTCTCCGAGTGGCCGGCTCCTGGCGGCCGCCTTCCAGAGAGGGCGGCAACGGGCAGGCGGCCACCTCATGATTATGGTGCGGCCGAGACCCCATCAAGAGTACAAGTCAAAGCATGGCTACAGTGAAGCACGTCGCCTACCACACTTGAGACAGGCGTGGCTACAGTGCTCCGTACAGACGGAGATCTCCTTACGACGGAGCACTGTGCCGTATCTACCGTGACGTCGCTCCGGGCAGGCAGAGCCCTGTTCCCCACGACGGCCTGTTGGTACGGCCTACCAGAGGCGGGACCTATCGGGCAGTGACCCCAAGGAAGACGGCGGGGGCTCAACCAGGCGAATTGGAGAGGGGCTGGCCTCCAGCAGGCGGCCGTCCCTCGTCCTGAGGCGAGCATGCCATTAAGCTGATAAGACCAGGTGTGGCTACTGTGTCCTCCCACCAGGCGGCGGGACTGTAGCCACGCTAGGATGACCAAGCCCCCATCACCAACAACATGGCTACAGTGAACAGCCACCAACCAGTCGGCGGGGCCCACCAGGCGACGGCCCCCAGCAGTCGGCGGAGAAGCCGGAGGCTGAAGACACTGACAGCCGGGCCCAGCAGCCGGCCAGATTACCATTGTACCCCTTGGGGGTAGGCCTATATAAATCCCCCAGGCCACCCATGCAAAGGGTTCCCACCCCATTAGAACTAGCCACCCCCTAGAGCAGGAAGAGAGCTAGCCTTGCCTCCCTCTGCCTCTAGCAAAACAGCTCGAGGAGCACACTGTATCACTTGTGCCTTAGTGATCATGCGGAGACCCCGCAGAGCAGGACTAGGGGTGTTATCTCCTAGGAGAGCCCCGAACCTGGGTAAAGTACGTCAGCGTTCGTGTCTACGCCTTATCCCGCTTCCAGGCACCGGCAACGTTCTACTCGCTCCCACCATGATAAGCCATCCATTGGCATATGTCGCACCCAACCCCCGACAGTGTTCATTGCTTGGCAGCTAGTTTCACCCAACTCTGTAGCCAAAAAAGAGGTGTATGAAGGACACCACTGTTGGGGAACGTTGCAGAAAATTAAAATTTTTCCTACGGTTTCACCAAGATTCATCTATGAGTTCATCTAAGCAACGATTCATGGGAGAGAGTTTGCATCGACATACCACTTGTAGATCACGTGCGGAAGCTTGAAAGGTGATGATGGAGTCGTACTCGACGTGATTGAGATCACCGATGTCCAAGTGCTAAACGGACAGCACCTCCGCGTTCAACACACGTACGGGACGGGAGACGTCTGCTCCTTCTTGATCCAGCAAGGGGGAAGGAGAGGTTGAGGAAGCTCGCTCCAACGGCAGCACGACGGCGTGGTGATGTTGGTGCAGCAGTACAACGACAGGGCTTCGCCAAGCGCTTAACGGAGGAGGAGAGGTGTTGGGGAGGGGAAGGACTGCGCCTTGGAGTTGTGTACAGCAGCCCTCCCCCCACCCCTCTATTTATAGGGGAAGGGGCAAGGGGGGCCAACCCCTCTAGATGGGATCTAGAGGGGGGGCGGCGGCCAGGGAGGGGAGGCTTGCCCCCCAAGCAAGGGGGGCGCCCCCTTTAGGGTTTCCCCCCCAACCCTAGGCGCATGGGCCCAAGGTGGGGGGCGTGCCCAGCCCTCCAGGGGCTGGCTCCCTCCCCTTTGCGGCCCATGTGGCCCTCCGGGAGGGGTGGCCCCTCCCGGTGGACCCCCGGAACCCCTCCGGTGGCCCCGGTACAATACCGATAACCCCCGGAAACTTTCCGGTGTCCGTATGACAACTTCCCATATATAAAACTTCACCTCCGGACCATTCCGGAACTCCTCGTGACGTCCGGGATCTCATCCGGGACTCCGAACAACATTCGGTAGTCACATACTAGTCTTCCTAATAACCCTAGCGTCACCGAACCTTAAGTGTGAAGACCCTACGGGTTCGGGAGACATGCAGACATGACCGAGACCAGTCTCCGGTCAATAACCAACAGCAGGATCTGGATACCCATGTTGGCTCCCACATGCTCCTTGATGATTTCATCGGTTGAACCACGATGTCGAGGATTCGATCAAACCCCGTATGCAATTCCCTTTGTCAATCGGTACGTTACTTGCCAGAGACTCGATCGTCGGTATCCCAATACCTTGTTCAGTCTCGTTACCGGCAAGTCACTTTACTCGTACCGTAATGCATGATCCCGTGGCCAACACCTTGGTCACTTTGAGCTCATTATGATGATGCATTACTGAGTGGGCCCAGAGATACCTCTCCGTCATACGGAGTGACAAATCCCAGTCTCGATCCGTGTCAACCCAATAGATACTTTCGGAGATACCTGTAGTGCATCTTTATAGTCACCCAGTTATGTTGTGACGTTTGATACACCCAAAGCACTCCTACGGTATCCAGGAGTTACACGATCTAATGGTCGAAGGAAGAGATACTTGACATTGGCAAAGCTCTAGCAAACGAACTACACGATCTTTGTGCTATGCTTAGGATTGGGTCTTGTCCATCACATCATTCTCCTAATGATGTGATCCCGTTATCAACGACATCCAATGTCCATAGCCAGGAAACCATGACTATCTGTTGATCACAACGAGCTAGTCAACTAGAGGCTCACTAGGGACGTATTGTGGTCTATGTGTTCATACGTGTATTACGATTTCCGGATAATACAGTTATAGCATGAACAAAAGACAATTATCATGAACAATGAAATATAATGATACTTTTATTATTGCCTCTAGGGCATATTTCCAACAGTCTCCCACTTGCACTAGAGTCACCAATCTAGTTACATTGTGATGAATCGAACACCCATAGAGTTCTGGTGTTGATCATGTTTTGCCCGCGAGAGAGGTTTAGTCAACGGATCTGCGACATTCAGATCCGTGTGCACTTTGCAAATCTCTATGTCTCCATCTTGAACATTCTCACGGATGGAGTTGAAACGACGCTTGATGTGCCTGGTCTTCTTGTGAAACCTGGGCTCCTTGGCAAGGGCAATAGCTCCAGTGTTATCACAGAAGAGTTTGATCGGCCCCGACGCATTGGGTATGACTCCTAGGTCGGTGATGAAATCCTTCACCCAAATCGCTTCATGCGCTGCCTCCGAGGCTGCCATGTACTCCGCTTCACACGTAGATCCCGCCACGACGCTCTGCTTGCAGCTGCACCAGCTTACTGCTCCACCATTCAACATATACACGTATCCGGTTTGTGACTTAGAGTCATCCAGATCTGAGTCGAAGTTAGCGTCGACGTAACCCTTTACGACGAGCTCTTCGTCTCCTCCATAAACGAGAAACATGTCCTTTGTCCTTTTCAGGTACTTCAGGATATACTTGACCGCTGTCCAGTGTTCCTTGCCGGGATTACTTTGGTATCTTGCTACCAAACTTATGGCAAGGTTTACATCGGGTCTGGTACACAGCATGGCATACATAATAGATCCTATGGCTGAAGCATAGGGGATGACACTCATCTCTTCTTTATCTTTTGCCGTGGTCGGTGACTGAGCTGAGCTCAATCTCACACCTTGTAACATAGGCAAGAACCCTTTCTTGGACTGATCCATTTTGAACCTCTTCAAAATCTTATCAAGGTATGTGCTTTGTGAAAGACCTATCAGGCGATCTATCTCTATAGATCTTGATGCCTAATATATAAGCAGCTTCTCCAAGGTCCTTCATTGAAAAACACTTATTCAAGTAGGCCTTAATGCTGTCCAGAAGTTTTGTATCATTTCCCATCAAGAGTATGTCATCTACATATAATATGAGAAATGCTACAGAGCTCCCACTCACTTTCTTGTAAACGCAGGCTTCTCCATAAGACTGCATAAACCCAAACGCTTTGATCATCTCATCAAAGCGAATGTTCCAACTCCGAGATGCTTGCACCAGCCCATAAATGGATCGCTGGAGCTTGCATACTTTGTTAGCGTTCTTAGGATCGACAAAACCTTCCGGTTGCATCATATACAGCTCTTAAGATGTCCGTTAAGGAATGCCGTTTTGACGTCCATCTGCCATATCTCATAATCATAGTATGCGGCAATTGCTAACATGATTCGGACGGACTTCAGCTTCACTACGCGAGAGAATGTCTCGTCGTAGTCAATCCCTTGAACTTGTCGATAACCCTTAGCGACAAGCCGAGCTTTATAGATGGTAACATTACCATCCGCGTCCGTCTTCTTCTTGAAAATCCATTTGTTTTCTATCGCTCGCTGATCATCGGGAAAGTCTGTCAAAGTCCATACTTTGTTTTCATATATGGATTCTATCTCGGATTTCATGGCTTCAAGCCATTTGTTGGAATCTGGGCCCGCCATCTCTTCTTCATAGTTCGAAGGTTCACTGTTGTCTAACAACATGATTTCCAGGACAGGTTTGCCGTACCACTCTGGTGCGGAACGTGTCCTTGTGGACCTACGAAGTTCAGTAGCAACTTGATCCGAAGTACCTTGATCATCATCATTGTTTTCCTCTTCAGTTGGTGTGGGCATCACAGGAACATTTTCCTGTGCTGCACCACTTTCCCGTTCGAGAGGTAGTACTTCATCGAGTTCTACTTTCCTCCCACTTACTTCTTTCGAGAGAAACTCTTTTTCCAGAAAGCATCCGTTCTTGGCAACAAAGATCTTGCCCTCGGATCTTAAGTAGAAGGTATACCCGACAGTTTCCTTAGGGTATCCTATGAAGACGCATTTTTCCGACTTGGGTTCGAGCTTTTCAGGTTGAAGTTTCTTGACATAAGCATCGCATCCCCAAACTTTTAGAAACGACAGCTTAGGTTTCTTCCCAAACCATAATTCATACGGTGTCGTCTCAACGGATTTAGACGGTGCCCTATTTAAAGTGAATGTAGCTGTCTCTAGCGCGTATCCCCAAAATGATAGCGGTAAATCGGTAAGAGACATCATAGACCGCACCATATCTAATAGAGTGCGATTAAGATGTTCGGACACACCGTTACACTGAGGTGTTCCAAGCGGCGTGAGTTGTGAAACGATTCCACATTTCCTTAAGTGTGTACCAAATTCGTGACTTAAGTATTCTCCTCCACGATCTGATCGTAGGAACTTTATCTTTCGGTCACGTTGATTCTCCACCTCATTCTGAAATTCCTTGAACTTTTCAAAGGTTTCAGACTTGTGTTTCATTAAGTAAACATACCCATATCTACTAAAGTCATCAGTGAGAGTGAGAACATAACGATATCCTCCGCGAGCCTCAACGCTCATTGGACCGCATACATCGGTATGTATGATTTCCAACAAGTTGGTTGCTCGCTCCATTGTTCCGGAGAACGGAGTCTTGGTCATTTTGCCCATGAGGCATGGTTCGCATGTGTCAAACGATTCATAATCAAGAGACTCTAAAAGTCCATCAGCATGGAGCTTCTTCATGTGCTTGACACCAATGTGACCAAGGCGGCAGTGCCACAAGTATGTGGGACTATCGTTATCAACTTTACATCTTTTGGCATCCACACTATGAACATGTGTAATATTACGCTCGAGATTCATTAAGAATAAACCATTGACCATCGGAGCATGACCATAAAACATATCTCTCATATAAATCGAACAACCATTATTCTCAGACTTAAATGAGTAGCCATCTCGTATTAAACGAGATCCAGATACAATGTTCATGCTCAAACTTGGCACTAAATAACAATTATCAAGGTTCAAAACTAATCCTGTAGGTAAATGTAGAGGCAGCGTGCCGACGGCGATCACATCGACTCTGGAACCATTCCCGACGCGCATCGTCACCTCGTCCTTCGACAGTCTCCGTTTATTCCGCAGCTCCTGCTGTGAGTTACAAATATGAGCAACGTCACCGGTATCAAATACCCAGGAGTTACTACGAGTACTGGTAAGGTAAACATCAATTACATGTATATCAAATATACCTTTGGTGTTGCTGGCCTTCTTATCCGCTAAGTATTTGGGGCAGTTCTGCTTCCAGTGACCCTTCCCCTTGCAATAAAAGCACTCAGTCTCAGGCTTGGGTCCATTCTTTGACTTCTTCCCGGCAACTGGCTTACCGGGCGCGGCAACATCCTTACCGTCCTTCTTGAAGTTCTTCTTGCCCTTGCCCTTCTTGAACTTAGTGGTCTTATTGACCATCAACACTTGATGTTCTTTCTTGATTTCAGCCTCTGCTGACTTCAGCATCGAGAACACTTCAGGAATGGTCTTCACCATCCCCTGCATGTTGTAGTTCCTCACAAAGCTCTTGTAGCTTGGTGGGAGCGACTGGAGGATTCTGTCAATGACCGCCTCATCTGGGAGGTTAATGTTCAGCTGGGTCATACGGTTGTGCAACCCAGACATCTTTAGGATGTGCTCACTGACAGAACTGTTTTCCTCCATCTTACAACTGTAGAACTTGTTAGAGACATCATATCTCTCGACCCGGGCATGAGCTTGAAAAACTAGTTTCAGCTCTTCGAACATCTCATATGCTCCGTGTTGCTCAAAACGCTTTTGGAGCCCCGGTTCTAAGCTGTAAAGCATGCCGCACTGAACGAGGGAGTAATCATCAGCACGAGTTTGCCAAGCATTCATAATGTCTTGGTTCTCTGGGACGGGAGCGTCACCTAGCGGTCCATCTAGGACATATTGCTTCCTGGCAGCTATGAGGATGATCCTCAGGTTCCGGACCCAGTCCGTATAGTTGCTACCGTCATCTTTCAGCTTGGTTTTCTCTAGGAACGCGTTGAAGTTCATGTTGACATTAGCGTTGGCCATTTGATCTACAAGACATATTTGCAAAGGTTTTAGACTAAGTTCATGATAATAAAGTTCTAATCAAATGAACTCCCACTTAGATTAGACATCCCTCTAGTAATCTAAGTGTCACACGATCCGAGTCGACTAGGCCGTGTCCGATCATCACGTGAGACGGACTAGTCATCGTCGGTGAACATCTTCATGTTGATCGTATCTTCCATACGACTCGTGTTCGACCTTTCGGTCTCCGTGTTCCAAGGCCATGTCTGTACATGCTAGGCTCGTCAAGTTAACCCTAAGTGTTTTCGTTGTGTAAAACTGTCTTACACCCGTTGTATGTGAACGTAAGAATCCATCACACCCGATCATCACGTGGTGCTTAGAAGCGACGAACTGTAGCAACGGTGCACAGTTAGGGGGGAACACTTCTTGAATTTTTTTAAGGGATCATCTTATTTACTACCGTCGTCCTAAGTAAACAAGATGCATAAACATAATAAACATCACATGCAATTATATAGTTGTGACATGATATGGCCAATATCATATAGCTCCATTGATCTCCATCTTCAGGGCTCCATGATCATCTTGTCACCGGCTTGACACCATGATCTCCATCATCATGATCTCCATCATCGTGTCTTCATGAAGTTGTCACGCCAACGACTACTTCTACTTCTATGGCTAACGCGTTTAGCAATAAAGTAAAGTAGTTTACATGGCGTTCTTCAATGACACGCAGGTCATACAAAAAATAAAGACAACTCCTATGGCTCCTGCCGGTTGTCATACTCATCGACATGCAAGTCGTGAATCCTATTACAAGAACATGATCTCATACATCACAATTCATCATTCATCACAACTTCTGGCCATATCACATCACATGATCAATCGCTGCAAAAACAAGTTAGACGTCCTCTAATTGTTGTTGCATCTTTTACGTGGCTGCAATTGGGTTCTAGCAAGAACGTTTTCTTACCTACGAATAACCACAACGTGATTTTATCAACTTCTATTTACCCTTCATAAGGGCCCTTTTCATCGAATCCGCTCCAACTAAAGTGGGAGAGACAGACACCCGCCAGCCACCTTATGCAACTAGTGCATGTCAATCGGTGGAACCGGTCTCACGTAAGCGTACGTGTAAGGTTGGTCCGGGCCGCTTCATCCCACAATACTGCTGAAGCAAGAAAAGACTAGTAGAGGCAAGCAAGTTGACAAGATCCACGCCCACAACAAAATTGTGTTCTACTTGTGCATTAGAGAACTACGCATAGACCTAGCTCATGATGCCACTGTTGGGGAACGTTGCAGAAAATTAAAATTTTTCATACGGTTTCACCAAGATCCACCTATGAGTTCATCTAAGCAACGAGTCATGGGAGAGAGTTTGCATCTACATACCACTTGTAGATCACGTGCGGAAGCTTGAAAGGTGATGATGGAGTCGTACACGGCGTGATTCAGATCACCGATGTCCAAGTGCTGAACGGACAGCACCTCCGCGTTCAACACACGTACGGGACGGGAGACGTCTCCTCCTTCTTGATCCAGCAAGGGGGAAGGAGAGGTTGAGGAAGCTCGCTCCAACGGTAGCACGACGGCGTGGTGATGTTGGTGCAGCAGTACTCCGACAGGGCTTCGCCAAGCGCTTAACGGAGGAGGAGAGGTGTTGGGGAGGGGAGGGGCTGCGCCTTGGAGTTGTGTACAATAGCCCTCCCTCCACCCCTCTATTATAGGGGAAGGGGCAAGGGGGGCCAACCCCTCTAGATGGGATCTAGAGGGGGGGCGGCGGCCAGGGAGGGGAGGCTTGCCCCCCAAGCAAGGGGGGCGCCCCCTTTAGGGTTTCCCTCCCAACCCTAGGCGCATGGGCCCAAGGTGGGGGGGCGCGCCCAGCCCTCCAGGGGCTGGCTCCCTCCCCTTTGCGGCCCATGTGGCCCTCCGGGAGGGGTGGACCCTCCCGGTGGACCCCCGGAACCCCTCCGGTGGCCCCGGTACAATACCGATAACCCCCGGAAACTTTCCGGTGTCCGTGTGACAACTTCCCATATATAAAACTTCACCTCCGGACCATTCCGGAACTCCTCGTGACGTCCGGGATCTCATCCGAGACGCTGAACAACATTCGGTAGTCACATACTAGTCTTCCTAATAACCCTAGCATCACCGAACCTTAAGTGTGAAGACCCTACGGGTTCGGGAGACATGCAGACATGACCGAGATCACTCTCCGGTCAATAACCAACAGCGGGATCTGGATACCCATGTAGGCTCCCACATGCTCCTCGATGATTTCATCGGTTGAACCACGATGTCGAGGATTCGATCAAACCCCGTATGCAATTCCCTTTGTCAATCGGTACGTTACTTGCCAGAGACTCGATCGTCGGTATCCCAATACCTTGTTCAGTCTCGTTACCGGCAAGTCACTTTACTCGTACCGTAATGCATGATCCTGTGGCCAACACCTTGGTCATTTTGAGCTCATTATGATGATGCATTACCGAGTGGGCCCAGAGATACCTCTCCGTCATACGGAGTGACAAATCCCAGTCTCGATCCGTGTCAACCCAATAGATACTTTCGGAGATACCTGTAGTGCATCTTTATAGTCACCCAGTTATGTTGTGACGTTTGATAAACCCAAAGCACTCCTACGGTATCCAGGAGTTACACGATCTCATGGTCGAAGGAAGAGATACTTGACATTGGCAAAGCTCTAGCAAACGAACTACACAATCTTTGTGCTATGCTTAGGATTGGGTCTTGTCCATCACATCATTCTCCTAATGATGTGATCCCGTTATCAACGACATCCAATGTCCATAGCCAGGAAACCATGACTATCTGTTGATCACAACGAGCTAGTCAACTAGAGGCTCACTAGGGACGTATTGTGGTCTATGTGTTCACACGTGTATTACGATTTCCGGATAATACATTTATAGCATGAACAAAAGACAATTATCATGAACAATGAAATATAATGATACTTTTATTATTGCCTCTAGGGCATATTTCCAACAACCACAATCCGATCATTTGTGCAGCTCCACTAAAATCGAGAGGACCATCCTTGTTTGCAAAGATATCCAGTCAGTGTGATTACAATAATAGTGGAACTAGATGAAACATAACACACATAAATAGAAGTCGATCACCTCTACGATCTCTCTTTAGGACTAACTTCTTGTTGAATAAGATTAGGCACGCAGTTGGATGAGGAGGATAGCAAAACCAATCTCCCTTTCCGCAGTCCCACAGAAATGTAAAAACGTTGCCCGTGTGACATTTTGGCGGAACTGCACAAAACACTCTTTAAAAAAAAAGTGATTTGTGCAGTGCACCAAAAGGTCGCAATAGCAAAGAGGTGAAAATGGATAGCCCTGTTTGCAAAAGGAGGTCGAAAGGAAACAATTACTGCCCAATAACACGAGTTGAAGACACATATGCCGACTGAGGGAGTCCTGGATTAGGGGGTATCCGGACAGGCGGACTATGTACATCGTCCGGACTATTGAAGCGTGAAGATACAAGACTCAAGACTCCGTCCCGTGTCCGGATGGGACTCTCCTTTGCGTGGAAGGCAAGCTTGGCGATCTGGATATTGTATTTCCTTCCTTGTAACCGACTCCGTGTAAACCCTTGCCCTCTCCGGTGTCTATATAAAACGGAGAGGTTGGTCCTTAGAAGGCTGATCACAGTTACAATCATAATCATCATAGGCTAGCTTCTAGGGTTTAGCCTCTACGATCTCGTGGTAGATCTACTCTTGTACTACTCATATCGTCAATATTAATCAAGCAGGAAGTAGGGTTTTACCTCCATCGAGAGGGCCCGAACCTGGGTAAACATTGTGTCACTTGCTTCCTGTTACCATCAGCCTAAGACACACAGATCGGGACCCCCTACCCGAGATCCGCCGGTTTTGACACCGACATTGGTGCTTTCATTGAGAGTTCCACTATGTCGTCACTGCATGGCTCGATGGCTCCTTCAATCATCGTCAACAACACGGTCCAGGGTGAGGCTTTTCTCCCCAGACATATCTTCGTGTTCGCCGGCTTCGCACTACGGGCTAATTCGCTTGGCCATCTGGAGCGGACCGACAGCTATGCCCTTGGCCACCAGATCAGGTTCGGAAACCTGAACTACATGATGGATATTCGCGGAGACTTGGTCTTTGGGCCTGTGCCAGGAGCACCGGACAGTCACGATGAGCACGGCTTAGACCTGCCGTCGGACAATGCTCGGGACATCGCCCCCGTAGTAGCCCCGGACCTAAATCTGGAGCAGGCTGCGTTGCCTAAGGACGGAGGGATGGACCCCGCCCCGCAGGCCGCACACACGTCGGCGGTAGAGCCGAACACATGCCTCGCTTCTAAGGAAGCCTGTGACTCCGGACCCCCGGACTCGTATCCGGTTGTAAGTTCCAGTCTGCGCACTCCTGAGCCCGTCGAGCCTGGTTGGGCTCCGGTAATGGAGTTTACCGCTGCGGATATCTTCCAGCACTCGTGCTTTGGTGACATGCTGAACTCATTAAAGTCCCTCTCTTTGTCAGGAGGATCTGGGCCGAACTATGTCCGGCTCGAGTGGGAAGCAGGCGGCGAAGGAATTCGCTGCCCACCCACCACCCACTTCATTGCCACGGTCGATGATTTAACCGACGTGCTTGACTTTGACTCCGAAGACATCGACAGTATGGACGACGATGCAGGAGAAGTACAGGAACCACCGCTCACAGGGCGGTGGACAACTAACTCATCATACGATATATATATGGTGGACACTCCAAAGGAAACCAACGGCGATGAGGCAATGGAGGATAGCCCCTCAGGGAGAAAAACAAAGCATGGGCATTGTCGACGCCGCTCCAAGCCCTGCCACAGCAATACCAGCCCAGGAGACGAAAAGAATCCGGATGGTGCCGAAGAGGAATACAACCCTGATCAGCCCGCCTTCGAGCAGGCCGAGCAGGAAGACGAGCAGGTCAGCCCAAACAAACAGGCAACAGAAGGATATCCGGAGGAGGACAACTACATGCCCCCCTCCGAAGACAAGATTAGCCTCGGCGACGACAAGTTCGGTGTGCCTGAGGATCCCATCGGGTAGGAGTGCTTCAAGCATCGGCTTATAGCCACAGTGAGGAGCCTGAAAAAGAAGCAGCAACAACTGCAAGCTGATCAAGACCCGCTCACAGATAGATAGACTGATGTCCTGGCAGCCGAGGAATATGGACTCGAGTGCCACACGGCTGAACGGCCACCTCGTGGCCGGGATAAAATGGCATATCAGCCCGAATACCAGCCCACACCCCCACGCCAATACACTACGGCCCGGGGCAACAGGCAAGACCTGCAAGATATAATGGAAAACAATGCAGGACAGCCAAGATCGATCTTGTGACGCCCCCGATTCAATTGTACACTAATCATACATGCAAACATGTACGATCAAGATTAGGGACTCACGGGAAGATATCACAACACAACTCTAAAAATAAAATAAGTCATACAAGCATCATAATACAAGCCATGGGCCTCGAGGGCTCGAATACAAGTGGTCGATCATAGACGAGTCAGCGTAAGCAACAATATCTGAGTACAGACATAAGTTAAACAAGTTTGCCTTAAGAAGGCTAGCACAAACTGGGATACAGATCAAAAGAGGCGCAGGCCTCCTGCCTGGGATCCTCCTAACTACTCCTGGTCGTCGTCAGTGGCCTACACATAGTAGTAGGCACCTCCAGTGTAGTAGGAGTCGTCGTCGACGGTGGCGTCTGGCTCCTGGGCTCCAGCCTCTGGTTGCAACAACCAGGAAGAAAAGAAAGGAGCAATATCGGTGGACTGAACTACAGAATGCCAGAATAAGAGGGGGATAGCTAGTCCTATCGAAGACTACGCTTCTGGCAGCCTCCGTCATGCAGCATGTAGAAGAGAGTAGATTGAAGTCCTCCAAGTAGCATCGCATAGCATAATCCAACCCGACGATCCTCCCCTCGTCGCCCTGTGGAAAAGCGATCACCGGGTTGTTTGTGGAACTTGTCTGGGTGTGTTTTATTAAGTATCCGGTTCTAGTTGTCATAAGGTCAAGGTACAACTCCGGATCGTCCTTTTACCGAGGGACACGGCTATTCGAATAGATAAACTTCCCTGCAGGGGTGCACCACATACCCCAACACGCTTGATCCCATTTGGTCAGACAGACTTTCCTGGGTCATGCCCGGCCTCGGAAGATCAACACGTCGCAGCCCCACCTAGGCACAATAGAGAGATCAGCACGCCGATCTAAATCCTATGCATGCAGGGGTCTAGGCCCATCGCCCATTGCACACATGCTTGTTGCGAGGGCGGCCGAAAGCAGACCTAGCCTCCCTAATACAAGAGCAGGCGTTCCAGTCCAATCCGGCGCGCGCCGCTCCGTCGCTGACGTCAAAAAGGCTTCGGCTGATACCACGATGTCGAGTGCCGATAACTGTTCCCGCGTAGTTGGTTAGTGCGTATAGGCCAGTGGCCAGACTCAGATCAAATACCAAGAACTTGTTAAGCGTGTCATTATGAAGTAACCGTGGACGCCGACCAGGGCCAGGCCCACCTCTCGCCTAGGTGGTCTCAACCTGCCCTGTCGCTCCGCCACATAGTAACAGTCGGGGGCCGTCGAGAACCTAGGCCCACCTCTACCGGGATGGAGCCACCTGTCCTTTCAGCCCCCACATCGGAATCACTTGTGGGTACTCACCGAGTCGACCCGACTTTAGTCACCACCTAAATAGTATGCATATATGGTATATACCCGTGATCACCTTCCGAGTGATCACGGCCCAATAGTATAGCATGGTAGACTGACAAGAATGTAGGGCCACTAATGGTAAACTAGCATCCTATACTAAGCATTTAGGATCGCAGGTAAGGTATCAACAGATGTAGCAACAATGACAGGCTATGCAACAGAATAGGAGTAATCGAAACAGTAACCTATGGGGCATGGGGGGCCCCTTTTCTGGTTCGGAGAGGGGGTGCGGAGGCTGCGTGCGGAGCGGATCGAGGTCCCGGGCGCGCGGGGGAGTGAGAGAGACGAGCGATTTTTACCCAGCTTCGGAGCTCTCCGGAGAGATAAAACTCCTACTGCTGCTTTGTGTTGTTATTTGATCTTGCTCGAATACGAGCGCAAGGTGGTGTGGTGTGTATGTGTTGGACCGGACTCTGATCCTGCGTCCTCAGATGAACCCTAAAACCTACCTTTCCGAACCCTCCGAACCCCTTCTACATGCGCATGGGCCTCCCTTTTATAGTCTAAAGGGGGCACCAACAGGTGGCAACGTAAGAAGAGGGGGTAGAAAGGTAAAAACGCAGGTTGGTGTAACAGTGACCAACAGTGCCCCTACCTAACTGACGGTAGGGGACAAGGGCATTTAATGCCCGTCCGGTCGCCCCAACAGTGCAGGGAGGCGATCGTCAAGTGAGCCATCGGTTGCCACGACGGCGTCTCTGTCATCTCCGCTTGCCACCTCGCTCCGCATGGCTGTGTAGTGCCTCGCCACGTGCCTTTGGGACGGCCTTGTGATGACACGTCGCAGGATGTGCTGGAGTTTGGTTGGCAATCTTGCCGCGGCAAGTGCCTTGCCGCGGTCCTCCTCTTGTCGTGTCGGCAAGCTTGCCGGTGCTCGGGCCTTGCCGGGGCGCGCGGGGCGCTGTGGCAAGTCCCCTGGAGCTGCCTCGGTCGGCCTTCCCGGCAAGCTCCTCTTGCCGGGGCCTTTGTTCTCTTTCCGGCGAGCTCTTCTTGCCGGGCCTTGGTTGGCCTTCCCGGCAAGCTCCTCTTGCCGGGGCCTTGGTTGGCCTTCCCGGCAAGCTCCTCTTGCCGGGGCCTTGGTTGGCCTTCCCGGCAAGCTCCTCTTGCCGGGGCTTTTTAGCTCGAGTATTCTGTCCCTGAGCGGCATCAACGTAGCCGCGGAGGACCTTGGCGGACGCCCGGCAAGCCCTGCCGCGGGTTGCCGCGACTGCCCGTGCACAAGTTCGGGGTACTAAGGTACCCCCCTACTTTAGTACACTGATAGTAGCCCCCGGGCCTGGGCCATACACGGTGCCGAGCATTGTTGGGCCAGGCCCAAAACAGTGCACGGGCACGCGTGGCCTAGGTCCACACAAAATCGGACTCCGCCCCCACTGCGTCCTCCCGCAGCGGCACGCGTCAAATGCGGCATCGTGGGCGATGTGGGCGGTGCGTGCGGGGCTGAGTCCTCGCGAGCACGCATCGAGCCATGATGGAGGGGACGACCCACGCCCTCCCTCCTAAACGGAGGTAGGTGTGGGGGCGTGGTGCATTTACTGGACGGGGCTAGCGCGCGGCTTTTGAGGCGTCCGCTCCCATGCTCACGAGGTGGGGCGAGACTGCCTCACCCGTCCACTCGGCGCTGCATCCCTGCCACGCGGCTCCCATGCGCTTGGGGTCACGGACGGTGGGATTGGGGAATCCGGGCCAGCGTGAGCAGAGACAGCGGATCGGGCTCGATTCCCTGCTCTCCCGTGCCTTGATTCGCCGAGCGGGGCGGCCGGGCTCCCACCCTGCTCCTTTATAAGGGGCAGGGGGAGGGCATAGAAGCCCACACTCCTTCATCTCCTTCCTTTCCTTTTTAACTTTTGCTCCCCTTCCTCCCATTCGTCATGGAGGAAGGGAATCCTGGCCCCTCGTCGGTGGCAGCGAGGGTTGCCGCCAGACAGCGCATCCCTCCCTCTGTCGCTCCTGCGGCGGCGGAGCCGGTCGAGAGGGGAAGAGGGAGGGGGCGAGGCCGAGGGCGAGGACGAGGGCGTGGCCGAGGCGCTCGGGGGAGAGGCGGCCGGGGTGGTGCGCCACCCCCGTCTCCGCCGACGGCTCCTCTCCTCGAGGCGGTCCACATTGGGGACGACCCCTGGGAGTTCTTCGTCAAGCTGCGCCGGGCACCTCGTCGACGCCTCCGTCTTCCGGCTCCATTTGCGAGCGTGATGGAGCCGGACCCGCCCGAGATGCTGGAGTTGTGCATGAGGGGCTGCGGGATCAGCGGCACTCGAGTTAGTGTCGTATCCCCAGCCCCCGGCGTGATGTACTTTGACCAAGGGTGGAAGACGTTCGCCCGCATCCATAGCTTGACGGCGGGGTTTACCCTCCATTTTAAGTTAATGGAGGGCAACCTTCTCGCCGTCAAGGTCTTCGGGGACTCCGGCACCCGGGCGAGATGTTGCGTGGACAGCTCCTCCGATAGCGAAGGTCCCTCCTCGAGCGAGAGTGACGAGGAGGGGAGCGATGGCGACGACGAGGGCGGCGGGTCCGACTAGGCGTCGGACGCTGCCTCGCGCGCGCCACCGGTGACCCCATCATCCGGGTCGCCGACCTTTTGAACTCCCCGGGGCCGTCTCCTTGGGCGGCTGGCGTAGGGAGGCGGCGGAAGAGGAAGAGGGGTGGCGGCGAGGCCGTCAAGTCGGAGTACGAGGGTGGGGTGCCCTCGACAGCGTGCTGACGTCCTGCCGCCCCGTCTTCGAGCTCTGCCTCCGGTGCCTCCATCTCCGCCAAGCTCCTGGCCGGGCCCCGGGAAGTTCTCTTGGTGTCTTCTGGCACCCGTAGCTCGCCTAGACGTTTCTTTTGCCCTTCCCGGCAAGCTTCTCTTGGCGGGGCCTCCTTGACCTACTTCCTGAAGAGAAAACAGGATAGGGATTACGGGCACCTTATCTTTTAATTTGTAAGCCTTCGGGCCTTAGCTGTATTTAAAGCTTGTAATCCTCTCTATCATGTTTTTCATCCTCCATGGACTCACACTAAATAGGGATGTTTTTTAATGAAAAGAGGGGAAAGCTTGCCGGATTAAGTCTTTTACTTGATTGCGTGCCCTGTACGTTTTCACCCTACGCTTTCAGGGAACTTGCCGGCGCGGGCACCTTGCCGTGGGCGCCGAGTGCGGAACGTCGGCAACGGAACTGCAACCGACAGGAAACCTTGTCGCGGAGCTAGTCGTTGCTTACTTAAGTCGTTGAGCGGACTCGAAACGACAGTAAGGCAACTAGCTACGAGTTGGTTCCCTGCCGGCGGTGTCGCGGCCGACAAGAAACCTTGTCGTCGGGCTAGCCGCAGTTCACCTAAATTGTCGAGCAGACTCGAGGCAACAGTCGGTGCGCGACTAGCTACGAGTCGGTTCCTCCACGCACAGGTTCTTTTCGTACAAGGCATGATCGTTCAGAGACGCGGCTTCGCTTTCCCCAGCCCACAAGAGGATGCATGACGAGGGATGGAAAACTTATCTGGTATTACAGCCCCCGGCGACTCCGGCTTGCTGGGGGTGAATCTTGATATTTGCAGCCCCCGGCAACTTTGGCTCCGCCGGGACCTAAGTGCTGGTGCGCCTTGCTCTGTCCTTGCCGCCAGCGTTGTAGCCCCGGGGAACCCTGACTTGCCGTGTAGGGATCTTGGCGGCCGCAGCCCCCAGTGAAATCGGCTTGTCGGGGCCTCTTCGCCAGTGCGCCCTTCTGGTTTCTCTTTGTCGCTGTTATTACAGTCACAAAAATAACTAAGACAGCGCCGAAATAAGTTATTCTTTGCAACGTAATCTCAAGTTGGGCAATGCGATGCCATGTTTCATCCTTTGCATGTTTACACTCTACGCTTCTAGGGAACTTGCCGGTGCTAACACACTTGCTGAGTGCGGAACGTCAGCAGCCTGCTGGCGGTGTTGTACCCGGCAAGAAACCTCCTCGGGCCAGTTGCAGCGCACTTGCATTGTTGAGCGGACTCGAAAACAAAGCAAGGGCGCAACTTAACCACGAGTTAGCTCCTCTGCGCACAAGTTTCTCATACAAAGGACGTACCATGGCAAGGCTTGCTACGTTACATCCTCGACTTCATTATACCCCTTGTACGTTTTTGCCCTACGCTTCTAGGGAACTTGCCGGTGCTAACACACTTGCTGAGTGCGGAACGTCAGCAGCCTGCTGGCGGTGTTGTACCCGGCAAGAAACCTTCTCGGGCCAGTTGCAGCGCGCTTGCATTGTTGAGCGGACTCGAAAACAAAACAAGGGTGCAACTTAACCATGAGTTGGCTCCTCAGCGCACGGGTTTTTCGTACAAGGGACGAACGTACGAGGAACATAACATAAGCGCCCAAAACTAAAGAAAAGAGCTATGCGCTCGAGCTCGGGTGACTTAGCTTTTCTGTCTTTCGCGGTCCGGCGAAGCCGCGCTCCTCCCTTGACTCCTTCCCTTGTACGTTTTCACCCCCCCCCCCCCCCCCGCGCTTTCAGGGAACCTGCCGGTGTAAACACACTTGCTGAGTGCGGGACATCAGCAGCCCGCTGGCGGTGTTGCTTCCGGCAAGAAGAACTCGTCGGGCTAGTTGCGGCGCGCTTTCGTCGTTGAGCGGACTCGAAACGTATCAAGGGCCCAACTTAGCCACGATTCGACCCTTCTGCGCGCAGGTTCTTCGTACAAGGTACGGATTCTCAGGGAGTACAATCCAAAAGCTTAAAGTTGGACGCTTTTTTCACCCTACTGGCTAGCGGAGCTCGATGGTGCATCCTCGACGGCAGCGCGGCACTCCGGGGAGGCGTGCTTGCCGGAGATGGTACCAGAGCTGTTCTTGCCGGGCTTGATCTTTGGCGGATTTGCCTTTGCTTTCTTGCACTTGCCGGTGGAGCTCGATGGTGCGCTCTCGACGGCAGCGCAGCACTCCGAGGAGGCGCGCTTGCCGGAGTGGGCATCAGGGCTGCACTTGCCGGACTTGAGCTTCTCCGGGCACGGTCTACTTCCGTGGCCGCCGGGCACCTATGGGGCACGGGGGGCCCCTTTTCTGGTTCGGAGAGGGGGTGCGGAGGCCGCGCGCAGAGCGGATCGAGGTCCCGGGCGCGCGGGGGAGTGAGAGAGACGAGCGATTTTTACCCAGCTTCGGAGCTCTCCGGAGAGATAAAACTCCTACTGCTGCTTTGTGTTGTTATTTGATCTTGCTCGAATACGAGCGCAAGGTGGTGTGGTGTGTATGTGTTGGACCGGACCCTGATCCTGCGTCCTCAGATGAACCCTAAAACCTACCTTTCCGAACCCTCCGAACCCCTTCTACGTGCGCATGGGCCTCCCTTTTATAGTCTAAAGGGGGCACCAACAGGTGGCAACGTAAGAAGAGGGGGTACAAAGGTAAAAACGCAGGTTGGTGTAACAGTGACCAATAGTGCCCCTACCTAACTGACGGTAGGGGACAAGGGCATTTAATGCCCGTCCGGTCGCCCCAACAGTGCAGGGAGGCGATCGTCAAGTGAGCCACCGGTTGCCACGATGGCGTCTCTGTCGTCTCCGCTTGCCACCTCGCTCCGCATGGCTGGGTAGTGCCTCGCCACGTGCCTTTGGGACGGCCTTGTGATGACACGTCGCAGGATGTGCTGGAGTTTGGTTGGCAATCTTTCCGCGGCAAGTGCCTTGCCGCGGTCCTCCTCTTGTCGTGTCGGCAAGCTTGCCGGTGCTCGGGCCTTGCCGGGGCGCGCGGGGCGCTGTGGCAAGTCCCTTGGAGGTGCCTCGGTCGGCCTTCGCGGCAAGCTCCTCTTGCCGGGGCCTTTGTTCTCTTCCCGGCGAGCTCTTCTTGCCGGGCCTTGGTTGGCCTTCCCGGCAAGCTCCTCTTGCCGGGGCCTTGGTTGGCCTTCCCGGCAAGCTCCTCTTCCCGGGGCCTTGGTTGGCCTTCCCGGCAAGCTCCTCTTGCCGGGGCTTTTTAGCTCGAGTATTCTGTCCCTGAGCGGCATCAACGTAGTCGCGGAGGACCTTGGCGGACGCCCGGCAAGCCCTGCCGCGGGTTGCCGCGACTGCCCGTGCACAAGTTCGGGGTACTAAGGTACCCCCCTACTTTAGTACACCGACAGTAGCCCCCGGGCCTAGGCCATACACGGTGCCGAGCGTTGTTGGGCCAGGCCCAAAACAGTGCACGGGCACGCGTGGCCTGGGTCCACACAAAATCGGACTCCGCCCCCACCGCGTCCTCCCGCAGCGGCACGCGTCAAATGCGGCATCGTGGGCAATGTGGGCGGTGCGTGCGGGGCTGAGTCCTCGCGAGCACGCATCGAGCCATGATGGAGGGGACGGCCCACGCCCTCCCTCCTAAACGGAGGTAGGTGTGGGGGCGTGGTGCATTTACTGGACGGGGCTAGCGCGCGGCTTTTGAGGCGTCCGCTCCCATGCTCATGGGGTGGGGCGAGACTGCCTCACCCGTCCACTCGGCGCTGCATCCCTGCCACGCGGCTCCCATGCGCTTGGGGTCACGGACGGTGGGATTGGGGAATCCGGGCCGGCGTGAGCAGAGACAGCGGATCGGGCTCGATTCCCTGCTCTCCCGTGCCTTGATTCGCCGAGCGGGGCGGCCGGGCTCCCACCCTGCTCCTTTATAAGGGGCAGGGGAGGGCACAGAAGCCCACACTCCTTCATCTCCTTCCTTTCCTTTTTAACTTTTTCTCCCCTTCCTCCCTTTCGTCATGGAGAAAGGGAATCCTGGCCCCTCGTCGGTGGCGGCGAGGGTTGCCGCCAGACAGCGCATCCCTCCCTCTGTCGCTCCTACGGCGGCGGAGCCGGTCAAGAGGGGAAGAGGGAGGGGGCGAGGCCGAGGGCGAGGACGAGGGTGTGGCCGAGGCGCTCGGGGGAGAGGCGGCCGGGGTGGTGCGCCACCCCCGTCTCCGCCGACGGCTCCTCTCCTCGAGGCGGTCCACATTGGGGACGACCCCTGGGAGTTCTTCGTCAAGCTGCGCCGGGCACCTCGTCGACGCCTCCGTCTTCCGGCTCCATTTGCGGGCGCGATGGAGCCGGACCCGCCCGAGATGCTGGAGTTGCGCATGAGGGGCTGCGGGATCAGCGGCACTCGAGTTAGTGTCGTATCCCCAGCCCCCGGTGTGATGTACTTCGACCAAGGGTGGAAGACGTTCGCCCGCATCCATAGCTTGACGGCGGGGTTTACCCTCCATTTTAAGTTAATGGAGGGCAACCTTCTCGCCGTCAAGGTCTTCGGGGACTCCGGCACCCGGGCAAGATGTTGCGTGGACAGCTCCTCCGATAGCGAAGGTCCCTCCTCGAGCGAGAGTGACGAGGAGGGGAGCGATGGCGACGACGAGGGCGGCGGGTCCGACTAGGCGTCGGATGCTGCCTCGCGCGCGCCACCGGCGACCCCATCATCCGGGTCGCCGGCCTTCTGAACTCCCCGGGGCCGTCTCCTTGGGCGGCTGGCGTAAGGAGGCGGCGGAAGAGGAAGAGGGGTGGCGGCGAGGCCGTCAAGTCGGAGTACGAGGGCGGGGTGCCCTCGACAGCGTGCTGACGTCCTGCCGCCCCATCTTCGAGCTCTGCCTCCGGCGCCTCCGTCTCCGCCAAGCTCCTGGCCGGGCCCCGGGAAGTTCTCTTGGTGTCTTCTGGCACCCGTAGCTCGCCTAGGCGTTTCTTTTGCCCTTCCCGGCAAGCTTCTCTTGCCGGGGCCTCCTTGACCTACTTCCTGAAGAGAAAACAGGAGAGGGATTACGGGCACCTTATCTTTTAATTTGTAAGCCTTCGGGCCTTAGCTGTATTTAAAGCTTGTAATCCTCTCTATCATGTTTTTCATCCTCCATGGACTCACACTAAATAGGGATGTTTTTTAATGAAAAGAGGGGAAAGCTTGCCGGATTAAGTCTTTTACTTGATTGCGTGCCCTGTACGTTTTCACCCTACGCTTTCAGGGAACTTGCCGGCGCGGGCACCTTGCCGTGGGCGCCGAGTGCGGAACGTCGGCAACAGAACTGCAACCGACAGGAAACCTTGTCGCGGATTTCTATGATTTTTCATCCGAGCTACGGTCTAATTTATATGATTTTTCAAAGTTTTAAAGTTTTTCCGAATTATTATTAATTCGAAAATAAATGTGAAATACTAGGTGCACCCAGCTATGGGTACACAGAAGTGTACCAGAGGGGCTGACATGTGGGTCCAGGGGGTTAGGTTGACCCAGTCAACATTTGACTAGTCAACATAGGAATAGTATAAGCGGGTTCCGTGTGTCATAGACTTGGGCACTTTTTAATTTAATTTGTTACCTTAATTTACAGGGTCCACATGTCATAGGAACTACCCTAACCATTATTTATCCTAACTAGTACTACTAATCAGCTAACTAAACTAAACAGGGCTGGCCTCATCCAGAGAGTCAGCCGGCCATGCGCGCACACACAACACACACACACCTAGCTCATGGCCATGGCCATGCCCAGCCGTAGTAGTGGTTGGAGCAGAGCAGCATCAGCGAATAGTAAGTAGCAGAAGCAAAGCAGCAGTAAGTAGCAGAAGCGCATAGAGTTAGAGTAGCGGGGCAGCACAGCAGGAAGCAGCAGCGGCAGTAGCCGAGCAGCAACAGCAGCACAGCAGCGGCACTGCAAGGAGAAGCAGCAGCAGGGCGAGTGCCGGAGTAGTGGGCGGCGCAGGCGCACGTCCAGGGCGCAGCGGGCGCACGCACGTGCGGCCAGACGCGGCCAGGGGACGGCTGACGCGCAGCTGGTTGCGGCCAGGGGCGTGGCGGGGCACAAGCTCCATACATGGCGGCGGGGCGGCTAAACGGCGACGGATCAAGGGGGCGAGCAGGGGGAGCGGGCAGATGAGCTCATAGTGAGCTCGAGGACGTGGTCGGGGTGGCCGGGGACGGACCAGAGTAGCGGCAAACAACGGCGGACAACGACGATGTACGCGGAGGTGACGATGTCGATGGCGAATGTACGGGACGTCCCAGCTCCAGTTGTTGCTCGGGGAAGACGAAGTCGAGGGTGGCGGTCCTCCTGGACGGATCCACAAGCGCCGGAGAGCACATTGTCCGCGGCAATGGCAACGAGGTGTATAGTCACCACGCGAGGTTCCGGGCTCGATTCCGAGCCGAGGAGGCGATTCGATGGGGAAAGTGAGGGGATCGGTCGAGAGCTGGCTAGGGTTTTCAGGGGACGCTCTTATAGGCCGAGGGGAGTTGACATGGTGGCCATCCGGCCATGGCACCGTGGGATGGCCGCCACGCCATGGCCTCTGCCTTCTGCTGTGTACAGGAGAAAAGGAAAGGCCTGTGGTGGGCTGGGCCGTGCACTATAGCACTGGGCCTCTAGTGCACAGTGTGCACTTAGACTCTGTTCCTTCTTCTAGTTTTCTGTTATGTATTTTCTCCACCATTTTGTATTTTAATTTAATCCAAATAAGTTTTGTTGAATACAAAACTTGTCACATAAATAGTAGGCAATGTTTTGAGCTAGCACACACGATTTCAAGTGGTTTGTAAGTACATAAACATTCATTTATTCTGAAATGGCTAATTTATTTGTTGTTGGACCACTTACTAATTTCCTAGGGATTTATCTGTGAGTCAAATGAAGTTGGTACCATCATGGCAATGATCAAGGGAATTTATAAAATAGTGTGAACATTTTAGTTTTATTTTTTGAAAACTTTTGTTGGTTGCCATTGTTTTTGAATTCAAATTTGTATCGATTTCAAACTAATGTGCGATTAGCAACAGTAATCGAGGTGATGTGGCATCATTAGCAGAGGTTCACTGTGGCTTAATTAGCCAGGCGTCACAGATCTACAGATCGCGTGGGCGTGCCATAGCACGCGACGATGACCGTCACGCCGGATACACTATCAACAAGTCCAGCCGGGCTGAACACAGCCACCCAGACCAATTCGAACTGCGTAGCCACATAGCCCGACACGAGGCGCCGCGCACCCCCTCTGGTTCACTGACAAAGTGATGGATCATGAATTCCCAGAAGGGTTCAAACCCGTAAACATCGAATCATACGATGGCACAACAGACCCCGCAGTATGGATCGAAGATTTCCTTCTCCACATTCACATGGCCCACGGAGACGATCTACACGCCATCAAGTATCTTCCCCTTAAGCTCAAAGGACCTGCCCGGCACTGGCTAAACAGCCTGCCAGCAAACTCCATTGACAATTGGGAAAACCTGGAAGATGCATTCCTCGACAACTTCCAGGGCACATATGTGCGACCACCGGACGCCCGATGACTTGAGCCACATTACTCAACAGCCCAGAGAGTCAGCCAGGAAATTCTGGACTCGGTTCCTAACTAAAAAGAACCAAATAGTCGAATGTCCAGACGCCGAAGCCCTGGCGGCTTTTAAGCATAATATCCGTGACGAGTGGCTCGCCCGACACCTCGGCCAGGAAAAACCTAAGTCCATGGCAGCTCTCACAATACTAATGACCCGCTTTTGCGCGGGCGAGGACAGTTGGTTGGCCCGCAGCAGCACTATGCCACATTCTGGCACTCCGGATGTCTGCGATAATAACGGCAAGCCACGGCGCAACAGACATAAGCGACGGAACAACGGTGACAACACTGAAGACACGGCTGTCGGTGTCAAAACCGGCGGATCTCGGGTAGGGGGTCCTGAACTGTGTGTCTAGGCGGATGGTAATAGGAGACAAGGGACACGATGTTTTTACCCAGGTTCGGGCCCTCTCGATGGAGGTAAAACCCTACTCCTGCTTGATTGATATTGATGATATGGGTAGTACAAGAGTGGATCTACCACGAGATCAAGGAGGCTAAACCCTAGAAGCTAGCCTATGGTATGATTGTTGTTCGTCCTATGGACTAAAACCCTCCAGTTTTTATAGACACTGGAGAGGGCTAGGGTTACACAGAGTCGGTTACAATGGTAGGAGATCTACATATCCGTATTTCCAAGCTTGCCTTCCACGCCAAGGAAAGTCCCATCCGGACACGGGACGAAGTCTTCAATCTTGTATCTTCATAGTCTTGGAGTCCAGCCAATGATGATAGTTCGGCTATCCGGACACCCCCTAGTCCAGGACTCCCTCAGTAGCCCCCGAACCAGGCTTCAATGATGATAAGTCCGGCGCATATATTGTCTTCGGCTTTGCAAGGCGGGTTCTCCTCCACATTCCACGTGCTCACCGAATAGTGTCCGGCTTCCTTATAAATGTTGCGCTCCTTGGCTTCCACGTCCAATAATGGCCCTCTTCCACGTGTCGTATGAATACGAAAAGCCAGGGTATTTTTACATTTTACCCCCTAGCTGCGCGAATAAGCTGCCTATAAGAGGAGCAAGGATCTAGATCCGAATCACACCATCCTCCTTCCGCGAGTACTCATCGAAGCGCCTCTGACAAAAATCCATTCCATCATGGACAGTCGACGCGGCTCCTCCTCTCGTGCTCCCAGCCCTCAGACCGGAGATTGGAGGAGATGTTCAGTCCCGCATTGCGAGCTAGTGACGCTCCTAGCCGAGGGATACCTTCACCCGACCTTCATGGTTCCAGTTCGAGCCGGACTGGCCACCTACAAGGGTGGGAAGCAGGCGGAGAGCATCCCCAATCCCTCCAAAGGAGAGCGGGTATGCTTCGTCCCTTATCTAATAAGGGGACTCGGATTTCCCATACATCCGTTTCTCCGGGGGCTCCTGGAGTTCTATGGACTCCAGCTTCACCACCTTACACCTGCCTCCATCTTGCACATTGCGGGCTTTGTAGCCCTTTGCGAGCTGTTCTTGGGCATCGAGGCCCATTTTGTGCTGTGGAAGATATTGTTTTGCCTCGTCCCCCGTTCTCACGAGGGGTCGATATATCAAGTGGGCGGAGCCGAAATATGGCGCATCGCCGGGACCGGATATCTATCCGGAACCCCGAAGAAGGCGTCCGAAGACTGGCCTTCGGAATGGTTTTATATGGAAGAGGCCCCACTGTCGGACCCAGTTCGGATCGGCCTCCCGGAGTTCAGCAATGCTCCTCTGAAGAAACGCTGGAGTTGGCGCCCGCGGAGCCCTCAACGAGAGAGTGATAGGAGCGTCCAATATCTGATGGGCCGGATAAGGTTACTGGCTCATTCCGGATTGACCATGATTGGAGTCATGGCCACGTGCATCATGCGAGGGGTGCAGCCGCTCCAATATAGGGGCCACCCCATGTGGGATTTCGATGGGGATAATGACGCCACCCGTCATGGCCGCAAGGGGCCGGGATCGTTTGCCGATCTGGTGAAGATCCTGTCCGGCTTGTACAAGGGGGAGAAAGAGGATTTCCTCCGCGCAAGTCCATTGAATGGATTCTCCATGAATAACCCTCGAAGCTGGGTAAGCGGATGTTTATTTATCCGATCCATATTCCCAAAGTTAAGTGTCTCACTTCGTGATTTCGACGCAGCAGCTGCGCCGGGACGTAGAGGGCATACACAGCCCGGCTCCACAACCCGAAGATCCGGGACGATCCCTTGATCCGGCCTCCGAAGAGGATCCGGATATAGAGGTGGAGCTGATCGATGGGGTGTTCCACCAACTTAGCGTGGACAATGCTTTAGTCGCCATTACGGCCGACTACCCCGGTTTATCTCCGGCTTCCCAGGTAACTGTGACCGGAGTCCTGACACCATTACTCATCCATGCTTATTTCTGACAACCGTATACCAACGGTGCTCCGCAGGAGGTGCCTTCAGGGCGAGAAGCCGAACCCGCGGCGGCTGACCATCAAGGGTTAGTTCGACCCAGCAGGCGGAAGAGGAGTGCGGCGCGAATCGAAACGTCGCCGCAACGGTATGACGCACCACCATGTTTAAAGGAAAAGATTCCTAGGTGGTACATTAACGCTCATGATTTTTCCAGGAGAAAGAGCGCTCGCCAGACTGTGCTCGGAGAGGTTGCCAATCAAACCTCCACCAGCCAGGCCCCAACGCCTGGTCTGGAGGGGAAGGTGAACACAAGGCATGAGCCGGATGCTCCTCCAACGGAGGATGCAGACAGGCTGTCCGCCACCAGGTCCGAGGTGGAGAGTGCCATGAATCACAGGCGCCGCCGGATAGTTCTTCATGACGCGTGTTTCTCCACGGAGGCGTTGAATGCCTTTAATGCGGGAGACGCGCACCTCCGTGCCGCTCGAGATGGTTTAACCAGAGCCACGGAGCAGTATGTGAAAGACATACGGGTGAGGAATTTTAATAGTTATATATGCCAGTAGCCCCCGAGACTTAAAATAGTTAAAATAACTGATTTAAGGATCATTTGTTATGCAGGATCTTACGGAGAAGAATACCCACCTGTCCCAAGAGCTTCAAGAGTGCAAGGCCCAACTTGAGGCCGCACGAGCCGCCTCAGGGGGATCCACAGAGACCCCCTCTGGTAATACATACTTCGAAAAGATAAGTAGTTTATGAAGTGCGGTGTGTGTGTAAGTCTGACAATAATATTGCAGAGGGCGCCGGACTAGATCCGTACAAGCAACATCTGCTACGCCAGCTGAAGGCCGGTGAGAAGATGCTTATGAGGGTGCAGCAGGAGAGGAACAAACTCCAAGATGCCAACACCCAGCTGGGCGAAAAACTAAAAGATGTTCGGGTCCAGCTGTCTGACTCCATAAAGGAGAATCGGCGGCTTCGTCGCGGCATCTAGAGTAAGTGCTTGAGCATACTCTTTTGAAAAGGAGAGTTCGGCGAGGAAGTCGATTGACAGAAATGTGTCTGTAGGTGTGCTCACAGGTCGCCCTACGGAGGAAATGCCCGGTTCAACGGGTGCCCAACTTCCCGAGCTGCTGCAACTGCATGAACGTGTTCGGTAGGCGATGAGTGGCGTCGCCCAGGCCTTATGGTCGTCCGTCTCCCTACCCGAGGGTCTTGGAGGGCTTGCGGAGAAGCTTCAGGGAGCACGGCAGCGCTTCCGTCTGTGGAAGATATCGGCCTGCCGTCAAGGCGCCAGGGAGGCCTGGGCCATGGTGAAGACGCGGTACACGAAGGCGGATCCGAAGCACATGGCCGAGGTCGGACCTATGGGGACCGATGGGAAGGAGATCCCTATGAGCTTAATGTACGACCAAGTAGAGTTGGCCGCTAAGTATTCCCAACGGGACTGTAAATTAGACAGCCTGTTAGATGGGATTGAAGAGGAGTACAATCAGTCAATTTGACGATGTATTTTAAAATGACATGTATAATGCGTTCTAGCCGGATTGTAGATCGTTTGTCTTTGCAGACCTTTTCGCTTCAACCTCGGGACCCAACAGTCCGGAGTGTGTCCAAATACCCTCGCGGTTATGCAAAAACCGGGGCATGCATGGAGACTAGGCGTAGGGGTCATTAGTGCTTTATCAGACAAGTGCCCAACTAGTTATGTTATATTACATGGTTAGTAAGAAACATCTTCCAGGGAGAATAGTTCCGTTAGGGGTTCCTTTCCCTGGGAGGCATGCCCTAAAGTGCATGTCCGGACTGCGAAAAGAGCAGAAAAGCATCTGGGGGCAGACAAATAGATAGGTAAAAAAATCATCTTTCAAGTCACCGACCGAATATTCCCTTAAGAACGTTAGCTTTCGGCTTCACCCAGTCTGAGGTACACATCCGGCTGACCCGACAGTAACAATCGCAGAGGTGCTCCCTTTACCTCCTAGCCGAATAATCAGGAACGTAGGGGTAAGCACAGGAGCCAGGCAACCCAGCTTGGCCAAAACTTAAGTCATATCGATGCATATAATGGTGAATAAAAGGTACATGCGGAAGTTTGACACATGTGTTGGGCATGAAGCCCGTATAAATAAGATTCTGTTAAAGAAGCCCCCAGGTATAATGAGTGCGAGTAGCACATCAAGTGTGTGTGAACAATGCGCAAATCAGCCTTCAAAGGCTCTACGAAAAAGGGAGGAAAAAAAACAGAAGACAGCTAGAGTATAAAATGTGGACGGAGGAAGGAGACGAACTCTGAGTCCGGCGCTAGGCGTAGAATCTTCGGAGGCGGGCTGCGTTCCATGGGTTCGGCTCGAGTCGGTTGTCCGATGCGTTTCGCAGACGGTATGCTACGCCGGTCAGGACTTGGTCGATGATGAAGGGACCTTCCCATTTGGGCTTGAGTTTGTCCTTTTTCTTGTCCGGCAGGCGTAGAACTAGTTCGCCAACATTGTAAGTTTTGGCCCGTACTTCTCTGCTTTAATATCTTCGAGCCTGCTGTTGATAGAATGCGGAACAAGCTTTCGCCACATCATGCTCCTCTTCTAAGGCGTCCAAACTGTCTTGCCGATCCAACTCGGCCTCTCTTTCCTTGTACATGCGCACGCGAGGTGAGTCATGAATTATATCGCAGGGCAAAACTGCCTCTGCGCCGTATACCATAAAAAATGGTGTGAATCCGGTAGTACGGTTTGGCGTGGTCCGTAGCCCCCAGAGTACGGAGTCGAGCTCCTCTACCCAGTGCATGTTAGATTCCGTGAGGGACCGCACTAACCTGGGTTTGATGCCGCTCATGATTAGACCATTTGCTCGTTCGACTTGGCCGTTAGTTTGAGGGTGATAGACTAAAGCGTAGTCGAGCTTGATGCCCATATTTTTGCACCAGAGTTTAACCTCGTCGGCCGTGAAGTTCGTGCCGTTATTAGTGATGATGCTATGGGGGACTCCATAACGGTGTACTACCCCGGATTTGAAGTCTATCACAGGTCCAGATTCGGCCGTTTTAACTGGCTTGGCCTCTATCCATTTGGTGAATTTGTCCACCATGACCAATAGGTATTTTTGCTTGTGGGTTCCCCCTTTAAGGGGTCCAACCATGTCAAGCCCCCAGACCGCGAACGGCCAGGTGATGGGTATAGTTTTGAGGGCGGTGGGTGGCATGTGGCTTTGATTAGCAAAAAGCTGGCAACCAACGCATCGTTGGACTAAGTCCCGAGCATCTGCCCGGGCCGTCGGCCAGTGAAATCCTGTACGGAAGGCCTTGCCTACAAGGGCCCGGGCTGCGGCGTGGTGCCCGCTGAGTCCGGCGTGAATTTCAGCCAGCAGATTTCGCCCTTCCTCTTCGGAGATACACCTTTGAAGGACTCCGGTTGTGCTTTTCTTATAAAGCTCTCCCTCATGGACCTTCTATGCTTTAGATCGCCGTACTATGCGGCGGGCCTCATTTTGGTCTTCGGGGAGTTCCTGCCTAACTAAGTAGGCTAGGAATGGTTCCGTCCACGGGGCAATGACTGCCATTATTTCATGGGCTGAAGGTGTTATTTCATTGGCTGAGCCACCGATTGTGTCAAAATGTTCGGTGTTGGGCGGTGCGGTTGGTTCCGGATTGTTGTTTTCGGACTCCTCTTCGCATACTACGGATGGCTTAAAGAGCCGTTCCAGGAAGATGTTTGGAGGGATGGTGTCGCGTTTTGCGCCGATGCGTGCCAACACGTCGGCTGCTTGGTTATTATCCCGGGCTACATGGTGGAATTCGAGTCCTTCGAACCGAGCTGACATTTTTAAGACGGCGTTATGGTAGGCTGCCATTTTCGGATCCTTGGCATCAAAGTCTACATTTACTTGGGATATTGCGAGGTTTGAATCCCCGCGGACCTCTAGGCGTTGAATGCCCATGGAGATTGCCATCCGGACACCATGTAGAAGGGCCTCGTATTCGGCTGCGTTGTTGGAGTCCGTGTACATTATTTGAAGTACGTATTGGACTGTATCTCCGGTTGGGGACGGCAAGACGATGCCAGCCCCCAAGCCGGCCAACATTTTAGAGCCGTCTAAGTGCATGATCCAATTGGAGTATGCGCCGTACTCTTTAGGGAGTTCGGTTTCAGTCCATTCTGCGATGAAGTCAGCCAAAACTTGTGACTTTATAGCTCACCGTGGTTTGTAGGTTATGTCGAATGGTAAGAGCTCAATGGCCCATTTTGCAATCCTGCCCACCGCGTCGTGGTTGTTTATAATGTCGTTGAGAGGTACTTCGGAGGCCACTGTTATCGAACACTCTTGAAAGTAGTGTCGTAGCTTCCGGGATGCCATGAACACCGTGTACGCTATCTTTTGATAATGTGGGTACCAGGACTTGCATGGAGTTAAGACAGTGGATACGTAGTACACTGGTTTTTGAAGAGGGAATTTGTGCCCTTCTGTTTCTCGTTTGACGACAAGCACCGCGCTTACAACTTGATGTGTTGCCGCGATATATAACAACATTGGCTAGCCCAAGTTTGCCGCGGCCAGGACCGGATTTGTTGCCAATATGGCCTTTATTTCTTCGAATCCGGCCGTGGCAGTATCCGTCCATTCGAAGTGTTCGGTGCGCGGAGGAGGCGATAGAGGGGCAATGCCTTTTCTCCCAAACGGGAGATGAAGCGTCTTAGAGCCGCCACGCATCCAGTCAATTTTTGTATTTGTTTGAGGTCTTTTGGGATATCCAACTGCGACAGAGCTCGGATTTTGTCTGGGTTTGCTTCAATTCCTCTACCGGATACAATGAAGCCCAAGTGCTTTCCGGCTGGTATGCCGAAAATGCATTTTTCTTGGTTGAGCTTAATGTCATATGCTCGGAGGTTGTCGAATGTGAGCCTCAAATTGTCTACTAGAGTTTCAACGTGTTTGGTCTTGATGACCACATCGTCTATGTATGCCTCCACTGTTTTGCCGATTTGGGTTGCCAGACATGTCTGAATCATGCGCTGATATGTTGTGCTGGCGTTTTTGAGCCCGAAGGGCATTGTGTTGAAACAGAATGGTCCGTATGGAGTAATGAATGCCGTTGCGGCTTGGTCCATTTCCGCCATCTTGATTTGATGGTATCCGGAGTATGCGTCGAGGAAGCACAATGAATTGTGCCCTGTGGTAGCATCGATGATTTGATCGATGCGGGGAAGGGGAAAGGATCCTTTGGACAAGCCTTGTTAAGGTCTTTAAAATTGACACACATGCGCCGGGATTTGTCCTTTTTTGGTACCATTACCAGGTTCGCTAGCCAGTCTGGATGTTTTATGTCTCTAATGAATCTGGCTTCTAATAGTTTGGCTAGCTCCTCTCCGATTGCCTGTCTTTTGGGTTCGGAAAATTGCCGAAGAGCCTGTTTGACTGGCTTGAATCCTTTTAGGATGTTTAGGCTGTGTTCTGCCAGCCTGCGTGGGATTCCTGGCATATCTGAAGGGTGCCAGGCAAAGATGTCCCAATTTTCCCAAAGGAATTCTCGTAGTGCGGCGTCTACATCGGGGTTTAATTGTGCCCCAATGGAGGCCGTCTTTGTGGGGTCCGTTGGATGGACTTGGAATTTGACTATTTCGTCCTCTGGTTTAAAAGAGGTGGACTTGGATCTCTTATCGAGTATCACATCATCCCTATTCACCATGGAGCGCAGCGCAGTGAGTTCCTCTGCCGCTAGGGCTTCGGATAGTGCCTCTAGGGCTAGTGCGGCTGTCTTGTTTTCGGCACGGAGTGCTATGTCCGGATCGCTGACAAGAGTGATGATTCCATTGGGCCCGGGCATTTTAAGCTTCATGTACCCATAATGGGGTATGGCTTGGAAAATTGTGAATGCCTCTCGCCCTAATAAAGCATGATATCCGCTGCTGAACGGGGCCACTTGGAACATGACCTCCTCGGACCTGTAATTGTCCGGCGAGCCGAACACCACATCTAGTGTAATTTTTCCGGTGCAGCGTGCTTCCCGACTACGGATTATTCCTCTAAAGGTTGTGCTGCTTCACTCAATGCGGCTCCAGTCTATTTCCATTTTTCGAAGGGTTTCTTCGTAGATGAGGTTTAATCCGCTGCCGCCATCCATGAGTACCTTGGTAAGACGAAAGCCGTCCACTATTGGACTGAGGACCAATGCGGCTGGTGCTCGGGCTGTTCGGAATTTAGGTTCGTTGCTGGCATTGAAGGTGATAGCCGTGTCGCTCCATGGATTTGTTGTTGCTACTTGGTAGACTTCGGCGAGGCTACGGATTGTTCGTTTCCGCATATTATTTGATGCGAAAGTCTCGAAGACTGTTAATACCGTACTGGTACTGTTGGGCTGGTTCTCCGGGGCTAGAAGCTCTTCGCCACTATTGGCTACCTGCCGTAGTATCCAACATGCTCGAAGGCTATGTGTTGGAGTGGCGCCTTCTGTACTATGGATTTTACAGGGTCCGCTGAGCCATCCCTCCAGTATGGTTCCGTGCCTTTTAGGGGGTTCTTGCTTTTTGATTTTTGTACCAGGTGCCTGAGCATGATGCACCCTTTTATTTCGGACTAGGGTTGTGTTCGGAGCCGGATTGTCCCAAAACTTAGCTTCGGTTTTCCAGGCACTCTCCATCGCACAGTACTTTCATACTATGGATGCCAGGTCGGCGAAGCGTGTAATTTGACGACGACTTATGTCGTTCAAGATTCCCTTGTCCGTGCAATTGTTGCAGAAAATTGAGATTGCGCTTTCTTAGCGGCAGTCCTGTATCATGTCCATAACCAGGAGGAATCTGGCCAAGTAATAATGTACTGTTTCAGCAGGCTCTTGCCGGATTTGAGATACATCGCTTGTGTTTGGGTGGGCGGGTGGAAATGAATTCGGAACCCCGCCCAATCTAAGGCTCCAGGGCCGAAAAGTTTCGGGATTTGGGAGCTTGGATTGCTGGATGTTGTCCAACGAATCTGGTCCGTTGCCTGACTTTAGGTTCAGTACCTGACTTTAGCATCCGTCCCTCCGCGGGAATCCGGCATGGGGGGATCAGGTATCCGGACATAACTGGTATTTAATATAGAAGAAGAGTCGCCGCATTGTTCCTCTACCACAACAACGTGGTGGGTAGCCTGGGGAGAGTTAATCTCTCTCAGATCGGTTTTAAGCCCAATCTGATCGTAGTCTGTAGTGACTCCCAGGGCACTGATGCGATCCAAGAGCTCGTTTATGGAAGATAGCTCCATCGGATCGTGCTGCTCGGCGAATTCCGAGTTGACGTGAAGATCGCTTTTGATGACCCGAGAGGTCATCGTCGAAGCGGCGGCCGAACAGGCGGTCATAAGAAAACCACCTAGCCGGATAGTTTGGCCAGCGGCTAAGGCTCCCTTGGCAACGGTACCGTCTTTAAAGACGGGAAGAGGCATCCTTCCTGATTGCGACGGCACAGAGGAACTCTTAGTGAAAGCACCAATGTCGGTCTCAAAACCGGCGGATCTCGGGTAGGGGGTCCCGAACTGTGCGTCTAGGCGGATGGTAACAGGAGACAAGGGACACGATGTTTTTACCCAGGTTCGGGCCCTCTCGATGGAGGTAAAACCCTACTCCTGCTTGATTGATATTGATGATATGGGTAGTACAAGAGTGGATCTACCACGAGATCAAGGAGGCTAAACCCTAGAAGCTAGCCTATGGTATGATTGTTGTTCGTCCTATGGACTAAAACCCTCCGGTTTATATAGAAACCAGAGAGGGCTAGGGTTACACAGAGTCGGTTACAATGGTAGGAGATCTACTTATCCGTATTGCCAAGCTTTCCTTCCACGCCAAGGAAAGTCCCATCCGGACACGGGACGAAGTCTTCAATCTTGTATCTTCATAGTCTTGGAGTCCGGCCAATGATGATAATTCGGCTATAGGGACACCCCCTAGTCCATGACTCCCTCAACGGCAGTCAATGCCGGATTCAGCGGATCTAAGTCCGGTCAGTGGAAGAAGCCGTTCAAAAGAAACAATCAGGTACAGTCCAGTCCGGACCATATACTGGAGCACTCGTGCCTAATTCATGGCACCCCGGACAAGCCAGCCAACCACACCAACAGAGACTGCTGGGTGTTCAAACAGGCCGACAAAGTAAACGCGAAAACAAGGACAAGGGGCTGCATAGCGATGATGACGAAAAGCCCCGGCGTTCAAACATGGGGGGACAGAAGAAATTCCCCCGCAGGTGAAAAGGGTCAACATGATCTATGCCACTCACAATCCCAAGCAGGAACGAAAGTGGGCACTACGGGACGTCTATGCGATGGAGCCAGTCGCCCCCAAATTTAACCCATGGTCAGCTTGTCCGATCACCTTTGATCGTAGGGATCACCCAACTAGCATCCGTCACGGCGGCTTAGCCGCATTGGTCCTAGACCCAATCATCGACGGATTCCCCCTCATGCGAGTCCTTATGGACGGCGGCAACAGCCTAAACCTGCTTTAGCAGGACACCTTGCGCAAAATGGGCATCGACCCTTCAAGGATCAAGCCCACAAAAACCACCTTTAAAGGTGTAATTCCTGGAGTAGAGGCCCGTTGTACGGGCTCTATAACATTGGAAGTGGTCTTCGGATCTCGGGATAACTTCCGAAGCGAAGAGTTACTCTTCGATATCGTCCCTTTCCGTAGTGGTTACCACGCTCTACTGGGACGAACCGCATTCGCCAGATTCAATGCGGTACCACATAACGCATACCTCAAGCTCAAGATGCCAGGACCGCACGGGGTCATAACAGTCAACGGAAACATGGACCGCTCTCTCTGAACAGAAGAGCATACTACAGCCCTCGCGATGGAAGTACAATGCGGCCTCCTCCGACAAACCAATCCGGCGACAACTTCAAGTACCGTCAAGCGAGTCCGGAGCACCCCGCAACAGGATCATCAGGCACGCCAAGAGCGCGACTAGTAGTCCGGCCTCCGCTCAAGCCCCATCAAAGCAGCATTCGTGCCACGCGTACACGATTACGCACTCAAAATACCATTGGCATGGGCGGAGGCGCAGCAGTGACTCAGTCAACAGTGCGGTATCACCGCAGCATACCTTCATGACCTTCCCTTTTTATCTTTTAGGACATTGCTTTAGGGCAGCCTCTTCAGAAGAGCCGGATTGTCGGGCTTACATAGGAGAGAAAACCAAGGAGGCAATAGGCTTTGCGCACAAAAGGAAATACCCAGGTGGAATCCGTTCACGATCGTTATACATGTTTTATATACCTACATGCAGCCTGCCCTTGGATAGGACATGTTAAATAGTCCTATTTACTTCTGGTTAAATGCTACCATTGTAAACATACGCTTAAACGTATTATTATCAATGGGAGATAATATATATAGCGTCATCTTATTATTCTCATTTTCTCGTTTTTCTTGCAAATATTTATTTAATCCGTACACCTTGGTACGATTAGTTTGCCAGGGGCTTCATATGGCGCATCATAATATGGCAAAGAAAGTCCGGACACTTTCATTAGTGCGGCACCCGAACTTATAACACTATATGCATCAGCTCCGAATCACGTCTTGGGTCAATAGTTGGGTTTGCCCGGCTCCCATGTTTTGGTACCTTACATTCCGTTATATCGGCTAAGGTAGCGCAGGGAGAACTACTGCAATTCTGTCCCGGTTCTTCTGGACGAGCACCTCAGTAGAGAAAGCCGAAAACTGACAGGCATGATGCGGCGAGAGCTGGTCGCTGTTCGAGAGGTCTTAAAATCCTTAAAGTTTTTTTCCGCTTTAGGCGCTGAATCGGCCTCGTCCGATTTAGGCATATATAGCGCCCCAATTCGGCCCTCCGAATTCTAGGGGCTTCGCCGAAATTTAAAATTATAGACTTCTATGGCTAAGGGAAAGTTATAAAGCCGCATAGTCCGATTGCCTTGTTCGCTGCGCCGGATACCTTCTTAAGGGACAAAAAAATTGGATAAAGAGTATCCGGGTTTTTCCAGGAACACCCCGGTACTAGTTACGTGGGGGCGGAAGCCGACGACTGGCCTACTTTCAGAATTTTATAAACAGCCGCACAGAAGGTAATATTTTAAATCAAACAATGCTACATAGCACAATTAACTTCGTCTTTAAATTACAACAGCGACAGAGGTACATTTAGTCAAAGATCTTGTCCTTGGTACATTCATCGGCCACGAGACGAGCACCCTTCATAACGCCCTCGTAGTACTTCTCGGGATAGGGATGTGCCTTGCCCTCCGGCGGCTCGTCCTTCACCAGCTTCTTTGCATCCAGCTTGCCACAATGCACCTTCGCGCGGGCAAAGGCCCGGCGGGCACCCTCAATGCAAACGGATTGCTTGATAACTTCAAGCCACGGACATGCATTCACCATCCGCTTGATCAAGCCGAAGTAGCTGGTGGGCAGGGGCTCATCAGGCCACATCCGGACTACGAAATCTTTCATAGCCACTTCGGCCGCCCTGTGGAGTTTGACCAACTACTTCAGTTGGTCACTCAGAGGCATTGGGTGTTCGGCCCCAGCATACTGGGACCAGAACAGCTTCTCCGTGGAGCTCCCCTCCTCGGCACGATAGAACACCGCGGTGTCTGAGACACTGCATGGCAGATCTGCTAATGCCCCTGGAGAGCTCCAAATTCGGGTAAGTAACAGAAATGCCTCCTCCACATGTTTGCTTTGCATAAAGAATGTCTTACCCGCCGCTATCTTCTTGGCCGCCTGGATTTCTTGCTGTGCCTTCTTGGCTTCGGCCTTGGCATCTTTCATACTCGCAAGGGCCTTCGCAAGCTCGGCCTCTTTCATCTTCAGATAATGCTCCACGGACTCGAACTTTTTGCCGAGGTCCCGGAGCTCTTGCTGTACCTCGCCCACTTGGGAATCTTGCTTTTCACGCTCGGACAGTGCTTTCTTTAGGGATGCCACTTCGGTGGTGGCCCCTGTTACACAGTCACGATGCTTTGACATCATACTAACCAATTTTCTGTATCCTTCATTATATGAGAGCGGGGAATCACTCACCTTTGTTCTCTTCGAGCCGCCTCTTCGTGAGGTCTAGCTCTCCCAGCGCCTGCTCCAGGTCCCTCTTTAGTCCGGCAACCTCGGCTGTGTGGACAATAGCGGCAAGTAGCACAGCCTGCTCATTCAGATACACACTTACTATTAGGCTCCTGCGGATTATAGTTGACCCTCTGTTTGGCTTTTCTTTCTGAACACCGAACAGAGTATCAGGGGCTTCTACCTATCGTGTGGTAATTTCATACATTTCTATTACTTACCTCAAAGCCTGTTAGTAGGCTGCTACATGCTTCGGTCAGCCCGCTCTTGGCGGACAGAACCTTCTGAATCACCGCACTCATAAGAGTACGATGCTCATCATCTATGGAAGCGCCGTGAAGCGCTTCCAGCAGACTATTCGACGCCTCTGGCGTGACGGAAGTCGTCGGCACGGACGGCTTGCCCTCCCTAGCGAGGGGCCGCCAGCCCGCATCCAGAGCCATCGAAGGCTCCGACACAGTATTCGGATGAGAGTCCAGCTTGCTGCGGCTCTCATCGACACGATCCGCGGGGATCTTGAACCCCGCATGTCTGACATCTGGAATTCCGCCTTTGGGCGTCTCTAGAGTCACCTCCCCCTGCTCTGGGAGCCTTTGGGACAACACCTCCGTGTCATCCGCAGGCTAAGGAGTAGTGGCCGTTGGGAGCGAGTTCATCTCCGGACACTCAGGGATCCATCCGAAGACGATACCTCGGGATGGACCCTGGCCGGACTGTATACATGTCCGGCATTATGACAATACTATGAAGCAAAGTTGCACTAAAATACAAAAAAGTGCAGGGACTTTCGATCTCGCCAGGGGCTTCCCCCTGGGCAGCCACCCTTCCTCGCTATGTGCGGTGGTGGTGGAGTAGTTCGGAAGGGATATTTTTCCCTTCTTGGACGTCCCAGCCTCCCCCTTCGGGGCGGCTTTCCTCTTTTTATCCTCCCCAGTGCGTGGTGGTAGAACTTCTTCGTGTTTCCCCCTGCCTCCGCGGAAGGAATCTGCCTCGTCGTCGTCAGACGACGTGGGTATGACGGCCTTGCACCGAGGGCCTTTCCCGACCCCCTGGTCAGCCTTCTCAGGCCCCCCGTCCTCTCCGGATGGGGCGGCCCCTTCTTCTTCTTCTTCTTCTTCTTCTTCTTCTTCTTCTTCTTCTTCTTCTTCTTCTTCTTCTTCTTCTTCTTCTTCTTCTTCTTCTTCTTCTTCTTCTTCTTCTTCTTCTTCTTCCTCCCCATCGGTGGAGGAGTTTGCCTCATCGTCTTTGGACGAGGCTTCCGGTATGACCTTATGCCGGAGACCCTTCCTGGTCCCCGGGGCCTTCTTTTCGGCCTTCTTCTCCGGTGCCTTGTACGGTGCCGGGACTAGCATCTCGTCAGGAGAGCATCAGCTGGGCCTTCTGGCAGCGGAGCTGGACAGTCAATCTGCTCCGCCGTCTCCACATAATCCTGATGAAATATGCGCAATTACCTAGACTTCCCCATGAATATATTGGGAAGAACCGAATTCGGTGGTAGGTAGAAAACTCACCGGACTGGGGAGCCGCGCGGCATGAAGTCCGCAGTCCTCGGATGTGGGGGGAGGTACTTCGGAGGCCTTTAACAACACCTTCCATGCGCCTCTGTGCGTCATGTCGTAGAGCTGTCGAAGCATCTGGTGTTCGGCCGGGACGAACTCCCACAGATTGAATGCCCATCTTTGGCACGGAAGAATCTGGCGAATGAGCATGACCTAGATCACGTTGACAAGCTTGATGTTCTTCTCCTTCATGCTCTTGATGTAGTTTTGGAGTCCGGTCAGCTCTGTAGGTTCACCCCAGGCCAGTCCCTTCTTTTTCCAGGAGGTGAGCCGCATGGGGTTTTCGGATCGGAACTCGGGGGCCGCCGCCCAGTTGGCACCGCGCGGCTCAGTGATGTAGAAACACCCCGATTGCCACCCTTTCATGGTCTCCGCAAAGGAACCGTCAAGCCAGGTGACGTTAGGCATCCTGCCCACCATGGCTCCTCCGCACTCCACTCGCTGGCCGCTCATGATCTTCGGCTTCACGCAGAAGATTTGTAGCCACAAGCCAAAGTGAGGCTTCATGCGGAGGAAGGCCTCGCACACGACGATAAACACCGAGATGTTGAGAACCAAATTTGGGGCTAGATCATGGAAATCTAGCTCGTAGTAGAACATGAGCCCGCGAACGAAGGGATGAAGTGGAAATCCCAGTCCACGGATGAAGTGAGCGACAAACACGACCCTCTCGTGGGGTTCCGGGTTGGAATGGCCTGCCCTTTGTCCGGTAGCCGGTGCGTGATGTCTGTGGCCAAGTATCCGTCCGCGCGAAGATTCGCGATATGGTTCTCCTTCACGGTGGAGGCCACCCACTTGCCTCCAGCTCCGGACATGATTAGCTGTGTAGAGAAGACTTGGGCTTGGGCGCTGGAGCTCGAGGGGAAAGAGTGGGCAAAGGAGGAAGAAGGCGTGGGTAAAAATTGGGAACTCTTATCCCTTTATAGAGGCGACAAAAGCGGTGCGCCTCCCCACTTGCCCGTTTAGAATCGCTTATTTCCCAAGCGCCACGATTGATGGCGTGGTGGGATTACCCATACCCGTATTGATGAGAATCACGTGATAAGGGGACACGATCTCTGCGTTGACAAGACGTGTCAAAGAAACCGCCTTGCAATATGCGCTGTGGCTGGTTGTGGGAAAACGGTTCGAATAATGACCCGACTGTAATGACATGTTACATTGTCTAAAAAAGTTGTCAGCAGATTGCATTTGTGAAGTATTATTCTCTCTACGGAGGTATGTGAAGATGATCTTGCAGATCCGGACACGGTCTACGTGTTCGATAATTACCTTGGAGTATTCGGAGAAGGAACCCGCCTTGCAATGCCGAAGACAAGACTGCGTGCCGGACTCATTGTCATTGAAGCCTGGTTCAGGGGCTACTGAGGGAGTCGTGGATTAGGGGGTATCCGGACAGCCGGACTATGTACATCGTCCGGACTATTGAAGCGTGAAGATACAAGACTCAAGACTCCGTCCCGTGTCCGGATGGGACTCTCCTTTGCATGGAAGGCAAGCTTGGCGATCCGGTATTGTATTTCCTTCCTTGTAACCGACTCCGTGTAAACCCTAGCCCTCTCCGATGTCTATATAAACCGGAGAGGTTGGTCCTTAGAAGGCCGATCACAATTACAATCATAATCATCATAGGCTAGCTTCCAGGGTTTAGCCTCTACGATCTCGTGGTAGATCTACTCTTGTACTACTCATATCGTCAATATTAATCAAGCAGGAAGTAGGGTTTTACCTCCATCGAGAGGGCCCGAACCTGGGTAAACATTGTGTCCCTTGCTTCCTGTTACCATCAGCCTAAGACGCACAGATCGGGACCCCCTACCCGAGATCCGCCTGTTTTGACACCGATACCAACAAAAAAGAAGCATGTTCCATGTAATATGGGAAAGATAGCAAATGGTGGTTTATCAAAAATGGTTTGAGGATGAGATTGCAAGATGGAAAGTACGCCGGCCGAGATACGATTTAAGCAAACAACTAAAGAAGATCCACATGCAGCAACATGGGAAGATGGGCAGTGGAGGAAGGCCGGAGGAAGCTGTACCTGAGGGTCGTCCGGATGTTACTAGGAGGGCACCGGTGGCCGGGATCTGCCCATACTACGGCAACGAGCAAGTGGCGAAGGCCCTACCGCGCCGGAGCTTGGTCAGAGAGAACGGCGGGTACCGTAGATTGGGACGTGCTGCATCAACTCCGTCAAACAGGGAGACGATGCACATCCTCCCTTTCCGCCGGTGGACGGGATGCGGCCGGATCACTGACCAACGCTGAGAGAGAGAGAGAGAGACCACGGCCTTGTGTGAGATGGTGTGACAAGAGTCAAACCCATTTTTCCATTTTCCCCACGGCAATCGTTTTATACTCTGTACATGCCATTGAGGAATATATAACTTTATTTAGTGCTAATGCGTCAAGTCGAATTTTTTTCCGTCTAAGTGTGGTACCCGACCCTCCTTCGAGTAAACAACCGCTACACGCGTCAAATTATCACGTGGGCTGCCTTTTCATACAGAAACGAACTCCACCGTGTACCCGTGCGGGTGTGGCCGGGAACGAGACGTGAGTACGTGCGTCCTGCGTGCACTTCTTCTTTAGGTGCATGTACGTACGTGGGTGGGTGTGAGAGAGATGGTTTGTGCGAAACAGAGGCCATGTGTTGATGATATCTCAAACAGAAAAACGTAACATACACAATGTGTGTGAAACAGAGTGCCATTGAATTTGTGTTTGCCCACGTCAAAGATACAGGAAGGCTGGCCTACTAGAATTTGAGAGGGCAGAGGTGCAGTTTTTCTCCGTGGCATGGATACCTACCTACAACGTTCGACTATCGGTGTGTGTGTGGGGGGGGGGGGAGGGGGCAGAGACTGACCGACTAGTATATGTGTGGGGAAGGAGAGAGACCTAGCTATGTATTGAGGGAGATCGATCGACATCCATGGATATGTGTAGCAAAGGAATAAGGTTGGGAAAAAGACAAAAGTAGAGCGTCGGAGGATTGGTGGTGGAGTGGCGGCTCACAAATGGTGGGAGAGGCCTGCTAGACAAACGGAGGGTATGAGTGCAATATCAATAAGAGAGGGCGGGGGATGTCTGTGTGTCTATGCACGTGTGTGTGAGAGACGGGTCGGGAGGTATTCAAGGATGATGAGGGGAGAAGATATGGTTGTGGAAAGCATACAAAACTACATAGTAAGATCAATCGTCGTGTGTCCGAGAAAAGGAGAGACATAACTAGCGAGGTAAGTGTATCGGTGCTTGGTGAAAATGAATTATAGTCGACCTGGCTATATGTAGGGAGATCAGTTCATATACATGCCTGCATGTGTTAGAAGCAAATAAGGTCTGGAGAGGCAGACATGGGGAGAGGGTGTGGCTAGGAGGTGGTGTGAGAGGCCTACCATGTCGAGGGGGGGGGGTGGAGTGTGCGAGTATGTGATCAATGAAAAGGGGGGCGGGAGTGTGCACCTGCGTGGAATCGTATTGGACATAGGGGGGCATGGACGGTGAGAAGAGAAGAGGGGAAGTATATATGTGTTTGTTGTAGGCACACTTGGCTAGAGAGGTATATCGACCGGTGTGTGCCCGAAAGAAGGAGCCGGGGGCCTACACACACCGCTAGTGGATGACCTAAAGAGAAATAGTGAACGTGGACGATGGAGGGGGCGCTAAGGGTGGGTGAGAGGGGGGCGGGCGTGTGCATTGTGACGCCCACGATGCGGCTATATCTCCCACGTGTCGAAGCACGACTTAGAGGCATAACCGCATGGTGGTTTTGTCGCAAGAAGGGTCATCTTCACACAATCCCATGTAATGAACAGGAATGGGATAAAGAGAGTTGGCTTACAATCGCCACTTCACACAATACATAAATAAGTTCATACATCATCCAAAATACACTCATAGACCGACTACGGTCAAATCCAAATGAAAAGAAGACAACCCCAAATGCTAGATCCCCGATCGTCCCAACTGGGCTCCTCTACTGATCATCTGGAAACGAAACATAGTAACGACCAAGGTCCTCATCAAACTCCCACTTAAGCTCGGTTGCATCACTTGTGCTCGTATCCTCGGTACCTGCATCTGTTTTGGTAGAATCTGTGAGGCACGAGGACTCAGCAATCTCACACCCACGAGATCAAGACTATTTAAGCTCATGGGTAGGAAAAGGGGTAATATGGTAGAGCTGCAGCAAGCACTAAGCATATATGGTGGCTAACATACGCAAGTGAGAGCGAGAAGAGAGGCAACGCATCGGTCGAGAAGCTAGAAGCAATCAAGAAGTGATCCTGAAACTACTTACGTTCATACATAACCCAAACCGTGTTCACTTCCCGGACTCCGCCAAGAAGAGACCACCACGGCTACACACACGGTTGATGCATTTTAATGAAGTCAAGTGTCAAGTTCCCTACAACCGGATATTAACAAATTCCCATCTGCCTCATAACCGCGGGCACGGCTTTTGAAAGATAATACCTTGCAGGGGTGTCCCAACTTAGCCCATGACAAGCTCTCACGGCCAACGAAGGATATACCTTCTCCCGGGAAGACCCGATCAGTCTCGGAATCCCGGTTTGCAAGACATTTCGAGAATGGTAAAACAAGACCAGCAAAGCCGCCCGATGTGCCGACAAATCCCGATAGGAGTCGCACGTATCTCGTTCTCAGGGCACACCGGATAAGTCAAGATACGAGTAAAACCAACCCTCAAGTTTCCCCGAGGTGGCCCCGCAGGTTGCTCGGTTCGGACCAACACTCGAAGGAGCACTGGCCCGGGGGGGGGGGGGGGGGGGCGGCTAAAATAAAGATAACCCTCGGGCTCGCGAAAACCCATGGGAAAAAGGTATAGGTGGCAAATGGTAAAACCAAGGTTGGGCCTTACTGGAGGAGTTTTATTCAAAGCGAACTGTCAAGGGGTCCCATAAATCACCCAACCGCGTAAGGAACGCTAAATCAAGGAACATAACACCGGTATGACGGAAACTAGGGTGGCAAGAGTGGAACAAAACACCAGGCATAAGGCCGAGCCTTCCACCCTTTACCAAGTATATAGATTCATTAATTTAAACAAGAGATATTGTGATATCCCAAAATATCCATGTTCCAACAAGGAACAAACTTCATCTTCACCTGCATCTAGCAACGCTATAAGAGGGGCTGAGCAAAAGCGGTGACATAGCCAAACAACGGTTTGCTAGGAAAGGATGGTTAGAGGCTTGACATGGCAATATGGGAGGCATGATAAACAAGTGGTAGGTAGAGCTAACATAGCGATAGAGCGAGCAACTAGCAAAGCAAAGATAGAAGTGATATCGAGGGTATGGTCATCTTGCCTGCAAAGCTCTCAGAGTTGTGGAAGGCTTGATCCTCGTAAGCGTTATCACTAGGTTCCTTGTTCACGTACTTGTCTCCTAGCTCTACCCAAAGCAAGAACACAAGCAATGGAACCACAATAAATCACGATGCAATGCACAAGCAACATGATGCAATACATGGCATGATATGCGAGATGTGATATGCAATGCATATGCGGGCTCCGGAAGGAAAAATGATGATCAAGGCATCAACTTGGCAAACCAAGTATACCGCTGGAAAGATGAGATGATTTCGGTTGAAATCGATATAAAGATCACCGGAATCGGATGCACGGTTTGCAAATGGCAAGCAAAACAAGAATGACACCATTCTGCGATTAACAGCATGATAACACTTAGATTACATCAAGAAACTATGCGACAGCGCTCCAACATAGCAACAAAACATATGGTAGTGATGTACAAGGGATGCTTGACAAAAGATGTACACTGAGATATGGCTAATTCGCACAATAGCAGGTTCAAATAAGCATGGCAAAAGTGCAAAAGATATCAGCTTGGACATGGCATAAACAACATCAGGTAGCAATGTTCAGAGCAAGCAATCGACATGCTACAGGAACTTATAATATGAAAACAAGACATGGCATGATTCTACTCAAAGCATAGAACAAAAGTCCCTTACTGACCAGAAGAAATGATGGCACCCATGTAAACATAGCAAGTTTCGTTAACAGATTCAGGAAACAGAGCATGGCATTAACAACATCATGAAGGCATCTTCGCGAGCTCGATTCACTCACCACAAGTCAATGAATGACAAGATAAGCATAGAACCAGCAAGAATACATGTTTATGAAACTAAAGATGGCAAGAACAAGTTTATAGCATGCACGGATCAACTACAACAACTTTGGCAAAATTGAATAACATGTAAACAATCTGCCAGGAAACATTTTATAGCAAAACTAGAGCACGAAAATGATTTGCTGGGCTACTCCACAATTGCCAACAGGGGTATGGATGGATAGAGCAAAACCATATGTTCAAAACATCCTTACTGAAGTATCTCAAAATATGCATGGATCTCTCTGTAGCATCAAGTTTACATGGCATCAAAATAACAGCAGAACATGGACTGAAATCAGCAACATCACGAAGCCTTGCTTGCATGCTTGTTCTAGTCACCATATAACTCCCAAAAATACATGGCAAGCACTTCTGTAAAGAAGACATGGCATAGTCCAAAACATATGTAGAGCTCATGCCCATAAGATGTACACAATAAATGTAGCAAAAATGAGAAGTGCCCACAATCTGTTAAGAAACAGAAACTAACATTATATAGCACTCTTGCATCAGAGATTTGGGCGTCCAGATGACCTCAAATGAACATGGCCCAATGGAACAAAGTGAAGAGCACAGCCTGATGAACATTTTGATATATTGTATGCATGAAACGGAGCTACGATGGCGGAGTTATGATGCGATGAACAGGGCTAAAAATAATGCAGACTTGGCAAAAAAACGAAGTCAACCTAGGGTTTCCAGATCTGGATCCGGCTCGGGCGCGCGGATCGAGGTTCACCGGAGCGAGCTCGCCGGAGTCAGGTCGGGAGGAGGCCGGAGATGGCCGGCAAGGGGCCGGGGCGCCCGGATCCAGCCGGTGACGCGGTCGGCGGCGAGGAGGCGACGGGGCGCGGTGGCCGGGGCGCGCGGCGGCGATGTCTGGCGGTGGCGGGTCCGGTCGGCGCTTGGGGAGGCGGTCGGCGCGGTGGAGACGAGCGGGCGGCGGAGACGGGCCGCGGCGGGGGGGGGGGGGGGGCTGACCCGGGCCTCGGCGGGCCGGCGGCGCGGCGATGTGGGCGCGGCCACGTGGCAGCACGCGGCTTGCTGGGCGGCGGTGGGCGGACGTGTCCGGCCCGGTCCGCATGCGTCCGGTGGCGGCGGTGAGGAGTTGTCTAGGGTTTTGTCCGAAAATTGGATGGGGAGGACATATTTATAGGTAGGAGGAGCTAGGAGGCTCCAAATGGAGTGCGGTTTTCGCCCACACGATCGCGATCCGACGACGGAGAGCATGGAAGTGACTTAGATGGGTTATTGGGCTGTTTTGGAGGAGTGTTGGGCTGCAACCCAAAAGAGACCTTTGTGGTTACCCGGTTAACCGTTGGAGTATCAAACAACCTCCAAATCTCACGAAACTTGACAGGTGGTCTACCGGTGGTATACCAAGGCCACTTGGCAAGCCTCCGTCCATTCCGAGAACGTTTAACACCCGCTCACGAAAAGAGACAAGAGGGGTGTGCCGGTGCATGTGGGAGTGTCGGATTGCAAAACGGACAACGGGGAAAATGCTCGGATGCATGAGACGAACACGTATGCAAATGAGATGCACATGATGACATGATATGAGGTGCATGACATGAACAAAATGCAAAACGAAAAACAAAACCCAACCACGGAGGGAATACCATAGCACATAGCTGAAAATGGCAAGAGTTGGAGTTACAAATATGGAAAGTTACATCTGGGGTGTTACAACACTCCACCACTACAAGAGGATCTCGTCCCGAGATCTAGGACTAAAAGAACTCTGGATATTCGGAACGGAGGTGATCCTCACGCTCCCAGGTGGATTCTCGGTCGGAATGGTGTGACCACTTCACTTTCAGGAATTTGATTGACTTGTTGCGAGTCTTGCGCTCAGTTTCTTCAAGAATAGCAACGGGGTGCTCATGATAAGAGAGATCTTCTTGGAGGTCAATTTCTTCGAAGTTGATAGTGCGCTCAGGAGTCTTGAAGCACTTGCAAAGCTGTGACACATGAAACACATCGTGCATGTTTGCAAAGTTGGACGGAAGCTCAAGTTGATAGGCGAGGTCGCCTCTTTTGCCAATGATCTTGAAAGGACCCACGTATCTAGGGGCAAGCTTCTCTTTGATACCGAAGCGACGAGTGCCTTTCATTGGAGAGACGCGGAGGTAGACATGGTCTCTGATTTCAAAAGCCACATCACGGTGCTTGTCATCATAATAGCTCTTCTAGCACGATTGCGCGCCTTTGAGATTCTCACAAATGACTTTGCACATTTCTTCGGCTTCTGTGATCAAGTCGTTGCCAAGAAGTTGGCGTTCACCTGTCTCGGACCAATTGAGAGGAGTACGACACTTTCTGCCATACAGAATTTTGAATGGGGCCTTGCCCGAACTCGCTTGGAAGCTGTTGTTGTAGGACAACTCGGCATATGGAAGACAATCTTCCCACTTCATACCGAAAGAAATGACACAAGCCCTGAGCATATCTTCGAGTATTTGATTGACTCGCTCGACTTGGCCACTTGTTTGAGGATGGAAAGCTGTGCTGAAACAAATGTTGGTGCCCATGGCCTTCTGAAAGGAGTCCCAGAACTTTGAAGTGAAAATGCTTCCGCGGTCTGAAGAGATCAATTGTGGAATGCTGTGCAAGGAGACAATTCTGGAGGTGTATAGCTCTGCAGCTGAGCTGCTCTGATGGATTCTTTGATAGGAAGGAAATGAGCCACTTTAGTAAGCTTGTCAATGACAACGAAGATAGCATCATTTCCACGCTTGGACTTAGGAAATCCAATCACGAAGTCCATCTCAATATGATCAAACTTCCATTCTGGAATAGCAAGAGGTTGGAGGAGACCAGCTGGTCTTTGGTGTTCTGCTTTCACCCTTCTGCAGACGTCACATTCATTCATGAATTAAGCAATTTCTCGCTTCATTCGAGTCCACCAATACGACTGCTTGAGGTCATGGTACATCCAGGATGAATGGATAGAAGGGAATTGTGTGCCTCGTTCATAATGACTTTTCTCAGATCACCTTTAGGAACCACAATTCGGTCCTCGAAGAAAAGAGTATCTTTGTCATCCAAGCGATAGCACTTGTACTTGGAAATGACCTTGTCGATACCACGTTTCACCTTTTTCACCATGGTATCCAGGAGTTGTGCCTCACGAATTTGATCTTCCAAAGTAGGAGAGACTATGAGGGTGGCAAGAAAACCTTGAGGAACAACTTGAAGATTCAGTTTCCAGAAAGCTTCACAAAGATTCGGTCAGAAGGGCTTGAGAATTAAACTGTTGCAATAAGCCTTTCTGCTCAGAGCATCTGCAAGCACATTCGCCTTGCCAAGAGTATATTCAATACTTGGATTGTACTCTTGAATCATTTCGACCCATCGAGTTTGCCTGAGGTTGAGGTTGGGTTTAGTGAAGATATACTTGAGGCTCTTGTGATCGGTGAAAATGTCCACTTTCCTTCCCAACAAGAGATGTCTCCATGTTATCAATGCATGGACAACTGCCACCAACTCAAGATCGTGAGTAGGGTAGTTCTTTTCGTTGGGCTTCAACTGACGAGAGGTATAGGCCACAACTTTCTTCTCTTGCATTAACACGGCACCGAGACCTTGAAGAGAAGCATCACAGAAAACTTCGAATGGCTTGGATTCATCAGGAGGAGTCAAGATAGGAGCTGTGACTAGCTTCTCTTTGAGGGTGTTGAAAGCAATGTCACACTCAGGCGTCCAGACATACTTGACATGCTTCTGGAGGAGGTTGGAAAGAGGCTTTGCAATCTTAGAGAAATTCTCAACGAATCTTCGGCAATAGTTTGCAAGACCAAGAAAACTGCGGAGCTGCTTGACATTCTGAGGAGGTTCCCAATTCACAACTGCAGACACCTTCTCGGGATTAACAGCAATGCCCTTGGCGGAGATGATATGACCAAGATAAATAACTTCATCAAGCTAGAACTCACATTTGGAAAAATTCGCATAGAATTGATGCTCTCTGAGCTTGTCGAGCACCAATCGCAAATGTTTGGCATAATCCGACTTATTCTTGGAGAAGACCAAAATATCATCGAGATACACCAGAATAAATTCATTGGTGTAGGGGTTGAAAATGAAGTTCATCATTCGAGAGAAAGTTGGAGGAGCATTGACAAGGCCGAAAGACATGACAATATATTCATAAGAACCAAAACTTGTTCTGAATGTTGTCTTGGGAATATCTTGTTCACAAATGCGAATCTGATGATAACCCATACGGAGGTCAAGCTTGGAGAATACTTTAGCACCTTGGAGTTGCTCGAAAAGCTCATTGATGTTGGGAAGTGGATACTTGTTCTTGATTGTCTTCTTATTCAATGGATGGTAATCGACGCACAGTCGGTCCGCGCCATCCTTCTTCTGGACAAAAAGAACTCTACAACCCCATGGACATGAACTCGGTCTGATCAAACCCAGACGCTCTTGTTCATCGAGCTGTTTCTTCAATTCCTTCAGCTCCTTGGGTCCAAGCTTGTAAGGACGCTTGCAAACGGGTTCAGTGCCAGGCTCAAGATCGATAACGAATTCGACTGGCCGATGAGGAGGCATACCCGGAAGCTCTTCTGGAAAGACATCTTGGTACTCACAAACAACTGGAATCTGACAGATAGCATCCAACTCGCCCTTCTCATTGAGAGAAAACAACCGAATGGTTTCATCACGAGCGGCATAGATGATAACATCCTCAGAAGAGTGTGTCAATTGAATCTCCCTGGCAGCACAATCAAGTTGAGCTTTGTGCTGAGAAAGCCAGTCCATCCCGAGAATTAGATCGATATCAGAGTCACCAAGGACAATTGGTTTAGCCAGAAATTTATAGTCACCCATCTTGATGGAAACATCCGGAACCACCAAACTGGAGTTCAATCGTTTACCCGGAGAAATGACAGCCATGGGTTTACCCAAATTTGAAGAAGTGAAATCATGCTTGGCAAAAAACGGTCTTGACATGATACAATGCGATGCACCAGTATCAAATAAGACTTTTGCAGGAATAGAGTTAACTGAAAGGTTACCCATGATCACATCTTAAGAATCCTCTGCCTGAGTTGCATTCATCATGTTCACCTTTGCATGCTTTGGATTATGCTTGACCACTGCATTGCTTGAAGATCTCACGGGAGGAGGAGGAGGAAGGCGCCTTTGGTTGAAGCATTTCTTCGCGTAGTGACCTTTCTGCTGGCACTTGTTGCAAGTCACCTCTTAGAGCGGACGGTGATAAGGAGCATTTGACCTTGGAGCTTGTGAATTAGACTTGTTCTGACAGTCTGGGTTGGGTGGGTGGGAAGATCCACGACCACCTGAGTTCTTCTGCTGGTAAGGCTGACGAAACGGAGGAGGAGGAAGGTAGAACTTCTGCTTCTTAGCTACCACTTGTGAGGAAGAAGAAGACTGAACTGCATCCCTAATTCTCTTCTTAGAAGCCTCACACTTGAGCTGAGCACCTTCTTGCTTGAGGGCCATGTTGTAGAATTGATCAAACTGAGTAGGCTCAACAAGAACGAGAGCTAATTGCAGATCCTCACTAAGGCCACCTCTGAATTGATAGATCATACTCTTTTCATCAGGAACGTCTTGTTTAGCGAAGCGAGCAAGTTTCTGAAACTGCTTGTTGTATTCGTACACAGAAATGTTGCCTTGCTTTAGATTGCGGAACTCCTCACGCTTGCTCTCAACAACACTGGTAGGAATGTGGTGAGCTTGAAAGTCTCGACAGAAATCAGTCCAAGTAATCACTCGACCTCCTCTGGAATCCTTGTATTGCTGGAACCAATCAGCTGCTTGGTCCTTGAGCTAAAAAGAAGCGAACTTGACATAGTCCTCAGGCCTAACATTGCTGCATTCAGAATGCTTTTTGATATCCACGAGCCAATCGTCGGCGTCTGTGGCCTCGGCACAGTAACTGAAAGACTTCGGCTGATTTGCAAGGAACTGGTTCAGGGTAAGAAACTGAGGCTGATGATTGAACTGCCCTTGACCTTGATTCCCTTGGTTGCCTTGGCCTTGGTTGCGCTCTTGCATCACCTGAATCAACAACTGAGCATTGGCATTTGTGGTTGCCATCAAAGCTTGCCATGCCTCCGGAGGTGGAGGTGGAGGTGGAGGGTTCGCCTGACTCCCATCATTGCGTTCCGGATTCTGACGCGTTGGCGTAGCCATCCTGAAGAGGGTGACATCCGTTAGCATCTTGATAGACAGATAGACAAGTTGAATCAACGGATAGAAATTGCAACATATAGTCTTCACAATAAATACTCGAACAAGGATGAACGAATGAATTCCAAAGCTAACATCAAGTCCATTAAGGTGAGAGGCCACTTGATAAGATATTGATGAAAGAAAATAAAAGGCAAGGTACGAATGGAACAAATAAGTGGTAAGGATTACCCAATCACAAACCAAATATCTGTGGGAAGAAATGCTAGAGCTACTTGAATCCCACCTATAAACTCCCGAAACTTTCTGGTTATGCAATCAGGTGTTGGGGATACAGGGGAAGCAATATATCTCACCCAAACAAACAATCCCTACATCCAGCAGTATCTATTCGTCAACACATAACCAAGAAACCTTCAGAAATCGTGTACCTCAACCTTCGAAAAGCACCCGTTATACTAGTTATGGCAATACTCCCAAACTCCCCAGTACTGGGTGACGTCGAGGTTATCTCACCAACAACTGCATAAAAGAGATTTTTGATGTCGGCAAAACTCAGGTATTCCAGAACTGCAACGATAAAATTGTGACGACAACACCTCGGAGCTCAACTCCCCGGGACACTGCCACAACCCCTAAATGACAGGGGGCACCAAGAACAATGTTCTCGTCACAAAACCATCGGAATGATTCCAAGATACCCGCGTGATCCTAAATTTTTTTTAGTGAAATTTGAGAAGAGAAGAGTCAAAACTTCTACGTCAGGAGACCTCACCATAGCGATGAAGGGACTGAGGAGTAAAAAGAATCCTACTCTCCGATATATATAATCCTAAGACTCAAACATTTTTGTTCTAGACTCAACAACGCCAGTGATCAATCAAGCAGGGGGCTCCTAAGTCGGGGATGGCTCTGATTACCAACTTGTGACGCCCACGATGCGGCTATATCTCCCATGTGTCGAAGCACGACTTAGAGGCATAACCGCATGGTGGTTTTGTTGCAAGAAGGGTCATCTTCACACAATCCCATGTAATGAACAATAATGGGATAAAGAGAGTTGGCTTACAATCGCCACTTCACACAATACATAAATAAGTTCATACATCATCCAAAATACACTCATAGACCGACTACGGTCAAATCCAAATGAAAAGAAGACAACCCCAAATGCTAGATCCCCGATCGTCCCAACCGGGCTCCTCTACTGATCATCTGGAAACGAAACATAGTAAGGACCAAGGTCCTCATCAATCTCCCACTTAAGCTCGGTTGCGCCACTTGCGCTGGTATCCTCGGTACCTGCATCTGTTTTGGTAGATTCTGTGAGTCACGAGGACTCAGCAATCTCACACCCACGAGATCAAGACTATTTAAGCTCATGGGTAGGAAAAGGGGTAATATGGTAGAGCTGCAACAAGCACTAAGCATATATGGTGGCTAACATACGCAAGTGAGAGCGAGAAGAGAGGCAACGCATCGGTCGAGAAGCTAGAAGCGATCAAGAAGTGATCCTGAAACTACTTACGTTCATACATAACCCAAACCGTGTTCACTTCCCGGACTCCGCCGAGAAGAGACCATCACGGCTACACACAGGGTTGATGCATTTTAATGAAGTCAAGTGTCAAGTTCTCTACAACCGGACATTAACAAATTCCCATCTACCTCATAACCGTGGGCACGGCTTTCGAAATATAATACCCTGCAGGGGTGTCCCAACTAAGCCCAACACAAGCTCTCACAGTCAACAAAGGATATACCTTCTCCCGGGAAGACCCGATCAGTCTCGGAATCCCGGTTTGCAAGACATTTCAACAATGGTAAAACAAGACCAGCAAAGCCGCCCGATGTGCCGACAAATCCCGATAGGAGTCGCATGTATCTCGTTCTCAGGGCACACTGGATAAGTCAAGCTACGAGTAAAACCAACCCTCAAGTTTCCCCGAGGTGGCCCTGCAGGTTGCTCGGTTCAGACCAACACTCGAAGGAGCGCTGGCCCGGAGGGGGGGGGGGCTAAAATAAAGATGACCCTGGGGCTCGCGAAACCCAAGGGAAAAAGGTATAGCTGGCAAATGGTAAAACCAAGGTTGGGCCTTGCTGGAGGAGTTTTATTCAAAGCGAACTGTCAAGGGGGTCCCATAAATCACCCAACCGCATAAGGAACGCAAAATCAAGGAAGATAACACCGGTATGATGGAAACTAGGGTGGCAAGAGTGGAACAAAACACCAGGCATAAGGCCGAGCCTTCCACCCTTTACCAAGTATATAGGTGCATTAATTTAAACAAGAGATATTGTGATATCCCAAAATATCCATGTTCCAACAAGGAACAAACTTCATCTTCACCTACATCTAGCAACGCTATAAGAGGGGCTGAGCAAAAGCGGTGACATAGCCAAACAACGGTTTGCTAGGAAAGCGATGGTTAGAGGCTTGACATGGCAATATGGGAGGCATGATAAACAAGTGGTAGGTAGTGCTAACATAGCGATAGAGCGAGCAACTAGCAAAGCAAAGATAGAAGTGATATCGAGGGTATGGTCATCTTGCCTGCAAAGCTCTCAGAGTTGTCGAAGGCTTGATCCTCGTAAGCGTTCTCACCAGGTTCCTCATTCACGTACTCATCTCCCGGCTCTACCCAAAGCAATAACACAAGCAATGGAACCACAATAAATCACGGTGCAATGCACAAGCAACATGATGCAATACATGGCATGATATGCGAGATGTGATATGCAATGCATATGCGGGCTCCGGAAGGAAAAATTATGATCAAGGCATCAACTTGGCAAACCAAGTATGACGCTGGAAAGATGAGATGATTTCGGTTGAAATCGATATAAAGATCACCGGAATCGGATGCACGGTTTGCAAATGGCAAGCAAAACAAGAATGACAAAATTCTGCGATTAACATCATGATAACACTTAGATTACATCAAGAAGCTATGCTACAGCGCTCCAACATAGCAACAAAACATATGTCAGTGATGTACAAGGGATGCTTCAAAAAAATATGTACACTGAGCTACGGCTAATTCACACAATAGCAGGTCAAACAAGCATGGCAAAAGTGCAAAAGATATCAGCTTGGACATGGCATAAACAGCATCAGGTAGCAATGTTCAGAGCAAGCAATCGACATGCTACAGGAACTTATAATATGAAAACAATACATGGCATGATTCTACTCAAAGCATAGAACAAAAGTCCCTTACTGACCACGAGCCCAAAAGTCCCAGAAGATATGATGGCACCCATGTAAACATAGCATGTTTCGTTAACAGATTCAGGAAACAGAGCATGGCATTAACAGCATCATGAAGGCATATTCGCGAGCTTCATTCACTCACCACAAGTCATTGCATGACAAGATAAGCATAGAACCAGCAAGAATACATGCTTATGAAACTAAACATGGCAAGAACAAGTTTATAGCATGCACAGATCAACTACAACAACCTTGGGAAAATTGAATAACATGTAAACAATCTGCCAGGAAACATTTTATAGCAAACGTAGAGCACGAAAATGACATTCTACACTACTCCATAATTTCTAGAAGGTGTATGGATGGATAGAGCATAACCATATGTTCAAAACATCCTTAATGAAGTATCTCAAAATATGCATGGATCTCTTTGTAGCATCAAGTTTACATGGCATCAAAATAACAGCAAAACAGGGACTGAAATCAGCAACATCACGAACCCTAGTTTGCATGCTTGTTCTAGTCACCATATAACTCACAAAAATACATGGCACACACCTCTGTAAACAAGACATGGCATAGTCCAAAACACATGTAGAGCTCATGCCCGTAAGATGCACACAATAAATGTAGCAAATATGACAAATGCCCACAATCTGTTAAGAAACAGAATCTAACATTATATAGCACTCTTGCATCAGAGATTTGGGCATCGAGATGACCTCAAATGAACATGGCCCAATGGAATAAAGTGAAGAGCACAGCCTGATGAATATTTTGATATATCATATGCATGAAACGGATCTACGATGACGGAGTTATGATGCGATGAACAAGGCTAAAAATAATGCAGACTTAGTGAAAAAAATGAAGTCAACCTAAGGTTTCCAGATCTGGATCCGGCTCGGGCACGCGGATCGAGGTTCACCAGAGCGAGCTCGCCAGAGTCGGGTCGGGAGGAGGCCGGAGATGGCCGGCAAGGGGCCGGGGCGCCCGGTTCTGGCCGGGGACGCGGTCGGCGGCGAGGAGGCGACGGGGCGCGGCGGCCGGGGCGCGCGGCGGCGACGTCCGGTGGTGGCGGGGCCGGCCGACGCTTGGAGAGGCGGTCGGCGCGGTGGAGATGAGCGGGCGGCGGAGACGGGCCGCAGGGGGGCCCGACCCGGGCCTCGGCGGGCCGGCGGCGCGGCGATGTGGGCGCGGCCACGTGGCGGCGCGCGGTTTTCCGGGCGGCGGTGGGCGGACGTGTCCGGCCCGGTCCGGATGCGTCCGGTGGCGGCGGGGAGGAGTTGTCTAGGGTTTCGTTAGAAAATTGGATGGGGAGGACATATTTATAGGTAGGAGGAGCTAGGAGGCTCCAAGTGGAGTGCGGTTTTCGCCCACACGATCGTGATCCGACGACGGAGAGCATGGAAGTGACTTAGATGGGTTATTGGGCTGTTTTGGAGGAGTGTTGGGCTGCAACACAAAAGAGACCTTTGCGGTTACCCGGTTAACCGTTGGAGTATCAAACGACCTCCAAATGTCACGAAACATGACAGGTGGTCTACCGGTGGTATACCAAGGCCACTTGGCAAGCCTCGGTCCATTCCGAGAATGTTTAACACCCGCTCACGAAAAGAGACAAGAGGGGTGCGCCGGTGCATGTGGGAGTGTCAGATTGCAAAACGGACAACGGGGAAAATGCTCGAATGCATGAGATGAACACGTATGCAAATGAGACGCACATGATGACATGATATGAGATGCATGCCATGAACAAAATGCAAAACGAAAAACAAAACCCAACCACGGAGGGAATACCATAGCACATAGCCGAAAATGGCAAGAGTTGGAGTTACAAATATGGAAAGTTACATCCGGGGTGTTACATGCATGCACGATAGAAAGTTACCGCTAGCTAGCTGCAAATAGAAGAGGATCATGAAGGTGTAAAAGACGAACAAAGATCATAATTCATTATAAAAAAGTGGATACAGATACTTGAGGAAGATATCATAATGTAGAACATTGATTATAATTTGGGCCAATTTGTGGCTTTTGCAACTCAGGTCTAAATACTTGTCATAATGTAGGGGGCGGGGCACTATACTTTGTGTGATAAACACGGTGTACGTATGGAACATGGTTTAGATTATGAATATATAGTTAGTACATCAACTGTACTATTATTTGGAATCAACATCAAGTGTATTCAAAAAATAGAATTCGAGTTCATATCTATCTCTATAGTAATCATGTGGTGTGCTTTTAAGGTAATACACGAATGATGGTTGAAGTTGGCAACAATCATGATTGTAGATTCTTATTGTAATAGAGAAATGAATTCAAATTTAGTATAGACATTTGGAATGCACTAAAATGTTGGTATGAGTAGGTTACATGCATTATACAGCAAGCGAAAAAAATTAATCGCACATAACATGGATCCATACTCCCTCCTTCCATCTATATAGGGTGTAATGAGATTTTAAAGATCACCTTTGACTACTGACAAGATTAACAGTATATGACATGCACAATGTGAAAATTATATCATTGAAAGAACCTTTCACAGACGAATTTAACAGTGTTCTTTGTGTAAGTTGCATGTCATATATTATTGCTCTAATATTTGGTCAAAGTTAGCATCGAAAACGCATTAGGCCCTATAGATGGAAGAAGGGAGTAGCTATGAATAGCATTTGTATAGTAAAACGGGGCAAGACTCTCTCTTTGTGTGGTGTGAATTGTTTTATTTTTTTTCGTTTTCTTTTTGGTTGAGGGAAGTGCAAATTGATTTGGTACGTACAAGTACAATATTACTACACGTTAGGCTTGTCCCTAAAATTCAACCCACGTCTTGTTATATCCCGAAAATTCAGATATCGTCCTCCCAAAACTGGCGCCTTCACAACCCGCGCCTTGCTATCCCGAAATTACAATGCGCGCGAAAACTCCCTCCAGCTGCCAAATCCCGACACGCGAAATACCCCTTCCAACGCTGAGCCGAAAGGGCCACTAGTTCAAATTGGTGGGGGATACTTTTGTAACACACCCTACATTTTGGACAAGCACGTCCCTAAGTCATGCTTCACCCCCTCCCATCGCCCCCTTTTCACCATTTGAAATCCTAGGCCGCCATAACCTCTCCGCTCCAGCCGCGAAACCCCACCCTCCTCCGTCCGCCACCTCACCGCTACCCAGCCTGCGCCTCTTCCCTGCCGACATTGTCCACCGCAACAGCTCGACGTCCCTCGTCCACCTCCCCGGATGAGGATCCGTCGTCCATCTCGTTGTCCCACCGGTTCAGCCGCCCCGTCCTCCACCTCCAAGGAGCTGCTCCGACATCGCCTCGCCTATCACGGCTGCTCCATCCCCACAACACCGCCTTAACCTGCTCCATCGGAACCGCAGCATCCTCACGGACTTCTCGGACGATGACAAGGCCTATTCGGCGCCACCAAAGAGGTTGTACACTCATCGCATCGCACCTTCTCCTTAACTCGACCTCCCGGCAACAAGGTGCTCCATCTCGCACCCCCACGGAGCAGCTACCTTGAAGCCGGCGCCGCGGGCGACATCTCCACGGCGGCTCTCCCCCAATCGGAGGCCCCTTCGATGGTGGCGTCCATACCAGCCTGATCTGCTGCTGCTACTCCGGCTCTCGCTCGCTCGCTCACGCTACTGCTACTGCTGCTCCGGCTCTCGCTCGATCGCTCACTCGCCCAGCTGCTGCTGCTGCTCTCCCCCTCGCTCGTGCTGCTACTCTGCTCCGATTTAGCCACACTTCAGTCGACCGAATCGACTTTTGGGTCAGTCGATTTTCAGGGGTTGGGGGGGGGGGGGCTCGCCGTATTTAAGGAAGAACCACCCACAGCAGGGACGGGGGATCGCCGGAGAGGTACCCCACTATCTATCTTAGGGTTCAGGGTGGGGGGGGGGGCTAGAGTGCTGGCCGGGGCGGCGGTGGAGAGTTGTTTCGGGGCGGCGAGGCGGCGTTGGGGCCAGCGGTTCGGCCGGTGGTGGCTGGCGGCTCAAGGGGGTGCAGGTTGAAGATGAACTACAGGCCCTCCCTAAACTACACGTCAAGTGCCTCTCTGCTACCATTGCATTCAGTTTCGACAGTAGCATTCAGATTCCACAGTAAATTTCAGTTTCAATAGTTAAGTTCAGAGTCAACAGTTTTTACCTCATCTGTTGTAGTCAGGGGTTTTTCGGTGATGTAAATTTTACATCTATTTTACATCATCTATTGGAGATGCTATTAGAATGCCACTTGAGATTGACGATGTCTGTCTTGTGCTGCTTCAGCCTTGACGTCTTACGGCTCACCGGAGCTGCTCCAACAACAGAACAATCCATCACAACAGAGCAGTGCCATGGACACCATCTACAGATTCCTCAGATCTTCCTCCACACCTCCGACAGCCACCTCTGCCTCAACTGCTTCAGCGACCAACCCAATGATGCTGAGGTCGACACGGCTACGACAAAGTGGTTGTACACTTGTTACATCACTTATTACTATACATTCACGTCGATCCATTAGGGCTATTTTGGTTCAACGGAAAAACATAGCAATAGGGAATTTTCCAATGGCACTCTACTATTCAATTATTCATGCATTTTGCTGAAAGGAATGAAGCAAAACATCCACCTGGACCTATTTTCAAAATCCCATGCATGAAAACAAGACCAAGTGCATTAGTGCCAGAATAACATTCTAATTGTACATGCTTTCATATGGTTTCACTTTATTTTGCCATGTTTCTTTGCATTCCTCTGCTCTTCCAATTCCTGTAAACCAAACACCCAAGTTGACAGAAATCCTGTGTTTACAAATGCTCTGTTTACCATGTGCATTCCTATACTATTCCGGTGTTTTTCGTATCCCTGCGTTTTAAGAATCATGCAAGCCAAATGAGCCCTTACAGAATTACTTCAGTTACAGGTACGTGTCGAAGGGAACTTTGTGTGGTTTGTCTCGCTCCTGCCGCGACGTCGTCCACCTCACCTAAGCTGATCCATCGACAGAAGCATCCACCAAACCAAACATCATGACTCCTGACCGTCTTTCGCCCCCTCAGATCTCCTTCCCAACCGTCGGCACCCACCGCAACGGCATCACCATCATCGACTCAGCAGATGAACCTGAGGAGTACACGAGTCCACAAGAGAGGTCGCACTCTTTTGTTTATGCTTATGTTATGCATTGCTTAAACTTACCTACTACTTTATTGTCCTGTTCATCTCTTGGACTCCCAAGTCAGGTCCAAATTAATGTTCAAACTTGAGTTCTAAATTAGTTGTGGGGCACATATCGAGGCAGCAATGAATAGTATGTCTGTCTAATATCTGGTTCACCTAGGGTATGCCTATGTTGTTCATCTTGGGTGGGAAACAAATAGTAAAGCAATCATCATCTATCTTTTTATTAATTTAAAGAAATTATCTGCCTGCTATAATTATTTTTGGATCCATCCACTGGTTGTTACCATCACTCTAAATTTCTGCATGCTCTCCTTACATAATCTCACCATAGTTTTTTCGTATGCATGTCAGATATTGTACATAGTCATGCTGAACATGTAGAGAAAAAGAGAAGAGTTTTGTGTGGCAATACAATGTCATGCAGACGCCGCTCCATGGTGGGTTCAATGGCAAACCCTCCCCACCCCTCTCCAGATTGTAATCCAGAGGAAGATATCTGTTCTGAGGCGGATTCAGACGCCGCTGACCACTCCTATTTACCCCCCCCCCCCCCCCCCAAGGTGTTTGCTCTACCTTGGCATGATGATGTTAGTCATATCATGCATATGTTGCCTTGCAGTGCCTACTTTTAACATCACATATGTCATCTGCTTAGTTTAGACATGTTCTATAATGCCACCTATTTAGTTTCTGTATCACAAATGTGCAATGCCATCCTGTTTAACTAGGCATTATATATTTGAATGATATCTTGCCCATCCTTTTCTTCATTACATTTCCATTTGTCGATAATGTTTGTACATTAAACTACTCTTCCTGTGAATCAGCCATTTGGGTGGGAGATGGGAAAATCTAGAGTGAAAACAAGGCCTTCAGAGCAGACAGTGCTACCTGTCGAAGTAGATCTCTTGTTGGGTCCCGATAGCTCCTCAGAGATGGATTCGGAGACAGATGACCAGTCCTATTCCCCCACTGAGGTGTATGCTCTAACTTGGCACGGTTATACTGCTTGTATCATGCATATGGTGTCTTGCAATGCATAGTTTAGACATCATATACACAATATTCAACACCATGTTCTTAGTTCAGACATCATATCGAATGCCCTCTGTTTAGCATATAAATCGCATATGTGAATTAAATGATGCGATCCTGATTACTTAGATAACATGTAGGTGAATTATGTCATGCAATCCTGTTTAGTTATTCATCATATCTTTGAATTATGTTATGCTATTCTATCCAGTTTAGATAGACATCATATATGTGAAATTATGTCATGCTATCCGTTTTAGTTGAACAATATACATGTCATCTATTTCATGCCCTCTTTTTTCCACACTATCTATTGCATCTGTCTCTCATACAATGTTTGTACATTCAACTATGTTTCCTGTTTATCAGCCATTTGAATTGGAGCGGGTGATGCTAGTATCTAGCGGACTAAAAACACAGTCTTCAAATAAAATAGTGCTACCTCTTGGTGGAGATAGCACCTTGGTTGTACATGCACAAGAACCAACCCTACCACACATAACCCAAACTCTCACAGATTGTACCCCTACTGCGATGGACAGAGAACCAGCTTCACCCAATCTAACCCCAACCCCAGCCGATAGTAACCTAGTTCCTGTTGACACTGCACCAACTCCACCACAAAGGTCCCAAACAAGAGCAGTTAGTAAGGCAGCTCCAGTGCCCAAAGGGCCAGTACTATCACGGTGAACCCCAACTCCACCAGTTAGTACGCCTATTCCTGTGGAGGAAGCACAACCAGCTAGTCGTAGTTTAGCATCTATCGCATTTGATGTTGTTAAATCGTATATGCGTATCTTCCCATCTTGGAAATATTATACTGAAGATGAAGGAAAATGCCAGTTGCAGGTGTTTGTGCAGGAGTTATGTGTAAGTAATGTTATTCATGGCAATTACTTTGCTTCGTCCCATACATCCTACCTCCATGATGGTTATAATACAACAAATTTTCCCATTTTTCTCTATAGAGAAGGTCCGATTTGGAAACTCAGGATGAGGTAACCTGTGCTAATACCTCTGCTATCTTCAAAAATGCTTGGTGGCAGTATCAGAATTACCTGACGAAAACGTACTTCACCGGCAAAGAAACTCATCAAATTCCCTTACGTTCTCCGGAGACACATTTACTGGACGATGACTGGGAACGCCTTGTTCTGTACTGGTCCCGAACCAAGAATGTGGTAAGGTCTATGAGCTCATTTTCTATTTTTAAGTATTATATTCTTGCGTCTTACTGTACTCTGTTCATGTAGAACAAGTGCCTAAACCTGAAGAACAACTGTTCTAATTTAAGATTCCATTGCTATCATAGTTCAAAAAAGTGCTAGGCATTAATTGTGCATTTTGCCACCGCCTTGTGCTTTACTGACCAAAGCGCATGCTTATGTGCAGTTATGCATAGGTTAAGCGTAGTTATGCATGCCTTTTTTAACTATGATTGCTTTTCTCTTGTATCACTATATTTACTCATGCAAACTTATTTTTAAATTGAAGGATCCAATGGAAACTCCAATGGCACAGCAGGTATGTTCACGCATGTTTCTTTAACAGGTTTGCTGTTATCAGTAGCTCTGTTGATTTCAATTTCAATTGTGTATACAGTTGACTTTCATATCATGCACATTACTAGCATCACAACAGAGACAATAGTGTTGTTGTTGTACATGTAGACCCGTGGTATCCATCTGAAATCTTGTTGTGCCGAATTGTTTCCCACGCTTTGTATTCTTTCACTACTGCTTTGTCTTGAACTGATATGATTTGAACCGTGTCTCTATTTTGATTTGGCAAGACAATGTAGTGACCATAGGACATAGATATATGTTTGTTTGATGCTTTTATTATGTACTAGTACTTGGCAGTAGAACACTTGGTAGTTTAATCCTGTCCACCTTACTAATGAATTGGTTCACCGAAATGAGTTTCATATACTAGTACATGCTAAACTTGTTATGTGTCTACTTGTTTCTTCTTTTAGAATGCTGACAGAATATTGGGGAAGAGTGCCTTATTAAGCAATGGTAAAGAAAGTAATGCAGATAAGGTTCAAGATAGTGACACATCCTTGTTGGTCTCCAACAAAGCTGATAAAACAACTAAGGAAGACTATCTTGAAGACAGCGAGACAACCCCAAAGTCCTGTCTTGGTTTAGTATTCGACTTACTGGCCACTATCGCTTGCACAAGCTATTCAAACTCACTGTCTGAATCAGTTCGGTTTCTTGTGTCTCAACTACAAGCTGAAAGACATCGATCAGCTGTGCTGCGACAAGAAGCGGAAGGACTGCGGAAGTCCCTGGAGCATTCAGATGCATACTTTCTGGTGCAACAGCAAGCGTTGGAGGATTTTAGCGCCAAACAGGACAAAGCTAATAAGCTTGCTAAGATTATTGCCAGCATGGTGGATACCCAAGATAATGTTTCTTGAGCTCTTCTGAAGTTGTTTCAGTTATGCCCTTGTTTTGCTGCCGCGTTTATTTACACTGGTGGCCAATTTTGACGGCCAGTGTATGTAATATGCTGCTTTGTTCCCTATATTTGCACTGGTGGCGAACTTTGATGCCCAGTGGATGTAATATGTTTACTAGCGGTAATAGGCTAGCGTTAATTGCTTGCTTATTTATTTCCTTATTATCTTGTTTAGTTGTTTGCTTGTAGTCACTGCAGTTCTTTTTCTGTGTTTTTCTAGTGGACACAATAGCCTATTTTTGGTAATTAGGCAAAAATAATCATGGCAACACACGGACTGTTGTAACCATGGGCCTCTTGCAGGCCGTATGATCCATGGGCCTTCTTCCGGTCGTAGGATCCATTGGCCTTCTATACGGGCCGTAGGATCCATTGACCTTCTATACGGGCCTTAGGATTCATGGGCCTTCTACGGGCCATAGGGTCCATGGGCCATCTACGGGCCATACGATCCATGGGCCTCTATGGGCCGTATGATCCATGGGCCTCATACAGGCCGTAGGATCCATGGGCCTTCTACGGGGCGTATCATCATTTCGCCAATCATGGACCGTACTATTCGTGGACCATAATGGGCCGTTAATAGTCCGTATTTGATAACTCTGAAAACAGCCCAACGGGTTTTTTGACATGAAAACGGCCCAACGTATTAACGATCCACAAACGGGCCGACCGTAACGAAGGGCTGAATTTGGCCCACAAGCAGAAAATGACAGTAACGGGCCATATGTAACCGAATGCTGCAAATGAGCCCAAGAATCAATGGGCCCTGAGAAGTCCGAAAGATAACTTGGGCTGGAAACGGCCCAATGGAATGACGGGCCGTTAATGGGTATAAAGTGATACACTGTTCATTACGGGCCAGTTTCACCATGAGCCGTTAATGGGCCAAGGGTTACAAAGGGCCTCATATGGGCCGAAAGAAGTCATGGGCCACACATGGGTCGGAAGTTAAAATGGGCTGGAATCATATTGGACGGCCCAGATGACGCTACTGGGCCTAATTCGGAGAGGTCGTAACGGGCCCTGGGTTAGCGGGCTGTAAATGGGCTATATGCGAACAGGCCGTTAACAGGTTTTCCGTGGGCCGGCCCGCCACCTTTTGACCAATTCTAACATGCCGGCCTTTTCACAGGAATGGGCCTCTGTTGGGTTGTGCCACGTGTCACCATATCATAGGCGCCTTCGGTCCAATGAGTGCATGACATCTGTCCCAACGGTGAGCCGACACGTGTTTCCTCCATCCAATGATGATTTTACACATGGAAAATCCCCTTTGGTCGGGGCTGTTAACGGGTTATCGGATCCAAAACCAGACCCGATGGCATTCCGTTACGGTGGATGCCACGTGTCGGTCACCCTTGATGAAAGCACTTCTGTGACGCGCGATTTATCATCATGGAAGTGGACACTTCTGTGATGATAATTTTGGTAATGTCATGGAACACTTATATGACAACACATGTATGACTATCTTGATTCTGTCATAAAATCGTCATGGATGTACATGCATGACAAAAGACGCGACCTACTGTGACAAAAACATATCATCACGGAAGTGTATTTTTTTGTAGTGCTATGATGAACTCTACATCTTTGTCAGGTGGAACACCTGGCAGTTCCTCTGGAAAGACATTCGGAAAGTCACGGACTACCCTGATATCTTTAAGGTCTGGAAGAGGGCTGGCATTAAGAGAATAGAGCTGAACAGTCACTATCTTGCCAGATGGGTGAGTAAGCTGAACAAACCTGGAGTAAAAATCAATCTTGGCATGATGAGCTGTCATCTAGTCCATACCCAAGATGATGTTAATATCTGAGGACTTGAGGGCTACAAGTGATGCAAGGAATACAAGTCTGTCAACAAGGATTTCATTACCATAACTTATTCTGGTGGTTTGCCATCTAGACCCTGGGGTTTGAATTTCAAGTGGAGTTGGCCTATCACAAAATGACATGTCGTGCAAACGAGCATATCCTTCGCAAAAGAAGGAGTGAGATGCTCCAGTATCGAACAAAACCGATACTGGATGACAATTTACAAGGAGTGTACCAAGAACGACATCCGGATCATCATGAGCATCTTTGGCTGAGACGTGATGCACATGTCCATGTTTAGTGCGAGCTAGCTTGGCACTGATCATCTCTCTTGATGGCTTAACACATCCAACAGTCTTCTCGGGCTGGGGTGGAGCATAAATAGTTTGAGAGCATTCAGTGCATAGTGTTCTGGCTTCCCGCATGTGAAGCAAGTCCCTGAAATTGGACGTGGACCCGCACTGACAAGCGGTCTACCAATAGGCCTGGGTGGAGCATACGATTGATCTGGGTGAGGTGCCACATAAGATGGTCTTGGTGAATATCCGGAAGGAAGAGCGGAGTTTGGAACCCAAATCCGACGCTTCTGAGAGGTAGAGCCGGAGGAAGATCCCAAATCACGGGTGTGCTTGCGAGACTCCTCGTAAGTGAGCTGAGCTGTCTCTGCATTAATGGCCTTGTTCACAAGAGCCTGGAACGTATCACAATGATGCAGGTGGAGATCACGACGCAACTTGGGGTTGAGACCCTTCCAGAACCTAGCCTGCTTCTTGGCATCCGTGGACACCTCTTCTGAAGCATAGCGGGCGAGGTTCTCGAACTCTCTGCTGTAAGCATCAACAACCATCTTACTCTGGGTGAAACTACATAACTCTTCTCTCTTGAGATCAATGAGGTCCCGGGGAATGTGATGCTCGCAAAAAGCCTCAATGAAATCCCTCCAGGTAGGAATCTAGCCAGCTGGAAGCATAGCCTCATAGTTCTGCCACCAAGACTAGCAGGACCTTCTAGGTGGTATGTGGCATAGGTGACCTTGTCATCTTCAGCTACGTTCACGGAACACAGCTTATGAGTGATGTTACGGAGCCAATCATCTGCATTGAGTGGCTGGATGGAATGATGAAAGTTGGGTGGGTGCAAGCCGATGAAGTTTTGCATGGTTGCAGACTCTTTGAACTGATGTGCGGTGTCCTCCTCGATACGTGCCAACAAGCGCTTAGACTTACGCTTGTTTCTCTCCATATCTAACATGAACTCTGTCAACGAAGGCGGGTCGGGAGGATCCTCATCCCTACCATCTCCGTGGTTCTGGCTACGAGCAACAAAACTTCGCTTAACTGATGACATCCTGAGAAACGAGACCAAGGACAGAATCGACATCAACTATAGGCTGTAGAATTTTAGGACAAGGAAATTAGTAACTCTTGAACTCCTAGGGCAATTCCGGCAGCATAATGACAGTAAAATGCTCAGAATGGGACATCCTGCCAACAAGGGGGTAGTCCATAAACTCAACATCACCACTCAAGGTTCTGAGATAATACTAAACATGCTACACCGGAAGTACTCAAAAACTTGGATGTGACTCTGATCAACCAATCCTATGGGACTACAAAGTAGTAACACGTGATCCTGATAGACAGAAGAGAAAGCCTAGTTCCTTAATCCCGTAGGAAAGATAGGACGACTCAGATCAGAATGACATGAGGTAAAGGAGTAAAAAGAGCCTTACGTTCCTTCCCACAATCAATTCCCTTACATAACTAAAGAATTTCTAGACTAAACTTTGACAAGTTTGGCTGGGCAATCCTATAGGCAGTCAAGCTCTGATACCAAAAGCTGTCAGGACCCCGATTCTATGTCACACCGATATAGCATGTAACACCTCATATCACTTTACGGCCTCACGCATGGTATTCCCACGGGTGTCGCCTTACCATGCCCGGGACCGTTTGCGCCTTTCGGCACACGTATATGATAGTGTCACTAGCATCCATATGACAAAGAACCCGGGCTGACATGGCTAGTCGTGAACCCAAAGTGGCACTAACTTACAGGGACATGCATACATGACCCAGCAGCGAACGTGTCGGTCATCAACGAGTGAATCCATGATGTAGCAGCTGGGCTAGCAGGACTCTGGAGAATCCGGGCTGTAGCAGGCTAATAGGACTCCAGTAGACATCGCATGACATTTCCCTGAAGGGACAGACACATGAACGAAGAAGGACACATGCCGGCCAACCTAAGTGTTCCGGAGCAGTAGCAAGCTACCAGGGCTCAGTGGAAGCACTAGGAGACATTTCCCGACAAGAGCGGCTACTAAGGATAAACAACTAGATAGTCAGATCCCACACATAACAATACACATTACACGTACGCATAACATGCAAGTATGTACTGTACAACATGGCATCACAACATAACTCAACAACTCATATAGATAAAGGCTCAGAAGAGCATCGTAGCATTTATTACAAACAGGGGTCACATGACCCAACATTCAGAGCATACAAGCAACAAGCGGAAGCATTACATGTCTGAGTACAGACATCTACAAATGAAAAAGGCTGAAGAGCCTGACTATCTACAACATCCGATCAAGATCGTAGCTGAGGTACAAGCTACTTGTTGAAGTCCACGAGAACACTAGTAAGACCGAAGTCTCCACTGCAAAAACATAAATAAGGCAACGTGAGTACAAACGTACTCAGCAAGACTTACATCAGATCCTATTATACATGCATTTGTATCAAGAAGGTAATGTGGGGTTTAGTTGCAACAAGCCAGCTTTGACTCAGTGGCTATCGTGTTCTATGACTACGAAAAACTTCTTTGAGGTGAGATGGCGCACACAAGTCCACTAATCACCACACAATACACTATATGGATTCATGCCCGTCTCCCTACGGGAAGGCCATCCATATCACTCACACTTGTCTTGAGCATTTTAGAGTATCCACTTCAAGTTGTCTATGTACCACGTAAGCATCCAAGAAGTCCATATCCGTGGACCCGGCTATTCGAATAGATCATGTTAACCTTGCAGGGGTGTACTTCTTCACACACGCTCTAAGAAAAGTAATTCTTTTTGCCACTTACGGTAATAATTTTACGAGTCACCCTCCTCTAAGGTGTCTCATTGTGGTATCATGGCAACTCAACTCCTCGCTACGTTGACAACCGTTCACCACCCCTTTAAGTGTGGAATTGTTGTCTACCTAGTGAACCTTCGTCATCCATTTCACTCCATCTCTTTGGATGTACGCTTCGTGTCTCAGCTCGGGAGATGTTTCAATGTCTCACTCTGTGAGTTGATCCTGAGTTGTTTGAGCTACGAGAAGGTCGATCCTTCTGGAGTTATCCCTCTTCTCTCGTTGTCATGTTGGTTGGAGTTTTCAGAGCATGACATCAAGATAAAGATGGTGATCGAATCAACGTTCTTATGAATTGCAACCTGGTTTGTGAAGTTTGTGTTAGTATGCGTTCCCCCTTCCATCTTGCCCTACGCTTGAATCTCACGACGAGATTCTTGTTTAGTGGGGTTGAGTTGTCACATCCCTAGCTTTACCTTGCACTAGGCTAGCACTTGTCTGTTGCATCATGTTTAAATATTATTTAAGTTGAAATGGGGATTTATCAAACCCTAGCATCAGAAAGAATTCAAATAGGATAAAATAAAATCTTTTTCAGTAAACCCAAAATGTCCTTAAGAAAAGTTCATGATTTCTGGTTAAGGTGAAATCCTCTGCCAAAAATGATGAATATATTTTAGGTCATTTCTGGATTTTTTAATTAACTCATGTTGTATTTGAATTGGAGAATTTAAATCCTATAAATATTTCTAAATGTTCTAGTAATTATGAAACTAGTTGAGGGCTGTTGGAAATAATTCTAATTGTGCCCACAAATATTTTCAGAAGTTTTAGAAGTGGTTTAGTATTTTACTAAATCAACAACAGAAAAGCAAAATAGAAAACAAAACAGAAAATAAGAAAAGAGAGAGAGAGAGAGAGGAAGTCCACCTGGGCCACTTACCTGGCCCAGCTACTCCAGCCGGCCCAGCCCACCATGCAAGTGCCAGTCGCCCTCCTCCTTGCACCAGAAGGACGCTGGCGTGTCGCCTGCGCGCGCACTCACGTCCACCTCCTGCTTCAACCTCCTCCAGCCTCCCTGTTCGCTTCGACGACCCCCTGGAGATGCCATGCGGCCCCTCGATGCCGTCTCACTCTCCCTATGCTCCTCCCCCTCCTCTGTTTCTCTCTTCCGCGACACACGAGCGGAGCCCGTCGCCGCCGTTCGTTGCCGCCATGGCCATAGCCACTGCCCCGCCTCGCCGACGTGCCAGGAAGCTCCGGCTCGCCCCCCTCTCCATCCTCACCAAGACGGAAGGCGCCGGAAGCCCCTGGATGCTGCCAGCTCTGCCGTTCCCCTCCTCGGCCAGTGACGATCGCTGCCGTTGATTTGCCGCCGTCTGTGCCTCCCCGAGCTCGCTGAGACAATCTCCGACCCCACTGTGAGCTCCACCTTCTTCTCCCCTACTCTCCGTGCCCGTACGCACCTCTAGCCGCTCGATTCACTGGATCCGTGAGCTCACCGCCGCCGTGGTTCCTCGTCGTCACGGCCAGGGCCACCGCAGCTCACCTCCGAGCACGGAACCGTGCTCCCCACCTCAACAGGAGCACGTAGCACACACCCGTTCATCCTCCCATGCAGCGCAACGCCAAACCCGCTAGTGCCCGAGCTCTGGCCGCCGCCGCGAGCTCCGTTCCGGCGGGCTCCCGCACCCCCGCGGCCAACCACCTGCCCCTCTGGATGCAGGAGAGTACGGGCTACGCCCCGATGGTCTCAGCGCGTCCAGCCACCGCCTGTAGCGCATTTCCGAGCCGCACCGCCATCGTATTGATCGCCGCCGGCCAGGCTCCGGCGACGCTGACGTGGCGGATTAGCTTAGTACTAATTATGCGATTAGACTAATGCTAGGTCAATGACAGATGGGCCCCATGGCCTAATTAACCCTGGTCTATCTCTGTTTAAATTAAACTAACCCCATGGGTCCCACAGGTTAGTTTGACCTGGCCACATCACACATTCACTGACCCCACACGTCAGTGTTGACCATGCTGACATGTCTGTTGATTGGGCCCACCTGTCAGCGACACAAATGACACTGGGTCAATGACCAGTGGGCCCCACTGGTCAGTTTTGACCTAGACCCGGTCTGTTGACCAGCTGACGTCACAGTGACACAGTGCTGACGCAATAAGTCATTTTTTGGATTAAAACAATTCAGGAAATTCCAGAAAATGCCGTAAACTTCTAAAATTCATAGAAAATTATCTGTAACTCCAAATGGAATAAGTTATATATGCAAAATGATTAGAAAAATCCAATCTATCCATCTGTACTGGTTTGATGCATGTTAAAGCAAATTAAACCTGCTGTTCATATCAAAACATGATAATGCACTTTATAAATTCATAGCTTGAGTTTGAAATTGAACCTTTGGTTCAAAATGACTCAAACCACCCTATTTGTAGTTGCATTAGCTCAAACACACTTATTTTGCCATGTCATGATCATACATCATATTATGCATTGCATTGATTGTGTTTCCCTCTTTGTTGCCGGTATTTGTTCCCTCTCGATAGATGTGGTTTCGACGATGAGTTCGATGACACCGATGAAGAGCTATACTATCTTCAGAAGTGCCAGGCAAGCAAAACTCCCTTGTTCATTCTGATATGTCTCCAACGTATCTATAATTTTTGATTGTTCCACGCATTATACTACCTGTTTTGGATGTTTATGGGCTTTACTCTACACTTTTATATCATTTTTGGGACTAACCTACTAACCGGAGGCCCAGCCTAAATTGTTGTTTTTTTTGCCCATTTCAGTGTTTCGAAGAAAAGGAATATCAAACGGAGTCCAAACGGGATGAAACCTTTGGGAGCGATATTTTTGGAATAAATGCAAACCAGGGGACTTGGAGTGGACATCAAGCAACAAACGAGGCAGCCACGAGGGTGCCCGGCGCGACCCCCTGGGGGTGGAGGCGCCCCCCACCCTTGTGGGCCCCTCGTTGCTCCACCGACGTACTTCCTTCACCTATATATACTCCCATACCATGAAAACATCCAGGAGCACCACGAAAACCTAATTCCACCGCCGCAACCTTCTGTATCCGCGAGATCCCATCTTGGAGCCTTCGCCAGCGGTCCGCCGGAGGGAGAATCGACCATGGAGGGCCTCTACATCATCTCCAAGGCCTCTTCGATGAGTTGTGAGTAGTTTACCATAGACCTTCGGGTCCATAGTTATTAGCTAGATGTCTTCTTCTTCTCTTTGAATCTCAATACCAAGTTCTCCTCTATCTTCTTGGAGATTCGATGTAACTTTTTTTGCAGTGTGTTTGTCGAGATTCGATGAATTGTGGGTTTATGATCAAGTTTATCTATGAGAAATATTTGAATCTGTCGGATATCGGGTTCCGGCAAAACACTTAAGGTTAGAACTCTGGGTTGCGCGCGAAAATCTTCCCCCTACCAGTCCACGTCCCAACGCCTCGCCGTGAATCTAAGCTACACGATGAACAACACAAGGCACACAAGGTTTATACTAGTTCGGGCCACCATTGTCGTGTAATACCCTACTATATGTGTGGTGTCGTGGATTGCCTCTGGGGCTGATGATGAATAGTACAGAGAAAGAACAGCCTCGCGAGAGGTGTTCTTGAGATGGTGCGGTGTTCTACCTGGGATGGATCTTCCTGCCTCTAGATGAGATGCCCTACTACTATGGTGGCTAGCCCTATATAGGTGCCCTGGTTCTCTTCCCAAATATTGAGCGGGAAGGGAGCCAACAACGGCCATTTTGAAGGGGAACAGCTAGTACAAGTTATCCTGACTAAAGTTGGTCTTCGACTGCCAAAGGCACTGGCGATGACGCCGTCTTGGGCTCCATGGTGACCTCCGTTCTGCCGCTCTACTGGTCTTGGTCTCGTTGCACCAATATGGTAACCTTTGCTTGATGCCTCGGTACATCGTGCCTGCGCTTGCCCCCTTTGCACCAAAGAGGAAACGCTGACACTGCATGGGATGGCACCCTCCTGGTGCCCGCCTGGTCTCGATCGTCATGGCTTGCGTCATGAGCACCTCACGGGGTACCCCTGCCTTGATCTCTTCGCCTCCTCATGAGCCTAACTGGCGAGGCCGCCCCTGAGGAAACCTTGCGTCATCCGCCCCGTGAGGCTTGGCCCCTCGTGAGGGTCTTGAGCTTGGGTTGATGTAGACGGGTCGTACTGGGCCACTACCTGAGCCACGCCGCAGGCCGCAGGCAGGCAAGTCTGGGGATCCCCGTTCCCAGAACACCGACAATAGCCCCCGGGCCCAAGGCGCGCTCGGACTTGGCTTAACAGCGAAGCCAAAGGGCAAGTGCGGAGCGCCATAGGCCCCAATAGCCTGCGGCCTTGGCCGCCGCGTGGCGGTTGATTGGACGTGGGCGTCTCCACTTCCCCACGCTGCCTCGGCAATTGCCCGATTGACAAAATGCTGGCCTGGGTTAGGCTTACCTTCATTGCTCTCTTTCGCCTTGCTCCAGATCCCCTTTCTTGCTCTTGCTCTCTTGCTTCCGAAATCTCCAGATCCGCCTCATCCTTCCTCCTCCGGCGTGCAATGGCGCCCTGCAAGGCTGCGGCCGAGGCTCCACCGGCCTGGTACTGGCCGGCTCTGGATCCCCCCAACATGACGGAGAAGAACCTCGCCCTCACGCGCCTGATGACAGCAGCACAAGGCAGCGAGATGGGGGAGACTGCGCTCCGATCTGGCCCCGCCCAGCCGGAGGCCTAGGGGAGTACCTTCTACCCCTTCTCCATGAGCGCCGTCATCGCCGGCCTGGTGCCTCCTTTTTCCGAGTTCTTCTATGCTGTCCTCCACATTACAAGCTGCAGGATCTGCATCTCCATCCCAACTCCGTTCTCCTTCTGTCAATTTTCGCCTACTACTGCGAGGCGCACGTCGGGGTGATGCCTTCCGTGGCCTTGCTGCGCCACTTCTTCTCCCTCTGAGTTACCGGCGCCCATACCTCGGCGTGCACTGGCTTTGTTGTGTACTCCAAAGTTAACGCGATCTCGAAGGCCAGTAAGAGGGCCAAAGGCTTCCGGAGCAAGTGGGTAGCTGATGCATCAACTCCCGCCTGATGCATCAACTCTCGCCTGGTGCTGCCCACGGAGCAGCCCCAGGCTGATGAGGCGTGGTCCCGCGCGAAGCTTGAAGACCAATTGGCAAAGCTGGTGCTGGAGAAGATGAATGCCGACCTGAGGCCGAGCAACCAGAAGGCGGCAAAGCTGACCGGGGCCACGCTCCTGAGGGAGTTTCTGGCGCATCAGGTGGCTTCACTTCAGGCGCACTCGCGCCCGTTGTGGAGGCTTGGAGATGCGGACGGCGATCTCCGCCTGAACTCGGAGGCCTTGGCTGATGAAGATCTGGTCGCAGCTCTCCGCTTCCTGGTTGGAGAGGACGTGGAAGGCCTGGAGGGCGCTCCTGCCCCTTGTTCCTTCGTGACGATTGGCAACAGGTGGTGGACGCCATGCCCACCTTTTATGGGAGCGGTCTGGTACCGGAGGTGCCTCCTGAGGGCCAGGAGGCGGCGGTGCCGGTGGAATTGTCTTCCGATCATTCCCACGGAGGAGAGGAGGAAGACGAGTAAGAAGAGGAGCGCGACTCGGAGGCGACCACTGAGGAGACGGGGGAGACTTCCCCCTGGCGCAGGGCCAACATCCTCCGCACCCTGCCGGACGACGACGAGGCCGACACCAAGCGAGGGGGAGAGGACCCGCCCGTGATCCCGAAGAAGGACAGGGCGGGGCTGATCTCCTGAGGGGCTACCCCGGCCCAGGCACTGCCCGAAGACAGCTCCAGCCCTTCTGGTGCGCCCTCCTCTATCTCTGGACCTCCCGAGGCTGCGCCCCGCAAGTGGCTCTCGGGCTTTAAGCTCGGCAGGAGGCCGCCGGAACACGTCGCGGTTGACCAGTAAGTACTTGAACTCCGCTTTGCTCTTGTTTTTGTTGTCAGGGCTTGACATCCTCCTTCACTTGGGTAGGCTGCCGTTTGCGGCGAAGAGGCTGAAAGGGGACACGGTGACTCCGCTTGGGGCAAGCTCACCTATCGTGGCCATGCCTTCGCCTGTGGGAAGGGGAGGCAATGGAGCTCGCACCTCCCCTTCCCGATCGTCCTCGCGAGGCCAGGAGGAGCGCTCTAGCGGGGTGCTAGCCCCCGTGGCCCCGCTGACTCTGGAGGCGCCGATGCTTGATGTTGTCGCTGAGGTTGCCAAGGCTCAGGAGCTCCCAGCCTCCCAAGCTGTGATCACGCTGCCGTCTTCTCCTCCTGCTCCACTGGTTCCTGACTCCTCTGCCTCCTGAGCTGCCCTGGACCGTGCTGCTACTGAGTTGGGTCGGCTGCGAGAAGACCTCCAGGGCGCCAACCCTCGCCTGGTGGCCGGGCGTCTGGAGCTGATCTCTGGCTGGGCTCGCTCTGACTCCTCTGTCCGAGCGGCACTAAGCCAGGCTGTGGCAGCTTCTAAGGAGGAGAAACAAGTCGCCACCCAGACCATAGTCGCCCGTGACGCGGCGTTGAAGGATGCTTCGATCGTCCAGGAATGTTGCAAGGCGCTGGATAATGAGCTGTAGGGCCTGCGCGACAAGCTCGCCAAAGAGGTTCGCGACCGTCAGGCAAAGGAGGAAGAGATGAAGGCTCGGGAGGTCGCCATCGGGGAATGTGACACCGAGCTGTCCGCTGATCGCAACCGACTGAAGAGGCTGGAGCAGAAGCTGAAGGTGGAGAAGGCCGAGCTGGACGCCAACGCGAAGGTTTTGGCCGAGGATCGCATGGCCTACACGTATTACGAGGAGACATCTTGCAGGGAACTGAAGTTGCTTTACGATGATGGTCTGGAGAAGCTGCTGGCCGGAGCCACGGACGGCCCCACCAAGCTCCTTCCTCTTGGTCGAAGCGCTTGAGGAGGTCGTGACCGGATCGGCCCCATGGCCAAGGTTGAAGCTCGCGTCCTTTCCTCCACGGCGCTGACGCGGATCCTCAGCCACGTCTACCTTTGCAACCCCGACGCCAACCTTGATGATCTGCTGGAGCCTGTGAATGCCGAGCGCTCCGCCGCTGCTGCTGAAGCTGTGAAGGGCTCAGCGGAGGCCTTGCTAGCGAAGTTCCGCGCCTTCGCCACTGCGTCCAAGGCAGGTACCGCTGGTTTCTTGGCCTCGGGAGGTGGAGCCGACAAGCGCAACTCTGTCATGGAGGCGGGGCTCCTGGCAAACGACGGCGCTGCTCAAGGGTGATCTCCTCGCGGCTTCTTTTCCTGTTTCAACTCCTGCAACATGCATCGTGCCTCATGGAGGCATTTAAACTTGTGCTTGGTATCGTGAGGACAATTTATGGTTTGTAATATTTGCTTCTGAATTTGCGATATTTTGCGGTTTCCTTCCTATTTGCTTTGTGTTCTACGTCGGCAGGGCCCGGCCCCACGCGTACCTCAGCCGCCGTTAGCCCCGACCATATCACCAGGATGGGACCAAGGAGTGAGGTGCTACATGGCAAGTTAGGCTCCTGAGTCGCAATGCTCATGAGTCCCCCTTGTTGCGCAAACAGCAAATAGGGAGGGGGTGTAGGAGTAGATTTGTCGTTCTACGTCGGCAGGGCCCGGCCCCGCGCATACCTCAACCGCCATTAGCCTTTCAGAACAAAGGAGTGAGGGGCTACGTGACTAGTTAGGCTCCTGAGTCGCGATGCTCAGGAGTCCCCCTTGACGCTCAAACGGTCTTCATACCTTGGCTCCGCTCGGGGAGGGTCGCGCGACGACCAGGTCCGAGGGACCTAGCTAGGTGGCGTGCGCTCGGGCGTGACCCGGGCGCAGCCCACTCGCGTGGCGCTCCTGAGGGAAGGCGTTGCGATGAGGCCAGACACCGAGCTCTGGGCTCCCTGAGGTTGATACAGCCATGGGCTGCCCTCAGTTGTTTATCACCAGCGCGGAGCATAGTGCTTCCGTATGTGTACGGGCATAGCCGCTCCTTGGCAGTGTCGTCAGCCAGCACGGAGCATGGTGCTTCCACTGGTACGTGGGAGGGAGGGCCCCTCCGGGAGGAGCCCCTGGGGTGTGTACAGCCCCGCCCTGACACGTGGTCGGCATGGTAGGGCTAGACAAGGTGTATCTGGGCACTCGTGAGCCAGCGCGGGACTCACGAGGCCCTACCTCAAGGCGGGTTGCGCCTGATCTTGAGCCTTGGGTGGCTGAGTGTTCCTGCAAGGTGGTTAGATTCAAATGCTCTACGTCCTCAGGTCCTGGCCCCCGAGCAAGTTCAGCCGCCGCTGGTATGCCAGGTCGAGATGCCATGGACAAGGCCAGGGGGTGAGGACTGGAGAGCCAGTATGAGCTCCTGAGTCGCGATGCTCAGGCGCCCCCTTTTTAACGTGCAAGCGATTTGCATGAGGGAGAAAAATGGGAAATGATAATCATAGGCATGTTAAGCATGAAGGCAAATTAGCTTAGATAACTGCAGGAAGGATACATGCCACTGGGTCAGGCCCGAGCGGCTTGGGGATGATGCAGCCCGAGGGGCGCCCCCAGCAAGGTGAACTAAAGACATAAGTAAAACAGATACATGCCGCAGGGACAGACCCACGCAACCTGGGAATAATGCAGCCCTGAGGGCGCTCCTAGCTGAAATGAAACTCAAAAGATGTCACCTGATACCATTGTAGAGCGGGTGTTGAAGTAGCTGATGCGCGGTGAAGAAGCCGATCCTCACGAGCCACCGGAGCCCAGAGCCTTGGGAGGCTCTGGGGGTCCGGGCAGTTCCTCGAGGACCCTCTCCATCTCTGCCAGGACCGCGTGGTGCCTGGCCTCCTGAGCTGCCAGAATGCTCTACGGAAGACGTTGGTAAGCAGCAGCTACGTTCAGCAGGCCAAAAGGCATGCGAACGTAGCTGTGTGGTGGACCCTCGCAGCGTCCCACGCGCGAAGGCCAGAAACGCTCTTGAGGCGTGACTCGGCTGAGCCCTGGGTAGTCAATGCAGACACGCAGCCCGCCATCCTCGACTGGATGGGGAGCTATGCCAGGTAGGCGGTGATCGCCGCGTATGACTCTTGATTCCTGCAGCTCCTGAGTGGCGTTGGTGATGAACTCCTGAGGGTTGGGCCTTCCTTGTCCCATGCCTTCCTGAGGGAAATGTGCCACATAGCACGCGTCCAAGTGGTGCCCAAGCGCCTCCCTTGTGATCTTGGAAAAGTCTGAGGCCCTCCAGGAGAGAGCCCCCGAGCCTTGCCCGAGGAGGGCGCCGGGCGCGCCTTCCTATGCGACGGAGGGAGGCGCCCCTTGCACAGGTGCATATCCTGACGCGGCGCCTCTAGAGATGCCTACCTCCTAAGGCCTTCAACTGGGCGATGTCTTCTTCTTCTTAGGAATTGCCTCGGGAGGGTTCTCACTCTTGCTATCTGGGTCCTCGACTGATGCAGCTTGGAAGGAACGCTCGAGGGAGCACACCGCATCCTTCTCTTCGCAGGGGACTGTGATGATTCCGTCGCTTCCCGGCATCTTGAGGATATTGTAACCATGGTGAGTCACTTCCATGAACTTGGCCAGGCTGGATACCCGAGGATGGCATTGTATGGCAGGCGAATGTGGGCAACGTCAAAGTCGATGAGCTCGGTACGATAGTTCTTGCGCTGCCCGAAGGTGACAGGAAGGCGAACCTGCCCTATCGGAGTGGTGGAGCCGTCAGTGACTCCTGAGAAAGGCTTGATTGGCTGAAGTTGATCATACGTCACTTGGAGATTGTTGAATGTCTTGGCGGACAGAATGTTTAGCCCTGCGCCGCCATCGATGAGGGTCCTGGTAACTTGCACAATGCTGATGACTGGGGAACGAAGCATTTGGAGGACGCCAGCCGTAGCCACACACTTGAGCTGATCTGCTGAGCTGAACATGATGGCACACGTGGACCACCTGAGAGGGCGCGTGGCCTCGAGCTTGGGGAGGACTGCATTCACCTCGTGAGCAAACTTCTTGAAGATGCGCTGAGAGGCTGGGGCCTGGGCACCTCCCAAGATGCAAGCAATAGCACGCGGCTCCTGGAAGCCCCCAACCCCCTTGTCCTGGTGGTGGTCGTCATTCCTTCTTGGCGGTGATGGCAGAGGAGGAAGGCCTGCGTTGCCCTGCATACGATCCTTGCGAGGCTGATCCCTCCAAGCCCCCTCGCGAGGCTGGTCCTGCCAGTGATCCTCGTGAGGGCAGTCACGCCACTCCTGGCGAGGGCCTCGGTCGTCCCATCGTCCTCCACCTCTTCCTCCTCCTCGGCCGTAGCCCTGGTCGTTGCGCTTGGGGCATCGACTGATGCGTCCTTCTCGAACGATCCTGAGCTCCTGGTACTCGTTGGTGTTGTGGGTGTAGAGGTTGTGGTAGGCGCAAAATCGGTTGCCCTTGGATGACTCTGGCTGGTCCCTACCGCACTTCGTGTCTGGTTCTACTGCGAGCACAGCTGCTCCTTTGCGCTTCACATCCTTGGCCTTGGCTTTCTTCTCTTCTCGGTCAGCAGCTGGAAGCTCGAGGAGGGAGAGGAGCCCCTCCTCAGCCCTTGCGCACTTTGTCTCCAGGTTGAACAACTCCAGGGATGTGCACATATCCTCGTGGATAGCTAGCTCCTCCTTCATCTTGACATCGCGGACGCCGTCAGAGAACGCCGAGATAATGGCCTCCTCGGTCACCTTGTGATGTAGACGGAACCCTAGGGGCCGATCTTTCATGTTTGGAGTGGATCCTATGGGGAAACACGAAGAACGTGCGGAAGAACACAAGGGAAATCACGGGGAAAAATGAGAGAAACACTCAACCGACAAGTGACTGATCACACAAGGGCTAGATCACCGAAAGCTCAAAGTGTCAGGAGATACAAAGTCAACAAATTAAGATACAGGAGTAACCGTTCTTCTCTATGAGGAGGTCTTGATTGTCGTCTCCGGATGGAGGCCTTGAATCCGAATGGATCTTCTCCGAAGAGGCACGGTCCCTCACGTGGAGTAGATCTGGTACAGATGAGCAAAGCTCTATCTCAATGAGCTATCACAATGCTAACCCTATCAAGGAGGTGGGAGTGGTCTATATATAGTCTTAGTGCAAAAGAGGGGCGAAGTGAAGGGGTACATTGGCCTCAGCCCACAGCTGGACGCAGCTAGGGTTCGGACGTCCGTGGGGCGCCGGTCGTCCGGAGGCTAGCGGGGTCCCAGACGTCCGGGGTTCTTTGGATGACCGTAGATTCGGTTTTGTTGACAGGCGCACGATCGTTCGGAAGCCTTCAGATTGTCGTAATTTCTGTTCTGTGGTCGCTGGCACGGACGTCCGTAGGGGCTCGGTTGTCTGGAGCCTGGGGGTGTCTGGTCATCCAGGCTCGTCCGGTCGTCCGTAACCTGGAGCTCTGGCTTCCTTTCTTCTCTCGGCTCTAGCGCGTTCCAGGGGTCGGACGCCCGTGCCTGGCCTGTCACCCGGGTCCTGTAGCTTCCAAAGCATTCCTTCCTCTTGGTCTTCACGCTTGGTGTCCTCGCCACCTTGGCCATTGGATGTAGCCATCCCTTTGCTCTCCTCCAAGTACCTGATCACGCACAGAGTCTCCGTATGAGGTAGTAGCCAAGTCTCGTGAGTAGAGAGAGGGAGTTCAGAGAGGAGTGAGTTCATATTATCTTCGATAGCCTTTGCTCGAGCTCTTGTCATGGGTCCAAGTGGAGTTGTGGGAGATGTAGGTATGCCCATGGGGATGAGCGAGGGATGCTCCGCATCATCTCCCCCCCCCCTTAGGAAAGATCGGACCTCAGATCAAAAGTTTCATCACCATGGTATGGAGCGAGGTCCTTGACGTTGAAGATGTCGCTCACATTGTACTTGTCTCGTGGGAGGTCGATCTTGTAGGCGTTGTTGTTGTAGCGTGCTAGCACCTTGAAGGGTCCATCGGCTCGAGGGAGAAGTTGGGACTTGCGTTCGTTGGGGAAGCGGTCCTTGCGAAGGTGTAGCCACATGAGATCGCCTATGTTGAAGATCATGGGTTGCTTGTTAACGTTGAGCTTGGACGCTAGGCGTTGTGCTTGGCGCTCGATGGTGTTCCTTGTATCCTCATGAATCTTCTTGATGTAGCTTGCCCGTGCACTCGTATCCATGTTGGTTCGCTCTTGTAGAGGAAGAGGTAGAATGTCCAATGGGGACAATGGGTTGAAGCCGTAGACAACCTCAAAGGGGGACTTGCCGGTAGTCGAATGTCTTGCATGGTTGTAGGCATACTCGGCGATGGGTAGACCTGTCTCCCACTCCTTGATGTTATTCATGATCAACACTCGAAGTATAGTGGAGAGTGTCCGGTTTGTCACCTTCGTTTAGCCGTCGATTTGAGGATGGTATCCGGATGAGAACAAGCACTTGATTCCGAGCTTGGCGCATAGCGTCTTCCAAAAGTAACTCAAGAACTTGACGTCACAGTCGGAGATGATTGTCTTTGGAACTCCATGGAGGCGCAAGATTTCCCTACAAAAGAGATTTGCAACATGTGAAGCATCATCTATCTTGTTGCAAGGAATGAAACATGCCATCTTAGAAAATCGGTCCACAACAACAAACACGAAATCCTTTCCATTTTGAGTTCTAGGCAAACCAAGTACAAAATCCATGCTAATGTCTTCCCAAGGTTGATAAGGAATAGGAAGAGACATGTTAATACCATGGTATTGAGCTTTAGACTTAGCTTTGCAACATGTAGAGCATCGGTTGGTGAAGCATGAGACGTCGCGGAAAATCTTGGGCCAAAAGTAGTTCTTGGGGAGCGTGGCAAATGTCTTGTCATGTCCAAAATGTCCCATGAGTCCGCCTCCATGAGCCTCTTGTAAAAGTAGCAAACAAAGAGAAGACTCGGGAATGCATAGTTTGTTAGCTCTCATAAGATAACCATCCTTGATGTAATATTGTTCCCAAGATGTATGCGTCAAACATTTAGCATAAGGATTAGCAAAATATGGATCATTAGCATACAAGTCTTTTATGTGCTCAAAGCCAATAACATTCAACTCAAGTTTAATAACAAGCGTGCATATGCGGGAAAGTGCATCCGCAACTACATTTTCCTTACCCTTAATGTACTTGATGACATAGGGGAAAGATTCAGTAAATTCACTCCATTTGGCATGACACTTGTTCAACTTAGTTTGACCTTTTAAGTACTTAAGCGTTTCATGATCGGTATGGATGACAAACTCATGAGGTCTAAGATAATGTTCCCAAACATGTAGCGCACGCACTAAAGCATACAATTCTTTATCATAGATGGGATAGTTAAGTTGAGCACCGAAGAGTTTTTCACTAAAATATGCAATGGCTCGTTTTTATTGCATCAAAATTCAGCCAATTCCGGTACCACTTTCATCACAATGAACCTCAAAAGTTTTGTCAAAGTTGGGTAAAGCAAGAATCGGAGCATGAGTAAGCAAAGACTTGAGCTCATCAAAAGCGGTGGATTGAAAAGATCCCCAAACAAAAGGAGCATTCTTCTTACTCAAAGCATGTAAAGGAGCGGCAATAGTGCTAAAATATTTCACAAAGCGACGATAAAAACCTGCAAGACCAAGAAAGCTACGGACTTGTTGCAAATTGGTGGTTTGGGGCCAAGTTTTAATTGCTTCATTTTTAGATTCATCAACATGGACACCCTTGGAAGAGACAACAAAACCCAAGAAAACTAGCTTGTCAACACCAAACGTGCACTTTTTCATGTTGGCATAAAGACGTTCCTTGCGAAGCATTTGCAAAACAACCCTAACATGATTAAGATGCTCTTTCATGGATTTGCTAAACACAAGAATATCATCAAAGTAAACCACAACAAAGATTCCAATATAAGGTCGAAGCACAAAATGCATAAGACACATGAAAGTACCGGGAGCTTCCGATAAACCCATAGGCATAACTAACCACTCGTACAAGCCAAATTTGGTTTTGAAAGCAGTTTTCCATTCATCACCCTCTTGTATGCGGATTTGATAATAGCCACTTTTAAGATCAATTTTTGAGAAAAAGGCGGCACCTCTAAGTTCATCAAGCATATCATCTAAGCGAGGAATGGGATGCCTATAACGAGCGGTAATAGCATTTATCGGTCTACAATCGGAACACATGCGGAAACTTCCATCTTGCTTAGGCACAAGTAAAACGGGAACGACACAAGGACTTAAGCTTTCACGTACATGACCGTTGTCGATTAGTTGTTATACTTTTCGTTGGATCTCGTTAGTTTCTTCTGGGTTGACGCGGTATGGAGCTTTGTTTGGGTGAGGCGCTCCGGGGATGAGGTCGATTCGATGCTCAATGCCTCGTAGAGGAGGTAGACCCAGAGGTAGCTCATCGGGGAAAACATCTTGGAATTCCCGCAAAAGAGATTGAAACACTAAAGTAGCTCGTGAGAGGTGTTAGTTTTTGGTTCCCCATCCTTGCACACAAGGACAAAGTGCATAACACTCGATGGGTTCTCACACACTTCTCTCATCTCACTTTTTGTGGTAAATAGGACTAGGTTTTTCTGTCTAGGCAAAGAGGCGCTCAAGTTTGGCTTGTGGCTCTCACTCACTTTTTGGTGGATCACTTTCTCACTCTTCTCTCCATGATGGGTGGCTTGCTTGTCGGCTATCACTTGACTAGGAGACATAGGTCGTAGCACATACTCCTTCCATTTCATCTTGAAGCTATAGTGATTGGTATGCCCGTTGTGGATGACACCACGGTCGAATTGCCATGGTCGACCAAGAATTAGGTGGCAAATAGACATTGGGACAACATCACACTCCAAAGTGTCTTCATATGCACCAATTTTGAAGCAGACTTGGACCGTATGCTCAACTCGTATAGTGCCGGAGTCACTTAGCCATTGAACCTTGTAGGGGTGCGGGTGCTTCATCTTGACCAATTGAATATTGGAGCATAGTTCTTCACTTGCCAAGTTGTGACAGCTACCTCCATCGACGATGACTTTGACGGACCTTCCATTGATGCCGGCCTTTGTGTGGAAGATGTGGCATCTTTGGTCTTCTACTTGTTGATGTTGAAGAGTCAAGACCTTGGAGACAACGAGAGCGGGGCTTGAATCCTCATCACAAAAGACTTGATCATCTTCGTCCTCGTTCACGCGCTGGTGCATGGCCACTTGCTCAAGGGCTTCCATCTCCTCATCACTCATGGAGTCATAGGTGCCATCGTCGTTGAGGATCATGGTGCGCTTGTTTGTGCATTCATAGGACTTGTGGCCTCGGACGCTGCAAGTGAAACACTTGAAGGAGCTTGTCTTGACGGTCTCATCGGTCGGAGTAGATGATGAAGCACGCGGCTTGAAGTTGCTTGTAGTAGGAGGAAGACGACTCGAATTAGTCGAAGTTCTCTTGTAACTTGACTTGTCGTCGTTGCTTGGAGAAGTCTAGGTTGATGTAGAGGTTCGAGGAGTTGTTGGAGAAGCCGTAGGTCTTGGACGAGTAATTGGCGTACTTGAAGTCATCTTGAGGTTGGAGTAGGGTTGGAAGTCGGCGATCTTCTTGATGGGATGAATGAGTCCATTCAAGAAACGTGTCATTGTTTGCTCCTCATGTTCCGTGACATTGGCTCGACTCATGGCTATCTCCATTTCCTTGTAGTATTCTTAAACACTCTTTGTTCCTTGCTTGAGGAGTTGGAGTTTCTTGAAGAGATCGCGGTTGTAGTAGGTGGGCACAAAACGTGCTCGCATGACATCCTTCATTTGAGCCCAAGTGGTGATATGTGGTTCACCTCTTGCTTCTCGAGCTCAAGGACTTGTTCCCACCATATGAGCACATAGTCTTGGAACTCAAGTGATGCCATAGTGATCTTCTTCTCTTCCTCATAGTTGTGCAAACGAAAGATTTTGTCGACCTTCAATGCCCATGATAGGTACTCTTTGGGATCATTGCTTCCATTGAACTTGGGCATTGTGAATTTGAGCTTGCCATAGCGTTGCTCTTCATTGTGTTGTTGGTGATGGTGATGATGACACCCTTGTCGTGGAGGGTAATCATCCTCATGTTGCTCTTGGCGTGGAAGAAGTCCATGATCAACTTGCTCTTGTTGAACTTGAGGTTGAGGTGGAGCTTGACGAGCTTGTGAAGGAGCTTGAGGAACTTGACATTGCACTCGCGGTTGGTAGTTCCTCTCTTGGATTTCTTCTTGAAGGGCTTCCTCTTGATTGCGCCGTTCGCGATTGCGGTTTGCGATGGCTCGACTTGATTCTTGAAGGGCACGTTGCGCCTCAAGAGCTTGCGCTTCTCGATGTTGTTGTTGAAGACGTTGAGCCTCGGCGTCTTGTTCCTCTTGGTGTAGACGCGCTCTTTCTTCCTCTTGATGCCATTGTCGTAGTCGTTCTTGAGCTTGTGCAAAAGCGACTTGGTGTGGTTGAGGACGAGTACTCGCTCATCGACTTGCTCTTGTGAATACTTGTCATGTAGCGGATTGCGAGATGCATGACGGTCTTGACGAGCGGCTCGTTGAAGAGTGTTCGATGACAGTGTACTTGAGCCGGAGAAGGAGTCGTCGGAGTGTCGACTTGAGTGGCTCCGTCTTGAGTATGACGATGTAGAAGGAGGTTGGTTCACCAACAAAGCGCGGATCTCATCCATCCTTGCATCGTTCTCTTGCTTGTGCATGTCGAGCTTGTTGTCGAAGTAGTCCTTGGTACGTTGCTCGGAGAGTCGCAAGTCGGTGGCGAGGTTGTCGATGCGTTCGTTCATAGCTTGTTGCTCTTGATGCAACGCTCGTTGTGCACCAAAGAGGTGGCTCTTGGTGACGTATGATGACATGTCGTTGTCTTGCTTGATGAAGAGTGGGTTGGTAGAAGTACTCGGCCTATCCATCATTCCAAGCAAAATGTGAGTGGTAGAAAGAGAAGAACTTATACCAATGTACCTTGACCGATGTTGACGATGAATCAAGTTCATTCAAATGCGGACAATGAAATAGCACTATTGGTACCAACTCTTGTCGGTTCTCACACCTACACAAGTAAAAGCTTTTGGTGGAGCTTGGTTAGGATGGTGGCACAAAATTTGATGCAATTGTGAGTGAGCTTCAATAATGTTGGAAAGGATTCACAAATTTGCAAATGCAACAAGTAGACCAAGCAAATAGAGGTACACGGAAACACACACGCAAATAGATAAATGGGATTGTGCAAACCAAAAGTGAGCCAAATGTGGAATCCACGAAAATGCTCTTGTTGCACAATACACGAGAGACTCTAGCACGATTGCACAATAGGCGGATATGGAACTTGTGCACAACCTACTAGGCAAAAATGCAATGACCTCTATCCAAGTATGCTATATGTATGGTATTTCGGTGCTATGATCCAAGATGATCGAGTGTGGCAATCTTAATGTAGTATGATGCTATGGTTCTTGCTCATAAGCTCTTTGCTTATCTTTCCTCTTTGCTTAAAAGCATGGGTGGCTCTTTCACTTTTGAGCTCTTTTCTCATGCAAAACATCAGGAACAAAGATAGAAATTGTGTATGCGATGACAACTTTGTGACACACAAGTTAATGCCAAGATATGCACCACTATGGTATGGTATGTATGCTATGGAGTATGATCACTAATGTGCACAAGTCACGTTGCCGACAATACTCAATGGCTAGTCTCGATGGGTAAGCTACGCAAAATTAAGGCCATGTGGGTATCAATGCAATTGCAAAGTATGAAAAAGATGTCATCGAGGTTACCGTCCTTGGAGATGATGAGACCCTTGCGAAGATGAGCCGCGGTGATGATGATGTCGAACCGTACCTATATAGACGAAATACAATAGGACACGGGAGCCACAACTCAAAATCTCAAAGACCAAAACGTGTCAAAATCGTCATAGGAGGTATTGGGGATGATGGTGGTGTATGTGGGTTTGGAAGATGTGGTGGAAGGTGGGGATGTGGTGGTGGCCGAACTGAACAAAATTCAGTTCCGTCAGAGTTGCCCGGACGTCCAGGTTGTCACGGTCGTCCAGAAGTCGCCGGACGTCCGGCTTGCTCCAGTCGTCCATATCCTGGGCGAAAATCGGGCACGGGATGAACAACACGATTTTGGGGTGGAGGGAGATGGTGATGTCGAAATCGAGCGGATTTGTGGATGGAAAAGGGTGGGGAGGGTGGTGGAAGCTAGATCCACACGTGGCAACACAAATCCATGGACCAAATCCAACAAAATTTCAACTCACCAACAAATCACAAAAAAATTGGGGCTATTTTTGGTGGGGAATTTTCGGATTTAGGAAGAAAACAACAAAATCAAGCTAGAAAACATGGGGTAGGGGCTCCAAAAACGTGACCAACGTGGCTCATGATACCAAGATGATATAGGGCGGAACCCTAGGGGCCGACCTTTCATGTTTGGAGTGGATCCTACGGGGAAACACGAAGAACGTGCGGAAGAACACAAGGGAAATCACGGGGGAAAACAAGAGAAACACTCAACGGACAAGTGATTGATCACACAAGGGCTAGATCACCGAAAGCACAAAGTATCACGAGATCCAAAGTCAACAAAGGAAGATACAAGAGTAACCATTCTTCTCCATGAGGAGGTCTTGATTGTCTTCTCCGGATGGAGGCCTTGAATCCGAATGGATCTTCTCCGAAGAGGCGCGGTCCCTCACGTGAAGTAGAGCCAGTACGGATGAGCAATGCTCTATCTCAATGAGTTATCACAATGCTAACCCTACCTAGGAAGTGGGAGTGGTCTATATATAGTCTTAGTGCAAAAGAGGGGCGAAGTGAAGGGGTACATGGGCCTCAGCCCGCAGCTGGACGCAGCCAGGGTCCGGACGTCCATGGGGCGCCGGTCGTCCGGAGGCTAGCGGCATCCCGAACGTCCGGGGTTCTTCGGATGACCGTAGATTCAGTTCTGTTGACAGGCGCATGGTCATCCGGAAGCCTTCGGATTGCCTTAATTTCTGTTCTGTGGTCGCTGGCACGGACATCCGTAGGGGCTCGGTCGTCTGGAGCTTGGGGGTGTCCGGTCATCCGGGCTCGGCCGGTCGTCCGTAACCTGGAGCTCTGGCCTGCCTTACTTCTCTCGGCTGCAGCACCATCTAGGGGCCGGACGTCCGGGTCCTGTAGCTTCCAAAGCAGTCCTTCCTCTTGGTCTTCACGCTTGGTGTCCTCGCCACCTTGGCCATTGGATGTAGCCCGTGGCTCTCCTCCAAGTACCTGATCACGCACAGAGTCTCCGTATGAGGTAGTAGCCAAGTTTCATGAGTAGAGAGAGGGAGTTCGGAGAGGAGCGAGTTCACCTTATCTTCAATAGCCTTTGTTCGAGATCTTTTCATGGATCCAAGTGGAGTTGAGGTTGATGTAGGTACGTCCATGGGGATGAGCGAGGGATGCTCCGCATCACCTTGGGAATCTTGAGGCGAGCGCTATTGAAGCATTGGATGTAATTCTACAAGGTCTCTCCAGGTTGCTGCTTGATGCAGTGCAGGTCACCTACGACTGGAGGATAGTAGCGAGTGCCCTCGAAGTTGGTGATGAAGCGGGTGCGCATCTCGTCCCTGGAGGAGATCGAGCCGGGAGGCAGGTTCAGGAGCTAGGTGCGGGGATCATCCTTGAGCGCCATGGGAAACCAGTTTGCCATGACCTGTTCGTCTCTGTTGGCCGCCTCGATGCCCAGCTCGTAGAGCTGCAGGAACTCTGCAGGGTCGGCACTGCCGTCGTAGCGAGGAGGCAGATCTAGCTTGAACTTGCCTGGCCAGATGACACTGCGTAGCTCGGTGGTGAAGGCGCGGCAACTTGCAGTGGCCACTAGAGCCCTTTGCAGACGCAGGGCTTACTCTTGGAGGTTCCCGCGCGCTGCTGCCGGGGGCAACGTGGGGTCTTGACGTGCTGGTGTAGGGATGCGGTCTTGACGTGCCGGAGCGGGGAGCACACGAGCGCCTTCTTGAGGCCAAGGGATTTCTTGGCAGCTCCTTTCTTATCGCGCGGGCGCCGGACGCGGTGGGTCTCGTCCAGGGGCCGCGCGCCTTGGAGCCAGGGCACCTCTTGGAGAGGAGGTGGCCGAGGCACCTCCTGAGCTGCATCGCCCACGCAGGACGGAGGCCGAGGCAGCGAGAGGGACGACGCAGGAGAGCCCCCTGCGGCGCTGACGAGCTCGGTGATGCGAGCGAGCCACTCCTTGTAGAGGTCGTCGACGGGGCGGTAGTGCAGGAGCTCACATGCCAGGAGCAACACGGCCTGTGTGTCCGTGGGAGCGCGACGGGCGTGAGACGACGAACCAGCTGGAGTTAGCGATGGAGTGGTGGTGTGGCCTTCCCGCCGCACTGAGGGATGCATCGACGACGCTAGCTTCTCGTTCCCCGCCGGGCCGGTGGCGGCGCTGGCGGCAGGCGACGGAGAACGGCGGGGAGGCCCACAGACGGGAGGCGTCCAGGCGACGCGGGCGATGAGTGCAGCCCGACGCTCGACGCGAGCTCGGCGAGCGTCAGCCATGGATGCGACGAATGATCGAATGCAGAACATCAGAAGAAAGATTCCGGCACACCCCTACCTAGCGCGCCAAATGTCGGATATCGGGTTCCGGTAAAACCCTTAAGGTTCGAACTCTGGGGTGCGCGCGAAGATCTTCCCCCTACCAATCCACGTCCCAACGCCTCGCCGTGAATCTAAGCTACACGATGTACAACACAAGGGACACAAGGTTTATACTAGTTCGGGCCACCGTTGTGGTGTAATACCCTACTCTAGTGTGTGGTGTGGTGGATTGCCTCTAGGGCTGATGATGAACAGTACAGAGAAAGAACAGCCTCGCGAGAGGTGTTCTTGAGCTGGTTCGGTGTTCTACTTGGGATGGATCTTCCTGCCTCTAGATGAGATGCCCTCCTACTGTGGTGGCTTGCTCTATATATAGGGGCCCTGGTCCTCTTCCCAAATATTGAGCGGGAAGGGAGCCAACAATGGCCATTTTGAAGGGGAACAACTAGTACAAGTTATCCTGACTAAAGTTGGTCTTCGACTGCCAAAGGCACTAGCGATGACGCCGTCTTGGTCTCCATGGTGACCTCCATCCTGTCGCTCTGCTGGTCGTGGTCTCGTTGCACCAATATGGTAACCTTTGATTGATGCCTTGGTACTCTGCGCCTGCGCTTGCCCCCTTTGCACCAAAGAGGAAACGAGGACACTGCGCGGGATGGCGCCCGCCTGGCGCCCGCCTGGTCTCGATCGTCATGGCTTGCGTCACGAGCACTTCGCGGGGTACCCCTGCCTTGATCTCTCCGCCTCGTCGCGAGCCTGCCTGGCGAGGCCGCCCCTGAGGAAACCTTGCGTCGTCTGCCCCCGAGGCTTGGCCCCTCGCGAGGTTCTTGAGCTTGGGTTGATTCAGACGGGCCATACTGGGCCACTGCCCGAGCCACGCCGCAGGCCGAAGGCAGGCAAGTCTGGGGACCCCCGTTCCCACGCCGACAGAATCTCCTCTGAATTCTTTTATGCATGATTAGTTATCTTTGCAAGTCTATTCGAATTATCAGTTTGGTTTGGCCTACTAGATTGATCTTTCTTGCAATGGGAGAAGTGCTTAGCTTTGGGTTCAATCTTGCGGTGTCCTTTCCCAGTGACATCAGGGGCAGCAAGGCACGTATTGTATTGTTGCCATCGAGGATTAAAATATGGGATTTATATCATATTGCAAGAGTTTATCCCTCTAGATCATGTCATCTTTCTTAATGCGTTACTCTGTTCTTCTTGAACTTAATACTCTAGATGCAGGTAGTAGTCAGTCGATGTGTGGAGTAATAGTAGTAGATGCAGGGAGGAGTCGATCTACTTGTCATGGACGTGATGCCTATATACATGATCATGCCTAGATATTCTCATAACTATGCACTTTTCTATCAATTGCTCGATAGTAGTTTGTTCACCCACCGTAATACTTATGCTATCTTGAGAGAAGACACTAGCGAAACCTATGGCCCCCGGGTCTATCTTTTATCATATAAGTTTTCCATCTACTTTTATTTGCATCTTTTATTTTCCAATCTATATCATAAAAATACCAAAAATATTTATCTTATCTAATTATCTCTATCAGATCTCACTTTTGCAAGTTACCGTGAAGGGATTGACAACCCCTTTATCGCGTTGGTTGCGAGGTTCTTGTTTGTCTGTGTAGGTGCGTGGGACTTTTGAGGAGCCTCCTACTGGATTGATACCTTGGTTCTCAAAAACTGAGGGAAATACTTACGCAACTTTTCTGCATCACCCTTTCCTCTTCAAGGGAAAAACCAATGCATGCTCAAGAGGTAGCAAGAAGGATTTCTGGCGCCGTTGCCAGGGAGGTATTCGCTCAAGTCAAGACATACCAAGTACCCATCACAAACTCAACTCCCTCGCATTACATTATTTGCCATTTTCCTCTCTTTTTCCTCTCCCCCACTTCACCCTTGCCGTTTTATTCACCCTTCTTCTTTTCATCTTTTTTGTTTTCTTTGATGTCTTACTTGGCTCTTTTGCTCGTTTGGTTGGAATAGTTGTTTATTTATTGCTAAACAGAGAACCTAAGATCTATGGATCCTCATCCACTTGCTAATCTTTTTAAGAGATCCAATTATGATGAACCAATTGGTAGTGAGTTTTGTGCACTAGATTATCTTTATGAAGTTTTGCTTGAAATTCATGAATCTAAAAATTGTGATGAAGAAATTTATGAAGAGATTCACGATGGCTCCTTGAATAAAAAGCATGATAGCAATGATTTTACTATAAATTCTCTTGATGTCAATTGTGCTAATAATATGCAAAACCCTAAGCATGGGGATGCTAGTTTTGCTATGTCTACTACTTGTTGCAATGATCATGATTGTGGTGATTCTTCTTATGATCTTGAAAATTTATTTAAGCCCCATGATGAATATGAGATTGATAATAGTGTTTGAAATAATATTGAAAGTGGGTTTGGAAGAGTGTCAACTTTAGATCCCACATATTTGGAGTATCTTCAATCTTATGATATTTTTGATAAAAGTGGGTTTGGAGAGGTCATGACTTTAGTTAATGTTAATCCCACTTTCTTGGAAGAGTGTCAACTTTGCATGCTTGTGGATCATGTTGAGAATATGTTTTGTGATAGCTATATTGTTGAATTTGCTTATGATCCTACATGTAATTATTATGATAGAGGAAAATATGGTTGTAGAAATTTTCATGTTACTAAATTACCTCTCGTCATGTTGAGATTGCTATCGTCTCTTTCTTCTTCCTTGCATATGCTAATTTTTGATTTCTATAGTAATTTGTTTGCTTATAAAATGCCTATGTATAGGAAGTATGTTAGACTTAGACGTCTTTATCACGTGTTTTACCATGCTCTCTTTGCGCTTCAATTCTTGTCTTTCATCTGACCATCATTAAAATTATCAATGCCTAGCGAGAAGGCTTTAAAGAAAAGCGCTTGTTGGGAGACAACCCAATTTTTTTACTTGCAGTTATTCAATAAATATTTCATCTAGCTGCTGTTTAGATGTGTTTTCAAGTTTTAATTAGTGTTTGTGCCAAGTAGAACCTATAGGATAGCCTACGGTGATAGTTAATTTGATTCTGCTGAAAAACAAAAACTTTTGCATGCACGAAAATAATTTTAGTAAATCACAGAAACATGATTTTGCGTTGATTCTTTTTGATGTAGATAAATAGATAAATTTCCCAGGATTTCCTATTTTGGTAGGATTTTTCTATTTCCATAAGTATTCGAAAGTTACAGATTGCTACAGACTGTTCTGTTTTTGACAGATTCTATTTTTGTATGTTGTTTGCTTATTTTGATGCATCTATGGCTAGTATCGATGGGGGGGGGGGGTATGAACCATAGATAAGTTGGAATACAGTAGGTTTAACACCAATATAAATAAAGAATGAGTTCATTACAGTACCTTATGTGGTGTTTTTTCTTTCTTGCACTAACGGAGCTTATAAGATTTCCTGTTGAGTTTTGTGTTTTGAAGTTTTCAAGTTTTGGGTAAAGATTTGATGGACTATGGAATAACGAGTGGCAAGAGCCTAAGCTTGGGGATGCCAAGGAGTGTTTTGCTTGGAGTGTCTTGTATGATATGAGTCTTTGCTTTTTAGATTACCAAAATCATCCTTGCTGTACACACCTTTTGGGAGAAACCCACTTGATTTGGAATTTATTAGAATACTCTATCTGCTTCACTTATATCTTTTAGAGCACGGAGGTGGCTTAATTTTGTAGAAACTTTTGATCTCTCATGCTTCACTTATATAATTTTGAGAGTCTTTTAGAACAGCATGGTATTTGCTATGGTTATAAAATTGGTCCTAGAATGATGGGCATCCAAGTTGGGTATAATAAAAACTATCATAGAAAGTGAATTGGATGCTATAATCAATTTGATGCTTGATAATTGTTTTGAGATATGAGGATTGTGATATTAGAGTCATGCTAGTGGGGTAATTATGAATTGAGGAATACTTGTGTTGAAGTTTGTGATTCCCGTAGCATGCACGTATGGCGAACCACTTTGTGATGAAGTTGGAGCATAATTTATTTATTGATTGTCTTCCTTATGAGTGGCCGTCGGGGACGAGCAATGGTCTTTTCCTACCAATCTATCCCCCTAGGAGCATGCGCGTAGTACTTTGTTTTCAATGGCTTGTAGATTTTTGCAATAAGTATATGAGTTCTTTATGACTAATGTTGATTCCATGGATTATACGCACTCTCACCCTTCCACCATTGCTAGCCTCTCTTGTGCCGCGCAACTTTTGCCGGTACCATACACCCACCATATACCTTCCTCAAAACAGCCACCATACCTACCTATTATGGCATTTCCATAGCCATTCCGAGATATATTGCCATGCAACTTTCCACTGTTCCTTTTATTATGACACGCATCATCATTGTCATATTGCTCTTTGCATGATCATGTAGTTGACATCGTATTGTGGCAAAGCCACCTTCATAATTCTTCCATACTTGTCACTCTTGATTCATTGCATATCCAGGTACACCGCCGGAGGCATTCATATAGAGTCATATTTTGTTCTAAGTATCGAGTTGTAATCTTGAGTTGTAAGTAAATAAAAGTGTGATGATCTTCATTATTAGAGCATTGTCCCAAGTGAGGAAAGGATGATGGAGACTATGATTCCCCCACAAGTCCGGATGTGACTTCAGACTTTACAAAAAAAATAAAAAAAAGAGAAAGGCCAAATAAAAAAATGAGAGAAAAAGAGAGAAGGGACAATGCTACTATCCTTTTACCACACTTGTGCTTAAAAGTAGCACCATGATCTTCATGATAGAGAGTCTCCTATGTTGTCACTTTCATATACTAGTGGGAATTTTATTCATTATAGAACTTGTCTTGTATATTCCAATGATGGGCTTCCTCAAAATGCCCAAGGTCTTCCCGAGCAAGCAAGTTGAATGCACACCCACTTAGTTTCTTTTGTTGAGCTTTCATACATTTATAGCTCTAGTGCATCCGTTGCATGGCAATACCTACTCACTCACATTGATATCTATTAATGGGAATCTCCATAGCACGTTGATATGCCTAGTTGATGTGAGACTATCTTCTCCCTTTTTGTCTTCTCCACAACCACCATTCTATTCCACATATAGTGCTATGTCCATGGCTCACGCTCATGTATTGCGTGAAAGTTGAAAAAGTTTGAGAATACTGAAGTATGAAACAATTGCTTGGCTTGTCATCGGGGTTGTCCACGATTAAATACTTTGTGTGATGAAGATAGAGCATAGCCAGACTATATGATTTTGTAGGGATAACTTTCTTTAGCCATGCTATTTTGAGAAGACATGATTGCTTTGTTAGTATGCTTGAAGTATTATTGTTTTTATGTCAATATGAACTTTTATTTTGAATCATTTGGATCTGAACATTCATGCCACAATAAATAAAATTACATTGAGGATTATGCTAGGTAGCATTCCTCATCAAAAATTCTGTTTTTATCATTTACCTACTCGAGGACGAGCAGGAATTAAGCTTGGGGATGCTTGATACCTCTCCAACGTATCTATAATTTTTGATTGTTCCATGCTATTATATTACCTGTTTTGGATGTTTATGGGTTTTACTCTACACTTTTATATCATTTTTGGGACTAACCTACTAACCAGAGGCCCAGCCCGAATTGCTGTTTTTTGCCTATTTTAGTGTTTCGAAGAAAAGGAATATCAAACAGAGTCCAAATGGGATGAAACCTTCGGGAGCGATCTTTTTGGAACAAATGCAAACCAGGAGACTTGGAGTGGACGTCAAGCAACAAATGAGGCGGCCACGAGGATGCCCGGCGCGCCCCCACCATCGTGGGCCCCTCGTTGCTCCACCGACATACTTCCTTCGCCTATATATACTCCCGTACCCTGAAAACATCCAGGAGCACCATGAAAACCTAATTCCACTGCCGCAACCTTCTGTATCCGCGAGATCCCATCATGGAGCCTTCGCCGGCGCTTCGCCGGAGGGAGAATCGACCACGGAGGGCCTCTACATCATCTCCAAGGCCTCTCCGATGAGTTGTGAGTAGTTTACCACAGACCTTCGGGTCCATAGTTATTAGCTAGTTGGCTTCTTCTCTCTCTTTGAATCTTAATACCAAGTTCTCCTCGATCTTCTTGGAGATCTATTTGATGTAACTCTTTTTGCGGTGTGTTTATCGAGATCCGATGAATTGTGGGTTTATGATCAAGTTTATCTATGAGAAATATTTGAATCTCCTCTAAATTCTTTTATGTATGATTTGTTATCTTTGCAAGTCTCTTCGAATTATCAGTTTGGTTTGGCCTACTAGATTGATCTTTCTCGCAATGCGAGAGGTGCTTAGCTTTGGGTTCAATCTTCCGGTGTCCTTTCCCAGTGACAGCAGGGGCAGCAAGGCACGTATTGTATTGTTGCCATCGAGGATAAAAGGATGGGGTTTATATCATATTGCATGAGTTTATCCCTCTACATCATGTCATCTTTCTTATTGCGTTACTCTGTTCTTCTTGAACTTAATACTCTAGATGCAAGCAGGCACTATATACACAGAACTTTAGTAGTTGCATGGGTCAAAAAAGCACGCTGGTGCTAAGTAGCAGTAGCGCGCCTGTGCAAACTGCGCTGCAGATAATTTCCTAGCAGTAGCGCACCTTGCTGTAAACACGTTACTACTAAAATTCCCATGGCTTAGCCGATAGGCTACACATAGTAGTAGCGATCTATATCGAACCGCGCTACCGCTACTTTCTTTGTAGCAACGCATTTTATTCTAAACTCGCTACTGCTAAAGGATATAAAATTAAATGGAAAGCAAATAGAAAGGTAATTGAAAATGATAGAAATAGAAGAAGGTGAAATGAAAAAAATAAAATGTGAAGAAAAATAAATGAAAAAGGGAAAAAAAGAGAAAGGCGTAGCAGTAGCGCATATACCAGAATGCACTGTAGCTAACGTAGCAGTAGCGCGCTTTCTGGAACGCGCTACTTCTATTTCTGACTTAACCACCGAGTTCGTCCTTCCCCACGGCCACTTCCCCCAAATCGAACTCCTCCGCTCTCGCCGCCGCCATCGCCCGTCAGCCGCCGCGCCCTCTCCACAGACCCTCTACGCCGCCCTCGACCCCGGATTCAACGCCGCCCCCGCCCCCGACCTCAACGCCACCCCGACCCCGACCTCGACGCCGCCCTCCGCCGCGCGCCCGAGCCCCGACCCCGACCTCGACGCCGCCTGCCCCTCTCTCGCTGCAGGCACCCCGAGGTGAGCACGTCTGCGCCTCCCCCTCCCCCACCTCTGCCTAGATAGGGTTCTTCAAATTTTAGTTGCATCAAATTAGTTAGGGTTCATCTATCGGTGGAAATGAATTGGATGCAGATGCAGCTGGGATGCTTTCTTAGATGATGAATTAGAACTAGTTTAATGCATAATAAAACGAGTAAAATTTTACCACTTATTTCACTTTTAAGTTGGATAATTGGAATATCCGCTACCACTTTCCACCCCTAGGTTCATCAAATTAGATGGTAATTAGGGCAGTAGTTCCTAGGGACTAATTAATTAGGTACTAGTTTATTTTCATTTATAGTAAGTTTATTTTTAGTAAGAACTAGTTGAATTAATAGAACTAGTTAGTAAGAACTTGTTGCTATTTTTTTAGTTAAAGCAATTTTTCCCGCATCGACGTGGATGATGCCTATCCCGCATCCTCGTCGTCGAGTCGGCGGAGGACACCTGCTTGACCAGATGGGCCATGTCCGGGACTGGGCTCCACCGGGGTGGTACTGGGAGGCGCTACCTATCGGGGGGCGCAGGTTGGTGAGGAGCCAGCCTGTCATTGACCCGAACCTTCTTTGGTGGCGGTCGCGTGGGCCAGTGACGGTCCAGAGGCTCGAGGACCCCACGGAGGTGGTGCGTCACCGTGTCAGTGAGGAGGACGCGCATGTCAGTCGCTACTTGTTTGCGCTGGAGCACAGGTTCTCCAATACCTGGCAGGTTCTCTAGGGATCTCACTGGAGCTATGATCCTGTGATGGTTCCTTCTCTGTGGGTGTCTACCGCCCGTGCCGATACCCGTCGTGCGCTAGGGTTTTAGTTGTATTAGTGATGTTATATGTATGATATTATTCAGGATGTATTAGTGATAATATTCGATGATGTATGGACGCATGAGATGATTTACTTTTTCTTATTGAATGCATGCTAATTTGAGTCCTATAAGATATTTTGAAATGTATATCTTGTGTTGCTCAAATAGGATATGTGCTTGCCCAAGTGGTCAATCATGTTTGCAGGTTACACCTCCGAGTGGCCTATGTTTTGCCAGAGTGTTGATTCATTTCCATTCCGGCAAATTTCAGGCGCTCGATATGTCCTATTTTAGCAAAGGTCATGCCGGATTTTTCTGTGAATTTTGGCATGACTTGTGCTAGAATATGTAGGAAATATCGAGTGCCCCATATTTGTGTGTTGAGTATACTGGTAGTTGTCTTCGATCGATTTTCAATTAATGTTTCAGCTATGAACATAGGAAATGTCCGACGACAAAAAGGATTTCGGTATTTGCAAATACTGCAAAGACGAGCGCGGCCTGTGCGACGTAATCTTCCTAGATGATGATAGGCCCTTCAGCATCAAGCTGGACAAGAACTTCGAAGTGGATACCGTAAGTCACGACGACAAGTCTTTTTTCGTAATTAAGCATGACATCTGCTTCATTTGCTTCAACTTATAATTTTTTTTTACTATTCTACTAGAGTATCCCCTGCCATGCAAGAGTTTTTGTATTGGATAAGATAGGTTTTAGTCGTACTATGGAGGTAAAGAAATTTTACTTGAAGACCAAGCATGGTTATATTTTCCACGCAAAATTATACAATTCAGACGACTACACCTATTTTGGATGCAAAACATGGCGAGCACTATGCAAGACTTATGCATTTGAGCCTGATATGGTTATCACCTTTGATATTCGTCTGGAAGGTGATATTGAAGGTAATACTGACATCTGGGTCGATGTGCAGACGCCTCCAGTTATACCATTATGTGAGTTTTTCAACCATATTTATGTCTTTGATATTGTTTATTAAAAAATAGTTGACAATAATTTCTATTGTCAGCTTATTTCTGTTCAAGCAAACATGTCAAGCGCTTGGTAGACAAGACCTACTACTGTGCCGGGGCTGAACTAAACTGCGAGGAGCTAAGTCATTATGTTTCATGGCTTGCGGATCTTGATACTGTCAAGACAAATTATCTTCTTGGATTTAGAAATGTTTGTACTGAAAACGTGCGACCAATTGTGTTCGTAATGAACTACGGTCACATCTATTTAGGAAAGATGGTAAGATTTTTACTATTTGTCCTCAGTGCATCTTTTCCATACATTATTTTTTAAGCTAAACTTCATTGCTAAGTATGTTACCATACGATGTTCTTCAACAGGGACTCCCGATAAATGTTGTGCCTTATGGGATCGAGACTAAAGGTACCATGAGTATTGTTAGCTTACGGCCAAGGTCCTACAAATCACTATAGTGCATTCAGGATTAGCGACGAATTCTTAATAGTGAAAGACTGGACCAAATCTGTGATGGAGGAGCGCAGACAAGTACTAGGGGGCAGCAATCAGAAGCGCAGCCCACGATTAAGAGACAGGTTCATCTGCATGCTCCAACTTGATGAAGGAGGAGAGCTATACATGTTTTATGTTATTTTACCTGGAGAGAGCAGTAGGAGTGATTAGCTAGCTAGAAATGAGTTTAAAGATGATGATGTGCTACACTATGACTATGATGATTAAATAGCCAGTGTTGGTGGTAATGACTATGATGATTATTATGAATAAATACTGTTGGTGGTAATGAATATGATGATGATTAAATAGCTTGTGCTGGCGGATTAGATTCAAGTGGAGGCAACATGTGGTGCACATCGAAAGTACTACTAGTCCAAACTAGATCAAGTTTGGATTAGTAGTATACTTTTCACATGCACCACATATTGCCTCCACTTGAACCTAATCCACCTTCATTTGACACACTGTTGTGGACATAATGATATAAACCTTATAATTGGTATTGTACCAAAATTTGTATAACGGTGGATAAATACACTAAAAAAAGAATACTAGTAGCGATGGACAGTAAACACGCTGCAAGTAGCTAGATTAGCAGCAGCGCGGGTGTGAACAAGCGCTGCCGCTATGTCTCTTAGCAGTAGCGCGTGTCACGCGCTCTACTGCTAAGTAATAGCTGTAGCGCCTTATTAGTAGCGGCAGCACGTGCTACTAGTGGGCTTTAAACCTGCGCTACTACTAGGGTTTTCCCTAGTAGTGAGGAGTTGATCAATGTGTGGAGTGATAGTAGTAGATGCAGGAAGGAGTCGATCTACTTGTCATGGACGTGATGCCTATATACATGATCATGCCTAGATATTCTCATAATTATGCACTTTTCTATCAATTGCTGGACAGTAATTTGTTCACCCGCCGTAATACTTATGCTATCTTGAGAGAAGCCACTAGTGAAACCTATGACCCTCGGGTCTATCTTTTATCACATAAGTTTTCCATCTACTTTTATTTGCATCTTTTATTTTCCAATCTATATCATAAAAATACCAAAAAGATTTATCTTATCTTATTATCTCTATCTGATCTCACTTTCGCAAGTTACCGTGAAGGGATTGACAACCCCTTAATCGCATTGGTTGCAAGGTTCTTGTTTGTTTGTGTAGGTGTGTGGGACTTTTGAGGAGCCTCCTACTGGATTGATACATTGGTTCTCAAAAACTAAGGAAATACTTACGCTACTTTGCTGCATCACCCTTTCCTCTTCAAGGGAAAAACCAATGCATGCTCAAGAGGTAGCACATTTCGATACAAACCAACTCTCTCGCTCTGCTCTCTTTTACTGCATTAGGACAACAACGATTCAACTGTTACATGCTTTGGTAGTTGAACCCCTTATCCTCTTCATGACCTATCATTGCCACAGTAAATAGATGAAACCCACTAGCATGAGTAGGAGTTGTTTGAGCACTAATGTGCCTACTCATTCATGCTTGTTCGTCATGCCTGCTACTGCATAGAGTTGAGTCGGGTCTGATTCATCGGGAATGAATTGGAACAGTGATGAACATGTCCTACTGTGTGTGAACACGATTTGGTAAAGGTAGCGGTGAGATGCGATTTAGCAGTACATGGTGGGTTGTCTCATTGAAGCCATCGATAGGAACTGAGTTCTATGTTTGTGATCCATGAAACAGCTACTACCACACGTTGGGCCCTGAACTATGACCCCAGTGGACTTCTTAACCACCCTTGTCCTGTGTCCAGGAGTTGCAAGTAGTTTCTGGTGTTTGTAGCTGCTGGAGGCCGTGCGCAGCGCCGATCGGAGGGGTGGGCTGTGATGCGGTAGGCACGTGGCCGGGTATGTCGGGTGCGTGTTTGGTGTCGCGGAACCCTGTACACATCGTTTGGGGCCGTAAGTGGAAACCTCGGTCGGACTCCCTGCGGATGGAACCTGAATAGGCGATAAACCAGGACTAGGGACTTGAGTGTTTAGGTAGGTCGTGGTCTACACCTGATGACCCACAAGTGTAGGGGATCTATCGTAGTCCTTTCGAGAAGTAAGAGTGTCGAACCCAACGAGGAGCAGAAGGAAAAGATAAGCGGTTTTCAATAAGGTATTCTCTACAAGCACTGATATTGTAGGTAACAGGTAGTTTTGTGATAGGATAATTTGTAACGGGTAACAAGCAATCAAAGTAAATAAAGTGCAGCAAGGTGGCCCAATCCTTTTTGTAGCAAAGGACAAGCCTGGACAAGTTCTTATAATGAGAAAAGCGCTCCCGAGGAGACATGGGAATTATCGTCAAACTAGTTTTCATCACGCTCGTACGATTCGCGTTCGTTACTTTGATAATTTGATATGTGGGTGGACCGGTGCTTGGGTACTGCCCTTTCTTGGACAAGCATCCCACTTATGATTAACTCCTATTGCAAGCATCCCCAACTACAAAATAAGTATTAAGGTAAACCTAACCACAACATGAGACATATGGATCCAAATCAGCCCCTTACGAAGCAACGCATAAAGTAGGGTTTAAGCTTCTGTCACTCTATCAGCCCATCATCTACTTATTACTTCCAAATGCCTACCTCTAGGCCCAAATAATGGTGAAGTGTCATGTAGTCGATGTTCACATAGGACCACTAGAGGAGAGACAACATACATCTCATCAAAATATTGAACGAATACCAAATTCACATGACTACTAATAGCAAGACTTCACCCATGTCCTCAGGAACAAACGTAACTACTCACAAAGCATATTCATTTTCATAATCACATGGGTATTAATATGCATTAAGGATATGAACATATGATCTTCCATCGAATAAACCAACCAGCATCAACTATAAGGAGTAATCAACACTACTAGCAACCCACAGGTACCAATCTGAGGTTTGGGTACAAAGATTGGATACAAGAGATGAACTAGGGTTTGAGAGGAGATGGTGTTGGTGAAGTTGTTGATGAAGATTGACCCCCTCCTGATGAGTGGATCGTTGGTGATGACGATGGTGATGATTTCCCCCTCCCGGAGGGAAGTTTCTCTTGTAGAACAGCTCCGCCGGAGCCCTAGATTGGTTCCGCCAAGGTTCCACCTCGTGGCGGCAGAGTTTCGTCTCGTAAGCTTGCTTATGATTTTTTCCAGGGTAGAAGACTTCATATAGCAGAAGACGTGCACCGGAGGGCCACCACGGGGCCCACGAGGCAGGGAAGCGTGCCCTGTAAGGGTGGGCGCGCCCCCACCCTCGTGTCCAGGGTGTGGGCCCCCTCTAGTACTTTTTTCGCTCAATAATTATCATTAATTCAAAAAATGACTTTCGTGGAGTTTCAGGACTTTTGGAGCTATGCATAATAGGCCTTCAATATCTGCTCCTTTTCCAGCCCAGAATCCCAGCTGCCGGCATTCTCCCTCTTCATGTTAAACCTTGAAAATAAGAGAGAATAGACATAAGTATTGTGACATAACGTGTAATAATAGCCCATAATGCAATAATATTGATATAAAAGCATGATGCAAAATGGACGTATCAACTCCCCCAAGCTTAGACCTCGCTTGTCCTGAAATGGAAGCCGATATCGAAAAATATGTCCACATGTTTAGAGATAGAGGTGTCGATAATAATAAAATACGGACATGAGGGCATCATGATCATTCTTATAACAACAATATATATATGTATACATATTTTGTCATATGATTTCTTATGCTCAAGTAAGAATCTATTCACAATGTAAAGTATGATTCAGAAACTTCATTGAGAACTAACAAACTATAATCTCAGTCATTGAAGCAATTGCAATTTATCATAACACCGGAAAGAGTCAAGAATAGAGCTTTTCAGCAAGTCCACATACTCAACTATCATTTAGTCTTCCAAAATTGCTAACTCTCATGCAATACTTATGGTTCTGGAGTTTTAATCAGACACAGAAAAAGATAGGGGCTTATAGTGTTGCCTCCCAACGTTTTACCTCAAGGGTAATGTCAACAATAATAGTTCATGCTAACTTACATCCAATTGGATATATATATATATATATATATATATATATATATATATATATATCAGGATCTTCCCAACACTAGGTGCTTGCCAAAGGATAAAATGAAAAAGGGAAAGGTGAAGATCACCTTGACTCTTGCATAATGTAAAAGACATAAAGTAAAAGATAGGCCCTTTGCAGAGGGAAGCAGAGGTTGTCATGTGCTTTTTGGTTGGATGCACAAAATCGTAATGCAAAATAATGTCACTTTATATTGCCACTTGTGATATGAACCTTTATTATGGCAGTCTGTCGCTTTTATTACTTCCATATCACACGATCATATAAAGCTTATTTTCTCCGCACTAATAAGTCATACATATTTAGAGAGCAATTTTTATTGCTTGCAACATGACAACTTACTTGAAGGTTCTTACTCAATCCGTAGGTAGGTATGGTGGACTCTCATGGCAAAACTGGGTTTAAGGATATTTGGAAGCACAAGTAGTATCTCTACTTGGTGCAAGGAATTTGGCTAGCATGAAGGGGAAAGGCAAGCTCAACATGTTGGACGATCCATGACAATATACTTTAACTAAGATGTGAGAAAACATAATCCATTACATTGTCTTCCTTGTCCAACATCAACTCTTTAGCATGTCATACTTAAATGAGTGCTCACAATCATAAAAGATGTCCAAGATAGTATATTTATATGTGAAAACCTCTCTTTCTTTATTACTTCCTATTAATTGCAACGGTGACCAAAACTATGTTTGTCAACTCTCAACAACTTTTAAGCCTCATACTCTTTATGTGTGAAGTCATTACTATCCATAAGATCAATATGAGCTCTTTTATTTATTTTTATTCTTTTATGCACTTAAGATCATAGCAAGATAGCAAATCCCTTGACTCAACACTAATCTTTATTATATATAGCTCAGGGACTCAATTACATAGAGGAATCACAATGAAAAACTCAAAACTAATTCATACCAAAACTTTATTCTACTAGATAAAGATATTACCAAAAGGATCGAACTAAGAAAAACGGTAAAGATAAGAGTGTGATGGTGATACGATACAAGGGCAACTCCCCCAAGCTTGGCAGTTGCCAAGGGGAGTGCCCATACCCATGTGATTATGTCTCCTTCTGCAGAGTTGGTGGTGTGATCTTCTTCGCGATGATGCCCCTCAGGATACGATTCTCCTCCTCGAGCTTATTGACCTGCTGCTTGAGGTTCATATTCTCGTCGCGGAGCTTACCCGTGACGGCTAGAGATCCTTTTACCCAAGGATGTTGCATAGCTTCTGGAGAACAAGTGACACTCTTTTTCACATTTTCATAAGAAAGAAATTTAACATTGGAAGGGATGACCGAGTTTGGGATAGCTGAGCTCTGTAGTTCCCCCATCATGAATCATGCTTGGAATCGAGAGGTAACTTATTGATCCTCCTCCATGGCATCTATCCTTTTCAAGTCAGCCTCCATCTCATCCTCCGCTGATGGCCCAAAGTGATAAGCATCGTTGTTTGCTCCTGGACCTGGCGTCGGGTGAGACACCTGACTTTCCCCGACTGACTCTTGAGAGGACATCTTGTTCTAAATCTGCAACAGAAACAGCTCGAAACAAACACAGAGGATTTTTGCATGATACGGTGGTCAAAACCTTTGGGAGATTATATAATGAATTTTTACCGACCAAAAGAAGTATCATGCAAGAAAACGGAGTTTGGAGAGCACACGAGGTGCCCATGAGGCAGCGGGCGCACCCTCCACCCTCGTGGATGCCTCGTGTCCTTCCCGAACTACTTCTTATTTTCCTATTTTCTTAAATATTCCAGAACGGAGAAAAATTGCTATTAGAATTGTTTTGGAGTCGGTTTACTTACCGTACCACATACCTATTCCCTTTCGGAGTCTAAAACATTCTAGAAAGTGTCTCTTATGTATTCCTCCTGGGTCACGGTTTCAATAATATTAGTTTCAACATTTATAGGATTACCTGAGATATAATGTTTGATTCTTTGACCGTTCACCACCTTCGGATTTGTGCCTTCGAAGTTGTTGATTATTATGGCACCGAAACGATGGACCTCCTCGATAACGTAAGGGCCTTCCCATTTAGATAGAAGTTTCCCTGCAAAAAGTCTTAAACGAGAGTTTAAAAGCAAAACATAATCACCTACATTAAACTAACGCTTTTGTATCCTTTTATCATGCCATCTTTTAACTTTTTCTTTAAACAGCTTGGCATTCTCATAGGCTTGGGGTCTCCATTCATCAAGTGAGCTAATGTCAAATAACCACTTCTCACCGGCAAGTTTGAAATCATAATTGAGCTCTTTAATGGCCCAATATGCCTTATGTTCAAGTTTGAGAGGTAAGTGACATGCTTTTCCGTAAACCATTTTATATGGAGACATACCCATAGGGTTCTTTTATGCAGTTCTATAAGCCCATAATGCATCGTCAAGTTTCTTGGACCAATTCTTTGTAGATCTATTAATAGTCTTTTGAAATATTAATTTAAGCTCTCTATTACTCAACTCTACTTGACCACTAGACTGTGGGTGATATGGAGATGCAATTCTATGATTAACATCATACATAGCAAGCATTTTACGAAAAGCACCATGAATAAAATGTGAACCGCCATTAGCCATTAAGTATCTAGCGACTCCAAACCTCAGAAAAATAACTTCTTTAAGCATCTTAATAGAGGTGTTATGATTAGAACTACTAGTTGGAATAGCTTTTACCCACTTAGTAACGTAATCAACATCAACTAAAATATGTGAATATCCATTAGAGGCAGGAAAAGGTCCCATATAATCAAAGCCCCAAACATCAAACGGTTCAATAACAAGAGAATAATTCATAGGCATTTCTTGACGTCTACTAATATTACCAATTCTTTGACATTCATCACAAGACAAGACAAACTTATGGGCATACTTGAAGAGAGTAGGCCAATAGAAACCGGATTGCAATACCTTATGTGCAGTTCTATCTCCAGCGTGGTGTCCTCCATATGCCTAGGAGTGACACTTGCGTAGGATTTGTTCCTGTTTGTGCTCAGGTACACAATGTCTAATAACACCATCTATTCCATCTTTGTAAAGGTGTGGGTCATCCCAGAAGTAATGTCTGAAAACATAAAAGAACTTTTTCTTTTGCTGGTATGTGAAACTAGGTGGTACAAATTTAGCAACAATGTAATTAGCATAATCAACATACCATGGAGTAGTACGAGAAGAATTTATGACAGCTAATTTTTCATCAGGAAAGCTATCATCAATAGCTAGTGGGTCATCAAGAACATTCTCTAACCTAGACAAGTTGTCTGCAACGGGGTTCTCAGCTCCCTTTCTATCAATAATATGCAAATCAAATTCTTGGAGCAAGAGGACCCATCTAATAAGTCTAGGTTTAGCATCTTTCTTTTCCATAAGATATTTAATAGCAGCATGATCAATGTGAATAGTTACTTTAGAATCAACAATATAAGGTCTGAACTTATCACATGCAAATACAACTGCTAAGAATTCTTTTTCAATAGTAGCATAATTTCTCTCGGCAGTGACTAGAGTTTTACTAGAATATTGAATAACATTTAGTTTCTTATCAACTCTTTGCCCTAGAACATCACCTACATCATAATCGCTAGCATCACACATAATTTCAAAGGGTAAATTACAATCAGGTGGCTGAACAATAGGTGCAGAAATCAAAGCTTTCTTAAGTATTTCAAATGCTTCTACACAATCATCATTGAAGACAAAAGGAATATCTTTTTGCAATAGATTAGTCAGAGGTCTAGATATTTTAGAAAAGTCCTTAATGAACCTCCTATAAAAACCGGCATGACCAAGGAAACCTCTTATACCTTTATTGTCCTTGGGACACGACATCTTTTCAATAGCATCAACTTTAGCTTTATCAACTTCAATACCTCTTTCAGAAATTTTATGCCCCAAGACAATGCCTTCATTAACCATAAAGTGGCACTTCTCCCAATTCAAAACGAGATTAGTGTCTTTGCATCTCTACAAAACTCGATCAAGGTTGCTCAAGAAATCATCAAAAGAGGATCCATAAACGGAGAAATCATCCATGAATACCTCACAAATCTTTTCACAAAAGTCAGAGAATATAGCCATCATGCATCTTTGAAAGGTAGCATATGCATTACATAAACCAAAAGGCATACGTCTATAAGCAAAAGTACCGAAAGGGCAAGTAAAAGAAGTCTTTGCTTGATCGTCCGCTGACACAGGTATTTGAGAGAAACCAGAATAACCATCTAGAAAGCAGAAATGTGTATGTTTAGATAATCTCTCTAGCATTTGATCAATAAAAGGTAAAGGGTAATGATCTTTCTTAGTAGCTTTATTTAATTTACGTAAATCAATTACCATCCTATAACCTGTAATAATTCTTTGCGGGGTCAATTCATCTATATCATTAGGAACGACAATAATACCTCCCTTCTCAGGGACACAATGAACATGACTTTATCAGCAACGGGATAAATTATAGCTGCCTCGAGGAGCTTTAGTGTTTCCTTTCTTACCGCCTCTTTCATCTTAGGATTTAACCGTCATTGATGGTCTCTAACTGGTTTGGCGTCTTCGTCCAATTTAATTTTGTGCTGGCATAGAGTGGGACTAATGCCCTTAAGATCATCAAGAGTATATCCAATGGCAGCACGGTGCTTCTTCAGAGTTTTCAATAATCTTTCCTCTTCCTGGTCTGAAAGGTTAGCACTAATAATAACAGGATATATCTTATTTTCATCAACATAAGCATATTTAAGAGTATCAGGTAAAGGTTTAAGCTCAAACACGGGATCACCCTTGGGTGGAGGGGGATCCCCTAGGATTTCAACAGGCAAATTGTGTTTCAAAATAGGACCCTATTTAAAGAATACTTCGTCTATCTCCCTTCTTCATTCATAAACATATCATTTTCATGGTCTAGCAAATATTGTTCTAACGGATCAGTAGGAGGCACGACAATAGAAGCAAGACCAATAATTTCATCCTTACTAGGAAATTATTTATCATGGGGTTGTCTATGAAATTTAGCAAAATTAAACTCATGAGACATATCTCCTAAGCCAGTCGTGACAACATCCTTTTCGCAATCAATCCTAGCATTAACAATATTCAAGAAGGGTCTACCAAATATTATGGGACAAAAGCTATCTTGTGGGGAACCAAGAACAAGAAAATCAGCTGGGTATTTAACTTTCCCACACAAGACTTCGACATCTCTAACAATCCCCATTGGTGAAATAGTATCTCCATTTGCAAGCTTAATAGTAACATCAATATCTTCTATTTCAGCGGGTGTGATATCATGCATAATTTATTTATATAAGGAAAAAGGCATTGCACTAGCAATTGCACCCATATCACATAAACCATGATAACAATGCTCTCCTATTTTAGAAGAAATAACAGGCATGCCTACAACAGGTCTATGTTTCTTAGCATCGGGTCTAGCAATATTAGCAGCTTCATCACAGAAATAAATAACATGCCCATCAATATTATCAGCCAAGAGATCTTTGACCATAGCAATACTAGGTTCATTTTTAATTTGCTCAATAGGTGTATATGTTCTAGTATTACTCTTACGAACCACAGTTGAAGCTTTAGCATGATCCTTTATCCTAAGAGGGAAAGGTGGTTTCTCAACATAAGTAGTAGGAACAACAGGATCATTATAAGTGATAGTCTTTTCTCAAATGTAATAGGTGCAACTACTTTTACTTCCGTGGGAGGATTATATTTAAACCACTTCTCCTTAGGGAGATCAACGTGAGTAGCAAATGATTCACAATAGGAAGCTACTATCTCAGAGTCAAGTCCATATTTAGTGCTAAATCAATGAAAAGCATCGGTATCCATAAAAGACTTAACACAATCAAACTTAGGTGTCATACCTGACTCCTTACCATGATCAGAATCCTAATCTTCAGAGTTGGATTTAATTCTTTCCAATAATTCCAACTTGAATTCAATAGTCTTCAGCATATAAGAACCAGCACAAGAAGTATCGAGCATGGTGCGATCATTGAGAGAAAGCCGAGCATAAAATTTTTGAATAATCATTTCTCTTGAGAGCTCATGATTGGGGCATGAATATAACATTGACTTAAGCCTCCCCAAGCTTGTGGGATGCTTTCTCCTTCACGAGGCCAAAAATTATATATATAAGTACAATCACGATGAACAAGATGCATAGGATAAAACTTCTCGTGAAATTCCAATTTCAATCGTTTATAGTCCCAAGATCCCGTATCATCACATAGCCTATACCATGTCAATGCGTCTCCCTTCAAAGATAAAGGGAAGACCTTCTTCTTAACAACATCATCGAGCATACCTGCAAGCTTAAATAATCCACAAACTTCATCCACATAGATAAGGTGTAAATCGGGATGCAATGTTCCATCTCCTGCAAAGGGATTAGCTAGTAGTTTCTCTATCATACCCGAAGGAATTTCAAAGTAAACATTTTCAGTAGGTTCAGTAGGTTGAGGAGCAACTTTTTTCTCTACTGGTCGGGGTGAAGATACCCTGAATAAGCCCCTCAAAGGATTAGTTTCCATAGTAACAAGTGACAGTAAATTTCAGCACACTATATAAATGTTTCCTTACCAAGTTCCAATCACCAAAGGCGCTTCACTCCTCGGTAGTGGCACCAGAAAAGAGTCTTGATGACTCACAAGTGTAGGGGATCTATCATAGTCCTTTCGATAAGTAAGGGTGTCTAACCCAACGAGGAGAAGAAGGAAATAATAAGCGGTTTTCAGTAAGGTATTCTCTGTAAGCATTGAAATTGTAGGTAACAGATAGTTTTGTGATAGGATAATTTGTAACGGGTAACAAGCAATGAAAGTAAATAAAGTGCAGCAAGGTGGCCCAATCCTTTTGGTAGCAAAGGACAAGCCTGGACAAGTTCTTATAATGAGAAAAGCTCTCCCGAGGAGACATGGGAATTATCGTCAAGCTAGTTTTCATCACACTCATATGATTCACGTTCGTTACTTTGATAATTTGTTATGTGGGTGGACCGGTGCTTGGGTACTGCCCTTTCTTGGACAAGCATCCCACTTATGATTAACCCCTATTTCAAGCATCCGCAACAACAAAAGAAGTATTAAGGTAAACCTAACCACATTACGAGACATATGGATCCAAATCAGCCCCTTGCGAAGCAACGCATAAACTAGGGTTTAAGCTTCTGCCACTCTAGCAACCCATCATCTACTTATTACTTCCCAATGCCTTCCTCTAGGCCCAAATAATGGTGAAGTGTCATGTGGTCGACGTTCACATAACACCACTAGAGGAGAGACAACATACCTCTCATCAAAATATTGAACGAATACCAAATTCACATGACTACTAATAGCAAGACTTCACCCATGTCCTCAGGAACAAACTTAACTACTCAGAAAGCATATTCATGTTCATAATCAGAGGGGTATTAATGCACCAAATAAACCAACTAGCATCAACTACAAGGAGTAATCAACACTACTAGCAACCCGCAGGTACCAATCTGAGGTTTGGGTACAAAGATTGGATACAAGAGATGAACTAGGGTTTGAGAGGAGATGGTGCTGGTGAAGATGTTGATGAATATTGACCCCCTCCCGATGAGAGGATCGTTGGTGATGACGATGGTGACGATTTCCCCCTCCCGGAGGGAAGTTTCCCCGGCAGAACAGCTAGGCCAGAGCCCTAGATTGGTTCCGCCAAGGTTCCGCCTCGTGGTGGCAGAGTGTCGTCCCGTAAGCTTGCTTATGATTTTTTCCAGGGTAGAAGACTTCATATAGCAGAAGATGGGCACCGGAGGGCCACCAGGGGGCCCACGAGGCAGGGGGGCACGCCCTATAAGGGTGGGCGGTCCCCCCATCCTCGTGGCCACGGTGTGGGGCCCCTCTGGTACTTCTTTCGCTCAATAATTATCATTAATTTCAAAAATGACTTTCGTGGAGTTTCAGGACTTTTGGAGCTGTGCAGAATAGGTCTCCAATATTTGCTCCTTTTCCAGCCCAGAATCCCAGCTGCCGGCATTCTCCCTCTTCATGTTAAACCTTGTAAAATAAGAGAGAATGGCCATAAGTATTGTGACATAACGTGTAATAACATCCCATGATGAAATAAATATCGATATAAAAGCATGATGCAAAATGGATGTATCAACACCCACGTCGGCTCTCGCTTGAAGTCTGCCGAGCACATGCCGTGTGCAGACGCTAAGTGGTGGAAACATGTGTGAAGAAGTACACCCCTGTAGGGTTATAAATAATCTATTCAAATAGCCGTGACCACGGTAAAGGACCTCTGGGTTGCCTATACAGTTCATAGACAAGTGAAAGTGGATAATCTAAAATGTGCAAGATAAGCGTGAGTCCTATGGATGGCGTTCTCATAGGGAGACGGGAGTGGATCCATAGTGATGTATTGATTGTGAATATGTGGACTTGTGTGCGCCACCTCAAAAGAGTTACTTGTAGTCGTAGTTCAGGTAGCCACCGAGTCAAAGCTCGCTTGCTGTAGTTAAACCCCACCATCCCCTTTTGTTCATAATGATGCATATGTAGTTAGTTCTGATGTAAGTCTTGCTGGGTACATTTGTACTCATGTTTGCCTATTTTATGTTTTGTAGAGAGACTTTAGTCTCACTAGTAGTTCCGCGTGGACTTCGACATTTAGCTTGTTACCTCAGCTACGATCTTGTGCCCTCGGCAGGATCTGGCAGATAGTCAGGCTTCTCAGCCTTTTCCATTTGTAGATGTCTGTACTCAGACATGTTAAGCTTTCGCATGTGCTTTGACCTATATGCTCTGAATGTTGGGTCTTGCGACCCATGTTTGTAATATCTCGCTCCTCGGAGCCTACTGAATAAAATACTTGAGTTGTAGAGTCATGTTGCATTGCACATATGGAGCATATTGTGTGTATGTTATTGAAATGCTTGGTATGTGTGGGATCTGACTATCTAGTGGTTTATCCTTGGTAGCCTCTCATACCGGGAAATGTCTCCTAGTGCTTCCACTCAGCCTTGGTAGCTTGCTACTGCTCCAAAACACTTAGGCTGGCCGGCATGTGTCCTTCTTTGTTCCTGTGTCTGTCCCTTCGGGGAAATGTCACGCGGTGACTACCGAAGTCCTGTTAGCCTGCTACAGCCCAGTTTACGAGGAGTCCTGCTAGTCCAGCTGCTACAGCCCGGATTCACTCGCTGATGACCGACACGTTCGTTGTTGGGTCATGTATGCCCGTCCCTGTAAGTTAGTGCCACTTTGGGTTCACGACTAGCCATGTCGGCCCGGGCTCCTTGTCATATGCATGCTAGCGACACTATCATATGCATGTGCCAAAAGGCGCAAATGGTCCCGGGCCTAGTAAGGCGTCACCCGTGGGGATACCGTGCGTGAGGACGCAAAGTGATATGAGGTGTTACATACTAGATCGGTGTGCCATTGAGTCAGGGTCCTGACAGCTTTGGTATTAGAGCCTAACTGCCTGTAGGATTACCAAGCCAAACTGGTCGAAGTTGAGTCTAGAAATTCTTTAGTTATATAAGGGAATTGATTGTGGGATGGAACGTAAGGCTCTTTTTACTCCTTTACCTTATGCCTTCTGATTCGAGTCATCTTATCCTTCCTACGGGGTTAAGGAACTAGGATATCTCTTCTTTCCATTAGGATCATGTGTTACTAATCCGTAGACCTAGAGGATTGATGGATTCAAATCTCAATGCAGTCTCTACTACTTCCATGTGTTCATAGTAGGTCTCAGAACGTTGATATTGTGATGTTGAGTGGTTATACCACCATTCTGTAGGATGTCCCAAATGCTTTTCAAGCATTTATAGCCATTATGTTGTCCGAGTCATCCCAGGTTTCTAAACAGTCCGAGGCATTTGCAAATCCCTTCTTACCGTTTCGAAGTTTTTGTGTGCCAGATTAATCACACTAGTTAGTGTGTTGAGTTACTTCATTGCCTCGGCATTTATGTTGGAGCTATTATTATGACCCTAGGTGTCTTATAGAACCATCTAGTAATCTAGCCATGTTTAGTGTCCCAGTGTGATGATTCTAGCCATCATTCTCGAAAGCATCCCGTGATGCCATTTATTTAGTAGGCATTCTATTCCTGGGTTTTCGAACCAAGACCCACCCTACTTACTTCATGTTGATAGTGTTTGCTAGTTCCTTTAGGTTATTAGTAACTTTTGCATTATTCCTCGAGGTCCGTGGTATTTCTTTCTTCCAAATACTATGAACCGTTTATGGCAGAACATCCTTCAACCAAGAGATCACAACAAGAGTGCTCTTGATGAGTTCTCCATTCTATATCGTGACTCTGCCAATCCTACCTTCTCCGCATGGGTTATCCGGAAGAAATATGTTGAGCTTTGCTCGACATACTAATGTGTGCATCCACAAGTCAGAGAGTCGTATGCCCCTTTGAGTTGTCCCTCTTTAGTTGTATTCTGAGCCTCGTCTATCAATTGATAGTCAGGAGTAGTCGCGCACTCGTGTTCATCGATGCCTATTACTCTTGTGGTCTGTCAATCAATTCTATTTTAGAATGACTAGGAGAAACAAACTCCAGTACCTCATCCATATCAAGGATTGGGTCAAAGCAGTTGTGTTCCGCAGATCAAATACTAATCCGGCTTTTGTTCTATTCTACCTTGAAGTACTACCTTCTTTATGTCAGGAATGTCATGAGAACTGCACCCCCTCTTATGAATTCTTGACGTAGTAATACTTCTCGCCATCATTATTCATTCCTCAGTTGCATGTCGTCGCAACCGGAATGCCGACAAGTGAATCATGATGTATGAAATCTATACTCCTAGCAACTCTGTTGCTTGGTAGTTAAATGGACAATAACCTCATTCTTAGCGTGTTGATTATTGAATCATCACCCTAAGATTGATCATGCTACCTAGTCCTTATTTCCGGTGCACTCTCCGATCAACGGGATAGGATTGTGTCAATCCCTCGCTCTATTGATCATATCGTCTTTCCCTGAAAAGCAAGATTGTTCTCGAGCTTAGTAACATGTCGGTGGTTCGTGATTTTTAGGATATCTTCACGGAAGTATCACCAGGTCGTCACCTGACCTCTATGTTGAGTTCGTGATCAAGTTGGTTTCTTGTAACCACCCCTTCCCCAGGAATCCGTTTTGGGTATCCCTGAGCTAGTTGGTTAACCTAAACAACAACTTGGAGAGTTGGAAGATAAAAGGCTTGTCTAAATTAGTTCATCCCAAAGGGATATTCTTTTGCGTGTGTGTTGAAGAAAGATGATATCTTCATCGATTGATCCTCGTGATCAATTGTCGATGCTATTGTTTTATCCAATCGTTGATTAGAGTACGGGCTATCGTCAAATCAAATCAGAACCAACGATGATTGTAATTGTCTTACTCGTGGTTGATTCCCCAAGAATACACCATTATATCCTTTGGTCTGGCCAATGCTATCACCTTGTTCACATAGTTGTGGAATTCCATCCCCATGGAAACCTGGATGAATTGTTGTTGAGCCCATCGACAACATTCTTATCTCCTCCATCATTCGTGTTGAACATTAAGCTAGTGTTGGAAACTTTTGAAAGCATCTCTTCATGCTAGCTCATGAAGCATATGTTCGGATGTAAGAATTCACTCTCTTCAGTTCATGTGCATCTGATGCTAGTTGCCGTTGTAAATTCAAGAAAGTCAACGTTGCTTCCTTTGGAATCATTCCAACTCAGTCATCCATACGTGCGAAGTATTATGTGGTCTGATAGAGTGATCATCTTCATTCTATATGTATCCCTAGCACACCAAGCCACTGATTGATTTTTTCAAGGACAATAAGTTCTAAGTGCTAGTCTTGAAGGTACCAGACGGATTTGTACAAGATTCCGTTATCCTTCGATGATGGTTCCCAACCAGAACTCGGTAGCATTTCGTTGTAATACTACCATGTGACCATGCTTGTCTGGGACAATGTGTTCACATGTTTGTAGCAGAACCAGCTCATGTTTCGGAGCCTAATATCATAGTCCATTTCCCGAGAATCTTGCAACATCATCTCGTCGATTTGTGTTGCAAACTTTAATTTCTTTCTAGACTTGATGAGTCTGAATATTTTGACACCAACCAGATCTGAATCTCAGGCAGATATGATGGTTGGAACGTTTCCCAAGAACTATAGTATTGGTCTCTCTGCAACCCGGTAAAGTGGATGTTATGGCCAACACACCCAACCGGAAGACCCATTATTGTAGTATCTCGATTGAAGAAAGTTGACCACCTCCCCATAAGGATTTTGTAGGATTTACTCCCTAGTTGTCCCCTATGGATTTCTGTGTTCCCAAAGTCCGACCTGTTACTTGATGTTCTAGATAGCAAACCATATCAATAAATGGGTTATGCTAGCACATCAAGGAGAACATTAGAAGCGGGGTGCTAAATGTCTCTCGGTCAATCATCCAGATTTTATCGCCTTGGCCCAGCTAAGGTTAAATATGAGCAAGTGTTATCTTCCTTTGAATCTGCATCATCCATCACTATTCATCATGGTAGTATGTTGTGTTGCCAGGATCCTTGACACGGATATTGGTAAAACCATGATGAATAGGGAAATGCTCAAGTTCTTGAGGGCACGCACAAGCACTAGGTATCATCACTGGCACTAACTGGGATTGCTTCCAGCTTTCTTCGGTTATGCTATAACCATTCCAATAGTGGAATTATTCCCTACTGTTGAGTTCCTCCCCAGTTACTAGAATCATTTCCGGCATTTGCATTTTGTTCCCAGCTTGCACCACCATTGTGCTAACTTACCATGGGTCCCATCCATTTCCGGTGAGAAGCAAAATCACCCCTTGTGTTATCTTCAACAAGGTATTCCACATCGTCCATTCTAGTCTGGGTATGCCATCCCTTCATACTCCGCCAATGGTTGTTGTGATTTGCCTGAGGCTGATATAAAAGTTTCAATGATCTCTGAATCAAAAGTAATTCTTTTTTCCACTTAAGGTAATAATTCTATGAGTCACCCTCCTCTAAGGTGTCTCGTTGTGGTATCATGGCAACTAAACTCCTCGCTATGCTGACAACCGTTCACCACCCTTTTAAGTGTGGAATTGTTGTCTACCTAGTGAACCTTTGTCATCGGTTTCACTCCATCCCTTTGGATGTAAGCTTCGTGTCTTAGCTCGGGAGATGTTTCAATGTCTCACTCCGCGAGTTGATCCTGAGTTGTTCGAGCTACGAGAAGGTCAATCCTTCTGGAGTTCTCCCTCTTCTGTCGTTGTCATGTTGGTTGGAGTTACCAGAGCAAGACATCGAGATAAAGATGGTGATGGAATTCACGTTCTTATGAAGTGCAACCTAGTTCATGAAGTTTGTGTTAGTATGCGTTCCCCCTTCCATCTTGCCCGACGCTTGAATCTCGGGACGAGATTCTTGTTTAGTGGGGGTGAGTTATCACATCCCTAGCTTTACCATGCACTAGGCTATCACTTGTCTGTAGCATCATGTTTAAATATTATTTAAGTTGAAATGGGGATTAATCAAACCCTAGCATCAGAAAGAATTCAAATAGGATAAAATAAAATCTTTTTCAATAAACCCAAAATGTCCCTAAGGAAAGTTCATGATTTCTGGTTAAGGTGAAAACCTCTGCAAAAAATGATGAATATAGTTTAGGTCATTTCTGGATTTTTGAATTAACTCATATTGTATTTGAATTGGAGCATTTAAATCCTATAAATATTTTAAATGCTCTAATAATTCTGAAACTAGTTGAGGGTTGTTGGAAATAATTCTAATTGTGCCCATGAATATTTTTAGAAGTTTTAGAAGTGGTTTAGTATTTTACTAAATCAACAACAGAAAAGCAAAATAGAAAACAAAACAGAAAACAAGAAAAGAGAGAGAGAGAGGGGAAGCCCACCTGGGCCATCTACCTAGCCCAGCTCCTCCAGCCGGTCCAGCCCACCTGGCAAGTGCCAGTCGCCCCCTCCTTGCGCCAGAAGGACGCCAGCGTGTCGCCTGCGCGCGCACTCGTGTCCACCTCCTGCTTCCACCTCCTCCTGCCTCCCTGCTCACTTCGACGACCCCCTGATAACCCACAAGTGTAGGGGATCGCAACAACTTTCGAGGGTAAAGTATTCAACACAAATTTATTGATTTGACACAAGGGGAGCTGAGGGAGTCCTGGACTAGGGGGTGTCCGGATAGCCGAACTATCATCGTTGGCCGGACTCCAAGACTATGAAGATACAAGATTGAAGACTCCGTCCCGTGTCCGGATGGGACTTTCCTTGGCGTGGAAGGCAAGCTTGACAATACGGATATGTAGATCTCCTACCATTGTAACCGACTCTGTGTAACCCTAGCCCTCTCCGGTGTCTATATAAACCGGAGGGTTTTAGTCCGTAGGACGAACAACAATCATAACATAGGCTAGCTTCTAGGGTTTAGCCTCATTGATCTCGTGGTAGATCCACTCTTGTACTACCCATATCATCAATATTAATCAAGCAGGAGTAGCGTTTTACCTCCACCGAGAGGGCCCGAACCTGGGTAAAAACATCGTGTCCCTTGTCTCCTGTTACCATCCGCCTAGACGCACAGTTCGGAACCCCCTACCCGAGATCCGCCAGTTTTGACACCGACATTGGTGCTTTCATTGAGAGTTCCTATGTGTCGTCGCCTTTAGGCCTGATGGCTCCTTCGATCATCAACAACGACGCGGTCCAGGGTGAGACTTTTCTCCCCGGACAGATCTTCGTATTCGGCGGCTTTGCGCTGCGGGCCAACTCGCTTGGCCATCTGGAGCAGATTGAAAGCTACGCCCCTGGCCATCAGGTCAGATTTGGAAGTTTGAACTATACGGCTGACGTCCGCGGAGACTTGATCTTCGACGGGTTCGAGCCACTGCCAAGTGCGCCGCACTGTCACGATGGGCATGATCTAGCTCTGCTGCCGTACAGTGCCCTGGAGGCCGCACAAGTGTCCGCTCCGACCATTAGCTCAGAGCCGACTGCGCAGATCGAGGACGGGTGGCTGGACACCGCCTCGGGGGCTGCTACCTCTACGGCGATAGAACCGAATACCAACCCTGTCCTTTGTGAAGCTCGTGACTCCAAGGTGCCGGACTCCTCTCCGGACTCCGAACCTTCCGCGCCCCTGCGAATCGAATCCGATTGGGCGCCGATCATGGAGTTCACCGCTGCGGACATCTTTCAGCACACGCCCTTTGGCGACATCCTGAGTTCGCTAAAGTGTCTCTCTTTATCGAGAGAGCCCTGGCCGGACTATGGTCAGGACGGTTGGGATGCGAACGACGAAGAAATTCAAAGCCCACCCACCACCCACTTCATAGCCACTGTCGATGAGTTAACCGACATGCTAGATTTCGACTCCGAAGACATCGACGGTATGGACGACGATGCAGGAGACGACCAAGAACCAGTGCCTACAGGGCACTGGAAGGCCAGCTCATCATACGACATTTACATGGTGCACATCCCAAAGGATGGGAATGGCGATGGAACAACGGAGGACGACCCCTCCAAGAAGCAGCCTAAGCGCCGGTATCAGCAGCGCCACTCTAAATCCCGCCACAGCAAAAATGGAGATTCCGGCATTGGAGACAATAACACCCCGGAGAGTGCCGAAGACAACCCCTTCCAGCAGAATTCAATGCAGGAGGATGGAGAAGCCTACCCTCATGAGAGAGCGGCAGACAGAGAGGTAGAGGACAATAATTATATGCCTCCCTCCGAAGATGAGGCAAGCCGCGACGACGATGAATTTGTCGTGCCTGAGGATCCCGTCGAACAAGAGCGTTTCAAACGCAGGCTTATGGCCACGGCAAGCAACCTCAAGAAAAAGCAGCAACAGCTTCGAGCTGACCAAGACTTGCTAGCCGATAGGTGGACTGAAGTCCTTGCGGCCGAAGAGTATGAACTCGAACGCCCCTCCAAGAGCTACCCAAAACGCAGGCTACTACCCTGATTAGAGGAAGCACTTAAACCTACATCACCAGCGCATGACGCGGCCAACCGGCCACCCCGTGGCCGCGACAGAGAGGCCTCTAGGCCCTCCACTAAAGCCGCACCCCGGCGTCGCTCGAAGAGTACAAAACCACGGGGGAGTGCACCAGACTTGCGAGACATATTGGAGGACAAGGCAAGACAAACAAGATCGATCTACAGATCGCATGGGTGTCCCACGATACGTCATGACAACCATCACGCCGGATACAGCAAATCCGGCCGGGCCAAACATAGTAGACAAAGCTCATTTGAGTTGTGTCATGATATAGCCCAATACAGAGGCGCTGCACACCCACTATGCTTCACAGACGAAGTAATGGATCATCAAATCCCCGAGGGTTTCAAACCCGTAAACATCGAATCATACAACAGCACAACAGATCCTGTGGTTTGGATCGAGGACTATCTGCTTCACATCCACATGGCCCGCGGCAATGATCTACACGCCATCAAATACCTCCCACTCAAGCTCAAAGGACCAGCATGGAATTGGCTTAACAGCTTGCCAGCAGAGTCAATCAGTTGTTGGGAAGACGTGGAAGCCGCATTCCTCGACAACTTCCAGGGCACTTATGTGCGACCACCAGACACAAATGACCTAAGCCACATAATCCAGCAGCCAGAAGAATCGGCCAGACAATTCTGGATACGGTTCCTAACCAAGAGAAATCAAATCATCGACTGTCCGGATGTAGAGGCCCTTGCAACCTTCAAACACAACATCCGCGACGAGTGGCTTGCCCGGCACCTAGGACAGGAAAAGCCGAAATCCATGGCAGCCCTCACAACACTCATGACCCGCTTCTGTGCGGGAGAGGATAGCTGGCTAGCTCGTAGTAACAACATGACCAAGAGCCCCGATAATTCGGATACCAAGGACACCAACGGCAGGTCATGTCGCAACAAGCACAAGCGCCGCATTAATGGCGACAATACTGAGGATACGGCAGTCAATGCCGGATTCAGAGGCTCTAAATCCGGTCAGCGGAAAAAGCCATTCAAAAGAAATACTACGGGCCCGTCCAATTTGGACCGAATACTCGACCGCTCGTGCCAGATACACGGCACCCCCGAAAAGCCAGCCAATCACACCAACAGGGATTGTTGGGTGTTCAAGCAGGCAGGCAAGTTAATTGCCGAAAACAATGACAAGGGGCTGCATAGCGATGACGAGGAGGAGACCCGGCCGCCGAACAATAGAGGACAGAAGGGTTTTCCACCACAAGTGTGGACGATGAACATGATATACGCAACCCACATACCCAAAAGGGAGCGGAAGCATGCACTTAGGGACGTATATGCGATGGAGCCAGTCGCCCCAAAGTTCATTCCGTGGTCCTCCTGTCCGATCACTTTTGATCGAAGGGACCACCCCACTAGCATCGGCCATGGCGGATTCGCCGCATTGGTTCTAGACCCAATCATCGACGGATTTCACCTCACTAGAGTCCTGATGGACGGCGGCAGCAGCCTGAACCTGCTTTATCAGGATACATTGCACAAGATGGGCATAGACCCCTCAAGGATTAAACCCACAAAGACGACCTTCAAAGGCGTGATACCAGGTGTAGAGGCCAACTATACATGCTTAGTTACACTTGAAGTGGTCTTCGGATCCCCGGATAACTTCCAAAGCGAGGAGTTAATCTTCAACATAGTCCCGTTCCGCAGCGGCTATCACGCACTGCTCGGACGAACCACATTTGCAAAGTTCAATGTGGTGCCGCACTATGCATACCTCAAGCTCAAGATGCCAGGCCCTCGAGGAGTCATTACGGTCAACGGAAACACCGAACACTCTCTCCGGACAGAGGAGCATACAGCGGCTCTCGTGGCGGAAGTACAAAGCAGCCTCTTAAGGGAATTCTCGAGTTCGGCCGTTAAGCGGCCGGACACCATCAAGCGCGCCCGGAGTAACCCACTACAAGACTGTCTGGCACGTTCCGAGCACGCGTAGCAATGCGGCCCCAACCCCAGCCCTCGCGAAATCGCGAGATCAGTACCACGCGTACATAACTACGCTCCGGAGATACCATGGGCATAGGGGTAGGGGCACGACCACGGCACGCCCGGAGAGCGGCTCAACCGCACCAGGGGCTCAAAATTTTGTCATTCTTCTTTTTTTTTCTTATCCTCAGGACTCCGTTTTCCAGAAGCCCTGTCCGGTAGTAGAATCGCCGAACTCACGATGCAACAGCCAGGGAAGCTGAAAAGCTACGTCGAGTGTCCAGGTGGTCTCTATTACGAGCAATATACCTATTTTGCATACAATACCGCAGCCTACCCCTGGAGGGGGACATGTCAAATAGTCGCATCCCTTGCTTATCACATTATTTGCATCGTTTTGCTTTCATTGCAGTATTTTTTGAATAAACAATGCATCGCTTTTTGCCTATTATTGCATTCCTTTTTTTATATGTTCACTTATGACATGTCGCATCCGTATGCTTTGGTACGGCCAAATACACCAGGGGCTTAAGTTCCCCAAAATATGGTGTGATAAGTCCGAACACTTTCACAAGTGCGGCACCCCGAACTTATAGCATTATATGCATCGGCTACGAATCATGTCTTGGGTCAATAGTTGGGTTTGCCCGGCTCCCATGCTTTGGTACCTTACGTTCCGTTATATCGGCTAAGGTAGCGCTAGGAGAACCTCTGCGATTGTGCCCCAGTTGAGCTGGGTTGAGCACCTCAGTGGAGAAAGCTAAAACTGACCATCATGATAGGGCGAGAGCCGGTCGCTGTTCGAGAGGTTTTTTCGAGTCCCTAAAGACTTATGCCGCTTAGAGCGAGGAGCCGGCTTTGTCCGGCCCAGGCATGGATAGCGCCCCGAATTCGGCCTTCCGAACACTAGGGGCTTCGCCGAAATTTAAAATTATAGAATTCTACGGCTAAGTGGGAGTGTTCAAGCATTATAAGTCCGGTTGCCTCGTTCACTGTGTTGAGCGCCTCCCTCGAAGGACCCAAAAATGGGAACAAGAGCGCTCAAGTTTATCCCGAACACCCCAGCACTCGTGGCATGGAGGCTGAAGCCGACGACTTGCCATCTCTCAAATTTGATAAACGGCCGCACAGAAGGCAATATTTTAAATTAACAAGCGTTGCTTAGCGCATATGAACAAAGTCTTCAGCGCATAGGATAACAAATGCGAGTCTACTAAAAAATTACATCTTTGGAGCATTCACCCGCTATAAGGCGGGCACCCTTCAGGACACCCTGATAGTACATCTCATGCGTGCGATACTCCTTGCCCGGCGGTGGCGCGTCCGTCACAAGCTTCTCGACGTCCATCTTGCCCCAGTGCACTTTAGCGCGGGCAAGGGCCCGACGGGCACCTTCAATGCAAACGGAATGCTTGATGACTTCAATCCATGGACAGGCGTCCAACAGCCACCGCACCAGACCGAAGTAGCTCCCAGGCATGGCTTCTTTAGGCCACATCCAAACTATGAGGCCCTTCATGGCCTGTTCGGCCACCTTGTGGAGCTCGACCAGCTGCTTCAGCTGGTCGCTCAGGGGCACCGGATGTCCGGCCTCAGCATACTGAGACAAGAATACCTTCTCTGTCGAGCTCCCCTCCTCGGCCTGGTAGAATGCGGCAGCATTGGACACACTGCGGGGCAGATCTGCGAATGCTCCTGGAGAGCTCCAGATTCGGGCAAGTAACAAGTAATTCACTTTCACGTGCTTTCTTTGCATGAAGAATGCCTTACCCGCCGCTATCTTCTTTATTGCCTCAATTTCCTGGAGGTCTTTTTGGGCTTCGGCCTTAGCGGCTTTGGCACTCTCAAGAGCTGAGGCGAGCTCGGACTCTCGGGTCTTCGAGTCACGCTCCAACCTCTCGTGTTTTTCCACGAGAGCCTGGAGCTCTTGCTGCACCTCCGCCACCCACGCCTCCTGCTTCTCTCGCTCGGCATGCTCTACGGCCACATTGCTTTTGGCCTTGGACACTGCCTCTTTTAGGGTCGCCACCTTGTTCGTGGCCCCTGCAATACTCACGTTATTCCTATCATTTTTTGCAACCAAATCCTTTCCATAAGGTATTACTTTAATAAGGTGTCACTTACCTTCCTTGTCCTCGAGCTTCTTCTTGGCAAGGCCGAGCTCATTCTCGGACCGCTCGAGGTCTTGCTTCAATACACCAACCACCGCAGTCAGTGCGGCAAAGGTCAGCAGCGCAGCCTGCATTCCCATATTGACATGCTTACGTTAGACTCCTGCGTATATCTTTTTAGATCCTCAGTTCGGCTTTTCTTTCCGAACACCAAACTAAGCATCAGGGGCTACTGTCTATGCGGTACTATTTTTACATATCTTAATTACATACCTCAAAGCCTGTTAGGAGGCTTGCACAGGCTTCAGTCAGGCCGCTCTTGGCGGACTAAACTTTCTGGATCACCACACTCATAACAGTGCGGTGCTCCTCGTTGATGGAGGCGCCGTTAAGCGCCTCCAGCAAATTATCCGGCGCCTCCGGTTGGACGGAGGTCACCGGCATCGCAGTCTCGCCCTTCTCACGAGGGGCCACCCACCGGACTTCAGAACCACTACTGGTTCCGGTGCGGAGCCCGGCCCCGGGCCGAACTCAGAACCCTTTGGGGGTTTATCCCCCCCGTGCCCAAAGTCCGGAAGGTTGCCCTGCGGCACCCCCGGAACCTCTTCCTGGCTAGGCCCCTTTTGGGACGCCACCTCGGCGTCATCCGCAGCACGGGAAGAGGAGACCGTCGGACGTGAAGTGCTATCCACATCTGATGGCGCCAGGGAGCCGCTCATTGAAGTACCGAGCCCGTCCTTGGGCGGGCTGCAGGGTTATAGTCGGCAATTAAGATTCTAGTCGACAAATGAGACACCATGAGTTATTAGGGTATCCGGACACTTACGAAGTCGCCAGGGGCTTAGTCCTCCGCGGCAACTCCTCCTCATTGTCGTCGGTGTTGGTGGAGTAGTCCGGGGGGAGGGTCCTTCCCTTCTTGGACCCTTCGGCCTCCCCCGCTGGGGAGGCCTTCCTTTTCTTCTCTCCCCCCCGCTGGGGGAGAGGCCTCTTTTTTCTCCCCCTCGTCTTCAGGGGAGGAGTCCGCCTCGGAGTCGTCGGACGATGAGTCCGATAACACCTGACGTCGGGAACTCTTTCGGGTTCCCGTGGCCTTCTTCTTGGCCTTCTTCTCCGGCACCACATAAGGCGCCGGGGCCAGCAGCCCCGTTAATTGGGCGTCCACTGGGTCTTCTAGCAAGGGAGCCGGACAGTTAACCTGCTCGGACGTCTTTTGCCAGGCCTGTCAAAGGTAAAGGGAGTTTAGATCCTGCATAGAGTCAAGCTATGGAAACTAAGCATCCTGTAAAGGAAAAAATAGCTTACCTCGCTGGCTTGGTGCTGCGAGCTGAATCCGCGGTCTTCGGTAGCGGATGCGGGAGCCTCGGCGCCCTTGAACAGTACCTTCTAGGCATCTTTGTACGTAGTGTCGAAGAGCCTGCTCAAGGTTCGGTGCTGTGCCGGATCAAACTCCCACAAATTGAAGGCCCGTTTCTAGCACGGGAGGATCCGACGGATGAGCATGACCTGGACTACATTGACAAGCTTGAGCTTCTTGTTCATCAAGGTTTGGACGCAGGATTGGAGTCCGGTCAGCTCCTCCGAATCACCCCATGATAGGCCCTTCTCTTTCCAGAAGGCGAGCCGCCTGGGGATGCCAGATCTAAATTCGGGGGCCGCTGTCCATTTAGGGTCACACGGCTCGGTGATGTAGAATCACCCCGACTGCCACCCCTTTATGGTTTCCACAAAGGAGCCCTCGAGCCATAGGATGTTGGGCATCCTGCCCACCATGGCACCTCCGCACTTCGCTTGGTGGCCGCCCACTACCTTCGGCTTGACATTGAAGGTCTTCAGCCATAAGCCGAAGTGGGGCTGGATGCAGAGGAAGGCCTCGCACACGGCGATGAACACCGAGATGTTGAGGATAAAATTCGGGGCTAGATCATGGAAATCCAGGCCATAGTAGAACATGAGCCCCCGGACAAATGGGTGAAGTGGAAAACCTAGTCCGTGGAGGAAGTGGGTGAGGAACACCACCCTCTCATGGGGCCCGGGGGTGGGGATGAGCTGCCCCTCGTCGGGAAGCCGATGCGCGATGTCGCTGGACAAGTATCCAGCCTTTCGTAGCCTCTTGAAGTGCCCCTCCATGACGGAGGAGGCCATCCACTTGCCTCCCGCTCCGAACATGGCTGGGAATGTTGAGGCGAGATGTGCAGACTTGGGCGCTGGAGCTCGAGTACGCGGAAATGGATAAGCAAAGGAGGAAGAAGGCATGTGTAAAAAGGTGGATCCTATCCCCTTATATGGGTGGACGAAACTATGCGTCCCCACCAGCCTGGTAAAACTCTCTTATCTCCCAAGCTCCGTAATCAATGGCGTGGTTGGGTTACCCACGCCCGTATTGATGAGAATCCCGGAATAAGGGGACACGATCTCTGCTTTGACAAGACGTGCCAAGGAAACCGCTTCGCTAAGTGCACTGAGGTGGAACAGTAAAAACAATTCGAATAAAGGCTTGGCCATGGTGTGATGTCACGCCACGGAATACGTCAGCAGATTGAACTTGTGTAAATATTATTCTCTCTACGGTGGTATGTGGAACTTATTTTGCAGAGCCGGACACTATCCTTGTGTTCAAAATCTTCTATGAAGTATTCGGAGGAGGAACCCGCCTTGCAATGCCGAAGACAATATGCGCGCCGGACTCGTCATCATTGAAGCCTGGTTCAGGGGCTACTGAGGGAGTCCTGGACTAGGGGCTGTCCGGATAGCCGAACTATCATCGTTGGCCGGACTCCAAGACTATGAAGATACAAGATTGAAGACTCCGTCCCATGTCCGGATGGGATTTTCCTTGGTGCGGAAGGCAAGCTTGACAATACGGATATGTAGATCTCCTACCATTGTAACCGACTCTGTGTAACCCTAGCCCTCTCCGGTATCTATATAAACCGGAGGGTTTTAGTCCGTAGGACGAACAACAATCATACCATAGGCTAGCTTCTAGGGTTTAGCCTCATTGATCTCGTGGTAGATCCACTCTTGTACTACCCATATCATCAATATTAATCAAGCAGGAGTAGGGTTTTACCTCCACCGAGAGGGCCCGAACCTGGGTAAAAACATCATGTCCCTTGTCTCCTGTTACCATCCGCCTAGACGCACAGTTCGGGACCCCCTACCCAAGATCCGTCGGTTTTGACACCGACCGGAGCCAAAGAATATTCTTGAGTATTAGCAGTTGAGTTGTCAATTCAACCACACCTGGATAACTTAGTATCTGCAGCAAAGTATTTAGTAGCAAAAGTGGTATGATAATAAAAGTAACGGTAGCAAAAGTAAAGATAATTGTTTTTGGGTTTTTGTAGTAGTTGTAACAGTAGCAACGGAAAAGTAAATAAGCGAAAAACAATATGTGAAAAGCTCGTAGGCAATGGATCAGTGATGGATAATTATGCCGGATGCGATTCCTCATGTAATAGCTATAACATAGGGTGATATAGAACTAGCTCCAATTCATCAATGTAATGTAGGCATGTATTCCGTAAATAGTCATACGTGCTTATGGAAAAGAACTTGCATGACATCTTTTGTCCTACCCTCCCGTGGCCGCGGGGTCCTAGCCGAAACTAAGGGATATTAAGGCCTCCTTTTAATAGAGAACCGGAACAAAGAATTAGCACATAGTGAATACATGAACTCCTCAAAGTACGTTCATCACCGAGAAGTATCCAGATTATTGTCACTTCGGGGTCGTCGGATCATAACACATAATAGGTGACTATAGACTTGCAAGATAGGCTCACGAACACACATATATTAATGAAAACATAATAGGTTCAGATCTGAAATCATGGAACTCGGGCCCTAGTGACAAGCATTAAGCATAGCAATGTCATAGCAACATCAATCTCAGAACATAGTGGATACTAGGGATCAAACCCTAACAAAACTAACTTGATTACATGGTAAATCTCATCCAACCCATCACCTTCCAGCAAGCCTACGATGGAATTACTCATGCACGGCGTGAGCATCAAGAAATTGGTGATGGAGGATGGTTGATGATGACGACGGCGACGATTCCCCCTCTCCGGAGCCCCGAACGGACTCCAAATCAGCCCTCCAGAGAGAGATTAGGGCTTGGTGGCGGCTCCGTGTCGTAAAACGCGATGAAACTTTCTCCCTGATTTTTTTCTCCCCGAACGTGAATATATAGAGTTGGAGTTGAAGGTCGGTGGAGGTCCAGGGGGCCCACGAGATAGGGGGGCGCCCTACAGGGCGGGGCACGCCCCCTGTCTCGTGGACAGGCCATGCCCCTGGTGTATTTCTTTCGCCTAGAAATTCTTATTAATTCCAAAAAGTGCCTCCGTGGATTTTCAGGACATTCCGAGAACTTTTCTTTTCTACACATAAAACAACATCATGGCAGTTCTGCTGAAAACAGTGTGAGTCCGGGTTAGTTTCATTCAAATCATGCAAGTTAGAGTCCAAAACAAGGGCAAAAGTGTTTGGAAAAGTAGATACGTTGGAGACGTATCAACTCCCCAAGCTTAAACCTTTGCTTGTCCTCAAGCAACTCAGTTGATAAACTGAAAGTGATAAAGAAAAACTTTTACAAACTTTGTTTACTCTTGTTGTTGTAAACATGAAAAGCCAGCATTCAGGTTTCAGCAAATACTATGAACTAACCATACTCACAATAACACTTCGGTCTCACAATTACTCATATCAATAGCATAATCAGCTAGCGAGCCATAATAATAAAACTCGGATGACAACACTTTCTCAAAATAATCATAACATGATATAACAAAATGGTATCTCGCTAGCCCTTTCTGAGACCGCAAAACATAAATGCAGAGCACCTTTAAAGATCAAGGACTGACTAAACAATGTAATTCATGGTAAAAGAGATCCAGCCAAGTCATACCCAATATAAACGAATAGTAATGAATGCAAATGACAGTGTGCTCTCCAGCAGGTGCTTTTTAATAAGAAGGGTGATGACTCAACATAAAAGTAAATAGATAGGACCTTCTCAAAGGGAAGAAGGGATTTGTAGAGGTGCCATAGCTCGATTTTAAAATAGAGATTGAATAACATTTTGAGCGACATAGTTTCGCTGTCAACGAAACAACTATGAGATGGTTGTATCTTCCACACTACATGCACTATAGGCAGTTCCCAAATAGAATGGTAAAGGTTTATACTCCCCCAACCACCAACAAGCATCAATCCATGGCTTGCTCGAAACAACGAGTGCCTCCAACTAACAACAGCCCCAGGGGAGTTTTGTTTAATTATTTTGATTTGCTTTGATCTTTTTGGATCATGGGACTGGGCATCTCGGTTACCTGCCCTTTCTCGTGAATGAGGAGCGGAGTCCACTCCTCTTGAGAATAACCCACCTAGCATGGAAGATATAGGCAACCCTAGTTGTAACATGAGCTGCTCGAGCATACAAAACAGAATTTAATTTGAAGGTTTGGAGTTTGGCACATACAAATTTACTTGGAACGACAGGTAAATACCGCATATAGGAAGGTATAGTGGACTCATATGGAACAACTTTGGGGTTTAAGGAGTTTGGATGCACAAGCAGTATTCCCGCTTAGTACAGGTGAAGGCTAGCAAAATACTGGGAAGCGACCAACTGAGAGAGCGACAATAGTCATAAACATGCATTAAAATAAATTCGCACCGAATACAAGCATGAGTAGGATATAATCCACCATGAACATAAATATCATGAAGGCTATGTTGATTTGATTCAACTACATGCGTGAACATGTGCCAAGTCGAGTCACTCAATTCATTCAAAGGAGGATACAATCCCATCATATCACATCATAATCATTCTAATAGCATGTTGGCATGCAAGGTAAACCATTATAACTCATAGCTAATCAAGCATGGCACAAGCAACTATAATCTCTAAATGTCATTGCAAATATGTTTACTTTATAATAGCTGACTCAGAAACGATGAACTCACCATATTTACAAAAAAAAAAAGAGGACGAGTTCATACCAGCTTTTCTCATCTCAATAAGTTCATCATATGTCGTGATTATTGCCTTTCACTTGCACGACCGAACGATGTGTATAATAATAAGAGTGCACGTGCATTGGACTAAGCTAGAATCTGCAAGCATTCAACTCAAGAGAGAAGACAAGTAATATGGGCTCTAAGTTAAATAAGCAATCATGCATATGAGAGCCACTAAACATTTTCAATATGGTCTTCTCGACCCCCAAAGGAAAGAAAATAAAATAAAACTATTTACACGGGAAAGCTCCCAACAAGTAAGAAGAAGAACTAGAAATCTTTTTGGGTTTTCATTTTAATTCTACTACAAGCATGGAAATTAAACTAACTAATTTTTTTTGGTTTTTCTCAAGGTTTATCAATCACACAAGAAGAAAACTTAGAAAAAAATTTAAACTAGCATGGATAATACAATGAAAGAGTATGAACACCGACGACTAGTGTGTGAACATGAATGTAAAGTCGGTGAGAAATACGTATCCCCCAAGCTTAGGCTTTTGACCTAAGTTGGTCTAGTACCAAGGACCGCCTGGCTGATATCCATAAGTGAAACTGGGGTCATACTAAGATGCAGCGGCAACTGCCTCCTAAGCTGCAGCGTGTTGGCGAGCTGCCTCCGCTCTCCTCTCATGTTCAGCTGCTTCCTCCCTGGTGACAACATATCTTCCTTTTGCCTGGTAATCAAAAAGGTAGGGAACAGGAATTGTAACAGGGACGACGTTGCGTCTGTCATAGGTTAGTCGACAATGGAGGAATTGTTCATTCCTCGCTAGAAATTGATGATTGAACATAGCTTCTTTATCCAAATAAACAGGAGGTAAAATCATATCCCCCTCTCGTGGGGCTATATTAAGATAATTAGCCACACGGGTTGCATAAATTCCTCCAAATAAATTTCCGTTTCTCCTATTATTCTGCAACCTACGTGCAACTATTGCCCCCAAGTTATAACCTTTATAACCTGACACAACACTCTTGAGGACACAAAGATCAGGGACACACATGTGACATGCTTCATCCTTACCGTTAGTGCATCTACCAATAAAGAGAGCAAAATAATGTATAGCAGGAAAATGAATGCTCCCTATGGTAGCTTGTGCTATGTCCCTAGATTCTCCCACAGTAATACTAGCAAGAAAATCTCTGAATTAAGATTTGCAAGGATCATTAATATTACCCCACTGCGGGAGTTTGCAAGCAGTTGTGAAATCCTCTAAATCCATGGTATAAGATGTATCATAAATATCAAACATGACACTAGGAGAATTACGCGCACAGTTATACTGGAACCTCCGTACAAAGGAATCAGTCAATTGATAGTACTGAGGACACTTATCTTGTAAGAAGTCCTCCATCTCGGCATTACGCACATACACGTCAAATTCCTCCTTGAAGCCTGCTTCGACCATAAAATCATCGGATGGCCACTCACAAGCTCTTACATCCGCATCCGTCAGCAATTCAACATCTTGCTCACGTATAGCAATACTTGGCCCTTTCTTTGCCGACGAACCACCTTGGTACATTCTTCAAAACATAATTCTTTTTCTGAAATAATTCTGAAATTTTAGTAACTTCAAAATAAAAGTGAATAAAACTAAACAAGATTAGTAACAAGTGCCTAGAGCCTATATCATGCACTGGAATTGCTTGGGACCTCATAAATTTAACATGCAAGCTCAAGAACATGGTCACCTATGCAGCAAAAATTTGCAATGAATAAAGCACTAGAACAAAAACTAATTGGACCAATGGAGGAGTCACATACCAAGCAACAATCTCCCAAAGTAGTTTTGTGAATGGAGCTTTGAGCAAGGAGATCAAAAATCGCGGCAAAATGAGCTAGAACTCGTGCTTGAGGTGTATGGGGATGTTTTTGGGTAGAAGATGAAGTGTGTGGGTGCTGGCATATGTGGAGGGGGCCACCAGGGGGCCACGAGACAGGGGGGCACGCCCTCCACTCTCATGGCCTGGTGCTTGCCCCTCCTGCAGTGATTTCAGTGCCTAAAATGCTCAAATATTCCAGAAAAAATCATACTAAATTTGCAGGGCATTTGGAGCACTTTTATTTTCGGACTATTTTTTAATGCACGGAGAAATCAGAAAACAGACAGATAATAATATTTTTGCTTTATTTATTCTAAATAACAGAAAATAAAAAGAGGGTACAGAAGGTTGTGCCTTCTAGTTTCATCCATCTCGTGATCATCAAAATGAATCCACTAACATGGTTGATCAAGTCTTGTTAACAAACTCATTTCGAGTAACACGAAACCGGAGAAATTTCGGATAACACTAAGTTACCTCAACGGGGATATGAAAATCCCCAACAATAAGAATATCATACTTTTTCTTGACAGTAGGGAGGGGAAATTGAAAACCTCCAATAATAATAGTTGGAGCTTTTCCAATAGAATTGATGCTATGAACTTGAGATTGTTTCCTCGGAAGGTGTACCGTATGCTCATTACCATTAACATGAAAAGTGACATTGCCTTTGTTGCAATCAATAACAGCCCCTGCAGTATTCGAAAAAGGTCTACCAAGGATAATAGGCATACTATTGTCCTCGGGAATATCAAGAATAACAAAGTCCGTTAAGATAGTGACATTTGCAACCACAACAGGCACATCCTCACAAATACCGATATGTATAACAGTAGATTTATTAGCCATTTGCAAAGATATTTCAGTAGGTGTCAACTTATTTAATTCAAGTCTATGATATAAAGAGAGAGGCATAACACTAACACCGGCTCCAAGATCACATAAAGCAGTTCTAACATAATTTCTTTTAATGGAACATGGTATAGTTGGTACACCCGGATCTCCAAGTTTCTTTGGTATTCCACCCTTAAAAGTGTAATTAGCAAGCATGGCGGAAATTTCAGCTTCCGGTATCTTTCTTTTTTTTGTAATGATATCCTTCATATATGTATCATAAGGATTTACTTTAAGCATATCAGTTAAGCGCATACGTAAGAAAATAGGTCTAATCATTTCAGCAAATCGCTCAAAATCCTCATCATCCTTTGTCTTGGATGGTCTAGGAGGAAAGGGCATGGGTTTCTGAACCCATGGTTCTCTTTCTCTACCATTCTTCCTAGCAACAAAATCTCTCTTATCATAATGTTGATTCTTTGATTGTGGGTTATCAAGATCAACAGCTGGTTCAATCTCTACTTCATTGTTTTTGCTGGGTTGAGCATCAACATGAACATTATCATTAACATTATCACTAGGTTCATGTTCATCACCTGATTGTGTTTCAGCATCGGAGATAGAAATATCATTGGGATTCTCAGGTGTGTCTACAGTAGGTTCACTAGAAGCATGCAAAGTCCTATCGTCTTTCGTTTTCTTCTTTTTAGAAGAACTAGGTGCCTCTAAATTATTTCTCTGAGAATCTTGCTCGATTCTATTAGGGTGGCCTTCAGAATACAAAGTTTCCTGAGTCATTCTACCAGTTCTAGTAGCCACTCTAATAGCAAAGTCATTTTTATTATTTAATTTATCAAGCAAATCATTTTGAGCTTTAAGTACTTGCTCAGCTTGAGTAGCAACCATAGAAGCATATTTGCTAATGAGTTTAAGTTTAGCTTTAACTCTAGCCATATTATCGCTCACATGTCCTATCTCGAAAGCATTACTCTTTAACTGTCTACCAACATAAGCATTAAAACTTTCTTGTCTAGCCATAAAGTCATCAAATTCATCTAAGCACGGGCTATGAAATTTAGTAGAGGGGGATTTAAACTTTATCATATCTATAGAGAGAATTTACCTTTACTACCTGTGTCGGGTTATCAAGACAATGTGGTTCTTCAACAGGCGGTATATTAAGACCATGTATTTCTTCAATAGGAGGTAAATTCTCAACATCTTCAGCTTTAATACCTTTTTCTTTCATTGATTCCTTTGCCTCTTGCATATCTTCAGGACTGAGAAATAAAACACCTCTCTTCTTCGGAGTGGGTTTAGGAATAGGCTCTGGAGTTGGCTCAATAGGTTCAGGAATTGCTCAGGAAGAGTCCAATTATTTTCATTAGTCAACATATTATTCAATAATATTTCAGCTTTGTCAACTGTTCTTTCCCTGAAAACACAACCACCATAACAATCCAAGTTGTCCTTGGAAGCATCGGTTAGTCCATCATAAAAGATATCAAGTATTTCATTTTTCTTAAGAGGATGATCAGGCAAAGCATTAAGTAACCGGAGAAGCCTCCCCCAAGCTTGTGGGAGACTCTTTTCTTTGATTTGCACAAAATTATATATTTCCCACAAGGCAGCTTGTTTCTTATGAGCAGGGAAATATTTAGCAGAGAAGTAATAAATCATATCCTGGGGACTACGCACACAACCAGGAGCAAGAGAATTGTACCAAGTCTTAGCATCAACATTTAACGAGAATGGAAATATCTTAAGGATATAAAAATAACGAGATCTCTCATCATGAGTAAACAGGGTAGCTATATCATTTAACTTGGTAAGATGCGCCACAACAGTTTCAGATTCAAGGCCATAAAAAGGATCAGATTCAAATAAAGTAATAATTTCAGGATCAACAGAGAATTCATAATCCTTATTAGTAACACCGATAGGTGAAGTAGCAAAAGCAGGGTCAGGTTTCATTCTAGCATTAAGAGACTGCTGCTCCCATTTAGCTAATAATTCTTAAGATCATATCTATCATTGCAAACAAAGATTTCCCTAGCATCTTATTCATTCATAACATAACCCTTAGGAACAACAGGTAATACATAATCATTGGGAGAACCTTCATCATCACTATCATCAATAGTAGCATCTTCAATATTTTCATTCCCCCTAACTCTAGCAAGTTGTTCATCAAGAAATTCACCTAATGGCAAAGTAGTATCATGCACAGAAGTAGTTTCATCATGCATAACAGAAGTGGCATCATCAATAACATGCGACATATCAGAATTCATAGCAGTAGCAGGTTTAGGTGTCGCAAGCTTACTAATAATGGAAGGAGAATCTAGTGCAGAGCTAGATGGCAGTTCCTTACCTCCCCTCGTAGTTGAGGGCAAAATCGTAGTTCGGTCGTCTTTCAAGTTCGTCATAGTGATCAACAGATATAAATCCCAAGTGACTCAGAGAATAGAGATATGCTCCCTGGCAACGGTGACAGAAATTAGTCTTGATAACCCACAAGTGTAGGGGATTGCAACAGCTTTCGAGGGTAAAGTATTCAACCCAAATTTATTGATTCGACACAAGGGGAGCCAAAGAATATTCTTGAGTATTAGCAGTTGAGTTGTCAATTCAACCACACCTGGATAACTTAGTATGTTGTAACGCCCCGGATTCGATGCGCCAAGTGTCTTCCAGTTATTCGCCGTCGTTGCCATGTCATTTGCTTGCGTGTTGCATTTTATCATGTCATCATGTGCATTTCATTTTGCATACATGTTCGTCTCATGCATCTGAGCTTTTTCCCCGTTGTCCGTTTTGCAATCCGGCACTCCTATGCTCCCCGGCGCCCCCCTTTACCTCTTTTCGTGTGTGGGTATTAAACTTTCTCGGATTGGCCCGAGGTTTGCCAAGCGGCCTTGGTATAGCACCGGTAGACCGCCTGTCAAGTTTCGTGCCATTTGGAGGTCGTTTGATACTCCAACGGTTAACCGGGTAACCACAAAAGCCTCTTTTGTTGCAGCCCAACACCCCTTCCAAAGTGGCCCAAAACCCATCCAAACCCCCTCCATGCTCTCGGTCATTCGATCACGATCGCGTGGCCGAAAACCGCACCTCATTTGGACTCTCCTAGCTCCCTCTACCTATAAATATGCCCTCCCCTTCCATTTTTGGCGGATGAAACCCTAGCAACTCCTTCCTCTCGCCCGGCGGACATGTCCGCGCGCCGCCAGACGAATTCCGCCGCCGCCCCTGCCCAATCTGGAGCCGCCACGTGTCCCCGCGCAGGCCTTCGCCGCCGCGGCCCGCGAGGCCCACGGTCGGCCCCCCCGCGCCCGTGCCGGGCCCGAGCCGCGCCCGCGCCTGCTGCTGCCTGAGCCGCCCCGCTCCGCCGTGGTCCGCTCCGCCGCCGCCAGGCGAGCTCGCCGCCGGCGACCTCCGTCACGCTGCTCGGCCCCTCGCCGCGCCTCCGCCCTCGCCTCCCAGTCGCCACTGCCTCGACCGCGCCGCCCCGCTCGCGCTCGCCTCCCGCCGGTCCCGCGAACCCCGCCCCGCCGCCGGTCGCCCAGGCCACCGCCGCCACCACGGCGAGGTCACCGCGCCGCCGCCTCGCCCTGCTCGCTCAGCCCGCGTCGCCGCCGCACGCACGACCGCCGCCGGCCCCGCGCCGCGTCCTCCTCCGCCTCCCCGCGCCCGGATCCGGCCGGATCCGGCGAGATCCGGCCCGGATCCGCCAACTCCGGCCCTCCCCGTCAACTTCTCCGGCGACCCGCACCGCTTTGAAATCCGTGCAAGGTTGACTTCCCCCCGAAATCCTCTAAGTCCCAGATTTTTGTCATCATCATACCATCTTCATCGCATCGCATCTCTGCATCCGTAGCTCCGTTTTGTGCGTGTAATATGTCAAATTGTTCGTCCCGACGAGTACTTCATTTTGTTCCATTGCATTATTTTCATTTGAGCTCATCTTGATGCCCGAAATGCTGTTGGAAGAGTGCATGTTGATGTTAATCTGCTGAAACTGTTATAACTTGCTCATTTATCATTTTTGCCATGTTTGATGTGTGCATCCTATGAGTATGAGTTCTACATGTATTTTGATCTATGCCATGCCATATTTCCAGTGGTGCGAACCATGTATTTTTGTGAGTTGTGTGCTGAGTGTATCAAGCTTGCTAAGTAGGGTAGTTGCTGTTGCTGTTTTCCTGGCAGATTCTGTTATATTTTGTTGCTATGTAAACATGTGGCTACTAATCATTCTATGCATAATCTGGAGATGTTCTATAAACATGTTTTGATCTACATGTCATGCTCTATCCATTCATGCCCTTGGTTGCAATTATAGCCTGCTGGAACATGTTGTTTTCTTGCTCCAAAGTTGCTTGATAATGTTGCTGTCAACCTGTTAACATGAAGTTCAATGTTTCTATGATTGTTTCCTAGTGATCCATGCACCCTATGAACTTGATCTTGCCATGCTTAGCTTCATAAACATGCCTTCTTCCTGTTGGTTGCCTTGCCATGCCATGTATTGCTCTGTAGTGAGTGGTTCAAGCTCACGAACATGCCTACTTATTATTGTTCCTGCCATGTTTGAATCTGTAATATAACTTGCCATGTTTACATGGGTGCCATCATATTTTCTGTGCCTTTTTGGCTCATGGTCAGTAAGGGACTTTTGATCTATGCTATTAGTAGGTTCATGCCATGCCTTTGTTTGCCATGATATGTTCCTGTAACATGTTGTTTGATAGCTCTAAACATTGCAGCCTGATGTTATTTCCTGATAAGTCTGAAACTGTTATTATTTGCCATATCTCCATGTCTTTTTGAGCATGTTCTAGTTGTTTCTGGAGATAGCTCAGTGTTCATGTTTTGTTATGCTTTACCTGTACTTCATGCCCATGCCTTTTGTTATTATGTTGGAGTGCTGTAGCTTGTTGTTTTGATGCTTGTAAAATGCCTAGTTGCTGTTATGGACAGATTGTTGCTATGACTTGTATAGAGTGTATGTGTTGCACCGTTGCTCCGTTTTGAGTGTGCTTTATATGAAACTTGCTTGATTTTGCATGTACTTCCATATCATCATGTTGCATCCTTGTTTTGAGGTGTTTGCTTGATGTTCGAGTGCATTTTGCATCAATGCCATGTTTAACTTGTTTTGCTCATATCTTCTAGGCCGTAGCTCCGAATCTAATGAACTTTATATGTAACTTGACTAGAATTTCGTGTAGATCTTCTTGGTGCATCTTAACTTGCTGTTTAACAACTTGAACATAAGGTTTGTTCAGATCTGGACCAATTTCGAAATATGCATATGAGGACTTACCGGAATTGTTATATGTTGTTCCCGGCCTCATTTAAACTTGCCTTGATGTGTTGTTATTGTTTGCATCATCTCTTGCCATGAGTAGCTTCATGTAGCCTTGTCATGCATCATGCTTGTTGTGCATCATGTCTTTCCTATGTGTGGTGTGTTTACCATGTTGTGTGCTTCTCTCGATAGTTCCCGTTTTGTTGCGATCGTGAGGATGCGTTCGTCTACGCTTGGTTCGTCTTCATGGCTTCATCTTCTTCATGGAATCGTTCTTCTTCCTAGCGGGATTTCAGGCAAGATGACCGCTACCCTGGATCTCACTACTATCATTGCTATGCTAGTTGCTTCGTTCTATCGCTATGCTGCGCTACCTATTACCTGTTTATCAAGCCATCCCATATTGCCATGAACCTCTAACCTTTGACACCTTTCCTAGCAAACCATTGTTTGGCTATGTTACCGCTTTGCTCGGCCCCTCTTATAGCGTTGCTAGTTGCAGGTGAAGTTGAAGATTTCTCCATGGTGGACAGGGTTTATGTTGGGATATCACAATATCTCTTATATTTATTAATGCATCTATATATTTGGTAAAGGGTGGAAGGCTCGGCCTTATGCCTGGTGTTTTGTTCCACTCTTGCCGCCCTAGTTTCCGTCATACCGGTATTATGTTCCCGGATTTTGCGTTCCTAACGCGGTCGGGTGATTTATGGGACCCCCCTGACAGTTCGCTTTGAATAAAACTCCTCCAGCAAGGCCCAACATTGGTTTTACCATTTACCTCACCACCACCTACCTTTCCCTTGGGAGTAATTAACCCAAGGGTCATCTTTATTTTAGCCCCCCCGGGCCAATGCTTGTCTAAGTGTTGGTCCAAACTAGAGCCACTTGCAGCGCCACCTTGGGGAAACTTGAGGTCTGGTTCTAGTTGTACGTAGTGCTCATTCGGTCGTGGTCTGAGACGAGATACGCGCGGCTACTATCAGGATGTCGGCACGCCGGGAGGTCTTGCTGGTCTTGTTTTACCATTGTCAAAATGTCTTGTAAACCGGGATTCCGAGACTGATCGGGTCTTCCTGGGAGAAGGTCTATTCCTTCGTTGATCGCGAGAGCTTGTCATGGGATAAGTTGGGACACCCCTGCAGCGTAGAAACTTTCGAGAGCCGTGCCCGCGGTTATGTGGCAGATGGGAATTTGTTAATGTCCGGTTGTAGATAACTTGACACCAGATCCGAATTAAAACGCATCAACCGAGTGTGTAGCCGTGATGGTCTCTTCTCGGCGGAGTCCGGGAAGTGAACACGGTTTCTGTGTTATGTTTGACGTAAGTAGGTGTTCAGGATCACCTCTTGATCATTGCTAGCTTCACGACCGTTCCTTTGCTTCTCTTCTCGCTCTCATTTGCGTATGTTAGCCACCATATCATGCTTAGTCGCTGCTGCAACCTCACCACTTTACCCCTTCCTTTCCCATTAAGGTTTGCTAGTCTTGATACCCATGGTAATGGGATTGCTGAGTCCTCGTGACTCACAGATTACTACAACAAGAGTTGCAGGTACAGGTTATGCGATGATCATGACACGAGAGCGATGTTTGCTTGCGTTGAGTTCTTCTTCTGCTTCTTCGATCAGGGGATAGGTTCCAGGTCGGCAGCCTAGGCTAGCAGGGTGGATATTGTTTGAGTTACTGTTTATGATTCATCCGTAGTCGGATGTTGTTCTTGTATGATGTATTGTTGTATTCATGTGACATTGTATGTATCCCCATCTATTATGTAATGTTGATGTAATGATATCCACCTTGCAAAAGCGTTCCAATATGCGGGTCTATCCTTGGTGGGACCTTCGAGTTCCTTTTGGATAGGGTCGCATATTGGGCGTGACATATGTGCAGCAAAGTATTTTGTAGCAAAAGTCGTATGATAATAAAAGTAACGGTAGCAAAAGTAAAGATAATTGTTTTTGGGTTTTTGTAGTAGTTGTAACAGTAGCAACGGAAAAGTAAATAAGCGAAGAACAATATGTGAAAAGCTCGTAGGCAATGGATCAGTGATGGATAATTATGCCGGATGCGATTCCTCGTGTAATAGCTATAACATAGGGTGATATAGAACTAGCTCCTATTCATCAATGTAATGTAGGCATGTATTCCGTAAATAGTCATACGTGATTATGGAAAAGAACTTGCATGACATCTTTTGTCCTACCCTCCCGTGGCAGTGGGGTCCTAGCAGAAACTAAGGGATATTAAGACCTCCTTTTAATAGAGAACCGGAACAAAGCATTAGCACATAGTTAATACATGAACTCCTCAAACTACGGTCATCACCGAGAAGTATCCCGATTATTGTCACTTCGGGGTTGTCGGATCATAACACATAATAGGTGACTATAGACTTGAAAGATAGGATCAAGAACACACATATATTCATGAAAACATAATAGGTTCAGATCTGAAATCATGGCACTCGGGCCCTAGTGACAAGCATTAAGCATAGCAAAGTCATAGCAACATCAATCTCAGAACATAGTGGATACTAGGGATCAAACTCTAACAAAACTAACTTGATTACATGGTAAATCTCATCCAACCCATCTCCGTCCAGCAAGCCTACGATGGAATTACTCATGCACGGCGGTGGGCATCATGAAATTGGTGATGGAGGATGGTTGATGATGACGACGGTGATGAACCCCCTCTCCGGAGCCCCGAACGGACTCCAGATCAGCCCTCCCGAGAGAGATTAGGGCTTGGAGGTGGCTCCTTGTCGTAAAACGTGATGAAACTTTCTCCCTAATTATTTGCTCCCAGAACGTGAATATATGGAGTTGGAGTTGAGGTCGGTGGAGGTCCAGGGGGCCCACGAGATAGGGGGCGCGCCCTACAGGGGGGCGCCCTCCTGTCTCGTGGACAGGCCATGGGCCCCCTGGTGTATTTCTTTCGCCCAAAAATTCTTATTAATTCCAAAAAGTGCCTCCGTGGATTTTCAAGACATTCCGAGAACTTTTCTTTTCTACACATAAAACAACATCATGGCAGTTCTGCTGAAAACAGCGTCAGTCTAGGTTAGTTTCTTTCAGATCATGCAAGTTAGAGTCCAAAACAAGGGCAAAAGTGTTTGGAAATGTAGATACGTTGGAGACGTATCACCCCCTGGAGAGGCCACGTGGCCCCTCGACGCCCTCTCACTCTCCCTGTGCTCCTCCCCCTCCTCTGTTTCTCTCTTCCGCGACACCCGAGCGAAACCCGTCGCCATCGTTCGTTGCCGCCGTGGCCATAGCCACTGCCCCGCGTCGCCGATACGCCAGGAAGCTCCGCCTCGTCCCCTCTTCATCCTCACCAAGACGGAAGGCGTCGGAAGCCGTTGGATGCTCCCAGCTACGTCGTTCCCATCCTCGGACACCAACGATTGCTACTGTCAATTTGCCGCCGGCTCTGCCTCCCCGAGCTCGCTGAGACCATCTCCGACCCCACTGTGAGCTCCACCTTCTTCTCCTCTGCTCCCTGTGCCGGTACGCACCTCTAGCTGCCCAAGTTACCAGAGCCGTGAGCTCACCGCTGCCGTGGTTCCTCGTCGTCGCAGCCAGGGCCACCACAGCTCACCTCCGAGCATAGAACCGTGCTCCCCACCTCACCAGGAGCATGTAGCACACACCCGTTCATCCTCCCGTGTAGTGGAACGCCAAACCTGCTGGTGCTCGAGCTCCGGCCGTTGCCGCGAGCTCCATCCCGGCGAGCTCCGGTGCCTCCGTGACCAACCACCTGGCCCTTTGGATGCAGGAGAGCACGGGCTACGCCCCGGTGGTCTCCGCGCATCCAGCCACTGCCTGTAGCGCGTTTCCGAGCTGCGCCATCGTCGTATTGGTCGCCGCCGGCCAGGCTCCGGAGATGCTGATGTGGCGGATTAGCTTAGTACTAATTACGCGATTAGACTAATCCTAGGTTAATGACAGATGGGCCCCATGCCCTAATTAATCCGGGTCTATTTCTGTTTAAATTGAACTAACCCCACAGGCCCCGCAGGTCAGTTTGACCTGGCCACATCACACATTGACCGACCCCACACGTCAGTGTTGACCATGCTGTCGTGTCTGTTGACTAGGCCCACGTGTCAGCGACACAAATTACACTGGGTCACTGACCAGTGGGCCCCACTGGTCAGGTTTGACCTGGACCCAGTCTGTTGGCTAGCTGATGTCACAGTGACACAGTGCTGATGCAATAAGTCATTTTCTGGATTAAAACAATTGAGGAAATTCCTGAAAATTCCCTAAACTTCTACAATTCATAAAAAATCATCTGTAACTCCAAATGAAATAAGTTAGATATGAAAAATGATCAGAAAAATCCAATATATCCATCTGTACTGGTTTCATGCATGTTAAAGGAACTTAAACATGTTGTTCATATCAAAACATGATAATGCACTTTATAAATTCATAGCTTGAGTTTGAAATTGAACCTTTGGTTCAAAATGACTCAAACCACCCTGTTTGTAGTTGCATTAGCTCAAACACACTCATTTTGCCATGTCATGATCATGCATCATATTGTGCATTGCATTGATTGTGTTTCCCTCTCTGTTGTCAGTATTTGTTCCCTCTCGATAGATGTGGTTTCGACAATGAGTTTGATGACACCGATGAAGAGCTATACTATCTTCAGAAGTGCCAGACAAGCAAAACCCCCTTGTTCATTCCGATACAAAACCACTCTCTCGCTCTGCTCTCTTTTATTGCATTAGCACAACAACGATTCCACTGTTACATGTTGCGGTAGTTGAATCCCTTATCCTCTGCATGACCTGTCATTGCCACAGTAAATAGATGAAACCCACTAGCATGAGTAGGAGTTGTTTGAGCCCCGATGTGCCTACTCATTCATGCTTGTTCGCCATGCCTGCTACTGCTTAGAGTTGAGTCGGGTCTGATTCATCGGTAATGAATTGGAACAGTGATGAACATGTCCTACTCTGTGTGAGCTAAGTGTGTGAACATGATTTGGTAAAGGTAGCGGTGAGAGGCCATGTATTATTACATGGTGGGTTGTCTCATTGAAGCCATCCTCAGGAACCGAGTTCTGTGTTTGGGATCCATGAAACAACTACTACCACACGTTGGGCCCTGAAATATGACTCCACTCGACTTCTTAACCGCCCTTGTCCTCTGTCCAGGAGTTGCAAGTAGTTTCTGGTGTTTGTAGTTGCTGGAGGCCATGCGCAGCACCGACCGGAGGGGTGGGCTGTGATGCGGTAGGCACGTGGCCAGGTATGTCGGGCGCCCGTTTGGTGTCGCCCTATACACATTGTCCGGGGCCGTAAGTCGAAACCTCGGCCGGACTCCCTGCTGATAGAACCTGAATAGGTGATAAACCTAGACTAGAGACTTGAGTGTTTAGGTAGGTCATGGTCTACACCCATGTCGGCTTTCGCTTGAAGTCTGCCGAGCACATGCCGTGTGCAGACGCTAAGTGGTGCAAACATGTGTGAAGAAGTACACCCCTGTAGGTTTATAAATAATCTATTCGAATAGCCACGTCCGCGGTAAAGGACCTCTGGGTTGCCTATACAGGTCATAGAGAAGTGAAAGTGGATACTCTAAAATGCGCAAGATAAGCGTGAGTGCTATGGATGTCATTCTCGTAGGGAGACGGGAGCGGATCCAGAGTGATGTATTGAGATGGTGAATATGTGGACTCGTGTGCGCCACCTCAAAAGAGTTACTTGCAGTCGTAGTTCAGGATAGCCACCGAATCAAAGCTGGCTTACTGCAGTTAAACCCCACCATCCCCTTTTGTTGATAATGATGCATATGTAGTTAGTTCTGATGTAAGTCTTGCTGGGTACATTTGTACTCATGTTTGCCTATTTTATGTTTTGCAGAGAGACTTCAGTCTCACTAGTAGTTCCGCATGGACTTAGACATTTAGCTTGTTACCTCAGCTACGATCTTGTGCCCTCGGCAGGATCTGCAGATAATCAGGCTTCTCCGCCTTTTCCATTTGTAGATGTCTTTACTCAGACATGTTAAGCTTCCGCATGTGCTTTGACCTGTATGCTCTGAATGTTGGGTCTTGCGACCCATGTTTGTAATATCTCTCTCCTCGGAGCCTATTGAATAAAATACTTGAGTTGTAGAGTCATGTTGTGATGCCATGTTGTACTGCACATATCGAGCATATTGTGTGTATGTTATTGAAATGCTTGGTATGTGTGGGATCTGACTATCTAGTGGTTTATCCTTGGTAGCCTCTCTTACCGGGAAATGTCTCCTAGTGCTTCCACTGAGCCTTGGTAGCTGGCTACTGCTCCGGAAAACTTAGGCTGGCCGGCATGTGTCCTTCTTCGTTCCTATGTCAGTCCGTTCGGGGAGATGTAACGCGGTGACTACCGGAGTCCTGTTAGCCTGCTACAGCCAGGTTTACTGGAGTCCTGCTAGCCCAGCTTCTACAACCGGGATTCACTCGCTGATGACCGACACGTTAGTTGCTCGGTCATGTATGCATGTCCCTGTAAGTTAGTGCCACTTTGGGTTCACGACTAGCCATGTCAGCCCGGGCTCCTTGTCATATGGATGCTAACGACACTATCATATACTTGTGCCAAAAGGCCTAAAAGGTCCCGGGCCTGGTAAGGCATCATCCGTGGGGATACCGTGCATGAGGCCGCAAAGTGATATGAGATGTTACATACTAGATCAATGTGCCGTTGAGTCGGGGTCCTGACATACCAAAAGCTGTCAGGACCCTGATTCTATGCCACACCGATCTAGCATATCACCTCATATCACTTTGCGGCCTCACGCACGGTATTCCCACGGGTGTCGCCTTACCATGCTCGGGACCATTTGTGCCTTTCGGCACACGTATATGATAGTGTCGCTAGCATCCATATGACAAAGAACCCAGGCTGACATGGCTAGTCGTGAACCCAAAGTGGCACTAACTTACAGGGACAGGCATACATGACCCAACAACGAATGTGTCAATCATCAGTGAGTGAATCCGGGCTGTAGCAGCTGGGCTAGCAGGACTCCGGAGAATCCGGGTTGTAACAGGCTAACAGGACTCCGGTAGACACCGCGTGACATTTCCCCGAAGGGATAGACACGGGAACGAAGAAGGACACATGCCGGCCATCCTAAGTGTTTCGGAGCAGTAGCAAGCTACTAGGGCTCAGTGGAAGAACTAGGAGACATTTCCCGGTAAGAGAGGCTACTAAGGATAAACAACTAGATAGTCATATCCCACACATTACACGTACGCATAACATGCAAGTATGTGTTGTACAACATGGCATCACAACATAACTCAACAACTCATATAGATAAAGGCTCAGAAGAGCCATCATAGCATTTATTACAAACAGGGGTCACATGACCCAACATTCAGAGCATACAAGCAACAAGCGGAAGCATTACATGTCTGAGTACATATATCTACAAATGAAAAAGGCTGAAGAGCCTGACTATCTAGAACATCCGATCAAGATCGTAGCTAAGGTACAAGCTACTTGTCGAAGTCCACGAGAACACTAGTAAGACTGAAGTCTCCGCTGCGAAAACATAAATAAAACAACGTGAGTACAAAGGTACTCATCAAGACTTACATCGGATCCTATCATACATGCATTTGTATCAAGAGGGTAATCTGGGGTTTAGTTGCAGCAAGCCAGCTTTGACTCAGTGGCTATCCTGTTCTACGACTATGAGAAACTTCTTTGAGGTGTGATGGCGCACACAAGTCCACTAATCACCATAGAATACACTACTATGGATTCATCCCTGTCTTCCTATGAGAAGGCCATCCATAGCACTCACACTTGTCTTGAGCATTTTAGAGTATCCACTTCAAGTTGCCTATGTACCATTTAAGCATCCAAGAAGTCCATATCCGCGGACCCTGCTATTCGAATAGATCATGTTAACCCTGTAGGGGTCTACTTCTTCACACACGTTCTTGCCACTTACCGCCATGTACACATCATGTATCTCGGCAACCTTCAAGTGGAAGCCTGGCGAGGGTGTCGGCCACGACCTGACTGGGTGCCACTTAGTACACCGTGCCACTTGTGCCTAGTCTGACCCAAGCCCACCGGCCGGGTGCCACTTGCTAGAAAAATAACACTACCTACAAACACCAGAAACTAGTTGCGACTCCTGGACAGAGATCTAGTCGATTAATAAGTCGAGAGGGCTTGGAGCGCCCGGAGCCCAATGTGTGGTAGTAGCTAGTCATTGGACAACACACACAGAACTCAGTGCTTAAGGACGGTTCCAGTGAGACAACCCACCATGTACTCCTACATGTCCTCTCACCGCTACCTTTACCAAATCGTGTTCACACACTTCACTCTCAGCATCAGAACATAGCACTATACTCCAATTCTTTCCCAATGAATCAGACCTGACACACTCTAAACAATAGCAGGCATGGCATGGTAGGAACACAACAATGGCTTCAATCAACTCCTACACATGCTAGTGGGTTTCAACTATTTACTGTGGCAACGATAGGTCATGCAGAGGAATGGGTTCAACTACCGCAGCACAAAGTTGCAATTCAATCGTTGTTGTCCTAATGCAATAACAGAGAGCAGGAGCAAGAGAGTAGGATTGTATTGTAATGAACAAGGGGGTTTGCTTGCCTGGTAGATCAACAGGGGGCACTCCCCCTCAGACAAGTACTCTCGAGCACGCTCCGGAGCAGGACCTATCGAGAGGGAACGATGTCGGCAATCAAAACACAAGCATATGAAACAATATGATGCATGAACATGGCATGAAGATGTGATGTTGTTTGAGGTAATGCAACTAGTTCTCATTTGGTTGAAGTCCATTTGAACCAAGAATTCAAATGCAACTCCAAGTTAAGTCTTTATAAATGCCATTTATATGTTTTCACTTAAATAGTAGGTATAAGTTGTTTTTTCATGCATGAAACTGGTGCAGATGGATAGATTGGATTTTTCTGATAATTTTTCATATATAAATTATTTCAATCTAAGCTACGTTTGAATTTCTATGAATTTCTGAAGTTTGTATCATTTCCTGGATTTTCATGATTTATTTTAATACCAGAAAAGAATAACTGCGTCAGCAGTCAACGGAGCTGACCAGGTCAAACCTGACGTGTGGGGTCCACACGACAGTGTCTCAGTTAACTAACAGAGTTAGTTAACACTAATACTAACCTAACTACAGATTAGCAGGGCAGGGCCCATATGTTAGTGTCGGGGGGGAGGAATTAGCTAAATGGTGATTAGCCCTAAGCTAATCACCTAACTCACGGGGGCCACCTAACAGGCTGACACGGTCAAAACGTCAACCCCACCAACGTTTAGCCGCCAGCGAGGGCGAACATGGCGGAGGGGCTCGGGATCGTCGCTCCGGCGACCAAACGCGCGGCAGAGACCACGGGTGCGGGAGTGCCGGAGCTTGCCAGAAACGAGCTCAAGGCGGTGGTCGGAGCAGCATTGCAGCGCAAGGCAGGGGCTGCGGTTGGCGACGTTAGCTTGCTGGGGAGCTACGGAGCGCGTTGACGTGCGCGTGCGCGAGCTACGGTGGCTAGGATGACGGCGGCGACATGAACGGCGGCGAGCTACTACGGCCGAGGTGGCACACAGAACTACGGCGCGCGGGCGGCGAAACGGGGAGGGGGAAATGAAGCAGGAGCTCACAACGGAATCGACGGGCTTGACGGCACGCTTGGGGATGCACTGGAGTCGGCGGGGCAGCAATAGGGATCCACAGCGGTCGGAGGTGAAGAAGGCTGTCACGCCCAATATGCAACCCTATCCAAAAGGAACTCGAAGGTCCCACCAAGGATAGACCCGCATATTGGAACACTTTTGCAAGGTGGATATCATTACATCAACATTACATAATAGATGGAGATACATCCAATACATACAATGCCACACGAATACAACATCATCTTACAAAAGAGCACCATCCGACTACGGATGAAACACAAACAGAAACTCAAACGACATCCACCCTGCTAGCCCAGGCTGCCGACCTGGAACCTATCCCCTGATCGAAGAAGAAGCAGAAGAAGAACTCCAAACAAGCAAACATCGCTCTCACGTCATGATCCTCGCATAACCTGTACCTGCAACTGTTGTTGTAGTAATCTGTGAGCCACGAGGACTCAGCAATCCCATTACCATGGGTATCAAGACTAGCAAAGCTTAATGGGAAAGGAAGGGGTAAAGTGGTGAGGTTGCAGCAGCGACTAAGCAAGTATGGTGGCTAACCAACGCAAATAAGAGCGAGAAGAGAGCAAGCGGAACGGTCGTTAAGCTAGCAATGATCAAGAGGTGATCCTGAACACCTACTTACGTCAAACATAACACAGAAACCGTGTTCACTTCCCGGACTCCGCCGAGAAGAGACCATCATGGCTACACACTCGGGTGATGCGTTTTAATTCGGATCTGGTGTCAAGTTATCTACAACCGGACATTAACAAATTCCCATCTGCCACATAACCGCGGGCACGGCTCTCGAAAGTTTAAACCCTGCAGGGGTGTCCCAACTTAGCCCATGACAAGCTCTCGCGATCAACGAAGGAATAGACCTTCTCCCAGGAAGACCCGATCAGTCTCGGAATCCCGGTTTACAAGACATTTCGACAATGGTAAAACAAGACCAGCAAAGCCACCCGATGCGCCGACAATCCCGATAGGAGCTGCACATATCTCGTTCTCAGGGCAACACCGGATGAGACATGCTACGAGTAAAACCAGACTTCGAGTTTCCCCGAGGTGGCCCCGCAGGCGGCTCGGTTCGGACCAACACTTAGACAAGCACTGGCCTGGGGGGGCTAAAATAAAGATGACCCTTGGGTTGGCCGACCCAAGGGAAGGGTATAGGTGGTGGTGAGGCAAATGGTAAAACCAAGGTTGGGCCTTGCTGGATAAGTTTTATTCAAAGCGAACTGTCAGGGGGGTCCCATAAATCACCCGACCGCGTTAGGAACGCAAAATCTGGGAACATAACACCGGTATGACGGAAACTAGGGAGGCAAGAGTGGAACAAAACACCAGGCATAAGGCCGAGCCTTCCACCCTTTACCAAATATATAGATGCATTAATAATATAGGAGATATTGTGATATCCCAACATAACCCTGCCCACCATGGAGAAATCTTCAACTTCACCTGCAACTAGCAACGCTATAAGACGGGCTGAGCAAAAGCGGTAACATAGCCAAACAACGGTTTGCATAGGAAAGGTGTCAAAGGTTAGAGGTTCATGGCAATTTGGGAGGCTTGAAGAGCAAATGATAGGTAACGCAGCATAGCGATAGAACGAAGCAACTAGCATAGCACTGATAGTAGTGAGATCCAGGGTAGCGGTCATCTTGCCTGAAATCCCGCAAGGAAGAAGAACGAGTCCGTGAAGAAGATGAAGCCACGAAGACGAACCACACATAGACGAACGAATCCTCACGATCGCAACGAAACGGGAACTATCGAGAAGAAGCACACAACATAGTAAACACACCACACATGAACATGACATGATGCACAACAAGCATGATGCGTGACCAAGCTACATGAAGCTACTCATGGCAAGAGATGATGCAAACAAGAACAACACATCAAGGCAAGTATAAATGAGGCCGGGAACAACATATAACAATTCCGGAAAGTCCTCATATGCATATTTCGAAATTGGTCCAGATCTGAATAAACCTTATGTTCAAGTTGTTAAACAGCAAGTTAAGATGCACCAAGATGATCTACACGAGATTCTAGTCAAGTTACATATAAAGTTCATTTAATTCGGAGCTACGGCATAGAAGATATGAGCAAAACAAGTTAAACATGGCATTGACGCAAAATGCATACAAACATCAAGCAAACACACCAAAACAAGAATGCAACATGATAATATGAAGCTACATGCAAAAACAAGCAAGTTTCATATAGAGCACACTCAAAACGGAGCAACGGTGCAACACACACACACTATACAAGTCATAGCAATAATCTGTCCATAACAGCAACTAGGCATATTACAAGCATCAAAACAACATGCTACAGCACCCCAACATAATAAAAAAAGGCATGAGCATGAAGTACAGGTAAAGCATAACAAAACATGAACACTGAGCTATCTCCACAAACAACTAGAACATGCTCAAAAAGACATGGAAAGATTGCAAATTATAACAGTTTCAGACTTTAGCAGAAATAACATCAGGTTGCAATGTTTAGAGCTATCAAACAACATGTTACAGTAACATATCATGGCAAAAAAAGGCATGGCATGAACCTACTAATAGCATAGATCAAAAGTCCCTTACTGACCATGAGCCAAAAAGGATCAGAAGACAAGATGGCACCCATGTAAACATGGCAAGTTATATTACAGATTCATACATGGCAGGAACAACGATAAGTAGGCATGTTGGTGAGCTTGAACCACTCACCACAGATCAATACATGGCATGGCATGGCAACCAACAGTAAGAATACATGTTTATGAAGCTATACATGGCAAGATCAAGTTCATAGGGTGCATGGATCACTAGCAAAACACATGGGAACAACTGAACTTAATGTTAACAGGCTGACAGCAACATTTTCAAGCAACTTTGGAGCAAGATAACAACATGTTCCAGCAGGCTAAAATTTCAACCAAGGGCATTAATGGATAGAGCATGACTTGTAGATCAAAACATGTTTATAGGACATCTCCAGATTATGCATAGAATGACTTCTAGAAGCATGTTAACATAGCAACAAAATATAACAGAATCTGTCAGGAAAACAGCAACAGCAACTACCCTACTTAGCAAGCTCGATGCACTCAGCACACAACTCACAAAAATACATGGTTGGCACCACTGGAAAGATGGCACGGCATAGATCAAAACACATTAAGACATCAACCTCATAGGATGCACACATCAATCATGGCAAAAATGATAAATGAGCAAGTTATAACAGTTTCAGCAGATTAACATCAACATGCACTCTTCCAACAGCATTTCGGGCATCAAGATGAGCTCTAATGAAAACGATGCAATGGAATGAAATAAAGTACTCCTCGAGGCGAACAATTTGACATATTATATGCACGAAACGGAGCTACGGATGCAGAGATGTGATGGGATGAACATGGCATGATTATGTAAAAATCCTGGGACTTAGAAGAAATATACCCTCCAAAAAAAGATCTAGGGTTCGGCGCGGAAGTCGAGGTTCGCCGGCCGGAGCGAGGCTGCCGGAGCGGGACGGGCGCGGGGACCCGGTGGCGACGCAGGGAGCCGCCGACGAGGGGCGGCGCGGCGCACCGGCGAGGCGGCGGCGGGCGCCGGCGCGGGAGCCGGGCGGCGCGCGGGCCGGGCGGGCCGGCCTCGGGCCCCGCGGGCCGCGGGGGCGCGGGACAGGCGGCGGGGACACGTGGCAGCGGGGGATTGGGCGCGGGGCGGCGGAGGCTGAGGCGGCGGCCTACTATTGGCCGGAGTGAGGTGGCTGGGGCGGCGGACATGTCCGGGCGCGGCGGAGAGATGCGTTCGGCGGCGGAGAGGCGAAATTGCTAGGGTTTAGACTGCGATTTTGAAAGGGGGGAGGCATATATATATGTAGAGGGAGCTAGGAGAGTCCAAATGAGGAGCGGTTTTCGGCCACGCGATCGTGATCGAACGACCGAGAGCATGGAGGGGAGTTAGATGTGTTTTGGGCCACTTTGGAAGGGGTGTTGGGCTGCACACAAAAGAGGCCTTTACGGTTACCCGATTAACCGTTGGATCATCAAACGGACTCCAAATGCACGAAACTTGACAGGCGGTCTACCGGTGCTATACCAAGGCCGCTTGGCAAACCTCGGGCCATTCCGAGAAAGTTTAACACCCGCACAAGAGAAGAGGCAAAAGGGGACGCCGGAGGACATAGGAGTGCCGGATTGCAAAACGGACAACGGGGAAAATGCTCGTATGCATGAGACGAACATGTATGCAAAATGAAATGCACATGATGACATGATATGAAATGCAGATGATGACATGGCAAAGTGCAACATGCAAGCAAATGACATGGCAATAACGGCGAATAACTGGTAGACACCTGGCGCATCGAATCCGGGGCGTTACAACACTCCTCCACTAACAAGAGATCTCGTCCCGAGATCTTAGGACCGAGACGGAAGAGAAAAGGGAAGAGGTAAAACAAGAATTCCAGAGAGGAAACAAAGAATCGAGAACACTTGAGAAGAAGAGAGAAACGACGAGAATGATGAGAATGGAAAGCTCACGGAAACAGATAGACTATGAGATCACTCGTTCTAACCGGAGTGGTTAGAATGAGAAAATAAACGAATAAGACTGACAGGATTTAGGCAGCACTCTGTATGAAACATGGAGGAATAGAACACGAAGAACTCCAGTAACAAAAGGATGATGAGATAGAAATGAAGGATGAAAGAATAGAAGAGCGTTGCGATGATTTAGATGGAGGTTCCGACCAGATGGCCGAGGAAAGTTTGAACTCCGGAAAAGAAAAGATGAGAACACTTGGAACTAGAATTTATTCATTAAGAACAAACTCCGAAGGAAGGGATTACTCACTTGGATGAAATAAGAATAAGATTTATTGTATGCTTATCCTTCACCAAATTAAATTGATGACAAGCAATGGATTATGCATACCACTTATTCTTCTTGAAAAGGAATTGAGAAGTGACATATCTCAAACTTGAGAAAGTCTTCATGAATCACCGGTAGGATTGAAACGAACGAATGGATTAATATGATAAACAAGGAAAAGAATCTGAAAGAACCACCGTGAGAATTTGAAAATGACTGATGAAAGAGAATGAATCACCGGGAAGAATTAGAAGAACCAATATGCTCGAGGGGATTTAGATACAAGAGAACGGGAAGAACTCGATCTGATTAAAGAGCACTTGAATGAAGCACCGGGATAATTAGAGAACGGTAACTGGAATGATGGCCTCCGGTGAAAAGAAATGGAAAAACAACTGCTGACATACTCCGGATGGGTGAAAAGAATTTGCATGACTAGAAACAATTTGATAGCATAACATCGAGCTAGGACCGCGAATCTCCGGGAGAACGGACAAGATTTAGAGGAAAAACTCTTCTTCAAATGATGACGAAAAACACCACCAAAATTACCGAGATACTCCGGGAGGATGAAAAGCGAAGAGGTTGAGCCAACAATGAAATGATTTGAAATCGATCTTGGAAAGGCATCTGACTGATGAAATCCATTCTTACGTCATACTTGAAAAGAATTGAGAATAACTCCGGGGAAACAAAAGAGTCAGGTAAGATCCTGGGAAAAGACCTGTGGGTTAGGGCCCACTAAAGAAAACACCGTAGAAAAGGATTGTTGAACAGATAGATGATGCACCGGAATAATGAAATATTTGAATGAGGTGACAACCTCGAATTAATTAGAACATTGACGAATCTCTTGAGATGTCTTGAACTCCGGAAGGATAAACTAGCGAGGGCGAACAAGCAGGGAAACACTTGATCTATGGAAAATAATACGATCAACACCAAAAACTTGAATTGAGTGCACCGGAAAAAGAAAGGGATGAAGAATGACGAACGAGACGAGAATTCACCGGTTGAAATAATTGACGAAAGACTGAAGAGGCTCCACAGGAATGAAATAGATGGTCGAGAGAGAGTCAGACTCCGGGAAGAAGAGGGTGGTAGGGCGTGAAAACAAAGGCAACTTAGAAGGGGAAAAGCCGACGAATATCTTGAAGAGAAAACACCAGTTAAAATCATTGAAGAAAGAAGGCAAAGACTTCGCACGAGTAGGATGGATACTCTATTACGGACTCTGGCTCCGAGAAGGAAAAGGGGTGGGCGGGTGGGAAAAGAAAACTACTGAGGATTGAACTTGGCAAAAATGAAGAGGCTCGAGTCAACATGACGAGAAATGCACCGGATAACAGAGCTGAGGAACAACGATCGAAAAAAAACCAACTGCGTGAACCTAAAGAAAAATTTGAAGGGGAAGAGGAGTAGTTCAAAACACCTACGTCAAGATTCCTCACCAGAGCGACGAAGGGGCTGAGGAGTAAAAAGAATTCCTACTCTCCGATATAACTAGACTCCAAAATCAGTTTTCTTCTAGATACAACAACGGCCAAACTACACAATCAATCAAGGGGGGCTCCTAAGGTCGGTCGAGGCTCTGATACCAACTTGTCACGCCCAATATGCGACCCTATCCAAAAGGAACTCGAAGGTCCCACCAAGGATAGACCCGCATATTGGAACGCTTTTGCAAGGTGGATATCATTACATCAACATTACATAATAGATGGGGATACATCCAATACATACGATGCCACACGAATACAACATCATCTTACAAAAGAGCACCATCCGACTATGGATGAAACACAAACAGAAACTCAAACGACATCCACCCTGCTAGCCCAGGCTGCTGACCTGGAACCTATCCCCTGATCGAAGAAGAAGCAGAAGAAGAACTCCAAACAAGCAAACATCGCTCTCACGTCATGATCCTCGCATAACCTGTACCTGCAACTGTTATTGTAGTAATCTGTGAGCCACGAGGACTCAGCAATCCCATTACCATGGGTATCAAGACTAGCAAAGCTTAATGGGAAAGGAAGGGGTAAAGTGGTGAGGTTGCAACAACGACTAAGCAAGTATGGTGGTTAACCAACGCAAATAAGAGCGAGAAGAGAGCAAGCGGAATGGTCGTGAAGCTAGCAATGATCAAGAGGTGATCCTGAACACCTACTTACGTCAAACATAACACAGAAACCGTGTTCACTTCCCGGACTCCGCCGAGAAGAGACCATCACGGCTACACACTCGGTTGATGCGTTTTAATTCGGATCTGGTGTCAAGTTATCTACAACCGGACATTAACAAATTCCCATCTGCCACATAACCGCGGGCACGGCTCTCGAAAGTTTAAACCCTGCAGGGGTGTCCCAACTTAGCCCATGACAAGCTCTCGCGATCAACGAAGGAATAGACCTTCTCCCAGGAAGACCTGATCAGTCTCGGAATCCCGGTTTACAAGACATTTCGGCAATGGTAAAACAAGACCAGCAAAGCCGCCCGATGCGCCGACAATCCCGATAGGAGCTGCACATATCACGTTCTCAGGGCAACACCGGATGAGACAGGCTACGAGTAAAACTAGACTTCGAGTTTCCCCGAGGTGGCCCCACAGGCGGCTCGGTTCGGACCAACACTTAGACAAGCACTGGCCCGGGGGGGCTAAAATAAAGATGACCCTTGGGTTGGCCGACCCAAGGGAAGGGTATAGGTGGTGGTGAGGCAAATGGTAAAACCAAGGTTGGGCCTTGCTGGACAAGTTTTATTCAAAGCGAACTGTCAGGGGGGTCCCATAAATCACCCGACCGCGTTAGGAACGCAAAATCCGGGAACATAACACCGGTATGACGGAAACTAGGGCGGCAAGAGTGGAACAAAACACTAGGCATAAGGCCGAGCCTTCCACCCTTTACAAAATATATAGATGCATTAATAATATAAGAGATACAGTGATATCCCAACATAACCCTGCCCACCATGGAGAAATCTTCAACTTCACCTGCAACTAGCAACGCTATAAGACGGGCTGAGCAAAAGCGGTAACATAGCCAAACAAATATTTGCATAGGAAAGGTGTCAAAGGTTAGAGGTTCATGGCAATTTGGGAGGCTTGAAGAGCAAATGATAGGTAACGCAGCATAGCGATAGAACGAAGCAACTAGCATAGCAATGATAGTAGTGAGATCCAGCGTAGCGGTCATCTTGCCTGAAATCCTGCAAGGAAGAAGAACGAGTCCATGAAGAAGATGAAGCCACGAAGACGAACCACACGTAGACGAACGAATCCTCACGATCGCAACAAAACGGGAACTATCGAGAAGAAGCACACAACATAGTAAACACACCGCACATGAACATGACATGATGCATAACAAGCATGATGCGTGACCAAGCTACATGAAGCTACTCATGGCAAGAGATGATGCAAACAAGAACAACACATCAAGGCAAGTATAAATGAGGCCGGGAACAACATATAACAATTCCGGAAAGTCCTCATATGCATATTTCGAAATTGGTCCAGATCTGAATAAACCTTATGTTCAAGTTGTTAAACAGCAAGTTAAGATGCACCAAGATGATCTACATGAGATTCTAGTCAAGTTACATATAAAGTTCATTTAATTCGGAGCTACGACCTAGAAGATATGAGCAAAACAAGTTAAACATGGCATTGATGCAAAATGCATACAAACATCAAGCAAACACACCAAAACAAGGATGCAACATGATAATATGAAGCTACATGCAAAAACAAGCAAGTTTCATATAGAGCACACTCAAAACGGAGCAACGGTGCAACACACACACACTATACAAGTCATAGCAATAATCTGTCCATAACAGCAACTAGGCATATTACAAGCATCAAAACAACATGCTACATCACCCCAACATAATAACAAAAGGCATGATCATGAATTACAGGTAAAGCATAACAAAACATGAACACTGAGCTATCTCCACAAACAACTAGAACATGCTCAAAAAGACATGGAAAATTGCAAATTATAACAGTTTCAGACTTTAGCAGAAATAACATCAGGTTGCAATGTTTAGAGCTATCAAACAACATGTTACAGGAACATATCATGGCAAACAAAGGCATGGCATGAACCTACTAATAGCATAGATCAAAAGTCCCTTACTGACCATGAGCCAAAAAGGATCAGAAGACAAGATGGCACCCATGTAAACATGGCAAGTTATATTACAGATTCATACATGGCAGGAACAACGATAAGTAGGCATGTTGGTGAGCTTGAACCACACACCACAGATCAATACATGGCATGGCATGGCAACCAACAATAAGAATACATGTTTATTCAGCTATACATGGCAAGAGCAAGTTCATAGGGTGCATGGATCACTAGCAAAACGCATGGGAACAAGTGAACTTAATGTTAACAGGCTGACAGCAACATTTTCAAGCAACTTTGGAGCAAGATAACAACATGTTCCAGCAGGCTAAAATTGCAACCAAGGGCATGAATGGATAGAGCATGCCATGTAGATCAAAACATGTTTATAGGACATCTCCAGATTATGCATAGAATGACTTCTAGAAGCATGTTAACATAGCAACAAAATATAACAGAATCTGTTAGGAAAACAACAACATCAACTACCCTACTTAGCAAGCTCGATGCACTCAGCACACAACTCACAAAAATACATGGTTTGCACCACTGGAAAGATGGCATGGCATAGATCAAAACACATGAAGACATAAACCTCATAGGATGCACACATCAATCATGGCAAAAATGACAAATGAGCAAGTTATAACAGTTTCAGCAGATTAACATCAACATGCACTCTTCCAACAGCATTTCGGCCAGCAAGATGAGCTCAAATGAAAATGATGCAATGGAATGAAATGAAGTACTCGTCGTGTCGAATAATTTGACATATTACACGCACGAAACGGAGCTACGGATGCAGAGATGTGATGCGATGAACATGGCATGATTATGTAAAAATCCTGGGACTTTGAAGAAATATACCCTTCGAAAACAGATCTAGGGTTCGGCGCGGAAGTCGAGGTTCGCCGGCCGGAGCGAGGTTGCCGGAGCGGGACGGGCGCGGGGTCCCGGTGGCGACGCAGGGAGCCGCCGGTGAGGGGCGGCGCGGCGCGCCGGCGAGGCGGCGGCGGGCGCCGGCGCGGGAGCCGGGCGGCGCGCGGCGCGCGGGCCGGGCGGGCCGGCTTCGGGCCCCGCGGACCGCGGCGGCGCGGGACAGGCGGCGGGGACACGTGGCAGCGGGGGATTGGGCGCGGGCCGGCAGAGGCTGAGGTGGCGGCCTGCTATTGGCCGGAGTGAGGTGGCTGGGGCGGCGGACATGTCCGTGCGCGGTGGAGAGATGCGTCCGGCGGCGGAGAGGGGAAATTGCTAGGGTTTAGACTGCGATTTTGAAAGGGGGGAGGCATATATATAGGTAGAGGGAGCTAGGAGAGTCCAAATGAGGAGCGGTTTTCGGCCACGCGATCGTGATCGAACGACCGAGAGCATGGACGGGAGTTAGATGTGTTTTGGGCCACTTTGGAAGGGGTGTTGGGCTGCACACAAAAGAGGCCTTTACGGTTACCCGGTTAACCATTGGAGTATCAAACGGACTCCAAATGGCACGAAACTTGACAGGCGGTCTACCGGTGCTATACCAAGGCCGCTTGGCAAACCTCGGGCCATTCCGAGAAAGTTTAACACCCGCACAAGAGAAGAGGCAAAAGGGGACGCCGGAGGACATAGGAGTGCCGGATTGCAAAACGGACAATGGGGAAAATGCTCGTATGCATGAGACAAACATGTATGCAAAATGAAATGCACATGATGACATGATATGAAATGCAGATGATGACATGACAAAGTGCAACACGCAAGCAAATGACATGGAAACAACGGCGAATAACTGGCAGACACCTGGCGCATCGAATCCGGGGCGTTACAAAGGCGATGGCGATGGCTCCACGGGTCGCTCCGGTTTGCGTGGCTCGGTGGAGGGTGTCGGCGTTCTGGGAGCGGGGGTCCCCAGACTTTCCTGCCTGCGGCCTGCGGCGTGGCTCAAGGGGGGGCCCATCACGGCCCATCTTCATCAACACAAGCTCAAGACCCTCGCGAGGGGCCAAGCCTCGTGGGCGTACGACAAGGAACTTCCTGAGGCACGGCCTCGTCAGGCTGGCTCGCAAGGGGGTAGAGAGATCAAGGCGGGGTACCTCACGAGGTGCCCATGACGCAAGCCATGACGACCAAGGGCGCCAGGCGGGCGCCAGCCCGCGCATTGTCCTCCTTTCCTCTTTTGTGCGACAACATCAAGCAAAGACATCCATTTCGGTGCAACTAGACCAAGACCGGCCCAACGGCAGGAAGGAAGTCATTGTGGAGCCCAAGCAGGCGTCACCACCCGAGCCTTTGACAGGCACGGATCAACTTTAGTCAGGATAAGTGTACTAGATGTTCCCCTTCAAAATGGCCAAATGTTGACGCCCTTCCCGCTCAATATTTGGGAAGAGGCCCTTGGCCTTTGCCTATAAATAGGACTAGCCACCCCCAGGGTAGAGGCATCTAGAAGAGAGCAATCAAGTAGCATCATAGCAAGAGAGAAGGGCGCTGAACTCCTCCTGGCAGTTCATCGTCCCAGCCAAGAACAGACCCTCGCGAGGCTATTCTCCCTTGTATCGTTCATCATCATCAGCCCAAGAGGCAATCCACCACACCACAAACTAGAGTAGGGTATTACAACACAATGGTGGCCCGAACTACTATAAATCTTGTGTCTCTCATGTTGTTCCTTTCGTAGCTTAGATCCTAGCGTGGCGGTGAGGTGCAGGTAGGTAGAGGGCGAAATCTCCGCACGCACCTTAGTGTTCGAACCTCAAGGGTCGGCCGGAACCCGAAATCCGACATTTGGCGCGCCAGGTAGGGGTGCGCCGGGATTCGTCTTCCCCTGCCCTATTCTCCTCCGACCACCACATCCATGTCTGACGCTCGTCGGGCCCGCACCGAGCGCCGAGCCGCTCTCGCTTCCCGTGTCGCCCAGACGGCTCCCGTCGGTGGGTTCCCTCGTCGTTCCCCGTCACCTGCCATCAACGCCGCCACCGGCCCGGCGGGGAACGAGCAGCAAGCATCGTCCGAGCATCCCTCCGTGAGGCAAGACGGCCGCACTGCTACCCCCTCGCTCACCCCAGCTGGTTCTTCGTCTCGCGCACTCCGCGCGCCCAAGGTGGCTTGAGCCGCGCTCATCGCGGCAAACGAGCTCCTGCGCTACCATCCCGTCGACGATGCCTACGAAGAATGGCTCGACCGCGTCACCGAGCTCGTCCGCGTCATCCGTCCGCAGGGGGCTCTTTTGCGTCGTCCGTCCCGCTGCACCGCACCCCGCCTTGCGCGGGCGACGAAGCTCCGGGGGCGCCCCAGCCGCCTCCTCCTCAAGAAGGCGCCTTGGCCCCAAGCCGAGTGGACCCTGGGCGGAACCCTCTCCGTCAGGCGCCAGCGCGGCAAGAGCAGAGCTGCCAAGAAGTCCCTCGCCCACAAGAAGCTGCCCGAGCGCTCCCTGCTCCAGCTCGTCACGACCACGCTCCTACTCCAGCACGTCAGGACCCCGCGCTGCTCCCAGCTGCCGTGCACAGGGACCCACGGGACTAAGCTCTTCATCACCCAAGGCCTCCCGTGGCCACAGCAGGCTGCCGCGCCTTCACCACCGAGCTACGCAGCGTTGCGTGGCCCGGCAAGTTCAAGCCAGACCTACCTCCTCGCTACGACGATACAGCTGGCCCTGCGGAGTTCCTCCAGCTCTACGAGTTGGGCATCGAAGCTGCCAACGGAGACGAGAAGGTCATGGCGAACTGGTTTCCCATGGCGCTCAAGGACGGGGCCCACACCTGGCTCCTGAACCTGGCTCTAGGCACCATCTCCTCCTGGGATGAGATGCGCACCTGCTTCATCGCCAACTTCCAGGGTACTCGTGACCGGCCACCCACCGTGAGCGACATGCGCCGTATCAAGCAGCAACCAGGGGAGACTCTGCAGAAGTACATCCAGCGCTTCAACAACGCATGCCTCAAGATTCCCAAGGTGACCGAGGAGGCCATCATCTCAGTCTTCTCCGACGGCGTGCGCGACGTCAAGATGAAGGAGGAGCTGGCGATGCATGAAGACCTGTGCACTACCTTGGAGCTGTTCAACTTGGCGACCAAGTGCGCCAGGGCTGAGGAAGGGCGTCTCTCCCTCCTCGAGCTGCCTGCCGCAGACCCAGAGGAGAAGAAACCCAAGGCCAAGAATGTGAAGCGCAAGGGGCTGCCATGCTTGCGGCAGAACCAGACACCAAGCGGGGCAGAGATAAGCCCGAATCTTCCAAGGGCAATCGATACTGCGTGTACCACGACCTCCACACCCACAACACCAATGAATGCCAAGAACTCCGAGCTGTGCGTGAAGGAAGGACCGGCCGACGTCCCGACCGCAGCGACCGGGGCTACGGTCGAGGAGGAGGAAGGAACGCAGGACGCTGGGAAGAACGTGCCCCACGCCAAGGGTGGCGGGATCGACCTCGCGAGGATCCCTGGCAGGACCCGCCTCGCGAGGGAGACTGGAGGGATCAGCCATGCGAGGATCGCCCGCAAGGCAACGCAGGCCTCCCTCCGTTGCCGCCGCAGCCAAGGAGAAACGAGGACCGTCATCAGGACGAGGGGGTTGGTGTCTTCCAGGAGCCACGCGCGATCGCCTGCATCCTGGGTAGAGCTCAAGCCCCAGCCTCTCAACGCATCTTCAAGCAGTTCGCCCGTGAAGTGAATGCAGTCCTCCCCAAGCTCGAAGCCACGCGCCCTCTCAGGTGGTCGGCGTGCGCTGTCACGTTCAACTCAGTGGATCAGCTCAAGTGCGCGGCCACAGCCGGAGTCAACCCAATGCTTTGTTCCCCGATCATCAGCAACGTGCTAGTCACCAGGACCCTCATTGATGGCGGGGCAGGGCTCAACGTCATGTCCGTGGAAACATTCAACAATCTCCAAGTGCCCTACAGTCAGCTTCAGCCAACCAAGCCTTTCTCCGGAGTCACCGACGGCTCCACGGTCCCGATTGGGCAGGTTCGCCTCCCTGTCACCTTCGAGGCGCGCGACAACTACCGCACCGAGCTCATCGACTTCGACGTCGCCCACATTCACCTACCGTACAACGCCATCCTCGGGTACCTGGCGCTGGCCAAGTTCATGGCCGTAACCCACCATGGCTACAACGTCCTCAAGATGCCAGGAAGTGTCGGAGTCATCACGGTGTCCTGCGAAGAGAAAGACGCGGTGTGCTCCCTGGAACGAGCCTTTCAGGCCGCATCACAGGAAGACCTGGATCGCGGAAGCAGGAGGCTTCCCGAGACCGCCCTCAAGACGAAGAAGACATCGTCCGGCTCGGCCCCTCAGGAGGCAGGCCCCTCAGGGCCCGCGCCTGCCCGGGGGAACCTCCTTCCATCGCATTGGGAAGCGCGCTCGGTGCCCTCCTCAGGCAGGGCTTAGGGGCTCTCCCCTGGAGGGCCGCGGACCTCGCCAAGGTCACGAGGGAGGTGCTTGGGCACCACTTGGAGGCGTGCTTCGAAGCATGTTTCCCTCAAGAAGGAGCAAGGCAAGTGAGGGAGTCCTGGACTAGGGGGTGTCCGGATAGCCGAACTATCATCATTGGCCGGACTCCAAGACTATGAAGATACAAGATTGAAGACTTCGTCCCGTGTCTAGATGGGACTTTCCTTGGCGTGGAAGGCAAGCTTGGCAATACGGATATGTAGATCTCCTACCATTGTAACCGACTCTGTGTAACCCTAGCCCTCTCCGGTGTCTATATAAACCGGAGGGTTTTAGTCCGTAGGACGAACAACAATCATACCATAGGCTAGCTTCTAGGGTTTAGCCTCCTTTATCTCGTGGTAGATCTACTCTTGTATTACCCATATCATCAATATCAATCAAGCAGGAGTAGGGTTTTACCTCCATCGAGAGGGCCCGAACCTGGGTAAAAACATCGTGTCCCTTGTCTCCTGTTACCATTCGCCTAGACGCACAGTTCGGGACCCCCTACCCGAGATCCGCCGGTTTTGACACCGACATTGGTGCTTTCATTGAGAGTTCCTCTGTGTCGTCGCCCGTAGGCCCGATGGCTCCTTCGATGATCAACAACGACGCGGTCCAGGGTGAGACTTTTCTCCTCGGATAGATCTTTGTATTCGGCGGCTTTGCACTGCGGGCCAATTCGCTTGGCCATCTGGAGCAGATCGAAAGCTACGCCCCTGGCCATCAGGTCAGATTTGGAAGTTTGAACTATACGGCTGATATCCGCGGAGACTTGATCTTCGACGGATTCGAGCCACAGCCGAGCGCGCCGCACTGTCACGATGGGCATGATTTAGCTCTGCTGCCGGACAATGCCCTGGAAGCCGCACAAGAGTCCGCTCCGACCCTTAACTCGGAGCTGACTGCACCGATCGAGGATGGGTGGCTGGACACCGCCTCGGGGGCTGCTACCTCTACGGCGATGGAGCCGAATACCAACCCTGTCCCTTGTGAAGCTCGTGACTCCGAGGTGCCGGACTCCTCGCCGGACTCCAAACCTCCCGCGCCCCTTCCATTCGAATCCGATTGGGCGCCGATCATGGAGTTCACCGTTGCGGACACCTTTCATCACTCGCCTTTTGGTGACATCCTGAATTCGTTAAAGTATCTCTCTTTATCAGGAGAGCCCTGGCCGGATTATGGTCAGGACAGTTGGGATGCGGACGACAAAGAAATTCAAAGCCCACCCACCACCCACTTTGTAGCCACTGTCGACGATTTAACCGACATGCTAGATTTCGACTCCGAAGACATCAACGGTATGGACGACGATGGCGGAGACGACCAAGAACCAGCACCTACGGGGCACTGGAAAGCCACCTCGTCATACAACATATACATGGTGGACATCCCAAAGGATGGGAATGGTGATGGAACAACGGAGGATGACCCCTCCAAGAAACAGCCTAACCGCCAGCGTCAGCGGCGCCGCTCTAAATCCCGCCACAGCAAAAATGGAGATTCCGGCTCCGGAGACAATAAAACCCCAGACAGTGCCGAAGACAACCCCCCTCCAGCAAGATTCAGCACAGGAGGATGGAGAAGCCAGCCCTCGTGAGAGAGCGGCAGACAAAGAGGTAGAGGACGATAATTACATGCCTCCCTCCGGAGACGAGGCAAGCCTCGACGACGACGAATTTGTCGTGCCCGAGGATCCCGTCGAACAAGAGCGTTCCAAATGCAGGCTTATGGCCACGGCAAGCAGCCTCAAGAAAAAGCAGCAACAGCTTAGAGCTAATCAAGATTTGCTAGCCGACAGATGGACTGAAGTCCTTGCGGCCGAAGAGTACGAACTCGAACGCCCCTCCAAAAGCTACCCCAAATGCAAGCTGCTGCCCCGATTAGAGGAGGAAGCATATAAACCTACATCACCAGAGCACCATACGGCCAACCGGCCACCTCGTGGCCACGACAGAGAGGCCTCTAGGCCCTCCACTAAAGCCGCACCCCGGCATCGCTCGAAAAGTACAAATCCACGGGAGAATGCGCCGGACTTGCGAGGCATATTGGAGGATAAGGCAAGACAAACAAGATCGATCTACGGATCGCGTGGGCACCCCACGACACACGACGACAATTGCCACGCCGGATATAGCAATTCCGGCCGGGCCAAACACAGTAGACAAATTTCGCTTGAGCTGCATCGTGATATAGCCCAATACAAAGGTGCCGCACACCCACTATGCTTCACAGATGAAGTAATGGATCATCAAATCCCCGAAGGGTTCAAACCCGTGAACATTGAATCCTATGATGGCACAACAGATCCCGCGGTTTGGATCAAAGACTATCTCCTTCATGTCCACATGGCCCGCGGTGATGATCTTCACGCCATCAAATACCTCCCACTCAAGCTTAAAGGACCAGCTCGGCATTGGCTCAACAACTTGCCAGCAGAATCAATTGGGTGTTGGGAGGACCTGGAAGCCGCATTTCTTGATAACTTCCAGGGCACGTATGTGCGATCAACAGACGTCGATGACCTAAGCCACATAATTCAGCAGCCAGACGAATCGGCCAGACAATTCTGGACACGGTTCTTAACCAAGAAAAACTAAATCGTCGACTATCCGGACGCAGAGGCCCTTGCAGCCTTCAAACACAACATCCGCGACGAATGGCTTGCCCGGCACCTAGGACAGGAGAAGCTGAAATCAATGGCAGCCCTCACATCACTCATGACAGGTTTCTGTGCGGGAGAAGAAAGCTGGCTAGCCCGCAGTAGCAACCTAACCAAAAACTCTGGTAGTTCGGATACCAAAGATAGCAATGGTAGGTCGCGTCGCAATAAGCACAAGCGCCGCATTAATGGTGATAATACTGAAGATACGACAGTCAACGCCGAATTCAGAGGCTCTAAACCCGGTTAGCGGAAAAAGCCATTCAAAAGAACTACTCCGGGCTCATCCAATTTACATCGGATACTCGATCGCTTGTGCCAGATACATGGCACCCCCGAAAAGCCTGCTAATCACACCAACAAAGATTGTTGGGTGTTCAAGAAAGCAGGAAAGTTAATCGCCGAAAGCAATGACAAGGGGATGCATAACAATGACGAGGAGGAGACACGGCCGCCGAACAATAAAGGATAGAAGGGTTTCCCCCCACAAGTGCGGACGGTGAACATGATATACGCAACCCACATACCCAAAAGGGAGCGGAAGCGTGCGCTCAGGGACGTATACGTGATGGAGCCAGTCGCCCCAAAGTTCAATCCGTGGTCCTCCTGCCCGATCACTTTTGATCGAATGGACCACTCCACTAGCATCCGCCATGGCGGATTCGCCACATTGGTTTTAGACCCAATCATCGACGGATTTCACCTCACTAGAGTCCTGATGGACGGCGGCAGCAGCCTGAACCTGCTTTACCAGGATACAGTGCGCAAGATGGGCATAGACACCTCAAGGATTAAACCCACAAAGACGACCTTCAAAGGCATCATACCAGGTGTAGAGGCCAATTGTACAGGCTCAGTTACACTTGATGTGGTCTTCGGATCCCCGGATAACTTCCGAAGCGAGGAGTTAATCATGAAGCGAGGATAATGCACTGCTCGGACGTACCGCATTTGCAAAGTTCAATGCGGTGCCGCACTACGCATACCTCAAGCTCAAGATGCCAGGCCCTCGAGGAGTCATCACGGTCAACGTAAACACTGAACGCTCTCTCCGAACGGAGGAGCATACAGCAGCTCTCGCGGCAGAAGTGCAGAGCAGCCTCTTAAGGGAATTCTCGAGTCCGGCCGTTAAGCAACCGGACACCGCCAAGCGCGCCCGGAGTAACCTACAACAAGACCACCTGGCACGTTCTGAGCACGCGTAGCAATGCGGCCCCAACCCCAACCCTCGCAAAATTGCAAGACCAGTACTACGCGTACATCACTATGCTCTGGAGATACCATGGGCATAGGGGGAGGGGCACGACCACGGCAGGCCCAGAGTGCGGCTCAACCACACCAGGGGCTCCCAAATGTGCCATCCTTTTTTCTTTTTTTTTCTTATCCTCAGGACTCCGTTTTCCAGAAGCCCTGCCCGGTAGTAGACCCGCCGAATTCACGATGCAGCAGCCAGGGAAGCAGAAAAGCTACAATGAGTATCCATGTTGTCTCCATTACGAGCATTATACCTGTTTTATACACCATTCCGCAGCCTACCCCTAGAGGGAGACATGTTAAATAGTCCCACCCCTTGCTTATCGCACTATTTGTATCGTTCTGCAATCATTGCAGTATCTTTTGAATAAACAATGCATCGCTTTTTGCCTATCATTGCATTCCTTTTATATATGTTCACTTATGACATGTTGCACCCGTACGCTTTGGTACGGCCAAATACACCAGGGGCTTAAGTTCCCCAAATTATGGTGTGGTAAGTCCGAACACTTTCACAAGTGCGGCACCCCGAACTTATAGCATTATATGCATCGGCTCCGAATCATGTCTTGGGTCAATAGTTGGGTTTGCCCGGCTCCCATGTTTTGGTACCTTACGTTCCGTTATATCGGCTAAGGTAGCGCTGGGAGAACCACTGCGATTGTGCCCCAGTTGAGCTGGGCTGAGCACCTCAGTGGAGAAAGCTAAAACTGACCATCATGATGGGGCGAGAGCCGGTCGCTATTCGAGAGGTTTTTTCGAGTCCCTAAAGACTTATGCCGCTTGGAGCGAGGAACTGGCTTTGTCCGGCCTAGGCGTGGATAGTGCCCCGAATTCGGCCTTCCGAACACTAGGGGCTTCACCGAAATTTAAAATTATAGAATTCTATGGCTAAGTGAGAGTGTTCAAGCATTATAAGTCCGGTTGCCTCGTTCGTTGTGTTGAGTGCCTCCCTAGAAGGACCCAAAAATGGGAACAAGTGCGCTCAGGTTTATCCCGAACACCCCAGCACTCGTGGCATGGGGGCCGAAGCCAACGACTTGCCAAATTAACAAGCGTTGCTTAGCGCATATGAACAAAGTTTTCAGCGCACAGGATAACAAAATGCGAGTCTACTCAAAAGTTACATCTTTGGAGCATTCACCCGCAATAATGCGGGCACCCTTCAGGACACCCTTATAATACATCTCGGGCGTGCGATACTCCTTGCCCGGCGGTGGCGCGTCCATCACAAGCTTCTCGGCGTCCATCTTGCCCCAGTGCACCTTAGCACGGGCAAGGGCCCGACGGGCACCTTCAATGAAGGTTGAGTGCTTGATGACGTCAACCCATGGACATGCATCCACCAGCCGCCGCACCAGACCGAAGTAGCTCCCAGGCATGGCTCCTTTGGGCCACAGCCGAACTGTGAGGCCCTTCATGGCCTGTTCGGCCACCTTGTGGAGCTCGACCAGCTGCTTCAGCTGGTCGCTCAGGGGCACCGGATGTCCGGCCTCAGCATACTGAGACCAGAACACCTTCTCCGTGGAGCTCCCCTCCTCGGCTCTGTAGAACGCGGCAGCATCGGACATGCTACGGGACAGATCTACGAACGCTCCTGGTGAGCTTCGAATTCGGGTAAGTAACAGGTAATTCACTTTTACATGCTTGCTTTGCATGAAGAATGCCTTACCCGCCGCTATCTTCTTTACTGCCTCGGTTTCCTAGAGGGCCTTTTGGGCTTCGGCCTTAGCGGCTTTGGCACTCTCAAGAGCTGACGCAAGCTCGGACTCTCGAGTCTTCGAGTCACGCTCCAAACTCTCGTGTTTTTCCATGAGAGCCTGGAGCTCTTGCCGTACATCCGCCACCCGCGCCTCCTGCTTCTCTCGCTCGGTGCGTTCCGCGGCCGCATTGCATTTGGCCGAGGACACCGCCTCCTTCAGGGTTGCCACCTCGTTCGTAGCCCCTGGAGTACGCACGTTATTCTTGTCATTTTTTCTTGCAACCAAATCCTTTTCTATAAGGTACAACCTTAATAAGGTGTTACTCACCTTCCTTGTCCTCGAGCTGCTTCTTGGCACGGCCGAGCTCGATCTCGGACCGCTCGAGGCTCTGCTTCAAGGAATTGACCTCTGCAGTCAGTGCGGCAGAGGTCAGCAGTGCAGCCTGCATTCCCATATTGACATATTTTTGTTAGACTCCTGCGTATATCTTTTTAGATCCTCAGTTCGGCTTTTCTTTCCGAACACCGAACTGAGCATCAGGGGCTACTATCTATGCGGTACTGTTTTTACACATCCTAATCACATACCTCAAAGCCTGTTAGAAGGCTGGTGCAGGCTTCGGTCAGCCCGCTCTTGGCGAGCTGAACCTTCTGAATCACCGCACTCATGACAGTGCGGTGTCCCTCGTCGATGGAAGCACTGTTGAGCGCCTCCAGCAAGCTATCCGGTGCCTCCGGTTGGACGGAGGCCGCTGGCGTCGCTGTCTTGCCCTTCTCATGAAGGGGCCGCCCGCCGGACTCCGGAACCACCAAAGGTTCCGGTGCGGAGTCCGGTCCAAGGTCCAGGAGATTGCCCTGTGGCACCTCCGGCGCCTCCTCCTCCTGGCTGGTCCCCATCTGGGACCCCACATCAGCGTCGTCTGCGTCACGAGGGGAGGAGGCAATCGGAAGTGAAGTGCTATTCACATCCGACGAACCCAGGGACCCGCTCGACGAAGCGGGGAGATCGTCCTTGGGCGGACTACATGGTTGTATTCGGCGTTAGAAGACGCTATGCGACGAAAGGAAAAACATGAGTTATTCCGGAATCCGGATACTTACGATCTCGCCAGGGGCTTGGCCCTCGAGGGCCACTCCTCTTCGCCGTCGTCGGCGTTGGTGGAACAGTCCGGAGGAAGGGTCCTTCCCTTCTTGGACCCTTCGGCCTCCCCCATTGGGGAAGCCTTCCTCTTCTTCTCTCCCCCCGCTGGGGGAGAGGCCTCTTTCTTCTCCTCCTCATCTTCGTTGGAGGAGTCCGCCTCGGAGTCGTCGGGCGATGAGTCCGATAACACCTGGTGCCGGGAACTCCTCCGGGTCCCCGTGGCCTTCTTCTTGGCCTTCTTCTCCGACACCACGTAAGGCGCGGGGACCAGCAGCCCTGTCAAACGGGCATCCGCTGGGTCTTCTGGAAGGGGAGCCGGACAGTTAACCTGTCCGGACATCTTCTGCCAGGCCTGTTAAAGGTATTGGGAGTTTAGATCCCACATAGAATCGAACTATGGAAAGCAAGTGTCCCATAAAGGATAATATAGCTTACCTCGCCAGCCGGACGCTGCGAGCGGAATCCGCGATCTTCGGTAGCGGATCCGGGCGCCTCGGCGCCCTTGAACAGCACCCTCCAGGCCTCTTCGTACGTAGTGTCGAAGAGCCTGCTCAAGGTCTGGTGCTGTGCTGGATCGAACTCCCATAGGTTGAAATCCCGCTATTGGCACGGGAGAATCCGGCAGATGAGCATGACCTGGACCACGTTGACAAGCTTGAGCTTCTTGTTCACCAGGGTTTGGAGACAGGATTGGAGTCCGGTCAGCTCCTCCGAATCGCCCCACAACAGGCCCTTCTATTTCCAGGAGGTGAGCCGCGTGGGGATGCCAGATCTGAATTCAGGAGCCGCTTCCCATTCAGGGTCACGCGGCTCGGTGATGTAGAACCACCCCGATTGCCACCCTTTGATGGTTTCCACGAAGGCGCCCTCGAGCCAGGTGATGTTGGGCATCTTGCCCACCATGGCGCCTCCGCACTCCGCTTGGCTGCCGCCCACTACCTTTGGCTCGACATTGAAGGTCTTTAGACATAAGCCGAAGTGGGGCTAGATGCAGAGGAAGGCCTCGCACACGACGATAAACGCCGAGATGTTGAGGATAAAATTCGGGGCCAGATCATGGAAATCCATGCCATAGTAGAACATGAGCCCCCGGACAAAGGGGTGGTGTGGGAAGCCTAGTCCGTGGAGGAAATGGGGAAGGAATACCACCCTCTCATGGGGCCCAGGGGTGGGGACGAGCTGCCCCTCGTCGGGGAGCCGGTGCGCGATATCGCTGGACAAATATCCGGCCTTGCGCAGCTTCTTGATGTGCCCCTCCGTGACGGAGGAGGCCATCCACTTTCCTCCCACTCCGGACATGGTTGGAGAAGGTTGAGGTGAGATGTGCGGACTTGGGCACTGGAGCTCGAGTGCACAGAGATGGATAAGCTAAGGAGGAAGAAGGCGTAGGTAAAAAGGTGGATCCTTATCCCCTTATATATGGGCGGACAAAACTACGCGTCCCCACTAGCCTGGTAAAACTCGCTTATCTCCCAAGCGCCGCAATCAATGGCGTGGTTGGGTTACCCACGTCCGTATTGATGAGGATCCCGGAATAAGGGGACACGATCTCTGCTGTGACAAGATGTGCCAAGGAAACCGCTTCGCTAAACGCGCTGAGGTGGAACAATAAAAACGATTCAAGTTGAGGCTTGGCCGTGGTGTGACGTCATGCCACGAAATACGTCAGCAGATTGAACTTGTGTAAATATTATTCTCTCTACGGTGGTATGTGGAATTTATTTTGTAGAGCCGGACACTATCCTAGTGTTCAAAATCTTCTATGAATTATTCGGAGGAGGAACCCTCCTTGCAATGCCGAAGAGAATATGCGCGCCGGACTCGTCGTCATTGAAGCCAGGTTCAGGGGCTACTGAGGGAGTCCTGGACTAGGGGGTGTACGGATAGCCGAACTATCATCATTGGCCGGACTCCAAGACTATGAAGATACAAGATTGAAGACTTCGTCCCGTGTCCGGATGGGACTTTCCTTGGCGTGGAAGGCAAGCTTGGCAATACGGATATGTAGATCTCCTACTATTGTAACCGACTCTGTGTAACCCTAGCCCTCTCCGATGTCTATATAAATCGGAGGGTTTTAGTCTGTAGGACGAACAACAATCATACCATAGGCTAGCTTCTAGGGTTTAGCCTCCTTTATCTCGTGGTAGATCTACTCTTGTACTACCCATATCATCAACATCAATCAAGTAGGAGTAGGGTTTTACCTCCATCGAGAGGGCCCGAACCTGGGTAAAAACATCGTGTCCCTTATCTCCTGTTACCATCCGCCTAGATGCACAGTTCGGGACCCCCTACCCGAGATCCGCCTGTTTTGACACTGACAGCAAGGAGGGCCAAACCCTCAGGAGTTCGTCAGCAAGGCCATTCAGGAACTACAGGAGTCAAGGGTCATGAGAGGCAGCCGCCGCTTACCCGCTGTGGCTCCCCATCCAGGCGAGGATGGTGGGCTACGCATCTGCATCGACATACCAGGGCTCAACCGAGCCGCCTCTCAGGAGCGCCTCTGGCCCTCGCAAGTGGGGCGCTGCGAAGGTCCACCCCACAGCTACGTTCGCATTCCTTACGGCTTGCCGAATGCGGCTGCCACGTACCAGCACCTCATGAGTGGCATCCTGGAGGCTCAAGAGGTCAGGCGTTCCGCAGCCCTGGCGGAGATGGAGATGGTCCGCGAGGAGCCACCAGCGCCTCCGGAGCCTCCTGAGGCCCCAGGGCCTGGGGGCTCATGAGGATCGGCTCCCGCAGCCCACCGAGTATGCTACACCAACACCCCTTCGCCTTCAACATCATCAGGTGACATCGTTCAAGTTTCATTTCCAGCTGGGAGCGCCCCCCAGGGCTGCATTATTCCCAGGCCGCGTGGGTCCGTCCCTGCGGTGTGTATCCCTTTTACTTCATGTTCCTAGCTTACTTCATTGGGGGCGCCCCTCGGGATGCATCATCCCCAAGTCGCTCGGGCCAGACCCAGTGGCATATATCCCTTTTACGTTTATTTCGGGCCATGCGTTCGGCCCACCATGCATGTTATTTGATGGCAGTCTGCGACACCTCTTCTTCTTCATGTCGACCACTTGCACGTTAAAGGGGGGGTACCTGAGCATCGCAACTCAGGGATCTTACTGGCTCTCCATCGCTCACCCTCTGGCCTTGTCCACGGCATCGCGACCTGGCATACCAGCGACGGCTGAGACCAGCTCGAGGGCCGGGACCCGAGGACGTAGAGTGCCGGCATCTAACCAAATTTGCAGGAACACATCCCAAGATAAGGCCCAGTGCCAGGCGCAACCCGCCTTGAGGTAGGGCCCCGTGAGTCCCGCGTTGGCTCACGGGTGCCCAGATACACCTCGTCAGGCCCTACCGTGCCAGCCACGTGTCAGGGCGAGGTTGTACACGCCCCGGGGGCTCCTCCCGGAGGGGAGCCCCCTTCCACGCACCAGTGGAAGCACCATGCCTCGCGCTGGCTGACGACACTGCCGAGGAGTGGCTATGCCCGTACACATACGGAAGCGCTATGCTCCACGCTGGTGATAAACAACTGAGGGTGGCCCCCAGGCCGCATCAACCTCAGGGAGCCCAGAGCTCAATGTCTGTCCTCATTGTAACGCCTCCCCTTGGGAGTGCCGTGCGAGGGGGCTGGGCACGGGGGCTGCACCTGGGTCACGCCCAGATGCATGCCACCCAGCCAGGCCCCCCAGGCCTGGTTCGTCGCACATCCCTCCCCGAGTGGAGCCAAGGTACGAAGGCCGTTTGAGCGTCAAGGGGGACTCCTGAGCATCGCGACTCAGGAGCCTAACTGGTCATGTAGCCCCTCACTCCTTGGTCCCGTCCTGGTTTCTGGTCGGGGCTAACGGCGGCTGAGGTATGCGCGGGGCCAGGCTCTGCAGACGTAGAACAGTAGATCCACCCACATCTCACCTCCCTACTTCCTGTTCGAGCGCCAAGGGGGACTCCTGAGCATTGCGATTCAGGAGCCTAACTTGTCACGTAGCCCCTCACTCCTTGGTCCCGTCCTGGTTTCCGGTTGGGGCTAACGGCGGCTGAGGTATGCGTGGGGCCGGGCTCTGCCGGCGTAGAACATAAGCAAGTAGGAAGGAAAAGCGCAAATTTCAAGGAATTCAAAAGCAAATATTACAGTCCATACTGTTATCACAATACCAAACGCAAGTTTAAATGCCTCCCCGAGGCATGGTACATGTGCAAGAATTAAAAGCAGAACAGGAGCAACGACGGGGTCACTTGTCGGCGGTGGAGCTACGCGGAGCGGGTTCGCCTTGTGGAGCTGCAGGGTTGGCAGCGCCCCGCTTCGGCTTGGTGCTGAAGGCCCGGAACTTCCCCAGCAGAGCCTCCGCACGACCCTTCACGGCCTCAGCAGCGGCAGCGGCAAGGTCGCCGCTCGCCGGCTCCAGCAGGCTGTCGAGGTCGACGTTGGGGTCACGAAGATAGATGTGGGTAAGGACCCGCGTCAGCGCTGCAGAAGACAAGACACGCGCCTCGGCCTTAGCCGTAGGGCCAAGGCCAAGGGTGACATCTTCAAGAGCACGAACTAGGAAGGGAAGCAGCTTGGCGGGACCGTCCACGGCGCCGGCCAGCGGGCTCTCCAGGCCGCTTTCATAAAGCGTCCTCAGCAAGGTGTGAGACTTCACATCCATCTCCATGAAGGCCACGTGATCCTCGGCAAGAACCTGTGCCTTGCCGTCCAGCTCGACCTTCCTCGCCTCCAACTCTTGCTCCAGCGCGCCTGGGCGGTCACGGCGCTTTTTGAGCTTCTCGTCCTGGTCCTTGACGGCCACCTCGTCGAGCCCTCAGTGCCTCACCACCCCTCTAGAGCAACCAACGGCTGACTGTCGATTGTCATGGCAAACTCTCGTCCTTTCTGTTATGAGCCTGCAGGATCTCTTCAAGGAGCAGAGTCAGGCGAGGCCCTCACGGTGTCCTCTTCACCCTCGTCCACGCAAACCGCTTGCACGTTAAAGGGGGGTACCTGAGCATCACGACTCAGGGCTCCTACTGGCTCTCCAGCCCTCACCCTCTGGCCTTGACCACGGCATCGCGACTTGGCATACCAGCGACGGCTGAGACTCGCTCGAGGGCCGGGACCCGAGGACGTAGAGCAGAAAGGGGAGCAAAAGCGAGAGGGAGGGGCACGCGAGGACCTCGCCAAGCATCCCCTCGCCTGCCGATGCATGTACCCGGCGACACACCAGGGAGCGGTCCCTGATTCTTGAGATAAGTCACCACCCGGAAGCCCCAGCTACTATGGCACCGCCCCGTACCTAATGCAATCTTGTGTTAGCAACGTCGCTCTCCTTTCTCACCGAATGATGGCTGCTTGAGCTCTAAAGGGGACCTCCTGAGCATCGCGACTCAGGGGCTCTTACCAGACCTCGGGCCGCTCACCTCCCGGCCTTGACCACGGCATCGCGACCTGGCATACCAGTGACGGCTGAAGCCGCCTTGGGACTGGGACCTGTCGGCGCAGAGCATCAAGCTCTCGGGAGGTTCGAAAGGAAGAACTGAGATAAGACGGAATGAGCAACTCACGCTACTCCATGGCGAGGATTATATTAACGAATAGGACCTTGGGCACCTTACAAGCCCCCACGGGGCGCGTTTTCGATTCCTCACAGGGAACAGATCCTAAAGAATGCTAACTACACGCGCCCCTACAAAAGACGCCATCATCAACAGTGGGCCGTTCGGCACCGGCGCCAACCCCATCCAGATCAGAGGCGGCGACGGCCTGACGAGCCCGCCCTGCTCCGAGAGCGGTGCAGGCTCGGGGGCTCGTAGCTGTCGTCGCTCGTCTCCGGAGTCGCGAAGAGCTCGGCGGAGTCGCTGGATCCTCCAGTGCCTCCACCGCCTGAGGAGCTGCCAAGGGAACGGTTAGCCGGCCTAGGCCTCGTCGTAGTGGGGTCCCGACCACCTCTCCCGATGCAGCACTCCAGCCGGCGACCCTCCGCATCGAAGACCTTGAAGAACATCACCGAAGCACCGTCGTACTCCAGGTGGATCATGAGGGCGCCCCTTGCCCTGCAGACCCGGGCGATCTCGCCCCGGCCTCGAGTCATGAAGACCTCGCCCAGGGCAACGACCGCGACCTCTGCCCCGGTCGCGAGGGTGCTGCAGCCGGAGTGCTGCAGCCAGAGCCCGAGGAGTTCCCCCTGCGGGATGACGGAGGCGAAGAAAGGAGGAAGGCGAATCCAAGACTGAGGAGGTATGACGGCGTGAAGCACGAACTCTCGGGAGGAGCCCTTGGCATGGACTCCAGGAGGAAAGACGCACACCTTCGTGACCCGCCGGCGCCGACGGCGGCGCCGCCCATGGCGTTCGGCATCGACTCCTTCAGAGCCTTCGATGCTGGCGTACAAGGGAAGCGGGAACCCTAGTGGTGGCCGCTCGCACCAGGGCCTCGACACTTCCTGATGGGCGCCCTCACCCCAATGGCAGAGGGCTAGCCGTTTCTTCGGCGGAAGCGGGTCAGGACCCTCTCGGGGAGCCTTCCCCTTCTTTGCCGCAGAGAACCGGCGGATCAGCCATTGCAGCAAGATAGAGCAAGGACCGGGAAGAAGGAGAAGCAAGAAGAGATGGACCGGAAGGGAGCGCGCCATTCCGTACTTATAGCCAGAGGAGGCCAACCGTCGACCTCCACGATCACAGGTAACCATGACCTGCTTTGCATGCAGGGACTTGTCAAATCCGCGCGGTTGCCAAGGCGTCGTGAGAAGTGGAGGCACCCACGTCCAATCAACCGCCACGCGGCGCCCAAGGCCACAGGCTATTAGGGCCCGCGGCGCTTCGCACTTTCCCTTTCGCCTCTCTGCTCGGCCAAGTCCGGGCGCGCCTTGGGCCCGGGGGCTACTGTCGGCGTTCTGGGAACGGGGGTCCCCAGACTTGCCTGCCTGCGGTCTGCGGCGTGGCTCAAGGGGGGGCCCAGCGTGGCCTATCTTCCTCAACACAAGCTCAAGAACCTCGCGAGGGGCCAAGCCTCGCGGGGCGGACGACAAGGAGCTTCCTGAGGCACGGCCTCGTCAGGCTGGCTCGCGAGGAGGCGGAGAGATCAAGGCGGGGTACCTCACGAGGTGCCCATGACGCAAGCCATGACGACCAAGGGCGCCAGGCAGGCGCCAGCCCGCGCATTGTCCTCCTTTCCTCTTTGGTGCAAAGGGAGCAAGCGCAGGCGAGAGCATCAAGCAAAGACATCCATTTCGGTGCAACAAGACCAAGACCAGCCCAACGGCAGGAAGGAAGTCATTGTGGAGCCCAAGCAGGCGTCACCACCAGAGCCTTTGACAGGCGCGGACCAACTTTAGTCAGGATAAGTGTACTAGATGTTCCCCTTCAAAATGGCCAATTGTTGGCACCCTTCCCGCTCAATATTTGGGAAGAGGCCCATGGCCTTTGCCGATAAATAGGACTAGCCACCCCCAGGGTAGAGGCATCTGGAAGAGAGCAATAAAGTAGCATCATATCAAGAGAGAAGGGCGTTGAACTCCTCCTAGCAATTCATCGTCCCAGCCAAGAACAGACCCTCGCGAGGCTGTTCTCCCTTGTATTGTTCATCATCATCAGCCCAAGAGGCAATCCACCACACCACAAACTAGAGTAGGGTATTACACCACAATGGTGGCCCGAACTAGTATAAATCTTGTGTCTCTCGTGTTTTTCCTTTCGTAGCTTAGATCCTAGCGTGGCGGTGAGGTGCAGGTAGGTAGAGGGCGAAATCTCCGCGCGCACCCTAGTGTTCGAACCTCAAGGGTCTGCCGGAACCCGAAATCCGACACAGGGCTTCAGCGTGAGGAGGCGAAGCTCTGGGGCTTGTCGGAGAGGCGAGGCCGTGGAAGTGGGCGCGGCAACGACGAGCAGCGGCAATGGTGGCGCTCGGGCGGCTGAGAGGGAGAGATCCAGGGGAGGAGGGAGAACAAGAGAGAGTGGGAGAGGTGCGGGGCGGCGCGTGGCGTCGCGCGGGTGTTGTAGGCGGCAAGTGGGAGGACAGGCAGGCAGGTGGCGTGGCGGCACGACCGTGCGCGCGCGCCGGCCACACGCCTGGCCGACTGGCGCCAGCAGGACGTCGATGCTGGTGGGCTGGTCCAGCTGGGCCGCATAGTGTTGGGCCAGCACAGAAGTTTGGCCGCAGGTAAGTGCCAGGTAATGCATTTTCCATTTCTGTTTCCTTTTCTATTTTTCTGACATTTGTTTGATTTAATAAAAATACTAATGCATTTTATTTTCTTAAGCCAATTTTCGTAGGGGCTAGTGGTATTATTCCAGAGCTCCTCAACAACTAGCATAATTTTTGGACATATATATTGTATATAACATATATATATCCAAGGCAAAATAATTACTGGATTAATCCAAGTGGCCAAAATAAATTCTTATGAGGTCCTAAAAATATTGGTTTGATTTTTATCTCTGTCCAATATTTTCAGAGAGCAACATGAACATTTTCTTGGACCTTTTTGGAGCAATTTTTATTTGGGTCATTTCCAAAATGATTTTTGAGGGTTCCACAAATCCCAATTTCAAATTTAAATAGAATATAAACATGATGCACACATGACTAGCTAGCCTTGAGCATACCAGAATTAGGGATGTGACAACTCGGTTATAAACACATTTCCTTTCTACTGTTCTGATTAATATACTAATCATAATTTCCTTTCCATTGTTTTGTTTAACCTTTCATGTAATCTGACTTATCTGAGCAGAGGAAATTCCCTGCTTATGTAATCCCCTTGGTGTACAACTTTGTCAGTAAGACCCTGTTACTATTGTTGATGACATTCCCGTAACCATCCATGGTCGAGAACTTTGTCTATTGGTCCACCTTGTTCCACGAGCAGGAAAATGGTTCTCTTCGCCCTCGCCCTTGGTACCAACGTTGTTGCCAACATAACTAACATGCTATTCTCTGACTTGCCTTGCTATCATGACCATGCAAGATGTCAGCGCCTTCCTCTTCTTGCCCACATGGTGGGCCCATAACCTACAGTTCCACAGGATCAAAACCTGACTCCTGTACACCCCTATTTCTAAAGTTATTCATCACGATTGGCTTCGTATGTAGATCATGAGCCACCTTCCTAGAGATGATCTACTCTAGTGTCAAACACAATTTTTATTTGTCGTTGCTCTAAAACCCTTTCACCTTCTGATTAGGCATCGAACGATTGCCTGCCAGCTTGCAACTTCTCATGGTACCTTCTTACCTTGGTCTCCATATTTTCTTAAGTTTCAGTTCAAGAGATGCTTTCTACCACCTTCCTATCTACTACATAAGCAACCGTGTAGAGTTATATTTGTTCGAAGTTTCCCCCTTGTCTTTTCCATAAGTACGATGGAGCTCCTGAAGGAAGAATGACAACTTTGTCATGATGCCCTGAAGTAGAGAACTAAAGACATCAATGAAAATGATCGGCTTCTTCGGGAAGAGTAACCCAGAACAAAAAGATCCGTTAGAATTTCATAATCAAAACATCCCCACTTACCCCACCACTTAAATCTCGGGATGAGATTTCTTGTAGTGGAGGAGATTTGTAATACCCTGGGTGCCTGCTACAGTAAACTACTGTTAGTGGTGCCATGTCATCACTTTTAATTTTTGCTAATCATCACTTTGTTCCAAACCAACCTCAAATTCAATTTTTAATTAAAATTCAAATTATTATTTCTTCTAGTACTAAAAAAAATGTTTACAATATGTCATAAAATCTCCAAGTATTTGTAATAATAGTGTCAGCTCCATTTGGATGTCCGAATTGTCCCTGTATAATAACTTCGTGGACTAGCAGCCATTTAACAGATCGTTTAAATCTCTAGAAATGTTTAAAGATTTTCAAATGCCATGAGACTTTTTGTAAAGCACCACAATATTACAATGGAATTGTGTCCCAAGTTTCAACATTGGCAAAAGTCATTTAGTCAGAAACTAAATGCAAAGTTGAGGCAAAATGCAAAACAGAAATTTAGAAAGGAGAAAACCTCACTGTGTTATTAGGCCCTAGTGCAGACAATGTAAGGCCCAGCGCACCAAACCTCCACGTCCTCTTCCTCTGTTCATCAAGAACAACGTGGATGACACGAGCACGTCCATGGCTTGGATTGCCATGCGCCAGCCATTGGCGCCCCCTGGCCGCCTAAAAGACTGACCCCGCGACCCTGATCAAACCCTAGCACTACCCCATCTTCCCCCTCGCTGTCCTCCTCGATCTGGAGAGGCACCCGATGCTGTATTCGCCATCGCCGCGTCGATCCTGCGGCCACCGACCGCCTCTCATCTCACCCGTGTGTCTAGGAGATCCATCACGTTGCGCTCGTCCTCGTCAACTACTCCGTTTGCACCTTGATGCCCCAACACGATGCCACAGTCAACTTCTTCACCATCATAGCCGCTGCACCTCGCCGTTGATTCGCTGCTCCGGGCCATCCCCAACACCTCTCGAGCTCGCTGTCGACTTCCCCCCAGTGGGCCTCCTATGGTTCCCCACTCCCCCTCCTGTTTCCTCTCGGCGTAGGACGTCGAATCCCCCACCCCCGTGAGGCCGTGACCGAGCTCGGCTCCCCATGCCTGAAGCCACGCCCATCACCGCGCCACGCCCTTGCATGCCCGTGGATGCCCCTCCTCTCGCTTCGGTTGCCCCCCTGCACACCGCCTATGCCACGCCCGCATAGCCACAGCCGCCCGCCCACGCCCGCTGGTTCCTCCGCCCAGTGCCCGCGCACTGGCCGCCTTGCTGCAACCCGCGCCCGTGCGTCGCTCCGGCCGCCCGGTGCCTACCACTGCTTCTGTCGCTGCTCCTGCCGGTGGCTCGCACATGCCCACTGCTACTGGCCACGACCAGCGCGCCAGCCGCCCTCAAGCACGGACTCACCTGGCCCGCGCTCGCTCACCGCCACTACCACCTCCTATACTCAACGTCGGCGCCGCCTCAGGCCACCCGACCTGCTGCCACAACCACCTCTAGGCGCATCTCATCGCCCCCAATTGAACGCGCCCGTCCGCGTGTCAGATGGACACCGGGAGGCGTATCCCGCCCAACTCCGGTGTAGATCCGCCGCGGGAGAGGCTCGCCGGAGCTCTCTCAGGCACCTCATCGACGTGGCCAGCCTGGCCCCCCTTGGGTTGCTGGCGGGTGGCCCCCAGCTAGCCCTTTGACCAGTTGACCGACATCAACTCTGACTGGGTAGCCCCTTGTCACTGACTGGTGGGCCCGCCTCTAATTCCAATAAATTAGTTAATACAATTAATTTAATCTAACTAGTCATTGACAAGCGGGCCCCATCCTTTAATCAACATTCTAATAATTAAAACTTATTTACTTAAACTAATTAGCCACTAACAGGTGGGGCCTACTGGCTAATTAACATAGGTTAGTTAAATTAACCACTACTAATTAGTCCAGTCACTCACCAATGGGACCCACTGGACCCACTGGTCAACTTGGACTAATCAGCGAGTATGTTGACTTGCTAACATCATGCTGACATCAAGCTGACATCACAATTCCTTTCCTGTTATTATAAATAATTTGAAAATTTTGCTATAATATTCGAAAATTTGTAGAATTTAAACCATGGCTCAGATCGAAAAACTTTATACATGAAAGTTTCTGAGAACGACGAGATGAATCCGAATACACGGTGCATTCGTTCGCCACGCGTCCCTAGCATAGCGAACATCAAACCTTCCCCCTCTACCTCATCTGTCCGAAAATGGCTAACCCCCGGGAAAACTTTCCCGAATGCTATCCCCCTTCGCCGGTAGCGTATAGCACTGCGTTAGAACACCCCTAGCCCTGCGTGTTACCCCGTCTTGCAACTATGTTGCATCTGTTTGCTCTATATTTACTGTTTCTTCCCCCTCTTCTTCTCCGGTAGACCACGAGACAGCTGTTGATGTCCTTGTGATCAACTACGTCACCGGCAACACTACTTCCTTTTCAGCAGAGCTTCCAGGCAAGCAAACCCCCCTTATTCATTCTGATATCGCCCATTTCTTTCCCTCATGCTTGCATTAGAACTGCTACTGCTTTTGTATGATCATATTCTAATGCATGGCCTATTGTTGTTACCTGCTTTCGTACCTTACCTGATTATTCTAAACTGCTTAGTATAGGTCAGTTAGAGATCCATTAGTGACCCCCACCTTGTCCCAGTTGCCCCGCTTTATGTTCAATGACTCGGTCAATGTGATCGATGTCCAGGCCCCGACACCGCACATCACCACCCCCCCTTAGTTGTACGACTCTGCATTACTATCGAGTGCCGAGGGTGATACCTCATAAGCACTTCTGATGTTAACCCTATAGTGTAACTATTCGGTCGTGGTCATCGAGGGTGATTCCTCCTTCACCACTCCCGAAAATGACTCTGTCGTGCAACCCCTCAAGTGTGGACCATCGAGGGTGATTCCTCCAAGTCCACCTTGACGGTTACATCGAGTGGGGGTGATTCCTCAGGTTTCCCCCTTGTTGTTTTGGACACATGGTTACTTTGACATATGACAGAACCATGATGACATTGGGTCAGCCCCGAGGGGTACCCGCGAGTGATGCGAAGTCGGGTTGATCTGGAGGATACCCACAACTTTTCCATGCAGCGCGGTCGGCCATTCTTAGCCCTTGCCGCTAGTCCGTGAGGCGGGGCGACGGGACCACATATCGTGGATCATTGATCGTTACCGCACTGCCAAGACACTAAGGATTTGGATATTTGATTTGAGTAGGCCTCTGGCCTTTTTTGCACTAACCACCACATGGGAATAATTATGGGCACTCTGCATTGTTTGTATCAGCCGAAAGCTCACTAACGTCAGCGATGGAGCGACATGCATCGGGTTGGACTGCGTAAGCACCTTCCTTTTATAAGGAGGTTGCCATGTCTGCTCACCGGCCGCCCTCGTAACACGCAGGATTGCAAACGACGATTGGCTCATGAACCCTTTCCATTTAGGATGTAGACCGGCGTGATGGCCTCTCTGTTGATCCTAGGTAGGACTACTATGTGTTGATAGGCCGAGGCCGGTCATGACCTGATGGTGTGTCCGGCCGGAGTTGACCGAGCGTGTTGGGTGGTGCACCCCTGCTGGGAAAATTAACTATCCGAATAGCTGGGTCCATGGTAAAGGATTCTTAGATTTGTATCCTGATCGATACAACTAGAACTGGATAATGAATGCTGAGGCATGTAATGGATATGTGGCTCCGAGATTGCTTTCCCACAGGGAGTCGGGGAAGGATCTCTGAGCGTTATTTGTAACACATGTTTGTTATATATGAACTGGTATTCTATACTCTTCTGATTGCTGCAAGATGATTGGAGCTGCTTGAAGATGCTAGTCTTCGATAGGTTAGGATTTCCCCTTCTCTTCTGGCATTCTGCAGTTCAGTCCACAGATACCACCCACTTCATTGATACCAATGTATATGTAGTGTATATCCTTGCTTGCGAGTAATTTGGATGAGTACTCACGGTTGCTTTGCTCCACTTTCTCCACCACTTTCCATTCTTCTCGGATGATGCAACCATATGGTGGATCCTAGCATCCAGACGCAACCTTCAATGACGAATACTACTACACCGAGGGTGCCTATTACTATGTGGAGGCGGACGACAACCAGGAGTAGTTAGGAGGCTCCCGGGCAGGAGGCCTTGCCTTTTCTATCGACGTTGCTTTTGTGCTAGGCTTCTTAAGGCAAACTTATTTAACTTATGTCTGTACTCAGATATTGTTGCTTCCGCAGATTCTTGTGTATTCGAGCTTATGTATTCAAGCCCTCGAGCACTAGTGCAGGATGCTGCTAACGCGACACTACGACCAGAGACCCTTTGACAAAACTGTGTGTGATGCATTAATCGCAAAAGGTGGTGTAAAAAATCCGTCAAAAAAGGTGCAAAACATTTGCGATGACGGATGCATCAAACACGGTTCAGATTTTAGTTTCGTGGGTGATGTTGGGCATACGGTTCAGTGCAATTAACTGTTTGCGATGAGGAGCAACAAAAGAAACGGGTAGCCAGATGAAGGTGTGTGCAATAAACAGCATACGATTCACTAGGGTGAACCGTTTTTTATTGGGAAACACAAAAGAAATGGATAGCCAGATCAAGGTCTATGCGATATACGACATGCAGTTCACTCGGATGAACTGTTTGTGTTGAGACAAGAGAACATAAACGGTTCAATATAACAAGATGTGTGTGATACGCGACAAACAAGTCTGTAATTAGAAATGTGTGCGAAGACCAATAATAACACAGACGATTGTTGCTAATAGGACATGTGTGTTGTGCGATGATTGCATAAAGAACAACAACATATATATACACACTTATAAGGACATGGTTGCATAACCAAATTAAACATCCACTTACATAGGTGGCTACTACAACCATGGCATTTGCACACACCAAAGTAAACTATTACATGCATAATTACATAGGTGGCTACTACACACATGCCATTTCCACACACCAAAGTAAACTATATATTACATGCATGATTAACTAGCATAAATGATCATCTAATCATCATCTACTGCTTGTGATGCTTGCTCTGCTTGTGGCTTGATCCGAGCTTGTCGATTTGGGTAACGAGTCACTTCCTCATGTCAATGATCCTCCTGTGCATCTCTTAGCATATGTACAGGCTCTTGGCCGCGAACCTAGGGTGAGGTTCATCTAGTTGCCGCATCCAGGCCCTGTGCCAGGATACGAGACTTGTTCTCTAGGCATCCTACTTCATCTTTTCGTAGTAGGGGTCGATGATGGCCGAGGCGAGTTCAACCAGGGAGTCCTTCTTCGTGCTACCCTAGACCCTGTAGTGCTCATGGATTTGAACAAGGTTCTTCAAGGCAAGCCCGTAACACTGAGCGATTTTACATCGTCGATGGTTTCCACCATAGCAAACTTGTAGTCGGTGCTGTTGAAAAAACTGGCGAAACTACTGCAAGGCTCTGTGGCCATGCAGTAGTGGTAGATGAGGACATGATGGCGCACGCACAACTAGGCGATGACAACCTTATGATCTTTGCCGGGAACACCGGCGGTGTACTGGAGGTCGATGCCGACCACCTTGTACTTGTCTCCAGCAAGCAACTGCTCAACGGTTTTGATGTAGTCGTCCAGCACGGCTGGGTGGATGGTGTACACCACCGAGAGATCCATCTCCCTCATGTGGGTCTCCACTTTATGCTCGCCAAACTCCATTGGAGTGCCTCTAGACATCCTCTCTCTATGTGTCATCATGGTGTGCTTGTTGTGTTGTGGGGCGCAATCGAAAGGTTGAAGAGATTAAGGTTATAATGGTCGCGAGAATTAAAGGGGAAGCAGGACGTCCTGGAATATCGATCGGCACGCCCTAATGGCAGTTGTAATTCGCAGCGCGTTACTCCATCGTGCCGCACGTAACTGCATCGCATGGCAACGAGCAACCACATGCATATGGGGCCCCCGATGTGATCGTCCGCAGACCCAACCACTGGCAGAGCGCACACGGAGGGACGCGAGAAGAGCGCTCCATGGTCGCCTCAATCGGGCAGTTGAACACGCAAGGAAAAACTGCCCACAACTCGAGCACGCCGTGACGCCTAACAGTGAGCACAGCGTGTTGCGGAGCCTAACGACAAGCAAAGCTTGCCGAAGGACGCGAGAAGAGGCGAGCGATGTTGGAGATATCAAGCACGAATCAGATTAGAGTTGCGTGTGCAATACGTGGCATACAATTGATCCATCCTAGCTGTTTGTGATGGAATAAGCCATGTGTGTTGTGGGCAGACGCTTGCTGGTATATAACCTCAAATTTAACCAACAAAATGTTAATGCATGTTACAAAAATTATATAACTGGAAACTATGTTCAAATACGAATCCAATGACATAATCTTTGGCGACATGCATTCATATTTTATTAATTAAATCCTCTGCTTGTAGACCAGGACGGGGGTATAGTAGGTAAATAAATTGCAAACGTCTTTTTATTAAACGTATGTGTACGTGTCCTTTTGTCCTCCTCTCGCACGTCTTTTCACCCCGCTGCCGGCCTGCCACAGACGGTTCGAGCGCAAGCTTGAGCAGTCGCGCGGCGGCGTTCTTTTGGCCAAACGTTGGTGAGCCCGTTCCCGCGCAACCACGCAGTTTCCCGCACAAGCTTCCCGCCCGACTCAGTAGAATCCCCCAAAATCCCAATGCTTACCAGCCTACTATATAAACCCTCACGGCGGGCGAGTCCTGCATCGCATTTCTCCCTCCCTCCCTGTAGCTTATCTCGCCTGCTTCTCCCACAATTGCCAATGGCACCGGTCCGTCGTCGTTGCTCAGCCACTCTGCCGTAATCAGAGCACAACTCCAGCTAGGAGGCTACACCACGGCGGCGGCGCAGTCCCCGGCGTTGTGTAGTGCGCGTGGCGTCCCTATTGGGTGTGCACGCAAGACCCACCACACGCTCGGCCGCTCGTGCCTTCGGCAGCTATTGCCGGCCGCCGTTGCCGCCACAGCTCCATCAAAAGCCAGGGCCATCGCCTGCTCCACCGCCGCAGCCCAAAGGCGGGAGGTGGTCGTCATGGCCGACACCCCACTAGCAGCCACCGTGTCCATCACCCGCTCCGCCACCACGACCCGAAGGCGGGAGGTGGTGGTCGTGGCTGCCACCCCATCGTCAGCCGCCGTGACAGCCAGCCCACCGTCGACCACCGGGATCATCACCTGCTCTGCCACCGTGGCCCGAATGAGGGTGGCGGAGGTGGAGGCCCGCACGTGTGGCAGCGACCTTGCGCGCTACATCGAGTTCCTGTTGGAGGAGGAGGAGCGCCTCGTCAAGCACGCAAAGAGCCTTACGACCACCATGGTCGCGACACATGCCAACACAGAGGTGAGGAATCAGGAGATCTACAAGTAGTCCAGCCGCTTCGAGAGGGGTCGTCTGGAGCGGCAGAGGACAATCGAGGTGAGCGTCAGCAGCGGCAGACACCGTATTGCAGTTGTCTAGCTCGTCGATAGGATCCTCCTCCTCTTCCTCTTACTGAGCGCGCTCGGCAGAGGAAAGGCTGCTAGAAGTAGTACAAAGCCCCTCCGTAGTAGTAGTATTTAGGGGCTATTTTGTTCAGTTCACCTAACTATAGATGTGGTGGAACTCTACAACGTACTTAAAATTAGCTAGTATATATAGTTGAACCTGCTATTTCAGTACGTGGTTGGCAACAATTGGGGAAAAGTTTGGTTGGTTCAGCTATCGAGTTGAGCTGTTTGTATAAATTAAGCACGACTGCTTAATGTATGAATGGAATCTATGCTTAATTACTGAATTTTAGTTGCAAAAATTAGATAGTGCTAGTGATTTTTAGCTGCATAATTTGACAAATCGCAGTGTTACAAGGATTGAGAATTGGCAATGTTAGTAGATCAATAAATGTCAATCTTTCCAGTTTGACAAATGGCAATATACCCAATATGACAGATGCAAATCTTACCAAATTGTCTATACGTGGTTGCACATGGGTCATCCGAAAAAACCGTTTGCGTTGAAGGGAGGTAGAAATCCTGCTTGCCAAATTTTCTCTTGGCTTAGCGCCGAAGTATCGCTTTGCATACCTTATTCAATATGAACCGTTTGTGTTCAAGGGATGCACAAATCCTGCGCAGCGAATATCCCTTGGCTTACTGCGGAAGACCATAGTTCTCACTTTGCATACAGGTGTTCTATCTAAAATGTTTGCGATGAAGAGCTGCACAAATTCTGCTCGACACATTTTCCATTGGTTTACTGGGGAAGCTGTCAGTGTACATATGGGTGTTCTATCTAAAATGTTTGCGATGTTAGAGTGGCAACTAGTTGTTTCAAAATGCCTTTGTTGACTGTTATTCGACTGTGTCTTCTCTCTAAATGGACACGAAAATTACCACAGCATGTCGGGTGCCATTCCATGATAGCATGCCAAGTTTCCTGAATTTCAGATGAGATTTGGATTTACTAGAATTTAAAAACAAAGTATCTCAACATTTTGTTGGCAATCAATAGTGCCCTAGTATTTGAATTCGTTCCCGTTTTCTTGCATGGGACCTAAGCATGCACCCAAGGACACATATTTGATTTTTCAGCCAGTTTATATGACCCGGAGCATGTACATGTAGTTCACATTTGAATTATGCACATAAAATGCCTAGAAACCCTAGTTAATGTATAAAAATGTCCAAACGAACCCCAAAAAATTCCAAAATTTAAAACAACACTCCTCTTGTTTTATTTTGACACTAGAAATTTTTTGAAAGCAATAACCTGCAATGGGTATCGTTTCGTCCCCAAAGGTGGCACATTCCCTACCGAAACCATCAGGCTTGTTGTGAGAAGCTTATACCCAAACCTGCCCCAAACGGGACAAAAAATTTACCACGGCATGTCGGGTGCCATTCCATGATAGCATGCCAGGTTTCATGAATTTCAGACGAGTTTTGGATTTACTAGAATTTACAAACCAGGTATCTCAATGTTTGCGGCCGAGTGGCGGTGGCAGGGTGTTTGACATTCGTTCCCACTTCTTGCATGGGACCTAAGCATGCAACCAAGGACACATATTTGAATTTTCAACCAATTTATATGCATTAGAGCATGTGCATGTATTTGAAATTTGAATTATGCACATAAATGCATTGAAAACTCAATTAATGCATAAGAATGTCCTAACGAACCCCAAAAAATTCCAAAATTTAACACAACACTCATGTTGTTCTATGTTGACACTAGAGAAACAAATTGAAATCAAGAGGAGGCAACGGCTATTGTGTGAACTAGAAAGGTGAAACGTTCCCTACCGAAACCACCAGGCTTGTTGTGTGAAGCTCTGGTTTGTGAGAAGCTCATACCAAACCTACCCCAAATGGGACAAAAATTTTACGATGACATGTTGATGCCGCTCCATGATAGCATGCCATGTTTCATGAATTTCAGACAAGTTTTGGATTTACTAGAATTTAAAAACCAGGCATCTCAATGTTTGTGGCCAAATGACGGTGGCAGGGTGTTTGACATTCATTCCCAATTCATGCATGGGACCTAAGTGTGGCAGTCCTGGATTAGGGTGTCCTCGGGAGTCCGGTCTATTGATGTAGGCCGGATCAATGGGCCGTCAAGATACAAGATGGAAGATTATCCCTCGTGTCTGGTGGGAAATCTCACATGCGTGGATGGCAAGTATAGGTGTCTGGATATCTTATTCCTTTCTGTAAAACCTACTTTGGACAACCCTAAGCCCTTCTGGTGTCTGATACGTCTCCAACGTATCTATAATTTTTGATTGTTCCATGCTATTATATTACCCCTTTTGGATGTTTATGGGCTTTATTTTACACATTTATATCATTTTTGGGAGTAACATACTAACCGGAGGCCCAGCCCATATTGCTGTTTTTTTGCCAATTTCAGTATTTCAAAGAAAAGGAATATCAAACAGAGTCCAAACGGAATGAAACCTTCGGGAGTGTGATTTTTGGAACAAACGTGATCCGGAGAGCTTGGAGTGCAAGTCAAGAAGCTTCCGAGGGCCCCACGAGATAGGGGCCACACCCCCCTGGAGGGCGCGCCCCCTATTTGTGGGCCCCTCGGGCGACCACCAACGTACTTCTTCCTCCTATATATACCTACGTACCCCGAAAACATCCAGGAGCACCACGAAACACAATTTCCACCGTCGTAACCTTCTGTATCCGCGAGATCCCATATTGGAGCCTTCGCCGACACTCAGCCGGAGGGGGAATCAACCATGGAGGGCCTCTACATCAACATCCTTGCCCCTCCAATGAGTTGTGAGTAGTTTACCACAGACCTACGGGTCCATAGTTATTATCTAGATGGCTTCTTCTCTCTTTTTGGATCTCAATACAATGTTCTCTCCCTCTCTTGTGGAGATCTATTCGATGTAAACTCTTTTTGTGGTGTGTTTGTCGAGATCCGATGAATTGTGGGTTTATGATCAAGTTTATCTATGAATAATATTTGAATCTTCTCTGAATTCTTTTATGTATGATTGAGTTATCTTTGCAAGTCTCTTCAAATTATCAGTTTGGTTTGGCCTACTAGATTGGTCTTTCTTGCCATGGGAGAAGTGCTTAGCTTTGGGTTCAATCTTGCGGTGTTCTTACGCGGTGACATAAAGGGTTGCAAGACACGTATTGTATTGTTGCCATCGAGGATAACAAGATGGGGTTTATATCATATTGCATGTGTTTATCCCTCTACATCATGTCATCTTGCTTAATGCGTTACTCTGTTCTTATGAACTTAATACTTCTAGATGCAGGCAGGAGTCGGTTGATGTGTGGATTAATAGTAGTAGATGCAGGCAGGAGTCGGTCTACTTGTTATGGACATGATGCCTATATACATGATCATGCCTAGATAATCTCATAACTATGCGCTTTTCTATCAATTGCTTGACAGTAATTTGTTCACCCCCCATAATACTTATGCTATCTCGAGAGAAGCCTCTAGTGAAACCTATGGCCCCCGGGTCTATCTCTTATCATATTTGCTTTCAATCTACCTTTATTTGCATCTTTACTTTTTGCATCTATACTACAAAATACCAAAAATATATTTATCTTATCATACTATCTTTATTAGATCTCACTTTCGCAAGTGGCCGTGAAGGGATTGACAACCCCTTTATTGCGTTGGTTGCGAGTTCTCAGTTTGTTTGTCTAGGTGCGTGGGACTTTTGAGGAGCCTCCTACTGGATTGATACCTTGGTTCTCAAAACTGAGGGAAATACTTACGCTACACTTTGCTGCATCACCCTCTCCTCTTCGAGGAAAACCAACGCAAGCTCAAGACGTAGCAAGAAGGATTTCTGGCGCCTTTGCCGGGGAGGTCTTCGCTCAAGTCAAGACATACCAAGTACCCATCACAAACCCATCTCCCTCGCATTTACATTATTTTCCATTTGCCTCTCGTTTTCCTCTCCCCCACTTCACCATTGCCGTTTTATTTGCCCTCTCTTTCCCAATCTCCTCCTCTCTTTTCACTTGCTGTTTTTCTGTTTGCTCGTGTGTTGGATTACTTGTTGTCATGGCACAAGATAATACCAAGTTGTGTGACTTCTCGAATACCAATAATAATGATTTCCTTAGTACTCCGATTGCTCCTCTTAATGATGTTGAGTCTTGTGAAATCATTACCGCTTTGTTGAATCTTATTATGAAAGATCAATTCGCCGGCCTTACTAGTGAAGATGCCACTACTCATCTAAACAATTTTGTCGATTTGTGTGATATGCAAAAGAAGAAAGATACGGATAACAATATTGTCAAATTGAAGTTATTTCCATTTTCACTTAGAGATCGTGCTAAAGTTTGGTTTTCGTCTTTGCTTAAAAATAGTATTGATTCTTGGAACAAGTGCAAAGATGCTTTTATCTCTAAGTATTTTCCTCCCGCTAAGATCGTCACTCTTAGGAACGATATTGTGAATTTTAAACAAGTTGATCATGAGCATGTTTCCCAATCTTGGGAAAGAATGAGATTGATGTTTCACAATTTCCCTACTCATGGTCTGAATTTATGGATGATCATACAAAATTTTTATGCCGGTTTGAACTTTGCTTCTAGAAATCTCTTAGATTCGGCCGCGGGAGGCACCTTTATGGAAATCACTTTAGGAGATGCTACAAAATTGCTTGATAATATTATGGCTAATTATTCTCAATGGCACACCGAAAGATCTTCTAGTAAAAAAGTGCATGCTATAGAAGAAGTTAATGTTTTGAGTGGAAAGATGGATGAACTTATGAAGATGTTTGCTACTAAAAATACTCCTCTTGATCCCAATGATATGCCTTTGTCTTCCTTGATTGAGAATAATAATGAATCTATGGATGTGAATTTTGTTGGTAGGCATAGTTTTGGAAACAATGCTTATAGAGGAAATTTTAATGCTAGACCGTTCCCTAGTAATCCCTCTAATAATTATGGAAATTCCTACAATAATTATTATGGTAATTTTAGTAAGATGCCCTCTGATTTTGAGAATAGTGTGAAAGAATTTATGATTTCTCAAAAGAATTTTAATGCTTTGCTTGAAGAAAAATTGCTCAAAGTTGATGATTTGGCTAGGAATGTTGATAGACTTTCGCTTGATGTTAATTCTCTTAAACTTGGATCTTCTTCTCCTAAGCATGATATCAATGAGTCTCTCAAAGTAATGAGAATTTCCATTGACGAGTGCAAGGAAAGAACCGCTAGATTGCGTGCTAAAAACGAAAGCTTTATAAAAGCGTGTTCTTTTAGTCTTCATGAAAATAATGATGAAGATCTTAAAGTTATTGGTGCGTCTCCGATTAGATCTATGTTTTGCAATATGAATTTTGATGATTATGGGAGTGATGATGAATCAACTTTTCCTAGAAGGCGTCCCAAAAATTCGGAGTCTTTAGATCTTGATGTTAAATTTGGTAAAAGTGAGATCGAAGAATCCTCAACTTCTAATAATATTGAACCTACTATCTCGGATTTCAAGGAATTTGATTATGATAATTGCTCTTTAAAAGGTTGTATTTCCTTGTTGCAATCCGTTGTTAATTCTCCTCATGCTTATAATCAAAACAAAGCTTTTACCAAACATATTGTTGATGCCTTGATGCAATCTTATGATGAAAAACTTAATTTGGAAGTTTCTATACCTAGAAAACTAGATGATGAGTGGGAATCTACTATAAAGATTGGAATTAAAGATTATGAGTGTTTTTCTTTGTGTGATTTGGGTGCTAGTGTTTCCACGATTCCGAAAACTTTATGTGATATTCTAGGTTTCCATGATCTTGATGATTGCTCTTTAAATTTGCACCTTGCGGACTCCACCATTAAAAAGCCTATGGGAAGGATCAATGATGTTCTTATTGTTGCAAATATAAATTTGGTGCCCATAGATTTTATCGTTCTTGATATAGATTGCAATCTTTCTTGCCCTATTATTCTTGGTAGACCTTTCCTTAGAACGATTGGTGTGATTATTGATATGAAGGAAGGGAATATTAGATTCCAATTTCCATTAAAGAAAGGCATGGAGCACTTTCCAAGAAAGAAAGTCAAATTACCTTATGAATCTATCATGTGTGCTACTTATGAATTTAGTGCCAAAGATGGCACTCGTTAGATCTATCTTTGTTTTTATGCCTAGCTAGGGGCGTTAAACAATAGCGCTAGTTGGGAGGCAACCCAATTTTCTTTATGTTTTTTGTTTTTGCTCCTGTTTAGTAATAAATCTTGCATATACCATCTATTTAGATGTGTTTTTATCTTTTACTTAGTGTTTGTGCCAAGTAGAACCTAAAGGATAACCTACGATGATAGTTGATTTGATTCTGTTGAAAAACAAAAACTTTGCGTGCACGAATATAATTTTGTTAAATCACAGGAACGTGCTTTTGCGTTGATTCTTTTTTATGCTATTCAATAAACAAATTTTCCAGGACTTCCTATTTCAGTAGGATTTTTAGAGTTCAAGAAGTTTACGTTAGTTACAGATTGCTACAGACTGTTCTGTTTTTGACAGATTCTGTTTTTCGTGTGTTGTTTGCTTATTTCAATGCATCTATGGCTAGTAATTCAGTCTGTGAACCATAAAGAAGTTGGAATATAGTAGGTTTAACACCAAAATAAATAAATAATGAGTTAATTTCAGTACCTTATGTGGTGGTTTTGTTTTCTTTCATTAACGGAGCATATAAGATTTCCTGTTGAGTTTTGTGTTGTAAAGTTTTCAAGTTTTGGGCAAAGCTTTTATGGACTATGCAATAAGGAGTGGAAAGAGCCTAAGCTTGGGGATGCCCATGGCACCCAAATATATTCAAGGATAGACAAAAGCCTAAGCATGGGGATGCCCCGGGAAGGTATCCCCTCTTTCGTCTTCGTTCATTGGTAACTTTACTTGGAGCTATTTTTTTATTCGCTACATGATATGTGTTTTGCTTGGAGCATCGTGTATTATATTAGTCTTTTCTTTTTAGTTTACCACAATCATCCTTGCTGTACACAACTTTTGGGAGAAGCCCATTTGATTAGAATTTGCTAGAATACTCTATGTGCTTCACTTATATCTTTTGAGCTTGATAGTTTTTGCTCTAGTGCTTCACTTATATCTTTTGGAGCACGGTGGTGTCTTAATTTTGAAGAAATTTCTAGTCTCTTGTGCTTCACTTATATTATTTTTAGAGTCTTTTAGAACAGCATGGTATTTTCTATGATCATAAAGTTGGTCCTAGAATGATGAGCATCCAAGTTGGGTATAATAAAAACTATCATAGAAAGTGAATTGGATACTATGATCAACTTGATGCTTGATAATTGTTTTGAGATATGGAGGTAGTGATATTAAAGTCATGCTAGTTGGGTGATTATGAATTTAAAGAATGCTTGTGTTGAAGTTTGTGATTCCCGTAGCATGCACATATGGTGAACCGCTTTGTGATGAAGTTGGAGCACAATTTTATTTATTGATTGTCTTCCTTATGAGTGGCGGTCGGGGACGAGCGATGGTCTTTTCCTACCAATCTATCTCCCTAGGTGCATGCGCGTAGTGCTTTGATTTTTGATGACTTCTAAATTTTTGCAACAAGTATATGAGTTCCTTGGATTAATGTTGAGTCCATGGATTACACGCACTCTTTCACCCTTCCACCATTGCTAGCCTCTCTTGTATCGTGCAATTTTCGCCAGTACCTTACATCCACCATTTACCTTCCTCAAACAGCCACCATACCTACCTATTATGGCATTTCCATGGCCATTCCGAGATATATTGCCATGCAACTTTCCACCGTTCCATTCATATGACACGCATTACTTTTGTCATATTGCTTTTTGCATGATCATGTAGTTGACATTGTATTTGTGGCAAGGCCACCTTCATAATTTTCATACATGTCGCTCTTGATTCATTGCATATCCCGGTACACCGCCGGAGGCATTCATATAGAGTCATATCTTATTCTAGCTTTGAGTTGTAAATCCATAAAAGTGTGATGATCTTCATTATTACAGCATTGTCCTAGTGAGGAAAGGATGATGAAGACTATGATTCCCCCATAGGTCGGGATGAGACTTCGGACTTTACAAAAAGAAAAAAATAAAAAAAGGAGAAAGGCCAAAAAGAAAAAAAGAGGAAAGGCCAAAGAAAAGAAAAAAAGAAAAAAAAAGAAGAAAGAAAACAAAGAAAAGAAAAAATAAAATGAGAGAAAAAGAGAGAAGGGACAATGCTACTATCTCTTTTTCCACACTTGTGCTTCAAAATAGCACCATGATCTTCATGATAGAGAGTATCATATGTTGTCACTTTCATATACTAGTGGGAATTTTTCATTTTAGAACTTGGCTTGTATATTCCAATGATGGGCTTCCTCAAAGTGCCCTAGGTCTTGGTGAGCAAGCAAGTTGGATGCACCCCACTTAGTTTCTTTTGTTGAGCTTTCATGTATTTATAACTCTAGCGCATCCGTTGCATGGCAATCCCTACTCACTCACATTGATATCTATTAATGGGCATCTCCATAACCCGTTGATACGCCTAGTTGATGTGAGACTATCTTCCCCTTTTTGTCCTCTCCACAACCACCCTTCTATTCCACAAATAGTGCTATGTCCATGGCTCACGCTCATGTATTGCGTGAAAGTTGAAAAAGTTTGAGATTATTAAAGTTTGAAACAATTGCTTGGCTTGTCATCGGGGTTGTGCATGATTAAATATTTTGTGTGATGAAGATAGAGCATAGCCAGACTATATGATTTTGTAGGGATAACTTTCTTTAGCCATGATATTTTGAGAAGACACGATTACTTTGATTAGTATGCTTGAAGTATTACTATTTCTTATGTCAATATGAACTTTTATTTTGTATTCATTTGGATCTGAACATTCATGCCACAATAAAGAGAATTACATTATGAATTATGCTAGGTAGCATTCCACATCAAAAATTTCTTTTTTATCATTTACCTACTCGAGGACGAGTGATAACCCACAAGTATAGGGGATCGCAACAGTTTTCGAGGGTAGAGTATTCCACCCAAATTTATTGATTCGACACAAGGGGAGCCAAAGAATATTCTCAGGGGAGCCAAAGAATATTCTCAAGTATTAGCAGCTGAGTTGTCAATTCAACCACACCTGGAAACTTAGTATCTGCAGCAAAGTGTTTAGTAGCAAAGTAATATGCTAGTGGTTGTAATGGTAACAAAAGTAAAGACAGCAAAAGTAATGTTTTTGTTATTTTGTAGTGACTGTAACAGTAGCAACGGAAAAGTAAATAAGCGAGAACCAATATATGGAAAACTCGTAGGCACCGGATTTGTGATGGACAATTATGCCGGATGCAGTTCGTCATGTAACAGTCATAACATAGGGTGACACAGAACTAGCTCTAGTTCATCAATGTAATGTAGGCATGTATTCCGTATATAGTCATACGTGCTTATGGAAAAGAACTTGCATGACATCTTTTGTCCTACCCTCCCGTGGCAGCGGGGTCCTATTGGAAACTAAGGGATATTAAGGCCTCCTTTTAATAGAGAACCGGAACAAAGCATTAGCACATAGTGAATACATGAAATCCTCAAACTATGGTCATCATAGGGAGTGGTCCCGATTATTGTCACTTCGGGGTTGCCGGATCATAACACATAGTAGGTGACTATAGACTTGCAAGATAGGATCAAGAACACACATATATTCATGAAAACATAATAGGTTCAGATCTTAAATCATGGCACTCGGGCCCTAGTGACAAGCATTAAGCATAGCAAAGTCATAGCAACATCAACCTCAGAACATAATGGATACTAGGGATCAAACCCTAACAAAACTAACTCGATTACATGATAAATCTCATCCAACCCATCACCGTCCTGCAAGCCTACGATGGAATTACTCACGCACGGCGGTGAGCATCATGAAATTGGTGATGGAGGATGGTTGATGATGACGACAGCGACGAATCACCCTCTCGGGAGCCCCGAACAGACTCCAGATCAGCCCTCCCAAGAGAGATTAGGGCTTGGCGGCGGCTCCGTATCGTAAAACGCGATGATTTCTTCGCTCTGATTTTTTCTCCCCGAAAGCCAATATATGGAGTTGGAGTTGGCGTCAGAGGGCCACCAGGGGGCCCATGAGGTAGGGCGTGTGCCCAGGGGGAGGGGGCGCGCCCCCACCCTCGTGAGCAGGGTGTGGGCCCCCTGGTCTTCATCTTTGGCGAGGATTTTTTATTGTTTTTTCTAAGGTGTTCCGTGGAGTTTCAGGTCATTTCGAGAACTTTTATTTTCTGCACATAAAACAACACCATGGCAATTCTGCTGAAAACAACGTCAGTCCGGGTTAGTTCCATTCAAATCATACAAGTTAGAGTCCAAAACAAGGGCAAAAGTGTTTGCAAAAGTAGATACGACAGAGACGTATCAACTCCCCCAATCTTAAACCCTTGCTTGTCCTGAAGCAATTTAGTTGACAAACTGAAAGAGAAAACGAAAAACTTTTACAAACTATGTTTGCTCTTGTTGTTGTAAACATGAAAAGCCAGCATTCAAGTTTCAGCAATTATTATGAACTAACCATACTCACAATAACACGTAGGTCTCACAATTACTCATATCAATAGCATAATTAGCTAGCGAGCCATAATAATAAAACTCGGATGACAACACTTTCTCAAAATAATCATAACTTGATATAACAAAATGGTATCTCGCTAGCCCTTTCTGAGACCGCAAAACATAAATGCAGAGCACCTTTAAAGATCAAGGACTGACTAAACATTGTAATTCATGGTAAAAGAGATCCAGTCAAGTCATACCCAATATAAACCAATTATAATGAATGCTAACGACAGTGTGCTCTCCAGCGGGTGCTTTTTAATAAGAAGGGTGATGACTCAACATAAAAGTAAATAGATAGGCCCTTCGCAGAGGGAAGCAGGGATTTGTAGAGGTGCCAGAGCTCGGTTTTGAAATAGAGATAAATTATATTTTGAGCGGCATACTCTCTTTGTCAACATAACAACTAAAAGATGACGATATCTTCCATGCTAAACAAATTATAGGCGGTTCCCAAACAGAATGGTAAAGTTTATACTCCCCCTCCTCCACAAGCATCAATCCATCGCTTGGTCGAAACAACGAGTGCCTCCAACATTCAACGGGTCCCAGGGGGAGTTTTGTTTGCAGTTATTTTGATTTAGTTTGCATAAAGCATGGGACTGGGCATCCCGTTACCAGCCATTTTCTCATGAATGAGGAGCGGAGTCCACTCCTCTTGAGAACAACCCGCCTAACACGGAAGGTAAGGGCAGCTCTAGTTGACATATGAGCTAATCGAGAATGCAAAACAGAATGTTTATTTGAAGGTTTAGAGTTTGGTACATACAAATTTACTTGGAACGGCAGGTAAATACCGCATATAGGTAGGTATAGTGGACTCATATGGAACAACTTTGGGTTTTAAGGAGTTTGGATGCACAAGCAGTATTCCTGCTTAGTACAGGTGAAGGCTAGCAAAAGACTGGGGAGCGACCAACTGAGAGAGCGATGACAGTCGTAAACATGCATTAAAATTAATTTACACCGAATACAAACATGAGTAGGATATAATCCACCATGAACATAAATATCATGAAGGTTGTGTTGATTTGATTCAACTACATGCGTGAACATGTGCCAAGTCGAGTCACTCAATTCATTTAAAGGAGGATACCATCCCATCATACCATATCATAATCATTCTAATAGCATGTTGGCACGCAAGGTAAACCATTATAACTCATAGCTAATCAAGCATGGCACAAGCAACTATAATCTCTAAATGTCATTGCAAATATGTTTACTTCATAATAGCTGACTCAGGAACGATGAATCATCATATTTACAAAAACAAGAGAGGTCGAGTTCATACCATCTTTTCTCATCCCAATAAGTCCATCATATATCATCATTATTGCCTTTCACTTGCACGACCGAACGATGTGTATAATAATAAGAGTGCGCGTGCATTGGACTAAGCTGTAATCTGCAAGCATTCAACTCAAGAAAGAAGACAAGTAATATGGGCTCTAAGTTAAATAAACAATCAGGCATACAAGAGCCACTAAGCATTTTCAATATGGTCTTCTCGACACCCAAAGAAAGGAAAAGAAATAAAAACTATTTACACGGGAAAGCTCCCAACAAGCAAAAGAAGAACATGAAATATTTTTGGGTTTTCATTTTAATTACTACAGCAAAGAAATAAACTACTACTAATTTTTTTGGGTTTTTTCTTAAGGTTTATTAAACACACAAGAAGAAAGCAGGAAAAAGAAAATAAACTAGCATGGATATTACAGTGAAAGAGTATGAGCACCGACATCTAGCAATGAGTGTGTGTGAACATAAATGTAATGTCGGTGGGAAATACATACTCCCCCAAGCTTAGGCTTTTGGCCTAAGTTGGTCTATTGACAGGGATAGCCTGGCGGATTTCCGTAGGGGAAGCTGGGGTCATACTGTGATGCAGCGGCTATCGCCGCCTGAGCTGTAGCGTGGCGTCGAGCAGCCTCCGCTCTCCTCTCATACTCATCTGCCTCCTCTCTGGTAATAATATATCTTCCCTTTGTCTGAAAATCAAAGAAGGCAGGAGGTGGAAGAGCAATATGGACTACATGACGTTTGTTAAAGATTGGTCGATACTGGAGAGGTGGTTCAGTCCTCTCAACAAACTGGTGGGAAACCATAGAATCAAAATCTAAATAAGAAGGGGGTAACTCCATATCACCCTCACGAATGTCTATCTCAAGAAAATTAGCTAAACGGGTTGCATAAATTCCTCCAAAGAAATCTCCGTTATGTCTATTCTGATGCAACCTGCGAGCTACAATGGCTCCCATATGATAAGATTGGTCTCCTGACACAGCACTCCTGAGAATGCTGAGATCAGGGACACACATGTGACATGCTTCATCCTTAGCATTTATGCATCTACCTATGAAGAGAGCGAAATAATGTATAGCAGGAAAGTGAACGCTCCCTATAGTGGCTTGTGTTATGTCTCTAGATTCCCCCATAGTTATTCTAGCAAGAAAGTCTCTATATTCAGATTTAGGGGGATCCCTGACATTACCCCAAGATGGAAGTTTGCAAGCAGAAGTGAAATCCTCTAAGTCCATGGTATAAGATTTGTCATAAAGGTCAAACATGACTGAAGGAGAATTACGCGAAGATGAAAACTCAAACCTCCTCACAAATGAACTTGTGAGATCATGATACTAGGGGCATTTGTCAGCTTCAAAGTCCTCAAGACTAGCGTTACGCAAATATGCACTAAATTCTTCTTTGATTCCTGCTTGATTCATAAAATTTTCTGAAGGCCATTCACAGGGCCTCACAGGAGCGTCTCTTGGTGGTTCCTCGTCAGCATCACATATTGCAAGTCTAGGACCTTGCTTCCTTTGAAGAACCACCTTGGAACGTCCTCCTAAACATATTGTTTCCTCTGAAAAATTTCTGAAATTTATTAGTAGCTTCAAATAAAAGTGAACCAACTTCAATAAAATTGATAGTAACAACTCCCACAAGTGCCTAGAGCCTATATAAAGCAATGGAACTACTTGGAACCATATACATTTGACATGCAAGCTCAAGAACATGGTCACTTATGCAGCACAAATTTGCAATGAATAAAGCACTAGAACAAAAACTAATTGGACCAATGGAGGAGTCACATACCAAGGAACAATCTCCCCAAGCAGTTTTGCGAGAGGAGCTTTGAGAAAGGAGATCGAAAATCACAGCAACGAGGGCTGGAACTCGTGCTTGAGTTGGTTTTTCGTGTTTGTGTGAGGCAGAGGAAGAAGATGGGTGCAGGGATAAGTGGAGGAGGACCACCGTGGGCCCACGAGGCAGGGGGCGCGCCCAGGGGGGTAGGGCGCGCCCTCCACCCTCGTGACCAGGTGGCAGATCCCCCCGCGGTAATTTTTGCAAAGTAAATCCTCAAATATTCCCGAAAAAATCATATTAAATTGGCATGGCATTCTGAGGACTTTTATTTTCGGGGTATTTTTATATTGCATGGATAAGTCAGGAGACAGACAGAAAAATACTATTACTTAATTTCTACTAAATAACAAAAAATATAAAAAGGGTACAGAAAGTTGTGCTTCTAGTTTCATCCATCTCGTGATCATCAAAATGAACCCACTAACAAGGTTGATCAATTCTTGTTAACAAACTCATTCCGAATAATCACGGAACCGGAGACAATTAGAATAACACCAAGTTACCTCAACGGGGATATGAAAATCCCCAATAATAAGAATATCATACTTTTTCTTGATATTAGGGAGAGGAACTTCAAAACCTCCAAATATAATCGATGGAATTTTTCCAATAGAGTTGATACATAAACTTGAGGTTGTTTTCTCGGAAAGTGTACCGTGTGCTCATTGCCATTAACATGAAAAGTGACATTTCCTTTGTTGCAATCGATAACAGCCCCTACAGTATTAAGGAAAGGTCTTCCAAGAATAATAGACATACTATCATCCTCGGGAATATCAAGAATAACAAAGTCCGTTAAAATAGTAATGTTCGCAACCACAACAGGCACATCCTCACAAATACCGACAGGTATAGCAGTTGATTTATCAGCCATTTGCAAAGATATTTCAGTAGGTGTCAACTTATTCAAGTCAAGTCTACGATATAAAGAGAGAGGCGTAACACTGACACCGGCTCCAAGATCACATAAAGCAGTTTTAACATAATTTCTCTTAATGGAGCATGGTATAGTAGGTACTCCTGGATCTCCAAGTTTCTTTGGTATTCCATCCTTAAAAGTATAATTAGCAAGCATGGTGGAAATTTCAGCTTCAGGTATCTTTCTTTTATTAGTAATGATATCCTTCATATACTTAGCATAAGGATTTGTTTAGAGCACATCGGTTAATCGCATACGCAAAAAGATGGGTCTAATCATTTCAGCAAAGCGCTCAAAATCCTCATCATCCTTTTTCTTGGATGGTTTCGGAGGAAAAGGCATGGGTTTCTGAACCCATGGTTCCCTTTCTTTACCATGTTTCCTAGCAACAAAATCTCTTTTATTATAACGTTGATTCCTTGATTGTGGGTTATCAAGATCAACAGCAGGTTCAACTTCTACATCATTATCATTACTAGGTTGAGCATCAACATGAACATTATCATTAACATTATCACTAGGTTCATGTTCATCACCTGATTGTGTTTCAGCATCAGAAATAGAGATATCATTCGGATTCTCAGGTGGTTCAGCAATAGGTTCATTAGAAGTTTGCAAAGTCCTATCATTTTTCTTTTTCTTCCTCTTAGAAGAACTAGGTACATCAATATTATTTCTCTGAGAATCTTGCTCGATTCTCTTAGGGCGGCCTTCAGGATACAAAGGTTCCTGAGTCATTCTACCAGTTCTACTAGCCACTCTAACAGCATAATCATTTTTCTCACTATTCATTTCATCAAGCACTTCTTTCTGAGCTTTAAGTACTTGTTCTACTTGAGTGGTAACCATAGAAGCATGTTTGCTAACAAGTTTAAGTTCACCTCTAATATCGGCCACATAATCACCCAAGCGTTTGATCATAAAGGTATTCTATTTTAATTGTCTACCAAAATAAGCATTAAAGTCATCTTGCTTAAACATAAAGTCATCAAAATCATCCAAGCACTGACTAGCAATTTTAGTAGGAGGGACTTTAGCTTTATCATATCTATAGAGAGAATTTACCTTTACTACCTGTGTCGGGGTATCGGGAGGTTCTTCAGTAAATAAGTAATTGAGATCATATACTTCTTCAACAGGTGCTAAATTAAGACCATATATTTCTTCAATAGGGGGTAAATTCTTAACATCTTCAGCTTTAATACCTTTTTCTTTCATAGATTTCTTTTCCTCTTGCATATCTTCGGGACTGAGAAATAGAACTCCTCTCTTCTTCGGAGTTGGTTTAGGAATAGGCTCAGTAATTGGCTTAGGAGTTGGCTCGGGAGTTGGCTCAGGAGGTGCCCAATTATTTTCATTTGTCAACATATTATTCAATAGAATTTCAGCTTCATCCAGTGTTCTTTCCCTGAAAAGAGAACCAGCACAACTATCCAGGTAATCTCTAGAAGCATTAGTTAGTCCATTATAAAAGATATCAAGTGCTTCAAGTTTCTTAAGAGGATGATCAGGCAAAGCATTAAGTAACTTGAGAAGCCTCCCCCAAGCTTGCGGGAGACTCTCTTCTTCAATTTGCACAAAGTTGTACATTTCCCTCAAAGCAGCTTGTTTCTTATGAGCAGGGAAATATTTAGCAGAGAAGTAATAAATCATATCCTGGGGACTTTGCACACAACCAGGATCAAGAGAATTAAACCATATCTTAGCATCGCCCTTTAATGAGAACGGAAATATTTTGAGTAAATAAAGGTAGCGCGATCTCTCATTATTAGTAAACAGGGCAGCTATATCATTTAACTTAGTAAGATGTGCCACAACAGTTTCAGATTCATAGCCATAAAAAGGATCAGATTCAACCAAAGTAATTATATCTGGATCAACAGAAAAATCATAATAATCCTTATCGGGAACACAAATAGGTGAAGTAGCAAAAGCAGGGTCGGGTCTCATTCTATCTCTAAAAGATTCTTTACTCCATTTAACTAGCAGCCTCTTAAGTTCTTATCTATCCTGGCGAGCAAAGATAGCTGCAGAAGATTCAGCATCAAAAAGATAACCCTTAGGAATAGCAGGAATATTCTCATCATCACTATCATCATCGTATTCAGGTGCAATAATTTCTCTCTCTCTAGACCTAGCAATTTTCTCATCAAGAAATTCACCAAGGGGCACAGTAGTATCAAGCATAGAAGTAGTTTCATCATAAGTATCGTGCATAGCAGAAGTGGCATCATCAATAACATGCGACATATAAGAATTCATAGCAGTAGCAGGTTTAGGTGTCACTAGCTTACTTATAACAGAAGGAGGATCTAGTGCAAGGCTAGATGGCAGTTCCTTACCTCCCCTCGTAGTTGAGGGGAAAATAGTAGTTCGATCATCTTTCAAGTACCAATCTATCCCCCTAGGAGCATGTGTGTAGTGCTTTGGTTTTTGATGACTTCTAAATTTTTGCAACAAGTATATGAGTTCCTTTGATTAATGTTGATTCCATGGATTATACGCACTCTTTCACCCTTCCACCATTGCTAGCCTCTCTTGTATCATGCAATTTTCGCCGTACCTTACATCCACCATTTACCTTCCTCAAAACAGCCACCATACCTACCTATTATGGCATTTCCATAGCCATACCGAGATATATTGCCATGCAACTTTCCACCGTTCCGTTCATATGACACGCATTACTTTTGTCATATTGCTTTTTGCATGATCATGTAGTTGACATTGTATTTGTGGCAAGGCCACCTTCATAATTTTCATACATGTCGCTCTTGATTCATTGCATATCCCGGTACACCACCGGAGGCATTCATATAGAGTCATATCTTGTTCTAGCTTTGAGTTCTAAATCCATAAAAGTGTGATGATCTTCATTATTAGAGCATTGTCCTAGTGAGGAAAGGATGATGAAGACTATGATTCCCCCATAAGTCGGGATGAGACTTCGGACTTTACAAAAAGAAAAAAAAATAAAAAAAGGAGAAAGGCCAAAAAGAAAAAAAGAGGAAAGGCCAAAGAAAAGAAAAAAAGAAAAAAAAGAAGAAAGAAAAAAAGAAAAGAAAAAATAAAATGAGAGAAGAGAGAAGGGACAATGCTACTATCTCTTTTTCCACACTTGTGCTTCAAAATAGCACCATGATCTTCATGATAGAGGGTCTCATATGTTGTCACTTTCATATACTAGTGGGAATTTTTCATTTTAGAACATGGCTTGTATATTCCAATGATGGGCTTCCTCAAAGTGCCCTAGGTCTTGGTGAGCAAGCAAGTTGGATGCACCCCACTTAGTTTCTTTTGTTGATCTTTCATATATTTATAGCTCTAGTGCATCCGTTGCATGGCAATCCCTACTCACTCACATTGATATCTATTAATGGAAATCTCCATAGCCCGTTGATACGCCTAGTTGATGTGAGACTATCTTCCCCTTTTTGTCCTCTGCACAACCACCGTTCTATTCCACATATAGTGTTGTGTCCATGGCTCACGCTCATGTATTGCGTGAAAGTTGAAAAAGTTTGAGATTATTAAAGTATGAAACAATTGCTTGGCTTGTCATTGGGGTTGTGCATGATTAAATATTTTGTGTGATGAAGATAGAGCATAGCCAAACTATATGATTTTGTAGGGATAACTTTCTTTAGCCATGATATTTTGAGAAGACATGATTACTTTGATTAGTATGCTTGAAGTATTACTATTTCTTATGTCAATATGAACTTTTATTTTGTATTCATTTGGATCTGAACATTCATGCCACAATAAAGAAAATTATATTATGAATTATGCCAGGTAGCATTCCACATCAAAAATTTCTTTTTTATCATTTACCTACTCGAGGACGGGTGATAACCCACAAGTATAGGGGATCGCAACAGTTTTCGAGGGTAGAGTATTCAACCCAAATTCATTGATTCAACACAAGGGGAGCCAAAGAATATTCTCAAGTATTAGCAGCTGAGTTGTCAATTCAACCACACCTGGAAACTTAGTATCTACAGCAAAGTGTTTAGTAGGAAAGTAATATGATAGTGGTGGTAACAGTAACAAAAGTAAAGACAGCAAAAGTAATGTTTTTGGTATTTTGTAGTGATTGTAATAGTAGCAACTGAAAAGTAAATAAGCGAGAACCAGTATATGGAAAACTCGTAGGCACCGGATTAGTGATGGATAATTATGCCGGATGCGGTTCGTCATGTAACAGTCATAACATAGGGTGACACAGAACTAGCTCCAGTTCATCAATGTAATGTAGGCATGTATTCCGTATATAGTCATACGTGCTTATGGAAAAGAACTTGCATGACATCTTTTGTCCTACCCTCCCGTGGCAGCGGGGTCCTATTGGAAACTAAGGGATATTAAGGCCTCCTTTTAATAGAGAACCGGAACAAAGCATTTGCACATAGTGAATACATGAACTCCTCAAACTATGGTCATCACCGGGAGTGGTCCCGATTATTGTCACTTCGGGCTTGCCGGATCATAACACATAGTAGGTGACTATAGACTTGCAAGATAGGATCAAGAACACACATATATTAATGAAAACATAATAGGTTCAGATCTTAAATCATGGCACTCGGGCCCTAGTGACAAGCATTAAGCATAGCAAAGTCATAGCAACATCAATCTCAGAACATAATGGATACTAGGGATCAAACCCTAACAAAACTAACTCAATTACATGATAAATCTCATCCAACCCATCACCGTCCAGCAAGCCTACGATGGAATTACTCACGCATGGCTGTGAGCATCATGAAATTGGAGATGGAAGATGGTTGATGATGACGACGGCGATGAATCCCCCTCTCCGGAGCCCCGAACGGACTCCAGATCAGCCCTCCCGAGAGACATTAGGGCTTGGCAGCGGCTCCGTATCGTAAAACGCGATGATTTCTTCTCTTTGATTTTTTTCTCCTCGAAAGCCAATATATGGAGTTGGAGTTGGCGTCGGAGGGCCACCAGGGGGCCCACGAGGTAGGGGGCGCGCCCAGGGGGAGGGGGCGCGCCCCCTACCCTCGTGAGCAGGGTGTGGGCCCCCTGGTCTTCATTTTGGTGAGTATTTTTTATTGTTTTTTCTAAGGTGTTCCGTGGAGTTTCAGGTCATTCCGAGATTTTAATTTTCTGCACATAAAACAACACCATGGCAATTCTGCTGAAAAAAGCGTCAGTCCGGGTTAGTTCCATTCAAATCATACAAGTTAGAGTCCAAAACAAGGACAAAAGTGTTTGGAAAAGTAGATACGATGGAGACGTATCAACGAGCCGGAATTAAGCTTGGGGATGCTTGATACGTCTCCATCGTATCTATAATTTTTGATTGTTCCATGCTATTATATTACCCCTTTTGGATGTTTATGGGCTTTATTTTACACATTTATATCATTTTTGGGACTAACCTACTAACTGGAGGTCCAACCCATATTGCTGTTTTTTTGCCTATTTCAGTATTTCGAAGAAAAGGAATATCAAACGGAGTCCAAATGGAATGAAACCTTCGGGAGCATGATTTTTGGAACAAACGTGATCCGGAGAGCTTGGAGTGCAAGTCAAGAAGCTTCTGAGGGCCCCACGAGATAGGGGGCCACGCCCCCCCCTGGAGGGCGCGCCCCCCTATCTCGTGGGCCCCTCGGGTGGCCACCGACGTACTTCTTCCTCCTATATATACCTACGTACCCCAAAAACATCCAGGAGCACCACGAAAAACAATTTCCACCGCCATAACCTTCTGTATCCGAGAGATCCCATCTTGGAGCCTTCGCCGGCACCCTGCCGGAGGGGAATCAACCACGGAGGGCCTCTACATCAACATCCTTGCCCCTCCGATGAGTTGTGAGTAGTTTACCATAGACCTACGGGTCCATAGTTATTAGCTAGATGGCTTCTTCTCTCTTTTTGGATCTCAATACAATGTTCTCCCCCTCTCTTGTGGAGATCTATCGATGTAAACTCTTTTTGTGGTGTGTTTGTCGAGATCCGATGAATTGTGGGTTTATGATCAAGTTTATGTATGATTGAGTTATATTTGCAAGTCTCTTTGAATTATCAGTTTGGTTTGGCCTACTAGATTGGTCTTTCTTGCCATGGGAGAAGTGCTTAGCTTTGGGTTCAATCTTGCGGTGTGATTACCCAGTGATAGAAATGGTTGCAAGACACGTATTGTATTGTTGCCATCGAGGATAACAAGATGGGGTTTATATCATATTGCATGTGTTTATCCCTCTACATCATGTCATCTTGCTTAATGCGTTACTCTGTTCTTATGAACTTAAGACTCTAGATGCAGGCAGGAGTTGGTCTACTTGTTATGGACGTGATGCCTATATACATGATCATGCCTAGATAATCTCATAACTATGCGCTTTTCTATCAATTGCTGTACAGTAATTTTTTCACCCACCGTAATACTTATGCTATCTCGAGAGAAGCCTCTAGTGAAACCTATGGCCCCCGGGTCTATCTCTTATCATATTTGCTTTCAATCTACATTTATTCGCATCTTTACTTTTTGCATCTATATTACAAAATACCAAAAATATATTTATCTTATCATACTATCTTTATTAGATCTCACTTTCGCAAGTGGCCGTGAAGGGATTGACAACCCCTTTATTGCGTTGGTTGCGAGTTCTCAGTTTGTTTGTGTAGGTGTGTGGGACTTTTGAGGAGCCTCCTACTGGATAGATACCTTGGTTTTCAAAACTGAGGGAAATACGTACGCTACACTTTGTTTCATCACCCTCTCCTCTTCGAGGAAAACCAACGCAAGCTCTAGATGTAGCAGTGTCTATATAAACGGGAGGGTAGATCGGAGGCAGGATCATTACATTGCTAAGCTAGCTATCTAGGGTTAGCAATATCGATCTCGTAGTAGATCAACTCCTGTAACCCCTATACCCTCGAATATAATCAAGCAGGATTAGGGTTTTACCTCCATTAAGAGGGCCCAAACCTGGGTAAACACTGTGTTCCTTTTCCATTGTTACTATTGATCCTCAGACGCACAACTTGGGCCCCCTACCCGAGATCTGCCAGTTTTGACACCGACATTGGTGCGTTCATTGAGAGCTCCGCTGTATTGTCGACGGAAGGATCGATGGCTCACCTCTCCTTCAATGGTGACGCTGCATGTAGGGAGATTTTTCTTCCTGGACAGGATTTCATGTTCGGTGGTTTTGTTCTTCGAGCCAACTCAATTGGCCGCCTCGAGAAGGTCGATAGTTATACCCCCGGCCACCAGATCAGGTTTGGAAACCTGAATTATGTCGATGGGTTTGCGGCCTCGGCCGCCACTCTATGTCCCATCCAAGAGGACTCTTCAGATCCCCTACCAGATCTCGTCCAAGGGTCAACACCAGCACTCACCTTGGCCCCAGATCTAGAGCAGGACTTATCGTCCGAAGACGGGAGCGTAAGCCCCGCCGGAGCTCTTCCCCTTATCAAACTTCCTACCGAAGACCCAGATGCAGGCTTAAACTTGACTCCGGGCAACCTGTCCGAACTGCCGAGGTCGGCACCAAGCCGAATACAGCGTGGCAGGCCCACGGTTTCCAGCCCCCCTCCTGCTCTTAGATGAAGCGTTGGGTCTGATGCAGTCTCCCGCCATTACGGAGGCCTTACCTCCAAACTGCACCCAGCCTAGGCTGGGGGCTGAGAGAGGGGAATTTTACGCCCCACCGACCACCCACTTAATAGCCACTATTGAGGACTTAACCTACATGTTGGACTATGTGTCCGAGGACATCGACGACATGGACGACGATGCCGAAGACGACCAAGCCAAGTCCCAGCTGTTACGGGGCGTTGGACGGTGTCGGTGGGAAATGACACCAATGGGATCACTGGAATCCCTTCTACGGTTGCGGGGCGCGGGGATCGTGAGAAGAGCGGGACTAGTAGACAACACAAGGGGGATCTACCCAGGTTCAGGCCGCGAAGATGCGCAAAACCCTACGATCCTGCTTTGGTGGATGTATTAGTGTTCTTGAGCTCTCGAACTAGCTCTAGGTGGTGCCAGGTTCGAAAGAGCCGAATCCCTTCACAGTGTGCCAGGGGCCTCCTTTTATAGGCAAAAGGGGCTGCCACAGTGGCACACAGGAGGTGGAGGGTGCTACAGCATTGTGAGCTTATTGCTAGTATTACAGGACAAAGCGCATTCAATGCAGAGCTTAGGTGCCCCTCCACTTTATCGGGGGCGGGAGCGAAGCCCGTCTCATCCATCGCCGCTCCTCCTCGTTTCGACACGTGCCCCGGCCAGCGGTGCATGCAGTGCCATGTAGGCAGGCAGGCAGCTGAGGTGGCGCGGTGGTGGAGCCTCCACGAAGGACTGCATGTTTCCATGCAGGTGCATGCCCACCTGGTTGGGTCGGCAGCTGTATGCGAACGGTGGCGAAGACTTGGCTGGCGCGGGCCTAGCAGTGGCCCTGCCCATGCAATTGGCGAGGGTCTTGCCGGGTGGCCCGGCAAGGGTCTTTCCATGGCTCGCTGACTTCCCTGGCGAGGATCTTGCTGGGGGTCTCGTGGGTTTCTTTGGTGCGGATGGTTGCCTTCCTATCCTCATTTGATCTTGGCTATCTTATGTCTTCACAAAGATCTGCATGCCACCACGGAGGTGCCTCCTGAGCCCTGCCTCAACGCGTTTATCTGGCGTTTGGTGGGCTCAAGGGTGGCTCACTCAGCTGGTGTGGGCGAGCTGCCCCGGCAAGGGTCTTGCCGGGGCTGCTGAGGCTGCCTCGACAAGGGTCCTTGCCGGGGTTACCTGCTTTGCCCATTCGATCTTTGTGGCCTTGGCCCCTGTCGTTGCTTTGTCTGCTTTGTGCCTTCGGCTTCTCTCTGGCTTTCCTTCCCTGCCCTGTTATGCGTGGCCGTGGCGGGAGGCTCTGACTGCCCGTGCACAAGTAAAGGGGTCAAAAGCAGAGCCCCTACTTTTGTACACCGACAGGAGCCCCCGGGCCTGGGCCACACATAAGCGCATCGCGTTGTTGGGCCAGGCCCAGAACGGTGCACGGGCAGTTGGGCCGGATTTTTACCGCGGCCACTGTTTCGTCCGCTGCGCTTCCCCACGACCCGCGTTGAACGCGCGATGTGGGGGTCATGCGCGCGCATGACGTGGGAGGCATGCGTTGGACAGCGCTCACATGCATGCGTCGTATCATAGTAATGGGAAAGGGGCGGCCTGCGCCTTCCCCATGAAAAGGAATAACCGCAGGCACGCTGCTCACTTTACCCTCCCATGCGCCTTCCTCCAATCTCAGAACCGCCGCCCCCTTTCTTCCCTTTTCTCGAGCCTCTCTGTCTTCGCCCATCGCCGCCGCGCATCCGCCATCCTCTACTTTTTTGCTTCCCGCAGCTCCCATGGAACCTAAGTCCACGAAGAGCAAGGGAGCAGCGAAGGATGCCGGCGTGTCGGAGCAGTCAAAGAGCGAGCTGGTGGCGCGGTGGGCGCAGTCCGCCTACTTCCCCTTGACGGTAGGCGTGCCCGAGCTTCAGGAGATGTTCAAGGATCTGCGGGGAGTGAAGACGGGGGAGAGAAGACTGGGCATCCCACCATGCATGTCGTCCCCGCTAGCGCCGAGCCTTCCCCACATCGGTATCCTTCTTCGTCGACTATTTTTCTGGCAGGCACTGTCCCCCCTTTTCTAATTTCTTCAAGGAAATCATGCACACCTATGGCTTCCGCCTCTTGGATTTTACCCCAAATGTCGTGGCGTGCGTGGCTCTCTTCGCACATCTCTGCGAGGGCTTCGTCGGGGTGCACCCCAGCATGGCTCTCTTCTGCCATTATTTCTCCCCTCGGATCCAAAAAGGAGGCACCATTGCTGGCTGCGTTGCCTGGATCCCGAGGGCCAAGGGGGCGTACCCGAACGGTGCCACGAAGGAGAGGTGGGAGGAATGGCGGGGCCGGTGGTGCTGGATTGAGGAGAAGGACCCTCCATCATTTTGTGAGGTTTGCTTGAAGCCGCCTGTCTGTGGCGGCGATTGGGGCGACGTTGACGCCGACGACGCGAAGCTCACGGTTGCCACCACCAAAATTCTTCGGCTCACCCAGGCCGGGCTCACCCTCGAGATGATCGGGGCGGACTTCATCCGCCGCCGGATTGCCCCTCTACACGATAAGGGGAGGCCGGCCTGGCTCTTTGTGAACGCCGCCGACATCATGAGGCTCCGCCCCGGCCTCGACAACAACCTGACGGTGTTGTGGCATGCCCATCTTTGCCAGCGAATCTTTCAACTCGAGGTTGATGATGTGGGCGAGGTCGAGCGGTCCGGCAAGCTTGCCAAGGCCACCGCGAAGGCCGGCAAGGTCAACAAGGAGCCCATTTTCAAGCTGCCGGCGGGAGTGGTCCCGCTGAGCAACAACTCTCGCTGGAACGAGATCATCGCCATGATGCCGCTCTTCAACGCGCATGGCCTTAACCTGAACTGGGTTGAGCCGGACGGGCTCGTCGTGCAGGAGTTCTTCAACACCCTGCATGAGATATACGTCGCCGACGAGCCGCGGCTTATCTAGGACACCTCTCCGGCGGAGCTGGACTGTATTGCCGCCAGGGTGGAGGAGGTGAGGCTTGCCGAGGAGGAGGCAAAGCTCGTCAGGGAGGCCGGCAGCACCAGCGGCGTGGTGGACAAGGTCGCGGTGGAGGCGGATGAGGGGGAGCTCGCCCGGTGGGCAGCAGCTGCTGGGTAGGCCAGCAGCGCCGACACCGGGGCTCCCCTCGTCGAAGACGCCGCAGACGGGTCGTTGGAGGAGGAGGGCGAGGAGGGGAGGACCGCGACCGCCGATCCCCCGATCACCAAAAAGAAGCGGGTCCTGCGGCGGGCCACCTCCGGCGAGCCAGTCCGCCTTGACCGGGCCGTGCAGCTGTGGCAAGCCCAGGAAGCGCCCGTGCGCCAGACGAGGGCAGTGGCATTGAAGAAAACGGCGAAAGTCGCGACATCGAAGAAGAGGACATCTGCTTCTTCGTCGTCCAAGCGCGCCCAGACGCCATCGCCTCCTCCCTTGCCAGCAAACATTGGCGCAGGGATTGGGCTTTACTTGTTTGACTTCGGGCCTGTCAGCCCGGAGAGAGAGCTCGGGCCTCTCAGCCCGGAGCGGAAGAAGAAAGCAACAGAGGAAGAGGAGGAAGAGAGCGAAGAGTAAGCCTCTGCTTTCCTCCCTCATTCCTTACACTCCCCCCCAATGGTGTTGCTTACTTGTCTTCATCTTGTGGGGATGTGGAGACGCTGGCCCAGAGGATAAAGAGGGCCAGGATTTCGGCGAGCGGCCAGCCCCCGGCAGGCACCTCCAGTACGCCACTGGTGGTGTCGAGCAGCCCAGACAGCAGCCCGCCATTCCAGCCCCCAGTGTGAGCCCACCACCCACCCTCGATCAATGTGTGTCGTGCATGATGCTTCAGTGTTAACCGTGCCATGGATGCAGGAGAGGAGTAGCACCAAGGGGAGCCACAGGGGGCTTCTCCGATCGTGCCGCCCCCGTCGACTACACTACCCCAAGGGGCGTCCCCGGCAAGGACACCAACCACCGAAGCCGTGCACACGGAGGAGGGGGAGGAGAACGCAGGCGCCGGTGGCTTTGCCTCGATGCTAGACCTTGGCGGAGGAGGGGCTTCCGCCTCTCGGCCCGGCACGGGTAAGCCACTCGCTCTCCACTTCCGCTTGCATTCTTCTTTTCCCCTTTCCCTTATTGACCTTCGATCTTGGCTCCGCCCTATCTCTTTTATGGCGTCCAGTCCTCTCCTCAAAGGACGTCGACGCCACCATCAAGGACGTCACCGCGGATGCTGCGGCGGAGGCGGAGAAGATTGCTGCCGAGGAGAGCACCAGGGGCGCCGCCGAGGATGCCGCCAAGGGGCCTGCCGAAGAGCCCAGCAAGGGGCCTGCCGAGGGAGCCGGCAAGGCCACTGCCGAGGAGGGGGCGTTTGACGACCTGCCCTCCTCCTCCGCTGCCTCGGGCTCCAGCAGGTACCTGAGGGTCAGCAACGACCTCTTCGTCCATCTCCTTGGCGAGTTGAGCACCAAGGCTCCCTTTGAGGGAGAGGTGTTCAACGAGGAGGCCCTTGCCACCGCCAGGCTCGAGGTTGTTGATGAGCCGGGTGTTGGTGGCGCCGGCTCCCAGCAAGAGCAGCTGCTCCAAGCCATGGGCGCTAGCTTCCGGAAGCTCCATGCGCTCCATCGCGCTCGCCTGGATAAGGACAAGTCCAGGACAGCAGTGGTGGAGAAGATGGAGGAGGACTTTGGGGGGCGTGTCGCCGAGGCACAGGACTGGTTCCGCCAGGCCCAGGACGAACTGAAGGCTGCCTAGGGTGAGCTGGCCAACCGTGAGGTGGAGCTTGCCCTGAAGTTGGTCGACATCAAGAAGGCCTAGGAGACAGCGAAGAAGTTGGCCGACGAAGCGGAAGCCGTCCAGTCCCAACACGAGGCCGCACTGAAGACCCAGGAAGAGGACCTTGCCGAGCACGAGGAGAGGCTTGCCGCCATGCTCCACAGCAAGGACGAAGAGGTGGACAAGCTCGTCCTGTAGCAGACCCAAGAGCTGGAGTGGAGGCATCAGGAGGCACTCAACGCCCAGGCTCAGGTCCACGCCGGCAAGGTGAAGGAGCTGGAGGAGCAAGCTCTGAAGCTGGCCCAGGAGAAGTATACACTCAATGGCGCTCTAACGGTGGCGCAGGGCGAGGTCATCAGCAAGTCTGGAGAACTCTCCGAGGCCAACATCTCCATCAAAGACCTCAAGCTGAAGCTGGGAGAGCTCGAGGAGACGCTGTCAGAGGCCAGGACCCGAGAGAGGATCCTTACCAAGGAGCTGGAGACGGAGAAGCAGCTGCTGATGAACAAGACCGCCAACCTCAATGACCACAAAGCGGGCGAGAAACGCTGGCTCGGGCGCCTTGCCACTGTTGCAAACTCGGCAGCCGATCAGCTGGCCATTATGAGGATGCCGGAGATGGGGTACGCCCTAGAAGCAAGCCTGAGCCCCAACGCCAACCTGACCATCTACTTTGAGAAGGTCGTCGGCGCCCTGAAGCGGCTTCACTCCAACCGGGCGGCCTCCATGGCCGAGGAATCCCGGATACTCTGTCGGGGGTCCATGACCAGGGTGCTCACCAAGATTGCGCACTGGCACCCAGACCTCGACTTCGGAGATGTGCTTAAGAGCTTGCCGGAGGATGCCGACATCGCGGCGCTCAATGAGCGTATCCAGCCCATCCTCAGCCGCATCGACAAAATAAAGAGGGTGGAGGGTCGTGAAGATGCGCAAAATCCCGTGGGTTGCTGCTGCAGGTTCATGACCAAGACAATGTTATCTTTAGTTAGAACCGCGGCGGCAATTTGTGTAATATAACTCTGCGATGCTCCTGACACTATGCATGTTATTTTCCTGTTCGATTTTCCTTTGTATGTCCGCCCTACGTCAATTGGGTATGCTTGCCGGCACGTAAACCCAGGGCGGTGATTTGAGGACGGATCCTCATTAGCCTGCCGGGTGTGCTTGTTGCCGGGCAAAGCACCTTGCCGCCCTTGGCACGGCCGCTCGATCTGTCGAGCTTGACTCGAGTCAGAACCGAAAGCATTCCCGATGGCGAAAGGTTACCCTGCCGCTCTCGACGCGGCCACCTGAACTATTGAGCGGACCCGAAACAGGACAAGGGAGTTGCCGATCGCAGGAGGGCCCCTCTGCGTACAGGCTCTCCATACATAGGCCGAACCGTCGAGGACAATAACCTTATATTCAAGGAGAAAAACTTAAAATTCAGCACGACTTAGCTCTCTTGTCGCCGCCTCGGCATCCTTCTTGTCAACGGTCAGCGCCGCCTTCTTGGCCGCCTTCTCCGTAGGAGCCGTGGCGATGAAGAGTAGCTAGGTCAACTACTACACCATATCCTCACGATTGCTCCCCCCTACCTGGTGCGCCAAAGATGTCGGTGGGAAACGACACCAATGGGATCACTGGAATCCCATCTACGGTTGCGGGGCATGGGGATCGTGAGAAGAGCAGGACTAGTAGACAACACAAGGGGGATTTACCCAGGTTTGGGCCGCGAAGATGCGCACAACCCTACGACCCTGCTTTGGTGGATGTATTAGTGTTCTTGAGCTCTCGAACTAGCTCTAGGTGCTGCCAGGTTCGAAAGAGTCGAATCACTTCTCAGCGTAGCATGGGCCTCCTTGTATAGGCGAAAGGGGCTACCAAAGTGGCACACAGGAGGTGGAGGGTGCTACAACATTGTGAGCTTATCCCTAGTATTACAGGACAAAGCGCATTCAATGCGGAGCTTAGGTGTCCCTGCACTTTATCGGGGGCGGGAGTGAAGCCCGTCTCGTCCGTCGCCGCTCCTCCTCGTTTCGACACGCGCCCCGGCCAGCAGTGCATGCGGTGCCATGTAGGCAGGCAGGCAGCTGAGGTGGCGCGGTGGTGGAGCCTCCACGAAGGACTGCATGTTGCCACGCAGCTGCTTGCCCAGCTGGTTGGGTCGGCAGCTGTATGCGAACAGCGGCGAAGACTTGGCTGGCGCGGGCCTGGCAGTGGCCCCGTCAGTGCACTTGGCGAGGGTCTTGCTGGATGGCCCAGTAAGGGTCTTGCTGGGTGGCCCGGAAAGGGTCTTGCCGTGGCTCGCTGGCTTCCCCGGCAAGGATCTTGCCAGGGGTCTCATGGGTTTCTTTGGTGAGGATGGTTGCCTTCCTATCCTCGTTTGATCTTGGCTATCTTATGTCTTCACAAAGATCTGCATGCCACCACGAAGGTGCCTCCCGAGCCTGGCCTCAACGCGTTTGTCTGGCGTTTGGTGGGCTCAAGGGTGGCTCACTCAGCTGGTGTGGGCGAACTGCCCCGGCAAGGGTCCTTGCCGGGGGAACCTGCTTCGCCCATTCGATCTTTGTGGCCTTGGCCATTGTCGTTGCTTTGTCTGCTTTGTGCCTTTGGTTTCTCTCTGGCTTTCCTCCCCTGCCCTGTTATGCGTGGCCGTGGCGGGAGGCTCTGACTGCCCGTGCGCAATGCAGAGCCCCTACTTTTTGTACACCGACAGACGGCAACCTCAAATTACGATGTGTACATGGTCGACACTCTAAAGAACGACGAGGACAACCCAAACCCAGATGAGGATAGACCCGTCGATAAGCCACCAAAGCGCTGATGTCAGTAGCATCGCTCACAATCGCGTCGGGCGAAGGATAGTAATACCGGCACAGGAAACACCCCGAACGGCACCGATGATTCCGAACAACTCATCAAGCCCACATCCGAACAGGACGAGCGAGCAGAAGGTGAACACAGCCCTGGACACGCTGACACGAAGATGCGGAGGACAACAACTACATGCCAGAATCTGAAGAGGAGGTTAGCCTTGGTGACAAAGACTTCATCGTCCCAGAAGAACCCCTCGATCAAGAACACTTCAAGCAACAGCTCATTGCCACAGCTCGGAGCCTGAAAAGGAAGCAACAACAGCTCAAAGAAGAGCAAGACACGCTGAATGAGAGGTGGACCAAGGTCCTGGCTGCTAAGGAATACGGCCAAGAACGACTTGTCAAAAGTTACCCTAGGCGTAAGCTGTTGCCTCAGTTCGATGACGAAGTCCTTGAACCAATACCATCAAAATACAATCAGGCAGATCAACCAGACCAACGACCACGTGGACGGGACAAAGCGGCATATCAAGCCACGGGATATACATATGACTTGCAACATGGCCTAGACTATAAAGCTGGTCAGACAAGATCAATTTATCGATCAAGGGGGCGTGCCCCGACGCGAGATAATGGCCATGAAGCCCGGTGTGACGACCACTACTATGTTCGGGATCAGTACCAAACCCAGATGCTAGCCGATGTCAACCACGACATCGCTAGATACAGAGGAGCCGCACACCCCTTATGCTTCACTGATGAGGTTATGGAACATCAGTTTCCGAAAGGGTTTAAACGCGTAAACATCAAACCATATGATGGAATGACGGATCCAGCCATCTGGATTGAAGATTTACTTCTCCAATTCATATGGCTCAAGTAGACGGTCTCCATGCCATTAAATATCTCCCCCTAAAGATGAAGGGACCAGCACGGCACTGGCTAAACAGCCTCCCAGAAAACTCCATTGGAACCTGGGAAGACTTGGAAGATGCCTTTAGGGCTAACTTCCATGGCACTTATGTCTGGCCATTGGATGCTGATGACTTGAGTCACATAATTCAGCAGCTAGGTGAATCAGCCTGCAAGCTTTGGAATTGGTTCTTAACTAAAAAGAACCTGATCGTAGACTATCCAGACATCGAAGCCTTAGCAGCCTTCAAGCACCCGACACCTTGGGAAATGGCTCGCCCGACACCTTGGGCAGGAAAAGCCGAAGACCATGGCAAGATTAACGACACTTATGACCCGCTTCTGTGCTGGCAAAGATAGCTGGTTGGGTCATAGAAGCAATAGCTCAGGTGACCCTGGCATCTCTGAGGTGTGGGACGACAACGGTAAACCTCACCGAAATAGCAACAATGACGATCCAGACGATACGACAGTCAATGACGGATTCAGCGGTCTGAAGTCCGGTCAGCGGAAGAAACCTTTCAAAGGCAAAGACGGGACATCCAACTTAGATAAAATCCTTGTTGAGCCCCATCAGCCGAGGCCCTGTCAAATTCACGGCACACCTGACAAGCCTGCAAATCATAGCAACAGGAACTGTTGGGTTTTCAAACAGGCCGGTAAGTTAAATACCGAACACAAGGGCAAAGGGCCCCCAAGCGAAGATGATGTTGAGCCCCATCAGCCGAACACTGGGGGTCAGAAACAATTTCCCCCCGAGGTGAAAACAGTGAACATGATATATGTCACTCATATCCCCAAAAGGGAGCGCAAACACGCGTTACGGGACGTCTATGCCGTAGAGCCTTTCGCCCCCAAGTTTAACCCATGGTCAGCTTGCCTGTTTCACCTTCGATCCTAGGGACCACCCAACTAGTATCCGTCACTAGGGTTCGGCCACCTAGGTCCTTGACCCAATCTTCGACGGATACCACCTCACTAGAGTCCTCATGGACGGAGGAAGTAGTCTCAACTTGATCTATCAATATACTGTCCGAAAGATGGGGATCGACCTATCACCCTACCTCTAAAGGTGTGATACCAGGAGTGGAGGCCCATTGTATGGGCTCAATCACACTGGAGGTAGCATTTGGCTCCCCAGATAACTTTCGCAGCAAAGTGTTAATCTTCGACATCGTCCCTTTCCGCAGTGGTTACCATGCACTGCTCGGACGAACTGCCTTCGCCCGTTTTAACGCAGTCCCACATTATGCTTACTTGAAGCTCAAAATGCCCAGACCTCACGGCGTTATTAAAGTCAATGGGAATATGGAGCACTCACTCCATACTAAAGAACACACCGCAGACATTGCAACCGAAGTGTATAGCACCCTTATCAAGACGAGCAGTTCACAGGCCAATAAAGCCAATGACGCATCCAAACGAGTATGGTCCATGCATAAATCAGCGAACCCGGACAATCGATTAGCAGTTCGGCCTCCGCCGATCGCCCCACCAGGTGGCGGTTTAGGTACCGGGCGTACATAGTTACGCACTAAAAATACCCTAGGCGACGCTGGAGGCACGGTGCGGAATAGGTCCATTGCACGACTTGACCATAAATGGACCACATCCCCCCTTCCTTTTTCTTTTAATGCAGATACATCAAGAGCCCTACTTACAGGATGGTTGTCACAGGAGATCCTTTTAAGGCTAGCATGTCCCAGCCATCAAACACTCCCCTCAAAGGACTCACTTCTAAGGAGGAAAGGCGCAGTCCTGCGGCAGAGCATCATTAAAGTTTCTTTTCCGAACTATGATTTTTAAGCCCTATGTTAGACTTCCCCTTATGTAAAAATTTCTCTTCTTTAGGCATTAATATGACCTTAGTGTTGAATGGCATTGTCTGCCATTGAAATATCAATAAAGATACAAAAGGGCACAGATGATTACCACCTTTTTGGTTGGGTGTTGAATTTTTTCCTTGTCATCTGCGCTATTCCTTATATTCGACAGACACACGTGGCTCGACACGTGCTAGCGGCTGTAATCGGCGCCGCTAAATTTATTAAGTCCGAACACCCATTGGGAACTCTTCGGCGTCCTGGATATTGCATTATATGCATCTGCTCCGAATCATGTCTTTGGTATATAGTTGGGTTGTCTGGCTCCTGTGTTTGGCACCTTGCGTTCCGCAAGTTTGGCTAAGGTAGTAAAGGGAGAACTATTGCGATTGTATTTCCGGTTCATCCTGTCAAGTACCTCAGTAGAGAAACCGAAAACTGACTATCATGATATGCAAGAGCGGGTTAGTGATCTAGCGACTTAGTGTTACACTACGAATTGCTCGTGATTTATGCCATGTCATACGAGGGCCTGGGTTTTCGACCGGCCGCGTTGCAAAGCGCCGTACTACGGCTTGCCGATCCTGCAACAAGGGGCTAGTACTTAGCACCACCAATGGAATCTTATGGCTAAGTGAAAGTACTAAAGCCGCATAGTCTGATTGCCTAGTTCACTTTCGCAACACGCCTCCTACATTGGACCAAGACGTTGGATTAAGTGCGGTCATGTGATCACAAACACCCCAGTAATATTTACATGGGGGTTGAAGCCGATGACTGGTAAACTTTCAGATATATAAACAACAAAATAGGAGGATAAACTAAATCAAACATATCATACACAATGAGTTCATTACATGACTCTTACAAACCAGACTCAACTACTCAAAGATGACATCCTTCGAACGCCGCCCCTCCACAAGGGGGGCTCCCTTGAGGACCTCATCAAAATAATTCTTTGGAAGATGGTGCTCTTTCCCTTCAGGTGGCCTTGCGGTAGCAATGTCGGCGGCCTTCATCTTTGCCCACTTCACCTTGACACGGACAAAGGCCATCCGAGCACCCTCAATACATGACGACCACTTGAGGGCATCGATCTGAGGAAGCGCCTCCACTAGCCGCTGCGTGAGTCCGAAGTGACTATTCGGGATGGGATAAGCTGGCCACAAGCATTTATAACATCCTTCATGGCCTGTCCGGCCACCCAGTGCAGCTCTGACAACTGCTTCAGCTGGTTGCTCAGGGCCACGAGAAGTTCCAGCTCAAGATACTGCGACCAGAATAACTTCTCCCTCGAGCTCCCCGCTTCGACCCGAAAGCACGGGATCCGAAATGCTCCTCGGCAGATTATCAAAGGCGCCTGGAGAACTCCAAATTCCGGTTAGTAAAACATACCTCTTACTACTATATCTACTCTGGATGATAAAGGCCTTACCAGCCGCAATCTGCTTTGCCTCTTGTATCTCCTATCGAGCACCGTGGGCATCAACCCGGGCCTCCATCATACTCTCGAGTGCTTTGGTGAGCTCGGAAGCCCGCTCCGAACTCTTCTACTCCAAGGACTCACACCTTGTGATCGTCCTTGAGCTCCTGCTCTATTTCTTTCACCCGCGCCTCGTGTTTTTGGCGGGTGGTTTGCTCTTCCTCTAGAGCCTTCTCTGCCTTGTCCACGGCCACCTTGTTCGGCTTTGCCTCTTTCTTGGCTTTGGCAAGGGCGCCCTTGAGGGACTCGACCTCGGCTGTGCCAACTACGAGCATATTCATAACATTCTTAGTCCGTTTCAAACCGACTAAACGTAAACATAATTTTTGGATATACTAATACACCGCACACCTTGGGTTTCTTTGAACCGTTTGTTGGTACGGTCGAGTTCCTCATCAGACAGTCGGAGCTTCAGACTGAGCTCAACAATTTCCGCGGTCTAGGCAGTAGCCGCCAGCTTTGAAGCCTGGCAGATATAAAAAAAATAGTGCATGACATACTTGTTAATGATCCTCTATTTGGATTGTCTTAATCCGGACAGAGTCTCAGGGGCTACTGTCTACACATGGGCTTCACCTCACACGTACATACATATAATACTTATGAAAAATATTATGCTGCCTACCTCGAAGTCTGTTAGCAGGCCGTGGAAGGCTTCAGTCAGCCCGCTCTTTGCGGACTGAACCTTTTCCATAGCGGCACCCATATGGGTGCGGTGTTCTTCTACAATGGAGGGACGTTGCAGTGCCTCCCGCATACTGTTAGCGGCCTCCGGATTGACAAAGGCCGCCGACGAACCTCTTGCTCCCCGCCCTCCTTCGAAGGGGGATGCTAATCCGAACCTGGTGCCGTACTGGTCTCCGGGATGGTGTTCGGCGAGGGTCCGGACTGCTAAAATCCTTCACCCTTGATGGTTGTGGGGATCACTGTGCCCCGCTCTGCAAAGCCTGAGGTGTTGTCCTCGGGAGACTTCCGGACTGTCTCGTCCACCCCTTCCTAGCTAGGAGATGGCCTTTGGGACGATACCTTGGTGTCCTCCATGGCGGGGTGAGAAAGGGCGCGAGATGGGCCGTCACTCTCTGCCTCCCCGATGGCTAAATAGTTCCCCGTTGAAGAAGAGGGGATCGGGATCTCGCGCGAAGGGCTGAAAAGTATAAAGGAGAATGAGCATGACGAAGTCAGATTAAAATAATTGAGTGAGTGAGTTTCTTAAACTTATGGCTCGGCCAGGGGCTTCTCCCTTTGGGCCCGCCCTAGACTCTGTTCGGACTATGTGTTCGAACTGTCTGAGAGGACCACTCGCCCTTTCTTTGGCGTCACCCTCTCTAGGCCCTCGGGGGCTGTCCTTTTCCCCCTCCTCGTCCTGAGGGGGGAGTCGCTCTCCACCTCCTCATCATCCTCCTCCTCCTCCTCTTCTTCATCTTCGTCTTCCTCACGAGAGTAGGCGAGCTCGACCTCTCCGGACACTGTAGCCAGAGGGCCCTTGCGGCGGGGCCCGTTCTTGGGCCCCTTGCTCTTCTTCTTGGCCTTCTTCTCCGGCAGCTGATAAGGCGCCGGAACCAGCATCTTCTCCAGCTAAGGAGTAACTGGGTTTTCACGCAATGGAGCCAGACACTTGATCCACTCTGATTTCTTGGTCCAACCCCGCAACAAAAGACGGGTTGATGAGTCCGGCATAGACCAAATATGCGTGTAAACATGTGACTAGATATGTCTTCGGAGAAACTGATCACTTACTGGAGAGGCCGGATACGCGACGTTGATGCCGATGTCTTCGGTCTCCATGAGCCAGCTGCTCTTCTGTGCCTTAAAAAGCAGCTTCCACATCCCTTCGTGCGTAGTGCCCAAGAAGTGTTGTTGCCTCCACGGATCCTCCGGCTTGAATTCCCACATAGGGAAGCCCGACACTAGCAGGGGAGAATGCGGAGGAAAAGCATGATCTGTATTACATTGGTTAGACCAAAGTTCTTTCACAACACGTTGGGATTGTGCGTTTGCAGCACCAGCACCTCCATCTGGGACCCCAAGTCGATGCCCTTCTTGTTCTAGGAAGTGAGCCTCATGGGGGGTCCGAATCTAAACTCTGGAATGGCCGCCCAGTTGGGGCGGCGTGGTTTGGTGATGTAGAACCACTCCTATTGCCAGATCTTCATGGTCTCCATGAAGGCCCCCTCGGGGCGAAGTGGTGTTCAACAACTTGCTAATCATAGCCCCGCCACAGTCCGCGTGCTGCCCGTCGACCACCTTCGGCTTCACGTTGAAGACCTTGAGCCATAAGCCGAAGTGTGGCTGGACGCGGAGGAGGGCCTCACACACGACTATGAACGCCGATATGTGAAGAAAGGAGTTTGCGTCTAGATCGTGGAAATCTAGCCCGTAGTAGTACATAAGTCCGCGGATGAATGGGTGGAGTGGGAAACCTAACCCTATAAGGAAATGGGGAAGGAAGACAACCCGTTCGCCAGGCTCTGGAGTGGGAAGAACTTGACCTTCAGAGGGAAGCCGGTGCTTCATGTCGGCAGCAAGGTACCCCACACTACGGAGATCTACTATGTTCTCCTCCGTCACAGAGGAGGCCTCCCACTTTCCCTTGAAGCAAGCTCCGGCCATGGTTGGAGTTGGTGGTGGTGGTGGTGGTGGTGGTGAGAAAGAGGGAGACTTTGCGAGCGCAGAAGAGCTTGGGAGACTGGAAGGCTGAGGAGATATGAAGGCGTGGGGAGGAAAGTGGGGGTCCCTAGCGCTCTTATAGGCAGTAATAATACCAACCGCCCCCCACTCGTGCCTTGAATCTCGCCTATTCCCGATGGATGCGTGCGCTGCAAACGTTTGGATTACCCAAATGTCATTGATACACAATCCCGTATTAAGTGGGCACGATCTCTGTTTTGACAAGACGTGCCAATGAGGCGTGACCTCGAAACACGGAACGCGGGGTGTGAAAATGGTTCAAAATGACGGGGGGACGAGTCTAATGCTTCGTTGAGAAAGTTGTCCGTGAAAGACGCTGGTCTCGGTTGTTTATATATCCTGCCTTTACGGCTAAGGGTTTTGTTTATTGCGAAAAGCCGGATTCAATTCTTTTATAGTGGATAGCCGATGTGTATTCTTAAAAGGAACCCGCCTTGCAATGCTGAAGAGAATCTGAGCACCTAATATATCATCATTGAAGACTATTCAGGGGCTACTATTGGAGTCCTGGATTTGGGGGTCCTCGGGCGTCCGATCTATTGGTGTGGGCCGGACTGTTGGGCCATCAAGATACAAGATGGAAGATTATCCCTCGTGTCCGATGGGGACTCTCACATGCGTGGATGGCAAGTATAGGTCTCCGGATATCTTATTCCTTTCTGTAAAACCGACTTTGTACAACCCTAAACCCTTTCGGTGTCTATATAAACCGGAGGGTAGATCAGAGGCAGGATCATAACATTGCTAGGCTAGCTATCTAGGGTTAGCCAAATTGATCTCGTGGTAGATCAACTCTTGTAACCCCTATACCCTCGAATATAATCACACAGGAGTAGGGTTTTACCTCCATTAAGAGGGCCAGAACCTGGGTAAACACTGTGTCCCTTCTCCATTGTTACTACTGATCCTCAGACGCACAGCTTGGGCCCCCCTACACGAGATCTGCTGGTTTTGACACCGAAGCTAAGCATGCAACCAAGGACACATATTTGAATTTTCAACCAATTTATATACATTAGAGCATGTGCATGTAGTTCAAATTTGAATTATGCACATAAATGCATTGAAAACTCAATTAATGCATAAGAATGTACTAACAAACCACAAAAAATTCCAAAATTTAACACAACACTCATGTTGTTCTATGTTGACACTAGAGAAAAAAATTGAAATCAAGAAGAAGGCAACGACTATCGTTTCGTCCAGAATGGTGAATATTCCCTACCGAAACCACCAGGCTTGTTGTGAGAAGCTCTGGTTTGTGAGAAGCTCTGGTTTGTGAGAATCTTATACCCAAACCTGCCCCAAATGAGATAATATTTTTACGATGGCATGTTGATGCCGCTCGATGATAGCATGCCATGTTTCATGAATTTCAAATGAATTTTGGATTTACTAGAATTTAAAAATCAGGTATCTCAATGTTTGTGGCCGCGTGATGGTGGCAGGGTTTTTGACATTCATTCCCATTTCTTGAATGGAACCTAAGCATGCAACCAAGGAGACAAATATGAATTTTCAACCAATTTATATGCATTAGAGCATGTGCATGTAGTTCAAATTTGAATTATGCACACAAATGCATTGAAAACTCAATTAATGTATAAAAATGTCCAAACGAACCCAGAAAAATTCCAAAATTTAATAGAACACTCCTGTTGTACTATGTTGACACTAGAGCAAAAATTTAAATCAAGAAGAGGCAATGGATATCGTTTCGTCCAGAAAGTTGAAACGTTCCCTACCGTAACCATGAGGCTTGTTGCGAGAAGCTCTGGTTTGTGAGAGTTTATACCCCAACCTGCCCCAAATGGGACAATATTTTTACTATTGCATGTTGCTACCGTTCCATGATAGCATGTCAAGTTTCATGAATTTCAGACGAGTTTTCGATTTACTAGATTTTTAAAACCAGGTATATCAATGTTAACGGCTGAGCGACGGTGGCAAAGGTGTTTGACATTCATTCTCATCTCTTGCTTGGGATCTAAGGTTGCAACCGAGGACACACATTTGATTTTTCGACCCGTTTATATGCACTGGAGCATGTGCATTTAGTTCAAATTTGAATTATGCACATGAATGCATAGAAAACTCAGTTAATGTATAAAAATGTCCACGCGAACCCCAAAAAATCCCAAAAAATTGCATAACACTCCTATTGTTCTATGTTGACAAAAGAAATTTTTTGAAAGTAAGAAGAGGCAACACTTATTGTTTCGTCCCCCAAGGTGGCACGTTCCTTACCGAAACCATCATGCTTGTTGTGAGAGAAGCTCTGGTTTGCGAGAAGCTTATACCATAACCTGCTCCAAATGGGACAATATTTTTTTACCCCAGTCTCTTGATGTTGTTCCATAATAGCATGGCAAGGTTCAGGAATTTCATATGAGTTTTATATTTACTAGAATTACAAAAGCAAGAACCTCAACGTTTGTCAAAGAGCCACGGTGTCGTGGTGTTTGAAATTCATCCCATTTCTTGAATGGGACATAACCATCAACCCATGGACACATATATCATTTTAAAACCCATTTTGGTGCACCGGGGAATGTGCATGCGGTTTAATTTTGAATTGTGCACCTGAAATGCCTAGGAAACCAAGTTACTGTATAAAAATGTCCAAACGAACCCTGAATAATTCCAATTTTTTTGACGACACACCTATAGTTGCATTTGCACTACAGATAGAAGTTCTAGCAATTCAAACACCATCATTTCCAGTTGTGACCCCATTATGTAATTCAAATCAAGACAAAAAATCAAGTAGATCACACATAGTTTATTATCACCAACCGTGTGAGATGCAGTACAAAATATCCTGGAGCACCGTCGGTGTATAGTATGCCTATGGCTTACGCGAGAAGGTGCATCGGCTACAGTCCACAGCCGGCGTGTCAAGCACACTAGCTTGTTCCCCAAATATCATTTCACTGTTCAATCGTCGCCGATGAAAGATGGGGCGCGTGCTAACAAGCTTCGTGAGGGAGGCCGCAATCTGCGATTGCACGGCAAAGGCAGCCCAAACGGCCGCTGTTGCTTCTCAGGCAGCAGCAACAACATCTGCCTCGGGGATAGCAACTGGCGAGAGCGGCACACCAGCTGTCCGTTCCGCAGCGGCGACCTTAGCCCTGATGGAGGCCGCCAAAAACCATGTCGAGGCCGCCCACGCCCAGCTCGTGGCAGTCACCACACAAATCGAAAGAATCTTCTCCGACAATGGTCGGCAACCCAGGCCGAAGAGTTGGCAATAGCCGAGAGTGTTCGAGTTGCCATCCGTTCCTATGCGGCATACATTGCCACGACGGAGCTCGAGAAAGCCCAGATCGCGGCCGCCCATGCCCAGCTCGTGGCGGCCTTTTCTAAAGATATGGCAGACGCGGATGGCGAGATGCTTGCTAAGTTGGTGCGATGGATGCCATGGAGCCCCTTCCCTAGGAGACCGTCGAGCGCGAGCTGGACATGGAAGAGGCAGCGGAGATTGACGAGCACCAGCCATAGTAGTACTCTTTGTTTTGTTTAATTAAGACTGCCGGTCTTTAATATGTTAGAGCAATGTTTAGGCCAGCTAGCTCTGTTTAATTGCTGAACTTGCTCGATTAAGAAGTGTGGGTGTGCTATTGTCTCCTCTGTGTACCCAAATTATGCATCGACGTGGATGACCACTATAACCAGGGAAATTGGAACCAAAATTTTTGACGTTCAAACTCATCACACATGGGTTAAGCTATCTGAATCGTTTGTGATGTTCACATATCGTCCATAGTCCTGAATAAGGGACCATGTCTGATGACATTGCACGCCAGTTTTTTCGCTGAACCGATTCAAAATTTTTGGCTTCCGCGGAAATATCTACCTCCCCGCCCCCTCCCCCTTACCAAAACTACATTTCCCCTGTTTCCACCTTCCTTTCCAAGTTGAAACCTTCACTCCTTGCTTGCAGCGCTGCCTCCCTTGCCGACGACCCTACTTCACGCTGCTCGGCCTCGTCTATCCAGGCAGGTAATCCACACCAGACCCCCATCCTCCTACTCCTTCCACATCCCACATGCCCCGACCGCCGGCGCGACACCTTGCACCCAAATCACCGACCCCTCCACCAAATAAGCACCGCCCTAAGCCATGGTGCATGCTGTATAGCCAGGATCTCAAGGAGCATTTTGCAGCAGAGAAGCAAATCGCAGTTGCACGCACGGATGAGGTCACGATGGCTGCCATTCGTGCGGACCCCCAGATCTTGGAGGAGCACCTCGCTGTCGAGGCCACCGGCGATGCCTTGCGCACCGATGCCGCGATGCGGTTGGCTACTTTAAATGACAGTTCGTGGCGTTTTCTTGAGGCCACCCTCGGTGCCTTCGACGAAGACTACGAGGTGTTTTCTCAGCGTGCATGGGCTTACCTCAACTCGAGAGCCAGAAGGTTGGTGGCCGGAGCGGCTCAGGCAACTCACCACTACGACGAGGGCACCCACGATGCGGAGGCCATGCCCTCTTCCATGTCCAAGGAGCCAATCTTCATCGATATCTTTGACAATGAGGAGTAGCTTGTCTTATTAGCTCATTATAAGGACCCATGTTCAGTTTGCTAGCTACTGCCTTTCCTTAACAAATTCTAGTTAATTGTGCTACCTACTTTTAATATGCAATATGTTTCTCTAGTGTATATGTTCTATTTGTCGTGCAATGTGGTGCTCGCTTATTAACTGTTTGGTTAATTAGTTGTCATGTTCAGTTAACTGTTTGGTTCAATTTTGCAAATGTGATGTTCAATTCTTTAGGGCGCAATTTTGTATTGTCTTCCATGTGAGAAATAAATCGAATTTTTCTTTACAAAATACATGAGAAACAAATCCAATTGCTACATTTCCAAGTTGTCAAGCATGCTTGGTTTGGTTAATTGTTTGATCTTGTAGTATGTTATACATTGTGCAATGTAGTGCTCAGTTAACGTTTGGTTCATTTGTTGTGGTGTTTAGTTAACTGACTGGTTCCATTCTTCAATGCGATGTTCAATTATTGTGGGTGAATTCTGTTATTGTATACCATGCGAGAAAGAAATCGAATTTGGCTGTACTAAATACACAAGAAACAAATACAATTGCTATATTTCCAAGTTGTTAAGCATGCTTGGTTTGGTTAACTGTCTGATCTTCTATTAGGAGTACGTTATATTGTGAAATGTGGTGCTCAGTTAATGTTAGGTTCATTTGTTGTGATGTTTAGTTAACTGCTTAGTTTAATTCTGCAATGCACTGTAAAAATTGTCGTGGGTAGAATTTTGTATTGTTGTGCATGCGAGGAATAATCGAATTTCGCTGCACTTAATACATGGGAAACATATAAAATTTCTATATTTCCTAGTTCTTAATCATGCTTGGTTTGGATAAATGGGTTTTCCATGTGGCTTTAATTAATCTGATGAATCTGCAATGTGCTTATTTTTCATCAACATATTTTACTAATAGGATGCGAACCCTCACTTAACCTGATCACTAACTACCTTATATGTATTGCAGGGAAACAATGGGAGGCACCGAGGTTTACAATCGATGTTTGCACATGCATGGTCCTGTTGTCAGAGGTTTTGACCCATTATTGTACAATTGCAGGAACCATTCTAATATTTAGGTTTTAAACAATTTGGTCTTGCACATGTAGGTCCTGTTGTCAGAGGTTTTGACCCACTATTCGACCCTTTTTGCATATGGGGAAATGAGTTGTCCATGAATATCAATCAAGTCAAGAAACTCATAAAGATTGTTAGGATAAAGAAATTAGCGACAAAAAGTAACACGATCTTTGTCAGCACAATGAAGAAGACATCAATTCACTACAGGATGGTCCTAACTATTATACCTTGTCTTTTTTATTCCTTTGCCTCATTTCCAATATAGAGAAGATATTTATGCACATCCGTGTGTTCAGGACTTTCCAAAGCAGTTCACTGATGATTACCTCTCAAACCACCTATATAGTCAGGAGGTGGGAAGGTATTCGTACAACACCTGCGGTTCAATATTGAAGTGTTCCTAAAGAGGACGAAGGATGGATGGTCAATCATCCACATGCACTGGCCTAAAGTTGCAAAGACATTTAACATCAATGAAGGCTCAATATTCGCCTTCCGCTTCAGCACTTTTCTAGATGAGACACATCTGTCTATGTACTGTCTATGATGCTAATTTCGAAAGGTTCTAGATGTTGCATGTGAAACTTGGTGCTGGTGCAGTTGTGCATGGGATAGCTGAGTGCTAACGCTATATCATGTTGTACTCTGATGTATTTCAATTATGAAATATTGCCTCCTTAATATGGAAATGAAATATATTATGTGTTTAATACGAATGTCAATTAGATTAATAAATGGATTATTATTAATAGGGTAATTAGAATGCTACTTGGTTTTTGCGATTGCAAACGGTTATTGAGAAAATACCATGGGTGTTGACGTGAGCAACGCACACAATTTCTAGCAATAAACCGTGTTGGATGGATGAACAATCACACATGACATTCTCTTCAAAACTGTTTGCGTTAGGCCACCTTGCGCAAATGTTTACCACATAAAAACTGTGTGTGATGGACAACCTTGCCACACAGTTTCTTCTGCGCACCGTGTGTGATGCATTCAATAACACAAACGATATAATTGTTAATATTGTGTGTGATGGCAACGCTATCAAAAATGATTTAACGGGGACAAATGTGTGTGATGTACCTACGAATGGAAACGTTTTCCTTGGAGCGATTGTGTGGGATGTATATACCAATGGAAAAGTTTAGCGGGGACTGACTGTGTGGGATGTACTTACGACCAGAAGCAATTTCGCCTGTATAATTGTATTTTTTGAATACTATTGTATGTATAACCGTATTTGCTCGCTCGCCGGTCGCACACGACCTCATTTTGAAGAGCGTGTGTGCCAGGAGGGCATATCCCCGACAGTTTCTGGGTCATGTGGGAAGGACCCCCCTATCACCCACACTCACTTGGCGATGGTTCCAAATGCCATCGCGGAAAGGGGTTAAAAAGCGTTTGTATAGCACCGACGCGTACCAGTGGAGGCCCCTGGCTTGTAATATAAAGCTTGTATTATTTTCATTTGTGTCTGGAGTTGTGTTGTGATATCTTCCCATGAGTCCCTAATCCTGATCGTACACATTTGCATGTATGATTAGTGTACTATTGAATCGGGGGCGTCACAAGTTGGTATCAGAGCCGACTGCCTATATGTAGCCCCCTTTCCAACTCCTTAGCCGAAGTTGAGTCTAGTCACTGAAAAACTTTTACTAACATGGTTGCGCGGCTCACGGGCCCACGTCGCCATTGGGTGGTATTAGGATCTTTTACTCCTCCTCTATACTCTGGGACTCTGATTTCTCTTCTATTCGGGTTAAATGATTTTTGCTAACTCTAACTCTAGGTTCTCATAATTACTTCCTCCCAGTGAGCCCCTCAGTCGAGATGATTGCTTGGTGCATCTAAGGATTCCAAAGATACTATGCGATGTTCTCTCGAGACTTTGTGCCCATTGCTTTTGCTACTCCCTACCACCGAAATGCCCCTATGGATAGCTACATACACGTGCCATCCATACCTTCATTTCCACTTGCTCTTGTGTCGGTGGGAACGACATCTTTGGGATCACAAGGATCCCTTCTGCGGTTGCGGGGCGCGGGATTGTGAGAAGAGCAGGATTAGCAATCAGCACAAGGATCGTTTACCCAGGTTCAGGACGCGAGCATGCGTAAAACCCTAGTCCTACTTTGGTGGATGTATTGAGTGTTCTTGAGCTCCTGAGCTAGCTACGGTGGCTTCGTGGTTCCAAAGAGCCGAATCCCCCTCCAGTACACCATGGGCCTCCTTTTATAGTCGAAAGGGGCTGCCACAGTGGCACACAGGAGGTGGAAAGGCCTACAGTGCTATGAGCTTATCGCTCATATTACAGGACAAGACGCATTTAATGCGTAGCTTAGGTGTCCTCTCGCTTTATCGGCGACAGGAGCGAGGCCCGTCCCGTCCGTCGCCGCTCCACCTCGCTTCGACACGCGCCCTGGCCACGATGGCGGAGTGGTGGATCCTCCACGAAGATCTGCATGCCGCCACGCAGGAGTGTGCTGAGTTGGCCTGGAAGCTTCATGTTGCCACGTAGGTGCCTGCCCAACTAGTTGGGCTGGTAGCTGCATTCGAATAGTGGTGGAGACTTGGTTGGTGCTGGCCCGGCAGTGGCCCCGCTGACGCCCTTGGCAATGGTCTTGCCGGGTGGCCCGGCAAGGGTCTTTCCGGGTGGTCCGACAAGGGTCTTGCCGTGGTGCACTGTCGTCCCCGGCAAGGATCTTGCCGGGGGTCTTGTGGGTTTCCTCGGCAATAATCTTGTCGAGGATCGTTGCCTTCCAATCCTCATCTGATCTTGAATATTCTTTGTCTTCACAAAGATCTGCATGCCACCATGGAGGTTCCTCCCGAGCCCTGGCCAAATGTAGTTGATGGTGTTGGAGACCGTGGGTTCAAGGGTGGATCACTCCGCTGGTGTAGGCGAGCCGCCCCAGCAAGGGTCTTGCCGGGGAAACCTGCTTCGTCCATCTGCTCTCTGTGGTCTTGATCTTTGGCATTGCTTTGATCATCTTGCGACTTCAACTCCTCCCTTTTGCCCTGCTAAGTGTGGCTTCGGCCCGTGGCTCTGACTATCCGCGCACAAGTAAGGGGTACAAAGGAGTGCCCCTACTTTAGTACATTGACAGGAGCCCCCGGGCCTGGGCCACCCATAGGCGCAATGCATTGTTGGGCCAGGACCAAAACGGTGCGCGGGCAGGCGGGGCGGTTTTTTCCGCAGTAACTTTCCGTCCGCTGTGCTTCCCCACGACCCGCATTGAATGCGCGATGTGGGGGTCGCGCGTGTGCGCGTGACCGAAGCACGCTGGCGTCATCCTGTGGTGGACAGTAAAGAGGCAGCTTGCGTGTCTCCTCGATGCCGCAGGGCCATTGCTCATTTACTGCCCTTACTTGGGAACCGTCGCTCCACGTGTCCCATTGCGCCTGTCTCTTGCGCCACGTTTGCTACACGCATGATGCAGAGCGAATGACAGGTGCGTGGGATATAGAAATTCGTGCGCGCGTGGGTCGATTCCCACGCGCCTTCAATTGAGCGGGGAGGGCGGTCGACGGCCCCGCCCGTTGTCACTTCAATGGGCCGGATTGGCCGAAAGGGGCGGCCGAGGCCTGCCCCTGCCCCTTTATAAAGAGGGGAGCGGGAGGAACGGCGCCTCTCAATCCTTCGTCATCCGCTTCTCCCCATTCCTGCTTCCTCCTTCCTTCTACCATGGTGAGGGGGCGTGGTGACGCTTCATCGGTGGCGGCGAGGGTCTCGGCTAGACAACGCATCGCTCCTCCCCAAGAGCTCGTGGCGGCAGAGCCAGCTGTTAGAGGAAGGGGGAGGGGGCGAGGTCGAGGCCGTCACAGTGCTCGGGGAAGAGGAGGACGGGGCGACGCATCGGCCTCGCCTCCGCCAGCGGCCCCTCCCCCGGTGGAGGGCCACTTCGGGGACAACCCTTACAAGTTCTTCATCAGGCTGCGTGAGCCGCCGCGCCATCGTCTTTGCCTCCCGACCCCATTTGTGCGGGAGATGGAGCTGGACCCGCCGCAGGCGCTGCGGCTGCATATGAGGGGTTGTGGGAACAACGGCACATGGGCCGACGTTGAGTTCCCCGCCCCTCACGTCATGTACCTTCACTGAGGGTGGAAGACCTTTGCTCGCATTCACAGCCTGACGGAGTGGCTCACTCTCCATTTCAAATTAATGGAGAGTGGCCTCCTCTCCGTCAAGGTCTTTGGGCACTTCGGGACTCACCTAAGGTGCTGCGTGGAGAGCTCCTCTGATGATGAAGATTCCTCCTTGAGCGAGAGTGGCGAGGAGGACAGCGGCAGCGACGACGAGGGCAGCGGGCGACAGGATGACGGGTCCGACTAAGTGTCAGGCGCGCCGCTCCGGGGCGACACCGGCAACCCCATCATCCGTGTTGCCGGTCCCTTGAACTTCTCGGGCTCGCCTCCTTGGGCGGCTAGCGTAGGGAGGCCGAAGAAGGCAAAGAAGGCGGGTAGCAGGCTGTCAAGTCGGAGTATGATGGCACCGACGCCTTCATAGCATATTGACGGACCACTGCCTCATCTTCCAGCTCTCCCTCCGGCGTCACCACCGCCGACCCTCTCCTAGGCGACCGCCTGCATGTTCTCTTGGCGCCTTCTGCTCCTTGTACCTTGCCTAGGCGCTCCTTTTGCCCCTTTTTGCTTCCTTGACCTGTCTTTTGAGGAGAGGGACAAGAAAGGGATTACGGGCATCTTATCTCTTTTTAGTCTGTAAGACTTCGGGCCTTCGTTAAATTTAGAACTTGTAATCCCTTTGCTCATGTTTTTCATTTCGTATGGACTGTACCTGTATGGGATGTTTTTAATGAAGAAGGGAGGTTTGTCGGGTTTTTCGTTCGTGGGTGAACTCCGCGACAAGGAGCGAATTCTCGTTATTATTTAAGATAAACATTTTTCGCTCGGCAACAGGCCTTGTCGTCCCCCACTTTACTCAACCTTTCTCGTGCCCTTGGCGGAGGTAGGGATGAAGTGGGCTTCGGCTCCTCGTTCCATTTCCTTGCTGCTGCGACTACAACCAAATCCAGACCCAGGAGATAATCCTTGGGTACAGAAAAAGGGGAGCATGGTAGCCTAGAAATAAAACGAGGTTTCACATATCCCAGTTCCATACCGAAATGCATGATAGAGGATACAAGACTTATCTGGATCTGCAGCCCCCGACAACCTTGGCTTGCTGCGGTTGGATCTTTGTACTTGCAGCCCCCAGCAACTTTGGTTTGCCGGGGTCAGGACGCCAGTCCGTTCCCTTTCTTCCAAATAGCTCAGCAGAAGTGCTCATGTGGCTTGCGAACCAAAGAGGACAAAAAAGAACAGAGAGACGCGCACTCGACCTATAAACTAGGGGTTAGCCGCCGCTAAGCACTATCAACCCTAACCGAGGAAGAGACTCGACCTAGCATGCATGCTATAACTTAGGGCACCCGCGCTTCATTTATTTATGCTTAGGGATTGCGCCTGGCTTTGTACAAAGGGTTACATGCCTTGCCGGCAAGGCTTGTACAAAAGGTGGCTTGCCGGGAGGCCCGGCAGCCGTGTCTTATGGGTAAAACTTGCGAAGATGCTCGATGTTCCAGGAGTTGCTCATTGGAATGACATCTTCGATCTCCAGGCGGACTGCGCCGGGCCTGGTGACTCGTGTTACCCGATAAGGGCCTTCCCCCTTCGGCGTCAACTTGTAGGGATTCTTGGCCGACTGAACATGCCAAAGAACAAGGTCGCCTTCCTCAAAGCTCTAGGCATGAACCTTGTGGCTATGGTAGCGGCACAAGGCTTGCTGGTAGCGTGCTGCTCTCACAGCCGCCCGGAGATGATCTTCCTCAAGGAGCATTGTGTCATCTTGCCGCAATCGCTCTTGCTCAAGCTCATCATAAGCGAGCACTCAAGGTGATCCGTATATGAGTTCCATGGGGAGAACTGCTTCTGCCCCGTAGACCAGGGCAAAGGGTGTCTGGCCGGTGGCTCGATTTGGTGTCATTCTGATCGACCAAAGAACAGCCGGCAACTCGTCAATCTAGTGCCTTCCACTCTTGCGCAGCCTATCAAAAGCCTTCGTTCTTAAGCCTCGCAGAACTTTAGCATTTCCTCTCTCTGCTTTGCCATTGCTTCATGGGTGTGGCACGGAAGCAAACAGACCTTGCTGCCAAGATCCTCAATGTACTGCATGAAGGCGTGGCTTGTGAACTATGTGTCGTTGTCGGTGATGACCCTGTTGGGTACCCCAAAACGGCAAACTAGTCCCTTGAAGAACTTGATGGCCGACTGCGCTATCACCTTCCTCACCGCTTCCACCTCTGGCCACTTTGTGAACTTTTCGATTGCAACGTACAAGTACTCAAAGCCCCCGACGGCATGAGGGAAAGGGCCCAATATGTTGAGCCCCCAGACCGAGAAGGACCAGGAGATAGGGATGGTTTGAAGGGCTTGAGCTGGTTGATGAAGCTTCTTTGAATGGAACTGGCACACTTCACACTTGGTTACTAGTGCCATCGCATCCTGGAGGGCAGTGGTCCAGAAGAAACCTTGCAGGAAAGCCTTGCCAGCAAGGGCCCTCGACCCTATGTTGGAGCCACATATGCCTCCATGTATCTGTGCCAGCAGCTCTAGTCCTTCCTCCCGGGAGATGCTCTTCAATTTCACCCCATTCGGTCTTTTTCTATACAAGACGTTGTCAACAAATTGGCATAGAGTAGACTGACGGGCTACTCTCTCTGCTTCTTCCTGCTCCTCGGGGATCTCTCCTTTTTGGAGGAATCGGACAATGTGTTGTGCCCATGCCGGAGCCCGTGGCTCGACGACAAGGACCAAAGGTATCTCTTCTGCCACGGGAGCGGCCGTCTCTACGGCCATGGCCTGAGGCCCTGCCGGTGTCGGTTGCCCCGCGGCAGGATCAGCATCCACGGCAACATCTTCTCCAGCAGCTCCGGGGAGCTCGATGGGGAAGTACTTGCCGGGGCCTAGCTTCCTCCGCTTGTTCTGCCCGGTTGATGGTTCGACGGAGTGACGTCCTACGTGTTCCGTCGGCCGCAACTCGTCATTGTTAGCGATGCCGACGAGGCTCCGGACAGTGGCCCTCCATTCGTCAAGCTTCTCCACGGCGAGAGGAAAGTCGAGGAGCAGTTGCGCGCGTGCTAGGGCTTCTGCTGGCGTGGGCGGCGGCGAAAGCTGTGTGGACCGCGATGCACTTCGACTTCTAACCGCGTTAGAAGGAGCCCCATCACGGCCCCGCAGCCGTCCGCCACCTCCGCCAGCACCTCGTCGCACATACTGGCCCTCCTCATCATGTGAAGGGCACATGGGACTCTTCCTAGGGCGGCGCCTAGGGTCACCAGCAGGGCGGTGCTCCTCATCGTGCATGACCTGAGAAGAGTGCGTTGTGGGCTCCGATGTCGGCGTCTTGGTGGTCGTCGCGCTGCCACTTGGCGATACGACGACGCCCCTGGAGGGCCCCGCGCCACCTGCGGGGGGCCAGACTCCATCTCTGAAGCCCGCGATGCGTGGCTCGTCGCTAGGCGTATGAACGACACCGCTCACCAGGCCTGGACTGCTAGGGTGATGTGGTTGTTCACGGGCCGCACCACGGGTTCTCTCCGCCACTGGCCCGCTACTGGTCCGCACCGGTACTGGGAGTCCGCTCCCGGACGAACCGATGGCCGTGGTCGTCTTCTTCTTAGGAGCCATGGCGATGAAGAACTGCTAGGCCAACTAGACCGGATTCTCACAATTGCGCCTCCTACCTGGCGCGCCAAAGATGTCGGTGGGAAACAACACATATGGGATCAAAAGGATCCCTTTCGCGGTTGCGGGGCGCGGGATTGTGAGAAGAGCAGGATTAGCAATCAACACAAGGATCGTTTGCCCATGTTCGGGCCGTGAGGATGCGTAAAATCCTAGTCCTGCTTTGGTGGATGTATTGAGTGTTCTTGAGCTCTTGAGCTAGCTACGGTGGCTGCGTGGTTCCAAAGAGCCGAATCCCCCTCCAGTACACCATGGGCCTCCTTTTATAGTCGAAAGGGGCTGCCACAGTGGCACACAGGAGGTGGAAAGGCCTACAGTGCTATGAGCTTATCGCTCGTATTACAGGACAAGGCGCATTTAATGCGTAGATTAAGTGTCCACTTGCTTTATCAGGGACAGGAGCGAGGCCCGCCCCGTTCGTCGCTGCTCCTCCTCGCTTCCACACGCGCCCTAGCCAGCGATGCATGCGACGCCATGTAGGCAGGCAAGCAGCTGAGGTGGCGCAGTGGTGGAGCCTCCACGAAGATCTGCATGCCACCACGCAGGCGTGTGCTGAGTTGGCCTGGAAGCTGCATGTTGCCACACAGGTGCCTGCCCAGCAGGTTGGGCTGGCAGCTGCATGTGAACGGCGGTGGAGACTTGGCTGGTGCGGGCCTGGCAGTGGCCCTGCTGACACCCTTGGCAAGGGTCTTGCCGGGTGGCCCGGCAAGGGTCTTGCTGTGGCGCGCTGTCATCCCCGGCATGGATCTTGCCGGGGGTCTTGTGGGTTTCCTCGCCAAGAATCTTATCGAGGATCGTTGCCTTCCAATCCTCATCTGATCTTGAATATTTTTTATCTTCACAAAGATTTGCATGCCACCATGGAGGTGCCTCCCGAGTCCTGGCCCAACGTAGTTGATGGTGTTGGAGATCGTGGGTTCGAGGGGGGCTTACTCCGCTAGTGTGGGCGAGCTGCCCCGGCAAGGAGCTTGCTGGGGCTGCTGAGGCTGCCACGACAAGGTTCTTGCTAGGGAAACCTGCTTCGTCCATCTGCTCTCTGTGGTCTCGGTCTTTGGCATTGCTTTGATCATCTTGCGGCTTCGACTCCTCCCTTCTCCCCTTCTAAGTGTGGCTTCGGCCCGTGGCTCTGACTGCCTGCGCACAAGTAAGGGGTACAAAGGAGTGCCCCTACTTTAGTACACCGACATCTTGTTTTTACAAGATACGCTAAAATACCTTCCAATATTCCGAGAATCCTGTGTGCCACCGCCTTGCAGTTCTTTGCTGCATGATTACATCTACGGATAATTTCTCACACTTATAGAGGATTTATTCATTCCTAGGTGATCATGTGATTCACAAGATACTTCGAAATACTATCCGATCTTTCGATAACCCTCTCCAACTATTGCTCTACAAATACTTGTCTGCTTGCATTATGGATACTTTCCATATGTCTGGCAATATTCTTTAGTATCCTTTGTCATCGTCATTTGTAATATTTGACTCGATATGTTTGTGAATGTTCATAATCATCAGTCATAATTACAATTCTTCCCTTCGGCTCAGACGCCACCCCGTACATGAGCTGGTGTTTAGCAAATCAAACCTTGATTGATTGTCGATCCATGTCTATTCAACTTACATGTCTTTGATCAGAGCCTCTACTTGTGATCCCCCCCCTCGATTTGGAAATCATAATTCCTTTGCATTTGAGCTTTGAATTAGTCAGTTGCTTTTATAATCTGATCTCCTTGCATTCTTTCTTCTTCTGGATGAGTACCGATGCTCACACTAGATCCCTTGTGGACTATCAGATCCATGGTTCGATTATTATCCGATAGTGTCCTTCATATTTAATCACCTTGTGAGTTCTTTCTCTGATACGTTATGACTCTGGTAAATTGTATCCTCTGCTTTGTCAATCATGCTCTAGTTTCGATCTTGTGTTAATTACTCCTAAATTTGTAGCATATGTTCCTAAGATGCCCTAATGGGTTGAACCTATGCCTTCCCTAAACCGTATGGACCCAAAAGTTTTCACGGGTCTGACTCTTCTGGTGTTATGCCAGTTAAACTTTCAACACTACAACTTCTTCGAAAATGAGAAGTGAATGGAGAACTGGGATTCGACCTTGAACTTGTGTTCATGCCCATGGACATGATGTAGATCTTATCATGGAAGCTTCTTGTAATAATAACTATTTCCTTGATATAATATCATCTGGTATCTGTGAATTGATCATTTGCAATCATGGTTTCAACCATATTTTCTCCTTGATTCCATTTCTCATACAAGTTAAATCACTTGTCTTCTGTAGATCAATACATCTCTGCAACCTCTATTTTGATATACTTCGAGTATTACCCTCCAGTATCTTGAGAAAATCAAAGAACTATGTTGCTACCTATAAGTCTGCATCTAGTATTGCTTCTCACCAATTTTAGATTTCCCCGGGTTCTGAGTTATTAGTCACTTGAGGAGACGGATAAGTGAATCAATCCCGCACTCTGATTCAATAACTCTAAGTAATTTTCATTCCTTATGAGTTTAATAATCCTTCAAGTCATCCCTAGGTTGATCGGCTATATCATTATCATGATAAATTTTAACTATGCTACCTGGTCCTTCCCGTAGCCCAATTTTCGATGATGAGTTAAGCTTATGTCGATCTTCGTCATCATATCGTTCACCTTGAACAACAAGCTTGATTTAGAGTTTGTGCCGTACTCGTGGTTCCAATAACCTTTCACTTCATCATTCCTTTGACTTAATGTCATCACCATTCTATTACATCTTCATGAAATCTCTCGACAATTGTGTCATGATCATCAGCAACGTTCTGAGCTCTTCTAGTATATCAGTTGAATTCATGGTGACAAATACCATTCTTGCCCCTCAAAGATTTTTGTTATCATCGGCAACATTCTTGTCTCCCTCCATCCCCCAAAAGAACTTGTTCATGTAAACTTTGGAAATACATCATTTGTGACATGTCGATGGACTGCTGCTGAACCCATTGGCCACATCCTCATCTTTTTCCTGCTAAAATTGCATGAGATGTTCTAAAAATTCCCGATGGAACCTTGTGTGTCCGAAGTCTGACCTTTACCTACTAACCATGTCGATGCGCATGATTGTGATATTCTAATCATCAAAAGGAATATTGGAAGCGCCATGCTAACTGTTTCTTGCTCAATTATCCAAACACTGTTGTATGGGTAAACCTCATAATTTCCTTGCCCCTTTGTCTAAATAGTTTCATACTTGGAGCCTTATCTTGTATATTACGGTTTGCCTTTCCTTACGAAAGATATACTCTTGATACTCGGTTATAAACACATTTCCTTTCTGCTGTTTTGATTACTATACTAATCATAGTTTCCTTTCCATTGTTTTGTTTAACCTTTCAAGTAATCTAACTTATCTCAATAGAGAAAATTCCCTGCTTATGTAATCCCCTTGGTGTACAACTTTGTCAGTAAGACCCTGTTACTATTGTTCATGACATTCCTATAACCATCGATGGTCGAGAACTTTGTCTATTGGTCCACCTTGTTCCACGAGCAGGAAAATGGATCTCTTCGTCCCTCGCCCTTGGTACCGACGTTGTTACCAACATAACTAACATGCTATTATCTAACTTGCCTTGCTATCATGACCATCCAAGATGTCAGCGCCTTCCTACTTCTTGCCCACATGGTGGGCCCATAACCCACAGTTCCACAGGATCGAAATCTGACTCCTGTACACCCCTGTTTCTAAAGTTATACGTCCCGATTGGCTTCGTATGTAGATCATGAGCCACCTTCCTAGAGATGATCTACTTTAGTCTCCAAAACAACTTTTATTTTTCATTGCTCTGAAACCCTTACACCTTCTGATTAGGTATCAAACGATTGCCTGCCCACTTGCAACTTCTCATGGCACCTTCTTACCTTGCTCTCGATATTTTCATAAGTTTAAATTCAAGAGATGCTTTCTGCCACCTTCCCTGAGTTATATCTACCAGATAAGCAACCGTGTAGAGTTCCGTTCTTTTGAAGTTCCCCCCTTGTATTTTTCATAAGTACGATGGAGATCCTGAAGGAAGAATGACAACTTCGTCATGATGCCCTGAAGAAGAGAACTAAAGGCATCAATGAAAATGATCGACTTCTTTGAGAAGAGCAACCCAGAACGAAAAGATCCGTTATAATTTTGTAACAAATTTCCCCCCTTACCCCACCTCTTAAATCTCGGGATGAGATTTTTTATAGTGGAGGAGATTTGTAACACCCCGGGCGCATACTATAGTAAACACTATTAGTTGTGGCATGTCATCACTTTTAATTTTTGCTAATCATCACTTTGTTCCAAACCGACCTCAAATTCAATTTTAAAATTCAAATTATTATTTCTTCTAACAGTGAAACAAAAATGTTTACAATATGTCATAAATCTCCAAGTATTTTTCATAATAGTGTCAGCTCCATTTGGATGTCCAAATTGTCCATGTATATTAATTTTGTGGACCAACATCCATTGAACCGACCGTTTAAATCTCTAGAAATGTATAAACATTTTCAAATGCCATGATACTTTTTGTAGAGCACCACAATATTACAATGGAATTGTGTCCCAAGTTTCAACCTTGGCAAAAGTCATTTAGTACAGAAACTAAATGCAAAGTTGAGGCAAAATACAAAAAAAATAATTTGAAAGGAGAAAACGTCACTATGCTATTAGGCCCTAGTGGAGACAATGTAAGGCCCAGCCCATCGGAGTTGTATCCCTATCGATACAACTAAATCTGGATACTGAATGCTGAGGCATGTAACGGATATGTGGCTCTGAGATTGCTTTCCCGCGGGGAGTCATGGAAGGATCTCTAGGCGTTATTTCTACAACATGTTTGTTAAATATAAACTGCTATTCTATACTCTTCTGATTGCTGCAAGATGCTTGTAGAGTCTTGAAGTTGCTAGTCTTTGATAGGCTAGGCTTTCCCTTCTCTTCTGGCATTCTACAGTTTAGTCCACAGATACCACCCATTTCATTGATACCGATATATATGTAGTGTATATCCTTGCTTGCGAGTACTTTGGATGATTACTCATGGTTGCTTTGCTCCCCGTTTCCACCTCTTTCCATTCTTCTCGGATGCAGCAACCAGATGGTGGAGCCCATGATCCATACGCAACCTTCGATGATGACTACTACTACACCGAGGGTGCCTACTACTACGTGGAGGCCGCCGATGACCAGGAGTAGTTAGGAGGCTCCGAGGCAGGAGGCCTTGCCTTTTCGATCCATGTTGCTTTTGTGCTAGCGTTCTGAAGGCAAACTTGCTTAACTTATGTCTGTACTCAGATATTGTTGCTTCTGCTAACTCTTGTGTATTCAAGCTTATGTATTCGAGCCCTCGAGGCCCCTGGCTTGTAATATAAAGCTTGTTTTCTTTTAATTTGTGTCTAGAGTTGTGTTGTGATATCCTCCCGTGAGTCCCTGATCTTGATCGTACACATTTGCGTGTATGATTAGTATACAATTTAATCAGGGGCGTCACATCATCTCCCCCACTTCAGAAAAAATTGCCGTTTTATTCTTCCTCTTTTTCCGTTCGCCGTTTTTCTCGTCAGATCTATTTTTGTGTGCAATTTTGTTTGTCACTTTCTGTCGTTATGGATAGTTCTTCCTCTATTGCATGTACCCCCGAGAACAAGGTTCTTAATTTCAAATAAAGGGGAGGGAATAATCTAAAAGATGCTTGGTACAGGATTTGCAATGCTCATGGTAGATCTGTTCGTAAGCAATCTACCGCTGTTCTTCTTCGCCGATTTTATGTGGGCATCACTACTTGGTATAGATTAGTCCTTGATACCATTACAATGGGAATTTCTTGATGTTTCCTTCTCTAGATGCTTTTAGTGCTATGGTAAATCAAATGGGTTCACCACCTATTATGATTAATGAAACAACTTTAACTCTTGAGCATGCTACGGAAAGGCTAGATGTTATTGAAAAGAAAATGCTCACTGAAGAAAAAATGAAAAATTAGATAAAAGGATGCACAATATTGCTAATAGAATTGGGTCAAAAGCGGGAGATGCTCTTAAAGTACTAAAAAAAAAGAACCTGCATTAAACAAGAGAATAAAGGAGAGCCCTGCCAGAATTAATAAGTTGGAAGGAATTTTTAGTAATCTAAGCACGCTTTTTGTTCCGCTAAAACTATTGAAAATACTCCCATAAAAATTGGCAAGATTATTCAAGTCACTAAAAACAAGGGTGCAACTTATAATAATAACAAAGAAGATCTTCAGATGATTAGTATTCACCCTGATTTTGTTAAAGTGATAAAAGACCCTACTTGCAAGAAAGAATTTTTCAAACTTCTTCCTAGGAGTATTGTAATTGAAAATTTGTATGATAAATCTTTGAAGAATTCTAAGTGTTTGATTGAGGAGTTGGAAACTAAAGAGGACAATACTTGAATCTATGATTTATACCTAGCTAGGGGCGTAAGACAACAGCGCTTGTTGGGAGGCAACCCAATGAATAAAAAATATTTTTGCAATTTTCTTTCTGTTCTTGAGTGTTTGCACAATTATGCCTTTGTTATGATTGTGTTTTTAATGTTTTCATTAGTGTTTGTGCCAAGTAAAGCCTTTGGTATCATGTTGGGTGATAGTTGATTTGATCTTGTTGAAAAACAGAAATGTTGTGCGCCAGTGACAGAATTGTTTAAAATTACAGAAGCGCAATAAAATCCTGATTTTTGTATACAAGATTGATATACAAATTTCCTATGTTGTCCTATTGTTTCAGAATTTTTAGAGTTATAAAAGTATACGAAGTTTTCAGATTGCTACAGACTGTTCCGTTATTGATAGATTCTGTTTTTTTTGCGTTGTGTGCTTATTTTGATGAATCTATTGACTTTATCAGGTGGTATAATCCATAACAAAGGTTTAATACAGTAGATATAATGCAAAAATAAATTATTAATGGGTTTGCTACAGTACCTAGAGTAGTTAATTGCATTGTTATACTAACGGATCTCACAAAGGTTTTTGTTGAGTTTTGTGTGGTTGAAGTTTTCAAGTTTTGGGTGAGATCATGATGGATGAAGGAATAAGTAGTAATAAGATCCTAAGCTTGGGGATGGTCCATGGAACCCCAAGGCAATATTCAAGGAGAAACAAGCAACTAAGCTTGGGGCTGCCTAGAGTGGCATCCCTTCTTTCTTCTAACGACCGTCGGTATTTTACATGGAGATATATTTTTATTCGTCACATATCATGAGTTTTGCTTGGAGCGTCTTGTATATATGAGTCTTTGCTTGTTTTTCTTTTTAGTTTGTCACAAGTATCCTTCCTGGTGACACCTATTTGAGAGAGCCAAAATTATGCTATGATTTGTTAGAACTGCTCTATGTGCTTCACTTGTTTTTTTCGAGCTATGGAATTGCTCTAGTGCTTTACTTATATCTTTTTGAGTAGGGTATGCTTTAATATTGTTGTTGGAAATTCTCTCATGCTTCACTTATATTATTTTTAGATATGAAATTTTCATGCTCATGTTCTTCACGTAAATTTGTTTGAGCTTGCCAAAAGCAATTGCAATATATGAAACTAGTCTAAAAGTGATAGATATTCAAGAGGGATATAATAAAAACTTTCATGAAGATCATTGGACAAAATAAAACTTGATTCTTTGTAATAGTTTTGCGATATGATGATAGTGATATGTGAGTCATGTTGGTGATTAATTATGCTTTAGTAACAATATTGGTGTTAGGGTTTGTGATTCCCTATGCAAGCACGAAAGTCAATAGTTATGCAATGGAATTACATCTTACTTGTGGTGCATTGTTCGGTGTTAGTTATGCTTAATGCTCGCTTATGTGATTTTTCATTTCTCGGTTGGATGCTTCTCAATATTTTTGCTAGCCTTCACTTGTATTAAGTAGGATTACTACTTGTGCTTCCAAATCCTTAAACCCAGTTATGCGTTATGAGTCCACCATACCTACCTATATGTGGTATTCCCGTCCTATTATAAGCAAATTTGTATGTGCCATCTCTAATTTTTGAAATAATTTCCTTTTTGTGTGCTCGTACCGCTCATGAAACGGTAGTGGGTGGTTGATATTTTTCCATGCTAGATGTGTTATTCTCAAGATGTGTGTTTATTCACTTGTCATTGCACGAGAGTATGACAAAGGTATTAGGGATGCCCAGTCCTGAAATGAAAAATGAATTTACTTTGTGTTGTCAAGTAATAAATTCCTTGGAAAGTGTTGCATGGGCGGTACCCATGGATACGGCTAGCCGTGGAATGTGAAAGTATGATGGAAAAAGGAATAAATTTTATTTCTTGTTTGGGAACCTCCTATGATATATCTAGCATGGAAAGTATTGGGAACTACTCGATCGTTGTCGTTGATAGGAAAAGCATGCCACCCAAAATGTTTTATCTGTATTTTCTCGCTTTGAGCTCTAGCACCTCTACAAATCCCTACTTCCCTCTGCGAAGGGCCTTTCCATTTACTTTATGCAATTTTTATTTGAGTCTCTATCTTCTATTATAATGTCCACCTCGGCTGCTAGAATTAATAAGTTGGAAGGAATTTTTAGTAATCTAAGCACGCTTTTTGTTCCGCTAAAACTATTGAAAATACTCCCATAAAAATTGGCAAGATTATTCAAGTCACTAAAAACAAGGGTGCAACTTATAATAATAACAAAGAAGATCTTCAGATGATTAGTATTCACCCTGATTTTGTTGAAGTGATAAAAGACCCTACTTGCAAGAAAGAATTTTTCAAACTTCTTCCTAGGAGTATTGTAATTGAAAATTTGTATGATAAATCTTTGAAGAATTCTAAGTGTTTGATTGAGGAGTTGGAAACTAAAGAGGACAATACTTGAATCTATGATTTATACCTAGCTAGGGGCGTAAGACAATAGCGCTTGTTGGGAGGCAACCCAATGAATAAAAAATATTTTTGCAATTTTCTTTCTGTTCTTGAGTGTTTGCACAATTATGCCTTTGTTATGATTGTGTTTTTAATGTTTTCATTAGTGTTTGTGCCAAGTAAAGCCTTTGGTATCATGTTGGGTGATAGTTGATTTGATCTTGTTGAAAAACAGAAATGTTGTGCGCCAGTAACAGAATTGTTTAAAATTACAGAAGCGCAATAAAATCCTGATTTTTGTATACAAGATTGATATACAAATTTCCTTTGTTTTCCTATTGTTTCAGAATTTTTAGAGTTATAAAAGTATACGAAGTTTTCAGATTGCTACAGACTGTTCCGTTATTGATAGATTCTGTTTTCTTTGCGTTGTGTGCTTATTTTGATGAATCTATTGACTTTATCAGGTGGTATAAGCCATAACAAAGGTTTAATACAGTAGATATAATGCAAAAATAAATTATTAATGGGTTTGCTACAGTACCGAGAGTAGTTAATTGCATTGTTATACTAACGGATCTCACAAAGGTTTTTGTTGAGTTTTGTGTGGTTGAAGTTTTCAAGTTTTGGGTGAGATCATGATGGATGAAGGAATAAGTAGTAATAAGATCCTAAGCTTGGGGATGGTCCATGGAACCCCAAGGCAATATTCAAGGAGAAACAAGCAACTAAGCTTGGGGCTGCCTAGAGTGGCATCCCTTCTTTCTTCTAACGACCGTCGGTATTTTACATGGAGATATATTTTTATTCGTCACATATCATGAGTTTTGCTTGGAGCGTCTTGTATATATGAGTCTTTGCTTGTTTTTCTTTTTAGTTTGTCACAAGTATCCTTCCTGGTGACACCTATTTGAGAGAGCCAAAATTATGCTATGATTTGTTAGAACTGCTCTATGTGCTTCACTTGTTTTTTTCGAGCTATGGAATTGCTCTAGTGCTTTACTTATATCTTTTTGAGTAGGGTATGCTTTAATATTGTTGTTGGAAATTCTCTCATGCTTCACTTATATTATTTTTAGATATGAAATTTTCATGCTCATGTTCTTCACGTAAATTTGTTTGAGCTTGCCAAAAGCAATTGCAATATATGAAACTAGTCTAAAAGTGATAGATATTCAAGAGGGATATAATAAAAACTTTCATGAAGATCATTGGACAAAATAAAACTTGATTCTTTGTAATAGTTTTGCGATATGATGATAGTGATATGTGAGTCATGTTGGTGATTAATTATGCTTTAGTAACAATATTGGTGTTAGGGTTTGTGATTCCCTATGCAAGCACGAAAGTCAATAGTTATGCAATGGAATTACATCTTACTTGTGGTGCATTGTTCGGTGTTAGTTATGCTTAATGCTCGCTTATGTGATTTTTCATTTCTCGGTTGGATGCTTCTCAATATTTTTGCTAGCCTTCACTTGTATTAAGTAGGATTACTACTTGTGCTTCCAAATCCTTAAACCCAGTTATGCGTTATGAGTCCACCATACCTACCTATATGTGGTATTCCCGTCCTATTATAAGCAAATTTGTATGTGCCATCTCTAATTTTTGAAATAATTTCCTTTTTGTGTGCTCGTACCGCTCATGAAACGGTAGTGGGTGGTTGATATTTTTCCATGCTAGATGTGTTATTCTCAAGATGTGTGTTTATTCACTTGTCATTGCACGAGAGTATGACAAAGGTATTAGGGATGCCCAGTCCTGAAATGAAAAATGAATTTACTTTGTGTTGTCAAGTAATAAATTCCTTGGAAAGTGTTGCATGGGCGGTACCCATGGATACGGCTAGCCGTGGAATGTGAAAGTATGATGGAAAAAGGAATAAATTTTATTTCTTGTTTGGGAACCTCCTATGATATATCTAGCATGGAAAGTATTGGGAACTACTCGATCGTTGTCGTTGATAGGAAAAGCATGCCACCCAAAATGTTTTATCTGTATTTTCTCGCTTTGAGCTCTAGCACCTCTACAAATCCCTACTTCCCTCTGCGAAGGGCCTTTCCATTTACTTTATGCAATTTTTATTTGAGTCTCTATCTTCTATTATAATGTCCACCTCGGCTGCTAGAATTAATAAGTTGGAAGGAATTTTTAGTAATCTAAGCACGCTTTTTGTTCCGCTAAAACTATTGAAAATACTCCCATAAAAATTGGCAAGATTATTCAAGTCACTAAAAACAAGGGTGCAACTTATAATAATAACAAAGAAGATCTTCAGATGATTAGTATTCACCCTGATTTTGTTGAAGTGATAAAAGACCCTACTTGCAAGAAAGAATTTTTCAAACTTCTTCCTAGGAGTATTGTAATTGAAAATTTGTATGATAAATCTTTGAAGAATTCTAAGTGTTTGATTGAGGAGTTGGAAACTAAAGAGGACAATACTTGAATCTATGATTTATACCTAGCTAGGGGCGTAAGACAATAGCGCTTGTTGGGAGGCAACCCAATGAATAAAAAATATTTTTGCAATTTTCTTTCTGTTCTTGAGTGTTTGCACAATTATGCCTTTGTTATGATTGTGTTTTTAATGTTTTCATTAGTGTTTGTGCCAAGTAAAGCCTTTGGTATCATGTTGGGTGATAGTTGATTTGATCTTGTTGAAAAACAGAAATGTTGTGCGCCAGTAACAGAATTGTTTAAAATTACAGAAGCGCAATAAAATCCTGATTTTTGTATACAAGATTGATATACAAATTTCCTTTGTTTTCCTATTGTTTCAGAATTTTTAGAGTTATAAAAGTATACGAAGTTTTCAGATTGCTACAGACTGTTCCGTTATTGATAGATTCTGTTTTCTTTGCGTTGTGTGCTTATTTTGATGAATCTATTGACTTTATCAGGTGGTATAAGCCATAACAAAGGTTTAATACAGTAGATATAATGCAAAAATAAATTATTAATGGGTTTGCTACAGTACCGAGAGTAGTTAATTGCATTGTTATACTAACGGATCTCACAAAGGTTTTTGTTGAGTTTTGTGTGGTTGAAGTTTTCAAGTTTTGGGTGAGATCATGATGGATGAAGGAATAAGTAGTAATAAGATCCTAAGCTTGGGGATGGTCCATGGAACCCCAAGGCAATATTCAAGGAGAAACAAGCAACTAAGCTTGGGGCTGCCTAGAGTGGCATCCCTTCTTTCTTCTAACGACCGTCGGTATTTTACATGGAGATATATTTTTATTCGTCACATATCATGAGTTTTGCTTGGAGCGTCTTGTATATATGAGTCTTTGCTTGTTTTTCTTTTTAGTTTGTCACAAGTATCCTTCCCGGTGACACCTATTTGAGAGAGCCAAAATTATGCTATGATTTGTTAGAACTGCTCTATGTGCTTCACTTGTTTTTTTCGAGCTATGGAATTGCTCTAGTGCTTTACTTATATCTTTTTGAGTAGGGTATGCTTTAATATTGTTGTTGGAAATTCTCTCATGCTTCACTTATATTATTTTTAGATATGAAATTTTCATGCTCATGTTCTTCACGTAAATTTGTTTGAGCTTGCCAAAAGCAATTGCAATATATGAAACTAGTCTAAAAGTGATAGATATTCAAGAGGGATATAATAAAAACTTTCATGAAGATCATTGGACAAAATAAAACTTGATTCTTTGTAATAGTTTTGCGATATGATGATAGTGATATGTGAGTCATGTTGGTGATCAATTATGCTTTAGTAACAATATTGGTGTTAGGGTTTGTGATTCCCTATGCAAGCACGAAAGTCAATAGTTATGCAATGGAATTACATCTTACTTGTGGTGCATTGTTCGGTGTTAGTTATGCTTAATGCTCGCTTATGTGATTTTTCATTTCTTGGTTGGATGCTTCTCAATATTTTTGCTAGCCTTCACTTGTATTAAGTAGGATTACTACTTGTGCTTCCAAATCCTTAAACCCAGTTATGCGTTATGAGTCCATACAATGGCCTCTTGGAGATATATTTGATGTAACTCTTTTTGCGGTGTGTTTGTTGGGAACCGATGAACTTTGAGTTTATGATCAGATCTATTTTATCCATGAAAGTTATTTTAGTTTCTTTGAACTCTTATATGCATGACTACTTATAGCCTCGTATTTCTCCTTCGAATATTTGGTTTAGTTAGGCAAACAAGATCGATTTTTCCTACCACGGGAAGAGGTGCTTTGTGATGGATTCGGTCATGCGATGTTCTTTCCCAGTGACAGAAGGTGCAGCAAGACACGTATTGATCGTTGCTATTAAGGATAACAATATGGGGTCTATTCCTACATGAATAGATCTTGTCTGCATCATTTCATCGTTCTTATTGCATTACTTCGTTTCTCCATGAACTTAATACACTATATGCATGCTGGATAGAAGTTGATGTGTGGAGTAATTGTAGTAGATGCAGGTAGGAGTTGGTCTACTAATCTTGGACGTGATGCCTATATAATGATCATTGCCTGTATATCGTCATAATTATTTGAAGTTCTATCAATTGCCCAACATTAATTTGTTAACCCGCCGTATGCTATTTTTCTTGAGAGAAGCCACTAGTGAAATCTACGACCCCCGTGTCTATTCTTTATCATATTTGTTTCGAGATCTATTTTTATTTTCTTTTGTTTTTGGATCAATTATTATAAAAACCCAAAAATACCTTGCTGCACGTTTGCTTTATTTATTTTATTTTTCTTTCTTTATTTTATTTTGCTTTATCACGAGATCTATGTATCCAAAATCATACAAACCAATATATCTTTTACCCGAGATGGATTAACAACCCCTCTTATGCGTCGGGTCGCAAGTATTTGTTCTTTGTGGGCAGGTACCATTTACATAATGTTGCTTGGTTCTCCTACTGGTTTGATAACCTTGGTTTCATAACTGAGGGAAATACCCACCATAGGTGTGCTGCATCATCCCTTCCTCTTTGGGGAAATACTAACGCGGACACGAGCCATCGAGCCCCTAAAGAGTGTCATCTTAAGGCCGTGAAAAAGATAGTTGATACTAATTCATACACCAAACTTTGGCATTCGGTATCCTAAGAGGTTATCTTTTGATCTTGTTGGCTACTCCGATTCGGACTATGTCGGTGACAAGGTTGATAGAAAGTCCACTATGGGTACTTGTCAATTTCTTGGTAGATCCCTCGTGTCTTGGTCCTCCAAGAAACAAAACCCGGTATCCTTATCCACTGCCGAAGCAGAATACATTGCCACCGGAGCATGTTGTGCTCAATTACCTTGGATGACCCAAACTCTTAAGGATTATGGGATACATGTAAAACATGTTCCATTTCTTTGTGATAATGAAACTGCTATTAAGACTGCTAACAATCCTGTGCAACACTGTTGAACTAAGCACATTGAAGTTCATCATCATTTCATTTGGGATCATGTTGCACAAGGAGACATCAATCTTAAGCATGTTCAAATCGATACGAAATTGGCGGATATATTCACCAAACCGCTTGATGAGAATGTATTTTGCCGTTTGAGAGGTGAATTGAATATCATTGATGCCTCAAACTTAGAGTAGAAGCTAGCTACATCTTGAGCTTGTGTTGGTTTTCCTGGAAGAGGAGAGGGTGATGCAACAATAGTAGCGTAAGTATTTCCCTCAGTTTTTGAGAACCAAGGTATCAATCCAGTAGGAGGCTATTCAAAAGTCCCATGCACCTACACAAACAAACTGAGAACTCGCAACCAACGCAATAAAGGGGTTGTCAATCCCTTCACGGCCACTTGCGAAAGTGAGATCTAATAAAGATAGTACGATAAGATAAATATATTTTTGGTATTTTATAATATAGATGCAAAAAGTAAAGATGCAAATAAAAGTAGACTAAAAGCAAATATGATAAGACATAGACCCGGGGGCCATAGGTTTCACTAGAGGCTTCTCTCAAGATAGCATAAGTATTACGGTGGGTGAACAAATTACTGTCAAGCAATTGATAGAAAAGCGCATAGTTATGAGATTATCTAGGCATGATCATGTATATAGGCATCACGTCCATAATAAGTAGACCGACTCCTGCCTGCATCTACTACCATTACTCCACACATCGACCGACTCCTGCCTGCATCTAGAGTATTAAGTTCATAAGAACAGAGTAATGCATTAAGCAAGATGACATGATTTAGAGGGATAAACTCATGCAATATGATATAAACCCCATCTTGTTATCCTTGATGGCAACAATACAATACGTGCCTTGCAACCCTTTCTGTCACTGGGTAAGGACACCGCAAGATTGAACCCAAAGCTAAGCACTTCTCCCATGGCAAGAAAGATCAATCTAGTAGGCCAAACCAAACTGATAATTCGAAGAGACTTGCAAAGATAACTCAATCATACATAAAAGAATTCAGAGAAGATTCAAATATTATTCATAGATAAACTTGATCATAAACCCACAATTCATCGGATCTCGACAAACACACCGCAAGAGTTTACAACGAATAGATCTCCACAAGAGAGGGGGAGAACATTGTATTGAGATCCAAAAAGAGAGAAGAAGCCATCTAGCTCACAACTATGGACCCGTAGGTCTGTGGTAAACTACTCACAACTCATCGGTGGGGCAAGGATGTTGATGTAGAAGCCCTCCATGGTCGATTCCCCCTCCGGCAGAGTGCCGGCAAAGGCTCCAAGATGAGATCTCGCGGATATAGAAAGTTATAGTGGTGGATATTGTGTTTCGTGGTGCTCCTGGATGTTTTCGGGGTACGTAGGTATATATAGGAGGAAGAAGTACGCCGGTGGCCGCCCGAGGGGCCCACGAGACAGGGGGCGCGCCCTACAGTGGGGGCGCGGCCTCCTATCTCATAGGGGCCTCGGCTGCTTCTTGACTTGCACTCCAAGCCCTCGGGATCACGTTCGTTCCAAAAATCACGCTCCCGAAGGTTTCATTCTGTTTGGACTCTATTTGATATTCCTTTTCTTCGAAATACTGAAATAGGAAAAAAACAACAATATGGGCTGGGCCTCCGGTTAGTAGGTTAGTCAGAAAAATGATATAAATGTGTAAAATAAAGCCCATAAACATCCAAAAGGGGTAATATAATAGCATGGAACAATAAAAAATTATAGATATGTTGGAGACGTATCAAGCATCCCCAAGCTTAATTCCTGCTCGTCCCCGAGTAGGTAAATGATAAAAAGAGAATTTTTGATGTGGAATGCTACCTAGCATAATTCATAATGTAATTTTCTTTATTGTGGCATGAATGTTCAGATCCAAATGATTCAAAATAAAAGTTCATATTGATAAAAGAAATAGTAACACTTCAAGCATACTAATCAAAGGAATCATGTCTTCTCAAAATAGCATGGCAAAAGAAAGTTCATCCCTACAAAATCATATAGTTGGGCTATGATTCATTTTTGTCACACAAAGATGTTCCCAACTTCTATACCCCCGATGACAAGCCAAGCAATTGTTTCATACTTAAATAATCTCAAACTTTTTCAACCTTCACGCAATACATGAGCATGAGCCATGGATATAGCACTATGGGTGGAATAGAATATGATGATGGGGATTGTGTGGAGAAGACAAAAAAGGAGAAAGTATCACATTGACGAGGATAATCAACGAGCTATGGAGATGCCCATCAATTTATGTCAACATGAGGAGTAGGGATTGCCATGCAACGGATGCACTAGAGCTATAAATGAATGCTCAACAAAAGAAAACTAGTGGGTGTGCATCCCACTTGCTTGCTCATGAAGACCTAGGGCATTTGAGGAAGCCCATCGTAGGAATATACAAGCCAAGTTCTATAATGAAAAATTCCCACTAGTATGAAAAAGACAACTTATGATACTCACTATATGAAAACATGGTGCTACTTTGAAGCACAATATATGAGACTCACTACATTAAGAACAAGGTGCTACTTTGAAGCACAAGTGTGGAAAAAGAGATAGTAACATTGCCCTATTTATTATTTTTATTTTTTTCTTTTTCTTTCCTTTTTTTATTTTTGGCCCTTTCTTTTTTTTATTTTTTTTCTTTGGGAAATGTTCTAATAATGATGATCATCACACTTCTATTGATTACAACATAAGAATTACAACTCGAAACTAGAACAAGATATGACTCTATATGAATGCCTCCGGGATGGTGCAATGAATCAAGAGTGACATGTATGAAAAATAATGCATGGTGGCTTTGCCACAAATACGATGTCAACTACATGATCATGCAATGGCAATATGACAAAAGTAAAGTATGTCATGATGAAGAATAACGGAACGGTGGAAAGTTGCATGGCAATATATCTCGGAATGGCTATGGAAATGCCATAATAGGTCGGTATGGTGGCTTTTTTGAGGAAGATATAGGGAGGTTTATGTGTGATAGAGCGTATCGTATCACGAGGTTTGGATGCACCGGGGAAGTTTGCACCACCTCTCAGGTGAGAAAGGGCAATGCACGGTACCGAAGAGGCTAGCAAAGGGGGAAAGGTAAAAGTGTGTATAATCCATGGACTCAACATTAGTCAAAAGAACTCATATACTTCTTGCAAAAATTTAGAAGTCATCAAAAATCAAGTACTACGCGCATGCTCGTAGGGGGATAGATTGGTAGCAAAAGACCATCGCTCGTCCCCGACCGCCAGTCATAAGGATGCACAAGCCAGTTACACTTCAGGTTTCAAATTTGTTACACAACTTTAACCATACGTGCATGCTACGGGACTTGCTAACTTCAACTCAAGCATTCTTTAAATTCATAATCACCCAACTAGCATGAGTTTAATATCACTACCTCCATATCTCAAAGCAATTATCAAGTATCAAATTGATCATAGCATCCAATTCACTTCCAATGATAGTTTTTATAATACCCAACTTGGATGCCTACCATTCTAGGACCAACTTTATAACCATAGAAAATACCATGCTGTTCTAAAAGACTCTCAAAATAATATAAGTGAAGCATGAGAGACTAGCAATTTCTTCAAAATTAAGTCACCACCGTGCTCCAAAAGATATAAGTGAAGCACTAGAGCAAAAACTATCAAGCTCCAAAGATATAAGTGAAGCACATAGAGTATTCTAGCAAATTCTAATCAAATAGGCTTCTCCCAAAAGGTGTGTACAGAAAGGATGATTGAGGTAAACTAAAAAGCAAAGGCTATAGAATACACGACGCTCCAAGCAAAACACATATCATGTGGTGAATAAAAATATAGCTCCAAGTAAAGTTACCAATGAACGAAGACGAAAGAGGGGATCCCTTCCCGGGGCATCCCCAAGCTTAGGATTTTGGCTATCCTTGAATATCTTGGGGTTCCATAAGCATCCCCAAGCTTAGGCTCTTGCCAACCTTTATTCCATAGTGCATAAAAGCTTTACCCAAAACTTAAAAACTTCACAACACAAAACTCAACAGGAAATCTTATAAGCTCCGTTAGTGAAAGAAAACAAAACCACCACATAAGGTACTGTAATGAACTCATTATTTATTTATTTGGTGTTAAAAATACTGTATTCCAACTTCCTTATGGTTTATAAACTAATTTACTTGCCAGAGATGCATTGAAATAAGCAAACAACACACGAAAAACAGAATCTGTCAAAAACAGAACAGTCTGTAGCAATCCGTAACTAACTCAAACTTCTGGAACTCTAAAAATCCTACCAAAATAGGAAGTCCTGGACAATTTGTTTATTGAATAGCATCAAAAAGAATCAATGCAAAAGGACGTTCCTGTGATTTAAGAAAATTATATTCGTGCGCCCAAAGTTTCTATTTTTCAGCAGAATCAAATCAACTATCATCGTAGGTTATCCTATAGGTTCTACTTGGCACAGACACTAATTAAAAGATAAAAACACATCTAAACATAAGTTAGATGCAATATTTATTAAATAACAGCAAGGAAAAATATTGGGTTGTCTCCCAACAAGCGCTTTTCTTTAAAGCCTTTTTAGCTAGGCAATGAGATTTCAATGATGCTCACATGAAAGACAAGAATTGAAGCACAAAGAGAGTATCATAAAACATGTGACAAACACACTTAAGTCTAACATACTTCATAAGCATAGGCATCTTGTAATCAAACAAATATCAAGGCAAGCAAAAACTAGCATATGCAAGGAAGAACAAAGAGATGATAGCAATCTCAACATGAAGAGAGGTAATTTAGTAACATGAAAACTTCTACAACCATAATTTCCTTTCTCATAATAATTACATGTAGGATCATAAGCAAATTAAACAAAATAGCTATCACATAAAATATTCTCAACATGATCCACATGCATGTAAAGTTGACACTCTTCCAAAATAGTGGGATTAACATTGACTAAAGTCATGACTTCTCCAAACCCACTTTTATCAAAAATTTCATAAGATTGAACATTATCTAAATATGTGGGATCTAAAGTTGACACTCGTCCAAACCCACTTTCAATAATATTGCGAACACTATTATCAATCTCATATTCATCATGGGGCTTAAATAAATTTTCAAGATCATATGAAGAATCGCCCCAATCATGATCATGGCAACAAGTAGTAGACATAGCAAAACTAGCATCCCCAAGCTTAGGGTTTTTACATATTATTAGCACAATTGACATCAAGAGAATTTATAGTAAAATCATTGCAATCATGCTTTTTATTCAAGGAGCCATCGTAAATCTCTTCATAAAGATAATCTAGTGCATAAAACTCACTAGCAATGTGTTCATCATAATTGGATCTCTTAAAAAGATTAGCAAGCGGATGAGGATCCATAGATCTTAGGTTCTCTGTTTACAAATAAATAAGCATCTATTCCAACCAAACAACCAAACGAAAGGGCAAGCGAAAAGAGAGGAGGAGATTGGGAAAGAGAGGGCAAATAAAACGGCAAGGGTGAAGTGGGGGAGAGGAAAACGAGAGGCAAAAGGCAAATAATGTAAATGCGAGGGAGATGGGTTTGTGATGGGTACTTGGTATGTCTTGACTTGAGAAAAGACCTCCCCGGCAACGGCGCCAGAAATCCTTCTTGCTACGTCTTGAGCTTGCGTTGGTTTTCCTCGAAGAGGAGAGGGTGATGCTGCAATAGTCGCGTAAGTATTTCCCTCAGTTTTTGAGAACCAAGATATCAATCCAGTAGGAGGCTCCTCAAAAGTCCCACACACCTACACAAACAAACTGAGAACTCGCAACCCACGCAATAAACGGGTTGTCAATCCCTTCACGGCCACTTGCGAAAGTGATATATCTAATAAAGATAGTATGATAAGATAAATATATTTTTGGTATTTTATAATATAGATGCAAAAAGTAAAGATGCAAATAAAAGTAGATTAAAAGCAAATATGATAAGAGATAGACCAGGGGGCATAGGTTTCACTAGAGGCTTCTCTCAAGATAGCATAAGTATTACGGTGGGTGAACAAATTACTGTCGAGCAATTGATAGAAAAGCGCATAGTTATGAGATTATCTAGGCATGATCATGTATGTAGGCATCACGTCCATAACAAGTAGACCTACTCCTGCCTGCATCTACTACTATTACTCCACACATCGACCGACTCCTTCCTGCATCTAGAGTATTAAGTTCATAAGAACAGAGTAACGCATTAAGCAAGATGACATGATGTAGAGGGATAAACTCATGCAATATGATATAAACCCCATCTTGTTATCCTCGATGGCAACAATACAATATGTGCCTTGCAACCCTTTCTGTCACTGGGTAAGGACACCGCAAGATTGAACCCAAAGCTAAGCTATTGTAGGGTGGAACCCTAAGTGAAGATCTTTCACGAATTGGAGGGGGAATCCCAAGAACAAGATGAACACAAGAGAGAAAACAAGAGGAACACTCAAGAACAAGTCCAAATCACACATCCACTAGACTAACAATCACACAAGATCCACAAGGTACATGAACAATCAAAGGGAAATAAGATACATGGTAGAGTTCATCCCAAATCCTATAAAGGAGATGAGGGCTTGATGATCCTATGATGGGGATCCTTCCCCAAGGAGGAGGTCTTGATGTTTGGTCACTCCAAGAGGAGGTCTTGATCTCCTAGTGGAGTGGATCCATGGAGCAAAGCTCACAAATGTCTATCAAATACTTTGCTATCCCACAAATGACCTAGGAGACGCCCTTATATAGTCTAGGGACGGACTAGGAGGGGGAAATAGATTACATGGGCAAAAACCCAAAAGGACGCGGGCTGTTCCGGAGGGGTCCAGGCACCCGGGCACTTGGGGCCGGGCACCCGGCCTACTCAGGGGCGCGGCTGGGAGAGGCCAGGCACCCGGGAGCCCAACGACCGGGCACTCGGGGGTGCAGTAGGAGGCCGGCTGGGGTGTGGCCGGGCACCCGGGGCCTCAAGCCCGGGCACCCGGGGTGGTACCCAGCGGCAGGCGGGCGAGGGCATGGCACCCGGGGCCCAAGTACCAGGCACCCGGGCGGGTGGCAGGCGGCTGGGCTAGGGGTCCAGGCACCCGGAGCCCAAGTGGCCGGGCACCCGGGGCCGGCGTAGCAGCGCCCATGGGAGGGGGGCTGGGCACACGGTGTTGGGGGGCCTGGCACCCGGGGTGTCCAGAGGGTTTCGCCCCCTTGCTCCTTTCCTCATTCTTCTCGTTCTTCTCCACCTCCTGCATAGGTCTCCGGTGAAGTTGGTGATCCCTCCATGCTTTCTCGTGACGATCTCCGAAGTACCTAAGCATGCACAACGTTTCCATATGAGGTAGAGTCTGACTCTCATGTGAATCCCAAAGAAACTCGAAGAGGAAATAGTTCACCTCGGTTCCGATGGCGCGTGCGCGAGCTCTCGTTGTAGGTCCTCTCCGTGCTTGCGGTGGCGGTGTGACATCCATGGTGATGGTCGAAGGATGCTCCACATCATCTCCCCCCCCCCTTGGGAGAGATCCGTCTGCAGATCGTGATCTTCGTCACCATGGGGAAGAGAAGGCGATGCCGTGTAGAAGTGGACAACCACCAAGCACGTATCATGTTGAAGCTCGAAATGGTCACTCTCCAATGTCGCACCATCTTAATTCCTTCAAAAGGAGCAAATATAACAAGCACTAGGAAAAACAAATGTGGTTGGCATTAAAGCAAAACCAAGCATTCAAGAGGTGATTCACCAAACAAGTGTCGTCATCAAGCATAGCATATGGTGTGACAAGGGAGTGTGGCATTGCATGTAAGCACATAAATTGAGCAAAATCAAGGACATCATGGAAACGAGCATGTAAGTGGGAGGTAGCGATGAAAATATGTGTGTCAAGAGAATAAGCATCTACCTCAAGATCATAGCAAATAGGCATAAAACACTGAACAAATGGTCGATGGTAAGCATAAGAATCATTCACAACACCAAAGAAGATGATATGTCTAAACACATGCAAGTGCAAGACAATCCAAGCATAATGTGCATATGGTGTAGTGAAAATCGAGTGGCACTCAACACAATAGAAAGAGCAATTGTTCATCATGTGTGAGGCAATCAAATCAATCATGTGACAAGCAATGGGACATGGCATATGTGAAGTAATGACATTGTTGCAACCAAACATATGATAGGAGCAAGTAATCCAAGAAGTGGATGCAACATGAGAAAGCATAGAAATCAAGTCATGCAAACTAGTGGAGCGAAGATGCAACACACTAGAGGAAATCATGGCAATCATGTCATGCGAGCAAAGAGTAGGCATAGGCAATGCACATGGCATATCACAAGCACGATTGCAAAGCAAGATATCATCATAGGAATGGAGCACATAGCAAACATGGCAATAACAAGTAATATCTCCACCAAGAATGCAAATACATATGCACGTAGTAGAATCAATCATCATGTGTAATGCAAAGCATGGGTCACAAATGCATGGCAAAGGCATAGGAATGAGAATATCATGCAAAGTGAACATGGCAATATGGGCATAAAGTGAGAAGTGGTAAATAACCCATAACCAAGTGAGAGCCATGTAGAAGAAATGCGCGAAGTCCATGCGCGAAGAGAGCGGTGGGAAAGACACTCCATGGAATCCCGAGTCATCGTTGCTCTCGAGAGCTCGTTTTGTCAACTCATGGGATTGTGAGGTTGACAAGTATTCATGGGTACCTACACAAAAGAAACACAAACCAAAGAAATTTTGTGCGTGGTAAATGTACACATCATCCATCATGATGTGTATGTGCACATGTGAGTTAGCACAAGATAAGCATCTCTCAAACAAATTTGATGCATGGTATAAGAACATGTCATCCATCATGAAAGAATAGTTATTGTGTATGACACGATGGGGATGCAAATTTAGCATAGAAGTATATGGCACATCAATAGCATGTTTATTCACGGGAAGCATATTGTGCACACAAGTATTGGGATCATGCAAAGGATATGATTGATCAAAATATCCTAAAATGTATGAGGAAACTATGGGGGTCTCCTCATGAGAAATAGCGGAAACATCATATGGAGAAAATGGAGAACATCCAAAACAATGCATATCTGAAGCTAGGTGGTCATGGCATGGCATATGAGATAAATGATGCAAAGGAAGCATATCAATATCATCACAAGAAAAACAAATGCTAATAACCATGGGCTTGTCATGTATGCCATATGTGCAAATTGGGTTTATGTTGATGGCATATGCATAGTCACTAAGATGAGATTGCAAATAAGACATATGAGTGATCTCATGCATAGCATATGACAAGTCAAGCGAATTATCAAACATGATGTGACCAAGAGAGTTATCACAAGAAATCCTATGTAACATGGCATCACAACTAATAGACTCCACATGAGAATCATCAAACTCATCATAAATGGGCAAATCATCGCATGGGGTAATCGCACTAGCATGAAGCATGGAAATAGGTGGATCAACATCATGCAAGCAATCAATGTCAAGAATGTCCACTAGTGGGACAAGAGCATCACCTTCACCTATGTTACCTTTCTCGTTCCACTCAAGTGGTGTAGGTGAGGTGGGAAAGACCAAAGCATGGTCAATGTCATCATCATGATGGAACCATGTGGGAGGTGCATCATAGTTCACCATGGCCATCGTCTTGTCCATAGGAAGGACGAAGTCGTCGCGGATCGGTGCATCATCATATATGGGACCTAGCACCAAATGAGAAGACACAATAGAGGTAAAGGTCAAGTTGTTAGAAATGCAAATGGCCTCACTCTCTCTATGTGGTGGTGTCTCACTCACTCCCTCAAGGTAGGTGCACGCAATCTCACATATGGTGGAGTCACTCAAATCACTCAAGTGGTGGTGTTGGTGGCTCTCCTCAAATGGGAATTGGGGCAACTTGTCATATATGGGGCTAGTGGCGAGGTCCCTCTCACTCTCAATATGGTGTCACAAGTCACTCATGTCATCATTCGTCGCCGTGGTCGAAGGGAAGATCCCATGCTCAACCATCTCGTAGTCGTCGTCGTGGGTGAAGGCCGAAGATGGCACATCGTCGTGGATGAAGGCCGAAGATGGCACATCATCACTCTCGTCCATGACTGAAGGGAAAATCCCATAATCGAACATCTTTCTTGAGGGACTTCCGAAGATGGAAGTGTTGCCCTCGCTCGTATGTGGTCGCCTTGTACTTGAATATGTCGAAGTAGGCGTACTCGTCGGATGTAGGCAAAGATGTCGTACGTCCAAAGGCGAAGATGCCTTGATAACACTTGGCGAAGATGCCGAAGTGGTGGTAGTAGTCGTAGCTCCCTCTTGGTGGTGCTTGTCTCGCGGTCTTCTCTTGTGCTCATGAAGTTTGGCCATAGCTTGATGTAGAGCTTTTTGGGACTTGTAGGTGGACGCATCGCGAGAATCTTCATCTTGATGGTGTTGTAGTGATTGAGCTCGATGACGTTCCGAAGATTGGCCACTTGAGCGTTGCTGCCTTGAAGATAACAAAGGGGAAGAAGACTTGTAGTTGGCCAACATGTCGCGTACTTGATCCCTTTGTTTGGCCAACTTGGTGTCGAGGTAGTCTCTTGTCCGTGCTTCAAGTTGATAAATGTCGGCGGTGAGTCGCTCAATGCCTCGCGTTGCTCATTGTAGTCTGAAGATGGGCATTTTGGTGATGTAGTTGTTCATGCCGTCATTGTCGTGGAAGACCGGAGATGAAATACCTTGCCTATCCATCACAAGACTCGAGTAGAGGTGAGTAGGAAATGAGATAAACAATACCAAGTTACCTTTTCCCAAAGTTGAGGATGTATCCCGTTTCACTCAATGTGAGATGAAAGAATAGTGGAATTGGTACCGGACTTGTTCACTCACACCTATCAAGTAAAGCTTATGGTGGATCTCGGTGAGGATAGTGGCACAAACATTTGATGCAAAACGTTAGCAAGAGTCAATAATGTTGGAAAAGATTCACAAATTCGCAAGTGAAACAAGTAGACCAATAGCAATATGTGGCACACGAAAACACACACACGGATAGATAAATGGGGTCGTGCAACCAAGGAATGAGCACAAAATGTGGAATCCACGGAAAACGCTCGTGTTGCACAACTCAAGAGAGACGCTAGCATGATTGCTCAATAGGCGGATACGACACTTGTGCACAACCTATAAGATGCAAAATGTATGAGCTTTCTATCCCAAGTATGCTATGTGTATGTTGTTCCCGATGTTCTTCTCAAGATGATCCAAGATGATAGGATATGACAATCTTATGTGCAATGGTATGATGCTATGGCTCTTGCTTACAAGCTCTTTGCTCTCTATTACTTTTGCTTAAAAGCTTATTCTTTTTTTTTGATATGGCCACTTATGCAAAATGCACAAACCAAGATAGCAATTGTGTATATGCGGGAACGATCTTGTGACACAAGGGATGGTATGTTGATACCAAGATGATACCAATGTGATATGGTATATATGCAATGGAAGGTACGGATCACTAATGTGCACAAGTAACGTTGCTGGCAATACTCAAATGGCTAGTCTCGATAGGCAAGTGACGCAAAATGGGCTAAGGGGTTAACAATGTAATGGCAAGAATGTACAAAGATAGGATACCACAATACCAAGATGATATAGAGGGTACCGTCCTTGCTTACGGTTAGGCTGTCAAATTGGTGAAGTGGTCGATGTCGATGACGACCTCGCGGCGATGATGAGTGGAAGTGTTCTTGATGTAGATACCAAGATGATGTAGACCCGTCCCTAAGTAGCCAAAACACCTTAGGAAACGGTAAAACACCACGAACTCAAAATCTCCAAAGGCAAATGTCAAATGGTGGTAGAGAAATGCGTTGGTGGTTCCGGAGTTAGCAATGCGGAAGTGGTGGTGGTGGTTGATGACAAAGCAACTGTCCCTAACTAGACGAAACACCTTAGGAGACTCAAGTCACCACTCAAGCAACCACAAATGCTATATGGATCGAAAATGGGTTAGGTTGCGGAAAGCTATGATGGTTTTGCAGATGATATGGTGGATGGCCTAGGCAAAGATGCCAAAATGCCAAATATTTTATGGAGTCAAATGATGTTGGAACCTATCTAGATGGATGGGGGATGTCAATAGCTACTCAACGAGCTAAAGAACGTCAAAATTGGACTCCGGGAGCGAGAGTTATGGCCGAAACGGTGAGTGGTGTTGGGCTGTTTCGGGGGGGGGGGGGTGCGGGCACCCGGGGGTGGGAGGTGCGGGTGCCCGGGGTGGGCAGGGGCAAACAGCCCGGGGGTGCGGGTGCCCGGGGCTCGGGGTGCAGGCACCCGGGGTGGTCAGCGGGGGTGGGCGAGGGTGTCCGGGTGCCCGGGATTTGAGGTCCGGGTGCCTGGGGGTGTCGGATTTGGGCGGAAATTCATGGGAAGATGCAAGAAATTGGTGAATTTTGTGGAGAGAAAGGTGGAGATGGATGGGGGAAAGGCTAGATCCACTTGAAACCAAGCAAATACATGGATCAAATCCAACAAAATCTCATCAAACCAACAAATCACAAAAAATTTGGGGCTATTTTTGGTGGGGAATTTTTGAAATTGGGGAAGAACACACAAAATTAGGCTAGAAAACAAAAGGGGGGCTCCAATTTCATGAGAAACCATGGCTCATGATACAAAGATTTTGTAGGGTGGAACCCTAAGTGAAGATCTTTCACGAATTTGAGGGGGAATCCCCAAGAACAAGATGAACACAAGAGACAAAACAAGAGAAAAACAAGAGGAACACTCAAGAACAAGTCCAAATCACACATCCACTAGACTAACAATCACACAAGATCCACAAGGTACATGAACAATCAAAGGGAAATAAGATACATGGTAGAGTTCATCCCAAATCCTATGAAGGATATGAGGGCTTGATGATCCTATGATGGGGATCCTTCCCCAAGGAGGAGGTCTTGATGTTTGGTCACTCCAAGAGGAGGTCTTGATGTTTGGTCACTCCAAGAGGAGGTCTTGATCTCCTAGTGGAGTGGATCCATTGAGCAAAGCTCACAAATGTCTATCAAATACTTTGCTATCCCACAAATGACCTAGCAAATGCCTTTATATAGTCTAGGGACGAACTAGGAGGGGGAAAAGAGATTACATGGGAAAAACCCCAAAAGGATGCGGGCTGTTCCGGAGGGGTCCGGGCACCCGGGCACATGGGGCCGGGCACCCGGCCTACTCAGGGGCGCGGCTGGGAGAGGCCGGGCACCCGGGGGCCCAAGGCCCGGGCACCCGGTGGTGCAGCAGGAGGCCGGCTAGGGTGTGGCCGGGCACCCGGGGCCTCAAGCCCGGGCACCCGGGGTGGCACCCAGCGGCAGGGGGGCGAGGGCCGGGCACCCGGGGCCCAGGTCCCAGGCACCCGGGCGGGTGGCAGGCGGCTGGACTAGGGGCCCGGGCACCTGGGGCCGGCGTAGCAGCGCCCAGGGGAGGGGGGCCGGGCACCCGGTGTTGGGGGGGCCGGGCACCCGGGGTGTCCAGAGGGTTTCACCCCCTTGCTCCTTTCCTCATTCTTCTTGTTCTTCTCCACCTCCTGCGTAGGTCTTCGGTGAACTTGGTGATCCCTCCGTGCTTTCTCGTGACGATCTCCGAAGTACCTAAGCATGCACAACGTTTCCATATGAGGTAGAGTCCGACTCTCATGTGAATCCCAAAGAAACTCGAAGAGGAAAGAGTTCACCTTGGTTCCGATGGCGCGTGCGCGAGCTCTCGTTGTAGGTCCTCTCCGTGCTTGCGGTGGCGGTGTGACATCCATGGGGATGGTCGAAGGATGCTCCGCATCATAAGCACTTCTCCAATGGCAAGAAAGATCAATCTAGTAGGCCAAACCAAACTGATAATTCAAAGAGATTTGCAAAGATAACTCAATCATACATAATAGAATTCAGAGAAGATTCAAATATTATTCATAGATAAACTTGATCATAAACCCACAATTCATCGGGTCTCGACAAACACACCGCAAAAATAGTTTACATTGAATAGATCTCCACAAGAGAGGGGGAGAACATTGTATTGAGATCCAAAAAGAGAGAAGAAGCCATCTAGCTAATAACTGTGGACCCATAGGTCTGTGGTAAACTACTCACAACTCATCGGAGGGGCAAGGATGTTGATGTACAAGCCCTCCGTGGTCGATTCCCCCTCCGGCAGAGTGTCGGCGAAGGCTCCAAGATGAGATCTCGCGGATAAAGAAGGTTACGACGGTGGAAATTGTGTTTCGTGGTACTCCTGGATGTTTTCGGGGTACGTAGGTATAAATGGGAGGAAGAAGTACGTCGGTGGCCGCCCGAGGGGCCCACGAGATAGGGGGGCATGCCCTACAGGGGGGACGCGACCTCCTATCTCGTGGGGGCCTCAGCTGCTTCTTGACTTGCACTCCAAGGCCTCTGGATCACGTTCGTTCCAAAAATCACGCTCTCGAAGGTTTCATTCCTTTTGCACTCCGTTTGATATTCCTTTTCTTCTAAATACTAAAATAGGCAAAAAAAAACAGCAATATGGGATGGGCCTTCGGTCAGTAGGTTAGTCCCAAAAATGATATAAATGTGTAAAATAAAACCCATAAACATCCAAAAGGGGTAATATAATAGCGTGGAACAATAGAAAATTATAGATACGTTGGAGACGTATCAAAGCTCCATTTAGATACATGCAAGGCGTGAGCCTTTTCTGGCTAATCCTTGATATTTCTCTTATGATAATGATCATATGTCTTGGATCTATGCTTATTCCCTTGCATGCTATCTAACCCTTGTAGGTACTTGGATGAGCTTCAATCTAGGAAATTGCAAGTCACTCAAATCCCAAGCAATTTTTACATCACCAAGTTCCTATAGTTTAGATGTTGATCTCAAGGAATCATGAACTCACTATGTATCCTTTGACTGCTTCCATATACCAAATTTCATGTCTGTCGATTTGGATACATAGGTGCTCTTCCTTGCAAGACTAACCCATGTAGGAAGATGAACTCAAACTACAAGTGGTTCTCCCAACTCTTGATGGACAACATCAACCTTGAGCATCCAACACAAGTTCGACTACATGATCAAGATCAACATCACACCTAAGGTATGTCATTCCATCTTAGAGAAGCTTTACTCCATGACATGACATAAAGCATCTCAACAAGATGTGAATACATCAAAATGCTTAAACAAAAAATGGTAACCCCATTTTGAGCTTAAACGATGAGTATGACCTACAATCAAGTGCTATCATTTTACTCCTTAGTCAATATACTCTAACATAGGTGACTTTGTCGCCAACCTTTTCTAGATGAAGTTCTCTAGTGTTCTTTTGCTTAGTTGATTTTTCCATTTGTATGTTTTCTTGCCATTGTGTCTCCATCTAAAATTAAACAAAAAACTTCATCTAGATTTCTTTTGAAATTTCTATTTTTCATTTATGACTCTATCACAAATCTTTCAAAAATTCCTTGCAAATCCTTGTGAGATTTCACTTGCCAAGTGAGATGAGTTGACAAAATCTTTACTCTGCGTTGAACTCAGTCCCTCCAATCCAGACCTATCGGCTCGACCAAAATACAAGGTTTCCCTATATATAGTTCAGCGGTACAATCGACATGGACTAGCTCGGTCTCACCGATAAGCACCCTCTGTTACTGTCATTTCGGAGTCACCGATGGAAAACGTATCGGCGTCACCGATTTGAACTCTGAGAAAATGTTTTGCCATTTCTTACTGCCTGATTTCTTTAGCTCCACTCAATGATTCTTCCCTCTATCAGCATCATGAGCTACATGTTGCTTTGTAGTGACTCTCAAGGACCACACCTACTTGGCTCATGCTCCAGAACTGCCCTTCTTGGAAATTGATGTCAAAGGGGGAGAGAGATATCACATCAAAGCTTCAAATGAGAACATCTAAGCTCTTCTACAGATGCTTGTTAACAAAGAGGAGATAAGTCACATTTCTTTAGGAGGGAAGACATGCTAATATGTTTGATCCTAGATATTGCTGTTGATAATTCTTTTTGCTTTGATTTTATTTGCTCTTAATCTATTTTGCTCTGATTTTATCTGACCCTACCCTCTCCCATTATCCAATATCAGATTCAGGGGGAGAAAGAGTCTATGCCTAACGGGAGAAAAATCCTTGGAACTTATTGCATATCTTTAAATCTTTGGGGACATGTCTATATCTAAATGAAGTGCTTACCTTGTAGTACTTACCCATCACATGTCATCCAAGTCTAGCTATTCTTGTGGTTCCCAAAAATTGTCTTACTTGGAGTGTTCTTGTGTTATGTAACCCTGTTTTCTCAAGTCCACTCTATCAAAAGTCAGCTCAAGACCAGAAGGTAAGTATATGCATCACACTCATGTGCATGATGATCTCTTGCTATTGTACATAGTGTTTGCAAGAGGGATTCATAAACATGGAGGTACGTTTCTCAACCATATCTTTTGCTCTGATGCATATAGCCAAGGTACATGTAACTCTCTTCTTACTCCGTCATGTTATGCATTCAGTTGCTAGTATATACTATCTTCACATGATTGCATACATGTAGGGGGAGCTTATGCATGTTACATGTTCCTCCAAAGCATCACTTGCTACTCTTCATATCATCTACCTAAATCTTTGATATATGTTGTCATAAATTACCAAAAAGGGGGAGATTGAAAGCACAAGTGCTCCCTGGGTAATTTTGGTAATTAATGTCAAGATATCTCTTGTTAGACTAATGTTTTTATCTAGTGTATTTTAGAAAAGTTCAACAATGGCGTGGAAATGACAAGAGGATGTGGAACCCCTTCAAGGTTCTAAGGACATGCATTGGCTAAAGCTCAAGCTCTTCATCTTTGTTTTAGTAATCCAAGATCACATTGAATCCATAGGAAAGCCAATACTATTAAAAGGGGACAAGGTGTTGCTTAATGGCTTGCTTGCTCAAATGCTTAGTAATATTGCTCCTAAACCCTCAACCACATTCTCCATCCAAATATGTCAAAACCCTAAACTCCAACTCGGCCGCACCGATTCTTTCTATCAGGCGCCACCGAGTTCATATGACATAGCCACAGCCAGAAACCCTAACAGTTCAGTCACACCGATAAGGATCTCGGTCTCACCGAGATGGCCTTGCCAACTCCGTGTTATCAGTTGCCTTTATTTCGGCCTCACCGAAATTGCAATCGGTCTCACCGAGATGGCTTGACCAATTCTCTGTTGCCCTATTGCTTCACTTCGGTCTCGCCGAGTTGATGCAGTTAGCGCCACTGAGATGAGGTTTGCCCTAAGCCCAAGCACATCGGTTCCATCGAGTTGTTCCAGTCGGTCCCATCGAGATTCCTAATGTTCACATTTTTGAACTAATCGGTCCCACTGAGTTTAGCTATTCGGTCTCACTGAGATGGTTCAAATGTGTGTAACGGTTGGATTTTGTATGGAGGCTATATATACCCCTACACTCTCTTCTCCATATGTGAGAGAGCCATCAGAATGTGCCTACACTTCCACCATTCATTTTTTTGAGAGCGAACCACCTACTCATGTGTTGAGATCAAGATATTCCAATCCTACCACAAGAATCTTGATTTCTAGCCTTCCCCAAGTTTCTTTCCACTCAAATCATCTTTCCACCATATCCAGATCTATGAGAGAGAGTTGAGTGTTGGGGAGACTATTATTTGAATCACAAGAGAGAGGAGTTCATCATCAACACACCATCTATTATGTTTTGGAGAGTGGTGTCTCCTAGATTGGTTAGGTGTCGCTTGGGAGCCTCCGTCAAATTGAGGAGTTGAACCAAGAAGTTTGTAAGGGAAAGGAGATCGCCTACTTCGTGAAGATCTACCCAAGTGAGGCAAATCCTTCGTGGGCGATGTCCATGGTGGGATAGACAAGGTTGCTTCTTCATGGACCCTTTGTGGGTGGATCCCTCCGTGGACTTGTGCTACCGTTACCCTTCATGGGTTGAAGTCTCCATAAACGTGGATGTACGATAGCACCACCTATCGGAACCACGTCAAAAATCTCTGTGTCTTCATTATGTTTGCACACTCCAATCCCATCCCTTTACTTTCTGGCAATTAGCATGCTTTACTCTTTCCGCTGCATATACTCTTGTCATGCTTGCTTGAAATGTATTGTGAATGCTTAAACTTGTGCTAAATCTCAACCTGAACTTGAAGAATCTAACAACTACTAATTTTGCTAGTTAAGAGTCTAATAACCCCCTCTAGACCCCTCTTCTCGATCTTTTCATGTCTCCCTCGAGCACTCACTACAAAAAAATACACTTCCGTGATGATACGTGTATGTCATAGTAGGTCATGTTTTTTGTCATGCATGTACATCCATGACGATTTTATGATAGAATCAAGATAGTCATACATGTGCTATTGTAGAAGTGATCCATGACATTACCAAAATTAGCATCTCGGAAGTGTCCACTTCCATGACAATAAATCGCGTGTCATAGAAGTGCTTTCGTCAAGGGTGATCAACACGTGGCATCGACTATAATAGGTCGCCGTTAAACTATCGAGTTCTCGTTTGGATCCGATAACCCGTTAATAGCCCCGACCAATGGGGAATTGCACATAAAATTCTCATTTGCCGAAGGAAACATGTGTCAGCTCGTCATTGGGACAGATGTCATCCCTACAATGGACAGAAGACGCATATGATATATCGACAGGTGGCACGACCTAATAGTGGCCCATTTAAGGTAAAAAGGCCGGCCCAACTAAAGGCCCACCATATTTTGTCGACACTAGTGGGCTGGCCCGTTAATGGACTGCTATGTTTTGGGTCAAACTGAGGCCCATATCAGATCAGGCCCGTTCACAGCCTATCGTGTTTTGGGCCAAATTATGGCCCATATCGGATCAGGCCTGTTAACTAGCCTTTGTTCTTTTGGGTCCATTCTAAGCCAGGTTTGTATTTCAGCCTGTTAAATGCCCGTTTACCAGTTCAGCCCAATAATAGTTTTGGCCTGTTAGCGGCCCGTGGTGTATATGGGGCGTTGTTGGCCCAGTTTAACTTTAGGTCACTTAACGGCCCATGCAGAAAAAGGGCTATTTCTTGTCCGAAGTAACTTTAGGCCTCTTAATGGCCCGTAGTCTTCGTGGACAAAATTTAGCCCAAATGTCCTATCGGCCTATTAATGGTCCGTGTAACAGTTGGGCCTAATTATAGCCCGTGTTGAATCCGGCTTACAGCCCATCTGATAATGGCCCGTGACACTGTTGGGCCTACGGCCCGCATTGTTACCGGCCTGCTTAAAGCCCATAACTTTATTGGGCCAAACAGGGTCCGAGATATATTTTGGCCTATTAACGGCTCGTCCTATTTGGGCCAAACATGGGCCTTAGGCAGTTTTGGCTTGTATTGGCCCGTGAATTTTTTGGCTCAATGCTAGCCCAATCTTGTTTTTAGCCTATTAAAAGCCCATGGTATTCTTTGGCCCAGCTGGCCAGAACTTTACTCGGCCTGTTAAAGGCGGAAAACTACTATACCTTTAGACCTGCTCATGCCCAAGATGATTATAGGCCCACGTTTTGGCCCATATGAGTAACGGGCCAGCCTGAAGACCATCAACATTGAGATCCATTGAACCTTCCAGCCCAAACTACAACATACCAACCAAGAATAAACCTAAAATATACAATAATGAAATTACAACATATTACATCCACTAGGAATCAAAGTTCGCCACCGGTGATAATAAAGCGCAACATGACCGCGGATTACATACACTGGGCATCAAAGGTCGCCACCAGTGCATATAAACACACCAACAAAAGAATATACAAAACTGAGAGCACTTTAGAAGGCATTAGGCCTGGCCGGGACGGGCATCGCAAGCAGCTGTACAAGCTGATGAGACCTCAGTTGTGTCAAAGGTAGATGTTCCATCCCTAGCTGTATAGCACCAAAGCATGCAACACAGTCCTCTGAGATCTTCATTGCATCATTGACATCATGTCGGAGCTTAGCTGAAGCAAGGCTTTCCGCTTTAAGTTAAGACTGAAGAAGTCAAACTGATTGAGGCAACGACTGCATAGAGGCTGTCTCACAACTGCTGGTGAGTAGCTTCAACTCACTACTGCAGGACCTTGGGGTCATCTCGCTCTCACTACTGCAGGATGCTGCTAACGTGACACTACGATCAGAGCCCCTTCGAGAAACTGTGTGCGACGCAATAATCACAAACGGTGGTGTCAGAGAACCATCAAAAATGTCCAAGACATTTGCGATGACGGATGCATCAAACACGGTTCAGATTTTAGTTGCGTGTGCGATGAAGGACATACGGTTGATCTAGTAGAACAGCTTGCGATGAGGAAGAACAACAGAAACGGGCTAGCCATATCAATGTGTGTGCGATCTACGGCATACAGTTCCCTCCGATGAACTGTGTGCTATTAGGGAATGCAACAGAAACGGTTAGCCAGAACAAGGTGTGTGTGATATACGACATACAGTTCACTCAGACAAACTGTTTTTGATTAGGCAAGAGAAGGGAAACAACTCATCTTAACAAGATGTGTGTGATATGCGGCATTTGCGATCAGCCAAAAGAACACAAACAATTCGTGTAAACCAGATGTGTGTGATACGCAGCAAACAGCCCACTAGGATGAACTGTTTGGGATGAGAAATTATAACACATATGGTTACTATAGTAAGTTCGTCTATGATTCTGTTCATACAAAAACATTGAAAAAATGCAAACAAGTTGCTTGCGGTGGCTAGGAGTATCGCACACGATGCGTCTGCGAGTACTCGTGTGCGATGATTAGTAAGTTACACATAATGAACGGCTGCAAGGGTGATATGCTGATCATGGAGTCCGAGAAGACCGTCGTCGGAAGGCCGCCGACTCAGCTTTTTAGCCTATATTTTATTATAATTGTATGCATAAGTAGGTTGTGAGTGTTTTGTGCCTTGCGGCATGTGGCATTTTAAATTATCCTGAATATGTAAGACAATTATTAATTGTTGCCATTGTAAATCTCCCTCAACGGCAAGCAGAGCGCGCGCAGGGACGCCACGGACCCGCAAAAAAGAAAAAAAAAGCAGGGACGCCACGTAGAGCAACCACGTGGTCAACCTTCTGGCACCCCGTGGGAGACGCGACGGCGCATCCATTGGACACGATGGTGATATCATGACCGTGTGTGATAGTGGACACACACGTACACGTACATCCGAGAACAAGGGCCCATGTTTCAGGCTTCCGATGCGTGGTATACAGTTGATCCAAAAGAACTATTTGCGATGAGACAAAACAACAAAAACGGGGATTTGTGGGCCCAGAACCATAAATTAATTTTGAATTTGTTTCTCCTCACATTGCAGATTACAACGCAATAAGTAATTGCAAATATGTTCACACAGACCAAACTAATATGTTGTCACAGCCCTAGCTTAGACCTTGTCTGTCTTTGCATAAGCATCCATGCATCATGTTTAAATTTTATGAAACTTGAAATGGGGATTGCCTAAACCCTTGCATCAAAGGAATTCACTAGGTTCAACTAAAATATTTTCAGTGAATTCCAAATGGCTTCCAAAAATGTTCATCATTTCTGGAAAATGCTAGAACCATAACCAGAGGTGTTGCACATTTTTCCATGACATATTTGGTCACTAAATTAAATCATATAGTATTTGCAATTGGGCATTTAAATGCTATATATTATTTTAAGTGCTCAATTAATTCTGAACTTAAGTGTGGGATGCTAGGAATAATACTAATAGAGCCCACAACTATTTTCAGGATTTTTGGAAACGTTTTTGTATTTTTAATAAAGCCACAAGATTATAGAGAAATAGAAAAACAAAACAATTAAAAGAGAGAGACTGAACTACCTGGGCCAACTTACCTGGCCTTCCAGCCCACCTGGTGGCCCACCTGCCGGGCCAGCCCATCCACCGCTCCAGTGAGCTGCTTGGCTTGGCCAGGCAGGCAAGCAGCTGCTCGACGGTGAGCACAGCATGCGTGCCACGCAGCTTCCCGCCGCCTCGCCGGTCCCCTCGTCGAGCTGTCGACGTGGGACGAACCCCCTCTCTCTCCCCGACCTCGCAGACACTCGCCCTCCCCTCTGGCTCCACTCTCTCGCCCTCCACGACGTCGCCTGAGACGTCACCATCGCTGCAGCTCGCCGTAGCCGCGTCCAACGCCGTCCCCGCGCCCTCTCACCGTGTCCGGACGGTTCGTCGTTGTCGACTACGTCGACTAGCCAAGCCGCACAACACCGGAGCCCCTGCATCATCCCCGCCGCCATCGTCTTCAACCTCGGACCGCCCCAGATCGCCATCGCCGTTCCGACCGCACCGAGCCTTCCCCGAGCACGTCGACCATCCCTGCGGCTTCTCTATGAGCTGCTGAACCTCCCTGTGCTTTCTGTTTTTCCCCTAGAATACCGTAGACGCCGCGTCTCTTGTGCCCAAACGCGCCGCCGCCTGACCACGTCGCCGGCGCTGCTCCGGTGACCATTTGGTCACGGGCTTGTGCCCGTCACAGTCCTCCCACCGCGTAGAGGCTATAGGTGCTAGCGCCACACCGCCTAGGCCACTGTAGCCACGCGCACGAGCTGGCCCGAGCTTCGACCTCCGCCAAACTCGTCGCCGATGATGCTCCGGCCACTTCCCGGCCAAGCCATCACCATGGCTGGATGCGAGCGAGCACTAGCTGCCCGTAGCTGCTCTCCGCGTAGCAAATGGAGCCCTGTGGGCAAATCCCGCAGCACGCCGCCGCGTCTGGCCTCGCCGGCAGGCTTTGACCCGCTGACCGGCGGGTTTGACCGTTGACGTTGACTGGGTGGGCCCAAGTTGACTCCCGTGAGTCAATGACAAGTGGGCCCCCCTGCTAACTAACCAGATTAGTTTAACTAAAATTAGTTAGTTTAATTTATTGCTGACACGCGGGACCCACTGGTCAGTTTGACCTGGACGTCCCCGTTGACCTTTGACGTCACCCTGATGCAGTGCTGACGAAATAAACCCTTTTCTGGATTTTAAATAAATCTAAACGATTTATTTATTTCAGAAAATAGCTAAAACTTCCAAAAATCATAGTAATTCAACTGTGACTCCATATCAAACAAATTATACATGAAAGATTATCAGAAAAATTCGAGGAATCCATCTGTACCATTTTCATGCATGTTTGAACAATGTTTGTCCTCTGTTTTGTACAAAACAAATAAAGGGCATTTAAATAATCATATATGGAGTTGGAATTTGAATCGTGTATTCAAACCAACTTCATTTAAATCATAGCTAGATGCATTAGCTCAAATCACAACATATTGCCATGTCATGATCATGCATCATATTGTGGCATTGCATTGATTGTGTTCTTTCTCAGTTGCCGGTGTTTGTCCCCTCTCGATAGACGTGGTTCTGACAACGAGTTCGATGACACCGATGAAGAACTATATTATCTTCAGAAGTGCCAGGCAAGCAAAACCCCCTTGTTCATTCCGATACAATCCTACTCTCTCACTCCTGCTCTCTTTTACTGCATTAGGACAACAACGATTCATCTGTTACTTGCTGCGGTAGCTGAACCCCTTTATCCTCTGCATGACCTGTCATTGCCACAGTAAATAGATGAAACCCACTAGCATGAGTAGGAGTTGTTTGAGCCCTGATGTGCCTACTCATTCATGCTTGTTTGTCATGCCTGCTACTGCTTAGAGTTGACTCAGGTCTGATTCATCGGGGATGAATCAGAGGTGTGTGAACATGTCCTACTATGTGTGAGCTAAGTGTGTGAACACGATTTGGTAAAGGTAGTGGTGAGAGGCCATGTAGGAGTACATGGTGGGTTGTCTCATTGAAGCCGTCCTCAGGAACTGAGTTCTGTGTTTGTGATCCATGAAACAGATACTACCACGCATTGGGCCCGAAACCAATGGACCCTCTTGGCTTCTTTATCACCCTTGTCCTCTGTCCAGGAGTTGCAAGTAGTTTCTGGTGTTTGTAGTATGCTGGAGGCCTTGCGCAGCGCTGACCAGAGGGGTGGGCTGTGATGCGGTAGGCACGTGGCCGGGTATACCGGGCGCCCGTTTGGTGTCATGGAACCTTGTACACATTGTTTAGGGCCGTATGTGGAAACCTCGGCCGGACTCCCCGCGGATGGAACCTGAATAGGCGATAAACGTGGATAGAGACTTGAGTGTTTAGGTAGGTCGTGGCTGACACCCTCGTTGGGCTTTCGCTTGAAGGTTGCCGAGTACATGTCGTGTAAACGGCGGTAAGTGGTGAGAGCGTGTGTGAAGAAGTACACCCCTGCAGGGTTAACATCATCTATTCGAATAGCCGTGTCCACAGTAAAGGACTTCTGGGTTGCCTATAACAGTTCATAGACAAGTGAAAGTGGATACTCTAAAATACGCAAGATAAGTGTGAGTGCTATGGATGGCGTTCTCGTAGGGAGATGGGAGCGGATCCATAGTGGTGTATTGATATGGTGAATATGTGGACTCGTGTGCGCCACCTCAAAAGAGTTACTTGCAGTCGTAGTTTAGGATAGCCACTGAGTCAAAGCTGGCTTGCTGCAGTTAAACCCCACCATCCCCTTTGTTGATAATGATGCATATGTAGTTAGTTCTGATGTAAGTCTTGCTGGGTACAGTTGTACTCACGTTTGCCTATTTTACGTTTTTGCAGAGACTTCTGTCTCACTAGTAGTTCTGCGTGGACTTCGACATTTAGCTTGTTACCTCAGCTACGATCTTGTGCCCTCGGCAGGTCTGGTGGATAGTCAGGCTTCTCAGCCTTTTTCATTTGTGAGTTTGTAATATCTCGCTCCTCGGAGCCTATTGAATAAAATACTCGAGTCCTAGAGTCATGTTGTGATGCCATGTTGTATTTGCACATATCGAGCATATTGTGTGTATGTTATTGAAATGCTTGGTATGTGTGGGATCTGACTATCTAGTTGTTTGTCCTTAGTAGCCTTTCTTACCGGGAAATGTCTCCTAGTGCTTCCACTGAGCCATGGTAGCTTGCTACTGCTCCGGAACACTTAGGCTGGCCGGCATGTGTTCTTCTTCGTTCCTGTGTCTGTCCCTTCGGGGAAATGTCACGTGATGAATACCGGAGTCCTGTTAGCCCGCTACAGCCCGGTTCACCGGAGTCTTGCTAGCCCAGTGCTACAGCCTGGATTCACTCGCTGATGACCGACACGTTCGATGCTGGGTCATGGATACCTGTCCCTGTAAGTCTGTGCCACTTTGGGTTTACGACTAGCCATGTCAGCCCGGGCTCCTTATCATATGGATGCTAGCGACACTATCATATGCGTGTGCCAAAAGGCGCAAACGGTCCGGGGCAAAGGTAAGGCGACACCCGTGGGAATACCGTGCGTGAGGCCGCAAATTGATATGAGGTGTTACATGCTAGATCGATGTGGCATTGAGTCGGGGTCTTGACAGTTTTGGTAACAGAGCCTGACTGCCTGTAGGATTACCAAGCCAAACTGGTCGAAGTTGTGTCTAGAAATGCTTTAGTTATGTAAGGGAATTGATTGTGGGATGGAACGTAAGGCTCTTTTTACTCCTTATACGTCATGGCCTTCTGATCTGAGTCATCCTCTTCTCTTCTACGGGGGTTAAGAACTAGGCCTTCTCATCTATCTATCAGGAAGACGTGTTACTAATCCATAGACTTATAGAATTGATAGTTTCAAATCTCAGTTCAGCTTTTACTACTTCTGTATGTTCATAGCTGGTCTCAGAACCTTGCTTTTGTGATGTTGAGTGGTTATGCCACCATTTCTGCAGGATATCTCAAATCTTTTTAAGCATTTACAACCGTTATGCTGTCCGAGTCATCCCAGGTTTCTAAATAGTCTGATGCATTTGCAAATCCTTTCTTTCCGTTCCCGATGTCCTTTATGGTCAGAATAAGCACACTAACCGGTGCGTTGAGGTAATTTATTGCCTTGACATATATGTTGGAGCTATTATTATGACCCTAGGTGTTTTAGGGAGTCACCTAGTAATCCAGCCATGTTTTGTGTTCCCGGTGTGATGATTCTGGCCATTATTTACGAAAGCATCCTGTGATGCCATTTAGTAGTAGGTATTCCATTCCTGGGTTCTTGAACCCAAGATTCACCCTTCTTACCTCATGTTGATAGTGTTTGCTCGTTCCTCTAGGTTATTAGTAACCTTTGCATTAGTCCTCGAGGTCCATGGTATTTCCTTCTTCCAAATACTATGAACCACTTATGGCAGAAGTTTGTTGGATAAAAAGATCACAACAAGAGTGCTCTTGGCGAGTTCTCCATTCTATATTGTAACTCTGCCAACCCTACCTCTCTGCATGGATTATCCGGAAGAAATTTGTTGAACTTGGTTCGACATACTAATCTATGCATCCACAACTCAGAAAATCATATGTTCCTTTGAGTTGTCCCCCTTTAGTTGTCTTCTGACCCTCATCTATCAATTGATAGACAGGAGTAGTTGTGCAACCGTGTTCATCGATGCCTATTATTCTTGTGGTCCGTCGAGCCATTCTAATCTGGAATGACTAGGAGAAACAAACTCCATTACCTCATCCATTTCCAGGATTGGGTCAAAGCAGTTGTAATCCGCAAATCAAATGCCAATCCAGCTTTTGATTCTGTTCTACCTCGGAGTATTACCCCCTTTATGTCAGGATTGTCATGAGGATTGCACCATTTCTCATGAATTCTTGACGTAGTGATACTTCTCACTATCATTATTCATTCCTTCGTTCCGTGTTGTTGTAACCAGAATGCTGACAAGTGAACTATGATGTGTGAAATCGATACTCCTAGCAACCTTGTTGCTTGGTAGTAAATGGACAATAGTCTCATTCTTAGCGTGTTGGTTATTAAATCATCATCCTAAGATTGATCGTGCTACCTAGTTCTTATTTCCGGTGCACTCTTCGATCAGTGAGTTAGGATTATTCAATCCCTTGCTTATTGTTCATATCGTCTTGCTCTGAAAAGCAAGATTGTTCTCGAGCTTAATAACATATTGGTGGTTCGTAATTTTCTGAATATCTTCTCGGAAGTATTACCAGGTTGTCACCTGACCGCTATGTTGGGTTCATGATCAAGTTGGTTTTTCATAAACCACCCCTTCTCTAAAAATCCGTGTTGGATACCCTGAGCCAGTTGGTAAACTGAACAACAACTTGGAGAGGGTTGGAAGATGAAAGTTTGTCCGACTTAGTTCATTTTCAAAGGGGTATCCTTGTGTTTGTGTGGTTGTTGAAGAAAGATGATATCTTCACCGATTGGTCCCTGTGATCAGTTCTTGGATCTATTGCCTTGTCAAAATTTTGACTTGAGTATGGGCTATCGTCAAGTCAAGTCAGAACCAATGATATTCGTAATGTTGTCTTACCCCTGGTTGTTTCCTCGGGCATACACCGTTATATCTTTTGGTTTGACCGATGCTATCGCCTTGTTCACATAATTGTGGAATTCCACTTATATGGAAACCTAGATGAGTTGTTGTTGAGCCCATCAGCAACATTTTTATCTCCTCCATGATTCGTGTTGAACATTCAGCTAGTATTGGAAACTTATATAAGCATTATCTTCGTGTTTCGTTCATGAAGAATATGCTAGGATGAAAGAAGTGACTTCCTCTGATTCACGTGCATTTGGTGCAAGTTATCACCGTGAGTTCGAGAAAGATTGTTTTTGTTTTCTTTGGAATCATCCCAAGTCAGTCATGCATGTGCAAAGTATTCTGTGGTCTAATAGACTGATCATCTTCATTCTATACGTATCCCTAGCACACCAAGCCACTGGTTGATTTGTTCAAGGAGAAGAAGTTCCTTCTTAAGAGCAAGACTTATGCAAGGACTTCGATATCCTCGATGATGGTTCCCCTCCTGAACTCGGTAGTGTTTTATTATAAGACTACTGTGTGGTCATGTTTGTCTCGGACAACGTATTCACATGTTGTAGCAGAACCATCTCATGTTTTGGAGCTTGCTATCGTAGTTCATCTCCCGAGAATCTCGCAATATCATCTTGACGATTTGTGTTGCAATCTTTCCTTTTCGGACATGTTGTCTGAAGTATCCTGTTACTAACCAGATCTGAATCTCAGGCAGATATGACGGTTGGAACATTCCAACATTTGAATTTTGTTCCTAGCTTGCACCGTATTTGTGCCATTTCACCATGGGCTGCCTTCTTAGTAATTCTTGTTCAGGATCATCCTCAAAAGTGGTCCTACCATGGGTCCCATTCATTCCAGATGATAAGCAAAAATCATCTATTGCGTTGTCTTCAACAAGGTAATCCACATCATCCATACTCGTCCGGGTATGTCACTCATCCGGACTCCTTCAACTGAACGATAATGATTTGCCTTAAGTTGGTATAAAGAGTTTCAATGATCTCTAAATCAAAAGGTAATTCTTTTTTCCACTTAAGGGGATATTTCTACGAGTCACCTTCCCTAAGGTGCATCGTTATGGTATCATGGCAACTCAACTCCTCGCTACATTGACAACCGTTCACCATCTTCTTAGGTGGGGAATTATTGCTTACCTAGTGAACCTTTGTCATGTGTTTCACTCCACCCCTCTGGACGAATGCTTTGTGTCTCAGCTCGAGAGATATTTCAATGTCCCCCCCCCCCTGAGTTGATCATGAGTTGTTCGACCTTAAATAAGATCGATCCCTCTAGAGTTTTCCTTTCCCTCTCATTGTCATGTTAGTAGGAGTTCCTGGAGCAAGACATCGAGACAATTATGGTGATTGAATCAACATTCATTTGAAGTGCACCGTGGATCATGAAGATTGTGTTCGTTTGCGTTCCCCCTTCATCTTACCCTACGCTTGAATCTCGGGATGAGATTCTTGTTTAGTGGGGGTGAGTTGTCACAGCCCTAGCTTAGACCTTGTCTGTCTTTGCATAAGCATCCATGCATCATGTTTAAATTTTATGAAACTTGAAACGGGGATTGCCTAAACCCTAGCATCAAAGGAATTCACTAGGTTCAATTAAAATATTTTCAGTGAATTCCAAATGGCTTCCAAAAATGTTCATCATTTCTAGAAAATGCTAGAACCATAACCAGAGGTGTTGCACATTTTTCCATGACATATTTGGTCACTGAATTAAATCATATAGTATTTGCAATTGGGCATTTAAATGCTCTATATTATTTTAAGTGCTCAATTAATTCTGAACTTAAGTGTGGGATGCTATGAATAATACTAACAGAGCCCACAACTATTTTTAGGATTTTTGGAAACGTTTTTGTATTTTTAATAAAGCCACAAGATTACAGAGAAATAGAAAAACAAAAACAATTAAAAGAGAGAGAGAGTGAACTACCTGGGCCAACTTGCCTGGCCTTCCTGCCCACCTGGTGGCACACCTGCCGGCCCAGCCCAGCCACCGCTCCAGTGAGCTGCTTGGCTTGGCCAGGCAGGCAAGCAGCTGCTCGACGGTGAGCACAGCATGCGTGCCTCGCAGCAGCCCGCCGCCTCGCCGCTCCCCTCGTCGAGCTGTCGACGTGGGACGAACCCTCTGTCTCTCCCCGACCTCGCAGACACTCGCCCTCCCCTCTGGCTCCTCTCCCTCGCCCTCCCTGACATCGCTCGAGACGTCACTATCGCCGCCGCTCGCCGCAGCCGCGTCCAACGCCGTCCCCGCGCCCTCTCATCGTGTCCGGACGGTTCGTCATCGTCGACTACGTCGACTAGCCAAGCCGCACAACGCCGGAGCCCCTGCATCATCCCCGCCACCGTCGTCTTCAACCTCGGGCCGCCCCAGATCGCCATCGCCGTTCCGACCGCACCGAGCCTTCCCCGAGCATGCTGACCATCCCTGCGGCTTCTCTGTGAGCTGCTGAACCTCCCCGTGCTTTCTGTTTCGCCCCTAGAATACTGTAGACGCTGCGTCTCTTGTGCCCAAACGTGCCGCCGCCTGACCACGTCGCCGGCGCTGCTCCGGTGACCATTTGGTGACGGGCTTATGCCCGTCACACTCCTCGCACCGCGTAGAGGCTGTAGGTGCTAGCGCCACACCGCCTAGGCCACTGCAGCCACACGCACGAGCTGGCCCGAGCTTCGGCCTCCGCCAAACTCGTCGCTGACGATGCTCCGGCCACTTCCCGGCCAAGCCATCACCACGGCTAGATGCGGGCGAGCACCAGCTGCCCGTAGCTGCTCTCCGCGTAGCAAATGGAGCCCTGTGGGCAAATCCTGCAGCACGCTGCCATTTCTGGCCTCGCCGACAGCTAAACGCCGGCAGGCTTTCACCCGCTGACCGGCGGGTTTGACCGTTGATGTTGACTGGGTGGGCCCAAGTTGACTCCCCTGAGTCAATGACGAGTGGGCCCCCTGCTAACTAACCAGATTAGTTTAACTAAAATTAGTTAGTTCAATTTATTGCTGACATGTGGGACCCACTGGTCAGTTTGACCTGGACGTCCCCGTTGACCTCTGACGTCACCCTGATGCAGTGCTGACGAAATAAACCCTTTTCCGGATTTTAAATAAATCTAAACGATTTTTTATTTCAGAAAATAGCAAAAACTTCTAAAAATCATAGTAATTCAACTGTGACTACAAATCAAACAAATTATATATGAGAAATTATCAGAAAAATTCAAGGAATCCATCTGTACCATTTTCATGCATGTTTGAACAATGTTTGTCCTCTGTTTTGGACAAAACAAATAAAGGGCATTTAAATAATCATATATGGAGTCGGAATTTGAATCGTGTATTCAAACCAACTTCATTTAAATCATAGCTAGATGCCTTAGCCCAAATCACAGCATATTGCCATGTCATGATCATGCATCATATTGTGGCATTGCATTGATTGTGTTCTTTCTCAGTTGCCGGTGTTTGTCCCCTCTCGATAGACGTGGTTCCGACGACGAGTTCGATGACACCGATGAAGAACTATATTATCTTCAGAAGTGCCAGGCAAGCAAAACCCCCTTGTTCATTCCGATACAATCCTACTCTCTCGCTCCTGCTCTCTTTTACTGCATTAGGACAACAACGATTCATCTGTTACTTGCTGCGGTAGCTGAACCCCTTTATCCTCTGCATGACCTGTCATTGCCACAGTAAATAGATGAAACCCACTAGCATGAGTAGGAGTTGTTTGAGCCCTGATGTGCCTACTCATTCATGCTTGTTTGTCATGCCTGCTACTGCTTAGAGTTGAGTCACGTCTGATTCATCGGGGATGAATCAGAGGTGTGTGAACATGTCCTACTGTGTGTGAGCTAAGTGTGTGAACACGATTTGGTAAGGGTAGCAGTGAGAGGCCATGTAGGAGTACATGGTGGGTTGTCTCATTGAAGCCGTCCTCAGGAACTGAGTTCTATGTTTGTGATCCATGAAACAGATACTACCATGCAATGGGCCCGAAACCAATGGACCCTCTCGGCTTCTTAATCACCCTTGTCCTCTGTCCAGGAGTTGCAAGTAGTTTCTGGTGTTTGTAGTATGCTGGAGGCCGTGCGCAGCGCTGACCGGAGGGGTGGGCTACGATGCGGTAGGCACGTGGCCGGGTATACCGGGCGCCCGTTTGGTCTCGCAGAACCCTATACACATCGTTCGGGGCCGTATGTGGAAACCTCGGCCGGACTCCCTGCGGATGGAACCTGAATAGGCGATAAATCTGGATAGAGACTTGAGTGTTTAGGTAGGTCGTGCCCGACACCCTCGTTGGGCTTCCGCTTGAAGGTTGCCGAGTACATGTCGTGTAAACGGCGGTAAGTGGTGAGAGCGTGTGTGAAGAAGTACACCCCTGCAGGGTTAACATCATCTATTCGAATAGCCGTCTCTGCGGGAAAGGACTCCTGGGTTGCCTATAACAGTTCATAGACAAGTGAAAGTGGATACTCTAAAATACGCAAGATAAGCGTGAGTGCTATGGATGGCGTTCTCGTAGTGAGACGGGAGCGGACCCAGAGTGGTGTATTGATATGGTGAATATGTGGACTCGTGTGCGCCACCTCAAAAGAGTTACTTGCAGTCGTAGTTTAGGATAGCCACTGAGTCAAAGCTGGCTTGCTGCAGTTAAACCCCACCATCCCCTTTGTTGATAATGATGCATATGTAGTTAGTTCTGATGTAAGTCTTGCTGGGTACATTTGTACTCACGTTTGCCTATTTTACATTTTTGCAGAGACTTCCGTCTCACTAGTAGTTCCGCGTGGACTTCGACGTTTAGCTTGTTACCTCAGCTACGATCTTGTGCCCTCGGCAGGATCTGGTGGATAGTCAGGCTTCTCATCCTTTTTCATTTGTAGATGTCTGTACTCAGACATGTTATGCTTCCACTTGTGCTTTGACTTGTATGCTCTGAATGTTGGGTCATGAGACCCATGTTTGTAATATCTCGCTCCTCGGAGCCTATTGAATAAAATACTCGAGTCGTAGAGTCATGTTGTGATGCCATGTTGTATTTGCACATATCGAGCATATTGTGTGTATGTTATTGAAATGCTTGGTATGTGTGGGATCGGACTATCTAGTTGTTTGTCCTTAGTAGCCTTTCCTACCGGGAAATGTCTCCTAGTGCTTCCACTGAGCCATGGTAGGTTGCTACTGCTCCGGAACACTTAGGCTGGCCGGCATGTGTCCTTCTTCGTTCCTGTGTCTGTCCCTTCGGGGAAATGTCACGCGATGAATACCGGAGTCCTGTTAGCCTGCTACAGCCCGGTTCACCGGAGTCCTGCTTCCCCAGTGCTACAGCCTGGATTCACTCGCTGATGACCGACACGTTCGATGCTAGGTCATGGATGCCTGTCCCTGTAAGTCTGTGCCACTTTGGGTTTACGACTAGCCATGTCAGCCCGGGCTCCTTATCATATGGATGCTAGCGACACTATCATATACGTGTGCCAAAAGGCGCAAACGGTCCGGGCAAAGGTAAGGCGACACCAGTGGGAATACCGTGCGTGCGGCCGCAAAGTGATATGAGGTGTTACATGCTAGATTGATGTGGCATTGAGTCGGGGTCCTGACAGTTGTGTTCACACTGATCAAACTAATATGTGTTCACACTTAGCACCGGGCAATAAAAACTACCCAATCGAAAATTACTTCACAGTTCCTCTCCTCATCACCTACAAAACTGGTCTTTCCTGTCAAGTCGTTCCTCCATGACTAGTAGGAGGAGTTTCCGGTGGGCATATAACCACGCGGCAAAGACCAAGGCCGCGGAAGCACTAGAGAGGTCCCGCCGCGCAGCGGCAGCAGCGGCAGAGATGTCCCGGCGCACCGCGGAGCCCTCAAACGAGCTCTCACGGGCATGCGAGGGCTCTCACCAGCGCACTCACCGCATTGGCGATCGCGATGAACTGGCGTTACTGAAGTCCTTGGCCGGCGACGTCGACATTCTCGCTGGCCTCATTAAGTAGCAGGAGCTAGTCGACGGCTTGATGAAGCTACTCGAGATCAGCGATGCCTCGATTGACAAGGCGACCGACGTCGTCGAGCAACTCATGGGTGACAATGCAAAGCTCCTGAAGGCGCTCACCGAGAAGGAGGAGGAGGCCGCCAACTGGAAGATGCTGCATGAGCAGAGCAGTGCCTCGAGGATGATGCTGACAGCGTTCGTCGAGGAACTGATGGGTGACCTGAGGAAGATCTAGATCGAGCGCGAGCAGGAGGTGGAGGAATCCTTGGCTGCTTTCAAGCAAAGCCATGAGGAAATGAGGAATGAGCTGGAGGATGTCATCGCCCGGCGATCCATCGAAGAGTAAATACAGTAGTGATCTAGATTGTTGTCTACGATTTCCATCTTATCTTGCCCCCATGTCTTCCGAACTTTGCGGCATGTGGCATTTGAAATTATCTGGAATATGTAAGACAATTATTATCTCCGCCATTGTAAATTTTTCATCGTACTATCCGCTGCCATTTTATTTGTCATCGTATTATCCGTTGCCCTATGTGGCAATTTAAATTAGGCCAGAATACGAGTTGTAAACACGAACAAAGCAAATGCTGCCATGGGATCACAACCAAACACCCACCATCCACCCCTAAAAAACCTCCGTCCAGGTGCTTTAATTAACCCATTAATGGCGAAGTTTTGAGTGAGGCGGGCTACGGCTGGTGCATGGAGGTCAAAGAGCTCGCTTCCCGGTGAGCATGGGCGGACATGCTGCTCGAAGTGTCCCGTCAAGCCTATGAGGTGGACAGGATGCACGCGTCCCATCGAGCCTGCGTGGCAGACTGCTTGCACGTGTCCCATCGAGCCTGCACGGCAGACTTCTCACGCTCGTCTCATCTAATCAAACAGCTGCACGCATGCCACTGAGTATGGTTAAATATTGACACAGTTCATGTGATACAAGCGTTTGTGATATTAACATGTCATCTTATTGTTTCAAAAAGGACTTCGTGGGCTACTAATGTGTGCGCCTCTTCTCAAACTGGACAATTTTTATTACCATGGCATATATGTGCCATGTCATGAAACCATGCCAAGTTTCATGTTTTTTGGGTGAGTTTTTGATTTACTATGATTTAAAAACCAAGATTCTCAATGTTTCAGGACGACGACAAGTTTGTATTCATTCGCATTCCTTAGATGAGACCTAAACATGCACCTAATGACACATGTATCATTTCCCACCCATTTTGTGCTTGTAGTTCAAATTTGAATTATGGACTACATTTAATGCATAGAAAACTTAATTAGTAATATATACAATGGCCAAACGAACCCTAAACTTCCACCCCAAGGACACATGTACGTTTTTTTCTAGCCATTTTAGTGCACTAGAGCATGTATTTATAGTTTGGATTTGAATTATGGACATTAAATCCCTAGAAAACTCAATTAATGAATAAAAAGGGTGTCGTGGAATTGTCACGACAGATGTCCTCTTGCAAGGACTTAGTTGTGGAGACATCGCAACTAGGAAGCTTAAAGGGGTTATCAGGACAAAGGACACGAGAGATTTATACTAGTTCGTCCCCTTACGGTGAAGGTAAGGCCTACGTCTAGTTGGGTTGGTATTGCTTGATGTTTCGATGACCAGGGAGCGAGATACGCTATGCCCGGTTCTCGATGAGTTGTTTCTTGCCCTAAGCTGCCAGCCGGTCATCCCCTTATATACACGGGTGGACGCCCTGCAGCCTAGAGAGTCCCGGACGGCTCATAGACAGTGTCCGGCTCGGTGACTAGTTAAATCTACCTTATGTTACAAGTCATATCATCATGGCGGTTTACCACTATGGGCCTTAACCCGCCTGTGGGCCTTAGACCCTTTATTTTACCGCCATCTTCACGCTTGCTCTTGGGCTTCTTTCTGATGAGTCTTCTTTGCGTAACCCGGCCCGTCCTGGGCGGCTTACATAAATAGTTATATCCCCGACATTAGGCCCTAGATTGATTTGAACCGGCACATGTCAATCTTAAAATACCTTAAGAAATAAATCTTCAGCCTTCTGCCTGTGCAAAGTTTTTTAACCCGCTATGACGTCATCTTCTGGATCCGCGTTAACCCGCCATGACGTCATCTTTACTTAAATTCATTTTCTATTCCACCATATCCTCGAACGGATCTTTTACAGACCGTTTCGAAAACCGAGGCGTCGGGGCCGCTGGATAATAATGTTCAGTCTCCTGGTTTCTCGCGTCGTCTCAGTCCGTCTTCCCTTATAAATAGGCATGACCTAGGTCTTCCATTCTCCCCCCTTTCGGTCATCTTCTTCCTCTCGCTGTCTCTCTGCTGCTTAGAGCTTCGCCGCCACCTCCGCCGCAGATCTCCTCGTCTTCACCAACTCAGGCCACTGCACCAACCTGACTTGAGCAGAAAAATGCGATGGACCTTCGCAGCAACTCTGCATCTGTAAGTTACTTCCTCCCTGTTCCTCAGATCTGCATTAAGATTTTCGAGTTCGTCGGTGTTCATCGCCGCCCATGGCGAACCCTTGATATTTTTTCTTTTCCGTGCTCCTTTTGATCTTTAGATAGCTAGAACTACTGCGGTAACTGTTCTGCATCCATCTCGAATGGAAACAGATCAATTGTTTAAGGGCCTCCTTCGAGTGCATGAATTTCTCTGTACTGGTTTTTAGATCTAGAAATTTTTTCTTTTCAGAGCAATTGTTTGATCCAAAAGAATAACTGCAGCTTGTGAAATCTGTTTGTTCCACACTTAGTCGAAAACTGCCTCTGTTGAATTTGTTTAACCATGGTAATCTATGTAGCCGGTTTATGACAACACCGATTGCCAGTCTTGCTTGCTTCCGGCGACTTTAAGAAAATTTAACTGCCCCTGATACCTGTAGCGGCTTAAATATCATTGCATAGTTACCTATATGTCATTAGGCCCCATCTTAAGCCGCCATTTTGTAAAGTCTTAAAAATACTTTCCTTCCGGATTAAAGTTGAACCGGAGTTTCTTATTCTGTCATAGGCTTCCACTTACGCCATGGAACCTAAGGCTCCCAAGGCTCCTGTGACCTGTAATTGGGTCCAATCCATTGTCACAAAAAGCAAATTGTCTGAATTTGTGAAGTCTGGTCACCTGCCCAAGAAGGAGGTCATATTTTATCGTGCCCCTAACCCGTCCGAGGAGAAACCTCAGCCCAAAGAAGGGGAAGTGATAGTTTTTACGGATCATATGAATCGGGGATTTGCTCCACCCGGTTCAAAATTCTTCAGGGATGTTTTGCATTTCTTTGACCTCAGACCTCAAGATATTGGACCCAACTCCGTGTCAAATATCTGCAACTTTCAAGTTTTCTGCGAAGTGTACCTGGGAGAAGAGCCCAATCTACTTTTGTTAAGAGAGCTATTCTATTTAAACCGGTAGAATGAACGTGCCAACGGGCCCAGTCTTGAACTTGGTGGCATCTCGATTCAGCGGCGGAGAGACTGCCTTTTTCCTTATGCTGAATTGCCAAGTCACCCCAAGGATTGGAATCAGACGTGGTTCTACTGCCATGACACCTCTCCTGCTGAGGAAAATCTTCTGCCCGGCTTCCGCGCCTTGCGCCTTGAATCCAACCACCCGCTGTCGGATAAACTGACTGCTGTTGAACGTCTGCCACTCGCTCCCACCATTAGGAAAATCAAAGCTCTTTTGGGAAACGGCTTAGACGACATCGACCTAGTCCGAGTCTGGGTTGCTTGGCGAGTGCTTCCATTAAGCTGCCGCCCCGGCTTAATGTGCATTTACTCAGGCGAGAAGGATGACCCACTACGTCATAGTCCCAACGACTTACCAAATGATGTGGTGGAGGCTATGACCCAAACGTTGTTGAAAGAGGGCACGGTGACTAGTAATGCCTTTGGCTTACTTCCTTTCTGCAAGAAGAACCCAGCCCTCGCAGTGAGTCATCAACCTCAATAAATGCCCTTTACTATATTACACCTTGCTTTTACTCACAACCCCTTATCTTTTTCACAGGCCGATGAAAACTTCTGGAAGGTCAAGTATGACCATGAGGCTACCAAACAAGCCAGAGCGGCCATGAGAACCGAAAGAAAAGCCACCAAAACGGGAACTTCAAGGAAGAAAAGGCCAAGCGCTTCAGATTTATTCAAATTGGACGACACTTTTGATGATGAAGAAGAGGTAATCTTTAATTATCCTGACTCTTTTATCAGTATTTTATTGACATTCTATCCTTTCCGGAGGATACGGGGAACAGCCAAGCGGTTGACGAAGAGGTAACTATAATCTCCTCCGACTCAGAGCCTTTGCCAAAGCAAAAAATCCGAAGGGTGACCCGGAAAGTAAGATTTTCACATCCTCTAGCTTATCAAGATCCTGAACTTCTTTTGAAGCAATAGCAGTTTGAAAGCCGGAGGCAGACCCGGACCAGCAAGGATGTAGAGCTCTCCTTCGGCTTACCTGACGTAACCAGGAAGCATCGGACTGAGGTTATCTCCGATTTACGTTCTATTTACCTTCGGCGGGTTTAATTCGCCAACCTCTCAATTCATCTAACTCCAATTATCAGGATACCTCTCCTTCCTCCGGCGAGTCTATGCAATCTAACATGCCAGCTTTCAAAACTACCCCCGGGTAATGTAATTTTGTTTACCTTATGCTTTACCTTACTCATGCTTTTGTACTCATCCTTCTGCCTTTGTCCACAGCATGCAAGTGAAACCCAGTAAGAGGGCAAAAAAGAATAAACCGTCCCAAGACCCGGTCATGACTGAACCGGAGCTTGGCACGGCTGCTCCTGACAGTTCTACCCATCAGCCGCCGCCTGAACCAGCCTATGACATTCCAGCACCAACCTCTGATCCACCCGCCGAAGATATTCTCAAAACTTCTAATAACTCGGAAGCTCCTAGCCCGGCCAAGACAATTGATCCGGAAGTTGAGATTCTGAAGACTCAGTTTGTTGATCCAGGGCGGCCCACTGTCCTTGCCAAGTGCTCTGCTAGGGAGGAGCTGCTGGAACGCCGAAAGGCCAAGTTGCTGACTATACTCATTTAAGCATTGGAGATATAGTCTCTGGCTATCTCAATCAAGTACATAGCAGCCGTGACCTGGAAATTGACATGGTGAAGCAAATACAGCACAAATCTGAGGTATAACTTATGCTACTTTTCTGAATCATACTTACTATATCAGCCCCCAAGTCTATTGCTTATGAATAAATATGTTGTAGACTTAGAAAACTGCTTAGCACTGCTTTATCCGGTTTAGAAATAAGATATTTAACCTGGTTGTAACATGATACCTTGAACTTGCGATACACATTAGCCCCCAAGTGTCAAGTATGTTTGCTTGCAAAGTGCTTGGGACTTAATTTTTCATGAACCAGCATTGTAAGTTAAAATTCTTCAGCATACATTAGCCCCCAAGTGAAGAGTATCTTTGCTTGCAAAGTGCTTGGGACTTAATGTTATCTTACCATGATTCTGACTATAACACGACATCAATGTAGGCCACCATAAGTCAATTTGAGTCGGAGATTGCTGACCTGAAGAGCCGTCTGACAGAAGAACTTGAAATTCAAAAGGCCAACTCCAAATTTGAATTCAGCGTCTCTGAACAAGAGAAGTTGAAGAAGAATTTTGAGGCGGAGAAGAAAATCCGGGCTGATGAGAAGGCCTCACTAGTAACCCGTGTTGAGACAGCAGAAACATCACTTGTAGAAGCAACAGCTGAGCTGTCCGGCTTAAAGCACCAGATATCTCAAATGGTCTCAGCCATCTTCGGTAAGTTACTTGTATATAACTTCAAATATTGTAATCCTTCCTTTGATGACTTTTTTAATCGTTATCTCCATCTCACCTTATGTTTATGAACGCAGGCCCGAGGAGCACAAACCTCAAGCAAAACATGTTGATCAAACTGAAAGCGGTTTACACTCTAGTGGAGCAACTGTACACCGGGTCACAACGTGCTTTGGCCGTTGTAGCTTTATCAAATGACGTTCCCCACCTCCTGCGAGACGTGCTGAAGTGTCTTGCTGTACTACCTCAACGGGTCCAAGATCTAAGGCAGGCGTCCTCAAGAGCCGGGGCCATAGCCGCGTTGAGACGGGCAAAAGCATGGATTCCAGAACTAGACCCGGCCGACCTCGCTCTTGGATACCCGAGTCTGAAAGAGGATGGGACCATATTTGATGAACAGGATTTCACCACCTGCATCAAAGATATACGCCCCGTGGCTACTCTCATTGGGAACGATACTGACCTTACAAAGTACCAGCCGGGCTATGACAGTGAGAATCGGAGAATTCCAACACCTCCCTATGATGAAGTCAGCCTAATCCCTCCAACTCGTAAGCATACCTTTGCCCCTGAAGTGGACCCAGCCGGTTTAACAGACGATGAAGCTGAGTTTGAAGCCTTGAGTGGCATTGACTGGGCCTCGTCAACCTTCCAGGACAGGGTAGCCGACAGAGAGGCGGAGAAGGATAACCCGGAATCTTCAATCCCACCAAAGGAGTGAACCGCCAGGCGTTTATGACTTTGTGAAAACAATGCTTCATTATTTAAACTCGGGGAGTCTTGTAATAGGGTAGAAAAACCTCTCAATTTTTTTCATGCCTTCGCGCATGTTCATGGCGCTTAATACTTTCGTAAGCCGCCATCACTATATACTTCCAGCTTATGTTGATCTTTATTTCCTTGATGTTAAATTTGCTTGCCTTATCCTGCATATAAAACAAGCAAAATTCCCTTGGCGGTTTTTCGCATCGGGGGTCAAATAAGGTATTGATAACCCAGAGTGCGAACAAAAACATCATATAAAGGCCGATTTATGATTATATTTGTTAAACATAATCACAGTGGCATACCTACGATCCTTTTGGTAATCTCGCCGGTTTATGTGACCTAAATCATGAGGGTAAGCTTAACTCCTGTAAGTTGGCACATATGATATTCACCTGGCGTTTAACAACCTGGGGTGATCAATATTAAGCCGAAAGAACAAAAACCATCTCATAGTGCTCTCAAGAAGGTCTCAAGATAGTCAAATAATTATGCTTATGAAATATAATGGATAATATACAATATTCAAAAGGCTTCTGATTCGAATATGATCAGTAAACCGTTCCAAATGGGTTAAGCTAAGATTCGGATACGATCATATAGCCCCAGTGGCTTTGGCGATGCCGATCAAATGGGTATCGACAACTATGTTCTCTTTGGTTCGAATACGACCTATGTTTGAATGGGAAGCCCCCAAGTGACCATAAGAGTTGTTTAATGACGCTGATTCAAATACGATCCACGTCAGACCCAAAGGGGTTAAGCTATGATTGAAATATGATCAAGAAGCCCCCATGTGGGTTTGGTAGTATGCCGATCATGTGGGTATCGACAGCTATGTTCTCTTTTGTTCGAATATGACCTATGTTTGAACAGGAAGCCCCCAAATGATCATGGCTAGATTCAGATATGATCATAAGCCGGACCAAAGGAAAAGCCGGATTCAGATATGATCATAAGCCAGACCAAATGAAAAGCCGGATTCAGATATGATCCGCTCCCTGTTGGTTTGTTTCCACCACCTGATAAAGAAGACATATAAACCTTTTGAGGGTGAAAAGGACAGAGGTCCTGCTTTATTGCTTTATATAATATATACATCGTCAAAATATATACATCTTGAGAGCCGGTGGCTCAAGTATAGTAAGGCTGGAGATGAGCGATATTCCACGGCCGGCGGGTCTCCTCCTCCGACTTACGTGAGTCTTTGTGCTCTCGAACATCGACGAGGTAGTATGACCCGTTGTTCAGATTCTTGCTGACCACAAAGGGTCCTTCCCAAAGTGGGGACAGCTTGTGCATATCAGACAGATCCTGGATGAGCCGGAGCACTAAGTCGCCTTCCTGAAAGGTTCTGCTTCTAACCCGGCGGCTGTGATAACGGTGCCGGTCTTGCTGGTAAATCGCCGAGAGGGCTATTGCCAAGTCTCGCTCCTCATCCAACAAGTCAAGTGCATCCTGATGATCTTTTTCGTTATCGGCCTCAACATAAGCCGCCACGCGGGGTGAGTCATGCCGGATGTCACTTGGCAGGACTGCCTATGCTCCGTATACCATGAAGAAAGGTGTGTAACATGTAGATCTGTTAGGCGTAGTGTTGATGCTCCATAGTACAGAAGGTAACTCCTCCACCCAACAACCCGGAGTCCGCTGTAAGGGGACCAAGAGCCGGGGTTTGATGCCCTTCAGGATCTCCTGATTAGCTCTTTCTGCTTGACCATTTGTAGCAACCCGACCTCAGATGGTCAAGTCTCTGTGCTCAGGTGTCATCCCTGGATCAGTAATGCTGACACCACACAGTACTTCGAAGGATTTATAACAGAGTAGCAATCACACACTTATTACATCGAATGTCTCAGAAGAGAACATATTACAATAATATGGCTTAAGGCCATCTAATACGATAACAGCGGAAGGCTTGGAAGATAAAGTGAGTCCATCAACTCCAACGGCATAGCTGAGCTGCACGGCAACGACCTACGAACCTTACTCCTCGTCTGAAAAGTCTGCAACATAATACGTTGCAGCCCGAGAACGGGTCAGCACATGGAATATGCTGGCAATGTAACACAAAAGAGCAATAACAGAATAATGCTACCACTACATGCATATTTGGCTGGTGGAAAGCTCTATGGTTACAGTTTTGCGAAAAGCCAATTTTTCCCTACTTCAAAGGAATCAATTTTAATTTAATTATCATGGTAGTTGAAACATCATCTGAAAAGGTAAACCCCAACTCAATGATCCCAATTAAAAGTACTTAACAACCCAAGCAATATTAATTTAAGAGTGTTGAGATACATGCGAATACTCAAGTACTAGATACTCAGACTTGTCCATAACTGGGGACACGGCTAACCATGATTAGATTGTACACTCTGCAGAGGTTTGCGCACTTTTCCCCGCAAGACTCGATCGCCTCCGTAGATTTCTCGCACTACATGATGTTTGAGAGATGGATGACCGATACATAGTTTTTCAGAAGCATTAACTCTCTACTCCGGGCAGACCATACCAAACCTACAAACCCACTACCTGCTGATCCACCTCTTCAAGAGCTTCACGCAACTTACTCAACTATGCTAGAACCCATAATAGCTTGCGGCTGCACACGGAAGTTTCTAGCATGAATAGACTCAGTTCCCTTTGAGCCTGGGTGGCGGTCCATAGGAGAATCACACGGTAACCCCGGGATTTCCAAAAATAAAACAGGCAATCACTGGTAACCCCAGGTGCCTCAATCCACCCAGATGTGTATTAAAGTTGCCACCTTAAGTAAAGCATTAAGTATCAATCTCACATCTATCATGGATATCACTCAAACCCAATCCACGTCTACGAGCATAGCATGGCAATATAAGCATAATGTAGAAGTAACTCCCAAGGGTTTGATAATAAATAGGGCAATAGGTTCTACCTCATCAACTACTTCCCAAAACCCACATGTTAAGGCATCCTAATCATGCAATGTTTGAGGATTGAAACTAATGCATAAAAACTGGGTATGAAAAGAGTATGATCAATGTGTTACTTGCCTTGCTGACCATCCGGGAATCCTAGAGACTCGTAGTAACACGCTTCGCACTCCGGGAATTCTATCGCAAGCAAACAATAGCATACATAAGCAACAATCAAAGATGCACAAGTAGAACTCCAAATAAAAGAGTTTGACCGGAGAGTTCAACTTAAGAACTCCGGTTTGCAAGAAGAATCATATCAAACGAAGCAACGAAACTCAATCGGCAAAAGAAACAACTTCGTTTTGCTATTCTAGATCTAAGTCAAATTTTACAGAAGAAAAATCTTGTTTGAGTTGATTATTCGGAAAGAGGGTTTCGAGATGAAACTCCAGGCGCTTGAATCGCCTGATTCCGATAAACGAGCGAAAACATAAACAGGTTTGAAAATCGGATCAGAAATCGCGATTAGAATAATCGCGGAATCAATCCGATAAAAAGAAAAACGACGAACGGCTAAACGAACGAACGTTCGTTAGCAGAAACTAAACAGTGAACATGTTCGTTAAAACGAACGGACGAACGGACGTTCGCCAAATAAATAAACCAAGAAAAAAATAAACCGATCTAGAAAAAAACGATCTAGGTTTTTCAAAAAAACCGAAGGGTTTATTTAAAAAAAAACCGGCGACGGGGTCGGGTACCTCCGGCGAGGCTCGTCCGGCGGGGCGGGCGGCTCCAGTGGGTCGGCGAGTGGCGGCGGGGCTCGGGGTGGCTGCGGGGTGGCGGCGGCGGCTCGCGCAGCGGTGGATCGGGGCTCGGGGCTCCGACGGCGGCGCGGGTGGCGGGTGGTGGCTGGTGGTGGCGGGTGGTGGTGTGGCGGCTTAAATAGGAGGGCGGGGCGGGCGGCTTGGGGAAGGGGGCGCCCGCGGGTGGAGTCCGGCTCGGACTCGCCCTCGGCATCCGTGCCAAGCACGGCGTCGACGCGGGGAAGGCGGCCGCGCGGGGCTGGGCCGGCCTGCTCGGCTGGGCCTTCGGCCCAGTCGGGCGCGAGGTCGTTTTTTTATAAAAAAAACATTCCGCCGAAAGAAAAATTCCAAGAAAAATAGATAAAAATCTAAAAATTCCAAAACAAGTTTTCTCCGTCTAAATAAAATATTTAGAACAAGATGAACTTTTCTTGGCCCCTAAAATGCAATTTTAAAACATGCAACATTTTTCTAGGGCAAATAAAAATCCGAATAAACTCAAATAAAATCCAAAAATGATTTTAACATTTTTCCTCCAATATTTCAATTATTTTGGAGAAGTCATATTATCTCCCCTCATTTATTATTTTAAAAATGAAATATTTTCCGGAGAGAAAATAATTAAAATCAAATCCTCTTCTTCATTATTTGATAAAATTTCAAATATGAAAATTAGAAAATCCCCAACTCTCCCTGAAGGTCCTTGAGTTGCTTAGGATCTCGAGGATTGCAAACGAAAAGCAATAAACTATGATATGCATGGATGATCTATGTATAACATGCCAAATTGGAAATTTGGGATGTTACAAACCTACCCCCCTTAAGATGAATCTCGCCCTCAAGATTCGGGTTGGCTAGAAAATAGGTGCGGATGGTCCTTGCGAATATCCTCCTCTCGCTCCCAGGTGGCTTCCTCCTCAGTATGATGACTCCACTAAACTTTGCAAAACTTGATCACCTTGTTGCGAGTGACTCGGCTATCAAACCCAAGAATCTTTACTAGCCTCTCCTCATAAGTCAGATTATTATCCAGCTGAATCGCCTCCAAAGGTACTGTATCATTCAATGGTATATCAGCCATCTCAGCATGACACTTCTTCAGCTGTGATACGTGGAATACATCGTGAACTCCTAACAATCCTTCTGGTAACTCCAGCTTGTAGGCAACTTCTCCCATCCATTCCAAAATACGATACGGTCCTACAAATCTTGGGGCTAACTTTCCCTTAACTCCAAAACGTTTTACTCCCCTCAAGGGTGATACTCGTAGGTAAGCTCTGTCTCCGATTTCATAAGTTACTTCCTTGCGTTTTGAATCTGCGTAACTCTTCTATCTGGACTGAGCAATCTTTAGTCTGTCTCTGATAAGCTTAACCTTTTCCTCTGATTCCTTGATCAAATCTGGTCCAAACAACTGACAGTCTCCTACCTCGTCCCACATCAATGGTGTTCTACATCTGCGTCCATACAGAGCTTTGAATGGTGCCATCTTCAAACTGGCCTGGTAACTGTTGTTATATGAAAACTCTGCGTACGGCAAATTGTCATCCCAACTAGATCCATAATCTAGCGCACAGGCTCTCAACATGTCCTCCAAAATCTGATTGACTCTCTCTGTCTGCCCATCTGTCTGCGGGTGAAAAGCTGTACTGAATTCCAATCGGGTCCCCAAAGTCTGGTGTAACTGATGCCAAAACTTTGAAGTAAACTGGGTTCCTCTATCTGATACGATGCTCCTCGGAACTCCATGTAAACATACAATCCTGGTCATATATATCTTGGCCAGCTTTGCACTTGTATAAGTTGTTTTCACCGGGATGAAATGAGCTACCTTAGTCAATCGATCCACAACTACCCAGATAGAATCATATCCTGCCTTGGTTCTGGGTAATCCGGTAATGAAGTCCATACCAAGTTTGTCCCACTTCCATTCAGGTATTGGCATAGGCTGTAACAGTCCGGCTGGCTTCTGATGTTCTGCCTTTACTCTCTGACATATATCACATACGGCTAGATACTCGGCAATATCCTTCTTCATTCCAGTCCACCAGAAACATTCCTTCAAGTCCAAGTACATCTTGGTGTTTCCGGGGTGAATCGAGTATGGTGAGTCATGGGCCTCCTAAAGTATCAACTTCCTGATCTCCGAATTGTTGGGCACAAAAATTCGGTCCTCAAACCACAAGGTATCGTGCTCATCCTCGCGAAAACCTTTGGCTTTACCTTCGCCCATCCTCTCTCTTATCTCAGCAATCTCTTTATCTTCCTTCTGAGCTTCTCGAATCTTGTCCAACAGCGTCGACTGAACTTCCATTGTTGCAAGAAAACCTCTTGGAATAATCTCCAATCAAAGTTCCATGATCTCTGCAGCTAACTCCTTTGGCATTCCATTGCTCACAAGAGCATTAGCATAACTCTTCCGGCTCAAAGCTTCTGCTACGACATTTGCTTTTCCTGGATGGTAGTGTAGCTTCATATCATAATCCTTTATAAGTTCCAACCATCTCCTCTGCCTGAGGTTCAACTCCTTCTGTGTGAAAATGTACTTCAAGCTCTTATGATCCATGTACACATCACAACGGTTTCCAATAAGATAATGTCTCCAGGTCTTTAGTGCATGCACTACGGCTGCTAACTCCAAATCATGCATGGCATAGTTCAACTCGTGTGGCTTCAGTTGTCGGGAGGCATACGAAACAACTTTTCCTTCCTGCATAAGCACACATCCAAGTCCCAAGCAATAGGCGTCACAATACACTTGAAACTCCTTATGTATATCTGGCAAGGTCAGCACTGGGGCTGTAGTCAATCGCTCCTTCAGCTCTTGAAAACTTGTCTTGCACTCCTCTTTCCATTTGAACTTAGTATCCTTCTTTAACAATTCAGTCATTAGTTTAGCAATCTTGGAAAAATTCTCAATGAACCTCCGATAATATCCTGCCAATCCAAGAAAACTGCGGATCTCGCCAAGTGAAGTGGGTGCCAACCATTCAGTGACCGACTGAACCTTACTGGGATCCACTGATATACCTTCTCCGGATATAACATGCCCAAGAAATCCAACTTCCTTCAACCAAAACTCGCATTTGCTGAATTTGGCGTATAACTGGTGTTCCCTGAGTTTCTCGAGAACCAAACGCAAGTTTTCCGCGTGCTCCTCTTTGTTCTTCGAGTATATCATAATGTCATCGATGAATACCACAACAAACTTGTCCAAATACTCCATGAACACCTTGTTCATCATACTCATGAAATAGGCAGGGGTGTTAGTCAGTCCAAATGACATGACCGTATACTCATATAATCCATACCGAGTGGTAAACGCTGTCTTGGGTATATCCTTCTCTCGGATCTTCAACTGATGGTATCCCGATCGCAGATCAATCTTTGAAAACACCTTAGCTCCTTGTAACTGATCAAACAGATCATTGATCATCGGTAAGGGATACTTGTTCTTTATCGTTACTTCATTTAGAGCTCGGTAATCAACAACCATCCTCAGGGATTTATCCTTCTTCTCCACCAAAAGTACTGGGGCTCCCCAAGGTGATGAGCTTCTACGGATGTAACCTTTCTCCAACAACTCATTAATCTGCTTCTTAATTTCCTCGAGGTCATTTGCTGGCATCCGATAGGGTCTCTTGGATATCGGTCCTGTTCCTGGCAATAGCTCTATAAAAAACTCAATGTCTCTGTCCGGTGGCATACCAGGTAACTCTTCGGGGAAAACATCCGGAAAATCCTTTACCACAGGTACTTCCTCCTGTACAACTCCCGTGAGGGCGTATACTTGGCTCCTCCTAGGCACATGCCTAGATACATACTTAATCCTTTTTCCCTCTGGGGTGGTAAGATAAATTGACTTACTAGCACAGTCGATACTTCCTTCATACTTTGACATCCAGTCCATACCTAATATCACATCCAATCCTTGCGACTCCAAGATAATTAGGTCAGACGGAAATACATGCGTGCCAATGATTAGGGGTATCTGGGTGCACCATCTGCTAGCCATGTACTCTAATCCTGGCAAGCTCACTAAGAGGGGTGTCCTAAGGGTTTGGGTTGGTAACTTAAACTTTTCCACAAATCCCCTTAATATGTATGAATGCGATGCACCAGTATCGAAAAGAACAATAGTGGTAAATGACTGAACCAAAAACTTACCTATTACCGCGTCCGGCTGCTCTTCAACCTCCTCCACGTTAACGTGGTTCACTTGTCCTTTGTTGAACGGATTGGGCTTCTTCCCTGCGCTCCCATTTCCATTCCCATTCTTTCCTTCAGAGCAGTCATTGGCATAGTGCCCTGTCTTCCCGCACTTGTAGCAAACAACTTGGCTTAGGTCTCTCTTTGCGGGTGTAGATGGGTTAGAGCGGTTCTGATTATTGTTGGCTCCATTCCCATTCCCGTTCTTCGCACCATTATGGTTATGCGATCCTCCTCCAGCATGGTTATGAACAAGTCCTCCTGAGTTCGGGGTCAAGCGAGGCTTCTGGTGAGCTTCGGAGTTCTATTTTCCTTGTCCATACTTTCTCTTACAATTATCAATCTGCTGCTGCTTCCCTTCAATCATTAGGGCCTTATCTACCAACTCCTGGTAGTTGTTGAAGGTTGCTACCATCAACTGCATACACATCTCATCATTCAGCCCTTCCATAAACTTCTCCTGCTTCACGGCATCTGTGGCCACATCATCAGGGGCATAACGTGACAACTTGCTAAACTCATCCACGTACTGGCCAACAGTACGATTCCCCTGGCATAGGTTGCGAAACTTGCGCTTCTTCATTTGCATTGCTCCAGTCGAGACATGAGAAGTGCGAAAAGCCTGCTGAAACTGTGCCCATGTGACAGTGTCGATAGGATAGGTGGCTGTGAAATTCTCCCACCATGCTGCTGCAGGTCCATCCAGTTGGTGCGCGGCAAAACGCACCTTCTCAGCATCTGTGCATCCAGCGGTGGTTAACTCCCTTCCAATATGACGTAGCCAATCATCTGCAACTATTGGCTCGATGCTACTAGAGAACACCGGCGGCTGTAACCTTAAGAAACGGGCGAGGTTATCCACTGGCGGCGGGTTGTTGTTGTTGGCATTGTTGTTATTGGCATTGCCCTAGTTCTGAACTAGCAATTGCATCAAAGCATTCTGCTGCTGGATCAACTAGGTGATCTCCGGTGGGAAAACAAACTCGGGGTCTCTCCTCGGAGGCATCTGATGGGTTTAGATGGAAGAAATTTAGAATAGAAAAAGATCTAGGGGAGAAACACTACCCATATGTATATGAGGCAAACACAAGCATTCATTCAATCAATCAAGCAAAGGCATACAAAACGGTCTAAGACTATCGCAAAAGTGCTCATTACTACTACTAGTTACATGGGGGAATACTATTATCATATGGTGGTCATCTAGAAATTTTGATCAGTTGAAGACTCCATGATGTCTGCTCCAGCTTCATCTTCATTATCATCATCACTTGAATCCGAATCAATGTCGTCGATGATGATGTAGTTGTCCGAACGAATGGTGTCTTCTCTTGGAACTGGTCCTCCCATGAAAATTCCGATCTTCTCAACTAGGTCGTCATTCTTTTCCAATAGCGCCTTGATTTCCTCCTCATATCCATCGCATGTGAACTTAAGTTCTTCCTCCAGCTCGATGATCCTGGTCTTTGCCTTCTTTAACTCGATCATGTCTGCGCACATCTGGTTCTCCTGACGTCAAATGTGCTAATTTTGCTCCTGGATAAAGGCTGCGACAGATCTATCCTTCCTGGTGCTGATCATCTCACATTGTTCATCTCGGCGCCCAAATATTTGATAGGTGGTATCTTCTAGTTCCTTGTTGTAGATTTCTCCAATGTGTCCCATGGTAATATGAGCTGCCATACTCTTGCCAAGGCTCCAAGTGGGTGCTTCGAAAGAAAACTCTATGGGTTTAGAATTTGGCGAGAACGTCCTTCCTGGAACTCGTACTTGAATCATCCAGCGCTCTTCCTCCGGTAGGGTGGCATTGTTCGTCCCAGTGAAGCTTGGTATTCCAATATTCAAGTACATAGTGACTTCCTTCAAGTGGCGTCCAAAGGGTGTGTCTTCATCCGGTTGTGCAAACTTGGTCTTCATCTTCTTCATCCTAAAGAGTGGAAAGAGAAGAGGAGTCAGAAATGAGAAGAGAAGTGTGACCTATGGTTTATCTTGGTGGTCATGTCCTACACTCAGCGTGTGCTCTGATACCATCTTGTAGCGACCCGACCTCAAATGGTCAAGTCTCTGTGCTCAGGTGTCATCCCTGGATCAGTAATGCTGACACCACACAGTACTTCGAAGGATTTATAACAGAGTAGCAATCACACACTTATTACATCGAATGTCTCAGAAGAGAACTTATTACAATAATATGGCTTAAGGCCATCTAATACGATAACACCGGAAGGCTTGGAAGATAAAGTGAGTCCATCAACTCCAACGGCATAGCTGAGCTACACGGGAACGACCTATGAACCTTACTCCTCATCTGAAAAGTCTGCAACATAATACGTTGCAGCCCGAGAATGGGTCAGCACATGGAATATGTTGGCAATGTAACACAAAAGAGCATTAATAGAATAATGCTACCACTACATGCATATTTGGCTGGTGGAAAGCTCTATGGTTATAGTTTTGCGAAAAGCCAATTTTTCCCTACTTCAAAGGAATCAATTTTAATTTAACTATCATGGTAGTTGAAACATCATCTAAGAAGGTAAACCCCAACTCAATAATCCCAATTAAAAGTACTTAACAACCCAAGCAATATTAATTTAAGAGTGTTGAGATACATGCGAATACTCAAGTACTAGATACTTAGAATTGTCCATAACCGGGGACACGGCTAACCATGATTAGATTGTACACTCTGCAGAGGTTTGCGCACTTTTCCCCGCAAGACTCGATCGCCTCCGTAGATTTCTCGCACTACATGATGTTTGAGAGACGGATGACCGAGACACAGTCTTTCAGAAGCATTAACTCTCTACTCCGGGCAGACCATACCAAATCTACAAACCCACTACCTGCCGATCCACCTCTTCAAGAGCTTCACGCAACTTACTCAACTATGCTAGAGCCCATAATAGCTTGCGGCTGCACACGGAAGTTTCTAGCATGAATAGACTCAGTTCCCTTTGAGCCTGGGTGGCGGTCCATAGGAGAATCACACGGTAACCCCGGGATTTCCAAAAATAAAACAGGCAATCACTGGTAACCCCAGGTGCCTCAATCCACCCAGATGTGTATTAAAGTTGCCACCTTAAGTAAACCATTAAGTATCAATCTCACATCTGTCATGGATATCACTCAAACCCAATCCACGTCTACGAGCATAGCATGGCAATATAAGCATAACGTAGAAGTAACTCCCAAGGGTTTGATAATAAACAGGGCAATAGGTTCTACCTCATCAACTACTTCCCAAAACCCACATGTTAAAGCATCCTAATCATGCAATGTTTGAGGATTGAAACTAATGCATAGAAACTGGGTATGAAAAGAGTATGATCAATGTGTTACTTGCCTTGATGACGATCCGGGAATCCTAGAGACTCATAGTAACACGCTTCGCACTCCGGGAATTCTATCGCAAGCAAACAATAGCATACATAAGCAACAATCAAAGATGCACAAGTAGAACTCCAAATAAAAGAGTTTGACCGGAGAGTTCAACTTAAGAACTCCGGTTTGCAAGAAGAATCAAATCAAACGAAGCAACGAAACTCAATCGGCAAAAGAAACAACTTCATTTTGCTATTCTGGATCTAAGTCAAATTTTACAGAAGAAAAATCTTGTTTGAGTTGATTATTCGGAAAGAGGGTTTCGAGATGAAACTCCAGGCGCTTGAATCGCCTGATTCCGATAAATGAGCGAAAAGATAAACAGGTTTGAAAATCGGATCAGAAATCGGGATCAAAAAATCGCGGAATAAATCCGATAAAAAGAAAAACGACGAACGGCTAAACAAACGAACGTTCGTTAGCTGAAACTAAACGGTGAACACGTTCGTTAAAACGAACGGACGAACGGACATTCGCTAAATAAATAAACCGGGAAAAAAATAAACTGATCTAGAAAAAAAACAATCTAGGTTTATCAAAAAAACCGAAGGGTTTATTTAAAAAAAACCGGCGGCGGGGTCGGGTACCTCCGGCGAGGCTCGTCCGGCGGGGCGGGCGGCTCCGGCGGGTCGGCGAGGGGCGGCGGGGCTCGGGGTGGCTGCGGGGTGGCGGCGGGAGGCGGCGGCGGCACGAGGGCGACGGCGGCGGCTCGGGCAGCGGCGGATCGGGGCTCGGGGCTCCGACGGCGGCGCGGGTTTCGGGTGGTGGCGGGTGGTGGCGGGTGGTAGGTGTGGCGGCTTAAATAGGAGGGCGGGGCGGGCGGCTTGGGGAAGGGGGCGCCCAGGGGTGGAGTCCGGTTCGGACTCGCCCTCGGCGTCCGTGCCAAGCACGGCGGCGATGCGGGGAAGGCGGCGGCACGGGGCTGGGCCGGCCTGCTCGGCTGGGCCTTCGGCCCAGTCGGTCGCGAGGTCGTTTTTTTTAAAACATTCCGCCGAAAGAAAAATTCCTAGAAAAATAAATAAAAATCTAAAAATTCCAAAACAAATTTTCTCCGTCTAAATAAAATATTTAGAACAAGATGAACTTTTCTTGGCCCCTAAAATGCAATTTTTAAACATGCAACATTTTTCTAGGGCAAATAAAAATCCGAATAAACTCAAATAAAATCCAAAAATGATTTTAACAGTTTTCCTCCGATATTTCAATTATTTTGGAGAAGTCATATTATCTCCCCTCATTTATTATTTTAAAAATGAAATATTTTCCGGAGAGAAAATAATTAAAATGAAATCCTCTTCTTCATTATTTGATAAAATTTCAATTATGAAAATTAGAAAATCCCCAACTCTCTCTGAAGGTCCTTGAGTTGCTTAAGATCTCGAGGATTGCAAACGAAAAGCAATAAAATATGATATGCATGGATGATCTATGTATAACATGTCAAATTGGAAATTTGGGATGTTACACCATTGGATTGAGGATGAGCAACAGCCGAAACATGAAGCCGGATATGTTCTCGTTGGCAGAACTCTTCCATGGCACCCTTGGAGAGATTAGTGCCATTATCAGTTATGATGCTGTGTGGGAAAACAAAATGAAATATCACCTTTTTCATGAACTGAACCGCCGTGGTTGCATCACACTTACTGACCGGCTCTGCCTCAACCCACTTTGTAAACTTATCCACTGCCACCAGGAGGTGTGTCTTTTTATCCTTAGACCTCTTGAAAGGTCCAACCATGTCAAGCCCCCAGACTGCAAACGGCCAAGTAATTGGGATCATCCTCAACTCTTGAGCTGTCACATGAGCTCGTCGTGAGAATTTTTGACATCCATCACATTTGCTGACTAGATCCTCCGCATCAGCATGAGCCGTCAGCCAATAGAAACCATGACGGAAAGCCTTGGCCACAAGAGATTTTGAATCGGCATGATGACCACAATCTCCTTCATGGATCTCACGAAGTATCTCCTGACCCTCCGCAGGCGACACACAACGTTGAAACGCCCCAGTGACACTTCGATGATGTAACTCGCCATGAACAATCGTCATAGATTTGGACCGCCTGATGATTTGTCTTCCCAAGGTCTCATATAGGCCAAGTACGGCACTGTCCAATCCGAGATAACATGAAGGGCTGCCACCAGCTGTGCCTCCGGGTCTGGCACTGCTAGTTCTTCCTCTGTAGGTACCTTGACAGAAGGATTATGCAAAATGTTGGGAATGGTGTTAGGCGGCACCGGCTTACGCTGAGATCCCAACTGGCTTAAAGCATCAGCCGCCTCATTCTTCCTCCGATCAATGTGCTCCACTTGATAACCTTTGAAATGCCCAGCCACAGCATCTACTTCACGACGGTAAGCCGCCATAAGGGGATCCTTGGAGTCCCACTTGCCTGACACCTGTTGAGACACGAGATCGGAATCGCCCAGGCACCTTACCCGGCTCAAATTCATCTCTTTGGCCATCCGGAGACCATGGAGTAAGGCCTCGTACTCAGCTGCATTGTTAGTACAAGGAAACATAAGCCGGAGCACATAACAAAATTTTTCACCTCGAGGGGAAGTTAAAACAACTCCAGCCCCCAAGCCTTCTAACTACCTGGACCCATCAAAGTGAATAGTCCAATATGTGTTATCTGGCTTCTCCTCAGGTGCCTGCAACTCTGTCCAATCATTGATAAAATCCACCAAGGCTTGAGACTTAATAGCAGTACGTGGCATATACTTTAAACCATGAGGCCCAAGCTCAATAGCCCACTTGGCGACTCGTCCTGTGGCTTCCCTGTTCTGGATGATGTCTCCCAAGGGGGCAGAACTTACCACAATTATAGGATGAATTTGGAAGTACTGCTTCAGCTTCCGGCTTGCCATAAATACTCCGTAAACAAGTTTCTGCCAATGTGGATACCTTTGTTTAGACTCAATGAGCACCTCACTAATGTAGTAAACCGGCCGTTGAACCGGATGCTCCTTGCCAGCCTCCTTACACTCCACCACGATGGCAACACTGATGGCTCGTGAATTAGCAGCCACATATAACAGCAACGGCACTTTATCAATGGGTGCCGCAAGGACCGGTGGCTCAGACAACTGTCTCTTTAAATCTTCAAAGGTAGTATCACCAACATCACTCCAGAAAAAAGTGTCTATTTTCTTCCTCATCTGATACAGCTGTAGGGCCTTCTCACCTAACCGGCTTATGAACCGGCTTAAAGCAACAACACGACCCGCCAGTCGCTGAACATCATTGATGCACGCCGGTTTAGCCAGAGAGGTAATTGCCTTGATCTTCTCCGGATTAGCTTCAATGCCTCTGTTTGAGACTAGAAAACCCAAGAGCTTGCCTGCAGGTACACCAAATACACACTTGGCCGGGTTAAGCATCAACTTATAAACCCGGAGATTATCACAGGTTTCTTTCAAGTCAGATATCAAGGTTTCCTTCTCTCTGGACTTCACCACAATGTCATCCACATAAGCGTGAACATTGCGCCCGATTTGATAGTGTAGACAGTTCTGTACACATGCTGATAAGTCGCCTGAGCACTCTTGAGCCCAAATGGCATAGATACATAACAGAAGGCTCCAAATGGAGTGATGAAAGCCGTCTTCTCCTGGTCCTTAACTGCCATTTTGATCTGATGATAACCAGAGTAAGCATCCAAAAAACTCAAACGCTAGCAACCCGCCGTAGCATCAATGATTTGATCAATACGGGGGCGAGCAAAGGGATCAGCCGGACAAGCCTTATTTAAGTCTGTGTAATCCACACACATCCGCCAGGTGCCGTTCTTCTTGAGCACGAGCACCGGGTTAGCCAACCACTCCGGGTGAAAAACTTCGACAATAAACCCAGCCGCTAAGAGCCGGGCGACTTCCTCTCCAATAGCTTTCCGTCTCTCTTTGTTGAACCGTCGAAGAAACTGCCTGACCGGCTTATACTTTGGATCAATATTGAGAGTGTGCTCAGCGAGTTCTCTCGGTACACCCGGCATGTCAGAAGGTTTCCATGCGAAGATGTCCTGGTTCTCACGGATGAACTCGATGAGCGCGCTTTCCTATTTAGGATCCAAATTGACACTGATATTGAACTGCTTAGATGAATCACCCGGATTGAAATCAACAAGCTTGGTTTCAGCAGCCGACTTAAACTTCATCGTCGGGTCATGCTCGGTGGTTGGCTTCTTCAGAGAGGTCATATCCGCCGGGTCAACATTGTCTTGATAAAACTTCAGTTCATTTGCTGCAAAAACAGAATCAGCATAAGCCGTGTCGCCCTCCTCACATTCCAGGGCTACCTTTTGACTTCCATGCACGGTGATGATGCCCTTGTGACCTGGCATCTTAAGCTGCAGATAAACATAGCACGGCTGTGCCATGAACTTGGCATAAGCTAGCCGACCAAACAAAGAATGATATGGGCTCCTGATTTTTACCACCTCAAACGTCAATTTCTCAGCCCTGGAATCATACTCATCTCCAAAGGCCACTTCCAGTTCAATCTTGCCAACTGGGTAAGCCGACTTACCAGGAACCACTCCATGAAAAATAGTGTTGGACGTCTTCAAATTCTTATCAGTTAACCCCATGCGTCGAAAGGTCTCATAATAGAGGATATTGATGCTGCTACCCCCGTCCATGAGTACCTTAGTGAATTTATATCCACCAACTTGAGGTGCTACCACCAAGGCTACCTAACCCGGATTGTCAACCCGGAGGGGTGATCTGCCCTGCTCCATACAAAGGGCTGTTCTGACCATCTCAGATAACGGGGAACCGCCGGCTCAACAAAATTCACGGCCCTCTTATGAACCTTCTGGTCACGTTTGCACAAGCTGGTGGTGAACACGTGATACTGTCCACTATTCAGCTGCTTCGGATGGCTTTGATAACCCGACTGCTGCTGTTGTTGCTCCCCTTGACCAGACTGCTGTTGATTATAACTGCCTTGATGTCCCTGAAAGCCGGAACTTGAACCGCCGCCCGGGCCATGAAAGCCGCCAGCTCCTGAACCGCCACCCGACCCATGATTGCCATCAAACGTGTTGGAATTCTTGAAAGCCTTCATGATCGCGCAATATTTCCATAAGTGGGTGGCGGGTCGTTCCCGGGTGCCGTGACTCGGGCAAGGCTCATTAAGTAGCTGCTCAAGAGATGGGCCTGACTTGCCAGATCTAGGGGCGGTTTTCCCTTACGTCTCTGATTATTACCCTGCGCATTGGCATTGGCGAGAAACTCCGGGTTACCATCCGCCTTACCCTTATTGCCTCCTTGATTCATCGGGTTATGCTGCTTTCCCTTTCCATTGCCGTCCTTCTTTCTCTTCCCTGTCTTTTCCTCATCAGACGCGGGATCTTTGGTACTATCAGAGTCGGTGTATTTGACTAAAGCTGCCATCAGCGTACACATATCGTTGCAATCATGCTTAAGGCGCCCTAGTTTCTGTCTCAGCGGCTCAAAACGGTAGTTTTTCTCCAACATAAGGACTGCAGAGCCAGCATCCATCTTGTCACATGAATGTATTATCTCCTTGACTTGGCGTACCCAGTGATTCATGGATTCACCCTCCTCCTGCTTACAATTTGTCAAGTCCACAATCGACATAGATTGCTTGAAAGTGTTCTTGGAGTTCTGGATGAAACGGGCCTTTAGCTCTGCCCACGAATTAATGGAATTGGGTGGCAAGCCCTTTAACCAAGACCGGGCCGTTCCATCTAACATCATGGTGAAGTACTTAGCCATTGCTGCGTAGCTGACCTCCAACAACTCCATGGCCATCTCATAACTTTCGATCCACGCTCCAGGCTGTAAGTCGGCCGTGTAATTCGGCACCTTTCGAGGTCCCTTGAAGTCCTTGGGTAAACATACAATACGCAGAGCCGACACCAAACAAGGAACACCTCCAGTTCTAGTAGCCACTCCCGTTTCAACGGAAGTCGTCGGGTACTCTGGGAAATCTTGATGAGCCGTCTGTTGAGCCGCTAGCTGAGCCGCCCGCTCGTTCTCCTAACATATTCGGTCTTGTACCGGGTTATAGCCACCGGGCTGGTTACGGCCCTGGGCGTTGCTTGACAAAGCTTTTGACTCCGTGTGCCTGCTGTAACTCGAACTCCGGTTTTGACGAGGCGGTGCTAACCAAGGCGGAGGAATTGAATGGATCCTGTCCCGGCTATAAGAATAAGTCTCTTGCTGAGCCAGGGCCGTCTGGACAAGTTCTCTGATCCTCCGGGTCTCCATCGCTGTCGGATCATCACCGTCCACTAGGAGAGCCACCAAATGCGCTGATGCTGCGATTAAGTTCTCCATGGGGTTGGAAAAGTGACCCCGTGGTATCGGCACATAATGGGGCGGTGCCATGTTCCCATCAGGAGGTGCCATCTCCAGAGGCTGAGCCGGTCCTCCTGTTCCGGCTGTCATAAACTGATTTGCATCTGGCGGGTTACTTGGGCCGGCTCCAGGTGTAGCAAAAAGATTCCGAGGATCATAAACCGGAGGTAAACGGGACTGGGTTTTCTGATGTCTCCTCCTCATCACCTCGTTAGACGCGTTCATGCTCATCGTGAGCTGGAAGGCCTCTGACTGTAGTCGTTGTGCCCGCGCATCCAAAGCCGCCCGTTCTGTGGCTAACCTAGTGTCCTCAGCTGTCAAGGCCTCCTTGGCCCGAGCTATTTCCTCGCGTACCCGTGCCACCTCCGTGTCATGCTCATGTTTATTTGCAGGAATAACCATGGCGGTTAATAGGGTCGTAAGCTTATCCATGAGATTGATCAGCACCTGAGCTGGCGGGCACACAAGGCCTCTTGCCCCGGCCACTCCTGACCCGGATGTTATTGCTGCAGCGGTTGTAGAGTTTTGGCCGGGTTGAGTCCCAGCCATGAAGACTCCTGCCCGTCTTGGCAGCTCATAGGGGTCCGGAATACTGGGGCCATTGGAACAGCCCCCAAGCACGTCGTCTTGCACTTGGTACATCGAATCTGTTGAACCGGCAGACAAATCACCGTCGGAGAGGACGACCGTCTCACCTTCACCATCTTCAGATCCTTCAGGAAGTTCCTCTCCGTGGATGCAACCCACGAAGGCACGCTTCATGACGGGTTGAACTCGGGCGGGTCTCGCATGCTGAGCCGTCTCGACAAGGTTGGTGCAGTTGTCCGGCTCAAGGCCCGGCTCACCAATCCGGCCGATGAAGACATGGATTCCGCCGAAGGGGACCCGGTACCCGTACTCAATTGAGCCGGCGTCGGGGCCCCAGCCTTCGTCGTTGATGTAAATCTTGCTGCGATGACTCTTGGTCATCCGGCCCACTGCGTATCCCTTGAGCCCTTCGAAGTTGCCTTTCAAGAACTCAAATCCACCGTGCGCTGGCCCCATGGTGGGCGCCAACTGTCATGCAATTATCGCGGTAGATGTCCTCTTGCAAGGACTTAGTTGTGGAGCCATCACAACTAGGAAGCTTAAAGGGGTTATTGGGACAAAGCACATGAGAGATTTATACTAGTTCGGCCCCTTACGATGAAGGTAAGGCCTACGTCTAGTTGGGTTGATATTGCTTGATTTTTCGATGACCAGGGAGCGAGATACGCTATGCTCGGTTCTTGATGAGTTGTTTCTTGCTCTAAGACGCCAGCGGGTCGTCCCCTTATATACACTAGTGGGCACCCTACGTCCTACAGAGTCCCGGCCGACTCATAGACAGTGTCCGGCTCGGTGACTAGTTAAATCTACCTTATGTTACAAGTCATATCATCATGGTAGTTTACCACTATGGGCCTTAAGCCGCTTGTGGGCCTTATACCCTTTATTGAACCGCCATCTTCACGCTTGGTCTTGGGATTCTTTCTGATGAGTCTTCTTTGCGTAACCCGGCCCCTCCTGGGCGGCTTACACAAATAGTTATATCCCCGACAATGGGTCAAACAAAACCCTGAATAATTTCAAAGTTCAGCGCGAATCTCCCGTTGTTCCAAACGTCTTGCGTGTAGAAAAAATACAAGGCTAGAAGAGGGAGCGATTATCATTTGGCCCACAAGGGGACACGTTTCCCTATCGAAAACACGAGGGTTCATACGACAAGCTCCAGTTTGTAAGAGGTTTGTAATAAAGCTTGGCCCAAATTGGCATTGTTTCTACCACGACATATATCTGCCATGACACGACACCATGCCACCTTTAATGACTTTCTAGTGAGTTTTGGATTTATCGGGATTTAAAAACCGAGACTCCAAATGTTTGAGGATGAGCCAAGATGCCGGTCAGGTTGTAATTCATTCCCATTCCTTGCTTGGGACCTAAACATGCACCCAAGGACACATGCATGTACAATTTTTCTAGCCATTTTCGTGAACTTGAGCATGATTTGTAGTTCAGATTTGAATTATGGACATTAAATGCCTAGGAAACTCAATTAGTGTATTAAAAGGCCAATTGAACCCTGAATAAGTTTAAATTTTAGCATGGATATCATGTAGTTCCATGTTGCCCGTAGAAGAAAATACAATGCGAAAAGAGGCCGTGATTACGTTTCGACAACAAGGGGAACACGTTTCCTTATCGGAACCAAAAGGCTTGTTGTTAAGAGAAGCTCCGGTTTGTAAGAGGTTTGTAATAAAGCTTGGCCCAAATTGGAAATGTTTTTACCACGACATATATGTGCCATGACGTGACACCATGCTACCTTTGATGACTTTCTAGCGAGTTTTGGATTCTATGGGGATTTAAAACCCGAGATTCCAAATGTTTGAGGACGAGCCAGGACACCAGTACGGTTGTAATTCATTCCCATTCCTGCCATGGGACCTAATTAAACTTGCACCCAAGGACACATGGATGTACAATTTCTCTAGCCATTTTGGTGAACTTTCCATTGTATTTGTAGCTCAGATTTGAGTTATGGACATTAAATGTCTAGGAAACTCAATCAGTGTATAAAAAGGCCAAACGAACCCTGAATAAGTTTAAATTTCAGCATGGATATCATGTAGTTCCATGTTGCCCGTAGAAGAAAATAGAAGGCGAAAAGAGGCCGTGGTTAAGTTTCGACAACAAAGGGAACATGTTTCCCTATCGGAACCACAAGGCTTCTTGTTGAGAGAAGCTCCGATTTTGTAAGGGGTTCGTAATAAAGCTTGGCCCAAATTGGAAAATGTTTTTACCACGCCATATATGTGCCATGACATGACACCATGCCTTCGAATGAGATTGTCCATTTTGCACACAAAGTGCATCCAGTTTTTGCCTTAAGCCTCTCAACTTTTTAGAACATGCTATGCGGGTGAAATGATGTTACCATGCCAACTTTCAACCATTCGAAGGCATTTGAAGTGCTATTTAATTTCAGGGTCATTTAGCTCAAAAAATTCAGTAAATGCATGAAAAATACTAAATGAAGTTAGAAAGGGTTGAAAATTGATGATGTCACTATGAATGGTGCATTTTGAACACACAAAAAGTCTGGAGTTCAAATAAGTTCAGAAAAGAGAAATCCCTATGTAACAGATGAGTTCTCGTTCGAAACCCTGATACTTTGAAAGGGATTGTCCATTTTGCACATGAAGTGCATCAAGTTTTTGTCGTAACCCTCTCAACTTTTTAGAACATGTTATGTGGGTGAAATGATGATACCGTGCCAACTTTCAACCTTTTCAGAGTTCATTTGAGGTTTGTAATAAAGCTTGGCCCAAATTGGACAATGTTTTTACCATGACATATAAGCGCCATGATATGACACCATTCCAACATTGATGACGTGATACCATGCCAGCTTTCCTGTATAATTTTTCTAGCCATTTTGGTGAACTGGAGCATGTAATTGAAGTTCAAATTTGAATTATGGACATTAAATGCCTAGGAAACTCAATTAGTGTATAAAAAGGCCAAACGAAAGCCGTGTGCCTACCAAACTGTGGCCGATGCTGCTCGCGATCTGGGTCGTGCGTTCTGATTGGACAGAACCCAAACACCAATGATCGTACATCTGCACCGTTGGATGCTCCTAGATCGAACGACAACTGAGGGAGTCCTGGACTAGGGGGTGTCCGGATAGCCGAACTATCATCATCGTCCGGACTCCAAGACTATGAAGATACAAGATTGAAGACTTTGTCTCGTGTCTAGATGGGACTTTGCTTGGCGTGGAAGGCAAGCTTGGCGATACAGATATGTAGATCTCCTACCATTGTAACCGACTCTGTGTCACCCTAGCCCTCTCCGGTGTTTATATAAACCGGAGGGTTTTAGTCCATACGACAACAACAATCATACCATAGGCTAGCTTCTAGGGTTTAGTCCCCTTGATCTCGTGGTAGATCCACTCTTGTACTACCCATATCATCAATATCAATCAAGCAGGAGTAGGGTTTTACCTCCATCGAGAGGGCCCGAACCTGGGTAAAAACATCGTGTCCCTTGTCTCCTGTTACCATCCGCCTAGACGCATAGTACGGGACCCCCTACCCGAGATCCGCCGGTTTTGACACCGACATTGGTGCTTTCATTGAGAGTTCCTCTGTGTCGTCGCATATAGGCCCGATGGCTCCTTCAATCATCAACAACGACGCGGTCCAGGGTGAGACTTTTCTCCCGGGACAGATCTTCGTATTCGGCGGCTTTGCACTGCGGGCCAATTCGCTTGGCCATCTAGAGCAGATCGAAAGCTATGCCCCTGGCCGTCAGGTCAGATTTGGAAGTCTGAACTTCACGGCTGACATCCGCGGAGACTTGATCTTCGATGGATTCGAGCCACAGCCAAGCGCGCCGCACTGTCACAATGGGCATGATTTAGCTCTGCTGCCGGACAGTGCCCTAGAGGCTGCACATGAGTCTGCTCCGATCCTTAATTCGGAGCCGGCTGTGCAGATCGAGGACGGGTGGCTAGACACTGCCTCGGGGGCTGCAACCTCTACGACGATGGAGCCGAATACTGACCTTGTCCCTTGTGAAGCTCGTGACTCCAAGGTGCCGGACTCCTCGCCGGACTCCGAACCTCCTGCGCCCCTACCAATCGAATCTGATTGGGCGCCGATCATGGAGTTCACCGCTGCGGACATCTTTCAGCACTCGCCTTTTGGCGACATCCTGAATTCGCTAAAGTATATCTCGTTATCAGGAGAGCCCTGGCCGGGTCACGGTCATGACGGTTGGGATGCGGACGACGAAGAAATTTAAAGCCCACCCACCACCCACTTTGTAGCCACTATCGATGATCTAACCAACATGCTAGACTACGACTCCGAAGACATCGACGGTATGGATGACGATGCCGGAGACGACCAAGAACCAGCGCCTACAGGGCACTGGAAGACCACCTCGTCATACGACATATACATGGTGGACATCCCAAAGGATGGGAATGGCGAGGAAGCAGTGGAGGAAGACTCCTCCAAGAAACAGCCTAAGCGCCGGCGTCAGCGGCGCAGCTCTAAATCCCGCCACAACAAGAATGGAGATTCTGGCACCGGAGACAATAACACCCCTGACAGTGCTGAAGACAACCCCCTCCAGCAAGATTCAGCACAGGAGGACGGAGAAGCCAGCCCTCATGAGAGAGCGGCAGAAGAAGAGGTAGAGGATGATAATTACATGCCTCCCTCTAGAGACGAGGCAAGCCTCGACGATAACGAATGCGTCGTGCCTGAGGATCCCGTCGAACAAGAGCGTTTTAAACGCAGGCTTATGGCCACGGCAATAGCCTCAAGAAAAAGCAGTAACAGCTTAGAGCTGATCAAGATCTGCTAGCCGACAGATGGACTGAAGTCCTTGCGAGATACCCCAAACGCAAGAGCATGAACTCGAATGCCCCTCCAAAAGCTACCCCAAACGCAAGCTGCTCCCCCGATTAGAGGAGGAGGCATATAAACCTGCATCACCAGCGCACAATACAGTTGACCGACCACCCCGTGGCCGCGACAGAGAGGCCTCTAGGCCCTACACTAAAACCGTCCACCGGCATCGCTTGAAAAGCACAAAGCCACAGGGGAACGCTCCGGACTTGCGTGGTATATTGGAGGATAAGGCAAGGCAATCTAGATCGATCTACGGATCGCGTGGGCGCCTCACGATACGCGATGACATCCGTCGCGCCGGACACAGCAAGTCCGGCCGGGCCGAACATAGTAGACAAAGCTCGTTTGAGCTACGTCGTGACATAGCCCAATACAGAGGCGCCGCACACCCACTATGCTTCACAGATGAAGTAATGGATCATCAAATCCCCAAAGGGTTTAAAGCCGTGAATATTGAATCCTATGATGGCACAAGAGACCCCGCGGTTTGGATCGAAGACTATCTCCTTCATATCCAAATGGCCTGCGGTAATGATCTTCACGCCATCAAATACCTCCCACTCAAGCTTAAAGGACCAGCTCGGCATTGGCTTAACAGCTTGCCAGCAGAATCAATTGGGTGTTGGGAGGACCTGGAAGATGCATTCCTCGATAACTTCCAGGGCACGTATGTGCGACCACCAGACGCTGACGACCTAAGCCATATAATTCAGCAGCCACACGAATCGGCCAGACAATTCTGGACACGGTTCTTAACAAAGAAAGATCAAATCGTCGACTGTCCGGATGCAGAGGCCCTCGCAGCCTTCAAACATAACATCCGCGACGAGTGGCTTGCCCGGCACCTAGGACAGGAAAAGCTGAAATCCATGGCAGCCCTCACATCACTCATGACCCGCTTCTGCGCGGGAGAGGACAGCTGGCTAGCCCGCAGTAATAACCTCAGCAAAAATTCTGGCAGTCCAAGGACCGCAATGGCTGGTCGCGTCGCAACAAAAACAAACGCCGCGTTAACAGCGATAACACTGAGGATACAGCAGTCAACGCCGGATTCAGAGGCTCCAAACCCGGTCAGTGGAAAAAGCCATTCAAAAGAACTACTACGGGTCCGTCCAATTTGGACCGAATACTCGACCGCTCGTGCCAGATACACGGCACCCCCGAAAAGCCAGCAAATCACACCAACAGGGACTGTTGGGTATTCAAGCAGGTAGGCAAGCTAATTGCCGAAAACAATAACAAGGGGCTGCATAGCGATGACGAAGAAGAGACCCGACCGCCGAACAATAGAGGACAGAAGGGTTTCCCCCACACAAGTGCAGACGGTGAACATGATATACGCAACCCACATACCCAAGAGGGAGCGGAAGCGTGCACTAAGGGACGTATACGCGATGGAGCCAGTCGCCCCGAAGTTCCACCCATGGTCCTCCTGCCCGATCACTTTTGATCGAAGGGACCACCCCACAACATCCACCACGGCGGATTCGCCGCATTGGTTTTAGACCCAATCATCGATGGATTTCACCTCACCAGAGTCTTGATGGACGGCGGCAGCAGCCTGAACCTGCTTTACCAGGATACAATGCATAAGATGGGCATAGACCCCTCAAGGATTAAACCCACAAAGACGACCTTCAAAGGCGTCATACCAGGTGTAGAGGCCAATTGTACGGGCTCAGTTACACTAGAAGTGGTCTTCGGATCCCCGGATAACTTCCGAAGCGAGGAGTTAATCTTCGATATAGTTCCATTCTGCAGCGGCTATCATGCTCTGCTCGGACGGACCGCGTTTGCAAAATTTAATGCGGTGCCGCACTACGCATACCTCAAGCTCAAAATGCTAGGCCCTCGAGGAGTCATCACGGTCAATGGAAACACTGAACGCTCCCTCTGAATGGAGGAACACACAGCGGCTCTCGTGGCAGAAGTACAGAGCAGCCTCTTAAGGCAATTCTCGAGTCCGGCCGTTAAGCGGCCGGACACTGCTAAACGCGCCCGAAGTAACCTACAACAAGATCACCTGACACGTTCCGAGCACGCATAGCACTGCGGCCCCAACCCCAGCCCTTGTAAAATTGCAAGACCGATACTTCGCGTACATCATTATGCCCTGGAGATACCATGGGCATAGGAGGAGGGGCACGACCACGATAGGCCCAGAGTGCGGCTCAACCACACCAGGGGCTCCCAAGTGTGTCATCTTTTTTTTATTTTTTCTTATCCACAGGACTCCATTTACCAGAGGCCCTGTCCAGCAGCAGACCTGCCGAACTCACGATGCAACAGCCAGGGAAGGAGAAAAGCTACGACGAGTATCCAGGTGGTCTCCATTACGAGCATTATACCTGTTTTATACACCATTCCGCAGCCTACCCCTGGAGGGGGACATGTTTAATAGTCCCATCCCTCGCTTACCGCACTATTTGTATCGTTCTGCATTCATGGCAGTATTTCTTGAATAAACAATGCATCGCTTTTTGCTTATAACTGCATTCCTTTCTTATACATATGTTCATTTATGACATGTTGCATCCGTACACTTTGGTATGGCTAAATACACTAGGGGCTTAAGTTCCCCACATTACGGTGTGATAAGTCTGAACACTTTCACAAGTGCGACACCCCGAACTTATAGCATATATGCATCGGCTCCGAATCATGTCTTGGGTCAATAGTTGGGTTTGCCCGGCTCCCATGTTTTGGTACCTTACGTTCCGTTGTATCGGCTAAGGTAGCGCTGGGAGAACCACTGCGATTGCGCCCAGTTGAGCTGGGTGAGCGCCTCAGTGGAGAAAGCTAAAATTGACCGTCATGATGAGGCGAGAGCCGGTCACTATTCGAGAGGTTTTTTCGAGTCATTAAAGACTTATGCCGCTTAGAGCGAGGAACCGGCTTCGTCCGGCCCAGGCGTGGATAGCGCCCCAAACTCGGTCTTCCGAACACTAGGGGCTTCGCCGAAATTTAAAATTATAGAATTCTATGGCCAAGTGAGAGTGTTCAAGCACTATAAGTCCGGTTGCCTTGTTCGTTGTGTTGAGCGCCTCCCTAGATGGACCCAAAAATGGGAACAAGAGCGCTCAAGTTTATCCCGAACACCCCAGCACTCGTGGCATGGGGGCTGAAGCCGACGACTTGCCATCTCTCAGATTTGATAAACGGCCGCACAGAAGGTAATATTTTAAAATAAACAAGCGTTGCTTAGCGCATATGAACAAAGTTTTCAGCCCACAGGATAACAAAATGCGAGTCTACTCAAATATTACATCTTTGGAGCACTCACCCGCAATCATGCGGGCACCCTTCAGGACACCCTTATAATACATTTCGGGTGTGCGATACTCCATGCCCGTCGGCGGCGCGTCCGTCACAAGCTTCTCAGCGTCCATCCTGCCCCAGTGCACCTTTGCACGGGCAAGGGCCCGACGGGCACCTCCAATGCAGGCAGAGTTCTTGATGACTTCAACCCATGGACAGGCATCCACCAGCCGCCGCACTAGGCCGAAGTAGCTCCCAGGCATGGCCTCCTTGGGCCACAGCCGAACTATGAGGCCCTTCATGGCCTGTTCGGCCACCTTGTGGAGCTCGACCAGCTGCTTCAGCTGGTCGCTAAGGGGCACCGGATGTCCGGCCTCAGCATACTAAGACCAGAAGACCTTCTCCGTCGAGCTCCCCTCTTCGGCCCTGTAGAAAGCGGCAGCAACGGAAACGCTGCGGGGCAGATCTGCGAACGCTCCTGGAGAGCTCTGAATTCGGGTAAGTAATAGGTAATTCACATTCACATGCTTGCTTTGCATGAAAAATGCCTTACCCGCCGCTATTTTCTTCAACGCCTCGATTTCTTGGAGGGCCTTGTGGGCTTCGGCCTTAGCGGCTTTGGCATTCTCAAGAGCCGATGCAATCTCGGACTCTCGAGTCTTCGAGTCGCGCTCCAAACTCTCATGTTTTTCCACGAGAGCCTGGAGCTCTTGTTGTACCTCCGCCACCCGCGCCTCCTGCTTCTCCCGCCCAGCACGCTCCGCGGCCGCATTGCGTTCGGCCGCGGACACCGCCTCCTTCAGGGTCACCACCTCGTTCGTGGCCCCTAGAGTACCCACGTTATCCTTGTCATTTCTCTTGCAACCAAATCCTTTTCTGTAAGGTACAACTTTAATAAGGTGTTACTCACCTTCCTTGTCCTCGAGCTGCTTCTTGGCACGGCCGAGCTTGCTCTCGAACTGCTCGAGGCTTTGCTTCAAAGCATTGACCTCCGCAGTCAGTGCGGCAGAGGTCAGCAGCGCAGGCTGCATTCCCATATTGACATATCTTTGTTAAGACTCCTGCGTATATTTTTTAGATCCTCAGTCCGGCTTTTCTTTCCGAACACCGAACCGAGCATCAGGGGCTACTGTCTATGCGGTACTACTTTACACATATTAAAATTCTTACCTCAAAGCCTATTAGAAGGCTGCTGCAGGCTTCGGTCAGCCCGCTCTTAGCGAGCTGAACCTTCTGAATCACCGCACTCATGATAGTGCGGTGTTCTTCTTCGATGGAAGCGCCATTAAGCGCCTCCAACAAGTTATCCGGCGCCTCCGGTTGGACGGAGGCCGCCGGTGTCACAGTCTTGCCCTTCTTACGAAGGGGCCTCCTGCCGGACTCCGGAACCACTGCAGGTTCCGGCGCGGAGTCCGGTGCAAAGTCTGGGAGGTTGCCCTGCGGCACCTCCTGGGCCTCCTCCTCCTGGTGGGTCCCTTCCTGGGATCCCACCTCGGCGTCATCAGCATCGCGGGGAGTGGAGGCAGTCGGAAGATAATCCATATCCGACGTGCCCAAAGACCCGCTCGACGAAGCGGGAAGATCGTCCTTGGGCGGACTACAGGGTTGTATGCGGCGTTAGAAAGACACCATGCGACAAAAAGAAAAATTATAAATCATTTAGGAGTCCGGATACTTACGATCTCGCCAGGGGCTTGGCCCTTGAGGGCCACTCCTCATCGCCATCGCCGGCGGTGGCGGAGCAGTCCGGGGGAAGGGTCTTTCCCTTCTTGGACCCTTTGGCCTCCCTCGCTGGGGAGGCCTTCCTCTTCTTCTCTCCCCCCGCTAGGGGAGAGGCCTCTTTCTTCTCCTCCTCGTCCTCGTTGGAGGAGTCTGCCTCGGAGTCATCGGACGATGAGTCCGATACCACCTAACACCAGGAACTCCTTCGGGTTCCCGTGGCCTTCTTCTTGGCCTTCTTCTCCGGCACTACGTAAAGTGCCGGGACCAGCAGCCCTGTAAAACGGGCATCCGCTGGGTCTTCTGGAAGAGGAGCCGGACAGTTAACCTGTCCGGACGTCTTCTGCCAGGCCTGTTAAAGGCATTGGGAGTTTAGATCCCGCATAAAGTGGAAACATGAAAAGCAAGTGTCCCATAAAGGATAACATGGCTTACCTCGCCAGCCGGACGCTGCGAGCTGAATCCGTGATCTTCGGTAGCGGATGCGGGAGCTTCGGCGCCCTTGAAGAGCACCCTCCAGGAATCTTCGTACGTAGTGTCAAAGAGCCCGCTCAAGGTCTGGTGCTGTGCCGGATCAAACTCCCACAAATTAAAGTCCCGCTGTTGGCAGGGGAGAATCCGACGGACGAGCATGACCTGGATCACATTGACAAGCTTGAGCTTCTTGTTCACCAGGGTTTGGAGACAGGACTGGAGTCCGGTCAGCTCTTCCGAACTACCCCATAGTAGGCCCTTCTCTTTCCAGGAGGTGAGCCGCATGGGGATGCCAGATCTGAATTCGGGGGCCACTGCCCATTTAGGGTCACGGGCCTTAGTGATGTAGAACCACCCCGATTGCCACCCTTTGATGGTTTCCACGAAGGCTCCCTCGAGCCAAGTGACGTTGGGCATTTTGCGCACCATGGCGCCTCCGCACTCTACTTGGTTGCCCTTCACAACCTTCGGCTTGACATTGAAGGTCTTGAGCCACAAGCCGAAGTGGGGCTGGATGCAGAGGAAGGCCTCGCACATGACGATAAACGCCGAGATGTTGAGTGGAAAGCCTAGTCCGCGGAGGAAATGGGGAAGAAATACCACCCTCTCATGGGGCCCGGGGGTGGGGATGAGCTGCCCCTCATCGGGGAGCCGGTGTGCGTTGTCGCTGGACAGATATCCGGCGCTGTGCAACTTCTTGATGTGCCCCTCCGTAACGGAGGAGGCCATCCACTTGCCTCCTGCTCCGGACATGGCTGGAGAAGGTCGAGGTGAGATGTGCGGACTTGGGCGCTGGAGCTCGAGTGCACGGAGATGGATAAGCAAAGGAGGAAGAAGGCGTAGGTAAAAACGTGGATCCACTTATATATGGGCCTGCTAAAACTCGCTTATCCCCACCGGCCTGCTAAAACTCGCTTATCTCCCAAGCGCCACAATCAATGGTGCGGTTGGGTTACCCACGTCCGTATTGATGGGAATCCCAGAATAAGGGGAACACGATCTCTGCTTCGACAAGACGTGCCAAGGAAACCGCTTCGCTAAGCATGCTGAGGTGGTATAATAAAAATGATTCGAGTAAAGGCTTGGTTGTGGTGTGACGTCACGCCACAAAATACGTCAGCAGATTGAACTTGTGTAAATATTATTCTCTCTATGGTAGTATGTGGAATTTATTTTACAGAGCCGGACACTATCCAGGTGTTCACAATCTTCTATGAATTATTCGGAGGAGGAACCTGCCTTGCAAAGCCGAAGACAATATGCATGCCGGACTCATCGTCATTGAAGCCTGGTTCAGGGGCTACTGAGGGAGTCCTGGACTAGGGGGTGTCCGGATAGCCGAACTATCATCATCGGCCGGACTCCAAGACTATGAAGATACAAGATTGAAGACTTCGTCCCGTGTCCGGATGGGACTTTCCATGGCGTGGAAGGCAAGCTTGGCGATACGGATATGTAGATCTCCTACTATTGTAACCGACTCTGTGTAACCCTAGCCCTCTCCGGTGTCTATATAAACCGGAGGGTTTTAGTCCATACGACAACAACAATCATACCATAGGCTAGCTTCTAGGGTTTAGCCTCCTTGATCTCGTGGTAGATCCACTCTTGTACTACCCATATCATCAATATCAATCAAGCAGGAGTATGGTTTTACCTCCATCGAGAGGGCCCGAACCTGGGTAAAAACATCGTGTCCCTTGTCTCCTGTTACCATCCGCCTAGACGCATAGTTCGGGACCCCCTACCTAAGATCCGCCGGTTTTGACACCGACAGCAACCCTCAGCTTTTGGCAGCACATGTAGTACATGGGTAAGCACTGTGCGCATGCGTCGTCTAGCACACCTTCCTTCTCTTGTATGTTTTCTAAACAGGCTACCGTTTCCCACCACTCCTCTCATCGGTTTCCCGCCTCTTCTCTCATCGCTTTCCGCTACCAGTGTTAGTGCTTATTGAAGGGTAGGCGGCAACACACCAGCCATCGCACAAAGTTTATAAAAGAACAAATGTGCGTGATAGGAGGGAGTAGGTCCCATAGGGTGACCAGCGTGAGCAAAATTGTGCAGGTACTAGCTTAACAGTGTGCGATGCAAGTGTGTTGTAAAATCAGCATGACTGCGCAAGCGCGAGCAAATGGTGGAGGTATTGGTTTAACCGTGTGTGATGCAAGTGCGATGTGGAATCACCACGACTGTGCAAGCGCGAGCAAAATGGCGCAGGTACTGGCTTAACCGTCTGCGATGCAAGTACGCTGTAAAATCAGCAAGACTGCGCGAGCGCGAGCAAATGGTGTAGGTACTAGTTTAACCGTGTGCGATGCAAGTGCGCTGTGAAATCACCATGACTGCGCAAGCGTGAGCAAAATGGTGTAGGTACTGAATTAACTGTGTGCGATGCAAGTGCGATGTGAAATCACCACGACTGCGCAAGCGCGAGCAAATGGTGGAGGTACTGGTGTAACCGTGTGTGATGCAAGTCCGTTGTAAAGTCACCACGACTGCGCAAGCTAAATACGGGTGAGTTTATTTAGAAGTTAGGACGAACCGTTTGCGATAGATCAGCTAGCTAGAAATATGAAAACAAACTACCCACCTTGAGCGTTGCAAAAATTTGGCGGTTCCGCCACTTTTCATTGTTATCATACACGCATATTCTTATTGGACCGTGCGCGATCTTGGCCACTCCCGCCCCGCATCAATTCCTTTACCCAAATTTTAGTAGCCACCATACTTCAGCCATCGCCCAAACTCCTCCAGCACCAACCTTATAGTAAAATTGCAGTAGCCGAGGCATTTGAACCGTCACCCTCCCTCGTCCACCACCATCTCCGCCCACCATTACTAAAATTTTCAATACTCGCGGTGTATCCTAAAACACCACAACCACCCCACCACAGTCCCCCAGCCGCCCCCTTCCCCCTGGAACTCTAGCCCGCGGCCGCCGCCGCCAACCCATGCCGGTTTGCCCGTTCCTTCTAGCTTAGATAATAAAGTTTAGGTTACCCAGCGATTCCATTACCGTCGCCCCACTCCCCTGAGTTTTTAGATGACGCTTGCGGTGTCCCTCCCCACCAGATCCACATCCCCTGCTCCAGAATGTCACAGCCTAAGTATGGCCAAGAAGTGGTTTATCATGGCCTCTCCGGCGGACGTTGGCGAGGTGGCTGCCGTTCGCCCCGACCTGTCGATCCCGGAGCAACACGTCACCGCGGAAGCCGGCGAATACGTTGACTACGTTGCCATGTCGAAGGCTTCATGTTAGCGGGCTTGCATATTACTGTATCTCAGGAAAGTTGGCTATGACATCAAACTCATCGACAGCGACAGCTTCACGTGGGTCATGTCACAGGATACGTGGTCCATCCCCAACCCCTCTGGTTCAAGCACCATCGATCTCTTTGATGGCCCTACCGCTGATCTCCTCCGCCAAGTGGTCAAGTATTTGCGATCCTTATACGCCATCAAGCCCATTTTGTCATTTCTGAAGGACATGTTCTACGGCGGCGGCTTGGAATCCTCAATTGCCAAGTCAGATGTCATCGACTACGACCACGAACATGAGGAGGGCACCCACAAAGGTTCTTCCACCATGCGTCTGTGCTCTTCCAACTGGAAGGATCCCGTCCATGAAATATGAGTCAACATCCTATCAGCAAATCTTACCTTTTCTAGCTTGCAAACCTGCACCGTTTGTTGTTGTAGCATTTGTCGTGCGGAGCTATAACTGTGCCATGTTTAATTATTTCAGTTATGCAAAAATGTATTGTTCAATAGGGCTATGTGATGTTTAAGTTTGAATTGTCTACTTCAGTTTCACGAATGGCTATATTTGGTTGTTTATGGTGAGTAGATTTCTTGTTATCTGTGTTAGGTTGTTAGGTTGGTTGCAGTGAGCATTTTTCCAGTTATCGAGCCGATGCCTTGTTTATATTTATTTTGTCTTAGTTTGGTTGCAGTGAGCATTTGTCCAGTTATCAAGCAGATGCCTTGTTTATCTGTATTTGGTTGTTAGGTTGCTTTTTTAGCATTTGTCCAGTTTCAAGTAGATGCCTTGTTTATCTGTATTTGCTTGTTAGGTTGGTTGCAGTGAACATATGTCCAGTTTTCAAGCATATGCCCTGTTTATCTATATTTGCTTGTTAGGTTGGTTCCATGAGACTCTGTCCAGTTTTCAATGGCTATATTTGGTTGTTATACTGATCATTTATGCCTTGTTTATTTCAGTCATTCACAATGTGTTGTTCGTTATGTGCAAGTCAGAGCTGTCCCGCTCGACTGCATCAATACAGTTTGAATGGCTATATTTGGTTCTAGTAATGCCTTCAGTTTACACATTTATCCAGTGATGCTTAAGCATTACCTACGTTCTATTCATTTTCAACAATACCAGTTTGAATTGCAATATTTGATGGCTTTTAAGCCTGCTGTCGGTAACATTGCCTTCCATTTTATATATGCTTTAATAGCATGCTGAAACCAACACATTCAAGCTCTCATTTGGAGATGATATTTTTTACCTTTGCTATATTTGTTTGATGCGAAGGTTTCCGTACTTATCATGCCTTTCCACTACTTATGTAGGACAACAACGGGAGTGGCCAGCATTTTCCACCGAGGTTAGCTTCATCCCTTAGCTTGTACTCCCCCGTCGTTCCATAATGTAGTGCATATAGATCCAGGCCTGGACACTTGTTAGCTTCTAATATTGACTTGTTGCTTGTAGGTACATGTTCCCTCGGCAAGGATCCACGCATTGACCCTTTTTGCGTATGGGGCAATGAGATATTCATGAACAAGCATCAAGTGAGGAAACTGATAAGGATTATTAGCAAAAAGATATGAATGGTGGCAAAAAAATTATTTGTGTATGCCCTATCCAACACAATAGTGAGCTGTAGGATGGTAACTACAAACTCTGCAGCCTTCTCTTTTTACTGCCCATAATGAGTTGTTAGACAACAATGTCTAAATCTTTTTCATTCGCAGTGGTTCCCGAAGCAGTTCACTCAAGATTACCTCGCAAAGTACATGATTGGTGGACACGTAATGAAGGTTAAAGTTTTTCATCCAGACTATAATGAGCATCGAGAAGTCGTAATGAAGATAGTGAAGGATGGACGGGCAGCCATCACAAGGGGTTGTCCTAGAGTCGTGCGCGCATTACGCATGCAGGAGGGCACAATATGGGCATTCCGCTTCAGCTTCTCCAGCAACCAGAATGTCTTTCGCCTCTCTCTTTACAGTCTTTAGTACAACTGTGGTTCATCATTCTTTACTTGGTGCTTCTGTAGTTCTTCAGTATATGTACCTGTGCATCCAATTATGCATTCGTGGTTGAGCCTATATTTGTAATAAACCTGGTTGGATATGAAATAAGAGATTGCCTACTTCCAAATTCAAAAAGGTGATTTTTAAATTAGGGATTAATTAGGGATTACACTGCACATGGTTTGCAAAAGCAAAACGCCTACGATAGACGTGGAGATCAGACACGTTTCTAGGATCCACTACATGTGCGATCAATCTCCACCGCACACACGATCAGTCAGGAAAAAACATGTGCGATCAATCTCCACTGCACACAGGATCAGCAAAGAAAAAAGTGTGCAATTAACAACAACATTGCACACAGTTCTTTGTTATTAAATGTTTGCGATAGTCACCTTATCACACACGCTTCGAAATTATTGACTGTTTCTGATGTTGTCTGCATCACAAACGTTTGGTACTTCTTGGATTAACTTTGTGGGTTGTACATACTAACGGAAATGTATTCCTGGGATGGACTGTGTGGAATGTACATACGAATGGACACGTCTAGCGGGGGCTGGCAGTGTGGGATGTACTTACGATCGGAAACGATTTCGCCTTTATAATTGTATTTTTTAGCACTATTGTATGTATAACCGTATTTGCTCGCTCGCCGGTCGCAAACGACCTCATTTTGCCAAGCGTGTGTGCCAGGAGGGCATATCCCCGACGGTTTCTGGGCCGTGGGAAGGGCCCCCCTATCACCCACACTCACTTGGCAACGGTTCCAAATGTCGTCGCGGAAAGGGGTTTAAAACCATTTGTATAGCACCGACGCGTACCAGTGTCTCTTCAAGACTATCTTCCCTAAAGTTCTACCTGACATAAGAGATATGACTCTGAAAGAGAAGCAAGGAGATACGTAAAAGGTTTCACAATTATATAAGCAAATAAATGGATCTGTTCTGCATAAGGAACATGTTTTTACAACTACAATTTTATACCAGTAGTTGTTGCAAACATCCAATCAGATGTAAACAGCAAAGTAAACAACAATGGCGGAAATGATGCCTATCCAAATCTACACAAGAACAAAGTTTGAAGGCTTGAGAACGATGAACTTACATTACATCTTAACACGGGTTGGACAAAGCCCTTCTCCATGTTGATGGAAGGATAATTCAATAAATTCCACAAAGAAAGTTATTTATAAGCGTTGCCAATATTCTACATTTTGCAAAGAGTAAATATAGATCAATCAATATTGGAAGAAATAGAGGATAATGAAGCTCAGGTGCAGACTGATGATACATAATCAAATAGCAATTATTAAGTACAACTTTACAAGGCAAAAGGTACTGACAAGAGGAATGCAGACATCAACGTGCGCAGTGGCATTGGCTTTATTCGACATATTGGTAAGAGTAAACGTAGATCCGATAATTTGGAGGAAGTGGAGGGCAGGGTAGATAAGATGTAGAGTAATGCTAGACAATCAACTATCTCACGATGCAAGTACAGTAATACCACCGCCGTCCGTTATTACTTGTTGCTCAAATGGATGTATCTGGCACTATTAAGTTCTAAATACATCCAATTAATCAACAATTAATTCGATACAGAGGGAGGACATGACAACAGGTACTTACATGAGCAATCCAAAACTTCATAACCATTGTGTTAATTCTACATTTATCTAAGAATAAATATAGATCTTATAATTTCGAGCAAAAGGACGATAAAGAAGCGAACATTTACAGTGATGCTACATAATCAAACAGCAATGAGTGTAAGTATGCTGACAAAGGGCAAGATGTACTGACAAGAGCAATTCAGTGCCCAATATTGTTCTGAGATACTATGATCCTTTGAGCAAGGATATTCATCTGAAATTAGTTTTCATACAAGAGAGATGGTAAGGCACATGTAGAAATTTAGTAGTTCAAATTTTGAATTGATATCATAGACAGTACCTGACGCTGGGCTCTCAGTAGTTCTAATAGGGTTTGGCTAGTGGAGTAGGGGTAAAGTGTGGAATAGTTGGGCCTGTGTTTTCTGTGGCTGCTGATCTATCTGATTTAACAGGTACCACTACCTTCTCCAAAGACCTAGTTTCTACTGCTTGAGGATCTGCACTCACCCTCTTCCTTTTGGACATATATTACGGAAGAACAACATTTGACTGGAAAAACATAATATGATGACACATGGAATAGGTACAGAAAATGGATAGGTATGGCATATACTCATAAATGATTCTTAAACTAAGCAGGTGGTGGTGTAACAAAGTAGAAGTAATGCAAGAGGTCATATGCAAACTATGTGCGACCAATACAACCTTGCCAAGTTAGAGCAAGCACCTAGATGGGTGAATAAGATAGGCCATCCTCCACCATGCCAAGTTTGTTAGCCAGTGGATTGTTCCGCAATATTCCTCTCGTGATCCCATTCTCATATTCATTTTGATCATGTTCAATACCTGACATGCATGAAAACATAAAAACAAGTGAGATTATCTTTATAATGCAGAAGTGATTCTAATCCAATACTTCTTCCCTGTAAACCCCTTTGTGCTATCTCTGCAATTCTTCTGAGAGATGCCATGCATGCTGTAATTTGGTGTGTGCATTAATATAATGTGGCCTACTACTCAAAATATGAGAGCTCCAGAAGTGATGATACTTCACAGATGACAGCTTGAACATATATTTAAGAAGAACAAGTCGACCTGGCCTGACAAATCCAAAATATACTAAGGGACAACAAGTCGACCTGACCAGTCGACCGCAAATGTCTCTGATACTCTTCCCAACAAGGAACATACTTATTAAAGAAGGGAAGAGGATCACGTTAAAGAAGAGCAGAAGAGCAAGCGGATTGAAGATATTACAAGGTTTTCGATACAATGTCTCTTGCCCACCCATGATGAACCAAAGAAAACAGATAAATAATATTCCTTCCGGTCTCTCAATATGTGGCTCACATGGATTTCAAAACTGAAGTAGGAACATTTAGCTGACCAGTTAAACATGTCTCAGTTTTACTAATATGAGCATAATATCAGATTCGAATTTGTACAACTAAGCTTGTTTAGCTCGATGGGTGGAGCAGTGCTATTACAACACGAACCACGTACGCTATCATGGTCATCATAAAATGGGGAAACCATAAGCATGATGAGTATAGTGTTGACCGTGGCAGTGTGATGGACGATCTGATGCTGCAAACCGCGCAAAGGGTAGTTAGCGACCGATGTTTGCTTTGAAATAACAACTAAGATTTGGTATGGACATGAAAGTACTATCAACAAGTGACAAAGAAATGCAATTCTGCCATCTCTCTATATGTCGCGACATGCATTTGGAAACTCAAGTTGGACCTTTAGCAAACCAATTAAATGTGTCTGTTAAGTAATATCAGTATCATATCACAATCATATTTTAACAACTAAGCTTTTGAATTATAAGTAATGTGTTGTTTAGCTTGAAGGATGGAGTACTGCTAGTACGACAGAAAGCACCTACGCAAATCATTGTAGAGTAGATAAAAGGGGAAAACCCTAAGCATAAGGTGCAAAATCAGGAAAGTGGAACTAGCTGGACCATATGGGCTTGTATTGCCGGTACGACAAGAAAGATCTACATAAGAAGAAAACAATGCCACGACCCGCCCAGCCCAAGACCAATATACAAAGGAGTGAAGGTAAATTTGTACCAAAATTTAGGATCCCCTGTAGCCTAAGCCATCTAGGCTGCCCAATATTTTAACTGTAGATACGCCGGTGTGTGGCGCACATTCTTTTCGAAATGAATATAGGAACATTAGGTGACCAATTAAACGTTCTCTGTTTTAGTAATATATGAGCTTCATATCAGATTTGTACATCAACAACTAAGCTTTGGAATTATGAGTGGCATGTTGTTTTGCTTGATGGGTTGAGGTCTTGAAGAGCAGTGCTAGCACGACACGAAGCACCTACGATGATGTTAGTGAATATAAAGGGGGGGGGGAAACCATAAGCTTTACGAGTATAGTGACCGTGCCGTGGCTGATCTCAAGGTGCAAACCCAACAAAGGCTACTTCGCAACCAATGTTTGCTTTCAACTAGCCACTACGATTTGGTACGGACAAGAAAAGTACAGTAAAAAGTTCGATCTATTTTTTGGGTGAGATTAGTAACTTAAGAAGATATGGAAGAGTACCACCTCTCTTGCGACGCCGTGTAGGCCCCTGCTGATACATTGAGGGTGCTGCGGGTGCGATGGCTATCGACGGCGCTGAAGAAGACTTTAGACGGCAAATGGCCGGGTCGGCGGATAAGTTCTGTTGCCATGGACAAGATGGTCGTAGGAGCAGCAACGACAAGGTGGACGATAGCGCCGATGAAGCGAGAGGACGTGATGAAAGGATCCTGGTCCGGCCCCGTGGATGAGAGACATCCATCTCTTGCAGTGGACGAGTGGGTAGGGGTAGAGGCTCCAGCAAGGTGGAGGATGGGCTGGCGGACAGAGAAGGCTGGCCGCGGTGTGGAGGCTGTTGTGGTGCCGACGGTGTATGAATGGGGAAATGGAGGGGGGAGGGGGGATCTCAAACTTTGGGACTCGCTTGTCTGAAATGTGGGAAAGTTACGAACTTATCCCCCGTTTAAAATTTCGGACATCACGTCGGTTGGGGATAGGACTGTAATATCGCATCTCTCGAATATTTTCCAGTAGCAATTTCGGGTGAGGACAGGGTGTTTTGCCGTCCACGGTTGGCGCCCATAGTGTGTGAACAGGGCTGACAGGTAGGGTGGTTGTGTCACGTGTGAGGGAAGTTACACATCTGCCTCTATTTAAAATATTTGCGTACACCAAATTCGTACGAGGAGAGTTTGTTTTGCAGCCCGTCGTGTATGAATGGGGAAATGGAGGGAAAGACACATGTCTTTCCGATGAGATTGAATCAAATGTGGTTTCCCGCCCAGGTTAGGCGCCCGCCATGTCCGAATGGGCTCAGAGGCGGTCGTGTCACGTCTGATTGAAGTTACTAGTCTACCCCTATCAATAGAAGTGGAAATCATGTCGATTAGGATGTGAAGTGTCTGGGGTAGATAGTAATTTCCATCTCGCAAACACTTGCTTCGGGCAGCCGACAAATGATAGTGGGTGATTTGCCGCTTTGTTGAAAATTTGGGAGAATTAGCATTCACATTTACTCTAGGCCCTGGCAACTAAATTCAAATCCAATTTGTATTTGATTATGATATGCATACATCATTCTATGTTTTGTTATTTATTTCTTCAAAACCACTACAAAGATTTATTCCACCTTTATATATGATTATGATTTAGAAATGTCGTGGTCTTCAAATTCAGTAGGTTGGATACACTTTGAGTCAAACAGTTATTTCATCCAATACAATATGCTCACACAAAAAACAGTTCACCTTATGTCAATCATACAAGTACTGAGGATTACCTCGCCTAAAACATTCAGATCATTACAACACAGGGACAACATAGGCGGTTCTTACAACATAATCCATCCGGGGACATGACAACATGCAAGTGTAATAATCTAATGACAATTTCAACTGGTATCTAAAGAAGAACTAGGATTACCCTGAGCTTCAGATAGCAGAAGCAGCAGGACCTCCTCCGTCTTCAAATGCAACATTCTTACTTCCTCCAATTCTTGGGTTGCTTGCATAATACGTGCAGCTAATTGCATAATTTCCAGCCTCAACATCAGGATTACCTCATTCATGGCAGCCACACCATCTCTTTCTGCCTCTAGTAGAGCCTCAAGAACTATAATATCCGTGCTCAGAATGCTCTCCGGTGGTGTTGCCTCTGAACTGCTACCATCTGGTAACATGGATGGCGCATTGCATAACTAAGAGATAGCTATCACATGATCCAGGTAGTAAGCTTGGTAAACAACATACGAATTATTGCCGAGCATGGCAAGCCATATTGAAATGGTTTGAAGTAGCATTAGCCGAAAAGAAATTAAAATAGTAGGATGAAACTAGGGATGTAAGTGGCAAATAAACGGCATCTGCCAGTCCCATCTAGTTAGTTTTTGCTAGCTCCCTAGTTCATTTTCCTCAAAAAACAAAAACTCTTTTGAACTATCATACCAGTAGTGGACTTTAATCGGGATTAAACAGGACCCAGTTGACATCCCTAGTTGAAACAGAGTGTACCACCGCTATAGTTAAGTTGCCAAGGCATCTAAGCAGTTGAAATAATCTAAGAAAGTACTTAATAGTGTGGCCTCATAGAAACTATGAAGACAGTCTTGTGATGATGTTCATAGGAAAAGTTAAGGAGTCAAATGAACTAGGCATGCATTTACGATAGTATAAAAGGCACTGCTGACAAATTGGCCAACTCAGGTATAGACTAACAAGTAACAAGCAAGCATTTGAACCAATCAATACAACAAAGCAGACAACTCAACTATTTGTAATTCTATAGGATTACAGGTTGAGGGCACAAGCCAAGAAAGCAGCCCACACGCATTAGATTTCACATGTACTAAAACACATTGGCTTAACATATGTTGCTGTGAAGCCTCGCTGCTATTGCAATGTTCTTTGAAGATATCGTCAGCATCCCGTGGTTGCAAATCTAGTTGTTGTAATTTATTCTGCACCCTCTATTTAGGTAAAATTAATTTTAATCACATGCACTGGTTTGAATTGATCATCACTGGTTCATCTAAACTAATGAAATAAGGGTGTGTCTTACAGGACAATATATGTGCTTCACTCTATTTTATGCTTGTTCGAGGTGCCAGCCCCAGAAGAACAAATATTTTTCTTGATGGGGTTGGCAGCTCCATAATTAATAGAAGCATCAAATTAGTCATGGAACTTGGGAAGATTAAGAACACACAAAAAACTAGGGTCCATTTCATTGGAGACTAGCGTGGCCAAGCCAAAGTGTGACCAGCCACACAAGTATGGCAAGCCACACAAGTGTGGCTGAGAAATTGGACACCAAACTTTGGCAAAAGTTGGCAAAAAAATTGTCTCTATGATAAGTGGGTCATAGGGGCAATAAAGTGTGGCAAAACCAAACACATGCCAACTAAACTGTGGCTGCCAAACTTTGGCTTGGCAAACTGTGGCTGGGAACCACACAACCCCGTAATGAACAGAGGCTCGGAGCAGTGATGTAATAGGTAGCATCAGAAAATGTAGGGTAAAACGAACAAAAAGCAAAGGAACCACATGCTAGTTTGCTGATGTGCAATTAAGCATAGAGAACATGAAGCAGTCTGATGGAACCAACATGTTGCATCAGAACAACACCATTATCATAAATATAGCATGCCAGAAGTGAAATAGGAGGCAGTGATATCCAGGAAGTACAGTAGTACTTGGTACAAAACTAAAGCATTGTAACTATATGTGCACTGGTTTGTAATTTAGCACATGTAACATGTTCACTGTCAAAAGTATGGCCCTACAGGTGCAAGCAGAATAATGCATCTCATGAAAAATTGAATGATGCCTTGAAGAAATGCAAAGGTGCGGTGCTTATGCAAAGAAAGTGAACGTAGGCGCCGGTCATTGGAAAATAGTACCTGATTCTCGGCGGTGTTTGGGTATCGTTGTCGTACTTGATAGCTAAGGATCGTTGATGGAGCTCTTGTTGCGGTTGAGTTTGGGCCGGCTGTCGCCGTTGCTGAAGCGGCTCCGGTGCTTTGGTTGTGGCGCCTGTCAACATACAAGAAAGCCCATCTATGGTAAGTGAATAGTTGCACGATAAAGAAGAGAAAAATTGAAGGAGTACAAATCGAAATAACCTAATGAGGCTGCAGCGTCAGTAAAGCATGGCTAGTAGATTTGAATATGGCATCCGTGGAGCGGGTCCAGTGCAATGGACGAAGGCGTCGACGAAGCACATCTGGTGCGGTGTACTGTGCTTTCGGTCAGGCGGATCTGTTGCAGCGGACGAGGGCTTGTATGAAGGTCCAATGATGGGGCAGATGAGTGAGTTAGTGAAGGGCCTACACTTTGGTGGATGAGGGCGCCGGTGAAGCAGATCCAGTGCGGTGGACATGATGGCGGTCAACGAGATCTGGAGCAATGGACTAGCCAGTTGCTGAAGTAGCTCGGGTGAAGTGGTGAGTTGGTAGTTGGGGGTTCCAAGGTGCGTAAGGTAGATCAGGCGGGTGTGAGGTCCACCGCTGCGGCAGAGGACTAGATTTAGCAGCTTGGCGTGGTTGGGGGGGGGGGGTCGGGGAGGGGGAAGGGGAGGGGCTCTGGGAAGAATGTTGGGGGCAAAGAGGGGAAAACAATGGAGTTGCTAAAGCAGCTCTTTTCCGTTCATGTGACAGGGGTAAAATAGGAATATCACAGGGCTAAACTTTTGGGCGCGAGATATTTCGATGTGAGCGGGAAGTTTGAAAGCTTTCAGTGCGTGAAATTAAGTGTTCTGCTCTTTTACGGCCGACTATGATATCATGGCCGGGAATTTATTTGTGTGTATGTGCGTGAATAAAGTGGATGATTATAAAGTTTGAACAACCTGTATGTGTATATCTCTAGGTTTGATATATGAATTTGGAATCACGAAATCCCGGCTTAAAAATGTACCTCCGTTTAAATGAATTACAAAAGCTAATGATGGAGTCGAATTCCAAAATTCCAGTCTTTGTAATTCTGGTACTTCAAAGTATATCACACATGTTCAAAAGTATCATTATCTCATAGTCCAAGCTTTGAAACAAATTGATCAACCATGAGTGCACATATTATTGACCATATATATCTCAATTACGCTAGAGTCTCTCAAATATAGACACCTCACTCTTTATCTGAAGCCACACCCCCCGCCCCCCCCCCCCCCCACACACAAGTCGTTCTCTCCCCCAGACATGAACACACGAGCACATTAACACCCCCCCCCTCTTCTAAAGTCCCAACCCCAATATAGGTCTCTATCACTTTCTCTCTCGGCCTTGCACACATCTCTTGCCCAACTCTCTAGGTCTCTTGCATCTCTCTTTTCGAACCACACACACTATATAGAGTGTATCTTCCCCATACACACAAAATGTCGCCCCCAAATGTCTATCTCCCTAGTTATGTGGTTCTCGCACACTCACCTCACACACCAACCCACTGCAAACAAGCACACTTTGTCTCCTTGTGCACCACTCTCCTCTTTCTATCTCTCCCACATGCAGACCCGCCCCAGCTCCTTCCCTGTATACATATATGTCATGATACTTTCCGTAGCTCCCTAATGTATCACCGTTCTAAATCTCACATGTTGTTCTCTACACCATCTATTCTAGATCTCTCATGAAGTCCCTATCACACACACGATGACTCGCTTCCCTTGTGTCTCCGTACATAGGCCACTTTCGAACAACATCAATATTGTCTCCCTATCTATACGCCACTTCTGCACACAAACGACCCCTCTCTCTCCCCTCTCTTCCTCTCTCTCTCCCTCGCTAGCTTTCTCTCTCTCTCTCTCCCTCTCTCTCTCTCTCTCTCTCTCTCTCTCTCTGTCTGTCTCTCAGTCTCAGTCTCTCTCTCTCTCTCTCTCTCTCTCTCTCTCTCTCTCTCTCTCTCTCTCTCTCTCTCTCTCTCTCTCTCTCTCTCTCTCTCTCTCTCTCTCTCTCTCTCTCTCTCTCTCTCTCTCTCTCTCTCGCTCGCTCGCTCGCTCGCTCGCTCTCACACCCCTCTCCACGCACACTCGATGTCTCTACCAAATAGTCTGCTCCCCGCCCGCACCCATGCTCTCCCGCTACTACACATGCCTTTGTTTCTCTTTGACACACATGTGATACCATTCCCCCTTCCCTATACTAGGTCTACATCTAGTGGTCTCTCTTCTCCACATACATACACACCCTCTCACACACACACACGCACAAACACACAGACACCCACAGACACCCATCTATTTGAATCCTTCTTTTAAGCCACACACACTTGCATATTCTCTCCAGCTCTAGGTATCCGCCAGCTCTATGTATTTTCCCCCATCCATGAACTTGGCGAGCGTGGCCTGGCCCATCAGCGCATGGTACGCATATATCCCCCTCTCTCTAGCTCAGATGCACACGAAAAGTCTCCATCTCTCTAACTCACACATCATGTGTCCGCATGTGTATCTCACACACTCACTCTATGATTGTGTCTATGTGTCTCCATGTTACACAACACAAAGCCCCATACACATGTCTCTCTCTCTATCCTCCACAGATAGAGACACAAACAATATCTTATCATTGCCTCAGTCTCTCCACATATCACACATGCATGTTGTCTCTCTCTCGCACACACACTCAACAAAGGTTTTCCTGTGAATAACTTACCGTCTATTCATCAACAGTCATGGCAGTACGGTGAACACAAGATGTGAAAAAGAATAAATCTACATGTGCGTAGACCACCTAGTATGACTACTAGGACTAGAGCAAGCCGAAAGCGCGCCAGCGTCACCCCCTCCTTATCGGCGACGGGAAAACCTTTTGTTTGACACAGTCGAGAAGTCATAGTGCTACGACCCCACATGCTCAGCCATTGAATAGAATGTAGACCCCAATTTATGGAGACAAGTATCGATAATACTTTTGTATCTCCATACATATATCTCTTCTCTTATAAAAAACCGAGTAGGTGATGATGGTACGCCTGCCATCTATATCTGATGGATAGAAACTAAACTAAAAGATAGTTGCACCCTCTCTCCACATTTGCAGACAAGGCCTTCCCTCGTTCATCCTTATCTCCCACAACCTCATTGTTGAGCAATTCAAAAAGGAAGCCTCTGGAACAAACTGGCATGGTGGTCGCTACCAGCGTCATCCATCCCCATGCCTCCGCTCAGTTCGACCAGCAATCACCACCATGCCCCACTCCTCGTCACCTTATCTCTCCACTTTCTCAAGATATAATTAGTTTTCACACATGGGATTACTCCCGCATGGGTCAATCACAACATGTGTGAAAATGCATCTGGATGTTGCATGCAATGCACGGACATCTTGCTAGTACTCCTATAGAAGACTTAGTTGGTGATGATGGTGTGTCTGCCATCCGTCATTTCTGACCATTAGATCTACATCTAACGTGTGTGAGATAAGTTGTTGCCTTTTCTCAACAACATCCCACTTCTCTACCAATTTGCAGAAAAACCCTTAATTAGTATCTTATAACCAACCACTTCCCCCCGTCACCTAATGAAAGCAGCCCAAGGAAAATATTCTGACTGAAACATAGTATATCTCTAGTGATATATGTACATCAAAATTAGAGTGTTTTCTATCAAGTTTGTGAATAAGTATTATTCTAATTATAATCCGTTGCAACGCACGTGAACATTGCTAGTATTTCCAACCATGCAAAAAATGCTAGTATTTCCATAGTTTCAAGTTTTCCATCAAGATATTAGTCACTCATGGTTGATATTTAGTTTGAATTACATACGCATAGGCACTATGTAACTAGCCGTGCTTATTGGCTTCTAAAGCTTAACTTTCAATCCTACTTACAGGATCTAGATTATTTAACTAAAAACTACCACTTTCAACCAGCCCTAGGAAGAAACTATTGTACAAAAAATGTTAAAAATATACCCAAAATTTCTTAATCCGCGCCAAAAAACTACTACCTAGTGCCGATTAGGCTCGTTTAAACCCGTTTATGACAGGGCTGGCCCACACGTCCGTGCTGACGAGGCAGCTTAAACCAACACAATTTGTTTGACTGGTGACACGAGGGACTCACATTTGACCTTCTATCCTGTTCTTCCTCCTCCAATCATTAGTTTTCTAGAACATTACTTCAAACAGTACTGATGCATGTTTGTCGCGGCGCTGGTGATGAGCGAGTTGGCCGTCGCTCCCCCTGATGGGCCGGATGTCGCGCTGGCCTCCGCACGGGTTGGCTTTCTAGCCCGAGCGTGACTCACGTGCGAGCAAGACGCCGCTCTGGCCTTCGCTCAAGCTAGATGGATGGCCTTAGCGCGGCGCGTGCGAGCAAGACGCCACACTGCCATGCCAACCTAGCTAGAAAACCTTACAGACAAGCAGATGGATGCATCCAGCAGGGTGTGTGCTATATTGGCTAGCAAGCGGCCGCGAGCGCCCGACGGAACTGGCATCCGGGCTACCGCAAGATGAGCTCCGCACCGCCGGTGGTTTTGACCTCGCTTTCTGCCAGCAGTGGTAGCCGCGTCCCATGGCCGAGGATGACTAGGTGTGGATGGGCCGGAGGTAGGTGCTCGCTCAGAGAGTTTTTTCCAGACTAACCTGTAGATCCCACAAGTCATAACGCCTAACTTGCTGGTCGAATAGAAGGCGTTGACTTAAGGGGCGATACAAGTTGAAACATGCCTATAACGGCACTTTGTAGAGTAGTTGTTTCTTGCTTGGGCTGGTTGGTAAGTGGTAGTAGTAGTTTCTTGGCATTATTAGTGATTCCCTGTAAGGAATAATGTACTAGCGACAAAAGGCGATTCTAGGTTGCATTGTACTCCAACGAGTACTACTAGTGGTCGCGGGAGTGTATAGCTTGTGTTGTGGGTTAGATCCCGGCCGAAGGCATGGCGGCCATTTTTCAAATAGTAACCTCGTTGCGAGCCAATATTGTACACTGGTAGTTTGACTACTGAAGTCGAACAGACGTGTCGCACCACAATCTGGGTGCACTGGATAACCCAGCCACGTGAACGGGTTTTCCCTCCCATCATCTCGTGGCTCGCGTACTAGAGTAGTACTCCTATATACTCGCCTGCGTGCTCACCCTAGTCGCACCTCGCTTGTAGCTTCCTCATCAGCTAGCATATTTAAATTAGTGCCTCCCTATTAAGCTAGAGGAGCCGGAAAAGCCTGGCGCGACATTAGGAATTGTACAATATGGCTATGTATGTTCAATGCTAGTACTCTACTACTTTGTAGTTTGTAGCGTTGCATGCATGGACTTCGCTCCATTATCGGCTCTATAAAAGAAATTCCTCTTAATGTGATTTTTTTGAAACGGAGGCAAAAGCTTTGCCTCATCTCTCTACTATTATAAAAAACAGAGTTGATGATGATGGTGTGCCTGCCATCCTACAATATAGGTCATCCGATATATACCTAACGAATAGGAAGGAAACTATGACAATTTACCCGCACTCCTCTCCACATTTGCAGACAATGCCTTCCCTCGGTCATCAGTTTTCCCCCACAAGATGAACTACTCATACAAATGCATCTTGATGTTTCGTGAAACGCATGGGCATCTTGCTAGTCATTCATAAAGAAGGAACTACTAACAAAGTTCGACGAGATCCACTACACCTCCAAAAATGGAAGCCAAAAGCCTAGTCTCGATGTGTCAAAGAACTCAAATGTTCTGCCCCCGCAGTAACCATCACTGATAAACTGGGTGCTAGTGTGTGCGTGAGAGGAGCTGCTGAGTAAGCCAGCTACGCGCTTGAATAGAGCGCAGAGAATATGCACTACGCAGGTGTACTTTCCCTGCATTGATAGTACAACGATGGTTCTAGAGAAAAGTAGTACCCTCCACTTGCAACTGTAGCTCCTTGGCCTTGAGATTCAAGAGTTGAAAACTGGTGCACTATAGAAGTATAGTACATCGCACTAATAGTTGAGAAAGTAGTAGTACTACTGCTGCTACAGTACAAGTACGTACTTAATAATAGCCTCACCATCACAGGGCACTAGGCACTACCACTATGCGTGCCAGCATACGAGGCCCTGCGGTTACGCTCTTATCTCCTCCTCACTAGTTCCCCTCCCCCCGAAGAGACCAAGGCAGTTCATTGCTGCTCCCATGGATTCGTCAGGCGGTTCTCCTCCTCCTCGGGGTTGGGAGACCTTGGAAGATGATCCTCTGGGAGAAATCACACGCTGCTCTGACGTCCTCACCGCCGCAAGACTCGGTGCTTCCTGCACCAACTTTTTTAAGACGGTGCTTAAACAAGATTGGGGAAAGGCCATGCTTGTTTTTCTTCCATGCGTCCACAAGGAGAAGGTTATTCTATGGGACAATCCTTCAAGCAGTCGACCATTCCCTGGGTGATGGTGGCACGTTGACTCCGCTAGAGTTGCCGATGTTGAGAGGTAGTCGGATTTTATCCGATGAGCAGGCCAGTCATGGAGTTTTATCAAGTAGTGTATATTCTAAATATAGTACTTAGTTATTCCATCCCTTAATTTCTTCGCTTCCCACCATCTTATATATAGGTATGGGTTGGTGCCAACAAAGATTTGCTTGCATACCTCCGGCTGGGTACCACCATCATGTTGCACAACATCCACAGCAGTGTGGCCGCTCCTATAGACCCCCTCTCCACCATTGGGATCAGCCTTTCGGACGGGCTATGCTTGAATACATATGATGATGCCTACATGAGATTGAAGAAGATAGCAATTGCGGACTCGCCAACAAAGCGGCGTGGCTACGACAATTACTATCTCATTGCGGTGTTCGACATAAGGATTGCCATCAATACAAGAGGCAACAACGGCAGAGGCTGGCACATGTTGTCCATGACAGATTTGTACCCCTACACGTTCGAATATGCCGTGCGCCATGTAGGGCGCATCTTCGTGGTGACCAGCCAGGGGACTTGTTTCATCCGGTTGCCATCCTAAGGTAAAGGAGATTACAAACAGAACGCACAAACCATCATTTGCATCCCTAACAGTACTCCATTATTTTGGAGGGACCAGTCATCCCCCGATCAAAATAAGATTGCCGATCCTGGATGTGCATTTGCATCCGCTATTCGGTCTAACCTGGAACCTTGTAGCTGACTTTGGCATATTTGGATCAACTATCTTAGCACTCGTTACCCATGGTACCACTGATGTGCAACATGGTCACACAATCTACCACGATCGGACCGTCACCATCTACCCAAGTATTCCATTTTCTCATTGTTGTGTGTTAAGAGTAGTAGAGTAGTACTTGTTAGTTATTTTCTTTTCTTGACTGGGACATGTTTACGGTACTAGTAGTACAATTTAGTATTATATTTTTTAACCTTCTCGCCGTCTCTTTCATTGTTGTACCGCTTACTAGTACTAGTAGGAGTACTTTTTACCTTGGAGGACATGTATAGCTAGCTAGGCCCTTGAAGACTTGAACCCACTAGCTCCCACCATTTTTGTTTTTCCATGTCTTACTATCTCATCCATGTAGCCAAGAGTGGCTATATATAATAAGCCGGTTATTTTACTTCCTCTATACCAGAGTAGTACTATTTGCTGCACAGTATTACTGACCGCCATATTTGAGCACAACATTATTATGCATGGACCTTGACTATGTATGTCACCATGTGTCCAGATCTGAGATGCCGCATGTACCAGATGAACGGCGTCGAGTTCGACCCCTATGGTGCTATGTGCGTGCCGAGGAACACTCTTGGAGAGTACTCGCTTTTCATTGGGGACAACTACCCCATTGTGAAGATGATGCCACCTTCTGTGCACGACATCGGAGGCCTGCCGTTCATGAAGCATGGTTGTGTCTTCAGTGCGCACCGCCGGATGAACCAAATGCTGGGACACGCTATACCTGATTTATGCCGCTTCAACTTGGATGAGTCTCCATCGCGTGGAACCGGAATAGAAAGCTGCGACAATGATTCCCATTGCCCACTGCTATGAATCGTGCCATTCATGAAGAACACCTGGGACTAGAACCTGGAGGAGGACATGGAGCCCATCTGTAGCGTGTAAGTGGAGTATGGTAAATTGTGAATGGCAGCGCTGTGAATATATGTAGACTAGTCGTACACAAATTTATCACATGAACTGGAGATGAACTTGTGGTGCATACTGGCATTTCTCCTTTAGAATTTATTACTAGTAAGTGTGTCATGTGTGCGTGCAACTTGTGTGGTTGCTGCACGGGCTCCAACATGTTCTTTGAGAAAAAAAGGTGGCACAGCTTTGGATATAGGTGACGTGGCGGCATCATACAATAGTATCGTTCGCTATAGTTGTAGTACTCCTACTAGGACGACAACTCCTATAAAACCTTGCGCTTGGCTCTTTTCCTCTTCGGGAGGTTCAACAGTTCGTACTCGTGTGAACCTTGCACTTGGCTCTTCGCCTCTTCGGAAGGTCCAACAGTGACGATACTACAGTACAATATGCTTCTGGCAATCTGACACCTAATGGACTACTTCACATCCACCGCGAGGATGAGGGCGAGGGAGAGGGAGAGGGTGCTGTAGTCAAAACCCTCTCCTCGTCTTGCGAGCCACCGCGGCCGTGGGCGAGGGAGAGGGCGTAGGCATTCATAGTAAGAAAGCTTCTACTCATCCTGTGAGCCCCCGCCCGTGGGAGAGGGAGAGGGCGTAGTAAGCAAGCTTTTCCTCGTTCGGCGAGTTGAGGGGACGCATCAAAGCAGTACTAGTCCATACTCCGTCCTTTCCGGTTAATATGGCTTAACTTGAAACGAGAAAAATACACCGACGATCAACGTATGCAATAATACGCTCATTATGGTCACTATATAGTTTTGCGGTGATTATACGGTCACAAGCTCACCGTATTGCACCCTACTAACCGGCCACATAGTCGACGTGGCACTTTGTTGACCGGTTAAGTTGACACCTAGTTTCTAGGTCCCACTTGTCAGTTGGTAGAGCAAAGAAATCCATTAACAAAACTTCACGCAGGCGCGACAGGATTCCAACCCTCGTGCATGAACCACCATGGATGTGTATGTGAGTGCATGCATGTGTACGCAACTCCCTCAATATTCCAACAAAGACTGTACATCTACACTTCCAATGCACTTAGGCTTTAATATAATCGATACTGATTGACTAATGCACCAACTTGTGCTCTAGCTATAGGCTACATGTCTATCCTTAATTACAGCATGCAGCAACCTTCATTTAATCTTCTTCTCTCAATGGTCGCATGCACACATAAGTCTGCTACTTTTGGGCGTAAATTATGCCATGAACTTGTGGTTCCTCATGGTCAATGTGTAAATCTCTATATGTACAGTCTTTCACGGACGGAGGGAGTAGGTTGAGCACTTGCGCGTGAGCGTGTGTGTTGCATCATGTGTTGTGTGCCGCATGGATGCATGAGTGTCGCGTGCGTGCATGTGTACGTGTGAGTGTTGCATGTTGCATGCATGCGTGCATGCATGAGTCTTTTACTCCCTCCCATTAACATGTCCATATTTCAAGCTTCATTAAAATGTTTCATGCAAGAATTAAGATAAACTCACCAATGCGTGTAAAAGTTCTGGTCATTCGTTCCTCACGCATGCATTCCAATTAATACGTTCGTAAACACAATTTTCTTGAGGAAAACGAGCCAATTATTGAGTACTTTTGGAAAAGAAATCATCGGGCACTCATAATTTAATACTACCTTGGTTGATGATTTTTTATTGACCTGTATATAAACCTTCGTCCTGGTTTAATGGCCCCCTTCGTACTTAATGTTAAATTTTGGCCACAAATTTAACTAACAAAGTGTCAATGCATGTCATAAAAAACTATACCATTAAAAACTATGTCCAAATACGAATCCAGCGATATTATTTTTGGTGAAATGCATTAACATTTTATTAGTTAAATAGATGGTTAAAATTTGACACAAAATACTACTAGCACTCCTACATTATTGCGTCGGGTGGCTTGGCTAATGTTTCATCTTGCTGGAAAGAATGAGAGTAGAGGCATAGGGATACTGTAGATAGGAAGTCTTGGCGATCCCTTATTCCCCATCTCGGTCACAGAGAACTATTCAACTAGTCTTCAAAGTGAAGTGACAATACACGCTACAACAGATGGGACACTTAATTAATAAGTGAATTAGCCTTACCCAGTACTACCATCATGTTTTCCAGTGGAGCACGCTTCCACAAATATGCCTACACACCTCTCTCTTCCATTAACTGACATATGGGTCCTCTCAAGGTAGACCCACATGTCATCGGCTTAAGTATTTATACTCCGAAGGATGGTATATCCTGGAAGTAGTACTAGTAGAATTGACATCTAATGCACTTTCTTCCCCGTCTTTCCCTCTTCTTCCTCCTCTCTTATTCTTCCTCCTCTCTTCCCCATCATCGGTCACACACCATTTTCCCAAGCTCACTGCTCACCCGCCCGTGCCATCTTCCTTGGTAGCTCGTGCGTAACATAACCCCCCCCCCCCCCGCTCACTAGTCGGCCACACACACCATCTTCTTCGCTCACCCGCCTGAATCCACTTCCCCGCTCGCTTGTAGGCACTGAAACCCCCGATCACTCAGCGCCCTAAAAAACCCAATGGCAGAACCGACTGACACACATAGCAGTGGTTGGAATTCCCTCCCCGATGTTCTCTTGGAGCAGATATGTAATTGTATGTTCCTGCTCAGCACTCCGTTTATTGAAGGTTGTAATCATGGCCCGCCGGACAATCCTTCCTCCTACGCATGATATGCATCGAGCTTTTGGTGCGACCTCCTTTTGCTGAAGGTTGTAATCTATGAAGTGCCCACACCATCAGAATACTACATGGATTACAAGCTCATTGCCTTGTTCGACATGGGATTAGTCTATCTGGAATCCGATCACCATACATGGTTATGGCTCATCGTCAATCCTATTGAGCCTCCATTTCTGTTTGAAGCTATAGTGCATGATGGCATCGTGTACACGGTCGACGCACAGATTGGCTGCCTGTACTGGTGGAATCTATCCTCATGTAATTGTTCTATCTCATCCCATCTTTACCTTGTGAATACGACTGCCTGTTGATTGTTACAAATTTAGAATAGATAGTATGTCTATAACCACATCATTGCTATATGTTCCTCTCATTTCCTAGATTTTATGACCACTCATGTTATTGTTAGAGTTGATATGAGAACAATTGGCATCTAATGATTGTTAGAATAGATATTATGAGTATAACCTCATGATTGCTATATGTTACTCTCATTTCCAAGATTTTTATAACCACACATGTTATTGTCTAGAGTTGATGTGACAACAGTAGTAAGTGCTATGGTAGAATATGAGTAGGCCCTGTCATAGCTGTTTTCCTCTCATTGTTACATGATGTTTGAACCATGACATATTGCTAGAATATGAAAGCCATTGGCTTATTTTTTAACTAGGGGTATGATTATGACCACGACATTGCAATTCTCTGTCTATATGTGTCACTGTTATAATAATCTTAATTCCACACATACTCTGAACATGATTGTATATTTTTGTCATTTTGGTCTCCAATTTGATTTGTTGCAGCTGACGCAAATGCGCTAGCCTTCATGATTCCAGGACCTGTAATCATACCATTAAATGGGTGGTGGTTTATCGCTCGTTCAACTAACGGCAGTCATTTGATTCTCATTCACATGTATCGTATTGACCAAACCACTTCATCAAACCACATGCAGTACAATGCCTGGGGCGTTCGTGACTGTGATGGCTATGGCTGCTTCATGTTCAATAAAGATCCCAGCTACGTTGAGCCAGGCATATTCAACTGGTGGCGGGTTTACAGCCTCGGCAACCACTCCATGTTCCTCGGATTCAATTATCCGATCATCCAACCAATCATCAATCATATCACCGGCTATGATTATCGTGCTATGCAACTTCCATTCGCCAGGGGGAACTGTGTTTACACATCGTACCATGGGTTTCATGAATAACCATATCTAGAGATTCATCGACACAGCTTGTTGCCAGGTAATCTTCTGTGTGTGAAAGGTATCAAGCTTCCATGCGATGAATGGCTTTTGCAAACCCGACATGCGGCGATGTGGTTCATGCCAACAGCAAATATGCACAATTTGATTTGTACTGATATCTAGACTGAGCCATGTATCCTACTACTGTAGCATGACCCTCTTTTGTTGGATATTATGTACTGTTGTTAGTTTCAAGGATAGATACCTTTCTGGGATCAAGTGCATCCTAACTCACCTGCATAGGATGTACTGATAATGATGATGGAGATGTTGTGCAGAAGCCATATATATATATATTAATTAGGCTTCAAGTGCATACTTGTTGGTGAAAGTGTTATCCAATGGGAATTATATTTTGTATTACACATGTAGCCTACAAAGTCTATCACACAGCCTTGTAACTTCTTACTCCATTTCTAAATTTGTACTAGTCCTCTATACCGTACATTCCGCTACTCGTACTACTACCTCCCTCCTAGTTCATTGGCCCCCTTCGTAATTTGTTTCAAATTTTGACCATAAATTTAACTAACTAAACGTTAATGCATGTCACAAAAAATTATATCGTTTGATTCGTATTTGAACATAGTTTCAATGGTATAATTTTCGGTGACATGCATTGACATTTTGTTAGTTAAACCTGTCGTTAAAATGTGACACTCAATACGACTAGTAAGTAGTACAGTAGTAGTACTAGTATACATCGGTTAAATTATTCATCATGTCCTCAGATTGAATTGACGTGACAACACACTGCACATGAGGTGACGCAAGAGTCCCGGCGGCGTCTTTGGCTCACCCCTCTCATACTTCAACATCACTCCCACATTCTCTACAAAATCACTCTCCCATTCTCTCCCGGTCTCCCCGCCTCCCAGTCGCCCCCTTGTTCGAATACATTTGGTACGATGAGTGATGAGGTATTGGAGTTGCTATACTTCATTGCAAGTAGTCAAAAGGAAGACGCTGAAAAACTCAATCTCAACAAGGATGCTCTTCAAGCTAGCCGGCTGAAGGAAGGAACCAGCGAGGCCGCTCCTCTGAGTATTCATCTTGTCGCCCTGTTTTTTGATTTTACATGTAGCAATGAAGCCGAGACCCCAGTTTGTTCGGGTATTTAAATCTTTAGAGTCTACATGTAGCAATGAAGCCGAGACCCCAGTTTGTTCGGGTATTGTGGACTTCAGATTTGGAGTACCACTTATCTGTCAAAATCTTTTGTCATTTACTTAAAAAGGTTGATTGAGCATACATTGAGTACCATTTAACTAGAATTAACCGATGCAAGTCCAAGAAGGATTGGCCGGTGCTGCCGGCTGGCGTCAAGTTCGATCCCACGGATTAGGAGTTGATCGAGCACCCTGAGGCCAAAGTGAGTGATGATAGTGCGAGATCTCACCCTCTCATCGATTTTCTCATACCAACCATCGACAGAGAGCACGGCATATGCTACACCCATCCTGAGAAACTTCCAGGTGAGACACCGATTGATCGTCTACTTGCACAAACATATATCTTTGTTTATAGCTCTATTTTTCTTTTTAGACGCAGACCTAGTGAAGCAATAACAATTTGACAGTTAATAAAAAGTGAAACAAGTGGCTGCAACATGCCAAAGATGTTATGAAAATGCCAACTATGTACACCAAAACCTGTATTCGACAATACTACAGGTATCACACTAAGTGGCCAAAGCAAGCATTTCCCAGCGCAACTCCAGGGCATTCAAAAGGGGCACATGGACGTGTCGCAAGATATAGTCGGAGTGCGGCATGCACGCGATGTGGCACAAGACCAGCAATACCTTGCTGGTGATGGTCAACGGCCGGCAGACGGGCAGGAAAAAGGTTCTGGTGCCGCCCACCAACAAGAACTTCGACCAGCCGAGGACCAACTGGGTAATGCACCAGTACCACCTCGGGGACCTGGAGCAAGAGAAGGAGCGGGATCTGGTCCTCTGCACGATTTTCTACAAGAAGAATACTAGTGCCGAGATTAAAAAGATTATAAGTTAGTTTGGTATTGGTACTTATACTACCTGGTCGTCTGCAAGTTGGTATTGTTGTTAAGGATCTTTCGGTCTGAACTTGGCATTTGCTTCCAACCACCATGTCGAGGGTCGACATGGATATAAAGTTGAATCATTTGTTTTGATACGAATTTTCAGGCACCCGATTTTTATTTGATGGGTAGCATAAGCACCCGCCGTTCGAATTCCCAGTTCTCTAAATTTTTTACATCTTCGAAGTACGCAGGGGATCCATCCGGTTTTACAGGCTGATAGTTGGACGCATCACGTCGGAACTGGGCTATGGCATGCCAAGCCCAGCTGCAAGTTGTTATAAGAGAGGAGCGATGGATTTGGGCCTTCCAGAAAAATAAGTGTCGCGAGCTTGATCGTGAAGCGCTTCCCATGGACTAAAAAAGGCCTAATACATTCTTATTAGTTGAAATATGTAAAATAGTCCACAATGAAAATAAATATGTAAAATGCAATGAATTTAGTCCACTTTCACTAAAAACCATACGATTTGCATGAAATTCGTCTGTGGAACAACAAGATGACTGTCCATGCAGAGCCTAATCGTACACAACCTGCAGGTCCATGGTCGTAGGCAAGCAAGTGCATGCACTTATTATCACGATGGAAAAATAATGCTGACATCTGAGACGGTGAAACCCATGAAGTCTTCGGCATACTCAATAAACGAGAGAATTCTGCAAGTATAGACTGATAACTGGGATCCAACATGTATATTGTTTTTCATGTCGAGCAAGTTTCACCTGGGCTATAGACTACCCAGGCTAGGTTTTATTTTTAATAGGCCCAGCTCATGAAGACAACGGGGCACAATGGTCCAGCAGGTATCTACTGGTCTCTGGCCCCTCAACCTTAGTTATCTTGTCTTAGAACATGCGAAGCCAGTTTTTTTAGTGAATCAAACACACGACCTAGTTCTATTTTCCTGTTGAAATGCCATGTCCTACTTACGTTTTCTAATCTCTACCTATAGTTTTACTAGTTCATATACACCTATTATTATATTGAAAATACATAAAGTTCCCTTTTCATCTTTACATCCTTATTTTCTTTGTTGTTTTCCCTCCCAGCGCTGATTTTTTTACCATTAGTTTTCCCTTAATCCAACTCAATTGTCCCACGTCTCATTACCTTACAAAAACAAAACGATATTTTTTTGGCAAATCAATAAGTTCTTAAGAAGTAAATGTTTATCATTTCTGGATTAAAACAGTTTGGACCCCATCGAAATATGCAAAATAAGGTTGAAATTTTTGACCGTGGTCCTGGGAAGAAAATGGTTGTAATAAATTCCTTAAGAATTAGCAAATGGGCTGCAAATTATTAAAAAAAAGCAAATGGTCTCTATGTTGCCTGCCATAGATTTGCAGGCTGACTTGCGGGAATACTAAGTTCATGCGTACACAAGGTTTCTCAGAAAAAGAAACTCAGTCAACAATCGACTCTACCAGCGTCAGACTGTTAGATGTCAATCTAATGGCAATCGTGCTTCTTCAGTCTTGATCTTGCTGCTCCATCCGCACAAACCAGCGCTCGTGGAACCGCCTGCTCCCGCCTCCCGTGGCTAGCTGTGCTGCCGGGCAGGCCTCACGGACCCACCATACTTGCATCCCTAGGCTGGCTATCCCTCTACTCACCCACACCTCCTGTTATTCTTCGGCGACGGCAGCCTCACACTGCGGCCGAACAAGTAAACCCTCGTACCCACTCCACGTGGGAAACAACTACCGAGTCTTCCTTGGTTCCGCCTTGTTCCCTTACTTGGCCTCGTCGTCGTCCACCGCCTTGGTGGTATCGGCACAGCGTGGTCAATGAACGACATCCATCGGAAGAGAACTGTTTGTGGAGAGGCTGACAGCTGGTTCCATGGCCGCACACAAGGAAGTGCCTCCTTTTTTTGCATGTAGGAAGTGCCTCCTTATTATGCGCAAAATAATGATTCCACCTCTTGACAGCTGGGACCCACCGGAAGGGCCTCTATATTTCGCGAAAAAACATTCCCCCCGTTGACAGCTCGGATCCACCAGCTATTACGCACAAAATTAATGAATAGACCCGCTGCTAGGTCGGTCCCACCATATTTGGAGGCTGACTTGTGGGCCTACTAAGTTGATGCGGATGCAGGGCTTTGTCAACTTAGTCAATATAAATGATTCTAGCTGCGGTGACCATATGATGTCCATCCAACGGCCGTCCATCTACTTCAACCTCTGGTCTTCTTGCTCCTGCCGCTCAAACCAGTGCCTGCTGTGTTGCCTGCTCCTGCCTCCCCTGGCCGACTGTGCTCTCACATAGGCCTCACCGCCCCACCCTACTCCCACCGCTGGCCAGGCCTTCCCTCTACTCACCCACACCCCCTGTTATTCTCCAAAGATGGCAACCTCAAACCACAGCAGAAGCAGTCAACCCTCGTACTCCCCTCCGCGTGGGCGTCCACTACTGCGTATTCCCCAGCTCTGGGTCGTTCCTTTCCTAGGTCATGCCATCGTCCACCACCTTGGTGCTCTCGGGCGGTACGGCGTCGTCAATGCGGTCAGCGAATGACAGCCATCAGAAGAGGAATGTAAGTGGAGAGGCTGACAGCTGGGTCCATGGCCGCATGCAAGGAAGTGCCTCCTTATTACGAACGAAATAATGATTCCTCCACCTGAAACCTTGGACCTACCAGAAGGGCCTTTTTATTTTGCAAAAAACATTCCCCCCTGACAGGTGGGATCCACCGGCTTTATCTTCGCAAAGAAGGAACTGCCTTCTTACCCCCTGACAGCTGGGACCCACCAGGTAGAAGCGAAGGTAGCGTTATATGTCCGGTCGCGAATGTGTACGTACGTAGTGGTCGATCGGTCTCTTTGCAGCGACATACCATGGCCAAGTAAGGAGCGACACATGTTGAAGTAGAGGCGCCGACGTAGCATGTCACACAGTCCTATCTATATCATGTACACATACATACGGCCATGCTGCAATAGTAAATACGGCTATGTACGTACTTATGCATGGGGTATCGAACGTGTACTCACACATATGTATAGCCAAGGCTCGTGTACATGGAGAGGAAACAACGGCAGCGACGTCATCCTGTTCATCGGCAGCTGACCCGCTGGGTCGGAATGGAGGAAACAACTTTGTCTTCACCGAGAGCCAAGTGACTGTGTCGGAATGCGTCCTGTTCATCGGTAGCTAAGCCACTGGGGACCGAACCGGCTTGGATGGAACAGATGAAACAAGGCCTGGCATACCATAGAACGGAAGAAATAGGCCTTCTATTTGACCGCGTACGGTCAAAATGGGGTAATGTTCATTGGGAAGGGTCTGGCGTACCGTAGACCGGTGGAAACAGACTTCTGTTCATGCTCCTACGGTCGAAACGGGGTCATGTTGATCAAGAGGGATGTGACTTACCGCAAAATGGAGGAAACGGATTTCTCTTCGACCTCCTACGGTCGAAACGGGGGTCCTGTTCATCGGGTGGGGCGTGGCGTACCGTAAAACGGGACTCCACGAGCTACTGTTCATCTACCGTCGACTTCCTCCAGCCTCCACCTGCTGTTGTTCATCCACCGTCGACTTCCTCTAGCCTCCACCAGCTACTGTTCATTCATGGGGTCCTGTTCATCCAGCCTCCATCGACTACTGTTCATCCAGCCCTCCACGGGGTCCTGTTCATCCGGCCTCCACCGGCTACTATTCAACCAGCCCTCCACGGGGTCCTGTTGAACCAGCACTCCACGTACTGGGTCCCTCCACCGGCTATTATTCATCCACCCCTACCTCCTCGATCGGGATCATGTTCGTCCAGCAGTAACAGCCTCTACTACCGCGGGATCCTGTTCATCCAACCCCCACCGGGAACTATTCATCAAATCCCAACCACGTATGTCTCGACTCGTTCAACCAACCCCCACGTTCACTGTTCATCAAGAGGCAGCATGTTCGATCGGCTTCAGTTAGTAGTAGTTGTGAAGGAATCACTCGGGTTCAGTTAACTGCAATTGATTGATTGGGTTTCAGTAACGTAGCTAGTGTAATCACTCGGGATTAGTTAGAGCCCAATGCCTCGCTCGGGTTCAGTTAGAGTGCAACGCCTCGCACACACACGCGTACGTGTACGAGAGAAATATGCAAACCTCCGTGCATCTTTCGACCCCGACCACGCACCATAATTGGGAACTGCCCGAAATTTTCCTTGCCCTCGCTTCTACCATGATTTTTTCCATCATGGACGGCCCAAAGAATGCCATGCAGGTGCATCTCCAGCCCGCCCAGGATGAAAAGCCCATTTTCTGTCATGATTTTTTGTCATAGAAGTAGGAGCCCACCACATATATGATCATACCGGGTTCTGTCATAATTATCGTCATAGAAGTGTCATAAGTATGACAGAAAACATTCGTTCAGCCCAAAATGTCACAGATGTCTTTTTTTGTAGTGACTTGTGCAAGCCGTTCAACAAGCCAACTTCGGATGCTGGGTCCATCTTCATCCCAAGCGACCCCACGGATCCCCCACCCAACCCTGGAGATCCCGGCACGACCATGGGGGCTTCCGGCACCGGCCTAGAGGATGTCAACCCGGTCCCGGGGGCTGCTGGCTCCAACCCGGCAGCCTCCGTCTCTGACCCGGGGACTGCCAGCTTTGGCTCGGGGGCGGTCACCCCAGATCCCGTCCAAGTGGTCGTCTTCACTATGGTGACGGCTCCGTCATGGGCCCAACCAATCCTTGCTGTCCTAGAAAGCGGAGGCCTCCACATAGATGGGACTGAAGCCTGGCAAGTGCAGCGCCGGGCTTCTGCCTACAACATCATCAACCACAGGCTCGTCAAGCGCAATGTGACGGGTGTTTTTCAGCGCTGCGTCGAGCAAGACAAGGGCATAGAGATCCGTCTTGACATCAACCAGCGCAAATGCGGGTACCACACCGCTTCACGGTCCCTGGTGGCCAAACTTTCCGCCATGGCTTCTACTGGCCCATAGCCCTCAAAGACGCCGAGTCGCTGGTCCTCAAGTGCGAGGGCTACCAGCGCTTTAGCATGCGCAATCACCAGCCGGTTTCAGCCCTCCAAACCATCCTAATCACCTGGCCCTTTGCCGTCTGGCAGCTCGATATGATGGGGTCCTTCAAGACCACTAGAGGCGGCATGACACACTTACTGGTGGCAGTCGATAAGATCACCTAGTGGATCGAGGTGCAGCCGATCAAAAAACTCGACGGGCCGAAGGCGCTCCGGTTCGTCAAAGACATCGCGGTGTGCTGCGACATCCAACACAACATCATCACAGACAACGGCACAAACTTTGCTAAGGGCGCACTAGCTTAGTACCGCTCTGTATCCGACATCCGGTTCGACTTAGCCTCGATTGCGCATCCTCAATCCAACGGCCAGGCCAACAACCTGATCTTGTCCGGCATCAAGCCATGACTCGTCGGGCCCCTCGTCCGCTCGCCTGGAAGCTGGCTCGATTAGCTGCCGACCGTCCTCCGAAGTCTTTGAACAACACCAAATCAGTCGACCAGGTTCACCCTGTTCTTCCTCGTCTATTGAGCGGAAGCAGTCATCCTGACCGACATCGAGTTCGACTCGCCTCGAGTCACAATGTACACGGAAGCAGAAGTCAAGGAATCCCACGAAGATGGCGTCGACCTGCTCGAGGAGGCGCACCTACTGGCCCTCAGCCGATCAGCCATCTACCAACAGAACCTGAGGCACTACCACCGCAAGAAGATCAGCCGCTCGCATTCCATGAGGGCGACCTCATACTCTGGCTCGTCCAGCAGCAAACAGGCCAGCACAAATTGGCCTCCCCTTGGGAGGGCCCCTTCATCGTCAGAAAAGCCCTATGTGACCGCAACGCCTACTACCCCATCGACGCATGCAAGCCGAACAAGCGCAATAGAGACACGACCGATGAAGAGACAAGCCGGCCCTAGAATGCAGAGTTCATCCGCCCGTTTTATAGTTAGTTGTATGCACATATGTATCGCTACCTTTCGAGTTTAATGAAAGTAGCAGAACCCCCAAACGACACTCGAGGGCTACCTTTTCTATCAATTATTGTGTCTCGCACACCCTTATGATTTTTACCCCCTACCACCAGGTCCACTCATCTAGCTCGGGGGCTACCCGGATCGTCCTCATCCCGCCACCCCCCTTAGTCCATTTCGGCGTGTCCGAGTCTCCAAGGTCCTCCACTTTGTCCTAAGCCACAGTCCGGCTTCGGTTGTTCGACATTGTAGTGACCAGACCTCAAACAGTCTGATCTCTGTGCATCATCATTAAACCCAAATCAAATTAGTTTAGAGTGATGAGATCAACGTGATAATCCAAGATCTAGATACTCAAAACGTCCATAACCGGGGACACGGCTAACCATGATTACTTTGTACACTCTGCAGAGGTTTGCGCACTTTTCCCCACAAGACTTGAATACATCCATGGTCAGAGAATCGAGACACAGTCTTTCTGAAACAATAACTCTTTACTCTGGGTGGATAGTTACACCTACTTTCCCCTACATCTACTAGCCCACCACTAAAAGATATCTTGCAACTTACTCAACTATGCTAGAGCCCATAATAGCTTGTGGCTGCACACGGAAGTTTCTGGCATGAATAATCTTAAGATCCCTTTTAGCATGGGTGGCAAACCGTAGGATGATCACACGTGTACTCCGGGATATCCTAGGACAACACTCGATTCTCCAGGTGCCCTGACAACCACTGGGTACTCCAGGGTGCCTCAAACAATCCACCCAGATGTGTATTAAAGTAGCCACCTTAAGTTAACCATTAAATAATAACTCTCACATCTTTCATGAATCACTCGAACCAAACCACGTCTACGGGCATAGCATAACAATATAAGCAACATAGTAGTAACTCCCAAAGGTTTGATAATAAACAGGTAAATAGGTACTACCTCATCTACTTCCCAAAACCCACATGTTAATCAGATCCTAACCATGCAATTGTTTGGGGATTGATCTAATGCAATAAAACTGGGTAGTAAAGAGGTATGATCAAAGTGTTACATGCCTTCCTGATGATCTGTGAAACCTAGAGACTCGTAGTAACATGCTTCACACTCCGGGTACACTATCGCAAACAAATAAGCATACAATAAGCACTCAACTAGAAGGACGGGTAAAACTAAAATAAAATATCTAACCAGAAAGTTCAACTTAAGAACTCCGGTTTGCAAAAGGAATCAAATCAATCCAAGCAACGAAACTCAAACTGCGAAAGAAACAAGATCCGTTTACTAATCTAGACTTAAGTCAAATTTTACAGTACCAGAATCTTTTTCAAGTTGATTAAACAGAGAGAGGGCTTCAAGACGAAGATCTAGGTGCTTGAATCGCCTGATTCCGATAAATGAGCGAAAAGATAAACTAAAATGAAAATCAGGGCAGAAATCACGATCGAAAATAATCGTGGAAAATCCCTGGAAAAAGAAAACTGACGAACAGGCTAACGAACGAACGTTCGCTGTCTGTGCCTATCGAGTGAAAACCGTTCATTAAAACGAACGTACGAACGGGCGTTTGCGAAATAACTAAACTGGGAAAAACATAAACCAATCTAAATAATAAAAAACACAACTAGGTTTTCGAAGAAAAACCGAACGGTTTTGGAATAAAACCGATGGCTACTTCGCGGATCGGGACGGCGGCGGCGGTGGCGTACTCCGGCGGCAGCGGCGGTATACTCCGGCGGTAGGGGCAGGGTCGGGTGGTGGCGGCGGAGTCGGGGGACGAGGCGGCGGCGGCGATTTCTGGCGGCGGCGGGACGTCGGCGCGGCGCGGAACGGGCGGCAGTGGCGATCTCCGGCGGCAGCGGTGGCGAAATGCGGCGGCGGTAGCGGGATCCGGGAGGCGCTAGGGTTTCGGGGGGCGGGGCTGCGGCTCGGGCCTCACTGCTCTTAAAGGGTCGGCCTGGCATAGTGTCCGGGTCAGACATGGCCCGTTAAGTCGGTTGACTTTTTTTTATAATAATTCTGCGCTCAGAAAAATAATTAAAAGAAATACTAAACGGACTCCAAAAATCCTGAAATAAATTTTCCCCGTCCTCTAAAAATACAACAGACAAAGAGAACATTTATTTTGGCATCTAATGTAATATTGAAAAACGAATATTTTTCCTAATTCAAATAAAATAGCGATAAAACTTCGAATAAAATTCTTATTATATTTTAATATTTAACCTCCAGTATTTCTTTATTTAGGGGAAGTCATTTTATCCCCTCTCTTTTATTTTCATATATGAAATATTCTGAGAGAAAATAATTAAAATCAAATGGTCCTTTTTTTTCAAAATTTGAGAAAACTCAAATATGAAAATAACGAAATCCCCAACTCTCTCCGTGGGTCCTTGAGTTGCATAGAATTTGTAGGATCAACAAAAATGCAATAAAATATGATATACAATGATGATCTAATGTATAACATTCCAAATTGAAATTTTGGGATGTTACGGACATGCAAGAACCAAGGCCAATCGCGTCGGCATGCAGAGATTTGCTAAGTTGGATCGGCGTGATTGGTCCATCTGGCACCACTACACTTAGTTGCCGGACGACCGGCCCCACGCCAGTCAGCTTTGCCGCCTGTCGCCAGCCGGCCCAGTGGGTGTTTCACTCGTGCTCAATGTTTCAAAAAGCCTAAGTATTGCGTGCTCCTTCCCAAGGCCGCACTCCTTGTCTTAGAACCGAAATCCGGATGTTCGACTAGAGGGAGGGAGGCCCAAAGAAGGGGCAAGCCAGAAAAAGCCTAAGGACAGAAAGCAAAAGTGCAAACACTCGCGAAAATATTTACATCACAAAAAGGCCTACGACCGGAGTTCATTACTTTTCCTTACACCCCCGACGGATGGACTTGTCTCTTAACAAAGTTCAAAAAGATAAAAAAAAGCAGGATGGCCTCAGGCAGTGGTCGTGTTGGGTTGCGTGTTTGTCGTCTCCTTCGTGCCAGCCGCGGGCACCGCGCCGTCGTTGGCTTGCGCCGGCTCCTTTCCCTGGGCCTCCGGGTCCGCGGAGATGCCGGTATTGTCTAGCGCGGTCTCGTTGTCCACATTGGCATCCGTCTCCTTGACCTGCTGGCCGGTTCGTCGAGCGCCAGGCCGAAGTTGTTGGGCGGAAGCTCCTTGCCGTCCTTCGTCCGCTCTGCTTGGAACTCATCGTGCACGGAACGAGGCGAGATAGCCGGCTTAGCTGGCTATCCAGCACGCCCGCGCCTCCAAGTGGGCCTCCGCGCCGGCTCACTGGGCTGCCACGTGGTCCAAACTCAGATCTGGGTACAAGGACATGGCGAAGCGCAGCGCCCGGCACGGGCCGCGGAGACCCACCACGCGTGGATCCATGCCGGGCCGGCCTCCAGCCAGTGCGCCAGCCGCGTGACGCTGTTGGGTACCACCGCACCCGGTCATAGGGCAGCCACCATGCCCAACCCGACCGCACATAGCCATGCCACTTGGTTGTCCAGGGCCTTCGGGCGCGCCTCGGCGGCGACCATGAGCTCTGAAAAGGACCAGGTGGCGTGCTGGTCAACCTTGGCACCCACATCCACCAGGGTACACCGGTGCATGCATAGAGCGTCCAAAGCCAACTCCTGCATCTCCGGGAATGGTCCTGACAAGGAAAAGGGGAGCGGTCAACTATGTAAGGTTTTTGCCGGCTCGCAACCGGCAGAACTATAGAATAAACACTCACGGGGAAGGACTTCGTCCAGGTGTTGCACCTCGTACAACATACCGTTCCGCTCCAGGTCCCACGCGCGGCCACGGGCCTCAAGAGGCCTCTCAAGTTCGGCATGATTCTTGACGGGCGCCTTCAGCTCCTCGTCCTTTGCAGCGGCCGCCTTCTCATGCTCGCCCCTCAGCAGGACGAGCTCCACCTGGTGGGTCTTCGCCGCCTTGGCAGCCTCCGCCTTCAGCCGCAACACCTCTTCCTAGAGCTGGCAGTTGTCGGTGGCCTTTTGGTCATGAAGCTGGCCGGCTTCGGCCAGCCAGCTTTAGAGATCCGGCAGCTCGGACGCAGCGACTGCAGGGCAGAGCGTTAAGTCAGATGCCGGGAGAAAATAGAAAATACTTTCAGAATCAACCCAAATGCTTCGCAGTTGACCCGAATCTCGGGGGCTACACCTAGTGGGTGCTCTAGTGCGCCCCCACTAAAAGCACGCAGATCGTACCATGGGCCAAGTGGATCACCTCCTCCTAAGCGGCGAGCTGCACCTTGACCGCAAGGTGCTTCTCCAGAAGCCGGTTGTGCATGCCAACTCGCAGGCTGTGCAGATGCTGCAAGATGCAGATATTATCAAACTCATAGAAACGCATGTAAGACCCGACCCGGTTGCTTCGCAGCCGGCCCGGGCCTCGGGGGCTACACCTAGTGGGTGCGCTGGTGCGCCCCCATGGACCATCCGCAAACCAAGTCAAGAAGAAACTTTACCACAACGGCGCGCTCCAAGTCCGGTGCTCGATCCAACTCACCTTGGATGAATGCCTGGAGACGGCCCTCGCGCCCCCAAAGCTGATGGCACACCGCATCCATCGCAGCTTCCTCTTGGGCGTGTGGTCCAAATGCGACCTCGTCGGATACGGCTTGGGGCTGTTGTGACCCGGCGGCAGGGCTGCTTCCCGATGCTTGCTCCGTGTTCATGGCGGCCTACGGCGACACGATCAACAAGGCATGCTCGCCTCCCACCGGCTCCTCCATGACTGGCGTCGATCCGGGCACTCCAGTCGGCGTCTCCTGCGGCGCTCCGCTCGGGGCGGCATCCTCCACATGCCCCCTCCTTCGGCCTCCACCCGCTCGGCCACGTCATTCCGTGGTGGGGTGTCCACCACAATCTCCTCGGCCTTGAGGTCGTCAACGACCGCCTCCACCCGCTCGTTCGGGTTGCGCCTTTCGTCCTTCTGCGACTCGAAGATGGTGACGGTCGGCGCTGCGCCCTCTGCCATGTCTGGCGAGGCCGGGTCCGTGACGGCCCCCTCGCGTTGGCGGCCCTTGCCAAAGCCTGGGCCGAGGCCGGTGCCAGCTCCCCCTTGGCCCTGTTTTGGTCCTGCCAGGCGAGACACTTGGTGTTCTCTGGATCTAGGTCGAGATCCTCATCGGGAAAGATCTCCACCCGGTCGATGGCGCTGCTAGGGGTCTTCCGGAAGACGACATCCTATCAGGATGCGGGTGCCATGGCCACCAGCACCAGATCCAGGGGTGTTCTGCGCGCCGCAAAGACAACATAAGAAAGATGTAGCCAAGTGGCAAGCAGAAACCAGCAAGTGACACTTACCCAATCGCCGTCGGGAGAGCCTGCCTTGGTGCCGCGGCTGGAGGGGTCCGACGTGCCATCTTGGCGGCGACCTTGCCGCGCGCTGACGGCGCCTCTGCTGCGCGCTTAGTTGCCAGTTTCGGCGGCACCAAATCCTTCCTGTGCGGCCAGCGGGCCGCCGCCAGCTCGCGGGACGACCCAGCCTCAGTCGTGTTCTTCAGCCGTCTCGGGGGATCAATGCTACCATCTCGTCTCGTCGGCGACGCTGCACCGCCAATGACGATCAGGTTCTCCTTGTCATCCTCCGGCCAGTATCGTAAGAGGTCTGGATGCAGAGACTTACCCCGTGTTGGTTCATGCCGGCTCCAGTGTCAGTCGGCTGCGTTTCGACTAGCTCCACACTCTCGCCGGTGGACTCGCCCTTGGCTGAGCTAACTCGCCTGCCTGCCAAGACCTACACCTTCATCCCATCACGCATTTGTTGGACCGCGAGCAGCAGCATCTCTCTCGTCGCGTCGAGACAGAGGAGAAGCTCAGTCATTGCAAAAAATTGAGACCACGGACTCACCGTTGGCGCCGGGTAGTCCTTGTTGTAGGGCGCATTGCCGAAGCACCAACCCTCGGCCATCCCGGCCTTGGAGATATTGCTCACCCGGTTGGTGACCTGCTCTGACGTCAGCCCCCGGGCCGACATCTGGCTCGAGTCATGTTGGTCACCCATCTCGGTGATGACGTGGAACCGGCGCTGTAGCGGCAGCACCCGGCGTGAGATGAAGGCGGAGATGAGGTCCATTCTGGTGAGCCCCTCGCATGCCGCCATCTAGGAAACTGGGCCGCACAAGTTTAGCACCCCCTACAGCGCTTTCTTGGAGAAATAGCTCTAGTTTGTCTTGGCTTATGGCGACACGTCAGCTAAGGGCGACAACTTGATGCGGTTGGCGCCAAGGTTGCACACATAGAAGAAAGAATTCTGCCACTTCTTGGTAGAATCCTCCAAGGGCATCTTGGGGAATGGCCTATGCGGCTGGCAAGATGACGGTGGCCCTGTAGCAGACATCACGTCGGTTGATGACCCTTGCTGCTTCAGGATGAAGAGACAGACCCATAGATCTATATCCACATCCACGCCCAGGTAGGCCTCATAGAGCGTGACGAAGCTGGCAAGATGCAGCACCGAGTTCGCGCCCAAGTGGTATGGCTGCAGCACGAAGAAGTCTAAGAAGGAGTGGAGGAAAGTGATCGTGGGGAGGCCAAACCCGCGCTTAAACTGGCTGAGGAAGACCACGCGCTCGGCCCCCTCCGTTCGCGGAGCAGTCTCGTTACCCGCCACGCGCGCGGCAACCTCTGTAGTCGGCGAGAGCCGCCTGGTGACGCGGAGGTAGTGAATGTCTTCTTCATTGGTCTTGGACCCCTCCTAGGACCACTTGGGACGCGCCATCTACGGAGACGGTCGGGAACGCGAGGTGCGTCGGCGAGGAGAAGGCTGGGGCGGACGCTGGAGGCTGCGGATTGGCGGCGGGGCACTATAGCTGGGGGCGTGCTTGAGGTTTGGAGGAGAAGGAGAGGAGCAAGAGAGGGGAGCATGCGAGGGCGTTTCCATTTCGCCCCTCCCTCTGTTTTATAACCACGACAAGACGTGGGGAAGTGGGATCGAGTGTGCCCACGATTCCACTTCCTCGCATTGTGCGGGCATGTTTTCCCCACGACTTAATTACATGGAGAAGTTCAATCGCCCGCCGCTGCCATAATAAATCCCATACGCACGGGCCGAGGGTGCGGCATGGCGGGGCACAGCCCACTATGACATCCCATCACGCGCGTGGCTTGCCAGGGCCTTGTCAGCTGCTGTTCACCATGTGGTGCTATGTCGGACCGTGGGAGGCGCGTCCTTTCCCCTTCAAGATCCGGCTGGCATTTCAGTTTCCCTCCCAGGAAGGCAGGCCGTGATCCAGCTTCCGGAAGCCGGCACACAGTGGGTGTTACCGGGACCCGGCAACTGCAAGCTTCACCAACACAGCTGCCTCCTCTGGGGGTGAATCTGCGATGCCCTCCCACTAGGAGGCGGTGTGCCTTCACAGCTTTGGGGACTACTGTGAGGGGGATGGCCCCCGGGCAGGCAATGGAACTAGGATCCTTTTCAAAAACATCGAGGCAAGCAAAGCCCCTCAATCCGGCTCACCCCTGGCCAGCTCCCTAGCGCGACCCGGCCGGGCGCCTCAACCCGGCCGACTGGCTGGCGCATGCTGGTCGTCCGCGAGAAGTCAACCCATGGCGACAAGTAAGCATGACTACAGTGCGCCCCCCTTTCCACCGGCCCCGCCGGGCGCGTCTACCATGCCAACCAAGCCACCGACCGGGGCGGGCGGCATCTCGGAGGCGCAACTCTATAGCAAGTCGACGCTGCTGTCCCACAATGTTTGGAAAGGCGTGCCACAGTACCCAGCAGCTGGCCATACCCACGCCCGGCAGTGATAAACCACAAGTATAGGGGATCGCAACAGTTTTCAAGGGTAGGGTATTCAGATTTATTATCGGCAGCAAAGTGATCAGTAGCAAAGTAGTATGATAGTTTGGATAGTATAGCAGCAGCAATAGTAATAGTAGTAGCAGTAGCATTGATTTTGTAGCAAGTTCAATGGTGACAGTAGCAGCAATAACTTAGCAGAAACAATATAAGAGAAATTCATAGGCATTGGATCGGTGAATTCATTGGATGATATTCGTCATATAATAGTCATAACCTAGGGCAATACGGCACTAGCTCCAGTTCATAAATATAATGTAGGCATGTATTCCATAAATTGTCATACGTGCTTATGGAAAGAAATTGCATGACATCTTATGTCCTACTCTCCCGTGGAAGCGGGGTCCAATTGGAAACTAAGGGATATTAAGGCCTCCTTTCAATAGAGAACCGGAACAAAGCATTAAAAATAGTGAATACATGGACTCCTCAAACTACGGTCATCACTGGTAAGTATCCCGACTTTTGTCACTCCGGGGTTTACGGATCATAACACATAGTTGGTGACTGTAACTTGCAAGATTGGACCTAGAACATAGATATAATGGTGATAACATAAACTGTTCAGATCTGAAATGATGGCAACGGGGCCCAAAGTGACAAGCATTAAGCATGGCAGAGTCATAGCAACATCAATCTCAGAACATAATGGATACTATGGATCAAGCCCTAACAAAATTAACTCAATTACATGATGAATCTCATCCAACTCCTCACCGACCAGCGTGCCTACGAAGGAATTACTCACTCCTAATGGGGAGCATCGTGGAATTGGTGGTGGAGAAGGGTTGGTGATGACGAAGATCGAAGACCCCCCCTCTTCGAAGCCCCAAACAGACTCCAGACCTGGGCTCCCGATGAAGAACAGGAGGTGGCTGCGGCTCAGTCTCGTGAAATGCGATAATTCTTCCTCCCTGATTTTTTCTCCAAATATGTGATTTTATAGTATCAGGGTTGGAGTCTACAGGGCCACTAGGTGGGGACAACCAACTTGGGCGCGCCTGGGGGGCGGCCTGATGGGTTGTGCCCACCCAGGTCCCCCCTCCGATGGTTCTTGGCGCCAGAAATTCTCTTTTATTACATAAAAATTCCTCGCAAAGTTTCGTTCCAATCCGAGAACTTTTATTTTTGCACAAAAACACCATGGTAGTTCTGCTGAAAACAATGTCAGTCTTGGTTAGTTTCATTAAAATCATGCAAATTAGAGTCTAAAACAAGAGGAAAAGCATTAGGAAAAGTAGATATGACGGAGACGTATCAACTTCCCCATGCTTAAACCTTTGCTTGTACTCAAGCAATTCAGTTGATAAACTGAAAGTGAAAAAGAAAAACTTTTACGAACTCTTTTGCTCTTGTTTAATAAGCTTAAATAGCACCCATGTTTTAAGCAAAGATTATGACAAACCATGTTTACAATCACTCTTAAAAATTGCATTTACTAATATCAATGGCATAATGAACTAGCGAGCAATAATAAGATATCTCAAATGACAACCCTTTCTCAAGACAACCATGATATAATATGACAATAGTGGTATCTCGCTAGCCCTTTCCGAGACTGCAAAACATAAATGCAGAGCACGTCTAAATTTCAAGCAGTGACTAAACATTGTAATTGATGGTAGAAAAGATCCGGTCAAGATGCACCCAATGTTAGTTACACACAATGCATGACAATGAAAATAGTGCTCTCAGGTTCTGGCGCTTATTTGAGAAGGTAAATGAAATTTTGAGAAGAGCTCAACATTAGCTACACCAAACATAAAAGTAAATAGATAGTCCCTTCGTAGAGGGAAGCATTGATTTGTAGAGGTGCCAGAGCTCAAGTTTTAAAACAGAGGTAAATGATATTTTGAGAAACACACCCTTTTTGTTTACTTCATGACCATTAGTTATCGGTATCTTCCATGCTAAACACATTAGTGGCGGTTCCCAAGAGACAAAACTAAAGGTTTAATCGCCCTCCACCAACAATCACACTCCACGGCTTATCCAAAACAACGGGTACTGTCCATACCAACAACAGTCCTGGGGGAGTTCTATTTAATTATTTGAAATTTGAATTCGGGACTGGGAATCCCTATTACCACCCCTCTCGTGCAAGGATGAGTGAATCAACACTCATCGTGAGAATAACCCGCTTAGCATGGAAGATACTAACTACCTCCTTTCACTCTATGAACAATCTAGGCACACAAAAAAGGATATTTATTTGAAGTTTTTAGAGGTGGCACATACAAAGTTACGTAGAATGGCAAGGTAATACCGTATATTGGTAGGTATGGTGGACTCATTTTGATGAACAATCAGTATTCCCGCTTAGTACAAGCGAAGGCTAGCAAATAGGTTGAGAAGCAACCAGCTAGAGAGCAAAAATGGTCATGAACATGCATTTTGCGTAAGTAACATTGGATACTAGCATGAGTATGATATGAACACCATGAACATAAATATCATAGAGGCTAAGTTCGTTTTGATTCAACTACATGCATGAACATGCGCCAATTCAAGCCACTCTAACATTCAGAGGAGGATACCATATCATCATACTACATCGCAATCATTTCAACTTGATGTTGACATCCAAGATAAATCATTATCCACTCCTAGCTATTTAAGCATGGCATGAGAAACTATAATCTCTATGGGTCATTGCAAACATGTTTAATCTTAATAGGTTGAATCATGGAAACTAGGTTAAACATATTTACAAAAACCGAATAAGTTGAGTTCATACCCATTTCCCTTTGCCATGGCCAGTTCATCACATATCGTCATTATTGCCTTTCACTTGCATGACCGAATGATATGAAAATGATAATAGGGTAAGAGTGTCGTGGACTAAGCTGGAATCTGCAAACACTTTATTCTAGAGGAGAAGACAAAGCAATTTGAGCTCTTTCTTAGATCTACAATAATGCATATTGGAGCCACTCAGTATTTTCATCGTGGTCTTCTCCTCGGTATGACTCAGTAAAAATGGAAAAAGTAATTCAGAGAAAAACACCGATATATTTTTGGAGTTTCTGGTTTTTCTAGAAGAAAGTAAACTAAGGAAAGGATAAAAAAAATGAGAAAAACTATTTACACAAGAAAGCTCTCAACAAGTAAACGCAGAACGAGGAAATATTTTTGGGTTTTCTTTTAATACTTCAACTAATTAAACTAGAAAGAAAAACATAAAAGAAACAAGAGATTTTTTTTGGATTTTCTCAAAGTTTTTCAAACACACAAGAAGAAAACAAGAAAATAAATCTAACATGGATAATACAATGAAAAAGTGTGGACACCGACAACTGGAATGAAATGTGTGAACATGATTGTAAAGTCAGTGGAAATACATACTCCTCGAAGCTTAGGATTTTGGCCTAACTTGGTAATCACCACTCGAACAAACCATCAGGTCCCACGTTGTAGTATGAAGAGGAAAGGGTGATGCAGCAATAGTAGCGTCAGTATTTCCCTTAGTTTATGAGAACCAAGGTATCAATCCAGTAGGAGGCTCCTCAAAAGTCCCATGCACCTACACAAACAAACAAGAACCTCGCAACCAATGCAATAAAGGGGTTGTCAATCCCTTCACGGCCACTTGCGAAAGTGAGATCTGATAGAGATAATATGATAAGATAAATATTTTTGGTATTTTTATGATATAGATTGGAAAAGTGAAGATGCAAATAAAAGTAGATGGAAAACTTATATGATAAAAGATAGACCTAGGGGCCATAGGTTTAACTAGTGGCTTCTCTCAAGATAGCATAAGTATTACGGTAGGGAATAAATTACTGTCGAGCAATTGATAGAAAAGCGAATAATTATGAGATTATCTAGGCATGATCATGTATATAGGTATCACGTCCATGACAAGTAGACCGACTCCTGCCTGCATCTACTACTATTACTCCACACATCGACCGCTATCCAGCATGCATCTAGAGTATTAAGTTCATAAAGAACAGAGTAACGCATTAAGAAAGATGACATGATGTAGAGGGATAAACTCATGCAATATGATATAAACCCCATCATTTTATCCTCCATGGCAACAATGCGTGCCTTGCTGCCCCTGCTGTCACTGGCAAAGGACACCGCAAGATTGAACATAAAGCTAAGCACTTCTCCCATTAGAAGAAAGATCAATCTACTAGGCCAAACCAAACTGATAATTCGAAGAGACTTGCAAAGATAACTTAATCACACATAAGAGAATTCAGAGGCGATTCAAATATTTCTCATAGATAAACTGGATCATAAACCCACAATTCATCGGATCTCGGCAAACATACCACAAAAAGAATTACATCGAATAGATCTCCAAGAAGATCGAGGAGAACTTTGTATTGAGATTCAAAGAGAGAGAAGAAGCCATCTAGCTAATAACTATGGACCCGAAGGTCTGTGGTAAACTACTCACAACTCATCGGAGAGGCCTTGGAGATGATGTAGAGGCCCTCCGTGGTCGATTCCCCCTCCGGCGAAGCGCCGACGAAGGCTCCAAGATGGGATCTCGCAGATACATAAGTTTGCTGCAGTGGAATTAGGTTTTTGTGGTCTGTTCTGATGTTCTCGGGGTATGTGAGTATATATAGGAGGAAGAAGTAGGTCGGTGGACGCTCGAGGGGCCCACGAGGGTGGGGGGCGCGCCCACCTGTAGGGGGCGTGCCGGGCACCCTCGTGCTGCCTCGCTCGTTGCTTGACTTCCACTCCAAGTCTCCAGGTTTGCATTTGTTCCAAAAAGATCACCACCGAAGGTTTCATCGCGTTTGGACACCGTTTGATATTCCTTTTCTTCGAAACAGTGAAATAGGCAAAAAAACAGCAATTAGGGTTGGGCCTCCGGTTAGTAGGTTAGTCCCAAAAATGATATAAAAGTGTAAAGTAAAGCCTATAAACATCCAAAATAGGTAATATAATAGCATGGAACAATCAAAAATTATAGATACGTTGGAGACGTATCAAGCATCCCCAAGCTTAATTCCTTCTCGTCCTCGAGTAGGTAAATGATAAAAAACAGAATTTTTGATGTGGAATGCTACCTAGCATAATTCTCAATGTTGTTTTCTTTATTGTGGCATGAATGTTCAGATCCAAATGATTCAAAATAAAAGTTCATATTGACATAAGAAATAGTAATACTTCAAGCATACTAATCAAAGCAAACATGTCTTCTCAAAATAACTTGGCTAAAGAAAGTTACCCCTACAAAAGCATATAGTCTGGCTGTTGCTCTATCTTCATCACACAAAGTATTTAGTCATGCACAACCCCGATGACAAGCCAAGCAATTGTTTCATACTTTACTAATCTCAAACTTTTTCAACTTTCATGCAATACATGAGTGTGATCCATGGACATAGCACTATATGTGGAATAGAATGGTGGTTGTGGAGAAGACAAAAAAGGAGAAGATAGTCTCACATCAACTAGGCGTATCAACAAGCTATGGAGATGCCCATTAATAGATATCAATGTGAGTGAGTATGGATTGCCATGCAACGGATGCACTAGAGCTATAAATGTATGAAAGCTCAACAAAAGAAACTAAGTGGGTGTGCATCCAACTTTCTTGCTCACGAAGACCTAGGGCATTTTGAGGAAGCCCATCATTGGAATATACAAGCCAAGTTCTATAATGAAAAATTCCCACTAGTGTATGAAAGTGACAACATAGTAGACTCTCTATCATGAAGATCATGGTGCTACTTTGAAGCACAAGTGCGGTAAAAAGGATAGTAGCATTGTCCCTTCTCTCTTTTTCTCTCATTATTTTTTTATTTGGCCTTTCTCTTTTTTTATATATAAAGTCCGAAGTCTCATCCCGACTTGTGGGGGAATCATAGTCTCCATCATCCTTTCCTCACTGGGACAATGCTCTAATAATGAAGATCATCACACTTTTATTTACATACAACTCAAGATTACAACTCGTTACTTAGAACAAGATATGACTCTATATGAATGCCTCCGGCAGTGTACCGGGATATGCAATGAATCAAGAGTGACATGTATGATAATTATGAAGGTGGCTTTGCCACAAATACGATGTCAACTACATGATCATGCAAAGAGCAATATGATAATGATGATGCGTGTCATATAAACGGAACAATGGAAAGTTGTATGGCAATATATCTCGGAATGGCTATGGAAATGCCATAATAGGTAGGTATGGTGGCTGTTTTGAGGAAGGTATATGGTGGGTGTATGGTACCGGCCGAAATTGCGTGGCACAAGAGAGGCTAGCAATGGTGGAAGGGTGAGAATAATCCATGGACTCAACATTAGTCATAAAGACCTCATATACTTATTGCAAAAATCTACAAGTGATTGAAAAAAAAGTACTACGCACATGCTCCAAGGGGGATAGATTGGTAGGACAAGACCATCGCTCGTCCCCGACCGCCACTCATAAGGAAGACAATCAATAAATAAAATTATGCTCCAACTTCATCACAGAGCGGTTCACCATACGTGCATGCTACGGGAATCACAAACTTCAATACAAGTATTCTTTAAATTCATAATCACCTAACTAGCATGACTTTAATGTCACCATCCTCTATATCTCAAAACAATTATCAAGCATCAAATTGATCATAGCATACAATTCACTTTCTATGATAGTTTTTATTATACCCAACTTGGATGCCCATCATACTAGGACCAATTTTGTAACCATAGCAAATACCATGCTGTTCTAAGAGAATCTCAAAATAATATAAGTGAAGCATGAGAGATCAACAATTTCTACAAAATTAAGCCACCGTCGTGCTCTAAAAGATATAAGTGAAGCACTAGAGCAAAAATTATCTAGCTCAAAAGATATAAGTGAAGCACATAGCGTATTCTAATAAATTCTAATCAAGTGGGCTTATCCCAAAAGGTGTGTACATCAAGGATTATTGTGGTAAACTAAAAAAAAGACTAATATCATACAAGACGCTCCAAGCAAAACACATATCATGTGGCGAATAAAAATATAGCTCCAAGTAAAGTTACCGATAGACGAAGACGAAAGAGGGGATGCCTTCCGGGGCATCCCCAAGCTTAGGCTTTTGGTTATCCTTGAATATATTAGGGTTCCATGGGCATCCCCAAGCTTAGGATCTTGCCACTCCTTATTCCATAGTCCATCAAATCTTTACCCAAAACTTGAAAACTTCACAACACAAAACTCAACAGGAAATCTCATAAGCTCCGTTAGTGCAAGAAAGAAAACCACCACATAATGTACTGTAATTAACTCATTCTTTATTTATATTGGTGTTAAAACTAATGTATTCCAACTTCTCTATGGTTCATACCCACCAATACTAGCCATAGATGCATCAAAATAAGCAAACAACAAACGAAAAACAGAATCTGTCCAAAATAGAACAGTCTGTAGAAATATGTAACTCTTGAATACTTACGGAACTCCAAAAATCATACAAAACTAGGAAGTCCTGGGAAATTTGTCTATTGATCTACGGCAGAAATAATCAACGCAAAAACACGTTTCCGTGAATTACTAAAATTATTTTCGTGCACGCAAAGTTTCTGTTTTTCAGCAGAATCAAATTAACTAACACCGTAGTTTATCCTATAGGTTCTACTTGGCACAAACACTAATTAAAACATGAAAACACATCTAAACAGAATCTAGATGAAATATTTATTACTAAACTGCAGCAAAAACAAAACAAAACAAAAAAAATAAAATTGGGTTGCCTCCCAACAAGCGCTATTGTTTAACGCCCCAAGCTAGGCATAAAAGCGAGGATAAATCTAAGTAGTGCTATCTTTGGCACTCAATTCATAAGTAGCTCGCATGATAGATTCATAAGGTAATTTAACTTTATTTCTTGGAAAGTGCTCCATGCCTTTCCTTAACAGAAATTGGAATCTAATATTCCCTTCATTCATATCAATAATTGCACCAATCGTTCTAAGGAAATGTCTACCAAGAATAATAGGACATGAAAGATTGCAATCTATATCAAGAACGATAAAATTACGGGCACATAATTCCTATTTGCAACAATAAGAACATCATTGATCGTTCCCTTAGGTTTCTTAATGGTGGAATCCGCAAGGTACAAATTTAAAGAGCAATCATCAAAATCATGGAAACCTGGAATATCACATAAACTTTTCGGAATTGTGGATACACTAGCACCCAAATCACACAAAGCATAACACTCATGATTTTTAATTTTAATCTTTATAGTAGGTTCCCACTCATCATAAAGTTTTCTAGGTATAAAAACTTCCAAATTAAGTTTTTCATCATAAGATTGCATCAAAGCATCAACAATATGTTTGGTAAAAGCTTTATTTTGACTATAAGCATGAGGAGAATTCAACACGGATTGCAGCAAGGAAATACAATCTACTAAAGAGCAATTATCATAATTAAATTCCTTGAAATCCAAGATAGTGGGTTCAATGCTATTTAAAGTATTGACCTCTCCAATCCCACTTTTACCAAATGTAGCAGCAAGATCCAAAAACTCCGAATCATTGGGACGCCTTTTAACTAAAGTTGACTCATCTCCATCCCATCATTATTAAGATTCATATTGCAAACAAAGATTTAATAGGGGACACATCAATAACTTTTAGATCTTCATCATTATTTTCATGGAAACTAGAAGAACACGCTTTTACATAGCAATCTTTCTTAGCACGTAATCTAGCGGTTCTTTCTTTGCACTCATCAATGGAAATTCTCATGGATTTGAGAGATTCATTGATATCATGCTTAGGAAGAGTAGATCTAAGTTTCAAAGAATCAACATCAAGCGAAAGTCTATCAATGTTCCTAGCCAAATCATCAACTTTAAGCAATTTTTCATCAAGCAAGGCATTAAAATTCTTTTGAGAGATCATAAATTCTTTAAAACTATTCTCAAAATCAGAGGGCATCTTATTAAAATTTCCATAAGAGTTGTTGTAGGAATTACCATAATTATTAGAGGAATTACTAGGGAACGGTCTAGGATTAAAGTTTCCTCTATAAGCATTGTTACCAAAATTATTCCTACCAACAAAATTCACATCCATAGATTCATTATTATTCTCAATCAAAGTAGACAAAGGCATATCATTGGGATCAATATAAGCACCCTTAGTAGCAAAAAATTTCATATGTTCATCCATCTTTCCACTCAAAACATTAATTTCTTCTATAGCATGCACTTTTTTACTAGTAGATCTTTCAGTGTGCCATTGAGAATAATTAGCCATAATATTATCAAGGATTTTAGTAGCTTCTCCTAAGGTGATTTCCATTAAAGTTCCTCCCGCGGCCGAATCTAAAAGATTTCTAGAAGCAAAATTCAATCCGGCATAAATTTTTTGTATAATCATCCATAAGTTCAAACCATGAGTAGAGCAATTGCAAATCATCAATTTCATTCTTTCCCAAGATTGGGCAGCATGCTCATGATCAAGTTGCTTAAAATCTAATGTCGTTCCTAAGAGAGATGATCTTAGCGGGAGGAAAGTACTTAGAGATAAAAGCATCTTTGCACTTATTCCATGAATCAATACTATTCTTAGGCAAAGACGAAAACCAAACTTTAGCATGATCTCTAAGTGAAAACGGAAATAACTTCAATTTAACAATATCATTATCCGTATCTTTCTTCTTTTGCATCTCACACAAACCAACAAAGTTGTTTAGATGGGTAGTGACATCTTCACTAGGAAGGCCGGAGAATTGATCTTTCATAACAAGGTTCAACAAAGCAGCATTGATTTCACAAGACTCAATATCATTAAGAGGAGCAATCGGAGTACTAAGGAAATCATTATTATTGGTATTGGAAAAGTCACACAATTTGGTATTATCTTGCGCCATCGCGACAAACAATCCAACACACAAGCAAACAAAAGGGCAAGCGAAAGAGAGAGGAGATTGGGAAAGAGAGGGCGAATAAAACGGCAAGGGTGAATTTGGGGAGAGGAAAATGAGAGGCAAATGGCAAATAATGTAATGCGAGGGACATGAGTTTGTGATTGGTACTTGGTATGTCTTGACTTGAGCGAAGACCTCCCCGGCAACGGTGCCAGAAATCCTTCTTGCTACTTCTTGAGCTTGCGTTGGTTTTCCTTGAAGAGGAAAGGGTGATGCAGCAATAGTAGCGTAAGTATTTCCCTCAGTTTTTGAGAACCAAGGTATCAATCCATTAGGAGGATCCTCAAAAGTCCCACGCACCTACACAAACAAACAAGAACCTCGCAACCAATGCAATAAAGGGGTTGTCAATCCCTTCACGGCCACTTGCGAAAGTGAGATCTGATAGAGATAATATGATAAGATAAATATTTTTGGTATTTTTATGATATAGATTGGAAAAGTAAAGATGCAAATAAAAGTAGATGGAAAACTTACATGATAAAAGATAGACCCGGGTGCCATAGGTTTCACTAGTGGCTTATCTCAAGATAGCATAAGTATTACAGTGGGTGAACAAATTACTGTCGAGCAATTGATAGAAAAGCGAATAATTATGAGATTATCTTGGCATGATCATGTATATAGGCATCACGTCCATGACAAGTAGACCGACTCCTGCTTGCATCTACTACTATTACTCCACACAGCGATCGCTATCCAGCATGCATCTAGAGTATTAAGTTCATAAACAACAGAGTAATGCATTAAGAAATATGACATGATGTAGAGGGATAAACTCATGCAATATGAAATAAACCCCATCTTTTTATCCTCGATGGCAATAATACAATACGTGCCTTGCTGCCCCTGCTATCACTGGGAAAGGAAACCGCAAAATTGAACCCAAAGCTACGCACTTCTCCCATTGCAAGAAAGATCAATCTAGTAGGCCAAACCAAACTGATAATTCAAAGAGACTTGCAAAGATAACTTAATCACACATAAAAGAATTCAGAGAAGATTCAAATATTTCTCATAAATAAACTGGATCATAAACCCACAATTCATCGGATCTCGGCAAACACACCGCAAAAAGAGTTACATCGAATAGATCTCCAAGAAGATCGAGGAGAACTTTGTATCGAGATTCAAAGAGAGAGAAGAAGCCATCTAGCTAATAATTATGGACCCAAAGGCTTGTGGTAAACAACTCACAACTCACCGGAGAGGTCTTGGAGATGATGTAGTGGCCCTCCATGGTCGATTCCCCCTCCGGCGGAGCGTCGGCGAAGGCTGCAAGATGGGATCCCGCGGATACAGAAGGTTCCGGCGGTGGAATTAGGTTTTCATGGTCTGTTTTGATGTTCTTGGGGTACGTGAGTATACATAGGAGGAAGAAGTAGGTCAGTGGACGCTCGAGGGGACCACGAGGGTGGGGGCGCGCCCACTTGTAGGGGCGTGCCGGGCACCCTCGTGGCCACCTCGCTTGTTGCTTGACTTCCACTCCAACTCTCCAGCTTTGCACATGTTCCAAAAAGATCGCTCCCGAAGGTTTCATCACATTTTGACTCCATTTGATATTCCTTTTCTTCGAAACATTGAAATAGGCAAAAAAAATAGCAATTCGGGCTGGGTCTCCGGTTAGTAGGTTAGTCCCAAAAATGATATAAAAGTGTAAAGTAAAGCCCATAAACATGCAAAACGGGTAAGATAATAGCATGGAACAATCAAAAATTATAGATACGTTGGAGACGTATCAAAGTACTGGGGAGCGGGCACCAGAGGGTCCCACTCCTAAGGCTCCTCTCCTACTGCTGCTGGGTTGTTCCGGTAGGCGACAATGTCCTAAGGCATGATCCTGTATCCACCCCTGGCAACAGGGTCAAACAAAGCAGGTTCATGCAATGGAATAATATCATGAGTGTTCTCACTAAGAAGCAAGTTATAGGTGATATCAATGACAATGTTCTCGCCATCAATAAAATGATGATGTGCCATAGTCTGGCGATCTAAGTAAACCTTGGGCAAAGGATAATCGTGCTGGCATATGTGAACATTAAAGTGACTCGCTAAGCGAGTAGCATAAATACCACCATGTATTTTACCCTTGGATCTGTTAATGTGGAGACGACGTGACATAATAGCACCCAAGGTATAAGTGTTGTCGTCGTAATGTGCACAGAGTTAAACTACAAAGTCTAGGGCACTAAGTGATCCTACCTTCTCTCTAGCAAGCAAATACTTCACGGCACGAAAGTGTAGGTTGGTGGCGGTGACACCTGAGATGCCTCTTTCATCCCCTACCATCAAAGTGTGGAAAAAACCATCAGACTCTACGGGCCTAGGCTCACTTAATTCCCCGTCAGAAGGGATCAAGCATATCTCACAAAATTCGGTATGTGGTATCTGATGGGTTTCAACATATAAATTAAACTACACCTCAGGAGGATTATTCCTACTCATGAAATGAAAACTTTGCACAAAGGAATTTGTGAGGAGATGATATTGTTCACACTCAGCTGCGATGAAGTCGGTGAGGCCGGCATTAGCAACATATTGTGCAAACTCTTGACGGATTCTGGCTCCATCCATGAATGGGGTGTGCGGCCATTCGCACGGTCGTACCTCTGCCATCCTCTAGGTACGGAGGTCATTATCCGATGACTCCCCAATAACTCCGCTAGAGTTCTTCTTGGAAGCAAACTTCATAAAGATACTCATGTTTTTACTAAGAACAAAATTCTGAAATTTTTAGTCCAAAAAGTTTTCTCAACAAAACTTCATAAGATTGATAGTAACTACTCCTAAGGATGCATAGAAGCCATATAAAGCATTCAAACTACTGAGAACTCTAAGAATTCAACATGCAAGATCATCTACAGCAGCACCAAGAATAACTAATTATTCAAAATATAAACCACTAAAGCAAAAACTAATTGGACCAATGGAGGAGTCACATACCAAGTAGCAATCCCCCAAAACAATTTCGGAAACGGAACTTCAAGCGAAGAGATCAAAATCCACAGGTTTGAGAGCAAGAACACGAGAGAGAGGGAGAGTGAGAGAGAGAGAGAAAGAGCAATGGTGATTTTTATCTGGAGGTAGGTGATGACACTACAAAAAAAGATACGTCTGTGACATTTTGGGCCAAACGAATTTTTCTGTCATATTTATGACACTTCTATGACGATAATTATGACAAAACCCGGTATCATCATAGATTTGGTGGGCTCCTGCTTCTATCACAAAAACTCATAACAGAAAATGGGCTTTTCGTCCTCGGCGGGCCTGAGACGCACCTCCATGACATTCTTTGGGCCGTCCATGACGGAAAAAATTGTGGTAAAAGCGAGGGCGAGGAAAATTTTGGGGTGTTCCCGGTTACGATGGGTGGTCGGGGCCGAGCGATGCATGGAGGTTTGTGCGTTTCTCTCGTACACGTACACGCGTGTGTGCGAGGGGTTGTGCTCTAACTGAACCTGAGCGAGGAGTTGGGCTCTAACTTAACCCGAGCGATTTCACTAGCTACATTACTCAACCCAGATCGATCTCTTGCTGTTAATTGAACCCGAGTGATTCCTTCGCTACTACTGCTAACTGAAGCCGATCAAACCTACTGAACAGTGAACATGGGGTTGGTTGAACCAGTCAAGACATACGTGGTTGGGGTTGGATGAACAGTTCCCAGTGGGGGCTGGATGAACAGGATCCCATGGTAGTAGAGGCCATTGTTGCTGGATGAACAGGACCCCGATCGAGGAGGTGGGGTGGATGAACAGTAGCCGGTGGAGGGAGCCCGTGGAGGGCTGGTTGAACAGGACCCAATGGAGGGGTTGGTTGAACAGGACCCCGTGGAGGGCTGGTGGAACAATAGCTTGTGGAGGCTGGATGAACAGGACCCCGTGGAGGGCTGGATGAACAGTTTCCGGTGGTGGCTGGAGGAAGTTGACACTGGATGAACATTAGCAGGTGGAGGCTAGAGGAAGTCGATGGTGGATGAACAGTAGCTCGTGGAGTCCCATTTTGCGGTACGTCACACCCATCCCGATGAACAGGACCCCCATTTCGATCGTAGAAGGTCGAAGAGAAGTCTGTTTCCTCTATTTTGTTGTACGCCACACCCCTCCCGATCAACAGGACCTCGTTTTGGCTGTAGGAGCTCGAACAGAAGTCCGTTTCCATAATTTTGCGGTATGTCAGACCCTTCATGATGAACAGGACGTTGTTTTGACCATACGCGGTGGAACAGAAGGCCCGTTTCCTCCATTATGTGTTATGCCATGCCTTGTTTCGGCTGTTTCGTCCAAGCCGGTTGGCTCCCGATGGACACGACGCGTTCCGACCTAGTGGCTCCGCTCCTGATGAATAGGACGCATTCCGACCCAGTCACTTGGCTCTCGGTGAAGATGACGTTGTTTCCTCTATTCTGACCCAGCCGGTTAGCTGCCGATGAATAGGACGACGTCGCTGCTGTCCGTTGCCTCTCCATGTACACAAGCCCTAGCCATACGTATGCGCGAGTACGCATTTGAGACCTTGCCTATATGTACGTACATAGCCGTATTTAATTTCTTGCAGCGTGGTTGTACGTACGTGTACACGATATAAATAGACGGGACTGCGTGGCATGCTACGTCCGCCTCTCTACTATGACACGTGCATCTCCTCAGTCGAACATGGTTCATCACTGCAGAGAGACCGATCGACCCGTATGTACGTACAAGATCGCGACCAGACAGATAACCCGACATACGGTTCGACCCGGTGGGTCTTCAGCTGTCAGGGAGAATAAGGAGGCATTTCCTTCCGTGCGAAGATATAGCTAGTGGGTCCCAGCTATCAAGGAGGATAAGGAGGCACTTCCTTCCATGCGAAGATATAGATAGTGGGTCCCAACTGTCAGGGGGAAGAATCAGTTTTTTTGCCCGTAATACGGACACACTTCCTTACGTACGAAGATGTAGCTCGTGGGTCCCAACTGTCAGGGAGGATAAGGAGGCACTTCCTTCCATGCAAAGATATAGATTGTGGGTCCCAATTGTCAGGAGGAAGAACCATTTTTTTGCCCATAATACGGATGCACTTCCTTGCGTACGAAGATGTAGCTGGTGGGTCCCAGCTGTCAGGGGGGAAAATTTTTCGAGGCCCTTCCGGTAGGTCCCGCTGTTAGGTGGAGGAATCATTATTTTGCACGTAAGCACTTCCTTGCTGTGGCCATGGACCCAATTGTCTGCCTCTCCACATATAGTCCTCTTCCGATGGAAGGCGTTCCTTGATCACGTTGACCACACTGCGCCGAGAGCACCAACGTGGTGGACAATGGCGAGGCCTGAGATGGGAATGATCTGGAGTCATGGAACAAGGGGCACTGGAGTCCCTGGCGAAAGGGAGTACGAGGGACTAGTTCGGCTATCGGTGGAGGCTGCCTTCGCCGGAGAATAACAGAAGGTGTGGGTGAGTACATGTATGACCTGGCCACCATTGGGAGTAGAGTGGGGCGGCGAGGCCTACGCGGCAGCATAGCTGGCCACGGATGCAGATGGAGGCGCTCCAACCAGCGATGGTTTTGGTGGCTAGAGCAAGAGCAACTAGATCAGAGATTGAAGAAGTAGGATCGCCGTCGGATTTCAATCCAACGACTAAAGATGTTAGAATATTTTGTTGACTCTTTTTTAGACCATTAAATCGTTTTGTTCACTAAATGGACAAAACCTTGCTCAGGCTTCGTCTAGTGGGCCAACAAAGTCAGCTTCGAAAGCTGTGCTAGAATGCAGCTCATTCATTTAGGTTTTACTACCCATTTCATTTTGTCTCCCAATACATTTATTTCCTGGGCTATGACTCAAAAAATAATCTATTTCTTGGGCTGGATAAAAATAATAATAATAGCCGATTTACTATTTATGATAATTGTTTCTCAAAAAACACTATTTATGATAATTTTTTAACACATTTGATTATTTATTCAAATACACATATTTACTAAGCTGGGTCAAAAATAATATTGCGTACATGCATGGCATTTAAAATTTCTGATAATTTACAAGCCATTTGATTTTAGTAGAAATTGACTTATTTTCTGGGATGGATGAAAAAACAATGATGGTCTAGACTCAGCATTTCGTATGAAAATAATATTGAGATATGAATATTATTAAAAAATAAGTTGGGCTAGGTAATCTTATTATATAGAAAATGAACTGGGTTGTGCATTTTATTAAAAGACAGATAGGCTAGGTTGCGCTTATTTTAGGATATTGTGTACAATTGTCGGCCCAGTGGCATTGCTGATGTTCAAACAAAAGGCATGTGTAGTATAGTACAACTTTACATGGCTACTCAGCCCACATTCAATGACGCCGGAAAGGCCCAAACAAGGCTTCTGTACAACTTTCTGAAGTAACTGAGCTCAACTAATAACTTAAGAAAAAAGTTAGAGTAAAGTGGAACCTAATTAAAAGCTGTCATGAGTGAAGAAATAATTCAAAGGGTCCCACTTGTGTGTGTGTGTACGTGTGTGTGTGTGTGTGAGAGAGAGAGAGAGAGAGGCCCATCGGTCGATGCTCGTAAATACATCTTTCAGCCATATGCATTAATTGCTGATGATCAGTATAAACTTATATAGTTGACACAATCGTATAGGACATCATAGCACACTAAACTTGCATACAAAAATTTCACGCAGGTGGTGTCGTTATTCTAAGTCTGACAGTACAAAGGGGGGTAGGTATGGACAGGCAAGATCTTAGCTATGGCAAAGATGTACACATGAGGTTTACGAGTTCAGGCCCTTCTCGGAGGAAGTAACAGCCCTACGTCTCGGTGCCCGGAGGCAGTCGCTTGGATTATGTGTGTTGTGTTACAGGGGATGCAAACCCTTGTCCCAGAGAAGGGGGTGGCTTATATAGAGTGCGCCAGGACCCCCGCCAACCTCCATTATGAAGGGCTTAATGTACATAAAGTGAGGGCATTACAGGTAACGGCAATCTTAAATACTATTAATGCTCATGAAGACTAAGGAGTGAGTGCCCGGCCGTTGTGCGTTCTTCCGGCTCCTAGTCTTTGATATATTCGAGTGATTCCCCATATAGTCGAGTGACGGTGGGGAATGATGGTCGAGTGATTTGGTTGTTGAGTGGATTCTTGGTCTTCTTATCTTTTGGGTTAGTGACCTTGGGTAGGACGTGTAGGTCATGCCTATGCCCCTACCCCTAGTCTGTATCCTCATCAATATCCCCCGAATGGATTAAGGTGCGAGTGCAGAGTAGGCTGAAATTGAACCTATTCCGAGCTTCGGGACTTTGCGAGTGCTTTCTACAAGTCCGAATACTTGCGTCGGTATTCGGTGTCGACTCGATCGCCTTGATCCATTTAGTGGACAGTCGGGTGAACTGGTGACCTCATGTGCCGAATGTCGTGTTGGAGCGCGGGATCCTGGGCTCCATTGCCTGCAGTGTATCCCGGATTTTGCTGGATACGACATTTTGGGGAAGCGCGCCAAACGGGGAGTGCCGAAGTGGGCGGAGCGGATAAACAGTGATTCCTCGATTCCCGCGCCACCTTTTTCGCCACGTACGCTGCACGCAACTGTTGCGGGATTTGACGGGATCGCCTGGTCCCACGCATCAGCCACTCGGAAACAATCTCTTATAAGGTGGCCGGACCGAGGCCTCTGCACTGTGCACTTCTTCTCTTCCTTCTTCTTTCTCCGCTTCTCCGCCACACCTTATTCTTCCGCTCTGACATTGCTGCCCCGTCGCCATGGTGAAGGACAAGACGGCGGCGCTAGAGTGCGCGAAGAAGACGAAGGAGGTGGCGAAGGGCAAGAAGCAGCAACGCAGGTCATCGTCGCACGCGGGGCTGCCGCCGGGCTGGATCCAAGGGGATTGGATCCGGTCTTCGATTTGGCAGGCGGACCTGGACGAGCTGGCGGAGTCGGGGTTAATCGCCAAGGGAGCGGCGAGGTTGCCGGAGGGAGAGATGAGTCCTTAGCCTCACACCGGGTGAGTGTGTCCTGCTTGCCACCCACTTCAACCGCGGTTTTTCATTTCCCGTGCATCCTTTCTTCCGGGGGTTCCTGAACTTTTTCGGTGCTCAACTCCACCATTTCTCTCCCAACACCATCATGTACTTAGCTGCTTTCGTGTCGATGTGCGAGAACTCCTTGGCGTGTCGACCGCACTGGGGTCTTTTCAAACACATCTGCACCATTCGTTCCCAATCGGTAAAGAAGGCAAAGTCGAGTGACTCGAAAACCCATGTTATCCAGATGTGTGGGGGTTTAGGTATCCAAAAGAGGAAAGGGAGTGCCTTTCCTGCCATGACTCTTCTGACTCTGTTAGAGGCTGGCAGTCGACTTGGTTCTATTGCCAAGATGTCGCGGCTCTAGGTCAGTCGACCGGCCTTCCCCACTTCTCATTTAACCGAGTCCAGACTCCTGCTCCACTGAAAGTGACAACTGGCGAGACCATGGAGACGAGGATGTTGGTGGATAGGGTGGTTCAGCTTATCAATGATGGCGTTACGGGTCTGGATCTGTTGGAGGTGTTCCTCAGTCGACACATCCAGCCTCTCCAGGTCCGCGATCATCCCATGTGGCTGTATTCCGGACCGGACGACACCGCTCGAGTCCATCCAGAAGAAGTGTCGTCTGAAACGGTAGCTTTGTGGCTGATGAGCATCACAGGCAATCAGGACAATCCAAGAGGATCTAGGCGAGTTGTTCCCTTTAGCAGCGTAAACCCACACGACAAGTTATGCTTTTGTTCCGACTGCTTCTCATTCATGCTCCGACTGCACTTGATATTGACCGACTCTCGTTCGCCCAATTTCTTCTGCAGGTGTTCCCTGAGATGCATTCGATGCCCAATGGTGAACAGGCTTTGGAACAGGCCCAGGAGGGGGAGGACAGCACGAAAGATAGTGCCGAGTGGGATTCTCAAGGAGACGACAAGGAAGAGGAGAGCGAGGAGTCGGACGAGGAGGAGGAAGTCGACTCGCCGCCATGCTCCGAACGTCGATCCAAACAGCAGCATGATCCAGCTGGCGGGCGCAGGAAAAGCGTGGGTCCGAGTGCCAATACTCAGAAGCGCCCTCGGACGTCGACTCCGGAGCCGACGGAGAAGGTGGCCAAGCAGCCTAATGTTGCTCCCTCCAAGGCCCGGAAGACATTGCCGCGAATCAAGATGGACGTCCCCGTTGCCTCAGGGTGGGTACCTTGTTTGTGTTTCCGTAAGTCGACTGAAAGTTTTCTTGATCTGACCGACCAATTCTTGTGTCTTTCCAGCCCCACCTCTGTTGCCACTAACATGGACGTTGATAAGGCACCAGGAGACGAAGAGGCCACCTCACGAGCTGGTAAGTTCGTTCGACCGAGTTCTGTTTAGTCGAGTGGATGGCCAATTGACTGAAAACTTGACACTTCTCTTCTTATGTAGCTCCACAAGATATCGTTGTGCTTCCTGATGACGAAGAAGAAGAAGTGCCTCTACAGGAGAGGAGGAAGAAGAGTGGAAGCTCAAGCAGGAGGAAGCTTGAAGTCGAGGTCCCTCAGTTGACACCGGCGCCTGAAGCGATAGTCCGGACTAACGTCACATTCGCTAACCCGTCGACGACTGATCGTCTGTCGGGGTCGACTGCGCAGACACCTGCTGCACCGGTGCAACTCCACTCATCTGACCCGGTAGCTACTTTGACCCCTCTGGAGCCATCTCTCTTTGCTACATATCAAACTCCAGATGAATCGCCGGGTGCCGCTAGGGAAGCTCTTCGCCAGTCGAACCTTGTCATGGAGTAGGTGAAAGTGATGCATGAGGCCAGTCAGATAGCTTACAACGCCAATGTTCAGGTCAGCAAAATTCTGACTGAAATTTTTGAATGTAGCTTTATATCTGATCACGCACTGGGTGTTCCTTCGTTTAGAACTCAGGAAATCTTCAATTCTACACTTTTCGAATCAATGGGGGCACGTCGAGTGCACCCATTGGGTGTAGTCCCCGAGACCACGGGTCGGCTGCTGGTAATTGACTGAGGTCTAATGATGTGTCTCTCTTTCTTTCTTTTTTTTGAACTCACGCTGAGTATTGACCTAATCAAATGGGGGCACACTAAGTGCACCCACTGGGTGTAGTCCCCAAGAGTACTGTTGAATATTAGATTCGGCAGTAGTCTTAGAGTAATTCTTTTCTTTCACTATTGCTTGTATCTGTCGACTGACATGTCTGTCTTTCTGGCTGCAGAGGTCTTGTGATCTTGGAGCTCGGCTCACCGAGTTAAAGAAGAAGCATATCAGCGTTGAACTTGACCTCGAACTTGCGACGAAGAATCTGAAGACTGCCCAACAAGAAACGGCCATCATGGGAGGTAATCACTCGACCATTTTGTCTATTTTGTAGCTTCACACTTCGCACTAGTTTTTCCTTCAGTCTCTTTGAACTGAGTGATTTCACACGAGCAGATGTGCATAGTGAAAATCATCAACTTCAGTCCCATCTGAAGAGTGTTATTTCTTTAGAGAGGATGAAGGAGGCTTTGGAGCAGAAGGATCTGGATCTGGCGGCCGCTCAGAAGGAAGCACGCCAGAAGACGAAGCTTGCGGACCAGAAGCTGGCTTCGGTCAGCAAATTGGAGGAGGAGAACGCGAAGCTGAAAACTGCCATCTCAGACGCTAATCGGGAAGTCGAGCAGCTGAAAAAGGACAAGGAAAACCTGACCACTGAAGTTGGCGGCCTCAAAACTAAGATCGCCAAGCTAGAGTCCTATCTGGAGCAACTCACCGCCAAGCTTGTTCTGAAGCTTGAAGGTATGACCAGTCGACTGCGATTAAGTTGTTTCCGATTGAACTTTGTTGTCCTGCCGTCGACTCATCACTTTTTGCAATGGGACAGAACTGTGTCAGGACTTTGTGGCTGAAACTAGGCGGGTGGAGATGGGTCTCGACCCCATCAACTGTCCGGTGAAAGATGACACCGCAATGAATCTGCTTCGATTGGAGTCACGCTTAGAAGGTGCGGTTGCTTATCTTGCCCGACTTAAGGCGGCGATGGCCCAAGTGGATGCTGAACTCTGGCCTCGGGCGGAAATGTCTCAAGACCTCGAGTTTCTGATAACTCGACTAAATCAGATTCCAGGTCGAGTGCAAGAGTGGAAGAAATCTTTTGCCCGCTGTGGTGACGATGTCGCTTTGTCTTTAGTCCGAGTGCACTGCAAGGAGGCTAAGGAGGACAAATTTGCAGCTCTCAAAGTGGCAAACACTAAGAAGCACTCCTTCCAGGACTTCATGGACACTTTCCTCGAGGCAGCTACTCGCATCACCGACAGTATCGACCTCGACAGCTTCTGCGACCCGGCCAGTCCTTCTCCCGCCGTGTGATTAAAAAACATTATGCCTCACTTTTATTTGCCTCGGAATGCCGGGTGAATTTGTAACCGTTAAAACTCCTTCGGGCCTGATGCCCGAGCACTTTATCCTGCGGTTAAGAAACTTTGGATTTATCATCTCATATATTGCGTCTATTTCCGAACGAAATTCGTTTTTCTCCCAAATTGTTGTCTGTTTGCTTGATACAGCTTCTGGAGAAGAATAGCCAGTCGACTGATCGGGAAATCCTTGAGCAACATTGATCAGCTCATCAGCGAGGCATTCAGCAATGGTCTTGGTGTTCCAGTTGTCCGATCGGGCAATCCTTGAGTAGCATTGATCAGCTCGTCAGCAAGGCACTCAGCAATGGTCTTGACGTTCCAGTCGACCGATCGGGTGATCCTTGAGTAGCGTTGATCAGCTCATCAGCAAGGCACCCAGCAATGGTCTTGAAGTTCCAGTCGACCGATTGGGTGATCCTTGAGTAGCATTCATCAGCTCATCAGCAAGGCACTCAACAATGGTCTTGACGTTCCAGTTGACCGATCAGGTGATCCTTGAGTAGCATTTACCAGGTCATCAGCAAGGCACTCAGCAATGGTCTTGACGTTCCACTTGGTAGGATTTTTAAAACTTAGGCGAGGACGGGACTGCAGCTAAGCCTCCGAGTGGGTGGTTTGCCCACCACCCGGTAGGATTTTCAAACTTAGGCGAGTATGGGACTACAGCTAAGCCCCCGAGTGTGAGGTTTTGATCACCACTCGGTAGGATTTTTCAAACTTAGGCGAGTACGGGACTGCAGCTAAGCCCCCCGAGTGGGAGGTTTGCTCTCCACTTGGTAGGATTTTTCAAACTTAGGCGAGTACGTGACTGCAGCTAAGCCTCCGAGTGGGAGGTTAGCTCTCCACTCGGTAGGATTTTTCAAACTTAGGCGAGTGCTGGGCTGCCGCTAAGCCTCCGAGTGAGAGGCAGACTCATCACTTGGTGGGATTTTTATCACTTAGGCTCGCGAGGCGCTCGGGGGGGGGGGGGGGGGGGGTGAAGCAGGCACGAGCCTCGCTTAAAAACACGAAACTAGAAAGCAAGAAAATGGCACAAGAGACCCCGCAATGCGTCGCCCCTGACCACCGTTGGGGCGTCCAGAAACCAGGACGAGACCAAGCGGCAAGGAGGACACTGGTGGCGCCCTCGGCGACCATAGGCCCTCCGCCGGGGGGGAAGGGCTCGCCGTTGCCTTGAAGGAAATATGCCCTAGAGGCAATAATAAAGTTATTATTTATTTCCTCATATCATGATAAATGTTTATTATTCATGCTAGAATTGTATTAACCGGAAACATGATACATGTGTGAATACATAGACAAACATATAGTCACTAGTATGCCTCTACTTGACTAGCTCATTAATCAAAGATGGTTATGTTTCCTAACCATAGACATGTGTTGTAATTTGATTAATGGGATCACATCATTAGGAGAATGATGTGATTGACATGACCCATCCCGTTAGCCTAGCACTTGATCGTTTAGTATACTGCTATTGCTTTCTTCATGACTTATACAAAGTTCCTGCAATTATGAGATTATGCAACTCCCGTTTACCGGAGGAACACTTTGTGTGCTACCAAACGTCACAACGTAACTGGGTGATTATAAAGGTGTTGTACAGGTGTCTCCGAAGGTACATGTTGGGTTGGCATAATTCGAGATTAGGTTTTGTCACTCCGATTGTCGGAGAGGTATCTCTGGGCCCTCTCGGTAATACTCATCACCTAAGCCTTGCAAGCATTGTAACTAATAAGTTAGTTATGAGATGATGTATTATGGAACGAGTAAAGAGACTTGCTGGTAACGAGATTGAACTAGGTATTGGATACCGACGATCAAATCTCGGGCAAGTAACATACCAATGACAAAGGGAACAACGTATGTTGTTATGCGGTTTGACCGATAAAGATCTTTGTAGAATATGTAGGAACCAATATGGGCATCCAGGTCCCGCTATTGGTTATTGACCGAGAATGGTTCTAGGTCATGTCTACATAGTTCTCGAACCCGTAGGGTCCGCACGCTTAACGTTACAATGATAGTTTTATTATGAGTTTATAAGTTTTGATGTACCGAAGTTTGTTCGGAGTCCCGGATGTGATCACGGACATGACGAGGAGTCTCGAAATGGTCGAGACATAAAGATTGATATATTGGAAGCCTATGTTTGGACATCGGAATGGTTCCGGGTGAAATCGGCATTTTACCGGAGTACCGGGAGGTTACCGGAACCCCCCGGGGGTTATTGGGCCTACATGGGCCTCGAGGGAGAAGAGGGAAGGAGCCAGGAGGGGGCCGTGTGCCCCTCCCCTTCCTAGTCCGAATAGGACAAGGGAAGGGGGGCGGCGCCCCCCCTTTCCTTCCTCTCTTCCTCCTCTTTCCCCCCTTCTCCTACTCCTACCTGGAAAGAAGGGAGTCCTACTCACGGTGGGAGTAGGACTCCCCCCTTGGCGCGCCCTCCTTGGTCGGCCACCTCCTCCCCCTGGCTCCTTTATATACGGGGGCGGGGGCACCCCATAGACACACAAGTTGATCTACGGATCATTCCTTAGCCGTGCGCGGTGCCCCCTTCCACCATATTCCACCTCGGTCATATCGTCACGGAGTTTAGGCGAAGCCCTGCGCCGGTAGAACATCATCATCGTCACCACACCGTCGTGCTGACGGAACTCATCTCCGGAGCTTCGCTGGATCGGAGGTCGGAGATCGTCATCGAGCTGAACATGTGCTGAACTCGGAGGCTCCGTATGTTCGGTGCTTGGATCGGTCGGATCGTGAAGACGTACGACTACATCAACCGCGTTGTGCTAACGCTTCCGCTTACGGTCTACGAGGGTACGTAGATGACACTCTACCCTCTCGTTGCTATGCCATCACCATGATCTTGCGTGTGCGTAGTTAATTTTTTGAAATTACTACGTTCCCCAACAGTGGTATCAGAGCCAGGTTTTATGCGTTGATGTTATATGCACGAGTAGAACACAAGTGAGTTGTGGGCGATACAAGTCATACTGCTTACCAGCATGTCATACTTTGGTTCGGCGGTATTGTTGGATGAAGCGGCCCGGACCGACATTACGCGTACGCTTACGCGAGACTGGTTCTACCGACGTGCTTTGCACACAGGTGGCTGGCAGGTGTCAGTTTCTCCAACTTTAGTTGAACCGAGTGTGGCTACGCCCGGTCCTTGCGAAGGTTAAAACAGCACCAACTTGACGAACTATCATTGTGGTTTTTGATGCGTAGGTAAGAACGGTTCTTGCTCAGCCCGTAGCAGCCATGTAAAACTTGCAACAACAAAGTAGAGGACGTCTAACTTGTTTTTGCAGGGCATGTTGTGATGTGATATGGCCAAGACGTGATGCTATATTTTATTGTATGAGATGATCATGTTTTGTAACCGAAGTTATCGGCAACTGGCAGGAGCCATATGGTTGTCGCTTTATTGTATGAAATGCAAACGCCCTGTAATTGCTTTACTTTATCACTAAGCGGTAGCAATAGTCATAGAAGCAATAGATGGCGTAAATGACAATGATGCTATGATGGAGATCAAGGTGTCGCACCGGTGACGATGGTGATCACGACGGTGCTTCGGAGATGGAGATCACAAGCACAAGATGATGATGGCCATATCATATCACTTATATTGATTGCATGTGATGTTTATCCTTTATGCATCTTATCTTGCTTTGATTGACGGTAGCATTTTAAGATGATCTCTCACTAAAATTATCAAGAAGTGTTCTCCCTGAGTATGCACCATTGCCAAAGTTCGTCGTGCCCAGACACCACGTGATGATCGGGTGTGATAAGCTCTACGTCCATCTACAACGGGTGCAAGCCAGTTTTGCACACGCGGAGTACTCAGGTTAAACTTGACGAGCCTAGCATATGCAGATATGGCCTCGGAACACGGAGACCGAAAGGTCGAGCGTGAATCATATAGTAGATATGATCAACATAGTGATGTTCACCATTGAAAACTACTCCATCTCACGTGATGATCGGTTATGGTTTAGTTGATTTGGATCACGTAATCATTTAGATGACTAGAGAGATATCTGTCTAAGTGGGAGTTCTTAAGTAATATGATTAATTGAACTTAAATTTATCATGAACTTAGTACCTGATAGTATTTTGCTTGTCTATGTTTGTTTGTAGATAGATGGCTTGTGCTGTTGTTCCGTTGAATTTTAATGCGTTCCTTGAGAAAGCAAAGTTGAAAGATGATGGTAGCAATTACATGGACTGGGTCCGTAACCTGAGGATTATCTTCATTGTTGCACAGAAGAGTTACGTCCTGGAAGCACCGCTGGGTGCCAGGCCTGCTGCTGATGCAACTGACGATGTTAAGAACGTCTGGCAGAGCAAAGCTGATGACTACTCTATAGTTCAGTGTGCCATGCTTTACGGCTTAGAACCGGGCCTTCAACGACGTTTTGAACGTCATGGAGCATATGAGATGTTCCAGGAGTTGAAGTTAATATTTCAAGCAAATGCCCGGATTGAGAGATATGAAGTCTCCAATAAGTTCTACAGCTGCAAGATGGAGGAGAATAGTTCTGTCAGTGAGCATATACTCAAAATGTCTGGGTATAATAATCACTTGATTCAACTGGGAGTTAATCTTCCGGATGATAGCGTCATTGACAGAATTCTCCAATCACTGCCACCAAGCTACAAGAGCTTTGTGATGAACTATAATATGCAAGGGATGAACAAGACTATTCCCGAGCTCTTCGCAATGCTAAAAGCTGCGGAGGTAGAAATCAAGAAGGAGCATCAAGTGTTGATGGTCAACAAGACCACTAGTTTCAAGAAAAAGGGCAAAGGGAAGAAGAAGGGGAACTTCAAGAAGAACAGCAAACAAGTTGCTGCTCAAGAGAAGAAACCCAAGTTTGGACATAAGCCTGAAACTGAGTGCTTCTACTGCAAGCAGACTGGTCACTTGAAGCGGAACTGCCCCAAGTATTTGGCGGATAGGAAGGATGGCAAAGTAAACAAAGGTATATGTGATATACATGTTATTGATGTGTACCTAACTAGAGCTCATAGTAGCACCTATGTATTTGATACTGGTTCTGTTGCTAATATTTGCAACTCGAAACAGGGACTACGGAATAAGCGAGCACTGGCCAAGGACGAGGTGACGATGCGCGTGGGAAACGGTTCCAAAGTCGATGTGATCGCGGTCGGCACGCTACCTCTACATCTACCTTCGGGATTAGTATTAGACCTAAATAATTGTTATTTGGTGCCAGCGTTGAGCATGAACATTATATCTGGATCTTGTTTGATGCGAGATGGTTATTCATTTAAATCAGAGAATAATGGTTGTTCTATTTATATGAGTAATATCTTTTATGGTCATGCACCCTTGAAGAGTGGTCTATTTTTATTAAATCTCGATAGTAGTGATACACATATTCATAGTGTTGAAACCAAAAGATGCAGAGTTGATAACGATAGTGCAACTTACTTGTGGCACTGCCGTTTGGGTCATATCGGTGTAAAGCGCATGAAGAAACTCCATACTGATGGACTTTTGGAATCACTTGATTATGAATCACTTGGTACCTGCGAACCATGCCTTATGGGCAAGATGACTAAAACGCCGTTCTCCGGAACTATGGAGCAAGCAACTAATTTGTTGGAAATCATACATACTGATGTTTGTGGTCCAATGAATGTTGAGGCTCGCGGCGGGTATCGTTATTTTCTCACCTTCACAGATGATTTGAGCATATATGGGTATGTCTACTTGATGAAACACAAGTCTGAAACATTTGAAAAGTTCAAAGAATTTCAGAGTGAAGTGGAAAATCATCGTAACAAGAAAATAAAGTTTCTACAATCTAATCGTGGAGGAGAATATTTGAGTTACGAGTTTGGCCTACACCTGAAACAATGTGGAATAGTTTCGCAACTCACGCCACCTGGAGCACCACAACGAAATGGTGTGTCCGAACGTCGTAATCGTGCTTTACTTGATATGGTGCGATCTTACTGATTTACCGCTATCGTTTTGGGGTTATGCTTTAGAGACGGCCGCATTCACGTTAAATAGGGCACCATCAAAATCCGTTGAGATGACGCCTTATGAATTGTGGTTTGGCAAGAAACCAAAGTTGTCGTTTCTTAAAGTTTGGGGCTGCGATGCTTATGTGAAGAAACTTCAACCAGATAAGCTCGAACCGAAATCGGAGAAATGTGTCTTCATAGGATACCCAAAAGAGACAGTTGGGTACACCTTCTATCACAGATCCGAAGGCAAGACATTCGTTGCTAAGAATGGATCCTTTCTAGAGAAGGAGTTTCTCTCGAAAGAAGTGAGTGGGAGGAAAGTAGAACTTGATGAGATAACTGTATCTACTCCCTTATTGGAAAGTAGTTCATCACAAGAACCGGTTCCTGTGACAACTACACCAATTAGTGAGGAAGCTAATGATAATGATCATGAAACTTCAGATCAAGTTTCTACTGAACCTCGTAGGTCTACCAGAGTAAGATCCGCACCAGAGTGGTACGGTAATCCTATTCTGGAAGTCATGTTACTTGACCATGATGAACCTACGAACTATGAGGAAGCGATGATGAGCCCAGATTCCGCAAAATGGCTAGAAGCCATGAAATCTAAGATGGGATCCATGTATGAAAACAAAGTATGGACTTTGGTTGACTTGCCCGATGATCGGCAAGCCATTGAGAATAAATGGATCTTTAAGAAGAAGACTGGCGCTGATGGTAATGTAACTGTCTATAAAGCTCGACTTGTTGCAAAAGGTTTTCGACAAGTTCAAGGGGTTGACTACGATGAGACTTTCTCACCCGTAGCGATGCTTAAGTCTGTCCGAATCATGTTAGCTATTGCTTCATTTCATGATTATGAAATTTGGCAAATGGATGACAAGACTACATTCTTGAATGGATTTCTAGAAGAAGAGTTGTATATGATGCAGCCGGAAGGTTTTGTCGATCCAAAAGGTGCTGACAAAGTGTGCATGCTCCAGCGTTCCATTTATGGACTGGTGCAAGCATCTCGGAGTTGGAATAAACGCTTTGATAGTGTGATCAAAGCATATGGTTTTATACAGACTTTTGGAGAAGCCTGTATTTACAAGAAAGTGAGTGGGAGCTCTGTAGCATTTCTTATTTTATATGTAGATGACATATTATTAATTGGAAATGATATAGAATTTCTGGATAACATAAAGGGATACTTGAATAAAAGTTTTTCAATGAAAGACCTCGGTGAAGCTGCTTACATATTGGGCATCAAGATCTATAGAGATAGATCAAGACGCTTAATAGGACTTTCACAAAGCACATACCTTGACAAAATTTTGAAAAAGTTCAAAATGGATCAGGCAAAGAAATGATTCTTGCCTGTGCTACAAGGTGTGAAGTTTAGTCAAACTCAATGCCCGACCACAGCAGAAGATAGAGAGAAAATGAAAAATGTTCCCTATGCTTTAGCCATAGGCTCTATCATGTATGCAATGCTGTGTACCAGACCTGACGTATGCTTAGCAATAAGCTTGGCAGGAAGGTACCAAAGCAATCCAGGAGTGGATCAATGGACAGCGGTCAAGAACATCCTGAAATACCTGAAAAGGACTAAGGATATGTTTCTCGAATATGGAGGTGACAAAGAGCTAGTCGTAAATGGTTACGTCGATGCAAGCTTTGACACTGATCCGGATGATTCGAAATCGCAAACCGGATACGTGTTTTTATTAAACGGTGGAGCTGTAAGTTGGTGCAGTTCTAAACAAAGCGTCATGGCGGGATCTACATGTGAAGCGGAGTACATAGCTGCTTCGGAAGCAGCAAATGAAGGAGTTTGGATGAAGGAGTTCATTTCCGATCTAGGTGTCATACCTAGTGCATCGGGACCAATGAAGATCTTCTGTGACAATACTGGTGCAATTGCCTTGGCAAAGGAATCCAGATTTCACAAGAGGACCAAGCACATCAAGAGACGCTTCAATTCCATTCGGGACCAAGTCCAAGTGGGAGACATAGAGATTTGCAAGATACATACGGATCTGAATGTTGCAGACCCGTTGACTAAGCCTCTCTCACGAGCAAAACATGATCAGCACCAAGACTCCATGGGTGTTAGAATCATTACAATGTAATCTAGATTATTGACTCTAGTGCAAGTGGGAGACTGAAGGAAATATGCCCTAGAGGCAATAATAAAGTTATTATTTATTTCCTCATATCATGATAAATGTTTATTATTCATGCTAGAATTGTATTAACCGAAAACATGATACATGTGTGAATACATAGACAAACATATAGTCACTAGTATGCCTCTACTTGACTAGCTCATTAATCAAAGATGGTTATGTTTCCTAACCATAGACATGTGTTGTCATTTGATTAATGGGATCACATCATTAGGAGAATGATGTGATTGACATGACCCATCCCGTTAGCCTAGCACTTGATCGTTTAGTATACTGCTATTGCTTTCTTCATGACTTATACAAAGTTCCTGCAACTATGAGATTATGCAACTCCCGTTTACCGGAGGAACACTTTGTGTGCTACCAAACATCACAATGTAACAGGGTGATTATAAAGGTGCTCTACAGGTGTCTCCGAAGGTACATGTTGGGTTGGCATAATTTGAGATTAGGTTTTGTCACTCCGATTGTCGGAGAGGTACCTCTGGGCCCTCTCGGTAATACTCATCACCTAAGCCTTGCAAGCATTGTAACTAATAAGTTAGTTATGAGATGATGTATTATGGAACGAGTAAAGAGACTTGCCGGTAACGAGATTGAACTAGGTATTGGATACCGACGATCAAATCTCGGGCAAGTAACATACCGATGACAAAGGGAACAACGTATGTTGTTATGCGGTTTGACCAATAAAGATCTTCGTAGAATATGTAGGAACCAATATGGGCATCCAGGTCCCGCTATTGGTTATTGACCGAGAATGGTTCTAGGTCATGTCTACATAGTTCTCGAACCCGTAGGGTCCGCACACTTAACGTTACGATGACAGTTTTATTATGAGTTTATAAGTTTTGATGTACCGAAGTTTGTTCAGAGTCTCGGATGTGATCACGGACATGACGAGGAGTCTCGAAATGGTCGAGACATAAATATTGATATATTGGAAGCCTATGTTTGGACATCGGAATGGTTCCGGGTGAAATCGGCATTTTACCGGAGTACCGGGAGGTTACCGGAACCCCCCGGTGGGTTATTGGGCCTACATGGGCCTCGAGGGAGAAGAGGGAAGGAGCCAGGAGGGGGCCGCGCACCCCTCCCCTTCCTAGTCCGAATAGGACAAGGGAAGGGGGGCGGCGCCCCCCTTTCCTTCCTCTCTTCCTCCTCTTTCCCCCCTTCTCCTACTCCTACTTGGAAAGAAGGGAGTCCTACTCACGGTGGGAGTAGGACTCCCCCCTTGGCGCGCCCTCCTTGGCCGGCTGCCTCCTCCCCCTTGGCTCCTTTATATACGGGGGCGGGGGGCACCCCATAGACACACAAGTTGATCTACGGATCGTTCCTTAGCCGTGTGCGGTGCCCCCTTCCACCATATTCCACCTCGGTCATATCGTCGCGGAGTTTAGGCGAAGCCCTGCGCCGGTAGAACATCATCATCGTCACCACGCCATCGTGCTGACGGAACTCATCTCCGGAGCTTCGCTGGATCGGAGGCCGGAGATCGTCATCGAGCTGAACGTGTGCTGAACTCGGAGGCTCCGTACGTTCGGTGCTTGGATTGGTCAGATCGTGAAGACGTACGACTACATCAACCGCGTTGTGCTAACGCTTCCGCTTACGGTCTACGAGGGTACGTAGACGACACTCTACCCTCTCTTTGCTATGGCATCACCATGATCTTGCGTGTGCATAGGAATTTTTTTGAAATTACTACGTTCCCCAACACGCCTTCCCTAGCGGGGGACCTAACTCTGAGTGGCGCCTTTCTCCACACAACGCGGGGGGGGGGGGGGGGGGCTAGCCCTGGGCTCCCCCCACGCCACTCCCAAGGCCCTTAGTCCACCTGCAGCTAGGCCGCCACCCCGGGGGACCCTGGCGGTGGCTGCGGCCTTGTTCACCTGCGATCCATGGTTAGTGCAAGCATGCTCCTGAGGTGTTAGCTGTACCCAGTGGTCATTGCCGTCGAAGGCGTTGGTGGAGCCCTACAGTGGCTCACAGAGAACCTCATCTTCATGTACTTCCAGCGTCGAGCCTGGCATGGGGGATCGGCTGGGGCCTTCTCCTGATGTGTAGCTCAGGTCTATTGCGATGGGCACGTAGGCTTCCGGGCTGGCCGCGCCTAAGCTGCTGCCCGGTTGCCTCGCGGTTCCACCCCCTGTGCTCGGCATCAGATCCCGGTGGCTGAGGGCTGGTGCCCCGGTGCGGCTCTAGGGGAGGCCGCCCAAGTTCGTCCCGCCCCGGGGCGGGATGGTCAAAGTAGCACGGGCTGCGCCGTGAAGTAAGTCGATGCCGAGAGACACTTCAAGGGCCCCGGGAGGGGGCGCGCGGACATGGCGAGGGTGAACGCGCGCCCCCTCCACGGCTTGCGAGGTGGGCAGGGTGCAGAATGGTGCCGCGCCCATGCATGAAGCATCCTATAACTCGGCGACCCGTTCTAGCAGGGCATCATGGTTGCTTTCCACCAGCCTGCACCTTAGCAGCTCTCGAGGCATGATGACCGCAGCTCGCATGTTTGCCTGCTCCCGGTGAGTGTGTGGTGTTGTCGCTGTGGCATAGCTTGAAGATTGTGCGGTGGCGCGGTTGTGATGCGATGCAAGAGGGAGGGGCGGTGGCCCGCGCCTCCCGCGACTGACGGCACCGGGCTGAGCCCGAGCCGCGAGCAGCGAGCAGCGTGGAGTAGAGATCCTCCTCACCGGCAGATGTTGTTGCAGGGGACCGGACAACCCAGTGCTCAACGTGGGCTATTGGGGCATCAGCCATGGCGCAGATGGAGTGGCGGCGGACCGATTGACCGAAGAGAGGCTCCTACGAACCCCTACCTGGCGCGCAAAATTTCAGATTTCAGGTTCCGCAAACTCTTGAGAGGTTCGAACTCTAGGATGCGTGCGGAGATCTCAACCTGCCCAGCCTACCAACTTGCAAAACCTCACAGCCTAGTATGTCGAGCTCGAAGTGAAAGAAAGACACGACATTTTACCCAGGTTCAGGCGACCTTGCGGTGTAAACCCCTACTCCTGCTTTGTGGTGGATTTGCCTCGAGGGGCTAATGAAGAACTAGTACAGTGGGAACAGCCTCGGGAGGCGTGTTCTTGAGCTCGGGTGAGCTGGTGAGGGTGGAATGGGTTCACTCCGCCTCCTTCCTTGCTTTGGTGGTGGCTAGGTCCTATTTATAGTGGCCTTGGTCATCTTCCCAAATGTAGGTGGGAAGTGATCCCACAACGGCCAAATTTGAAGGGAGACAACAAGTACACCCTATCCTGACTAAAGTGGTCTTCGCCTGCAAAAGCCTCTGGTCGTGATGCTACGACGGGCTTGGCGATGACCTCCGTCTTGAAGTCCTGGTGGTCTTGGTCTGGTTGCACCAAAATGGAAAGCTTTGGCAGATTCCTCGAGACTCTACGCCTGCTGCTTGCCTCCTTTGCACCGAAGAGGAAAATGGTACTCTGCGCCTGCTGGCGCCCGCCTAGCGCCCGCCTGGCCTTGGTCGTCATGGCTCACGTGAGCTGAGCCACACGAGGTGCGACTTTCATAGGAATCTCTGCTCCTCGGGAGCCAGCCTGGGGAGGCCGATCCCCTGGGAGGTCTTATTGTCATCCGCCTCACGAGGCTTGGCCCCTCGCGAGGGTCTTGGGTTGTTGATGCTGAAGTTGAGCCATACCAGGCTGTTGATGGAGCCACGCAGTGGGCCACAGGCAAGCAAGTCTGGGTACCCCCGTATCCAGAACGCCAACAGATGGCACACAAAAGTACTCCCTCCATTCCTAAATATAGGGTGTATAGTTACCATTCCTGCCTGCGAGATAGCATTGGCTGATGGATGATAACTATGGAACAACGTTACCTAAAGAACAAGTCTCTTAGCTGAACTATGGAACAGTGTTAAATCCTGAACAAGACCCGTAAGGGATCAGCATGAATATACAGTGAAATGTGATAATCTATTTTCCATGCTTAGATGAATAACAAAGCCATAAATGTTGCACACAAGTAAGATGAGGGTACAACCTATCTGGCCACCATCCATAGGACACTACTAGGGAAAAGCCTAGCAGCAGCGCGGGTTTTGGCCCTCTTAGTAGCGCGGGTACCGGCGCTACTAATAAGGCGCTACAGCTAACGTATAGCAGTAGCGCGTGTTGACACACGCTACTGCTACACATGAATAGCTGCAGCGCTCTTTAGAAAAGGACGCTACTGGTATTATCTGCAGCGCCGTTTACAGGTAAGCGCTACTGGTAAGTCGGCGCTACTGCTAAATCCCCCCCTCGCTACTACTAGTTTTATTAGTTTTTTCCCTGCAGATTTGTTTTTTATTTGTTTTGCATTTGAATAGGCTTTATACAATAATCTTTAGCATATCATCCACATACAAATGTAATCATAGCATATACATACAATTAGTCTCATCAAATCATGTCATCATCATAATCATCATCCAACACAAAGTGGTCTCTCGTCATCAATCTCGAACATAGCGATACAAGTCTCGATTACTTGCAAATACATCGTCATCCATCTAAACAATGATATACACGAGAATAGCTATCACTTTGAGTACATGAGTTCGTATCCCTCTCTCGCATTAGCGTGAACCTAAACTAAGTACTGCGTGTCGCTCGGAAACCGAAAACCGGTACACCTGGGCCTGACACTCCGGCCACTTGTCGTATATATACTCCTGGCGTAGCACTTCTTCGCCATTTATGATCTATGCACCTGCATCGTCACATGAGTCGATGATATGCAACATATATAGTTGAGCAACACAAAGAGACAGACTTGGCAAAAATAGAAACAACATATCATAAGAATAAATAACAAAGTTCATCGTACCCAAATGACCTAACTAGAGTGATTTCCGCTAGTCGAGGAGGACGGTTTAATTACATCACAAATAAAGTTTCATCGTGCATAACTCAAAGTTTTGTCATAAAAGAAAGTATGGACTAAACGGACACATTGTCATATATCGAAAATCACTCCATCATGTCGTGCCATCCATCCAAGTCAGGGAGATAGTCATCGAGCTTTGTGAAAGGCTTCATGTCGAGACGCTGAGAGGCTATCCATGTTCGGACGTCTTCCCGCGACATTTGTCCTTCTGCATGGAATATCCCTGTTTTTCCGATGACCTCATTCATGATGATTTGGGCAAGTTCGCGCTGGATGTTATATAACTCAGCTCGAAGTCGATGATCCTCGATATCTCCTATGTCCTTTGCCCATTGTAGAATATGGGCATCGCTAGATCTAGGTGCCATGTGAAGGTTCTAGTGATCCCGTCGGTACTCCAGCATGTGGTGTAGGACATAGAATCCATCATTAAGAGAATCGTTCGGTTGCTGGATGCAGCAGAAGTCGGTCTTATGGCTGAAGGCGGCCCTGCCGCCCCTTCTCTTCTTGTCCCTAACCTCTCCACCCCTTGTTTGGTAGTAAAACATAGCACTGTCGAGAACATCTTTGATGTGGGTGTAATCCTTTTTGTGAATGTTCTTCGACGAGTCCAAGTAAAGAGCGTGGGAGAATCGGGGGTAGAGGATGATGAGGACGGCGCGCCCGCCGCTGTGCAAAATAAGTACACCTCAAATTAATTAGCCTCAACCGTGCAAATGAATTATTGAAATCGAAGGAAGGATAGCAGCGCGGATGACTTACATGGGATGATAAGGCACGAGAATCGCCTCCTTGTCCTTATTGGCGAGCATGAAACTGACGATGTAATCCCTCGCGTATTCACGATGCTGTGCACAGACTCCCAAGAAGGCCTCGTGCATGTAGTACGGGTCAGCAACACAGATATGAGCTATCTGCTCAACCCCAATGATGTAGCTCATGTGCAAGGCATAAAGGCGGACAAATGTAAAATCCAACTTCTTCACGTGAAACATGTCGAATATGTAATCGAATAGGAGGAAGAACTTATCTGCGGGGAAGCCCTTGACGTACGACATTTGCTGCGGAACGTCAACCACGTAGAGTGGGTATCCTGGATCTTTCGAGGCGATGAGGCCTTTCTCTACCCGCAGCACATCGTCATGAAGTCTCCTTAGATCGCCGAATCTGGCCCATAGCGTTGTTTCGGGTAGGATTGGTTTACCGGGGATATGCCATTTATCCGCATCGGGGATATCTACACGGTCCCGAAGCCGAGGCTGCTGAGGCGGCTGGATCATAGAATCAGCTTTTTTGCCTTTCCTCACTCTCTTCCTAGGCTTCTTTACCACCGGATGGTCGTCAATAACACGTTGAGATGGTAATTTAGGCACCGACTCATGATGCTCAAACCCCGAGGAGGCGCCAGTATAGACATACTGTTCAGCGCCATCGTCATCCTCATCCTCATCCATGGCGACGTCATCAGCCTCTAATGGAGCCACCTGCTTACCCCGTCCGCTATCACCCAACCCGACACCCGACGCTAATTGGGTAGGTGGGGTGTTGATGTTCATACCTTGCTGAGGCTGCGTGCTCGTGGGTGTGCTCCCGGCCGCCTCCAGACGAAGCAGACTCTTTGGCCACAACAGGACCCACCCGTTGCAACAATCACCAAGCCGCCGCAGGGTCTCGTTGTCATACCCCACTAGTATTAGAGGAGGCAAATTCTCGTGGCCCGGTTTGACACTGGCCACGGAAACCTTGAAGACGTTCGGGGGGATCGACCGGCTGTGGAACAATGGTTCCTTCGGCTCCATTATCGTCCCCTTCCCCACGTCCACCTTCTGTTCGCTGATGGTGTACAATATGGTGCACGGGGTTTCGTCGGCCTGCAAATAAAAGTCTACGACGTGAGACATCCGAAAGGCAACGAAAACGGGAGATTATACATTTATATTGAAGGGGGTCGGTGTGGAAGATACCGTGAGGGCGTCGAGCTCATCCAAAGAGGAGGCACCACCGAGAACGTCCGGTGCGGCAGCCGGTGCGGGAGCCGGTGTAGGAGAAGGTGCGGGAGCAGGTGCGGGAGCCGGTGCGGGAGCAGGTGCGGGAGCCGGTGCGGGAGCAGGTGCTGCCAAGAAGTCAGCAAGGGGAAAGTCCTCTGCATTTTTTTTGGATTTTCCCTTGTCCAAGTGTGAACGCCCGTCACCAAGGAAGTAGATATATCTGCAATCACCTGTTTTGCGGCAGCTACTGCTGTTGCGACTGTCTGAGATGATTTCTTCTCAACCGCAATCTCAACCTTCTTATCGATGCTTTCTTCAGTTAACCTCCGTCTTTCCTTTTTCTCCTCCGTGGTCTCACGGTAGTACTTCTTCCATGTGGCGCCGTCTCCGACACCGTGCACGCGTCCATACGACGGTCGAGTATCCACCGGTTGTCGTTTCAATATGTTCAACGCCCGGTTGAATGGAGTGTCCCACTTGGGCCTCGCCAATGCCTCAGACGGCGAGTCGCTTTCGGCCGCAATCCGGTGTTGCTCTCTCTGCAAAAGGCACAAGGGTCGTTTACAAATATGACTAACGTGTGCAGTCGAATTGATCAGAAACTAAAATTACCAGCAGTCTCATGAACTCCGTAATGACCGGTGTTGTCTCATAAACCTTCTTCAGTGGGTCCCAACGGTGGCGGGCCCTCAGGACGTCACGCTCCTGCGGGACGGTGAAATTCGCCAAGGGGTCTGGGATGCCCAGACTCGCGGCTTCCGCGTCCTCCTTGGCCCATTTGGACCTCTTTCCGCCGTAACCACGGCTTCCGAGGTGGTGGGTCCCAATGTTCCTCTTTTGAAGCCCCTTCATGTACTTAGACTTTTCTTTGGCAGCTTCGGCCTCGCAAGCCTCCTTGAATATTTGAAACTGCTCTTCCATGATTGTCGGACTATCCTTTACAATCTCGGAGTAGGGTTCCCCGTCGTTGATCTTTGCTTTCACTCGATTTTTCCAGGCGTCCAACGCGTTGCTAAACTTGGTCATGGCGTGTTTGTTTATCTTCTTCATTGCCGGGTCATTGTCTGGATCTTCATAATCCTTCTCATTCCGGCCCGGGAACAAGAATATCTGGTGAAACTTCTTTAGGAGGGAGCTCCTCATATTTTCTATCTTCTTTAGATTCTCATCGTTGATGGTGGCGGTTGTCCGTATGATGTAGCCTATTTGATTGCCGTAGCACGCACGCGCTTCCTCGGGCGCCTTTGGCTCAAAATTGCCGTTGTCCACCTCCGTGACCACCAGTCTAGTAGTCCTGAGTTTGTTAGGAACCCGTTGCCTCTTCGCTTTCGGTTCTACACCGGCTCCGCTCCCCGAGGCAGCACCGTTCTCGGCGCCGGTCTCGATGCCGGTCTGAATCTCAGCGCCGGTGTCAGTCTCAGCACCGGTCTGCGTATCGGTCTCAGCACCGGTCTGCGTGTCGGTCTCAGTCCCCGATGCCGGGCCTAGCAACAACATCTGTTGATCGTCGGTAAAGCTAAAAAATTCGTCTGCCTCCCGGTAGACGTCGTCGCAATCACCAGAACCCTGTCCTTCACCATTGCTATCCATGTTTCCTATGATTAAATCTAGTCAATTAATTCTAGACCTAATAAAATGAATAATGACATAAAAAAGGACTATTGTTTTGCAGGAATGTTGACTCCTTCTTGGTGCGGCAAATCCCGGGCACTCGATATGTCCTAGCTTGTAGCACAAGTCATGCCGAAATTCACGAGAAATTTCGGCATGACCTTTGCTAAAAAGTGGACAAATTGAGAACCTGAAATTTGCCGGAACAGAAATGAATCAACGTTCCGGCAAAACATAGGCCACTCAGCATCATTCCCTGGAAACAACAAAGCCACCACTTGGGCACAATCGAACAACTTCAATGAAAAGATATAACATGACCACTTCAATGAAAAATAAAATTTGCCTAAATTCTTTTCCTTGAAAAATAGTGGTCTTTTGAAAAATCAAAAACCTTTGCCAATCTACTTAACCTAGCTTCTTAATCCAACGAACCTAATTAACCTACCTATTTAACCTAGTTAGTTAATCTAGTTTACCTAGATAATTAACCCTAATTAAACTAGTTAACGCAGCTAGTTCTCTGTCAAAGCCTAAAATAAATTTTTGCACTAATTAACATGGATAATTAACCTAATTAAACTAGTTAACCTGACTAGTTCTCTGTCAAAGCCCTAACTAAGTTTTTGCACTAACCTAGATAATTAACATAATTAAACTAGTTAACCTAACTACTTCTCTGTCATGCCCTAACTAAATTTTTTCCCTAACCTAGATAATTAACCTAATTAAACTGGCTAACCTATGCATGAGAGAGAGGAGGGGTGGGGGCTTACAGATGATGGCTCCGGTGGTGGCGACGGAGGCAGTGTGGTGGGGAGGGAGGCAGGGGCGTCTCCGGTGACGGCGAGGGAGGCAGGGGCATCTCCGGTGACGGCGAGGAAGGTGGCGTCGACAGCAGCTCCGGTGGCGTTGACGAGGCCGCGCAGCTCCGTGGCGTTGGGGGCGGCTCCGGTGTCGTCGACGGCGCACGGCTCTGGTGGCGTCGGCGGCGGCAGCGAAGTGTGGGGCGAGGAATCGGGGAGACGGCGGCGCGCGTGCGGGGTGGGTTTGAGGGATTTGGGGGAAGTGGTGGCCGGGGGGGAAACGGTTTTTTGGCTAAGTCAAACTTAGCGGTAGCGCGTTTCGCAAAACGTGCTATAGCTAAGTTAGCTATAGCGCTTTCCTCAAAACGCGCTGCTGCTATAGCTAATTTCCTATTCTGTTTCTATAGCGGGGGTCTAGGGCACGCGCTCAGCTACGTTAGCTATAGCGCCTCTTACAAACAAACGCTGCTGCTATGCCTTCCTCCGATTTTTCGCTTTTTCATTTATTTTGCTTTACATTTTATTTTTCCCTTTCTCCTTTTTCTATTTCTTTCATTTTCATTTAAATTTCTATTTGTTTATCATCTTATTTTATTTCCGTTAGTAGTAGCGCTCTTCTCTGGAAACGCGCTGCTAACTGTGCTCTAGCAGTAGCGCGTTTCTGTTAAGCTCGCTACTGCTATGCGTAGCCTAGCATTCTGCCACTGGGAATATTAGTAGTAGCGCTTTCTTTACAACAGGCGCTACTGCTAAGTTCGTGTCTGTAGCGCGGTTTTTAATTGCTCGCTACTGCTATATAGCACTAGCGTAGTTTTTTGACCCGCGCTGTTGCTATATTTCTGTGTATAAGGTTTTCCCTAGTAGTGGGAGTGAGCATCATGTGCTGACTTGTCGATGGCCCTGTAGTTGGTGTGGTTGTCCATGTCGGGCACGCGCATTCGATGCAGGAAACTATCGAGTGGGGACTATAGCTCCCTTCCGGTGTATGCTTCCGGTGAGAAGGAAGGCGGTGTGGCTAAGGATGCAGAAAATGCATAATGTTAAGAATGACAGATATCTCTGATCTTAAGAAATACCCTAAGAGATCAATACTAAGGTACGTGAGTGGTCACACATCTATTGACTGAAGACTAAATTGGGGTCACATGATTTTATTTTATTTTGGTACTATTAGATCTATGCCGGATGGCTTGATGGCCGTCTTGTGCCTCCCGGCTGACACTGTATAGAATCTTCCCCGAAGAGCCAGCGACCATTGCCAGAGCAGCCTACCTCCATCGTCCGTGGTCGCGAGAGCTCTGACCAAAACTCCGCTCCCTGCCCCACCGCACTGTAGTGGTTGCGCTGCCCCCAGCCAATCCATGAAGACTTGCCGTCATCCAGATCCGGCGACGGCAGTACCTTCAACCCACAAAACTCCAAGATAGCCATGTAAGCGTTGTGTCTGCGGCGAACTTGCGCCACCACACCCTTATGTTAGACACCAGCCAACCGGCAGCCTAGCAGCTCCACTGCCTCGAGGGGTGATGCTTCCCTTTGGGAAACAATTGGCCCAAAATAAAAATCAGACAACTGACGCCAAAATAAAGTGATTTGAGATGAGTGTACGACCTATCTTGCGGCCCGGTGAAGTAGGTAGCTCCAGCTGCTGAGTCGGTAAGGAAGGCGCGGTTGCGGTGGCTACAGGTGACAGAAAAGCAGAGATATCGTGACGGTGACGGCTACGGGGAAGCATCCCCAGGACCCTGCTGGACACTTCCGATGTTGGAGCCGCTCCGGCGCCATGCACAACGGCGAGAGTGAATCGCCTCCGGTACGGTTCACGCGACCGTCGTCGACGCAGCTCCGGTAGCACGGAGTAAGAGGCACACGACCTAGTGCACGGCAGCGCACGGACAACGTCTCCGGCATTGGGGATGGGGGCAGCAGTGAATTTGGTGCGGTATGGGGCGCCATGGAGGAGGCGCTGAGGTTTCGCGGCTGGGGAGAAGGAAGCTTCCAGGGAGAAGGTGATTTGGCACCCACGAGGTATGAATGGGGAATTGGGAGGGGTTGCCATGTCTTACGGACGCATTTTTCTGAAATGTGGGAGGAGTTACAGTTCTAGCCTTGCCTTTAGGCTTCTGGGCTTGGGTCTGTACACTAAGGGTCGGGATAGTAGAGTAAAGCTTCTCCCAAATAGTGCGTGCGAGCAATTTCGGGCGAGGAGGGCGTGTTTTGAAATAGTGGGCGCGAGCGATTTCGGCCGAGGAGGGCGTGTTTTGAAATAGTGGGCGCGAGTGATTTCGGCCGAGGAGGGGGTGTTTTGAAATAGTGGGTGCGAGCGATTTCGGGCGAGGAGGGCGTGTTTTGAAATAGTGGGTGTGAGCAATTTCGGGTGTGGAGGGTGTGTTTTGAAATAGTCGGTGCGAGCGATTTCTGGTGAGGAGAGGGTGTTTTGCCGTCCACATGTCATTTCGGTCGAGGAGAAGGTGCGCTTGGATGAAGTTACGAACCTACCCTCGATGTACAACAGGCCAATTGATGCGTGTCCCACATAGGCCGGTAATTTCGCGTCTCCCATTTATTTGCTCGGGCGAATTCCACCGAGTAGAGGGTGTTTAGCGGCTCATTCAAATTTTGGGATAACGAGCATCCACGTCTACCTTACCAAGTCGATTCCAATCAAATTTTGAAATATTAGCTTGCGACTTCTTTTTTAGATGGAGAGATGATGCTCGGGACTAATGTGTTTTTACATGCTCATTTCTATTGATTTACTATATGACAAATAGTTGACCCACTCAAAATGGGCATCAAACCCAAAATGAAATAGCTCGATTCAATTAAATAGCTCGTTCACCAGGTCAAAATAGTGAACTAAATCCAAAATTGAACACCTCAATTGAGTAGCATGTTGTACAATATTATAGTACTCCATGAACATGTTGAAAGTCAAATTAATGAACTTGTTTGATACGCATATCTCCATTCATGTGTGGATTGCACACAACATGTTCTCCAATTTAAATATTTGAATGCAAGTTTATATCGAAACATGGCTTATATCAGTCTTTGATGCATAAAACGCGACCTCGCCCTCTCCCGGACTCCTGCTCTCTCTCTCGCCGACAATCTTCAATTCTCTCGCACGCATCCAACACACAAACCTTGTCGGTCTCTCTCTCTCTCTCTCTCTGTTTGTGTGTGTGTGTGGGGGGGGGGTCTTTTTAGTTTGCATGCATATATACTCCAGGTATAGGTCTCTCTTGCACACTATGTATGATTTGCTAGTCCAAGCTAAATATATTTGGTGCACTCATCATACGCACACAAATTCCCTGGCTCGTTGCCCGTAACTCTCTCACGCACCACTCTATCGTCTCGGAGCTCTTCCCTCTCTCTCTCTCTCTCTCTCACTCTCCATCTTCCTGGGTCACACATACACATGCATATCTCACCCACACTTGATAGACCCATCTAAAACTCTATCTCTCTCCCTCATTCTCTCTCCATCTCACACGCACGAACACACACACAAACTCATGCCTAGACAAGTATGATGGTCTCTCACTCAATTGTAGGCACACGCAGTCTCCCATGTATGTATATGACTAGCTAATTCTTAGTCTCCATCACAAACATGTGCATGGTCTATCTTGATTTCTCTCGGGGCATCTTTCTATCGCACACGCACCTCGTCCCTCAATCTCCCACCCATATAGTCCCCTCACGGTCTCGAGAGGATCTCTCTATCAAAAACACACCCTCTCTCCCTCCCCATGTGTCCATCTTCTCCATGAGTCCCTCTCGACCTTTGTTCCTTGTTGGCTAGACCTCTATTGGACATGTGCTATAGGGGTGTATCTCTCTGTTGCAAACAATCACGCACTAGCTATCTTCGTGTATCTCCTCACCTCGCTTTTCTATCTCGGAGTTGCATGCGTGATATGTTTGCACAAGAAACAAACACACACACACACACTCTCTCTAATTTATCGTTTGTTGTACCTTTCTCTTTCACACATATACTCTTTTTGCACACTCACTTATTCTCCTTCACACGCACTTGATCTCTCTTGACTTAGGCACTCTCTTCGGTCCATAGCATATAGATTTATTGAAAAGTCAAACATCACAAAGTTTGACCATGTACGTGGAGAAAGGCATTTACATCTAGAACGGCAAACATATACCATTAGATTCATCATGAAATATAGTTTTGTATAATGTATCTTTGGTATTGTACATATAAATAATATTTGCATAAACCTAGTCAAAGTTTCCAAAGTTCGACTTCTAAAAAATTTATATTCACTGCATTATCGAGCGGATGGAATATCTCTTTCCCCCTATGAGCTATCTGATGCACCACTCAGCCTTATCGGGGCTCCTCTATCTTTCTCAAACTTTATATCTCACTGGTTCACACATGCACATGTCTTGCTCGCGCTACATAGACCCATATTTTGACCTGAATCGGTCCGACCGAGTTTGCTGATTCGGTCCCACCGAATTTGGGAATCTATGTGTAACGGCTAGATTCTCTGTGGACGCTATATATACCCCTCCACCCACTCTTCATTCATGGAGAGAGCCATCAGAACATACCTACACTTCCACTACTCATTTTTTGAGAGAAAACCACCTACTCATGTGTTGAGACCAGATATTCCAATCCTACCATATGAATCTTGATCTCCAGCCTTCCCCAAGTTGCTTTCCACTCAAGTCATCTTTCCACCATAGCCAAATCTGTGTGAGAGAGTTGAGTGTTGCGGAGACTATCACTTGAATCACAAGAGCAAGGAGTTCATCAACAACAGACCATATATTACCTTTTGGAGAGTGGTGTCTCCTAGATTGGTTATGTGTCACTTGGGAGCCTCCATCAAGATTGTGGAGTTGAACCAAGGAGTTTGTAAGGGCAAGGAGATTGCCTACTTTGTGAAGATCTACCCTAGTGAGGCAAGTCCTTCGTGGGTGATGACCATGATGGGATAGACAAGGTTGCTTCTTCATGGACCCTTCATGGGTGGAGCCCACCGTGGACTCCCGCAGCCATTGCCCTCCGTGGGTTGAAGTCTCCATCAACGTGGATGAACGATAGCACCACTTATCAGAACCACGCCAAAATCATGATGTCTCCAATTTCGTTTGCACACTCCAATCCCATCCCTTTACTTTCTTGCAAGTTGCATGCTTTACTTTCCACTGCTCATATACTCTTTGCATGCTTGCTTGAATTGTATTGTGTATGCTTGAAATTGTGTTAATCTACCACCTCAACTTGAAAAACTTAAAAACTGCCAACTTTGTTTGTTGAGGGTCTAATCACCCCTGTGTAGACACCTCTTCTCGATCCTTTCAATTGGTATCAGAGCTTTGGTCTCCATTTCTTTGGTTTAATCACCATTGGAGGAAGATGGATGAGTCTACATTAGGGAGTCTTAGACGTAGAGTGCCTGTGCTTGATGGAGATTTCTTTAGTGAGTGGAAAAATGAGATGCTTGGAATTTTTCATGAATATCACTTGAACAAGTACATTACTACTCCTTGTAAACCCCTTGTTGACCCCTTGCATCCTACCCATGATGAGTCTCTTCACATGATTCACAATCATAGAACTATCAATATTATCACTAGAGGATTGCCTAGAAATTTGATTGGTCACATGCGTACTCTTGAATGTGCTCATACTATATGGAGATTTCTTGAGGAATGATTTCCAAACTACTCCTTGAAAAACTTAGATGAGATTCTTCACAAGTCTATTGCCTTGAATAAGATAAATCCCAACGATCCTAAGTTTGGAGATTATTTATTTGAGGTTACCAATATTATGCATGCCAAAGGAGATGTTGGAATCATTAGCAACATTATTTCTGATGCTATTAGAATTCATAGAGATGAACATTGTCAAAATCATATATCTAATGAATCACTCTCTCTAGGAAATGATCATTTGCAAGATGATGTTGAACATAGATACTATGATGAGGATGATGATAATGACTTTGATCTTGAAGAGTCTATGAGAGACTTTGGTCTTATGGCAAACCTTCGGGGCTACATGGCTGCAGGAAAGGAATGGGTCCTTGATAGTGGATGTACCGATCACATGATTGGAGATAAAGATATGTTTCTTGAGCTTGCTGAAAATGACGACCCTCGAAAGTATGTCACTTTCGGTGATAACTCAAAGGGTAAGGTCGTTGGCCTCGCTAAGGTGGCCATCTCACATGATAGCTCCATACAAAATGTTATGCTCGTTGAATCTCTTGGCTATAATCTATTTTCAGTATCTAGACTAGCTGACTTTGGTTTCAATGTCCTATTTACTAAAGTAGATTGACAAGTGTTTCAAAGAGATAATCATAAAATGGTCTTTACCGGCATACGTAGAGGTGATCTATACATTGTTCATTTCACTAAAAAGGCTCAACCTAGAACTTGCTTAATTGCTAAATCTTCCAAAGGCTGGTTGTGGCATAGATGGTTAGGTCATGTGGGCATGCGAAACCTTGACAAGCTTATTAAAGGTGATTATATCCTTGGTGTTAAAGATGTCATATTTGATAAGGATAGACTTTGCAGCGCTTGCCAAGCAGGAAACCGGGTTGGAGGAAGCCACCCCGTGAAGAACATCATGACCACGAGAAGACCACTCGAGCTACTTCACATGGATCTTTTCGGTCCCAACACCTACAAAAGTTTCAATGGTAACTCGTTTGGACTAGTCATCGTTGATGTTTTTTGAAGATTTACGTGGGTGTTCTTTCTCAATGATAAATCGCATGTTCAAAGATCTTCAAAAACTTCTCTAGGAAGGCCCAAAACCAATTTGAAGTGAAGATCAAGAAGGTTTGCACCGACAACGGAACAAAGTTCAAGAACGCCTATGTGGACACCTTTCTTGACGAAGTTGGGATCTCACATGAGTTCTAGGCTATGTACACACCTCAGCAAAATGGAGTTGTTCAGAGGAATAACCATACACTCATCCAAATGGTGAGAACGATGCTTGATGAATACAGGACGCCAAAACAATTTTGGGCAGAAGCGGTTGAGACAGCTTATCATGCAACGAATCGTCTATATCTTCACAAGCTACTCGGCAAGACGGCATACGAGCTCCTCACTGGTAACAAACCCCAAGTTGGGTACTTTCGAGTATTCGGCTCAAAGTGTTACTTTCTTGACAAGCATCATCGTTCAAAATTTTCTCCTAAGTCTCATGAAGGTTTCCTACTCGATTATGGCTCAAGCTCTCACACTTACCGTGTCTACAACAATTTCACCCAGAAGGTTGAAGAGACGGTAGATGTGAAGTTTGATGAATCTAACGGCTCGCTAGTAGAGCAATTGCCAATTGATGTAGGTGACAAAGATCCTTCGGAAGCAATCTAAGACTTGTCTATCGGCAAGATTCGCCCAACTGAGGTGAAGGAGAGTACCTCGTCTGTCTAAGTGGAAGCCTGAACCTCATGCCAAGGTGAACCACGAGTTGACTTGGAGGCATCCACAAGTGGGACACGTCAAGACGATGAGAACGAGGATGTACAACAAGATGAACCTCGACGACCTCCTTCTCCACCTCCACTTGAAAACGATCACGCCAGCAACAACTAAGAAATACAAGAAGAAGAACAAAACAATGAAGAGGATGTTCCACCCCGGCCCAAACAAAATCTATCACGAGTTTGAGCAAGAGTCTCAATACATCATCCCGTCGAACAAATCTTTGACGACATTCAAACCGGGAGAATTACTCGCTCTAACTCGTTTGGCTAACATTTGTGAACATTACTCATTCATTTCTAGCATTGAACCTATGAAGGCTGAAGAAGCTTTGGAAGATCCGAATTGGATAAATTCCATGCACGAAGAGCTACACAACTTTGAGAGGAACCTAGTATGGACGTTGGTTGAGAAGCCCAATGAGAAGCACAATGTCATTGGACCCAAATGGGTATTTCAAAACAAGCAATATGAAGATGGACAAGTTGTACGCAACATGTCTCGTATTGTTGCTCAAGGCTACACTCAAGTCGATGGTATGGACTACGGTGAGATTTATTCCCCCGTTGCTAGAATTGAGTCCATTCGCATCTTACTTGCCTATGCCAATCATCATGACATTACCTTATATCAAATGGACATCAAAAGTTATTTTCTCAATGGTGAAATTTAGGAGGAAGCTTATGTTAAACAACCTCCCGGCTTTGTTAATCCTAAGAAACCCAACCATGTTTAAAAACTTCACAAAGCTCTTTATGGTCTTAAGCAAGATCCTAGAGCTTGGTATAAATGCTTGACTAAGTTTCTTCTTGATAAAGGGTTTGAAATTGGTAAAATCGATTCTACACTCTGAACCAAAAGGGTTAATGGAGAATTATTTTTGTGCCAAATTTATGTTGATGATATCATATTTGGATCAACTAACCCTCATTTTAGTGAGAAGTTTGGGAAGCTTATGTCGGAGAAGTCTGAGATGTCTATGATGAGTGAACTCAAGTTCTTTCTTGGTATGCAAATCAATCAAACTAAGGAGGGAACCTTTATATCTCAAACGAAGTATACCAAGGACTTATTCAAGAAGTTCAACATGCAAGAATGCAAAGGTATGAATACCCCCATGCCTACTAGTGGACATCTTGACTTGACAAAGGATGGCGAACCGGTTGACCAAAAGGTTTACCGCTCTATGATTGGTTCATTGGTATATCTATGTGCCTCCCGTCCCAATATAATGCTAAGTGCGTGCATGTGTGCACGATATCAAGAAGCCCCCAAAGAGTGTCATCTTAAGGCTGTCAAAAGGATAGTGAGATACTTAATACATACACCAAATTTTGGCATTTGGTATCCTAAGGGGTCTTCTTTTGATCTTGTTGGCTACTCCGACTTGGACTATGCTAGTGACAAGGTCGATAGAAAGTCCACTTCGGGTACTTGTCAATTTCTTGGTAGATCTCTTGTGTCTTGGTCCTCCAAGAAGCAAAACTCGGTATCCTTATTCACCGCCAAAGCGGAATACATTGCCGCTGGTTCATGTTGTGCTCAACTACTTTGGATGACCCAAACTCTTAAAGATTATGGGATATATGTGAAACATGTTCCATTGCTTTGTGACAATGAGAGTTCTATTAAGATTGCTCATAATCCCGTGCAACATTCTCGAACAAAGCATATTGAAGTTCGTCATCATTTCATTCGAGATCATGTTGCTAAGGGAGATATCAAACTTAAGCATGTTCGTACGAACAAGCAATTGGCGGATATATTCACTAAAACACTTGATGAGAAAGTGTTTTGCAGGTTGAGAGGTGAATTGAACATCATTGATGCCTCAAATTTGGAGTAGAAACTCCATGTGGTTGCATGCAAGGCATGAGACTTACTATGGCTAATCCTTGACCATTCTCTTATGATGATGATCATATGTCTTGGATACTCTTGTACTCCTGCATGCTATCTAACCCTTGTAGGTACTTGGATAAGCCCAATTGTATGAGATTGCAACTCAATCACATTGTAAGCAATCTCTACATCTCCAAGTCTCTACAATGGTGGATGAATACAAGGAAGTACGAATCCATTCAATATATCCTTTGACAAATTCCATATATCAAATTTCAATTGATATCAAATTTTATGATTGGCACTTTGGATACACAAGTGCTCTTCCTTGCAAGACTAACCCATGTAGGAAGATGAACTTCAACTGCAAGTGGTGCTCCCAACTCTTGATGATCTACGTCAACTTGAGCACCCTACACAAGTTCAAGTACATGAACAAGTTTATCACCACCACCCAAGGTATGTCATTCCATCTTAGAGAAGCTTAACCCGAAGACATGGGTCAAAGCAACTCAACAAGATGAGAATACATCAAAATGCTTGAACGAAAAACGGCAACTCCATTTTGAGCTTAAACGATGAGTATGATCTATGATCAAGTGTCTTCACTTGACTCCGATGTCAATATACTCTAACATAGGTGACTGTGTTACCGACCAATTCTAGATGAAGTTCTCTGTTGTTTCTTTGTGCTCTTGCATTTGTCTCATGCATGCTAGTTCTCCTTTCAAAAAACATCATCTAGATTTCTTTTCTTTTCTTTTTTTTGTTATTTTCTGCATTACCCTTCATCCAATTCATTGCAAATCATTTAGTTAATTCCTTCCATATCCTTGTGAGATCTTATTTGGCTAGTGAGCTGAGGTGAAAAGAAGTTACTCTCTGGGATGAACTCGGTCTCACCAGATTGAATTCTTCGGATGAACCGAATCAACTCGGTGCCACCGATTGCAACCACTCAGTGCTACCGATTTCAGTCCTGAGACAAAATCTGTGTCACTTGCATTCTGCATATTTGTCCCAGCTCCACTCTTTGTAACTTGTCCTCGACCAGCATCAATATTACATGTGGCTTTGTAATGTGACTCCAGGACCAAACCTAATTGACTCATGCTCCAGAAGTCCCTTCATGGAAATTGATGTCTAAGGGGGAGAGATAGCACATCAAAGCTTATCACATAAGAGAGAATGCACTCATAAAAGCTTCTCCTGATGCTCTTATTCTTAAGAGGAAAGTTGTCTCATGTCTTCAAGAGGGGAAAGGCATGATAGTATATGTTATGACTCTATCTGCTCTGGTTACTTTTTTGTTTCCGATTTTGTGGTACCCTATCTACTCCCATTATCCCATGTTAGATTCGGGGGGAGGAAGACATCTAAGGGAATAAAATCTTTGGAATTCATTGCATATCTTTATTCTTGGGGACATGTCAATATCCAAATAGAGTACCTAGTACTCACACTCTACATGTCATCCTAGTCTTGGTATTCTTGTGCTCTTTAGTTCTTGTTCTGTCTAGTAAATGTTCTTGTGTTATCTAACCTTGTTTACCTAGGTACATCTTCTTCAAGCTAGCTCAAGACCACAAGGACAGTATATGCATCACAGTCATGTGCATGAAGATCTCTTGCGGAGGTACATATTGTTTGCATGAGATACTCATGAACATGAAGGTATAATTCCAGTACCTATATCATTTGCTCTGATGCATATAGCCAAGACACATGTAACTCATTGCTTTCTCTGCACATGTTTATGCATTCTCATACTCTTATGATCTATCATCACATGATTGCATACATGTAGGGGGAGCCAATGCATGTTGCATGTCCTTCCAAAGCTTTACTTGCTATTCTCTTATATCTTTATCTAAAGCTTTGATGTATGTTGTCGTCAATTACCAAAAACGGGGAGATTGAAAGCAAAAGTGCTCCCTGGGTGATTTTGGTAATTCATGACAACATATCTCTTGTTGGACTAACACTTCTACCTAGTGCATTTCAGATAAGTTCAACATTGGAGTGGCATGGACATGGACAAGAGGATGTGGAATCCCTTCAAGATACTAAGGACAAATATTGGAAAAAGCTCAAGACTCTACATTTTCAATTCTAGTGATCCAAGATCACATTGAGTCCATAGGAAAGCCAATACTATTAAAAGGGGATGAGGTGTTGCTTAATGACTTGCTTGCTCAAAGTGCTTAGTGATATGCTCCAAAACCCCCAGCCACTTTCTCACATCCACATGTCCTAAACCTAAAAGTCAAACTCGGACCCACCGACTTTGTCTATCCGGTGCCACCGAGTTTCATCTTATTCAGCCACTGCCAAACCCTAGTCACTTCGGTCTCACCAAGATGGGCTTACCAACTCTCTGTGATCTATTGCAACATTTTCGGTCTAACCGAGTTTGTGCAGTCGGTCCCATCGAGTTTGCTTGACCAACCCTCTTTTTACTCATTACCAAAATCAGTCTCACCAAGTTTGAGTATTCGGTCAAACCGAGTTGAGGTTTTACCCTAACCCTTGCACATCGGTCCCACCGAGATGACTATACCGGTCCCAGCGAAAACTCTAACGTTCATATTTTGACCTGAATCGGTCTGACCGAGTTTGCTGATTTGGTCCCACCAAGTTTGGGAATCTGTGTGTAACGGCTAGATTTTGTGTGGAGGCTATATATACCCCTCCACCCACTCTTCATTTGTAACGCCCTGGATTCGATGCGCTAGGTGTCTGCTAGTTATTCACCGTCATTGCCATGTCATTTGCTTGCGTGTTGCACTTTGCCATGTCATCATATGCATTTCGTATCATGTCATCATGTGCATCTCATTTCGCATTCATGTTCGTCTCATGCATCCGAGCTTTTTCCCCGTTGTCCGTTTTGCAATCCGGCACTCCTATGTCCTCCGGCGTCCCCCTTTTGTCTCCCGTTGTGAGCGGGTATTAAACTTTCTCGGAATGGCCCGAGGTTTGCCAAGCGGCCTTGGTATAGCACCGGTAGACCGCCTGTCAAGTTTCGTGCCATTTGGAGGTCGTTTGATACTCCAACGGTTAACCGGGTAACCGCAAAGCCCTCTTTTGTGTGCAGCCCAACACCCCTTCCAAAGTGGCCCAAAACCCAGAAAACTCCCCTCCATGCTCTCGGTCGTTCGTGTACGATCGCGTGGCCGAAAAACCGCTCCTCATTTGGACTCTCCTAGCTCCCTCTACCTATATATTAGCCCTCCCCCGTCCAAATCGCAGTCCAAACCCTAGCTTCTTCCTCCTCCCGCCGACGGACACGTCCGCCCGCCGACGGACATGTCGGCTCACCGCCCCGCCCAATCCGATCGCGCCACGTGTCGCTCCAGCGCCCGCCGCCGCCGCCGGCCCGCTGGGCCCGCGGGAGGCCCGCCCGGCCCGTCCGCCGCCGCCGCTCGCCCGCGCGCCCACCGCCGCGCCCGCGCCGGCGCCGCCGCCACCGGTTGCCGCCCAGCCGCCTCGATCCGCGCCGCCAGGCCCCGCCTCCGTCTGCCTCGCCGTCCCTCCCGCGCCGTCGGGCTCCCTCCGCCGCGCCCGAGGCTCCCTCGCCGCCGTCGCCCCGTCAAACCCCGCCGCCGCCGGGCTCCCCTCCGTCCGTCGGAGGTGCGCAACCGCGTCCGCCGCCGCGGGCCTCGCCCTCCACTCAGAGCTGCTCCATGCCCCGCCGCCCTTCGCCTCGCTCGCCGCCGGTGAGATCCCGGCCGGGGAAGGACCCCGCTGGCCGGATCCGCCACCCGTGCCGCGGGATCGGGTCTCCGCCGCCCCGGAGCTCGCCGGACTCCGTCGGCCTCGCCGGAGCTCTCCGCTGCCGGGTCGCGGATCCGCGACCCGCTTCGTCCGCGACCCGCTTCGTCTCTGACCCGATCCGCGTTGTTTTTTTCGCGAGGTGATAATTTTGTCCAAGTCCCGTATATTCATACATTATCATGCCATGTTCATCATGCTGTATCTCTGCACCCGTAGCTCCGTTTCGTGCGTGTAATATGTCAAATTGTTCGCCTCGACAAGTACTTCATTTAATTCCATTGCACCATGTTCATTTGAGCTCATATTGATGCCCGAAATGCTGTTGGAAAAGTGCATGTTGATGTTAATCTGCTGAAACTGTTATAACTTGCTCATTTGTCATTTTTGCCATGTTTGATATGTGCATCCTATGAGCATGAGCTCTACATGTATGTTGATCTATGCCATGCCATCTTTCCAGTGGTGCCAACCATGTATTTTTGTGAGTTGTGTGCTGAGTGCATCAAGCTTGTTAAGGAGGGTACTTGCTGTTGCTGTTTTCCTCACAGATTCTGTTATATTTTGTTGCTATGTTAACATGTTGCTACTAATCATTCTATGCATAATCTAGAGATGTTCTATAAACATGTTTTGATCTACATGTTATGCCCTATCCATCCATGCCCCTGGTTGCATTTATAGCTTGCTGTAGATTGTTCATATCCGGCTCCAAATTTGCTTGATAATGTTGCTATCAGCCTGTTAACATTAAGTTCAATGTTTCCATGATTGTTTCCTAGTGATCCATGCACCCTATGAACTTGTTCTTGCCATGCTTACCTTCATAAACATGTCTTCTTACTGTTGGTTGCCTTGCCATGCCATGTATTGCTCTGTGGTGAGTGGTTCAGGCTCACGAACATGCCTACTTATTGTTGTTCCTGTCATGTATGAATCTGTAATATAACTTGCCATGTTTACATGGGTGCCATCATATTTTCTGTGCCTTTTTGGCTCATGGTCAGTAAGGGACTTTTGATCTATGCTATTAGTAGTTTCATGCCATGCCTTTTCTTGCCATGATATGTTCCTGTAACATGTTGTTTGCTTGCTCTAAACATTGCAACCTGATGTTATTTCCTGATAAGTCTGAAACTGTTATTATTTGCAATCTTACCATGTGTTTTTGAGCATGTTCTAATTGTTTTTGGAGATAGCTCAGTGTTCATGTTTTGTTATGCTTTACCTGTACTTCATGCCCATGCCTTTTGTTATTATGTTGAGGTCCTGTATCATATTGTTTTGATGCTTGCAATATGCCTAGTTGCTATTTTGGACAGATTGTTGCTATGACTTGTATAGTGTATGTGTTGCACCGTTGCTCCGTTTTGAGTGTGCTCTATATGAAACTTGCTTGATTTTGCATGTAGCTTCATATTATCATGTTGCATCCTTGTTTTGAGGTGTTTGCTTGATGTTTGTTTGAATTTTGCATCAATGCCATGTTTAACTTGTTTTGCTCATATCTTCTAGGTCGTAGCTCCGAATCTAATGAACTTTATATGTAACTTGACCAGAATGTCGTGTAGATCATCTTGGTGCATATTAACTTGCTGTTTAACAACTTGAACATAAGGTTTATTCAGATCTGGACTAATTTCGAAATTTGCGTATGAGGACTTACCGGAACTGTTATATGTTGTTTCCGGCCTCATTTAAACTTGCCTTGATATGTTGTTCTTGTTTGAATCATCTCTTGCCATGAGTAGCCTCATGTAGCTTTGTCGTACATCATGCTTGTTGTGCATCATGCCTTGTCTATGTGTGGTGTGTTTACCATGTTGTGTGCTTCTTCTCGATAGTTCCCGTTTTGTTGCGATCGTGAGGATGCGTTCGTCTACCTGTGGTTCGTCTTCGTGGCTTCATCTTCTTCATGGACTCGTTCTTCTTCCTTGAGAGATTTCAGGCAAGATGACCGCTACCCTGGATCTCACTACTATCATTGCTATGCTAGTTGCTTCGTTCTATCGCTATGCTGCGTTACCTATCATTTGCTCTTCAAGCCTCCCCAAATTGCCATGAACCTCTAACCTTTGACACCCTTCCTAGCAAACCCTTGTTTGGCTATGTTACCGCTTTTGCTCAGCCCCTCTTATAGCATTGCTAGTTGCAGGTGAAGTTGAAGATTGCTCCATGGTGGACAGGGTTATGTTGGGATATCACAATATCTCTTATATTATTAATGCATCTATATACTTGGTAAAGGGTGGAAGGCTCGGCCTTATGCCTGGTGTTTTGTTCCACTCTTGCCGCCCTAGTTTCCGCCATACCGGTGTTATGTTCTGGGATTTTGCGTTCCTAACGTGGTCGGGTGATTTATGGGACCCCCCTGACAGTTCGCTTTGAATAAAACTTGTCCAGCAAGGCCCAACCTTGGTTTTACCATTTGCCTCACCACCACCTATACCCTTCCCTTGGGTCGGCCAACCCAAGGGTCATCTTTATTTTAGCCCCCCCAGGCTAGTGCTTCTCTAAGTGCTGGTCTGAACCGGGCAGACTGCGGGGCCCCCTCTGGGCAACTCGAGGTCTGGTTTTACTCGTAGGCTGACCTATCCGGTGTTGCCCTGAGAACGAGATATGTGCAGCTCCTATCGGGATTGTCGGCGCATCGCGCGGCTTTGCTGGTCTTGTTTTACCATTGTCGAAATGTCTTGTAAACCGGGATTCCGAGACTGATCGGATCTTCCTGGGAGAAGGTATATCCTTCGTTGATCGCGAGAGCTTATCATGGGCTAAGTTGGGACACCCCTGCAGGGTATAAACTTTCGAGAGCCGTGCCCGCGGTTATGTGGCAGATGGGAATTTGTTAATGTCCGGTTGTAGATAACTTGACACCTGATCCGAATTAAAACGCATCAACCGTGTGTGTAGCCGTGATGGTCTCTTCTTGGCGGAGTCTGGGAGTCAACACGGTTTCTGTGTTATGATTGACATAAGTAGGAGTTCAGGATCACTTCTTGATCATTTCTAGCTTCACGACTGTTCCGCTTGCTCTCTTCTCGCTCTTATTTGCGTTGGTTAGCCACCATATCATGCTTAGTCGCTGCTGCAACCTCACCACTTTACCCCTTCCTTTCCCATTAAGCTTTGCTAGTCTTGATACCCATGGTAATGGGATTGCTGAGTCCTCGTGGCTCACAGATTACTACAACAATAGTTGCAGGTACAGGTTATGCGATGATCGTGATGCGAGCGCGATGTTGCTTGTTTTGGAGTTTCTTCTTCTGCTTCTTAGATCCTGGAATAGGTTCCAGGTCGGCAGCCTGGGCTAGCAGGGTGGATATTGTTTGAGTTTCTATTTATGATTCATCCTAGTTGGATGTTGTTCCTGTATGATTGTATTGTTGTATTTGTGTGGCATTGTATGCCTCTTGTATGTATCCCCATCTATTATGTAATGTTGATGTAATGATATCCACCTTGCAAAAGCGTTCCAATATGCGGGTCTATCCTTGGTGGGACCTTCGAGTTCCTTTTGGATAGGGTCGCATATTGGGCGTGACAAGTTCGTATTAGAGCCTCGACCGACCCTAGGAGCCCCCTTGATTGATCGTGTAGTTTGGCCTTTGTTCAGTCTAGAAGAAAACTGTTTTCGGAGTCTAGTTATATCGGAGAGTAGGAATTCTTTTTACTCCTCTGCCCCTTCGTCGCTCTGGTGAGGATTCTTGACGTAGGTGTTTTGATTTACTCCTCTTCCCCTTCAATTTTTTCTTTAGGTTCACGCAGTTGGCTTCCCGATCGTTGGTTCTCAGCTCTTTTCATCCGGTGCATTTCTCGTCAAGTTGACTCGAGCCTCTTCTTCCTCGCCAAGTTCAAACCTCAGTTGTTTTATTTTCCCACCCGCCCTCCCCTTTTATTCCTCGGAATCAGAGTCCGTAATCGAGTATCCTTCCTACTCGTGCGAAGTCTTTGGTTTCTTTCCTCAATCATTTCAACTGGTGTTTTCTCTTCAAGATATTCGTCGATTCCCCTTCCAGTTGCCTGTGTGTTTTTCCCGCCCTCCCACCCCTTTTCTTCCCGGAGTCTGAGCATCTATTCGAGAAGCTATTTCATTCGTGCGGAGCCTCTTCAGTCTTCCCTCAATTATCTCAACAGGTGAATTCTCTTTTGTTTGAGATTCTTCATCTCTTTTTTTTACTTTTCCGGTGGATTCAATTCCATTTTTTGGTAGTGATTATATTCTTTCTCTCGGCTCAAGTGTTCTCCTTGCTCGTTTGCCTCTCGCCAGTTTATCCTTCCGGAGTGCTGAAGACATCTGAAGAGATTCGTCTGTGTTCCAATTAATTCGAGGTTGTCACCTCATTCAAATATTTCAACCATTCCAGTGCATCATCTACCCCTTCAACAATCCTTTTTCAACTGTGTTTTCTTCAGTGGGCCCTAACCCACAGGTCTTTTTCCAGGATCTTACCTGACTCTTCTAATTCTCCCAGGGTTATTCTCAAATTCTTTTCAAGTGTGACGTAAGAATGAATTTCATCAGTCACATGCCTTTTCCAAGATCGATTTCAAATCATTTCATTGTTGGCTCAACCTCTTTGCTTTTCATTCTCCCGGAGTATCTCAGTAATTTTGGTGATGTCTCTCGTCGTCATTTGAAGATTGAAGAAGAGTTTTTCCTCTAAATCTTGTCCGTTCTCCCGGAGATTCGCGGTGCTAGCTCGATGTTATCCTATCAAATTGTTTCAAGTCATGCAAATTCTTTTCATCCATACGGAGCATTTCAGGAGTTGTTTTTCCATTTCTTTTCACCGGAGGCCATCATTCCAATTATCGTTCTTTATTTATCCCGGTGCTTCGTTCAAGTATTCTTCAATCAGTTCGCGATCTCTACGTTCTCGTCTCTCTAAATTCCCTCAAGTGCCTTCGTGCTTTTCTAATTCGTCCCGGTGATTCATTCTCTTTCACCAGTATTTTCCGAATTCTAACGGTGGTTCTTTAAGATTCTTTTCCTTCATTATCATTTTAATTCATTCGTTCTTTCCAATCCTACCGGTGGTTCATGAAGACCTTCTCAAGTTTGCGATATGTCACTTCTCAATCCTTTTCAAGAAGAATAAGTAGTAAGCAAAAATCCATTGCTTGTGATCAATTTAATTTGCCGAAGGATAAGCATACAATAAATCTTATTCTTATTTCATCCAAGTGAGTAATCCTTTCCTTCGGAGTTTATTCTTGATGAATAAATTCTAGTTCCAAGTGTGTCCATCTTTTCTTTTCCGGAGTTCAAATTTCCTCTGCCATTTCGTCGGAACCTCCATATAAAGCATCGCAAGACTAATCTTATTCTTTCATCCTTCATTATATCTCATCATCCTTTTGTCACCGGAGTTCTTCATGGTGGTTCTTCGTGATTCAATTCATTCTTCAAGAGTTCATAAAGTACCATTCCATCCTCTCGAGTTCTTGTTCTAATCCTCCCTTTTTCAGCCGGAGTGCTGCCTAAATCCTTTCAGACTTATTCGTTTCTTTTCTCATTCTAACCACTCCGGTTAGAACGAGTGGTTTCATAGTCTATCTGATTCCATGAGCTTTCGATTCTCGTCATTCTCATCGTTCCTCTCTTCTTCTCGAGTGCTCTCGATTCTTTTGCTCTTTATCTTGAGTTCTTGTTTCACCTCATCCCTTTTTCCTTCCATCTCGGTCCTAAGATCTCGGGACGAGATCTCTTGTTAGTGGAGGAGTGTTGTAACGCCCCGGATTTGATGCGCCAGGTGTCTGCCAGTTATTCGCCATCGTTGCCATGTCATTTGCTTGCGTTTTGCACTTTGCCATGTCATCATATGCATTTCATATCATGTCATCATGTGCATGTCATTTCGCATTCATGTTCGTCTCATGCATCCGAGCTTTTTCACCGTTGTCCGTTTTGCAATCCGGCACTCCTATGTCCTCCGGCGTCCCCCTTTTGTCTCTCGTTGTGAGTAGGTATTAAACTTTCTCGGAATGGCCCGAGGTTTGCCAAGCGGCCTTGGTATAGCACCAGTAGACCGCCTATCAAGTTTTGTGCCATTTGGAGGTCGTTTGATACTCCAACGGTTAACCGGGTAACCGCAAAGCCCTCTTTTGTGTGCAGCCCAACACCCCTTCCAAAGTGGACCAAAACCCAGCAAACTCCCCTCCATGCTCTCGGTCGTTCGTGTACGATCGCGTGGCCGAAAACCGCTCCTCATTTGGACTCTCCTAGCTCCCTCTACCTATATATTAGCCCTCCCCCGTCCAAATCGCAGTCCAAACCATAGCTTCTTCCTCCTCCCGCCGACGGACACGTCCGCCCACCGACGGACATGTCGGCTCACCGCCCCGCCCAATCCGATCGCGCCACGTGTCGCTCCGGCGCCCGCCGCCGCCGCCGGCCCGCTGGGCCCGCGGGAGGCCCGCCAGCCCGTCCGCCGCCGCCGCTCGCCCGCCGCCGCGCCGGCGCCGGCGCCGCCGCCTCCGGTTGCCGCCCCGCCGCCTCGATCCGCGCCGCCAGGCCCCGCCTCCGTCTGCCTCGCCGTCTCTCCCGCGCCGCTGGGCTCCCTCCGCCGCGCCCGAGGCTCCCTCGCCGCCGTCGCCCCGTCAAACCCCGCCGCCGCCGGGCTCCCCTCCGTCCGCCGGAGGTGCGCCGCCGCGTCCGCCGCCGCGGGCCTCGCCCTCCACTCCGAGCCGCTCCATGCCCCGCCGCCCTTCGCCTCGCTCGCCGCCGGCGAGATCCCGGCCGGGGAAGGACCCCGCCGGCTGGATCCGCCACCCGTGCCGCGGGATCGGGTCTCCGCCGCCCCGGAGCTCGCCGGACTCCGTCGGCCTCGCCGGAGCTCTCCGCTGCCGGGTCGCGGATCCGCGACCCGCTTCGTCCGCGACCCGCTTCGTCCGCGACCCGCTTCGTCCGCGACCCGCTTCGTCTCCGACCCGATCCGCGTTGTTTTTTTGGCGAGGTGATAATTTTGTCCAAGTCCCGTATATTCATACATTATCATGCTATGTTCATCATGCTGTATCTCTGCATCCGTAACTTTGTTTCGTGCGTGTAATATGTCAAATTGTTCGCCTCGATGAGTACTTCATTTCATTCCATTGAATCATATTCATTTGAGCTCATCTTGATGCCCGAAATGCTGTTGGATGAGTGCATGTTGATGTTAATCTGCTGAAACTGTTATAACTTGCTCATTTGTCATTTTTGCCATGTTTGATGTGTGCATCCTATGAGCATGAGCTCTACATGTATGTTGATCTATGCCATGCCATCTTTCCAGTGGTGTCAACCATGTATTTTTGTGAGTTGTGTGCTGAGTGCATCAATCTTGTTAAGGAGGGTACTTGCTGTTGCTGTTTTCCTGACAGATTCTGTTATATTTTATTGCTATGTTAACATGTCGCTACTAATCATTCTATGCATAATCTGGAGATGTTCTATCAACATGTTTTGATCTACATGTTATGCGCTATCCATCCATGCCCCTGGTTGAATTTATAGCTTGCTGTAAATTGTTCATATCTTGCTCCAAAGTTGCTTGATAATGTTGCTATCAGCCAGTTAACATTAAGTTCAATGTTTCCATGATTGTTTCCTAGTGATCCATGCACCCTATGAACTTGTTCTTGCCATGCTTAGCTTAATAAACATGTCTTCTTACTGTTGGTTGCCTTGCCATGCCATGTATTGCTCTGTGGTGAGTGGTTCAAGCTCACGAACATGCCTACTTATTGTTGTTCCTGCCATGTATGAATCTGTAATATAACTTGCCATGTTTACATGGGTGCCATCATATGTTCTGTACCTTTTTGGCTCATGGTCAGTAAGGGCTTTTGATCTACGCTATTAGTAGTTTCATGCCATGCCTTTTCTTGCCATGATATGTTCCTGTAACATGTTGTTTGCTTGCTCTAAACATTGCAACCTGATGTTATTTCCTGATAAGTCTGAAACTGTTATTATTTGCAATCTTACCATGTGTTTTTGAGCATGTTCTAGTTGTTTTTGGAGATAGCTCAGTGTTCATGTTTTGTTATGCTTTACCTGTACTTCATGACCATGCCTTTTGTTATTATGTTGGGGTGTTGTATCATATTGTTTTGATGCTTGCAATATGCCTAGTTGCTGTTTTGGACAGATTGTTGTTATGACTTGTATAGAGTGTATGTGTTGCACCGTTGCTCCGTTTTGAGTGTGCTCTATATGAAACTTGCTTGATTTTGCATGTAGCTTCATATTATCATGTTGCATCCTTGTTTTGAGGTGTTTGCCTGATGTTTGTTTGAATTTTGCATCAATGCCATGTTTAACTTGTTTTGCTCATATCTTCTAGGCCGTAGCTCCGAATCTAATGAACTTTATATGTAACTTGACTAGAATTTCGTGTTGATCATCTTGGTGCATCTTAACTTGCTGTTTAACAACTTGAACATAAGGTTTATTCAGATCTGGACTAATTTCGAAACTTGCATACGAGGACTTACCGGAACTGTTATATGTTGTTTCCGGCCTCATTTAAACTTGCCATGATATGTTGTTCTTTTTTGCATCATCTCTTGCCATGAGTAGCCTCATGTAGCTTTGTCATGCATCATGCTTGTTGTGCATCATGCCTTGTCTATGTGTGGTGTGTTTACCATGTTGTGTGCTTCTTCTCGATAGTTCCCGTTTCGTTGCGATCGTGAGGATGCGTTCGTCTACGTGTGGTTCATCTTCGTGGCTTCATCTTCTTCATGGACTCGTTCTTCTTCCTTGAGGGATTTCAGGCAAGATGACCGCTACCCTGGATCTCACTACTATCATTGCTATGCTAGTTGCTTCGTTCTATCGCTATGCTGCGTTACCTATCATTTGCTCTTCAAGCCTCCCCAAATTGCCATGAACCTCTAACCTTTGACACCCTTCCTAGCAAACCGTTGTTTGGCTATGTTACCGCTTTTGCTCAGCCCCTCTTATAGCGTTGCTAGTTGCAGGTGAAGTTGAAGATTGCTCCATGGTGGACAGGGTTATGTTGGGATATCACAATATCTCTTATATTATTAATGCATCTATATACTTGGTAAAGGGTGGAAGGCTCGGCCTTATGCCTGGTGTTTTGTTCCACTGTTGCCGCCCTAGTTTCCGTCATACCGGTGTTATGTTCCTAGATTTTGCGTTCCTAACGCGGTCGGGTGATTTATGGGACCCCCCTGACAGTTCGCTTTGAATAAAACTTGTCCAGCAAGGCCCAACCTTGGTTTTACCATTTGCCTCACCACCACCTATACCCTTCCCTTGGGTCGGCCAACCCAAGGGTCATCTTTATTTTAGCCCGCCCCCCCCCCCCCCCCCCCCGGGCCAATGCTTCTCTAAGTGCTGGTCTGAACCGGGCAGACTGCGGGGCCCCCTCGGGCAACTCGAGGTCTGGTTTTACTCGTAGGCTGACCTATCCGGTGTTGCCCTGAGAACGAGATATGTGCAGCTCCCATCGGGATTGTCGGCGCATCGGGCGGCTTTGCTGGTCTTGTTTTACCATTGTCGAAATGTCTTATAAACCGGGATTCCGAGACTGATCGAGTCTTCCTGGGAGAAGGTATATCCTTCGTTGATTGCGAGAGATTATCATGGGCTAAGTTGGGACACCCCTGCAGGGTATAAACTTTCGGGAGTCGTGCCCGCGATTATGTGGCAGATGGGAATTTGTTAATGTCCGGTTGTAGATAACTTGACACCTGATCCGAATTAAAACGCATCAACCGTGTGTGTAGCCGTGATGGTCTCTTCTTGGCGGAGTCCGGGAAGTCAACACGGTTTCTGTGTTATGATTGACGTAAGTAGGAGTTCAGGATCACTTCTTGATCATTGCTAGCTTCACGACCGTTCCGCTTGCTCTCTTCTCGCTCTTATTTGCGTTGGTTAGCCACCATATCATGCTTAGTCGCTACTGCAACCTCACCACTTTACCCCTTCCTTTCCCATTAAGCTTTGCTAGTCTTGATACCCATGGTAATGGGATTGCTGAGTCCTCGTGGCTCACAGATTACTACAACAATAGTTGCAGGTACAGGTTATGCGATGATCGTGATGCGAGCGTGATGTTGCTTGTTTTGGAGTTTCTTCTTCTGCTTCTTCGATCAGGGGATAGGTTCCAGGTCGGCAGCCTGGGCTAGCAGGGTGGATATTGTTTGAGTTTCTGTTTATGATTCATCCGTAGTCGGATGTTGTTCTTGTATGATTGTATTGTTGTATTTGTGTGGCATTGTATGCCTCTTGTATGTATTCCCATCTATTATGTAATGTTGATGTAATGATATCCACCTTGCAAAAGCGTTCCAATATGCGGGTCTATCCTTGGTGGGACCTTCGAGTTCCTTTTGGATAGGGTCGCATATTGGGCGTGACATCATTCGCGTAGAGAGCCATCAGAACATACCTACACTTGCACTACTCATTTTATGAGAGAGAACCACCTACTCATGTGATGAGACCAAGATATTCCAATCCTACCATATGAATCTTGATCTCTAGCCTTACCCAAGTTGCTTTCCACTCAAATCAACTTTCCACCATAGCCAAATCTGTGAGAGAGAGTTGAGTGTTGGGGAGACTATCATTTGAAGCACAAGAGCAAAGAGTTCATCAACAACACACCATACATTACCTTTTGGAGAGTGGTATCTCCTAGATTGGTTAGGTGTCACTTGGGAGCCTCCATCAAGATTGTGGAGTTGAACCAAGGAGTTTGTAAGGGCAAGGAGATCGCCTACTTCATGAAGATCTACCCTAGTGAGGCAAGTCCTTCGTGGGCGATGGCTATGATGGGATAGACAAGGTTGCTTCTTCATGGACCCTTCATGGGTGGAGCCCTACATGGACTCCCGCAGCCGTTACCCTCCGTGGGTTGAAGTCTCCATCAACGTGGATGTACGATAGCACCACCTATCAGAACCACGCCATAAATCTCTGTGTCTCCAATTGCGTTTGCACACTCCAATCCCATCCCTTTACTTTCTTGCAAGTTGCATGCTTTACTTTTTGCTGATCATATACTCTTTGCATGCATTCTTGAATTGTATTGTGTATGCTTGAAATTGTGTTAATCGACCACCTCAACTTGAAAAACTTAAACACTGCCAACTTTTTTTGTTGAGGGTCTAATCACCCCCACCTCCAGACACCTCCTCTCGATCCGTTCACTTACGCCAACGCTATGCCGCGCCAGCTTTAGCTCCTGCCATCTTCCCCAAATTAATGCCGCGCCCTCCCTTCTTCTCCCTCAACTCAAGCAGCTCAACCTCTTCGACGTTGGCATCTCGAAGAAGGCTATGGATCACCTGCTCCGCAGCTGTACTACGCTCGAGTGCCTTCGTCTTCAGCAGATCCACAGGTTCATTAGCCTCCACATCGCCTCGACGAATTTCCGATGGATTTATGTGTCTTGCTGGCCCCACAACAAGACATCAATTGGGAAGAGATCACTCTAGCTGCTCCATGTTATGGTCACTGAGAATGCACATTTCCTTGAGAGATTGCTTGTATCTAATCAAGAAGGTCCAACAAAACTCAGGGTCACTGATGCGCCGAAGTTGACAGTGTTGGTGTACTCGTCTGCCGAATGCTCCGAACTCTTTATTGGATCCGTAATCGCTCAGGTACAGCACTCATCTTCTTCTCCGTCTTATTATAATTCACATTTTTAAATTTCTTCTTCATGTATTTACGATTGTCATCCAGAAAATGATTCCTACAAGCTTGCCCCAGTCTATGTGCACAACGAAGATCTTGGTAATAAAATCTATCAGCCCCAGTCTGGATCAAGTTGTTGGATTCCTTACATGCTTTCCGTGCACGGAGAAGCTACTCATCAAGGTGAAACTTCTTTCCTATTAGTAAACGGTAATCGCAATGTAGCTCAATTTTTTTCATAATTTTCCCAAATTACGATGACAAGTGTAGTGTTCAAAACTGCATCTACGTACTGCACCGAAAGAAATGTTTTTAGTATTTTTTTCTCACGTGATCACCTGCATCCATTTTTTGTTGTACTACTACTATAGTAGCCTAGGATAGTCATAGTGGCAAGTAACTTAGACTAGTAGCTCTATGGTTACCGTAAGAGCAAGTACTACCTTCGTCCTGGTTTACTCTTCCTATTTTGTATTATCAAAATTTGGCCATAGATTTAACTGACAAAATGTTAATGCATGTCACTAAAAATTATATCATTGGATTTGTATTTGAACATAATTTCAAATGCTATAATTTTTGGTGACAGGCATTGGCATTTTCTTAGGTAAATATATGGTCAAAATTTTACACTAAATACGAAGTAGTATAAAAGTGGGCCATAATGGCCCTCCACTATGTAGGCCAAAACACGTGCCAAATTAACTTGTGATGCATTTGGCATCGATGCCCCTCCATTGCTCACCTGGTGCCCAAATCTTGATCACCTACTTTGCTCCGGTGCCAAATTAAATTGCGCAATGAAAAAACACTTGCATGGGGGAGGGAGAGGACTGAGGCAATAAAAACACACTTGTTTGGGAGAGTGAGAGGCTGGTGTAGTTGGTTTGATTGATTTGTTTATACATGTGGGTATGTGTGCATAGAGGTGCCAACTCTCTCACATCGCTAGAGCAGCGCCAAAATATTTTGGTTGGACATCGACGCGTATTATGTGGCATACTTTTGATAAATATGGCATCGGCCACATAGTGGAAGGCAACAAATGCCCAAGCTCTTCACGTGCTCCTAGGTAAATGAGAGGAGAGAGAGAGAGACTAAAAAATTATCACTAGCCAGCCAACCCTATCGTATGCCTTGTTTCAAAAAAAACCTATCGTATGAGCGAATGATATTGGTACCTCTTGATGAAACAACAATCTTATACAGCCAACTGCTCTAATATGTTCTCTTCTTTTGCAGATAAAAAAAGACCCGAAAGTGAAAAATGTGCTGCACTATAACAATCTCATCGAATGCCTTGATCTCCATCTTACAGAAGTTGATTTGATCGACTATCGAGGCAGCACATCTGAGAATAAATTTGCTAGGTTCTTTGTTTTGGAGGCAAGTGTGCTTAAGGTAATGAGGTTTGGTGTTCTATGGTGCAACAATGAATGGCGTGCTAATCACCGCAAGCATCTAAGCCTAAATGACAAAGTCTTCTGAGAAGCTGAATTTTTTTTGGGACATCAAGTGGCCAGACTCTCAAAAATTTATTTTCCCATTAGGGACTTGTCAGGGTAGTGGATTTTAGTTTGTACGATAATGCTGCATCCACCTAAAGTAACAAAAGTTCTTACATAAACTTCCTAGTAATTCCCTCTTCGTAGGTGCAGCATTACTCCTAACATTTGTAATATCAGTTTGAAACTTGTAAATATTGTCGTGTCCTATTCCTGCGTTTTCAAAATCCTGCGAATCAAAGAGGTCCTGAGTTGGTGATGATGTTGTGCCTGCCATCTTTCACCAATAGCCGTCGAATCTAGATCTGACGCATAGAAACCAAACTTCTGCAATTTTGCAAAAAGATGCCCACACTAGTTCCCTATTTACAAACAACTCCTTGTCTCTCGTAATCAGCCATATCTCCTCCCCACCACATCTAGAAGGCCATGGAAAAATTTGGCGCGATGGCCACTACCGCTGCCGTCCACCCCCAATCTTGGTGTTCTGTGCAATGCACGGGCATGTACGCACGGGAAATTATGTCAAACATGGATAGTTGTAAGCAGGCTAGCTATACAACCATGATGATAGTGACTGCAGACGATGAGGCTGACTTTGGTATGCCGAACATGATGCCTACACTTAGGTGCCATCTCCGGCGCAGGGTCTTGCCACTTCACTGTAAGGAGCATCACATAATAATTTGACAAATGGGTAGTACGGTACTACTACATTGGTAGTACTACTACTTGTACTAGCACCACCATCTGGATTTAGTAGTACTACCACGTCCATCTAGATTTATTATTTGACTAGCAATATCTAGTAATGGCTAGCCTAGTATGCATGTCACGAAAATATACTACTCCCTCTGTAAATAAATACATGGTGTATTGTTTTATTTCTTCCGATAGATGGCTCAAATCTGAAGTCTCATCAATCAGACTACTATTGTACTCACCGAGCACTCAGCCGTGTAAGCTACCAACAAAAAATTGCAATCAAAGACTACTATTGTACTCCCTTCGTACTGGTGCATTAGTCACGTTACGAAAACCAAATACTAGTAATCCCAAAACTTTTAGGCGCGGTGCATTAACTACCCACCCCGTTCCCAGTTTTTTGCCAAGAAAAAATAAATCACCCAATACGAGACATGGGGTGCGTATGCATCCAACGACTTGAGACCACTTAGCACACCATTTTTTATTACATGCATTAACATTTTATTAGTTAAATCAAAGGTCAAAACTTGGCGCAAAATGCAAAGGGGACCAATAAATCAGTAAACATCAAAGTTCTCTCTTTTGGCCCCAACTAGAGGTCTGGTGAGATGGCTATACTACACCGGCATGGAGGGGGACGCACCTTCATTGACTTACTGCACCTGCCTTTGGGTGCATGACAGGTGGGCCCAACGGGTGGCTGGCCCACCTGTCACACAACCAAAGGCAGGTGCAGTTAAGGCACCGGAGATTAGTCCGTTGCATTCACGTGTGTGTTAGTCATCTTCTCCTCGGCCCTCTACTGCACCTGCCTTTGGCTGTATGACAGGTGGGCCGGCCACCTGTTGGGCCCACCTATCATACACCAAAGGCAGGTGCAGTAAGTCAATGAAGCTGCATCTGAATGCAACGTAGTCTGCACTTCTCATATAAAGGCTCCCCACCAATCCAATCTAGGAAATCCTACGCACCCTAACCAAGGGCAAGAGTGATCACTCCAATTGCAAGATTAATTCACTAGAAGCTAAACCCATGGAGGCAATGAGTGCGAGCATCAGTCAGCTGTGCCAAATGGTCCATGACGCCCGCCTGCGGCCTGGCACCGTGGAACGTCTCCCGGGCGTGCTTGAGGCCGCCAGGGCGAGAGACCGCTTGGATGACAGCTTCCTCAACAAGTTCACCATCGTCAAGAAGCTCGCAGACGACCTTGACGCATGCCTCCAGCCCATGTGCCTAGGTTGTGCAATGCCCACCACCCTCAATGGCCTCGATGGTGACAACCTCTTCGATGCATTGGGACCTGCGACTACCCGCCGTCGTGCCGGAGAATGTTCACCTCGAGGTCGCGCTTGCCATGCAGCGCCTAGCGCAGCAAGACACCGTAGACATAATCACCCACGTCTACGCGCAAATCGTCCACAAGGACTACTATGTGCAAGAGGAGGACAATAGGTTGCTGGCCTTCTTGGACCGCAGGGCAACCATGGACGGCATTGTTCTGAAGCACGTTGAGATTGCCGCCAACGCCGCTGCTCCTCACACGTCGGTTTGTGACCCGGCGCACTAGGGCGTGAGGATGTCGTTGATGGATCCGTATGTATTTTATCTTTCTGACAAATCCATGTAGTAGTATATTGTACTACTAGTAATTATCTTACCTTTTGCATCAACTTCATAATTTTCGTACATCCTCCATGCATGAACCGTGCCAGAACCAAACTTCTCATTACTCTAGGGAAAATCGTTATTTCTATCTATCGGTCTCTCCATGGAGCAGAACCAAATTTTACAAGTTACAAGTTCAACAGGAAAAGCCTGCCGTGTTTGCGTCACACCCCCGCACGGTTGGTCTGGCACGCCGCTCAAGGGGAATGCGTGTTGTGTGACATTTTCACTTACAAGTGGGACCATAGTTGAGCAAACCGACTATCGGCAAACCCCACCCCACCCACCGCACGATGGCAGAGAAAACAAGAGGGACAAGAGATGGTTGTGGCATGGACTCCAAGAAAATTGGTGTCAGATTGGACTCGTGTGGGTGGCGTGTTTCATACTGCTAGACGTGAATGCTAGTTATGGCCCATGCCACCCCACTATATGGAGCCTATATCGAGGTGCTGGTTACGTAGAACAAATTTCCTGGAGTCCGTGCTCAGCCCTCCTCTCTCTCTCTCTTCTCAGCCAGCCAGCAGACGCACGGAGCCCATCGTCTGTTTGCTCACATGCGGTCCCACATGTCAGTGAAAATGCAAGACGACCCACTGAACCCGCACATCTTTCACCTCGACGTGCTGGTGATGAAAAATAAATCCAATAAAGATCTTCGGTGGCTGCTTTTGGAGTTACTCAAGAGTAAGATTCTATTTACAGTTTAACCCAAGATGCACATCATGTGGCTTCAACTAGCACTCCATTTTCTTGCATGACACGACCTGGATGCTGGATGTCCCACATGGGACCGCAGTTGAGGAAACCAACTATTGACAAACCCCCACCTCGCCCTCCGCACGATGGCCAAGTTAGAGAAACGAGGCCAGATGTTGAAGAGATAGCTATAGCACGGACTCCAAGAAATATGTGGTCAGATGGAAGTCATGCTGGCGGCATGTGCCGTACTCCTGTACGTGAATACTTGTTCTGGCCCATGCCACCCTACTATATATCGAGGATTTGAGGTGCTGGTTATGTACAGTGGACACATTAACATATGGCCCACCTCACACTGTGGCCATATTTCCTAGAGTTTATGCTAGGTTAAAAAGTGTTCTTTGTGAGGGTAGATGGCTAGTCTCAAGTTTAAAACTTGTTGTATTACGTATACGTAGACGTAGAGATAGTGCAGCAGTTTTGGAAGTTTGAAGCCAAACATCAGAATGCAATTTCTACTGGACTCATCCGAGGACTCAGGATGATGGGATTCATAGCTACAGTAAAAACACCCGCCAGACGCGCGAAGCATGTGAAGCTAGTAGAAATAGTAGTACTCCCTCCGTCTAGGTGTGTAAGGCCGACCATAGTGGGAGTAACTTAGTAGCAAGTAGCATAGCGCATTCCAAGAAAAGTTTTCTTATGTGGCATATAGTTAATGAGGAGAGAGGTGTTTGGAGTAACATAATATGTTACTGTAACATAATGCAACCCAAAGCAAAATGAGTCTATAATGTAATAAATGCTATCATCTATGATACTACTTGTATGTTACTTTGCACTATGAAGGTAGTAACAAAGACTAGTGTCATATGCACGACACTACTCTAAGTTACTCTCCACTATGACTAGCCTAAGTCATGTTAGGAAGAGCAGCGCGACCTAGGTGGCTAGAGATTGGACAAGGAGGAGCCCCGCGACCAGTAAACTTCCAGTCATAGCGCTGTTTGAAACAGAAGGAAAATCACCATTGATTCGCTAGTTATTAGATGTTGTTTGAGCTGTCCATGCAGGCCAGCGTATATAATTGCATGTAAAACCATTTCAATCTCTTGCCTAATAAACACCCAGCCATGATGCATGCAGTGGTCCTTTGCTTGCGTGCGCCTCCACTTCCTGATTTTCATCGGCATTGGTACGAGGCTAAGAGGGAAACGAGGAACAAATTTAATGTATTGCATCTAAGACTTTTGGGAATACCTGGTTTTCGTGAAGTGACTTATACACCTAGACGGAGGGAGTATTATTGTTGATTGGACAATCCGATAACCTGTTGCAATGCATGTACAATTATGTATTCAGAAAGTATATTGGCCTCGTTGCAACACCCACTCTGAGAAGCGACTCGAAAGCCATTCATAAATTTAGTAAGTTTATCACAGGCATATCATTTAGCATTACATACAAAAGGTTGTCAACCCACAACAACAACGAGGATACATTATAAATACTAATGTTTTCATCACACAACAAATAACAAGCAATGAAATGAACTTCAGCTCAACCACTCATCGGCGTTGGAAATGCTTGCATTGAACCAGAAGTGATTCTCTGGGAAGGGCCAGCTACTATCAATCTCGAGAGAAACGCAGGACTGATCATCCAGGCTGAAGCAGCCTATGTCAGGACACATATTATGATAGCCATGGTAGGGAAGCATAGCAATGTCTGAGGTATAGATACAGTTGATTCTCACAAATGGTAGTAATGGTGTGTCAACAGCAGCCGGATCGCCTTTCACCATCATTGGATAGATTTTTTCGCTAGCACACTAGTATCCATCCTGAATACCCTGCAACGGATGCTGGAATAGGTCCGGAGAGTGCGACCATGCGAGACACCACCTGCTTCCTTAGTATCATCAGCAGTGCCCTGTACACAGACACGAAGAGGTGATCCATCGGAATAAGTTGCCAGGCGCCACTGAGTATATGGGTCCTTCTCATGCTCGTGATCATCACCATCGTCATCTCCCCCTTGGTTATAAATTTTTTCAAGTATAGGTGGTGGAATGTTCACAGGACCTTGGAAACACAAGAAGGTTAATTAGTAAACGGAAACTAGCTAACCCACATGCATGTGGATGAAACAATTATAATTATGGTGGAAGACAAACATACAGAAGGCATAAGGATCCCATGCAACAACAGTGCCATGAGTGGTGGCAGCAAACACAAGACCCTCGGATTGAATTGCATCATAGTACTCATCCATGTACAGAAATTGCTTTTTGAGCAATTTCCATCGAGGCATGGAAGTAAGGATGGCAACAAACTTGTTGAAGATAGCAACAACTTCATAGTTCGTGTAATTCCAAGAGTGGTCGAGAACTTGACAAATTGCTATCTTCCATAGATGACAGTCACCATGATGGTATATTAATGCACGTAGAATACTGGTGTGCTCAACCTCTAGGCAATCTGATATTTTTGGAAGTGGAACCTGGTGACGAGTGTACACATTCACAAGTTCCCACTCGCGGTTGTACCCAATATAAACAACCCAATCTCCATTTGTGCCTGCCCAAGCCTTACCCTCAAGCAATGGCATCTTAACATCGCATGTATAATTATCAAGCGGCATCAACTTGCACAAGGCGAGGCCTCCGTCGTCCGTGCGCCAGTCAGCAGGGTCACATTGAAGAAGATAGGGGAGATCAAACCACTGCTGGACCCTTGGGTTCCTTGTAATGATGTTATTAGTTGAGTCAAGAATGGTCTTGAATGAACCTGCCATGCTAGCCGAGGTGGTGACGTCGCACCGATCAATGAGTTCCTCCATCACATCATCTTCACATCGGGGCAAGAATAACGGGGTTGTTTCCGTCCTGTTCCCTCCATGGAGAAGACGATCGAATAATGGCAGAAGGAAGGGTGAAGGCAAATAGAGGAGGGAGGAAGAGCGTGCGACAACAGTTCCAAATCGAGAGGGACAGGCGAAGAGGCGGTGGACGGTTGCCATGGTACATGAAGAGGCGCCTCAGCCTACATAGACGTCCGTTCGAAAATTGTACAAAAAGACTCGTCGCTGTCTCACTTACATGTTGGAATGGGACCACATGTCAACGAAACATGGTATACAATTTCTCGTGCAAACATGGACCGAGGTGCCGCATTAGTTATTGAACTTTATTTTTTTAATGGCGTGCCATTTAGTTTTGAAGCACAACTAATTGGTACTGTATGCAGAGAAAATATAAACTACTCTACCACTACTCCACCTCTAGTACTAGTATCAAAAAGATATACAGGATGGAGCTTCAGCGCTTTCTTGCTAAGGGCTGCCCACTTACTTCTCACACTATCACCCTCTCTCCAGACCTAAAAAAGATGGCCTCTCTCTCCCTCCTCACCGATGGTCTCAGATCCGCCGAGGAAGAAAAGGACATGCAGTGTTGACGCACTCGTCATCGGCGAGCGAGGTCACGCACTAACGACAAGGCCGTCCTCTCAGACTTAGCGCCCCGTGGGATGGCCTCCGTCCCCAAGATCGTTGCAATAGTGTGTGCGGAGGACGAAGACCACGAGCGAAGCCACTTCCCACTGACCCTCAGGTATGCTACCTCTTCTCGAATCATACCCTTGTTCTATTGCCCCATCTGCCACGTCGCTGCATGTGGATCTTTTTCCACTCCACCATCTTCCCAATTTGCTATCCTCTACTCTGCTGGTCATGCAGACGAAAACCTTAATTTGCACTATTAAAGGAAACCTACTTCATGCAGACTAATCCATGTCTGGGATGAATAAGGAAAGGAAGGGAGAAAGTACTGTCCAAGAGACTAGGCATCGAACCCGCATCTAGGTTGAAAAGGGGAAAATTAGTAGCTAAGGAACGAGTCTCATGGCTGTTGGTTGAAAGAGGGTAGAAAGGCATTACAATGCAATAGAGAATGGCCAGGTTGATTGGTTTGTTGTCCTCACATAGGAAAAAGGTGTCTAAAGAGAACAAAAATGGGACGTAATCCACATATGCTGCCTGGATATTTGTTTCTCTAGGCACCACTCTATGCGTCCGTGGAGGTACATCGTACTGGTGCGCCCACTATCTGAATGGGCATCCCATGCTCTTATTTCCACTATTTTGCTATTAGTATAATGCCAGTGGTAAAGTCAAGCAATGCTACTGCTAAAGTGATGCCACATTTAACTAATGCCGCACTCAGTCTAATGCCACCGATAAATTTAAGCAATGCCATTTAATGTCACTAGATTAGTTCAGGGTTAGCTGTTGATTGTGGATGTATTCAAGATTTTTCAGCTAAGGCATTCTAATGTTGTTGCACAGCCAGTATACCAACGATGAAACTTGTTACTACCTTCAGATTTTTGCACTGTTAATGTTTATAGGTTACATACCTGTCGATTACATACCTTATTCATGATGTAATGTTAAGTCATTTCTTTTTGTACAATGTCACTGAATTGTCAAGGCGGTGATGGCATTTTATTGTAGTTGAACTGCACAAAATATGTTTAAAAGAAGAGGAAAGGTCAGGAATCATTCATTTTTTCAGAAAGATCTATATATGCCTTCCTGACATCAGCCACTGTTGCTTTATTTATTCCTTCGAACAGGTGGTTAGAAACAGTCTTGCTACCTTTTCCCATTAGGAAATTGGAATGATTATATTTGTGAGTCTATGCTTCAACTAGTGCCACTTTTATAGTAATCACACTTTCAATATCTATGCAAACAGGGATGGTCGATTTTAGTGGAACTGCACAAAAAGTCCAAATGGTTCAACATTAGAATCATGTTTTCTTCCAAACCTTTATATCCAATTGGTTACCCAGTCAAAAAAAAAATTGGTGGCACTATGAGCTGTTCATTATGCAGGTACATGGTTTGCTACTATCTTGCTACTCTTTTTGTATTGTCATTAATAGTAATATCAGTGGTTTGCATGTGAATTTATTGGCAGAGTGGACCTACATTAGAGGTGCAGGACATGATTCAATGATTGGATTCTCGATTTTGGTTGTATTGATTTCACCTCTTCCATCACTGCGAACATGGATATCCTTGGTCTGATGAAGAATAAGCGCTATATTTTTGCTCTTAACCAGCAAATAATTTAGTACGAAATTGTCCAGGGCTAAACATGACAATATCGAATTGTCCAGTGCAAAACATGACAGATGCTAAGCGGAAGAGGTGTGTTTAAACAAAAAATACAAGGTGGGGTATATGTTTACTAGCTGGTTGATATTTGTGCAGACAGATGTCTTCCCGAACAAACAAAGTGACCGCAATTTTGGTGGAACTGCACAAAAGAATAGTATAGTCACTTCATGTAGTGCCATTTGAAAATAGACATAGAATGACTGGATAATCATTTCATGGACTGCACAAAAGTAGTATTGTACTATTTATTGGCCAACACTATGTTCTTCATTGCTTTGGTCTGATTATAAAATGGGCATCATTTTTTTAAAGTTAAAGTTTGTATTCCAAAAATAGTCTTGCCGTGTGATCGAGAGAAGACCAAATCATATTGCAGCGGATGTTCCTCCGTCATGTGTGGTTCATTCTCATGGTTCCAGCTGTTGGTGAAACCACTTACGTCTGCAAGAGGAATTGTAGACTTTCACAAACAAATTTTTCTTTCACTCAATATTGAATGTTCACCCAGAGAAGCATCCATGTTAGTAGGAAGAACATATGTTTTTTCTAGATCTTTGCTTTTGGAGCTACATATTTGTATATGATCTGTGAATCATTGAGATGCATTAACAATTTACTAGTTGGTTGTGAATTTGGGCTACTAATGTGAACATATTACAATGCCAGGCCTGTGAGTCTCGTGTGAACATTTCAAACGGATCCGCTCTTACTACTGTGCACAACATCATCCTAATTTCTATGTTCTCAGTGTTTACAAGTTACTAGCAGTTCCTTATTTCTGTTCGCTCAGTGTATACAAGTTACTTATCGATCACTAGATAGCCTACTAATAAGCTCCTAGCAGTTTTAATTGCGACGCAAGATCCAAAGGTGGCACTTTTCTGAATAAAAATGCCTATCCCTAAAGAAACTATCAAGTTGTTCTAAATAAAATGCCATGCAAATCTGAAGAAACTGACAAGCTGCTCTGAAGAAAATGCCTTGCGGATATGAAGAAACTGCCAGCAAAAACGTTCGCAAATGCCTTATCTCCCAGTGAACGTCCATCAGCTAATGCGATCCTACACGTACACTATATGACCTACTCGATCCTATACGTACACTATCCGACCTACTCGATCCTACACGAATAAATAGTGGATCATGCACGTATTACCTCCTTTATGGTTTGTAGGGCTCAATTCAAAAATCTCGCCAACCAGGGTAGATGATGAGTGGTGGAATCATTTTTAACAAGGACGAAGTACCTCATCTGGATGATTCGTGTGCACTAGTTTGACCGTCATGCCGAGAGTAGCACCGTCACCCAGCACGGATGGGACGCACCACTGACGGGACGGGGCGCGCTAAGCCATGCCTGCTTATGTATTAAATTCTGTGACTGTTGCGTTTCCCGCGACACGCTGCTGCAACTACCTTGGTTGGTGCGATTTTTTTATCAACGTAGCGTTTCCCGCGACATGCTGCTATACGTACACTATCTGCCTATAATTACTGGTTCCCTGCATTCTTCCGTAGCACCGCCACCCAACTCGCCATATCGTCTCCCCTCAAAAAACCCCACCGGCCTGACGTTGCTCACCACTTGCCCTCGCTCTCGCCACGTCCGTCATGTCCCCTATCGTCCGCAATAGGCGACACCAGAGGCACTCACCACCGGAGCTAGTGTTCGGTTATTCACCAGAAGGAAGACAGAGGGAGGAGGCATTCTATCGGTATTTAGATGGCAATGCGGAGATCGAGGACTTGTTGGAGCGCGACCGCCTGGCGGAGGAGCAGCGTATCACCGATTTGCGCCACCAACGGGGCATGGAGCAGCAGCGCACCACTGCTTTGAGTTGCGAGCAGAGCGCTCGCAGCTGGGCTGACTACATGGAGGCCGGCACCAGGCTAATAGCCCTAGAGGCTGTCGGGCATGCACGCGTGCGTGACGCCGAATTTTACTACCAGCTCGTCAAGTGGGTTTCTCGCTTAGATGCCGAAGCTTCGGTGGACTACGCCGACATGGAATGGGCCAACGCGCGCGAGCAACACGCTCTATCGCACCTCCGGCAAGTCCAAGGCGAGGAGGAGGACGCCGGTGCCGGCATTTAGCGTGTACCGCAGATTGTCGTGGGGAACGAACACCTATGGGGCAGTGCCCCTTTCGGTCCGGCAAGGGAGCGGAGGGCGCACGAAGAGCAGATCGAGGCGAAGCACGCGAGGTATTTTACCCAGCTTCGGAGCTCTCCGAAGAGATAAAACTCCTACTGCTGCTTTGTGGTGGTATTATGTTCTTGCTCAAAGGCGTGAGCGTTCTGTGTTTTCGAAGGAGTCGAACCCCTTATACGTTGCGCATGGGCCTCCTTTTATAGGCTAAAGGGGTCACCGACAGGTGGCAATGAAGACAGGGTTATAAAAGTAAAAAGAGGGGTTGGTACAACCGCTATCTACAGCGCCCCCTACCTAACTCTGACGGCAGGGGACAAGGGCATTTAATGCCTGTCTGGTCGCCCAAACAGTGCAGAGAAGCGACCGTTAGGGGCGCCACCGATCACCACGATGGCCTTCTCGTCATCTCCACTTGCCACCTCGCACCGCTTGGCTGCACAGCCGCCCGCCACGTGCGCCAGGAATGATCTTGGGGCGACACGTCATCGGATGCGCTGGAGCGTGGGCGCAGAGTGGTGGCTTCGCCGCGGCAAGCTCCTTGCCGCGGTCGTTGTCTTGTTGCACCCGAAAGCTTGTCGCTCGTCGGGCCCTGCCGGGACGCGCGGCGCGTCGCGGCAAGTTCTTCGCAGTGCCTTGGTTGGCCTTCTCGGCAAGCTCCTCTTGCCGAGGTCTTGTGTTCTCAGCCAGAACACTTTGTTCTTGAATGGCATCAATAGGGTCTACGGAGGATCTTGGCGGACGTCCGGCAAGCCCTGCCGCTGGGTGCTGCGACTGCCTGTGCACAAGTTCGGGATACTAAGGTACCCCTACTTTAGTACACCGACACAGATGGCGGTCGACATCGTCTAGTTAGCTAGGAGTAAGTCAGTACTTGTACACTATTGTATTAGTGGGAGTAGATAGTTAACTTGGCTATGATTGTTGTCAACGTGGAAGTTCAGTACTCTATATCTGGTCAGACCTGTTACTTTGCTCTGTATGTTGAACTTTCCGTGTGAACATATGGAATGGGCTGTTATTTTTTTTAAATGGGTTGTATTTGTCTGCCACGGGTTTAGAGGCTGACTTCTAGGCCTACTAGGTTGACGCGTACACAATCATGAGATGATTGTATATGGAGAGGATGACATCAGGGACCCACCAGTGTCATGGCAGTACGCAAGCAAGTGCCTCCTTATTTCAAGCCAGAAAAATGGTTCCTCCTAATGGATTTTTGACATCTGGGTCCCATGCCATTGTCAACATTGTCAATAAACGAGAGAATTGCACAACGAGCGGCTGACACAAGGGACCCAGTAGCTTGCCCTGTTTTTTTAGGGAAGTAGCTTGCCCAGTTATCTTTGTTTTTGAGACGGAAGCAGGGTGTCAACTAGGATGTGCGGGGCACTCTGGCCTGTCTAGCCAGCCTTTTGTTTTATGTTTACCACAAGACCAGCCCACTAGTTTTTTTTCTTTCTGAAAATTGCTCGCCTAGTTTTTTTATTCTTTTGTAGAATACCCAACCGAGACCTACTTGCTTTGTCAATCCTACTGGGCTGCAAATCTTTCTAAGACGAGAAAATGGGCAATCGTAATGAGAAATGGGTTGTACATTTTTAAAACAAACCCAACCTGCAATTAGTTTCAAATTTCTTTTTTTCATTTCGAGATTTTAAATTCCATTGATTTTTATGCGTGGACAATTATTTGGATTTTATGTTGATATGAATTTATTTTTCAAATTAGTTTGAATGTGACTCAGAGTGTCAGGATTTAAAACAGCTGACAACACCAAAATATGCAAAAGTTCGTATAATTTTTAACCGTGGCCACAATATGGCCTATAATGCTAAAAAAAAGAAGATGGGCTCCACAATAATCCTTAAGAATTAGCGAATGGGCTGTATATTATTAGAAATAATGGCAGATGGGCTGTATGTTGTTTTCCACACATTTGAGACTGACTTGTACGCCTACTATAGGTTGACGCATACGCTTTCCTAAAAAAAAGGTTGACGCACACGTAATGCCATGTCAACTTAGTCAACACACAAGAGCAGTGACTGTTGGATGTCCATCCAACGGCCGTCGTGCTTCTTCAATCTCCGCTCTTCCTGCTCCAACCGCTCAAACAAGCGCCGACGGGACTGCTCCCTCCTTCCACGGCCGGTTGTGCTACCGCGCAGGCCTCACTGCCCCACCATACTCCCATCGCTGGCCTAACCATCCCTCTATTCACCCACACCTTCTATTATTATCCGGCGATGGCAGACGAACCAGTAACCCTCGTACTCCCCTCCGCATGGGAAACAACTGTTGAGTCTTCCCTGGCTCCGTGTCGTTCCCTTCCTAGGCCTCGCCATCGTCCTCCGCCCTGGTGCTCTCGAGGCGGCGTGGTCAACGTGGTCAACGAATGACATCCATCAGAAGTGGATTGTACGTGGAGAGGATGGCAGCTGGGTCCATGGCCGCACACAAGGAAATGCCTCCTTATTACGTGCAAAATAATGATTCCTCCACTTGATAGATAGGACCCACCAGCTTTATCTTCGCGCGCAAGGAAGTGCTACCTTATTACGCACAAAAAACTGAATACTCCCCCTGCTAGCTGGGACCCACCATAGTGGGAGGCTGACTTGTGGGCCTACTAAGTTGACGCAAATGGAGGTCTTCGTCAAGTTTGTCGATAAATATCAACGATTCTATCTCTAGGGACCGTACGATGTCCATCCAACGGTCATAGTGCTTCCTCAACCTCTGGTCTTCCTGCTCCAGCCGCACAAACAAGCACCGGTCGTGCCGCGTGCTCCTGCCTCCCGTGGCCGGCTGTACTGCCGCGGAGGCCTCACCGCCCCCTACTACTCCCACCGCTGGCCAGGCCATGCCTCTACTCACCCGCACTCATACTTCTCTCTGCGTGGGCATCCACTGCCGCGTCTTCCCCGGCTCCATGTCGTCCCCTTCCTAGGCCTCGCCATGATCCACCACCTTGGTGCTATCGGTGCGGCGTGGTCAATTTGGTCAAGGAATGACTTCCATTGGAAGAGTACTGCACGTGGAGAGGCTGACAGCTGGGTCCACGGCCGGAGCAAGGAAGTGCCTCCTTATTACGTGCAAAATAATGATTCCTCCAACTAAAAGCAGGGACCCACCTGACGGGCCACCGTATTTCGCGAAAAAATGTACCCCCCGACTGCTGGGACCCAGTAGCTACATCTTTGCACGCAAGGAAGTGCCTGACAGTCGGGACCCACCTGGTCGGAGCGTACGTAGCATTGTCATTCTTGTCGCGAACGTGTACGTACATACTGTCGATCGGTTTGTCTACGGGCTACAACGATGAACCGTGGCCGAGTAAGGAAGGGCACGTGTCGTAGTAGAGGCACGCACGTAGCATGTACACATACGTATAGGCAGGGTGCAAGAAAGTAAATACGGCCACATACGTACATACGGGCGGGGTCTTGAACGCCTACTCACGCATACGTACGGCCAGGGCTCATGTACATGGAGAGGCAGCGACAGTGTCCTATTCATGGGAAGCCAACCGGCTGGGTCAGAACGGAGAAACTGCGTCATCGTGTTCATCAGGAGGCAACCGGCTTGGACGGAACAGCCAACTGAAACAAGGCCTTACGTACTGCAGAACAGAGGGAACGGCCTTGTGTTACCGCCTAGGGTCGAAACGGGATCTTGTTCATCAGGAGGGGTCTGGCGTACCTCAAAATGGAGGAAACAGACTTGTGTTCGAGTGCCTACGATTGAAACGGGGTCCTATTGATCAGGAGGGGTGTGGCGTACTGCAAAACGGAGGAAGCGAACTTGTGTTGGAGCGCTACAGTCGAAACGGGGGTCCTATTCATCGGGAGGGGTGTGGCATACCGCAAAACGGGACTCCGCGAGCTACTGTTCATCTCCACCATCGACCTCCTCCAGCCTCCACGGGCTACTGTTCATCCATCGTCGACCTCCTCCAGCCTCCACCCGCGACTATTCATCCATGGGCTCCCGTTCATCCAGCCTCCTCCACCAGCTACTGTTCAACCAACCCTCTCCATGGGTCTTGTTCAAGCACCCCTCCATGAGCTACTGTTCATCCAGCCCTCCACCGGCTACTATTCAACCAGCCCTCCACGGGGTCGTCCTATTCATCCAGCCCTCCACAGGGTCCTGTTCATCCATTCCCCACCAGCTCGATCGATCGGGGTCCTGTTCATCCACCGGCAACGGCCTCTACTACCACAGGGTCCTGTTCATCCAACACCCCACCGGGAACTGTTCATCCAACCCCCAACAACGTTCACTGTTCATCAAGAGGCAGCAGGTTCGATCGGCTTCAGTTAGCAGTAGTAGCGAAGGAATCGCTCGGCCAGGGATTGATCGATCGCTCGGGTTCAGTAATGCATAGCCTGCAATGCAATCGGTTGGGTTCAGTAGGCGAATGCCTCGCTCGGGTTCAGTTAGAGCCCAATGCCTCGGACCCACGTGCGTACGTGTACGGGAGAGACACGCAATCCCTCCGTGCATCACTCAGCCCCGACCACCCACCATAACCGGGAATTCCCCAAATTTTTCCTTGCCCTCGCTTCTACCATGATTTTTTCCATCATGGACGGCCCAAAGAATGTCATGCAGGTGCGTCTCCGGACAGCCCAGGACGAAGAGCCCATTTTCTGTCATGATTTCTTGTCATAGAAGTAGGAGTCCACCACATCTATGATGATACCGGGTTTTGTCATAATTATTGTCATAGAAGTGTCATAAGTATGACAGAAAAAAATTCATTCGGCCGAAATGTCACGTATATGAATTTTTTGTAGTGATATGTACCTGCGAGTCACTCCTCTCAAGGGAACCAAGATGTCAGTGTTCTGGGAACGGGGGTCCCCAGACTTGCCTGCCTGCGGCCTGCGGCGTTGCTCGAGTGGTGGCCCAGTACGGCCCATCTTCATCAACACAAGACTCAAGACCCTCGCGAGGGGCCAAGACTCGCGGGGCAGACGACACGAGGCTTCCTCAGGAGCGGCCTGCCCGGCAGGCTCGCGAGGAGGCGGAGAGATCAAGGCAGGGGTACCTTGCGAGGTGCTCGTGACGCAATCCGTGACGATCGAGACCAGGTAGGCGCCAGGTGGGCGCCGGCCCATGCACTGTCCTTGTTTCCACTTTGGTGCAAAGGGGGCAAGCAGAGGCGTGGAGTACTGAGTCATCAAGCAAAGGTTACCATTTCAGTGCAACAAGACCAAGACCAGCAGAGCGGCAGGATGGAGGTCACCGTGGAGCCCAAGACGGCGTCATCGCTAGAGCCATTGGCAGTCGAAGACCAACTTTAGTCAGGATAACTTGTACTAGATGTTCCTCTTCAAAATGGTCGTTGTTGGCGCCCTTCCCGCTCAATAATTGGGAAGAGGACCAGGGCCTCCATAAATAGGGATAGCCACGACAGCAGAGGGCATCGAGTTCTCATCAGATCCAGAGGCGATCAAACTCACCCAAGTAGAACACCATATCAACTCAAGAACACCTCTCGCGAGGCAGTTCTTCCCTGTACTGTTCATCATCTGCCCCTGAGGCAATCCACCACACCACACACTGGAGTAGGGTATTACACCACAATGGTGGCCCGAACCAGTATAAATCTTGTGTCCCTCGTGTTGTTCATCGTTTAGCTTAGATTCTCGTGAGGCGATCGGATGTGGATTGGTAGGGGGAAGATCTTCGCGCGCACCCCAGAGTTCGAACCTTAAGGGTCTGCCGGAACCCAACATCCGACATTTGGCGCGCCAGGTAGGGGTGCGCCGAAGCTCTCCCTTCCGTCGGCTCACTCTCCATCAGCACCGAGCTTCTCCCTCATGGCAGACATCACGCTTCCGGCTCCGGCGGCCGGTGCTAGCGCTGCGGCAGGGGGCTCCGGGCCTTGGCCCCCGCCTTACGGCAGGTGCAGTGATCGAACAAGTTCAAGCCAGACATGCTGCCACGCTATGACGGCACGATGGATCCGCTAGCCTTCCTGCTGGTGTATGAGGAGGCCGTCCTTGAGGCAGGGGCGGCGACAGGGCCATGGCTAACTAGCCGCCCATGGCCCTCACCGGCGTCCTGTGCATGTGGTTGCTCCACCTGTCAGCGGCTTCTGTGGCCTCCTGGGAGGAGTTGCGCAGCCTCTTCCTCACCCAGTATGCTGCGCCGGCACCCCCGGTCATCGCAGCTCTCCTGGACGGCTCGCTGGCGCCACCTTCGAGCCGCCACATCAAGCCGTTCGTCTGCTAGATCGGTGCCCTCCTCAAGCACCGTGAAGCCCCCCGGGCTAGGTGGCAACCAAGGCCAATTTGACCTTCAGCTCGGACGAGCACCCCTCCAACACCGCCTGCTCGGGCGCGCTCCCAATGCTATGCACCCCCACCATTTGCCAGGTGGCCGTCACCAGGACCCTCATCGACGGTGGTGCCGGCCACAACGTGCTATCGGTGGAGGCCTTCAACCTCCTCCACATGCCGCCGGAGCGACTGCAGCCCAGCAGGCCCTTCTCGGGCGTCGGAGGCAGTTCCACCAGCTCCCTGGGGCAGATCCGCCTCCCGGTTACCTTCGACACCCACGACAACTTCCGCACGGAGCTGGTCGACTTCGACATCGCCCCCATCGGCCTCCCGTATAATGCCATCCTCGGCTACCCTGCCTTGGCCCAGTTTATGGCGGCGACTCACCCGGCCTACAACCTCATGAAGATTCCCGGGAGCAGCGGCGTCCTTATCCTGCCTAGACACGCGAGGGATGCACTGCAGGCACTCAAGCTCGCTTTCAAGGTGGCCGCAGTGGCGCAACCCGCTAGTGCTGACGCCCTCGAGCCCAAGGGGGCTGCGCCGGCCAAGAAGAAGCAGCTATTCACCCAAGACAAGGCGGAGACCAAGCAAGTACCGGTCGACGAAGATGGATCTTCTGGCGCTACCTTCACCATAGGCGCCAATCTCGACCTTGAGCAGGAGGAGGCCCTGGTGAAATTTCTGTGCACGAACAAGGAGGTGTTTGCATGGGAACCTGATTAGCTAGTGATACGTCTCCAACGTATCTATAATTTTTGATTGCTCCATGCTACTTTATCTACTTTTTTGGACTATATTGGGCTTTAATTTCCACTTTTATATTATTTTTTGGACTAACCTATTAACCGGAGGCCCAGCCCAGAATTACTGTTTTTTTGCCTATTTCAGTGTTTTGAAGAAAGGGAATATCAAACGGAGTCCAAACGGAATGAAACCTTCGGGAACGTGATTTTCTCACTGAACGTGATCCAGGAGACTTGGACCCTGCACCAAGGAACAAAAGAGGCAGTCACGAGGGTGGGGGGCGCCCCCCCTACGGCGCGCCCCCCTGCCTCGTGGCCCCCCTGTTGCTCCACCGACGTACTCCTTCCTCCTATATATACCTATGTATCCCCAAACGATCAGAACGGGAGCCAAAAACCTAATTCCACCGCCGCAACCTTCTGTATCCACGAGATCCCATCTTAGGGCCTGTTCTGGAGCTCCGCCGGAGGGGGCATCCACCATGGAGGGCTTCTACATCAACACCATAGCCCCTCCGATGAAGTGTAACTAGTTTACTTCAGACCTTCGGGTTCATAACTAGTAGCTAGATGGCTTCTTCTCTCTTTTTGGATCTCAATACAATGTTCTCCCCCTCTCTCATGGATATCTATTCGATGTAATCTTCTTTTTGTGGTGTGTTTGTTGAGACCGATGAATTGTGGGTTTATGATCCAACTTATCTATGAACAATATTTGAATCTTCTCTGAATTCTTTTATGTATGATTGAGTTATCTTTGCAAGTCTCTTTGAATTATCCTTTTGGTTTGGCCAACTAGAATGGTAGTGCTTGCAATGGGAGAAGTGCTTAGCTTTGGGTTCAATCTTGCGGTGTCCTTTCCCAGTGACAGAAGGGGCAGCAAGGCACGTATTGTATTGTTGCCATCGAGGATAACAAGATGGTTTTTTTATCATATTGCATGAATTTATCCCTCTACATCATGTCATCTTGGTTAAGGCGTTACTCTATTTTTAACTTAATACTCTAGATGCATGCTGGATAGCGGTCGATGAGTGGAGTAATAGTAGTAGATGCAGAATCATTTCGATCTACTTGTCTCGGACGTGATGTCTATATACATGATCACACCTAGATATACTCAGAATTATGCTCAATTCTGTCAAGTGCTCAATAGTAATTTGTTCACCCACCGTAGAATATCTATGCTCTTGAGAGAAGCCACTAGTGAAACCTATGGCCCCCGGGTCTATTCTCATCATATCAATCTCCATTACTTTATTACTTGCTTTATTTTTACTTTGCCTTTTACTTTTCACTTTGCATCTATATACCAAAAATACCAAAAATATTATTTATCATCTCTATCAGATCTCACTCTCGTAAGTGACCGTGAAGGGATTGACAACCCCTAATCGCGTTGGTTGCGAGGAGCTATCGTTTTGTGTAGGTACGAGGGACTTGTGCGTGGTCTCCTACTGGATTGATACCTTGGTTCTCAAAAACTGAGGGAAATACTTACGCTACTTTGCTGCATCACCCTCTCCTCTTCGGGGAAATCCAACGCAGTGCTCAAGAGGTAGCACGAAGAATTTCTGGCGCCGTTGCCGAGGAGGCTCACGCAAGAGCAAGTCAACCATACCAAGTACCCATCACAATCCCTATATGTTGCATTACATTATTTTCCATTTGCCTCTCGTTTTCCTCTCCCCCACTTCACCCTTGCCGTTTTATTTGCCCTCTCTTTCCCAATCTCCTCCTCTCTTCCCCGTTTGCCTTTCTTGTTTGCTCGCGTGTTTGTTTGCTTGCTTGTCGTCATGACTAGTCTCATATCTTCTCCGTTATCTCCCGAGAATGAAGTTCTAAATTTTAAGCAAAGGGAGGGAGAAAATCTAAAAGACGCTTGGTATAGAATTTGTAATGCTCAAAATAGATCTACCAGGAAGCAATCTACTTCAGTTCTTCTTTGTAATTTTTATGTAGGTGCTAATCCTTGGTATAGATATATCCTTGATACCATTACCGGAGGGAATTTCTTGGGTAGCCATACTTTTGATTCTTATAATGCTTTAATAGATTTATTTGGCTCACCGCCTCTTTTGATTAATGGAACTAAATTAACTTTGGAGCATGTTATGCAAAGACTTGAAATTATTGAAAATAAATTTGCTACCCTAGAATCAATTGAAAATCTTGATAAAAAGATCCACAATCAAATTACCCAATATGGATCTAAGGTAGGAATGACTTTGAAAAATATTAAAGAAAAAGAACCCATAGTTAATGAAAAAGTAAATCTAGATTCCACAAGAATCGATAAACTTGAGGGTATCATTACCAACTTGGGAACCATTTTTTCTTCCGTGCAAAACACTCCAAGTTTGTCTACTAAAAATACTAAGCTTATTTATGTTCCTAAGAATAAGGGTGAATCATCTAGTAAGGAAACTGCGGATCTTAAATCTATAAGTGTTCATCCCAATCTTTTTACCATCATTAAGGAACCTTTTTCTATAAATGAATTTTTTGATATTTTGCCTAAAAATTTGACAATTACTAGAAAGAAAGAAAATTGTAAAGGAGGTAGATGTCTCATTTAAGAATTGCCTACCAAAGATGGCAATACCTAGATCTATCCTTGCTTTTATGCCTAGCTAGGGGCGTTAAACGATAATGTTTGTTGGGAGGCAACCAAATTTTATTTTTGTTTTTTGTTTTTGCTTCTGTTTAGGAATAAATAATCCATCTAGCCTCTGTTTGGATGTGGTTTTATCTTTTAATTAGTGTTTGTGCCAAGTAGAACCTATAGGATAACCAACGATGATAGTTGATTTGATTCTGCTGAAAAACAGAAACTTTGCGCGCATGAATATAATTTTGTTAAATCACAGAAACGTGATTTTGCGTTGATTCTTTTTTATTCTGTTCAATAAACAAATTTTCCAGGACTTCCTATTTTGGTAGAATTTTTAGAGTTCCAGAAGTTTGCGTTAGTTATAGATTACTACAGACTGTTCTGTTTTTGACAGATTCTGTTTTGCGTGTGTTGTTTGCTTATTTTGATGAATCTATGGGTAATCAAATAGTTTATAATCCATAGAGAAGTTGGAATACAGTAAGTTTAACACCAATATAAATAAAGAATGACTTCATTACAGTACTTTGAAGTAGTCTTTTGTTTTCTTTCTCTAACCGAGCTCACGATATTTCTATTGAGTTTTGTGTTGTGAAGTTTTCAAGTTTTGGGTGAATTCTTTTGATGGATTATGGAACAAGGAGTGGCAAGAGCCTAAGCTTGGGGATGCCCATGGCACCCCCAAGATAATCCAAGGACACCAAAAATTCAAAGCTTGGGGATGCCCCGGAAGGCATCCCCTCTTTCGTCCACTTCCATCGCTAATTTACTTGGAGCTATATTTTATTCACTATATGATATGTGTTTTGATTGGAGCGTCTTGTATTATTTGCGTCTTTGCTTGTTAGTCAACCAAAAGCATCCTTGCTGTACATACCTTTTGAGAGAGCCATACATGAATTGGAATTTGTTAGAATACTCTATGTGCTTCACTTATATCTTTTGAGCTTCATAGTTTTGCTCATAGTGCTTCACTTATATCTTTTGAGCGTGATAATTTTTGCTCTAGTACTTCACTTAGATCTTTTAGAGCACGGTAGTGGATTTGTTTTAAAGAAACTATTGATCTCTTGTGCTTCACTTAGATTATTTTGAGAGTCGTTAATAGCATGGTAATTTGCTTAATATTAATATACTTGGTATTCAAGATATGTGAAACTTTCTTTTGAGTGTGTTGAATACTGATAAGTTTGATGCTTGATAATTGTTTTGAGATATGGAGGTGATAATATCAAAGTCGTGCTAGTTGGGTGATTATGAATTCAAAGAATTCTTGTGTTGAAGTTTGCAAGTCCCGTTGCATGCACGTATGGTTAAAGTTGTGTAACAAATTTGAAACATGAAGTGTACCTGGCTTGTGCATATTTGTGAGTGGCGGTCGGGGACGAGCGATGGTCTTTTCCTACCAATCTATCCCCCTAGGAGCATGCGCATAGTACTTGATTTTTGATGACTTTTAAATTTTTGCAATAAGTATATGAGTTTTTTTGACTAATGTTGAGTCCATGGATTATACGCACTCTCACCTTTCCGCCTTTGCTAGCCTCTTCAATACCGTGCATTGCCCTTTCTCACCTTGAGAGTTGGTGCAAACTTCGCCGGTGCATCCAAACCCCGTGATACGATATGCTCTATCACAAATAAACCTCCTTATATCTTCCTCAAAACAGCCACCATACCTAACTATCATGGCATTTCCATAGCCATTCCGAGATATATTGCCATGCAACTTCCATCATCATCATCATGACATACATTACTTTTGTCATATTGCCATTGCATGATCATGTGGTTGACATCGTATTTGTGGCAAAGCCACCATGCATTATTTTTCATACATGTCACTCTTGATTCATTGCACCATCCCGGTACACCGCCGGAGGCATTCATATAGAGTCATATGTTGTTCTAAGTTTTGAGATGTAATCCTTATGCTGTAATCAATAGAAGTGTGATGATCATCATTATTATAGCATTGCCCAAACAAAAAAAGGGAGAGAAAGGCCAAAAGAAAAAAAAGAAAGGCCCAAAAAAAAAGGGCAATGCTACTATCTCTTTTTCCACACTTGTGCTTCAAAGTAGCACCTTGTTCTTCATGTAGCGAGTCTCATATATTGTGTTTGAAAGTAGCACCTTGTTCTTCATGTAGTGAGTCTCATAAGTTATCTTTTTATACTAGTGGGAATTTTCCATTTGAGAACTTGGCTTGTATATTCCTACGATGGGCTTCCTCAAATGCCCTAGGTCTTCATGAGCAAGCGAGTTGGATGCACACCCACTAGTTTTCTTTTGTTGAGCATTCATAGCTCTAGTGCATGCGTTGCATGGCAATCCCTACTCCTCATGTTGACATCAATTGATGGCCATATCCATAGCCCATTGATTATCCTCGTCAATATGAGACTTTCTCCCATTTTGTCTTCTCCACACAATCCCCATCATCATATTCTATTCCACCCATAGTGCTATATCCATGGCTCACGCTCATGTATTGCGTGAAGGTTGAAAAAGTTTGAGATTATTTAAGTATGAAACAATTGCTTGGCTTGTCATCGGGGGTATAGAAGTTGGGAACATCTTTGTGTGACAAAAATGAAGCATAGCCTAACTATATGATTTTGTAGGGATGAACTTTCTTTTGTCATGCTATTTTGAGAAGACATGATTGCTTTGATTAGTATGCTTGAAGTATTATTATTTTTATGTCAATATGGACTTTTGTCTCGAATCTTTCGGATCTGAATATTCATATCACAATTAAGAAGATTTACATTGAAATTATGCCAAAGTATCACTCCGCATCAAAAATTCTCTTTTTATCATTTACCTACCCGAGGACGAGCAGGAATTAAGCTTGGGGATGCCTGATACGTCTCCAACGTATCTATAATTTTTGATTGCTCCATGCTACTTTATCTACTGTTTTGGACTATATTGGGCTTTATTTTCCACTTTTATATTATTTTTTGGACTAACCTATTAACCGGAGGCCCAGCCTAGAATTGCTGTTTTTTTGCCTATTCTAGTGTTTCGAAGAAACGGAATATCAAACAGAGTCCAAACGGAATTAAACCTTCGGGAACGTGATTTTCTCACCGAACTTGATCCAGGAGACTTGGACCCTGCTCCAAGGAACAAAAGAGGCAGTCACGAAGGTGGGGGGGAGCCCCCCTAGGGCGCGGCCCCTGCCTTGTGGCCCCCCTGTTGCTCCACCGACGTACTCCTTCCTCCTATATATACCTACGTATCCCCAAACGATCAGAACGCGAGCCAAAAACCTAATTCCACCGCCGCAACCTTGTATATCCACGAGATCCCATCTTAGGGCCTGTTCCGGAGTTCCGCCGGAGGGGGAATCCACCATGGAGGGCTTCTACATCAACACCATAGCCCCTCCGATGAAGTGTGAGTAGTTTACTTCAGACCTTAGGGTCCATAGCTAGTAGCTAGATGGCTTCTTCTCTCTTTTTGGATCTCAATATAATGTTCTCCCCCTCTCTCGTGGAGATCTTTTTAATGTAATCATCTTTTTGCAGTGTGTTTGTTGAGACCAATGAATTGTGGGTTTATGATCCAACTTATCTATGAACAATATTTGAATCTTCTCTGAATTCTTTTATGTATGATTGAGTTATCTTTGCAAGTCTCTTCGAATTATCCTTTTGGTTTGGCCAACTAGATTGGTAGTTCTTGCAATGGGAGAAGTGCTTAGCTTTGGGTTCAATCTTGCGGTGTCCTTTCCTAGTGACAGAAGGGGCATCAAGGCACGTATTGTATTGTTGCCATCGAGGATAACAAGATGGGTTTTTTATCATATTGCATGAATTTATCCCTCTACATCATGTCATCTTGCTTAAGGCGTTACTCTGTTTTTAACTTAATACTCCAGATGCATGCTGGATAGCGGTCGATGAGTGGAGTAATAGTAGTAGATGCAGAATCGTTTCGATCTACTTTTCTCGGACGTGATGCCTATATACATGATCATACCTAGATATACTCATAATTATGCTCAATTCTGTAAAGTGCTCAACAGTAATTTGTTCACCCACCATAGAATATCTATGCTCTTGAGAGAAGCCACTAGTGAAACCTATGGCCCCTGGGTCTATTCTCATCATATCAATCTCCATTACTTTATTACTTGCTTTATTTTTACTTTGACTTTTACTTTTCACTTTGCATCTATATACCAAAAATACCAAAAATATTATTTATCATCTCTATCAGATCTCACTCTCGTAAGTGATCGTGAAGGGATTGACAACCCCTAATCGCGTTGGTGGCGAGGAGCTATCATTTTGTGTAGGTACGAGCCACTTGTGTGTGGTCTCCTACCGGTTTGATACCTTGGTTCTCAAAATCTGAGGGAAATACTTACGCTACATTGCTGCATCATCCTCTCCTCTTCGGGGAAATCCAACGCAGTGCTCAAGAGGTAGCAGCTAGCAGGGGTCCCAGGAGAGGTGATTGAGCACCATCTGAACGTGTGCCCCAACGTGCGCCCCGTGAAGCAGAAGGCAAGGCTACAGTCCACCAAGAAGCAGGCCTTCATCGTCCAAGAAACTCGCAAGTTGGAGGCTGCCGGTGTCATTCGCGAGGTTCGCTATCCTGAATGGCTGGCCAACCCTATTGTTGTGCCAGAAAAGGGGGGAAAGGAGCGCATGTGCGTGGACTTCACCAACCTCAACAAGGCATGCCCTCAGGATCCATTCCCGCTCCCTCGCATCGACCAGATCGTCGATTCCACCGCCGAATGCGACTTGCTGTGCTTCCTGGATGCCTTCTCAGGCTATCACCAAATTAAGATGGCGGTAGAAGATGTGGAGAAAACGGCCTTCCTGACCCCATGTGGGGTATACTGCTATACCTACATGCCATTCGGGTTGCGCAACGTGGGCGCGACCTTTCAGCAACTGATGCACATCGCCTTGGGCCGGCAGCTCGGAAGAAACGCCGAGGCCTACGTCAATGACATCGTGGTGAAGCCTCGGGAGGTGAAAACCCTGATACAGGACCTGGAAGAAACATTCACGAGCCTCCGCGAAGTGGACCTGCGGCTCAACCCGGAGAAGTGCGTATTCAGAGTCCCCTCGGGCAAGCTTTCGGGATTCCTCGTGTCCCACTGAGGTATCGAGGCTAACCCAGAGGTCAAGGGAGTGGAAGACATGAGTCCACCGAAGACCCTCAGAGAAATGCAGAAACTCACCGGGCAAGTAACTGCGTTGGGACGCTTCATCTCCAAGCTGGGGGAACGAGCACTGCCCTTCTTCAAGCTGATGAAGAAGAAGGGCCCGCTCGAATGGACAGAAGAAGCTGACAAAGCATTCCAAGATCTCAAGAAGTACCTTACCAGCCCTCCGGTGATGGTAGCTCCATGCCCTCAAGAGCCCTTGGTGCTCTACCTTGCAGCCACACCCTACTACGCCAGCGTAGCCCTTGTGGCGGTTCGGGAGGAGCGCCGGGCCAAGACCGCGTCAGCCGCAGCCCCGGCCGAGGAGGAACAAGGCTAAGAAAGCCTCGCAAAGACCACAACTGCAGCAAATGGGGATCAGCCTTAGCAGGGGGACGCACCCAGGGCGGAGGAGGCCCCACCAGGCGACCAAGCACTGGGGGCTCCGTCGTCTTGAGAGGCGCCTCGACCTCCAGAAGGCGCAGGCCACACCAGCGCTCTCAACCTCGTCGAGCATCCTATGTAATTCGTTAGCACGGTGCTGCAGGACGCGAGGGCGCAATACCCCATGCCTCAGAAACTCCTCCTTGCGTTGCTAGTGGCCTCACGCAAGCTGCGACACTACTTTCAAGGTCACCCCATCAAGGTCGTCTCGGCATATCCCTTGGAAAGGGTACTCAGGAGCCCCAACTCAGCTGGAAGGGTTGCTGAGTGGAACATCGAGTTGCAAGCATTTCAGCTGGAATTCAGCACGACCAGAGTCATCAAGGGAGCTGCACTTGCAGATTTCGTGGCGGAATGGACGGAAGCACCAGGGCTCGAAGCGGGCGAGGATCGGTCTCTTTCCCCAGGAAGTGAGGCACCGGACGGCTGGGTCATGTACTTCGACGGGGCGTTCTCGTGACATGGCGCAGGGGCAGGCGCAGTGCTCATATCTCCCACTCAGGACAAGCTCTATTATGCCGTGCAGCTCTGCTTCCAGCATGGAGAGAAGGTCTCCAATAACATAGTGGAATAGGAGGGCCTGATAGCAGGCTTGAAAGCTGCAGCCGCTTTGGGAGTAAACGCCTCATCATCAAGGGCGATTCACAACTCCTCGTCAACTTCTCGAACAAGGTGTACGAGCCGAAGGACGAACACAAGGAAGCATATCTTGTAGAGGTCCGCAGGATGGAAAAGCAGTTTTGGGGGTTGGAGTTGCAGCACGTGCCCCGCGACACCAATCAAGAGGCTGACGACATCGCCAGGAGCGCGTCTAGGTGGCTGCCTCAGGAGCCCGGCGTCTTTGAGGAACGACTCTTCACACCCTCAGTAGCACCGACACTACCAAGTACAGCGCAGCCTCGGGATGAGGTCCCTCAACCGCCTGCCTCGGGAGCCCCGGCCTGCGGCCCGACCTCAGGAGCTCGGCTACTCCTGGAACTAGAGCCTCAGGAGGATGTTGGACCGCAGAATTCAAAGATTACCTGACGCAAGGGACTCTGCCAGAGAAGGAGGAGGAGGCAGAACGCATGGCGTGGCAGGCCATGGCCTACTACATCCAAGACTGAGAACTCTACCGAAAGCGACCGAATGATGTTTCACTACGTTGCATCTCCAGGGAGCAAGGGAAAGAGTTACTGGAAGACATTCACGGTGGGGACTGTGGGCACCACTCGTTTTCACGGACCCTCGTCGGCAAGGCATTTCGGAGCAGTTTCTATTGGCCAACAAACTCAACGACGTGATCGAACTGGTAAAAGATTATGAAGCCTGTCAATTCCATGCTAAGCAGATTCATCAGCCGGCTCAGGGCCTGCAAACCATCCCCCTTTCATGGCCATTCGTTGTTTGGGGACTGGACATCCTTGGCCAGTTTCCCTGGGCGCCAGGGGGCTACCGCTATCTCTACGTCGCCATCGACAAGTTCATAAAGTGGGCAGAGGTGGAAGCTGTCCGCACCATCCCGACTGGCTCAGCGGTCAAATTCATCAAGGGCCTCGTGAGCCTGTTTCGGGTGCCTAATTGCATCATCACCGACAATGGTTCGCAGTTCACTAGCAATCTCTTCAAAACATATTGTGCTAACCTTGGAATGCGGATATGCTATGCTTCAGTGGCGCACCCTCAGAGCAACGGCCAGGTTGAACACGCCAACGCGGAGGTCCTGAAAGGCCTCAAAACCCGGACCTTCAAGAATAAGCTGGAGGCCTGCGGCAGGGGCTGGCACGATGAGCTTCAATCCGTGCTATGGTCCATCCGCACAACCGCTACCAAGTTGACCGGCGAAAACCCGTTCTTCCTCGTCTACGGGGCTAAGGCGGTCCTTCCTCACGAGGTCAGGCATCGCTCCGCACGGGTCCTGGCTTTCAATGATGCACAACAGGACGCCATGCGGGGGGTGGACCTCGTGCTGGGAGAGGAACGCCATTGGGAGGTTGCACTTTGGGCCGCCAGATACCAGCAGGCGTTGTGGCGGTACCACTGCCGCAGCATCCGCCCTAGGACCCTCGAGGTAGGTGACCTCGTGCTAAGGCGGGTTCTCTCCAGGGAAGGGCTGCACAAGCTCTCACCCATGTGGGAGGGCCCGTTCAAGGTTGTTCATCTCTCCCGGACTGGCGCCGCACGCTTGGAGACTCAGGGGGGTGCCCATCCCGAACGTGTGGAACATCCAGCACCTCCAGAAGTTCTACCCTTGAAGGAAGGCCCAGCGCCTGTAAAGAAGGCCCGGCGCCTGTGAAGCTAGTCGTACCAAGAAAGGCCCGGTGCCTGTGAAGAAGGCAAACACCTGTGAAGCTCATCGCCCCGAGAAAGGCCCGGAGCCTGTGTAGAAGGCCAATGCCTGTGAAGCTCGCCGCCCGTGACACTCTCACATAATAATGAGTTGGGGCTGTACATGCCCCGGAGTCTCCGGAGAGCCGCCCTCGGGCCTTGGGAGCTCCTGCCCACGCCCAGTGGCAGCACTTAGCTCCGCGCTGGTGAGAAGACGTCGAAGACTAGATTAGGTGCCGGACGCGGCTCTTTCATTTTCTTTCTGCGGTTGGCTTGTTCATCCTTATTTGAAATTTTATTGGAGTTGCTTTTAGCGTTGTTGCCATCTTCGACCCGTGATTCTCTGTGTTTGTCGCCCACCTGATTCATTTTATCTTTCGCAAGTCTCGCGAGGGGGTTGCACTGGTGCCCTCGCGAGTGTTTTCTGACCCAGCTACGTGAGGCTTTCCTATCCAAGTCCACCACGGGAGCACTCCTCCTGGTCCGTGCCCCACGGGCATCGCGACGCGAACACATGATCTAAGCCGGTTGCCCTCACAACTAGGTCCGAAAGTTATCCCCCCTGACTAATTCTTACAGGCCTCAAGGCGCGCGACGAGGCCTCAGCCTCGAGAAGCAAAGACTGTGGTAAGTCCCCTCAAGCTAAGTGGTTCCTACATACGAGCATGCCGCACCAAAACACAGCATGGGAATAACAAAAGTAGCATAATAGTTAAACGGCCATAGTCTAGCACGCCCCTATGGGGCACCACGTTACTCTCTCTTTGTGCAGGAAAGGGAGGAAAACAAAATAGACACGGCTCGCCCAGCACCGAATCATGGCGAGGGCTCGTACTGCCTCCGGAGCTCAGTCAAACCCCTCCTCACGCTTCATCGAGGCACGGCGATGGGCTGACCCACTACCCCCCTCAAGGCGAGCGCGACGGCGCGGTGGCTGGTCACGGCCACCGCTGCAGGAGTTGCCATCCAAAGGGGAGCCACCGAGGCTTGGGAGCTGCGAACGCCGCCAGCCACGCGCTCACCTTCGTCTTCATCTCTTCCATCGCCGAGGCTGGGCACCCGGTCGCCGTGATCATCTTCGGGGCAGCACCCAATGCGGTGACCATCTTCTCCGAACATCCTCGCGTAGAGGGTGGCGTCACCGTCAAACTTGAAATGCAGGGTGCATGCCGGCTCAAGCCACGCGCGCGGGCAAACGTTTGCCAGCTGCGAGCTAGAGCCACGTTCCCAGCAACGGAGATCTCCAGCGAGGCCCAGGAAGCCCTGCTGCAGCAACCGTCCGCTTGAAGCCAGAGGCTGCCAGGAGCGTTGGCCGGGAGTTCGCCTGCAAAGAAGCGTGGAAGCTGGAGCCAGCTGCTGGTTGGGTCCACCGACCACACGACGAACTCCGGCAGCACCTCCGCCGAATGGAAGCGTGGCCTAGGGGGCCGTGCGGTCACGACACGCCTTCCCTCACCCACCAGGCGCCCATCGTCACGCAGGAGATCGCAGCCACGACTGCGGGGAGCCGCTGTGGGAGTCGGAAGATGCTTGCGGGGACAACCCTGGCCGCGCTTGGGCGGGGGAGAGTCAGGCCCCTCCCGACGATCCTTTCCCTTCTCCGCGGCCGAAAATCACTTCGGCGGCGCCATAGAACACGGCGAGCAGCTGGGTTGGGGAGAACGAAGAAGCAAGGAGGAAGCTGTGTAGTGGGGGCCTGCACTCCCCTGCATTTATAACCGGGGGAGGCCAACCGTTGGCCTCCACGATCTTAGGTAATCATGACTCATTTCTGCATGCAGGGACTTGTCAAGTCGGGCAGTTGCCGAGGCAGCATGGGGAAGCGGAGGCGCCCACGTCTAATCAACTGCCACGGGGCGCCCAAGGCCACAGGTTGATGGGGCCCGCGGCGCTCCACACTTGCCCCTTCGCTTCTCCGCTAAGCCAAGTCCGAGCGCGCCTCGGTCCCAGGGGCTACTGTCGGTGTTCTAGGAACGGGGATTCCTAGACTTGCCTGCCTGGGGCCTGCGGCGTGGCTCGAGTGGTGTCCCAGTACGGCCCATGTTCATCAGCGCAAGACTCAAGACCCTCACGAGGTGCCAAGCCTCATGGGGCGGACGACACGAGGCTTCCTCAGGAGCGGCCTCGCCCAGCAGGCTCGCGAGGAGGCGGAGAGATCAAGGCAGGGGTACCTCGCGAGGTGCTCGTGACGCAAGCCGTCACGATCAAGACCAGGCGGGCGCCAGGCGGGCGCCGGCCCGCGCAGTGTCCTTGTTTCCTCTTTGGTGCAAAGGGGGCAAGCACAGGCGTGGAGTACCAAGGCATAAGGCAAAGGTTACCATTTTAGTGCAACGAGACCAAGACCAGCAGAGCGGCAGGATGGAGGTCACCATGGAGCCCAAGACGGTGTCCGCCTTTGGCAGCCGAAGACCCACTTTTGTCAGGATAACTTGTACTAGATGTTCCCCTTCAAAATGACCGTTGTTGGCACCCTTCCCGCTAAATATTTGGGAAGAGGACCAGGGCCTCTATAAATAGGGCTAGCCACCACAGCAGAGGGCATCGAGTTCTCATCAGATCCAGAGGCGATCGAACTCACCCAAGTAGAACAACACATCAACTCAAGAACACCTCTCGCGAGGCAGTTCTTCCCTCTACTGTTCGTCATCTGCCCCTGAGACAATCCACCACACCACACACTGGAGTAGGGTATTACACCACAACGGTGGCCCGAAGCAGTATAAATCTTGTGTCCCTCGTGTTGTTCATCGTTTAGCTTAGATTCTCGCGAGGCGATCGGACGTGGATTGGTAGGGGGAAGATCTTCGCGCGCACCCCAGAGTTCGAACCTTAAGGGTCTGCCGAAACCCAACATCCCACAGAAGCGTTTCCACGTCAAAGGAAAGCTCGCACAAAGATTGATTGGCCCCTTCAAGATCACTACAAGACGAGGAGAAGGTTCTTACCAGCCGGAGTAACCACCTGAACTATCTGATGTGGACAACGTGTTCCACATGTCACAACTCCGGAAGTGTCTCCAAGTTCCTGACAAGCCCGATCTATACAAGGACATCGATCACTGGGCCATCGACCTTCAGCCCGATATGACCTACCCCGAGACACCCATTTGCATTTTGGATGAGGCAGAACGTCATACACAGAGCGACACTATCAAGTACTTGAAGGTCCAATGGAGCAGCCACACCGAGGCAGAACCAACATGGGAACGGGAAGACTACCTCAAATCCGAATTTCCGCATCTCTTTAAAGGCATAGTTTAGGAATCTTCGGGATGAGATCCTTGTAATGGGGGGTAGGTCTGTCACACCCTAATTTTCATGCCACAACATTTAGGTTTAATTAGGCATACAAATTTGATCCAACAAAAACTTTTGTGGCAATTTGGTCTCTGCTTTGATTTGGATTTTTTGTATGTTGTTTGTAAGTGCTCTAAAAATCAAATGAATCTTCCACCCCCAATACTTCCTCTCCTTGACCTAACACTTCTCCCACTAATCATGCAATGTGTATAGGGTAGAAAAGGATTTTCTTGCAAAAATAATTTGGCCGAAAAGTATTATCTAAATTAGGGTTTCCAAAAACCCCTAAATTGAGACTTGAACTACAAGTGCTTAATTTAGGCTATGAGAAATCATTAAAAAATTATCACTACAAAAAAAAGACACATCCGTGACATTTTGGGCTGAACGAAATTTTTTTCTGTCATACATATGACACTTCTATGACGATAATTGTGACAAAACCCAGTATCGTCATAGATGTGGTGGGATCCTACTTCTATGACAAAAAATCATGATAGAAAATGGGCTTTTCTCCCTGGGCGGGCCGGAGACGCAACTGCATGACATTCTTTGGGCCGTCCATGACGGAAAAAACCGTGGTAGAAGTGACGGGGAGGAAAATTTTGGGGAGTTGCCGGTTACGGTGGGAGGTCGGGGGCCGAGCGACGCGCGTTTCTCTCGTACACGTGCGAGGCGTTGGCTCTAACTAAACCCGAGCGAGGCGTTGGGCTCTAATTGAACCCGAGCGATTGCACTTCAGGCTACACATTACTGAACCCGAGCGATCGATCAATGACTGTTAACTGAACCCGATGGAGCGATTCCTTCGCTACTGCTGCTAACTGAAGCCGATCGATTGGATGAACAGTGAGCGTTGCGGGGGAGGGGGGGTGGATGAACAGTGAGCGGTGGCGTTGCCTCTGGATGAACAGGACCCCGTGGTGTGGAGGGCTGGATGAACAGTAGACGGTGGAGGGGTGGCCGTGGTGGGGTGGTTGAACAAGACCCCGTGGTGTGGAGTGCTGGATGAATAGTAGTCGGTGGAGGGGTGCCCGTGGAGGGGTGGTTGAATAGTAGCTAGTGGAGTAGCGCGCGGTGGAGGCTGGAGGAGGTCGACGGTAGCCCGTGGAGGCTGGAGGAGGTCGACGCTGGAGATGAACAGTATCCCGTGGAGTCCCGTTTTGCGGTACGCCACACCCCTCCCGATGAACAGGACCCCAGTTACGACCGTAGCGCTCGAACACAAGTCCGTTTCATCCATTTTGCGGTATGCCACACCCCTACCGATCAATAGGACCCCCGTTTCGACCGTAGGAGGTCCGTTTTGTCCGTTTTTCGGTACGCCACACCCCTCCCGATCAAGAGGACCCCTGTTTCGACCATAGGAGGTCCGTTTCGTCCATTTTGCGGTACGCCACACCCCTCCCGATCAACAGGACCCCGTTCCGAACGTAGGAGGTCCGTTTCCTCCGTTGTGCAGTACGCCAGGCCTCGTTTCCATCGCCTGTTCCGTCCAAGCCCTCCCGATGAACCCGACGACGCATTCCGTTCCGACCCAGCTGTTCCTCCGTTCCGACCCAGCCATGTACATATGTGCGAGTAGGTGTTCGAGACCCTGCCCGTATGTACGTACGTGGCCGTATTTTCTTTCTTGCACCCTCGCCTCTGTACGTACGTGTACATGCTACGTGCGCGCCTCTACTACGACACGTGCGTGCCTCTACTACGACACGTGTGCGCCTCTACATCGACCAGTATGTACGTACACGTTCGCGACCAGAATGACAATGCTACGTACGCTTCAACCAGGTGGGTCCCGACTGTCAGACACTTCCTTGCCTGCGAAGATGTAGCTGGTGGGTCCCAGTAGTCTCGGGGGCGAATCATTTTGTTTTTTTTTTTCCCGGATGCACTTCCTTACGTGCGATGATGTAGCTGGTGGGTCCCAGTAGTCAGGGGGTGAATCATTTTTTTTTGCCCGGACGCACTTCCTTGCGTGCGAAGATGTAGCTGGTGGGTCCCAGCAGTCAGGGGGGGGGGGCGAATCGTTTTGTTTTTTTGCCCCGGAAAGACTTCCTTGCGTGCGAAGGTGTAGCTGGTGGGTCCCAGCAGTCAGGGGGGAAACGTTTTTTCGCGAAATATGGTGGCCCGTCCGGTGGGTCCCCACTGTCAGGTGGAGGAATAATTATTTTGCACGTAATAAGGAGGCACTTCCTTGCTATGGCCATGGACCCAGCTGTCAGCCTCTCCATGTACAGTCCACATCCAATGGAAGCTATTCCTTGACCATGTTGACCACGCCGCACCAAGAGCACCAGGGCGGTGGACGACGGCGAGGCCTAGGAAGGGGACGACGCGGAGCCGGGGAAGACGCGACAGTGGATGCCCACGCGTAGAGGAGTACGAGGGTTTACTGGTTCACTGCGGTGTGAGGCTGCCGTCGCCGCAGAATAACAGGGGGTGTGGGTGAGTAGAGGGATGGCCTGGCCAGCGGCGGGAGTAGTAGGGGGTGGTGAGGCCTCCGCCCCATCGTAGCCGGCCACGGGAGGCAGGAGCACGAGGCACGACCGGTGCTGGTTTGGGTGGCTGGAGCAAGAAGACCAGAGGTTGAAGAAGCACTACGGCTGTTGGATGGACATCGTTCTGTATGGGAAGAATCAGACACAAGGAAGAAGAAGGGTTAGGAGACATAGGATCTTCATCCAACCGCCTGAAATGGTCGAGAGACAGCTGGGAGTTGCATTCTTAATGCGCTTTGGTTCATCATGTGTGGGCACTACACAACCAACATTTTATTATCCAAAATCTGCTTGCTCTTCTTTACCATGTTCCTCTTCCATTCTTCTTTTATATGTACTCTCTCTGTTCCTAAATACAAGTCTTTGTATAGATTCCACCATGGACTATATATGGAGCAAAATGAGTGAATCTACACTCTAAAACGTATCTGGATACATCTATATGTGATCCATAGTGGGAATCTCTACCAAGACTTATATTTTGGAACGAAGGGAGTATGCTAGTAATACAGTATGTTCCTTGTACTGAAGACGAGCAGGGACATTTGCAGTGTAGAGGTCTATATGGTCGGTTGTGATGGACACTTTGAGCCTCTTTGATTCGTAGGATCTTGTAAACATAGGAATAGGATTTGTAGTGGCCTACCCACTTGAATCCTATAAGAATAGCAAGGAAATGCATGGAGTTGTGTCGCCTTTGAGAGTTATACTGATATTAACAGTACCGCACCTTCACTTGAAGAGAGCTGGTATCCGAAGCCTTTCTAGCCGTACCAGCAATACTAGCACATATATTCCAGCAAGTTCCACTTTGCTGATTTTACTCTGATGCTTAAGGTTTTCCTGTTATATCTACACTATGATCTGTGTAGCTGCTTTGTGTCGCACTAGTAGCAGTCCACTCTTGAAGCTAAACACTCCAATGACTTACAAAATTGGCACCAAGGCATTGAGTGCCATTCTGGATGCAATGAAACTCATACGCTCCCCACCTGTTGACTCTTGTTCAGAATATGATCCTAATGACTATTCTAACCTCGAGGAGTCAAAGGCAGATGGCCTGTCCTATTCACCCATCAAGGTGCCTGTTCTAATTTGGCAATGTTTTATTGATTGCGGGTATCTTGCATATGTTGTCTTGCATTTCTTCTACTTTGTTGCACCGCCATCTACTTAGTTTACTCATCATATATGTCGAGATGCCATGCCCATCCATTATCAATACATATTCCATCTGTCATCATACCATGTTTTTCCACTCAAATGTTGTTCGTGTGCATCAGATATCAAAAACGAAGAGGGTGATTGCCGAACCTGAAGGAGCACCAGCAAAGTCCTGGAAAAATGTGGTGGTGCCGGAGAAATCAGACAGCACCCCACTTATATTGGCTGTACAACGAGTGACACAAAACGTAGGACCAACTCCAGCAGACTGTACCCATACTTCACTGGCCACACCACTAGCCCCACCACACAGGACCTGCACTCCAGCAAAAGGTATACCGATTTCATTTGCCATAGCACCAGCTGTACCACAGAAAAATCCCACTCCAGCAAAAAGTACAACAAGTCCACCGGCCGAAGACCTATCCCAACTGCAGAGATGGCCAATTCCTGCAGATTGGAACCCCATTCCATTTATTCCCAGTTTAAAAGACAATGCTTTCAATGTTGTTAGGGACTACGTGGATATATTCCCATCATGGGAAGATTATTGTGAAGACAAACACCATTTTCACATCTTCCTGTCCAACTTACGTCTAAGTGCTATTATTCATGGTTATTATTTTCCTGTTTTCTGCTGATTGAACACATCAATGATTTACATTACATTGTTGTAACTAGGCGAGGGTCAATCTGGATAGTCATGACGAGCAAAGCTTGCTTGTGCTTTTCAAGGAAGCATTGAAGCAGTATCGGTGTTACCTGAGGAAATCACACTTTGGTGGCAAATCTATACACGAATTTCTGGTGAAGTCTCCTGTGCTAAATTTAGAAGTCATTGAATGGAAAAACCTTGTTATGCACTAGTCTCGTTCCTAGGATGAGGTACTGTCTATGAAATCACTTGACAATTTGAACTTCTACTTTTCTGCATGTGCCTTACATATCTTTTTTGCAGGAAATTTGCTCGAAGAAGAATTCCGGTTTGAAAAGAACGACAGGATATTGCAAATATGCCGCCCGCTGCTTTGCTCTTGTTAGTACCTGTTGTCCTGTATCACTGTACTTGCATACATACCTGGTTCATTATGTGACAGCAGTATGCATGATAGCTTGCTTATCAATTGTTCGCTCCAAATTATCTGATCTGTATGAATGTGGTTTTGGACTCGAGATATTGCTGGGAGATCACATTTACCGTCGCATTCCAAACAATTCATGAGCCGTTTAGCTAGTTTAGTGGTTACATTAGTGTAGAATATATCCAATGCTAATGTTTTTTTAGCTCTGCATTGTTCTTGTAAGTACATGCTGTCCTTTATCAGTGTACTTATAATAACAGGTAGTTGTTCATGTACCATCACTCTGCAGCTTATTTTCCTTTGCCCTCCATTTTCTCCACATTAGATCTATATTTACTCTTACCATCAGGTTGTTACTGAAGTAGTTTAGCTGTGCATTGCTCTTGGCTGTACCTTTTGCCTGTATCGCTGCACTTACATTTATAGCTACTTGGTTATGTAGCATCACTCTTCATCTTATCTTAAACATTCTCCATTTTTTTGTATATTATCACATCTATATTTACTCTTAACAAAATGTAGAATAAAGGCAATGCTTATGAAGAAGATTCTGTGGTAAACTTCTTGAATTGCCCCCCCCCCATCAGCATGGACAAGGCCTTTATAGAGCCTGTCTTCACCAATAATGTAAGTTTATCCATCTCAAGCCTTCAAACTTTGTTGTATATATTTGGTTAGGCATGACTGCAACAGCTGTTTATTTTTGGTGTTTGCATCAAATTGCATGTTTAAAGTTTATTATGTAGTTCATAAACAAAAGTTTGTCCTTTCTCAATTTAAGTTTTCAGTTGTACAACCAAGTTCCTTATTCATACCATGTAAATTAAACTATACAGAGTAAGTGATCTTCTTTTGCACTACATGTATGTTTCTGTTCTTCATCTGTAATCCAGTGGTGTGGTGAACCTACCCACTACAACACAATGTCATATTCTGCAATGTCTTAACTATGAACAATGTCATATCATTCTACTACTCCCTCCGTCCGAAAATACTTGTCATTGAAATGGATGTATCTAGATGTATTTTAGTTCTAGACACATCCATTTTGATGACAAGTAATTCCGAGGGAGGGAGTATTATTTAAACCGTCTCTTTATTTGCCAATCTGAAATGGGATAAATTGACAGCACACTAACCATTGATACTTATGAGTTCTTCATCTGTAATCCAGTGGTGTCGTGAAGCTGGCAACTCCTTCACAATGTCATTTCCTGCCATGTCTTGACCTGAACAATACCATATTGTGTTAATGCAATTTTAAATTGTGTCACTTTATTCGTCAGTAAGAAATGTGATGAATTGTCAGCACTGATACTTTTATGTGCAAAACCTGTCATCTGTTTGTTTGTTTATCTTTTAGAGTGAGGAAGATTTAGGTGTTGAACAAGCGCAGTCTCATCATCTTGCTTAGCTGCTTGTGCTACAGCTCCCCAGCAAGGCTAACCTTTCTTGAACTCTATTGAAGTGCTGTCGGTTTTGTATATCATTTTGTCGGCATGTTTATTTGCACTGGTGGCGATCTTTGATGCCCAGTGTATGTAATCTGCTGTCTGCTTGTGCTTTATTATCATAGTGGCGAACTTTGATTCCCAGTGGATGTAATATGCTGTAATTTCTTTATTGTATAGTCCAGGTTTTTTCTTATTCATGATGCTACAGTTATTTTACTGTATATACATCCTATCTTCGCAGTAAACCGTCCAAACCGTAAAATTACGGTACATAATCGGGCCATCATGCAATCACGATGTAGGTTGGGCCTGAAACGTGTCGAACAGCTAACGGGCCGGCAGCAGCCCGAAATGAATCCCGGCCCATGATTGTGCGAATCAAATCATGGGCTTTTAACACGCCAAAATTGTCTCGTTCCTTGTTTGGCCCAATCAGATATCGGCTGCGAGCAGGCCGGATGCAAACCGGGCCGTAGTTAGGCCCAACTATATGACGGGCATTTAACAGGTCAAAATTAATATAGGGCCAAAATGTTAAACGGGTCCTTAAGAGGCCAAAACTAATGTCAGGCCGAATTACTAAGTGGGCCTCTAGCAAGTGGGCCCAAAAGCATAGTGTCCAGTTGACGGGCCGAATCTGATATGGGCCATAATTGAGCCCATAGCCTCTTAAAGGGCCGTACCTGATCTAGGCCGTAATTTGGCCCAGAACGTGGTAGGCTTTTAAAGGGCCGGATCTCATATGGGCCACTATTAGGCACGGAACGTGGCAGGCAATTAATGGACCGGATCAAATATGGGCCGACATTTGGCCCAAAACATGGCAGCCAGTTAATGGGCCGGCCTACTTGGGTCCTCAAATTCTTGTGGGCCTACAGCTGGGCCGGCCCATTAATGTCGGCGAAATCTTGTGGGCCTTTAGCCGGGCTGGCCCATTATGATCTGCAAGAATCTTGTGGGCCTTTACCTGGGCCGGCCCGTTATGGCACACAAAAATCTTGTGGGCCTTTACCTGGGCCGACCCATTATGGCCTGCAAAATCTTGTGAGCCGTTAGTTGGGTCAGCCCATTATGGTCCGCAAAATCTCGTGGGCCTTTAGCTGGGCCGGCCCATTATGGTCCGCAAAATCTTGTGGGCCTTTAGTTGGGCCGGCCCATTTAATCTTGATGGGCCGGTCCACGTGTCAACATATCATAGGCGCGTCTCGCCCATTGGATGAGTGACACCTGTGCCAGCGCGGACCTGACACGTGTCTCCTCCAGCCAATGATGATTTTACATGTGGAAAATCCCCATTAGTCAGGGCTGTTAACGGGTTATCGGATCCAAAACCTGACCCGATAGCTTAACGGTGTTCCGTTACGGTGGATGCCACATGTCGGTCACCCTTGACGAAGGCACTTATGTGACGCGCGATTTATCGTCATGGAAGTGGACACTTCCGTGATGATAATTTTGGTAATGTCATGGAATACTTCTACGACAGCACAGCTATGACTATCTTGATTCTGTCATAAATTTGTCATGGATGTACATGCATGATAAAAAACACGACCTACTGTGACAAACACGTATCATCACGGAAGTGTATTTTTTTGTAGTGTATATTTGACTCCTATTAGCTATAGGACTTCCAAAAACAACAAAAATATTATTCCAAAAGTTATTTTTCTATTTTATTTAAAGGCTTTTTCTTAAGGCTAGGAATGGTCTTTAATAGGATAAGATTATCTTAATGTTCTGAGATAATTTGAGAAAATTTAGGGAGACTCGGTGAACATATATTGTCCATATATAAGAGTTTCAACACAACATGTCCAATTGTGCTCAAACTTGGTACACCTGCTCAAATGGTCTAATATTCCATCTAGGCCAAGTGGTGCATCAAGGAGAACAAGTTAACTTGATCAAATCTTGCAAAACAATTTCTGCCCATTTCTAGGATTTGAAAAAGTTACGTTGGCAAGTTTCTCCAAATGAGCTGAAATTTTGACCACGGTGTCACAGGATCATGTTCATCATCCCTAACAAGTGGCACAAGTATTCGATGAGTTCAACTATCCCAAACCAAGACCAAACACCTTCTGATAAAAAAAATTAAAATCCATGTTCAGGCCATTTCCACTAATCTCCTTGAGCTAAAATTTTAACCACAGCCTCTCCTAGTCTCCCTCTACCTCCTATACATTTCCCTGCCTAAGGAGCCATCATGAAGGGGGAAACTCACTTCTCCTCTCTGGACAGCCCTATTCTTCCCTCTCTCGGCCTCCTCACTCTCTCTTCAAGGCCTTGCATAGCATCCGAGGCCCTCCACAACTTTTGCCTAGACACCTTGTAGTCTCCAGACACTAGAGGACATGCGAGGGTGGGAGAAAGCTGCGGATGCTGGCCGAAAGCTCGCTCTAGAGCAGCATGCTACAGTATGCCCGACATTGACACCACATCCTCCGACCACCTTGAGCCTCCCCCACGCGCCAGTCGATATGTCTCGACATCCGCAACACACCAATGTGCAGGACCTCCTCTCTCCCTCACTCTCACCCCTTATGGCACACGCCAGATGATGCTTGGCTCGGCAAATGCACGCGCCCATGTAGGGACCCCTCCTCGAGCTCGCCCCGCTCTCTCTCTCTCTCTCTCTCTCTCTCTCTCTCTCCCTTCTCTGAGCCCTGCAACACCCCCATGGACACCACAGTGGGCCCTAAGCTACCTACCTTGGCCACCAAGGACATTCTCGTGGGTGCCCATAGGTCGCGTCCAAGGTGAGCCGTGGCCTAGTCGTATAAGAATGCCCCAGTTCTCCCTCTGGAGCCCCTTCACTCTCTCTCGCTCCCAGAGACTCCATGACCCACTCACAGCCCCCATGTGCCCTCCATCCATCTCGATGGCCGACGTTCCGTCATCGGCCTCCACCCAAATTCGTGCTACATAGACTACCTACTCTCCACCTCGTGGTTTCAGAACATCTCCACCGCCATCATGAAGCCCTCCCCGCTACATTTCTCCCCCTCTGTGGCTGCAGCGCTGTGCCCCATTCCCACTGTCCTCTCCTCCCACCACGAGCAATGCACCGCTCGCGTCTGACGGCCCCTACACCAGTGGAGTACCACAGCGGATGCGCCTCTTCACTAAGTGTATCGGTGGTCGGATCACCGAAAACGGTGGCCGGTAGCACTGGCAGTCACCGTTGAACGCCTCCTCTGTCTCCTGTCACGCCCGTGCAGGAGGTTGAGGACGAACTTGCAAGCGGGCCCCGCCTGTCGACCATTAGCGAGGCAGGGGCCACTGACGGGTGGGCCACGCTTCCATAAGTGAACGCGGACCCGACCATTTCTGCCTCTTAGCAGCGAAGACGCCTACACAAAGTACGCCATCGACGTCTCCCCTACTCGTGCTGGCTGAGCCTGTATACCATGGACCATATCCTAAGTCACACCGATCAAGCATATAGGCATCATATAACTTTTCCGCGGTCGGGATCGTTAAAGTCTTTTGGCTCACGTATATGATTGTGTTGCTAGCATCCATATGACAGAGAACCCGGGCGACATGACTAGTCATAAACCAAGGTGGCCCAAACATACATGGACATGCATACATAACCCAACAATGCACGTGTCGGCCAGCAGCGAGTGTAACCAAGTCGTAGCAAAGCGCACAAGGACTATAGTAAACACCGTATAACATTTCTCCGTAGGGGCAGACACGGGAGCAAAGAAGGATACATGCCTATCAATCCATGTATTCTAGAGCAGTAGCGAACTACCAGGGCTCAGTGAAAGCACTAGGATACATTTCCCCATTTGGAGGGCAACCAAAGCATATAACTAGGTGTCGAATCCCACACATATCAAAGCATTCCAAAACATACACACAATATGCTCAATATGCGAAGATACAACATGGCATCACAACATAACTCTACGAGTCAAAGTATTTATTTAGGTGGCTCCGAACAACCATACATAACATGCTATTACAAACATGGGCCTCATGATCCGGCATACAAAGTCATACAAACAACGGAAGTATAATAATCATGTCTGAATATAGACAACTACAAAATAAAAAAGCTAAGAGGCCTGACTATCTACAAGACCCCCCCAAGGGTACAAGATCGTGGCTGAGATAACAAGCTACTCGTTGAAGTCCACGCGGAACTACTAGTGAGACCGAAGTCTCCTTTGCAAAACATAGATTAAGCAAACGTGAGTACAAAGGTACTCAGCAAGACTTACATCAGATCCTTTCATACATGCATTAGTATCAATAAGGGTATTGTGGGTTTTAGCTGGAGCAAGCCAGCATTGACTCGTTGGCTATCCTGTTCTACGACTACGATTAATCACTTTGAGGCGAGATAGCAGACACGAGTCCACTAATCACCACAAAAATACTCTACTATGGATTATTTCTTGTCCCCCCTATAAGAAGGCCATCCATAGCACTCACACTTATCTTGAGCATTTTACGGTACCGAGTTCAAGTTGTCTATGTACCATATAAGTTTTCCAAGTAGTCCATATCTGAGGACGCGGCTATTCGAATAGTTTGATAACCCTGCACGGGAGTACTTCTTCCCACATGCTCTCGCCACTTACTGCCATGTACACGTCATGTATCTCAGAATCTATGAGGCAGAAGCCTAGGGAGGGTGTCGGCCACGATTTGACAACCACACAAGACTCTAGTCCAGGTTTATCGCCTATTTGAGGTTGTATCCACAAGGGAAGTCCGGTCGGGGTTTCTATCATGACCTCAAACGATGTGTACATGGTTCTCGAGCCCACCATCCGGGCACCACTTGGTATATTGGGGCACTATGTCTAGTCTGTCCCAAGCCCACCCTGCCGGGTGCCACTTGGTAGACAAATAACATGACCTACAAACACCAAAAACTAGTTGCAACTCCTAGACAGAGATCAAGGCGGTTAATAAATCGATAGGGGTCGAGTTACCATAACCTAATGTGTGGTAGTAGCTAGTCTTGCATAACATAAATAGAAGTTCGTTCTTAAGGATGACCTCAATGAGATAACCCACCATGTACTCCTACGTGGCCTATCACCGCTACCTTACCAAATCGTGTTCACACACTTAACTCTGAGCATCAGAACATAGAATATCACTCCAATCATTCCTAATGAATCAGACCTGACACAACTCTAAGCAATAGCATGCATGGCCTAGATAACTCACAACATGTCTCAAGCAACTCCTAATCATGCTAGGAGGTATTAACTATTTACTATGACAATGACAGGTCATGCAGAGGAATGGGTTCAACTACCACAATGTAAAGTAACAATTGAATCGTTGTTGTCCTAATGCAATAAAAGAGAGGAGGAGCAAGAGGGTGTGGTTGTATCTGAATACTCAAGGCGTTTTGCTTGCCTGAAAGATCGGCAGGGACACTACTCCATAGACAAGTACATTGGAGCACTCTCTCGAGTAGGATCTATCGAGAAGGGTGGTACCGACAATCAATACACAACAAATGCCACAATATGATGCATGATCATGACATGTCAAGAATGTATGATTTGAACTAATTCATCTAGCAACAATTTAAATGAAGACCATATGAACCAAGGGTTCATATGCAAACTCCATATTAAGCATTTTAAATGCCATTATCATGTTTTCACTTATACAATAGGTATAAGTTGGTTAAACATGTATGAAAATGGTACAGGTGAATTCTTTGGATTTTTCTGATAATATTTCATACATAAATTATTTCAATCTGAGCTATGGTTGATTTTATATGAATTTAATTAAACATGATGCACACAAGTACTTAGCTAGCCTAGGTCATTACCAGAAGCTAGGGATGTGCCAACTCGCTCCCACTCAAAAGAATCTTGTACCGAGATTCAGGGGTCAATGGGAAGAGTGAGGGATACTCTAGTTGAAGATGATCCTCTCATTCCCAAGTAGCTTCTCTCCTAGAATGATGAGACCACTAGACCTTGAGAAACTTGTTCTTCTCACATCGAGTGATATGCTCTGCTTGATCAAGAATACGAACAGGGTACTCTCAATATGTGACGTTATCTTGGAGATCAATCTTTTCAGGTCCACTCCATGGATGGGATCCGAGATGCAACACCTAAGGTGAGAGACGTGGAAGACATAATGGACTCAGGAAAGATGTGGGTGTAGATCCAACTGGTAGGAAACCACTCCTCGTTTAGGGAGAATGCGGAAAGACCAATGTAAGAGAATCCAACTTGCCCTTGATACCAAAATGATGGGTACCCTTCAAAGGGGTGACCCTAAGGTAAGCCTTCTCGTCAACCTCATAAGTTACTTCCATATGACGATGGTCATACTGGCTCTTCTGACGAGATTGGGCTATCTTCAGATTCTCACAAATAATGCAAACTTCCTCTTCTTCCGCTTGGATAATATCCGGTCCAAAGAACTATCTTTCACCGGTTTCTGACCAGTTCAAAGGTGTTCAAGATCTTCATCCATAAAGAATCTCGAAGGGTGCTTTCTTAAGGCTGGATTGGTAGCTATTGTTATAAGCAAACTCGGTGAAACGAATACACTTCTCCCAATCCATACAGAATGAGATAACGTAAGCTCTAAGCATCTCTTTGAGAATCTGGTTGACCCTTTCCACCTGACCACTTGACTGGGGGTGGAAAGCGGTGCTGAAGGAAAGATGGGTTCCCATGGCAGTCTGGAAACTCTCCCAGAAATGAGAAGTGAAAAGACTACATGACCAGAATGTATCTCTAGTAGGACACCATGTAGTGACACTATTTGGGAAATATATAAGTCAGCGAGCTAACTTGTAGTGATACTCTGTCGAACAGGAAGGAATTGAGCCACTTTGGAAAGACGATCAACAACTACAAAAATAGCATTACTCCCATTCTTGGTCCTGGGCCACTAGGCCTCTGATGCTCTGCCTTAACGCAATGACAAACGTAACAGTTATCAATGAACTCAGCGATCTCCCTCTTCATCCTAGTCCACCAGAACCTCTGGCTTAGGGCCTGATACATCTTAGTACTATCGGGATGAATCATGAGTGGAGAAATATGAGCCTCCCCAAGGATCAACTGACGCAGATGTTGCTTCTTGGGAACCACCAGGCGGTTCTCAAAGAAAACAACACCTCGATCATCAATAGAGAAACTAAAAGCAACTCCCGTGGCAATGTTTCTTTTGATCCAGGAGATTCCTGGATCATGCTTCTGTGCTTTTATGCTCTGATCCTCAAGAGTAGGTTTCGCCAACAAGGTAGAAAGGAATCCTTGAGGAGCAATGTGAAGGTTAAGCTTACATAATTCCTCATGAAGAAGTCGTTGACCTTGTAACAACACGAGATTGTTACAATAGGATTTACGACTCAACACATCGGCCATGACATTGGCCTTGCCTGGGGTATAAGATATTCCTAACTCGTAATCCGTAATCAACTCTAACCAATGTCTCTTCCCGAGATTCAGATCCGTTTGGGTGAAGATATACTTGAGACTCTGGTGATCGGTGTAAATCTCGCAACGGTTCCCTAGAAGGTACTGTTGCCATGTCTTTAGTGCATCGACTATGGCTGCAAGCTCTAGATCATGTGTAGGATAATTATCCTCATGTGGATGCAACTGTCGAGATGCATAGGCAATCACATGGAGATCCTGCATAAGAATGCAACCTAGTCCCTCTCGCGAGGCATCGCAAAAGATAACAAAGTCCTTAGTGAAATATGGTGGCACAAGTATGGGAGTAGAAGTAAGGCGTCTTTTTAGTTCCTGAAAACTGTTCTCACACTGTGGGGACCACTCAAGATTCTTATATTTCTTGAGGAGTTCAGTAAGAGGCTTCACCACTTTGCAGATGTTCTCAATGAAGCGGCGACAATAGCTCGCTAGACCAAGAAAACTCCTAACTTTCTTAATCGATTCAGGTGGAGTCCAATCAAGGATGGCCTGTAATCTCTCGGGATTGATAGTAATGCCCTTACCAGAGATCACATGGCCTACATAACTCACTTCTGGCAACCAAGATCCACACTTGGAGAACTTGGCATAAAGGCGGCGTTCTCTGAGTTTTTCCGACATAAGTCTAAGATGCTCGGCATGTCCTTCCTCATTCTTCAGGTAAATAAGAATATCGTTAAGGTAAAACCTGATGAACTTATCTAAGTACTGCATGAAGATCAAGTTCATCAAGCGAGAGAATGTGTCTGGAGCATAGGTTAGACCGAAGGACATAATGGTGTACTCGTACTGGCCATAATGAGTGACAAAAGCTGTCTTAGGCATGTCCCTGTTTCTGATCTTCAATTGATGATATCCTAACCTCAAATCCATCTTGGAAAAGACTAGGGATCCAGCGAGTTAATCATATAGGTCGTTGATCTTGGGGAGCGGATACTTGTTCTTTATCATGACCAAATTAATGGGACGATAATCTACAACAATCCAATCTGTTCCATCCTTCTTCTTGACAAAGCGGATGGGACAAGCCCAAGGAGAAGAACTAGCACGGATGAAACCATTTTGCAAGGATTCATCAAGCTGTTTCTTAAGCTCAGCTAGCTCTAAAGGTGCCATCTTGTAAGGTCTCCTTGAAATTGGGGCAGTTACTGGAATGAGATATGTGACAAACTCTACATCCGTGTCAGGTGGAATGCCTGACAGTTCCTCTGGAAAGTCGTGGACTACCGGAATATCATCAAGGCATGGGAGACGGCTGGCATTAAGAGAATAGAGCCGACAATTTGCAACTCTAGTGGAAACAGTGACTATCTTGCCAGATGGGTGTGTAAGCTGAACCGATCTAGTGTAACAATCAATCTTGGCATGATGAGCTGTCATCTAGTCCATACCCAAGATGATGTTAATATCTGTAGACTTGATGGCTATATGTGATGCAAGGAATACAAGTCCGTCAACAAAGATTTCATTACCATAACTTATTCTGGTAGTTTGCCATCTAGACCGTTGAGTTTGGATTTCGAGTGGAGTTGGCATATCACAAAATGACATGTCATGTAGACAAGCATAGCCTTCAGAGATTAAGGAGTGAGATGCTCCTGTATCGAATAGAACCAATGTTGGATAACAATTGACAAGGGGTGTACCAAGAACGATGTCTAGATCATCATGAGCTTCTACAGCTGAGACGTGATGCACATGTCCACGTTTAATGGGAGCTGGCTTGGCACTGATCATCTTGCCTAATGGCTTACCACGACCAACAGACTTCTCAAAGTAGGGTGGAGCATAGCTGCCTGAGAGCAGTCACGGGTATAATGTCCTCCCTCCCCGCACGTGAAACAAGTCCAGAAAGTAGGACGTTGACCCGCATTGATAGGCGGTACATCGGTAGGCCTGGGTGGAGCATGCAGCTGAACTGGGTGAGGCACCACATAAGATGGCCTCGGTGCATATCCGGGTGGAAGAGCGGAGTTTGGAACCCAAATCCGGTGCTTTTGAGAGCTAGAGCGGAGGAAGAACCCAAGTCATAGGTGTGCTTATGAGACTCCTCGTAAGTGAGCCGAGTTGTCTCTGCATTAATGACCTTTTACAAGAGCATGGAAAGTATCGCAATGGTGCAAGTGGATATCATGGCGCAACTTAGGTTAAGACCATTCCGGAACCTAGCCTGCTTCTTGACATCCATGGACACCTCCTCTGTGGCATCGCGGGCAAGGTTCCAAAACTCTCTACTATAAGCATCAACAACCATCTTAACCTGGGTGAAATTACAGAACTCTTCCTTCTTGCGTTCAATGAGACCCTGAGGAATATGGTGCTCATGAAAGGCCTCCGTGAAATCTCCCCAAGTAGGAGTCTGGCTAGTTGGAAGCATATCCTCATAATTCTCCCACCATAGACTAGCAGGACCCTCCAGGTGATATGCAGCATAGGTGGCCTTGTCACCTTCAGCCACGTTCGTGGAACGCAACTTATGGGTGATGCTATGGAGCGGGTCATCTCCATCTAGCGGCTCAATGGAATGATGGAAGCTGGGTGAGTGCAAGCTCATGAAGTCATGAATGGTCACTAACTCATTGCGCTGATGTGTGGTGTTCTGCATCACTCAAGATTCTATAACAGTACCAATCAAATACACAGGAAGTACTCGGAAACTGGAACATGACTATGATCAACCATTCATATTAGTCTGCAGAATAGTAACTCATGATCCTGGTAGATGGATGAGAAAGCCTAGTTTCTTAAACCCGTGGAAAATAAGAGGGTGACTCGAAATTAGAATGACACATGATAAGTAGTAAAAAGAGCCTTACTTCCCTTCCACAATCAATTCCCTTATATAACTAAAGCATTTCTAGACTCAACTTTGACCAGTTTGGCTTGGTAATCCTACAGCCAGTCAGGCTCTCATACCAAAGTTGTCAGGACCTCGATCTTAAGTCACACCGATCTAGCATATAATTCATCATATCATTTTGTGGCCTCGCACACGGTATTCTGACGGCTAACGCCTTTACCTCGTCCAAGAGCATTTGCGTCTTTTGGCCCACATATATGATTTTGTCACTAGCATCCATATGACACAAAACCCGGGTCGACATGACTAGTCATAAACCAAGGTGGCACAAACATACGGAGACAGGCATACGTAACCCAGCAATGCACATGTCGGTCAGCAATGAGTGTAACCAAGTCATAGCAAAGCCACAAGGACTATAGTAAACATCGCGTGACATTTCTCCATAGGGACATACACAGGAGAAAACAAGGATACATACGGGTTAATCCATGTGTTCTAGAGTATTAGCAAACTACCAGGGCTCAGTGAAAGCACTAGGAGACATTTCCCCATATGATGGGCTACCAAAGCAGATAACTAGGTGTCGAATCCAATACATACCAAAGTATTTCAAAACATACACACAATATGCTCGATATGCGTAGGTACAACATCACATCACAACATAACTCTACGACTCAAAGTATTTATTTAGGAGTTTCCGAACATCCATACATAACATGATATTACAAACATGGGTCTCATGATCCAGCATACAAAGTCAGACAAACAACGGAAGCATAATAATCATGTCTGATTATAGACAACTACAAAAGGAAAAGGCTTATAGGCCTAACTATCTACAAGACCCTCCCAAGGGTACAAGATCGTAGCTGAGATAACAAGCTACTCGTCAAAGTCCTCCCGGAACTACTAGTGAGACCGAAGTCTCCTTTGCAAAACATAAATTAAGCAGATGTGAGTACAATGGTACTCAGCAAGACTTACATCAGATCTTATCATACATGGATTAGTATCAAGAAGGGTATTGTGGGGTTTAGCTGGAGCAAGCCAGCATTGACTCGACGGCTATCTTGTTCTACAACTACGATTAATTTGTTTGAGGTGAGAAAGCACACACGAGTCCACTGATCACCACAACAATACTCTACTATGGATACTTTCCCGCCCCCTATGAGAAGGCCATCCATAGCAAACACACTTATCTTGAGCATTTCAGGGTATCCACTTCAAGTTGTCTATATACCTTTACCAAATCATGTTCACACACTTAACTCTCAGCATTAGAACATAGCATAACACTCCAATCCATTCCCAATGAATCAGACCTGACACAACTCTAAGAAATAGCAAGCATGGCATAGATAAGTCACAACATGGCTCAAGCAACTCCTAACCATGCTAGGAGGTTTTAACTATTTACAATGATAATGACAGGTCATGCGGAAGAATGGGTTAAACTACCGGAACGTAAAGTAACTGTTGAATCATTGTTGTCCTAATGCAATAAAAGAGAGGAGGAGCAACAGAGTGTGGTTTTATCGGAATACTCAAGGGGGTTTCCTTGCCTGAAAGATCAGCAGGGGCACTACTCCTCAGACAGGTACTCTAGAACACTCTCCGGAGTAGGATCTATCGAGAAGGGTGGTGCCGACAATCAATACACGACAAATGCCACAATATGATGCATTTCACTAATTCATCTAGCAACAATTTAAATTAAGTCCATATGAACCGATGGTTCATATGCATGCTCCATGTTAAGCATTTTAAATGCCATTATCATGTTTTCACTTATACAAAAGGTATAAGTTGGTTAAACATGCATGAAAATGGTATAGATGGATTCTTTGAATTTTTCTGATAATTTTTCATATATAAATTATTTCAATGAGCTACGGTTGAATTTCTATGAATTTAAACATGATGCACACAAGTACTTAGCTGGTGTAGGTCATTCCCAGAAGCTTGGGATGTGACAATCTAGGCTCGGCCCAGTGGGCGTCATTCAGCCCGATCTCGCCCAGTGCACGCCGGTGCTATCAAATCCAGCCCATTTACATGTAATCCTTTTTCTTTTTCTTTTCCACGGAGCTTGTAAAATCTCGAGAGACTTCATTTGGAGTCCAAATCCATTGATTCGAATTTCTAGTGACTCTATAAATTAAGATCTATTTAATGAGCCATAGTGAACAGTTTTACTATGGTAAGTTCCCACTAGATCTATTAAATAGGTCCTTTACCCTCATAAGTCAAATTCAAAAATCCATATGATATTCATTTCAACTCCAAATCGAGTGAAACCAATTTATAAATGTTTCTAAAATCACACCCTGTTTAATGAGTGCCTTTTCTCATTTTATATAGATATATATTTGTAGACATCTTCCAGATCCATTATTCCATTGATTCCACCAAATTAAAATGATCAAAAATCTACATTGATCCAAATCTAGAGGAACCACTTTGGTTATTTTTCATATAATAAAAGGTATCCTAGAAAAGTGGAATTGCTATTTTTAGAACACATTTTTTTCTGCCTTGTTGTTTTGCTTATTATGATTTCTTTCGATCTTAGTGGACAACGTAAATGCAGTGCTTGGACATGGTCTAAGAGGATTGAAGACTTTGCTGAGCCAGGCTACCCTTTGACCATGATGTACCCCTCTTCTGTTCATCGAATAAATTTTGTATGCATGATGATGAGGAGTAGTGATGATGAGTTTGCTATGCATGTTTCATTGACGCACGATCCGTTGACACTTGCATGATTGGCAGCTCTATTTTGTAATTAGAGATACGATGGTGAACCATAGTTGTTGATGCCTGAACTTGCACATGTTCCATGAATATCACCTTGAGAGAAATCTTTCGGAAGCCCCAACAGGTGCTACTAATGCCCTTGGGAGAAGATGATGAGCTAGGACACTACTTGATGGAGAAGTAGTATACCAAGGCAACTTGAATGTGTTCTTCGGTAATTCCCCTCCAAATTGTGAAAGATCGACAACTAGGCACTACAGGAATCTGCTACTTTGCCATCTGCCACGGCGGACGTCAAAGGCATGGATGGAGGACGGCAAAGGTCTTTGCCGTCGGCCGCGGACAGCAAAAGTGGACGGCAATGTAAGGGACGGCAAAGAGCTACATTGCCGTCCGCTTCGGGCGGCTGACGGCAAAGGGTCCTTTGCCATTAGTTGCCGACGGCAAAGAATGCTGACGGCAATATTTGCGCTGTCTGCCCTCCCTTGCCGTCCGCCCTCCTTTGCCGTTCGCTTTTCTTCATATTTGGCATCTGCGGCGGACGGCAAAGCGGGGGGACGTTAAGTATTTTTTAACCATCTCCTCAGTGGGCCCCCCCTCCCTCTTTGCCGTCAGCTAGCAAACGACAAAGATTCTTTGCCGTCAGCTAGCGGACGGCAAAGAGCTGGCTGATGGCAAACGCTTTCTTTGCCATCAGCCAATTCTTTGCCGTCTGCTTTCCTGTAGCTGATGGCAAAGAGCTTCTTTGCTGTCCGCTAGCTGACGCCAAAGAGCTGGCAGATGGCAAAGTATCTGATTCCAGTAGTGAGGGTTCCACCCTACATCATCTTGGTATCATGAGCCACATTGAGCCACGTTTATCACGAAAGTGGTGGTGGTGGGGTGTCACAAACCGGCAAGAAAATCTCAAATTCTTACTAGTTCTTACCCAGCAGCAGGTGGTGATCGGCAATCATTGTAGTCAAAACTCTCAAAGCTTGGATAGAGTGATTGCGAGGTGGTTTCAAATGCACGATGTAGATGTATGTGGAGCTGGGAAGGCTTATGATGTGGTATCAAAAATTTCAGCAATAATCAATTCAGAGATGCAAAGGTGAATAAACGCTCAACGATAGTACTATGCAGGTCCTACGCTAGACCGTGCTAGAGGCGCGAGCCTAGAACACTACCAAATCATGGCGCCCCCCGGTGGGTTGTGCTCTCCTCGTTAGCCTCCAGCACCACCTCTTTGCTCTGTAAACACCCCAATATTCCAGAAACCCTAGGGGAGTCGACAAACATCAATTCCAGCAGCCGCAAGTTCCAGAAACACCGGATCCAATCTAGACATCATCACGGAAGGGTTCATCATGTCCATTGGTGCCTCTCCGATGATGCGTGAGTAGTTCTTTGTAGACCTACGAGTCTGTAGTTAGTAGCTAGATGGCTCCCTCTCTCTCTCTCTCTTGATTACCAATACAATGGTCTCCATATGATGTAAGTCTTTTGTGGTGTGTTTGTTGGGATCCGATGAACTTTGAGTTTATGATCATATCTATGTTTTTATGCATGAAAGTTATTTGAGTCTTCTTTAATCTCTTACATGCCTGATTGATTATAGGCTCGTATTTCTTCTCCGATATTTGGGTTTTGTTTGGCCAACTTGATCTATTTATGTAACGCCCACGACGCGGTTATATCTCTCACGTGTAGAGGCATGACTTAGAGTCATAAGCACATTGTAGATTTTCTCGCAAGAAGGGTCATCTTCACACAATCCCATGTAATGAACAAGAATGGGATAAGGAGAGTTGTCTTACAATCGCCACTATACACAATATATAAATAAATTCATACATTATTCAAAATACACTCATAGACGGACTACGGTTAAATCCAAATGAAAAGAAAATAACCCCAAATGCTAGATCCCCGATCGTCCCAACTGGGCTCCACTACTGATCATCCGAAAACGAAACATAGTAACGATCAAGGTCCTCGTCGAACTCTCACTTGAGCTCGGTTGCATCAACTGCACTGGTATCAACGACAACTACAACTGTTTTGGTAGAATCTGTTAGTCATGAGGACACAACAATCTCACACCTGCGAGATCAAGACTATTTAAGCTTATGCGTAGGAAAGGGGTACTGAGGTGGATCTGCAGCAAACACTAAGAAAATATGGTGGCTAACATATGCAAATAAGAGCGAGAAGAGAAGCAACGCAACAGTCGATAAGCTATAAGTGATCAAGAAGTGATCCTAAAGACTACTTACGTTCAGACATAACCCAAACCGTGTTCACTTCCCGGACTCCGCCAAAAAGAGACCATCACGGCTACACACGTGGTTGATGCGTTTTAATTAAGTCAAGTGTCAACTACTCTACAACCAGACATTAGCAAATTCCCATCTGCCACATAACCGCGGGCACAACTCTCGAAAGTTTAAACCCTGCAGGGGTGTCCCAACTTAGCCCATTATAAGCTCTCATGACCAATGAAGGATATTCCTTCTCCCGGGAAGACCCGATCAGTCTCGGAATCCCGGTTACAAGATATTTCGACAATGGTAAAAAAAGACCAGCAAGACCGCCCGAATGTGCCGACAGATCCCGATAGGAGCTGCACATATCCCGTTCTCAGGGCACACTGGATGATTCAAGCTATGAGTAAAACCAACCCTCAAGTTTCCCCAAGGTGGCCCCGCAGGCTGCTCGGTTCGGATCAACACTTAGAGAAGCACTGGCCGGGGGGGGGGGGGGGGGTTAAAACAAGGATGACCCTCGGGCTCGCGAAAACCCAAGGGAAAGGGAATAGGTTGTTAGGCAAATGTAAAACAAAAGTTGGGCCTTGCTGGAGGAGTTTTATTCAAAGCGAACTGTCAAGGGGTTCCCATACACCCGGCCGCGTAAGGAACGCAAAATCAAGGAACAGAACATCGGTATAATTCAAACGAAGGCGGCAAGAGTGGAACAAAACACCAGGCATAACACCGAGCCTTCCACCGTTTACCAAGTATATAGGTGCATTAATTAAATAAGAGATATTGTGATATCCCAAAATATCCATGTTCTAACAAGGAACAAACTTCATCTTCACCTGCAACTAACAACGCTATAAGAGGGGTTGAGCAAAAGTGGTAACATAGCCAAAAAATGGTTTGCTAGAAAAGGTGGGTTAGAGGCTTGACATGGCAATATGGGAGCCATGATAAACAAGTGGTAGGTAGCGCAAGCATAGACATAGAGCGAACAACTAGCAAAGCAAAGATAGAAGTGATATCGAGGGTATGGTCATCTTGCCTGCAAAGTTCTCAGAGTTGTCGAAAGCTTGATCCTCGTTAGCGCACTCAACAGGTTCCTCGTCCACGTACTGGTCTCCCGGCTCTACCCAAAGCAAGAACACAAGCAATGGAACAACAATCAATCACGATGCAATGCGCAAGCAACATGATGCAATACAAGGCAAGGGATGCAAGTTATGATGTGCAATGCATATGAGAACTCCGGAAGGGAAAGGATGATCAAGGCATCAACTTGGCTAACCAAGTATGCCGCTGGAAAGATGAGATGATTTCGGTCGAAATCAACATAAGGATCACTGGAAACGGATGCACGGTTTGCAAATGACAAGAAAAACAAGATATGATGCAAACTGCATAAAACAGCAACATGGCCACTTAGGAGCAAGGTTTAAATATGCTACAACACCCAAACATGAAAACTAAACACATGGCAGTGAAGTACATGTGAAGCTCTACAAAACATTAACACTGAGCTACTGCTATAACTCACTAGAACAGGTTCAAACAAGCATGGCAAAAGTGCAAAAGATATCAGCTTCACAGACTTGGTGAAAATACTAACATGGCATAAACAACATCAGGTAGCAATGTTTAGAGCTAGCAAACAACATGCTACAGGAACATAACATAGCAAAAAAGGCATGGCATGCTTCTGCTAAATGCACTTAACAAAACTCCCTTACTGAACATGAGCCAAAAGGGCACAGAAAATATGATTACACCCATGCAAACATAGCAAGATTTATAAACAGATTCGGACAGTGAAATTTAATGGCATGGCAGAAACAGATTCATGTTGGCATGTTAACAAGCTTGATTAACTCCCTGCATAGCATATCATGGCATGAAATAACTCTAGCATGGAGTAGGCATGAAAATGAAGCTAACCATGTGCCAAACGACCTCATAGCATGTTTGAAATGAATCACACAAAGATGCCAAAACAACACCATGATGTAAAATGACATGTATGCAAACTTGCTTAAATGCAGAAAATAATGCCACCACTGGATTGGTGGGATTTTTCAACCCCAAAAACATATATAACATGTCTAGGTTGCTGTAGAAAAAGCAGCACAAATGCTATAAGTGAAAAACTGCCCTAAAAGGGAATATGACATAATTGGCAATTTCCATATTTGGAATGTCCAGTTCTGGACATGCCTGAAAAGGAAAGCTAGCATATTCCAGAAATGGAAATTTCTGGAATAAAAGATTCATAAAGGAAAAGAAATAGATACGAGGGATGTGAATGTATGACATGTGGGCCTGTGAGTGTGTGTGGATGACAGTGGGACCAAGGCGTCATAGTCACAGTGAAAATAAAAAGGACACACCAAATATGGAGAGCCTGGGACTCGAACCCGAGACTTACTGCATCAAAGCGAGCGGGAGCAACTACTGGGCTACAAGCCCAGCTTGTTATCATGAAGGGGTACATCCCCCTTTGAACAGAGAGAGTCCCGGACCTAGAAACGCCATGAACGCACAGCAGAGTTCCGGCATCGACAGCAAGCAAAAGCGGTGACTTCTGCAGCTGCAGAGCACCGGTGGGCGTGCGGAATGGGGTAAGGTCGCGTGCGTGCAAGCGGAGCATCAATGGAACCTGCGCATGCGGGCTCTCCCAAGGACGAGCTCGTGCTCGCCTTGATGGCTAAGGCATGTGGCTAGGCGAGGCCTGGTGCTCGCGCGGGGATGCTGCACTGCGGCACTAGTTGCGCGGGCGAGGCTAGCACAGCGAGGAGAACGTGGCTAGGATAGAACCGGAGCGTAGGGACACGCGGGTGCGCTACAACAAAGATACGCACGACATAAAATTCAGGCTTGGCCGGAGCACTGCGAATGCGTCAAAGACACGTATCGGGCGAGTCCTACGGGTGCCTACACGCCATGGAAAGGAGGGGATAGGTAGGTTCGTTACCCAGCTCACCCTAGGACACGACGGGGTCGACGAAGACGAGCCTGCGACGACGCGGACGAGCTCTGAACCTAGCGGGACTGCTGTACGCGAAGTAGGGGAGGAAGAGGACGACGGGGAGGTAGCCGGACTTGACAATCCCAGGCAAGGAAGAGGACGATGGGGACGTAGTCGATGTCGTGGAGGAAGAAGGACGACGTTGGCGAGGCGGATGTGGCCGGAGTGCACGCCAGCAACATGGACGCGCTCTCAGGCGCACTCGGCAAGCGGCAGAAGCGACGGATCTGGGGGAGCTTTCTCCCCTGGCGGGGGCGGAGGATGGAGAGGGAAACCCTAGGGGCTAAGTGTGGATGCCGAGAGGGGGCTTAAGTAGACGCGGCACGGCTAGCTAGCTTGCCACCGTGGCCATGGCACGGCGAAAAGCAGAGGACGGGGAAGGAGAAAAGGAGGCGGGTGTGGCTGCCGCTCTCTTTGACGCGGGGGACCCGTGTGTCCACGTGGTTTTATTGAGAGAGAGGGGTGTGCGGCGCTCGGATGAGAAAGGGGGAAGCAACGTGCGCGCGGGCTAGCTGGGCTGTTGCTGGCTGCGCCAATGCTGGGCTGGCTAGGCAGGGAGCGGGAAAAGAGCCAAGTGGCTGTGCTGGGAAGGTCCTTTCCATTTCCTCATAAATCTATACATTTAAATTCACAGATGTAGAAAGGCAAAAGGCCAGGGAGGTAGGAGATGAGTTAGGAAGATACAGAAATATTCCCATACTCCTTGGATTATGCACATAATTGTAAAAATGGCTTGGACATTTTTAGAGGAATAAAAATATTCCAAGTTTGAATTAGGTTCAAACTTGAAGCATTTTTGACCCCAACCAAACTCACTCCAAAAAATATGTAATTGGGCAGAGAGGTTTAAGGCACGTAGCCAGAATATAGGGGAAAAGATGAACATTAAAAGAGAAGCGAAGAGTGGGACTTGCAAAAAGAAGATAGAAAGGGAAGGAGAGGTGGTGATGATGCAAGATTCATGCATGGAACATACAACAACATAATATGTATGAAAAACACATCATGCACATGATGAGGATGAGAATGCAAGATTACACCAAGCACAAATGCAACACGACAGATAAAACCCAACCACGAAGGAAATATCATATCACATAGCCGGAAATGGCAAGAGTTGGAGTTACAAATATGGAAAATTACATCCGGGGTGTTACAACACTCCACCACTATGAGAGGATCTCGTCCCGAGATCTAGGACTGAAAGAACTCCGGATATTCGGAATGGAGGTGATCCTCGCGCTCCCAGGTGGCTTCTCGGTCGGAATGGTGCGACCACTTAACTTTCAGGAATTTGATCAACTTGTTGCAAGTCTTGCACTCGGTTTCTACAGGAATAGCAACGGGATGCTCATGATAAGACAAGTATTCTTGGAGGTCAATTTCTTCGAAGTTGATAGTGCGCTCAGGCACCTTGAAGCACTTGCGAAGCTGTGACACGTGAAGCACATCGTGAACATTAGCAAAGTTGGCCGGAAGCTCAAGTTGATAGGCGAGGTCGCCTCTTTTGCCAATGATCTTGAAAGGACCCACGTATCTAGGGGCAAGCTTCCCTTTGATACTAAAGTGACGAGTGCCTTTTATTTAAGAGACGTGGAGGTAGACATGGTCTCCGATCTCGAAAGCCAAGTCACGGTGCTTGCTATCATAGTAACTCTTCTGGCGCGATTGCGCGGCTTTGAGATTTTCAGGACGACTTTACACATTTCTTCTGCTTCTGTTATCAAGTCGTTGCCAAGAAGTTGGGGTTCACCAGTCTCGGACCAATTGAGAGGAGTACCACACTTTCTGCCAAATAGAATTTCAAATGGGGCCTTGCCCGAACTTGCTTGGAAGCTGTTGTTGTAGGAGAACTCGGTATATGGAAGACAATCTTCCCACTTCATACCGAAAGAGATGACACAGGCTCTGACCATGTCTTCGAGGATGTAATTGACTACCTTGACTTGGCCACTTGTTTGAGGATCGAAAGCTTTGCTGAAGCGAATATTGGTGCCCATGGCCTTCTGGAAGGAGTCCCAGAACATAGAAGTGAAAATGCTTCCGCGGTCTGAAGAGATCAACTGCGGAATACCGTGCACGGAGACAATTCTGGAGGTGTACAGCTCTGCCAACTGAGCTGCCGCTATAACTCACTAGAACAGGTTCAAACAAGCATGGCAAAAGTGCAAAAGATATCAGCTTCACAGACTTGGTGAAAATACTAACATGGCATAAACAGCATCAGGTAGCAATGTTTAGAGCTAGCAAACAACATGCTACAGGAACATAACATAGCAAAAAAAAGGCATGGAATGCTTCTACTAAATGCACTTAACAAAACTCCCTTACTGAACATGAGCCAAAAGGGCATAGAAAATATGATTACACCCATGCAAACATAGCAATATTTATCAATAGATTCAGACTTAGTGAAATTTAATGGCATGGCAGAAAAAGATTCATCTTGGCATGTTAACAATCTTAATTAACTCCCTACATAGCATATCATGGCATGAAATAACTCTACCATGGAGTAGGCGTGAAAATGAAACTAACCATGTGCCAAACAACCTCATAGCATGTTTGAAATGAATCACACAAAAATGCCAAAACGGCACCATGATGTAAACTGACATGTATGCAAACTTGCTTAAATGCAGAAAATAATGCCACCACTGGATTGGTGGGATTTTTCAACCCCAAAAACAAATATAATATGTCTAGGTTGCTGTAGAAAAATCAACACAAATGCTATAAGTGAAAAACTGCCCTAAAAGGGAATATGATAGAATTGGCAATTTCCATATTTGGAATGTCCAGATCTGGACTTGCCTGAAAAGGAAAGCTAGCATCTTCCAGAAATGGAAATCGCTGGAATAAACGATTAATAAAGGAAAAGAAATAGATACGAGGGATGTGAATGTATGACATGTGGGCCTATGAGTGTGTGTGGATGACAGTGGGACCAAGGCGTCATAGTCACAGTGAAAATAAAAAGGACACAGCAAAATATGTAGAGCCTAGGACTATCCCCCTTTGAACAGAGAGAGTACGGACCTGGAAACGCCATGAACGCGCAGTAGAGTCCCGGCATCAACGGCAAGCAAAAGCGGCGACTTCTGTAGCCGCAAAGCACCGGCGGGCGTGCAGAATGGGGTAAGGTCGCGTGCGTGCAAGCGGAGCAGCAAAGGTACGTGCGCGCTCTCCCGAGGACGAGCTCGTGCTCGCCTCGGTGGCTAAGGCATGAGGCTAGGCGATGTCTGGTGCTTGCGCGGGGATGCTGCACTGCGGGAGCAGTTGCACGGGCGAGGCCAACACAACAAGGAGAACGCGACTAGGAGAGAACCGGAGCGCGGGGGACGCGCGGGTGCGCTACAACAAAGATACACACGACATAAACTTCAGGCTTCGCCGGAGCACTGCGAACGCGTCAAAGACACGGATAGGGCGAGTCCTACGGGTGCCTACACGCCATGCAAAGGAGGGGATAGGGAGGTTTGTTACCCAGCTCACTCTAGGACACGACGGGGTCGATGAAGACGAGCCGGCGACGACGCGGACGAGCTCTGAACCTGGCGGGGCTGCTGTCCGCGAAGTAGGGGAGGAAGAGGATGACGGGGAGGTATCCATACTTGACGATCCCAGGCGAGGAACGGGACGACGGAGATGTAGTCGACATCGTGGAGGAAGACGGACGACGTTGGCGAGGTGGAGGTGGCCGGAGTGCACGTCGGCAATGTGGATGCGCTCTCAGGCGCGCTCAGGAAGCGGCAGAAGCGAAGGATCTGGGGGAGCTTTCTCCCCTGGCGGCGGCGGAGGATGGAGAGGGAAACCCTAGGGGCTAGGTGCAGAAGCCGGGAGGGGGCTTAAGTAGACGCGACGCGGCTAGCTGGCTCGCCACCATGGCCATGGCACAGCGAAAAGCAGAGGAAGGGGAAGGAGAAAAGGAGGCAGGTGTGGCTGCCGCTCTCGCTGACGCGGGGGACCCACGTGTCCACGTGGTTCAATTGAGAGAGAGGGGTGTGTGGCGCTCGAGTGAGAAAGGGGGAAGCAACGTGCGCGCGGGCTGGCTGGGCTGTTGCTGGCTGCGCCGCTGCTGGGCTAGCTAGGCCGGGAGCGGGAAAAGGGCCAAGTGGCTGTGCTGGGAAGGTCCTTTCCATTTCCTCATAAATGTGTACATTTAAATTTACAGATGTAGAAAGGCAAATTGCCAGGGAGGTAGGAGATGAGTTAGGAAGATATAGAAATATTCCCATACTCCTTGGATTATGCACATAATTGTAAAAATGGCTTGGACATTTTTAGAGGAATAAAAATATTCCAAGTTTGAATTAGGTTCAAACTTGAAGCATTTTTGACCCCAACCAAACTCACTCCAAAAAATATGAAATTGGGCATAGAGGTTTAAAGCACCGAGCTAGAATATAGGGGAAAATATGAACATTAAAAGAGAAGGGAAGAGTGGCACTTGCAAAAAGAAGAAAGAAAGGGAAGGAGAGGTGGTGATGATGCAAGATTCATGCATGGAACATACAACAACATAATATGTATGAAAAACACACCATGCACATGATGAGGATGAGAATGCAAGATGACACCAAGCACAAATGCAACATGACAGACAAAACCCAACCACGAAGGAAATATCATATCACATGGCCAGAAATGGCCAGAGTTGGAGTTACAAATATGGAAAGTTACATCTGGGGTGTTACAATTTAACTTGCAATGGGAAGAGGTTCTTTGTGAGGGGTTCGATCTTACGGTGCTTGCTGGATAACAAGATGGGGTCTATTTCTACATTAAATAGACCTTGTCTACATCATGTCATCTATTTATTGCATTACTCCGTTTTTCCATGAACTTAATACACTAGATGCATGCTGGATAGCAGTCGACGTGTGGAGTAATAGTAGTAGATGCAGGCAGGAGACGGTCTACTAATCTTGGATATGATGCCTATATAGTGATCATTGCCTGGATGTCATCATGATTATTTGAATTTCTATAAATTGCCCAACAGTAATTGTTTTCCCACTGTTTGTTATTTTTCTCCAGAGAAGCCACTAGTGAAACCTATGGCCCTGGGGTCTCTTGTCATCATATTTGCCTTTGCGATCTATTTTCCTTTGCTTTTATTTTCAGATCTGTCAAACCAAAAATACAAAAATATCTTGCTGCAATTTATTTATTCCGCGATCTATTTATCCTATCTACCACAGTTATCTCACGTTATCTTGCCTACTTGAGGCGCCATACCTGAAAGGGATTGACAACCCATTTAACACGTTGGGTTGCGAGTATTTGTTATTTGTGTGCAGGTGCCACGTGGTGTTAGGGGGTTCTCCTACTGGTTCAATAACCTTGGTCTCATCTGTGAGGGAAATACCTACCGTCACTATACTGCATCATCCCTTCCTCTTTGGGGAAATACCGACGTAGTTCTAGGAGACATCAAAAGGAATTTCTGGCGCCGTTCCCGGGGAGACATCATCAACATCAACCAGGTTTCTAATCAAAAGTCTCATCTCCTTGCAATTTACATTATTTTCCATTTGCATCTCATTTTCCTCTCCCCCACTTCACAAAAATTTGCCATTTTATTCGCCCTTTTCCGTTCGTCTTTTCATTTCCCTTTATGTCTTACTTGGCTTGTTTGCTTGCTTGCTTGCTTGGCATAATTGTGTGTTTATTGAAAATCAAGAACCAAAAGGTTTATGGATACTTCATCCACTTGTTAATATTTTTAAGAGATCCAATTATGATGAACCAATTGCTAGTGAGTTGTGTGCACTAGATTATCTTTATGAGGTTTTGCTTGAAATTTGTGAATCTGAAAATCGTGATGAAGTGTTGAAAGAAGAAAATTATAAAGTGATTCACGATAGCTCCTTAAATGAAAAGCATGATTGGAATGATGTATTATAAATTCTATTAATGTCAATTGTGTTAATGATATGCAAAACCCTAAGCTTGGGGATGCTAATTTTACTATGTCTACTACTTGTTGCAATGATCATGATTGGGGTGATTCTTCTAATGATCTTGAAAATTTATTTAAGCCCCATGATGACTATGAGATTAAAAACAACGTTTGCAATAATATTAAAAGTGGGTTTGGAAGAGTGTCAACTTTAGATCCCGCATATTTGGATAATGTTCAATCTTATGAAATTTTTGATAAAAGTGGGTTTGGAGAGGTCATGACTTTAGTTAATGATTATCCCACTATTTTGGAAGAGTGTCAACTTTGCATGCATGTGGATCGTGTTGGCAGTATGTTATGTGATAGCTATTTTGTTGAATTTGCTTATGGTCCTACATGTAATTATTATGAGAGAGGAAAATATGGTTGTAGAAATTTTCATGTTAGTAAATTACCTCTCTTCATGAGGAGATTGCTATCATCTCTTCCTTTTTCCTTGCATATGCTAGTTCTTGCTTGCCTTGATAATTTGTTTGCTTATAAAATTCCTATGCATAGGAAGTATTTTAGACTTAGATGTGTTTTTCACGTGTTTTATGATGCTCTCTTTATGCTTCAATTCTTCTCTCTTATGTGAGCATCATTGAAATCTCAATGCCGAGCTAAAAGGCTTTAAAGAAAAGCACATATTGGGACACAACCCAATATTTTTCCTTGCTGTTTTGCAATAAATAAATCATCTAGCCTCTAATTAGATGTGTTTTTGTGGTTAAATTAGTGTTTGTGGCAAGTAAGGCCTTTGGAATGATTTGGGTGAAAGTTGATTTCATCTTGCTGAAAAACAAAAACTTTTGCGCTAACGAAATTATTTTTCATTTTAATCAGAAGATTGCTTTTGAGTTGATTCCTTTTTTAGAAGATTAATAAACAAATTATTCAGGTCTTCCTAATGTTTCAGAATTTTTGGAGCTACAGAAGTAATCAAAGTAGTCAGATTGCTACAGACTGTTCTGTTTTTTACATATTCTGTTTTGTGTTGTGTGCTTGTTTTGATGATTTTATGGTTTTATTTGATGAGTTCTTGCCATAGAAAAGTTGGAATACAGTAGATATAATGCAAAAGTAAAATATGAATGGGTTTGCAATAGTATTTATAATAGTGGTTTGCTTTCTTATACTAACGGATCTCACGAAGGTTTTGTTGAGTTTTGTGTGATTGAAGTTTTCAAGTTTTGGGTGATCTTACGATGGATGAAGGAATAAGAATTAGCAAAAGGCTAAGCTTGGGGATGCCCTAAGCACCCCAAGATAATATTCAAGAAGTAGCAAGCTACTAAGCTTGGGGATGCCCCCGAGTGGCATCCCCTCTTTCTTCTAACAACCATCGGTATTTTTATTCGTCACATATTATGAGTTTTGCTTGGAGCATCTTGTATGATATGTGTCTTTGCTTGTTTTTCTTTTGTTTTAAGTCTTGAATCCTTGCTGGACACACCCTTTTTAGAGAGCCAAAAGTTATGCTATGCTTTCTCCTATGCTTCACTTATTTTTTTTAGAGCCTTGGGAATTGCTCTAGTGCTTCACTTATATCTTTTTGAGCACGGTGTGCTTTGTTATTTTTGAAGAAATGCTCTCATGATTCACTTAGATTTATTTGGGGGTTAGTAATTTTTTTGAAGAAATTCTCTCTTGCTTCACTTAGATTATTTTGAGAGAAAGAAATATTATGCTCATGTTCTTCACTTAAAATTGTTTGAGCTTATCAAAAGCAACATATGAAGATATTCTCAAAGTGATAGATATCCAAGGAGGATATAATAAAAAAATTCATGAAGATCATTGGACAAAATAAACTTGATTCTTAGTAATGGTTTTGAGATATGACGATATGACATGTGAGTCATGTTGATTAGTAATTATTAGTAACAATATTGATCTTAACGTTTCTGATTCCCTATGCAAGCACGAAAGTCAATAGTTATGCAATGAAGTTTATATCCTACATGTGGTGCATTATTCGGTGTTACTTATGCTTAATGCTTGGGTATGAGATTTTTTGCTTTTTGGTTGGTCGCTTCTCAATCTTTTTGCTAGCCTTCGTTTTGCACTAAGTATGATCACTTCTTGTGCATCCGAAACCCTTTAAACCAGTTTTGCCATATGAGTCCACTATATCTACCTATTTGCAGTATTTCAAAGTTAATTTCTCTTTTGTGTGCTCGTACAGCTCTCAAGGCGGTGAGGGGTGGCCTATATTTTCCATGCTAGATGTGTTATTCTCACGATGAGTGTTTATTCACTTGTCATTGCATGAGAGTACAGGAAAGGTATTAGGGATGCCTAGTGTCAAAATGAAAAATGAATTTACTTTATGTTGTCAAATAATAAATTCCTTGGAAAGTGTTGGTATGGAGGGAACCCGTGGATATGGTAAGCCATGGAAACTTAAAGTAATGGTGGAAAAAGGAATAAACTTTTTTTTTGTTTGGGAACCGCCTATGATGTATCTAGCATGGAAAGTGTTGGGAGATCTAAGTCATTTTCGTTGGTGGGAAAAGTATGTCTCCCAAAATATTTTTATCTCTCAATTTTCGCTTTGAGCTCTGGCACCTCTACAAATTCCTACTTCCCTCTACGAAGGGCCCTTCTTTTACTTTATGCATTTTTTATTTTGAATTTGAGTCTCCATCTTCTCTTATAAAGCATCAACTAAGGGCACTATGATCGTATTTGAGCATTGGGTGCAGCTAATATTCGAGTGTGTTTCATGAATGGATCAATGATTGAGCATAATGGGCTAGGGATAACTTGCTGGTATGCTTGAGTATTAAAGTCTTCATGTCAAAACTAGACTATTGCTTTGAACCATATAAAAGTCCAAATGTCCATGCTATAAAGAAAAGAAAATGTGATGAACATGTTAGACAACATTCCACATCATAAATTCTGTTTTTATCATTTACCTACTCGAGGACCAGCAGGAATTAAGCTTGGGGATGCTGATACGCTCCAACGTATCTACAATTATTTATTGTTCCATGCTGTTATATTATCATTCTTGGATGTTTTACAATCTTTTTATAGTCATTTATATCATTTTTGGTACTAACCTATTGACATAGTGCCAAGTGCCAGTTGCTGTTTTCTGCATGTTTTTTTCATCGCAGGAAATCAATACCAAACGGAGTCCAAACGCAGCGAAACGTTTTGTGGATTTTTTTGACCAGAAGATACCTAGTTGGCCAGGAATGCACCTGAGGGGAGATCGAAGGGGATCACAACCCACCAGGGCACGCCTAGGGGCCCAGGCACGCCCCGGTGGGTTGTGCCCTCTTCGTTGGCCTCCCGCACCGCCTCTTTGCTCTATAAATACCCCAATATTCCAGAAACCCTAGGGGAGTCGACGAAAATCAATTCTATCTGCCACAAGTTCCAGAAACACCAGATCCAATCTATACACCATCATGGAGGGGTTCATCATATCAATTGGTGCCTCTCTGATGATGTGTGAGTAGTTCTTTGTAGACCTATGGGTCCATAGTTAGTAGCTAGATGGCTTCCTCTCTCTATCTCTCTCTTGATTACCAATACAATGGTCTCTTGGACATCCATGTGATGTAAGTCTTTTTGCGGTGTGTTTGTTGGGATCCGATGAACTTTGAGTTTATGATCAGATCTATGGTTTTATCCATGAAAGTTATTTGAGTCTTCTTTGATCTCTTATATACATGATTGATTATAGCCTCGTATTTCTTCTCCGATATTTGGGTTTTGTTTAGCCAACTTGATCTATTTATCTTGCAATGGGAAGAGGTGCTTTGTGATGGGTTCAATCTTACGGTGCTTGATCCCAGTGACAGATGGGGAAACGACATGTATGTATCGTTGATATTAATGATAACAAGATCGGGTCTATTTCTACATAAATAGATCTTGTCTACGTCATGTCATCGTTCTTATTGCATTACTCTGTTTTTCCATGAACTTAATACACTAGATATATGCTAGATAGCGGTCGATGTGTGGAGTAATGGTAGTAGATGCAGGCAGGAGTCGATCTGCTAATCTTGGACGTGATGCCTATATAATGATCATTGCCTGGATATCTTGATGATTATTTGAAGTTCTATCAATTGCCCAACAATATTTGTTTTCCCACCGTTTGCTATTTTTCTCGAGAGAAGCCACTAGTGAAGCCTACGGCTGCCGGGTCTCTTTTCATCATATTTGCCTTTGCGATCTATTTTCCTTTGCTTTTATTTTCAGATCTATTAAACCAAAATACAAAAATACCATGCGGCAATTTATTTATTCTGCGATCTATTTATCCTATCTACCATAGTTATCTCACGTTATCTTGCCTACTTGAGGTGCCGTACCCGAAAGGGATTGACAACCCCTTTAACACGTCGGGTTGCGAGTATTTGTTATTTGTGCATAGGTGTTGTTTACGTGGTGTTATGAGGTTCGCCAATTGGTTCGATAACCTTGGTCTCATCACTGAGGGAAATACCTGCCGTCGTTATACTGCATCATCCCTTCCTCTTCGGGGAAACACCGATGTAGTTCTAGCAGACATCACTTAGCAATCTCTAAACCAACTCCAAGAGGTTATTGACAACACCTGTGCATGATCAACGTGACCACAAGGGTCTATTTCTTGAAAGAAAATGAAGAGCAAGCAAGAAACTAAGACTGCAATCTAAATATTGAGAATATAAGACGAAAGCTTTATTGATCAAGGTGGGGTTCTGTGACGTCTTGGTCTGGTTGTTGAACACAAACAAAGTACCCAAAGTTGCAACTATGGCAAACTTTAATCTAAACAAAACCCGAAGTCTAAACAACGCCCTAAGGGTTGTATATATGGAGGAAGAGGGGGGAATTTCGTAGCCCCTTGGAGGTGCGGACCGAAACCAATCCTATGTCTGTTTTCCCCACACATACAGGTGACGCGACACCTTTGATAGCCTCTGGACAGAATTTATGAAGTGACATCTTGTATATTTCATCCAAGGCTTCATGCACCCATTATGGTGGCTTCAAAGTCCTGAAATCATCACATGTAACTCCGTTCTTGTTCCCCTTGCGCATGCCATCATCTCCATGCTTGATCTTGCCGCAATGTTCATCCTTCTTGTCCAAGCTAGGCCATTCATTTGTAAGCAAGACAAATGTATCCAATTTAGGCAGCATCATATTCTCATGAACATTAGAATCATTACCAAGAAAAGAAAGTACCTGGTAATGTAATTGGTGTGTGCGAGCTCTAGTAATTCGTCCAGATATGTATAGCAGCAGGGCCTGTGCGTGTAAAAATGGTATTGATTTCCTCATCAAGCTCTTTGATTATCTTTCTTTTGCTTAAAATCTTTTTGGCTCTTTCTCTTTTGATCTCTTTCTTTTGTCACTTATGCAACACTTCACGAACCAAGATAGCAATTGTGTATATGGGGAACAAGGTATTGCACTAGTGATGATAAGATGATACCAAAATGAGGTATGTATGCTATGGAGACGATGATCACTAATGTGCACAAGTAACATTGCCGACAATATCCAATGGCTAGTCTTGATAGGGAAGTGGTGCAAAATGGGTGAGGGGTTAGAAATGCAATGTTAAGGGAGAATATAAGAGGGTATCGTTGAGATTACCGCCATTGCTTACGGTTCATTGTGTCAAAATTGTGAAGATGTCGATGTCGATGACGAAGATGAGCGGTGGTGATGTTGGTGTCGAACCATCCCTAAGTAGCTGAAACACATTTGGAAACGAAAACCACAACTCAAGTTCTCAAAGAAAAAAATGTGTAAAATTGTCAGATGTGGTAGCGGGTAAGCGATGGTGGTTGCAGAAAGCAGTGGTGGTATGCGGAAGTATTGGTGGAAACCTGGTAAAAATTATCGAAACTTAGATGGAAGAACAAGTGGTGGAGGAGGTGTTCCTGCGGGAGGCCGGATGTCCAAGCTTGCGGGCCGGATGTGTGTGTGTGGGGGGGGGGATGCCCGGGGCCACTGGCTAGATGTCTGAGCTCCAAAATCCTGGACGAACGCGGTGGATCTCGATGGAAAAGAAAAAAATTGGGGCAAAATTCATGGAATTTCGTGGATGGAATTGGGGGAAAATTTAGGGGAACCTAGATCTACCTGCAACACATCAAATCCATGGATCATATGCAACAAAATATCATCACACTAACAAATCCAAAAAAATGGGAGGGCTAGTTTTGTGGGGATTTTCAAAATTGGGAAAAGCACAACAAAATTACGCTGGAAAACGAAGGGAGACTCCAAATTCGTGATCAACGTGGCTCATGATACCAAGATGATGTTGGGTGGAACCCTAGTTGTCGATCTTTCATGATTTGGAGGGAATTCCCGAAGAACACGAGGAACACACAAGAGGCAAAACGAGAGGAAACACTCAAATCAACGAGATTCTGTTACATATGTGCTAGATCAAAATACAAAAGAGAGATACACGATCCAAATCTGACAAAGGACTATACAACGGTAGCTAGTTCTTCGCAATCCATGAGGAGATGGGGTCTTGAATCCACGAGGGGATCTTCCCTCAATGCGGTCTGGAATCCACTTGGGGGATCTCCTCCTAGGAGGCCTTAATCTCCAAAGGAGTAGGTAACAAGTGGATGAGCAAAGGTCTATCTCCAAAATGAGCTATCACAATGTTAATCCTAAAATGGTGGTGGAGGAGGAGTATATATAGTCTAGGGGGGGCCAAGGTATACATGGGCTTCAGCCCAATCACTATGCGTAGACTAGTGCTGGATGTCCAGGCTGCGGGCCGGATGTTTGGCGACTCGCGTTGGGCCGGATGTATGGGGCCTGTGCTGCATGTCAGGGCTGGCGGGGGCCGACTTCGGTGGCGTTCTATGACGGACGACTGGATTTCTGGGCAGGCGCCGGATGTCCGGGCTGTCGGGCCAGATGTCTGGGGTCTGGCCAGAGGTCCAGGCACTGTAGCTCGTCGGCTGGGCTGTTGCCGCTGTAGTCACCTTCAGGGGCCGGATGTGACAGCCCGATTTTTGGCCCTTTCTTTTTTCTTTTGTTTTTCCGAGGTTTTGCCTGAGTTTTCTTTTTCCGTGACTTTGTGGTCTGGAAATTGAAGAAGATGCCCTCTTCTTTGTTTCTAGGGTGGCTTGTCATTCCCAAATCCTTCGCTAAACCCTGTCATTTCCATCCTATTCTTTTTATTGGGAATATTCTTTTTCTATCAAAGGAATAACTCAAATTTCCCTAGGTTGTGAAGCAACCTATATTTCCCTCACTCCAAAAATTCCCAAATAATTCTCAGAAATTGTTTTGGTCATATCTTGATCAAATATGGCAAAACTTTTCATTGCCATGTTCAAAAATAATTCCCCAATATTCCTTGTTCTATTCTGCCCTAAATGGCACTTTGTGAAGAAAGTCATTTATATTCTTCCTATTGACTCCCAACCTTTTTGGGCATGTTTATATGTCCAAATAATTGCCTCATGCACATGTTCAAATTTATTTGTCTAGCCAATCTTCCTCAGTGAATTTTCAAAGTTTCTGTCAAACGAAAGGCTTTGTGAAGGAAGTACTAGCTAGGAGTACCCAAATGAGTTGAACTTAGGCACACTCCTTAATGAGCTCATACTTATCCCCTCAACCGATTTTGCAGCCCCATCCAGTCATCTATGTGAGCACAGGAGCAAATCTTTGTTTCTGGCAATATCTTTAGGTTGTGAAGCAAGTATATTTCATATCGCTTCAAAAATCCTGATAAATTACCAGATCATTCTTGTACCCACAAAACATCTCTCCACCCATTTTGGCATCATTTCATTGAGCCATTTGACCACCATAATTATTCTTCAGTAAGACATTGGTACAAGTTAGTACACTGTGAATTGATAGCATATGGCAGTGAATCTCAAGAATCAGATCCGCAACATTATGGTCAGAATCAAGAATCAGTCAGAATACACGTCTGTCTCGGAATCAGGTCCTCATATATATGCAATGAGCCTACCATCAAGATCTTTGAAGTCACTCGGATGAGGATCTAACAACCATGTGAGGATGGTTACGAGAAGAAAGCCAGTATACACCGCAGTGTGACAAAGGATTATGAGGATTGACGACATCAATGAGCTCAATACAAGTACCCGTGAACCTGGAAAATGATCCTGATGAGCCCTTGTCCCCTTTTTCTCCAAAGACGACAACACGCCTGTGATTTGAGCTGTTTCAAGCTATCCGGGTGGATGCCTGTTTTTGTTTCTCTCTTCAACGACTGTCACGAGTCTGAGCTACTTTTCGGCCGTCTCGTATAGCTTGCTGGTATGCTTGAGTATTAAAGTCTTCATGTCAAAACTAGACTATTGCTTTGAACCATATAAAAGTCCAAATGTCCATGCTATAAAGAAAAGAAAATGTGATGAACATGTTAGACAACATTCCACATCAAAAATTCTGTTTTTATCATTTACCTACTCGAGGACCAGCAGGAATTAAGCTTGGGGATGCTGATACGCTCCAACGTATCTACAATTATTTATTGTTCCATGCTGTTATATTATCATTCTTGGATGTTTTACAATCTTTTTATAGTCATTTATATCATTTTTGGTACTAACCTATTGACATAGTGCCAAGTGCTAGTTGCTGTTTTCTGCATGTTTTTTTCATCGCAGGAAATCAATACCAAACAGAGTCCAAACGCAGCGAAAGGTTTTGTGGATTTTTTTGACCAGAAGATATCTAGTGGGCCACAAACTCACCTGACGGGAGATCGAAGGGGAGCACAACCCACCAGGGCATGCCTAGGGGCCCAGGCACGCCCCGGTGGGTTGTGCCCTCTTTGTTGGCCTCCCGCGCCGCCTCTTTGCTCTATAAATACCCCAATATTCCAGAAACCCTAGGGGAGTCGACAAAAATCAATTCTATCTGCCACAAGTTCCAGAAACACCAGATCCAATCTATACACCATCATGGAGGGGTTCATCATATCAATTGGTGCCTCTCCGATGATGCGTGAGTAGTTCTTTGTAGACCTATGGGTCCATAGTTAGTAGCTAGATGGCTTCCTCTCTCTCTCTCTTGATTACCAATACAATGGTCTCTTGGACATCCATGTGATGTAAGTCTTTTTGTGGTGTGTTTGTTGGGATCCGATGAACTTTGAGTTTATGATCAGATCTATGGTTTTATCCATGAAAGTTATTTGAGTCTTCTTTGATCTCTTATATGCATGATTGATTATAGCCTCGTATTTCTTCTCCGATATTTGGGTTTTGTTTAGCAAACTTGATCTATTTATCTTGCAATGGGAAGAGGTGCTTTGTGATGGGTTCAATCTTACGGTGCTTGATCCCAGTGACAGAAGGGGAAACGACATGTATGTATCGTTGATATTAATGATAACAAGATGGGGTCTATTTCTACATAAATAGATCTTGTCTACGTCATGTCATCGTTCTTATTGCATTACTCTGTTTTTCCATGAACTTAATACACTAGATATATGCTAGATAGCGGTCGATGTGTGGAGTAATGGTAGTAGATGCAGGCAGGAGTCGGTCTGCTAATCTTGGACGTGATGCCTATATAATGATCATTACTTGGATATCGTGATGATTATTTGGAGTTCTATCAATTGCCCAACAGTATTTGTTTTCCCACTGTTTGCTATTTTTCTCGAGAGAAGCCACTAGTGAAGCCTACGGCTGCCGGGTCTCTTTTCATCATATTTGCCTTTGCGATCTATTTTCCTTTGCTTTTATTTTCAGATCTATTAAACCAAAATACAAAAATACCATGCGGCAATTTATTTATTCTGCGATCTTTTTATCCTATCTACCATACTTATCTCACGTTATCTTGCTTACTTGAGGTGCCGTACCCGAAAGGGATTGATAACCCCTTTAACATGTCGGGTTGCGAGTATTTGTTATTTGTGCACAGGTGTTGTTTATGTGGTGTTATGAGGTTCGCCTACTGGTTCGATAACCTTGGTTTCATCACTAAGGGAAATACCTGCCGTCGTTATACTGCATCATCCCTTCCTCTTCGGGGAAACACCGACGTAGTTCTAGCAGACATCATTTAGCAATCGCTAAACCAACTCCAAGAGGTTATTGACAACACCTGTGCATGATCAACGTGACCACAAGGGTCTATTTCTTGAAAGCAAATGAAGAGCAAGCAAGAAACAAAGACTACAATCTAAATATTGAGAATATAAGACGAAAGCTTTATTGATCAAGGTGGGGTTCTGTGACGTCTTGGTCTGGTTGTTGAACACAAACAAAGTACCCAAAGTTGCAACTATGGCAAACTTTAATCTAAACAAAACCCGAAGTCTAAACGACGCCCTAAGGGTTGTATATATGGAGGAAGAGGGGGGAATTTCGTAGCCCCTTGGAGGTGCGGACCGAAACCAATCCTATGTCTGTTTTCCCCACACATACAGGTGACGCGACACCTTTGATAGCCTCTGGACAGAATTTATGAAGTGACATCTTGTATATTTCATCCAAGGCTTCATGCACTCATTATGGTGGCTTCAAAGTCCTGAAATCATCACATGTAACTCCGTTCTTGTTCCCTTGCGCATGCCATCATCTCCATGCTTGATCTTGCTGCAATGTTCATCCTTCTTGTCCAAGCTAGGCCATTCATTTGTAAGCAAGACAAATGTATCCAATTTAGGCAGCATCATATTCTCATGAACATTAGAATCATTACAAAGAAAAGAAAGTACATGGTAATGTAATTGGTGTGTGCGAGCTCTAGTAATTCATCCAGATATGTATAGCAGCAGGGCCTGTGCGTGTAAAAATGGTATTGATTTCCTCATCAAGCTCTTTGCTTATCTTTCTTTTGCTTAAAATCTTTTTGGCTCTTTCTCTTTTGATCTCTTTCTTTTGTCACTTATGCAACACTTCACGAACCAAGATAGCAATTGTGTATATGGGGAACAAGGTATTGCACTAGTGATGATAAGATGATACCAAAATGAGGTATGTATGCTATGGAGACGATGATCACTAATGTGCACAAGTAACGTTGCCGACAATATCCAATGGCTAGTCTTGATAGGGAAGTAGCGCAAAATGGGTGAGGGGTTAGAAATGCAATGTTAAGGGAGAATATAAGAGGGTATCATTGAGATTACCGCCATTGCTTACGGTTCATTGTGTCAAAATTGTGAAGATGTCGATGTCGATCACGAAGATGAGCGGTGGTGATGTTGGTGTCGAACCATCCCTAAGTAGCTGAAACACATTAGGAAACGAAAACCACAACTCAAGTTCTCAAAGAAAAAAATGTGTAAAATTGTCAGATGTGGTAGCGGGTAAGCGATGGTGGTTGCGGAAAGCAGTGGTGGTATGCGGAAGTATTGGTGGAAACCTGGTAAAAATTATCGAAACTTAGATGGAAGAACAAGTGGTGGAGGAGGTGTTCCTGCGAGAGGCCGGATGTCCAAGCTTGCGGGCCGGATGTGTGTGTGGGGGGGGGGGGGGGGGGATGCCCGAGGCCACTTGCTAGATGTCTGAGCTCCAAAATCCTGGACGAACGTGGTGGATCTCGATGGAAAAGAAAAAAATTGGGGCAAAATTCATGGAATTTCGTGGCTGGAATTGGGGGAAAATTTAGGGGAACCTAGATCCACCTGCAACACATCATATCCATGGATCATATGCAACAAAATATCATCACACTAACAAATCACAAAAAAATGGGAGGGCTAGTTTTGTGGGGATTTTCAAAATTGGGAAAAGCACAACAAAATTACGCTGGAAAACAAAGGGAGACTCCAAATTCGTGATCAACGTGGCTCTTGATACCGAGATGATGTTGGGTGGAACCCTAGTTGTCGATCTTTCATGATTTGGAGGGAATTCCCGAAGAACACGAGGAACACACAAGAGGCAAAACGAGAGGAAACACTCAAATCAACGAGATTCTGTTACATATGTGCTAGATCAAAATACAAAAGAGAGATACACGATCCAAATCCGACAAAGGACTATACAATGGTAGCTAGTTCTTCACAATCCATGAGGAGATGGGGTCTTGAATCCACGAGGGGATCTTCCCTCAATGCGGTCTGGAATCCACTTGGGGGATCTCCTCCGAGGAGGCCTTAATCTCCAAAGGAGTAGGTAACAAGTGGATGAGCAAATGTCTATCTCCAAAATGAGCTATCACAATGCTAATCCTAAAATGGTGGTGGAGGAGGAGTATATATTGTCTAGGGAGGGCGAAGGTATACATGGGCTTCAGCCCAATCACTGTGCGTAGACTAGTGCTGGATGTCCAGGCTGCGGGCAGGATGTTTGGCGACTCGCGTTGGGCCGGATGTATGGGGCCTGTGCCGCATGTCAGGGCTGGCGGGGGCCGACTTCGGTGGCGTTCTATGATGGACGACTGGATTTCTGGGCAGGCGCCGGATGTCCGGGCTGTCGGGCCAGATGTCTGGGGTCTGGCCAGAGGTCCGGGCACAGTAGCTCGTCGGCTGGGCTGTTGCCGCTGTAGTCACCATTCAGGGGCTGGATGTGACAACCTGATTTTTGGCCCTTTCTTTTTTCTTTTGTTTTTCCGAGGTTTTGCCTGAGTTTTCTTTTTCCGTGACTTTGTGGTCTGGAAACTGAAGAAGATGCCCTCTTCTTTGTTTCTAGGGTGGCTTGTCATTCCCAAATCCATCGCTAAACCCTGTCATTTCCATCCTAGCCCAAATCCCAATATTCTTTTTATTGGGAATATTCTTTTTCTATCAAAGGAATAACTCAAATTGCCCTAGGTTGTGAAGCAACCTATATTTCCCTCACTCCAAAAATTCCCAAATAATTCTCATAAATTGTTTTGGTCATATCTTGATCAAATATGGCAAAACTTTTCATTGCCATGTTCAAAAATAAGTCCCCAATATTCCTTGTTCTATTCTGCCCTAAATGGCACTTTGTGAAGAAAGTCATTTATATTCTTCCTATTGACTCCCAACCTTTTTGGGCATGTTTATATGTCCAAATAATTGCCTCATGCACATGTTCAAATTTATTTGTCTAGCCAATCTTCCTCAGTGAATTTTCAAAGTTTCTGTCAAACGAAAGGCTTTGTGAAGGAAGTACTAGCTAGGAGTACCCAAATGAGTTGAACTTAGGCACACGCCTTAATGAGCTCATATTTATCCCCTCCACCGATTTTGCAGCCCCATCCAGTCATCTATGTGAGCACAGGAGCAAATCTTTGTTTCTGGCAATATCTTTAGGTTGTGAAGCAAGTATATTTCATATCGCTTCAAAAATCCTGATAAATTACCAGATCATTCTTGTACCCACAAAACATCTCTCCACCCATTTTGGCATCATTTCATTGAACCATTTGACCACCATAATTATTCTTCAGTAAGACATTGGTACAAGTTAGTACACTATGAATTGATAGCATATGGCAGTGAATCCCAAGAATCAGATCCGCAACATTATGGTCAGAATCAAGAATCAGTCAGAATACACGTCTGTCTCGGAATCAGGTCCTCATATATATGCAATGAGCCTACCATCAAGATCTTTGAAGTCACTCGGATGAGGATCTGACAACCATGTGAGGATGGTTACGAGAAGAAAGCCAGTATACACCGCAGTGTGACAAAGGATTATGAGGATTGACGACATCAATGAGCTCAATACAAGTACCCGTGAACCTGGAAAATGATCCTGATGAGCCCTTGTCCCCTTTTTCTCCAAAGACGACAACACGCCTGTGATTTGAGCTGTTTCAAGCTATCCGGGGTGGATGCCTGTTTTTGTTTCTCTCTTCAACGACTGTCACGAGTCTGAGCTACTTTTCGGCCGTCTCGTATAGCTGTTGAGTTTCTTTTTGTGGCAATAGCCATATAGCTGCTTTTTGGCAATTTTAGGGAGCTGCCACCTTCTTCTTATCGACCCGGTCTCATGCTCTGAGCTGCTTTTCGGCCGTCCTGAGCCGTGGTTGAGTTATTTCAGTAATGTCCCAGACCTGAGTTGTAAAGACCGTTCTGGTGGCTAATGATTTATTTGCCGATTTCTTGCAAGGGTTTCAGATGATCATTTCCCAACGATCAGAACTTGAGAGGTGTTGAACCTGCCATTTAAATGGTTACCCTATCAGAAGAATGAGGATAAACTACAAGTGCCGAAAAATTTCACCGACAATACCTATGGTCATAGGAAGAAACAATATGGCCCAGCTATTTCAGCCAAGAACCTAGACCAAGAAAACAATAATGAAGGAGCAAGACCAGTGAGGCAACATGAGTAATCGGCATGAGGAATAACGGTCTGGAAGCCTGAGGCCTCACTTATATGAATCATCATGGATAGCTTGTCGTGAACCAAAATTTTCCGTCAGAACCACCGTCAGCCAAGTCGGCAGATATTGTCATACAGGCCAAACCCTTTATGCTGGCCGCGACAGGAGACAATCAAATATTTGGTACACATCCGATACTCATGACAGTGGAACCAGTTAAGTTGATTCTGAAACTTCTATGATGAGTCAGAATCTGTTAGGAAACGGTTATGTTTTAACTCACTGTTTGGAACCCAAAGTACCTGCATTTAGTGGAGAAACTTCTGCAATGAGTCAGAGCTTGAGTTTTCATCAGGAAAGTTGTGATCATCATTTCATGAAAGGTTGTCAGTGCCGGGTGGCACACCCAGCGGAAATCACTTTTGGATTTGTGAGACAGACATATATTTCAGTCGTGATAATTAAATCACACTCAACTAGTCAGCAGATCTAAAAGTAAATTGGAGCCTATATATAAGAATGAGCAAGCCAGGTAAGATCTGTCAGAATGTGGATACAGTGAATCAACCCCCCCGGCCAGTCAGAGAAAAATTTAATGGGAACAAAAATAAAGAAAAAGGATACCCCAGTTGGAAATGGTTTCCTTAAGTCAGAATATTCATACTAGTTCCCTGAGCAACCAAATCTCGAGGACAAGATTTTTTTAAGGGGGTAAGGTTTGTGACAGCCTGATTTTTGGCCCTTTCTTTTTTCTTTTGTTTTTTCGAGGCTTTTGCCTGAGTTTTCTTTTTCCGTGGCTTTGTGGTCTGGAAACTGAAGAAGATGCCCTCTTCTTTGCTTACAGAGTGGCTTGTCATTCCCAAATACTTCCCTAGACCCTGTCATTTCCATCCTATCCCAAATCCCAATATTCTTTTTATTCGGAATATTCCTTTTCTATCAAAGGAATAACTCAAATTGCCCTAGGTTGTCAAGCAACCTATATTTCCCTCAGTCCAAAAATTCCCAAATAATTGTCATAAATTGTTTGGGTCATATCTTGATCAAATATGGCAAAACTTTTCATTGCCATGTTCAAAAATAATTCCCCAATATTCCTTGTTCTATTCTGCCCTGAATGGCACTTTGTGAAGAAAGTGTCATTTATATTCTTCCTATTGACTACCAACCTTTTTGGGCATGTTTATATGTCCAAATAATTACCTCATGCACAGGTTCAAATTTATTTGCCTAGCCAATCTTCCTTAGTGAATTTTCAAAGTTTCTGTCAAACAGAAGGCTTTGTGAAGGAAGTACTAGCTAGGAGTACCCAAATGAGTTGAACTGTTGCACACTATTTAATGAGCTCATATTGATCCCCTCCACCAATTTGCAGCCCCATCCAATCATCTGCGTGAGCACAGGAGCAAATCTTTGTTTTTGGCAATATTTTCAGGTTGTGAAGCAAGTATATTTTATATTGCTTCAAAAATCCTGATAAATTACCAGATCATTCTTATACCCATAAAACATCTCTCCACCCATTTTGGCATCATTTTGTTGAGCCATTTGACCACCATAATTATTCCAAGTTTCTGGTCAGCAGAGATGTTTGTGAAGCAAGTGCTATTTTGGTTTGTCCATTTGGCATGAGCTTTTTACATCATATTTAAATGACCAAATGACTAAGCTTTGCCCAATTTGAGCTCAAGTTGACACTCCATGTGAGTGCATCTTGCTGATCTTCATTTCTGGACAAAATATGCAGTTGTGAAGCAACTATGATTTATCTTGGTCCAATTCTTCCCAAACTCCCCAGGACTATAGTGTAACACCCCAAAAATTTAACTAGGTTTTACTTATTAAAATTTTGCCAAGAGTTTAAAATTTTTGCCTGCAAGAATATCTCTGTTGATTTCAAAACTTTTCTTTTAATATTAAGGATTTTTTTAAGTGGATCCTTCCAAAACATATTGGTCTTCTATGCTCTCTGTATAACATTTTCTTAATCATTAGAATTATTTATTTAATTATTTCACCCTGAGCTTTATTCATTAAAATGACTTGTTTTAAGTTTTGGAGCTCTTTTTGTACTACAACCAGTTGATAGATTTAACTAAAAATCCAACCAAAATTTGGAGATGTCATGTGATGTTTTTAAATCACTTTTATACAAAAATATCTTTTATTCTTGAAATATTTTGAGCTCTACACCCAATTTTCTTCTCTGGTCCAGAGAGCAATTTTGCACTACAACCCTTTTAAATAATTCTTTCTAGCCTCCACCAAAATTATGGGATGTTGGTAATAGCCTATGATTCAACTTTATGCAAAAACCTAGTGGTGTTATTTGCAAGTTTTGAGTGGACCAACCTCTTCTTCATTCTGTTCCAACATGATGGTTTGTACAGCAACCATATTTTTGCTTGCTCTTTAGCCCTTGATTATTTTTCCTACTTGTAGTCCTCCATGTTAAACTCCTATGTCCAGGAGCATGCAACCATTGGCATATTTTTGGTTCATGAAATAATACCATTCACTCCCTTCCCAGATGTGTAGTTTTGCAAAACTTGCACTAGCAAGTTTCTTCCTTTTGCAAACTAACTTCACCACCCTCTTATGCATCCAAAGAGACTTCAATCTGGAAGATTTGGCCACTCCAAGAAAAGCCTAACTGCCTGTGGCATTTTGTCAAACACCTGGAGTGCATGATCAGATTTGACATGAATTGTTGTTGGCATTGTGAACTTGGTCTCCTGACCAAACCACCTTGTCCTCTGAGCTTCACTCTATCAACAACCTAGCTCTGTTGCTTGCCACCCTCACCTGTGACCTGTACCATGCCACGGCATTATGTCGAACACCTTTAGTGCGTGCACTGGACACGCCCAGAGCGTGCGTATTGTACGAGCGGCGCCCGAGTCGCCGCGTCACGCCCCGCACTCACCCCAGCCTGTGACCGACCGGAGCCAGCATGCCGTGTCCCCTTGCGCGCTGCATGCTCCCCCTCACCGCAATGCACCAAGCAGAGCCTCGCTGCGTCCCCGGCAAGCCAAGGACTAGCCGCCACGGCCGCCCGACAGCCCTGCTCAGGCCAGCGCCACCCAAGCCACCCTGGTTCGCCACCTGCCCCGGTGAACAGCGCAAACTTATCACCTCGCCCGTCGGCTAGCTACCATCGTCGCCACGACGCCCTGACGCTACAGGGAGGCTGTTCACCGTCGTCCTTATCGCCGGTCGCATCGAACCGACCTCCACCGCCTATATAAGGGCCCCGGAGCTCCATCTAGCCCTCAATCAACCTCCAGTGATCCTCCTAGAGCTACCCTGGCCAGCATTCGAGGAGGGGAAGGCCTTCTTCCCCGAGTCCGGCCAGTTCGGTCGCCGCCAAGCCCCGGTCGATTCCGTCACCACCAGGGCCTCTCCTTCTCCAATCTCTCCACCAAGAACTCCCCCTTCCTCTCGCGAGTGCAACCCCTCGATCAATTTTGGTAGGAGACCACCGCAGCCCAAAAATCACTCTGTCACCAAAGCCCCCTCCGCCACGAAGCTCGCCGCCGGCGATTTACTCCACCTCCGACGACCCTACGACCACCGGGAGAACCGCCCCAGCCATGCGGATCCATCCCTACCCTCAGGGGCCCACGAGGAGCAGCCAAACGCCGGCGACGATCACCGGAGCCCCCGCCTCTGTTCGGCCAGAGGAAGGAGAGGGAAGGGAGAATAGTCAAACCTGACCAGTGGGTCCCCCGGGCCAATTGTCAGTGACCCCCCCATGCGTCCACGCTGGACAAGTGGAGCCGTAAAGGCTCAAGTACGTGTCCTCTGTGCGAAAGCGTAATCCCGCTCGAACCGTTTTCTTTTCTGATTTTATTTTAAAAAACAGATTTTGACCAAACTTTGACCTGATGTATCTTTTTAAATATAACTCCAAATGAATTAATTCTTTTTCCTACCTCTCTCAAATATTTTCTAGTTTATTTAAAGATTTATTTGAAAAAAATTTAGAACAACTTTTTGTGCTGTTTTTATTTTGTGTGTTAATTCATTTATATTGCTAAAATAGGATTTTTGAAGAGAGGAGTAATATTTCAAGAGTTTGAAATGCACCCTACCTTCCCGTGACCTGAAGGCAAGCATTCTGAACCCTGACATAATATTTTTGTGCGTTCGAGGACACGTTTATAACATCACCTCACTTTGGAGAAACTTGTTATTTCATGTGACATGATCATATGCATGGGTGCATGTTATTGATTTCCATGCTGTTGGAAATGAACACACTTGTGATGATAATCACCCTCATGTGCCTTGCATGCATACCGGCAGGAACCCGGGAAAACCTCTGCCTTGGGTAGGCATGAGTTTGTCACCGGTCTCCGTCGGGACGGTTATGTCTGGTATGGCATGGTAAGGTGATATGAGCGGTGACTCTGTTGGTTGAAATATATTCGTTATGCTAATCATGCAGGGGATACTTAAACCTCCTGAGTCGACCGTAGATCGAGTCTTGTTCCAGTAACCCCCATACTTGTTTCGTACTACCACTCGTCTCTACAGCAAGTAGAGTACGGTTCAGTAAGTTGTCAACCGCTTTCTAGCACACACCGTACAGAGAGGCCAGGGTGGAAGATACCGGTTGTAGCTAGTAGGCAGGCCACCTGGTCTGGGGGCATGGGTGTTTCCGGTTGGGACCGAGAGGGGAGGCCACCCCTTAGAGCGCGCGATATAAATTTGATCCCATGCTACGCGAGGTTGTAGCTCCCCACTTAGAGTTTGCTTGACAGGTGTCATGGGTGATTCCAGACACGTGTGAGTTAAGCTGGTGTGTGTGTGACACCCCAAAAATTTGGCCTTGTTTTAATGAATTAAAATTTTTGCCAGGAATAAAAACATTGAATGTCTGAGCTCCATTTTGATTTTCAATCATTTCCTTCCTTGTTATTATGTAGTTTTTCTCCAAAGTGAAAACCTTTCAAATATGTTATTGGACTTATTTAACCTCTCAAGAAAAACTTTTCTTTTATCAGTATAACTAATTAACTAATTAAATTGCTTGATCTTTATTTTCTTGAAAAATGGTGTTTCAAGGTTAAATGGCCATATTTGAACTACAACCATTGGATAAATTCACCTAAAATTCTAACCAAAAATTGGAGATGTCATGTTATGTTTTTAAAATCACTTTTATACAAAAATATCTTTTATTTATGTAATATTTTGAGCTCTACACTCAATTTTTCTTCTCTGGTCCAGAGTGCAATTTGCACTACAACCCTTTTAAATAATTCTTTCTAGCCTCCACCAAAATTATGGGATGTTGGTAGTAGCATATGATTCAACTTTATGCAAAAACCCAGTGATGTTATTTGCAAGTTTTGAGTGAATCAACCTCACCTTCATTCTGGTCCAACATGATGGTTTGTACAGGAACCATATTTTTGCTTGCTCTTTAGCCCTAAATTCTTTCTCCTACTTATAGTCCTCCATGTTAAACCCTTAAGTCCAGGAGCATGCACCCTTTAGGTCATTTTTGGTTCATGAAATGATGCCATTTATTTCCTATCCAGATTTGAAGTTTTGTAAAACTTGCACTAACAAGTTTCTCCTTTTGCCAAACTAACCCTACCACTCTCTCTTGCATCTAAGGAGACACTGATCTGGAGTTTTTGACCACTCCAAGACTTGCCTAAGTGCCCTTGGCATTTTGTCAAACACCTTATGGGCATGATCTGTTTTGGCATGAATTTTTGGTTTGCACTGTGAACCTGATCCCCTGACCAAACCAGCTTGTCCACTGATCCCCTTGCAAGCCCAAACCTAGACCTGCTAAACCCCTGCTCCAACCGAGCCACCCAGCATGCCATGGCATTTTGCCGAGCATCTGGTGGGCATGCGCTGGGCGCGCCCAGAGCACGCAAATTGCAGCCGCGCACACGAGCCGCCGCGTCGTGCCCCTGTCTTGGCCCACACGGCAGGACCTCGCCACGCACTCCCCGCCTCGCCACAACACGACAGCCGCCCTGGCGCCCTACAGCGCCACCGCCAAAGCACTTTTGGCGGCACGCCGGCGTCGGGAGTGCGCCCCTGCCACGGGCAGCGCCGCCCAAGCCTCTCCTGCTCGCCACCTGGCCCCTAGAGCAGTGCGAGCTCATCCGCAAGCGTTTCTGCTAGCCCTCGTCGCCGCCATGTCGCCCTAGCTACAGAGATGCGGTTCGCCGAAGAGCTTATCCACGGCCGCCGTGGAACCGCCTTGCCTCGCCTATTTAAGGAGCCCCGAGCTCGTCTCCGCACGAAGGTAGCCTCAAACAGTCTCCAGGAAGCCCCAGTGGCAGCCAATTGACCAGGGAAGGCCTTCTTCCCCGAGTCCGGACGGTTCGGCCGCCGCCAAGTTCCGGCCGATTCCGTCACCACCAGTGCCTCCCCCTCTCCATTCTCTCCACCAAGAGCTCTCTCTCCATTTCGTGAGTACAACCCCACGCTCGATTTTGGTCAGAGACCACCGCAGCCCCAAACTCACTATCCACCCGGAGCCTCCTCCGCCGTGAAGCTCGCCGCCGGCAGCTCCCTCCGTCCCCACCGGCCTGGCGACCACCTGGAGGACTGCACTGGAGTCGCGGATCCATCCAGACCCTCTGGAACCTGCGGGGAGCCACCGTTCGCCGGCGACGACCGCCGTTGCCCCGCCTCCGTTCGGGCAAAGGAAGAGGAGGGAGAAATAGACCAGTCAAACCTGACTAGTGGGCCAGGAGGGCCCACTGTTAGTGAGACACCCGCCGTCCATGCTGGATAAGTGGAAGCGTAAAACTCACGAGTACGTTTACCCTGCACCGAAAGCGTATTCTATATAATGAGTTGACCAGAACTTTGACTGGCTATAACTTTTTAATTATAACTCCAAATGAGTTGATTCTTTTTCCTACCTTCCTCAAATTTGGTCTAGTTTATTTTCAGATTTATATGAAAATTTTCCAAACAACTTTTTTGTACTGTTTTTGAAATGTGTGTTAATTCAAATATATTTTAAAATAGGATTTTGGAGAGAGAGAAGAAACTTTCAAAAGTTTTGGAGAACACCTCACCCCTCCACAACTTAAAGGCAAGCATTCTGAACCCTGGCATAATGTTTTTGGTGTGTTATTTGACACGTTTATAACACCACCTTATTTCGGAGGACTTGTTATTTCATGTGACATGATCATTTGCATGGAAGCATATTAGTGATTTCCTTGCTGTTGGAAATGAATATTATTGTGTTGGTAATCATCCTCATGTGCCTCATATGCATGCCGGAAAGGAATCCGGGAAAGCCTCGGCCTTGGGTAGGCGTGAGCTTGTCGCCGGTCCCCGTCGGGACGGTTACATCCGGTATGGCATGGTAAGGTACATTGAGTTGTGATTTCTTCGGTTGAAATATATTTGATATACATGTCATGCAGGGAACTTATAAACCTCCTGAGTCGACCGCGGATCGAGTCTTGTGCCAGTAACCCCCATACTTGTTTCGTACTACCACTCGTCTCTACAGCAAGTAGAGTACGGTTCAGTAAGTTGTCAACCTCTTTCTAGCACACACCGTACAAAGAGGCCATGGTGGAAGATACCGGTTGTAGCTGGTAGTCAGGCCACCTGGTCCGGGGGCATGGGTGTTTCTGGTTGGGACCAAGAGGGGAGGCCACCCCTTAGAGCGCGCGATATAAATTTGATCCCATGCTACGCGAGGTTGTAGCCTCCCCACTTAGAGTTTTTCTTAACAAGTGTCGTGGGTGATTCCAGACACCGATGAGTTAAGCTGGTGTGTGCAAGTTAGGTGTGTTTTCAACTAAAAGGCCGTAGACGGAATTAGTATTGATGGACTAAAGGAATCCGTTACTCGTGGGTAAAGAGTACACCCTCTGCAGAGATTAAACCTATTCGAATAGCCATGTCCATGGTTAAGGATTACAGTCTGGGATAGGTCAAGTGTCGGTCTTAGTGTCGGTCTTCGGAGGTGAAACTGTTAAACCAGAAATGGAATTACTACTTGTGACTTGTGATAACTTTGATTATTATTATTGTTGACTAACCCGTGATATTATTATTATTATCGAGTATCTCTGGGATGGTTCTACCTCCGGGATATTCACTATGATTGTTTATTTTAAAGTCCTTTATGTGGTGTCGCTCAGACGCCCGACTGTGGCATTTCTTTTAAAGCCCTTTATGTGGTGTCGCTCAGACGCCCGACTATGGCATTTCTTTTAAAACCCTTTATGTGGTGTCGCTCAGACGCCCGACTGTGGCATTTCTTTTAAAGCCCTTTATGTGGTGTCGCTCAGACGCCCGACTGTGGCATTTCTTTTAAAGCCCTTTATGTGGTGTCTCTCAGACGCCCGACTGTGGCATTTCTTTTCAAGCCCTTTACGTGGTGTCGCTCAGACGCCCGACTGTGGCATTTCTTTTAAAGCCCTTTATGTGGTGTCGCTCAGACGCCCGACTGTGGCATTTCTTTTAAAGCCCTTTATGTGGTGTCGCTCAGACGCCCGACTGTGGCATTTCTTTTAAAGCCCTTTATGTGGTGTCGCTCAGACGCCCGACTATGGCATTTCTTTTAAAGCCCTTTATGTGGTGTCGCTCAGACGCCCGACTGTGGCATTTATTTTAAAGCCCTTTATGTGGTGTCGCTCAGACACCCGACTGTGGCATTTATTTTAAAGCCCTTTATGTGGTGTCGCTCAGACGCCCGACTGTGGCATTTCTTTTAAAGCCCTTTATGTGGTGTCGCTCAGACGCCCGACTGTGGCATTGCTTGTTATTTATTTCATAAATTTTAATACTACCATGTTATTGCATTTTTATAAATAACTTGCTTGCATGCATCAGAGTTTTATTTATCTTTTTTGACTAACGTCATGAGCATAAAATATTTTTAGCACATCGTTGTTATATTATAGCCGTGTTCATAATGTTTGCGAGTACATTCAAAGTACTCACTGGCTTGTCCCTGGCTATTGTCTTGGCCAGATTTTCTTGCACGGAGAGGAGCAACGCGATGACAGCCCCGGAACCTAAGCAACGGAGATAGCAGCCTCATGAAGATAGGAGTTAACCTGGTCAGCTGTTCCTGTGGGAAATGGAGTCCCATAGACATTGATGCTTCACAACCCGCTTCCGCCATCAACCACTAGAAACCATTTGTTGTACTCACAGGCCAGAATGGTCTTGTACTACATCTTTTTTTGTATTTGCTTGGAATTTCTGTATCCAGTTGGAGCCTCATCAGCTAACAGTAATCCTGGGGCTGATGAGCACGACGGTCTTTTCTGGAAATTTATTACCCGAAAAAAACCGATCATGACAGACTTGGTATCAGAGCCAGGCTGGCCATTGGCTAATCCTATCTTAGCCGGGTCTATAAAATTAGGCAAACCAACCCACCAAACCATAACCAAACCCCAGCCAAGCTTCTCGTGCAAGATAGCCACACAGTGACCCAACACCTTTTGGCAGTCGGTGCCCAACCTATCAACCTAACCTGTCGCTCATGCGCCAGTGATCGAATCCTAAATAGTCCTTTCTCGCAAGCGTGCAAAGGAAGACTCCATCCCCTTTTCCTATAAAAAGGGGCATACTAGCACCAACACAGCACAACACAGCCTCTACTCCAAACCAAGCTACAATGCCCGGCCCCGTCGTGCACAATGAGACCACAGCAACCAACCTTGGAGGTTTTGTGACCATCCTCGCAAACCTCACCCGTCGTGCCTATGCGTTAGAAGAGCCACCTGAATATGTTGTGTACCAAGGACCCATGAGCGGTGAAGACCGTCAATTCTGGGCCACTGTGCACATCTACGGTAGGGGTCTAGCACCCGAGCGCCCCTACAGGTTCACCGGAAGAACAACTTCCTTTGAGCCACAAGCCATACAACTAGCTGCTCGAGAGGCTATAGTTCATCTCCGGCACTTGTCGCCCAGAGTTAAATGTCGCTCGTTCCACTACTACCCCAGACGTGAAGGGTATGGTAGACCACCCCAAGTTGCCAACGGAGATCACGAGACAGATCCCGCACTGTTGCACCTAGTGCGCTATGTAAGTGCACTAGAGGCATTGTTCGACCAGATCACCATTGATCTGATCGCAGCTCGAGGAGAGCTGGTTCGTCGAACCCCAGCTAGAAGAGAAGACGAGCCCGACGCCGACAACCCAGTCGTGCTGTTCGGACAACCGATCGAGACCCTGAGATCAGCTCCAGCCACCAACCGAGATGCTTTGATGACCCCAGAAGTGCTTCGTCGCCTTTTGGGAACCCACTCCAACGGGATTCTGGCTAACAATCCCCAAGATGGTCATCATCGCTACCCCGACCCTGCAGTTCCTCCGCCATCTCTGACTAATCCCGGCAGTGAGACACGTGGAGAAGCCTCGACATCCACCAGGCACGCCCGTTTAGACGTAAACGAGGTAGGTTAAGCCGTGCGAGTAGCACCGAGTTTCAGTGTATCCTCGCTTTGTAATCATGCGACCTCGTATATAAACGCAGCCTGTCGTTGTGCCTCTATTTTTATAATAGCCTTGCATTTTTTTTGGTCAGCGCATAGTTGCATATTTTTCCGGGCACAGCTACCAAAACCAACCCGACGACAACCACAGTACCACGTCTCTTTATGAGATATGTGTATCTCTGACAATGACCCGACCTTTGGAGCTGAGCTGGCAAATTTATTACCTTTCACCACGGTAAAATGATCCAGCTCCATTGCTATATAAAGGCCACCTTGTGACCTTACCCAGCAACTCTCACCTTGTGCACCACACTCACAACCTTTTCCTGTCATGCCAAGCCCTAGTATTTATCGGAGAACCCCAAATGCAACCCCAGGTAGCTTTGTCAAAATATTGTGGGACTTTACCCACAGTACCATGGGTTCTACCCAGCCACCCCAGTACGAGCTGTTCAAATCAAGAATCACCCCATCCACCTGGGAATATTGGGCAGCAGTACACATTCCTCCTGTAGACTCCAACCAAGACCCAACAGAAGTTTCCTTCGTGGGAAAATCTATGCCAACCCCACACCTGGCCATAGTAGATGCTGCAAAAGAAGCGATTGCTCGCCTTCGATCCGCAGTACCCTATGCCCGCGAACGAGGATATTATTATTTTCCAAGTCGTGCAACACCCGGAGGAGTGACATCTTTTCCCGGTGGACGGATTGAGAAAGACCAAGTACTAGCCAACCTCATCCAGTACATCATCGCTCAAGAGCATTTGAACCAGCGAGTAATGGATTATCTCCAGAGTCTCACTGATTTAAATCCTCAGATTGCCATCGGCAAAGCACTAAGGCCCGACCAGGAGAGACACGTGCATCGACTGGTCAATCCACTGCCTCCGATAGAAGAGGAGTGTATCCCTTTACCAGAGACATTTTATCAGGACCCCAACCAGTTACCGTTTTCATTTTAGACGTCACTACTGTATTTGTTATTTCAGCATTTATTTATGTGTGTGACTTATGTGCGATACCCTGAGTTTGTACGACGAGTCAATTATTTGGCTTCTACTAATGTGTGTAGTTTTTGTTGTGATTTATGCTCCTTTAAATTAACTGTTTTTCCCTCGCAAAATCCTGGAGTGAGGTTTCTTTTCCCTGAGTTGCTACATCTTCCCCTCCTCACGACGTCAATTATTTAATTTCACACAGCACCACGCAACAGACTCACAACCATTACCATTCGAACACATACACTGTTTGCAAAACTTTGGAACGGTGTTACATCCAGCTAATCACCCCCCCTAACAACAGTTAGCACCCGGGACACCCCACCTACTCCTCGTGATCACCACCACCGCGGAGAGCCAACACCCGAGCAGCAGCATCGCGACGATCGTCGAGGATCATCGCGCACAGGAGCACAGAGAGCCCCGGCAGTGTCGCCAGCCCTCCGCATATCGGGATCGCAAACCAGTCCGGCATCGCCTCCGCCATTAGAGCCTCACCCGAGCTTCTGTAAGCAGTAATGGAGAAAGGAGGAGGAGAAGTGAGGCCAGGTGTGAGGAAGAAGAGAGAAGCACCCCGGCCGTTTTATAGCTCGAGCTCGGTGTACGGTGGACGAAGTCCACCAACGCCGCTCGTCGCCGATCGCCTGTTTTCGGAGTCGAATCCACGAGCAGTGCCGACAGCGCGCTGGCCCGCGAGGTGAGTGCACGCTGCACCAACAGCTAGCACGCCGCACACTACCGCGGTACGGCCTAGATGCCCTACGCGCTAGGCATCGCCGGTGGAGAAAGCGCGCGAGAGAGAGGAAGAAGAGAGAACCAGAGGGAGAAGAAGAGACTGGCAGTGGATCCCGGTCCCACCTGTCAGCCAGAGAGAGCACTGTGCTCTCGGGTACGACCAGCGTATATTTAAATTTAGAAGTTATTCTAAATTTATATCCAGCATAGAAATCTCACGTTTTTGTCCCGAACCGTAGACTTTTTCACGCAGCACCAGTATTCACACTGTGGTTTTTCACCACTTATTGCCCTCTCACTGTAGCCACATTTTTATTGCGTATAGTTTTTCTTAAAACAGCCTTTAACAAATCTCGAGGACGAGATTTTTCTTAAGGGGGGTAGTGTTGTGACACCCCAAAAATTTGGCCTTGTTTTAATGAATTAAAAAATTTGCCAGGAATTAAAACTTTGAATTTCTGAGCTCCATTTTGATTTTCAATCATTTCCTTCCTTGTTATTATGGAGTTTTTCCCCAAAGTGAAAACCTTTCAAATATGTTATTGGACTTATTTAACCTCTCAAGAAAAACTTTTCTTTTATCAGTATAACTAATTAACTAATTAAATTGCATGATCTTTATTTTCTCGAAAAATGGTGTTTCAAGGTTAAATGGCCATATTTGAACTACAACCATTGGATAAATTCACCTAAAATTCTAACCAAAAATTGGAGATGTCATGTTATGTTTTTAAATCACTTTTATACAAAAATATCTTTTATTTATGTAATATTTTGAGCTCTACACTCAATTTTTCTTCTCTGGTCCAGAGTGCAATTTACACTACAACCCTTTTAAATAATTCTTTCTAGCCTCCACCAAAATTATGGGATGTTGGTAGTAGCATATGATTCAACTTTATGCAAAAACCCAGTGATGTTATTTGCAAGTTTTGAGAGAATCAACCTCACCTTCATTCTGGTCCAACATGATGGTTTGTACAGGAACCATATTTTTGCTTGCTCTTTAGCCCTTAATTCTTTCTCCTACTTATAGTCCTCCATGTTAAACCCTTAAGTCCAGGAGCATGCACCCTTTAGGTCATTTTTGGTTCATGAAATGATGCCATTTATTTCCTGTCCAGATTTGAAGTTTTGTAAAACTTGTACTAACAAGTTTCTCCTTTTGCCAAACTAACCCTACCACTCTCTCTTGCATCTAAGGAGACACTGATCTGGAGTTTTTGACCACTCCAAGACTTGCCTAAGTGCCCTTGGCATTTTGTCAAACACCTTATGGGCATGATCTGTTTTGACATGAATTTTTGGTTTGCACTGTGAACCTGATCCCCTGACCAAACCAGCTTGTCCACTGATCCCCTTGCAAGCCCAAACCTAGACCTGCTAAACCCCAGCTCCAACCGAGCCACCCAGCATGCCATGGCATTTCGCCGAGCATCTGGTGGCCGTGCGCTGGGCGCGCCCAGAGCGCGCAAATTGCAGCCGCGCACACGAGCCGCCGCGTCGCGCCCCTGTCTTGGCCCACACGGCAGGACCTCGCCACGCACTCCCCGCCTCGCCACAACACGACAGCCGCCCTGGCGCCCTACAGCGCCACCGCCAGAGCACTTTTGGCGGCACGCCGGCGTCGGGAGTGTGCCCCTGCCACGGGCATCGCCGCCCAAGCCTCTCCCGCTCGCCACCTGGCCCCTGGAGCAGTGCGAGCTCATCCGCAAGCGTGTCTGCTAGCCCTCGTCGCCGCCACGTCACCCTAGCTACAGAGAGGCGGTTCGCCGGAGAGCTTATCCACGGCCGCCGCGGAACCGCCTTGCCTCGCCTATTTATGGAGCCCCGAGCTCGTCTCCGCACGAAGGTAGCCTCAAACGGTCTCCAGGAAGCCCCAGTGGCAGCCAATCGACCAGGGAAGGCCTTCTTCCCCGAGTCCGGCCGGTTCGGCCGCCGCCAAGTTCCGGCCGATTCCGTCGCCACCATTGCCTCCCCCTCTCCATTCTCTCCACCAAGAGCTCTCCCTCCATCTCGTGAGTACAACCCCACGCTCGATTTTGGTCAGAGACCACCGCAGCCCCAAACTCACTATCCACTCGGAGCCTCCTCTGCCGCGAAGCTCGCCGCCGGCAGCTCCCTCCATCCCCACCGGCCTGGCGACCACCTGGAGGACCGCACTAGAGTCGTGGATCCATCCAGACCCTCTGGAACCCGCGGGGAGCCACCGTTCGCCGGCGACGACCGCCGTTGCCCCGCCTCCGTTCGGGCAAAGGAAGAGGAGGGAGAAATAGACCAGTCAAACCTGACCAGTGGGCCAGGAGGGCCCACTGTCAGTGAGACGCGCGCCGTCCACGCTGGATAAGTGGAAGTGTAAAACTCGCGAGTACGTTTACCCTGCACCGAAAGCGTATTCTATCTGAAGCGTTTTCTTTTATACTTTTATTTTAAAAACAGATTTGACCAGAATTTTGACTGGCTATAACTTTTTAATTATAACTCCAAATGAGTTGATTCTTTTTCCTACCTTCCTCAAATTTGGTCTAGTTTATTTTCAGATTTATTTGAAAATTTTCCAAACAACTTTTTTGTACTGTTTTTGACATGTGTGTTAATTCAAATATATTTTAAAATAGGATTTTGGAGAGAGAGAGAAGAAACTTTCAAAAGTTTTGGAGAACACCTCACCCCTCCACAACTTAAAGGCAAGCATTCTGAACCCTGGCATAATGTTTTTGGTGTGTTATTTGACACGTTTATAACACCACCTTATTTCGGAGGACTTGTTATTTCATGTGACATGATCATTTGCATGGAAGCATATTAGTGATTTCCTTGCTGTTGGAAATGAATATTATTGTGATTGTAATCATCCTCATGTGCCTTGTATGCATGCCGGAAAGGAATCCGGGAAAGCCTCGGCCTTGGGTAGGCGTGTGCTTGTCGCCGGTCCCCGTCGGGACGGTTACGTCCAGTATGGCATGGTAAGGTACATTGAGTGGTGATTTCTTCGGTTGAAATATATTTGATATACATGTCATGTAGGGAACTTATAAACCTCCTGAGTCGACCGCGGATCAAGTCTTGTGCCAGTAACCCCCATACTTGTTTCGTACTACCACTCGTCTCTACAGCAAGTAGAGTACGGTTCAGTAAGTTGTCAACCTCTTTCTAGCACACACCGTACAGAGAGGCCATGGTGGAAGATACCGGTTGTAGCTGGTAGGCAGGCCACCTGGTCCGGGGGCATGGGTGTTTCCGGTTGGGACCGAGAGGGGAGGCCACCCCTTAGAGCGCGCGATATAACTTTGATCCCGTGCTACGCGAGGTTGTAGCCTCCCCACTTAGAGTTTTGCTTAACAAGTGTCGTGGGTGATTCCAGACACCGATGAGTTAAGCTGGTGTGTGCAAGTTAGGTGTGTTTTCAACTAAAAGGCCGTAGACGGAATTAGTCTTGATGGACTAAAGGAATCCGTTACTCGTGGGTAAAGAGTACACCCTCTGCAGAGATTAAACCTATTCGAATAGCCGTGTCCATGGTTAAGGATTACAGTCTGGGATAGGTCAAGTGTCGGTCTTAGTGTCGGTCTTCGGAGGTGAAACTGTTAAACGAGAAATGGAATTACTACTTGTGACTTGTGATAACTATGATTATTATTATTGTTGACTAACCCGTGATATTATTGTTATTATCGAGCATCTCTGGGATGGTTCTACCTCCGGGATATTCACTATGATTGTTTATTTTAAAGCCCTTTATGTGGTGTCGCTCAGACGCCCGACTGTGGCATTTCTTTTAAAGCCCTTTATGTGGTGTCGCTCAGACGCCCGACTGTGGCATTTCTTTTAAAGCCCTTTATGTGGTGTCGCTCAGACGCCCGACTGTGGCATTTCTTTTAAAGCCCTTTATGTGGTGTCGCTCAGACGCCCGACTGTGGCATTTCTTTTAAAGCCCTTTATGTGGTGTCGCTCAGACGCCCGACTGTGGCATTTCTTTTAAAGCCCTTTATGTGGTGTCGCTCAGACGCCCGACTGTGGCATTTCTTTTAAAGCCCTTTATGTGGTGTCGCTCAGACGCCCGACTGTGGCATGCTTGTTATTTATTTCATAAATTTTAATACTACTATGTTATTGCATATTCATAAATAACATGTTTGCATGCATCAGAGTTTTATTTATCTTTTGTGACTGACGTCACTGACCCCAGCCCGTGATCGACGGCAGCCAGCACGCCATGTCCCCTTGCGCGCTGCATGCTCCCCCTCACCGCAACGCTCCAAGCAGAGCCTCGCTGCGTCCTCGGCAAGCCAAGGACTAGCCGCCACGGCCGCCCGACAGTCCTGCTCAGGCCAGCGCCGCCCAAGCCACCCCGGCTCGCCACCTGCCCCGGTGAACAGCGCAAACTTATCACCTCGCCCATCGGCTAGCTGCCGTCGTTGCCACGACGCCCTGACGCTACAGGGAGGCGGTTCGCCGTCGTCCTTATCGCCAGTCGCATCGAACCGACCTCCACCGCCTATATAATGGCCCCGGAGCTCCATCTAGCCCTCAATCAACCTCCAGTGATCCTCCTGGAGCTACCCTGGCCAGCATTCGAGGAGGGGAAGGCCTTCTTCCCCGAGTCCGGCCAGTTCGGTCGCCGCCAAGCCCCGGTCGATTCCGTCACCACCAGGGCCTCTCCTTCTCCAATCTCTCCACCAAGAACTCCCCCTTCCTCTCGCGAGTGCAACCCCTCGATCAATTTTGGTAGGAGACCACCGCAGCCCAAAAATCACTCTGTCACCGATGCCCCCTCCGCCATGGAGCTCGCCGCCGGCGATTTTCTCCACCCCCGACGACCGTACGACCACCGGGAGAACCGCCCCAGCCATGCGGATCCATCCCTACCCTCGGGGGCCCGCGAGGAGCAGCCAAACACCGGCGACGATCGCCGGAGCCCCCGCCACTGTTCGGCTAGAGGAAGGAGAGGGAAGGGAGAATAGTCAAACCTGACCAGTGGGTCCCCCGGGCCCACTGTCAGTGACCCCCCCCCCCCCCGCGCGTCCACGCTAGATAAGTGGAGGCATAAAGGCTCAAGTACGTCTCCTCTGCACGAAAGCGTAATCCCGCTCGAACCGTTTTCTTTTCTGATTTTATTTTAAAAAACAGATTTTGACCAAACTTTGACCCGCTGTATCTTTTTAAATATAACTCCAAATGAATTAAATCTTTTTCCTACCTCTCTCAAATATTGTCTAGTTTATTTTAAGATTTATTTTAAAAAAATTCAGAACAACTTTTTGTGCTGTTTTTATTTTGTGTGTTAATTCATTTATATTGCTAAAATAGGATTTTTGAAGAGAGGAGTAATATTTCAAGAGTTTGAAATGCACCATGCCTTCCCGTGACCTGAAGGCAAGCATTCTGAACCCCGGCATAATATTTTTGTGCGTTCGATGACTCGTTTATAACATCACCTCACTTTGGAGAAACTTGTTATTTCATGTGACATGATCATATGCATGGGTGCATGTTATTGATTTCCATGCTGTTGGAAATGAACACACTTGTGATGATAATCACCCTCATGTGCCTTGCATGCATACCGGCAGGAACCCGGGAAAACCTCTGCCTTGGGTAGGCATGAGTTTGTCGCCGGTCTCCGTCGGGACGGTTATGTCTGGTATGGCATGGTAAGGTGATATGAGCGGTGACTCTGTTGGTTGAAATATATTCGTTATGCTAATCATGCAGGGAATACTTAAACCTCCTGAGTCGACCGTAGATCGAGTCTTGTTCCAGTAACCCCCATACTTGTTTCGTACTACCACTCGTCTCTACAGCAAGTAGAGTACGGTTCAGTAAGTTGTCAACCGCTTTCTAGCACACACCGTATAGAGAGGCCAGGGTGGAAGATACCGGTTGTAGCTGGTAGGCAGGCCACCTGGTCCGGGGGCATGGGTGTTTCTGGTTGGGACCGAGAGGGGAGGCCACCCCTTAGAGCGCGTGATATAAATCTGATCCCATGCTACGCGAGGTTGTAGCCTCCCCACTTAGAGTTTGCTTGACAGGTGTCATGGGTGATTCCAGGCACGTGTGAGTTAAGCTGGTGTGTGCAAGTTAGGTGTGTTTTCAACAAAAAGACCGTAGACGGTATTAGTCCTGATGGACTAAAGAAATCCGTTACTCGTGGGTAAAGAGTACACCCTCTGCAGAGATTAAACCTATTCGAATAGCCGTGTCCATGGTTAAGGATTACAGTCTGGGATGGGTCAAGTGTCGTTCTTAGTGTCGGTCTTCGGAGGTGAAACTGTTAACCAGAAATGGAACTACTACTTGTGACTTGTGATAATTATGATTATTGTTATTGTTGACTAACCGTGATATTATTGTTATTATCGAGTATCTCTTGGATGGTTCTACCTCCGGGATATTCACTATGATTGTTTATTTTAAAGCCCTTTATGTGGTGTCGCTCAGACGCCCGACTGTGGCATTTCTTTTAAAGCCCTTTATGTGGTGTCGCTCAGACGCCCGACTGTGGCATTTCTTTTAAAGCCCTTTATGTGGTGTCGCTCAGACACCCAACTGTGGCATTTCTTTTAAAGCCCTTTATGTGGTGTCGCTCAGACGCCCGACTGTGGCATTTCTTTTAAAGCCCTTTATGTGGTGTCGCTCAGACGCCCGACTGTGGCATTTCTTTTAAAGCCCTTTATGTGGTGTCGCTCAGACGCCCGACTGTGGCATTTCTTTTAAAGCCCTTTATGTGGTGTCGCTCAGACGCCCGACTGTGGCATGCTTGTTATTTATTTCATAAATTTTAATACAACTATGTTATTGCATATTCATAAATAACATGTTTGCATGCATCAGAGTTTTATTTATCTTTTGTGACTGACGTCATGAGCATAAAATATTTTTAGCACATCGTTGTTATATTATACCCGTGTTCATAATGTTTGCTAGTACATTCAAAGTACTCACTGGCTTGTCCCTGGCTATTGTCTTGGCCAGATTTCTTGCGTGGAAAGGAGCGACCGTGTTGACAGCCCCGGAACCCACACAATGGAGATAGAAGCCTCGCGAAGATAGGAGTTAACCTGGTCAGCTGTTCCTGTGGGAATTGGAGTCCCATAGACACTGATGATCCACCAACCGCTTCCGCCATCAACCACTAGAAACCATTTGTTGTACTCACAGGCCAGAATGGTCTTGTACTGCATATTTTGTATTTTGCTTGGAATTTCTGTATCAAGTTGGAGCTTCATCAGCTAACAGTAATCCTGGGGCTGATGAGCACGACGGTCTTTTTCTGGAAATTTATACCCGAAAAACCGGTCGTGACATGTAGTCCTTCCTAGCCTAAACACCCCAGACAACTTCTTTGACCTCAAGCAATTCCCTGTTGATCACATTGAGCTGGTAAAGTTTACTGCAGTAAACTTCAGACCTCACTATCTTTTTAACCAGAGCCTGTTTAACCAAGTTACCACCACAGATCAAACCTACCTTGGAAGGACTATCAGCTAGACAACATTTTGGGTGATGTAGATCATTTAATGCCCATGTTCACGTGGTGACCACACAGCCGACATGCCTGTTGGCGCGCTCTATGTGCAGTGGCCGCGTCCAGAGCACTGTTTGTGCTGGACCCTCTCCTCCTCTCGCCGTCTTAGAGCCCGTGAGCATATCCAGTGGATGCACCTCGTCGTCGCCGTTCTCCTGGACCCCTCTCCCCCTCCGTCCTCTTCCTCACCGATGCTCGCCGCTGTGTGAACACGAGAGCACAGTGCACCGGCCATCGTCTTCCTCCTCGGCCGCATCCTCCCTATGTCCCTCGACCCCGTATTCCCCGTGAGCTCCTCCCTGTGCGTCGCCATCGCCTTCCCCCGAGTCCATGAACGAGCACACGCGTCCGCGGTGCCGCCCACGTGTCCGCGGTGGTGCCAGCTCGGCCACCTCGCCCGCGGCCATTTAAGCCATCCCCGAGCCCTCCCGAGCTCACCAGCAGCCTCCCAGCTCTCCTCTAGCCCCGCCTAGCTTCTTCCCCGAGCTCGAGGAGCTCTCTGTGCCCCTCACCATCGCCAGGGCAGCCGCGTAACTCGGCTCAAATTCGAGCTCCCCGGGCCCCTTCTCCACCCACTGACCTCACCCACGTCTTCCCCGTGCTCCGGCGACCTTCCCCAGCCCCTCCATTCATCACCGGAGTGCTTCAGGCCGCCGTTCCCAAGGTCTACCACCGCCGCTGCCCTCGGCCCCCGCGAGCCGCCGTCATCACCAGGCCTCCCCAGCGCCTGCTGCTGCTCCAGGAGGGAGCAGCACTCCGTTCCGCCCCCGCTGGTGGTCCCAGTTCCACCGGGGACAGCCGGAGCTACCCTGGCCATCGCCGGCGCCGCTTGTCCTTGCCTCTCCCCTTCTCCTGTCGAGAGGAAGAAGGAGTTGGTCAGGTGGGGCGTTGACCTGGCCAGGCGGGCCCCACGACCCCACCTGTTAGCCACACGAGTCGGCCCCGCTTCTACCTCTCTTGACCAGTCGTCACCACGTCAGCGTAACTGGAGATGTAATCCCGAAAATGCGCTTTCACTTTTTCTATTCAGGCCCCTGGTTGAAAATATTTTCATTACAGATGGGTCCCTGGCAGAAAAACTTCCATATCTTTTTATCTGTAACTCCAAATGAGGTGAAACCAACGCTCACTTCTTCGTACCGTCGAGCTCTTTCTGTTGGTTTCCTTTTCACTATGGTTTGACACTGTGAAAATGACCTTTTTGCCCTTGCACGTAAACAGCCCCCTCCGAGAGAGAACTGTTTCCGGCAAATCTTTCCGCGGCTTCACCGCACTTCTCCCCGGTGCCTTCTTCATCCTAGGCAAGCCACAATACCCACTTGCATGATAGTCATGTAGTAGCCATGGTTTTCAACTTGAATCTTTATTAAATGTTTTCTTGTTGAAAAGATTGTTATCGTGGTTCCGGTGATGTTCAGATTTGCATGTTCACTTTTGTGCTATGTTGTCTTATACTCTGTGATCATGTTATACCTGCTAATATTACATTTCATATGTTTATTTTCGTTAGTAGTACATGTTGATGTTGGAGATGGTCATGCTAGTCAGTATGCGATGCTCAGTGGATATGATTTATTTTTGATATGGTGGAAAGTTATGTGATACTCTCATGATGATGTTGATATCATGTTCATGCATTTTATCATGGCTCAGCATATTTGCATTCAAGTTAACCGGATTGAATTGAACTTGAACAACTGTTGGCTGAGTCATGGTGCCGCTGAATTGATGCTGACCAGTGCAACCACGCTTACTGGTATGGGACGGTCCTAACTGGGTCTATTGTCATGCCTCTCGTCGTGCCTCTCGACGGTCATAACGAGGGAAGGTTATGGGCATGCTATACCCTGGCCTAGTAAGCAGGCATAACCTTGTGTGCCCGTAGTTGTTATAGCCGGTGGATCCCCGTGTGGGATTGTTTATGTTTTGGCCACGGCGGTGGTCGTTGTCTCTGGAGGTAGACATGGGGCCACCTATCATACCCTGATTTTCTTGGCACAACGCTTAAGATGATATATCATGATAAAGTGTGGTTTGACAAAAACTTTTTGCATCATTTGACTTTTATTTGAGTTGGTTTTCTCTCTGTGTTTTCAAGTGCTCTTTAAAGTCAACACAACTCCACCTTCTATACCTCATTTCCTTGCCCCAAGCTTCTGCCCAATGATCATGCCATGTGTATAGAGCAACATAGTATTTTCTTACAAAAAAATAATTTGGCCAAAAAGTATTTCCAAAAATTAGTTTTCCAAAATCCCCTGAATTGAGGTTTGCACTGCAAGTACTTGATTTGGGGTATGAAAAATCATTCAAAAGGTATACCTGAATCCTATTAGATGTAGTACTCCCATAAACCACAAAAATATAATTCTAAAAGTTATTTTCTTATTTTATTTAAAAGCTTTTTCTTAAGGCTAGAAATGGTCTTTAAAAGGGAAAAATTATTTTATTGTTTTAAAAATATTTGTGAAAATTTAGGGAACTCAGTGGACATATATTGTCCATATATAAGAGTTTCAACACATGGTCATGTTCAAAATATTGGTCAAACCCCTCAAAAACCCTTTCTGGATATTTCAAGCTTTTGAAATATTTACAAGGGAAATATTCTCTAAAAATTCCAAGAAAATTCTATCATGTCACATATGACATATTAGATGATCTTGCCAAGTTTCATGACTTGGAGAACAATATAACATCATCAAATCCCCTCAAAACCATTTTTGTCCATTTTGAAGTTTGAGCAACTTTACATTGCCAAACATGTCCAAATGTTCTCAACCCTTGTGAACATGCTCAAATAGTCTAATAATCCATCTAGACCAAATGGCACAAGTTGGAGAAAATGTTATATTTATCAAAGTGCCCCAGGACCCTCTCTGACCAGAATCGAATTTGAACAACTTTGTACTACCAACTTTCTCTCCTTGACCCCAACTTTTTTTAGCATGTGCACATGACCAAATGAGGCCACTACACCAAATGGTGCATCAAGGAGAAGTGATTTTCTCAACTAGATCTACACAAGTCCATTTTTGTTGATTTCTAGGGTTTACAAAAGTTGCATTGGCAACTTTGCCCAAATGAACTCAATATTGGTGAAACCCCTTATTTTCTCATGCCATTTGACCCTGTCAAGCCTCATGACAAGAGGAGTTCATATTCTTTCCCAAACCAACAACAAACACCTTCTGCCATTTTACTAAAACCCCTGTTTTGACCACTTCCACTCTTCTCCATGGCCTCAACTTGTTACCACAGAAACTCAGAGATCCCCTTGCACCTCCAGTAACTCTTCCCTGGCCTCATCTCAATGATTGAAGGGTGAAACATCCTCATTTACCCCTCTGGACAGCCCCTTTCCCTCTCTTTCTCACCTCCCTCCTCACTCCAGTGGCCACCCAGGGCATCCAATGCCCCTCCCTCATTCTTTACTCCTCCCTAGAGCTACCAGACATGCTTGGCCGTGCCCACTTTGCCAAACAAATGGCATGCCGGCCATTTGCACGCTCTGGAGCGCGCTACAGGGCGCTCCCGCACTGTAGCCGCCACCTTCCAACCGCCTCCGGCCACCTCGGGCCTCCCCAGCACGCCAACCAACGCCCCTCGACGTCCGCGTCACGACACGGCGCTGTCCCCTTCCTCTCTCCTCCTCCCCGCGCCTCCGTGCTAGCAAACACCGGCCGCCCGAGCGTGCCGATGGCGCGGCTCACACGCGCGCGCCTCTAACCTCTCCCCACTCCCTCTCTCTATCTCTCCCGACGTAGTCGACGTCCAGGAACACTCAAACACCACACCCTCTTCCCCCGAGCCCTGCAGTGACGAGCGTGAGCTCGCCGGTGCACGGGTCCACGAGACCTCGCCGTTTGCCTAATTAAGGGCCTCCCCGAGCCCTCCTCTCCTCACCACTCGCCCTCTCACTCCCCAAATCATTCCCCTGCACCCCCAGTTCGCCTCCAGAGCCGCCCAAGCTCGAGATCGAGCTCGAGCTCCACCGCTTCGGCTCCCCGGAGTTCGCGAGGTACAGGCCGTCCCCGGCCGCCTTTCCTCTTGATCTGGAACCCCTGCAGCTCTCTGATCCTTTCCCCCTTGTTTCCCCTCTCTGTAGCTGCCGGAAACGGCCGGAACAGCCACCACCGAAGCCCCTCCGCCACGTGAGCTCGTCGCCGGCGAACCAGGCCACCCCGGCGACCGGTTCCACCTCCACCCAAGCGGCGACACCACGCTGAGTCCGTCCCTGCCCTTGTCCAAGCTCGCCATGGCGTGCATCATCGCTGGTGAGCTCGCCGCCCTCTCTGACCCAGGGTTGACGACGACGGTCATGGGGCCCGTCCGTCAGCCTCACGTCCTGACGCCTGGGCCGCGCCCACCAGGTTTAAACCTGGCGCACGCGTGTGCACCTGTGCGCTGGGCCGCCCCTCTGGCTGGGCCTGCTGCCCTACAGCTGTTCTAGCCCAGCAGGACCAGAGCCCTTTTTCCTTTTTTCTTTTTCTATCACGTTTCCAAAAATCCCATAGGATAAAATATTTATCCAAATGAAATAATTCCAGTTCCTAAACTCGTGTAAAAATCCCACCTATTTAATGGTGCAACTTTCATTCAAATCCAACAACCTTTTCTTCACTGTAAATATTTAAATGTGATTTTAAGCATTTAAATATACCTTTGTAAATCCATTTCTCCTATTCTGCTACTCCAAATCAAAAACTAGAAATTTTCCCCTTCTTAGTTTTCACCCTAGTATTTAACAAAAATGAGTTGACATTTTTCTGAGCACTTTGGTTTTTCTGTTTTATTATTGCCTTATTTTTTCTTTATTATTTTGCGACGATAGATGCGTTGCTGACGAAGGAGTTGGACCAGAAGACTTTGAAAACCCAGAAGACTTTGTTGAGCCAGGCAAGCAGCCCTTTGACGATGTCTATGAAACCCTTTTTTATGCATATCATATAGCACCATATTGTTGTTGCAACGGAATCATGATGAGGTAGTAACCACTTTGATGGTTTGCCACAGTACTTCCTCGTTGATACTTGCATTGTGCATGACCCTACCTTCTTATGAGGGTTATGCCAGTGGGAGTAGATAGGATGCTAAAGTAGATGCTATGCAAAAAGGGACGGGTATATGCATGGTGAAGGAAACAAAGCATTTTCAAAAGACTTTTCGAAAACCTCGTCGGGTCCCACTTATGCCCGAGGGAGATGATGAGATGGTAACCACTTGATGACGAAGTGGTGTACCGAGGCAAGTGTGTGTTGTTTTCGAAAACGGATTAGATTTAAGATTTGTTGAATGTCCCAACCTTACATGCGCAACCACTCTACCCTTATATGGGAAAGGGCATTATTTATTACCTAGGCCGATACTAGCTTGGAGCCCACATTACTAGTGACGGGGGAGAGTTGGTGCTCTCTCTCGGGACGGGGTCGTGCCAGGTAGGGCGGCCATGACTGTTTTCACAGGGCACCGGATACACTGTTGTTTCCCCTCTCGGATGTTATGATCTCGAGTGAGTCTCGTATGATGTACATCGTGAGGATACGGAACAACAAGTGGACTCCATGTTAGTGTCGTCTAGGGAAAGGTAGTGATCGGGTGCTTGCCCCGGGTACTTGAGGTATCGCGGGTCGTGGATGACACGTAAGTTCCCCGGATCTTGTGGGTAGAGTGTGCAACCTCTGCAGAGTGTAAAACTATTCGAATAGCCGCGTCCACGGTCAAGGACAGTTGGGCGCTGCTGCTTAAACTATGTCTAGAGTTTACAAACCAGTGTGTGTGTTTGGATAACTACTTGGGTCAAGTCAAAGGACTTGACGTGATTGAGATGGGTTGGTGCCCACTCTATTTATGTTGATACCTGTAACCTGTCCACATGGTTACTTAAATTCTCTTGATGTATGTCTTACAAGTTGTTGAACATGTCATTGCACTGAAAACTAGCTTTCTGCAAAAATGTACCTATATCATGCATTGTTGTACCTTGAACCAAAACATGGGTTGCTTGCGAGTACATTCAAAGTACTCATTGGCTTGCCACTGGTTATTTTATTGACCAGGCATGGAAGAACCGGAGTTCGAAGAAGAGTTCTTTGGAGACGAACATGCGAACTAGGACGTTTCCCAGTCAGAATGCCTGTAGGGTTAAGGCAGATGGCATGGGTTCTGCTTATCGACGAAGATTTCCGCTGCTTGTGTTTCATTTGATGTTCATCCCTTAAGGCTTTATCAATGTAAGACTTGACCATAATGGTCATAATTTGTGTAAGATAGTATGTATGGATGTAAGACTCTTGTTATTCACCTTCTGTGTGTTCAGTGAGCATTGATCTCTGGGATCACTGTACACGTGCATTCGGTGATCTCGACTTATGAGTTGGGGTCCCCACACCACCCATGACTTAGCTCAGTGGGGAGTGAGTCGGAGTGGCCGGGAGAGTGTCATGGCAGTAGGACGGTTTTGTCGTAATGCCGTTGGTCCACCCGAATAGGAGTGCGAGGCCACGGGTTCCGTAGTGTGGTTACAGTGTACTAACCTTTGTAGAGTTTATATTAAATCTATCGATAGCCCCGCCCGCGGATAAGGGCCCGGTCGAAAGTAGTTCATACCATGAGTCAACAGTAATAAGAATAATGTGTTTAATAACAATGAGACGGGCCATGTGTTGGTCGGGTGGTGATCGTCGTAAGGATCACGGGCCATGTAGTGGTCCGGTTGTGATCGGCGTAAGGATCACGGGCCAAGTGTTGGTCAGGTGGTGATCGCCGTAAGGATCACAAAGGTATCGAGGATACCGAGTTGTTGTAGATTCGTGATGTTGTACGAGAGTTGTGGGTAAAGATCAAGCTCCTTGTGGTCATTTAATGATTACTACGGTAATGTTTATACCAAGCTTGATTTGATCCTGAGACAATCGTGTGATGTCAGAGGTCGGTAAGTGATGCATGTGATGGTTACAAGGTAGCCCGAGCAGAATAAGTGGTGCATGTAGTGACATCAGGTTGCATGATAGTATTGTCGGATTAATATGTTCATGTTGTGATTGTTGAATCATGTTTATGTTGGTCATGACATATTTTTCTGAGGATCTCATGATAATTCCTGTTTAACCTATAATTGCCATGCTGTTGTCTGTCTTGAAGGCTTCTGGATTATTGTGAGCTTGCAAGTACATTCAATGTACTGACCTCGCGTGTCATGCCAGCTTGCAGGTCATGCCGGATTTGATTGCTTTCTTATCGTGGTTTCCGTTTGTGCGCGCTAGGATAAGCGTTCCAGCCAGAGTCCTTGTGGAGTAGAGTTCACCACCGTCGCCGTTGTTCCGCTGCTAGAGTTATTCCGCTGCTTCGAGTTGTTCTACTGCTTGCATAGAGCAACTGAGGATGGAGTAGTGTCGCTGTGCCAATGTTATTCACTGTAATATCGGATACCTTGTATTCATATTCGTGTAATAATAGAAAGCTGGTTTGTTCTATGCTAAGCAGTGCCGTATTCCAGAAGACTTCTCCTCGATCTCTGGGCTGGAATACGGGGCGTTCCAGTTTTCTATGAGCCGGGGTGCCACACCGGATGTCCGGGGTTGTGGCCGGATGTCCGAGTCCTGGGAGATGTCCTCGATTCCTTTTTTCGTTCCTCTTCATCCATGTACTTAGAGAAGTGTCCGTCTTCACGAGCATCTCCGAGAGAGTCTTCTAGGTACCTAAGCACACATAGCATTCTGGCTTTAGGTAGTAGCCACGTCTCAAGTGGGTTGTATGGAATGTCACTAAGGAGAGATGTCACCTCGGACTCGAGAGCTCTTGCACATGATCGTGTCATCGGTCCACTTGGTGAGACATTGGTAGGTCCATGGGGGGAGCTAAGCCTGAAGAATGCGCCCAGAATGCCCAATGACCCAATCACACACCATGCATCCCCACACTCGGCCCACCTCGACCTCCCCCACCTGAGACAACCAAGGGGGGAGTTCCCACAATAGGATTAGCAATGCCACCACCGTCGGCCCCGTGCCAACCTTGTCCAGGGTGCACCCACCAACGGCACCCAAACTGCTCGCCAGCGACCGCGACCATCTGCCATACACCGACCGGATTCTCTATGGCATATGTGCTTGCCCCACATCTTGGCCTCATGGCCACCAGCGCAGCACCACCCCTCCCCCTCCCCCCTCCCCGCCATCATAGACCACAACTAAGACACGGCATACGACTTCCTCCGGTGAACATGAGTCCACCCCGTGTCTTCATGGGGAGCTCTAGCCTCACCATACACCACCGTGCCTTTGGACTCGCACCCCACCCAGACTACGTTGGGGTCACTAGATCTAGCACGCGCACCACCATAATCCTGGCAGCCATGGAGCCCCCGCACCGTCAGGTCAACCAGCGGAGAGGGAAAGAGAGGGATCGAGCGCAATAGAACTAGCGGAGCCGAAGTATCCACTTTTCCCATCACCACTTTAGCGGGATTGATTTATGCTACGGGGAATCCTCCAAAACCCTGGTTCGAACACGAGGGGCCTGTTTTGCTACCTAGCAACTAGACCAGCAAGCTTGGCGTGGCTATGGGGAGCAAGGCACGGCGGTGGGACACAAGGCATGACAGGGAAACAAGGAGAACCCAGGTTCGGGCCACCGTGCGGTGTAAAACCCTAGTCCTACTTGGTTGGATTGCTTGTGGAGATAGTGCTCTAGAGCTACAAGGTCAGTGAAGGTGGAAAAGGATCGATCCTCTCTATGGTGGTAGCACTGCCCCTTTTAGAGCTACCTTGGTCCTCTTCCCCCAAAAATATTGGTGTGAATGATTGACACACAACGACAGTTCGAAGGGGGGCAGGCGCTTAGTTCTATCCTGACAAAAGCAGTCTTCGCCTGCTAAAGACGCTATCCATGACGCATTGGTGGGCTCGGAGGTGACGTCTGCCCTAGAGCACTGCGTCATCCTGATCTTCTTGCATCAAAGGGGCAGGCCTTATGACTTGCTTTGAGGGGAAGCAAATGCACTGCTTCCTTGTCACTTAAAGAGGAAACATTTTCCAGCCGCGCCTAGTGGCATGGCCTTTATAGTTGTTATCTTGCGCAGGTGCGTCACCCACGTGGTGGGCACACAACCATGTGACCAGCGCTGTGTGGCTTCCCATGCTAAGGACCTTGCAGGGGGTCGCCTGGTGAGGCCGCATGCTGCAGGATGTAGTCTTCTGTAGAGCTTCGCCTTGTTGAGAGGCTCCTCGCGAGGCCTGTCCCACGTGAGGTGTCTTGCTTCACGACACCCATGGCTGGGCCGCCTCTTGAGGCCTTGATGCAATGCATCCCATGGTCATTCCCATGGAAACTGCCCCAACGACCCAAGCACCAATGGGACCCATGACAAGAGCTCTTGCATGTACTATTTAATCTTAGGTGACATCTCTCCTACTTGAGCTTCCCCTACACATGAACGAGACTTGGTTGCTACCTCAATAAGAGATACTGTGTTTGATCAGGTACAATGAGAAAGCCGTGGAACCGAGAGCTCAGGGAGAAAGGGACAAGAGTGCCAACTCTCTGTCCAGCTCGGAACTTCCGGCCCCAGGAACCTCCGGCCAGCCCAGAACTTCCGGCCCCTCACGATCCAGATGAGCCTAGATGCGCAAACTCTCTTTTCGGCCCGGAACTTCACCCGGACCTTCTGGCCTGCCCAGACCTTCCGGCCCCGGACACTAGCCCAGCTCAAGCCGTGTCAACTCTATGGATAGCCCAGACCCCGCCCGGACATTTGCCCGGAACCTCCGGCGCCCGAAACTTCCGGCCCTGCCTGCGCGCAGTGACTCGGGCCGAGCCCATGTACCCTTTTGCCCCCGAGACTATATATACTCCTTCTCATCCAACATTTTATGGTTAGCATTGGATTAGCTCATATGAGAGATAGAGCTTTGCTCATCCACTTGATACATACTCCATTGGAGGCCAAGCCCTCCATCTAGGAGACGATCCCCCAAGTGGATTCAAGACTTCTTCACGAAGAAGATCCCGAAGTGGATTCAAGACCCCCTTTGGAGAAGAACTAGTTAACTGTATCCCCCTTTGTTGTATTTGAATCGTGTATCTCTCTTTGTGTTCATGGATCTAGCACATGTGTGATCGTTTCTCGTTGATTTGAGCGTTTCCTCTCATTTCCCCTTGTGCTTTCCCTCATGTGTTCGTCATGTTCTTCGGTGATCCCCCTCCAAATCGTGAAAGATCAGCCACTAGGGTTTCACCCTACATCATCTTGGTATCATGAGTGACGTTGATGACAAGTTTGGAGTCTCTCCCGTCGTTTTCTAGCCTAATTTTGCCCTCTTTTGTACCAATTTCGAAAATCCCCACAAAAATAGACCTCCCAATTTTTTTGTCATTTGTTGGTTTGATGAAGTTTTGTTGGATTTGATCCGTGGATTTCATGTGTAGCTCGTAGATCTAGCATCCCCACCCTTCTCCACACCCAAATTCTTTCTTTTCCCCTTCGGATTTGGGTTTTTCTCCAAGTTTTTCCACCCTAATCCCCGATATGAAATTTCCCTGTTCATCTATTTTTGCGACCTCCGGAACTTCTGGCCCCGCCCGAACCTTCCGGCCATCGGACCTTCTGGCCTCCCCGGAACTACTGTCCCCCGGACCTTCCATCTTCCCCGCAATGTCCGGCCTAGACAGAAAGTCTGTGCTTCTTCGACAACTTCTGCTAGTTCACCACCTCCACTACCGTGCAGTGGTATGTTCGCCAACATACAGGAGATTGTGCACTATGAGATTGACCGCTCATTCACGTCATTCGTCTATGCTTTCATCATCGACAACAACCACTCCACTATTTTGACACCATTGACCATAAGCAAGGGCAGTAACTTCGATGACATCTTTGTCTACTCCTTGCCATTGCATTGATAACCTCCCAGCCTACCTTTTGCGTCGCTTACCTATCGAGACTAGCCTTTGAGTATTGCCGGCATTGTTACTTGTGCACATTGATACAAGCATCTTGATATTATCTCTTGTATTACAAGGCTGTCATCGCATATACAGAATTGATATCTTGGTTCGTGAAGTTTTGCATAAGTGGCCAATAAAAGAGGTCAAAAGAGAAAGAGACAACAAGATTTTTAGCAAAAGAGAAAGAGAAGCAAACAGATTTTAAGCAAGGAACATATCATATATCTACATTAAGATTTTCATACTTGATCATCTTGGATCATATCACTGACACATCATACATATAGCATACTTGGGATACAAGTTTGTTGCATTTTTTCTTAGTAGGTTGTGCACAAGTCTCGTATCCACCTATTGTGCAATCATGCTAGCATCTCTCTAGCATTGTGCAACAAGAGCATTTTCTGCGGGTTTCCACATTTTGAGCTCGTTCCTTGGTTCCACGACCCCATCTATCTATTCAGGTGTGTGTGTTTCCGTGTGCAACATATTGCTATTGGTCAACTTGTTGCATTTGTGAATTTGCGTATCATTTTCAACATTATTGAGTCTCGCTAACATTCACATCAAATTTTGTGCCACTATCATCACCAAGCTCCACCAAAGGCTTTATTTGTGTAGGTGTGAGAATTGACAAGACTAGGTACCAATTTTGCTATTTCCTTGTTACACTATTTAGTGATGATTGATCCATCTACAACATCGGGTAAGGTACATTTGGTCTAGTTCTTTTCTTTCTTCCACTCACATTTTCTTGAGACGATGGATAGGCCAACTACTTCTTGGAACTTGCTCTTCGTCGAGCAAGATGAGGACCCGAACATCTACGTCACCAAGAACCACCTCTTCGGCGTGCAAAGAGCTTTGCATCAAGAGAATGAACCATTGAATGGTCGCATCGACCTACTTGCTACAGACTTGCGACAATCTGAGCAACGTGCAAGAGACTAGTTTGACAACAAGCTCGCCGGACAAGAGGAGGAGAACGGTGCAAGGATCGGCAAAATCCATGCCTTGTTGATCAACCGTTCTTCTACATCTTCGTCCTATTCAAGACAGAGCCACTCAAATCGTCATTCTTCGCAATCTTATTCGGATGCAAGTCCTCCACGGGCTCGTCTACAATGCGCCAAGACCATGAAGTTCATTGATACGTCTCCAATGTATCTATAATTTGTTATTGTTCCATGCTATTATATTATCCATATAGGATGTATTATATGCATTCATATGGTATTTTATATGATTCTTGGGACTAACCTATTAACCTAGAGCCCAGTGCCAGTTTCTGTTTTCTTCTTGTTTTTGAGTTTTACAGAAAAGGAATACCAAATGGAGTCCAATTCATGTGCCAATTTTTGAGTATTTTTTGTGGACCAAAAGAAGCCCCTGGAGTGAAAGAGTTGGGCCAGAAGAGTCCCGGGCTGCCCATGAGGGTGGGGGCGCGGTCACCCTGCTGGGCGCGCCCCCCTGTCTCATGGACAGCCTGGAGACCTCCCTGACTTGTTCCCGACGCCAAAAATTCCTATAAATACTGAAACTTCCAGAACATAACCTAGATCGGGAGTTCCTCCGCCGCAAGCCTCTGTAGTCACCAAAAACCAATCGGGACCCTGTTCCGGCACCCTGCCGGAGGGGGGATCCCTCACAGGTGGTCATCTTCATCACCCCGACGCTCTCCATGACGAGGAGGGAGTAGTTCAGGTATGTACCAGTAGCTATGTGTTTGATCTCTCTCTCTTGTGTTCTTGATTTGGCACAATCTTGATGTATTGCGAGCTTTGCTATTATAGTTGGATCTTATGATGTTTCTCCCCCTCTACTCCCTTGTAATGGACTGAGTTTTCCCTTTGAAGTTATCTTATCGTATTGAGTCTTTAAGGATTTGAGAACACTTGATGTATGTCTTGCATGTGCTTATCTGTGGTGACAATGGGATATTCACGTGATCTACTTGATGTTTGTTTTGGTGATCAACTTGCGTGTTCAGTAACCTTGTGAACTTCTGCAGAGGAGTTGGCACACGTTTTCGTCTTGACTCTTCGGTAGAAACTTTGGGGGCACTCTTTGAAGTTCTTTGTGTTGGTTGAATAGATGAATCTGAGATTGTGTGATGCATATGTGTAATCATACCCACGGATACTTGAGGTGACATTGGAGTATCTAGGTGACATTAGGGTTTTGGTTGAATTGTGTCTTAAGGTGTTAGTCTAGTACGGACTCTCGAATAGACCGATCAGAAAGAATAACTTTCAGGTGGTTTCGTACCCTACAATAATCTCTTCGTTTGTTCTCTGCTATTAGTGACTTTGGAGTGACTCTTTGTTGCATGTTGAGGGATAGTTTTATGATCCAATTATGTTATTACTGTTGAGAGAACTTGCACCAGTGAAAGTATGAACCATAGGCCTTGTTTCCTAGCATTGCAATAACGTTTACGCTCACTTTTACCACTTGTTACCTTGCTGTTTTTATATTTTCAGAATACAAATACTCATATCTACCATCCATATTGCACTTGTATCACCACCTCTTCGCCGGACTAGTGCACCTATACAATTTACCATTGTATTGGGTGTGTTGGGGACACAAGAGACACTTTGTTGTTTGGTTGCAGGGTTGTTTGAGGGAGACCATCTTCATCCTACACCTCCCACAGATTGATAAACCTTAGGTCATCCACTTGAGGGAAATTTGTTACTGTGCTACAAACCTCTGCACTTGGAGGCCCAACAATGTGTACAAGGAGAAGGTTGCGTACTAGGCGTCAAGCTCTTTTTTGGTGCCGTTGCCGGGGAGGTGAGTGCTTGAAGGTATATCTTTAGATCTTACAATCGAATCTTTTAGTTTCTTGTTTTATCACTAGTTTAGTCTATAAAAGAAAACTACAAAAAATGGAGTTTAGGGTGGCTCATATGCTTCATCTTTTTAATATCTTTCATGAAAATAATGTCGGCGTTCTGGGAATGGGGGTCCCCAGACTTGCCTGCCTGCGGCCTGCGGCGTGGCTCAAAGGAAGCCCAGCACAGCCCATCTTCATCAACACAGGCTCAAGACCCTCGCGAGGGGCCAAGCCTCGCGGGGCGGACGACAAGGAGCTTCCTCAGGCACGGCCTCGTCAGGCTGACTCATGAGGAGGTGGAGAGTTCAAGTCAGGGTACCTCGTGAGGTGCCCATGACGCAAGCCATGACGACCAAGGGCGCCAGTTGGGCGCCAGCCCGCGCAGTGTCCTCCTTTCCTCTTTGGTGCAAAGGGAGCAAGCGCAGGCGAGAGCATCAAGCAAAGGCATCCATTTCAGTGCAACAAGACCAAGACCAGCCCAACGGCCGGGAGGAAGTCGTTGTGGAGCCCAAGCCGGCGTCACCACCAGAGCCTTTGACAAGCGAGGACCAACTTTAGTTAGGATAAGTGTACCCGCTGTTCCCCTTCAAAATGGCCAATTGTTGGCGCCCTTCCCGCTCAATATTTGGGGAGAGGCCCAGGGCCTTTGCCTATAAATAGGACTAGCCACCCCCAGGGTAGAGGCATCTGGACCTGACCTAGCAATCGGGATCCTCACCAAGAAACCAGTAGATAGAGCGATTGAACTCGTCCCAGCAGTTCGTCGCACCAGCCAAGAACAGACCCTCGCGAGGCTGTTCTGCCTTGTATTGTTCATCATCAAGCCCAAGAGGCAATCCACAACACCACACACTGGAGTAGGGTATTACACCACAATGGTGGCCTGAACCAGTATAAATCTCGTGTCTCTTGTGCAGTTCAGTTTGGTAGTTTAGGTCCTAGCGATTCGGTAAGGAACGAGCCGGTAGAGGGTTGAATCTCTGCGTGCACCCCAGTGTTCAAACCTCAAGGGTCTGACGGAACCCCAAATCCGACATTTGGCGCGCCAGGTAGGGGTGCGCCGGAATTTGCCTTCCGTCATCTTGTTCCTTCCGACCACCGCATCCATGTCTGACGCTCGTCGTGCTCGCACCGAGCGCTGAGCCGCCCTCGCCTCCCATGTTGCCCAGACGGCTCCCGTCGGCGGGCGCCCTCGTCGTTCCCCGTCACCTGCCGTCAACGCCGCCACCGACCCGGCGGGGAACGAGCAGCAAGCGTCGTCCCAGCATCCGTCCCTGAGGCGGGACGGCCGCACCGCCACGCCATCGCTCACCCCCGCTGGTTCTTCGTCACGCGCGCCCCGCGCGGCCATGGAGGCCCGAGCTGCGCTCATCGCGGCAAACGAGCTCCTGCGCTACCGCCCCATCGATGACGTCTATGAAGAATGGCTCGACCGAGTCGCCGAGCTCGTCCGCACCGCTGGAGGCGCCCCTGCACCGTCCTTCTCGCTGCACCGCACCCCGCCCTGCGCGTGCAATGAAGCTCCTGGGGCGCCTCAGCCGCCTCCTCCTCAAGAAGGTGCCCTGGCCCCAAGGCGCGCGGCCCCTGGGCGGAACCCGCTCCGTCAGGCGCCAGCGCGGCAAGAGCAGAGCTGCCAAGAAGTCCCTCGCCCTCGAGAAGCTGCCCGAGCGCTCCCTGCTCCAGCACGTCAAGACCCTGCGCTGCCCCTAGCCACGGCGCATGGGGACCCGCCGAACCAAGCTCTCCACCGCCCAAGGCCCCCCGTGGCCACGGCGGGCTGCTGCGCCTTCACCTCCGATCTGTGCAGCGTCGCGTGGCCCGGCAAATTCAAGCCAGACCTGCCTCCTCGCTACGAAGGCACGGCTGACCCTGCGGAGTTCCTCCAACTCTACGAGTCGGGTATCGAGGCTGCCAACGGAGACGAAAAGGTCATGGCGAACTGGTTTCCCATGGCGCTCAAGGACGGAGCCCGCACCTGGCTCCTGAATCTGGCCCCAGGCACGATATCCTCCTGGGACGAGATGCGCACCCGCTTCATCGCCAACTTCCAAGGTACTCTCGACCGTCCACCCGCCGTGAGCGACATGCGCCGCATCAAGCAGCATCCAGGGGAAACCCTGCAGAAGTACATCCAGCACTTCAACAACGCGCGCCTCAAGATCCCCAGGGTAATGGAGGAGGCCATCATCTCCGCCTTCTCCGATGGTGTGCGCGACGTCAAGATGAAGGAGGAGCTAGCGATGCATGAAGACCTGTGCACCTCCTTGGTGCTATTCAACTTGACGACCAAGTGCGTCAGGGCTGAGGAGGGGCGCCTCTCCCTCCTCAAGCTGCCTGTCACGGACCCCGAAGAGAAGAAGCCCAAGGCCAAGGACGTGAAGCGCAAGGGGGCTGCCGTACTCGCGGCCGAGCCAGACACCAAGCGGGCAGAGATCAGCCCGAATCCTGCAAGGGCAGCCGATACTGCATGTACCACGACCTCCACACCCACAACACCAATGAATGCCAAGAGCTCCGGGCCGTGCATGAAGGAAGGGTCGGTAGACGTCCCAACCGCAGCGACCGGGGCTACGACCGAGGAGGAGGAAGGAATGCAGGACGCTGGGAAGACCGCGGCCCGTGCCAAGGGTGGCGCGACCAACCTCGCGAGGATCGCTGGCAGGACCCGCCTCGCGAGGGAGGCTGGAGGGATCAACCTCGTGAGGGAGGCTGGAGGGATCAGCCTCGCGAGGACCACCCGCAAGGGAACGCAGGCCTCCCTCCGCTGCCGCCGCAGCCAAGGAGAAATGAAGACCGTCATCAGGACGAGGGGGCTGGGGGCTTCCAGGAACCACGCGCAATCGCCTGCATCCGGGGCGGAGCTCAAGCCCCAGCCTTACAGCGCATCTTCAAGCAGTTCACCCGCGAAGTGAATGCAGTCCTCCCCAAGCTCAAGGCCACGCGCCCTCTCAGGTGGTCGGCATGCGCCATCACATTCAGCTCAACGGATCAGCTCAAGTGCGCGCCACAGCCGGAGTCCTCCCGATGCTTTGTTCCCCAATCATCAGCAACATACTGGTCACCAGGACCCTCATCAACGGCGGGGCAAGGCTCAATGTCCTGTCCGTGGAAACGTTCAACAACCTCCATGTGCCCTACAATCAGCTTCAGCCAACCAAGCCCTTCTGCGGAGTCACCGACGGCTCCACGGTCCCGATCGGGTAGGTCCGCCTTCCTGTCACCTTCGGGGCACGCGACAACTACCGCACTGAGCTCATCGACTTTGACGTCACCCACATTCGCCTGCCGTACAACGCCATCCTCGGGTACCCTGCGCTGGCCAAGTTCATGGCCGTAACCCACCACGGCTACAACGTCCTCAAGATGCCAGGAAGCGGTGGGGTCATCACGGTGCTCTGCGAAGAGAGAGACACAGTGTGCTCCCTGGAGCGAGCCTTTCAGGCCGCATCACTGGAAGACCCAGACCGCGGAGGCAGGAGGCTTCCCGAGGCTGCCCCCAAGAAGAAGAAGACATCAACCGGCCCGACCCCTCAGGAGGCAGGCCCCTCAGGGCCCGCGCCTGGCTAGGAGGAGCCTCGTTCCATCGCATAGGGGAGCGCGCCCGGCGCCCTCCTCAGGCAGGGCTCGGGGGCTCTCCCCTGGAGGGCCGCCGACCTCGCCAAGGTCACGAGGGAGGCACTTGGGAACCACGTGGAGGCGTGCTTTGAAGCACGTTTTCCCTCAAGAAGGAGCAAGGCAAGGAGGGCCAAACCCTCAGGAGTTCGTCAGCAAGGCCATTCAGGAGTTACAGGAGTCAAGGGTCATGAGAGGCTGCCGCCGCCTACCCGCTGTGGCCCCCCATCCAGGCAAGGATGGTGGGCTGCGCGTCTGCATCGACATACCGGGGCTCAACTGAGCCGCATCTCAAGAGTGCCTCTGGCTCTCGCGAGTGGGACGTTGCGAAGGTCCGCCTCACAGCTACGTGTGCATGCCTTACGGCTTCCCGAACGCGGCTGCTGCGCACCAGCGTCTCATGAGAGCCATCTTGGAGGCTCAGGAGGTCAGGCATGCCGCAGCCCTGGTGGAGATGGAGATGGCCCGCGAGGAGCCGCCAGCGCCTCCGGAGCCTCCTGAGGCCCCTGGGCCTGGGGGCTCGTGAGGATCGGCTCCCGCAGCCCGCCGAGTCTGCTACACCAACACCCCTTCATCCCCAACATCATCAAGTGACATCTTTTAAGTTGCATTTCTGACTGGGAGCGCCTTCAGGGCCGCATTATTGCTAGGCCGCGTGGGTCCGTCCCTGCGGCATGTATCCCTTTTATTTCATGTTCCTGGCTTACCTTATTGGGGGGGCCCCTCGGGCTGCATCATCCCTGAGCCGCTCGGGCCTGTCCCAGCGGCATGTATCCCTCTTGCATTTATCTTAGGGCTATGCTTTCGATCCACCATGCTTGTTAGTTGGTGCTTTTTTCTCCTGGGTGTCGGAATCTTGGGCGTTAAAGGGGGGGTGCCTGAGCATCGCGACTCAGGGCTCCTACCGGCTCTCCGGCCCTCACCCTCTGGTCTTGTCCATGGCATCGCAACCTGGCATGCCAGCGACGGCTGAGACCAGCCCGAGAGCCAGGACCCGAGGACGTAGAGTTTCGTCATCTAACCCAGCTTGCGCGTTAAAGGGGGGGTGCCTGAGCATCACGACTCAGGGCTCCTACCGGCTCTCCGGCCCTCACCCTCTAGTCTTGTCCATGGCATCGCGACCTGGCATGCTAGCGACGGCTGAGACCAGCCCGAGAGATGGGACCCGAAGACGTAGAGCACCGGCATCTGGCCAGATTTGCAGGAACACACTCCAAGATAAGGCCCAGAGCCAGGCGCAACCCGCCTTGAGGTAGGGCCTTGTGAGTCCCGCGCTGGCTCACGGGTGCCCAGATGCACCTCGCCAAGCCTCTCATGCCTCTCCCAAGCAACTAACAGCTAACTGTCGATCGCCACGGCGAGCTCTCGTTCCCTTTGTGATGAGCCTGCAGGGTCCCTCCAAGGAGCACCGCCAGGCGAAGCCCTCACGGTGCCTTCTTCGCTCTTGTCCGCGCGACCCGCTTGCACGTTAAAGGGGGGGCGCCTGAGCATCGCGACTCAGGGCCCCTACTGGCCCTCCAGCCCTCACCCTCTGGCCTTGACCACGGCATCGCGACCTGGCATACCAGCGACGGCTGAGACTCGCTCGAGGGACGGGACACGAGGACGTAGAGCAGAAAGGGGAGCGGAGGCGAGAGGGGAGGAGCACGCAAGGACCTCGCCAAGGAATCCCTCGCCGGCCAAGGCACGGACCTAGCGCCGCTCCATGAAGCATTTCCTGACCCTCGAGATAAGTCACCCTCCAGACACACTAGTTACTGCAGCACCATCCCCGCACCCAGTGCAATCCCGTGTTAGCAACGTAGCTCTCCTTTCTCACCGAATGATGGCTGCTTGAGCGCCAAGGGGGACCTCCGGAGCATTAGGACTCAGGGGCTCTTACCGGACCTCGGGCTGCTCACCTCCTGGCCTTGACCACGGCATCGCGACCTGGCATTCCAGTGACGGCTGAAGCCTCCTTGGGACTGGGACCTGTCGGCGCAGAGCATCAAGCCCTCGTGAGGTCTGAAAGGAAGAAACTAAGCTAAAACGGAATAAGCATCTCGCACCGCTCCACAATAGGGAATATATTGACAGACGGAGCTACAAACATCTTACAAGCCCCCGTGGGGTATATTCTTGGCCCCTCGCAGGGACAAAAGGCGCGAATCCTAAGGAGTCCTAACTACAGGGGGCATCGCGGCAGACGCCATCATCAACAGTGGGCCGCCCAACACCGACGCCAACCCCATCCAGATCAGGGGCGGGACGACCTGACGAGCCCGCCCTGCCCCGGGAACGGCGCAGGCTCGGGGGCTCGTAGCTGTCGTCGCTTGTCTCCGGCGTCACGAAGAGCTCGGCGGAGTCACTGGATCCTCCGGCGCCTTCGTCGCCTGAGGAGTGGCCAAGGGAGCGGACGGCCGGCCTCTGTCTCGCCGCAGCAGGGTCCCGACCGCCCCTCCCGGGGCAGCACTCCAGCCGACGACCCTTCGCATCGAAGACCTTGAAGGACATCACCGAAGCACCGTCGTACTCCAGATGGATCGTGAGGGCGCCCCTCATCCTGCAGACCCGGGCGACATCGTCCCAGCCTCGAGTCATGAAGACCTCGCCCGGGGCAACGACCGCAACCTCTGCCCCGGTCGCGAGGGTGCCGCAGCCGGCGTGCTGCAGCCAAATCCCTAGGGGTTCCCCCTGCCGGACGACGGAGGCGAATAAAGAAGGGAGACGAATCCAAGACTTAGGAGGCGTGGCGGCATGAAGCACGAACTCTCGGCAGGAGCCCTCGGCGTGGACTCGGGGGGGGGGGGGGGAGGGAGACGCACACCTTCGTGACCCGCCGGCGTCGTCGGTGGCGCCGCTCGTGGTGTTCGGCGTCGACTCCTTCAGAGCCGCCAATGTGCGCGTACAAGGGAAGAGGGAACCCTAGTGGCGGCCGCTCGCGCCAGGGTCTTGATGCCTCCTGGCGAGCGCCCTCGCCATGACACCAGAGGGCAAGCTGCTTCTTCGGGGGAAGAGGGTCAGGATCCTCTTGGGGAGCCTTTCCCTTCTCTTCCGCGGAGAACCGGCGGATCGGAGCCATTGGAGCAAGATGGAGCAAGGCCCAGGAAGGAGGAGAAGCAGAAGGATAGACTGGAAGGGCGCGCGCCGTTCCGTACTTATAGCCGGCGAAGGCCAACCATCGGCCTCCATGATCACAGGTAATCATGACCCGCTTTGCACGCAGGGACTTGTCAAATCCGAGCGGTTACCAAGGCGTCGTGGGGAAGCGGTGCCGCCCACGTCCAATCAGCCGCCACGCGGCGCCCAAGGCCGCAGGCTATTAGGGCCCGTGACGCTTCGCACTTGCCCTTTCGCCTCTCTGCTCCGCCAAGTTCGGGTGCGATGTGGGCCCGAGGGCTACTGTCGGCGTTCTAGGAATGGGGGTCCCTAGACTTGCCTGCCTACGGCCTGCGGCATGGCTCAAAGGAGGCCCAGCACAGCCCATCTTCATCAACGCAGGCTCAAGACCATCGCGAGGGGCCAAGCCTCCCGGGGCGGACGACAAGGAGCTTCCTCAGGCACGGCCTCGTCAGGCTGACTCATGAGGACGCGGAGAGTTCAAGGCAGGGTACCTCGCGAGGTGCCCATGACGCAAGCCATGACGACCAAGGGCGCCAGTCGGGCGCCAGCCCGCGCAGTGTCCTCCTTTCCTCTTTGGTGCAAAGGGAGCAAGCGCAGGCGAGAGCATGAAGCAAAGGCGTCCATTTCGGTGCAACAAGACCAAGACCAGCCCAACGGCCGGGAGGAAGTCGTTGTGGAGCCCAAGCCGGCGTCACCACCACAGCCTTTGACAGGCGAGGACCAACTTTAGTCAGGATAAGTGTACCCGTTGTTCCCCTTCAAAATGGCCAATTGTTGGCGCCCTTCCCGCTCAATATTTGGGGAGAGGCCCAGGGCCTTTGCCTATAAATAGGACTAGCCACCCCCAGGGTAGAGGCATCTGGACCTGACCTAGCAATCGGGATCCTCACCAAGAAACCGGTAGATAGAGCGATTGAACTCGTCCCAGCAGTTCGTCGCACCAGCCAAGAACAGACCCTCGCGAGGCTGTTCTGCCTTGTATTGTTCATCATCAAGACCAAGAGGCAATCCACCACACCACACACTGGAGTAGGGTATTACACCACAATGGTGGCCTGAACCAGTATAAATCTCGTGTCTCTTGTGCAGTTCAGTTTGGTAGTTTAGGTCCTAGCGATTCGATAAGGAACGAGCCGGTAGAGGGTTGAATCTCCGCGCGCACCCCAGTGTTCGAACCTCAAGGGTCTGCCGGAACCTCAAGTGCTAGAAGAAAAATGCATTAGAAATTTTGGCAATAAATATTTGAATGATGAGCATGATTGCAATGTTGTTAGTATGAATTCCGTGGATATCCATGACGCTAATGATATTCAAAGCCACAAGCCTGGGGAAGCTTTGTTTGATGAAGATGATATTTTTTGTCCCCCAACTTTTGATGAGAAAATTTATTATGATGAAAGCATGCCTCCTATTTATGATTATTATATTGATGAAAGTGGATTTGGAGAGGTCATGACTTTATTTAGTGATCCACTATTTCGGAAGAGGTTCCAATTGATTATGAGAACAAAGTTGCTATATATGATTATTGTGATGAATTGTATGCTATTAAGAATAATGATAAACATGAAACATGTCATCATGATTTTAGTTTTCAATTGGATTATGCCTCACATGATAATTATTTTGTTGAGTTTGCTCCCACTACTATTCATGGGAAGAAATTTGATTATGTGGAGAGTAGTAAATTTTCTATGCTTGTAGATCATGAAAAGAATGCTTTATGTGATGGTTATATTGTTGAATTCATTCATGATGCAACTGAAAATTATTATGAGGGAGTAATATATGTTTGTAGGAATTGCAATAGTATCAGTTTCCTCTCTATGTGCTTAAAATTTTGAAGTTATGCTTGTTTAGCCTTCCTATGCTAGTTGATTATTGTTCCCATAAATTGTTTGCTCACAAAATCCCTATGCATAGGAAGTGGGTTAGACTTAAATGTGCTAGTCATATTCTTCATGATGCTCTCTTTATGTTTCAATTCTTATCTTTTATGTGAGCATCATTGAAATCATCATGCCTAGCTAGGGGCATTAAATGTTAGCGCTTGTTGGGAGGCAACCCAGTTTTATTTTGGTTATTTGCTTTTTGATACTATTTAGTAATAAATAATTAATCTAGCCTCTGTTTAGATGTGGTTTTATGTTTTAATTAGTGTTTGTTCCAAGTAGAACCTTTGGGAAGACTTGGGTGAAGTCTTTGCGATCTTGCTATAAAAAACAGAAACTTTTACGCTCACGAGATTAGCTGCCAATTTTACTGGAGAGTGCTTTTAGGTTGATTCTTTTTGTAGGTGATTAATAGACAAATTCCTTAGGTCCACCAGTTTATTTGAGTAATTTTGGAGTTACAAAAGTATTCGAATGATACAGATTACTACAGACTGTTCTGTTTTCTATGTGTTGTTTGCTTATTTTGATGAATCTATGAGTAATCAGAGGGTATGAACCATAGAGAAGTTGGAATGCAGTAAATATTACACCAATATGAATAAAGAATGAGTTCACAACAGTACCATAAGTGGTGATTTATTTTCTTATACTAACGGAGCTTACAAGTTTTCTGTTGAGTTTTGTGTTGTGAAGTTTTCAAGTTTTGGGTAAAGATTCGATGGACTATGGAATAAGGAGTGGCAACAGCCTAAGTTTGGGGATGCCCAAGGCACCCCAAGGAAATATTCAAGGACAACCAAGAGTCTAAGCTTGGGGATGCGCCGGAAGGCATCCCCTCTTTCGTCTTCGTTCATCGGTAACTTTACTTGGAGCTATATCTTTATTGACCACATGATATGTGTTTTGCTTGGAGCGTCATTTTATTTTCTTTTGTTTTGCTTGCTGTTTGAATAAAATACCAAGATCTGAAATTCTTAAATGTTAGAGAGTCCTCACATAGTTACATAATTGTTCAACTACTCATTGATCTTCACTTATATCTTTCGGAGTAGTTTGTCATTTGCTCTAGTGCTTCACTTATATATTTTAGAGCACGTTGGTAGTTTTATTTTGAAGAAATAGATGAACTCTCATGCTTCACTTATATTATTCTAAGATTATTTTAGAACAGCATGGTAATTTCCTTAGGTTATGAATTTAGTCCTAATATGATGGGTATCCAAGAGGGATATAATAAAAACTTTCATATAAAGTTCATTGAATACTATGAGAAGTTTGGTTCTTTATGATTGTTTTGAGATATGAGGTGGTAATATTAGAGTCATGCTAGTGGAGTAATTGTTAATTTGAGAGATACTTGTGTTAAAGTTTGTGATTCCCGTAGCATGCACATATGGTGAACCGTTATGTGATGAAGTTGGAGCATGATTTATTTATTGATTGCCTTCCTTATGTGTGGAGGTCGGGATCGCGCGATGGTTAACTCCTACCAACCCTTCCCCTAGGAGCATGCGCGTAGTACTTTGTTTTTATGACATGTAGATTTTTGCAATAAGTATGTGAGTTCTTTATGACTAATGTTGAGTCCATGGATTATACGCACTCTCACCCTTCAACCATTGCTAGCCTCTCTTGTGTTGCGCAACTTTCGCTGGTACCATACACCCACCATTTACCTTCCTCAAAACAGCCACCATACCTACCTATTATGGCATTTCCATAGCCATTCCGAGATATACTGCCATGCAACTTTCCACCATTCCGTTTATTATGACACGCTCCATCGTTGTCATATTGCTCTACACGATCATGTAGTTGACATCGTATTTGTGGCAAAGCCACCGTTCATAATTCTTTCATACATGTCACTCTTGATTCATTGCGCAACCCGGTACACCGCCGGAGGCATTCATATAGGGTGATATTTTGTTCCAAGTGTCGTGTTGTAATTCTTGAGTTGTAAGTAAATAAAAGTGTGATGATCATCATTATTAGAGCATTGTCCCATGTGAGGAAAGGATGATGGAGACTATGATTCCCCCACAAGTCGGGATGAGACTCCGGACGAAAGAAAGAGAAAAAAAGAGGCCATAAAAAAGAGAAAAGGCCCAAATAAAAAAAAACAAAAAATGAGCAAAAAAGAGAGAAGGGGCAATGCTACTATCCTTTTACCACACTTGTGCTTCATAGTAGCACCATGATCTTCATGATAGAGAGTCTCCTATGTTGTCACTTTCACATACTAGTGGGAATTTTACATTACAGAACTTGGCTTGTATATCCCAATGATGGGCTTCCTCAAAATGCCCTAGGTCTTCGTGAGCAAGCGAGTTGGATGCACACCCACTTAGTTTCTTTTTGAGCTTTCATACACTTATAGCTCTAACGCATCCATTGCATGGCAATCCCTACTCACTCACATTGATATCTATTGATGAGCATCTCCATAGCCCCGTTAATACACCTAGTTGATGTGAGACTATCTTCTCCTTTTTGTCTTCTCCACAACCACTACTCTACTCCACCCATAGTGCTATGTCCAAGGATTACGCTCATGTATTGTGTGAGGGTTGAAAAGGCTGAAGCGCATTAAAAAGTATGAACCAATTGCTTGGATGAATCCAGGGTTGTGCATGATGGGAGCATTTTGTGTGACGAAAATGAAGCATGACCAACCTATATGATTTTGTAGGGATAAGCTTTCTTTGGCTATGCTATTTTGATAACACATAAACCGCTTGGTTAGCATGCTTAAAGTATTACTATTTTTATGTCAATATTAAACTTTTATCTTGAATCTTCTGGATCTGAACATTCATGCTACAATAAAGAGAATTACATTGAAAATTTTGTTAGGTAGCATTTTCAAAAATTCTGTTTTTATCATTTACCTACTCGAGGACGAGCAGGAATTAAGCTTGGGGATGATTGATATGTCTCCAACGTATCTATAATTTTTTATTGTTCCATGCTATTATATTATCCATCCAGGATGTTTTACATGCATTTATATGCTATTTTATATGATTTTTGGGACTAACCTATTAACCTAGAGCCCAGTGCCAGTTTCTGTTTTCTCCTTGTTTTTGAGTTTTACAGAAAAGGAATACCAAACAGAGTCCAATTGACGTGCCAATTTTTGATGATTTTTTATGGACCAAAAGAAGCCCCTGGAGTGAAAGAGTTGGACCAGAAGAGTCCCGGGCTGCCCACGAGGGTGGGGGGTGCACCCACCCCCCTGGGCGCGCCCCCCTGTCTCGTGGACAGCCCATAGACCTCCCTGACTTGTTCCCGACGCCAAAAATTCCTATAGATATTGAAACCTCCAGAACATAACCTAGATCGGGAGTTCCACCGTGCAAGCCTCTGTAGCCACCAAAAACAAATCGGGACACTGTTCCGGCACCCTGCCGAAGGGGGGATCCCTCACTGGTGTCCATCTTCATCATCCCGGCGCTCTCCATGACGAGGAGGGAGTAGTTCACCCCCAGGGCTGAGGGTATGTACCAATAGCTATGTGTTTGATCTCTCTCTCTCTCTCTCTCTCTCTCTCTCTCGTGTTCTTGATTTGGCACGATCTTGATGTATCGCGAGCTTTGCTATTATAGTTGGATCTTATGATGTTTCCCCCCCCTCCTCTACTCTCTTGTAATGGATTGAGTTTTCCCTTTGAAGTTATCTTATCGGATTGAGTATTTAAGGATTTGAGAACACTTGATGTATGTCTTGCATGTGCTTATCTGTAGTGACAATGGGATATTCATGTGATCTACTTGATGTATTTTTGGTGATCAACTTGTGGGTTCAGTGACCTTGTGAACATATGCATAGGGGTTGGCACACGTTTTTGTCTTGACTCTCCGGTAGAAACTTTGGGGCACTCTTTGAAGTTCTTTGTGTTTGCTGAATAGATGAATGTGAGATTGTGTGATGCATATCATATAATCATACCCACAGATAATTGAGGTGACATTAGAGTATCTAGGTGACATTAGGGTTTTGGTTGATTTGTGTCCTAAGGTGTTATTCTAGTACGGACTCTTGAATAGATTGATCAGAAAGAATAACTTTGAGGTGGTTTCATACCCTACAATAATCTTTTCGTTTGTTCTCCTCTATTAGTGACTTTGGAGTGAATCTTTGTTGCATGTTCAGGGATAGTTATATCATCCAATTATGTTATTATTATTTAGAGAACTTGCACTACTGAAAGTATGAACCTTAGGCCTTGTTTCCTAGCATTGCAATACCGTTTACGCTCACTTTTACCACTTGTTACCTTGCTGTTTTTATATTTTCAGATTACAAATACTCATATCTACCATCCATATTGCACTTGTATCTCCATCTCTTCGCCGAACTAGTGCACCTATACAATTTACCATTGTATTGGGTGTGTTGGGGACACAAGAGACTCTTTGTTGTTTGGTTGCAGGGTTGTTTGAGAGAGACCATCTTCATCCTACACCTCCCACAGATTGATAAACCTTAGGTCATCCACTTGAGGGAAATTTGCTACTATCCTACAAATCTCTACACTTGGGAGGCCCAACAACATCTACAAGGAGAAGGTTGCGTAGTAGACATCATTCATCAAGATCCACAAAATCCATTTCACAGCAATGGGTTACAAGCATGTCTACGTGAACGTGAATGACTACGGCTACAAGCTAATGAACCTCCGGTCCAACAACAATAGCAACAACAACAAAAACAACAACAGCCCAACATGCTCTACATGAAGTTACGCTAGCCATCGATGAGCGCAACCGTCAAGCATGACTTCAAGAAGAGGCCCTTCAACAAGATCAACAAGAGGAAGCCGCATCTTGAGGAGCGCCAAGAAATGAGAACCGCGTAAGAATTCCACAACCTCAATGGCAAAACAATCAAGCGGAGCATGAGGAGCAAGAGGCTCAAGACCCTCCTCCATGCCAAGAGCGTCACCACCATCGACCCTAACACAATGAAGAGCAACACTACGGCAAGGTCAAGTTCACCATGCCTAAGTTCTTCAGAAGCAATGACCTCGAAGATTACCTTTCATGGGCATTGAAAGTTGACAAGATCTTTTGCTTGAACAACTATGAGGAAGAGAAGAAGATCACCATGGCATCCCTTGAGGTGCAAGACTATGTCCTCATTTGGTGGGAGGAAGTCTCATTTGGTGGGAGGAAGTCAATGAGCGTCGAGCAGCAAGACGTGACCCACCCATCACAACATGGAATCAAATGAAGGATGTCACGTGAGCGCGCTTTGTACCCACATACAATAGCCGCGACCTCTTCAAGAAGTTACAACTCCTAAAGCAAGGTGGAAAGTCGGTTGAAGATTATTACAAGGAAATGCATATTGCCATGATTCAAGCTAATGTCATGGAAGATTAGGAGAAAACCATGGCGCGATTTTTGAATGGCCTCAACCATCCTATCAAGAAGATTCCAATCTTACACGAACCTCCTCGAGCTAGTGCACCAAGCTACCAAGGCAGAGCATCAAGTGCAAGAATACTACAAGTATGCCAAGTACTCTTCCAAGACTTACGGCTCCTACAATCAATCTTCAACGACTACGCCACCTTCTACCTCGACAAAACCTTCTACAAGCAACGGCGACAAGTCAAGTTACAAGAAAACTTTGACATCTTCAAGTCGTCCTCCTACTACAAGCAACTTCAAGCTGAGAGCTTCATCATCTACATCTCCATCGGATGATACCGACAAGACAAGTTCCATCAAATCCGTTACTTGCCAAGGTCAAGGCCACAAGACATATCAATGTCCCACCCAGCGAACCATGATTGCCAACGACAACAACACCTACGACTCTATGAGCGAAGAAGAAATGGAAGCCCTCGAGCATGTGGCCATGAACCAACAAGTGAATGAACATGAAGATGACCAAGTCTTTTGTGACAATGATTCAAGCCCCACTCTCATTGTCTCCAAGGTCTTAACACTTCAACACCAACAATAGGAAGACCGACGTTGCTACATCTTCCACACCAAAGCGGGCATCAACGGTCGTTCCGTGAAGGTCATCATCGATGGAGGAAGTTGCCACAATTTGGCAAGTGAAGAGATATGTTCCAAGCTGCAATTGGTCAAGATGAAGCATCCTCGTCCCTAAAATGTCCAATGGCTTAGCGACTCCGACACTATTCAAGTGGAGCACACCGTGCAAGTATCCTTCAAGATCGGTGCCTATGAAGATACCTTGGAGTGTTAGGTGGTTCCCATGTCTTGTCATCTCCTACTTGGACGACCTTGGCAATTAGACCATGGCATAATCCACAATGGGTGAACCAATGACTATAGATTGAAGGTGAAGGGAAAGGAGCACTTGCTATGACCTATGTCACCAAGCCAAGTGACTGCTGACAAACAAGCATCCACCAATCATGGACAGAGAAGTGAGAGAGTGACCCACCAAGACGAGAGTAAGCACCACAAGCCAAAAATGAGTGGCTCCACGATGAGCCACAAGGAAAACCAAGTGCTTTTAGCTACCAATAGAGAGATGAGAGAAGTGTGTGAGAACCCCCTCAAGCGTCACCCACTATGTACTATTGTGCAAAGATGAAACAGCAAGGACTAACACCTCTCACCCTCTACCTTTAGTGTTGACTAAAATCTTGCAGGAATTCAAGGACGTCTTCCTCGATGAGCTACCTCTAGGACTACCTCGACTACGGGCATCGAACACCGAATCGACCTCAACCCCGGCGCACCGCTACCCAACAAGGCACCCTACCATGTCAACCCCGAAGAAACTAAAGAAATCCAAAGGCAAGTACAACAACTCAGTGACAATGGGCATGTACATGAAAGCTTAAGTCCTTGTGTCGTACCGGTCATACTAGTGCCTAAGAAAGACGGTAGTTTTCGCATGTGTTCCGATTGTAGACCCATCAATGCTATCACCATTCATTATAGATATCTTATTCCACACCTTGACGACATGCTAGACAAACTTAGTGGAGCCACAATTTTCTGTAAAATTGATCTTAAAAGTGGCTACTATCAAATAAGCATTCAAGAAGGTGATGAATGGAAAACCGCTTTCAAAACCAAATATGGCTTGTATGAATGGTTGGTTTGCCAATGGATTTATCCAAAGCACCTGACACCTTTATGTGTGTGATGCATTTTGGTCTTCGCCCTTACATTGGCATATTTCTTGTGGTATACTCTAATGATATACTTGTGTTTAGCAAAAATCTCTAAAAGGTCATGTCACCCATCTTAGAACCGTTTTGCAAACTCTTAGAAAAGAGCGCCTTTATGCTAACATCGAGAAATGCAAATTTGGCGTTGACAAACTTGTTTTCTTGGGTTTTGTTGTGTCGTCTAAGGGTGTTCATGTTGATGAAGCTAAAATTGATGATATTTAAAATTGGCCACAACCAACCAACTTGCAACAAGTGTGTAGTTTCCTTGGCTTAGTTGGTTTCTATTGTATATTCGTTAAGGACTTTAGCACTATTGCATCCCCTTTGCATGCCTTGAGTAAGAAGAATGCACCCTTTGTTTGGGGACCATCCCAAGATACCGCATTTCAGGAGCTTAAGAATTTGCTTACACATGCTAGTGGCAACGGTATAGGGGGTGTGTAATGCAAGATAAGCGCCCAATTGCTTACTTTAATGAGAAACTTTCCGGAGCACAACTCAATTATCCCATATATGACAAAGAATTATATGCTTTAGTGCGAGTCTTGCATGAGCGGGAACATTCTCTTCGCCCTCATGAATTTGTCATCCATACTATTCATGAAACTCTTAAATATCTTCTTTTTTTTGACTGTACACAGTAGGGCAAAGCCCCACTGCAATTTTTATATTAATTTAATAAACAAAGGTCCAACAGGGTGGGGCTTGAGGTAAGCCAAAAGAAAAGGAAAGAACAAAAGAACAGAAGAAAAGAAAAACCTAAAAAATAAATTACAGTACAAGGTTATCAAGCCAAGTACAGAAGGTTGTGGCATAGCTCTTTTTGACTCTATATCTGAGAAGGTTAAGTTCATCAAGGAATATGACTTTCCACCTCTGAATGGAAGGTTGAATGGCTTGAAAGATCAGATTATTTCTGGATATCCATATGGCCCAAGATGCTAGAATGATGATTTCCATGAAGAATGGGACATGAAGTTTGACCCTGAGATCCTCAAAAGCTTCAAGCACAGACACATTTAGTTGCCTGGAAGGACAAATAATATCCCAACACTGAGCTGCAAAAGGGCAGGTCCAGAAGAGATGATGTAAGGTTTCCTCCTGAGGACAATTATTGAGAGCACAGTTGTAGCTTGCCAACTGGAAAGTTTTCCTGCGAAGAAGATTCCTAGTATTGAGCCTGTCATGAAGTAATCTCCAAAAAAACACCTTGTGCTTTGGCTGACAAGAGCTATTCCAAATCCAATTGAACTGTTGAGGCACTATTTTAACTCCCATCAATACTTTATATGCCTTAGCCACTGAGAATTGCTCATTGCCCCAAATGTAACTCCAAGTTTCAGTGCAATCCAGAGAGCCAGAATTCCTTAGAGCAAAACAAATGTCTTCCATATTTTCAAATTCCTGGAAAGCTTGCACAATGAGAGGTAGTTGAAATAGATCCTCTAAATATTCAGTGTGAATGATGGTGTGCACAGTGGTGTTCTGGTCCTTCACAAATGAGAAGAGGTGAGGGAACAAGTCCTGTAAACAAGCTGAATGCCACAGATCAGACCAGAATAGAGCACTTTTGCCATCCCCAATGTGGCATCTGGCCAAGGATTTGAAATTAGGAATGAGCTTGAGATTTGCCTTCCACCAAAAAGAACCAACCCAATTGCTGCCAGGCACCAAATTATTTGCATAATAAGTTTCCCAAATCAAGTTAACCCATGGAATGTTGTGTCTATTATAGAACTTGTGCAGGTTTTTGAGAAGCAAAGCTTTATTTTGGACAAAGATATCCATCACCCCCAGACCTCCTTGGTCCTTAGGTCTACAAACAGTGTTCCAAGCCACCATGGCAGGCCTATGATCCTCAAGGTCAGGTCCTCTCCAGAGACAGTGTCTCAACAACTTGATAGCTTGTGATTTGATGGTGACAGGCACATCAAGGCATCCCATTAGGTAAATCAACAAAGAGTTTAAAACAGATTTTACCAGCAGCAATCTCCCAGCCATTGTCATGAATGAGGATAAACCCACAAGCTTTTTTTGCAATCTTGTGATACGAGGCAAACATTGCTCCACAGTAGGCTTATGAAGGCCCAATGGTGTTCCTAAATACTGAATGGGGAAAGATTCTCTTTTACAATGAAATGTATTTGTCAAAATTTCCACCTCGTCCTCAGGCATTGGGATAGGACTTGATTTGTTATAGTTCACTTTAAGGCCAGTTGCATCAGCAAAAGTATTTAGGAGTGCTTTGAGGCAATGAAGTTGCTTTGCATCAGCTTGGAGAAGAACTAGAGTGTCATCAGCATACTGGACAATTGGAAAATCAGGACAGGATTGCACATGCAGAGGTGAAGAAAGAATACCCAAGTGCATGGACTTGTTAAGAATTGACTGAAGCAAGTCTACAGCCAGCACAAATAACAGTGATGATAGAGGATCTCCCTGCCTGACCCCCCTGAGACAGTAAAACTTTTTGCCAGGAACCCCATTAAACATGACAGCAGATGATGCAGAAGTGAACAACATTTTAATCCAGTTAATCCATCTGTCCCCAAAACCTTTGGCCTTTAATATCTCCAGAATTGCTTGGTGCTCAATGGTGTCAAAAGCCTTTTCAAAATCTAGTTTAAGCACAACAATTTCCTCTTTTGACTTATGGCATCGATGCAGATACTCATATGCCCAACCCAAACAGTCATGAATGGACCTTTCCTTAAGGAAACCATATTGGTTGATGTGCACTAGTTTTAGAATTACTTTCTGCAGCCTGTTAGCCAACAACTTAGTGACAAGTTTAAGACAGCAATTAAGGAGAGAAATAGGCCTGAAGTCATTAGCTGTCATTGGTGTGCTTCCTTTAGGAATAAGGGTGATGTAAGAGGTGTTTAAGCTCTCAAGTGAGATTTGCCCAGCATGCAACTCTTGAATAAATCTAAGCACATCCCCTTTTATAATATCCCAACAAGATTTCAAAAATTCATTGTTGAAGCCATCAGGACCTGGGGATTTATCAGGTGGAAGCTCCTTGACAACCTCACTAATTTCCTCTTCAGAGAAAGGTAACTCCAAGTTATCAAAAATAGTTTGATCCTGCCTGGGACCAAAAAGGGATTCCAAGTTGAAGTGCATAGCAGTTTTATGAGATGTGCCCATTCTCTTCTTATAAGCTTCCCAGAGGATTGCAGCTTTCCCAGCATGATCTGATATTTCAACTTGGTCATCATTTTGAAGTACAACAATATGATTGTGCCTGTAATTGATAGAAGCTTTAGTATGGAAGAATTTTGTGTTTTCATCCCCAAATTTGACCCCTTAATCTTTCCCATTTTCTTCCAATAGATCTTTTGGTTCCTGAAAAGAATGAGCAGCTGCTCTTTTAAGATATCCCTGCAGTTCCATTCATGAGTGTCTAGTTCTCTGAATTCCTCAAAAAAGTCCCAAAGGAAGATGAGATCTTTAAGCTTGGCAATCTTGTCTTTTATGCAGGACAAAGACCTGGCCCATAACTTCAAAGCTCTCCTAAAGTTCTTGAATTTTGCATTCAAAATTTTAACAGCATCAAGATTCCCCACTGGGATGCTCCAAGCAGCAGCCACCACCTGTTTGAAGTCTGAGTGTTGTAGTCAATAGTTTTCAAATCTAAAAACTCTTGCTTTAGGAATGGAAGTACCAATTTTGATGACACAAGGCAAGTGATCAGATATAGGTTTTGCAAGTGGTAGAGCTATTGTGTTTGGGAAAGTGGTCATCCAAGAGGCAGAAGTAAAAAACCAATCCAATTTTACTAAAAGAGGATCATGCTGCATGTTGCTCTAACTGAATTTTCTTCCCTGCAGTGGCAGCTCAATTAATCCCTGATTGCTGATTGCCTCATTGAACAAAAGCATGTCATTTACATCTCCACCAGGTCTGTTTCTGTCAGAGGGGGCTCTCATGAGATTAAAATCCCCCATAAGGATCCAGTCCACATCTGCAGGCATGTGAATATTCAGAAACCAATTAATGAAATCAACCTTGTCCTGAGGATCACATGTGCCATATATGTTTGTTAGGATCCTAGATTGATTGGATAACAAGCTGGTGAATTGAACTGAGAGTGAGAATCTATTTTGAGCAATAACTTCTCCTGTAAACTGAGAACCATTCCAAGCAACTAGCAGCCCCCCAGAAGCTCCAACAGATGGTAGGAAAGCAAATTTGTTAATTCTGTTTGGACAAAAGTTTTTGATGTAAGGTGCATCAAAAGTCTCTTTTAGTTTCCTGAAGACACGAGATGCTACAGTCACTCTCTTCAATTTTCTGCTTAATAGCCAACCATTTATCTTCAGAGTTCATCCCTCTAATATTCCAATTGAGAATATTCCAATTCCTGTTTGAGTTATTCATGATAACAATAGAAGAATCTATAGCAGTAATCAAGCACCAGCACTTGATCAATCAATAGCACATACATGTAGTTGAGGAAGCACATAAAACATAACATCATGCAACACAACACATCACAAGAGCAGCACAACATCCATGAGCCATACATCATAAGGGTCTTAATAATATAGTGCACCAGCAAATCCACAAGATCCAGAAAGAACCATTCTCCCATCATTACAAAAGTCATTGAGAAGTCCCAGGAAAGACAGCATAATCCAAACCTACTAGCCAAAAACACCCTAGAACAACTGAAGGCAACTAACATTAAGAAGAGTTGGATGGGTTGTCTTCTCCTGTGACCAAGGGCACCTTGGCCAGCTCCTCATCTTGCCTTCTCTTGGGCTTCTTAGCTAGCTTGTCCTCCAGTTCCCCCTCAGCAACCTTGCAGAAAGAGGCAGTGAGGTTTTTGACAACTGACTTTGGAATGATTGGAGGGGCAGCATTGCAAGGCAGACATCTAGAATTTGAGCAAGAATTTCTTTTATAACCAGCATTATCTTTTCTGATTCTATCACTTCTCCTTACCTCTGTTTCAACTAGGGGTGTCTTCCCACCCCTTCTTTTACTTAAATTTTCAGAGCCAAAAGGCTGCAGAAGATCCTGTGACTCCTCATCATGCAGGTTGGAAGCTAGTCCAAAATTCTCTTTGCCCTTGTCTTTACTAAGATGGCCCTCAGTGTCTATGGCCTGACAAATAGGTGCATGAGAAGCAGGACACTTATGAGGGATGTAAAATATGTAAGCATGATCCATGTTTTCCACAGCAGAGACCAGTTCCCACATTCCAGACTTTAACATTGTAACAGTCCATTCAAACTTATCGGGTGACAGAAGTAAGTGGACAATAAAATTAAACCAACTTACAAGAATGTTGACAGTGAAAGCATTCTTATTATCCACTGGTTGCTCCTGAAAGTGCTTTTTCCACAACAAAAGACCTTCTTCAGAGACAACAAGATCATTATTAGCAGAAGGAGCAAGTTGAATATATTTCAATCCAAGGAGAGAAGGAGCCATGGTGAAATGCTCATCAATTTGGTTGACCCAGTTACCTTGAAACCCAGGTTGCAGATCTTCCAAGTTAACCACTGACTCAAGGCTTCCTCTTGAAGTAGTAATGTGCCCAGGGTTGCATAATATGTCACGTTTTGAAGAACCAGCAGCCTGTAGAGGCAGGACACTTGCAGAAGCCTTTGAATCAGCCAAGGGCAATGAAGATATCCCTTCCTCTCCAATATGTTGAATATGGGCATTAGAATCTAGAGCTTGACCACCAAGAATGACAGCAGTGGCCCTAGGCTCATCAAGCCTAGGAGAAAGATTGTCAGCAACAAGCTGCAATTGAATTGCAACATTTTGATCTTGAGGTGGTTCAACAAGCAAAGCAGCATCCAACATCTGATCTTGCAACATGGGAGGCTCTTCATCATCAGATTGATATGCTTGAATAGTATTCTGAAGACCATTTGCAATTACATTGGCAGGAGGTAAAGCAGTCTATTCAACAATTATGGGTTGGAAAATCATAGGCACTGCAGGTTGCAAAAACAGGTTGGAATTGTCTCCTTCAGAAAAAGACATGTCAGAGGAAAAGCTATTGTTGCTTGCTGTTGGGAGCAGTTCTTCTCCATCAGCCCAAGCCATCTCTTCTTGCTGCACATCATCTAACAGATCCTCCAGACCTGCATTTTCATTGTTCTACATTGGTATGTTCCACTGATGCCAGATTTCCTCATTCTGAACTTCCATGCCATTGTTGTTAACAGCCTCATTATGGAAAACATTGGCATGTGTAACATCTTCAGGTAGAGGGTGTGGGTCAACATTTTTAGGAGGGATTGGGTCTTCATCTGCAGGTCCTCCACCAAGAAGTTCACTGGCCAGAACTTCAATGGAGGAAGACCAGCCATCTTCATCGAACTCATCCCCTTCAGACCACCTCATACTTTTGGGAATGATTTCCAGATTCATCACTCTAGCCTTGACCACAATGCGACCCATATGATCATCCTCTTTATCCGAAGAAATCATACGGCCCAACTTACTGACAGCACAGGCAAGATCTTTAGTGTTTCGAAAATCAAAGGGCACTCCAGTCACTAATAACCAAACTGTCCGATTAAAATGCACTCTTCTATGATTTCTGCCCTCATCATGCTTAACAAACGTGATGAACACATCACCAAATTCATGGGGGCTGTCCAGCACCAACTTATCTCTGTCCCTAACCCTCGTCAGGCGCACATAGGCCTCACCAAATGGACAACGTTGAACATCTCTCAGCCCTAACTGCCTATGCTCAACAATGAATTCCTCAAGAACGTCTCTTACATTGGGTAAAGGAGCGTCGACGGGGAGCGGATGGATTGTAGCAATCGCCCAGTCTTCATGGCAACGAGGCCAATGAGGGAGCACCACCCGCGCCACTCCATTGCGGCTAGGGACTTGCTGAATATCAAACCCATGCGGCACAAAAGGCCGTGGATCAATCGGGATATTTGCCATCGACGCCGCCGCACTTGCACTGACAGTCGACGGCGAGCTAGAGGCAAGCAGAGCAGGGTTTGAGGGCTGAGTAGAAGCAGAGGAGCAGGTTGTAGAAGTTGAGGAGGCAAGGGCAATTCGGGGCTGAAAATTAGGAAAAGATCCCTTACATATCTTAAGGGTCAAACTAAACTGAATAAGTGTCATGCCAAGTGGAGTGAGTTCATTGAGTCATTTCCTTATGATATCAAGTACATCAAAGGTAAGGAAAATGTTGTGGCGGATGCTCTTTGCCGCAAATACATCCTTGTAACTCAACTTGAGTTTAATGTTATTTGGTTTGAGCACATAAAAGACTTGCATGCGCATGATCCTACTTTTGATATTCCTTATGTCGAATGCTTGATGCATACATCTTGGGAACGCTGTTACATCAAAGATGAATCTTATGAGAGCTAACAGGATACGTATCCCTGAGTCTTCTCTTCGTTTGTTACTTTTGCAAGAAACTCGTGGAGGATGACTTATGGGACACTTTCGAGGGGACAAGACATTCGCTACGCTCTCCAAGAACTACTTTTGGCCCAAGATGTTCCGCGACGTCTCTCGCTACACCAACCGATCCTCTACATGTTGTGGAGCTAAGTCTGAAGCTCAATCCCATGGTCTTTATATGCCACTTCCTATTCCGTATCACCCATGGGAAGATATTAGAATGGACTTTGTGCTTGGTTTTCCTAGAATTGACAATGGAAAGGATTCCATGTTTGTTGTTGTGGACCGTTTCTGTAAGATGGCACATTTTATCCCATGCAACAAGATAGACGATGCTTCACATGTTGCCAATCTCTTTTGTAGGGAAATATTGCGTCTACATGGAATGCCAAGGACGATTGTTTCGGACCACGGCGTCAAGTTCCTTAGTTACTTTTGGAAGACACTATGTGCCAAGCTCAGAATCAAGCTCTTGTTCTCTTCGACATACCATCCACAAACTGACGGCCACACAGAGGTCACAAACCGGACGCTATCCACTCTCCTACGCGTGTTGATCAAGAAGACCATCAAGGAGTGGGAGAAGTGCTTACCCATTGACGAGTATGCCTACAATCGTGTAAGACATTCAATTACCGTCAATTCCCCCTTTGAGGTCGTCTACGGTTTCAACTGCTATCCCCATTGGACATTCTACCATTTCACTACAAGAGCACATCAACATGGACACGAGTGCATGAGCGAACTATCTCAAAAATGTGCATGAAGATACAAGGCACACCACCAAGTGCCAAGAACAACGCCTCTTGACCAAGATCAACATCAACAAGAACCCCATGATATTCAACACCAGCGATCTTGTGTGGCTACACCTTTGCAAGGACCGCTTCCCCAATGAACGCAACTCCAAGCTTCTACCTCGAGCCGACGGACCCTTCAAGGTGCTAGAATGCTACAACAAAAACGCCTACAAGATCGACATCCCATGCGACAAGTACTCCGTTAGCGACATCTTCAACATCAAAGATCTCTCTCCTACCATGGTGATGAGGCTTTCGATCCGAGGTCGGATCTTTCCCAAGGGGGGGGGGGGGTGGAGGCGATGCGGAGCATCCCATGGTCCTCCCCACAGACACTACCCCAACTTCCCAAGCACTAAGTGCACCCATGACAAGAGCTCGCGCACATACTATTCAATTCGAGGTGACATCTCGCCTACTTGAGCTTACCCTACACATGAATGAGACATGGTTGCTACCTCAATCAGAGACACTATTTATGATTAGGTACTACAAGAAAACCGAGGAACTTAGAGCTCAAGAAGGATAAAGGGACAAGAGTGTTAACTCTCTGTCCAGCCCGGAACTTCCGGCCACCGCCCGGAACTTTCGGCCCTTGTGTCGGTGTGAAAACTGGCAGATCTCGGGTAGGGGGTCCCGAACTATGCGTCTAAGGATCGAAGGTAACAAGGAGGCAGGGGACATAATGTTTACCCAGGTTCGGGCCCGCTTAATGGAGGTAATAACCTACTTCCTGCTTGATTAACTATGATGAATATAGGGATTACAAGAGTTGATCTACCTCGAGATCGTTATGGCTAAACCATAGATGTCTAGCATGTATGATTGTGTTCTTTCCCTACAGACTAAACCCTTCAGTTTATATAGACACCGAAGGGTTCTAGGGTTGTACAAAGTCGGTTACAGAAGAAGGAAATTGCATAATCTGAACGCCAAGCTTGCCATCAACGCAAAGGAGAGTCCCATCCGGACACGGGGTAGGTTCTTTTATCTTGTATCTTCATGGCCATCAATCCGGCCCATATCACATAGCCCGGATGACCGAGGACCCCTTAGTCCAGGACTTCCTCGGTAGCCCCTGAACTAGGCTTCAATGACGATGTATTTGGTGCGCAGACTGCCCTCGGCATTGCCAGGCGGGTTCCCCATTTCTGAATAGTTCAACATAGTTTTCCGCAAACAAGAATTGTGTGCGACCTTGCTTAACATGTACAACCCTAAGCTTTAAAAAGTAACAATACTTAAAAATAAGTCAAGTCCATGGGAGAATTTGAACCGTTAGAATTCTGAACTGGGTTATGTCCTGGCCGGGTTAAAATTCTGAACTGTTTTACAACCTCATTTCGTATTCCAAGGTACGGCCTTGACACGTCTTATCAAAGCAGAGATCGTGTCCCCTTATCACGGGTTTTTCATAATGAGGGTTTGTGTTATCCAACCATGCCGTTCACACGTCCCCTCGGGAATAGGCGAGATTTAAGGCTTGTGAGGGGGCGCTTGACATCCACTACCTTTATAAGAAGATAAGGGTCCATCTTTTTACCGCACGCCTTCTTCCTCCTTTGCCCACCTACCATTCGAGCTCCAATGCCCAAGTCTCGATCCTTTCCCTCGCCACCAATCACTCCTAGCCATGTCTGGATCTAGAGCGTAGGGCAAGTGGATGGCCTCCTCTGTTATAGAGGAGAACATCCCAGAGCTCCGAGAAGCTGGGTACCTAGCCACGGACATAGTCCACTGGCTTCCTGCCAAAAAGCGGATCATTCCAACTCCGGAGCCCAACGGAAGTGTAGTGTTCATCCCCATTTCCTTCGCGGACTAGGGTTTCTCCTTCATCCTTTTGTCCGCGGTCTCATGTTCTAATATGGTCTAGATTTTCATGATCTAGCCCCAAATTCCTTCCTCAATGTCTCGGCGTTTATCATTATGTGCGAGGCATTCCTCCGCATCCCTTCCCACTTTGGCCTATGGCTCAAGGTCTTCAATGTGAAGCCAAAGGTGGTCGAGGGCCAACATGCGGTGTGCGGTAGTGCCATGGTAAGCAAGCTCCCCAACGTCAACTGGCCAACAGGGACCTTTGTGGAGAGCGTCAAAGGATGGCAGCAAGGGTGGCTCTATATCACGGAACCCCGCGATTACATGGGCCGCCACACCTGAGTTGAAATCTGGGCCTCTGATGCGGCTTACATCCTGGCTTAATAAGGGCCTAGATTGGGAATCACCTGACGAGGTGACAGCACTGGAGAGCCATATAAAGGGCATGATAAACAAGAAAACAAGCCTCCCCAGTGTGATTCAGGTGATGCTTTTTCACCGGATTCTCCCCTGTCAACGCTGGTCTCAATATATGTGGGAATTCGACCCGGCCGGTCCTCGGACTCTGTAGCGGTTCTTCGGCACGACACACAAAGACATATGGAAACTACTCTTCAAGACTCTAAAGTCATGGCTGGAGTCAACCAAAGACCATGGCTATAACTGTGCCCGTCCAGCCTCTCCCGTGATTTTTATAATAGCTTTTATTTGCAATTCCAAGGAGTATATTGAACTATCTTACTTCCATAGGGCTGGATAAAGAAGGTGGAGCAGATCAGCTGTCCAGCTCCGCTGCCCAAGGACCAGGCCACTCCCTTGCTAGCCAAGATGCTAGTTCCGACGCCGTATAAGGCACCGGAGAAGAAGGCCAAGAAGAAAGGCAAGGAGACCAGAGGTGGTGTCCGTCGTAAGGGTACTTCGGACGCTATGTCCGAAGACTTCGAAGCCTCCTCCTCCCATGATGAAGACGTAGATGAGGAAGAGAGTAACTCTCCCCCCAAGGGGGGGGGGGTGAGAAAAGGGTGGATCCCGCGGATCTGGAAGCGGAGGCGGCCAAGTAGGGAAAACCCTCATTTTTGGATGATTCCGAAGTGGATGCCGATGCCACCCCAAAGTGGTGCCCCAGGTCGAAGCCCTCGGCTGAATCGTAAGTATCCGAAGACACAATATACATATCTAGTTTTATATCTTACTATTTTATCATATCGAAGTTCGCATTATAGCCCGGCTTGCAATCTCCCCCAATGCTCATCGTCATCCGGGAAGTCGCTAGGGACGAAAGCGATGGAGAGCGAGTCACCTCCGCAGATCTCTCCACCCACTACCTAAGATAACATTGAAGTGCTATCTCGGGAGACCGTGAAGGTTGTGGCAGAGGGTAATACCTTTGTTGCCGAAGAGTGGGGGAAATCCACCCCTACGGAGATCGGTGATGGGGGCAACCCGCAGTTCGGCCCCCAACTGAATATTATTCTAGAGACCAATACGACTCCGGAATCAGAACAGCCACCCTCTTCAAGGGAGGGGGTGTGCCGTCTCAACCGGTGTCCTCTATTAATCCAGAGGTGCCAGACACTCTGATGGAAGTGCTTCGAGGTTCTCCCATTGTGGAGGAGCACCGTACCCTGATGGGTACGGTGGTTGAAAGGGTTCGGTCTGCCAAAACCGGATTGAACCAAGCCTACACCAGCCTTCTAACAGGCTTTGAGCTTTGTGAAGTAATGTATTTTTGGTTATTTACAAAAGGAATAACTGTGTATAGATAGTAGCCCCTAAGACTCTATTCGGCGTTTCCCAAAGAAGGGCCGAACAGAGGATCAAATAATATATCATAGGAGCTAACATATATGTCTATGTTTGATGAGCAGGCACGAAGTTGGCGGCAGCCTCGCATGCAGCCGAAGTCTCCGAACTAAAGCGGAGGCTGGAGGCGAAACAAGGTATGTTATACCAAAGCATACCTGAACTGATATGAGTACCAATTTTTTATCTGACTGAGCTTTATATTTATGCTCATAGCTGACTCGTCTAAGGTCGAAGCCCTCAAGAGTGTGCTAGCTGCCGCCAAGAAGGAGGTGGACAAGGAATGCACCGCTCGCCAAAAACATGAGGCAAGGTTGGATGAATTCCCACAAGAGCTGACAGACGCCATAAAGAAATGTGAGTCTTTGGAGCGCAAGGTTTGGATCAACAATCCGATCTTACTACAGCGCTCCAAAGTGCAAAGGAAGCCTGGGTTAAAGCCCAAGGTGCCTATTAGGAGATCCGCAAGGCCAAGAAGATCACGGCTAGTAAGACTTTTAATATGTAGAGCAAATATGTAAGGAGAAAGTATACCTTCTTGACACGAATTTGGAGTTCTCCAGCAGCGTTTGCGGATTTGCCCTGAAGTGTTGCAGATGCTGTGGATTTCTTTCGAGACGAGGAGGGGAGCTCAACAGAGAAACTATTTTGGTCACAATACCGTGAGCCAGAGCAGCCATTGCCCCTCAGCGATCAGCTGAAACAGCAAACCGAGCTACATAGGATGGCTGAGCTGGCCATGAAGGATGTCATAATCCATTTTTGGCCAGCCGAACCAATACCTAATAGCTATTTCGGGCTTGTGAAGTGGCTGGTTGATGCCTGCCCAAGGCTAGATGCTATTAAGCGGTCGGTTTGCATCGAAGGTGCCCGGATGGCCTTCGCCCGTGTCAAGGTACAATGGGCGAAGATGAATGCCACTAGTCTTGCAACCGAAGGACCGCCTGCAGTCAAGGAGCATCGTACGCCGGAGAAGTACTTCAATGACGTCCTTGAAGGATCCCGTATTATAGAGGGCCTGTGCTCGAAGGACGTGATGTTTGAATGATTTGTATCGCAATGCCCAAACTGTGTAATGAAAACAAAGCGTTCGTATAATGTTAGTCTTGTTTTATCAGAATTTATTTATCCTCCATTGCGGACGTTTATTAAATCTGAGAGTTGGCCAGTCGTCGGCTTCAGCCCCTCACATAGATATTACGAGGGTGTTCAGTACATCATAGAAACACACTTAACCCAATGATTTGGTCCTTGAAGGAGGTGCTAGTGCGGCGAACCAGGCAATCAGACTATGTGGCTTTATCACATTCACTTAGCTGTAGGAGTTTGACAATAGAATTCTAGGCACAGCCCCTGGTATTGATAGGCGATCCGAACTCGGGTGCTGTAAACACCTGACCAGGTTAAACTAGTCCTTCGTGTGACACGGAAAAAAATCGTAAGAGATTTAGACTGAGTCACCAAATAGCTGACCAGCTCTCGCCATATCATGACAGTCAGTTTTCGGTTTTCTCCAATGAGGTGTTTGTCCGGCCAACCAGAAACACAATCGCAGTAGTTCTCCCTTTACTTCCTTAGCCGAACAATCGGAACGTAAGGTAGTAACCACATGAGCCAGGCAACCCAACTATTGACCGAAGACATGATTGGGAGTTGATGCATACAATGCTGAATTCGGGACGCCGAATTGCACTTGTGAAAGTGTTCGGACTTATAATAAATTTAATAGATGCACGTGGCTGAACGGAGCCCCTCGCAATTTAGGTCGGACCGAGGTGTACATGGCGATCAAATGATAAAAAAGAATATGGCAGAAGGAATAAGTCAGTACCAAGTAATTTGGGCGAAAAACTGTTTCCATTATAGTCTTATCGATACGTCAAAACGTATTTGTACAGATAATGCTATAAGCATCGAGGCTATTTTACATGCCGAGCACACGAGAAAGTTGTGTACAAGTATTTAAGAACATTGGGGGAGGTGATATTGACAGATCCTTTAGGTACTCCGCCGTACATCTGCGCTTCTTTTTGCCTTGGTGTGTGATCCTTTGAGAGGATTAATGAAATAAGTTTTCTTAAGGGACCGGGAAAGGGGCCCTTTGACACCATAAAAAGGGCGATGTAGGTTGTAACGATCCTAAAAAGGAAAGCGAAGTTACGAAAATGATAGGTGGGGTCTGGACACGGTTGAGCCCTATTGTGGACCTCATCCTCGATATGCCTCTATCGTCGCCCATGGTATTTTTAGTGCGTAATTGTGAGCACGTAGTACATACGCCGCTGTTTGGTTGGGGCGAAGACAGAGGCCGGATTGCTAGTCGAGCTCTTGGTGGGCTGGACTATCATTCCATGGGGTAGTTCGGACTCGTTTGACAGGGTCCGATGGCTTGGATGCCGATGTGGAGTTCGGCTTGATAAGGCCGACCTGTACTTCCGCTGCGAGGGCCACTGTGTGTTCCTCAGTGCGGAGGGAACGATCCATGTTTCCATGAACTGTTATAACACCGCGCGGACCTGACATTCTGAGTTTTAGATAAGTGTAGTGCAGAACCGCATTGAAGCAGGCGAACATAGTTCGTCCAAGCAGTGCGTGATAGCCACTGCGGAAAGGGACGATGCCGAAGATCAAGTCTTTGCTTCGGAAGTGATTGAGCACATGCAGCGGGCCTCTACACCAGGTATTACTCCTTTAAAGGTAGTTTTAGTGGGTTTGATTCTTGATGAGTCAATACCCATTTTTTAGACTGTGTCCTGATAGAGTAGATTAAGAATGTTGCCGCCGTCCATGAGGACTCTCGTGAGGTGGAATCTGTCGGTGTTCTGTGAACGGGGGTCCCCAGACTTGCCTTCCTGCGGCCCGCGGCATGGCTCCACCAGTGGCCCAGTACGGCCCGTCTTCATCAACCGACACTCAAGACCCTCGCGAGGGGCCAAGCCTCACAGGGCGGACGACACAAGGCCTCCTCAGGGGCGGCCTCGCAAGGCAGGCTCGCGAGGGGGCGGAGAGATCAAGACAAAGGGGTACCTCGGAGGTCCCCGTGACGCAAGCCATGACGACCAAGACCAGGCGGGCGCCATGCGGGTGCCAGCGCACGCAGTGTCCTCATTTCCCCTTTGGTACTAAGGGGGCAAGTGTCACAGACCTAGCTTTAAATTTGCTTGTGGGCTAGTCTTGGTTGTTGCATCATGTTTAAGTTTTGCTTAAACTTGAAATGGGGATTGCCTAAACCCTAGCACCAAATGAATTCAACTAGGTTCAAATAAAATCATTTTCGAAGAACCCAGAAATGCCTTTAAAAATGTTCGTGATTTCTGATAAATGTGAAAACCTTTGCCAACAATGATGGACATATTTTTAGGTCATTTTTGGATTTTCGAGTTAATTCATAAGTATTTGAATTTGGACATTTAAATCTTATAAATATTTCTAAATGTCCAAATAATCCTGGAAGTACTTGGGGGCTGTTGGAAATAATTCAAACAGTGCCTATAAATTTATTTCAGGATTTTATGAAGTGATTTAGTATTTTACTAAATCCAGTAACAAAGTTGTATAATAGAAAACAAGAAATATGAGAGAGAGAGAGAAGAACTACCTGGCCCACCTACCTATAGCCAGCCCAGCTCGCTTGCCCAGCCCACCTGGCGCCTTCCGCCAGTAGGCAGGGCGTGCGGCCGCCGTGCGCACACACACGCGCGCCACCTCCTGCTTCCCGCCGCTGCCCTGGTGCGCTTGGAGATGCCACGACACCCCTCGGACCCTCTGCACCTCTCCCCTCTCTCGCTAGACCTCCTCCCCCTCCTCCGCATCTTTCCGCGGCGCCACCGAACACTACCGTCGCCACCGCTTGCTGCTGCCGCGGCCAGCGCCTGCCCCTCGATACCTCGCCGTGCCTACGAGCTCCGTCTCGACGTCCTTGTCCTCCCTGTCGGGGCCACGCACCTCCGGATGGCCTCCATCGTTGCCACTATTGTCTTCCTCACCACCAGCCACCTTGGATCTCCACCGCCCGCTCGTCGTCCGCTGAGCCTCCCTCGAGCGATCGAGCTGCTCTTCGACCTCGCTGTGAGCCCTGGGGTATTTCCCCTCACCTCTCCCTCTCTGGTTCGTCCCCTAGCTAGCTGCGCTGCCATGGCTGTAGCTCGCCGTCCGCCATGGCCGGTGAGCCCCGCACTCCCGAGCTCCTGCACTTGCGTTCATTGCACCGGCGTGCTCCTAGTGACCCCAGGAACCCGTAGAGCCCCTCAGCTGATCTCGCCATGCCGTGTAACACCGAACCTGACCCCATCCGAACTCCGGCCACTGCCGTGAGCTTGTTTCTGGCGAGCTCCGGTCACCCCGCGACCTGCCGCTGCCTCTGCTAGATGTGCGGGCACAAGGGCTATGCCCTGGTACGCTCAGCAAACCAAACCGCCGTCCGTAGCGTGTTTTTGAACCGCGCCACCGTCATTTTGGTCGCCGGCGGCGAGGTCCCGGTGACGCTGACTTGGCGCCGTCATTAGGGGCTAATGACCCATCTAATTAACCCTCTCTCACACTGACACCTGGATCCCACTTCCTAGCTAAACACAGTTTATTTTCTGTTAAAGTTTAACTAACCCTAGTGGGCCCACGAGTCAGGTTTGACCAAGCTGACGTGGCCATTGACTGGGCCCACACGTCAGCGAGTCTAGCCAGCACCATGACACTGACCAGCGGGACCCACTGGTCAGGTTTGCTCCGAGGAAGCCCTGTTGACCTGCTGAGGTCAGCATCACCTAATGCTGACGTAGTAGACATTTTCTAGAATTAAAATAAATCATAAATGATTTATAAATTTCAGAAAATGATCTAAACTTCTAAAAATGATAGAAATTCAACCGTAACTCCAAATGAAATAAGTTATATATGAAAAATGATCAGAAAAATCCAATCTATCTATCTGCACTGGCTTCATGCATGTTTAAGCAACTTAAACCTGCTGTTTATATCAAAACATGATAATGCACTTTATTAAGTCATAGTTTCAATTTGAACTTGAACCTTGGGTTCAAACTAACTCAAACCCATCTGATTATAGTTGCATTAGCCCAACACACTCATTTTGCCATGTCATGATCATGCATCATATTGTGCATTGCATTGATTGTGTTCCCTTATGTGTTGCCGGTATTTGTCCCCTCTTGATAGACGTGATACCGGCGATGAGATCGATGACACCGATGAAGAGCTATACTATCTTCAGAAGTGCCAGGCAAGCAAAACCCCCTTGTTCATTCTGATACAATCCCACTCTCTCGCTCCTGCTCTATTTTACAGCATTAGGGCAACAATGATACAACTGTTACTTGCTGCGGTAGTTGAACCCCTTTTCCTCTGCATGACCTGTCATTGCCACAGTAAATAGATGAAACCCACTATCATGAGTAGGAGTTGTTTGAGCCCTGATATGCCTACGCATTCATGCTTGTTTGTCATGCCTGCTACTGCTTAGAGTTGAGTCAGGTCTGATTCATCGGGGATGAATCATAGGTGTGTGAACATGTCCTACTGTGTGTGAACTAAGTGTGTGAACACAATTTGGTAAAGGTAGCGGTGAGAGGCCATGTAGGAGTACATGGTGGGTTGTCTCATTGAAGCCATCCTCAGGAACTGAGTTCTATGTTTGTGATCCATGAACAACTACTACCACTCATTGGGATCCTTAATTGACCCTCTCGGCTTCTTAACCACCCTTGTCCTCTATCCAGGAGTTGCAAGTTGTTTCTGGTGTTTGTAGTATGCTGGAGGCTGTGGGCAGCGCTGACCGGAGGGGTGGGCTGTGATGCGGTAGGCATGTGGTCGGGTATGCCGGGTGCCCGTTTGGTGTCGCGGAACCCTGTACACATCGTTCGGGGCCGTATGTGGAAACCTCGGCCGGACTCCCTGCGGATGGAACCTGAATAGGCGATAAACCTGGACTAGAGACTTGAGTGTTTCTGTAGGCTGTGGCCGATACCCTCGCCAGGCTTCCGCTTGAAGGTTGCCGAGATACATGACATGTACATGGAGGTAAGTGGCGAGAGCGTGTGTGAAGAAGTACACCCCTGCAGGGTTAACATCATCTATTCGAATAGTCACGTCCGCGGTAAAGGACCTCTGGGTTGCCTACATAATTCATATACAAGTGAAAGTGGATACTTTAAAATGCGCAAGATAAGCGTGAGTGCTACGGATGGCGTTTTCGTAGGGAGACGGGAGCGGATCCATAGTAGTGTATTGATATGGTGAATATGTGGACTCGTGTGCGGCGCCTCAAGGAGTTACTTGCAGTCGTAGTTCAGGTTAGCCACCGAGTCAAAGCTGGCTTGCTGTAGTTAAACCCCACCATCCCCTAGATTGATAATGATGCATATGTAGTTAGTTCTGATGTAAGTCTTGCTGGGTACATTTGTACTCACGTTTGCCTATTTTATGTTTTGCAGAGAGACATTAGTCTCACTAGTAGTTCCGCGTGGACTTCGACGTTTAGCTTGTTACCTCAGCTACGATCTTGTGCCTCGGTAGGATCTGGTAGATAGTCAGGCTTCTCAGCCTTTTTCATTTATAGATGTCCGTCCGTACTCAGACATGTTAAGCTTCCGCTTGTGCTTTGACTTGTATGCTCTAAATGTTGGGTCATGAGACCCATGTTTGTAATATCTCACTCGGAGCCTAATGAATAAAATACTTGAGTTGTAGAGTCATGTTGTGATGCCATGTTGTATTTGCACATATTGAGCATATTGTGTGTATGTTATTGAAATGCTTGGTATGTGTGGGATCTGACTATCTAGTTGTTTATCCTTGGTAGCCTCTCTTACCGGGAAATGTCTCCTATTGCTTCCACTGAGCCCTGGTAGCTTGCTACTGCTCCGGAACACTTAGGCTGGTCAGCATGTGTCCTTCTTCGTTCCTGTGTCTGTCCCTTCGAGGGAATGTCACGCGGTGTCTACCGGAGTCCTGTTAGCCTGCTACAGCCCGGTTTACTAGTGTCCTGCTAGCCCAGTTGCTACAGCCCGGATTCACTCGCTGATTACCGACACATTTGTTGTTGGGTCATGTATGTCTGTCCCTATAAGTTAGTTCCACTTTGGGTTTATGACTAGCCATGTCAGCCCGGTTTCTTTGTCATATGGATGCTAGCGACACTATCATATACGTGAGCCAAAAGGCGCAAATGGTCCCGGGCCTGGTAAGGTGAAACCCGTGGGAATACCGTGCGTGAGGCCACAAAGTGATATGAGGTGTTACATGCTAGATCGGTGTGGCATAGGATCATGGTCCTGACAGCTTTGGTATCAGAGCCTGACTGCTTGTAGGATTACCAAGCCAAACTGGTAGAAGTTGGGTCTAGAAATTTTTCAGTTATATAAGGGAATTGATTGTGGGATGGAACGTAAGGCTCTTTTTACTCCTTATACCTTATGCCCTTCTGATCTGAGTCATCTTATCTTTCCTACGGGGTTAAGAAACTAGGATCTCTCTTCTTTCTATCAGGATCACGTGTTACTAATTCGTAGACTCATAAGATTGGTGAATTCAAGCCTCAGTTCAGTTCCTTCTACCTCCGCGTGTTAATAGCTGATCTCGAAACCTTGATATTATGATGTTCAAGTGGTTATGCCACCATTTTGCAGGATGTCTTAAATCCTTTTGAGCATTTAGACCCATTATGCTGTCCGAGTCATCCCATGTTTCTAAATAATATGATGCATTTGCAAATTCCTTCTTACCATTCTGAAGTTCCTTTGTGCCAGATCAACCACACTAACTAGTGTGTTGAGGTACTTCATTGCCTCGGCATTTGTGTTGGAGCTATTATTATGACCCTAGGTGTCTAGAGTATCGCCTAGTAACCTAGCCATGTTTTGTGTTCCTAGTGTGATGATTCTGGCCTTTATTCCCAAAAGCATCTCGTGATGCCACTTAGTAGTAGTTATTCTAATCCTTGGGTTTTGAACCTGAGATTTACCCTACTTACCTCGTGTTGATAGTGTTTGCTCGTTCCTTAGGTTATTAGTAACCTTTGCGATAGTCCTCGAGGTCCGTGGTATTCCCTTCCTCCAAATACCATGAACCATTTTGGTAGAAGTTCCTCGCTGAACCGAAAGATCACAACCAGAGTGCTCTTGATGAGTTCTCGATTCTATGATATTACTCTGCCAGTTCTACCCTTCTGCATGGGTTATCCGGAAGAAATGTTGAGCTTTGCTCAACATACTAAACTATGCGTCCACAACTCAGAAAATCGTATGTTCTTTGAGTTGTACCCTTTTTAGTTGTCTTCTGACCTTCATCTATCATTTGATAGTCAAGAGAATGCGTGCATTCGTTCATTGATGCCTATTACTCTTGTGGTCCGTCAAGTCATTCTATTCCGGAATGACTAGGAGAAACAAACTCCGGTATGTTGTCCATTTCCAGGATTGGGTCAAAGCAGTCGTACTCCACAGATCAAATTGCTAATCTAGCTTTTGCTTTGTTCTACGTTGGAGTATTACCATCTTTATATTAAGATTATCATGGGAATTTCACACCATCCTATGAACTCTTGATACAGTGATACTTCTCGGCATCGATATTCATCCCTCGGTTCCGTGTTATTGTAACCAGAACGCCGACAAGTGAATCGTGATGTGTGAAATCTATACTCCTAGCAACCCCGTTGCTTGGTAGTTAAATGGACAATTATCTCATTCTTAGCGTGTTGATTATTGAATCATCACCCTAAGGTTGATTGTGCTACCTAGTCCTTATTTCCGGTGCACTCTCCGATCAATGAGTTAGGATTGTGTCAATCCCTTGCTCGTTTGATCATATCATCTTGCCTGAAAAGCAAGATTGTTCTCGAGCTTAGTAACATACCGGTGGTTTGTGATTTTCCGATGTCTTCTCGGAGGTATCACCAGGTTGTCACCTGACCTCTATGTTGAGTTCGTGATCAAGTTGGTTGCTTGTAACCACCCCTTCTCCAAGAATCTGTGTTGGATACCCCTGAGCTAGTTGGTTAAGCTAAACAACAAATTGGAGAGTTGGAAGATAAACGCTTGCCTAACTTAGTTCGTTCTATGGGATATCCTTGTGTGTGTATGTGTGTGTGTGTGTTGAAGAGAGATGATATCTTCATTGATTGTACCTCATGATCGGTTGTTGAATATATCGTCTAGTCCAAACCTTGATTTGAGTGTGAGCTATCATCAAATCAAGTTAGAACCAACGATATTCGTAATGTTGTCTTACTCGTCGTTGTTCCTCGAGCATACACCATTACATCTTTTGGTCTGACCAATACTATCACATTGTTCACATAATGGTGGAATTCCAGTGATATGGAAAATTTCGATGAGTTGCTGTTGAGCCCATCAGCAGCATTTTGTCTCCTCAATAATTCATGTTGAACATTAAGCTAGTGTTGGAAACTTTGAAAGCATTTCTTCATGCTAGCACATGAAGCATATGTTCGGATGTAAGAGGTGACCTCCTCTAGTTCATGTGCATTTGATGCAAGTTGCTGCCGTGAATTCGAGAAAGTCAATGTTGCTTCCTCTGGAATCATCCCAAATCAGTCATCCATACGTGCGAAGTACTCTGTGGTTTGGAGACTTGCAACCTTCACGCTATATGTGTCCCTAGCACACCAAGCCACTGATTGATTTGTTCAAGGAGAAGAAGTTTCTTCTTCAGAGCTAGACTTACGCAAGGACTTCGATATCCTCGATGATGGTTCCCCTCCTGAACTCGGTAGTGTTTTATTATAAGACTACTGCATGGTCATGTTTGTCTGGGACAGTGAGGGAGTCCTGAATTAGGGGGTGTCCGGATAGCCGAACTATCACCTTTGGCCGGACTCCTGGACTATGAAGATACAAGATTGAAGACTTCGTCCTGTGTCCGGATGGGACTTTCCTTGGCGTGGAAGGCAAGCTTGGTGATACGGATATGTAGATCTCCTACCATTGTAACCGACTCTGTGTAACCCTAACCCTCTTCGGTGCCTATATAAACCGGAGGGTTTTAGTCCGTAGGACAGAACAACAATCATACCATAGGCTAGCTTCTAGGGTTTAGCCTTTCTGATCTCGTGGTAGATCTACTCTTGTACTACCCATATCATCAATATTAATCAAGAAGGAGTAGGGTTTTACCTCCATAGAGAGGGCCCGAACCTGGGTAAAATCATCGTGTCCCTTGTCTCCTGTTACTATCCGCCTAGACGCACAGTTCGGGACCCCCTACCCGAGATCCGCCAGTTTTGACACCGACATTGGTGCTTTCATTGAGAGTTCCTCTGTGTCTTCATCTTTAGGCCCGATGGCTCCTCCGATCATCAACAACGATGCGGTCCAGGGTGAGACTTTTCTCCCCGGACAGATCTTCGTATTCGGCGGCTTTGCACTGCGGGCCAATTCTCTTGGCCATCTGGAGCAGATTGAGAGCTATGCCCCTGGCCATCAGGTCAGATTTGGATGTTTGAACTATACGGCTGACGTCCGCGGAGACTTGATCTTCGACGGGTTCGAGCCACAGCCAAGCATGCCGCACTGACACGATGGGCATGATCTAGCTCTTCCTCCGAACAGTGCACTGGAGGCCGCACCATTGTCCGCTCCGACCCTTAGCTCGGAGCCGACTGCGCCGATCGAGGATGGGTGGCTGGAAACCGCCTCGGGGGCTGCAATCTCTATGGTAATTGAGCCGAACACCATCATTGTCCTTTGCAAGGCTCGTAACTCCAAGGTGCCGGATTCCTCTCCGGACTCCGAACCTTCCGCGCCCCTGCCAATCGAATCCGATTGGGCGCCGGTCATGGAATTCACCGCCACAGACATCTTTCAGCACTCGCCCTTTGGTGACATCCTGAATTCACTAAAGTCTCTCTCTTTGTCAGGAGAGCCCTGGCCGGACTATGGTCAGGAAGGTTGGGATGCGGACGACGAAGAAATTCAAAACCCACCCAGCACCCACTTCGTAGCCACTGTCGATGATTTAACCGACATGCTCGACTTCGACTCCGAAGACATCGAGGGTATGGACGATGATGCAGGAGATGACCAAGAACCAGAGACTAAAGGGCACTGGAAGGCCACCTCGTCATACGACATTTACATGGTGGACATCCCAAAAGATGGGAATGGCGATGGAACAATGAATGATGACCCCTCCAAGAAACAGCCTAAGCGCCAGCTTCGGCGGCGCTACTCTAAATCCCGCCACAGCAAAAACGGTGATTCCGGCACGGGAGACAATAACACCCTGGAAAGTGCCGAGGACAACCCCCTCCAGCAGGATTCAGCGCAGGAGGATGGAGAAGCCAACCCTCATGAGAGAGCGGCAGACAGAGAGGTAGAGGACGATAATTACATGCCTCCCTCCGAAGACGAGGCAAGCCTCGACGACGACGAATTTTTCGTGCCTGAGGATCCCATCGAACAAGAGCGTTTCAAACGCAGGCTTATGGCCACAGCAAGTAGCCTCAAGAAAAAGCAACAACAGCTTAGAGCTGACCAAGACTTGCTAGCCGACAGATGGACTGAAGTCCTTGCGGCCGAAGAGTATGAACTCGAACGCCCCTCCAAGAGCTACCCAAAATGCAGGCCTGCTACCCCAATTAGAGGAGGAAGCACCTAAACATACATCACTAGCGCATGATACGGCCGACCGGCCACCTCGTGGCCGCGACAGAGAGGCCTCTTGGCCCTCCACTCAAGCCGCACCCCAGCGCCGCTCAAAAAATACCAAGGCGCGGGAAAATGCGCCAGACCTGCGAGATATACTGGAGGATAATACAAGGCAAACAAGATCGATCTACGGATCGCGTGGCCGCCCCACGATACGTGATGATAATCGTCACGCTGGATATGGCAATTCCAGCCGGGCCGAACATAGTAGAAAAAGCTCATTTCAGCTGCGTCGTGATATAGCCCAATACAGAGGCGCCGCACACCCACTATGCTTCACAGACGAAGTGATGGATCATCAAATCCCTGAGGGTTTCAAACCCATAAACATTGAATCATACGATGGCACGACAGATCCTGCGGTCTGGATCGAGGACTATCTCCTTGATATCCACATGGCCCGCTGTGATGATCTACACGCCATCAAATACCTCCCACTCAAGCTTAAAGGACCAGCGCGGCATTGGCTTAACAGCTTGCCAGCGAAATCAATTGGCTGTTGGGAAGACCTGGAAGCCGCATTCCTCGACAACTTCCAGGGCACCTATGTGCGACCACCAGACGCCGATGACCTAAGCCACATAATTCAGCAGCTAGAGGAATCAGCCATACAATTCTGGACATGGTTCCTAACCAAGAAAAATCAAATCGTCGACTGTCCGGATGCAGAGGCCCTTGCAGCCTTCAAACATAACATCCACGATGAGTGGCTTGCCCAGCACCTAGGACAGGAAAAGCCGAAATCCATGGCAGCCCTCACAACACTCATGACCCGCTTTTGCATGGGAGAGGACAGCTGGCTAGCTCGTAGTAACAACACGACCAAGAGCTCTGGTAATTCGGATAACAAGGACAGCAATGGCAGGTCGCGTCGCAACAAGCACAAGCGCCACATTAATGGCGATAATGCTGAGGATACGACAGTCAATGCCAGATTCAGAGGCTCTAAACCCGGTCAGCGGAAAAAGCCATTCAAAAGAAATACCTCGGGCCCGTCCAATTTGGACCGAATACTCGATCGCTCGTGCCAGATACACGGCACCCCCGAAAAACCAGCCAACCACACCAACATGGATTGTTGGGTGTTCAAGCAGACAGGCAAGTTAAATGCCAAAAACAATGACAAGGGGCTGCATAGCGACGACGAGGAGGAGCCCCGGCCTCCGAACAATAGAGGACAGAAGGGCTTCCCCCTACAAGTGCGGACGGTGAACATGATATACGCAACCAACATACCCAAAAGGGAGCGGAAGCGTGCACTAAGGGACGTATATGCGATGGAGCCAGTCGCCCCAAAGTTCAATCGGTGGTCCTCCTGCCCGATCACTTTTGATCGAAGGGACCACCCCACTAGCATCCGCCATGGCGGATTCGCCGCATTGGTCCTAGACCCAATCGTTGACGGATTTCACCTCACTAGAGTCCTGATGGACGGCGGCAGCAGCCTGAACCTACTTTATCAGGATAGAGTGCGCAAAATGGGCATAGACCCCTCAAGGATTAAACCCACAAAGACGACCTTTAAAGGCGTCATACCAGGTGTAGAGGACAACTGTACAGGCTCAGTTACACTTGAAGTGGTCTTCGGATCCCCGAATAACTTCCGAAGCGAGGAGTTAATCTTCGACATAGTCCCGTTCCGCAGCGGCTATCACGCACTGCTCGGATGAACCACATTTGCAAAGTTCAATGCGGTGCCGCACTACGCATACCTCAAGCTCAAGATGCCAGGCCCTCGAGGAGTCATTACGGTCAACGGAAACACCAAACGCTCTCTCCGAACGGAGGAGCATACGGCGGCTCTCACAGCGGAAGTACAAAGCAGCCTCTCAAGGCAATTCTCGAGTCCGGCTATTAAACGTCCGGACACTGTCAAGCGCGCCCGGAGTAACCTACAACAAGACCGCCTGGCATGTCCCGAGCATGCATAGCAATGCGGCCCCAACCCCAGCCCTCGCGAAATTGCGAAACCAATACTACGCATACATAATTACGCTCTGGAAATACCATGGGCATAGGGGGAGGGGCACGACCACGGCAGGCCCAGAATGCAGCTCAACCGCACGAGGGGCTCCCGATTGTATAATTCTTTTTTCTTCCTTTCAGGACTCCTTTATCAAGAAGCCCTGTCCGGCAGTAGAACCGCCGAACACACGATGCAACAGCCAGGGAAGCAGAAAGCTACGTCGAGTGTCCAGGTGGTCTCTATAACGAGCAGTATACTTGTTTTACATATCATCCCACAGCTCGCTCTTGGAGGGGGACATGTCAAATAGTCTCGTCCCTTGCTTATCGCACTATTTGTATCGTTCTGCTTTTACCGCCGCTTTTTTAATAAACAATGCACAGCTTTTGCCTATCATTGCGTTCCTTTTTCTTATCTATATATGTTCACTTATGACATGTTGCATCCGTACGTTTTGGTACGGCCAAATACACCAGGGGCTTAAGTACCCCAAAATATGGTGTGATAAGTCCGAACACTTTCACAAGTGCGGCACCCCGAACTTATAGCACTATATGCATCGGCTCCGAATCATGTCTTGGGTCAATAGTTGGGTTTGCCCGGCTCCCATGTTTTGGTACCTTACATTCCGTTATATCGGCTAAGGTAGCGCTGGGAGAACCACTGCGATTGTGCCCCGGTTGAGCTGGGTTAAGCACCTCAGTGGAGAAAGCTAAAACTGACCGTCATGCTAGGGCGAGAGCCGGTCGCTGTTCAAGAGGTTTTTCGAGTCCCTAAAGACTTATGCCGCTTAGAGCGAGGAGTCGTCTTTGTCCGGCCCAGGCGTGGATAGCGCCCCGAACTCGGTCTTCCGAATACTAGGGGATTTGCCGAAATTTAAAATTATAGAATTCTATGGCTAAGTGAGAGTGTTCAAGCATTATAGTTCGGTTGCCTCGTTCGTTGCATTGAGCGCCTCCCTCGAAGGACCCAAGAATGGGAGAAAGAGCGCTCAAGTTTATCCCGAACACCCCTGCACTCGTGGCATGGGGGCAGAAGCCGACGACTCGCCATCTCACAAATTTAATAAACGGCCACACAGAAGGTAATATTTTAAATTCACAAGCATTGCTTAGCGCATATGAACAAGTTTTCAAGCGTGCAGGATAACAAATGCGAGTTTACTCAAAAATTACATCTTTTGAGCATTCACCCGCTATAAGGCGGGCACCCGTCAGGACGCCCGCATAATACATCTTTGGCTTGTGATACTCCCTGCCCGGCGGTGGAGCGTCCGTCACAAGCTTCTCAGTGTCCATCTTGCCCCGGTGCACTTTAGCACGGGCAAGGGCCCTACGGGCACCTTCCATATAGACAGAGCGCTTGACGACTTCAATCCATGGACAGGCGTCCACCAGCCGCCTCACCAGCCCGAAGTAGCTCCCAGGCATGGCTTCCTTAGGCCACAGCCGAACTATGAGGCCCTTCATGGCCTATTCGGCCACCTTATGGAGCTCGACCAGCTGCTTCAGCTGGTCGCTCAAGGGCACCGGGTGTCCGGCCTCAGCATACTGAGGCCAGAACACCTTCTCCGTCGAGCTCCCCTCCTCGGCCCGGTAGAATGCGGCAGCGTCGGACACACTGCGGGGCAGATCTGCGAATGCTCCTGGAGAGCTCCGGATTCGGGTAAGTAACAAGTAATTCACTTTCACGTGCTTGCTTTTCATGAAGAATGCCTTACCTGCCGCTGTCTTCTTCATCGCCTCAATTTCCTGGAGGGCTTTCTAGGCTTCGTCCTTAGCGGGTTTGGCACTCTCAAGAGTCGAGCCAAGCTCGGACTCTCGAGTCTTTGAGTCACGCTCCAAACTCTCGTGTTTTTCCATGAGAGCCTAGAGCTCTTGCCGCACCTCTGCCACCCGCTCCTCCTGCTTCTCTCGCTCGTTGCGCTCCATGGCCGCATTGCTTTCGGCCTTGGACACCACTTCCTTCAGGGTCGCCACCTCGTTCGTGGCCCCTGCAATACTCACGTTATTCCTGTCATTTTTTGCAACCACATCTTTTATATATTTTCGTAAGGTATTACTTACCTTCCTTGTCCTCGAGCTGCTTTTTAGCGCGGCCGAGCTCGTTCTCGGACCGCTCGAGGCTCTGCTTCAATGCATTGACCTCGACAGTCAGTGCGGCAGAGGTCAGTAGCACAGCCTGCATTCCCCATATTAACATACTTATGTTAGACTCCTGCGTACATCTTTTTAGATCCTTAGTTGGGCTTTTCTTTCCAAACACCAAACTGAGCATCAGGGGCTACTGTCTATGCGGTAATATTTTTACATATCTTAAATACATACCTCAAAGCCTGTTAGAAGGCTGGCACAGGCTTCAGTCAGCCCGCTCTTGGCGGACTAAACTTTCTGGATCACCACACTCATAATAGGGCGGTGCTCCTCGTCGATGGAGGCGCCGTTAAGCACCTCCAGCAAATTATCCGGTGCCTCTGGTTGGATGGAGGACACCGGTGTCACAGTCTCGCCCTTCTTATGAAGGGGCCGCCTGCCGGACTCCAAAACCACTAAAGGTTCCGGTGCGGAGTCGGGCCCAGGGCCGGACTTAGAGCCCTTTGGGGTTTGATCCCCCTTGTGCCCAGAGTCCGGGAGGTTGCCTTGCAGCACCTCCGGGAACCCGTCCTCCTGGCTGGGCCCCTTTTGGGACCCACCTCGGCGTCATCTGCAGCACGAGGAGAGGAGGCAGCCGGAAGTGAAGTGGTATTCATGTCCGACGAAGCCAGGGAGCCGCTCGTTGAAGTGTCGAGCCCGTCCTTGGGCGGGCTGCAGGGTTATATTCGGTGTGACGAGATTCTATGCGACAAATGAAATGCCATGAGTTATTTTGGTATCCGGAAACTTACGATTTCACCAGGGGCTTAGCCCTCGGTGGCCACTACTCTTCGCCGTCGTCGGCATTGGTGGAGTAGTCCTGAGGAAGGGTCCTTCGCTTCTTGGACCCTCCGGCCTCCCCAGTTGGGGCAGCCTTCCTTTTCTTGTCTTCCCCCACTGGGAGAGAGGCCTCTTTTTCCTCTTCCTTGTCTTCGCAGGAGGAGTCCGCCTCGGAGTCATCGGACGATGAGTCCGACAACACTTGGCGCCGGGAACTCCTTTGAGTTCCCGTGGCCTTCTTCTTAGCCTTCTTCTCCGGCACCACGTAAGGTGCCAGAACTAGCAGCCCCGTCAATCGGGCGTCCGCTGGGTCTTCTGGAAAGGGAGCCGGTCAGTCAACCTGCCCGGACGTCTTTTGCCAGGCCTGTCAAAGGTAAGGGAGTTTAGATCCCGCATAGAGTCAAACTATGAAAAACAAGTGTCCTGTAAAGGGTAAAATAGCTTACCTCGCCGGCTTGACACTGCGAGCTGAATCCGCGATCTTCGATAGCGGATGCGGGAGCCTCGGCGCCCTTGAACAGCACCTTCCAGGCATCTTCGTACGTAGTGTCGAAGAGCCTGCTCAAGGTTTGGTGCTGTGCCGGATCAAACTCCCACAAGCTGAAGGCCCGTTGTTGGCACGGGAGGATCCGGCAGATGAACATGACCTGGACTATGTTGACGAGCTTGAGCTTCTTGTTCACCAAGGTTTTGACGCAGGATTCGAGTCCGGTCAGCTCTTCCGAATTACCCCATGTTAGGCCCGTCTCTTTCCAAGAGGTGAGCCGTGTAGGGAAGCCAGATCGGAATTCGGGGGCCGCTACCCATTTAGGGTCACGCGGCTCAGTGATGTAGAACCACCCCGATTGCCACCCCTTTATGGTCTCCACGAAGGAGCCCTCGAGCCATAAGACGTTGGGCATCCTGCCCACCAAGGCACCTCCGCACTCCGCCTGGCGGCCGCCCACTACCTTTGGCTTGACATCGAAGATCTTCAGCCATAAGCTGAAGTGGGGCTGGATGCAGAGGAAGGCCTCGCACACGACGATGAACGCCGAGATGTTGAGGATGAAATTCAGGGCCAGATCGTGGAAATCCAGGCCGTAGTAGAACATGAGCCCCCGGACAAATGGGTGAAGTGGAAAACCTAGTCCGTGGAGGAAGTGGGTGAGGAACACCACCCTCTCATGGGGCCCGGGGGTGGGGATAAGCTGCCCCTTGTCGGGGAGCCGATGCGCGATGTCGCTGGACAAGTATCCGGCCTTCTGCAGCTTTTTGATGTGCCCCTCTGTGACAGAGGAGACCATCCACTTGCCTCCCCCTCCGGACATGGTTGGGGAAGGTTGAGGCGAGATGTGCGGACTTGAGCGCTGGAGCTCGAGTGCGCGGAAATGGATGAGCAAAGGAGGAAGAAGGTGTGTGTGAAAAAGTGGATCCTTATCCCCTTATATGGACGGACGAAACTATGCGTCCCCACCAGCCTGGTAAAACTCGCTTATCTCCCAAGCGGCGTAATCAATGGCGCGGTTGGGGTACCCACGCCCATATTGATGAGAATCCCGGAATAAGGGGATACGATCTCTGCTTTGACAAGACGTGCCAAGGAAACCGCCTCGCTAAACGCGCTGAGGTGGGACAGTGAAAACGATTCGAATAGAGGCTTGGCCGTGGTGTGATGTCACGCCACGGAATACGTCAGCATATTGAATTTGTGTAAATATTATTCTCTCTATGGTGGTATGTGGAACTTATCTTGCAGAGCCGAACACTATCCTTGTGTTCAAAATCTTCTATGAAGTATTTGGAGGAGGAACCCACCTTGCAATGCCGAAGACAATATGCGTGCCGGACTCGTCGTCATTGAAGCCTGTTTCAGGGGCTACTGAGGGAGTCCTGGATTAGGGGGTGTCCGGATAGCCAAACTATCACCTTTGGCCGGACTCCTGGACTATGAAGATACATGACTGAAGACTTCGTCCCGTGTCCGGATGGGACTTTCCTTGGCGTGGAAGGCAAGCTTGGCGATACGGATATGTAGATATCCTACCATTGTAACCGACTCTGTGTAACCCTAACCCTCTTCGGTGCCTATAGTCCGTAGGACAGAACAACAATCATACCATAGGCTAGCTTCTAGGGTTTAGCCTTTCTGATCTCGTGGTAGATCTACTCTTGTACTACCCATATCATCAATATTAATCAAGCAGGAGTAGGGTTTTACCTCCATCGAGAGGGCCCGAACCTATGTAAAAACATCGTGTCCCTTGTCTCCTGTTACCATCCGCCTAGACGCACAGTTCAGGACCCCCTACCCGAGATCCGCCTGTTTTGACACCGACAGACAGCGTGTTCACATGTATGTAGCAGAACCAGCTCATGTTTTGGAGCTTGCTATCGCAGTTCATTCCCCGAGAATTCGCAACGTCGTCTCATCGATTTGTGTTGCAAACTTTCATTTTTCTTTCTAGACTTGATGTGTCTAGAATATCCTAACTCCAACCAGATCTGAATCTCAGGCAGATATGATGGTTGGAACGTGCCCCAAGAATTATAATATTGGTCTCTCTGTAACCCAGTAACGTGGATGTCGTGGCCAACATACCAAGCCGGAAGGCCTATTATTGTAGTATCTTGGTTGAAGAAGTTGACCACCTCCCCGTAGGGATTTTGTAGGATTTACTCCCTAGTTGTCTCTTATGGATTTTGTGATTCCGAAGTCCGACCTTTTACTTGATGTTCTAGATATCAAACCATATCTATGAATGGGATACGCTAGTACATCAAGGAGAACCTTAGAAGCGGAGTGCTAAATGTCTCTCGGTCGATCGTCCAGATTTTGTCTCCTTGGCCTTGCGAAGGTGAAATCTGAGAGGAGTTATCTTCCTTTGCATCTGCATCCTCCACCAATATCCATCATGGTAGTATGTTGTGTTGCCAGGATCCTTGACACGGATGTTGGTAAAACCTTGATGAATATGGAAATGCTCAAGTTCTTGAGAGCACACACAAGCACTAGGTGCTATCATAGTTCTAATTGGGATTGTTCCCAGTTTCCCTGGTTATGCTACAACCTTTTGAGCGATGGACTCACTCTCTACTGTTGCGTTTCTCCCCAGTTACCAGAATCATTCCCAGCATTTGCATTTTGTTCCTAGCTTGCACCGCCATTGTGCCATTCGATCATGGACTACCCTTCTCAGTAATTACTGATTAGGATCATTTCCAAAGGTGGTCCTACCATGGGTTCCATCCATTTCCGATGATAAGCAAAATCATCCATTGCGTTGTCCTCAACAAGGTAATCCACATCATCCATTCTAGTCTGGGTATGCCATCCCTTCGTACCCTCGCCAAACGAGTGCCGGTGAATTGCCTTAGGCTGGTATAAAGAGTCTTAGCGATCTCCGAATCAAAGGTAATTCTTTTTTCCACTTAAGGTAATAATTCTATGAATCACCCTCTGAAAGCACAAGTGCTCCCTAGGTCGTTTTGGTAATTAATGTCAACATTTCTCTTGTTGGACTAACACCTTTATCCAGTATGTTTCAGATAAGTTCAACAATGGAGTGGCATGGACTAAAGGATGTGGGAACTCCTTCAAGATGCTAAGGACAAAGGATTGGTTCAAGCTTCAAGCTCAAGGCTCTTCATTTTATATTTTAGTGATCCAAGATCACATTGAATGTATAGGAAAAGCCAATACTATCAAGAAGGGACTAGGTGTTTATTAATGAGTTTCTTGCTCCACAGGGCTTGGTGATATGCTCCAAAACCCTCAACTACTTTCCCACTTCCACACATATGACCTAAACCTAAAGTCAAACTCTGCCATACCGATTCTTTCTATCCGGCGCCACCGTGTTCAAATATCTTAGCCGCTGCCACAAACCCTAGGCAAATCGGTGTCACTAATAGGGATCTCGGTCTCACCGAGATGGGATTGTAATCTCTATGTGTATGTCCATTACCAAAATCGGTCTAACCGAGTTTGAGCAATCGGTACTACCGAGATTACAATGCAAACTTCCTGGTTAACTTATTACCAAAATCGGTCCTACCGAGTTTGAGTAATCGGTTCCACCGAGTTTGCCTAACCAACTCTCTGGTCAGCTAATTACCAAAATCGGTCTCACCAAGTTTGTGTAATCGGTGTCACCGATATTAAGTTATGCCCTAACCCTAACCATATCGGTCCTACTGAGTTGCATATCGGTCCCACCAAAAATCCTAACGGTCACTAGGTTTACTAAATAGGTCCGACCGAGTCTGTTGAATCGGTCACACCGAGTTTGGTAAATTGTGTGTAGAGGTTAGATTTTGTGTGCAGGCTATATATACCCCTCCACCTCCTCTTCACTCGTGGAGAGAGCCATCAGATTCAACCTACACTTCCAGCATACATTTTCTGAGAGAGAACTACCTACTCATGTGTTGAGGCCAAGATATTCCATTCCTACCATATGAATCTTGATCTCTAGCCTTCCCCAAGTTGCTTTCCACTCAAATCTTCTTTCCACCAGATCCAAATCCCATGAGAGAGACTATCATTTGAAGCACAAGAGCAAGGAGTTCTTCATCAACGCACCATTTGTTACTTCTTGGAGAGTGGTGTCTCCTAGATTGGCTAGGTGTCACTTGGGAGCCTCCAACAAGATTGTGGAGTTGAACCAAGGAGTTTGTAAGGGCAAGGAGATCGCCTACTTCGTGAAGATCTACCGCTAGTGAGGCAAGTCCTTCGTGGGCGACGGCCATGGTGGGATAGACAAGGTTGCTTCTTTGTGGACCCTTCGTGGGTGGAGCCCTCCGTGGACTCGCGCAACCAATACCCTTCGTGGGTTGAAGTCTCCATCAACGTGGACGTACGATAGCACCACCTATCGGAACCACGCCAAAAACATCCGTGTCTCCAATTGCATTTGAATCCTCCAAAACCCTTCCCTTTACATTCTTGCAAGTTGCATGCATTACTTTCCGCTGCTCATATACTCTTTGCATGCTTGCTTGTTATGTATTGTGAATGTTAAACTTGTGCCTAAACTCCACTTAAACTTAAAGAAGTTAAAAACTGCAACTTCGATACTTAGTGTCTAATCACCCCCCCCCTTAGACACCTCTTCTCAAGGTCCTACAAGTGGTATCAGAGCTTTGGTCTCCATTGCCTTGGTTTAATCACCATTGGAGGAAGATGGATGAGTCTACTTTGGGGAGTCTTTGACATAGAATGCCTATTCTTGATGGAGAGTATTTTCATGAGTGGAAAAATGAGATGCTTGTAATTTTCAATCAATATCATTTGGACGAGTACATTGGTAGCCCTTGTGCACCTCATGTTGACCCTATGCATCCTACTCTTGATGAGTCAATTGACATGATTAGGAATATTAGAACTGCCGAACTTATCATTAGAGGATTGCCTAGAAACTTGATTGGTTGTTTGCCTACTCTTAAGTGTGCCTACACTATATGGAAATTTCTTGAGGAACGCTTTCCAAATTATTCCTTGAAAAATCTAGATGAAATTCTCCATAAGTCTATTGCCTTGAGTAAGATGAATACTAGTGATCCTATGTTTGGTGATCGTCTATTTGAGCTTACAAACCTTATGCGTGCCAAAGGAGATGTTGGAATTATTAGTGATATTATTTCCGAAGCTATAAAAATTCATAAGCAAGATCATTGTCAAACTCACTCTAACGAATCACCCTCTCTAGGATTTGATCCACCACATGACGATGTTGAACATGGATACTATGATGAGGATGATGATAGTGACTTCGATTTTGATGATGCAATGATACACTTTGGTCTTATGGAAAATCTTCGGGGATATACGTCAGGAGGAAAGGAATGGGTTCTTGATAGTGGATGTACCGATCACATGAACGGAGATAAAGACATGTTTCGTGAGCTTGCTCAAAACGATGGTCCTCGAAAGTATGTCACTTTCGGTGACAACTCAAAGGGTAAGGTGGTTGGCCTCGGTAAGGTGGCCATATCACATGATAGCTCCATAAAAAATGTCATGCTCGTTGAATCTCTTGGATACAACTTACTTACAGTATCTAGACTTGCTGATTTCGGTTTCAATGTCCTATTTACTGAAGTAGATTGCAAAGTGTTTCGTCAAGGACAATCATAAAATGGTCTTTAACGGTATGCATAGAGGTGATCTATACATTGTTGATTTCACTAAAATGGCTCAACCTAAAACTTGCTTCATTGCTAATTCCTCAAAAGGTTGGTTATGGCATAGACGACTAGGTCACGTTGGCATAAGAAACCTTGACAAGCTTATTAAAGGAAATCATATCCTTGGTGTTAGCGATGTCATATTTGATAAGGATAGACTTTGCAGCGCTTGTCAAGCTGGTAAACAGCTTGGAGGAAGGCATCCCGTGAAGAACATCATGACCACAAGGAGGCCACTCGAGCTACTTCACATGGATCTTTTTGGTCCCAATTCTTACAAGAGTCTCGGTGGAAATTCTTTTGGTCTAGATATAGTTGATGATTTTTCAAGATTTACATGGGTGTTCTTTCTCGATGATAAATCGCAGGTCCAAAAGATCTTCAAAAACTTTGCTAGGAAGGCCCAAAATCAATTTGAAGTGAAGATCAAAAAGGTTCCCAGTGACAACGGAACAGAGTTCAAGAACGCAAATGTGGACACCTTTCTTGACGAAGAAGGGATTTCACACGAGTTCTCGGCTACGTACACACCTCAACAAAATGGAGTTGTTGAGAGGAAGAACCCGACGCTCATCGAAATGGCGAGAACGATGCTTGATGAGTACAAGACACCAAAGCACTTTTTGGCAGAAGCGGTTGAGACATCTTGTCATGCAACAAATTGCTTATGTCTTCACAAGCTACTCGGCAAGATGGCATATGAGCTCCTCACTAGTAACAAACCCCAAGTTGGATACATTCGAGTATTCGGCTCAAAGTGCTACATTCTTGACAAGCATTGTCGTTCTAAATTTGCTCCTAAGTCTCATGAAGGTTTCCTACTAGGTTATGGCTCAAACTCTCACACTTACCGTGTCTACAACAATTTCACCCGAAAGGTTGAAGAGACGGTAGATGTGAAGTTTGATGAATCTAAAGGCTCGCAAGTAGAGCAATTGCCAATTGACGTAGGAGACAAAGATCCTTCAGAAGCAATCCAAGACTTGTCTATTGGCAAGGTCCGTCCAACGGCTTTGAAGGAGAGTACCTCGTCCGTACAAGTGGAAACTTCTACTTCACGACAAGGTGAACCAAGAGTTGATACGGAAGCATCCACAAGTGGGACACACCACGATGAAGAAAACGAGGAAGTGCATCAAGATGAACGTCAACAACCTCCTTCTCCACCACGACAAGAGAACGACAACGCCAACAATGAAGAAGGCCAAGAAGAAGAACAAGATGAAGAAGAAGTTCAACCAAGAACCAAGCAAAAGCTTTCACGAGTTCGAGCAAGAATTGCTAAAGACCATCCCGTCGAGCAAATCAACAATGACATTCAAACCGGGAGAATCACTCGCTCTAAAACTCGTTTAGCTAACTTTTGTGAAAACTATTCTTTCATCTCTAGCATTGAACCTATGAAGGTCGAAGAAGCATTGGAAGATCCGGATTGGATAAATGCTATGCATGAAGAGCTACACAACTTTGAGAGGAACCAAGTTTGGAAATTGGTTGAGGAGCCCGACAACAACCACAACATCATTGATACCAAATGGGTGTTTCGCAACAAGCAAGATGAAGATGGACAACTAGTTCGCAACAAAGCACCTCTCGTCGCCCAAGGCTACACACAAATCGAAGGTATGGACTATGGTGAGACTTACGCTCCTGTTGCTAGACTTGAGTCCATTCGCATCTTACTTGCCTATGCTAATCATCATGATATCACCTTGTAACAAATGGACATTAAAAGTGCTTTTCTAAATGGTGAAATAGAGGAGGAAATTTATGTTAAGCAACCTCCCGGCTTTGTCAATGCTAAGAAACCCAATCATGTTTACAAACTTCACAAAGCTCTTTATGGTCTTAAACAAGCTCCTGGAGCATGGTATAAATGCTTGACCAAGTTCCTTATTGAAAGAGGCTTTGAAATTGGGAAAATTGTCCACACTTTTTACTAAAAGGGTTAATGGAGAACTATTTGTGTGCCAAATCTATGTTGATGATATCATATTTGGTTCAACTAACCCTCATTTTACTGAAAAGTTTGGGAAGCAAATGTCGGAGAAGTTTGAGATGTCTATGATGAGTGAACTCAAATTCTTTCTCGGGTTGCAAATCAAGCAAACTAAGGAAGGTACCTTTGTTTCTCAAACGAAGTACACCAATGACTTATTCAAGAAGTTCAATATTCAAGAATGCAAAGGTATGTCTACACCCATGCCTACTAGTGGACATCTTCACTTGACCAAAGATGGTGAACCGGTTGATCAAAAGGTTTATCGCTCTATGATTGGTTCATTATTATATCTATGTGCTTCACGTCCCGATATCATGCTAAGTGTGTGCATGTGTGCACGATATCAAGCTGCTCCTAAAGAATGTCATCTTAAGGCCGTGAAAAGGATAGTGAGATACTTAATCCATACACCAAATTTTGGCATTTGATATCCTAAGAGGGCATCTTTCGATCTTGTTGGCTACTCAGACTCGGACTATGCCAGTGACAAGGTTGATAGAAAGTCCACTTCGGGTACTTGTCAATTTCTTGGTAGATCTCTTGTGTCTTGGTCCTCCAAGAAACAAAACTCGGTATCCTTATCCACCGCCAAAGCAGAATACATTGCCGCTGGTTCATGTTGTGCTCAATTACTTTGGATGACCCAAACTCTTAAAGATTATGGGATATATGTGAAACATGTTCCATTGCTTTGTGACAATGAAAGTGCTATCAAAATTGGTCATAATCCCATACAACATTCTCAAACTAAGCATATTGAAGTTCGTCATCATTTCATTCGAGATCATGTTGCTAAGGGTGACATTAATCTTAAGCATGTTCGCGCCAAAAAGCAATTAGCGGATATATTCACTAAACCTCTTGATGAGAAAGTGTTTTGTAGGTTAAGAGGAGAATTGAACATCATTGATGCTTCAAACTTGGAGTAGAAACTCCATTGAATACATGCAAGACATGAGCTTATGACTAATCCTTGATACTTCTCTTATGATGAAAATCTTATGTCTTGGATATATTTGCATCTTGCATGTTATCTAACCCATGTAGGTACTTGGTTGAATCAAATTCCATGAGATTGTAATCTACTCACATCTTGAGCAATCTCTACATCACCAAGTCTCTACACTATGGTGGTTGAAGACAAGGAAGCACGGAACCATTCAAACATATCCTTTGACAAATTCTATGTTGAGCTTCATGATTGTCATTTTTGGATACACAAGTGCTCTTCCTTGCAAGAACTAACCCATGTAAGTAGATGGACTCAAATTCCAAGTGGTGGTCCCAACTCTTGATGAGCTACATCAATCTTGAGCAACCCACACAAGTTCAACTACAAGGACAACACCACCAACCAAGGTATGTTATTCCATCTTAGAGAAGCTTTACTCCAAGTCATGAGCTAAAGGAACTTGACAAGATGTGAATACATCAAGATGCTTAAACGAAAAATGGCAACCCCATTTTGAGCTTAAACGATGAGTATGACCTATGATCAAGTGATCTCACTTGGCTCCTAAGTCAATATACTCTAACATAGGTGACTTTGTCGTCGACCATCTCTAGATGAAGTTCTCTTGTGTTCTTCTCAGTGTTTTTGCATTTGTTTCATGCATATTTGTTTCCCCTTTAAAAAAACTTCATCTAGATTTCTTTCTGTATGCTCTGCATTTTCTGCATCCAATTCATTGCATATCATTCAGTAAATTCCTTGCAAATCTTTGTGATATCTTACTAGTCTAGTGAGCTGAGGTGACAAGTGTTTTCTCTGCGATGAATACGGTTTCAATGATTTGTTGTTCTCGGTCCAACCAAATCCTTTCGGTTCAACTGAAGCATACCACTCGGTGCCACCGATTTCACAACAGGAAAAACAGTTTGCCACTTATTCTGTGTTTCTTCTGATCCAGATCCACTCAATGAATCTTGTCCTCTACAAGCATCACATTTATATCAATGCTTTGTACTGTGTCTCAAGGATCAAACCCTTCTTGGAAATTGATGTCAAAGGGAAAGAGAGAGATCACATCAAAGCTTATCACTTAGAGAGATCGCCTCCTCAGCGGGAGAAAGAGATCTCCAGGGGGAGAGACTACTCAAGTAGAAAGTATTTCTCAAGGATCCCAAATGCTTGGTGTTCAAGAGGAGAGATGCCACATGTCTTCTTGAGGGGAAGGACATGTTCATATGTGCTTATTTGCATTAGCTTGCATTAGCTCTGTTCATTTATATCTTTCAGCTCTGATTTTCTATTCCCTATCTTCTCCCAGTATCCCATGCTAGATTCAGGGGGAGCAAGACATCTAAGGGAAAGAAATCATTCAAATTCATTGCATATCTTTACTCTTGGGGACATGTCTAATCCAATGTGGTCCTTAGTACTCACTCTCTACATGTCATCCCAGTCTTGGTATTCTTGTGGTTTCTTCTGTTTGCTCTGGCTAGTAGATGTACCTGTGTTATCTAACCTTGTTTACGCAGGTTCATTTCATCCTAAGCCAACTCAAGACTTCAAGGTAAGTATATGCATCACAATCATGTGTATGAGGAATTCTTGCTGATGTACATACTGTTTGCAAGAAAGACTCATGGGCATGAAGGTATTTTCTTTAACATTCTTTGCTCTGATGCATATGGCCAAGATACATGTAACACATTGCCGACTCTATCATGGTTATGCTCTCACATGCATCTATATTCCATATTCACATGATTGCATACATGTAGGGGGAGCCTATGGTTGTTACATGTCCTTCCAAAGATTTACTTGTTATTCTTCATATCTTTAACTAAAGCTGTGATGTATGTTGTCATCAATTACCAAAAAGGGGGAGATTGAAAGAACAAGTGCTTCCTAGGTGGTTTTGGTAATTAATGTCAATATATCTCTTGTTGGACTAACACTTTTATCTAGTATGTTTCAGATAAGTTCAACAATGGAGTGGCATGGACTAAAGGATGTGGGAACTCCTTCAAGATGCCAAAGACAAAGGATTGGCTCAAGCTTCAAGCTCAAGACTCTTCATTTTATATTTTAGTGATCCAAGATCACATTGAGTGTATAGGAAAAGCCAATACTATCAAGAAAGGATGAGGTGTTGCTCAATGAGTTTCTTGCTCCACAGTGCTTGGTGATATGCTCCAAACCCTCAACTACTTTCCCACTTCCACACATATGACCTAAACCTAAAGTCAAACTCGGCCATACCGATTCTTTCTATCCGGCGCCACCGAGTTCAAATATCTTAGCCACTGCCACAAACCCTAGGCAAATCGGTCTCACTGATAGGGATCTCGGTCTCACCGAGATGGGATTGTAATCTCTCTCTGTATGTCCATTACCAAAATCAGTCTAACCGATTTGAGAAATCGGTACTACTGAGATTACAATGCAAACTTCCTGGTTAACTTATTACCAAAATCAGTCCTACCGAGTTTGAGTAATCGGTTCCACCGAGTTTGCCTGACCAACTCTCTGGTTAGCTAATTACCAAAATCGGTCTCACCAAGTTTGTGTAATCGGTCTCAACGAGATTAAGTTATGCCCTAACCCTAACCATATCGGTCCTACCGAGTTGCATATCGGTCCCACTGAGTTGCATATCGGTCCCACTGAAAATCCTAACGGTCACTAGGTTTACTAAATCGGTCCGACCGAGTCTGTTGAATCGGTACCACCGGGTTTGGAAAATTGTGTGTAACAGTTAGATTTTGTGTGGAGGCTATATATACCCCTCCACCTCCTCTTCACTCGTGGAGAGAGCAATCAGACTGAACCTACACTTCCAGCATACATTTTCTGAGAGAGAACTACCTACTCATGTGTTGAGGCCAAGATATTCCATTCCTACCATATGAATCTTGATCTCTAGCCTTCCCCAAGTTGCTTTCCACTCAAATCTTCTTTCCACTAGATCCAAATCCTATGAGAGAGAGTTGAGTGTTGGGAAGTGAGGGAGTCCTGGACTAGGGGGTGTCCGGACAGCCGGACTATCATTATCCGCCGGACTCCAAGACTACGAAGATACAGGATTGAAGACTCTGTCCCGTGTCCGGATGGGACTTTCCTTGGCGTGGAAGGCAGGCTTGGCGATACGGATATGTAGATCTCCTACCATTGTAACCGAGTGTGTAACCCTAGCCTCCTCCGGTGTCTATATAAACCGGAGGGCTTTAGTCCGTAGGACAACATACATTACAACAATCATACCATAGGCTAGCTTTAGGGTTTAGCCTCCTTGATCTCGTGGTAGATCCACTCTTGTACTACCCATATCATCAATATTAATCGAGCAGGACGTAGGGTTTTACCCCCATCGAGAGGGCCCGAACCTGGGTAAAACATCGTGTCCCACGTCTCCTGTTACCATCCGCCTAGACGCATAGTTCGGGACCCCCTACGCGAGATCCGCCGGTTTTGACATCGACATTGGTGCTTTCATTGAGAGTTCCTTTGTGTCGTCACCGATAGGCTTGATGGCATCTGCAACCAACGACGCTGTCCAGGGTGAGACTTTTCTCCCCGGACAGATCTTCGTATTCGGCGGCTTCGCACTGCGGGCTAATTCGCTTGGCCATCTGGAGCAGATCGAAAGCTACGCCCCTGGCCGTCAGGTGAGATTCGGAAGCCTAAACTTCACGGCCAATGTCCGCGGAGACTTGATCCTCGACGGACTCGAGCCACGGCCAAGCGCGCCGCACTGTTGCGATGGGCATGATCTAGCTCTACCGCCGAATAGTGCCTTGGTGGCCGCACACGAATCCGCTCCGGCCATTAGTCCGGAGCCGATTGCCCAGATAGAGGATCGGTGGATGGACACCGCCTCGGGGGCTTCAACTTCCACGGCGATGGAGCCGAACACTGATCTTGTCCCTCGCAAAACTCCGAACGGTGATTCCGAGGTGCCGGACTCCTTGCCGGACTCCGAACCTCCCACGCCCCTACTAACCAAATCAGATTGGGCGCCGGTTATGGAATTCACCGCCGCGGACATCTTCCAATACTCGCCTTTTGGCGACGTCCTGAATTCACTAAAGCATCTCTCGTTATCAGGAGAGCCCTGGCCGGACTACGACTCCGAAGACATCGACGCTATGGACGATGATGCCGGAGACGAACAGGAACCAGCGCCTACAGGGCACTGGAAGACCACCTCGTCATATGACATATACATGGTGGATACCCCAAAAGACGGGGACGGCGAAGAAACAGCGGAGGCAGATTCTTTAAAGAAACAGCCCAAGCACCGGCGTCAGCGGCGCCGCTCTAAATCCCACCACAGCAAGAATGGAGATTCCGGCACAGGAGATAATAATACCCCAGAAAGTGCCGAAGACAACCCCCTCCAGCAAGACTCAGCGCAGGAGGATGCAGAAGCAAGCCCTCACGAGAGGGCGGCAGACGAAGAGGTTGAGGATTACAACTATATGCCTCCCTCCGAAGACGAGGTAAGCCTCAACGATGACGAATTCGTCGTGCCCGAGGATCCCGTCGAACAAGAGCATTTTAAACGCAGGCTTATCGCCACGGCAAACAGCCTAAAGAAAAAGCAGCAGCAGCTTCAAGCTGATCAGGACCTGCTGGCCGATCGATGGACCGAGGTCCTCGCGGCCGAAGAGTATAAACTCAAACGCCCCTCCAAAAGCTATCCAAGACGCAAGTTGCTCCCCCGATTAGAGGAGGAAGCATACATTCCTCCATCACCAGCGCACGATACGGCTGACCGACCACCCCGCGGTCGTGACAGAGAGGCATCCAGGCCCCCAACCAAGACCGTACCCCAGCATCGCTCCAAAAGTACGAAGCCAAGAGGGAACACGCCGGACTTGCGAGATGTATTGGAGGACAAAGCAAGGCAATCTAGATCCATCTACGGATCACGTGGGCGCCCCACGACCCATGACGAATACCGTCGCACCGGATATAATAACCCCGGCCGGGCCGAACACGGCAGACAGCGCTCTCTCGAGCTGCTTCGTGATATTGCTCAATACAGAGGCGTCGCACACCCGCTATGCTTCACTGACGAAGTAATGGATCATCAAATCCCTGAAGGGTTTAAACCCGTAAACATTGAATCCTACGATGGCACAACAGACCCCGCGGTTTGGATCGAAGATTATCTTCTCCACATCCATATGGCCCGCGGCAACGATCTCCACGCCATCAAGTATCTCCCACTCAAGCTTAAAGGACCAGCTCGGCATTGGCTTAACAGCTTGCCCGCAGAGTCAATTGGGTGTTGGGAAGACCTGGAAGCCGCATTCCTTGATAACTTCCAGGGCACATGTGTGCGACCACCAGACACCGATGACCTAAGCCACATCATTCAGCAGCCAGACGAATCGGCCAGACAATTTTGGACATGGTTCTTGACGAAGAAAAATCAAATCGTCGACTGTCCGGATGCAGAGGCTCTTGCAGCCTTCAAGCATAACATCCGTGACGAATGGCTAGCCCGGCACCTGGGACAGGAAAAGCCGAAATCTATGGCAGCCCTCACATCATTAATGACCCGCTTCTGCGCGGGAGAGGATAGCTGGCTAGCTCGCAGCAACAATCTCCGTAAAAATTTTGGCAGTCCGGATACTAAGGACAACAACGGCAGGTCACGTCGAAACAAAAACAAACACCGCATTAACGCCAACGACAAGGAGGATACGGCAGTCAACGCCGGATTCCGAGGCTCTAAACCTGGTCAACGGAAGAAGCCATTCAAAAGAACCACTCCGGGTCCGTCCAATTTGGACCGAATACTCGACCGCTTATGCCAGATACATGGCACCCCTGAAAAACCAGCCAATCACACTAATAGAGATTGCTGGGTGTTCAAGCAGGTAGGCAAGTTAATTGCCGAAAACAGCGACAAGGGGCTAAATAGCGACGACGAGGAGGAGACCCGACCGCCAAACAATAGAGGACAGAAGGGTTTTCCCCCACAAGTGCGGACGGTGAACATGATTTACGTGACCCATATACCCAAGCGGGAGAGGAAGCGCGCACTAAGGGATGTCTACGCGATGGAGCCAGTCGCCCCGAAGTTCAATCCATGGTCCTCTTGTCCGATCACTTTCGATCGAAGAGACCATCCGACCAGCATACGCCATGGCGGATTCGCCGCATTGGTTTTAGACCCAATTGTCGATGGATTTCACCTCACGAGAGTCCTGATGGACGGCGGTAGTAGCCTGAACCTGCTTTATAAGGATACAGTGCGCAAAATGGGCATAGACCCCTCAAGGATTAAACCTACAAAGACAACCTTTAAAGGTGTCATACCAGGTGTGGAAGCCAACTGTACAGGCTCAGTAACACTAGAAGTGGTCTTTGGATCCCCGGACAATTTCCGGAGCGAGGAGTTAATCTTCGACATAGTCTCGTTTCGCAGCGGCTATCACGCTCTGCTCGGACGAACCGCGTTTGCAAAATTCAACGCGGTGCCACATTATGCATACCTCAAGCTCAAGATGCCAGGCCCTCATGGAGTCATCACGGTCAACGGGAATACCGAACGGTCCCTCCGAACGGAGGAACATACAGCGGCTCTCGCGGCAAAAGTACAGAGCAGCCTCTTCAGGCAATTCTCGAGTCCGGCCGTTAAACGGCCGGATACAGCAAAACGTGCCCGAAGCAATACCAACCAAGACCACCTGGCGCGATCAGAGCACGCGTAGCAATGCGGCTCCAACCCCCGCCCGCGCATGATCGCAAGAATAACACTCCGCGTACATCATTACGCTTTGGAGATACCATGGGCGCAGGGGAAGGGGCACGATTGCAATGGACCCAGAGTGCGGTTCGACCACACCAGGGGCTCGCAAGTGTGCCCCCCTTTTTTTATTATTTATTATTTTCCTTCTTTGTGTACACAGGACTCCGGTAACCAGAGGCCCTGTCCGGCGGCGAACCTGCCGAACTCCTGATGTAACAGTCAGGGATGAAAGAAGGCTGCGACGAACACTCAGGTGGTCTCAATTACGAGCATTAAATTCGATTATATACACCAAGTCCGCAGCTCATCCCTGGAGGGGGACATGTTTACTTAGTCCAAATCCCTTGCTTACCGCACTATTTGTATCAGTCCGCACTCATAGCAGACTTCCTTTAATAAATAATGCAGCACTTTTCGACTGCAATTACATTACCTTTTATATATATGTTCATTACATGACATCTTGCACCCGTATATTCTGGTACGGCCTAATACACCAGGGGCATATGTTCCCCACATTGTGGTGTGATAAGTCCGAACACTTTCATAAGTGCGGCACCCCGAACTTATAGCATTATATGAATCAGCACCGAATCATGTCTTGGGTCAATAGTTGGGTTTGCCCGGCTCCCACGTTTTGGTGCCTTACGTTCCATTCTGTCGGCTAAGGTGGCACTGGGAGAACCACTGCGATTGCGCCCCGGTTGAGCCGGGCGAGCGCCTCAGTGGAGAAAGCTAAAACTGACCGACATGATAAGGCGAGAGACTGGTCGCTGTTCGAGAGGTTTCTTCGGGTCCTTAAAGACTCACGCCGCTTCGAGCGAAGTTCCGGACCATGTCCGACGAAGGCGTGGATAGCTCCCCGGATTCGGCCTTCCGAATACCAGGGGCTTCACCGAAATTTAAAATTATAGAATTCTATGGCTAAGTGAGAGTGTTCAAGCATTATAAGTCCGGTCGCCTTGTTCGTCGTGTTGAGCGCCTCCCTAGATGGACCCAAAAATGGGAACAAGAGTGCTCAAGGTTATCCCGAACACCCCAGCACTCGTGGCTTGGGGGCTGAAGCCAACGACTTGCCATCTCTCAGATTTTATAAACGGACGAACAGAAGGTAATATTTTAAATTAAAACAAGTGTTGCTCAAGGCGCATATGAACGCAGTTTTCAGCGCACAGGATAATACACAGCGAGTTTACTCAAAGATTACATTTCTAGGGCACTCATCTGCAATATCGCGGGCTCCCTTCAGGACAGTTTTATAATACATTTCAGGCGTGCGATACTCCTTGCCCGGTGGCGGTGGGTTCGTGAGAAGCTTCTCCGCATCCAACTTGCCCCAATGCACCTTTGTGCGGGCAAGGGCCCGACGAGCACCTTCAATACAGGCGGAGCGCTTGACGACCTCCACCCAGGGGCATGCATCCACCAGCCGCCGCACGAGGCCAAAGTAGCTCCCAGGCATGGCCTGTCCAGGCCACAGCCGGACTATAAGGCCCTTCATGGCCTCCTCAGCTACCTTGTGGAGTTCGACCAGCTGCTTCAGCTGGTCGCTTGGGGGTACCGGGTGTCCGGCCTCAGCGTACTGAGACCAGAAGACTTTCTCCGTCGAGCTCCCCTCCTCGCCACGACAGAATACGGCAGCATCGAACGCACTATGCGGCAGATCTGCAAACGCCCCTGGAGAGCTCCGAATGCGGGTAAGTGTCAGGTATTTTACATTAACATGCTTACTTTGTATGAAAAATGCCTTACCCGCCGCTATCTTCTTCACATCTTCAACCTCCTGAAGGGCCTTACGGGCCTCGGCCTTGGCAGACTTGGCACTTTCGAGAGCCGAGGAAAGCTCGGACTCTCAAGTCTTGGAGTCACGCTCCAAACTCTCATGCTTCTCCATGAGAGCCTGGAGCTCTTGCCGTACTTCCGCCACCCGTGCCTCTTGCTTCTCTCGCTCTTCCCGCTCTGCGGCCGCACTGCGTTCGGCCGCAGACACAGCCTCCTTTAGGGCTGCCACCTCGTTCGTGCCCCCTGCAATACCCATATTATCCTTGTTAATTTTATTGCAACCAAAATCCTTTTCTGTAAGGTAACTATTCAAAGTGGTGTGACTCACCTTCTTTGTCCTCGAGCTGCTTCTTGGCATGGCCGAGCTCTTGCTCGGACCACTCGAGATGCTTCTTCAACACATCGACCTCCGCCGATAGTGCGACAGAGGTCGGCAGAGCAGCCTACAAACCCATATTGACATATTTTAAGCAACCCTGCGTATATCTTGTTAGATCCTCAGTCTGGCTTTTCTTTCCGAACACCAAACTGAGCATCAGGGGCTACTGTCTATGCGGTATTACATTACATAATTTTAACTTCTTACCTCAAAGCCTGTTAGAAGGCTGCTGCAGGCTTCGGTCAGCCCGCTTTTGGCGAGATGAACCTTTTGAATCACCGCACTCATGATAGTGCGGTGTTCTTCCTCGATGGAAGCGCCTTTAAGCACCTCCAACAAGTTATCCGGCGCCTTCGGTTGGACGGAAGTCGCTGGTGTCACGGTCTTGCCCTTCTTTCGAAGGGGCCGCCCACCGGACTCTGGAACCACTGCGGGTTCCGATGTAGAGTCCGGCACAAAGTCCAGGAGGCAGCCTGACGGCGCCTCTGGAGCCTCCTCCTGATGGGTCCTTCTCTGGGATCCCACCTCGGCGTCCTCGTTGGCGCGGGGGGTAGAGGCGGTCGGAAGTGAATCCACATCCGACGGGGCCAACGACCCGCTCGATGAAGCAGGGAGATCATCATCGGCCGGTCTAGGGACAGAACGCGGCATTAGAAGGACACTACGCGACACGAAAGAAATTGCACATCAAGGATCTGGATACTTACGATCTTGCCGGACGCCTGGCCCTTGGAGGCCACTCATCTTCGCCAATGGTGGTGTTGGCGAAACTGTCCGGGGGGATAGTCCTCCCCCTCTTGGACCCTTCGGCCTCCCCTATTGGGGAAGCCTTCCTCTTCTTCTCTCCCTCCTCCGGGAGAGAGTCCTCCTCCTCCTCGTCGTCTTCGGGGGAGGAGTCCGCCTCGTCGTCGGACGCCTGATTGCGGGAACTCTTTCGAGTCCCCGCGGCCACCTTCTTGGTCTTCTTCTCCGGCACCACATGCGGTGCCGGAACCAGCAGCCCTGCTAAACGGGCGTTCTCTGGGTCTTCTCGCACTGCTTGGCCTTCTCCATCCATTACTGTCAAAGGAAAAGAGAGATTGAAACCCTCTTAGAATCGGTTTAATTACCACAAGTGTCCCGTAACGGGGTTGAATCACTTACCTCGTCAGCTGGATGCTGCAAGCAAAATCCGCGATCTTCCGTCGCGGATGCGGGGGCTTCGGCGCCCTTAAACAGCACCCTCCAGGCACCTTCGTATGTCGTATCGAAGAGCCCGCTCAGCGCCTGGTGCTGTTCCGGATTGAACTCCCATAGATTGAATACCCATTCTTGGCATGGGAGAATCCGGCGGATGAGCATGACTTGGACCACGTCGACGAGCCTGAGCTTATTGCTCACCAGCTTCTGGATGCAGGCTCAGAGTCCCGTCACCTCCTTCGGATTGCCCCACAGCAAGCCCTACTCTTTCCAGGAGGTGAGCTACGTGGGGACGCCAGATCTAAACTCGGGGGCCGCTGCCCATGTGGGCTTGCGCGGCTCGGTGATGTAGAACCACCCTGGTTGCCACCCCTTGACGGAGTCCACGAAGGCCCCTTCGAGCCAAAGGACGTTGGGCAACTTGCCCAACATGGCACCTCCGCATTCCGCTTGCGTGCCCTTCACAACCTTCGGCTTGACGTTGAAGGTCTTGAGCCACAGGCCGAAGTGGGGCCAGATGCAGAGGAAGGCCTCGCACACGACGATAAACGCCGAGATGTTGAGGATGAAGTTCGGCGCCAGATCATGGAAATCCAGGCCGTAGTAAAACATGATCCCCCGGACGAATGGGTGCAGTGGAAAGCCCAGTCCGCGGAGGAAGTGGGGAAGGAAGACGACCCTCTCATGGGGCCCAGGGGTAGGGATGAGCTGCCCCTCGTCGGGCAGTCGATGCGCGATATCGCCGGAAAGGTATCCGGCGCTGCACAGTTTGGTGATGTGCTCCTCCTTAACGGTGGAGGCCAACCATTTGCCTCCCGCTTCGGACATATTCGGAGAAGGTCGGGGCGAGATGCGCGAGCTTGGGCGTTGGAGCTTGAGTACGCGGAGATGGATAAGCAAAGGAGGAAGAAGGCGTAGGTGAGAAGGTAAATCCTTATCCCTTATATATAGGCGGACGAAGACTATGCGTCCCCACTGGCCTGATAAAACTCGCTTATCTCCCAAGTGCCACCATCAATGGCGCGGTTGGGTTACCCATGTCCGTATTGATGAGAATCCCGGAATAAGGGGAACACGATCTCTGCTTCGACAAGACGTGCCAAGGAAACCGCTTCGCTAAACGTGCTGAGGTGGTATAGTAAAAAACGATTCAAAAAAAAGCTTGGTAGCGGTGTGATGTCACACCGCATAATACGTCAGCTGATTGGACTGGTGTACATTTTATTCTCTCTACGATGGAATGTGGAATTTATTTTGCAGAGCCGGACACTATCCTGGTGTTCATGATCTTCTCTAGATTATTCAAGGGAGGAACCCGCCTTGCAATGCCGGACATTATGCGCGCCGGACTTATCGTCATTGAAGCCTGGTTTAGGGGCTACAGAGGGAGTCCTGGACTAGGGGGTGTCCGGACAGCCGGACTATCATTATCCGCCGGACTCCAAGAGTACGAAGATACAAGATTCAAGACTCCGTCCTGTGTCCGGATGGGACTTTCCTTGGCGTGGAAGGCAGGCTTGGCGATACGGATATGTAGATCTCCTACCATTGTAACCGACTCTGTGTAACCCTAGCCTCCTCCGATGTCTATATAAACCGGAGGGCTTTAGTCCGTAGGACAACATACATTACAACAATCATACCATAGGCTAGATTTAGGGTTTAGCCTCCTTGATCTCGTGGTAGATCCACTCTTGTACTACCCATATCATCAATATTAATCAAGCAGGACGTAGGGTTTTACCTCCATCGAGAAGGCCCGAACCTGGGTAAAACATCGTGTCCCACGTCTCCTATTACCATCCGCCTAGACGCACAGTTCGGGACCCCCTACCGGAGATCCGCCGGTTTTGACACCGACAGGGAGACTATCATTTGAAGCACAAGAGCAAGGAGTTCATCATCAACGCACCATTTGTTACTTCTTGGAGAGTGGTGTCTCCTAGATTGGCTAGGTGTCACTTGGGAGCCTCCGACAAGATTGTGGAGTTGAACCAAGGAGTTTGTAAGGGCAAGGAGATCGCCTACTTCGTGAAGATCTACCGCTAGTGAGGCAAGTCCTTCGTGGGCGACGGCCATGGTGGGATAGACAAGGTTGCTTCTTCGTGGACCCTTCGTGGGTGGAGCCCTCCGTGGACCCGCGCAACCGTTACCCTTCGTGGGTTGAAGTCTCCATCAACGTGGATGTACGATAGCACCACCTATCAGAACCACGCCAAAAACATCCGTGTATCCAATTGCGTTTGAATCCTCCAAAACCCTTCCCTTTACATTCTTGCAAGTTGCATGCTTTACTTTCCGCTGCTCATATACTCTTTGCATGCTTGCTTGTTATGTATTGTGAACTTTAAACTTGTGCCTAAACTCCACTTAAACTTAAAGAAGTTAAAAACTGCAACTTTGATACTTAGTGTCTAATCACCCCCCCTCTAGACACCTCTTCTCAAGGTCCTACACCCTCATCCAAGATGTCTCGTTATGGTACCATGGCAACTCAACTCCTCGCTACGTTGACAACCGTTCACCACCTTCTTAATCGTGAAATTGTTGTCTACCTAGTGAACCTTTGTCATCTGCTTCACTCCATTTCTTTGGATGTGTGCTTCGCGTCTCAACTCGTGAGATGTTTCGGTGTCTCACCCCATGAGTTGATCCTGAGTTGTTCGATCTTCGAGAAGATCGATCCTTGTAGAATTTCCCCTTTCCTCTCGTTGCCATGTTGGTTGAAGTTCCCAAAGCAAGACGACGAGACAAAGATGGTGATCGAATCAACATTCTCATGAAGTGCACCCTGGATCGTGAAGACTGTGTTAGTTTGCGTTTCCCCTTTCAATCTTACCCTACGCTTGAATCTCGGGACGATATTCTTGTTTAGTGGGGGTGAACTGTCACAACCCTAGCTTTAGCTTTGCTTGTGGCTAGTCTTGGTTGTTGCATCATGTTTAAATTTTGCTTAAAGCTGAAATGGGGATTGTCTAAATCCTAGCACCAAATGAATTCAACTAGATTCAAATAAAAACATTTTCAAAGAACCCAAAAATGCCTTTAAAAATGTTCATGATTTCTGATAAAGGTGAAAACCTTTGCCAACAATGATGGCCATATTTTTAGGTCATTTTTGGATTTTTGAGTTAATTCATAAGTATTTGAATTTGGACATTTAAATCTTATAAATATTTCTAAATGTTCAAATAATCCTGGAAGTACTTGGGGGCTGTTGGAAATAATTCAAATAGTGCCTATAAATTATTTCAGGATTTTATGAAGTGATTTAGTATTTTACTAAATCCAAAAACAAAGTTGTATGATAGAAAACAAGAAATATGAGAGAGAGAGAAGAACTACCTGGCCCACCTACCTGTAGCCGGCCCATCTCGCAGGCCCAGCCAACCTGGCGCCTTTTGTCGTCTTCCACCCTGAGCCAGTAGGCAGGGCGTGTGGCCGCCGTGCACGCACACACGCGCGCCACCTCCTGCTTCCCGCCGCTGCCCTGGTGCGCCTGGAGATGCCACGACACCCCTCGGACCCTTTGCACCTCTCCCCTCTCTCGCTGGACCTCCTCCCCCTCCTCTGCATCTTTCCGGGGCGCCACCGAGCACTGCCGTTGCCACTGCCTGCTGCTGCCGCGGCCACCGTCTCCCCCCTCGACCCCTCGTCGTGCCTGCGAGCTCCGTCTCGATGTCCTCGTCCTCCCTGTCAAGCCACGCACCTCCGGACGGCCTCCATTGTCGCCACCATCGGCTTCCTCACCGCTGGCCGCCATGGATATCCACCGCCCGCTCGTCGTCCGCTGGGCCTCCCCCGAGCCACCGAGCTGCTCTTCGACCTCGCTGTGAGCCCCGGGGTATTTCCCCTCACCACTCCCTCTCTGGTCCGTCCCCTAGCTAGCTACGCCGCCATGGCTGTAGCTCGCCATCCGCCATGGCCAGCGAGCCCCGCGCTCCCGAGCTCCTGCATTTGCGTTCGTTGCACCAGCGTGCTCCTAGTGACCCCAGGAACCCGTCGAGCCCCTCAGCTGATCTCGCCGTGCCGTGTAACGCCGAACCTGACCCCATCGGAACTCTGGCCGCCGCCGTGAGCTTGTTTCCGGCGAGCTCCGGTCACCCCGTGACCTGCCGCTGCCTGTGCTGGATGCGCGGGCGCAAGGGTATGCCCTGGTACCCTCAGCAAGCCAAACCACCGCCCGTAGCGTGTTTCCGAGCCACGCCGCCATCGTTTTGGTCGCCGCCGGCGAGGTCCCGGTGACGCTGATGTGGCGCCGTCATTAGGGGATATTGACCCAGCAAATTAACCCTCTCTCACACTGATAGCTGGGTCCCACTTCCTAACTAAACACAATTTATTTTCTGTTAAAGTTTAAGTAACCCCAGTGGGCCCACGAGTCAGCTTTGACCAAGCTGACGTGGCCGTTGACTCGGCACACACGTCAGCTAGTCTAGCCAGCACCATGACACTGACCAGTGGGACCCACTGGTCAGGTTTGACCCGAGGAAGCCCTGTTGACCTGCTGAAGTCAGCATGACCTAATGCTGACGTAGTAACCATTTTCTGGAATTAAAATAAATCAGAAATGATCTATAAATTTCAGAAAATGATCTAAACTTCTGAAAATGATAGAAATTCAACCGTTACTCCAAATGAAATAAGTTATATATGAAAAATGATCAGAAAAATCCAATCTATCCATCTGCCTCGAATTCATGCATGTTTAAACAACTTAAACCTGATGTTTAAATCAAAACATGATAATGCACTTTATTAAGTCATAGTTTCAATTTGAACTTGAACCTTGGGTTCAAACTAAGTCAAACACATCTGATTATAGTTGCATTAGCCCAACACACTCATTTTGCCATGTCTCATATTGTGCATTGCACTGATTGTGTTCCCTTATGTGTTGCCGGTATTTGTCCCCTCTCGATAGACGTGATACCGACGATGAGATCGATGACACCGATTGAGAGCTATAATATCTTCAGAAGTGCCAGGCAAGCAAAACTCCCTTGTTCATTCCGATACAATCCCACTCTCTCACTCCTGCTCTATTTTACTGCATTAGAACAACAACGATACAACTATTACTTGCTGCGGTAGTTGAACCCCTTTTCCTCTGCATGACCTGTCATTGCCACAGTAAATAGATGAAACCCACTAGCATGAGTAGGAGTTGTTTGAGCCCTGATGTGCCTACTCATTCATGCTTGTTTGTCATGCCTGCTACTGCTTAGAGTCGAGTTAGGTCTGATTCATCGAGGATGAATCAGAGGTGGGTGAACATGTCCTACTGTGTGTGAGCTAAGTGTGTGAACACGATTTGGTAAAGGTAGCGTTGAGAGGCCATGTAGGAGTACATGGTGGGTTGTCTCATTGAAGCCGTCCTCAGGAACTGAGTTCTGTGTTTGTGATCCATGAACAGCTACTACCACTCTTTGGGATCCTTAATTGACCCTCTCGGCTTCTTAACCACCCTTGTCCTCTGTCCAGCAGTTGCAAGTAATTTCTGGTGTTTGTAGTATGCTGGAGGCCGTGGGCAGTGCTGACCCGAGGGGTGGGCTGTGATGCGGCAGGCACGTGGTCGAGTATGCCGGGTGCCCGTTTGGTGTCGCGGAACCCTGTACACAACCATCGGGGCCGTATGTGGAAACCTCAGCCGGACTCCCTGCGGATGGAACCTGAATAGGCGATAAACCTGGACTAGAGCCTTGAGTGTTTAGGTAGGCCGTGGCCGACACCCTTGCCAGGATTCCGCTTGAAGGTTGCCGAGATACATGACGTGTACATGGCGGTAAGTGGCAAGAGCGTGTGTGAAGAAGTACACACTTGCAGGGTTAACATCATCTATTCGAATAGCCGCGTCTGCGATAAAGGACCTCTGGGTTGCCTATACAGTTCATAGACAAGTGAAAGTGGATACTTTAAAATGTGCAAGATAAGCGTGAGTGCTATGGATGGCGTTCTCGTAGGGAGACGGGAGCGGATCCATAGTAGTGTATTGATATGGTGAATATGTGGACTCGTGTGCGCCACCTCAAAGAGTTACTTGCAGTCGTAGTTCAGGTTAGCCACCGAGTCAAAGCTGGCTTGCTGCAGTTAAACCCCACCATCCCCTTGATTGATAATGATGCATATGTAGTTATTTCTGATGTAAGTCTTGCTGGGTACATTTGTACTCACGTTTGCCTATTTTATGTTTTGCAGAGAGACTTTAGTCTCACTAGTAGTTCCACGTGGACTTCGATGTTTAGCTTGTTACCTCAGCTACGATCTTGTGCCTCGGCAGGATCTGGTAGATAGTCAGGCTTCTTAGCCTTTTTCATTTATAGATGTCCGTACTCATACATGTTAAGCTTCCGCTTGTGCTTTGACTTGTATGCTCTAAATGTTGGGTCATGAGACCCATGTTTGTAATATCTCGCTCCTCGGAGCCTAATGAATAAAATGCTTGAGTTGTAGAGTCATGTTGTGACGCCATGTTGTATTTGCACATATCGAGCATATTGTGTGTATGTTACAGAAATGCTTGGTATGCGTGGGATCTGACTATCTAGTTGTTTATCCTTGGTAGCCTTTCTTACCGGGAAATGTCTCCTAGTGCTTCCACTGAGCCCTGGTAGCTTGCTACTGCTCCGGAACACTTAGGCTGGCCGGCATGTGTCCTTCTTCGTTCCTGTGTCTATTCCTTCGGGGAAATGTCACACGGTGTCTACTGGAGTCCTGTTAGCCTGCTACTGCCCGGTTAACCGGAGTTCTGCTAGCCCAGTTGCTACAGCCCGGATTCACTCGCTGATGACCGACATATTCGTTGTTGGGTCATGTATGCCTGTCCCTGTAAGTTAGTGCCACTTTGGGTTTACGACTAGCCATGTCAGCCTGGGTTCTTTGTCATATGGATGCTAGCGACACTATCATATACGTGAGCCAAAAGGCGCGAACGGTCCCGGCCCTGGTAAGGAGACACCCGTGGGAATACCGTGCGTGAGGCCGCAAAGTGATATGAGGTGTTACATGCTAGATCAGTGTGGCATAGGATAGGCGTCCTGACAGCAAGCGCAGGCGCGGAGTAACGAGGCATCAGGTAAAGGTTTCCATATCGGTGCAACAAGACCAAGAGTAGCAAGACGGCAGGATGGAGGTCATCGAGGAGCCCAAGACGGCGTCATCACCAGTGCCTTTAACAGGTGAAGACCACCTTTAGTCAAGATAGCTTGTACTAGTTGTACCCTTTCAAATTGGCCGTTGTTGGATCCCTTCCCGCTCAATATTTGGGAAGAGGACCAGGGCCTCTATAAATAGGACTAGCCACCACAGAAGAGGAGATCGATCAATTCCTCCCCGAGCAACCCACGAAGCACAAGAACACCTCTCCTCGTGAGGCTGTTCTTCCCTTGTACTGTTCATCATCAGCCCAAGAGGCAATCCACCACCACCACCACACATGAGTAGGGTATTAAACCACAACGGTGGCCTAAACCTGTATAAATCTTCTGTCTCTTGTGTTATGAGTTCATCGAGCTAAGCTTAGGGATTGCGGCGAGGCTGAGAGCGAGATTCGGTAGGGGGAAATCTTTGTGAGCACCCAAGTGTTCGAACCTCAAGGGTTTTGCCGGAACCTGAAATCCGACATTTGGCATGCCAGGTAGGGGTGCGCCAAAGTCTTCCTTCCGCTGATCTGCATCTCATCGCTCCGTCGCATCCATGTCTGACGCCCGCCGAGCCCGCGCTAAGCGCCGGGCCTCTCTCGCCGCTCACGTCGCCTAGACGGCTCCTGTCGGCGGGCCTCCCCGTTGTTCTCCGTCGCCTGCCGCCAACGCCGCCACCGGCCCGGCGGGAAACAAGCAGCAAGCATCCTCGCGGCACCCCTCGGTGCGGCGGATGGCCGCACCGCCACTCCATCGCTGACCCCAGCTGGTTCGTCGTCCCACGCTCGTCGCGCCGCCATGGACACGTAGGCCGCGCTGCTTATGGCATGTGAGCTCCTGCATTACTGCCCCATCAACGACCTCTACGAAGAATGGCTCGCTCGCATCACCGAGCTCGTCAGCGCCGCAGGGGGCTCTCCCGCGCCATCCCTCTTGCCGCCTCGCCCTCCGCCAGACATGGGCGAGGCAGCTCATGGAGCGCCTCCACCACCTCTGCACCAGGACGGCGCCCTGGCGCCAAGGCACGCGGCCCCTGGGCATGACCCACCGTGTCCAGCGCCCGCGTGACAAGAAGGAGGAAGCTGCCAAGAAATCGCTCGGCCTCGAGAAGGCGCCCCCATGTTCCCTGCACCGGCGCGACAAGACCACGTGCTGCCAGTGGCGGCAGTGCGCTGGTACCATCAAGAGCAAGATCCACGTCAGCAAAGGGCCCCAGTGACCACAACAGGTTGCCATGCCTTCACCCTCGAGCTGCGTAGCATCGCCTGGCTGGGCAAGTTCAAGCCGGACCTACCTCCTCGCTACGACGGTACCCCCGACCACGCGGAGTTCTTGCAGCTCTACGAGCTGAGCATCGAGGCGGCCAACGGAGACGAGAAGGTTATGGCGAAATGGTTCCCCATGGCGCTCAAGGACGGTGCCCGCTTGTGGCTCCTGAACCTGCCTCCCGGCTCGATCTCCTCCTGGGACGAGATGCGCGGCTGCTTCATCGCCAACTTCCAGGGCACTCGCGACCGCCCCCCGGCCACGGGTGACCTGCGCCACATCAAGCAACAACCTGGGGAGACCCTGCAGAAATACATCAAGCGCTTCAACAGTGTCCGCCTCAAGATCCCCATGGTGACGGACGAGGCCATCATCTCAACGTTCTCGGATGGCGTCCGTGACATCAAGATGAAGGAGGAGCTCGTCATCCACGAGGAGTTGTGCACATCCCTGGAGCTGTTCAACCTGGCGACCAAGTGCGCAAGAGCTGAGGAGGGACGCCTCTCCCTCCTCGAGCTCCCTGCTGCCGACCTAGAAGAAAAGAAGACCAAGGCCAAGGACGTGAAGCGCAAGGGAGTAGCTGCGCTCACAGCGGAACCAGACACGAAGTGCGGCAGGGACCAGTCGGAGTCGTCCAAGGGCAGTCGACCGTTCTGCGCCTACCACAACCATCACACCCATAACACCAATGATTGCCAGGAGCTCAGGGCTGTTCGAGAGAGACGCTTCGGTCGACACCCCAAGCGCAACGACCGGGGCTATGGCCGAGGAGGAGGAGGTGGCGGAGGATGATGGGATGACTGTGGCCCTCGTGAGTAGTGTCGTGACCGACCTCGTGAGGATCGCTGGTAGGACCAGCCTCGCGAGGGCACCTGGAGGGACCAGCCTCGCGAGGGCACCTGGAGGGATCAGCCTCGTGAGGACCGCCCCCAGGGCAATGCAGGCCTTCCTCCACCGTCGTTTCCGCCAAGAAGGAATGACGACCATCATCAGGACGAGGGGGCTGGGGGCTTCCAGAAGCCACGTGCTATCGCTTGCATCTTGGGCGGAGCTCACGCCCTAGCCTCTCAGCGCATCTTCTAGCAGTTTGCTCGCGAGGTGAATGCAGTCCTCCCCAGGCTCGAGGCCACACGCCTACTTAGGTGGTCCAAGTGCGCCATCACCTTCAGCTCGGCGGATCAACTCACATGCGCCGCTATTGCTGGCGTCCTCCCGATGCTCTGTTCCCCAATCATCAGCAACATGCAAGTCACCAAGACCCTCATCGATGGCGGCGCATGGCTTAACATCCTGTCCGTTGAGATGTTCGCAACTTTCAAGTGCCATACGATCAGCTCCATCCGACCAAGCCTTTCTCAGGAGTTATAGACGATTCCACCACCTCGATAGGGCAGGTCCGCCTCCCTGTCACCTTCGGACAGCGCGACAACTGCCGCACCGAGCTCATCGACTTCAACGTCGCCCACATCCACCTATCGTACAATGCCATCCTCGGGTATCTAGCCCTGGCCAAGTTCATGGCAGTGACCCACCACGGATACAACGTCCTCAAGATGCCAGGAAGTGGCGGAATCATCACGGTCCCCTGCGAAGAGAGGGATGTGGTGTGCTCCCTCGAGCGTGCCTTCCAAGCTGCAGCAATCGAGGACCCGGACAACAAGGGCAAGAACCCTCTTGAGGCCATCCCCAAGAAGAAGAAGCAACCGCCCCGCACAAGGCCTCAGGAGGCCAGCATCTCGGATGGTGTCGCGTCAGGATCAGCGCCTGTTCTTGGGGTGCCTCCTTCCATCGCATAGGAAGTAGCGCCCTCCTCGGGTAGGGCTCGAGGGCACTCTTGTGGAGAGCCTCAGACCTTGCGAACATCAAGAGGGAGGCGCTCGGGCACCACTTGGAGGCGTGCTTCGCGGCATGTTTCCCTCAGGAAGGCACAGGGCGTGGGAGCCCAACCTTTAGTAGTTCATTGCAAAGACCACTCTGGAGCTTCAACAAGCAAGGGCCGTGCACGGCGACCGTGTCGGGGCGTATCTCTCTGTGGCCACGAGCACCTATGGGGCACGGGGGGCCCCTTCTAGTCCGGCAAGGGGGGCGGAGGCCGCGCGCAGAGCAGATCGAGGTCGGGCGCGCGCTGGGGAGACGGGACGATTTTTACCCAGCTTCGGAGCTCTCCGGAGAGATAAAACTCCTACTGCTGCTTTGTGTTCGTATTCGATCTTGCTCGAGGGTCCGAGCGTATGGTGGTGTTGCCTATGTCCCAAAAATGGACCGAACCCCTTCTACGTGCGCATGGGCCTCCCTTTTATAGTCTGAACGGGGCACCAACAGGTGGCAGCGTAAGAAGAGGGGGTAGAAAGGTAAAAACGCAGGTTGGTGTAACAGTGACCAACAGTGTCCCCCACCTAACTCTGACGGCAGGGGACAAGGGCATTTAATGCCCATCTGGTCGCCCCAACAGTGCAGAGAAGCGACCGTCAAGTGAGCCACCGGTTACCACGATGGCGTCTCTGTCAGCTCCGCTCGCCACCTCGCCCCGCATGGCTGCGTAGTGCCTCGCCACGTGCCCTTGGGATGGCCCTGTGATGACACGTCGCCGGATGCGCTGGAGTTTGGGTGGCAGTCTTGCCGCGGCAAGTGCCTTGCCGCGGCCCTTCTCTTGTTGTGCCGGCAAGCTTGCCGGCCGTCGGGCCTTGCCGGGACGCGCGGGGCGCCGCGGCAAGTCTTCTGGTGGTGCCTTGGTTGGCCTTCCCGGCAAGCTCCTCTTGCCGGGGCCTTTGTTTTCTTCCCGGCCAACTTCTCTCGCCGGGACCTTGGTTGGCCTTCCCGGCAAGCTCCTCTTGCCGGGGCCCTGGTTTGAGTACTTTGATCTTGAATGGTATCAAAGTAGCCGTGGAGGATCTTGGCGGACGCCCGGCAAGCCTTGCCGCGGGGGGGGGGGGGGGGGGGGCTACGACTGCCCGTGCACAAGTTCGGGGTGCTAAGGTACCCTCCTACTTTAGTACACCGACAGAAGCCCCCGGGCCTGGGCCATACACGGTGCCGAGCATTGTTGGGCCAGGCCCAAAACAGTGCATGGGCACACGTGGCCTGGGTCCACACAGAATCGGACTCCGTGTCCACCGCGTACGCCCAGACTGGCACGCGTCAAACGCGGCGTCGTGGGAGACGCGGGCGGCGCGTGCGGGGCTGAGCCTCGCGAGCATGCATCAAGCCATGATGAAGGGGACGGCTCACGCCCTCCTTCCTAAATGGAGGTAGGCGTGGGGGCGTGGCGCATTTACTGGACGGGGCCAGTGCGCGGCTTTTGAGGCGTCCACTCCCATGCTCACGGGGTGGGGCGAGATCGCCTCACCCGTCTACTCGGCGCTGCATCCCTGCCACGCAGCTCCCATGCGCTTGGGGTCACGGGCGGTGAGATTGGGAATCTGGGCCGGCGTGAGTAGAGGCAGCGGGTCGGTCCAGATTCCCTGCTCTCCCGTGCCTTGATTCGCCGAGCAGGGCGGCCGGGCTCCCACCCTGCTCCTTTATAAAGAGCAGGAGGGGGGCACGGAAGCCCGCACTCCCTCATCTCCTTCTTTCTTTTAACTTCTGCTCCCCTTCCTCCCACTCGCCATGGAGAAAGGGAACCCTGGCCCTTCGTCGGTGGCGGCGAGGGTTGCCGCCAGACAGCGCACCTCTCCCTCTCTCGCTCCTGCGGTGGCAGAGCCAGCCGCGAGGGGAAGAGGGAGGGGGCGAGGCCGTGAACGAGGTCGAGGGCGTGGCCGAGGCACTCGGGGAAGAGGCGGCCGGGGTGGTGCGCCACCCCCGTCTCCGCCAGCGGCTCCTCCCCTCGAGGTGGTCCACATCGGGGACGACCCCTGGGAGTTCTTCGTCAGGCTGCGCCGGGCACCTCGTCGACGACTCCGGCTTCCGGCTCCGTTTGCGAGCGTGATGGAACCGGACCCGCCCGAGATGCTGGAGTTGCGCATGAGGGGCTGCGGGATCAGCGGCACTCGAGTCAGTGTCGTATCCCCAGCCCCCGGCGTGATGTACTTTGATCGAGGGTGGAAGACGTTCGCCCGCATCCACAGCTTGACGACGGGGTTTACCCTCCATTTTAAGTTAATGGAGGGCGACCTTCTCGCCGTCAAGGTCTTCGGGGACTCCGGCATCCGGGCGAGATGCTGCGTGGACAGCTCCTCCGATAGCGAAGGCCCCTCCTCGAGCGAGAGTGACGAGGAGGGGAGCGACAGCGACGACGAGGACGGCGGGTCCGACTAGGCGTCAGACGCCGTCTCGCACGCCACCGGCGACCCCATCATCCGGGTTGCCGGCCTTCTGAACTCCCCGGGGCCGTCTCCTTGGGCGGCTGGCGTAGGGAGGCTGCGGAGGAGGAAGGGGGGTGGCGGCAAGGCCGTCAAGTCGGAGTACGAGGGCGAGGTGCCCTCGACAGCATGCTGACGTCCTGCCGCCCCGTCTTCGAGCTCTGCCTCCGGCGCCTCCGTCTCCGCCAAGCTCCTGGCCGGCCCCCGGGGTGTTCTCTTGGTGTTTCTGGCACCCGTATTTCGCCTAGGCGCTCCTTTTGTCCTCCCCGACAAGCTTCTCTTGCCGGGGCCTCCTTGACCTACCTCCTGAAGAGAGAAACAGGAGAGGGATCACGGGCACCTTATCTTTTAATTTGTAAGCCTTCGGGCCTTAGCTGTATTTAAAATCTGTAATCCTCTCTATCATGTTTTTCATCCTCTATGGACTTGTACTAAAATGGGATGTTTTTTTAATGAAAATAGGGGAAAGCTTGCCGGATTAAGTCCTTTACTTGATTTTGTGCCTTGTATGTTTTCACCCTACGCTTTTAGGGAACTTGCCGGCGCGGGCACCTTGCCGTGAGCGCCGAGTGCGGAACGTCGGCAACGGAACTGCAACCGACAGGAAACCTTGTCGCGGAGCTAGTCGCGGCTTACTTAAGTCGTTGAGCGGACTCGAAACGATAGTAAGGCAACTAGCTACGAGTTGGTTCTCTGCCGGCGGTGCCGCGACCGACAAGAAACCTTGTCGTTGAGCTAGCCGCAGTTCACCTAAATTGTCGAGCGGACTCGAAACAACAGTCGGTGCGTGACTAGCTACGAGCCGGTTCCTCCGTGCACAAGTTTTCTTTCATACAAGGCATGAACGTTCAAGGACGTGGCCTCGCTTCCCCCAGTCCATAAGAGGATGCATGACGAGGGATAAAAAAAACTTATCTGATACTACAGCCCCTGGTGATTCTGGCTTGCCGGGGGTGAACCTTGGTATTCGCAGCTCCCGGCAACTTTGGCCCGCCAAGACCCAGGTGCCGGTGCGCCTTGCTTTGTCCTTGCCGCCGGCGTCGCAGCCCCCGGGGACCCTGACTTGCCGCGTAGGGATCTTGGTACTCGCAGCCCCCAGCGATGCTGGTTTGCCGGGGCCCAGGGGCCAGTGTGCCCTTCTATTCTTTCCTTGTCGCTGTCATTTTAGTCACAAAAAATAACTAAGACAGCGCCGTAATAAGTTACTCTTTGCAATGTAACTCTAAGTTGGGCAATGCAACGCCATGTTTCGCCCTTTGTATGTTTACACTCTACGCTTCTAGGGAACTTGCCGGCGCTAACACACTTGCTGAGTGCGGAACGTCAGCAGCCTGCTGGCGGTGTTGTACCCGGCAAGAAACCTTCTTGGGCCAGTTGCAGCACACTTGTATTGTTGAGCGGACTCGAAAACAAAGCAAGGGCGCAACTTAACCACGAGTTAGCTCCTCTGCGCACAAGTTTATCATACAAAGGACGTCCCATGGCAAGGCTTGCTACGTTACATCCTCTACTTCATCACATCCCTTGTACGTTTTTACTCTACGCTTCTAGGGAACTTGCCGGCGCTAACACACTTGCTGAGTGCGGAACGTCAGCAGCCCGCTGGCGGTGTTGTACCCGGCAAGAAACCTTCTCGGGCCAGTTGCAGCGCACTTGTATTGTTGAGCGGACTCGAAAACAAAGCAAGGGCGCAACTTAACCATGAGTTGGTTCCTCCGCATACAGGTTTTTCGTACAAGGGACGAACGTTCGAGGAATATAACATAAGAGCTTAGAACTAAAAACTGTTATGCACTCAAGCTCGGGTGACTTAGCTTTTCTGTTTTCCGCGGTCCGGCGAAGCCGCACTCCTCCCTTGATTTCCTCCCTTGTACGTTTTCACCCCCTCGCGCTTTCAGGGAACCCGCCGGCGCAAACACACTTGCTGAGTGCGGGACATCAGCAGCCCCCTGGCGGTGTTGCTTCCGGTAGGAAGAACTCGTCGGGCTAGTTGCGGCGCGCTTTCATCGTTGAGCGGACTCGAAACGGATCAAGGGCGCAACTTAGCCTCGATTGGACCCTTCTGCGCACAGGTTCTTCGTACAAGGTACGGATTCTCAGGGAATACAATTCAAAAGCTTGAAACTGGACGCTTTCTTCGCCCTACTGGCTGGTGGAGCTCGATGGCGCATCCTCGACGGCAGCGCGGCACTCCGGGGAGGCGTGCTTGCCAGAGCAGATACCAGAGCTGTTCTTGCCGGGCTTAGTCTTTGGCGGCTCTGCCTTTGCCTTCTTGCACTTGCCGGTGGAGCTCGATGGTGCGTCCTCGATGGCAGCGCAACACTCCGGGGAGGTGCGCTTGCCGGAGTGGGCATCAGAGCTGCACTTGCCGGACTTGAGTTTCTTCTTCCCCCGGGGAGTTCCAGCGGCAAGTGGCTCGCACTCTGCTGCGGCTGCTGCTTCCCGGTAGATCTTGTCGCCGCAGATGAGTGCATCCCTCTTGTCACCTTGGATAGAAATGACACTCATCGGGCCAGGCATCTTGAGCATATTGTATGCGTAGTGAGAGGCCGCCATGAACTTGGCGAGTGCGGGTCGGCCGAGTATCCCATTGTAGGGTAATGGGATATCAGCCACGTCAAATGTGACCCTCTCCGTCCTGAAATTCAGTTCGCTGCCAAACGTCACTGGCAATGTGATCTTCCCCTTGGGCTTGCTTCTTCCCGGATTTATCCCTTGAAAGGTACCAGTCTCTTCGAGCTCGCTATCGGGGATCTAGAGCTTCTTGAGCACTGCGGAGGAAATCAGGTTCAGGCCGGCCCCGCCGTCAACCAACATTTTTGTGACCTTGAGGTTGCGGATTGTTGGTGAGACCAACATCGGCAAGCACCCGACTGCAGTGATGCGATCAGGGTGGTCCTCAACATCGAAGATGATGGGCGTGCCGGACCATTTCAGAGGCTTGCGCGCCTCGACGGACGGCTCCGCTGCATTCACCTCTCGCACCCACTCCTTGAGTTGACGGTGCGAGGCGTGCAAAGAGGCGCCGCCGTTGATGCACAACACCTCTGTCGCCTTCTGAAACCCTTGGTCATCGGTCTCATCTTCCTCCATCTCATCCTCCTCATCCTCATCTTCGTCCTTGTCGCGGCCGCGGGGAGGCCTATCTCCTTGCCGCGGCTTGGACTTGCCGCGGTGTCCTCCCCGGGCGGGAAGCTTCTTGCCGGATCCTCCGCCACCTCCCTGGGCTCTCTCCTTATCGCGGCGATCGTACTCGGCTTTCTGTAGCTCCGCCATCTCTTCGACTTTCTTGCAGGTTTGGAGATCGTGGCCCTTGGTGCGGTGGATCTTGCAATACCGCTTGCCGGAGCCATCCTGCTTGTCGGCGGCTACCACAGCCTCGCCGGAGTCATCGGCCTTGGCATTGTCGGAGCTGCCTCCATTGCCGGAATGCTCAACAGCTAGCACATCCTTAACCTTTCTCTTCCTGTTGTTCCGTCTCCGGTTCTTCCTTGCTGGGGCGGCATCCTCACTCTCAGATCCTTCTGCTCCTGCAACCTCTCCGGGGATTTTCCTCCCCTCCTCAGCCCGTGCACACTTGTCGGCCAGAGCATAGAGCTCGCTGACGTTTCTGATCTTGCACATCGCCATCTCCTCCCTCATCCTGCGGTTACGCACGTTCTGATGAAACGCGCTGATAACTGTGGCAGGGTGGACGTCTGGGATGTTGCCCTGCACCTGGCTGAATCTCTATATGTACTTGCGCAGGGGCTCCCCCTCCTTCTGGACGAGCAAGTGGAGGTCACTCTCCTGGCCATGAGGCTTGTGGCCACCCGTGAAGGCGCCGACAAACTGATGACACAGGTCCGCCCACGAAGAGATGGAACCGTCCGGCAAGTGCATGAGCCAAGATCTGACATTGGGCTTGAGCACCAGCGGGAAGTAGTTGGCGAGGATCTTCTCATCGCGCCCTCCGGCAGCCTGCACCGCGATGGTGTAGATGCTGAGGAACTCCGATGGATCTATCCTGCCATCGTACTTCTCGGGCACGTCTGGCTTGAAGTTCTTGGTTTTGGGCCACTGGACTTGCCGCAGCTCGCGGGTGAACGCAGGGCAACCTGCCGCGTATGGCAAGTCGCCTGGCTCCCCTAGTGCATGCATGTCGACAGTGGGCCCAGCACGCTGGTCAGATTGACATCGCGTTTCCCTTCTGCGCTTGATGCGAGTGCGAGCGTCTTCGTGCTGCCGTTCTTGGAGAACGTGGCGTTGATCGCGTCGGGTTTGCGGGTCCGACGACGCGGTGGAGTCGCCGTCGGGGTTGGTCCGACGAGCCGGTGATCTTGGCCTTCGGGGCTGGGAGTGCACGGAGGTGGCACCCCCAGCGGTCTTGTCGGCGTCGGCTTGCGCCTTGCCGGGGCCTCGATACGCTCGGTTGCCGGGGCTTGTCGCCGTTGGCGAAGCTGATGAGGTTGTATATGGTCATCCTCCAGTCGTCGATCTTGTGCGGCGCCGGAGGGTAGTCTAGAAGCAGCTGGGCTTGGGCCAGCGCTTCCTCTGCTGTCTTGGGTGGCGGTGGCGACGGGCGGCGCGAGGAGCGGGATGTGCTCGGACTCCCAACTGGATTGGCAGGGGCAACACCCCGCCCGGGCGATCATACCTCGCTCGCGCCAGCATGCGGGCGTGCGTGCTGACCTCGAATGTCCCGCGACCCACCAGCTTGGCCTTGCTCCAATGCGAGCACGGTGCTAGGTGCACCGGGGCGTTGTTGACCTTGCACCTCCTGGGAAGGGTGCGGTGTCTGCACGGTCGCCGACGCTTGCGGGGCCTTGTTTTTGGATCTGGTGACGACGTGAGTCCCACCGTCGGTGCCCGCTCCTCCACCGGCGTCCACTCCACCGCCCGTTTGCTCCGGCAGTGGTGGCGGAATCGATGTAGACGGAGCGGCCACCTCCGAAGGCTTCTTCTTCGGTGGCATGTTGATGAAGGCGTTGATGCAGCGCGCGCGGAGACCGGATCAGATGCTCACGACTTCGACGCGCCCCCTACCTGGCGCGCCAAAGATGTCGGGGCGTATCTCTCTGTGGCCACGAGCACCTATGGGGCACGGGGGGGCCCTTCTAGTCCGGCAAGGGGGGCGGAGGCCGCACGCAGAGCAGATCGAGGTCGGGCGCGCGCTGGGGAGACGGGACGATTTTTACCCAGCTTCGGAGCTCTCCGGAGAGATAAAACTCCTACTGCTGCTTTGTGTTCGTATTCGATCTTGCTCGAGGGTCCGAGCGTATGGTGGTGTTGCCTATGTCCCAAAAAATGGACCGAACCCCTTCTACGTGCGCATGGGCCTCCCTTTTATAGTCTGAAGGGGGCACCAACAGGTGGCAGCGTAAGAAGAGGGGGTAGAAAGGTAAAAACGCAGGTTGGTGTAACAGTGACCAACAGTGTCCCCCACCTAACTCTGACGACAGGGGACAAGGGCATTTAATGCCCGTCTGGTCGCCCCAACAGTGCAGAGAAGCGACCGTCAAGTGAGCCACCGGTTGCCACGATGGCGTCTCTATCAGCTCCGCTCGCCACCTCACCCCGCATGGCTGCATAGTGCCTCGCCACCTGCCCTTGGGATGGCCTTGTGATGACACGTCGCCGGATGCGCTGGAGTTTGGGTGGCAGTCTTGCCGTGGCAAGTGCCTTGCCGCGGCCCTTCTCTTGTTGTGCCGGCAAGCTTGCCGGCCGTCGGGCCTTGCCGGGACGCGCGGGGTGCCGCGGCAAGTCTTCTGGTGGTGCCTTGGTTGGCCTTCCCGGCAAGCTCCTCTTGCCGGGGCCTTTGTTTTCTTCCCGGCCAACTTCTCTCGCCGGGACCTTGGTTGGCCTTCCCAGCAAGCTCCTCTTGCCGGGGCCCTGGTTTGAGTACTTTGATCTTGAATGGTATCAAAGTAGCCGTGGAGGATCTTGGCGGACGCCCGGCAAGCCTTGCCGCGGGGGGGGGGGGGGGGGGGGGCTACGACTGCCCGTGCACAAGTTCGGGGTGCTAAGGTACCCCCCTACTTTAGTACGCCGACAGACCGCCGCCTACCCGGCACGGCTCCCCATCCAAGAAAGGATAGTGGGCTGTGCGTCTGTGTCGACATCCCAGGGCTCAACCGAGCCGCATCTCATGAGCGCTTCTGGCTTCGCGTGTGGGATGCTGCGAGGGTCCGCTGCACAGCTATGTTCGCATGCCTTTCGGCCTGCTGAACGCGGCTGCCACCTAGGAACCACTTGGAACCCCAGAGACTCCTGAGCCTCAGGGCCGAGTTGGCTCTGTAGGACCATGAGAAGAGGTGTCTAGAGGGGGGGGGTGATTAGACACTAAGTACCAAAGTTGCAATTTTTAAGATTCTTTAAGTTTAAGTGGAGTTTAGGCACAAGTTTAACATTCACAATACATATCAAGCAAGCATGCAAAGAGTATATGAGCAGCAGAAAGTAAAGCATGCAACTTCCAAGAATGTAAAGGGAAGGGTTTTGGAGGATTCAAACACAATTGGAGACACAGATGTTTTTGGTGTGGTTCCGATAGGTGGTGCTATCGTACATCCACGTTGATGGAGACTTCAACCCACGAAGGGTAATGGTTGCGCGAGTCCACGGAGGGCTCCACCCACGAAGGGTCCACGAAGAAACAGCCTTGTCTATCCCACCATGGCCGTCGCCCATGAAGGACTTGCCTCACTAGCGGTAGATCTTCATGAAGTAGGCAATCTCCTTGCCCTTAAAAACTGCTTGGTTCAACTCCACAATCTTGTCGGAGGCTTCCAAGTGACACCTAGCCAATCTAGGAGACACCACTCTCCAAGAAGTAACAAATGGTGCGTTGATGATGAACTCCTTGCTCTTGTGCTTCAAATGATAGTCTCTCTCATGGGATTTGGATCTGGTGGAAAGAAGATTTGAGTGGAAAGCAACTTGGGGAAGGCTAGAGATCAAGATTCATATGGTAGGAATGGAATATCTTGGCCTCAACACATGAGTAGGTAGTTCTCTCTCAGAAAATGTATGCTGGAAGTGTAGGTTCAGTCTGATAGCTTTCTCCCGGAATGAAGAGGAGGTGGAGGGGTATATATAGCCTCCACACAAAATCTAACCGTTACACACAATTTACCAAACTCGGTGGGACCGATTCAACAGACTCGGTCGGACCGATTTAGTAAACCTAGTGACCGTTAGGATTTTCGGTGGGACTGAAATACAACTCGGTAGGACCGATTCGGTTAGGGTTAGGGCATAACGTAATCTCAGTAAGACCGATTACACAAACTCGGTGGGACCGATTTTGGTAATAAGCTTTCCAGAGAGTTTGTCAGGCAAACTCGGTTGGACCGATTACGCAAACTCGGTGGGACCGATTTGGTAATGAGTCGACCAGGAAATTTGCATTGTAATCTCGGTAGTACTGATTGCTCAAACTCGGTGAGACCGATTTTGGTAATGGACATACACAGAGAGATTACAATCCCATCTCGGTGAGACCGAGATCCCTATCGGTGAGACCGATTTGCCTAGGGTTTGTGGCAGTGGCTATGACATCTAGACTCGATGGCGCCGGATAGAAAGAATCAGTGGGGCCGAGTTTGACTTTAGGTTTTAGGACATATGTGTGGAAGTGGGAAAGTAGTTGAGGCTTTTGGAGCATATCAGTAAGCACTGTGGAGCAAGAAACTCATTAAGCAACACCTCATCCCTCCTTGATAGTATTGGCTTTTCCTATAGACTCAATGTGATCTTGGATCACTAAAATGTAAAATGAAGAGTCTTGAGCTTGAAGCTTGAGCCAATCCTTTGTCCTTAGCATCTTGAAGGAGTTCCCACATCCTTTAGTCCATGCCACTCCATTGTTGAACTTATCTGAAACATACTAGATGAAAGTGTTAGTCCAACAAGAGATATGTTGACATTAATTACCAAAACCACCTAGGGAGCACTTGTGCTTTCAATCTCCCCCTTTTTGGTAATTGATGACAATATACATCAAAGCTTTAGATAAAGATATAGAGAATAGCAAGTAAAGCTTTGGAAAGACATGTAACAAGCATAGGCTCCCCCTATATGTATGCAATCATGTGAATATGCAATATAGAAGCATGTGAGAGCATAACCATGATAGAGTAGGCAATCTGTTACATGTATCTTGGCCATATGCATCAGAGCAAAGAATATTAAAGAAAATACCTTCATGCTCATGAGTCCTTCTTGCAAACAGTATGTACATCAGCAAGAATTCCTCATACACATGATTGTGATGCATATACTTACCTTGTAGTCTTGAGTTGGCTTAGGATGGAATGAACCTGCGTAAACAAGGTTAGATAACACAAATGCACCTACTAGCCAGAGCAAACAAAAGAAACTACAAGAATACCAAGACTGGGATGACATGTAGAGAGTGAGTACTAAGTACCACATTTGATTAGACATGTCCCCAAGAGTAAAGATATGCAATGAATTTAAATGATGAACAGAGCAAATGTAAGCTAATGCAAATAAGCACAAAAGATCATATGAACATGTCTCTCCCCTCAAGAAGACATGTGACGTCTCTCCTCTTGAACACCAAGCATCTGGGATCCTTGAGAAATACTTTCTACTTAAGTATTCTCTCCCCCTGGAGAGCTCTCTCTCTCCCCTTGAGGATCTCTCTCCCCCTGAGGAGGTGATATACTCTTTCTCTGATGTGATCTCTCTCTAAATGATAAGCTTTGATGTGATCTCTCTCTCCCCCTTTGACATCAATTGCCAAGAAGGGTTTTTTGGAGTCTGTCGAATGGGTTTGGTCCTTGAGTCACAGCACAAAGCAATGATAAAAATGTGATGCTTGTAGTGGACAAGATTCATTGAGTGGAGCTGGATCAGTAGAAACATAGAATAAGTGGCAAACTTTTTTTCCTGTTGAGAAATCGGTGGCACCGAGTGGTATATTTCGGTTGTACCGAAAGGATTCAGTCGGACCGAGAACAACAACTCGGTGAAACCGAGTTCATCGCATAGAAAACACTTGTCACCTCAGCTCACTAGACTAGTAAGATCTCAAAAAGACTTGCAAGGAATTTACTGAAAGATATGCAAGGAATTTGAATGTAGAGCAAACAGAAAGTGCATGAGACAAATGCAAAAACACAGAAAACAACACAAGAGAACTTCATCTAGAGATGGTCGGCGACAAAGTCACCTATGTTAGAGTATATTGACTTAGGAGTCAAGTGAGATCACTTGATCATAGGTCGTACTCATCGTTTAAGCTCAAAATGGGGTTGCCATTTTTCGTTTAAGCATCTTGATGTATTCACATCTTGTCGAGTTGCTTTAGCTCATAACTTGGAGTAAAGCTTCTCTAAGATGGAATAACATACCTTGGTTGGTGGTGTTGTCCATGTAGTTTAACTTGTGTGGGTTGCTCAAGGTTGATGTAGCTCATCAAGAGTTGGGAGCACCACTTGGAATTTGAGTCATCTTCCTACATGGGTGAGTTCTTGCAAGGAAGAGCACTTGTGTATCCAAAAATGACAATCATGAAACTCAACATAGAATTTGTCAAAGGATATGTTTGAGTGGTTCCGTGCTTCCTTGTCTTCAACCACCATAGTGTAGAGACTTCGTGATGTAGAGATTGCTCAAGATATGAGTAGATTACAACCTCATAGAATTAGATTCCACCAAGTACCTACAAGGGTTAGATAACATGCAAGTTACAAATATATCCAAGACAAAGATTTTCATCATAAGAGAGATATCAAGGATTAGTCATAAGTTGATGTCTTGCATGTATCCAATGGAGTTTCTACTCCAAGTTTGAAGCATCTATGATGTTCAATTCTCCTCTTAACTTGCAAAACACTTTCTCATCAAGAGGTTTAGTGAATATATCCGCTAATTGCTTTTCGGTGAGAACATGCTTAAGATCAATGTCACCCTTAGCAACATGATCTCGAATGAAATGATGACGAACTTCAATATGCTTAGTTCGAGAATGTTGCACGGGATTATGACCAATTTTGATAGCACTTTCATTGTCACACAGCAATGGAACATGTCTCACATATATCCCATAATCTTTAAGAGTTTGGGTCATCCAAAGTAATTGAGCACAACATGAACCAGCGGCAATGTATTCCGCTTCGGCGGTGGATAAGGATACCGAGTTTTGTTTGTTGGAGGACCAAGACACAAGAGATCTACCAAGAAATTGACAAGTACCTGAAGTGGACTTTCTATCAACCTTGTGTCCGGCATAGTCCGAGTCAGAATAGCCAACAAGATCGAAAGAGGCCCTCTGAGGATACCAAATGCCAAAATTTGGTGTATGGATTAAGTATCTCACTAAACTTTTCACGGCCTTAAGATGACATTCTTTAGGAGCAGCTTGATATCGTGCACACATGCACACACTTAGCATGATATCGGTACGTGAAGCACATAGATATAACAATGAACCAATGATAGAGCGATAAACCTTTTGATAAACCGGTTCACTATCTTTGGTCAAGTCAAGATGTCCACTAGTAGGCATGGGTGTAGACATACCTTTGCATTCTTGCATATTGAACTTCTTGAACAAGTCCTTGGTGTACTTCGTTTGAGAAACAAAGGTACCTTCCTTAGTTTGCCTTATTTGCAACCCAAGAAAGAATTTGAGTTCACTCATCATAGACATCTCAAACTTCTCCGACATTAGCTTCCCAAACTTTTAACTAAAATGAGGGTTAGTTGAACCAAATATAATATCATCAACATAGATTTGGCACACAAATAGTTCTCCATTAACCCTTTTAGTAAAAAGAGTAGAATCAATTTTCCCAATTTCAAAGCCTTTTTGAATAAGGAACTTGGTCAAGCATTTATACCACGCTCTAGGAGCTTGTTTAAGACCATAAAGAGCTTTGTGAAGTTTGTAAACATGATTGGGTTTCTTAGGATTGACAAATCCTGGAGGTTGCTTAACATAAACTTCCTCCTCTATTTCACCATTTAGAAAAGCACTTTTAATGTCCATTTGGTACAAGGTGATATCATGATGATTAACATGGGCAGGTAAGATGCGAATGGACTAAAGTCTAGCAATGGGAGTGAAAGTCTCACCATAGTCCATACCTTTGACTTGTGTGCAGCCTTGGGCGACGAGACGTGCTTTGTTGCGAACTACTTGTCCATCTTCATCTTGCTTGTTGCGAAACACCCATTTGGTACCGATGATGTTGTGGTTGTTGTCGGGCTTCTCAACCAATGTCCAAACTTGGTTCCTCTCAAAGTTGTGTAGCTCTTCATGCATAGCATTTATCCAATCCGGCTCTTCCCATGCTTCTTCGACCTTCATAGGTTCAATGCTAGAGATGAAAGAATAGTTTTCACAAAAGTTAGCTAAACGAGTTTTAGAGCGAGTGATTCTCCCGGTTTGAATATCATTGTAGATTTGCTCGATGGGATGATCTTTAGCAATTCTTGCTCGAACTCGTGAAAGCTTTTGCTTGTTCTTTGGTTGAATTTCTTCTTCATCTTGTTCTTCTTCTTGGCCTTCTTCATTGTTGGTGTTGTCGTTCTCTTGTCACGGTGGAGAAGGAGGTTGTTGATGTTCATCTTGATGCACTTCCTCGTTTTCTTCATCTTGGTGTGTCCCACTTGTGGATGCTTCCGTATCAACTCTTGGTTCATCTTGTCGTGAAGTAGAAGCTTTTGGACTAACAAGGTACTCTCCTTCACCTCTGTTGCACGGACCTTGCCAATAGACAAGTCTTGATTGCTTCCGAAGGATCTTTGTCTCCTACATCAATTGGCAATTGCTCTACTTGTGAGCCATTAGATTCATCAAACTTCACATCTACCGTCTCTTCAACCTTTCGGGTGAAATTGTTGTAGACATGGTAAGTGTGAGAGTTTGAGCCATAACCTAGTAGGAAACCTTCATGAGACTTAGGAGCAAATTTAGAACGACGATGCTTATCAAGAATGTATAACTTTGAGCCGAATACTCGAAAGTATCCAACTTGGGGTTTGTTACCGTTGAGGAGCTCGTATGCCGTCTTGCCGAGTAGCTTGTGAAGATACAAGCGATTTGTTGCATGACAAGCTGTCTCAACCACTTCTGCCCAAAAGTGCTTCGGTGTCTCGTACTCATCAAGCATCGTTCTCGCCATTTTGATGAGCGTCCGGTTCTTCCTCTCAACTACTCCGTTTTGTTGAGGTGTGTACGTAGCCTAGAACTCGTGTGAAATCCCTTCTTCGTCAAGAAAGGTGTCCACATTTGCGTTCTTGAACTCCGTTCCGTTGTCGCTGCAAACCTTCTTGATCTTCACTTCAAATTGATTTTGGGCCTTCCTAGCGAAGTTTTTGAAGATCTTTTGGACCTGCGATTTATCATCGAGAAAGAACACCCACGTAAATCTTGAAAAATCATCAACTAAACTAGACCAAAAGAATTTCCACCGAGACTCTTGTAGGAGACGGGACCAAAGAGATCCATGTGAAGTAGCTCGAGTGGCCTCCTTGTGGTCATGATGTTCTTCACGGGATGCCTTCTTCCAACCAGTTTACCTGCTTGACAAGCACTGCAAAGTCTATCCTTATCAAATATGACATCATTAACTCCAAGGATATGATTTCCCTTAATAAGCTTGTCAAGGTTTCACATACCAACATGGCCTAATCGTCTATGCCATAACCAACCTTTTGAGGATTTAGCAATAAAGCAAGTTTTAAGTTGGGCCTTTTTAGTGAAATCAACAATGTATAGATCACCTCTACGCACACCGATAAAGACCATTTTATGATTGTCTCGACGAAACACTTGGCAATCTACTTCAGTAAATAGGACATTGAAACCGAAATCAGCAAGTCTAGATACTGAAAGTAAGTTGTATCCAAGAGATTCAACGAGCTTGACATTTTGTATGGAGCTATCATGTGATATGGAAACCTTACCGAGGCCAACCACCTTACCCTTTTGGTTGTCACCGAAACTGACATACTTTCAAGGACTATCATTATCAGCAAGCTCACGAAACATGTCTTTATCTCCGGTCATGTGATCGGTACATCCACTATCAAGAACCCATTCCTTTCCTCCTGACATATATCCCCGAAGATTTGCCATAAGACCAAAGTGTCTCATTACATCATCAAGATCAAAGTCACTATCATCATCCTGATCATAGTATCCATGTTCAACATCGTCATGTGGTGGATCAAATCCTAGAGAGGGTGATTCGTTAGAGTGAGTTTGACAATGATCTTGCTTATGAATTTTTATAGCTTCGGAAATAATATCACTAATAATTCCAACATCTCCTTTGGCACGCATAAGGTTTGTAAGCTCAAATAGACGATCACCAAACATAGGATCACTAGTATTCATGTTACTCAAAGCAATAGACTTATGGAGAATTTCATCTAGATTTTTCAAGGAATAATTTGGAAAGCGTTCCTCAAGAAATTTCCTTATAGTGTAGGCACACTTAAAAGTAGGCAAACATCCAATCAAGTTTCTAGGCAATCCTCTAATGATAATTTCGGCAGTTCTAAGATTCCTAATCATGTCAATTGACTCATCATGGGTAGGATGCATAGGATCAACATGAGGTGCACAAGGGCTAGCAATGTACTTGTTCAAATGATATTGATTGAAAATTACAAGCATCTCATTTTTCCACTCATGAAAATACTCTCCATCAAGAATAGGCACCCTATGTCTAAGACTCCTCAAAGTAGACTCATCCTTCTTCCTCCAATGGTGATTAAACCAAGGCAATGGATACCAATGCTCTGATACCACTTGTAGGACCTTGAGAAGAGGTGTCTAGAGGGGGGGTGATTAGACACTAAGTACCAAAGTTGCAATTTTTTAGATTCTTTAAGTTTAAGTGGAGTTTAGGCACAAGTTTAACATTCACAATACATATCAAGAAAGCATGCAAAGAGTATATGAGCAGCGGAAAGTAAAGCATGCAACTTGCAAGAATGTAAAGGGAAGAGTTTTGGAGGATTCAAACGCAATTGGAGACACGGATGTTTTTGGCGTGGTTCCGATAGGTGGTGCTATCGTACATCCACGTTGATGGAGACTTCTACCCATGAAGGGTAACGGTTGCACGAGTCCACAGAGGGCTCCACCCACGAAGGGTCCATGAAAAAGCAACCTTGTCTATCCCACCATGGCCGTCGCCCACGAAGGACTTGCCTCACTAGCGGTAGATCTTCACGAAGTAGGCGATCTCCTTGCCCTTACAAACTCCTTGGTTCAACTCCACAATCTTGTCGGAGGCTCCCAAGTGACACCTAGCCAATCTAGGAGACACCACACTCCAAGAAGTAACAAATGGTGCGTTGATGATGAACTCCTTGCTCTTGTGCTTCAAATGATAGTCTCCCCAACACTCAACTCTCTCTCATGGGATTTGAATCTGGTGTAAAGAAGATTTGAGTGGAAAGCAACTTGGGGAAGGCTAGAGATCAAGATTGATATGGTAGGAATGGAATATCTTGGCCTTAACACATGAGTAGGTAGTTCTCTCTCAGAAAATGTATGCTGGATGTGTAGGTTCAGTCTGATAGCTTTATCCCAGAATGAAGAGGAGGTGGAGGGGTATATATAGCCTCCACACAAAATCTAACCATTACACACAATTTACCAAACTCGGTGGGACCGATTCAACAGACTCGGTCGGACCGATTTAGTAAACCTAGTGACCGTTAGGATTTTTGGTGGGACTGAAATGCAACTCGATAGGACCGATTCGGTTAGGGTTAGGGCATAACGTAATCTCGGTAAGACCGATTACACAAACTCGGTAGGACCGATTTTGGTAATAAGCTTTCCAGAGAGTTTGTCAGGAAAACTCGGTTGGACCGATTACGCAAACACGGTGGGACCGATTTGGTAATGAGTCGACCAGGAAATTTGCATTGTAATCTCGGTAGTACCGATTGCTCAAACTCGGTGAGACCGATTTTGGTAATGGACATACACAGAGAGATTACAATCCCATCTCGGTGAGAACGAGATCCCGATCGGTGAGACCGATTTGCCTAGGGTTTGTGGCAGTGGCTATGACATCCAAAGTCGGTGGTGCCAGATAGAAAGAATCTGTGGGGTCGAGTTTGACTTTAGGTTTTAGGACATCTGTGTGGAAGTGGGAAAGTAGTTGAGGGTTCTGGAGCATATCAGTAAGCACTATGGAGCAAGAAACTCATTAAGCAACACCTCATCGCTCCTTGATAGTATTGGCTTTTCCTATAGACTCAATGTGATCTTGGATCACTAAAATGTAAAATGAAGAGTCTTGAGCTTGAAGCTTGAGCCAATCCTTTGTACTTAGCATCTTGAAGGAGTTCCCACATCCTTTAGTCCATGCCACTCCATTGTTGAACTTATCTGAAACATACTAGATGAAAGTGTTAGTCCAACAAGAGATATGTTGACATTAATTACCAAAACCACCTAGGGAGCACTTGTGCTTTCAGGATCGTGAGGGTCGGACGCTTCACAGTGCATCTTCAGCTACTCCAACACCCCCCTCTACAAACGGAACCAGGTGACATCTCCCAAGTTCATTTCAGCTGGGAGTGCCCTCAGGGCTGCATCATTCCCAGGCCGCTTGGGTCCATCCCTGTGGCATGTATCTCCTTTTATGTCTTTAGCTTACCTTGCTGGGGGTGCCCCTCGGGCTGCATCATCCCCAAGCCACTTGGGTCCGACCCAGTGGCATGTATCCATCCTGCATTTACCTAAACTGATTTGCCTTTCATGCCTATTCTACCTGTGATTATCACCTGCTTGATTGCCACCTACCACGGGAGCTGCTCATGCTGGCACGTCACATGCGCACGGGTCCGTCCCTGCAACGCCGACAAATTTGAGCACTTGAGCTCTGGCCCGCGGCAGCCCCGCGCGTGTCACCTCACCAGGCCCTTAGTGCCCTCACCCTTCTCTTGGAGCAACCAATGGCCGGCCGACAGTCATAATGGCAACCCGTGCCTTTTCTCATGCTGATTTGCAGGAACCTCCCGATGTCTATAGTGGGCGGCACCACGAGATCCCTCTCTTTCCCATGCGATCCGCTTGCGTGTTAAAAAGGGGGCTCCTGAGCATCGCGACTCAGGAGCTATTACCGGCTCTCCAGCCCTCACCCCTGGCCTTGACCATGGCACCACGACCTGGCATACCTGCGGTGGCTGAGCTCGCTCGAGGGCTGGGACCTGAGGACGTAGAGCACGAAGGAGGGTGTGGGGAAGAAAGGGAGGCTCGCACGGGCCTAACCTAGCTGCGCCACGGCTACCAATGCACAAGTCTGGTGCAACGCAAGGGAACGGCTCCAAATTACCGAGATAAGTTTCACGCCTAGAACAACTAATTGCTACGATGCGGAATTCTAACTTGATCCGGCTCTCTGACGGCAACGTTGCCTTCCTTTCTCACCTCTCGGTGGCTGCTTGTACGCTAACGGGGACCTCCTGAGCATTGCGCGACAGGGGCTCTTACTGGACCTCGGGCCGCCCACCTCTTGGCCTTGACCACAGCATTGTGACCTGGCATATGAGCGACGGCTGCAACCTGCCTGGGGGCCGAGACCTGTCAGCGTAGAGCACCAAGTTGTCGCGGGGTTAGAAAGGGGGAACCCAACCGGGACAGGACAAGCACTCGCACAATTTCATAGTAAGGATAACAATAACAAAAGACATCGCAGACCCTTTACACGCCCCCGCGGGGTGTTTCTCGATGCCTCGTAGGGAACAAAGGAAAAGTGCTTTGAGGGGCCCTAACTACAAGCGCCTTCATGACCGACGCCATCATCAGCAGTGGGCCACAGGAGACCGGCGCCAACTCCATCCAGATCAGCGGCGGCGACATCCCAGTGCTGTCGCCTTACTCCGGGCGCGACAGCTCGTCTCCGGAGTCCTGAAGAGTTCGAGAGAGTCGCTGGACTCCCAAGCGTTGCTCCTGCTGCCGGAGGAGCCGTTGGAGGGGCGGACGGCAGGCCCAGCCCCCGCCATGTCGATGTCCTGACTGCCCCCTCCGGGGTAGCACTCCAAGCGGCGGCCTTCCGTGTCGAAGACCTTGAAGGACAAAAAGGATGTTCCATCGTATTCAAAATGGATCACAAGGGGGCCCCCTGTTCGGCAGACCCGGGCGACTTCGCCCTAGCCTCGGGTCATGAAGACCTTGCCTGGGGCAGCGACTTCAACGTCTGCTCTGGTCGCTGGGGCGCCACAATCGGTGTGCTACAGCCAAAGCTCGAGAGGCCCACTTGGTGGCACCTCGGTGGAGAAGAACGAAGGGAAGCGGATCCAAGTGCTTGGAGGCATCACCGCATGCAGCACGAGCTCGCAAGAGGAGTCCGCCGCATGGGCTCCAGGAGCGACGGCGCGCGTCACCACTGCGCGCCAACCGTGGCAGCGGCGCGGGTGGCGCTGTTCGCCGTCCCTTTCTCAAGAGCCCTCGGCTGGGGCGTATTGGAGTAGTGGGTACTGTGGAGGTGGACGCTCGCACCAAGGCCTCATCATCTCCAGCCTCACGACCTTGCCACGGTGGTGGACCGACCTCTTCTTCGGCGGGAGCGGATCAGGTCCATCCCGGGGAGCCTTCCCCTTCTCTTCGGCTGAGAATCTATGAATTGGCGCCATTGGCGTCAAGACCGGATGTGGAGCAGTGGAGAAGAAGTAGGCGGAGCAGGAAAAGATGGGCGACGAGGCCTCTCACACCTCCTCATTTATAGCCCAAGGGAGGCCAACCGTCGACCTCCATGATCGAAGATAATGATAACCCTTTTTTGCATGCAGCAGGGACTCGTCAAGTCGGGCAACTGCCGAGGAAGCATGGGGAAGAGAAGGCGCCCACGTCTAATCAGTTGCCATGTGTCGGCCAAGGCCGCAGGCTGTTGGGGCCCGCAGCGCTCCGCACTTGCCCTTTGGCTTCACCGCTAAGCCAAGTCCGAGCGCGCCTTGGGCCCCGGGGCTACTGTCGGTGTTCTGGGAACGGGGGTTCCCAGACTTGCCTGCCTGCAGCCCACGGCGTGGCTCCACCAGTGGCCCAGTACGGCCCATATTCATCAACCAACACTCAAGACCCTCGCGAGGGGCCAAGCCTCGCGGGGCGGATGACACAAGGCCTCCTCAGGGGCAGCCTCACCAGGCAAGCTCGCGAGGGGGCAGAGAGATCAAGACAAAGGGGTACCTCAAGAGGTCCCTGTGACTGATGACCCACAAGTACAGGGGATCTATCGTAGTCCTTTTGATAAGTAAGAGTGTTGAACCCAACAAGGAGCAGAAGGAAATGATAAGTGGTTTTCAGTAAGGTTTTCTCTACAAGCACTGAAATAGTAGGTGATAGATAGTTTTGTGATAAGATAAATAGTAACAAGCAAAAAGTAAATAAAGTGCAGCAAGGTGGCCCAATCCTTTATGTAGCAAAGGATAAGCCTAGAAATTTTTTAATAATGAAGAAGGAGATCCTGAGGACACATTGGGAATTATCGTCAAGCTAGTTTTCATCACGTTCGTAAGATTCATGTTCGGTACTTTGATAATTGGATATATGGGTGGACTGACACTTGGTTACTGCCCTAACATGGACAAGCATCCCAGTTATGATTAACCCCTATTGCCAGCATCTGCAACTAACAAAAGGAGTATTAAGGTAAACCTAACCACATCATTAAACATATGGGTCCATATCAACCCTAACGAAGCAGAGCATAAACTAGGGTTTAAGCTTATGTCACTCTAGCAACCCATCATCTACTTATTACTTCCCTATGCGTTCCTCTAGGCCCAAATAATGGTGAAGTGTCATGTAGTTGACGTTCACATAACACCACTAGAAGAAAGACAACATACATCTCATCAAAATATCAAACGAATACCAAATTCACATGACTACTAATAGCAAGACTTCACCCATGTCCTCAGGAACAAATGTAACTACTCACAAAGCATATTCATGTTCATAATCAGAGGGGCAATAATATGCATAAAGGATCTGAACATATGATCTTCCACCAAGTAAACCAAATAGCATCAACTACAAGGAGTAATCAACACTACTAGCAACCCACAGGTACCAATTTGTGGTTTTGATACAAGATTGGATACAAGAGATGAACAAGGATTTTGAGAGGAGATGGTGCTGGTGAAGATGTTGATGGAGATTGACCCCCTCTCGATGAGAGGATCGTTGGTGATGACGTTGGTGATGATTTCCCCCTCCCGGAGGGAAGTGTCCCTGGCAGAACAGCTCCGCCAGAGCCCTAGATTGATTCCGCCAAGGTTTCGCCTCGTGGCGGCGGAGTATCGTCCCGTAAGCTTTCCCACGATGTTTTTCCATGGGAAAAGTGATGATATAGCAAAAGATGGACGCCGGAGGCCCACCAGGGGGCCCAGGAGATAGGGGGCCGCGCCCTAGGGGGGGCACCCCCCTGTCTCCTAGACAGGGTGTGGACCCCCTGGCCTACTTCTTTTGGCCATACATTCTTATTAATTCCAAAAAGTTGTTTCCTGGAGTCTTAGGTCTTTTGGAGTTGTGCAGAATATGTTTCCAACGTTTGCTCCTTTTCCGGCCAGAATTCTAGCTGCCGGCATCCCCCCTCTTCACGGTAAACCTTGTAAAATAAGAGAGAATAGCCATAAGTATTGAGATATAATGTGTAATAACAGCCCATAATGCAATAAATATTGATATAAAAGCATGATGCTAAATGGATGTATCAACTCCCCCAAGCTTAGACCTCGCTTGTCCTCAAGCCGAAGCCGAAATCGAAAAATATGTCCACATGTTTAGAGATAAAGGTGTCGATAAAAATAAAATACGGACATGAGGGCATCATGATCATTCTAATAACAGCAACATATGTGGATTTTGTCATATGATTTCCTATGTTCAAGTAATAAGCAATTCACAATGTCAAGTATGGTTCAAAAACTTCATTGGGAACTAACAAACTATAATCTCAGTCATTGAAGACATTGCAATTTATCGTAACATCAGAAAGAGTCAATAATAGAGCTTTTCAACAAGCTCACATACTCAACTATCTCGTAGTCTCCTATAATTGTTAACACTCACGCAATACTTGTGGTTATAGAGTTTCAGCCGGACGCTGAGAAAGATAGGGGCTTATTGTGTTGCCTCCCAACATATTCACCTTTAGGTGATGTCAACAATAATAGTCTATGCCAACTTACATCCAATTGGATATATTTATCATGATCTTTGAAACACGAGGAGCTTGCCAAAGGATAAAAATAAAAAGGGAGAGGTGAGTATCACCTTGACTCAAGCATAAAGTAAAACATAAAGTAAAAGATAGGCCCTTCGCAGAGGGAAGCAGAGGTTTTCATGTGCGTTTAGGGTTGATGCACAAAATCTTAATGCAAAAGGATGTCACTTTATACTGCCCCTTGTATGTCGACCTTTATTATGCAATCCGTCGCTTTTATTACTTCCACAACAAGTTCGTACAAAGCTTATTTTCTCTGCACTAATAAGTCATACATATTTAGAGAGCAATTTTATTGCTTGCACCGATGACAACTTACTTGAAGGATCTTACTCAATCCATAGGTAAGTATGGTGGACTCTCATGGCAAAACTGGGTTTAAGGATATTTGGAAGCACGAGTAGTATCTCTACTTGGTGCAAGAAATCTGGCTAGCATGAGGGGGAAAGGCAAGCTCAACATGTTTGGAAGGTCAATGACAATATACTTTAACTGAGATGTCAGAAAACATAAACCATTACGCTGTCTTCCTAGTCCAACGTCAACTCTTTTAGCATGTCATACTTAATGAGTGCTTCACAATCATAAAATATGTCCAAGATAATATATTTATATGTGAACCCCTCTTTCCTTATCACTTCCTATTAATTGCAACGATGACCAAGTCTACGTTCATCAACTCTCAACAATTTTTATGCCTCATACTTTCTATATGTGAAGTTATCACTATCCATAAGATTAATATGAACTCTTTTGTTCTTTCTACTTTCTCAAGATCATAGCAACATAGCAAAGGCCTTGACTCAACACTAATCTTTATTATAGATAGCACACGGACTCGATTACATAAAGAGATCACAATGAAAAACTCAAAACTACTTGATATCAAAACTTCGAACTAATAGATCAAGATACTACTAAAAGGATCGAACTAAATAAGGCGGTAAAAATGGGGGTGTGATGGTGATACGATACCGGGGCACCTCCCCCAAGCTTGGCAGTTGCCAAGGGGAGTGCCCAAACCCATGTCATTATTTCGTCGGAGGTGATGGAGATGGTAATGACCATGGAGTTGTTGCATTTTTCTTCTCTAGCTTGCGTCTGAAGCTAAAATTTTCCTCCCTCAGATCCTCATTCTTGAGCTCAAGTTTCATTATCTTTTTGCATAGTGTTGCCTTGCTGTCCTGCAAAAAACGTGGTGGGATAGATTGGACCTTAGGGAGGCTTGACTTCTTGAACTCCACATGCATTTCACCAGGTTGAGGCAGTGGATCGTCCTCTTCATCGGAGCTTGTCTCCTCCTTCCTCTTTGGATCATAGTCTTCTTCTTCCTCTGTGGTCCAGCCATAATGTTCCACATCCCCATATACTTTTGGGTTTGCAATATAATCAGCCATGTAGCTCTCTCCCTCCGAATCTTGGGACGACATCTTGTTCCAAATCTGCAACAGGAACAGCTCGAAACAAAAACAGAGGATATTTGCGTGATATGGTGGTCAAAACCTTCGGGATTATATATAATGAATTTTTACCGACCAAAATACGTAACATACAAGAAAACGGAGTCCGGTAGGCACACGAGATGCCCACGAGACAGGGGGCACGCCCTACAGGGGGGGCGCCCTCCTCTCTCGTGGGAGCCTCGTGCCCCTTCCATACTACTTCTTTCTTCCTAAAATCTTTAAATAATCCAAAACTGATAAAAATTGCCATTAGAGTTGTTTTGGAGTTGGTTTACTTACCGTACCATGTACCTATGCCTTTTCAGAGTATGGAACATTCTGGAAAGTGTCTCTTATGTATTCCTCAGGGGTTATGGTTTCAATAATATTAGTTTCAACATTGATAGGATTACCTGAAATATAATGTTTAATTATTTGACCGTTTACCACCCTCGGATTTGTGCCTTCAAAGTTGTTGATTTTTATAGTACCAGAACGATAGTCCTCCTCGATAACGTAGGGACCTTCCCATTTTGAGAGAAGTTTCCCTGTAAAAAATCTTCAACGAGAGTTGAACAATAACACATAATCTCCTACATTAAAATCACGCTTTTGTATCCTCTTATCATGCCAGCGTTCGACCTTTTCTTTGAAAAGCTTGGTGTCGGTGTCAAAACCGGCGGATCTCGGGTAGGGGGTCCCGAACTATGCGTCTAGGCGGATGGTAACAGGAGACAAGGGACACGATGTTTTTACCCAGGTTTGGGCCCTCTTGATGGAGGTAAAACCCTACTCCTGCTTGATTGATATTGATGATATGGGTAGTACAAGAGTGGATCTACCACGAGATCAAGGAGGCTAAACCATAGAAGCTAGCCTATGGTATGATTGTTGTAATGGTTGTGTGTCCTACATACTAAAACCCTCCGGTTTATATAGACATCGGAGAGGGCTAGGGTTACACAGAGTCGGTTACAATGGTAGGAGATCTACATATCCGTATCGCCAAGCTTGCCTTCCACGCCAAGGAACGTCCCATCCGGACACGGGACGAAGTCTTCAACCTTGTATCTTCATAGTCTTAGAGTCCGGCCGATGATGATAGTCCGGCTATCCGGACACCCCCTAGTCCAGGACTCCCTTAGTAGCCCACGAACCAGGCTTCAATGACGATAAGTCCAGCGCGTATATAGTCTTCGGCGTTGCAAGGCGGGCTCTCCTCCAAATTCCATGTGTTTGCCGAATAGTGTCCGGCTCCCTTACAAATGTTGCGCTCCTTGGCTTCCACGTCCAATAATGGCCCTCTTCCACACGTCGCACGAATGCGAAAAGCCAGGGTATCTTTTATGTTTTACCCCCTAGCTGCGCAAATAATCTGTCTATAAGAAAGATAAGAATCCAGATCCAAATCACACCATCCTCCTTCCGCAAGTACTCATCGGAGTGCTTCCGACCGAAAACCTATTCCATCATGGACCGTCGACGCGGCTCCTCCTCTCGCGCTCCCAGCCCTCCGCCAGGAGATTGGAGGAGATGTTCAGTTCCGCACAACGAGCTGGTGAAGCTCCAAGCGGAGGGATATCTCCCTTCGGCCTTTATGGTCCCGGTTCGAGCCGGGCTGGCCACCTACAAAGGTGGGAAGCAAGCAGAGGCCACCCCTAGCCCCTCTAAAGGAGAGCGGGTGTGCTTTGTCCCCTATCTGATAAGGGGGCTCGGATTTCCTGTACATCCGTTCCTCCGCGGGCTCCTGGAGTTCTACGGATTCCAGCTCCATCACCTCACGCCCGCCTCTATTCTGCATATCGCGGGTTTTGTAGCTCTTTGCGAGCTATTCCTGGGCATCAAGCCCCATTTTGCGCTGTGGAAGAGGCTATTCGGCCTCGTACCCCGCTCTCACGAGGGGTCAATATATCAAGTGGGCGGTGCCGAAATATGGCGCATCGCCGGGACCGGATATCCATCCGGAACCCCAAAGAAGGCATCCGAAGACTGGCCTTTGGAATGGTTTTACATAGAAGACGCTCCACTGCCGGACCCAGTTTGGATCGGCCTCCCAGAGTTCAGCGGGGCTCCTCTGAAGAAACGCCTAAGTTGGCGCCCGTGGAGCCCTCAACTAGAGGAAGACAAGGGCGTCCATTATTTGATGGGCCGGATAAGGTTGCAGGTCCATTCCGGATTGACCATGATTGGAGTCATGGCCACGTGCATAATGCGGGGGGTGCAGCCATTGCAATACAGGGGCCACCCCATGTGGGATTTTAACGGGGAAAATGATGCCACCCGTCATGGCCGCAAAGGGCCGGAATCGGCCGAAGATCTGGTGAAGATTCTGTCCGGCCTGTACAAGGGGGAGAAGGAGGACTTCCTCCAGACAAGCCTATTGAACGGGTTCTCCATGAACAACCCTCGGCGCTGGGTAAGCGGACATTTTATTTATCCAACCCATGCCTTCAAAGTTTAAGTACCTTACTTTGCGATTTCGACGCAGGAGCTGCGTCGGGATGTGAAGGGCATACATAGTCTGGCTCCACAACCCGAGGATCCGGGAAGATCCCTTGATCCGGCCTCCGAAGAGGATCCGGACATAAAGGTGGAGCTAATCGACGGGGTGTTCCACCAGCTCAGCATGGACAATGCTCTAGTCGCCATTACGGCTGACTACCCCGGTTTGTCGCCGGCTTCCCAGGTACTTATGAACGAAGTCCTAACACCATTATTTTATCCTTGTGCATTTCTAACCACTATATACAATGGTGTCTTGCAGGAGGTGCCTTCAAGGCGGGAAGCCGAACCCGCGGCGGCTAATCAACAAGGGTCAGTTCGACCCCGCAGGCCGAAGAGGGGTGCAGTGTGAATCGAAACATCACCGCAACGGTATAACTTGCGACCGTTATTTAGGAAAAGGTTCCTAGGGGTGTATTAATGCTCATGAATTTTTCAGGAGAAAGAGCGCTCGCCGGACTGTTCCCGGCGAGGTGGCCACCCAAGCCTCCGCCAGCCAGGCTCCACCGCCTGGTCCGGAGGGGGAGGCGAGTGCAAGTCGCGAGCCGGATACTCCTCCAACGGAGGATGCCGACAGGCTGTCCGCCATCAGGTCTGAGGTGGAGAGCGCCATGAACCATAGGCGCCGCCGGACAGTTTTTCGTGACGCGTATCTCTCCCCTGAGGCGTTGAATGCCTTTAACGCAGGAGATGCGCACCTCCGTGCTGCTCAAGATGGTTTAACCAGAGCCATGGAGCAGTACGTAAAAGACATACGAGTAAGGGATTATAATAGCGGTATATGCCAGTAGCCCCCGAGACTTAAAGTAGTTAAAATAACTGATTTAAGGATCTTTTAGTGTGCAGGATCTTACAGAGAAGAATACCTGATTGTCCCAGGAGCTACAAGAGTGCAAGGCCCAACTTGAGGCCGCACTTGCTGCCGCAGGAGGAGACACAGAGACCCCTCCTGGTAACACATTATTTCAAAAAGATAAGCGGTGTGCCGGACTGGATCCGGACAAGCAACACCTACTGCGTCAGCTGAAGGCTGGTGAGAGGGTGCTTATGAAGGTGCAGCAGGAGAGGAATAAACTCCAGGATGCCCACACCCAGCTTGGGGAAGAGCTGAAGGGTGTTCGGGCCGAGCTGTCTGGCTCCGTGAAGGAGAATCAGCGGCTTCGTCGCCGCATCTATAGTAAGTGCTTGAGCGAACTCCTTTGAAAAGAAGAGTTCGGCGAGGAAGTCAATTGACAGATATATGTCTGTAGGTGTGCTCACAGGTCGCCCTGCGGAGGAGATGCCCGTCTCGACGGGTGATCAACTTCCCGAGCTGGTGCAGCTGCTCGAACGTGTTCGGCAGTCGATGAGCGGCGTCGTCCAGGCCTTATGGCCGTCCCTCTCCCTACCCGAGGGCCTTGGAGAGCTTGCGGCGAAGCTTCAGGGAGCACGGCAGTGCTTCCTCTTATGGAAGATATCAGCCTGCCGTCAAGGTGCCAGGGAGGCCTGGGCCATGGTGAAGACGCGGTACAAGAAGGCGGATCCAAACCACAAGGCCGAGGTCGGACCTGTGGGGCCCGATGGGAAAGAGATCCCTGTGAGCTTAGTGTACGGCCAAGTAGAGTTGGCCGCTAAGTTTTCCCAACGAGACTGTAAATTAGACAGCCTGTTAGACGGGATTGAGGAGGAGTACAGTCAGTCAATTTGACGATGTACTTAAAATGACATGTAAAATGCCTTCTAGCCGGATTGTAGATCGTTTGTCTTTGCCGACCTTTTCGCTTTAACCTCGGGACCCTAGAGTCCGGAGTGTGTCCGAATACCTTCTTGGTTAGGAAAAAACCGGGGCATGCATGGAGACCAGGCGTAGGGGTCATTAGTGCTTTATCAGACAAGTGCCCAACTAGTTATGTTATATTACATGGTTAGTAAGAAACATCTTCCAGGGAGAATAGTTCCGTTAGGGGTTCCTTTCCCTGGGAAGCATGCCCTAAAGTGCATGTCCGGACTGCGAAAAGAGCAGGAAAACATCTGGGGGCAGATAAATAAATACATAAAAAATCATCTTTCGAGTCACCGACCGAATATTTCCTTAAGAACGCTAGCTTTCGGCTTCACCCAGTCTGAGGTACACATCCGGCTGACCCGGCAGTAACAATCGCAGAGGTGCTCCCTTTACCTCCTAGCCGAATGATCAGGAACGTAGGGGTAAGCACAGGAGCCAGGCAACCCAGCTTGGCCAAAACTTAAGTCATATCGATGCATATAATGGTGAATAAAAGGTACATGTGGAAGTTTGACACATGTGCTGGGCATGAAGCCCGTATAATTAAGCTTCTGGTAAAGAAGCCCCCGGGTATAATGAGTGCGGAAAGCACATCAAGTGTGTGCAAGCGATGCGCGAATAGGCTTTTAATGGCCTTTATGAAAAAGGTGAGAGAAAAGAGAGAAACGAAAGACAGACGAAGTGTAAAAATTTGAACGGAGGAAGGAGACAAACTCTTAGTCCGGCGCTAGGCATAGAATCTTCGGAGGCGAGCTGCGTTCCATGGGTTTGGCTCGAGTCGGTTGTCCGATGCATTTCGCAGACGGTATGCTCCGCCGGTTAGGACTTGATCAATAATGAAGGGACCTTCCCATTTGGGTTTGAGCTTGTCCTTTTTCTTGTCCGGCAGGCGTAGAACTAGTTTGCCAACATTGTAGGTTTTAGCCCGTACTTCTCTACTTTGATATCATCGAGCCTGCTGCTGATAGAATGCGGAACGAGCCTTTGCCACGTCGCATTCTTCCTCCAATGTGTCCAAGTTGTCCTGCCGATCCAGCTCGGCTTCTCTTTCTTCGTACATGCTCACTCGAGGTGAGTCATGAATTATGTCGCAGGGCAAAACTGCCTCTGCGCCGTATACCATGAAGAATGGTGTGAATCCGGTAGTACGGTTCGGCGTGGTCCGTAGCCCCCAGAGTACGGAGTCAAGCTCCTCTATCCAGTGCGTGTTAGATTCCGTAAGGGACCACACTAGTCTGGGCTTAATGCCACACATTATCAGACCATTTGCTCGCTCAACTTGACCGTTGGTTTGAGGGTGATAGACTGAAGCGTAATCGAGCTTGATGCCCATATTTTTGCACCAGAGTTTGACCTCATCGGCCGTGAAATTCGTGCCGTTATCAGTGATGATGCTATGGGGGACGCCATAACGGTGTACTACCCCGGATATGAAGTCTATCACTGGTCCGGACTCTGCCGTTTTAACTGGCTTGGCCTCTATCCATTTGGTGAATTTGTCCACCATGACCAATAGGTACCTTTGCTTGTGGGTTCCCCCTTTAAGGGGTCCAACCATGTCAAGCCCCCAGACCGCGAACGGCCAGGTAATGGGTATAGTTTTGAGGGCGGTAGGTGGCATATGGCTCTGATTAGCAAAGAGCTGACAACCGACGCATCTTTGGACTAAGTCCTGAGCATCTGCCCGGGCCGTCGGCCAATAAAATCCTGTACAGAATGCCTTGCCTACAAGGGCCCGGGCTGCGGCGTGGTGTCCGCCTAGTCCGGCATGAATTTCAGCCAGAAGGTTTCGCCCTTCCTCTTCGGAGATACACCTTTGAAGGACTCCGGTTGTGCTTTTCTTGTAAAGTTCCCCCTCATGGACCTTGTAGGCTTTAGACCGCCGAACTATGCAGCGAGCCTCGTTTTGGTCTTCGGGAAGTTCCTGCCTAATCAAGTAGGCTAGGAATGGTTCTGTCCACGGGGCAATTACTGCCATTATTTCATGGGCTGAAGGCGTTATTTCATCGGCTGAACCGCCGATTATGTCAGATTGTTCTGAGTTGGGTGGTGCGGTTGCTTCCGGGTTGTTATTTCCGGACTCCTCTTCCCATAGTACGGATGGCTTGAAAAGCCATTCTAGGAAGATGTTTGGAGGGACGGCGTCGCGTTTCGTGCCGATGCGTGCCAATACATTGGCTGCTTGGTTATTACCCCGGGCTACGTGGTGGAATTCGAGTCCCTCGAACCGAGCTGACATTTTTAGGACAACGTTACGATAGGCTTCCATTTTCGGATCCTTGGCGTCAAAGTCTCCATTTACTTGGGATATTGCAAGGTTTGAATCCCCGCGCACCTCTAGGCATTGAATGCCCATGGAGGTTGCCATCCGGAGGCCATGTAGGAGGGCCTCATATTCGGCTGCATTGTTGGAGTCCGTGTACATTATCTGAAGTACGTATTGGACTGTATCCCCGGTTGGGGACGTCAATACGACGCCGGCCCCCAAGCCGGCCAACATTTTGGAGCCGTCGAAATGCATAATCCAGTTGGAGTATGCACCGTACTCTTTAGGGAGTTCGGCTTCAGTCCATTCAGCGACAAAGTCAGCCAGGACTTGTGACTTTATAGCTCGCCGAGGTTTGTAAGTTATATCAAATGGTAAGAGCTCAATGGCCCATTTTGCAATCCTGCCCGTCGCGTCGCGGTTGTTTATGATGTCGTTGAGGGGCACTTCGGAGGCCACTGTTATCGAACACTCTTGAAAGTAGTGTCGGAGCTTCCGGGATGCCATGAACACCGCGTACGCTATCTTTTGATAGTGCGGGTAACAGGACTTGCAGGGAGTTAAGACAGTGGACACGTAGTACACTAGTTTTTGAAGAGGGAATTTATGCCCTTCTATTTCTCGTTCGACGACGAGTACCGCGCTTACAACTTGATGTGTTGCCGCGATGTATAACAACATTGGTTCGCCCAGGTTAGGCGCAGCCAGGATCGGATTTGTTGCCAATATGGCTTTTATTTCTTCGAGTCCGGCGGTGGCAGCATTCGTCCACTCGAAGTGTTCGGTGCGCGTGAGGAGGCGATAGAGGGGCAATGCCTTTTCTCCCAAACGGGAGATAAAGCGGCTTAGAGCCGCCACGCATCCAGTCAATTTTTGTATTTGTTTGAGGTCTTTTGGAATATCCAGCTGTGACAGAGCTCGGATCTTGGCTGGGTTTGCTTCAATTCCTCTACTGGATAAAATGAAGCCTAGGAGCTTTCTGGCTGGAACGCCGAAAACGCATTTTTCCGGATTCAGCTTAATGTCATATGCTCGGAGGTTGTCGGATGTGAGCCTCAAGTCGTCTACTAGAGTTTCGACGTGTCTGGTTTTGACGACTACGTCCTCTACGTATGCCTCTACTGTTTTGCCGATCTAGCTAGCCAGACATGTCTGAATCATGCGCTGATATGTTGCACCAGCGTTTTTGAGTCCGAAGGGCATCGTGTTGAAGCAGAATGGTCCATATGGAGTTATGAATGCCGTTGCGGCTTGGTCCGCCTCCGCCATCTTGATTTGATGGTAGCCGGAGTATGCGTCGAGGAAGCACAATGAATCGTGCCCTGCAGTAGCATCGATTATTTGGTCGATGCGGGGAAGGGGGAAGGGATCCTTTGGGCAGGCCTTGTTGAGGTCTTTGAAATCGACGCATAGGCGCCAGGATTTGTCCTTCTTTGGTAACATTACCAGGTTTGCTAGCCAGTCCGGATGTTTGATGTCTCTGATGAATCCGGCTTCCAGTAGTTTGGCTAGCTCTTCTCCCATTGCCTGTCTTTTGGGTTTGGAAAATCGCCGAAGAGCCTGTTTGACTAGCTTGAATCCTTTTAGGATGTTTAGGCTGTGTTCTGCCAGTCTGCGTGGGATTCCTGGCATATTTGAAGGGTGCCAGGCAAAGATGTCCCAATTTTCCCGAAGGAATTCTCGCAGTGCGGCATCTACATCAGGGTTCAACTGTGCCCCGATGGAGGCCGTCTTTGTTGGGTCCGTTGGATGAACCTGGAATTTGACTATTTCATCCGCTGGTTTAAAGGAGGTGGACTTAGATATTTTATCGAGTATCACATCGTCCCTATTCACCGTAGAGCCCAGCGTAGTGAGTTCCTCCGCTACTAGGGCTTCGGATAGTGCCTCTAGGGCTAATGCGGCTGTCTTGTTTTCGGCGCGGAGTGCTATGTCCGGACCACTAACGAGAGTGATTATTCTGCCGGGCCCAGGCATCTTAAGCTTCATGTACCCGTAATGAGGTATGGCTTGAAAAATTGTGAATGCCTCTCGTCCTAATATAGCGTGATATCCGCTGCTGAACGGGGCCGCTTGGAACGTGACCTCTTCGGACCTGTAATTGTCCGGCGAGCCGAACACCACATCAAGTGTGATTTTTCCTGTGCAGTGCGCTTCCTGGCTAGGGATTATTCCTCTAAAGGTTGTGCTGCTTCGCTCAATGCGGCTCCAGTCTATTTCCATTTTTTGAAGAGTTTCCTCGTAGATGAGGTTTAGTCCGCTGTCGCCATCCATGAGTACCTTGGTAAGACGAAAGCCGTCCACTATTGGACTGAGGACCAATGCGGCTGGTGCTCAGGCTGTTCAGAATTTAGGTTCGTCGCTGGCGTTAAAGGTGATGGCCGTGTCGCTCCATGGATTTGTTGTTGCTACTTGGTAGACTTTGGCGAGGCTGCGGATTGTTCGTTTTCACATATTGTTTGATGCAAAAGTCTCGAAGACTATTGACACCGTACTGGTATTGTTAGAGTGGCTCTCCGGGGCTAGAAGCTCTTCGCCACTTTTGGCCACCTGCCGCAGTATCCAACATGCTCGAAGGCTATGTGTTGGAGTGGCGCCTTCTGTACTATGAATTTTACAGGGTCCGTTGAGCCAACCCTCCAGTACGGTTCCGTGCCCTTTATGGGGTTTTTTCTTTTTGGTTTTTGTACCTGGTGCCTGACTGTGATGCACCCTTTTGTTTCGGACTAGGGTTGTATTCGGGGCCGGGTTGTCCCAAAACTTAGTTTCAGTTTTCCGGAAACTCTCCATCGCACAGTACTTTCGTACTATGGATGCCAGGTTGGCGAAGCGTGTAATTTAGCGACGCTGACGGCGTTCAAGATCCCCTTGTCCGTGCAATTATTGCAGAAAATTGAAATTACGTTTTCCTCACGACAGTCCTTTATCCTATCCATAACCAGGAGGAATCTGGCCCAGTAGTGATGTACTATTTCAGCGGGCTCTTGTCAGATTTGAGATAGATCGCATATGTCTGGGTGGGTGGGTGGAATTAAGTCCGGAACCCTACCCATCTTGAGGCTCAAGGGCCGAAAAGTTTCCAAATTTGGAAGCTTGGATTGCTGGACATTATCCAATGAGTCCGGTCCGATGCCTGACTTTAGGTTCAGTGCTCGATCGAAGTCCGTCCCTCCGCGGGAATCTGGCATAGAGGGTTCGGGAGTCCGTACATGACTAGTTTTCAATACAGGAGGAGAGTCACTGCGTTGTTCCTCTACCACCGCAATGTGGTGGGTAACCTGGGGAGAGTTAATCTCTCTCAGATCGGTTTTAAGCCCAATCTGATTGTAGTCAGTAGCGACTCCTAGGGCGGCGATGCGGTCCAAGAGCTCGTTTATGGACGAGAGCTCTATTGGATCCAGCTGCTCGGTGAATTCCGAGTTGACGTGAAGATTGCTTTCGATGACTCGAGAGATCATTGCTGAAGCGGTGGCCGAACAGGCGGTCATGAGGAAACCACCCAGCCGGATAGTTTGGCTGGCGGCCAGGGCTCCTTTGGCGAAGATACCGCCTTTAAAGACGGGAAGAGGCATCCTTCCTATCGGTGACGGCACAGAGGAACTCCCAATGAAAGCACCAATGTCGGTGTCAAAACCGGCGGATCTCGGGTAGGGGGTCCCGAACTGTGCGTCTAGGCGGATGGTAACAGGAGACAAGGGACACGATGTTTTTACCCAGGTTCGGGCCCTCTCGATGGAGGTAAAACCCTACTCCTGCTTGATTGATATTGATGATATGGGTAGTACAAGAGTGGATCTACCACGAGATCAAGGAGGCTAAACCCTAGAAGCTAGCCTATGGTATGATTGTTGTAATGGTTGTGTGTCCTACGGACTAAAACCCTCCGGTTTATATAGACATCGGAGAGGGCTAGGGTTACACAGAGTCGGTTACAATGGTAGGAGAGCTACATATCCGTATCGCCAAGCTTGCCTTCCACGCCAAGGAAAGTCCCATCTGGACACCGGACGAAGTCTTCAACCTTGTATCTTCATTGTCTTAGAGTCCGGCCGATGATGATAGTCCGGCTATCCGGACACCCCCTAGTCCAGGACTCCCTCACTTGGCATTCTCATATGCTTGGGTTCTCCATTCATCAAGTGAGCTAATATCAAACAACCTCTTCTCACCGGCAAGTTTGAAGTCATAATTGAGCTCTTTAATAGCCCAATATGCTTTATGTTCAAGTTCAAGAGCTAAATAACACACTTTTCCATAAACCATCTTATATGGAGACATACCCATAGGATTTTTGTATGCAGTTCTATAGGCCCATAATGCATCATCAAGTTTTTTGGACCAATTCTTTCTAGATCTATTCACAGTCTTTTGCAAAATAAATTTGAGCTCTCTATTCCTCAACTCTACTTGACCACTAGACTGCGGGTGATAAGGAGATGCGATTCTATGATTGACATCATACTTAGCGAGCATCTTACGGAAGACACCATGAATAAAGTGTGAACCACCATCAGTCATAAGATATCTAGGGACTCCAAACCACGAAAAAATAACTTCTTTAAGCATTTTAATAGAAGTGTTATGATCAGCACTACTAGTTGGAATAGCTTCTACACACTTAGTAACGTAATCAACAGCAACTAAAATATGTGTATAACCATTGGAGGCAGGAAAAGGTCCCATATAATCAAAGCCCCAAACATCAAATGGTTCAATAACAAGAGAATAATTCATAGGCATTTCTTGACGTCTACTAATGTTACCTATTCTTTGACATTCATCACAAGATAAGACAAACTTACGAGCATCTTTGAAAAGAGTAGGCCAATAAAAACCAGATTGTAATACCTTGTGTGCAGTTCTATCTCCAGCGTGGTGTCCTCCATAGGATTCAGTGTGACACTTGCGTAGGATTTGTTCCTATTCAAGCTCAGGCACACAACGTCTAATAATACCATATACTCCTTCTTCATAAAGCTGTGGATCATCCAGAAGTAATGTCTTAAATCATAAAAGAACTTTTTCTTTTGCTGGTATGTGAAACTAGGCGGTATATATTTAGCAACAATGTAATTAGCATAATCAGCATACCAAGGAGCAGTACGAGAAGCATTGACAACCGCCAATTGTTCATCAAAAAAACTATCATTAGTAGGCAGTGGGTCATCAAGAACATTCTATAACCTAGACAAGTTGTCTGCAACGGGGTTCTCAGCTCCCTTTCTATCAATAATATGCAAGTCAAATTCTTGAAGCAAGAGAACCCATCTAATGAGTCTAGGCTTAGCATCTTTCTTTTCCATAAGATATTTAATAGCAGCATGATCAGTGTGAATAGTAACTTTGGAATCAACAATATAAGGTATAAACTTATCACATGCAAACACAACTGCTAAGAACTCTTTTTCAGTAGTAGCATAATTTCTCTGGGCAGTATCAAGAGTCTTACTAGCATACTGGATAACATTCAATTTCTTATCGACTCTTTGCCCTAAAACAACACCTACAGCATAATCACTAGTATCGCACATAATTTCAAAAGGTAAATTCCAATCAGGTGGCTGAACAATAGGTGCAGTGATCAAAGCTTTCGTGAGTGTTTCAAATGCTTCTACAAAATCATCATCAAAAACAAAAGGAATATCTTTTTGCAATAAATTAGTCAGAGGCCTAGAGATTTTAGAAAAGTCCTTAATGAACCTCCTATAAAAGCCGACATGACCAAGGAAACTTCTTATACCTTTTATGTCCTTGGGACATGGCATCTTTTCAATAGCATCAACTTTGGCTTTATCAACTTCAATACCTCTCTCGGCGATCTTGTGCCCCAAGACAATGCCTCCATTAACAATAAAGTGACACTTTTCCCAATTCAGGACGAGACTAGTGTCTTCGCATCTCTGCAAAACTCAATCAAGGTTTCTCAAACAATCATCAAAAGAGGATCCATAGACGGAGAAGTCATCCATGAATACCTCACAAATCTTTTCACAAAAATCAGAAAATATAGCCATCATGCATCTTTGAAAGGTAGCAGGTGCATTACATAAACCAAAAGGCATACGTCTATAAGCAAAGGTACCAAAAGGGCAAGTAAAAGTAGTTTTAGATTGATCCCCCGCTGATACAGGTATCTGTGAGAAACCAGAATAACCATCTAGAAAGCAAAAATGTGTGTGTTTGGATAACCTCTCTAGCATTTGATCAATAAAAGGTAAAAGGTAATGATCTTTCTTAGTAGCTTTATTTAACTTACAGAAATCAATTACCATCCTATAACCTGTAATAATTCTTTGCGGGATCAATTCATCTTTATCATTAGGAACTATGGTAATACCTCCCTTTTTAGGGACACAATGGACAGGGCTTACCGATTCACTGTCAGCAACAGGATAAATAATACCTGCCTCAAGGAGCTTTAGTATCGCCTTTCTTACCACTTCCTTCATTTTGGGATTTAATCGTCTTTGAGGATCTCTAACTGGTTTGGCATCTTTCTCTACTGAAATTTTGTGTTGACATAATGTGGGACTAATGCCTTTAAGATCATCCAGAGTGTATCCAATAGCAGCTCTGTGCTTCTTCAGAGTTTTCAATAATCTTCCTTCTTCTTTCTCTGAAAGGTTAGCACTAATAATAACAGGATATATTTCTTTTTCCTCAAGATAAGCATACTTAAGATTATCAGGTAATGGTTTAGGTTCAAACACAGAATCACCCTTGGGTGGAGGGGGATCCTGTCAGGACCCCGACTCAATGCCACATCGATCTAGCATGTAACACTCCATATCACTTTGCGGCCTCACGCACGGTATTCCCACGGGTGTCGCCTTACCTTTGCCCGGGACCGTTTGCGCCTTTTGGCACACGTATATGATAGTGTCGCTAGCATCCATATGATAAGGAGCCCGGGCTGACATGGCTAGTCGTAAACCCAAAGTGGCACAAACTTACAGGGACAGGCATCCATGACCCAGCATCGAACGTGTCGGTCATCAGCGAGTGAATCCAGGCTGTAGCACTGGGCTAACAGGACTCCGGTGAACCGGGCTGTAGCGGGCTAACAGGACTCCGGTATTCATCGCGTGACATTTCCCCGAAGGGACAGACACAGGAACGAAGAAGGACACATGCCGGCCAGCCTAAGTGTTCCGAAGCAGTAGCAAGCTACCAGGGCTCAGTGGAAGCACTAGGAGACATTTCCCGGTAAGAGAGGCTACTAAGGATAAACAACTAGATAGTCAGATCCCACACATAGCAATACACATTACACGTACGCATAACATGCAAGTATGTGCTGTACAACATGGCATCACAGCATAACTCAACAACTCATATAGATAAGGCTCAAAGAGCCATCATAGCATTTATTGCAAACAGGGGTCACAAGACCCATCATACAGAGCATACAAGCAACAAGCGGAAGCATTACATGTCTGGTTACAGACATCTATAAATGAAAAAGGCTGAAGAGCCTGACTATCTACAACATCCGATCAAGATCGTAGCTGAGGTACAAGCTACTTGTCGAAGTCCACGAGAACACTAGTAAGACCGAAGTCTCCGCTGAAAAAACATAAATAAAGCAACATGAGTACAAAGGTACTCAGCAAGACTTACATCAGATCCTATCATACATGCATTTGTATCAAGAGGGTAATGTGGGGTTTAGTTGCAGCAAGCCAGCTTTGACTCTGTGGCTATCCTGTTCTACGACTACCAGAACTTCTTTGAGGTGATATGGCGCACACGAGTCCACTAATCACCACTCAATACACTACTATGGATTCATCCCCGTCTCCCTACGAGAAGGCCATCCATAGCACTCACACTTGTCTTGAGCATTTTATAGTATCCACTTTAAGTTGTCTATGTACCATGTAAGCATCCAAGAAGTCCATATCCGCGGACCCGGCTATTCGAATAGATCATGTTAACCCTGCAGGGGTGTACTTCTTCACACACGCTCTCGCCACTTACCGCCACGTACACATCATGTATCTCGGCAACCTTCAAGCGGAAGCCTGGCGAGGGTGTCGGCCACGACCTGACTAACCACACAAGACTCTAGCCCAGGTTTATCGCCTATTCGGGTTCTATCCGCAAGGAGATCCGGCCGGGGTGTCGCTCACGGCCCCAAACGATGTGAGCAGGGTTCCCAAGCCCACCATCCGGGTGCCACTCGGTACACCGTGCCACTGTGCCTAGTCTGTCCCAAGCCCACCTGGCCGGGTGCCACTTGGTAGACTACTAACACTACCTACAAACACCAGAAACTAGTTGCGACTCCTGGACAGAGATCAAGTTGGTTAATAAGTCGAGAGGGGCCGAGTTACCGGAACCCAATGTGTGGTAGTATCGAGTCATTGGACGACATACACAGAACTCGGTGCTTAAGGACGGTTCCAGTGAGACAACCCACCATGTACTCCTACATGGCCTCTCACCGCTACCTTTACCAAATCGTGTTCACACACTTCACTCTCAGCATCAGAACATATCGTAACACTCCAATTCATTCCCAATGAATCAGACCTGATACAACTCTAAGCAATAGCAGGCATAGCATGGTAGGAACACAACATGGCTCAATCAACTCCTACACATGCTAGTGGGTTTCAACTATTTACTGTGGCAATGACAGGTCATGCAGAGGAATGGGTTCAACTACCGCAGCACAAAGTAGCAGATGAATCGTTGTTGTCCTAATGCAATAACTGAGAGCAGGAGCGAGAGAGTAGGATTTTATCGGAATGAACAAGGGGGTTTGCTTGCCTGGTAGATCAACAGAGGAGGCACTGCTTCATAGACAGGTACTCTGGAACGGTCTCCGGAGCAGGACCTATCGAGAAGGAACAGTGTCGGCAATCAATACACAAACATATGCAACAATATGATGCATGAACATGGCATGAAGATGTGATGTTGTTTGAGCTAATGCGACTAGTAATCATTTGGTTTGAAGTCCATTTGAACCAAAAGCTCAAATGCAACTCTAAATTAAGTCTCTTAATATGCCATAATGTGTTTCCTCATATTCAGCATGTATAAGTTGGTTTGTCATTCATGAAACTAGTACAGATGGATAGGTTGCATTTTTCTGATAATTTTTCATATATAAATTATTTCAATCTGAGCTACGGTTGAATTTCTATGATTTTCTAAAGTTTATATCATTTTCTGGAATTTCCTGATTAATTATAATTCCAGAAAATAAATAATTGCGTCAGCATGACGTCAGCGTGCCGTCAGCAAGTCAACGTGGCTGACCAGGTCAAACCTGACGTGTGGGGTCCACACGTCAGTGACAGGGGATTAAACAGGGTTAATTTAATCCTAACTAAAGGATTAATGGCGCTGGGGCCCACTGTCAGTGTCACGGGGGGTTAGTTAATGGGTTTAATTAGTTTTAAACTAATCCTAAGCTAAGGATTAGCAGAGCCGGGCCCCACCTGTCATTGACCCACGTGGGTCAAAACTGGTCAACAGGGGGGCTAGACCCGGTCAACCCCACCGGCGTTTAGCCGCCGGCGAGGCCGAACGCGGCGGAGGGGCTCGGGATCGCCGTTCCGGCGACCATTCGGGCGACGGAGACCACCTACGCGAAGCCCAGGCTCGCGCGCATCCAGTGGGACACGCGGGAGACCGTGGGGGCGCCGGAGCTCACCGGAGCGAAGCTCGGGGCGGCGGCCGGAGTTCGGCCTCGAGCGGGAGCGAGCTACGGGGCACGGCAAGGGCCGGGGTTGGTCGCGTTCGTCTCCTGGAGACGCGCTGACCTCGGTGGCAGGTGCAGGCACGGGCTGCGGTGGCTCCGGCCACAACGGCGAGGAGCTGCGGCGGCGATGGCTTCGGCCATGGTGGTAGCGACGGCTACGACGCGGGAGCGAGGGGGAGAAGGGAGGGGAAACAGGGAGAGGCTCACGGCGATCACGCAGAGCAGCACAGCGGGCTCGGGGGAGACCTGGTGACGACGAATCGACGGCGACGGACGGCGGAGCCCGAGGAGGAAGACGATGGCGATGGCGGCGATGGAGGCCGTCCGGGCTTGCTTGGCTTGACGAGGAGGTAGAGGAGGTCGTGGCGGAGCTTCTGGGCTCTACGGAGGGGCGAGGGGAGGCCGGTGGCCGCGGCAACGGCGTGCGGCGGCGACGGCAGCGCGTCGGGTGCGGGGAGAGGGAGAGGTCCAGGGGAGAAGGGAGAGCGAGAGAGAGTGGAAGAGGACCGGGACGGCGCGTGGCGACGTCCGGGCCATCCAGAGCGACGAGGAGGAGGCAGGCAGGCAGAGAGGGAGGTGGCGTGGCGCGGCGCGGCGGTGCGCGCGTCGGGCACGCGCCCGTGTCCTCCTGGCGAGAGGACAGGGACGACTGGCGTCGGCCAGCTGGCTGGGCCGGCCTGCTGGGCCGCTGGGCTTCCAGGAAGGTAAGCGCCAGGTAAGGTATTTCCCTTTTATTTCTGTTTTCTAATTTTCTGACATCTGTTTGATTTAATAATAATACTAAATCATTTTATTTCCTTATGCCCATTTTTGTAGGAGCTAACTATATTATTCCAGAGCTCCTTAATAAATGACATAATTTTTGGACATATATTATATATATAACATTTATATATCCAAGGCAAAATAATTACTGGATTAATCCAAATGCCCAAAATAAATACTTATGAGCTCCTGAAAATATTGGTTTGATTTTTAACTCTGTCCAATATTTTCAGAGGGCAACATGAGCATTTTCTTGGACCCTTTTGGAGAAATTTTTATTTGGGTCATTTCAAAAATGATTCTGAGGGTTTCAACAATCCTCATTTCAAATTTAAATGGAATATAAACATGATGCACAAATGACTAGCTAGTCTAGGTCATACCAGAACTAGGGATGTGACAACTCGCCCCCACTTGAAAGAATCTCGTCCCGAGATTCGGGGGTCGACGGAAAGAAAGCGGGGTACTCCAGTCGAAGACGATCTTCTCGCTCCCAAGTAGCTTCTCTCTCGGAATGATGAGACCACTGAACCTTGAGAAACTTGATATTATGACGTCGGGTGACACGCTCTGCTTGATCAAGAATGCGAACCGGGTACTCTCGGTATGTGAGGTTATCTCGGAGATCAAGCGTTTCGTGGTCCACTCCACGGATAGGATCCGAGAAGCAACGCCTGAGTTGAGAGACGTGGAAGACATCATGAACTCGAGAAAGATGTGGGGGTAGTTCCAGCTGGTAGGCAACCTCTCCTCGTTTAGCGAGAATGCGAAAAGGACCAATGTAACGAGGAGCCAACTTGCCCTTGATACCGAAACGATGGGTACCCTTCAAAGGAGTAACCCGAAGGTAAGCTTTGTCGCCAACTTCATAAGTCATATCCTTATGATGACGATCATACTGGCTCTTTTGACGAGACTGGGCTGTTTTTAAATTCTCACGAATGATGCGAACTTGCTCTTCTGCCTCCTGGATCATGTCCGGTCCAAAGAATTGTCTTTCACCGGTTTCTGACCAGTTCAACGGTGTTCGACATCTTCGTCCATAGAGAATCTCAAAAGGAGCTTTCTTGAGACTGGATTGATAGCTATTGTTATAAGCAAACTCGGCGAAAGGAAGACACTTCTCCCAATCCATACCGAATGAGATAACGCAAGCTCTGAGCATGTCTTCGAGAATTTGGTTGACCCGTTCCACCTGACCACTTGATTGAGGGTGGAAAGCTGTACTGAAGGAAAGATGGGTTCCCATGGCAGTTTGGAAACTCTCCCAGAAATGAGAAGTGAAGAGACTACCACGGTCTGAATTGATCTCTAGTGGAACACCATGAAGTAATACTATTCGAGAAATATATAAGTCAGCGAGCTGACTAGCAGTGATACTCTCTCGAACAGGAAGGAAGTGCGCCACTTTGGATAGACGATCAATGACTACGAAGATAGCATTATTCCCTTTCTTGGTCCTGGGAAAGCCGGTGATGAAGTCCATACCAACTTTATCCCATTTCCACTCAGGAATAGCTAAAGGCTGAAGGGTGCCAGCAGGCCTTTGATGCTCTGCCTTAACGCGATGACAAACGTCACAATTAGCAACGAAGTCGGCGATTTCTCTCTTCATCCTAGTCCACCAGAACCTCTGGCGTAGGTCCTGATACATCTTAGTACTACTGGGATGAATCGTGAGAGGGGATTCATGCGCCTCCTTAAGAATCATTTGTTGCATCTGCTGACTCTTGGGAACCACCAAGCGGTTTCCAAAGTAAACAACACCTCGTTCATCCATGGAGAAACAACCAGCTACTCCCTTGGAGATATTTTTCTTGATTCGGGAGATTCCCGTATCATGCTTCTGGACTTCTATGATACGATCCACAATAGTAGGCTTCGCCACCAAGGTAGAAAGGAATCCGTGAGGAGCAATGTGAAGGTTAAGCTTACAGAATTCCTCATGGATAAGTGGTTGGCCTTGCTGCAACATGAGATTGTTGCAATAGGATTTACGACTTAGCGCATCAGCCATGACATTGGCCTTGCCTGGGGTGTAGGTAATTCCTAAGTCGTAATCTGAGATCAATTCCAACCATCGTCTTTGCCTAAGGTTCAAATCTGGTTGGGTGAAGATATATTTGAGACTCTGGTGATCGGTGTAGATCTCGCAACGTTTACCAAGAAGGTAATGTCGCCAGGTCTTGAGTGCATAGACTACGGCTGCAAGCTCTAGATCATGTGTAGGATAATTCTCCTCATGTGGATGCAACTATCGAGATGCATAGGCAATCACATGACGATCCTGCATAAGAATGCAGCCTAGTCCCTGTCGTGAGGCGTCGCAGTAGATAACAAAGTCTTTAGTGAAATCCGGTGGCACAAGTATGGGAGCAGAAGTCAGACGTCTTTTCAGTTCCTGAAAACTGTACTCACACTGTGGGGACCACTCAAACTTTTTATCTTTCTTGAGAAGTTCCATGAGGGGTTTGGCTACTTTGGAGAAGTTTTCAACAAAGCGGCGACAATAGCTGGCTAGACCAAGGAAACTCCTAACTTGTTTAACGGTTTCAGGTGGAGTCCAATCAAGAACGGCCTTCACTCTCTCGGGATTGACAGCAATGCCCTTACCAGAGATTACGTGGCCTAGGTAGGTCACTTGTGGCAACCAAAATTCACACTTGGAGAACTTGGCGTAAAGGCGGTGCTCTCTGAGTTTTTCTAATACAAGTCTAAGATGTTCGGCATGTTCTTCCTCGTTCTTCGAGTAAATAAGAATATCATCGAGGTAAACCACGACAAACTTATCTAGGTACTCCATGAAGATCGAGTTCATCAAGCGGGAGAAGGTAGCTGGGGCGTTGGTTAGACCGAAGGACATGACGGTGTACTCGTACTGGCCATAACGAGTGACAAAGGCTGTCTTGGGAATGTCCCCGTTTCTGATCTTGATTTGGTGGTAGCCTAACCTCAAGTCCATCTTGGAGAAGACTGAGGATCCAGCGAGCTGATCATACAGGTCGTTGATCCTGGGGAGCGGATATTTGTTCTTTATCGTGACCAAATTAACGGGACGATAATCTACAACCATCCGGTCCGTACCATCCTTCTTCTTGACGAAGAGGACGGGGCAAGCCCAAGGGGAAGAACTAGGACGGATGAAACCCTTTTGCAAGGACTCATCAAGTTGTTTCTTAAGCTCGGCTAGTTCTAAGGGTGCCATCTTGTAAGGTCTCCTAGAGATTGGAGCGGTTCCTGGAATAAGATCTATGACGAACTCTACATCTCTATCAGGTGGAACACCTGGCAGTTCCTCTGGAAAGACATCCGGAAAGTCACGGACTACCGGGATATCTTCAAGGTTTGGAAGAGGGCTGGCATTAAGAGAATAGAGCTGACGCCTTGCAACTCTAGTGGAGACAGTGACTATCTTGCCGGATGGGTGTGTAAGCTGAACAGACCTGGTATAACAATCAATCTTGGCATAATGGGCTGTCATCCAGTCCATACCCAAGATGATGTTAATATCTGTAGACTTGAGGGCTATAAGTGATGCAAGGAATACAAGTCTGTCTACAAGGATTTCGTTACCATGGCTTACACTAGAAGTTTGCCATTTGGATCCAGGAGTTTGAATGACTAGTGGAGAGGGCATATCACAAAATGACATGTTGTGCAAGTTAGCATAGCTTTCAGAAATGAAGGAGTGAGACGCTCCAGTATCGAACAAAACCGATGCTGGGTGACAATTGACAAGGAGTGTACCAAGAACGACATCTGGATCATCATGAGCGTCTTTAGCTGAGACATGATGCACACGTCCACGTTCAGTGGGAGCTGACTTGACATTGATCATCTTGCATGATGGCTTAACGCAGCCAACAGTCTTCTCGGGCTGGGGTGGAGCATAACTAGTCTGAGAGCAGTCACGTGCATAGTGTCCTGGCTTCCCGCATGTGAAGCAAGTCCCTGAAGTTGGACGTGGACCCGCACTGACAAGCGGTCTACCAGTAGGCCTGGGTGGAACATACTGCTGAGCTGGGGAAGGCACCACAAAGGATGGTCTTGGTGAATATCCGGAAGGAAGAGCGGAGTTTGGAACCCAAATCCGGCGCTTCTGAGAACTAGAACCGGAGGAAGATCCCAAATCACGGGTGTGCTTACGAGACTCCTCGTAAGTGAGCTGAGCTGTCTCTGCATTGATTGCCTTGTTCACAAGAGCTTGGAATGTATCACAATGATGCAAGTGGAGATCACGACGCAACTTGGGGTTGAGACCCTTCCGGAACCTAGCTTGCTTCTTGGCGTCCGTGGACACCTCTTCTGTGGCATAACGGGCGAGGTTCTCAAACTCTCTGCTGTACGCATCAACAGCCATCTTATTCTGGGTGAAACTACAGAACTCTTCTCTCTTGCGATCGATGAGGGCCTGAGGAATGTGATGCTCGCGAAAAGCCTCAGTGAAATCCCTCCAGGTAGGAATCTGACCAGCTGGAAGCATAGCCTCATAGTTCTGCCACCAAAGACTAGCAGGACCTTCCAGGTGGTATGTGGCATAGGTGACCTTGTCATCTTCAGCTACATTCGCGGAACGCAGCTTATGGGTGATGCTACGGAGCCAGTCATCTGCATCGAGCGGCTCGATGGAATGATGAAAGGTAGGTGGGTGCAAGCGAATGAAGTCATGAATGGTTGCAGACCCTTTGAACCGATGTGCAGTGTTCTCCTCGATACGTGCCAACAAGCGGTTAGACTCTCGCTTGTTTTTCTCCAACTCTAACATGAACTCTGCCAACGAAGGCTGGTCGGGAGGATCCTCATCCCTACCATCTCCGTGGTTCTAGCTATGAGCAATAGAACTTCGCTTAGCTGATGACATCCTGAGAAACGAAGCCAAGGACGGAATCAGCATCAACTATGGGCTATAGAATGTAGGACAAGGAAATTAGTAACTCTCGAACTCCTAGGGCAATTCCGGCAGCATAACGGCAGTAAAATGCTCAGAATGAGACATCCTGCTAAAATGGGGTAGTAGCATACTCAACATCATCACTCAAGGTTCTGAGATAGTACTAATCAAGCTACACTGGAAGTACTCGAAAACTGGGGTATGACTCTGATCAACCAATCCTATGGGACTACGGAGTAGTAACACGTGATCCTGATAGACGGAAGAGAAAGCCTAGTTCCTTAACCCCGCAGGAAAGATAGGATGACTCAGATCAGAAGGCCATGAGGTATAAGGAGTTAAAAGAGCCTTACGTTCCTTCCCACAATCAATTCCCTTACATAACTAAAGAATTTCTAGACTCAACTTCGACCAGTTTGGCTTGGTAATCCTACAGGCAGTCAGGCTCTGATACCAAAGCTGTCAGGACCCCGACTCAATGCCACATCGATCTAGCATGTAACACTCCATATCACTTTGCGGCCTCACGCACGGTATTCCCACGGGTGTCGCCTTACCTTTGCCCGGGACCGTTTGCGCCTTTTGGCACACGTATATGATAGTGTCGCTAGCATCCATATGATAAGGAGCCCGGGCTGACATGGCTAGTCGTAAACCCAAAGTGGCACAAACTTACAGGGACATGCATCCATGACCCAGCATCGAACGTGTCGGTCATCAGCGAGTGAATCCAGGCTGTAGCACTGGGCTAACAGGACTCCGGTGAACCGGGCTGTAGCGGGCTAACAGGACTCCGGTATTCATCGCGTGACATTTCCCCGAAGGGACAGACACAGGAACGAAGAAGGACACATGCCGGCCAGCCTAAGTGTTCCGAAGCAGTAGCAAGCTACCAGGGCTCAGTGGAAGCACTAGGAGACATTTCCCGGTAAGAGAGGCTACTAAGGATAAACAACTAGATAGTCAGATCCCACACATAGCAATACACATTACACATACGCATAACATGCAAGTATGTGCTGTACAACATGGCATCACAGCATAACTCAACAACTCATATAGATAAGGCTCAAAGAGCCATCATAGCATTTATTGCAAACAGGGGTCACAAGACCCATCATACAGAGCATACAAGCAACAAGCGGAAGCATTACATGTCTGGGTACAGACATCTATAAATGAAAAAGGCTGAAGAGCCTGACTATCTACAACATCCGATCAAGATCGTAGCTGAGGTACAAGCTACTTGTCGAAGTCCACGAGAACACTAGTAAGACCGAAGTCTCCGCTGAAAAAACATAAATAAAGCAACATGAGTACAAAGGTACTCAGCAAGACTTACATCAGATCCTATCATACATGCATTTGTATCAAGAGGGTAATGTGGGGTTTAGTTGCAGCAAGCCAGCTTTGACTCTGTGGCTATCCTGTTCTACGACTACCAGAACTTCTTTGAGGTGATATGGTGCACACGAGTCCACTAATCACCACTCAATACACTACTATGGATTCATCCCCGTCTCCCTACGAGAAGGCCATCCATAGCACTCACACTTGTCTTGAGCATTTTATAGTATCCACTTTAAGTTGTCTATGTACCATGTAAGCATCCAAGAAGTCCATATCCGCGGACCCGGCTATTCGAATAGATCATGTTAACCCTGCAGGGGTGTACTTCTTCACACACGCTCTCGCCACTTACCGCCACGTACACATCATGTATCTCGGCAACCTTCAAGCGGAAGCCTGGCGAGGGTGTCGGCCACGACCTGACTAACCACACAAGACTCTAGCCCAGGTTTATCGCCTATTCGGGTTCTATCCGCAAGGAGATCCGGCCGGGGTGTCGCTCACGGCCCCAAACGATGTGAGCAGGGTTCCCAAGCCCACCATCCGGGTGCCACTCGGTACACCGTGCCACTGTGCCTAGTCTGTCCCAAGCCCACCTGGCCGGGTGCCACTTGGTAGACTACTAACACTACCTACAAACACCAGAAACTAGTTGCGACTCCTGGACAGAGATCAAGTTGGTTAATAAGTCGAGAGGGGCCGAGTTACCGGAACCCAATGTGTGGTAGTATCGAGTCATTGGACGACATACACAGAACTCGGTGCTTAAGGACGGTTCCAGTGAGACAACCCACCATGTACTCCTACATGGCCTCTCACCGCTACCTTTACCAAATCGTGTTCACACACTTCACTCTCAGCATCAGAACATATCGTAACACTCCAATTCATTCCCAATGAATCAGACCTGATACAACTCTAAGCAATAGCAGGCATAGCATGGTAGGAACACAACATGGCTCAATCAACTCCTACACATGCTAGTGGGTTTCAACTATTTACTGTGGCAATGACAGGTCATGCAGAGGAATGGGTTCAACTACCGCAGCACAAAGTAGCAGATGAATCGTTGTTGTCCTAATGCAATAACTGAGAGCAGGAGCGAGAGAGTAGGATTTTATCGGAATGAACAAGGGGGTTTGCTTGCCTGGTAGATCAACAGAGGAGGCACTGCTTCATAGACAGGTACTCTGGAACGGTCTCCGGAGCAGGACCTATCGAGAAGGAACAGTGTCGGCAATCAATACACAAACATATGCAACAATATGATGCATGAACATGGCATGAAGATGTGATGTTGTTTGAGCTAATGCGACTAGTAATCATTTGGTTTGAAGTCCATTTGAACCAAAAGCTCAAATGCAACTCTAAATTAAGTCTCTTAATATGCCATAATGTGTTTCCTCATATTCAGCATGTATAAGTTGGTTTGTCATGCATGAAACTAGTACAGATGGATAGGTTGCATTTTTCTGATAATTTTTCATATATAAATTATTTCAATCTGAGCTACGGTTGAATTTCTATGATTTTCTAAAGTTTATATCATTTTCTGGAATTTCCTGATTAATTATAATTCCAGAAAATAAATAATTGCGTCAGCATGACGTCAGCGTGCCGTCAGCAAGTCAACGTGGCTGACCAGGTCAAACCTGACGTGTGGGGTCCACACGTCAGTGACAGGGGATTAAACAGGGTTAATTTAATCCTAACTAAAGGAATAGTGGCGCTGGGGCCCACTATCAGTGTCAGGGGGGGTTAGTTAACGGGTTTAATTAGTTTTAAACTAATCCTAAGCTAAGGATTAGCAGAGCCGGGCCCCACCTGTCATTGACCCACGCGGGTCAAAACTGGTCAACAGGGGGGCTAGACCCGGTTAACCCCACCGGCGTTTAGCCGCCGGCGAGGCCGAACGCGGCGGAGGGTCTCGGGATCGCCGTTCCGGCGACCATTCGGGCGACGGAGACCACCTACGCGAAGCCCAGGCTCGCGCGCATCCAGTGGGACACGCGGGAGACCGTGGGGGCGCCGGAGCTCACCGGAGCGAAGCTCGGGGCGGCGGCCGGAGTTCGGCCTCGAGCGGGAGCGAGCTACGGGGCACGGCAAGGGCCGGGGTTGGTCGCGTTCGTCTCCTGGAGACGCGCTGACCTCGGTGGCAGGTGCAGGCACGGGCTGCGGTGGCTCCGGCCACAACGGCGAGGAGCTGCGGCGGCGATGGCTTCGGCCATGGTGGTAGCGACGGCTACGACGCGGGAGCGAGGGGGAGAAGGGAGGGGAAACAGGGAGAGGCTCACGGTGATCACGCAGAGCAGCACAGCGGGCTCGGGGGAGACCTGGTGATGACGAATCGACGGCGACGGACGGCGGAGCCCGAGGAGGAAGACGATGGAGATGGCGGCGATGGAGGCCGTCCGGGCTTGCTTGGCTTGACGAGGAGGTAGAGGAGGTCGTGGCGGAGCTTCTGGGCTCTACGGAGGGGCGAGGGGAGGCCGGTGGCCGCGGCAACGGCGTGCGGCGGCGACGGCAGCGCGTCGGGTGCGGGGAGAGGGAGAGGTCCAGGGGAGAAGGGAGAGCGAGAGAGAGTGGAAGAGGACCGGGACGGCGCGTGGCGACGTCCGGGCCATCCAGAGCGACGAGGAGGAGGCAGGCAGGCAGAGAGGGAGGTGGCGTGGCGCGGCGCGGCGGTGCGCGCGTCGGGCACGCGCCCGTGTCCTCCTGGCGAGAGGACAGGGACGACTGGCGTCGGCCAGCTGGCTGGGCCGGCCTGCTGGGCCGCTGGGCTTCCAGGGAGGTAAGCGCCAGGTAAGGTATTTCCCTTTTATTTCTGTTTTCTAATTTTCTGACATCTGTTTGATTTAATAATAATACTAAATCAATTTATTTCCTTATGCCCATTTTTGTAGGAGCTAACTATATTATTCCAGAGCTCCTTAATAAATGACATAATTTTTGGACATATATTATATATATAACATTTATATATCCAAGGCAAAATAATTACTGGATTAATCCAAATGCCCAAAATAAATACTTATGAGCTCCTGAAAATATTGGTTTGATTTTTAACTCTGTCCAATATTTTCAGAGGGCAACATGAGCATTTTCTTGGACCCTTTTGGAGAAATTTTTATTTGGGTCATTTCAAAAATGATTCTGAGGGTTTCAACAATCCTCATTTCAAATTTAAATGGAATATAAACATGATGCACAAATGACTAGCTAGTCTAGGTCATACCAGAACTAGGGATGTGACAGATCCCCAAGAATTTCAACAGGAAGGTTATGTTTCAGCATAGGTTCTTGTTTAAGGAACACTTCATCTATTTCTTCCCTTTCCTTCATAAACATATCATTTTCATGGTCTAGCAAATATTGTTCTAACGGATCAGTTGGTGGAACAGCAATGGAAGCAAGACCAATAATCTCATCCTTACTAGGTGGTTCCCTTTCACGAGGTTGTCTACTAAACTTGGCAAAATTAAACTCATGAGACATACCATCTATGCCAACAGTGACAATATTCCTTTCACAATTAATCTTAGCACTAGCAGTATTCAAGAAGGGTCTACCAAAAATAATGGGAAAAAAATCATCTTGTGGGGAACCAAGAACAAGAAAATCAGCAGGGTATTTAATCTTCCCACACAAGACTTCAACATCTCTAACAATCCCAATAGGTTTAATGGTGTCCCTATTGGCAAGCTTAATAGTAACATCAATGTCTTCAATTCAACAGGTGAAATATCGTGCATAATTTCTTTATAAAGATCATAAGGTATCGCATTAGCACTAGCACCCATATCACATAAACCATGATAACAATGATCTCCTATTTTAATAGAAATAACAGGCGTGCCTACAACAGGTCTACGTGTCTTAGTAACGGGTCTAGCAATATTAGCAGTTTCACTCAAGAAAGAGATAACATGCCCATCTAAGTCCTCATCCAAAAGATCTTTAATCATAGCAATACCAGGTTCAACATTAATTTGCTCAGGAGGTGTATAGGTCCTAGTATTACTCTTACGAACAATAGTCGACGATTTAACATGATCTTTTATCCTAACAGGAAAAGGAGGTTTTTCAACATAAGTAGTAGGAATAATAGGATCACTATATGTAATAGTCTTCTCTTCGACTGTAATAGGTGCAACTACTTTCACTTCAACAGGAGGATTATATTTAAACCACTTCTCTTTAGGGAGATCAACGTGAGTAGCAAAAGTTTCACCAAAACTAGCTACTATCTCAGAGTCAAGTCCATACTTATAGCTAAATCCACGGAAAGCATCGGTATCCATAAAAGATTTAACACAATCGAACTTAGGTGTCATACCTGACTCCTTACCATTGTCGGAACCCCAATCTTCAGAGTTGCGTTTAATTCTTTCCAATAAGTCCCATTTGAAATCAATAGTCTTTAGCATATAGGAACCAACACATGAATTATCGAGCAAGTTCGATTATCAAGAGAAAGCCGAGCATAAAAATTCTGAATAATCATTTCCCGAGAGAGCTCATGATTGGGGCATGAATACAACATTGACTTAAGCCTCCCCCAAGCTTGAGCGATGCTTTCTCCTTCGCGAGGCCAGAAATTATATATGTAATTACGATCACGATGAACAAGATGCATAGGATAGAACTTCTGGTGAAATACCAACTTTAATCGCTTATAATTCCAATATCTCATATCATCACATAGCCTATACCATGTCATTGCATCTCCCTTCAAAGATAAAGGGAAGACCTTCCTTTTGACAACATCATCGGGAATACCTGCAAGCTTAAATAATCCACAAACTTCATCCACAAAGATAAGGTTTAAATCGGGATGCAATGTTCCGTCTCCTGCAAAAGGATTAGCTAGCAGTTTTTCTATCATACCCGAGGGAATCTCAAAGTGAATATTTTCATAAGGTTCAGTAGGTTGAGGAGCATCTCTTTGCTCTTCTGGTTGGGGTGAAGATATCCCAAACAAGCCCCTCAAAGGATTAGTTTCCATAGTGACAAGTAATAGAAAATTTCAGCACACTATATAAATGTTTCCTTACCAAGTTCCACTCACCAAGAGCGCTACACTCCCTGGCAATGGCGCCAGAAAAGAGTCTTGATGACCCACAATGATAGGGGATCTATCATAGTCCTTTTGATAAGTAAGAGTGTCGAACCCAATGAGGAGCAGAAGGAAATGATAAGCGGTTTTCAGTAAGGTTTTCTCTGCAAGCACTGAAATAGTAGGTGATAGATAGTTTTGTGATAAGATAAATAGTAACGAGCAAAAAGTAAATAAAGTAAATAAAGTGCAGCAAGGTGGCCCAATCCTTTATGTAGCAAAAGGGAAAGCCTGGACAAATTCTAATAATGAAGAAGGAGCTCCCAAGGACACATTGGAAATTATCGTCAAGCTAGTTTTCATCATGTTCGTAAGATTCGCGTTCGGTACTTTGATAATTTGATATGTGGGTGGACCGACACTTGCGTACTTCCCTAACATGGACAAGCAGCCCACCTATGATTAACCCCTATTGCAAGCATCCGCAACTACAAAAAGGAGTATTAAGGTAAACCTAACCACAACATTAAACATATGGGTCCATATCAACCCCTAACGAAGCAGCGCATAAACTAGGGTTTAAGCTTCTGTCACTCTAGCAACCCATCATCTACTTATTACTTCCCTATGCCTTCATCTAGGCCCAAATAATGGTGAAGTGTCATGTAGTCAACGTTCACATAACACCACTAGAGGAAAGACAACATACATCTCATCAAAATATCGAACGAATACCAAATTCACATGACTACTAATAGCAAGACTTCACCCATGTCCTCAGGAGCAAACATAACTACTCACAAAGCATATTCATGTTCATAATCAGAGGGGTAATAATATGCATAAAGGATCTGAACATATGATCTTCCACCAAGTAAACCAAATAGCATCAACTACAAGGAGTAATCAACACTACTAGCAACCCGCATGTACCAATTTGTGGTTTTGATACAAGATTGGATACAACAGATGAACTAGGGTTTTGAGAGGAGATGGTGCTGGTGAAGATGTTGATGGAGATTGACCCCTTGTCGATGAGGGGATCGTTGGTGATGACGTTGGTGATGATTTCCCCCTCCCGGAGGGAAGTGTCCCCAGTAGAACAGCTCCGCTAGAGCCCTAGATTGATTCCGTCAAGGTTCCGCCTTGTGGCGGCGGAGTTTTGTCCCGTAAGCTTGCCCACGATTTTTTCCAGGGGAAAAGTGATGGTATAGCAGAAGATGGATGCCGGAGGCCCACCAGGGTGCCCAAAAGATAGGGGGCCGCACCCTAGGGGGGGGCGCCCCCTGTCTCCTAGACAGGATGTGGGCCCCTGGCCTATTTCTTTTTCCCATAAATTCTTATTAATTCCAAAAAGTTGTTTTGTGGAGTGTCAGGTCTTTTGGAGTTGAGCAGAATAGGTTTCCTACATTTGCTCCTTTTCCAGCCAGAATTCTAGCTGCCGGCATCCCCCCTCTTCATGGTAAACCTTGTAAAATAAGAGAGAATAGCCATAAGTATTGAGATATAATGTGTAATAACAGCCCATAATATAATAAATATTGATATAAAAGCATGATGCTAAATGGACGTATCAGTGACGCAAGCCATGACGACAAAGACCAGGCAGGCGCCAGCGTGTGCAGTGTCCTCGTTTCCCCTTTGGTGCTAAGGGGGCAAGCGCAGGCCCGGAGTACCGAGGCGTCAGGCAAAGGTTTCCATATCGGTGTAACAAGACCAAGACTAGCAGGACGGCAGGACGGAGGTCATCGTGGAGCCCAAGACAGCGTCATCACCAGTGCCTTTAACAAGCGAAGACCACCTTTAGTCAGGATAGCTTGTACTAGTTGTCCCCTTTCAATTTGGCCGTTGTTGGATCCCTTCCCGCTCAATATTTGGGAAGAGGACCAGGGCCTATATAAATAGGACTAGCCACCACAAAAGAGGGGATCGATCAATTCCTCCCCGAGCAACCCACCAAGCAGAAGAACACCTCTGCTCGCGAGGCTGTTCTTCCATTGTACTGTTCATCATCAGCCCAAGAGGTAATCCACCACCACCACACAGGAGTAGGGTATTACACATCAACGATGGCCCGAACCTGTATAGATCTTGTGTCTCTTGTGTTGTGAGTTCATCGAGCTAAGCTTAGGGATCATGGCAAGGCTGAGAGCCAGATTCGGTAGGGGGAAATCTTCGTGCGTACCCCAGTGTTCGAACCTCAAGGGTTTTGCCGGAACCCGAAATCCGACAGAATCCATCGATAATTGGATCGAGGACTAATACGGCTGAACCTCCATGATGGACACTTGTCGGATGGTCCCTGTGATCGAAGGTGATCGGGCATGCTGGCCATGGATTAAATTTTGGGGCGACTGGCTCTATCTCATAGACGTCCCTTAATGCACCTTTGCGCTCCCTTTTGGGGATGTGGGTAGCGTATATCATGTTCACCGTCTTGACTTCGGGGGGGAATTTCTTACGTCCCCTGTGTTTGGTGGGCGAGGTCCTCATCATCGTCCTTGCTAGGCGACCCTTTCCCCGAGTGTTTGGCGTTTAACTTGCCGGCCTGTTTGAAGACCCAACAGCTTCTGTTTGTATGGTTAACAGGCTTATCAGGGGTGCCGTGAATCTGACAAGGTCGATCGAGTATTCGGTCCAGGCTAGATGAGCCGTCCTAGTTTCTTTTGAATGGCCTCTTCCGTTGACCGGGCTTGGAGCCATTGAATCCGGCGTTAACCGTCGTGTCTTCGGTATTGTCAGTGTTGCTTCGACACTTGTTTTTGTTGCATCGGGGCCTGCTGTTTCTGTTCTTTGCTTTGGAAGTGCAGGACACTGGTACTGTTGCTGATGCGCGCAAGCCAGCTATCTTCGCCTGTGCAAAAGCGGGTCATGAGTGATGTGAGGGCTGCCATAGACTTCATATTTTCTTGGCCGGGGTGTCGGGCAAGCCACTAATCACGGATGTTGTGTTTGAAGGATGCTAGAGCCTCACCGTCCGGACAGTCGACAATTTGGTTCTTTTTTACTAGGAACCGGGTCCAGAATTTTCTGGCTGACTCTCTAGGCTGCTGGACTATGTGACTAAGGTCATCGGTGTTCAGGGGCCGGATATAGGTGCCCTTGAAGTTGTCTCTAAAGGCATCCTCCAGGTCTTCCCAACTCCCAATAGAGTTTTCTGAGAGGCTATTTAACAAGTGCCGAGCTGGTCGCTTAAGCTTGAGAGGGAGGTATTTGATGGCATGTAGATCATCACCACGAGCCATGTGAATGTGGAGAAGGAAATTTTCGATCCACACTGCCGGATCCGTCGTGCCATTGTATGATTCGGTGTTCACATGTTTAAACCTCTCTGGGAATTGGTGTTCCATCACCTCATCAGTGAAGCATAGGGGGTGTACGGCGCCTTTATATCGGGCCACGTCACGGCGCAGTTCGGATGGAGTCCGTATGCGGTTTTCAACCCGGATGAAGTTATACTTGTCGCGCTAGGCTTGATGGCCGTCTTCTCGCGCTGGGGCTCGGCCCCTTGATCTGTATATAGATCTGGTCTGACAAGTTCTATTATCCAGGTCATGTCGTAGGTCATAAGTGTATCCTGTAGCTGTTGTGTCTTTACCTTTACGGCCGGGTGGTGTAGGCGGGTGTTCGACTTGAGTTGCCGCTCTGTCTCGGCCACTTGGTGGTCGATCAGGTCCGTCAGTAGCATTACGCTTGGGTGGTATAGGCTCTGGCGCCTCATTGTCGAATTGGGGTAGCAGCTTGCGCTTCGTGTAACTCTTGGTTGGGCATCCAATGTTGTATTCCTCGGCTGCCAGGACATCAGTCCATTTGTCATTGAGCAGATCCTGATCAGCTTGAAGCTGTTGCTGCTTCTTTTTCAAGCTTCTTGCTGTGGCTATTAGCCGGCGCTGAAAGCACTCTTGTTCGAAGGGTTCCTCTGGCACGATGAATTCTTCATTGCCGAGGCTCTCATCTTCTTCAGAGATTGGTATGTAATCATCATCCTCCGAACTCTCGTTCCCTATGGGACTGTCGGGGTTGACTTGCACCTCCTCCCAATCATCATGTTCGAATGTTGGTTGGACCGGGGCTTCTTGGTCTTCGGCGTTATCCGGAGTATTGTTGTCTTCGGTGCTGGTATTGCCGTCTTTTTCTTGGTGCCGTTTAGAGCGGCGCCGCTGACGATGATGCTCTGGTGGTGCCTCAGGAGAATTATTCTCGGCTGGGTCCTTCCCACCTTCGCCTCGTCCTCTTTGGGTGTATCCACCATATACACGCCATGCGTGGAGATAGCCGTCCAGCATCTGGTAAGCGGCGAGTTCTGGCCTTGTTCTTCTCCGGCATCGTCGTCCATGCCGTTGATGTCCTCGAAAGCCTAATCAAGCATGTCGGTTAAGTCCTTGAGAGTGGCTATGAAGTGGGTGGTGGGTGGGACGTAAATTTCCCTGCTCTAAGCCCCTAGTGCGGGTTGGGCATAGTTCGGCAGTGATTCTTCCGTAATGGCGAGAGATCACATTAGGTCCAGAGCCTCGTTTAAGGGCGAGGTAGGGACAAGGAAGCGAGAATCCGTGGAGCGGGACGGGACAAGACTTCCCTGGCTGAGCTCGTGGTACACAGACCTCGAGAGTTTGGAGCTGGTGCGCGGAGGTGAGTCCGGCTCAGTGGGGATAAAGGGAGCCAAGAGTGACTCTGGGCCGGCTGGTGAAGCAATGCCCTCCATATCTCCGGTGTTGAGCTCTATGGTTGTGAAGAGCCCGCCGGGTTCTAAACTCCCATCTTCGGACTTAGTGAGGAGTTCCGGATCTGAGGCCGGAGCAGCGTTGGGACCGTGAGCCCTTGGAAGATCAAGTCTCCTCGGACATCAGCGACGTAGTTTAGGTTTCCGAAACTGATTTGATGACTAGGGGCGTAGTTGTCGATCTGCTCCAGATGGCCAATTGAATTGGCATGCAGTGCGAAGCCGCCGAACACAAAGATTTGTCCGGGGAGAAAAGTCTCCCTCAGGGCGGTGTTGACGTGAATGGTTGATGGATCCATCGAGCCTTCTGGTGATGACCAAGTGGAACTCTCAATGAAAGCACCAATGTCGGTGTCAAAACTGGCGGATCTCGGGTAGGGGGTCCCAAACTGTGCATCTAAGGATCGAAGGTAACAAGGAGGCAGGGGACACGATGTTTACCCAGGTTCGGGCCCTCTTAATGGAGGTAATACCCTACTTCCTGCTTGATTGACTATGATGAATATAGGGATTACAAGAGTTGATCTACCTCGAGATCGTAATGGCTAAACCTAGATGTCTAGCCCATATAATTGTGTTCTTGCCCTACGGACTAAACCCTCAGGTTTATATAGACACCGTAGGGATCTAGGGTTGTATTGAGTCAGTTACAGAAGAAGGAAAGTGCATAATCTGAATGCCAAGCTTACCCTCCACGCAAAGTAGAGTCCCATCCGGACACATGGAAGGTTCTTCTATCTTGTATCTTCATGGCCCATCAATCCGGCCCATATCACATAGCCCAGACGCTCGAGGACCCCTTAGTCCAGGACTCCCTCACCCTGGAAATCCAGACGAGCCAAGACGCGCAAACTCTTTGTTCATCCCGGAACCTCACCCGGACTTTCCGGCCCCTGAAACATCAGGCCTGCCCGGACCTTCCGGCCCTCGGACTCCAGCCCAGCACAAGCCATATCGACTCTCTGGATAGCCTGGACACTGCCGGACTTGGTCTGGTCGTTGAACACAAAGGAAGTACATTAAGTTGCGTTGGCTAACTTTTAACTAAACAAATCCCAAGGGAAAAGCTACTAGATTGATCTACTTATATAGGAGCAAAGGGTGGAGGCCAAGGAGGTGGTAGGACATCCCAAGGCAGCCTAAAACTAACTATAGGTAATACAAGGCTCATGGACCAAGTGGAGGTGATCCAACACCTTTGGACTTGTAGTTTGACTCAGATTCTGCTGCAACATCAGATTGTTTCGCTGATATATCAATGGTCCGGACGAATTTGAAGGTGAATCCAATTGGGTTGGAAGCAGCATGAAACCTACTTTCAAGCAAGAAAAAGAATCTCCCAATTCAGAGTCCGGATGAAAGAGATGTTGGTGTTTTGAGTCAGGTATGTCTATGCAGTCCGAATCTGAGTCCAGAATGTCAGAGTGTTGAACTCTATCTTCTGTTGAGGAAGTGATGTGAGAGGACTTTTTGAACAACACCTAAACTTCTCTTTTTTCCTTATCTTCATATATGGATTGTACAAATGTCCCATACACCTACAATTAGACATGGCAGAAAAGTCTGTGAAGTATTTTTTGTCCTAGATAACATAAATAAATTATAGCATAGTTTGCATTAGAAATGACCTCTCAAATATGCTTGTATGCAATATTTTTGGTCGGTTCCGAGGTAGTCATGTCCTCATCAACCTCCCCTTATTGAAAACAAAGACGTCTTTAGTGTTGCTTAATCAAAAATGTGGCTAACAAAGGAGACAATGTGTACATGTTGTACATGTATATGTCATCCATTTTTACTTCCCTTGGTTTTTGCACATATGACACATGTATACATGAGTAACATTCATAGTTCGTAAAATATAAAACAAAAATATTATCACAAGAAGTAGAAGGCATGAAAATATTTCAAATCGGTTTGCACATATAAATGAAGCTCTTATTCATATAAAAAGAATGACAATGTTCATCATTAAACCATCCAAACATTGGTGAATAAATCTTAGTTGCATCAAATTTACATGCTACAACATGCTTAAATAAGAAAACATGCAATAAGTCATTTGACACCAAATCATCACCAAGATTAGAGGTCATATCAAAATGATTAAACATTGGCACAATTATTTTCAAATGTATTTGATCCAAATCTGATTTATTCCCTGATTCACATGGTTCTTTTACATCAATAGTTAATTCAATGGGTGCACTCAAAATTGTCGGTATTTCAGCTGTTTGATCATATGATGCATTCATGATAGTAGAAAATTCTCTAAAATAGGTGGTGTGCTCAAATCAACTGATAACTAAACACAAGATGTATTTAAGTTAAATAGGCATGCATCATTCTTATTCAAAGTTATATCATCAATACCTTTACTATTACCTTGTCACAAAGACGTTGCTGATGTAGGTACGGATGATGACAATGTACCATACACTTGAGATGATGTCGCGCTCACAATTTGAGGTGTGGCTGCTCTAGTAGGTGCAATGGCGAAGGAACAAACGGGTGGTGGTGAGCATGAACTAGAATAGTAATTGTTGTGGTCACCCAATGCATCCTCATGTATCTGTCTCTCAAAGGTACAAGTGCGAACATACATACCAGTAATGCAACAAGGAATATACTGAAATCTTGCACTAATATCATGGTTCAAACCACCAAAAAATCTATTCATTGTATCATCCTCAGATTCTTCTATGTCACAATTATGCATGTAAGAGTTGAACTCTTGGTAGTAAGTATGAACAGTGTTACAACCTTGTTTTAATTGTTCCAATTTGCAAAGCAATTCATGACGATAGTAAGGACGAAAAAATTGTTATCTCATTACAACATTGAAATCTTTCCAAGTTTTGGGTTGGTTATCAATGTTTTTCTTATAATGCACACTCCACCAAACAGAAGCAAAACCAGTAAATGCTCCAGTGGCAGCTCGTACTCTCTCAAGTTTAGAAAAATTATGGTGACTAAAAACTTGTTCTACTTCAAGCTCACAAGTTAGATAAATAGCAGGATTAAATCTAACCCCAAAGATGGTAAAGAGATAACATGACCATGTGCTTGTGTGTGTTGTCCCAACTCTCGTTATGGTGAAGATGTGTCTGTCGTCCAAGAACTTCTATCTCTGGAACCTATCATGATTAGTAGAAACAACAAACAAAATTCGAGAATAATGTTCCTATGAACTACTAAGATATGGTGGTAAAGTGCTCACTTTAAAGAAAATATCAATATCTTGCAAGTTCTTACCATGCAGCAGGTGGTGACCGGTAACCAGCGGTGTCAAATAACTTGGAAGATTGAGTAACGCAATTGCCAGGGGAATGTATGTATACACGGTGTATAAATATGTGGATATTGGAAAGCTTAAATATATGCTAGCAAAAGATTAGCAATAATCAATTCAGAGATGCAATGTTGAATAAACGCTCAACGATGGTATTGTGCTGGTCCTAGGATAGACCCGACTAGAGACACGAGCCTAGAACACTAATGAGGTCACAACGCGTAGCACAAATAGCATCAATAAAGGATATGAAGTATCTCTTTTGCTAAAAGTGATGTGAGAGGACTTTTTGAACAACACCTAAAGTGCTCTTTTTTCCTTATCTTGATTTGTGGATTGTAAAAATGGCCAATACACCTGCAATTACACATGGAACAAAAGTCTGTGAAGTATCTTTGTCCTGGATAACATAAATAAATTATTGCATAGTTTGCATTAGAAATCACCTCAACAATATGCGTGTATGCAATATTTTTGGTCGTATCCAAGGTTGTCATGTCCTCATCAGGGATGGACAAGGTGCGCCCCATGGTGGCCTACGACCACAATGAGTGGAAGGCCACATGGGTTTGGCTGGGCTCACGCGTAGCCCATGATTTCGAGGCCACAACTTTCCCCTTCTTCGTCCACTCCATCTTCGCTGGCTTATTGCCACCATTCTCCGATTTCCTCTGCGCCATCCTCGACCACTACCATATCCACTTGCTCCATCTTCAACCCAACTCCATCCTCCTCCTCTCCATCTTCGCCTTCCTCTACAAAGGATTCTTGGGGGTGATGCCCTTGGTGGCTGTCTTCGGGACTTTCTGCAGGTTGCGGATGACTGCGGGGAACCAGCGCTTGGGGCGCGCCTCGTTCCGCATCATCAACGAAATGGTCGGCCACATCATCAACATGAAGATCATGAATAAGGTGGAGGGATTCAGGTCGCGCTGGGTCTACATGCATGCGGGGTAGTTTAGACCCCTGCTCATGCTTCAGATCGCGCCTGCCGTGAAGTGCTCCGGATGGAGCACACCAAGCTGGCCGACAAGAGGTTGGCGTCGCTTGTGGAGAGGATAAGTGAGCCGAGGGATGCCAAGCTCACAGGGGAAATGGTCGCCTGATACGTCTCCATCGTATCTACTTTTCCAAACACTTTTGCCACTGTTTTGGACTCTAATTTGCATGATTTGTATGAAACTAACCTGGAGTACCGTTGTTTTCAGTAGAATTGCCATGGTGTTGTTTTTGTGCAAAAATCAAAGTTCTAGGATTGACCAGAAAACTTACAAAGAAATTTTGTGCAATATATAAAAAATATTGGTGGAAAGATATACAAGAGGGAGGCCACCCAGGAGCCACAAGCTTAGGGGGGCGTCCACCCCCACAGGGTGCACCATACGAGCTTGTGTGCCCCTGGACCTCTAGCACCCCTAACTCCAACTCCATATATACCTACCTGCCAAGAAAAAAATCAGAGAGAAGGAATCATCACGTTTTATGATACGGAGCTGCTACCACCTCCTGTTCTTCATTGACGGGGCTGATCTGGAGTCCGTTCCAGGCTCCAGGGGTAGAATTCGACGCCGTCATCAGCACCAACCCATCTGCACCGCCAAGTTCATGATGCTCACTATTGGGTTGGATGAGATTTATCATGTTAATCGAGTTAGTTTTGTTAGGGCTTGATCCCTAATATCCACTATGTTCTAACATTGATGTTGTTATGACTTTGCTATGCTTAATGCTTGTCACAAGGGCCCAAGTGCCATGATTTCAGATCTGAACCTGTTCTGTTTTCATGAATATATGTGTGTTCTTGATCCTATCTTGCAAGTTATATGCACCTATTACGTGTTATGATCCGCATACCCCAAGGAGATAATAATTGGGATTCTTTAAGGTGATTATTGTAGTTTGAGGAGTTCATGTATTCACTAAGTGCTAATGCTTTGTTCCGGTTCTCTAGTTAAAGGAGGCCTTAATATCCCTTAGTTTCCTTGTGGACCCCGCTGCCACGGGAGGGTAGGACAAAATATGCCACGCAAGTTCTTTTCCATAAGCATGTATGACTATATACGGAATACATACCTACATCACATTAATGAATTGGAGCTACTTCTGTGTCACTCTAGTTTATAACTATTACATGATGAATGCCATCCAACGCAATTATCCATCACTAATCCGATGCCTACGCTTTTCATATATTGATCTTTGCTAAGTTGCTTTCGTCATTTCTATTGTTATAATCACTACAAAATTGCTATTGTTCCTATTGCTGATGTTACCGTTACTATCAAACTACCATACTACTTTGCTACAGACCACCTTGCTTCAAATATTAAGTGTAATAGGTGTGGTTGAATTGACAACTCAACTACTAATAATTGCAAATATTCTTTGGCTCCCCTTTTGTCAAATCAATAAATTTTGGTTCAATACTCTACCCTCGAAAACTATTGCGATCGCCTATACCTGTGGGTTATCAAGACATTTTTCTGGCACCGTTACCAGGGAGCATAGCTCTATTTTCCTAGTCACTTGGGATTTATATCTGTTGATCGCAACGAGGAATCTTAAGGATGATAGAACAAATATCGTTCCCTCTAAGACGGTGGGAGGTAAGGAACCATTATCTAGATCTGCACTTGATTCACCTTCTGTTTTGAGTAAACTTGCAACACCACCACCTGCTAGTAATCCTGCTATGTTGCAAGTAATTGATTATGCTACTTCTGCTATGAATGGTGCTATTGATGATGCTAGTACTTTGCTTGATGATAATGTTCCACTAGGTGAATTTCTTGATGAACAACTTGCTAAAGCTAAAGAAATTAAGAATGCTAAAACTAATGAAATTGTTAAAACTAAAAATGATGAAACACCTATTAGACCTAGCTCTCCTAGATGTGAATTGCCTGAGATATAAAATATAACCACCTTCGTGCTCTAAAGAGATATGTGAAGCAAATGAGCAACTGCCTAGCTCAAAAGATGTAAGTGAAGCTCATAGAGTATTCCAACAAATCAAGATGAATGTGTGCCTTGGTCAAAAGGTGTGTCCAGCAAACAACAATTGTGGCAAACTAACAAACAAAATAAAATTATAGCACAAGACACTCCAAGTAAAACTCATAGAATAAAAATATAGCTCCGAGTAATCATCTCGAAGCTTAGATGCTTAGGTCTTCCTTGAATATTACCTTGGTGGGGCCTTGGGAACCCCCAAGTTTAGGGTCTTGCCACTTCTTATTCCTTCGTCCATCATACACTCACCCAAAACTTGAAAACTTCAGCACACAAAACTTAACAAAACCTCGTGAGATCCATTAGTATAACTCGCAAACCATAAACTTAGGTAGTGTTATAAACTGATTCATAAGTATTATTGCATAATACCTATTCTATTCTAACTTCTCCATGACTTATACCCCCCGATATAATCCATAGCATCATTGAAACAAGTACACTATGCATTAAAGAAATAGAATTTATCTGAAATAGAGGAGTCTATAATGATCCAAACTAAAACCACACTTCTATAACTCCCAAAATTCTAAAAAATAAGCACACCGTAGAAACTTTGTATCTCAATATTGTGTAAAAAATTTAGAACTTTATCTCGTTCTGGTAAGAAATGTAAATTCCTACACTGGGCACAAAAGTTTCTAGTTTCTCCACAGAATCAAGTCAACTATCATTAAAATCATCCCAAAGGCTTTACTTTCCACAAACACTAATTAAAAGGTAAAACCACAATCATTACAGTAGCAATAATCATGTCATCATACCAAAACAGGAAATGAAAATTGCAATAAAGATAAATATTGGGCTGCCTCCCTACAAGCAATATTGTTTTATGCCCCTAGCTAGGCATAATGCATAGTCTCAAGTGATATCATACTTTGCTTCCAATTCCTCAATTATACATCCAGGCTTTCTAGGAGGTTTAGCAAAGATATTTTTAATGATAACACTCCTAGGAACAAAGTTAAGGAATTTGCTTTTAGTAATGGGCTCCTTTATCATGTCAACGGAATTGGAGTGCACGCTAATCATTTTAAGATTTTATTTCTCTTTACTAGCTGAATCACCCTTGTTTTTAGGAAAATAAATAAGCCTAGGATTCTCGTTTGCAGGAGCCCTTTCAATAGTTTTAATGGAAGGAAAAGTTGAACCCAGTTATTAATGATCTCTTCCAACTTATCAATTATAGTAGGACTTTGCTCCATTCTCTCGGTGATTGGTTCTTTCTCCTTTAATAGTTTTAATGTAGTTCACACCAAAGAGCCAAATTTAGTAACTTGGTTACGCACATTTTTGTCTAGATTTTCAATGTGTTCAATAGTCGGCGTTTTGTTCTCTATAATTTCTAACCTCTGCATAACATGTTCCAAAGTAAATGTTGTTTCATTAATTGTGATAGGTGGTGGTCCCACTAAATTTCCCATGGCATTAAAAGCATCCATAGGGTAACTACAATTTCATCTGGTAATAGTGTAAAGCACAAATCTACACCAAGTAGTGACACCCACATAAAAGTTGCAAAGTAAAATATTAGTGGATTGCTTAGGAGTAGATCTATTTTGAGCATCGCAAATCCGATACCAAGCATCTTTTAGACTTTCTCCTCCCCTTTGTTTAAAATTAAGTAGTTCATTCTGAGGGGTACAAGTAACAATAGAAGAACTAGCCATAGAAACAAGCAAATATAGCATTTAAGAAACATTTTTGGTATTTTTTACTAGACTAATAAAGGCATATAAAAGCAAGTAAAAAGTAGAATAAGTAAATGATAATGTGTATGAAGAGACCTTGAGTTGTTTGATGTAGTCTCCCTGGCAACAATGCCAGAAATTCTTTCTGCTACTTGTGAGCTTCATTGGGTTTCCCCCAAAGAGGAAGCGTGAAGCAATATCATAGTGGATAGTATTTCCCTTACTAGAGAACCAAGGTTATTGAACCAATAGGAGATCCACGCAAATGACCTTTAGCAGTACCTACACACACAAGAGCAAATACTTGCACCCGACGTGGGCAAGAGGGTCGTCAATCCCCTTGTACACGTTAATGGCAAGGATCAAATCTGATAGTAGTAGACAGATAATTTGCAAAGTAAAATAAAAGTAAATAAATTGCAACAAGGTATTTAGGGTTTTAGTAATATGATTAAAATAGACTTGGGAGCCATAGTTTTCACTAGAGGCACCTCTCTCATAAAAATAGCATACGGTGGGTAGACAAATTACTATTGGGCAATTGATAGAAAGGTGCTTAGTTATGATGTTATTCATGGTATGATCATGTATATAGGCATTACGTCTGTGACAAGCAGACTGACTCTTGCATGCATCTACTACTATTACTCCACTTCGAGAGCACTTCTATGCTTGCCTCTCTACGTATTAAGTTCATGACAAATAGAGTAATGCATGAAGTGTGTTTACATAATGTAGATAAAATAAACCAAGCAATATGATTAAAGGTTAATTGGATTCATGCCACTGCAACTTTCACCACTTGGGAAAATGTCGTTACAAAAACTAGAGTTGGAAATATGCCATTACAACTTTCCCATACCTCTACATATGCCATTTTCTTTACTTCAGATAATATCTGCTCAATAAATTTTTGTATTTCAATGTGTATTCAAGTACTGGGTTGGGGAATCAGCAGCCGCGTAGGGGAGCAACCGGTGGGAACCACGACAACCTCTTCATGGCTGCGCAAGCATCTAGCATGCAAAATAGAAGCCATCCTTGTCGTGGAGGGAGTTTCTCGGCATGTCGGCGCCGTCGTTGCAGCATGACGCTGATGAGTCCACTTCTCACACGACGAAGCATCCGTCTGCCTCCGGCCATCGCCGTCGCTCCCCTTTAGATGCCAAGCCGCACGCGCCAGCCTCCATCCACCGTCACCGCTCCCCCTCAGCCGGCGGGACACGTACGCCTCCAGCTGTCGCTCCCCTCCAGACGTCACCTGGCGTGTGCGTGTGCGTTCGGTTCGTATCAATTTGGGCCAGCCTTTAAAGGTATTTGAATGTCGGGACATATAAAAGGTAGCATATAGACAAGTATTGAAGACAATGACATATGTAGAGGTATGGAAAACTTGAAGTGGCATATTTGCAACTTTAGCTTTTGTAATGGCATTTTTCCAACTGATGAAAGTTGCAGTAGCATAAATCCAATTAACCCTATGATTAAACCCCATCATTTTCCCCTTAGTAGCATAAATACAAATACGTGCCTCACTACCCCTCCTATCGCAGGGTGAGGAAACCTCAAGATTGAACCTACTACAAAGCACCTTTCCCGCTGAAGATAAATCAATTTGTTGGCCAAACCAAATGGATAGATCAGAGTGAAATAAAAATCTATAACAATCACACATAATAAATTTCAGAAATGACTCAATTGGTCGGATCCAACAAACACACCGCAAAAGAAGATTACATCAGATAGAACTCCGAGGAGAACATTGTATTGAAGATCAAAGAGAGAGAGAGAGAGAGAGAGAGAGAACCATTTAGCTAATCAATATGGACCCATAGGTCATGTGGGAACTACTCACACATTGTCGAAGGTGCAGCAAGGTTGATATAGAAGCCCTCTGTGATCGATTCGCCCTCTGGTAGAGTACCGGTGAAGTCCTCCAAATGGGATTGTTGAAGAACACAGACTTGCAACGGCGGAAAAATTATTTCGGTGGCGCTTCTAGGTGTTTCCGAATATTTTAGAGTTTATAGCGCTGGAATTAGGTCAGACGGAGCCACGAGGGGCCCGCAAGACAACGGGGCACGCCATATTGTCTTGTCGTCTCCTCATTTCTCATATGGACTCCCTCTGAGGCTTCTAGGGTTTCTTTTGGTCTAGAAAAAGTCGTCAAAAGGTTTGATCATGTCTGGACTCCATTTGTTATGAATTTTCTATAAAACCAAAAACAAGCAAAAAACAACAACTGGCACTAGGCACTAGGTTAATAGGTTAGTTCCCAATAATGATATAAAATTGCATATAAAGTATATAGAATTGATAAAAATAACATGAAATAATGAAATATTATAGATACATTGCAGACGTATCAGCGATCTCCAAACCTCTGACAGACTTCTTCGTGAACCACAACGACTCTTGGTTGCTGAAGACTTTGCTTGGTGAAGACAATTACTATTCGTCACTCAAGCCGACACCTATCCCTCGAGAGAGTGTGCCGCTCTCAAGAATAATAGGTACAAGAACTCTAACTCATAACTATCGTAATGCTCAACCACTGTCTAAGTTTTGGCTCTTTGTTTTCTCTCGGTGGTTTCAAACTCAAATCTCTTGGAGAGGGAATGCTCAATAAATCTTCTCAGAAATCTTAAGTGGAGCATCCAACGGACAATGTTGGAGCCGGGTGTCCATTTATAGCCGCAGTCTACCCTGATGAGAAAAGACAAAATTGGACATGTGGATCAGCTAAAGGCCGAACTACACGTTTCCAATTGTCGGAATTTGAGCACAATGGTAACATTCCTTGCAGAGCAAGAAGTGCTAACTCCTCTGGCCAAAAGATATCTCCTGCAGCACCGAAGAACAACGTCTTTTGTCGATAGGTAATCATTCAAAGCATAAAGATATTTGTCTTAGTCTTTCACAGGTTTCGGCTAAGCATCATAGCAGACCTAAGCTTCAAGAACCTATACCCCTCTTAATAGTATGGAGGTCCTATGACTCAAAGGAGAGAAAGAAGAACAATGAAATAAATGATGTGTCTTCACTTCATCTTCAAGTTTCTTGAATACAGTCATTTCCTTTGGGCACTCTAAACAAATAATCTTCAAGGGGTCATTCTTCTTTGCCACAATCCTCTCGCCACTTATCTTTTTGGCAAGTAGAAACAAGGTTGGACACTTGCTAGAACACCAGTAGGATCACACAATGCTTCCCGTCCTCGGGAAGGACTTGTAGCTGACCATCCACTAAGCATAAACACACACAAAGTAGGAGTATGGTGTTACACAACGATCTGGCCTGAACCTAGGGAACTCATTGTGTCTATTTCATGCATTTCAGTAGTGTAGGTCCTCACCTCGCGCCCCACTCATGAATTGACAAAACGAAGTCTTTAGTCCATTGTGTCACGCACGTGCTCTGCACACACCCACTCACCAATACATAGTACTAAAGTATTCCATTAACACCCACAAGTCCCTTCAATTCATGGCTTTCAAGTATTTCCCTCAATCATTGTTCGCCCATACTTCAATTCATGTTCGGTTCCTCTCCGCTCCCTTGACTACGCTCCTAGAGCGGAGCAGGCTGTAGCTCATTTTCGCGGAGCAGCTCAAACCGAGATCCACAACTTCGCGGAGTGGAGAGATTCCAAATAGGGCCTGAATCTTTGGTGATGGGTGTCTGTGTCAAAACCGGCAGATCTCGGGTAGGGGGTCCCGAACTGTGCGTCTAAGGCTAATGGTAACAGGAGGCGGGGGACACAATGTTCACCCAGGTTCGGGCCCTCTTGATGGAGGTAATACCCTACTTCCTGCTTGATTGATCTTGATGATATGAGTATTACAAGAGTTGATCTACCACGAGATCGTAGAGGCTAAACCCTAGAAGCTAGCCAATGATTGAGATTGTTCTTGCCCTACGGACTAAACCCTCCAGTTTATATAGACACCGGAGGGGGCTAGGGTTACATAGAGTTGGTTACAGAGAAGGAGATCTACATATCTGAACTGCCAATCTTGCGTTCCACGCAAAGGAGAGTCCCACCCAGACACGGGACGAAGTCTTCAATCATGTATCTTCATAGTCCAACAGTCCGGCCAAAGTATATAGTCCGGCTGTCCGAGGACCCCTTAATCCAGGGCTCCCTCAATGGGGTTATGCCAAAAAGTGATAAATGCAATTGGGTTTCCGAATTGGCTTAATTTTGTGCAATATGGATCAAAAGTATGTCTCTTTCGAGCTCAATGATTAGTGTTCACATTTACCACATTGCTTCAGCTACTTTTAGTAGGTGTTGGGCTTTCCCCGAAGAGGAAGGGTGAAGTAGTATAGTAGGCATAGCAGACAGTTTTTCTCTCTATTAAGAAGCAAGGTTTATCGAACCAGTAGGAGACGACAAAAAAACAATGTGTGGTACATGCACACACAGAAAGCAATTTCCCACACCCAATGAAGGCATGAGGGTTGTCAATCCCCTTGTTCTCGCCAATTACAAGGATTAAATATGATAGTGATAGGTATAACTAAAATAGAATAAAAGCAAATAAAAACGATGATCAATTATAGGTTTTTAGTAGTAATGGAGAATGGACCCATGGTCCATAGGTTAACTAGAGGCTCTCTCTCATAAGGATAGCATCGGGTGGGTAAACAAATTACTGTTGGGCATTTAACAAAATTGTGCATAGTTATGATTATAATTCCTCATGTCATGACTCATATAGGCATTATGTCCGTGAAAAGTAGTCCGTTAATCCAACTGCACCTACTACTATTACTCCACCCCAAGACCACTATCCAGCATGCATATCAAAGTATTAAGTTCATGACAAACAAAGTAACACTTTAAGCCAGATGACATAATGTAAACAAAGTAAGACCAAGCAATATGTTCGAACCCCATCATTTTATCCTTAGTGGCAACAATATAATATGTGCCTTCCAACTCCTCTTGTCAAAAAGTAAGGACACGGCAAGATTGAACCCAGTACTATGCACCACTCCCTTCGAAGATCTACTCATCTAATTGGCTAAAGAAGACTCATAGATCGGAAAGCATACATAGCTATAAAATCACACATAAATAGATCTCAAAAGACTCAAATAGTTTTAATGAATAATCTAATCATAAACCCATAATTCATTGGATCCCAACAAACACACCGCGAGAATTACATTGAATAGTTCTGTAAACAGATCACTTTATTGAAGATCAAAAGGAGAGAAAGGGAGAGTAAGGCAACAAGGTCCTGAGGGAACTACTCACACATCATCATGGAGGCAGCAAGATCAACGAAGATTGCCTCCCTAATGGTTTCCCCCTCCGTTAGAGTACCGGAAAAGTCCTGCAGATGGGATCACGGAAGAACAGAGGCTTGCCGTGGCGATAAAATTGTTTCTAGTCTCGCTTCCGGGCTTTTGGAATATATGGGAATTTACAGGCCAAGAATTTGGTTGTGCCCCTTGAGGTTGTGGTTCCCTCATGCATCTTCTAGTCTTTACCAAAGCTTCCGGGGTCTCTTCTGATCCAAAAAAATCACCATAAAGTTTCACCAAATTTGGACTTCGTTTGGTATGTTTTTTCTATGGAACAAAGAAATAGGCAAAAAAAACTAGGAACTGGCACTAGGAACTAAGTTAATAGGTTAATCCACAAAAAAATATAAAATTTCATATAAAGCACATAGGAATAATAATATAATAGCATGAAACAATCAAAAATTATAGATACGTTGGAGACATATCAGCATCCCCAAGCTTAATTCCTACTCGTCTTCGAGTAGGTAAATGATAAAAACAGATTTTTGATGTGGAATGCTAGCTAGCATGTTTTGGTGATCATGTAATTCATTTGCGGTATGAATATTGGGAAATGATGATTAAGGAAATAGTGTATTAATTTGACGTTCAAATAATAACGCACATGAATACTAGCAAATAATCGTTGCCCTTCAAAATATAAATGCTAAAGAATGTAAGCCCCAGTCTTTTAATCATGTAAGCATGGCATAGCTCGATCTTCCAAACATAGATATATGCCATGATACCCCAGTTGAATTGATCGATATCATTGACTGGAGGGGATGAATAGGAACTACCAAATTTTAGCTCTTTTTAACAAATTAGGCTTGACAATAAAATAGGTTGTCAAAAAAAGATAAGCAACTAGGTGGACAACCTATATGACAAGCACAACAATAGGCTCACAAGTAAGCACAAGTTATAAACACAATATAAGCTTGTACATAGTAAAGGTAAGAAGTAATGTAACATCCCAATTTTCAATTTGGATGTTATACATAGATCATCATATGCATATCATATTTATTTTTGCATTTTGGTTGTGATCCTGATAAACTTAAGCAACTCAAGGACACAAGGAGAGAGTTGGTGGTCTCACAAATATTTCATATTTGAATTTAGTTCAAATTTGAAAAGAGGATCAATTTCATTTTTAATAATTTCTCTTCAATTATTTCCAACAATAAAAATAAATGAGGGAAGATAATATGACTTCTTCAAAAGAAGAGAATATTGAAGAAGAAATTTTAAAATCAAATTATTATTTTATTTGTATTTTATTCTCTATTTTATTTGAATTAGAGAAAAACATGCATTTTTTAAAATTGCATTTTAGTCCAGAAAACATTCATCTTGTCGTAAATATAAGGTTTGGATGGTGCAAATTGTTTCTCAAAATTTTAGATTTTTTTTATATTTATTAGGATTTTTCTTGAGGCAAAATTATTAAAAAAACTTCCGGACCGAACTGGGCCGAAGGCCCAGCCGGCTCACTCGCCCGTGTCGCCGCTCCCCCCTCCCCCCCCCCCCCCCCCCGCCACCGGACCCCTCCTCCAAGTCGAATCCCCCTGGGACCCCCTTTATAAGCGGCGCCACACCCACTGCCTCCTCCTCATCGCCTCGCCGCCGCCCGTGCCGCCTGCTCGCGCCCCCCACCGCTGCTACTGCGCTGCCCGCCGCCACCGCTGCACGCTGCCGTCGCCTCGCCAGAGCCGCCCCGTGCCGAAGCCGGCGATGATCCGATCTAAACCACTGACGCTGTTTTTTTAGCGAACCGGTATAATCGTCGAAAACCCGTCCCGGTTTTTTAGGTTTTCTCGGTTTATTTTTAAACCGGTCCATTTTATTAGGTTAGTTTAATTAACGAACGTTCATTCTTTTAGATCTGTTAGTGAACGCTTTCATTCGTTTAGTTCTGTTAGCGAACGTTCATTCTGTAGATTTTTCTTTTTAGTTTTAATTTTCAACCAGGGACCTATCTGTGAAATGTTTTCTCGTGATTTAGCCCCTGATTTTAAAACTAGCGTAATTTTTTCCTCGTTTGTCCAAATTAGATGAATCAAACACCTAAATCTTCATAATGATCTCTTCTTTACATTATACCAACTTGAACATGATTTTGGCAATTTGAATTTCGAGTTTAGTTCAGATTAGTAAAAAATCTTGTTTCGTTCGTATCTTGAGTTTCGTATCTCCGGTTGTGTCGTTTCTTTTTGCAGATCGTAGCTAATCACATGTACCTATTATTAAGATCTAATCCACATGAAAATAATGTTGTTAGCGTTTGTTTTCATTTTAGTTTAGACATTTTCTTGTTTCGAGTTTGATTTGGATCTTTTCTCAATTTCTCTCTATTTCGTTTGAGTGGTTGCTTATGTATGCTACTGTTTGTCTATGCTAGATTACCCAGAGTGTGAAGCTTATTACTAAGAATCTCTAGAGTTTGCAGATCGTCAGCAAGGCAAGTTACACTTTGATCATACTCTTCTATACCCGGTTTTTACTATGCATTAGTTTTGCCCCTCGAATATTTGCATGAGTAGGACTAGTACAAATGCCCATGCGTTGCAATGGGCGATAAAATTAAATGAGAATTGGGAACTAAATTATCAAACAACTCGAGGTAATTTGCTCAAATTCCTCTGACTCTTTCACTGCTTAGGAGTGAGATGATCCACAACGCATGTCAAATACAATGTGCTCTTGATACAGTGAACCACCAAAAACTTCATGAAGCACATGAGAAATAAATTAATAGTAGAATCTACTTTTAAATTAGAACGTGAGTGACATGTAAAAGTTGTGCCTCCGAACAGTGCATGTATCAAAGATGTGTACTAATTCATCCACTCTTGCAAGCACTCATGAGTACTCACCTAGCATACCTACAAGCATCTACATGATCACCAACTATACAGATATGAGTTTGGAACTTTGGGCTACTTGGTAGTGTAGTGTGTGCTAACCAAATACAAAATTAAGAGATATGCTACAATATTGTGTTCTCGTCACCAATCTACATCAGGTATTGCATGTTCTGTCCACCAATTGTACAATATACTATTATGCCTGTAGATCAACCATGAACGTATGCGGAAAATGCATCTACGGAGGGTGCACGCATGTTATGAGTAGAGTTATATCTGAACTCATTTTTTCCCTTTCCGCAAAAAAACAATCATTTTTCCCCTTAGGAAAAAATATAAGTTAAATATTAAATCCAAACTAAGGGATAAACTGTAGGAAGCAACCCTTGCAGAATTCTTGATTCCCTAAAAAAACAACATATACAACAGTTGCTAATGTTACTGTCAGTCATATACATGAATGTATCTCTGATGCATAGCACTATAATTCAGGACCTTTAATCTTTGTCCTGGAGAATATGTTGCTTCGCATGGATCTCTCCAGCAAGAAACATTGCTATATCATTAAGGTTAATTAGTGCCAATAAATACGTTCAAAAAGAGATTAGTATGGGCTAATACATCAGACCAAATTGAGATACAATCAAGTAGCCAAAGTGAGTTGGGGAGGAAGAGAGGTTGCAGACATACTTAAAGCAATGAACTGTAGGTTGCTAGAGAAGCAAAAACAATCATGATTTCAAGCCTGCTTGTCCAGGTACCTCAAGTGTAAAATCGGCTGAGGAAGTTCCGGCGAACTATGTAGTACTATCGGACGCCCGCTTGTTTTGTAGTAGAGCCTCTTTTTATTGCAGGCTTGCGAATTGGAATGCAATTTAGCTCGATTTCTAGTCGAGCCTCTTCTTATTGCGGGCAGACCTGGCCAAACGGGTCGGCCCGGCACGGCACGGCCCAGCCCGTGCTAATCGTGCCTGGCCCGACACGGCCCACCGTGGCACGTTTAATAGCCGGGCCGTGCCGTGCCGGCCCACGGGCGTGGCTCTCTGGCCCAGGCACGGCCTGATTATAAAACGGGCCGGCCCGTGGCAAGTTTAGCACGCTGGCCCATCTGATTTTTAGCCTGTTGGGCTGTATTTTAGGCCTATTGGGCTGTAATTTAGGTCATATATATAAAAAAATTCTGAAAAAAAATTAAACGGGCCGTGCCGTGCCGGCCCGCGTGCCCAGCCTCCAGGCCCAGGCATGGCCCATGGCGTGCCGCGTGCCGGCCTAGCCCGTTTAGCTCGGGTCGTGCCGTGCTTGGGCCGTGCCATTCCTGCGTGCTACCGGGCCGGCCCAGTTATCACGGCCCGTTTGGCCAGCTATAATTGCGGGAATTCTTTGTGGAATCTGAAGCAGGGCATCCATTGCTCTACATTGGAGTAGTTCTCCTAAGTGGATCTGATCCAAAACAGACACGGCGCTGGAGAGAAGGCAGCGGAGGCGGTGCCTTAAGCACGCCGTACGCCCTGTGTTATTTTTTATTTTTTATAGGGAAACGCCCTGCGTTATCTCCTCGACCGAGCGACGAAGCATCCTCGGCGCAATATGGGCTGGCAGCTAAAATAGATATATGGGTCGTCCATCCCTGTTTCCTTTCACGTATCAGCTCTTAGTTTTTCGTTTCCTTTGCACATGGGCCGGCCGTCTCGATTTCCTTTGCACGTACGTCCGCAGCCTTTTGTTTCTTGTGTTTTCTATGCATGTACCTCACACCGAACCAAACCAGAAAATAGCATACGTACAAATCATCAAAAAACAGGACGAAACAAAGCGGAACCAAACTAAGAATACCTATTCCCTTTAATAGTAGGTATAGATTGGGAACAAGTGGTTTGGTTGTAGTACTTGAGGTAGGAACCTAATACCTTTTGAACACCCTAGGAATATACTTTATTCTCTATTAATGCTTAGCCATGCTCATAGACGGGGAATGGATCGTGATACACATGGAAGTTATGAGAGTTATTAATCTTGGATAACATTAAGGTGGCAACTTTAATACACATCTGGGTGGATTGGTTGGGGCACCTGGAGAATCCAGTGTTTGTCCATTTGGAAATCCCGGAGTGCCCGTGTGATTTTTCCTCGGTTCACCACCCACGCTCAAAGGGATCATATGATATTTCATGCCTAGAAACTTTCATGTGCAACCATAAGCCATTATGGGCTCTGGCATAGCCGAGTAAGTTGTATGAGCTCTCGAAGAGGTGGACTAGCAGATGTAGGGGAAAGTAGGTGTACCGGTCCGCTCGGAGTAGAGAGTTAATGCTTCAAAAAGACTATATCTTGATCTTCCGATCATGGATGCGGTCGAGTCTTGTAGGGAAAAGTGTGCAACCTCTGCCGAATGTATAAACTAATCATGGTTAGCCGTGTCCCCGGTTATGGACACCTTGATTTGTATATTATTGTTGATCTCATAACTCTTTAATTAATTGAATTGGGTTTAATGATGATACTTGTTTAATTGGGATTTGAGTTGGAGGAACCTTCTCAAATATTGGATCAACTTGGGAGTAGTTTAAATAAAATTTATTCCTTTATTGTAGGGAAAAACTAGCTTTATGCAAAATCTTAAAACTAGAGCCTCCACTAGCCAAATATTGCATGTAAATATAGTTCTTGCATTCATTGCTTTACAGTGTAACTCTACCAGCATATTTAATGTGCTGACCTACACGGCTACAACGTCTCATGTTGCAGACTACTCAGACGACAGTGGGGACCCCGACTCATAAGTCGTAATCACCGATTTCACGTGTACAGTGATCCCAGAGATCAATGCTCACTGAACACACAGAAGCTGAATAACAAGAGTCTTACATCCATACATACCGTCTTACACAAGTAGGACCATTATGGTCAAGTCTTGAGTATAACATTGCAGCGGAAATCTTCGTCGATAACTTGGACCCATGCCATCTGCCTTAACCCTACAGGCATTCTGACTGGGAAGCGTCCTAGCTCGCATGTTCGTCACCGAAGCATTCCTCATCATATCCCGTTCTTTCATGCCTGGCCAATAAAATAATCAGTGGCAAGCCAATGAGTACTTTGAATGTACTCGCAAGCAACCCAAGAGTGATAACAAAATAATTATGCAAAGCTCTACTGCTTAATTGGCATTGTTGCGGAAAGCTAGTTTTTCTCATGGAAGTATGATCAACATTTATCAAGGACAGGAATGCGTCTGCAACAAGCATCAGGAGGTTACAGACATCAACATCGAGAAAGAGTTATGAACAACTCATGCTCAAGCTCATCGTGACTTCCTCACAAATCACATCATCAATATCACCAAACGGTGTTGTTTGTCAGAAACATATGGACATAGTCTAAGCATCACCGCCCAACTGTCCTTAACCGTGGACACGACTATTTGAATAGTTTTACACTCTGCAGAGGTTGCACACTGTACCCACAAGATCCGGGGAACTTTCGTGTCATCCACGACCCGCGATACCTCAAGTACCCGGGGTAAGCACCCGATCACTATCTTTCCCTAGACGACACTAACATGGAGTCCACTCGATTGGTAGTAACCCCCGTGCCTAACATTTCACATCATAAAGTTGTGGAGCCTCGCTCCCATATTCATCACATACCACAAGCACGGGGTACCAACGGTGTGTCCGATGCCCTGTGAAAACAGTCATGGCCGCCCTACCTGGCACGACCCCGTCCCGAGAGAGCGCACCAACAACTCTCCCGTCACTAGTAATGCGGGCTCCAAGCTAGTATCGGTCTAGGTAATCAACAATGCCCTTTCCCATATAAGGGTAGAGTGGTTGCGCATGTAAGGTTGGGACAGTCGACAAATCTTAAATCTAATCCGTCTCTGTAAACAACACTTTCATCAAGCCTCGGTACACTACCTCTCCCCCAAGTAGTGACCTAGCTCATCATCATCTCCCAGGGGCATTAGTGGCACCCACTGGGCTATTTGCAAGTATGTCAAACCACACTTGGTTTCTTTCCATGCATAACCCCGACCCATTTTGCTCAGCCAACAGCTATAGCATAATTCTACAACCCACCAACACAACTCTAAACATGGATAGAGTCATGATCAATGCAAGTATCAACGGGGTATGCAACGAAGGCAAACCTAGCAAGGTTGCCATTCAAGATATCATGCATTCAACAATCACGGGAAGAAATGTTACTATGATAAAAAGGGTTCATCATGGTCAAAGGGCTGCTTGCCTGGTTCCTCAGAGTCTTCAAGTCTTCTGGTCCTTCTCCAAGTACTCTGTCTACTTCGTCAACTAACGTCGGAAACAACCATAATAAGCAACACAACAAGGCAGGAAATAAAAGTGCTCTAAAAATGTGAGTTGGACTTTTCTGGGATACCTCTGGTCATATGAGGGATGACTAAAGTGGTTTCATTAGGATTTGATCAATGGACATCTCTCAACATTTCAATATGATGGAATCAAGGGATTAATGGGTTTGCAAGAAGTGTACAGAAATATATTTTTGAAAAATGATCAAAGGCACCCATTTAACAAAGGATGATTTTAGAAGCATCTAGGAATTGGTTTCACTGGATTTGGAGTTGAGATGATTTTCCTATGAATTTGCAAAGTTGGCTATATACAAAGAAATAGACCATTATTTGAGGTGATACAGAAAGTATTAGTAAAACTGTTCAAAAACTAAGTTTTGAACTTATAGACATCTAGGATTTTGAATCATGGAATTTGGATCAAAAATGGGCTCTCTGTGATTTTCTAAAGTTCATCACAGAAATAGGAAAAGTAGGATTTGATAAATATTTGTGAAGAAAAGGTCTCTGGAAAAATGTGCATGTTGCATCACAAGATAGATCATGATTTATAGAGTCACTATAAATTTGAATCATCAAATTTGGAGTCCATTTGAATTGTTTATGGATTTTTGAATTGACTGAGAAAAAGAAAAGGAAAAAGGTTTAGGGTTTACCCAAAGCGTGCACAGGGCGTAGGATAGCCACTGGGCCGGCCCAGCGGCTCGCCCGCACGCGCGCAAGGGCCACGTTGGAGGAGGGCTAGCGCAGGGCATTTTTGCGCAGGGGAGGCGGATCTGGCCAAAGCCGTTTCCACTTAAACAGCAGGGCCCGCCCACCGGGTCGCTGACGAGCGGGGCCCGCTTGTCGGGGTCGTCCCCAACCTCCCGCCTGAACAGAGCAGAGGCAGGGGCGGCGTCGACGGAGGCTTGCCGGCGCTACAGGCCACCGTTTTTGGAGGTCCGGCCACCGGCGTGCTCAGCGGAGAGAGACGATCCTGGGAGACCCCACCACGGGGCGTCACTGGATGGGAGCAAGTCCTTGCCCGCGGCGGACGGCAGCGTCGGGCGAGATGGGTTCTGGGGTTGTGGGGCACTAGAGGAAGTCGTAAAGGGCGGAGGAGCCTCGCCGGCATGCGGTGGCTCCATTGGTGTCCAAAGGAGGGGAGGGGAGGCTTCGGTTTGCAGGAATTGGGGCAGAGCCCGATGGCGGCACTCCGGCCATGGAGGGAGCAGGAGGGCACGAGAGGAGGTGCAGGTTGGTCCAGAGGATGCTCAGGAGGGAGAGAGGGCCAAAGGAGTAGAGAGGGGCTCGGGGGTGGCCTTAAGTAGAAGGGGGAGAGGTGCACCGTGAGCTCATGCGCCGGTGAAGCTGTTGCGGTCGCTACAAGCCACAGGGGCTCACGTGGGCGTGTCTGGGGTGTTTGTAGGGGTGGTCTACGCCCAGAGGAAGGGAGAGAAGGAGCGGGGGAGGGCCAGAGCACCGCGCGTGTGAGCTCAGTCATTGGAGCTCTCGGGCGGCCGGCACACGTGCGAAAGGAGGCAGGAGGAGGGAGAAAGAGGAGGGGGCCATGGGCGTGGCGTGTTGCGAACGTCGAGGCACCTCGACTGGCACGAGGGGGAGGCTCGAGGTGGTCGGGGGAAGCGCCGTCAACGGTCAGGAGCACACTGACATGCTCCAGAGCGCGCAAATGGCCGGCACCCGCGGCTTTTTCTTGCGTCCTCACGCGCCCACTTGTGTCTGGTGGTTGCATGGGGGAGTAAACAATGTGGATATGGCATTGGATGCCCTGGGGATCCACCGGAGTGAGGAGGGAGGTTGAGAGAGAGAGATTTGGTGCTGTCCAGAGAGGGGAAAAGAGCTTTTCACCCCCATAATCATGGCTCCTCGGGCAGGGAAAGATGCAGGGGTTAGAGGAGGACCAGATAGTGCTGTGGGAGAAACATTATCTCATGGAGACTAGTGGAAATGGCCAGAACATGAATTTTCTTAAGTAGAGATCAAAAGGAGAAAGTTGCCAATGTAGAGTTGTTCAAATTTGGTTCTGGGCAGGAAGGGTTTTGGGGCACTTTGATCAATATAACTTGTTCTCCAACTTGTGCCACTTGTTCTAGATGACTTATTAGACCATTTGAGAATGTTCACAAGGTTTGAGAACATTTGGACATGTTTGGCAGTGCAAAGTTGTTCAAACTTGAAAAATGACAGAAGTGGTTTTGAGAGGGTTTCATGGGGTTATACTATTTTCCATGACATGAGACTTGGCAAGACTGTCAAACATGTCATATGTGACATGCTAGAATTTTCTTGGAATTTTTGGAGAATATTTCCTTTGTAAATATTTCAAAAGCTTGAAATATCCGGAAAGGGTTTTTGAGGTATTTGACCAATATTTTGAACATGACCATGTCTTGAAACTCTTATATATGGACAATATATGTCCTATGAGTTTCCCTAAATTTTGTCAAATATTTTTGAAGCAATAAAATAATTTTTCCCTATTAAAGACCATTTCTGGCCTTAAGAAAAAGCTTTTAAATAAAATAGGAAAATAACCTTTAAAATTATATTTTTGTGGTTTCTGGGTATCCTATATCTAATAGGAGTCAAATATATTTTTGGAAAGATTTTTACCGCCCTTAATTAAGTGCTTGCAGTGCAAACATCAATTCAGGGGTTTTTGGAAAACTAATTTTTGAAAATACTTTTTGGCCAAATTATTTTTGTAAGAAAATAATATATTGCTCTATACACATGGCATGATCATTGGGAAAAGGTTTTGGATCAAGGAGATGAAGTATAGGAGTTGGGGGATTTATTTGATTTTTAGAGCACTTGCAAACAACACACGAAATCCAATCAAGGCAAGGTCCAAAACACTCAAAAGTTTTTGTCAAACCACATTTTATCATGATTTATTAGCTTAAGTGTTGTGGCATGAAAATCAGGGTGTGACAGACCTACCCCCCTTACAAGAATCTCGTCCCCGAGATTCCCAAACTAGGCGTGGAAAGGGATACAGAAACTTGGATCTGGGGTAGTCTTCAAGTCCTCATGTTGCTTCTGCTTCCGTGTAGTGCTCCATTGAGCTTGAAGTACTTGATGGTGTAGCTTCATGTATGACACTCTTCTTGATCCAGTTTGCTAATGGGTAGCTTGCGGTAGGTTAGATTGGGTTAGGGGTTGATGGCTCGGTGGTCAATGCCCTCATAGAGATCGGGCAAGTTAGGAAGATGGAAACACTTTCGGGGTTGTGATGCATGGAAAGCATTGTGCACATCAGTTAACTCAGGTGGCAACTCCAGCTGGTAACTGTCTTCTCTTCGTCTCGTAGTGATCTCAGAGGGGGTTGTTAAATCTTGGAGTGATCTCGAAGGGGGCCGATGAATCTTGGTGTGGGTCTCCTTGTCATGGAAATGCTTGGTTCCTTAGAGAGAAGTGGCCCGTAGGTACACCTGGTCTTCGACGCGGAGGTTTACTTCTTGATGATGGTGGTGGGTGTAGTTCTTCCTCCTTGGCATGGCGGTCTTCAAATGTTCCTGGACTAGCTGAACGGCTCTCCTTCCGTCTTCGGGTGGACAAGTAGGTCACCAAATGATGATGACAACTATCTTGTCTAAGCACTCCATGAAGGCTTTGTTCACGGGGTACATAAAGTAGGCTGGGGAATTAGCGGTGGTCTTGTTGAGTGTGGGCCAAGGTGTTCTCGATCTAGAGTCAAGACCCATGGTCATGACCCGACCATGTTGTAGCTTGGTAGGGTTTAAGGGTTTCAAGGATTGTAGGGTGCGAGTGAACCTTTATCATCTTATCTTTAAGCACGGTTTCTGAGATGCCAATAGTCTATCTAGTCCTTTAAACAAATCACATCATATCACTGATAGCATCATTTTGCATAGGTCAACTCCAATCATCACTCATGTGATTCATATCCTCATGGCTCCCGAGAGGATGTCTAACAGAATCATACATGTCTACAATCCCCAAACTCATATGTATGTCTACCCCTAAAAATCCATGGGTAGAACATATAAGCTGCTAAGCTTGAACGTGACAATCCAAGTGCTCAGCCAGTTCTTCCAAGGTCTAAGATAAAGCACCACCATCCCAAGGAAACACATCGTATGCCACTCCAAAATCTTGTTTCCTTCCTATGAATCAACTCCAACAACCCATTAACTTCCATTAATCACTACATAATCCATTAATCCTACAAATCCAACGACTATGCTGGTGTTCCACATGATCTCCTAAAGTCCTTATAATCCCCAATACTTGAAAGGCTACCTTACTATAGTCATTCCACCAATTTCCATTATCATGATCAAGTAAACTCCAAGGTCAAGCTTATATTTAACTCTAAATCAACTCAGACAATTAATCCAATCACCTAGTTTATTGTCCACCGAGAATCATGGTATCATGATCGAGATCATCAATATAAATCCAATTTACTCCGAACCATGTAGACATACTCAGCATCTATACTCCACTAGGATCACCTATTTAAATCCAAATCTCTTCTCCAACGAGGAATCCTACATTTTTCCCTCAAGTTATTTACATAATATCAACTGTCTCCTATCAATATCATCTGATCAAGTCAAATCCTTGCACTTCCAGGAGTTTCAGCTTGCGATCATAATTGTCCTATAAATCCAATTTACTCCGGGGTAATGAAAGCTATGCTACTCTATAATCATGATCCCACCAAGTTCATCTACCAACATGGTAGCCTTATAATCCACCAAAGAGTCTCGGATAATTCCTCAAAGTCATTGATATAAACTCATCAAGTCATTTGTCCTCTATTCCTATATCCTCAAATTGGTCCTCCCTATGGCATCATCAGTTTTGGTGCTATCTTAGAATGATAATGTGCTCGTTCACTGTGTCCACTAGTTCCATAATGAACCCAATGATAAGCAAGGTTACGGAGGCTTAACCGGTTCTCTTGCAATTCCGTAGGTTAAGCTCAGGGTTAAGGTTTCGGGCTAGGGTATCTCGTGAAGTCTCGAAGGGTCTAGGAATGGGTTCCTAATCTTGAGGAGTAGACATATCGTTACTGGGTTGCACTTGGTCGAGGAGGCTGCAACAGAAGTCTCCAATGCTCGTTGGTTGTCGAAGTAGAATCCTCGGTGTACCTTGTCTTGCTAGCCTTCAGTTGAGGAGAGAGATGAGAGGGAAAAGTAGCATAGATGAGGGGAATGCCTAAAGGGGGTTCTACAGTGCTAGTGCAAACAAACAGGAGTAAAGAGGGCCAAACAAAAGAAACAAGGTGACGAAGGTGATATAGTCGCATACTTGTCGCCTAGGGCAAAAGTGCGACCTATATCAAAACACAAACAAATAAAAACAAGCAACACACAATCATGGTTCTATTCAAACTATCATACGGACTCGACTGCGCATAGGGGTTACACGACTCATCCTACCCTAGGGGTTCTCGGACTCAGTAGTCGTGCCTTGTGCCTCATGCAGTCTTCTGAGTTTTCCTCAGGTGTTGCTACGTCTCTTGTAGTTGTTCGATGAAACAATCCGGGTTGAGCATGAAGATTCTTCAACAACTTCTTGCCCGTTGAAGTGATGGGGTGAAGGTGGATCCTCGTGGCTGTCTTTGACTTGGTCTTCTATTGTCTTCTTAATCACGATGATCCCTTTTTGTCTTCTAAGCCGTCGATGGTACCAGGTAGGTAATCCTTCATGCAATGACATTATCAAGGCATAATAGGGGTCCATCATGTCGGTTACGTTGATGACAACATCGACACCAAGAGCGGGGGATGAGGAGAACCGTTTTCCTGCTCACTATGGTGAGGCGGACCAAATGGCTAGGTTCTCATCCATCGGTGGTTGCCGATACAACAACGGTAGTGACAGGGTTACTCTATTAGCGATGTATATCATGATCTTGCATATCCTATACCCTGGTCACCGTAGGCTAAGGTTGCATCATCTTGGGGCAGTGTCAAGGGTGTCACCATCTCCTGGGTCTTCAGGTCCTCATTCCTCGAGGATATATCTTCTATTGGTATCGTCTGGTTGTGATGTGGCCAATCTTGTGTTCAGGAGATGTGGGTGAATGTCTGGCAAGGCATCTTCCTTCTAGATTATCCACGAGGATTACAAGGAATCCAGCGGTCAGGGGCATAAGGGTTCTAGTGAGCAAAGGTTTTGAAGGGGAAGAGATCAATAAGGAAAGTATACCTTAGTTTTCGAAAAACTGAGAAGGGAAGAGAAGTACAGATAGTTTTGAAAACTAGTAGTAGTTTTGGAAATAGTTTTACCCTAACTAACGACCATGCTAACTAAGGCTTCCTACAGTCAGGATGGCTCTGATACCAGCTCCGTGGGGACCCTGACTCATAAGTCGTGATCACCGATTTCACGTGTACAGTGATCCCAGAGATCAATGCTCACTGAACACACAGAAGCTGAATAACAAGAGTCTTACATCCATACATACCGTCTTACACAAGTAGGACCATTATGGTCAAGTCTTGAGTATAACATTGCAGCGGAAATCTTCGTCGATAACTTGGACCCATGCCATCTGCCTTAACCCTACAGGCATTCTGACTGGGAAGCATCCTAGCTTGCATGTTCATCACCGAACCATTCCTCATCATATCCTGTTCTTTCATGCCTGGCCAATAAAATAACCAGTGGCAAGACAATGAGTATTTTGAATGTACTTGCAAGCAACCCAAGAGTGATAACAAAATAATTATGCAAAGCTCTACTGCTTAATTGGCATTGTTGCGAAAAGCTAGTTTTTCTCATGCAAGTATGATCAACATTTATCAAGGACAGGAATGCGTCTGCAACAAGCATCAGGAGGATACAGACATCAGCATCGAGAAAGAGTTATGAACAACTCATGCTCAAGCTCATCGTGACTTCCTCACGAGTAACATCATCAATATCACCAAACGCTGTTGTTTGTTAGAAACATATGGACATAGTCTAAGCAGCACCGCCCAACTGTCCTTGACCGTGGACACGGCTATTCGAATAGTTTTACACTCTGCAGAGGTTGCACACTGTACCCACAAGATCCGGGGAACTTCCGTGTCATCCACGACCCGCGATACCTCAAGTACCCAGGGTAAGCACCCGATCACTATCTTTCCCTAGACGACACTAACATGGAGTCCACTCGACCGGTAGTAACCCCTGTGCCTAACATTTCACATCATAAAGTTGTGGAGCCTCGCTCCCATATTCATCACATACCACAAGCACGGGGTACCAACGGTGTGTCCGGTGCCCTGTGAAAACTGTCATGGCCGCCCTACCTGGCACGACCCCATCCCGAGAGAGTGCACCAACATCTCTCCCGTCACTAGTAATGCGGGCTCCAAGCTAGTATCGGTCTAGGTAATCAATAATGCCCTTTCCCATATAAGGGTAGAGTGGTTGCGCATGTAAGGTTGGGACAGTCGACAAATCTTAAATATAATCCGTCTCTGTAAACAACACTTTCATCAAGCCTCGGTACACTACCTCTCCCCCAAGTAGTGACCTAGCTCATCATCATCTCCCAGGGGCATTAGTGGCACCCACTGGGCTATTTGCAAGTATGTCAAACCACACTTGGTTTCTTTCCATGCATAACCCTGACCCATTTTGCTCAGCCAACAGCTATAGCATAATTCTACAACCCACCAACACAACTCTAAACAAGGATAGAGTCATGATCAATGCAAGTATCAACGGGGTATGCAACGAAGGCAAACCTAGCAAGGTTGCCATTCAAGATATCATGCATTCAACAATCACGGAAAGAAATGTTACTATGATAAAAAGGGTTCATCATGGTCATAGCGCTGCTTGCCTGGTTCCTCAGAGTCTTCAAGTCTTCTGGTCCTTCTCCAAGTACTCCGTCTACTTCGTCAACTAACGTCGGAAACAACCATAAAGCAACACAACAAGGCAGGAAATAAAAGTGCTCTAAAAATGTGAGTTGGACTTTTCTGGGATACCTCTGGTCATATGAGGGATGACCAAAGTGGTTTCATTAGGATTTGATCAATGGACATCTCTGAACATTTCAATATGATGGAATCAAGGGATTAATGGGTTTGCAAGAAGTGTACAGAAATATATTTTTGAAAAATGAGCAAAGGCACCCATTTAACAAAGGATGATTTTAGAAGCATCTAGGAATTGGTTTCACTGGATTTGGAGTTGAGATGATTTTCCTATGAATTTGCAAAGTTGGCTATATATAAAGAAATAGACCATTATTTGAGGTGATACAGAAAGTATTAGTAAAACTGTTCAAAAACTAAGTTTTGAACTTATAGACATCTAGGATTTTGAATCATGGAATTTGGATCAAAAATGGGCTCTCTGTGATTTTCTAAAGTTCATCACAGAAATAGGAAAAGTAGGATTTGATAAATATTTGTGAAGAAAAGGTCTCTGGAAAAATGTGCATGTTGCATCACCAGATAGATCATGATTTATAGAGTCACTAGAAATTTGAATCATCAAATTTGGAGTCCATTTGAATTGTTTATGGATTTTTGAATTGACTGAGAAGAAGAAAAGGAAAAAGGTTTAGGGTTTACCCAAAGCATGCACAGGGCGTAGGATAGCCACTGGGCCGGCCCAGCGGCTCGCCCGCACGCGCAGGGGCCACGTCGGAGGCGGGCTAGCGCAGGGGCTAGCGCACATCTGGCCGAAGCCGTTTCCACTTAAACGGCGGGGCCCGCCCACCGGGTCGCTGACGAGCGGGGCCCGCTTGTCGGGTTCGTCCCCAACCTCCCGCCCGAACAGAGCAGAGGCACGGGCGGCGTCGACGGCGGCTTATCGGCGCTACAGGCCACCGTTTTCGGAGGTCCGGCCACCGGCGTGCTCAGCGGAGAGAGACGATCCTGGGAGACCCCACCACGGGCGCCTGCGTCACCGGATGGGAGCAGGTCCTTGCCCGCGGCGGACGGCGGTGTCGGGCGAGATGGGTTCTGGGGTTGTGGGGCGCTAGAGGAAGAGGTAAAGGGCGGAGGAGCCTCGCCGGCGTGCGGTGGCTCCATTGCTGTCGAAAGGACGGGAGGGGAGGCTTTGGTTTGCATGAATTTGGGCGGAGCCCGACGGCAGCACTCCGGCCATGGAGGGAGCAGGAGGGCACGAGAGGAGGTGTAGGTTGGTCCAGAGGATGCTCAAGAGGGAGAGAGGGCCAAAGGAGTAGAGAGGGGCTCGGGGGTGGCCTTAAGTAGAAGGGGGCGAGGTGCACCGTGAGCTCATGCGCCGGTGAAGCTGTTGCGGTCGCTACAAGCTACAAGGGATCACGTGGGCGTGTCCGGGGTGTTTGTAGGGGTGGTGTACGCCCAGAGGAAGGGAGAGAAGGAGAGGGGGAGGGCCAGAGCACCGCGCGTGTGAGCTCAGTCATTGGAGCTCTCGGGCGGCCGGCGCGGGTGTGAAAGGAGGCAGCAGGAGGGAGAAAGAGGAGGGGGCCAGGGGCGTGGCGTGTTGCGGACGTCGAGGCACGTCGACTGGCGCAGGGGGGAGGCTCGATGTGGTCGGGGGACGCGCCGTCAACGGTCGGGAGCACGCTAACGTGCTCCAGAGCGCGCAAATGGCCGGCACCCGCGGCTTTTTCTTGCGTCCTCACGCGCCCACTTGTGTCTGGTGGTTGCATGGGGGAGTAAACAATGTGGATATGGCATTGGATGCCCTGGGGATCCACCGGAGTGAGGAGGGAGGTTGAGAGAGAGAGATTTGGTGCTGTCCAGAGAGGGGAAAAGAGCTTTTCACCCCCATAATCATGGCTCCTCGGGCAGGGAAAGATGCAGGGGTTAGAGGAGGACCAGATAGTGTTGTGGGAGAAACATTATCTCATGGAGACTAGTGGAAATGTCCAGAACATGAATTTTAAATTTCTGCCAGAAGGTGTTTGATGGTGGTTTGGGCAAGCAAATGGATTCCAACTGGTATGACGATTAACAGGGTCAAGTGTTATATAGAAATGAGGTTGATCACCAAGTTGGAGCGCATTTGAAGAAAGTTGACAATGCAACTTTGGTAAACCCTAGAAATTAGCAGAAATGGCTTTACCAAGATTTAGTCATGCAAATCAATTCTCCTTGATGCACCACTTGGTGTAGTGTCGTCATTTGAGGTTTTGAACATGCCCACAAAAGTTGAGATCAAAAGGAGAAAGTTGCCAATGTAGAGTTGTTCAAATTTGGTTCTAGGCAGGAAGGGTTTTGGGGCACTTTGATCAATATAACTTATTCTCCAACTTGTGCTACTTGGTCTAGATGACTTATTAGACCATTTGAGCATGTTCACAAGGTTTGAGAACATTTGGACATGTTTGGCAGTGCAAAGTTGTTCAAACTTGAAAAAGGACAGAAGTGGTTTTGAGAGGGTTTCATGGGGTTATACTGTTTTCCATGACATGAGACTTGGCAAGACCGTCAAACATGTCCTATGTGACATGCTAGAATTTTCTTGGAATTTTTGGAGAATATTTCCTTGGTAAATATTTCAAATGCTTGAAATATCCAAAAAGGGTTTTTGAGGTATTTGACCAATATTTTGAACATGACCATGTGTTGAAACTCTTATATATGGACAATATATGTCATATGAGTTTCCCTAAATTTTGTCAAATATTTTTGAAGCAATAAAATAATTTTTCCTTATTAAAGACCATTTCTGGCCTTAAGAAAAAGCTTTTAAATAAAATAGGAAAATAACCTTTAAAATTATATTTTTGTGGTTTCTGGGTATCCTATATCTAATAGGAGTCAAATATATTTTTGGAAAGATTTTTACTGCCCTTAATTAAGTGCTTGCAGTGCAAACATCAATTCAGGGGTTTTTGGAAAACTAATTTTTGAAAATACTTTTTGGCCAAATTATTTTTGTAAGAAAATACTATATTGCTCTATACACATGGCATGATCATTGGGAAAAGGTTTTGGATCAAGGAGATGAAGTATAGGAGTTGGGGGATTTATTTGATTTTTAGAGCACTTGCAAACAACACACGAAATCCAATCAAGGCAAGGTCCAAATCACTCAAAAGTTTTTGTCAAACCACATTTTATCATGATTTATTAGCTTAAGTGTTGTGGCATGAAAATCAGGGTGTGACAACGACGAATAAGGTGTGATAGGTCGTTGTCTTGCACTCAACTATGCCGTTGGAGTTGATGGACTCATTTACCTTCGAAGCTTCCGTAGTTATTTAGTTTAGATGGCCTTCAGCCATGTTATTTTTTGTGTAATCATACCCTTTGTGAGGACTTGATGTAATAAATGTGTGATTGAACTCTGTAATAATTCCTCGAGTACTGTGTTTGTCAGCATTACCGATCCCGGGATGACACTTAAGCACAGAGACTTCGGTCCATTGGGATCGTGGTCGCTACAAGATGATATCAGAGCACACGCTGACTGTAGGACGTGACCACTAGAATAAGCCACATGATTTCTCTTCTCTGCTCATTTCTAATTCTCCTCTATTTCTACTCTATAGATGGCAGACCCCAGGAACAAGTTCACCCAATCGGATGACGACACCCCTTTCGGACGACACTTGAAGGAAGTCACTAAGTACCTGAACATCGGACTACCAAGCTTCATTGGTACTTTCTCGGCAACTTTACCGGAAGAGGATTGCTGGAATATCAAAGTCTGGGTACCTGGGAGGACGTTTGGGACAACAACAGAGCCTATTGATTTTTACCTGGATGCACCAAGTTGGAGTTTGGGAAAGAGCATGGCAGCCCACATCACTTTTCGACGCATATGTGAGGTGTATCACAAGGAGCTGGAAAACACTTTCTACCAAATATGCGGCCGCCGAGATGAAAAATGGGAGATGATTCGTACTAGGAAGGATGGATCAATTGCAGCTTACATTCAGGAGATGGGTGATCACATTCGCCAACAAGAGAATCAACTGTGCTTCAACATGAAGAAGATCAAGAAGCTGATGAAGAATAATATCGAGCTAGAAGAGGAACTCAAGCTTACACGCGATGGATATGAGGAAGAAATTGTCGTACTATTGGAGAAGCATGAAGACCTAAAGAGGAAGCTACGACTACTCGTGGAGAACCATAAGCGAGAACCTAAAAAGGAGATCCGTTCGGAGGACTACATCATCTTCGACGACATCGACACGGATAGTGATGCAAATGATGAAAGTGATGACGACTACGTTGACGAAGCTGGAGCAGATATCATGGAGTCTTCCTCCGATCAAAATTTCTAGACGACCACCATGTTACTAGTAGTGTTCTTCCAAGTAGTTAGCATCTCGATCGAGTTTGTAATCGTAGTTTAGATTGTTTGTGTGAAGCTTGTTTGATATTGAATGAAGTGAATTGATTGTGTTTGTCTCATGTGCATATGGGTAGTGAATCTTTCTTAGAAATTATTCTATTCTGTTTTCTCACCCCTCTAACCCATCAGATGCCTCCGAGACGTGACAATGGATTCATGTACTCACCGAAGCTCACCCAGCTGATCTAGCAGAAGAATGCCTAGATGCAGATGCTAGTTCAGAACCAGAACCAAGGCAACAACAACAACAACAACAACCCACTCTCGGTGTTAAAACTGGCGGATCTCGGGTAGGGGGTCCCGAACTGTGTGTCTAAGGCTAATGGTAACAGGAGGCAGGGGACATGATGTTTTATCCAGGTTCGGGCCCTCTCGATGGAGGTAATACCCTACTTCCTTGTTGATTGATCTTGATGATATGAGTATTACGACAGTTGATCTACCACGAGATTGTAGAGGCTAAACCCTAGAAGCTAGCCTATGATTATGATTGTTGTTATCCTACGGACTAAACCCTCCGGTTTATATAGACACCTGAGGGGGATAGGGTTACATAGAATCGGTTACAGAGAAGGAGATCTACATATCCGAATATCCAAGCTTGCCTTCCACGCAAAGGAGAGTCCCATCCGGACACGGGACAAAGTCTTCAATCTTGTATCTTCATAGTCCAACAGTCTGGCCAAAGTATATAGTCCGGCTGTCCGAGGACCCCTCAATCTAGGACTCCCTCAGTAGCCCCTGAACCAGGCTTCAATGTCGATGAGTCCGGCGCGCAGATTGTCTTCGGCATTGCAAGGCGGGTTCCTTCTCCGAATACTCCATAGAAGATTTAGAACGCCAGGATCGTGTCCGGCTCTGCAAAAAAAATTCCGCATTCCACCATAGAGAGTACAATATTCCACAAATCTATTATGCTGACAACTTTTTATGACATCACGCCATGGTCCAGTCCTTATTCGAACCATTTTTCCTAACCAGCCACAACACGTGCTGCGGGGCGGTTTTATTGGCACGTCTTGTCGAAGCAGAGATCGTGTCCCCCACTATCACGGGATTCTCATCAATACGGGTGTGGTTAACCCAACCGTGTTTGTTTAATATGACTCCTCGATTTTAGGCAAGTCCCAAACGGTCACGCGGGGGACGCTTGATATTCGTCCTCTTTATAAAGGGGCCAAGGCATGTCCTTTTCTTCCTACGCTTGATCCTTCCCCTCCCGTTCCTCGAGTTCCAACACCCAAGGCTCAAGCTAAAGCACTTTGGTCCTTCGACCATGTCTGGATCCAACTTTCAAGGCCGGTGGATGGCCTTCTCCGTCGCAAATGAGGACATCCGAAAGCTTAGGGAGGCCAAGGGTCTCACCGCCGAAATCCCGCACAGGCTGCCTGCTCAAGGGCAGCTCACCCCCACTCCCGAATCCAACGTGAGTGTTGTATTTATTTCCCACTTCCTCCGAGGGCTAGGTTTTAGCCTCGGTCCCTTCATGAGGGGGCTTATGTTCTATTACGGGCTAGATTTCCATGATCTAGCTCCGGATTCCATCCTTCAAATCTCATCGTTTATTGTCGTGTGTGAAGCCTTTCTCCGGATTACCACCCACTTCGGCTTGTGGATCAAGACCTTTAATGTGAGGCCGAGGGTGATTGACGGTCATCACACGGAGTGCGGAGGTGCCATAATAAGCAAAGGCGCCGATGCCCCATGGCCAAAGGGTTCTTTCATGGAGACTTATGATTTATGGCAGCGGGAGTGGTTTTACATCACCGCTCCCCGAGGTACAAAGCGGGTGGCTGCTCCAGCGTTCCGCCCGGGCCCTCCACCGCAACTGGCGTCATGGGTCAACAAGGGGCTGGACTGGGGGCGGTTAATGACGTGTTGACATTGCAAAGCCAGATCCGCAACCTTCTCAAGAGGGATCTCAGTCTAGTCAAGATAATGCAAGTGATGCTGGTTCGTCGAGTCCTGCCCTGCCAACGTCGTCCTCTCCGTATGTGGGAGTTCAACCCGGAAGGACCGTGAACCGTTCAACAATTCTTTGGCATGACGCTCAAAGAGATGTATGAGTTATTCTTCGGATCACAAATAAAGTTTCCGGACACCACGGAGGACGCAGGTCTCAATTACAACCGTTTGTATACCCAGGTAAATACTTCTGCTACTGAACACACCATCCTTTATGTTTATTATAACATCATTCAAAAAATTGCTCTCTGCCAGGACTGGCTGAGGAAGGCGGAAAGGATTAGGTGTCCGGCCCCTCTTCCCGAAGGCTCGCCAAATCCTTTGTTGACCAGGATGCTTGAGCGTGCGCCGTATCGGGTTCCATCAGGAGAAGACGAGGGGAGGAATAGAGAAGCCGCAGGTGGGCCTCACCTTCCGCACATCCAAATCGGAGGAGTAAGTGCCTCCACGAAGGAGGATAATTAGGGAGGGGAATCTAAAATCCCCTCTCCTCAAGGTAAGAAAAGGGCTGCCTCCGAAGATTTGGAAACAGAGGCTTCTAAACGAGGGAAGAAAACCTCGCAAGGGGGCCGGCCCTCCACCGAGCCGTAAGTGAAAGAGTACTTTGGTAGACATATCCCATTTTGTCTTTGAGGATAATGACCGAAACATATTTGTTGTTGTCCGGCTCGTACCCCTTCTCCACAGAGTTCGTCCTCTGGGGATCTTCCTCCGGAGATGATGGAGCGAGACGCCTCCCCCTGCCTCCCTGTCACATGGGGCAGACGACCCTGAGGTGTCATCACGGAGGATTTTTCCTGATCCACCAAGGCCAGAAGTTGACACTTCGGCTGCCCAGAGTCTGGAATATCCGGCTCCCAAAGAGAGCTTCAGGAGGAGTCCGGGATTGTCCAACACACAGCCGGACACACTAATGGGCCTTCTGGAGAGAGCGGCCATCTCAGAAACACATCGTGCCTTAATGGGTACAGTGGTTGAGAGGATTTCATCCACGAAAAGCGGTTTGAATGAAGCTTTTACGAGTCTACTAAGAGCCTTTGAGGTACGCAAAAAAATGTATTTTTGATGGTTCCACACATGCTAAGTGTCCTCTGTATAGATAGTAGCCCCTGAGACTCTGGTTGCCATCAACGTGGCGAATAGAGGATCATAATCTTTGGTAATAAGTGCGCTGCTTTATGTGCAGGTGGCTGAGGGTCCGGCGGCCGACCGATCTGCTGATTTTGCTGAACTGAAGCGGCAGCTGGACGTGGCCGATGCCTACATCACGCTTGTTAACAAGCGGCTTGACGAGGCCCACGATATGTATATTTGGCTTGTCAACAAATGTTTAAGAGGAGCATGATGCTAGTATCTATAATATGTTGTGACTGCAGATGGAGCTGCTGCCATGGAGACCCTTCGGGCGGAGCTTGCCCGAGCCAAGGAGCAAGCCCGGATAAGTGATGCGGCCGCCTTGAAGGCGGTCGAAGAGTTAAGAGCCGAACAGGCTGCTCATCGCCGGAGCAAAGAAAAGATAGCCCAGATGGCTACTGAGCTAGAAGATGCCGCCAACCGCCGTGAGCTCCTTGAAAAGGATGATCAAGCAAAAGCGGCTGACCTGAAGAAAGCCCTGGCGGCAGCCAAGGAAACCCGCTCTGAAATGAGGGGGATGAGGGAGGAGCTTCGTGAAGCCGGAGATATCATGGCTGGGAAGCCCGATCTGTTGCGGATGAAATTCGGAGGTCCGAAGTATGCCCCTCTGGATCAGTTGTGGAGTGCGGAGGACTCATATGCGGACCTGGCAAAGATGCTGCTAATATGACCAAGTTTTTCAAAGATTGGAAAGACCATAAGGCTGAGAGGTTATTCTGGTCGCAGTTCAGTGCCCTAACGCGTCTGCTGCCATTGAATGAAAAGATGGCCGCATGGGCCGAATTCCACAGGTTGTCCGGGCTTGCTATGAGGTCTGTCGTGGATCATCTTTGGCCACAAGGACCAAGGCTGGACAGTTATTTTGGATTGGTGCAACAATTACTTGGTGTTGTGTTGCATATCGATGTTGTGAAGAGGTCGTCGTGCATAGAGGGTGCGCGGATGGCTCTTGCCCATGTTAAAACATACTGGGATGGGATGGAAACCACCGCTATTGCAACCCGGACTGCGGCGGACAGCCAAGACCCGGTCGAGCACTATTTCAAAGAAGTCTTAGAAGGCGCCCGTTTAATAGAGGCTCGGTGCTCGAAGAGTGCCATGCTCAAATGACATGTATCGCGATTGTAAAGACAATGTTATTTTGATTATAAAGGTTGTGTTTATGCTTTTGCCCGAAAGTATTATAATGCGTCATGTGCGGCCATTTATGTACGTATATAACCCGAAAGTTTGCAGTCGTCGGCTTCAGCCCCCACGCATATAATGTGGGGGTGTTCGAGAAAACGCGTAATCACACTTGATCCAATGTCTTGGTCCATTAAGGAGGTGATAGCGCGGTGAACCAGGCAATCGGACTATATAGCTTTAACACTTTCACTTAGCCATAGGAGTTTGACGGTGGGGCTACTATATAGCCCCTAGTACTTTTGCGTTCAGTCGGATATGGTGCGCGTATGTACGTGACTGGGAAACCAGTCCTTCGTTAATGCGGAGGAATCATGAAGATTCCACTGGGTCATCGAGTGGTTGACCAGTCTCGAGCTGTATCATGACAGTTAGTTTTTGGCTTTCTCTACTGAGGTGCTCGTCTAGATGAACTGGGGCACAATCGTAGCAGTTCTCCTGGTGTCGCCTTATCCGATAGAACGGAACGTAAGGTAGCAAAACACGGGAGCCGGGCAAAACCAACATTTGACCAAAGACATGATTCGGAGCTAATGCATATAAGGCCAAACTCACGATGCCGAACACTCCCTAAGGTATTCGGACTTTATAATGTGTACCGGGCTGAATAACGCCCTTGACAATAAGCGCTGAGTTTCCAGGTATGAGCAGTAGTCTGGTGTGACAAAAATGCCGAAAACGCCAGTATCCCTCCCGGTTGTATAAAGTTTCGGGAGGGGATGAAGCAACAATAGACATTAGAAAGGTTTACGCAGGGTCTTAATCTAAAGAGAAACCTTTGGGCGGGGCCCTGCTGCACGTCTGCGCCTTTATCTCCATTGTGCCGTATCCTGGAAGGGTGTAGCACGATGATCATCTGTAAAAGAAAAGAAAAAACCCAGGTGAAAGACTTTGTGCGAGGTGTTCGTTAACCTGAATGAACCATGAAAATGCAATATGCTATTGTATCGATAGGTTCAAGCCAAACTATGGGCTCTTTTGCGGGCAGCCCCTAACATCTTTTATGGGGAAATCCTAACTGGGCTGTTACATTGGGTGGACCGCCGGACTCGTCTAACCGTGTCCGTGTTCTTGAAGACCGGCCATTTGTCCTGGTTGGAGGGACCGCTCAGTGTTCGGCAGCTAGAGCCGCCACGTATTCTTCCGTGCATAAGGAACGCTCTGTATTTCCGCTAACTGTGATGATGCTGCGTCGACCGGGCATCTTTAGTTTGAGGTAGGCGTAATGCGGTACTGCATTAAAACGAGCGAAGGCCGTTCTTCCGAGTAGTGTGTGATAGCCGCATCGGAATGGAGCGATGTCGAAGGTTAATTCCTCGCTTCTGAAGTTGTCGGGAGAGCCAAATACAACCTCTAGTACTAGAGAGCCCGTACAGTGGGCCTCGACACCTGGTATTACTCCTTTAAAGGTAGTGTTGCCTAGGCTGATTCTTGAGGGGTATATCCCCATTTTGCGGACAGTGTCCTGATATATCAGGTTTAGACTACTGCCGCCGTCCATGAGGACTCCTGTGAGATGGTATCTGTCAATTATTGGGTCGAGCACCAAGGCAGCCGATCCTCCGTGCCGGATACTAGTCGGATGGTCCCTGCGATCGAAGGTGATCGGGCAGGACGACCCGGGATTAAATTTGGGGGCGACGGGCTCAACAACGTATACGTCTCTGAGTGCGCGTTTGCACGTTCTCTTTGGAATGTGAGTTACGTAAATCATATTCACTTTTTTGACTTCTGGTGGGAATTTTTTCTGTCCTCCAGTGTTCGGCTGACGAGGCTCATCCTCGTATTCACTTGGCGTCTCCCTCCCCTTTTGTTCGGCATTCAGCTTGCCGGCCTACTGGAAAACCCAATACTCTCTGTGGGTGTGGTTTGCAGGTTTTTCGGGGGTGCCGTGAATCTAACATAATTTGTCTAGAATCTTGTTTAGGCTGGATGGTCCATCTCTGCTGCCTTTAAATGGCTTCTTCTGTTGACCAGGTCGAGAGCCCCTGAATCCGGCGTTGACCGTCGTGTTCTCTGGGCTGTCATCATTGTTTCGACGCTTGTTTTTGTTGCGTCGCGGCTTCCCGTTTCCATCCCTGACTTCGGATGTGCTTGGGTCGCTTGTGCCGCTACGGGCCAGCAAGCTATCCTTGCCTGCGCAAAAGCGGGTCATATGGCTTGTTAAGGCTGCCATTGTCCTCGGCTTTTCTTGGCCAAGGTGTCTGGCCAGCCATTCGTCCCGGATACTGTGTTTGAATGCCGCTAAGGCTTCGGCGTCCGGGCACTTGACTATTTGATTCTTCTTAGTAAGAAATCTGTTCCAGAGCTTTCGAGCTGACTCTCCGGGCTGTTGACTTATGTGACTTAGGTCGTCTGCGTCCGGAGGTCGGACATAGGTCCCTTGAAAATTGGCCCTGAAAGCATCCTCGAGCTCTTCACAACTTCCGATTGAGTTTTCAGGAAGGATTTTCAACTAGTGCCGAGCTGGTCCCTTTAATTTGAGGGGTAGGTATTTAATGGCGTGGAGATCGTCTCCGCGAGCCATGTGGATATGAAGGATAAAGTCCTTGATCCAGACCCCCGGGTCTATACTTCCGTCATATGCCTCTATATTCACGGGTTTGAATCCTTCCGGAAATTCATGATCCAGCACCTCATCGGTGAAGCACAGGGGGTGCACGGCACCCCTGTATTTGGTCGTGTTGTGGCATGCTATCAACGGTTGTTGTGTTCGGTTCTGATTCCTAGCTGATGTTAGATCAATGTGATTGTTTCGGTAGCTCTGGTATTGTGCCGGAGCGTGCTTCCTAGATCCCTAGATGGATTTGGCCATACCGGACTTTTTGTCCAGGAGCTCACGTAAATTGTGTGCTGGCTTGTGCGCGGCTTCATTAGCTGTCTTGTCACGGCCACGGGCGGGCGGTCCGGCTGATCGGTAGTTTTCCGCTGAATGGGCTCTATGGCTCTATGGCCATGGTCGTCGTTTCCTTTGGAGACAACCGGGTTATTATTATTTCTTCCACTGTTGTTACTGTGGCGGGATTTAGGGCGGCGTCTACGGCGCCGCTTTGGTGGCTTATCGAGTGGATTATCCTTCTTTGCATCTTTACCATCGCCTTCTTTTGGTGTGTCCACCATGTATATGTCATATATGAGGTGGTTGTCCAGCGGCCTATGGGCGGTGGTTCCTATTCTTATCCTGCATCATCGTCCATATCGTCGATGTCTTTGGAGTTGAAGTCAAGCACGTCGGTTAACTCATCGACAGTGGCTATTAAGTGGGTGGTGGGTGGGGAACGCATTTCTTCGTCCTCCGCTTCCCTCTCGGGCCGGACATAGTTCAGCCAGGAATCTCTCAACAAGGAAAGAGATCTTAATGAGTTTAGCACATCTCCTAAGGGAGAGCGCTGAAAAATATCCACGGCGGTGAACTCCATGATGGGTGCCCAATTCGATTCGATAGGCATGGCCGCACGTGGTTCGGATCCTGTAGCCGGAGACGAGTCCGGGGGTCCGATGACACCACCCTCACAGGAGGTGGGATCAGTGTTCGGCTCCGACGCCGATGAGTGTGCGGCCTCCATGACGGGGTCCATCCACCCGGCCTCGGAAGGCATGATCTGCTTCGGATTGATTCCCGGTGCCACCGAAGGTGCGATCTCCCAAATACTGTCCGATGGCAGATCAAAGTCATGCCCGCCGTCACCGTTCGGCTCACCCCGCATGGGCTCGATTCCGTCGAAGATCAAGTTTCCGCGGATGTCGGCAGTAAAGTTTAAGCTTCCAAACCTGACCTGATGGCCAGGGGCGTAGCTATCGATTTGCTCCATATGGCCAAGCGAATTGGCCCGCAATACGAAGCCGCCGAATACGAAGATCTGTCCAGGAAGTAAAACCTCCCCCTGGTCTGCGTTGTTGAAGACGATTGAAGGAGCCATCAAGCCTTATCATGACGACAAAGTGGAACTCTCAATGAAAGCACCAATGTCGCTGTCAAAACCGGCAGATCTCGGGTAGGGGGTCCCAAACTGTGCGTCTAAGGCTAATGGTAACTAGAGGCAGGGGACACGATGTTTTACCGAGGTTCGGGCCCTCTCGATGGAGGTAATACCCTACTTCTTGCTTGATTGATCTTGATGATATGAGTATTACAAGTGTTGATCTACCACGTGATCGCAGAGGCTAAACCCTAGAAGCTAGCCTATGATTATGATTGTTGTTGTCCTACGGACTAAACCCTCCAGTTTATATAAACACCGGAGGGGGCTAGGGTTACACAGAGTCAGTTACAGAGAAGGAGATCTACATATCCGAATATCCAAGCTTGCCTTCCACGCAAAGGAGAGTCCCATCCGGACACTGGATGAAGTCTTAAATCTTATATCTTCATAGTCCAATAGTTCGGCCAAAGTATATAGTCCGGCTGTCCGAGGACCCCTCAATCCAGGACTCCCTCATCCACCGCCACCACCCCCTATTGACAACCTAGCCCACTTTCTGAGGTTGAATCCGATGGTGTTCTCTAGCAGCACCGAGCCGATTGTTGCAGATGATTGGCTCCGCTAGATTGGAAGAGATCTGACCACTGCAGGATGCATAGATGCGGAGAGAGTGTGCTTTGCTGCACATCAGCTTGATGGACCCGCAACATCTTGGTGGGAGAACTTCACCACCACTTACCCCATCGATACAGTTACATGAGATCAGTTTCAGCAGGCTTTCTGCACCGCCCATGTTTCAACAGGAGCTATGAGCGTGAAGAAGCGCGAGTTTCGCAACTTGCGCCAAGGAGGTCATGCAGTGGGACAATATGTGGATGAGTTTAGCAAGTTAGCATGCTATGCCCCAGATGATGTGGCCACAGATGCCGCGAAGCAGGAGAAGTTTCTTGAGGGACTCAACGATGAGCTAAGTATGCAGTTGATGGTGGCAACTTTCAACAACTACCAGGAATTGGTAGACACGACCCTCATGATAGAAGGCAAGCAGCAACAGATTGATAACCGCAAGAGGAAGTATGGATAGGGGAGGTACACTTTTGGAGCTCAATAGAAGCCCTGCTATTCCCCAAACTTGGGAGGACAAACTCACAACCATGGAGGACATATGCACAAAGGAGGAAGTTCGCACAACCACAGTGGCCCTAAGAATGGCAATGGGAATGGAGGAAGCAGCAGCCAGAACCATTCCAACCCCGCAACACCAGCAAAGAGGGATTTGAGTCACATTACATGTTTCAAGTGCAGGAAGACTGGACATTATGCCACTGAATGTCCTGAAGCAAAGAATGGAAATGGAGATGGAGGTTCTGTGAAGAAGCCCAGCCCCTTCACCAAAGGTCAGGTGAACCACGTCAGTGTGGAGGAGATTGAGGATCAACCCGACACAGTTGTCGGTAAGTTTTTGATTAATGCATTTACAACACTTGTTCTTTTTGATACTTGTGCATCTCATTCATTCATATCAAGGGGATTTGTGGATAAGTATAAATTGCCAACAATAGCCCTTAAGTCACCTATGTTAGTAAGTTCCCCAGGAGCGGAGTATATGGCTAGTAGGGGATGCTATCAGTTGCTAGTAACCATAGGTAGACAAGTTTTCCCCACCGACCTGATTGTCTTGGAGTAAAAATGATTGGATGTGATACTAGGCATGGATTGGCTATCCAAGTTGAGGGAAACATCGATTGTGCCAGTAAATCAATTCTACTCACCACCCCGAAAGGAAAGAGGATTAAGTTTGTGTCTAGGCATGCGCCGAGGAGGACTCAGGTGAATTCCTTATCAGGAGTTGTTTAGGAGGAAGTACCAGTGATGAAGGATTATCCCGATGTATCTCTGGAGGAGTTATCAGGCATGCCACCTGATCAAGACATTGAGTTTTTGATTAATTTATTGCCAGGCACCGGACCAGCATCCAAGAGACTGTATCGGATGCCACAAATGATCTAGAGGAAATTAAGAAGCAGATTAAGGAGTTACTGGAGAAACGTTACATTCAACCAAGTTCATCACCTTGGGGAGCCCCATTGCTTCTAGTTGAGAAGAAGGATGGATCTTTGAGGATGGTTCTTGATTATCATGCGCTGAATGAGGTGACGATCAAGAACAAATACCCTCTGCCGATGGTCAATGATTTGTTTGACCAGCTGCAAGGAGCTAAAGTTTTTTCCAAGATCGATCTTCAATCAGGTTATCACCAGTTGAAGATCCAAGAGCAGGATATACCTAAAACAGCTTTTACCACGAGGTATGGGCTATATGAGCATACAATTATGTCATTTGGTTTGACTAATGCCCCTGCCTATTTCATGAGTATGATGAACAAGGTGTTCATGGAGTTTTTAGATAAATTCGTCGTGGTGTTCATTGACGACAAATTGGTCTACTCGAAGAATGAAGAGGAGCATAAGGAACATTTGCGTTTGGTTCTCGAGAAGCTTAGGGAACATCAGTTATACGCCAAGTTCAGCAAATGTGAGTTTTCGTTGAAGGAAGTTGGATTTCTCTGACATGTTAGATCCGGAGAAGAAATAGAAGTAGACCCTACCAAGGTTGCTTCTGTCACTAAATGGTTGGCACCCACCTCAGTGGGAGAGATCAGAAATTTTCTTAGACTCGCAGGTTATTACCGGAGATTTATTGAGAATTTTTCCAAGATTGCGAAGCCCATGACGGAGTTATTGAAGAAGGACACCAAGTTTAAATTGACTGAGGATTGTGAAGCCAGTTTTCAGGAGTTGAAGACACATTTGGTTATAACCCCAATGTTGATTCCCCCAGACATACGCAAGGATTTCCAAGTATATTGCGCCACTTCACGTCGAGGACTTGGAGGAGTGCTTATGCAGGATAGAAGAGTTGTTTCATACGCCTCACGACAACTTCGACCTCATGAGTTGAATTATGCTACGCATGATTTGGAGTTAGCAGCTGATGTCTACTACGCAACCTTCTCCTTGTAGACGTTGTTGGGCCTCCAAGTGTAGAGGTTTGTAGGACAGTAACAAATTTCGCTCAAGTGGATGACCTAAGGTTTATCAATCCGTGGGAGGCAGAGGATGAAGATGGTCTCTCTAAAATAACCCTGCAACCAAATAACAAAGAGTCTCTTGTGTCCCAACACACCCAATACAATGGTAAATTGAATAGGTGCACTATTTCGGCGAAGAGATGGTGATACAAGTGCAATATGGATGGTAGATATAGGTATTTGTAAACTGAAAATATAAAAACAGCAAGGTAACAAGTGATAAAAGTGAGTGTAAACGGTATTGCAATGCTAGGAAACAAGGCCTAGGGTTCATACTTTCAATAGTGCAAGTTCTCTCAACAATAATAACTTACTTGGATCATATAACTATCCCTCAACATGCAACAAAGAGTCACTCCAAAGTCACTAATAGCGGAGAACAAACAAAGAGATTTTTGTAGGGTTCGAAACCACCCCAAAGTTATCCTTTCTGATCGATCTATTCAAGAGTCCGTAGTAAAATAACAAGGAGCTGTTCTTTCCGTTCAATCTATCATAGAGATCGTACTAGAATAACACCTTAAGACACAAATCAACCAAAACCCCAATGTCACCTAGATACTCCAATGTCACCTCAAGTATCCGTGGGTATGATTATACGATATGCATCACACAATCTCAGATTCATCTATTCAACCAACACAAAGTACTTCAAAGAGTGCCCCAAAGTTTCTACCGGAGAGTCAAGACGAAAACGTGTGCCAACCCCTATGCATAAGTTCATTGAACCCGCAAGTTGATCACCGAAACATACATCAAGTAGATCACGTGAATATCCCATTTTCACCACAGATAAGCACGGCAAGACATACATCAAGTGTTCTCAAATCCTTAAAGACTCAATCCGACAAGACAACTTCAAGGGGAAAATTCAATTCATCACAAGAGAGTAGAGGGCAGAAACATCATAAGATCCAACTATAATAGCAAAGCTCGCGATACATCAAGATCGTATCACCTCAAGAACACGAGAGAGAGAGAGAGAGAGAGAGAGAGAGAGAGAGAGAGAGAGAGATCAAACACATAGCTACTGGTACATACCCTCAGCCCTGAGGGTGAACTACTCCCTCCTCGTCATGGAGAGCGCCGGGATGATGAAGATGGCCACCGGTGAGGGATCCCCCCTCCGGCAGGGTGCCGGAATAGGGTCCCGATTGGTTTTTGGTGGCTAGAGAGGCTTGCGGCGGCGGAACTCCCAATCTTAGGTGCTCCTCGATGTTTTTAAGGTATATGGACATATATAGGCGAAAGAAGTCGGTTAGGGGAGCGACGAGGGGCCCACGGGGGTGGGGGGTGCGCCCAGGGGGGTAGGGCACGCCTCCCTGCCTCGTGGCCACCTCGAAGCTTCCCGGACTTCCACTCCAATCTCCTGGATTGCTTCCGTTCCAAAAATAACTCTCCCAAAGGTTTCATTCCGTTTGGACTCCATTTGATATTCCTTTTCTTCGAAACACTGAAATAAGCAAGAAAACAACAATTTGGGCTGGGCCTCCGGTTAATAGGTTAGTCCCAAAAATAATATAAAAGTGTATAACAAAACCCATAAACATTCAAAACAGATAATATAATAGCATGAATGCATCATAAATTATAGATACGTTGGAGAGGTATCAGCAGCCGTAGTGCATGCGCTCAAGACATGGAGACATTTTCTCACCGGTAACCGTTGTGATATATATACGGATCATAAGAGTTTGAAGTACATCTTCACACAGAAGGAGTTAAACCCCAGGCAAAGGAGATGGTTGGAGCTCATAAAAGATTATGATATGAGATTGCATTATCATCCAAGAAAGGCCAATGTCATAGCAGATGCGTTGATCCGCAAGAGTTATGTTAACACGCTCATAACCGGAGGATTACCTAAGGAGTTAGCAGACGACCTTCGAGAACTACGCTTGGAGATAGTTCCGAGAGGTTATGTTGTAGCATTGGAAATTCAGTCCACTTTGTTGGGTAAAATTAGAGAAGCCCAAAAGTCAGACAAGGAGATTGTTGAGATAAAGGAAATGATGAGTAAAGGAAAGGCTAAATAATTTCGTGAGGATGAGCATGACACCTTATGGTTTGAGGATCGCATTTATGTGCCCAATGACCCTGAGATCAGGAAGTTGATTCTTCAGGAGGCTCACGATTCACCTGACTCTATTGACCCAGGAAACACTAAGATGTATCTGGATTTGAGGGAAAGTTTCTGGTGGACAGGAATGAAGAAGCATATTACCAAGTATGTAGCAGTATGTGATGTATGTCAGAGAGTTAAGACAGAGCATCAGAAACCAGCAGGATTGCTATAGTCATTGCCGATACTCGAATGGAAGTGGGATAAACATGGCAAGGATTTTATCACTGGATTACCCATGACTCGTTCAGGCTATGACTCTATCTGGGTTGTAGTTGATCGTTTGACGAAACTAGCCCATTTCATCCCGGTGAAGACTACTTATACGAGTGCTAAGTTGGCAAACATATACATGACCAGGATTGTATGTCCGCATGGAGTTCCGAGGACCATTGCATCAGATAGAGGAACACAGTTTACTTCAAAGTTTTGGAATCAGTTGCATGAAACTTTGGGTACTAGGCTAGAGTTCAGTACAACCTTTCATCCATAGACAGATGGACAGACCGAGAGATTCAATCAGATTCTGGAGGACATGTTGAGAGCTTGTGCACTAGATTATGAATCTAGTTGGGATGACAATTTGCCCAATCAAGAGTTCTCCTATAATAACAATTATCAAGCCAGTTTGAAGATGGCCCCTTTCGAAGCCTTGTACGGAAGGAGGTGCAGAACACCGTTATCGTGGGATGAAGTTGGAGATCGACGGTTGTTCGGACCAGACTTAATCAGAGATTCTGAGGAGAAGGTTAAGTTGATTCAAGACAGACTCAAGGTAGTCCAGTCCAGGCAGAAGAGTTATGCAGATAATAAACGCAAGGAGGTAGCCTACGAAGTCGAAGATAGAGTATATCTTCGTGTGTCCCCACTTCGAGGAGCTAAACGTTTTGGAGTCAAGGGAAAGCTAGCACCACGTTTCGTGGGACCATACAGAGTTGTGGAACGCATCGGAGAAGTTGCATACAAGTTGGAATTGCCCGAAGGATTATCAACAGTTCATGATGTGTTTCATGTTTCCCAGTTGAAGAAGTGCCACGCAGAGATGGCTAACATTCCTTGGAGAGATACAGTGCCACTGGAAGCAATTCAGTTGGATAGTGATCAGACCTACGAAGAAAAGCTAGTCAAGATTATTGAGTATTCTAGCCATGTTACTCGCAGCAAGGTTATCAAGTTTTGCAAAGTTCAGTGGAGCCACCATACCGAGGAGGAAGCCACCTGGGAGCGAGAAGAAGATCTTCACAAGGACCACCCAAACCTTTTTGCTGACCAACCCGAATCTCGAGGGCGCGATTCATCTTAAGGGGGGTAGGTTTGTGACATCCCAATTTTCAATTTGGATGTTATACATAGAACATCATATGCATATCATATTTATTTTTGCATTTTGGTTGTGGTCCAAGAAATCTTAAGCAACTCAAGGACCCAAGGAGAGAGTTGCAGGTTTCACAAATATTTCATATTTGAATTTAGTTCAAAATTGAAAAGAGGGTCAATTTGATTTTTAATAATTTCTCTCCAATTATTTCCAACAATAAAAATAAATGTGGGAAGATAATATGACTTCTTCAACAGAAGAGAAATATTGGAGAAGAAATTTTAGAATCAAATTATTATATTATTTGTATTTTATTCGCTATGTTATTTGAATTAGAGAAAAACATGCATTTTTGAAAATTGCATTTTAGTCTAGAAAAATATTCATCTTGTCCTAAATATTAGGTTTGGACGGCAAAAATTGTTTCTGGAATTTTTAGAATTTTTTATATATTTCATTAGGATTTTTCTTTGCGGTGAAATTATTTTAAAAAAACTTCCAAAGCGAACTGGGTCGAAGGCCCAGCCGTCCCACTCGCCCGCACCGCCTTCCCCGTGCCGCACAGCTGTGTCGCTGATGTCGACTAGGCAACCTTCTTCTTGTAGACGTTGTTAGGCCTTCAAGTGCAGAGGTTTGTAGGACAGTAGCAAATTTCCCTCAAGTGGATGACCTAAGGTTTATCAATCCGTGGGAGGCGTAGGATGAAAATGGTCTCTCTCGAACAACCCTACAACCAAATAACAAAGAGTCTCTTGTGTCACCGACACACCCAATACAATAGTAAATTGTATAGGTGCCTAGTTCGGTGAAGAGATGGTGATACAAGTGCTATATGGATGGAAGATATAGGTTTTGTAATCTGAAAATATAAAAACAGGAAGGTAACTAATGATAAAAGTGAGCATAAACGGTATTGTAGTGGTAGGAAACAAGTCCTAAGGTTCATACTTTCACTAGTGCAAGTTCTCTCAACTATATTAACATAATTGGAACATATAACTATCGCTCAACATGCAACAAAGAGTCACTCCAAAGTAACTAATAGCGTAGAAGAAACGAAGAGATTATGGTATGGTACGAACCCACCTCAAAGTTATTCTTTCCGATCAATCCATTGTGCTATTCCTATAAGTGTCAAAAACAACCCTAGAGTTCGTAGTAAAATAACTCCTTAAGACACACATCAACCAAAAACCTAATTTCACCTAGATACTCCAATGTCACCTCAAGTAACCGTGGGTATGATTATACGATATGCATCACACAATTTCAGATTCATCTATTCAACCAACACAAAGAACTTCAAAGAGTGCCCCAAAAATTCTACTGGAGAGTCAAGACGAAAACATGTGCCAACACCTATGCATAAATTCACAAGGTCACTGAACCCGCAAGTTGATCACCAAACAAATATCTAGTAGATCACGTGATATCCCATTGTCACCATAGATAAGCACATGCAAGACATACATCAAGTGGTCTCAAATCCTTAAAGACTCAATCCGATAAGATAACTTCAAAGGGAAAACTCAATCCATTACAATAGACTAAAGGGGGAGAAACATCATAAGATCCAACTATAATAGCAAAGCTCGCGGTACATCAAGATCGTGCCAAATCAATAACACTAGAGAGAGAGATCAAACACATAGTTATTGGTACATACCCTCAGCCCCGAGGGTGAACTACTCCCTCCTCATCAAGGAGAGCTCCAGGATGATAAAGATGGCCACCGGTGATGATTCGCCCTCCGGTAGGGTGCCCGAATGGGCTCCCAAGATGTTTTTGGTGGTTACAGAGGCTTGCGGCGGCGGAACTCCCGATCTAGGTTTCTTTCTGGAAGTTTGGGTATCTATAGGAAGGTTTGGCATCGAGAACAAGTTAGGGGAACCCACGAGGAGTCCATGAGTCCCCACCCTCGTGGGCCCCACGAGACTCCTCTCCGATAACTGTTCGTTCTAGTATTTTTTATATTTTCCAGAAAAAATCTCCGTTGATTTTCAGCGCATTCCGAGAACTTTTATTTCTGCACAAAAGCAACACCACGGTAGTTCTGCTGAAAACAGCGTCAGTCCGGGTTAGTTGTAACCAAATCATACCAAAATCATGTAAAAATATTATAAACATGGCATGAATACATAAAAAATTATAGATACGTTGGAGACATATCAGCATCCCCAAGCTTAATTCCTGCTCGTCCTCGAGTAGGTAAATGATAAAAACAGAATTTTTGATGTGGAATGCGACTTAACATATTTATCATTGTAATCTTGTCTATTGTGGCAAGAATATTCAGATCCATAAGATTCAAAATAAAAGTTTAATATTGACATAAAAGTAATAATACTTCAAGCATATTAACAAAGCAATCATGTCTTCTCAAAATAACATGGCCAAAGAAAGCTATCCCTACAAAATCATATAGTCTGGCTATTCTCTATCTTCATCACACAAAATATTTAAATCATGCACAACCCCGGTTTCAGCCAAGCAATTGTTTCATACTTTAGTATTCTCAATTTTTTTTAACTTTCACGCAAAGCGTGAGCAATGGACATAGCACTATAGGTGGAATAGAATGGTGGTTGTGGAGAAGACAAAAAGGAGAAGATATTCTCACATCAACTAGGCGTATCAACGGGCTATGGAGATGCCCATCAATAGTTATCAATGTGAGTGAGTAGGGATTTCCATGCAATGGATGCACTAGAGCTATAAGTGTATGAAAGCTCAAAAAGAAACTAAGTGGGTGTGCATCCAACTCGCTTGCTCACGAAGACCTAGGGCAATTTGAGGAGGCCCATCATTGGAATATACAAGCCAAGTTCTATAATGAGAAATTCCCACTATTATATGAAAGTGACAACATAGGAGACTCTCTACCATGAAGATCATGGTGCTACTTTGAAGCACAAGTGTGGTAAAAGGATAGTAGCATTGCGCCTTCTCTCTTTTTCTCTCATTTTTTTTAATTTTTTTGGCCTTCTCTTTTTTCCCCTGTTTTTTTATCTTTTTTTTTAAAAAATTCGTCCGGAATCTCATCCTGACTTGTGGGGTAATCATAGTCTCCATCATGCTTTCCTCACTAGGACAATGCTCTAATAATGAAGATCATCACACTTTTATTTACTTACAACTCAAGAATTACAACTCGATACTTAGAACAAAATATGACTCTAAATGAATGCCTCTGGCGGTGTACCAGGATGTGCAATGATTCAAGAGTGACATGTATGAAATAATTATGAAGGTGGCGTGTCAATACTAGAATAACACCTTAAAACACAAATCAACCAAAACACTAATGTCACCTAGATACTCCAATGTCACCTCGAGTATCCATGGGTATGATTATACGATATGCATCACAAAATCTCAGATTTATCTATTCAACCAACACAAAGAACTTCAAAGAGTGCCGCAAGGTTTCTACCGGAGAGTCAAGAGGAAAACATGTGCCAATCCCTATGCATAAGTTCACAAGGTACCTGAACCCGCAAGTTGATCACCAAAACATACATCTAGTAGATCATGTGATATCCCATTACCACCATAGATAAACACATGCAAGAGATACATCAAGTGTTCTCAAATCCTTAAAGACTCAATCCGATAAGATAACTTCAGAGAGAGTAGAGGGGGAGAAACATCATAAGATCCAACTATAATGGAAAAGCTCGCGGTACATCAAGATCGTGCCAAATCAAGAACACGAGAGAGAGAGAGAGAGAGATCAAACACATAGCTACCGGTACATACCCTCTGCCCGGAGGGTGAACTACTCCCTCCTCGTCATGGAGAGGGCCGGGATGATGAAGATGGCCACTGGTGATGGATTCCCCCTCCGGCAGGGTGCCAGAACAGGCTTTCCAGAGGTTTTTCATGGCCACAGAGTCGTGCGGCGGCGGAACTCCCTATCCAGGTTTCTTTTTGGAAGTTTGGGTATTTATAGGAGGGTTTGGTGTCGAGAACAAGTTAGGGGGACTGACGAGGAGTCCACGAGTCACAGGGGCACGCCCCAGGGAGGTGGGTGCGCCCCCCACCCTCGTGGGCCCCACGGGACTCCTCTCCGATAAATTTTCGTTCCAGTATTTTTTTTATTTTCCAGAAAAAATCTCCGTTGATTTTCAGCGCATTCCGAGAACTTTTATCTCTGCACAAAAACAACACCACTGTAGTTCTGCTGAAAACAGTGTTAGTCCGGGTTAGTTGTTACCAAATCATACCAAAATCATGTAAAAATATTATAAACATGGCATGAATACATCAAAAATTATAGATACGTTGGAGAAGTATCAGCCACCGCCGGACTCCGAGTAGTCCGGGCACTCCACGCCGCCGACGGACCCCTCCTCCAAGTCGGATTCCCCCGGGACCCCCCTTTATAAGTGGCGCCACCCCCGCCGCCTCCTCCTCGTCGCGTCGTCGCCGCCGTAGAGCACCACCATCGCCGCTGCAACACCGCCCTGCCGCCGCCCAAGCCGCCCACGCCGCCCGCTCGCGCCGCCGCCGCTGCTGTGGCACTACCCGCCATAGCCCCGCGTTGCCATCGCCTCGTTGGAGCCACCCCACACCGCAGCCGCCTCCGACCCGATCTAAACCACCGCCGCCATTTTTTTAGCGAACCGGTATAATCGCGAAACCTGTCCCGGTTTTTTTAGGTTTTCTCAGTTTATTTTTAAAACAGTTTATTTTATTAGGTTAGTTTAATTAACATGCGTTCGTTTGTTTAGATCTGTAAGTGAACGCTTTCGTTCATTTAGTTCTGTTAGTGAACGTTCGTTATTTTTCTTTTTAGTATTAATTTTCAGCCAGGGACCTATCTACGAATAGTTTTCTCATGATTTAGCCCCTGATCTTAAAACTAGCGTAACTTTTTGGTCGTTTGTCCAAATTAGATGAAACGAACGCCTAAATCTTCGTAACGATCTCTTATTTCCAGTAAACCAACTTGAACATGATTTTGGCAATTTAGAATTTGAGTTTTGTTCAGATTAGTAAACGATTTTGTTTCGTTCGTATCTTGAGTTTCGTATCTCCGTTTGAGTCGTTTCTTTTTGCAAATCGTAGGTAATCACATGTACCTACTGTTAAGATATAATCCACATGAAAATAATTCAGTTAGGTTTTGTTTTATGTTTAGTTTAGATGTTTGCTTGTTTCGAGTTTGATTTGGATCTTTTCTCGATTTCTCTCTGTTTCGTTTGAGTGATTGCTTATGTATGCTACTGTTTGTCTACGCTAGATTACCCGGAGTGCGAAGCTTGTTACTACGATTCTCTAGAGTTTGCAGATCGTTAGCAAGGCAAGTTACACTTTGATCATACTCTTCTATACCCAGTTTTTACTATGCATTAGTTTTGCTCCTCAAATATTTGCATGAGTAGGATTGGGAACAAGTGGTTTGGTTGTAGTACTTGAGGTAGGAACTTAATACCTTTTGAACACCCCGGGAATATATGTTATGATCTATTATTGCTTAGCCATGCTCGTAGACGGGGATTGGATCGTGATACACATGGAAGTTATGAGAGTTATTAATCTTGGATAACATTAAGGTGGCAACTTTAATACACATCTGGGTGGATTGGTTGGGGCACCTGGAGAATCTAGTGTTTGTCCATTTGGAAAATCTCAGAGTACCCGTGTGATTCTAGTTCGCCACCTAGGCTCAAAGGGATCATATGATATTTCATGCCTAGAAACTTTCGTGTGCAGCCACAAGCCATTATGGGCTCTGGCATAGTTGAGTAAGTTGTATGAGCTCTCGAAGAGGTGGACTGCCAGATGTAGGGGAAAGTAGGTGTACCGGTCCGCCCGAAGTAGAGAGTTAATGCTTTAGAAATACTATGTCTCGATCTTCCGATCATGGATGCGGTCGAGTCTTGTGGGGAAAAGTGCGCAACCTCTATAGAGTGTATATACTAATCATGGTTAGCCGTGTCCCCGGTTATGGACATCTTGAGTATCTGGAATTGGATATTATTGTTGATCCCATCACTCTTTAATTAATTGAATTCGGTTTAATGATGATACATGTTTAATTGGGATTTCAGTTGGAGGAACCTTCTCAAATATTGGATCAACTTGGGAGTACTTTAAATAAAATGTATTCCTTTGTTGTAGGAAAAAACTAGCTTTATGAAAAATCTTAAAACTAGAGCCTCCACCAGCCAAATATTGCATTTAGATATAGTTCTTGCATTCATTGCTTTACAGTGTACCTCTGCCAGCATATTCGATGAGCTTACCTACACGGCTGCAACGTCTCATGTTGCAGACTACTCAGACAACGAATAAAGGTGTGATAGGTCATTGTCTTGCACTTAGCAATGTCGTTGGAGTTGATGGACTCATTTACCTTCAAAGCTTCCACAGTTATTTAGTTTAGATGGCCTTCTGCCATGTTATTTTTGTGTAATCATACCCTTTATGAGGACTCGAAGAATAAGTGTGTGATTGAACTCTGTTATAATTCCTCGAGTACTGTGTGTGTCAGCATTACCGATCCAGGGATGACACTTAAGCAGAGAGACTTAGGTCCATTGGGATCGTGGTCGCTACAAGTAACCACAAGTGGAGTTTATGGAAATGAGGATGTGTTACCAAAGTTCCTTCCCTTTAAGGGGAATCACGTCTCTGTTGGAGTGGTGTGGAGGCACAATGCTCCCGCAAGAAGCCACTAGGGCCACTGTATTCTCCTCACGCCCTCATACACTATAAGATGTCATGATTCCACTAGTGGTGCCCTTGAATGGGGCAGCTGAACCTTTACAAATGAGGTTGGGGCTATCTCCAAAACTTAATTGGAGGCTCCCAACACCACCACGAAGCTTGACCACAATGGATTGTGCTCCAAGGTGAACTCTTTTGTCTAGGGTCCCCAAACATCCAAGAGTAACAAGATCCGCAAGGGATTAGCGGGGGGAATAAAATATCTCTTGGTGGAAGTGTACATCGAGGCCTTCTCTTCCAAACCCTAGATCAACAATAAGTTATGTTGGCTAGGGAGAGATATCGTGAGAAAATGAGCTTTAGGGAAAGAATGGAGCTTGGGGGATAAGAGGTGCGTCTTCTTGGGAAAGAAGACACCCTTTATATAGTTGGGACAAATCCGGCTATTATCTGCCCATAGCCCGCACATAAGTGGTATTGCCGCTCAAGGGAGCAGTACAACTGCTTCGGGACGTAGTTCTAGGTGTATAGTGAGAGTACGTAAGTACATCAGTAGTGTTGTCGTTGGAGCGGTACGGTCGTCCTCACCAGCGGTAGTACCGCTAAGTGTATCGGGACACTCAAAACTAGCGGTAGTAGAGGGTGGGTAGGACAGAAGTACCACATCAAGCGGTACTACCACGCCCTACTACTGCTCTACTACCATGGAGTGCAAATTGGTACTGAAGCACTAAATTAGGCAGTAGTGAGCACGGTAGTGGAAATGGAAGTACCTCTCAAGCGGTATTACTGCTCTACTACCGCTAATTCCTTCAGAGCTACAGAAGGGCTGCGGTATTGGGGTAGTATTAGGTGTAGTAGTACTGCTCAAGAGGTACTACCGCCCAATTACCGCTTGAGGAAATAAGACAATAGTAGCTCTAAAATGAGCGGTAGTGACTGTCGCACGAGAATGTAGCGGTACTACTAAAGAGGTACTACCGCTACCCAGAGTGGTACTGCCGCCTGGGTGCTTCAAAATAGCCCAAGAAGATAACAGTAAGACCTAGATGTTGCTGGAAGGGTATGTGGGTGCATATGGGTATGTGTACATGTCGATTCCACCTTAACCTTTCCTATGCAGACCCACTCTTAATAGCATGTTTTTCCTACAACTCAAATCCACCAAAAAAGAAACATCAGAAACTACTGTCTTCACTCTTTATCACCGAGGGGAATAAACCGTCTTGTGCCATATGTTGCAATATGTGATATGCTTAATGCACATGGTTAGTCCGCAAAAAGCATTGTAATTAATCACAAAAACCAAAAAATCTCCACCCTTTTGGTGGATTGATGACAACTCAGATTTGCACGGAGGATACACAACAAAAAAAATACACATCCATGACATTTTGGGCCGAACGAAAAAAAATTCTGTCATACTTATGACACTTTTGTGACGATAATTGTGACAAAACCCGATATCATCATAGATGTGGTGGGCTCCTACTTCTATGACAAAAAATCATGACAAAAATGGGCTTTACGTCCTGGGCGGGCCGGAGACGCAGATGCATGACAATCTTTGGGCCGTCCATGACGGAAAAAACCGTGGTAGAAGCAAGGGCGAGAAAAATTTCAGGGAGTTCCCGGTTACGGTGGGTGGTCGGGGGCCGAGCGATGCGCGTTTCTCTCGTACATGTATGCACGTGTGTGCGAGGCGTTGGCTCTAACTTAACCAGAGAGAGGCGTTGGGCTCTAACTGAACCCGAGAGATTGGACTGCAGGCTACGCATTATTGAACCCGATCGAGCGATTCCTTCGCTACTGCTGCTAACTGAAGCCGATCGATGTTGCCTCTGGACGAACAGTTAGCGTTGCGGGGGGGTGGGGGGTGGGGGTGGATGAACAGTGAGCGGTGGGGGTGGATGAACTAGACCCCGTGGCATTGCCTCTGGATGAACAGGACCCCGATCGATCGAGCCAGTTGGGGCTGGATGAACAGGACCCCATGGAGGGCTGGATGAACAAGACGACCCTGTGGAGGCTGGAGGAGGTCGACGGTAGCCCGTGGAGGCTGGAGGAGGTCGACGGTAGCCCGTGGAGGCTGGAGGAGGTCGACGGTGGAGATGAACAGTATCCCGTGGAGTCCCGTTTTGCGGTACGCCACACCCCTCCCGATGAACAGGACCCCCGTTTCGACCGCAGCGCTCCAACATAAGTCTGTTTCTTCTATTTTGCGGTACGCCACACCCCTACCGATCAACAGGACCCCCGTTTTGACCGTAGGAGGTCTATTTCCTCCGTTTTGTGGTACGCCAGACCCGTCCCGATGAACAGGATCCTGTTTCGAACGTGGCCGGTCGAACACAAGGCCGTTTCCTCCGTTCTGTGGTACGCCAGGCCTCATTTCCATCGCCTGTTCCATCCAAGCCGGTTGGCTCCCACGCGTTCCGTTGCCTCCCGATGAACACGACGCATTTCGTTGCCTCCCCTTGAACACGACGCATTCTGTTGCCTCCCCATGGACGACGACGTGGTTTCTCCATTCTGACCCAGCCATGTACACGAGCCCTGACCGTACGTATGCGCTACTAGGCATTCGAGACCCGCCCGTATGTACGTATGTGGCCGTATTTTCTTTCTTGCACCCTGGCCGTTGTACGTACGTGTACATGCTACGTGCGAGCCTCTACTACGACACGTGTGCGCCTCTACTACGACACGTGCGCGCCTCTACATCGACCAGTATGTACATACACGTTCGCGACCAGAGTGACAACGCTACGTACGCTTCGACTATAACACCCCGTATGTAACTTTCCATATTTGTAACTCCAACTCTTGCCATTTTCGGCTATGTGCTTTGGTATTCCCTCCGTGGTTGGGTTTTGTTTTTTTGTTTTGCATTTTGTTCATGTCATGCATCTCATATCATGTCATCATGTGCATATCATTCGCATACGTGTTCGTCTCATGCATCCGAGCATTTTCCCCGTTGTCCGTTTTGCAATCCGACACTCCCACATGCACCGGCGCACCCCTCTTGTCTCTTTTCGTGAGCGGGTGTTAAATGTTCTTGGAATGGACCGAGGCTTGCCAAGTCGCCTTGGTACACCATCGGTAGACCACCTATCAAGTTTCGTGCCATTTGGAGGTCGTTTGATACTCCAACGGTTAACCGGGTATCTGCAAAGGCCTCATTTGTGTTGCAGCCCAACACCCCTCCAAAACAGCCCAAAAACCCATCTAAGTCACTTCCATGCTCTCCGTCGTCGGATCACGATCGTCTGGGCGAAAACTACACTCCATTTGGAGTCTCCTAGCTCCCTCTACCTATAAATATGTGCACCCCTCCAAAATTTCCGGATCCCGAAACACTAGCCCGCTCCCTCTCCGCCGCCGGACACGTTCGGGCGGAGCCGGACACGTCCTCCGCTGTGCCCCGGCCACTCAGGCCGCGACACGTGGCACGCCGCCGCGTCCCGCCGCCGTCGGCCCGCTCCCGGCCCCCGCGGACCCAGCCGCCGCCGCCTTCCCGTGCGCTCGCGCCACCGCGGGTCGCCGCCTCCCTGCCGCCGGCCTCCGCCTCGCCGCCGACCGTCGCCGCCTCTCCGCCGTTGGCATGGCCTCGCAGGCTGCCCGGCCACCGGAGCTCGCCGGCCGCCGCCTCCGCCCGCAGGTCCGGCGCCCGTGCCGCCCCGGATCCGGCAGGCGCCGCCCGGATCCGGCCGTCCCCGTCCTCCTTCGTCTTCCTCCTCTCCAGCTCCGGCGAGCCCCCGCCCGCCTTGGCTTCCACGCACCCGGATCCAGATCGGGTCAAACCTAGGTTGTCCCTGAAATCCTCTGTCATTTTTTCTTTCACATTATTTAGCGATATTCATCGCATCATATCTCTGCATCCTTAGCACCATTTCATGCGCACGATATATCAAATTGTTCATTACGATGTTCTCTTCATTTTGTTCCATTGCGCCATGTTCATTTGAGTTCGTCTTGATGCCTGAATCTCTGATGCAAGAGTGCTATATAATGTTAGTTTATGATTCTTAACAAATTGTGGGCATTTGTCATTTTTGCTACATTTATTGTGTGCATCTTATGGGCATGAGCTCTACATGTGTTTTGTACTATGCCATGCCATCTTTACAGAGGTGCTTGCCATGTATTTTTGTGAGCAATGTGGTGACTAGAAAAAGCATGCAAACTAGGCTTCATGATGTTGCTGATTTCAGTCCCTGTTCTGCTGTTATTTTGATGCCATGTAAACTTGATGCTACAGAGATTTCCAACTTCAGTAAGGATGTTTTGAACATATGGTTATTCTCTATCCATCCATTCCCCTGTTTGCAATTATGGAGTAGTCTAGCATGTCATTTTCTTGCTCTACTTTTGCTATAAAATGTTTCCTGGCAGATTGTTTACATGTTATTCAGTTTTGCCAAGGTTTTTGTAGTTGGTCCTCGCATGATATGAACTTGTTCTTCCCATGTTTAGTTTCATAAACATGTATTATTGTTGGTGCTATGCTTATATTGTCATGCAATGACTTGTGGTGAGTGAATCGAGCTCGCAAAGATGCATTCATAATGCTGTTAATGCCATGCTCTGTTTCCTGAATTTGTTAACGAAACTTGCTATGCTTACATGGGTGTAATCATATCTTCTGATCCGTTTTGGCTCGTGGTAAGTAAAGGACTTTTGTTCTATGCATTTATTAGTATCATGACATGCCTTAAGTTTCTATGATATGTTCCTGTAGCATGATGTTTGCTTGCTCTAAACATTGCTTCCTGATGCTCTTTCTGCCATGTTAGTAAAGTCTATGCTGCTGTTATCTTTTGCACTTTTGCCATGGTTGTTTGAACCTGTTATTTTGTGAATTGGCCATATCTCAGTGTTCATCTTTTGTCAAGCATCTCTATTAGATCATTATCATATGCTTTGTTTCTATGTTGGGGTGTTGTAGCATGGTTTCTTGATGTATTCTAAGTGCTATCATGCTGTTAATCGCAGAATTGTGTCATTCTTGTTTTGCTTGCCATTTGCAAACCGTGCATCCGTTTCTGGCGATCTTTATATCGATTTCAACCGAAATCACCTCATCTTTCCAGTGGCATGCTTGGTTTGCCAAGTTGATTCCATCATTTTTCCTTCCGGAGCCCGCATAATCATTGCATATCACATCTCGCATATGATACCATGTATTGCATCATGTTGCTTGTGCATTGCACCGTGATTTATTGTGGTTCCATTGCTTGTGTTCTTGCTTTGTGTAGAGCCGGGAGACGAGTACGTGAACGAGGAACCTTGTGAGTACGCTAACGAGGATCAAGCTTTCGACAACTCTGAGAACCTTGCAGGCAAGATGACCATACCCTCGATATCACTTCTATCTTTGCTTTGCTAGTTGCTCGCTATATCGCTATGTTAGCTCTGCCTACCACTTGTTTATAATGCCTCCCATATTGCCATGTCAAGCCTCCAACCATCCCTTTCCTAGTAAACCATTGTTTGGCTATGTCACCGCTTTTTCTCAGCCCCTCTTACAGCGTTGCTAGATGCAGGTGAAGATGAAGTTTGTTCCTTGTTGGAACATGGATATTTTGGGATATCACAATATCTCTTGTTTAAATTAATGCACCTATATACTTGGTAAAGGATGGAAGGCTCGACCTTATGCCTGGTGTCTTGTTCCACTCTTGCCGCCCGAGTTTCCGTCATACCGGTGTTATGTTCCTGGATTTTGCGTTCCTTATGCGGTTGGGTGATTTATGGGACCCCCTTGACAGTTCGCTTTGAATAAAACTCCTCCAGCAAGGCCCAACCTTGGTTTTACCATTTGCCACCTAAGCCTTTTTCCCTTGGGTTTTCCCGAGCCCGAGGGTCATCTTTATTTACCCCCCCCCCCGGGCCAGTGCTCCTGCGAGTGTTGGTCCAAACTAGAGCCCTTTGCAGTGCCCCCTCAAGGAAACTTGAGGTCTGGTTTTAGTTGTACGGATTGCTCATCCATTGTGCCCTGAGAACGAGATATGTGCAGCTCCTACCGGGATTTGTCGGCACAGTCGGGTGGTCTTGCTGGTCTTGTTTTACCATTGTCGAAATGTCTTGCAAACCGGGATTCCGAGACTGATCGGGTCTTCTCGGGAGAAGGTATATCCTTCGTTGACCGTGAGAGCTTGTGATGGGCTAAGTTGGGACACCCCTGCAGGGTATTATCTTTCGAAAGCCGTGCCCGTGGTTATGAGGCAGATGGGAATTTGTTAATGTCCGGTTGTAGAGAACTTGACACTTGACTTCATTAAAATGCATCAACCGTGTGTGTAGCCGTGATGGTCTCTTCTCGGCGGAATCTAGGAAGTGAACACGGTTTGGGTTATGTATGTATGTAAGTAGTTTCAGGATCACTTCTTGATCACTTCTAGCTTCTCGACCGATGCGTTGCTTCTCTTTTCGCTCTCACTTGCGTATGTTAGCCACCATATTTGCCTAGTGCTTGCTACAACTCCACCATATTACCCCTTTCCTACCTACAAGCTAAAATAGTCTTGATCTCGCGGGTGTGAGATTGCTGAGTCCCCGTGGCTCACAGATTCTACCAAAACAGATGCAGGTACCGAGGATACTAGCGCAAGTGGCGCAACCGAGCTTAAGTGGTAGTTTGATGAGCGCCTTGGTCGTTACTATGTTTCGTTTCCAGATGATCAGTAGTGGAGCCCAGTTGGGACGATCGGGGATCTAGCATTTGAGGTTGTCTTCTTTTCATTTGGATTTGACCGTAGCCGGTCTATGAGTGTATTTTGAATGATCTATGATTTATTTATGTATTGTGTGAAGTGGCGATTGTAAGCCAACTCTCTTTATCCCATTCTTGTTCATTACATGGGATTGTGTGAAGATGACCCTTCTTGCGACAAAACGACCATGCGGTTATGCCTCTAAGTCGTGCTTCGACATGTGGGAGATATAGCCGCATCGTGGGTGATACAAGTTGGTAATCAGAGCCATCCCCGACTTAGGAGTCCCCTGCTTGATTGATTGCTGGCATTGTTGAGTCTAGAAAAAAATGTTTTGAGTCTTAGGATTATATATATCGGAGAGTAGGATTCTTTTTACTCCTTAGTCCCTTCGTCGCTCTGGTGAGGTCTCCTGACGTAGAAGTTTTGGCTCTTCGCTCCTCAGATTTCACTAAAAAAAATTAGGATCACGCGGGTATCTTGGAATCGTTCCAATGGTTTTGTGACGAGAACATTGTTCTTGGTGCCTCCTGACATTTAGGGGTTGTGGCAGTGTCCCGGGGAGTTGAGCTCCGAGGTGTTGTCGTCACAATTTTATCGTTGCAGTTCTGGAATACCTGAGTTTTGCCGACATCGAAAATGTCTTTTATGTAGTTGTTTGTGAGATAACCTCGACGTCACCCAGTACTGGGGAGTTCGGGAGTATTGCCATAACTAGTATAACGGATGCTTTTCGAAGGTTGAGGTACACAATTTCCGAAGGTTTCTTGGTTATGTGTTGACGGATGGATACAGCTGGATGTAGGGATTGTTAGTTTGGGTGAGATATATTGCTTCCCCTATATCCCCAACACCTGATTGCATAACCAGAAAGTTTCGGGAGTTTATAGGTGGGATTCAAGTAGCTCTAGCATTTCTTCCCGCAGATATTTGGTTTGTGATTGGGTAATCCTTACCACTTATTTGTTCCAATCGTACCTTGGTTTTTTTCGTCAATATCTTATCAAGTGGCTTCTCACCTTAATGGACGTGTGATGTTAGCTTTGGGAATTCATTCGTTCATCCTTGTTCGAATGTTTATTGTGAAGACTATATGTTGCAATTTCTATCCGTTGATTCTACTTGTTGTAACGCCCCGGATTCGATGCTCCAGGTGCCTGCCAGTTATTCGCCATCGTTGCCATGTCATTTGCTTGCGTGTTGCACTTTGACATGTCATCTTATGCATTTCATATCATGTCATCATGTGCTTCTCATTTTGCATACGTGTTCATCTCATGCATCCGAGCATTTTCCCCGTTGTCCGTTTTGCAATCCGGCACTCCTATGTCATCCGGCGTCCCTTTCTTCTCTCCTGTTGTGAGCGGGTGTTAAACTTTCTCGGAATGGCCCAAGGTTTTCCAAGCGGCCTTGGTATAGCACCGGTAGACCGCCTGTCAAGTTTCGTGCCATTTGGAGGTCGTTTGATACTCCAACGGTTAACCGGGTAACCGTAAGGCCTCTTTTGTGTGCAGCCCAACACCCCTTCCAAAGTGGCCCAAAACCCATCTTAACTCCCCTCCATGCTCTCGGTCGTTCGATCACGATCGCGTGGCCGAAAACCGCACCTCATTTGGACTCTCCTAGCTCCCTCTACCTATAAATATGTGGCCTCCCCCGAAATTCCCGTAGTCCAACCCTAGCCTTCGTCCTCCTCCCGCAGCCGGACACGTCCGGATCCCGCCAGACATGTCCAGCCTCCACCTCACCCCAACCAATCCCCTCGCGACATGTCATCACCGCCGCCGCCTCAGCCAATCTCTCCGCACCACCTCGCCCTCGGCCCGCGCCCTCTCTCTCCCCACCACGCCGCGCCCCGCCGGGCCCATCCGAAGCCCGTCCGGGCCCGAGCCGGCCCCGCCGTCGCCCGCCTCGCTCGCCTGCCCCGCCGCCTCGCCCGCGCGCTGCCGGTCGCCAGCGCCACCGCCGGCGTGCGCCGCGCGTGCCTCCCGCGCCCCGCGTGCCCTCGCTGCCGGCACGCGCCGCCGTCCTCGCCGCGCCTCGCGCCTCGGCTCCCGGCCGCCGCCGGCGCGCGCCGCCGCCCGCCGCATCTCCGCCCTCCGGCGACCCCGCCGCCCGGCGCTGGCCGCCCGCTGCCGCGGCCCCGCTCCGCCCCGCGGCCTCCCGTTCCCGCGCCCGCCGCCGCCACGTGGCCCCGCACGCCCGCGCCCGCGCCCCGCGGGCTCCGGCCGCCGCCCGCTCGTCTTCCCCAACCCCGCCGACCGCCTCCCCGTCCTCTACTCCGGCGAACTCCGTCGGCCTCGGAGTCCGTGCCCCCGATCCAGATCTGGAAGAAGAGGTTGACCCCCCATTTTTCATCTATGTCCCGAAAATCTTGCATTATCATGCCATGTTCATCGCATTGTGTCTCTACATCCGTAGCTCCGTTTCTTGCGTGTAATATGTCAAATTGTTCGACTCGACGAGTACTTCATTTCATTCCATTGCATCATTTTCATTTGAGCTCATCTTGATGCCCGAAATACTGTTGGAAGAGTGCATGTTGATGTTAATCTGCTGAAACTGTTATAACATGCTCATTTGTCATTTTTGCCATATTTGATGTGTGCATCCTATGAGGTTGATGTCTACATGTGTTTTTATCTATGCCACGCCATCTTTCCAGAGGTGCAAACCATGTATTTTTGTGAGTTGTGTGCTGAGTGCATCGAGCTTGTTAAGTAGGGTAGTTGCTGTTGCTGTTTTGCTAGGCTGATTCTTTTATATTTTGTTGCTATATAAACATGTTGCTACTAATCAATCTATGCATAATCTGGAGATGTTCTATAAACATGTTTTGGTATACATGTTATGCCCTATTCATCCATGCCCCTGGTTGCATTTATAGGTTGCTGTAGCTTGTTGTAACCTTGCTCTAAAGTTGCTTGATGATGTTGCTGTCAGCTTGTTAACATGAAGTTCAGTTTTGGCCATATGCTTTTATAGTGATCCATGCATCCTATGACCTTGCTATTTCCATGATTAGCTTCTTAAACATGTCTTCTTACTGTTGGTTGCCTTTCCATGCCATGTGTTGCTCTGTGGTGAGTGGTACAAGCTCACCAACATGCCTACTTATTGTTGTTCCTGCTGTCGGTGTCAAAACCGGCGGATCTCGGGTAGGGGGTCCCGAACTGTGCGTCTAGGCAGATGGTAACAGGAGACAAGGGAAACAATGTTTTACCCAGGTTCGGGCCCTCTCGATGGAGGTAAAACCCTACGTCCTGCTTGATTAATATTGATGATATGGGTAGTACAAGAGTAGATCTACCACGAGATCAAGGAGGCTAAACCCTAGAAGCTAGCCTATGGTATGGTTGTTGTAATGTATGTTGTCCTACGGACTAAAGCCCTCCGGTTTATATAGACACCGGAGAGGGCTAGGGTTACATAGATTCGGTTACAATGGTAGGAGATCTACATATCCGTATTGCCAAGCTTGCCTTCCACGCCAAGGAAAGTCCCATCCGGACATGGGACGGAGTCTTCAATCTTGTATCTTCGTAGTCTTGGAGTCCGGCGGATATTGATAGTCCGGCTGTCCGGACACCCCCTAGTCCAGGACTCCCTTAGTAGCCCCCGAACCAGGCTTCAATGACTATAAGTCCAGCGCGTTTATAGTCTTCGGCGTTGCAAGGCGGGTTCTCCCTTCGAATTCCATGTACCTGCCGAACAGTGTCCGGCTTCATCTTGAATACTGTGTTCCTCGGCTTCTACGCCAAATAATGGCCCTCTTCCACGCGTCGCATGAATGCGAAAAGCCAGGGTGTCTTTTGCATTTCACCCCCCAATTATGTGAGTCGCCCGCCTATAAAAAAGGCAAGAATCCAGATCCAAACCACACCATCTTCCTCCCGCGAATACTCCATCGAAGCGCCTTTGACCTAGAAATCCATTCCACCATGGATCGTCAACACGGCTCTTCTTCATGCGCTCCCAGCCCATCGCCGGGGAATTGGAGGAGGTGCTCTATTTCGCACAACGAGATTGTGAAGCTCCAAACGGGGGGATTCCTCCCTCCGGCCTTCATGATCCCAGTCCGGGCCGGACTGGTTACTTATCAAGGTGGGAGACAGACGGAGGACACTCCAAGCCCCAATAAGGGGGAGCGAGTATGTTTTGTCCCTTATCTGATAAGGGGACTCGGATTTCCAATACATCCGTTCCTCCGCGGGCTCCTGAAGTTCCACGGACTCCAGCTCCACCACCTCACGCCCGCCTCTGTCCTGCATATCGCGGGCTACGTAGCTCTTTGTGAGCTATTCCTAGGCATTGAGCCCCATTTCGCATTGTGGAAGAGGCTGTTTTGCCTCGTACCCCGTTGTCAGCAGGGGTCCATATATCAAGTGGGCGGCGCCGAAATATGGCGCATCACCGGGACTGGATACCTATCCGGCACTCCCAAGAAGGCGTCCGAAGACTGGCCCTCGGAGTGGTTTTATATAGGGGACGCTCCGCTGCCAGACCCAGTTCGGATCGGCCTCCCGGAGTTTAGTGCTGCTCCTTTGAAGAAACGCCTCAGCTAGCGCCCACGGAGCCCCTGATTGGAGGAAGACAAGAGCGTCCATTACTTGATGGGCCGGATAAGATTAATGGCTCATTCTGGCTTGACCATGATCGGAGTCATGGCGACATGCATCAAGCGAGGGGTACAGCCACTGCAATACAGAGGCCACCCCATGTGGGATTTCAACGGGGAAGACGATGCTACCCGGCACGGTCGCAAAGGGCCGGATTCGACCGAGGATCTGGTGAAGACCCTGTCCAGCCTGTACAAGGGGGAGAAGGAGGATTTCCTTCGAACGAACCCTTTGAATGGGTTTTCCATGATCAACCCCAGAGGATGGGTAAGTGAACACCTTGAAGGGCCCAACCCATGCTTTCGAAGTTTAAGCTTCTTACATTATGTCTTCGGCGCAGGATCTACGCCGGACTGTGGAGGACATGGTGAGTCCTGCTCCGCAACCCGAGGATCCAGAAGGATCCCTGGATCCGGCCTCCGAAGAGGACCCGAATATCGAGCTGGAGCTGATCGACGGGGTGTATTACCAGCTCAGCATAGACAATGCTTTGGTCGCCATTACGGCGGACTACCCCGGGCTAAGTCCGGCTTCCTAGGTGACCGTGACCGAAGTCCGGACACCATTATCTCATCCCTGCCCATTTCTGACCTTCGCGAATGATGGTATTTTGCAGGAAGCGCCTTTACGGCAGGAAGCCGAGCCCGCGGCGGCCGACCAACAAAGGTCAGTCCGAACCAGCAGGCGGAAAAGGAGCACAGTGCAGACGGAAACATCGCCGCAAAGGTATAGCTCGTATTTGAATTTTTAGAGCAACGTTCCGAGGAAACGTCTGAGTGCTCATGATCTTTGTAGGAGAAAAAGCACTCGCCGGACTGCGAGCGCAGGAATTGCCAATCCGACCAACACCGGCCAGGCTCCAGCGCCCGGCCTGGAGGGGGAGGCAAGCGCCAGACGCAAGTCGGATCCTTCTCCAATGGAGGATACCGACAGACTGTCCGCCACCAAGTCTGAGGTGGAGAGCGCCATGAACCATAGGCGCCGCCGGACATTATTTCAAGAAGCGTGCTTTTCCCCTGAGGCATTGAATGCTTTTAACGCAGGGGACGCGCACCTCCGTGCTGCTCAAAATGGTTTTACCAGAGCCACGGAGCAGTATGTGAAAGACATACGAGTAAGGGAATTTTAATGGTTGTATATACCAGTAGCCCCCGAGACTTAAAGTAGTTATGCTAACTGATTTAAGGATCATTGGAAATTTCAGGCACTTAACGAGAAGAACGCCCAGCTGTCTCGGGAGCTGCAAGATTGCAAGGCCCAACTTGAGGCCGCACTTGCTGCCGCAGGAGGAGACGGAAAGACCCCTCCTGGTAACACATTTTTATTAATAAATATAAGCGCTGTGCGGCGTGCGCGCAAGTCTAATAATGACATTTGCAGGTACCGCCGGACAAGATCCGGACAGGCAAGCATTGCTACGCCAGCTAAAGGCCGGCGAGAGTGTGCTGAATAGGGTTTAGCAGGAAAGGAACAAGCTCCAGGATGCCAACGCCAAGCTTGGAGAAGAGCTGAAAGGCGCTCAGGCCGAGCTGTCCGGCTCCGTTAAGGAGAATCAGCAGCTTCGTCGCGACATTTATAGTGAGTGCTTGAGCGAACTCTTTTGAAAAGAAGAGTTGGGCGAGGAAGTATTTTGACATGATATGTCTTGTAGGTATACTCACGGGTCGTCCTGCAGAGGAGATGCCCATATCAATGGGTGATCAACTTCCCGAACTGTTGCAGCTACTCGAACGAGTTCGGCAGGCAATGAGCGGCGTCGTTCAGGCTTTATGGCCAGCCCTCACCCTACCCGAGGGCCTCGGGGAGCTTGCGGAGAAGCTGCAGGGAGTGCGGCAGCGCTTCCGTTTGTGGAAGATTTCGGCTTGCCGTCAAGGTGCCAGGGAGGCTTGGGCCATGGTGAAGACGCGGTACAAGAAGGCGGATCCCAACCACATGGCCGAAGTTGGACCGGTGGGGCCCGATGGGAAGGAGATCCCTGTGAGTTTAGTGTATAGCCAAGTAGAGTTGGCTGCTAAATTTTCCCAACGGGACTGTAAACTAGACAGCCTGTTAGACAGGATTGAGGAGGAATACAATCAGTAAATTTGACAATGTATGTTATCCTTTAAAGTGACATGTGAAATGCCTTCTAGCCGGATTGTAGATCGTTTGTCTTTGCCGACCTTTTCGCTTCGACCTCGGGACCCTAGAATCCGAAGTGTGTCCGAATACCTTTTTGGTTAAGAAACAACCGTGGTATGCATGGAGACCAGGCGTAGGGGTCATTAGTGCTTTATCAGACAAGTGCAAACTAGTTATGTTATATTACATGGTTAGTAAGAAACATCTTCCAGGGAGAATAGTTCCGTTAAGGGTTCCTTTCCCTGGGAGGCATGCCCTAAAGTGCATGTCCGGACTGCAAAGAAAGCAGTAAAACATCTGGGGGCAAATAGATAAATAGGTAAAAAGTCATCTTTTAAGTCACCGACCGAATATTCCCTTAAGAACGCTAGCTTTCGGCTTCACCCAGTCTGAGGTATACATCCGGCTGACCCGGCAGTAACAATCGCAGAGGTGCTACCTTTACCTCCTAGCCGAACAATCGGGAACGTAGGGGTAAGCACGGGAGCCAGGCAACCCAGCTTGGCCAAAACTTAAGTCATATCGATGCATATAATGGCGAGTAAAAGGTACATGTGGAAGCTTGACACATGTGCTGGGTATAAAACCCGTATAATTGAGCTTCTGTAAAAGAAGCCCCCATGAATAATGAGTGCGGATGGCACATCATGCCTATGCAAAGAATGCAAAAATAGGCCCGGAAGGGCTTTTAAGTGAAAAGGATAAAAAGAGAAACAAAAGACAGCCGAAGTGTAAAAGTTTGGACGGGGGAAGGGGACGAACTCTTAGTCCGGCGCTAGGCATAGAATCGTCGGAGGCGGGCTGCGTTCCATGAGTTCGGCTCGAGTTGGTGATCCGACGCATTTCGTAGACGGTATGCTCCGCCGGTCAGTACTTGATCGATAATGAAGGGGCCCTCCCATTTGCGCTTGAGCTTGTCCCTTTTCTTGTCCGGCAGGCGTAGAACTAGTTCACCAACGTTGTAAGTCTTGGCCCGTACTTCTCTGCTTTGATATCTTCGGGCCTGCTGCTGATAGAATGCAGAACGAGCCTTCGCGACGTCACGTTCTTCCTCCAATGTGTCCAAGTTGTCCTGCCGATCAAGCTCGGCCTCTCTTTCCTCATACATGCGCACTCGAGGTGAGTCATGAATAATGTCACAGGGTAAGACTGCCTCTGCGCCGTATACCATAAAAAATGGTGTGAATCCGGTGGTACGGTTAGGCGTTGTCCGCAGCCCCCAGAGTACGGAGTCGAGCTCCTCGACCCATTGTGTGTCAGATTTAGTGAGTGACCTCACTAGTCTGGGTTTAATGCCGCTCATTATTAGACCATTTGCTCTTTCCACTTGACCGTTGGTTTGAGGGTGATAGACTGACGCATAGTCGAGCTTGATGCCCATATTTTTGCACCATGACTTAACCTCGTTGGCTGTGAAGTTCGTGCCGTTGTCGGTGATGATGCTGTGGGGGACTCCGTATCGGTGTACCACCCCTGATATAAAGTCTATCACTGGTTCGGACTCTGCCGTTTTGACCGGTTTGGCCTCTATCCATTTGGTGAACTTATCCACCATGACCAATAGGTACTTTTTCTTGTGGGTTCCCCCTTTAAGGGGTCCAACCATGTCAAGCCCCCAGACCGCGAACGGCAAGGTAATGGGTATGGTTTTGAGGGCGGTGGGTGGCATATGGCTCTGATTAGCAAAGAGCTGACAACCAACGCATCGCTGGACCAAGTCCTGTGCGTCTGCCTGAGCCGTCGGCCAATAAAATCCTGTACGGAATGCCTTTCCTACAAGGGCCCGGGCTGCTGCGTGGTGTCCGCCTAGTCCGGCATGAATTTCAGCAAGGAGGTTTCGCCCTTCTTCTTCGGAGATACACCTTTGAAGGACTCCGGTGGTACTTTCCTTATAAAGTTCTCCCTCATGGGCCTTGTAGGCCTTCGATCGCCGGACTATGCAGCGGGCCTCATTTTGGTCTTCGGGAAGTTCCTGCCTAAGTAAGTAGGCTAGGAAAGGTTCTGTCCATGCGGCGATTACTGCCATTATGACGTGGGCAGAGGGTGTTATGTCATCTGCCAAATCACCGGTTGGTGCGGTTTTCTCCGGTTTGTCGCTACCGGGCTCCTCTTCCCATAGTACGGATGGCTTGAAGAGCCGTTCTAGGAGGATATTTGGAGGGGCAGCATCATGTTTCGCACCGATGCGTGCCAGGACGTCGGCCGCTTGGTTATTATCTCGGGCTATGTGATGGAATTCGAGTCCTTCAAACCGAGCTGACATTTTTAGGACAACGTTGCGATATGCTGCCATTTTCGGATCCTTGGCGTCGAAGTCTCCGTTTATTTGGGATATTGCAAGGTTTGAGTACCCGCGCACCTCTAGGCGTTGAACGCCCATGGAGACCGCCATCCGGAGACCATGTAACAGGGCCTCGTATTCGGCTGCATTGTTGGAGTCCGTGTACATTATTTGAAGTACATACTGGACTGTATCTCCGGTGGGGGACGTCAGTACGACGCCAGCCCCCAGTCCGGCCAACATTTTGGAGCCGTCGAAATGCATAGTCCAATTGGAGTATGCGCCGTACTCTTTAGGGAGTTCGGCTTCAGTCCATTCGGCGACGAAGTCAGCCAAAACTTGTGACTTTATAGCTCGTCGAGGTTTGTAAGTGATGTCGAATGGTAAGAGCTCAATGGCCCATTTTGCTATCCTGCCCGTTGCGTCGCGGTTATTTATAATGTCATTGAGTGGTACTTCAGAGGCCACTGTTATCGAGCACTCTTGAATGTAGTGCCAGAGCTTTCGAGATGCCATGAACACCGCATATGCTATCTTCTGATAGTGCGGGTAATGGGATTTGCAGGGGGTTAACACAGTGGATACATAATACACTGGTTTTTGAAGAGGGAATTTATGCCCTTCTGTTGCTCGTTCGATGACGAGGACTGCGCTTACAACTTGATGTGTTGCTGCGATATATAACAACATTGGTTCGCCCAGAGTGGGCGCAGCCAGGACCGGATTTGTTGCCAGTATGGCCTTTATCTCTTCGAGTCCGGCAGTGGCAGCATCCGTCCACTCGAAGTGTTCGGTGCGCCTGAGGAGGCGATAGAGGGGCAGCGCCTTTTCTCCTAAACGGGAGATAAAGCGGCTTAAGGCTGCCACGCATCCTGTTAATTTTTGTATTTGTTTGAGGTCTTTTGGAATATCCAACTGTGTCAGAGCTCGGATTTTGGCCGGATTTGCTTCAATTCCTCTACCGGATACGATGAAGCCCAGCAGCTTTCCTGCTGGTACGCCGAAAACACATTTTTCCGGATTCAGCTTGATGTCATATGCTCTGAGGTTGTCGAATGTGAGCCTCAAATCGTCTACTAAAGTTTCGACGTGTTTTGTTTTGACGACTACGTTGTCTACGTATGCCTCGACTGTTTTGCCGATCTGGGTGGCCAGACATGTTTGAATCATGCACTGATAAGTTGCGCCGGCGTTTTTGAGTCCGAAGGGCATCGTGTTGAAGCAGAATGGTCCATATGGAGTGATAAATGCTGTTGCGGCTTGGTCTGCTTCCGCCATCTTGATTTGATGATAGCCAGAGTATGCGTCCAGGAAGCACAACAAATCGTTCCCTGCTGTGGCATCGATAATTTGATAGATGTGGGGGAGAGGGAAGGGATCCTTTGGGCAAGCTTTATTGAGGTCTTTAAAATCGACACAGAGGCGCCAGGATTTATCCTTCTTTGGTACCATCACCAAATTTGCTAGCCAGTCCGGATGTTTGATATCTCTAATGAATCCGGCTTCCAATAGTTTGTCTAGCTCTTCTCCCATTGCCTGTCTTTTGGGCTCGGAAAATCGTCGAAGAGCCTGTTTGACTGGCTTGAATCCTTTTAGGATGTTTAGGCTGTGTTCTGCCAACCTGCGAGGGACTCCGGGCATGTCTGAAGGATGCTAGGCGAAGATATCCCAATTTTCCCAAAGGAATTCGCGCAGTGCGGCGTCTACTTCGGGGTTCAACTGTGCCCCAATGGAGGCTGTCTTTGTTGGGTCCGTTGGATGGACCTGGAATTTTATTATCTCGTCTGCTGGTTTGAAGGAGGTGGACTTGGATCTTTTATCGAGTATCACATCGTCCCTGTTCACTGTAGAGCGCAGCGCGGTGAGTTCCTCTGCCGCTACGGCTTCGGATAGTGCCTCGAGGGCTAGCGCGGCTGTCTTGTTTTCGGCGCGGAGTGCTATGTCCGGATCACTAGCGAGAGTGATTATTCCGCTGGGCCCAGGCATTTTAAGCTTCATGTACCCGTAATGAGGTATTGCTTGAAAAATTGTGAATGCATCTCGTCCTAATATGGCGTGATACCCACTGCTGAACGAGGCCACCTGGAACGTGACTTCTTCGGATCTGTAATTGTCTGGAGAGCCGAACACCACATCGAGTGTGATTTTTCCGGTGCAGCGCGCTTCCTGGCTAGGGATTATTCCTCTAAAGGATGTGCTGCTTCGCTCAATACGGCTCCAATCAATTTCCATTTTTCGCAGAGTTTCCTCGTAAATGAGGTTTAGTCCGCTACCGCCGTCCATGAGGACTTTTTTCAGTCGAAAGCCGTTCACTATGGGACTAAGTACCAGTGCGGCTGGGGCTCTGGTTGTTCGGAATGTGGGCTCGTCGCTGCCATTGAAGGTAATGGCTGTGTCGCTCCATGGATTTGCTGTTGCTACTTGGTAGACTTCGGCGAGTTCGCGGATTGATCGTTTTCGCATATTATTTGATGCGAAAGTCTCGAAGACTGTTGATACCGTGCTGGTATTGTTGGAGTGGTTTCCCGGAGCTAGAAGCTCTTCGCCACTTTTGGCCACCTGCCGTAATATCCAACATGCTCGAAGGCTATGTGTTGGGACGGCTCCCTCTGTATTATGAAGCTTACAGGGTCCATTGAGCCATCCCTCCAGTACGGTTCCGTTTCCCTGATTGGGTTTTTGTTTTTTCGTTTTTGCATCTGGGGCCTGAGTGTAAGGCGCCCTTTTACTGCGGACTGGGTTTGGGGCCGGATTATCCCAAAATTGATTTTCGGTTTTCCGGGAACTCTCCATCGCACAGTACTTTTGTACAATGGATGCCAGATCGGTGAAGCGCGTAATTTTGCAACGATCAATGGCGTTTAGTATTCCCTTGTCCGTGCAGTTATTGCGGAAGATTGATATTGCGTTTTCCTCTCGGCAGTCCTTTATCCTGCCATAACCAGGAGGAATCTGGCCCAGTAGTGATGTACTGTTTCTGTAGGCTCTTGCCGTATTAGAGATAGATCGCATATGTCTGGGCGGGTGGGTGGAATAAAATCCAGATCCCTGCCCCTCTTGAGGCTCAAAGGCCAAGGGGTTTCCGAATTTGGAAGTGTGGTTTGCTGGGGACAATCCAGCGAGTCCGGGGCGATGCATGATTTTAAGTTCAATGCTCGATCGAAGTCCGTCCCCCCGCGGGAATCTGGCATGGAGGGTTCGGGAATCCGGACATGAATTGTTTTCAACACTGGCAAAGAGTTGCCGTATTGCTCCTCTACCACTGCTATGTGGTGGGTGGCCTGGGGAGAGTTAATCTCTCTCAGATCGGTTTTAAGCCCAATCTGGTTGTAGTCCGTAGCGACTCCCAGGGCGGCGATGCGATCCAAGAGCTCGTTAACAGACGAGAGCTCTATTGGATCTATCTGTTCGGCAGCTTTAGGGCTGACGCGAAAATTGCTTTCGACGACTTGAGAAGTCATTGCCGAAGCGGCGGCCGGACAGGCGGTCATGAGAAAACCACCAAGCCGGATAGTTTGGCCGGCGGCCAAGGCCCCTCCGGCGAAAACACCGTCTTTGAAGACGGGTGGAGGCATCCGCTCTATCTGTGACGACACAGGGGAACTCTCAATGAAAGCACCAATGTCGGTGTCAAAACCGGCGGATCTCGGGTAGGGGATCCCGAACTGTGCGTCCAGGCGGATGGTAACAGGAGACAAGGGAAACAATGTTTTACCCAGGTTCGGGCCCTCTCGATGGAGGTAAAACCCTACGTCCTGCTTGATTAATATTGATGATATGGGTAGTACAAAAGTAGATCTACCACGAGATCAAGGAGGCTAAACCCTAGAAGCTAGCCTATGGTATGGTTGTTGTAATGTATGTTGTCCTACGGACTAAAGCCCTCCGGTTTATATAGACACCGGAGAGGGCTAGGGTTACACAGAGTCGGTTACAATGGTAGGAGATCTACATATCCGTATTGCCAAGCTTGCCTTCCACGCCAAGGAAAGTCCCATCCGGACACGGGACGGAGTCTTCAATCTTGTATCTTCGTAGTCTTGGAGTCCGGCGGATATTGATACTCCGGCTGTCCGGACACCCCCTAGTCCAGAACTCTCTCACCTGCCATGTATGAATCTGTAATATAACTTGCCATGTTTACATGGGTGCCATCATATTTTCTATGCCTTTTTGGCTCATGGTCAGTAAGGGACTTTTGATCTATGCATTTAGTAGTATCATGCCATTCCTTTGTTTTCCATGTTAAGTTCCTGTAACATGTTGTTTGATAGCTCTAAACATTGCAACCTGATGTTATTTCCTGCTAAGTCTGAAACTGTTATTATTTGCAATATCTCCATGTCTTTTTGAGCATGTTCTAGTCTTTTCTGGAGATAGCTCAGTGTTCATGTTTTGTCATGCTTTACCTGTACTTCATGCCCATGCCTTTTGTTATTATGTTGAGATGTTGTAGCATGTTGTTTTGATGCTTGCAATATGCCTAGTTGTTGTTTTGGACAGATTGTTGTTATGACTTGTATAGAGCGTATGTGTTGCACCGTTGCTCCGTTTTGAGTGTGCTCTATATGAAACTTGCTTGATTTTGCATTTAGTTTCATATTATCATGTTGCATCCTTGTTTTGAGGTGTTTGCTTGATGTTTGTATGCATTTTGCATCAATGCCATGCTTAACTTGTTTTGCTCATATCTTCTAGGCCGTAGCTCCAAATCTAATAAACTTTATATGTAACTTGACTAGAATTTCGTGTAGATCATCTTGGTGCATCTTAACTTGCTGTTTAACAACTTGAACATAATGTTTATTCAGTTCTGGACCAATTTCGAAATTTGCATATGAGGACTTACCGGAATTGTTATATGTTGTTTCCGGCCTCATTTAAACTTGCCTTGATGTGTGCTCTTGTTTGCATCATCTCTTGCCATGAGTAGCCTCATATAGCTTTGTCATGCATCATGCTTGTTATGCATCATGTCTTGTTCATGTGTGGTGTGTTTACTATGTTGTGTGCTTCTTCTCGATAGTTCCCATTTCATTGCGATCGTGAGGATGCGTTCGTCTACGTGTGGTTCGTCGTCGTGGCTTCATCTTCTTCATGGACTCGTTCTTCTTCCTTGCGGGATTTCAGGCAAGATGACCGCTACCCTGGATCTCAATACTATCATTGCTATGCTAGTTGCTTCGTTCTATTGCTATGCTGCGTTACCTATCACTTGCTCTGCAAGCCTCCCAAATTGCCATGAACCTCTAACCTTTGACACCGTTCCTAGCAAACCATTGCTTGGCTATGTTACCGCTTTTTCTCAGCCCCTCTTATAGCGTTGCTAGTTGCAGGTGAAGTTGAAGATTTCTCCATGGTGGACAGGGTTATGTTGGGATATCACAATATCTCTTATATTATTAATGCATCTATATATTTGGTAAAAGGTGGAAGGCTCGGCCTTATGCCTGGTGTTTTGTTCAACTCTTGCCGCCCTAGTTTCCGTCATACCGGTATTATGTTCCCGGATTTTGCGTTCCTTACGCGGTCGGGTGATTTATGGGACCCCCCCTGACAGTTCGCTTTGAATAAAACTTGTCCAGCAAGGCCCAACCTTGGTTTTACCATTTGCCTCACCACCACCTACATTTTCCCTTGGGAGTAATTAACCCAAGGGTCATCTTTATTATAGCCCCCCCCCCCCCCGGGCCAATGCTTGTCTAAGTGTTGGTCCAAACTAGAGCACCGTGCGGGTCCATTCCTTGGCAACTTGGATTCGTCGGTACCTGTACGCTTCGCTTATCCGGTGTTGCCCTGAGAACGAGATATGTGCAGCTCCTATCGGGATTGTCGGCGCATCGGGCGGCTTTGCTGGTCTTGTTTTACCATTGTCGAAATGTCTTGTAAACCGGGATTCCGAGACTGATCGGGTCTTCCTGGGAGAAGGTCTATTCCTTCGTTGATCGCGAGAGCTTGTCATGGGCTAAGTTGGGACACCCCTGCAGGGTATAAACTTTCGAGAGACGTTCCCGCGGTTATGTGGCAGATGGGAATTTGTTAATGTCCGGTTGTAGATAACTTGACACCAGATCCGAATTAAAACGCATCAACCGCGTGTGTAGCCGTGATGGTCTCTTCTCGGCGGAGTCCGGGAAGTGAACACGGTCTTTGGGTTATGTTTGACGTAAGTAGGAGTTCAGGATCACCTCTTGATCATTGCTAGCTTCACGTCCGTTCCGCTTGTTCTCTTCTCGCTCTTATTTGCGTATGTTAGCCACCATATCATGCTTAGTCGCTGCTGCAACCTCACCACTTTACCCCTTCCTTTCCCGTTAAGCTTTGCTAGTCTTGATACCCATGGTAATGGGATTGCTGAGTCCTTGTGGCTCACAGATTACTACAACAATAGTTGCAGGTACAGATTATGCGATGATCATGATGCGAGAGCGATGCTTGCTTGCGTTGAGTTCTTCTTCTGCTTCTTCTTCGATCAGGGGATAGGTTCCAGGTCGGCGGCCTGGGCTAGCAGGGTGGATATTGTTTGAGTTTCTGTTTATGTATCATCCGTAGTCAGATGTTGATCTCTTGTATGATGATATTGTATTCGTGCGGCATTGTATGCCTTTTGTATGTATCCCCATCTATTTATGTAATGTTGATGTAATGATATCCACCTTGCAAAAGCGTTTCAATATGCGGGTCTATCCTTGGTGGGACCTTCGAGTTCCTCTTGGATAGGGTCGCATATTGGGCGTGACACTTGTCTATCTGTCTATCAAGATGCTAACGGATGTCACCCTATTTTGGATGGCTCCGCCAACACGTCAGAATCCGGAACGCAATGATGGGAGTCAGGCGAACCCTCCACCTCCACCTCCGCCTCCGGAGGCATGGCAAGCTTTGATGGCAACCACAAACGCCAAGGCTCAGTTGCTGATTCAGCTGATGCAAGAGCGCAACCAAGGCCAAGGCAACCAAGGTAATCAAGGTCAAGGGCAGTTCAATCATCAGCCTCAGTTTCCTACCCTCAACCAATTCCTTGCAAATCAGCCGAAGTCTTTCAGCTACTGTGCAGAAGCCACAGACGCCGATGATTGGCTCGTGGATATCAACAAGCATTTTGAATGCAGTAATGTCAGGCCTGAGGACTATGTCAATTTCGCTTCTTTTCAGCTCAAGGACCAAGCAGCTGGTTGGTTCCAGCAATACAAAGATTCTAGAGGTGGTCGAGTGATTACTTGGACTGACTTCTGTCGGGACTTTAAAGCTCACCACATTCCTACCAGTGTTGTTGAGAGCAAGCATGAGGAGTTCCGCAATCTCAAGCAAGGCAACATGTCAGTGTACGAATACAACAAGCAGTTTTAGAAACTTGCTCGCTTCGCTAAACAAGACGTTCCTAATGAAAAGAGTATGATCTATCAATTCAGAGGTGGCCTTAGAGAGGATCTGCAGTTAGCTCTCGTTCTTGTCGAGCCTACTCAGTTTGATCAATTCTACAATATGGCCCTCAAGCAAGAAGGTGCTCAGCTCAAGTGTGAGGCTTCTAAGAAGAGAATCAGGGATGCAGTTCAGTATTCTTCTTCCTCTCAAGTGGCAGCTAAGCAACAAAATTTCTACCTTCCTCCTCCTCCGTTTCGTCAGCCTTACCAGCAGAAGAACTCAGGTGGTCGTGGATCTTCCCACCCACCCAACCCAGGCTATCAGAACAAGTCAAATTCTCAAGCTCCAAGGTCAAATGCTCCTTATCACCGTCCGCTCTCAGAGGTGACTTGCAACAAGTGCCAGCAGAAAGGTCACTACGAGAAGAAGTGCTTCAACCAAAGGCGCCTTCCTCCTCCTCCCCCTATGAGATCTTCAAGCAATGCAGTGGTCAAGCATAATCCAAAGCATGCAAAGGTGAACATGATGAATGCAGCTCAGGCAGAGGATTCTTCAGATGTGATCATGGGTAATCTTTCAGTTAATGATATTCCTGCAAAAGTCTTATTTGATACTGGTGCATCACATTCTTTCATTTCAAGACCTTTTGTGGCTATGCCTGATTTGGTTACTCAAGTATTGCCGAGTCCTTTGTCTATTATTTCCCCGGCTCGGCAAACGACTTCTCGAGCATTTGTTCGGGATTCCGTTATCAAGATGGGCAACTATAAATTTCTGTCTTCTCCAATTGTCCTTGGTGACTCGGATATTGATCTAATTCTCAAGATGGACTGGCTTTCTCAGCACAAAGCTCAACTTGATTGTGCTGCCAGGGAAATTCAATTGACACACTCTTCTAAGGATGTTATCATCTATGCCGCTCGTGATGAAACTATTCGGTTGTTTTCTCTCAATGAGAAGGGCGAGTTGGATGCTATTTCTCAGATTCCAGTCGTTTGTGAGTACCAAGATGTCTTTCGAGAAGAGCTTTGGGGTATGCCTCCGCATCGGCTAGTTGAGTTCGTTATCGATCTAGAGCTTGGCACTGAACCCGTTTGCAAGCGTCCATACAAGCTTGGACCTAAAGAGCTGAAGGAATTGAAGAAACAGCTCGATGAACAAGAGCGTCTGGGTTTGATCAGACCGACTTCATCTCCATAGGGTTGTGGAGTTCTTTTTGTCCATAAGAAGGATGGCACGGACCGACTATGCGTCGATTACCGTCCATTGAATAAGAAGACAATCAAGAACAAGTATCCACTTCCCAACATCAATGAGCTTTTCGAGCAACTCAAAGGTGCTAAAGTATTCTCCAAGCTTGACCTTCGTATGGGTTATCATCAGATTCGCATTCGTGAACAAGATATTCCAAAGACAACATTCAGAACAAGCTATGGTTCTTATGAATATACTATCATGTATTTCGGCCCTGTCAATGCTCCTCCAACATTCTCTCGAATGATGAACTTCATCTTCAACCCCTACCCCAAATGAATTTGTCTTGGTGTATCTCGATGATATTTTGGTCTTCTCCAAGAATAAGAAGGATCATGCCAAACATTTGCGATTGGTGCTCGACAAGCTCAGAGAGCATCAATTCTATGCGAAGTTTTCCAAATGTGAGTTCTGGCTTGATGAAGTTCTTTATCTTGGTCACATCATCTCCGCCAAGGGCATCGCTGTTAATCCCGAGAAGGTGTCTGCAATTGTGAATTGGGAACCTCCTCAGAATGTCAAGCAGCTCTGTAGTTTTCTTGGTCTTGCAAGGTATTGCCGAAGATTCGTTGAGAACTTCTCTAAGATTGCAAAGCCTCTTTCCAACCTCCTCCAGAAGCATGTCAAGTATGTCTGGACGCCTGAGTGTGACGTTGCTTTCAACACCCTCAAAGAGAAGCTAGTCTCAGCTCCTGTCTTGACTCCTCCTGATGAATCCAAGCCATTCGAAGTTTTCTGTAATGCTTCTCTTCAAGGTCTCGGTGCTGTGTTAATGCAAGAGAAGAAAGTTGTGGCCTATACCTCTCGTCAGTTGAAGCCCAACGAAAAGAACTACCCCACTCATGATCTTGAGTTGGCGGCAGTTGTCCATGCATTGATAACATGGAGACATCTCTTGTTGGGAAGGAAAGTGGACATTTTCACCAATCACAAGAGCCTCAAGTATATCTTCACTCAACCCAACCTCAACCTCAGACAAACTTGATGGGTCGAACTGATTCAAGAGTACAATCCAAGTACTGAATATACTCCTGGCAAGGCGAATGTGATTGCAGATGCTCTGAGCAGAAAGGCTTATTGCAACAGCTTAATTCTCAAGCCCTTCCAACCGGACCTTTGTGAAGCTTTCCGCAAACTGAATCTTCAAGTTGTTCCTCAAGGCTTTCTTGCCAACCTCATAGTCTCTCCTACTTTGGAAGATCAAATTCGTGAGGCACAACTCCTAGATACCATGGTGAAAAAGGTGAAACGTGGTATCGACAAGGGCATTTCCAAGTACAAGTGCTATCGCTTGGATGACAAAGATACTCTTTTCTTCGAGGACCGAATTGTGGTTCCTAAAGGTGATCTGAGAAAAGTCATTATGAACGAGGCACACAATTCCCTTCTATCCATTCATCCTAGAAGTACAAAGATGTACCATGACCTCAAGCAGTCGTATTGGCGGACTCGAATGAAGCGAGAAATTGCTCAATTCGTGAATGAATGTGATGTCTGCAGAAGGGTGAAAGCAGAACACCAACGACCAGCTGGTCTCCTCCAACCTCTTGCTATTCTGGAATGGTAGTTTGATCATATCGAGATGGACTTCGTGACTGGATTTCCTAAGTCCAAGCATGGAAATGATGCTATCTTCGTTGTCATTGACAAGCTTAGTAAAGTGGCTCATTTCCTTCCTATCAAAGAATCTATCACAGCAGCTCAGTTGGCATAATTATACACCTCCAAAATTTTCTCCTTGCACGGCATTCCACAATTGATTTCTTTAGACCGTGGAAGCATTTTCACCTCTAAGTTCTGGGACTCCCTTCAGAAGGCCATGGGCACCAACATTCGTTTCAGCACAGCTTTCCATCCTCAAACAAGTGGCCAAGTCGAGCGAGTCAATCAAATCCTTGAAGATATGCTCAGGGCTTGTGTCATTTCCTTCGGAATGAAGTGGGAAGATTGTCTTCCATATGCCGAGTTCTCCTACAACAATAGCTTCCAAGCCAGTTCGGGCAAGGCCCCATTCGAAATTCTATATGGCAGAAAGTGTCGTACTCCTCTCAATTGGTCCGAGATAGGTGAACGCCAACTTCTTGGCAACGACTTGATCATAGAAGCCGAAGAAATGTGCAAAGTCATTCGTGAGAATCTCAAAGCCGCGCAATCGCGCCAGAAGAGCTATTATGATGACAAGCACTGTGATGTGGCTTTTGAAATCGGAGACCATGTCTACCTCCGCGTCTCTCCAATGAAAGGCACTCGTCGTTTCGGTATCAAAGGGAAGCTTGCCCCTAGATACGTGGGTCCTTTCAAAATCATTGGCAAAAGAGGCGATCTCGCCTATTAACTTGAGCTTTCGTCCAACTTCGCGAATGAGCATGATGTGTTTCATGTGTCACAGCTTCGCAAGTGCTTCAAGACTACTAAGCGCACTATCAACTTCGAAGAAATTGACCTCCAAGAAGATCTCTCTTATCATGAGCACCCCGTTGCTATTCTTCAAGAAACTGAGCACAAGACTCGCAACAAGTCAATCAAATTTCTGAAAGTGAAGTGGTCACACCATTCCGACCGAGAAGCCACCTGGGAGCGCGAGGATCACCTTCGTTCCGAATATCCAGAGTTCTTTCAGTCCTAGATCTCGGGACGATATCCTCTTGTAGTGGTGGAGTGTTGTAACACCCCGGATGTAACTTCCCATTTTCGGCTATGTGCTATGGTATTCCCTTCGTGGTTGGGTTTTGTTTTTCATTTTGCATTTTGTTCATGTCATGCATCTCATATCATGTCATCATGTGCATATCATTCGCATACGTGTTCATCTCATGCATCCGAGCATTTTCCCAGTTGTCCGTTTTGCAATCCGACACTCCCACATGCACCGGCGCAACCCTCTTGTCTCTTTTCGTGAGCAGGTGTTAAACATTCTCGGAATGGACCGAGGCTTGCCAAGTGGCCTTGGTACACCACCGGTAGACCACCTATCAAGTTTCGTGCCATTTGGAGGTCGTTTGATACTCCAACGGTTAACCGGGTATCTGCAAAGGCCTCTTTTGGGTTGCAGCCCAACACCCCACCAAAACAGCCAAAAACCCATCTATGTCACTTCCATGCTCTCCGTCGTCGGATCACGATCATGTGGGCGAAAACTACACTCCATTTGGAGTCTCCTAGCTCCCTCTACCTATAAATATGTGCACCCCTCCAAAATTTCTGGATCCCGAAACCCTAGCCCGCTCCCTCTCCGCCGCCGGACACGTCCGCCGCCGTGCCCCAGCCACTCAAGCCGCGACAAGTGGCACGCCGCCGCGTCCCGCCGCCGCAGGCCCACTCCCGGCCCCAGCGGGCCCAGCCGCCGCCGCCTCCCCGCGCGCTCGCGCCACCGCGGGTCGCCGCCTCCCCCCCGCCAGCCTCCGCCTCGCTGCCGGCCGTCGCCGCCTCTCCGCTGCTGGCCACCGGAGCTCGCCGGCTGCCGCCTCCGCCCGCAGGTCCGGCGCCCGTGCCACCCCGGATCCGGCAGGCGCCGCCTGGATCCGGCCGTCCCCGTCCTCCTCCAGCCTCCTCCTCTTCAGCTCCGGCGAGCCGCCGCCTGCCTCGTCTTCCGCGCGCCCGGATCCAGATCGGGTTAAACCTAGGTTGACCTCGAAATCCTCTAAGTCATTTTTTCTGTCACATTATTTAGTCATATTCATCGCATCATATCTCTGCATCCGTAGCTCCATTTCATGCGCACGACATTTCGAAATGTTCATTACGATGTGCTCTTCACTTTGTTCCATTGCGCCATATTCATTTGAGTTCATCTTGATGCCTGAATCTTGGATGCAAGAGTGCTATATAATGTTAGTTTTTGATTCTTAACAGATTGTGGGCATTTGTCATTTTTGCTACATTTATTGTGTGCAGCTCATGGGCATGAGCTCTACATGTCTTTTGTACTATGCCATGCCATCTTTACAGAGGTGCTTGACATGTATTTTTGTGAGCAATGTGGTGACTAGCACAAGCATGCAAACTAGGCTGCGTGATGTTGCTGATTTCAGTCCCTGTTCTGCTGTTATTTTTATGCCATGTAAACTTGATGCTACAGAGAGATCCATGCATATTTTGAGATACTTCAGTAAGGATATTTTGAACATATGGTTATTATCTATCCATCGATGCCCCTTTTTGCAATTATGGAGTAGTCTAGCATGTCATTTTCTTGCTCTACTTTTGCTATAAAATGTTTCCTGGCAGATTGTTTACATGTTATTCAATTTTGCCAAGGTTGTTGTAGTTGATCCTTGCATGATATGAACTTGTTCTTGCCATGTTTAGTTTCATAAACATGTATTCTTGCTGGTGGTATGCTTGTCTTGTCATGCAATGAGTTGTGGTGAGTGAATCGAGCTCGCAAAGATGCCTTCATAATGCTGTTAATGCCATGCTCTGTTTCCTGAATCTGTTAACGAAACTTGCTATGTTTACATGGGTGTAGTCATATCTTCTTATCCTTTTTGGCTCATGGTCAGTAAAGGACTTCTGTTCTATGCATTTATTAGTATCATGCCATGCCTTAAGTTTCTATGATATTTTCTTGTAGCATGATGTTTGCTTGCTCTAAACATTGCTTCCTGATGTTGTTTCCGCCATGTTAGTGAAGTTTGTGCTGCTGTTATCTTTTGCACTTTTGCCATGGTTGTTTGAACCTGATAATGTGTGAATTAGCCATATCTCAGTGTTCATATTTTGTCAAGAATCTCTTGTGGATCACTTTCATATGCTTTGTTGCTATGTTGGGGTGCTGTAGCATAGTTTCTTGATGTATTCTAAGTGCTATCATGATGTTAATTGCAGAATTGTGTCATTCTTGTTTTGCTTGCCATTTGCAAACCGTGCATCCGTTTCCGGCGATCTTTATATCGATTTCAACCGAAATCACCTCATCTTTCCAGCGGCATGCTTGGTTTGCCAAGTTGATGCCTTGTTCATCATTTTCCTTCCGGAGCCCGCATCAGCATTGCATATCACATCTCGCATATCATGCCATGTATTGCATCATGTTGCTTGTGCATTGCACCGTGATTTATTGTGGTTCCGTTGCTTGTGTTCTTGCTTTGGGTAGAGCCTGGAGATGAGTACGTGAATGAGAAACCTGTTGAGTACGCTAACGAGGATGAAGCTTTCGACAACTCTGAGAACCTTGCAGGCAAGATGACCATACCCTCGATATCATTTCTATCTTTGCTTTGCTAGTTGCTCGCTCTATCGCTATGTTAGCTCTACATACCACTTGTTTATCATGCCTCCCATATTGCCATGTCAAGCCTCTAACAATCCCTTTCCTAGCAAACCATTGTTTGGCTATGTCACCGCTTTTGCTCAGCCCCTCTTATAGCGTTGCTAGATGCAGGTGAAGATGAAGTTTGTTCCTTGTTGGAACATGGATACTTTGGGATATCACAATATCTCTTGTTTAAATTAATGCACCTATATACTTGGTAAAGGGTGGAAGGCTCGGCCTTATGCCTGGTGTCTTGTTCCACTCTTGCCGCCCTAGTTTCCTTCATACCGGTGTTATGTTCCTTGATTTTGCGTTCCTTACGCGGTTGGGTGATTTATGGGACCCCCTTGACAGTTCGCTTTGAATAAAACTCCAACAGCAAGGCCCAACCTTGGTTTTACCATTTGCCAACTAAGCCTTTTTCCCTTGGGTTTTCGCGAGCCCGAGGGTCATCTTTATTTACCCCCCGGGCCAGTGCTACTCCGAGTGTTGGTCCAAACTAGAGCCCTTTGCAGTGCCCCCTCAAGGATACTTGAGGTCTGGTTTTAGTTGTACGGATTGCTCATCTGTTGTGCCCTGAGAACGAGATATGTGCAGCTCCTATCGGGATTTGTCGGCACAGTCGGGTGGTCTTGCTGGTCTTGTTTTACCATTGTCGAAATGTCTTGGAAACCGGGATTCCGAGACTGATCGGATCTTCCCGGGAGAAGGTATATCCTTCGTTGACCGTGAGAGCTTGTGATGGGCTAAGTTGGGACACCCCTACAGGGTATTATCTTTCGAAAGCCGTGCCCACAGTTATGAGGCAGATGGGAATTTGTTAATGTCCGGTTGTAGAGAAATTGACACTTGACTTCATTAAAATGCATCAACCGTGTGTGTAGCCGTGATGGTCTCTTCTCGGCGGAGTCCGGGAAGTGAACACGGTTTGGGTTATGTATGTACGTAAGTAGTTTCAGGATCACTTCTTGATCACTTCTAGCTTCTCGACCGATGCGTTGCTTCTCTTCTCACTCTCACTTGCGTATGTTAGCCACCATATATGCTTAGTGCTTGCTGCAGCTCCACCATTTTACCCCTTTCCTAGCTACAAGCTTAAATAGTCTTGATCTCATGGGTGTGAGATTGCTAAGTCCCCGTGGATCACAGATTCTACCAAAACAGATGCAGGTACTGAGGATACCAGCGGAAGTGGCGCAACCGAGCTTAAGTGGGAGTTTGATGAGGACCTTGGTCGTTACTATGTTTCGTTTCCAGATGATCAGTAGTGGAGCCCAGTTGGGACGATCGGGGATCTAGCATTTGGGGTTGTTTTCTTTTCATTTGCATTTGACCGTAGCCGGTCTATGAGTGTATTTTGAATGATGTATGATTTATTTATGTATTGCGTGAAGTGGTGATTGTAAGCCAACTCTCTTTATCCCATTCTTGTTCATTACATGGGATTGTGTGAAGATGACGCTTCTTGCGACAAAACCACCATGCGGTTATGCCTCTAAGTCGTGCTTCGACACGTGGGGGATATAGCCGCATCGTGGATGTTACATCGACCAGGTGGGTCTCGACTGTCAGATACTTCCTTGCGTGCGAAGATGTAGCTGGTGGGTCCCAGCTGTCAGGGAGGCGAATCATTTTTTTCCGAACGCACTTCCTTGCGTGCAAAGATGTAGCTGGTGGGTCCCAGTAGTAAGGGGGGAATTTTTTTTCACGAAATACAGCGGCCCATCTGGTGGGTCCTAGCTGTCAGGTGGAGGAATCATTATTTTCCGTGTAATATGGAGGAACTTCCTTGCTGCTGCCGTGGACCTAGCTATCAGCCTCTCCACGTACATTCCACGTCCAATGGAAGTCATTCCTTAACCACGTTGACCATGCTGCGCTAAGAGCACCACGGTGGTGGACGACGGTGAGGCCTAGGAAGGGGACGACGCAGAGCCGGGGAAGACGCGGCAGTGGATGCCCATGCAGAGAGGAGTACGAGGGTTCACTGGTTCGGCTGCGGTGTGAGGCTGCCGTCGCCGCAGAATAATAAGGTGTGTGGGTGAGTTTAGGAACTGCCTGGCCAGCGGTGGGAGTAGTAGGGGTAGGTGTCGGTGTCAAAACCGGCGGATCTCAGGTAGGGGGTCCCGATCTGTGTGTCAAAGGCTAATGGTAACAGGAGGCAAGGGACACGATGTTTTACCCAGGTTCGGGCCCGCTCGATGGAGGTAAAACCCTACTTCCTGCTTGATTGATATTGAAGATATGAGTATTACAAGAGTTGATCTACCACGAGATCGTAGAGGCTAAACCCTAGGAGATAGCCTATAATGATTATGATTGTCCCTAAGGACTAAACCCTCCGATTTATATAGACACCGGAGAGGGCTAGGGTTTACATGGAGTCGGTTACAAAGAAGGAAATCTATCATCCGGATCGCCAAGCTTGTCTTCCACATAAAGGAGAGTCCCATCCGGACACGGGACGAAGTCTTGAGTCTTGTATATTCACGGTCCAATAGTCCGACCAAAGTGTATAGTCCGGCTGTCCGGATACCCCCTAATCTAGGACTCCCTCAGTAGCCCCTGAACCAGGCTTCAATGACGATGAGTCCGGCGCGCAGTTTGTCTTCGGCATTGCAAGGCGGGTTCCATCTCCGAATACTCCAAAGTAATTACCGAACACTTGAATCGTGTCCGGATCTGCAAGATGATCTTCACATACCACCGTAGAGAGAAGGATATTCCACAAACGTAATCTGCTGACAACTTGAGACAACGTGACATGATACTACGGTCGAGTCATTATTCCAAGCGTTTTGCCACAACCAGCCACAGCGCATATTGCGAGGTAGTTTCCTCAGCACGTCTTGTCGAAGCAGAGATCATGCCCCCCCTGTCGCGGGATTTTCATTAACACGGGCACGGGTAGCCCAACCGCACAGCTAATCACGGTGAATGGGGAATGAGCGGGTTCCACTAGGCAAGTGGGGAGGCGCAAAAAAGCTTCTACCGCCTCTATAAAGAGGTAAGGTCTCTTTCTCTTTACCCATGCCTTTCCCTTCCGCTAATCCATTCCCCTTTGCTCAAGCCCTAGCGCCCAAGCACTCTTCTTTTCCACTGAGGAGAGGTTCTCCAAAGATGTCCGAATCTGGAGCAGGAAGCAAATGGATGGCTTCCACCGTCCGGGAGAGGGATATCAAAAAACTCTGAGAGGCCGGGTATCTGGCCAAGAAAATCGGCCACCATCTTCCACCGGCGGGACAGGTCGTCCCCACTTCGGAGCCCCACGAGAGGGTCATGTTCCTTCGTCATTTTGTCCGCGGGCTCAAGTTTCGCCTTCATCCCTTTGTTTGCGGCATCATGTATTATTACGGGATTGATTTTCATGACTTGTCCCCCAATTATTTCCTTAACATCTCGACGTTCATCGTCATGTGTGAGGCTTTTCTCCATATTTCGCCCCACTTCGTCTTATGGCTGAAGATCTTCAACGTGAAGCCCAAGGTGGTGAATGGCGAGCACGCCGAATGCAGTGGCGCCATGGTGAGCAAGATGCCCAAGGTCGTATGGCTGACGGGTGCCTTCAATGATTCTGTCAAGGAGTGGCAGTAGCACTGGTTTTATATCACCGAACCAAGGAGTAAAAAGTGGGCCGCTGCTCCTAAATTCAGATCTGGAGCCCCACTGCGGCTCACGTCCTGGCCCGAAAAGGGCCTGAACTGGTCCTCACCCGAGAGATGTCAATGCTCCAAACGCGCGTCTAGAGCCTGGTCGACAAGGATGTCAAACTCGTTAACGTAGTCCGGGTGATGTTAGTTTGCCGTGTTCTCCCTTGCCAGCGTCGAGCCTGCAATTTGTGGGAATACGACCCGGCCGAACACCAGACCCTATGGGAGCTCTGTGGCTCCTCCCACAAGGACATCTGGAAGGTCTCTTCAAGTCTGGCAAACCGTGGCCGGGGTCCATCGAGGACCGCGGGTATCCACTATCCCGCTCTGCAAGTCTGGTAAGTCATTGTTGTGCTATGTCCATCCATGTTTTAGCTGGCGTGTTCCAAGGGAGACGCTTTTATCATGCTTTCTACAATAATCCCAGGAATGGACGAAAAAGGTGGAGCGGATACATTGTCCAGCCCCGCTGCCAGAGGAACCGGCCGGACCTCTTCTGACGAAGATGCTGGTCCGAGCGCCTTACGAGGCGCCAAAGAAAGAGGCATCCAAGAAGGTCAAGAAGACCCGGAGTGGCCTCCGTCGTCTCGATGCGTTGGACACAAAATCCGAAGACTCCCACGACCATCCCTCCTCCAAAGACGAAGAGGAGGAGGAAGAAGACGAGTCCCCCGCAGGGGGAGGGAAGAAAAGGACGGCTTCCTCATCCCTGGAGGCCGAATCACCAAATAGGGGGAAAGGTTCCCTCCCAGAGGCGTCCACCACGGCTGGTGATAGCACCCCGGAGTGGGATCCCAGGGCCCAGCCCCTGGTAAAGTCGTAAGTATACGAAATCCGAATACGCCTATATTCTCGAGGTCATTAGGATGTGGTAGTTTAATTGTCGCCATACTCTGTACAGCCCGGCGAGGTCCCACGCCGAACTGTCCTCATCGGAGGATTCGTTGAGCTCAGATGCCCTGGAGAACAAGACACCTCCAGAGGCCCCTTTCCTGAAGCCTAGGTGCGACACCGAGGTGTCATCTCAACGGGACCCGGACCAGGGAGGGCGTATCTCTGGGGCCGGATACACGGGAGCAACGGCTCCCATGCGTGTCGACGGCGGGGGTGATCTTAGGTTCAGCCCACAGTTGGACACGGTTCTGGAGACCTTTAGAGTTACAGGATCGGGCAAGCAGCCACTTTTGATGGGGCGAGGCTCGCCCACTGTGCCAACAACCTTTGTCCAAGCAGAGTTGTCGGGCGGCCTATCGACAGTGCTAGAGAGCGCGTCCATCGTTGACAAACATCGTGCCCTCATGGGTGTGGTGATTGAAAAGGTTCAGTCCGCTGAGAGCAGACTGAATGAATCCAGCCTTAGCCTTATAAAAGGCTTTGAGGTATGTTTTTTAGGAGCCTTTGGGAGATTGTCATAGTATGAGTAGTAGCCCCAGATGAACTATCCGGCGAAAGAGAGAGAAAGCCGGACATGGGATCAAATTTTCCGCTTTGAAGGAGACTCAGTTAATGATGTGTATCCTTTTGTTTTCAAACAGGCGTCTGCAGAGAAGACCGCCGCTCATAACGCGGAGGTGTCCGGACTAAAGAAGAGTCTGGGACGGGCCGAAGAGGAACTTGGCCGTGTGAAGAAGCAGTTGGAGGGTTAGCAAGGTATGTTGAAACCTTTTGCTAAGTTGAGCACGAATTAGAAGTTGTGCCTGATGAAAATATTTGTATTGTATGCTCTAGAAGCGAGTGCCGAAATTGAGGCACTGAAGAAGGTTGTGGCCGAAGCCGACAATAAGGACGCCGCCGAACAGGCTCTTCGTGAGAAGCACGTGGCCAGGGTCATTGAAGCTGAGCGAGAGCTCCAGGAGGCCGTGAAGAAAAGCGAGACCTTGGAGCAGAGTCTAGCAAGGAAAAAATCCAAACTCGCCCAAGCTCTCCAAGCTGCAGAGGATGCTTAGGAAGAAGCCTGAGGTGCTCTGAAGGACATTCAGGAGGCCCGGAAGGTTGCGGCTGGTAAGGCCTTTTGTACTCACGGCCATTTTTACATACTAATGGGAGGAACTCTAAGTGACAAGCTGAATTCTCGTTTCTCCACGGGTGTTTGCGGACCTGCCACGCAGCATATCAGATGCTGCCCAATTCTATCGGACTGAGGAGAAGAAGTCTGAGGAGAAGCATTTCTGGTCGCAGTATTTGGCACCGAATTATCCGGTGCCCTTTATCGATCAGCTGAAGCAGCTGGTCGAACTTCATCAGGCGGCCGAACTAGCCATGAAGGACTTGGTTGTCCGGATGTGGCCCGCGGAGCCAATTCCAAGCAGTTACCTCGGACTCGTGAAGCGGATTGTTGGTGCTTGCCCTCGGCTCGATGTCATTAAGCGATCAGTCTGCATAGAGGGTGTACGCATGGCGTTTGTCCGTGTGAAGGTGCACTGGGGGAAGCTTGACGCTAAGAAGCTGATGACTGATGGACCACCGGAGGGTAAGGAGCATCGCAAGCCCGAGTTATACTATGAAGGTGTCTTGAAAGGAGCCCGCCTTGTGGCGGATCAGTGTACCAAAGACACTATATTTCCCTGAAGGCAGTCATGCCGTTCTTTGTAATGCAGGATAAGGGCACTGTTATTATTTATTGCCTGTTTATGTGAACGTTTGTTCTTCCTGTGCGGCTATTTAGTGTCTATAGATCCTGAGAGTTGGCCAGTCGTCGGCTTCTGCCCCCACGTAAAAAGTATGGGGGTGTTCGGGACATACCTGGACACTCTTTATCCCATTGTTGGGTCCTTTTAAGGAGGTGTTCCTCACCACGAACGAGGCAATCATACTATAGGGCTTTATCACTCTCACTTAGCCATAGGAATTCGAGTATGGTAGGCGCAGCCCCTAGTATTCGGAAGACCGTACTGGGGGCTCTACCGGCGCTTGATCAAAAAACTGATCCGTCGCACTCTACATTTATTATGGCATTGTGTGGAATAAATCTTTAAAATGTTACAACCTCTCGAACAGCTGACCAGCTCTCGCCGTATCATGACAGTCAGTTTTCGGCTTTCTCTACTGAGGTGCTCGTCCGGAAGAACTGAGACACAATCGCAGTAGTTCTCCCAGCGCTACCTTAGCCAATAGAGCAGAACATAAGGTACCAAAACATGGGAGCCGGGCAAACCCAACTAATGACCCAAGACATGATTCGAAGCTGATGCATATAGTGTTATAAGTTCGGGGTGCCGGCGACTGAAAAGGTGGCTGGACTTTGTTGCCGTATTATGAGTATTATGAAGCCACTGGCATAGTGGGGCATAATACGATGTATGGGTGCCATTTATGGCAAAAATGGCGTTAATGAAGAATGACGGCCAGTAAGTGTTATTTAAGTCTACGCATTGTAGTAGGATGACATATCTATGCATATGAGTATGGTTTATGATTAGGAAAAGATGTGTTTTTGGCGGAACCTGTCGTGGACGGACTGGAGGAGGCTGTGTGTGGATCTGATGTGTATCCGGACTGCCTCCTTTGGGGGGATTTACTTATGTGTTCCTGCCTTGTGCATCCGAGCTGATTCCACCTCGCCAGTCCTGTTCGGCGCCAAAGTTAGTCTGTAAAGACAAATGCTTAAAGGCAGCTGCATGTCCTGTTGTGGTTGAACCGCGGGTGCCTGATCGGAGCCTGGCTGAACCAGGCTATCATGCCATAAAGTAGCTCGGACTCCTCGGTTGGTGTCTGGGCAGTTGGCTGCCGAATCAAAATTTGATAAACAGGCACGACTCGCTATTCCAGCAGCAGTATGATTTCCACTCTGAGGGTGAGGTTCGGTCTTGCCCGTAATTGTGACTATGTCATGCGGGACTAGCCTAATGTTGTACCCCGTTGAATCTAGCCAACATGATTCGTCCCGGTAGTATGTGGTAATTATTGTATAAGGGGACAATGCCGAAGACTTATTCTTCGGCGTGGTATATGTTTGGTGATCCGAAGACAACCATTAGTGTGGTGGGCCAGTAAAACTTGGCCTTTGCACCTAGCATATTTTAGAAGATATTATTTATAGTTTTATGCCCGTGGGGGCTCGTGTGAGACGGAGCCCCCAAACTATTGGGTCGATAGTGAGTGCAATTAAATTGCTATGGTTGATGTTTTTCGGACGGTTGATGTGATCGGAGAAGATCGGCCGTAATTTTTGTACTGTGGAGGATCTTATTTTGACTTCACCATGTTTGATTGGTCTTTCGTTGTTTGAAACCTCCTTCCATTGTTTCTGGCGCACGACCGGCCGTTTTGTTTTGAAGATCCGACATTCTCTATTGGTATGCTTGGCCGCCCTTCTAGGGGTACCATGAATTTCACATGGTTGATCGTGTATGCTGCTTCGGCCGGATGGGCTTGAGCTGTTCTTTTTCCGCTGGCCGGACTGGGAGCCGCTGAATTAGGCACCAAATTCCTTGAATTGACGCTTATGACGGTTGCGTCGAGGTTTGTGGATGCTACCTCGTGTTTCCTGCGTATTGTCCCGGACCGTGGTATATTGACGTCGGGGTGTGGGCTTTAGGTTCTCCTTCTTAGGTTGAGGTAGCGGATTGTGCCTTGTGTACCCTTTGAAGGGGCGGTCGAGTCCATATTCCATGGTGGCCAGGACCTTGGTCCATCTGTCTGTGAGAAAATCTTGGTCATCTTTAAGCTACTGTTGCTTCTTTTGCAGGCTTTTCGCCGTGACCATAAACCGTCGCTTAAAGCGAACTTGTTCTGTGAGATCCTCAGGCATGCCAAATTCATCATCGCCGAGGCTCACCTCGTCTTCGGAGGGGGGCATGTAGTTGCCCCTTTCCAAGTATCCGTCCGTCGCCTGTCTGACCTGCTCGAAGGCAAGCTGATCGGCAGTGTATTCATTTTCGGCACCATCTGGATTGCTTTTGACTGCTGTGCCGTTATTGTTGTGGCGGGGCTTGGGGCGGCGCTGATGACGTTCATACTTTTCCTTCTTTCTTGAGGGTTTATCCTCCATTACCTCATCGCCATTGGTTTCTTTTGGAGTGTCCACCATATATATATATATATATATATATATATATACCATATGAGGAGGTGGCTGTCCACCGCCCCTTGGACGGTGGTTCCTGTTCTTCTCCTGCATCGTCATCCACACCGTCGATGTCTTCAGGGTGGAAATCAAGCATGTCGGTCAAATCATCGACCGCGGCAATGTAGTGGGTGGTGGGTGGGCAACGAATTCCCTCGTCGCCTGCTTCCCACTCAAGCCGGACATAGTTCGGCCAAAAGTCTTCTGACAAAGTGAGGGATTTTAATGAGTTCAGCATGTCGCCCAAGGGCGAGTGCTGGAAGATATCCGCAGCGGTGAACTCCATTACCGGAGCCCAGCCAGATTCAGCGGGCTTGGGGGTGCACGGACTGGAACCTACAGCCGGACACGAGTCTGGGGGTCCGGTGTCACAGGCTTCCTTGGGGGTGAAGTCTGTGTTCGGCTCTACCGCTGATGAGTGTGCGGCCACTGGGGCGGGGTCCATCCATCCATCCTCGGGTGACGCAATCTGCCCCGGATTTAGGTCCGAGGCTTCTACAGGGGAAATATCCCGAGCATTGTCCGACAGCATGTCTATGCCGTGCTCATCGAGACTGTCCGACGCTCCTGGCGTAGGCCCAAATCCGTTGAAGATCAAGTCTCCGCGGATATCGGTCGTGTAGTTCAAGTTTCTGAACCTGACCTAGTGGCTGGGGGAGTAGATGTCGATCTGCTCCAGATGGCCAAGCGAATTGGCCCGTAGTGCGAAGCCGCCGAATACGAAGATCTGTCCGCGGAGGAAAGTCTCACCCTGGACCGTGTTGTTGATGATTGAAGGAGCTATCAAGCCTCGCAGTGACAACACAGATGAACTCTTAATGAAAGCACCAATGTCGGTGTCAAAACCGGCGGATCTCGAGTAGGGGGTCCCGATCTATGTGTCTAAGGCTAATGGTAACAGGAGGCAAGGGACACGATGTTTTACCCAGGTTCGGGCCCTCTCGATGGAGGTAAAACCCTACTTCCTGCTTGATTGATATTGAAGATATGAGTATTACAAGAGTTGATCTACCACGAGATCGTAGAGGCTAAACCCTAGGAGTTAGCCTATGATGATTATGATTGTCCCTAAGGACTAAACCCTCCGTTTATATAGACACCGGAGAGGGCTAGAGTTTACATGGAGTCGGTTACAAAGAAGGAAATCGATCATCCGGATCGCCAAGCTTGTCTTCCACGCAAAGGAGAGTCCCATCCGGACACAGGATGAAGTCTTGAGTCTTGTATCTTCACGGTCCAACAGTCCGGCCAAAGTGTATAGTCCGGCTGTCCAGATACCCCCTAATCCAGGACTCTGTCAGTCGGTGAGGCCTCTGTGGCAGCACAGTCGTCCACGGGAGGCAGGAGCAGGCGGCACGGCCGGCGCTGCTTTAGGCGGCTGAAGCAAGAAGACTAGAGGTTGAAGAAGCACGACGGCATTGGATGGACATCGTACGGTCACTGCAGCTAGAATCATTTATATTGACTAAGTTGACAAAGCCCTTGGTACGTCAACTTAGTAGGCCCACAGGTCTGCTTGCGAAATGGTGCGCCCCAGATGTCAGGGGGAGGAATCATTTTTTGGGCGAGTGAAGCTAGAATATCCAAGATTGAAGAAGAAGCTCGGCATCCGTTGGATGGACATCCCACGGCAACTGCCTCTAGAACCGTGTGTTGACTATAAGTTGACAAAGCCTTGCATACGCGTCAACTCTCTTTTTTTAGGGGGCGCGTCAACTTAGTAAAGCCACAAGTGTGTGGCGGAGAACTTATAGCCCATTTGATATTTGTAAGAATGTGCAGCCCAACTTTGAATTCTAATGGAATTTACTACAGCCCATTTGCAGATTGTTAAAAGTACAGCCCATTTCAACCAACCGTTCAAAACAGAATTCAATAAAATTTCCCACATTTTGATGGGATCCGAAATATTTTTATCCTGAAATTTCTAATCAAATTAAATACAATTTCAATATAAATTTATATTTCATAAAAATCCAACGAAACATTGCGCTCGCAACAATTAATGAAACTAAAATTTTCGATATCCAAAAATAATATTTTATAAAATAATTACGCGTTTGGTGCATTTTTTTATAGTTACTGCCCAGTTTTTATAATTACATCCCATTTATTATTTCTTAATGCCCATTTTCTTGTTAAGCCTAATGCATCCCTCCTAGGAAAGATTTGCAGCCCAGTGGGACGGAGAATAACTACTTGACCTTGCCTGGGTATTCCTAAAAAAAGTATAGCTAGGCTAGCCATTTTCAGCTTGAAAAAAATTAATATCTAGGCTGGATATCTGGCCTGGGCTAGACGGGCCACAGCCCGCCCAGTTAATACCTGCAGCGATGTTTGCATTGTTGTTCAGAGGAGAAAAATTAATATCTGGGCTAAACATCAAAAAACTCTGCAGTGCTCACACCTCAAAAACACAAATACTGATCGAGCTGCTTGGTCCCAGCTGTCGGCCGCTTCTTGTGCAATTCTCTCGTTTATTGACTACTCCCTCCTTTCCGGTTTATAGTGCTCAATTCAAAAATATCACCAATCAAGGTAGATGGCGAGTGGTGGAATACTTTTTGTAGTTTTTTAAAAGCACCTAATTAATGCTCTTGTTTTCCTCAAAAAGTTATGTTTATCAATACATTAATTGCAATGCATGCATGCATAAAGTACATTCGTTGGTCAATTTTCTCTTAATACTTGCATGCAATGATTTAATGCACCTTGGAATCTGAACATGTGATGGAAAACAACCAAATTGAGCCTTATAAAATGGAAAAACTAAAATTTTGAGATAAGCCCTATAAACTGGAAAGGAGGGAGTACATAGCTTGACAATGGTGTGGGACCATGATGTCAGGAAACCAGGAGGAAGCAAAAAAATATAGTTATATATATATATATATATATATATATATAATTAATTAGGCACTTGCGTACGTGAGGCTATGGCCCTGGTGGGTCCCCATTGTCATCCTCTCCAAGTAAAGTCATCTCCTCGCCTGCGCGCGCTTTTCGCCTGAAACAGTCAGCGCCACCCGCCCCGCTTCCCGGTGCAGGCGATTGCTCCGCCTTCAAATGATATAGGTGTCGTCCGTCTGTCCATTTTCCGTCCACATTAATGATACGCGGTTGCCGAGCCAGATGCTGAGGCGTCTACTCCGGCGCCACACGTCCGTCCCTCCGCCGCCCACCATTGCTATATAAACTGCTGGGCCGGCCATAGACGTAGTCATCCGCATCCGTTCCCTTTCTCCTGTCCACACCAATACTGCCCACCATGGCTTCCTCGCGCTCTAGCGCTCTTCGGGACGGGCGGACAACGGACCACAACGAGATGGCAGCCATTGTTGTCGACAGGCTGGCCGGCAGGCAGTCGGAGGATGACGACGTCCCAATGGAGAACATGGTAGTCGATGATCCGGCACCAACCCCCTCCTCCGCGCCATCCTCGCCGGTGCATTGCACCATGACCATCAGCGAGGCCCGTGCCCAATATATGGACATGATGAGGCAGATGCGTGAGGAGGAGTTCCGGGAGGCGCAGGCCGACGCTGCCTACAACCACCATCTCCTCGAGGAGCACCTGCAGGCGGAGGAGCAGATCGCCGCGGAGCGAGCGGAACAGGAGGCGCTGCTCGACTCGTACCGCTCCGCCCGCGAGGGCCGCCTCGAGCACTGGCGGTACCGCATGCAGGTGGCGGAGGCTGCGGCCACCTACAAAGAGGGCGATGAAGTGGGCGAGGCGCTGTTTGGCGAGACCGAGGACGAGGCAGAGGACAATGCCAGCTCCAGCGAGTGCCCACTCCGCTGGCGTCGACGAGGCCCTACTCCACCGAGGCCCTGAGGCACCAACAACGAGTCAGAGGACACCGCCGGCTCCGCCGATCCAACAACGAGGCAGAGGCATTGCCGGCTCAGCCGAGGCCCCACCCTGCCGGCAACGAGGGGGAGGATTTCCACCACTCTGCCGAGGCGCCGCCCGACGGCGACGACACAGAGGACATCGCCGGCTAGGCCGAGGCCCCGCCCCGCGGCCAATGAGGCCGTGCCACACAGAGAACGAGGAAGAGTAGAACACGGTAGGTCGCCGCCACTCGGGTCCAAGTATGGCCACCGCTGCTACCCTCCGATTGAAGCTAAGCTAGGTGGGTTGACCATTGACGGCCGGTTAGCTTCTTGGCGGGTGGAGTCGGAGAACTGTGTTGGAGAAGAATGCTTCTTCTACTTAACTGCTGGTGCAGTTGGCTGGCTGACACGTGGGCCCAACAGGCCACATGTCAGTTACGCAACTGCACCTGCAGTTAAGTCACTGAAGCTTCTGTTCGGCTCAGCGGGACAAAGGTGGGTAGCTTCGGTTAATTAATTCTACCTCCAGCGCACCCCTTTTTACTTGAAGAATGTATGAAATGTAATGAAATCCGGCATGTTTATATGAAATCCGACCATGTATGAATGAATTTATTTTGATTAGTTCAAATTCCTGTATCACTGGCATTGGATGAACATGCAAAACAATACGTACAAGCATTATTCCCAGGGTGATCACCTCATTTGCAGCAGTTTCACATGTACTCCCCACGGTCCTTTCTAGTCTGCATACAAGTTTTGTCTGCAGTCAAAATATCTCTACTTTGACCAATCTTATAGAAAAAAGTATGCACTTACAAAATGTGCGAAGTAAAAAGGAACAGAAGGAGTACAAAGAGTTTGAGCAGCTTTTTAGCGTTTCTGTACATTGCAATCAAACACACAGAGCTGGCAATTCATAAAGAACATTCAAAATAATCAATGATTATGCATCTCAGCGACTCACATATCAGAGGCAATATTTACTTCACAATTAAAGAATAAAGAAAAAATTGATCGACGCTGCTGATAGCAAAGGGCGTCCCATTCGAAAATATCAAACACATGTCTTGCTAAAATCAATGAGCAAAATTTGACAAGGTTGTCCTATTCCAAAATATCAAATGCCTATGATTGTGGAATGGGCACGGTGTGCCATCAGTTAGGACATTGACATGACACCTCGTGCTAAATAAACCAGTTGTTATTTTTGTGCAGTTCCACAAAAATCAACCAAATTCGCGTGTAGCTTGTATGATTTCGCCCTTATATGTTGCAACGCCTTGAACTTATAGGCACCTCCTTTCTTGTGGTGGAAATGAATGATTTGATGTATTATTGAACATTTTGTGCAGTTCCCATTGAAATCAAGCTGAGCACCCCTGTTTGCACAAATACAAGAAAGTGATCAGTATAAAGCAAATTGTACTATGAATTTACAGTTTAAACAGGCACGTACATGGTCCATGTAGAGCACACTTTTAGAAAAATGGAATTCACCAGAAAGAATCCTAGAACAACATTGTACTCGCGCATCACGGCAAAAAAAATGGAGATTTGGCAGTCCTTCTGAGCTGAAGTTAGTTTGGTCTTGTGGGGAGTAATGTAACCATCCTTCAACGGCTCCTTCTGATGAGAAGATAGCAGGGCTTCTTCGTCCTGTCATAATCGGAAATAGTCACTACATGTACTCCATATTCTTCTTCAGAGGAAGATGATCCTGTTGTGCAAAGACAAGAGGACAACTAAATACCAGCATCCCTGTTTTCTCGAAAAAAGGAAAGGAAATATTTAAAATAGCACAGATGAAGCACTTCTCAAGGACAATACCACTTTTTCATGACAGTATCTAAACAGTAGCACACCACCAATAGAGATGACAAAGCTCAATCATATGGATGAAATCAGTGGGCGAGTACCAACCTATGTCAGGAGGCTTATTGTGTAGAGCATACAGATGAAGCACTTCTCGGGAACCATCTGTTGCTATCTACTATGGTGGCCATGCTTACTATATACTCCTCAATTAGTTTAATGTTCCAACATCTTGTGCAGTTCCACTAAAATATATGGTATCTTCAAAGAAGATCCCTGTTTGCACAAGTAGAGATAATTACGTATTACATTAGGAGTGTAATGAAATCAGTGGCAAAACAATTGCTCGTTCCAGCCATAGCAATAAATTAAGATGCAAAACTATATCATTACTTGTGTCATCACAGTTATAGTGCTTCATGACAGCACCGGGAGTTGATTTTTGTTTTTCTTCCGCTTGTTCACCCCCTTCATCACTTGGTTCAATAACAGACAAGCTTCGCCTTCAATGTAAGATTTGGCATGTCAATTAGGGAGCACAAGTATAGCACTAAACAATGACATTAATTTTCTGGTGAAAGTGGCAAAATACAGGCCAACAGTTGTGAAATATCCTTATCTTACCTCAATGGGATATTACGGTGCACATACAGATTGGAAGTCTTATCTCCATTTGTGCAGTTCACTAAAATCAAGCAACATTACCATACAAGTAGCACAACATATGAAAGCACACTGCAGAATCATGTGAAAGAAGGCTAGTACTGACCTCCCATGATACGGAATTCAAACAACTCACAAGAAGAAGATCTGAACCAAATTTGCCAACACAGATAGGAAGTAAGATCTCCTCTTGTGCAGTTCTACTAAGATCAAGCAATCAAGCAACGTTGTCGGTGTGACATTTTGGTTGAAATGCATAAAAGAACTCTTAAAACTAAAGTGTTTTGTGTAGTGCAACAAAAGGTCACAATGGGAACGAGGTGAAGTAGATAACCCTGTTTACACAGAGGTGCAAAGGAAACAACTAGTGGTCAATAACGGTGGATGACACAGAAGCCAACAAAAAGAAGCATCTACCTTATCTAAATGGGGAAGAAAGCAAGACAGTAGCATTTCTCAAACGGTGGCACTGATTCATATTAACATAGAGATTACATTAACAATAAAATTCATTAAACATGTAATTTGCTTTTAACTGTGGCATTGCATCAATTTTCTAGTGGCATTATTAGAGGGTGTTTGTTTACAGGGACATTTTTGTGTAGGGACTAAAAAAACTCCATGTCAGTCCCATCTAAACCAAATAGGAGGGACTTTTAGGGACTAAAAGTGGGCATTTTTGGGACTAAAGAAAGAAGACCCCGAGGGAGTCTTTTTGGGACTTTTTCCAACAGTTGCCCTTGTCACGCATCGCACCTTGTCTCTATTAGTTAATTACTAGGGGTAACATGGTCTTTTAGCATGTCATTTAATAACCTCTAGTCCATGTTTAGTCTCTGGAACCAAGCAGGTAGGGACTAGGGTGTTTTTAACCAAACAGGGCCTTAGATTAACAACAGCTAAAGAGTTACACGGGACAGTGGACGCACCAGCACCATGTGCATCTACCGATGTACTGTGGTCATGCACAGTCTGTTGCAATAAAGAACAAACAACCAAGGAGCATACTTGTGTTGGTTCCAGTTTTGTTATCTTTAGACACCTTTCCCTATGTGAGCGCTGCAAATCTATTCCTGCTCAAACTCTACAGCCTTGTCCCCCAAAACAAAAGATCAGTTCATTACAGATGTGCGTACTGTGTTTGTCATTGTTTTCCCTTTTCGACCAACGTAGGTGCTGGATAGCCAGTCTATACTAGTACTTTTGCCCCTTCCTTTCCTCTTTGAACCACGTCCTAGATTTATGTGATACAACTTTCCCCACTACTTTCCCCCATTCCTTTCCTCTTTGAACCACATCCTAGATTCATGCTATACAACTTTCCCCCTTCCTTTCCTCTTTGAACCACTTTTCCCACTACTTTCCCTCACTCTTTTCCTCTTTGAACCACGTCCTAGATTCATGGTATACATGCAGCTAGAGCAATGCATGTGGAATAAGTAAATTATACCTTAAGGTTCTTGGGGCGTGGTTCGGTGTGTGACAAGACGGCGGCAAAGAAGAAGGGGTCGGAGGCCCTCCCGCGCCGCCGCTGGGTGAAAGTGAATAGCTGCGCTAGTAGTGGATTCCCTCCTTCACTGACAGCGACAACGTTAAGCCTCCTTTTCATCCCGACGGATGGATCATGCCGGCTCTTTGAGCAGCAGTGAGGGGAGAGAGAGGCCTACGAAGTCTTGTTTAGATCTGGAGAGGGTGAGAGAGTGTGAAGAGAGCAACTACAAGCGCTGAGGCTCCAGCGTGTATATATACACTTGAGAGAGTGTGAAGCGTGCAAACCCTAGAAAACAAGCGCCGAGATTGCAGCTTATACATGATGAGATGATTATACGGTCACTACGAGATTGTATAGCTCCATATCCATCCATTTTGACCAGTCAAAGAATCCTCGTGGCACAAATTATGCTCAAGTGTAGTTATCGAACCCGAAACCTCAAGTTTTTTTTGGAGTGGAACCCGAGACCTCAAGTTTGATGAGAGAACAGGCTATAACCAGCTATACAACCCTCCCGTTATGTTCAACGAGAGGAAAATAACCTTTTTATACATTCCTGCATTCGTGTGACAAGCATGCCGTTTTTTTGTGTATGTGGGAGTCATTGGGATTTAAATCATAATCGTGTCATGTGGCTTTGGTGGTAAGACTATCCATAGTGGTCTAGAAATAATGCAGCCTTAGTCACCTTACCTATCTCCACGTAGTACGTTGGGTCCCACCAGTCAGAGGGTGAAACAAACAAATTAATAAGAAAAATTAAAAGTGCCAGCGGTGTATCTTACCTCACACATCTCGCTACTGCTCAGGAACACTGTCCAATTGATCCCTCTATTCGCTCACATACTATTTTAAGTGAATCCTTATTATAACATGCACACAATTTTGGGCACTTGTATTCGACCTAAGTCAGTGTGCCACCGTATCTCGTACTTACTACTCCCTCCGTCTAGGTGTAATAAGTCACATTAGAAGGTGCAGCGGGACCAAGGTGCGTGTGTGTGTGTGTGTGTGTGTGTTTAACAGCATGTATGTGTTAGAGAGAGCGACAGATCGACCTACTCCTACAGAGAGATGGTGTGTAGTGTACGATTTTAGCCAAGAGAGTCAGTGCATCCTCTCGTTTCCGGGCGTGTCTGGTAGGGACAGGCGGACAGCTGCCATGCTCTCTCCTGACCAGCCTGGCCCACCCAAAGCCCCTCCATCACCGCGCGTGCTTCCCGCCCGAAACGGCCAGCGCCGCTCCAAAGAATCGGTGCCGCATTCATGCCCGGGCAGAGCGGACACGGCCTCTCACTGGCGCAAGAGTGATGGTTGCTTCGTCCGTCCAACTTACTGCTGGGTCTATGTGATTTGACGGCTCGTTGGTCTTTATTAATGAGGTGGTAGGACTGTTGGATGTCTCACGCTTTCGGCGAAAGGAGGTACTACTAGATTACAATTTTCTCCATTCTTACAGCAGAGGAGTGCAAGAGTAGTGAGAACACACAGGCTTAGTGATTACATGGTCCACCTCACACTATCACCATATTTTCTGGACATCGTGCGACACCTAACTCTTTGCATAGTACTTCCTCCGTTCATAAATACTAGATGAGTCCCCGCGCGTTGCATAACCGCATTTCATAGAACTAAAAAAACCTGTATAACCGCATGACAAATGTGTTAGACAAACTAAAAAAACTCCCATCATCATTTAGATCATCCCACGTCAGGAAAAAAGATCAACCAACTCCTACTACATAATGGGATTGTATTTTTATTTTTAACATGTTAATGGGACTTAAAAGCTCACTTACATGCATGCTACCGGTGCATGCTTGTGTGCAGACATGTTAATGTGATTTAAAACCCACTCACATGCATGCCATAGTATTTCTGCATGCTTGCATGTGTCTTTGTGCGGAGCCTCTCAACGTCTAGATCAGATGGCTATTATGGACTAATTTAGTTCATCTAACGGCTACATTAATTTTGATGATGTGGCTCAAGGAGAGGATAGAGAATTCCTAGTAGTGGGGGATAGCTATTACTAGTAGATAAGTCTTTGTAGAGATTCCACTAGGTGAACTACATACGGAACAAAATGAATGAATCTACACTGGAAATGCATCTATATACATCCGCATGTGGTTCATGGTGAAATCTCTACAAAGACTTATATTTAGGAATGGAGGAAGTACTAGTATAGTACGTACTGTAATTTATCAGCGAATAAATTTGTACAATGCTAATAAGCTTCCAGCTTCTGTTACATGTATCTTGCGTCCAAGGTTGCCCGTTGCAACATTTCATCAAATACAAAGGAGACTAACATGCATGCTATTGCATCTCAATGGTTGACAGATCATAGAAAATATGTACTCCCTCCGTTCCAAAATAAGTGTCTCAACTTTATGCAAACTTTAGTACAAAGTTGTACTTGACACTTATTTTGGAAGAGAGGTAGAAGTTTGCAACCTTTTGACCATCGGATCATTTTGTGTAGTTTCACCAAAATCGAGATGAGCATCCCTGTGGCAAAGAAATTGAAGAAGCGTGATTAGAATAAGATTACTGGGACTAGTTGATGAGACATAAACTCATCACAAATACAGTACATAGAAGCCAGTAGAGGTATGTGCAGGACAAAGAAGTAGAGAAATATCCACATGGAGTGATGTGGGCAGCTGGAGCAGTGGTGCAAGCCGGCTGTAAAGGGAGTTGTACCTGAGGGACGTAGCTCAACCTTGAGGAGGGCGGTGGGAGGCGGCAACTGCCCACGTCGCGGCAGTGAGCATGGGACGAAGGCAACCTCACCGGCTTTGTGAGAGAGAACGGCGGGGACGCCTGATCGGGATGTGCCAACAGTGGGTTTTCTCCTGTCGGCAATGGCGACCGCATCTACACTAAGAATCCACCACTTCCACGTCCGCCGGGATGTTAGAGATGTGGCCACAGTCATTTTGTGCGAGAGAGTGTGAAGAGAGCAACCCCAGCAAGCAACCGTGTAGGCTGGCCCGTCCTGACTATGTATATAGTGGAGCGGTTTACTTTTCTCTCCATATGAACCTATCATATTGCGTACGTGCCACTGAAGGAAAAAAACTTTATTTATAAATGACGCGGCACCTACTACTCGTTCTCCTATAACCTTGCGCTTGGCATCTCCAAAATATTAACCTTGTGATTGGCTCTTCGCCTCTTTGGGAAGTCGAGCAATAATGGTAGTGCAGTGTATATCGTTCTGGCTATATGAGACCGAATGAATTGCTGCACGTCCACCACGTGAGCGAGGGTCGAGGGGCGAGGGAGAGTGCTACATACGGAGCAAAATGAGTGAATCTACACTCTAAAATACGTCTGTATACATCAGTGTTTGGAGTATGTACTAGTAGTTCATATTGAAATCTACTAAAGGACATATATATTCCAAACAATATGATATAATCTCTATAACGAAGGTAGTAGGGACGAGGAGTAAACGGAGGGAGCAGTAAATTTTTCTCCTCGTCCTCCGAGTCACCGCGTGCATGGGCGAGGGAGCGGGCGTAAGGCGGACAGTACTAAGCAAGCTTCACCTCATCCTGTGAGCCACCGCGCCCGTGGGCGGGGGTGACGGCATACTAAGCAAGCTTCTCCTTGTTCTGCGAGTTGACGGGATACATCAAAAGTACTACAGTGCATAGAGCCTTGCCTCTAAGGTAGGCCCCACATGGTTTGCCTCTTTTTTTAACATAACGCGTCAAGTCGCAATTTGTTTGTTCACCCGTGGTAGACGATCCTCCCTCCACCAAGTGGACAACCATTACACGTGCCAAATTACCATGTGGGCTGCTTTTTTCATACAGAAATGAGCTCCACCGTGTACCCGCGTGGGTGTTGTTGGGAAAGAGACGGGAGTACGTGCGCTGTGCATGCACCTCTTCTCTTCGTGCACGTCCCCGACCTACGTGGGTGTGTGTGAGAGATACAAATCACGTTTGTGAGTGTTTTTTGTTTTGGTGTGGGGGTGGGGGTGGGGTGGGGGTTGATTTTGTGAATGTATTTGTGGGAATATGTGTGGATGACATCTCAAACAAAAATTTGCGTGCAATGTGTGTGAAATGGAGGCCTATCCATATCATATATAGAGGGTCGGGCAATCCACAAGAAGAGAGGGAGGGGTCATAGATATCGATAGAGTCGAAGAGAGGATCAAGTGGGTGGGTGCGAGATCGATGAAGAGAGCCATCGAGATTGTGTGTGTGTGCTAGTCAAAGATATAGGGCGACTGACCTACCGGAACATCAGAGGGCACATGTCAAGTTTGTGTGTGGCAGGCAGACATGACTAGAGCGCTCGATGTATCGATGTGTGTGGGGGGGTGGGGGGAGGAGTAGGCAGAGGCCTAACTATAGAGGTAGAACGACTCGTATATGTGTTGAGAAGGAGAGACACAGCTATGTCTTGAGGGAGATCGGTCTACATCCATAGAATACTGAAGGACGAGAAATATGATGGGAGAGAGAGAGAGAGAGGGGGGGGGGGGGGGGAGGGAGGGAAAGGGGTAGAGTGCTGGATGGGTGATGGAGTTGCTTCTCGAAGTTGGTGGGAGAGGTCTACTAGAAAAACCGAGGGTGGAACTGCAATGTTATCAATAAGACTGGGGATGTGTTTCTGTGTATGCCTGTGCGTGATAGATCTGTCGAGACGCATCCATGGATGATGAAGGGGAACCATGTGTTCGGTAAGCAAACCTAACTAGATCGATAGATCAATTGTTGTTTGTCGGAGGAAGGCAGAGACATAACTAATGAGGTAGATCGATCGATGCGTGGGTAAAAACGAGTTATAAGGACCTAGCTAGCTACATGTATAGCGAGAGATCGGTCGGTGTACGTCGATTTGTTAGAGGCAAATAAGGCCCAGCGAGACGGATAGACAGAGAGAATGGAGCTTGAAGGAGCTTGAAGGTGCGTGTGTATGAGAGACACGAGGCAAGGACACATAAAGGAGGAGATTGAAGGTGCGTGTGTATGTTGTAGGCAGGCATCGCTGGAGAGGTTTATCGATCGGTGTGTGTCGGAAAGGAGTTGTGGAGACTCTGGGAGAACGACCTAAAGAAAAAAAATGAATGTGCCCGGTGGATAGAATGCCGAGGGAGGGGGAGGGCGAGGAGGGCGTGTGCATGCACGAGAGAAAGTTAGTGGTAGCTACAAAGTTTAGAGGATTGTGTGGGTGTAAGAGACTAACAAAGATCATAATTCGATATGAAAGCGGATCCATATATTTGAATAGGAGATCATAGTGTTTTAAACATATGCATGCATGAATATAGCGGTGATACACGTGCTGTGCACATGTTATACCATATTGTGATAATGCATGGCGTTTGCAACTCACAGCTAAATGTCGAACAATCTAAACCATACTATACATCAAACAATCTCACATTTTATTTGAATTTGTGATAATGTGTGGCGTTTGCAGCTTACAACTAAATATCGAACAATCTAAAAAATACTATATATCAAACATTCTCACATTTTATTTGAATTTGTAGTAATGTGTGGTGTTTGCACCTAACATCTAAATACTTGTAGGCATAGGGTGCGGGGCACCACACATAATGTGATAAACACATTATACATGTGAGACATGGTTTAGATTATGAAGATCTAGCTAGAGCTAGAAATGTAATGTGGTTTGAAATCAACATAAAGTGGATTGAAAAAGTCGAGTTCGAGTTCATATAGTACACATAGTTCATATGCAACTCGAGACTAATCACGTGGTGTGCTGTGAAGATAATACACAAATGATGGTTTAACTTGACAGTAATGATGATTGTAGATCTTATTAAAATAGAGAAACGAATTCAAATGCTTTGACTTCACAACAATCATTACTGTAGATCTTATTCAAATAGAGAAACAAATTCAAATTTAGTTCATATTGAAGCGCTAGTATATATGTTTGGAATGCACTAAAACATTCATTTGAGTAGTAGGTTGCATGCATTATACACGTAGCAAAATATTTTAATTTAACATAACATGAATTCAAAGTTTTGAATGACATTTGTAGTGGGCATTGATTTGGCACAGTACACCTTAGGCTTGTCTGGAAATTTCAACCCGCGATTTGTTAGCCTGAAATATTTAAGATATATCTTTGTCTCGTCGTGCTCCAACAACTCCCTCCATCTCAAACCACGCCTTGCTATTCTGAAATTACAACGCGCGCGAAAACTCCCACCTCCTGTGAAATCCCGACACGTGAAATGCCCGTGGTAGCCCTGAACCGAAAGAACCGCCACAAATCGGTGGGGGTACTTTTGTAACTTGCCTCACATTTCGGACAAGCGCGTCCCTAAGCCATGGTTCCCCACTGCCATCCCATCTGCCCACCCATTCGTACTCCAAGGCCGCAAAAACCCGCGACGAAGCCCACACCCTGCTCCGTCTGCCACCCAGCCGGAGCCTCTTCCCCGACGACGTCGTCCACAGCAACACCTCGAAGTCCCTCATCCACCGTACCGGATGAGGATCCTTCGTCGATCTCGTCGTCCTGCCGGTTCAGCCACCCCATCGTCCACCTCCAAGGAGCTGCCCCGACGTTCTCCTCGTCTTTCGCGCCACCTCCCTTCCCACACCGCTGTCTTCACCTGCACCACTGGAAAAGCATCATCATCATTGTTTCCTCGAATGAAACTGCGGCCTAATCAACGCCACCAAAGAGTTTGTACACTAATCGCCGCATTTTCATCTTGATTCGATCTCACGGTGCTGCCGGCGCTCGGTCCCGAGCCGACACGGCGCGGCTCCATCCACAGCGGCGTCGCCGGCCACATCCTCCATGACGTCGCTCCCTCAGCAGCGACGTCCACATCAGTAGGATCTGCTGGTGCTTTAGCTCTCACTCGCGCTGCTGCTCTGCTCTTGCTCTCGGTCCCCTGCCTGGTCTGCTCTTGCTATTGCTCTTGCTTGTGCTGCTTCTCTCGCTCTTGCTCTTGCTTGCGATGCTGCTTCGATTTAGCTACACTTCAGTCGACTAAATCGACTATTGGGTCAGTCGATTTTCAAGGGGTGGGGGGGGGGGGGTCACCGGGGTGAAGGAAGAACCAGCCGTAGCGGGGAGGGGGCTCGCCGGAGAGGTACCCCACTATCTATCTTAGGGTTCAGGGTGGGGGCGGTGGTCGCCGGCAGTGTCGGGGCGGTGGCATGGGGATCGCCAGAGAAAAAGCTCGGCAACGGGGGGCCTAGAGGGATGGCTGGGGCGGTGGTGGACCGGCGGTGGGGAGTGTTTTCGGGGCAGGCGGGGCGGCGCACCGCCAGCCGCGGGCGGCGGGGGGCTGTTGTTTGGCCGGTGGTGGCTGGCGGCTCAGGGGGGTGGAGGTTGAAGATGAACTGCAGGCCCTTGATTTCGTATCCAACGACTGCAAAATCGACTGACCAGAGATGAAAAAGTCAGTCGACCGACATGTAGCCTCACCTTGCTAGTGCGTTTAGTTTCGACAGGAAAATTTAGTTTCGACAGTTAAGTTCAGTTTCGATAGTTAAGTTCAGTTTCGACAGTTAAATTCAGTTTCGACAGTTAAGTTCAGAGATGAGCGGCTGATGTATTTTACATCTAGCACTTTGTGGTCATGTATTTTACGTCATGTATTGGAGATGCTATTAGAATTCCACTCAGGTTATTGTTGTCTCTCTTATCCTGATTTAGCCTCGGCATCGTACAACTCACCGGAGCTGCTCCAACGATGAAACCCTCCATCACAGTGGAGCAGTACCTTGGGCTCCATCTCCAGACGCCTAAGATCTTCTTCCCCTCCTCCAATAGCCAAGTCAGTCGGAGCATCCTCACCGGCCAACCGAATGATGCTGAGATTCACATGGCTTCACCAAAGAGGTTGTAGACTTGTTTGCATCTCTTTTTTACTCTACATGTTATATATATTGTCCACTGAGCACACATAGTAACGGGAAATACGATTGTTTTATCCTACTATATGACAAGTAGTGAGGTACCAGGCAACTTAGCTTTCCATGATGGACTCTCTTGAACACCATCATTATTTATCTCTGCGCATTTGAGTTGTGCATTTGTCGATGGCCCTGGGAGTTGAGCTAGTAGGGCAGTGGCCTGGGTCCAAAGTAATAGAAGTAGCACAAAAACAATTTTTTAGTGTAGGATTTTCCTTGCTCAAGCCTGCCTACTAGAATCGCCAGTGCTTGAAAGGAAATGTGAAAGAAAAACATAGGAATTGGGAAGTTTCCTATGGTACTACTATTCATGAATTTGGTTCAAAATAATGGAGCAAAGGAAAACTGTAGGATTTGTTCCATTAGTGTCTCCTTGAAAGAAAAAATGTAGGAATTTTAATTTTCACTTGTCCTCCTTTTCAAATTCCTATTCATGAAGCACAAGACTAAGAGATAGTAGCATAATAGCATTATAACCGTACATTTTCTTCTGGTTTGACTTAATCTCACCATGCTTCTTTGCATCATGTGATCTTCCAATTGTTGTGAATCAAACACCCAGATTGGCAGAAATCCTGTGTTTTTAAATTCTCTGTTTTGCACATGCATTCCTATCCTATTCCTGTCTATTTCCTATCACTGCATTGTTGGAATCCTCCAATTCAAACAAGCCCTTACAGAATTACTTCTCTGTGGTTTGTCCCACTCCTGCTGCGTCGTAGTCCACCCCAGCTCAGCTGCTCCAACGACAGAAGGGTCCAGCACAGCAGGGATCCGGCCTCCAGACTGTTTTTCGTCGCCTCAGATCTTCTTCCCCACCGCCGGCAGCCATGAAAACAACATTACCATCATCAACCGAGCAGATGACCTCGAGGACTACACAGGTCCGCAAGAGAGGTCGCACTCTTTCGTGTCTGCTTATGTTATGCATCACTTAATATTACATGCTACTCTGTCATCCTGTTCACCGATTAGACTCTGAGTCAGCTCCAAACTAATGGTCAAACTTGAGTTTTTAAATGGTTGTGGGGTACATATCGGGGCCGTAATCAATAGTATCTATCTACTATCTGGTTAGTCTCCGGTATCTACTATGAGTTTCATGTTGGGTGGGAAACAAATAGTAAAGAAGCCATTAACTGTAATTTTTAACTGAAGCCCTTATCTGCCTGCTATTATTGGTTTTGGGTCTATCCAGAGGTTGCTACCATCACTCTGGATTTCTGCATGCACTCCTTGCATAATCTCACTATGTTTTATTCCTATGCATGACAGTTATTGTAAACAATGGAACTAAACATGTAGAGCAAATGAGACGAGCCTTGCGTGGCAATAAAATTTCATGCAGGCGTCGCTCCATGGTAGGCGCAAAGGCGGCCCCCCTCCACGCATTTCGGATTGTAATGGAGAGGAAGATATCTGTTCTGAGGGGGATTCAGAAGGAGAAGACAACTCCTATTTACCCCCTGAGGTCTTCGCTCTAACTTGGCATGCTGATGTTGGTTATATCATGCATATGGTGACTTGCATTGCTTACTTTATACATCAAATATGTCATCTGCTTAGTCTAGACATCCTTTGTACGAATGCCATCTGTTTAGTTTATTCATTGTTTATGTGAATTATGCAACGCCATCTTGTTTAGCCAGGCATAATATATGTGAATTTTGCAATGCCATCCAGCTTAGCCAGTCATCTTATATGTAAATTATACCAGACCATACTTTTTTCGTTACATATTACATTTGTCAACAATGTTAGTACATTCAACTGCTCTTCGTGTGCATCAGCCATTTGACACGGTGATGGCAAATTCTGGAGTGAAAACAAGGTCTTCTGTTGTGGGGGAACTGACCCACGGACACCTATGGGGCCGGCGGACCGAGCCCCTTTCGGTTCGGCGGCGGGCGGAGATCGCACGAAGAGCAGATCGAGGCGAAGCACACGAGCAGTTTACCCAGCTTCGGAGCTCTCCGGAGAGATAATACTCCTATTGCTGCATGTCTGATTGTATTGAGTTCTTGCTCGGGAGCGCTGAGTGCTACAGTACACACTAGCTGCTAACGAGACCGAGCGTGAGTGTTTTCTGGCTTCGAATCCCCCCTCTATGTTGCGCATGGGCCTCCTTTTATATGCTCAAGGGGTCACCGATAGGTGGCAACGTAGGCAAGGGTAAAAATGGAAAAAGTGTTGCGGTTGGTACAACTACTTGTACAGTGTATCATACCTAACCCTGACGGCAGGGGACAAAAGCGTCGCCCAAACAGTGCAAAAAGGGACCGTCAGGGACGCCACCGCTTGCCATGATGGTAATCTTGTCAGCGTCGCTTGCCACCGCGCACCGCTGGCTGCACAGCCTCTCGCCACGCGCGCCTGGAAAGGTCCCAGGGCGACACGTTGGTGGATGTGCTGGAGCGCGGGTACAGAGTGGTAGCTTTCCGCGGCAAGTGCCTTGCCACGGTCGTTGTCTTGTCGCGTCCGGAAGCTTGTCGCTCGCCGGGCCTTGCCGGGACGCGTGGCGCATCGCGGCATGTTCCTTGAGATGCCTTGGTTGGCCTTCCCAGCAAGCTCCTCTTGCCGGGGTCTTGTGTCCTTGGCTTGAACACTTTGTTCTTGAATGGCTCCAAAGGAACCACGGAGGACCTTGGCAGTCGCCCAGCAAGCCTTGCCGCGGGGTGCTGCGACTGCCCGTGCACAAGTTCGGGATAATAGGGTACCCCTACTTTAGTACACCGACAGGAGCCCCCGGGCCTGGGCCATACACGGTGCCGAGCGCTGTTGGTCCAGGCCCAAAACAGGGCACGGGCACGCGCGGCCTGGGTTACACCGTATCCTACTCCGTATCCACCGCGCCCTCCCCGAATGGCACGCGTTGAATGCGGCGTCGTGGGAGAGATCGTGGGTGGTTTCTTTTTTCGGAAAGACGGAACGTCCCCCCCCCCTTCTTTATAAGCAGGCGAAACAGGGGCAGTTCGTCCATGTCGCCAGTTGCTGTTCCAATCTCAGAAAACCTCCGCCGCTCTCCCCCTTCTCCCAAGGCTGAAAGAGAGCAGCGCTCCGCCCCCCATCGCTGTCAGCACCACCAACGCCGTCGATCTCCCCCACCACCTCCGCCATGGCTCCGAAAGCCGGCAAGGGGAAAGCCGCGAAGTCGACCGAGGTGTAGCGGCTCGCGGCGCTGCGAAGGGAGCGGACAACCTCCCCCCCCCCCCAGCTCACCGCGAAGGAGCTGAGGGAGTACTACTACCTCTTCTGGTCGACGGAGACGCGAGCGCATCCGCGCATGAAGGTACTCTCCGCCGCCGCTTCGGAACGGGATCCGAATGGATATCCCTTCTTCGCGTTGTTCTTCTACTGCGGGCTCTGCCCGCCTTTCTCTGAATCTTTCTGCGACATTATGAACACCTACGGGTTCCACCTCCTTGACTTCACCCCCAATGCCGTTCTGACCATGGCGGTTTTCGCACATCTCTGCGAAAACTTTGTCGGAGTCCATCCAAATGTAGCTCTTTTCCGCCACTTCTTTATGCCCGAGTTGAGAGAGGGGAGCCTTTATCTGACGGAATCACCTGGATCTCGAGAGCCGGCAAGAAGGAAGCTTATCTGGAGGGAGAGCTCCGCAGCAAGTGGGAGGAATGGAGAGCAGACTGGTGCTGGATTGTCGAGGAGAACCCGCAGCCGTTTACCGCCCAGCGCCAAGCCCCAGTAGCGCGCGGCAACGATTGGAGCAGCGTGGGCCGGAAGACGACAGGCTGAATATTGCCATCACCAGGATCCTTTGCCTCAGGCTTGCCGGGCTCACTGTAGGCGCCGTTGGCGCAGATTTTCTTCGCTGCCGCATCGCCCCCCCTGCAGGAGAGGAGGAGACCCGCCTGGGAGTTTGGGGGTGCGGCGGACATCATGAGGCTGCGCCCGGGCCTCAACTTCAACTTCACTGTCCTGGAACTGGACGCGATGCTCAAAGAATTGTTCAAGCACGACCCTCAACATCCCGAATGGTTCAGGTTGCCGAAGGGTGTCGTTCCGTTGTGTAACAACTCCTCGCTCGACCGCATCCGTGCAATGATGCCGCTTTGCGATTCGCATGGAATTGTCCCAACTTATCAAGAGCCTGCAGACGATGTCGTGCAGGAGTTCTTCGACGGCTTGGTAGAAGTGCTGGTCCGTTCTGATGAGCAGAAAAGCCTCACCCACGACACCACCGATGCGGAGATGCAGCGCATCGCCACTAGGGAGGAAGAGGCAGCGGCAGCCGCTGCCGCGGGCGAGTTTGGATTCACCATGGAGGAGGCAGAGGCAATAGAGGCAGAGGCAGCAGAGGCAGCAGAGGACGCAGAGGCAGCTTGCCGGCGAGGGAGAGCTTGCCGGGCCTGAAGTCGAGTCGAGCGATCCCGCCGAGGGTGCGAGCGGCTCGTCGGAGTCCGACTCCTCGTCCTCCTCATCTTCAGATAGCCTGCCGCAAGCAGAGCCCCCTGCTCCACCAAGAAGGCGCCTCCGCAAGGCCGGGGACGTAGCGGTGCGGCAGATGAGTCAACAGCCGCCGCGCCGGGCGACATGCTCCACCGCGACAAGCACTGTTGCCGCGGGAGTGCCTCACGCCGCTGCGGCAACTAGAGCGGGGTCCTCCCGGACCGCCGCTTCTGCTCCTGCTGCTGCCCTCGCCAAGCGGTTAAGGGAACCCACTCCTCCGCCTCGTCACGCCGAAGGTGGGTCGGACTTCGACCTCTCCGCGCTTAGCTCCGACGAGGAAGAAGAAGAGTAAGATTCTCTGCTATACTTGTAGTTTCTTCAATTCTTGCTATTTTGTCTTGTATCTGATTTGCTTTACTCTGAACCCATTCCTTTTCAGGACTCTGGCCCAGAGAGCGGCAAAGAGAGCCAAGGTCCCGGTGATAGTCATCGAGGACGAACCCACCGCGACAGCAGGGGGTGCGCCTGAGACCACCTTGCCAGACCCAGAAACTATCCCCCAAAGCAGCCCCCAGCGCAGCCCCCAGCGTAAGTATATGGTTTTACTTCCCACTGTTAGGCGCGCATGGGTGCTCTTTCTTTGCTGACATCTGACTATCGGTTTGCGTAGGAGCAGAACAGCCTCACCAGGAGCGCTCTGAAGCCACCCCCAACATGCTATCTGCTGCGACTACACCGCCAAGGGAGGATTCCCCGGCAAGGGAGCATTCTCCGGCAAGGGAGAAGTCTCCGGCAAGGGAGAGTTCTCCGGCAAGGGACAGCACCAGCGATCCCCCGGTGGCGGAGACCGTGACTGCAGAACCCAGCACAGGTAATCCTCTTGCTTGAAAACTTCCCTTGGGTTCTTCTTCTTCTGATTTTCTTTTTGGATATTTGCTTGACTTTTCTCCCTCTTCCGGCCTTCAGATCGACCTGTCACGGAGCCGATGGAGACCGAGGTCGCCGGCGAGTAGAACGCGCACGGCAATACCGACGACGCCGCTGCCACCGAAGAAGCAGCTGACGCTGATGATCCCGCCGGCGAAGAGGCCGCAAAAGCTATCGCCACAGGAGCTGGCGAGGGGTCTGGCGATCGCACTGACGGCCCTGAGGCCGCAGGAGCGTCAGGCGCTACGCCGACCGCCGATCCCTCTGCCGCTGCCGCAGCGTCAGACTCCGAAGAGCCCCAGCCCGGCGCCTATTTGAAGGCCGGCGATGGCGTCTTCATCAAGCTCCCCTGGGCGTCAAGCTCCAGGTCGCCGGTCGAAGGAGAAACCTTGGATGGACAGGTGCTCACCTCTGCAGGGCTGACGCTGCTTGATGCACCGAGAAGCAGTAGCGGCAAGTCTGAGGAGGAGCGGCTGCTGTGGAAGCTGGTGTCGCTCCACCGCGCTCGGCAGGCCAAGCTGGAATCCCGAGAAGCGCTTGTCATGAAGGCAGGAGTGGACATCGAGAAGCACGCGGAGGAGCTCCGGGGATGCAATTAGGAAGCTCTCCGGTCCCTGGCAGAGAAGCGGGAGCAACTCGCTGAGGAGCGGAAAGCCTTCCTCCTCGAGAAGGCTAAAGCTGAAGAACAACAGCGGCTTGCCGCCGAGGAGCTGTTTGCGCGGGAGGGTGAGCTGGCGCAGCGGAATGTCAACCTTGACAGCCATGAGGAGGAGCTTGCCGCGCGCGAGCAAACATTTGGCGGGGCTCTCAAGGAAGTAGAGGATGCTGCCGCAGCTGCTGAGGCTGCCAAGAAGGAGCTGGAGGCGAAGGTGGCGCAGCTGGAGGCCGATCTCAAGGCGAGGGGTGAAGAGCTTGCCGCGCTCAAGTGCGAGCTGCAGGGCAGTCTCGCCGAGAAGGGCAAGGAGCTTAGCGCCGCCAAGGACTCCAATGCAGATCTTGAGCTGAAGCTGGCTACTTTGACCAAGACGCTGGACGGCGCCAGGGAGCAGGAGGTGGCCTTGAAGAAGCAGATCAAGGCCGACGAGGCGTTGCTGGCGAGTGTTGCCGCCACCCAGAACACTTTTAGGGAGAATGTGGAGCACTGGACGGAGGGTCTCGTGGATGTTGCCGCAGCCATCGACAACGAGTTGGCGTAGCTGGGGATGGAGAATTTCGGGTATTCCTCCGATGAGAACCTCCAACCGAGCGCCAAGCTCACCTTGTTCTTCAAAGGCGTGGCGACTGCCCTCCAGCGACTCCGGGAGAGGATCCCAAAGCAGCTGGCCGACGAGTCGCGCACGATCTGCGCGAGAGTTCTTCAAAAGGTGTTGGTGAAGGTGGCTTTCCGCAATCCGGGCCTCATCCTCACCAATGTCCGCAAGAAGCTGTCGCCGGATGCTGATCTGGAAGCGCTCAAGACCCTTGTCGCAACCATTGTGGACAAGGTGAGCGAGATCAAGAGGGTTGAGGGCGATCGCGTAGATTAGGCCGCCCGTTTTCTCCTTTTCTTGTCGCTGCTGGTCATGTTACGAGAACAACTTACTAGAGCTGCGACAAGCTATCTTGTAATATAACTCTATTTTGGCTATCGATTGCTATGTTATTTCCTTTACTCGACTCCTTCCTTTGTATGTTTTTACCCTATGCTTTAAGGGAACTTGCCGGTGCAGGCACCTTAGCCGCGAGCGCTGAGTGCGGAACGTCAGCAGCCTGCTGGCAGTGCCGCAACCGGCAAGAAACCTTGTCGCAACTAGTTGTAGCTCACTTAAGTTGTTGAGCGGACTCGAAACAAAGTAAGGGCGCAACTAGCTACGAGTTGGTTCCTCCGTGCACAGGTTTTCCATACAAAGCACGGTCGTTCGAGGAAGATAACTTAAAAATTTTAAAACTGATTGCTCAAACTTTGGCAACTTAGCTTTTCTGTCGTTTGCGTCCCGGTAAGGCGAAACTTTCTTGAACGACGCCCGGTCCACACCATTATCTTCTCCTTTCCCCCCCGGCAAACTTGTGGGCGAGGGAACCTTCCTTTCTTTGAGAAAGAGAAAGAAGAGAAAATAAAGATATGGAGCCTTACGGCTCATTATTGCTTACCGGGGGTAGGCGCAGCACAAAGTGTCAGATAACACATGCAAAAAATAGAAAGCATGAAATTGACAAGATGCGCGGAGCACATGAGCTTTACTTATGCACGGGGTCTGCGCCCGGCTTTGTACAAAGGATTACATGCAACAGCGGCAAGACTTGTACAAAAGGTGGTTGCTGGAACAGGTTCTGGCAACCGCGCCTTACGGGTAAAACTTACGAAGATGCTCAATGTTCCAGGAGTTGCTCACCAGAATGCCATCTTCGGTCTCAAGGCGGACAGCGCCAGGCCTAGTGACTCGTTTCACCCGGTAAGGGCCTTCCCACTTCGGCATCAACTTGTTGGAATTCTTGGCGGACTGAACGCAGCGAAGAACAAGGTCGCCTTCCTCGAGACTTCTGGCATTAACTTTGCGGCTATGGTAGCGGCGCAAAGCTTGCTGGTATCGAGCAGCTCGTACAACAGCCTGAAGACTGTCCTCCTCAAGGAGCAGCGCGTCATCTTGCCGCAGCTGCTCTTGCTCAAGCTCATCATAAGCGAGCACTCGAGGTGACCCGTACACGAGTTCCGTGGGGAGAACTGCCTCTGCTCCATAGACTAGAGCGAAAGGTTTCTGGCCAGTGGCTCGATTTGGCGTCGTCCTGATCGACCAAAGAACTACCGGCAGCTCCTCAATCCAGTTCTTTCCACACTTGTGCAGCCTGTCGAAAGTCCTGGTCTTGAGCCCGCGCAGCACTTCAGCATTTGCCCTCTCCGCTTGACCGTTGCTTCTCGGATGAGCAACAGAAGCGAAGCAGACCTTGGTGCCAAGATCTTGGACGTACTGCATGAAGGTGCGGCTCGTGAATTGCATGCCGTTGTCGGTGATGATCCTGTTAGGGATCCCGAAGCGGCAAACAATCGACCTGAAGAACTTGACTGCTGACTGTGCTATCACCTTCCTCACTGCTTCCACTTCTGGCCACTTTGTGAACTTGTCGATTGCGACGTACAAGTACTCAAAGCCCCCGACAGCTCGGGGAAAGGGGCCGAGGATGTTGAGCCCCCAGACCAAAAATGGCCAGGATAAAGGGATCGTCTGGAGAGCTTGAGCTGGCTGGTGTATCTGCTTGGAATGGAACTGGCATGCTTCACACTTGGTTACTTGTGCAGTTGCATCCTGGAGGGCTGTCGGCCAAAAGAAACCTTGCCGGAACGCTTTGCCGGCAAGTGCTCTTGCGCCAATGTGGTGACCACATATGCCTCCATGTATCTCTGCCAACAGCTTTTGTTCGTCTTCCCGGTGAATACACTTCAATTTCATACCGTTGAGTCTTCTTCTGTACAGTGTGTTGTCGACAAACTGGTACATACTTGACTGCCGGGCTACTCTTTCCGCTTCTTCTTGCTCTTTGGGAAGTTCTCCTGTCTGAAGGAAACGGACAATTTGTTGTGCCCATGCTGGAGCTTGCGGCTCGACAACAAGGACTAAAGGCACACCTGCTGCTGCGGGAACATCCGCTTCTCGGCGAGAACCTGCGGCTCAGCCGGAGCTTGACGTTCCCTGGCAAGCTTGCCAGAGCAAAACTTGTCGGGAGCGTCTGCTTCAACGGAACAAACCCTAGGGCTTGCCCGAGCAGACTGCTCCTCAGCACCCTTGGTGTTGATCTTGGGGACCTTCTTGGCGGCGGCTTCGGGGAGCTCTGCCGGAAAATTGTCACTAGAAATCAACTTCCTCTTCTTGCTCTGCCCAGTTGATGGCGTTACAGACGGTTGAGTCAGTTTGAGCACAAAGATCTCTGGTTCCACAGGTAACTTAAGTGCGGCGCACTTCGACAGGCCATCAGCAATGTCATTCTGAGCTCTTGGAACATGTTCCATCTGTAGGCCGTCAAAGTGCTCTTCTAACTTTCTCACTTCATCAACGTAAGCTTCCATCAACGGACTCTGATAATTCTTGTTCACTTGGCGGATGACAAGCTGTGAGTCACCCCTTACAATGAGCCTCTTGATCCCTTGGTCTGCTGCGATCCTGAGACCGGCAAGCAAACCTTCATACTCTGTGGTATTGTTTGTTCCTTGCTCCTTGGGAAAGTGCATCTGGACTACGTACTTGAGGTGCTCTCCGGTGGGCGCAAAAGTAGCACGCCCGCACCGGCGCCTTGCAGCGAGAAGGCACCATCAAAGTACATTAGCCACTCTTCGCTTGCTTCCTTGACGGGGATGCTCGTTTCTGGAATTTCTTCATCAGGCGTTGGCGTCCACTCTGCTATGAATTCTGCCAATGCTCTGCTCTGGATAGTTGAAGTGCTTTCAAACTTGAGGCCAAAGCTTGACAGTTCTAGTGCCCACTCGACAATCCTGCCTGTTGCTTCTGGATTTTGCAGTATCCTCTTCAGCGGAAAACGAGTGACAACTGTGATCTCATGTGCTTGGAAGTAATGGCGTAGCTTTCTCGAGGCCATGAGAAGGCCGAAAAGCAATTTCTGCACACCAGAGTACCTTGACCTAGCCCCCTGCAGAAGGGAACTGACAAAGTAAACTGGGCGCTGCACCATTCTCTTCTGTATCTCCTCACACGCCTGCGCAGATCCATCTTTCTCGGGACTAGAGCTTGTCGGTGAAGTCCCCTGCTTGTCGCTGGATGCATCTGCCGTGGTTCCTGGCTCATCATCCGCCTCCCTCTCCGCTACTAATGCATCACTAACCACTTGATATGTTGCCGCTAGATACAGCAGCAACTTCTCTTGTGGCTTAGGTGCGACAAGTGTTGGAGTGGAGGACAGGTATCTCTTTAAGTCCTGCAGCGCAGCCTCTGCTTCCGGAGTCCATTTCATTGGACCTGCCTTTTTCAATATTTTGAAAAACGGCAGGGCGCGCTCAGCAGACCTAGAGATAAACCTGTTGAGAGCAGCCACGCAACCGGCAAGTCTTCGTACATCCTTGACGCGCTTTGGTGCTTCAATCTGCTCAATGGCCTTGATCTTGTCGGGATTGGCTTCAATTCCCCGCTGAGACACGAAGAACCCGAGAAGCTTGCCGGAGGGGACTCCAAACACACACTTCTCGGGGTTAAGCTTGAGGTTGATCTTGCGCAGATTTGCAAAGGTTTCGTCTAAATCCTGAATCAGAGTTGCCTTGTCCTTGCTCTTGACCACTATGTCATCCATGTAGGCTTCCACATTTCTGTGCATTTGTGGCTCAAAAGCGTCATGGACTACCCTTGCAAATGTTGAACCAGCATTCTTTAAACCGAAAGCCATCCGTATGAAACAGTATGTGCCACATGGAGTGATGAATGCGGTCTTCTCCTCATCCTCTTCTGCCATGAAGATCTGATGATATCGTGAGTATTTGTCAAGAAATGAAAGCAAATCACATCCAGCCGTGGAGTCAACAATCTGGTCAATGCGCGGTAAGGGAAATGGGTCTTTGGGACAAGCTTTATTGACATCGGTAAAGTCGATACAAAGCCTCCATTGCCCGTTTGCCTTGCGCACGACTACAGGATTGGCCAACCACGTAGGATGGAGCACTCCTCTGACAAGGCCTGCTGCTTCCAATTTCTTGATTTCTTCTGCAATGAATTCTTGGCGCTCCACTGCTTGTTTCCTGACCTTCTGCTTGACGGGCCGCGCATCAGGACAGACGGCAAGATGGTGCTCGATTACTTTCCTGGGAACACCGGGGATGTCAGACGGTTGCCACGCAAACATGTCGACGTTCGCCCGCAGGAAAGCAACGAGCCCGCTTTCCTATTTAGGGTCGAGAGTGGCACTGATGGTGAAGGTGCCACCAGTGCCGTCCTCCTTGGCAGACACCTTCTTGGTCTCTGGCGGAGCTGCCATTGCCTTCTTATGCTTGCCGGTGGAGCTCGATGGTGCGTCCTCGACGGTAGCGCAGCACTCCGAAGAGGTGCGCTTGCCGGAGTGGGCATCAGAACTCTTGCCGGACTTGGTCTTCTTCTTCCCCCCGGGAGCTTCAACGGCAAGTGACTTGCGATCCACTGCGGCTGCTGCTTCCCGGTAGATCTTGTCGGCGTAGATAAGAGCATCCTTCTTGTCGTCAGGGACAGAGATGACACTTATCGGGCCCGGCATCTTCAGCATGTTGTATGCGTAGTGAGAGTCTGCCATGAATTTGGTGAGTGCTGGACGGCCGAGTATCCCATTGTAAGGCAATGGAAAGTCAGCAACGTCAAAAGTGACCCTCTCAGTCCTGAAGTTCGACTCGCTGTCAAATGTCACCGGCAACGTGATCTTTCCCTTCGGCTTGCTCCTTCCCAGATTGATTCCTTGGAATGTGCCGGTCTCTTCGAGCTCGCTGTCAAGGATCTGGAGTTTCTGGAGTACCGTGGAGGAGATCAGGTTCAAGACGGCCCCGCCGTCAACTAGCATCTTAGTGACCTTGAGGTTGCGGATAGTTGGTGAAACCAACATCGGCAAGCACCCGACCGTAGTTTATGCGATCAGGGTGGTCCTCAATATCAAAGATGATAGGCGTGCTGGACTATTTCAGAGGCTTGCGTGACTCGATGGGTGGTTCTGCCGCATTGACTTCTCGCACCCACTGCTTGAGCTGGCAGTGTGAAGTATGCAGAGAAGCACCGCCGTCAACGCACAGGACCTCTGTGGCTTTCTGGAACTCCTGCTCACTGGTCCCGTCATCATCCATATCTTCATCGTCGTCGTCATCTTCATCCTTGTCACGGCCGCGGGGAGGTCTGTCTCCTTGCCACTGCTTGGCCTTGCCGCGGCGTCCTCCTCGACCGGGGCGTTTCTTGCCGGATCCTCCAGTACCTTCTTGGGCCTTCTCCTTGTCGCGTCGCTCGTATTCAGCCTTTTGCTGCTCGACAAGCTTCTCGACCTTCTTGCAGCTCTGGAGGTCATGGCCCTTGGTGCGGTGGATCTTGCAGTACTGCTTGTCGGTGCCGTCCTTCTTGTCGGTGACCGCCACAGCGTTCTTGGCGCTACCTTCGTTGCCGGACTGCTCAACGACTAGCACATCTTTGCCTTTCTTCTTCCTGTTGTTCCGCCGCCGGTTTTTCTTTGCCGGGGCCGCATCCTCGCCGTCAGATCCTCCTGCTCCTGTATTCTCTCCGGGGAGTTTCCTCCCTTCCTCAGCATGTGCACACTTGTCGGCCAGGGCGTATAGCTCACTGACTTCTCTGATCTTGCACATCGCCATCTCCTCCCGCATCCTGCGGTTTCGCACGTTCTGATGGAACGCGCTGATGACCGCGGCAGGGTGGACATCTGGGATGTTGTGCTGTACACGGCTGAATCTCTGAATGTACTTGCGCAGGGGCTCTCCTTCCTTCTGGGCGAGCAGATGAAAGTCGCTCTCTTGGCCATGAGGCTTGTGGCCGCCTGTAAAGGCACCGACAAACTGATGGCATAGATCTGCCCACGAGGATATGGAGTTGTCCGGCAAGTGCATGAGCCAGGACCTGACTTTGGGCTTGAGTACCAGCGGGAAGTAGTTGGCAAGGATCTTGTCGTCCCGCCACCCAGCAGCTTGCACCGTGATGGTGTAGATGCTGAGGAACTCCGACGGATGCGACTTGCCGTCGTACGTCTCTGGTACGTCTGGTTTGAAATTCTTCGTGCTAGGCCACTGGACTTGCCGTAGCTCACGAGTGAACGCAGGGCAACCTACCGCGTACGGCAAGTCACCTGGTTCCCCTGGCGCATGCATGTCGACAGAGGGCCCAGCTTGCTGGTCCGATTGACGCCGCGCTTCTCTTCGACGCTCGATGCGAGTACGAGCGTCTTCTTGCTGTCATTCGTGAAGAACTTGGCGCTGATCACGACGAGCTCATGGATCTGATGATGTGGTGGAGTCACTATCGAGGTGGATCTGGCGAGTTGGCGATCTTGGCCTTCGGGGTGGAGAGTGCACGGTAGTTGCACCCCCACCGGCTTTGTCGCCATCGGCTCGCGCCTGGCAGTCTTGCCGCGGCTGCGATGTACTCGGCTGCCGTGGAGTGTCGCCGTTGGCAAAGCCGATGAGACTCTGAATGGTGGCCCTCCATTCGTCGATCTTGTCTGCCGTTGGAGGGTAATCCAGGAGCAGTTGATCTTGTGCCAAAGCTTCTGCTGGAGTGTTGGGTGGCAGTGGCGAACGGTGCGAGGAACGGGATATAATCGGACTTCTAACTATGTTAGAAGGAGCAGTATCCCATCCAGGCGACCGTGTCTTGCTCGTGCCAGCATGTTTGCGTGCATGCTGGTCTTGAGCGCCCCGAGATCCACCAGCTCGATCTTGGTCCAACGAACGTATGGTACCGTGAGTACCATGACGCTGTCGGTCCCGCGCCTCCTAAGATGGGCGCGGTGCATGTACGGACGCCAAGGTCTGCGCAGCGTTGTCCTTGGACCTGGCAGCACCGTGAGTTCCCTCGTCGACGCCCATTCTTCCGCCGGCGTCTACCCCACCACCTGTTTGCTCCGGTGGCGGTGGGATCGACGTGGACGGAGCAGCCACCTCCGAGGCCTTCTTCTTCGGCGGCATGTCGATGAAGAAGATGAAGATCTAGCTCGTCTGAACGCTGGATTAGGTTCACATAGCCTCGACGCCCCCTACCTGGCGCGCCAAAGATGTCGTGGGGGAACTGACCCACGGACACCTATGGGGCTGGCGGACCGAGCCCCTTTCGGTTCGGCGGGGGGCGGAGATCGCACGAAGAGCAGATCGAGGCGAAGCACACGAGCAGTTTACCCAGCTTCGGAGCTCTCCGGAGAGATAATACTCCTACTCCTGCATGTCTGATTGTATTGAGTTCTTGCTCGAGAGCGCTGCGTGCTACAGTACACACTAGCTGCTAACGAGACCGAGCGTGAGTGTTTTCTGGCTTTGAACCCCCCCTCTACGTTGCGCATGGGCCTCCTTTTATATGCTCAAGGGGTCACCGACAGGTGGCAACGTAGGCAAGGGTAAAAATGGAAAAAGTGTTGCAGTTGGTACAACTACTTGTACAGTGTATCATACCTAATCCTGAAGGCAGGGGACAAAGGCATTAAATGCCCGTCTGCGTTGCCCAAACTGTGCAAAAAGGGACCGTCAGGGACGCCACCGCTTGCCACGATGGTAATCTTGTCAGCGTCGCTTGCCACCGCGCACCGCTGGCTGCACAGCCTCTCGCCACGCACGCCTAGAAAGGTCCCAGGGCGACACGTTGGTGGATGTGCTGGAGCGCGGGTACAGAGTGGTAGCTTGCCACGACAAGTGCCTTGCCGCGGTCATTGTCTTGTTGCATCCGGAAGCTTGTCGCTCTCCGGGCCTTGCCGGGACGCGTGGCACGTCGCGGCAAGTTCCTTGAGATGCCTTGGTTGGCCTTCCCGGCAAGCTCCTCTTGCCGGGGTCTTGTCTCCTTGGCTTGAACACTTTGTTCTTGAATGGCTCCAAAGGAACCACGAAGGACCTTGGCGGTCGCCCGGCAAGCCTTGCCGCGGGGTGCTGCGACTGCCCGTGCACAAGTTCGGGATACTAGGGTACCCCTACTCTAGTACACCGACATCTTTAGAGCAGACTATGCTATCTGATGAAGCGCATATCTCGCTGGTTACAGATAGCTCCTTAGAGGAGGATTCAGAGACAGATGACCTGTCCTATTCCCCCCCGAGGTGTATGCTATAACTTGGCAGGGTTATGTTGCTCATATCATGCGTATGGTGTCTCGCATTGCTATGTCATTTGATTAGTTTAGACATGCTTTGTGTGAATGCCACCTGTTTAGTGTCTAATTACCATATATGTGAATTATGCATTGCCATCTTGTTGCAAGACATTATATATGTGAATTATACAATGCTATCTTGTTGCAAAGGCATTATATATGTGAATTATGCAACGCCATGCCAATCATCATGTATGTGAATTATATCATGCTATCACTTTTTTGTATTATGTGTTCCATTTGTTGACAACATTTGTATATTCAACTACTCTTCCTATGCATCAGCCATTTGAAGTGGTGATGGAAGTATCTGGAGTGAAAACAAGGTATTCAGAGTAGACAATGCTACCTGCTGAAGCAGTCATCTTGCTGGTTACGAGAGCTCCTCAGAGGAGGATTCAGAGACTGATGACCAGTCCTATTTCCCCCCTGAGGTCTATGCTCAAACTTGGCAGGGTTATATTACCCATGTCATGCATGTTGTCTTGCATTGCTTAGTTTTTACATCATATATGGATTGCCATCTGCTTACTTGCTTACTATATAAATCATATATTAGAATTATATCATGCCATCATGTTTACATAGTACATACACACCATCTATCTGAGGACGCTTGATATTCACCCCCTTTATAGAGGGGCCGAGGCCTATCCCTCTTTCCTACCACGCTTGCACCTTTCCGCATCTCGAGCTCCAACACCCGAAGCCCAAGCTTAGGCACTTCAGATCTTTAATCATGTCCGGATCCAACCTCCAGGGCAGGTCATCCCTACTCCCGAGCCCAACGAGAGCATCGTATTTGTTTCTCGCTTCCTCCGTGGCTTAGGCTTCACCCTTGATCCCTTTGTGAGAGGGCTCATGTTCTATTACGGGCTAGATTTTCATGATCTAGCTCCACACCCATCCTTCACATCTCGTCGTTTATCGTCGTGTGCGAATCCTTCCTCCACATCACCACGCACTTCGGCTTATGGCTCAAGACCTTCAATGAAAGCCGAAGGTGATCGAGGGGAGACACGCGGAGTGTGGAGGTGCTGCGATAAGCAGAAACACTAATGCCCCATAGCCAGAGGGCTTCTTCCCGGAGGTGTCCGATCTATGGCAGCGGAGGTGGTTATACATCACGGCTCCCAAAGGCATAAAGTGGGTGGCTGACCCCGACTTCCGCTCGGGCCCTCCGCCTCAACTGGCGTCATGGGCCAACGTGGGACTGGATTGGGGGCCTGCTAATGACGTACCGACATTGCAGAGCCGCACTTGGGAGCTTCTTGAGAGGGACATTAGTCTTGTCAGTGTAATTCAGGTAATGCTAGTCCTATGGATCTTGCCGTACAAACGTCGGCATCTCCGGATGTGGGAGTTCAACCTGGAAGGTCCATGAACTATTCAGCACTTCTTCGGCATGACGCTCGAAGGGATGTGTAAGTTATTCTTCGGACTACAAGTAAAGTGTCCGGACACCACCGAGGATGCGGGCCTGAGCTGCAACCGCCCAGATACCCAAGTAAGTAACCTGGAAACCGAACACTTTTTTTATATTTATCATAACATTATTCTGAAAACCATCCGCGGCCAGGATTGACTCAGCAAGGCGGAGAGAATCAGGTGCCCGGCACCGCTTCCCGAAGGCTCGCCTAGTCCTACCATAGCCAGGATGCTTAGTCGTGTGCTAAGTCAAGTGCCCTCGGGGAAAGACTAAGGGAAGAATAGAGAAGCAGAGCTTCACACATTGCACATCCAAACCGGGGGAATTACTATCTCCACGGAGGAGGATAGTCGGGGAGGGGAATCTATGGTCTCCTCCCCCTGCGGGAAGAAGAGGGCCGCCTCCGAAGACTTGGAGACGGAGGTGCCCAAACAAGGGAAGAAAACTTCACCAGGGGGCCCTGCCACGGAGGGCGTCCTCACCGCGCCATGCCCGTAAACGGGCCAGCCCTCAGCCAAGCTGAAAGTTAATCGTAAATACAAAGCTACTGCTTCCTCCTCCGAGAACAATAACCAGGATCCATTCTTTGCAGTTTGGCTAGCAGCTCTTCTCGACAGAGTTCGTCTTCGGGCGATCTTCTTCCGGAGATGATGGACAGTGAAACACCACCTGCCTCTCTGCCTCATGGGGCGCGTGACCCCGAGGTGTCATCACGGAGGAGTCCAGATTCACCAAGGCCAGAAGCTAATACTTCGACCGCCCTGAGCCCGGAGTGTTCGGCTCCCATGGGGGGCAATCAGAAGGGTCTGGCATAGTTCGGCAACCGGCCGGACACGCTGACGGGCCTTCTAGAGCAAGCTGCTCTCTCGGAGGATCACCGTTCATTAATGAGCACGGAGCTTGAGAAGATTTTATCCACCACAAGCGGGTTGAATGAAGCTTTTAGAAGCCTGCTCAAAGGCTTTGAGGTATATAATGAAATACGTAATTTTATGGTTGTGGTGCACGCGCTAGGTGTGCTCCGTATAGATAGTAGCCCCTGAGACTCTGGTTGCCAGCCCTAGGCGACAAACGGAGGATCACACTCTTGAGTAATGATCGCACTACATTGATGCACAGGTGGCTAAGGGTCCGGCGGCCAACCGGACCGCTGAGGTCACCGAACTGAGGCGACAGATTGAAGTTGTGGACGCCAACATCACGCTCGTGAACGAGCGGCTTAACAAGTTATAGAGTATGTGCTCTGTTTTCCTTGTTTTATAGGAAATAGTAAGCGGAGCATAATGTTAATGTGATATGCTTCAAGTGCAGGTGGAGCTGCTACCGTGGAGGCCCTGAGGGCAGAGCTTGCCCTAGACAAGGAACAAGCCCGGGCTAGCAATGCGGCTGCCCTAAAGGCGGCCGAAGAATTGAGAGCTGAACATGCTGCTCATCGCCGAAGCGAAGATAAAATAGCCGAGATGGCTGTGGAGCTGAAAAATGCCACCGGCCGGTATGAGCTCCTTGAAAAGGAGAATCAGGCGAAGTCGGCTAACCTGAAGAAGGCCCTTGATGCGGCCAAGGAGGCGCGTTCTGAAATAAGGGATGCGCGGGAGGAGCTTCGATAGGCCAGAGAAATCGCAGCTGGAAGCCCCAATTTGTTGTAGATGAAGTTCTTAGATCCAAAGTACGCTCCTCTGGATCGGTGCTGCAGATGCATATGCGGATCTGGCAAAAACTACGACTAATGCGACCAAGTTTTTCGAGGATCAAAAAGATAGTGAAGTAAAAAGGCTGTTTTGGTCGCAATTCAGTACTCCAACGCGCCCGTTACCATTGAGTGAAAGGATGGCCGTTGTGGCCGAGCTCCATAGGTTGTCCGGTGTTGCAATGAGGTATGTAATAGACCATCTATGGCCAAAGGGACAGAAGCCGGATAGTTATTTTGGTTTAGTGCAACAATTCCTTGGCGCCGTATCATGAATCGATGCCATGAAGAGGTCGGCGTGCATAGAGGGTGCGCGGATGGCTCTTGCCCGTGTTAAAACATATTGGGCAGATATGGAGGCCACCATCATTGCAACCCAGAATCCTGCGGGAAGCCAGGATCCGACCGAGCACTACTTGGAGCATGTAACAGAAGGTGCTCGTTTAATAGAGGCCCAGTGCTCGAAGAATGTCATGTTCGAGTGACAAATCGTTCCGTTTTAAAAACAATTGTATTTTAATTATAGAGGCTATGTTTATACTTTCGCCTGAAAGTGTTATTGTGCCTCCTGTGCGGTCGTTTGATGTATATATAACCTGAAAGTTAGCAGTCGTTGGGTTCAGCCCCCACACATACAATGCGGGGGTGTTTGAAAAAATGTGCGTAATCACACTTGATCCAACGTCGAACTAGGCAACCGGACTATATAGCTTTAACGCTTCCACTTAGCCATAGGAGTTTGACGGTGGGGCTACTATGTAGCCTCTAGTACCTTCACGTGCATCCGGATACGGGCGCGTGTGTACATGACCGGGAAACGGTCCTTCGTTAATGCGCAGGAATCCTAACAATTCCGATGAGTCCTCGAGTGGTTGACTAGTCTCTCGCTATATCATGACAGTCAGTTTTCGGCTTTCTCTACCGAGGTGCTCATCCAGAATAACCAGGGCACAATCGCAGTAGTTCTCCTTTGGCCGCCTTAGCCGATATAAGCGGAATGTAAAGCGGCAAACCCAGGAGCCGGGCAAACCAAACATTTGACCAAAGACATGATTCGAAGCAGATGCATATAAGGCCAAACTCGCGACGCCGAACACTCACGAAGGTATTCGGACTTTGTAACATATACTGGGCTGAGTAGCGCCCTTGATTATAAACCCTGTATTTCCAGGTAAGTGCATTAGTCTATCGTGGTGAAATGCGAATAACGCTAGTATCCCCTGTGGGTGTATTGAGTACCCATGGGATGTCAGGCAACAAGAGACAATAAAGAAGGCATACACAGGGGCTTAATCTAAAGAGAAACCTTTGAGCGGGGCCCTGCTGCACATCTGCGCCTTTGTCTCTGTTGTGCCGTGTTCTTGGAGGGTATCGCAGGAATGGTGTCTATAGAAAGGAAAACTCATGTAAAAGATTATGACGTAAGCGTGCGAAGAGTTGGTTATTATCAATGGATAGTAGAAGTGTAAGACATTGGCCTGTTAATAAGGTCAAGTCAAAAAGGTGGGCTTTATTGCATGTTTGCAGCCCCTGGTGCCCTCTATGGGATTATGTTTATAGCACTCAACTCAGTTTTATCTGGGCTGTTACCGACAGTGGTGCGCTGGACTCATCTAACTGTGTCCGTGGTCTTAACGACCGATCATGCGTTCTGATAGGAGAGGTCGCTTAGTGTCTGGCTTCTAGAGTCGCCGCATACTCTTCCGTACATAAGGAACGCTCTGTATTTCCGCTAACAGTTATGACGCCACGTGGACCAGGCATCTTGCGTTTAAGGTAGGCAGAGTGCGGTACTGCATTGAAGCGGGCGAATGCCGTTCTTCCGAGCAATGCATGATAACCACTTTGGAGAGGAGAGATGGTGAAGAGTAATTCTTCGCTTCTGAAGTTGTCTGGAGAACCGAATGTCACCTCTAATACGAGGGAGCCCCTGCAGCGGGCCTCAACGCCTCGTATCACCCCTTCAAAGCTGGTGTTACTTTGGCTGATTCTGGATGGGACTATCCCCATCCTGCGAATAGTGTCCTCATATATTAGATTGAGACTACTTCCGCCGTCCATGAGGACACGAGTGAGATGGCATCTGTCGATTATTGGGTCGAGCACCAAGGTAGCCGATCCTCCATGCCACACACTAGTCGGGTAGTCCCTGTGATCAAAGGTGATCGGGCAGGCCGACCAGGGGTTGAGTTTGGGGGCGATGGGCTCTACAGCGTATGCGTCTCTGAGCGCGCGTTTGTGCCTTCTCTTGGGTATGTGAGTCGTGTAGATCATGTTTACTATTTTTACCTCTGGTGGGAATATTTCTGTCCCCCAGTGTTCGGCTGGCCAGGCTCATCCTCGTCTTCACTTGGTGTTTCCCTTTCCTTGTGTTCGGAATTTAACTTGCTGGCTTGCTTAAAGACCCAGCATTCTCTGTGAGTGTGGTTCGCAGGTTTTTCGGGGGTGCCACGAATTTGGCACAATCTGTCCAGTACTTTGTTCAGGTCGGTCGGTCCCTCGTTGTTGCCATTAAATGGCTTCTTTTGTTGACCGGGTCGAGAGCTCCTGAATCCGGAGTTGAACGCCGTGTTGTCCGGACTTTCTTCCTTGTTTCGACGCTTGTTTTTGTTGCACCGTGGCTTCCCGTTGCCACCCCTAATTACGGATGTGCCCGGGTTGCTGGTGCCTCTACGGGACAACCAGCTGTCTTCACCCATGCAAAAGCGGGTCATAAGGCTTGTTAAGGCTGCCATCGTCCTCGACTTTTCTTGGCCGAGGTGTCTGGCGAGCCACTCGTCTCGGATACTGTGCTTGAAAGCCGCAAGGGCTTCGGCATCCGGACAATCGACAATTTGATTCTTCTTAGTGAGAAATCTATTCCAAAGCTTACGGGCGGACTCTTCGGGCTGTTGAATTATGTGACTTAAATCGTCAGCGTCCGGAGGTCGGACATAGGTCCCTTGAAAATTGGCCCCGGGCGGGGGAGGCGTGTTTGGTTCGTTTCCCGGTGGATCTGGTTCACCCGGATCGGATCTGGCCGGCGTTGACTCCAGCGAGGGAGCAGCTCGCCGGCGACGGCGGGCGGGTGGGACCGCGACCGGAGACAGCAAGGTGACGACGGGATGACGTGGGGCGGTGGCGCGGGAGGCCGGTGAAGCTGCGGAGGGAGAGGCGCGGCGCTCCGGCGCGGCAAGACAGCGGCGGAGGGCGGCGAACTCCCGGCGGATGGCGGCGGAGCTGGAGCACGCCGGCAGCAGCGGGCGGACGGGGCTCGGGCAGCGCGGAGGAGCCGGGGGAGTGGGCTGGCGGCGGCGGCCGACCGAGCCGGAGGGCCGCGGCTGGGCCCGGCGGGCTTCGGCGGCGTGTGGGACGGCGAGGGACAGGTGGCGGCGTTTGATTCAATGAGGGCGGCGGCGTGGACATGTCCGGCGGGGTCCGGACGTGTCCGGCTGCGGGAGGAGGAAGAAGCTCGGGTTTGGACGCAAATTTCGGGGGAGGGGACTATTTTTTAGGTAGAGGGAGCTAGGAGGGTCCAAATGGGGTGCGGTTTTCGCCCACACAATCGTGATCGAACGACCAAGAGCATGGACGGGGTTTGGATTGGCTCATGGGCTGTGGTGAAGAGGGGCTGGGCTGCAAAGAGAGAGGGGTTATGGGCTACGCAGTTAAACATTGGGGCATCAAACGACCTCCAAATGGAACAAAATTTGACGGGTGGTCTACCGATGATATACCAAGGCCACTAGGCAAATCTCAGCCCATTTCGAGAACGTTTTTCAGGTCTGAGAGGTGCGACGGGCGCGTGCGAGTGTGGCTGGACTCAGAACAGACAACGGAGAGAACCGGGGAAACCTGAACAAATGCAAGTTTTGAAAAACATGCAGATGAAATGAAGATGATGACATGGCAAAATGCAACACGCAAGCAAATGGCATGGCAACAATGACGAATAGTCGGAAGACACCTGGCGCATCGGATCCAGGGCGTTACAGGTAGCTCTACTCCACATCCTCATCCATGGACTCCTTAGACTCCTCCTCATGATCATCATCCCCATGTCCGTAAGACTCCTCAATCTCCACATCATCATCAGCAGCAGGAGCACGGCGAGCAAAGATGGCAGTGTTGGAATCGTCAAAACCGGTCCAGTGCTACTTGTGAGCTGCGTTGGGATTTTCCCCAAAGAGGAAGAGTGAAGCAATAAACTAGAGGATAGTATTTCCCTCAGTAGAGAACCAAGGTTATCGAACCAATAGGAGATCCACACAGACAAAGGTCAATATTAGCTACACACAGAAACAAAATACTCGCACCCAACACAGGCAAGAGGGTTGTCAATCCCCTTATACTCGTTAATTGCAAGGATTAGTTCTGATAATAGTGGCCATATAAATTGTTAAAGAAAATAAATTTGATCAAGCCTTTTAGTGTTTTTGTAAATTTGTTGAATGGACCTGGGGGCCATAGATTTCACTAGAGGAATCTCTCTCAAGAACATAGCAAACATTGAGTACTATTGGGCAATTTATATAAAAGTGTATAGTTATGATGTTATTCATGGCATGATCAGTACATAGGCATTATGTCTGTGACAAGTACACTAAAATGATTCTACATCTACTACTACTAATCCACCCCTCGACCACTATGCAGCATGCATCTTAAGGTATTAAGTTCATAACAAACAGAGTAATGCTTGAAGCATGATGACATAATGTAGACAAAATAAGATCAATCAATATGATCAAACCTCTCCATGTTAACCTTAGTAGCAACAATACAAATACGTGCCTCGCTACTCTCTTGTGAAAGAGTGAGGACACCAAAAGATTGAACCTACTACTATGCACCACTTCCACTGAAGATCTAGTCATCAACTTGGCCAAAGAAAACGCATAGATCAGAGAGCATTACATAGGTATAACAAGCACACATAATAAAGTTCAGAATATAACTCAATTACTTTCAGTGAACAATCAGATCATAAACCCACAATTCATCGGATCCCAACAAACACACCGCCAAAGAAGATTACGTCTAATAGAATTCCGAGGAGAACATTGTATTGAAGATCAATGAGACAGAGAGAAAGCCATATAGCTAATCACTATGTACTCGTAGATCCCGTGGGAACTACTCACGCATCATCGGAGGTGCAACAAGGTTGATGTAGAAGCCATCCATGATCAATTTTCCCCCTCCGAAACAGTACCGGTGGAGGCCTCCAGATGGGATCACAGAAGAACTGAGGCGTGCGGTAGCGGAATAATTGTCTTGGGTCTCACTCGTGTGGTTTCTGGATTTCAGGGAATGTATATGCTTGGAATTACATCAAATGGAGTTGCGAGCCCCCCCCCCCCCCCCCCCCGAGGGGGGCACCGTGTGATCTTGTGCCTCTCTTGTGCGGTATCTAGTCCCCTCCTGGAGCTTCTAGGGTCCCTTCTGGTCTGAAAATATCTCTATAAAGTTTCATCGTGTTTGGACTTTGTTTGATATGATTTTTTTGCGAAACAATAAAATAGGAAAAAACAGGAACGTGCACTAGGCTCTAGGTTAATAGGTTAGTTCCCAAAAATGATATGAATTTGCATATAAAGCATACAAGATTGATAGTATAATAGCATGAAAAAATAAAAAAATATATAGATATGTCGGAGACGTACCATCCGGTGTTGTTCTTGGAGATCCAACCTGGCCTCCTCAGATATTATCTTCTTCTCAAAACTACTAGGAACCTTAGTGTCTATCGTGTGCATCATCACACTGGTACAACGAGCTACTATACAAATGGTTTCTAACCCCTTCCTGCGACTGCATTTTAAATCGACGCCTAGTGAGTGCGGTCAATAGGGGCTTCTTCCCACATGACCTAGAAACCGTCGGGGATAGATCCTCCTGTCACACATGCTGCACAAAATGAGCTCGTGTGCGATCGGGCTAAACATCACATATAATTATATAGGCCCAATCGTTTCCGTTCGTAGGTACATCCCACAGAGTGATTCCTAGAGAAACATTTCCCTTCGTCTGCATAACCAACACAGTCAATCCACAAAAAACTTTTCCGTTCGTCTACATAACACACACAATGAATTCCAGAGATGGTCAAAGGCGCTGAAGGTAAAAGGCGTTGAATCCCAGAGACGGATACTTCACGAGGAAGGTCAAAGGCGCTAGGCGCCTCATCACTGCGTGGAGGTGGCCCGATAAGCTCTAGCATGCCACCGATGAGGAGCTCCGGTGGGCACCCAACGAAATAGCAAGATCATTCGCGCTCGTCCGCAAGCAAGAGGAAGATCGGTAAGTCAAGCGCTGCAAGGCGGAGGAGGCAGAGTACTGCCTTCATGCTGGGAAGACGCCACGCATCAGGGACCTGCTGGCAAGGGGCTGCTGGAATACTGCCCCAGGAGGGATTATTAGTTTTAGTATTGTTCATTCTCAATTTTATGCATTGTACCTAGTAGTTAAGTATCATCACATATATGTCATTATATTATATATATTCTACGATGAACTAATGGACAATTAATATATATTATGAATTCCATTTTCTATCTGCTTTTGTATACTAATTTGTATCTAGCTATTATCATCCACATATACAGAATGCAAAGCATATATGCAGACATTAAAATAGAACATACAAGAATGGAAAATAGAGTACACACATTGAAACAGAGAAATATTATGATTGTAGTGAATACATTGCAATCCACATCGAAAGGACTCAACAAAATAAAATGCATCCATGACCAACAACCCTTGCCTATGGTAGCTCTTGGCTCTGCCTGAACTCGTGCAGGCATTCGTCCAAGCGGTCGACACGCTCGCGGTACATCTGCAGTGCGATCTCAAGCACCAAGTTGGCTATTTCATCGGAGATCAACATCTCGAGGATACGATAGCCAAGTTCCTCCACTGCGCGCAGGTGGACACCTTGGCCAAGGAGGCGGTCGAGCCTAGCGACCAACCCGTAGGCATCAAGCGGGCCGCGGACTAGGCGAACGGCGTGACCCATACAAACAGTGTAGCGGGCGTCCGTTGCAAGTACGGCGCGGCCGGCCTCTAGTGCAAGTACGGCGCAGACGTGCTCTGCCCACTCCTTGCAAGGAATGGGGGTACTAAAGGGACATGTACCCAGCTGCGACGCCCTTCCGACAGCAAGCAATTGCCACGCCTCTTGCTCTGCAGCACTCCAATGGTCTCGTTGTGCAGTGAGCTGCATCCTATCTGCACGGATGCTCCTAGCTTCCTCTATGCCACACCAACAATCATGTTGTGCGGCGAGTTGCAGCCTCTCGATGCTGAAATGCTTATCTTGATCAGCGTCACTAAAGCGTCGTGCGCCAAGGGTCTACTCAACCCTGGCGATGATGCGCAACACAACATCATCATCGCGTTGCCGGGGAGCGCCTCGGCCTGGACGAGCTGTGGCGCCTTCTTGTTTTCCTCGTCGACGAGGTTGATGGCAAAGGCGGCGCTTCAGTGGGTTGGCATGCTTGGAAAAGGTGATGTGCTACAGGTTGCGCTTGTTGCCTCAGTGCGTCGCACGCCGCCTAGGTTTATGCGCAATATCGCTGGGTGGTGGCAAGAAACCGGTGAGGAAATGGCGGGAAACAGTGGCGTGGTCATAAAATGACATCAATTAATGGAAACTTAGCATAGAAGGAACATCGATCTAGCACGACATGTGCGGGCACATTGCTCTCCCAAGGCTATGAGCCATATACTTGTGTGCCCAACATAGCACTATTCACAGTAAAGAATACTATTTCGTTTATCATAGTAGAGCAGTGGTGGCAAGCATCACAAGAAGAAGTAGATGATGATCAGATGATCATTTATCCTAGTTAATTATGCATGTAATAGTTTATGTTGGTGCATGAAAATGTCATGTGTGTACTAGCCACCTATGTAATTGGATATTTGATTTGGTCGTGCTATCATGTCCTTATTAGTATATATGTTGTTGTTCTATATGCAATCACATCGCACACGGAACATGCTAGGGAAATCGTTGGTGATGAATTCATCAATTGCTGACAATTGTACCAGGACGTGTTTGCCCACAACACACATGGCTTATTAGCAGCAATCATTTGTGTTATTATTGGTATTCGGACACATTTCTTATTATGGACCTGTTTGCCGCATACCACACACATCTTGTTAAGTTGAGCCGTTTCTGTTCTCTAGGCTCAACACAAAAAGTTCATTCGAGTGAACTGTATGTCGTATATTGCACACACCTGTGATCTGGGTGACCGTTTCCATTGTGTTGCCTAATCACAAACAGTTCATCCGAGTGAAGTGTATGTCGTATATCGCGCGCGCGCACACACACACACACCTTCATCTGGCTACCCATTTCTGTTGTTCTGACTCATCGTAAACAGTCCATTGGAGTGAACTTCATGCCACACATCGCACACGCTAATCTAATCTAAGTCATGTTTGATGTCTCCGCCATCGCAAACATGTTTTATCTTTTTCACGGTTTTATTACATCACCTTTCGTGATTAATGCATCGCACATAGTTTCGTCGAAGGGTCTCTGATTCTAGTGTTGCGTTTGGACCATCCTGCGGTAGTGTCATGATATGACGTTGGCGAGCAGTCTTCTCCGACACATGTGCCTTGTACAACTTGTGTTGCACATCAACCTAGAGACATAATAGCTTCTTCACATTCTTCTTGAGCTTGGTAACCCGAGATGGCTGCTCGATCGGTGGCACATAGTCTGGCTCAATATCAGGAATGAATGGTGCAGCCGCCTAGTTCTCCTTCTGTCTCAACCTGATCACTTCATCAGATGAAGGAATGCCAGTATCAAGGTGCTCCTCTGAGAATAGAGAGTGTCAGGTGTCCACAATGAGGTTGTAGAGGTAGGGCCCATATATGGGCACCTTTGAGTCATATACTTCAGATCGGAGCTCGGACCACATGATGTGAGACACGTCCAGAACATAGGTCTTGTTATTCTCCTTCTAACACATAAGGAGCATGTCCATGATATAAGAGCACACCATATCAAGGTTCCCAATGCGATAGAAAAGAGTGTTCCTGAAGATATGATGCATGATGTCGAGAAATGGGATCAACTCTTTGACATGTCCCTTGGCACTCTTCCTAACATTGATGTAGCGGTACAGCTTGGACTTGTGAGTGGTAGTAGTCTCCTTGTGAGGGCGAAGTCCAAGTGTGTTCTCGAGCCCTTCATCGCCATAGTCAAGATTGTTCATCAAAGTCTTGCATGTAGCATGCAGTTCTCTCCCATGAGTCATCCAAGTGAGAGTCCTTGCTTCATCAATACCAAAGTGCACCGTGGAAAAGAACTGGGCCACAAGCTTTGGGTCAAAAATATAGTTCAAGGTCATGATCTTGACAATGTCGAACTAAGCACAAAGTGCTAGAGCCTCTTCTAAGTATGTCAGATCCTTCTCCATGTGGGTAAGATCGATGACTTGGTCTGCACATAAAGGTTCTTCTTGCTTTTGAGCACATACAAATATAGTGAAGCCTCCTCCCTGTTCCATAACGAATGGTTCACAAGAGATCGATCCTGAGGACGACGCTATGGATTGCACCGACAATAATCCCAGAATTCCTTGCTAGTCATCTCAGACACTTCCTTGGCCTTCTCCTTCAACTTATTCGCAACTGACTTAGTCTTATGCCCGGTTTGAGCACTCAAAGATCCACCTACATCACTTGAGGTATGGTTGTGCTTAGTGCTTTGGAGATCTGGGTTCTTGCAACGTGAGTGATGCGGACCGAAGCCACTACCACCTGAACAAGACACAGAAGCATGAGGGAAAGTAGGTGTAAATGAATTGCATAAGACAAAAGGAATCAAAAGGTGAGAACGAAGAAGTATAGGAGGTAATTCAGAAGTTCATAGTTCAAGCGGTAGTACTGCGGCCTAGCTCTCGTAGTACCAATTCAAGCGGCAGTACCGCTCTAGGAAGAGTGATAGTACTGCTCTAAGAACAGACGCGCTACAACGGCCAGATCCAGTAGTACCAGAATCACCAAATTCAAAAATAGTCCAATAAAACTTAAAATCTCCTATCTAGCAATCATTCCACATCCTACTCATGCCTCGATTTATACAAAAATCAAAGCCACCACACATTTCCCTAAGAAACCTAGATTCAAGAAATAGAACCATAGGAGAGACGAACGGGGACAATTCTGGGTTCCATGGCAAGAGGATGTCACGCCCAATATGCGATACTATCCTAAAGAGACTCGAAGGTCCCACCAAGGATAGAACCGCATATTGATACGCTTTTGCAAGGTGGATATCATTACATCAACATTACATAATAGATGGAGATACAAACAAAAGGCATACAATGCCACACGAATACAACACCATCTTACATAAGAGCACCATCCGACTACGGATGAAACACAAACAGAAACTCAAACGACATCCACCCTGCTAGCCTAGGCTGCCGACCTGGAACCTATCCCCTAATCAAAGAAGAAGTAGAAGAAGAACTCCATAACAAGCAAACATCGCTCTCGCGTCATGATCATTGCATAACTTGTACCTGCAACTGTTGTTGTAGTAATCTGTGAGCCACGAGGACTCAGCAATCCCATTACCATGGGTATCAAGACTAGCAAAGCTTAATGGGAAAGGAAGGGGTAAAGTGGTGAGGTTGCAGCAGCGACTAAGCATATATGGTGGCTAACATACGCAAATGAGAGTGAGAAGAGAAGCAAACGGAACGGTCGTGAAGCTAGCAATGATCAAGAAGTGATGCTGAAACTACTTAGGTTCAAACATAACCCAAAAACATGTTCACTTCCCGGACTCCGCCGAAAAGAGACCATCACGGCTACACACATGGTTGATGCATTTTAATTAAGTCAAGTGTCAAGTTATCTACAACTGGACATTAACAAATTCCCATCTGCCACATAACCGCGGGCACGGCTATCGAAAGTTTATACCCTGCAGGGGTGTCCCAACTTAGCCCATCACAAGCTCTCACGGTCAACGAAGGATATTCCTTCTCCCAGGAAGACCCGATCAGTCTCGGAATCCCAGTTTACAAGACATTTCGACAATGGTAAAACAAAACCAGCAAAACCGCCCGATGTGCCGACAATCCCAATAGGAGCTGCACATATCTCGTTCTCAGGGCAACACTGGATGAGACTAGCTATGAGTAAAACCAGCCCTCAAGTTTCCCCGAGGTGGCCCCGCAGGCAGCTCGGTTTGGACCAGCACTTAGATAAGCACTGGCCCGGGGGGGCTAAAATAAAGATGACCCTCGGGAGTGTGACTCGCAAGGGAGAAGTATAGGTGGTGGTGAGTCAAATGGTAAAACCAAGGTTGGGCCTTGCTGTAGGAGTTTTATTCAAACGAACTATCAAGGGGATCCCATAAATCACCCAACCGCGTAAGGAACGCAAAATCAAGGAACATAACACCGGTATGACGGAAACTAGGGTGACAAGAGTGGAACAAAACACCAGGCATAAGGCCAAGCCTTCCACCCTTTACCAAGTATATAGGTGCATTAATTAAATAAGAGATATTGTGATATCCCTACATAATCCTGTCCACCATGGAGCAATCTTCAACTTCACCTACAACTAACAACGCTATAAGAGGGGCTGAGCAAAAGCGGTAACATAGCCAAGCAATGGTTTGCTAGGAAGGGTGAAAAGGTTAGAGGCTGACAAGGCAATTTGGGAAGGCTTGGAGAACAAGTGATAGGAAGCGCAGCATAGAGATAGAACGAAGCAAATAGCATAGCAATGATAGTAATGAGATCCAAGGTTGTCGTGGGAAACGAACACCTATGGGGCAGGGCCCCTTTCGGTCCGGCAAGGGAGCGGAGAGCGCACGAAGAGAAGATCGAGGTGGAGCACGCGAGGGATTTTACCCAGCTTCGTGCTCTCCGGAGAGATAAAACTCCTACTGCTGCTTTGTGGTGGTATTATGTTCTTGCTCAAGGGCATGAGCGTTCTGTGTTTTCGAAGGAGTCGAACCCCTTCTACGTTGCGCATGGGCCTCCTTTTATAGGCTAAAGGGGTCACCGACAGGTGGCAACGTAGAGAGGGGTATAAAAGTAAAAAGAGGGGTTCGTACAACCGCTATCTACAGTGCCCCCCTACCTAACTCTGACGACAGGGGACAAGGGCATTTAATGCCCATCTGGTCGCCCAAACAGTGCAGGAAACGACCGTTAGGGGCGCCACCGATCGCCACGATGGCCTTCTCGTCATCTCCGCTTGCCACCTCGCACCGCTTGGCTGCACAGCTACCCGCCACGTGCGCCAGGAACGATCCTGTGGCAACACGTCGTCGGATGCGCTGGAGCGTGGGCGCAGAGTGGTGGCTTCGCCGCGGCAAGCGCCTTGATGTGGTCGTTGTCTTGCCGCACTCGAGAGCTTGCCGATCGTCGGGCCTTGCCGGGACGCACGGCGCGTCGCGGTAAGTTCTTCGCAGTGCCTTGGTTGGCCTTCTCGGCAAGCTCCTCTTGCCGGGTCCTTGTCCTACCCGGAGAGCTACTCTTGCCGGAGTCTTATCTTCTTAGTTAAAACACTTTGTTCTTGAATGGCATCAATAGGGTCTTTGGAGGATCTTGGCGGACGCCCGGCAAGCCTTGCCACTGGGCGCTGCGACTGCCCGTGCACAAGTTCGGGATACTAAGGTACCCCTACTTTAGTACACCGACAGGAGCCCCCGGGCCTGGGCCACACACGGTGCCGAGCGCTGTTGGGACAGGCCCAAAACAGGGCACGGGCACGCGCGGCCTGGGTCCATACCAAATCTAACTCCATATCCACCGCGCCCTCCCGTAAAGGCACGCGTCAAACGCGGCGTCGTGGGAGAGATCATGGGAAATTCTTTAATCAAGAAAGGCGTAACGTTCGCCTCTCCTCTTTATAAGCAGAGGAAACAGGGGCCGTTCCCCCACCTTCGGCACTTGCGGTTCCTTCTTCAGAAAGCTCCGCCGCTGCCCTCCGCTTCCCAAGCCGAAAGAGAGCAGCGCTCCGCCCTCGCCGCTGCCGTCACCGCCGTCGCTGCCAACCTCCTCCACCGCTTCCACCATGGCTCCGAAGACCGGGAAGAGCGTGAAGTCGGCCGAGGCGCTGCGGCTTGAGGCGCTGCGCAAGGAACGAGCACTTCCCCCCCCCCCCCCCCCCCCGAGCTCACCCCAAAGGCGCTGCGGGAGGAGTTCTATCTCTTCTGGTCGACGGAGACGCGGGCGCATCCGCGCACGCAGGTACTCTCCACCGAAGCTTCTTCTTCGAAAAAGTGTCCTAGAGGATACTATTTCTTCCCCCTGTTCTTCTATTGCGGGCTTTGCCCACCTTTTTCCGATTTCTTCTGCGATATCATGAACACCTACGGGTTTCATCTTCTTGACTTCACCCCCAACGCCGTTCTGACAATGGCGGTTTTCGCACACCTCTGCGAGAACTTCGTTCGGATCCACCCAAATGTCGCCCTCTTTCGCCACTACTTCATGCCCCAGGCCGAGAAGGGAGAGCCCTTAGCTGGCGGGATCGCCTGGATCTCGAGGGTCGGCATGAAGGAGGTTTATCTGGAGGGGGAGCTCCGCAGCAAGTGGATGAGTGGAGGGCGGAGTGGTGCTGGATTGTTGACGCGGATCCGCAGCCATTCACCATCCTGTGTCATGCCCGGGTAGTGCGCGGTGGCGACTGGAGCGCCCTGGCGGTGGACGACGCCAGATTGAAGATCGCCACCACGCGGATTCTGCAGCTCAGGCTTGCCGGGCTTACTGTAGGGGCCGTTGGCGCGGACTTTCTTCGTCGCTGCATCGCCCCTCTGCAGGAGAGGGGGAGGCCCGCCTAGCTGTTCGGGGGCCCGGCAGATATCATGAGGCTGCGTCCAGGCCTCAATTTTAATTTCACAGTCTTGGAGTTGGATGGGATGCTCAAGGAGTTGTTCAAGCACGACCCCAACCATCAGGAGTACTTCAGGCTGCCGGCGGGCGTCGTGCCGCTGTGCAATAACTCCCAGCTCGATCGCATCCGCGCAATGATGCCGGAGTGCGACTCGCATGGGATTATCCCAACGTGGCAGGAGCCTGCCGACGACGTCGTGCAGAATTTCTTCGACAACTTGGTGGAGGTGGCAGTCCGTGCCGACCATCAGAAGCTCCTCACCCGCGACACTACTGACGATGAGATGCGGTACATCGCCACCAGGGCGGAAGAGGCGGCGGCAGCCGCCGCCGCGGGTGAGTTTGGTTTCACTTTGGAGGAGGAAGAGGCGGCCGAGGCGGCAAGCCTTGCCGACCGAGAGGACCTTGGCGGGGAAGTCATTGGCGAGGGGGAGCCCGAAGCCGAGGCGAGCGAGCCTGCCGGGGGTGCAAGTGGCCAGCCATCTTCAAGCAACTTGCCGCAGACGGGGGCCTCAGTGCAGCCCCCAGCTCAACCGAGAAGGCGCCTCCGCAAGACTGGAGACACAGCAGGCCGACGGGCAGGCCAACAGCCGCAGCAACGTGGGACACGCTCTACCGCGACAAGCACCGTTGCCGCGGGAGCGTCTCATGCCGCGCCGGCAACTGGAGCGGGATCTTCTCGAGCCGCTACTCCTGATCCTGCCGCGGCTCCCACCTCGTCGCGCCGAAAGGGTGCCGGACTTCGACCTCTCCGCGCTGAGCTCCGACGAGGAGGAAGAAGAAGGGGAGGAGTAAGACTTTCTTCTTGTTGTACTTATGTTTCTTCGATTCTTGCTGTTTCTTGTCTTGTATCTGATCTGCTTCCCTCTGAATCTCGTTCCTTTTCAGGACTCTGGCCGAGAGAGCGGCAAAGAGGGCCAAGGTCCCCGTGGTTGTCATTGAGGACGATCCTACTGTGGCAACAGAGGATGCATCCGAGACTACCTTGACGGACCCGGCAACTTCTCCCCGAAGCAGCCCCCAGCGCAGCCCCCAGCATAAGTACTTGTTCACTTCCTGTTGCGGGGCGCGCATGGGTGCCTTTTCTTGATGATATCTTGATTGTTGACTTGCTTGTGTAGGAGCAGAACAGGCCCATCAGGAGTAACCAGAAGCCGCTCCAGAGGCGCAATCTGCTTCAACTACGGTGCCATGGGGCGATTCTCCGACAAGGGAGTGCTCTCCGGCAAGGGAGAGGTCCCCGGCAAGGGGTGGAACCAGCGAGCCTTCGGTGGTGGAGCCCATGGTCACAGAGCCCAGCACAGGTAACCCTCCTTGTCGGAAATTTTCCCTTGGGTTCTTCTTCTTCTGGTCTTCTTTTTTGGATATTTGCTTGACTTTTTCCCTGCTTTTCCTGCCTTCAGATCCTTCCTCCGTGGAGCCAATGGAGACTGAGGCTACCGACGAGGAGAACTTGCGCGGCGATACTGGTGATGCCGCTGCTACTGAAGAGGAGGCTGGCGCTGATGACTCCGCCGACGAAGAGGCCGCCAAGGCTGCTGGCGCTGGAGCTGGTGAGGGGTCCGGCGAGCGTACTGATGACCCAGGGGCCGCAGGAGCACAAGGCGCTACGCCGACCGCCGACCCCTCCGCCCGGCCCCGAAGAGCCCCAGCCCGGCGCCTACTTGAAGGCCGGCGAAGGTATCTTCATCAGGCTCCCCTAGGCGTCAAGCTCCAGGGCGCAGGTCAAGGGAGAGGCTTTTGACGGAGAAGTACTCGCCTCTGCTGGGCTGACGGTGGTTGACGCGCCAAGCAGCAGCAGCGGCGAGTCTGAAGAGGAGCAGCTGCTCCGGAAGTTGGTGTCGCTCTACCGTGCCCGGCAAGCGAAGTTGGAGTCCCGGGAAGCGCTTGTCGCGCAAGCGGGAGTTGACATAGAGAAGCATGCGGAGGAGCTCCAGAGCCACAACCAAGAGTCCCTTCGGTCTATTGCTGAGGAAAGGGCGTAGCTTGTCGAGGCGAAGAAGGCGTTTATCCTTGAGAAGGCCAAAGCCGAGGAGCAGCAGAGGCTTGCCGCCGAAGAGCTGTCCACCCAGGAAGGTGAACTGACACAGCGGAAAGTCAATCTGGACAGCTACGAGGAGGAGCTCGCCGCACGCGAGCATTCACTTGGCGGGTCACTCAAGGAAGCGAAGGACGCTGCCGCAGCTGCCGAGGCCGCCAAGAAGGAATTAGAGGTGAAGATGACGCAGCTGGAGGCTGATCTGAAAGGGAAAGATGAGGAGCTTTCCGCACTCCAGCGCGAACGCGAGAAGGATGCCCTCGCTCATGGTGATCTTCAAGTCCAACTCGCCTACAAGGGCAAGGAACTGAACGCCACCAAGGACTCAAATGCTGATCTGGAGCTGAAGCTGGCCACACTGACGGAGACGCTGGGCGGCGCCAAGAAGCGAGAGGAGGATTTGTAGAAAGAGATCAAGGCCAACGAGGAGCTGCTAACGAGGGCTGCCGAGACTCAAAACACCTTCAGGGCCACGGTGGAGCTCTGGACGGAGGGCCTCGTCAACATTGCTATAGTCATTGACGAGGAGCTGGCGCAACTGGACTTGGCAGGCTTCGGGTACTCCTCCGACGAGAACCTCCAGCCCAGCGCCAAGCTTACTCTTTTCTTCAAGGGCGTGGCGACGGCTCTCCAGCAACTCCGGGAAAGGATCCCAAACCAGTTGGCTGACGAGTCACGCGAAATCTGTGCCAAGGTCTTGGAGAAGGTGTTGGTGAAGGTACTCTTCCGCAATCCGGGCCTCGACCTCACCCGCGTCCTCAAGAAGCTGCCGGCGGGTGCTGATCTTGAAGAGCTCAAGGCCCTTGTCGCACCCATTGTGGACAAGGTGAATGAAGTCAGGAGGATCGACGGTGAGCGCGTGGATTAGGCCACCCTTCTTCTCCCTTCCTTGTCACTGTTATTTAAGTTATGAGAACAATTCAGTCAGTGCCGCAACAAGTTACCTTTGTAATATAACTTTATTCTGGGCAATGCTTGCTACGCTATCTCCTTTACTTGATTTCTTTCTTTCTATGTTTTTACGCTACGCTTTCAGGGAACTTGCTGGCGCAGGCACGCTTGCCGCGAGTGCTGAGTGCGGAACATCAGCAACCCGCTGGCGGTGCCGGCTCCGGCAAGAAACCTTGCCTCAACTAGTTGCAGCACACTTAAGTTGTTGAGCGGACTCAAAACAAAGTAAGGGCGCAACTAGCTACGAGGAGGTTCCTCCGCGCATAGGTTTTCCATACAAAGCACGGTCGTTCAAGGAAGATAACTTAAAATTTTAAAAACTGATCATGTTCAGACTTTGGTGACTTAGCTTTTTCCATCGTTGTCTGTGTCCCGGCAAGGCCATACTTCTTTGAACGACGCCTAGTCCACACCATTATCTTCTTATCTTCTCCTCCCCCCCGGTGAACTTGTGGGTGAAGGGACCTTCTCTTTGAGAAAAAGAAAGAAGAGAAAATAAAGATATGGAGCCTCAAGGCTCGTTATTGCTTACCGGGGGCAAGTGTTGCACAAAGTGTCAGATAATAAATGCAAGAAAGAAAAATGCATAAAATTTGACAAGATGTGCGAAGCACGTGAGCTTTATTTATGCACGGGGTCTGCGCCCGGCTTTGTACAAATGGTTACATGCAACAGCGGCAAGGCTTGTACAAAAGGTGATTGTCGGAACAGTAGGTTCCGGCAACCGCGCCTTAGGGGTAAAACTTACGAAGATGCTCTATGTTCCAGGAGTTGCTCACCGGAAAGCCATCTTCGGTCTCAAGGCGGACAGCGCCAGGCCTAGTGACTCGTTTTACCCGATAAGGGCCTTCCCACTTCGCCGTCAACTTGTTGGAATTCTTGGCGGATTGAACACGCCGAAGAACAAGGTCGCCTTCCTCGATACTTCTGGCATTGACTTTGCGGCTATGGTAGCGGCGCAAAGCTTGCTGATATCGAGCAGCTCGTACAGCAGCCTGAAGACGATCTTCCTCAAGGAGCAGCGCGTCATCTTGGTGCAACTGCTCTTGCTCAAGCTCATCATAAGCGAGCACTCGAGGCGATCTGTATACGAGTTCCGTGGGGAGAACTGCCTCTGCTCCATAGACTAGAGCGAAAGGTGTCTGGCCAGTGGCTCGATTTGGTGTCGTTCTGATCGTCCAAAGAACCACCGACAGCTCCCCGATTCAATTCCTTCCGCACTTGTGCAGCCTGTCGAAAGTTCTGGTCTTGAGCCCGCGCAGCACTTCAGCGTTCGCCCTCTCCGCTTGACCATTGCTTCTTGGGTGAGCAACAGAAGTGAAGCAGATCTTGGCGCCAAGATCTTGGACGTACTGCATGAAGGTGCGGCTTGTGAATTGTGTGCCATTGTCGGTGATGATCCTGTTAGGGACTCCGAAATGGCAAACAATTGACCTGAAGAACTTGACTGCTGACTGTGCTGTCACCTTCCTCACTGCTTCCACCTCCGGCGACTTCGTGAACTTGTCGATCGCCACGTACAAGTACTCGAAACCCCCGACAGTTCGGGGAAAGGGGCCGAGGATGTCGAGCCCCCAGACTGAAAATGGCCAGGATAAAGGGATTGTTTGGAGAGCTTGAGTTGGTTGATGTATCTGTTTCGAGTGGAACTAGCAGGCTTCACACTTGGTTACTTGTGCAGTTGCATCCTGGAGGGCTGTCGGCCAAAAGAAACCTTGCCGGAAGGCTTTGCCGGCAAGTGTTCTTGCACCAATGTGATGGCCACATATGCCTCCATGTATCTCCGCCAACAGCTTCTGTCCATCTTCCCGGGGAATGCACTTCAATTTCACTCCATTGAATCTCCTTCTGTACAGTATGTCATCGACAAACTGGTACATACTTGATTGCCGGGCTACTCTCTCCGCTTCTTCTTGCTCTTCGGGAAGTTCTCCTGTTTGAAGGAAACGGAATTTCTGCTGCGCCCATGCCGGAGCCTGCGGCTCAACGACAAGGACTAAAGGCACAAATGCTGCTGCGGGAACATCAGCTTCTACGGCAAGAACCTGAGGTTCAGCGGGAGCTTGATGTTCCCCGGCAAGCTCGCCGGAGCAAAACTTGTCGGGAGCGTCTGCTTCAACGAAACAAACCCTAGGGCTTGTCGGAGCAGACTGCTCCTCAGCACTCTTGGTGTTGATCTTGGGGACCTTTTTGGCGGCGGCTTCGGGGAGCTCAGCCGGAAAGTAGTCGCCAGAAATCAACTTCCTTTTCTTGCTCTGTCTAGTTGATGGTGTTACAGATGGTTGAGTCAACTTGAGCACAAAGATCCCTGGTTCCACAGGCAACTTGAGTGCGGCGCATTTTGACAGGCCATCTGCAATGTCGTTCTGAGCTCTCGGAACATGTTCCATCTGTAGGCCGTCAAAATGCTCTTCTAGTTTTCTCACTTCATCAATGTAGGCTTCCATCAACGGACTCTGATAATCTTTGTTAACTTGGCGGATGACAAGCTGCGAGTCACCCCTGACATTAAGCTTCTTGATCCCAAGGTCTGCCGCGATCTTGAGTCCGGCAAGCAAGCCTTCATACTCTGCAGTATTGTTTGTCGCTTGCTCCTTGGGAAAGTGCATCTGGACCATGTACTTGAGGTGCTCTCCGGTGCATGCGACAAGTAGTACGCCCGCACCGGCGCCTTGCAGCGAGAAGGCACCATCAAAGTACATGATCCATTCTTTTCTTGCTTCCTTGACGGGGATGCTCGTCTCCGGAGTTTCTTCATCAGGTGTTGGCGTCCATTCTGCTATGAATTCTGCCAATGCTCGGCTCTGGATAGTTGAGGTACTCTCAAACTTGAGGCCAAAGCTTGACAATTCCAGCGCCCACTCGATAATCCTGCCTGTTGCTTCTGGATTCTGCAGTATCATATTCAACGGAAAGCGAGTGACAACTATGATCTCATGTGCCTGAAAGTAATGGCGCAGCTTCCTCGAGGCCATGAGAAGGCCGAAAAGCAACTTCTGCACACCCGAGTACCTTGATCTAGCCCCCTGCAGAAGGGAACTGACAAAGTAAACTGGGCGCTGCACCATCTTCCTTTGTTTCTCTTCCTGCGGCTGCACAGATCCATCCTTGTCGGGACTAGAGCTTGTCGGGGAAGCCCCCTGCTTGTCGCCGGACTCGCTTGCCGTGGTCGCTGGCTCATCATCTACCTCTCTTTCCCCTACTAACGCAGCACTAACCACTTGATTGGTTGCCGCTAGATATAGCAACAACTTCTCTTGTGGCTTAGGTGCGAAAAGTATTGGAGTGGAGGATAGGTATCTCTTTAAGTCTTGTAGCGCAGCCTCCGCTTCCGGAGTCCATTTCATTGGACCTGCCTTTTTCAAAATTTTGAAAAATGGCAGGGCGCGCTCAGCAGACTTAGAGATGAACCTGCTGAGAGCAGCAACGCAGCCGGCAAGCCTTCGTACATCCTTGACACGCTTCGGGGCTTCAATCTGCTTGATGGCCTTGATCTTGTCGGGATTGGCTTCAATCACCCTCTGGGATACAAAGAACCCGAGAAGCTTGCCGGAGGGGACTCCAAACACACACTTCTCGGGGTTCAACTTGAGATTGATCTTGCGCAGATTTGCAAAGGTCTCGTCCAAATATTGGATCAGAGTTGCTCTGTCTTTGCTCTTGACCACTATGTCATCCATGTAAGCCTCTACATTTCTGTGCAACTGTGGCTCAAAAGCATGACTGACTACCCTTGCAAATGTTGAACCAGCATTCTTTAGTCCGAAGGGCATCCGTACAAAGCAGTATGTGCCGCACGGAGTAATGAATGCGGTTTTCTCTTCATCCTCTTCTGCCATATAGATCTGATGATATCCTAAGTATGCATCAAGAAATGAAAGCAAATCACATCCTGCTGTGGTGTCAACAATCTGGTCTATGCGCGACAAGGGAAATGGATCCTTGGGACAAGATTTATTAACATCAGTGAAGTCAATACAAAGCCTCCATTTCCCAATTCGCTTTGCGCACGACTACAGGATTGGCCAGCCACGTTGGATGGAGCACTCCTCTGTCCAGGCCTGCTGCTTCCAACTTCTTGATCTCTTCTGCGATGAATTCTTGTCGCTCCACTGCTTGTTTCCTTACCCTCTGCTTGATGGGCCGTGCGTGAGGACAGACGGCAAGGTGGTGCTCAATTACTTTCCTGGGAACACCGGGGATGTCAGATGATTGCCATGCAAACACATCAACATTCGCCCGCAGGAAAGCAACGAGCGCGCTTTCCTATTTAGGGTCAAGCGTGGCACTGATGGTGAAGGTACCACCAGTGCCGTCCTCCTTGGCGGCCACTTTCTTGGTCTCTGGTGAAGCTGTCTTTGCCTTCTTGCACTTGCCGGTGGAGCTCGATGGTGCGTCCTCGACGGTAGCGCAGCACTCCGAAGAGGTGTGCTTGCCGGAGTGGGCATCAGAGCTGCTCTTGCCGGACTTGGTCTTCTTCTTCCCCCCGGGAGCTTCAGCGGCAAGTGTCTTGCGATCTGCTGCGGCTGCTGCTTCCCGGTAGATCTTGTCGGTACAGATAAGGGCATCTTTCTTGTCGCCAGGGACAGAAATGACACTTATCGGACCGGGCATCTTGAGCACGTTGTAGGCGTAGTGAGAGGCTGCCATGAACTTGGCGAGCGCTGGACGGCCAAGTATCCCATTGTAGGGCAATGGGAAATCAGCGACGTCAAAGGTAACTCTCTCTGTCCTGAAATTTAACTCGCTGCCGAATGTAACTGGCAGCGTGATCTTCCCCTTTGGCTTGCTCCTTCCCGGGTTGATTCCTTGGAAAGTGCCGGTCCCTTCGAGCTCGCTGTCGGGGATCTGGAGCTTCTTGAGCACCACGGAAGAGATCAGATTCAAGCCGTCCCCGCCGTCAACCAGCATATTTATGACCTTGAGGTTGCGGATAGTTGGCGAAACCAACATCGGCAAGCACCCGACCGCTGTTATGCGATCTGGGTGATCCTCAACGTCAAAGATTATGGGCATGCTGGACCACTTCAGAGGCTTGCGCGACTCAACTGATGGTTCTGCTGCATTAACTTCCCGCACCCACTATTTGAGCTGGCGGTGCGAAGTATGCAGAGAAGCACCGCCATTGACTCACAAAACCTCTATTGCTTTCTGAAACTCCTGCTCGTCGGTCTCATCCTCATCCATCTCTTCATCTTCGTCTTCGTCTTCATCCTTGTCACGGCCGCGGGGAGGCCTGTCTCCTTGCCGCTGCTTAGCCTTGCCGCGGCGCCCTCCCCGGCCGAGACGCTTCTTGCCGGATCCTCCACCACCTTCTTGGGCCTTCTCCTTGTCCCGGCGCTCGTATTCATCTTTCTGTAGCTCAACGAGCTGCTCAACCTTTTTGCAAGTCTGGAGATCATGGCCCTTGGTGCGGTGGATCTTGCAGTACTGCTTGCCGGAGCCGTCCTGCTTGTCGGCGGCCACCACAGCCTCGCTGGAGTCACCAGCTTTGGCCTTCTCGGCGCCACCTCCGTTGCCGGACTGCTCGACAACTAGCACATCCTTAGCTTTCCTCTTCCTGTTATTTCGCCTCCGGTTCTTCTTCGCCGGGGCGGCATCCTCACTGTCAGATCCTTCCGCTCCTGCGTTCTCTCCGGGGAGTTTCCCCCCCTCCTCAGCACGTGCACATTTGTCGGCCAGAGCATATAGCTCGCTGACATCTCTGATTTTGCACATCGCCATCTCCTCCCTCAACCTGCGGTTACGCACATTCTGATGGAACGCGCTGATAACCGCGGCAGGGTGGACGTCTGGGATGTTGCACTGCATTTGGCTGAATCTTTGAATGTACTTGCGCAGGGGTTCTCCTTCTTTCTGGGCGAGCAGATGAAGATCGCTCTCCTAGCCATGGGGTTTGTGGCCGCCTGTGAAGGCGCCGACAAACTGATGGCACAGATCTGCCCATGAAGAGATGGAGTTGTCCGGCAAGTGCATGAGCCTAGATCTGACGTTGGGCTTGAGCACCAGTGGGAAGTAGTTGGCGAGGATCTTCTCGTCGCGCCCCCCGGCAGCCTGCACCGCGATGGTGTAGACGCTAAGGAACTCTGATGGATGTATCCTGCCATCGTACTTCTCGGGTACATCTGGCTTGAAATTCTTGGTACTGGGCCACCGGACCTGCCGCAGCTCACGAGTGAACGCAGGGCAACCTACCGCGTACGGCAAGTCGCCTGGTTCCCCTGGCGCATGCATATCAACAGCGGGCCCAGCGTGCTGGTCTGACTAACGCCGCGCTTCTCTTCGACGCTCGATGCGAGTACGAGCGTCTTCTTGTCGTCGTTCTTGGAGAACTTGGCGCTGATCGCGACGAGCTCGCGGGTCCGACGACGCGGTGGAGTCGGTGTCAAGGTTAGCCCGGCGAGTCGGCGATCTTGGCCTTCGGGGCGGGGATTGCATGGTGGTGGCACCCCCACCGGTCTTGTCGCCGTCGGCTTGCGCCTGGGCGTCTTGCCGGGGCTTCGATGTGCTCGGTTGCCGGGGCTTGTCGCCGTTGGCAAAGTCGATGAGGCTCTGAATGGTGGCCCTCCAATCGTCGATCTTGTCTGGCGCTTGAGGGTAATCTAGAAGCAGTTGGGCTCGGGCCAGCGCTTCCTCTGAAGTCTTGGGTGGCGGTGGCGAACGACGCGAGGAGCGCGATATGCTGAAACTTCTAACAGTGTTAGAAGGAGCAACATCTCGTCTAGGCGACCGTACCGCGCTCGTGCCAACATGTTAACACACATGTTGGCCTTGAGCGTCCCGCGATCCACCAGCTTGGCCTTGTTCCAACACGAGTACGGTGCTAGGAGCACCATGGCGTTGTCGATCCCGCGCCTCCTGAGAGGGGTGCGGTGTATGTACAGACGCCGAAGCTTGCGCGGCCTTGTCCTTGGACCTGGTGACGATGTGAGTTCCCCCGTCGGCGCCTGTTCCTCCGCCGGCGTCCACCCCACCGCCCGTTTGCTCTGGTGGTGGTGGGATCCACGCGGACGGACCAACCACCTCCGAAGTCTTCTTCTTCGGTGGCATGTCGATGAAGGTGTTGATGTAGTGCGCGCGAACACCGGATCAGGTTCGCACAACCTCGACGCCCCCCTACCTGGCGCGCCAAAGATGTCATGGGAAACGAACACCTATGGGGCAGGGCCCCTTTCGGTCCGGCAAGGGAGCGGAGAGCGCACGAAGAGCAGATCGAGGCGGAGCACGCGAGGGATTTTACCCAGCTTCGGAGCTCTCTGGAGAGATAAAACTCCTACTGCTGCTTTGTGGTGGTATTATGTTCTTGCACAAGGGCATGAGCGTTCTGTGTTTTCGAAGGAGTCGAACCCCTTCTACGTTGCGCATGGGCCTCCTTTTATAGGCTAAAGGGGTCACCGACAGGTGGCAACGCAGAGAGGGGTATAAAAGTAAAAAGAGGGGTTGGTACAACCGCTATCTATAGTGCCCCCCTACCTAACTCTGACGGCAGGGGACAAGGGCATTTAATGCCCGTCTGGTCGCCCAAACAGTGCAGGAAACGACCGTTAGGGGCGCCACCGATCGCCACGATGGCCTTCTCGTCATCTCCGCTTGCCACCTCGCACCGCTTGGCTGCACAGCTACCCACCACGTGCGCCAGGAACGATCCTGTGGCGACACGTCGTCGGATGCGCTGGAGCGTGGGCGTAGAGTGGTGGCTTCGCCGCGGCAAGCGCCTTGCCGTGGTCATTGTCTTGCCGCACCCGAGAGCTTGCCGCTCGTCGGGCCTTGCCGGGACGCGCGGCGCGTCGCGGTAAGTTCTTCGCAGTGCCTTGGTTGGCCTTCCCGGCAAGCTCCTCTTGCCGGGGCCTTGTCCTACCCGGCGAGCTACTCTTGCTGGAGTCTTGTCTTCTTAGTTAAAACACTTTGTTCTTGAATGGCATCAATAGGGTCTATGGAGGATCTTGGCGGTCGCCCGGCAAGCCTTGCCACTGGGCACTGCGACTGCCCGTGCACAAGTTCGGGATACTAAGGTACCCCTACTTTATTACACCGACAAAGGTGACGGTTGTCGGTGTCAAAACCGGCGGATCTTGGGTAGGGGGTCCCGATATGTGCGTCAAGGCTGATGGTAACAGGAAGCAAGGGGTACAGATGTTTACCCAGGTTCGGGCCCTCTTGATGGAGGTAAAACCCTACTTCTTGCTTGATTAATATTGATGATATGGGTAGTACAAGAGTAGATCTACCACGAGATCATAGGGGAGAAACCCTAGGAGCTAGCCTATGATGGTATGAATGTAATTGTGATCAGCCTTCTAAGGACCAACCATTCCGTTCTATATAGACACCGGAGAGGGCTAGGGTTTACATGGAGTCGGTTATAAGGAAGGAAATATAATATCTGGATCGCCAAGCTTGCCTTCCATGCCAAGGAAAGTCCCATCCGGACATGGGCCGAAGTCTTGAGTCTTATATATTCACGCTTCAATAGTCCGGACGTTGTACACAGTCCGGCTATCCGGATACCCCCCTATCCAGGACTCCCTCAGTAGCCCCTGAACCAGGCTTCAATGACGACGAGTCCGGCGCGCAGTATTGTCTTCGGCGTTGCAAGGCGGGTTCCTTCTCCGAATACTCGAAAGCAATTATCGAACACTCAAATCATGTCCGGATCTGAAGAGTGATCTTCGCATACCACCATAGAGAAAATGATATTTCACAAAGGCCATCTGCTGACAATTTTTCCTGATGACATGATATGTTATTACGGTTGGCTCATTATTCGATCTGTTTTCCCACAACCAGCCACAGCGCATATTGTGAGGCGGTTTCTTTGACATGTCTCGTCAAAGTAGAGATCATGTCCCCTTATCACGGGAATTCTCATCAATACGGGTATGGGTAATCTAACCGTGCCTCTAATCGCGGCGAGTGGGAGGCAGACGGGTTCCACCAGGCAAGTGGGGACTATCGCCTTTATAAGGAGGTCAGGTTCCTTTCTCTTTTACCCACGCCTTCTCCTTCCGCTAGCTCATTCCCCTCTGTGCGAGCCCTAATGCCCAAGCACTCTTCTTCCCCGTTGAAGGGAAGTTTCGCAAAGATGTTCGGATCTGGAGCAGGAGGTAGATGGATGGCCTCAACTGTCCAGGAGAAGGACATCAAGAAGCTCCGGGGAGTCGGGTATCTGGCCCAAAAGATCGGTGACCATTTTCCCCCGGCGGGACAGGTCGTCCCTACTCTGGAATCTCATGAGAGAGTCGTGCTCCTTCCCCATTTCGTCCGTGGGCTCGGGTTTCCCCTTCATCCGTTCGTTCGGGGAGTCATGTATTACTACAGGATCGATTTTCACGATCTTTCCCCCAACTCCTTCCTCAACATCTCGATGTTCATCGTCGTGTGTGAGGCTTTTCTCCGGATCCCACCTCACTTTGGCCTATGGCTGAAGATCTTCAATGTGAAGCCCAAGGTGGTGAGTGGCAAACACGCCGAGTGTGGCGGCGCCATGGTAAGCAAGATGCCCAAGGCCGTTTGGCTGAAAGGCGCTTTCAACGACTCCGTCAAGGAGTGGCAGCAGCAGAGGTTCTATATCACCGAACCACGCAGCAAGAAGTGGGCGGCAGCTCCAGAGTTCAGACCTGGAGCTCCACTGCGGCTCACGTCCTGGCCCGAGAAGGGCCCGAACTGGTGCTCGTCCGATGAGCTATTATAGCTCCAGACGCGCATCCAGGGTGTGGTCGATAGGGACGTCAAACTCGTCGACGTAGTATAGGTGATGCTAGTTCGCTTGGTTCTCCCTGGTCAGCGTCGAGCTTGTACCCTATGGGAATTCGACCCGGCTAAGCACCAAACCCTTCGGGAGCTTTATGATTCCTCCCACAAGGATATCTGGAAGGTGCTCTTTAAGTCCGGCAAATTGTGGCCGGGCCCCGCCGAGGACCGTGGGTATCGATCATCCCATTCTCCAAGCTCGGTAAGTCACAACCGCACTTCATCCTTTCATGCCTCAGCTGGCATGTTATGCGGGAGAAACCTTAATCGTGTTTCATTGCGACTTCAGGGATCGATAAAGAAGGTGGAGCGGATACATTATCGAGCTCCCCTGCCGGAGGAACTGATCGGACCTCTTCTGACGAAGATGCTGGTCCCCGCGCCTTACAAGGCGCCAAAGAAAGAGGCCTCCAAGAAGGTCAAGAAGACCCGGGGTGGCCTTCGCTATCGCGAGGCTTCGGACGCCAAATTCGAAGACTCCAGCGACGATACTTCGTCCGAGGGCGAGGAGGAGGAAGCAGAGGAGGATGAGCCTCACTCTAACGGTGGGAGGAAGAGGACGGCCTCCACCTATCTGGAGGCCGGATCGCCCAAGAGGGGGAAAATTCCCTCCCAGGTGCATCCCCCACGGCTGCCGATAGCAGCCCGGAGTGGAATCCCACGGCCCAGCCCCTGGAGAAGTCGTAAGTATTCGAACATGCATATGCTTCTGGGATTGTTTTTGGGTGTAGTAGTTTAGACTATTGCCTATATATTGCACAGTCCGGCAAGGTCCTGCGCCGGCCAGTCCTCGTCGGAGGATTCACTGGACTTGGACGCTTTGGCGAGTGAGACGCCTCCACGGGCCCCTTCCCCCAAGTCTGGGCGTGACACCGAGGTGTCATCTTGACAAGACCCGGACCAGGGAGGACAGATCCCTGGTACCGAACACGCGAGGATGGATACGGCCCCCAAGACCTCTAGGGTTCCGGGATCGAGCGAGCAGCCACCCCTCATGGCTAGCAGTCTGCCTACGCTGTCGGTGTCCTCTATTCAAGCAGAGCTGTCTGGCATTCTACCGACAGCGTTGAAGAACGCGTCTATTGTCGATGAGCATCGGGCCCTTATGGGCGAGATGGTTGAAAGGATTCAGTCCGCTGAGAGCAGGCTGAACGCGTCCCGCCTTAGCCTTATAAAGGCTTTTGAGGTATGTTTCCAAGGAAACCCTTGAGGAATTTGTCATAATATGAGTAGTAGCCCCTGATGCGCTGTCCGGCGAAGGAGACAGAGCCGGGCAGGGGATCAAACCCCCTGCCTTCGCAGCAGCCTATAATGTATACCCTTTGGTGTGAAAACAGGCATACGCAGAGAGGACGTCCGCTTTCAATGCGGAACTGTCCGAACTGTAGCAGAGCCTTGCACGGGCCGAGGAAGAACTCGGCAGTGTGACAAAGCAATTGGAAGACAAGAAAGGTATGTTGAAAACATTTGTCTTGGAGTTGGCACGAACGAATGGTTGTGCAGAATAAAAAGTTTTAGTATTGTGTGCTCTAGGAGCGGGTGCCGAGTACGAGATACTAAAGAAAGCTTTGGCTGATGCTAACAAGAAGGCTGAGGCCAAACAGGCGCTTCGTGAAAAACACGAGGCCAGGGTTATCACAGCTGAGCGAGAGCTCCAGGAAGCTGTGAAGAAAAGCGAGGGCTTGGAGCAGAGTCTAGAAGGGAAATAATCCGAGCTCGCCCAAGCTCTCGAGGATGCAGAAGGTGCTCGGGAAGAAGCCCGAGGTGCTGCGCGGGACATTCAGGAGGTCCGGATAGTGGCGGCTGGTATGGCCTTCTGTATTCTTAGCTTTGTATATGTTAGAATGTGAAGAATCCAAGCGGCAAGCTGAATTCTTATTTTTCCAGGGGCTTTTGCGGATCTTCCTCGTAGTATATCAGATGCCTCTCAATTCTACCGCACCAAGGAGAAGAAGACTGCGGAGAGGGATTTCTGGTCGCAGTATCTGGCGCCGAACTATCCGGTGCCATTTATCGATCAGATGAAACAGCTGGTCGAACTGCACCAGGCGGCCGAACTAGCCATGAAGGACTTAGTTGTCCGGTTGTGACCTGCGGAGCCGATTCCAAGCAGCTACTTCACACTCGTCAAGCGGATTGTGGGCGCCTGTCCTCGGGTTGATGCTATCAAGCGATCATTCTACATAGAAGGCACGCGTATGGCGTTTGCCCATGCGAAAGTGCATTGGGGGAGGCTTGACGCGGAAAAGCTGATCACTGAGGGGCCGCCGGAGGGTAAGGAGCACCACAAGCCCGAGCTGTATTATGAAGGTGTGATGAAAGGGGCCCGCCTTGTGGCGGAAAAGTGTGCTAAAGACATCATATTTCCCTGAGGGCATCTGTGCCGCTTGTTGTAATATGGGATAATGGCATGCTTATTATATATTGCCTGTTTTATTTGAACATATGTTCTTCCTGTGCGGCTGTTTATTGTATGCAAATTTTGGGAGTTGGGCAGTCGTCGACTTCTGTCCGCTCGTAAGAAGGATATGGGGGTGTTTGGGATATATCTGAACGCTCTTTATCCCATAGTTGGGTGCTTTTAAGGAGGTGTACCTTTCCGCGAACCAGGCAATCAGACTATAATGCTTTATTACTCTCACTTAGCCATAGGAATTCGATTATGGTCAGCGCAGCCCCTAGTTTTTGGAAGACCGAACTAGGGGCTCTATTGGCGCCTGATCAGAAGACTGATCCGTCGCACTTAGCATTTATAATGGCGTTGTGCGGAATAAATCTTTAAGGATTTTACAACCTCTCGAACAGCGGACCGGCTCTCGCTTTATCATGACAGTCAGTTTTCGGCGTTCTCTACTGAGGTGCTCGTCCGGCTGAACCGGGACACAATCGCAGTAGTTCTCCTAGCGCTACCTTAGCCGATAGAACGGAATGTAAGGTACCAAAACATGGGATCCGGGCAAACCCAACCAATGATCCAAGACATGATTTGGAGCAGATGCATATAGTGCTATAAGTTCGAGGTGCCGAACGACCGAAAAGGTGGTCGGACATTATTGCCGTACAGTGGAGCCCCTGGTATAACCAGGCGAACGCGAAGCGTGGCTGTCATTTTCGACAAAGAGGCGTCGGTGATAGACGACAGCCGGTAATTGCTATTTAAGTCCACGCATTGTAGTAGGATGATATGTCTATGCATATGAGTATGATGTATGGAGAGAGGTGTTATTTGGCGGAACCTGTTGTGGCCGTATTGGAGGGGGTTGTGAGTGGATCGAGAATGATTCTGAACTACCTTCTACCTGCATGTTCCTTGCTTTGTGTGTCCGGGATAATTCCATGTCGCCAGTTCTGTTCTGCATCAATCGTTAGTTTCCAAATGCGAAATGCTTGAAGGCAGCTAGGTGTCCTCTTGTTGTTGCTCCCGGGGTCCCTAATCGGGCCCTGGTGTGCCCAGCCATTAGACCGAGAGGTAGTGCGGACTCCGCAATGGATGTCCAGATGGTTGGCCTTTGTAATTTACTGCGTGGAATCTAGTCGACGTGGTTTTTCCCGTTAGCATAAGGTAAATTATCGTATGGTGGGAAGGTGCTGAGGATTTATTCTTTGGCGTAGCATTTTTTGGGTGATCCGAAGACAACCGTTTAGAGTTGTGGGCCAATAAAACTTGGCCTTTGTGCCTTACATCTTTTAGGAGATGTTTTCCGTGGCGTCATACCCTTGTGGGCTTTGTGTGTTATGGAGCCCCCAGACTACTAGGTCTAGAGGCACTGCAATTGACTTGATGTGTTTTATGTGGTCCTGGGCGGTCAGCCGTACTGTTACACTTTGGAGAGATGGACTTGATGAGGCATCTCCCCTTATTGCTTCCGGGGCGCGACCAGCCGCTTTGTTTCGAGGATCCTGCATTCTCTATTGGTATGCTTTGCCGTCCTTCTGGGGGTACCGTGAATTTCACATGACTGATCCAGCGTGTGGCTACGGTCGAATAGGCTTGCAATGTTCTTTGTCCGTTTAGCAGACTGAGCATTGCCGGATTTGGCGCCCACTTCCTTGTCTTGAAGTTTATGACCTTTGTGTCAAGGCCTGAGGGTGTCTCTTCGTGTCTGCTTCTTGCCGCCTTGGACCGTACTGATGCGTGGGTGTCTGTGTGCGTGCCCGTGGTTTTCCTGCTCGAGTTAAGGTAGCCAGTTGTGCCGTGTTTGCCCTTTATTGGGGCTGTTGAGTTCATACTTTTCGGCGGCCAGTATCTTGGTCCACCTATTCTCTAGCACGTCTTGGTCAGCTGTAAGCTGCTCTTGCTTCCTTTGCAGGCTCCTTGCGGTAGCCATGAGCCGTCGCTTGAAGCAAACTTGTTCCACTGGCTCTTCCGGTACGCCGAATTCGTCATTGCTGAGACATGCCTCGTCGTCGGAGGGGGTGTGTGATTGTCCCTCTCCAAACATCCCATCATCATTGGTCCGGCCTGCTGAAGTGTAGGGTGACTAGGGTTGTATTCCTCTTTTGCACCATCCGGACTGATCTCGTTTCTGATGTGGCGGGGCTTGGAGTGGTGCCGATAACACACATGTTTTGCTTTTCTCCTTGAGGGGTTATCCTCCATTGCCTCACCGCCACTGGTTTCCGTTGGGGTGTCCACCATATATATATTGTATGAGGAGGTGGCCGTCCACCGCCCGGTGAGCAGTGGCTCCTGTAATTCTCCTACATCTCGTCTATACCATCGATGTCTTCGGAGTCAAAGTCAAGCACATCGGTTAGATCATCGATCGTGGTGATGAAGTGGGTGGTTGGTGGGCAACGAATTTGGTCGTTGTCTGCTTCCCACTCGAGCCGGACATAGTTCGGCCCAGAGTCTCCTGACAAGGAGAGAGACTTCAATAAGTCTAGCATGTCGCCGAAGGGCGAGCGCTGAAAGGCGTCCGCCACGGTGAACTCCATCACCGGAGCCCAACCAGGACCAGCGAGCTCAGGGGCGCGCGGACTGGGACCTACATCCGGATATGAATCCGGGGGTTCGGAGCCACATGATCCCACAGAGGTGAGACCTGTGTCCGGCTCCATCGCCGATAAGGGTACGGCCTGCGGGGCGGGGTCCAGATCTCCGTCCTTAGGCGAAGCAACCTGCCCCAGATTTGGATCCGAGGCTTCTACCGGGGTGATATCCCGAGCGACGTCTGACAACAGGTCTAAGCCGTGCTCATCGTGACTGTTCGACGCTTCTGATGCTGGCCCGAATCCGTAGAAGATCAAGTCTCCGTGGATATCCTCCATGTACTTCAGGTTTCCGAACCTGATTTGATGGCCGGGGGCGTAGCTATCGATCTTCTTCAGGCGACCAGGCGAATTGGCCCGCAGCGCGAAGCCGCCGAACACGAAGATCTGTCCGGGGAGGAAAGCCTCACCCTGGATAGCATCGTTGATGATGATTGAAGGATCCATCTACCTGATAGCAATGACACAGAGGAACTCTCAAAGAAAGCACCAATGTCGGTGTCAAAACCGGCGGATCTCGGGTAGGGGGTCCCGATCTGTGCGTCAAGGCTGATGGCAACAGGAAGCAAGGGTCACAGATGTTTACCCAGGTTCGGGCCCTCTCGATGGAGGTAAAACCCTAGTTCCTGCTTGATTAATATTGTTGATATGGGTAGTACAAGAGTAGATCTACCACCAGATTGTAGAGGCTAAACCCTATTAGCTAGCTTATGATGGTATGAATGTAATTGTGATTGGCCTTCTAAGGACCAACCTCTCTAGTTTATATAGACATCGAAGAGGGCTAGGGTTTACATGGAGTCGGTTACAAGGAAGGAAATATAATATCCGGATCGCCAAGCTTGCCTTCCATGGCAAGGAATGTCCCATCCGGACACGGGCCGAAGTCTTGAGTCTTGTATCTTCACGCTTCAATAGTCCCGACGTTGTACATAGTCCGGCTGTCCGGATACCCTCCTATCCAGGACTCCCTCAACGGTCATCTTGCCTAAAATCCCGAAAGGAAGAAGAACGAGTCCATGAAGAAGATGAACAGATGAAGCCGAACCAAGCGTAGACGAACGAATACTCACGGTCGCAACGAAACAGGAACTAACGAGAAGGAGCACAACCAGAAAGAAGCAAACAACAAGGTAAACACACAACACTTAGAAATGGCATGATGCTCAACCAAGTATGATGCATGACAAAGTCTATATGAGGCTACTCATGGCAAGAGATAAAGCACACAAGAATAACACATCAAGGCAAGTTTAAATGAGGCCGGAAACAACATATAACAAATCCGGTAAGTCCTCATATGCAAATTTTGAAATTGGTCCAGATCTTAATAAACCTTATGTTCAAGTTGTTAAAAAGCAAGTTAAGGTGCACCAAGATGATCTACACGAGATTCTAGTCAAGTTACATATGAAGTTCATTTAATTCGAAGCTACGGCCTAGAAGATATGACCAAACTTGGTAGAAATCACTGGACATGGCAGAAATAACATCAGGTTGCAATGTTTAGAGCTATCAAACAACAGGCTACGGGAATTTATCATGGCAAAATAGAGCATGGACTGCTAATACTAAAGACAAAGAACAAAACACCCTCACTGAACTTATTGCAAAGATCAAAAGAAAAGATGGTAGCATCCATGCAAACATGGCAAATGATATGACAGATTCAGAATAACAGTACATGGCAGGAACAACGATCAGTAGGCATGTTGGTGAGCTTGTACAACTCACCACAGAGCAATACATGGCATGACAAGGTGACCAACAGTAAGAAGACAAATATATCAATCTAAGCATGGCAATAGCAAGTTCATAGGGTTCATGGATCACTAGTTATTGGCATGGCAAAACTGAACTTAATGTTAACAGGCTGACAACAACATTATTTAGCAAATTCGGGGCATGATAAGAACAATCTACACAAGCTATAAATGCAACCAAGGGCATGAGTGGCTAGATCATGGCATGTACAACAAAACATCCTTAGTGAACATCTTCAATTATGCATAGAATGACTTGTAGCAGCAGGTTTACATAGCATCATGATATAGCAGATTTAGCTTAGCAAGACAGCAACAGCAAGTACCCTACTTCACGATCTCGATGCACTCACTACAAGACCCACAAAAATACATGGATCACACCACAGTAAAGATGACATGTTGTAGCTCAAAACTCATGTAGACATCAAGCTCATAGGATGCACACACAAAATGCAATGAAAAAGACAAATCACCAAGTTCTGATAACACACAGCAGTTAATATCATATAGCACTATTGCAACAATGATAAGGGCATAAACATAGACTCAAACAAGCATTGCACAATGGAACAAATCGAGGAGCATCTCACAGTGAACATTTTGATATATTACACGCACAGAATGGAGTATCGCACAAGAAGTTATGGCAGGTCAAAGTATGCAACATAATATGAGTTTTCAGGGACTTGGTGGAAATACAACCTCCGAAAATCTGGACGGGACGAAGCGGAACAAGGAGATCCAGGGCGGGGGAGGCGTGTTTGGTTGTCTACCGATGGATATGGTCCACCCGGATCGGATCTGGCCGGGGTTGACTACGGCGAGGGCGCGGCTCGCCTGCGATGGCGGGCGGCGGGACGGCGAATGGAGACGGCAAGGCGACAACGGGACGACGCGGGGCGGTGGCGCGGGAGGCCGACGAAGTTGTGGAGGGAGAGGCGCGGCGCTCCGGCGCAGCAAGACGGCAGCGGAGGGCGGCGAACTCCTGGCGGACGGCGGCGGGGCTGGGGCACGCCGATGGTGGCGGGCGGACGGGGCTCGGGCGGCGTAGAGGAGCCGGGGGAGCGGGCTGGCGGCAGCAGCCGACCGGGCCGGGAGGGCCGCGGCTGGGCCCGGCGGCCTTCGGCGGCGCGCGGGATGACGAGTGACAGGTGGAGGCGTTTGATTCGAGGGGTGCTGCAGCGCGGACATGTCCGGCGGGGTCCGGACGTGTCCAGCTGCGGGAGGAGGAAGAAGGTAGGGTTTGGACGCAAATTTCGGGGGAGGGACTATTTTTTAGGTAGAGGGAGCTAGGAGGGTCCAAATGGGGTGCGGTTTTCGCCCACACGATCGTGATCAAACGATCGAGAGCATGGAGGGGGTTTGGATGGGGATACATACAAATGGCATACAATGCCACACGAATACAACATCATCTTACATAAGAGCACCATCCGATTACGGATGATACACAAACAGAAACTCAAACGACATCCACCCTGCTAGCCCAAGCTATCAACCTAGAACCTATCCCCTAATCGAAGAAGAAGTAGAAGAAGAACTCCAAAACAAGCAAACATCGCTCTCGCGTCATGATCATCGCAAACCTGTACCTGCAACTGTTGTTGTAGTAATCTGTGAGCCACGAGGACTCAACAATCCCATTACCATGGGTATCAAGACTAACAAAGCTTAATGGGAAAGGAAGGGGTAAAATGGTGAGGTTGCAGCAGCGACTAAACATATCTGGTGGCTAACATACGCAAATGAGAGCGAGAAGAGAAGCAAGTGGAACGATCGTGAAGCTAGTAATGATCAAGATGTGATCCTGAAAATACTTACGTTCATACATAACCCAAAACCGTGTTCACTTCCCGGAATCCGCCGACAAGAGACCATCACGCCTACACACACGGTTGATGCGTTTCAATTCGTATCTAGTGTCAAGTTATCTACAACCGGACATTAACAAATTCCCATTTGCCACATAACCGCGAGCACGGCTCTCGAAAGTTTAAACCCTGCAGGGGTGTCCCAACTTAGCCCATCACAAGCTCTCACCGTCAACGAAGGATATTCCTTCTCCTAGGAAGACCCGATCAGTCTTGGAATCCTGGTTTACAAGACATTTCGACAATGGTAAAACAAGACCAGCAAAGCCGCCCGATGTGTCGACAATCCCGATAGGAGCTGCACATATCTTGTTCTCAAGGCAACACCGGATGAGACTAGCTACGAGTAAAACCAGCCCTCATGTTTCCCCGAGGTGGCCCCGCAGGCAGCTCGGTTCGGACCAGTACTTAGATAAGCACTGGCCCGAGGGGGGGGGCTAAAGTAAAGATGACCCTCAGAAGCGCGACTCCCAAGGCAAAAGTATAGGTGGTGGTGAGGCAAATGGTAAAAACCAAGGTTGGGCCTTGCTGGAGGAGTTTTATTCAAAGCGAACTGTTAAGGGGGTCCCATAAATCACCCAACCGCGTAAGGAATGCAAAATCAAGGAACATAACACCGGTATGATGGAAACTAGGGTGGCAAGAGTGGAACAAAACACCAGGCATAAGGTCGAGCCTTCCACCCTTTACCAAGTATATAAGTGCATTAATTAAATAAGAGATATTGTGATATCCCAACATAATCCTGTCCACCATGGAGCAATCTTCAACTTCATCTGCAACTAACAACGCTATAAGAGGGGTTGAGCAAAAGCGGTAACATAGCCAAGCAACGGTTTGCTAGGAAGGGTGAAAAGGTTAGAGGCTGACATGGCAATTTGGGAAGGCTTGAAGAACAAGTGATAGGAAGCGCAGCATAGCGATAGAACAAAGCAACTAGCATTGCAATGATAGTAATGAGATCCAAGGTGACGGTCATCTTGCCTGAAATCCTGCAAGGAAGAAGAACGTGTCCATGAAGAAGACGAACAGTCGAAGACGAACCAAGCGTAGTCGAACGAATCCTCACGATCGCAATGAAATAGGAACTATCATGAAGAAGCACAACCGGAAAGAAGCAAACAACATGGTAAACAAACATCACATAAACATGGCATGATGCACAATCAAGTATGATGCATGTCCGGTTTAATGAGGCATGGCATGGCAAAGTGCAACAAACAATACTACAAGTTAAGTGGAGCTCAATATGCAACGAGTTGCATATTGACAAAACACCACATTGGCATACTTAGTTTAATCTCGTTTAAGCTACCAAACAATATTAAATGTTGTTAAACATGGCAAGAGGTGAAGCATAATTAAACTACCTATCTAGGCAAGTTTAAATGAGGCCGTAACAAAAACAACAATTCTGGAAAATCCCCATATGCATATTTCGAATTTGGTACTGTTCTGCCCTAAAACATATTTTAATGTTGTTAAACATGCAAAGTAAGTGCACCAAGTTAAACTAGGCATTTCTCCACCCCATTTACATACAAAGTTTATTAAATTTGGAGCTACGGTTATTCAGTTATGAAATAAACCATTTTAACATGGCATTGGTGAAAAATAATGCAAACAACAAGTTCAACATGTTAAACATGGATGAAAGTTTCAGATTATGAAAGTACAACAAAATTTGAGCATTTTACATATATGACATGTTCTATTTGGATGCATGGATATTTAGTTATTAACAATGCAAAACTGTGGCATTTATGTGAATATGCAAAAACAAAAGAAACATTAGGGGACACGGGCTGGGCCAACCACGGAGAATGACGAGGGGGCCCGGGTGTGAGGTGGCAGGAGTGTGGGTGTTGGGAGGGTTTGTGCGAAATAACAGAAACAACATAAAAAGAAAAGGGAAGGGCATTGGGATTGAACCCAAGACCTCCTGCAGGTTTGGCACCGGGCCAACCAGTTGAGCTAGGAAGTATGTGTGATAATGGATGGTCTCGGTGTAAGATGACACATCCTCTCGGACTGATTAGAACTGAAGAAACACGAACAGCAAGGAAAAATGAAAAGGATCAACAAAATAGGGGCGCCTGGGACTCAAACCCAGCACCTGCTGGATGTGCACAAGCGTGATAAACCAGTTGAACTAGACTGGATACATGGTATTGAGTGGGTTTGGCTGTAGATGAAGCAGCAAGAAGCTCTGAAAGTCTGAAGGCGCAAAACTGCACACAAAAAAGAATGCGCAGCCTTGGGGTTTGATCTCGGGGCTCCCCTGTAGGATTGTGTGTCCTTGACCACTGAGCTGTTGCTATGTTTGGTGCCGAAAGGACGCTCAGCTCATTATGTATGATCAGAAGTCCTAGACTTCTTCTCCGGCAAATACACGGGTGCATTGGAGGCGATACCGGCGAGCAAACGCAGCGGCAGCTGCAGCTGTGGTGAGCTGGTGGGGGTGCGGAAATAAGGGATGGGTTCTACTGCGTGTGCGCGTGCGCGTGTGCGTGGAACAACGAGCAGAGCAACGGCCTGAACATGGAAGCAAGCGGCCGCGAGCGCACGCAAGAAGCAGAGAAGAACAAGGCGGGCCGGCAGAACAGCGAGCGAGCTCGTCGGAGGAACTCCGGCGACCAAAACTCGCAGAGGAGGGCACCGAAAGATGCTGCGCTACAAGGCTATCCTAAAGGTGCTACGGATGCATCGAAACACAGACGGGAACCTTGCTGGCGTTGAGGTCCCACGGGTGCACGCTGAAAACGGCAATGATGGCAACGGAGTATGACGGGGAAGGAGATGGGAAGAAGCAGCAGCTCACCATGGGGGTGCTGCTGGAGTCGGCGGACTCGTCGGGGTAGCAGAGGAGCCGGCATGGGGCTGCGCTAATCGAGGCGGTGCTCGGCTTCGTGAAGAAGAGGAAGCAGGGAAGAACACGGCGACGATGGCGCTGGCTTGGCATCCCTCGGCGAAGGAGTGGAAGAATGTGTGGTAGAGGACGGCGGGGAAGCAGATGAACGCGCCGGAGGTGGTTGGACTCGATCGGAGGGTCGCCGGCATCGCGGACGCCCTCCCGGAAGCGCTTGTTCTCACTCAGGGAAGGAGAAGCGGGGTAGGGAAGAGGCCCTGTTGGGTGGCGGCGGAGACGGGGAAACCCTAAGGGGTTAGCTGCGGACGCTGTCGTGGTTCTAAGTCTAACAGTAGAGTGGGGGTAGGTATGGAGAGGCAAGGTCCTAGCTATGGAGAGGTTGTAAACAGAAGCGATGTACGAGTTCAGGCCCTTCTCGGAGGAAGTAAAAGCCCTACGTCTCGGAGCCCTGAGGCGGTCGAGTGGATTATGTGTATAGGTGTTACAAGAGTGCGAACCCTTCTGCCTGTGGAGGGGGGTGGCTTATATAGAGTACGCCAGGACCCCTACCAGCCCACGTAACGGAGGGTTTAAAGTATATTAAGTCTGGGGCGTTACTGGTAACACCCCACATAAAGTGCCTTAACTATCATTAAGTCTATTCAATTACAGGCCGTTGCAGTGCAGAGTGCCTTCTGACCTTCTGGTGGTCGAGTGTATCTTCATGGTCGAGTGAATCTCCATGGTCGAGTCCTTCTGGTCAGTCGAGTGGGTTCCTCGTTGGTCGACTGGAAGGTAATCTCTTCTAAGACTGTCCCTGGGTAGGACATTCAGGTCAGGCCTATGACCCTACCCTAGGTACATGAATCCATAATTAGCCCCCGAATGGATTGAGGCTTGAATGAGGAAGGAGTTGATGCTGTTTCCGATTGACTTTTGCATACTGGCTATGCGTCGTTCTGGGTTACGATCTTCTTTGTCGATAATCGGGCAACTTTTCTTCAGTCGACTCGATCCATTCTTGTCTTTCGTCAAGTGATCTTTTAGACTTTGCTGGTTCCCGAGCGACGGATCGCAGGAAATCTCGCGTCCGACAGACCGATCTGCTGTTCGCGGATTCCATGGGATGCGAAATATGGGGGAGCGCGCGAAGCGGAACGAACCGTGGCGCTCGGACGGGACGGGACATAGACACCTCGATCACCGCGCCGCTTTTTCCGCCACGTATCATGTCGATGCAACTGTTTCGGGATATGATTAGGTTGCCTGGGTCCACCTGTCATCCACTCGGAAGGGATGTTATAAATGTAACCAGCGAGGGTTTTCTGAACAGTGCTCCATTCTTTCCCTTCCGCTCTCCTCGTCTCCGCCTAACGCGCTCGCTTCCGCCCCCGCAAAGCTCTTCCTCGCGCACCTCGCCAGCAGCCATGGTCAAGGAGAAGACGGCGGCGCTGGAGCGCGCAAAGAAGGCGTCGGCGACGGAGAAGGCGAAGGGGAGATCCACCAGCCGCAGCGGGTCTTCGTCGAGATCCCGCTTGCCGAAGGGATGGGTTCAGGGAGATTGGATCCAATCGACCATCAGGGAGAAGGATCTCCTCGACATGGCCGACGACGGGCTGATCCCCCATGGCGCCGCAAGGCTTCCAGGGAAAGAGTGGCAACCTCAGCCGGAAGAGGGTGAGTGTGTGCTCCCGGCCACTCATATTGATCGAGGGTTTTCTTTGCCACCGAGCATTTTCTTTCGTGGTTTTTTGAACTTCTTTGGAGCCCAACTCCACCACTTTACCCCGAACTCCATCGCGTACCTTGCTGCGTACGTATCCATGTGCGAGAGTTTCCTGGGCTGTCGACCGCACTGGGGCTTGTTCAAGCACATCTTCACGTGTCGTTCTCAGACCGTGAAGAAGGCGAGTCCAGACGATGAAAAGACCCAGGTTATCCAAATGTGCGGGGGTCTGGGAATTCAAGTGAGGAACAAGAGCACCTTCCCATCTATGACGTTTCCCGAGTCGGTCAGGGGCTGGCAGTCGACTTGGTTCTACTGCCGGAACGAGCTGACACCGGGGCAGTCGAGTGGACTCCCCCCATTCACCATGAGTCGAGTGAACAAGACCTCCTCTCTGAAGGTGGTTCCAGAGGAGAGGGCTGACGTGAAGATGTTGATGGACCGCGTGGTGCAGTTGGTCCGGGACGGCGTAACTGGCATGGACCTTCTGGAGGTTTTCCTTCGGCGGCGGATCCAGCCTCTTCAGTTCCGGAGCCATGGCATGTGGTTGTACTACGGGACTGAAGACGATACCCGAGTCCACCCGGAAGCAGTCGACGATGCCACGGTGGAAAGATGGATGGCCGCGGTCGCTGGGAATAAGGATAATCCCCGTGGATCCAGGAGGGTTCCTCCACTCGACCATCACACCGTTCCAGATAAGGTATATTTGCTCTGCCTTCCATTGTATATTTGTCAAATTTGTTTCTGTATGTTCTGCGACTTGGTCGACTGATCTCTGTCTTGACGTCTTCCAGGCCCTCACCGACCTGTATTCAATGCCCAATGGAGCTCAGGCTCCGACTGAGGAGGGAGAAGCCAGCGGGGGCGAGAGCCAGGAGGAGTGGGATTCAGACGCTGCCGAAGATGACGACGACGACGACGACGATGACGAGGACGAAGAGGAAGAGGAGGAGGAGGAGGTTGCACCACCGCGCTCAGAAAGGCGGTCGAAGCTTGTCCATGACCCCGCGACTGAACGCGGTAAGGGGGTGGCGACTGCCTCGCAGTCGACCAAATGCCCTCGGACCGATTCTCCGGTGCCGAGTGAAAGGACTCCGAAGCAGTCGAGGGTGGCTCCGCCGAAACCCACCAAGCTCCTGCCGAAGATGAAAGTGTCCATCCCCACCATATCCGGGTAAACACGCTACTTGAGTTCTCTTGTTTTGTATAAGCTTTATCTCTGGTTGATACTTGAGTTGGTCAACTGATTCTTTGGAACTTCAGTGCTGCAACTTCTGAGACCTCAGGAAAGGCTGACGACCATGAGATGGAGGACGCAGCAACCTCAAATCCTGGTACTATACTCTCAATTCTGTCCTTAGTCGACTGACTCATGATTTCTAACTTTGATTCTTTTTCTGAAGCTCCACCCCATGACATTATCACCCTTCCTGAAGATGATGATGAGGATGAAGAACCGCTGAGGCACAGGATGAGCAGCAAGACGTCTACTGGCAAGGCAACCCAGAGTGCAACGGCGCCCGAGACCGTGGTCACGGAAGGGGAGAACCTCACTCGACACACCGTGTCTTTCGCGGTCCCGTTGACGAGTGCTCATCCTACTTCGTCGAGTGCTGCACAAACTTCGCTCTTCACAACCCATCATGTCCTAGAGGACCAAGCCTGTGCTGCTAAGGAGGCGATACGTCAAGCGGGGATCATGATGGAGCAGGTGAAGATCGTCCGGGATGCAAGCCAAGCAGCTTATGACGCTAGCTCTGCCCTTCAAAGCAATGTTCAGGTCAGTCGACCACCGCCTGTTCTGTTAGGATATGCTATCAAAAACTTTGTCTTTCTGATTTCTGAAATCCATAGCAATCACCCACTGGGTGTGTCGATAAAAAACTCCGTGTTAGCGGGGGCACGCTGAGTGCACCCGCTGGGTGTAGTCCCCAAGGCTAAGGTCGACTGCTGGCAGTCGGCCTTAGGCTTTATAAGTAAAGGTTGTTCATCATTCGACTTGATCGAATGGTTTTCCGGAACCGGTGGGGGCACGCTGAGTGCACCCACTGGGTGTAGTCCCCAAGACTGTGGTCGACTGCTGGCAGTCGACTACAGTCTGAAGAGCACGTCTCTTTTTTTTGGGTCGACTGGTCGACTCTGTCTTGAACAGAACTAGTGGGGGCACGCTGAGTGCACCCACTGGGTGTAGTCCCCGAGACTATGGTTGAATGCTTGCATTCGACTGTAGTCTTAGAAACGTATGATTTTTCCTATCCACTCGGAAGTGAACCATCCTTGATATTTTGTCGATTGGTTCTTCGTAGAAATCCTGTGACCTGGCGGCTCGCTATACGGAACTAGAGCAGAAGCACATTCAGCTCGAGTTGGATCTGAAGCTGGTGCAGGAGAATCTGACGAAGGCGAAGGAGGAGACCAAAGGTATGTTCGGTGAGACCTCGACGACTCCTTTTTCCTTCCATTTGTTTCAAAATCTGACTTTGCTGTAACTTGCAGACAAGGTGCGGGAGGCCCAGAAGAAGAAGGACCTTGAGCTAGCTGAGAAGACCAAGCTTGCTGACGAGAAGTTAGCTTCAGTCACCAGGCTTGAACAGGAAAATCACAATCTGAAAACTGCTCTGGCGATTGCCTCCATGGATGTTGACCGACTGAAAGCTGACAAGTCTACCCTGACCGAGAAGATCAACCAATTGACAGGGAAGAAGAATGACCTGGAAGGCTTCCTGGGTGGTCTTGCCAAGAAATTGTTCCTTATGCTCGAAGGTAATCTTTTTCACTCGACCAACATTTTCAACTGTGACGCTTCCATTCGACCATTGTCTTGATTCGGCGTTTTGTCCTTGCAGAATTCTGTCGGAACTTTGAAGAAGAGACTAGCCAGTTGGAGCCGAACCTTGACCCTGTCAATTCTCCGGTGAATGATGAAGTTGCCATGAATGTCTTCCGACTGGAGTCTCGCATTGCAGCTGTCGTGGACTATCTTGCAAGGCTGAAGGCCGCCACTTCTCGCATCGACTCGACGCTTTGGCCTGGGGCAACACTTCAGAATGACCTTGAGTCGTTGATGGCTCGACTAAACGCGGTCCCCGACCGTGTGCAAGAGTGGAAGAAGTCCTCGGCTCGGTGCGGCGCAGATGTTGCCCTGTGTCTGGCCCGAGTCCACTACAAGTACATGCGAGAAGAGAAGCTGGCGGCTCTCCGAGTGGCCAACACCAAGAAACATGACTTCAGATCCTTCATGGAAACTTTCATCGCTGCAGCTACCCGGATCGCAGACGGGATCGACCTCGACGAGTTTGTTGCTCCTTCCAGCCCTCCACAGGAGGGGTAAAAAACTTTCTTTAAGCCCGACACTTTAAATTTGCCTCGGTATGCCGAGTGGAATTGTAACCGGTAAACCTTAACAGGCTTAGTGCCTAAGCACTCTCGGTTCCTTTAGGTATCGACCTAAACTTGGATTTGATGTTTGGATATGATTGCTCCTGGTTCGAATTGTCCTTTGCAGGTCCACAGCAAGATGTCCACTGCAGTCGACTTATTCCTTAGGTGAGCACTGGGCTGCAGCTAAGCCTCCGAGTGAGAGGTTCGCTCTTCACTCCGTAGGATTTTTATACCTAAGGCGAGCGCTGGGCTGTAGCTAAGCCTCCGAGTGAGAGGTTTGCTCTTCACTCGGTAGGATTTTTTATACCTTAGGCGAGCGCTGGGCTGCAGCTAAGCCTCCGAGTGAGAGGTTTGCTCTTCACTTGGTAGGATTTTTTATACCTTAGGCGAGCGCTGGGCTGCAGCTAAGCCCCCGAGTGAGAGGTTTGCTCTTCACTCGGTAGGATTTTTTATAACTTAGGCGAGCGCTGGGCTGCAGCTAAGCCCCCGAGTGAGAGGTTTGCTCTTCACTCGGTAGGATTTTTTATAACTTAGGTGAGCGCTGGGCTGCAGCTAAGCCCCCGAGTGAGAGGTTTGCTCTTCACTCGGTAGGATTTTTTATAACTTAGGCGAGCGCTGGGCTGCAGCTAAGCCCCCGAGTGAGAGGTTTGCTCTTCACTCGGAGGAGAGAGTCGCAGTCTATCTGCACCTCGTCCTCTTTGCGAGCCCACATTATACTTATGGCGTAGCTCAGAGGAGAGGGTCGCAGTCGACCTGCACCTCGTCCTCCTTGCAAGCGTATGTGGTACTTAGGCGAGCGCTGGGCTGCAGCTAAGCCCCCGAGTGAGAGGTTTGCTCTTCACTCGGTAGGATTTTTTATAACTTAGGCGAGCGCTGGGCTGCAGCTAAGCCCCCCGAGTGAGAGGTTTGCTCTTCACTCGGTAGGATTATTATAACTTAGGCGAGTACTTGGACTGCAGCTAAGCCCCCGAGTGGAAGTCTGGCTTACCACTCGGTAGGATTTTTTGTAACTTAGGCGAGCGCTGGGCTGCAGCTAAGCCCCCGAGTGAGAGGTTTGCTCTTCACTCGGTAGGATTTTTTATAACTTAGGCGAAACGGATTCGCGGCTAAGCCTCCGAGTGGAAGTCTGGCTTACCACTCGGTAGGATTTGTACAAACTTCGGCGAAACGGATTCGCGGCTAAGCCACCCGCTGGGGGAAAAAGTGACAAAAAATTATTTCGAGATCCATGAACTACAGAAGTATTTTATTACAACTCATCCGAGTGGAAAACTTTTAAGTGTAAAACGGGCGGAGCAGATCCGCATTCCAAGCTCGGGGCTCTTCAATGTTGCGTTCGACGTTGTAGAGACGGTATGCCCCGTTGTGGAGAACTTTGGTGACGATGAAGGGTCCTTCCCAAGAAGGAGCGAGCTTATGCTGTTTCTGCTGATCCACTCGGAGAACTAGATCTCCTTCTTGGAATGCTCGACCCCTCACATTCCTGGCGTGAAAGCGACGCAAGTCTTGTTGATAGATGGTCGATCGGATCAGAGCCATCTCCCTTTCTTCCTCTAGAAGGTCGACTACGTCCTGACGCGCTTGCTCAGCTTCTGCTTCGTTGTAGAGTTCAACTCGAGGAGCATTGTGAAGAAGATCACTCGGCAAGACGGCTTCAGCCCCATAGACCAAAAAGAATGGAGTTCTTCCAGTCGACCGATTGGGTGTGGTCCGCAGACCCCAAAGCACCAAAGGAAGTTCGTCGACCCATGCTCCAGCCGCGTGCTTGAGATCACGCATCAGTCGGGGTTTTAAACCCTTGAGGATTAAGCCACTGGCCTGCTCCGCTTGTCCATTCGACTGGGGGTGAGCGACTGAAGCGTAGTCGACTCGTGTGCCTTGAGCGTTGCAGAAATCCTTGAATTCTTCCGAGTCAAAGTTCGACCCATTATCTGTAATGATGCTGTGCGGGACTCCATATCTGAACGTCAGCTCCCTGATGAAGGTAACTGCAGTACCGGCGTCAAGATTCTTGATTGGTTTAGCCTCGATCCACTTTGTGAACTTGTCGACTGCGACCAGTACGTGCCTGAAACCACTTCGACCTGTTCTCAAGGGACCGACCATGTCCAACCCCCATACTGCGAATGGCCAGATGAGTGGAATGGTCTTCAGAGCTGACGCGGGCTTGTGTGACATATTGGAGTAGAACTGACATCCTTCACACTTGTCCACTATTTCCTTTGCCATCTCATTCGCCCTTGGCCAGTAAAATCCAGCTCGGTATGCTTTAGCTACAATGGTTCGAGAGGACGCATGGTGACCACAGGTCCCCGAGTGGATATCATTGAGAATGATTCGAGCTTCTTCTGGCGTTATGCATTTTTGACCAACCCCAGTTGGGCTTTCTCTATACAGCTATCCTTTGATAACGGTAAAGGCTTTGGATCGATGGACGATCTGCCGAGCCTCTTCCTCATCCTCTGGGATCTCTTTTCTCAGGATATACGCGATATAGGGAATTGTCCAGTCGGGAGTGACCACTAACACCTCCATGACCAAGTCGACCACTGCTGGGACCTCAATCTCAGTCGGATCTGTGGCACTCTTGGGCTGTGAAGCTTCCTCTGTGAAGGGATCTTCTTTAACTGACGGTGTGTGTATATGTTCCAAAAACACACCACTCGGAATGGCTTCTCTTTTGGAACCTATCTTTGCCAGATCATCTGCTGCTTGATTTTTCAGTCGGGGGATGTGATGGAGCTCCAACCCCTCGAACTTCTTTTCCAGCTTCCTCACTGCATTGCAGTATCCAGTCATGGCTGGGCTTCTCACGTCCCACTCCTTCATCACTTGGTTGACCACTAAATCTGAATCGCCATAAACCATCAGGCGACGGATGCCGAGTGAGATGGCCATGCGCAATCCATATAAAAGGGCCTCATACTCTGCCTCATTGTTGGAGGAATCAAAGTGAATCTGGAGCACATATCTAAGCTTATCTCCTCTGGGGGAAACCAGAACAACCCCAGCACCAGAACCATTCAGCATCTTAGAGCCATCGAAGAACATGGTCCGATGCTCCGAGTGAACTTCAGTCGGCTGTTGTTGTTCAATCCACTCGGCGAGGAAATCTGCTATTGCCTGGGACTTAATGGCTTTCTTTGCCTCAAACTTGATATCAAGGGGAAGAAGTTCAATCGCCCATTTCGCCACTCGACCAGTTGCATCTCTGTTGTGCAGAATCTCTGATAGTGGGGCGTCGCTGACGACTGTGATAGAATGATCAGAGAAATAATGAAAAACCTTCTTCATGGTCATGTATATTCCATACACAAGCTTCTGATAATGAGGATATCTCTGCTTGGATGGAGTCAAGACTTCAGACAAATAATACACCGGGCGCTGAACTTTGAAAGCTTTTCCTTCTTCTTCCCGCTCGACCGTAAGTACTGTACTGACGACTTGTCCTGTGGCTGCAATATAAAGCAACAAAGGCTCTTTGCTGATTGGAGCAGCAAGCACCGGCTGGGTGGAGAGTAGAGCTTTTAGCTCGGCAAACGCTGCATCAGCTTCTGGAGTCCACTCGAACTTGTCTGCCTTCTTCATCAGTCGGTAAAGAGGCAATGCCTTTTAACCGAGTCGTGAGATGAATCGACTTAATGCGGCCAAGCATCCAATAAGCTTCTGGACATCGTGCACTCACACAGGGCGTTCCATTCGGAGAATAGTGCCGATCTTCTCTGGATTAGCGTCAATCCCTCACTCGGAAACGAGAAAACCGAGTAACTTTCCACCAGGAACTCCGAATGTGCACTTCGATGGATTGAGCTTGATATCGTACCTTCTGAGGTTGGCAAATGTTTCGGCAAGGTCAGCAAGCAGGTCGGAACCTTTTCGCGACTTAACGATGATATCATCCATATACGCTTCCACATTCCGACTGATTTGAGTGAGAAGACACTTCTGAATCATACGTATAAATGTGGCTCCGGCATTCTTGAGGCCGAATGGCATGGTGATATAGCAGAAGCACCCGAATGGAGTGATGAAAGCTGTTTTTACTTCGTCGGGTCCATACAGACGGATCTGATGATACCCGGAATATGCGTCTAGAAAAGAAAATCTCTCACATCGCGCGGTCGAGTCAACAATTTGATCTATGCGAGGGAGAGGAAAATGATCTTTCGGGCAGGCCCGATTGATGTGCTTGAAGTCAATGCACATGCGGAGTAATTTGTCCTTCTTGGGAACCATGACGACATTAGCGAGCCACTCGGAGTGGTATATCTCTCGGATAAATCCTGCCGCCAACAGTCGAGCCACTTCTTCACCAATAGCTTTCCTCTTCTGGACGGCGGACCGCCGAAGATGCTCTTTGACTGGTTTTGCTGATTTGTCGACTCTGAGGCGATGCTCAGCCAGTCCCCTGGGAACACCTGGCATGTCAGCTGGCTTCCATGCGAAAATGTCCCAGTTCTCACGGAGGAACTGGATGAGCGCTTCTTCCTATTTCGGGTCGAGTGTCATGGAGATGTGGGTCGGTGCTGCATTGGGGTCGGTCGGGTGAATGTGAACAGGTTTTGTCTCACCAGACGACTGAAATGCAGACTCTGTGGCTGGTTTCTTGGATCGCAACAAATCACTGGGATCTGCGTTTTGCTTGTATTCTTCGAACTCGACCGCTGTCACCTGGGAATCGGCGATCTTCGAGCCCTTCTGAAAGCACTCTTCTGCCTTTTTCCGATCGCCAGTGACAGTGATCACCCCTTTGGGACCTGGCATTTTCAGTTTGAGGTACACGTAACATGGTCGAGCCATGAACCGTGCGTAGGCGGGCCTCCCCAAAATGGCGTGGTACGCGCTCTAAAAATCCACAACTTCAAAGGTCAACTTTTCCTTGCGAAAATGTTTTGAGTCGCCAAAAACCACGTCCAGGGCTATTTGGCCGAGTGAGTTGGCTTTCTTCCCTGGTATGCCCATTCCCTTCAATGTGTCTGCATACAACAAGTTCAGCCCACTGCCACCGTCCATCAGCACTTTCGTCAGTCGAGTGCCTTCGACAACTGGATCGACCACCAAAGCTTGCCTCCCAGGGGTGGCAATATGAGTCGGGTGATCAGATTGGTCGAATGTGATGGGTGTTTGGGACCATTTCAGATAACTTGGTTTTGCTGGGGCCACCATATTCACCTCACGATTAATGACTTTCAGTCGACTCTTGCTCTCCACATCCGCGAAGATCATCAGAGTGGAGTTAATATGCGGATATTCTTCCTCACTGTCCTCTTTGTCTCCTGCCTTGTCTGACTCTTTCTCCTTGTCCTTAGACTGTTTACCCTGAAACTGCTGGATCAGGAGTCAACACTTGCGAGTGGTGTGCTTTGGGTAAATAATGTTGCCCTCTTCATCTTTCTTCGTGTGGATGTGGCATGGCATATCCATTACGTCGTTTCCTTCTTTATCCTTTACTTTCTTAGGATTCCAGGATCCTTTTGGCTTCCCTTTGAACTTTCCCTGAGCCACGGCTAGGGCCTCTCCAGGAGCTGCTGGTTCGGCTTTCCGCTTCTGTTTCTGACTGGAATTTCCCTTCTCCGACTGACTTGGCTTATACTTGCCACTTCGGAGTCGGTCCTCCTCCTCGCCATTGGCGTATTTGGTAGCAATCTCCATCATCCGACTCAAGGTCATGTCCCCGGTTCGACCAAACTTCAGACTCAGTTCCCTGTTCTTGACGCCATCTTTGAAGGCGCAGACTGCTTGATGATTAGACACGTTTTCGACAGTATGGTGCAGAGTGATCCACCTCTGAATGTACTCTCTGAGAGTCTCATTGGTCTTCTGCACACAAACTTGCAGCTCTGTCAAACCAGCTGGTCACTTGCAGGTTCCTTCAGAAGTTCTGACGAACACTCGGAACAAATCTTCCCAAGTATAAATACTGTCAGGAGGTAACTGATTCAACCACGCTCTGGCTGAACCTTCCAGCATGAGGGGCAAATGTTTCATGGCCACCTCGTCATTCCCACCGCCAATCTGAACAGTCACTCGGTAGTCCTCCAGCCAAGTTTCAGGCTTGGACTCCCCAGTGAACTTGCTGACTCCTGTCGCCAACCTGAAATTGGGGGGAATCACTGCGGCTCTGGTAGCCCTGCTAAAACACTTTGGACCAGAAACATGCACTCGACTGCTCGTGGGTGCATCTCTCTCGGGTCCACCTCGATGGGCTCTGTTCCGGTCGACCAAGCTTTGCACGATAATGGATCGCGCGTCGAAGCCTGGTCCCCTGGGGTCGACCGGAACTCTTCGCCCCGCACTGAACTGACGCCTGTCATCCTGTCGCCGAGGAGCGTAAGACCCTTCCCTTGGAGGGGAAACGGGCACTCGACGCCTATCATCTCGGTCGTGTCGGTCTCCATACTGATCACGCTGGTTGTCGCGCCCTTCCCGCCGCGAAGGCGATCTGGGACTATGAGCCGACTGAACCGTATTCGCAGCGACGGATCGACTGTGAATTCTGTTGCGCGACTGCGACACGGCTGAGTTCTGGTCCCCTGCTGCTCGGAGCAAATCTCTGATCTGCATCAAGCCTCTCCCAGCTTCCGACTGTGAAGGCTGGATGGACTCTGCTATACGGGTTGCAGCTGCTAAATTCTGAATTGGCGTGCGGTATACCTGAGTCGACGGGAATAGTCGACTGGCTTCGGGGACTCGTTGCCGCGCGCGCTCATCGAGTGCTCGCTGAAGGTTCTCCAGACGAGCGCGTTCAGCCACATTGGCCAAATGTGCCTCCTCCAAGGCGCGAGCCTCGGGGGTTTCTCCCGTAATGGGAGTATGCAGGGCATCCATGTTCCTGCGGCGGAGCTCTTCTCTCTGCAGAGAGTCGAGTGCCTCGGGCTGGTACTCTTCGTGGTCCTGAGCGGGGCCACCTCCACCGCCCGCTCCACCACCATGGGTGAAGCCGGGAGGACTGCAGGGTCCATCGACCATGAGAATTTCTGCCGCTGGATCACTGCTATCGCATTCGGATGCAGTCTCTACGGAGCCAGTCGACAGATCGAACAGGCCGTAGAGAGATTCGTCGGGCTCGATTGCCGCAACTTGTGCGATGGCCGCCTGGCGAGCCACCGCGTGTTTCACCCACCGCTGAAGCCTCGACCGACCAGAGCGCTTGCGCTGGTGGGAGACCGGACGGGCGACCGATAAAGGAGTCGACCGATAGGGGGCCGACGGTTGCCGCAGCAGAACGCCGCGGACACATGCGCGAAAATGCGTCGCACCGCGGACGGGGAGCGCATCAACGTCGAGTGGAGCCTCCTGGATCCACGCGGAGTCGTCGGCGACGAAGGTGAGAGCGCCAAGACGGATCTCGCGCCCCTCGACCAAAACTCCAGCAGTCATCATGATGAAAGTACTCGGAAATACTGCAACTTCTCCCCAAAATCGCTAAAACACCTACCCCACGGTGGGCGCCAACTGTCGTGGTTCTAAGTCTGACAGTAGAGTGGGGGGTAGGTATGGAGAGGCAAGGTCCTAGCTATGGAGAGGTTGTAAACACAAGCGATGTACGAGTTCAGGCCCTTCTCGGAGGAAGTAAAAGCCCTACGTCTCGGAGCCCTGAGGCGGTCGAGTGGATTATGTGTATAGGTGTTACAAGAGTGCGAACCCTTCTGCCTGTGGAGGGGGGTGGCTTATATAGAGTACGCCAGGACCCCTGCCAGCCCACGTAACGGAGGGTTTAAAGTATATTAAGTCTGGGGCGTTACTGGTAACGCCCCACATAAAGTGCCTTAACTATCATTAAGTCTATTCAATTACAGGCCGTTGCAGTGCAGAGTGCCTTCTGACCTTCTGGTGGTCGAGTGTATCTTCATGGTCGAGTGAATCTCCATGGTCGAGTCCTTCTGGTCAGTCGAGTGGGTTCCTCGTTGGTCGACATTCCCTGGGTAGGACATTCAGGTCAGGCCTATGACCCTACCCTAGGTACATGAATCCATCAGACGCCGAGGGGGATCTTATAGGTGGCTAGGAGGGGCGCGGACAGCGAGACCTCGACGTCCGTGAAGCAGAGCTCACGGCGCTGGCGCTCCTGAAGGCAGAGGAGGGAGACGGCGCTATAGCGGAGTAGGTGGCCATTCGGCTCGGCTGGGCCGGGGAAAAGAAAGGCCCAGGTGGGTGCCGGTGGGCTGCGCTGTTGCCGCTGCTGCTTCTCTTCTTCTCTTTTCTTCAGACAGAAAACAAGACAGAAAAGAACAGGAACAAAGGAGAGGGTGGAGAGAGAGATGAGAATATCCCTGGAGTCCAGAATTTGTGCAGAATTTTAATAAATTGACTAGGTTGAGAGAGATAGCAAAGTGGTTTGGTCACATGCAACATGCATAGAGCAAGACAGCATCATGAAGAATGCAATGCACATGGTGATTATGATGAAATGCAAAATGAAAAAAAGGCACAATGCAATGTAAACAAAGATGATCATGAAGCAAGAAGCAAATATGACAAGGCACTCAACATGATCATGGCAACAAGCATATAGGAATGAAATATGCAACAATAATTATGATAATGCAACAAACACAATAACCACACGACACAACTAAAATAACGGGAAGGCACCTGGAGCATCGGTCTCGGGGCGTTACAACTCTCCTCCACTAACAAGAGATCTCGTCTCGAGATCTTAGGACCGAGACGGAAGCAGAGAGGAAGAGGTGAAGTACGAACGCAAGAGAGAGGATGAACAAAGTCGAGAGCACTCAGGTAGAAAATAGGAACAGGGAATATGACGAGAATGAAAAGCTCAAGAAACAACATAGACTCTGAAACCACTTCGGCTAGACAAGGTAGAAAAGAATAAGCACGAAAGAATTTGGATAGCGCTCCGACTAAAAATGGAAGGAATAGAACATGAACTTCACAAGATGGGATGGCACTTGTTGAGATGAACAACGCACTGCCTCCGAAAGAATTGAAACAATGGAATGAAAAGAACTTAGAAGGAAGGATTGAACGGAGTTGTTGAGAAAATCAACAACGAAAGAATAAGCTTGTTGTGGACTTATCAAAAACAACTCAAAACTTGAGGTGAAATTATACCACAACCGATGTCTGAATAGCTGAGAAGAAAGAAGAAATGCAAAACTCCACTTCAGAAGAAAACGGAGAATTATTTGCACTTCGAGATGCGAGAGGAAAAGATACTTGAACTCCACCAACCAGAATCTTGATGAACTCTTGAAGAATGAATTAAATCATGAAGAACCACTGTGAAGAACTCCGGTAATAAAAGGATGATGACATCGAATTGAAGGATGAAAGGAATAAAGCCTTGCGGTGATAGAGATTGAGGTTCCGACAAAATGGCCTAGGAAATTTGAACTCCGGAAAAAGAAAAGATGAAAACACTTGGAACTAGAATTTATTCATCAAGAACAAACTCCGAAGGAAGGAATTACTCACTTTGAGGAAAGAATAAGATTTATTGTATGCTTATCCTTCATCAAATTAAATTGATGACAAGCAATGGATTTAGCATACTACTTATTCTTATTGGAAAAAAGGATTAAGGGGGATATAGCACCAAACTTGAGAAAGGTCTTCAATGAACCACTGGTAGGAATTGAAAGAATGAATGAATTGATATGATAACAAAGGAAAAGAATATGAAGGAACCGCCATAAGAATTCAAAAATTATTGATGGAAGAGAATGAATCACCGGGAAGAATTAGAAGAACAAATATGTTCGAGGGGATTTAGATGCAAAAGAACGAAGAGACAACGAGCTGATTAAAGAATACTAACAGATGCGTCGGTATAATTGGGTAACGATAGCAAGAATGATGGCCTCCGATGAAAAGAAACAGAAATGAACTCCTGAAATACTCCGGATGGGTAAGAAAAAGGAATTTCTGACAACTGAATAATTCGAGAGGATAACATGAAGCTGGAACCACGAATCTTCGAGAGAACAGACAAGATTTAGAGGAAGAAACTCTTCTTCGATCTTGAAAAGACGATGAGGAACACCACCAAAGTTACTGAGGTACTCCGGTAGAATGAAAAGCGAAGAGGTTGAGCCAACCATGAACAGAATTTGAAAACAATCTTGGAGAAGGCATGCGACTGATGAAATTCATACTTACGTCAAACTTCGAAAAGGAATTGAGAATAACTCCGGAATAATTTGAAGAGTCAGGTAATATCCTAGGAAAAGACCTGTGGGTTAGGGCCCACTGAAGAGAAAACACCGTCGGAAAGGGATGTTGAACAGATAGATGATGCACCGGAACAATTGAAATATTTGAATGAGGTGACAACCTCGACTTAATTGGAACACAGACGAATCTTCTGAGATGTCTTCCGAACTCTAGAATGATTGAATGGCGAGAGGCAAATGAGCATGGAGAACACTTAATCCAAGGAAAAGAATGTGATCAACCCGAAAAATATGAATTGAGTGCACCGGAAAAAGAAAGGGATGAAGAATGACGAACGAGACGAGAATTCACTGGTTGAAATAATTGAGGGAAGACTGAAGTGGCTCCGTACGAATGAAATTGATGGTCGAAACATACTCAGGCTACAGGAAGAAGAGGGGTGGGGGGGGGGGGGGGCGGGAAAACAAAGGCAACTTGGAAGGGGGAACCGACAAATATCTTGAAGAGAAAACACCGGTTGAAATCATTGAGGAAAGAAAGCAAAGACTTCTCACGAGTAGGATGGATACATGATTACGGACTCCGGCTCCGAGAAGATAAAAGGGGTGGGCGGGTGGGAAAAAGAAAACAACTGATGATTGAACTTGGAAATGATGAAGAGGCTTGAGTCGTCTTGACGAGAGGATGCACCGGCTAAAAAGAGCTGAGGAACAACGATCGAAAAAAACTAACCGCGTGATCGTAAAGAAAGTTTGAAAAGGGAAGAGGAGTAATTCAAAACACCTACGTTAAGATTCCTCACCAGAGCGACGAAGAGGCCGAGGAGTAAAAAAAATTCCTACTCTCAGATATAACTAAACTACAAAAATGGTTTTCTTCTAGACTCGACAATGGCGAAACTACACGATCAAACAAGGGGGCTCCTATGGTCGGTCGAGGCTCTGATACCAACTTGTCACGCCCAATATGCGATACTATCCTAAAGAGACTCGAAGGTCCCACCAAGGATAGAACCGCATATTGATACACTTTTGCAAGTAGGATATCATTACATCAACATTACATAATAGATGGGGATACATACAAAAGGCATACAATGCCACACGAATACAACATCATCTTACATAAGAGCACCATCCTACTACGGATGAAACACAAACAGAAACTCAAACGACATCCACCCTGCTAGCCCAGGCTGCCGACCTGGAACCTATCCCCTGAACGAAGAAGAAGCAGAAGAAGAACTCCAAAACAAGCAAACATTGCTCTCGCATCATGATCATCCCAAACCTGTACCTACAACTATCGTTGTAGTAATCTGTGAGCCACGAGGACTCAGCAATCCCATTACCATGGGTATCAAGACTGGCAAAGCGTAATGGGAAAGGAAGGGGTAAAATGGTGAGATTGCATCAGTGACTAAGCATATGTGGTGGCTAACATACGCAAATGAGAGCGAGAAGAGAAGCAAGTGGAACGGTCGTGAAGCTAGCAATGATTAAGAAGTGATTCTGAAAATACTTACGTTCATACATAACTCAAAACTGTGTTCACTTCCCGGACTCCGCCGAAAAGAGACCATCACGGCTACACACACGGTTGATGCATTTTAATTCATATCTGGTGTCAAGTTATCTACAACCGGACATTAACAAATTCCCATCTGCCACATAACCGCGGGCACGGCTCTTGAAAGTTTAAACCCTGCAGGGGTGTCCCAACTTAGCCCATCACAAGCTCTCACGGTCAACGAAGGATATTCCATCTCCCAGGAAGACCCGATCAGTCTAGGAATCCCGGTTTACAAGACATTTCGACAATAGTAAAACAAGACCAGCAAAGCCGCCCGATGTGCCGACAATCCCGATAGGAGCTGCACATATCTCGTTCTCAGGGAAACACCGCATGAGACAAGCTACGAGTAAAACAAGCCCTCAAGTTTCCCCGAGGTGGCCCCGCAGGCAGCTCGGTTTGGACCAGCACTTAGAGAAGCACTGGCCCGGGGGGGCTAAAATAAAGATGACCCTCGGGAGCGCGACTCCCAAGGGAAAAGTATAGGTGGTGGTGAGGCAAATGGTAAAACGAAGGTTGGGCCTTGCTGGAGGAGTTTTATTCAAAGCAAACTGTCAAGGGGGTCCCAAAAATCACCCAACCGCGAAAGGAACGCAAAATCAAGGAACATGATACCGGTATGACGGAAACTAGGATGGCAAGAGTGGAACAAAAAACCAGGCATAAGGCCGAGCCTTCCACCCTTTACCAAGTATATAGGTGCATAAATTAAATAAGAGATATTGTGATATCCCAACATAATCCTGTCCACCGTGGAGCAATCTTCAACTTCACCTACAACTAACAACGCTACAAGAGGGGCTGAGCAAAAGCGGTAACATAGACAAGCAACGGTTTGCTAGGAAGGGTGAAAAGGTTAGAGGCTGACATGGCAATTTGGGAAGGCTTGAAGAACAAGTGATAGGAAGCGCAGCATAGCGATAGAACGAAGCAACTAGCATAGCAATGATAGTAATGAGACCCAAGGTGACGGTCATCTTGCCTGAAATCCCGCAAGGAAGAAGAACGAGTCCATGAAGAAGACGAACGGTCGAAGACGAACCAAGCGTAGTCGAACGAATCCTCACGATCACAACGAAACAGGAACTATCGAGAAGAAGCACAACCAGAAAGAAAGCAAACAACATGGTAAACAAACATCACATAAACATGGCATGATGCGCAATCAAGTATGATGCATGTCCGATTTAATGAGGCATGGCATGGCAAAGTGCAACAAACAATACTACAAGTTAATTGGAGCTCAATATGCAATGAGTTGCATATTGACAAAATACCACATTGACATATTTAGTTTAATCTCGTTTAAGCTACCAAACAATATTAAATGTTGTTAAACATGGCAAGAGGTGAAGCATAATTAAACTACCTATCTAGGAAAGTTTAAATGAGGCCGGAACAACAAACAACCATTCCGGAAAATCCTCAAATGCATATTTCGAATTTGGTACTGTTCTGCCCTAAAACATATTTTAATGTTGTTAAACATGCAAAGTAAGTGCACCAAGTTAAACTAGGCATTTCTCCACCCCATTTACATATACAGTTTATTAAATTTGGAGCTACGATTATTTAATTATGAAATAAACCATTTTAACATGGCATTGGTGCAAAATAATGCAAACAACAAGTTTAACATGTTAAACATGGATGAAAGTTGCAAATTATGAAAGTACAAGAAAATCTGAGCATTTTACATATATGACATGTTCTATTTGGATGCATGGATATTTAGTTATTAACAATGCAAAACTGTGGCATTTATGTGAATATGCAAAAACAAAAGAAACAATAGTGGACACGGGCTGGGCCAACCACGGAGAATGACGAGAGGGCCCGGGTGTGGGGTGGCAGGAGTGTGGGTGTGGAGAGGGTATGTGTGAAATAACAGAAACAACATAAAAAGAAAAAGGAAGGGCATTGGGATTGAACCTAGGACCTCCTGCAGGTTTGGCAACGGGGTCAACCAGTTGAGCTAGGAAGCATGTGTGATAATGGATGGTCTCGGCTTAAGATGACACATCCTCTCGGACTGATCAGAACTGAAGAAACACGAACATATAGCAAAAATGAAAAGGATCAACAAAATAGGGGCGCCTGGGACTCGAACCCAGCACCTACTGGATGTGCACAAGCGTGATTAACCAGTTGAACTAGACTGGATACGTGTTATCGAGTGGGCTTGGCTGTAGATGAAGCAGCAAGAAGCTCTGAAAGTCTGAAGGGGCAAAACTGCAGACAAAAAAGAATGTGCAGCCTTGGGGTTCTATCTCGGGGCTCCCCTATAGGATTGCGTGGCCTTGACCCCTCGGCTGTTGCTATGATTGGTGCCGAAAGGAAGCTCAGCTCATTATGTATCATCAGAAGTCCTAGCCTTCTTCTCCGGCAAATACACGGGTGCATCGGAGGCGATACCAGCGAGCAAACGCAGCGGCAGCTGCTGCTGTGGTGAGCCGGCGGGGGTGCGGAAACAGGGGATGGGTTCTACTATGGGTGCACGTGTGCGTGTGCGTGGAACAACGAGGAGAGTAACGGCCTAAACATGCAAGCAAGCGGTCGCGAGCGCACGCAAGAAGCAGAGAAGAACAAGGCAGGCCGGCAGAACAGCGAGCGAGCTCGTCGGAGGAACTCCGGCAACCAAAACTCACAGAGGAGGGCACTAAAAGATGCTGCGCTACAAGGCTATCCTAAAGGTGCTACGGATGCATCAAAACACGGACGAGCACCTCGCCGGCGTTGAGGTCCCGCGGGTGCGCGCGGAAAACGGCAACGATGGCAACGGAGTATGACGGGGAAGGAGATGGAAAGAAGCAGCGGCTCACCATGGGGGTGCTGCTGGAGTCGGCGGACTCGTCGGGGAAGCAGAGGAGCCGGCGTGGGGCTGTGCTGATCGAGGCGGTGCTCTGCTCCGTGAAGAAGAGGAAGCAGGGAAGAAGACGGCGACGATGGCGCTGGCTTGGCGTCCCTCGGCACAGGAGTGGAAGAAGGTGTGGTAGAGGACGGCGGGGAAGCAGATGAACACGCTGGAGGTGGCTGGACTCGATCGGAGGGCCGCCGGCATCGCGGACGCGCTCCTGGAAGCGCTCGGTCTCACTCGGGGAAGGAGAAGCGGGGCAGGGAAGAGGCCCTGTTGGGTGGCGGCGGAGACGAAGAAACCCTAAGGGGTTAGGTGCGGACGCCGAGGGGGATCTTATAGGTGGCTAGGAGGGGCGCGGACGGCGAGACCTCGACGTCTGTGAAGCAGAGCTCACGGCGCTGGCGCTCCTGAAGGCAGAGGAGGGAGACGGCGCTGTAGTGGAGCAGGTGGCTGTTCGGCTCGGCTGGGCCGGGGAAAAGAAAGGCCCAGGTGGGTGCCGGTGGGCTGCGCTATTGCCGCTGCTGCTTCTCTTCTTCTCTTTTCTTCAGATAGAAAACAAGACAGAAGAGAACAGGAACAAAGGAGAGGGTGGAGAGAGAGATGAGAATATCCCTGGAGTCCAGAATTTGTGCAGAATTTTAATAAATTGACTTGGCAATTTTTAGAGGTAGAAAAATAATCCAAGTTTGCATCAAATTCAAACTTCAGCCATTTTAGAACCCAACCAAAACAACTCCAAATTAGATGAGATTTAGCAGAGAGGTAGTTGGCATGGTGAACTAGCACCAGGAAAAGAATGAATATTAATGGGGCAGGGAAGAACTCACTTGCATAAAGAAGTAAAAGAAGAGGAAGAATAAGGTGATGGTGCATGGCAAGGTTGAGAGAGATAGCAAAGGGGTTTGGTCACATGCAACATGCATAGAGCAAGACAACATCATGAAGAATGCAATGCACATGGTGATTATGATGAAATGCAAAATGAAAAAAAGGCACAATGCAATGTAAACAAAGATGATCATGAAGCAAGAAGCAAATATGACAAGGCACTCAACATGATCATGGCAACAAGCATATAGGAATGAAATATGCAACAATAATTATGATAATGCAACAAACGCAATAACCACACGACAACAACTAAAATAAAAGGAAGGCATCTGGAGCATCGGTCTCGGGGTGTTATAGAGGAGATGGTGTGGATTGATCCCACCAGACGGAATTGTGGAAGATGACACAGAATCGGCGCGCCGGGGGAGGCGGTCGCGTCTATTCTTGGCGCTGTAGAGGAGAAGTTCATGGGAGAGGAAGAAGTAGTGAAGGGACATGGGGTTGGAACCACCCATGCCCATTCCCTTATCCATCTCACGAACGTCTAAGCGGTACTACCGCCTCAGTACTTAGAATGGCGGGAGAGGCTGGTAGTACCACACTTAACTATAGTACCGCAAGCAGGGCAGTAGTACAGATTAAAATAGTAGTGCCATTCCATGTCGAGTGGTTGTACCATTAGCAACATAGAAAACAACCAAGATCGAATAGGAAAACAACCAAGATCAATTAAAGTAGATGAAAAGGGCTTGGGATGGAGACCCAAAACACAACAAATGGGAAGGAACACTCCAAGGCAAAAGAGAGCAAAAGGCAAGAGCAAACCTAGAGTGAGCCAAATTGCCATCGAGAACCCAGAACCAAACCTCTTCCAAGAGAAGAGGGACAGTGACCGAAGCCACCGATGTTTGAGTCAATTGGTATGGCACTGCGAAGATTTTAACCTTGGTTCCGTGACCAAAACTCATATTTGAAGCACACGTACCATAAAAATGGTTACTCCGAAAGATTGATTCTACTTATGCATAATAAGGAGAGTGTGAGTTCATGAAAGGAACAAAACTCCCCCTATGTCCATGCCTAAATCTTGAACAAGATAAAATGATGAGTGTGGTGGTATGTGCATTGACTCGAGACACATTGCCCAAATCAATGATATTTAGCTCATGCCTTAACTTGTGAAATCTCGCTTCATCCAATGGCTTCATGAATATATCCGCTAGTTGCTCGTGACCCCTACAAAGATAAGATGAATCTCCCCATGCTTGATGTGATCTCGAATGAAGTGATGACGAGTCTCAATATGCTTCATCTAGTTATGTTGCAGGGGGTTGTAGGAGATCTTTATTGCATTTTCATTGTCACATAGAAGAGGCACTTTGTCACAATTGACACGGTAATTGTCGGTGGGAAACGTCACCTATGGGATCACTGGAATCCCTACTACGGTTGCGGGGCGCTGGATCGTGAGAAGAGCAGGACTAGTAGACAGCACAAAGGGGATTTACCCAGTGTCGGGCCGCAAAGATGCGTAAAACCCTACGATCCTGCTTTGGTGGATGTATTTAGTGTTCTCGAGCTCTTGAACTAGCTCTGGGTGCTGCTAGGTTCCAAAGAGCCGAATCCTTTCTCCCGTGCGCCATGGTCCTCCTTTTATATGCGAAAGGGGCTGCCACAGTGGCACACAGGAGGTGGAAAGTGCTACAGCGTTGCGAGCTTATCGCTGGTATTACAGGACAAAGTGCATTTAATGCGAGTCTTATGTGTCCCTTCACTTTATCGGGGACGGGGGTGAGGCCCGTCCTGTCCGTCGCCGCTCCTCCTTGCTTTGACACGCGCCCTGGCCAGCGATGCATGCGGTGCCATGTAGGCAGGCAGGCAGCTGAGGTGGTGCGGTGGTGGAGCCTCCACGAGGGGCTGCATGTTGCCACGCAGGTGCCTACCCAGCTGGTTGGGTCAGCAGCTGCATGCGAACGGCGGCAGAGACTTGGCTGGCATGGGCCTGGCAGTGGCCCTGCTGGCGCGCTTGGCAAGGGCCTTAGCGGGTGGCTCGGCAAGGGTCTTGCCGCGGCACGCCGTCATCCCCGGCAAGGACCTTGCCAGGGGTCTCATGGGCTTCCTCGGTAAGAACCCTGCCGAGGATTGTTGCCTTCCTATCCTCATTTGATCTTGATTATTCTTTGTCTTCACAAAGATCTGCATGCCACCACGGAGGTGCCTCCCAAGCCCTATCCCAATGCGTTTGTCTAGCATTGGTGGGCTCAAAGGTTGCTCGCTCGGCTGGTGTGGGCGAGCTGCCCCGGCAAGGGTCTTGCCGAGGCCACTGAGGCTCCCCGGGCAAGGGTCCTTGCCGGGGAAACCTGCTTCGTCCATCCGATCTTTGTAGACTTGGTCCTTGTCGTTGCTTTGTTTTGTCTTGTGCCTTCGGCTTCTCTACGGCTTCCCTTTCCTGCCCTGTTATGCGTGGCCGTGGCAGGTGGTTCTGACTGCCCGTGCACAAGTAAAGGGGTCAAAAGCAGAGCCCCTACTTTTGTACACCGACAGGAGCCCCCGGGCCTGGGCCGTACATAAGCGCAGCACGTTGTTGGGCCAGGCCCAAAATGGTGTGCGGGTAGTTGGTGCGGATTTTTACCGCGATAACCATTCCGTCCGCTCCGCTTCCCCACGACCCGCATTGAACGCGCGACGTGGGGGTCATGCGCGTGTATGACGAAAGCATGCTGGTGTCATCCCGTGGTGGATAGTAAAGAGGCGGCTTGCGTGTCTCTTTGAGACCGCAGGGCCGCTGCTCATTTACTGCTCTCGCTTGGGAACCATCGCTCCACGTGTCCCACTGTGCCTATACCTCGCGCCATGTTTGCTGCATGCACGATGCAGGGCGAATGACAGGCACGCGGGATGTGAGATGTTGTGCGCGTGCGTGGGTCGATTCCCATGCGCCTTCAATGGACCGGGGAGGGTGGTCGAAGGCCCCGCTTGCTGTCACTTCAATGGGCCGGATTGGCCGAGAGGGGGCGGCCGAGCCTCGCCCCCGCACCTTTATAAAGAGGGGAGCGGGAGGAACGGTGCCTCTCAACCCTTCGCCATCTGCCTCTCCCCATTTCTGCTTCCTCCTTTCTTCTACCATGGCAAGGGGGCGTGGCGACGCTTCATCAGTGGCGGCAAGGGTTTCGGCCAGACAGCGCATCGCTCCTCCCCAAGAGCTTGTAGTGGCAGAGCCGGCCGCTAGAGGAAGGGGGAGGGGTCGAGGTCGACGCCGTCGTAGTGCTCGAGGGTGAGGAGGACAGGGCGGCAGATCAGCCTCGACTCCGCCAGTAGCCCCTCCTTCGATGGAGGGCCACGCCGGGGACAACCCTTGCGAATTCTTCGTCGGGCTGCGCCAGTCACCGCGCCGTCGCCTTCGCCTCCGTACTCCATTTGCGTGGGAGATGGAGCTGGATCCTCCGCAGGCGTTGCGGCTGCATATGAGGGGTTGTGGGAACAGTGGCACATGGGCCGACGTCGAGTTCCCCGCCCCTCATGTCATGTATCTCCATCGAGGGTGGAAGACCTTCACTCGCCTCCATAGCTTGACGGAGGGGCTCACTCTCCATTTCAAACTAATGGAGAGTGGCCTCCTCTCCGTCAAGATCTTTAGGCACTTCGGGACTCGCGTAAGGTGCTGCGTGGAGAGACCTTCTGATGATGAAGATTCCTCCTCGAGCGAGAGTGGCGAGGAAGACAGCGGCAGCGACGACGAGGCTAGCGGGCGGCAGGATGACCGGTCCGACTAGTCGTCGGGCACCGCTCGGAGCGGCACCGGCGACGCCATCATCCGTGTTACCGGCTCCTTGAACTTCTCGGGGTCGTCTCCTTGGGCGGCTGGCGTTGGGAGGCTGCGGAAGAGAAAGAGGGTGGGCGGCAAGGCCGTCAAGTAGGAGTACGCGGGCACCGACGCCTTCGTCGCGTATTGACATCCTACCGCCTCGTCTTCGAGCTCTCCCTCCAGTGCCGCCATCACCATCGAGCCCTTAGATGGCCACCGGGATGTTCTCTTGGTGTCTTCTGCCACTCGTAGCTCGCCTAAGCGCCCCTTTTGCCCTTCTGCTTTCTTGTTCCATTTCCTGAGGAGACGGACAAGAAAGGGATTACGGGCACCTTATCTCTTTTTAGTCTTGTAAGCCTTCGGGCCTTTGTTAACTTTATAACTTGTAATCCCCTTGCTCATGTTTTTCATTTCGTATGCATTGTACCTATACGGGATGTTTTTTTAATGAAAAAGGGATGTTTGCCAGGTTTTTCGCTCGTAAGTGAAACCCACAAAAAGGATCGAATCCTTGTTTCTATCTAAAGTAAACGTTTTTTGCTCGGCAACAGCCCTCGCTGTTCCCCCATCTCGCTCGACCTTTCTCATGCTCTTGGCGGAGGCAAGGATGAGATGAGTTTGGGCTCCACGTTCTATCTCCTTGCTACCGCGACTATGACCAACTTCGGGGCGAGGAATAATCCTTGGGTCCGGAAAGAGGGGAGCACGGTAGCTTGGATATAAAACGTGGTTCCACATACCCCAGTTCATAACGAAATGCATGATAGAGGATAACAGACTTATCTGAACCTGCAGCCCCTGGCAACTTTGGCTTTCCGCGGATGGATCCTTGCAAAGGAATCATGATGAGGTAGTAACCACTTGATGGTTTGCCACCGTACTTCCTCATTGATACTTGCATTGTGGATGACCCTACCTTCTTATGAGGGTTATGCCGGTGGGAGTAGATAGGATGCTAAAGTAGATGCTACGCAAAAAGGGACGAGTATATGCATGGTGAAGGGGACAAAGTATTTTCAAAGGACTTTTTCGAAAACCCCGTCGGGTGCCACTTATGCCCGAGGGAGCTGATGAGATGGGTAACCACTTGATGACGAAGTGGTGTACCGAGGCAAGTGTGTGTGTTGTTTTCGAAAACGGATTAGATTTAAGATTTGTTGACTGGCCCAACCTTACATGCGCAACCACTCTACCCTTATATGGGAAAGGGCATTATTGATTACCTAGACCGATACTAGCTTGGAGCCCGCATTACTAGTGATGGGAGAGTTGTTGGTGCGCTCTCTCGGGACGGGGTCGTGCCAGGTACGGCGGCCATGATTGTTTTCACAGGGCACCTGATACACCATTGTGTCCCCTCCCGGATGTTATGATCTCGAGTGAGTCTCGTATGATGTACATCGTGAGGATACGGAGCAACGAGTGGACTCCTTGTTAGTGTCGCCTAGGGAAAGGTAGTGATCGGGTGCTTACCCCGGGTACTTGAGGTATCGTGGGTCGTGCATGACACGGAAGTTCCCCGGATCTTGGTGGTAAAGTGTGCAACCTCTGCAGAGTGTAAAACTATTCGAATAGCCGTGTCCATGGTCAAGGACAGTTGGGCGGTGCTGCTTAAACTATGTCCAGAGTTTTACAACCATGTGTGTGAGTTGATAAAACTAGTTGGGTCAAGTCAAAGGACTTGACATGATTAAGTTGGGTTGGTGCCCACTCTATTTATGTTGATATCTATAACCTGTCCTCATGGTTACTTGAATTCTCCTGATGCATGTCTTACAAGTTGTTGAACATGTCATTGCACTCAAAACTAGCTTTCTGCAAAATTTACCTATATCATGTATTGTTATATCTTGGACCAAAACATGGGTTGCTTGTGAGTACATTCAAAGTACTCATTGGCTTGCCACTGGTTATTTTATTGGCCAGGCATGAAAGACAAGATATATTGAAGAATTCTTCGGTGACGAACATGCGAGCTAGGACGCTTCCCAGTCAGAATGCCTGTAGGGTTAAGGCAGATGGCATGGGTCCAAGTTATTGACGAAGATTTCCGTGCAATGTTATACTCAAGACCTGACCATAATGTGTAACGCCCCGGATACGACTTTCCATATTAGTAACTCCAACTCTTGCCTTTTCCGGAGATGCGATATGATATTTCCTCCGTGGTTGGGTTTTTGCCTTTTGTTTTTGCATTTTGTTCATGTCATGCATTTTCATCTCATTGCATCTTTTGCATTGCATCATGTCATCTCTTGCATTGCATCATGTCATCATGCAACCCTTTTTAAAACTCAACTAAATAAACCGTATGGATCTTCGGTCCATTTAAATCGAGGGATATTCACAATGGTGATTTCTCTTTATAACATATTTAAAGCCTCTCAATATTATTAGGGAGCTATAATAATTATTCCATTAATTTGGAATTCACCTTAACACACTTGCAAAATATTCCATGCCTTTGTTATCTCACTTCTTGACCTCAAACTTCGCCCATAAATTCTTTCATCATTTTCCCGAGCTCCACCAAGATCCTCAACATTTTTGTCCACACCAAAAACCTAGTCCTAGTTCAAACCCATTTGAATTTCAAATGAGTTTGAATTTAATTCCTGCAATCTTGTCCACACCATTTTTCTTGGAACAAGCTCATTTTTATGAGTCCGGAAAAGTTGTCTTTGTTCTCAAATTCTTTCCCTAACCCTGTCTTTCTTTTTCTTTCCTCTAATTTCTTCTCTGCTAAATAGTTAGAGTATAGAAGGGAGAGACCCAGCTAGGCCTCTGCCAGCCCACCAGGCCTTTGGCCATTTTCCTCTCCACTGGGCCGGCCTCCCAAGGCCCAGCGGCGCCCCGCTCTAACCCTAGCCAGCCTCGATACCCAACACCCCTCCTCTCGATTCACTTGCGCCGCCAGCACCCACGCACCTCTCCTCGATCCCGCGTCGCGCCCGATCCCCTCACTCGCTCGCCCCCTCCATCCTCGTCCCAATTGGGAGAGGCTCCTGATCCGCCGAAACCGTGATCCGGCGCCCCCAGCCTCATCAGCGCCCGTAACTCCTCCTCCCTCCGTTCGACCTCAACCTCCAGGCCATCTCCGCCTTGACCCGTCCGGCCATCGCCCGCTCCGGTGACCCATCGCCACCCGCCGCTGTCGCCGACCACCAGGAGGGCCACCTCGCGCGCGGCCCCGCCGCTAGCGTCCCTCGTGCCAGGCTCCTTCCATGGCCACGCCTCACCGTCCGAGCTGCTACTCCCGTCGGCCCTGCCATCGTGCCTCCTCGCCGAGGCCACCTGGTTCATCCTTCACGCCATGGCCAACCCGACCCCAAGCTCCTGCTGCAGCCGCTTCTTCCTAGCTCCGCCCCTACTTCTCCTACTTCGTCCTCGACCGGACAGCATCGACGGGCCCTGCCGTCCCTCCCGCGAACCCGCCTGCCTCCTTGACCTCCAGGCCACCCCATCACTCCCTTCTCGTTGCTGAGGCAGCCACCGGCGCCCCAAGCGCCTGCCTCTGCCATGGCCTTCCTCCTCCCGTGCCTGCGGCGATGCTGCCTTACTGCAGCTGCTCTTCCTGCGCGCTGCCTTCCTCGTTGAGCCCCGTGGCGTGGCCCTTCTTCAGCAACTAGCGCCCCTCCATGGACGACCACCACTGCCTGTGCACGCCTCTGGATTCGTCTAAGTCCGTTGATGTTTTTGTACAACTACGCTGCGGAGACCAAGACCACCAAGTCCGCATGGGAGCCCGAACGACTACTTCCACGACGATGCGAGTACAAGTACCCTCTTCGTGGTTTTTGCCAAGTACCACGACGCTCGGAGCCCTCGGATCCATCAAGTCCAACAACGACTGTGTACACCTACCGGCGACGCCGAACATCTACAGATTGTGTACAACTACTTCCACTACGGCCGAGTACAACTACTTCCACTATCGTCGCCACATGAAAAACTACTTCCCACGACGACCTGTGAACGACTACTTCCTCTACTTTGTACCGAATGCGTTCCGCCCCGAATGCACGCTTTGGAGGTATAACCGTCGAGAACGACCGCCGTGGACCGAATGCATGTGTTGTATGAGTTGCACCCTATGTTTGCATCGTGCCCGTTTGCTTCATGCACGTCCCTCCTCGTTTGCCATGCCGCCGTCCTGTGGGAACCCGGAATCCGGGATCACCCCACCATCCTTGCATGACACGCTCACGCCCACTTCCTTTTGCACCGGTATCTCCGTGAGCTACCGGAGCCGATATGTTGCCGTGGCATCATTTTCGGATTCGTTGCCGTGGCAACCGTTTTGTTCCGCCACGGTGACAAATGCTTCATAACATGCTCATGTCAACATTTTCATAAAATTGCTTAAAACTTGTATATGTCATCCGCATCATGATAACAACATTTAAAATGCTTAAAATGGTGTTTGCATTACACTACTAAGTGACATGGGGACTTTCCGGAATTGTTGTTTGTTGTTTCCGGCCTCATTTAAAATTGCCTAGCTAGGTAGTTTAATTATGCTTCACCTCTTGCCATGTTTAGAAAACCTTTAATATTGTTGAGTAGCTCATAACCGAGAGAGAACTAAATAATTGATGTGGTGTTTCGTCAATATGCAACTCGTTGCATATTGAGCTCCACTTAACTTGTAGTATTGTTTGTTGCACTTTGCCATGCCATGCCTCATTAAACTGGACATGCATCATACTTGTTTGTGCATCATGACATGTTTATGCTTGTGTGTTTACCATGATGTTTGCTTCTTTCTGGTTTGCTTCTCTTGTTAGCTTCGGTTTCACTCCGGAGTTGTGAGGATTCGTTCGACTACGTCCGCTTGTCTTCTTCATGGACTCGTTCTTCTTCCTAGCGGGATTTCAGGCAAGATGACCGCTACCCTGGATCTCACTACTATCATTGCTATGCTAGTTGCTTCATTCTATCACGATGCTGCGCTTCCTATCACTTGTTTCGTGAGCCTCCCAAATTGCCATGAACCTCTAACCTTTGACACCCTTCCTAGCAAACCGTTGTTTGGCTATGTTACCGCTTTGCTCAGCCCCTCTTATAGCGTTGCTAGCTACAGGTGAAGTTGAAGATTGCTCCATGGTGGACAGGTGTCGGTGTCAAAACCGGCGGATGTCGGGTAGGGGGTCCCGAACTGTGCGTCTAGGCGGATGGTAACAGGAGACGAAGGACACAATGTTTTACCCAGGTTCGGGCCCTCTCGATGGAGGTAAAACCCTACGTCCTGCTTGATTAATATTGATGATATGGGTAGTACAAGAGTAGATCTACCACAAGATCAAGGAGGCTAAACCCTAGAAGCTAGCCTATGGTATGATTGTTGTAATGTATGTTGTCCTACGGACTAAAGCCCTCCGATTTATATAGACACCGGAGAGGGCTAGGGTTACACAGAGTCGGTTACAATGGTAGGAGATCTACATATCCATATTGCCAAGCTTGCCTTCCACGCCAAGGAAAGTACCATCCGGACACGAGCCGGAGTCTTCAATCTAGTATCTTGGTAGTCTTGGAGTCCGGCGGATATTGATAGTCCGGCTGTCCGGACACCCCCTAGTCCAGGACTCCCTCAGTAGCCCCTGAACCAGTCTTCAATGACGATAAGTCCGGCGTGCATAATGTTCGGCGTTGCAAGGCGGGTTCCTCCCTTGAATAATCCAGAGAAGATCATGAACACCAGGATAGTGTCCGGCTCTGCAAAATAAATTCCACATTCCACCGTAGAGAGAACAAAATGTACACTTAGTTCAATCTGCTGACGTATTATGCGGCGTGACATCACACCGCCATCAGGCCTTTGTTCGAATTACTATACCACCTCAGCATGTTTAGTGAAGCGGTTTCCTTGGCACGTCTTGTCGAAGCAGAGATCGTGTTCCCCTTATTCCGGGATTCTCATCAATACGTGCGTGGGTAACCCAACCGCGCCATTGATTGTGGCGCTTGGGAGATAAGCGAGTTTTACCAGGCTGGTGGGGGACGCATAGTTTTGTCTGCCTACATATAAGGGATAAGGATTCACCTTCTCACCTACGCCTTCTTCCTCCTTTGCTTGTCCATCCCCGCGAACTCAAGCTCCAACGCCCGAGCTCGCGCATCTCGCCTCGACCTTCTCCGAATATGTCCGGAGCGGGAGGTAAATGGTTAGACTCCACCGTCAAGGAGGAGGACATCACCAAGCTGCGCAGCGCCGGATACCTTTCCGGCGATATCGCGCATCGGCTGCCCGACGAGGGGCAGCTCATCCCTACCCCCGGGCCTCATGAGAGGGTCGTCTTTCTCCCCCACTTCCTCCGTGGACTGGGCTTTCCACTCCATCCATTTGTCCGGGGGCTCATGTTTTACTACGGCCTGGATTTCCACGATCTGGCGCCGAACTTTATCCTCAACATCTCGGCGTTTATCGTCGTGTGCGAGGCCTTCCTCTGCATCCGGTCCCACTTCGGCCTGTGGATCAAGACCTTCAACGTCAAGCCGAAGGTTGTGAAGGGTACGCAAGCGGAGTGCGAAGGCGCCATGTTGGGCAAATTGCCCAACGTCCCTTGGCTGGAAGGGACCTTCGTGGACTCCGTCAAGGGGTGGCAATCGGGGTGGTTTTACATTACCGAGCCGCGCAAATCCACATGGGTGGCGGCCCCCGAGTTTAGATCTGGCATCCCCACGCAGCTCACCTCCTGGAAAGAGAAGGGCTTGCAGTGGGGGAATCCGGTGGAGGTGACGGGACTCCGAGCATGTCTCAAGAAGATGGTGAGCAATAGGCTCAGGCTCGTCGACGTGGTCCAAGTCATGCTCATCCGGCGGATCCTCCCATGCCAAGAACGGGCATTTAATTTGTGGGAGTTCAATCCGGAACAGCACCAGGCGCTAAGCGGGCTCTTCGATACAACATACGAAGGCGCCTGGAGGGTGCTGTTCAAGGGCGCCGAAGCCCCCGCGTCCGCGATCGAAAACCGCGGATTCAGCTCGCAGTATCCAACTGACGAGGTAAGTGATTCAACCCCACTACGGGACACTTGTGATAATTAGATTGACTCTAGTGAGGTTTCATTCTGCCTCTTCCTTTGACAGGAATGGATGGAGAAGGCCAAGATGCTCATCAGCCCGGCTCCCATGCCAGAAGACCCAGTGGACGCCCGCTTAACAGGGCTGCTGGTTCCGGCACCGCACGTGGTGCTGGAGAAGAAGGCCAAGAAGGTGGCCACGGGGACTCGAAAGAGTTCCCCTAATCAGGCGTCTGACGACGACGAGGACTCCTCCCCCGAAGACGAGGAGGAGGAGTACTCTCTCCCGGAGGAGGGAGAGAAAAAAAGGAAGGCTTCCCCCATCGGGGAGGCCGAAGGGTCCAAGAGGGGGAGAACTATCCCCCCGGACAATTTCGCCAACATCAACGTTGGTGAGGATGAGTGGCCTCCAAGGGCCAGGCGTCCGGCAAGATCGTAAGTATCCGGATCCTTGATGTGTAATTTCTTTTATGTCGCGTAGTATCCTTCTAACGCCGCATTCTGCCCGTAGTCCGGCCAATGATGATCTCCCCGACTCATCGAGCGGGTCATTGGCCTCGTCGGATGTGAATTCCATCCCGACTGCCTCCACCCCACGCGCCGACGAGGACGTCGAGGTGGGATCCCAGAGAGGGACCCATCAGGAGGAGGCTCCGGAGGCGCCGTCAAGCTGCCTCCCGGACTTCGTGCCGGACTCTACATCGGAACCCGCAGTGGTTCCAGAGTCCGGCAAGCGGCCCCTTCGAAAGAAGGGCAGGACCGTGACACCGGCGGCCTCCGTCCAACCGGAGGCGCCGGATAACCTGCTGGAGGCGCTTAAAGGCGCTTCCATCGAGGAAGAACACCGCACTATCATGAGTGCGGTGATTGAGAAGGTTCAGCTCGCTAAGAGCGGGCTGACCGAAGCCTGCAGCAGCCTTTTAACAGGCTTTGAGGTAAGAAGTTAAAATTATGTAATGTAATACCGCATAGACAGTAGCCCCTGATGCTTAGTTCGGTGTTCGGAAAGAAAAGCCGGACTAAGGATCTTTAACAAGATATACGCAGGGTTGCCTAAAATATGTCAATATGGGTTTGCAGGCTGCGCTGCTGACCTCTGCCGCACTAACGGCGGAGGTTGACGTGCTGAAGAAGGATCTCGAGCGATCCGAGCAAGAGCTCGGCCATGCAAAGAAGCAGCTCGAGGAAAAAGAAGGTGAGTAACACCTCTTTGAATAAGTACCTTACAGAAAAGGATTTTGGTTGCAAATAAAATTAACAAGGATAATATGTGTATTGCAGGGGCCACTAACGAGGTGGCAGCCCTGAAGGATGCTGTGTCCGCGGCCGAACGCAGTGCGGCCGCGGAACGGGCTGAGCGAGAAAAGCAAGAGGCACGGGTGGCGGAAGTTCGGCAAGAGCTCCAGGTTGTCATGGAAAAACATGAGAGTTTGGAGCGTGACTCCAAGACTCGAGAGTCCGTGCTTGCCTCGGCTCTCGAAAGTGCCAAGTCCGCCAAGGCCGAGGCCCGTAAGGCCCTTCAGGAGGTTGAGGACATAAAGAAGATAGCGGCGGGTAAGGCGTTTTTCATGCAAAGCAGGCATGTTAATGTGAACTACCTGACACTTACCCGCATTCGGAGCTCTCCAGGGGCGTTTGATGCCGCCGCATTCTATCGTGGCAAGGAGGGGAGCTCGACGGAGAAGGTCTTCTGGTCTCAATATACTGAGGCCGGCCATCCGGTGCCCCCAAGCGACCAGCTGAAGCAGCTGGTCGAACTCCACAAGGTAGCTGAGGAGGCCATGAAGGGCCTCATAGTCCGGCTGTGTCCTGGACAGGCCATGCCTCATAGCTACTTTGGCCTCGTGCGGCGGCTGGTGGATGCATGCCCCAGGCTGGATGTAGTCAAGCGCTCCGCCTGTATCGAAGGTGCTCGTCGGGCCCTTGCCCGCATAAAGGTGCAAAGGGGCAAATTGGATGCGGAAAAGCTTCTCACGGACCCACTGCCACTGGGCAAGGAGTATCGCACGCCAGAGAAGTATTATAAAATTGTTCTGAAGGGAGCCTGCAATATTGCAGATGAGTGCTCCCGAAATGTAGTCTTTGAGTGAACTCGCTGTTTATTTATCCTGTGCGCTGAAAACTTCGTTCATATGCGCCATGAGCAACGCTTGTTTAATTTAAAATATTACCTTCTGTGCGGCCGTTTGTAAAATCTGAGAGATGGCAAGTCGTTGGCTTCAGCCCCCAAGCCACAAGTGCGGGGGTGCTCGGGATAAACTTGAGCACTCTTGTTCCCATTTTTGGGTCCATCTAGGGAGGCGCTCAACACGACGAACAAGGCAACCAGACTTATAATGCCTGAACACTCTCACTTAGCCATAGAATTCTATAATTTTAAATTTCGGCGAAGCCCCTGGTATTCGGAAGACCGAATCCGGGGCGCTATCCACGCCTTCATCGGACATTATCCGGAACTTCGCTCGAAGCGGCGTGAGTCTTTAAGGACCCAAAAAAACCTCTCGAACAGCGACCAGTCTATCGCCTTATCATGCCAGTTAGTTTTAGCTTTCTCCACTGAGGCGTTAACCCGGCTCAACCGGGGCGCAATCGCAGTGGTTCTCCCAGTGCCACCTTAGCCGACAGAACGGAACATAAGGCACCAAAACGTGGGAGCTGGGAAAACCCAACTATTGACCCAAGACATGATTCAGAGGCGATTCATATAATGCTATAAGTTCGGGGTGCCGCACTTGTGAAAGTGTTCGGACTTTATCACACCATAGAGTGGGGAACGTAAGCCCCCGGTGTATTATGCCATACCAAAATATACGGGTGCCAGATGTCATATAATAAGCATATATATATAAAATGTGATGCAATTGCGATCATAAAGGTGCTGCATTATTAATGAAAGAAAAGTCTGCTAGTAGAGCGGACTGATACAAATAGTGCGGTAAGCAAGGGATTTGGACTAAATAAACATGTCCCCCTCCAGGGATGAGCTGCGGATTTGGTGTATATAATCGAATTTAATGCTCGTAATTGAGACCACCTGAGTGTTCGACGCGGCCTTCTTTAGTCTCTGACTGTTGCATCATGAATTCGGCAGGTTCACCGCCAGACAGGGCCTCTAGTTAACAGAGTCCTATGTACAAAAAAGAAAAAAAAAGAGGGGCACATGTGCGAGCCCCCGGTGTGGTCGAACCGCACTCTGGGTCCGTTGTGATCGTGCCCCCTCCCCTGTGCCCATGGTATCTCCAAAGCGTAATGATGTACACGGAGTGTTATTCTTGCGATCATACGCGGGCGAGGGTTGGGGCCACATTGCTACGCGTGCTCTGATCGCGCCAGGTGGTCTTGGTTGGCATTGCTCCGGGCGCGCTTTGCTGTATCCGGCCGTTTAACGGCCGGACTCGAGAATTGCCTTAGAAGGCTGCTCTGTACTTCTGCCGCGAGACCCGCTGTATGTTCCTCCGTTCGGAGGGAGCGTTCCGTATTCCCATTGACCGTGATGACTCCACGAGGGCCTGGCATCTTGAGCTTTAGGTATGCATAGTGCGGCACCGCGTTGAATTTGGCAAACGCTGTTCGCCCGAGCAGAGCGTGATAAAGATTAACTCTTCGCTCCGGAAATTATCCGGGGATCCGAAGACCACTTCCAGTGTGACTGAGCCTGTGCAGTTGGCTTCCACTCCTGGTATGACACCTTTAAAGGATGTCTTTGTAGGTTTAATCCTTGATGGGTCTATGCCCATTTTGCGCACTGTATCCTGATAAAGCAGGTTCAGGCTACTGCCGCCATCCATCAGGACTCTCGTGAGGTGGAACCCATCGATGATTTGGTCTAAGACCAATGCGGCGAATCTGCCATGGCGTATGCTGGTCGGATGGTCTCTTCGATCGAAAGTGATCGGATAAGAGGACCATGGGTTGAACTTTGGGGCGACTGGCTCCATCGCATAGACGTCCCTTAGTGCGCGTTTCCTCTCCCTCTTGGGTATGTGGGTCGCGTATATCATATTCACCGTCCGTACTTATGGGGGAAAACCCTTCTTTCCTCTGTTGTTCGGCGGCCGGGTCTCTTCCTCGTCGTCGCTATTTATCCCCTTGTCATTGTTTTCGGCAATTAACTTGCCGGCCTGCTTGAACACCCAGCAATCTCTATTGGTGTGGTTAGCTGGCTTTTCAGAGGTGCCATGTATCTGGCATAAGCGGTCGAGTATTCGGTCCAGATTGGACGGACCCAGAGTGGTTCTTTTAAATGGCTTCTTCCGTTGACCGGGTTTAGAGCCTCGGAATCCGGCATTGACTGCCGTATACTCCTTATCGTCGCCGTTAATTGTGAATACGACTTTCCATATTCGTAACTCCAACTCTTGCCTTTTCCGGAGATGCGATATGATATTTCCTCCGTGGTTGGGTTTTTGTCTTTTGTTTTTGCATTTTGTTCATGTCATGCATTTTCATCTCATTGCATCTTTTGCATTGCATCATGTCATCTCTTGCATTGCATCATGTCATCATGCAACCCTTTTTAAAACTCAACTAAATAAACCGTATGGATCTTCGGTCCATTTAAATCGAGGGATATTCACAATGGTGATTTCTCTTTATAACATATTTAAAGCCTCTCAATATTATTAGGGAGCTATAATAATTATTCCATTAATTTGGAATTCACCTTAACACACTTGCAAAATATTCCATGCCTTTGTTATCTCACTTCTTGACCTCAAACTTCGCCCATAAATTCTTTCATCATTTTCCCGAGCTCCACCAAGATCCTCAACATTTTTGGCCACACCAAAAACCTAGTCCTAGTTCAAACCCATTTGAATTTCCAATGAGTTTGAATTTAATTCCTGCAATCTTGTCCACACCATTTTTCTTGGAACAAGCTCATTTTTATGAGTCTGGAAAAGTTGTCTTTGTTCTCAAATTCTTTCCCTAACCCTCTCTTTCTTTTTCTTTCCTCTAATTTCTTTTCTGCTAAATAGTTAAAGTAGAGAAGGGAGAGACCCAGCTAGGCCTCTGCCAGCCCACCAGGCCTCTGCCATTTTCCTCTCCACTGGGCCGGCCTCCCAAGGCCCAGCCGTGCCCCGCTCTAACCCTAGCCAGCCTCGATCCCCAACACCCCTCCTCTCGATTCACTTGCGCCGCCATCACCCATGCACCTCTCCTCGATCACGCGTCGCGCCCGATCCCCTCACTCGCTCGCCCCCTCCATCCTCGTCCCAATCGGGAGAGGCTCCCGATCCGCCGAAACCGTGATCCGGCGCCCCCAGCCTCATCAACGCCCGTGCCTCCTCCTCCCTCCGTTCGACCTCAAGCTCTAGGCCATCTCCGCCGTGACCCGTCCGGCCATCGCCCACTCCGGTGACCCATCGCCACCCGCCGCTGTCGGCGACCACCAGGAGGGCCACCTCGCGCGCGGCCCTGCCGCTAGCATCCCTCGCACCAGGCTCCTTCCATGGCCACGCCTCGCCGTCCGAGCTGCTGCTCCCGTCGGCCCTGCCATCTCGCCTCCTCGCCGAGGCCACCTGGTTCATCCTTCACGCCATGGCCAACCCGACCCCAAGCTCCTGCTGCAGCCGCTTCTTCCCAGCTCCGCCCCTACTTCTCCTACTTCGTCCTCGACCGGACAGCATCGACCGGCCCTGCCGTCCCTCCCGCGAACCCGCCTGCCTCCTTGACCTCCAGGCCACCCCGTCACTCCCTTCTCGTTGCTGAGGCAGCCACCGGCGCCCCAAGCGCCTGCCTCTGCCATGGCCTTCCTCCTCCCGTGCCTCCGGCGATGCTGCGCTGCTGCAGCTGCTCTTCCTGCGCACTGCCTTCCTCGCTGAGCCCCGTGGCGTGGCCCTTCTTTGGCAACTAGCGCCCCTCCATGGACGACCACCACTGCCTGTGCACGCCTCTGGATTCGTCCAAGTCCGTTGATGTTTTTGTACAACTACGCTGTGGAGACCAAGACCACCAAGTCCGCACGGGAGCCCGAACGACTACTTCCACGACGATGCGAGTACAAGTACCCTCTTCGTGGTTTTTGCCAAGTACCACGACGCTCGGAGCCCTCGGATCCATCAAGTCCAACAACGACTGTGTACACCTACCGGCGACGCCGAACATCTACGGATTGTGTACAACAACTTCCACTACGGCCGAGTACAACTACTTCCACTATCGTCGCCACATGAACAACTACTTCCCACGACGACCTGTGAACGACTACTTCCTCTACTTTGTACCGAACGCGTTCCGCCCCGAATGCACGCTTTGGAGGTATAACCGCCGAGAACGACCGCCGTGGACCGAATGCATGTGTTTTATGAGTTGCACCCTATGTTTGCATCGTGCCCGTTTGCTTCATGCACGTCCCTCCTCGTTTGCCATGCCGTCGTCCCGTGGGAACCCGGAATCCGGGATCACCCCACCATCCTTGCACGACACGCTCATGCCCACTTCCTTTTGCACCGGTATCTCCGTGAGCTACCGGAGCCGATATGTTGCCGTGGCATCATTTTCGGATTCGTTGCCGTGGCAACCGTTTTGTTCCGCCACGGTGACAAATGCTTCATAACATGCTCATGTCAACATTTTCATAAAATTGCTTAAAACTTGTATATGTCATCCGCATCATGATAACAACATTTAAAATGCTTAAAATGGTGTTTGCATTAAACTACTAAGTGACATGGGGACTTTCCGGAATTGTTGTTTGTTGTTTCCGGCCTCATTTAAAATTGCCTATCTAGGTAGTTTAATTATGCTTCACCTCTTGCCATGTTTAACAACATTTATTATTGTTGAGTAGCTCATAACCGAGAGAGAACTAAATAATTGATGTGGTGTTTCGTCAATATGCAACTCGTTGCATATTGAGCTCCACTTAACTTGTAGTATTGTTTGTTGCACTTTGCCATGCCATGCCTCACTAAACTGGACATGCATCATACTTGTTTGTGCATCATGACATGTTTATGCTTGTGTGTTTACCATGCTGTTTGCTTCTTTCCGGTTTGCTTCTCTCGTTAGCTTCGGTTTCGCTCCGGAGTTGTGAGGATTCGTTCGACTACGTCCGCTTGTCTTCTTCATGGACTCGTTCTTCTTCCTAGCGGGATTTCAGGCAAGATGACCGCTACCCTGGATCTCACTACTATCATTGCTATGCTAGTTGCTTCGTTCTATCGCGATGTTGCGCTTCCTATCACTTGTTTCTTGAGCCTCCCAAATTGCCATGAACCCCTAACCTTTGACACCCTTCCTAGAAAACCGTTGTTTGGCTATGTTACCGCTTTGCTCAGCCCCTCTTATAGCGTTGCTAGCTACAGGTGAAGTTGAAGATTGCTCCATGGTGGACAGGGTTATGTTGGGATATCACAATATCTCTTATATTATTAATGCATCTATATATTTGGTAAAGGGTGGAAGGCTCGGCCTTATGCCTGGTGTTTTGTTCCACTCTTGCTGCCCTAGTTTCCGTCATACCGGTGTTATGTTCCCGGATTTTGCGTTCCTAACGCGGTCGGGTGATTTATGGGACCCCCTTGACAGTTCGCTTTGAATAAGACTCCTCCAGCAAGGCCCAACATTGGTTTTACCATTTGCCTCACCTATTACCTTTTTCCCTTGGGAGTCGCGCATCCCAAGGGTGATCTTTATTTTAGCCCCCCCGGGCCAATGCTTGTCTAAGTGTTGGTCCAAACTAGAGCCACTTGCAGCGCCACCTCGGGGAAACTTGAGGGCTGGTTCTAGTTGTACGTAGTGCTCATCCGGTCGTGGCCTGAGACGAGATACGCGCGGCTACTATCAGGATGTCGGCACGCCGGGAGGTCTTGCTGGTCTTGTTTTACCATTGTCGAAATGTCTTGTAAACCGAGATTCCGAGACTGATCGGGTCTTCCTGGGAGAAGGTCTATTCCTTCGTTGATCGTGAGAGCTTGTCATGGGCTAAGTTGGGACACCCCTGCAGGGTATAAACTTTCGAGAGCCGTGCCCGCATTTATGTGGTAGATGGGAATTTGTTAATGTCCGGTTGTAGATAACTTGACACCAGATCCGAATTAAAATGCATCAACCGCGTGTGTAGCCGTGATGGTCTCTTCTCGGCATAGTCCGGGAAGTGAACACGGTTTCTGGGTTATGATTGACGTAAGTAGGAGTTCAGGATCACCTCTTGATCATTGCTAGCTTCACGACCGTTCCTTTGCTTCTCTTCTCGCTCTTATTTGCGTATGTTAGCCACCATATCATGCTTAGTCGCTGCTGCAACCTCACCACTTTACCCCTTCCTTTCCCTTTAAGCTTTGCTAGTCTTGATACCCATGGTAATGGGATTGCTGAGTCCTCGTGGCTCACAGATTACTACAACAACAGTTGCAGGTACAGGTTATGTGATGATCTTGACGCGAGAGCGATGTTGCTTGTTTTGGAGTTTCTTCTTCTGCTTCTTCGATCAGGGGATAGGTTCCAGGTCGGCAGCCTGGGCTAGCAGGGTGGATATTGTTTGAGTTTCTGTTTATGATTCATCCGTAGTCGGATGTTGTTCTTGTATGTTGTATTGTTGTATTCTTGTGACATTGTATGTATTGGATGTATCCCCACTATTATGTAATGTTGATGTAATGATATCCACCTTGCAAAAGCGTTTCAATATGCGGATCTATCCTTGGTGGGGCCTTCGACTTCCTCTTGGATAGGGTCGCACATTGGGCGTGACATAATGGTCCTACTTTTGTAAAACGGTATGTATGGATGTAAGACTCTTGTTCAGCTACTGTGTGTTCAGTGAGCATTGATCTCTGGGATCACTGTACACGTGCATTCGGTGATCTCGACTTGTGAGTCGGGGTCACCACATGCCCTCTCCATTGTTCACCTGATACGTTGCGCTATGGAACCTCACCATCAGCGAGGAATCCGTCCACTTCCCATTTCATGCTTGGTACGGATGGGTTCGCCTCATTAAGTAGCTTCCATCAACGCCCTCAGTCACGTGTTTTGGTTGCTGGAGCAGCTCCGACGAGCTCCTTCGCTGCTCTCTGTGCCCGGTGTCGGCACTTCGTCTATTTTGCTCGTGCCCGAGAACGCACACACACACGACACCGGTGAGTAGCAGCCCCTCGCTTTCACGCTCACATACCAATCCCGCACCCCCACCGGTATTCCTCTACAGCAGCAGCCGCCGTTGTGCTCACCGTTGTCGTCGCAAGTTTCCGTGCAGCCATCGTGAATCCAAGGCCATGCCTTTGATTTAGGGCAAAAGGATTTGTACCCTATCCTTGCATTAACACAACAGGAGATTGAGTGGTTAGCTCCACTTCAATAGACCTAGGAGGTCCTGGGATCAATACCCAGCGAACCCCATTCATTTTTGCCTCTGTTTTTACTTCTCCCAAACACACACGCCCACTACACTTGGGCCACTGCATTGTGCTACAATCTGGCCAGTGTGTATATGTTTTTATTCCCGCGTTTTAGCATTTTTCCGGTATCTGCATATTTACAGAAGTGCCATTGTTCTAAAATGTTAATAACTAAATAACCGTGCATCGAGATAAATCATGTCACATATGTAACTTGTATAGATTTCCATGTAGTTTCATAATATCCAACTTCCATCCATATTAAAATGTTTAAAATTGTTGCTTGCATTATTTTGCATAAATGACACGCTAAAATGGTTTATCTCATAACTAAATAACCATAGCTCCGAATTAAATAAATTATATATGTAACTTGACTAGGAAAATATGTAGAATAACATGGTGCCCTTACTTTGCATGTCAAGCAACTTCAAAATTGTGTTTAGATCAGAACAGTGCCATTTTCCAAAATTACTTATGCGGACTTTCTGGAATTGATATGTGTTGTTTCCGGCCTCATTTAAATTGCCTAGGTAGGTAGTTTACTTGTGCTTCACCTCTTGCCATGTTTAACAACATTTAAACTTGTTGAGTACATAAATGGGAGTGAACTAAATATTTGAACATGGAGTTTTGTCAGTATGCAACTCATTGCATATTGCACTTCACTTAGTGTGTAGTGATTGTTTCTGCATTTTTCCATGCCATGCATCTTTAAACTTGACTGTCTTCATACTCGGTTGTGCATCATGCCATTATTACGCATGTTTATTTACCATTTTGTTTGTTTCTTTCCGGTTGTGCTTCTTCTCGCTAGAGTTCCAATAATGTTTTAGAGTGCGAGGATTCGCTCGACTACTATCCATTACACTACTTCATGTATTTGATCTTCTTCCTAGCGGGACTCCAGGAAATATGATCATTACCTTGGATATCATTAGTAGCTTTGCTTTGCTAGATGTCTCGATGCTATCGGTTGGTCTCGCTATGTACCACTTGTCTGTTAGCCTCCCAAATTGCCATGATACAACCTCTGACCTCCACCATCCTAGCACTACAAAAAAATACACTTCCATGATGATACGTGTTTGTCACAGTAGGTCACGTTTTCTGTCATGCATGTACATCCATGACAATTTTATGACAGAATCAAGATAGTCATGCCTATGCTGTCGAAGAAGTGTTCCATGACATTACCAAAATTATCATCACGGAAATGTCCACTTCCATGATGATAAATCGCGCGTCATAGAAGTGCTTTCGTCAAGGGTGACCAACACGTGACATCCACTATAATGGAACGCCGTTCAGCTATCGGGTCCGGTTTTGGATCTGATAACCCATTACCAGCCCGGACCAATGGGAAATTTCCGCGTGTAAAATGCTGATTGGCCGGAGGAAACACGTGTTGCTGTCGGTGTACTAAAGTAGGGGTACCTTAGTATCCCGAACTTGTGCACGGGCAGTCGCAGCGCCCCGTGGCAAGGCTTGCCGGGTGCCCGCCAAGATCCTCCGTAGTTCCTATTGGAGCCATTCAAGAACAAAGTGTTTTAACTGAGAAGACAAGGCCCCGGCAAGAGGAGCTTGCCGGGAAGGACAAGGCCCCGGCAAGAGGAGCTTGCCTGGAAGTCCAACCAAGGCATTTCAAGAAACTTGCCGCGACGCGCCGCCCGTCCTGGCAAGACGCGGCAAGCGACAAGCTTCCGGGCTCGACAAGACAACGACCGCGGCAAGACGCTTGCCTCGGCGAAGCCACCACTCTGTGCCCACGCTCCAGCGCATCCGTCGACGTGTCGCCACAGGACCATTCCAGGCACACGTGGCGGGAAGCTGTGCAGCCAAGCGGTGCGAGGTGGCGAGTGGAGATGACGAGATGGCCATCATGGCGAACGGTGGCGCCCCTAACAGTCGCTTTTCTGCACTGTTTGGGCGACGCGGATGGGCATTTAGTGCCTTTGTCCCCTGCCGTCAGAGTTAGGTAGGATCCACTGTAGAAGCAGTTGTACCAACCACACCTTTTACACTTTTACCCCTGCATGCTTTGCCACCTGTCGGTGACCCCTTGAGCCTATAAAAGGAGGCCCATGCGCAACATAGAAGGGGTTCGACTCATTCGAAACCAGAACACTCCCACGCTCTCGAGCAAGAACATAATACAACCACAAAGCAGCAGTAGGAGTATTATCTCTCCGGAGAGCTCCGAAGCTGGGTAAAATCGCTCGCATGTTCCGCCTCGATCCGCTCTTCGTGCGGCCTCCGCTCCCTGCCGGACCGAAAGGGGCCCTGCCCCATAGGTGTTCGTTCCCCATGACATCTTTGGCACGCCAGGTAGGGGGCGTCGAGGTTGTGTGAACCCGATCCGGCGTTCACGCGAGCCATATCTTCATCTATTTCATCATCTTCATCGACATGCCACCGAAGAAGAAGGCTTCGGAGGTGGCTGCTCTGTCCGCGTCGATCCTACCGCCACCAGAGGAAACGGGTGGTGGGGTAGACGCCGGCGGGCGAACGGGCGCCGACGAAGAAGCTCAACCTGCCGCCAGGTCCAAGGACAAGGCCGCGTAAACTTCGGCGTCCGTACACGCACCGCGCCCATCTCAGGAGGCGCGAGACCGACAGCGTCATGGTACTCGCAGTACCATACGCTCGTTGGACCAAGGTCGAGCTGGCGGATCTCGAGATGCTCAAGACCAGCATGCACATCAACCTGCTGGCACGAGCAAGACACGGTCGCCCGGACGAGATCCTGCTCCTTCTAACATAGTTAGAAGTCCGAGCATATCCCGCTCCTCGCACCATTCGCCACCGCCAGCAAAGACTCCAGAAGAAGCGTTGGCCCGAGCCCAACTGCTCCTGGATTACCCTCCGACGGCGGAGAAGATCGACGATTGGAGGGCCACCATTCAGAGCCTCATCGGCTTCGCTAACGGCGACACTCCCCGGCAACCGAGCACATCGAAGCCATGGCAAGACGCCCAGGCGCGAGCCGATGGCGACAAGATTGGTGGGGGTGCAACCTCCGTGCACTCCCCGCCCCGATGGCCAAGATCGCCGACTCGCCGGGTCAACCTCGACACCGACTCCACGGCGTCGTCAGATCCACGAGCTCATCGCGATCAACACCAAGTTCTTCAAGAATGACAACAAGAAGACGCTCGCACTTGCATCGAGCGTCGAAGAGAAGCGCGGCATCAGTCAGACCAGTGCGCTGGGCCCGCTGTCGACATTCATGCGCCAGGGGAACCAGGCGACTTGCCGTATGCGGTAGGTTGCCCTGCGTTCACTCGTGAGCTGCGGCAAGTCCAGTGGCCCAGCACAAAGAACTTCAAGCCAGATGTACCAGAGAAGTATGATGGCAGGTTGCATCCGTCGGAGTTCCTCAGCATCTACACCATCGCGGTGCAAGCTATCGGGGGGCGCGACGAGAAGATCCTTGCCAACTACTTCCCACTGGTGCTTAAGCCCAATGTCAGATCCTGGCTCATGCACTTGCCGGATAACTCCATCTCCTCATGGGCGAATCTGCGCCATCAGTTTGTCGGCGCCTTCACAGGCGGCCACAAGCCCCATGGCCAGGAGAGCGATCTTCATCTGCTCGCCCAGAAGGAAGGAGAGCCCCTGCGCAAGTACATTCAGAGATTCAGCCAAGTGCAGCGCAACATCCCAGATGTCCACCCTGTCGCGGTCATCAGCGCGTTCCATCAGAACGTGCGTAACCGCAGGATGCGGGAGGAGATGGCGATGTGCAAGATAAGGGACGTCAGTGAGCTCTACGCCCTGGCCGACAAGTGCGCGCATGCTGAAGAAGGGAGGAAACTCCCCGGAGAGAACACAGGAGCAGGAGGATCCGACAGTGAGGATGCCACCCCGGCAAAGAAAAACTGGCGGCAGAACAACAGGAGAAGGAAAGGGAAAGATGTGGTGGTTGCCGAGCAGTCCGGCAACGGAGGTGGTGCCAAGGAAGCAGAACCTGTGGCGGCCGCCGACAAGCAGGGCGGCTCCGACAAGCAATACTGCAAGATCCACCGTACCAAGGGCCATGACCTCCAAAGTTGCAAGAAAGTTGAGCAGCTTGTCGAGCAGCAGAAAGCTAAGTACGAGCGACGCGACAAGGAGAAGGCCGAGGAAGGTACTGGCGGATCCGGCAAGAAGCGCCCCGGCCGGGGAGGACGCCGCGGCAAGGCCAAGCAGCGGCAAGGAGACAGGCCTCCCCGCGGCCGCGACAAGGATGAAGATGAAGACGAAGATGAGGATATGGATGATGACGAGGCCGACGAGCAGGAGTTTTGGAAAGCAACAGAGGTTCTGTGTGTTGACGGCGGTGCTTCTCTGCATACTTCGCACCGCCAGCTCAAACAGTGGGTGCGGGAAGTTAATGCAGCAGAACCACCAGTTGAGTCACGCAAGCCTCTGAAGTGGTCCAGCACGCCTATCATCTTTGACATTGAGGACCACCCTGATCGCATAACTGCGGTCGGGTGCTTGCCGATGTTGGTTTCACCAACTATCCGCAACCTCAAGGTGACAAAGATGCTAGTTGACGGCGGGGCCGGCTTGAACCTGATCTCCTGAGCGGTACTCAAGAAACTTCAGATCCCCGATAGCGAGCTCGAAGAGACCGGTACATTCCAAGGAATCAATCCGGGAAGAAGCAAGCCGAAGGGGAAGATCACATTGCCAGTGACATTTGGCAGCGAACTGAACATTAGGACAAAGAAAGTCACTTTTGACGTTGCTGATTCCCATTGCCCTACAATGGGATACTCGGCCGTCCAGCGCTCGCCAAGTTCATGGCAGCCTCTCACTATGCCTACAACATGCTCAAGATGCCAGGTCCGATAAGTGTCATCTCTGTCCCTGGCGACAAGAAAGATGCCCTTATCTGTACCGACAAGATTTACTGGGAAGCAGCAGCCGCAGCAGATCGCAAGACGCTTGCCGCTGAAGCTCCCGGGGGGAAGAAGAAAACCAAGTCCGTCAAGAGCTCTGATGCCCACTCCGGCAAGTGCACCTCTTCGGAGTGCTGCGCTACCATCAAGGACGCACCATCGAGCTCCACCGGCAAGTGTAAGAAGGCGAAGGCAGCTCCGCCAGAAACCAAGAAGGTGTCCGCCAAGGAGGACGGCACTGGTGGTACCTTCACCATCAGTGCCACGCTTGACCCTAAATAGGAAAGCGCGCTCATTGCTTTCCTGCGGGCGAATGTCGACGTGTTTGCATGGCAACCATCTGACATCCCCGGTGTTCCCAGGAAAGTAATTGAGCACCACCTTGCTGTTTGTCCTCACGCGCGACCCGTCAAGCAGAAAGTCAGGAAACAAGCAGTGGAGCGTCAAGAATTCACTGCAGAAGAGATCAAGAAGTTGGAAGCAGCAGGCCTTGTCAGAGGAGTGCTCCACCCTACGTGGCTGGCCAATCCTGTAGTCGTGCGCAAGGCGAACGGAAAATGGAGGCTTTGTATTGACTTCACTGATGTTAATAAAGCTTGTCCCAAAGATCCATTTCCCTTGCCGCGCATTGACCAGATTTTCGACTCCACGGCAGGATGTGATTTGCTTTCATTTCTTGATGCATATTCAGGATATCATCAGATCTTCATGGCAGAAGAGGATGAGGAGAAAACCGCATTCATTACTCCATGTGGCACATACTGCTTTGTACGGATGCCTTTCGGACTAAAGAATGCTGGTTCAACATTTGCAAGGGTAGTTCACGAAGCTTTTGAGCCACAGTTGCACAGAAATGTAGAAGCCTCATTGGATGACATAGTGGTCAAGAGCAAAGACAGAGCAACTCTGATCCAAGATTTGGACGAGACCTTTGCAAATCTGCGCAAGATCAATCTCAAGCTCAACCCCGAAAAGTGTGTGTTTGGAGTCCCTTCTGGCAAGCTTCTCGGGTTCTTCCTATCTCAGCGGGGGATTGAAGCCAATCCCGACAAGATCAAGGCCATAGAGCAGATTGAAGCACCGAAGCGCGTCAAGGATGTGCGAAGGCTTGCCGGCTGCGTGGCTACTCTCAGCAGGTTTATCTCTAAGTCTGCTGAGCGCGCCCTGCCATTTTTCAAAATATTGAAAAAGGCAGGTCCAATGAAATGTACTCCGGAAGCGGAGGCTGCGCTGCAGGACTTGAAGAGATACCTGTCCTCCACTCCAATACTTGTCGCACCTAGGCCACAAGAGAAGTTGTTGCTGTATCTAGCGGCAACCAATCAAGTGGTTAGTGCTGCGTTAGTAGCGGAGAGGGAGGCGGATGATGAGCCAGCGACCACGGCAAGTGCATCCAGCGACAAGCAGGGGGCTTCCCCGACAAGCTCTAGTCCCGACAAGGATGGATCTGCGCAGCCACAAGAAGAGAAGCAGAAGAAGATGGTGCAGCGCCCAGTTTACTTTGTCAGTTCCCTTCTGCAGGGGGCTAGATCAAGATACTCTGGTGTGCAGAAATTGCTTTTCGGCCTTCTCATGGCCTCGAGGAAGCTGCGCCATTACTTCCAAGCACATGAGATCACAGTTGTCACTCGCTTTCCGTTGAAGAGGATATTGCAGAATCCAGAAGCAACAGGCAGGATTGTCGAGTGGGCACTGGAATTGTCAAGCTTTGGCCTCAAGTTTGAGAGTACTTCAACTATCCAGAGCCGAGCATTGGCAGAATTCATAGCAGAATGGACGCCAACACCTGATGAAGAAACTCCAGAGACGAGCATCCTCGTCAAGGAAGCAAGCAAAGAATGGATCATGTACTTTGATGGTGCCTTCTCGCTGCAAGGCGCCGGTGCAGGCGTGTTACTTGTCGCACCCACCGGGGAACACCTCAAGTATGTGGTCTAGATGCACTTTCCCAAGGAGCAAGCGACAAACAATACTGCGGAGTATGAAGGTTTGCTTGCCTGACTCAGGATCGCGGCAGACCTTGGGATCAAGAAGCTTATTGTTAGGGGTGACTCGCAGCTTGTCGTCCGCCAAGTGAACAAAGATTATCATAGTCCGTTGATGGAAGCTTACATTGATGAAGTGAGAAAGATGGAAGAGCATTTTGACGGCCTACAGATGGAACATGTTCCGAGAGCCCAGAACGACGTTGCCGATGGCCTGTCAAAATGCGCTGCATTAAAGTTACCTGTGGAACCAAGGATCTTTGTGCTCAAGCTGACTCAACCATCTGTAACACCATCAACTGGACAGAGCAAGAAGATGAAGTTGATTTCCGGTGACTACTTTCCGGCAGAGCTCCCTGAAGCCGCCGCCAAGAAGGTCCCCAAGATCAACACCAAGAGTGCTGAGGAGCAGTCTGCTCCGACAAGCCCTAGGGTTTGTTCCATTGAAGCAGACGCTCCCGACAAGTTTTGCTCTGGCAAGCTTGCCGGGGAACATCAAGCTCCGGCTGAGCCGCAGGTTCTTGCCGTAGAAGCAGATGTTCCCGCAGAAGCATTTGTGCCTTTAGTCCTTGTTGTTGAGCCGCAAGCTCCGGCATGGGCACAACAGATTGTCCGTTTCCTTCAGACAGGAGACCTTCCCGAAGAGCAAGAAGAAGCGGAGAGAGTAGCCCGGCAATCAAGTCTGTACCAGTTTATCAACGACATACTGTACAGAAGAAGATTCAACGGAGTGAAATTGAAGTGCATTCCCCAGGAAGATGGACAGAAGCTGTTGGCGGAGATACATGGAGGCATATGTGGTCATCACATTGGCGCAAGAGCACTTGCCGGCAAAGCATTCCGTCAAGGTTTCTTTTGGCCGACAGCTCTCCAGGATGCAACTGCACAAGTAACCAAGTGTGAAGCGTGCCAGTCCCACTCCAAGCAGATACACCAACCAACTCAAGCTCTCCAGACGATCCCTTTATCCTGGCCATTTTCGGTTTGGGGGCTCGACGTCCTCGGCCCCTTTCCCCGAGCTGTCGGGGGCTCTGAGTACTTGTACGTTGCAATCGACAAGTTCCCAAAGTGACCGGAAGTGGAAGCAGTGAGGAAGGTGACAGCACAGTCAGCAGTCAAGTTCTTCAGGTCGATTGTTTGCCATTTCGGAGTCCCTAACAGGATCATCACCGACAATGGCACACAATTCACGAGCCGCACCTTCATGCCGTACGTCCAAGATCTTGGCGCTAAGGTCTGCTTCGCTTCTGTTGCTCACCCGAGAAGAAACGGTCAAGCGGAGAGGGTAAACGCTGAAGTGTTGCGCGGGCTCAAGACAAGTGCGGAAAGAATTGGATAGAGGAGCTGCCGGTGGTTCTTTGGTCGATCAGGACGACGCCAAATCGAGCCACCGGCCAGACACCTTTCGCTCTAATCTATGGAGCAGATGCAGTTCTCCCCACGGAACTCGTATACGGATCACCTCGAGTGCTCGCTTATGATGAGCTTGAGCAAGAGCAGCTGCGACAAGATGACGCGCTGCTCCTTGAGGAAGATCATCTCCAGGCTACTGTACGAGCTGCTCGATACCAGCAAACTTTGCGCCGCTACCATAGCCGCAAAGTTAATGCCAGAAGTCTCGAGGAAGGCGACCTTGTTCTTCGGCGCATTCAATCCGCCAAGAATTCCAACAAGTTGACGCCGAAGTGGGAAGGCCCTTATCGGGTGAAACGAGTCACTAGGCCTGGTGCTGTCCGCCTTGAGACCGAAGATGGTTTTCTGGTGAGCAACTCCTGGAACATTGAGCATCTTCGTAAGTTTTACCCATAAGGCGCAGTTGCCGGAACCTGTTCCGGCAACCACCTTTTGTACAAGCTTTGCCGCTGTTGCATGTAACCCTTTGTACAAAGCCGGGCGCAGATCCCGTGCATAAATAAAGCTCATGTGCTCCGCATATCTTGTCAAATCTCATGCTTTTTCATTTTTTGCATGTATTATCTGACACTTTGTGCAGCACTTGCCCCCGGTAAGCAATAACGAGCCTTAAGGCTCCATATCTTTATTTTCTCTTCTTTCTTTTTCTCAAGAAAAGGGAAGGTTCACTCACCCACAAGTTCACCGGGGGGGAAGGAGAAGATAATGGTGTGGACCAGGCGTCGTTCAAGAAAGTATCGCCTTGCCGGGACGCAAATGACAGAAAAGCTAAGTTGCCAATGTTTGAGCACAATTAGTTTTGAAATTTTTTAAGTTATCTTCCTTGAACGACCGTGCTTTGTATGGAAAACCTGTGCGCGGAGGAACCAACTCGTAGTTAGTTGCGCGCTTACTTTGTTTCGAGTCTGCTCAACAACTTAAGTGTGTTGCGACTAGTCGCGACAAGGTTTCTTGCCGGAAGCGACATCGCCAGCAGGCTGCTGATGTTCCGCACTCAGCGCTCGCGACAAGGGTGCCTGCGCTGGCAAGTTCCCTGAAAGCGTAGGGTAAAAGCATACAAAGGAAGGAATCAAGCAAAGGAAATGACATAGCAAATACTGCCCAAGATAAAGTTATATTACAAAAATAACTTGCCGCGCTCTAATAGATTGTTCCCGTAACATGTCTAGCAGCGGCAAGAAAAAGGAGAAAACGGGCGGCCTAATCTACGCGGCCACCATCAACCCTCCTGTCTTCATTCACCTTGTCCACAATGGGTGCGACAAGGGCCTTGAGCTCTTCAAGATCAGCCCCCGCCGGCAGCTTCTTGAGGACGTTGGTGAGGTTGAGGCCTGGGTTGCGGAAGACCACCTTCACCAACACCTTCTACAGAACTCTGGCGCAGCTCGTGCGCGACTCGTCGGCCAGCTGCTTTGGGATCCTTTCCCGGAGTTGCTGGAGGGCGTCACCACGCCCTTGAAGAACAGAGTGAGCTTGGCGCTGGGCTGAAGGTTCTCGTCGGAGGAGTACCCGAAGCCCTCCATTTCCAGTTGCGTCAGCTCCTCGTCAATGACCGCGGCAATGTTCACGAGGCCCTCCGTCCAGAGCTCCACAGTGTCCCTGAAGGTGTTCTGGGTCTCGGCGGCCCTCGTCAGCAGTGCCTCGTTGGCCTTGATCTCCTCCTTCAAGTCCTCCTCCCGCTTCTTGGCGCCGTCCAGCGTCTCAGTCAGCGTGGCCAACTTCAGCTCCAGATCAGCATTTGAATCTTTGGCGGCACTCAGCTCCTTGCCCCTCTCGAGGAGACGACCCTGCAGCTCACCATGGGCAAGGGCGTCCTTCTCGTGCTCGCGCTGGAGCGCGGCAAGCTCTTCATTCTTCGTCTTGAGAGTGGCTTCTAGCTGCGTCACCTTCACCTCCAGCTCCTTCTTGGCGGCCTCGGCAGCTGCAGCAGCATCCTTTGCTTCCTTGAGGGCCCCGCCAAGTGCTTGCTCGCGCGCAGCCAGCTCCTCCTCATAGCTGTCCAGATTGACTTTCCGCTGTGTCAGCTCGCCTTCTCGCGTGGACTGCTCCTCGGCAGCAAGCCACTGTTGCTCTTCAGCTTCAGCCTTCTCGAGAAGGAAGGCTTTCCGCGCCTCGACGAGCTGCGCCCGCTCCTTTATAATTGACCGGAGAGCTTCCTGATTGCGTTCCCGGAGCTCCTCCGCACGCTTCTCAATATCTGCTCCCGCCTGCGTGACAAGCGCTTCCCGGGATTCCACTTTGGCTTGTCGGGCGTGGTAGAGCGACACCAGCTTCTGGAGTAGCTGCTCCTCCTCAGACTCGCCGCTGCTGCTGCTTGGCGCGTCAACCACTGTCAGCCCAGCGGAGGCGAGCACTTCTCCGTCGAAGGCTTCTCCTTCGACCGGCGCCCTGGAGCTTGACGCCCAGGGGAGCTTGATGAAGACACCGTCGCCGGCCTTTAAGTAGGCGCCGGGCTGGGGCTCCTCGGAGCCTGGCGCTGCGTCAGCACCGGAGGGATCGGCGGTCGGCGTAGTGCCTTGCACTCCTGCGGCCCCAGGGTCGTTAGTGCGATCGCCGGACCCCTCGCCAGCTCCTGCGCCAGCAGCCTTGGTGGCCTCTTCGCCGGCAGGATCATCAGTGCCGGCCTCCTCCTCGGTAGCGGTGGCGTCATCAGTGTTACTGCGCGCGTTCTCCTCGCCGGTGGCTTCAGTCTCCATTGGCTCCGGGGAAGGTGGGTCTGAAGATAGGAAGATGGAGAAAAAGTCAAGCAAATATCCAAAAAGAAGATCAGAAGAAGAAGAACCCAAGGGAAGTTTTCTGACAAGAAGGATTACGTGTGCTGGGCTCTGTAGTCATGGGCTCCACCACCGGGGGATCACTGGTCCCGTCCCTTGCCGGAGAACTGCCCCTTGCCGGGGACCTCTCCCTTGCCGGAGAGCGCTCCCTTGCCGGGGAGTCATCCCTTGGCGGCGTAGTCGAAGCAGATAGCACCTCAGGGGCGGCTTCTGGCTGTTCCTGGTGGGCCTGTTCTGCTCCTACACAAGCAAACCAACAATCAAGATATCAACAAGGAAAGAACACCCGTGCACACCTGACAGCGGGAAGTAAAATTATATACTTACGCTGGAGGCTGCGTTGGGGGCTGCTTCGGGGAGTAGTTGTCGGGTCCGACAAGGTGGTCTCGGACGCGCCCTCTGTTGTCACAGCAGGATTGTCCTCGATGACAACCACGGGGACCTTGGCTCTCTTCGCCGCCCTCTGGGCCAGAGTCCTGAGAAAGAACAAGGTTCAGAAGAAAGCAGATAAGATACAAGACAAGAAACAGCAAGAATTGAAGAAATACAAACACGACAGAGAAACTTACTCCTCTTCTTCCTCCTCGTCGGTGCTGAGCGCGGAGAGGTCGAAATCCGGTACTCTTTCGGCGCGACGAGGCGGAGGAGTAGGCTCCCTTGGCCACTTGGCGGGAGCTGCGGCAGGATCAGAAGTGGCGGCCCGAGAGGAGCCCGCTCCAGTTGCCGGCGCGGCGTGAGATGCTCCCGCGGCAACGGTGCTTGTCGCGGTGGAGCGTGTCCCGCGGCACGGTGGTTGTTGGCCCTTCTGCCGCCCTGCTATGTCTCCGGTCCTGTGGAGGCGCCTTCTTGGTGGAGCTGGGGGCTACATCGGGAGCTCCGCTTGTGGCAAGTTGCTTGAAGACGGCTGGCCGCTGGCACCTTCAGTGGGCTCGCTCGATTCAGCTTCGGGCTCTCCCTCGCTGACGACCTCCCAGACAAGCTCGTCTCGATCGGCAAGGCTTGCCGCCTCGGCTGCCTCTGCCTCCTCCACAGTAAACCCAAACTCGCCCGCGGCGGCGGCCGCCACCGCCTCTTCCACCCTGGTGGCAATGCGCCGCATCTCGTCATCGATGGTGTCGCGGGTGAGGAGCCTCTGCTCGTCGGCGCGGACCGCCACCTCCACCAAGCTATCGAAGAACTGCTGCACTACGTTATCGGCGGGCTCCTGCCAAGTTGGAATAATTCATGCGAGTCACACTCTGGCATCATTGCGCGGATGCGATCGAGCGAGGAGTTGTTGCACAACGGGACGACGCCCTGCGGCAGCCTGAACTACTCGGGATGATTGGGGTCGTGCTTGAACAGCTCTTTGAGCATCCCATCCAACTCCAAGACAGTAAAATTGAAGTTGAGGCCCGGGCGTAGCCTCATGATATCCGCCGGACCCCCGAACAGCCAGGCGGGTCTCCCCCTCTCCTGCAGAGGGGCGATGCGGCGGCGAAGAAAGTCCGCGCCAACCGCACCTACAGTGAGCCCGGCAAGCCTGAGTCGCAAGATCCAGGTGGTGGCGATCTTCAGTCTAGCATCGTCTGCCGCCAGGGCGCTCCAATCGTTGTCGCGCACTACTGGAGTTTGGCGCAGGGCAGTGAACGGCTGCGGGTTGTCATCAACAATCCAACACCATTCCGCTCTCCACTCCTCCCATTTGCTGCGAAGCTCCCCCTCCAGATAGACCTCCAATCGTTGCCGCGTACTGCTGAAGCTAAGGGCTCTCCTCTCTCGACCCGAGGCATGAAGTAGTGGCGGAAAAGGGCTATGTTTGGGTGGATTCCGACGAAGTTCTCGCAGAGATGTGCGAAAACCGCCATGGTCAGAACGGCGTTGGGGGTGAAATCAAGGAGGTGGAATCCGTAGGTGTTCATGATATCACAGAAGAAATCAGAGAAGGGCGGGCAGAGCCCGCAATAGAAGAACAGTGCGAAGAAGGGGTATCCTTTTGGAGCCCGTTTCGAAGTGGAAGCGGCGGCGGAAAGTACCTGCGTGCGCGGATGCGCTCGCGTCTCCGTCGACCAGAAGAGATAGAACCATTCCCTCAGCTCCTTCGCGGAGAGCTCAGGGGGAAAGAGTGCCCGCTCCTTTCGCAGCGCCTCAAGCCGCAGCGCCTCGGCCGACTTCGTACCCTTCCTGGTCTTCGGAGCCATGGCGGAGGCGGTGGGGGAGATCGAGGACGTTGGTGGCAGCGGCGGCGACGGGGGCCGAAGCGCTGCTCTCTTTCGGCTTTGGGAAGCAGAGGGGAGCGGCGGAGATTTCTGAGATTGGAACCGCAACTGGCGAAGGTGGGGAACTGCCCCTGTTTCCCCTGCTTATAAAGAGGAGGAGGCAAACATTACGCTTTTCCGAATAAAGAATCACCCACGATCTCTCCCACGATGCCGCGTTCGACGCGTGCCATTACGGGAGGGCGCGGTGGATACGGAGTTAGATACGGTGTGGACCCAGGCCACGCGTGCCCGTGCCCTGTTTTGGGCCTGGCCCAACAGCGCTCGGCACCGTGTGTGGCCCAGGCCCGGGGGCTCCTGTCGGTGTACTAAAGTAGGGGTACCTTAGTATCCCGAACTTGTGCACGGGCAGTCGCAGCGCCCCGCGGCAAGGCTTGCCGGGTGCCCGCCAAGATCCTCCGTAGTTCCTATTGGAGCCATTCAAGAACAAAGTGTTTTAACTGAGAAGACAAGGCCCCGACAAGAGGAGCTTGCCAGGAAGGACAAGGCCCTGGCAAGAGGAGCTTGCCGGGAAGGCCAACCAAGGCATTTCAAGAAACTTGCCGCGACGCGCCGCGCGTCCCGGCAAGACCCGGCGAGCGACAAGCTTCCGGGCGCGACAAGACAACGACTGCGGCAAGACACTTGCCGCGGCGAAGCCACCACTCTGTGCCCACGCTCCAGCGCATCCGTCGACGTGTCACCACAGGACCATTCCAGGCACACGTGGTGGGAAGCTGTGCAGCCAAGCGGTGCGAGGTGGCGAGTGGAGATGACGAGATGGCTATCGTGGCGAATGGTGGCGCCCCTAATGGTCGCTTTTCTGCACTGTTTGGGCGATGCGGATGGGCATTTAATGTCTTTGTCCTCTGCCATCATAGTTAGGTAGGATCCACTGGAGAAGCAGTTGTACCAACCACACCTTTTACACTTTTACCCCTGCATGTGTTGCCACCTGTCGGTGACCCCTTGAGCCTATAAAAGGAGGCCCATGCGCAACATAGAAGGGGTTCGACTCATTCGAAGCCAGAACACTCCCACGCTCTCGAGCAAGAACATAATACAACCACAAAGCAGCAGTAGGAGTATTATCTCTCCGGAGAGCTCCGAAGCTGGGTAAAATCGCTCGCGTGTTCCGCCTTGATCCGCTCTTCGTGCAGCCTCCGCTCGCTGCCGGACCAAAAGGGGCCCTGCCCCATAGGTGTTCGTTCCCCACGACAGTTGCCTCACCATTGGGACAAATGTCATCCAGTCATTGGACAGGAGGCGCCTATGATAGGTCAACACGTGGCACGGCCCAACAGTGGCCGATTCTGGTGAAAAAGGCAGGCCTAGTAAAAATTAGCAGGCCGGCCCATATAAGGCCTACTTGTGTCAGGTCCATTTAAGACCATGGCCCATACAAGATGTGCCAATTTGGCCCGTCAATGGCCCATTAAAGATTTGACACCATTGAAGCCCATTGTCAGTTCGAGCCTGTTAATAGCACGCTATATATTTGGGCTCAATATCGGCCCGATGTGATTTCGGCCTGTTAATAGCCCATTCAAGGGATGGGCTAATTATCAGGATGTACATCTTTTGGCCTTTTAGCGACCCATTTAAGTGTTGGGCTAATTTCCGGCCAGGTGTGTCTTTTAGCCTGTTGATAGCCCATAAATGAGTTGGGCCATTTGTAGTCGGACCTGAGTATTGGCCTTTTAACGGCCCATGCCCTTCATGGTCCAATACCAGCACGATTTCTCTTTCGGCCTACTAAAGGCCCACAACACAGTTGGGCCATTTATAGTACGACCTGACTTTCGGCTTCTTAGTGGCCCATGCCCTTCATGATCCAGTACCAGCCCGCTGTCTCTTTTGGCCTACTAAAGGCCCATAGTATAGTTGGGCCATACGTAGCCCGACCTTAGTAATGGCCTATTAACAGCCCGTGAAATCAAATGGGCCCACATATTGCTCTCTTTGATGTCGGCCTGTTAACGACCCGGGAGGTAAGAGGGCCGAACATTAACTTTCGGCCTGGTAACTGCCCACTAACTTAATGGGCCCAGTAAAGTTCGTACATGTCTTTAGGCCAAATTAGATAATCTAAGCCCATTACGATGAGCAATTATGCACAGGACCAAAACCGATCAAGCAAAGGTACGGCATACAGAGAAAATGTTGCACATCCAGCATATATTACAAGAAATTACATCCACTAGGCAATCAAAGATTGATGCCAGTGCAAATAAATGAACAGAACCGAACGATCTACAACACCACAATCTACAACCTCAGCACGGATGACGCCCATAAGCATGTGGGCAAGTTCTTGCTGCTTTGCTACACCGTCTCTGAAAACATTGATCAGTTGTTGTTGCACACGTATGTGCACCTCTGATTCCTCCACCATTTCCATCATTGCTTCAGCTATTAATTGGTTCACAAACATACATTTTTTCCGTTGCATTCGAGATAGAGGAAACTGAACAGATTCAGATGGCGATTTTGGCAGGATTGTATTATTGATAGTGGAGAGTGTCTCGACCACTGCATCATAACATAAATTAGGAGGGGAACCAAACAGATTCATCACGAGTTATTGCCATATTACCTGGCCTAGATTTATTGGAAAGAAACAATGGGGTTGCCTTGCTACTTTCAGAGTTTGTCTTGTTATCTTCAGCAGCCTGCACCAAATTAACACACTAGCATTCCTATCATTGGCCAGGTCAGATAATAGGAAAGCAACATTGACACAACGAACGTTTGGGCCACTAGACCACACCAGCCTACACCAAATTAACACAATATGGCACAACTATCATCAGCCAGGTAAGGTAATACGAAAGCAAATTGACACAATGAATGAATGGGCAACAATAGCAGCACTACGGTTCAGTAATGTGCATGATATGAGATAGTACACTCATGTAGCCCAGTATGCAAAACTACTAGGCAATTTTCCTTACAAAAATCAACATTGTGGCCTTTAATTATACATTTTGCTACAACTAAATTTAGATCAGATAAAGGTTGGATACACGCAGATTAACAAAATACATGCTGGTGTAAAAATATAGTGATATACAATAGGTACTTACATCAGCATTGGAGCACAGAGAATTCCCGCAAGATATTTTCCTCGAATACAATCCCAATGGAGGAAGTCTTCTATCATTTAACCTTATTTTCTAAAAGAGAGATGGGTAAGAAACATGTAGAAAATTTGATAAGAATGCTATAAAATTTCATGATGCGAGTTTACGCACACGCTTCTTAGAGTGGAGTTGACATTCTTTTGCTGGACTGGAGTAGACTAGTTCTTTGGCCACTGGAATTTTCTTATTATCAGTGGGAGTTGGGTTTCTCTTTGCTGGAGCAGTAACTATGAAAAATGGAGTTGGTTTATTATCTCCTAGCGTTTGGATCTTTTCCAAAGACCTTGTTTGTAACCCTTCAGATTCTAACATAGCCGCCTTCCGCTTGCATGCCTTATATAGAAGAATGGTACTTCAATTATAAAACATGCTACATCAGAGATGGAATAGGTACTGAAGAATAGAAAGGCATTACATATTGACATGTATTCCCTCCATCTGGAAATAAATTGATGGGTCTAGGCGTATTTCAGTTCTAGATACATCCAGTTTTATCCATTTCTACGACATGTAATCCGAACGGAGGGGGTATGATGTAAGAGCTAGGGATACGACAGGACAACACAGTAAAAAAACACTAAAAATCCCCTATAGAACCAAAGTATTCAAACCCACTTATACGAGATAGTACACTCATGCAGCTCAGTATGCAAAACTACCAGCCAGTTTTCCTTACAAAAATCAACATTGTGGCCTTTAATCATACATTTTGCTACAACCAAATTTAGATCAGATAAAGGTTGGATTCACGCCGATTAACAAAATACATGTTGATGTAAAAATATAGTGATATACAACAGATACCTACATCTGCATTGGACCACAGAGAATTCCTGCAAGATACTTTCCTAACAGACGATACCAATGCAGAAATTCTTCTATCTGTTCAGCTTATTTTCTAAAAGAGAGATAGGTAAGAAACATGTAGAAAATATGATCAGCATGCTATAAAATTTCGTCATGTGAGGATACGCACACGCTTCTTAGAATGGAGTTGACATATTTTTGTTGTACTGGAGCGGACTAGTACTTTGGCCACTGGAATCTTCTTATTATCAGTAGGAGTTGGGTTTCTCTGTGCTGGAGCAGTATCTATAAAAACTGGAGTTGATTTACTATCTCCCGGCGTTTGGATCTTTTGCAAAGACCTTGTTTGTAACCCTTCAGATTCTAACATAGTCATCTTCCCTTGCATGCCTTGTATAGAAGAATGGTGCTTCAATTATAAAACATGCTACAGCAGAGAGATGGAATAGGTACTGAAGAATAGAAGGAATGACATATTTGACATGTATTCCCTCCATCTAGAAAAAATAGATGGGTCTAGGCATATTTCAGTTCTAGATACATCCTTTTTTATCCATTTTGACAACATGTAATCCAGACGGAGGGAGTATGGTGTAAGAGCTAGGGATACGACAGGACAACACGGTAAAAAACACTAGTTGAATGTAAAACTGTATGCAGAAAAAACTAAGGCAACATACATGTGTATGATTGGGAAACTAAGATGGCATTGCAACAGACCACTAGAACAGCAATTCAATGTAAAAAAACATGGTATGGTAGACAGATGAAGTACATAATGATGAATAACAATGCATAAGATATTCAGAAGCATGATGCTCAAATTAAGCAGATTGCATTGTGATAGAGTAGAATGATAGTACTTGAATTTGAAAACATGTTATCATGAATGGAATAGGTACTCAAAAACAGGAAGGCATGACATATTTACATGCATGATCAGCATGCTAAGCACATGGCATTGCAACAGAGTAGATACACTCCAGGACAGTATATGCATGTTGTACCCATATCACGGGCCAAGTTAGAGCAAGGACCTTGTGGGGTGAAGAGGATTCATCATCTTTCTGCAAGTCTTCTGAAGAACTTCCTTTACATGTTCCATCATATTGGGTATCACTGACATCAAGTTTATTGTCCTTTACATTGCTCCATGAGGTTCTGGTGGATATATTAGTGTGTGCAATTATATCTGACATGCATGGAAGACAACTAGTAGTTAGATTTATGTAATGAGTGCCTGTAGGAGATGGCATAAATAGTAGGACTGGGGTTAACTAGCAGGAACAGGTCCCAAACACTAAAGGGAGAACATAGATGAACGCTACATAATATGTATCATTTGTACTCGAGATTTACTAGATGGCACACAAAAGTATTAAAGAACAACATAGGTAATACTAGAAGTGGTATGATACTATAATCACCAGCCTGTGGGATAGCATTGGCTGATGGATGACAACTATGGAGCAGTGTTACCTAAAGAACAAGTCTCTTAGGTGAGCTATGGAACAGCGTTTACTCCTGAACAAGACCCGTAAGAGATCGGCATGAATATATAGCGAAATGTGATAATCTATTTTCCATGCTGACCCGTAAGCCATAAATGTTGCACACAAGTAAGATGAGGGTACAACCTATTTGGCCGCCATCCATAGGAGTGAGCATCATGTGCTGACTTGTTGATGGCCCTGCAGTTGTTGTGGTTGTACATGTCGGGCACGCGCATTCGATGCAGGGAACTATTGAGTGGGGACTATAGCTCCCTTCTCGGGTATGCATCCCTTGTTGGAGCAGTTGTGGTGAGTCGGAAGACGGTGTGGCTGAAGATGCATAAAACGCATAATGTTAAGAACGACACATCTCTTTGATGTGAAGAAATGCCAAAGAAATCAACAGCAAGGTACGAGAGTGGTCACACATCTGTTGACTGAAGACTAAATTGGGGTCACGCGATTTTATTTTATTTTGGTACTGTCCGATCTACGCCGGATGGCTTAATGGCCGTCTTGTGCCTCCCGGCTCACACTGTTCGAAATCTTCCCCGAAGAGCCAGCGACCAACGGCGGAGTAGCCTGCCTCTGTCGTCTGTGGCCCCGACCAAAACCCCGCTCCCCGCCCCACCGCACTGCCGTGGTTGCACTGCCCCCGGGCCAATCTACAAAGACTCGTCGTCATACAGATCCGGCGGCGGCAGTACCTTCAACCCATGCAACCCTAACATAGCCATCTAACAGCTGCTTCCGCGGCGAACTTGCGCCCCCGCACCCTTATGTTAGACACTAGCCAGTTGACAGCCTAGGAGCTCCTCCACCTCGAGGGGTGCTGCTTCCCATTGGGAATCGATTGTCCCAGAATAAAAATTCAGACAACTGACGCCTAAATAAAGTGATTTGAGATGAGGGTGCAACCTATCTGGCAGCACGGTGAAGTAGGAAGCTCCAGCTGCTAGGTCGGTGAGGCTGGCGCGGTTGCGGTGGCGACCAACGGCATGGAAGCAGAGATGTCGCGATGGTCGACGGCTATGGGGAAGCAGCTCAGGGGCTCTGGACATTGCAGCCGCTCCGGCACCGTGAACAACAGCGGGGGTGAATCGGCTCCGGTATGGTTCACATGGCCGTCGTCGACGCAGCTCAAGCAACATGGAGTAAGAGGCACACAGCCAGTGCACGATGGCAAATGGATAGCATGTCCGGCATTAGGGAGGAGGGCGGCTGTGAAATTGGTGTGGTGGGGGCGCCATGGAGGAGGGGCTGAGGTTTCACGGCTCGAGAGAAGGGAGCTTCCGGGGAGAAGGTGATTTGGCGGCCACGAGGTATGAATGGGGAGGGAATTGGGAGGGGAGTGGAACCATGTCTTAAGGAGGCATTTGTCTGAAATGTGGGGGGAGTTACAGTTCTACCCCTGCCTTTAGGCTTCTCGGCTTGGATCTATGTACTGAGGGTCGGGGATAGTAGAGTAACTTTGCTTCTCCCCAAGTAGTGGGCGCGAGGGATTTCGGGCGAGGTGGGCGTGTTTTGAAATATAGTGGGCGCGAGCGATTTCGGGCAAGGAGAGCGTGTTTTGAAATTTTGGGCGCAAGCTATTTCGGGCGAGGAGAGGGTGTTTTGCCGACCATGGTTTATGAATTATTCGGCACATGTCATTTTGGCCGAGGAGAAGGCGCGCTTGGATGAAGTTACGAACCTACCCTTGATGTACAACGGGCCAATTGATGCATGTCCCACATAGGTCGGTAATTCCGTGTCTCCCATTTATTTGCTAGGGCGAATTCCACCGAGCAGAGTGTGTTTAACAGTTCGTTCAAATTTTGGGAGAACGAGCATCCACGTCTACTTTACCAAGTCAATTCGAATCAAATTTTGAAATATTAGCTTGCCACTTCTTTTTTAGATGGAGAGATAATGCTCGGGAGTAATGTGTTTTTACATGCTTGTTGCTAGCAATTTACTATATGTGAAATAGTTGACCCACTCAAAAACTGTCGGCGTTCTGGATATGGGGGTATCCAAACTTTCCTGCCTGTGGCCCACCACGTGGCTCCATTGACGTCCTGGTACGGCCCAGCTTCGACATCAACAGCTCGAGACCCTCGCGAGGGGTCAAGCCTCGCGAGGTGGACGACGCCAAGACCCCCGAGGGGATCGGCCTCTTCAGGCTGGCTCCTGAGGGGCGGAGAGTTCCATCCAAGGTGCACTCACGAGGCTCAGCTGACATGAGCCATGACGACCAAGGCCAGGTGGGCGCCAGCAGGCGTAGAGCGCCAGTTTCCTCTTCGGTGAAAGGGAGGCAAGCCACAGACGCTGAGTCCTGAGGAATCAGCCAAAGGTTTCCATTCTGGTGCAACAAGACCAAGACCACCATGACGGCAGGATGGAGGTCATCACCGAGCCAGCCGCAGCGTCACGACCAGGGGCTTTTCGCAGGAGAAGACCACTTTTGTCAGGATAAGTTGTACTACTTGTCCCCTTTCAAATCCGTCCATTGTGGGATCCCTTCCCACCAGCATTTGGGGAGAGGACCAAGGCCACTATAAATAGGACTTAGCCACCACCATAGAGGGGATCCATTCTCACCTGACCACCTCACCAGCTCTCTTGAGATCAAGAACACCTCACCTCCTGAGGCCAGTTCATCCACTGTACTAGTTCATCCTCGGCCCTTCGAGGCAATCCATGAAAACACTAGAGTAGGGTATTACACCGCAAGGTGTCTCGAACCAGGATAAACTGCCGTGTCTCTTTGTCTCGTCGAGCTCGACGCGCTAGGCTTAGGAGGATCGCGAGTAGGAAGGCTAGGTAGGTTGAGATCTCTGCACGCACCCTAGAGTTTGAACCTTTCAAGGGTTTGCGAAAACCGTAATCCGACATTTGGCGCACTAGGTAGGGGTGCAAAAAAATCCGCTGCTCCGTCTGCCACATCCCGCCGCCGGCTTCGATGCCGGGCGTCCCTTTGTCAATTCGGTCATCGCACGCCTCCGAGTTAGCCGAGGGCCTCCGCGCTTTTGCTCCCGCCCTACGACGGGTGGAGTGGCCACCCAAGTTTAGACCAGAGATGCCGCCACGCTACTACGGTGCGGCGGACCCGGCCGCCTTCCTCCATGCTTACGAGGAAGCGATTTGGGCGGCCAACAGAGGCGACAAGGTGAAGGCCAACTGGCTCCCCATGGCCCTCGTAGGCACACCGCGCGCCTGGTAGAACAACCTGTCGGAGTTCTCTGTAGCCTCGTGGGAGGAGCTACACGGCCTCTTCCTTGCACGCTTCGCGGCACCGGCGCCCCCCCCCCCCCCCGGTCAGCGCAGCTCTCCTAGGTGGCTCGCAGGAGCCACCCTACGACTGGCACATCAAGCAGTTATACGGACAAGTAAGCACCGCCCAGGCGGGCTGGGCGGCTCCCCCGGCTGGGCGGCTCCCAAGGCTTACCTCACCTTCGGCCCCGAGGATCATCCAGCGGCCACTACAGGAGCAGGCGTGCTCCCGATGCTTTGCACCCCCACCATCTGCAACGTGGCGGTCACCAAGACCCTCATCGACGGTGGAGTCAGCCTCAACATGCTCTCCGCGGAGACATTCGGCCTGCTGCACATGCCCCCAGCCGGCTCCGCCCCACCAAGCCTTTCTTCGGGGTCGGCAACAACTACCGCACTAAGTTCATCGACTTTTACATTGCCCGGATCGACCTGCCATACAATGCCATCCTGGGGTACCCGGCCTTGGCCAAGTTCATGGCAGCGACTCACCCAGCTTACAACCTCATGAAGATGCCTGGTAGCAACGGTGTCCTAACGGTGACAGGGGACACAAAAGACGCGCTTGGGCGCTTCATCTCCAAGGTGGGGGAGCGCGCCCTCCCGTTCCTCAAGCTGAGGAGAAGGAAGGAGCCGTTAGAGTGGACCCGGGAGGCAGACGCGGCCTTCCAAGACCTCAAGAGATACCTGACCAGCCCACCAGTGATGGTGGCGCCTCGCCCTCTCGAGCCCTTGGTACTCTATTTGGCAGCTACCCCTCACTCAGCCAGCGCCGCACTGGTGGCGCTAAGGAAGGAGCGCCCATCCAAGGACCCTCAGCAGGATGCTCAACCACCAAGCAAGGCGCAGCACCCTCAGGACAACACACCTGGGACCTCGGCCAACCCAGTGGTCGATGTCCCTCCTGAGGCGGCGACTGACCCCACGGCGGGGGGGGGGGGGGCCTGAGGACGGACCTCGCGAGACCACCGAAGACCTGCGACCTCAAGAAGAACAAGACTCCACTGATGCCTCTCCCCTCATCGAGCACCCTGTCTACTTCGTCAGCATGGTGCTGAGGGAGGCTTGGGCGTGTTATCCCATGCCTTAGAAGCTCTTACTCGCACTCCTCGTCACATCCCGAAAGCTGCACCACTACTTCCAAGGCCACCCGATCAAAGTCGTTTCTGCATACCCGCTGGAGAGGGTGCTCCATAGCCCGAACGCCATCGTGCGAGTTGCAAAATGGAACATCGAGCTTCAGGCGTTCCATCTCGAGTTCAGCACCACCAGGGTCATCAAGGGTGCGGCCCTCGCTGACTTCGTGGCCAAGTGGACTGACCTCCCTGACCATGGGTTGAGGGAGGACCGCTCCCTCTTACCTGGTGTCGTGGAATTATCATGTTAGATGTCCTAGTGTGAGAGTTAGTCATGGAGCCATCGCAACAAGATTAGCTTAAACGGGTTAAACCGGACAAAGGACACAGGGAGTTTATACTGGTTCGGCCCCTTGCAGTGAAGGTAAAAGCCTACGATCCAGTTGTGGTGGAATTGATGGGGTCTCGATGATCGTGGAGCGAGTCTGCTTTGCCTGGCTCTCGAGTTGTTGTTTCTTGTCCTTGAACCACCGCTGGGTCATACCTTTATATACACAGGTTGACACCCGGCGGTTTGCAGAATCCCAGCCGGCGTATACACATGTCCGGCTCGGTTTCTACCCTTTCCTATCTTACAACACAAGTTACACAGTATATGGCGGTTTATGTCTACAGGCCCTAATCCGCCTTTGGGCCCTGGGCCTCTAAATCTCTATAGTAAAGCGCCTTACTCCATGTCTTCATGGGCTTCAATATGGATTACTTGTTACAAGTATAACCCGGCCCCACCTGGGGGGTTTATATCCAGTAGTTATATCCCCAACATTAGGCCCCAGATTGATTTGAACATGTTCATGTCAATCTTCCACACTTAAGAAAATTCCTTCTTTAACACCTTCGTGTGAACCTTGTAATCCGCCATGACGCCATCTTCTAAGATTATAATAAACCGCCATGACGTCACCTGCTTATTAAAAAACCGTACGTACCTCCCCTTTATCAATGAGCTTCCGAAAATCAAGGCGACAACTCTGTCACTTATCCATTTTTTGGGCTCCTTGATTCTCGTACCTGTCGCTTATCCCTTCGCCTTATAAATAACGCCGAGGTTCATTTTTACTTTCCCCCTCATGCCTCTTCACTTCTTCTTCTTCCTCGCATCGACCTAGCACTCAAGCTCAGCCACCGCTGCCGTGTCTTCGTCCTCGACCTCAACTCTGTCCGCTGCATCACCCTGAGCGTACCAGAGAATCGTGGTGCCTCTCCGATGCTCTCGTGACACCGATAAGTCCTTTTTCCTTCCACCCTAGATCTATCATTAGGGTTTCCATATCCACCGGTGTTTCCGTAGTTTGAGAATTCTACTAATTCCAAGTATTCCAATATTATTACTAAATAAGAGAATATAAAAAGTAAAGAGGAGAAGACATAACCAGAAGAATTTTGAGAAATAAGTTAATTTATCAAGTTGAGGCATTTCGATTTGGATTTCAAATAAGAAAGAAAAAAAGGATTTTGTGAAATTTAGGAGTCGTTCGAAAGCATCAAGAGTGGACACCTCTTAAGCTCAGCCTTGGCTTTCTATTTCTCTTTTTTCGTTTTTGCAAAAAAGCATGGCTTTGCTTGTGCCAGTGCTTACCTAGACCCAGACATAAGAGAAGTTAGGATGCAACAAGTGCCACGGTAGTGCTTCAGCTAGACGTATAGCTAGAGAGTACAAGAAAAACGCGGCTGGCTTTCTTGCTAGAAAAACAAGCGGCGCATAGCCATAATCCATTTTTCCTCATCACAACATCTCCTTTTTGGTAGAAAATACCATCTAGACCTTAACTGTTCCGTTGTCACAACTTAGGGTTTTATAATTTTCTCCCTTTGTTCAACTACGATAGATCCGAAATTATAGCGTCAATCTGTAAAACCTGTTTGTTCAACACTTAGCAGTTTTTTCACTCATAGATCTCAAAATTGACATCTGCGCGGGCGGTTTAACTTTTAAATCATAACCCGCGAGGTACCATTAGTCCCCTCTTAAACTGCCGATTTGTCCTTTCCATAACCCTACCAATGTCAGAATCTGTTCAATATGTATATATGCCTCAACGTCTTCTCCCTATGATCTTGCGACGCTTTATACTTTCGAGCTTTTCATTGAAATGGCCAAACAAATCTTAAACCAGCATTGATCTTTTTTCGAGCTTTTCAGTGAAATGGCTAAACAATTTTATGCTTGCAAGTAGGTCCCTTCCCAGGTTACGGAAGAATAGCTAACTGGGTGTGTTGCAACTAGGGCTTTAGCGAGTAAGGAGATCATCCATTGGAGGGTCCCCAGTCCAGAAAATCCTCCTGAGCCCAAGGATGGAGAGGTGATTGTGTTTGCTGATCATCTGAGTCGAGGGTTTAGCCCTCCCGGATCAAAATTCTTCTGTGACGTGCTTGCTAGCTTCCAAATCCGCCCTCAAGATATTGGACCGAACTCTATGTCCAATATTTGCAATTTTCAAGTATTTTGCGAGGCTTATCTGCAAGAAGAACCTACTGTTGAATTATTCTGGGACTTCTTTTACTTAAACCGCCGTACTGAATTTACGGACAGGCCCAACACTGAACTTGGCGGCGTTTCAATTCAGAAGAGGAAAGATGTCAATTTCCCTCATGCCAAGCATCATAGCCACCCCAAAGACTAGAATCAGACTTGGTTTTATTGCCGAAACACAGCTCCAGATGATGAAAACCCTCTGCCGGGTTATCGTGCTCACTGGCTTACAAATAAACATCCACTTCCCCAATGACTCACTGCAAAAGAATGAGCTAAATATGCACCCCAGCTTTCAAAGCTCCGAGCCTTTATGACGAACGGTTTAACTGGCATCGACTTTGTCCGCTGTTGGGTCTCTTGGAGTATCTTGCCCTTAAGCCGTCGCCCCAGTTTAATGTGCGAGTACATAGGAGATCTCAAAGATCCTCAACGGCATATTGATATTCAGCTAACTAACGAGGAAATTAATGAATCTGTCAAGAATATGTTGGATGAACTGGTATCTGAGTGCAGCAAGATAGGACTCAGTCCTTTCTGCGTTTCCAATAAATCACCAGCTGTAAGAATTGCATCATTCTTGTCTTAATCCATCCCCCCTTAAATATTTCTTTATAACTTGTTGTCCATCTGTGCATGGTGATGATCCGTTCTGGAAGAGGAAAATGCGGGATAAACCGGCAAAGCCGCAGGATAAACAGGTGAAAGCGCCTCGCACCAAGACCGCCGAGTCCCCTGACCTGCCCAATGATGAAGAGCTTGATTATCTGGAGTCAGAGGTAGAACTTGACTCTCTTGGTTCTTTTTCATACACCTCATTGACAATGATCATTATCAGGATGACGCGGAAGCTAGCCGTGCTGGTGATGTAGAGGTAATTATTCTTTCTTCCGACCCAGATCCTGTGCCAACACCAAAAACCCGTCAAGCAGTCCGAAAAGTAAAATTTTCCCACCCTCTAGCTTATTCGGATCCGCACTTTCTTTTGAAGACACGATAGCATGAAGCTCGCTGCATAACCCGGCATAGCGGCCAAGTGGTTACCTCCTCCGATTTACCGAACTCTCCGATTCGTAAACGCTGCCAAGAGGTCTCTTGTACTTCTGATACACCTTATCCCAGGGCGGGTTATTTCCGATATCCTCTTAATCCATCTAACTCGAATTACCAGGGGACCTCCCATTCATCTTCTGGTGAATCAACATCGACGAAGCTTCCAACCCTTAAAACGGTTCCTGGGTGAGCAGATTTTGCTAATCCGTCATACCTTTATATTTTTGATCCTTGCATTGTTCTGACACATACTTATTATTTTGCAGGGCCAAAGCCAGAACTAGCAAGAAGGTCAAAGTGATCAAACCGGCTGAAGAGCCCAATCGGGATGAAACGGAACAAACTCCTGAGCCGTCTCATCCAGATGGTGATAATATTCCTGATGGCCCGTCATTGCTGGATCAAACAACTGAAGCTGAAAACATGGATATTGATCCATCAGCTCATGCTGATGATCTGCCAAGCCTGACTAAGGGTGTTGATGACGATGTTGTCATTACTGGCACTGGTTTCACCTCCCCTCGCAATCCTATCGCTTTATCAAAGCATAGTGACAAGGAAGAATTTTGTGCTATGGACAAGGGCAAGTGGAAAATAGATTTATCAAGCTATGCCCACCTCAACGCCCAAGACATTCATTCTGGATTTTCAAACCGCCTCTACACAAGCCATGACTATCAAGCTGGTTTAGTGGGCCTGATGAAGGAACGGTATCAGGTAAATATCACTCTCTTGCATAAGTTGTCTTTCCTTTACGACTGGTTTAGACTATCAATTGGCCGTAGCCCCCAAGGGCTGGTTCATAATATTGATGTGAACTGGGACTTGTAGTAGAACAATATTTAATTTGGCTTGCATAGCCCCCAGGGACCGGTTTATACCTTTAGGATGAACCCGTACATTTCTGTCATGAAGCTTCCAACTTGATAATCATCTTTGTAATCCGATAGAAGAGGAAAAAATCCATAACCTTGACTTGACCAAATGTACATTAGCCCCCAAGTGCCAAGTGTATAACTTGTTATATGCTGGGGACTTAAAATGATAGTTTATAAGAAGCAATATGCATTAGCCCCCAAGTGCCAAGTGTATAACTTGTTATGTGCTTGGGACTTCAAATATGCACTACCAACTCCTTAAATGTCTCCTGCAAGCTGATCTGAGCAAAAAGGACTCCCAATCGCCGACCTTCAAGAAAATATCAAGTCCCAGCAAGCAGAAACTTCCAAGGCAAAAAAGGAGCTGACCAGCGCTTTAACAACCATGGAATAACTGAAGGAAAAGTTCAAAAGTGAACGGGAAGGATGGGATGTAGAAAAAGAAACTTTGCTAAAGCGGGCGGAGGACGCTGACGCAGCCCTTAATCCGGTAGCAGAAGAACTGACTGGCTTGAAGCGGCAAATCAATGCTATGACCTCTATTGTCTTCGGTAAATACCCTCTTCATAAGCTGTAAATAAACAACATCCATGAAACTGTCGGTTTACTATTATTTTGACCATTGCAGGTAGCCATGTTACTCATCTTGGCTCAGACATGCGCAAAAAACTGAAGGCTGCTTATATACTGATACAGCAATTATATAGCGGCGTTCATGGGTCATTTGCACAGCTTCTCATAATAAACCGCCCACAACTTTAATCAAGGAAACGTTGGAAGAATTATCGATGATGCCTGCCCAGATTGACGAGTTGAAGAAATCAACTGCTAGGGATGGTGCTCTTACTACATTGACTCGAGCCAAGGCATGGATATCTGATCTTGATCCGGAAGATATTGGAAACGGCTATCCAGGCCAAAAAGAGGGCGGCTCAAATTTTGATAATGACGACCTCAGGGCCATAACGAGGGAAATGGGTCCACTTGCAAGCAAACTGGCTGAAGACACTGACTTGTCATTTTACCAGACGATTTATGATGCCAACAACAAACGGGTAAACGCACCGACTTATGATGTGCAAAATCATATCCTGCCAATCCGTAAGCATACATACGCCCCTGATGTTGAACCGTCCACCCTTATAAGTGATGAAGCTATCTTCTGAGCCTTAACTGGGATTGACTGGGCAACCATTGACTTCCAGCCACTGGGTGGAGAGAAGGAGGGTGAATCGGCACAGGATGATCCACAGCCTTCAGGCCAGCCTGGTGAGGAATCATGATCCGGAGGCCGGTTTAGCTTCTTCACACTACAATCTGTGTGATAAACAATTATCCTTTTGGAGCGTCAAAGCGCCTTGTAAGAGGCTAGTTTGAACACTTGGTATGCTGTGCCATTGTGCATATGCACTTTGCATAAAACTGTTAATCCGTCATGATTATGCTATGTCTGCTTATGATCCTTAGCAACTTTATTCAATCTTGTTTCTGCATGCAACAAGTTTAAAGTGTCCTGGCGGTTTATCACTGGACGGGTCATAACACCCAATATAAAGCCAGGGTTTATAACCAAGGCTGTACTTTCAAGAAAAATATGAAATATATCATACCTATGATATTGAATCACATCGTTGGTTTACCAACTTATTATAGTAAGGGTGATAACCCAAATCTTGAGTACTGGTAACTCCCATCATGTTTTGCCGGCTTATACTGAAGCCGTACCGGGTTATAATAAACACTGGATATCCATATATCATACTGGAGATTGTAGTGAAAGCCAGACTGGGTTAACAAACACCGGATTTAATATAAACCTCATCAAAATAAACATCAAAGAGAAAAAAATTCGAAGAAAACATGAAAAAAAAGGCGAGGCTTTTCATGGACTGCTAGGACACTGAGTTAACCATTTTACAAAGCCTTATAAGATGGACCTCACATTAACCAATCATCAATTTAACTATGACAAGTTTAGGGTCTTTATAAGATTGACTGTCAAACATTCAACGGGTGTTACCAGGATTACCTGGACGGAGTGACTTACTTAAAAAGGTAGGATAACTCGAGGTTTTAGGTGAATACACCTGGCTTCCAAGCCTGGCTTTTATAGCCTATTGCAAGGTTATAGACTCTTTGTTCTTGTAGAAGCAAAGAGCCCCCAAGCAATACTTTGAGTTGTGCTCAGTGGGTGCCTATGTTTGAGTTGTGCTTTGCAACAAACTCTCTTTGGCTCCTTATTGTTTTGGGTATGAAGCCCCCAAGCTCCCTTTTTTTCTGTAGCTTTATAAGCCGGATTAATGGACCATTAGAACTCCGATTTATAAACAGAAGCCCCCATGTAACCAAGAAAACTTTAAGGAAGAACGGCAGAGGCCCCGCTTTAGCAAGGATGCTGGTTTATTATATTGATCATAATATATACATTGTCAAGAATATGCACATAATAGGAGCCTATGGCACGGGTGTAGTAAGGCCGAAGATGAGCAATATTCCACGGCTGGAGGGTCTCCTCCTCCAATTTGCATGTGTCTTTGTGCTCTCGAACATCGATAAGGTAGTATGACCCGTTGTTCAGATTCTTTCTGACCACAAAGGGTCCTTCCCAAGGTAGGGATAACTTCTGCATATCATTCTGATCCTGGATAAGCTGGAGCACTAAGTTGCCTTCTTGAAAAGCTCGGATTTTAACCCGGCGGCTGTGATAACGCCGCAGATCTTGCTGATAAATTGCAGAACGAGCCGCCGCTATGTCCCGTTTTTCATCTAACAGGTCCAATGCATCTTGGCGTGCTTGTTCGTTGTCCACTTCAACATAAGCTGCCACCCGAGGTGAGTCATGGCGAATGTCACTAGGGAGAACTGCTTCTTCTCCGTAAACCATGAAGAAGGGTGTATAACCCGTAGATCTATTGGGGGTGGTATTAATGCTCCACAATACGGATGGAAACTCTTCCACCCAACAACCTGGCGTCCTCTGCAAAGGAACCATAAGCCGGGGCTTGATGCCTTTCAGGATTTCTTGATTAGCTCTCTCAGCTTCACCATTAGACTGGGGGTGATCCACCGATGACACATCAAGCCGGATGTGTTCACGTTGATAGAACTCTTCCATAGCGCCCTTGGAGAGGTTCGTGCCATTATCTGTTATGATGTTGTGTGGAAAACCAAAGCGGGAAATCACCTTCTTAATGAATTGAACCGTCGTGGCTGCATCACACTTGCTGACTGGCTCCGCCTCTACCCACTTAGTGAACTTATCAGCCGCCACCAGAAGGTTGGTCTTTTTATCCTTGGACCTCTTAAAGGGCCCAACCATATCCAGCCCCCAAGTTGCAAACGACCAAGTGATTGGAATCATCCTCAACTCCTGAGTCGGAAAATGAGCTCAACGTGAAAACTTCTGACAACCGTCACACTTCCTGACCAAATCCTCAGCATCAACATGAGCCGTTAGCCAATAAAAACCGTGTCGAAAAGCTTTAGCCACAAGGGATTTTGAGCCGGCGTGATGACCACAATCTCCTTCATGGATCTCACGCAAAATCTCACGGCCTTCTTCAGGGGATACGCAACGCTGAAACGCCCCCGAGACACTGCAGTGATGTAATTCGCCATTGACAATATTCATGGACTTAGACCGCCGGATTATCTGTCTGGCCAAAACTTCGTCCTCAGGTAACTCGCCCCTGGTCATATATGCCAGGTATGGCACCGTCCAATCAGGGATAGCATGAAGAACCGCCACCAATTGAGCCTCCGGGTCAGGAACAGCCAGATCCTCCTCCGTCGGTAGTTTGACCGACGGGTTATGCAAAACGTCAAGAAAGACATTGGGCGGCACCAGTTTACGCTGAGACCCCAACCGGCTCAAAGCATCCGCTGCTTCATTCTTGCGCCGCTCAATGTGCTCGACCTGGTAACCCTTGAAGTGACCAGCAATGACATCCACCACACGCCGATAAGCCGCCATGAGTGGATGCTTAGAATCCCAAGTACCAGAGACTTGCTGAGCCACTAAATCGGAGTCCCCAAAGCATCGTACCCAGATTAAGTTCATTTCCTTAGCCACCCGAAGACCATGGAGTAGGGCCTCATCCTCAGCCGCATTGTTAGTACAAGGAAACATCAAGCGGAGAACATAACAAAATTTGTCACCTCGAGGAGAAGTAAGAACCACTCCAGCCCCCGAGCCCTCCAATTGTCTGGACCCGTCAAAATGAATAGTCTAGTATGTGTTATCTGGTTTATCCTCCGGCGCCTGCAACTCTGTCCAGTCATTGATGAAATCCACGAGCTCTTGGGACTTGATGGCTGTAGGAGGCATATATTTTAATCCGTGAGGTCCAAGCTCGATAGCCCACTTAGCAACTCGGCCAGTCGCTTCCCTGTTCTGGACGATATCTCCCAAAGGAGCGGAACTGACCACAATGATGGGATGGCCCTGAAAATATTGCTTAAGCTTCCGGCTCGCCATAAAAACTCCATACACAAGATTCTGCCAATGTGAATATCTCTACTTCGACTCAATAAGCACCTCACTGATATAATAAACCGGCCGCTGAACCGGATACTCCTTACCTGCCTCCTTGCGCTCCACCACAATAGCCACACTGACAGCCCGGGCGTTAGCAGCCAGATATAATAGTAATGGTTCTTTATCAATGGGGGCAGCAAGAACAGGTGGCTCGGCTAACTGCTTCTTTAGATCCTCAAACGCCGCATTAGCAGCATCACTCCAGACAAAGTTGCCCGTCTTTTTCATCATCTGATATAGAGGGATAGCCTTCTCTCCCAACCGGCTGATAAACCAGCTTAGCCCAGCAATATGACCCGCCAGACGTTGAACATCGTTGATACACGCCGGTTTAGCCAGAGACATGATAGCTTTGATCTTTTCCGGATTAGCTTCAATGCCCCTGTTAGACACCAGAAAACCCAAGAGCTTGCCTGCCGGTACACCAAATCACACTTGGCCGGATTAAGCATCATCTTATAAACCCGGAGGTTATCAAAAGTTTCCTTCAAATCATCTACCAACGTCTCCGCTTTCCTGGACTTCACCATGATATCATCAACATAAGCATGAACATTGCGCCCAATCTGATTATGAAGACAGTTCTGCACACATCGCTGATACATAGCAGAAGACTCCAAAGGGAGTTATAAAAGTTGTCTTCTCCTGGTCCTTAACTGCCATTTTGATCTGATGATAACCAGAATAAGCATCCAGAAAGCTCAAGCGCTCACAACCCGTCGTAGCATCAATAATTTGATCAATACGCGGGTGAGCAAAGGGATAGATGGACAAGCCTTGTTCAAATCTGTGTAATCTACACACATACGCCAAGTGCCGTTCTTCTTAAGTACTAGCACCGGGTTAGCTAACCACTCAGGATGAAAAACCTCCACAATAAACCCTGCTGCCAAGAGCAGGGCTACCTCCTCACCGATGGCTTTGCGTCTTTCTTCACTGAAGCGGTGGAGAAACTACTTGACCGGTTTAAACTTGGGATCGATATTAAGAGTGTGCTCAGCGAGTTCCCTCGGTACACCTGGCATGTCAGAAGGTTTCCATGCAAAGATGTCCCGGTTCTCATGGATGACCTCGATGAGCGTGCTTTCCTATTTTGGATCCAGGTTAGCGCTGATGCTAAACTGCTCGGATGAATTACCAGGAACAAAATCAACCAGCTTAGTCTCATCAGCCGATTTATCCTTCAAAGCTGGATCATGCTCTGTAGTTGGTTTTTTCAAAGAAGTCATATCTGCCAGATCAACATTGTCCTTGTAGAACTTCAAATCATCTGTCGCACAAACCGACTCAGCATAGGCCGCATCACCTTCCTCACATTCCAAAGCGATTTTACGGCTTCAATATACTATGACGGTCCCCTTATGACCCGGCATCTTGAGCTGCAGATAAACATAACATGGCCTTGCCATGAACTTAGCATAAGTTGGCCGTCCAAACAGGGCACGGTACGGTCTCCTGATTTTCACCACTTCAAAAGTCAACATCTCTGATCTTAAATCATGATCATCTCCAAAAGCAACTTCTAGAGCTATCTTACCGACTGGGTAAGCCGATTTACCAAGCACCACACCATGGAAAACAGTGTTTAACGGTTTAAGATTCTTATCTATCAACCCCATGGGACGGAAGGTTTCATAATACAAGATGTTAATACTGCTCCCTCCATCCATGAGCACCTTGCTGAACTTATAACCTCCAACCTGAGGCACCACCACCAACGCCAGATGGCCTGGATTATCAACCCGGGGCGGATGATCCTCTCAACTACACACAATAGGCTGTTCAGACCAGCGCAAGTAACGGGGCACCACCAGTTCATCGGAGTTCACTATCCTTTTATGAAGCTTCTGATCACCCTTGCACAGGCTAGTGGTAAAGACATGATACCGCCCACTATCAGTTGCTTCTGGTGGCTCTGGTAACCTGACTGTTGCTGCTGCTGACTCCCCTGTTGATTATAACCACCCTGGTTGCCCTGATTGCCTTGATTGCCATGTCCGCTTTGATTACCTTGAAATCCTGAAACGGAACTACCTCCAACATAACCCGGTCCATGAGACCCGGGTCCTGAACCTCCGAACGGTCCATGATCATATCGGAAAAGATTCGAGTTTTTGAACTCCCGCATAATAAAGCAATCCTTCCATAGGTGCATAGCTGGCTTTTCTCGTGTCCCGTGCCTTGGGCAAGGCTGATTTAATAGGCGCTCAAGATTGCAACCTGACACCCCACTTCTCGGGGGCGGTTTACCCTTACGACGCTGACCATTATCCTGCGCGTTTGTGTTAGCCACAAAATCTGAACTATTATCTTCTTTACGCTTACCATTGTTTCCATGGTCCGCCAGATCATGCTGTTGCCCTCTGGTGCAGCCTCTCTTCTTTCCCTTCCCCGGCTTTTCATCGTCAGACTCGGGATCCTTGGTACTATCAGAGTCGGCATACTTAACCATAGCCGCCATAAGCGTTCCTGAGGGAGTCCCAGACTAGGGGGTGTCCGGATAGCCGAACTATCATCTTCAACCGGACTCCTCGACTATGAAGATACAAGATTGAAGACTTCGTCCCGTGTCCGGATGGGACTTTCCTTGGCATGGAAGGCAAGCTTGGCGCTACGGATATGTAGATCTCCTACCATTGTAACCGACTCTGTGTAACCCCAACCCTCTTCGGTGCCTATATAAACCGGAGGGTTTTAGTCTGTAGGACGAACAACAATCATACCATAGGCTAGCTTCTAGGGTTTAGCCTCTCTGATCTCGTGGTAGATCTACTCTTGTACTACGCATATCATCAATATCAATCAAGCAAGAGTAGGGTTTTACCTCCATCGAGAGGGCCCGAACCTGGGTAAAAACATCGTGTCCCTTGTCTCCTGTTACCATCCACCTAGACGCATAATTCGGGACCCCCTACCTGAGATCCGCCGGTTTTGACACCGACATTGGTGCTTTCATTGAGAGTTCCTCTGTGCCGTCGCTATCAGTAAAGATGCCTCATCCCGTCTTTAAAGACGGCACTGTTGCTAAAGAAGCTTTGGCTATCGGCCAAACTCTCCGGCTAGGCGGTTTCCTTGTGACCGCCTGTCCGGCCACCACGCCGACAATAACTTCTCGGGTCATCGAAAGCAATCTTCACGTTAGCTCGGAACTAAACGAGCTCTTGGATCCGATGGAGCTCTCTTCCTTAAACGAGCTCTTGGATCGCATCGCCGCCCTAGGAGTCGCTACAGACTACGATCAGATTGGGCCTAGACCCGATCTAAGAGAGATTAACTCTCCCCAGGTTACCCACCAAGTTGCTGTGGTAGAGGAACAATGCGGCAACCCTTCTTCCATCTTCAGACTAGTTATGTCCGGATTCCTGATCCCTCCTTGCCGGATTCCCGCAGAGGGGAGGATGTTACTCAAGCCCTGAACCTAAAGTCAGGCAGCGGGCTAGATTCATTGGATAACATCCAAGAACCCAAGCTTCCGGGGTCGGAAACTACTTGGCCCCTGAGTTTTAAAGTGGACGGGGTTATGAATTTAATTCCACCCACCCACCCAAACATAAGCAATCTATCCCAAATCCGGCAAGAGCCTGCAGAAACAGTACACCATTACTGGGCCAGATTCCTCCTAGTTATGAACAAGGTAAAGGAGTGCCGCGAGGAGGACGCAATTTCATTCTTTTGCAATAATTGCACGGACAAGGGAATCCTCAATGTCGTAAGTCGTCGTGAAATTACATGTTTCGCTGACTTAGCGTCCATAGTACGAAAGTACTGTGCGATGGAAAGCGCCTGGAAAACCGAAATCAATTTTTGGGACAATCCGGCCCTGAATACAACCCCAGTCCGAAATAAAAGGGTGCATTTTCACCAAGCACCTGGGTTAAACGCCAAAAAGCAAAAACCCTCTATAGGGCATGGAACCGCACTGTAAGGATGGCTCAATGGACCCTGCAAAATTCATAGTACAGAGGGTGCCACTCCAACTCACAGCCTTAGAGCATGTTGGATACTATGGCAGGTGGCCAAAAGTGGCGAAGAGCTTCTAACTCCAGAATACCATTCCAAGGATACCAGTTCGGTATTAACAGTCTTAGAGACTTTCACATCAAATAATATGCAGAAACGAACACTCCGCAGTCTTGCCGAAGTCTACCAAGTAGCAACACTAAACCCATGGAGTGACACGGCTATTACCTTTAATGCCAGTGACGAACCTAAATTCCGAACAGCCCGAACACCAGCCGCATTGGTCGTCAGTCCAATAGTGGACGGCTTTCGCCTTACCAAGGTACTCATGGACGGTGGCAGCGGACTGAACCTCATTTACGAGGAAACCCTCCGAAAAATGGAAACAGACTGGAGCCGCATTGAGCGAAGCAGCACAACCTTTAGAGGAATAATCCCTAGTCGGGAAGCATGCTGCACAGGAAAAATCACACTAGATGTGGTGTTCAGCATGCCGGATAATTACAGGTCCGAGGAGGTCACGTTCCAAGTGGCCCCATTCAGCAGCGGATATCACGCTCTATTAGGGCGAGAGGCATTCACAATTTTTCAAGCTATACCCCATTACGGGTACATGAAGCTCAAAATGCCTGGGCCCAACGGAATCATCACTCTTGCTAGTGACCCGGACATAGCACTCTGCGCCGAAAACAAGACAGCCGCACTGGCCCTGGAGGCACAATCCGAAGCCCTAGCGGCTGAGGAACTCACTACGCTGCGCTCCACGGTCAAATAGGGATGATGTGATACTCGATAAGAGATCCAAGTCCACCTCCTTTAAACCAGCGGACGAAATAGTCAAATTCCATGTCCATCCAACGGACCCTACAAAAACGGCCTCCATTGGGGCACAACTAAACCCTGATGTAGATGCCGCACTACGAGAATTCCTACGCGAAAATTGGGACATCTTTGCCTGGCACCCTTCAAACATGCCAGGAATCCCACGTCGGCTGGCCGAGCACAGCCTAAACATCATAAAAGGATTCAAGCCAGTTAGACATGCTCTTCGGCGTTTCTCTGAGCCCAAGAGACAGGCCATGGGAGAAGAACTAGCCAAATTATTGGAGTCCGGATTCATGAGAGATATAAAACATCTGGACTGGCTAGCAAACCTGGTGATGGTACCAAAGAAGGACAAATCCTGGCGCCTATGCGTCGATTTCAAAGACCTCAACAAGGCTTGCCCAAAGGATCCCTTCCCCCTACCCCGTATCGATCCAATTATCGACACTACCGCAGGACACGATTTATTGTGTTTCCTTGACGCATACTCCGGCTACCACCAAATCAAGATGGCAGAGCCCGACCAAGCCGCAATGACATTCATCACCCCATACGGCCCATTCTGTTTCAACACAATGCCCTTTGGGCTCAAAAATGCCGGTGCAACATATCAGCGCATGATTCAGACATGTCTGGCAAACCAGATCGGCAAAATAGTGGAGGCATACGTAGACGATGTGGTCGTCAAAACCAAGCACGTCGAAACTCTAGTAGACGACTTGAGGCTCACGTTCGATAATCTCCGAACATATGACATTAAGCTTAACCCGGAAAAATGTGTTCTCGGCGTACCAGCCGGAAAGCTCTTGGGCTTCATTGTATCCGGTAGAGGAATTGAAGCAAACCCAGCCAAGATCCGAGCTCTGTCACAATTGGACATCCCAAAGGACCTCAAACAAATACAAAAAAATTGACGGGATGCGTGGCGGCTTTAAGCCGCTTTATCTCCCGTTTAGGAGAAAAGGCATTACCCCTTTATCGCCTCCTCCGACACACTGAACACTTCGAGTGTACAGATGCCGCCACGGCCGGACTCGAAGAAATAAAAGCCATACTGGCAACAAACCCAGTCCTGGTCGCTCCCAACATAGGTGAACCAATGCTATTATATGTCGCGGCAACTCATAAAGTGGTGAGCGCGGTGCTCGTTGTCGAACGAGAAACGAACGGACACAAGTTCCCCCTTCAAAAACCTATTTACTATGTGTCCACTGTCCTAACTCCATGCAAGTCACGGTACCCGCATTATCAGAAGATAGCGTACACGGTGTTCATGGCATCCCGGAAGCTGCGACACTACTTTCAAGAGTGTTCGATAACAGTAGCCTCCGAAGTACCTCTGAATGACATTATAAACAACCGCGACGCGATGATCCGGATTGCCAAATGGGCCATTGAGCTCCTCCCGTTCGACATAACCTATAAGCCACGGCGAGCTATTAAGTCGCTAGTTTTGGCAGACTTCATCACCGAATGGACTGAAGCCGAACTCCCTAAAGAGTATGGCGCATATTCCAGCTGGATCATGCACTTCGACGGCTCCAAAATGTTGGCTGGTCTGGGGGCTGGCGTCGTCCTGACATCCCCAACTGGAGATAAGGTTCAATACGTACTCCAGATAATGTATACGTACTCCAACAACGCAGCCAAATATGAGGCCCTTCTACATGGCCTCCGGATGGCAGTCTCCATGGGCATTCAACGCCTAGAGGTGCGTGGGTATTTGAACCTCGCGATATCCCAAATAAATGGAGACTTCGATGCCAAGGATCCGAAAATGGCAGCTTATCGCAACACCGTCCTAAAAATGTCAGCTCGGTTTGAGGGGCTCGAATTTCACCATATAGCCCGGGATAACAACCAGGTAGCAGATGTATTGGCACGCATTGGCGCAAAGAACGATGCCGTCCCCCCCAACATCTTCCTAGAGAGGTTGTTCAAGCTATCCGTACTATGGGAGGAGGAATCCGGAAATAATAATCCGGACCCAACCGCACTGCCCGACTCCGAACATTCTGACACAATCGGTGGTTCTGCCAACAAGGTAACATCCTCAGCCCACGTAATAATGGCAGTCATTGCCCCGTGGACGGAACCATTCCTAGCCTACCTAACAAGGAAGGAACTTCCCGAGGACCAAAACGAGGCCCGCTGCATAGTGTGGTGATCTAAAGCTTATAAGGTCCATGAGGGAGAGCTTTACAAGAAAAGCACAACCGGAGTTCTTCAAAGGTGCATCTCCGAAGAGGAAGGGCGGAACCTTCTGGCTGAAATTCATGCCGGACTCGGCGGGCACCATGCCGCAGCCTGGGCCCTTGTAGGCAAGGCCTTCCATACAGGATTTTATTGGCCGACGGCCCGGGCAGATGCTCAGGACTTAGTCCAATGATGCGTCGGTTGCCAGCTCTTTGCTAATCAAAGCCACATGCCACTCACCGCCCTCAAAACCCACATACCCACAACCTGGCCCTTCACAGTCTGGGGGCTTGACATGGTTGGACCCCTTAAAGGAGGAACCCACAAACAAAGATACCTACTGGTCATGGTGGATAAGTTCACCAAATGGATAGAGGCCAAGCCTGTCAAGACGGCCGAATCCGGACCGGTGATAGACTTCATATCAGGGGTCGTACACTGTTACGGCGTCCCCCATAGCATCATCACTGACAACGGCACGAACTTTACGGCCGACGAGGTTAAACTCTGGTGCAAAAACATGGGCATCAAACTCGACTATGCTTCAGTCTATCACCCTCAAACTAACGGTCAAGTCGAGCGAGCAAATGGTCTAAGCATGAGCAGCATCAAACCCCGATTAGTGCGGTCCCTTAAGGAATCTAACACGCACTGGGTAGAGGAGCTCGACTCCGTACTCTAGGGACTGCGGACCACTCCAAATCGCATGACCGAATTTACACCATTCTTTATGGTATACGGCGCAGAGGCAGTTCTGCCCTATGACATAATTCTTGACTCACCTCGCGTGCGCATGTATGAAGAAAGAGAAGCCGAGCTCGATCGGCAGGACAGTTTGGACACATTGGAGGAGGAGTGTGACGTAGCAAAAGCCCGTTCCGCATTCTATCAACAGCAAGCTCGAAGATATCAAAGCAGAGAAGTACGAGCCAAAACTTACAACGTTGGCGAGTAAGTTCTACGCTTGCCGGACAAGAAAAAGGACAAACTCAATCCCAAATGGTAAGGTCCCTTTATATTGACCAAGTCCTAACCGGTGGAGCGTACCGTCCGCGAGATGCATCGGATAACCAACTCGAGCCGAATCCATGGAACGCAGCCCGTCTCCGAAGATTCTACGCCTAGCGCCGGATTCTGAGTTCGTCTCCTTCCTCCCTCTATATTTTACATATTTGTTGTCTTTTGTTTCTCTCCTTCTTCCCCCTTTCCTATTATAGCCTTTGAAAGCTTGTTCGCGCGTTGTTCGCACACACTTGACGCACTATCCGCGCTCATTATACCTGGGAGCTTCTTTAACAGAAGCTTATTTATACGGGCTTCATGCCCAACACATGTGTCATATTTCCGCATGTACCTTTTATTCACCATTATATGCATCGATATGACTTAAGTTTGGCCAAGCTAGGTTGCCTAGCTCCTGTGCTTACCCCTACGTTCCCGATTGTTCGGCTAGGCGCTAAAGGGAGCATCTCTGCGATTGTTACTGCCGGGTCAGCCGGATGTGTACCTCAGACTGGGTGAAGCCGAAAGCTAGCGTTCTTAAGGGAATATTCGGTCAGTGAACTAAAAGACGATTTCTTACCTATTTATTCATCTGCCCCAGATGTTTTTATGCTTTTTTTGTAGTTTGTACATGCACTTTAGGGCATGCCGCCCAGGGAAAGGAACCCCTAACGGAACTATTCTCCCTGGAAGATGTTTCTTACTAACCATGTAATATAACATAACTAGTTGGGCACTTGTCTGATACAACACTAATGACCCCTACGCCTGGTCTCCACGCATGCCTCGGTTCTTATATAATAGCGAGGTTATTCGGACACACTCCGGACTATTGGGTCCCGAGGTTGAAGCGAAAAGGTCCCCTATGACAAACGATCTACAATCCGGCTAGAAGGCATTTTACATGTCATCTTAAATTACATAGTCAACTTGACTGGGCATATTCCTCTTCAATGCCATCCAGCAGGCTATCTAGTTTACAGTCCTGTTGGGAATACTTCATGGCCAATTCTACTTGGCCGTACACTAAGCTCACAGGAATCTCCTTCCCACTGGGCCCCGCAGGTCCGACCTCGGCCTTGTGGTTTGGGTCAGCCTTCGTGTGCCGCGTCTTCACCATCGCCCAGGCCTCCCTGGCACCTTGTCGGCAGGCCAATATCTTCCATAAGAGGAAGCGTTGTCGTGCTCCCTGAAGCCTCTCTGCAAGATCTCCAAGGCCTTCGGGCAGGGAGACAGATGGCCACAAGGCTTGGGAGACGCCTTTCATCACCTGCCGAACTCGTTCGTGCAGTTGCAAGAGCTCGGGAAGCAGGTCAGCCGTAGAACCGGGCATCTCCTCTGCAGGACGGCCTATGAGCATACCTACAGACATAACTCTGTCACACGACTTCCTCGCCAAACTCTTTTTCAAAGTTCGTTCTAGCACTTACTAAAAATGCCGCATCCAAGTCGCTGATTCTCCTTAACGGAGTCAGATAGCTGGGTACGAACATCCTTTAGTTCCTCACCCAGCTGGGCGTTGGCATCTTGGAGATTATTTTTCTCCTGCCTCACCCTTGTAAGCACAGTCTCGCCGGCCTTTAACCGGCGCATGAGCTGTTGCTTGTCCGGATCTATCCCGGCACCATCTGCAATATTATTGTCGGACTTATACACACGCCGCACTTCACAAATTACTTGTCTTTTGAAGCATATATTACCAGAGGGGGTCTCTTTGGCTTCCCCCGCTGCGGCTAGTGCGGTCTCAAGTTGGGTGAGGGAGTCCTGGACTAGGGGTTGTCCGGACAGCCGGACTATCATTATCCGCCGGACTCCAAGACTACGAAGATACAAGATTGAAGACTCCGGCTCGTGTCCGGATGGTACTTTCCTTGGCGTGGAAGGCAAGCTTGGCAATACGGATATGTAGATCTCCTACCATTGTAACCGACTCTGTGTAACCCTAGCCCTCTCCGGTGTCTATATAAACCGGAGGGCTTTAGTCCGTAGGACAACATACATTACAACAATCATACCATAGGCTAGCTTCTAGGGTTTAGCCTCCTTGATCTCATGGTAGATCTACTCTTGTACTACCCATATCATCAATATTAATCAAGCAGGACGTAGGGTTTTACCTCCGTCGAGAGGGCCCGAACCAGAGTAAAACATTGTGTCCCTCGTCTCCTGTTACCATCTGCCTAGACGCACAGTTCGGGACCCCCTACCCGAGATCCGCCAGTTTTGACACCGACATTGGTGCTTTCATTGAGAGTTCCTCTGTGTCGTCACCGATAGGCTTGATGGCATCTTCAACCAATCACGCTGACCAGGGTGAGACTTTTCTCCCCGGACAGATCTTCGTATTCGGCGGCTTCGCACTGCGGGCCAATTCACTTGGCCATCTGGAGCAGATCGAAAGCTACGCCCCTGGCCGTCAGGTCAGATTTGGAAGCTTAAACTTCATGGCCGATGTCCGCGGAGACTTGATCCTCGACGGACTCGAGCCACAGCCGAGCGCGCCGCACTGTGACGATGGGCATGATCTAGCTCTGCCGCCGAACAGTGCCTTGGTGGCCGCACACGGATCCGCTCTGGCCATTGGCCCGGAGCCGATCGCCCAGATCGAGGGCCGGTGGATAGACGCCGCCCTGGGGGCTCCAACATCCACGGCGATGGAGCTGAACACTAATCTTGTCCCCTGCGAAACTCGTGATTCCGAGGCGCCGGACTCCTCGCCGGACTCCGAACGTCCCGCGCCCCCACCAATCGGTCCGGATTGGGCACCGGTTTTGGAATTCACCACCGCGGACATCTTCCAATGCTCGCCTTTCGGCGATATCTTGAATTCACTAAAGCATCTCTCGTTATCAGGAGAGTCCTAGCCGGATTATGGCCAGGATGGTTGGGATACGGACGACGAAGAAATTCAGAGCCCACCCACCACCCACTTTGTAGCCACTGTCGACGATCTAACCGACATGCTAGACTACGACTCCAAAGACATCCACGCTATGGACGACGATGCCGGAGACGAACAGGAATCAGCGCCCACAGGGCACTGGAAGGCCACCTCGTCATACGACGTATACATGGTGGATACCCCAAAAGATGGGGACGGCGAAGAAACAGCGGAGGCAGATCCCTTAAAGAAACAGCCCAAGCGTCGTCGTCAGCAGCGCCGCTCTCAACCTCGCCACAGCAAGAATGGAGATTCCGGCACAGGAGATAATAATACTCCAGAGAGTGCCGAAGACAATCCCCTCCAGCAAGACTCAGCGCAGGAGGATGCAGAAGCAAGCCCTCATGAGGGGGCGGCAGACGAAGAGGTTGAGGATCATAATTATATGCCTCCCTCCGAAGATGAAGCAAGCCTCAATGATGACGAATTCGTCGTACCCGAGGACCCCGTCGAACAAGAGCGCTTCAAGCGCAGGCTTATCGCCACAGCAAACAGCCTAAAGAAAAAGCAGCAGCAGCTTCAAGCTGATCAAGACCTGCTGGCCGATCGATGGACCGAGGTGTGGATCATTAGATCCCCGAAGGGTTTAAACCCGTAAACATCGAATCTTACGATGGCACAACAGACCCCGCGGTGTGGATCGAAGACTATCTTCTCCACATCCATATGGCCCGCGGCGACGATCTCCACGCCATAAAGTACCTCCCACTCAAGCTTAAAGGACCAGCTCGGCATTGGCTTAACAGCTTGCCCGCAGAGTCAATTGGGTGTTGGGAAGACCTGGAGGCCGCATTCCTTGATAACTTCCAAGGCACATATATGCGACCACCAGACGCCGATGACCTAAGCCAGATCATTCAGCAGCCAGACGAATCGGCCAGACAATTCTGGACACGGTTCTTGACAAAGAAAAATCAAATCGTCGATTGTCCGGACGCAGAGGCCCTTGCAGCCTTCAAACATAACATCCGGGACGAATGGCTAGCCCGGCACCTGGGGCAGGAAAAGCCGAAATGCATGGCAGCCCTCACATCGTTAATGACCCGCTTTTGTGCGGGAGAGGACAGCTGGCTAGCCCGCAGCAACAATCTCCGTAAAAATTCTGGCAGTCCGGATACTAAGGACAACAACGGTAGGTCACGCCGAAACAAAAACAAGCGCCGAATTAACGGCGACGATAAGGAGGATACGGCAGTCAATGCCGGATTCCGAGGCTCTAAACCCGGTCAACGGAAGAAGCCATTTAAAAGAACCACTCTGGGTCCGTCCAATCTAGACCGAATATTCGACCGCTTATGCCAGATACATGGCACCTCTGAAAAGCCAGCTAACCACACCAATAGAGATTGCTGGGTGTTCAAGCAGGCCGGCAAGTTAATTGCTGAAAACAATGACAAGTGGCTAAATAGCGACGACGAGGAAGAGACCCGGCCGCCGAACAACAGAGGAAAGAAGGGTTTTCCCCCACAAGTACGGATGGTGAATATGATATACGCGACCGACATACCCAAGAGGGAGAGGAAACGCGCACTAAGGGACGTCTATGCGATGGAGCCAGTCGCCCCAAAGTTCAACCCATGGTCCTCTTGTCCGATCACTTTCGATCGAAGAGACCATCCGACCAGCATACGCCATGGTGGATTCGCCGCATTGGTCTTAGACCCAATCGTCGATGGGTTCCACCTCACGAGAGTCCTGATGGATGGCGGCAGTAGCCTGAACCTGCTTTATCAGGATACAATGCACAAAATGGGCATAGACCCATCAAGGATTAAACCTACAAAGACAACCTTTAAAGGTGTCATACCAGGAGTGGAAGCCAACTGCACAGGCTCAGTCACACTGGAAGTGGTCTTCGGATCCCCGGATAATTTCCGGAGCGAAGAGTTAATCTTCGACATAGTCCCGTTTCGCAGCGGCTATCACGCTCTGCTCGGGCGAACCGCGTTTGCCAAATTCAACGCGGTGCCGCACTATGCATACCTAAAGCTCAAGATGCCAGGCCCTCGTGGAGTCATCACAGTCAATGGGAATACAGAACGCTCCCTCCGAACGGAGGAACATACAGCGGCTCTCGTGGCAGAAGTATAGAGCAGCCTTCTAAGGCAATTCTCGAGTCCGGCCATTAAACGGCCGGATACAGCAAAGCGCGCCTGGAGCAATGCCAACCAAGACCACCTGGCGCGATCAGAGAACGCGTAGCAATGCGGCCCCAACCCTCGCCCGCGTATGATCGTAAGAATAACACTCCACGTACATCATTACGCTTTGGAGATACCATGGGCACAGGGGAGGGGCACGATCACAACGGACCCAGAGTGCGGTTCGACCACACCGGGGGCTCGCACATGTGCCCCTCTTTTTTTATTATTATTTTTCTTCTTTATTGTACACAGGACTTTGTTAACCAGAAGCCCTGTCCGGCGGTGAACCTGCCGAATTCATGATGCAACAGTCAGGGATTAAAGAAGGCCGCGTCGAACACTCAGGTGGTCTCAATTACGAGCATTAAATTCGATTGTATACACCAAATCCGCAGCTCATCCCTGGAGGGGGACATGTTTATTTAGTCCAAATCCCTTGCTTACCGCACTATTTGTATCAGTCCGCTCTACTAGCAGACTTTTCTTTCATTAATAATGCAGCACCTTTATGATCGCAATTGCATCACATTTTATATATATATGCTCATTATATGACATCTAGCACCCGTATATTTTGGTACGGCATAATACACCGGGGGCTTACATTCCCCACTCTATGGTGTGATAAAGTTCGAACACATTCACAAGTGCGGCACCCCGAACTTATAGCATTATATGAATCGGCTCCGAATCATGTCTTGGGTCAATAGTTGGGTTTGCCCAGCTCCCACGTTTTGGTGCCTTACGTTCCGTTCTATCGGCTAAGGTGGCACTGGGAGAACCACTGCGATTGCGCCCCGGTTGAGCCGGGTTAACGCCTCAGTGGAGAAAGCTAAAACTGACTGGCATGATAAGGCGAGAGACTGGTCGCTGTTCAAGAGGTTTTTTCGGGTCCTTAAAGACTCACGCCGCTTCGAGCGAAGTTCCGGATAATGTCCGATGAAGGCGTGGATAGCGCCCCGGATTCGGTCTTCCGAATACCAGGGGCTTCGCCGAAATTTGAAATTATAGAATTCTATGGCTAAGTGAGAGTGTTCAAGCATTATAAGTCCGGTTGCCTTGTTCGTCATGTTGAGCGCCTCCCTAGATGGACCCAAAAATGGGAACAAGAGTGCTCAAGTTTATCCCGAACACCCAGAACTTGTGGCTTGGGGGCTGAAGCCAATGACTTGCCATCTCTCAGATTTTACAAACGGCCGCACAGAAGGTAATATTTTAAATTAAACAAGCGTTGCTCATGGCGCATATGAACGAAGTTTTCAGCGCACAGGATAAATAAACAGCAAGTTCACTCAAAGATTACATTTCGGGAGCACTCATCTGCAATATTGCAGGCTCCCTTCAGGACAATTTTATAATACTTCTCCGGCATGCGATACTCCTTGCCCGGTGGCGGTGGGTCCGTGAGAAGCTTCTCCGCATCCAATTTGCCCCATTGCACCTTTATGCGGGCAAGGGCCCGACGAGCGCCTTCGATACAGGCGGAGCGCTTGACTACATCCAGCCTGGGGCATGCATCCACCAGCCGCCGCACGAGGCCAAAGTAGCTACCAGGCATGGCCTGTCCAGGCCACAGCCAGACTATGAGGCCCTTCATGGCCTCCTCAGCTACCTTGTGGAGTTCGACCAGCTGCTTCAGCTGGTCGCTTGGGTGCACCGGATAGCCGGCCTCAGTATACTGAGACCAGAAGACCTTCTCCGTCGAGCTCCCCTCCTCTCCACGATAGAATGCGGCAGCATCAGACGCACTACGCGGCAGATCTGCAAACGCCCCTGGAGAGCTCCGAATGCGGGTAAGTGTCAGGTAGTTCACATTAACATGCCTGCTTTGCATGAAAAACGCCTTACCCGCCGCTATCTTCTTTATGTCCTCAACCTCCTGAAGGGTCTTACGGGCTTCGGCCTTGGCGGAATTGGCACTTTCGAGAGCCGAGGCAAGCTCGGACTCTCGAGTCTTAGAGTCACGCTCCAAACTCTCATGTTTTTCCATGAGCGCCTGGAGCTCTTGCCGAACTTCCGCCACCCGTGCCTCTTGCTTTTCTCGCTCAGCCCGTTTCGCGGCCGCACTGTGTTCGGACGCGGACACAGCATCCTTCAGGGTTGCCACCTTGTTAGTGGCCCCTGCAATACACATATTATCCTTGTTAATTTTATTTGCAACCAAAATCCTTTTCTGTAAGGTACTTATTCAAAGAGTTGTTACTCACCTTCTTTTTCCTCGAGCTGCTTCTTTGCATGGCCGAGCTCTTGCTCGGACCGCTCGAGATCCTTCTTCAGCACGTCAACCTCCGCCGTTAGTGCGGAAGAGGTCAGCAGCGCAGCATGCAAACCCATATTGACATATTTTAGGCAACCCTGTGTATATCTTGTTAAAGATCCTTAGTCCGGCTTTTCTTTCCGAACACCGAACTAAGCATCAGGGGCTACTGTCTATGCGGTATTACATTACATAATTTTAACTTCTTACCTCAAATCCTGTTAAAAGGCTGCTGCAGGCTTCGGTCAGCCCGCTCTTAGCGAGTTGAACCTTCTCAATCACCGCACTCATGATAGTGTGGTGTTCTTCCTCGATGGAAGCGCCTTTAAGCGCCTCCAGCAGGTTATCCGGCGCCTCCGGTTAGACGGAGGCCGCCGGCGTCACGGTCCTGCCCTTCTTTCGAAGGGGCCGCTTGCCGGACTCTGGAACCACTGCGGGTTCCGATGTAGAGTCCGGCACGAAGTCCGGGAGGCTGCCTGACGGCGCCTCCAGAGCCTCCTCCTGATGGGTCCCTCTCTGGGATCCCACCTCGACGTCCTCATCGGCGCGTGGCGTGGAGGCAGTCGGGATGGAATTCACATCCGACGAGGCCAATGACCCGCTCGATGAGTCGGGGAGATCATCATTGGCCGGACTACGGGCAGAATGCGGCGTTAGAAGGATACTACGCGACATAAAAGAAATTACACATCAAGGATCCGGATACTTACGATCTTGCCGGACGCCTGGCCCTTGGAGGCCACTCATCCTCACCAATGCTGATGTTGGCGAAATTGTCCGGGGGGATAGTTCTCCCCCTCTTGGACCCTTCGGCCTCCCCGATGGGGGAAGCCTTCCTTTTCTTCTCTCCCTCCTCCGGGAGAGAGTACTCCTCCTCCTCGTCTTCGGGGGAGGAGTCCTCGTCGTCGTCAGACGCCTGATTGCGGGAACTCTTTCGAGTCCCCGTGGCCACCTTCTTGGCCTTCTTCTCCGGCACCACGTGCGGTGCCGGAACCAGCAGCCCTGTTAAGCGGGCGTCCACTGGGTCTTCTGGCATGGGAGCCGGGCTGATGAGCAGCTTGTCCTTCTCCATCCATTCCTGTCAAAGGAAGAGGCAGAATGAAACCTCCCTAGAGTCAATCTAATTATCACAAGTGTCCCGTAACGGGGTTGAATCACTTACCTCGTCAGTTGGATACTGCGAGCTGAATCCGCGGTCTTCGGTCGCGGACGCGGGGGCTTCGGCGCCCTTGAACAGCACCCTCCAGGCGCCTTCGTATGTTGTATCGAAGAGCCCGCTTAGCGCCTGGTGCTGTTCCGGATTGAACTCCCACAAATTTAATGCCCGTTCTTGGCATGGGAGGATCCGCCGGATGAGCATGACCTGGACCACGTCGACGAGCCTGAGCCTATTGCTCACCATCTTCTTGATACATGCTCGGAGTCCCGTCACCTCCACCGGATTCCCCCACTGCAAGCCCTTCTCTTTCCAGGAGGTGAGCTGCGTGGGGATGCCAGATCTAAACTCGGGGGCCGCCGCCCATGTGAATTTGCGCGGCTCGGTAATGTAAAACCACCCCGATTGCCACCCCTTGACGGAGTCCACGAAGGTCCCTTCCAGCCAAGGGACGTTGGGCAATTTGCCCAACATGGCACCTCCGCATTCCGCTTGCGTACCCTTCACAACCTTTGGCTTGACGTTGAAGGTCTTGAGCCACAGGCCGAAGTGGGGCCGGATGCAGAGGAAGGCCTCGCACACGACGATAAACGCCGAGATGTTGAGGATAAAGTTCGGTGCCAGATCGTGTAAATCCAGGCCGTAGTAAAACATGAGCCCCCGGACAAATGGATGGAGCGGAAAGCCCAGTCTGCGGAGGAAGTGGGGGAGGAAGACGACCCTCTCACGAGGCCCGGGGGTAGGGATGAGCTGCCCCTCGTCGGGCAGCCGATGCGCGATATCGCCGGAAAGGTATCCGGTGCTGCGCAGCTTGGTGATGTCCTCCTCCTTGACGGTGGAGGCTAACCATTTACCTCCCGCTCCGGACATATTCGGAGAAGGTCGAGGCGAGATGCGCGAGCTCGGGCGTTGGAGCTTGTTTTCGCGGGGATGGATAAGCAAAGGAGGAAGAAGGCGTAGGTGAGAAGGTGAATCCTTATCCCTTGTATATAGCCGGACAAAACTATGCGTCCCCCACCAGCCTGGTAAAACTCGCTTATCTCCCAAGCGCTACCATCAATGGCGCGGCTGGGTTACCCACACACGTATTGATGAGAATCCCGGAATAAGGGGAACATGATCTCTGCTTCGACAAGACGTGCCAAGGAAACCGCTTCGCTAAACATGCTGAGGTGGTATAGTAATTCAAACAAAGGCCTGGTGGCGGTGTGATGTCACGCCGCATAATACGTCGGCAGATTGAACTAAGTGTACATTTTATTCTCTCTACGGTGGAATGTGGAATTTATTTTGCAGAGCCGGACACTATCCTGGTGTTCATGATCTTCTCTGGATTATTCAAGGGAGGAACCCGCCTTGCAATGCCGAACATTGTACACGCCGGACTTATCGTCCTTGAAGACTGGTTCAGGGGCTACTGAGGGAGTCCTGGACTAGGGGGTGTCCGGACAGCCGGACTATCATTATCTGCCGGACTCCAAGACTACGAAGATACAAGATTGAAGACTCCGGCTCGTGTCCGGATGGTACTTTCCTTGGCGTGGAAGGCAAGCTTGGCAATACGGATATGTAGATCTCCTACCATTGTAACCGACTCTGTGTAACCCTAGCCCTCTCCGGTGTCTATATAAACCGGAGGGCTTTAGTCCGTAGGACAACATACATTACAACAATCATACCATAGGCTAGCTTCTAGGGTTTAGCCTCCTTGATCTTGTGGTAGATCTACTCTTGTACTACCCATATCATCAATATTAATCAAGCAGGACGTAGGGTTTTACCTCCATCGAGAGGGCCCGAACCTGGGTAAGACATTGTGTCCCTCGTCTCTTGTTACCATCCGCCTAGACGCACAGTTCGGGAACCCCTACCCGAGATCCGCCGGTTTTGACACCGACATTGGGCTTTGCACTCCTCCAGCTCCTGGGACAGTTGGGTATTCTTTTCGGTAAGACCCTGCACAACAAATGATCCTTAAATCAGTTATTCTAACTATTTCAAGTCTCGGGGGCTACTGGCATATATAACTGTCAAATCTTCTCACCCGTATGTCTTCTACATACTGCTCCATGGCTCTGGCTAGACCATTTTGAGCGGCACGGAGGTGCGCATCTCCCGAATTAAAGGCATCCAATGTCTCTGGGGAGAAACACGTGTCACGAAGAGCTGTCCGGCGGCGCCTGTGATTCATGGCACTCTCCACCTCAGAATTGGTGGCAGATAGCCTGTCGGCATCCTCTGTTGGAGGAACATCCGACGCACGCCCCGTGTTCGCCTCCTCTTCTGGACCTGGCTTTGGAGCCTGGCGAGCGGAGGACTGATTGGCAACCTCCGCGGATACTGTCCGGCAAGCACTCTTCTTCCTGAAAAGGCACGAGCGTTAGTATGCCTCCCGGGAATAAAACCGGGAAGTAAGGTGACGCGCCATACCGTTGCACCGGAGCTTCGATCCGGACTGCACTTCTTTTTAGCCTGCTGGGCCGTGCTGCCCCTTGTTGGCCAGCCGCCGCGGGCTCGGCCTTCCGCCTCAAGGGCGCCCCCTGCGAAACACCATCAGTATACGATGATCAAAAACACGCATGGATGGGTCATTTTCAAAGTATCGGGACTTCGGTCTCAGTTACCTGCGAAGCGGGAAGTATTCCGGGGTAATCGGCCGTAATGGCGACCAAGGCATTATCAATGCTCAGTTGATGGAAAACCCCGTCGATCAGCTCCACCGATATGTCTGGATCCTCTTGGGAGGTCGGATCGAGGAACCGTTCTGGATCTTCGGATTGTGGAGGCGGGCTGTTTATATCCTTTACGGCCCGGCGCAGTTCCTGCGCCAAAATCATAAGATGAGATACTTGACTATGGGAGTACGGACCGGATACGCAAAAATGAATGTTCGCTTACCCAGCTTGGAGGATTGTTCATAGAGAATCCGCCCTGCGGATTGATGCGGAGGAACTCCTCCTCTTCTCCCTTGTACAGTGCGGATAAGATCTTCGTCAGATCGACGACCGATCCCGGCCCCTTACGGCCGCAGCGGGTGGCATCATCCTCCCCATTGAAATCCCACATGGGGTGGCCTCTATACTGGAGCGGCTGCACCCCCCGCATAATGCATATGGCCATGACTCCCATCATGGTCAGTCCGGAATGAGCTAACAACCTTATCGGGCTCATCAGGTAAATAACGTCCCTGTCGTTCTCCCTCTGAGGGCTCTGTGGACGCCAGCTTAGGCGTTTCTTCAAAGGAGCATTATTAAACTCAGGGAGGCCGACCCGAACACGGTCTGGCAGGGGGACATCTTCTATGTAAAACCATGTTGAAGGCCAGTCTTCGGACGCCTTCTTCGGGGTTCCGGACAGATATCCGGTCCCGGCGATGCGCCATAGTTCGGCTCCGCCCACTTGATATATCGACCCCTCTTGAGAACGGGGCACAAGATAGAACAACTTCTTCCACAACGCAAAATGAGGCTCGATGCCCAAAAACAGCTCGCAAAGGGCCACGAAGCCCGCTATATGCAAAATGGAGGCAGGCGTATGGTTGTGCAACTGGAGGCCATAGAACTCCAGGAGCCCCCGGAGAAACCGATGAATTGGAAATCCGAGCCCTCTTATTAAATAAGAGACAAGGCATACCCGCTCTCCTTTGGAGGGGCTAGGGACGCTCTCTGGTTGCTTTCCGCCCTTATATGTGGCGAGTCCGGCTCGAACGGGGACCATGAAGGCTGGGGGAAGAAATCCCTTGGTTTGGAGCGCCACTAGCTCACTGTGCGGGACGGAGCATCTCTCCCAATCTCCAGGATGAGGGCTGGGAGGGCGAGAGGAGGAGCCGCGTCGACTGTCCATGATGGAATGGATTTCTGTCAGATGCGCTCTGATGAATGCTCGCGAAGGGAGGATGGTGTGATTCGGATCTAGATCCTCGTCTCTTTTATAGGCAGCTCATTTGCACAGCTAAGGGGGGTAAATGCAAAAATACCCTGACTTTTTACATTCGTTCAACACATGGAAGATGGCCATTATTGGGCGTGGAAGCCGAGGAGCACAATATTCAGAGGAAGCCGGACGCTATTCAACAAGTACACAGGATTTGGAGAAGAACCCGCCTTGCAATGTCGAAGACAATCTACGCGCCGGACTCATCGCCATTGAAGCCTGGTTCGGGGGCTACTGAGGGAGTCCCGGACTAGGGGGTGTCCGGATAGCCAAACTATCATCTTCGGCCGGACTCCTAGACTATGAAGATACAAGATTGAAGACTTCGTCCCGTGTCCGGATGGGACTTTCCTTGGCGTGGAAGGCAAGCTTGGCGATACAGATATGTAGATCTCCTACCATTGTAACCAACTCTGTGTAACCCTAACCCTCTTCGGTGCCTATATAAACTGGAGGGTTTTAGTCTGTAGGACGAACAACAATCATAACATAAGCTAGCTTCTACGGTTTAGCCTCTCTAATCTCGTGGTAGATCTACTCTTGTACTAGCCATATCATCAATATCAATCAAGCAGGAGTAGGGTTTTACCTCCATCGAGAGGGCCCGAACCTGGGTAAAAACATCGTGTCCCTTGTCTCCTGTTACCATCCACCTAGACGCACAGTTCAGGACCCCCTACCCGAGATCCGCCTGTTTTGACACCGATAGTTCCCATGTCATTGCAATGATGCTTGAGCCATCCCAACTTCAGCTTCAGAGGCTTGAACCGGCAATTTCCCTCCAACGTTATGACTGCTGAATCGGCATTGATGCGGTACGATGAATGCATGATTTCCAAAACCCGACGCACCCAATGGTTTGTCGATTCACCTTCTTCTTGGACACACGTGGCTAAATCCACAATTGACATGGGCTATTTGCGCGTGTCCTTGAAATTCAGGATAAACCGGGCCTTTAACTCGTCCCACGACCCTATGGAGTTAGCTGGCAAAAATTTCAGCCAAGTGCGAGTTGTTCCTTCCAACATCATGGTGAAGTATTTAGCACATGCCGCCTCATCCACGTCCATCATCTCCATCGCCATCTCATAACTTTCGATCCATGACTCGGGGGGTAAGTCTGCAGTATAAATGGGCACTTTATGAGGACCCTTGCAATCCTTGGGGAGCTGCACATTGCGTAGAGCCGGGGTGAGACACAGCAACCCCCAAGAACTAAAAGCAACACCTGGTTCCACTGAAGTTGTTGGACGAACCTGAGTAAGCTGATGGTCCATGTACTGCGCTGCTAACTCGGCTTCTCGATGTGCTCTACTGTGATCCACCACGTCTTGAGCATTTGCACCACTGCCCACCGGGTTAGGCCTTCGAGGGGCGTTACGGTTCCGCGCACTGCTTGACACAGCCGGTTCCTCAATATGTCTGTTGTAACTCTGTCTCGGGCGAGGGGTTGAATGAATCCTGTCACGACTATATGAATAAGCCTGCTGCTGAACCAGGGCCGTTTGAAGGAGCTCTCTGGCACACCGCGTCTCAACCACTGCTGGAGACTCGCCTTCCATTGGAATAGCTACCAGTCGCGACGCTGCAGCGATCATGTTATCCAAAGGGGTGGAAAAATGACCCGGTGGTGTCGGCGTGTACTGAGGAGGGTCGTGGTTCCGTCGAGGTGGGTCCATTGTTCGTGGCTGATTCGGCGCTCCTGTCCCAGGTGCTTCAATCCGGTTTACCACTGCCACATTACTAGTTCCCGCTCCTAGCATGTTAAAGAGGTTCATTGCTTCATAAACCGGTGGTAGACGAGACAAATGCATCCTCCTCAACACATTGTTTGAAGTATTCTGATCCAGCATGAGACGGTAATTTTCTGCCTGAATCCTCTATGCCTTAGCATCCAAAGCGGCCCGCTCCTCATCCATCCTAGTTTCCTCAGCCGCCAAGTCCTCCTTGGACTGAGCTATCTGATCTCGCAGCTTCATGACCTCCACATTATGCTGATCTTGATTATCCGAGGTAACCTCTGTGGCTGACAATGTCATCCAGACATCCAATAAACTGGACAAGACTTGAGCCGGCAGGCGCGCGGGGCCTCCTGCCCCGGCTGCCGATCCAGAAATCATCGCTGCTGTAGTTGATGAGTTTTGCGTGAGCTGCGTAGCGGCCATGAAGATCGCAACCCGATTTGGCGGTTCAAGAGGGTCCGGAATACTGTCGCCATCAGAATAGCCCCCTATTCTGCCATCTTGTAGTTGGTACCATGACTCGGTCTCACTAGTGGATGATTTGCCATCTGTATAGACCACCGTCTCACTGTCGGATACCGGTTCAGACTACGCACCATTGATGAATCCTACGAACGCACGCTTTATGGCGGGCTTAACCCGGGCGGGGCTTGCATGCTGAGCCGTCTCGATGAGGTCGGCGCAGATGTCCGGCTCTGGGCCCGGTTCGCCGATCTTGCCAATGAAGACGTGAATTCCTCCAAAGGGGACCCAGTACCCGTACTCGATTGAGCCGGCGTCGGGGCCCCAGCCTGCGTCATTGATGTAGAGCTTGCCGCGACGACTCTTGGCCATCCGGCCTACTGCCTATCCCTTGAGTCCTTCAAAATTGCCCTCTAAGAACTTGAAACCGTCATGCGATAGCCCCATAGTGGAAGCCAACTGTCGTGGAATTATCACGCCAGATGTCCTAGCGTGAGGACTTAGTCCTGGAGCCATCACAACGATATTAGCTTAAAGGGGTTAAACCGGACAAAGGACACGGGAGTTTATACTGGTTCGGCCCCTTGCGGTGAAGGTAAAAGCCAACGATCCAGTTGTGGTGGAATTGATGGGGTCTCGATGATCAGGGAGCGAATCCGCTTTGCCTGGCTCTCGAGTTGTTGTTTCTTGTCCTTGAACCGCTACTGGGTCGTCCCTTTATATACACAGGTTGATGACCGGCGGTTTACAGAATCCCGGCCAGCTCATACACGTGTCCGGCTCGGTTTCTACCCTTTCCTATCTTACAACACAAGTTACACAGTATATGGTGGTTCATGTCTATAGGCCATAATCCGCCTTTGGGTCTTGGATCTCTAAATCTCTATAGTAAAGCGCCATACTCCATGTCTTCATGGGCTTCAATATGGATGACTTGTTACATGTATAACCCCGCCCCACCTGGGCGGTTCATACTCAGTAGTTATACCCCCAACACCTGGGGATGAGGAACCAGATGGGTGGATCATGTACTTTGACGGAGCGTTCGCACGACAAGGCGCAGGAGCAGGGGTCGTCCTCATGTCACCCACCAAGGACAAGCTCTACTACACGGTACAACTCTGCTTCCAGCAGGGCGAGAAGGTCTCCAACAACATCGCAGAATTCGAGGGCTTGCTTGCCGGTCTCAGGGCCGGGCAGCGCTGGGAGTGAACCGCCTCACCATCAAGGGCGATTCTCAGCTCCTTGTCAACTTCTCCATCAAGGAGTACATGCCCAAGGACGAGCACATGGAGCCATACCTAGAGTGCGTGCGGATATCTCAACGTACCTAGCCTGCCTAATCACGATCCTCCTAAGCCTAGCGCGACAAGATCAAAGAGACAAAGAGACACAATAGTTTATCCTGGTTTGGGCCACCTTGCGGTGTAATACCCTACTCCAGTGTTTTGGTGGATTGCCTCAGTGGGCTGAGGATGAACTAGTACAGTGGATGAACTGGCCTCAGGAGGTGAGGTGTTCTTGAGCTCGAGGGAGCTGGTGTGGTGTGAGCTAGTTATACTTGTCCCTCTCTATGTTGGTGGCTAGTCCTATTTATAGTGGCCTTGGTCCTCTTCCCAAATGTTGGCGGTAAGGGATCCCACAACGGCCGGATTTGAAAGGGGACAAGTAGTACAGCTTATCTTGACAAAAGTAGTCTTCGCATGCGGAAAGCCTCTGGTTGTGACGCTGTGGTGGGCTCGTCGATGACCTCTATCATGCCGTCCTGGTGGTCCTGGTCTCATTGCACCAAAATGGAAACCTTTGGTTAATTCCTCGGGACTCCTCGCCTGTGGCTTGCCTCCTTTGCACCGAAGAGGAAACATGCGCTATGCTCCCGCCTGGCGCCTGCCTGGCCTTGGTCGTCATGGCTCACGTCAGCTGAGCCTCGTGAGGTAAACCTTGCATAGAACTCTCCGCCCCTCGGGAGCCAGCCTGAGGAGGCTGGTCCCTCGAGGGTATTGGCGTCGTCCGCCTCGCAAGGCTTGGCCCCTCGCGAGGGTCTTGAGTTGTTGATGCTGAAGCTGGGCCGTACAAGGCTGTTGATGGAGCCATGTGGTGGGCCGCAGGCAGGCAGGGCTGGATACCCCCATATCCAGGATGCCGACAGTAGCCCCCGGGCCCAAGGCGCGCTCGGACTTGGCTTCCAGGCGAAGCCAAAGGGCAAGTGCAAAGCGCCGCGGGCCCTAACCGCCTGCGGCCTTGATAACACATGGCGGTTGATGGGACGTCGGCGTCTCCACTTCCCCACGCCGCCTTGATATCTGGCAGGCCCAATAGTCGCCCATTTCCAGTGCAGCTCGCCCTTCGCAGATTAACGCGCTCGGCCCTTGTTTCCTCCTTTCCAATCTTGCCGCCACATCCATAGATCCGACGCTGGCGCCCCACTCTTCTTTTTGCGCTCGTCATGACCCCCAAGCCGAGGAAGAAGAAGGGGAAGCCACTAGCCACGGCCAGTCCTTTGCCAGCCCTGGAGCCAGCCCTTGAGCAGTCAACGGTGATCAATCAGGAGGGCTTGTACAAGGTTCGCCATGCGCTTGCCGCCGATTCAAATGAGGGGAGGGCGACGGTCATCCACCCTGCATCTTGGCGAGTGAAAGAGATGAGCGCCACCGAGATCCCCATCCATCTCCATGCTCTTCTTGGGGGGATGATTCCTCCCTTCTCCCCCTTCTTCAAGAAGAGATATCGCATTATCATATCCACCTACTGCATCTGGACCCCCGCTCTATCATCCTTCTCGCCGTCTCCGCCTTCCTCTACGAGGCCATGGTCGGCATTACTCCTTCCATGGCCTTATTTCGCCATTTCTTCTTGCTTCGGTTGGTCAACGCCCGCCAATGCTCTGGGTGCGTGACCTTTGAAGTTGTGGCCGCAACCGCCGGTTTGGGAATCGACTTCGAGCTCTCACCTGCCGCGAAGGGATTCCGGAAGCAGTGGCTTCTCATGGACACCTGCGCGTTCAGCCCCCTGCTCTTGACTCCTGGGGCGCCGGCCTCGCATAGCTCCGGTTGGTGCTACGAGAGGCACTCTGACCGACGTCTTGCTTTCGTCTGGAAGAGATTGGCGTGGCTTTAGGAACTGGAGGTGATGGCGCTAATGGTGGTGAAGGAATTTGTCAAGCAGAGGATCGCTCCCTCCAGCGCCATTCTCGCCCAATGTGGTACTACGCAGGCGTCGAAGATCCGATGAGGCTGCAGAGGCCATCACTGTCTGCTGGGACCTTGAGCATGGTGCTCAAACTCCTAACGGGCGAGCCCGAGCCTGTTGACCTTCTAGGGGGTGGCTGCCTTCTCTATCTGTGCTCGAACAAGGCGGCCTTTGCTGGGTAGATGCCTCTGTTCGACGAGTGGGGGTTGCTTCCAGAGGGCCTTGAGGGGCCCCATGAGAACCCCGTCTTCGTGACTCCTCTCCTGATCGATCCTGCCACGTGCGCCCCGAGTGTGGAAGAAGGGGGCGCGCGCCTCCAGCAGTTGTTGAGGGCTCCTCCGGAGGCCTGGCGCCGATAGTGGCCTAGGAGGCCGAGGCTCCTGGGGCCCTAGAAGGAGTTGCCGCAGAGCTAACGCGACCCCCAGCTCTGGAGGCAGAGGCCCCTGATGCCCAGGGTGGTTGCCCCAAAATGGCTGCTGACGGCGAGGGGCCCACCAATGGCTCCGGAGCCGTAAGTCAGAAGATTTCGCCGGGCGCCAATGCTCCCGGGGTCCCTACCCCGGCGAGCGCTCCTCCTCCCGAGGATCGCCCATCGGGGTCCGTTCGGCCCCGCATGTGCTTTGAGTCACTCTTGAAGAGGAAGAGGTCCTCGTGCCGCAGCGATGGCACCCGTCGGCCGCTGAAGCTGAGACGATACATGGCTGCCGATGAGTAAGTATCTTTGCTCTTGATTCCTAGCGCGTCGTGTTTTCTCATGACTGGGGTCTTGTAGGGCTCCCACGAAGGAGAAACCTCGGGAAGCAGGCGCCCCCAAAGATTCCAGCTTGACGCCCGCGCACAGCCCCCAGCGTCTTGGTTCTCCGCAAGGTGTGGGGCCGACTCCAATTGCCGCGATACCGCAAGGGTGCCCCGGAACCGGGCTCCCTGCTCCCTCTCCCCGCGACTCAGCCCGTGAGACGAGGGATGCATCGGTGATCCTTCCTCTTTTCATTGACGGCAGGGGGTGCCCCCTGGGCGGCCTTCATCTTCAAGTTGTGGGGCTACACGGGCCAGCCCCCGGCCGGCGGCTGGCGGGAAGCCCAGCGCCTCCCGGGCATCCTCTAGGGCCGGCGAAGTTCTTGGCGACGATCTTGCGTTCACTCATGGGCGCAGTGCCATGCGCTTCAGGCTCTTCGATGAAGCGATGCGTGCGATGATCCATCTTGGCGAGGAGCTCGCCAGTGTCGACACTAGGCTCGAGGCGGAAAACCACTGCCTGGAGCATGAGTGGCAGCGGCTCAAGATTTCCATTAAGCTTCACTACAAAAAAAATAAACTTCCGTGATGATACGTGTTTGTCACAGTAGGTCGCGTTTTTTGTCATGCACGTACATCCATGACAAATTTATGACAGAATCAATATAGTCATACATGTGCTGTCATAGAAGTATTCGATGACATTACCAAAATTATCATCACGGAAGTGTCCACTTCCATGACGATAAATCGCGCATCACAGAACTGCTTTCATCAAGGGTGACCGACACGTGGCATCCACGGTAACGGAACGTCGTTAAGCTATCGTGTCGGGTTTTGGATCCGATAACCCGTTAACATCCCCGACCAATGGGGATTTTCCACGTGCAAAATCATCATTGGCTGGAGGAAACATGTGTCGGCTCACCGTTGGGACAGATGTCATCCACTCATTGGACAGAAGGCGCCTATGATACGTCGACATGTGGCACAGCCCAACAGAGGCCCATTCCTATGAAAAGGCCGGCCCGTTTGACTTGGTTAAAAGGTGGCGGGCCGGCCCACGGAAAGCCTGTTAACGGCCTGTTTGCATATAGCCCATTTACATCCCGCTAACCCAAGGTCCGTTACGCCCTATCCGAATTAGGCCCAATAGGATCATCTGGGCCATCCAATATGATTCCAGCCCGTTTTCACTTCTGGCCCATGTATGGCCCATGACGTCTTTCGGCCCATATGAGGCCCGTGGTGAAATTGGCCCGCAATGAACAGTGTATCACTTTACACCCACTAACGAACCATGTTGAAACTGGCCCGTAATGAACAGTATATCACTTTATACCCACTAAGGGCCTGTTATTCAGTTGGGCCGTTTCCAGCAAATGTTATCTTTCGGCCTTCTCAGAGCCCATTTATTCTTGAGCTCATTTCCAGCATTCGTTTACTTACGGCCCGTTACTGTCATTTTCTGCTTGTGGGCCAAATTCAGCCCATGGTTACATCGGCCCGTTTGTGGTCCGTTAATACATTGGGCCGTTTTCATAGCGTCATCAAATACGGCCTATTAATGATGGCCCGTTATGGTCATACGGCCCGTATAAGGCCCATTGATGATACGGCCCGTAGAAGGCCCATTGTTTCTATGGCCCGTAGAAGGCCCATTCTTTCTACGGCCTGTAGAAGGCCCATTCTTTCTACGGCCCGTAGAAGGCCCATTGTTTCTACGACCCGTAGAAGGCCTACTATTTATATGGCCTGTAGAAGGCCCACTATTTCTACGGCCCGTAGGAGGCCCAGTGTCACTACAGTAAATATTATCCCATGGTTATTGTGGCCTAGTTTTAAAAAGAACTGCACTGACTACAAGCAAACAAATAAAGAAGACAACAAGGAAATAAATAAGCAAGCAACTTATGCTAGGCTATCACGGCTGTTACACATATTACATCCACTGGGCATCAAAGTTTGCCACCAGTGCAAATATAGGGAACAAAGCAGCATATCATATACACTGGTTGTCAAAGTTGGCGACCAGCGCAAATAAATGCCGCAGCAAAAGAAATCTAGAACTAAAACCACTTCAGAAGATCTCAAGAAACAATATCCTGGGTACCCATAATGCCGGCAAGATGCTTAGCAAGCTTATTAACTTTCTCTTGTTTGGCGCTTAAATCCACCAGCGCTTGCTGTTTCACCAGAAAATATGCATCTGAATTCTGCAGGGACTTCCTCAGTCCTTTAGCTTCCTGTCGCAGCACATCTGATCGATGTCTTTCAACTTGAAGTCGAGACTCAAGAAGACGAACTGATTCAGGCAGCGAGTTCGAAGAGCTTGTGCCAGCAGTAGTGGCCAGTAACTCGAACACTACATCAAGACAGGACTTTTGGGTTCCCTCACTGTTGTCAAGATAGTTTTTATCAGCTTTCTTGGAGACCAACAGGGATGTCTCACTATCTTGAACCCTATCTGCATTACTTCCTTTACCATTGGATAATGCGGTACTGTTCTCCAATATTCTGTCCGCATTCTAAAAGAGAAACAAGCAGACACATCACATGTTTACCATGTTGTATATGAAACTCATTTTGGTAAATGAGTTCAGTAGTAAAGTGGACAGGATAACAACATTAAACAAACATATATCTATGTGCCATGGTCACTTTATGGTCTATATCATTCTAGTTTTTGTTGCCAAATCAAGATAGAGACAAAGTTCAAATAATATTTGTTCAAGACAAAGCAGAATAGACAGAATATAAGTGCGGGTAACTATAGAGCAATAACAACACTTGTAATGTGCATGACATGAGTACATAACTGTTTATTCAATTGAAACTGAAATCAACATAGAGCAGGTTACAACAGCAAACTAGTTAAAGAAACAGGTTTAAAACATACCTATTGCGCCATTGGAGTTTTAATTCCATCCTTCAAATTTGAAAATAGTTGGTATGAGTAAATACAGTAATGCAAGAGCAAAGGAGTATGAACCATAGCTATAGAACCTGACCTGAGAACAAATCTTCTTCTCCTTTAAGCATTGAGTTGGGATTCGGAGTGGTGGTCCTCGTGCTTTGGGCACTGCAGTTCCCTTACTAACCGCTCATGTTTGGGTGCTCTGTGGTGGAGACGGTGTTGTGCCAACTGGAACTGGGTTACTATCTGCCGGGGTTGGGGTTAAAAGGGGTGTAGCTGGTTCTCTGTCCAACTGGGTAGGGGTACAATCTGCGAGAGTCTGGGTTATGTGTGGTGGATCTGGTCCTTGGGCATGTACAACCGTGGTTCTATCTGCATCAACTGGTAGCACTATCTTTTCTGAAGACCGTGTTGTTACTCCCTTAGATACTGCCATCACGCTCTCCAATTCAAATGGCTGATAAACAAGAAAAGTAATTGAAAGTATGGACATTGTATGATAGACAGGTGCAATGGATAGTGGGAATAAAAGAGGGCATGAAATATTTCATATTTATGTTGTCTAACCAAACAGGATAACATGACACAATTTCACATATATAATGGCTAACTAAACAGGATAGCATGACACAATTTCACATTATGATGGCTAACTAAAAAAGATGGAAAGACATAGTTCAAAATATGAGACTATTTAAATAGGATGACATGACATAACTATATAATGTGTTTATTAAATAGGCTGGCATGCCATAATTCACATACATTCATGGATAGAATGCCATAATTCTAAATATGATGATTGTAAACACTAAACAGGATGAGATGATATAACTATATGATGTCTTTATTCAATGGGTTGCCATGCCATAATTCAGATAGATGATGTGTATGTACTATGTAAACATGATGGCATGATATAATTCAAATATATGATTTATATAGTAAGCAAGTAAGCAGATGGCAATCTATATATGATGTAAAAACTAAGCAATGCAAGACAACATGCATGACATGGGTAATATAACCCTGCCAAGTTTGAGCATAGACCTCAGGGGGGAAATAGGACTGGTCATCAGTCTCTGAATCCTCCTTGGAGGAGCTCTCTGTAGCCAGCAAGATGTCTGCTTCAGCAGGTAGCATTGTCTGCTCTGAATACCTTGTTTTCACTCTAGATACTTCCATCACCGCTTCAAATGGTTGATGCACAGGAAGAGTAGTTGAATATACAAACGTTGTCGACAAATGGAACACGTAATACAAAAAAATGATAGCATGATATAATTCACATACATGATGATTAGCTAAACAGCATGGCTTTGCATAATTCACATATATAATGCCTTTGCAACAAGATAGCATTGTATAATTCACATATATAATGTCTTGCAACAAGATGGCAATGCATAATTCACATATATGGTAATTAGACACTGAGCAGGTGGCATTCACACAAAGCATGTCTAAACTAATCAAATGGCATATCAATGCAAGACACCATACGCACGATATGAGCAACATAACACCCTACCAAGTTAGAGCATACACCTCGGGGGGGGGGGAGAGGACTGCTCATCTGTCTCTGAATCCTCCTCTGAGGAGCTATCCGTAACCAACGAGATATGCGCTTCGTCAGATAGCATAGTCTGCTCAGAAGACCTTGTTTTCACTCCAGAATTTTCCATCACCGTGTCAAATGGCTGATGCACACGAAGAGCGGTTGAATGTACTAACATTGTTGACGAATGTAATATGTAACGAAAAAAAAGATGGCATGATATAATTTACATATAAGATGACTGGCTAAGCAGGATGGCATTGCAAAATTCACATATATGATGCCTGGCTAAACAAGGTGGCGTTGCATAATTCACATAAACGATAAATAAACTAAACAGATGGCATTCGCACAAAGGATGTCTAAACTAAGCAGATGACATATTTGATGTATAAAGTAAGCAATGCAAGACACCATATGCATGATATAACCAACATCAGCATGCCAAGTTAGAGCGAAGACTTCAGGAGGTAAATAGGAGTTATCTTCTCCTTCTGAATCCCCCTCAGAACAGATATCTTCCTCTCGATTACAATCCGAAATGCGTGAAGGGGGGATGCCTTTGCGCCTACCAGGGAGCGATGTCTGCATGAAATTATATTGCCATGCAAGGCTCGTCTCTTTTGCTCTACATGTTCAGTTCCATTGTTTACAATAACTGTCATGCATAGGAATAAAAATAGTAAGATTATGTAAGGAGTGCATGCAGAAATCCAGAGTGATAGTAGCAACCTGTGGATAGACCCAAAACCAATAATAGCAGGCAGATAATGGTTTCAGTTAATAAATACAGATAATGGCTTCTTTACTATTTGTTTCCCACCCAACATGAAACTCATAGTAGACACCGGAGATTAACCAGATAGTAGATAGATACTATTGATAGCGGCCCCGATATGTACCCCACAACCATTTAAAAACTCAAGTTTGACCATTAGTTTGGAGCTGACTCAGAGTCTAATCGGTGAATAGGATGATAAAGTAGCATGTAATATTAAGCGAAGCATAACGTAAGCAGACACGAAAGAGTGCGGCCTCTCTTGCGGACCTATTAGTCCTCGAGGTCATTTGCTCGGTTGATGATGGTAATGCAGTTTTCATGGCTGCCAGCGGTGGGGAAGAAGATCTGAGGCGGCGAAACACAGTCTATAGGCCGGATCCCTGCTCTGCTGGACCCTTCTGTCGTTGGAGCAGCTGAGCTGGGGTGGACGATGGCGCAGCAGGACCGGGACAAACCACGCAAGGTTTTCTTTGACAACTATCTGTAAGAGAAGTAATTTTGTAAGGGCTCATTTGAATTTGAGGATTCCAACAATGCAGGGATAGGAAATAGACAGGAATAGTATAGGAATGCACGTGCAAAACAGAGAATTTAAAAACACGTGATTTCTGCCAATCTGGGTGTTTGATTCACAACAATTGGAAGATCACAGGATGCAAAGAAGCATGGTGAGATTAAGTCAATCCACAAGAAAATGTACGGTTATAATGCTATTATGCTACTATCTCTTAGTCTTGTGCTTCATGAATAGGAATTTGAAAAGGAGGACAAGTGAAAATTAAAATTCCTACGTTTTTTCTTTCAAGGAGACACTCAAGGAACAAATCCGTGTGCTCAGTGGACAATATATATAACATGTAGAGTAAAAAAGAGATGCAACAAGTGTACAACCTCTTTGGCGAAGCCATGTCGATCTCAGTGTGATTGGGTTGGCCGATGAGGATGCTCCGGCTGACTTTGCTGTCGGAGGAGGGGAAGAAGATCTTAGGCGTCTGGAGATGGAGCCCGAGGTACTGCTCCGCTGTGATGGAGGGTTTCGTCGTTGGAGCAGCTCTGGTGAGTTGTACGATGCCGAGGCTGAAGCAGGACAAGAGAGACAACGAACAACATTAACCTGAGTGGAATTCTAATATCATCTCCAATACATGACGTAAAATACATAACCACAAAGTGCTAGATGTAAAATACATCAGCCGCTCATCTCTGAACTTAACTGTCAAAACTGAACTTAACTGTCGAAACTGAACCTAACTGTCAAAACTGAATTTTGCTGTCGAAACTGAATTTTGCTGTCGAAACAGAACGCACTAGCAAGGTGAGGCTACACGTCGGTCGACTGACTTTTTCATCTCTGGTCGACTGTCGATTTTGCAGCGTTGGATATGAAATCAAGGGCCTGCGGTTCATATTCAACCTCCACCCCCCTGAGCCGCCAGCCACCACCGGCCAAACAGCAGCCCCCCGTCGCTCGCGGCCGGAGGTGCGCCGCCCCGCCCGCCCCGAAAACACTCCCCACCGCCGGTCCGCCGCCGCCCCGGCCATCCCTCTAGCCCCCCCTATGCCGAGCTTTTTCTCCGGCGATCCCCATGCCACCGCCCCGCCAACGCCCCGCCACCGCCGGTGACCACCGCCCCCATCCTGAACCCTAAGATAGATAGTGGGGTACCTCTCCGGCGAGCCCTCCTCCCCACTGCGGCTGGTTCTTCCTTCATCCCGGCGAGCCCACCCCTTGGAAATCGACTGACCCAAAAGTTGATTCAGTCGACTGGAGTGTAGCCAAATCGGAGCAGCATCGCAAGCAAGAGCAAGAGCGAGAGCAGCAGCGCGAGCAAGAGCAATAGCAAGACAAGACCAGGCAGGGGACTAAGAGCAAGAGCAGAGCAGCAGCGCAAGCGAGAGCTAAAGCAGCAGCAACTCCTACTGATGTGGACGTCACCGCCGAGGGAGCGATGCCGTGGAGGAAGTCGCCGGCGACGCCGCCGTGGATGGAGCCACGCCGTGTCGGCTCGGGACCGAGCGCCGGCAGCACCGTGAGTTCGAATCAAGAAGAAAATGCGGCGATTAGTGTACAACCTCTTTGGTGGAGCCGATTAGGCCGCATCTTCATCCGAGGAAACGGTGATGATGATGCTCTTCCGGTGGTGCAGGTGTAGACGGCGGTGTGGGAATGGAGGTGGCGCGAAAGACGAGGGGAACGTCGGGCAGCTCCTTGGAGGTGGATGACGGGGTGGCTGAACCGGCGGGACGATGAGATCGACGACGGATCCTCATCTGGTACGATGGATTAGGGACGTCAAGGTGTTGCCGTGGATGACATCATCAGGGAAGAAGCTCCGGCTGGGTGGCGGATGGAGCAGGGTGTGGGGTTTCGTCGCGGGTTTTCGCGGCCTCGGAGTACGAATGGGTGGGTGTCGTGGGAAACGAGCACCTATGGGCAGGGCCCCTTTCGGTCCGGCAAGGGAGCGGAGGGCGCACGAAGAGCGGATCGAGGCGGAGCACGCGAGGGATTTTTACCCAGCTTCGGAGCTCTCCGGAGAGATAATAATCCTACTGCTGCTTTGTGATTGTATTCTGTTCTTGGTTGAGAGCGTGAGAGTGGTGTAGTTTCGAATGAGTCGAACCCCTTCTACGTTGCGCATGGGCCTCCTTTTATAGGCTAAAGGGGTCACCGACAGGTGGCAACGCAGGCAAGGGCACAAATGTAAAAAGGGTGGTTGGTACAACTGCCATCTACAGTGCACCCTACCTAACTCTGACGGCAGGGGACAAGAGCATTTAATGCCTGTCCGCATCACCTAAATAGTGCAGAAAAGCGACCGTTAGGGGCGCCACCGCTTGCCACGATGGCCTTCTCATCATCTCCACTTGCCACCTCGCACCGCTTGGCTGCACAGCTTCCCACCACGTGCATCTGGAATGGTCTCAGGGCGACACGTCAAAGGGTGCCCTGGAGCGTGGGCACAGAGTGGTGGCTTCGCCGCGGCAAGCGCCTTGCCGCGATCGTTGTCTTGTTGCACCCGCAAGCTTGTCGCTCGTCGGGTCTTGCCGGGATGCACGGCGCGTCGCGGCAAGTTCTTTGTCTTGCTGCGGTCGTTGTCTTGTCGCACCCGCAAGCTTGTCGCTCATCGTGTCTTGCCGGGACGCGCGGCGCGTCGTGGCAAATTCTTTGTAATGCCTTGGTTGGCCTTCCCGGCAAGCTCCTCTTGCCAGGGCCTCGTCCTTCCTGGCAAGCTCCTCTTGCCGGAGTCTTGTCTTCTTAGTTAAAACACTTTGTTCTTGAATGGCATCAATAGGAACTATGGAGGATCTTGGCGGACACCCGGCAAGCCTTGCCGCGGGACGCTGCGACTGCCCGTGCACAAGTTCGGGATACTAAGGTACCCCTACTTTAGTACACCGACAGGAGCCCCCGGGCCTGGGCCACACACGGTGCCGAGCGCTGTTGGGCCAGGCCCAAAACAGGGCACGGGCACACGCGGCCTGGGTCCACACCAAATCTAACTCCGTATCCACCGCGCCCTCCCGTAACGGCACGCGTCAAACGCGGCGTCGTGGGAGAGATCGTGGGTGATTCTTTAATCGAAAAAGGCGTAACGTTCGCCTCCTCCTCTTTATAAGCAGAGGAAACAGGGGCCGTTCCCCCACCTTCACCACTTGCAGTTGCTTCCTCAGAAATCTCCGCCGCTCCCCTCCGCTTCTCAAAGACGAAAGAGAGCAGCGCTCCGCCGTCCGTCACCGCCGTCGCCGCCAACGCCCCCGCTCTCCCCCACCGCCTCCGCCATGGTTCCGAAGACTGGGAAGGGTGCGAAGTCGGCCGAGGCGCTGCGGCTTGAGGCGCTGCGCAAGGAGCGAGCATTTTCCCCCCCGAGCTCTCCGCGAAGGAGCTGCGGGAGTGGTTCTATCTCTTCTGTTCGACGGAGACGCGGGCGCATCCGCGCACGCAGGTACTCTCCGCCCAAGCTTCTACCTCGAAACGGTGTCCAAAAGGATACTACTTCTTTCCATTGTTCTTCTATTGTGGGCTCTGCCCGCCCTTTTCCGATTTCTTCTGCGACATTATGAACACATATGGATTCCATCTCCTTGATTTCACCCCCAACATTGTTCTGACCATGGCGGTTTTCGCACACCTCTGCAAGAACTTCGTCGGAATCCACCCAAATGTTGCCCTTTTTCGCCACTACTTCATGCCCCGGGCTGAGAAGGGAGAGCCCTTAGCTGGCGGGATCGCCTGGATCTCGAGGGTCGGCATGAAGGAGGTCTATCTGGAGGAGGAGCTCCGTAGCAAATGGGAGGAGTGGCGAGCGGAGTGGTGTTGGATTGTTGATGAGAAACCGCATCCATTCACCAATTTGCGCCAAACCCAAGTAGTGCGCGGTGGCGACTCGAGCGCCCTGGCGGCGGACGATGCTAGATTGAAGATCGCCACCACCCGGATCTTGCGGCTCAGGCTTGCTGGGCTCACGGTTGGTGCTGTTGGCGCGGACTTTCTTCGCTGCTGCATCGCCCCTCTGCAGGAGAGGGGGAGACCCGCCTGGTTGTTGGGGGGTCCGGCGGATATCATGAGGCTGCGCCCAGGCCTCAATTTTAACTTTACTGTCATGGAGTTGGATGGGACGCTGAAGGAGCTGTTCAAGCACGACCCCAACCATCCCGAGTGGTTCAGGCTGCCGCAGGGCGTCGTCCCATTGTGCAATAACTCCAGCTCGACCGCATCCGTGCAATGATGCCGGAGTGTGACTCGCATGGGATTATCCCAACTTGGCAGGAGCCCGCCGACGACGTCGTGCAGCAATTCTTCAACGACTTGGTGGAGGTGGCGGTCCGCGCCGACGAGCAGAGGCTTCTCACCCGCGACACCACTGATGATGAGATGCGGCGCATCACCACCAGGGCGGAGGAGGCGGCGGCAGCCGCCGCCGCGGGCGAGTTCGGGTTTACTTTGGAGGAGGCAGAGGCAGCCGAGGTGGCAAGCCTTGCCGACCGAGAGGATCTTGGCGGGGAGGTCGTTGGCGAGCGAGAGCCCGAAGCCGAAGCGAGCGAACCTGCCGGGGGCGCAAGTGGCCAGCCGTCTTCAAGCAACTTGCTGCAGACGGGGCCCTCAGTGCAGCCCCCAGCTCAACCAAGAAGGCGCCTCCGCAGGACCAGAGACACAGCAGGGCGGCAGACGGGCCAACAGCCGCCGCGCCGCGGGACACGCTCCACCGCGCCAAGCACCGTTGCCACGGGAGCATCTCACGCCGCACCGGCAACTGGGGCGGGGTCTTCTCGGGCCGCCGCTTCCAATCCTGCCGCAGTTCCCGCCAAGCGTCCAAGGGAGCCTACTCCTCCGCCTCGTCACGCCGAAAGGGTACCAGACTTTGATCTCTCCGCACTCAGCTCCGACGAGGAGGAAGAAGAGGAGGACGAGTAAGTCTTTTCCTTTTGTTGTACTTATGGTTCTTCAATTCTTGCTGTTTATTGTCTTGTTTCTGATCTGCTTTCTTCTGAACCTTGTTCCTTTCCAGGACTCTAGCCTAGAGAGCGGCGAAGAGGGCCAAGGTCCCCGTGGTCGTCATCGAGGACGATCCTGCTGTGACAGTAGAGGACGCGTCCGAGACCACCTTGTTGGACCCGCCAATCTCTCCCCGAAGCAGCCCCCAGCGCAGCCCCCAGCGTAAGTACATAACTTTACTTCCCGCAGTCGTGCGCGCCTGGGTGTTCTTTCCTTGATGATATCTTGATTGTGGGTTTGCTTGTGTAGGAGAAGAACAGGCCCATCAGGAACAACCAGAATCCGCTCCTGAGGTGTTATCTGCTTCGACTACGCCGCCAAGGGGTGATTCTCCGGCAAGGGAGCGCTCTCCGGCAAGGGAGAGGTCCCCAGCAAGGGAGGAGTCTCCGGCAAGGGGCAGCACCAGCGACCCTCCGGTGGTGTAGCCGATGACCATGGATCCCAGTACTGGTAATTTCCCTTGCTTGAAACTTCCCTTGGATTCTTCTTCTTCTGGTCTTCTTTTTTGGATATTTGCTTGACTTCTTCTCCCTCTTCCTGTCTTCAGATCCTCCCTCCACTGAACCGATGGAGACCGAGGCCACTGACGAGGAGAACGTGCGCGGCAATGTTGACGAAGCCGCTGCCACCGAGGAAGGGGCTGGCGCTGATGATCCTGTCGACGAAGAGGCCGCCAAGGCTGCTGGCGCTGGAGCTGGCGAAGGATCCGGCAATCATACTGACGACCCTGGGGCCGCAGGAGCGCAGGGCGCTACACCGACCGCCGATCCCTCCGCCGCTGACACAGCGCCAAGCTCCGAAGAGCCCCAGCCCGGCGCCTACTTGAAGGCCGGCGACAGTGTCTTCATCAAGCTCCCCTGGGCGTCAAGCTCCAGGGCACCGGTCGAGGGAGAGGCTTTTGACGAAGAAGTACTCGCCCCCGCTGGGCTGACGGTGGTTGACGCGCCAAGCAGCAGCAGCGGCGAGTCTGAGGAGGAGCAGCTGCTTCGGAAGTTCGTGTCGCTCTACCGCGCCCGACAAGCGAAATTGGAGTCTCGGGAAGCGCTTGTCGCGCAGGCGGGAGTGGACATAGAGAAGCACGCGGAGGAGCTCCAGGGCCGCAACCAAGAGGCCCTCCAGTCCATTGCAGAGGAGAGGGCGCAGCTCATCGAGGCGCGGAAGGCTTTTCTCCTCGAGAAGGCCGAAGCCGAAGAGCAGCAACGGATCGCCGCCGAGGAGATGTCCGTGCGAGAAGGCGAGCTGACGCAGAAGAAGGTTAACTTGGACAGCTATGAGGAGGAGCTTGCCGCGCGCGAGGAGACACTTGGCGGAGCCCTCAAGGAAGCAAAGGATGCTGCTGCAGCTGCCGAGGCCGCCAAGAAGGAGCTGGAGGTGAGGGTGACGGAGCTAGAAGCCACCCTCAAGACAAAGAATGAAGAGCTTGCCGTGCTCCAGCGCGAGCGTGAGAAGGACGCCCTTGCCCACGGTGAGCTGCAGGGTCGTCTCTCTGAGAAGGGCAAGGAGCTCCTTCGACGAAAACCTCCAGCCCAGCGCCAAGCTCACTCTGTCCTTCAAGGGCATGGCGACGGCTCTCCAGCAACTCCGGGAAAGGATCCCAATGTAGCTGGCTGACGAGTCGCGCGCAATCTGCGCCAGAGTCTTCGAGAAGGTGCTGGTGAAGGTGCTCTTCCGCAATCCAGGCCTCAACCTCACCAACGTCCTCAAGAAGCTACCGGCGGGTGCTGATCTTGAAGAGCTCAAGGCCCTTGTCGCACCCATTGTGGACAAGGTGAATGAAGTCAGGAGGCTCGACGACGAACGCGTGGATTAGGCCGCCCGTTTTCTCCTTTCCTTGCCGCTGCCATTTATATTATGAGAATAATTTAGTCAGTGCCACGACAAGTTACCTTTGTAATATAACTTTATCTTGGGCAGTATTTGCTATATTATTTCTTTTTTACTTGATCCCTTCCTTTGTATGTTTTCGCCCTACGCTTTCAGGGAACTTGCCGGCGCAGGCACCCTTGCCGCGAGCGCTGAGTGCGGAACATCAGCAGCCTGCCGGCGGTGCTGCTTCCGGCAAGAAACCTTGTCGCAACTAGTCGCAGCACACTTAAGTCGTTGAGCGTACTCGAAACGAAGTAAGGGCGCAACTAGATGCGAGTCGGTTCCTCCGCGCACAGGTTTTCCATACAAAGCACGGTCGTTCAAGGAAGATAACTTAAGAAATTTTAAAACTGATTGTGCTCAAACTTTGGCAACTTAGCTTTTCTGTCGTTTGCGTCCCGGCAAGGCTATACTTCTTTGAACGACGCCTGGTCCACACCATTATCTTCTCCTACCCCCCCCCCCCCCGGTGAACTTGTGGGCGAAGGAACCTTCTTTTTAAGGAAAAGAAAGAAGAGAAAATAAAGATATGGAGCCTCAAGGCTCGTTATTGCTTACCGGGGGCAAGTGCTGCACAAAGTGTCAGATAATGCATGCAAAAAAGAAAAAAGGCATGAAATTTGACAAGATGTGCGAAGCACATGAGCTTTATTTAGGCACGGGATCTGCGCCCGGCTTTGTACAAAGGGTTACATGCAACAGCGGCAAGGCTTGTACAAAAGGTGGTTGCCGGAACAGGTTCCGACAACCGCGCCTTATGGGTAAAACTTACGAAGATGCTCAATGTTCCAGGAGTTGCTCACCGGAAAGCCATCTTCGGTCTCAAGGCGGACAGCACCAGGCCTAGTGACTCGCTTCACCCGATAAGGGCCTTCCCACTTCGGCGTCAACTTGTTGGAATTCTTGGCGGATTGAACACGCCGAAGAACAAGGTCGCCTTCCTCGAGACTCCTGGCATTGACTTTGCGGCTATGGTAGCGGCGCAAAGCTTGCTGATATCGAGCAGCTCGTACAGCAGCCTGAAGACGATCTTCCTCGAGGAGCAGCGCGTCATCTTACCGCAGCTGCTCTTGCTCAAGCTCATCATAAGCGAGCACTCGAGGTGATCCGTATACGAGTTCCGTGGGGAGAACTGCCTATGCTCCATAGACTAGAGCAAAAGGTGTCTGGCCAGTGGCTCGATTTGGCGTCGTCCTGATCGACCAAAGAACCACTGGCAGCTCCTCGATCCAATTCCTTCCGCACTTGTGCAGCCTATCAAAAGTTCTGGTCTTGAGCCCGCGCAGCACTTCAGCGTTTGCCCTCTCCGCTTGACCGTTGCTTCTCGGGTGAGTAACAGAAGCGAAGCAGACCTTGGCGCCAAAGATGTCATGGGAAACGAGCACCTATGGGGCAGGGCCCCTTTCGGTCCGGCAAGGGAGCGGAGGGCGCACGAAGAGCGGATCGAGGTGGAGCACGCGAGGGATTTTTACCTAGCTTCGAAGCTCTCCGGAGAGATAATACTCCTACTGCTGCTTTGTGATTGTATTCTGTTCTTGCTTGAGAGCGTGAGAGTGGTGTAGTTTCGAATGAGTCGAACCCCTTCTACGTTGCGCATGGGCCTCCTTTTATAGGCTAAAGGGGTCACCGACAGGTGGCAATGCAAGCAAGGGGACAAATGTAAAAAGGGTGGTTGGTACAACTGCCATCTACAGTGCACCCTACCTAACTCTGACGGCAGGGGACAAGAGCATTTAATGCCCATCCGCATCGCCTAAACAGTGCAGAAAAGCGACCGTTAGGGGCGCCACTGCTTGCCACGATGGCCTTCTCGTCATCTCCACTTGCCACCTCGCACCGCTTGGCTGCACAGCTTCCCGCCACGTGCATCTGGAATGGTTTCAGGGCGACACGTCGAAGGGTGTGCTGGAGCGTGGGCACAGAGTGGTGGCTTCACCGCGGCAAGCGCCTTGCCACGGTCGTTGTCTTGTCGCACCCGCAAGCTTGTCGCTCGTCGGGTCTTGCCGGGACGCGCGGCGCGTCGCGGCAAGTTCTTTGTCTTGCCGCGGTCATTGTCTTGTCGCACCCGCAAGCTTGTCGCTCGTCGGGTCTTGCCGGGACGCGCGGTGCATCGCGGCAAGTTCTTTGTAATGCCTTGGTTGGCCTTCCCGGCAAGCTCCTCTTGCCGGGGCCTCGTCCTTCCCGGCAAGATCCTCTTGCCGGAGTCTTGTCTTCTCAGTTAAAACACTTTGTTCTTGAATGGCATCAATAGAAACTATGGAGGATCTTGGCGGACACACGGCAAGCCTTGCCGCAGGACGCTGCGACTGCCCGTGCACAAGTTCGGGATACTAAGGTACCCCTACTTTAGTACACCGACAGTGGGCGGATGGGATGGCAGTGGGGAACCATGGCTTAGAGACGCGCTTGTCAGAAATGTGGGGTAAGTTACGAAAGTACCCCCCATCAATTTGAGGCGGTTCTTTCGGTGCAGGGGTACCACGGGCATTTCGCATGTCGGGATTTCACAGGAGGTGGGAGTTTTCGCGCGCGTTGTAATTTAGGAATAGCAAGGCGCGGGTTGAGATGGAGGGAGTTGTCGGAGCACAACGAGACAAAGATATATCTTAAATATTTCGGGCTAACAAGGCGCGGGTTGAAATTTCCGGACAAGCCTAATGTGTACTGTACCAAATCAATGCGCACTACAAATGTCATTCAAAACTTTGAATTCATGTTATGTTCAATTAAAATATTTCGCTACGTGTATAATGCATGCAACCTACTACTCAAATGAACGTTTTAGTGCATTCCAAACGTATATACTACCGCTTCAATATGAACTAAATTTGAATAAGATCTACAATAATGATTGTTGTGAGGTCAAATCATTTGAATTTTTTTCTCTGTTTTAATAAGATCTACAATCATCTTTATTGTCAAGTTAAACCATCGTTTGTGTATTATCTTCATAGCACACCACATGATCAGTATCGAGTTACATATGAACTATGTGTACTATATGAACTCGAACTAAATTTTTTGAATCCACTTTATTTTGATTTCAAATCACATTACATTTCTAGCTCTAGCTAGATCTTCATAATCTAAACCATGTCTCATATGTATAATGTGTTTATCACATTATGTATGGTGCCCCGCCCCCTACGCCTACAAGTATTTAGATGTGTGTTGCAAACACCACACATTACCACAGATTCAAATAAAATGTGAGAATGTTCGATATATAGTATTGTTTAGATTGCTCGATATTTAGTTGTAAGCTGCAAACGCCGCACATTATCACAAAGTCAAATAAAATGTGAGATTGTTTGACGTATAGTATGGTTTAGATTGTTCGGCATTTAGCTGTGAGTTGCAAACGCCATGCATTATCACATTATGGTATAACATGTGCATAGCACGTGTATCACCGCTGTATTCATGCATGCAATGTTTAAAACACTATGATCTCCTATTCAAATATATGAATCCGCTTTCATATCAAATAATGATCTTTGTTAGTCTCTTACACCCACACAGTCCTCTAACCTTTGTAGCTACCACTAACTTTCTCTCGTGCATGCACACGCCCTCCTCGCCCTCCCCCTCCCTCGGCATTCTATCCACCGGGCACATTCATTTTTTCCTTTAGGTCGTTCTCCCAGAGTCTCCACAACTCCTTTCCGACACACACTGATCGATAAACCCCTCCAGCGATGCCTGCCTACAACATACACACACACCTTCAATCTCCTCCTTTATGTGTCCTTGCCTTGTGTCTCTCATATGGTCAGACACACGTGTAAACTCTCACCCCTCTTTTAATCGATCTCACAACCGCACACTCCTCCCCCTATCCAACTAGTAGTTGGGCCTCTCGCACCACCTCCTAGCTCGATTCTCTCTGTCTATCCGTCTCGCTGGGCCTTATTTGCCTCTAACAAATGGACGTACACCGACCGATCTCTCGCTATACATATAGCCAGCTAGGTCCTTATAACTCGTTTTTACCCACACATCGATCGATCTACCTCATTAGTTGTGTCTCTCCCTTCCTCCGACAAACAACAATTGATCTACCGATCTAGGTAGGTTTGCTTACCAAACACATGGTTCCCCTTCATCTTCCATGGATGCGTCCCGACAGATCTATCACGCACAGGCAAACACATAAACACATCCCCACTCTTATTGATAACATTGCAGTTCCACCCTTAGTTTCTCTAGTAGGCCTCTCCCAACATCTCCGAGAAGCAACTCCATCACCCATCCAGCACTCTACCCCTCTCCCTCCCTCTCCCTCCCTCTCCCTCTCCTCTCTATCTCTGTCCCATCATATTTCCCGTCCTTCAGTTATGTATGGATGTCGACCAATCTCCCTCATGACATAGCTGGGTCTCTCCTTCTCAACACATATACGAGTCGTTCTACCTCTATAGTTAGGCCTCTGCCTACCCCTCCCCCACACACACCAATACATCAAGCGCTCTAATGATGTCTCCCTGCCACACACAAACTTAACATGTGTCCTCTAACGTTCCGGTAGGCCAGTCGCCCTATATCTTTGAATTGCACACACACACGCAATTTCGATGGCTCTCTTCATCGATCTCGCACCCACCCGTACTTGATCCTCTCTTCGACTCTATCGATATCTATGACCCCTCCCTCTCTTCTCGTGGATTGCCCGACTGTGGGGACCTCGACTCATAAGTCGAGATCACCAAATGCACGTGTACAGTGATCCTAGAGATCAATGCTCACTGAACACACAGAAGCTGAATAACAAGAGTCTTACATCCATACATACCGTTTTACACAAGTAGGACCATTATGGTCAAGTCTTGAGTGTATCATCGCAGCGGAAATCTTCAATAACAACTTGGACCCATGCCATCTGCCTTAACCCTACAGGCATTCTGACTGGGAAGCGTCCTAGCTCGCATGTTCGTCACCAAGGTAATCTTCATTATATCCTGTTCTTTCATGCCTAGCCAATAAAATAACCAGTGGCAAGCCAATGAGTACTTTGAATGTACTCGCAAGCAACCCATGTTTTGGTTCAAGATACAACAATGCATGATATAGGTAAATTTTTGCAGAAAGCTAGTTTTGAGTGCAATGACATGTTCAACAATTTATAAGACATGCATCAGGAGAATTAAAGTAACCATGAGGACAGGCTACAGATATCAACATAAATAGAGTGGGCACCAACCCAACTCAATCATGTCAAGTCTCTTGACTTGACCCAAGTAGTTTTATCAACACACACACACGGTTTGTAAAACTCTGGACGTAGTTTAAGTAGCACCGCCCAACTGTCCTTGACCATGGACACGACTATTCGAATAGTTTTACACTCTCCAGAGGTTGCACACTTTACCCACAAGATCCAGGGAACTTCCGTGTCATCCACGACCTGCGATACCTCAAGTACCCGGGGTAAGCACCCGATCACTACCTTTCCCTAGGTGACACTAACAAGGAGTCCACTCGTTGCTCCGTATCCTCACGATGTACATCATACGAGACTCACTCGAGATCGTAACATCCGAGAGGGGACACAACGGTGTATCCGGTGCCCTGTGAAAATATTCATGGCCGCCCTACCTGGCACGACCCCGTCCCGAGAGAGAGCACCAACTCTCCCCCGTCACTAGTAATGCGGGCTCCAAGCTAGTATCGGCCTAGGTAATCAATAATGCCCTTTCCCATACAAGGATAGAGTGGTTGCGTATGTAAGGTTGGGACAGTCGACAAATCTTAAATCTAATCCGTTTTCGAAAACAACACACACTTGCCTCGGTACACCACTTCATCATCAAGTGGTTACCTATCTCATCATCTCCCTCAGGCATAAGTGGCATCCGACGGGGTTTTCGAAAAGTCTTTTGAAAATGCCTTGTCTCCATTACCATGCATATACCCGTCCCTTTTTGTGTAGCATCTACTTTAGCATCCTATCTACTCCCACCGGCATAACCCTCATAAGAAGGTGGGGTCATGCACAATGCAAGTATCAACGAGGAAGTAACGGTGGCAAACCACCCCATGTGGTCATCACAGTATCATGTCTCCAATGCAAGCAATAAGAGTGCTATATGACATTCATAAAAAGGGTTTCATAGACATGGTCAAAGGGCTGCTTGCCTTGGTCTTCAAGTTCTTCAAATCCTTCTCCTTCTTCTTCTTTAGCAACTTCGTCTAATACGGGATCTAACCATCGCAAGAAAATAACGAGAAAATAAGGCAATAGTAAAACAGAAAAACCAAAGTGCTCAGAAAAATGTCAACTTATTTTTGTTAAATACTAGGGTGAAAACTAAGAAGGGGAAAATTCCTAGTTTTGGATTTGGAGTAGCAGAATAGAAGAAATGGATTTTCAGAGGGGTTTAAATATATTCAAATTTGAATTTGAATATGAACAGTACATAACAGTTGGTTGGTCATGAATGAAAGTTATACCATTAAATAGGTGGGATTTTTTGAAAAATATGGGAGTTGGAATTATTGCATTTGGATGAATATTTAATCCTGTGGAATATTTGCAAATTTGACAGAAAAGAAAAAGGAAAAGGAGAACTGTGCCTGCTGGGCCAGAACAGCCGCAGTGCAGCAGGCCCAGCCAGAGAGGCGGCCCAGCGCACTGGTGCACGCGCACGCGCCAGGTTTAAACCTGACGGGCGGGGCCCAGGCGTCAGCGAGAGAGAGAGGGGGCGATGGAGGGGAGAGGCTGACAGGCAGGGCCCGCCTGTCATCCCTAACCCTGCGACAGAGGGCCGGCAAGCTCACCGGCGACGTTTCCGGGCACAGCGGGGTGAGTTGATGGCACCATTGGGCTCCTCGTCGTGTCGCCGTTCGGGTGGTCCTAGAGTTGGCCGGAGGGCAGCAATGGTTCACCGGTGATGAGGTTCGCGGCGGAGGAGCGTCGGGCGTTGATGGCTCCAGCTGTTTCCAACTTCAAAATGAGCGGGAAAGAGGGGGAATCGATCGGTGAGCTATGGGCATTCTAGAGAAGCAATAAAGAGGGCTGGGGGTGGCCTATATCGTGAGATCGACGGCGACCTGATGCGGCGGAGCTCGAGCTCGATCTCAAGCTCGGGGCTTCTGGAGATGAACTGGGGTGCGGGGGGGCTAGTTGGAGTGGGATAGGACAAGTGGTGGTGAGGGAGAGGTTCGGGGAGGCCTTTAAGTAGGCGAGCCATGGCTCACCGTGGACCCGTGCGCCGGCGAGGTCATTGTCATTGCTGTGGGTCACGGGGGCACGCGTGGGCATGTCTGGGGTGCTCGTGGGTACGGTCCAAAGCGAAGGAAGGAAGGGAGAGGAAGCAGGAGGGGCCAGAGGTGCCGCACGTGTGAGGCCGCTCATTGGAGCTCTCGGGCGGCCGGTGCGCATGCGAGCAAGGGCAGAAGAAGGGAGAAGGAGGAGGGGGACAGAGGCGTGGCATGCTGAGGACGTCGAGGAGCATAAGCTGGCGTGAGGGGGAGAGCCGAGGTGGCCGGAGGTGCCTGGAAGGAGGCGGCTACAGTGTGGGAGCGCACTGTAGCATGCTCCAGAGCACCCAAATGGCCGGCATGGCCATTTTCTATGCAATGTTGGCGCGGCCAAAGATGTCTGGTAGCTCTAGGGGGATGTAAAGAAGAGGGGAGGAGCATTGGATGCCCTGGGGAGCCAGTAGGAGAGGAGTGGGGTTGAGAGAGAGAGGGAAAGGGGTTGTCCAGAGGGGTAAATGAGGATGTTTCACCCTTCAATCATTGAGTTGAGGCTAGGGAAGAGTTACTGCAGGTGCAAGGGGACTCTGAGGGGCTGTGGTAAAAAGTTGAGGCCATGGAGAAGAGTGGAAGTGGTCAAAGCAGGGGTTTTAGTAAAATGGCAGAAGGTGTTTGTTGCTGGTTTGGGCAAGAATACGAACTCCTCTTGTCATGAGGCTTGACAGGGTCAAATGGCATGAGAAACTAAGAGGTTCCACCAAGATTGAGTCCATTTGGGAAAAGTTGCCAATGCAACTTTTGTAAACCCTAGAAATCAGCAGAAATGGACTCTCCAAGATTTAGTCATGCAAATCTGTTCTCCTTGATGCACCACTTGGTGTAGTGTCATCATTTGAGGTTATGAACATTCTGACAAAAGTTGAGATCAAAAGGAGAAAGTTTCCAGTGTAGAGTTGTTCAAATTTGGTTCTGGACAGGAAGGGTTTTGGGGCACTTTGATCAATATAACATTTCTCCAAATATATCTAATGGGTTTATTGGAACCCTATATCTAATGGGTTTCAAATATATCTTCTGAAATATTTTTCACGCCCCAAATCAAGTACTTGTAGTGCAAACCTCAATTCAGGGGTTTTTGGAAAACTAATTTCAGAAAATACTATTTGGCCAAATTATTTTTGTACGAAAATACTATAACGCTCTATACACATGGCATGATCATTGGGCAGAAGCTTGGGGCAAGGAGATGAGGTATAGAAGGTGGAGTTGTGTTAACTTTAAAGAGCATTTGAAAACACAGAGAGAAAACCAACTCAAATAAAAAGTCAAATATTGCAAAAGTTTTTGTCAAACCACACTTTATCATGATATATCATCTTAAGTGTTGTGCCATGAAAATCAGGGTGTGACAGACCTACCCCCCTTACAAGAATCTCGTCCCCGAGATTCCCAAACTAGGCGCGGAAAGGGATACAGAAACTTGGATCTGGGGTAGTCTTCACGTCCTCATACTTCTTCTACTTCCGTATAGTGCTCCATTGAGCTTGAAGTACTTGATGGTGAGGCTTCGTGTATGATGCTCTTCTTGATCCAGGTTGCTAATGGGTAGCTTGCGGTAGGTTAGATTGGCTAGGGGGTCGATGGCTCGGTGGTCAATGCCCTCGTAGAGATCGGGCAAGTTAGGAAGTTGGAAACACTTCCGGGGTTGTGATTCATGGAAAGCTTTGTGCACAATGGGTGACTCAGGTGGTAACTCTAGCTGGTAGCCATCTACTCTTCGTCTTGAAGTGATCTCGGAGGGGGTTGTTAAATCTTGGAGTGATCTCGAAGGGGGCCGATGAATCTTGGTGTGGGTCTGTTTGTCATGGAAATGCTTGGTTCCTTAGAGAGGAGTGGTTTGTAGATACGCACGGGCTTCAACGAGGAAGTTCACTTCTTGTCGATGGCGGTTGACATAGTTCTTCCTCCTAGACATGACAATCTTCAGATGTTCCTTGACCAGCTCAACGATTCTTCTTCCGTCTTCGGGTAGACAAGTATGTCATCAAAGAAAGATGACAACTAACTTGTCCAAGCTCTTCTCGTCCTAGGTCCAAAGCCCATGGTCATGATCCAAACATGTTGTGGCTTGGTAGGGCTTAAGTGTTTCAAGGATTCTAGGGTGCGAGTGAATGTTTATCATCTTATCCTTGAGCACAGTTTCTGAGATGCCAATTGTTCTACCTAGTCCTTTAAACAATTCACATCATATCACCGTTAGCATCATCTCCTATAGGTCAACTATAGGACCTTGAGAAGAGGTGTCTAGAGGGCGGGGATTAGACACTAAGTACCAAAGTTGCAGTTTTTAAGTTTCTTTAAGTTTAAGTGGAGTTTAGGCACAATCTCAACATTCACAATACATATCAAGCAAGCATGCAAAGAGTATATGAGCAGCGGAAAGTGAAGCATGCAATTTGCAAGAAAGTAAAGGGAAGGGTTTGGAGGATTCAAACGCAATTGGAGACACGGATGTTTTTGGCGTGGTTCCGATAGGTGGTGCTATCGTACATCCATGTTGATGGATACTTCAACCCACGAAGGGTAACGGCTGCGCGAGTCCACAGAGGGCTCCACCCATGAAGGGTCCACGAAGAAGCAACCTTGTCTATCCCACCATGGTCGTCGCCCACAAAGGACTTGCCTCACTAGCGGTAGATCTTCACGAAGTAGGCGATCTACTTGCCCTTACAAACTCCTTGGTTCAACTCCACAATCTTGTCGGAGGCTCCCAAGTGACACCTAGCCAATCTAGGAGACACCACTCTCCAAGAAGTAACAAATGGTGCGTTGATTATGAACTCCTTGCTCTTGTGCTTGAAATGATAGTCTCCCCAACACTCAACTCCCTCTCATAGGTTTTGGATCTAGTGGAAAGAAGATTTGAGTGGAAAGCAACTTGGGGAAGGCTAGAGATCAAGAGTCATATCGTAGGAATGGAATATCTTGGCCTCAACACATGAGTAGGTAGTTCTCTCTTAGAAAATGTATGCTGGAAGTGTAGGTTCAGTCTGATGGCTCTCTCCACGAATGAAGAGGAGGTGGAGGGGTATATATAGCCTCCACACAAAATCTGACCGTTACACATAATCTACCAAACTCGGTGGGACCGAATCATTAAACTCGGTCAGACCGATTTAGCAAATAATGTGACCGTTCGGGTTTTCAGTGAGACTGAAATGCAACTCGGTGAGACCGATTCGGTAAGGGTTAGGGCATAACGTAATCTCGGTAAGACCGATTACACAAACTCGGTGAGACCGATTTTGGTAATAAGCTTTCCAGAGAGTTGGTCAGGAAAACTCGATGGGACCGATTAATCAAACTCGGTGAGACCGATTTTGGTAATAAGTTTTCCAGAGAGTTTGCATTGTAATCTCGGTAGTACCGATTGCTCAAACTCGGTGAGACCGATTTTGATAATGGACATACACAGAGAGACTACAATCCCATCTCGGTGAGACCGAGATCCCTATCGGTAAGACCGATTTGCTTAGGGTTTGTGGCAGTGGCTATGACTTATGGAATCGGTGGCGCCGGATAGGAAGAATCGGTGTGACCGATTTTGGCTTTAGGTTTTAGGTCATTTGTGGAAGTGGGAAAGTAGTTGAGGGTTTTGGAGCATATCACTAAGCACATGAAGCAAGAGGCTCATTAAGCAACACCTCATCCCTCCTTGATAGTATTGGCTTTTCCTATAGACTCAATGTGATCTTGGACCACTACAATGTAAAATGAAGAGTCTTGATCTTGAAGCTTGAGCCAATCCTTTGTCCTTAGCATCTTGAAGGAGTTCCCACGTCCTTTAGTCCATGCCACTCCATTGTTGAACTTATCTGAAACATACTAGATAAAAGTGTTAGTCCAACAAGAGATATGTTAACATTAATTACCAAAACCACCTAGGGAACACTTGTGCTTTCAATCTCCCCCTTTTTGGTAATTGATGACAACATACATCAAAGATTTAGATAAGGATATAAAGAATAGCAAGTAAAGCTTTGAAAAGACATGTAACAAACATAGGCTCCCCCTACATGTATGCAATCATGTGAATATGGAATGTAGAAGCATGTGAGAGCATAAACATGATAGAGCAGGCAATGTGTTACATGTATCTTGGCCATATGCATCAGAGCAAAGAATGTCGAAGAAAATACCTTCATGCTCATGAGTCCTTCTTGCAAACAATATGTACATCAGCAAGAATTCCTCATACACATGATTGTGATACATATACTTACCTTGTAGTCTTGAGTTGTCTTAGGATGAAATGAATCTGTGTAAACAAGGTTAGATAACACAGATACATCTACTAGCCAGAGCAAACAGAAGAAACCACAAGAATACCAAGACTGGGATGACATGTAGAGAGTGAGTACTAAGTACCACATTGGATTAGACATGTCCCCAAGAGTAAAGATATGCAATGAATTTAAATGATTTCTTTCCCTTAGATGTCTTGCTCCCCCTGAATCTAGCATGGGATACTGGGAGAAGATAGGGAACAGAAAATCAGAGCTGAAAGATATGAATGATGATCAGAGCTGATAGATATGAATGATGATCAGAGCTGATGCATGCTAATGCAAATAGGCACAACAGAACACATGAACATGTCTCTCCCCTCAAGAAGACATGTGAACATCACTCCTCTTGAACACCAAGCATCTGGGATCCTTGAGAAATACTTTCTACCTAAGTATTCTCTCCCCCTGGAGATCTCTCTCTTCCCTTTGAGGGTCTCTCCCCCTAGAAGGTCTCTCTCCCCGTTAAGAAGATGATAAGCTTTGATGCTTTCTCTCTTTTCAAATGATAAGCTTTGATGTTCTCTCTCTCCCCCTTTGACATCAATTTCCAAGAAGGGTCTTCTGGAATCTATCGAATGGGTTTGGTCCTTGAGACACAGAACAAAGCAAATACTGAAAACTGTGATGCTTGTAGAGGACAAGATTCATTGAGTGGAGCTGGATCAGAAGAAACACAGAATTATGTGGCAAACTGTTTTTCCTGTTATGAAATCGGTGACACCGAATGGCATGCTTCGGTTGGACCGAAAGGATTCGGTTGGGCCGAAAATAACGAATCGGTGAAACCGAGTTCATTGCAGAGAAAACACTTGTCACCTCAGCTCACTAGACTAGTAAGATCTCACAAAGATTTGCAAGGAATTTACTGAAAGATGTGCAATGAATTGGAATGCAGAAAATGCAGAACAAACAGAAAGAAGGGAATCTAGATGAAGCCTTTTTTTGAAAGGGAAAACAAATATGCATGAGACAAATGCAATAACACAGAAAAGAACACAAGAGAACTTCACCTAGAGATGGTCGGCGACAAAGTCACCTATGTTAGAGTATATTGACTTAGGAGTCAAGTGAGATCACTTGATCATAGGTCATACTCATCGTTTAAGCTCAAAATGGGGCTACCACTTTTACATAATGCATTGATGTGTTCACACCATTAGGGTTGCTTTGACTCAATTTTTAGAGTTAAGCTCCCCCTAGATGTGAGATCCCCCCTTAGAGGGATGAACTAACCTTGGGTTTTGTCGATGATGACTTCATGTAGGTGTTGAAGATGTAGATGCTCAATGTTGATGTAGATCATTTGGAGCAATCCTTTGGAGTGAGTTGCACATTCAACTTACCTACATGGGTTAGTCCCACAAGGAACAAACAAGAATATCCATAGACATAGAGTGAAGCACACACAAGATGATGTCCATGAAATCATTAGGTTACCTTGTCCCTTGCCTTACCAACATGAGGGTTTGTGACTCCTTGAACTAGTGCAAGATGTGGAAGTTGATTGCACTTGTTCTTTCCAAAATGATTTGAGTGAAGAATGTTGGCAGAGTCACCCTCAAGAACTCTCTAGTTCTTCTTCTTCGGGATCCACATCATCTTGATGGGAATCCTTGGAGTTGTAGTTGTACTTGATGAAGTAGAACTTGACGTAGTCTTGGGAACCCACTTGAACGAGGCTTTAGGTGCTTTTTCAAATGCATCAATCTCTTCTTGAAGCTTGTCCTTGCCTTTGTTCTTGTGGTCTTGTGGTGGAAGATCATCTTGAGCTTGTGTTCCCTTGAAGGAAGTAGGATCATACTTCTCTTGTTGAGGAACAAACTTCATTTTGGGGTATTGATATTCTTCCCACTCAACTCCATTGGCATTGAACTTTCGTTAAAAACCAACACCTTGATTCTTCCGGTGCCTTCCTTGCTTGCGTACAATTTCCTCGAATTGCTTACTCCCGGCAAGGCTCTTGTAAACACCTTTCTCTATAATTCCCTTCAATAAGCTATTTTCTTGCTCAAGTGTAACTTGGCTAATAGAATCATTAGTGGAATCAAGAGAACTACTAGAAGCAACAATATTGGATTTGACATTATTATTGTTACTACTAGAGGAAGTATCTTTCTTGTACTTGTTACTAGACTTGACTTGAGGCATGTAAGTAGATAAGAGTAAACGCTTGGCGATGTAAGAAGAACTTTTCTTGCGAAGATCATCATTGATTGCTTTTAAGAACTCATGCTCTTGCTCAAGATTGAGCTTTTCAAAGCGTAACTTCTCATGAGCCCTTAAAAGTTCTCGATGATCTTCGTAGATAGTTTCATGAGCTAACTTAAGAGAGTTTAGTTCTTTAGTTAGAAGCTCAATCTTCTCCTTATCATTGTCATTCGTTTTATCTTGATTAGCATGATTAATTGATGTTTCATCATAATATTCATCACTAGAGTTGTCAGCAAGTAAATCATCATCCACAAGCAAGTCATCTTAATCAATATTGAAATCAACATACTCAGGATGTGTTACCTTTGGACCTTTGGCCATGAAGCATCTTCCAACACCTTCATTTGGTGAATCAAATATGTCGTAGGAGTTGGTCGACACAAGTGCTAGACCGGCAACACCTTCATCTTGAGTATATTCGGAGTCGGAGTGATAGCTTCTCTCGGAGTGATTGTCGGAGTCGGAGCCGGAAACCCATTCACCAACATGATCTTGATGTCTTCGTTTTGTGTAGCTCCTTGATAACTTGTCCTTCCTTTCCGAATCCTTGCTTCTCCGTGAGGGTCTTCGTTCATAACGATCATCTCTACTCCTCCTCTCTCTTGGTGGTGATTCTTCTCTTTTGCTTCTTCTTCTTGGAGAATCTTCTCTTCTTTTGTGGGGTGCCGTACACTCATTGGAATGGTGTCCGGGTCTCCCACAATTGTAGCAATTGCACTCTCGACTAGATGATCTCTTGTCATTGTAAGACCTAGACTTGGAGCTTCTTTCCCTGCTTCTACTCTTGTAGAATTTGTTGAAGTTCTTCACCATTAAGCTCAATTCTTCATTGAAGGTTTGTTTCTCACTTGATGATGTGGGGGCTTCACTTGAGGCTTTGTAAGCACCACTTGACTTGTTGTGAAGTTCCTCGTTATCCTTGAGTGGCATCTCATGAGCAACAATTCTTCCAATGACTTTCGTTCGCTTGAGATCTCTGTAGTTTGGCATCATTTTGAATCAATGTGCACACGGTATCATACTTTCCATCCAATGCTCTTAAGATCTTCTTGATGATGAATTTGTCGGTCATCTCTTCACTCCCTAAGCCGGCAATCTCATTTGTGATAAGAGCAAGCCTAGAGTACATTTCAGCGACACCTTCACCATCCTTCATTTTCAACTTGTCAAGCTGACTTTGGAGCACATCCAACTTGGATTCCTTGACGGACTCGGTACCTTCATGCATATCAATCAAAGTATCCCAAATTTCATTTGCATTCTCAAGACGGTTGATTTTGTTGAATTCTTCGGGGCACAATCCGTTGAAGATGATATCACAAGCTTGAGCGTTGTATTGCAGCATCTTCAATTCTTCCGCATTAGCTTCACGGTCTGGTTCTCTCCCATCGAAAAATTCACCTTGCAAGCCAATACAAATAATTTCCCAAACGGCGGGGTTATGTCCAAGAATATGCATTTTCATCTTATGCTTCCAACTAGCAAAATAAGTACCATCAAAGTAAGGACCTCTACGTTGATAATTTCCCTCGCTAGACGCCATACTCTCCTAGGTTGTGAAACCAAGGCTATGACCACGAAAAGCTATGGAAATCGAAGCAAATGGAGACCAAAGCTCTGATACCACTTGTAGGACCTTGAGAAGAGGTGTCTAGAGGGGGGGATTAGACACTAAGTACCAAAGTTGCAGTTTTTAAGTTCCTTTAAGTTTAAGTGGAGTTTAGGCACAATTTCAACATTCACAGTATATATCAAGCAAGCATGCAAAGAGTATATGAGCAGCGGAAAGTGAAGCATGCAATTTGCGAGAAAGTAAAGGGAAGGGTTTGGAGGATTCAAACGCAATTGGAGACACAGATGTTTTTGGCGTGGTTCCGATAGGTGGTGCTATCGTACATCCATGTTGATGGAGACTTCAACCCATGAAGGGTAACAGCTGCGCGAGTCCACGGAGGGCACCACCCACGAAGGGTCCACGAAGAAGCAACCTTGTCTATCTCACCACCGTCGCCCACGAAGGACTTGCCTCACTAGCGGTAGATCTTCACGAAGTAGGCGATCTACTTGCCCTTACAAACTCCTTGGTTCAACTCCACAATCTTGTCGGAGGCTCCCAAGTGACACCTAGCCAATGTAGGAGACACCACTCTCCAAGAAGTAACAAATGGTGCGTTGATGATGAACTCCTTGCTCTTGTGCTTGAAATGATAGTCTCCCCAACACTCAACTCTCTCTCATAGGTTTTGGATCTGGTGGAAAGAAGATTTGAGTGGAAAGCAACTTGGGGAAGGCTAGAGATCAAGATTCATATGGTAGGAATGGAATATCTTGGCCTCAACACATGAGTAGGTAGTTCTCTCTCAGAAAATGTATGCTGGAAGTGTAGGTTCAGTCTGACGGCTCTCTCCATGAATGAAGAGGAGGTGGACGGGTATATATAGCCTCCACACAAAATCTAACCGTTACACACAATCTACCAAACTCGGTGGGACCGAATCGTTAAACTCGGTCAGACCGATTTAGCAAATAATGTGACTGTTAGGGTTTTCGGTGGGACCGAAATGCAACTCGGTGAGACCGATTCGGTTAGGGTTAGGGCATAACGTAATCTCGGTAAGACCAGTTACACAAAGTCGGTGAGACCGATTTTGGTAATAAGCTTTCCAGAGAGTTGGTCAGGCAAACTCGGTGGGACCGATTAATCAAACTCGGTGAGACCGATTTTAGTAATAAGTTTTCCAGAGAGTTTGCATTGTAATCTCGGTAGTACCAATTTCTCAAACTCGGTGAGACCGATTTTGATAATGGACATACACAGAGAGATTACAATCCCATCTCGGTGAGACCGAGATCCCCATCGGTAAGACTGATTTGCTTAGGGTTTGTGGCAGTGGCTATGACTGATGGAATCGGTGGCGCCGGATAGGAAGAATCGGTGTGACCGATTTTGGCTTTAGGTTTTAGGTCATTTGTGGAAGTGGGAAAGTAGCTGAGGGTTTTGGAGCATATCACTAAGCACATGAAGCAAGAGGCTCATTAAGAAATACCTCATCCCTCCTTGATAGTATTGGCTTTTCCTATAGACTCAATGTGATCTTGGACCACTAAAATGTAAAATGAAGAGTCTTGATCTTGAATCTTGAGCCAATCCTTTGTCCTTAGCATCTTGAAGGAGTTCCCACGTCCTTTAGTCCATGCCACTCCATTGTTGAACTTATCTGAAACATACTAGATAAAAGTGTTAGTCCAACAAGAGATATGTTGACATTAATTACCAAAACCACCTAGGGAGCACTTGTGCTTTCATCAACTCCAATCATCACTCATGCCATTTATATCCTCATGGCTCCTGGGAAGAGGTCTAACAAAATCATATATGTCTACGATCCCCAAAATCATATGTTTGGCTATCCCTATGTAAAAATCAATGGGTAGAGCATACAAGCTACTAAGCTTCAATTAAACATGATAATCCAAGTGCTCAGCCCATTCTTCCAAGGTCCAAGGTAGTGCATCTCTATCCTAAGGAAACATGTCATAAGCCACTCCAAGATCTTGTTTCCTTCCTATGAATCAACCCCAACAGCCCATTAACTTCCATCAATCACTACATAATCCACTTAATTCTACAAATCCAATGGTTAAGGTGTTCCACATGATCTCCTAAGGTTCCTATAATCCCCAGATACTTGAAAGGGCTATTTTTGCTATAGTCAGTCCACCGATTCCCATTGTCATGGTTAAGTAAACTCCAAGGTCAAGCTCATACAGATTCCCTAAATAAAGCCCGACAATTAACCCAATCTCCTAGTTTATCATGCACCGAGAAACATGGTCTCATGTTCAAGATCTTCAGTCCAAAGCCAATTTACTCCAAACCATGTAAAATTACTCTACATCCATACTCCACTAGGGTAACCTATTTAATCCAAATCTCATGTCCAACGAGGAATCCTACATGTTTCCCTCAAGTTATTTACGTAATATCAACTGTCTCCTATCAATATCATCTGATCAAGTCAAAATCCTTGCTCTTCCAGGAGTTTCAGCTTGCAATCATAATTTTCCTATAAATCCAATTTACTCAGGGGTAATGAAAGCTATGCTACTCTATAATCATGATCCCACCAAGTTCATCTACCAACATGATAGCCTCATAATCCACCAAATAGTCTCGGATGATTCCTCAAAGTCGTTGATATAAACTCATCAAGTCATTTGTCCTCTGTTCATATATCCTCAAATTGGTCTTCTCTATGGCATCGTCAGTTTTGGTGCTATCTTAGGATGATAATGTGTTCGTTCACTATGTCCACTAGTTCGATAATTAACCCAGTGATAAGCAAGGTTACGGAGGCTCAACAGGTTCTCTTGCAATTCTGTGGGTTAAGCACATGGTTAAGGATTCGAGTTGGGGTATCTTATGAAGTCTTGAAGGGTCTAGGAATGGGTCTCTAATCTTGAGGGGTAAACATAACTCTACTAGGCTGCTCTTGGTCGAGGAGGCTGCAGCAAAAGTCTCCAGTGTTAGATGGTCGCCGAAGTAGAATCCTTGGTGTACCTTGTCTTGCCAGTCTTCAGTTGAGGATAGAGGGATGAGAGGGAAAAGTAGTATAGATGGGGATGCCTAAAGGGGGTGCAAAGAGGGCCAAACAAAAAAAACAAGGTGAGGAAGGTGATATAGTCGCATACTTGTCGCTTAGGGCAAAAGTGCGACCTATATCAAAACACAAACAAATAAAAACAAGCAACACACAATCATGGTTCTATTTGAACCATCATACGGACTCGACTGCGCATAGGGGGTACACGACTCATCCTACCCTAGGGATTCTCGGACTCAGTAGTCGTGCCTGGCCTCATGCAGTCTTCTGAGTTTTCCTCAGGTGTTGCTATGTCTCTTGTAGTTGTTCGATGAAACAATCCGGGTTGAGCGTGAAGACTCTTCAACAACTTCTCGCCTTTTGAAGTGATGGGGTGAAGGTGGCTCCTGGTAACTGGCATTGACTTGGTCTTCTATTGTCTTCTTAATCACAACGATCCCTTCTTGTCTTCTAAGCCGTCGATGGTACCAGGTAGGTAATCCTTTATGAATGACATTATCAAGGCATAATAGAGGTCCATCACGTTGGTTACGTTGATGACAACATCGACACCAAGAGCGGAGGATGAGGAGAACCGTTTTCCTGCTCACTATGGTGAGGCGGACCAAATGGCTAGGTTCTCATCCATCGGTGGTTGCCAATACAACAACGATAGTGACAGGGTTACTCTATCAGCGATGTATATCATGATCTTGCATATTCTATGCCCTGATTATCGTAGGCTAAGGTTGCATCATCTTGGGGCATTGTCAAGGGTGTCACCATCTCCTGGGTCTTCATGTCCTCATTCCTCAAGGATGTATCTTCTGTTGGTATCGTCTTGTTGTGGTGTCGCCAATCTTGTGTTCGAGAGATGTGGGTGAATGTCTGGCAATGTCAGGACCCCGACTCAATGCCACATCGATCTAGCATGTAACACCTCATATCACTTTGCGGCCTCACGCACGGTATTCCCACGGGTGTCGCCTTACCTTTGCCCGCGACCGTTTGCGCCTTTTGGCACACGTATATGACAGTGTCGCTAGCATCCATATGATAAGGAGCCCGGGCTGACATGGCTAGTCGTAAACCCAAAGTGGAACAAACTTACAGGGACAGGCATCCATGACCCAACATCGAACGTGTCGGTCATCAGCGAGTGAATCCAGGCTGTAGCACTGGGCTAGTAGGACTCCGGTGAACCGGGCTGTAGCAGGCTAACAGGACTCCGGTATTCATCGCGTGACATTTCCCCGAAGGGACAGACACAGGAACGAAGAAGGACACATGTCGACCAGCCTAAGTGTTCCGAAGAAGTATCAAGCTACCATGGCTCAGTGGAAGCACTAGGAGACATTTCCCTGTAAGAGAGGCTACTAAGGATAAACAACTAGATAGTCAGATCCCACACATACCAAGCATTTCAATAACATACACACAATATGCTCGATATGTGCAAATACAACATGGCATCACAACATGACTCTACGACTCAAGTATTTTATTCAATAGGCTCCGAGGAGCGAGATATTACAAACATGGGTCTCTCGACCCAGCATTCAGAGCATACAAGTCAAAACACAAGCGGAAGCTTAACATGTCTGAGTACAGACATCTACAAATGAAAAAAGCTTGAAAGCCTGACTATCTACCAGATCCTGCCGAGGGCACAAGATCGTAGCTGAGGTATCAAGCTAAACGTCGAAGTCCACGTGGATCTACTAGTGAGACTGAAGTCTCTCTGCAAAAACATAAAATAGGCAAACATGAGTACAAATATACCCAGCAAGACTTACATCAGGACTATCTACATATGCATCATTATCAACAAAGGGATGGTGGGGTTTAACTGCAGCAAGCCAGCTTTGACTCGGTGGCTATCCTGAACTACGACTGCAAGTAACTCTTTTGAGGTGGCGCACACGAGTCCACATATTCACCATATCAATACACCACTATGGATCCGCTCCCGTCTCCCTACGAGAACGCCATCCATAGCACTCACACTTATCTTGCGTATTTTAGAGTATCCACTTTCACTTGTCTATGAACTGTTATAGGCAACCCAGAAGTCCTTTGCCGCGGACACGGCTATTCGAATAGATGATGTTAACCTTGCAGGGGTGTACTTCTTCATACATGTTTCCACCACTTAGCGTCTGCACACGACATGTGCTCGGCAGACTTCAAGCGAAAGCCGACGTGGGTGTACACCACGACCTACCTAAACACTCAAGTCTCTAGTCCAGGTTTATCGCCTATTCAGGTTCCATCCGCAGGGAGTCCGGCCGAAGTTTTCACATACGGCCCCGAACGATGTGTGCAGGGTTCCCGAGACACCAAACGAGCGCCCGGTACACTGTGCCACGTGCCTACCGCATCACAGCCCACCCCTCCGGTCAGCGCTGCGCACGGCCTCCAGCAAACTACAAACACCAGAAACTACTTGCAACTCCTGGAAAGAGGACAAGGGTGATTAAGAAGTCGAGCGGGGTCATATTTCAGGGCCCAATGCATGGTAGTAGCTGAATCATGGATCACAAACACATAACTCAGTTCCTGAGGACGGCTTCAATGAGACAACCCACCATGTACTCCTACATGGCCTCTCACCGATACCTTTACCAAATCGTGTTCACACACTTAGCTCACACACAGTAGGACATGCTCACACACCTCTGATTCATCCCGGATGAATCAGACCTGACACAACTCTAAGCAATAGCAGGCATGACAAACAAGCATGAATCAGTAGGCACATCAGGGCTCAAACAACTCCTACTCATGCTAGTGGGTTTCATCTATTTACTGTGGAATGACAGGTCATGCAAAGGATAAAGGGGTTCAGCTACCGCAGCAAGTAACAGATGGATTGTTGTTGTCCTAATGTAGTAAAAAAGAGCAGGAGTGAGAGAGTGGGATTGTATCAGAATGAACAAGGGGGTTTTGCTTGCCTGGCACTTCTGAAGATAATATAGTTCTTCATCGGTGTCATCGAATAATCGTCGGAACCACGTCTATTGAGAGGGAACAAGCACCGACAAACAAAGAAGAAGCACAATCAATGCAATGCACAATATGATGCATGATCATGACATGGCAATATGATGTGGTTTGAGCTAATGCAACTAGCAGCAAGTTAAATGAAGTTGTTTTGAACCCTAGGTTCAAATTCAAACTCCATATATGTCATTTCAAATGCCATTAATTAAAATTGTTGTATACAACAGCTTTAAGTTGTTCTAACATGCATGAAAATGGTACAGATGGATAGATTGTATTTTTCTGATCATTTTGCATATATAAATTATTTAATTTGGAGTTACGGTTGATTTTCTATGATTTTTAGAAGTTTAGGCAATTTTCAGGATTTTCCTGTATTAAAATAAATCCAGAGAATAGCTTATTGCGTCGGCATGACATCAGTGTGACATCAGCAGGTCAACACGCCAGGTCCAGGTCAAACCTGACCAGTGGGACCCGTACGTCAGTGTCTCAGGCTGGTTTAGGTGGATGGCAAGTGGGACCGGTCAACGGCCACGTCAGCGAGGTCAACGCCGACGCGTGGGGCCACTGTGTTTAGATTAATCTTAATCTATTCTTGTTAGCTGGTTAGTTAGGTAGCGGGGCCCGCATGTCAGTGAGAGTGTGGGTTAACTAGCAGAGTCATTAACTGCTAATGACGGTGCCACGTCGACGGCTAAACGCCGGTGCTAAGCACAGCACGACGGCGTCGCCCGTCTGGCCAACTCCGGCGACGAGAGATCACGCGGCCGGGCGCGTTGGATCTCCCGTAGCTGGGCGCATCTGATGGTGGTGGTGGCTGGACAAGGGTTGGTCTGTGGCGGCGCCGGCCATGACAACAGCGCCGGCCGGAGTTCGAGATAGCGCGGGCGCGGGGCTGCAGTACTCGGGCGAGCTTACGGAGTGGCTAGGCAGCCTCCTAGAGGCGCCAGGAGCATATCAGTACCCCCAGAGCGAGCAGGAGAAGCTCGGGAGCATGGGCTCACCGGTCATGGCGGACGGCGGCCTCGGGTGATCTCAGGGCTGCGGCTAGAGGGCGAAAATGACGCGGGGAGGAGAGGGAAAAAACAGCGGAGCTCACAGGGAGGTCGTTGAGCAGATCAGTGGGCTCGGGGGCGACCGGAGCGAGGCGAATCGACGAACAGCATCCGACGAGTACCAAGGTTGAAGACGACTAGATGGTGATGATGCAGGGACTCCAGCGAAGCGTGGCTCGGTGGGGAGGGCGTGGGCGTCGCGGCGGAGGTCTTGGACAGCACGGGCAGGCGACGGGAGAACGGTGGACGCGGTGCCAGTGAACGGCGGCGACGGCTTCGCTCTGCTTCGGGAGAGAGAGCGAGGGAGGCGAGGCAGGGAAAGAGTGGAGCGGTCGAGGGGTCCATGGGGTCTGCGTGGAAACGCCAGAGGCGTCCAGGCCCTCGGCGTCAAGCAGGAGGTGACGCATGGCGGTGCGTGCGCGTCGGGCACGTGCCTGTAGTCCTCCTGGCGGGAGGTCGGTGATGACTGGCAGGGGCCAGTGGGCTGGGCCTCTGCTGGGCCATGGTGGGGCGCCAGGTAAGTGGCCCAGGTAGGCTCTCTCTCTCTCTCTCTCTCTCTGGTATTCCTATTTTTAGTTTCTGTTTTTCTATTATTCTGTAGTCATTAGGGCTTTACTAAAAATACCAGAACATTTTCAAAAATCCTGAAGATAATTGTGGGCTCTGTTTGGATTATTCCTAACAGCCCTCACTTAAGTTTAGAATTAATTGAGCACTTAAAATAATATATAGCATTTAAATGCCCAATTGCAAATAGCATATGATTTAAATCAGAGCCCAATATGTCCTGCAAAAATATAAACCATTTTTGGTAGATGCTTCCACCTCAAACCAGAAATGTTGAACATTTTTAGAGGGCATTTTGAGTTCAATGAAAAATATTTTATTTTGACCCTAGTTGAATTCATTTGGTGCTAGGGTTTAAGCATCCCCATTTCAAGTTTAATTAAAAATGACAATGATGCATGGATGCAATGCCACTAATTACAAGAAGATTTCTAGGGCTGTGACAACTCACCCCCACTAAACAAGAATCTCGTCCAGAGATTCAAGATGTGAGGTAAGAAGACAGAGGGGGTACTAGACCAACACAATCTTCACGATCCAGGTTGCACCTCATAAGGTTGTTGATTTGTTGCATACGTTGATCTTGACATCCTCGCTTTTGAGATCTTCATCTACGCGATGACAACGGAAAGAAACTCTACTAGGATTGATCTTCTCAAAGATCGAACTATACAATCTCAACTCGCAGAATGAGATGTTGAAACATCTCGAGTTGGGACACAAAACACATCGAGAGGGATGGAAGAACAACGACGGGGTTTGATTTGGTAGGCAACAATTCCACGCTTTAGAAAGATGGTGGACGGTGTCAAGGTGGCGAGGAAATAATTGCCATGATCCCGTAATGGGGCACCTTGGAAAAGGTGACTCGTTGAACTGTTCCCTTAGGTGGCAAAAAGACTTACTTTTGATTCAGAGATCATTGAAACTCTTTAAACCAGCCTAAGGCAATCACAATCGATCGTTTGGCGGGGTTCAAAGGAATGACATATCCGGAATCGAATGGATGATGTGGACTACCTTGTTGAAGACAACGCGATGGATGATTTTGCTTATCACTGGAAATGGATGGGACCCATGACAAGACCACTTTTAAAGATGATCTTGGACAACAACTGCTGAGAAGGGCAGCCCGTGGGGAATTAGCACCATGGCGGTGCAAGCTGGGAACAAAATGAAAATGTTGGGAGTGTTCCAACCATCATATCTCCCTGAGATTCGGATCTGGTTAGAAACAGGATACTTCAAACTCACATGTCTGAAAAGAAGAGTTGCAACACAATTCGACGAGATAACGTTGCGAGATTCTCGGGAGATGAACTACTATAGTAAGCTCCAAAACATGAGCTGGTTCTGCTACAAACCCGTGAACACGCTGTCCAAGACAAGCATGACCACGTAGTAGTCTTATAATAAAACACTACCGAGTTCAGGTGGGGAACCATCATCGAGGATATTGAAGTCCTTGCGTAAGTCTAGCTCTTAAGAAGAAACTTCTTCTCCTTGAACAAATCAACCAGTGGCTTGGTGTGCTAGGAATACATATAGAATGAAGGTTGCAAGTCTCCAGACCATAGAATACTTCGCACATATGCATGACTGACTTGGGATGATTCCAGAGGAAGCAAAACAAACCTTTCTCAAATTCATGGCGGTAACTTACACCAAATGCACATGAATTCGAGGAAGTCACTTCTTCCATCCAAGCATAGGCTTCATGAATGGAACACGAAGGCATTGCTTACAAAGTTTTCAACACTAGGTTGATGTTCAACATGAATCATGGGGGGAGATAAAATGTCGCTGATGGGCTCAACAGCAACTCATCGGAATTTCCATATCACTGGACTTCCACCATCATGTGAACACGGTGATAGCATTGATCAGACCAAAAGATGTAATGGTGTATGCTCGAGGGATCAACCACGAGTAAGACAACATTACGAACATCGTTGGTTCTAATTTGACTTGACGATAGCCCATACTCAAATCAAAGTTTGTACAAGACGAAAGATTCAACAACCGATCACGAGGAACAATCGATGAAGATATCATCTCTCGTCAACACACACACACAGACACACTCAAGATATCCCCTTTGGAGTGAACTAGGTGGATTCAGCTTTTATCTTCCAACTCTCCAAGTTGTTGTTTTAGCTTAACCAATTAGTTCAGAGGTATCTAACACAGATTCTTGGAGAAAGAGTGGTTTATTGGAAAACCAACTCGATCACGAACTCAACATATCGGTCAGGGAACGACCTGGTGATACTTCCATGAAGATATTCAAAAAATCACGAACCACCGATATGTCTCTAAGCTCGAGAACAATCTCGCTTTTCAAGGCAAGACGACATGATCAGAAGAGTGAGGGATTGACATAGCCCTAACTCATTGATCGAAGAGTGCAACGGAAATAAGGACTAGGTAGCACAATCTATCTTAGAATGATGATTCAATAATCAACACGCTAAGAATGAGGTTGTTATCCATTTAACTACCAAGCAACGGAGTTGCTAGCAGTATTGATTTCACACACCATGATTCACTTGTCGGCATTCCGGTTACAATAACATGGAAACCAAGGAATGAACAATGATGGAAAGAAGTATTACCGTGTCAAGAATTCATAAGAGATAGTGCAATTCTCATGACGATCCTGACGTAAAGAGGGTAATACTTCAGGGTAGAAGGGATCAAAAGCTTGATTGCATATTGATCTACGGAATACAACTGCTTTGACCCAATCCTGGATATGGATGAGGTACTGGAGTTTGTTTCTCCTGGTCATTCTGAATAGTATGGCTTGACAGACCACAAGAATAATAAGCATCAATAACACGAATGCACAATTACTCCTGACTATCAATTGATAAACGAAGGTCGGAATACGACTGAAGAGGGACAACTCAAAGGAACATATATCTTTGTGAGTTGTGGATGCATAGATTAGTATGTCGAGCAAAGCTCAACATCTCTTCCGGATAACCCATGCAGAAGGTAGAACTGGCAGATTCACAATATAGAATGGAGAACCCATCAAGAGCACTCCTGTTGTGATCTTTGATCCAAAAAACATTTGCCATAAGTGGTTCATAGTATTTGGAAGAAGGAAATACCACGGACCTCGAGGACTAATGCAAAGGTTACTAATTTCCTAAAGAAACTAGCAAACACTATCAACAAGAGGTAAGTGGGGTGAATCTCGGGTTCAAAACCCAGAAGTAGAATACCTACTACTAAGTGGCATCACGGGATGCTTTCAAGAATAAAGGCCAGAATCATCACACTGGGACACAAATCATGGCTAAATTACTAGATGATCCCCTAAGACACCTAGGGTCATAATAATAACTCCAACATATAGGTCGAGGTAATAAAATACCTCAACTCAGCCATTAGTGTGATTAACTTGGCCTAAAGGCACATCGAAACCAGAGGGAAAGGATTTGCAAGTGCATCAGATTGTTTAGAAAACTGGGATAACTCGGACAGCATAATGGCTGTAAATGCTCAAATGGATTTAAGACATGCTACAGAACGGTGGCATAACCACTCGATCATCATAATATCAAGGTTCTGAGATCAACAATGAATACACGGAGATAGTAGGAACTGAACTGGGGCTTAAATCCAACAATCTTATAAGTCTACGGATTAGTAACACGTGATCCTGATAGATAGAAGAGAAATCCTAGTTTCTTAACCCCGTAGGAAAGATAAGATGACTCGGATGAGAGGCCATGAGGTATAAGGAGTAAAGGGAGCCTTACGTTCCATCCCACAATCAATTCCCTTTCATATAACTAAAGCATTTCTAGACTCAACTTCGACCAGTTTGGCTTGGTAATCCTACAGGCAGTCAGGCTCTGATACCAAAGCTGTCAGGACCCCGACTAAATGCCACATCGATCTAGCATGTAACACCTCATATCACTTTGCGGCCTCACGCATGGTATTCCCACAGGTGTCGCCTTACCTTTGCCTGGGACCGTTTGCGCCTTTTGGCACACGTATATGACAGTGTCGCTAGCATCCATATGATAAGGAGCCCGGGCTGACATGGTGTCACACCCCGATTTTCATGCCACAACACATAAGTCAATAAATCATGCTAAAATGTGGTTTGACAAAAACTTTTGAGTGTTTTTGCTTTGATTGAATGTTTGACTGTTGTTTGCAAGTGCTCTAAAAAATCAAATAAATTCTCCAACTCTTATACTCCTCCTCCTTGATCCAAAAACCTTTCCCAATGATCATGCCATGTGTATAGGACATAAAAATAATTTCTTGCAAAAATAATTTGGCCAAATAGTATTTTCAAAAATTAGTTTTTCAAAAACCCCTGAATTGAGGTTTGCACTGCAAGTACTTAATTAAGGGCAGTAAAAATCTTTCCAAAAATATATTTGACTCCTATTAGATATAGTATACGGAGAAACCACAAAAATATAATTTTAAAAGTTATTTTCCTATTTTATTTAAAAGCTTTTTCTTAATGCCAGAAATGGTCTTTAGTAGGGAAAAATCATTTTATTGTTTCAAAAATATTTGACAAAAACCTAGGGAAACTCAGTGGACATATATTGTCCATATATAAGAGTTTCAACACATGGTCATGTTCAAAATATTGGTCAAATCCCTCAAAAACCCTTTCTAGATATTTCAAGATTTTGAAATATTTACAAAGGAAATATTCTCCAAAAATTCCAAGAAAATTCTAGCATGTCACATATGACATATTAGATGATCTTGCCAAGTCTCATGACTTGGAGAACAATAGAACGTCATCAAATCCCCTCAAAACCATTTCTGTCCATTTTGAAGTTTGAGCAACTTTACATTGCCAAACATTTCCAAATGTTCTCAAACCTTGTGAACATGCTCAAATGTTCTAATTATTCATCTAGACCAAGTGGCACAAGTTGGAGAACAAGTTAACTTGATCAAAGTGCCCCAAAACCATTCCTGTCCAGAACCAAGTTTGAGCAACTTTACATTGCCAAGTTTCTCCTTTTGATCTAAACTTTTGTGGACATATTCAGGACCTCTAATTATGACACTAAACCAAGTGGTGCATCAAGGAGAATTGATTTGCATGACTAAATCTTGGAAAATCCATTTCAGTTCATTTCTAGGGTTCACAAAAGTTGCATTGGCAACTTTGCCCAAATAAGTTCCAAATTGGTGGAAGGCCCTAATTATATGTGTCATTTCACCCTGTGGAGCCTCATGACAAAGGGAAATCACCTTCTTGCCCAAACCAACATCAAACAACTTCTGGCAGAATCTCAAAATTCATGTTTTAACCCCTTCCACTAATCTCCAAGAGTTATCCTTTTTACCACAGCCCCTCCTAGTCCCCCTCTACCTCTGGTGTGCTCCCCTGCCCGAGAGGCAATGATGAAGAGGGGCAGGGATCCATTTTTCTTCTCTGGATAGCCACTTTTTCCTCCCTTTCTCATCTCTCTCTCACTCCTGGCAAGTTCCAGAGCATCCAAAGGCTCCACCCCTCTTGTTTATTCCTCCTTCAGACGCCAGACGCAAGTGGGCGCGTGAGGACGCGAGAAAAAGCCGCGGGTGCCGGCCATTTGCGCGCTCTGGAGCACATCAGCGTGCTCGCGACCGTTGACGCCACGTCCCCCGACCACCTCGGGCCTCCCCCTCGTGCCAGTCAAGGTGCCTCGACGTCCGCAACACGCCACCATGCAGGCCCCCTCGTCTCTCCCTCTCTCTCACCTCCTATGGTGCGTGCCCAGAGCCGCCCGGCTCGGCCAATGCCCGGCCTCGCACGCGCGAGCACCAGAGCCTCGCCCCGCTCCCTCTCTCTCTTCCTGGCACCCTACTCGACTCCCACAAACGCCGTAGACAGCTCCTCTCCTTCCCTCCTGGCCTCCCAAGCCGTTGCCGCGGCCACCCGTGCACCGCGTCCATGGTGAGCCATGGGCCGGCTATTTAAGGCCACCCCCGATCTCTCACCCTACCCCTTTGGCTCTCTCTCACTCACTTGCACCCTCTGGACCCAGCCAACCCTCTCGCCGAGCCCTCTGTCGCTCCCCATGGCCGGAGCCGATCCGCCGGACTCCGCCTAAGTTCGGGCTATCCCGAGCCTCTCCTCTCTCCCTAGCCACTCCAGTGCCCCCTCACCACCACCACCGACTCGCCCCACACTTCATCTCGTCCTCCTCGTGCCTTCCCCGCCTTGCCGAACACCACCGTCAGCCCCGGTCCACCGCACCCGAAGCCCTCCTCTTCCCGGGCTCCCCCATGGGCGTGCACCACATGGACGGGTGCGCCGCGGCACGCTGAGTCCGCCCGTGTGCCGGGCACCGCCAGAGGTGGCCCGTGCCACCCGGGAGAGCGCCGGCGCCCGCTCGGCCTCGCCTCCCTTGCCTTTGCTCTGTTCGAGCAGGAGGTAGGAGACGGCCTGAGCACCGGGCCCCGCTCGTCAGCGACCCAGTGGGCGGGCCCCGTCCGTTTATTGGAAACGGCTTCGGCCGGATCCGACTCGCCTGCGAGAACGCGCACCCCCACGAAGCCGCCTTCGACGTGGCCTCCCAGCGGGCGCGCGCGAGAGGCTGGGCCAGGCCCAGTGCGCTGCCCCGCTAAGTCTCGCCCAGTGCACGCTGCTGCCTCCCTAGATCCAGCCCATTTAGGTAAATTCCCTTTCTTTTTCTTTTTCTGTGGACTGGTAAAATCCATAGAATATTCATACTAAGTCCAAATTTGATGATTCAAATTTTTAGTGACTCTATAAATCATGATCTACCTGTTGGTGCAACGTGCACATTTTTCCAGAGACTTCTTCTTCACAAACATTCATCAAAATCTTGTTTTTCCATTTCTGTAGTGAACTTTAGAAAATCACAGAGAGCCCATTTTTGATCCAAATTCCATGATTAAAATTCCTAGATGTTTATAAGTTCAAAACTTAGTTTCTGAACATTTTTACTAATACTTTCTGTACCATCTCAAATAATGGTCTATTTCCTCATTTATAGCCAACTTCGCAATTTATAGGAAAATCATTTGAACTCCAAATCCAGTGAAACCAAATCCTAGATGCCTCTAAAATCATCCTTTGTTAAATGGGTGCCTTTGCTCATTTTTCAAAAATATATTTCTGTACACTTCTTGAAAATCTATAGTCACCTTGAGTACATCATATCAAAATGTTCAGAAGTATCCACTGACCCAATTCCAATGAAACCACTCTGGTTATTTTTCATATAATCAGAGATGTCCTAGAAAAATCAAATTAACATTTTTAGAGCACTTTTATTTTGCCTTGTTGTGTTGCTTATTGTGATTGTTTCCGGCGTTAGTTGATGAAGTAGACGGAGTATTTGGAGAAGGACCAGAAGATTTCAAGACTCCGATGAACCAGGCAAGCAGCCCTTTGACCTTGTCTATGAAACCCTTTTTATGCATGTCATATAGCACCATATTGTTGTTGCAACGGAATCATGATGAGGTAGAAACCACTTTGATGGTTTGCCACCATACTTCCTCGTTAATACTTGCATTGTGCATGACCCTACCTTCTTATGAGGGTTATGCCGGTGGGAGTAGATAGGATGCTAAGGTAGTGCTACGCAAAAAGGGACAGGAATATGCATGGTGATGGAGGCAAAGTATTTTCAAAAGACTTTTCGAAAACCCCGTCGGGTGACACTTATGCCCGAGGGAGATGATGAGATGGGTAACCACTTGATGACGAAGTGGTGTACCGAGGCAAGTGTGTGTGTTGTTTTCGAAAACGGATTGGTTTAAGTTGCGACCGTTATTCCAACCTTACATGCGCAACCACTCTACACTTATATGGGAAAGGGCATTATTGATTACCTAGGTCGATACTAGCTTGGAGCCCGCATTACTAGTGACGGGGGAGAGTTGGTGCTCTCTCTCGGGACGGGGTCGTGCCAGGCAGGGCGACCAAGAACATTTTTATGGGGCACCGGACACACCGTTGGTACCCCGTGCTTGTGATGTGAGATGATTATGGAGCGTGGCTCCATGAAAATGTTATGTGATAATGTTGGGCACGGGGGTTACTACCAATCGAGTGGATTCCATGTTAGTGTCGTCTAGGGAAAGGTAGTGATCGGGTGCTTACCCCGGGTACTTGAGGTATCGCGGGTCGTGGATGACACGAAAGTTCCCCGGATCTTGTGGGTACAGTGTGCAACCTCTGCAGAGTGTAAAACTATTCGAATAGCCGTGTCCACGGTCAAGGACAGTTGGGTAACCGCTGTTGGGCTACGTCCACTTGTTTACAAACCAAGTGTGTGTGTGTGGATAAAATGACTTGGGTCAAGTCAAGGGACTTGACATGATTGAGATGGGTTGGTGCCCACTCTATTTATGTTGATATCTGTAACCTGTCCTCATGGTTACTTGAATTCTCTTGATGCATGTCTTACAAAGTTGTTGAACATGTCACTGCACTCAAAACTAGCTTTGTGCAAAAATTTACCCATATCATGCATTGTTGTATCTTGAGCCAAAACATGGGTTGCTTGCGAGTACATTCAAAGTACTCATTGGCTTGCCACTGGTTATTTAATTGACCAGGCATGGAAGAACCGGAATTCGAAGAAGAGTTCTTTGGAAATGAACATGCGAACTAGGACGTTTCCCAGTCAGAATGCCTGTAGGGTTAAGGCAGATGGCATGGGTTCTACTTATCGACGAAGATTTCCCCTGCTTGTGTTTCATTTGATGTTCAGCCCTTAAGGCTTTATCAATGTAAGACTTGACCATAATGGTCACAATTTGTGTAAGACGGTATGTATGGATGTAAGACTCTTGTTATTCAGCTTCTGTGTGTTCAGTGAGCATTGATCTCTGGGATCACTGTACACGTGCATTCGGTGATCTCGACTTATGAGTCGGGGTCCACCACAGAGCTGGTATCAGAGCCATCCTGATTGTATGAAGCCTTAGTTAGCATGGTCTTTAGTTAGGGTAAAACTATTTCCAAAACTACTACTAGTTTTCAAAACTATCTGTACTTCTCTTCCCTTCTTAGTTTTTCGAATACTAAGGTATACTTTCCCTATTGATCTCTTCCCCTTCAAAACCTTTGGTCGCTAGAACCCTTATGCCCCTAACCACTGGATTCCTTGTCATCCTCGTGGATAATCTAGAAGGAAGATGCCTTGCCAGACATTCACCCACATCTCCTGAACACAAGATTGGCGACATCACAACAAGAAGATACCAACAGAAGATACACCCTCAAGGAGTGAGGACATGAAGACCCAGAGGATGGTGACACCTTTGAAATTGCCCCAGGATTATGAAACCTTAGCCTACGACAATCAGGGCATAGGATATGCAAGATCATGATATGCATCACTAATAGGGTAACCCTGTCACTACCGTTGTTGTATCGGCAACGACCGGTGGATGAGAACCTAGCCATTTGGTCCGCCTCACTATAGTGAGTAGGAAAACGGTTCTCTTCATCCCCCACTCTTGGTGACGATATTCTCAACAATGTGTCCGGCAGATTGGGCCTCTATTATGCCTTGTTAATGTCATTACATAATGGAGTACCACCTGGAACTGCCAACACCTTAAAAAGGCAAAAGTGATCGTCATGATTAAGAAGACAAGAGAAGATCAAGTCAATGCCAGCCACGAGGAGCCACCTTCACCCCATCACCTCATTAGGCGAGAAGTTGTCGAAGATTCTCCAGGCTCAACCCAGATCGTTTCATCACACAAGAGACGTAGCAACACCCAAGGAAAACTCAGAAGACTGCATGAGGCACAAGGCACGACTACTGAGTCCGAGAACCCCTAGGGTAGGATGAGTCATGTACCCCCTATGCGCAGTCGAGTCCGTATGATGGTTCGAATAGAACCATGATTGTGTGTTGCTTGTTTTTATTTGTTTGTGTTTTGATATTGGTCACACCTTTGCCCTAGGCAACAAGTACACGACTGTATCACCTTCCCTACACTGTTTCTTTTGTTTGGCCCTTTTTGCACCTGTTTGTTTGCACTTGCACTATAAAACCCCCTTTAGGCATTCCCCTCCTCTATGCTACCTCTCCCTCTCATCTCTCTCCTCAACTGAAGGCTAGCAAGACAAGATACACCAAGGATTCTACTTTGGCAACCAACCAGCACTGAAGACTTTTGCTACAACCTCCTCGACCAAATGCAGCCCCTTAGAGTTATGGTTGCCCCTCAAGATTAGAAACCCATTCCTAGACCCTTCGAGACTTCATAAGATACCCCAGCTCGGATCCTTAACCATGTGCTTAACTCACAGAATTGCAAGAGAACCTGTTAAGCCTCCGTAACCTTGCTTGTCACTGGCTTCATTATGGAACTAGTGGACATAGTGAACGAGCACATTATCTTCCTAAGATAGCACCAAAACTGACGATGCCATAGGGAAGACCAATTTAAGGATATAGGATCAGAGGACAAATGACTTGGTGAGTTTATATCAATAATTATGAGGAATTATCTAAGACTCTTTGGTGGATTATAAGGCTACCTTATTGCTAGATGAACTTGGTGGGATCATTAGTATAGATTAGCATAGCTTTCATTACCCCTGAGTAAATTGGATTTATAGGACAATTATGATCGCAAGCTGAACTCCTAGAAGTGCAAGGATTTGAGTTGATCAGATGATATTGATAGGAGACAGTTGATATTACGTAAATGACTTGGGGGAACATGTAGGAATTCTCGTTGGATAAGAGATTTGGATTTAAGCAGGTGATTCTAGTTGAATATAGATGTTGAGTATGTCTACATGGTTCGGAGTAAATTGGATTTAGACTGACGATCTCGATCATGATACCATGTTTCTCGGTGGATGATAAACTAGGAGATTGGACTAATTGTCGGAGTTTATTTAGGCACCTTTGTGAGCTTGACCTTGGAGTATTACTAGATCACAATAACGGGAATTGGTGGACTAACTATAGTAAGGCAGCCCTTTCAAGTATTGGGGATTATAAGGACTTTAGGAGATCATGTGGAACACCAGCATAGGCATTGGATTTGTAGAATTAATGGATTATGTAGTGATTAATGGAAGTTAACGGGTTGTTGGAGTTGTTTCATAAAAAAGGAAACAAGATTTTGGAGTGACATACGACGTGTTTCCTTAGGATAGAGATGCACTAGCATGGACCTTGGAAGAATAGGATGAGCACTTGGATTGTCATGTTTTAATCCAGCTTGGAAGCTTGTATGCTCTACCCATGGATTTTTAGGGGTAGCCACACACATGAGTTTGGGGATCGTAGACATATATGATTTTGTTAGACATCCTCTTGGGAGTCATGAGGGTATGAATAGCATGAGTGATCATTGGAGTTGACCTATATGAATGTTGCTTTCAGTAGTATAAGGTGATCTGTTTGGAGGACTAGGTAGAACAATTGGCATCTCAGGAATGGTGCTCAAGGATAAACGTTCACTCGCACCCTAGAATCCTTGAAACCCTTAAGCCCTACCAAGCTACAACATGGTCGGACCATGACCGTGGGTCTCGACTCTAGATCAAGAACACCTTGGACCATACTCAACCCTAACCACCACTAATTCCCCAGCCTACTTTATGTACCCCGTGAACAAAGCCTTCATGGAGTGCTTAGACAAGATAATTGTCATCATCATTTGGTGACCTACTTGTCCACCTGAAGACAGAAGAAGAGCCGTTCAGCTAGTCCAGGAACATTTGAAGACCCCCATGCCAAGGAGGAAGAACTATCACCATCATCAAGAAGTAAACATCCACGTCGAAGACCAGGTGTATCTGCAAGCCACTCCTCTTTAAGGAACCAAGCATTTCCATGACAAGGAGACCCACACCAAGATTCATCGGCCCCCTTCGAGATCACTCCAAGAGTTAACAACCCCCTCCAAGATCACTTCAAGACGAAGAGTAGACGGCTACCAGCTAGAGTTACCACCTGAGTTACCCATTGTGCACAACGCATTCCATGCATCACACCCCCGGAAGTGTTCCAACTTCCTAATTGCCCGATCTCTATGAGGGCATTAACCACCGAGCCATCGACCCCTAGCCCAGTCTAACCTACCGTGAGCTACCCATTAGCAACCTGTATCGAGAAGAGCGTCATACACGAAGCCACACCATCAAGTACTTCAAGCTCAATGGAGCACTACACGGAAGCAGAAGCAACATGAGGACTTGAAGACTACCCCAGATCCAAGTTTCTGTATCCCTTTTTGCGCCTGGTCTGGGAATCTCGGGGACGAGATTCTTGTAAGGGGGGTAGGTCTGTCACACCCTGATTTTCATGCCACAACACTTAAGTCAATAAATCATGCTAAAATGTGGTTTGACAAAAACTTTTGAGTGTTTTTGCTTTGATTGAATGTTTGACTGTTGTTTGCAAGTGCTCTAAAAAATCAAATAAATTCTACAACTCTTATACTCCTCCTCCTTGATCCAAAAACCTTTCCCAATGATCATGCCATGTGTATAGGACATAAAAATAATTTCTTGCAAAAATAATTTGGCCAAATAGTATTTTCAAAAATTAGTTTTTCAAAAACCCCTGAATTGAGGTTTGCACTGCAAGTACTTAATTAAGGGCAGTAAAAATCTTTCCAAAAATATATTTGACTCCTATTAGATATAGGATACCCAGAAACCACAACAGTATAATTTTAAAAGTTATTTTCCTATTTTATTTAAAAGCTTTTTCTTAATGCCAGAAATGTTCTTTATTAGGGAAAAATCATTTTATTGTTTCAAAAATATTTGGCAAAAACCTAGGGAAACTCAGTGGACATATATTGTCCATATATAAGAGTTTCAACACATGGTCATGTTCAAAATATTGGTCAAATCCCTCAAAAACCCTTTCTGGATATTTCAAGCTTTTGAAATATTTACAAAGGAAATATTCTCCAAAAATTCGAAGAAAATTCTACCATGTCACATATAACATATTAGATGATCTTGCCAAGTCTCATGACTTGGAGAACAATATAACATCATCAAATCCCCTCAAAACCATTTCTGTCCATTTTGAAGTTTGATCAACTTTACATTGCCAAACATTTCCAAATGTTCTCAAACCTTGTGAACATGCTCAAATGTTCTAATTATCTAGACCAAGTGGCACAAGTTGGAGAACAAGTTAACTTGATCAAAGTGCCCCAAAACCATTCCTGTCCAGAACCAAGTTTGAGCAACTTTACATTGCCAAGTTTCTCCTTTTGATCTAAACTTTTGTGGACATATTCAGGACCTCTAATTATGACACTACACCAAGTGGTGCATCAAGGAGAATAGATTTGCATGACTAAATCTTGGAAAATCCATTTCTGTTCATTTCTAGGGTTCACAAAAGTTGCATTGGCAACTTTGCCCAAATAAGTTCCAAATTGGTGGAAGGCCCTAATTATATGTGTCATTTCACCCTGTGGAGCCTCATGACAAAGGGAAATCACCTTCTTGCCCAAACCAACATCAAACACCTTCTGGCAGAATCTCAAAATTCATGTTTTAACCCCTTCTACTAATCTCGAAGAGTTATCCTTTTTACCACAGCCCCTCCTAGTCCCCCTCTACCTCTGGTGTGCTTCCCTGCCCGAGAGGCAATGATGAAGGGGGGCAGGGATCCATTTTTCATCTCTGGACAACCACTTTTTCCTCCCTTTCTCATCTCTCTCTCACTCCTGGCAAGTTCCAGAGCATCCAAAGCCTCCACCCCTCTTGTTTATTCCTCCTTCAGACGCCAGACGCAAGTGGGCGCATGAGGACGCGAGAAAAAGCCGCGGGTGCCGGCCATTTGCGCGCTTTGGAGCACATCAGCGTGCTCGCGACCGTTGACGCCGCATCCCCCGACCACCTCGGGCCTCCCCCTCGCGCTAGTCGAGGTGCCTCGACATCCGCAACACGCCACCGTGCAGGCCCCCTCGTCTCTCCCTCTCTCTCACCTCCTGCGGTGCGTGCCCAGAGCCGCCCGGCTCGGCCAATGCCCGGCATCGCACGCGCGAGCACCAGAGCCTCGCCCCGCTCCCTCTCTCTCTTCCTGGCACCCTACTCGACTCCCACAAACGCCGTAGACAGCTCCTCTCCTTCCCTCCTGGCCTCCCGAGCCGTTGCCGCGACCACCCGTGCGCCACGTCCACGGTGAGCCATGGGCCGGCTATTTAAGGCCACCCCCGAGCTCTCACCCTACCCCTTTGGCTCTCTCTCCCTCACTTGCACCCTTTGGACACAACCAACCCTCTCGCCGAGCCCTCCGTCGCTCCCCATGGCCGGAGCCGAACCGCCGGACTCCGCCTAAGTTCGGGCTATCCCGAGCCTCTCCTCTCTCCCTAGCCACTCCAGTGCCCCCTCACCACCACCACCAACTCGCCCCGCACTTCATCTCCTCCTCCTCGTGCCTTCCTCGCCTTGCCGAACCACGCCGTCAGCCCCGGTCCACCGCACCCGAAGCCCTCCTCTTCCCGGGCTCCCCCGTGGGCGTGCACCACATGGACGGGTGTGCCGCGGCGCGCTGAGTCCACCCGTGTGCCGGGCACCGCCGGATGTGGCCCGTGCCGCCTGGGAGAGCACCGGCGCCTGCTCGGCCTCGCCTCCCCTGCCTCTGCTCTGTTCGAGCAGGAGGTAGGAGACGGCCTGAGCACCGGGCCCCGCTCGTCAGCGACCTGGTGGGCGGGCCCCGTCCATTTAAGTGGAAAGGGCTTCGGCCGGATCCGCCTCCCCTGCGCGAACGCGCACCCCCACGAAGCCGCCTTCGACGTGGCCTCCCAGCGGGCGCGCGCGAGAGGCTGGGCCAGGCCCACTGCGCTGCCCCGCTAAGTCTCGCCCAGTGCACGCTGCTGCCTCCCTAGATCCAGCCCATTTAGGTAAATTCCCTTTCTTTTTCTTTTTCTGTGGACTGGTAAAATCCATAGAATATTCATACTAAGTCCAAATTTGATGATTCAAATTTCTAGTGACTCTATAAATCATGATCTACCAGTTGGTGCAACATGCACATTTTTCCAGAGACTTCTTCTTCACAAACATTCATCAAAATCTTGTTTTTCCATTTCTGTAGTGAACTTTAGAAAATCACAGAGAGCCCATTTTTGATCCAAATTCCATGATTCAAATTCCTAGATGTTTATAAGTTCAAAACTTAGTTTTTGAACATTTTTACTAATACTTTCTGTACCATCTCAAATAATGGTCTATTTCCTCATTTATAGCCAACTTTGCAAATTTATAGGAAAATCATTTGAACTCCAAATTCAGTGAAACCAAATCCTAGATGCTTCTAGAATCATCCTTTGTTAAATGGGTTCCTTTGCTCATTTTTCAAAAATATATTTCTGTACACTTCTTGCGAATCTATAATCACCTTGAGTACATCATATCAAAATGTTCAGAAGTATCCACTGACCCAATTCCAATGAAACCACTCTGGTTATTTTACATATAATCAGAGATGTCCTAGAAAAATCAAATTAACATTTTTAGAGCACTTTTATTTTGCCTTGTTGTGTTGCTTATTGTGATTGTTTCCGGCGTTAGTTGATGAAGTAGACGGAGTATTTGGAGAAGGACCAGAAGATTTCAAGACTCTGATGAACCAGGCAAGCAGCCCTTTGACCATGTCTATGAAACCCTTTTTATGCATGTCATATAGCACCATATTGTTGTTGCAATGGAATCATGATGAGGTAGTAACCACTTTGATGGTTTGCCACGGTGATGGAGGCAAAGTATTTTCAAAAGACTTTTCGAAAACCCCGTCGGGTGACACTTATGCCCGAGGGAGATTATGAGATGGGTAACCACTTGAGGACAAAGTGGTGTACCGAGGCAAGTGTGTGTGTTGTTTTCGAAAACGGATTGGTTTAAGTTGCGACCGTTATTCCAACCTTACATGCGCAACCACTCTACCCTTATATGGGGAAGGGCATTAGTGATTACCTAGGTCGATACTAGCTTGGAGCCCGCATTACTAGTGACGGGGGAGAGTCGGTGCTGTCTCTTGGGACGGGGTCGTGCCAGGTAGGGCGACCAAGAACATTTTTATGGGGCACCGAACACACCGTTGGTACCCCGTGCTTGTGATGTGAGATGATTATGGAGCGTGGCTCCACGAAAATGTTATGTGATAATGTTGGGCACGGGGGTTACTACCAATCGAGTGGACTCCATGTTAGTGTCGTCTAGGGAAAGGTAGTGATCGGGTGCTTACCCCGGGTACTTGAGGTATTGCGGGTCGTTGATGACACGGAAGTTCCCTGGATCTTGTGGGTACAGTGTGCAACCTCTGCAGAGTGTAAAACTATTCGAATAGCCGTGTCCATGGTCAAGGACAGTTGGGTAACCGCTCTTGGGCTATGTCCACTTGTTTACAAACCAAGTGTGTGTGTTGATAAAATGACTTGGGTCAAGTCAAGGGACTTGACACGATTGAGATGGGTTGGTGCCCACTCTATTTGTGTTGATATCTGTAACCTGTCCTCATGGTTACTTGAATTCTCTTGATGCATGTCTTACAAAGTTGTTGAACATGTCATTGCACTCAAAACTAGCTTTCTGCAAAAATTTACCTATATCATGCATTGTTGTATCTTGAACCAAAACATGGGTTGCTTGCGAGTACATTCAAAGTACTCATTGGCTTGCTAGTGGTTATTTAATTGACCAGGCATGGAAGAACCGGAATTCGAAGAAGAGTTCTTTGGAGACGAACATGCGAACTAGGACGTTTCCCAGTTAGAATGCCTGTAGGGTTAAGGCAGATGGCATGGGTTCTACTTATCGATGAAGATTTCCGCTTCTTGTGTTTCATTTGATGTTCATCCCTTAAGGATTTATCAATGTAAGACTTGACCATAATGGTCACAATTTGTGTAAGACGGTATGTATGGATGTAAGAATCTTGTTATTCAGCTTCTGCGTGTTCAGTGAGCATTGATCTCTGGGATCACTGTACAGGATCATTCAGTGATCTCGACTTATGAGTCGGGGTCCACCACACATGGCTAGTCGTAAACCCAAAGTGGCACAAACTTACAGGGACAGGCATCCATGACCCAACATCGAACGTGTCGGTCATCAGCGAGTGAATCCAGGCTGTAGCACTGGGCTAGCAGGATTCCGGTGAACCGGGTTGTAGCAGGCTAATAGGACTCCGATATTCATCGCGTGACATTTCCCCGAAGGGACAGACACAGGAACGAAGAAGGACACATGCCGGCCAGCCTAAGTGTTCTGGAGCAGTAGCAAGCTACCATGGCTCAGTGGAAGCACTAGGAGACATTTCCCGGTAAGAGAGGCTACTAAGGATAAACAACTAGATAGTCAGATCCCACACATACCAAGATTTCGATAACATACCCACAATATGCTCGATATGTGCAAATACAACATGGCATCACAACATGACTCTACAACTCAAGTATTTTATTCAATAGGCTCCGAGGAGTGAGATATTACAAACATGGGTCTCTCGACCCAGCATTCAGAGCATACAAGTCAAAACACAAGTGGAAGCTTAACATGTCTGAGTACAGACATCTACAAATGAAAAAAAGCTTGAAAGCCTGACTATCTACCAGATCCTGCCGAGGGCACAAGATCGTAGCTGAGGTATCAAGCTAAACGTCGAAGTCCACGTGGATCTACTAGTGAGACTGAAGTCTCTCTGCAAAAACATAAAATAGGCAAACATGAGTACAAATATACCCAGCAAGACTTACATCAGGACTATCTACATATGCATCATTATCAACAAAGGGATGGTGGGGTTTAACTGCAGCAAGCCAGCTTTGACTCGGTGGCTATCCTGAACTACGACTGCAAGTAACTCTTTTGAGGTGGCGCACACGAGTCCACATATTCACCATATCAATACACCACTATGGATCCGCTCCCGTCTCCCTACGAGAACGCCATCCATAGCACTCACACTTATCTTGCGTATTTTAGAGTATCCACTTTCACTTGTCTATGAACTGTTATAGGCAACCCAGAAGTCCTTTACCGCGGACACGGCTATTCGAATGGATGATGTTAACCCTGCAGGGGTGTACTTCTTCATACATGTTTGCACCACTTAGCATCTGCACACGACATGTGCTCGGCAGACTTCAAGCGAAAGCCGACGTGGGTGTAGACCACGACCTACCTAATCACTGAAGTCTCTAGTCCAGGTTTATTGCCTATTCAGGTTCCATCCGCAGGGAGTCCGGCCGAAGTTTCCACATACGGCCCCGAACGATGTGTGCAAGGTTCCCGAGACACCAAACGGGCGCCCGGTACACCGTGCCACGTGCCTACCGCATCACAGCCCACCCCTGCGGTCAGCGCTGCGCACGGCCTCCAGCAAACTACAAACACCAAAAATTACTTGCAACTCCTGGAAAGAGGACAAGGGTGATTAAGAAGTCGAGCGGGGTCATATTTCAGGGCCCAATGCATGGTAGTAGCTGAATCATGGATCGCAAACACATAACTCAGTTCCTGAGGACGGCTTCAATGAGACAACCCACCATGTACTCCTACATGGCCTCTCACCGATACCTTTACCAAATCATGTTCACACACTTAGCTCACACACAGTAGGACATGTTCACACACCTTTGATTCATCCCGGATGAATCAGACCTGTCACAACTCTAAGCAATAGCAGGCATGACAAACAAGCATGAATGAGTAGGCACATCAGGGCTCAAACAACTCCTACTCATGCTAGTGGGTTTCATCTATTTACTGTGGAATGACAGGTCATGCAAAGGATAAAGGGGTTCAGCTACCGCAGCAAGTAACAGATGGATCGTTGTTGTCCTAATGCAGTAAAACAGAGCAGGAGCGAGAGAGTGGGATTGTATCAGAATGAACAAGGGGGTTTTGCTTGCCTGGCACTTCTGAAGATAATATAGTTCTTCATCGGTGTCATCGAATAATCGTCGGAACCACGTCTATTGAGAGGGAACAAGCACCGACAAACAAAGAAGAAGCACAATCAATGCAATGCACAATATGATGCATGATCATGACATGGCAATATGATGTGGTTTGAGCTAATACAACTAGCAGCAAGTTAAATGAAGTTGTTTTGAACCCTAGGTTCAAATTCAAACTCCATATATGTCATTTCAAATGCCATTAATTAAAATTGTTGTATACAACAGCTTTAAGTTGTTCTAACATGCATGAAAATGGTACAGATGGATAGATTGGATTTTTCTGATCATTTTGCATATATAAATTATTTAATTTGGAGTTACGGTTGATTTTCTATGATTTTTAGAAGTTTGGGCAATTTTCTGGATATTAAAATAAAACAAGAAAATATCTTATTGCGTCGGCATGACATCAGTGTGACATCAGCAGGTCAACACGCCAGGTCCAGGTCAAACCTGACCAGTGGGACCCATACGTCAGTGTCTCAGGCTGGTTTAGGCGGATGACAAGTGGGACCGGTCAACGGCCATGTCAGCGAGGTCAACGCCGAGGCGTGGGGCCACTTTGTTTAGATTAATCTTAATCTATTCTTGTTAGCTTGTTAGTTAGGCAGCAGGGCCCGCATGTCAATGAGAGTGTGGGTTAATTAGCGGAGTCATTAACTGCTAATGACGGTGCCATGTCGACGGCATAATGCTGCTGCTAAGCACGGCACGACGGCGTCGCCCGTCCGGCCAACTCCGGCAACGAGAGATCGTGTGGCCAGGCGCGTTGGATCTCCCGTAGCTGGGCGCATGTGATGGTGGTGGTGGCTGGACCAGGGGTGGTCTGTCGCGGCGCCGGCGATGACAACAGCGGCGGCCGGAGTTCGGGATAGCGCGGGCGCGGGGCTGCAGTGCTCGGGCGAGCTAATGGAGTGGCTAGGCAGCCTCCTGGAGGCGCCAGGAGCATATCAGTACCCCTAGAGTGAGCAGGAGAAGCTCGAGAGCATGGGCTCGCCGGTCATGGCGGACGGCGGCCTCGGCTGATCTCAGGGCTAAGGCTAGAGGGCGAAAATGACGCGGGGAGGAGGGGGAAAAAACGGTGGAGCTCACAGGGAGGTCGTTGAGCAGATCAGTGGGGAGGGCGAGGTGAATTGACGAACGGCATCCGGCGGGTACCAAGGTTGAAGACAACCAGATGGTGGCGATGCAGGGACTCCAACGAAGCGTGGCTCGGTGGGGAGGGCGAGGGCGTCGCGGCGGAGGTCTTGGACAGCACGGGGAGGCGAGGGGAGAACGATGGACACGGTGGCAGTGAACGGCGGCGACGGCTTCGCTCTGCTTCGGGAGAGAGAGCGAGGGAGGAGAGGTAGGGAAAGAGTGGAGTGGTCGAGGGGTCCAGGGGGTCTGCGTGGCAACGCCAGAGGCGTCCAGGCCCTCGGCGTCAAGCAGGAGGTGGCGCACGGTGGTGCGCGCGCGTCGGGTACGCGCCCGTTGTCCTCCTGGCGGGAGGTCGGTGATGACTAGCAGGGGCCACTGGGCTGGGCCTCTGCTGGGCCGTGGTGGGGCGCCAGGTAAGTGGCCCAGGTAGGCTCTCTCTCTCTCTGGTATTCCTATTTTTAGTTTCTCTTTTTCTATAATTCTATAGTCTTTAGGGCTTTACTAAAAATACCAGAACGTTTTCAAAAATCCTGAAGATAATTGTGGGCTCAGTTTGGATTATTCCTAACAGCCCTCACTTAAGTTTAGAATTAATTGAGCACTTAAAATAATATATAGCATTTAAATGCCCAATTGCAAATAGCATATGATTTAAATCAGAGCCCAATATGTCCTGCAAAAATATAAACCAATTTTGGTAGATGCTTCCACCTCAAACCAGAAATGTTGAACATTTTTAGAGGGCATTTTGAGTTCAATGAAAAAGATTTTATTTTGACCCTAGTTGAATTCATTTGGTGCTAGGGTTTAAGCATCCCCATTTCAAGTTTAATTAAAAATGACAATGATGCATGGATGCAATGCCACTAATTACAAGAAGATTTCTAGGGCCGTGACAGGCAATGCATCTTCCTTCTAGATTATCCTCGAGGATTACAAGGAATCCAGTGGTTAGGGGCATAAGGGTTCTAGTGACCAAAGGTTTTGAAGGGGAAGAGATCAATATGGAATGTACACCTTAGTTTTCGAAAAAACTGAGAAGGGAAGAGAAGTATAGATAGCTTTGAAAGCTAGTAGTAGTTTTGGAAATATTTTACCCTAACTAACGACCATGCTAACTGAGGCTTCCAACTGTCAGGATGGCTCTGATACCAGCTCTATGGGGACCTTGACTCATAAGTCGAGATCACCGAATGCACGTGTACAGTGATCCCAGAGATCAATGCTCACTAAACACACAGAAGATGAATAACAAGAGTCTTACATCCATACATACCGTTTTACACAAGTAGGACCATTATGGTCAAGTCTTGAGTGTATCATCGCAGCGGAAATCTTCAATAACAACTTGGACCCATGCCATCTGCCTTAACCCTATAGGCATTCTGACTGGGAAGCGTCCTAGCTCGCATGTTCGTCACCAAGGTACTCTTCATTATATCCTATTCTTTCATGCCTAGCCAATAAAATAATCAGTGGCAAGCCAATGAGTACTTTGAATGTACTCGCAAGCAACCCATGTTTTGGTTCAAGATACAACAATGCATGATATAGGTAAATTTTTGCAGAAAGCTAGTTTTGAGTGCATTGACATGTTCAACAACTTGTAAGACATGCATCAGGAGAATTAAAGTAACCATGAGGATAGGCTACAGATATCAACATAAATAGAGTGGGCACCAACCCAACTCAATCATGTCAAGTCTCTTGACTTGACCCAAGTAGTTTTATCAACACACAGACACGGTTTGTAAAACTCTGGGCGTAGTTTAAGCAGCACTGCCCAACTGTCCTTGACCGTGTACACGGCTATTCGAATAGTTTTACACTCTGCAGAGGTTGCACACTTTACCCACAAGATCCGGGGAACTTCCGTGTCATCCACGACCCGCGATACCTCAAGTACCCGGGGTAAGCACCCGATCACTACCTTTCCCTAGGCGACACTAACAAGGAGTCCACTCATTGCTCCGTATCCTCACGATGTACATCATACGAGACTCACTCGAGATCGTAACATCCGAGAGGGGACACAACGGTGTATCTGGTGCCCTGCGAAAACAGTCATGGCCTCCCTACCTGGCACGACCCCGTCCCAAGAGAGAGCACCAACTCTCCCCAGTCACTAGTAATGCGGGCTCCAAGCTAGTATCGGCCTAGGTAATCAATAATGCCCTTTCCCATACAAGGGCAGAGTGGTTGCGCATGTAAGGTTGGGACAGTCGACAAATCTTAAATCTAATCCATTTTCGAAAACAACACACACTTGCCTCAGTACACCACTTCGTCATCAAGTGGTTACCTATCTCATCATCTCCCTCGGGCATAAGTGGCACCCGACGGGGTTTTTGAAATGTCTTTTGAAAATGCCTTGTCTCCATTACCATGCATATACCCGTCCCTTTTTGCGTAGCATCTACTTTAGCATCCTATCTACTCCCACCGGCATAACCCTCATAAGAAGGTAGGGTCATGCACAATGCAAGTATCAACGAGGAACTAGCTCTGGAAAACCACCCCATGTGGTCATCACAGTATCATGTCTCCGGTGCAAGCAATAAGAGTGCTATATGACATGCATAAAAAGGGTTTCATAGACATGGTCAAAGGGCTGCTTGCCTTGGTCTTCAAGTTCTTCAAATCCTTCTCCTTCTGCTTCTTTAGCAACTTCGTCTAATACGGGATCTAATCGTCCCAGAAAATAACGAGAAAATAAGGCAATAGTAAAACAGAACAACCAAAGTGCTCACAAAAATATCAACTTATTTTTGTTAAATACTAGGGTGAAAACTAAGAAGGAGAAAATTCCTAGTTTTGGATTTGGAGTAACAGAATAGAAGAAATGGATTTTCAGAGGGGTTTAAATATATTCAAATTTCAATTTGAATATGAACAGTACATAAAAGTTGGTTGGTCATGAATGAAAGTTATACCATTAAATAGGTGGGATTTTTTGAAAAATATGGGAGTTGGAAATATTGCATTTGGATGAATATTTAATCCTCTGGAATATTTGCAAATTTGACAGAAAAGAAAAAGGAAAAGGACCACTGTGCCTGCTGGGCCAGAACAGCCGCAGCGCAGCAGGCCCAGCCAGAGAGGCGGCCCAGCGCACTGGTGCACGCGCGAACACCAGTTTTAAACCTGACAGGCGGGGCCCAAGCGTCAGCGAGAGAGAGAGGAGGCGATGGAGGGGAGAGGCTGACAGGCGGGGCCCGCCTGTCATCCCTAACCCTGCGACAGAGGGCCGGCGAACACACCGGCGATGTTTCCGGGCATGGCGGGGTGAGCTGATGGCACCATTGGACTCCTCGTCATGTCGCCGTTCAGGTGGTGCCAGAGTTGGCCGGAGGGGAGCAGTGGTTCGCCAGCGACGAGGTTCACGGCGGAGGAGCGTTGGGCGTTGATGGCTCCAGCTGTTTCTGATTGCAAAACGAGCGGGAAAGAGGGGGGAATCGATCGGTGAGCTATGGGCGTTCCAGAGAAGCAATAAAGAGGGTCGGGGTGGCCTGTATCGTGAGATCGACGGCGACCCGAGGCGACGGAGCTCGAGCTCGATCTCGAACTCGGGCACTTCTGGAGATGAACTGGGGTGCGGGGGGCCTAGTTGGAGTGGGATAGGACGAGTGGTTGTGAGGGTGAGGTTCGGGCAGGCCTTTAAGTAGGCGAGCCACGGCTCATCGTGGACCCGTGCGCTGGCGAGGTCATTGTCGTTGCTGTGGGTCACAGGGGCACGCGTGGGCATGTCTGGGGTGCTCGTGGGTTCGGTCCAGAGCGCGGAAAGGAAGGGAGAGGAAGCAGGAGGGGCCAGAGGCGCTGCGCGTGTGAGGCCGCTCATTGGAGCTCTCGGGCGGCTGGTGCGCGTGCGAGCAAGGGCAGAAGGAGGGAGAAGGAGGAGGGGGACAGACGCGTGGCGTGCTGAGGACGTCGAGGAGCATCGGCTGGCATGAGGGGGAGAGCCGAGGTGGCCGGAGGTGCCTGGCAGGGGGCGGCTACAGTGCGGGAGCGCACTGTAGCGCACTCCAGAGCGCCCAAATGGCCGCATGGCCATTTTCTATGCAATGTGGGCGCAGCCAAAGATGTCTGGTAGCTCTAGGGGGAAGTAAAGAAGAGGGGAGGAGCACTGGATGCCCTGGGGAGCCAGTAGGAGAGGAGTGGGGTTGAGAGAGAGAGGGAAAGGGGCTGTCTAGAGGGGTAAATGAGGATGTTTCACCCTTCAATCATTGGGTTGAGGCCAGGGAAGAGTTACTGGAGGTGCAAGGGGACTCTGAGGGGCTGTGGTAAAAAGTTGAGGCCATGGAGAAGAGTGGAAGTGGTCAAAACAGGGGTTTTAGTAAAATGGCAGAAGGTGTTTGTTGCTGGTTTGGGCAAGAATATGAACTGCTCTTGTCATGAGGCTTGACAGGGTCAAATGGCATGAGAAACTAAGAGGTTCCACCAAGATTGAGTTCATTTGGGAAAAGTTGCCAATGCAACTTTTGTAAACCCTAGAAATCAGCAGAAATGGACTCTCCAAGATTTAGTCATGCAGATCTGTTCTCCTTGATGCACCACTTGGTGTAGTGTCATCATTTGAGGTTATGAACATTCCCACAAAAGTTGAGATCAAAAGGTGAAAGCTTCCAATGTAGAGTTGTTCAAATTTGGTTCTGGACAGGAAGGGTTTTGGGGCACTTTGATCAATATAACATTTCTCCAACTTGTGCCATTTGGTCTAGATGAATGATTGGACCATTTGAGAATTTTCACGAGGTTTGAGAACATTTGGAGATGTTTGGCAATGTAAAGTTGCTCAAACTTCAAAATGGACATAAATGGTTTTGAGGGGATTTGATGATGTTATATTATTCTCCAAGACATGATACTTGTCAAGATCATCCAGCATGTCATATGTGACATGCTAGAATTTTCTTGGAATTTTTGGAGAATATTTCCTTTGTAAATATTTCAAAAGCTTGAAATATCCAGAAAGGGTTTTGAGGGATTTGACCAATATTTTGAACATGACCATGTGTTGAAACTCTTATATATGGGAATTATATTCCCACTGAATTTCCCTGTTTTTTCAAATATTTTTAAAACAATAAAATAATTTTTCCCTATTAAAGACCATTTCTAGCCTTAAGAAAAAGCTTTTAAATAAAATAGGAAAATAACTTTTAAAATTATATTTTTGTGGTTTATGGGAACCCTATATCTAATGGGTTTCAAATATATCTTTTGAAATATTTTTCACACCCCAAATCAAGTACTTGCAGTGCAAACCTCAATTCAGGGGTTTTTGGAAAACTAATTTTAGAAAATACTTTTTGGCCAAATTATTTTTGTACGAAAATACTATAATGCTCTATACACATGGCATGCTCATTGGGTAGAAGCTTGGGGCAAGGAGATGAGGTATAGAAGGTGGAGTTGTGTTGACTTTAGAGAGCACTTGAAAACACAGAGAGAAAACCAACTCAAATAAAAAGTCAAATATTGCAAAAGTTTTTGTCAAACCACACTTTATCATGATATATCATCTTAAGTGATGTGCCATGAAAATCAGGGTGTGACATCGACCCTCTATGTATGATATGGATAGGCCTCCATTTCACACACATTGCATGCAAAATTTTGTTTGAGATGTCATCGACACATATTCCCACAAATAATTCACGAAATCAACCCCCCACCCCACCCCCACCCCCACCACAAAACAAAAAATACTCGTGAACGCAGTTTGTATCTCTCACACACACCCACGTAGGTGGGGGACGTGCACAAAGAGAAGAGGTGCATGCACGGCACACGTACACCCGTGTCTTTCCCAACCACACCCGCGCGGGTACACGGTGGAGCTCATTTCTGTACGAAAAAGGCAGCCCACATGGTAATTTTGCATGTGTACTAGTTGTCCACTTGGTGGAGGGAGGATCGTCTACCACGGGTGAACAAACAAATTGCGACTTGACGCATTATGTTAAATTAAAAAAAGAGGCAAACCATGTGGAGCCTACCTTAGAGGCAAGGCTCTATACACTGGAGTACTTTTGATGTGTCCCGTCAACTCGCTGAACGAGGAGAAGCTTGCTTAGTACACTGTCTCCCCCGCCCACGGGCACGGTGGCTCGCAGGATGAGGTGAAGCTTGCTCCTCCCTCGCCCATGCGCGCGGTGGCTCGCTGGACGAGGAGAAAAATTTACTACGCCCTCCGTTTACTCCTCGTCCCTACTACCTTGGTTATAGAGATTATATCATATTGTTTGGGATATATATGTCCTTAGTAGATTTCAATATGAACTACTAGTACATACTCCAAACACTAATGTATATAGACGTATTTTAGAGTGTACATTCACTCATTTTGCTCCGTATGTAGTAGCACTCTCCCTCGCCCCTCGACCCTCGCCCACGTGGTGGACGTGCAGCAATTCATTCGGTCTCATATAGCCAGAATGATATATACTGCACTACCATTATCGCTCGACTTCCCAAAGAGGCGAAGAGCCAATCGCAAGGTTAATATTTTTGAGATGCCAAGCGCAAGGTTATAGGAGAACGAGTAGTAGGTGCCACATCATTTATAAATAATTTTTTTTCTTCAGTGGCACGTACGCAATATGATAGGTTCATATGGAGAGAAAAGGAAACCACTCCACTATATACATAGTCAGGATGGGCCAGCCTACACGGTTGCTTGCTGGGGTTGCTCTCTTCACACTCTCTCGCACAAAACGACTGTGGCCACATCTCTAACATCCCGGTGGATCACGTCCGCTTGGGGAAGGGGTAGATGCTTAGTGTAGATGCGGTGTCCGTCGCTGACGGCAAAAACCCATTGTCGGCATGTCCCGATCAGTGGTCCCCGCCGTTCTCTCTCACAAAGCCGGTGAGGTTGCCTTCGTCCCTTGCTCACTACCGCGACGTGGGCAGTTGCCGCCTCCCGCCGCCCTCCTCAAGGTCGAGCTATGTCCCTCAGGTACAACTCCCTTTACAGCCGGCTTGCGCCACTGCTCCAGCTGCCCACATCACTCCCTGTGGATATTTCTCTACTTCTTTGCCCCGCACATACCTCATACCTCTACTGGCTTCTACGTACTGTATTTGTGATGAGTTTATGTCTCATCAACTAGTCCTAGTAATCTTATTCTAATCACGCTTCTTCAATTTCTTTGCCACAGGGATGCTCATCTCAATTTTGGTGAAACTGCGCAAAATGATCCGATTGTCAAAAGGTTGCAAACTTCATTTATTAGGAAGCTCGAACGTTGCCAGCAAATTGAAGCCTGGTCAGGGTTCAGGGTTCAAGGGCTAGGGACTGCATGGATCGTTCCTTTCTTTAGCTGCCTCTGTTCCAAAATAAGTGCCAACTTTAGTAGTAGTACAACTTTGTACTAAAGTTTGCACAAAGTTGAGACACTTATTTTGGAACGGAGGGAGTACATATTTGCTATGATCTGTCAATCATTGAGATGCAATAGCATGCATGTTAGTCTCCTTTGTATTTGATGAAATGTTGCAACGGGCAACCTTGGACACAAGATACATTTAACAGGAGTTGGAAGCTTCATAGCATTGTACAAATTTATCTCGCTGATAAATTACAGTACGTACTAGTACTATACTAGTATTTCCTCTGTTGCTAAATATAAGTCTTTGTAGAGATTTCACCATTAAGCACATGCGGATGTATATAGATGCATTTTAAGTGTAGATTCATTCATTTTGTTCCGTATGTAGTTCACCTAGTGGAATCTCTACAAAGACTTATCTACTAGTAATAGGTAGCCCCCACTACTAGGAATTCTCTATCCTCTCCTTGAGCCACATCATCAAAATTGACGTAGCCGTTAGATGAAGTAAATCAGTCATAATAGCCGTCTGATATAAACGTTGAGAGGCTCAGCACTAAGCCACATGCAAGCATGCAGAAATACCGTGGCACATGCATGTGAGTGGGTTTTAAATCACATCAACATGTCTGCATGCAAGCATGCACTGGTAGCATGCATGTAAGTGAGCTTTTAAGTCCCATTAACATGTCAAAAAGAAAAATATAATCCCATTATGCAGTAGGAGTTGGCTGATCTTTTTTCCTTATGTGGGATGATGTAAATGATGATGGGAGTTTATTTAGTTTGTCTACCACATTTGTCATGCGGTTATAGATTTTTTTTAGTTCTATGAAATGGATAATTTTGCGCAGAGAGATATACCGCTGTTCCCTGGCAATGAGCGGGGACTCATCTAGTAATATTTAGGAACGGAGGGAGTACTATGTAAAGAGTTAGGTGTCGCACGGTGATAGTGTGAGGTGGGCCATGTAATCACTGAGCCTGCGTGTTTTCACTGCTCTTGCACTCCTCCGCTATAAGAATGGAGAAAATTGTAATCTACTACCTCCTTTCGCCGAAAGCGTGGGACATCCAGCAGTCCTACCACCTCAGTAATAAAGACCAATGAGCCGTCAAATCACATAGACCCAGCAGTAAGTTGGACGGACGAAGCAACCATCACTCTTGCGCCAGTGAGAGGTCGCGTCCGCTCTGCCTAGGCATGAATGCGGCACCGATTCTTTGAAGCGGCGCTGACCATTTCGGGCGGGAAGTGCGCGCGGGCGGTGGAGGGGCTTTGGGTGGGCCAGGCTGGTCAGGAGCGGGCGTGGCAGTTGTCCGCATGTCCCTACCGGACACGCCCGGAAACGAGAGGATGCACCGACTCTCGCGGCTAAAATCGTACACTACACACCATATCTCTGTAGGAGTAGGTCGATCTGTCGCACTCTCTAACACACACACACACACGCACGCACCTTGGTCCCGTTGCACCTTCTAACATGACTTATTACACCTAGACGGAGGGAGTAGTAAGTATACGAGATACGGTGGCACACTGACTTAAGTCGAATACAAGTGCCCAAAATTTGTGTGCATGTTATAATAAGGATTCACTTAAAATAGTACGTGAGCGAACAGAGGGATCAATTGGACAGTGTTCCCGAGCAGTAGCGAGATGTGTGAGGTAGTAAGATACATCGCTGGCGCTTTTAATTTTTCTTCTTAATTTGTTTGTTTCACCCTGTGACTGGTGGGACCCAACATACTACGTGGAGAGAGGTAAGGTGACTAAGGCTGCATTATTTCTGCACCACTGTGGATAGTCTTACCACCAAAGCCACATGACACGATTATGATTGAAATCCTAATGACTCCCACACACACAAAAAAAACACGGCATGCCTGTCACACGAATGCAGGAATGTATAAAAGGTTATTTTCCTCTCGCTGAACATAACGGGAGGGTTGTGTAGCTGGTTAGCCTGTTCACTCATCAAACTTGAGGTCTCGGGTTCGATAACTACACTTGAGCATAATTTTTGCCAGGAGGATTCTTTGACTGGTCAAAATGTTTTCTAGGGTTTGCATGCTTCACACACTCTCTAGTATATATATACACGCTGGAGCCTCAGCGCTTGTAATTGCTCTCTTCACACTCTCTCGCCCTCTCCCGCTGGATCCTCAGCGCTTGTAGTTGCTCTCTTCACACTCTCTCGCCCTCTCCTGATCTAAAAAAGACTTCGTTGGCCTCTCTCTCCCCTCACTGCTGCTCAAAGAGCCGGCAGGATCCGTCCGCCAGGAAGGGAAGGAGGCTAAACGTTGTCGCCGTCGGCGAGGGAGGGAATCCACTACCGGCGCTGCTGTTCACTTTCCACCTAGCGGCGGTGCGGGAGGGCCTCCGACCCGTCTTCGCCGCCGCCGTCCCGTCTCCCACCGAACCACGCCCCAAGAACCTTAAGGTATATTTTACTTACTCCACATTCATTGCTCTAGCTGCATGTATACCATGAATCTAGGATGTGGTTCAAAGAGGAAAGGAGTGGGGGAAAGTAGTGGGAAAAGTTGTATATAGCATGAATCTAGGACGTGGTTCAAAGAGGAAATGAAGGGGGAAAGTTGTATAGAATGAATCTAGGACGTGGTTCAAAGAGGAAAGGAATGGGGGAAAGTAGTAGGGAAAGTTGTATCGCATAAATCTAGGACGTGGTTCAAAGAGGAAACGAAGGGGTGAAAGTACTAGTTCAAAAAGGAAAGGAAGGGACAAGGCTGTAGAGTTTGAGCAGGACTAGATTTGCTACGCTCACATAGGGAAAGGTGTCTAAAGATAACAAAACTGGGACCAACACAAATATGCTCCTTGGTTGTTTGTTCTTTGTTGCAACAGACTGTGCATGACCACAGTACATCGGTAGATGCACATGGTGCTGGCGCGTCCACTATCCCGTGCATCTCATTAGCTGTTGTTAATCTATGGCCCTGTTTGGTTAAAAACTCCCTAGTCCCTACCTGCTTGGTTCCAGGGACTAAACATGGACTAGAGGTTATTAAATGACATGATAAAAGACCATGTTACCCCTAGCAATGAACTAATAGAAACAAGGTGTGATGCGTGGTAGGGGCAACTATTGGAAAAAGTCCCAAAAAGACTCCCTCGGGGTCTTCTTTCTTTAGTCCCAAATGCCCACTTTTAGTCCCGAAAAGTCCCTCCTGTTTGGTATAGATGTGACTGACACGGAGTTTTTTTAGTCCCTACACCAAAATGTCCCTATAAACAAACACCCTCTAATAATGCCGCTGGAAAATTGATGCAATGCCACAGTTAAAAGCAAATTACATGTTTAATGAATTTTATTGTTAATATAATCTCTATGTTAATATTAATCAATGCCACCGTTTGAGAAATGCTACTGTCTTGCTTTCTTTCCCATTTAGATAAGGTAGATGCTTCTTTTTGTTGGCTTCTGTGTCATCCACCGTTATTGACCACTAATTGATTCCTTTGCACCTCTGTGTAAACAGGGTTATCTACTTCACCTCGTTGCCATTGTGACCTTTTGTTGCACTGCACAAAACACTTTTGTTTTAAGAGTGTTTTGTGCAGTTCAACCAAAATGTCACACCGACAACGTTGCTTGATTGCTTGATCTTAGTGGAACTGCATAAGAGGAGATCTTACTTCCTATCCGTTAAGGCGAACTTGGTTCAGATCTTCTTCTTGTGAGTTGTTTGAATTCCGCATCATGAGAGGTCAGTACTGGCCTTCTTCACATGATTCTGCAGTGTGCTTTCATATGTTGTGCTACTTGTACGATAATGTTGCTTGATTTTAGTGAACTGCACAAATGGAGACAAGACTTCCAATCTGTATGTGCACCTATATCCCATTGAGGTAAGATAAGGATATTTTACAACTGCTGGCCTGTATTTTGCCACTTTCATCAGAAAATTAAGTTTAGTACTATACTTGTGCTCCCTAATTGACATGCCAAATCTTACATTGAAGGAGAAGCTTGTCTATAAATGAACCAAGTGATGATGGGGAAGAACAGGCGGAAGAAAAACAAAAATCAACTCCCGGTGCTGTAATGAAGCACTGGAACTGTGATGACACAAGTAATGATATAATTTTGCATCTTAATTTATTGCTATGGCTGGAACGAGCAATTGTTTTGCCACTGTTTTGATGCCATACGTAATTATCTCTACTTGTGCAAACAGGGATCTTCTTTGAAGATACCATATATTTTAGTGGAACTACACAAGAAGATGTTGGAAACGTTAAACTAATCAAGGAGTATATAGTAAGCATGGCCACCCTCGTAGATAGCAACAGATGGTTCCTGAGAAGTGCTTCATCTATATGATCTACACAATCAGCCTCCTGACAAAGGTTGGTACTCGCCCACTGATTTCATCCATATGATTTAGCTTTGTCATCTCTATTAGTGTTGTGCTACTGTTTAGATACTGTCATGAAAATGTGGTATTGTCCTTGGGAAGTGCTTCATCTGTGTTGTTTTAAATATTTCCTTTCCTTTTTTTCGAGCAAACATGGATGCTAGCATTTAGTAGTCCTCTTGTATTTGCACAACAGGATCATCTTCCTCTGAAGAAGAATATGGAGTACGTGAAGTGACTAGTTCCGATTATGCCAGGATGAAGAAGCACTGTCTATCTTCTCATCAGAAGGAGCAATTGAAGGATGGTTACATTACTCCCCACAAGACCAAACTAACTTCAGCTCAGAAGGACTGACAAATCTCCATTTTTTTGCTGTGATGCGCGAGTACAATGTTGTTCTAGGATTCTTTCTGGTGAGTTCCATTTTTCTAAAAGTGTGCTCTACATGGACCATGAATGTGCCTGTTGAAACTGTCAATTCATAGTACAGTTTGCTTTGTACTAATCACTTTTTTGTATTTGTGCAAACAGGGGTGCTCAGCTTGATTTCAACGGGAACTGCACAAAATGTTCATGAATACATCCAATCATTCATTTCCACCACAAGAAAGGAGGTGCCCATAAGTTCAAGGCGTTGCAACATATAAGGGCGAAATCATACAAGCTACGCGCGAATTTGGTTGATTTTGGTGGAACTGCACCAAAAGAACAGCTGGTTTATTTAGCACGAGTTGCCATGTCAATGTCCGAACTGATGTCAAACCCTGCCCATTCCACAATCGTAGGCATTTGATATTTTGGAATGGGACAACCTTGTCAAATTTTGCTCATTGATTTTAGCAAGATATGCATTTGATATTTTCGAATGGGACCCCCTTTGCTGTCAGCAGCGGCAATCGATTTTTTCTTTATTCTTTAGTTGTGAAGTAAATATTGCCTCTGATATGTGAGTCGCTGAGATGCATAATCATCGATTGTTTTGAATGTTCTCTATGAATTGCCAGGCCTGTGCGTTTGATTGCAATGTACAGAAACGCTAAATGTCCTGCACAAAACACTTTTGTTTTAAGAGTGTTTTGTGCAGTTCAACCAAAATGTCACACCGACAACGTTGCTTGATTGCTTGATCTTAGTGGAACTGCATAAGAGGAGATCTTACTTCCTATCCGTTAAGGCGAACTTGGTTCAGATCTTCTTCTTGTGAGTTGTTTGAATTCCGCATCATGAGAGGTCAGTACTGGCCTTCTTCACATGATTCTGCAGTGTGCTTTCATATGTTGTGCTACTTGTACGATAATGTTGCTTGATTTTAGTGAACTGCACAAATGGAGACAAGACTTCCAATCTGTATGTGCACCTATATCCCATTGAGGTAAGATAAGGATATTTTACAACTGCTGGCCTGTATTTTGCCACTTTCATCAGAAAATTAAGTTTAGTACTATACTTGTGCTCCCTAATTGACATGCCAAATCTTACATTGAAGGAGAAGCTTGTCTATAAATGAACCAAGTGATGATGGGGAAGAACAGGCGGAAGAAAAACAAAAATCAACTCCCGGTGCTGTAATGAAGCACTGGAACTGTGATGACACAAGTAATGATATAATTTTGCATATTAATTTATTGCTATGGCTGGAACGAGCAATTGTTTTGCCACTGTTTTGATGCCATACGTAATTATCTCTACTTGTGCAAACAGGGATCTTCTTTGAAGATACCATATATTTTAGTGGAACTACACAAGAAGATGTTGGAAACGTTAAACTAATCAAGGAGTATATAGTAAGCATGGCCACCCTCGTAGATAGCAACAGATGGTTCCTGAGAAGTGCTTCATCTATATGATCTACACAATCAGCCTCCTGACAAAGGTTGGTACTCGCCCACTAATTTCATCCATATGATTTAGCTTTGTCATCTCTATTAGTGTTGTGCTACTGTTTAGATACTGTCATGAAAATGTGGTATTGTCCTTGGGAAGTGCTTCATCTGTGTTGTTTTAAATATTTCCTTTCCTTTTTTTCGAGCAAACATGGATGCTAGCATTTAGTAGTCCTCTTGTATTTGCACAACAGGATCATCTTCCTCTGAAGAAGAATATGGAGTACGTGAAGTGACTAGTTCCGATTATGCCAGGATGAAGAAGCACTGTCTATCTTCTCATCAGAAGGAGCAATTGAAGGATGGTTACATTACTCCCCACAAGACCAAACTAACTTCAGCTCAGAAGGACTGACAAATCTCCATTTTTTTGCTGTGATGCGCGAGTACAATGTTGTTCTAGGATTCTTTCTGGTGAGTTCCATTTTTCTAAAAGTGTGCTCTACATGGACCATGAATGTGCCTGTTGAAACTGTTAATTCATAGTACAGTTTGCTTTGTACTAATCACTTTTTTGTATTTGTGCAAACAGGGGTGCTCAGCTTGATTTCAACGGGAACTGCACAAAATGTTCATGAATACATCCAATCATTCATTTCCACCACAAGAAAGGAGGTGCCCATAAGTTCAAGGCGTTGCAACATATAAGGGCGAAATCATACAAGCTACGCGCAAATTTGGTTGATTTTGGTGGAACTGCACCAAAAGAACAGCTGGTTTATTTAGCACGAGTTGCCATGTCAACGTCCGAACTGATGTCAAACCCTGCCCATTCCACAATCGTAGGCATTTGATATTTTGGAATGGGACAACCTTGTCAAATTTTGCTCATTGATTTTAGCAAGATATGCATTTGATATTTTCGAATGGGACCCCCTTTGCTGTCAGCAGCGGCAATCGATTTTTTCTTTATTCTTTAGTTGTGAAGTAAATATTGCCTCTGATATGTGAGTCGCTGAGATGCATAATCATCGATTGTTTTGAATGTTCTCTATGAATTGCCAGGCCTGTGCGTTTGATTGCAATGTACAGAAACGCTAAAAAGCTGCTCAAACTCTTTGTACTCCTTCTGTTCCTTTTTACTTTGCACATTGTGAAAGTGCATACTTTTTGTATAAGATTGGTCAAAGTAGAGATACTTTGACTGTAGACAAAACTTGTATGCAGACTAGAAAGGACTGGAGGGAGTACATGTGAAACTGCTGCAAACGTGGTGATCACCCTAGGAATAATGCTAGTACGTATTGTTTTGCATGTTCATCCAATGCCAGTGATACAGGAATTCAAACTAATCAAAATAAATTCATTCATACACGGTCGGATTTCATATAAACATGCCGGATTTCATTACATTTCATACATTTTTCAACTAAAAAGGGGTGTTTGTGGCCGCATGCATCTCCCAGATGCAGAGGCCGGGGGTCATCCTCCTTTTTGAAAAAAATAAATAAAAAGGGGTGCGCTGGAGGTATAATTAATTAACCGAAGCTACCCACCTGTGTCCCGCTGAGCCGAACAGAAGCTTCAGTGACTTAACTGCAGGTGCAGTTGCGTAACTGACATGTGGTCTGTTGGGCCCACGTGTCAGTCAGCCAACTGCACCAGCAGTTAAGTAGAAGCAGCGTTCTTCTCCAGCGCAGCTCTCCGACTCCACATCGCTGCGAAGAAGCTAACCGGCCGTCAATGGTCAACCCGCCTAGCTTGGCTTCAACCGGAGGGTAGCAGCGGTGGCCTTACTTGGACCTGAGCGGCGACCTACCGTGTTCTACTCTTCCTCGTTTTCTGTGTGGCGCGGCCTCGTTGGCAGTGGGGCAGGGCCTCGGCGGAGCCGGCGATGCCTCTGTCTCGTTGCCCGCGGGCGGTGCCTCAGTGCAGCGGTGGAAATCCTCCCCCACGTTGCTGGCGCGGTGGGGCCTCGGCTGAGCCGGCGATGTCCTCTGCCTCGTTGTTGGCGGGGTGGGGCCTCGGCAGAGCCGGCGGTATCCTCTGCCTCGTTGTTGGCGCCGTGGGGCCTCGGCGGAGCCGGCGGTGTCCTCTGCCTCGTTGTTGGCACTACGGGGCGTCGACGGAGCAGGGCGTCATTGACGCCAGCGGAGCGGGGACTCGTCGGAGCCGGCATTGTCCTCTGCCTCGTCCTCGGTCTTGCCAAACAGCGCCTCACCCGCTTCATCGCCCTCTTTGCTAGCCTCTTTGTAGGCGGCCGCAGCCTCCGCCACCCGCATGCGGTACCGCCAGTGCTAGAGGAGGCCCTTGCGGGTGGAGCGGTACGAGTCGAGCAGCGACCCTTGCTCCGCCCGCTCCGCGGCGATCTACTCCTCCGCCTGCAGGTGCTCCTGGAGGAGATGGTGGTTGTAGGCGGCGTCGGCCTGCGCCTCCCGGAACTGCTCCTCACGCATCTGCCTCACCATGTCCATATATTGGACACGGGCCTCGCCGATGGTTATGGTGCAATGCACCGGCGAGGATGGCGCGAAGGAGGGGGTTGGCGCCGGATCGTCGACTAGAATGTTCTCCATTGGGACGTCGTCGTCCTCCGGCTGCCTGCCGGCCAGCCAGTCGGCAGCAATGGCTGCTATCTCCTTGTGGTCCGTCGTCCGCCCGTCCCAAAGAGCGCTAGAGCGCGAGGAAGCCATGGTGGGCAGTAGTGGTGTGGACAGGAGAAAGGCAACAGATGCGGATGACTTCGGCTATGGCCGGCGCAACAGTTTATATAGCAATGGTGGGCGGGTGGAGGGACGGACGTGTGACGCCGGAGTAGCCGCCTCGGCAACCGCGTATCATTAATGTGTGTGGCAGATGGACGGACAGACGAAACTTGTGTCGTTTGAAGGCGGAGCAATCACCTGCACCGGGAAGCGGGGCGGCCGGCACTGACTGTTTTGGGGGAAAGCGCGCGCGGGTGAGGAGATCACTTTACTTGGATAGGATGACAATGGGGACCCACCAAGTCCATAGCCTCACGTACGCAAGTGCCTCCTTATATATATATATATATATATATATATATATATATATATATATATATATATATATATATATATATATATATATAGGGTGGGTCTATTATGATAACACCCTTAAGACCCTTATTCTGCACACCAAAACGCTTATTCTGCTAACACCTCCTGACCCGCACCTACAGACATAGGCAACGAATCCACCGGTCACCCCCTACACACGCGCGACTCCCGGCCCCGATCCCCTCCACCTTCGCCCGACACACCCCCACCTACCTCCAATGGCCGGCGTGCCAGCAACCCCCTCCCACCGGCCGCCGCCATGCCCCCACCCCTCTACCTTTCTCCGACCACCACCGCTTGGTGCTGCACCTTCCCCCAACCCCACGCCCCACCTTCTACGTCAGCCTCCACCCTCCCCCTCTTTCTCTAGTGCCACCCACGGCAATGGCGAGATCCGCCGCCACCGGGCCCCGGCGCGGCCTCAACCACCAGATCCGGCCACCTCGGCCCCCGGCGCGGCCTCAACCGTCGGATCCGGCCACCACCGGCCCACGACGCGACATTCAACCACCGGGATTTCGGCCGCTGCCGGCCCCCGATGCGCCCACGCCTCCCATGCCGATGGGCCCTCCCGTCGATGGATCCGACCCTACAGGCCATGGCGACAACACTGCCGCATGCTCCAGCGAGATCCGCGCAAGCCAACGCGCTACTTCGTCGGTGAGGGCCGCCGCTCTGGCTAGCGTCCACCTTCCAGTGGCGCCACTCCCACTCCAGCGTCGCCGTCCCCGCCGGGCCCCCCGTCGGGTAGCCCCCGGATCCGCATCGCCGTCCCTGTCGGGCCTCACGTCAGGCTAGCCACCGGATCTGCGTCACCGTCCCTGTCGGGCCCCACGTCAGCTAGCCGCCGGATCCGCCTCGCCGCCCTCCATCAACCACCATCCACCGAATCCGGCGAGGTAGGGGAGGTTACCGGCGACTTTCGCCTCCCCGTTCCGCCACCACCTCCTGATGCGGTGCTGCGCCTTGGTCCCGACGCAGCTTCTCCTCTTCTCTTGCGTGGATCCACTCAAAACACGCCCAATCCGAGCTCGGCCATCTCTTCCTTCACTGCCGACGTCTTGTAGTTCGCTAATCTGATGCGTGGTGTTTGAATTTTTTTTCCAGGCTTGCAGTTCACCAGTTTCCACTAGGAGGACCACGACGACTCTTGATGCAGTCCTCAAGCCTCACTGGTGGTCGCCACCACTGCCGCCTGACGCAGCACGACTTTCTTTGCTGTGGGTTGTATGAATTACAGTGCGACTCAGATCGTACCATGCAGTTTGGAGCATGTGAACATGCAGTGCAAAATGGTGCATTTTGGTTTTGAGGTGTTTATGTATAAAAATTACACTGACTTTATTTGAATGTGTTCAGAAATTGCAGTTTGGAGTATCTGCACATGCAGTGCAGACGTTGCTTTTGTGTTTCTGAATTTTTTTTTGTATAAAGATTTTAGGGACTCATTTGATTGCAGCGAAACATGGTGATGTTCATACATAAGATGCAGTTTCGACCATGTGGACATGCGGTGCAAAAATGGTGTTTTCCGTGTTTGATGATTTTATGTATAAAAGTTATATGGACTCATTTGAAAATTGTTTACCAAAGAAGTTCATTTCAAATTGTGTTGCGGCTCATTTCCCTCAACCATGTGGTTCGCTTCTTCGCACGTGTACAACTCGCCAATGTGGAAACCCAAAACTCCAAACAGAAAAAAGAAAGAAGGAAATGCAGTGAAAAAATGGTAGAGAAACAACAAAAAAGTAATGGCGTTCACTTGACCATTTGATGCAGTGCGGTTTTCTAACTGAAGCAGTGCGATCGGGTGTTTGATGTTCTTCATCCTGTAAGTGAAAGAAAAATTGTTACAGGAGCAAAAAAAGTAATGCGGTTCACTTCTTGATAGTGTTGTGGTTCATTTACACCCGATGTAAAGTGCACTCTACTTTCTCGTCCTTGAAAAAAATTATGTTTGAATAAAAGAAACCATGCAGTTCTCTTACACGTGTGATGCAGTGTGGTTTTTCGTCCGTTGCAGTGCGGTTTTCAGTCGGATGAAGTACCCACGTCAATTTGGGTGTCGCGAAAAACAGAGTGTCCGCTTTTCGGTAAAATCAAAACTGCTTTTAAATCGTAAGGAATTAGAGAGAGTGTTCTACATGAAAGAGTTGCGTATCGTCGATATCTTTCCAACGGCGTATCGTTTGAATCATTCCGACCAGCAGTTTGCAAAAATTTCACAAAAAAACAGCCGCTGCCACTCGTCATCCGCCGCACGATTTTCAAAATTAACTTAAAACCGTAAGAAATCTCAAAAGCATTCCTACATATGAAAGTTGCGCCTCGTTCGTAGCTTTCCAACAGCGTATCACACGCCCCGTTTTGACAAACAGTTCAAAAACTAGAGCGAAAACAGTACCGAAAATTTGAAAAAATTTGAAAAACAGAATTCTGCGATTTAGTAAATTTGAAACTGCTCTTAAACTGTAATGAATTAGAGAAATATTTATATATGAAAAAGATGCGCCTCAACGATATCTATCCAACGGCGTATCATTTGCTTCATTCCGACAAGCGGTTTAGAAAAAAACGCGAAAAAACGCTCGCTGCCACTCGTCATCCGCCGCACTATTTTCAAAACTGCTCTTAAACCGTGTGGAATCTCGAAAAGTGTTCAACATGTCGAAGTTGCGCCTAATCCATAGCTTTTCAATGGTATATTACACGCCTCATTCCGATAAACTGTTAAAAAATTAGAGCGAAAACAGTACCAAAAAACACCGCGCGCAGTTTTTTTCGACACGAAGTTCACTAGTCTCTATTGCAGTGCTCGTCGTCAAAATGATGCAGTGCGCTTTTCTTGAGCGTGCAGTGCCGAAGTGGTGTGCAGAATAGTTATTCTGCTAATATTAGCAGAATAGACCATCTGTATATATATATATATATATATATATATATATATATATATATATATATATATATATATATATATATATATATATATATATATACACACAGAAACACTATTCTGATCACAACCTGACCTGCCCCGCTAGTAGTACGTTGAACTTCCGTGTGAACTAAGTTGAACTTCCGTCAACATTGCCCAAATGGGGCTTGCGATATACCGTTAGAAAATTATGGACACCAATATGATGATCCAACTTAAATTTTTGACAAATATAAGCGGTTTAAGAGCAGTTTTGAAAACTGTTTTTTCTTCGCACAAAAAACGTGAATCGTATTTTCGATCGCATTTCTAAACCGTTTATCGGAATGAGGCATATAATATGGCGTTGGAAAGCTGCTGCAAAACTGCTCCTTCCACATGTTGAAAGTTTTCTCTAATTCCCTATGGTTAAAGAGTAATTTGAAAAAACATAAAATTTCGTAAACCGAACAGCTGAGTTCGTTTTTTTGATGTCATTTCTAAACGGCTAATCCAATGGAGGCATATGATACGGCGTTGGAAAGCTTATTAAAATGTGCTACTTTTTCATCTTGAAAGTTTTTTTCTAATTTTGAATGGTTTAAGAGTAATTTAGAAAATGGTCCAAGTCCTACCGAGTTCGTATTTTCAAGCTAATTTTTTAACCGTGTGTCAGAATGCAGCAAATGATATGGCATTGGAAATCTTGAACAAATGCGAAACTTTTTCGTATGTATTGTTTCTCCCAATTCTTTACGGTTTTAAGTCAGTTTTGAAAATGAAAAAAAACTTATTTTGGCCGTAATTTCTACAAACTTTATCGGAATGGGGCAAATAATATACCGCTGAAAAGCTACGGAAAATGCGAAACTTTTTCGTGTTGATGGTTTTCTCTGATTCCTATCCGTTTTCAAGTAATTTCGAAAACGGCGGGATCATGCGTTCTGCCTTTATCGCGAAACAGATTCTTCGAAAATGCACCGCGTGAAGAACCTGAACTTCTCGGCGTGTGTACCTGAACTTTACTCTGTGTTTTCACGTGATTTTTTTGCTCGTAGGTCTCCATCCACTGCTCATAACTCTCCATCCACTCACCGGAACTGAGCAAGTGATATACCGGTGGAAAGCTGTTGTGAAGATGCAATTTTCCCGTGTTGATCATTTTTTCATATCCACAACGATTTTAACAGTTTTTCATCTTAAATTCATCCACTGTAGTAGTTGAACTTCCTGTTGTTTTCAGTTGAACTTCTGTGATGTATTTTCGTTTGTAATTTTCTCATCCTTTCGTGAGTGTTACACAAATGATATTCCTTTTGTACAAATCTCTCTCGCAATAATTTTTTTTACTTTCCCTAACGAAGGACTTGAACTTATAACAGCAAAACTTTTAGCCTTTGCTTTTTTATTTTTTTTAAAACAAAATGCACACAGTGTAGTACATGAACTTCTGGCAGTTATCAACCTGAACTTCTCTTAGTTACATGAAAATATTTGAGTTTTTTTATGAATTTTTAATCTGATTTTCTTAATCCTTTTTTATGAATTTTGAAGCGCTCTGTTTTTAAAAGTTGAACTTCTTGTTATTTTATTTTTGAACTTCCTATTTCCATTCTTTAATAATGAGGGAAATCTGAGTTTTATATAATCATCGAACTTCTCCATATTTTTAATATGGACTTCCTGAGTTTTTTCTTAATCTTTTTTATGACTTTTGAAGTGCTCTATTTTTAAAAGTTGAACTTCTTGTTATTTTATTTTTGAACTTTCTTGTTTCCATTCTTTAATAACAAGGAAAATCCGAGTTTTCTATAATAATTGAACTTCTTCATCTTTTTAATTTGGACTTCCTGGTTTTATTTTTTTAATCTTTTTATGAATTTTGAAGCACTCTATTTTTAAAAGTTGAACTTCTTGTTATTTTATTTTTGAACCCCTTGTTTCCATTCTTTAATAACGATGGAAAAATCTAAGTTTTCTATAAACATCGCACTTCTCCATCTTTTTAATATGGACTTCCTGGTTTTATTTCTTAATCTTTATAATTTAAATTTTTTATTTTCTTTTTGAAATCAAATTGCTCTCAAATAATAACTGAAGTTCTTTGTGGATTGAGAGAATTATTTTAAAACACAAAAATACAATTTCTTTTTTGTGTTTTTGAACATCAAAATACAAGGTGAACCTCTCTCGCAAGAATTTTTAACTTCCCGTGACAAAGCACTTGAACTTCGTTTCAACAAACCTTTTTAGCTTTTATTTTTCTATATTTTTATTCTCACTTGAAATGCATTCCTTGCAGTAGTTGAACTTCTCATTGTTTTCACCATGAACTTCTTTCACATTTTTGTGCATAGTTTTAATTACATGCAATTGAAGGTCGGACGTCATTTTTTGCTATTTTCAAACATGTAATTGGAGGTCGGATGTCCTGCAATATTAATTTTGCATCGTGCATGGAGGACCACGTGAACTTCTTGCAACAAACCTTTTAAGCTTTTGGTTTTCTATTCTTATATTCTTATCTGAAACGCATTCCGTGTAGTAGTTGAACGTCTCGTTGTTTTCTCCATGAACTTCTGTCACATATTTTTGTTCAACCTCTCTCACAAGAATTTTTGAACTTTTCTTGGGCTGAGCACTTGAACTTCTAGCAACAAAACTTTTAGCCTTTGCTTTTTCATTCTTTTTTTCATAGAAATGCACATTGTGTAGTACATGAACTTCCGGTAGTTATCAAGCTTAACTTCTCTCGGTTACGCGAAAATATTTGAGTTTTTTAATAGATATTGAACCGCTCCACCTTTTTATGTGAACTTCATTGTGTATTTTTAGAAATGTGAAAATTGGAGGTTTTTAGAAACATCGAACTTCTTCGTTATTTGAAATTGAACATATTGGTTTTATTCTTTAGTAATTAGAAAAATCTGATTTTTTTCAAATAGATATCAAACTGCTCTGCCTTTTCCAATTGAACTTCTTGGTTTTTTTCTCTAGTAATGTGAAAACCTGAGTTTTTATATACATTGAACTACTCCTTTTTTTGAAATTGAACTTCTTGGTTTTAATCTTTAGCAATGGGAAATTCTGAGTTTTTATTAACATTGAACAACTTCATATTTTTATAATTTTGGACATCTTGGTTTTATTAATTAGTAATGGTAAAAGTCCTAGTTATGTAATAAATATCGAACTACTCAATTATTTTAAAGTTGAACTTCTACGTCTTATTTTTAAAAGAAGAAAAATCTTTTTATAAACATTTTGAACTGCTCGGTTTTTTCAATTTGACCTTCTTGATATTGTAATAAATATTGAACTTCTTCATTTTTTAAATTTGAGCCTCTAGTTTTTTTCCAAATGTTGCATGTTTATCCGAAAACAAATGAGCTTCAACCAAAATTATATATACTTTTTTGTGCGTGCACCTATGATGTGTATTTACTTAATTCCATGTTTTTGTTGTGTTTGTTTAACCATTTTTTTCTTCTAACGTGTTGTCTCTACTTCTCTTGTTAGCACGTCTGAACTTCTAGAATTATTTTAGAAAAGTAAAAAAATCCCTTTTTTATATAATCTTGTTGACTTGTTCTATTATTATTTTAGTGTGTTTATTTTTCCTCATTTCGAACTTCAATGGCCATAATATATCTTCCTTTTATGAACTAATCATGTTCCTCTATTAATTCCATACTTTCATTTACTGTATGTTCTTTCGTTTATGATCTTCCTGCTTTTCCATTTCTTTTTTTGATAAACAAACAAATAATACATGAACATAGAATAGATACTGAACATATTTGTAGCATATATATTTATTTTTTGACTGATCTATTTTTCTACAAAAAACAATCTTTTTTTCTTTTGTCGTTGAACTTTTTCAATCTTTGCAATAGTACTGCTAGAGAATTTTGTCTCACTAGAACTACAACAAGAACCTTGAGAACATCAAATTCCAAGAAGAAACATATATAGTATATTTTTTACTTTTGCACAAACGTACGAAGAATCATCACACTTGATAAAGGTCATTTGACCACAAGATCCACAATAATTAGGTGCTGCTGCAACTGTAACAGACACACACACGTAGAGAGAAGCAGAGAGAGAGAGTAGCAGCAACCTACACTTAGAGAAAGAAGCTACATTAGTTACTGAAAGAGAGCAGCAGCAACGCCGCACCATTAGCATTTACCAATACAGAACAACAGCACGCGGGAGCACTAGTTTATAGAAGCAACGATCCACAATATCCGCACTCAAAAGCAACAGCAGCATGCTAGGTATTAGAAGTGGGTCGTTCACCAGCCAGAAGGCGGGCAGGTCACACAGAGCAAAAGGAGCAGCAATCCGGATGAGCCAAGAACGTGAAGAGAAGCAGAGAGAACGACTAAGTTTATCTCCTCACCTATAGGGGAAAAACTTCTCTTCAGAATGCAATTGTATTCAGAAGCGAAATTTACAGAGACAATTTTTCCAGGCAATTTTCATGCAAATTCAAAGAAGTTCAAATCCTCATGCGGAAAGAGTTCAACATAGAGAGGGAGGGGCAATAACTGATGTTGAAGAGGAGCACGTGGTTCGAGTGGAGCACCACAGCGCGTGGTGGTACAGCGCGTCATGATGGACTGCTGTTGAATGGGCTTCAGAACGGCGCGGCGGCCGAATCCAGTCGTGGGGGTGGTGCGGCTACTAAATCTAGGTGCGCGGTGGCGCCGGTGTCGGATCTAGGCGAGGGGGTGGAGCCGGTGCCATTTCTGGGCACGGGGCGGCGCTGATGCCGGATCCAAGCGTGGGGGAGGGGCCAGGGAGGGGGGTGGATCCAGCGCTAATGAAAGGCTGCCGAGAGCCGCTGAAGTGCAGCCACCGGAGGTGGTGGTTGCCGGCACCGTTTGTGTGCTGCGGGTTAGGGCGCAGCGATGGGAGGTGCGCCAGCATCGGCAGCGAGAGGCGCATCAGGGGGGCGGTGACGCGGCCGAGGTGGCCGGCGGCAGGAGGCGCCTCGGGGTCAGGGGGCGGCAGTGCAGCCAGGGAGCAGGCGGCGCTTATGGCAGGAGGGCAAGAGCTCGACGTCGCTGGATCAGGGGAGGAGGCGGCGAGCCAGAGGCGCGCGGCGGCAGCGAGATCTGGCGTTCGGGGGAGGGAATCGAGGGAGGAAGTGGGGATCGGGGCAGCAGGTGGGCTGTGGTGGTTTTTTTTTCAATCAGTCCGGTGGGTTTGTAGCGGTCTCAGGAGGATCTCATCGGGCCCTTATAGGGCTGGCTGTGATCCAAATAACTATTCTAATCCCATGATTAGAATAGTGTTGTCCTATATATCCCTAATAATAAACCAAATAGTGTTTCTGGTCGTACGTCATTAGAATTACCCCCAAAGTTGGTACAAATTACCCACCATGCCACCCATAAGTGAACAAAACGGTTCGGTTTTCTCAAAATCCCGTTGAATTTGGTTCTTATAGGGAAATATCCTCATAAAACAAAACCGAAGGCATAGCGTAGTGGCTAAAGCCCTGGTCCTCCAGGTAGGAGACCTGTGTTCGATCCCAAGTTCCACCCCATTTTCTCTCTTTTTTGCAAACCCTCCCCCCTCTCCCTCGCGTTAATGGGCCGGCCCATGCCTCTGTTTCTTTTTCAGTTTGCGGTTTGCTTATACGTTTCTCATTTCTGTTTCGTGTTTTTCCTTCTATAAATTAATTATTAGGGATTTCCAAAAATTCAAAAGGTTGCGAGTATTTTTACGAAATATAAAACGTTTGTAAATTCAAAAAATGTTCTGGAAAGCATAAAATGTTTGTGATTTTAAAAAAGTCATGTTTTTCATTTCGTTTTTGCCTTTTTTTCTCATTTATGTTTTTGTTTTTGTTTTCTCGTCTTTAAATTAATTCGGGATTTCAAAATTTAAAAGGTTGTGAGTTTTGATTTTTTTGAGAAATCATAAAATTTCCATGAATTCTGAAAATGGTCGGGAAATCAAAACGTTTGCAATTTTTTAAAAAATTGTTTGCATACCATGAAAAAAATCTCGATTTCAAAAAATATGTTCACGAAATAAAATAATGTTCATTATTCTTAGAAAATCCTTGTGTATTCAACACGCTTTCGAGAATTGGAAAAAATGACCATGAAATTAAGGATCACAAAAATCAAACAAATCCATTGAAACAGGTACATAAATAATGAATAAAACAAACCATCGCTTACATATAAACATTTTGAGTGGATCTAGAGAGGTTGTTTTATTATTTATTTAGTCCATTGCACATCGGGTAAAAAAAGGTTTCTGTGTTCTTTACAACGTTGAGCCCAAAAAAATTGACACATTTTCCAAGGGTTAGTTTTTGTAAGCTATATGAAATGACTACATGTCTAATTTACTTTCGTACATATCTATGTTTATTGTGGTACTATAGTTTTACTGGTCATGAAAAACACCATGACGCTAGGTCAAGGTGAGACACATCATTCATCAGTCTACCTTAGGCAGGGTCTATCAATACAGCCTCAGCCAAAAAACATTTCGTCGTGACGCCTTAGGAAATAAAGTCGTCATGAGACCATCACATTTTCAGTTTTTGAAATGACTTTTTAAAGTCTCTTATCTCATCATGACATGATTTTGACGTACTTTATGAAGTGACATTTTAAAAGTCTGTATCTCATCCTGACATAATTTGCATAATCTTATTCTTTTTCTCCCGTGGCAACGCACGGGCCTATTTGCTAGTATATATATATAACTATAATTTATTTTACTTCCTCCTGGTTTCCTGACATCACGGTCCCACACCATTGTCTACCTATGTACTCCCTCGTTTCCGGTTTATAGGGCTTATCTCAAAATTTTAGTTTTTGCATTTTATAAGGCTCAATTTGGTTGTTTTCCATCACATGTTTAGATTCCAAGGTGCATTAAATCATTGCATGCAAGTATTAAGAGAAAATTGACCAATGCATGTACTTTATGCATGCATGCATTGCAATTAATGCATTGATAAACATAATTTTTTGAGGATAACAACAACATTAATTAGGTTCTTTTGCAAAACTAGAAAAAGTATTCCACCACTCGCCATCTACCTTGATTGGTGAGATTTTTGAATTGAGCATTATAAACCGGAAAGGAGGGAGTAGTAAATAAATGAGAGAATTACAAAAGAAGTGGCCGACAGCTGGGACCAAGTAGCTCGAGCAGTATTTGTGTTTTTGAGGTGTGAGCACTGCAGAGTTTTTTGATGTTTACCCCAGATATTAATTTTTCTCCTCTGAACAACAACGAAAACATCGCTGCAGGTATTAACTGGGCGGGCTGTGGCCCCTCTAGCCCAGGCCAGGTATCTAGCCCGGATATTAATTTTTTTCAAGCTGAAAATGGCTAGCCCAGCAATACTTTTTTTAGGAATACCCAGGCAAGGTCAAGTTGTTATTCTCCGCCCCGCTGGGCTGCAAATCTTTCCTAGGAGGGATGCATTAGGCTTAACAAGAAAATGGGCTTTAAGAAATAATAAATGGGATGTAATTATAAAAAACTGGGTAGTAACTATAAAAAAATGCACCAAACAGTGATTACTTTATAAAATATTATTTTTGAAATACTGAAAATTTTAATTTCATTAATTGTTGCGAGCGGAATGTCTCATTGGATTTTTACACAATATAAATTTATATTGAAATTGTATTTAATCTGACTAAAATTTCGGGATAAAAATATTCGGATCCCATCAAAATGTGGGAAATTTTATTGAATTCTGTTTTGAACGGTTGGTTAAAATGGGCTGCACTTTAAACAAACTGTAAATGGGCTGTAGTAAATTCCATTAGAATTCAAAAATGGGCTACACATTCTTACAAATCTCAAATAGGCTATAAGTTCTCTGCGACACACTTCTGGCCTTACTAAGTTGACGCGTCCCCTAAAAAAACAGAGTTGACGGGTATGCAAGGCTTTGTCAACTTATAGTCAACACACGGTTCTAGCAGCAGTGGCCGTTGGATGTCCATTCAACAGATGTCGTGCTTCTTCTTCAATCTCGGATATTCTAGCTTCACCTGCCCAAAAAATGATTCATCCCCCTGACATCTGGGGCGCACCGTTTCGGAAGCTGACCTGTGGGCCTACTAAGTTGACATACCAAGGGCTTTGTCAACTTAGTCAATATAAACGATTCTAGCTGCAGTGACCGTACGATGTCCATCCAACGGCCGTCGTGCTTCTTTAACCTCTGGTCATCTTGCTCCAGCCGCCCAAAGCAGCGCCGGTCGTGCCGCCTGCTCCTGCCTCCCCTGGCCGGTTGTGCTACCGCGGAGGCCTCACCGTCCCCTACTACTCCCACCGCTGGCTAGGCCATCCCTCCACTCACCCACTGACCCACACCCACTATTATTCTGCGGCGATGGCAGTGTAGCCGAACCAGTGAACCCTCGTACTCCTCTCCGCGTGTGCATCCACTGCCGCGTCTTCCCCGGCTCCGCGTTGTCCGCTTCCTAGGCCTCGCCGTCGTCCACCGCCGTGGTGCTCTCGGCGCGGCATGGTCAACGTGGTCAAGGAACGACTTCCATCGGACGTGGACTGTACGTGGAGAGGCTGACAGTTGGGTCCACGGCAGCCGCAAGGAAGTGCCTCCTTATTACGGGCAAAATAATTATTCCTCCACCTGACAGCGGGGACCCACCGGACGGGCCACCGTATTTCGTGAAAAAAATGATTCGCCCCTGACTGCTGGGACCCATGAGCTACATCTTCGCACGCAAGGAAGTGCGTCCGAGAAAAAAACGATTCGCCCCCCTGACTGCTGGGACCCACCAGCTACATCTTCGCACGCAAGGAAGTGCATCTGGAAAAACAATGATTCACCCCCGACTGCTGGGACCCACCAGCTACACCTTCGCACGCAAGGAAGTGCGTCCGGGCAAATAAAACGATTCGCCCCCTGACTGCTGGGACCCAGCAGCTACACCTTCGCACCCAAGGAAGTGCGTCCGGGCAAAAAACAAGATTCGCCCCCTGACTGTTGGGACCCAGCAGCTACACCTTCGCACGCAAGGAAGTGCGTCCGGGCAAAACAAATGATTCGCCCCCCCTGACTACTGGGACCCAGCAGCTACACCTTTGACCGCAAGGAAGTGCGTCCGGGCAAAAAAAAATGATTCGCCCCCTGACTGCTGGGACCCACCAGCTACATCTTCGCAGGCAAGGAAGTGCCTGACAGTCGGGACCCACATGGTCGAAGCGTACGTAGCGTTGTCATCCTGGTCGCGAATGTGTACGTACATACGTGTCGATGTAGAGGCGCGCACGTGTCGTAGTAGAGGCGCGCACGTGTCGTAGTAGAGGCGCGCACGTAGCAGTACATGTACGTACAGTGGCCAGGGTGCAAGAAAGAAAATACGGTCACGTATGTGTACATACAGGCGGGGTCTCGAACGCCTAGTCGCGCATACCGCAAAACGGAGGAAACGGACCTCCTACGGTCGAAACAGGAGTCCTGTTGATCGGGAGGGGTGTGGCGTACCGCAAAACGGAGGAAACGGACCTCCTACGGTCGAAACGGGGGGCCAGTTGATCGGGAGGGGTGTGGCGTACCGCAAAACAGACGAAATGGACCTCCTACGGTCGAAACGGGGGTCTTGTTGATCGAGAGGGGTGTGGTGTACCGCAAAACGGACGAAACGGACTTGTGTTGGAGCGCTACGGTCGAAACGGGGGGGGGGGGGGGGGGAGTTTGGTGTACCGCAAAACGGGACTCCACGGGATAATGTTCATCTCCACCGTCGACCTCCTCCAGCCTCCACGGGCTACTGTCGACCTCCTCCAGCCTCCACGGGCTCCTGTTCATCCAGCCTCCATCGGGCGCTACTCCACCGGCTACTGTTCAACCACCCCTCCACGGGCACCACTCCATCGTCTACTGTTCATCCAACCCTCCACACCACGGGGTCCTGTTCAACCACCCCTCCACGGCCACCCCTCCACCGTCTACTGTTCATCCAGCCCTCCACACCACGGGTTCCTGTTCATCCAGAGGCAATGCCACCACTCACTGTTCATCCAACCCCCCCTCCCCCTGCAACGCTCACTGTTCATCCAATCGATCGGCTTCAGTTAGCAGCAGTAGCGAAGGAATCGCTCCATTGGGTTCAGTTAACAGCCATCGATCGATCCCTCGGGTTCAGTAACGCGTAGCCTGCAGTGCAATCACTCGGTTTCAGTTAGAGCCCAACGCCTCGCTCGGGTTCAGTTAGAGCCAACGCCTCGCACACACGCGCGTACGTACCAGAGGAATGCGCATCACTCCGCCCCCGACCTCCCACTGTAACCGGCAACTCCCCGAAATTTTCCTCGACCTCGCTTCTACCACAGTTTTTTTCATCATGGACGGCCCAAAGAATGTCATGCAGCTGCGTCTCCGGCCCGCCCAGGACGAAAAGCCCATTTTTTGTCATAGAAGTAGGATCCCACCACATCTATGATGATACCGGGTTTTGTCACAATTATCGTCATAGAAGTGTCATATGTATGACAGAAAAAAATTTCGTTCGGCCCAAAATGTCATGGATGTGTCTTTTTTTTGTAGTGCTTGGGAGACTTCAGCGTGACGAAGCAGAAGTACACACGACGGCCTCGCTCTCGAGTTCTCGCGAGACTTGTGCCCGCGCCATGGAAGAGTCGAGGCAACCAACCGCCGCCGCGAGGTAACCGAGGAGCGGGAGCAAGAGTTTCTGTCTTCAAACGCGCCCCTTGAATGCGAAGTTGAGGAGCGCAGCGCCCTTCTGATCTCTTCGCCTGGCGAGGTGGCCTATGCCTAGGCGGAGCTCCTGAGGCGCCACGAAGACTTGACGTTGGAGGCCATGGAGCACGACATGGCGTCGGAGAGGCTGGAGGTGAGGGAGCGCCAGGCTGCCGCGGCTGAGCACGTTGTAGCCGCCTGAGAGACCCGGGTCCAGCTGGAGGTGGAGGAGAGGGCGGCAAAGGCGCATGCTGAGTTGGCTGAGAGGCATCGCCTGGATCTAGAGCTGCTCGAGGCCGAGCTTGAGGGCCAGACCTCTGCCATGAAGGCTAAGCTGCAGTCTGCAAAGCAGCGTGGGAGCGCTGGCCGAGGAGCCCTGACTTCCTCTGAATCTGCCTTGAATTCTACCCGTGCCGAGATATCCTCTCTCCGGAACCAAGTCAAAGACACTGCCTCCCTCCTAAAGAAGGCTTCGAGTGAAAAGAGTCGCCGCCTGACATTGGAATGCGAGCACGGCTCCATGCTCCAAGGCTTGCGTGTCAGAGCCAACAATGCCTTGGGGGCTATTTGCGAGGACAGTGCTCCTCACCCGCACGAGAGCGACTACGCCAGCCATCTCAACTTCTTCACTGATATCGTGAGCCGCCTGGAAGATCAGGCCGCGGAGGCTCACCAGCTTGTTGAGGATAGGAGCCGGTGCCTCCTCGGGCGTGCACTCTCGCGCATCTTGAGCAACCTCCAAAACCTCAATTCCCACTTGGATTTTAGCACCGTGCTATCCCCCATGCCTGCGGCCACCCAAGACAAGCTCGCCAAGTGGGTGGATGGCCATGTGGATGCCTTGGTGAAGGAGCTGACTCCTGAGGATGACACGGCTGTGCTCGCGGCCGAAAAAGCTAGCACGGGTGGCGATGACGGGGAGGATGGCAGCCACGACGCAAGCAGTGCGGATGGGAGTGACGAAGAAGGCGCGTCCAACTAGGCCCGTGTTTCTTTTTGCTTTGACCTGTATGACGTAAACTTGAACGCATTCTTATGAGAGCATTTTGAATAGGGGGTGCCCCTTATGATGTGTGAGATTGTGAAATGCTTTTGAAGTAGCACCCAGAGCGGGGCCCCGTAGGGCTGCGGGCCACTGAGCGAGGTAGTTGTTTTATGACTTATCTTTGGTTTCGTGGGTCTCGAGTGAGGCCTGGTGTTGTGGCGGTGCTCCTTCTCATGAGGCGAGCCTGTCGTGGGCTCGCGAGGTTCAGTGCCTCCCGAGGGGCCTGCTGGCCTGCCGTAGAGTGCCTCGTGAGGAGCCAACTGCCAGACCGTGGCGAGGTGGGCGCGCGGGGTGGCCACACCCTTGAGCCCCCTGGGGGGCGATCGGCACGAGCACGTGCACCGTACCTAGCCCCCGCTCGCGAGGTGCTTGAGGGCAGGGCAACAGTCACGAGCTCCAGAAAGAATGCAAGAACTGAAGGCAAGAGAGCGACGCAAAACAAAAAAAATCCCCCCATTTTTATAAACACACGAAAGTCAAACTACTTCAAGAAGTCATCGAGCAGGTAAAGAAAAGAGGCAAAAGCAAATGGCCGCGTCCGGCGCCTAGCTAGTCTTCAAGTCTTCTCACCAGCGTGGAGCTAAGTGCTTCCACTGGCTGGGCATAGTCATTGGGGACAGTGTCGACGGCCAGCGCAGAGCATGGTGCTTCCACTAGGATGTGGGCGGGAGCCCCCGTGAGGCCCCAGGGCGGCACTCAGGAGACTTCGAGGCGTGTACAGCCCCACTCATTATTATGTGAGAGTGTCACGAGCGGAGACCTTCTCAGTCCGGAGCCTTTCTTCATGTCGCCCAATGAGGACCCCGCCGTGCGCCACCCCTGACCACCGTTGGGGAGACCGGAAACCAGGACAAGAGCAAGGGGCCAGAGGGACACTGGCGGCGTCCTCGGCGATCCTAGGCCCCCTACCGGGAAGAAGGGCTCGCCGGCACCTTCCCCGGCAGGGAACCTACCTCCAAGCAGGGCCCTGCTTCGTGCAGCGCGAGGAGGTCCCTGCCACAGGGCTTCCCCTGCACTGCTCCCAACATCCTTCGTGCTCCTGCGGGGGATCCATCATCCTGAGAGTCCTGGTGGCAGCTGCACCCTGGTTCACCTGCGATTCATGGTCAGCGTAAGCATGCTCCTGCGGCGTTAGCTGAACCCAAAGGTTGTCGCCGTTAGAGATGTTAGTGGGGCTTGGTGGCGGCTTGAAGGAGAGCTCGGCCTCGTGTATATCTAGTGCCTAGCCTGGCGTGGGGGTCAGCTGGGGCCCTCTCCTAGCGCGTGCCTTGGATCCATCATAACAGGGAAGTAGGCTTCCAGGCTAGCCGCACCAGCAGCGCCGCCCGGCTACCTCACGTTCCCGCCTTCTTCAGTCGCCCTCTGGTCATGTCGGCCAGGGGCCGATACTCCAGTGCTGCCCCTGGTGATGTCGCCTGGAGCAGCCCCGCGCCGTGGTGGCACGTTCGGAGGGGTGCGGGCTGCTCCACGGGGCTGGTCGGCGCCGAGAGGCTCTCCAAGGTCCCTGGGAGGGGGCGCACGATTGTGTCGGGGATGAGCGTGCGCCCCCACCACCGCATGCGACATGGGAAGGGTGCAGAACGGCACCGCCCCCCTGCACACCGCATCCAGCAGCTCGGCGACCCGTTCCAGCAGGGCGTCCCGGCCACTTTCTAGCAGCCTGCATCGTTTGCTTGTTCCCTGCGTGTGTGTGGAGCGGTTGCTGCAGCATAGTTTGCAGATCCTCGGTGGCGCAACGCCAGTAGAGAATGTTGCGCCGCACGCCCCCACAGCCGGTCGCCCCCGGCGGAGCGCGGGCCGCGAGCAGAGCGGAGTGGAGGTCTTCCTCGTCAGCGGGCGCAGTCGAAGAGGCCTGGACGACCCAGTGCTCAACATGCACCCTTGGGGCGTCGGCCATGGCGTCGGCGGAGCAGCGGAGGACTGGTCGACGGAAGAGAAGATCTGACGCACCCCTACCTGGTGCGCCAAATGTCGGATTAAGGGGTCCACAAACCCTTGAGGGGTTCAAACTCTGGGGTGCGTGCGGAGATCTCAACCTACCAAGCCTGCCTACTGGCAATCCTCCTCAGCCTTGCGCGACAAGCTCAACGAGACAAAGAGACACAACAGTTTATCCTGGTTCAGGCCACCTTGTGGTGTAATACCCTACTCCGGCATTTTGGTGGATTGCCTCAGTGGGCTGAGGATGAACTAGTATAGTGGATGAACTGGCCTCAGGAGGTGAGGTGTTCTTGAGATCGAGGGAGCTGGTGTGGTGTGAGCTAGTTATACTTGTCCCTCTCTATTGTGGTGGCTAGTCCTATTTACAGTGGCCTTGGTCCTCTTCCCAAATGTTGGCGGGAAGGGATCCCACAATAGCCGGATTTGAAAGGGGACAAGTAGTACAACTTATCCTGACAAAAGTAGTCTTCGCCTGTGAAAAGCCTCTGGTCGTGACGCTGCGGTGGGCTCGTCGATGACCTTCGTCCTGTCGTCCTAGCGGTCTTGGCCTCGTTGCACCAGAATGGAAACCTTTGGTTGATTCCAAGGGACTCCGCGCCTGTAGCTTGCCTCCTTTGCACCGAAGAGGAAACCTGCGCTCTGCGCCTGCCTGGCGCCTACCTGGCCTTGGTCGTCATGGCTCACGGAGCTGAGCCTCGTGAGGTAAACCTTGCATAGAACTCTCCACCCCTCGGGAGCCAGCCTGAGGAGGCCGGTCCCCTCGGGGGTCTTGGTGCCGTTCACCTCGCGAGGGTCTTGAGTTGTTGATGCTGAAGCTGGGCCGTACCAGGCCATCGATGGAACCACATGGTGGGTCATAGGCAAGCAGGGCTGGATACCCCCATATCCAGGACACCGACAATGCCGCGAGGGACGAATACGGAGGTGGACGATATCGCCAAGAGAGCCTCCCGAAGGCTCCCCCAAGAGCCGGGAGTGTTTGAGGAGCGGCTCTTTAGGCCATCTGCGGCTCCCCCCACCACGTCTCCAGCACCGCCTCAGGAGGACCTGCCTCAGGCGCCTGTAACTGGTGCCCCAGCATGCGTCCATCCCATAGGGGCCCGCCTGCTGCTTGCGCTCGAGCCTCAGCAGGAGTGCTGGACTAAAGAGTTCATGGCGTACCAGCTTCAAGGGACCTTGCCAGAGAAGCAGGAGGATGCCGAGCGCGTGTCTCATCAAGCCACCGTGTACGGCATCCAGGACGGTGAGTTATATCGCAAGAGGCCCAATGATGTTTCGTTGCGATGCACCTCCAGGGAGGAGGGACTGGAGCTGCTAGTGGACATACATGGTGGGGACTGCGGGCACCATTCCTCGTCACGCACTTTGGTAGGCAAGGCGTTCTGCAGCGGCTTTTACTGGCCCACCGCGCTCAACGATGCCGTAGAGCTGGTGCATTCCTGTGAAGCATGCTAGTTCCACGCCAAGCAAATTCACCAGCCTGCACAGGGCCTCCATACAATACCGCTCACATGGCTGTTCGCGGTCTGGGGGCTGGACATCTTGGGGTCGTTCCCTCGAGCCCCAGGGGGCTACCGATACCTCTACATCGCCATCGACAAATTCACCAAATGGGCGAAGGTAGAAGCCGTTCGCACCATCCCAGCTGGATCGGCAGTCAAGATCATCATGGGCATCGTGAGCCGGTTTGGGGTTCCTAACCGCATCATCACCGACAACGGCTCGCAATTAACTAGCAACCATTTCAAAACATACTGTGGTAACCTTAGAATGCAGTATGCTACGCCTCAGTGGCACACCCTCGGAGCAACAGCCAAGCCAAGCGGGACAATGCCGAAATCCTGAGGGGCCTCAAGACAAGAACCTTCAAGAAGAAGCTCGAGGCCTGCGGCAGGGGCTGGCTCAACGATATACAGTCCATGTTGTGGTCCATCTGCACCACCGCGACCAAGCCAACAGGAGAAACTCCGTTCTTCCTCATCTATAGAGCAGAAGCAGTTCTCCCACACAAGGTCAAGCATCGCTCCACGCGGGTCCTGGCCTTCGACAAGGCGCGTCAAGACGCCACGCGGGGGATGGATCTCGTGCTGGGGGAGGAATGTCGCCGTCAAGCCTCGCTCCGGGCGGCAAGATACCAGCAGGCGTTGTGGCAGTATCACTGCCGAGCGTCCACTCCAGGACGTTGGAGGTGCGCGACCTCGTCCTGAGGCGGGTGCTCTCCAGGGAAGGACTGCACAAGCTCTCTGCCATGTGGGAGGGCCTGTTTAGGATCGCTCGTGTCTCTAGGCCTGCCGCCGCGCGCCTGGAGACACAGGACGGGGTCCCCATCTAGAACGCCTGGAACATCCAGCACCTCCAGAAGTTCTACCCCTGAAGAAAGGCTCCGACCTATGAAGCAAGGCTCCGGCCTGTGAAGGTCTCCCCTCGTGACCCTCTCACGTAATAATGAGTGGGGTTGTACACACCCCGAAGTCTCCTGAGAGTCGCCCTGGGGCCTCATGGGGTCTCCCTCCCACGTCTTAGTGGTAGCACTTAGTTCCGCGCTAGTGAGAAGACTACATTAGGTGTCGGGCGCGGCTGTTCATTTGCTTTCTGAAGCTGCTTGCAGTTTTTTAGTAATCTTTCAATGGATTTGGTGCTTTCGTGTTTTAGTTCGCCGAGTAAATTTCTTCTCCTCCCGCTCCTTTGTTTTTGGCCTGAGGACAGGAGAGAGGTGGCAGTTGCCCGTCACTCTCCCTCGCGCGCCTCATGCATGGGGGCTAGGCAGGTGTGTGAGCCTTGGGCCTATCCTCGTGCGCGCACACCACGCCGAACCCCGCTGCCCTAGTGCTTCGGCCTTGTCCTCGCGAGGAGCCCTCGATCAAGCCCATAGGCATCAGCACCCCTCATATCCGTGTCCCCCGGGCAGCGCGACGCGGTGCATTAAGTCAGAGCTAATCTATGGCAGGGGGCTCACTTAAGGAGGAGTGAGATGCTCGTCAGGTTTCCTTTTTCTCTAAAAAGCAGCCCTGCAGTGGTTTCACGGCGGCTCCCGAGACCCCCAGGAGTCTCTCGAGGTCGGTGACCTCCAGCTCCCCAGGAAGGGGGACTCGTTGAGCGCGAGAAGCCAAGTCCTCGCGAGGAGGAAAGCTGCTACGCACATATCAATCTAAGTTTTCCTATCCTGGCTTACTCAAAGCGCAAACACTATAGCACTGCATCAAGATAGCAAACATAGCATAGAGGGCATAATTGGCATAGTTCATTACACGCCCCGGCGGGGTACACCATATTTTTTTCGAATTACAGGAGAAAGGAAAGGCTAAACAAAGAAGAACCAAGGGCGTACGAACCCGACACCAGCGCCGCATCCTCAAGAAGTGCCTCATGGTGGCCCGGCGCTCCAGCAGTTCCCCCATGGGCGACCTGGGGCTGCATCCGGTCTTGAGTCCAAGTTCGGTGGCCCCCAGACTCATGTTGGACTCCTCTCCAGCTTCACTGGAGCGCTGCGACGAGATGAACCACTGCCATCCTCGACCCGAGCGCGATGGCGTGGGGGGCGGTCGTAGCCACCACTTCTTGAGCCATCGTCCGAGGAAGAGCTGTCGTCGCGAGAAGAAGAACGCGCACCACCAGGGGCAAGCTCACCTTCGCCACCCTCGTCGTCGCTACCGTCTCCGGGCAGCACCCCATGCGGAGGCCGTCCTCCCTGAACACCCTCACATAGAGGGTCGCCAGGCCGTCATACTTGAAGTGGAGGGTGCACCTTCCGCCCAGGCCTCGCGCGCGGGCAAATGTCTGCCCGCCGCGGGTCAGGACCACGCTGCTAGAGGCGGCGACCTCAGTCCTGACCCACGAAGCTCTGCTGCTGCAGCCGTCAGCCTGCAGCCAGAGACCATCGAGCCCCGGGGATGGAAGCTCGCCGGAGAAGAAACATGGAAGCCAGAGCGAGGTGTCGATCGGGCTCTCCGACCACACCACGAACTCGGGGAGCACGTCCAACAAGGATAAGCGCGACCGAGGAGGGCGCATGATCATGGCGCTCCTCCCCTCGTCATGGGCACTGCTCTGAAGCCGGTGGCCCTCGCCGCGAGAAGAGGTGCCATCGCAGGCACCAAGAGAAATGCCAGCTCTGGGGGGCGCCTGCGCCCCCTGGGGGCCGCTACGGGGGCAGCAGGGTGCTTACGGGGACGGTTGCGGCCTCTCTTGGGAGGTGGAGAGGCTGGTCCCTCCTTGGAAGCTTTCCCCTTCTCGTCCGCCGAAAACCTCCTCGGCGACGCCATGGAAGCAAGATGAAGAAGGAGAAGAAGTGGGCGGCAGGAAGGCAAAGGAGAGATGAGCGGGGGGGGCTCTGCCCCTCCCCTGCATTTATAGCCAAGGAAGGCCAACCGCCAGCCTTCACGACCTCACGCCATGATGATCTTCTGCATGCCGCATCGTTCCGTAAAGTCGAACAGTTGCCGAGGCAGCATGGGGAAGTGGAAATGCCCATGTCCCATCAATCGCCACACGTCATCAAGGCCGTAGGCGGTTAGGGCCCGCGGTCCTTCGCACTTGCCCTTTGGCTTTGCCTGGAAACCAAGTCTGAGCGCGCCTTGGGCCCGGGGGCTACTATTGGCATTCTGGATATGGGGGTATCCAGATTTGCCCACTTGCGGCCCACCACGTGGCTCCATCGACGGCCCAGCTTCGACATCAACAGCTCGAGACCCTCACGAGGGGCCAAGCCTCGCGAGGAGGACGACGCCAAGACCCCCTAGGGGATCGGCCTCTTCAGGCTGGCTCCCGAGGGGCGGGGAGTTCTATGCAAGGTGCACCTCACGAGGCTTAGCTAACGTGAGCTATGACGACCAAGGCCAGGCGGGCGCCAGCAGGCGCAGAGCGCCAGTGTCCTCTTCGGTGCAAGGGAGGCAAGCCACAGACGCGGAGTCCCGAGGAATCAGCCAAAGGTTTCCATTCTGGTGCAAAAAGACCAAGACCACCAGGACGGCAGGATGGAGGTCATCACCGAGCCCACTGCAGCGTCACGACCAGGGGCTTTTCGAAAGCGAAGACCACTTTTGTCACGATAAGCTGTACTACTTGTCCCCTTCAAAATCCGGTCGTTGTGGGATCCCTTCCCGCCAACATTTGGGAAGAGGACCAAGGCCATTATAATAGGACTTAGCCACCACCATAGAGGGGATCCATTCTCACTCGACCACCTCACCAGCTCTCTTGAGCTCAAGAACACCTCACCTCCTGAGGCCAGTTCATCCACTATACTAGTTCATCCTCAGCCCTTCAAGGTAATCCACCAAAACGCTGGAGTAGGGTATTACACCGCAAGGTGGCCCGAACCAGGATAAACTCCCGTGTCTCTTTGTCTCTTCGAGCACGACGTGCTAGGCTTAGGAGGATCGCAAGTAGGCAAGCTGGGTAGGTTGAGATCTCCGCACGCACCCGCAGAGTTCAAACCTTTCAAGGGGTTTCGGAACCCGTAATCCGACAAAAACGGAAATCAAACCCAAAATGAAATATCTCGATTCAATGAAATAGCTCGTTCACCAGGTCAAAATAGTGAACTAAATCCAAAATTGAACACCTCAATCGAGTAGCATGTTGTACAGTATTATAGTACTCCATGAACATGTTGAAAGTCAAATTAATGAATTCGTTTGATATACGCATATCTCCGTTCATGTGTGGATTGCAGACAACATGTTCTCCAATTTAAATATTTGAATGCAAGTTTATATCGAAACATGGTTTATATCAGTCTTTGATGCATAAAACGTGACCTCCCCCTCTCCCGGACTCCTGCTCTCTCTCTCTCTCTCTCTCTCTCTCTATCTCTCTCTCTCTCTCCCCGACAATCTTCAATTCTGTCGCACGCATCCAACACACAAACCTTGTTGGTCCCTCTCCATCTCTCTCTCTCTCTCTCTCTCTCTCTCTCTCTCTCTCTTTCTCTCTCTCTCTTTGTGTGTGTGTGGGGGGGGGGGTCTTTGTAGTTCGCATGCATATATACTCCATCTATAGGTCTTTCTCGCACAATATGTATGATTCTCTAGTCCAAACTAGATATCTTGGGTGCACTCATCATACGCACACAAATTCCTTTGCTCGTTGCCCGTAACTCTCTCACGCACCACTCTGTCGTCTTGGAGCTCTTCCCTCTCTCTCTCAAACTCTCCATCTACCTGGGTCACACATACACATGCATATCTCACTCATACTCGATAGACCCATCTAAAACTCTATCTCTCCCTCGTTCTCTATCCATCTCACACGCACACACACACAATCTCATGCTTAGCTAGCCAAGTATGATGGTCTCTCACTCAATTGTAGGCACACGCAGTCCCCCCTATATGTATATGACTAGCTAATCTTAGTCTCCATCACAAACATGTGCATGGTCTATCTCGATTTCTCTCAGGGCATCTTTCTATCACGCACGCACCTCCCTCGATCTCCCATCCATATAGTCCCCTCACGATCTCGAGGGGATCTCTCTATCACAAACACACCCTCTCTCCCTCCCCCATGCGTCCATGTTCTCCATGTGTCCCTCTCGACCTTTGTTCCTTGTTGGCCAGACCTCTATTGGACATGTGCTATAGGGGTGTCTCTCTCCGTTGCAAACAATCACGCACTAGCTATCTTCGTGTATCTCCTCACCTCACTTTTCTATCCTCGAAGATGCATGCGTGATATGTTTGCATAAGAAACGGAAAATCACACACTCTCTCTAATTTATCATTTATTGTCACTTACTCTTTCACACACATACTCTTTTTGCACACTCACTCATTATCCTTCACACACACTTGATCTCTCTTGACTTAGGCACTCCCTTCGGTCCATCGCATATAGATTTATTGAAAAGTCAAACATCACAAAGTTTGACCATGTACATGGAGAAAAACATTTACATCTAGAACGGCAAACATATACCATTAGATTCACCATGATATGTAGTTTCGTATGATGTATCTTTGGTATTGTAGATACGAATAACATTTGCGTAAACCTGATCAAAGTTTCCAAAGTTTGACTTCTAAAAAATTTACATGCACTGCATTATCGAGTAGATGGAATATCTCTTTCCCCCTCTCAGCTATATGACGCACCACTCAGCCTTATCGGGGTTCCTCTATGTCTCTCAAACTTTATATCTCCCTGGTTCACACATACACATGTCTCGCTCGCGCTACATATAGACCCATCCAACACTCTCCGCCCTTGTTCTCTCTCTGTGTGCCACGCACCCCCCTAAGTACCAGAATCCCTCACTCCATCATAGGCGCATGCACTCCCCCCTAAGTATGATTATCTCTCACTAGCCATCAGGAACACATGTATTGTCTCCTTCCATCCATACGTCTATATCGATATCTCTCGGGGTATCTTCTATCACGCACACACCTTGTCACTCGATCTCCCACCCATGTAGTCCCATCACGATCTCTAGGGCATCTCTCTATGACAAACATACACTCTCTCCTCCCCATGTCTGCATTTTCTCTGTACGTGTCTCTCGACCTCTCCCCCTTGTTTGTTAGACCCTTCTTGGCCACGTGCTAGGGGTCTTTCTCTCTCGGTTGCAAACAACCACACACTATTTCCTAACGTTGCTTCTGTTGTCGAGGATGCATGTGTGATATGTTTGCATAAGACACACACGCTTTTTCTCTACTTTTATCGTGTGTTGTCCATGTCTCTTTCACACACGCACACACACTTTTTTCACTCACTCTTTCTATTTCACACACACACTCTCTCTCTATCTCTCTAGTTAGGGACTCTCTCACGTCCATAAGCATATGGATGTTTTGAAAAGTCAAACCTTAGAAAAGTTTGACCCGGTATATGTGGAGAAAAACATTTACATCTGGAACGATCATTAGATTCATCACAACATGTACTTACTTCATACTATCATTTAACTTTAGTATTGTAGATATAAGTAATTTCTTTATAAAATTGGTTAAAGTTTCAAAAGTTTGACTTTAAAAAAATGTTGGCACTACATTATCGAACGGAGGGAGTAGCTCTTTCTCTCCCTGCTATCTCTCATGGGCCTCCCCTCTCACTCGAACTCTCTATACCGACGGATTATACACTCACTGTGTCAGCATATAGCTCCATATATTGTTTAGATGACCGGTCAACCAGTCCACATGTTGCCTTGTCAGCTCGTGTTCTCTATCTTCGTGTGCTGGCCCATGTGGCAGTGGGTGAAAATAAGTAAACTAGAGGCCCATCTGACACGTGGTGAAGTAAACAAATTTGAAACCACTCGGGATAGCACCCCACACGCTAGTAAATTGATGGCGCATTGAGGACACACTTCTTTCGCATGAAGGACGCACTCGCGTAGAATTCACCATTGCACGACGGCATGCACAGAAGGACGCACTCGCGCACACCCAGCAGGCCCTCCACTATGTAGGCCAAAACACGTGCCAAATTCACTTGTGATGCATTTGGCATTGATGCCCCTCCATTGCTCACCTGGTGCCCAAATCTGGATCACCTACTTTGCTCTGGTGCCAAATTAACTCACGCAATGAAAAAACACTTGCGTGGGAGACAGAGAGGACTAAGCCAATAAAAAAACACTTGTTTGGGAGAGTTAGAGGCTCGTGTAGTTGGTTTGATTGATTTGTTTATACATGTGGGTCTGTGTGCATAGCGGTGCCAACTCTCTCACATCGCGAGAGCGGTGCCAAAATCTTTTGATACGACATTGATGCGTATTATGTGGCATACTTTTGAGAAATATGGCATCGGCCACATAGTGGAAGGCAACAAATGCCCAACCTCTTCACGTGCTCCTAGGTAAATGAGAGGAAAGAGAAAGAGATAGAGAGATAGAGAGAGAGAGAGAGTGAAAAAATATCACTAGCCAGCCAACTCTATCGTATGAGCGACTGATATTGGTACATCTTGATGACACGGCAATCTTATATAGCCAACTGCTCTAATATGTTCTCTTCTTTTGCAGATAAAAAAAGACCGAAAGTGGAAAATGTGCTGCACTATAACAAACTCATCGAATGCTTTGATCTCCATCTTACAGAAATTGATTTGATCGACTACCGAGGCAGCACATCTGAGATTAAATTGGCTAGGCTCTTTGTTCTGGAGGCAAGTGTGCTCAAGGTAATGAGGTTTGGCATTCTCTGGCGCAACAATGAATGGCGTGCTGATCACCGCAAGCATCTAAGCCTAAATGACAAAGTCTCCACAGAAGCTGAATTTGTTTTTGAAACATCAAGTGGCCAGAGACTCAAAAACTTATTTGCCCATTAGTGACTTGTCAGGGCGGTGCATTTTAGTTCGTACGATAATGCTGCATCCACCTAAAGTAACAAAAGTTCTTACGTAAACTTCCTAGTAATTCCCTCTTAGTAGGTGTAGCATTACTCCTAACATTTGTAATATCGGTTTGAAACTTGTAATATTGTCGTGTCATATTCCTGCGTTTTCAAAATCATGCGAATCAAAGAGGTCCTGAGTTGGTGATGATGTTGTGCCTGCCATCTTTCACCAATAGTCGTCGGATCTAGATCTGGCGCATACAAACCAAACTTCTCCAATTTTGCAAAAATATGCCCGCACTTGTTCCCTATTTACAAATAACTCCTTGTCTCTCACAATCAGCCTTATCTCCTCCCCACCACACCTAGAAGGCCATGGAAAAATCTGGCAGCGATAGCCGCTGCCGGCGCCGTCCACCCCCAATCTTGGTGTTTCGTGCAATGCACGGGCATCTACGCACGGGAAATTATGTCGAACACGGCTAGTTGTAAGCAGGCTAGCTCTATAGTCATGATGATAGTGACTGCAAATGGTGAGGCTGACTATGGTATGCCGAACCCAGCGCCTATACTCAGGTGTCATCTCCGACGCAGGGTCTTGTCACTTTACTGTGAGGAGTAGCACGTAATAATTTGACCAACGGGTAGTACAGTGCTACTACATTGGTAGTACTACTACTAGTACTAGCACCACCGTCTTGATTTAGTAGTACTACCACGTCCATCTGGATTTTTGTATTTGACTAGCAATGTCTAGTAATGCATGTCACAAAAATGTACTACTCCCTCTGTATATAAATACATTGTGTATTGTTTTATTCCTATCGGCGATAGAACTTAATGCCTTTTTGCTAATTAAGAGGATTACATGCAATGAACTAACCACTGCATGTCATGTTTGGTAGTCTCAAGTCATTGAAATCATGCACGGCCCACATCTCTCATTGGTTGATATGTCACGAAATAAGAAACGAGGAGGGAGTTAATGTACCGTGCCTAAGTGTTTTGGGATTATTTGGTTTTCGTAAGGTGACTTGGACAACATTTTTGGTTACATGCATTAACATTTTATTAGTTAAATCAATGGTCAAAACTTGGCGAAAAATGCAAAGGGGACCAATAAACCAGTAAACATCAAAGTTCTCTCGTTCGGCCCCAACTAGAGGTCTGGTGAGATGACTATACCCACCGTCATGGAGGGGGACGCAACTTCATTGACTTACTGCACCTGCCTTTGGGTGTATGACACGTGGGCCCAACGGGTGGCTGGACCACCTGTCATATAAAAGCTCCCCGCCAGTCCAATCTAGTACGAAATCCTACGCACCTACACATGCTAACCAAGGGCAAGAGAGATCACTCCAATCGCAAGATCAGTTGACTAGAAGCTAGACCCATGGAGGTGATGAGCGCAAGCATCAGCCGGCTGTGACAGATGGTCCACGATGCCGGCCTGTGGCCCGGCATCGAGGAACGTCTCTGGGTAGTGCTTGAGGACGCCAGGACGAGGGGTCGCTTGGACGACAACTTCATCTCCTTGTTTGACATGGTCCTCGTCGGCTTCCTCGACAAGTTCACGGTCATCAATAAGCTCGCGGACGACCTTGACGTACGCCTCCAGCCCACGCGCCCAGGCTCTGTGATGCCCGCCACCCTCAACGGCCTCTATCGTGACAACCTCTTTGACGCACTGGTGACCCTGCGATTGCCCGCCATCGCGCCGGAGAATGTCCACCTCGAGGTCGCGGTCGCCGAGCAGCGCCTAGCGCAGCAAGACACCATCGACATAATCACCCATGTCTACACGCAAATCATCCACCAGGACTACTACATGCAAGAGGAGGATGATAGGACGCTGGCCTTCTTGGACCGCAGGGCAACCTTGGACGGCATTGTTCAGAATCACGTTGAGCTCGCCGCCAACGCCCCTGCTCCTCACACGTCGGTTGGTGACCCAGCGCACTAGGGCGTGAGGATGTCGTTGATGGATCCGTATGTATCTTTATCTTTCCGTCAAATCCAGGTAGTAGTATATGGTACTACTAGTAATTATCTTACCTTTCGCATCAACTTCATAATTTTCATATGTACTCCATGCATGAACCGCGCTAGAACCAAACTTCTCATTACTCTAGGGAAAATTGTTATTTCTATCTATCGGTCGCGCCGAGCAGAACCAAATTTTACAAGTTACAAGTTCAAAAGGAAAAGCCTGTCGTGTTCGCGTCGCACCCCCACATGGTTGGTATGGCACACCGCTCAAGGGGGAATGCGTGTTGTGTTGCATTTTCACTTACAAGTGGGACCGCAGTTGAGCAAACCGACTATCAGCAAACCCCCACCGCGCGATGGCCGAGAAAACAGGAGGGAGAAGAGATGGCTCTAGCACGGACTCCAAGAAAATTGGTGTCGGATGGGACTCGTGCGGGTGGTGTGTGCCGTACTGCTAGACGTGAATGCTAGTTATGGCCCATGCCACCCCGCTATATCGAGCCTATATCGAGGTGCTGGTTACGTAGAACAAAATTCCTGGAGTCCATGCTCAGCCCTCCTCTATCTCTCTTCTCAGCCAGCCAGCAGACGCGCGGAGCCCATCGTCTGTTTGCTCATATGCGGTCCCACATGTTAGTGAAAACGCAACAACACCCACTGAACCTGCACATCTTTCACCTCGACATGCTAGTGATGAAAAACAAATCCATTAAAGATATTTGGTGGCCACTTTTGGAGTTACTCAAGACTAGTAAGATTCTATTTACAGTTTAACCAAGATGCACATCAGGTGGCTTCAACTAACACTTCATTTTCTTGGATGACACGACTTGGATGTTGGATGTCCCATGTGTCGGCAAAAGGAGGAATAACTCGACCAAATCTTCGGTTGTGCTCTCGTATTAGACTAGTTGTGCTAACTTAAAATTTTATTGTGTAGAATGGATGCAAGTTTTGGTATTGGGAAGAAGAGTACATCGATATATTGATAGAGTGCAATTTAGTAGATGTTCTAGCACTCTTAGCTAGCATAGAGGCTAGAGATGAGACTAGTGCACTTGTTGATAGAATAGAGGCTAGACATGAGACTAGATGCGAGGAAGCAACATCTACTTCTTTACACTCGAAGAAGAAAGAAGCACGCAAGTTTGAGCCTCCGCAGATCAACAATGAATGCATCGAGAAGGCACTAATCCAACTTACGGGAGCAGTTATGGAAGTTGGATATCTTTTAAAATGTATTCTTGTGGTTCTTGTTTTCTTAGGTCTTGCTTTTCTAGGCAAATTTTGGTGATGTATTTCCATGTACCAAAAATCAATGATGAAAAAAAGATATGTGTTTGCAAAGAAAAATGTACGTTCTAAACTGGGATGCGTCTGCGCGGTGGGCGCACGGCCACCGCATCCGAGAAATGGCTCGAACACGACCCCATTTGCCCTACCCAAATGGACAGAATCCGGGCAAAACGGAGGTCCGTTACGGGTTGTGCGTTGGAGTTGGCCTTACAAGTGGGACAATAGTTGAGGAAACCGACCATCGGCAAACCCCCACCTCGCCGGCCCCGCGATGGCCGAGTTAGAGAAACGACGAGGTTGAAGAGATAGTTGTTGCACAGACTCCAAGAAATATGGTGTCAGATGGAAGTCATGCTGGTGGCGTGTGTCGTACTCCTGGAAGAGAGTGCTTGTTCTGGCCCATGCCACCCTACTATATAGTATCGAGGATACGAGGTGCTGGTTACGTACAGTGAACACATTAATATATGGCCCACCTCACACTGTGGCCAAATTTCCTGGAGTCTGTGCTAGGTTAAAAAGTGTTCTTTGTGAGGGTGGGTGGCTGGTCTCAAGTTTAAAACTTGTTGTATTATGTATACATAGACGTAGAGATAGTGCAGCAGTTCTGAAAGTTTGAACCCAAACATCAGAATGAAATTTCTACTGGACTCATCCGAGGACCTAGGATGATGGGATTCGCAGCTACAGTAAAAACACCGGCCCGACGCGCAAAGCATGTGAAGCTAGTACAAATAGTGTATATTGTTGATTGGCCTCATCTGATAACCTGTTGCAATGCACGTACAATTATGTATTCGGAAAATATTTTTTTGCCTCGTCACAGCACCCACTCAGAGAAGCGAATCGAAGGCCATTCATAAATTTAGTAAGTTTATCACAGGCATATCATTTTATTACATACAACAGGTCATCAACTCACAACGACAACGAGGATACATTATAAATACTAAAGTTTTCATCACACAACAAATAACAAGCAATGAAATGATCTTCAGCTCAACCACTCGCAAGCGCTGGAAATGCTTGCTTTGAACCAAAAGTGATTCTCTGGAAAGGGCCAGCTACTGTCAATCTCGAGACCAACATAGGACTGGTCATCCAGGCTAAAGCGGCCTACTATATCACGACCGGGGTAGGGAACCACCGAAATGTCCGAGGTATAGATACAGTTGCTTCTCATAAATGGTAGTAATGTTATGTCAATAGTAGCTGGATCGCCTTTCACCATCATTGGATAGTTTGGTCCAAGGAAGAGCGAGTTTTCTCCAAGACTATCAATACTATACCAGGGAGAAGGTGTTGGCGCTAGCACACTAGTATCCATCCTGAATACCCTGCAACGGGTGTTGGAATAGGTCTGTAGAGTGCGACCATGGGAGACAACACCTGCTTCCTTAGTAGTAACATCAGCAGTGCGCTGTATACAGACAAGAAGGGGTGATCAATCAGAATAAGTTGCCAGGCGCCACTGAGTATATAGGCCCTACTCATCCTCATGCTCGTGATCATCAGCATCGTCATCTCCCCCTTGGTTATAAAAAATTTCAAGTATAGGTGGTGGAATGTTCACGGGACCTTGGAAACACAAGAAGAAGGTTAATTAGTAAAGGGAAATTGCTAACCCCCATGCATGTGGATGAAACAACTATAATTACGGTGGAAGACAAACGTACTGAAACCACAAGGATCCCATGCAAAAATAGTGCCACGAGTGGTGGCAGCAAACACAAGACCCTCGTATTGAATTGCATCACAGTACACATCCGTGTATAGAAACTGATTTTTGAGCAATATCCATCCAGTCGAACCATGAAGGAAGACAACAGTCTTGTCAAAGATAGCAACAACTTCATAGTTCCTGTAATGCCAAGAGCGGTTGGGAACTCGACAAATTGCTAACTTCCGTAGAAGACAGTCACCATGATCGTATTTGAACGTGCCTAGAATACCGGTGTGCTCAACCTCTGGGTAGTCTGAGTTTTTTGGAAGTGGAACCCGGTGACGAGTGTACACATTCACAAGTTCCCACTCGCTGTTGGACCCAATATAAACAACCCAATCTCCATTTGCGCCTGCCCAATCCTTACCCTCAAGTGATGGCATCTTAAAATCACACGTATCATTATCAAGCGGCATCAACTTGCACAAGGCGAGGCCTCTGTTGTCCGCGTGCCGGTCAGCAGGGTCGTGGCAAAGAAGATAGGGGAGATCAAACTGCTCCTGGATCCTTGTGTTCCTTGTAATGATGTTATTAGTTGCATCGAGAATGGTCTTGAACGAACCTGCCATGCTAGCTGAGGTGATGACGTCGCACCAATCAATGAGTTCCTCCACCACGTCATCTTTCAGATCGGGGCAAGAATAACGGGGTCGTTTCTGGCCTATTCCCTCCATGGAGAAGACGATCAAACAATGGTAGAAGGAAGGATGAAGGCAAATGGAGGAGGGAGGAAGAGTGTGCGACAGCAGTTCCAAATCGATAGGGAAAGGTGAAGTGTCGGTGGACGGTTGCTAGTTTGCCATGGTACACGAAGAGGCGCCCCGGCCTACACGTCCGTCCAGAAATTGTACAAAAGGACTCGTCGTCGTCTCACTTACATGTTGGAACGGGACCACATGTCAATGAACACATGGTGTGTAATTTCTCGTGCAAAATGCGACCTGGCCACGTTGGCCCGAGGTGCCGCATTAGTTATCGACCTTTATTTTTTTAACATTCAATCTGAGTGGATAGCTCCTGTGGTCATCACACATGGGCGGATATATAGGTGGGCTAGGTGGGCAGGCGGCAACAATCTGAGTGCTAAAAGAGTTGATCCAATGTTTGGTTTTTTTCTGGATTTTCCAACTATGACCAATGGATAGAGTGAATCAATGGCTTACGTTCAAAGTTATTCTCATACTATAGAATGGTATAGGAACATGGAGAGATTTGGTCGATTTTATATCACTGAATAATATAAAATATTATGAGTGCAGACGCTCCACCATGAGGTTTGTTGCTCCTTCTCTATCGTTGGGAATCTATGTTCTTCCACTCTTTTGTTTAAGACATGAGCTTTGTTCATCCTTTTGCCGACACGCGGGACATCTAGCATCAAGGTTGATGTGTCATGCAAGAAAATGGAGATATGCAGTGCGTAAGTGAGTCGTGCACTTCGATGGCACCTAGTACTACACAATATTTTTTCTCCTCGATGGCACGTGAATAGTGCACGTACTCAATGACAGAGCATGGGATGGTAGCCATGGACATGGTCGGCCCTTTTTGAAGAGAGTACTAAATAACTTTGATGTGTCCCGTCAACTCGACGAGAAGCTTGCTTATTATGCCTTCTCCCTCGCCAATGCATGCGCGGTGGCTCGCAACACGAGGAGAAACTTTTTCTTACAAGCCGTGGGCGTGCAGTAGTTCATTTGGTGTCAGATTGCCAGAAGTACTACTTTAGTACCATCATTATTGTTCAACTTTCGGAAGAGGAGAAGATCCAAGCGCAAGTCACCTACTAACCTAGTACATTACTACTATAGCCAAAGCTGGTCCACCTTTTTAGAGCATGGTTAATTAATATAGGCGGCTCTTGCAGCGGCACATCATTTGGAGCAAGTACTCTCTTCGTAGGAACAAAGGAAGTGAAACAAAAGTTGGAGTGGATGCTAGATTGCCAATAAAAACATGATTACATAGGGAAAAAATCCTATAGCATTCTATCCTATGAATCAAACGACCAATGTAGGAAAATTATGAGGGGGGTCTCTCCAATAGTGTTCCTCGGGTCGCACCTAGCATCACGGTGGTCAAACTTGGAGTCATTCATCTGGTACACATGGCATCTCATATCTGGCCACAAGGTGACGTGACCTCTCACTTCGTCCGCCTGTTGAAGCGGCGCGCCGGTGAAGGGCTAGCATACTCCAATATTAGGTTGGATCTATGTGATGTGGCAACTTCATATACTAACCGGATGCTGGCTATACTACGACAGTACTCACATTCCAAAAAGTGACTCAAAAAACATTCATAGAGTTTATGACATGCATTTGCAAATGTACCATTCATTACATACAACAAGTCATCAACACACAACGACAACGAGGATACATGTTGGATTATAGAATATTTCCAACAAAACATTCTAGTAAATACTGAAGTTTTCATCACACAACAAGTAACAAGCAATGAAATGAACTTCAACTCAAACAATCCTCGGCATTGGAAACGCTTGCTTTGAACCATAGGTGCTCTGGGAAGGACCAGCTATTGTCAATATCGAGAGCAACGCAGGACTGATCATCCAGGCTGAAGCGGCATATATCAGGACCAAGGTAGGGAACCACCGCAATGTCCGAGGTATAGATACAGTTGCTTCTCATAAATGGTAGTAACGTTGTGTCAACAGCAGCTGGATCGCCTTTCACCATCATTGGATAGTTTGGTCCATGGAAGAGCGAGTTTTCTCCAAGACTATCAATACTGAACCAGGGAGAAGGTGTTGGCACTAGCACAGTAGTATCCATCCTAAATACCCTTCAACGGGTGTTGGAATAGGTCCAGAGAGGGCGACCATGGGAGACAACATGTACTCCCTCAGTAGTAACAATCTCAGTGCACTGTATACAGACAAGAAGAGGTGATCCATCGGAATTAGTTGCTATGCGTCACTTAGTATATAAGTTCTGCTCGTCCTCATGCTCGTGATCATCACCATCGTCATCTCCCCCTTGGTTATAAAGATTTTCAAGTATAGGTGGTGGAATGTTCACAGGACCTTGGAAACACAAGAAGAAGTTTAATTAGTAAAGGGAAACTTGCTAACCTGCATGCATGTGGATGAAACAATTATAATTACGGTGGAAGACAAACATACTGAAACCACGAGGATCCCATGCAAAAACAGTGCCACGAGTGGTGGCAGCAAACACAAGACCCTCGTATTGAACTGCATCACGGTACTCACCCGTGTACAGAAACTGATTTTTGAGCAATATCCATGGACGAGCCGTGGAATCCATAACGACGACAACAACTTGTCGAAGATAGCAACAACTTCATAGTTCTCGTAATTCCAAGAGCGGTTGGGAACTCGACAAATTGCTATCTTCCATAGACGGCAGCCACCACGATCGTATTTGAATGTACGTAGATCATCTGTGTGCGCAACCTCAGGGCACTTTGATATTTTTTGAAGTGGAATCCGCTGATGAATGTACACATTCACAAGTTCCCACTCGCAATTGTACCCAATATAAACAACCAATCTCCATTTGCGCCAGCCCGGGCCTTACCCTTAAGTGATGGCATCTTGACATCACACGTATCATTATCAAGCGGCATCAACTTGCACAAGGCGAGGCCTCTGTCATCCACGCCCATGAGAACAGGCTTATAGCGAAGAAGATAAGGGATATCAAACCGCTCTTGGACCCTTGGGTTCCTTGTAATGATGTTATTAGTTGAGTCGAGAATCGTCTTGAACGAACCTGCCATGCTAGCCGAGGTGATGACGTCGCACCGACTAATGAGTTCCTCCACCACGTCATCTTTCAGATTGGGGCAAGAATAATGGGGTCGTTTCTAGCTTGGTCCCTCCATGGAGAAGACGATCGAACAATGGCAGAAGGAAGGGTGAAGGCAAATGGAGGAGGGAGGAAGAGCATGCGACAACAGTTCCAACTCGAGAGGGGAAGGCGAAGAGGCGGTGGACGGTTGCCACGATACACGAAGAGGCGCCCCGTCCTACATAGACGTTTGTTCAGAAATTCTACAAAAGCACTCACCGTCGTCTCACGGACATGTTGGAACAGGACCACATGTCAACGAAACATGGTGTGTCATTTCTCGTGCAAAATGCGATCTGGCCACGTTGGCCTGAAGTGCCGCATTATTTCTTGACTTTATTTTTTAATGGCGTGCCGTTCAGTTTTGAAGCACGACTAACTGGTATTGTATGTAGAGAAAATATAAACTACTCTGCCACTACTCCACCACTAGTACTAGTAGTATAAAAAAGATATATAGGCTGGAGCTTCAGCGCTTTCTTGCTAAGGGCTGCCCACTTGCTTCTCACACTATCACCCTCTCTCCAAATCTAAAAAAGACGGCCTCTCTCTCCCTCCTCCCTGGTGGTCACAGATTAGTCGGGGAAGAAAAGGACGTGCAGCATTGACACACTCGCCGTCGGCGAGCGAGGTCACACACTGATGACAAGGCCTTCCTCTCAGACCTAGCGCCCGTGCGGGATGGCCTCCGTCCCCAAGCTCGCTGCCGTAGTGTGTGGAGAGGACGACGACCACGAGCGAAGCCACTTCCCGTCGACCCTCAGGTATGCTACCTATTTTTAAACCATACCCTTGTTCTATTGCCCCATCTCCCATGTCGCTGCATGTGGATCTTTTTCCACTCCACCATCTTCCCAATTTACTATCCTCTGCTGTGCTGGTCACGTAGACAAAAACCTTAATTTGCACTATTAAAGGAAACCCTACTTCATGCAGACTAATCCATGTCTGGGTTGAATAAGGAAAGGAAGGGAGACTATACTATTCAAGATAGTAGGCATCGAACTCGCATCTAGGTTGAAAAGGGGGAAATCAGTAGCTAAGGAACGAGTCTCGTGTCTCTTGGTTGAAAAGGGTACAAAGGCATGACAACGCAATAGAGAATGACCAGGTCGGTCGGTTTGTTGTCCTCACATAGGAAAAAGGTGGCTAAAGAGAACCAAAATGGGACGTAATTCACATGTGCTGCCTAGATATTTGTTGCTCTGGGCAACCATACCTCCCTCACCACTCTATGCGTCCATGGAGGTACATCGTACTGGTGCGCCCACTGTCCGAATGGGCCTCCCATGCTGAGGGAGTCCCGGACTAGGGGGTGTCCGGATAGCCGAACTATCATCTCCGGCCGGACTCCTGGACTATGAAGATACAAGATTGAAGACTCCGTCCCGTGTCCGGATGTGACTTTCCTTGGCATGGAAGGCAAGCTTGGCGATACGGATATGTAGATCTCCTACCATTGTAACCGACTCTGTGTAACCCTAACCCTCTTCGGTGCCTATATAAACCGGAGGGTTTTAGTCCGTAGGACGAACAACAATCATACCATAGGCTAGCTTCTAGGGTTTTAGCCTCTCTGATCTTGTGGTAGATCTACTCTTGTACTACCCATATCATCAATATCAATCAAGAAGGAGTAGGGTCTTACCTCCATCGAGAGGGCCTGAACCTGGGTAAAAACATCGTGTCCCTTGTCTCCTGTTACCATCCGCCTAGACGCACAGTTCGGGACCCCCTACCCGAGATCCGCCGGTTTTGACACCGACATTGGTGCTTTCATTGAGAGTTCCTCTATGTCGTCATCTTTAGGCCCGATGGCTCCTCCGATCATCAACAACGATGCGGTCCAGGGTGAGACTTTTGTCCCCGGACAGATCTTCGTATTCGGCGGCTTTGCACTGCGAGCCAATTCGCTTGGCCATCTGGAGCAGATCGAAAGCTACACCCCTGGCCACCAGGTCAGATTTGGAAGTTTGAACTAAACGGCTGACGTCCGCAGAGACTTGATCTTCGATGGGATCGAGCCACAGCAAAGCGCGCCGCACTGTCATGAAGGGCATGATCTAGCTCTGCCGCCGGACAGTGCCCTGGAGGCCGCACCAGTGTCTGCTCCGACCCTTAGCTCAGAGCCGACTGCGCCGATAAATTACGGATGGCTGGACACCACCTCGGGGGCTGCGATCTCTATGGCGATTGAGCCGAACACCAACCCTGTCCTTTGCGAAGCTCGTGACTCCAAGGTGCCGGACTCCTCTCCGGACTCCGAACCCCCCGCGCCCCTGCCAATCGAATCCGACTGGGCACCGGTTATGGAGTTCACCGCCACGGACATCTTTCAGCACTCGCCCTTTGGCGACATCCTGAATTCACTAAAGTCTCTCTCTTTATTAGGAGAGCCCTCGCCGGATTATGGTCAGGAAGGTTGGGATGCGGACGACGAAGAAATTCAAAACCCACCCACCACCCACTTAGTAGCCACTATTGAAGATCTAACCGACATGCTTGACTTCGACTCCGAAGACATCAACGGTATGGATGATGAAGCAGGAGGCGACCAAGAACCAGCGCCTACAGGGCACTGGAAGGCCACCTCGTCATACGACATTTACATGGTGGATATCCCAAAAGATGGGAATGGCGATAGAACAACGGAGGATGACCCCTCCAAGAAACAGCCCAAGCGCCGGCGTCAGCGGCGCCGCTCTAAATCCCGCCACAGCAAAAACGGCGATTCCGGCACGGGACACAATAACACCCCGGACAGTGCCGAAGACAACTCCCTCCAGCAGGATTCAGTGCGGGAGGATGGAGAAGCCATCCCTCATGAGAGAACGGCAGGCAGAGAGGTAGAGGACGATAATTACATGCCTCCCTCCGAAGACGAGGCAAGCCTCGACGACGACGAATTTGTCGTGCCTGAGGATCCCGTCGAACAAGAGCATTTCAAACGCAGGCTTATGGCCACGGCAAACAGCCTCAAGAAAAAGCAGCAACAACTTAGAGCTGACCAAGACTTGCTAGCCGACAGATGGACTGAAGTCCTTGCGGTCGAAGAGTGTGAACTCGAACGCCCCTCCAAGAGCTACCCAAAACGCAGGCTGCTACCCAGATTAGAGGAGGAAGCACCTAAACCTACATCACCAGCGCATAATACGGCCGACCGGCCACCTCGTGGCCGCGACAGAGAGGCATCTCGGCCCTCCACTCAAGCTGCACCGGCGCCGCTCGAAAAATACCAAGACGCGGGAGAATGCGCCAGACCTACGGGATGTACTGGAGGACAAGACAAGGCAAACAAGATCGATCTATGGATCATGTGGGCGCCCCACGATACGTGATGATAACCGTCACGCTGGATATGGCAATTCCGGCGGGGCCAAACACAGTAGACAAAGCTCATTTGAGCTGCGTCGTGATATAGCCCAATACAGAGGTGCCACACACCCACTATGCTTCATAGACTAAGTGATGGATCATAAAATCCCTGAGGGTTTCAAACCCGTAAACATTGAATCATACAACGGCACAACAAATCCTGCGGTCTGGATCGAGGACTATCTCCTCCATATCCACATGGCCCGCGGTGATGATCTACACGCCATCAAATAGCTCCCACTCAAGCTTAAAGGACCAGCTAGGCATTGGCTTAATAGCTTGCCAGCGGAGTCAATTGGTTGTTGGGAAGATCTGGAAGCCGCATTCCTCGACAACTTCCAGGGCACCTATGTGCGACCACCAGACGCCGATGACCTAAGCCACATAATTCAGCAGCCAGAAGAATCGGCCAGACAATTCTGGACACGGTTCCTAACCAAGAAAAATCAAATTGTCGACTGTCCGGATGCAGAGGCCCTTGCAGCCTTCAAACATAACATCCGCGACGAGTGGCTTGCCCGGCACCTAGGACAGGAAAAGCCGAAATCCATGGCAGCCCTCACAACACTCATGACCCGCTTCTGCGCGGGAGAGGATAGCTGGCTAGCTCGTAGTAACAACAAGACCAAGAGCCCTGGTAATTCGGATATCAAGGACAACAACGGCAGGTCACGTCATAACAAGCACAAGCGCCGCATTAATGGCGACAATACTGAGGATACGACATTCAATGCCGGATTCAGAGGCTCTAAACCCGGTCAGCGGAAAAAGCCATTCAAAAGAAATAATCCGGGCCCGTCCAATTTGGACCGAATACTCGATCGCTCATGCCAGATACACGGCACCCCCAAAAATCCAGCCAATCACACCAATAGGGATTGTTGGGTGTTCAAGCAGGCAGGCAAGCTAACTGCCGAAAACAATGACAAGGGGCTGCATAGCGATGACGAGGAGGAGCCCCGGCCGCCGAACAATAGAGGCCAGAAGGTCTTTCCCCCACAAGTGCCGCTGGTGAACATGATATACGCAACCCACATACCCAAACGGGAGCGGAAGCGTGCACTAAGGGACGTATATGCGATGGAGCCAGTCGCCCCAAAGTTCAATCCGTGGTCCTCCTGCCCGATCAATTTTGATCGAAGGGACCACCCCACTAGCATCCGCCATGGCGGCTTTGCCGCATTGGTTCTAGACCCAATCATTGACGGATTTCACCTCACTAGAGTCCTGATGGACGGCGGCAGCAGCCTGAACCTGCTTTATCAGGATACAGTGCGCAAGATGGGCATAGACCCCTCAAGGATTAAACCAACAAAGACGACCTTTAAAGGCGTCATACCAGGTGTGGAGCCCAACTGTACAGGCTCAGTTACACTTGAAGTGGTCTTCGGATCACCGGATAACTTCCAAAGCGAGGAATTAATCTTCGACATAGTCCCGTTCTGCAGCGGCTATGACGCACTGCCCAGACGAACCGCATTTGCAAAGTTCAATGTGGTGCCGCACTATGCATACCTCAAGCTCAAGATGCTAGGCCCTTGAGGAGTCATTACGGTAAACGGAAACACCGAACGCTCTCTCCGAACGGAGGAGCATACGGCAGCCCTCGCGGCAGAAGTACAAAGAAGCCTCTTAAGGCAATTCTCGAGTCCGGCAATTAAACGGCCGGACACCGTCAAGCGCGCCCAGAGTAACCAACAACAAGACCGCCTGGCGCGTTCCGAGCATGCGTAGCAATGCGGCCCCAACCCCAGCCCTTGCAAAATTGCGAAACCAGTACTACGCGTACATAATTACGCTCTGGAAATACCATGGGCATAGGGGGAGGGGCACGACCACAGCAAGCCCGGACGGGCGGCTCAACCGCACCAGGGGCTCCCAATTGTGTCATTCTTCTTTGTCCTCTTACTTTCAGGACTCCTTTTTCAAGAAGCCCTATCCGGCAATAGAATTGCCGAACACACGATGCAACAGCCAGGGAAGCAGAAAGCTACGCCGAATGTACAGGTGGTCTCTATAACGAGCAGTATACTTCTTTTACATATCATCCCGCAGCTCGCTCCTGGAGGGGGACATGTCAAATAGTCCCATCCCTTACTTATCGCATTATTTGTATCGTTCTGCTTTTACCGCAGCTTTTTTAATAAACAATGCATAGCTTTTGCCTATTATTGCATTCCTTTTTCTTATCTATATATGTTCACTTATGACATGTTGCATCTGTACGCTTTGGTACGGCCAAATACACCAGGGGCTTAAGTACCCCAATATATGGTGTGATAAGTCCGAACACTTTCACAAGTGCGGCACCCCGAACTTATAGCATTATATGCATCGGCTCCGAATCATGTCTTGGGTCAATAGTTGGGTTTGCCCGGCTCCCATGTTTTGGTACCTTACGTTCCGTTATATCGGCTAAGGTAGCGCTGGGAGAACCACTGTGATTGTGCCCCGGTTGAGCTGGGTTGAGCACCTCAGTGAAGAAAGCTAAAACTGACCGTCATGATAGGGCGAGAGCCGGTCGCTGTTCGAGAGGTCTCTTCGAGTCCCTAAAGACTCATGCCGCTTAGAGCAAGGAGTCGGCTTTGTCCGACCTAGGCATGGATAGAGCCCCGAACTCGGTCTTCCGAATACTAGGGGCTTCGCCGAAATTTAAAATTATAGAATTCTATGGCTAAGTGAGAGTGTTCAAGCATTATAGTCCGGTTGCCTTGTTTGTTGCATTGAGCGCCTCCCTCGAAGGACCCAAGAATGGGAAAAAGAGCACTCAAGTTTATCCCGAACACCCCAGCACTCGTGGCATGGGGGCAGAAGCCGACGACTCGCCATCTCTCAAATTTAGTAAACGGCCGCACAGAAGGTAATATTTTAAATTTACAAGCGTTGCTTAGTGCATATGAACAAGTTTTCAAGCGTACAGGATAACAAATGTGAGTTTACTCAAAAATTTCATCTTTGGAGCATTCACCCGCTATAAGGCGGGCACCCTTCAGGACATTCTCGTAATACATCTCGGGCTTGCGATACTCCCTGCCCGGCGGTGGAGCGTCCGTCACAAGCTTCTTAGCGTCCATCTTGCCCCGGTGCACTTTAGCATGAGCAAGGGCCCAACGGGCACCTTCGATGCAAACGGAGTGCTTAACGACTTAAATCCATGGACAGGCGTCCACCAGCCGCCTCACCAGCCCAAAGTAGCTTCCAGGCATGGTTTCCTCGGGCCACAGCCGAACTATGAGGCCCTTCATGGCCTGTTCGGCCACCTTATGGAGCTCGACCAGCTGCTTCAGCTGGTCACTCAGGGGCATCGGGTGTCCGGCCTCAGCATACTGAGACCAGAACACCTTCTCCATCGAGCTCCCTTCCTCGGCTCGGTAGAATGCGGCGGCGTCGGACACACTGCGGGGCAGATCTGCGAATGCTCCTAGAGAGCTCCGGATTCGGGTAAGTAACAAGTAATTCACTTTTACGTGCTTGCTTTGCATGAAGAATGCCTTACCCGCCGCTATCTTCTTTATTGCCTCAATTACCTAGAGGGCTTTTTGGGCTTCGGCCTTAGCAGCTTTGGCGCTCTCAAGAGCCGAGGCGAGCTCATACTCTCGAGTCTTTGAGTCACGCTCCAAACTCTCGTGTTTTTCCATGAGAGCCTGGAGCTCTTGCCGCACCTCCGCCACCCGCGCCTCCTGCTTCTCTCGCTCGGTGCATTCTGCGGCTGCATCGCTTTCGGCCCTGGACACCGCTTCCTTCAGGGTTGCCACCTCGTTCGTGGTCCCTACAATTTTCATGTTATTCCTGTTATTTTTTGCAACCACATTTTTTATATACTCCCATAAGGTATTACTTACCTTCCTTGTCCTCGAGCTGCTTCTTGGCAAGGCCGAGCTCATTCTCGGACCGCTCGAGGCTCTGCTTCAATGCATTGACCTCCGCAGTCAGTGCGGCAGAGGTCAGCAGCGCAGCCTGCATTCCCATATTGACATACTTATGTTAGACCCCTGCGTACATCTTTTTAAGATCCTCAATTCGGCTTTTCTTTCCGAACACCAAACTGAGCATCAGGGGCTACTGTCTATGCAGTAATATTTTTACATATCTTCAATACATACCTCAAAGCCTGTTAGAAGGCTGGCGCAGGCTTCAGTCAGCCCGCTCTTGGCGGACTGAACTTTTTGGATCACCACACTCATAACAGTGCGGTGCTCCTCGTCGATAGAGGCGCCGTTAAGCGCCTCCAGCAAATTATCCGGTGCCTCCGGTTGGACAGAGGTCACCGGTGTCGCAATCTTGCCCTTCTTACGAAGGGGCCGCCCGCCGGACTCCGGAACCACTAAAGGTTCCAGTGCGGAGTCCGGCCCAGGGCCGGACTTAGAGCCCTTTGGGGTTTGATCCCCCTTGTGCCCAGAGTCTGGGAGGTTGCCTTGCGGCACCTTCGGGACCTCCTCCTCCTGGCTAGCCCCCTTTTGGGACCCGACCTCAGCGTCATCCGCGGCGCGAGGAGAGGAGACGGACGGAAGTGAAGTGCTATCCACGTCCGATGGCGCCAGGGAGCCGCTTGTTGAAGTGTCGAGCCCGTCCTTGGGTGGGCTGCAGGGTTATATTCGGCATTAAGAGATTCTATGCGACAAACGAAATGCCATGAGTTATTCTAGTATCCAGACACTTACGACGTCGCCAGGGGCTTAGCCCTCGGTGGCCACTCCTCTTCGCCGTCGTCGGCATTGGTGGAGTAGTCCGGATGAAGGGTCCTTCCCTTCTTGGACCCTCCGGCCTCCCCAGTTGGGGACGCCTTCCTTTTCTTCTCTCCCCCCGCTGGGGGAGAGGTCTCTTTTTTCTCCTCCTCGTCTTCGCGGGAGGAGTCCGCCTCGGAGTCATCGGACGATGAGTCCGATAACACCTGACGCCGGGAACTCTTTCGGGTTCCCGTGGCCTTCTTCCTTGCCTTCTTCTCCGACACCACATAAGGCGCCGGAGCCAGCAACCCCGTTAATTGGGCATCCGCTGGGTCTTCGGGAAAGGGAGCCGGACAGTTAACCTGCTCGGACTTCTTCTGCCAGGCCTGTCGAAGGTAGGGGAGTTTAGGTCCCACATAGAGTCAAACTATGGAAAATAAGTGTCCTGTAAAGGGTAAAATAGCTTACCTCGCCGGCTTGACGCTGCGAGCTGAATCCGCGATCTTCGGTAGCGGATGCGGGAGCCTCGGCGCCCTTGAACAGCACCTTCCAGGCATCTTCATACGTAGTGTCGAACAGCCTGCTCAAGGTTTGGTGCTGTGCCGGATCAAACTCCCACAAGCTGGAGGCCCGTTGTTGGCACGGGACGATCCAGCGGATGAGCATGACCTGGACTGCGTTGACAAGCTTGATCTCCTTGTTCACAAGGTTTTGGACGCAGGTTTGGAGTCCGGTCAGCTCCTCCGAATTACCCCTTGTCAGGCCCTTCTATTTCCAGGAGGTGAGCTGTGTGGGGATGCCAGATCAGAATTCGGGGGCCGCTGCCCATTCAGGGTCACATGGCTCGGTGATGTAGAACCACCCCGATTGCCACCCTTTGATGGTTTCCATGAAGGAGCCCTCGAGCCATATAACGTTGGGCATCTTGCCCACCATGGCGCCTCCGCACTCCGCCTGCTGGCCGCCCACTACCTTCGGCTTGACATTGAAGGTCTTCAGCCATAAGCCTAAGTGGGGCTTGATGTGGAGGGCGGCCTCGCACACGACGATAAACGCCAAGATGTTGAGGATGATGTTTGGGGCCAGATCGTGGAAATCCAGGCCATAGTAGAACATGAGCCCCCAGCCAAATGGGTGAAGTGGAAAACCTAGTCCGCGGAGGAAATGGGTGAGGAACACCACCCTCTCATGGGGCCCGGGGGTGGGAATGAGCTGCCCCTTGTCGGGGAGCCGATGCGCGATGTCGCTGGACAAGTATCCGGCCTTCCGCAGCCTCTTGATGTGCCCCTCCATGATGGAGGAGGCCATCCACTTGCCTCCCGCTACGGGCATGGCTGGGGGAGGTTGAGGCGAGATGTGCGGACTTGGGCACTAAAGCTCGAGTGCGCGGAAATGGATAAGCAAAGGAGGAAGAAGGCGTAGGTAAAAAGGTGGATCCTTATCCCCTTATATGGACAGACGAAACTATGCGTCCCCACCAGCCTGGTAAAACTTGCTTATCTCCCAAGCACCATAATCAATGGCGCGGTTGGGTTACCCATGCCCGTATTGATGAGAATCCCGGAATAAGGGGACACGATCTCTTCTTTGACAAGACGTGCCAAGGAAACCGCCTCGCTAAACGCGCTAAGGTGGAACAGTAAAAACGATTCGAATAAAGGCTTGGCCGTGGTGTGATGTCACGCCACGGAACAAGTCAGAAGATTGAATTTGTGTAAATATTATTATTCTCTCTATGGTGGTATGTGGAACTTATTTTGCAGAGCCGGACACTATCCTTGTGTTCAAAATCTTCTATGAAGTATTCGGAGGAGGAACCCGCCTTGCAATGTCGAAGACAATATGCGCGCCAGACTCGTCGTCATTGAAGCCTGGTTCAGGGGCTACTGAGGGAGTCCCGGACTAGGGGGTGTCCGGATAGCCGAACTATCATCTCTGGCCGGACTCCTGGACTATGAAGATACAAGATTGAAGACTCCGTCCCGTGTCCGGATGGGACTTTCCTTGGCATGGAAGGCAAGCTTGGCGATACGGATATGTAGATCTCCTACGATTGTAACCGACTCTGTGTAACCCTAACCCTCTTCGGTGCCTATATAAACCGGAGGGTTTTAGTCCGTAGGACGAACAACAATCGTACCATAGGCTAGCTTCTAGGGTTTTAGCCTCTCTGATCTCGTGGTAGATCTACTCTTGTACTACCCATATCATCAATATCAATCAAGCAGGAGAAGGGTTTTACCTCCATCGAGAGGGCCCGAACCTGGGTAAAAACATCGTGTCCCTTGTCTCCTGTTACCATCCGCCTAGACGCACAGTTTGGGACCCCCTACCCGAGATCCGCCAGTTTTGACACCGACACATGCTCTTATTGCCACTTTTTTGCTGTTAGTATAATGCTAGTAGTCAAGTCAAGCAATGCTACTACCAAAGTGATGCCAAATTTAACTAATGCCGCACTCAGTCTAATGCCACCGATAAATTTAAGCAATGCCATTTAATGTCACTGGATTATTTCAGGGTTAGCTATTGATTGTGGATGTATTAAAGATTTTTCAGCTAAGGCATTCTAATGCTGTTGCACAGCCAGTATACCAACGATGAATCTTGTTACTACCTTTAGAATTTTGCACTGTTAATGCTTATAGATTACATACCTCGCCAAGATGAGCATGTGTTTTTGTGAGACATTGATGATCATGTGTTTGATCATAAGCTACGCTTATGCATGTTTGATGATATTATCTTACCTATCCATATGTGATCATTCACTTTGCTTGGTGATGAGTGCATGTATTCAATCTTTATCATTTTGAGCGCTCCACCAAGATGTATGTGACATGGAAGAGTAACCCATGAACCTAATTCCTTGTGCATTTGCAGTCCAAAGCAAATCCTAAACTATGCACAAATTTAGGGGGAGCTCTTGCTTATCACATACTTCTCAAAGCGACGATGTCTTTCAATCTTATTATCATTTGTCAAAGCTTTGATCTATATGTTGTCATCAATTACCAAAAAGGGGGAGATTGAAAGTGCAACTATCCCTAGGTGGTTTTGGTAATTCATAACAACATATAGCTCATTGAGCTAATGCTATTCCAAGACTATTATGTCAGGAAAGCTCAATGAATGGCATGGCATGGATGATGAAAGTGGATCCCTCAAAATACTAATGACAAAGGATTGGCTCAAGATCAAAAGCTCAAGACTCTTCATTTTATATTTTAGTGATCCAAGATCACATTGAGTCTATTGGAAAAGCCAATACTATCAAGGAGGGATGAGGTGTTGCTTAATGAGCCTCTTTCTTAATGTGCTTGGTGATATGCTCCAAAAACCCTCAGCTATTTTCTCACATCCACAAATGACCTAAACCTAAAGCCAAAATCGGTCACACCAATTCTTTCTATCCGGCGCCACCGAGTTCTAATGTCATAGCCACTGCCACAAACCCTAGGCAAATCGGTCTTACCGATAGGGATCTCGGTCTCACCGAGATGGGATTGTAATCTCTCCGTTTCCCTTCGTAACGTTTCGGTCTAACCGAAGTGAGCGATTGGTCCCACCGAGATTGCAATGTAAACTCCCTGTTTCCCTTTTGTAACATTTCGGTCTCACCAAAAAGAGCAAATCGGTCCCACCGAGTTTACCTGACCAACTCTCTGGAAAGCTTATTACCAAAATCGGTCTCATCGAGTTTGTGTATTCAGTCTTACCGAGATTACGTTATGTCCTAACCCTAACCATATCGGTCCTAACGAGTTGCATGTCGGTCCCACCGAAAATCCTAACGGTCACTAGGTTTACTAAATCGGTCCGACCGAGTCTGTTGAATCGGTCCCACCGAGTTTGGTAAATTGTGTGTAACGGTTAGATTTTGTGCGGAGGCTATATATACCCCTCCACCTCCTCTTCATTCGTGGAGAGAGCCATCAGAACAAACCTACACTTCCAACTTACAATTTCTGAGAGAGAACTACCTGCTCATGTGTTGAGTCCAAGATATTCCATTCCTACCATATGAATCTTGATCTCTAGCCTTCCCCAAGTTGCTTTCCACTCAAATCTTCTTTCCACCAGATCCAAATCCTATGAGAGAGAGTTGAGTGTTGGGGAGACTATCATTGAAGCACAAGAGCAAGGAGTTCATCATCAACACACCATTTGTTAATTCTTGGAGAGTGGTGTCTCCTAGATTGGCTAGGTGTCACTTGGGAGCCTCCGACAAAATTGTGGAGTTGAACCAAGGAGTTTGTAAGGGCAAGGAGATCGCCTACTTCGTGAAGATCTACCGCTAGTGAGGCAAGTCCTTCGTGGGCGACGGCCATGGTGGGATAGACAAGGTTGCTTCTTCGTGGACCCTTCGTGGGTGGAGCCCTCCGTGGACTCGCGCAACCATTACCCTTCGTGGGTTGAAGTCTCCATCAACGTGGATGTACGATAGCAGCACCTATCGGAACCACGCCAAAAACATCCGTGTCTCCAATTGCGTTTGAATCCTCCAAACCCTTCCCTTTACTTTCTTGCAAGTTGCATGCTTTAATTTCTGCTGCCTATATACTCTTTGCATGCTTTCTTGAATTGTGTGATGATTGCTTGACTTTTCCCAAGATAGCTAAAATCTGCCAAACTCTAAAATTGGGAAAAGGTTAAGTTTTTAATTGGTCAAGTAGTCTAATCACCCCCCCCTCTAGACATACTTCAAGGTCCTACACTTGTGAACTACCACTGGATTGGCCAACCACATGGGGTGGAGCACTCCACTTACCAGACCTGTAGCTTCTAATTTTTGGATTTCTTGGCCTTTGAAATTTTTGCATTCCAAAGCTTGCTTCCTGACCTTATTATTGATGGGTCTCGCATTGGGGCATATAACAAGGTGGTGCTCAATCACTTACCTGGGAACACGGGGGATGTCAGATGGTTGCCATGCAAACGCATCAACATTCTCCTGCATGACAGTGACAAGCGCGCTTTCCTATTTGTTGTCAAGGGTGGCACTTATGGTGATAGTGTTGGTCCCATCCTCCTTCACAGGAATTTTCTTAGTAGGATGCGCGGCTTTGGCGGCCTTCTTGCTCTTGTTGGCAGGGTTTCTACTTCCTCAATGGACGTGTTACACTCTGAGGTGCGCTTCCCAGAGACCATGCTAGTATCACTAGGTTTCTTGTGTGCCTGCCCTCGAGGTACCTTGTCGGCAGGAGCAGGCGCCTTCCTCGCAGATGTTACATCTGCTTCCTAGTATAGCTTGTCGACATAGATCACTACGTCTTTCATGTCGGAATGAACTATGATCACCTCCATCGGCCCTGGCATCTTTAAGGTGTTGTATGCATAATGTGATGCGGCCATGAATTAAGCCAGGGCGGGGCGACCCAGATATACCATTGTAGGGCAGAGGCAACTTGACAACATCAAAAACTATCTTCTCAGTTCTATAATTCAGTGAATCACTAGAAGTGATCGGCAGAGTGATTTGGCCTTTGGTCTTGGTCCTTCCCGGGTTCACTCCTTGAAACATTCCCGTTTCTTGGAGGTCCTCGTCGGGAATTTGCACCTTCTTGATCATCATGGGGGAAATCCAGTTGAGACCTGCACCACCTTCAACCAACATTTTTGATGCTTTGATGTTCCAAATTGTTGGTGAGACCAACAACGACCCCAGTCGTGCACTTCAGTGTCAAAAAGATGGGTGTATCTGACCACTTCAAGGGATTTTGGGCCTCTGTTGTAAGATCTATGGCATTAATCTCACGGACCCACTATTGAACTGCCGATGAGAGGAGTGCAAAGATGCACCTTCGTCAATGCACATGCAATCCATTTCATTCTGGAACTCATTCTCAAACTCTTCGTCCTCTCGGCTTGCTCTTCTTCACCTTCTTTCTTATCATGACCCTGAGCGGGCCTATCCTTTTGCTTCTCGGCCTTGCCGTGGCAACACCCAGTGGCGCCATGGTTATTCTTGCCGGAGCCACCAGCACCATCTTAGCCTTTCTCTTTGTCACGTTTCTCATACTCTTGCTTTTCTTTCTTAGCTAGATGCTCAACTTGATGGCACTCTTGGAGATCATGGCCAGCAGTACAGTGAATCTTACAATATGGGCCGTCAGACTTCTCTCAGGCAGCCACATGACCATAGGTGTAGATGGCAACCTCCTTGCTGACATCCTCGGTCTTGGGCTTCTTGCCGGCAGAGCCTTCGACTACCATCATAGCCTTTCCTTTGTGCTTGCGCTTCCTGCCCTTATTCTTCGGAGTGGACACCTCATCATCAACAGAGTCAGCAACAGCAACAGCTCTCCAGGGAGTCGCATCCCTTCCTCGGCATGTGCACACTTATCAGCAAGAGCATACAACTCGGCGATCTCTTTGACCTACTTCATGTTCATTTTCTCGCACATCTTGCAGTTGCCCATGTTATTGTGGAAGGTAGCAATAATCGTGGTAGGATGCACATCTGGGATATTATGGTGCACATGGCTGAATCTCTGGATCTATTTACGGATGGGCTCATCGGGCTTCTATGGAAGCACATGCAGATTGCTAGGCTTCCCAGGGAACTTATGGCCACCCTGGTACGCACCAACAAACTGAGGCACAGATCTGCCCATGATGAGATTGAGCCCTCCGGCAAGTTCATCAACCAAGATATCAGATTGGGCTTAAGCGCAAATAGAAAATAGTTGGCGAGAACCTTCTCGTCTCTAGCTTGAATAGCTACAGGAAGAGGGCCAGCGAACTTGTCGCAGCTCATAAGTAAATGATGGGCAGCCCGTGTCATATGGCAAGGCTCCAGGATAATCCGGCGCAGGCCTGTTTGTTTCGGGCCCGGTGCATGCATCAGATTGACGGCAAGCCTCTTAGCGCCAGTCAATCCGCACACAGGCATCCTCTCCCTGCCAGTTCTACAAAACTTGACGCTGGTCCTGCTGACTCCGGGGATCGGACGAGGCCATGGATACCATGTCATGAATGTCGTTTCACCGATCTTGATGTGGTGTGCACTACGGGGGTGCCCCTGTTTGCGCTGGTCCTCTAGTTCACTCTTCGACCACCCTTGTTGGCCCCGTTTGTGGTTGCCGTGAGGGCCCCCCTTGACGGGCGTTGTCGCTGCTGACGAAGGTGATCAACTCTGGATGGTAGCATACCACTCATCCATCTGAGGAGCTATTGGAGGAAACTTGAGTAGGAGCTAGGCTTGAGCCATTGCTTCTGCTGTAGAGCGTGACATGTACGACACGGAGGCGTGAGATGGCTCGCGACTCCTGGATGGGCCAGGAGGAACTCTGTCTCATGCATGCGACGGCACTAGATAACTGCCAGGGGTACGAGACGACTCTTGACTCCTGGTCGAACCAAGAGGAGCATTGTTCCGGTCCTGTGGCGGGACCTGATGGTCACCAGAGTGAAAGCACAAGTACTCCTTGCGTGATTTTGGTAATCAATGTCAACATATCTTTTGTTGGACTAATAGTTTTATCTAGTATATTTAAGATGAGTTCAACAGTGGAGTGGTAAGGACAAGAGAATGTAGAACCCCTTCGAAATGATAAGGACAAAGATTGGAAAAAGCTCAAGACTCTTCCATTTCTAGTTAAGTGATCCAAGATCACATTGAGTCCATAGTAAAGCCAATACTACTAAAAGGGGATGAGGTGTTGCTTAATGGTCTACTTGCTCAACTGCTTAGTGACATTGCTCCAAAACCCTCAGCCACTTTCTCCATCCAAATATGTCCAAACCCTAAATTCCAACTCAGCCCCACCGATTCTTTCTATCCGGAGCCACCGAGTTCATTTGACATAGCCACTACCAAAAACCCTAACAATTCGGTCACACCGATAAAGATCTCGGTCCCACCTAGATGGCCTTGCCAGCGCTCTATGATCTATTGCATTCTCTTCGGTCTCACCGAGTTTATTCAATCAGTCTCACGGAGTTGGCTTGACAGATTCTCTGTTGCTTATTGCTTCACTTCGGTCCCACCGAGTCGATGCAATTGGCCCCATCGAGATGATGTTTTCCCTAAGACCTAGCACATCGGTCCCACCAACTTGTTTCAGTCGGTCCCACCTAACATTCATATTTTGAATAGATCGGTCCCACCGAGTTTTCTAATAGGTCAAAAGTGTGTAACGGTTGGATTTTGTCTGGAGGCTATATATACCCTTCCACCCCCTTGTCCATTTGTGAGAGAGCCATCAGAACGTGCCTACACTTCCATCATCCATTTTCTGAAAGAGAACCACCTACTCATGTGTTGAGATCAAGAGATTCCATTCCAACCTATTGAACCTTGATTTCTAGCCTTCCCCAAGTTGCTTTCCACTCAAATCCCTCTTCCACCATAACCAAATTTGTGAGAGAGAGTTGAGTGTTGGGGAGGCTATCATTTGAACCACAAGAGCAAGGAGTTTATCATCTACACACCATCTATTACCTTTTGGAGAGTGGTGTCTCCTAGATTGGTTAGGTGTCTCTTGGGGGCCTCCGTTGCGATGTGGAGTTGAACCAAGAAGTTTGTAAGGGCAAGGAGATCGCCTACTTCATGAAGATCTACCCGAGTGAGGCAAGTCCTTCGTGGGTGATGGCCATGATGGGATAGACAAGGTTGCTTCTTCGTGGACCCTTCGTGGGTGGAGCCCTCCATGGACACGTGCAACCGCTACCCTTCGTGGGTTGAAGTCTCCATCAACGTGGATATACGATAGCATCACCTATCGGAACCAAGCCAAAAATCTCCATGTCTCCATTGCATTTGCACACTCCAATCCCATCCCTTTACTTTCTTGTAAATTGCATGTTTTACCTTTTATGCTGCCTATAATCTTGTCATGCTTGCTTGAAATGTATTGTGTGTGCCTTAACAAGTGCTACCTTAACTTGAAGAAATTAAAAATGGCCACTTTTACTTGTGAAGGGTCTAATCACCCACCCCTCCCCCCCTCTAGACCCGTCTTCTCGATCCTTTCAATTGGTACCAGAGCTTTGGTCTCCATTGCTTTGGTTTAATCACCATTCGAGGAAGATGGATGAGTCTATGTTCGAGAGTATTAGACGTAGAGTACCTATTCTTGATGGGGAGTTCTATGGTTCATGGAAAAATAAGATGCTTGAGATTTTCAATGAATTTAATTTGAACAAGTATATTCTTAGCCCTTATGTGCCTCCTATTACCCTTTTACATCCGACTCCTGATGAGTATCTTGACATGGTTCGCAATCTTAGGACTATTGATCTTATCATTAGAGGATTGCCTAGAAATTTGCTTGTTTGCTTGCCAACCTTTAATGGGCATATACTATATGGCATTATCTTGAGGAATGCTTTCCAAATTACTTTTTGAAAAATCTAGATGAAATTGTTCAAAAGCCCATTGCTTCTGAAAAAATGGAGCCTAGTGATCCCAAGTTTGATGAATGTCTAATTGAGCTCTGTGATCTTATGTGTGCTAAAGGAAATGTTGGAATCATTAGTAGCATCATCTCGGAGACAATTAGAATTCATAAACTTGAAGATTTTCATGGTCATAAATCTAATGAATCACTTGCTCTAGGTGATGATCACATACATGATGACGATGACATTGAGCATGGCTATTATGATGAAGACGAAGAAAGTGACATTGACTTTGAGGAGACAGTGAGAAATCTTAGTCTCATGACTAACTTTTGTGATTACATGGTCGGAGGAAAAGAGTGGATTCTCGATAGTGGATGTACTGATCATATGACCGGAGATAAAGACATGTTCCATGAGCTTGCTAAAAATGACGGTCCATGCAAGTATGTAACTTTTGGAGACAACTCCAAGGGTAAGGTACTTAGCCTTGGTAAGGTTGCCAATTCCAATGATAGATCTATCCAAAATGTTATGCTCGTTGAATATCTTGGTTACAATCTTCTTTCCGTATCCAGACTAGCTGACTTTGGTTTCAATGTTCTATTTACCGAAGTAGATTGCCAAGTGTTTCATAGAGATAATCATAACATGGTCTTTACCGGTATCTGTAGAGGTGATCTATATATTGTTGATTTCACTAAGATAGCCCAACCTCGTACTTGCTTAATTGCCAAATCTTCTAAAGGGTGGTTATGGCATAGAAGATTAGGTCATGTGGGCATGTGAAATCTTGATAAGCTTATTAAAGGTGATCATATCCTTGGTGTTAAAGATGTTATATTTGACAAGTACAGACTTTGTAGTGCTTGTCAAGAAGGAAAACAAGCTGGAGGAAGTCATCCCATGAAGAACATCATGACCACGAGGAGACACCTTAAGCTACTTCACATGGATCTTTTCGGTCCCAATGCTTATAAGAGCCTTGGTGGTAACTCTTTCGGTTTGGTCATTATTGATGATTTTTCAAGATTTACGTGGGTGTTCTTTCTTGATGACAAATCGCAGGTCCAACAGATCTTCAAGAACTTCGCCAAGAAGGCCCAAAACCAATTTGAAGTGAAGATCAAGAAGGTTCGAAGTGATAACGGAACGGAGTTCAAGAACGCCAATGTGCACACCTTCCTTGATGGAGAGGGGATTTCACATGAGCTCTCGGCTACATACACACCTCAACAAAATGGAGTTGTTGAGAGGAAGAACCAGACACTTATCGAGATGGCGAGAATGATGCTTGATGAATACAAAATGCCAAGACACTTTTCAGCGGAAGCGGTTGAGACAGCTGATCATGCTACAAATCGACTATACCTTCACAAGCTTCCCGGCAAAATGACATACGAGCTCCTCATCGATAACAAACCCCAAGTTGGATACTTTCGGGTATTTGGCTCAAAGTGTTACATTCTTGATAAGCATCATCGTTCAAAATTTGCTCCTAAATCTCATGAAGGTTTCCTACTCGGTTATGGCTCAAACTCTCACACTTACCGTGTCTACAACAATTTCACCCGAAAGTTTGAAGAGACGGTAGATGTGAAGTTTTATGAATCTGACGGCTTGAAAGTAGAGCAATTGCCAATTGATGTAAGAGATAAAGATACCACGGAAGCAATTCAAGATTTTTCTATTGGCAAAATTCGCCCAATGGAGGTGAAGGAGTGTACTTTGTCCGTTCAAGTGGAAGCCTCAATTTCACTTCTAGGTGAACAACAAGTTGACTTGGAGGCATCCACAAGTGGAACATATCAAGACGAAGGAAATTGGGGTACAACAAGATGAACCACCTCAACCTCCTTCTCCAGCTCCACAAGCGAACGACAATGCCACCAACAATGAAGAATAAGATGATGATGATGATGATGATGAGGAGGAGGAGGAGGAGGAGGAGGATGCTCCGCCTCAACCCAAGAAAAAGTTGTCGTGGGAACGAACACCTATGGGACCGGCGGACCGAGCCCCTTTCGGTTCGGCGGGGGGCGGAGATCGCACGAAGAGCAGATCGAGGCGAAGCACACGAGCGATTTACCCAGCTTCGGAGCTCTCCGGAGAGATAATACTCCTACTGCTGCTTGTCTGATTGTATTCAGTTCTTGCTCGGGAGCGTGAGTGTTTTCTGGTCTCGAATCCTTCGAACCCTCCTCTACGTTGCGCATGGGCCCCCTTTTATATGCTCAAGGGGTCACCGACAGGTGGCAACGTAGGTAAGGGTAAAAATGGAAAAAGAGTTGCGGTTGGTACAACTACTTGTACAGTGTATCCTACCTAACCCTGACGGCAGGGGACAAAGGCATTAAATGCCCGTCTGCGTCGCCCAAACTGTGCAGAAAGGGACCGTCACGGGCGCCACCGCTTGCCACGATGGCGATCTTGTCAGTGCCGCTTGCCACCTTGCACCGCTGGCTGCACAGCCTCTTGCCACGCGCACCTGGAAAGGCCCCAGGGCGACACGTTGGTGGATGTGCTGGAGCGCAGGTACAGAGTGGTAGCTTGCCGCGGCAAGCGCCTTGCCGCGGTTGTTGTCTTGTCACGTCCGGAAGCTTGTCGCTCACCGGGCCTTGCCGGGACGCGAGGCGCGTCGCGGCAAGTTCCTTGAGATGCCTTGATTGGCCTTCCCAGCAAGCTCCTCTTGCCGGGGCCTTGTCTCCTTGGCTTAAACACTTTGTTCTTGAATGGCTCCAAAGGAACCACGGAGGACCTTGGCGGTCACCCGGCAAGCCTTGCCGCGGGGTGCTGCGACTGCCCATGCACAAGTTCGGGATACTAGGGTACCCCTATTCTAGTACACTGACAGGAGCCCCGGGGCCTGGGCCACACACGGTGCCGAGCGCTGTTTGGCCAGGCCCAAAACAGGGCACGGGCATGCGCGGCCTGGGTTACGCCGTATCTTGCTCCGTATCCACCGCGCCCTCCCCTAATGGCACGCGTTGAATGCGGCATCGTGGGAGAGATCGTGGGTGGTTTCTTAATTCGGAAAAATGGAATGTCCGCCCCCTCCCTCTTTATAAGCAGGGGAAACAGGGGCAGTTCGCCCATCTTGCCCATTGCTGTTCCAATCTCACAAACTTCCGCCGCTCCCTCCTTCTGAAAGAGAGCAGCACTCCACCCCCCGTCGCCACCGGCGCCACCAACGCCGTCGATCTCCCCCACCACCTCCACTATGGCTCCGAAAGCCGGGAAGGCCGTGAAGTCGTCCGAGGCGCTGCGAAAGGAGCGGGCAATCTTCCTCCCCGAGCTCGCCGTGAAGGAGCCGAGGGAGTACTACTACCTCTTTTGGTCGACGGAGACGCGAGCGCATCCGCGCACGAAGGTACTCTCCGCCGCCGCTTCGGAACGGGCTCCGAATGGATATCCCTTCTTCGCGTTGTTCTTCTACTGCGGGCTCTGCCCGCCTTTTTTTGAGTTTTTCTGCGACATCATGAACACCTACGGGTTCCACCTCCTTGATTTCACCCCCAATGCTGTTCTCACCATGGCAGTTTTCGCGCATCTCTGCGAAAACTTTGTCGGAGTCCACCCGAACTTAGCTCTTTTCCGCCACTTCTTTATGCCCCGAGTTGAGAGAGGAGAGACTTTATCCGGCGGAATCGCCTGGATCTCGAGAGCCGGCAAGAAGGAAGCTTATCTGGAGGGGGAGCTCCGCAGCAAATGGGAGGAGTGGAGAGCAGACTAGTGCTGGATTATCGAGGAGAATCCGCAGCCATTTACTGCCCAGCGCCAAGCCCCAGCAGTGCGCGGCAATGATTGGAGCAACGTGGCCCCGGAAGACGATAAGCTGAAGATTGCCGTCACCCGGATCCTGCGCCTCAGGCTTGCCGGGCTCACTGTAGGCGCCGTTGGCGCAGATTTTCTTCGCCGCCGTATCGCCCCCCTGCAGGAGAGGAGAATACCCGCCTGGGAATTCGGGGGTCCGGCGGACATTATGAGGCTGCGCCCGGGCCTCAACTTCAACTTCACTGTCCTTGAACTGGACACGATGCTCAAGGAGCTGTTCAAGCACGATCCTCAACATCCCGAATGGTTCAGGCTGCCGAAGGGCGTCGTCCCGCTGTGCAACAATTCCTCGCTCGATCGCATCCGTGCAATGATGCCTTTGTGCGATTCGCATGGAATTGTTCCAACTTGGCAAGAGCCCGCAGGCGACGTCGTGCAGGAGTTCTTCGACGGCTTGGTGGAGGTGGCGGTCCGCTCCGACGAACAGAAGAGCCTCACCCGCGACACCACCGATGCGGAGATGCAGCGCATCGCCACTAGGGCAGAAGAGGCGGTGGCAGCCGCTGCCGCGGGCGAGTTTGGATTCACCGTGGAGGAGGCAGAGGCAGCAGAGGCGGCGAGCCTTGCCGAGTGAGAGTGGCTTGCCGGCGAGGAAGAGCTTGCCGGGCCTGACGCCAAGTCAAGCGAGCCCGTCGAGGGTGCAAGCGGACCGCCATCTTCAGGCAGCTTGCCGCAAGCAGAGCCCCTAGTGCAGCCCCCAGCTCCACCAAGAAGGCGTCTCCGCAAGGCCGGGGACGTAGCGGGGCGGCAGACGAGTCAACAGCCGTCGCGCCGCGCGACACGCTCCACCTTGACAAGCAATGTTGCCGCGGGAGCGCCTCGCGCCGCTGCGGCAATTGGAGCGGGGTCTTCCCGGACCATCACCACTGCCCCCGCCAAGCGGCTAAGGGAACCTACTCCTCTGCCTCGTCGCGCCGAAGGTGGGCCGGACTTCGACCTCCCCGCGCTCAGCTCCGACGAGGAAGAAGAAGAGTAAGATTCTTTGTTGTACTTGTAGTTCTTCAATTTTTGTTGTTTCTGTCTTGTATCTGATTTGCTTTACTCTGAACTCCTTCCTTTTCAGGACCCTGGCCCAGAGAGCGGCAAAGAGAGCCAAGGCTCCGGTGATTGTCATCGAGGATGAGCCCACCGCGACAGCAGGGGGCGCGCCCGAGACCACCTTGCTGGACCCGGCAATCATTCCCCAAAGCAGCCCCCAGCGCAGCCCCCAGCGTAAGTACATGGTTTACTTCCCGCTGTTATGGCGCGCATGGGTGTTCTTTCTTTTGCTGACATCTGACTGTTGGTTTGTGTAGGAGCAGAACAGCCTCACCAGGAGCACCCGGAAGCCGCCCCCGAGATGCTATCTGCTTCGACTACGCCGCCAAGGGAGGATTCCCCGGCAAGGGAGCGTTCTCCGGCAAGGGAGAAGTCTCCGGCAAGGGACAGTTCTCTGGCAAGGGACGGTTCTCCGGCAAGGGACAGCACCAGCGAACCCCCGGTGGTGGAGCCCATGCCTGCAGATCCCAGTATAGGTAACCATTCTTGCTTGAAAACTTCCCTTGTGTTCTTCTTCTTCTGATCTTCTTTTTGGATATTTGCTTGACTTTTTCTCTCTTTTCCCGGCCGTCAGATCCATCTTCCACGGAGCCGATGGAGACCGAGGCCACCGGCAAGGAGAACACGCGCGGCAACACCCACGATGCCGCTGCCACCAAAGAAGGAGCTGGCGCTGATGAGCCCGCCGGCGAAGAGGCTGCCAAAGCTGCCGCCGCAGGAGCCGGCGAGGGGTCTGGAGATTGCACTGACGACCCTGAGGCCGCAGGAGAGCAAGGCGCTACGCCGACCGCCGATCCCTCCGTAGCTGCCGCAGCGTCAGGCTCCGAAGAGCCCCAGCCCGGCACCTATTTGAAGGCCGGCGATGGCGTCTTCATCAAGCTCCCCTGGGCGTCAAGCTCCAGGGCGCCGGTCGAAGGAGAAACTTTTGATGGAGAAGTGCTCGCTTCCGCTGGGCTGACGCTGGTTGACGCGCCGAGCAGCAGCAGCGGCGAGTCTGAGGAGGAGCAGCTGCTGCAGAAGCTGGTGTCACTCTACCGTGCTTGACAGGCCAAGCTGGAATCCCGAGAAGCGCTTGTCGCGAAGGCGGGAGTGGACATCGAGAAGCACGCGGAGGAGCTCCGGAGTCGCAACCAGGAAACTCTCCGGTCCTTGGCAGAGGAGCGGGCGCAACTCGCCGAGGCGCGGAAAGCCTTCCTCCTTGAGAAGGCTGAAGCCGAAGAGCAACAGCGGCTTGTCGCCGAGGAGTTGTTTGCGCGGGAGGGCGAGTTGGCGCAGCGAAAGGTTAATCTTGACAGCCATGAGGAGAGCTTGCCGCGCGCGAGCAAACATTCGGCGGGGCTCTCAAGGAAGCAGAGGATGCTGCCGCAGCTGCCGAGGCCGCCAAGAAGGAGCTGGAGACGAAGGTGGCGCAGCTGGAGGCCGATCTCAAGGCGAGGGGTGAAGAGCTTGCCGCGCTCAATCGCGAGCGCGAGAAGGACACCTACGCCCATGGCGAGCTGCAGGGTCGTCTCGTCGAGAAGGGAAAGGAGCTTAGCGCCGCCAAGGACTCCAATGCAGATCTTGAGTTGAAGCTGGCTACTTTGACCAAGACGCTGGACGACGCCAAGGAGCAGGAGGTGGCCTTGAAGGAGGAGATCAACGCTAACGAACCGCTGCTAACGAGGGCCGCCGAAACACAAAACATTTTTAGGGAGACTGTGGAACTTTGGACAGAGGGTCTCGTGAATATCACCGCAGTCATTGACGGGGAGCTGGCGTAGCTGGGGATGGAGGATTTCGGGTATTCCTCCGATGAGAACCTCCAGCCCAGCGCCAAGCTCACTTTGTTCTTCAAGGGCGTGGCGACGGCCCTCCAGCGACTCCAGGAAAGGATCCCAAAGCAGCTGGCCGACGAGTCGCGCACGATCTGCGCGAGAGTTCTGCAAAAGGTGTTGGTGAAGGTGGCCTTCCGCAACCCAGGCCTCAACCTCACCAACGTCCTCAAGAAGCTGCCTCCGGATGCTAATCTGGAAGCGCTCAAGGCCCTTGTCGCACCCATTGTGGACAAGGTGAACGAGGTTAAGAGGGTTGATGGCGACCGCGTAGATTAGGCCTCCCGTTTCCTCCTTTCCTTGTCGCTGCTAGTCATGTTACGAGAACAATCTATTAGAGCTGCGACAAGTTATCTTGTAATATAACTTTATTTTGGGTATCGATTGCTATGTTATTTCCTTTACTTGATTCCTTTGTATGTTTTTGCCCTACGCTTTTAGGGAACTTGCCGGTGCAGGCACCTTAGCCGCGAGCGCTGAGTGCGGGACGTCAGCAGCCTACTGGCGGTGCCGCAACCGACAAGAAACCTCGTCGCAACTAGTCGCAGCTCACTTAAGTTGTTGAGCGGACTCGAAACAAAGTAAGGGTGCAACTAGTTACGAGTTGGTTCCTCCGCGCAAAGGTTTTCCATACAAAGCACAGTCGTTCGAGGAAGATAACTTAAAAATTTTAAAACTGATTGCTCAAACTTTGGCAACTTAGCTTTTCTGTCGTTTGCTTCCCGGCAAGGCAAAACTTCCTTGAGCGACGCCTGGTCCACACCATTATCTTCTCCTCCCCCCCCCCCGGAAAACTTGTGGGCGAGGGAACCTTCCTTTCTTTGAGAATGAGAAAGAAGAGAAAATAAAGATATGGAGCCTTACGGCTCGTTATTGCTTACCGGCGGTAGGTGCTGCACAAAATGTCAGATAACACATGCAAAAAATAGAAAGCATGAAACTGACAAGATGTGCGGAGCACATGAACTTTATTCATGCACGGGGTCTACGCCCGGCTTTGTACAAAGGATTACATGCAACAGCGGCAAGACTTGTACAAAAAGGTGGTTGCCGGAACAGGTTTCAACAACCGCGCCTTACGGGTAAAACTTACGAAGATGCTCAATGTCCCAGGAGTTGCTCACCGGAAAGCCGTCTTCGGTCTCAAGGCGGACAGCGCCAGGCCTAGTGACTCGTTTCACCCGGTAAGGGCCTTCCCACTTCGGTGTCAACTTGTTGGAATTCTTGGTGGACTGAACGCGCCGAAGAACAAGGTCGCCTTCCTCGAGACTTCTGGCATTAACTTTGCGGCTATGGTAGCGGCACAAAGCTTGCTGGTATCAAGCAGCTTGTACAGCAGCCTGAAGACGGTCTTCCTCAAGGAGCAGCGCGTCATCTTGTCGCAGCTGCTCTTGCTCAAGCTCATCATAAGCGAGCACTCGAGGCGACCCGTGTACGAGTTCCGTGGGGAGAACTGCCTCTGCTCCATAGACTAGAGCGAAAGGTGTCTGGCCAGTGGCTCGATTTGGCGTCGTCCTGATCGACCAAAGAACCATCGACAGCTCCTCAATCCAGTTCTTTCCGCACTTGCGCAGCCTGTCGAAAGTCCTGGTCTTGAGCCCACGCAGCACTTCAGCATTTGCCCTCTCCACTTGACCGTTGCTTCTCGGATGAGCAACAGAAGCGAAGCAGACCTCGGTGCCAAGATCTTGGACATACTGCATGAAGGTGCGGCTCGTGAATTGCGTGCCGTTGTCGGTGATGATCCTGTTAGGGATCCCGAAACGGCAAACAATTGACCTGAAGAACTTGACTGCTGACTGTGCTGCCACTTTGTGAACTTGTTGATTGCAACGTACAAGTACTCAAAGCCCCCGACAGCTCGGGGAAAGGGGCCGAGGATGTTGAGCCCCCAGACCGAAAATGGCCTGGATAAAGGGATCGTCTGGAGAGCTTGAGCTGGCTGGTGTATTTGCTTGGAATGGAACTGGCACGCTTCACACTTGGTTACTTGTGCAGTTGCATCCTGGAGGGCTGTCGGCCAATAGAAACCTTGCCGGAATGCTTTGCCAGCAAGCGCTCTTGGGCCAATGTGGTGACCACATATGCCTCCATGTATCTCTGCCAACAGCTTTTGTCCATCTTCCCGGTGAATACACTTCAATTTCACACTGTTGAGTCTTCTTCTGTACAGTGTGTTGTCGACAAACTGGTACATACTTGACTGCCGGGCTACTCTTTCCGCTTCTTCTTGCGCTTCGGGAAGTTCTCCTGTCTGAAGGAAACGGACAATCTGCTGTGCCCATGCTGGAGCTTGCGGCTCGACAACAAGGACTAAAGGCACATATGCTGCTGCGGGAACATCCGCTTCTACGGCGAGAACCTGTGGCTCAGCCGGAGCTTGATGTTCCCCAGCAAGCTTGCCAGAGCAAAACTTGTCGGGAGCGTCTGCTTCAACGGAACAAACCCTAGGGCTTGCCGGAGCAGACTGCTCCTCAGGACTCTTGGTGTTGATCTTGCGGACCTTCTTGGCGGCGGCTTCGGGGAGCTCTGCCGGAAAATAGTCACCAGAAATCAACTTCCTCTTCTTGCTCTGTCCAGTTGATGGTGTTACAGACGGTTGAGTCAGTTTGAGCACAAAGATCCCTGGTTCCACAGGTAGCTTAAGTGTCGCGCACTTTGACAGGCCATCGGCAATGTCGTTCTGAGCTCTTGGGACATGTTCCATCTGTAGGCCGTCAAAGCGCTCTTCTAACTTTCTCACTTCATCGACATAAGCTTCCATCAACGAACTCTGATAATTCTTGTTTACTTGGCGGACAACAAGCTGTGAGTCACCCCTGACAATGAGCTTCTTGATCCCAAGGTCTGCCGCGATCCTGACACCGGCAAGCAAACCTTCATACTCTGCGGTATTGTTTGTTGCTTGCTCCTTGGGAAAGTGCATCTGGACTACGTACTTGAGGTGCTCCCTGGTGGGTGCGACAAGTAGCACGCCCGCACCGGTGCCTTGCAGCGAGAAGGCACCATCAAAGTACATCAGCCACTCTTTGCTTGCTTCCTTGACGGGGATGCTCGTTTCTAGAATTTCTTCATCTGGTGTTGGCGTCCACTCTGCTATGAATTCTGCCAATGCCCGACTCTGGATAGTTGATGTGCTCTCAAACTTGAGACCAAAGCTTGACAGTTCCAGTGCCCACTCGACAATCCTGCCTGTTGCTTCTGGATTCTGCAGTATCCTCTTCAGGGAAAACGAGTGACAACTGTGATCTCATGTGCTTGGTAGTAATGGCGCAGCTTTCTCGAGGCCATGAGAAGGCCGAAAAGCAATTTCTGCACCCCAGAATACCTTGACCTAGCCCCCTGCAGAAGGGAACTGACAAAGTAAACTGGGCGCTGCACCAATTTCTTCTGCATCTCCTCATGTGCCTGCACAGATCCATCCTTGTCGGGACCAGAGCTTGTCGGTGAAGTCTCTTGCTTGTCGCTGGATGCATCTGCCGTGGTTACTGGCTCATCATCCGCCTCCCTCTCCGCTACTAACGTAGCACTAACCACTTGATTGGTTGCCGCTATATACAGCAGCAACTTCTCTTGTGGCTTAGGTGCGACAAGTATTGGAGTGGAGGACAGGTATCTCTTCAAGTCCTGCAGCGCAGCCTCTGCTTCCTAAGTCCATTTCATTGGACTTGCCTTTTTCAATATTTTGAAAAATGGCAGGGCGCGCTCAGCAGACTTAGAAATAAACCTGCTGAGAACAGCCACGCAACCGGCAAGTCTTCATACATCCTTGACGCGCTTTGGTGCTTCAATCTGCTCAATGGCCTTGATCTTGTCGGGGTTGGCTTCAATTCCCCGCTGAGACACGAAGAACCCGAGAAGCTTGCCGGAGGGGACTCCAAACACACACTTCTCGGGGTTAAGTTTGAGGTTGATCTTGCGCAGATTTGCAAAGGTTTCGTCTAAATCCTGAATCAGAGTTGCCTTGTCCTTGCTCTTGACCACTATGTCATCCATGTAGGCTTCCACATTTCTGTGCATTTGCGGCTCAAAAGCGTCATGGACTGCCCTTGCAAATGTTGAACCAGCATTCTTTAAACCGAAGGGCATCCGTACAAAATAGTACGTGCCACATGGAGTGATGAATGCGGTCTTCTCCTCATCCTCTTCTGCCGTGAAGATCTGATGGTATCCTGAGTATGCGTCAAGAAATGAAAGCAAGTCACATCCGGCCGTGGAGTCAACAATCTGGTCAATGCGCGGCAAGGGAAATGGGTCTTTGGGACAAGCTTTATTAACATCGGTAAAGTCGATACAAAGCCTCCATTTCCCGTTTGCCTTATGCACGACTACGGGATTGGCCAACCACGTAGGATGGAGCACTCCTCTGACAAGGCCTGCTGCTTCCAATTTCTTGATTTCTTCTGCGATGAATTCTTGGCGCTCCACTGCTTGTTTCCTGACTTTCTGCTTGACGGGACGCGCATGAGGACAGACGGCAAGATGGTGCTCGATTACTTTCCTGGGAACACCGGGGATGTCAGACGGTTGCCACGCAAACACGTCGACGTTCGCCCGCAGGAAAGCAACGAGCGCGCTTTCCTATTTAGGGTCGAGAGTGGCACTGATGGTGAAGGTACCACCAGTGACGTCCTCCTTGGCGGACACCTTCTTGGTCTCTGGCGGAGTTGCCTTCGTCTTCTTACACTTTCCGGTGGAGCTCGATGGTGCGTCCTCGACGGTAGCGCAGCACTCCGAAGAGGTGCGCTTGCCGGAGTGGGCATCAGAACTCTTGCCGGACTTGGTCTTCTTCTTCCCCCCCCCCCCGGAGCTTCAGTGGCAAGTGACTTGCGTTCTGTTGCAGCTGCTGCTTCCTGGTAGATCTTGTCAGCACATATAAGAGCATCCTTCTTGTCGCCAGGGACAGAGATGACACTTATCGGGCCTGGCATCTTCAGTACGTTGTACGCATAGTGAGAGGCCGCCATGAATTTGGCGAGTGCTGGACGGCCGAGTATCCCATTATAAGGCAATGGAAATCAGCAACGTCAAAAGTGACCCTCTCAGTCCTGAAGTTCAACTCGCTGCCAGACGTCACTGGCAACGTGATCTTCCCCTTTGGCTTGCTCCTTCCCGGATTGATTCCTTGGAATGTACCGGTCTCTTCGAGCTCGCTGTTAGGGATCTGGAGTTTCTGGAGTACCGCGGAGGAGATCAGGTTCAAGCTGGCCCCGCCGTCAACTAGCATCTTAGTGACCTTGAGGTTGCGGATAGTTGGTGAAACCAACATCGGCAAGCACCCGACCGCAGTTATGCGATCAGGGTGGTCCTCAATATCAAAGATGATAGGCGTGCTGGACCATTTCAGAGGCTTGCGTGACTCGACGGGTGGTTCTGCCGCATTAACTTCCCGCACCCACTGCTTGAGCTGGCGGTGTGAAGTATGCAGAGAAGCACCGCCGTCAACGCATAGGACTTCTGTGGCTTTCTGAAACTCCTGCCCACTGTTCTCGTCATCATCCATATCTTCATCGTCGTCATTATCTTCGTCCTTGTCGCGGCCGCACTGAGGTCTGTCTCCTTGCCGCTGCTTGGCCTTGCCGCGGCGTCCTCCTCGGCCGGGACGCTTCTTGCCGGATCCCCCAGTACCTTCTTGGGCCTTCTCCTTGTCGCGTCGCTCGTACTTAGCCTTTTGCAGCTCGACAAGCTGCTCGACTTTCTTGCATCTCTGGAGGTCATGGCCCTTGGTGCGGTGGATCTTGCAGTACTGCTTGTCGGTGCCGTCCTGCTTGTCGGCGGCTGCCACGGTGTTCTTGGCGCCACCTTCTTTGCCGGACTGCTCAACGACTAGCACATCTTTGCCTTTCTTCTTTCTGTTGTTCCGCCGCCGGTTTTTCTTTGCCGGGGCGGCATCCTCGCTGTCAGATCCTCCTGCTCCTATGTTCTCTCCGGGGAGTTTCCTCCCTTCCTCAGCATGTGCACACTTGTCGGCCAGGGCATATAGCTCACTGACGTCTCTGATCTTGCACATCTCCATCTCCTCCCACATCCTGCGGTTTCGCACGTTCTAATGGAACGTGCTGATGACCGCGGCAGGGTGGACATCTGGGATGTTGTGCTGTACACGGCTGAATCTCTGAATGAACTTGCGCAGGGACTCTCCTTCCTTCCGGGCGAGCAGATGAAGGTCGCTTTCTTGGCCATGAGGCTTGTGGCCGCCTGTAAAGGCGCCGACAAACTGAAGGCATAGATCTGCCCAGGAGGATATGGAGTTGTCCGGCAAGTGCATGAGCCAGGACCTCACATTGGGCTTGAGCACCAGCGGGAAGTAGTTGGCAAGGATCTTGTCGTCTCGTCCCCCAGCAGCATGCACCGCGATGGTGTAGATGCTGAGGAACTCCGACGGATGCGACTTGCCGTCGTACTTCTCGGGTACGTCTGGCTTGAAATTCTTCGTTCTGGGCCACTGGACTTGCCGCAGCTCATGAGTGAATGCAGGGCAACCTACCGCGTACGGCAACTCGCCTAGTTCCCCTGGCGCATGCATGTCGACAGTGGGCCCAGCGCGCTGGTCTGATTGACGTCGCGCTTCTCTTTGACGCTCGATGCGAGTGCGAGCGTCTTCTTGCTGTCGTTCGTGAAGAACTTGGCGCTGATCGCGACGGGCTCGTGGATCCGATGACGTGGTGGAGTCGTTGTCGAGGTTGACGCGGCGAGTCGGCGGTCTTGGCCTTCGGGGTGGAGAGTGCACGGTGGTTGCACCCCCACCGGTCTTGTCGCCACCGGCCTGTGCCTGGCAGTGTTGCCGCGGCTGCGATGCATTCGGTTGCCGTGGAGTGTCGCCGTTGGCGAAGCCGATGAGACTCTGAATGGTGGCCCTCCATTCGTCGATCTTGTCCGCCGTTGGAGGGTAATCTAGGAGCAGTTGAGCTCGCGCTAAAGCTTCTGCTGGAGTGGAGGGTGGCAGTGGCGAACGGTGCGAGGAGCGGGATATGCTCGGACTTCTAACTATGTTAGAAGGAGCAGTATCCCGTCCAGGCGACCGTGTCTTGCTCGTGCCAGCATGTTGGCGTGCATGCTGGTCTTGAGCACCCTGAGATCCACCAGCTCGATCTTGGTCCAACGAGCATATGGTACCACGAGTACCATGACGCTGTCAGTCCCGCGCCTCCTGGGATGGGCGCGGTGCATGTACGGACGCCGAGGTCTACGCAGCCTTGTCCTTGGACCTAGCAGCACCGTGAGCTCCCTCGTCGACGCCAGTTCTTCCGCCGGCATCTACCCCACCACCCGTTTGCTCCGGTGGTGGTGGGATCGACGTGGACAGAGCAGCCACCTCCGGAGCCTTCTTCTTCGGTGGCATGTCGATGAAGATGATGAAGATCTAGCTCGTGTGAACGCCGGATCGGGCTCACACATCCTCGACGCCCCCTACCTGGCGTGCCAAAGATGTCATGGGAACGAACACCTATGGGACCGGCGGACCGAGCCCCTTTCGGTTCGGCGGGGGGCGGAGATCGCACGAAGAGCAGATCGAGGTGAAGCACATGAGCGATTTACCCAGCTTCGAAGCTCTCCGGAGAGATAATACTCCTACTGCTGCTTGTCTGATTGTATTCAGTTCTTGCTCGGGAGCGTGAGTGTTTTCTGGTCTCGAATCCTTCGAACCCTCCTCTACGTTGCGCATGGGCCTCCTTTTATATGCTCAAGGTGTCACCGACAGGTGGCAACGTAGGTAAGGGTAAAAATGGAAAAAAGAGTTGCGGTTGGTACAACTACTTGTACAGTGTATCCTACCTAACCCTGACGGCAGGGGACAAAGGCATTAAATGCCCGTCTGCGTCGCACAAACAGTGCAAAAAGGGACCGTCAGGGGCGCCACCGCTTGCCACGATGGCGATCTTGTCAGCGCCGCTTGCCACCTCGCACCGCTGGCTGCACAGCCTCTTGCCACGCGCACCTGGAAAGGCCCCAGGGCGACACGTTGGTGGATGTGCTGGAGCGCAGGTACAGAGTGGTAGCTTGCCGCGGCAAGCGCCTTGCCGCGGTTGTTGTCTTGTCGCATCCGGAAGCTTGTCGCTCGCCGGGCCTTGCCGGGACGCGAGGCGCGTCGCGGCAAGTTCCTTGAGATGCCTTGATTGGCCTTCCCGGCAAGCTCCTCTTGCCGGGGCCTTGTCTCCTTGGCTTAAACACTTTGTTCTTGAATGGCTCCAAAGGAACCACGGAGGACCTTGGCGGTCACCCGGCAAGCCTTGCCGCGGGGTGCTGCGACTGCCCGTGCACAAGTTCGGGATACTAGGGTACCCCTATTCTAGTACACTGACAAAAAGCTCTCACGAGTTAGAGAAAGAGTCTCAAGAGATCATCTCCTCGAACAAATCTTCAATGACATCCAAACCGGTAGAATCACTCGCTAAAACTCGTTTGGCTAACTTTTGTGAACACTATCATTCATTTCTAGTGTTGAACCTATGAAGGTAGAAGAATCCTTTAAGGATCTGGATTGGATAAATGCTATTCATGAAGAGCTACCTAACTCTGAGAGGAATCAAGTATGGACATTGGTTGAAAAGCCCAACGATGATCACAATGTCATCGGAACCAAATGGGTGTTTCAGAATAAGAAATATGAGGATGGACAAGTTTTACGCAACAAGGCACGTCTCGTTGCTCAAGGCTACACTCAAGTCGAAGGTATGGACTATGGTGAGACATATGCCCCAATTGCTAGACTTGAGTCCACTCGCATTTTACTTGCTTATGCCAATCACCATGATATCAGTTTATACCAAATGGACACTAAAAGTGATTTTCTAAATGGTGAAATTGAGGAGGAAGTTTATGTTAACAACCTCTCGGCTTTGTTAATCCCAAGAAACCTAATCATGTTTACAAACTTCACAAAGCTCTTTGTTAATCCTAGAGCTTGGTATAAATGCTTGACCAAGTTTCTTATTGAAAAAGGATTTGAAATTGGGAAAATTAATTCTACACCTTTTACTAAAAGGGTTAATGGTGAACTATTTGTGTGCCAAATTTATGCGGATGATATTATATTCGGTTCTACTAACCCTCATTTTAGTGAAAAGTTTGAAAGACTAATGTTGGAGAAGTTTGAGATGTCCATGATGAGTGAACTCAAACTTTTCCTCGGTTTGCAAATCAAGCAAACTAAGGAAGGTACCTTTGTTTCACAAACAAAGTATACCAAGGATCTTTTCAAGAAGTTCAACATGCAAGAAAGCAAAGGTATGAAAACGCCCATGCCTACTAGTGAACATCTTGACTTGACTAAGGGTGGCAACCCGGTTGATGAAAAGGTTTATCGATCTATGATTTGTTCATTATTATATCTATGTGCCTCCCGTCCTGACATTATGCTAAGTGTGTGCTTGTGTGCACGATATCAAGCGGCTCCAACGGAATGTCATCTTAAAGTTGTGAAAAGGATAGTGAGATACTTAATTCATACACCAAACTTTGGCATTTGGTATCCTAAGAGGTCATATTTTGATCTTGTTGGCTATTCTGACTCAGACTGTGCCGGTGACAAGGTTGATAGAAAGTCCACTTCGGGTACATGTCAATTTCTTGGTAGATCTCTTGTCTCTTGGTCATCCAAGAAACAAAACTCAGTATCCTTATCCACCGCTGAAGCGGAATACATTGCCGCCAGATCATGTTGTGCCCAATTACTTTGGATGGCCCAAACTCTTAAACATTATGGGATACATGTGAAGTATGTTCCACTGCTTTGCGACAATGAGAGTTCTATTAAGATTGCTCACAACCCAGTGCAACATTCTCAAACTAAGCATATTGAGGTTCGTCATCATTTCATTCGAGATTATGTTGCTAAAGGTGACATAAATCTTAAACATGTTCGTACCGACAAGCAATTGGCTATCTTTACTAAACCGCTTGATGAAAAGATATTTTGTCGATTGAGAGGTGAATTTAACATCATTAATGCCTCACATTTTGAGTAGATACTCCTCGGATATATGCAAGGCATGAGCCTACTTGACTAATCCTTGATACTTCTCTTATGATGATAATCATTTATCTTGGATATATTTTCATCCTTTCATGTTATCTAAACCTTGTAGGTACTTGGATGAGCCTAAATCTATGAGATTGCAAATCACTCACATCTTGAGCAATTTCTACATCACCAAGTATTTATGCTTTGGTTGTTAAAATCAAGGAAGCATGAACTCACTCAACATATCCTTTGACTATTTCAATATATCTAATTTCATGATTGTCAATTTGGATACACAAGTGTTATTCCTTGCAAGACTAACCCATGTAGGAAGATGAACTTCAACTCCAAAGGATGCTCCCAAATCTTGATGGACTACATCAACCTTGAGCATCCAACATAAGTTCAACTACATGATCAAGATCAACACCACAACCCAAGGTATGCCATTCCATCCAAGAGAAGCTTTGCTCCAAGCCATGAGTTAAAGCAACTCAACAAGATGTGAATACATCAAAATGCTTAAATGAAAAATGGCAACCCCATTTTTGAGCTTAACGATGAGTATGACCTATGATGAAGTGATCTCACTTGACTCCTACGTAAATATACTCTAAGATAGGTGACTTTGTCGCCGCCCATCCCTAAATGGAGTTATCTAGTGTTCTTGTTGTACATTGCTTTTCATTGCATTTCTTCTTGTGTTTCCCTTCTAAATCAAAAAAACTTCATCTAGATTTTTTCTACTTATTCTGTGATCTTTTCATTTCCTTTATATGAATTCATTGCAAATCTTTATAGAAATTCCTTGAATATCCTTGTGAAATTTCATTTGCAAAGTGAACTGAGTTGACAGATATTTTCCTTTACGGCGAACTCGGTTCCACCAATCCAAGCCCATCGGCCAGACCGAAGCACAAGGTTTTCATGTACACAGTTCATCGGTTCCACCGACATGGAAGGCTCGGTCTCTCGGATGAGCACCTTTAGTGGCTCTACTATCTCGGAGTCACCGATTGAAATAGATCGATGCCACCGATTTCACTGCTGAGAAAACTATTTGCCACCTTTTATTACCTATTCTCCTCATCTCCACTCAATGATTATTTTCCTCTGTATGCTTCTTGAGCTACATTATGCTTGCTTGTGTCTCTCACGGATCATACTCACTTTACTCATATCCATGAAAACTACCCTTCTTGGAAATTGATGTCTAAGGGAGAGAGAGAGAGCACATCAAAGCCTGTTACAAAATTCTTCTAAGCAAGGAAGAGAGATGCAATGTCATAAGAGGAGAGAAGTCACATGTCTTTAAGGGAAATACATGTTAGTATTTGTTTATAAAATATCTCAAAACAAATATATTTTTAATCTCATTCATGTTTGCTCTGATTTATATATCTCTGCTCTGATTTTATCTCACCCTACCTTCTCCCATTATCCAATGTTAGTTTCAGGGGGAGAAAGAGTCCATGTTTAAGGGGAGAAAAATCCTTAGAATTTATTGCAAATCTTTAAGTTCTTGGGGACATGTATGTATTTAAATTAAGTACTCACTCTGTGGTACTCATCTACTACATGTCCTCTCAGTCTTGGTATTCTTGTGGATCTTGGAATCTTTCTTGTTTGAAGTTTTCTTGTGTTATTTAACCTTGTTTTCTCAAGATTGCTTCATATAGAATCAGCTCAAGAACCACAAGGTAGGTATATGCATTACAATCATGTGCATGATGATCTCTCGCTTTTGCACATTTTGTTTGCAAGAGGGATCCATAAAGCATGAAGGTGCAACCTATCAACACTTGTTTTTGCTCTGGTGCATATGGCCAAGATACATGCAACTCATTACCTACTTTGTCATGGTATGTGTTCACATGTCCTTGAATTCAATCTTCACATGATCGCATACATGTAGGGGGGCTTATGCATGTTACATGTTCTTCCAAAGCTTTACTTACTACTCTTCATATCATTCACATGAAGCTTTGATGTATGTTGTCATCAATTACCAGAAAGGGGGAGATTGAAAGCACAAGTGCTCCTTGGGTGATTTTGGTAATTAATGTCAACATATATTTCGTTGGACTAATAGTTTTAACTAGTATATGTCAGATGATTTCAACAGTGGAGTCGCAAGGACAAGAGGATGTGGAACCCCTTCAAGATAATAAGGAAAAATATGTAACGCCCTCGATGCGGCTATATCTCCCACGTGTCGAAGCACGACTTAGAGGCATAACCGCATTGAAAGCAATGTCGCAAGTGAGGTAATCTTCACACAACCCATGTAATACATAAGGGAAAGACATACATAGTTAGCTTACAATCGCCACTTCACACAATTACATGAATAAAGCACTACATCATTCAGATACAATCAAGGTCCGACTACGGAACCAAAATAAAAGAAGAACCCCAAATGCGACAAAGGTCCCCGATCGACCCCAACTGGGATCCACTACTAATCAACTAGAACGAAACAACACAAAGGGCAAGATCTTCATCGAGCTCCTCCTTGAGCTTGGTTGCGTCACCTGCTCGGTAACATAGGCACCTACAAACTGGTTTTGGGAGTATCTGTGAGCCACGGGGACTCAGCAATCTCGCACCCTCGCGATCAAGACTATTTAACCTTATGGGTAAGGTAAAGGCATGAGGTGGAGCTGCAGCAAGCGACTAGCATATATGGTGGCTAACATACGCAAATGAGAGCGAGAAGAGAAGGCAAAGCACGGTCGATAAAAGTATGATCAAGAAGTGATCCTATAGCAACCTACGTCAAGCATAACTCCAACACCGTGTTCACTTCCCGGACTCCGCCGGAAAGAGACCATCACGGTTACACACACGGTTGATTCATTTTAATTCGGATCTGGTGTCAAGTTATCTACAACCGGACATTAACAAATTCCCATCTGCCCATAACCGCGGGCTCGGCTTTCGAAAGTTCAAATCCCTGCAGGGGTGTCCCAACTTAGCCCATGACAAGCTCCCACGGTCAACGAAGGAATAGACCTCCACCCGAGACACTCCGATCAGACTCGGTATCCCGGTACAACAAGACATTTTGACAGGGTAAAACTAAACCAGCAACACCGCCCGAATGTGCCGACAAATCCCGATAGGAGCTGCACATATCTCTTTCTCAGGGCACACTCAGATGAGACTAGCTACGAGTAAAACCAACCCTCATGTTTCCCCGAGGTGGCCCCGCAGGCAGCTCAGTTCGGACCAACACTCAGAGGAGCACTGGCCCGGGGGGGGGGGGGGGGGTTAGAATAAAGATGACCCTTGAGTCTGCAGAACCCAAGGGAAGGTGGTAGGTTGTTAGTGCAAATGGTAAAACCAATGTTGGGCATTGCTGGAGGAGCTTTACTTAAGGCGAACTGTCAAGGGGTTCCCATTATAGCCCAACCGCGTAAGGAACGCAAAATCCGGGAACATAACACCGATATGACGGAAACTAGGACGGCAAGAGTGGAACAAAACACCAGGCATAAGGCCGAGCCTTCCACCCTTTACCAAGTATATAGATGCATTAACTAAATAAGATATATTGTGATATCCCAACAAGTAAACATGTTCCAACCAGGAACAACATCTCCATGTTCCAACAAGGAACAAACTTCAATCTTCACCTGCAACTAACAACGCTATAAGAGGGGCTGAGCAAAGCGGTAACATAGCCAATCAACGGTTTGCTAGGACATGGTGGGTTAGAGGTTTGACATGGCAATTTGGGAGGCTGACAAACAAATGGTAGGCATCATAGCATAGGCATAGCAAATGAGCAAGCATCTAGCAAGCAAAGATAGAAGTGATTTCGAGGGTATGGTCATCTTGCCTGAGATCCCGCAAGGAAGAAGAACGAGTCCATGAAGAAGACAAACGGACGAAGTTGAATGGATCCTCACAACTCCGGAATGAAACCGAAGCTAACAAGAGAAGCAACCCGGAAAGAAACAAACAACATAGTAAACAACCATCACATAAACATGGCATGAAGCACAATCAAGTATGATGCATGTCCGGTTTAATGAGGCATGGCATGGAAAAGTACAACAAACAATACTACAAGTTAAGTGGAGCTCAATATGCAACGAGTTGCATATTGACAAAACACCACATCAATTATTTAGTCCTCTCTCGGTTATGCTACTCATCAATATTAAATGTTGTTAAACATGGCAAAGGGTGAAGCATAATTAAGCTATCTATCTAGGCAAGTTTAAACGAGGCCGGAACAACAAACAACAATTCCGGAAAATCCCCATATGTCATTTAGCAATTAAAGCAAACGACAATTTTAAACATTTTAATTGTTATTATCATGATGCGGATGACATATGCAAGTCTTATGCAATTTTATGAAAATGTTGGCAAGAGCATGTTATGAAGCATTTGTCTTCGTGGCGGAATGAAAGGGGTGCCACGGCAACGACAACGAATATGGTGCCACGGCAACATTCCGATGATCTGATAACTCATTGAGATACCGATGCAAAAGAGCAAGTGTGCGGATGTGCGAAACATGCAAAAGATGGTGGGGTGATCCCGTTTACCAGGTTCCGACGGGTCGACGGCATGGCAAACAAGGAGGAATGTGCAAAGACAACTCAGACACGGTGCAAGACGGGCATCTCATACAACACACATTCATTCTCGAAAGGTCGTCTCGACGGTTATACCTTTGAAGCATGCATTTCGGGGCGGTTCAAAATCGCCGAGGGAAGTAGTTGTTCACGTGGCAACGGTAGTGGAAGTAGTCGTTCTCGTGACGGTAGTGGAAGTAGTTGTACACGTTCGTTTTGGAGAGGTACTTGACGAATCCAATGTCTTCGGGGCGACGGTAGTGGAACACGTTTTGAAGACGAACTTTGACGGAACATGGGTGTCGTGGTACTTGGCGATATCCGGGATGATCTTGCATCTTCGTGTATGGAGATACTTGGCAGATTCGTGTAGTTGAACTTGGCGAAATGGGTCTCCCAAAGATGTCGTGGTACTTGGCACTACTCCTTGCTCGGTGGTCGTTGGACTTGGCGTCAACAGCAACAGCAAGGAGGCGAAGGAGATGGGCAGGTCGCGATCAACGCGAGCGACCGGGCGCGTCTGCAGCATCCTCCTCTCAAACAAAGGTAGGAGCGGGGCTTGGCGCGATGCAGAGGAGGCAGCAGGCGACGAGGCGCAGGGAGATCTGGGCATGGGACGAGGCCAAGGCGCGGGGCCGAGCTCGTTCCCGAGCAGAGGACAACGGCGAGGGACTTGACGCGATCCCGGCGACGCGGACGAGGTGAGGAGGAGCAGAGGAGTCCTGCACTTGGCCTTGGCGACGAGCGGCGCAGGAACGAACGAGGTAGGAGGTTGCGCGAGGTGGAGTTGACAGCAGCACGCCATGGGAGGAGGAGCTCGTGGTAGGAGGTGAAGAAGACGGTGCGGCGCTCGCCGGAGTCGGGGCCGAAGGGGACGGAGCTGACGAGGCGGTGGCACCGGGTAGACGAGGAGGCGGGCGAGGAGGTCCTGGCACGGTGGCGAGCTTGAGGTGGCTGAAGACGGAGAAGATGCAGGCATGAACGGAGCTCGGGGCGGAGGAGCTTGGGCGCGGGACGACGGCCTGGTGGCGTTTCTGTTGCCGGTCGGGACGAAGAAGGAGGTCGAGCGGGTGATGGGATCGGGCGCGATGCGGGTGTGGTGGCGGGCATGGGAACGAGAGGGAGAGATGGGGATCAAGAGAGTGTGGTGAGGGCTAGGGTTAGGTTTAGGTGGGGCTGCTGGCCTGCTGGTTGGGCCTAGCTGGACTGCAGGAGGCCGGCTGGGGTTGCTCCTCTCTCCCCCTTATTTTCTCATAACAGAGAAAAAGAAAGAAAAGGGAAGAAAATAAAAGGTTAGAGAAAGAGTTTGGGCATGGGGATTATTTTCCCGGACTCACAAAAATATGCTTGTTCCGAGAAAATAGAAAAAACCATGATCGAAAGATGTAAATTCAAACTCATTTGAATTTCACTCAAATGGTTTGAATTAGGACTTGGTTTTTGAAGTGTCCAAAAATGTTGAGATTTTTGGTGGAGCTCCGGAAAATGAAGAAAGAAATATGGAGAAAGTTTGGAGAACAAACATGAAGCAAAAGGCATGAGAATTAAATTGCAAGTGTGTGTTATGGTGATTCCAAAGTTAATGGAATATTTATATATAGCTCCCTAATATTGGGAAGATATGTTATAAAGAGAAGTCACCCTTCCCTCGATTTAAATAGATCAACCATATATTCAATTTATTAGTTGAGTTGAGATGCAAAGATTAATGACATGATGGCATGATGACATGATGCAATGCAAAAATAAAAGAGCAAGCATAAATGAAACACACGGAGGTCACAAAATATGGAAGTCTTCTGGATCGTCGGTCTCGGGGCGCTACAACACTCCACCACTACAAGAGGATCTCGTCCCGAGATCTAGGATGGCACCGGAGAGAAACGGAAGAGGAAGAGAAGAGGGTAAACTAAGTTGCTTCTTCGACCAATGAGTGAAACCACGAACCTTGGGAGGTCGAGCAATTTAAAAGAAAGACTACAACAGAGATGAACGAGATTGCAAACAATCCGTTAGAAAAGAGGAACAAGGAACATTACGAGAACTAGAAGATTGCAAAGACACGAACCAAGAGTTTAATGGACAAGATATAATTCGAAACTACTCTGGTTAAAACAAGATGAGAGGGGAAGAATTCGGGAAGCACTCTGGTTGAACATGGAAGGAATTGAACATGAACTTGACAAGATGAGAGGATACTTGATGAAATGAACAACACACTGCCTCCGGAACTATTGAAAGAATGGCACAAGGGGTAAGAAAGATTTCAGACAGCTCTCCAGTTGAGGAAGGAGGGAAAACTTGATAAAATTAGAGAACTCGAATGAAAACACAACACTTCGGTTAAATGGATAAGCATGAAAAGAACATGATCCTGACAAAACAAGATGATGATTGAAGAGCACAACATCACAATGCCTCCGGAACGAAAGAATAGAAGCTAGATCGTTGGGATAAAGGGACGGAGAAGAAAATGACAACTTCTACCACAATTGAATTTGAAAGAGCCTCCTTAAAAAGAAGGATTGAACGGAGTTGTCAGAAAACCAACAACGAAAAGAATAAGCTTGTAGTGGACTTATTGAAACATCTCAACATTATGAGGTGACAAATGGCCAATAAAGGAAATAATTGCTTGCTTGAGATTAACGAAGAGATGAAAGCTTGTTCCATCAAGATGGAAAAGAGATAACTTGGGTCATTAATAAGCACCAAAATAGCAACATTCCTTAGGGAAGGCTTTAGGTGAAATCTATACCAAGATAACTCCAATGAAGAGATTGACGGTTTTAAAAATAACTCATTCTTAACAACATGTGAATCATGGAACATGAACTCAAATTATCAAGAATGACATAATACCACCTCCAAAATATGGTAGAAAGAATTGCACTCCGGATTACCATATGAAGAAAGCTTGAGCTCCTTAGGAAAGAATCTCGATGAAAACTTTGAGAAGGGAATTAAATCCTTGATGAACCATCATGTAGAACCTCCATGAAGAACTCCGGTAAACAAAACGAATGAAAAGAAAGAGAAATTGAAAACACAAGGTGAATCCTTGCAAAGATTTAGATGGATCTCCGTGATAATTAGAGCTTGGAACTCTGGGAAAAAGAGAAGATGAAACAAATGAAACCGAGAATTTTAAGGGCCTCTGGAATAAAGAATTAATCACTTGGATGAACAAGAATAAGAATTATGTTATGCTTATCCTTCACCAATTAAATTGATGACAGTAAACGGATTTGGCATACTACTTATTCTCATAGAAAGGATTAAAAGAGATATATCAAAACTTGAGAAGGTCTTCAATGAACCACCGGTAGGATTGGAACAACAAATGAATTGGTATGATGAACAAGGAAGAGAGATCTTGAAAGAACCACCGTAAGAATTGAAAATGATCGAAGTAGGGGTGCATCATCGGTAAGAATTAGCAAATGAACGAAGGTGCTTGAGACAAACTAGATACATGAGAACAAAGAGATCAAGAACTGATTAGAGGATATTCGATTGATGCACCGGCAAGATAGGAGAATGATAACTGACAGCTGAGAATGAATAAACCTGAATTGATGGACTCCGGATGACAAACTGAGAAGACTCTTGAATATCTCCTGATGGGTGAAAAAGATTCTCACAATCGAAAACAATTATGAGAGGATGGCAACAAGCTAGCACCATGAATCTTGAAGAGAATAGAGCAAGATTAAAGAGAAACTCTTCTTCGGTCTTCAAATGATGAGAATGACAACGAGAAACACCACCAAGAATTATTGAGGCACACCGGAAGAATCAAAAGCGAAGAGGTTGAGCCAACTATGAAAAGAATTTGAAAGATCTAGGAGAAAAGCATATAACTGATGATAACTCATTCTTACGTCAAACTTGGAGAAGAATTTTGGATAGCTCTGGGAAAATAGAAGAGTCAGGTAAGATCCTGGGAAAAGACCTGTGGGTTAGGGCCCACTCAAAAGAACACCGTTGAAAAGATTTAAAAGAGATGTTGCACCGGTTGAATTAAATGACTTGAATGAGATACCAATCTCGAAAGAGCTTGAACGAATGCAGAGTGGAAACACGAATCTTCGAGATATCTTGAGCACTCCGGAATAACAAATAGCGAGAAGTAGAATGATAATGAGGTGCACCGGTATGAGAAGACATTGAAATGAGGAAAAAGGTATGATCAACAAAACTTGACTTGAATCCACCGGAGAAGACAAAGGAATGAGGAATGACGAACTAGTAGAACATCTTCTTGAGAACCACCGGGTAAGAACATTGACGGAAAAGAATGGAGAAACTTCACAAAAATAAAAGGATACTTGGTAAAGAAATCTTAGTCCTTGAGGAAAAAGGGTGGGTGGGCGGGAAAAAACAAAGGCAACTTGGAGACGGATGAAACAAACACCATTGAGAAGAAATGATAATTGGTCTTGCTGATGTTGAAGTGATCGGATCCACTTGAAGAGAAACACGCCGGTTGAAAAGGATTGGCATGACAATCTCGATTGTCGAGAAGGATTGGTATTCACATCGGAGTATGAGAACACCATTTCGGAAAGGTATGGAATCAACACTTGACATTGAAGCAACTCGAATACCACAACTCAAAACAAAAACAAAGGACTGGCTTGCAGAATAAGCCAGAACAAACATATGATAGAGATTTCGTCCGAAGTTTTCGTGGTGGGGCCTATACGGGCTCGATCGTACAACACCATCATGTACAAGGCAGTGCACATGACATACGAAGCGTCCCCGAGTCAGCATAGCCAAGGACTCTTTCAGACACAACGAGACCACTGTAAAAACCAACCGTGAATAGGCGGACCACTAGACGTCGAACCCCAATTTCATATCATACATCCGTCGGAAAGATATCCTAAGAGCTACTTGAATTCCCACCTATGAAACTCCTGAAATTTTCCAGTTATGCAATCAGGTGTTGGGGTTACAGGGGAAGCATAATATCTCACCCAAAACTAGCAAATCCTACATCCAGCTGTATCCATCCTTCAACACATAACCAAGAAACCTTCGGAAATCGTCTACCTCAACCTTCGAAAAGCATCCGTTATACAAGTTATGGCGATACTCCCGAACTCCCGCCCCAGTACTGGGTGGCGTCGAGGTTATCTCACCAACGAACTGCATAAAAGAGATTTTCGATGTCGGCGTACTAAACTCAGGTATTCCAGAACTGCAACGATAAAATTATGGCAACAACACCTCAGAGCTCAACTCCCCGGGACACTTCCACTAAACCCCTGACAGGAGGCACCAAGACAATGTTCTCATCATAAAACCATCGGAACGATTCCAAGATACCCGCGTGATCCTAAAATTTTTTTTAGTGAAATTTGAGAAGAGAAGAGTCAAAACTCTATGTCAGGATGCCTTACCAGAGCGATGAAGAGACTGGGGAGTAAAAAGAATTCCTAACTCTCCGATATATATAATCCTAAATGACTCAAAACATTTTTCTAGACACAACTCGGCCGCTAAAAACGATCAAGCAGTGGGGCTCCTAAGGTCGGGGAAGGCTCTGATTACCAACTTGTAACGCCCTCGATGCGGCTATATCTCCCACGTGTCGAAGCACGACTTAGAGGCATAACCGCATTGAAAGCAATGTCGCAAGTGAGGTAATCTTCACACAACCCATGTAATACATAAGGGAAAGAGATACATAGTTGGCTTACAATCGCCACTTCACACAATTACATGAATAAAGCATTACATCATCCAGATACAATCAAGGTCCGACTACGGAACCAAAATAAAAGAAGAACCCCAAATGCGACAAAGGTCCCCGATCGACCCCAACTGGTCTCCTCTACTGATCAACTAGAACGAAACAACACAAAGGGCAAGATCTTCATCGAGCTCCTCCTTGAGCTTGGTTGTGTCACCTGCTCGGTAACATAGGCACCTGCAAACTGGTTTTGGGAGTATCTGTGAGCCACGGGGACTCAGCAATCTCGCACCCTCATGATCAAGACTATTTAAGCTTATGGGTAAGGTAAAGGCATGAGGTGGAGTTGCAGCAAGCGACTAGCATATATGGTGGCTAACATACGCAAATGAGAGCGAGAAGAGAAGGCAAAGCACGGTCGATAAAAGTATGATCAAGAAGTGATCCTATAGCAACCTACGTCAAGGATAACTCCAACACCGTGTTCACTTCCCGGACTCCGCCGGAAAGAGACCATCATGGTTACACACACGGTTGATTCATTTTAATTCGGATCTGGTGTCAAGTTATCTACAACTGGACATTAACAAATTCCCATCTGCCCATAACCGCGGGCACGGCTTTCGAAAGTTCAAATCCCTGCAGGGGTGTCCCAACTTAGCCCATGACAAGCTCTCACGGTCAACGAAGGAATAGACCTCCACCCGAGACACTCCGATCAGACTCGGTATCCCGGTACAACAAGACGTTTCGACAGGGTAAAACTAAACCAGCAACACTGCCCGAATGTGCCGACAAATCCCGATAGGAGCTGCACATATCTCTTTCTCAGGGCACACTCAGATGAGACTAGCTACGAGTAAAACCAACCCTCAAGTTTCCCCGAGGTGGCCCCTCAGGCTGCTCAGTTCGGACCAACACTCAGAGGAGCACTGGCCCGGGGGGTTAGAATAAAGATGACCCTTGAGTCTGCAGAACCCAAGGGAAGGTGGTAGGTTGTTAGTGCAAATGGTAAAACCAATGTTGGGCATTGCTGGAGGAGCTTTACTTAAGGCGAACTGTCAAGGGGTTCCCATTATAGCCCAACCGAGTAAGGAACGCAAAATCTGGGAACATAACACCGATATGACGGAAACTAGGACGGCAAGAGTGGAACAAAACACCAGGCATAAGGCCGAGCCTTCCACCCTTTACCAAGTATATAGATGCATTAATTAAATAAGATATATTGTTATATCCCAACAAGTAAACATGTTCCAACCAGGAACAACATCTCCATGTTCCAACAAGGAACAAACTTCAATCTTCACCTGCAACTAACAACGCTAACAGAGGGGCTGAGCAAAGCGGTAACATATCCAATCAACGGTTTGCTAGGACATGGTGGGTTAGAGGTTTGACATGGCAATTTGGGAGGCTGACAAGCAAATGGTAGGCATCGTAGCATAGGCATAGAAAAAGAGCGAGCATCTAGCAAGCAAAGATAGAAGTGATTTCGAGGGTATGGTCATCTTGCCTGAGATCCCACAAGGAAGAAGAACGAGTCCATGAAGAAGACAAACGGACGAAGTCGAATGGATCCTGACAACTCCGGAACGAAACCGAAGCTAACGAGAGAAGCAACCCGGAAAGAAACAAACAACATAGTAAACAACCATCACATAAACATGGCATGAAGCACAATCAAGTATGATGCATGTCCGGTTTAATGAGGCATGGCATGGCAAAGTGCAACAAACAATACTACAAGTTAAGTGGAGCTCAATATGCAACGAGTTGCATATTGACAAAACACCACATCAATTATTTAGTCCTCTCTCGGTTATGCTACTCATCAATATTAAATGTTGTTAAACATGGCAAAGGGTGAAGCATAATTAAGCTATCTATCTAGGCAAGTTTAAACGAGGCCGGAACAACAAACAGCAATTCCGGAAAATCCCCATATGTCATTTAGCAATTAAAGCAAACAACAATTTTAAACATTTTAATTGTTATTATCATGATGCGGATGACATATGCAAGTCTTATGCAATTTTATGAAAATGTTGGCAAGAGCATGTTATGAAGCATTTGTCACCGTGGCGGAACGAAAGGGGTGCCACGACAACGACAACGAAAATGGTGCCACGGCAACATTCCGATGATCTGATAACTCATTGAGATACCAATGCAAAAGAGCAAGTGTGCGGATGTGCGAAACATGCAAAAGATGGTGGGGTGATCCCGTTTACCGGGTTCCCACGGGTCGATGGCATGGCAAACAAGGAGGAACGTGCAAAGACAACTCGGACACGGTGCAAGACGGGCATCTCATACAACACACATTCATTCTCGAAAGGTCGTCTCGACGGTTATACCTTTGAAGCATGCGTTTCGGGGCAGTTCAAAATCGCCGAGGGAAGTAGCCGTTCATGGGTCGTAGGGGAAGTAGTTGTTCACGTGGCGACGGTAGTGGAAGTAGTCGTTCTCGTGACGGTAGTGGAAGTAGTTGTACACATTCGTTTCAGAGAGGTACTTGACGAATCCAACGTCTTCGGGGCGACGGTAGTGGAACACGTTTTGAAGACGAACTTTGAAGGAAAATGGGTGTCGTGGTACTTGGCGATATCCGGGATGATCTTGCATCTTCGTGTGTGGAGATACTTGGCGGATTCGTGTAGTTGAACATGGGGAAATGGGTCTCCCAAAGATGTCGTGGTACTTGGCACTACTCCTTGCTCGGTGGTCGTTGGACTTGGCATCAACAGCAACAGCAAGGAGGCAAAGGAGATGGGTAGGTCGCGATCAACGCGAGCGACCGGGCGCGTCTGCAGCATCCTCCTCTCGAGCAAAGGTAGGAGCGGGGCTTGGCGCGATGCAGAGGAGGCAGCAGGCGGCGAGGCGCAGGGAGATTTGGGCATGGGACGAGGCCAAGGCGCGGGGCCGAGCTCGTTCGAGAGCAGAGGACAATGGCGAGGGACTTGACACGATCCCGGCGACGCGGACGAGGTGAGGAGGAGCAGAGGCGTCCTGCACTTGGCCTTGGCGACGAGCGGCGCGGGAACGAACGAGGTAGGAGGTCGCGCGAGGTGGAGTTGACAGCAGCACGCCATGGGAGGCGGAGCTCGCGGTAGGAGGTGAAGAAGACGGTGCGGCGCTCGCCGGAGTTGGGGCCGAAGGGGACGTAGCTGACGAGGCGGTGGCACCGGGTAGACGAGGAGGCGGGCGAGGAGGTCCTAGCATGGTGCCGAGCTTGAGGTGGCTGAAGACGGAGAAGATGCAGGCGTGAACGGAGCTCGGGGCGGAGGAGCTTGGGCGCGGGACGACGGCCTGGTGGCGTTTCTGTTGCCGGTCGGGACGAAGAAGGAGGTCGAGCGGGTGATGGGATCGGGCGCGATGCGGGTGTGGCGGCGGGCACGGGAATGAGAGGGAGAGATGGGGATCGGGAGAGTGTGGTGAGGGCTAGGGTTAGGTTTAGGTGGGGCTGCTGGGCTGCTGGTTGGGCCTAGCTGGACTGCAGGAGGCTGGCTGGGCTTGCTCCTCTCTCCCCCTTATTTTCTCATAACAGAGAAAAAGAAAGAAAAGGGAAGAAAAGAAAAGGTTAGAGAAAGAGTTTGGGCATGGGGATTATTTTCCCGGACTCACAAAAATATGCTTGTTCCGAGAAAATAGAAAAAACCATGATCGAAAGATGTAAATTCAAACTCATTTGAATTTCACTCAAATGGTTTGAATTAGGACCTGGTTTTTGAAGTGTCCAAAAATGTTGAGATTTTTGGTGGAGCTCCGGAAAATGAAGAAAGAAATATGGAGAAAGTTTGGAGAACAAACATGAAGCAAAAGGCATGAGAATTAAATTGCAAGTGTGTGTTATGGTGATTCCAAAGTTAATGGAATATTTATATATAGCTCCCTAATATTGGGAAGATATGTTATAAAGAGAAGTCACCCTTCCCTCGATTTAAATAGATCAACCATCTATGCAATTTATTAGTTGAGTTGAGATGCAAAGATTAATGACATGATGGCATGATGACATGATGCAATGCAAAAATAAAAGAGCAAGCATAAATGAAACACATGGAGGTCACAAAATATGGAAGTCTTCTGGATCGTCGGTCTCGGGGCGTTACAAAAGATTGCCAAAAGCTCAAGACTCTTCCAATTCTATTTAAGTGATCCAATATCACATTGAGTCCATAGGAAAGCCAATACTATTAAACGGGGATGAGGTGTTGCTTAATGGTCTACTTTCTCAAGTGCTTAGTGATATTGCTCCAAAACCCTTAGCCACTTTCTCCATCCAAATATGTCCAAACCCTAAACCCCAACTCGGCCCCACCGATTCTTACTATCGGGAACGACTGAGGTGGCATAGCCACTGCCAGAAACCCTAACGATTAGGTCACATGATACGGATCTCGGTTCCACTGAGATGGCCTTGACAGCTCTCTGTGATCTATTGCATTTGCTTCGCTCTCATCGAGTTTATGCAATCGGTCTCACCGAGTTGGCTTGACATATTCTTTATTGCTTATTGCTTCATTTTGGTCCCACCGAGTTGATGCAATTGGCATCACCGAGATGATGTTTTCCCTAAGCCCTAGCACATCGGTCCCATTGAGTTGTTCCAGTCGGTCCCACCGAGATTCCTAACATTCATATTTTTGCACAGATCGGTCCCACCGAGTTTTCTAATCGATGCCACCGAGATAGTTCAAAAGTGTGTAATGGTTGGATTTTGTGTGGAGGCTACATATACCCCTCCATCCCCTTCTCCATTTGTGAGAGAGCAATCAGAACGTGCCTACACTTCCACCATCCATTTTCTGAGAGAGAACCACCTACTCATGTGTTGAGATTAAGAGATTCCGTTCCAACCTTTTGAACCTTGATTTCTAGCCTTCCCCAAGTTGCTTTCCACTCAAATTCCTCTTCCACCATAGCCAATTCTGCGAGAGAGAGTTGAGTGTTGGGAAGACTATCATTTGGAGCACAAGAGCAAGGAGTTCATCATCTACACACCATCTATTACCTTTTGGAGAGTGGTGTCTCCTAGATTGGTTAGGTGTCGCTTGGGAGCCTCCGTTGTGATGTGGAGTTGAACCAAGAAGTTTGTAAGGGCAAGGAGACCGCCTTGTCGGTGTACTAAAGTAGGGGGGTACCTTAGTACCCCGAACTTGTGCACGGGCAGTCGCGGCAACCCGCGGCAGGGCTTGCCGGGCATCCTCCAAGGTCCTCCGCGGCTACGTTGATGCCGCTCAGGGACAGAATACTCGAGCTAAAAAGCCCCGGCAAGAGGAGCTTGCCGGGAAGGCCAACCATGGCCCCGGCAAGAGGAGCTTGCCGGGAAGGCCAACGAAGGCCCGGCAAGAAGAGCTCGCCGGGAAGAGAACAAAGGCCCCGGCAAGAGGAGCTTGCCGGGAAGGCCGACCGAGGCACCTCCAGGGGACTTGCCGCAGCGCCCCGCGCGCCCTGGCAAGGCCCGAGCACCAGCAAGCTTGCCGACACGACAAGAGGAGGACCGCGGCAAGGCACTTGCCGCGGCAAGATTGCCAACCAAACTCCAGCACATCCAGCGACGTGTCATCACAAGACCGTCCCAAAGGCACGTGGCGAGGCACTACCCAGCCATGCGGAGCGAGGTGGCAAGCGGAGATGACAGAGACGCCATCGTGGCAACCGGTGGCTCACTTGACGATCGCCTCCCTGCACTGTTGGGGCGACCGGACGGGCATTAAATGCCCTTGTCCCCTACCGTCAGTTAGGTAGGGGGCACTGTTGGTCACTGTTACGCCAACCTGCGTTTTTACCTTTCTACCCCCTCTTCTTATGTTGCCACCTGTTGGTGCCCCCTTTAGACTATAAAAGGGAGGCCCATGTGCACGTAGAAGGGGTTCGGCAAGGTAGGTTTTAGGGTTCATCAGAGGACGCAGGATCAGAGTCCGGTCCAGCACATACACATCACACCACCTTGCGCTCGTATTCGAGCAAGATCAAATAACAACACAAAGCAGCAGTAGGAGTTTTATCTCTCCGGAGAGCTCCGAAGCTGGGTAAAAATCGCTCGTCTCTCTCACTCCACCGCGCGCCCGGGACCTCGATCCGCTCTGCGTGCGGCCTCCGCACCCCCTCTCCGAACCAGAAAAGGGGCCCCCCGTGCCCCATAGGTGCCCGGCAGCCACAGAAGTAGACCGTGCCCCCGCCGCGACATCTTTGGCGCGCCAGGTAGGGGGCGCGTCGAGGTCGTGAGCATCTGATCCGGTCTCCGCGCGCGCTGCATCAACACCTTCATCGACATGCCACCGAAGAAGAAGCCTTCGGAGGTAGCCGCTCCGTCTACATCGATTCCGCCACCACCGCCGGAGCAGACGGGCGGTGGAGTGGGCGCCGGCGGAGGAGCGGGCGCCGACGGTGGGACTCACGTCGTCACCAGATCCAAAAACAAGGCCCCGCAAGCGTCGGCGACCATGCATACACCGCGCCCTTCCCAGGAGGTGCAAGGTCGACAATGCCCCGATGCTCCTAGCACCGTGCTCGCGTTGGAGCAAGGCCAAGCTGGCGGGTCGCGAGACGCTCGAGGTCAGCATGCACGCCCGCATGCTGGCGCGAGCGAGGTACGGTCGCCAGGGCGGGGTGACACACCTCCCAATCTAGTTGGAAGTCCGAGCACATCCCGCTCCTCGCGCCGCTCATCGCCGCCACCACCCAAGACAGCAGAGGAAGCGCTGGCCCGAGCCCAGCTGCTCCTAGACTACCCTCCGGCGCCGCACAAGATCGACAGCTGGAGGATGACCATATGCAGCCTCATCGCCTTCGCCAACGGCGACAAGCCCCGGCGAGGCGTCCAAGCGCAAGCCGACGCCGACAAGACCGCTGGGGGAGCCACCTCCGTGCACTCCCAGCCCCGAAGGCCAAGATCGCCGGCTCGTCGGACCAACCCCGACGGCGACTCCACCGCGTCGTCAGACCCGCGAACTCGACGCGACCAGCGCCACGTTCTCCAAGAACGGCGGCACGAAGACGCTCGCACTCGCATCGAGCGCAGAAGGGAAACGCGACGTCAATCTGACCAGCATGCTGGGCCCACTGTCGACATGCATGCACTAGGGGAGCCAGGCGACTTGCCGTACGCGGCAGGTTGCCCTGCATTCACCCTCGAGCTGCCGTAAGTCCAGTGGCCCAAAACCAAGAACTTCAAGCCGGACGTGCCCGAGAAGTACGATGGCAGGATACATCCATCGGAGTTCCTCAGCATCTACACCATCGCGGTGCAGGCTGCCGGAGGGCGCGATGAGAAGATCCTCGCCAACTACTTCCCACTGGTACTCAAGCCCAATGTCAGATCTTGGCTCATGCACTTGCCGGACGGTTCCATCTCTTCATGGGCTGACCTGTGTCATCAGTTTGTCGGCGCCTTCACGGGTGGCCACAAGCCTCATGGCCAGGAAAGTGACCTCCACTTGCTCGTTCAGAAGGAGGGGGAGTCCCTGCGCAAGTACATACAGAGATTCAGCCAGGTGCAACGCAACATCCCAGACGTCCACCCTGCCGCGGTTATCAGCGCCTTTCATCAGAACGTGCGTAACCGCAGGATGAGGGAGGAGATGGCGATGTGCAAGATCAGAGACGTCAGCGAGCTCTATGCTCTGGCCGACAAGTGTGCACGGGCTGAGGAGGGGAGGAAAATCCCCGGAGAGGTTGCGGGAGCAGAAGGATCTGACAGTGAGGATACCGCCCCGGCAAGGAAGAACCGGAGACGGAACAACAGGAAGAGAAAGACTAAGGATGTGCTAGCTGTTGAGCATTCTGGCAACGGAGGCGGCTCCGACAAGGCCAAGGCCGATGACTCTGGCGAGGCTGTGGTAGCCGCCGACAAGCAGGATGGCTCCGGCAAGCGGTATTGCAAGATCCACCGCACCAAGGGCCACGATCTCCAAACCTGCAAGAAAGTCGAAGAGATGGCGGAGCTGCAGAAAGCAGAGTACGAGCGCCGCGATAAGGAGAGAGCCCAGGGAGGTGGCGGAGGATCCGGCAAGAAACTTCCCGCCCGGGGAGGACACCGCGGCAAGCCCAAGCCGCGGCAAGGAGATAGGCCTCCCCGCGGACGCGACAAGGACGAACATGAAGATGAGATGGAGGAAGATGAGACCGATGACCAAGAGTTTCAGAAGGCGACAGAGGTGCTGTGCATCAACGGCGGCGCCTCTCTGCATGCCTCGCACCGCCAACTCAAGCAGTGGGTGCGAGAGGTGAACGCAACAGAGCCATCCGTCGAGGCACGCAGGCCTCTGAAATGGTCCGGCACGCCCATCATTTTCGATGTAGAAGACCACCCTGATCGCATCACTGCGGTCAGGTGCTTGCCGATGTTGGTCTCACCAACAATCCACAACCTCAAGGTCACGAAGATGTTGGTTGATGGAGGGGCCGGCCTGAACCTGATTTCCTCCACAGTGCTCAAGAAGCTCCAGATCCCCGACAGCGAGCTCGAAGAGACTGGTACCTTTCAAGGGATAAATCTGGGAAGGAGCAAGCCCAAGGGGAAGATCACTCTGCCAGTGACGTTTGGCAGTGAGCTGAATTTCAGGACAGAGAAGGTCACCTTCAATGTTGCTGATATCCCATTGCCCTACAATGGGATACTCGGCCGACCAGCGCTTGCCAAGTTCATGGCAGCCTCTCACTACGCATACAACGTGCTCAAGATGCCTGGCCCGATGAGTATCATTTCTGTCCAAGGTGACAAGAGGGATGCACTCATCTGCGTCGACAAGATTTACCGGGAAGCAGCAGCCACAACAGAGCGCGAGCCACTTGCCGCTGAAGCTCCCCGGGGGAAGGAAAAGTTCAAGTCCGGCAAGTGCAGCCCTGATGCCCACTCCGGCAAGCGCACCTCCTCGGAGTGCTGCGCTGCCGTCGAGAGCGCACCATCGAGCTCCACCGGCAAGTGCAAGAAAGCAAAGGCAAATCCGCCAAAGATCAAGCCCGGCAAGTACAGCTCTGGTACCATCTCCGGCAAGCACGCCTCCCCGGAGTGCTGCGCTGCCGTCGAGGATGCACCATCGAGCTCCACTACCAGTAGGGCGAAGAAAGCATCCAGCTTTAAGCTTCTAGATTGTACTCCCTGAGAATCCGTACCTTGTACGAAGAACCTGCGCGCAGAAGGGTCGAATCGTGGCTAAGTTGCGCCCTTGATCCATTTCGAGTCCGCTCAACGACGAAAGCGCGCCGCAACTACCCCAACGAGTTCTTCTTGCCGGAAGCAACACCGCCAGCGGGCTGCTGATGTCCCGCACTCAGCAAGTGTGTTTACACCGGCAGGTTCCCTGAAAGCGCGGGGGGGGGGTGTAAAAACGTACAAGGGAGGGAATCAAGGGAGGAGCGCGGCTTCGCCGGACCATGAAAGACAGAAAAGCTAAGTCACCCGAGCTCGAGCGCATAGCTCTTTTCTTTAGTTTTAAGCGCTTATGTTATGTTCCTCGTACGTTCGTCCCTTGTACGAAAAACCCGTGCGCTGAGGAGCCAACTCATGGTTAAGTTGCGCCCTTGCTTTGTTTTCGAGTCCGCTCAACAATGCAAGCGCGCTGCAACTGGCCCAAGAAGGTTTCTTGCCGGGTACAACACCGCCAGCGGGCTGCTGACATTCCGCACTCAGCAAGTGTGTTAGCACCGGCAAGTTCCCTAGAAGCGTAGGGCAAAAACGTACAAGGGGTATAATGAAGTCGAGGATGTAACGTAGCAAGCCTTGCCATGGTACGTCCTTTGTATGAGAAACTCGTGCGCAGAGGAGCTAACTCGTGGTTAAGTTGCGCCCTTGCTTTGTTTTCGAGTCCGCTCAACAATGCAAGTGCGCTGCAACTAGCCCGAGGAGGTTTCTTGCCGGGTATAACACCGCCAGCAGGCTGCTGACGTTCCGCACTCAGCAAGTGTGTTAGCACCGGCAAGTTCCCTAGAAGCGTAGAGTGTAAACATGCAAAGGGTCAAACATGGCATCGCATTGCCCAACTTGAGATTACGTTGCAAAGAATAACTTATTTCAGCGCTGTCTTAGTTATTTTTGTGACTGTAATAACAGCGACAATGAGAAACCAGAAGGGCGCACTGGCGAAGAGGCCCCGGCAAGCCGATTTCACTGGGGGCTGCAGCCGCCAAGATCCCTACACGGCAAGTCAGGGTTCCCCGGGGCTACAACGCTGGCGGCAAGGACAGAGCAAGGCGCACCAGCACCTAGGTCCCGGCAGAGCCAAAGTTGCCGGGGGCTGCAAATATCAAGATTCACCCCCGGCAAGCCAGAGTCGCCGGGGGCTGTAATACCAGATAAGTTTTCCATCCCTCGTCATGCATCCTCTTGTGGACTGGGGAAAGCGAGGCCGCGTCTCTGAATGATCGTGCCTTGTATGAAAAGAACCTGTGCACGGAGGAACCGACTTGTAGCTAGTCGCGCACCGACTGTTGCCTCGAGTCCGCTCGACAATTTAGGTGAACTGCGGCTAGCCCAACGACAAGGTTTCTTGTCGGCCGCGACACCGCCGGCAGGGAACCAACTCGTAGCTAGTTGCCTTACTATCGTTTCGAGTCCGCTCAACGACTTAAGTAAGCCGCGACTAGCTCTGCAACAAGGTTTCCTGTCGGTTGCAATTCCGTTGCCGACGTTCCGCACTCGGCGCCCACGGCAAGGTGCCCGCGCCGGCAAGTTCCCTGAAAGCGTAGGGTGAAAACGTACAGGGAACGCAATCAAGTAAAAGACTTAATCCGGCAAGCTTTCCCCTCTTTTCATTAAAAAACATCCCTATTTAGTGTGAGTCCATGGAGGATGAAAAACATGATAGAGAGGATTACAAGCTTTAAATACAGCTAAGGCCCGAAGGCTTACAAATTAAAAGATAAGGTGCCCGTAATCCCTCTCCTGTTTTCTCCCTTCAGGAAGTAGGTCAAGGAGGCCCCGGCAAGAGAAGCTTGCCGGGAAGGGCAAAAGAAACGCCTAGGCGAGCTACGGGTGCCAGAAGACACCAAGAGAACTTCCCGGGGCCCGGCCAGGAGCTTGGCGGAGACGGAGGCGCCGGAGGCAGAGCTCGAAGACGGGGCGGCAGGACGTCAGCACGCTGTCGAGGGCACCTCGCCCTCGTACTCCGACTTGACGGCCTTGCCGCCACCCCTCTTCCTCTTCCGCCGCCTCCCTACGCCAGCCGCCCAAGGAGACGGCCCCGGGGAGTTCAGAAGGCCGGCGACCCGGATGATGGGGTCGCCGGTGGCGCGCGCGAGGCAGCGTCCGACGCCTAGTCGGACCCGCCGCCCTCGTCGTCGCTGTCGCTCCCCTCCTCGTCACTCTCGCTCAAGGAGGGACCTTCGCTATCGGAGGAGCTGTCCACGCAACATCTCGCCCGGATGCCGGAGTCCCCGAAGACCTTGACGGCGAGAAGGTTGCCCTCCATTAACTTAAATGGAGGGTAAACCCCGCCGTCAAGCTATGGATGCGGGCGAACGTCTTCCACCCTCGGTCGAAGTACATCACGCCGGGGGCTGGGGATACGACACTAACTCGAGTGCCGCTGATCCCGCAGCCCCTCATGCGCAACTCCAGCATCTCGGGCGGGTCCGGCTCCATCGCGCTCGCAAATGGAGCCGGAAGACGGAGGCGTCGACGAGGTGCCCGGCGCAGCTTGACGAAGAACTCCCAGGGGTCGTCCCCAATGTGGACCGCCTCGAGGAGAGGAGCCGTCGGCGGAGACAGGGGTGGCGCACCACCCCGGCCGCCTCTCCCCCGAGCGCCTCGGCCACGCCCTCGTCCTCGCCCTCGGCCTCGCCCCCTCTCTCTTCCCCTCTCGACCGGCTCCGCCGCCGCAGGAGCGACAGAGGGAGGGATGCGCTGTCTGGCGGCAACCCTCGCCGCCACCGACGAGGGGCCAGGATTCCCTTTCTCCATGACGAATGGGAGGAAGGAGAGCAGAAGTTAAAAAGGAAAGAAGGAGATGAAGGAGTGTGGGCTTCTGTGCCCTCCCCCCTGCCCCTTATAAAGGAGCAGGGTGGGAGCCCGGCCGCCCCGCTCGGCGAATCAAGGCACGGGAGAGCAGGGAATCGAGGCCGACCTACTGCCTCTGCTCACGCTGGCCCGGATTCCCCAATCCCACCGTCCGTGACCCCAAGCGCATGGGAGCCGCGTGGTAGGGACGCAGCGCCGAGTGGACGGGTGAGGCAGTCTCGCCCCACCCCGTGAGCATGGAGCGGACGCCTCAAAAGCCGCGCGCTAGCCCCGTCCAGTAAATGCACCACGCCCCCACACCTACCTCCGTTTAGGAGGGAGGGCATGGGCCGTCCCCTCCATCATGGCTCGATGCGTGCTCGCGAGGACTCAGCCCCGCACGCACCGCCCACGTCGCCCACGATGCCGCGTTTGACGCGTGCCACTCCGAGCGTGCGCGGGGGAAGCGGAGTCCGATTTTGTGTGGACCCAGGCCACGCGTGCCTGTGCACTGTTTTGGGCCTGGCCCAACAACGCTCGGCACCGTGTATGGCCCAGGCCCGGGGGCTACTGTCGGTGTACTAAAGTAGGGGGGGTACCTTAGTACCCCGAACTTGTGCACGGGCAGTCGCGGCAACCCGCGGCAGGGCTTGCCGGGCGTCCTCCAAGGTCCTCCGCGGCTACGTTGATGCCGCTCAGGGACAGAATACTCGAGCTAAAAAGCCCCGGCAAGAGGAGCTTGCCGGGAAGGCCAACCAAGGCCCGGCAAGAAGACCTCGCCGGGAAGAGAACAAAGGCCCCGACAAGAGGAGCTTGCCGGGAAGGCCGACCGAGGCACCTCCAAGGGACTTGCCGCAGCGCCCCGCGCGCCCCGGCAAGGCCCGAGCACCGGCAAGCTTGCTGACACGACAAGAGGAGGACCGCGGCAAGGCACTTGCCGCGGCAAGATTGCCAACCAAACTCCAGCACATCCAGCGACGTGTCATCACAAGACCGTCCCAAAGGCACGTGGCGAGGCACTACCCAGCCATGCGGAGCGAGGTGGCAAGCGGAGATGACAGAGACGCCATCGTGGCAACCGGTGGCTCACTTGACGATCGCCTCCCTGCACTGTTGGGGCGACCGGACGGGCATTAAATGCCCTTGTCCCCTGCCGTCAGTTAGGTAGGGGGCACTGTTGGTCACTGTTACACCAACCTGCGTTTTTACCTTTCTACCCCCTCTTCTTACGTTGCCACCTGTTGGTGCCCCCTTTAGACTATAAAAGGGAGGCCCATGCGCACGTAGAAGGGGTTCGGCAAGGTAGGTTTTAGGGTTCATCAGAGGACGCAGGATCAGAGTCCGGTCCAGCACATACACATCACACCACCTTGCGCTCGTATTCGAGCAAGATCAAATAACAACACAAAGCAGCAGTAGGAGTTTTATCTCTCCGGAGAGATCCGAAGCTGGGTAAAAATCGCTCGTCTCTCTCACTCCACCGCGCGCCCGGGACCTCGATCCGCTCTGCGCGCGGCCTCCGCACCCCCTCTCCGAACCAGAAAAGGGGCCCCCCGTGCCCCATAGGTGCCCGGCGGCCACGGAAGTAGACCGTGCCCCCGCCGCGACACGCCTACTTCGTGAAGATCTACCCCAGTGAGGCAAGTCCTTCGTGGGCGATGGCCATGGTGGGATAGACAAGGTTGCTTCTTCATGGACCCTTCGTGGGTGGAGCCCTCCGTGGACTCGCGCAACCGGTACCCTTCATGGGTTGAAGTCCCCATCAACGTGGACGTACGATAGCACCACCTATCGGAACCACGCCAAAAATCTCCACGTCTCAATTGCGTTTGCACACTCCAATACCATCCCTTTACTTTCTTGCAAATTGCATGCTTTACCTTTTCTGCTGCCTATACTCTTGTCATGCTTGCTTGAAATGTATTGTGTGTGCCTTAACATGTGCTAAACTCAACCTTAACTTGAACAAATTAAAAACTGCCATTTTTACTTGTGAAGGGTCTAATCACCCCCCTCTAGACACCTCTTCTCGATCCTTTCACAAAGATACGGCGTGGTTGTTGGCCATGATCATCCTTGGAGTGCACTTCAGAAGTGCGCTCGCAATGATGGTATGGGTCTTGAGAATTGCGACATGGCTGGTCATGCTCGCCACCAGCATGTGGAGGATCGCCCTTCTCCTGTGGTGGCTTTAGTGTGTCCTTCGTTGTTCTGCCCTTGGACGATGCCTTGCCGTTGAGGCTCGTCGCGCTCTTCTTACCGTTGGACTAGTGACTAGGGTCACCGGAACGACGAGGAAGCTGACTTCCCCCGTTGATGACCCACAAGTATATGGAGTCATTGTAGCCTTTCCGATAAGTAAGAGTGTCAAACCCAACGAGGAGCAGAAGGAAATGACAAGTGGTTTTGAGCAAGGTAATGTTTGCAAGTGCTAAAATTGTAAGTAGCAGAGTAGTTTGATAGAAAGATAATTTGTAGGAAGCAAGTAACAAAGTAGTAACAAAAGTGCAGCAAGGTAGCCCAATCCTTTTGAGGCAAAGGACAGTCCAAAATGGTCTCTTATGATAAGCAAAGTGTTCTTGAGGGTACACGGGAATTTCATCTAGTCACTTTCATCATGCTGGCTTAATTCGTGTTCCCTACTTTGACAATTTGGTATGTGGGTGGAATGGTTCTTAGGTGCTGTTATTACTTGACCAAACCTCCTACTTATGATTAACCCCCTCGCAAGCATCTGCAACTACGAGAAAAGTATTAAGAATAAATTATAACCATAGCATTAAACTTTTGGATCCAATCGGTCCCTTACGGAATAGCACATAAACTAGGGTCTAAACTTCTGTCACTTTCGCAGCCCATCGTCTAATAACTAATCCACAATGCATTCCCATAGGCACAAATATGGTGAAGTGTCATGTAGTCGACGTTCACATGACACCACTAAGTGAATCACAACGTACATATCATCAAAATATCGAACACATATCGAGTTCACATGATTACTTGCAACATGATTTATCTCGTGACCTCAAGAACAAAAGTAACTACTCACAAATGATAATCATGCTCAAGATCAGAGGGGTATTAAATAGCATAATGGATCTGAACATATAATCTTCCACCAAATAAACCATATAGTAATCAACCACAAGATGTAATCAACACTACTAGTCACCCACAAGCACCAATCTATAGTTCCCGTACAAGGATTGAACACAAGAGATGAACTAGGGTTTGAGAGGAGTTGGTGTTGTTGAAGATGTTGATGAAGATATCCCTCCCCAAGATGGGAGAGTTGTTGGTGATGATGATGACGATGATTTCCCCCTTCGGGAGGGAAGTTCCCCCGATGGAATCGCTCCGCCAGAGGGCAAAAGTGCTCCTGCCCAGGTTCCGACTCGAGACGGCGGCGCTTCATCCCGAAAATCCTCCCCTTATTTTTTTCTAGGTCAAAATGACTTATGTACTAGAAGGGGGGCACCGGGGTGGGCCTGGTTGAGCACAACCCACCAGGGTGGCTCCCTCCGGTGCTTATTTGCTCTAGTATTTCTTATTTATTCCATAAAAGTCCTCGTGAAGTTTTAGGTCATTTGGAGTTGTGCAGAATAGGTAGCCTAACGTCGCTTTTTTAGGTCCAGATTTCCAGCTGCCAGAATTCTCCCCTCTTGTGTGTACCTTGCATATTATGAGAGAAAAGGCATTAGAATTACTCCAAAAAGCATTATTATGCAGTAAAACAACATAAATAGTAGTAGGTAAACAAGATGCAAAATGGACGTATCAACTTCCCCAAGCTTAGACCTCACTTGTCCTCAAGCGAAAACCGAAATCGAAAAACATGTCCACATGCTTGGAGAGAGAGGTGTCGACAAAAACAAAAATACGGACATAGCAGCATCATCTAACTTATTATAACAGCAACAAACTTTAACATAAAACTTTTATTATAGAGCTTTTATCAGAGACTTCTTATGAACAAGTAACAATTCGTCACAACATCGAAGTATAAGGTATAAACTCTATTGGAAACCAACAAACTATGTTCTCAATCAACTTTGCAACTACAATTCATCATCTTTTCAGGAAGGGTCGCATATCGGAGCCTTTTGGCAAGTTCACATACTCAACCATCATTTAGTCTTCTATGATTGCTAACACTCACCGCGTACACATGAGCAAAACGTTTCAACCAGACACATAGAAAGATAGGGGCTTATTATAGTTTCGCCTCCCAACATATTCACCTCAAGGGTGATGTCAAAAATAATAACTCATGCTACCCATATTCAACTGGATATATGTGACTAGATCTTTCCTCACCACATGATGCTTGCCAAAGGAGAAAATAAAAAGGAATAGAGAGAAAAACTTTGACTCTTGCATGAAAGTAAATACATAAAAGTAAAAGATAGGCCCTTCGCAGAGGGAACCATAGGTTGCCATGCACTTTTTGTTTGTATGCTCAACCCCTTAGTGCAAGAGAACATCACGTTATATTGCCCCTTATGATGGCAACCTTTATTATGTAGTTTATCGCTTTTATTCTTCGCCATCACAAGTTCGTACAATGCTCAATTTTCTCTTACACTAAATGATCTCACACTTTTAGAAGCAATTTTTATTGCCCTTTTTGCATCGATGACAACTTACTTGAAGGATCTTACTCAATCCATATGTTGGTGGACTCTCAAAACAAGATTTGGGTTTAAGGGTTTTGGATGCACAAGTAGTATCTCTACTTAGTGCGGAATTTTTGGCTAGGAAAGATAGGGGCAAGCACCACATGTTGAAGCATCTATGACGATATAGCTTCTATGTGAATATGAACAAACATAAATCATTACGTTGTCTTCCTTGTCCAACGTCAACAATTTTGGCATATAATATTTTGATGGATGCTCACAGTCATAAAAGATTTTAGGGATAGTGTATTTGCATGTGAATCTTCTCTTCCCTTATTAATTCTTTCATGAGTTGCATCATTGACCAATGCTATGTTTGTCAATCTACAATAAAATTTTCTACTTATACTTTTCCTTGTGTAATGTCATCACTTACCATAAGATTAGCATATGACTTTTTTCATTTATTTCCTTTCTTTCTATTGATACAAGAAAGTAAAAGAAAGCAAACTCAAACTAAACTTTATTATATATCTTGCACACGATTACAAAGATAGATCACTAAGCAAACTCTCAAAAAGAAAGGATCGAACTAAACTTTTATTCATCTAAATCAAAAGATAACTATGGATCGAACTAAGAAAGTAAAGGCAAAAGGTAGTGGATATGATACGATACCGGGGCACCTCCCCCAAGCTTGGCGAAAGCCAAGGGGAGTGCCCATAACCGATACTCAATTTTCTTTTGGTGATGAAGAATGAGGTGGTGGTGATGAAGTAGAAGTGATCTTGTCCTTTTTCTCCAATTTGTTTTGGAGGTAGAAATTATCTATCCTCAACTCATCGTTCTCCTCCTCGAGCTTTAGTATCCTCTTGCATAATGCTTCCTTACTTTCCTTCAGGAAGCGAGAAGGGACTATTTCATCTTCATCTTCTTCATCAGGAAACCATATGTAGGGGTAGGTGTCCTTGAAGATATATATTTTTATCTAAAGGTTGATAAGGAACTGGGCTCCTCTTCTGGAATCTTGAAATGACATTTTTTTAGATTTGTTGAGAAAACAGCAAGAGAAGAAAGCAGGAGATTTCTCCGCGATACGGAGGTCAACAGGTTCGGGGGGTATATAAAGACTTTTTATCTTGGGAAACAAGCAAAACGGAAGAAAAATGGAGTCCGGAAAGTACCCAAGGTGGGCACAACCCACCTGGGCGCGCATAGCAAGCCAGGCGCGCCCTGGTGTCTTGTGCCCACAGGGTCACCTTCCTGGTAGTTTCTTATTTTCCTAATTTTTTAAATATTCCAAAACCGACAAAAAATATTTTTGTGGATTTTTTGGAGTCCGTTTACTTACCGTATCACGTACCTCCTTTTTTTCATGATTCTGGAGTGTTCCGGAAGGTTTCTTTTATGCGTTCTTTAGGTGTCATAGTTTGGATAATGTTGCTTCAACATTGATGGGTGTACCTGGGATATAATGTTTTATTCGCTGCCCATTCACAACCTTCGGGTTAGTACCTTCGGCATTATTTATTTTTATAGCTCCACATCGATAAACTTCCTCGATAACATAGGGTCCATCCCATTTGGAGAGGAGTTTTCCTGCAAAGAATCCGGAACGAGAGTTGTACAAAAGAACATATTCTCCAACCTTGAACTCACGCTTTTGGATTCTTTTATCATGCCACCTTTTAAATTTTTCTTTGAATAACTTTGCATTTTCATAAGCTTGGGTTCTCTATTCATCTAATGAGCTAATATCAAATAACCTCTTTTCACCAGCAAGTTTGAAATCATAGTTGAGTTCTTTAATTGCCCAATATGCTTTATGTTCTAACTCAAGGGGCAAATGACAAGCTTTCCATAAACCATTTTATAAGAAGACATACCCATAGGATTTTATATGTTGTTCTATAAGCCCAAAGTGCATCATCTAATTTCTTAGACCAATTCTTCCGGGACCTATTGCCAGTCTTTTGTAGGATTAGTTTTATTTCTTTATTGCTAAGTTCAATTTGACCACTAGACTGAGGATGATAAGGTGATGCAATTCTATGGTTAACATCATACTTAGCAAGCATTTTACAGAAAGCACCATGAATAAAGTGTGAACCACCATCAGTCATTAAATATTTAGGGACTCCAAACCTTGGGAAACTAACTTCCTTAAGATTTTTAATAGAGGTGTTGTGATCAACACTACTAGTTGGAATAACTTCTACCCACTTAGTAACATAATCAACAGTAACCAAAATATTAGTATACCCATTAGAGGAAGGAAAAGGTCCCATGAAATCAAATCCCCAAACATCAGATGGTTCAACAGCAAGTGAAAAATTCATAGGCATTTCTTGACGCTTACCAATATTACCTATTCTTTGGCATCCATCACAAGATAAGACAAACTTACGGGCATCCTTGAAGAGAGTAGGCCAATAAAACCCATATTGCAATACCTTATGAGCGGTTCTGTCTCCCGCATGATGTCCTACATAAGCTTTGGAGTGACACTTCCATAGGATTTGTTCTTGTTCATGCTCAGGTACACAATGTCTAGTAATACCATCTACTCCTTCTTTATAAAGATGTGGTCATCCCAAAAGTAATTTCTTAAATCATCGAATAATTTTTTCTTTTGTTGGTTTGTGAAGCTAGGTGGTATGTATTTAGCAACAATATAATTAGCATAATCAACATAACAAGGTGTACTATTAGAAACATTTATTGCAGCTAACTGTTCATCAGGAAAGCTATCATTAATAGGTTGTGGGTCATCAAGAATATTTTCAAGCCTAGACAAGTTATCAGCTATGGGGTTCTCTGCTCTTTTTCTATCAGTGATGTGCAAATCAAATTCTTGTAGAAGAGGAGCCCACCTAATGAGTCTAGGTTTAGCATATTTCTTTTCAATTAGATATTTTATAGCAGCATGATCGGTGTGCATGGTCACTTTAGAATCAACAATGTAGGATCTAAATTTATCACAAGCAAATGCCACTGCTAAGAATTCTTTTTCAGTGGTAGCATAATTTGGTTGAGCACTGTCTAGAGTTTTATTAGCATAATGGATAACATTTAATTTCTTATCAACTCTTTGTCCTAGAACAGCACCAACAGCATAATCACTAGCATCACACATAATCTCAAAAGGGAAGTTTCAATCAGGTGGTTGAACAACAGGTGCAGAAATTAAGGCTTTCTTGAGTGTTTCGAAGGCTTCCAAACAATCATCATCAAAACCAAAAGGAATACCCTTTTCAAAAGATTGGTTAGAGGCCTAGAAGTTTTAGAAAAGTCTTTGATAAACCTCCTATAGAAATCAGCATGACCAAGGAAACTACAAATGCCTTTGATATCTTTAGGACATGGCATTTTCTCAATTGCATCAACCTTGGCTTTGTCCACCTCCATGCCTCTTTCAGAAATTTTACAACCCAAAGCAATACCTTCATTAACCATAAAGTGGCACTTCTCCCAATTCAAGACAAGATTTGTTTGCTCACATCTCTGCAAAACTCGATCAAGATTGCTTAAACAATCATCAAAAGACTTCCCATAAACATATAAGTCATCTATGAAACCCTCAATAATCTTTTCACAAAAATCAGAGAATATAGCAGTCATACATCTTTGAAAGGTAGTAGGTGTATTACATAGACCAAAAGGCATACATCTACAAGCATGGGTTCCAAAAGGACAAGTAAAAGTGGTCTTTTCTTGATCAGGTTGTGAAACAGGTATTTGTGAAAAACCAGAATATCCATCAAGGAAGCAAAAATGTGTGTGCTTAGATAATCTTTCTAGCATTGGATCAATAAAAGGCAGAGGGTAATTATCTTTTCTAGTTGCTTTGTTTAATTTTCTATAATCAATTACCATTCTATAGCCTGTGACAATTCTTTGTGGAATATGTTCATTATTATCATTAGGAACAACAGTTATACCTCCCTTGTTACGGACACAATGAACAGGACTTACCCATCTACTATCAGCTATAGGATAGATTATACCTGCTTCCAGAAATTTCAATATTTCCGTTCTTACCACTTCTTTCATCTTCGGGTTTAACCGATGTTGGTGATCAACAACGGGTTTAGCATCAGGTTCCATATTAATACTGCGCTGACATAGAGTGGGACTAATGCCCTTAAGATCATCAAGAGTATATCCAATAGAAGCTTGGTGCTTCCTTGGAACTTTCAATAATCTTTCTTCTTCATGTTCTGAAAGGTTAGCACTAATAATAACAGGATATATCTTTTTCTCATCAAGATAAGCATATTTCAAAGTGTCTAGTAATTGTTTTAATTCAAACACAGGATCACCTTTGGGTGGAGGAGGACCTCCTAGAGTTTCAATAGGTAGATTGTGTTTAAGCAGAGTTGTTGTTCGAACAAGATTCTATATATTTCATTTCTTCACGCATATGATCATTTTCATGGTCTAGCAAATATTATTCTAAAGGATCAGTAGGAGGCACAACAATAGAAGCAAGACCAATAATTTCATCCTTACTAGGCAAATCTTTCTTATGTGGTTTTCTACTAAACTTGGAAAAATTAAATTCATGAGGTTCATTACCAAAGCTAACACCGACCGTTTATTTCTCACAATCTATTCTAGCATTGACGGTGTTCAAGAAAGGTCTACCAAAGATAATGGGACAAAAGTCATCTTGTGGGGAACCAAGAACAAGAAAATCAGTAGGGTATTTTATTTTCCCACACAAGACTTCAACATCTCTAACAACCCCAATTGGTGATATAGTATCTCTATTGGCAAGTTTGATAGTAACATCTATGTCTTCTATTTCAGCGGGTGCTATTTCATTCTTAATTTATTCATATAAGGAAACGGGAATAGCACTCATGCTAGTACCTATATCACATAAATCATGATAACAGTGATCTCCTATCTTAACTAAGACAACAGGCAAGCCAACATCTGGTCTATGTTTATCTTTTTCATCGGGTTTGGAAATTCTAGCAGCTTCATCACCGAAGCAAATAACATGCCCATCAATATTATTGACCAAGAGATCTTTAACCATAGCAACACTAGGTTCCACTTTGATTTTTTCAGCTGGTTTAGGTTTTCTAATATAACTTTTGTTAACCATAGTTGAAACTTTAGCATGTTCCTTCATCCTAACAGGAAAAGGTGGTTTTTCAATATAAGCAGTGGGAACAACTAGATCAACATTGTAAGTGATAATCTCTTCTTTAGCTTTTACCGGTTCTTTAATTTCTTCTCTAATGTATGGGTGATATTTAAACCACTTCTCCTTAGGGAGATCAACTTGAGTAAACAAAATCACAAAAGGAAGCTACTATCTCACAGTCAAGTCCATTTTTAGTGCTAAACTTTTGAAAAGCATCGGTATTCATAAAAGATTTAACACAATCAAACTTAGGTTCAATACCTAACTCTTTACCTTCGTCGAGTCCCAATCTTCAGAGTTGCGTTTAATTCTTTCTAAAAGATCCCACTGGAATTCAATAGTCTTCTTCATAAAAGAACCAGTACAGGAAGTATCAAGCATGGATTGATCATTACGAGAAAGCCAAGCATAAAAATTCTGAATAATAATTTCTCTTAAAAGCTCATGATTGGGGCATGAATATAACATTGACTTAAGCCTCCCTCAAGCTAGAGCGATACTTTCTCCTTCACGAGGCCAAAAATTATATATATAATTCCGATCACGATGAAGTAGATGCATAGGATAATATTTCGATGGAATTCCAAATTCAACCGATTCCAGTTCCAAGATCCAATATAATTGCATAGCCTATACCATGTCAATGATTTTCCTTAAATATAAAGGGAAAACCTTCTTCTTAACTTCATCTTCGAGCAAACCTGCAAGCATAAACAATCCACAAATTTCATCTGAATATATCAAGTGCATATCAGGATGTTCAGTTCCATCTCCTGCATAAGGATTAGCTAGCAGTTGTTCTACCATACCGAAGGAATTTCATATTCAATATTTTCAGTAGGTGTAGTAGGTTGAGGGGCAACTAATTTTGGTTCTGGTCGAGGTGAAGATACCCCGAACAAACCCCTCAAAGGATTGTTTTCCATAGTAGCAAGTGACAATAAATTTCAGCACGTAGTAATAATTTTTCCTTACCAATTTCCACTCACCAAAAGCGCTTCACTCCCCGGCAATGGCGCCAGAAAATAGCCTTGATGACCCACAAGTATATTGGTTTAATTGTAGCCTTTTTGATAAGTAAGAGTGTCGAACCTAAGGAGGAGCAGAAGGAAATGACAAGTGGTATTCAGCAAGGTGATGTCTGCAAGTGCTAAAATTGTAAGTAACAGAGTAGTTTGATAGCACGATAATTTGTAACGAGCAAGTAATGATAGTGGTAACATAAGTGCATCAAGGTAGCTCAATCCTTTTGAGGCAAAGGACATGCCAAAATGGTCTCTTATGATAAGCAAAGTGTTCTTGAGGGTACACGGGAATTTTATCTAGTCACTTTCACCATGTTGGCTTAACTCGTGTTCACTACTTTGACAATTTGGTATGTGGGTGGACCGGTGCTCAGGTGATGTTCTTACTTGAACAAACCTCCTACTTATGATTAACCCCCTCGCAAGCATCCGCAACTACGAGAAAAGTATTAAGAATAAATTCTAACCATAGTGTCGTGGAATTAACACGTCAGATGTCCTTAGTGTGAGGACTTAGTCACGAGGCCAATGCATCTATGTGGTAGCTTGAGAGGGGTTGCGCGGAATTGAGAGACGCAACACAAGACAAGGGTTTAGACAGCTTTGGGCCCCGGGAAACATCATCCGGTAAAAACCCTACATGCTGTTTGAGGCTAGATCTCATTATGCTCATCCGGGGAGTAGCCGTAAACCGGCTCTCCTCTAGTTGTGTCTAGCCCTAGAGATTGTTTCTTGCTTGTCCCTCTTTGGGGAGCCCTGCCCCTCCTTATATAACTTGAAGGGGCGGGTTACATGTAGAGTCCATCTCGGACTAAGACTTAGACTCTTTTGACTTCCTTTCCTGGGCTTCTTAACGTTTGCCGGTTTAACATTGTCTACCGGTTTAACATGGTCTGCCGAGTTATGATTGTCTAACACCTATCGGTGCTACCATCTGTCTTAACTCTGCCGGTTTAACACTCGCCGGTTTACCGTCTGTCTTAGCCATCTGTCTTAACTGTCTGCCGGTTTACCACCAGCCGGTTTACCGTCTGTCTTAGCCATCTGTCTTGATTCTGGATTAACTCTCCGCCGGTTTACCATCCGTCGGTTTACCAAGTCCCAGCCGGTTTACAACTCCAGCCGGGTCATACCGCGGGGTATATCCCTAACATTAACCCCTAGTTTAATTTGGATTTATCCATGTTAAACTAATCCTGAGCATCTTTAAATCATTGTGACTCAGCTCCCAATGACTTCTTTGACTTAGCTCCCAATGACTTAACAAAAATATTGGTCCTTGAAATCCTCATCCGATCTTCAGCCGGTTTAAGAATGTAGAAATTGCCGGTTTATCATTGCCAAGATCACTCGTTTATAAATATTGATAGCACGGGGTCATACTTGTAGTTAACATCCAGCTTGAAAATATACCTCTTATATGCCTATCACTTGTAGCCCCCAAGTCTTAAGAAGGTAGCATAGCAACAGCTTAAGACTTGCTTCAATATAAATATCACAATCTTGAAGAAATCCAGGTTGTTCTTCTCAATCACTAGTCAGAATTGAGTATTCCACATATGTAGTTGTAGCCCCCAAGTGTCGGGTTGTCATGCTTGTAGCAACCTGGGACTTGTAATTGCCTGATGCTCATAAAAACTTCAACCAATGTAGCCCCCAAGGGCCGGGTCATTATGCAATAATGAGCAGGGACTTCGTAAATATAATCTTGTAAACTTTGAACAGCAACGTGTAGCCCCCAAGGGCCGGCTCAGTAAGATAATATTGAGCTGGGATTTTGATATATACTTCAATGAAAATAACATCATATGATGTAACCCCCATCATGGGGCTTGAATCCATGTCCACAAGGTTAAGAGCCTTGTGCTTTACCAACTGAACAGTGGACCCTTCAATATAATGGATAAAAAGCTTTGTACCTTGAATTGTTGGTAGGAGCAATTGGTAGCCCCCAAGGGCCGGCTCATTATAATGTGATGAGTCGGGTCTTCAATAAGATGAGCAAAGAATGACTTTGCATTAGCCGCCAAGTGTCATGGTGCATGCTTGCAGCGACATGAGACTTGCATATTTGATGTAATCTCAACTTAAATAATGTAGCTCCCAAGTGCCGGGTTGTAAGCTTGCAGCAACTCGGGACTATTCCTTCCGTTGTAGAATAAATTATATCCATTGTGCTGAAGCGACTTTGAAAACTTCAATCATAATACTGGTTATTGATAGCCATAATAAAAATCCAGCCATGTTGGCTATTAAAGAGTGGAATAATATACCCAATGATTTATAAGCGCATGACTCCAATGGCGCAATTCAAATATATACTGGCGACTTATAGTCCAAAGCCAGGTCAGATCAATAAACACCGGATTATAAGTGATTATGTGCTAACAGCTTGATAACTGGAAGCCACACCGGGTTAAGAAACACCGGGTTGATATTAATGACATATAGTCTGGCCGGGTCAGGAGACACCGGTTTAACTTAGAACTTGATCAAAAGAGATAAAACTTTGCAAAAAGCAAAAGCAAATAAAACTTTGTAGTCGAGGCTTTTCGAGGGCTGCCAGGCCCAAATTCGAGGCTTTTCGTGGGCTGCCAGGCCGCTGAGTTAAACCATTTGACAAAGCCTTTTAAGATGGGCCTCCAACTAACCAATCATCGTTTTAACTTTGACAAGTTCAGGGTCTATAAAAGAGTAACTTGTCAAACGTTCGGCGGGTCATGCCAGGATTACCTGGATAGGAGTGGCTTACTTGATGAAGGCAGGTTAACCCGGGGTTTTAGGTGAATACACCAGGCTTCCAAGCCGTGGGTCGATACCCAATTACAAGGGTCCTTTCAAACTCTTTGTTACTTTACACAAAGAGCCCCCAAGTAACTTTGTGAGCTGTGCTCAATGGGTGCCTATGTTTGAGTTGTGCGTAGCAACAAGACTCTCTTTGGCCCCTTGGGTGTGAAGCTCCCAAGCTTTGTTGTGGAGTGATAGACGGATTAATGGACAGGACTCCGCTTTGCAAGCAGAAGCCCCCATGTGATATATTTCTGAGCTGTGCTCGTCGGGTGCCTATGTTTGAGTTGTGCTGTGCAACAAACTCTCTTTGGCCCCTGATGATAATATTGGCTTGATAGCTGTATTCAGATGGCAGTAATGCTATGTTCTCTTTGGTGAACACACCTATGTTTGAACAGGAAACCCCCAAATAATCATATGAAGATGAGCCCATAAGGCAGGATACCCATGTTTGAACCGCGCGTCAGGGCAGCAGGTCCTCTTCGGCAACCTTTAACTTTTTGCAAGAGATAAATTCTTGTTGAACCGGATGTTAACCCGGATATTTGAGAGCTTTAGTGAGACTGGCTTCCTTTGAACCGGATTTTGAACCAGAATCCTTTCCGATGACCCGGAACTTCTTCATTGAGCCGGGATTTTGTCATATACTTTTTGAGCCGGAAATTCTCTGACGGCCATTAAATTTTCATCAATATAGCAGTAGCCTCCGGGACTGGGTTATCTTTCCCTCCATCGTCCTGGCGTTCTTACATTCGCTTAAACTCGCAAGATTTGCTGAGTCATGTCATCATAGCCCCCGAGTCTTAAGACGACTCAAGGAGTTGTTTTGAGATTCTCCGTATTTAACCATAGCAGAAGGTGTATACCATTGATGTTGATAACACGATGTAAATCCACAGAAGGTTGAGGTGACTGCGGCGGATTATAAATGATCCCGTATGAGCCGTGTCAGCAACTCGGCCAATGGTTCCTTCCAACTGGCTGTTTGAAGTGGACCAAACTGTAGTGGTAGCGATTTGTGCTCATGTCCATTGATCCATCCAGTGCAGATGGCGGCTGAATGATAATTTGCCTCCAAGGTATTGGAAGAAAAAAAACTAGGCTACCCAAGCAGTGACTTGCTCATACTCAATAAATAGCTCATGTAGACAGGTGCGGCCCAATGGGTTGATGTAGACCAGGCCTCAGGGGCGGCAATTTACGCACATCCATTGATAACAATCAGACATGATCCAGCAAGCCGGTGTGGACTAGACCGCAAGGGCAGCAGCTTGTGTGCGTCCATTCATCATGTGATATGTCCCGGATTATCACCAGGCGGGATATTATCAATCCGTGGTGTAAACCACATTTGTAATGAATAATAGTCCTGTGTATAAAAATGATATACAAATCAAAGTAATTTGTCCTTTGATAGAAATAATATGTGTTAATAAAACAAATTTAGATGGATATCACCTGATTTGCTCGGCCGACCGATGGTCCATAAATAATGTCTGTAGATAACCTTGTAATACGACGGTTGAATTCCTTTTGAGCCATATATGCGCAAAAAAGATATTTGTGCCTTATCCCCTCCAGGGCCCTGCCAAAAGTGCCCATGTCCCTTTCTTAATTCAGCAGCGGGCCACGGCAGCAGCTTGGCGCGATTCTCAACGTGTTGATGTGATTTAGAGTGACCAGCAGCGGGCTATGTACACATGTCTGTAGATAACCTTGTAATACGACGGCTGAATTCCTTTTGAGCCATATATGCGCAAAAAAGATATTTGTGCCTTATCCCCTCCAGGGCCCTGCCAAAAGTGCCCATGTCCCTTTCTTAATTCAGCAGCGGGCCACGGCAGCAGCTTGGCGCGATTCTCAACGTGTTGATGTGATTTAGAGTGACCAGCAGCGGGCTATGTACACCATCCATGGTAGTCATGAACAAAAAGCTCGCTTTGTATCTCCATATAGTATCTGCATCCATTTTCCTTCAGGGGCTGACTTATTAGCTTCTGTACGCACATACTGCTCCAGACTTGTCCTCGCGACCGTAGCCCTGCTCTTCCTCTCCCACCGTAGTTAAAACAGGCAGCGGTTTAAGTCACGATGGCCACGGCGACTTGGCAACATAGTAGTGAAGCGGCCCTCCAGGTGCCATTGAAAACATGTACAATAGCTCATCTTGTGAACGGAGTCAAGACCAGCCTGGCACAAATGGATCATGGTAGTAAAGGCGCGGCTCCGTACTTGCTACAGCGGAGGCGGATTGATAGAATGGAGGCTGGCGGCTCTCGGTGGTGTCTTTGCGCAGCGGTAACTTGACGGCCAGTTCGACCCGCGGTAGAAGAGGCAATACTTTGGCTAAATTAGTATACAGTTCGTATGGCTTTCCCTTTTTTATCTAGGGAACCACTCCATGTGTGAAATATTTTTTTTCATGTGATAAAACACCATGATGACCCAACATCAGGTTTTTTGGGACTTGTGTAGCGGCAGTAACATTTTTATATTCGACTGCACTTGGGCTCTCATCCGAGGTGCCTTGCCATTGAACATCTGATAGTGAGGATAAGAATCATCGGAACTTCGCCCGGGTGTTGAATGCTATGAATCCTGTCGCGGGCATGTACTGCACCCGCATGTCCACTTTGCACCGGTAGCGTTGTTCGGGGCATGCTGTATTTTCCAGATTGAATTAATCTCATCAGGTGATTTCGAATATGCTGCCTGATGTATCAGTACGGGGCTTCAAACGCCTAAAGTCTGAAGATTATCCACACGCTGGGAAATATCCACAGGCTACATCAACATGAGGCCTCAGTTCGCCTATGTACTCTAGTCCATTATTCAACTCCCAGAGGCTCGGCGGAGCCGTGGCAGAAGAGATGCGCAGGGGCCGGCCGAGACGGCACGGGGCACGGCCGTGGAAACAGATGCAGGCCAACTGTTGTTCATGTTGGCGACTTGACGTACGGCGCGGTCACGATGGTGAAGAAGCACCGGTGAGGCGAGCCACAGCAGTGGCGAGCCAGCAAGGCAATTCGTGGGCGAGGCGCGTCGACGAAGGCAAGCAACAGAAGTGGAGTCCGGCGGTTCAGCGGCAAACCGCATGCGGGCACGCTTGAAGTGCAGATACCTTGAAGTGGTGATGACGGAGGCTGAGAGGCCGCGGGAAGACCCGGCGCGGAGGAGCGACGGCGGCTTGGAACGGTAGGCGGCTTGAGGAGGCACCGGACCGGCAAACCACTCCGGGGGCCGGCGGCTTGACAGAGACCGAACCGGCAATCAAAGCAGAGACCCGCCGAGGCAAACGGGATGGCCCGGTGAACCAAAAACGAAAACGAGTCCTCCTCTGGGTCGTTGTAATCGAAACCGAGTTGAAGAGCCGGCTCCGCGCGGTGGCGGAGGAGGTACGTGAGCCGGCTTCCCGCGGTGACGGTTTGGTGCGGTTACCGGTCGACTTGCTACGGCGGGTCAACCATCGCGAAGCAGCTCGGTCGTGGCGACAAAGGAGAACCGACTCAAGACGCGGCTGGACTGACGAGGCGATGGCGGCCCACGAAGCGACGGTGGTTCAAAGCGGAGGCGAAGCTGTGAGGTAAACCAGCGACTCACGGGCGCGGATGCAGGGCCGCGAGCTTCGAAGCATAAGGCGATTTAGCTTGATTGGAGCAGCAGCTTAAGGCTGGTCATAGTGGGGAGTAACTTAGACTAGTGTCATATGCATGACACTAGTCTAAGTTACTACCTTCATAATGCAAACTAACATGATAGTAGTGTCATAGATGGCTTCATTTATTAGCTTGTAGACTCATCTTGTCTTGGGAAGCGCTATGTTACAGTAACATATTATGTTACCACCTCAAATTAAATACTTGCCACATAAGAAAAAATTTCTTGGAGGGCCCTATGTTACTAGCTAAGTTACTCCCACTATGACTAGCCTAAGGTAAATCGGTGACTCAAGACGCGGTTCGGACAAAAGGCGCAGACGCATAGGCGCGTGGCGGCGGGGCCGATTTGAAGCCTCAATGGAGACGGCCACGATGCCGGGCGGCTTGAGGTGCTGCGGTGTGGGTCCGGAGAAGAGCATCAGCCGACCACGGCGGTTTTAGCAGATCTGGTGATCCGATTTGGGGTGGAGGTGAACCGGCAACTGCGACTTGGTGGAGGCGGATGACTTGAAGCCGGCGAAGCGGCCCAGGCAGCGCCTCTGGTAACGAGGCAACGGGGCTGGCAGGCGCGCTTGGTGCGACGGTAGGAGGCCCCCGGCAACCCGAGGCTTGGGACGGCGGTTCGTCGAAGGCGGCGACTCGAAGCCGCACCGGTGAGGGCGACCACAGCGGATGGAGAGGCCGGCAACAGCGGGGGCGTGTTGGTAGAGGGGCTCGGTCGATGCGAGACGTAGTCCACGTGCGGCTCTCCGCTGGGAGTAAGCCAGACCGGAGTGGAGATGGCCGACGGATTGGAAACCAGAGGCGGAGCGAATCACAGAAACGAGGCGCGCTAGCGAAGGGAAACCGCATCGTTGTCGTCTCCTCTCCGGGTCGTGGCCGTGGTTGCTTGACACCCGTGTCTTCCTCTGGGGTTGTGGCCCTTCTGTCTTTTTTTCTTTTGACACTGATTTGTTAATAGTGAGTGATGACTAAGCCAGGGTCAAACCCTCGGTTCCTTATACTGCCAATCGGTTTCGCTGCAGATCGGTTGAAATAGACACGTCCGGGTTTCATCCATGGCGACTAAACAGATAACATAGATTGCATCAAAAATTGTAGAGATTGTCCATGGCGACTCAATATAATTTCCTTGATCTGAACCGATGGGGATTAGAGTTGATGCAAGTCCTTCCGTATGCTGACCCGGCCGATTGTAAGCTTCTTCCAAAACTGACTTTTCTTTAACTCGAAATTTACGAACTTCTCGAAACCCTAATTAAAATCCCTCCAAGAACTCAACACCACTGTGCGCAGGCCCCACGGTGGGCGCCAACTGTCGTGGAATTAACATGTCAAGTGTCCTTTGTGTGAGGACTTAGTCGCGAGGCCAACACATCTATGTGGTAGCTTGAGAGGGGTTGAGCGGAATCGAGAGACGCAAAACAAGACAAGGGTTTAGACAGCTTCGGGCCCCGGGAAACATCATTCGGTAAAAACCCTATATGCGGTTTGAGGCTAGATCTCATTATTCTCATCCGGGGAGTCGCCGTAAACCGGCTCTCCTCTAGTTGTATCTAGCCCTAGAGATTGTTTCTTGCTTGTCCCTCTTTGAGGAGCCCTGCCCCTCCTTATATAAGTTGAAGGGGCGGGTTACATGTAGAGTCCATCTCGGACTAAGACTTAAACTCTTTTGACTTCCTTTCCTGGGCTTCTTAACGCCTGCCGATTTAACATTGTCTGCCGGTTTAACATGGTCTGCCGGGTTATGATTGTCTAACACCTGCCGGTGCTACCATCTGTCTTAACTCTGCCGGTTTAACACTCGCCGGTTTACCGTCTGTCTTAGCCATCTGTCTTAACTGTCTGCCGGTTTACCACCAGTCGGTTTACCGTCTGTCTTAGCCATCTGTCTTGACTCTGTCTTAACTCTCTGCCGGTTTACCAAGTCCCAGCCAGTTTACAACTCCAGCTGGGTCATACCGCGGGGTATATCCCCGACACATAGCATTAAACTTTTGGATCCAATCGGTCCATTATGGAATAGCGCATAAACTATGGTTTAAGCTTCTGCCACTCTCGCAACCCATTATCTAATAAATACTCCACAATGCATTCCCTTAAGCCCAAATATGGTGAAGTGTCATTTAGTCGACGTTCACATGACACCGCTAAGGGATTCACAACATACATATCATCAAAATATCAAACGCATATCAAGTTCACATGATTACTTGCAACATGATTTCTCCCGTGACCTCAAGAACAAAAGTAACTACTCATAAATGATAATCATGCTCAAGATCAGAGGGGTATTAAATATCATAATGGATCTGAACATATAATCTTCCACCAAATAAACCATATAGTAATCAACCACAAGATGTAATCAACACTACTAGTCACCCACAGGCACCAATCTATAGTTCTGGTACGAAGATTTAACATAAGAGATGAACTAGGGTTTGAGAGGAGTTGGTGTTGTTGAAGATGTTGATGAAGATAGCCCTCCCCAAGATGGGAGAGTTGTCGGTGATGATGATGACGATGATTTCCCCCTCCGGGAGTGAAGTTCCCCCGACGGAATCGCTCTACCAGAGGGCAAAACTGCTCTTGCCCAGGTTCCGCCTCGAGACAGCGGCGCTTCGTCCCGAAAGTCATCCCCTTATTTTTTTTTCTAGGTCAAAATGACTTATGTACTAGAAGGGGGAACCGGAGGTGGGCCTGGTTGAGCACAACCCACCAGGGCGCGCCTGGGGGCCTAGGCGCGCCATGGTGTCTTGTGCTCACCAGGGTGGCCCCCTTCGGTGCTTATTTGCTCCAGTATGTCTTATTTATTCCATAAAAAATCCTCATGAAGTTTCAGCTCATTTGGAGTTGTGCAGAATAGGTAGCCTGACGTAGCTTTTTCAGGTCCACATTTCCAGCTGCTAGAATTCTCCCCTCTTGTGTGTACCTTGCATATTACGAGAGAAAAGGCATTAGAATTACTCCAAAAAGCATTATTATGCAGTAAAACAACATAAATAACAGTAGGTAAACATGATGCAAAATGGACGTATCACCCATCACCGATGCAAGAGTGTGAAGTTTGGCCACCCCCATCCCCATCCCCAGCACACGCGTGAGACGACGCCTTGGAGGTGGAGTGAGCAGATGATGATATAAAAGATGATGATGTTGACGCAGCTAATGCAGATTCGCGTGCATGAAGCCCCTTCCTAGTGCACTAAAGATGTCGGCGTACGACAATCCATAGGCCATGAGGCCCTTCTATGTTCGGCGTGGGCACGCAACACACAAAGAGCAGCAACAACCACGAAGCACACGAGCATTTACCAAGGTTCAGGATGTTGGGAAGCGTAAAACCCTACTTCTGCTTTGGTGGATTGATGAGTAACAAGCCCAGCGTTTACAAGAGTGCAACCTTGCCGGTAGAGTGCTCGGGAGGTGCAGCTAGCTACTGTAATGGACAGGGTGTCGACCCTTGTAATGGTAGCCATGGGCCTCCTTTTATAGAAGAAAGAGGTCACCACAATGGCAAAATGGTAATCACAGAGGGTAAATAGTGGCTACAGTGCTATCGTACCTAACATGGATGGTATAGAACAAGAGCATTAAATGCGCCATTAGGTGTCACGCTTGGGCGAATATCGGCAAGGGATCACTGCTCCACCTGTATCGTCAGCCTAGCTACATCTTATTTTATTGCCATGCCCTTGGACGGGTGCCAGTAAAGGTGGTCTTTAGGCGGTGGATCACCACGTGCACCAACAAGCTCTACCTAACTGCCCGTGCGCTTGCCACCTGTTGGTAGGCTCCTGATAGGCTACTGATGTGAGTAGTGAAGGGAGCTTGCCGGTCTTGAGCTTGTCGGCCCGAAGCTTGCCAGCCCGAAGCTTGCCGGCGTGGAGCTTCCCAGCTACTCGAATCTTAATCTTCAATACTTCTCGATGACCTGCCTCGAGTCCTTCTTCATGGTTTTATCTACAAAGTGTTGATTGCCTTGTGATGGAGCCATCCTCCATCAAGCCCTTCCCGGCAGGGAGACTGCAACTGTCTGTGCGTAGTCAGGGGTGGGAAACACCCGATGTAAACCACACCGACATGAGTCCATTGCAATCCCTTCAGCACTTGCATCATCATCATCGGAGCTATACTCTTCGCTCACCACCAACCCCTTTTGTGGCACCTTCTTCATGAAGTTGTTCTTGTTGGGGAAGGACTTGTCCTTGTCTTTGCGGATGAGCTTGCCTCCATTGTCTTCCCTCTTCTTGTAGGGGCAATCCACGATGAAGTGACTCACGTTGCCACAACTTTAGCAAGTTCTCAAATGTTGCTTGCCCTTGGACCCACTTGAGTTATTCTTGGAGTAGGTGGGCTTGGTGTTTCTCTTGTTTCCCCAAAATTGCCTTGACGCAAGAGCCATGTGCTCATGGTAAGCATACTTGGTGTCTTCGGGGCAACACTCTTCTTCATCCTCTTCTGGAATGGCCTTGGCCTTCAAGGCAAGGTTGGGCTTTCTTTGACTGTTGAACACGAGCTAGAACATTGTCGGCGTTCTTGTTCAAGATGTTCATTGCAATGTACTCATCCAACACTTCACTTGAGGACAAGGTGTTGAAGTCTGGTATTTAATGGATCACGGAGGACACACTCTTACTGAAAGGCATGATGGCCTTGAGGAACTTCCGCTTGACCCAAGTGTCATCGGTGTCCTTGCCCCCATGGTCTTGGAGTGAGACCGCAAGAGTGGTCAATCTCCGGTAAAGCTCATGAGGATCTTCATCATCCTTCATCAGGAACTCATCGGCCTCGTCAACTATGACCTCATAGTTAGAGCGTTGAATGCTCGAGCTTCCCTTGTACAAGGAGATGATGTGATCCCATGCATCCTTAGCTCGGGTGAATGGCCGCGAGTGAGAAAGCTCTTCCGGAGGCATTGGGGCTTGAAGAATGAATAATGTGGAGTGATTGAGTTGATTGTCAACTTCTCTTGCTGACATGTTGTTTGGATCATGGGGGTACAAGCCTTGCTCATTGACTCTCCAAAGTTGTGTTGAGTTGTGATTCAAATGAGACTTGATACAAAAAACCCAATCATGAAAGTTATTCAAGTCAAGCTTAGGAGGAGGCCCATGAGTGTTGATATGAGGTGAGGGAACCGGTCCTCTATAGACCGGGGGAGGGGAAACCGCAGCATGGGTGCCCGACCCACTCTTTCCTTGAGGAGTAGAAGGTTTAGTGCCACTAGCTGCATCCTTGACGGAGTTTGCATCCGTATTCGAGGAAGTAGGATCGACTACTACCTTAGGATCGGTGGGAGGTTGTTTTATGGCAGAGGTCGCGAGCATCCGGGCTCCAAGATCTCCATCGGGCTCTTCTCTTCATGCTTCTGGTCTCTTGAGCCATGGTAGGGCGGTCCTTCCCTTCTTCTTGCTAGCAATGTCATTGACTCTTATTTGGATGACAGGGCCAGACAAACTCCGCAGGCCGGCCCACCTGCGGTGGAGGCACCGTCTCAGGTACGGTTCATATGCCAGCCTCTTTCAAATACGGCCGAATGGCCACGCTAAGCCTTGCCTGGCCTTTCTTCTCCGTTGCCAGAGGGAAAGGATTTGCAAGTGCATCAGATTGTTTAGAAACCTGGGATAACTCGGACAGCATAACGGCTATAAATGCTCAAAAGGATTTAAGACATGCTACAGAACGGTGGCATAACCACTCGATCATCATAATATCAAGGTTCTGAGATCAACAATGAATACACGGAGATAGTAGGAACTGAACTGGGGCTTAAATCCAACAATCTTATAAGTCTACGGATTAGTAACACGTGATCCTAATAGATAGAAGAGAAAGCCTAGTGTCTTAACCCCGTAGGAAAGATAAGATGACTCGGATGAGAGGCCATGAGGTATAAGGAGTAAAAAGAGCCTTACGTTCCATCCCACAATCAATTCCCTTACATATAACTAAAGCATTTCTAGACTCAACTTCGACCAGTTTGGCTTGGTAATCCTAAAGGCAGTCAGGCTCTGATACCAAAGCTGTCAGGACCCCGACTCAATGCCACATCGATCTAGCATGTAACACCTCATATCACTTTGCGGCCTCACGCACGGTATTCCCACGGGTGTCGCCTTACCTTTGCCTGGGACCGTTTGCGCCTTTTGGCACACGTATATGACAGTGTCGCTAGCATCCATATGATAAGGAGCCCGGGCTGACATGGTGTCACACCCTGATTTTGATGCCACAACACTTAAGTCAATAAATCATGCTAAACTGTGGTTTGACAAAAACTTTTGAGTGTTTTTGCTTTGATTGAATGTTTGACTGTTGTTTGCAAGTGCTCTAAAAATCAAATAAATTCTCCAACTCTTATACTCCTCCTCCTTGATCCAAAAACCTTTCCCAATGATCATGCCATGTGTATAGGACATAAAAATAATTTCTTGGAAAAATAATTTGGCCAAATAGTATTTTCAAAAATTAGTTTTTCAAAAACCCCTGAATTGAGGTTTGCACTGCAAGTACTTAATTAAGGGCAGCAAAAATCTTTCCAAAAATATATTTGACTCCTATTAGATATAGGATACCCAGAAACCACAAAAATATAATTTTAAAAGTTATTTTCCTATTTTATTTAAAAGCTTTTTCTTAATGCCAGAAATGGTCTTTATTAGGGAAAAATCATTTTACTGTTTCAAAAATATTTGACAAAAACCTAGGGAAACTCAGTGGACATATATTGTCCATATATAAGAGTTTCAATACATGGTCATGTTCAAAATATTGGTCAAATCCCTCAAAAACCCTTTCTGGATATTTCAAGCTTTTGAAATATTTACAAAGGAAATATTCTCCAAAAATTCCAAGAAAATTCTAGCATGTCACATATGACATATTAGATGATCTTGCCAAGTCTCATGACTTGGAGAACAATATAACATCATCAAATCCCCTCAAAACCATTTCTGTACATTTTGAAGTTTGAGCAACTTTACATTGCCAAACATTTCCAAATGTTCTCAAACCTTGTGAACATGCTCAAATGTTCTAATTATTCATCTAGACCAAGGGGCACAAGTTGGAGAACAAGTTAACTTGATCAAAGTGCCCCAAAACCATTCCTGTCCAGAACCAAGTTTGAGCAACTTTACATTACCAAGTTTCTCCTTTTGATCTAAACTTTTGTGGACATATTCAGGACCTCTAATTATGACACTACACCAAGTGGTGCATCAAGGAGAATAGATTTGCATGACTAAATCTTGGAAAATCCATTTCTGTTCATTTCTAGGGTTCACAAAAGTTGCATTGGCAACTTTGCCCAAATAAGTTCCAAATTGGTGGAAGGCCCTAATTATATGTGTCATTTCACCCTGTGGAGCCTCATGACAAAGGGAAATCACCTTCTTGCCCAAACCAACATCAAACACCTTCTGGCAGAATCTCAAAATTCATGTTTTAACCCCTTCCACTAATCTCCAAGAGTTATCCTTTTTACCACAGCCCCTCCTAGTCCCCCTCTACCTCTGTGTGCTTCCCTGCCCGAGAGGCAATGATGAAGGGGGGCAGGGATCCATTTTTCTTCTCTGGACAGCCACTTTTTCCTCCCTTTCTCATCTCTCTCTCACTCCTGGCAAGTTCCAGAGCATCCAAAGCCTCCACCCCACTTGTTTATTCCTCCTTCAGACGCCAGACGCAAGTGGGCGCGTGAGGACGCGAGAAAAAGCCGCGGGTACCGGCCATTTGCGCGCTCTAGAGCACATCAGCGTGCTCCCGACCGTTGACGCCGCATCCCCCGACCACCTCGGGCCTCCCCCTCGCACCAGTCGAGGTGCCTCGACGTCCGCAACACGCCACCGTGCAGGCCCCCTCGTCTCTCCCTCTCTCTCACCTCCTGCGGTGCGTGCCCAGAGCCGCCCGGCTCGGCCAATGCCCGGCCTCGCACGCGCGAGCACCAGAGCCTCGCCCCACTCCCTCTCTCTCTTCCTGGCACCCTACTCGACTCCCAAAAATGCCGTAGATAGCTCCTCTCCTTCCCTCCTGGCCTCCCGAGCCGTTGCCGCGGCCACCCGTGCGCCGCGTCCACGGTGAGCCATGGGCCGGCTATTTAAGGCCACCCCCGGGCTCTCACCCTACCCCTTTGGCTCTCTCTCCCTCACTTGCACCCTCTGGACCCAGCCAACCCTCTCGCCGAGCCCTCCGTCGCTCCCCATGGCCGGAGCCGAACCGCCGGACTGCGCCTAAGTTCGGGCTATCCCGAGCCTCTCCTCTCTCCCTAGCCACTCCAGTGCCCCCTCACCACCACCACCGACTCGCCCCGCACTTCATCTCCTCATCCTCGCGCCTTCCTCGCCTTGCCGAACCCCGCCATTAGCCCCGGTCCGCCGCACCCGAAGCCGTCCTCTTCCCGGGCTCCCCCGTGGGCGTGCACCACATGGACGGGTGCGCCGCGGCGCACTGAGTCCGCCCGTGTGCCGGGCACCGCCGGAGGTGGCCCGTGCCGCCCGGGAGAGCGCCGGCGCCCGCTCGGCCTCGCCTCCCCTGCCTCTGCTCTGTTCGAGCAGGAGGTAGGAGACGGCCTGAGCACCGGGCCCCGCTCGTCAGCGACCCGATGGGCGGGCCCCGTCCGTTTAAGTGGAAACGGCTTTGGCCGGATCCGCCTCCCCTGCACGAACGCGCACCCCCATGAAGCCGCCTTCGACGTGGCCTCCCAGCGGGCGCGCGGGAGAGGCTGGGCCAGGCCCAGTGCGCTACCTCGCTAAGTCTCGCCCAGTGCACGCTGCTGCCTCCCTAGATCCAGCCCATTTAAGTAAATTCCCTTTCTTTTTCTTTTTCTGTGTACTGGTAAAATCCATAGAATATTCATACTAAGTCCAAATTTTATGATTCAAATTTCTAGTGACTCTATAAATCATGATCTACCTGTTGGTGCAACATGCACATTTTTCCAGAGACTTCTTCTTCACAAACATTCATCAAAATATTGTTTTTCCATTTCTGTAGTGAACTTTAGAAAATCACAGAGAGCCCATTTTTTATCCAAATTCCATGATTCAAATTTCTGTAGATGTTTATAAGTTCAAAACTTAGTTTTTGAACATTTTTCCTAATACTTTCTGTACCATCTCAAATAATGGTCTATTTCCTCATTTATAGCCAACTTTGCAAATTTATAGGAAAATCATTTGAACTCCAAATCCAGTGAAACCAAATCCTAGATGCTTCTAAAATCATCCTTTGTTAAATGGGTGCCTTTGCTCATTTTTCAAAAATATATTTCTGTACACTTCTTGCAAATCTATAATCACCTTGAGTGCATCATATAAAAATGTTCAGAAGTATCCACTGACCCAATTCCAATGAAACCACTCTGGTTATTTTTCATATAATCAGAGATGTCCTAGAAAATCAAATTAACATTTTTAGAGCACTTTTATTTTGCCTTGTTGTGTTGCTTATTGTGATTGTTTCCGGCGTTAGTTGATGAAGTAGACAGAGTATTTGGAGAAGGACCAGAAGATTTCAAGACTCTGATGAACCAGGCAAGCAGACCTTTGACCATGTCTATGAAACCCTTTTTATGCATGTCATATAGCACCATATTGTTGTTGCAACGGAATCATGATGAGGTAGTAACCACTTTGATGGTTTGCCACCTTACTTCCTCGTTGATACTTGCATTGTGCATGACCCTACCTTCTTATGAGGGTTATGCCGGTGGGAGTAGATAGGAAGCTAAGGTAGTGCTACGCAAAAAGGGACAGGAATATGCATGGTGATGGAGGAAAAGTATTTTCAAAAGACTTTTCGAAAACCCCGTCGGGTTCCACTTATGCCCGAGGGAGATGATGAGATGGGTAACCACTTGATGACAAAGTGTGTACCGAGGCAAGTGTGTGTGTTGTTTTCGAAAACGGATTGGTTTAAGTTGCGACCGTTATTCCAACCTTACATGCGCAACCACTCTACCCTTATATGGGAAAGGGCATTAGTGATTACCTAGGTCGATACTAGCTTGGAGCCCGCATTACTACTGACGGGGGAGAGTTGGTGCTCTCTGTCGGGGCGGGGTCGTGCCAGGTAGGGCGACCAAGAACATTTTTATGGGGCACCGGACACACCGTTGGTACCCCGTGCTTGTGATGTGAGATGATTATGGAGCGTGGCTCCACAAAAATGTTATGTGATAATGTTGGGCACGGGGGTTACTACCAATTGAGTGGACTCCATGTTAGTGTCGTCTAGGGAAAGGTAGTGATCGGGTGCTTACCCCGGGTACTTGAGGTATCACGGGTCGTGGATGACACGGAAGTTCCCCGGATCTTGTGGGTACAGTGTGCAACCTCTGCAGAGTGTAAAACTATTCGAATAGCCGTGTCCACGCTCAAGGACAGTTGGGTAACCGCTCTTGGGCTACGTCCACTTGTTTACAAACCAAGTGTGTGTTGATAAAATGACTTGGTCGGGGTCACTGTACAGGTTCATTCGGTGATCTCGACTTATGAGTCGGGGTCCACCACACATGGCTAGTCGTAAACCCAAAGTGGCACAAACTTACAGGGACAGGCATGCATGACCCAACATCGAACGTGTCGGTCATCAGCGAGTGAATCCAGGCTGTAGCACAGGGCTAGCAGGTTGTAGCAGGCTAATAGGACTCCGGTATTCATCGCGTGACATTTCCCCGAAGGGACAGACACAGGAACGAAGAAGGACACATGCCGGCCAGCCTAAGTGTTCCAGAGCAGTAGCAAGCTACCATGGCTCAGTGGAAGCACTAGGAGACATTTCCCGGTAAGAGAGGCTACTAAGGATAAACAACTAGATAGTCAGATCCCACACATACCAAGAATTTCAATAACATACACACAATATGCTCGATATGTGCAAATACAACATGGCATCACAACATGACTCTACGACTCAAGTATTATATTCAATAGGCTCCGAGGAGCGAGATATTACAAACATGGGTCTCTCGACCCAGCATTCAGAGCATACAAGTCAAAACACAAGCGGAAGCTTAACATGTCTGAGTACAGACATCTACAAATGAAAAAAAGCTCGAAAGCCTGACTATCTACCAGATCCTGCCGAGGGCACAAGATCGTAGCTGAGGTATCAAGCTAAAAGTCGAAGTCCACGTGGATCTACTAGTGAGACTGAAGTCTCTCTGCAAAAACATAAAATAAGAAAACGTGAGTACAAATGTACCCAGCAAGACTTACATCAGGACTATCTACATATGCATCATTATCAACAAAGGGATGGTGGGGTTTAACTGCAGCAAGCCAGCTTTCACTCGGTGGCTATCCTGAACTACGACTGCAAGTAACTCTTTTGAGGTGGCGCACATGAGTCCACATATTCACCATATCAATACACCACTATGGATCCGCTCCCGTCTCCCTACGAGAACGCCATCCATAGCACTCACACTTATCTTGCGTATTTTAGAGTATCCACTTTCACTTGTCTATGAACTGTTATAGGCAACCCAGAAGTCCTTTATCGCGGACACGGCTATTCGAATGGATGATGTTAACCCTGCAGCGGTGTACTTCTTCATACATGTTTCCACCACTTAGCGTCTGCACACGACATGTGCTCAGCAGACTTCAAGCGAAAGCCGATGTGGGTGTAGACCACGACCTACCTAATCACTGAAGTCTCTAGTCTAGGTTTATCGCCTATTCAGGTTCCATCCGCAGGGAGTCCAGCCGAAGTTTCCACGTACGGCCCCGAAAGATGTGTGCAGGGTTCCCGAGACACCAAACGGGCGCCCGGTACACCGTGCCATGTGCCTACCGCATCACAGCGCACCCCTCCGGTCAGCGCTGCGCACGGCCTCCAGCAAACTACAAACACCAGAAACTACTTGCAACTCTTGGACAGAGGACAAGGGTGATTAAGAAGTCGAGTGGGGTCATATTTCAGGGCCCAATGCATGGTAGTAGCTGAATCATGGATCACGAACACATAACTCAGTTCCTGAGGACGGCTTCAATGAGACAACCCACCATGTACTCCTACATGGCCTCTCATTGATACCTTTACCAAATCGTGTTCACACACTTAGCTCACACACAGTAGGACATGTTCACACACCTCTGATTCATCCCGGATGAATCAGACCTGACACAACTCTAAGCAATAGCAGGCATGAAAAACAAGCATGAATGAGTAGGCACATCAGGGCTCAAACAACTCCTACTCATGCTAGTGGGTTTCATCTATTTACTGTGGAATGACAGGTCATGCAAAGGATAAAGGGGTTCAGCTACCGCATCAAGTAATAGATGGATCGTTGTTGTCCTAATGTAGTAAAAAAGAGCAGGAGCGAGAGAGTGGGATTGTATCAGAATGAACAAGGGGGTTTTGCTTGACTGGCACTTCTGAAGATAATATAGTTCTTCATCGGTGTCATCGAATAATCGTTAGAACCACGTCTATTGAGAGGGAACAAGCACCGACAAACAAAGAAGAAGCACAATCAATGCAATGCACAATATGATGCATGATCATGACATGGCAATATGATGTGGTTTGAGCTAATGCAACTAGCAGCAAGTTAAATGAAGTTGGTTTGAACCCTAGGTTCAAATTCAAACCCATATATGTCATTTCAAATGCCATTAATTCAAATTGTTGTATACAACAGCTTTAAGTTGTTCTAACATGCATGAAAATGGTACAGATGGATAGATTGGATTTTTTTGATCATTTTGCATATATAAATTATTTAATTTGGAGTTACGGTTGATTTTCTATGATTTTTATAAGTTTAGGCAATATTCTGGATTTTCCTGTATTAAAATAAATCCAGAAAATAACTTATTGCGTCGGCATGACATCAGTGTGACATCAGCAGGTCAACATGCCAGGTCCAGGTCAAACTGACCAGTGGGACCCATACGTCAGTGTCTCAGGCTGGTTTAGGTGGATGACAAGTGGGACCGGTCAACGGCCACGTCAGCGAGGTCAACGCCGACGCGTGGGGCCACTGTGTTTAGATTAATCTTAATCTATTCTTGTTAGCTGGTTAGTTAGGCAGCGGGGCCCGCATGTCAGTGAGAGTGTGGGTTAATTAGCGGAGTCATTAACTGCTAATGATGGTGCCACGTCAACGGCTAAACGTCGGTGCTAAGCACAGCACGACGGCGTCGCTCGTCCGGCCAACTCCAGCGACGAGAGATCGCGTGGCCGGGTGCGTTGGATCTCCCGTAGCTGGGCACATCTGATGGTGGTGGTGGCTGGACCAGGGGTGGTCTGTGGCGGCGCCGGCGATGACCACAGCGGCGGCCGGAGTTCGGGATAGCGCGGGCGCGGGGCTGCAGTGCTCGGGCGAGCTAACGGAGTGGCTAGGCAGCCTCCTGGAGGCACCAGGAGCATATCAGTACCCCTAGAGCGAGCAGGAGAAGCTCGGGAGCATGGGCTCGCCGGTCATGGCGGACGGCGACCTCGGGTGATCTCAGGGCTAAGGCTAGAGGGCGAAAATGACGCAGGGAGGAGAGGGAAAAAATGGCGGAGCTCACAGGGAGGTCGTTGAGCAGATCAGTGGGCTCGGGGGCGACTGGAGCGAGGCGAATCGACGAACGGCATCCGGCGGGTACCAAGGTTGAAGACGACCAGATGGTGGCGATGCAGGGACTCCGATGAAGCGTGGCTCGGTGGGGAGGGTGAGGGCGTCGCGGCGGAGGTCTTGGACAGCACGGGGAGGCGAGGGGCGAACGGTGGACGCGGTGGCAGTGAACGGCGGCGACGGCTTTGCTCTGCTTAGGGAGAGAGAGCGAGGGAGGCGAGGCAGGGAAAGAGTGGAGTGGTCGAGGGGTCCAGGGGGTCTGCGTGGCAACGCCAGAGGCGTCCAGGCCCTCGGCGTCAAGCAGGAGGTGGCGCACGGCGGTGCGCGCGCGTCGGGCACGCGCCCGTTGTCCTCCTGCCGGGAGGTCGGTGATGACTGGCAGGGGCCAGTGGGCTGGGCCTCTGCTGGGCCGTGGTGGGGCGCCAGGTAAGTGGCCCAGGTAGGCTCTCTCTCTCTCTCTGGTATTCCTATTTTTAGTTTCTCTTTTTCTATTATTCTGTAGTCTTTAGGGCTTTACTAAAAATACCAGAACGTTTTCAAAAATCCTGAAGATAATTGTGGGCTCTGTTTGGATTATTCCTAACAGCCCTCACTTAAGTTTAGAATTAATTGAGCACTTAAAATAATATATAGCATTTAAATGCCCAATTGCAAATAGCATATGATTTGAATCAGAGCCCAATATGTCCTGCAAAAATATAAACCATTTTTGGTAGATGCTTCCACCTCAAACCAGAAATGTTGAACATTTTTAGAGGGCATTTTGAGTTCAATGAAAAAGATTTTATTTTGACCCTAGTTGAATTCATTTGGTGCTAGGGTTTAAGCATCCCCATTTCAAGTTTAATTAAAAATGACAATGATGCATGGATGCAATGCCACTAATTACAAGAAGATTTCTAGGGCTGTGACAGGCAATGCATCTTCCTTCTAGATTATCCTCGAGGATTACAAGGAATCCAGTGGTTAGGGGCATAAGGGTTCTAGTGACCAAAGGTTTTGAAGGGGAAGAGATCAATAAGGAAAGTACACCTTAGTTTTCGAAAAAACTGAGAAGGGAAGAGAAGTATAGATAGCTTTGAAAACTAGTAGTAGTTTTGGAAATATTTTACCCTAACTAACGACCATGCTAACTAAGGCTTCCAACTGTCAGGATGGCTCTGATACCAGCTCTATGGGGACCTCGACTCATAAGTCGAGATCACCGAATGCACGTGTACAGTGATCCCAGAGATCAATGCTCACTAAACACACAGAAGCTGAATAACAAGAGTCTTACATCCATACATACCGTTTTACACAAGTAGGACCATTATGGTCAAGTCTTGAGTGTATCATCGCAGCGGAAATCTTCAATAACAACTTGGACCCATGCCATCTGCCTTAACCCTATAGGAATTCTGACTGGGAAGCGTCCTAGCTCGCATGTTCGTCACCAAGGTACTCTTCATTATATCCTGTTCTTTCATGCCTGGCTAATAAAATAACCAGTGGCAAGCCAATGAGTACTTTGAATGTACTCGCAAGCAACCCATGTTTTGGTTCAAGATACAACAATGCATGATATAGGTAAATTTTTGCAGAAAGCTAGTTTTGAGTGCATTGACATGTTCAACAACTTGTAAGACATGCATCAGGAGAATTAAAGTAACCATGAGGACAGGCTACAGATATCAACATAAATAGAGTGGGCACCAACCCAACTCAATCATGTCAAGTCTCTTGACTTGACCCAAGTAGTTTTATCAACACACACACACGGTTTGTAAAGCTTTGGGCGTAGTTTAAGCAGCACCGCCCAACTGTCCTTGACCGTGGACACGGCTATTCGAATAGTTTTACACTCTGCAGAGGTTGCACACTTTACCCACAAGATCCGGGGAACTTCCGTGTCATCCATGACCCGCGATACCTCAAGTACCCGGGGTAAGCACCCGATCACTACCTTTCCCTAGGCGATACTAACAAGGAGTCCACTCATTGCTCCGTATCCTCATGATGTACATCATACGAGACTCACTCGAGATCGTAACATCTCAGAGGGGACACAACGGTGTATCCGGTGCCCTGCGAAAACAGTCATGGCCTCCCTGCCTGGAACGACTCCGTCCCGAGAGAGAGCACGAAATCTCCCCAGTCACTAGCAATGTGGGCTCCAAGGTAGTACCGGCCTAGGTAATCAATAATGCCCTTTCCCATACAAGGGCAGAGTGGTTGCGCATGTAAGGTTGGGACAGTCGACAAATCTTAAATCTAATCCATTTTCGAAAACAACACACACTTGCCTCGGTACACCACTTCGTCATCAAGTGGTTACCTATCTCATCATCTCCCTCGGGCATAAGTGGCACCCGACAGGGTTTTTGAAAAGTCTTTTGAAAATGCCTTGTCTCCATTACCATGCATATACCCGTCCCTTTTGCGTAGCATCTACTTTAGTATCATATCTACTCCCACCGGCATAACCCTCATAAGAAGGTAGGGTCATGCACAATGCAAGTATCAACGAGGTAGTAACTGTGGCAAACCACCCCATGTGGTCATCACAGTATCATGTCTCCGATGCAAGCAATAAGAGTGCTATATGACATGCATAAAAAGGGTATCATATACATGGTCAAAGGGCTGCTTGCCTTGGTCTTCAAGTTCTTCAAATCCTTCTCCTTCTTCTTCTTTAGCAACTTCGTCTAATATGGGATCTAATCGTCGCAAGAAAATAACGAGAAAATAAGGCAATAGTAAAACAGAACAACCAAAGTGCTCACAAAAATATCAACTTATTTTTGTTAAATACTAGGGTGAAAACTAAGAAGGGGAAAATTCCTAGTTTTGGATTTGGAGTAGCAGAATAGAAGAAATGGATTTTCAGAGGGGTTTAAATATGTTCAAATTTGAATTTGAATATGAACAGTACATAAAAGTTGGTTGGTCATGAATGAAAGTTATACCATTAAATAGGTGGGATTTTTTGAAAAATATGGGAGTTGGAATTATTGCATTTGGATGAATATTTAATCCTCTGGAATTTTTGCAAATTTGACAGAAAAGAAAAAGGAAAAGGAGCACTTTGCCTGCTGGGCCAGAACAGCCGCAGCGCAGCAGGCCCAGCCAGAGAGGCGGCCCAGCGCACTGGTGCACGCGCACGCGCCAGGTTTAAACCTGACAGGAGGGGCCCAGGCGTCAGCGAGAGAGAGAGGGGGCAATGGAGGGGAGAGGCTGACAGGCGGGGCCCGCCTGTCATCCCTAACCCTGCGACAGAGGGCCGGCGAGCACACCGGCGACGTTTCCGGGCACAGCGGGGTGAGCTGATGGCACCGTTGGACTCCTCGTCATGTCGCCGTTCAGGTGGTGCCAGAGTTGGCCGGAGGGGAGCAGTGGTTCGCCGGCGACGAGGTTCGCGGCGGAGGAGCGTTGGGCGTTGATGGCTCCGGCTGTTTCCGATTGCAAAACGAGCGGGAAAGAGGGGGGAATCGATCGGTGAGCTATGGGCATTCCAGAGAAGCAATAAAGAGGGTCGGGGTGGCCTGTATCGTGAGATCGACGGCGACCCGAGGCGGCAGAGCTCGAGCTCGATCTCGAGCTCGGGCACTTCTGGAGATGAACTAGGGTGCAGGGGGCCTAGTTGGAGTGGGATAGGATGAGTGGTTGTGAGGGAGAGGTTCGGGGAGGCCTTTAAGTAGGCGATCCACGGCTCACCGTGGACCCGTGCGCTGGCGAGGTCATTGCCATTGCTGTGGGTCACGGGGGAACGCGTGGGCATGTCTGGGGTGCTCGTGGGTTTGGCCCAGAGCGAGGAAAGGAAGGGAGAGGAAGCAGGAGGGGCTAGAGGCGCCGCGCGTGTGAGGCCGCTCATTGGAGCTCTCGGGCGGCCGGTGCACGTGCGAGCAAGGGAAGAAGGAGGGAGAAGGAGGGGGGGGACAGACGCGTGGCGTGCTGAGGACGTCGAGGAGCATCGGCTGGCATGAGGGGGAGAGCCGAGGTGGCCGAAGGTGCCTGGCAAGGGGTGGCTACAGTGCGGGAGCGCACTGTAGCGCACTCCAGAGCGCCCAAATGGCCGGCATGGCCATTTTCTATGCAATGTGGGCGCAGCCAAAGATGTCTGGTAGATCTAGGGGGAAGTAAAGAAGAGGGGAGAAGCATTGGATGCCCTGGGGAGCCAGTAGGAGAGGAGTGGGTTGAGAGAGAGAGGGAAAGGGGCTGTCCAGAGGGGTAAATGAGGATGTTTCACCCTTCAATCATTGAGTTGAGGCCAGGGAAGAGTTACTGGAGGTGCAAGGGGACTCTGAGGGGCTGTGGTAAAAAGTTGAGGCCATGGAGAAGAGTGGAAGTGGTCAAAACAGGGGTTTTAGTAAAATGGCAGAAGGTGTTTGTTGCTGGTTTGGGCAAGAATATGAACTCCTCTTGTCATGAGGCTTGACAGGGTCAAATGGCATGAGAAACTAAGAGGTTCCACCAAGATTGAGTTCATTTGGGAAAAGTTGCCAATGCAACTTTTGCAAACCCTAGAAATCAGCAGAAATGGACTCTCCAAGATTTAGTCATGCAAATCTGTTCTCCTTGATGCACCACTTGGTGTAGTGTCATCATTTGAGGTTATGAACATTCCCACAAAAGTTGAGATCAAAAGGAGAAAGTTTCCAATGTAGAGTTGTTCAAATTTGGTTTTGGACAGGAAGGGTTTTGGGGCACTTTGATCAATATAACATTTCTCCAACTTGTGTCATTTGGTCTAGATGAATGATTGGACCATTTGAGAATTTTCACGAGGTTTGAGAACATTTGGAGATGTTTGGCAATGTAAAGTTGCTCAAACTTCAAAATGGACATAAATGGTTTTGAGGGGATTTGATGATGTTATATTATTCTCCAAGACATGATACTTGTCAAGATCATCCAGCATGTCATATGTGACATGCTAGAATTTTCTTGGAATTTTTGGAGAATATTTCCTTTGTAAATATTTCAAAAGCTTGAAATATCCAGAAAGGGTTTTTGAGGGATTTGACCAATATTTTGAACATGACCATGTGTTGAAACTCTTAAATATGGGAATTATATTCCCACTGAGTTTCCCTGTTTTTTTCAAATATTTTTAAAACAATAAAATAATTTTTCCCTATTAAAGACCATTTCTGGCCTTAAGAAAAAGCTTTTAAATAAAATAGGAAAATAACTTTTAAAATTATATTTTTGTGGTTTATGGGAACCCTATATCTAATGGGTTTCAAATATATCTTTTGAAATATTTTTCACACCCCAAATCAAGTACTTGCAGTGCAAACCTCAATTCAGTGGTTTTTGGAAAACTAATTTTAGAAAATACTTTTTGGCCAATTTTTTTTGTACGAAAATACTATAATGCTCTATACACATGGCATGATCATTGGGCATAAGCTTGGGGCAAGGAGATGAGGTATAGAAGGTGGAGTTCTGTTGACTTTAAAGAGCACTTGAAAACACAGAGAGAAAACCAACTCAAATAAAAAGTCAAATATTGCAAATGTTTTTGTCAAACCACACTTTATCATGATATATCATCTTAAGTGTTGTGCCATGAAAATCAGGGTGTCACATCGACCCTCTATGTATGATATGGATAGGCCTCCATTTCACACACATTGCATGCAAAATTTTGTTTGAGATGTCATCGACACATATTCCCACAAATAATTCACGAAATCAACCCCCCACCCCACCCCCACCCCCACCACAAAACAAAAAATACTCATGAACGCGGTTTGTATCTCTCACACACACCCACGTAGGTGGGGTACGTGCACGAAGAGAAGAGGTGCATGCACGGCGCACGTACTCCCGTCTCTTTCCCAACCACACCCGCGTGGGTACACGGTGGAGCTCATTTCTGTATGAAAAAGGCAGCCCACATGGTAATTTGGCATGTGTACTAGTTGTCCACTTGGTGGAGGGAGGATCGTCTACCACGGGTGAACAAACAAATTGCGACTTGATGCATTATGTTAAATTAAAAAAAAGAGGCAAACCATGTGGAGCCTACCTTAGAGGCAAGGCTCTATACACTGGAGTACTTTTGATGTGTCCCGTCAACTCGCAGAACGAGGAGAAGCTTGCTTAGTACACCGTCTCCCCCGGCCACGGGCACGATGGCTCGCAGGATGAGGTGAAGCTTGCTCCTCCCTCGCCCATGCGCGTGGTGGCTCGCTGGACGAGGAGAAAAATTTACTACTCCCTCCGTTTACTCCTCGTCCCTACTACCTTGGTTATAGAGATTATATCATATTGTTTGGGATATATATGTCCTTAGTAGATTTCAATATGAACTACTAGTACATACTCCAAACACTAATGTATATAGACGTATTTTAGAGTGTACATTCACTCATTTTGCTCCGTATGTAGTAGCACTCTCCCTCGCCCCTCGACCCTCGCCCACGTGGTGGACGTGCAGCAATTCATTCGGTCTCATATAGCCAGAACGATATATACTGCACTACCATTATCGCTCGACTTCCCGAAGAGGCTAAGAGACAATCGCAAGGTTAATATTTTGGAGATGCCAAGCGCAAGGTTATAGGAGAACGAGTAGTAGGTGCCACGTCATTTATAAATAATTTTTTTTATTCAGTGGCACGTACGCAATATGATAGGTTCATATGGAGAGAAAAGGAAACTGCTCCACTATATACATATTCAGGACGGGCCAGCCTACACGGTTGCTTGCTGGGGTTGCTCTCTTCACACTCTCTCGCACAAAACGGCCGTGGCCACATCTCTAACATCCCGGCGGATCACGTCCGCTTGGGGAAGGGGTGGATGCTTAGTGTAGATGCGGTGTCCGTCGCCGACGGCGAAAACCCACTGTCGGCACGTCCCGATCAGTGGTCCCCGCCGTTCTCTCTCACAAAGCCGGTGAGGTTGCCTTCGTCCCTTGCTCACTACCGCGACGTGGGCAGTTGCCGCCTCCCGCCGCCCTCCTCAAGGTCGAGCTATGTCCCTCAGGTACAACTCCCTTTACAGCCGGCTTGCGCCACTGCTCCAGCTGCCCACATCACTCCCTGTGGATATTTCTCTACTTCTTTGCCCCGCACGTACCTCATACCTCTACTGGCTTCTACGTACTATATTTGTAATGAGTTTATGTCTCATCAACTAGTCCTAGTAATCTTATTCTAATCACGCTTCTTCAATTTCTTCGCCACAGGGATGCTCATCTCAATTTTGGTGAAACTGCACAAAATGATCTGATGGTCAAAAGGTTGCAAAGTTCATTTATCAGGAAGCTCGAACGTTGCCAGCAAATTGAAGCCTGGTCAGGGTTCACGGTTCAAGGGCTAGGGACTGCATGGATCGTTCCTTTCTTTAGATGCCTCTGTTCCAAAATAAGTGTCAACTTTAGTAGTAGTACAACTTTGTACTAAAGTTTGCACAAAGTTGAGACACTTATTTTGGAACGGAGGGAGTACATATTTGCTATGATCTGTCAATCATTGAGATGTAATAGCATGCATGTTAGTCTCCTTTGTATTTGATGAAATGTTGCAACGGGCAACCTTGGACGCAAGATACATGTAACAGGAGCTGGAAGCTTCATAGCATTGTACAAATTTAGCTCGCTGATAAATTACAGTACGTACTAGTACTATACTAGTACTTCCTCCGTTCCTAAATATAAGTCTTTGTAGAGATTTCACCACTAAGCACATGTGGATGTATATAGATGCATTTTAAGTGTAGATTCATTCATTTTGTTCCGTATGTAGTTCACCTAGTGGAATCTCTACAAAGACTTATCTACTAGTTATAGCTAGCCCCCACTACTAGGAATTCTCTATCCTCTCCTTGAGCCACATCATCAAAATTGACGTAGCCGTTAGATGAAGTAAATCAGTCATAATAGCCGTCTGATCTAGACGCTAAGAGGCTCAGCACTAAGCCACATGCAAGCATGCAGAAATACCGTGGCACATGCATGTGAGTGGGTTTTAAATCACATCAACATGTCTGCATGCAAGCATGCACCGGTAGCATGCATGTAAGTGAGCTTTTAAGTCCCATTAACATGTCAAAAAGAAAAATATAATCCCATTATGCAGTAGGAGTTGGCTGATCTTTTTTCCTTATGTGGGATGATGTAAATGATGATGGGAGTTTATTTAGCTTGTCTACCACATTTGTCATGCGGTTATAGATTTTTTTTAGTTCTATGAAATCGATAATTTTGCACAGAGAGATATACCGTTGTTCCGTGGCAATGAGCGGGGACTCATCTAGTAATATTTAGGAATGGAGGGAGTAATATGTGAAGAGTTAGGTGTCGCACGGTGATAGTGTGAGGTGGGCCATATAATCACTGAGCCTGCGTGTTTTCACTGCTCTTGCACTCCTCCGCTGTAAGAATGGAGAAAATTGTAATCTACTACCTCCTTTCGCCGAAAGCGTGGGACATCCAGCAGTCCTACCACCTCAGTAATAAAGACCAATGAGCCGTCAAATCACATAGACCCAGCAGTAAGTTGGACGGACGAAGCAACCATCACTCTTGCGCCAGTGAGAGGTCGCGTCCTCTCTGCCTAGGCATGAATGCGGCACCGATTCTTTGAAGCGGCGCTGACCATTTTGGGCGGGAAGCACGCGCGGGCGGTGGAGGGGCTTTGGGTGGGCCAGGCTGGTCAGGAGCGGGCATGGCAGCTGTCCGCGTGTCCCTACCGGACACGCCCGGAAACGAGAGGATGCACCAACTCTCGCGGCTAAAATCGTACACTACACACCATATCTCTGTAGGAGTAGGTCGATCTGTCGCACTCTCTAACACACACACACACACGCACGCACCTTGGTCCCGTTGCACCTTCTAACATGACTTATTACACCTAGACGGAGGGAGTAGTAAGTATACGAGATACGGTGGCACACTGACTTAAGTCGAATACAAGTGCCCAAAATTTGTGTGCATGTTATAATAAGGATTCACTTAAAATAGTACGTGAGCGAACAGAGGGATCAATTGGACAATGTTCCCGAGCAGTAGCGAGATGTGTGAGGTAGTAAGATACACCGCTGGCGCTTTTAATTTTTCTTCTTAATTTGTTTGTTTCACCCTCTGACTGGTGGGACCCAACATACTACGTGGAGAGAGGTAAGGTGACTAAGGCTGCATTATTTCTGCACCACTGTGGATAGTCTTACCACCGAAGCCACATGACACGATTATGATTGAAATCCTAATGACTCCCACACACACAAAAAAACACGGCATGCCTGTCACACGAATGCAGGAATGTATAAAAGGTTATTTTCCTCTCGTTGAACATAACGGGAGGGTTGTGTAGCTGGTTAGCCTGTTCACTCATCAAACTTGAGGTCTCGGGTTCGATAACTACACTTGAGCATAATTTTTGCCAGGAGGATTCTTTGACTGGTCAAAATGTTTTCTAGGGTTTGCACGCTTCACACTCTCTCCAGTATATATATACACGCTGGAGCCTTAGTGCTTGTAGTTGCTCTCTTCACACTCTCTCGCCCTCTCCCGCTGGATCCTCAGCGCTTGTAGTTGCTCTCTTCACACTCTCTCGCCCTCTCCAGACCTAAACAAGACTTCGTTGGCCTCTCTCTCCCCTCACTGCTGCTCAAAGAGCCGGCAGGATCCGTCCGCCAGGAAGGGAAGGAGGCTAAACATTGTCGCCGTCGGCGAGGGAGGGAATCCACTACCAGCACTGCTGTTCACTTTCCACCTAGCGGCGGCGCGGGAGGGCCTCCGACCCATCTTCGCCGCCGCCGTCCCGTCGCCCACCGAACTACGCCCCAAGAACCTTAAGGTATATTTTACTTACTCCACATGCATTGCTCTAGCTGCATGTATACCATGAATCTAGGATGTGGTTCAAAGAGGAAAGGAGTGGGGGAAAGTAGTGGGAAAAGTTGTATATAGCATGAATCTAGGACGTGGTTCAAAGAGGAAATGAAGGGGGAAAGTTGTATAGAATGAATCTAGGACGTGGTTCAAAGAGGAAAGGAATGGGGGAAAGTTGTAACGCATAAATCTAGGACGTGGTTCAAAGAGGAAAGGAAGGGGCGAAAGTACTAGTTCAAAAAGGAAAGGAAGGGACAAGGCTGTAGAGTTTGAGCAGGACTAGATTTGCTGCGCTCACATAGGGAAAGGTGTCTAAAGATAACAAAACTGGGACCAACACAAATATGCTCCTTGGTTGTTTGTTCTTTGTTGCAACAGACTGTGCATGACCACAGTACATCGGTAGATGCACATGGTGCTGGTGCGTCCACTATCCCGTGCATCTCATTAGCTGTTGTTAATCTATGGCCCTGTTTGGTTAAAAACTCCCTAGTCCCTACCTGCTTGGTTCCAGGGACTAAACATGGACTAGAGGTTATTAAATGACATGATAAAAGACCATGTTACCCCTAGTAATGAACTAATAGAAACAAGGTGTGATGCGTGGCAGGGGCAACTATTGGAAAAATTCCCAAAAAGACTCCCTCGGGGTCTTCTTTCTTTAGTCCCAAATGCCCACTTTTAGTCCCTAAAAGTCCCTCCTGTTTCGTATAGATGTGACTGACACGGAGTTTTTTTAGTCCCTACACCAAAATGTCCCTATAAACAAACACCCTCTAATAATGCCGCTGGAAAATTGATGCAATGCCACAGTTAAAAGCAAATTACATGTTTAACGAATTTTATTGTTAATATAATCTCTATGTTAATATTAATCAATGCCACCGTTTGAGAAATGCTACTGTCTTGCTTTCTTTCCCATTTAGATAAGGTAGATGCTTCTTTTTGTTGGCTTCTGTGTCATCCACCGTTATTGACCACTAATTGTTTCCTTTGCACCTCTGTGTAAACAGGGTTATCTACTTCATCTCGTTGCCATTGTGACCTTTTGTTGCACTGCACAAAACACTTTTGTTTTAAGAGTGTTTTGTGCAGTTCAACCAAAATGTCACACCGACAACATTGCTTGATTGCTTGATCTTAGTGGAACTGCACAAGAGGAGATCTTACTTCCTATCCGTTAAGGCGAATTTGGTTCAGATCTTCTTCTTGTGAGTTGTTTGAATTCTGCATCATGAGAGGTCAGTACTGGCCTTCTTTCACATGATTCTGCAGTGTGCTTTCATATGTTGTGCTACTTGTACGATAATGTTGCTTGATTTTAGTGAACTGCACAAATGGAGACAAGACTTCCAATCTGTATGTGCACTGTAATATCCCATTGAGGTAAGATAAGGATATTTTACAACTGCTAGCCTGTATTTTGCCACTTTCATCAGAAAATTAAGTTTAGTACTATACTTGTGCTCCCTAATTGACATGCCAAATCTTACATTGAAGGCAAAGCTTGTCTGTTATTGAACCAAGTGATGACGGGGAAGAACAGGCGGAAGAAAAACAAAAATCAACTCCCGGTGCTGTAATGAAGCACTTGAACTGTGATGACACAAGTAATGATATAGTTTTGCATCTTAATTTATTGCTATGGCTAGAACGAGCAATTGTTTTGCCACTGTTTTGATGCCATACGTAATTATCTCTACTTGTGCAAACAGGGATCTTCTTTGAAGATACCATATATTTTAGTGGAACTACACAAGAAGATGTTGGAAACGTTAAACTAATCGAGGAGTATATAGTAAGCATGGCCACCCCCGTAGATAGCAACAGATGGTTCCCGAGAAGTGCTTCATCTATATGCTCTACACAATCAGCCTCCTGACAAAGGTTGGTACTCGCCCACTGATTTCATCCATATGATTGAGCTTTGTCATCTCTATTGGTGTTGTGCTACTGTTTAGATACTGTCATGAAAATGTGGTATTGTTTTTGGGAAGTGCTTCATCTGTGTTGTTTTAAATATTTCCTTTCCTTTTTTTCGAGCAAACATGGATGCTAGCATTTAGTAGTCCTCTTGTATTTGCACAACAGGATCATCTTCCTCTGAAGAAGAATATGGAGTACGTGAAGTGACTAGTTCCGATTATGCCAGGATGAAGAAGCACTGTCTATCTTCTCATCAGAAGGAGCAGTTGATGGATGGTTACATTACTCCCCACAAGACCAAACTAACTTCAGCTCAGAAGGACTGACAAATCTCCATTTTTTTTGCTGTGATGTGCGAGTACAATGTTGTTCTAGGATTCTTTCTGGTGAGTTCCATTTTTCTAAAAGTGTGCTCTACATGGACCATGTATGTGCCTGTTGAAACTGTCAATTCATAGTACAGTTTGCTTTATACTAATCACTTTTTTGTATTTGTGCAAACAGGGGTGCTCAGCTTGATTTCAACGGGAACTGCACAAAATGTTCATGAATACATCCAATCATTCATTTCCACCAGAAGAAAGGAGGTGCCCATAAGTTCAAGGTGTTGCAACATATAAGGGAGAAATCATACAAGCTACACGCGAATTTGGTTGATTTTGGTGGAACTGCACCAAAAGAACAGCTGGTTTATTTAGCATGAGTTGCCATGTCAATGTCCGAACTGATGTCAAACCCTGCCCATTCCACAATCGTAGGCATTTGATATTTGGGAATGGGACAACCTTGTCAAATTTTGCTCATTGATTTTAGCAAGATATGCATTTGATATTTTCGAATGGGACCCCCTTTGCTATCAGCAGCGGCAATCAATTTTTTCTTTATTCTTTAGTTGTGAAGTAAATATTGCCTCTGATATGTGAGTCGCCGAGATGCATAATCATCGATTGTTTTGAATGTTCTCTATGAATTGCCAGGCCTGTGCGTTTGATTGCATTGTACAGAAACGCTAAAAAGCTGCTCAAACTCTTTGTACTCCTTCTGTTCCTTTTTACTTCGCACATTGTGAAAGTGCATACTTTTTGTATAAGATTGGTCAAAGTAGAGATACTTTGACTATAGACAAAACTTGTATGCAGACTAGAAAGGACCGGAGGGAGTACATGTGAAACTGCTGCAAACGTGGTGATCACCCTAGGAATAATTCTAGTACGTATTGTTTTGCATGTTCATCCAATGCCAGTGATACAGGAATTCGAACTAATCAAAATAAATTCATTCGTACATGGTCGGATTTCATATAAACATGCCGGATTTCATTACATTTCATACATTCTTCAACTAAAAAGGGGTGTTTGTGGCCGCATGCATCTCCCAGATGTAGAGGCCGGGGGTCATCCTCCTTTTTGAAAAAAATAAATAAAAAGGGGTGCGCTGGAGGTATAATTAATTAACCGAAGCTACCCACCTGTGTCCCACTGAGCCGAACAGAAGCTTCAGTGACTTAACTACAGGTGCAGTTGCGTAACTGACATGTGGTCTGTTGGGCCCACGTGTCAGTCAGCCAACTGCACCAGCAGTTAAGTAGAAGCAGCGTTCTTCTCCAGCGCAGCTCTCCGACTCCACATCGCCGCCAAGAAGCTAACCTGCCGTCAATGGTCAACCCGCCTAGCTTGGCTTTTACCGGAGGGTAGTAGCGGTGGCCTTACTTGGACCCGAGCAGCGACCTACCGTGTTCTACTCTTCCTCGTTATCTGTGTGGCGCGGCCTCGTTGGCAACGGGGCGGGGCCTCGGCGGAGCCGGCGATGCCTCTGTCTCGTTGCCGGCGGGCGGTGCCTCAGCGGAGCGGTGGAAATCCTCCCCCATGTTGCTGGCGCGGTGGGGCCTCGGCTGAGCCGGCGATGTCCTCTGCCTCGTTGTTGGCGGGGCGGGGCCTCAGCAGAGCCGGCGGTGTCCTCTGCCTCGTTGTTGGCGCCGTGGGGCCTCAGCGGAGCCGGCGGTGTCCTCTGCCTCGTTGTTGGCACCGCGGGGTGTCGACGGAGCAGGGCGTCATCGACGCCAGCGGAGCAGGGACTCGTCGGAGCCGGCATTGTCCTCTGCCTCGTCCTTGGTCTTGCCAAACAGCGCCTCACCCGCTTCATCGCCCTCTTTGCTAGCCTCTTTGTAGGCGGCCGCAGCCTCCGCCACGCGCATGCGGTACCGCCAGCGCTCGAGGCGGCCCTTGCAGGTGGAGCGGTACGAGTCGAGCAGCGACTCCTGCTCCGCCCGCTCCGCGGCGATCTGCTCCTTCGCCTGCAGGTGCTCCTGGAGAAGATGGTGGTTGTAGGCGGTGTCGGCCTGCGCCTCCCGGAACTGCTCCTCACGCATCTGCCTCACCATGTCCATATATTGGACACGGGCCTCGCCGATGGTTATGGTGCAATGCACCGGCGAGGATGGCGCGGAGGAGGGGGTTGGCGCTGGATTATCGACTACCATGTTCTCCATTGGGACGTCGTCGTCCTCCGGCTGCCTGCCGGCCAGCCGGTCGGCAGCAATGGCTGCTATCTCCTTGTGGTCCGTCGTCCGTCCGTCCCAAAGAGCGCTGGAGCGCGAGGAAACCATGGTGGGCAGTAGTGGTGTGGACAGGAGAAAGGCAACGGATGCGGATGACTACGGCTATGGCCGGCGCAGCAGTTTATATAGCAATGGTGGGCGGGCAGAGGGACGGACGTGTGACGCCGGAGTAGCTACCTCGGCAACCGCGTATCATTAATGTGTGTGGCAGATGGACGGACGGACGGCACTTGTGTCGTTTGAAGGCGGAGCAATCACGTGCACCGGGAAGCGGGGCGGCCGGCGCTGACTGTTTTGGGCGGAAAGCGCGCGCGGGCGAGGAGATCACTTTACTTGGATAGGATTACAATGGGGACCCACCAGGTCCATAGCCTCACGTACGCAAGTGCCTCCTTATATATATATATATATATATATATATATATATATATATATATATATATATATATATATATATATATATAGGGTGGGTCTATTATGATAACACCCTTAAGACCCTTATTCTGCACACCAAAACGCTTATTCTGCTAACACCTCCTGACCCGCACCTACAGACAAAGGCAACGAATCCACCGGTCACCCCCTACACACGCGCGACTCCCGGCCCCGATCCCCTCCACCTTCGCCCGACACACCCCCACCTACCTCCCATGCCCGGCGTGCCAGCCACCCCCTCCCACCGGCCGCCGCCGTGCCCCCACCCCTCTACCTTTCTCCGACCACCACCCCTTGGTGCTGCACCTTCCCCCAACCCCACGCCCCACCTTCTACGTCAGCCGCCACCCTCCCCCTCTTTCTCCAGTGCCACCCACGGAAATGACGAGATCCACCGCCACCGAGCCCCGGCGCGGCCTGAACCACCGGATCCGGCCACCTCGGCCCCCGGCGCGGCCTCAACCGCCGGATCCGGCCACCATCGGCCCACTACGCGGCATTCAACCACCGGGATTTCGGCCGCCGCCGGCCCCCGATGCGCCCACGCCTCCCATGCCGATGGGCCCTCCCGTCGATGGATCCGACCCTACAGGCCACGACGACACCACTGCCGCATGCTTCGGCGAGATCCGCGCAAGCCAACGCGCTACTTTGTCGGTGAGGGCCGCCGCGCTGGCTAGCGTCCACCTTCTAGTGGCGCCACTCCCACTCCAGCGTCGTCGTCCCCGCCGGGCCCAGCGTCGGCTAGCCACCGGATCCGCGTCGCCGTCCCTATCGGTCCTCACGTCAGGCTAGCCACCGGATCTGCGTCACCGTCCCTGTCGGGCCCCACGTCAGCTAGCCGCCGGATCCGCCTCGCCGCCCTCCATCAACCACCATCCACCGAATCCGGCGAGGTAGGGTGTCACAACCCTAGAATTTGATTGCAATTAGTTTCATAAGCATCCATGCATCATGCCTTTATTGTTTGAAATTTGAAATGGGGAATGACCAAACCCTAGCACTAAATGAATTCAAATAGGCTCAAATAAAATCACTTCCAATAAACCCAAAGTGACTTCAGGAAAAGTCCATAATTTTTGAAACTGGTGAAAACCTCTGACAAAAATTGGTGCATATTTTCCCTAGTTCATTTCAGGTTTTTGGATTAAATCATAAGTATTTGAATTGGAGCATTTAATGCCTATAAATATTTTAAATGCTTCAATACTTCTGAAAACAATTGGGGGCTGTTGGAAATAATTCAAATGGTGCCCACAATTTTCTCCAGGATTTTACAAAATGAGTTAGTATTTATACTAATTCAAACAGATCAAAATAAATAGAAAAACAGAAATAAAAGACAGAGGAGAGAAACCTTACCTGGACTTACCTCTGCAGCCCACCTGGCGGCCCAAGTGGCCGGCCCAGCCCACCACCGCCTCCTTCTCTGACGTCTTCCTCCTCTGCCAGAAGGACGGGCGCGTGCCCGACGCACGCGCACCGCAGTGCGGCCACCTCCACCCTGCCTGGCTGCCCCCTCGTCGCTCTGGACCCTCCCCGCGACACCACGCAACCTCCCCTACCCCCTCGAGCTTTCTCCCATGCCTCTCCCCTCCCCTGGTCCTCTCTCCCTCTCGCGCCGAGCACCACCATCGCCGCCGCCCACTGTCCCCGTGGCCACCGAGCTTCCCTCGCCTCTCCGAGCAGACCACAGGCTCCGCCTCCATCTTCCGCGTCCCTCTGTCAGCTCGCACGACGCCGGACGCCCTGCCTCGCCCTATACCCTGCCATCCTCGTCGTCTCTGCCCCGAGATTGCCGGCGGCTGCACGACCTCATCAGCACCTCCCCGAGCCCGCCGTTCGCCTCGTCGCCACCGCAGTGAGCTCCTGCCCCTGTTCCCCTTCTCCGCTCCCTCTCTCGCACATCGTAGCTGCTGCACCGAGCTCACCCGCATCCGCCGCCGCCTGTGCTCACCGCCGGCGTGACTCCGGCCACACAACGGCTCAGCCGTCACGTCCATCTTGCTCACCGCGCCACGTAGAGCACGTAGGAGCTAACCCCACGCCTCCACGGCCATCGTAGCGACGACCCCGAACTCACCCAAGCTCCGGCAGCCGTCGAAGTCGTCGCCGGCGACGCTTCCGGCCATCTCGGGTCCAACCACCACCACCACTCGATGCGGGGGAGAGCCCGCATCACGTAGATGGCCTCCGCCGTACCTTTGGTCACCGGAGCGCGAATCCCGCGCTGCCCCGCCGCGTCTGGTCGTCGCTGGCGGCTAAACGTCGGCGAGTTGACCCCGTTTGACCCTGGTTGACTCTGTGTGGGCCCAGGTTGACTCCCCCTGACTCAATGACAGGTGGGGCCCGTCCTTTAATTAAATTGGTTTAAGTGCTAACTAAAACTAGTTAGGCTAATTACACTGACACGCGGGACCCACTGGTCAGTTTGACCTGGACCGCGCCCGTGACCGCTGACATCACAATGATGTCATGCCGATGCAGTAACTCATTTTCTGGATTTATTCTTTTATAGGAAATTCCAGAAATTGTTGCAAACTTCAAAAATTCATAGAAATTAATCTGTAACTCCAAATGCAAAGATTTATATATGAAAAATGATCAGAAAAATCCAATCTATCCATCTGCACTAGTTTCATGCATGTTAGAGCAACTTAACCCTGCTGTTTAGATGAAATAAGTTAATGCACCTTTATGACTTCATATAATGGGTTTGCATTTGAATCTTTGGTTCAAATGAACTCATTTCAATCTGTTCTAGCTTGCATTAGCCCAAAACACATTCATATTTCCATGTCATAGCATGCATCATATTGTGCATTGCATTGATCGTGTTTCTTCTCTGTTTGTCGGTGTTGTTCCCCCTCGATAGACGTTGTACCGACGTTGTGATCATTGACACTGATGAAGACTCAATGCTATCTTCAGAAGTGCCAGGCAAGCAAAACCCCCTTGTTCATTCCGATACAATCCCACTCTCTCGCCCTGCTCTCTTTTACTGCATTAGGACAACAACGATTCATCTGTTACTTGCTGCGGTAGTTGAACCCCTTTATCCTCTGCATGACCTGTCATTGCCATAGTAAATAGATGAAACCCACTAGCATGAGTAGGAGTTGTTTGAGCCCTGTTGTGCCTACTCATTCATGTTTGTTTGTCATGCCTGCTATTGCTTAGAGTTGAGTCAGGTCTGATTCATCGGAAATGAATCAGAGGTGTGTGAACATGTCCTACTGTGTGTGAGCTAAGTGTGTGAACACGATTTGGTAAAGGTATCGGTGAGAGGCCATGTAGGAGTACATGGTGGGTTGTCTCATTGAAGCCGTCCTTAGGAACTGAGTTCTGTGTTTGTGATCCATGATTCAGCTACTACCATGCATTGGGCCCTGAAATATGACCCCGCTCGACTTCTTATTCACCCTTGTCCTCTGTCCAGGAGTTGCAAGTAGTTTCTGGTGTTTGTAGTATGCTGGAGGCCGTGCGCAGTGATGACCGTAGGGGTGAGCTATGATGCGGTAGGCACGTGGCCGGGTAAACCGGGCGCCCGTTTGGTGTCACGGAACCCTGTTCACATCGTTTGGGGCTGTGAGCGAAACTTCGGCCGGATCTCCTCATTGATGGAACCCGAATAGGCGATAAACCTGGACTAGAGACTTGAGTGTTTAGGTAGGTCGTGGTCTACACCCACGTCGGCTTTCGCTTGAAGTCTGCCGAGCACGTGTCGTGTGCAGACGCTAAGTGGTGGAAACATGTATGAAGAAGTACACCCCTGCAGGGTTAACATCATCTATTCGAATAGCCGTGTCCGTGGTAAAGGACTTCTGGGTTGCCTATAACAGTTCATAGACAAGTGAAAGTGGATACTCTAAAATGCGCAAGATAAGTGTGAGTGCTATGGATGGCGTTCTCGTAGGGAGACGGGAGCGGATCCATAGAGGTGTATTGGTTGGTGAATATGTGGACTCGTGTGCGCCACCTCAAAAGAGTTACTTGCAGTCATAGTTTAGGATAGCCACTGAGTCAAAGCTGGCTTGCTGCAGTTAAACCCCACCACCCCCTTTGTTGATAATGATGCATATGTAGTTAGTTCTGATGTAAGTCTTGCTGGGTACATTTGTACTCACGTTTGCCTATTTTATGTTTTTGCAGAGAGACTTCAGTCTCGCTAGTAGTTCCACGTGGACTTCGATGTTTAGCTTGTTACCTCAGCTACGATCTTGTGCCTCGGCAGGATCTGGTAGATAGTCAGGCTTCTAAGCCTTTTTCATTTGTAGATGTCTGTACTCAGACATATTAGCTTCCGCTTGTGCTTGATTTGTATGCTCTGAATGTTGGGTCATGAGACCCCTGTTTGTAATATCTCGCTCCTCGGAGCCTAATGAATAAATACTTGAGTCGTAGAGTCATGTGGTGATGCCATGTTGTATTTGCGCATATCGAGCATATTGTGTGTATGTTATTGAAATGCTTGGTATGTGTGGGATCTGACTATCTAGTTGTTTATCTTTAGTAGCCTCTCTTACTGGGAAATGTCTCATAGTGTTTCCACTAACCCATGGTAGCTTGCTACTGCTCCGAAACACTTAGGCTGGTCGGCATGTGTCCTTCTCTGTTCCTGTGTCTGTCCCTTCGGGGAAATGTCATGCGTTGAGTACCGGAGTCCTGTTAGCCCGCTACAGCCCGGTTTACCGGAGTCCTGCTAGCCCAGTGCTACAGCCCGGAACTCACTCGCTGATGACCGACACGTTCGATGTTGGGTCATGGATGCCTGTCCCTGTAAGTTTGTGCCACTTTGGGTTTACGACTAGCCATGTCAGCCCGGGCTCCTTACCATATGGATGCTAGCGACACTATCATATATGTGTGCCAAAAGGCGCAAACGGTCCCGGGCAAAGGTAAGGCGACACCCGTGGGAATACCGTGCGTGAGGCCGCAAAGTGATATGAGGTGTTACATGCTAGATCGATGTGGCATTGAGTCGGGGTCCTGACAGCTTTGGTATCAGAGCCTGACTGCCTGTAGGATTACCAAGCCAAACGGGTCGAAGTTGTGTCTGGAAATGCTTTAGTTATGTAAGGGAATTGATTGTGGGATGGAACGTAAGGCTCTTTTTACTCCTTATACATCATGGCCTTCTAATCTGAGTCATCCTCTTCTCTTCTACGGGGATTAAGAACTAGGCCTTCTCATCTATCTATCAGGATGACGTGTTACCAATCCTTAGACTTATAGAATTATTAGTTTCAAATCTCAACTCAGTTTTACTACTTCTGTATGTTCATAACTGTTGATCTTGAAAACCTTGATATTGTGTTTCTGAGTGGTTATGCCACCATTTTTGTAGCATGTCTCCAATCATTTTGAGCATTTACAGCCGTTATGCTGTCCGAGTCATCCCAGGTTTCTAAATAGTCTGATGCGTTTGCAAATCCTTTCTTTCCGTTCCCGATGTCCTTTATGGTCAGGATAAGCACACTAACCGGTGCGTTGAGGTAATTTATTGCCTTGACATATATGTTGGATCTATTATTATGACCCTAGGTGTTTTTGGGAGTCACCTAGTAATCTAGCAATGTTTAGTGTTCCCAGTGTGAAGATTCTGGCCATCATTCTCGAAAGCATCTCGTGATGCTACTTAGGAGTAGGTATTCTATTCCTGGGTTCTTGAACCCAAGATTCACCCTTACTTACCTCATGTTGATAGTGTTTGCTCGTTCCTTTAGGTTATTAGTAACCTTTGCATTATTCCTCGTGGTCCGTGGTATTTCCTTCTTCCAAAAACTATGAACCGCTTATGGCAGAAGTTTGTTGGACCAAAAGATCACAACAGGAGTGCTCGTGATGAGTTCTCCATTTTATATTGTGACTCTGTCAGTTCTACCTTTCTGCATGGATTATCCGGAAGAAATTTGTTGAACTTGGTTCGACATACTAATCTATGCATCCACAACTCAGAAAATCATATGTTCCTTTGAGTTGTCCCTCTCTAGTTGTTTTCTGACCTCCATCTATCAATTGATAGTTAGGAGTAATTGTGCATTCGTGTTATTGATGCTTATTATTCTTGTGGTCCATCAAGCCATTCTATTCAGGATGACTACGAGAAACAAACTCCAGTACCTCATCCATATCCAGGATTGGGTCAAAGCAATTGTACTTCGCAGATCAAAATACTAATCCAGCTTTTGATTCTGTTCCACCCCGAAGTATTGCCCTCTTTATGTCAGGACTGTCATGAGAATTGCACCATTTCTCATGAATTCTTGACATAGTGATACTTCTCGCCATCATTGTTCACTCCTCGGTTTCCGTGTTATTGTAACCGGAATGCCGACAAGTGAATCGTGATGTGTGAAATCAATACTGCTAGCAACTCTGTTGCTTAGTAGTTAAAGGACAATAACCTCACCCTTAGCGTGTTGATTTCTGAATCATCACCCTAAGTATGATTGTGCAACCTAGTCCTTATTTCCGGTGCACTCTCCGATCAATGAGTTAGGATCTTGTCAAACCCTCGCTCTTTTGATCATATCTTCTTGCCCTGAAAAGCAAGATTGTTCTCGAGCTTAGAAACATAGCGGTGGTTCGTGATTTTCCGAATATCTTCTCGGAAGTATTACCAGGTTGTCACCTGACCGCTATGTTGAGTTCGTGATCAAGATGGTTTCTTATAAACCATCCCCTTTCTCCAAGAATCCGTGTTGGATATCCCTGAGCTAGTTGGTTGAGCTAGACAACAACCTGGAGAGTTGGAAGATAAAAGCTTACCTAACCTAGTTCGTTTCAAAGGGATATCCTAGTGTTGGTGTGTTAGTTGAAGAAAGATGATATCCCCATCGATTGGTCCTCGTGATCAGTTGTTGGATCTATTGCGTTGTCAAAACTTTGACTTGAGTATGGGCTATTGTCAAGTCATATCAGAACCAATGATGTGCGTAATGTTGTCTTACTCGTGGTTGATACCTCGGGCATACACACCATTACATCCTTTTGTCTGACCAATGCTATCACCGTGTTCACCTAATTATGGAATTCCATTTATATGGAAACCAGGATGAACTGTTGTTGAGCCCATCGACAACATCCTTATCTTCTCCATAATCTTATTGAACATTAAGCTAGTATTGGAAACTTTTGAAAGCATTTCTTCATGCTAGCTCATGAAGCATATGTTCGGATGAAAGAAGTGACTCTCTCTAACTCATGTGCATTTGATGCAAGTTGCCGCCGTGGGTTCGAGAAAGTTAGTTTTTGCTTCCTCTGGAATCGTCCCAAGTTAGTCACGCATGTGCGAAGTACTCTATGGTTTGATAGGTTGGCCGCCTCCATTCTATATGTGTTTCCTAGCACACCAAGCCACTGATTAACTTGTTCAAGGAGAAGAAGTTCCTTCTTAAGAGCATGCCTTATGCAAGGACTTCGATATCCTCGATGATGATTTCCCACCTGAACTCGGTAGCGTTTTATTATAAGACTACCACGTGGTCATGCTTGTCTGAGACAGCGTGTTCACATGTATGTAGCAGAACCAGCTCATGTTTTGGAGCTTACTACCGTAGTTCATTCTCCGAGAATCTCGCAACGTCATCTCGTCGATTTGTGTTGCAAACTTTCATTTTACTTTCTAGACTCGATGAGTCTAGATTATTCTGACACCAACCAGATCTGAATCTCAGGCAGATATGATGGTTGGAACGTTTCCCAAGAATTATATTATTGGTCTCTCTGTAACCCGGTAAAGTGGATGTCGTGGCCAACACACCCAGCCGGAAGACCTGTTATTGTAATATCTTGATTGAAGAAGTTGGCCACCTCTCCATAAGGACTTCGTAGGAATTATTCCCTATTTGTGTGCCTTATGATTTTTGTGCTCCTGAAGTCCGACCTGTTACTTGATGTTCTAGATATCAAACCATATCTATGAATGGGATACGCTGGTACATCAAGGAGAACATTAGAAGCGGAGTGCTAAATGTCTCTCGGTCGATCATCCAGATTTAGTCCCTTGGCCCTGCTAAGGTGAAATCTGAGAAAGTGTTGTCTTCCTTTGTATCTACATCATCCATCGCTATTCATCATGGTAGTATATTGTGTTGTCAGCACCCTTGACATGGATGTTGGTAAAACCTTGATGATTATGGAAATGCTCAAGTTCTTGAGAGCACGCACAAGCGCTAGGTGCTGTCATTGGCACTAACTAGGATTGCTCTCAATTTCCTCGGTTATTCTATAACTTTTCAAACAGTGGACTCACCCTCTACTGTTGAGCTTCTCCCTAGTTACTAAAATCATCCCTTATGTTGTTTTCAACAAGGTAATCCACATCATCCATTCTGGCCCGAGAATGTCATTCTATCGGACTCCTTCAAATGATCAACTGTGAATTGCCTTAGGCTGGTATAAAGAGTTTCAATGATCTCTAAATCAAAGGTAATTATTTTTGCCACTTAAGGGGATATTTCTACGAGTCACCTTCCCTATGTGCATCGTTATGGTATCATGGCAACTCAACTGCTCGCTACGTTGACAACCATTCACCACCCTCTTAAGTGTGGAATTATTGTCTACCTAGTGAACCCTCGTCATTTGTTCCACTCCATTCCTCTAGATGTGTGCTTCGTGTCTCAGCTCAAGAGATGTTGCTATGTCTCATTCCGCGAGTTGATCATCGGTTGTTCGATCTTCGAGAAGATGGATCCTTCTGGAGTATTCCCTTTCCTCTCATTGTCATGTTAGTTGGAGTTCTCAGAGCAAGACATCAAGACAAAGATGGTGATCGTGTCAACGTTCTTATGAAGTGCAACCTGGATCGTGAAGACCGTGTTAGCTTAGTGCCCCCCCCCCTTTGTCTTCTTACCTCACGTCTTGAATCTCGGGACGAGATTCTTGTTTAGTGGGGGTGAGTTGTCACAGCCCTAGAATTTGATTGCAATTAGTTTCATAAGCATCCATGCATCGTGTCTCTATTGTTTGAAATTTGAAATGGGGAATGACCAAACCCTAGCACTAAATGAATTCAAATAGGCTCAAATAAAATCACTTCCAATAAACCCAAAGTGACTTCAGGAAAAGTCCATAATTTTTGAAACTGGTGAAAACCTCTGACAAAAATTGGTGCATATTTTCCCTAGTTCATTTCCGGTTTTTGGATTAAATCATAAGTATTTGAATTGGAGCATTTAATGCCTATAAATATTTTAAATGCTTCAATACTTCTGAAAACAATTGGGGGCTGTTGGAAATAATTCAAATGGTGCCCACAATTTTCTCCAGGATTTTACAAAATGAGTTAGTATTTTTACTAATTCAAAAGAGATCAAAATAAATAGAAAAACAGAAATAAAAGACAGAGGAGAGAAACCTTACCTGGAGTTACCTCTGCAGCCCACCTGGCGGCCCAAGTGGCCGGCCCAGCCCACCACCGCCTCCTTCTCTGTCGTCTTCCTCCTCTGCCAGAAGGACGGGCGCGTGCCCGACGCGCGCGCACCGCAGTGCGGCCACCTCCACCCTGCCTGGCTGCCCCCTCATCGCTCTGGACCCTCCCCGCGACACCACGCAACCTTCCCGACCCCCTCGAGCTTTCTCCCGTGCCTCTCCCCTCCCCTGGTCCTCTCTCCCTCTCGCGCCGAGCACCACCGTCGCCGCCGCCCACTGTCCCCATGGCCACCGAGCTTCCCTCGCCTCTCCGAGCAGACCACAGGCTCCGCCTCCATCTTCCGCGTCCCTCTGTCAGCTCGCACGACGCCGGACGCCCTGCCTCGCCCTATACCCCGCCATCCTCGTCGTCTCTGCCCCAAGATCGCCGGCGGCCGCACGACCTCATCAGCACCTCCCCGAGCCCGTCGTTCGCCTCATCGCCACCGCAGTGAGCTCCTGCCCCTGTTCCCCTTCTCCGCTCCCTCTCTCGCACACCGTAGCTGTTGCACCGAGCTCACCCGCACCCGCCGCCGCCTGTGCTCACCGCCGGCGTGACTCCGGCCACGCAACGGCTCAGCCATCACGTCCATCTTGCTCACCGTGCCATGTAGAGCACGTAGGAGCTAACCCCACGCCTCCACGGCCGTCGTAGTGACGACCCCGAACTCACCTGAGCTCCGGCAGCCGTCAAAGTCGTCGTCGGCGACGCTTCCGGCCATCTCTGGTCCAACCACCACCACCACTCGATGCGGGGGAGATCCCGCATCACGTAGATGGCCTCCGCCGTACCTTTGGTCATCGGAGCGCGAATCCCGCGCTGCCCCGCCGCGTCTGGTTGTCGCTGGCGGCTAAACGCCGGCGAGTTGACCCCGTTTGACCCTGGTTGACTCCGTGTGGGCCCAGGTTGACTCCCCCTGACTCAATGACAGGTGGGGCCCGTCCTTTAATTAAATTGGTTTAAGTGCTAACTAAAACTAGTTAGGCTAATTACACTGACACGCGGGACCCACTGGTCAGTTTGACCTGGACCGCGCCCGTTGACCGCTGACATCACAGTGACGTCATGCCGATGCAGTAACTCATTTTCTGGATTTATTCTTTTACAGGAAATTCCAGAAATTGTTGCAAACTTAAAAAATTCATAGAAATTAATCTGTAACTCCAAATGCAAAGATTTATATATGAAAAATGATCAGAAAAATCTAATCTATCCATCTGCACTAGTTTCATGCATGTTAGAGCAACTTAACCCTGCTGTTTAGATGAAATAAGTTAATGGACCTTTATGACTTCATATAATGGGTTTGCATTTGAATCTTTGGTTCAAATGAACTCATTTCAATCTGTTCTAGCTTGCATTAGCCCAAAACACATTCATATTGCCATGTCATAGCATGCATCATATTGTGCATTGCATTGATCGTGTTTCTTCTCTGTTTGTCGGTGTTGTTCCCCCTCGATAGACGTTGTACCGACGTTGTGATCGTTGACACTGATGAAGACTCAATGCTATCTTCAGAAGTGCCAGGCAAGCAAAACCCCCTTGTTCATTCCGATACAATCCCACTCTCTCACCCTGCTCTCTTTTACTGCATTAGGACAACAACGATTCATCTGTTACTTGCTGCGGTAGTTGAACCCCTTTATCCTCTACATGACCTGTCATTGCCACAGTAAATAGATGAAACCCACTAGCATGAGTAGGAGTTGTTTGAGCCCTGTTGTGCCTACTCATTCATGTTTGTTTGTCATGCCTGCTATTGCTTAGAGTTGAGTCAGGTCTGATTCATCGGAAATGAATCAGAGGTGTGTGAACATGTCCTACTATGTGTGAGCTAAGTGTGTGAACACGATTTGGTAAAGGTATCGGTGAGAGGCCATGTAGGAGTACATGGTGGGTTGTCTCATTGAAGCCGTCCTTAGGAACTGAGTTCTGTGTTTGTGATCCATGATTCAGCTACTACCATGCATTGGGCCCTGAAATATGACCCCGCTCGACTTCTTATTCACCCTTGTCCTCTGTCCAGGAGTTGCAAGTAGTTTCTGGTGTTTGTAGTATGCTGGAGGCCGTGCACAGTGCTGACCGTAGGGGTGGGCTGTGATGCGGTAGGCACGTGGCCGGGTAAACCGGGCGCCCGTTTGGTGTCACGGAACCCTGTTCACATCATTTGGGGCTGTGAGCGAAACTTCGGCCGGATCTCCTCATGGATGGAACCCGAATAGGCGATAAACCTGGACTAGAGACTTGAGTGTTTAGGTAGGTCGTGGTCTACACCCACGTCGGCTTTCGCTTGAAGTCTGCCGAGCACGTGTCGTGTGCAGACGCTAAGTGGTGGAAACATGTATGAAGATACACCCCTGCAGGGTTAACATCATCTATTCGAATAGCCGTGTCCGCGGTAAAGGACTTCTGGGTTGCCTATAACAGTTCATAGACAAGTGAAAGTGGATACTCTAAAATGCGCAAGATAAGTGTGAGTGCTATGGATGGCGTTCTCGTAGGGAGACGGGAGCGGATCCATAGTGGTGTATTGGTTGGTGAATATGTGGACTCGTGTGCGCCACCTCAAAAGAGTTACTTGCAGTCGTAGTTTAGGATAGCCACTGAGTCAAAGCTGGCTTGCTGCAGTTAAACCCCACCACCCCCTTTGTTGATAATGATGCATATGTAGTTAGTTCTGATGTAAGTCTTGATGGGTACAATTGTACTCACGTTTGCCTATTTTATGTTTTTGCAGAGAGACTTCAGTCTTGCTAGTAGTTCCACGTGGACTTCGACGTTTAGCTTGTTACCTCAGCTACGATCTTGTGCCTCGGCAGGATCTGGTAAATAGTCAGGCTTCTAAGCCTTTTTCATTTGTAGATGTCTGTACTCAGACATATTAGCTTCCGCTTGTGCTTGATTTGTATGCTCTGAATGTTGGGTCATGAGACCCCTGTTTGTAATATCTCGCTCCTCGGAGCCTAATGAATAAATACTTGAGTCGTAGAGTCATGTTGTGATGCCATGTTGTATTTGCGCATATCGAGCATATTGTGTGTATGTTATTGAAATGCTTGGTATGTGTGGGATCTGACTATCTAGTTGTTTATCTTTAGTAGCCTCTCTTACCTGGAAATGTCTCCTAGTGTTTCCACTGAGCCATGGTAGCTTGCTACTGCTCCGAAACACTTAGGCTGGTCGGCATGTGTCCTTCTTCGTTCCTGTGTCTGTCCCTTTGGGGAAATGTCATGCGTTGAGTACCGGAGTCCTGTTAGCCCGCTACAGCCCGGTTTACCGGAGTCCTGCTAGCCGAGTGCTACAGCCCGGAACTCACTCGCTGATGACCGACACGTTCGATGTTGGGTCATGGATGCCTATCCCTGTAAGTCTGTGCCACTTTGGGTTTACGACTAGCCATGTCAGCCCGGGCTCCTTATCATATGGATGCTAGCGACACTATCATATACGTGTGCTAAAAGGGGCAAACGGTCCCGGGCAAAGGTAAGGCGACACCCGTGGGAATATCGTGCGTGAGGCCACAAAGTGATATGAGGTGTTACATGCTAGATCGATGTGGCATTGAGTCAGGGTCCTGACAGCTTTGGTATCAGAGCCTGACTGCCTGTAGGATTACCAAGCCAAACTGGTCGAAGTTGTGTCTAGAAATGCTTTAGTTATGTAAGGGAATTGATTGTGGGATGGAACGTAAGGCTCTTTTTACTCCTTATACCTCATGGTTTTCTGATCTGAGTCATCCTCTTCTCTTCTACGGGGATTAAGAACTAGGCCTTCTCATCTATCTATCAGGATGACGTGTTACTAATCCTTCGACTTATAGAATTATTAGTTTCAAATCTCAGCTCAGTTTTACTACTTCTGTATGTTCATAACTGTTGATCTTGAAAACCTTGATATTGTGCTTCTGAGTGGTTATGCCACCATTTTTGTAGCATGTCTCCAATTATTTTGAGCATTTACAGCCGTTATGCTGTCCAAGTCATCCCAGGTTTCTAAATAGTCTGATGCGTTTGCAAATCCTTTCTTTCCGTTCCCGATGTCCTTTATGGTCAGGATAAGCACACTAACCGGTGCGTTTAGGTAATTTATTGCCTTGACATATATGTTGGATCTATTATTATGACCCTAGGTGTTTTTGGGAGTCACCTAGTAATCTAGCAATGTTTAGTGTTCCCAGTGTGAAGATTCTGGCCATCATTCTCGAAAGCATCTCGTGATGCTACTTAGGAGTAGGTATTCTATTCCTGGGTTCTTGAACCCGAGATTCACCCTTACTTACCTCATGTTGATAGTGTTTGCTCGTTCCTTTAGGTTATTAGTAACCTTTGCATTATTCCTCGTGGTCCGTGGTATTTCCTTCTTCCAAAAACTATGAACCGCTTATGGCAGAAGTTTGTTGGACCAAAAGATCACAACAGGAGTGCTCGTGATGAGTTCTCCATTTTATATTGTGACTCTGTCAGTTCTACCTTTCTGCATGGATTATCCGGAAGAAATTTGTTGAGCTTGGTTCGACATACTAATCGTTTGTTGGACCAAAAGATCACAACAGGAGTTCTCGTGATGAGTTCTCCATTTTATATTGTGACTCTGTCAGTTCTACCTTTCTGCATGGATTATCCGGAAGAAATTTGTTGAACTTGGTTCAACATACTAATCTATGCATCCACAACTCAGAAAATCATATGTTCCTTTGAGTTGTCCCTCTCTAGTTGTTTTCTGACCTCCATCTATTAATTGATAGTTAGGAGTAATTGTGCATTCGTGTTATCGATGCTTATTATTCTTGTGGTCCATCAAGCCATTCTATTCAGGATGACTACGAGAAACAAACTCCAGTACCTCATCCATATCCAGGATTGGGTCAAAGCAATTGTACTTCGCAGATCAAAATACTAATCCAGCTTTTGATTCTGTTCCACCCCGAAGTATTGCCATCTTTATGTCAGGGCTGTCATGAGAATTCCACCATTTCTCATGAATTCTTGATGTAGTGGTACTTCTCGCCATCATTGTTCACTCCTCGGTTTCCGTGTTATTGTAACCGGAATGCCGACAAGTGAATCGTGATGTGTGAAATCAATACTGCTAGCAACTCTGTTGCTTAGTAGTTAAAGGACAATAACCTCACCCTTAGCGTGTTGATTTCTGAATCATCACCCTAAGTATGATTGTGCTACCTAGTCCTTATTTCCGGTGCACTCTCCGATCAATGAGTTAGGATCTTGTTAAACCCTCGCTCTTTTGATCATATCTTCTTGCCCTGAAAAGCAAGATTGTTCTCGAGCTTAGTAACATAGGGTGGTTCGTGATTTTCCGAATATCTTCTCGGAAGTATTACCAGGTTGTCACCTGACCGCTATGTTGAGTTCGTGATCAAGATGGTTTCTTATAAACCATCCCCTTTCTCCAAGAATCCGTGTTGGATATCCCTGAGCTAGTTGGTTGAGCTAGACAACAACCTGGAGAGTTGGAAGATAAAAGCTTACCTAACCTAGTTCGTTTCAAAGGGATATCCTAGTGTTGGTGTGTTAGTTGAAGAAAGATGATATCCCCATCGATTGGTCCTCGTGATCAGTTGTTGGATCTATTGCGTTGTCAAAACTTTGACTTGAGTATGGGCTATTGTCAAGTCATATCAGAACCAATGATGTGCGTAATGTTGTCTTACTCGTGGTTGATACCTCGGGCATACACACCATTATATCCTTTTGTCTGACCAATGCTATCACCGTGTTCACCTAATTATGGAATTCCATTTATATGGAAACCAGGATGAACTGTTGTTGAGCCCATCGACAACATCCTTATCTTCTCCATAATCTTGTTGAACATTAAGCTAGTATTGGAAACTTTTGAAAGCATTTCTTCATGCTAGCTCATGAAGCATATGTTCGGATGAAAGAAGTGACTCTCTCTAACTCATGTGCATTTGATGCAAGTTGCCGCCGTGGGTTCGAGAAAGTTAGTTTTTGCTTCCTCTGGAATCGTCCCAAGTTAGTCACGCATGTGCGAAGTACTCTATGGTTTGATAGGTTGGCCGCCTCCATTCTATATGTGTTTCCTAGCACACCAAGCCACTGATTAACTTGTTCAAGGAGAAGAAGTTCCTTCTTAAGAGCATGCCTTATGCAAGGACTTCGATATCCTCGATGATGATTTCCCACCTGAACTCGGTAGCGTTTTATTATAAGACTACCACGTGGTCATGCTTGTCTGAGACAGCGTGTTCACATGTATGTAGCAGAACCAGCTCATGTTTTGGAGCTTACTACCGTAGTTCATTCTCCGAGAATCTCGCAACGTCATCTCGTCGATTTGTGTTGCAAACTTTCATTTTACTTTCTAGACTCGATGAGTCTAGATTATTCTGACACCAACCAGATCTGAATCTCAGGCAGATATGATGGTTGGAACGTTTCCCAAGAATTATATTATTGGTCTCTCTGTAACCCGGTAAAGTGGATGTCGTGGCCAACACACCCAGCCGGAAGACCTGTTATTGTAATATCTTGATTGAAGAAGTTGGCCACCTCTCCATAAGGACTTCGTAGGAATTATTCCCTATTTGTGTGCCTTATGATTTTTGTGCTCCTGAAGTCTGACCTGTTACTTGATGTTCTAGATATCAAACCATATCTATGAATGGGATACGCTGGTACATCAAGGAGAACATTAGAAGCGGAGTGCTAAATGTCTCTCGGTCGATCATCCAGATTTAGTCCCTTGGCCCCGCTAAGGTGAAATCTGAGAAAGTGTTGTCTTCCTTTGTATCTACATCGTCCATCGCTATTCATCATGGTAGTATATTGTGTTGTCAGCACCCTTGACATGGATGTTGGTAAAACCTTGATGATTATGGAAATGCTCAAGTTCTTGAGAGCACGCACAAGCGCTAGGTGCTGTCATCGGCACTAACTAGGATTGCTCTCAATTTCCTCGGTTATGCTATAACTTTTCAAACAGTGGACTCACCCTCTACTATTGAGCTTCTCCCTAGTTACTAAAATCATCCCTTATGTTGTTTTCAACAAGGTAATCCACATCATCCATTCTGGCCCGAGAATGTCATTCTCTCGGACTCCTTCAAATGATCGACTGTGAATTGCCTTAGGCTGGTATAAAGAGTTTCAATGATCTCTAAATCAAAGGTAATTCTTTTTGCAAGTTAAGGGGATATTTCTACGAGTCACCTTCCCTAAGTGCATCGTTATGGTATCATGGCAACTCAACTGCTCGCTACGTTGACAACCATTCACCACCCTCTTAAGTGTGGAATTATTGTCTACCTAGTGAACCCTCGTCATTTGTTCCACTCCATTCCTCTAGATGTGTGCTTCGTGTCTCAGCTCGAGAGATGTTGCTATGTCTCATTCCGCGAGTTGATCATCGGTTGTTCGATCTTCGAGAAGATCGATCCTTCTGGAGTATTCCCTTTCCTCTCATTGTCATGTTAGTTGGAGTTCTCAGAGCAAGACATCAAGACAAAGATGGTGATCGTGTCAACGTTCTTATGAAGTGCAACCTGGATCGTGAAGACCGTGTTAGCTTAGTGCCCCCCCTTTGTCTTCTTACCTCACGTCTTGAATCTCGGGACGAGATTCTTGTTTAGTGGGGGTGAGTTGTCACAGCCCTAGAATTTCATTGCAATTAGTTTCATAAGCATCCATGCATCATGTCTTTATTGTTTGAAATTTGAAATGGGGAATGACCAAACCCTAGCACTAAATAAATTCAAATAGGCTCAAATAAAATCACTTCCAATAAACCCAAAGTGACTTCAGGAAAAGTACATAATTTTTGAAACTGGTGAAAACCTCTGACAAAAATTGGTGCATATTTTCCCTAGTTCATTTCAGGTTTTTGGATTAAATCATAAGTATTTGAATTGGAGCATTTAATGCCTATAAATACTTTAAATGCTTCAATACTTCTGAAAACAATTGGGGGCTGTTGGAAATAATTCAAATGTTGCCCACAATTTTCTCCAGGATTTTACAAAATGAGTTAGTATTTTTACTAATTCAAAACAGATCAAAATAAATAGAAAAACAGAAATAAAAGACAGAGGAGAGAAACCTTACCTGGACTTACCTCTGCAGCCCACCTGGCGGCCCAAGTGGCCGGCCCAGCCCACCACCGCCTCCTTCTCTATCGTCTTCCTCCTCTGCCAGAAGGATGGGCGCGTTCCCGACGCGCGCGCACCGGAGTGCGGCCACCTCCACCCTGCCTGGCTGCCCCCTTGTCGCTCTGGACCCTCCCCGCGACGCCACGCAACCTCCCCGACCCCCTCGAGCTTTCTCCCGTGCCTCTCCCCTCCCCTGGTCCTCTCTCCCTCTTGCGCCGAGCACCACTGTCGCTGCCGCCCACTGTCCCCGTGGCCACCGAGCTTCCCTCGCCTCTCCGAGCAGACCACCGGCTCCGCCTCCATCTTCCGCGTCCCTCTATAAGCTCGCACGACGCCGGACGCCCTGCCTCGCCCTATACCCCGCCATCCTCGTCGTCTCTGCCCCGAGATCGCCGGCGGCCGCACGACCTCATCAGCACCTCCCCGAGCCCGCTGTTCGCCTTGTCGCCACCGCAGTGAGCTCCTGCCCCTGTTCCCCTTCTCCGCTCCCTCTCTCGCACACCGTAGCTGCTGCACCGAGCTCACCCGCACCCGCCGCCGCCTGTGCTCACCGCCGGCGTGACTCCGGCCACGCAACGGCTCAGCCGTCACGTCCATCTTGCTCACCGCGCCACGTAGAGCACGTAGGAGCTAACCCCATGCCTCCACTGCCGTCATAGCGATGACCCCGAACTCACCCGAGCTCCGGCAGCCGTCGAAGTCGTCGCCGGCGACAAATCTGGCCATCTCCGGTCCAACCACCACCACCGCTCGATGCGGGGGAGAGCCCGCATCACGTAGATGGCCTCCGCAGTACCTTTGGTCACCGGAGCACGAATCCCGCGCTGCCCCGCCGCGTCTGGTCGTCGGCGGCGGCTAAACGCCGGCGAGTTGACCCCATTTGACCCTGGTTGACTCCGTGTGGGCCCAGGTTGACTCCCCCTGACTCAATGACAGGTGGGGCCCGTCCTTTAATTAAATTGGTTTAAGTGCTAACTAAAACTAGTTAGGCTAATTACACTGACACGCGGGACCCACTGGTCAGTTTGACCTGGACCGCGCCCGTTGACCGCCGACATCACAGTGACGTCATTCCGATGCAGTAACTCATTTTCTGGATTTATTCTTTTACAGGAAATTCCAGAAATTGTTGCAAACTTCAAAAATTCATAGAAATTAATCTGTAACTCCAAATGCAAAGATTTATATATGAAAAATGATCAAAAAAATCCAATCTATCCATCTGCACTAGTTTCATGCATGTTAGAGCAACTTAACCCTGCTGTTTAGATGAAATAAGTTAATGCACCTTTATGACTTCATATAATGGGTTTGCATTTGAATCTTTGGTTCAAATGAACTCATTTCAATCTGTTCTAGCTTGCATTAGCCCAAAACACATTCATATTGCCATGTCATAGCATGCATCATATTGTGCATTGCATTGATCGTGTTTCTTCTCTGTTTGTCGGTGTTGTTCCCCCTCGATAGACGTTGTACCGACATTGTGATCGTTAACACTGATGAAGACTCAATGCTATCTTCAGAAGTGCCAGGCAAGCAAAACCCCCTTGTTCATTCCGATACAATCCCACTCTCTCGCCCTGCTCTCTTTTACTGCATTAGGACAACAACGATTCATCTGTTACTTGCTGCGGTAGTTGAACTCCTTTATCCTCTGCATGACCTGTCATTGCCACAGTAAATAGATGAAACCCACTAGCATGAGTAGGAGTTGTTTGAGCCCTGTTGTGCCTACTCATTCATGTTTGTTTGTCATGCCTGCTATTGCTTAGAGTTGAGTCAGGTCTGATTCATCGGAAATGAATCAGAGGTGTGTGAACATGTCCTACTGTGTGTGAGCTAAGTGTGTGAATACGATTTGGTAAAGGTATCAGTGAGAGGCCATGTAGGAGTACATGGTGGGTTGTCTCATTGAAGCCGTCCTTAGGAACTGAGTTCTGTGTTTGTGATCCATGATTCAGCTACTACCTTGCATTGGGCCCTGAAATATGACCCCGCTCGACTTCTTATTCACCCTTGTCCTCTGTCCAGGAGTTGCAAGTAGTTTCTGGTGTTTGTAGTATGCTAGAGGCCGTGCGCAGTGCTGACCGTAGGGGTGGGCTGTGATGCGGTAGGCACGTGGCCGGGTAAACCGGGCGCCCGTTTGGTGTCACGGAACCCTGTTCACATCGTTTGGGGCTGTGAGCGAAACTTCGGCCGGATCTCCTCATGGATGGAACCCGAATAGGCGATAAACCTGGACTAGAGACTTGAGTGTTTAGGTAGGTCGTGGTCTACACCCACGTCGGCTTTCGCTTGAAGTCTGCTGAGCACGTGTCGTGTGCAGACGCTAAGTGGTGGAAACATGTATGAAGAAGTACACCCCTGCAGGGTTAACATCATCTATTCGAATAGCCGTGTCCGCGGTAAAGGACTTCTGGGTTGCCTATAACAATTCATAGACAAGTGAAAGTGGATACTCTAAAATGCGCAAGATAAGCGTGAGTGCTATGGATGGCGTTCTCGTAGGGAGACGGGAGCGGATCCATAGTGGTGTATTGGTTGGTGAATATGTGGACTCGTGTGCGCCACCTCAAAAGAGTTACTTGCAGTCGTAGTTTAGGATAGCCACTGAGTCAAAGCTGGCTTGCTGCAGTTAAACCCCACCATCCCCTTTGTTGATAATGATGCATATGTAGTTAGTTCTGATGTAAGTCTTGCTGGGTACATTTGTACTCACGTTTGCCTATTTTATGTTTTTGCAAAGAGACTTCAGTCTCGCTAGTAGTTCCACGTGGACTTCGACGTTTAGCTTGTTACCTCAGCTACGATCTTGTGCCTCGGCAGGATCTGGTAGATAGTCAGGCTTCTAAGCCTTTTTCATTTGTAGATGTCTGTACTCAGACATATTAGCTTCCGCTTGTGCTTGATTTGTATGCTCTGAATGTTGGGTCATGAGACCCCTGTTTGTAATATCTCGCTCTTCGGAGCCTAATGAATAAATACTTGAGACGTAGAGTCATTTTGTGATGCCATGTTGTATTTGCACATATCGAGCATATTGTGTGTATGTTATTGAAATGCTTGGTATGTGTGGGATCTGACTATCTAGTTGTTTATCTTTAGTAGCCTCTCTTACCGGGAAATGTCTCCTAGTGTTTCCACTGAGCCATGGTAGCTTGCTACTGCTCCGGAACACTTAGGCTGGCCGGCATGTGTCCTTCTTCGTTCCTGTGTCTGTCCCTTCGGGGAAATGTCACACGTTGAGTACCAGAGTCCTGTTAGCCCGCTACAGCCCGGTTTACCGGAGTCCTGCTAGCCCAGTGCTACAGCCCGGAACTCACTCGCTGATGACCGACACGTTCGATGCTGGGTCATGGATGCCTGTCCCTGTAAGTCTGTGCCACTTTGAGTTTATGACTAGCCATGTTAGCCCGGGCTCCTTATCATATGGATGCTAGCGACACTATCATATACGTGTGCCAAAAGGCGCAAACGGTCCCGGGCAAAGGTAAGGCGACACCCGTGGGAATACCGTGCGTGAGGCCGCAAAGTGATATGAGGTGTTACATGCTAGATCGATGTGGCATTGAGTCGGGGTCCTGACATAGGGGAGGTTACCGGCGACTTTCGCCTCCCCGTTCCGCCACCACCTCCTGATGCGGTGCTGCGCCTTGGTCCCGACGCAGCTTCTCCTCTTCTCTTGCGTGGATCCACTCAAAACACGCCCAATCCGAGCTCGGCCATCTCTTCCTTCACTGCCGACGTCTTGTAGTTCGCTAATCTGATGCGTGGTGTTTGAAATTTTTTTTTCCAGGCTTGCAGTTCACCAGTTTCCACTAGGAGGACCACGACGACTCTTGATGCAGTCCTCAAGCCTCACTGGTGGTCGCCACCACTACCGCCTGATGCAGCACGACTTTCTTTGCTGTGGGTCGTATGAATTACAGTGCGACTCAGATCATACCATGCAGTTTGGAGCATGTGAACATGCAGTGCAAAATGGTGCATTTTGGTTTTGAGGAGTTTATGTATAAAAATTACAGGGACTTTATTTGAATGTGTTCAGAAATTGCAGTTTGGAGTATCTGCACATGCAGTGCAGACATTGCTTTTGTGTTTGTGAATTTTTTTTTGTATAAAGATTTTAGGGACTCATTTGATTGCAGCGAAACATGGTGATGTTCATACATGAGATGCAGTTTCGACCATGTGGACATGCGGTGCAAAAATGGTGTTTTCCGTGTTTGATGATTATATGTATAAAAGTTATATGGACTCATTTGAAAATTGTTTACCAAAGAAGTTCATTTCAAATTGTGTTGCGGCTCATTTCCCTCAACCATGCGGTTCGCTTCTTCGCACGTGTACAACTCGCCAATGTGGAAACCCAAAACTCCAAACAGAAAAAAGAAAGAAGGAAATGCAGTGAAAAAATGGTAGAGAAACAACAAAAAAGTAATGGCGTTCACTTGACCATTTGATGCAGTGCGGTTTTCTAACTGAAGCAGTGCGGTCGGGTGTCTGATGTTGTTCATCCTGTAAGTGAAAAAAATTTGTTACAGGAGCAAAAAAAGTAATGCGGTTCACTTCTTGATAGTGTTGTGGTTCATTTACACCCGATGTGAAGTGCACTCTACTTTCTCGTCCTTGAAAAAATTATGTTTGAATAAAAGAAACCATGCAGTTCTCTTACCCGTGTGATGCAGTGCGGTTTTTCATCCGTTGAAGTGCGGTTTTCAGTCGGATGAAGTACCCACGTCAATTTGGGTGTCGCAAAAAACAGAGTGTCCGCTTTTCGGTAAAATCGAAACTGCTCTTAAATCGTAAGGAATTAGAGAGAGTGTTCTACATGAAAGAGTGGCGTCTCGTTGATATCTTTCGAACGGCGTATCATTTGAATCATTCCGACCAGCGGTTTGCAAAAATTTCACGAAAAAACAGCCGCTGCCACTCGTCATCCGCCGCACGATTTTCAAAATTAACTTAAAACCGTAAGGAATCTCAAAACCATTCCTACATATGAAAGTTGTGCCTCGTTCGTAGCTTTCCAACGGCGTATCACACGCCTCGTTTCAACAAACAATTAAAAAACTAGAGCGAAAACAGTACCGAAAATTTGAAAAAATTTGAAAAACAGAATTCCACGATTTAGTAAATTTGAAACTGCTCTTAAACCGCAATGAATTAGAGAAAGATTTATATATGAAAAAGATGTGCCTCGATGATATCTATCCAACGGCGTATCATTTGCTTCATTCCAACAAGGGTTTAGAAAAAAAACGCGAAAAAACGCTCGCTGCCACTCGTCATCCGCCGCACTATTTTCAAAACTGCTCTTAAACCATGTGGAATCTCGAAAAATGTTCAACATGTCGAAGTTGCGCCTAATCCATAGCTTTTCAATGGTATATTACACGCCTCATTCCGATAAATGGTTAAAAAATTAGAGCGAAAACAGTACCAAAAAAACACCGCGTGCAGTTTTTTCGACACGAAGTTCACTAGTCTCTATTGCAGTGCTCGTCGTCAAAATGATGCAGTGCGCTTTTGTTGAGCGTGCAGTGCCGAAGTGGTGTGCAGAATAGTTATTCTGCTAATATTAGCAGAATAGACCATCTGTATATATATATGCCTAATAATAAACCAAATAGTGTTTCTGGTCGTACGTCATTAGAATTACCCCCAAAGTTGATACAAATTACCCACCATGCCACCCATAAGTGAACAAAACGGTTCGGTTTTCTCAAAATCCCGTTGAATTTGGTTCTTATAGGGAAATATCCTCATAAAACAAAACCGAAGGCATAGCGTAGTGGCTAAAGCCCTGGTCCTCCAGGTAGGAGACCTGTGTTCGATCCCAAGTTCCACCCCATTTTCTCTCTTTTTTGCGAACCCTCCCCCCTCTCCCCCGCGTTAATGGGCCGACCCATGCCTCTGTTAATTTTTGAGTTTGCGGTTTGCTTATACATTTCTCATTTCTGTTTTGTGTTTTTCCTTCTATAAATTAATTCCAAAAATTCAAAAGGTTGCGAGTTTTTTTTACGAAATATAAAACGTTTGTAAATTCAAAAAATGTTCTGGAAAGCATAAAATGTTCATGTTTTTAAAAAAGTCATGTTTTTCATTTCATTTTTTGCCTTTTTCTCATTTATGTTTTTGTTTTTGTTTTCTCGTCTTTAAATTAATTCGGGATTTCAAAATTTAAAAGGTTGTGAGTTTTGATTTTTTTGAGAAATCATAAAATTTCCATGAATTCTAAAAATGGTCGGGAAATCAAAACGTTTGCAATTTTTTAAAAAATTGTTTGCATACCATGAAAAAAATCTCGATTTCAAAAAATATGTTCATGAAATAAAATAATGTTCATTATTCTTAGAAAATCCTTGTGTATTCAACACGCTTTCGAGAATTGGAAAAAATGACCATGAAATTTTAGAAAAGGATCACAAAAATCAAACAAATCCATTGAAACAGGTACATAAATAACGAATAAAACAAACCATCGCTTACATATAAACATTTTGAGCGGATCTAGACAGGTTGTTTTATTATTTATTTAGTCCATCGCACATCGGGTAAAAAAAGGTTTCTGTGTTCTTTACAATGTTGAGCCCAAAAAAATTGACAAATTTCCAAGGGTTAGTTTTTGTAAGCTATATGAAATGACTACATGTCTAATTTACTTTCGTAAATATCTATGTTTACTGTGGTACTATAGTTTTACTGGTCATGAAAAACACCATGACGCTAGGTCAAGGTGAGACACATCATTCATCGGTCTACCTTAGGCAGGGTCTATCAATACAGCCTAAGCCAAAAAACATTTCGTCGTGACGCCTTAGGAAATAAAGTCGTCATGAGACCATCACATTTTCAGTTTTTGAAATGACTTTTTAAAGTCTCTTATCTCATCATGACATGATTTTGACGTACTTTATGAAGTGACATTTAAAAGTCTGTATCTCATCCTGACATAATTTGCATAATCTTATTATTTTTCTCCTGTGGCAACACACGGGCCTATTTGCTAGTATATATATATAACTATAATTTATTTTACTTCCTCCTGGTTTCCTGACATCACGGTCCCACACCATTGTCTACCTATGTACTCCCTCGTTCCGGTTTATAGGGCTTATCTCAAAATTTTAGTTTTTGAATTTTATAAGGCTCAATTTGGTTGTTTTCCATCACATGTTCAGATTCCAAGGTGCATTAAATCATTGCATGCAAGTATTAAGAGAAAAATGACCAATGCATGTACTTTCTGCATGCATGCAATGCAATTAATGCATTGATAAACATAATTTTTTGAGGATAACAACAGCATTAATTAGGTGCTTTTGCAAAACTAGAAAAATTATTCCACCACTCGCCATCTACCTTGATTGGTGAGATTTTTGAATTGAGCATTATAAACCGGAAAGGAGGGAGTAGTAAATAAACGAGAGAATTGCACAAGAAGCGGCCGACAGCTGGGACCAAGTAGCTCGAGCAGTATTTGTGTTTTTGAGGTGTGAGCACTGCAGAGTTTTTCGATGTTTACCACAGATATTAATTTTTCTCCTCTGAACAACAACGAAAACATCGCTGCAGGTATTAACTGGGCGGGCTGTGGCCCGTCTAGCCCAGGCCAGGTATCCAGCCCAGATATTAATTTTTTTCAAGCTGAAAATGGCTAGCCCAGCTATACTTTTTTAGGAATACCCAGGCAAGGTCAAGTTGTTATTCTCCGCCCCGCTGGGCTGTAAATCTTTCCTAGGAGGGATGCATTAGGCTTAACAAGAAAATGGGCTTTAAGAAATAATAAATGGGATGTAATTATAAAAAACTGGGTAGTAACTATAAAAAAATGCACCAAACAGTGATTACTTTATAAAATATTATTTTTGAAATACTGAAAATTTTAATTTCATTAATTGTTGCGAGCGGAATGTCTCGTTGGATTTTTACACAATATAAATTTATATTGAAATTGTATTTAATCTGACTAAAATTTCGGGATAAAAATATTCGGATCCCATCAAAATGTGGGAAATTTTATTGAATTCTGTTTTGAATGGTTGGTTGAAATGGGCTGTACTATTAACAAACTGTAAATGGGCTGTAGTAAATTCCATTAGAATTCAAAAATGGGCTACACATTCTTACAAATCTCAAATAGGCTATAAGTTCTCTGCCACACACTTCTGGCCTTACTAAGTTGACGCGTCCCCTAAAAAAACAGAGTTGACGGGTATGCAAGGCTTTGTCAACTTATAGTTAACACACGGTTCTAGCAGCAGTGGCTGTTGGATGTCCATCCAATAGATGCCATGCTTCTTCTTCAATCTCGGATATTCTAGCTTCACCCGCCCAAAAAATGATTCATCCCCCTGACATCTGGGGCGCACCATTTCGGAAGCTGACCTGTGGGCCTACTAAGTTAACGTACCAAGGGCTTTGTCAACTTAGTCAATATAAACGATTCTAGCTGCAGTGACAGTACGATGTCCATCCAACAGCCGTCATGCTTCTTCAACCTCTGGTCATCTTGCTCCAGCCGCCCAAAGCAGCGCTGGTTGTGCCGCCTGCTCCTGCCTCCCGTGGTCGGCTGTGCTACCGCGGAGGCCTCACCGTCCCCTACTACTCCCACCGCTGGCTAGGCCATCCCTCCACTCAGCCACTGACCCACACCCCCTATTATTCTGCGGCGATGGCAGCGTAGCCGAACCAGTGAACCCTCGTACTCCTCTCCGCGTGTGCATCCACTGCCGCGTCTTCCCCGGCTCCGCATCGTCTGCTTCCTAGGCCTCACCGTCGTCCACCGCCGTGGTGCTCTCGGCGCGGCATGGTCAACGTGGTCAAGGAACGACTTCCATCGGATGTGGACTATACGTGAAGAGGCTGACAACTGGGTCCACGGCAGCCGCAAGGAAGTGCCTCCTTATTACGCGCAAAATAATTATTCCTCCACCTGACAGCGGGGACCCACCAGACGGGCCATCGTATTTCGTGAAAAAAAATGATTCGCCCCCTGACTGCTGGGACCCACGAGCTACATCTTCGCACGCAAGGAAGTGCGTCCGGGAAAAAAAAATTCGCCCCCCTGACCGCTGGGACCCACCAGCTACATCTTCGCACGCAAGGAAGTGCGTCTGGAAAAAAAATGATTCACCCCCCGACTGCTGGGACCCACCAGCTACACCTTCGCACGCAAGGAAGTGCGTCCAGGCAAAAAAAATGATTCGCCCCCCTGACTGCTGGGACCTAGCAGCTACACCTTCGCACGCAAGGAAGTGCGTCCGGGCAAAAAAAACGATTCGCCCCCCTGACTGTTGGGACCCAGCAGCTACACCTTCGCATGCAAGGAAGTGCGTCCAGGCAAAACAAATGATTCACCCCCCCTGACTGCTGGGACCCAGCAGCTACACCTTTGACCGCAAGGAAGTGCGTCCGGGCAAAAAAAACGATTCGCCCCCCTGACTACTAGGACCCACTAGCTACATCTTCGTAGGCAAGGAAGTGCCTGATAGTCGGGACCCACCTGGTCGAAAAGTACGTAGCGTTGTCATCCTGGTCACGAATTTGTACATACATACTGGTCGATGTAGAGGCGCGCACGTGTCGTAGTAGAGGCGCGCACGTGTCGTAGTAGAGGCACGCACGTAGCATGTACATGTATGTACAGTGGCCAGGGTGCAAGAAAGAAAATACGGTCATGTATGTGTACATACGGGCGGGGTCTCGAACGCCTAGTCGCGCATACCGCAAACGGAGGAAACGGACCTCCTACGGTCGAAACGGGAGTCCTGTTGATCGGGAGGGGTGTGGCGTACCGCAAAACGGAGGAAACGGACCTCCTACGGTCGAAACGGGGGGCCTGTTGATCGGGAGGGGTGTGGCGTACCGCAAAACGGACGAAACGGACCTCCTACGGTCGAAACGGGGGTCCTGTTGATCGAGAGGGGTGTGGCGTACCGCAAAACGGACGAAACGGACTTGTGTTGGAGCGCTACAGTCGAAACGGGGGGGGGGGGGGGGGGGTTGGCATACCGCAAAACGGGACTCCACGGGATAATGTTCATCTCCGCCGTCGACCTCCTCCAGCCTCCACGGGCTCCTGTTCATCCAGCCTCCACCGCGCGCTACTCCACCGGCTACTGTTCAACCACCCCTCCATGGGCACCCCTCCATCGTCTACTGTTCATCCAACCCTCCACACCACAGGGTCCTGTTCAACCACCCCTCCACCGTCTACTGTTCATCCAGCCCTCCACACCACGGGTTCCTGTTCATCCAGAGGCAACGCCACCACTCACTATTCATCCAACCCCCCCCCCCCCCCGAAACGCTCACTGTTCATCCAATCGATCGGCTTTAGTTAGCAGCAGTAGCGAAGGAATCGCTCCATTGGGTTCAGTTAACAGCCATCGATCGATCCCTCGGGTTTAGTAACGCGTAGCCTGCAGTGCAATCACTCGGGTTCAGTTAGAGCCCAACGCCTCGCTCGGGTTCAGTTAGAGCCAACGCCTCGCACACACGCGCGTACGTACGAGAGAAATGCGCATCACTCCGCCCCCGACCTCCCACCGTAACTGGCAACTCCCCAAAATTTTCCTCGACCTCGCTTCTACCACAGTTTTTTCCGTCATGGACAGCCCAAAGAATGTCATGCAATTGCGTCTCCGGCCCGCCCAGGACGAAAAGCCCATTTTTTGTCATAGAAGTAGGATCCCACCACATCTATGATGATACCGGGTTTTGTCACAATTATCGTCATAGAAGTGTCATATGTATGATAGAAAAAAAATTCGTTCGGCCCAAAATGTCAAGGATGTGTCTTTTATTTGTAGTGCTTGGGAGACTTCAGCATGACGAAGCAGAAGTACACGTAGCGGCCTCGCTCTCGAGTTCTCGCGAGACTTGTGCCCACGCCATGGAAGAGTCAAGGCAACCGAGGAGCGGGAGCAAGAGTTTCTGTCTTCAAATGCGGCCCTTGAACGCGAAGTTGAGGGACGCAGCGCCCTTCTGATCTCTTCGTCTGGCGAGGTGGCCTACGCCGAGGCAGAGCTCCTAAGGCGCCACGAAGACTTGACATTGGAGGCCATGGAGCACGGCATGGCGTCGGAGAGGCTGGAGGTGAGGTAGCGCCAGGCTGCCGCGGCTGAGCATGTTGTAGCCGCCTGAGAGACCCGGGTCCAGCTGGAGGTGGAGGAGAGGGCGGCGAAGGCGCATGCTGAGTTGGCTGAGAGGCATCGCCTGGATCTGGAGCTGCTCGAGGCCGAGCTTGAGGGCCAGACCTCTGCCCTGAAGGCTAAGCTGCAGTCTGCAAAGCAGCGTTGGAGCGCTGCCCGAGGAGCCCTGACTTCCTCTGAATCTGCCTTGAATTCTGCCCGTGCCGAGATATCCTCTCTCCGGAACCAAGTCGAAGACACTGCCTCCCTCCTCAAGAAGGCTTCGAGTGAAAAGAGTCGCCGCCTGACATTGGAACGCGAGCACGGCTCCATGCTCCAAGGCTTGCGTGTCAGAGCCAACAATGCCTTGGGGGCTATTTGCGACGACAGTGCTCCTCACCCGCACGAGAGCGACTACGCCAGCCATCTCAACTTCTTCACTGATATCGTGACCCACCTGGAAGATCAGGCCGCGAAGGCTCACCAGCTTGTTGAGGATAGGAGCCAGTGCCTCCTCGGGCGTGCACTCTCGTGCATCTTGAGCAACCTCCAGAACCACGATTCCCACTTTGATTTTAGCACCGTGCTATCCCCCATGCCTGCGGCCACCCAAGACAAGCTCGCCAAGTGGGTGGATGGCCATGTGGATGCCTTGGTGAAGGAGCTAACTCCTGAGGACGACACGGCTGTGCTCGCGGCCGAAAAATCTAGCACGGGTGGCGATGACGAGGAGGATGGCAGCCACGACGCAAGCAGTGCGGATGGGAGTGACGAAGAAGGCGCCTCCAACTAGGCCCGTGTTTCTTTTTGCTTTGACCTGTATGATGAAAACTTGAACGCATTCTTGTGAGAGCATTTTGAATAGGGGGTGCCCCTTATGATGTGTGTGATTGTGAAATGCTTTTGAAGTAGCACCCAGAGTGGGGCCCCGTAGGGCTGCGGGCCGCTGAGCGAGGTAGTTGTTTTATGACTTATCTTTGGTTTCGTGGGTCTCGAGTGAGGCCTGGTGTTGTGGCGGCGCTCCTTCTCCTGAGGCGAGCCTGTCGTGGGCTCGCGAGGTTCAGTGCCTCCTGAGGGGCCTGCTGGCCTGCCGTAGAGTGCCTCGTGAGGAGCCAACTGCCAGACCGTGGCGAGGTGGGCGCGCGGGGTGGCCACACCCTTGAGCCCCCCAGGGGGCGATCGGCACCAGCACGTGCACCGTACCCAGCCCCCGCTCGCGAGGTGCTTGAGGGCAGGGCAATAGTCACGAGCTCCAGAAAGAATGCAAGAACTGAAGGCAAGAGAGCGACGCAAAATGAGAAAAATCCCCCCATTTTTATAAACATACGAAAGTCAAACTACTTCAAGAAGTCATCGAGCAGGTAAAGAAAAGAGGCAAAAGCAAATGGCCGCGTCCGGCACTTAGCTAGTCTTCAAGTCTTCTCACCAGCGTGGAGCTAAGTGCTTCCACTGGCTGGGCATAGTCATTGGGGACAGTGTCGACGGCCAGCGCAGAGCATGGTGCTTCCACTAGGATGTGGGCGGGAGCCCCCGTGAGGCCCCAGGCGGCACTCAGGAGACTCCGAGGCGTGTACAGCCCCACTCATTATTATGTGAGAGTGTCACGAGCAGAGAGCTTCTCAGGCCGGAGCCTTGCTTCATGTCGCCCAATGAGGACCCCGCCGTGCGCCACCCCTGACCACCATTGGGGAGACCGGAAACCAGGACAAGAGCAAGGGGCCAGAGGGACACTGGCGGCGTCCTCGGCGATCCTAGGCCCCCCACCTGGAAGAAGGGCTCGCCGGCACCTTCCCCGACAGGGAACCTACCTCCAAGCAGGGCCCTGCTTCGTGCAGCGCGAGGAGGTCCCTGCCACCGGGCTTCCCCTGCACTGCTCCCAACGTCCTTCGCGCTCCTACGGGGGATCCATCGTCTTGAGAGTCCTGGTGGCAGCTGCACCCTGGTTCACCTGCGATTCATGGTCAGCGTAAGCATGCTCCTGCAGCGTTAGCTGAACCCAAAGGTTGTCGCCGTTAGAGATGTTAGTGGGGCTTGGTGGCGGCTCGAAGGAGAGCTTGGCCTCGTGTATATCCAGCGCCTAGCCTGGCGTGGGGGGTCAGCTAGGGCCCTCTCCTAGCGCGTGCCTTGGATCCATCACAACGGGGACGTAGGCTTCCGGGCTAGCGGCACCAGCAGAGCCGCCCGGCTACCTCACGTTCCCGCCTTCTTCAGTCGCCCTCTGGTCATGTCGGCCAGGGGCCGATACTCCAGTGTTTCCCCTGGTGAAGTCGCCTGGAGCAGCCCCCCGCCGTGGTGGCACGTTCGGAGGGGTGCGGGCTGCTCCACGGGGCTGGTCGGCACCGAGAGGCTCTCCAAGGGCCCTGGGAGGGGGCGCACGGTTGTGTCGGGGATGAGCGTGCACCCCCACCACCGCATGCGACATGGGAAGGGTGCAGAACGGCACCGCCCCCCTGCACGCCGCATCCAGCAGCTCGGCGACCCGTTCCAGCAGGGCATCGCGGCCACTTTCCAGCAGCCTGCATCGTAAGAGCTCTTAGGCCATGATGACCACTGCCAGCATGTTTGCTTGTTCCCTGCGCGTGTGTGGAGCGGTTGCTGCAGCATAGTTTGCAGATCCGCGGTGGCGCAACGCTAGTGGAGAAGGTTGCGCCGCACGCCCCCATGGCCGGTCACCCCCGGTGGAGCGCGGGCCGCGAGCAGAGCGGAGTGGAGGTCTTCCTTGTCGGCGGGTGCAGTCGAAGAGGCCTGGACGACCCAGTGCTCAACATGCACCCTTGGGGCGTCGGCCATGGCGTCGGCGGAGCAGCGGAGGACTGGTCGACGGAAGAGAAGATCCGACGCACCCTACCTGGTGCGCCAAATGTCGGATTAAGGGATCCGCAAACCCTTGAGGGGTTCAAACTCTGGGGTGCGTGTGGAGATCTCAACCTACCTAGCCTGCCTACTGGCGATCCTCCTCAGTCTTGCACGACAAGCTCAACGAGACAAAGAGACACAGCAGTTTATCCTGGTTCGGGCCACCTTGTGGTGTAATACCCTACTCCGGCATTTTGGTGGATTGCCTTAGTGGGCTGAGGATGAACTAGTATAGTGGATGAACTGGCCTCAGGAGGTGAGGTGTTCTTGAGCTCGAGGGAGCTAGTGTGGTGTGAGCTAGTTATACTTGTCCCTCTCTATTGTGGTGGCTAGTCCTATTTACAGTGGCCTTGGTCCTCTTCCCAAATGTTGGCGGGAAGGGATCCCACAACAGCCGGATTTGAAAGGGGACAAGTAGTACAACTTATCCTGACAAAAGTAGTCTTCGCCTGTGAAAAGCCTCTGGTCGTGACGCTGTAGTGGGCTCGTCGATGACCTTCGTCCTGTCGTCCTAGCGGTCTTGGTCTCGTTGCACCAGAATGGAAACCTTTGGTTGATTCCAAGGGACTCCGCGCGTGTAGCTTGCCTCCTTTGCACCGAAGAGGAAACCTGCGCTCTGCGCCTGCCTGGCGCCTGCCTGGCCTTGGTCGTCATGGCTTACGCAGCTGAGCCTCGTGAGGTAAACCTTGCATAGAACTCTCCGCCCCTCGGGAGCTAGCCTGAGGAGGCCGGTCCCCTCGGGGGTCTTGGTGCCATTCGCCTCGCGAGGGTCTTGAGTTGTTGATGCTGAAGCTGGGCCGTACCAGGCCTTCGATGGAACCACATGGTGGGCCATAGGCAAGCAGGGCTGGATACCCCCATATCCAGGACACCGACAGTGCCGCGAGGGACGAATACGGAGGTGGACGATATCGCCAAGAGAGCCTCCTGAAGGCTCCCCCAGGAGTCGGGAGTGTTTGAGGAGCGGCTCTTCAAGCCATCTGCGGCTCCCCCCACCACGTCTCCAGCACCGCCTCAGGAGGACCTGCCTCAGGCGCCTGTAACTGGTGCCCCAGCATGCGTCCATCCCATAGGGGCCCGCTTGCTGGTTGCGCTCGAGCCTCAGGAGGAGTGCTGGACTAAAGAGTTCATGGCGTACCTGCTTCAAGGGACCTTGCCAGAGAAGCAGGAGGATGCCGAGCGCGTGTCTCATCAAGCCACCGCGTACGGCATCCAGGACGGTGAGTTATATCGCAAGAGGCCCAATGATGTTTCGTTGCGATGCATCTCCAGGGAGGAGGGACTGGAGCTGCTAGTGGACATACATGGTGGGGACTACGGGCACCATTCCTCGTCACGCACTTTGGTGGGCAAGGTGTTCTGCAGCGGCTTTTACTGGCCCACCGCGCTCAACGATGCCGTAGAGCTGGTGCATTCCTGTGAAGCATGCTAGTTCCACGCCAAGCAAATTCACCAGCCTGCACAGGGCCTCCATACAATACCGCTCACACGGCTGTTCGCGGTCTGGGGGCTGGACATCTTGGGGTCCTTTCCTCGAGCGCCAGGGGGCTACCGATACCTCTACATCACCATCGACAAATTCACCAAATGGGCGAAGGTAGAAGCCGTTCGCACCATCCCAGCTGGATCGGCAGTCAAGTTCATCATGGGCATCGTGAGCCGGTTTGGGGTTCCTAACTGCATCATCACCGACAACGGCTCGCAATTCACTAGCAACCATTTCAAAACATACTGCGCTAACCTTAGAATGCAGTATGCTACGCCTCAGTGGCACACCCTCGGAGCAACAGCCAAGCCAAGCGGGCCAATGCCGACGTCCTGAGGGGCCTCAAGACAAGAACCTTCAAGAAGAAGCTCGAGGCCTGCGGCAGGGGCTGGCTCAATGATCTACAGTCCGTGTTGTGGTCCATCTGCACCACCGCGACCAAGCCAACGGGAGAAACGCCGTTCTTCCTCATCTATAGAGCAGAAGCGGTTCTCCCACACAAGGTCAAGCATCGCTCCACGCGGGTCATGGCCTTCGACAAGGCGCGTCAAGACGCCACGCGGGGGATGGATCTCGTGCCGGGGGAGGAATGTCGCCGTCAAGCCTCGCTCCGGGCGGCAACATACCAGCAGGCGTTGTGGCAGTATCACTGCCGAGCGTCCACTCCAGGACGTTGGAGGTGGGCGACCTCGTCCTGAGGCGGGTGCTCTCCAGGGAAGGACTGCACAAGCTCTCTGCCATGTGGGAGGGCCTGTTTAGGATCGCCCGTGTCTCTAGGCCTACCGCCGCGCGCCTGGAGACACAGGACGGGGTCCCCATCTAGAACGCCTGGAACATCCAGCACCTCCGAAAGTTCTACCCCTGAAGAAAGGCTCCGACCTGTGAAGCAAGGCTCCGGCCTGTGAAGGTCTCCCCTCGTGACCCTCTCACGTAATAATGAGTGGGGTTGTACACGCCCCGAAGTCTCCTGAGAGTCGCCCTGGGGCCTCATGGGGGCTCCCTCCCACGTCTTAGTGGTAGCACTTAGCTCCGCGCTAGTGAGAAGACTACATTAGGTGTCGGGCGCGGCTGTTCATTTGCTTTCCGAAGTTGCTTGCAGTTTTTTAGTAATCTTTCAATGGATTTGGTACTTTCGTGTTTTAGTTCGCCGAGTAAATTTCTTCTCCTCCCGCTCCTTTGTTTTTGGCCTAAGGATAGGAGAGAGGTGGCAGTTGCCCGTCACTCTCCCTCGCGCGCCTCATGCGTGGGGGCTAGGCAGGTGTGTGTGCCTTGGGCCTATCCTCGTGCGCGCACACCACGCCGAACCGCTGCCCTAGTGCTTCGGCCTTGTCCTCGCGAGGAGCCCTCGATCAAGCCCATAGGCATCAGCACCCCTCATATCCGTGTCCCCCGGGCAGCGTGACGCGGTGCATTAAGTCAGAGCTAATCTATGGCAGGGGGCTCACTTAAGGAGGAGTGAGATGCTCGTCAGGTTTCCTTTTTCTCTAAAAAGCATCCCTGCAGCGGTTCCACGGCGGCTCCCGAGACCCCCAGGCGTCTCTCGAGGTCGGTGACCTCTAGCTCCCTAGGAAGGGGGACTCGTTGAGCGCGAGAAGCCAAGTCCTCGCGAGGAGGAAAGCTGCTACGCACATATCAAGCTAAGTTTTCCTATCCTGGCTTACTCAAAGCGCAAACACTATAGCACTGCATCAAGGTAGCAAACATAGCATAGAGGGCATAATTGGCATAGTTCATTACACGCCCCGGCGGGGTACACCATCTTTTTTTTCGAATTACAGGAGAAAGGAAAGGCTAAACAAAGAAGACCCAAGGGCGTACGAACCCGACACCGGTGCCGCATCCTCAAGAAGTGCCTCATGGTGGCCCGGCGCTCTAGCAGTTCCCCCATGGGCGACCTAGGGCTGCAGCCGGTCTTGAGTCCAAGTTCGGTGGCCCCCAGATCATGTCGGACTCCTCTCCAGCTTCACTGGAGCGCTACAACGAGATGAACCACTGCCATCCTCGACCCGAGCGCGACGGCGTGGGGGGCGGTCGTAGCCACCACTGCTTGAGCTATTGTCCGAGGAAGAGCCGTTGTCGCGATAAGAAGAACGCGCACCACCAGGGCCAAGCTCACCTTCGCCACCCTAGTCGTCACTGCCGTCTCCGGGCAGCACCGCACGCGGAGGCCATCCTCCCTGAACACCCTCAGATAGAGGGTCGCCAGGCCGTCATACTTGAAGTGGAGGGTGCACCTTCCGCCCAGGCCTCACGCGCGGGCAAATGTCTGCCCGCCACGGGTCAGGACCACGCTGCTAGAGGCGGCGACCTCAGTCCTGACCCACGAAGCTCTGCTGCTGCAGCCGTCAGCCTGCAGCCAGAGACCATCGAGCCCCGAGGATGGAAGCTCGCCGGAGAAGAAACGCGGAAGCCAGAGCGAGGTGTCGATCAGGCTCTCCGACCACACCACGAACTCAGGGAGCACGTCCAATGAGGAGAAGCGCGGCTGAGGAGGGCGCATGATCATGGCGCGCCTCCCCTCGTCATAGGCACTGCTCCGAAGCCGGTGGCCCTCGCCGCGAGAAGAGGCGCCATCGCAGGCACCAAGAGAAATGCCAGCTCTAGGGGGGCGCCCGCGCCCCCTGGGGGCCGCTACGGGGGCAGCAGGGTGCTTACGGGGACGGTTGCGGCCTCTCTTGGGAGGTGGAGAGGCTGGTCCCTCCTTGGAAGCTTTCCCCTTCTCGGCTGCCGAAAAACTCCTCGGCGACGCCATGGAAGCAAGATGAAGAAGGAGAAGAAGTGGGCGGCAAGAAGGCAAAGGAGAGATGAGCGGGGGGGCTCTGCCCCTCCCCCGCATTTATAGCCAAGGAAGGCCAACCGCCAGCCTTCACGACCTCATGCCATGATGATCTTCTGCATGCCGCATCGTTCCGTAAAGTCGAACAGTTGCCGAGGCAGCATGGGGAAGTGGAGATGCCCATGTCCCATCAATCGCCACGCGTCATCAAGGCCGTAGGCGGTTAGGGCCCGCGGTCCTTCTCACTTGCCCTTTGACTTTGCCTGGAAACCAAGTCTGAGCGCGCCTTGGGCCCGGGGGCTACTATCGGCGTTCTGGATATGGGGGTATCCAGATTTGCCCACTTGCGGCCCACCGCGTGGCTCCATCGACGGCCTAGTATGTCCCAGCTTCGACATCAACAGCTTGAGACCCTCACGAGGGGCCAAGCCTCGCGAGGAGGATGACGCCAAGACCCCATAGGGGATCGGCCTCTTCAGGCTGGCTCCCGAGGGGCGGGGAGTTCTATGCAAGGTGCACCTCATGAAGCTTAGCTGACGTGAGCTATGACGACCAAGGCCAGGCGGGCGCCAGCAGGCGCAGAGCGCCAGTGTCCTCTTCGGTGCAAGGGAGGCAAGCCACAGACGCGGAGTCCCGAGGAATCAGCCAAAGGTTTCCATTCTGGTGCAAAAAGACCAAGACCACCAGGACGGCAGGATGGAGGTCATCACCGAGCCCACTGCAGTGTCACGACCAGGGGCTTTTCGAAAGCGAAGACCACTTTTGTCACGATAAGCTGTACTACTTGTCCCCTTCAAAATCCGGTCGTTGTGGGATCCCTTCCCGCCAACATTTGGGAAGAGGACCAAGGCCATTAAAAATAGGACTTAGCCACCACCATTGAGGGGATCCATTCTCACTCGACCACCTCACCAGCTCTCTTGAGCTCAAGAACACCTCACCTCCTGAGGCTAGTTCATCCACTATACTAGTTCATCCTCAGCCCTTCAAGGTAATCCACCAAAACGCTGGAGTAGGGTATTACACCGCAAGGTGGCCCGAACTAGGATAAACTGCCGTGTCTCTTTGTCTCTTCGAGCTCGACGCGCTAGGCTTAGGAGGATCGTGAGTAGGCAAGCTGGGTAGGTTGAGATCTCCGCACGCACCCGCAGAGTTCGAACCTTTCAAGGGTTTTCGGAACCCGTAATCCGACAAAAACAGAAATCAAACCCAAAATGAAATATCTCGATTCAATGAAATAGCTCGTTCACCAGGTCAAAATAGTGAACTAAATCCAAAATTGAACACCTCAATCGAGTAGCATGTTGTACAATATTATAGTACTCCATGAACATGTTGAAAGTCAAATTAATGAATTCGTTTGATATACGCATATCTCCGTTCATGTGTGGATTGCAGACAACATGTTCTCCAATTTAATTATTTGAATGCAAGTTTATATCGAAACATGGTTTATATCAGTCTTTGATGCATAAAACGCGACCTCCCCCTCTCCCAGACTCCTGCTCCATCTCTCTCTCTCTCCCCAACAATCTTCAATTATGTCGCACGCATCCAACACACAAACCTTGTTGGTCCCTCTCCATCTCTCTCTCTCTCTCTCTTTGTGTGTGTGGGGGGGGGGGTCTTTGTAGTTTGCATGCATATATACTCCATCTATAGGTCTTTATCGCACACTATGTATGATTCTCTAGTCCAAACTACATATCTTGGGTGCACTCATCATACGCACACAAATTCCTTTGCTCGTTGCCCGTAACTCTCTCACGCACCACTCTGTCATCTTGGAGCTCTTCCCTCTCTCTCTCTCAAACTCTCCATCTACCTGGGTCACACATACACATGCATATCTCACTCGCACTCGATAGACCCATCTAAAACTCTATCTCTCCCTCGTTCTCTCTCCATCTCACACGCACACACAATCTCATGCCTAGCTAGCCAAGTATGATGGTCTCTCACTCAATTGTAGGCACACGCAGTCCCCACTATATGTATATGACTAGCTAATCTTAGTCTCCATCACAAACATGTGCATGGTCTATCTCGATTTCTCTCAGGGCATCTTTCTATCACGCACGCACCTCCCTCGATCTCCCATCCATATAGTCCCCTCACGATCTCGAGGGGATCTCTCTATCACAAACACACCCTCTCTCCCTCCCCCATGCGTCCATGTTCTCCATGTGTCCCTCTCGACTTTTGTTCCTTGTTGGCCAGACCTCTATTGGACATGTGCTATAGGGGTGTCTCTCTCCGTTGCAAACAATCACGCACTAGCTATCTTCGTGTATCTCCTCACCTCGCTTTTCTATCTCGAAGATGCATGCGTGATATGTTTGCATAAGAAACGGAAAAACACACACTCTCTCTAATTTATCATTTATTGTCACTTAATCTTTCACACACATACTCTTTTTGCACACTCACTCATTCTCCTTCACACACTTGATCTCTCTCAACTTAGGCACTCTCTTCGGTCGATCGCATATAGATTTATTGAAAAGTCAAACATCACAAAGTTTGACCATGTACGTGGAGAAAAACATTTACATCTAGAACGGCAAACATATACCATTAGATTCACCATGATATGTAGTTTCGTATGATGTATCTTTGGTATTGTAGATACAAATAACATTTGCGTAAACCTGATCAAAGTTTCCAAAGTTTGACTTCTAAAAAATTTACATGCACTGCATTATCGAGTAGATGGAATATCTCTTTCCCCCTCTCAGCTATATGACGCACCACTCAGCCTTATCGGGGTTCCTCTATCTCTCTCAAACTTTATATCTCCCTGGTTCACACATACACATGTCTTGCTCGCGCTACATATAGACCCATCCAACACTCTCCGCCCTTGTTCTCTCTCTATGTGCCACGCACCCCCCTAAGTACCAGAATCCCTCACTCCATCATAGGCGTATGCACTCCCCCCCTAAGTATGATTATCTCTCACTAGCCATCAGGAACACATGTATTGTCTCCTTCCATCCATACGTCTATATTGATATCTCTCGGGGTATCTTCTATCACGCACACACCTTGTCACTCGATCTCCCACCCATGTAGTCCCATCACGATCTCTAGGGGATCTCTCTATGACAAACATACACTCTCTCCTCCCCATGTCTGCATTTTCTCTGTACGTGTCTCTCGACCTCTCCCCCTTGTTTGTTAGACCCCTCTTGGCCACGTGCTAGGGGTCTTTATCTCTCGGTTGCAAACAACCACACACTATCTCCTAACGTTGCTTCTGTTGTCGAAGATGCATGTGTGATATGTTTGCATCAGACACACACGCTTTTTCTCTACTTTTATTGTGTGTTGTCCATGTCTCTTTCACACACGCACACACACTTTTTTCACTCACTCTTTCTATTTCACACACACACACACTCTCTCTCTCTCTCTCTAGTTAGGGACTCTCTCACGTTCATAAGCATATGGACGTTTTGAAAAGTCAAACCTTAGAAAATTTTGACCCGGTATATGTGGAGAAAAACATTTACATCTGGAACGATCATTAGATCCATCACAACATGTACTTACTTCATACTATCATTTATCTTTAGTATTGTAGATATAAGTAATTTCTTTATAAACTTGCTTAAAGTTTCAAAAGTTTGACTTTAAAAAAATGTTGGCACTACATTATCGAACGGAGGGAGTAGCTCTTTCTCTCTCTGCTATATCTCATGGGCCTCCCCTCTCACTCAAACTCTCTATACCGACGGATTATACGCTCACTGTGTCAGCGTATAGCTCCATATATTGTTTAGATGACCGGTCAACCAGTCCACATGTTGCCTTGCCAGCTCGTGTTCTCTATCTTCGTGTGCTGGCCCATGTGGCAGTGGGTGAAAATAAGTAAACTAGAGGCCCATCTGACACGCGGTGAAGTAAACAAAGTTGAAACCACTCGGGATAGCACCCCACACGCTAGTAAATTGAGGGCGCATTGATGACACACTTCTTTCGCGTGAAGGACGCACTCGCGTAGAATTCACCATTGCACGGCGGCATGCACAGAAGGGCATACTCGCGCACACCCAGCAGGCCCTCCACTATGTAGGCCAAAACACGTGCCAAATTCACTTGTGATGCATTTGGCATTGATGCCCCTCCATTGCTCACCTGGTGCCCCAATCTGGATCACCTACTTTGCTCTGGTGCCCCAATCTGGATCACCTACTTTGCTCTGGTGCCAAATTAACTCACGCAATGAAAAAACACTTGCGTGGGAGAGAGAGAGGACTAAGCCAATAAAAAAAGACTTGTTTGGGAGAGTGAGAGGCTCGTGTAGTTGGTTTGATTGATTTGTTTATACATGTGGGTCTGTGTGCACAGCGGTGCCAACTCTCTCACATCGCGAGAGCGGTGCCAAAATCTTTTGATACGACATTGATGCGTATTATGTGGCATACTTTTGAGAAATATGGCATCGGCCACATAGTGGAAGGCAACAAATGCCCAAGCTCTTCACGTGCTCCTAGGTAAATGAGAGGAAAGAGAAAGAGAGAGATAGAGAGAGAGAGTGAAAAAATATCACTAGCTAGCCAACTCTATCGTATGAGCGACTGATATTGGTACATCTTGATGACACGGCAATCTTATGTAGCCAACTGCTCTAATATGTTCTCTTCTTTTGCAGATAAAAAAAGACCGAAAGTGAAAAATGTGCTGCACTATAACAATCTCATCGAATGCTTTGATCTCCATCTTACAGAAATTGATTTGATCGACTACCGAGGCAGAACATCTGAGATTAAATTGGCCAGGCTCTTTGTTCTGGAGGCAAGTGTGCTCAAGGTAATGAGGTTTGGCATTCTCTGGCGCAACAATGAATGGCGTGCTGATCACCGCAAGCATCTAAGCCTAAATGACAAAGTCTCCACAGAAGCTGAATTTGTTTTTGAAACATCAAGTGGCCAGAGACTCGAAAACTTATTTGCCCATTGGTGACTTGTCAGGGCGATGGATTTTAGTTCGTACGATAATGCTGCATCCACCTAAAGTAACAAAAGTTCTTACGTAAACTTCCTAGTAATTCCCTCTTAGTAGGTGTAGCATTACTCCTAACATTTTGTAATATCAGTTTGAAACTTGTAATATTGTCGTGTCATATTCCTGCGTTTTCAAAATCATGCGAATCAAAGAGGTCCTGAGTTGGTGATGATGTTGTGCTTGCCATCTTTCACCAATAGTCGTCGGATCTAGATCTGGCGCATACAAACCAAACTTCTCCAATTTTGCAAAAATATGCCCGCACTTGTTCCCTATTTACAAATAACTCCTTGTCTCTCACAATCAGCCTTATCTCCTCCCCACCACACCTAGAAGGCCATGGAAAAATCTGCCGGTGATAGCCGCTGCCGGCGCCGTCCACCCCCAATCTTGGTGTTTCGTGCAATGCACGGGCATCTACGCACGGGAAATTATGTCGAACATGGCTAGTTGTAAGTAGGCTAGCTCTACAGTCATGATGATAGTGACTGCAAATGGTGAGGCTGACTATGGTATGCCGAACCCAGCGCCTATACTCAGGTGTCATCTCCGACGCAGGGTCTTGTCACTTTACTGTGAGGAGTAGCACGTAATAATTTGACCAACGGGTAGTATAGTGCTACTACATTGGTAGTACTACTACTAGTACTAGCACCACCGTTTTGATTTAGTAGTACTACCACGTCCATCTGGATTTTAGTATTTGACTAGCAATGTCTAGTAATGCATGTCACAAAAAATGTACTACTCCCTCTGTAAATAAATACATTGTGTATTGTTTTATTCCTATCGGCGAGAGAACTTAATGCCTTTTTGCTAATTAATAGGATTACATGCAATGAACTAACCACTGCATGTCATGTTTGGTAGTCTCAAGTCATTGAAATCATGCACGGCCCACATCTCTCATTGGTTGATATGTCACGAAATAAGAAACGAGGAGGGAGTTAATGTACCGTGCCTAAGTGTTTTGGGATTATTTGGTTTTCGTAAGGTGACTTGCACAACATTTTTGGTTACATGCATTAACATTTTATTAGTTAAATCAAAGGTCAAAACTTGGCGCAAAATGCAAAGGGGGCCAATAAACCAGTAAACATCAAAGTTCTCTCGTTCGGCCCCAACTAGAGGTCCGGTGAGATGACTATACCGCACCGGCACGGAGGGGGATGCAACTTCATTGACTTACTGCACCTGCCTTTGGGTGTATGACACGTGGGCCCAACGGGCAGCTGGACCACCTATCATACAGCCAAAGGCAGGTGCAGTAGAGGGCTGAGGAGTAGATGGCCAACACGCACGTGAATTCAACGTAGTCTGCACTTCTCATATAAAAGCTCCCTGCCAGTCCAATCTAGTACGAAATCCTACGCACCTACACACGCTAACCAAGGGCAAGAGTGATCACTCCAATCGCAAGATCAGTTGACTAGAAGCTAGACCCATGGAGGCGATGAGCGCAAGCATCAGCCGGCCGTGACAGATGGTCCACGACGCCGGCCTGCGGCCCGGCATCGAGGAACGTCTCTGGGTAGTGCTTGAGGCCGCCAGGGCGAGGGGTCGCTTGGACGACAAATTCATCTCCTTGTTTGACAAGGTCCTCGTCGGCTTCCTCGACAAGTTCACGGTCATCAATAAGCTCGCGGACGACCTTGACGTACGCCTCCAGCCCACGCGCCCAGGCTCTGCGATGCCCGCCACCCTCAACGGCCTCTATGGTGACAACCTCTTTGACGCACTGGTGGCCCTGCGATTGCCCGCCGTCGCGACGGAGAATGTCCACCTCGATGTCGCGGTCGCCGTGCAGTGCCTAGCACAGCAAGACACCATCGACATAATCACCCATGTCTACACGCAAATCATCCACCAGGACTACTACATGCAAGAGGAGGATGATAGGACACTGGCCTTCTTGGACCGCAGGGCAACCTTGGACGGCATTGTTCAGAATCACGTTGAGCTCGCCGCCAACGCCCCTGCTCCTCACACGTCGGTTGGTGACCCAGCGCACTAGGGCATGAGGATGTCGTTGATGGATCCATATGTATCTTTATATTTCCGTCAAATCCAGGTAGTAGTATATGGTACTACTAGTAATTATCTTACCTTTCGCATCAACTTCATAATTTTCATACGTACTCCATGCATGAACCGCGCCAGAACCAAACTTCTCATTACTCTAGGGAAAATTGTTATTTCTATCTATCGGTCACGCCGAGCAGAACCAAATTTTACAAGTTACAAGTTCAAAAGGAAAAGCTTGTCGTGTTCGCGTCGCACCCCCACATGGTTGGTATGGCACACCGCTCAAGGGGAAATGCGTGTTGTGTTGCATTTTCACTTACAAGTGGGACCGCAGTTGAGCAAACCGACTATCGGCAAACCCCCACTGCGCGATGGCTGACAAAACAGGAGGGAGAAGAGATGGCTCTAGCACGGACTCCAAGAAAATTGGTGTCGGATGGGACTCGTGTGGGTGGTGTGTGCCGTAATGCTAGACGTGAATGCTAGTTATGGCCCATGCCACCCCGCTATATCGAGCCTATATCGAGGTGCTAGTTACGTAGAACAAAATTCCTGGAGTCTATGCTCAGCCCTCCTCTATCTCTCTTCTCAGCCAGCCAGCAGACGCGCGGAGCCCATCATCTGTTTGCTCATATGCGGTACCACATGTTAGTGAAAACTCAACAACACCCACTGAACCTACACATCTTTCACCTCGATATGCTAGTGATGAAAAACAAATCCAATAAAGATCTTCGGTGGCCACTTTTGGAGTTACTCAAGACTAGTAAGATTCTATTTACAGTTTAACCAAGATGCACATCAGGTGGCTTCAACTAACACTCCATTTTCTTGGATGACACGACTTGGATGCTGGATGTCCCATGTGTTGGCAAAAGGAGGAATAACTCGACCAAATCTTCGGTTGTGCTCTCGTATTAGACTAGTTGTGCTAACTTAAAATTTTATTGTGTAGAATGGATGCAAGTTTTGGTATTGGGAAGAAGAGTACATCGATATATTGATAGAGTGCAATTTAGTAGATGTTCTAGCACTCTTAGCTAGCATAGAGGCTAGAGATGAGACTAGTGCACTTGTTGATAGAATAGAGGCTAGACATGAGACTAGATGCGAGGAAGCAACATCTACTTCTTTACACTCGAAGAAGAAAGAAGCACGCAAGTTTGAGCCTCCGTAGATCAACAATGAATGCATCGAGAAGGCACTAATCCAACTTACGGGAGCAGTTATGGAAGTTGGATATCTTCTACAATGTATTCTTGTGGTTCTTGTTTTCTTTGGTCTTGCTTTTCTAGGAAAATTTTGGTGATGTATTTCCATGTACCAAAAATCAATGATGAAAAAAAGATATGTGTTTGCAAAGAAAAATGTATGTCGCTGGGATGCGTCCGCGCGGTGGGCGCACGGCCACCGCATCCGAGAAATGGCTCGGACACGACCCCATTTGCCCTACCCAAATGGACAGAATCCGGGCAAAACGGAGGTCTGTTACGGGTTGTGCGTTGGAGTTGGCCTTACAAGTGGGACAGCAGTTGAGGAAACTGACCATCGGCAAACCCCCACCTCGCCGGCCCCGCGATGGCTGAGTTAGAGAAACGACGAGGTTGAAGAGATAGTTGTAGCACAGACTCCAAGAAATATGGTGTCAGATGGAAGTCATGCTGGTGGCGTGTGTCGTACTCCTGGAAGTGACTGCTTGTTCTGGCCCATGCCACCCTACTATATAGTATCGAGGATTCGAGGTGCTGGTTACGTACAGTGAACACATTAATATATGGCCCACCTCACACTGTGGCCAAATTTCCTGGAGTCTGTGCTAGGTTAAAAAGTGTTCTTTGTGAGGGTGGGTGGCTGGTCTCAAGTTTAAAACTTGTTGTATTATGTATACATAGACGTAGAGATAGTGCAGCAGTTCTGAAAGTTTGAACCCAAACATCAGAATGAAATTTCTACTGGACTCATCCGAGGACCTAGGATGATGGGATTCGCAGCTACAGTAAAAACACCGGCCCGAAGCGCAAAGCATGTGAAGCTAGTACAAATAGTGTACTATTGTTGATTGGCCTCATCTGATAACCTGTTGCAATGCACGTACAATTATGTATTCGGAAAATATTTTTTTGCCTCGTCACAGCATCCACTCAGAGAAGCGACTCGAAAGCCATTCATAAATTTAGTAAGTTTATCACAGACATATCATTTTATTACATACAACAGGTCATCAACCCACAACGACAACGAGGATACATTATAAATACTAAAGTTTTCATCACACAACAAATAACAAGCAATGAAATGATCTTCATCTCAACCACTCGCAAGCGCTGGAAACGCTTGCTTTGAACCAGAAGTGATTCTCTGCAAAGGGCCAGCTACTGTCAATCTCGAGACTAACGTAGGACTGGTCATCCAGGCTGAAGCGGCCTACTATATCACGACCGGGGTAGGGAACCACCGAAATGTCCGAGGTATAGATACAGTTGCTTCTCATAAATGGTAGTAACGTTATGTCAATAGCAGCTGGATCGCCTTTCACCATCATTGGATAGTTTGGTCCAAGGAAGAGCGAGTTTTCTCCAAGACTATAAATACTGTACCAGGGACAAGGTGTTGGCGCTAGCACACTAGTATCCATCCTGAATACCCTGCAACGGGTGTTGGAATAGGTCCGGAGAGTGAGACCATGGGAGACAACACATGCTTCCTTAGTAGTAACATCAGCAGTGCGCTGTATACATACAAGAAGGGGTGATCCATCAGAATAAGTTGTCAGGCGCCACTGAGTATATAGGCCCTACTCATCCTCATGCTCGTGATCATCAGCATCGTCATCTCCCCCTTGGTTATAAAAATTTTCAAGTATAGGTGGTTGAATGTTCACGGGACCTTGGAAACACAAGAAGAAGGTTAATTAGTAAAGGGAAATTGCTAACCCCCATGCATGTGGATGAAACAACTATAATTACGGTGCAAGACAAACGTACTGAAACCACAAGGATCCCATGCAAAAATAGTGCCACGAGTGGTGGCAGCAAACACAAGACCCTCGTATTGAATTGCATCACAGTACACATCCGTGTATAGAAACTGATTTTTGAGCAATATCCATCGAGTCGAACCATGAAGGAAGACAACAGTCTTGTCAAAGATAGCAACAACTTCATAGTTTCTGTAATGCCAAGAGCGGTTGGGAACTCAACAAATTGCTAACTTCCGTAGATGACAGTCACCATGATCGTATTTGAACGTGCCTAGAATACTGGTGTGCTCAACCTCTGGGCAGTCTGAGATTTTTGGAAGTGGAACCCGGTGACGAGTGTACACATTCACAAGTTCCCACTCGCTGTTGGACCCAATATAAACAACCCAATTTCCATTTGCGCCTGCCCAATCCTTACCCTCAAGTGATGGCATCTTAAAATCACATGTATCATTATCAAGCGGCATCAACTTGCACAAGGCGAGGCCTCTGTTGTCCGCGTGCCGGTCAGCAGGGTCATGGCAAAGAAGATAGGAGAGATCAAACTGCTCCTGGATCCTTGGGTTCCTTGTAATGATGTTATTAGTTGCATCGAGAATGGTCTTGAACGAACCTGCCATGCTAGCTGAGGTGATGACGTCGCACCGATCAATGAGTTCCTCCACCACGTCATCTTTCAAATCGGGGCAAGAATAACGGGGTCGTTTCCGGCCTATTCCCTCCATGGAGAATACGATCGAACAATGGCAGAAGGAAGGATGAAGGCAAATGGAGGAGGGAGGAAGAGTGTGCGACAGCAGTTCCAAATCGATAGGGAAAGGTGAAGAGTCGATGGACGGTTGCTAGTTTGCCACGGTACACGAAGAGGCGCCCCGGCCTACACGTCCGTCTAGAAATTGTACAAAAGGACTCGCCGTCGTCTCACTTACATGTTGGAACGGGACCACATGTCTACGAAACATGGTGTGTAATTTCTCGTGCAAAATGCGACCTGGCCACGTTGGCCCGAGGTGCCGCATTAGTTATCGACCTTTATTTTTTTAACATTCAATCTGAGTGGATAGCTCCTGTGGTCATCACACGTGGGCGGATATATAGGTGGGCTAGGTGGAAAGGCGGCAACAATCTGAGTGCTAATAGAGTTGATCCAATGTTTGGTTTTTTTTGGATTTTCCAACTATGACCAATGGATAGAGTGAATCAATGGCTGACGTTCAAAGTTATTCTCATACTATAGAATGGTATAGGAACGTGGAGAGATTTGGTCGATTTTATATCACTGAATAATGTAAAATATTATGAGTGCAGATGCTCCACCACGAGGTTTGTTGCTCCTTATCTATCGTCGGGAATCTATGTTCTTCCACTCTTTCGTTTAAGACATGAGCTTTGTTCATCCTTTTGCCGACACGCGGGACATCTAGCATCAAGGTGGATGTGTCATGCAAGAAAATGGAGATATGCAGTGCGTAAGTGAGTCGTGCACTTCGATGGCACCTAGTACTACACAATATTTTTTCTCCTCGATGGCACGTGAATAGTGCATGTACTCAATGACAGAGCACGGGATGGTAGCCATGGACATGGTCGGCCCTTTTTGAAGAGAGTACTAAATAACTTTGATGTGTCCCGTCAACTCGACGAGAAGCTTGCTTACTATGCCTTCTCCCTCGCTAATGCATGCGCGGTGGCTCGCAGCACGAGGAGAAACTTTTTCTTACAAGCCGTGGGCATGCAGCAGTTCATTTGGTGTCAGATTGCCAGAAGTACTACTTTAGTACCATCATTATTGTTCAACTTTCGGAAGAGGAGAAGATCCAAGCGCAAGTCACCTACTAACCTAGTACATTACTACTATAGCCAAAGCTGGTCCACCTTTTTAGAGCATGGTTAATTAATATAGGCGGCTCTTGCAGCGGCACATCATTTAGAGCAAGTACTCTCTTCGTAGGAACAAAGGAAGTGAAACAAAAGTTGGAGTGGATGCTAGATTGCCAATTAAAACATGATTACATAGGGAAAAAATCCTATAGCATTCTATCCTATGAATCAAACAACCAATGTAGGAAAATTATGGGGGGGGTCTCTCCAACAGTGTTCCTCGGCTCGCACCTAGCATCACGGTGGTCAAACTTGGAGTCATTCATCTGGTACACATGGCATCTCATATCTGGCCACAAGGTGACGTGACCTCTCACTTCGTCCGCCTGTTGAAGCGGCGCGCCGGTGAAGGGCTAGCATACTCCAATATTAGGTTGGCTCTATGTGATGTGGCAACTTCATATACTAACCAGATGCTGGCTATACTACTACAGTACTCACATTCCAAAAAGTGACTCGAAAAACATTCATAGAGTTTATGACATGCATTTGCAAATGTACCATTCATTACATACAACAAGTCATCAACACACAACGACAACGAGGATACATGTTGGATTATAGAATATTTCCAACAAAACATTCTGGTAAATACTGAAGTTTTCATCACACAACAAATAACAAGCAATGAAATGAACTTCAACTCAAACAATCCTCGGCATTGGAAACGCTTGCTTTGAACCATAGGTGCTCTGGGAAGGACCAGCTATTGTCAATATCGAGAGCAATGCAGGACTGATCATCCAGGCTGAAGCGGCATATATCAGGACCAGGGTAAGGAACCACCGCAATGTCCGAGGTATAGATACAGTTGCTTCTCATAAATGGTAGTAACGTTGTGTCAACAGCAGCTGGATCGCCTTTCACCATCATTGGATAGTTTGGTCCATGGAAGAGCGAGTTTTCTCCAAGACTATCAATACTGAACCAGGGAGAAGGTGTTGGCACTAGCACACTAGTATCCATCCTGAATACCCTGCAACGGGTGTTGGAATAGGTCCAGAGAGGGCGACCATGGGAGACAACATGTACTCCCTCAGTAGTAACAATCTCTGTGCACTATATACAGACAAGAAGAGGTGATCCATCGGAATTAGTTGCTAGGCGCCACTTAGTATATAAGTTCTGCTCGTCCTCATGCTCGTGATCATCACAATCGTCATCTCCCCCTTGGTTATAATGATTTTCAAGTATAGGTGGTGGAATGTTCACAGGACCTTGGAAACATAAGAAGAAGTTTAATTAGTAAAGGGAAACTTGCTAACCTGCATGCATGTGGATGAAACAATTATAATTACGGTGGAAGACAAACGTACTGTAACCACGAGGATCCCATGCAAAAACAGTGCCATGAGTGGTGGCAGCAAACACAAGACCCTCATATTGAACTGCATCACGGTACTCACCCGTGTACAGAAACTGATTTTTGAGCAATATCCATGGACGAGCCGTGGAATCCATAATGACGACAACAAGCTTGTCGAAAATAGCAACAACTTCATAGTTCTCATAATTCCAAGAGCGGTTGGGAACTCAACAAATTGCTATCTTCCATAGACGGCAGCCACCACGATCGTATTTGAATGTACGTAGATCATCTGTGTGCGCAACCTCAGGGCACTTTGATATTTTTTGAAGTGGAATCCACTGACGAATGTACACATTCACAAGTTCCCACTCGCAATTGTACCCAATATAAACAACCCAATCTCCATTTGCGCCAGCCTGGGCCTTACCCTTAAGCGATGGCATCTTGACATCACATGTATCATTATCAAGCGGCATCAACTTGCACAAGGCGAGGCCTCTGTCATCCGCACCCATGCGAACATGCTTATAGCAAAGAAGATAAGGGATATCAAACCGCTCTTGGACCCTTGGGTTCCTTGTAATGATGTTATTAGTTGAGTTGAGAATTGTCTTGAACGAACCTGCCATGCTAGCCGAGGTGATGACGTCGCACCGACCAATGAGTTCCTCCACCACGTCATCTTTCAGATTGGGGCAAGAATAATGGGGTCGTTTCTGGCTTGGTCCCTCCATGGAGAAGACGATCGAACAATGGCAGAAGGAAGGGTGAAGGCAAATGGAGGAGGGAGGAACAGCGTGCGACAGCAGTTCCAACTCGAGAGGGGAAGGCTAAGAGGCGGTGGACGGTTGCCACGGTACACGAAGAGGCGCCCCGTCCTACATAGACGTTTGTTCGAAAATTCTACAAAAGGACTCACCGTCGTCTCACGGACATGTTGGAACAGGACCACATGTCAACGAAACATGGTGTGTTATTTCTCGTGCAAAATGCGATCTGGCGACGTTGGCCTGAAGTGCCGCATTATTTCTTGACTTTATTTTTTTAATGGCGTGCCGTTCAGTTTTGAAGCACGACTAACTGGTATTGTATGTAGAGAAAATATAAACTACTCTGCCACTACTCCACCACTAGTACTAGTAGTATAAAAAAGATATATAGGCTGGAGCTTCAGCGCTTTCTTGCTAAGGGCTGCCCACTTGCTTCTCACACTATCACCCTCTCTCCAAATCTAAAAAAGATGGCCTCTCTCTCCCTCCTCCCCGGTGGTCACAGATTCGTCGGGGAAGAAAAGGACGTGCAGCATTGACACACTCGTCGTCGGCGAGCGAGGTCACGCACTGATGACAAGGCCTTCCTCTCAGACCTAGCGCCCGTGCGGGATGGCCTCCGTCCCCAAGCTCGCTGCCGTAGTGTGTGCAGAGGACGACGACCACGAGCGAAGCCACTTCCCGTCGACCCTCAGGTATGCTACCTATTTTCAAACCATACCCTTGTTCTATTGCCCCATCTCCCATGTCGCTGCATGTGGATCTTTTTCCACTCCACCATCTTCCCAATTTACTATCCTCTGCTCTGCTGGTCACGTAGACAAAAACCTTAATTTGCACTATTAAAGGAAACCCTACTTCATGCAGACTAATCCATGTCTGGGTTGAATAAGGAAAGGAAGGGAGACTATACTATTCAAGATAGTAGGCATCGAACCCGCATCTAGGTTGAAAAGGGGGAAATCAGTAGCTAAGGAACGAGTCTCGTGTCTCTTGGTTGAAAAGGGTAGAAAGGCATGACAACGCAATAGAGAATTACCAGGTCGATCGGTTTGTTGTCCTCACATAGGAAAAAGGTGGCTAAAGAGAACCAAAATGGGACGTAATCCACATGTGCTGCCTAGATATTTGTTGCTCTGGCAACCATACCTCCCTCACCACTCTATGCGTCCATGGAGGTACATCGTACTGGTGCGCCCACTGTCTGAATGGGCCTCCCATGTGGAGGGAGTCCCGGACTAGGGGGTGTCCGGATAGCCGAACTATCATCTCCGGCCGGACTCCTGGACTATGAAGATACAAGATTGAAGACTCCGTCCCGTGTCCGGATGGGACTTTCCTTGGCGTGGAAGGCAAGCTTGGCGATACGGATATGTAGATCTCCTACCATTGTAACTGACTCTGTGTAACCCTAACCCTCTTCGGTGCCTATATAAACCGGAGGGTTTTAGTCCGTAGGACAAACAACAATCATACCATAGGCTAGCTTCTAGGGTTTTAGCCTCTCTGATCTCGTGGTAGATCTACTCTTGTACTACCCATATCATCAATATCAATCAAGCAGGAGTAGGGTTTTACCTCCATCGAGAGGGCCCGAACCTGGGTAAAAACATCGTGTCCCTTGTCTCCTGTTACCATCCGCCTAGACGCACAGTTCGGGACCCCCTACCCGAGATCCGCCGGTTTTGACACCGACATTGGTGCTTTCATTGAGAGTTCCTCTGTGTCGTCATCTTTAGGCCCGATGGCTCCTCCGATCATCAACAACGATGCGGTCCAGGGTGAGACTTTTGTCCCCGTACAGATCTTCGTATTTGGCGGCTTTGCACTGCGAGCCAATTCGCTTGGCCATCTGGAGCAGATCGAAAGCTACACCCCTGGCCACCAGGTCAGATTTGGAAGTTTGAACTACACGGCTGACGTCCGCAGAGACTTGATCTTCGACGGGTTCGAGCCACAGCAAAGCGCGCCGCACTGTCACGAAGGGCATGATCTAGCTCTGCCGCCGGACAGTGCCCTGGAGGCCGCACCAGTGTCTGCTCCAACCCTTAGCTCGGAGCCGACTGCGCCGATCAAGGACGGATGGCTGGACACCACCTCGGGGGCTGCGATCTCTACGGCGATTGAGCCGAACACCAACCTTGTGCTTTGTGAAGCTCGTGACTCCAAGGTGCCGGACTCCTCTCCGGACTCCGAACCCCCCGTGCCCCTGCCAATCGAATCCGACTGGGAGCCACTTTCAGCACTCGCCCTTTGGCGACATCCTGAATTTACTAAAGTCTCTCTCTTTATCAGGAGAGCCCTCGCCGGATTATGGTCAGGAAGGTTGGGATGTGGACGACGAAGAAATTCAAAACCCACCCACCACCCAGTTAGTAGCCACGGTTGATGATCTAACCGACATGCTTGACTTCGACTCCGAAGACATCGACGGTATGGACGACGATGCAGGAGACGACCAAGAACCAGCGCCTACAGGGCACTGGAAGGCCACCTTGTCATATGACATTTACATGGTGGATATCCCAAAAGATGGGAATGGCGATGGAACAACGGAGGATGACCCCTCCAAGAAACAGCCTAAGCGCCGGCGTCAGCGGCGCCGCTCTAAATCCCGCCATAGCAAAAACGGCGATTCCGGCACGGGAGACAATAACACCCCGGACAGTGCCGAAGACAACTCCCTCCAGCAGGATTCAGTGCGGGAGGATGGAGAAGCCAGCCCTCATGAGAGAGCGGCAGGCAGAGAGGTAGAGGACGATAATTACATGCCTCCCTCCGAAGACGAGGCAAGCCTCGACGACGACGAATTTGTCGTGCCTGAGGATCCCGTCGAACAAGAGCATTTCAAACGCAGGCTTATGGCCACGGCAAACAGCCTCAAGAAAAAGCAGCAACAGCTTAGAGCTGACCAAGACTTGCTAGCCGACAGATGGACTGAAGTCCTTGCGGCCGAAGAGTATGAACTCGAACGCCCCTCCAAGAGCTACGCAAAACGCAGGCTGCTACCCAGATTAGAGGAGGAAGCACCTAAACCTACATCACCAGTGCATAATACGGCCGACCGGCCACCTCGTGGCCGCGACAGAGAGGCATCTCGGCCCTCCACTCAAGCCGCACTGGCGCCGCTCGAAAAATACCAAGACGCGGGAGAATGCGCCAGACCTACGGGATGTACTGGAGGACAAGACAAGGCAAACAAGATCGATCTATGGATCGCGTGGGCGCCCCACGATACGTGATGATAACCGTCACGCTGGATATGGCAATTCCGGCCGGGCCAAACACAGTAGACAAAGCTCATTTGAGCTGCGTTGTGATATAGCCCAATACAGAGGTGCCGCACACCCACTATGCTTCACAGACTAAGTGATGGATCATCAAATCCCTGAGGGTTTCAAACCCGTAAACATTGAATCATACTACGGCACAACAAATCCTGCGGTCTGGATCGAGGACTATCTCCTCCATATCCACATGGCCCGCGGTGATGATCTACACGCCATCAAATACCTCCCACTCAAGCTTAAAGGACCAGCTAGGCATTGTCTTAACAGCTTGCCAGCGGAGTCAATTGGTTGTTGGGAAGATCTATAAGCCGCATTCCTCGACAACTTCCAGGGCACCTATGTGCGACCACCAGACGCCGATGACCTAAGACACATAATTCAGCAGCCAGAAGAATCGGCCAGACAATTCTGGACACGGTTCCTAACCAAGAAAAATCAAATTGTCGACTGTCCGGATGCAGAGGCCCTTGCAGCCTTCAAACATAACATCCGCGACGAGTGGCTTGCCCGGCACCTAGGACAGGAAAAGCCGAAATCCATGGAAGCCCTCACAACACTCATGACCCGCTTCTGCGCGGGAGAGGATAGCTGGCTAGCTCGTAGTAACAACATGACCAAGATCCCTGGTTATTCGGATACCAAGGACAACAACGGCAGGTCGTGTCACAACAAGCACAAGCGCCGCATTAATGGCGACAATACTGAGGATACGGCAGTCAATGCCGGATTCAGAGGCTCTAAACCCGGTCAGCGGAAAAAGCCATTCAAAAGAAATACTCCGGGCCCGTCCAATTTGGACCGAATACTCGATCGCTCGTGCCAGATACACGGCACCCCCGAAAATCCAGCCAATCACACCAATAGGGATTGTTGGGTGTTCAAGCAGGCAGGCAAGCTAACTGCCGAAAACAATGACAAGCGGCTGCATAGCGATGACAAGGAGGAGCCCCGGCCGCCGAACAATAGAGGCCAGAAGGGCTTTCCCCCACAAGTGCGGACGGTGAACATGATATACGCAACCCACATACCCAAACGGGAGCAGAAGCGTGCACTAAGGGACGTATATGCGATGGAGCCAGTCGCCCCAAAGTTCAATCCGTGGTCCTCCTGCCCGATCACTTTTGATCGAAGGGACCACCCCACTAGCAGCCGCCATGGCAGCTTCGCCGCATAGGTTCTAGACCCAATCATTGACGGATTTCACCTCACTAGAGTCCTGATGGACGGCGGCAGCAGCCTGAACCTGCTTTATCAGGATACAGTGCGCAAGATGGGCATAGACCCCTCAAGGATTAAACCAACAAAGACGACCTTTAAAGGCGTCATACCAGGTGTGGAGGCCAACTGTACAGGCTCAGTTACACTTGAAGTGGTCTTCGGATCACCGGATAAGTTCCAAAGCGAGGAATTAATCTTCGACATAGTCCCGTTCCGCAGTGGCTATGACACACTGCCCGGACGAACCGCATTTGCAAACTTCAATGTGGTGCCGCACTACGCATACCTCAAGCTCAAGATGCCAGGCCCTTGAGGAGTCATTACGGTAAACGGAAACACTGAACGCTCTCTCCGAACGGAGGAGCATACGGCAGCCCTCGCGGCAGAAGTACAAAGCAGCCTCTTAAGGCAATTCTCGAGTCCGGCTATTAAACGGCCAGACACCGTCAAGCGCGCCCGGAGTAACCAACAACAAGACTGCCTGGCGCGTTCCGAGCATGCGTAGCAATGCGGCCCCAACCCCAGCCCTCACAAAATTGCAAAACCAGTACTACGCGTACATAATTACGCTCTGGAAATACCATGGGCATAGGGGGAGGGGCACGACCACAGCAAGCCCGGACGGGCGGCTCAACCGCACCAGGGGCTCCCAATTGTGTCATTCTTCTTTTTCCTCTTACTTTCAGGACTCCTTTTTCAAGAAGCCCTGTCCGGCAATAGAATTGCCGAACACACGATGCAACAGCCTGGGAAGCAGAAAGCTACGTCGAATGTACAGGTGGTCTCTATAACGAGCAGTATACTTCTTTTACATATCATCCCGCAGCTCACTCCTGGAGGGGGACATGTCAAATAGTCCCGTCCCTTGCTTATCGCATTATTTGTATCGTTCTGCTTGTACCGCAGCTTTTTTAATAAACAATGCATAGCTTTTGCCTATTATTGCATTCCTTTTTCTTATCTATATATGTTCACTTATGACATGTTGCATCTGTACGCTTTGGTACGGCCAAATACACCAGGGGCTTAAGTACCCCAATATATGGTGTGATAAGTCCGAACACTTTCACAAGTGCGGCACCCCGAACTTATAGCATTATATGCATCGGCTCCGAATCATGTCTTGGGTCAATAGTTGGGTTTGCCCGGCTCCCATGTTTTGGTACCTTACGTTCCGTTATATCGGCTAAGGTAGCGCTGGGAGAACCACTGCAATTGTGCCCCAGTTGAGCTGGGTTGAGCACCTCAGTGGAGAAAGCTAAAACTGACCGTCATGATAGGGCGAGAGCCGGCCGCTGTTCAAGAGGTCTCTTCGAGTCCCTAAAGACTCATGCCGCTTAGTGCGAGGAGTCAGCTTTGTCCGACCTAGGCGTGGATAGCGCCCCGAACTCGGTCTTCCGAATACTTGGGGCTTCGCCGAAATTTAAAATTATAGAATTCTATGGCTAAGTGAGAGTGTTCAAGCATTATAGTCCGGTTGCCTTGTTTGTTGTGTTGAGCGCCTCCCTCGAAGGACCCAAGAATGGGAAAAAGAGCGCTCAAGTTTATCCCGAACACCCCAGCACTCGTGGCATCGGGGCAGAAGCCGACGACTCGCCATCTCTCAAATTTAGTAAACGGCCGCATAGAAGGTAATATTTTAAATTCACAAGCGTTGCTTAGCGCATATGAACAAGTTTTCAAGCGTACAGGATAACAAATGCGAGTTTACTCAAAAATTACATCTTTGGAGCATTCACCCGCTATAAGGCGGGCACCCTTCAGGACGTTCTCATAATACATCTCGCGCTTGCGATACTCCCTGCCCGGCGGTGGGGCGTCCGTCACAAGCTTCTCAGCATCCATCTTGCCCCAGTGCACTTTAGCACGGGCAAGGGCCCAACGGGCACCTTCGATGCAAACGGAGCGCTTGACGACTTCAATCCATGGACAGGCATCCACCAGCCGCCTCACCAGCCCAAAGTAGCTCCCAGGCATGGTTTCCTCGGGCCACAGCCGAACTATGAGGCCCTTCATGGCCTGTTCGGCCACCTTATGGAGCTCGACCAGCTGCTTCAGCTCGTCGCTCAAGGGCACCGGGTGTCCGGCCTCAGCATACTGAGACCAGAACACCTTCTCCGTCGAGCTCCCTTCCTCGGCCTGGTAGAATGCAGCGGCGGCGGACACACTGCGGGGCAGAACTGCGAATGCTCCTAGAGAGCTCCGGATTCGGGTAAGTAACAAGTAATTCACTTTCACGTGCTTGTTTTGCATGAAGAATGCCTTACCCACTGCTATCTTCTTTATTGCCTCAATTACCTAGAGGGCTTTTTGGGCTTCGGCCATAGCAGCTTTGGCGCTCTCAAGAGCCGAGGCGAGCTCGGACTCTCGAGTCTTTGAGTCACGCTCCAAACTCTCGTGTTTTTCCACGAGAGCCTGGAGCTCTTGCCACACCTCCGCCACCCGCGCCTCCTGCTTCTCTCGCTCGGTGCATTCCGCGGCCGCATCGCTTTCGGCCCTGGACACCGCTTCCTTCAGGGTCACCACCTCATTCGTGGTCCCTGCAATTTTCACGTTATTCCTGTTATTTTTTGCAACCACATTTTTTATATACTTCCATAAGGTATTACTTACCTTCCTTGTCCTCGAGCTGCTTCTTGGCAAGGCCGAGCTCGTTCTCGGACCGCTCGAGGCTCTGCTTCAATGCATTGACCTCCGCAGTTAGTGCGGCAGAGGTCAGCAGCGCAGCCTGCATTCCCATATTGACATACTTATGTTAGACTCCTGCGTACATCTTTTTTAAGATCCTCAATTCGGCTTTTCTTTCCGAACACCAAACTGAGCATCAGGGGCTACTGTCTATGCGGTAATATTTTTACATATCTTCAATACATACCTCAAAGCCTGTTAGAAGGCTGGCGCAGGCTTCAGTCAGCCCGCTCTTGGCGGACTGAACTTTTTGGATCACCACACTCATAACAGTGCGGTGCTCCTCGTCGATAGAGGCTCCATTAAGTGCCTCCAGCAAATTATCCGGTGCCTCCAGTTGGACAGAGGTCACCGGTGTCGCAGTCTCGCCCTTCTTACGAAGGGGCCGCCCGCCGGACTTCGGAACCACTAAAGGTTCCAGTGCGGAGTCCAGGAGGTTGCCTTGCGGCACCTTCGGGACCTCCTCCTCCTGGCTAGCCCCCTTTTGGGACCCGACCTCAGCGTCATCCGCGGTGCAAGGAGAGGAGACGGCCGGAAGTGAAGTGCTATCCACGTCCGATGGTGCCAGGGAGCCGCTTGTTGAAGTGTCGAGCCCGTCCTTGGGCGGGCTGCAGGGTTATATTCGGAGTTAAGAGATTCTATGTGACAAATGAAACGCCATGAGTTATTCTGGTATCTAGACACTTACGACGTCGCCAGGGGCTTAGCCCTCGGTGGCCACTCCTCTTTGCCGTCGTCGGCATTGGTGGAGTAGTCCGGATGAAGGGTCCTTCCCTTCTTGGACCCTCCGGCCTCCCTAGTTGGGGAGGCCTTCCTTTTCTTCTCTCCCCCCGCTGGGGGAGAGGTCTCTTTTTTCTCCTCCTCGTCTTCGCGGGAGGAGTCCGCCTCGGAGTCATCGGACGATAAGTCCGATAACACCTGACGCTGGGAACTCTTTCGGGTTCTCGTGGCCTTCTTCTTAGCCTTCTTCTCCGGCACCACATAAGGCGCCGGAGCCAGCAACCCCGTTAATTGGGCGTCCGCTGTGTCTTCGGGAAAGGGAGCCGGACAGTTAACCTGCTCGGACTTCTTCTGCCAGGCCTGTCAAAGGTAGGGGAGTTTAGGTCCCACATAGAGCCAAACTATGGAAAATAAGTGTCCTGTAAAGGGTAAAATAGCTTACCTCGCCGGCTTGACGCTGCGAGCTGAATCCGCGATCTTCGGTAGCGGATGCGGGAGCCTCGGCGCCCTTGAACAGCACCTTCCAGGCATCTTCATACGTAGTGTCGAAGAGCCTGCTCAAGGTTTGGTGCTGTGCCGGATCAAACTCCCACAAGCTGGAGGCCCGTTGTTGGCACGGGACGATCCGGTGGATGAGCATGACCTGGACTGTGTTGACAAGCTTGATCTTCTTGTTCACAAGGTTTTGGACGCAGGTTTGGAGTCCGGTCAACTCCTCCAAATTACCCCATGTTAGGCCCTTCTCTTTCCAGCAGGTGAGCTGTGTGGGGATGCCAGATCGGAATTCGGGGGCCGCTTCCCATTCAGGGTCACGTGGCTCGGTGATGTAGAACCACCCCGATTGCCACCCTTTGATGGTTTCCACGAAGGAGCCCTCGAGCCATATAACGTTGGGCACCTTGTCCACCATGGCGCCTCCGCGCTCCGCCTGCTGGCCGCCCACTACCTTCGGCTTGACATTGAAGGTCTTCAGCCATAAGCCGAAGTGGGGCTTGATGTGGAGGAAGGCCTCGCACACGACGATAAACGCCGAGATGTTGAGGATGAAGTTTGGGGCCAGATCGTGGAAATCCAGGCCATAGTAGAACATGAGCCCCCAGACAAATGGGTGAAGAGGAAAACCTAGTCCGCGGAGGAAATGGGTGAGGAACACCACCCTCTCATGGGGCCCGGGGGTGGGAATGAGCTGCCCCTTGTCGGGGAGCCGATGCGCGATGTCGCTGGACAAGTATCCGGCCTTCCGCAGCCTCTTGATGTGCCCCTCCGTGACGGAGGAGGCCATCCACTTGCCTCCCGCTCCGGACATGGCTGGGGGAGGTTGAGGCGAGATGTGCGGACTTGGCCGCTAGAGCTCGAGTGCGCGGAAATGGATAAGCAAAGGAGGAAGAAGGCGTAGGTAAAAAGGTGGATCCTTATCCCCTTATATGGACGGACGAAACTATGCGTCCCCACCAGCCTGGTAAAACTCGCTTATCTCCCAAGCACCATAATCAATGGCGCGGTTGGGTTACCCACGCCCGTATTGATGAGAATCCCGGAATAAGGGGACACGATCTCTGCTTTGACAAGACGTGCCAAGGAAACCGCCTCGCTAAACGCGTTGAGGTGGAACGGTAAAAACGATTCAAATAAAGGCTTGGCCGTGGTGTGATGTCACGCCAAGGAACAAGTCAGCAGATTGAATTTGTGTAAATATTATTATTCTCTCTACGGTGGTATGTGGAACTTATTTTGCAGAGCCGGACACTATCCTTGTGTTCAAAATCTTCTATGAAGTATTCGGAGGAGGAACCCACCTTGCAATGCCGAAGAAAATATGTGCGCCAGACTCGTCGTCATTGAAGCCTGGTTCAGGGGCTACTAAGGGAGTCCCGGACTAGGGGGTTTCCGTATAGCCGAACTATCATCTCCGGCCGGACTCCTGGACTATGAAGATACAAGATTGAAGACTCCATCCCATATCCGGATGGGACTTTCCTTGGCGTGGAAGGCAAGCTTGGCGATACGGATATGTATATCTCCTACCATTGTAACCGACTCTGTGTAACCCTAACCCTCTTTGGTGCCTATATAAACCGGAGGCTTTTAGTCCGTAGGACGAACAACAATCGTACCATAGGCTAGCTTCTAGGGTTTTAGCCTCTCTGATCTCGTGGTAGATCTACTATTGTACTACCCATATCATCAATATCAATCAAGCAGGAGAAGGGTTTTACCTCCATCTAGAGGGCCCGAACCTGGGTAAAAACATCGTGTCCCTTGTCTCCTGTTAGCATCTGCCTAGACGCACAGTTCGGGACCCCCTACCCGAGATCCGCCGGTTTTGACACCGACACATGCTCTTATTGCCACTTTTTTGCTGTTAGTATAACGCTAGTAGTCAAGTCAAGCAATGCTACTACTAAAGTGATGCCAAATTTAACTAATGCCGCACTCAGTCTAATGCCACCGATAAATTTAAGCAATGCCATTTAATGTCACTGGATTATTTTAGGGTTAGCTGTTGATTGTGGATGTATTAAAGATTTTTCAGCTAAGGCATTCTAATGCTGTTGCACAGCTAGTATACCAACGATGAATTTTGTTACTACCTTCAGATTTTTGCACTGTTAATGCTTATAGATTACATACCTCACCAAGATGATCATGTGCTTTTGTGAGACATTGATGATCATGTGTTTGATCATAAGCTACACTTATGCATGTTTGATGATATTATCTTACCTATCCATATGTGATCATTCACTTTGCTTGGTGATGAGTGCATGTATTCAATCTTTATCATTTTGAGCGCTCCACCAAGATGTATGTGACATGGAAGAGTAACCCATGAGCCTAATTCCTTGTGCATTTGCAGTCCAAAGCAAATCCTAAACTATGCACAAATTTAGGGGGAGCTCTTGCTTATCACATACTTCTCAAAGCAACGATGTCTTTCAATCTTATTATCATTTGTCAAAGCTTTGATCTATATGTTGTCATCAATTACCAAAAAGGGGGAGATTGAAAGTGCAACTATCCCTAGGTGGTTTTGGTAATTCATAACAACATATAGCTCATTGAGCTAATGCTATTCCAAGACTATTATTTCAGGAAAGCTCAATGAATGGCATGGCATGGATGATGAAAGTGGATCCCTCAAAATACTAATGACAAAGGATTGGCTCAAGATCAAAAGCTCAAGACTCTTCATTTTATATTTTAGTGATCCAAGATCACATTGAGTCTATAGGAAAAGCCAATACTATCAAGGAGGGATGAGGTGTTGCTTAATGAGCCTCTTGCTTAATGTTCTTAGTGATATGCTCCAAAAACCCTCAGCTATTTTCTCACATCCACAAATGACCTAAACCTAAAGCCAAAATCGGTCACACCGATTCTTTCTATCCGGCGCCACCGAGTTCTAATGTCATAGCCACTGCTACAAACCCTAGGCAAATCGGTCTTACCGATAGGGATCTCGGTCTCACTGAGATGGGATTGTAATCTCTCTGTTTCCCTTCGTAACGTTTCGGTCTAACCGAAGTGAGCGATCGGTCCCACCGAGATTGCAATGTAAACTCCCTGTTTCCCTTTTGTAACATTTCGGTCTCACCAAAAAGAGCAAATCGGTCCCACTGAGTTTACCTGACCAACTCTCTGGAAAGCTTATTACCAAAATCGGTCTCACCGAGTTTGTGTATTCGGTCTTACCGAGATTACGTTATGCCCTAACCCTAACCATATCGGTCCTAACGAGTTGCATGTCGGTCCCACCGAAAATCCTAACGGTCACTAGCTTTACTAAATCGGTCCGACTGAGTCTGTTGAATCGGTCCCACCGAGTTTGGTAAATTGTGTGTAACGGTTAGATTTTGTGTGGAGGATATATATACCCCTCCACCTCCTCTTCATCTGTGGAGAGAGCCATCAGAACAAACTTACACTTCCAACTTACCATTTCTGAGAGAGAACTACCTGCTCATGTGTTGAGGCCAAGATATTCCATTCCTACCATATGAATCTTGATCTCTAGCCTTCCCCAAGTTGCTTTCCACTCAAATCTTCTTTCCACCAGATCCAAATCCTATGAGAGAGAGTTGAGTGTTGGGGAGACTATCATTTGAAGCACAAGAGCAAGGAGTTCATCATCAACGCACCATTTGTTAATTCTTGGAGAGTGGTGTCTCCTAGATTGGCTAGGTGTCACTTGGGAGCCTCCGACAAAATTGTGGAGTTGAACCAAGGAGTTTGTAAGGGCAAGGAGATCGCCTACTTCGTGAAGATCTACCGCTAGTGAGGCAAGTCCTTCGTGGGCGACGGCCATGGTGGGATAGACAAGGTTGCTTCTTCGTGGACCCTTCGTGGGTGGAGCCCTCCGTGGACTCGCGCAACCGTTACCCTTCGTGGGTTGAAGTCTCCATCAACGTGGATGTACGATAGCACCACCTATCGGAACCACGCCAAAAACATCCGTGTCTCCAATTGCGTTTGAATCCTCCAAACCCTTCCCTTTACTTTCTTGCAAGTTGCATGCTTTAATTTCCGCTGCCTATATACTCTTTGCATGCTTGCTTGAATTGTGTGATGATTGCTTGACTTGTCCCAAGATAGCTAAAATCTGCCAAACTCTAAAATTGGGAAAAGGTTAAGTTTTTAATTGGTCAAGTAGTCTAATCACACCCCCTCTAGACATACTTCAAGGTCCTACACTTGTGAACTACCACTGGATTGGCCAACCACATGGGGTGGAGCACTCCTCTTACTAGACCTGTAGCTTCTAATTTTTGGATTTCTTGGCCTATGAAATTTTTGCATTCCAAAGCTTTCTTCCTGACCTTCTTATTGATGGGTCTCGCATTGGGGCATATAACAAGGTGGTGCTCAATCACTTACCTGGGAACACAGGGGATGTCAAATGGTTGCCATGCAAACGCATCAACATTCTCCTGCAGGACAGTGACGAGCGCGCTTTCCTATTTGTTGTCAAGGGTGGCACTTATGGTGATAGTGTTGGTCCCATCCTCCTTCACAGGAATCTTCTTAGTAGGATGCGCAGCTTTGGCGGCCTTCTTGCTCTTGTTGGCAGGGTTTCTACTTCCTCAATGGACGTGTTACACTCTGAGGTGCGCTTCCAAGAGACCATGCTAGTATCACTAGGTTTCTTGTGTGCCTGCCCTCGAGGTACCTTGTCGGCAAGAGCAGGTGCCTTCCTCGCAGATGTTGCATCTGCTTCCTAGTACAGCTTGTCGACATAGATCACTACATCTTTCTTGTCGGAATGAACTATGATCACCTCCATCGGCCCTGGCATCTTTAAGGTGTTGTATGCATAATGTGATGCGGCCATGAATTAAGCCAGGGCGGGGCGACCCAGATATACCATTTTAGGGCAGAGGCAACTTGACAACATCAAAAACTATCTACTCAGTTCTATAATTCAGTGAATCACTAGAAGTGATCGGCAGAGTGATTTGGCCTTTGGGCTTGGTCCTTCCCGGGTTCACTCCTTGAAACATTCCTGTTTCTTGGAGGTCCTCGTCGGGAATTTGCACCTTCTTGATCATCATGGGGGAAATCCAGTTGAGACCTGCACCACCTTCAACCAACATTTTTGATGCTTTGATGTTCCAAATTGTTGGTGAGACCAACAACGACAAACAATCGACCCCAGCCGTGCGCTTCAGTGTCAAAAAGATGGGTGTACCTGACCACTTCAAGGGATTTTGGGCCTCTGTTGTAAGATCTATGACATTGATCTCACGGACCCACTATTGAACTGCCGATGAGAGGAGTGCAAAGATGCACCTTCGTCAATGCACATGCAATCCATTTCATTCTGGAACTCATTCTCAAACTCTTCGTCGTCTCGGCTTGCTCTTCTTCACCTTCTTTCTTATCATGACCCCGAGCGGGCCTATCCTTTTTCTTCTCGGCCTTGCCATGGCAACACCCAGGGGCACCATGGTTATTCTTGCTGGAGCCACCAGCACCATCTTAGCCTTTCTCTTTGTCACGTTTCTCATACTCTTGCTTTTGTTTCTTAGCTAGATGCTCAACTTGACGGCACTCTTGGAGATCATGGCCAGCAGTACAGTGAATCTTACAATATGGGCCGTCAGACTTCTCTCAGGCAGCCACATGACCATAGGTGTAGATGGCAACCTCCTTGCTGACATCCTCGGTCTTGGGCTTCTTGCCGGCAGAGCCTTCGACTACCATCATAGCCTTTCCTTTGTGCTTGCGCTTCCTGCCCTTATTCTTCGGAGTGGACACCTCATCGTCAACAGAGTCAGCAACAACAACAGCTCTCCAGGGAGTCGCATCCCTTCCTCGGCATGTGCACACTTATCAGCAAGAGCATACAGCTCGACGATCTCTTTGACCTACTTCATGTTCATTTTCTCCCACATCTTGCAGTTGCCCATGTTATTGTGGAAGGTAGCAATAATCATGGTAGGATGCACATCTGGGATATTATGGTGAACATGGCTGAATCTCTGGATCTATTTGCGGATGGGCTCATCGGGCTTCTATGGAAGCACATGCAAATTGCTAGGCTTCCCAGGGAACTTATGGCCACCCTGGTACGCACCAACAAACTGAGGCACAGATCTGCCCATGATGAGATTGAGCCCTCTGGCAAGTTCATCAACCAAGATATTAGATTGGGCTTAAGCGCAAACAGAAAATAGTTGGCGAGAACCTTCTCGTCTCTACCTTGAATAGCTACGGGAAGAGGGCCAGCGAACTTGTCGCAGCTCATAAGTAAACGATGGGCAGCCCGTGTCATATGGCAAGGCTCCAGGATAATCCGGCGCAGGCCTGTTTGTTTCGGGCCTGGTGCATGCATCAGATTGACGGCAAGCCTCTCAGCGCCAGTCAATCCGCACACAGGCATCCTCTCCCTGCCAGTTCTACAAAACTTGACGCTGGTCCTGCTGACTCCGGGGATCGGACGAGGCCATGGATACCACGTCATGAATGTCATTTCACCGATCTTGATGTAGTGTGCACTACGGGGGTGCCCCTGTTTGCGCTGGTCCTCTAGTTCACTCTTCGACCACCCTTGTCGGCCCCGTTTGTGGTTTCCGTGAGGGCCCCCCTTGACGGGCGTTGTCGCTGCTGACGAAGGTGATCAACTCTGGATGGTAGCATGCCACTCATCCATCTGAGGAGCTGTTGGAGGAAACTTGAGTAGGAGCTAGGCTTGAGCCATTGCTTCTGCTGTAGAGCGTGACATGTACGACACCGAGGCGTGAGATGGCTCGCGACTCCTGGATGGGCCAGGAGGAACTCTGTCTCATGCATGCGACGGCATTAGATAACTGCCAGGGGTATGAGACGGCTCTTGACTCCTGGTCGAACCAAGAGGAGCTTTGTTCCGATCCTGTGGCGGGACCTGATGGTCACCAGAGTGAAAGCACAAGTACTCCTTGGGTGATTTTGGTAATGAATGTCAACATATCTTTTGTTGGACTAATAGTTTTATCTAGTATATTTAAGATGAGTTCAAAAGTGGAGTGGTAAGGACAAGAGAATGTAGAACCCCTTCAAAATGATAAGGACAAAGATTGGCAAAAGCTCAAGACTCTTCCATTTCTAGTTAAGTGATCCAAGATCACATTGAGTCCATAGTAAAGCCAATACTATTAAAAGGGGATGAGGTGTTGCTTAATGGTCTACTTGCTCAACTGCTTAGTGACATTGCTCCAAAACCCTCAGCCACTTTCTCCTCCAAATATGTCCAAACCCTAAATTCCAACTCGGCCCCACTGATTCTTTCTATCCGGAGCCACCGAGTTCATTTGACATAGCCACTATCAAAAACCCTAACAATTCGGTCACACCGATAAAGATCTCGGTCCCACCTAGATGGCCTTGCCAGCGCTCTATGATCTATTGCATTCGCTTCGGTCTCACCGAGTTTATTCAATCAGTCTCACGAAGTTGGCTTGACAGATCCTCTGTTGCTTATTGCTTCACTTTGGTCCCACCGAGTCGATGCAATCGGCCCCATCGAGATGATGTTTTCCCTAAGACCTAGCACATCGGTCCCACCGACTTGTTTCAGTCGGTCCCACCTAACATTCATAATTTGAATAGATCGGTCCCACCGAGTTTTCTAATAGGTCAAAAGTGTGTAACAGTTGGATTTTGTCTGGAGGCTATATATACCCTTCCACCCCCTTTTCCATTTGTGAGAGAGCCATCAGAACGTGCCTACACTTCCATCATCCATTTTCTGAAAGAGAACCACCTACTCATGTGTTGAGATCAAGAGATTCCATTCCAACCTATTGAACCTTGATTTCTAGCCTTCCCCAAGTTGCTTTCCACTCAAATCCCTCTTCCACCATAGCCAAATTTGTGAGAGAGAGTTGAGTGTTGGGGAGGCTATCATTTGAACCACAAGAGCAAGGAGTTCATCATCTACACACCATCTATTACCTTTTGGAGAGTGGTGTCTCCTAGATTGGTTAGGTGTTGCTTGGGGGCCTCCGTTGCGATGTGGAGTTGAACCAAGAAGTTTGTAAGGGCAAGGAGATCGCCTACTTCATGAAGATCTACCTGAGTGAGGCAAGTCCTTCGTGGGTGATGGCCATGGTGGGATAGACAAGGTTGCTTCTTCGTGGACCCTTCGTGGGTGGAGCCCTCCATGGACACGTGCAACCTCTACCCTTCGTGGGTTGAAGTCTCCATCAACGTGGATATACGATAGCATCACCTATCGGAACCAAGCCAAAAATCTCCATGTCTCCATTGCATTTGCACACTCCAATCCCATCCCTTTACTTTCTTGTAAATTGCATGTTTTACCTTTTCTGCTGCCTATAATCTTGTCATGCTTGCTTGAAATGTATTGTGTGTGCCTTAACAAGTGCTACCTTAACTTGAAGAAATTAAAAATGGCCACTTTTACTTTTGAAGGGTCTAATCACCCACCCCTCCCCCCCACTAGACCCGTCTTCTCGATCCTTTCAATTGGTACCAGAGCTTTGGTCTCCATTGCTTTGGTTTAATCACCATTGGAGGAAGATGGATGAGTCTACATTCGAGAGTATTAGACGTAGAGTACCTATTCTTGATGGGGAGTTCTATGGTTCATGGAAAAATAAGATGCTTGAGATTTTCAATGAATTTAATTTGAACAAGTATATTCTTAGCCCTTATGTGCCTCCTATTACCCTTTTGCATCCGACTCCTGATGAGTATCTTGACATGGTTCGCAATCTTAGGACTATTGATCTTATCATTAGAGGATTGCCTAGAAATTTTCTTGTTTGCTTGCCAACCTTTAATGGGCATATACTATATGGAATTATCTTGAGGAACGCTTTCCAAATTACTTTTTGAAAAATCTAGATGAAATTCTTCAAAAGTCCATTGCTTTTGAAAAAATGGAGCCTAGTGATCCCAAGTTTGATGAATGTCTAATTGAGCTCTGTGATCTTATGTGTGCTAAAGGAAATGTTGGAATCATTAGTAGCATCATATCGGAGAAAATTAGAATTCATAAACTTGAAGATTTTCATGGTCATAAATCTAATGAATCACTTGCTCTAGGTGATGATCACATACGTGATGACGATGACATTGAGAATGGCTATTATGATGAAGACGAAGAAAGTGACATTGACTTTGAGGAGACAGTGAGAAATCTTAGTCTCATGAGTAACTTTTGTGATTACATGGTCGGAGGAAAAGAGTGGATTCTCGATAGTGGATGTACTGATCATATGACCGGAGATAAAGACATGTTCCGTGAGCTTGCTAAAAACGACGGTCCACGCAAGTATGTAACTTTTGGAGACAACTCCAAGGGTAAGGTACTTAGCCTTGGTAAGGTTGCCAATTCCAATGATAGATCTATCCAAAATGTTATGCTCGTTGAATATCTTGGTTACAATCTCCTTTCCGTATCCAGACTAGCTGACTTTGGTTTCAATGTTCTATTTACCGAAGTAGATTGCCAAGTGTTTCGTAGAGATAATCATAACATGGTCTTTACCGGTATCTGTAGAGGTGATCTATATATTGTTGATTTCACTAAGATAGCCCAACCTCGTACTTGCTTAATTGCCAAATCTTCTAAAGGGTGGTTATGCCATAGAAGATTAGGTCATGTGGGCATGTGAAATCTTGATAAGCTTATTAAAGGTGATCATATCCTTGGTGTTAAAGATGTTATATTTGACAAGTACAGACTTTGTAGTGCATGTCAAGAAGGAAAACAAACTAGAGGAAGTCATCCCGTGAAGAACATCATGACCACGAGGAGACACCTTAAGCTACTTCACATGGATCTTTTCGGTCCCAATGCTTATAAGAGCCTTGGTGGTAACTATTTCGGTTTGGTCATTATTGATGATTTTTCAAGATTTACGCGGGTGTTCTTTCTTGATGACAAATCGCAGGTCCAACAGATCTTGAAGAACTTCGCCAAGAAGGCCCAAAACCAATTTGAAGTGAAGATCAAGAAGGTTCGAAGTGATAACGGAACGGAGTTCAAGAACGCCAATGTGCACACCTTCCTTGATGGAGAGGGGATTTCACATGAGCTCTCGGCTACATACACACCTCAACAAAATGGAGTTGTTGAGAGGAAGAACCAGACACTTATCGAGATGGCGAGAATGATGCTTGATGAATACAAAATGCCAAGACACTTTTCAGCGGAAGCGGTTGAGACAGCTTATCATGCTACAAATCGACTATACCTTCACAAGCTTCCTGGCGAAATGACATACGAGCTCCTCATCGATAACAAACCCCAAGTTGGATACTTTCGAGTATTTGGCTCAAAGTGTTACATTCTTGATAAGCATCATCGTTCAAAATTTGCTCCTAAATCTCATGAAGGTTTCCTACTCGGTTATGGCTCAAACTCTCACACTTACCGTGTCTACAACAATTTCACCCGAAAGTTTGAAGAGACGGTAGATGTGAAGTTTTATGAATCTGACGGCTTGAAAGTAGAGCAATTGCCAATTGATGTAGGAGATAAAGATACCACGGAAGCAATTCAAGATTTTTCTATTGGAAAAATTCGCCCAATGGAGGTGAAGGAGAGTACTTTGTCCATTCAAGTGGAAGCCTCAATTTCACTTCTAGGTGAACCACAAGTTGACTTGGAGGCATCCACAAGTGGAACACATCAAGACGAAGGAAATGAGGGTACAACAAGATGAACCACCTCGACCTCCTTCTCCAGCTCCACAAGCGAACGACAATGCCACCAACAATGAAGAATAAGATGATGATGATGATGAGGAGGAGGAGGAGGATGCTCCGCCTCAACCCAAGCAAAAGCTCTCACGAGTTAGAGAAAGAGTCTCAAGAGATCATCTCCTCGAACAAATCTTCAATGACATCCAAACCAGGAGAATCACTCGCTAAAACTCATTTGGCTAACTTTTGTGAACACTATCATTCATTTCTAGTGTTGAACCTATGAAGGTAGAAGAATCCTTTAAGGATCTGGATTGGATAAATGCTATTCATGAAGAGCTACTCAACTCTGAGAGGAATCAAGTATGGACATTGGTTGAAAAGCCCAACGATGATCACAATGTCATCGGAACCAAATGGGAGTTTCAGAATAAGAAAGATGAGGATGGACAAGTTTTACGCAACAAGGCACGTCTCGTTGCTCAAGGCTACACTCAAGTCGAAGGTATGCACTATGGTGAGACATATGCCCCAGTTGCTAGACTTGAGTCCATTCGCATTTTACTTGCTTATGCCAATCACCATGATATCAGTTTATACCAAATGGACACTAAAAGTGCTTTTCTAAATGGTGAAATTGAGGAGGAAGTTTATGTTAACAACCTCTCGGCTTTGTTAATCCCAAGAAACCTAATCATGTTTACAAACTTCACAAAGCTCTTTGTTAATCCTAGAGCTTGGTATAAATGCTTGACCAAGTTTCTTATTGAAAAAGGATTTGAAATTGGGAAAATTAATTCTACACCTTTTACTAAAAGGGTTAATGGTGAACTATTTGTGTGCCAAATTTATGTGGATGATATTATATTCGGTTCTACTAACCCTCATTTTAGTGAAAAGTTTGAAAGACTAATGTTGGAGAAGTTTGAGATGTCCATGATGAGTGAACTCAAACTTTTCCTCGGTTTGCAAATCAAGCAAACTAAGGAAGGTACCTTTGTTTCACAAACAAAGTATACCAAGGATCTTTTCAAGAAGTTCAACATGCAAGAAGCAAAGGTATGAAAACGCCCATGCCTACTAGTGGACATCTTGACTTGACTAAGGGTGGCAACCCGGTTGATGAAAAGGTTTATCGATCTATGATTTGTTCATTATTATATCTATGTGCCTCCCGTCCTGAAATTATGCTAAGTGTGTGCTTGTGTGCACGATATCAAGCGGCTCCAACGGAATGTCATCTTAAAGTTGTGAAAAGGATAGTGAGATACTTAATTCATACACCAAACTTTGGCATTTGGTATCCTAAGAGGTCATATTTTGATCTTGTTGGCTATTCTGACTCAGACTGTGCCGGTGACAAGGTTGATAGAAAGTCGACTTCGGGTACATGTCAATTTCTTGGTAGATCCCTTGTCTCTTGGTCCTCCAAGAAACAAAACTCAGTGTCCTTATCCACCGCCGAAGCGGAATACATTGCCGCCAGATCATGTTGTGCCCAATTACTTTGGATGACCCAAACTCTTAAACATTATGGGATACATGTGAAGCATGTTCCACTGCTTTGCGACAATGAGAGTTCTATTAAGATTGCTCACAACCCAGTGCAACATTCTCAAACTAAGCATATTGAGGTTCGTCATCATTTCATTCGAGATTATGTTGCTAAAGGTGACATAAATCTTAAACATGTTCGTACCGACAAGCAATTGGCGGATATCTTTACTAAACCGCTTGATGAAAAGATATTTTGTCGATTGAGAGGTGAATTTAACATCATTAATGCCTCACATTTTGAGTAGATACTCCTCGGATATATGCAAGGCATGAGCCTACTTGACTAATCCTTGATACTTCTCTTATGATGATAATCATTTATCTTGGATATATTTTCATCCTTGCATGTTATCTAAACCTTGTAGGTACTTGGATGAGCCTAAATCTATGAGATTGCAAATCACTCACATCTTGAGCAATTTCTACATCACCAAGTATTTATGCTTTGGTTGTTGAAATCAAGGAAGCATGAACTCACTCAACATATCCTTTGACTATTTCAATATATCTAATTTCATGATTGTCAATTTGGATCAAGTGTTATTCCTTGCAAGACTAACCCATGTAGGAAGATGAACTTCAACTCCAAAGGATGCTCCCAACTCTTGATGGACTACATCAACCTTGAGCATCCAACATAAGTTCAACTACATGATCAAGATCAACACCACAACCCAAGGTATGCCATTCCATCCAAGAGAAGCTTTGCTCCAAGCCATGAGTTAAAGCAACTCAATAAGATGTGAATACATCAAAATGCTTAAATGAAAAATGGCAACCCCATTTTTGAGCTTAACGATGAGTATGACCTATGATGAAGTGATCTCACTTGACTCCTACGTAAATATACTCTAACATAGGTTACTTTGTCGCCGCCCATCCCTAAATGGAGTTATCTAGTGTTCTTGTTGTACATTGCTTTTCATTGCATTTCTTCTTGTGTTTCCCTTCTAAATCAAAAAAACTTCATCTAGATTTTTTCTACTTATTCTGTGATCTTTTCATTTCCTTTCTATGAATTCATTGCAAATCCTTATAGAAATTCCTTGAATATCCTTGTGAAATTTCATTTGCAAAGTGAACTGAGTTGACAAATATTTTCCTTTACGGCGAACTCGGTTCCACCAATCCAAGCCCATCGGCCAGACCGAAGCACAAGGTTTTCTTGTACACAGTTCATCGGTTCCACCGACATGGAAGGCTCGGTCTCTCGGATGAGCACCTTTAGTGGCTCTACTATCTCGGAGTCACCGATTGAAACAGATCGATGCCACCGATTTCACTGCTGAGAAAACTATTTGCCACCTTTTATTACCTATTCTCTTCAGCTCCACTCAATGATTATTTTCCTCTGTATGCTTCTTGAGCAACATTATGCTTGCTTGTGTCTCTCACGGATCATACTCACTTTACTCATATCCATGAAAACTACCCTTCTTGGAAATTGATGTCTAAGGGAGAGAGAGAGAGAGCACATCAAAGCCTGTTACAAAAGTCTTCTCAGGAAGGAAGAGAGATGCAATGTCATAAGAGGATAGAAGTCACATGTCTTTAAGGGAAATACATGTTAGTATTTGTTTATAAAATATCTCAAAAAAATATACTGTTAATCTCATTCATGTTTGCTCTGATTTATATATCTCTGCTCTGATTTTATCTCACCCAACCTTCTCCCATTATCCAATGTTAGTTTCAGGGGGAGAAAGAGTCCATGTTTAAGGGGAGAAAAATCCTTAGAATTTATTGCAAATCTTTAAGTTCTTGGGGACATGTATGTATTTAAATTAAGTACTCACTCTGTGGTACTCATCTACTACATGTCATCTCAGTCTTGGTATTCTTGTGGATCTTGGAATCTTTCTTGTTTGAAGTTTTCTTGTGTTATTTAACCTTGTTTTCTCAAGATTGCTTCATATAGAATCAGCTCAAGAACCACAAGGTAGGTATATGCATTACAATCATGTGCATGATGATCTCTTGCTTTTGCACATTTTGTTTGCAAGAGGGATCCATAAAGCATGAAGGTGCAACCTATCAACACTTGTTTTTGCTCTGGTGCATATGGCCAAGATACATGCAACTCATTACCTACTTTGTCATGGTATGTGTTCACATGTCCTTTAATTCAATCTTCACATGATCGCATACATGTAGGGGGGCTTATGCATGTTACATGTTCTTCCAAAGCTTTACTTACTACTCTTCATATCATTCACTTGAAGCTTTGATGTATGTTGTCATCAATTACCAGAAAAGGGGGAGATTGAAAGCACAAGTGCTCCTTGGGTGATTTTGGTAATTAATGTCAACATATATTTTGTTGGACTAATAGTTTTAACTAGTATATGTCAGATGATTTCAATAGTGGAGTCGCAAGGACAAGAGGATGTGGAACCCCTTCAAAATAATAAGGACAAAGATTGCCAAAAGCTCAAGACTCTTCCAATTCTTTTTAAGTGATCCAAGATCACATTGAGTCCATAGGAAAGCCAATACTATTAAACGGGGATGAGGTGTTGCTTAATGGTCTACTTTCTCAAGTGCTTAGTGATATTGCTCCAAAACCCTTAGCCACTTTCTCCATCCAAATATGTCCAAACCCTAAACCCCAACTCGGCCCCACCGATTCTTACTATCGAGAACGACTGAGTTCATATGACATAGCCACTGCCAGAAACACTAACGATGAGGTCACACGATACGGATCTCGGTTCCACTGGGATGGCCTTGACAGCTCTCTGTGATCTATTGCATTTGCTTTGCTCTCACCGAGTTTATGCAATCGGTCTCACCGAGTTGGCTTGACATATTCTTTATTGCTTATTGCTTCACTTTGGTCCCACCGAGTTGATGCAATCGGCATCACCGAGATGATGTTTTCCCTAAGCCCTAGCACATCGGTCCCACTGAGTTGTTCCAGTCGGTCCCACCGAGATTCCTAACGTTCATATTTTTGCACAGATCGGTCCCACCGAGTTTTCTAATCGATGCCTGCGAGATAGTTCAAAAGTGTGTAATGGTTGGATTTTGTGTGGAGGCTACATATACCCCTCCATCCCCTTCTCCATTTGTGAGAGAGCAATCAGAACGTGCCTACACTTCCACCATCCATTTTCTGAGAGAGAACCACCTACTCATGTGTTGAGACTAAGAGATTCCGCTCCAACCTTTTGAACCTTGATTTCTAGCCTTCCCCAAGTTTCTTTCCACTCAAATTCCTCTTCCACCATAGCCAATTCTGCGAGAGAGAGTTGAGTGTTGGGAAGACTAACATTTGGAGCACAAGAGCAAGGAGTTCATCATCTACACACCATCTATTACCTTTTGGAGAGTGGTGTCTCCTAGATTGGTTAGGTGTCGCTTGGGAGCCTCCGTTGTGATGTGGAGTTGAACCAAGAAGTTTGTAAGGGCAAGGAGATCGCCTACTTCGTGAAGATCTACCCAAGTGAGGCAAGTCCTTCGTGGGCGATGACCATGGTGGGATAGACAAGGTTGCTTCTTCGTGGACCCTTCATGGGTGGAGCCCTCCGTGGACTCGCGCAACCGGTACCCTTCATGGGTTGAAGTCCCCATCAACGTGGACGTACAATAGCACCACCTATCGGAACCACGCCAAAAATCTCCACGTCTCAATTGCGTTTGCAAATTGCATGCTTTACCTTTTCTGCTGCCTATACTCTTGTCATGCTTGCTTGAGATGTATTGTGTGTGCCTTAACATGTGCTAAACTCAACCTTAACTTGAACAAATTAAAAACTACCACTTTTACTTGTGAAGGGTCTAATCACCCCCCTCTAGACACTTCTTCTCGATCCTTTCACAAAGATATGGCGTGGTTGTTGGCCATGATCATCCTTGGAGTGCACTTCAGAAGTGCGCTCGCAATGATGGTCTGGGTCTTGAGAATTGCGACATGGCTGGTCATGCTCGCCACCAGCAGGTGGAGGATCGCCCTTCTCCTGTGGTGGCTTTAGTGTGTCCTTCGTTGTTCTGCCCTTGGACGTTGCCTTGCCGTTGAGGCTCGTCGCGCTCTTCTTACCGTTGGACTAGTGACTAGGGTCACCAGAACGACGAGCAAGATGACTTCCCCCATTGATGACCCACAAGTATATGGAGTCAATTGTAGCCTTTTCGATAAGTAAGAGTGTCAAACCCAACGAGGAGCAGAAGCAAATGACAAGTGGTTTTGAGCAAGGTAATGTTTGCAAGTGCTAAAATTGTAAGTAGCAGAGTAGTTTGATAGAAAGATAATTTGTAGCAAGAAAGTAACAAAGTAGTAACAAAAGTGTAGCAAGGTAGCCCAATCCTTTTGAGGCAAAGGACAGTCCAAAATGGTCTCTTATGATAAGCAAAGTGTTCTTGAGGGTACACGGGAATTTCATCTAGTCACTTTCATCATGCTGGCTTAATTCGTGTTCCCTACTTTGACAATTTGGTATGTGGGTGGAATGGTGCTTAGGTGCTGTTATTACTTGAACAAACCTCCTACTTATGATTAACCCCCTCGCAAGCATCTGCAACTACGAGAAAAGTATTAAGAATAAATTCTAACCATAGCATTAAACTTTTGGATCCAATCGGTCCCTTACGGAATAGCACATAAACTAGGGTTTAAACTTCTGTCACTTTCGCAACCCATCGTCTATTAACTAATCCACAATGCATTCCCTTAGGCACAAATATGGTGAAGTGTCATGTAGTCGACGTTCACATGACACCACTAAATGAATCACAACATACATATCATCAAAATATCGAACACATATCGAGTTCACATGATTACTTGCAACATGATTTCTCCCGCGACCTCAAGAACAAAAGTAACTACTCACAAATGATAATCATGCTCAAGATCAGAGGGGTATTAAATAGCATAATGGATCTGAAAATATAATCTTCCACCAAATAAACCATATAGTAATCAACCACAAGATGTAATCAACACTACTAGTCACCCACAAGCACCAATCTATAGTTCCCGTACAAAGATTGAACACAAGAGATGAACTAGGGTTTGAGAGGAGTTGGTGTTGTTGAAGATGTTGATGAAGATATCCCTCCCCAAGATGGGAGAGTTGTTGGTGATGATGATGACGATGATTTCCCCCTCCGGGAGGGAAGTTCCCCCGATGGAATCGCTCCGCCAGAGGGCAAAAGTGCTCCTGCCCAGGTTCCGACTCGAGACGGCGGCGCTTCATCCCGAAAATCCTCCCCTTATTTTTTTCTAGGTCAAAATGACTTATGTACTAGAAGGGGGGCACCGGGGTGGGCCTGGTTGAGCACAACCCACCAGGGTGGCTCCCTCCGGTGCTTATTTGCTCTAGTATTTCTTATTTATTCCATAAAAGTCCTCGTGAAGTTTCAGGTCATTTGGAGTTGTGCAAAATATGTAGCCTAACGTAGCTTTTTTAGGTCCAGATTTCCAGCTGCCAGAATTCTCCCCTCTTGTGTGTACCTTGCATATTATGAGAGAAAAGGCATTAGAATTACTCCAAAAAGCATTATTATGCAGTAAAACAACATAAGTAGCAGTAGGTAAACAAGATGCAAAATGGACGTATCAACTTCCCCAAGCTTAGACCTTGCTTGTCCTCAAGCGAAAACCGAAATCGAAAAGCATGTCCACATGCTTGGAGAGAGAGGTGTCGACAAAAACAAAAATACGGACATAGCAGCATCATCTAACTTATTATAACAGCAACAAACTTTAACATAAAACTTTTATTATAGGGCTTTTATCATAGACTTCTCATGAACAAGTAACAATTCATCACAGCATCGAAGTATAAGGTATAAACTCTATTGGAAACCAACAAACTATGTTCTCAGTCAACTTTGCAACTACAATTCATCATCTTTTCAGGAAGGGTCACATATCGGAGCCTTTTGGCAAGTTCACATACTCAACCATCATTTAATCTTCTATGATTGCTAACACTCACCGCGTACACATGAGCAAAACGTTTCAACCAGACACATAGAAAGATAGGGGCTTATAGTTTCGCCTCCCAACATATTCACCTCAAGGGTGATGTCAACAATAATAACTCATGCTACCATATTCAACTAGATATATGTGCCTAGATCTTTCCTCACCACATGATGCTTGCCAAAGGAGAAAATAAAAAGGAATAGAGAGAAAAACTTTGACTCTTGCATGAAAGTAAATACATAAAAGTAAAAGATAGGCCCTTCGCAGAGGGAAGCAGAGGTTGCCATGCACTTTTTGTTTGTATGATCAACCCCTTAGTGCAAGAGAACGTCACATTATATTGCCCCTTATGATGGCAACATTTATTATGCAATTTATTGCTTTTATTCTTCGCCATCGCAAGTTCGTACAATGCTCAATTTTCTCTTACACTAAATGATCTCACACTTTTAGAAGCAATTTTTATTGCCCTTTTTGCATCGATGACAACTTACTTGAAGGATCTTACTCAATCCATATGTTGGTATGGTGGACTCTCAAAACAAGATTTGGGTTTAAGGGTTTTGGGTGCACAAGTAGTATCTCTACTTAGTGCGGAATTTTTGGCTAGAAAAGATAGGGGCAAGCACCACATGTTTAAGGATCTATGACGATATAGCTTCTATGTGAATATGAACAAACATAAATCATTATGTTGTCTTCCTTGTCCAACGTCAACAATTTTGGCATATAATATTTTGATGGATGCTCACAATCATAAAAGATTTTAGGGATAGTGTATTTGCATGTGAATCTTCTCTTCCCTTATTAATTCTTTCATGAGTTGCATCATTGACCAATGCTATGTTTGTCAATCTACAATAAAATTTTCTACTTATACTTTTCCTTGTGTAATGTCATCACTTACCATAAGATTAGCATATGACCTTTTTCATTTATTTCCTTTCTTTCTATTGAAACAAGAAAGTAAAAGAAAGCAAACTCAAACTAAACTTTATTATATATCTTGTACACGATTACAAAGATAGATCACTAAGCAAACTCTCAAAAAGAAAGGATCGAACTAAACTTTTATTCATCTAAATCAAAAGATAACTATGGATCGAACTAAGAAAGTAAAGGCAAAAGGTAGTGGATATGATACGATACCGGGGCACCTCCCCCAAGCTTGGCGAAAGCCAAGGGGAGTGCCCATAACCGATACTCAATTTTCTCTTGGTGATGAAGAATGAGGTGGTGGTGATGAAGTAGAAGTGATCTTGTCCTTTTTCTCCAATTTGTTTTGGAGGTAGAAATTATCTATCCTCAACTCATCGTTCTCCTCCTCGAGCTTTAGTATCCTCTTGCATAATGCTTCCTTACTTTCCTTCAAGAAGAGAGAAGGGACTATTTCATCTTCATCTTCTTCATCAGAAAACCATATGTAGGGGTAGGTGTCCTTGAAGATATATATTTTTATCTAAAGGTTGATAAGGAACTGGGCTCCTCTTCTGGAATCTTAAAACGACATTTTTTCAGATTTGTTGAGAAAACAGCGAGAGAAGAAAGCAGGAGATTTCTCCGTGATACGGAGGTCAACAGGTTCGGGGGGTATATAAAGACTTTTTATCTTGGGAAACAAGCAAAACGGAAGAAAAATGGAGTCCGGAAAGTACCCAAGGTGGGCAAAACCCACCTGGGCGCGCCTAGCAAGCCAGGCGCACCCTGGTGTCTTGTGCCCACAGGGTCACCTTCCTGGTAGTTTCTTATTTTCCTAATTTTTAAATATTCCAAAACTGACAAAAAATATTTTTGTGGATTTTTTTGGAGTCCTATTACTTACCGTATCACGTACCTCCTTTTTTTCATGATTCTGGAGTGTTCCGGAAGGTTTCTTTTTTGCGTTCTTTAGGTGTCATAGTTTGGATAATGTTGCTTCAACATTGATGGGCGTACCTGGGATATAATGTTTTATTCGCTGCCCATTCACAACCTTCGGGTTAGTACCTTCGGCATTATTTATTTTTATAGCTCCACATCGATAAACTTCCTCGATAACATAGGGTCCATCCCATTTGGAGAGGAGTTTTCCTGCAAAGAATCTGAAACGAGAGTTGTACAAAAGAACATATTGTCCAACCTTGAACTCACGCTTTTGGATTCTTTTATCATGCCATCTTTTAAATTTTTCTTTGAATAACTTTGCATTTTCATAAGCTTGGGTTCTCTATTCATCTAATGAGCTAATATCAAATAACCTCTTTTCACCAGCAAGTTTGAAATCATAGTTGAGTTCTTTAATTGCCCAATATGCTTTATGTTCTAACTCAAGGGGCAAATGACAAGCTTTCCATAAACCATTTTATAAGAAGACATACCCATAGGATTTTATATGTTGTTCTATAAGCCCAAAGTGCATCATCTAATTTCTTAGACCAATTCTTCCGGGACCTATTGCCAGTCTTTTCTAGGATTAGTTTTATTTCTTTATTGCTAAGTTCAATTTGACCACTAGACTGAGGATGATAAGGTGATGCAATTCTATGGTTAACATCATACTTAGCAAGCATTTTACAGAAAGCACCATGAATAAAGTGTGAACCACCATCAGTCATTAAATATTTAGGGACTCCAAACCTTGGGAAAATAACTTCCTTAAGATTTTTAATAGAGGTGTTGTGATCAACACTACTAGTTGGAATAACTTCTACCCACTTAGTAACATAATCAACAGTAACCAAAATATGAGTATACCCATTAGAGGAAGGAAAAGGTCCCATGAAATCAAATCCCCAAACATCAGATGGTTCAACAGCAAGTGAAAAACTCATAGGCATTTCTTAACGCTTACCAATATTACCTATTCTTTGGCATCCATCACAAGATAAGACAAACTTACGGGCATCTTTGAAGAGAGTAGGCCAATAAAACCCATATTGCAATACCTTATGAGCGGTTCTGTCTCCCGCATGATGTCCTCCATAAGCTTTGGAGTGACACTTCCATAGGATTTGTTCTTGTTCATGCTCAGGTACACAATGTCTAGTAATACCATCTACTCCTTCTTTATAAAGATGTGGTCATCCCAAAAGTAATTTCTTAAATCATCAAAGAATTTTTTCTTTTGTTGGTTTGTGAAGCTAGGTGGTATGTATTAACAACAATATAATTAGCATAATCAACATAACAAGGTGTACTATTATAAACATTTATTGCAGCTAACTGTTCATTAGGAAAGCTATCATTAATAGGTTGTGGGTCATCAAGAATATTTTCAAGCCTAGACAAGTTATCAGCTATGGGGTTCTCTGCTCTTTTTCTATCGGTGATGTGCAAATCAAATTCTTGTAGCAGAGGAGCCCACCTAATGAGTCTAGGTTTAGCATCTTTCTTTTCAATTAGATATTTTATAGCAGCATGATCGGTGTGCGTGGTCACTTTAGAATCAACAATGTAGGATCTAAATTTATCACAAGCAAATACCACTGCTAAGAATTCTTTTTCAGTAGTAGCATAATTTGGTTGAGCACTGTCTAGAGTTTTATTAGCATAATGGATAACATTTAATTTCTTATCAACTCTTTGTCCTAGAACAGCACCAACAGCATAATCACTAGCATCACACATAATCTCAAAAGGCAAGTTTCAATCAGGTGGTTGAATAACAGGTGCAGAAATTAAGGCTTTCTTGAGTGTTTCGAAGCCTTCCAAACAATCATCATCAAAAACAAAAGGAATACCCTTTTGCAAAAGATTGGTTAGAGGCCTAGAAGTTTTAGAAAAGTCTTTGATAAACCTCCTATAGAAATCAGCATGACCAAGGAAACTACAAATGCCTTTGATATCTTTAGGACATGGCATTTTCTCAATTGCATCAACCTTGGCTTTGTCCACCTCAATGCCTCTTTCAGAAATTTTACGGCCCAAAGCAATACCTTCATTAACCATAAAGTGGCACTTCTCCCAATTCAAGACAAGATTTGACTGCTCACATCTCTGCAAAACTCGATCAAGATTGCTTAAACAATCATCAAAAGACTTCCCATAAACATAGAAGTCATCTATGAAACCCTCAACAATCTTTTCACAAAAATCAGAGAATATAGCAGTCATACATCTTTGAAAGGTAGTAGGTGTATTACATAGACCAAAAGGCATACGTCTACAATCATAGGTTCCAAAAGGACAAGTAAAGTGGTCTTTTCTTGATCAGGTTGTGAAACAGGTATTTGTGAAAAACCAGAATATCCATCAAGGAAGCAAAAATGTGTGTGCTTAGATAATCTTTCTAGCATTGGATCAATAAAAGGCAGAGGGTAATGATCTTTTCTAGTTGTTTTGTTTAATTTTCTATAATCAATTACCATTCTATAGCCTGTGACAATTCTTTGTGGAATATGTTCATTCTTATCATTAGGAACAACAGTTATACCTCCCTTGTTAGGGACACAATGAACAGGACTTACCCATCTACTATCAGCTATAGGATAGATTATACCTGCTTCAATATTTCCATTCTTACCACTTATTTCATCTTCGGGTTTAACCGATGTTGGTGATCAACAACGGGTTTAGCATCAGGTTCCATATTAATATTGCGCTGACATAGAGTGGGACTAATGCCCTTAAGATCATCAGGAGTATATCCAATAGAAGCTTGGTGCTTCCTTGGAACTTTCAATAATCTTTCTTCTTCATGTTCTGAAAGGTTAGCACTAATAATAACAGGATATATCTTTTTCTCATCAAGATAAGCATATTTCAAAGTGTCTAGTAATTGTTTTAATTCAATCATAGGATCACCTTTGGGTGGAGGAGGACCTTCTAGAGTTTCAATAGGTAGATTGTGTTTAAGCAGAGGTTGTTGTTCGAACAAGATTCTATCTATTTCATTTCTTCACGCATATGATCATTTTCATGGTCTAGCAAATATTATTCTAAAGGATCAGTAGGAGGCACAACAATAGAAGCAAGACCAATAATTTCATCCTTACTAGGCAAATCTTTCTTATGTGGTTTTCTACTAAACTTGGAAAAATTAAATTCATGAGGTTCATTACCAAAGCTAACACCGACCGTTTATTTCTCACAATCTATTCTAGCATTGACGGTGTTCAAGAAAGGTCTACCAAAGATAATGGGACAAAAGTCATCTTGTGGGGAACCAAGAACAAGAAAATCAGTAGGGTATTTTAGTTTCCCACACAAGACTTCAACATCTCTAACAACCCCAATTGGTGATATAGTATCTCTATTGGCAAGTTTGATAGTAACATCTATGTCTTCTATTTCAGCGGGTGCTATTTCATTCTTAATTTATTCATATAAGGAAACGGGAATAGCACTCATGCTAGCACCTATATCACATAAATCATGATAACAGTGATCTCCTATCTTAACTAAGACAACAGGCAAGCCAACATCTAGTCTATGTTTATCTTTTTCATCGGGTTTGGAAATTCTAGCAGCTTCATCACCGAAGCAAATAACATGCCCATCAATATTATTGACCAAGAGATCTTTAACCATAGCAACACTAGGTTCCACTTTGATTTTTTCAGCTGGTTTAGGTTTTCTAATATAACTTTTGTTAACCATAGTTGAAACTTTAGCATGTTCCTTCATCCTAACAGGAAAAGCTGGTTTTTCAATATAAGCAGTGGGAACAACTAGATCAACATTGTAAATGATAGTCTCTTCTTTAGCTTTTACTGGTTCTTTAATTTCTTCTCTAATGTATGGGTGATATTTAAACCACTTCTCCTTAGGGAGATCAACTTGAGTAAAAAAATCACAAAAGGAAGCTACTATCTCACAGTCAAGTCCATTTTTAGTGCTAAACTTTTGAAAAGCATCGGTATTCATAAAAGATTTAACACAATCAAACTTAGGTTCAATACCTAACTCTTTACCTTCGTCGAGTTCCCAATCTTCAGAGTTGCGTTTAATTCTTTCTAAAAGATCCCACTGGAATTCAATAGTCTTCTTCATAAAGAACCAGTACAAGAAGTATCAAGCATGGATTGATCATTACGAGAAAGCCAAGCACAAAAATTCTGAATAATAATTTCTCTTAAAAGCTCATGATTGGGGCATGAATATAACATTGACTTAAGCCTCCCTCAAGCTAGGGCGATACTTTCTCCTTCACGAGGCCAAAAATTATATATATATAATTCCGATCACGATGAACTAGATGCATAGGATAATATTTCGATGGAATTCCAAATTCAACCGATTCCAGTTCCAAGATCCAATATAATTGCATAGCCTATACCATGTCAATGATTTTTCCTTAAATATAAAGGGAAAACCTTCTTCTTAACTTCATCTTCGAGCAAACCTGCAAGCATAAACAATCCACAAATTTCATCTGAATATGTCAAGTGCATATCAGGATGTTCAGTTCCATCTCCTGCATAAGGATTAGCTAGCAGTTGTTCTACCATACCGAAGGAATTTCATATTCAATATTTTCAGTAGGTGCAGTAGGTTGAGGGGCAACTAATTTTGGTTCCGGTCGAGGTGAAGATACCCCGAACAAACCCCGCAAAGGATTTTTTTCCATAGTAGCAAGTGACAATAAATTTCAGCATGTAGTAATAATTTTTCCTTACCAATTTCCACTCACCAAAAGCACTTCACTCCCCGGCAACGGCGCCAGAAAATAGCCTTGATGACCCACAAGTATATTGGTTTAATTGTAGCCTTTTTGATAAGTAAGAGTGTCGAAACCAAGGAGGAGCAGAAGGAAACGACAAGTGGTATTCAGCAAGGTGATGTCTGCAAGTGCTAAAATTGTAAGTAACAGAGTAGTTTGATAGCACGATAATTTGTAATGAGCAAGTAATGATAGTGGTAACATAATTGCATCAAGGTAGCTCAATCCTTTTGAGGCAAAGGACAGGCCAAAATGGTCTCTTATGATAAGCAAAGTGTTCTTGAGGGTCCACGGGAATTTTATCTAGTCACTTTCATCATGTTGGCTTAATTCGTGTTCACTACTTTGATAATTTGGTATGTGGGTGGACCGGTGCTCAGGTGATGTTCTTACTTGAACAAACCTCCTACTTATGATTAACCCCCTCGCAAGCATCCGCAACTAAGAGAAAAGTATTAAGAATAAATTCTAACCATAGTGTCGTGGAATTAACACGTCAGATGTCCTTAGTGTGAGGACTTAGTCACGAGGCCAATGCATCTATGTGGTAGCTTGAGAGGGGTTGCGCGGAATCGAGAGACGCAACACAAGACAAGGGTTTAGACAGCTTTGGGCCCCGGGAAACATCATCCGGTAAAAACCCTACATGCTGTTTGAGGCTAGATCTCATTATGCTCATCCGGGGAGTAGCCGTAAACCGGCTCTCCTCTAGTTGTGTCTAGCCCTAGAGATTGTTTCTTGCTTGTCCCTCTTTGGGGAGCCCTGCCCCTCCTTATATAAGTTGAAGGGGCGGGTTACATGTAGAGTCCATCTCGGACTAAGACTTAAACTCTTTTGACTTCCTTTCCTGGGCTTCTTAATGTTTGCCGGTTTAACATTGTCTGCCGTTTTAACATGGTCTGCCGGGTTATGAATGTCTAACACCTATTGGTGCTACCATCTGTCTTAACTCTGCCGGTTTAACACTCGCCGGTTTACCGTCTGTCTTAGCCATCTGTCTTAACTGTCTGCCGGTTTACCACCAGCCGGTTTACCGTCTGTCTTAGCCATCTGTCTTGACTCTGTATTAACTCTCCGCCGGTTTACCATCCGTCGGTTTACCAAGTCCCAGCCGGTTTACAACTCCAGCCAGGTCATACCACGGGGTATATCCCTGACATTAGCCACCAGTTTGATTTGGATTTATCCATGTTAAACTAATCCTGAGCATCTTTATATCCTTGTGACTCAGCTCCCAATGACTTCTTTGACTTAGCTCCCAATGACTTAACAAAAATATTGGTCCTTGAAATCCTCATCTGATCTTCAGCCGGTTTAAGAATGTAGAAATTGCCGGTTTATCATTACCAAGATCACTCGTTTATAAATATTGATAGCACCGGGTCATACTTGTAGTTAACATCCAGCTTGAAAATATACCTCTTATATGCCTATCACTTGTAGCCCCCAAGTCTTAAGAAGGTAGCATAGCAACAGCTTAAGACTTGCTTCAATATAAATATCACAATCTTGAAGAAATCCAGGTTGTTCTTCTCAATCACTAGTCAGAATTGAGTATTCCACATATGTAGTTGTAGCCCCCAAGTGTCGGGTTGTCATGCTTGTAGCAACCTGGGACTTGTAATTGCCTGATGCTCATAAAAACTTCAACCAGTGTAGCCCCCAAGGGCCGGGTCATTATGCAATAATGAGCAGGGACTTCGTAAATATAATCTTGTAAACTTTGAACAACAACGTGTAGCCCCCAAGGGCCGGCTCAGTAAGATAATATTGAGCTGGGATTTTGATATATACTTCAATGAAATTAACATCATATGATGTAACCCCCATCATGGGGCTTGAATCCATGTCCACAAGGTTAAGAGCCTTGTGCTTTACCAACTGAACAGTGGACCCTTCAATATAATGGATAAAAAGCTTTGTACCTTGAATTGTTGGTAGGAGCAATTGGTAGCCCCCAAGGGCCGGCTCATTATAATGTGATGAGTCGGGTCTTCAATAAGATGAGCAAAGAATGACTTTGCATTAGCCCCCAAGTGTCATGGTGCATGCTTGCAGCGACATGAGACTTGCATATTTGATGTAATCTCAACTTAAATAATGTAGCTCCCAAGTGCCGGGTTGTAAGCTTGCAGCAACTCGGAACTATTCCTTCCGTTGTAGAATAAATTATATCCATTGTGCTGAAGCGACTTTGAAAACCTCAATCATAATACTGGTTATTGATAACCATAATAAAAATCCAGCCATGTTGGCTATTAAAGAGTGGAATAATATACCCAATGATTTATAAGCGCATGATTCCAATGGCGCAATTCAAATATATACTGGCGACTTATAGTCCAAAGCCAGGTCGGATCAATAAACACCGGATTATAAGTGATTATGTGCTAACAGCTTGATAACTGGAAGCCACACCGGGTTAAGAAACACCGGGTTGATGTAATGACATATAGTCTGGCCGGGTCAGGAGACAACGGTTTAACTTAGAACTTGATCAAAAGAGATAAAACTTTGCAAAAAGCAAAAGCAAATAAAACGTTGTAGTCGAGGCTTTTCGAGGGCTGCCAGGCCCAAATTCGAGGCTTTTCATGGGCTGCCAGGCCGCTGAGTTAAACCATTTGACAAAGCCTTTTAAGATGGGCCTCCAACTAACCAATCGTCGTTTTAACTTTGACAAGTTCAGGGTCTATAAAAGAGTAACATGTCAAACGTTCGGCGGGTCATGCCAAGATTACCTGGATAGGAGTGGCTTACTTCATGAAGGCAGGTTAACCCGGGGTTTTAGGTGAATACACTAGGCTTCCAAGCCGTGGGTCGATACCCAATTACAAGGGTCCTTTCAAACTCTTTGTTACTTTACACAAAGAGCCCCCAAGTAACTTTGTGAGCTGTGCTCAATGGGTGCCTATGTTTGAGTTGTGCGTAGCAACATGACTCTCTTTGGCCCCTTGGGTGTGAAGCTCCCAAGATTTGTTGTGGCATGATAGACGGATTAATGGACAGGACTCCGCTTTGCAAGCAGAAGCCCCCATGTGATATATTTCTGAGCTGTGCTCGTCGGGTGCCTATGTTTGAGTTGTGCTGTGCAACAAACTCTCTTTGGCCCCTGATGATAATATTGGCTTGATAGCTGCATCCAGAGGGTAGTAACGCTATGTTCTCTTTGGTGAACACACCTATGTTTGAACAGGAAACCCCCAAAAAATCATATGAAGATGAGCCCATAAGGCAGGATACGCATGTTTGAACCGCGCGTCAGGCCAGCAGGTCCTCTTCGGAAACCTTTAACTTTTTGCAAGAGATAAATTCTTCTTGAACCGGATGTTAACCCGGATATTTGAGAGCTTCAGTGAGAATGGCTTCCTTTGAACCGGATTTTGAACCGGAATCCTTTCTGATGACCCGGAACTTCTTCATTGAGCCGGGATTTTGTCATATACTTTTTGAGCCGGAAATTCTCTGACGGCCATTAAATTTTCATCAATATAGCAGTAGCCTCCGGGACTGGGTTATCTTTCCCTCCATCGTCCTGGCGTTCTTACATTCGCTTAAACTGGCAAGATTTGCTGAGTCATGTCATCGTAGCCCTCGAGTCTTAAGACGACTCAAGGAGTTGTTTTGAGATTCTCCGTATTTAACCATAGCAGAAGGTGTATACCATTGATGTTGATAACACGATGTAAATCCACAGAAGGTTGAGGTGACTGCGGCGGGTTATAAATGATCCCGTATGAGCCGTGTCAGCAACTCGGCCAATGGTTCCTTCCAACTGGCTGTTTGAAGTGGACCAAACTGTAGTGGCAGCGATTTGTGCTCATGTCCATTGATCCATCCAGTGCAGACGGCGGCTGAATGATAATTTGCCTCCAAGGTATTGGAAGAAAAAAAAATTGGGCTACCCAAGCAGTGACTTGCTTATACTCAATAAATAGCTCATGCAGACAGGTGCGGCCCGATGGGTTGATGTAGACCAGGCCTCGGGGGCGGCAATTTACGCACATCCATTGATAACAATCAGACATGATCTAGCAAGCCGGTGTGGACCAGACCACAAGGGCAGCAGCTTGTGTGCGTCCATTCATCATGTGATATGTCCCAGATTATCACCAGGCGGGATATTATCAATCCGTGGTGTAAACCACATTTGTAATGAATAATAGTCCTGTGTATAAAAATGATATGCAAATCAAAGTAATTTGTCCTTTGATAGAAATATTATGTGTTAATAAAACAAATTTAGATGGATATGACCTGATTTGCTCTGTCGACCGATGGTCCATAAATAATGTCTGTAGATAACCTTGTAATACGACGGCTGAATTCCTTTTGAGCCATATATGCGCAAAAAAGATATTTGTGCCTTATCCCCTCCAGGGCCCTGCCAAAAGTGTCCACGTCCCTTTCTTAATTCAGCAGCGGGCCACGGCAGCAGCTTGGCGCGATTCTCAACGTGTTGATGTGATTTAGAGTGACCAGCAGCGGGCTATGTACACCATCCATGGTAGTCATGAACAAAAAGCTTGCTTTGTATCTCCATATAGTATGTGCATCCATTTTCCTTCAGGGGCTGACTTATTAGCTTCTGTACGCACATACTGCTCCAGACTTGTCTTCGCAACCGCAGCCCTGCTCTTCCTCTCCCACCGTAGTTAAAACAGGCGGCGGTTTAAGTCACGATGGCCACGGCGACTTGGCAACATAGTAGTGAAGCGGCCCTCCAGGTGCCATTGAAAACATGTACAACAGCTCATCTTGAGAACGGAGTCAAGACCGGCCTAGCACAAATGGACCATGGTAGTAAAGGCGCGGCTCCGTACTTTCTGTAGCTGAGGCGGATTGATAGAATGGAGGCTGGCGGCTCTCGGTGGTGTCTTTGCGCAGCGGTAACTCGACGGCCGGTTCGACCCGCGGCAGAAGAGGCAATACTTTGGCTAAATTAGTATATAGTTCGTCTGGCTTTCCCTTTTTTATCTAGGGAACCACTCCATGCATGCTGGGTAATCCGATCCTTACTGACACTGTCTCGTTAGATGCACGACCAACACTTCCAGTTGGAGATTGAACCGTGTGTGAAATATTTTTTTTCATGTGATAAAACACCATGATGACCCAGTATGAGGTTTTTTGGGACTTGTGTAGCGGCAGTAACATTTTTATATTCGACTGCACTTGGGCTCTCATCCGAGGTGCCTTGCCATTGAACATCTGATAGTGAGGATAAGAATCATCGGAACTTCGCCCGGGTGTTGAATGCTATGAATCCTGTCGCGGGCATGTACTGCACCCGCATGTCCACTTTGCACCGGTAGCGTTGTTCGGGGCATGTTGTATTTTTCAGATTGAATTAATCTCATAAGGTGATTTCGAATATGCTGCCTGATGTATCAGTACGGGGCTTCAAACGCCTAAAGTCTGAAGATTATCCACACGCTGGGAAATATCCACAGGCTACATCAACACGAGGCCTCCGTTCTCCTATGTACTTTAGTCCATTATTCAACTCCCAGAGGCTCGGCGGAGCCGTGGCAGAAGAGACGCGCAGGGGCCGGCCGAGACGGCACGGGGCACGGCCGTGGAAACAGATGCAGGCCAACTGTTGTTCATGTTGACGACTTGACGTACGGCGCGGTCACGATGGTGAAGAAGCGCCGGCGAGGCGAGCCACAGCAGTGGCGACCCAGCAAGGCAATTCGTGGGCGAGGCGCGTCGACGAAGGCAAGCAACGGAAGTGGAGTCCGGCGGTTCAGCGGCAAACCGCATGCGGGCATGCTTGAAGTGCAGATACCTTGAAGTGGTGATGATGGCGGCTGAGAGGCCGCGGGAAGACCCGGCGCGGACGAGCGACGGCGGCTTGGAACGGTAGGCGGCTTGAGGAGGCACCGGACCAGCAATCCACTCCGGGGGCCGGCGGCTTGACAGAGACCGAACCAGCAATCAAAGCGGAGACCCGCTGAGGCAAACGGGATGGCCCGGTGAACCAAAAATGAAAACGAGTCCTCCTCTGGGTCGTTGTAATCAAAACCGAGTTGAAGAGCCGGCTCCGCGCGGTGGCGGAGGAGGTACGTGAGCCGGCTTCCCGCGGTGACGGTTTGGTGCGGTTACCGGTCGACTTGCTACGGCGGGTCAACCATCGCGAAGCAGCTCGGTCGTGGCGATGAAGGAGAACCGACTCAAGACGCGGCTGGACTGACGAGGCGATGGCGGCCCACGAAGCGACGGTGATTCAAAGCGGAGGCGAAGCTGTGAGGTAAACCAGCGACTCACGGGCGCGGATGCAGGGCCGCGAGCTTCGAAGCATAAGGCGATTTAGCTTGATTGGAGCAGCAGCTTAAGGCTGGTCATAGTGGGGAGTAACTTAGACTAGTGTCATATGCATGACACTAGTCTAAGTTACTACCTTCATAATGCAAACTAACATGATAGTAGTGTCATAGATGGCTTCATTTATTAGCTTGTAGACTCATCTTGTCTTGGGAAGCACTATGTTACAGTAACATATTATGTTACCACCTCAAATTAAATACTTGCCACATAAGCAAAAATTTCTTGGAGGGCGCTATGTTACTAGCTAAGTTACTCCCACTATGACTAGCCTAAGGTAAATCGGTGACTCAGGGCACGGTTCGGACAAAAGGCGCAGACGCATAGGCGCGTGGCGGCGGGGCCGATTTGAAGCCTCAATGGAGACGGCCACGATGCCGGGCGGCTTGAGGTGCTGAGGTGCGGGTCAGGAGCAGAGGATCAGTCGACCACGGCGGTTTTAGCAGATCTGGTGATCCGATTTGGGGTGGAGGTGAACCGGCAACTGCGACTTGGCGGAGGCGGATGGCTTGAAGTCGGCGAAGCGGCCCGGGCAGCGCCTCTGGTAACGAGGCAACGGGGCTGGCAGGCGCGCTTGGTGCGACGGCAGGAGGCCCCCAGCAGCCCGAGGCTTGGGACGGCGGTTCGTCGAAGGCGGCGACTCGAAGCCGCACCGGTGAGGGCGACCACAGCGGATGGCGAGGCCGGCAACAGCGGGGGCGTGTTGGTAGAGGGGCTCGGTCGATGCGAGACATAGTCCAGGTGCGGCTCTCCGCTGGGAGTAAGCCAGACCGGAGTGGAGATGGCCGACGGATTGGAAACCGGAGGCGGAGCGAATCACAGAAACGAGGCACGCTAGCGAAGGGAAACCGCATCCTTGCCGTCTCCTCTCCGGGTCGTGGCCGTGGTTGCTTGACACCCGTGTCTTCCTCTGGGGTTGTGTCCCTTCTGTCTTTTTTTCTTTTGACCCTGATTTGTTAACAGTGAGTGATGACTAAGCCAGGGTCAAACCCTCGGTTCCTTATACTGCCAATCGGTTTCGCTGCAGATCGGTTCAAATAGACACGTCCGGGTTTCATCCATGGCAACTAAACAGATAACATAGATTGCATCAAAAATTGTAGAGATTGTCCATGGCGACTCAATATAATTTCCTTGATCTGAACCGATGGGGATTAGAGTTGATGCAAGTCCTTCCGTATGCTGACCCGGCCGATTGTAAGCTTCTACCAAAACTGACTTTTCTTTAACTCGAAATTTACAAACTTCTCGAAACCCTAATTAAAATCCCTCCAAGAACTCAACACCACTGTGCGCAGGCCCCACGGTGGGCGCCAACTGTCGTGGAATTAACACGTCAAGTGTCCTTAGTGTGAGGACTTAGTCGCGAGGCCAACACATCTATGTGGTAGCTTGAGAGGGGTTGAGCGGAATCGAGAGACGCAACACAAGACAAGGTTTTAGACAGCTTCGGGCCCCGGGAAACATCATTCGGTAAAAACCCTACATGCGGTTTGAGGCTAGATCTCATTATGTTCATCCAGGGAGTCGCCGTAAACCGGCTCTCCTCTAGTTGTGTCTAGCCCTAGAGATTGTTTCTTGCTTGTCCCTCTTTGAGGAGCCCTGCCCCTCCTTATATAAGTTGAAGGGGCGGGTTACATGTAGAGTCCATCTCGGACTAAGACTTAAACTCTTTTGACATCCTTTCCTGGGCTTCTTAACACCTGCCGACTTAACATTGTCTGCCGGTTTAACATTGTCTGCCGGTTTAACATGGTCTGCTGGGTTATGATTGTCTAACACCTACCGGTGCTACCATCTGTCTTAACTCTGCCGGTTTAACACTCGCCGATTTACCGCCTGTCTTAGCCATCTGTCTTAACTGTCTGCCAGTTTACCACCAGTCGGTTTACCGTCTGTCTTAGCCATCTGTCTTGACTCTGTCTTAACTCTCCGCTGGTTTACCATCCGCCGGTTTACCAAGTCCCAGCCAATTTACAACTCCAGCCGGGTCATACCGTGGGGTATATCCCCGACACATAGCATTAAACTTTTGGATCCAATCGGTCCATTATGGAATAGCGCATAAACTATGGTTTAAGCTTCTGCCACTCTCGCAACCCATTATCTAATAACTACTCCACAATCCATTCCCTTAGGCCCAAATATGGTGAAGTGTCATTTAGTCGACGTTCACATGACACCGCTAAGGGAATCACAACATACATATCATCAAAATATCAAACACATATCAAGTTCACATAATTACTTGCAACATGATTTCTCCCGTGACCTCAAGAACAAAAGTAACTACTCATAAATGATAATCATGCTCAAGATTAGAGGGGTATTAAATATCATAATGGATCTGAACATATAATCTTCCACCAAATAAACCATATAGTAATCAACCACAAGATGTAATCAACGCTACTAGTCACCCACAGGCACCAATCTATAGTTCTGGTACAAAGATTTAACATAAGAGATGAACTAGGGTTTGAGAGGAGTTGGTGTTGTTGAAGATGTTGATGAAGATAGCCCTCCCCAAGATGGGAGAGTTGTCGGTGATGATGATGAGGATGATTTCCCCCTTCGGGAGTGAAGTTCCCCCGACGGAATTGCTCTACCGGAGGGCAAAAGTGCTCTTGCCCACATTCCGCCTCGAGACAGCGGTACTTCATCCTGAAAGTCATCCCCTTATTTATTTTTTCTAGGTCAAAATGACTTATGTACTAGAAGGGGGCACCGGAGGTGGGCCTGGTTGAGCACAACCCACCAGGGCGCGCCTAGGGGCCTAGGCGCGCCATGGTGTCTTGTGCTCACCAGGGTGGCCCCCTCTGGTGCTTATTTGCTCCAGTATGTCTTATTTATTCCATAAAAAATCCTCATGAAGTTTCAGCTCATTTGGAGTTGTGCAGAATAGGTAGCCTGACGTAGCTTTTTCAGGTCCACATTTCCAGCTGCTAGAATTCTCCCCTCTTGTGTGTACCTTGCATATTACGAGAGAAAAGGCATTAGAATTACTCCAAAAAGCATTATTATGCAGTAAAACAACATAAATAACAGTAGGTAAACATGATGCAAAAGGATGTATCACCCATCACCGATGCAAGAGTGTGAAGTTTGGCCACCCCCATCCCCATCCCCAGCACACGCATGAGACAATGCCTTGGAGGTGGAGGGAGCAGATGATGATATAAAAGATGATGATGTTGACGCAGCTGATGCAGATTCGCGTGCGTGAAGCCCCTGCCTAGCGCACTAATGATGTCGGCGTACGACAATCCGTAGGCCATGAGGCCCTTCTATGTTCGGCGTGGGCACGCAACACACAAAGAGCAGCAACAACCACGAAGCACCCGAGCATTTACCTAGGTTCGGGATGTTGGGAAGCGTAAAACCCTACTTCTGCTTTGGTGGATTGATGAGTAACAAGCCCAGCGTTTACAAGAGTGCAACCTCGCCGGTAGAGTGCTCGGGAGGTGCAGCTAGCTACTGTAATGGACAGGGTGTCGACCCTTGTAATGGTAGCCATGGGCCTCCTTTTATAGAAGAAAGAGGTCACCACAATGGCAAAATGGTAATCACAGAGGGTAAATAGTGGCTACAGTGCTATCGTACCTAACACGGATGGTATAGAACAAGAGCATTAAATGCGCCATTAGGTGTCACGCTTGGGCGAATATCGGCAAGGGATCACTGCTCCACCTGTATCGTCAGCCTAGCTACATCTTATTTTATTGTCATGCCCTTGGACGGGTGCCAGTAAAGGTGGTCTTTAGGCGGTGGATCACCACGTGCACCAACAAGCTCTACCTAACTGCTTGTGCGCTTGCCACCTGTTGGTAGGCTCCTGATAGGCTGCCGATGTGAGTAGTGAAGGGAGCTTGCCGGTCTTGAGCTTGTCGGCCCGAAGCTTGCCAGCACGAAGCTTGCCGGCATGGAGCTTGCCAGCTACTCGAATCTTAATCTTCAATACTTCTCGATGACCTGCCTCGAGTCCTTCTTCATGGTTTTATCTACAAAGTCTTGAGTGCCTTGTGATGGAGCCATCCTCCATCAAGCCCTTCCCGGCAGGGAGACTGCAACTGTCTGTGCGTAGGCAGGGGTGGGAAACACCTGATGTAAACCACATCGACATGAGTCCATTGCAATCCCTTCAGCACTTGCATCATCATCATCGGAGCTATACTCTTCGCTCACCACCAACCCCTTTTGTGGCACCTTCTTCGTGAAGTTGTTCTTGTTGGGGAAGGACTTGTCCTTGTCTTTGCGGATGAGCTTGCCTCCATTGTCTTCCCTCTTCTTGTAGGGGCAATCCACGATGAAGTGACTCACATTGCCACAACTTTAGCAAGTTCTCAAATGTTGCTTGCCCTTGGACCCACTTGAGTTATTCTTGGAGTAGGTGGGCTTGGTGTTTCTCTTGTTTCCCCAAAATTGCCTTGACACAAGAGCCATGTGCTCATGGTAAGCATACTTGGTGTCTTCGGGGCAACACTCTTCTTCATCCTCTTCTGGAATGGCCTTGGCCTTCAAGGCAAGGTTGGGCTTTCTTTGACTGTTGAACACGAGCTAGAACATTGTCGGCGTTCTTGTTCAAGATGTTCATTGCAATGTACTCATCCAACACTTCACTTGAGGACAAGGTGTTGAAGTCTGGTATTTAATGGATCACGGAGGACACGCTCTTACTGAAAGGCATGATGGCCTTGAGGAACTTCCGCTTGACCCAAGTGTCATCGGTGTACTTGCCCCCATGGTCTTAGAGTGAGACCGCAAGAGTGGTCAATCTCCGGTAAAGCTCACGAGGATCTTCATCATCCTTCATCAGGAACTCATCGGCCTCGTCAAGTATGACCTCATAGTTGGAGCGTTGAATGCTCGAGCTTCCCTTGTACAAGGAGATGATGTGATCCCATTCATCCTTAGCTCGGGTGAATGTCCACGAGTGAGAAAGCTCTTCCGGAGGCATTGGGGCTTGAAGAATGAATAATGCAGAGTGATTGAGTTGATTGTCATCTTCTCTTGCTGACATGTTTGGATCATGGGGGTACAAGCCTTGCTCATTGACTCTCCAAAGTTGTGTTGAGTTGTGATTCAAATGAGACTTGATACAAAAAACCCAATCATGAAAGTTATTCAAGTCAAGCTTAGGAGGAGGCCCATGAGTGTTGATATGAGGTGAGGGAACCGGTCCTCTATAGACCGGGGGAGGGGAAACCGCAGCATGGGTGCCCGACCCACTCTTTCCTTGAGGAGTAGAAGGTTTAGTGCCATTAGCTGCATCCTTGATGGAGTTGGCATCCGTATCTGAGGAAGTAGGATCGACTACTACCTTAGGATCGGTGGGAGGTTGTTTTATGGCAGAGGTCGCGAGCATCCGGGCTCCAAGATCTCCATCGGGCTCTTCTCTTCGTGCTTCTGGTCTCTTGAGCCGTGGTAGGGCGGTCCTTCCCTTCTTCTTGCTAGCAATGTCATTGACTCTTATTTGGATGACAGGGCCAGACAAACTCCGCAGGCCGGCCCACCTGCCGTGGAGGCACCGTCTCAGGTACGGTTCATATGCCAGCCTCTTTCAAATACGGCCGAATGGCCACGCTAAGCCTTGCCTGGCCTTTCTTCTCCGTTGCCAGAGGGAAAGGATTTGCAAGTGCATCAGATTGTTTAGAAACCTGGGATAACTCGGACAGCATAATGGCTGTAAATGCTCAAAAGGATTTAAGACATGCTACAGAACGGTGGCATAACCACTCGATCATCATAATATCAAGGTTCTGAGATCAACAATGAATACACAGAGATAGTAGGAACTGAACTGGGGCTTAAATCCAACAATCTTATAAGTCTACGGATTAGTAACACGTGATCCTGATAGATAGAAGAGAAAGCCTAGTCTCTTAACCCCGTAGGAAAGATAAGATGACTCAGATGAGAGGCCATGAGGTATAAGGAGTAAAAAGTGCCTTACGTTCCATCCCACAATCAATTCCCTTACATATAACTAAAGCATTTCTAGACTCAACTTCGACCAGTTTGGCTTGGTAATCCTACAGGCAGTCAGGCTCTGATACCAAAGCTGTCAGGACCCCGACTCAATGCCACATCGATCTAGCATGTAACACCTCATATCACTTTGCGGCCTCACACACGGTATTCCCACGGGTGTCGCCTTACCTTTGCCTGGGACCGTTTGCGCCTTTTGGCACACGTATATGACAGTGTCGCTAGCATCCATATGATAAGGAGCCCGGGCTGACATGGTGTCACACCCTGATTTTCATGCCACAACACTTAAGTCAATAAATCATGCTAAACTGTGGTTTGACAAAAACTTTTGAGTGTTTTTGCTTTAATTGAATGTTTGACTGCTATTTGCAAGTGCTCTAAAATATCAAATAAATTCTCCAACTCTTATACTCCTCCTCCTTGATCCAAAAACCTTTCCCAATGATCATGCCATGTGTATAGGACATAAAAATAATTTCTTGCAAAAATAATTTGGCCAAATAGTATTTTCAAAAATTAGTTTTTCAAAAACCCCTGAATTGAGGTTTGCACTGCAAGTACTTAATTAAGGGTAGTAAAAATCTTTCCAAAAATATATTTGACTCCTATTAGATATAGGATACCCAGAAACCACAAAAATATAATTTTAAAAGTTATTTTCCTATTTTATTTAAAAGCTTTTTCTTAATGCCAGAAATGGTCTTTATTAGGGAAAAATCATTTTATTGTTTCAAAAATATTTGACGAAAACCTAGGGAAACTCAGTGGACATATATTGTCCATATATAAGAGTTTCAACACATGGTCATGTTCAAAATATTGGTCAAATCCCTCAAAAACCCTTTCTGGATATTTCAAGCTTTTGAAATATTTACAAAGGAAATATTCTCCAAAAATTCCAAGAAAATTCTAGCATGTCACATATGACATATTAGATGATCTTACCAAGTCTCATGACTTGGAGAACAATATAACATCATCAAATCCCCTCAAAACCATTTCTGTCCATTTTGAAGTTTGAGCAACTTTACATTGCCAAACATTTCCAAATGTTCTCAAACCTTGTAGAGTTGCTCAAACTTCAAAATGGACATAAATGGTTTTGAGGGGATTTGATGATGTTATATTATTCTCCAGGACATGATACTTGTCAAGATCATCCAGCATGTCATATGTGACATGCTAGAATTTGCTTGGAATTTTTGGAGAATATTTCCTTTGTAAATATTTCAAAAGCTTGAAATATCCAGAAAGGGTTTTTGAGGGATTTGACCAATATTTTGAACATGACCATGTGTTGAAACTCTTATATATGGGAATTATATTCCCACTGAGTTTCCCTGTTTTTTTCAAATATTTTTAAAACAAGAAAATAATTTTTCCCTATTAAAGACCATTTCTGGCCTTAAGAAAAAGCTTTTAAATAAAATAGGAAAATAACTTTTAAAAATATATTTTTGTGGTTTATGGGAACCCTATATCTAATGGGTTTCAAATATATCTTTTGAAATATTTTTCACACCCCAAATCAAGTACTTGCAGTGCAAACCTCAATTCAGGGGTTTTTGGAAAACTAATTTTACAAAATACTTTTTGGCCAAATTATTTTTGTACGAAAATACTATAATGCTCTATACACATGGCATGATCATGGGGCAGAAGCTTGGGGCAAGGAGATGAGGTATAGAAGGTGGAGTTCTGTTGACTTTAAAGAGCACTTGAAAACACAGAGAGAAAACCAACTCAAATAAAAAGTCAAATATTGCAAAAGTTTTTGTCAAACCACACTTTATCATGATATATCATCTTAAGTGTTGTGCCATGAAAATCAGGGTGTCACATCGACCCTCTATGTATGATATGGATAGGCCTCCATTTCACACACATTGCATGCAAAATTTTGTTTGAGATGTCATCGACACATATTCCCACAAATAATTCACGAAATCAACCCCCCACCCCACCCCCACCCCCCACCACAAAACAAAAAATACTCATGAACACGGTTTGTATCTCTCACACACACCCACGTAGGTGGGGGACGTGCACGAAGAGAAGAGGTGCATGCACGGCGCACGTACTCCCGTCTCTTTCCCAACCACACCCGCGTGGGTACACGGTGCAGCTCATTTCTGTACGAAAAAGGCAGCCCACATGGTAATTTGGCATGTGTACTAGTTTTCCACTTGGTGGAGGGAGGATCGTCTACCACGGGTGAACAAACAAATTGCGACTTGACGCATTATGTTAAATTAAAAAAAAGAGGCAAACCATGTGGAGCCTACCTTAGAGGCAAGGCTCTATACACTGGAGTACTTTTGATGTGTCCCGTCAACTCGCAGAACGAGGAGAAGCTTTCTTAGTACACCGTCTCCCCCGCCCACGGGCACGGTGGCTCGCAGGATGAGGTGAAGCTTGCTCCTCCCTCGCCCATGTGCGCGGTGGCTCGCTGGACGAGGAGAAAAAATTACTACTCCCTCCGTTTACTCCCCGTCCCTACTACCTTGGTTATAGAGATTATATCATATTGTTTGGGATATATATGTCCTTAGTAGATTTCAATATGAACTACTAGTACATACTCCAAACACTAATGTATATAGACGTATTTTAGAGTGTACATTCACTCATTTTGCTCCGTATGTAGTAGCACTCTCCCTCGCCCCTCAACCCTCTCCCACGTGGTGGACGTGCAGCAATTCATTCGGTCTCATATAGCAAGAACGATATATACTGCACTATCATTATCGCTCGACTTCCCGAAGAGGCGAAGAGCCAATCGCAAGGTTAATATTTTGGAGATGCCAAGCGCAAGGTTATAGGAGAACGAGTAGTAGGTGCCACGTCATTTATAAATAATTTTTTTTTCTTCAGTGGCACGTACGCAATATGATAGGTTCATATGGAGAGAAAAGGAAACCGCTCCACTATATACATATTCAGGACGGGCCAGCCTACACGGTTGCTTGCTGGGGTTGCTCTCTTCACACTCTCTCGCACAAAACGACTGTGGCCACATCTCTAACATCCCGGCGGATCACGTCCGCTTGGGGAAGGGGTGGATGCTTAGTGTAGATGCGGTGTCTGTCGCCGACGGCGAAAACCCACTGTCGGCACGTCCCGATCAGTGGTCCCCGCCGTTCTCTCTCACAAAGCCGGTGAGGTTGCCTTCGTCCCTTGCTCACTACCGCGACGTGGGCAGTTGCCGCCTCCCGCCGCCCTCCTCAAGGTCGAGCTATGTCCCTCAGGTACAACTCCCTTTACAGCCGGCTTGCGCCACTGCTCCAGCTGCCCACATCACTCCCTGTGGATATTTCTCTACTTCTTTGCCCCGCACATACCTCATACCTCTACTGGCTTCTACGTACTGTATTTGTAATGAGTTTATGTCTCATCAACTAGTCCTAGTAATCTTATTCTAATCACGCTTCTTCAATTTCTTCGCCACAGGGATGCTCATCTCAATTTTGGTGAAACTGCACAAAATGATCCGATGGTTAAAAGGTTGCAAACTTCATTTATTAGGAAGCTCGAACGTTGCCAGCAAATTGAAGCCTGGTCAGGGTTCACGGTTCAAGGGCTAGGGACTGCATGGATCGTTCCTTTTTTAGCTGCCTCTATTCCAAAATAAGTGTCAACTTTAGTAGTAGTACAACTTTGTACTAAAGTTTGCACAAAGTTGAGACACTTATTTTGGAACGGAGGGAGTACATATTTGCTATGATCTGCCAATCATTCAGATGCAATAGCATGCATGTTAGTCTCCTTTGTATTTGATGAAATGTTGCAACGGGCAACCATGGACGCAAGATACGTGTAACAGGAGCTGGAAGCTTCATAGCATTGTACAAATTTATCTCGCTGATAAATTACAATACGTACTAGTACTATACTAGTACTTCCTCCGTTCCTAAATATAAGTCTTTGTAGAGATTTCACCATTAAGCACATGCGGATGTATATAGATGCATTTTAAGTGTAGATTCATTCATTTTGTTTCGTATGTAGTTCACCTAGTGGAATCTCTACAAAGACTTATCTACTAGTAATAGCTAGCCCCCACTACTAGGAATTCTCTATCCTCTCCTTGAGCCACATCATCAAAATTTACGTAGCCGTTAGATGAAGTAAATCAGTCATAATAGCCGTCTGATCTAGACGTTGAGAGGCTCAGCACTAAGCCACATGCAAGCATGCAGAAATACCGTGGCACATGCATGTGAGTGGGTTTTAAATCACATCAACATGTCTGCATGCAAGCATGCACTGGTAGCATGCATGTAAGTGAGCTTTTAAGTCCCATTAACATGTCAAAAAGAAAAATATAATCCCATTATGAAGTAGGAGTTGGCTGATCTTTTTTCCTTATGTGGGATGATGTAAATGATGATGGGAGTTTATTTAGTTTGTCTACCACATTTGTCATGTGGTTATAGATTTTTTTTTAGTTCTATGAAATCGATAATTTTGCGCAGAGAGATATACCGCTGTTCCGTGGCAATGAGCGGGGACTCATCTAGTAATATTTAGGAACGGAGGGAGTACTATGTGAAGAGTTAGGTGTCGCACGGTGATAGTGTGAGGTGGGCCATATAATCACTGAGCCTGCATGTTTTCACTGCTCTTGCACTCCTCCGCTGTAAGAATGGAGAAAATTGTAATCTACTACCTCCTTTCGCCGAAAGCGTGGGACATCCAGCAGTCCTACCACCTCAGTAATAAAGACCAATGAGCCGTCAAATCACATAGACCCAGCAGTAAGTTGGACGCACGAAGCAACCATCACTCTTGCGCCAGTGAGAGGTCGCGCCCGCTCTGCCTAGGCATGAATGCGACACCGATTCTTTGAAGCAGCGCTGACCATTTCGGGCGGGAAGCGCGCGCGGGCGGTGGAGGGGCTTTGGGTGGGCCAGGCTGGTTAGGAGCGGGCGTGGCAGCTGTCTGCGTGTCTCTACCGGACACGCCCGGAAACGAGAGGATGCACCGACTCTCGCGGCTAAAATCGTACACTACACACCATATCTCTGTAGGAGTAGGTCGATCTGTCGCACTCTCTAACACACACACCCCACACGCACGCACCTTGGTCCCGTTGCACCTTCTAACATGACTTATTACACCTAGACGGTGGGAGTAGTAAGTATACGAGATACGGTGGCACACTGACTTAAGTCGAATACAAGTGCCCAAAATTTGTGTGCATGTTATAATAAGGATTCACTTAAAGTAGTACGTGAGCAAACAGAGGGATCAATTAGACAGTGTTCCCGAGAAGTAGCGAGATGTGTGAGGTAGTAAGATACACCGCTGGCGCTTTTAATTTTTCTTCTTAATTTGTTTGTTTCACCCTCTGACTGGTGGGACCAACATACTACGTGGAGAGAGGTAAGGTGACTAAGGTTGCATTATTTCTGCACCACTGTGGATAGTCTTACCACCAAAGCCACATGACACGATTATGATTGAAATCCTAATGACTCCCACACACACAAAAAAACACGACATGCCTGTCACACGAATGCAGGAATGTATAAAAGGTTATTTTCCTCTCGTTGAACATAACGGGAGGGTTGTGTAGCTGGTTAGCCTGTTCACTCATCAAACTTGAGGTCTCGGGTTCGATAACTACACTTGAGCATAATTTTTGCCAGGAGGATTCTTTGACTGGTCAAAATGTTTTCTAGGGTTTGCACGCTTCACACTCTCTCCAGTATATATATACACGCTGGAGCCTCAGTGCTTGTAGTTGCTCTCTTCACACTCTCTCGCCCTCTCCCGCTGGATCCTCAGTGCTTGTAGTTGCTCTCTTCACACTCTCTCGCCCTCTCCAGATCTAAACAAGACTTCGTTGGCCTCCCTCTCCCCTCACTGCTGCTCAAAGAGCCGGCAGGATCCGTCCACCAGGAAGGGAAGGAGGCTAAACATTGTCGCCGTCGGCGAGGGAGGGAATCCACTACCGGCGCTGCTGTTCACTTTCCACCTAGCGGCGGCGCGGGAGGGCCTCCGACCCATCTTCGCCGCCGCCGTCCCGTCGCCCACCGAACCACGCCCCAAGAACCTTAAGGTATATTTTACTTACTCCACATGCATTGCTCTAGCTACATGTATACCATGAATCTAGGATGTGGTTCAAAGAGGAAAGGAGTGGGGGAAAGTAGTGGGAAAAGTTGTATATAGCATGAATCTAGGACGTGGTTCAAAGAGGAAATGAAGGGGGAAAGCTGTATAGAATGAATCTAGGACGTGGTTCAAAGAGGAAAGGAATGGGGGAAAGTAGTGGGGAAAGTTGTAATGCATAAATCTAGGACGTGGTTCAAAGAGGAAAGGAAGGGGCGAAAGTACTAGTTCAAAAAGGAAAGGAAGGGACAAGGCTGTAGAGTTTGAGCAGGACTAGATTTGCTGCGCTCACATAGGGAAAGGTGTCTAAAGATAACAAAACTGGGACCAACACAAATATGCTCCTTGGTTGTTTGTTCTTTGTTGCAACAGACTGTACATGACCACAGTACATCGGTAGATGCACATGGTGCTGGTGCGTCCACTATCCCGTGCATCTCATTAGCTGTTGTTAATCTATGGCCCTGTTTGGTTAAAAACTCCCTAGTCCCTACCTGCTTGGTTCCAGGGACTAAACATGGACTAGCGGTTATTAAATGACATGATAAAAGACCATGTTACCCCTAGTAATGAACTAATAGAAACAAGGTGTGATGCGTGGCAGGGGCAACTATTGGAAAAAGTCCCAAAAAGGCTCCCTCGGGATCTTCTTTCTTTAGTCCCAAATGCCCACTTTTAGTCACTAAAAGTCCCTCCTGTTTGGTATAGATGTGACTGACACGGAGTTTTTTTATTCCCTACACCAAAATGTCCCTATAAACAAACACCCTCTAATAATGCCGCTAGAAAATTGATGCAATGCCACAGTTAAAAGCAAATTACATGTTTAACGAATTTTATTGTTAATATAATCTCCATGTTAATATTAATCGATGCCACCGTTTGAGAAATGCTACTGTCTTGCTTTCTTTCCCATTTAGATAAGGTAGATGCTTCTTTTTGTTGGCTTCTGTGTCATCCACCGTTATTGACCACTAATTGTTTCCTTTGCACCTCTGTGTAAACAGGGTTATCTACTTCACCTCGTTGCCATTGTGACCTTTTGTTGCACTGCACAAAACACTTTTGTTTTAAGAGTGTTTTGTGCAGTTCAACCAAAATGTCACACCGACAACGTTGCTTGATTGCTTGATCTTAGTGGAACTGCACAAGAGGAGATCTTACTTCCTATCCGTTAAGGCGAATTTGGTTCAGATCTTCTTCTTGTGAATTGTTTGAATTCCGCATCATGAGAGGTCAGTACTGGCCTTCTTTCACATGATTCTGCAGTGTGCTTTCATATGTTGTGCTACTTGTACGATAATGTTGCTTGATTTTAGTGAACTGCACAAATGGAGACAAGACCTCCAATCTGTATGTGCACCGTAATATCCCATTGAGTTAAGATAAGGATATTTTACAACTGTTGGCCTGTATTTTGCCAATTTCATCAGAAAATTAAGTTTAGTACTATACTTGTGCTCCCTAATTGACATGCCAAATCTTACATTGAAGGCGAAGCTTGTCTGTTATTGAACCAAGTGATGACGGGGAAGAACAGGCGGAAGAAAAACAAAAATCAACTCCCGGTGCTGTAATGAAGCACTAGAACTGTGATGACACAAGTAATGATATAGTTTTGCATCTTAATTTATTGCTATGGCTGGAACGAGCAATTGTTTTGCCACTGTTTTGATGCCATACGTAATTATCTCTACTTGTGCAAACAGGGATCTTCTTTGAAGATACCATATATTTTAGTGGAACTACACAAGAAGATGTTGGAAACGTTAAACTAATCGAGGAGTATATAGTAAGCATGGCCACCCCCATAGATAGCAACAGATGGTTCCCGAGAAGTGCTTCATCTATATGCTCTACACAATCAGCCTCCTGACAAAGGTTGGTACTCGCCCACTGATTTCATCCATATGATTGAGCTTTGTCATCTCTGTTGGTGTTGTGCTACTGTTTAGATACTGTCATGAAAATGTGGTATTGTCCTTGGGAAGTGCTTCATCTGTGTTGTTTTAAATATTTCCTTTCCTTTTTTTTGAGCAAACATGGATGCTAGCATTTAGTAGTCCTCTTGTATTTGCACAACAGGATCATCTTCCTCTGAAGAAGAATATGGAGTACGTGAAGTGACTAGTTCCGATTATGCCAGGATGAAGAAGCATTGTCTATCTTCTGATCAGAAGGAGCAGTTGAAGGATGGTTACATTACTCCCCACAAGACCAAACTAACTTCAGCTCAGAAGGACTGACAAATCTCCATTTTTTTGCTGTGATGCGCGAGTACAATGTTGTTCTAGGATTCTTTATGGTGAGTTCCATTTTTCTAAAAGTGTGCTCTAGATGGACCATGTATGTGCCTGTTGAAACTGTCAATTCATAGTACAGTTTGCTTTATACTAATCACTTTTTTGTATTTGTGCAAACAGGGGTGCTCAGATTGATTTCAACGGGAACTGCACAAAATGTTCATGAATACATCCAATCATTCATTTCCACCACAAGAAAGGAGGTGCCCAGAAGTTCAAGGCGTTGCAACATATAAGGGCGAAATCATACAAGCTACGCGCGAATTTGGTTGATTTTGGTGGAACTGCACCAAAAGAACAGCTGGTTTATTTAGCACGAGTTGCCATGTCAATGTCCGAACTGATGTCAAACCCTGCCCATTCCACAATCATAGGCATTTGATATTTGGGAATGGGACAACCTTGTCAAATTTTGCTCATTGATTTTAGCAAGATATGCATTTGATATTTTCGAATGGGACCCCCTTTGCTGTCAGCAGCGGCAATCAATTTTTTCTTTATTCTTTAGTTGTGAAGTAAATATTGCCTCTGATATGTGAGTCGCTGAGATGCATAATCATCGATTGTTTTGAATGTTCTCTATGAATTGCCAGGCCTGTGCGTTTGATTGCAATGTACAGAAATGCTAAAAAGCTGCTCAAACTCTTTGTACTCCTTCTATTCCTTTTTACTTCGCACATTGTGAAAGTGCATACTTTTTGTACAAGATTGGTCAAAGTAGAGATACTTTGACTGTAGACAAAACTTGTATGCAGACTAGAAAGGACCGGAGGGAGTACATGTGAAACTGCTGCAAACGTGGTGATCACCCTATGTCGGTGTACTAAAGTAGGGGTACCTTAGTATCCCGAACTTGTGCACGGGCAGTCGCAGCGACCCGCGGCAGGGTTTGCCGGGCATCCGCCAAGATCCTCCACGGCTATTTTGATGCCGTTCAAGATCGAAGTACTCAAACGAAGGCCCCGGCAAGAGGAGCTTGCCGGGAAGGCCAACCAAGGCCCCGGCAAGAGAAGCTGGCCGGGAAGAATACAAGGCCCCGGCAAGAGGAGCTTGCCGGGAAGGACAAAGGCCCCGGCAAGAGGAGCTTGCCGGGAAGGCCAGCTAAGGCACTTCAAGAAACTTACCGCAACGCCCCGCGCGTCCCGGCAAGGCTCGGCGAGCGGCAAGCTTGCCGGTGCGACAAGACAAGGGCCGCGGCAAGGCGTCTGCCGCGGCAAGGCTGCCACCCTGCACCCACGCTCCAGCGCATCCGACGACGTGTCGCCACAAGATCGCTCCTGGTGCACGTGGCGGATAGCTGTGCAGCATGGCGGTGCGAGGTGGCAAGCGAAGCTGACAAAGAGGCCATCGTGGCAGTCGGTGGCGCTTCAAACGATCGTTTCCTTGCACTGTTGGGGCGACCGGACAGGCATTAAATGCCCTTGTCCCCTGCTGTTAGAGTTAGGTAGGGGACACTGTTGGTAGTAGTTGTACCAACCCACGTTTTTACCTTTCTACCCCTCTTTCTACGCTGCCACCTGTCGGTGACCCCTTTAGCCTATAAAAAGGAGGCCCCTGCGCATGTAGAGGGGGTTCCGCGGTTCGGATTTTTGGTTCCACAGCTTGGCGATTCGGCTCGACTCATTCGAGGCAATGCCACGCCCGCTCTCTTGAGCAAGAACAAATACAAGACACAAAGCAGCAGTAGGAGTTTTATCTCTCCGGAGAGCTCCGAAGCTGGGTAAAAATCCCCCCCGCGCGCTCTCGCCTCGATCTGCTCTCCGTGCGCCCTCCGCTCCCTTGCCGGACAAAGAAGGGGCCCTCCTTCCCCATAGGTGATCGTGTCCCCCATTCCCCACGACATCTCTGGCGCGCTAGGTAGTGGGGCGTTGAGGTCGTGCGTATCTGATCCGGCGTCTGCGAGCGCTACATCAACATATTCGTCGACATGCCACCAAAGAAGAAAACCTCGGAAGTGGCCGCTCCGTCTGCGACTTCCCTACCGCCACCGGAGCAAACGGGCGGTGGGGCAGACGCCGGCGGAGGAGCGGGCGCCGGCGGGGGGACGCGCGTCGTCACCCGGTCCAAGGACAAGGCCCCGCAAGGTTCAGCTTCTGCCTATCCACCGCACCCCTCCCAAGAGGTGCAGGATCAACAGCGCCACGGTGCTCCTAGCACCGTACTCGCGTTGGAACAAGGCCGAGCTGGTGGATCGTGGGACGCTCAAGGCCAACATGCACGTCAACACGCTGGCACAAGCGCAGTGCGGTCGCCTGGACGAGATGTTACTCCTTCTAACACTGTTAGAAGTTTGAGCATGTCTCGCACCTCGCGTCGCTCGCCACCGCCACCCAAGACTCCAGAGGAAGCGCTGGCCCGAGCCCAGCTGCTCCTAGATTAACCTCCAGCGCCGGACAAGATCGACGACTGGAGGGCCGCCATTTATAGCCTCATTGGCTTCGCCAACGGCGACAAGCCCCGGCAACCGAGCACATCGAAGCCCCAGCAAGACGCCCAGGCGCAAGCCGATGCCGACAAGACCGCTGGGGGTGCCACCACTACGCACTCCCCGCCCCGAAGGCCAAGATCGCCGACTCGCCGGGCCAACCTCAACACCGACTCCACCGCGTCGTCAGACCTGCGAGCTCGCCGCGATCAACGCCAAGTTCTCCAAGAACGACGACATGAAGACGCTCGCACTCGCATCGAGCGTCGAAGAGAAGCGCGACGTCAATCTGACCGGTGCGCTGGGCCCACTGTCGACATGCATGCGCCAGGGGAACCAGGCGACTTGCCGTACGTGGCAGGTTGCCCTGCGTTCACCCGTGAGCTGCGGCAAGTCCAGTGGCCCAGTACCAAGAACTTCAAGCCAGACGTGCCCGAGAAGTACGATGGCAGGATACATCCATCAGAGTTCCTCAGCGTCTACACCATCGCGGTGCAGGCTGCCGAAGGGCGCGACGAGAAGATCCTCGCCAACTACTTCCCGCTGGTACTCAAGCCCAACGGCAGATCTTGGCTCATGCACTTGCCGGAAAACTCCATCTCTTCGTGGGCGGACCTATGCCATCAGTTTGTTGGCGCTTTCACAGGCGGCCACAAACCCCATGGCCAGGAGAGTGATCTTCACCTGCTCGCCCAGAAGGAGGGAGAACCCCTGCGCAAGTATATATAGAGATTCAGTCAAGTGCAGCGCAACATCCCAGACGTCCACCCTGCCGCGGTTATCAGCGCGTTCCATCAGAACGTGCGTAACCGCAGGATGAGGGAGGAGATGGCGATGTGCAAAATCAGAGATGTCAGCGAGCTATATGCTCTGGCCGACAAGTGTGCACGGGCTGAAGAGGGGAGGAGACTCCCCGGAGAGAATGCAGGAGCAGAAGGATCTGACAGTGAGGATGCCCCTCCGGCAAAGAGGAACCGGAGGCGGAATAACAGAAAGAGAAAGGCTAAGGATGTGCTAGCTGTTGAGCAATCCGGCAGCGGAGGCGGTTCCGAGAAGGCTAGAGCTGGTAGCACCGGCGAGGCTGTGGTGGCCGCCGACAAGCAGGATGGCTCCGGCAAGCAGTAATTCAAGATCCACCGCACCAAGGGCCATGATCTCCAAGCCTGCAAGAAAGTTGAGCAGATGGCAGAGCTACAGAAAGCTGAATACGAGCGCCGCGACAAGGAGAAAGCCCGGCAAGGTGGCGGGGGATCCGGCAAGAAGTATCCCGCCCAGGGAGGGCGCCGCGGCAAGGCCAAGCCGCGGCAAGGAGACAGGCCTCCCCGCGGCCGCGACAAAGACGAAGACGAAGATGAGGATGATGAGATGGAGGAAGATGAGACTGACGAGCAGGAGTATCAGAAGGCAACAGACGTTTTGTGCGTTGATGGCGGTGCCTCTCTGCACACCTCGCACCGCCAACTCAAACAGTGGATGCGGGAGGTGAGCGCAGCAGAACCGTCCGTTGAGTCGCGCAAGCCCCTGAAGTGGTCCAGCACGCCCACCATCTTCGACATTGAAGATCACCCTGATCGCATCACTGCGATCGGGTGCTTGCCGATGTTGGTTTCACCAACAATCCGCAACCTCAGGGTCACGAAGATGCTGGTTGACGGTGGTACGGCCTGAATCTGATCTCATCCGCAGTGCTCAAGAAGCTCCAGATCCCCGACAGCGAGCTCGAAGAGACTGGTACCTTTCAAGGAATAAACCCGGGAAGGAGCAAGCCGAAGGGGAAGATCACAGTGCCAGTGACATTTGGCAGCGAGCTGAATTTCAGGACAGAGAGAGTCACATTTGACATTGCTGATTTCCCATTGCCCTACAATGGGATACTTGGCCGTCCAGCGCTCGCTAAGCTCATGGCAGCCTCGCACTATGCCTATAATGTGCTCAAGATGCCTGGTCCGATAAGTGTCATTTCTGTCCAAGGCGACAAGAAGGATGCACTCGTCTGTGCCGACAAGATCTGCCGGGAAGCGGCAGCCGCAGCAGAACGCAAACCACTTGCCGCTGAAACTCCCGGGGGGAAGAAGAAGACCAAGTCCGGCAAGAGTAGCTCCGATGCCTACTCCGGCAAGCGCACCTCTTCGGAGTGCTGCGCTACCGTCGAGGACTCCCCATCGAGCTCCACCGGCAAGTGCAAGAAGGCAAAGATAGCTTCACCAGAGACCAAGAAAGTGGCCGCCAAGGAGGACGGCACTGGTGGCACCTTCACCATCAGTGCCACGCTTGATCCTAAATAGGAAAGCGCGCTCGTTGCTTTCCTGCAGGCAAATGTCGATGTTTTTGCATGGCAACCATCTGACATCCCCGGCGTTCCCAGGAAAGTAATTGAGCACCACCTTGTCGTCTGTCCTCACACGCGGCCCGTCAAGCAGAGAGTCAGAAAACAAGAAGTAGAGCGTCAAGAATTCATTGCTGAAGAGATCAAGAAGTTGGAAGCAACAGGCCTGGTCCGAGGAGTGCTCCATCCGACGTGGTTAGCCAATCCAGTAGTCGTGCGCAAAGCAAACGGGAAGTGGAGGCTTTGTATTGACTTCACTGATGTTAATAAAGCTTGTCCCAAGGATCCATTCCCCTTGTCGCGCATTGAACAGATTGTCGACTCCACGGCAGGATGTGATCTGCTTTCATTCCTTGATGCATATTCAGGATATCATCAGATCTTCATGGCAGAAGAGGATGAAGAGAAAACAGCGTTCATTACTCCATGTGGCACGTACTGCTTTGTACGAATGCCCTTCGACGAAAGAATGCTGGTTCAACATTTGCAAGAGTAGTCAGTCATGCTTTTGAGCCACAGCTGCACAGAAATGTAGAAGCTTACATGGATGACATAGTGGTCAAGAGCAAGGACAAAGAGACTTTGATCCAAGATTTGGACGAGACTTTTGCAAATCTGCGCAGGATCAACCTCAAGTTGAATCCCGAGAAGTGTGTGTTTGGAGTTCCCTCCGGCAAGCTTCTCGGATTCTTTGTGTCCCAGAGGGGGATTGAAGCTAATCCCGACAAGATCAAGGCCATTGAGCAAATCGAAGCACCAAAGCGCGTCAAGGATGTGCGAAGGCTTGCCGACTGTGTTGCTGCTCTCAGTAGGTTCATCTCTAAGTCTGCGGAGCGCGCCCTGCCATTTTTCAAAATTTTGAAAAAGGCAGGTCCAATGAAATGGACTCCGAAAGCGGATGCTGCGCTGTGGGACCTGAAGAGATACCTATCCTCTACTCCAACACTTGTCGCACCTAGGCCACAAGAGAAGTTGCTGCTATATCTGGCGGCAACCAATCAAGTGGTTAGTGCTGCGTTAGTAGCGGAGAGGGAGGCAGAAGGTGAGCCGCCGTCCGCGGCAAGCGAGTCCAGCGACAAGAAGGGGGCTTCTCCGACAAGCTCTGGCCCGACAAGCCCCAATCCGGCAAGTTCTGGTTCCGGCAAGAATGGATCTGCGCAGCCACAAGAAGAGAAACAGAAGAAGATGGTGCAGCGCCCAGTTTACTTTGTCAGTTCCCTTCTGCAGGGGGCTAGATCAAGGTACTCTGGTGTGCAGAAGTTGCTTTTCGGCCTCCTAATGGCCTCAAGGAAGCTGCGCCATTACTTTCAGGCACATGAGATCACAGTGGTCACTCGCTTTCCGTTGAAGAGGATATTGCAGAATCCGGAAGCAACGGGCAGGATTGTCGAGTGGGCACTGGAGTTGTCAAGCTTTGGCCTCAAGTTCGAGAGTACCTCAACTATCCAGAGCCGAGCATTGGCAGAATTCATAGCAGAATGGACGCCAACACCTGATGAAGAAACTCCGGAGAGGAGCATCCCCGTCAAGGAAGCTAGCAAGGAATGGATCATGTACTTCGATGGTGCCTTCTCGCTGCAAGGCGCCGGTGCGAGCGTACTACTTGTCGCACCCACCGGAGAGCACCTCAAGTACGTGGTCCAGATGCACTTTCCCCAGGAGCAAGCAACAAATAATACTGCAGAGTATGAAGGCTTGCTTGCCGGACTCAGGATTGCGGCAGAACTTGGGATCAAGAAGCTTATTGTCAGGGGTGATTCACAGCTTGTCGTCCGTCAAGTTAACAAAGATTATTAGAGTCCGTTGATGGAAGCCTACATCGATGAAGTGAGGAAGCTGGAAGAGCATTTTGACGGCCTGCAAATGGAACATGTTCCAAGAGCTCAGAATGACATTGCAGATAGTCTGTCAAAGTGTGCCGCACTCAAGTTGCCTGTGGAACCAGGGATTTTTGTGCTCAAGCTAACTCAGCCATCTGTGACACTATCAACTGGACAGAGCAAGAAGAGAAAGTTGGTTGCCGACGACTACTTTCCGGCAGAGCTCCCCGGAGCCGCCGCCAAAAAGTCCCCAAGATCGACGCAAAGAGTGCTGAGGAGCAGTCTGCTCCGACAAGCCCTAGGGCTTGTTTCGTTGAAGCAGACGCTCCCGACAAGCTGTGTCCCTACACGCTTGCCGGGGAGCATCACGCTCCGGCAAGATCCCAGATTCTTGCCGTAGAAGCGGATGTTCCCGCAGCAGCATTCGCGCCTTTAGTCCTTGTCGTCGAACCACAAGCTCCGGCATGGGCACAGCAGATCGTCCACTTCCTTCAGACAGGAGAACTTCCCGAGGAACAGGAAGAAGCGGAAAAAGTAGCCCGACAATCAAGTATGTACCAGTTTGTTGATGACATACTGTACAGAAAAAGATTCAACGGAGTGAAATTGAAGTGCATTTCCCGGGAAGATGGACAGGAGCTGTTGGCGGAGATACATGGAGGCATATGTGGTCACCACATTGGCGCAAGAGCACTTGCCGGCAAAGCCTTCTGGCAAGGTTTCTTCTGGCCGACAGCCCTCCAGGATGCAACTGCACAAGTAACCAAGTGTGAAGCGTGCCAGTTCCACTCCAAACAGATTCATCAGCCAGCTCAAGCTCTCCAAACAATCCCTTTATCCTGGCCATTTTCGGTCTGGGGGCTCGATATACTCGGCCCTTTCCCCCGAGCTGTCGGGGGCTTTGAGTACTTGTACGTTGCAATCGACAAGTTCACAAAGTGGCCGGAAGCGGAGGCAGTGAGGAAGGTGACAGCACAGTCAGCAGTCAAGTTCTTCAGGTCAATTGTTTGCCGTTTCGGAATCCCTAACAGGATTATCACCGACAATGGCACACAATTCACGAGCCGCACCTTCATGCAGTACGTCCAAGATCATGGCACCAAGATCCGCTTCGCTTCTGTTGCTCATCCGAGAAGCAACGGTCAAGCGGAGAGGGCAAACGCTGAAGTGCTGCGTGGGCTCAAGACCAGAACTTTCGACAGGCTGCACAAGTGCGGAAAAAATTGGATCGAAGAGCTGCCGGTGGTTCTTTGGTCGATCAGGACGACGCCAAATCGAGCCACTGGCCAGACACCTTTTGCTCTTGTCTATGGAGCAGAAGCAGTTCTCCCCACGGAACTCGTATACGGGTCACCTCGAGTGCTCGCTTATGACGAGCTTGAGCAAGAGCAGCTGCGGCAAGATGATGTGCTGCTCCTCGAGGAAGATCATCTTCAGGCTGCTGAGCGAGCTGCTCGCTACCAGCAAGCTTTGCGTCGCTATCATAGCCGCAAAGTTAATGCCAGAAGCTTCGAGGAAGGCGACCTTGTTCTTCGGCGTGTTCAATCCGCCAAGAATTCCAACAAGTTGACGCCGAAGTGGGAAGGCCCTTATCGGGTGAAACGAGTCACTAGGCCCGGCGCTGTCCGCCTTGAGACCGAAGACGGCTTTCCGGTGAGCAATTCCTGGAACATAGAGCATCTTCGCAAGTTTTACCCATAAGGCGCGGTTGCCGGAATCCGTTCCGGCAACCAACTTTTGTACAAGCCTTGCCGCTGTTGCATGTAACCCTTTGTACAAAGCCAGGCGCAGATCCCGTGCGTAAATAAAGTTCATGTGCTCCGCACATCTTGTCAAATTTCATGCATTCTTTCTTTCTTGTATGTTTTACCTGACACTTTGTGCAGCAATTATCCCTGGTAAGAAATAGCGAGCATTAAGGCCCCATACCATTATTTTCTCTCCTTTCTTTTTCTCAAAAAGGAGGTCCCTTTGCCCACAAGTTCACGGGGGGGGGGAGGAGAGGATGAAGGTGTGGACCGAGCATCGTTCAAAGAAGTGCAGTCTTGCCGGGGCACAGACGACAGAAAAAGCTAAATAAATGGCAACAAGGAAAGGAGGAGAGAGATGGTCTAATCCACGCGCTCGCCGTCAACCCTCTTGACCTCATTCACCTTGTCCACAATGGGTGCGACAATGGCTTTGAGTTCTTCAAGATCGGCACCCGCCGGCAGCCTCTTGAGGACGCGGGTGAGGTCGAGGCCCGGGTTGCGGAAGAGGATATTCACCAACACCTTCTCCAAGACCTTGGCGCAGATCGCGTGCGACTCGTCCGCCAGCTTCTTCGGGATCCTTTCTCGGAGCTGCCGGAGGGCCGTCGCCGCGCCCTTGAAGAAAAGAGTGAGCCTGGCGCTGGGCGGGAGATTTTCGTCGGTGGAGTACCCGAAGCCCGCCAAGTCCAGTTCCGCCAGCTCCTCATCGATGGATGCAGCGATGTTGATGAGGCCCTCCGTCCAGAGCTCCACCGTGACCTTGAAGGTGTTTTGAGCCTCGGCGGCCCTCGTCAGCAGCTCTTCGTTCCCCTTGAGATGTTTCCTCAAGTCACCTTCTCGCTTCTTGGCGGCGTCCAGCGTCTCCGTCAAGGTAGCCAGTTTTAGCTCCAGGTCGGCGCTCGAGTCCTTGGCGGCATTCAGCTCCTTGATCTTCTCGGCGAGCTGAACTTGCAGATCGCCATGGGCGCGCGCATCCTTCTCGTGTTCGCACTGGAGTGTGGCAAGCTCTTCGTCCTTCCTTTTCACGTCCGCCTCCAGCTGCATCGCCTTCACCTCCAACTCCTTGGCGGCCTCAGCAGCCGCGGCGGCATCCTTTGCCTCCTTGAGTGCCCCGCCAAGCGATTGCTCCCGGGCGGCGAGCTCCTCTTCGTGGCTGTCCAAGTTCACCTTCTTCTGTATCAGCTCGCCATCCCGCTTGGACAGCTCCTCAGCGGTGAGCCTCTGCTGCTCTTCGGCTTCAGCCTTCTCCAGGAGGAACGCCTTCTTCGCCTCATCGAGCTGCGCCCTCTCCTCGGCAAGGGACCGGAGGGCCTCTTGGTTGCGGCTCTTGAGCTCCTCCGCATGCTTTTCTATGTCAACTCCCGCCCGCGCGACAAGCGCTTCCCGGGACTCGAGCTTTGCTTGCCGGGCGCGATAGAGTGACACCAGCTTTCGGAGCAGCTGCTCCTCCTCGGACTCGCCGCTGCTGCTGCTTGGCTCGTCAACCACTGCCAGCCCAGCGGAGGCGAGTACTTCTCCGTCGAACTCCTCTCCTTCCACCGGAGCCCTGGGGCTCGACGCCCAGGGAAGCTTGATGTACACGCCCTCGCCGGCCTTCAAGTATGCGCCTGGCTGGGGCTCCTCGGAGCCCGGCGCTGCATCAGCGGCGGAGGGGGCGGCGGACGGTGTAGCGCCTTGCGCTCCTGCGTCCTCCGGGTCGTCAGTGTGATCACCGGATCCCTCGCCGGCTCCTGCGCCAGCAGCCTCGGCGGCCTCCTCGTCGGCGGGATCATCAGTACCGGCCTCTTCCTCGCCAGCGGCGGCATCTTTAGTGTTGCCGCGTGCGCCTTCCTCATCGGCGGCCTCAGTCTCCATCGGGTCTACGAGAGGGGGATCTGACGATAGGAAGAGGAAGGAAGAGTCAAGCAAATATCCAAAAAAGAAGATCAGAAGAAGGACCCAAGGGAAGATTTCTGACAAGGAAGGTTACCTGTGCTGGGCTCTGTGACTGTGGGCTCCGCCACTAAAGGCTCGCTGGTCCCACACCTCGCCGGGGAACTGCCCCTTGCCGGGGACCGCTCCCTTGCCGGAGAGCGCTCCCTTGTCGGAAAGTCGCCCCTTGGCGGTGTAGTTGAAGCAGACAGCACCTCCGGAGCGGCTTCTGGTTCCTCCTGACGGGCTTGCTCTGCTCCTACGCGGGCAAATCAACAATCAAGATGCCAGCAAAAGAAGAAGCACCCATGCGCGCCCCGCAACCGGAAGTAAACCAAACACTTACGATGGGGGCTGTGCTGGGTGCTGCCACGAGGAGAAGGAATCGGGTCTGTCAAGGTGGTCTCGGACGTGTCTTCTGCCGTCGCAGCAGGATCGTCCTCGATGACAACCACAGGAATCCTGGCCCTTTTCGCTGCCCTCTCGGCCAGAGTCCTGAAATGGAACAGGGATTCAGAGGGAAGCAAATTAGATGCAAGACAAACAATAACAAAGATCACGAACAGTGAGAAGAAAGCCTCACTCCTCCTCCTCCTCCTCTTCATCATCATCGGAGCTCAGCGTGGAGAGGTCGAAGTCCGGTACCCTTTCTGCGCGGTGTGACGGAGGAGTAGGCTCCCTTCGGCGTTTGCCGGGGGCTGTGGCAGGATCAAGCGTGGCGGCCCGGGAAGACCCCGCCTCAGTTGCCGGCGCGGCCTGGGACCCTCCCGCGGCAGCGGTGCTTGCCGCGGTGGAGCGTGTCCCACGGCGCCGCGGTTGCTGGCCGGCCTGCTCCTCTGCCGTATCTCCAACTCGACGGAGGCGTCTTCTCGGTTGGAATTGGGGCCGCGCTGGGGGCTCCGCCTGCGGCAAGCTGCTCGAAGACGGCTGGCCGCTCGCGCCCCCGGCGGGCTCGCTCGTTTCGGCCTCGGGCTCCCCCTCACCAGCGGCCTCTTCGACAAGCTCTTCCCGATCGGCGAGACTTGCCGCCTCGGCCGCCTCCGCCTCCGCCAACGTGAAGCCAAACTCGCCCGCGGCAGCGGCTGCTGCCGCCTCTTCGGCCCTAGTGGCGATGTACACCATCTCGTCGGCGGTGGTGGCGCGGGTGAGAAGCTTCTGCTCGTCGGAGTCGACCGCTACCTCCGTCAAATTATCGAAGAATCGCTGCACATCCTCGGCGGCGGGCTCTATCCAAGTTGCACTTATCCCGTGCGAATCGCACTCTGGCATCATCGCGCAGATGCGATCGCGCCGGGAGTTGTTGCACAAGGGGATGACGCCCTGCGGCAACCTGAACCATTCTGGATGGTTGGCGTCATGCTTGAACAGCTCCCTCAGCATCGCGTCAAGCTCCAGGACGGTGAAGTTGAAGTTGAGGCCTGGGCGCAGCCTCATGATATCCGCCGGGCCGCCAAACAGCCAGGCGGGCCTCCCCCTCTTTTGCAGAGGGGCGATGCGACGGCGAAGGAAATCCGCGCCAACCGCCCCTGCTGTGAGCCTGAGCCGGAGGATTCGGGTGGTGGCAATCTTCAGCTTGGCGTCGTCCGGCGACAGAGCGCTCCAGTCGCCGCCACGCACCACCCCGGGTCTGGCGCAGCTTGGTGAACGGCTGCGGATCGGCATCACAGATCCAACACCACTCCGCCCTCCACTCGTCCCACTTGCTGCGGAGCTCGCCCGTCAAGTACACCTCCTTCATGCCAATCCGGGAGGTCCAGGCGATTCCGCCAGCCAATGGCTCCCCTTTCTCGGCACGGGGGGAGAAATAATGACGAAAAGGAGCGACATTGGGGAGGATGCCAACAAAGTTCTTGCCTCAACGATATCTATCCAACGGCGTATCATTTGCTTCATTCCGACAAGTGGTTTAGAAAAAAAACGCGAAAAAATGCTCGCTGCCACTCGTCATCCGCTGCACTATTTTCAAAACTGCTCTTAAACCGTGTGGAATCTCGGAAAGTGTTCAACATGTCGAAGTTGCGCCTAATCCATAGCTTTTCAATGGTATATTACACGCCTCATTCCGATAAACGGTTAAAAAATTAGAGCGAAAACAGTACCGAAAAAACACCGCGTGCAATTTTTTTCGACACAAAGTTCACTAGTCTCTATTGCAGTGCTCGTCGTCAAAATGATGCAGTGCGCTTTTGTTGAGCGTGCAATGCCGAAGTGGTGTGAAGAATAGTTATTCTGCTAATATTAGCAGAATAGACCGTCTGTATATATATATATATATATATATATATATATATATATATATATATATATATAGATATATATATATATATCCCTAATAATAAACCAAATAGTGTTTCTGGTCGTACGTCATTAGAATTACCCCCAAAGTTGATACAAATTACCCACCATGCCACCCATAAGTGAACAAAACGGTTCGGTTTTCTCAAAATCCCGTTGAATTTGGTTCTTATAGGGAAATATCCTCATAAAACAAAACCAAAGGCATAGCGTAGTGGCTAAAGCCCTGGTCCTCCAGGTAGGAGACCTGTGTTCGATCCCAAGTTCCACCCCAATTTCTCTATTTTTTGCGAACCCTCCCCCCTCTCCCCCGCGTTAATGGGCCGGCCCATGCCTCTGTTTCTTTTTTAGTTTGCGGTTTGCTTATACATTTCTCATTTATGTTTTGTGTTTTTCCTTCTATAAATTAATTATTAGGGATTTCCAAAAATTCAAAAGGTTGCGAGTTTTTTTTACGAAATATAAAACGTTTGTAAATTCAAAAAATGTTTTGGAAAGCATAAAATGTTCGTGATTTTAAAAAAGTCATGTTTTTCATTTTGTTTTTTTCCTTTTTTCTCATTTATGTTTTTGCTTTTGTTTTCTCGTCTATAAATTAATTCGGGATTTCAAAATTTAAAAGGTTGTGAGTTTTGATTTTTTTGAGAAATCATAAAATTTCCATGAATTCTGAAAATGGTCGGGAAATCAAAACGTTTGCAATTTTTTAAAAAATTGTTCGCATACCATGAAAAAAATCTCGATTTCAAAAAATATGTTCACGAAATAAAATAATGTTCATTATTCATAGAAAATCCTTGTGTATTCAACACGCTTTCGAGAATTGGAAAAAATGACCATGAAATTTTAGAAAAGGATCACAAAAATCAAACAAATCCATTGAAACAGGTACACATCGCTTACATATAAACATTTTGAGCGGATCTAGAGAGGTTGTTTTATTATTTATTTAGTCCATCGCACATCGGGTAAAAAAAGGTTTCTGTGTTCTTTACAACGTTGAGCCCAAAAAAATTGACACATTTTCCAAGGGTTAGTTTTTGTAAGCTATATGAAATGACTACATGTCTAATTTACTTTCGTACATATCTATGTTTATTGTGGTACTATAGTTTTACTGGTCATGAAAAACACCATGACGCTAGGTCAAGGTGAGACACATCATTCATCGGTCTACCTTAGGCAGGGTCTATCAATACAGCCTCAGCCAAAAAACATTTCGTCGTGACGCCTTAGGAAATAAAGTCGTCATGAGACCATCACATTTTCAGTTTTTGAAATGACTTTTTAAAGTCTCTTATCTCATCATGACATGATTTTGACGTACTTTATGAAGTGGCATTTTAAAAGTCTGTATCTCATCCTGACATAATTTGCATAATCTTATTCTTTTTCTCCCGTGGCAACGCAAGGGCCTATTTGCTAGTATATATATATATAACTATAATTTATTTTACTTCCTCCTGGTTTCCTGACATCACGGTCCCACACCATTGTCTACCTATGTACTCCCTCGTTTCCGGTTTATAGAGCTCATCTCAAAATTTTAGTTTTTGCATTTTATAAGGCTCAATTTGGTTGTTTTCCATCACATGTTCAGATTCCAAGGTGCATTAAATCATTGCATGCAAGTATTAAGAGAAAATTGACCAATGCATGTACTTTATGCATGCATGCATTGCAATTAATGCATTGATAAACATAATTTTTTGAGGATAACAACAGCATTAATTAGGTGCTTTTGCAAAACTAGAAAAAGTATTCCACCACTCGCCATCTACCTTGATTGGTGAGATTTTTGAATTGAGCATTATAAACCGGAAAGGAGGGAGTAGTAAATAAACGAGAGAATTGCACAAGAAGCGGCCGACAGCTGGGACCAAGTAGCTCAAGCAGTATTTGTGTTTTTGAGGTGTGAGCACTGCAGAGTTTTTCGATGTTTACCCCAGATATTAATTTTTCTCCTCTGAACAATAACGAAAACATCGCTGCAGGTATTAACTGGGCGGGCTGTGGCCCGTCTAGTCCAGGCCAGGTATCCAGCCCAGATATTAATTTTTTTCAAGCTGAAAATGGCTAGCCCAGCTATACTTTTTTTAAGAATACCCAGGCAAGGTCAAGTTGTTATTCTCCGCCCCGCTGGGCTGTAAATCTTTCCTAGGAGGGATGCATTAGGCTTAACAAGAAAATGGGCTTTAAGAAATAATAAATGGGATGTAATTATAAAAAACTAGGTAGTAACTATAAAAAAATGCACCAAACAGTGATTACTTTATAAAATATTATTTTTGAAATACTGAAAATTTTAATTTCATTAATTGTTGCGAGTGGAATGTCTCGTTGGATTTTTACACAATATATATTTATATTGAAATTGTATTTAATCTGACTAAAATTTCGGGATAAAAATATTTGGATCCCATCAAAATGTGGGAAATTTTATTGAATTCAGTTTTGAACGGTTGGTTGAAATGGGCTGTACTTTTAACAAACTGTAAATGGGCTGTAGTAAATTCCATTAGAATTCAAAAATGGGCAACACATTCTTACAAATCTCAAATAGGCTATAAGTTCTCTGCCACACACTTCTGGCCTTACTAAGTTGACGCGTCCCCTAAAAAAACAGAGTTGACGGGTATGCAAGGCTTTGTCAACTTATAGTCAACACACTGTTCTAGCAGCAGTGGCCGTTGGATGTCCATCCAACAGATGCCGTGCTTCTTCTTTAATCTCGGATATTCTAGCTTCACCCGCCCAAAAAATGATTCGTCCCCCTGACATCTGGGGCGCACCGTTTCGGAAGCTGACCTGTGGGCCTACTAAGTTGACGTACCAAGGGCTTTGTCAACTTAGTCAATATAAACGATTCTAGCTGCAGTGACCGTACGATGTCCATCCAACAGCCGTCGTGCTTCTTCAACCTCTGGTCATCTTGCTCCAGCCGCCCAAAGCAGCGCCGATCGTGCCGCCTGCTCCTGCCTCCCGTGGCCGGCTGTGCTACCGCGGAGGCCTCACCGTCCCCTACTACTCCCAACGCTGGCTAGGCCATCCCTCCACTCACCCACTGACCCACACCCCCTATTATTCTGCGATGATGGCAGCGTAGCCGAACCAGTGAACCCTCGTACTCCTCTCCGTGTGTGCATCCACTGCCGTGTCTTCCCCGGCTCCGCGTCGTCCGCTTCCTAGGCCTCGCCGTCGTCCACCTCCGTGGTGCTCTCGGCGCGGCATGGTCAACGTGGTCAAGGAACGACTTCCATCGGACGTGGACTATACGTGGAGAGGCTGACAGCTGGGTCCACGACAGCCGCAAGGAAGTGCCTCCTTAATACGCGCAAAATAATTATTCCTCCACTTGACAGCGGGGACCCACCGGACGGGCCACCGTATTTCGTGAAAAAAATGATTCACCCCCTGACTGCTGGGACCCACGAGCTACATCTTCGCACGCAAGGAAGTGCGTCTGGGAAAAAAACGATTCGCCCCCCTGACTGCTGGGACCCACCAGCTACATCTTCGCACGCAAGGAAGTGCGTCTGGAAAAAAATTATTCACCCCCCGACTGCTGGGACCCACCAGCTACACCTTCGCACGCAAGGAAGTGCGTCCGGGCAAAAAAAACGATTCGCCCCCTGACTGCTGGGACCCAGCAGCTACACCTTCGCACGCAAGGAACTGCGTCCGGGCAAAAAAACGATTCGCCCCCCTGACTGTTGGGACCCAGCAGCTACACCTTCGCATGCAAGGAAGTGCGTCCGGGCAAAACAAATGATTCGCCCCCCCTGACTGCTGGGACCCAGCAGCTACACCTTTGACCGCAAGGAAGTGCGTCCGGGCAAAAAAAAATGATTCGCCCCCCTGACTGCTGGGACCCACCAGCTACATCTTCGCAGGCAAGGAAGTGCCTGACAGTCGGGACCCACCTGGTCGAAGCGTACGTAGCGTTGTCATCCTGGTCGCGAATGTGTACGTACATACTGGTCGATGTAGAGGCGCGCATGTGTCATAGTAGAGGCGCGCACGTGTCGTAGTAGAGGCGCGCACGTAGCATGTACATGTACGTACAGCGGCCAGGGTGCAAGAAATAAAATACGGTCACGTATGTGTACATACGGGCGGGGTCTCGAACGCCTAGTCGCGCATACCGCAAAACGGAGGAAACAGACCTCCTACGGTCGAAACGGGAGTCCTGTTGATCGGGAGGGGTGTGGCGTACCGCAAAACGGAGGAAACGGACCTCCTACGGTCGAAACGGGGGGCCTGTTGATCGGGAGGGGTGTGGCGTACCGCAAAACGGACGAAACGGACCTCCTACGGTCGAAACGGGGGTCCTGTTGATCGAGAGGGGTGTGGCGTACCGCAAAACGGATGAAACGGACATGTGTTGGAGCGCTACGGTCGAAACGGAGGGGGGGGTGGGGGGGTGGCGTACCGCAAAACGGGACTCCACGGGATAATGTTCATCTCCACCGTCGACCTCCTCCAGCCTCCACGGGCTCCTGTTCATCCAGACTCCACCGCGCGCTACTCCATCGGCTACTATTCAACCACCCCTCCACGGGCACCCCTCCATCGTCTACTGTTCATCCAACCCTCCACACCACGGGGTCCTGTTCAACCACCCCTCCATGGCCACGCCTCCACCGTCTACTGTTCATCCAGCCCTCCACACCACGGGTTCCTGTTCATCCAGAGGCAACGCCACCACTCACTGTTCATCCAATCGATCGGCTTCAGTTAGCAGCAGTAGCGAAGGAATCGCTCCATTGGGTTCAGTTAACAGCCATCGATCGATCCCTCGGGTTCAGTAACGCGTAGCCTGCAGTGCAATCACTCGGGTTCAGTTAGAGCCCAACGCCTCGCTCGGGTTTAGTTAGAGCCAACGCCTCGCACACACGCGCGTACGTACGAGAGAAATGCGCATCACTCCGCCCCCGACCTCCCACCGTAACCGGCAACTCCCCGAAATTTTCCTCGACCTCGCTTCTACCACAGTTTTTTCCGTCATGGACGGCCCAAACAATGTCATGCAGCTGCGTCTCCGGCCCGCCCAGGACGAAAAGCCCATTTTTTGTCATAGAAGTAGGATCCCTCCACATCTATGATGATACCGGGTTTTGTCACAATTATCGTCATAGAAGTGTCATATGTATGACAGAAAAAATTTCGTTCGGCCCAAAATGTCAAGGATGTGTCTTTTATTTGTAGTGCTTGGGAGACTTCAGCGTGACGAAGCAGAAGTACACACAGCGGCCTCACTCTCGAGTTCTCGCGAGACTTGTGCCCGCGCCATGGAAGAGTCGAGGCAGCCAACCGCCGCCGCGATGCAACCGAGGAGCGGGAGCAAGAGTTTCTATCTTCAAATGCGGCCCTTGAACGCGAAGTTGAGGAGCACAGCGCCCTTCTGATCTCTTCGCCTGGCGAGGTGGCCTACGCCGAGGCGGAGCTCCTGAGGTGCCACGAAGACTTGACGTTGGAGGCCATGGAGCACGGCATGGCGTCGGAGAGGCTGGAGGTGAGGGAGCGCCAGGCTGCCGTGGCTGAGCACGTTGTAGCCGCCTAAGAGACCCGGGTCCAGCTGGAGGTGGAGGAGAGGGCGGCGAAGGCGCATGCTGAGTTGGCTGAGAGGCATCGCCTGGATCTAGAGCTGCTCGAGGCGGAGCTTGAGGGCCAGACCTCTGCCCTGAAGGCTAAGCTGCAGTCTGCAAAGCAGCGTTGGAGCGCTGCCCGAGGAGCCCTGACTTCCTCTTAATCTGCCTTGAATTCTGCCCATGCCGAGATATCCTCTCTTCGGAACCAAGTCGAAGACACTGCCTCCCTCCTGAAGAAGGCTTCGAGTGAAAAGAGTCGCCGCCTGACATTGGAACGCGAGCATGGCTCCATGCTCCAAGGCTTGCGTGTCGGAGCCAACAATGCCTTGGGGGCTATTTGCGATGACAGTGCTCCTCACCCCCACGAGAGCGGCTACGCCAGCCATCTCAACTTCTTCACTGATATCGTGACCCACCTGGAAGATCAGGCCGCGAAGGCTCACCAGCTTGTTGAGGATAGGAGCCGGTGCCTCCTCGGGCGTGCACTCTCGTGCATCTTGAGCAACCTCCAGAACCACGATTCCCACTTTGATTTTAGCACCGTGCTATCCCCCATGCCTGCGGCCACCCAAGACAAGCTCGCCAAGTGGGTGGATGGCCATGTGGATGCCTTGGTGAAGGAGCTGACTCCTGAGGACGACACGGCTGTGCTCGCGGCCGAAAAAGCTAGCATGGGTGGCGATGACGAGGAGGATGGCAGTCACGACGCAAGCAGTGCGGATGGGAGTGACGAAGAAGGCGCCTCCAACTAGGCCCGTGTTTCTTTTTGCTTTGACCTGTATGACGAAAACTTGAACGCATTCTTGTGAGAGTATTTTGAATAGGGGTGCCCCTTATGATGTGTGAGATTGTGAAATGCTTTTGAAGTAGCACCCAGAGCGGGGCCTCGTAGGGCTGCGGGCCGCTGAGCGAGGTAGTTGTTTTATGACTTATCTTTGGTTTCGTGGGTCTCGAGTGAGGCCTGGTGTTGTGGCGGCGCTCCTTCTCCTGAGGCGAGCCTGTCGTGGGCTCGCGAGGTTCAATGCCTCCCGAGGGGCCTGCTGGCCTGCCGTAGAGTGCCTCGTGAGGAGCCAACTGCCAGACCGTGGCGAGGTGGGCGCGCGGGGTGGCCACACCCTTGAGCCCCCCAGGGGGCGATCGGCACCAGCACGTGCACCGTACCCAGCCCCCACTCGCGAGGTGCTTGAGGGCAGGGCAACAGTCACGAGCTCCAGAAAGAATGCAAGAACTGAAGGCAAGAGAGCGACGCAAAACGAGAAAAATCCGCCCATTTTTATAAACACACGAAAGTCAAACTACTTCAAGAAGTCATCGAGCAGGTAAAGAAAAGAGGCAAAAGCAAATGGCCGCGTCCGGCGCCTAGCTAGTCTTCAAGTCTTCTCACCAGTGTGGAGCTAAGTGCTTCCACTGGCTGGGCATAGTCATTGGGGACAGTGTCGATGGCCAGCGTAGAGCATGGTGCTTCCACTAGGATGTGGGCGGGAGCCCCCGTGAGGCCCTAGGGCGGCACTCAGGAGACTCTAAGGCGTGTACAGCCCCACTCATTATTAGGTGAGAGTGTCACGAGCGGAGACCTTCTCAGGCCGGAGCCTTGCTTCATGTCTCCCAATGAGGACCCCGCCGTGCGCCACCCCTGACCACCATTGGGGAGACCGGAAACCAGGACAAGAGCAAGGGGCCAGAGGGACACTGGCGGAGTCCTCGGCGATCCTAGGCCCCCCACCTAGAAGAAGGGCTCGCCGGCACCTTCCCCGGCAGGGAACCTACCTCCAAGCAGGGCCCTGCTTCGTGCAGCGCGAGGAGGTCCCTGCCACCGGGCTTCCCCTGCACTGCTCCCAACGTCCTTCGCGCTCCTGCAGGGGATCATCGTCCTGAGAGTCCTGGTGGCAGCTGCACCCTGGTTCACATGCGATTCATGGTCAGCGTAAGCATGCTCCTACAGCGTTAGCTCAACCCAAAGGTTGTCGCCGTTAGAGATGTTAGTGGGGCTTGGTGGCGGCTCGAAGGAGAGCTCGGCCTCGTGTATATCCAGCGCCTAGCCTGGCGTGGGGGGTCAGCTGGGGCCCTCTCCTAGCGCGTGCCTTGGATCCATCACAACGGGGACGTAGGCTTCCGGGCTAGCCGCACCAGCAGCGCCGCCTGGCTACCTCACGTTCCCGCCTACTTCAGTCGCCCTCTGGTCATGTCGGCCAGGGGCCGATACTCCAGTGTTGCCCCTGGTGATGTCGCCTGGAGCAGCCCCGCACCATGGTGGTACGTTCGGAGGGGTGCGGGCTGCTCCACGGGGCTGGTCGGCACCGAGAGGCTCTCCAAGGGCCCTGGGAGGGGGCGCGCGGTTGTGTCGGGGATGAGCGTGCGCCCCCACCACCGCATGCGACATGGGAAGGGTGCAGAACGGCACCGCCCGCCTGCACGCCGCATCTAGCAGCTCGGCGACCCGTTCCAGCAGGGCATCGCGGCCACTTTCCAGCAGCCTACATCGTAAGAGCTCTCAGGCCATGATGACCACTGCCAGCATGTTTTCTTGTTCCCTGCACGTGTGTGGAGCGGTTGCTGCAGCATAGTTTGCAGATCCGCGGTGGCGCAACGCCAGTGGAGAAGGTTGCGCCGCACGCCCCCCACGGCCGGTTGCCCCCGGCGGAGCGCGGGCCGCGAGCAGAGCGGAGTGGAGGTCTTCCTCGTTGGCGGGCGTAGTCGAAGAGTCCTGGACGACCCAGTGCTCAACATGCACCCTTGGGGCGTCGGCCATGGCGTCGGCGGAGCAGCGGAGGACTGGTCGACGGAAGAGAAGATCCGACGCACCCCTACCTGGTGTGCCAAATGTCGGATTAAGGGATCCGCAAACCCTTGAGGGGTTCAAACTCTGGGGTGCGTGCGGAGATCTCAACCTACCTAGCCTGCCTACTGGAGATCCTCCTCAGTCTTGCGCGACAAGCTCAACGAGACAAAGAGACACAGCAGTTTATCCTGGTTCGGGCCACCTTGTGGTGTAATACCCTACTCCGGCATTTTGGTGGATTGCCTCAGTGGGCTGAGGATGAACTAGTATAGTGGATGAACTGGCCTCAGGAGGTGAGGTGTTCTTGAGCTCGAGGGAGCTGGTGTGGTGTGAGCTAGTTATACTTGTCCCTCTCTATTGTGGTGGCTAGTCCTATTTACAGTGGCCTTGGTCCTCTTCCCAAATGTTGGCGGGAAGGGATCCCACAACAGCCGGATTTGAAAGGGGACATGTAGTACAACTTATCCTAACAAAAGTAGTCTTCGCCTGTGAAAAGCCTCTGGTCGTGACGCTGCGGTGGGCTCGTCGATGACCTCCGTCCTGTCTTCCTAGCGGTCTTGGTCTCGTTGCACCAGAATGGAAACCTTTGGTTGATTCCAAGGGACTCCGCGCCTGTAGCTTGCCTCCTTTGCACCAAAGAGGAAACCTGTGCTCTGCGCCTGCCTGGCGCCTGCCTGGCCTTGGTCGTCATGGCTCACGCAGCTGAGCCTCGTGAGGTAAACCTTGCATTAACTCTCCGCCCCTCGGGAGCCAGCCTGAGGAGGCCGGTCCCCTCGGGGGTCCTGGTGTCATTCGCCTCGCGAGGGTCTTGAGTTGTTGATGCTGAAGCTGGGCCGTACCAGGCCGTCGATGGAACCACATGGTGGGCCGTAGGCAAGCAGGGCTGGATACCCCCATATCCAGGACACTGACAGTGCAGCGAGGGACGAATACGGAGGTGGACGATATCGCCAAGAGAGCCTCCCGAAGGCTCCCCCAGGAGCCGGGAGTGTTTGAGGACCGGCTCTTCAAGCCATCTGCGGCTCCCCCCACCATGTCTCTAGCACCGCCTCAGGAGGACCTGCCTCAGGCGCCTGTAACTGGTGCCCCAGCATGCGTCCATCCCATAGGGGCCCGCCTGCTACTTGCGCTCGAGCCTCAGGAGGAGTGCTGGACTAAAGAGTTCATGGCATACCTGCTTCAAGGGACCTTGCTAGAGAAGCAGGAGGATGCCGAGCGCGTGTCTCATCAAGCCACCGTGTACGGCATCCAGGACGGTGAGTTATATCGCAAGAGGCCCAATGATGTTTCGTTGTGATGCATCTCCAGGGAGGAGGGACTGGAGCTGCTAGTGGACATACATGGTGGGGACTGCGGGCACCATTCCTCGTCACGCACTTTGGTGGGCAAGGCGTTCCACGCCAAGCAAATTTACTGGCCCACCGCGCTCAACGATGCTGTAGAGCTGGTGCATTCCTGTGAAGCATGCTAGTTCCACGCCAAGCAAATTCACCAGCCTGCACAGGGCCTCCATACAATACCTCTCACATGGCTGTTCGCGGTCTGGGGGCTGGACATCTTGGGGTCCTTCCCTCGAGCGCCAGGGGGCTACCGATACCTCTACATCGACATCGACAAATTCACCAAATGGGCGAAGGTAGAAGCCGTTCGCACCATCCCAGCTGGATCGGCAGTCAAGTTCATCATGGGCATCGTGAGCCGGTTTGGGGTTCCTAACCGCATCATCACCGACAACGGCTCGCAATTCACTAGCAACCATTTCAAAACATACTGCGCTAACCTTAGAATGCAGTATGCTACGCCTCAGTGGCACACCCTCGGAGCAGCAGCCAAGCCAAGCAGGCCAATGCGGAAGTCCTGAGGGGCCTCAAGACAAGAACCTTCAAGAAGAAGCTCGAGGCCTGCGGCAGGGGCTGGCTCAACGATCTACAGTCCGTGTTGTGGTCCATCTGCACCACCGCGACCAAGCCAACGGGAGAAACGCCGTTCTTCCTCATCTATAGAGCAGAAGCGGTTCTCCCACACAAGGTCAAGCATCGCTCCACGCGGGTCCTGGCCTTCGACAAGGCACGTCAAGACGCCACGCGGGGGATGGATCTTGTGCTGGGGGAGGAATGCCGCCGTCAAGCCTCCCTCCGGGCGGCAAGATACCAGCAGGCGTTGTGGCAGTATCACTGCCGAGCGTCCACTCCAGGACGTTGGAGGTGGGCGACCTCGTCCTGAGGCGGGTGCTCTCCAGGGAAGGACTGCACAAGCTCTCTACCATGTGGGAGGGCCTGTTTAGGATCGCCCGTGTCTCTAGGCCTGCCGCCGCGCACCTGGAGACACAGGACGGGGTCCCCATCTAGAACGCCTGGAACATCCAGCACCTCCGGAAGTTCTACCCCTGAAGAAAGGCTCCGACCTGTGAAGCAAGGCTCCGGACTGTGAAGGTCTCCCCTCGTGACCCTCTCACGTAATAATGAGTGGGGTTGTACACGCCCCGAAGTCTCCTGAGAGTCGCCCTGGGGCCTCATGGGGGCTCCCTCCCATGTCTTAGTGGTAGCACTTAGTTCCGTGCTGGTGAGAAGACTACATTAGGTGTCAGGCGCGGCTGTTCATTTGCTTTCCGAAGTTGCTTGCAGTTTTTTAGTAATCTTTCAATGGATTTGGTGCTTTCGTGTTTTAGTTCACCGAGTAAGTTTCTTCTCCTCCCGCTCCTTTGTTTTTGGCCTGAGGATAGGAGAGAGGTGCCAGTTGCCCGTCACTCTCCCTCGCGCGCCTCATGCGTGGGGGCTAGGCAGGTGTGTGTACCTTGGGCCTATCCTCGTGCGCGCACACCACGCCGAACCCCGCTGCCCTAGTGCTTCGGCCTTGTCCTCGCGAGGAGCCCTCGATCAAGCCCATAGGCATCAGCACCCCTCATATCCGTGTCCCCCGGGCAGCGCGACGCGGTGCATTAAGTCATAGCTAATCTATGGCAGGGGGCTCACTTAAGGAGGAGTGAGATGCTCGTCAGGTTTCCTTTTTCTCTAAAAAGCAGCCCTGGAGCGGTTCCACGGCGGCTCCCAAGACCCCCAGGCGTCTCTCGAGGTCGGTGACCTCCAGCTCCCCAGGAAGGGGGACTCGTTGAGCGCGAGAAGCCAAGTCCTCGCGAGGAGGAAAGCTGCTACGCACATATCAAGCTAAGTTTTCCTATCCTGGCTTACTCAAAGCGCAAATACTATAGCACTGCGTCAAGATAGCAAACATAGCATAGAGGGCATAATTGGCATAGTTCATTACACGCCCCGGCGGGGTACACCATCTTTATTTTCGAATTACAGGAGAAAGGAAAGGCTAAACAAAGAAGACCCAAGGGCGTACGAACCCGACACCAGCGCCGCATCCTCAAGAAGTGCCTCATGGTGGCCCGGCGCTCCAGCAGTTCCCCCATGGGCGACCTGGGGCTGCAGCCGGTCTTGAGTCCAAGTTCGGTGGCCCCCAGATCATGTCGGACTCCTCTCCAGCTTTACTGGAGCACTGCGACGAGATGAACCACTGCCATCCTCGACCCGAGCGCGACGACGTGGGGGGCGGTCGTAGCCACCACTGCTTGAGCTATCGTCCGAGGAAGAGCCGTTGTCGCGAGAAGAAGAACGCGCACCACCAGGGCCAAGCTCACCTTCGCCACCCTCGTTGTCGCTGCCATCTCCGGGCAGCACCCCACGCGGAGGCCGTCCTCCCTGAACACCCTCACATAGAGGGTCGCCAGGCCGTCATACTTGAAGTGGAGGGTGCACCTTCCACCCAGGCCTCGCGCGCGGGCAAATGTCTGCCCGCCGCGGGTCAGGACCACGCTGCTAGAGGCGGCGACCTCAGTCCTGACCCACGAAGCTCTGCTGCTGCAGCCGTCAGCCTGCAGCCAGAGACCATCGAGCCCCGAGGATGGAAGCTCGCCGGAGAAGAAACGCGGAAGCCAGAGCGAGGTGTCGATCGGGCTCTCCGACCACACCACGAACTCGAGGAGCACGTCCAACGAGGAGAAGCGCGACCGAGGAGGGCGCATTATCATGGCGCGCCTCCCCTCGTCATGGGCACTGCTCCGAAGCCGGTGGCCCTCGCCGCGAGAAGAGGTGCCATCGCAGGCACCAAGAGAAATGCCAGCTCTGGGGGGGCGCCCGCGCCCCCTGGGGGCCGCTACGGGGGCAGCAGGGTGCTTACGGGGACGGTTGCGGCCTCTCTTGGGAGGTGGAGAGGCTGGTCCCTCCTTGGAAGCTTTCCCCTTCTCAGCCGCCGAAAACCTCCTCGGCGACGCCATGGAAGCAAGATGAAGAAGGAGAAGAAGTGGGCGGCAGGAAGGCAAAGGAGAGATGAGCGGGGGGGCTCTGCCCCTCCCCCGCATTTATAGCCAAGGAAGGCTAACCGCCAGCCTTCACGACCTCACGCCATGATGATCTTCTGCATGCCGCATCGTTCCGTAAAGTCGAACAGTTGCTGAGGCAGCATGGGGAAGTGGAGATGCCCATGTCCCATCAATCGCCACGCGTCATCAAGGCCATAGGCGGTTAGGGCCCACGGTCCTTCGCACTTGCCCTTTGGATTTGCCTGGAAACCAAATCTGAGCGCGCCTTGGGCCCGGGGGCTACTATCGGCGTTCTGTATATGGGGGTTTCCAGATTTGCCCACTTGCGGCCCACCACGTGGCTCCATCGACGGCCTGGTACGGCCCAGCTTCGACATCAACAGCTTGAGACCCTCACGAGGGGCCAAGCCTCGCGAGGAGGACGACGCCAAGACCCCCTAGGGGATCGGCCTCTTCAGGCTGGCTCCTGAGGGGCGGGGAGTTCTATGCAAGGTGCACCTCACGAGGCTTAGCTGACGTGAGCTATGACGACCAAGGCCAGGCGGGCGCCAGCAGGCACAGAGCGCCAGTGTCCTCTTCGGTGCAAGGGAGGCAAGCCACAGACACGGAGTCCCGAGGAATCAGCCAAAGGTTTCCATTCTGGTGCAAAAAGACCAAGACCACCAGGACGGCAGGATGGAGGTCATCACCGAGCCCACTGCAGCGTCACGACCAGGGGCTTTTCGAAAGCGAAGACCACTTTTGTCACGATAAGTTGTACTACTTGTCCCCTTCAAAATCCGGTCGTTCTGGGATCCCTTCCCGCCAACATTTGGGAAGAGGACCAAGCCCATTATAAATAGGACTTAGCCACCACCATTGAGGGGATGCATTCTCACTCGACCACCTCACCAACTCTCTTGAGCTCAAGAACACCTCACCTCCTGAGGCCAGTTCATCCACTATACTAGTTCATCCTCAGCCCTTCAAGGTAATCCACCAAAATGCTGGAGTAGGGTATTACACCACAAGGTGGCCCGAACCAAGATAAACTGCCGTGTCTCTTTGTCTCTTCGAGCTCGACGCGCTAGGCTTAGGAGGATCGCGAGTAGGCAAGCTGGGTAGGTTGAGATCTCCGCACGCACCCGTAGAGTTCGAACCTTTCAAGGGTTTTCGGAACCCGTAATCCGACAAAAACGGAAATCAAACCCAAAATGAAATATCTCAATTCAATGAAATAGCTCGTTCACCAGGTCAAAATAGTGAACTAAATCCAAAATTGAACACCTCAATCGAGTAGCATGTTGTACAGTATTATAGTACTCCATGAACATGTTGAAAGTCAAATTAATGAATTCGTTTGATATACGCATATCTCCATTCATGTGTGGATTGCAGACAACATGTTCTCCAATTTAAATATTTGAATGCAAGTTTATATCAAAACATGGTTTATATCAGTCTTTGATGCATAAAACGCGACCTCCCCCTCTCCCGGACTCCTGCTCTCTGTCTCTCTCTCTCTCTCTCTCTCTCTCTCTCTCTCCGACAATCTTCAATTCTGTCGCACGCATCCAACACACAAACCTTGTTGGTCCCTCTCCATCTCTCTCTCTCTCTCTCTCTTTGTGTGCATGTGGGGGGGGGGTCTTTGTAGTTTGCATGCATATATACTCCATCTATAGGTCTTTCTCGCACACTATGTATGATTCTCTAGTCCAAACTAGATATCTTGGGTGCACTCATCATACGCACACAAATTCCTTTGCTCGTTGCCCGTAACTCTCTCACACACCACTCTGTCGTCTTGGAGCTCTTCCCTCTCTCTCTCTCAAACTCTCCATCTACCTGGGTCACACATACACATGCATATCTCACTCGCACTCGATAGACCCATCTAAAACTCTATCTCTCCCTCGTTCTCTCTCCATCTCACACGCACACACACAATCTCATGCCTAGCTAGCCAAGTATGATGGTCTCTCACTCAATTGTAGGCACACGCAGTCCCCCCTATATGTATATGACTAGCTAATCTTAGTCTCCATCACAAACATGTGCATGGTCTATCTCGATTTCTCTCAGGGCATCTTTCTATCACGCACGCACCTCCCTCGATCTCCCATCCATATAGTCCCCTCACGATCTCGAGGGGATCTCTCTATCACAAACACACCCTCTCTCCCTCCCCCATGCGTCCATGTTCTCCATGTGTCCCTCTCGACCTTTGTTCCTTGTTGGCCAGACCTCTATTGAACATGTGCTATAGGGGTGTCTCTCTCCGTTGCAAACAATCACGCACTAGCTATCTTCGTGTATCTCCTCACCTCGCTTTTCTATCTCAAAGATGCATGCGTGATATGTTTGCATAAGAAACGGAAAAACACACACTCTCTCTAATTTATCATTTATTGTCACTTACTCTTTCACACGCATACTCTTTTTGCACACTCACTCATTCTCCTTCACACACACTTGATATCTCTCGACTTAGGCACTCTCTTCGGTCCATCGCATATAGATTTATTGAAAAGTCAAACATCACAAAGTTTGACCATGTACGTGGAGAAAAACATTTACATCTAGAACGGCAAACATATACCATTAGATTCACCATGATATGTAGTTTCGTATGATGTATCTTTGGTATTGTAGATACGAATAACATTTGCGTAAACCTGATCAAAGTTTCCAAAGTTTGACTTCTAAAAAATTTACATGCACTACATTATCGAGTAGATGGAATATCTCTTTCCCCCTCTCAGCTATATGACGCATCACTCAGCCTTATCGGGGTTCCTCTATCTCTCTCAAACTTTATATCTCCCTGGTTCAAATATACACATGTCTCACTCGCGCTACATATAGACCCATCCAACACTCTCCTCCCTTGTTCTCTCTCTATGTGCCACGCACCCCCCTATGTACCAGAATCCCTCACTCCATCATAGGCGCATGCACTCCCCCCCTAAGTATGATTATCTCTCACTAGCCATCAGGAACACATGTATTGTCTCCTTCCATCCATACGTCTATATCGATATCTCTCGGGGTATCTTCTATCACGCACACACCTTGTCACTCGATCTCCCACCCATGTAGTCCCATCACGATCTCCAGGGGATCTCTCTATGAGAAACATACACTCTCTCCTCCCCATGTCTGCATTTTCTCTGTACGTGTCTCTCGACCTCTCCCCCTTGTTTGTTAGACCCCTCTTGGCCACGTGCTAGGGTCTTTCTCTTTCGGTTGCAAACAACCACACACTATCTCCTAACGTTGCTTCTGTTGTCGAAGATGCATGTGTGATATGTTTGCATAACACACACACGCTTTTTCTCTACTTTTATCGTGTGTTGTCCATGTCTCTTTCACACACGCACACACACTTTTTTCACTCACTCTTTCTATTTCACACACACACACTCTCTCTCTCTCTCTCTCTCTCTCTCTCTAGTTAGGGACTCTCTCACGTCCATAAGCATATGGATGTTTTGAAAAGTCAAACCTTAGAAAAGTTTGACCCGGTATATGTGGAGAAAAACATTTACATCTGGAACGATCATTAGATCCACCACAACATGTAATTACTTCATACTATCATTTATCTTTAGTATTGTAGATATAAGTAATTTCTTTATAAACTTGGTTAAAGTTTCAAAAGTTTGACTTTAAAAAAATGTTGGCACTACATTATCGAACGGAGGGAGTAGCTCTTTCTCTCTCTGCTATCTCTCATGGGCCTCCCCTCTCACTCGAACTCTCTATACCGACGGATTATACGCTCACTGTGTCAGCGTATAGCTCCATATATTGTTTAGATGACCGGTCAACCAGTCCACATGTTGCCTTGTCAGCTCGTGTTCTCTATCTTCGTGCGCTGGCCCATGTGGCAGTGGGTGAAAATAAGTAAACTAGAGGACCATTAGACACGCGGTGAAGTAAACAAATTTGAAACCACTCGGGATAGCACCCCACATGCTAGTAAATTGAGGGCGCATTGAGGACACACTTCTTTCGCGTGAAGGACACACTCACATAGAATTCACCATTGCACGGCGGCATGCACAGAAGGGCGCACTCGCGCACACCCAGCAGGCCCTCCACTATGTAGGCCAAAACACGTGCCAAATTCACTTGTGATGCATTTGGCATTGATGCCCCTCCATTTCTCACCTGGTGCCCCAATCTGGATCACCTACTTTGCTCTGGTGCCAAATTAACTCACGCAATGAAAAAACACTTGCGTGGGAGAGAGAGAGAGGACTAAGATAATAAAAAAACACTTGTTTGGGAGAGTGAGAGGCTCGTGTAGTTGGTTTGATTGATTTGTTTATACATGTGGGTCTGTGTGCACAGCGGTGCCAACTCTCTCACATCACGAGAGCGGTGCCAAAATCTTTTGATACGACATTGATGCGTATTATGTGGCATACTTTTGAGAAATATGGCATCGGCCACATAGTGGAAGGCAACAAATGCCCAAGCTCTTCACGTGCTCCTAGGTAAATGAGAGGAAAGAGAAAGAGAGAAAGAGAGATAGAGAGAGAGATAGAGAGAGAGAGTGAAAAAATATCACTAGCCAGCCAACTCTATCGTATGAGGGACTGATATTGGTACATCTTGATGACACGGCAATCTTATGTAGCCAACTGCTCTAATATGTTCTCTTCTTTTGCAGATAAAAAAAGACCGAAAGTGAAAAATGTGCTGCACTATAACAATCTCATCGAATGCTTTGATCTCCATCTTACAGAAATTGATTTGATCGACTACCGAGGCAGAACATCTGAGATTAAATTGGCCAGGCTCTTTGTTCTGGAGGCAAGTGTGCTCAAGGTAATGAGGTTTGGCATTCTCTGGCGCAACAATGAATGGCGTGCTGATCACCGCAAGCATCTAAGCCTAAATGACAAAGTCTCCACAGAAGCTGAATTTGTTTTTGAAACATCAAGTGGCCAGAGACTCGAAAACTTATTTGCCCATTAGTGACTTGTCAGGGCGGTGGATTTTAGTTCGTACGATAATGCTGCATCCACCTAAAGTAACAAAAGTTCTTACGTAAACTTCCTAGTAATTCCCTCTTAGTAGGTGTAGCATTACTCCTAACATTTGTAATATCGGTTTGAAACTTGTAATATTGTCGTGTCATATTCCTGCGTTTTCAAAATCATGCGAATCAAAGAGGTCCTGAGTTGGTGATGATGTTGTGCCTGCCATCTTTCACCAATAGTCGTCGGATCTAGATCTGGCGCATACAAACCAAACTTCTCCAATTTTGCAAAAATATGCCCGCACTTGTTCCCTATTTACAAATAACTCCTTGTCTCTCACAATCAGCCTTATCTCCTCCCCACCACACCTAGAAGGCCATGGAAAAATCTGGCGGTGATAGCCACTGCCGGCGCCGTCCACCCCCAATCTTGGTGTTTCGTGCAATGCACGGGCATCTACGCACGGGAAATTATGTCGAACATGGCTAGTTGTAAGCAGGCTAGCTCTACAGTCATGATGATAGTGACTGCAAATGGTGAGGCTGACTATGGTATGCCGAACCCAGCGCCTATACTCAGGTGTCATCTCCGACGCAGGGTCTTATCACTTTACTGTGAGGAGTAGCACGTAATAATTTGACCAATGGGTAGTACAGTGCTACTACATTGGTAGTACTACTACTAGTACTAGCACCACCGTCTTGATTTAGTAGTACTACCACGTCCATCTGGATTTTAGTATTTGACTAGCAATGTCTAATAATGCATGTCACAAAAAATGTACTACTCCCTCTGTAAATAAATACATTGTGTATTGTTTTATTCCTATCGGCGAGAGAACTTAATGCCTTTTTGCTAATTAATAGGATTACATGCAATGAACTAACCACTGCATGTCATGTTTGGTAGTCTCAAGTCATTGAAATCTTGCACGGCCCACATCTCTCATTGGTCAATATGTCACGAAATAAGAAACGAGGGAGTTAATGTACCGTGCTTAAGTGTTTTGGGATTATTTGGTTTTCGTAAGGTGACTTGCACAACATTTTTGGTTACATGCATTAACATTTTATTAGTTAAATCAAAGGTCAAAACTTGGCGCAAAATGCAAAGGGGACCAATAAACCAGTAAACATCAAAGTTCTCTCGTTCGGCCCCAACTAGAGGTCCGGTGAGATGACTATACCGCACCGGCACGGAGGGGGACGCAACTTCATTGACTTACTGCACCTGCCTTTGGGTGTATGACACGTGGGCCCAACGGGTGGCTGGACTACCTGTCATACAGCCAAAGGCAGGTGCAGTAGAGGGCCGAGGAGTAGATGGCCAACACGCACGTGAATTCAACGCAGTCTGCACTTCTCATATAAAAGCTCCCCGCCAGTCCAATCTAGTACGAAATCCTACGCACCTACACACGCTAACCAAGGGCAAGAGTGATCACTCCAATCGCAAGATCAGTTGACTAGAAGCTAGACCCATGGAGGCGATGAGTGCAAGCATCAGCCGGCTGTGACAGATGGTCCACGACGCCGGCCTGCGGCCCGGCATCGAGGAACGTCTCTGGGTAGTGCTTGAGGCCACCAGGGCGAGGGGTCGCTTGGACAACAACTTCCTCTCCTTGTTTGACAAGGTCCTCGTCGGCTTCCTCGACAAGTTCATGGTCGTCAATAAGCTCGCGGACGACCTTGACGTATGCCTCCAGCCCACGCGCCCAGGCTCTGCGATGCCCGCCACCCTCAACGGCCTCTATGGTGACAACCTCTTTGACACACTGGTGGCCCTGCGATTGCCCGCCGTCGCGCCGGAGAATGTCCACCTCGAGGTCGCGGCCGCCGCACAGCGCCTAGCGCAGCAAGACACCATCGACATAATCACCCATGTCTACACGCAAATCATCCACCAGGACTACTACATGCAAGAGGAGGATGATAGGACACTGGCCTTCTTGGACCGTAGGCCAACCTTGGACGGCATTGTTCAGAATCACGTTGAGCTCGCCGCCAACGCCCCTGCTCCTCACACGTCGGGTGGTGACCCAACGCACTAGGGCGTGAGGATGTCGTTGATGGATCCGTATGTATCTTTAGCTTTCCGTCAAATCCAGGTAGTAGTATATGGTACTACTAGTAATTATCTTACCTTTCGCATCAACTTCATAATTTTCATACGTACTCCATGCATGAACCGCGCCAGAACCAAACTTCTCATTACTCTAGGGAAAATTGTTATTTCTATCTATCGGTCGCACCGAGCAGAACCAAATTTTACAAGTTACAAGTTCAAAAGGAAAAGCCTATCGTGTTCGCGTCGCACCCCCACATGGTTGGTATGGCACACTGCTCAAGGGGGAATGCGTGTTGTGTTGCATTTTCACTTACAAGTGGGACCGCAGTTGAGCAAACCGACTATCGGCAAACCCCCACCACGCGATGGCTAAGAAAACAGGAGGGAGAAGAGATGGCTCTAGCACGGACTCCAAGAAAATTGGTGTCGGATGGGACTCGTGTGGGTGGTGTGTGCCGTACTGCTAGACGTGAATGCTAGTTATGGCCCATGCCACCCCGCTATATCGAGCCTATATCGAGGTGCTGGTTACGTAGAACAAAATTCCTGGAGTCCATGCTCAGCCCTCCTCTATCTCTCTTCTCAGCCAGCCAGCAGACGCGCGGAGCCCATCGTCTGTTTGCTCATATGCGGTCCCACATGTTAGTGAAAACGTAACAACACCCACTGAACCTGCACATCTTTCACCTCGACATGCTAGTGATGAAAAACAAATCCAATAAAGATCTTCGGTGGCCACTTTTGGACTTACTCAAGACTAGTAAGATTCTATTTACAGTTTAACCAAGATGCACATCACGTGGCTTCAACTAACACTCCATTTTCTTGGATGACACGACTTGGATGCTGGATGTCCCATGTGTCGGCAAAAGGAGGAATAACTCGACCAAATCTTCGGTTGTGCTCTCGTATTAGACTAGTTGTGCTAACTTAAAATTTTATTGTGTAGAATGGATGCAAGTTTTGGTATTGGCAAGAAGAGTACATCGATATATTGATAGAGTGCAATTTAGTAGATGTTCTAGCACTCTTAGCTAGCATAGAGGCTAGAGATGAGACTAGTGCACTTGTTGATAGAATAGAGGCTAGACATGATACTAGATGCGAGGAAGCAACATCTAATTCTTTACACTCGAAGAAGAAAGAAGCACGCAAGTTTGAGCCTCCGCAGATCAACAATGAATGCATCGAGAAGGCACTAATCCAACTTACGGGAGCAGTTATGGAAGTTGGATATCTTCTAAAATGTATTCTTGTGGTTCTTGTTTTCTTTGGTCTTGCTTTTCTAGGCAAATTTTGTTGATGTATTTCCATGTACCAAAAATCAATGATGAAAAAAAGATATGTGTTTGCAAAGAAAAATGTACGTCGCTGGGATGCGTCCGCGCGGTGGGCGCACGGCCACCGCATCCGAGAAATGGCTCGGACACGACCCCATTTGCCCTACCCAAATGGATAGAATCCGGGCAAAACGAAGGTCCGTTACGGGTTGTGCGTTGGAGTTGGCCTTACAAGTGGGACAGCAGTTGAGGAAACCGACCATCGGCAAACCCCCACCTCGCCGGCCCCGCGATGGCTGAGTTAGACAAACGACGAGGTTGAAGAGATAGTTGTAGCACAGACTCCAAGAAATATGGTGTCAGATGGAAGTCATGCTGGTGGCGTGTGTCGTACTCCTGGAAGTAAGTGCTTGTTCTGGCCCATGCCACCCTACTATATAGTATCGAGGATTCGAGGTGCTGGTTATGTACAGTGAACACATTAATATATGGCCCACCTCACACTGTGGCCAAATTTCCTGGAGTATGTGCTAGGTTAAAAAGTGTTCTTTGTGAGGGTGGGTGGCTAGTCTCAAGTTTAAAACTTGTTGTATTATGTATACATAGACGTAGAGATAGTGCAGCAGTTCTGAAAGTTTGAACCCAAACATCAGAATGAAATTTCTACTGGACTCATCTAAGGACCTAGGATGATGGGATTCGCAGCTACAGTAAAAACACCGGCCCGACGCGCAAAGCATGTGAAGCTAGTAGAAATAGTGTACTATTGTTGATTGGCCTCATCTGATAACCTGTTGCAATGCACGTACAATTATGTATTCGGAAAATATTTTTTTGCCTCGTCACAGCACCCACTCAGAGAAGCGACTCGAAAGCCATTCATAAATTTAGTAAGTTTATCACAGGCATATCATTTTATTACATACAACAGGTCATCAACCCACAACGACAACGAGGATACATTATAAATACTAAAGTTTTCATCACACAACAAATAACAAGCAATGAAATGATCTTCAGCTCAACCACTCGCAAGCGCTGGAAACGCTTGCTTTGAACCAGAAGTGATTCTCTGGAAAGGCCAGCTACTGTCAATCTCGAGACTAACGTAGGACTGGTCATCCAGGCAGAAGTGGCCTACTATATCACGACCGGGGTAGGGAACCACCGAAATGTCCGAGGTATAGATACAGTTGCTTCTCATAAATGGTAGTAACGTTATGTCAATAGCAGCTGGATCGCCTTTCACCATCATTGGATAGTTTGGTCCAAGGAAGAGCGAGTTTTCTCCAAGACTATAAATACTGTACCAGGGAGAAGGTGTTGGCGCTAGCACACTAGCATCCATCCTGAATACCCTGCAACGGGTGTTGGAATAGGTCCGGAGAGTGCGACCATGGGAGACAACACCTGCTTCCTTAGTAGTAACATCAGCAGTGCGCTGTATACAGACAAGAAGGGGTGATCCATCAGAATAAGTTGCCAGGCGCCACTGAGTACATAGGCCCTACTCATCCTCATGCTCGTGATCATCAGCATCGTCATCTCCCCCTTGGTTATAAAAAATTTCAAGTATAGGTGGTGGAATGTTCACGGGACCTTGGAAACACAAGAAGAAGGTTAATTAGTAAAGGGAAATTGCTAACCCCCATGCATGTGGATGAAACAACTATAATTACGGTGGAAGACAAACGTACTGAAACCACAAGGATCCCATGCAAAAATAGTGCCACGAGTGGTGGCAGCAAACACAAGACCCTCGTATTGAATTGCATCACAGTACACATCCGTGTATAGAAACTGATTTTTGAGCAATATCCATCCAGTCGAACCATGAAGGAAGACAACAGCCTTGTCAAAGATAGCAACAACTTCATAGTTTCTGTAATGCCAAGAGCGGTTGGGAACTCGACAAATTGCTAACTTCCGTAGATGACAGTCACCATGATCGTATTTGAACGTGCCTAGAATACCGGTGTGCTCAACCTCTGGGCAGTCTAAGATTTTTGGAAGTGGAACCCGGTGACGAGTGTACACATTCACAAGTTCCCACTCGCTGTTGGACCCAATATAAACAACCCAATCTCCATTTGCGCCTGCCCAATCCTTACCCTCAAGTGATGGCATCTTAAAATCACACGTATCATTATCAAGCGGCATCAACTTGCACAAGGCGAGGCCTCTGTTGTCCGCGTGCCGGTCAGCAGGGTCATGGCAAAGAAGATAGGGGAGATCAAACTGCTCCTGGATCCTTGGGTTCCTTGTAATGATGTTATTAGTTGCATTGAGAATGGTCTTGAACGAACCTGCCATGCTAGCTGAGGTGATGACGTCGCAACGATCAATGGGTTCCTCCACCACGTCATCTTTCAGATTGGGGCAAGAATAACGGGGTCGTTTCCGGCCTATTCCCTCCATGGAGAATACGATCGAACAATGGCAGAAGGAAGGATGAAGGCAAATGGAGGAGGGAGGAAGAGTGTGCGACAGCAGTTCCAAATCGATAGGGAAAGGTAAAGAGTCGGTGGACGGTTGCTAGTTTGCCATGGTACACGAAGAGGCGCCCCGGCCTACATGTCCGTCTAGAAATTGTACAAAAGGACTCGCCGTCGTCTCACTTACATGTTGGAACAGGACCACATGTCTACGAAACATGGTGTGTAATTTCTCGTGCAAAATGCGACCTGGCCACGTTGGCCCGAGGTGCCGCATTAGTTATCGACCTTTATTTTTTTAACATTCAATCTGAGTGGATAGCTCCTGTGGTCATCACACGTGGGCGGATATATAGGTGGGCTTGGTGGGCAGGCGGCAACAATCTGAGTGCTAAAAGAGTTGATCCAATGTTTGGTTTTTTTTTTGGATTTTCCAACTATGACCAATGGATAGAGTGAATCAATGGCTTACGTTCAAAGTTATTCTCATACTATAGAATGGTATAGGAACGTGGAGAGATTTGGTTGATTTTATATCACTGAATAATATAAAATATTATGAGTGCAGATGCTCCACCACGAGGTTTGTTGCTCCTTCTCTATCATCGGGAATCTATGTTCTTCCACTCTTTCATTTAAGACATGAGCTTTGTTCATCCTTTTGCCGACACGCGGGACATCTAGCATCAAGGTGGATGTGTCATGCAAGAAAATGGAGATATGCAGTGCGTAAGTGAGTCGTGCACTTCGATGGCACCTAGTACTACACAACATTTTTTCTCCTCGATGGCACGTGAATAGTGCACGTACTCAATGACAGAGCACGGGATGGTAGCCATGGACATGGTCGGCCCTTTTTGAAGAGAGTACTAAATAACTTTGATGTGTCCCGTCAACTCGACGAGAAGCTTGCTTACTATGCCTTCTCCCTCGCTAATGCATGCGCGGTGGCTCGCAGCACGAGGAGAAACTTTTTCTTACAAGCCGTGGGCGTGCAGCAGTTCATTTGGTGTCAGATTGCCAGAAGTACTACTTTAGTACCATCATTATTGTTCAACTTTCGGAAGAGGAGAAGATCCAAGCGCAAGTCACCTACTAACCTAGTACATTACTACTATAGCCAAAGCTGGTCCACCTTTTTAGAGCATGGTTAATTAATATAGGAGGCTCTTGCAGCGGCACATCATTTAGAGCAAGTACTCTCTTCGTAGGAACAAAGGAAGTGAAACAAAAGTTGGAGTGGATGCTAGATTGCCAATTAAAACATGATTACATAGGGAAAAAATCCTATAGCATTCTATCCTATGAATCAAACAACCAATGTAGGAAAATTATGAGGGGGTCTCTCCAACAGTGTTCCTCGGCTCGCACCTAGCATCACGGTGGTCAAACTTGGAGTCATTCATCTGGTACACATGGCATCTCATATCTGGCCACAAGGTGACGTGACCTCTCACTTCGTCCGCCTGTTGAAGCGGCGCGCCGGTGAAGGGCTAGCATACTCCAATATTAGGTTGTCTCTCTGTGATGTGGCAACTTCATATACTAACCGGATGCTGGCTATACTACTACAGTACTCACATTGCAAAAAGTGACTCGAAAAACATTCATAGAGTTTATGACATGCATTTGCAAATGTACCATTCATTACATACAACAAGTCATCAACACACAACGACAACGAGGATACATGTTGGATTATAGAATATTTCCAACAAAACATTCTAGTAAATACTGAAGTTTTCATCACACAACAAGTAACAATCAATGAAATGAACTTCAACTCAAACAATCCTCGGCATTGCAAACGCTTGCTTTGAACCATAGGTGCTCTGGGAAGGACCAGCTATTGTCAATATCGAGAGCAACGCAGAACTGATCATCCAGGCTGAAGCGGCATATATCAGGACCAGGGTAGGGAACCACCGCAATGTCCGAGGTATAGATACAGTTGCTTCTCATAAATGGTAGTAACGTTGTGTCAATAGCAGCTGGATCGCCTTTCACCATTGGATAGTTTGGTCCATGGAAGAGCTAGTTTTCTCCAAGACTATCAATACTGAACCAGGGAGAAGGTGTTGGCACTAGCACACTAGTATCCATCCTGAATACCCTGCAACGGGTGTTGGAATAGGTCCAGAGAGGGTGACCATGGGAGACAACATGTACTCCCTCAGTAGTAACAATCTCAGTGCACTATATACAGACAAGAAGAGGTGATCCATCAGAATTAGTTGCTAGGCGCCACTTAGTATATAAATTCTACTCGTCCTCATGCTCGTGATCATCACCATCATCATCTCCCCCTTGGTTATAAAGATTTTCAAGTATAGGTGGTGAAATGTTCACAGGACCTTGGAAACACAAGAAGAAGTTTAATTAGTAAAGGGAAACTTGCTAACCTGCATGCATGTGGATGAAACAATTATAATTACGGTGGAAGACAAACATACTGAAACCATGAGGATCCCATGCAAAAACAGTGCCACGAGTGGTGGCAGCAAACACAAGACCCTCGTATTGAACTGCATCATGGTACTCACCCGTGTACAGAAACTGATTTTTGACGGCAGCCACCACGATCATATTTGAATGTACGTAGATCATTTGTGTGCGCAACCTCAGGGCACTTTGATATTTTTTGAAGTGGAATCCGCTGACGAATGTACACATTCACAAGTTCCCACTCGCAATTTTACCCAATATAAACAACCCAATCTCCATTTGCGCCAGCCCGGGCCTTACCCTTAAGCGATGGCATCTTGACATCACACGTATCATTATCAAGCGGCATCAACTTGCACAAGGCGAGGCCTCTGTCATCCGCGCCCATGCGAACAGGCTTATAGCAAAGAAGATAAGGGATATCAAACGGCTCTTGGACCCTTGGGTTCCTTGTAATGATGTTATTAGTTGAGTCGAGAATTGTCTTGAACGAACCTGCCATGCTAGCCGAGGTGATGACATCGCACCGACCAATGAGTTCCTCCACCACGTCATCTTTCAGATTGGGGCAAGAATAATGGGGTCGTTTATGGCTTGGTCCCTCCATGGAGAAGACGACCGAACAATGGCAGAAGGAAGGGTGAAGGCAAATGGAGGAGGGAGGAAGAGCGTGCGACAGTAGTTCCAACTCGAGAGGGGAAGGTGAAGAGGCGGTGGACGGTTGCCACGGTACACGAAGAGGCGCCCCGTCCTACATAGACGTTTGTTCGGAAATTCTACAAAAGGACTCACCGTCATCTCACGGACATGTTGGAACAGGACCACATGTCAACGAAACATGGTGTGTCATTTCTCGTGCAAAATGCGACCTGGCCACGTTGGCCTGAAGTGCCCCATTATTTCTTGACTTTATTTTTTTAATGGCGTGCCGTTCAGTTTTGAAGCACGACTAACTGGTATTGTATGTAGAGAAAATATAAACTACTCTGCCACTACTCCACCACTAGTACTAGTAGTATAAAAAAGATATATAGGCTGGAGCTTCAGCACTTTCTTGCTAAGGGCTGCCCACTTGCTTCTCACACTATCACCCTCTCTCCAAATCTAAAAAAGACGGCCTCTCTCTCCCTCCTCCCCGGTGGTCACAGATTCATCGGGGAAGAAAAGGACGTGCAACATTGACACACTCGTCGTCGGCGAGCGAGGTCACGCACTGATGACAAGGCCTTCCTCTCAGACCTAGCACCCGTGCGGGATGGCCTCCGTCCCCAAGCTCGCTGCCGTAGTGTGTGCAGAGGACGACGACCACGAGCGAAGCCACTTCCCATCGACCCTCAGGTATGCTACCTATTTTCAAACCATACCCTTGTTCTATTGCCCCATCTCCCATGTCGCTGCATGTGGATCTTTTTCCACTCCACCATCTTCCCAATTTACTATCCTCTGCTCTGCTGGTCACGTAGACAAAAACCTTAATTTGCACTATTAAAGGAAACCCTACTTCATGCAGACTAATCCATGTCTGGGTTGAATAAGGAAAGGAAGGGAGACTGTACTATTCAAGATAGTAGGCATCGAACCCGCATCTAGGTTGAAAAGGGGGAAATCAGTAGCTAAGGAACGAGTCTCGTGTCTCTTGGTTGAAAAGGGTAGAAATGCATGACAACGCAATAGAGAATTACCAGGTCGATCGGTTTGTTGTCCTCACATAGGAAAAAGGTGGCTAAAGAGAACCAAAATGGGACGTAATCCACATGTGCTGCCTAGATATTTGTTGCTCTGGGCAACCATACCTCCCTCACCACTCTATGCGTCCATGAAGGTACATCGTACTGGTGTGCCCACTGTCCGAATGGGCCTCCCATGCTGAGGGAGTCCCGGACTAGGGGGTGTCCGGATAGCCGAACTATCATCTCCGCCCGGACTCCTGGACTATGAAGATACAAGATTGAAGACTCCGTCCCGTGTCCGGATGGGACTTTCCTTGGCGTGGAAGGCAAGCTTGGCGATACGGATATGTAGATCTCCTACCATTGTAACCGACTCTGTGTAACCCTAACCCTCTTCGGTGCCTATATAAACCAGAGGGTTTTAGTCCGTAGGACAAACAACAATCATACCATAGGCTAGCTTCTAGGGTTTTAGCCTCTCTGATCTCGTGGTAGATCTACTCTTGTACTACCCATATCATCAATATCAATCAAGCAGGAGTAGGGTTTTACCTCCATCGAGAGGGCCCGAACCTGGGTAAAAACATCGTGTCCCTTGTCTCCTGTTACCATCCGCCTAGACGCACAGTTCGAGACCCCCTACCCGAGATCCGCCGGTTTTGACACCGACATTGGTGCTTTCATTGAGAGTTCCTCTGTGTCGTCATCTTTAGGCCCGATGGCTCCTTCGATCATCAACAACGATGCGGTCCAAGGTGAGACTTTTGTCCCCGTACAGATCTTCGTATTCGGCGGCTTTGCACTGCGAGCCAATTCGCTTGGCCATCTGGAGCAGATCAAAAGCTACACCCCTGGCCACCAGGTCAGATTTGGAAGTTTGAACTACACGGCTGACGTCCGCAGAGACTTTATCTTCGACGGGTTCGAGCCACAGCAAAGCGCGCCGCACTGTCATGAAGGGCATGATCTAGCTCTGCCGCCGGACAGTGCCCTAGAGGCCGCACCAGTGTCTGCTCCAACCCTTAGCTCGGAGCCGACTGCGCCGATCAAGGACGGATTGCTGGACACCACCTCGGGGGCTGCTATCTCTACGGCGATTGAGCCGAACACCAACCCTGTGCTTTGCGAAGCTCGTGACTCCAAGGTGCCGGACTTCGAACCCCCCGCGCCCCTGCCAATCGAATCCGACTGGGCGCCGGTTATGGAGTTCACCGCCGCGGACATCTTTCAGCACTCGCCCTTTGGCGACATCCTGAATTCACTAAAGTCTCTCTCTTTATCAGGAGAGCCCTCGCCGGATTATGGTCAGGAAGCTTGGGATGCGGACTACGAAGAAATTCAAAACCCACCCACCACCCACTTAGTAGCCACTGTTGATGATCTAACCGACATGCTTGACTTCGACTCCGAAGACATCGACGGTATGGACGACGATGCAGGAGACGACCAAGAACCAGCGCCTACAGGGCACTGGAAGGCCACCTCGTCATACGACATTTACATGGTGGATATCCCAAAAGATGGGAATGGCGATGGAACAACGAAGGATGACCCCTCCAAGAAACTGCCTAAGCGCCAGCGTCAGCGACGCCGCTCTAAATCCCGCCACAGCAAAAACGGCGATTCCGGCATGGGAGACAATTACACCCCGGACAGTGCCGAAGACAACTCCCTCCAGCAGGATTCAGTGCGGGAGGATGGAGAAGCCAGCCCTCATGAGAGAGCGGCAGGCAGAGAGGTAGAGGGCGATAATTACATGCCTCCCTCCGAAGACGAGGCAAGCCTCGACAACGACGAATTTGTCGTGCCTGAGGATCCCGTCGAACAAGAGCATTTCAAACGCAGGCTTATGGCCACGGCAAACAGCCTCAAGAAAAAGCAGCAACAGCTTAGAGCTGACCAAGACTTGCTAGCCGACAGATGGACTGAAGTCCTTGCGGCCGAAGAGTATGAACTCGAACGCCCCTCCAAGAGCTACCCAAAACGTAGGCTGCTACCCAGATTAGAGGAGGAAGCACCTAAACCTACATCACCAGCGCATAATACGGCCGACCGGCCACCTTGTGGCCGCGACAGAGAGGCATCTCGGCCCTCCACTCAAGCCGCACCGGCGCCGCTCGAAAAATACCAAGACGCGGGAGAATGCGCCAGACCTACGGGATGTACTGGAGGACAAGACAAGGCAAACAAGATCGATCTATGGATCGCGTGGGCGCCCCACGATACGTGATGATAACCGTCACGCTGGATATGGCAATTCCGGCCGGGCCAAACACAGTAGACAAAGCTCATTTGAGCTGCGTTGTGATATAGCCCAATACAGAGGTGCCACACACCCACTATGCTTCACAGACTAAGTGATGGATCATCAAATCCCTGAGGGTTTCAAACCCATAAACATTGAATCATACGACGGCACAACAAATCCTGCGGTCTGGATCGAGGACTATCTCCTCCATATCCACATGGCCCGCAGTGATGATCTACACACCATCAAATACCTCCCACTCAAGCTTAAAGGACCAGCTAGGCATTGGCTTAACAGATTGCCAGCGGAGTCAAATGGTTGTTGGGAAGATCTAGAAGCCGCATTCCTCGTCAACTTCCAGGGCACCTATGTGCGACCACCAGACGCCGATGACCTAAGCCACATAATTCAGCAGCCAGAAGAATCGGCCAGACAATTCTGGACACGGTTCCTAACCAAGAAAAATCAAATTGTCGACTGTCCGGATGCAGAGGCCCTTGCAGCCTTCAAACATAACATCCACGATGAGTGGCTTCCCCGGCACCTAGGACAGGAAAAGCCGAAATCCATGGCAGCCCTCACAACACTCATGACCCGCTTCTGCGCGGGAGAGGATAGCTGGCTAGCTCGTAGTAACAACATGACCAAGAGCCCTGGTAATTCGGATACCAAGGACAACAACGGTAGGTCGCGTCACAACAAGCACAAGCGCCGCATTAATGGCGACAATACTGAGGATACGGCAGTCAATGCCGGATTCAGAGGCTCTAAACCCGGTCAGCGGAAAAAGCCATTCAAAAGAAATACTCCGGGCCCGTCCAATTTGGACCGAATACTCGATCGCTCGTGCCAGATACACGGCACCCCCAAAAATCCAGCCAATCACACCAATAGGGATTGTTGGGTGTTCAAGCAGGCAGGCAAGCTAACTGCCAAAAACAATGACAAGGGGCTGCATAGCGATGACGAGGAGGAGCCCCGGCCGCCGAACAATAGAGGCCAGAAGGGCTTTCCCCCACAAGTGCGGACGGTGGACATGATAAACGCAACCCACATACCCAAACGGGAGCGGAAGCGTGCACTAAGGGACGTATATGCGATGGAGCCAGTCGCCCCAAAGTTCAATCCCTGGTCCTCCTGCCCGATCACTTTTGATCGAAGGGACCACCCCACTAGCATCCGCCATGGCGGCTTCGCCGCATAGGTTCTAGACCCAATCGTTGACGGATTTCACCTCACTAGAGTCCTGATGGACAGCGGCAGCAGCCTGAACCTGCTTTATCAGGATATAGTGCGCAAGATGGGCATAGACCCCTCAAGGATTAAACCAACAAAGACGACCTTTAAAGGCGTCATACCAGGTGTGGAGGCCAACTGTACAGGCTCAGTTACACTTGAAGTGGTCTTCGGATCACCGGATAACTTCCAAAGCGTGGAATTAATCTTCGACATAGTCCCGTTCCGCAGCGGCTATGACGCACTGCCCGGGCGAACCGCATTTGCAAAGTTCAATGTGGTGCCGCACTACGCATACCTCAAGCTCAAGATGCCAGGCCCTTGAGGAGTCATTACGGTAAATGGAAACACCGAACGCTCTCTCCGAACGGAGGAGCATACGGCAGCCCTCGCGGCAGAAGTACAAAGCAGCCTCTTAAGGCAATTCTCAAGTCCGGATATTAAACGGCCGGATACCGTCAAGCGCGCACGGAGTAACCAACAACAAGACCACCCGGCGCATTCTGAGCATGTGTAGCAATGCGGCCCCAACCCCAGCCCTCGCAAAATTGCGAAACCAGTACTACGCGTACATAATTACGCTCTGGAAATACCATGGGCATAGGGGGAGGGGCACGACCACAGCAAGCCCGGACGGGCGGCTCAACCGCACCAGGGGCTCCCAATTGTGTCATTCTTCTTTTTCCTCTTACTTTCAGGACACCTTTTTCAAGAAGCCATGTCCGGCAATAGAATTGCCGAACACACGATGCAACAGCCAGGGAAGCAGAAAGCTACGTCGAATGTACAGGTGGTCTGTATAACGAGCAGTATACTTCTTTTACATATCATCCCGCAGCTCGCTCCTGGAGGGGGACATGTCAAATAGTCCCGTCCCTTGCTTATCGCATTATTTGTATCGTTTTGCTTTTACCGCAGCTTTTTTAATAAACAATGCATAGCTTTTGCCTATTATTACATTCCTTTTTCTTATCTACATATGTTCACTTATGACATATTGCATCTGTACGCTTTGGTACGGCCAAATACACCAGGGGCTTAAGTACCCCAATATATGGTGTGATAAGTCCGAACACTTTCACAAGTGCGGCACCCCGAACTTATAGCATTATATGCATCGGCTCCGAATCATGTCTTGGGTCAATAGTTGGGTTTGCCCGGCTCCCATGTTTTGGTACCTTACGTTCCGTTATCGGCTAAGGTAGCGCTGGGAGAACCACTGCAATTGTGCCCCGGTTGAGCTGGGTTGAGCACCTCAGTGGAGAAAGCTAAAACTGGCCGTCATGATAGGGCGAGAGTCGGCCGCTGTTCAAGAGGTCTCTTCGAGTCCCTAAAGACTCATGCCGCTTAGAGCGAGGAGTCAGCTTTGTCCGACCTAGGCGTGGATAGCGCCCCGAACTCGGTCTTCCGAATACTAGGGGCTTCGCCGAAATTTAAAATTATAGAATTCTATGGCTAAGTGAGAGTGTTCAAGCATTATAGTCCAGTTGCCTTGTTTGTTGCGTTGAGCGCCTCCCTCGAAGGTCCCAAGAATGGGAAAAAGAGCGCTCAAGTTTATCCCGAACACCCCAGCACTCGTGGCATGGGGGCAGAAGCCGACGACTTGCCATCTCTCAAATTTAGTAAACGGCCGCATAGAAGGTAATATTTTAAATTCGCAAGCGTTGCTTAGCGCATATGAACAAGTTTTCAAGCGTACAGGATAACAAATGCGAGTTTACTCAAAAATTACATCTTTGGAGCATTCACCCGCTATAAGGCGGGCACCCTTCAGGATGTTCTCGTAATACATCTCGGGCTTGCGATACTCCCTGCCCGGCGGTGGAGCGTCCGTCACAAGCTTCTCAGCGTCCATCTTGCCCCAGTGCACTTTAGCACGGGCAAGGGCCCAACGGGCACCTTCGATGAAAACGGAGCGCTTGACGACTTCAATCCATGGACAGGCGTCCACCAGCCGCCTCACCAGCCCAAAGTAGCTCCCAGGCATGGTTTCCTCGGGCCACAGCCGAACTATGAGGCCCTTCATGGCCTGTTTGGCCACCTTATGGAGCTCGACCAGCTGCTTCAGCTGGTCGCTCAGGGGCACCGGGTGTCCGGCCTCAGCATACTGAGACCATAACACCATCTCCATCGAGCTCCCTTCCTCGGTCCGGTAGAATGCGGCGACATCGGACACACTGCGGGGCAGAACTGCGAATGCTCCTATAGAGCTCCGGATTCGGGTAAGTTACAAGTAATTCACTTTCGTGTGCTTGCTTTGCATGAAGAATGCCTTACCCGCCGCTATCTTCTTTATTGCCTCAATTACCTAGAGGGCTTTTTGGGCTTCGGCCTTAGCAGCTTTGGCGCTCTCAAGAGCCGAGGCGAGCTCGGACTCTCGAGTCTTTGAGTCACGCTCCAAACTCTCGTGTTTTTCCACGAGAGCCTGGAGCTCTTGCCGCACCTCCGCCACCCGCGCCTCCTGCTTCTCTCGCTCGGTGAATTCCGCGACCGCATCGCTTTCGGCCCTGGACACCGCTTCCTTCAGGGTCGCCACCTCGTTCGTGGTCCCTGCAATTTTCACGTTATTCCTGTTATTTTTTGCAACCACATTTTTTTATATACTTCCATAAGGTATTACTTACCTTCCTTGTCCTCGAGCTGCTTCTTGGCAAGGCCGAGCTCGTTCTCGGACCGCTCGAGGCTCTGCTTCAATGCATTGACCTCCGCAGTCAGTGCGGCAGAGGTCAGCAGCGCAGCCTGCATTCCCATATTGACATACTTATGTTAGACTCCTGCGTACATCTTTTTTAAGATCCTCAATTCGGCTTTTCTTTCCGAACACCAAACTGAGCATCAGGGGATACTGTCTATGCGGTAATATTTTTACATATCTTCAATACATACATCAAAGCCTGTTAGAAGGCTGGCGCAGGCTTCAGTCAGCCCGCTCTTGGCGGACTGAACTTTTTGGATCACCACACTCATAACAGTGCGGTGCTCCTCGTCGATAGAGGCGCCATTAAGCGCCTCCAGCAAATTATCCGGTGCCTCCGGTTGGACAGAGGTCACCGGTGTCGCAGTCTCGCCCTTCTTACGAAGGGGCCGCCCGCCGGACTCCGGAGCCACTAAAGGTTCCAGTGCGGAGTCTGGCCCAGGGCCGGACTTAGAGCCCTTTGGGGTTTGATCCCCCTTGTGCCCAGAGTCCGGGAGGTTGCCTTGCGGCACCTTCAGGACCTCCTCCTCCTGGCTAGCCCCCTTTTGGGACCCGACCTCAGCGTCATCCGCGGCGCGAGGAGAGGAGACGGCCGGAAGTGAAGTGCTATCCACGTCCAATGGTGCCAGGGAGCCGCCTGTTGAAGTGTCGAGCCCGTCCTTGGGCGGGCTGCAGGGTTATATTCGGCGTTAAGAGATTCTATGCAACAAACGAAATGCCCTGAGTTATTCTGGTATCCAGACACTTACGACGTCGCCAGGGGCTTAGCCCTCGGTGGCCACTCCTCTTCGCCGTCGTCGGCGTTGGTGGAGTAGTCCGGATGAAGGGTCCTTCCCTTCTTGGACCCTCCGGCCTCCCCAGTTGGGGAGGCCTTCCTTTTCTTCTCTCCCCCCGCTGGGGGAGAGGTCTCTTTTTTCTCCTCCTCGTCTTCGCGGGAGGAGTCTGCCTCGGAGTCATCGGACGATGAGTCCGATAACACCTGACGCCGGGAACTCTTTCGGGTTCTCGTGGCCTTCTTCTTGGCCTTCTTCTCCGGCACCACATAAGGCGCCGGAGCCAGCAACCCCGTTAATTGGGCGTCCGCTGGGTCTTCGGGAAAGGGAGCCGGACAGTTAACCTACTCAGACTTCTTCTGCCAGGCCTGTCAAAGGTAGGGGAGTTTAGGTCCCACATAGAGTCAAACTATGGAAAATAAGTGTCCTGTAAAGGGTAAAATAGCTTACCTCGCCGGCTTGACGCTGCGAGCTGAATCCGCGATCTTCGATAGCGGATGCGGGAGCCTCGGCGCCCTTGAACAGCACCTTCCAGGCATCTTCATACGTAGTGTCGAAGAGCCTGCTCAAGGTTTGGTGTTGTGCCGGATCAAACTCCCACAAGCTGGAGGCCCGTTGTTGGCACGGGACGATCCGGCGGATGAGCATGACCTGGACTCCGTTGACAAGCTTGATCTTCTTGTTCACAAGGTTTTGGATGCAGGTTTGGAGTCCGGTCAGCTCCTCCGAATTACCCCATGTCAGGCCCTTCTCTTTCCAGGAGGTGAGCCGTGTGGGGATGCTAGATCGGAATTCGGGGGCCGCTGCCCATTCAGGGTCACGTGGCTCGGTGATGTAGAACCACCCCGATTGCCACCCTTTGATGGTTTCCACGAAGGAGCCCTCGAGCCATATAACGTTGGGCATCTTGCCCACCATGGCGCCTCCGCACTCCGCCTGCTGGCCGCCCACTACCTTCGGCTTGACATTGAAGGTCTTCAGCCATAAGCCGAAGTGGGGCTTGATGTGGAGGAAGGCCTCGCACACGACGATAAACGCCGAGATGTTGAGGATGAAGTTTGGGGCCAGATCGTGGAAATCCAGGCCATAGTAGAACATGAGCCCCTAGACAAATGGGTGAAGTGGAAAACCTAGTCCGCGGAGGAAATGGGTGAGGAACACCACCCTCTCATGGGGCCCGGGGGTGGGAATGAGCTGCCCCTTGTCGGGGAGCCGATGCGCGATGTCGCTGGACAAGTATCCGGCCTTCCGCAGCCTCTTGATATGCCCCTCCGTGATGGAGGAGGCCATCCACTTGCCTCCCGCTCCGGACATGGCTGGGGGAGGTTGAGGCGAGATGTGCGGACTTGGGCGCTAGAGCTCGAGTGCGCGGAAATGGATAAGCAAAGGAGGAAGAAGGCGTAGGTAAAAAGGTGGATCCTTATCCCCTTATATGGACGGACGAAACTATGCGTCCCCACCAGCCTGGTAAAACTCGCTTATCTCCCAAGCACCATAATCAATGGCGCGGTTGGGTTACCCATGCCCGTATTGATAAGAATCCTGGAATAAGGGGACACGATCTCTGCTTTGACAAGACGTGCCAAGGAAACCGCCTCGCTAAACGCGTTGAGGTGGAACGGTAAAAACAATTCGAATAAAGGCTTGGCCGTGGTGTGATGTCACGCCACGGAACAAGTCAGCAGATTGAATTTGCATAAATATTATTATTCTCTCTACGGTGGTATGTGGAACTTATTTTGCAGATCCGGACACTATCCTTGTGTTCAAAATCTTCTATGAAGTATTCGGAGGAGGAACCCGCCTTGCAATGCCGAAGACAATATGCGCGCCAGACTCGTTGTCATTGAAGCCTGGTTCAGGGGCTACTAAGGGAGTCCCGGACTAGGGGGTGTCCGGATAGCCGAACTATCATCTCCGGCCAGACTCCTGGACTATGAAGATACAAGATTGAAGACTCCGTCCCGTATCCGGATGGGACTTTCCTTGGCGTGGAAGGCAAGCTTGGCGATACGGATATGTAGATCTCCTACCATTGTAACCGACTCTGTGTAACCCTAACCCTCTTCGGTGCCTATATAAACCGGAGGCTTTTAGTCCGTAGGACGAACAACAATCGTATCATAGGCTAGCTTCTAGGGTTTTAGCCTCTCTGATCTCGTGGTAGATATACTCTTGTACTACCCATATCATCAATATCAATCAAGCAGGAGAAGGGTTTTACCTCCATCGAGAGGGCCCGAACCTGGGTAAAAACATCGTGTCCCTTGTCTCCTGTTACCATCCGCCTAGACGCACAGTTCGGGACCCCCTACCCGAGATCCGCCGGTTTTGAAACCGACACATGCTCTTATTGCCACTTTTTTGCTGTTAGTATAACGCTAGTAGTCAAGTCAAGCAATGCTACTACTAAAGTGATGCCAAATTTAACTAATGCCGCACTCAGTCTAATGCCACTGATAAATTTAAGCAATGCCATTTAATGTCACTGGATTATTTCAGGGTTAGCTGTTGATTGTGGATGTATTAAAGATTTTTCAGCTAAGGCATTCTAATGTTGTTGCACAGCCAGTATACCAACGATGAATCTTGTTACTACCTTCAGATTTTTGCACTGTTAATGCTTATAGATTACATACCTCACCAAGATGATCATGTGTTTTTGTGAGACATTGATGATCATGTGTTTGATCATAAGCTACACTTATGCATGTTTGATGATATTATCTTACCTATCCATATGTGATCATTCACTTTGCTTGGTGATGAGTGCATGTATTCAAGCTTTATCATTTTGAGCGCTCCACCAAGATGTATGTGACATGGAAGAGTAACCCATGAGCCTAATTCCTTGTGCATTTGCAGTCCAAAGCAAATCCTAAACTATGCACAAATTTAGGGGGAGCTCTTGCTTATCACATACTTCTCAAAGCAACAATGTCTTTCAATCTTATTATCATTTGTCAAAGCTTTGATCTATATGTTGTCATCAATTACCAAAAAGGGGGAGATTGGAAGTGCAACTATCCCTAGGTGGTTTTGGTAATTCATAACAACATATAGCTCATTGAGCTAATGCTATTCCAAGACTATTATTTCAGGAAAGCTCAATGAATGGCATGGCATGGATGATGAAAGTGGATCCCTCAAAATACTAATGACAAAGGATTGGCTCAAGATCAAAAGCTCAAGACTCTTCATTTTATATTTTAGTGATCCAAGATCACATTGAGTCTATAGGAAAAGCCAATACTATCAAGGAGGGATGAGGTGTTGCTTAATGAGCCTCTTGCTTAATGTGCTTGGTGATATGCTCCAAAAACCCTCAGCTATTTTCTCACATCCACAAATGACCTAAACCTAAAGCCAAAATCGGTCACACCGATTCTTTCTATCTGGCGCCACCGAGTTCTAATGTCATAGCCACTGCCACAAACCCTAGGCAAATCGGTCTTACCGATAGGGATCTCGGTCTCACCGAGATGGGATTGTAATCTCTCTGTTTCCCTTCGTAACGTTTCGGTCTAACCGAAGTGAGCGATCGGTCCCACCGAGATTGCAATGTAAACTCCCTGTTTCCCTTTTGTAACATTTCGGTCTCACCAAAAAGAGCAAATCGGTCCCACCGAGTTTACCTGACCAACTCTCTGTAAAGCTTATTACCAAAATCGGTCTCACCGAGTTTGTGTATTCGGTCTTACCGAGATTACGTTATGCCCTAACTCTAACCATATCGGTCCTAACGAGTTGCATGTCGGTCCCACCGAAAATCCTAACGGTCACTAGGTTTACTAAATCGGTCCGACCGAGTCTGTTGAATCGGTCCCACCGAGTTTGGTAAATTGTGTGTAACGGTTAGATTTTGTGTGGAGGCTATATATACCCCTCCACCTCCTCTTCATTCGTGGAGAGAGCCATCAGAACAAACCTACACTTCCAACTTACCATTTCTGAGAGAGAACTACCTGCTCATGTGTTGAGGCCAAGATATTCCATTCCTACCATATGAATCTTGATCTCTAGCCTTCCCCAAGTTGCTTTCCACTCAAATCTTCTTTCCACCAGATCCAAATCCTATGAGAGAGAGTTGAGTGTTGGGGAGACTATCATTTGAAGCACAAGAGCAAGGAGTTCATCATCAATGCACCATTTGTTAATTCTTGGAGAGTGGTGTCTCCTAGATTGGCTAGGTGTCACTTGGGAGCCTCCGACAAAATTGTGGAGTTGAACCAAGGAGTTTGTAAGGGCAAGGAGATCGCCTACTTCGTGAAGATCTACCGCTAGTGAGGCAAGTCCTTCGTGGGCGACGGCCATGGTGGGATAGACAAGGTTGCTTCTTTGTGGACCCTTCGTGGGTGGAGCCCTCCGTGGACTCGCGCAACCATTACCCTTCGTGGGTTGAAGTCTCCATCAACGTGGATGTACGATAGCACCACCTATCGGAACCACGCCAAAAACATCTGTGTCTCCAATTGCGTTTTAATCCTCCAAACCCTTCCCTTTACTTTCTTGCAAGTTGCATGCTTTAATTTCCGCTGCCTATATACTCTTTGCATGCTTGCTTGAATTGTGTGGTGATTGCTTGACTTGTCCCAAGATAGCTAAAATCTGCCAAACTCTAAAATTGGGAAAAGGTTAAGTTTTTAATTGATCAAGTAGTCTAATCACCCCCCCCCCTCTAGACATACTTCAAGGTCCTACACTTGTGAACTACCACTGGATTGGCCAACCACATGGGGTGGAGCACTCCTCTTACCAGACCTATAGCTTCTAATTTTTGGATTTCTTGGCCTATGAAATTTTTGCATTCCAAAGCTTGCTTCCTGACCTTCTTATTGATGGGTCTCGCATTGGGGCATATAACAAGGTGGTGCTCAATCACTTACCTGGGAACACGGGGGATGTCAGATGGTTGCCATGCAAACGCATCAACATTCTCCTGCAGGACAGTGACGACCGCGCTTTCCTATTTGTTCTCAAGGGTGGAACTTATGGTGATAGTGTTGGTCCCATCCTCCTTCACAGGAATCTTCTTAGTAGGATGCGCGGCTTTGGCGGCCTTCTTGCTCTTGTTGGCAGGGTTTCTACTTCCTCAATGGACGTGTTACACTCTGAGGTGCGCTTCCCAGAGACCATGCTAGTATCACTAGGTTTCTTGTGTGCCTGCCCTCGAGGTACCTTGTCGGCAGGAGCAGGTGCCTTCCTCGCAGATGTTGCATCTGCTTCCTAGTACAGTTTGTCGACATAGATCACTACGTCTTTCTTGTCGGAATGAACTATGATCACCTCCATCGGCCCTGGCATCTTTAAGGTGTTGTATGCATAATGTGATGCGGCCATGAATTAAGCTAGGGCGGGGCAACCCAGATATACCATTGTAGGGCAGAGGCAACTTGACAACATCAAAAACTATCTTCTTAGTTCTATAATTCAGTGAGTCACTAGAAGTGATCGGCAGAGTGATTTGGCCTTTGGGCTTGGTCCTTCCCGGGTTCACTCCTTGAAACATTCCCGTTTCTTGGAGGTCCTCGTCGGTAATTTGCACCTTCTTGATCATCATGGGGGAAATCGAGTTGAGACCTGCACCACCTTCAACCAACATTTTTGATGCTTTGATGTTCCAAATTGTTGGTGAGACCAACAACGGCAAACAATCGACCCCAGTCGTGCGCTTCAGTGTCAAAAAGATGGGTGTATCTGACCACTTCAAGGGATTTTGGGCCTCTGTTGTAAGATCTATGGCATTGATCTCACGGACCCACTATTGAACTGCCGATGAGAGGAGTGCAAAGATGCACCTTCGTCAATGCACATGCAATCCATTTCATTCTGGAACTCATTCTCAAACTCTTCGTCGTCTCGGCTTGCTCTTCTTCACCTTCTTTCTTATCATGACCCCGAGCGGGCCTATCCTTTTGCTTCTCGGCCTTGCCGTGGCAACACCCAGGGGCGCCATGGTTATTCTTGCCGGAGCCACCAGCACCATCTTAGCCTTTCTCTTTGTCACGTTTCTCATACTCTTGCTTTTGTTTCTTAGCTAGATGCTCAACTTGACGGCACTCTTGGAGATCATGGCCAGCAGTACAGTGAATCTTAGAATATGGGCCGTCAGACTTCTCTCAGGCAGTCACATGACCATAGGTGTAGATGGCAACCTCCTTGCTGACATCCTCGGTCTTGGGCTTCTTGCCGGCAGAGCCTTCGACTACCATCATAGCCTTTCCTTTGTGCTTGCGCTTCCTGCCCTTATTCTTTGGAGTGGACACCTCATCATCAACAGAGTCAGCAACAGCAACAGCTCTCCAAGGAGTCGCATCCCTTCCTCGGCATGTGCACACTTATCAGCAAGAGCATACAGCTCGGCGATCTCTTTGACCTACTTCATGTTCATTTTCTCCCACATCTTGCAGTTGCCCATGTTATTGCGGAAGGTAGCAATAATCGTGGTAGGATGCACATCTGGGATATTATGGTGAACATGGCTGAATCTCTGGATCTATTTGCGGATGGGCTCATCGGCTTCTATGGAAGCACATGCAGATTGCTAGGCTTCCCAGGGAACTTATGGCCACCCTGGTACGCACCAACAAACTGAGGCACAGATCTGCCCATGATGAGATTGAGCCCTCTGGCAAGTTCATCAACCAAGATATCAGATTGGGCTTAAGCGCAAACAGAAAATAGTTGGCGAGAACCTTCTCGTCTCTAGCTTGAATAGCTACGGGAAGAGGGCCAGCGAACTTGTCGCAGCTCATAAGTAAACGATGGGCAGCCCGTGTCATATGGCAAGGCTCCAGGATAATCCGGCGCAGGCCTGTTTGTTTCGGGCCCGGTGCATGCATCAGATTGATGGCAAGCCTCTCAGCGCCAGTCAATCCGCACACAGGCATCCTCTCCCTGCCAGTTCTACAAAACTTGACGCTGGTCCTGCTGACTTCGGGGATCGGACGAGGCCATGGATACCACGTCATGAATGTCGTTTCACCGATCTTGATGTGGTGTGCACTACGGGGGTGCCCCTGTTTGCGCTGGTCCTCTAGTTCACTCTTCGACCACCCTTGTCGGCCCCGTTTGTGGTTGCCGTGAGGGCCCCCCTTGATGGGCATTGTCGCTGCTGACGAAGGTGATCAACTCTGGATGGTAGCATGCCACTCATCCATCTGAGGAGCTGTTGGAGGAAACTTGAGTAGGAGCTAGGCTTGAGCCATTGCTTCTGCTGTAGAGCGTGACATGTACGACACCGAGGCGTGAGATGGCTCGCGACTCCTGGATGGGCCAGGAGGAACTCTGTCTCATGCATGCGACGGCACTAGATAACTGCCAGGGGTACGAGACGGCTCTTGACTCCTGGTCGAACCAAGAGGAGCTTTGTTCCGATCCTGTGGCGGGACCTGATGGTCACCAGAGTAAAAGCACAAGTACTCCTTGGGTGATTTTGGTAATCAATGTCAACATATCTTTTGTTGGACTAATAGTTTTATCTAGTATATTTCAGATGAGTTCAACAGTGGAGTGGTAAGGACAAGAGAATGTAGAACCCCTTCAAAATGATAAGGACAAAGATTGGCAAAAGCTCAAGACTCTTCCATTTCTAGTTAAGTGATCCAAGATCACATTGAGTCCATAGTAAAGCCAATACTATTAAAAGGGGATGAGGTGTTGCTTAATGGTCTACTTGCTCAACTGCTTAGTGACATTGCTCCAAAACCCTCATCCACTTTCTCCATCCAAATATGTCCAAACCCTAAATTCCAACTCGGCCCCACCGATTCTTTCTATCCGGAGCCACCGAGTTCATTTGACATAGCCACTACCAAAAACCCTAACAATTCGGTCACACCGATAAAGATCTCGGTCCCACCTAGATGGCCTTGCCAGCGCTCTATGATCTATTGCATTCGCTTCGGTCTCACCGAGTTTATTCAATCAGTCTCACGAAGTTGGCTTGACAGATTCTCTGTTGCTTATTGCTTCACTTTGGTCCCACCGAGTCGATGCAATCGACCCCATCGAGATGATGTTTTCCCTAAGACCTAGCACATCGGTCCCACCGACTTGTTTCAGTCGGTCCCACCTAACATTCATATTTTGAATAGATCGGTCCCACCGAGTTTTCTAATAGGTCAAAAGTGTGTAACGGTTGGATTTCATCTGGAGGCTATATATACCCTTCCACCCCCTTGTCTATTTGTGAGAGAGCCATCAGAACGTGCCTACACTTCCATCATCCATTTTTTGAAAGAGAACCACCTACTCATGTGTTGAGATCAAGAGATTCCATTCCAACCTATTGAACCTTGATTTCTAGCCTTCCCCAAGTTGCTTTCCACTCAAATCCCTATTCCACCATAGCCAAATTTGTGAGAGAGAGTTGAGTGTTGGGGAGGCTATCATTTGAACCACAAGAGCAAGGAGTTCATCATCTACACACCATCTATTACCTTTTGGAGAGTGGTGTCTCCTAGATTGGTTAGGTGTCGCTTAGGGGCCTCCGTTGCGATGTGGAGTTGAACCAAGCAGTTTGTAAGGGCAAGGAGATCGCCTACTTCATGAAGATCTACCCGAGTGAGGCAAGTCCTTCGTGGGTGATGGCCATGGTGGGATAGACAAGGTTGCTTCTTCGTGGACCCTTCGTGGGTGGAGCCCTCCATGGACACGTGCAACCGCTACCCTTCGTGGGTTGAAGTCTCCATCAACGTGGATATACGATAGCATCACCTATCGGAACCAAGCCAAAAATCTCCATGTCTCCATTGCATTTGCACACTCCAATCCCATCCCTTTACTTTCTTGTAAATTGCATGTTTTACCTTTTCTGCTGCCTATAATCTTGTCATGCTTGCTTGAAATGTATTGTGTGTGCCTTAACAAGTGCTACCTTAACTTGAAGAAATTAAAAATGGCCACTTTTACTTGTGAAGGGTCTAATCACCCACCCCTCCCCCCTCTAGACCCGTCTTCTCGATGCTTTCAATTGGTACCAGAGCTTTGGTCTCCATTGCTTTGGTTTAATCACCATTGGAGGAAGATGGATGAGTCTACGTTCGAGAGTATTAGACGTAGAGTACCTATTCTTGATGGGGAGTTCTATGGTTCATGGAAAAATAAGATGCTTGAGATTTTCAATGAATTTAATTTGAACAAGTATATTCTTAGCCCTTATGTGCCTCCTATTACCCTTTTGCATCCGACTCCTGATGAGTATCTTGACATGGTTCACAATCTTAGGACTATTGATCTTATCATTAGAGGATTGCCTAGAAATTTGCTTGTTTGCTTGCCAAACTTTAATGGGCATATACTATATGGAATTATCTTGAGGAACGCTTTCCAAATTACTTTTTGAAAAATCTGGATGAAATTCTTCAAAAGTCCATTGCTTTTGAAAAAATGGAGCCTAGTGATCCCAAGTTTGATGAATGTCTAATTGAGCTCTGTGATCTTATGTGTGCTAAAGGAAATGTTGGAATCATTAGTAGCATCATATCGGAGACAATTAGAATTCATAAACTTGAAGATTTTCATGGTCATAAATCTAATGAATCACTTGCTCTAGGTGATGATCACATACATGATGACGATGACATTGAGCATGTCTATTATGATGAAGACGAAGAAAGTGACATTGACTTTGAGGAGACAGTGAGAAATCTTAGTCTCATGACTAACTTTTGTGATTACATGGTTGGAGGAAAAGAGTGGATTCTCGACAGTGGATGTACTGATCATATGACCGGAGATAAAGACATGTTCCGTGAGCTTGCTAAAAATGACGGTCCACACAAGTATGTAACTTTTGGAGACAATCCAAGGGTAAGGTACTTAGCCTTGGTAAGGTTGCCAATTCCAATGATAGATCTATCCAAAATGTTATGCTCGTTGAATATCTTGGTTACAATCTTCTTTCCGTATCTAGACTAGCTGACTTTGGTTTCAATGTTCTATTTACCGAAGTAGATTGCCAAGTGTTTCATAGAGATAATCATAACATGGTCTTTACCGGTATCTGTAGAGGTGATCTATATATTGTTGATTTCACTAAGATAGCCCAACCTCATACTTGCTTAATTGCCAAATCTTCTAAAGGGTGGTTATGGCATAGAAGATTAGGTCATGTGGGCATGTGAAATCTTGATAAGCTTATTGAAGGTGATCATATCCTTGGTGTTAAAGATGTTATATTTGACAAGTACAGACTTTGTAGTGCTTGTCAAGAAGGAAAACAAGCTGGAGGAAGTCATCCCGTGAAGAACATCATGTCCATGAGGAGACACCTTAAGCTACTTCACATGGATCTTTTCGGTCCAAATGCTTATAAGAGCCTTGGTGGTAACTCTTTCGGTTTGGTCATTATTGATGATTTTTCAAGATTTACGTGGGTGTTCTTTCTTGATGACAAATCGCAGGTCCAACAGATCTTGAAGAACTTCGCCAAGAAGGCCCAAAACCAATTTGAAGTGAAGATCAAGAAGGTTCGAAGTGATATGCACACCTTCCTTGATGGAGAGCGGATTTCACATGAGCTCTCGGCTACATACACACCTCAACAAAATGGAGTTGTTGAGAGGAAGAACCAGACACTTATCGAGATGGCGAGAATGATGCTTGATGAATACAAAATGCCAAGACACTTTTCAGCGGAAGCGGTTGAGACAGCTTATCATGCTACAAATCGACCATACCTTCACAAGCTTCCCGGCGAAATGACATACGAGCTCCTCATCGATAACAAACCCCAAGTTGGATACTTTCGGGTATTTGGCTCAAAGTGTTACATTCTTGATAAGCATCATCGTTCAAAATTTGCTCCTAAATCTCATGAAGGTTTCCTACTCGGTTATGGCTCAAACTCTCACACTTACCGTGTCTACAACAATTTCACCCGAAAGTTTGAAGAGACGGTAGATGTGAAGTTTTATGAATCTGACGGCTTGAAAGTAGAGCAATTGCCAATTGATGTAAGAGATAAAGATACCACGGAAGCAATTCAAGATTTTTCTATTGGCAAAATTCGCCCAATGGAGGTGAAGGAGAGTACTTTGTCCATTCAAGTGGAAGCCTCAATTTCACTTCTAGGTGAACCACAAGTTGACTTGGAGGCATCCACAAGTGGAACACATCAAGACGAAGGAAATGAGGGTACAACAAGATGAACCACCTCGACCTCCTTCTCCAGCTCCACAAGCGAATGACAATGCCACCAACAATGAAGAATAAGATGATGATGATGATGATGATGATGAGGAGGAGGAGGAGGAGGAGGAGGAGGATGCTCCGCCTCAACCCAAGCAAAAGCTCTCACGAGTTAGAGAAAGAGTCTCAAGAGATCATCTCCTCGAACAAATCTTCAATGACATCCAAACCAGGAGAATCACTCGCTAAAACTCATTTGGCTAACTTTTGTGAACACTATCATTCATTTCTAGTGTTGAACCTATGAATGTAGAAGAATCCTTTAAGGATCTGGATTGGATAAATGCTATTCATGAAGAGCTACTCAACTCTGAGAGGAATCAAGTATGGACATTGGTTGAAAAGCCAAACGATGATCACAATGTCATCGGAACCAAATGGGTGTTTCAGAATAAGAAAGATGAGGATGGACAAGTTTTACGCAACAAGGCACGTCTCGTTGCTCAAGGCTACACTCAAGTCGAAGGTATGGACTATGGTGAGACATATGCCCCAGTTGCTAGACTTGAGTCCATTCGCATTTTACTTGCTTATGCCAATCACCATGATATCAGTTTATACCAAATGGACACTAAAAGTGCTTTTCTAAATGGTGAAATTGAGGAGGAAGTTTATGTTAACAACCTCTCGGCTTTGTTAATCCCAAGAAACCTAATCATGTTTACAAACTTCACAAAGCTCTTTGTTAATCCTAGAGCTTGGTATAAATGCTTGACCAAGTTTCTTATTGAAAAAGGATTTGAAATTGGGAAAATTAATTCTACACCTTTTACTAAAAGGGTTAATGGTGAACTATTTGTGTGCCAAATTTATGTGGATGATATTATATTCGGTTCTACTAACCCTCATTTTAGTGAAAAGTTTGAAAGACTAATGTTGGAGAAGTTTGAGATGTCCATGATGAGTGAACTCAAACTTTTCCTCGGTTTGCAAATCAAGCAAACTAAGGAAGGTACCTTTGTTTCACAAACAAAGTATACCAAGGATCTTTTCAAGAAGTTCAACATGCAAGAAAGCAAAGGTATGAAAACGCCCATGCCTACTAGTGGACATCTTGACTTGACCAAGGGTGGCAACCCGGTTGATGAAAAGGTTTATCGATCTATGATTTGTTCATTATTATATCTATGTGCCTCCCGTCCTGAAATTATGCTAAGTGTGTGCTTGTGTGCACGATATCAAGCGGCTCCAACAGAATGTCATCTTAAAGTTGTGAAAAGGATAGTGAGATACTTAATTCATACACCAAACTTTGGCATTTGGTATCCTAAGAGGTCATATTTTGATCTTGTTGGCTATTCTGACTCAGACTGTGCCGGTGACAAGGTTGATAGAAAGTCCACTTCGGGTACATGTCAATTTCTTGGTAGATCCCTTGTCTCTTGGTCCTCCAAGAAACAAAACTCAGTGTCCTTATCCACCGCCGAAGCGGAATACATTGCCGCTAGATCATGTTGTGCCCAATTACTTTGGATGACCCAAACTCTTAAACATTATGGGATACATGTGAAGCATGTTCCACTGCTTTGCGACAATGAGAGTTCTATTAAGATTGCTCACAACCCGGTGCAACATTCTCAAACTAAGCATATTGAGGTTCGTCATCATTTCATTCGAGATTATGTTGCTAAAGGTGACATAAATCTTAAACATGTTCGTACCGACAAGCAATTGGCGGATATCTTCACTAAACCGCTTGATGAAGAGATATTTTGTCGATTGAGAGGTGAATTTAACATCATTAATGCCTCACATTTTGAGTAGATACTCCTCGGATATATGCAAGGCATGAGCCTACTTGACTAATCCTTGATATTTCTCTTATGATGATAATCATTTATCTTGGATATATTTTCATCCTTGCATGTTATCTAAACCTTGTAGGTACTTGGATGAGCCTAAATCTATGAGATTGCAAATCACTCACATCTTGAGCAATTTCTACATCACCAAGTATTTATGCTTTGGTTGTTGAAATCAAGGAAGCATGAACTCACTCAACATATCCTTTGACTATTTCAATATATCTAATTTCATGATTGTCAATTTGGATACACAAGTGTTATTCCTTGCAAGACTAACCCATGTAGGAAGATGAACTTCAACTCCAAAGGATGCTCCCAACTCTTGATGGACTACATCAACCTTGAGCATCCAACATAAGTTCAACTACATGATCAAGATCAACACCACAACCCAAGGTATGCCATTCCATCCAAGAGAAGCTTTGCTCCAAGCCATGAGTTAAAGAAACTCAACAAGATGTGAATACATCAAAATGCTTAAATGAAAAATGGCAACCCCATTTTTGAGCTTAACGATGAGTATGACCTATGATGAAGTGATCTCACTTGACTCCTACGTAAATATACTCTAACATAGGTGACTTTGTCACCTCCCATCCCTAAATGGAGTTATCTAGTGTTCTTGTTGTACATTGCTTTTCATTGCATTTCTTCTTGTGTTTCCCTTCTAAATCAAAAAAACTTCATCTAGATTTTTTCTACTTATTCTATGATCTTTTCATTTCCTTTCTATGAATTCATTGCAAATCCTTATAGAAATTCCTTGAATATCCTTGTGAAATTTCATTTGCAAAGTGAACTGAGTTGACAAATATTTTCCTTTACGGCGAACTCGGTTCCACCAATCCAAGCCCATCGGCCAGACCGAAGCACAAGGTTTTCTTGTACACAGTTCATCGGTTCCACCGACATGGAAGGCTCGGTCTCTCAGATGAGCACCTTTAGTGGCTCTACTATCTCGGAGTCACCGATTGAAACAGATCGATGCCACCGATTTCACTGCTGAGAAAACTATTTGCCACCTTTTATTACCTATTCTCTTCAGCTCCACTCAATGATTATTTTCCTCTGTATGCTTCTTGAGCTACATTATGCTTGCTTGTGTCTCTCACGGATCATACTCACTTTACTCATATCCATGAAAACTACCCTTCTTGGAAATTGATGTCTAAGGGAGAGAGAGAGAGCACATCAAAGCCTGTTACAAAATTCTTCTAAGGAAGGAAGAGAGATACAATGTCATAAGAGGAGAGAAGTCACATGTCTTTAAGGGAAATACATGTTAGTATTTGTTTATAAAATATCTCAAAACAAATATATTTTTAATCTCATTCATGTTTGCTCTGATTTATATATCTCTGCTCTGATTTTATCTCACCCTACCTTCTCCCATTATCCAATGTTAGTTTCAGGGGGAGAAAGAGTCCATGTTTAAGGGGAGAAAAATCCTTAGAATTTATTGCAAATATTTAAGTTCTTGGGGACATGTATGTATTTAAATTAAGTACTCACTCTGTGGTACTCATCTACTACATGTCATCTCAGTCTTGGTATTCTTGTGGATCTTGGAATCTTTCTTGTTTGAAGTTTTCTTGTGTTATTTAACCTTGTTTTCTCAAGATTGCTTCGTATAGAATCAGCTCAAGAACCACAAGGTAGGTATATGCATTACAATCATGTGCATGATGATCTCTTGCTTTTGCACATTTTGTTTGCAAGAGGGATCCATAAAGCATGAAGGTGCAACCTATCAACACTTGTTTTTGCTCTGGTGCATATGGCCAAGATACATGCAACTCATTACCTACTTTGTCATGGTATGTGTTCACATGTCCTTGAATTCAATCTTCACATGATCGCATACATGTAGGGGGGCTTATGCATGTTACATGTTCTTCCAAAGCTTTACTTACTACTCTTCATATCATTCACTTGAAGCTTTGATGTATGTTGTCATCAATTACCAGAAAGGGGGAGATTGAAAGCACAAGTGCTCCTTGGGTGATTTTGTTAATTAATGTCAACATATATTTCATTGGACTAATAGTTTTAACTAGTATATGTCAGATGATTTCAACAGTGGAGTCGCAAGGACAAGAGGATGTGGAACCCCTTCAAAATAATAAGGACAAAGATTGCCAAAAGCTCAAGACTCTTCCAATTCTATTTAAGTGATCCAAGATCACATTGAGTCCATAGGAAAGCCAATACTATTGAACGGGGATGAGGTGTTGCTTAATGGTCTACTTTCTCAAGTGCTTAGTGATATTGCTCCAAAACCCTTAGCCACTTTCTCCATCCAAATATGTCCAAACCCTAAACCCCAACTCGGCCCCACCGATTCTTACTATCGGGAACGACTGAGTTCATATGACATAGCCACTGCCAGAAACCCTAACGATTAGGTCACACGATACGGATCTCGGTTCCACTGAGATGGCCTTGACAGCTCTCTGTGATCTATTGCATTTGCTTCGCTCTCACCGAGTTTATGCAATCAGTCTCACCGAGTAGGCTTGACATATTCTTTATTGCTTATTGCTTCACTTTGGTCCCACCGAGTTGATGCAATCGGCATCACCGAGATGATGTTTTCCCTAAGCCCTAGCACATCGGTCCCACTGAGTTGTTCCAGTCGGTCCCACCGAGATTCCTAACGTTCATATTTTTGCACAGATCGGTCCCACCGAGTTTTCTAATCGATGCCACCGAGATAGTTCAAAAGTGTGTAATGGTTGGATTTTGTGTGGAGGCTACATATACCCCTCCATCCCCTTCTCCATTTGTGAGAGAGCGATCAGAACGTGCCTACACTTCCACCGTCCATTTTCTGAGAGAGAACCACCTACTCATGTGTTGAGATTAAGAGATTCCGTTCCAACCTTTTGAACCTTGATTTCTAGCCTTCCCCAAGTTGCTTTCCACTCAAATTCCTCTTCCACCATAGCCAATTCTGCGAGAGAGAGTTGAGTGTTGGGAAGACTATCATTTGGAGCACAAGAGCAAGGAGTTCATCATCTACACACCATCTATTACCTTTTGGAGAGTGGTGTCTCCTAGATTGGTTAGGTGTCGCTTGGGAGCCTCCGTTGTGATGTGGAGTTGAACCAAGAAGTTTGTAAGGGCAAGGAGATCGCCTACTTCGTGAAGATCTACCCAAGTCAGGCAAGTCCTTCGTGGGCGATGGCCATGGTGGGATAGACAAGGTTGCTTCTTCGTGGACCCTTCGTGGGTGGAGCCCTCCGTGGACTCGCGCAAGCGGTACCCTTCATGGGTTGAAGTCCCCATCAACATGGATGTACAATAGCACCACCTATCGGAACCACGACAAAAATCTCCACGTCTCAATTGCGTTTGCACACTCCAATCCCATCCCTTTACTTTCTTGCAAATTGCATGCTTTACCTTTTCTGCTGCCTATACTCTTGTCATGCTTGCTTGAAATGTATTGTGTGTGCCTTAACATGTGCTAAACTCAACCTTAACTTGAACAAATTAAAAACTGCCACTTTTACTTGTGAAGGGTCTAATCACCCCCCTCTAGACACCTCTTCTCGATCCTTTCACAAAGATATGGCATGGTTGTTGGCCATGATCATCCTTGGAGTGCACTTCAGAAGTGCGCTCGCAATGATGGTCTAGGTCTTGAGAATTGCGACATGGCTGGTCATGCTCGCCACCAGCACGTGGAGGATCGCCCTTCTCCTGTGGTGGCTTTAGTGTGTCCTTCGTTGTTCTGCCCTTGGACGTTGCCTTGCCGTTGAGGCTCGTCGCGCTCTTCTTACCGTTGGACTAGTGACTAGGGTCACCGGAACGACGAGGAAGCTGAATTCCCCCGTTGATGACCCACAAGTATATGGAGTCAATTGTAGCCTTTTCGATAAGTAAGAGTGTCAAACCCAACGAGGAGCAGAAGGAAATGACAAGTGGTTTTGAGCAAGGTAATGTTTGCAAGTGCTAAAATTGTAAGTAGCAGAGTAGTTTGATAGAAAGATAATTTGTAGCAAGCAAGTAACAAAGTAGTAACAAAAGTGCAGCAAGGTAGCCCAATCCTTTTGAGGCAAAGGACAGTCCAAAATGGTCTCTTATGATAAGCAAAGTGTTCTTGAGGGTACACGGGAATTTCATCTAGTCACTTTCATCATGCTGGCTTAATTCGTGTTCCCTACTTTGACAATTTGGTATGTGGGTGGAATGGTGCTTAGGTGCTGTTATTACTTGAACAAACCTCCTACTTATGATTAACCCCCTCGCAAGCATCTGCAACTACGAGAAAAGTATTAAGAATAAATTCTAACCATAGCATTAAACTTTTGGATCCAATCGGTCCCTTACGGAATAGCACATAAACTAGGGTTTAAACTTCTGTCACTTTCGCAACCCATCGTCTAATAACTAATCCACAATGCATTCCCTTAGGCACAAATATGGTGAAGTGTCATGTAGTCGACGTTCACATGACACCACTAAATGAATCACAACATACATATCATCAAAATATCGAACACATCGAGTTCACATGATTACTTGCAACATGATTTCTCCCGTGACCTCAAGAACAAAAGTAACTACTCACAAATGATAATCATGCTCAAGATCAGAGGGGTATTAAATAGCATAATGGATCTGAACATATAATCTTCCACCAAATAAACCATATAGTAATCAACCACAAGATGTAATCAACACTACTAGTCACCCACAAGCACCAATCTATAGTTCCCGTACAAAGATTGAACACAAGAGATGAACTAGGGTTTGAGAGGAGTTGGTGTTGTTGAAGATGTTGATGAAGATATCCCTCCCCAAGATGGGAGAGTTGTTGGTGATGATGATGACGATGATTTCCCCCTCCGGGAGGGAAGTTCCCCCGACGGAATCGCTCCGCCAGAGGGCAAAAGTGCTCCTGCCCAGGTTCCGACTCGAGACGGCGGCGCTTCATCCTGAAAATCCTCCCCTTATTTTTTTCTAGGTCAAAATGACTTATGTACTAGAAGGGGGGCACCGGGGTGGGCCTGGTTGAGCACAACCCACCAGGTGGCTCCCTCCGGTGCTTATTTGCTCTAGTATTTCTTATTTATTCCATAAAAGTCCTCGTGAAGTTTCAGGTCATTTGGAGTTGTGCAGAATAGGTAGCCTAACGTAGCTTTTTTAGGTCCAGATTTCCAGCTGCCAGAATTCTCCCCTCTTGTGTGTACCTTGCATATTATGAGAGGAAAGGCATTAGAATTACTCCAAAAAGCATTATTATGCAGTAAAACAACATAAATAGCAGTAGGTAAACAAGATGCAAAATGGACATAACAACTTCCCCAAGCTTAGACCTCGCTTGTCCTCAAGCGAAAACCGAAATCGAAAAACATGTCCACATGCTTGGAGAGAGAGGTGTCGACAAAAACAAAAATACGGACATAGCAGCATCATCTAACTTATTATAACAGCAACAAACTTTAACATAAAACTTTTATTATAGAGCTTTTGTCATAGACTTCTCATGAACAAGTAACAATTCATCACAACATCGAAGTATAAGGTATAAACTCTATTGGAAACCAACAAACTATGTTCTCAGTCAACTTTGCAACTACAATTCATCATCTTTTCAGGAAGGGTCACATATCGGAGCCTTTTGGCAAGTTCACATACTCAACCATCATTTAGTCTTCTATGATTGCTAACACTCACCGCGTACACATGAGCAAAATGTTTCAACCAGACACATAGAAAGATAGGGGCTTATAGTTTCGCCTCCCAACATATTCACCTCAAGGGTGATGTCAACAATAATAACTCATGCTACCCATATTCAACTGGATATATGTGCCTAGATCTTTCCGCACCACATGATGCTTGCCAAAGGAGAAAATAAAAAGGAATAGAGAGAAAAACTTTGACTCTTGCATGAAAGTAAATACATAAAAGTAAAAGATAGGCCCTTCGCAGAGGGAAGCAGAGGTTGCCATGCACTTTTTGTTTGTATGCTCAACCCCTTAGTGCAAGACAACATCACGTTATATTGCCCCTTATGATGGCAACCTTTATTATGCAGTTTATCGCTTTTATTCTTCGCCATCACAAGTTCGTACAATGCTCAATTTTCTCTTACACTAAATGATCTCACACTTTTAGAAGCAATTTTTATTACCCTTTTTGCATCGATGACAACTTACTTGAAGGATCTTACTCAATCCATATGTTGGTATGGTGGACTCTCAAAACAAGATTTGGGTTTAAGGGTTTTGGATGCACAAATAGTATCTCTACTTAGTGCGGAATTTTTGGCTAGCAAAGATAGGGGCAAGCACCACATGTTGAAGGATCTATGACGATATAGCTTCTATGTGAATATGAACAAACATAAATCATTACGTTGTCTTCCTTGTCCAACGTCAACAATTTTGGCATATAATATTTTGATGGATGCTCACAATCATAAAAGATTTTAGGGATAGTGTATTTGCATGTGAATCTTCTCTTCCCTTATTAATTCTTTCATGAGTTGCATCATTGACCAATGCTATGTTTGTCAATCTACAATAAAATTTTCTACTTATACTTTTCCTTGTGTAATGTCATCACTTACCATAAGATTAGCATATGACCTTTTTCATTTATTTCCTTTCTTTCTATTGAAACAAGAAAGTAAAAGAAAGCAAACTCAAACTAAACTTTATTATATATCTTGCACACGATTACAAAGATAGATCACTAAGCAAACTCTCAAAAAGAAAGGATCGAACTAAACTTTTATTCATCTAAATCAAAAGATAACTATGGATCGAACTAAGAAAGTAAAGGCAAAAGGTAGTGGATATGATACGATACCGGGGCACCTCCCCCAAGCTTGGCGAAAGCCAAGGGGAGTGCCCATAACCGATACTCAATTTTCTCTTGGTGATGAAGAATGAGGTGGTGGTGATGAAGTAGAAGTGATCTTGTCCTTTTTCTCCAATTTGTTTTGGAGGTAGAAATTATCTATCCTCAACTCATCGTTCTCCTCCTCGAGCTTTAGTATCCTCTTGCATAATGCTTCCTTACTTTCCTTCAGGAAGCGAGAAGGGACTATTTCATCTTCATCTTCTTCATCAGGAAACCATATGTAGGGGTAGGTGTCCTTGAAGATATATATTTTTATCTAAAGGTTGATAAGGAACTGGGCTCCTCTTCTGGAATCTTGAAACGACATTTTTTCAGATTTGTTGAGAAAACAGCTAGAGAAGAAAGCAGGAGATTTCTCCGCGATACGGAGGTCAACAGGTTCGGGGGGTATATAAAGACTTTTTATCTTGGGAAACAAGCAAAACGGAAGAAAAATGGAGTCCGGAAAGTACCCAAAGTGGGCACAACCCACCTGGGCGCGCCTAGCAAGCCAGGCGCGCCCTGGTGTCTTGTGCCCACAGGGTCACCTTCCTGGTAGTTTCTTATTTTCCTAATTTTTTAAATATTCCAAAACTGGCAAAAAATATTTTTGTGGATTTTTTTGGAGTCCGTTTACTTACCATATCACGTACCTCCTTTTTTTCATGATTCTGGAGTGTTCCGGAAGGTTTCTTTTATGCGTTCTTTAGGTGTCATAGTTTGGATATTGTTGCTTCAACATTGATGGGCGTACTTGGGATATAATGTTTTATTCGCTGCCCATTCACAACCTTCGGGTTAGTACCTTCGGCATTATTTATTTTTATAGCTCCACATCGATAAACTTCCTCGATAACATAGGGTCCATCCCATTTGGAGAGGAGTTTTCCAGCAAAGAATCTGAAACAAGAGTTGTACAAAAGAACATATTCTCCAACCTTGAACTCACGCTTTTGGATTCTTTAATCATGCCATCTTTTAAATTTTTCTTTGAATAACTTTGCATTTTCATAAGCTTGGGTTCTCTATTCATCTAATGAGCTAATATCAAATAACCTCTTTTCACCAGCAAGTTTGAAATCATAGTTGAGTTCTTTAATTGCCCAATATGCTTTATGTTCTAACTCAAGGGGCAAATGACAAGCTTTCCATAAACCATTTTATAAGAAGACATACCCATAGGATTTTATATGTTGTTCTATAAGCCCAAAGTGCATCATCTAATTTCTTAGACCAATTCTTCCGGGACCTATTGCCAGTCTTTTGTAGGATTAGTTTTATTTCTTTATTGCTAAGTTCAATTTGACCACTAGACTTAGGATGATAAGGTGATGCAATTCTATGGTTAACATCATACTTAGCAAGCATTTTACAGAAAGCACCATGAATAAAGTGTGAACCACCATCAGTCATTAAATATTTAGGGACTCCAAACCTTGGGAAAATAACTTCCTTAAGGATTTTAATAGAGGTGTTGTGATCAACACTACTAGTTGGAATAACTTCTACCCACTTAGTAACATAATCAACAGTAACCAAAATATGAGTATACCCATTAGAGGAAGGAAAAGGTCCCATGAAATCAAATCCCCAAACATCAGATGGTTCAACAGCAAGTGAAAAATTCATAGGCATTTCTTGATGCTTACCAATATTACCTATTCTTTGGCATCCATCACAAGATAAGACAAACTTACGGGTATCCTTGAAGAGAGTAGGCCAATAAAACCCATATTGCAATACCTTATGAGCGGTTCTGTCTCCCGCATGATGTCCTCCATAAGCTTTGGAGTGACACTTCCATAGGATTTGTTCTTGTTCATGCTCAGGTACACAATGTCTAGTAATACCATCTACTCCTTTATAAAGATGTGGTCATCCCAAAAGTAATTTCTTAAATCATCAAAGAATTTTTTCTTTTGTTGGTTTGTGAAGCTAGGTGGTATGTATTTAGCAACAATATAATTAGCATAATCAACATAACAAGGTGTACTATTAGAAACATTTATTGCAGCTAACTGTTCATCAGGAAAGCTATCATTAATAGGTTGTGGGTCATCAAGAATATTTTCAAGCCTAGACAAGTTATCAGCTATGGGGTTCTCTGCTCTTTTTCTATCGGTGATGTGCAAATCAAATTCTTGTAGCAGAGGAGCCCACCTAATGAGTCTAGGTTTAGCATCTTTCTTTTCAATTAGATATTTTATAGCAGCATGATCGGTGTGCATGGTCACTTTAGAATCAACAATGTAGGATCTAAATTTATCACAAGCAAATACCACTACTAAGAATTCTTTTTCAGTAGTAGCATAATTTGGTTGAGCATTGTCTAGAGTTTTATTAGCATAATGGATAACATTTAATTTCTTATCAACTCTTTGTCCTAGAACAGCACCAACAGCATAATCACTAGCATCACACATAATCTCAAAAGGCAAGTTTCAATCAGGTGGTTGAACAACAGGTGCAGAAATTAAGGCTTTCTTGAGTGTTTCGAAGGCTTCCAAACAATCATCATCAAAAACAAAAGGAATACCCTTTTGCAAAAGATTGGTTAGAGGCCTAGAAGTTTTAGAAAAGTCTTTGATAAACCTCCTATAGAAATCAGCATGACCAAGGAAACTACAAATGCCTTTGATATCTTTAGGACATGGCATTTTCTCAATTGCATCAACCTTGGCTTTGTCCACCTCAATGCCTCTTTCAGAAATTTTACGGCCCAAAGCAATACCTTCGTTAACCATAAAGTGGCACTTCTCCCAATTCAAGACAAGATTTGTTTGCTCACATCTCTGCAAAACTCGATCAAGATTGCTTAAACAATCATCAAAAGACTTCCCATAAACATAGAAGTCATCTATGAAACACTCAACAATCTTTTCACAAAAATCATAGAATATAGCAGTCATACATCTTTGAAAGGTAGTAGGTGTATTACATAGACCAAAAGGCATACGTCTACAAGCATAGGTTCCAAAAGGACAAGTAAAAGTGGTCTTTTCTTGATCAGGTTGTGAAACAGGTATTTGTGAAAAACCAGAATATCCATCAAGGAAGCAAAAATGTGTGTGCTTAGATAATCTTTCTAGCATTGGATCAATAAAAGGCAGAGGGTAATGATCTTTTCTAGTTGCTTTGTTTAATTTTCTATAATCAATTACCATTCTATAGCCTGTGACAATTCTTTGTGGAATATGTTCATTCTTATCATTAGGAACAACAGTTATACCTCCCTTCTTAGGGACACAATGAACAGGACATACCCATCTACTATCAGCTATAGGATAGATTATACCTGCTTCCAGAAATTTCAATATTTCCGTTCTTACCACTTCTTTCATCTTCGGGTTTAACCGATGTTGGTGATCAACAACGGGTTTAGCATCAGGTTCCATATTAATACTGCGCTGACATAGAGTGGGACTAATGCCCTTAAGATCATCAAGAGTATATCCAATAGAAGCTTGGTGCTTCCTTGGAACTTTCAATAATCTTTCTTCTTCATGTTCTGAAAGGTTAGCACTAAGAATAACAGGATATATCTTTTTCTCATCAAGATAAGCATATTTCAAAGTGTCTAGTAATTGTTTTAATTCAAACACAGGATCACCTTTCGGTGGAGGACCTCCTAGAGTTTCAATAGGTAGATTGTGTTTAAGCAGAGGTTGTTGTTCGAACAAGATTCTATCTATTTCATTTCTTCACGCATATGATCATTTTCATGGTCTAGCAAATATTATTCTAAAGGATCAGTAGGAGGCACAACAATAGAAGCAAGACCAATAATTTCATCCTTACTAGGCAAATCTTTCTTATGTGGTTTTCTACTAAACTTGGAAAAATTAAATTCATGAGGTTCATTACCAAAGCTAACACCGACCGTTTATTTCTCACAATCTATTCTAGCATTGACGGTGTTCAAGAAAGGTCTACCAAAGATAATGGGACAAAAGTCATCTTGTGGGGAACCAAGAACAAGAAAATCAGTAGGGTATTTTATTTTCCCACACAAGACTTCAACATCTCTAACAACCCCAATTGGTGATATAGTATCTCTATTGGCAAGTTTGATAGTAACATCTATGTCTTCTATTTTAGCGGGTGCTATTTCATTCTTAATTTATTCATATAAGGAAACGGGAATAGCACTCATGCTAGCACCTATATCACATAAATCATGATAACAGTGATCTCCTATCTTAACTAAGACAACAGGCAAGCCAACATCTGGTCTATGTTTATCTTTTTCATCGGGTTTGGAAATTCTAGCAGCTTCATCACCAAAGCAAATAACATGCCCATCAATATTATTGACCAAGAGATCTTTAACCATAGCAACACTAGGTTCCACTTTGATTTTTTCAGCTGGTTTAGGTTTTCTAATATAACTTTTGTTAACCATAGTTGAAACTTTAGCATGTTCCTTCATCCTAACAGGAAAAGGTGGTTTTTCAATATAAGCAGTGGGAACAACTAGATCAACATTGTAAATGATAGTCTCTTCTTTAGCTTTTACCGGTTATTTAATTTCTTCTCTAATGTATGGGTGATATTTAAACCACTTCTCCTTAGGGAGATCAACTTGAGTAAAAAAAATCACAAAAGGAAGCTACTATCTCACGGTCAAGTCCATTTTTAGTGCTAAACTTTTGAAAAGCATCGGTATTCATAAAAGATTTAACACAATCAAACTTAGGTTCAATACCTAACTCTTTACCTTCGTCGAGTTCCCAATCTTCAGAGTTGCGTTTAATTCTTTCTAAAAGATCCCACTGGAGTTCAATAGTCTTCTTCATAAAAGAACCAGTACAAGAAGTATCAAGCATGGATTGATAATTACGAGAAAGCCAAGCATAAAAATTCTGAATAATAATTTCTCTTAAAAGCTCATGATTGGGACATGAATATAACATTGACTTAAGCCTCCCTCAAGCTAGAGAGATACTTTCTCCTTCACGAGGCCAAAAATTATATATATAATTCCGATCACGATGAACTAGATGCATAGGATAATATTTCGATGGAATTCCAAATTCAACTGATTCCAGTTCCAAGATCCAATATAATTGCATAGCCTATACCATGTCAATGATTTTCCCTTAAATATAAAGGGAAAACCTTCTTCTTAACTTCATCTTCGAGCAAACCTGCAAGCATAAACAATCCACAAATTTCATCTGAATATATCAAGTGCATATCAGGATGTTCAGTTCCATCTCCTGCATAAGAATTAGCTAGCAGTTGTTCTACCATACCGAAGGAATTTCATATTCAATATTTTCAGTAGGTGCAGTAGGTTGAGGGGCAACTAATTTTGGTTCCGGTCGAGGTGAAGATACCCCGAAAAAAACCCTCAAAGGATTTTTTTCCATAGTAGCAAGTGACAATAAATTTCAGCACGTAGTAATAATTTTTCCTTACCAATTTCCACTCACCAAAAGCGCTTCACTCCCCGGCAACAGCGCCAGAAAATAGCCTTGATGACTTAATTGTAGCCTTTTTGATAAGTAAGAGTGTCGAACCCAAGGAGGAGCAGAAGGAAATGACAAGTGGTATTCAGCAAGGTGATGTCTGCAAGTGCTAAAATTGTAAGTAACAGAGTAGTTTGATAGCACGATAATTTGTAACGAGCAAGTAATGATAGTGGTAACATAAGTGCATCAAGGTAGCTCAATCCTTTTGAGGCAAAGGACAGGCCAAAATGGTCTCTTATGATAAGCAAAGTGTTCTTGAGGGTCCACAGGAATTTTATCTAGTCACTTTCATCATGTTGGCTTAATTCGTGTTCACTACTTTGATAATTTGGTATGTGGGTGGACCGGTGCTCAGGTGATGTTCTTACTTGAACAAACCTCCTACTTATGATTAACCCCCTCGCAAGCATCCGCAACTACAAGAAAAGTATTAAGAATAAATTCTAACCATAGTGTCGTGGAATTAACACGTCAGATGTCCTTAGTGTGAGGACTTAGTCACGAGGCCAATGCATCTATGTGGTAGCTTGAGAGGGGTTGCGCGGAATCGAGAGACGCAACACAAGACAAGGGTTTAGACAGCTTTGGGCCCCGGGAAACATCATCCGGTAAAAACCCTACATGCTATTTGAGGCTAGATCTCATTATGCTCATCCGGGGAGTAGCCATAAACCGGCTCTCCTCTAGTTGTGTCTAGCCCTAGAGATTGTTTCTTGCTTGTCCCTCTTTGGGGAGCCCTGCCCCTCCTTATATAAGTTGAAGGGGCGGGTTACATGTAGAGTCCATCTCGGACTAAGACTTAAACTCTTTTGACTTCCTTTCCTGGGCTTCTTAACATTTGCCAGTTTAACATTGTCTGCCGGTTTAACATGGTCTGCCGGGTTATGATTGTCTAACACCTATCGGTGCTACCATCTGTCTTAACTCTGCCGGTTTAACACTCGCCGGTTTACCATCTGTCTTAGCCATCTGTCTTAACTGTCTGCCGGTTTACCACCAGCCGGTTTACCGTCTGTCTTAGCCATCTGTCTTGACTCTGTATTAACTCTCCGCCGGTTTACCATCCGTCGGTTTACCAAGTCCCAGCCGGTTTACAACTCCAGCCGGGTCATACCGCAGGGTATATCCCTAACATTAGCCCCTAGTTTAATTTGGATTTATCCATGTTAAACTAATCCTGAGCATCTTTAAATCCTTGTGACTCAGCTCCCAATGACTTCTTTGACTTAGCTCCCAATGACTTAACAAAAATATTGGTCCTTGAAATCCTCATCTGATCTTCAGCCCGTTTAAGAATGTAGAAATTTCCGGTTTATCATTGCCAAGATCACTCGTTTATAAATATTGATAGCACCGGGTCATACTTGTAGTTAACATCCAGCTTGAAAATATACCTCTTATATGCCTATCACTTGTAGCCCCCAAGTCTTAAGAAGGTATCATAGCAACAGCTTAAGACTTGCTTCAATATAAATATCACAATCTTGAAGAAATCCAGGTTGTTCTTCTCAATCACTAGTCAGAATTGAGTATTCCACATATGTAGTTGTAGCCCCCAAGTGTCGGGTTGTCATGCTTGTAGCAACCTGGGACTTGTAATTGCCTGATGCTCATAAAAACTTCAACCAGTGTAGCCCCCAAGGGCCGGGTCATTATGCAATAATGAGCAGGGACTTCGAAAATATAATCTTGTAAACTTTGAACAGCAATGTGTAGCCCCCAAGGGCCAGCTCAGTAAGATAATATTGAGCTAGGATTTTGATATATACTTCAATGAAAATAACATCATATGATGTAACCCCCATCATGGGTCTTGAATCCATGTCCACAAGGTTAAGAGCCTTGTGCTTTACCAACTGAACAGTGGACCCTTCAATATAATGGATAAAAAGCTTTGTACCTTGAATTGTTGGTAGGAGCAATTGGTAGCCCCCAAGGGCCGGCTCATTATAATGTGATGAGTCGGGTCTTCAATAAGATGAGCAAAGAATGACTTTGCATTAGCCCCCAAGTGTCATGGTGCATGCTTGCAGCGACATGAGACTTGCATATTTGATGTAATCTCAACTTAAATAATGTAGCTCCCAAGTGCCGGGTTGTAAGCTTGCAGCAACTCGGGACTATTCCTTCCGTTGTAGAATAAATTATATCCATTGTGTTGAAGCGACTTTGAAAACCTCAATCATAATACTGGTTATTGATAACCATAATAAAAATCCAGCCATGTTGGCTATTAAAGAGTGGAATAATATACCCAATGATTTATAAGCGCATGATTCCAATGGCGCAATTCAAATATATACTGGCGACTTATAGTCCAAAGCCAGGTCAGATCAATAAACACCGGATTATAAGTGATTATGTGCTAACTGCTTGATAACTGGAAGCCACACCGGGTTAAGAAACATCGGGTTGATGTAATGACATATAGTCTGGCCGGGTCAGGAGACACCGGTTTAACTTAGAACTTGATCAAAAGAGATAAAACTTTGCAAAAAGAAAAAGAAAATAAAACTTTGTAGTCGAGGCTTTTCGAGGGCTGCCAGGCCCAAATTTGAGGATTTTCATGGGCTGCTAGGCCGCTGAGTTAAACCATTTGACAAAGCCTTTTAAGATGGGCCTCCAACTAACCAATCGTCGTTTTAACTTTGACAAGTTCAGGGTCTATAAAAGAGTAACTTGTTAAACGTTCGACGGGTCATGCCAGGATTACCTGGATAGGAGTGGCTTACTTGATGAAGGCAGGTTAACCCGGGGTTTTAGGTGAATACACCATGCTTCCAAGCCGTGGGTCGATACCCAATTACAAGGGTCCTTTCAAACTCTTTGTTACTTTACACAAAGAGCCCCCAAGTAACTTTGTGAGCTGTGCTCAATGGGTGTCTATGTTTGAGTTGTGCGTAGCAACAAGACTCTCTTTGGCCCCTTGGGTGTGAAGCTCCCAAGCTTTGTTGTGGCGTGATAGCCGGATTAATGGACAGGACTCCGCTTTGCAAGCAGAAGCCCCCATGTGATATATTTCTGAGCTGTGCTCGTCGGGTGCCTATGTTTGAGTTGTGTTGTGCAACAAACTCTCTTTGGCCCCTGATGATAATATTGGCTTGATAGCTGCATCCAGAGGGTAGTAACGCTATGTTCTCTTTGGTGAACACACCTATGTTTGAACAGGAAACCCCCAAATAATCATATGAAGATGAGCCCATAAGGCAGGATACGCATGTTTGAACCGCGCGTCAGGGCAGTAGGTCCTCTTCGGCAACCTTTAACTTTTTGCAAGAGATAAATTCTTCTTGAACCGGATGTTAACCCGGATATTTGAGAGCTTCAGTGAGACTAGCTTCCTTTGAACCAGATTTTGAACCGGAATCCCTTCTAATGACCCGGAACTTCTTCATTGAGCCGGGATTTTGTCATATACTTTTTGAGCCGGAAATTCTCTGACGGCCATTAAATTTTCATCAATATAGCAGTAGCCTCCGGGACTGGGTTATCTTTCCCTCCATCGTCCTAGCATTCTTACATTCGCTTAAACTGGCAAGATTTGCTGAGTCATGTCATCATAGCCCCCGAGTCTTAAGATGACTCAAGGAGTTGTTTTGAGATTCTCCGTATTTAACCATAGCAGAAGGTGTATACCATTGATGTTGATAACACCATGTAAATCCACGGAAGGTTGAGGTGACTGCGGCGGGTTATAAATGATCCCGTATGAGCCGTGTCAGCAACTCGGCCAATGGTTCCTTCCAACTGGCTGTTTGAAGTGGACCAAACTATAGTGGCAGTGATTTGTGCTCATGTCCATTGATCCATCCAGTGCAGACGGCGGCTGAATGATAATTTGCCTCCAAGGTATTGGAAGAAAAAAAACTGGGCTACCAAAGCAGTGACTTGCTCATACTCAATAAATAGCTCATGCAGACAGGTGCGGCCCGATGGGTTGATGTAGACCAGGCCTCGGGGGCGGAAATTTACGCACATCCATTGATAACAATCAGACATGATCCAGCAACCGGTGTGGACCAGACCGCAAGGGCAGCAGCTTGTGTGCGTCCATTCATCATGTGATATGTCCCGGATTATCACCAGGCGGGATATTATCAATCCGTGGTGTAAACCACATTTGTAATGAATAATAGTCCTGTGTATAAAAATGATATACAAATCAAAGTAATTTGTCCTTTGATAGAAATAATATGTGTTAATAAAACAAATTTAGATGGATATCACCTGATTTGCTCGGCCGACCGATGGTCCATAAATAATGTTTGTAGATAACCTTGTAATACGACGGCTGAATTCCTTTTGAGCCATATATGCGCAAAAAAGATATTTGTGCCTTATCCCCTCCAGGGCCCTGCCAAAAGTGCCCACGTCCCTTTCTTAATTCAGCAGCGGGCCACGACAGCAGCTTGGCGCGATTCGCAATGTGTTGATGTGATTTAGAGTGACCAGCAGCGGGCTATGTACACCATCCATGGTAGTCATGAACAAAAAGCTGGCTTTGTATCTCCATATAGTATCTGCATCCATTTTCCTTCAAGGGCTGACTTATTAGCTTCTGTATGCACATACTGCTCCAGACTTGTCTTCGCAACCGCAGCCCTGCTCTTCCTCTCCCACCGTAGTTAAAACAGGCGGCGGTTTAAGTCACGATGGCCACGGCGACTTGGCAACATAGTAGTGAAGCGGCCCTCCAGGTGCCATTGAAAACATGTACAATAGCTCATCTTGTGAACGGAGTCAAGACCGGCCTGCACAAATGGATCATGGTAGTAAAGGCGCGGCTCCGTACTTGCTGCAGCGGAGGCGGATTGATAGAACGGAGGCTGGCGGCTCTCGGTGGTGTCTTTGCGCAGCGGTAACTCGACGGCCGGTTCGACCCACGGCAGAAGAGGCAATACTTTGGCTAAATTAGTATACAGTTCGTCTGGCTTTCCCTTTTTTATCTAGGGAACCACTCCATGCATGCTGGGTAATCCGATCCTTACTGACACTGTCTCGTTAGATGCACGACCAACACTTCCAGTTGGAGATTGAACCGTGTGTGAAATATATTTTTTTCATGTGATAAAACACCATGATGACCCAGCATCAGGTTTTTTGGGACTTGTGTAGCGGCAGTAACATTTTTATATTCGACTGCACTTGGGCTCTCATCCGAGGTGCCTTGCCATTGAACATCTGATAGTGAGGATAAGAATCATCGGAACTTCGCCCGGGTGTTGAATGCTATTAATCCTGTCGCGGGCATGTACTGCACCCGCATGTCCACTTTGCACCGGTAGCGTTGTTCGGGGCATGCTGTATTTTTCAGATTGAATTAATCTCATCAGGTGATTTCGAATATGCTGCCTGAGGTATCAGTACGGGGCTTCAAACGCCTAAAGTCTGAAGATTATCCACACGCTGGGAAATATCCACAGGCTACATCAACACGAGGCCTCAGTTCGCCTATGTACTTTAGTCCATTATTCAACTCCCAGAGGCTCGGCAGAGCCGTGGCAGAAGAGACGCGCAGGGGCCGGCCGAGACGGCACGGGGCATGGCCGTGGAAACAGATGCAGGCCAACTGTTGTTCATGTTGATGACTTGACGTATGGCGCGGTCACGATGGTGAAGAAGTGCCGGCGAGGCGAGCCACAGCAGTGGCGAGCCAGCAAGGCAATTCGTGGGCGAGGCGCGTCGATGAAGGCAAGCAACGGGAGTGGAGTCCGGCGGTTCAGCGGCAAACCACATGCGGGCACGCTTGAAGTGCAGATACCTTGAAGTGGTGATGACGGCGGCTCAGAGGCCGCGGGAAGACCCGGCGCGGAGGAGCGACGGCGGCTTGGAACGGTAGGCGGCTTGAGGAGGCACCGTACCGGCAAACCACTCCGGGGGCCGGCGGCTTGACAGAGGCCGAACTGGCAATCAAATCGGAGACCCGCCGAGGCAAACGGGATGGCCCGGTGAACCAAAAATGAAAACGAGTCCTCCTCTGGGTCGTTGTAATTGAAACCGAGTTGAAGAGCCGGCTCCATGCGGTGGCGGAGGAGGTACGTGAGCCGGCTTCCCGCGGTGACGGTTTGGTGCGGTTACCGGTCGACTTGCTATGGCGGGTCAACCATCGCGAAGCAGCTCAGTCGTGGCGATGAAGGAGAACCGACTCAAGACGCGGCTGGACTGACGAGGTGATGGCGGCCCATGAAGCGACGGTGGTTCAAAGCGGAGGCAAAGCTGTGAGGTAAACCAGCGACTCACGGGTGCGGATGCAGGGCCGCGAGCTTCGAAGCATAAGGCGATTTAGCTTGATTGGAGCAGCAGCTTAAGGCTGGTCATAGTGGGGAGTAACTTAGACTAGTGTCATATGCATGACACTAGTCTAAGTTACTACCTTCATAATGCAAACTAACATGATAGTAGTGTCATAGATGGCTTCATTTATTAGCTTGTAGACTCATCTTTTCTTGGGAAGCGCTATGTTACAGTAACATATTATGTTACCACCTCAAATTAAATACTTGCCACATAAGCAAAAATTTCTTGGAGGGCGCTATGTTACTAGCTAAGTTACTCCCACTATGACTAGCCTAAGGTAAATCGGTGACTCAGGGCGCGATTCGGACAAAAGGCGCAGACGCATAGGCGCGTGGCGGCGGGGCCGATTTGAAGCCTCAATGGAGACGGCCACGATGCCGGGCGGCTTGAGGTGCTGCGGTGCGGGTCAGGAGCAGAGGATCAGCCGACCACAGCGGTTTTAGCAGATCTGGTGATCCGATTTGGGGTGGAGGTGAACCGACAACTGCGACTTGGCGGAGGCGGATGGCTTGAAGCCGGCGAAGCGGCCCGGGCAGCGCCTCTGGTAACGAGGCAACGGGGCTGGCAGGCAAGCTTGGTGCGATGGCAGGAGGCCCCCGGCAGCCCGAGGCTTGGGACGGCGGTTCGTCGAAGGCGGCGACTCGAAGCCGCACCGGTGAGGGCGACCACAGCGGATGGCGAGGCCGGCAACAGCGGGGGCGTGTTGGTAGAGGGGCTCGGTCGATGCGAGACGTAGTCCAGGTGCGGCTCTCCGCTGGGAGTAAGCCAGACCGGAGTGGAGATGGCCGACGGATTGGAAACCGGAGGCGGAGCGAGTCACAGAAACGAGGCGCGCTAGCGAAGGGAAACCGCATCGTTGCCGTCTCCTCTCCGGGTTGTGGCCGTGGTTGCTTGACACCCGTGTCTTCCTCTGGGTTTGTGGCCCTTCTGTCTTTTTTTTTCTTTTGACCCTGATTTGTTAACAGTGAGTGATGACTAAGCCAGGGTCAAACCCTCGGTTCCTTATATTGCCAATCGGTTTCGCTGCAGATCGGTTCAAATAGACACGTCCGGGTTTCATCCATGGCGACTAAACAGATAACATAGATTGCATCAAAAATTGTAGAGATTGTCCATGGCGACTCAATATAATTTCCTTGATCTGAACCGATGGGGATTAGAGTTGATGCAAGTCCTTCCGTATGTTGACCCGGCCGATTGTAAGCTTCTTCCAAAACTGACTTTTCTTTAACTCGAAATTTACGAACTTCTCGAAACCCTAATTAAAATCCCTCCAAGAACTCAACACCACCTTGCGCAGGCCCCACGGTGGGCGCCAACTGTCGTGGAATTAACACGTCAAGTGTCCTTAGTGTGAGGACTTAGTCGTGAGGCCAACACATCTATGTGTTAGCTTGAGAGGGGTTGAGCGGAATCGAGAGACGCAACACAAGACAAGGGTTTAGACAGCTTTGGGCCCCGGGAAACATCATTCGGTAAAAACCCTACATGCGGTTTGAGGCTAGATCTCATTATGCTCATCCGGGGAGTCGCCGTAAACCGGCTCTCCTCTAGTTGTGTCTAGCCCTAGAGATTGTTTCTTGCTTGTCCCCCTTTGAGGAGCCCTACCCCTCCTTATATAAGTTGAAGGGGCGGGTTAAATGTAGAGTCCATCTCAGACTAAGACTTAAACTCTTTTGACTTCCTTTCCTAGGCTTCTTAACGCCTGCCGATTTAACATTGTCTGCTGGTTTAACATTGTCTGCCGGTTTAACATGGTCTACCGGGTTATGATTGTCTAACACCTGCCGGTGCTACCATCTGTCTTAACTCTGCCGGTTTAACACTCGCCGGTTTACCGTCTGTCTTAGCCATCTGTCTTAACTGTCTGCCGGTTTACCACCAGTCGGTTTACCGTCTGTCTTAGCCATCTGTCTTGACTCTGTCTTAACTCTCCGCCGGTTTACCATCCGCCGGTTTACCAAGTCCCAGCCGGTTTACAACTCTAGTCGGGTCATACCGCGGGGTATATCCCCGACACATAGCATTAAACTTTTGGATCCAATCGGTCCATTATGGAATAGCGCATAAACTATGGTTTAAGCTTCTGCCACTCTCGCAACCCATTATCTAATAACTACTCCACAATGCATTCCCTTAGGCCCAAATATGGTGAAGTGTCATTTAGTCGACATTCACATGACACCGCTAAGGGAATCACAACATACATATCATCAAAATATCAAACACATATCAAGTTCACATGATTACTTGCAACATGATTTCTCCCGTGACCTCAAGAATAAAAGTAACTACTCATAAATGATAATCATGCTCAAGATGAGAGGGGTATTAAATATCATAATGGATCTGAACATATAATCTTCCACCAAATAAACCATATAGTAATCAACCACAAGATGTAATCAACGCTACTAGTCACCCACAGGCACCAATCTATAGTTCTGGTACAAAGATTTAACATAAGATATGAACTAGGGTTTGAGAGGAGTTGGTGTTGTTGAAGATGTTGATGAAGATAGCCCGCCCCAAGATGGGAGAGTTGTCGGTGATGATGATGACGATGATTTCCCCCTCTGGGAGTGAAGTTCCCCCGACGGAATCACTCTACCGGAGGGCAAAAGTGCTCTTGCCCAGGTTCCGCCTCGAGACAGCGGCGCTTCGTCCCGAAAGTCATCCCCTTATTTCTAGGTCAAAATGACTCATGTACTAGAAGGGGGCACCGGAGGTGGGCCTGCTTGAGCACAACCCACCAGGGCGCGCCTGGGGGCCTAGGCGCGCCATGGTGTCTTGTGCTCACCAGGGTGGCCTCCTCCGGTGCTTATTTGCTCCAGTATGTCTTATTTATTCCATAAAAAATCCTCATGAAGTTTCAGCTCATTTGGAGTTGTGCAGAATAGGTAGCCTGACGTAGCTTTTTCAGGTCCACATTTCCAGCTGCTAGAATTCTCCCCTCTTGTGTGTACCTTGCATATTACGAGAGAAAAGGCATTAGAATTACTCCAAAAAGCATTATTATGCAGTAAAACAACATAAATAACAGTAGGTAAACATGATGCAAAATGGACGTATCACCCATCACCGATGCAAGAGTGTGAAGTTTGGCCACCCCCATCCCCATCCCCAGCACACGCGTGAGACGACGCCTTGGAGGTGGAGGGAGCAGATGATGATATAAAAGATGATGATGTTGACGCAGCTGATGCAGATTCGCGTGCGTGAAGCCCCTGCCTAGCGCACTAATGATGTCGACGTACGACAATCCATAGGCCATGAGGCCCTTCTATGTTCGGCGTGGGCACGCAACACACAAAGAGCAGCAACAACCACGAAGCACACGAGCATTTACCTAGGTTCAAGATGTTGGGAAGCGTAAAACCCTACTTCTGCTTTGGTGGATTGATGAGTAACAAGCCCAGCGTTTACAAGAGTGCAACCTTGCCGGTAGAGTGCTCGGGAGGTGCAGCTAGCTACTGTAATGGATAGGGTGTCGACCCTTGTAATGGTAGCCATGGGCCTCCTTTTATAGAAGAAAGAGGTCACCACAATGGCAAAATGGTAATCACAGAGGGTAAATAGTGGCTATAGTGCTATTGTACCTAACACGGATGGTATAGAACAAGAGCATTAAATGCGCCATTAGGTGTCACGCTTGGGCGAATATCGGCAAGGGATCACTGCTCCACCTGCATCGTCAGCCTAGCTACATCTTATTTTATTGTCATGCCCTTGGACGGGTGCCAGTAAAGGTGGTCTTTAGGCGGTGGATCACCACGTGCACCAACAAGCTCTACCTAACTGCCTGTGCGCTTGCCACCTGTTGGTAGGCTCCTGATAGGCTGCCGATGTGAGTAGTGAAGGGAGCTTGCCGGTCTTGAGCTTGTCGGCCCGAAGCTTGCCAGCCCGAAGCTTGCCGGCGTGGAGCTTGCCAGCTACTCGAATCTTAATCTTCAATACTTCTCGATGACCTGCCTCGAGTCCTTCTTCATGGTTTTATCTACAAAGTATTGAGTGCCTTGTGATGGAGCCATCCTCCATCAAGCCCTTCCCGGCAGGGAGACTGCAACTGTCTGTGCGTAGTCAGGGGTGGGAAACACCCGATGTAAACCACATCGACATGAGTCCATTGCAATCCCTTCAGCACTTGCATCATCATCATCGGAGCTATACTCTTCGCTCACCACCAACCCCTTTTGTGGCACCTTCTTCGTGAAGTTGTTCTTGTTGGGGAAGGACTTGTCCTTGTCTTTGCGGATGAGCTTGCCTCCATTGTCTTCCCTCTTCTTGTAGGGGCAATCCACGATGAAGTGACTCACATTGCCACAACTTTAGCAAGTTCTCAAATGTGCTTGCCCTTGGACCCACTTGAGTTATTCTTGGAGTAGGTGGGCTTGGTGTTTCCCTTGTTTCCCCAAAATTGCCTTGACGCAAGAGCCATGTGCTCATGGTAAGCATACTTGGTGTCTTCGGGGCAACACTCTTCTTCATCCTCTTCTGGAATGGCCTTGGCCTTCAAGGCAAGGTTGGGCTTTCTTTGACTGTTGAACACGAGCTAGAACATTGTCGGCGTTCTTGTTCAAGATGTTCATTGCAATGTACTCATCCAACACTTCACTTGAGGACAAGGTGTTGAAGTCTGGTATTTAATGGATCACGGAGGACACGCTCTTACTGAAAAGGCATGATGGCCTTGAGGAACTTCCGCTTGACCCAAGTGTCATCGGTGTCCTTGCCCCCATGGTCTTCGAGTGAGACCGCAAGAGTGGTCAATCTCTGGTAAAGCTCACGAGGATCTTCATCATCCTTCATCAGGAACTCATCGGCCTCGTCAAGTATGACCTCATAGTTGGAGCGTTGAATGCTCGAGCTTCCCTTGTACAAGGAGATGATGTGATCCCATGCATCCTTAGCTCGGGTGAATGGCCGCGAGTGAGAAAGCTCTTCCGGAGGCATTGGGGCTTGAAGAATGAATAATGCGGAGTGATTGAGTTGATTGTCATCTTCTCTTGCTGACATGTTGTTTGGATCATGGGGGTACAAGTCTTGCTCATTGACTCTCCAAAGTTGTGTTGAGTTGTGATTCAAATGAGACTTGATACAAAAAACCCAATCATGAAAGTTATTCAAGTCAAGCTTAGGAGGAGGCCCATGAGTGTTGATATGAGGTGAGGGAACCGGTCCTCTATAGACCGGGGGAGGGGAAACCGCAGCATGGGTGCCCGACCCACTCTTTCCTTGAGGAGTAGAAGGTTTAGTGCCATTAGCTGCATCCTTGACGGAGTTGGCATCCGTATCCGAGGAAGTAGGATCGACTACTACCTTAGGATCGGTGGGAGGTTGTTTTATGGCAGAGGTCGCGAGCATCCGGGCTCCAAGATCTCCATCGGGCTCTTCTCTTCGTGCTTCTGGTCTCTTGAGTCGTGGTAGGGCGGTCCTTCCCTTCTTCTTGCTAGAAATGTCATTGACTCTTATTTGGATGACAGGGCCAGACAAACTCCGCAGGCCGGCCCACCTGCCGTGGAGGCACCGTCTCAGGTACGGTTCATATGCCAGCCTCTTTCAAATACGGCCGAATGGCCATGCTAAGCCTTGCCTGGCCTTTCTTCTCCGTTGCCAGAGGGAAAGGATTTGCAAGTGCATCAGATTGTTTAGAAACCTGGGATAACTCGGGCAGCATAACGGCTGTAAATGCTCAAAAGGATTTAAGACATGCTACAGAACGGTGGCATAACCACTCGATCATCATAATATCAAGGTTTTGAGATCAACAATGAATACAGGGAGATAGTAGGAACTGAACTGGGGCTTAAATCCAACAATCTTATAAGTCTACAGATTAGTAGCACGTGATCCTGATAGATAGAAGAGAAATCCTAGTCTCTTAACCCCGTAGGAAAGATAAGATGACTTGGATGAGAGGCCATGAGGTATAAGGAGTAAAAAGAGCCTTACGTTCCATCACACAATCAATTCCCTTACATATAACTAAAGCATTTCTAGCCTCAACTTCGACCAGTTTGGCTTGGTAATCCTACAGGCAGTCAGGCTCTGATACCAAAGCTGTCAGGACCCCGACTCAATGCCACATCGATCTAGCATGTAACACCTCATATCACTTTGCGGCCTCACGCACGGTATTCCCACGGGTGTCGCCTTACCTTTGCCTGGGACCGTTTGCGCCTTTTGGCACACGTATATGACAGTGTCGCTAGCATCCATATGATAAGGAGCCCGGGCTGACATGGTGTCACACCCTGATTTTCATGCCACAACACTTAAGTCAATAAATCATGCTAAAATGTGGTTTGACAAAAACTTTTGAGTGTTTTTGCTTTGATTGAATGTTTGACTGCTGTTTGCAAGTGCTCTAAAAAATCAAATAAATTCTCCAACTCTTATACTCCTCCTCCTTGATCCAAAAACCTTTCCCAATGATCATGCCATGTGTATAGGACATAAAAATAATTTCTTGCAAAAATAATTTGGCCAAATAGTATTTTCAAAAATTAGTTTTTCAAAAACCCCTGAATTGAGGTTTGCACTGCAAGTACTTAATTAAGGGCAGTAAAAATCTTTCCAAAAATATATTTGACTCCTATTAGATATAGGATACCCAGAAACCACAAAAATATAATTTTAAAAGTTATTTTCCTATTTTATTTAAAAGCTTTTTATTAATGCCAGAAATGGTCTTTATTAGGGAAAAATCATTTTATTGTTTCAAAAATATTTGACAAAAACCTAGGGAAACTCAGTGGACATATATTGTCCATATATAAGAGTTTCAACACATGGTCATGTTCAAAATATTGGTCAAATCCCTTAAAAACCCTTTCTGGATATTTCAAGCTTTTAAAATATTTACAAAGGAAATATTCTCCAAAAATTCCAAGAAAATTCTAGCATGTCACATATGACATATTAGATGATCTTGCCAAGTCTCATGACTTGGAGAACAATATAACATCATCAAATCCCCTCAAAACCATTTCTATCCATTTTGAAGTTTGAGCAACTTTACATTGCCAAACATTTCCAAATGTTCTCAAACCTTGTGAACATGCTCAAATGTTCTAATTATTCATCTAGACCAAGTGGCACAAGTTGGAGAACAAGTTAACTTGATCAAAGTGCCCCAAAACCATTCCTGTCCAGAACCAAGTTTGAGCAACTTTACATTGCCAAGTTTCTCCTTTTGATCTAAACTTTTGTGGACATATTCAGGACCTCTAATTATGACACTACACCAAGTGGTGCATCAAGGAGAATAGATTTGCATGACTAAATCTTGGAAAATCCATTTCTGTTCATTTCTAGGGTTCACAAAAGTTGCATTGGCAACTTTGCCCAAATAAGTTCCAAATTAGTGGAAGGCCCTAATTATATGTGTCATTTCACCCTGTGGAGCCTCATGACAAAGGGAAATCACCTTCTTTCCCAAACCAACATCAAACACCTTCTGGCAGAATCTCAAAATTCATGTTTTAACCCCTTCCACTAATCTCCAAGAGTTATCCTTTTTACCACAGCCCCTCCTAGTCCCCCTCTACCTCTGGTGTGCTTCCCTGCCCGAGAGGCAATGATGAATGGGGGCAGGGATCCATTTTTCTTCTCTGGACAGCCACTTTTTCCTCCCTTTCTCATCTCTCTCTCACTCCTGGCAAGTTCCAGAGCATCCAAAGCCTCCACCCCACTTGTTTATTCCTCGTTCAGACGCCAGACGCAAGTGGGCGCGTGAGGACGCGAGAAAAAGCCGCGGGTGCCGGCCATTTGCGCGCTCTGGAGCACATCAGCATGCTCCCGACCGTTGACGCCGCATCCCCCGACCACCTCGGGCCTCCCCCTCGCGCCAGTTGAGGTGCCTCGACGTCCGCAACACGCCACCGTGCAGGCCCCCTCGTCTCTCCCTCTCTCTCACCTCCTGCGGTGCGTGCCCAGAGCCGCCCGGCTCGGCCAATGCCCGGCCTCGCACGCGCGAGCACCAGAGCCTCGCCCTGCTCCCTCTCTCTCTTCCTGGCACCCTACTCGACTCCCACAAACGCCATAGACAGCTCCTCTCCTTCCCTCCTGGCCTCCCGAGCCGTTGCCACGGCCACCCGTGCGCCGCGTCCACGGTGAGCCATGGGCCGGCTATTTAAGGCCACCCCCGAGCTCTCACCCTACCCCTTTGGCTCTCTCTCCCTCACTTGCACCCTCTGGACCCAGCCAACCCTCTCGCCAAGCCCTCCGTCGCTCCCCATGGCCGGAGCCGAACCGCCCGACTCCGCCTAAGTTCGGGCTATCCCGAGCCTCTCCTCTCTCCCTAGCCACTCCAGTGCCCCCTCACCACCACCACCGACTCGCCCCGCACTTCATCTCCTCATCCTCGTGCCTTCCTCGCCTTGCCGAACCCCGCCGTCAGCCCCGGTCCACCGCACCCGAAGCCCTCCTCTTCCCGGGCTCCCCCGTGGGCGTGCACCACATGGACGGGTGCGCCGCGGCGCGCTGAGGCCGCCTGTGTGCCGGGCACCGCCGGAGGTGGCCCGTGCCGCCCGGGAGAGCGCTGGTGCCCGCTCGGCCTCGCCTCCCCTGCCTCTGCTCTGTTCGAACAGGAGGTAGGAGACGGCCTGAGCACCGGGCCCCGCTCGTCAGCGATCCGGTGGGCGGGCCCCGTCCGTTTAAGTGGAAACGGCTTCGGCCAAATCCGCCTCCCATGCGCGAACGCGCACCCCCATGAAGCCGCCTTCGACGTGGCCTCCCAGCGGGCGCACGGGAGAGGCTGGGCCAGGCCCAGTGCGCTGCCCCGCTAAGTCTTGCCCAGTGCACGCTACTGCCTCCCTAGATCCAACCCATTTAGGTAAATTCCCTTTCTTTTTCTTTTTCTGTGTACTGGTAAAATCCATAGAATATTCATACTAAGTCCAAATTTGATGATTCAAATTTCTAGTGACTCTATAAATCATGATCTACCTGTTGGTGCAACATGCACATTTTTCCAGAGACTTCTTCTTCACAAACATTCATCAAAATCTTGTTTTTCCATTTCTGTAGTGAATTTTAGAAAATCACAGAGAGCCCATTTTTTATCCAAATTCCATGATTCAAATTCTTAGATGTTTATAAGTTCAAAACTTAGTTTTTGAACATTTTTACTAATACTTTCTGTACCATCTCAAATAATGGTCTATTTCCTCATTTATAGCCAACTTTGCAAATTTATAGGAAAATCATTTGAACTCCAAATCGAGTGAAACCAAATCCTAGCCGGCTAACAGGACTCCGGTATTCATCGCGTGACATTTCCCCGAAGGGACAGACACAGGAACGAAGAAGGACACATGCCGGCTAGCCTAAGTGTTCCGGAGCAGTAGCAAGCTACCATGGCTAAGTGGAAGCACTAGGAGACATTTCCCGGTAAGAGAGGCTACTAAGGATAAACAACTAGATAGTCAGATCCCACACATACCAAGCATTTCAATAACATACACACAATATGCTCGATATGTGCAAATACAACATGGCATCACAACATGACTCTACGACTCAAGTATTTTATTCAATAGGCTCCGAGGAGCGAGATATTACAAACATGGGTCTCTCGACCCAGCATTCAGAGCATACAAGTCAAAACACAAGCGGAAGCTTAACATGTCTGACTACAGACATCTACAAATGAAAAAAAAGCTTAAAAGCCTGACTATCTACCAGATCCTGCCGAGGGCACAAGATCGTAGCTGAGGTATCAAGCTAAACGTCGAAGTCCACGTGGATCTACTAGTGAGACTGAAGTCTCTCTGCAAAAACATAAAATAGGAAAACGTGAGTACAAATGTACCTAGCAAGACTTACATCAGGACTATCTACATATGCATCATTATCAACAAAGGGATGGTGGGGTTTAACTGCAGCAAGCCAGCTTTCACTCGGTGGCTATCCTGAACTACGACTGCAAGTAACTCTTTTGAGGTGGCGCACACGAGTCCACATATTCACCATATCAATACACCACTATGGATCCGCTCCCGTCTCCCTACGAGAACGCCATCCATAGCACTCACACTTATCTTGCGTATTTTAGAGTATCCACTTTCACTTGTCTATGAACTGTTATAGGCAACCTAGAAGTCCTTTATCGCGGACACGGCTATTCGAATGGATGATGTTAACCCTGCAGCGGTGTACTTCTTCATACATGTTTCCACCACTTAGCGTCTGCACACGACATGTGCTCGGCAGACTTCAAGCGAAAGCCGACGTGGGTGTAGACCACGACCTACCTAATAACTGAAGTCTCTAGTCCAGGTTTATCGCCTATTCAGGTTCCATCCGCAGGGAGTCCGGCCAAAGATTCCACATACGGCCCCGAACGATGTGTGCAGGGTTCCCGAGACACCAAATGGGCGCTCGGTACACCGTGCCATGTGCCTACCGCATCATAGCCCACCCCTCCGATCAGCGCTGCGCACGGCCTCCAGCAAACTACAAACACCAGAAACTACTTGCAACTCCTGGACAGAGGACAAGGGTGATTAAGAAGTCGAGCGGGGTCATATTTCAGGACCCAATGCATGGTAGTAGCTGAATCATGGATCACAAACACATAACTTAGTTCCTGAGGACGGCTTCAATGAGACAACCCACCATGTACTCCTACATGGCCTCTCACTGATACCTTTACAAAATCGTGTTCACACACTTAGCTCACACACAGTAGGACATGTTCACACACCTCTGATTCATCCCAGATGAATCAGACCTGACACAACTCTAAGCAATAGCAGGCATGACAAACAAGCATGAATGAGTAGGCATATCAGGGCTCAAACAACTCCTACTCATGCTAGTGGGTTTCATCTATTTACTGTGGAATGACAGGTCATGCAAAGGATAAAGGGGTTCAGCTACCGCAGCAAGTAACAGATGGATCGTTGTTGTCCTAATGCAGTAAAAAAGAGCAGGAGCGTGAGAGTGGGATTGTATCAGAATGAACAAGGGGGTTTTGCTTGCCTGGCACTTCTGAAGATAATATAGTTCTTCATCGGTGTCATCGAATAATCGTCGGAACCACGTCTATTGAGAGGGAACAAGCACCGACAAACAAAGAAGAAGCACAATCAATGCAATGCACAATATGATGCATGATCATGACATGGCAATATGATGTGGTTTGAGCTAATGCAACTAGCAGCAAGTTAAATGAAGTTGGTTTGAACCCTAGGTTCAAATTTAAACTCCATATATGTCATTTCAAATGCCATTAATTCAAATTGTTGTATACAACAGCTTTAAGTTGTTCTAACATGCATGAAAATGGTACAGATGGATAGATTGGATTTTTCTGATCATTTTGCATATATAAATTATTTAATTTGGAGTTACGGTTGATTTTCTATGATTTTTACAAGTTTAGGCAATTTTCTGGATTTTCCTGTATTAAAATAAATCCAGAAAATATCTTATTGCGTCGGCATGACATCAGTGTGACATCAGCAGGTCAACACGCCAGGTCCAGGTCAAACCTGACCAGTGGGACCCATACGTCAGTGTCTCAGGCTGGTTTAGGTGGATGACAAGTGGGACTGGTCAACGGCCACGTCAGCGAGGTCAACGCCGACGCGTGGGGCCACTGTGTTTAGATTAATCTTAATCTATTCTTGTTAGCTGGTTAGTTAGGCAGCGGGGCCCGCATGTCAGTGAGAGTGTGGGTTAATTAGCAGAGTCATTAACTGCTAATGACGATGCCACGTCGACGGCTAAACACCGGTGCTAAGCACAGCACAACGGCGTCGCTCGTCCGGCCAACTCCGGCGACGAGAGATCGCGTGGCCGGGCGCGTTGGATCTCCCGTAGCTGGGCGCATCTCATGGTGGTGGTGGCTGGACCAGGGGTGGTCTGTGGCGGCGCCGGCGATGACAACAGCGGCGGCCGGAGTTCGGGATAGCGCGGGCGCGGGGCTGCAGTGCTCGGGCGAGCTAACGGAGTGGCTAGGCAGCCTCCTGGAGGCGCCAGGAGCATATCAGTACCCCTAGAGCGAGCAGGAGAAGCTCGGGAGCATGGGCTCGCCGGTCATGGTGGACGGCGGCCTCGGGTGATCTCAGGGCTAAGGCTAGAGGGCGAAAATGACGCGGGGAGGAGAGGGAAAAAATGGCGGAGCTCACAGGGAGGTCGTTGAGCAAATCAGTGGGCTCGGGGGCGACCGGAGCGAGGCGAATCGACGAACGGCATCCGACGGGTACCAAGGTTGAAGACGACCAGATGGTGGCGATGCAGGGACTCCGACGAAGCGTGGCTCGGTGGGAAGGGCGAGGGCGTCGCGGCGGAGGTCTTGGACAGCACGGGGAGGCGAGGGGTGAACGGTGAACGCGGTGGCAGTGAATGGCGGCGACGGCTTCGCTCTGCTTCGGGAGAGAGAGCGAGGGAGGCGAGGCAGGGAAAGAGTGGAGCGGTCGAGGGGTCCAGGGGGTCTGCGTGGCAACGCCAGAGGCGTCCAGGCCCTCGGAGTCAAGCAGGAGGTGGCGCACGGCGGTGCACGCGCGTCGGGCACGCGCCCGTTGTCCTCCTGGCGGGAGGGCGGTGATGACTGGCAGGGGCCAGTGGGTTGGGCCTCTGCTGGGCCGTGGTGGGGCGCTAGGTAAGTGGCCCAGGTAGGCTCTCTCTCTCTCTCTCTGGTATTCCTATTTTTAGTTTCTCTTTTTCTATTATTATGTAGTCTTTAGGGCTTTACTAAAAATACCAGAACGTTTTCAAAAATCCTGAAGATAATTGTGGGCTCTGTTTGGATTATTCCTAACAGCCCTCACTTAAGTTTAGAATTAATTGAGCACTTAAAATAATATATAGCATTTAAATGCCCAATTGCAAATAGCATATGATTTAAATCAGAGCCCAATATGTCCTGCAAAAATATAAACCAATTTTGGTAGATGCTTCCACCTCAAACCAGAAATGTTGAACATTTTTAGAGGGCATTTTGAGTTCAATGAAAAAGATTTTATTTTGACCCTAGTTGAATTCATTTGGTGCTAGGGTTTAAGCATCCCCATTTCAAGTTTAATTAAAAATGACAATGATGCATGGATGCAATGCCACTAATTACAAGAAGATTTCTAGCGCTGTGACAGGCAATGCATCTTCCTTCTAGATTATCCTCGAGGATTACAAGGAAACCAGTGGTTAGGGGCATAAGGGTTCTAGTGACCAAAGGTTTTGAAGGGGAAGAGATCAATAAGGAAAGTACACCTTAATTTTCGAAAAAACTGAGAAGGGAAGAGAAGTATAGATAGCTTTGAAAACTAGTTGTAGTTTTGGAAATATTTTACCCTAACTAACGACCATGCTAACTAAGGCTTCCAACTGTCAGGATGGCTCTGATACCAGCTCTATGGGGACCTCGACTCATAAGTCGAGATCACCGAATGCACGTGTACAGTGATCCCAGAGATCAATGCTCACTAAACACACAGAAGCTGAATAACAAGAGTCTTACATCCATACATACCGTTTTACACAAGTAGGACCATTATGGTCAAGTCTTGAGTGTATCATCGCAGCGGAAATCTTCAATAACAACTTGGACCCATGCCATCTGCCTTAACCCTATAGGAATTCTGACTGGGAAGCATCCTAGCTCGCATGTTCGTCACCAAGGTACTCTTCATTATATCTTGTTCTTTCATGCTTGGCCAATAAAATAACCAGTGGCAAGCCAATGAGTACTTTGAATGTACTCGCAAGCAACCCATGTTTTGGTTCAAGATACAACAATGCATGATATAGGTAAATTTTTGCAGAAAGCTAGTTTTGAGTGCATTGACATGTTCAACAACTTGTAAGACATGCATCAGGAGAATTAAAGTAATCATGAGGACAGGCTACAGATATCAACATAAATAGAGTGGGCACCAACCCAACTCAATCATATCAAGTCTCTTGACTTGACCCAAGTAGTTTTATCAACACACACACAGTTTGTAAAACTCTGGGCGTAGTTTAAGTAGCACCGCCCAACTATCCTTGACCGTGGACACGGCTATTCGAATAGTTTTACACTCTGCAGAGGTTGCACACTTTACCCACAAGATCCGAGGAACTTCCGTGTCATCCACGACCCGCGATACCTCAAGTACCCGGGGTAAGCACCCGATCACTACCTTTCCCTAGGCGATACTAACAAGGAGTCCACTCATTGCTCCGTATCCTCACGATGTACATCATACGAGACTCACTAGAGATCGTAACATCCGAGAGGGGACACAATGGTGTATCCGGTGCCCTGCGAAAACAGTCATGGCCTCCCTACCTGGCACGACCCCGTCCCGAGAGAGAGCACCAACTCTCCCCAGTCACTAGTAATGCGGGCTCCAAGCTAGTACCGGCCTAGGTAATCAATAATGCCCTTTCCCATACAAGGGCAGAGTGGTTGCGCATGTAAGGTTGGGACAGTCGACAAATCTTAAATCTAATCCATTTTCGAAAACAACACACACTTGCCTCGGTACACCACTTAGTCATCAAGTGGTTACCTATCTCATCATCTCCCTTGGGCATAAGTGGCACCCGACGGGGTTTTTGAAAAGTCTTTTGAAAATGCCTTGTCTCCATTACCATGCATATACCCGTCCCTTTTGCGTAGCATCTACTTTAGCATCCTATCTACTCCCACCGGCATAACCCTCATAAGAAGGTAGGGTCATGCACAATGCAAGTATCAACGAGGAAGTAACTGTGGCAAACCACCCCATGTGGTCATCACAGTATCATGTCTCCGATGCAAGCAATAAGAGTGCTATATGACATGCATAAAAAGGGTTTCATGGACATGGTCAAAGGGCTGCTTGCCTTGGTCTGCAAGTTCTTCAAATCCTTCTCCTTCTTCTTCTTTAGCAACTTCGTCTAATATGGGATCTAATCGTCGCAAGAAAATAACGAGAAAATAAGGCAATAGTAAAACAGAACAACCAAAGTGCTCACAAAAATATCAACTTATTTTTGTTAAATACTAGGGTGAAAACTAAGAAGGGGAAAATTCCTAGTTTTGGATTTGGAGTAGCAGAATAGAAGAAATGGATTTTCAGAGGGGTCTAAATATATTCAAATTTGAATTTGAATATGAACAGTACATAAAAGTTGGTTGGTCGTGAATGAAAGTTATACCATTAAATAGGTGGGATTTTTTGAAAAATATGGGAGTTGGAATTATTGCATTTGGATGAATATTTAATCCTCTGGAATATTTGCAAATTTGACAGAAAAGAAAAAGGAAAAGGAGCACTGTGCCTGCTGGGCCAGAACAGCCGCAGCGCAGCAGGCCCAGCCAGAGAGGCGGCCCAGCGAACTGGTGCACGCGCACGCGCCAGGTTTAAACCTGACAGGCGGGGCCCAGGCGTCAGCGAGAGAGAGAGGGGGCGATGGAGGGGAGAGGCTGACAGGCGGGGCCCGCCTGTCATCCCTAAACCTGCGATAGAGGGCCGGCGAGCACACCGGCGACGTTTCTGGGCACAGCGGGGTGAGCTGATGGCACCGTTGGACTCCTCGTCATGTCTCCGTTCAGGTGGTGCCAGAGTTGGCCGGAGGGGAGCAGTGGTTCGCCGGCGACGAGGTTCGCAGCGGAGGAGCATTGGGCGTTGATGGCTCCGGCTGTTTCCGATTGCAAAACGAGCGGGAAAGAGGGGGGAATCGATCGGTGAGCTATGGGCGTTCCAGAGAAGCAATAAAGAGGGTCGGGTGGCCTGTATCGTGAGATCGACGGCGACCCGAGGCGGCAGAGCTCGAGCTCGATCTCAAGCTCGGGCACTTCTGGAGATGAACTGGGGTGCGGGGGGAGGGGCTAGTTGGAGTGGGATAGGACGAGTGGTTGTGAGGGAGAGGTTCAGGGAGGCCTTTAAGTAGGCGAGCCACGGCTCACCGTGGACCCGTGCGCTGGCGAGGTCATTGCCGTTGCTGTGGGTCACGGGGGAACGCGTGGGCATGTCTGGGGTGCTCCTGGGTTCGGTCCAGAGCGAGGAAAGGAAGGGAGAGGAAGCAGGAAGGACCAGAGGCGCCGCGCGTGTGAGGCCGCTCATTGGAGCTCTCGGGCAGCCGGTGCGCGTGCGAGCAAGGGCAGAAGGAGGGATAAGGAGGAGGGGAACAAACGCGTGGCGTGTTGAGGACGTCGAGGAGCATCGGCTGGCATGAGGGGGAGAGCCGAGGTGGCCGGAGGTGCCTGGCAGGGGGCGGCTACAGTGCGGGAGCGCACTGTAGCGCACTCCAGAGCGCCCAAATGGCCGGCATGGCCATTTTCTATGCAATGTGGGCGCAGCCAAAGATGTCTGGTAGCTCTAGGGGGAAGTAAAGAAGAGGGGAGGAGCATTGGATGCCCTGGGGAGCCAGTAGGAGAGGAGTGGGGTTGAGAGAGAGAGGGAAAGGGGCTGTCCAGAGGGGTAAATGAGGATGTTTCACCCTTCAATCATTGAGTTGAGGCCAGGGAAGAGTTACTGGAGGTGCAAAGGGACTCTGAGGGGCTGTGGTAAAAAGTTGAGGCCATGGAGAAGAGTGGAAGTGGTCAAAACAGGGGTTTTAGTAAAATGGCAGAACATGTTTGTTGCTGGTTTGGGCAAGAATATGAAATCCTCTTGTCATGAGGCTTGACAGGGTCAAATGGCATGAGAAACTAAGAGGTTCCACCAAGATTGAGTTCATTTGGGAAAAGTTGCCAATGCAACTTTTGTAAACCCTAAAAATCAGCAGAAATGGACTCTCCAAGATTTAGTCATGCAAATCTGTTCTCCTTGATGCACCACTTGGTGTAGTGTCATCATTTGAGGTTATGAACATTCCCACAAAAGTTGAGATCAAAAGGAGAAAGTTTCCAATGTAGAGTTGTTCAAATTTGGTTTTGGACAGGAAGGGTTTTGGGGCACTTTGATCAATATAACATTTCTCCAACTTGTGCCATTTGGTCTAGATGAATGATTGGACCATTTGAGAATTTTCACGAGGTTTGAGAACATTTGGAGATGTTTGGCAATGTAAAGTTGCTCAAACTTCAAAATGGACATAAATGGTTTTGAGGGGATTTGATGATGTTATATTATTCTCCAAGACATGATACTTGTCAAGATCATCCAGCATGTCATATGTGACATGCTAGAATTTTCTTGGAATTTTTGGAGAATATTTCCTTTGTAAATATTTCAAAAGCTTGAAATATCCAGAAAGGGTTTTTGAGGGATTTGACCAATATTTTGAACATGACCATGTGTTGAAACTCTTATATATGGGAATTATATTCCCACTGAGTTTCCCTGTTTTTTTCAAATATTTATAAAACAATAAAATAATTTTTCCCTATTAAAGACCATTTCTGGCCTTAAGAAAAAGCTTTTAAATAAAATAGGAAAATAACTTTTAAAAATATATTTTTGTGGTTTATGGGAACCCTATATCTAATGGGTTTCAAATATATCTTTTGAAATATTTTTCACACCCCAAATCAAGTACTTGCAGTGCAAACCTCAATTCAGGGGTTTTTGGAAAAATAATTTTAGAAAATACTTTTTGGCCAAATTATTTTTGTACGAAAATACTATAATGCTCTATACACATGGGATGATCATTGGGCAGAAGCTTGGGGCAAGGAGATGAGGTATAGAAGGTGGAGTTCTGTTGACTTTAAAGAGCACTTGAAAACACAGAGAGAAAACCAACTCAAATAAAAAGTCAAATATTGCAAAAGTTTTTGTCAAACCACACTTTATCATGATATATCATCTTAAGTGTTGTGCCATGAAAATCAGGGTGTGACATTGACCCTCTATTTATGATATGGATAGGCCTCCATTTCACACACATTGCATGCAAAATTTTGTTTGAGATGTCATCGACACATATTCCCACAAATAATTCACGAAATCAACCCCCCACCCCACCCCCACCCCCCACCACAAAACAAAAAATACTCATGAACGCGGTTTGTATCTCTCACACACACCCACGTAGGTGGGGGACGTGCATGAAGAGAAGAGGTGCATGCATGGCGCACGTACTCCCGTCTCTTTCCCAACCACACCCGCGTGGGTACACGGTGGAGCTCATTTCTGTACGAAAAAGGCAGCCCACATGGTAATTTGGCATGTGTACTAGTTGTCCACTTGGTGGAGGGAGGATCGTCTACCACGGGTGAACAAACAAATTGCGACTTGACGCATTATGTTAAATTAAAAAAAGAGGCAAACCATGTGGAGCCTACCTTAGAGGCAAGGCTCTATACACTGGAGTACTTTTGATGTGTCCCGTCAACTCGCAGAACGAGGAGAAGCTTGCTTAGTACACCATCTCCCCTGCCCACGGGCACGGTGGCTCGTAGGATGAGGTGAAGCTTGCTCCTCCCTCGCCCATGCGCGCGGTGGCTCGCTGGACGAGGAGAAAAATTTACTACTCCCTCCGTTTACTCCTCGTCCCTACTACCTTGGTTATAGAGATTATATCATATTGTTTGGGATATATATGTCCTTAGTAGATTTCAATATGAACTACTAGTACATACTCCAAACACTAATGTATATAGACGTATTTTAGAGTGTACATTCACTCATTTTGCTCTGTATGTAGTAGCACTCTCCCTCGCCCCTCGACCCTCGCCCACGTGGTGGACGTGCAGCAATTCATTCGGTCTCATATAGCCAGAACGATATATACTGCACTACCATTATTGCTCGACATCCCGAAGAGGCGAAGAGCCAATCGCAAGGTTAATATTTTGGAGATGCCAAGCGCAAGGTTATAGGAGAACGAGTAGTAGGTGCCACGTCATTTATAAATAATTTTTTTTCTTCAGTGGCACGTACGCAATATGATAGGTTCATATGGAGAGAAAAGGAAACCGCTCCACTATATACATATTCAGGACGGGCCAGCCTACACGGTTGCTTGCTGGGGTTGCTCTCTTCACACTCTCTCGCACAAAACAACTGTGGCCACATCTCTAACATCCCGGCGGATCACGTCCGCTTGGGGAAGGGGTGGATGCTTAGTGTAGATGCGGTGTCCGTCGCCGACGGCGAAAACCCACTGTCGGCACGTCCCGATCAGTGGTCCCCGCCGTTCTCTCTCACAAAGCCGGTGAGGTTGCCTTCGTCCCTTGCTCACTACCGCGACGTGGGCAGTTGCCGCCTCCCGCCGCCCTCCTCAAGGTCGAGCTATGTCCCTCAGGTACAACTCCCTTTACAGCCGGCTTGCGCCACTGCTCCAGCTGCCCACATCACTCCCTGTGGATATTTCTCTACTTCTTTGCCCCGCACATACCTCATACCTCTACTGGCTTCTACGTACTGTATTTGTAATGAGTTTATGTCTCATCAACTAGTCCTAGTAATCTTATTCTAATCACGCTTCTTCAATTTCTTCGCCACAGGGATGCTCATCTCAATTTTGGTGAAACTGCACAAAATGATCCGATGGTCAAAAGGTTGCAAACTTCATTTATTAGGAAGCTCGAACGTTGCCAGCAAATTGAAGCCTGGTCAGGGTTCACGGTTCAAGGGCTAGGGACTGCATGGATCGTTCCTTTCTTTAGCTGCCTCTGTTCCAAAATAAGTGTCAACTTTAGTAGTAGTACAACTTTGTACTAAAGTTTGCACAAAGTTGAGACACTTATTTTGGAACGGAGGGAGTACATATTTGCTATGATCTGTCAATCATTGAGATGCAATAGCATGCATGTTAGTCTCCTTTGTATTTGATGAAATGTTGCAACGGGCAACCTTGGACACAAGATACATGTAACAGGAGCTGGAAGCTTCATAGCATTGTACAAATTTATCTCGCTGATAAATTACAGTACGTACTAGTACTATACTAGTACTTCCTCCATTCCTAAATATAAGTCTTTGTAGAGATTTCACCATTAAGCACATGCGGATGTATATAGATGCATTTTAAGTGTAGATTCATTCATTTTGTTCTGTATGTAGTTCACCTAGTGGAATCTCTACAAAGACTTATCTACTAGTAATAGCTAGCCCCCACTACTAGGAATTCTCTATCCTCTCCTTGAGCCACATCATCAAAATTGACGTAGCCGTTAGATGAAGTAAATCAGTCATAATAGCCGTCTGATCTAGACGTTGAGAGGCTCAGCACTAAGCCACATGCAAGCATGCAGAAATACCGTGGCACATGCATGTGAGTGGGTTTTAAATCACATCAACATGTCTGCATGCAAGCATGCACCGGTAGCATGCATGTAAGTGAGCTTTTAAGTCCCATTAACATGTCAAAAAGAAAAATATAATCCCATTATGCAGTAGGAGTTGGCTGATCTTTTTTCCTTATGTGGGATGATGTAAATGATGATGGGAGTTTATTTAGTTTGTCTACCACATTTGTCATGTGGTTATAGATTTTTTTTAGTTCTATGAAATCGATAATTTTGCGCAGAGAGATATACCGCTGTTCCGTGGCAATGAGCGGGGACTCATCTAGTAATATTTAGGAACGGAGGGAGTACTATGTGAAGAGTTAGGTGTCGCACGGTGATAGTGTGAGGTGGGCCATATAATCACTGAGCCTGCGTGTTTTCACTGCTCTTGCACTCCTCCGCTGTAAGAATGGAGAAAATTGTAATCTACTACCTCCTTTCGCCGAAAGCGTGGGACATCCAGCAGTCCTACCACCTCAGTAATAAAGACCAATGAGCCGTCAAATCACATAGACCCAGCAGTAAGTTGGACGGACGAAGCAACCATCACTCTTGCGCCAGTGAGAGGTCGCGTCCACTCTGCCTAGGCATGACACCGATTCTTTGAAGCGGCGTTGACCATTTCGGGCGGGAAGCGCGCGCGGGAGGTGGAGGGGCTTTGGGTGGGCCAGGCTGGTCAGGAGCGGGCGTGGCAGCTGTCCGTGTGTCCCTACCGGACACGCCCGGAAACGAGAGGATACACCGACTCTCGCGGCTAAAATCATACACTACACACCATATCTCTGTAGGAGTAGGTCGATCTGTCGCACTCTCTAACACACACACGCACACGCACGCACCTTGGTCCCGTTGCACCTTCTAACATGACTTATTACACCTAGACGGAGGGAGTAGTAAGTATACGAGATACGGTGGCACACTGACTTAAGTCGAATACAAGTGCCCAAAATTTGTGTGCATGTTATAATAAGGATTCACTTAACATAGTACGTGAGCGAACAGAGGGATCAATTGGACAGTGTTCTCGAGCAGTAGCGAGATGTGTGAGGTAATAAGATACACCGCTGGCGCTTTTAATTTTTCTTCTTAATTTGTTTGTTTCACCCTCTGACTGGTGGGACCCAACATACTACGTGGAGAGAGGTAAGGTGACTAAGGCTGCATTATTTGTGCACAACTGTGGATAGTCTTACCACCAAAGCCACATGACACGATTATGATTGAAATCCTAATGACTCCAACACACACAAAAAAACACGGCATGCCTGTCACACGAATGCAGGAATGTATAAAAGGTTATTTTCCTCTCGTTGAACATAACGGGAGGGTTGTGTAGCTGGTTAGCCTGTTCACTCATCAAACTTGAGGTCTCGGGTTCGATAACTACACTTGAGCATAATTTTTGCCAGGAGGATTCTTTGACTGGTCAAAATGTTTTCTAGGGTTTGCACGCTTCACACTCTCTCCAGTATATATATACACGCTGGAGCCTCATCGCTTGTAGTTGCTCTCTTCACACTCTCTCGCCCTCTCCCGCTGGATCCTCAGCGCTTGTAGTTGCTCTCTTCACACTCTCTCGCCCTCTCCAGATCTAAACAAGACTTCGTTGGCCTCTCTCTCCCCTCACTACTGCTCAAAGAGCCGGCAGGATCCGTCCGCCAGGAAGGGAAGGAGGCTAAACGTTGTCGCCGTCGGCGAGGGAGGGAATCCACTACCGGCGCTGCTGTTCACTTTCCCCCTAGTGGCGGCGCGGGAGGGCCTCCGACCCATCTTCGCCGCCGCCATCCCATCGGCCACCGAACCATGCCCCAAGAACCTTAAGGTATATTTTACTTACTCCACATGCATTTCTCTAGCTGCATGTATACCATGAATCTAGGATGTGGTTCAAAGAGGAAAGGAGTGGGGGAAAGTAGTGGGAAAAGTTGTATATTGCATGAATCTAGGACGTGGTTCAAAGAGGAAATGAAGGGGGAAAGTTGTATAGAATGAATCTAGGATGTGGTTCAAAGAGGAAAGGAATGGGGGAAAGTAGTGGGGAAAGTTGTAACGCATAAATCTAGGACGTGGTTCAAAGAGGAAAGGAAGGGGCGAAAGTACTAGTTCAAAAAGGAAAGGAAGGGACAAGGCTGTAGAGTTTGAGCAGGACTAGATTTGCTGCGCTCACATAGGGAAAGGTGTCTAAAGGTAACAAAACTGGGACCAACACAAATATGCTCCTTGGTTGTTTGTTCTTTGTTGCAACAGACTGTGCATGACCATAGTACATCGGTAGATGCACATGGTGCTGGTGCATCCACTATCCCGTGCATCTCATTAGCTGTTGTTAATCTATGGCCCTGTTTGGTTAAAAACTCCCTAGTCCCTACCTGCTTGGTTCCAGGGACTAAACATGGACTAGAGGTTATTAAATGACATGATAAAAGACCATGTTACCCCTAGTAATGAACTAATAGAAACAAGGTGTGATGCGTGGCAGGGGCAACTATTGGAAAAAGTCCCAAAAAGACTCCCTCGGGGTCTTCTTTCTTTAGTCCCAAATGCCCACTTTTAGTCCCTAAAAGTCCCTCCTGTTTGGTATAGATGTGACTGACATGGAGTTTTTTTAGTCCCTACACCAAAATGTCCCTATAAACAAACACCCTCTAATAATGCCGCTGGAAAATTGATGCAATGCCACAGTTAAAAGCAAATTACATGTTTAACGAATTTTATTGTTAATATAATCTCTATGTTAATATTAATCAATGCCACCGTGTGAGAAATGCTACTGTCTTGCTTTCTTTCCCATTTAGATAAGGTAGATGCTTCTTTTTGTTGGCTTCTGTGTCATCCACCGTTATTGACCACTAATTGTTTCCTTTGCACCTCTGTGTAAACAGGGTTATCTACTTCACCTCGTTGCCATTGTGACCTTTTGTTGCACTGCACAAAACACTTTTGTTTTAAGAGTGTTTTGTGCAGTTCAACCAAAATGTCACACCGACAATGTTGCTTGATTGCTTGATCTTAGTGGAACTGCACAAGAGGAGATCTTACTTCCTATCCGTTAAGGCGAATTTGGTTCAAATCTTCTTCTTGTGAATTGTTTGAATTCCGCATCATGAGAGGTCAGTACTAGCCTTCTTTCACATGATTCTGCAGTGTGCTTTCATATGTTGTGCTACTTGTACGATAATGTTGCTTGATTTTAGTGAACTGCACAAATGGAGACAAGACTTCCAATCTGTATGTGCACTGTAATATCCCATTGAGGTAAGACAAGGATATTTTACAACTGCTGGCCTGTATTTTGCCACTTTCATCAGAAAATTAAGTTTAGTACTATACTTGTGCTCCCTAATTGACATGCCAAATCTTACATTGAAGGCGAAGCTTGTCTGTTATTGAACCAAGTGATGATGAGGAAGAACAGGCGGAAGAGAAACAAAAATCAACTCCCGGTGCTGTAATGAAGCACTGGAACTATGATGACACAAGTAATGATATAGTTTTGCATCTTAATTTATTGCTATGGCTGGAACAAGCAATTGTTTTGCCACTGTTTTGATGCCATACGTAATTATCTCTACTTGTGCAAACAGGGACCTTCTTTGAAGATACCATATATTTTAGTGGAACTACACAAGAAGATGTTGGAAACGTTAAACTAATCGAGGAGTATATAGTAAGCATGGCCACCCCCGTAGATAGCAACAGATGGTTCCCGAGAAGTGCTTCATCTATATGCTCTACACAATCAGCCTCCTGACAAAGGTTGGTACTCGCCCACTGATTTCATCCATATGATTGAGCTTTGTCATCTCTATTGGTGTTGTGCTACTGTTTAGATACTGTCATGAAAATGTGGTACTGTCCTTGGGAAGTGCTTCATCTGTGTTGTTTTAAATATTTCCTTTCCTTTTTTCGAGCAAACAAGGATGCTAGCATTTAGTAGTCCTCCTGTATTTGCACAATAGGATCATCTTCCTCTGAAGAAGAATATGGAGTACGTGAAGTGACTAGTTTCGATTATGTCAGGATGAAGAAGCACTGTCTATCTTCTCATCAGAAGGAGCAGTTGAAGGATGGTTACATTACTCCCCACAAGACCAAACTAACTTCAGCTCAGAAGGACTGACAAATCTCCATTTTTTTGCTGTGATGCGCGAGTACAATGTTGTTCTAGGATTCTTTCTGGTGAGTTCCATTTTTCTAAAAGTGTGCTCTACATGGACCATGTATGTGCCTGTTGAAACTGTCAATTCATAGTACAGTTTGCTGTATACTAATCACTTTTTTGTATTTGTGCAAACAGGGGTGCTCAGCTTGATTTCAACGGGAACTGCACAAAATGTTCATGAATACATCCAATCATTCATTTCCACCACAAGAAAGGAGGTGCCCATAAGTTCAAGGCGTTGCAACATATAAGGGCGAAATCATACAAGCTACATGCGAATTTGGTTGATTTTGGTGGAACTGCACCAAAAGAACAGCTGGTTTATCTAGCACGAGTTGCCATGTCAATGTCCGAACTGATGTCAAACCCTGCCCATTCCACAATCGTAGGCATTTGATATTTGGGAATGGGACAACCTTGTCAAATTTTGCTCATTGATTTTAGCAAGATATGCATTTGATATTTTCGAATGGGACCCCCTTTGCTGTCAGCAGCGGCAATCAATTTTTTCTTTATTCTTTAGTTGTGAAGTAAATATTGCCTCTGATATGTGAGTCGCTGAGATGCATAATCATCGATTGTTTTGAATGTTCTCTATGAATTGCCAGGCCTGTGCGTTTGATTGCAATGTACAGAAATGCTAAAAAGCTGCTCAAACTCTTTGTACTCCTTTTGTTCCTTTTTACTTCGCACATTGTGAAAGTGCATACTTTTTGTATAAGATTGGTCAAAGTAGAGATACTTTGACTGTAGACAAAACTTGTATGCAGACTAGAAAGGACCGGAGGGAGTACATGTGAAACTGCTGCAAACGTGGTGATCACCCTAGGAATAATTCTAGTACGTATTGTTTTGCATGTTCATCCAATGCCAGTGATACAGGAATTCGAACTAATCAAAATAAATTCATTCATACACGGTCGGATTTCATATAAACATGCCGGATTTCATTACATTTCATACATTCTTCAACTAAAAAGGGGTGTTTGTGGCCGCATGCATCTCCCAGATGCAGAGGCCGGGGGTCATCCTCCTTTTTGAAAAAAATAAATAAAAAGGGGTGCGCTGGAGGTATAATTAATTAACCGAAGCTACCCACCTGTGTCCCGCTGAGCCGAACAGAAGTTTCAGTGACTTAACTGCAGGTGCAGTTGCGTAAGCCAAGCTAGGCGGGTTGACCATTGACGGCCGGTTAGCTTCTTGGCGGCGATGTGGAGTCGGAGAGCTGTGCTGGAGAAGAACGCTGCTTCTACTTAACTGTTGGTGCAGTTGGCTGACTGACACGTGGTCTGTTGGGCCCACGTGTTAGTCAGCCAACTGCACCAGCAGTTAAGTAGAAGCAGCGTTCTTCTCCAGCACAGCTCTCTGACTCCACATCGCCGCCAAGAAGCTAACCGGCCGTCAATGGCCAACCCGCCTAGCTTGGCTTTAACCGGAGGGTAGCAGCGATGGCCTTACTTGGACCCGAGCGGCGACCTACCGTGTTCTACTCTTCCTTGTTTTATGTGTGGCGCGGCCTCGTTGGCAGCGGGGCGGGGCCTCGGCGGAGCCGGCGATGCCTCTGTCTCGTTGCCGGCGGGCGGTGCCTCAGCGGAGCGGTGGAAATCCTCCCCCACGTTGCTGGCGTGGTGGGGCCTCGGCTGAGCCGGCGATGTCCTCTGCCTCGTTGTTGGTGGGGCGGGGCCTCGGCAGAGCCGGCGGTGTCCTCTGCCTCGTTGTTGGCGCCGTGGGGCCTCGGCGGAGCCGGCGGTGTCCTCTGCCTTGTTGTTGGCACCGCGGGGCGTCGACGGAGCAGGGCGTCATCGACGCCAGCGGAGCGGGGACTCGTCGGAGCCGGCATTGTCCTCTGCCTCGTCCTCGGTCTTGCCAAACAGCGCCTCACCCGCTTCATCGCCCTCTTTGCTAGCCTCTTTGTAGGCGGCCGCAGCCTCCGCCACCCGCATGCGGTACCGCCAACGCTCGAGGCGGCCCTTGCGGGTGGAGCGGTACGAGTTGAGCAGCGACTCCTGCTCCGCCCGCTCCGCGGCGATCTGCTCCTCCGCCTGCAGGTGCTCCTGGAGGAGATGGTGGTTGTAGGCGGCGTCGGCCTGCGCCTCCCGGAACTGCTCCTCACGCATCTGCCTCACCATGTCCATATATTGGACACGGGCCTCGCCGATGGTTATGGTGCAATGCACCAGCGAGGATGGCGCGGAGGAGGGGGTTGGCGCCGGATCGTCGACTACCATGTTCTCCATTGGGACGTCGTCGTCCTCCGGCTGCCAGCCGGTCGGCAGCAATGGCTGCTATCTCCTTGTGGTCCGTCGTCCGCCCGTCCCAAAGAGCGCTGGAGCGCGAGGAAGCCATGGTGGGCAGTAGTGGTGTGGACAGGAGAAAGGCAACGGATGCGGATGACTGCGGCTATGGTCGGCGCAGCAGTTTATATAGCAATGGTGGGCGGGCGGAGGGACGGACATGTGACGCCGGAGTAGCCGCCTCGGCAACCGCGTATCATTAATGTGTGTGGTAGATGGACGGACGGGCGGCACTTGTGTCATTTGAAGGCGGAGCAATCGCCTGCACCGGGAAGTGGGGCGGCCGGCGCTGACTGTTTTGGGCGGAAAGCGCGCGCGGGCGAGGAGATCACTTTACTTGGATATGATGACAATGGGGACCCACCAGGTCCATAGCCTCACGTACGCAAGTGCCTCATTATAGGGTGGGTCTATTATGATAAAACCCTTAAGACCCTTATTCTGCACACCAAAACGCTTAGTCTGCTAACACCTCCTGACCCGCACCTACAGACAAAGGCAACGAATCCACCGGTCACCCCCTACACACGCGCGACTCCCGGCCCCGATCCCCTCCACCTTCGCCCGACACACCCCCACCTACCTCCCATGGCCGGCGTGCCAGCAACCCCCTCCCACCGGCCGCCACCGTGCCTCCACCCCTCTACCTTTCTCCGACCACCACCCCTTGGTGCTGCACCTTCCCCCAACCCCACGCCACACCTTCTACGTCAGCCGCCACCCTCCCCCTCTTTCTCCAGTGCCACCCACGGCAATGGCGAGATCCGCCGCCACCGAGCCCCGGCGTGGCCTCAACCACCAGATCCGGCCACCTCGGCCCCCAGCGCGGCCTCAACCGCCGGATCCGGCCACCATCGGCCCACGATGCGGCATTCAACCACCGGGATTTCGGCCACCGCCGGCCCCCGATGCACCCACGCCTCCCATGCCGATGGGCCCTCCCGTCGATGGATCCGACCCTACAGGCCACGGCGACACCACTGCCGCATGCTCCGGCGAGATCCGCGCAAGCCAGCGCGCTACTTCATCGGTGAGGGCCGCCGCGCTGGCTAGCATCCACCTTCTAGTGGCGCCACTCCCACTCCAGCATCGTCGTCCCCGCCGGGCCCCGCGTCGGCTAGCCACCGGATCCGCGTCGCCGTCCCTGTCGGGCCTCACGTCAGGCTAGCCACCAGATCTGCGTCACCGTCCCTGTCGGGCCCCACGTCAGCTAGCCGCCGGATCCGCCTCGCCGCCCTCCATCAACCACCATCCACCGAATCCGGCGAGGTAGGGGAGGTTACCGGCGACTTTCGCCTCCCCGTTCCGCCACCACCTCCTGATGCGGTGATACGCCTTGGTCCCGACGCAGCTTCTCCTCTTCTCTTGCGTGGATCCACTCAAAACACGCCCAATCCGAGCTCGGCCATCTCTTCCTTCACTGCCGACGTCTTGTAGTTCGCTAATCTGATGCGTGGTGTTTGAATTTTTTTTCCAGGCTTGCAATTCACCAGTTTCCACTAGGAGGACCACGACGACTCTTGATGCAGTCCTCAAGCCTCACCGGTGGTCACCACCACTGCCGCCTGACGCAGCACGACTTTCTTTGCTGTGGGTTGTATGAATTACAGTGCGACTCAGATCGTACCATGCAGTTTGGAGCATGTGAACATGCAGTGCAAAATGGTGCATTTTGGTTTTGAGGAGTTTATGTATAAAAATTACAGGGACTTTATTTGAATGTGTTCAAAAATTGCAGTTTGGAGGATCTGCACATGCAGTGCAGATGTTGCTTTTGTGTTTGTGAATTTTTTTTTGTATAAAGATTTTAGGGACTCATTTGATTGCAGCGAAACATGGTGATGTTCATACATGAGATGCAGTTTCGACCATGTGGACATGCGGTGCAAAAATGGTGTTTTCCGTGTTGCGGCTCATTTCCCTCAACCATGCGGTTCGCTTCTTCGCACGTGTACAACTCGCCAATGTGGAAACCCAAAACTCCAAACAGAAAAAAGAAAGAAGGAAATGCAGTGAAAAAATGGTAGAGAAACAACAAAAAAGTAATGGCGTTCACTTGACCATTTGATGCAGTGCGGTTTTCTAACTGAAGCAGTGCGGTCGGGTGTCTGATGTTGTTCATCCTGTAAGTGAAAAAAATTGTTACAGGAGCAAAAAAGGTAATGCGGTTCACTTCTTGATAGTGTTGTGGTTCATTTACACCCGATGTGAAGTGCACTCTACTTTCTCGTCCTTGAAAAAATTATGTTTGAATAAAATAAACCATGCAGTTCTCTTACCCGTGTGATGCAGTGCGGTTTTTCGTCCGTTGCACTGCGGTTTTCAGTCGGATGAAGTACCCACGTCAATTTGGGTGTCGCGAAAAACAGAGTGTCCGCTTTTCGGTAAAATTGAAACTGCTCTTAAATCGTAAGGAATTAGAGAGAGTGTTCGACATGAAAGAGTTGCGTCTCGTCGATATCTTTACAACGGCGTATCGTTTGAATCATTCCGACCAGCGGTTTGCAAAAATTTCATGAAAAAACAGCCGCTGCCACTCGTCATCCGCCGCACAATTTTCAAAATTAACTTAAAACCGTAAGGAATCTCAAAACCATTCCTACATATGAAAGTTGCGCCTCGTTCGTAGATTTCCAACGGCGTATCACACGCCTCGTTTCGACAAACGGTTAAAAAACTAGAGTGAGAACAGTACCGAAAATTTGAAAAAATTTGAAAAACAGAATTCCGCGATTTAGTAAATTTGAAACTGCTCTTAAACCGTAATGAATTAGAGAAAGATTTATATACGAAAAAGATGCGCCTCGACGATATCTATCCAACGGCGTATCATTTGCTTCATTCCGACAAGCAGTTTAGAAAAAAACGCGAAAAAACGCTCGTTGCCACTCGTCATCCGCCGCACTATTTTCAAAACTGCTCTTAAACCGTGTGGAATCTCGAAAAGTGTTCAACATGTCGAAGTTGCGCCTAATCCATAGCTTTTCAATGGTATATTACACGCCTCATTCCGATAAACGGTTAAAAAATTAGAGCGAAAACAGTACCGAAAAAACACCGCGTGCAGTGTTTTTCGACACGAAGTTCACTAGTCTCTATTGCAGTGCTCGTCGTAAAAATGATGCAGTGCGCTTTTGTTGAGCGTGCAGTGCCGAAGTGGTGTGCAGAATAGTTATTCTGCTAATATTAGCAAAATAGACCGTCTGTGTATATATATATATATATATATATATATATATATATATATATATATCCCTAATAATAAACCAAATAGTGTTTCTGGTCGTACGTCATTAGAATTACCCCCAAAGTTGATACAAATTACCCACCATGCCACCCATAACTGAACAAAACGGTTCGGTTTTCTCAAAATCCCGTTGAATTTGGTTCTTATAGGGAAATATCCTCATAAAACAAAACCGAAGGCATAGCGTAGTGGCTAAAGCCCTGGTCCTCCAGGTAGGAGACTTGTGTTCAATCCCAAGTTCCACCACATTTTCTCTCTTTTTTGCGAACCCTCCCCCCTCTCCCCCGTGTTAATGGGCCGGCCCATGCCTCTGTTTCTTTTTTAGTTTGCGGTTTGCTTATACATTTCTCATTTCTGTTTTGTGTTTTTCCTTCTATAAATTAATTATTAGGGATTTCCAAAAATTCAAAAGGTTGCGAGTTTTTTTTACGAAATATAAAACGTTTGTAAATTCAAAAAATGTTCGGGAAAGCATAAAATGTTCGTGATTTTAAAAAAGTCATGTTTTTCATTTCGTTTTTTGCCTTTTTTCTCATTATGTTTTTGTTTTTGTTTTCTCGTCTTTAAATTAATTCGGGATTTCAAAATTTAAAAGGTTGTGAGTTTTGATTTTTTTTGAGAAATCATAAAATTTCCATGAATTCTGAAAATGGTCGGGAAATCAAAACGTTTGCAATTTTTTAAAAAATTGTTTGCATACCATGAAAAAATCTCGATTTCAAAAAATATGTTCACGAAATAAAATAATGTTCATTATTCTTAGAAAATCCTTGTGTATTCAACACGCTTTCGAGAATTGGAAAAAATGACCATGAAATTTTAGAAAAGGATCACAAAAATCAAACAAATCCACTGAAACAGGTACATAAATAACGAATAAAACAAACCATCGCTTACATATAAACATTTTGAGCGGATCTAGAGAGGTTGTTTTATTATTTATTTAGTCCATCGCACATCGGGTAAAAAAGGTTTCTGTGTTCTTTACAACATTGAGCCCAAAAAAATTGACACATTTTCCAAGGGTTAGTTTTTGTAAGCTATATGAAATGACTACATGTCTAATTTACTTTCGTACATATCTATGTTTATTGTGGTACTATAGTTTTACTGGTCATGAAAAACACCATGACGCTAGGTCAAGGTGAGACACATCATTCATCGATCTACCTTAGGCAGGGTCTATCAATACAGCCTCAGCCAAAAAACATTTCGTCGTGACGCCTTAGGAAATAAAGTCGTCATGAGACCATCACATTTTAAGTTTTTGAAATGACTATTTAAAGTCTCTTATCTCATCATGACATGATTTTGACGTACTTTATGAAGTGACATTTTAAAAGTCTGTATCTCATCCTGACATAATTTGCATAATCTTATTCTTTTTCTCCTGTGGCAACGCACGGGCCTATTTGCTAGTATATATATATAACTATAATTTATTTTACTTCCTCCTGGTTTCCTGACATCACGGTCCCACACCATTGTCTACCTATGTACTCCCTCGTTTCCGGTTTATAGGGCTTATCTCAAAATTTTAGTTTTTGCATTTTATAAGGCTCAATTTGGTTGTTTTCCATCACATGTTCAGATTCCAAGGTGCATTAAATCATTGCATGCAAGTATTAAGAGAAAATTGACCAATGCATGTACTTTATGCATGCATGCATTGCAATTAATGCATTGATAAACATAATTTTTTGAGGATAACAACAGCATTAATTACGTGCTTTTGCAAAACTAGAAAAAGTATTCCACCACTCGCCATCTACCTTGATTGGTGAGATTTTTGAATTGAGCATTATAAACCGGAAAGGAGGGAGTAGTAAATAAACGAGAGAATTGCACAAGAAGCGGCCGACAGCTGGGACCAAGTAGCTCGAGCACTATTTGTGTTTTTGAGGTGTGAGCACTGCAGAGTTTTTCGATGTTTACCCCAGATATTAATTTTTCTCCTCTGAACAATAACGAAAACATTGCTGCAGGTATTAACTGGGCGGGCTGCGGTCCGTCTAGCCCAGGCCAGGTATCCAGCCCAGATATTAATTTTTTTCAAGCTGAAAATGGCTAGCCCAGCTATACTTTTTTTAGGAATACCCAGGCAAGGTCAAGTTGTTATTCTCCGCCCCGCTGGGCTGTAAATCCTTCCTAGGAGGGATGCATTAGGCTTAACAAGAAAATGGGCTTTAAGAAATAATAAATGGGATGTAATTATAAAAAACTGGGTAGTAACTATAAAAAAATGCACCAAACAGTGATTACTTTATAAAATATTATTTTTGAAATACTAAAATTTTTAATTTCATTAATTTTTGCGAGCGGAATGTCTTGTTGGATTTTTACACAATATAAATTTATATTGAAATTGTATTTAATCTGACTAAAATTTCGGGATAAAAATATTCGGATCCCATCAAAATGTGGGAAATTTTATTGAATTATGTTTTGAACGGTTGGTTGAAATGGGCTGTACTTTTAACAAACTGTAAATGGGCTGTAGTAAATTCCATTAGAATTCAAAAATGGGCTACACATTCTTACAAATCTCAAATAGGCTATAAGTTCTCTGCCACACCCTTCTGGCCTTACTAAGTTGACGCGTCCCCTAAAAAAACAGAGTTGACGGGTATGCAAGGCTTTGTCAACTTATAGTCAACACACGGTTCTAGCAGCAGTGGCCGTTGGATGTCCATCCAACAGATGTCGTGCTTCTTCTTCAATCTCGGATATTCTAGCTTCACCCGCCCAAAAAATGATTCATCCCCCTGACATCTGGGGCGCACCATTTCGGAAGCTGACCTGTGGGCCTACTAAGTTGACGTACCAAGGGCTTTGTCAACTTAGTCAATATAAACGATTCTAGCTGCAGTGACCGTTCGATGTCCATCCAACAGGCGTCGTGCTTCTTCAACCTCTGGTCATCTTGCTCCAACCGCCCAAAGCAGCGCCGGTCGTGCTGCCTGCTCCTGCCTCCCGTGGCCGGCTGTGCTACCGCGGAGGCCTCACCGTCCCCTACTACTCCCACCGCTGGCTAGGCCATCCCTCCACTCACCCACTGACCCACACCCCCTATTATTCTGCGGCGATGGCAGCGTAGCCGAACCAGTGAACCCTCGTACTCCTCTCCGCGTGTGCATCCACTGCCGCGTCTTCCCCAGCTCCGTGTCGTCCGCTTCCTAGGCCTCGCCGTCGTCCACCGCCGTGGTGCTCTCGGCGCGGCATGGTCAACGTGGTCAAGGAACGACTTCCATCGGACGTGGACTGTACGTGGAGAGGCTGATAGCTGGGTCCACGGCAGCCGCAAGGAAGTGCCTCCTTATTACGCGCAAAATAATTATTCCTCCACCTGACAGTGGGGACCCACCGGACGGGCCACCGTATTTCATGAAAAAAATGATTCGCCCCCTGACTGCTGGGACCCACGAGCTACATCTTCGCACTAAAGGAAGTGCGTCCGGGAAAAAAACGATTCGCCCCCCTGACTGCTGGGACCCACTAGCTACATCTTCGCACGCAAGGAAGTGCGTCTGGAAAAAAATGATTCACCCCCCGACTGCTGGGACCCACCAGCTACACCTTCGCACGCAAGGAAGTGTGTCCGGGCAAAAAAACGATTCGCCCCCCTGACTGCTGGGACCCAGCAGCTACACCTTCGCACGCAAGGAAGTGCGTCCGGGCAAAAAAAAACGATTCGCCCCCTGACTGTTGGGACCCAGCAGCTACACCTTCGCATGCAAGGAAGTGCGTCCGGGCAAAACAAATGATTCGCCCCCCCTGACTGCTGGGACCCAGCAGCTACACCTTTGACCGCAAGGAAGTGCGTCCGGGCAAAAAAAACGATTCGCCCCCCTGACTACTGGGACCCACCAGCTACATCTTCGCAGGCAAGGAAGTGCCTGACAGTCGGGACCCACCTGGTCGAAGCATACGTAGCGTTGTCATCCTGGTCGCGAATGTGTACGTACATACTGGTCGATGTAGAGGCGCGCACGTGTCGTAGTAGAGGCGCGCACGTGTCGTAGTAGAGGCGCGCACGTAGCATGTACATGTACGTACAGCGGCCAGGGTGCAAGAAAGAAAATACGGTCACGTATGTGTACATACGGGCGGGGTCTCGAACGCCTAGTCGCGCATAACGCAAAACGGAGGAAACGGACCTCCTACGGTCGAAACGGGAGTCCTGTTGATCGGGAGGGGTGTGGCGTACCGCAAAACGGAGGAAACGGACCTCCTACGGTCGAAACGAGGGGCCTGTTGATCGGGAGGGGTGTGGCGTACCGCAAAACGGACGAAACGGACCTCCTACGGTCGAAACGGGGGTCCTGTTGATCGAGAGGGGTGTGGCGTACCGCAAAACGGACGAAACGGACTTGTGTTGGAGCGCTACGGTCGAAACGGGGGGGGGGGGGGGGGGGGGGGGGGGGGTTGGCGTACCGCAAAACGGGACTCCTCGGGATAATGTTCATCTCCACCGTCGACCTCCTCCAGCCTCCACGGGCTACCGTCAACCTCCTCCAGCCTCCACGGGCTCCTGTTCATCCAGCCTCCACCGCGCGCTACTCCACCGGCTACTGTTCAACCACCCCTCCATGGGCACCCCTCCATCGTCTACTGTTCATCCAACCCTCCACACCACGGGGTCCTGTTCAACCACCCCTCCACGGCCACCCCTCCACCGTCTACTGTTCATCCAGCCCTCCACACCATGGGTTCCTGTTCATCCAGAGGCAAGGCCACCACTCACTATTCATCCAACCCCCCCCCCCCCCTGCAACGCTCACTGTTCATCCAATCGATTGGCTTCAGTTAGCAGCAGTAGCGAAGGAATCGCTCCATTGGGTTCAGTTAACAGCCATCGATCGATCCCTCGGGTTCAGTAACGCGTAGCCTGTAGTGCAATCACTCGGGTTCAGTTAGAGCCCAATGCCTCGCTCGGGTTCAGTTAGAGCCAACGCCTCGCACACATGCGCGTACGTACGAGAGAAATGCGCATCACTCCGCCCCCGACCTCCCACCGTAACTGGCAACTCCCCGAAATTTTCCTCGACCTCGCTTCTACCACAGTTTTTTCCGTCATGGACGGCCCAAAGAATGTCATGCAGCTGCGTCTCCGGCCCGCCCAGGACGAAAAGCCCATTTTTTGTCATAGAAGTAGGATCCCACCACATCTATGATGATACCGGGTTTTGTCACAATTATCGTCATAGAAGTGTCATATGTATGACAGAAAAAAAATTCGTTCGGCCCAAAATGTCAAGGATGTGTCTTTTATTTGTAGTGCTTGGGAGACTTCAGCGTGACGAAGCAGAAGTACACGCGGTGGCCTTGCTCTCGAGTTCTCGCGAGACTTGTGCCCGCGCCATGGAAGAGTCGAGGCAGCCAACCGCTGCCGCGAGGCAACCGAGGAGCGGGAGCAAGAGTTTCTGTCTTCAAATGCGGCCCTTGAACGCGAAGTTGAGGAGCGCAGCGCCCTTCTGATCTCTTCGCCTGGCGAGGTGGCCTATGCCGAGGCGGAGCTCCTGAGGCGCCACGAAGACTTGACGTTGGAGGCCATGGAGCACGGCATGGCGTCGGAGAGGCTGGAGGTGAGGGAGCGCCAGGCTGCCGCGGCTGAGCACGTTGTAGCCGCCTGAGAGACCCGGGTCCAGGTGGAGGTGGAGGAGAGGGCGGCGAAGGCGCATGCTGAGTTGGCTGAGAGGCATCGCCTAGATCTAGAGCTGCTCGAGGCCGAGCTTGAGGGGCAGACCTCTGTCCTGAAGGCTAAGCTGCAGTCTGCAAAGCAGCGTTGGAGCGCTGCCCGAGGAGCCCTGACTTCCTCTGAATCTGCCTTGAATTCTGCCCGTGCCGAGATATCCTCTCTCCGGAACCAAGTCGAAGACACTGCCTCCCTCCTGAAGAAGGCTTCGAGTGAAAAGAGTCGCCGCCTGACATTGGAACGCGAGCACGGCTCCATGCTCCAAGGCTTGCGTGTCAGAGCCAACAATGCCTTGGGGGCTATTTGCGACGACAGTGCTCCTCACCCCCACGAGAGCGACTACGCCAGCCATCTCAACTTCTTCACTGATATCGTGACCCACCTGAAAGATCAGGCCGCGAAGGCTCACCAGCTTGTTGAGGATAGGAGCCGGTGCCTCCTCGGGCGTGCACTCTCGTGCATCTTGAGCAACCTCCAGAACCACGATTCCCACTTTGATTTTAGCACCGTGCTATCCCCCATGCCTGCGGCCACCCAAGACAAGCTCGCCAAGTGGGTGGATGGCCATGTGGATGCCTTGGTGAAGGAGCTGACTCCTGAGGACGACACGGCTGTGCTCGCGGCCGAAAAAGCTAGCACGGGTGGCGATGACGAGGAGGATGGCAGCCACGACGCAAGCAGTGCGGATGGGAGTGACGAAGAAGGCGCCTCCAACTAGGCCCGTGTTTCTTTTTGCTTTGACATGTATGACGAAAACTTGAATGCATTCTTGTGAGAGCATTTTGAATAGGGGGTGCCCCTTATGATGTGTGAGATTGTGAAATGCTTTTGAAGTAGCACCCAGAGTGGGGCCCCGTAGGGCTGCGGGCCGCTGAGCGAGGTAGTTGTTTTATGACTTATCTTTGGTTTCGTGGGTCTCGAGTGAGGCCTGGTGTTGTGGCGGCGCTCCTTCTCCTGAGGCGAGCCTGTCGTGGGCTCGCGAGGTTCAGTGCCTCCCGAGGGGCCTGCTGGCCTGCCGTAGAGTGCCTCGTGAGGAGCCAACTGCCAGACCATGGCGAGGTGGGCGCGCGGGGTGGCCACACCCTTGAGCCCCCCAGGGGGCGATCGGCACCAGCACGTGCACCGTACCCAGCCCCCGCTCGCGAGGTGCTTGAGGGCAGGGAAACAGTCACGAGCTCCAAAAAGAATGCAAGAACTGAAGGCAAGAGAGCGACGCAAAACGAGAAAAATCCGCCCATTTTTATAAACACACGAAAGTCAAACTACTTCAAGAAGTCATCGAGCAGGTAAAGAAAAGAGGCAAAAGCAAATGGCCGCGTCCGGTGCCTAGCTAGTCTTCAAGTCTTCTCACCAGCGTGGAGCTAAGTGCTTCCACTGGCTGGGCATAGTCATTGGGGACAGTGTCGACGGCCAGCGCAGAGCATGGTGCTTCCACTAGGATGTGGGCGGGAGCCCCTGTGAGGCCCCAGGGCGGCACTCAGGAGACTCCGAGGCGTGTACAGCCCCACTCATTATTATGTGAGAGTGTCACGAGCGGAGACCTTCTCAGGCCGGAGCCTTGCTTCATGTCGCCCAATGAGGACCCCGCCGTGCGCCACCCCTGACCACCGTTGGGGAGACCGGAAACCAGGACAAGAGCAAGGGGCCAGAGGGACACTGGCGGAGTCCTCGGCGATCCTAGGCCCCCCACCTGGAAGAAGGGCTCGCCGGCACCTTCCCCGGCAGGGAACCTACCTCCAAGCAGGGCCCTGCTTCGTGCAGCGCGAGGAGGTCCCTGCCACCGGGCTTCCCCTGCACTGCTCCCAACGTCCTTCGCGCTCCTGCGGGGGATCCATCGTCCTGAGAGTCCTGGTGGCAGCTGCACCCTGGTTCACCTACGATTCATGGTCAGCGTAAGCATGCCCCTGCAGCGTTAGCTGAACCCAAAGGTTGTCGCCGTTAGAGATGTTAGTTGGGCTTGGTGGCGGCTCGAAGGAGAGCTCGGCCTCGTGTATATCCAGCGCCTAGCCTGGCGTGGGGGGTCAGCTGGGGCCCTCTCCTAGCGCGTGCCTTGGATCCATCACAACGGGGACGTAGGCTTCCGGGCTAGCCGCACCAGCAGCGCCGCTTGGCTACCTCACGTTCCCTCCTTCTTCAGTCACCCTCTGGTCATGTCGGCCAGGGGCCGATACTCCAGTGTTGCCCCTGGTGATGTCGCCTGGAGCAGCCCCGCGCTGTGGTGGTACGTTCGGAGGGGTGCGGGCTGCTCCACGGGGCTGGTCGGCGCCGAGAGGCTCTCCAAGGGCCCTAGGAGGGGGCGCGCGGTTGTGTCGGGGATGAGCGTGCGCCCCCACCACCGCATGCGACATGGGAAGGGTGCAGAACGGCACCGCCCCCCTGCACGCCGCATCCAGCAGATCGGCGACCCGTTCCAGCAGGGCATCGCGGCCACTTTCCAGCAGCTTGCACTCTCAGGCCATGATGACCACTGCTAGCATGTTTGCTTGTTCCCTGCGCGTGTGTGGAGCGGTTGCTACAGCATAGTTTGCAGATCCGCGGTGGCGCAACGCCAGTGGAGAAGGTTGCGCCGCACGCCCCCCACGGTCGGTCGCCCCCGGTGGAGTGCGGGCCGCGAGCAGAGCGGAGTGGAGGTCTTCCTCGTCGGCGGGCGCAGTCGAAGAGGCCTGGACGACCCAGTGCTCAACATGCACCCTTGGGGCGTCGGCCATGGCGTCGGCGGAGCAGCGGAGAACTGGTCGACGGAAGAGAAGATCCGACGCACCCCTACCTGGTGCGCCAAATGTCGGATTAAGGTATCCGCAAACCCTTGAGGGGTTCAAACTCTGGGGTGCGTGCGGAGATCTCAACCTACCTAGCCTGCCTACTGGCGATCCTCCTCAGTCTTGCGCGACAAGCTCAACGAGACAAAGAGACACAGTAGTTTATCCTGGTTCGGGCCACCTTGTGGTGTAATACCCTACGCCGGCATTTTGGTGGATTGCCTCAGTTGGCTGAGGATGAACTGGTATAGTGGATGAACTGGCCTCAGGAGGTGAGGTGTTCTTGAGCTCGAGGGAGCTGGTGTGGTGTGAGCTAGTTATACTTGTCCCTCTCTATTGTGGTGGCTAGTCCTATTTACAGTGGCCTTGGTCCTCTTCCCAAATGTTGGCGGGAAGGGATCCCACAACAGCCGGATTTGAAAGGGGACAGGTAGTACAACTTATCCTGACAAAAGTAGTCTTCGCCTGTGAAAAGCCTCTGGTCGTGACGCTGCGGTGGGCTCGTCGATGACCTCCGTCCTGTCGTCCTAGCGGTCTTGGTCTCGTTGCACCAGAATGGAAACCTTTGGTTGATTCCAAGGGACTCCGCGCCTGTAGCTTGCCTCCTTTGCACCGAAGAGGACACCTGCGCTCTGCGCCTGCCTGGCGCCTGCCTGGCCTTGGTCATCATGGCTCACGCAGCTGAGCCTCGTGAGGTAAACCTTGCATAGAACTCTCCGCCCCTCGAGAGCCAGCCTGAGGAGGCCGGTCCCCTCGGGGGTCTTGGTGCCATTCGCCTCGCGAGGGTCTTGAGTTGTTGATGCTGAAGCTGGGCCGTACCAAGTGGTCGATGGAACCACATGGTGGGCCGTAGGCAAGCAGGGCTGGATACCCCCATATCCAGGACACCGATAGTGCCGCGAGGGACGAATACGGAGGTGGACGATATCGCCAAGAGAGCCTCCCGAAGGCTCCCCCAGGAGCCGGGAGTGTTTGAGGAGCGGCTCTTCAAGCCATCTGCGGCTCCCCCCACCACGTCTCCAGCATCGCCTCAGGAGGACCTGCCTCAGGCGCCTGTAACTGGTGCCCCAGCATGCGTCCATCCCATAGGGGCCCGCCTGCTGCTTGCGCTCGAGCCTCAGGAGGAGTGCTGGACTAAAGAGTTCATGGCGTACCTGCTTCAAGGGACCTTGCCAGAGAAGCAGGAGGATGCCGAGCGCGTGTCTCATCAAGCCGCCGCGTACGGCATCCAGGACGGTGAGTTATATCGCAAGAGGCCCAATGATGTTTCGTTGCAATGCATCTCCAGGGAGGAGGGACTGGAGCTGCTAGTGGACATACATGGTGGGGACTGTGGGCACCATTCCTCGTCACGCACTTTGGTGGGCAAGGCGTTCTGCAGTGGCTTTTACTGGCCCACCGCGCTCAACGATGCCGTAGAGCTGGTGCATTCCTGTGAAGCATGCTAGTTCCACGCCAAGCAAATTCACCAGCCTGCACAGGGCCTCCATACAATACCGCTCACATGGCTGTTCGCGGTCTGGGGGCTGGACATCTTGGGGTCCTTCCCTCGAGCGCCAGGGGGCTACCGATACCTCTACATCGCCATCGACAAATTCACCAAATGGGCGAAGGTAGAAGCCGTTCGCACCATCCCAGCTGGATCGGCAGTCAAGTTCATCATGGGCATCGTGAGTTGGTTTGGGGTTCCTAACCGCATCATCACCGACAACGGCTCGCAATTCACTAGCAACCATTTCAAAACATACTGCGCTAACCTTAGAATGCAGTATGCTACGCCTCAGTGGCACATCCTCGGAGCAGCAGCCAAGCCAAGCGGGCCAATGCCGAAGTCCTGAGGGGCCTCAAGACAAGAACCTTCAAGAAGAAGCTCGAGGCCTACGGCAGGGGCTGGCTCAACGATCTACAGTCCGTGTTGTGGTCCATCTGCACCACTGCGACCAAGCCAACGGGAGAAACGTCGTTCTTCCTCATCTATAGAGCAGAAGCGGTTCTCCCACACAAGGTCAAGCATCGCTCCACGCGGGTCCTGGCCTTCGACAAGGCGCGTCAAGACGCCACGCGGGGGATGGATCTTGTGCTGGGGGAGGAATGCCGCCGTCAAGCCTCGCTCCGGGCGGCAAGATACCAGCAGGCGTTGTGGCAGTATCACTGCCGAGCGTCCACTCCAGGACGTTGGAGGTGGGCGACCTCGTCCTGAGGCGGGTGCTCTCCAAGGAAGGACTGCACAAGCTCTCTGCCATGTGGGAGGGCCTGTTTAGGATCGCCCGTGTCTCTAGGCCTGCCGCCGTGCGCCTGGAGACACAGGACGGGGTCCCCATCTATAACGCCTGGAACATCCAGCACCTCCGGAAGTTCTACCCCTGAAGAAAGGCTCCGACCTGTGAAGCAACGCTCCGGCCTATGAAGGTCTCCCCTCGTGACCCTCTCATGTAATAATGAGTGGGGTTGTACATGCCCCGAAGTCTCCTGAGAGTCGCCCTGGGGCCTCATGGGGGCTCCCTCCCACGTCTTAGTGGTAGCACTTAGTTCCACGCTGGTGAGAAGACTACATTAGGTGTCGGGCGCGGCTGTTCATTTTCTTTCCGAAGTTGCTTGCTGTTTTTTAGTAATCTTTCAATGGATTTGGTGCTTTCGTGTTTTAGTTTGCCGAGCAAGTTTCTTCTCCTCCCGCTCCTTTGTTTTTGGCCTGAGGACAGGAGAGAGGTGGCAGTTGCCCGTCACTCTCCCTCGCGCGCCTCATGCGTGGGGGCTAGGCAGGTGTGTGTACCTTGGGCCTATCCTCGTGCGCGCACACCACGCCGAACCCCGCTGCCCTAGTGCTTCGACCTTGTCCTCGCGAGGAGCCCTCGATCAAGCCCATAGGCATCAGCACCCCTCATATCTGTGTCCCCCGGGCAGCGCGACGCTGTGCATTAAGTCAGAGCTAATCTATGGCAGGGGGCTCACTTAAGGAGGAGTGAGATGCTCGTCAGGTTTCCTTTTTCTCTAAAAAGCAGCCCTGCAGCGGTTCCACGGCGGCTCCCGAGACCCCCAGGCATCTCTCGAGGTCGGTGACCTCCAGCTCCCTAGGAAGGGGGGCTCGTTGAGCGCGAGAAGCCAAGTCCTCGCGAGGAGGAAAGCTGCTACGCACATATCAAGCTAAGTTTTCCTATCCTGGCTTACTCAAAGCGCAAATACTATAGCACTGCATCAAGATAGCAAACATAGCATAGAGGGCATAATTGGCATAGTTCATTACACGCCCCGGCGGGGTACACCATCTTTTTTTCGAATTACAAGAGAAAGGAAAGGCTAAACAAAGAAGACCCAAGGGCGTACGAACCCGACACCAGCGCCGCATCCTCAAGAAGTGCCTCATGGTGGCCCGGTGCTCCAGCAGTTCCCCCATGGGCGACCTGGGGCTGCAGCCAGTCTTGAGTCCAAGTTTGGTGGCCCCCAGATCATGTCGGACTCCTCTCCAGCTTCACTGGAGCGCTGCGACGAGATGAACCACTGCCATCCTCGACCCGAGCGCAACGGCGTGGGGGGCGGTCGTAGCCACCACTGCTTGAGCTATCGTCCGAGGAAGAGCCGTTGTCGCGAGAAGAAGAACGCGCACCACCAGGGCCAAGCTCACCTTCGCCACCCTCGTCGTCGCTACCGTCTCCGGGCAGCACCCCACGCGGAGGCCGTCCTCCCTGAACACCCTCACATAGAGGGTCTCCAGGCCGTCATACTTGAAGTGGAGGGTGCACCTTCCGCCCAGGCCTCGCGCGCGGGCAAATGTCTGCCCGCCGCGGGTCAGGACCACGCTGCTAGAGGCGGCGACCTCAGTCCTGACCCACGAAGCTCTGCTGCTGCAGCCGTCAGCCTGCAGCCAGAGACCATCGAGCCCCGAGGATGGAAGCTCGCCGGAGAAGAAACGCGGAAGCCAGAGCGAGGTGTCGATCGGGCTCTCCGACCACACCACGAACTCGGGGAGCACGTCCAACGAGGAGAAGCGTGGCCGAGGAGGGTGCATGATCATGGCGCGCCTCCCCTCGTCATGGGCACTGCTCCGAAGCCGGTGGCCCTCGCCGCGAGAAGAGGTGCCATCGCAGGCACCAAGAGAAATGCCAGCTCTGGGGGGGGGCGCCCGCGCCCCCTGGGGGCCGCTACGGGGGCAGCAAGGTGCTTACGGGGACGGTTGCGGCCTCTCTTGGGAGGTGGAGAGGCTGGTCCCTCCTTGGAAGCTTTCCCCTTCTCGGCCGCCGAAAACCTCCTCGACGACGCCATGGAAGCAAGATGAAGAAGGAGAAGAAGTGGGCGGCAGGAAGGCAAAGGAGAGATGAGCGGGGGGGCTCTGCCCCTCCCCCGCATTTATAGCCAAGGAAGGCCAGCCGCCAGCCTTCACGACCTCACGCCATGATGATCTTCTGCATGCCACATCATTCCGTAAAGTCGAACAGTTGCCGAGGCAGCATGGGGAAGTGGAGATGCCCATGTCCCATCAATCGCCACGCGTCATCAAGGCCGTAGGCGGTTAGGGCCCGCGGTCCTTCTCACTTGCCCTTTGTCTTTGCCTGGAAACCAAGTCTGAGCGCGCCTTGGGCCCGGGGGCTACTATCGGCGTTCTGGATATGGGGGTATCCAGATTTGCCGGCTTGCGGCCCACCACGTGGCTCCATCGACGGCCTGGTACGGCCCAGCTTCGACATCAACAGCTTGAGACCCTCACGAGGGGCCAAGCCTCGCGAGGAGGACGACGCCAAGACCCCCTAGGGGATCGGCCTCTTCAGGCTGGCTCCCGAGGGGCGGGGAGTTCTATGCAAGGTGCACCTCACGAGGCTTAGCTGACGTGAGCTATGACGACCAAGGCCAGGCGGGCGCCAGCAGGCGCAGAGCGCCAGTGTCCTCTTCGGTGCAAGGGAGGCAAGCCACAGACGCGGAGTCCCTAGGAATCAGCCAAAGGTTTCCATTCTGGTGCAAAAAGACCAAGACCACCAGGACGGCAGGATGGAGGTCATCACCGAGCCCACTACAGCGTCACGACCAGGGGCTTTTTGAAAGCGAAGACCACTTTTGTCACGATAAGCTGTACTACTTGTCCCCTTCAAAATCCGGTCGTTGTGGGATCCCTTCCCGCCAACATTTGGGAAGAGGACCAAGGCCATTATAAATAGGACTTAGCCACCACCATTGAGGGGATCCATTCTCACTCGACCACCTCACCAGCTCTCTTGAGCTCAAGAACACCTCACCTCCTGAGGCCAGTTCATCCACTATACTAGTTCATCCTCATCCCTTCAAGGTAATCCACCAAAACGCTGGAGTAGGGTATTACACCGCAAGGTGGCCCAAACCAGGATAAACTGCCGTGTCTCTTTGTCTCTTCGAGCTCGACGCGCTAGGCTTAGGAGGATCGCGAGTAGGAAAGCTGGGTAGGTTGAGATCTCCACACGCACCCGCAGAGTTCGAACCTTTCAAGGGTTTTCGGAACCCGTAATCCGACAAAAACAGAAATCAAACCCAAAATGAAATATCTCAATTCAATGAAATAGCTCGTTCACCAGGTCAAAATAGTGAACTAAATCCAAAATTGAACACCTCAATCGAGTAGCATGTTGTACAGTATTATAGTACTCCATGAACATGTTGAAAGTCAAATTAATGAATTCGTTTGATATACGCATATCTCCGTTCATGTGTGGATTGCAGACAACATGTTCTCCAATTTAAATATTTGAATGCAAGTTTATATCGAAACATGGTTTATATCAGTCTTTGATGCATAAAACGCGACCTCCCCCTCTCCCGGACTCCTGCTCTCTCTCTCTCTCTCTCTCTCTCTCCGACAATCTTCAATTCTGTCGCACGCATCCAACACACAAACCTTGTTGGTCCCTCTCCATCTCTCTCTCTCTCTCTTTGTGTGTGTGGGGGGGGGTCTTTGTAGTTCGCATGCATATATACTCCATCTATAGGTCTTTCTCGCACACTATGTATGATTCTCTAGTCCAAACTAGATATCTTGGGTGCACTCATCATACGCACACAAATTCCTTTGCTCGTTGCCCGTAACTCTCTCACGCACCACTCTGTCGTCTTGGAGCTCTTCCCTCTCTCTCTCTCAAACTCTCCATCTACCTAGGTCACACATACACATGCATATCTCACTCGCACTCGATAGACCCATCTAAAACTCTATCTCTCCCTCGTTCTCTCTCCATCTCACACGCACACACACAATCTCATGCCTAGCTACCCAAGTATGATGGTCTCTCACTCAATTGTAGGCACACGCAGTCCCCCATATATGTATATGACTAGCTAATCTTAGTCTCCATCACAAACATGTGCATGGTCTATCTCGATTTCTCTCAGGGCATCTTTCTATCACGCACGCACCTCCCTCAATCTCCCATCCATATAGTCCCCTCACGATCTCGAGGGGATCTCTCTATCACAAACACACCCTCTCTCCCTCCCCCATGCGTCCATGTTCTCCATGTGTCCCTCTCGACCTTTGTTCCTTCTTGGCCAGACCTCTATTGGACATGTGCTATAGGGGTGTCTCTCTCCGTTGCAAACAATCACGCACTAGCTATCTTCGTGTATCTCCTCACCTCGCTTTTCTTTCTCGAAGATGCATGCGTGATACGTTTGCATAAGAAACGGAAAAACACACACTCTCTCTAATTTATCATTTATTGTCACTTACTCTTTCACACACATACTCTTTTTGCACACTCACTCATTCTCCTTCACACACACTTGATCTCTCTCGACTTAGGCACTCTCTTCGGTCCATCGCATATAGATTTATTGAAAAGTCAAACATCACAAAGTTTGACCATGTACGTGGAGAAAAACATTTACATCTAGAACGGCAAACATATACCATTAGATTCACCATGATATGTAGTTTCGTATGATGTATCTTTGGTATTGTAGATACGAATAACTTTTGCATAAACCTGATCAAAGTTTCCAAAGTTTGACTTCTAAAAAATTTACATGCGCTGCATTATCGAGTAGATGGAATATCTCTTTCCCCCTCTCAGCTATATGACGCACCACTCAGCCTTATCGGGGTTCCTCTATCTCTCTCAAACTTTATATCTCCCTGGTTCACACATACACATGTCTCGCTCGCGCTACATATAGACCCATCCAACACTCTCCGCCCTTGTTCTCTCTCTATGTGCCACGCACCCCCCTAAGTACTAGAATCCCTCACTCCATCATAGGCGCATGCACTCCCCCCCCTAAGTATGATTATCTCTCACTAGCCATCAGGAACACATGTATTGTCTCCGTCCATCCATACGTCTATATCGATATCTCTCGGGGTATCTTCTATCACGCACACACCTTGTCACTCGATCTCCCACCCATGTAGTCCCATCACGATCTCAAGGGGATCTCTCTATGACAAACATACACTCTCTCCTCCCCATGTCTGCATTTTCTCTGTACGTGTCTCTCGACCTCTCCCCCTTGTTTGTTAGACCCCTCTTGGCCACGTGCTAGGGGTCTTTCTCTCTTGGTTTCAAACAACCACACACTATCTCCTAATGTTGCTTCTGTTGTCGAAGATGCATGTGTGATATGTTTGCATAAGACACACACGCTTTTTCTCTACTTTTATCGTGTGTTGTCCATGTCTCTTTCACACACGCACACACACTTTTTTCACTCACTCTTTCTATTTCACACACACTCTCTCTCTCTCTCTCTCTCTAGTTAGGGACTCTCTCACATCCATAAGCATATGGATGTTTTGAAAAGTCAAACCTTAGAAAAGTTTGACCAGGTATATGTGGAGAAAAACATTTACATCTGGAACGATCATTAGGTCCATCACAACATGTACTTACTTCATACTATCATTTATCTTTAGTATTGTAGATATAAGTAATTTCTTTATAAACTTGGTTAAAGTTTCAAAAGTTTGACTTTAAAAAAATGTTGGCACTACATTATCGAACGGAGGGAGTAGCTCTTTCTCTCTCTGCTATCTCTCATGGGCCTCCCCTCTCACTCGAACTCTCTATACCGACGGATTGTACGCTCACTGTGTCAGCGTATAGCTCCATATATTGTTTCGATGACCGGTCAACCAGTCCACATGTTGCCTTGTCAGCTCGTGTTCTCTATCTTCATGTGCTGGCCCATGTGGCAGTGGGTGAAAATAAGTAAACTAGAGGCCCATCTGACACGCGGTGAAGTAAACAAAGTTGAAACCACTCGGGATAGCACCCCACGCGCTAGTAAATTGAGGGCGCATTTAGGACACACTTCTTTCGCGTGAAGGACGCACTCGCGTAGAATTCACCATTGCACGGCGGCATGCACAGAAGGGCGCACTCGCGCACACCCAGCAGGCCCTCCACTATGTAGGCCAAAACACGTGCCAAATTCACTTGTGATGCATTTGGCATTGATGCCCCTCCATTGCTCACCTGGTGCCCCAATCTGGATCACCTACTTTGCTCTGGTGCCAAATTAACTCACGCAACGAAAAAACACTTGCGTGGGAGAGAGAGAGGACTAAGCCAATAAAAAAACACTTGTTTGGGAGAGTGAGAGGCTCGTGTAGTTGGTTTGATTGATTTGTTTATACATGTGGGTCTGTGTGCACAGCGGTGCCAACTCTCTCACATCGCGAGAGCGGTGCCAAAATCTTTTGATACGACATTGATGCGTATTATGTGGCATACTTTTGAGAAATATGGCATCGGCCACATAGTGGAAGGCAACAAATGCCCAAGCTCTTCACGTGCTCCTAGGTAAATGAGAGGAAAGAGAAAGAGAGAGAGAGAGAGAGAGATAGAGAGAGAGAGAGATAGAGAGAGAGAGAGAGAGAAAAAATATCACTAGCCAGCCAACTCTATCGTATGAGCGACTGATATTGGTACATCTTGATGACACAGCAATCTTATGTAGCCAACTGCTCTAATATGTTCTCTTCTTTTGCAGATAAAAAAAGACCGAAAGTGAAAAATGTGCTGCACTATAACAATCTCATCGAATGCTTTGATCTCCATCTTACAGAAATTGATTTGATCGACTATTGAGGCAGAACATCTGAGATTAAATTGGCCAGGCTCTTTGTTCTGGAGGCAAGTGTGCTCAAGGTAATGAGGTTTGGCATTCTCTAGCGCAACAATGAATGGTGTGCTGATCACCACAAGCATCTAAGCCTAAATGACAAAGTCTCCACAAAAGCTGAATTTGTTTTTGAAACATCAAGGGGCCAGAGACTCGAAAACTTATTTGCCCATTAGTGACTTGTCAGGGCGGTGGATTTTAGTTCGTACGATAATGCTGCATCCACCTATAGTAACAAAAGTTCTTACATAAACTTCCTAGTAATTCCCTCTTAGTAGGTGTAGCATTACTCCTAACATTTGTAATATCAGTTTGAAACTTGTAATATTGTCGTGTCATATTCCTGCGTTTTCAAAATCATGCGAATCAAAGAGGTCCTGAGTTGGTGATGATGTTGTGCCTGCCATCTTTCACCAATAGTCGTCGGATCTAGATCTGGCGCATACAAACCAAACTTCTCCAATTTTGCAAAAATATGCCCGCACTTGTTCCCTATTTACAAATAACTCCTTGTCTCTCACAATCAGCCTTATCTCCTCCCCACCACACCTAGAAGGCCATGGAAAAATCTGGCGGCGATAGCCGCTGCCGGCGCCGTCCACCCCCAATCTTGGTGTTTCGTGCAATGCACGGGCATCTACGCACGGGAAATTATGTCGAACATGGCTAGTTGTAAGCAGGCTAGCTCTACAGTCATGATGATAGTGACTGCAAATGGTGAGGCTGACTATGGTATGCCGAACCCAGCGCCTATACTCAGGTCTCATCTCCGACGCAGGGTCTTGTCACTTTACTGTGAGGAGTAGCACGTAATAATTTGACCAACGGGTAGTACAGTGCTACTACATTGGTAGTACTACTACTAGTAGTAGCACCACCATCTTGATTTAGTAGTACTACCACGTCCATCTGGATTTTAGTATTTGACTAGCAATGTCTAGTAATGCATGTCACAAAAAATGTACTACTCCCTCTGTAAATAAATACATTGTGTATTGTTTTATTCCTATCGGCGAGAGAACTTAATGCCTTTTTGCTAATTAATAGGATTACATGCAATGAACTAACCACTGGATGTCATGTTTGGTAGTCTCAAGTCATTGAAATCATGCACGGCCCACATCTCTCATTGGTTGATATGTCACGAAATAAGAAACAAGGAGGGAGTTAATGTACCGTGCCTAAGTGTTTTGGGATTATTTGGTTTTCGTAAGGTGACTTGCACAACATTTTTGGTTACATGCATTAACATTTTATTAGTTAAATCAAAGGTCAAAACTTGGCGCAAAATGCAAAGGGGACCAATAAACCAGTAAACATCAAAGTTCTTTCGTTCGGCCCCAACTAGAGGTCCGGTGAGATGACTATACCGCACCGGCACGGAGGGGGACGCAACTTCATTGACTTACTGCACCTGCCTTTGGGTGTATGACACGTGGGCCCAACGGGTGGCTGGACCACCTGTCATACAGCCAAAGGCAGGTGCAGTAGAGGGCCGAGGAGTAGATGGCCAACACGCACGTGAATTCAACGCAGTCTGCACTTCTCATATAAAAGCTCCCTGCCAGTCCAATCTAGTACGAAATCCTACGTACCTACACACGCTAACCAAGGGCAAGAGTGATCACTCCAATCACAAGATCAGTTGACTAGAAGCTAGACCCATGGAGGCGATGAGCGCAAGCATCAGCCGGCTGTGACAGATGGTCCACGACGCCGGCCTGTGGCCCGGCATCGAGGAACGTCTCTGGGTAGTGCTTGAGGCCGCCAGGGCGAGGGGTCGCTTGGACGACAACTTCATCTCCTTGTTTGACAAGGTCCTCGTCGGCTTCCTCGACAAGTTCACGGTCGTCAATAAGCTCGCGGACGACCTTGACGTACGCCTCCAGCCCACGTGCCCAGGCTCTGCGATGCCCGCCACCCTCAACGGCCTCTATGGTGACAACCTCTTTGACGCACTGGTGGCCCCGCGATTGCCTGCCGTCGCGCTGGAGAATGTCCACCTCGAGGTCGCAGTCGCCGCGCAGCGCCTAGCGCAGCAAGACACCATCGACATAATCACCCATGTCTACACGCAAATCATCCACCAGGACTACTACATGCAAGAGGAGGATGATAGGACGCTAGCCATCTTGGACCGCAGGGCAACCTTGGACGGCATTGTTCAGAATCACGTTGAGCTCGCCGCCAACGCCCCTACTCCTCACACGTCGGGTGGTGACCCGGCGCACTAGGGCGTGAGGATGTCGTTGATGGATCCGTATGTATCTTTATCTTTCCGTCAAATCCAGGTAGTAGTATATGGTACTACTAGTAATTATCTTACCTTTCGCATCAACTTCATAATTTCCATACGTACTCCATGCATGAACCACGCCAGAACCAAACTTCTCATTACTCTAGGGAAAATTGTTATTTCTATCTATCGGTCGCGCCGAGCAGAACCAAATTTTACAAGTTACAAGTTCAAAAGGAAAAGCCTGTTGTGTTCGCGTCGCACCCCCACCTGGTTGGTATGGCACACCGCTCAAGGGGGAATGCGTGTTGTGTTGCATTTTCACTTACAAGTGGGACCGCAGTTGAGCAAACCGACTATCGGCAAACCCCCACCGCGCGATGGCTGAGAAAACAGGAGGGAGAAGAGATGGCTCTAGCACGGACTCCAAGAAAATTGGTGTCGGATGGGACTCGTGTGGGTGGTGTGTGCCGTACTGCTAGACGTGAATGCTAGTTATGGCCCATGCCACCCCGCTATATCGAGCCTATATCGAGGTGCTGGTTACGTAGAACAAAATTCCTGGAGTCCATGCTCAGCCCTCCTCTATCTCTCTTCTCAGCCAGCCAGCAGACGCGCGGAGCCCATCGTCTGTTTGCTCATATGCGGTCCCACATGTTAGTGAAAACGCAACAACACCCACTGAACCTGCACATCTTTCACCTCGACATGCTAGTGATGAAAAACAAATCCAATAAAGATCTTTGGTGGCCACTTTTGGAGTTACTCAAGACTAGTAAGATTCTATTTACAGTTTAACCAAGATGCACATCAGGTGGCTTCAACTAACACTCCATTTTCTTAGATGACACGACTTGGATGCTGGATGTCCCATGTGTCGGCAAAAGGAGGAATAACTCGACCAAATCTTCGGTTGTGCTCTCATATTAGACTAGTTGTGCTAACTTAAAATTTTATTGTGTAGAATGGATGCAAGTTTTGGTATTGGGAAGAAGAGTACATCGATATATTGATAGAGTGCAATTTAGTAGATGTTCTAGCACTCTTAGCTAGCATAGAGGCTAGAGATGAGACTAGTGCACTTGTTGATAGAATAGAGGCTAGACATGAGACTAGATGCGAGGAAGCAACATCTACTTCTTTACGCTCGAAGAAGAAAGAAGCACGCAAGTTTGAGCCTCCGCAGATCAACAATGAATGCATCGAGAAGGCACTAATCCAACTTACGGGAGCAGTTATGGAAGTTGGATATCTTCTAAAATGTATTCTTGTGGTTCTTGTTTTCTTTGGTCTTGCTTTTCTAGGCAAATTTTGGTGATGTATTTCCATGTACCAAAAATCAATGATGAAAAAAAGATATGTGTTTGCAAAGAAAAATGTATGTCGTTGGGATGCGTCCGCGCGGTGGGCGCACGGCCACCGCATCCGAGAAATGGCTCGGACACGACCCCATTTGCCCTACCCAAATGGACAGAATCCGGGCAAAACGAAGGTCCGTTACGGGTTGTGCGTTGGAGTTGGCCTTACAAGTGGGACAGCAGTTGAGGAAACCGACCATCGGCAAACCCCCACCTCGCCGGCCCCGCGATGGCTGAGTTAGAGAAACGAGGAGGTTGAAGAGATAGTTGTAGCACAGACTCCAAGAAATATGGTGTCAGATGGAAGTCATGCTGGTGGCGTGTGTCGTACTCCTGGAAGTAAGTGCTTGTTCTGGCCCATGCCACCCTACTATATAGTATCGAGGATTCGAGGTGCTGGTTACGTACAGTGAACACATTAATATATGGCCCACCTCACACTGTGGCCAAATTTCCTGGAGTCTGTGCTAGGTTAAAAAGTGTTCTTTGTGAGGGTGGGTGGCTGGTCTCAAGTTTAAAACTTGTTGTATTATGTATACATAGACGTAGAGATAGTGCAGCAGTTCTGAAAGTTTGAACCCAAACATCAGAATGAAATTTCTACTGGACTCATCCGAGGACCTAGGATGATGGGATTCGCAGCTACAGTAAAAACACCGGCCCGACGCACAAAGCATGTGAAGCTAGTACAAATAGTGTACTATTGTTGATTGGCCTCATCTGATAACCTGTTGCAATGCACGTACAATTATGTATTCGGAAAATATTTTTTTGCCTCGTCACAGCACCCACTCAGAGAAGCGACTCGAAAGCCATTCATAAATTTAGTAAGTTTATCACAGGCATATCATTTTATTACATACAATAGGTCATCAACCCACAACGACAACGAGGATACATTATAAATACTAAAGTTTTCATCACACAACAAATAACAAGCAATGAAATGATCTTCAGCTCAACCACTCGCAAGCGCTGGAAACGCTTGCTTTGAACCAGAAGTGATTCTCTGGAAAGGGCCAGCTACTGTCAATCTCGAGACTAATGTAGGACTGGTCATCCAGGCTGAAGCAGCCTACTATATCACGACCGGGGTAGGGAACCACCGAAATGTTCGAGGTATAGATACAGTTGCTTCTCATAAATGGTAGTAACGTTATGTCAATAGCAGCTGGATCGCCTTTCACCATCATTGGATAGTTTGGTCCAAGGAAGAGCGAGTTTTCTCCAAGACTATAAATACTGTACCAGGGAGAAGGTGTTGGCACTAGCACACTAGTATCCATCCTGAATACCCTGCAACGGGTGTTGGAATAGGTCCGGAGAGTGCGACCATGGGAGACAACACCTGCTTCCTTAGTAGTAACAACAGCAGTGCACTGTATACAGACAAGAAGGGGTGATCCATCAGAATAAGTTGCCAGGCGCCACTGAGTATATAGGCCCTACTCATCCTCATGCTCGTGATCATCAGCATCGTCATCTCCCCCTTGGTTATAAAAAATTTCAAGTATAGGTGGTGGAATGTTCACGGGACCTTGGAAACACAAGAAGAAGGTTAATTAGTAAAGGGAAATTGCTAACCCCCATGCATGTGGATGAAACAACTATAATTACGGTGGAAGACAAACATACTGAAACCACAAGGATCCCATGCAAAAATAGTGCCACGAGTGGTGGCAGCAAACACAAGACCCTCGTATTGAATTGCATCACAGTACACATCCGTGTATAGAAACTGATTTTTGAGCAATATCCATCCAGTCGAACCATGAAGGAAGACAACAGTCTTGTCAAAGATAGCAACAACTTCATAGTTTCTGTAATGCCAAGAGCGGTTGGGAACTCGACAAATTGCTAACTTCCGTAGATGACAGTCACCATGATCGTATTTGAACGTGCCTAGAATATCGGTGTGCTCAACCTCTGGGCAGTCTGAGATTTTTGGAAGTGGAACCCGGTGACGAGTGTACACATTCACAAGTTCCCACTCGCTGTTGGACCCAATATAAACAACCCAATCTCCATTTGCGCCTGCCCAATCCTTACCCTCAAGTGATGGCATCTTAAAATCACATGTATCATTATCAAGCGACATCAACTTGCACAAGGCGAGGCCTCTGTTGTCCGCGTGCCGGTCAGCAGGGTCATGGCAAAGAAGATAGGGGAGATCAAACTGCTCCTGGATCCTTGGGTTCCTTGTAATGATGTTATTAGTTGCATCGAGAATGGTCTTGAACGAACCTGCCATGCTAGCTGAGGTGATAACGTCGCAACGATCAATGAGTTCCTCCACCACGTCATCTTTCAGATCGGGGCAAGAATAACGGGGTCGTTTCCGGCCTATTCCCTCCATGGAGAATACGATCGAACAATGGCAGAAGGAAGGATGAAGGCAAATGGAGGAGGGAGGAAGAGTGTGCGACAGCAGTTCCAAATCGATAGGGAAAGGTGAAGAGTCGGTGGACGGTTGCTAGTTTGCCATGGTACACGAAGAGGCGCCCCGGCCTACACGTCCGTCTAGAAATTGTACAAAAGGACTCGCCGTCGTCTCACTTACATGTTGGAACGGGACCACATGTCTACGAAACATGGTGTGTAATTTCTCGTGCAAAATGCGACTGGCCACGTTGGCCCGAGGTGCCGCATTAGTTATCGACCTTTATTTTTTTAACATTCAATCTGAGTGGATAGCTCCTGTGGTCATCACACGTGGGCAGATATATAGGTGGGCTAGGTGGGCAGGCGGCAACAATCTGAGTGCTAAAAGAGTTGATCCAATGTTTGGTTTTTTTTTTGGATTTTCCAACTATGACCAATGGATAGAGTGAATCAATGGCTTACGTTCAAAGTTATTCTCATACTATAGAATGGTATAGGAACATGGAGAGATTTGGTCGATTTTATATCACTGAATAATATAAAATATTATGAGTGCAAACGCTCCACCACGAGGTTTGTTGCTCCTTCTCTATCGTCGGGAATCTATGTTCTTCCACTCTTTCGTTTAAGACATGAGCTTTGTTCATCCTTTTGCCGACACGCGGGACATCTAGCATCAAGGTGGATGTGTCATGCAAGAAAATGGAGATATGCAGTGCGTAAGTGAGTCGTGCACTTCGATGGCACCTAGTACTACACAATATTTTTTCTCCCCGATAGCACGTGAATATTGCACGTACTCAATGACAGAGCACGGGATGGTAGCCATGGACATGGTCGGCCCTTTTTGAAGAGAGTACTAAATAACTTTGATGTGTCCCGTCAACTCGACGAGAAGCTTGCTTACTATGCCTTCTCCCTCGCTAATGCATGCGCGATGGCTCGCAACATGAGGAGAAACTTTTTCTTGAAAGCCGTGGGCGTGCAGCAGTTCATTTGGTGTCAGATTGCCAGAAGTACTACTTTAGTACCATCATTATTGTTCAACTTTCGGAAGAGGAGAAGATCCAAGCGCAAGTCACCTACTAACCTAGTACATTACTACTATAGCCAAAGCCGGTCCACCTTTTTAGAGCATGGTTAATTAATATAGGCGGCTCTTGCAGCGGCACATCATTTAGAGCAAGTACTCTCTTCGTAGGAACAAAGGAAGTGAAACAAAAGTTGGAGTGGATGCTAGATTTCCAATTAAAACATGATTACATAGGGAAAAATCCTATAGCATTCTATCCTATGAATCAAACAACCAATGTAGGAAAATTATGAGGGGGGTCTCTCCAACAGTGTTCCTCGGCTCGCACCTAGCATCACGGTGGTCAAACTTGGAGTCATTCATCTGGTACACATGGCATCTCATATCTAGCCACAAGGTGACGTGACCTCTCACTTCGTCCGCCTGTTGAAGCGGCGCGCCGGTGAAGGGCTAGCATACTCCAATATTAGGTTGGCTCTATGTGATGTGGCAACTTCATATACTAACCGGATGCTGGCTATACTACTACAGTACTCACATTCCAAAAAGTGACTCGAAAAACATTCATAGAGTTTATGACATGCATTTGCAAATGTACCATTCATTACATACAACAAGTCATCAACACACAACGACAACGAGGATACATGTTGGATTATAGAATATTTCCAACAAAACATTCTAGTAAATACTGAAGTTTTCATCACACAACAAATAACAAGCAATGAAATGAACTTCAACTCAAACAATCCTCGGCATTGCAAACACTTGCTTTGAACCATAGGTGCTCTGGGAAGGACCAGCTATTGTCAATATCGAGAGCAATGCAGGACTGATCATCCAGGCTGAAGCGGCATATATCAGGACCAGGGTAGGGAACCACCGCAATGTCCGAGGTATAGATACAGTTGCTTCTCGTAAATGGTAGTAACGTTGTGTCAACAGCAGCTGGATCGCCTTTCACCATCATTGGATAGTTTGGTCCATGGAAGAGCGAGTTTTATCCAAGACTATCAATACTGAACCAGGGAGAAGGTGTTGGCACTAGCACACTAGTATCCATCCTGAATACCCTGCAACGGGTGTTGGAATAGGTCCAGAGAGGGCGACCATGGGAGAAAACATGTACTCCCTCAGTAGTAACAATCTCAGTGCACTATATACAGACAAGAAGAGGTGATCCATCGGAATTAGTTGCTAGGCGCCACTTAGTATATAAGTTCTACTCGTCCTCATGCTCGTGATCATCACCATCGTCATCTCCCCCTTGGTTATAAAGATTTTCAAGTATAGGTGGTGGAATGTTCACAGGACCTTGGAAACACAAGAAGAAGTTTAATTAGTAAAGGGAAACTTGCTAACCTTCATGCATGTGGATGAAACAATTATAATTACGGTGGAAGACAAATGTACTGAAACCACGAGGATCCCATGCAAAAACAGTGCCACGAGTGGTGGCAGCAAACACAAGACCCTCGTATTGAACTGCATCACGGTACTCACCCGTGTACATAAACTGATTTTTGAGCAATATCCATGGACGAGCCGTGGAATCCATAACGATGACAACAAGCTTGTCGAAAATAGCAACAACTTCATAGTTCTCATAATTCCAAGAGCGGTTGGGAACTCAACAAATTGCTATCTTCCATAGACGGCAGCCACCACGATCGTATTTGAATGTACGTAGATCATCTGTGTGCGCAACCTCAGGGCACTTTGATATTTTTTGAAGTGGAATCCGCTGACGAATGTACACATTCACAAGTTCCCACTCGCAATTGTACCCAATATAAACAACCCAATCTCCATTTGCGCCAGCCCGGGCCTTACCCTTAAGCGATGGCATCTTGACATCACACGTATCATTATAAAGCGGCATCAACTTGCACAAGGCAAGGCCTCTGTCATCCGCTCCCATGCGAACAGGCCTATAGCGAAGAAGATAAGGGATATCAAACCGCTCTTGGACCCTTGGGTTCCTTGTAATGATGTTATTAGTTGAGTCGAGAATTGTCTTGAACGAACCTGCCATGCTAGCCGAGGTGATGACGCCGCACCGACCAATGAGTTCCTCCACCACGTCATCTTTCAGATTGGGGCAAGAATAATGGGGTCGTTTCTGGCTTGGTCCCTCCATGGAGAAGACGATCGAACAATGGCAGAAGGAAGGGTGAAGGCAAATGGAGGAGGGAGGAAGAGCGTGCGACAGCAGTTCCAACTCGAGAGGGGAAGGCGAAGAGGCGGTGGACGGTTGCCACGGTACACGAAGAGGCGCCCCGTCCTACATAGACATTTGTTCGGAAATTCTACAAAAGGACTCACCGTCGTCTCACGGACATGTTGGAACAGGACCACATGTCAACGAAACATGGTGTGTCATTTCTCGTGCAAAATGCGATCTGGCCACATTGGCCTGAAGTGCCGCATTATTTCTTGACTTTATTTTTTTAATGGCGTGCCGTTCAGTTTTGAAGCACGACTAACTGGTATTGTATGTAGAGAAAATATAAACTACTCTGCCACTACTCCACCACTAGTACTAGTAGTATAAAAAAGATATATAGGTTGGAGCTTCAGCGCTTTCTTGCTAAGGGCTGCCCACTTGCTTCTCACACTATCACCCTCTCTCCAAATCTAAAAAAGACGGCCTCTCTCTCCCTCCTCCCCGGTGGTCACAGATTCGTCGGGGAAGAAAAGGACGTGCAGCATTGACACACTCGTCGTCGGCGAGCGAGGTCACGCACTGATGACAAGGCCTTCCTCTCAGACCTAGCGCCCGTGCGGGATAGCCTCCGTCCCCAAGCTCGCTGTCGTAGTGTGTGCAGAGGACGACGACCATGAGCGAAGCCACTTCCCGTCGACCCTCAGGTATGCTACCTATTTTCAAACCATACCCTTGTTCTATTGCCCCATCTCCCATGTCACTGCATGTGGATCTTTTTCCACTCCACCATCTTCCCAATTTACTATCCTCTGCTCTGCTGGTCACGTAGACAAAAACCTTAATTTGCACTATTAAAGGAAACCCTACTTCATGCAGACTAATCCATGTCTGGGTTGAATAAGGAAAGGAAGGGAGACTGTACTATTCAAGATAGTAGGCATCGAACCCGCATCTAGGTTGAAAAGGGGGAAATCGGTAGCTAAGGAACGAGTCTCGTGTCTCTTGGTTGAAAAGGGTAGAAAGGCATGACAACGCAATAGAGAATCACCAGGTCGATCGGTTTGTTGTCCTCACATAGGAAAAAGGTGGCTAAAGAGAACCAAAATGGGACGTAATCCACATGTGCTGCCTAGATATTTGTTGCTCTGGGCAACCATACCTCCCTCACCACTCTATGCGTCCATGGAGGTACATCGTACTGGTGCGCCCACTGTCCGAATGGGCCTCCCATGCTGAGGGAGTCCCGGACTAGGGGGTGTCCGGATAGCCGAACTATCATCTCCGGCCGGACTCCTGGACTATGAAGATACAAGATTGAAGACTCCGTCCCGTGCCCGGATGGGACTTTCCTTGGCGTGGAAGGCAAGCTTGGCGATACGGATATGTAGATCTCCTACCATTGTAACCGACTCTGTGTAACCCTAACCCTCTTCGGTGCCTATATAAACCGGAGGGTTTTAGTCCGTAGGACAAACAACAATCATACCATAGGCTAGCTTCTAGGGTTTTAGCCTCTCTTATCTCGTGGTAGATCTACTCTTGTACTACCCATATCATCAATATCAATCAAGCAGGAGTAGGGTTTTACCTCCATCGAGAGGGCCCGAACCTGGGTAAAAACATCGTGTCCCTTGTCTCCTGTTACCATCCGCCTAGACGCACAGTTCGGGACCCCCTACCCGAGATCCGCCGGTTTTGACACCGACATTGGTGCTTTCATTGAGAGTTCCTCTGTGTCGTCATATTTAGGCCCGATGGCTCCTCCGATCATCAACAACGATGCGGTCCAGGGTGAGACTTTTGTCCCCGTACAGATCTTCGTATTCGGCGGCTTTGCACTGCGAGCCAATTCGCTTGGCCATCTGGAGCAGATCGAAAGCTACACCCCTGGCCACCAGGTCAGATTTGGAAGTTTGAACTACATGGCTGACATCCGCAGAGACTTGATCTTCGACGGGTTCGAGCCACAGCAAAGCGCGCCGCACTGTCACGAAGGGCATGATCTAGCTCTGCCGCCGGACAGTGCCCTGGAGGCCGCACCAGTGTCTGCTCCAACCCTTAGCTCGGAGCCGACTGCGCCGATCAAGGACGGATGGCTGGACACCACCTCGGGGGCTGCGATCTCTACGGCGATTGAGCCGAACACCAACCCTGTGCTTTGTGAAGCTCGTGACTCCAAGGTGCCGGACTCCGAACCCCCGCGCCCCTGCCAATCGAATCCGACTGGGCGCCGGTTATGGAGTTCACCGCCGCGGACATCTTTCAGCACTCGCCCTTTGGCGTCATCCTGAATTCACTAAAGTCTCTCTCTTTATCAGGAGAGCCCTCGCCGGATTATGGTCAGGAAGGTTGGGATGCGGACGACGAAGAAATTCAAAACCCACCCACCACCCACTTAGTAGCCACTATTGATGATCTAACCGACATGCTTGACTTCGACTCCGAAGACATCGACGGTATGGACGACGATGCAGGAGACGACCAAGAACCAGCGCCTACAGGGCACTGGAAGGCCACCTCGTCATACGACATTTACATGGTGGATATCCTAAAAGATGGGAATGGCAATGGAACAACGGAGGATGACCCCTCCAAGAAACAGCCTAAGCGCCGGCGTCAGCGGCGCTGCTCTAAATACTGCCACAGCAAAAACGGCGATTCCGGCACGGGAGACAATAACACCCCGGACAGTGCCGAAGACAACTCCCTCTAGCAGGATTCAGTGCGGGAGGATGGAGAAGCCAGCCCTCATGAGAGAGCGGCAGGCAGAGAGGTAGAGGACGATAATTACATGCCTCCCTCCGAAGACGAGGCAAGCCTCGACGACGACAAATTTGTCGTGCCTGAGGATCCCGTCGAACAAGAGCATTTCAAACGCAGGCTTATGGCCACGGCAAACAACCTCAAGAAAAAGCAGCAACAGCTTAGAGCTGACCAAGACTTGCTAGCCGACAGATGGACTGAAGTCCTTGCGGCCAAAGAGTATGAACACGAACGCCCCTCCAAGAGCTACCCAAAACGCAGTCTGCTACCCAGATTAGAGGAGGAAGCACCTAAACCTACATCACCAGCGCATAATACGGCCGACTGGCCACCTCGTGGCCGCGACAGAGAGGCATCTCGGCCCTCCACTCAAGCCGCACCGGCGCCGCTCGAAAAATACCAAGACGCGGGAGAATGCGCCAGACCTACGGGATGTACTGGAGGACAAGACAAGGCAAACAAGATCGATCTATGGATCGCGTGGGCGCCCCACGATACGTGATGATAACCGTCACACTGGATATGGCAATTCCGGCCGGGCCAAACACAGTAGACAAAGCTCATTTGAGTTGCATTGTGATATAGCCCAATACAGAGGTGCCGCACACCCACTATGCTTCACAGACTAAGTGATGGATCATCAAATCCCTGAGGGTTTCAAACCCGTAAACATTGAATCATACGATGGCACAACAAATCCTGCGGTCTGGATCAAGGACTATCTCCTCCATATCCACATGGCCCGCGGTGATGATCTACACGCCATCAAATACCTCCCACTCAAGCTTAAAGGACCAGGTAGGCATTGGCTTAACAGCTTGCCAGCGGAGTCAAATGGTTGTTGGGAAGATCTAGAAGCCGCATTCCTCGACAACTTCCAGGGCACCTATGTGCGAGCACCAGACGCCGATGACCTAAGCCACATAATTCAGCATCTAGAAGAATCGGCCAGACAATTCTGGACACGGTTCCTAACCAAGAAAAATCAAATTGTCGACTGTCCGGATGCAGAGGCCCTTGCAGCCTTCAAACATAACATCCGCGACGAGTGGCTTGCCCAGCACCTAGGACAGGAAAAGCCGAAATCCATGGCAACCCTCACAACACTCATGACCCGCTTCTGCGCGGGAGAGGATAGCTGGCTAGCTCGTAGTAACAACATGACCAAGAGCCCTGGTAATTCGGATACCAAGGACAACAATGGCAGGTCGCGTCACAACAAGCACAAGTGCCGCATTAATGGCGACAATACTGAGGATACGGCAGTCAATGCCGGATTCAGAGGCTCTAAACCCGGTCAGCGGAAAAAGCCATTCAAAAGAAATACTCCGGGCCCGTCCAATTTGGACCGAATACTCGATCGCTCGTGCCAGATACACGGCACCCCCGAAAATCCAGCCAATCACACCAATAGGGATTGTTGGGTGTTCAAGCAGGCAGGCAAGCTAACTGCCGAAAACAATGACAAGGGGCTGCATAGCGATGACGAGGAGGAGCCCCGGCCGCCGAACAATAGAGGCCAGAAGGGCTTTCCCCCACAAGTGTGGACGGTGAACATGATATACGCAACCCACATACCCAAACGGGAGTGGAAGCGTGCACTAAGGGACGTATATGCGATGGAGCTAGTCGCCCCAAAGTTCAATCCATGGTCCTCCTGCCCGATCACTTTTGATCGAAGGGACAACCCCACTAGCATCCGTCATGGCGGCTTCGCCGCATAGGTTCTAGACCCAATCGTTGATGGATTTCACCTCACTAGAGTCCTGATGGACGGCGGCAGCAGCCTGAACCTGCTTTATCAGGATATAGTGAGCAAGATGGGCATAGACCCCTCAAGGATTAAACCAACAAAAACGACCTTTAAAGGCATCATACCAGGTGTGGAGGCCAACTGTACAGGCTCAGTTACACTTGAAGTGGTCTTCGGATCACCGGATAACTTCCAAAGCGAGGAATTAATCTTCGACATAGTCCCGTTCCACAGCGGCTATGATGCACTGCCCGGACGAACCGCATTTGCAAAGTTCAATGTGGTGCCGCACTACGCATACTCAAGCTCAAGATGCCAGGCCCTTGAGGAGTCATTACGGTAAACGGAAACACCAAACGCTCTCTCCGAACGGAGGAGCATACGGCAGCCCTCGCGGCAGAAGTACAAAGCAGCCTCTTAAGGCAATTCTCGAGTCCGGATATTAAACGGCCGGACACCGTCAAGCGCGCCCGGAGTAACCAACAACAAGACCGCCTGGCGCGTTCCGAGCATGCGTAGCAATGCGGCCCCAACCCCAGCCCTCGCAAAATTGTGAAACCAGTACTACGCGTACATAATTACGCTCTGGAAATACCATGGGCATAGGGGGAGGGGCACGACCACAGCAAGCCCGGACGGGCGGCTCAACCGCACCAGGGGCTCCCAATTGTGTCATTCTTCTTTTTCCTCTTACTTTCAGGACTCCTTTTTCAAGAAGCCCTGTCCGGCAATAGAATTGGCGAACACACGATGCAACAGCCAGGGAAGCAGAAAGCTACGTCGAATGTATAGGTGGTCTCTATAACGAGCAGTATACTTCTTTTACATATCATCCCGCAGCTCGCTCCTGGAGGGGGACATGTCAAATATTCCCGTCCCTTGCTTATCGCATTATTTGTATCGTTCTGCTTTTACCGCAGCTTTTTTAATAAACAATGCATAGCTTTTGCCTATTATTGCATTCCTTTTTCTTATCTATATATGTTCACTTATGACATGTTGCATCTGTACGCTTTGGTACAGCCAAATACACCAGGGGCTTAAGTACCCCAATATATGGTGTGATAAGTCCGAACACTTTCACAAGTGCGGCACCCCGAACTTATAGCATTATATGCATCGGCTCCGAATCATGTCTTGGGTCAATAGTTGGGTTTGCCCGGCTCCCATGTTTTCGTACCTTACGTTCCGTTATATCGGCTAAGGTAGCGCTGGGAGAACCACTGCAATTGTGCCCCGGTTGAGCTGGGTTGAGCACCTCAGTGGAGAAAGCTAAAACTGACCGTCATGATAGGGCGAGAGTCGGCCGCTGTTCAAGAGGTCTCCTCGAGTCCCTAAAGACTCATGCCGCTTAGAGCGAGGAGTCGGCTTTGTCCGACCTAGGCGTGGATAGCGCCCCGAACTCGGTCTTCCGAATACTAGGGGCTTCGCCGAAATTTAAAATTATAGAATTCTATGGCTAAGTGAGAGTGTTCAAGCATTATAGTCCGGTTGCCTTGTTTGTTGCGTTGAGCGCCTCCCTCGAAGGACCCAAGAATGGGAAAAAGAGCGCTCAAGTTTATCCCGAACACCCCAGCACTCGTGGCATGGGGGCAGAAGCCGACGACTCGCCATCTCTCAAATTTAGTAAACGGCCGCATAGAAGGTAATATTTTAAATTCACAAGCGTTGCTTAGCGCATATGAACAAGTTTTCAAGCGTACAGGATAACAAATGCGAGTTTACTCAAAAATTACATCTTTGGAGCATTCACCCGCTATAAGGCAGGCACCCTTTAGGACGTTCTCGTAATACATCTCGGGCTTGCGATACTCCCTGCCCGGCGGTGGAGCGTCCGTCACAAGCTTCTCAGCGTCCATCTTGCCCCAGTGCACTTTAGCACGGGCACGGGCCCAACGGGCACCTTCGAAGCAAAAGGAGCGCTTGACGACTTCAATCCATGGACAGGCGTCCACCAGCCGCCTCATCAGCCCAAAGTAGCTCCCAAGCATGGTTTCCTCGGGCCACAGCCGAACTATGAGGCCCTTCATGGCCTGTTCGGCCACCTTATGGAGCTCGACCAACTGCTTCAGCTGGTCGCTCAGGGGCACTGGGTGTCCGGCCTCAACATACTGAGACCAGAACACCTTCTCCGTCGAGCTCCCTTCCTCGGCCCGGTAGAATGCGGCGGCATCGGACACATTGCGGGGCAGAACTGCGAATGCTCCTAGAGAGCTCCGGATTCGGGTAAGTAACAAGTAATTCACTTTCACGTGCTTGCTTTGCATGAAGAATGCCTTACCCGCCGCTATCTTCTTTATTGCCTCAATTACCTAGAGGGCTTTTTGGGCTTCGGCCTTAGCAGCTTTGACGCTCTCAAGAGCCGAGGCGAGCTCGGACTCTCGAGTCTTTGAGTCACGCTCCAAACTCTCGTGTTTTTCCACGAGAGCCTGGAGCTCTTGCCGCACCTCCGCCACCCGCGCCTCCTGCTTCTCTCGCTCGGTGCATTCCGCGGCCGCATCGCTTTCGGCCCTGGACACCGCTTCCTTCAGGGTCGCCACCTCGTTCGTGGTCCCTGCAATTTTCACGTTATTCCTGTTATTTTTTGCAACCACATTTTTTATATACTTCCATAAGGTATTACTTACCTTCCTTGTCCTCGAGCTGCTTCTTGGCAAGGCCGAGCTCGTTCTCGGACCGCTCGAGGCTCTACTTCAATGCATTGACCTCCGCAGTCAGTGCGGCAGAGGTCAGCAGCGCAGCCTGCATTCCCATATTGGCATACTTATGTTAGACTCCTGCGTACATCTTTTTTAAGATCCTCAATTTGGATTTTCTTTCCGAACACCAAACTGAGCATCAGGGGCTACTGTCTATGCGGTAATATTTTTACATATCTTCAATACATACCTCAAAGCCTGTTAGAAGGCTGGCGCAGGCTTCAGTCAGCCCGCTCTTGGCGGACTGAACTTTTTGGATCACCACACTCATAACAGTGCAGTGCTCCTCGTCGATAGAGGTGCCATTAAGCGCCTCCAGCAAATTATCCGGTGCCTCCGGTTGGACAGAGGTCACCAGTGTCGCAGTCTCGCCCTTCTTACGAAGGGGCCGCCCGCCGGACTCCGGAGCCACTAAAGGTTCCAGTGCGGAGTCCGGCCCAGGGCCGGACTTAGAGCCCTTTGGGGTTTGATCCCCCTTGTGCCCAGAGTCCGGGAGGTTGCCTTGCGGCACCTTCGGGACCTCCTCCTCCTGGCTAGCCCCCTTTTGGGACCCGACCTCAGCGTCATCCGCGGCGCGAGGAGAGGAGACGGCCAGAAGTGAAGTGCTATCCACGTCCGATGGTGCCAGGGAGCCGCTTGTTGAAGTGTCGAGCCCGTCCTTGGGTGGGCTACAGGGTTATATTCGGCGTTAAGAGATTCTATGCGACAAACGAAACGCCATGAGTTATTCTGGTATCCAGACACTTACGACGTCGCCAGGGGCTTAGCCCTCGGTGGCCACTCCTCTTCGCCGTCGTCGGCGTTGGTGGAGTAGTCCGGATGAAGGGTCCTTCCCTTCTTGGACCCTCCGGCCTCCCCAGTTGGTGAGGCCTTCCTTTTCTTCTCTCCCCCCGCTGGGGGAGAGGTCTCTTTTTTCTCCTCCTCGTCTTCACGGGAGGAGTCCGCCTCGGAGTCATCAGACGATGAGTCCGATAACACCTGACGTCGGGAACTCTTTCGGGTTCCCGTGGCCTTCTTCTTGGCCTTCTTCTCCGGCACCACATAAGGCGCCGGAGCCAGCAACCCCGTTAATTGGGCGTCCGCTGGGTCTTCGGGAAAGGGAGCCGGACAGTTAACCTGCTCGGACTTCTTCTGCCAGGCCTGTCAAAGGTAGGGGAGTTTAGGTCCCACATGGAGTCAAACTATGGAAAATAAGTGTCCTGTAAAGGGTAAAATAGCTTACCTCGCCGGCTTGATGCTGCGAGCTGAATCCGCGATCTTCGGTAGCGGATGCGGGAGCCTCGGCGCCCTTGAACAGCACCTTCCAGGCATCTTCATACGTAGTGTCGAAGAGCCTGCTCAAGGTTTGGTGCTGTGCCGGATCAAACTCCCACAAGCTGGAGGCCCGTTGTTGGCACGGGATGATCCGGCGGATGAGCATGACCTGGACTGCGTTGACAAGCTTGATCTTCTTGTTCACAAGGTTTTGGACGCAGGTTTGGAGTTCGGTCAGCTCCTCCGAATTACCCCATGTCAGGCCCTTCTCTTTCCAGGAGGTGAGCCGTGTGGGGATGCTAGATCGGAATTCGGGGGCCACTGCCCATTCAGGGTCACGTGGCTCGGTGATGTAGAACCACCCCGATTGCCACCCTTTGATGGTTTCCATGAGGGAGCCCTCGAGCCATATAACGTTGGGCATCTTGCCCACCATGGTGCCTCCGCACTCCGCCTGCTGGCCGCCCACTACCTTCGGCTTGACATTGAAGGTCTTCAGCCATAAGCCGAAGTGGGGCTTGATGTGGAGGAAGGCCTCGCACATGACAATAAACGCCGAGATGTTGAGGATGAAGTTTGGGGCCAGATCATGGAAATCCAGGCCATAGTAGAACATGAGCCCCCAGACAAATGGGTGAAGTGGAAAACCTAGTCCGCGGAGGAAATGGGTGAGGAACACCACCCTCTCATGGGGCCCAGGGGTGGGAATGAGCTGCCCCTTGTCGGGGAGCCGATGCGCGATGTCGCTGGACAAGTATCCGGCCTTTCGCAGCCTCTTGATGTGCCCCTCCGTGACGGAGGAGGCCATCCACTTGCCTCCCGCTCCGGACATGGCTGGGGGTGGTTGAGGCGAGATGTGCGGACTTGGGCGCTAGAGCTCGAGTGCACGGAAATGGATAAGCAAAGGAGGAAGAAGGCGTAGGTAAAAAGGTGGATCCTTATCCCCTTATATGGACGGATGAAACTATGCGTCCCCACCAGCCTGGTAAACTCGCTTATCTCCCAAGCACCATAATCAATGGCGCGGTTGGGTTACCCACGCCCGTATTGATGAGAATCCCGGAATAAGGGGACACAATCTCTGCTTTGACAAGACGTGCCAAGGAAACCGCCTCGCTAAACGCGCTGAGGTGGAACGGTAAAAACGATTCGAATAAAGGCTTGGCCGTGGTGTGATGTCACGCCACGGAACAAGTCAGCAGATTGAATTTGTGTAAATATTATTATTCTCTCTACGGTGGTATGTGGAACTTATTTTGCAGAGCCGGACACTATCCTTGTGTTCAAAATCTTCTATGAAGTATTCGGAGGAGGAACCCGCCTTGCAATGCCGAAGACAATATGCGCGCCAGACTCGTCGTCATTGAAGCCTGGTTCAGGGGCTACTGAGGGAGTCCCGGACTAGGGGGTGTCCGGATAGCCGAACTATCATCTCCGGTCGGACTCCTAGACTATGAAGATACAAGATTGAAGACTCCGTCCCGTATCCGGATGGGACTTTCCTTGGCGTGGAAGGCAAGCTTGGCGATACGGATATGTAGATCTCCTACCATTGTAACCGACTCTGTGTAACCCTAACCCTCTTTGGTGCCTATATAAACCGGAGGCTTTTAGTCCGTAGGACGAACAACAATCGTACCATAGGCTAGCTTCTAGGGTTTTAGCCTCTCTGATCTCGTGGTAGATCTACTCTTGTACTACCCATATCATCAATATCAATCAAGCAGGAGAAGGGTTTTACCTCCATCGAGAGGGCCCGAACCTGGGTAAAAACATCGTGTCCCTTGTCTCCTGTTACCATCCGCCTAGACGCACAGTTCGGGACCCCCTACCCGAGATCCGCCAGTTTTGACACTGACACATGCTCTTATTGCCACATTTTTGCTGTTAGTATAACGCTAGTAGTCAAGTCAAGCAATGCTACTACTAAAGTGATGCCAAATTTAACTAATGCCGCACTCAGTCTAATGCCACCGATAAATTTAAGCAATGCCATTTAATGTCACTGGATTATTTCAGGGTTAGCTGTTGATTGTGGATGTATTAATGATTTTTCAGCTAAGGCATTCTAATGCTGTTGCACAGCCAGTATACCAACGATGAATCTTGTTACTACCTTCAGATTTTTGCACCGTTAATGCTTATAGATTACATACCTCACCAAGATGATCATGTGTTTTTGTGAGACATTGATGATCATGTGGATCATAAGCTACACTTATGCATGTTTGATGATATTATCTTACCTATCCATATGTGATCATTCACTTTGCTTGGTGATGAGTGCATGTATTCAATCTTTATCATTTTGAGCGCTCCACCAAGATGTATGTGACATGGAAGAGTAACCCATGAGCCTAATTCCTTGTGCATTTGCAGTCCAAAGCAAATCCTAAACTATGCACAAATTTAGGGGGAGCTCTTGCTTATCACATACTTCTCAAAGCAACGATGTCTTTCAATCTTATTATCATTTGTCAAAGCTTTGATCTATATGTTGTCATCAATTACCAAAAAGGGGGAGATTGGAAGTGCAACTATCCCTAGGTGGTTTTGGTAATTCATAACAACATATAGCTCATTGAGCTAATGCTATTCCAAGACTATTATTTCAGGAAAGCTCAATGAATGGCATGGCATGGATGATGAAAGTGGATCCCTCAAAATACTAATGACAAAGGATTGGCTCAAGATCAAAAGCTCAAGACTCTTCATATTATATTTTAGTGATCCAAGATCACATTGAGTCTATAGGAAAAGCCAATACTATCAAGGAGGGATGAGGTGTTGCTTAATGAGCCTCTTGCTTAATGTGCTTGGTGATATGCTCCAAAAACCCTAAGCTCTTTTCTCACATCCACAAATGACCTAAACCTAAAGCCAAAATCGGTCACACCGATTCTTTCTATCCGGCGCCACCGAGTTCTAATGTCATAGCCACTGCCACAAACCCTAGGCAAATCGGTCTTACCGATAGGGATCTCGGTCTCACCGAGATGGGATTGTAATCTCTCTGTTTCCCTTCATAACGTTTCGGTCTAACCGAAGTGAGCGATCGGTCCCACCGAGATTGCAATGTAAACTCCCTGTTTCCCTTTTGTAACATTTCGGTCTCACCAAAAAGAGCAAATCGGTCCCACCGAGTTTACCTGACCAACTCTCTGGAAAGCTTATTACCAAAATCGGTCTCACCGAGTTTGTGTATTCGGTCTTACCGAGATTACGTTATGCCCTAACCCTAACCATATCGGTCCTAACGAGTTGCATGTCGGTCCCACCGAAAATCCTAACGGTCACTAGGTTTACTAAATCAGTCCGACCGAGTCTGTTGAATCGGTCCCACCGAGTTTGGTAAATTGTGTGTAACGGTTAGATTTTGTGTGGAGGCTATATATACCCCTCCACCTCCTCTTCATTCGTGGAGAGAGCCATCAGAACAAACCTACACTTCCAACTTACCATTTCTGAGAGAGAACTACCTGCTCATGTGTTGAGGCCAAGATATTCCATTCCTACCATATGAATCTTGATCTCTAGCCTTCCCCAAGTTGCTTTACACTCAAATCTTCTTTCCACCAGATCCAAATCCTATGAGAGAGAGTTGAGTGTTGGGGAGACTATCATTTGAAGCACAAGAGCAAGGAGTTCATCATCAACGCACCATTTGTTAATTCTTGGAGAGTGGTGTCTCCTAGATTGGCTAGGTGTCACTTGGGAGCCTCCGACAAAATTGTGGAGTTGAACCAAGGAGTTTGTAAGGGCAAGGAGATCGCCTACTTCGTGAAGATCTACCGCTAGTGAGGCAAGTCCTTCGTGGGCGACGGCCATGGTGGGATAGACAAGGTTGCTTCTTCGTGGACCCTTCGTGGGTGGAGCCCTCCGTGGACTCGCGCAACTGTTACCCTTCGTGGGTTGAAGTCTCCATCAACATGGATGTACGATAGCACCACCTATCGGAACCACGCCAAAAACATCCGTGTCTCCAATTGCATTTGAATCCTCCAAACCCTTCCCTTTACTTTCTTGCAAGTTGCATGCTTTAATTTCCGCTGCCTATATACTCTTTGCATTCTTGCTTGAATTGTGTGATGATTGCTTGACTTGTCCCAAGATAGCTAAAATCTGTCAAACTCTAAAATTGGGAAAAGGTTAAGTTTTTAATTGGTCAAGTAGTCTAATCACCCCCCCCCCTCTAGACATACTTCAAGGTCCTACACTTGTGAACTACCACTGGATTGGCCAACCACATGGGGTGGAGCACTCCTCTTACCAGACCTGTAGCTTCTAATTTTTGGATTTCTTGGCCTATGAAATTTTTGCATTCCAAAGCTTGCTTCCTGACCTTCTTATTGATGGGTCTCGCATTGGGGCATATAACAAGGTGGTGCTCAATCACTTACCTGGGAACACGGGGGATGTCAGATGGTTGCCATGCAAACGCATCAACATTCTCCTGCAGGACAGTGACGAGCGCGCTTTCCTATTTGTTGTCAAGGGTGGCACTTATGGTGATAGTGTTGGTCCCATCCTCCTTCACAGGAATCTTCTTAGTAGGATGCGCGGCTTTGGCGGCCTTCTTGCTCTTGTTGGAGGGTTTCTACTACCTCAATGGACGTGTTACACTCTGAGGTGCGCTTCCCAGAGACCATGCTAGTATCACTAGGTTTCTTGTGTGCCTGCCCTCGAGGTACCTTGTCGGCAGGAGCAGGTGCCTTCCTCGCAGATGTTGCATCTGCTTCCTAGTACAGCTTGTCGACATAGATCACTACGTCTTTCTTGTCGGAATGAACTATTATCACCTCCATCGGCCCTGGCATCTTTAAGGTGTTGTATGCATAATGTGATGCGGCCATGAATTAAGCCAGGGCGGGGCGACCCAGATATACCATTGTAGGGCAGAGGCAACTTGACAACATCAAAAACTATCTTCTCAGTTCTATAATTCAGTGAATCACTAGAAGTGATCGGCAGAGTGATTTGGCCTTTGGGCTTGGTCCTTCCCGGGTTCACTCCTTGAAACATTCCCGTTTCTTGGAGGTCCTCGTCGGGAATTTGCACCTTCTTGATCATCATGGGGGAAATCCAGTTGAGACCTGCACCACCTTCAACCAACATTTTTGATGCTTTGATGTTCCAAATTGTTGGTGAGACCAACAACGGCAAACAATCGACCCCAGTCATGCACTTCAGTGTCAAAAAGATGGGTGTATCTGACCACTTCAAGGGATTTTGGGCCTCTGTTGTAAGATCTATGGCATTGATCTCACGGACCCACTATTGAACTGCCGATGAGAGGAGTGCAAAGATGCACCTTCGTCAATGCACATGCAATCCATTTCATTCTGGAACTCATTCTCAAACTCTTCATCGTCTCGGCTTGCTCTTCTTCACCTTCTTTCTTATCATGACCCCGAGCGGGCCTATCCTTTTGCTTCTCGGCCTTGCCGTGGCAACACCCAGGGGCGCCATGGTTATTCTTGCCGGAGCCACCAGCACCATCTTAGCCTTTCTCTTTGTCACGTTTCTCATACTCTTGCTTTTGTTTCTTAGCTAGATGCTCAACTTGACGGCACTCTTGGAGATCATGGCCAGCAGTACAGTGAATCTTACAATATGGGCCGTCAGACTTCTCTCATGCAGCCACATGACCATAGGTGTAGATGGCAACCTCCTTGCTGACATCCTCGGTCTTGGGCTTCTTGCCGGCAGAGCCTTCGACTACCATCATAGCCTTTCCTTTGTGCTTGCGCTTCCTGCCCTTATTCTTCGGAGTGGACACCTCATCATCAACAGAGTCAGCAACAGCAACGGCTCTCCAGGGAGTCGCATCCCTTCCTCGGCATGTGCACACTTATCAGCAAGAGCATACAGCTCGGCGATCTCTTTGACCTACTTCATGTTCATTTTCTCCCACATCTTGCAGTTGCCCATGTTATTGTGGAAGGTAGCAATAATCGTGGTAGGATGCACATCTGGGATATTATGGTGAACATGGCTGAATCTCTGGATCTATTTGTGGATGGGCTCATCGGGCTTCTATGGAAGCACATGTAGATTGCTAGGCTTCCCAGGGAACTTATGGCCACCCTGGTACGCACCAACAAACTGAGGCACATATCTGCCCATGATGAGATTGAGCCCTCTGGCAAGTTCATCAACCAAGATATCAGATTGGGCTTAAGCGCAAACAGAAAATAGTTGGCGAGAACCTTCTCGTCTCTAGCTTGAATAGCTACGGGAAGAGGGCCAGCGAACTTGTCGCGGCTCATAAGTAAACGATGGGCAGCCCATGTCATATGGCAAGGCTCCAGGATAATCCGGCGCAGGCCTATTTGTTTCGGGCCCGGTGCATGCATCAGATTGACGGCAAGCCTCTCAGCGCCAGTCAATCCGCACACAGGCATCCTCTCCCTGCCAGTTCTACAAAACTTCACGCTGGTCCTGCTGACTCCGGGGATCGGACGAGGCCATGGATACCACGTCATGAATGTCGTTTCACCGATCTTGATGTGGTGTGCACTACGGGGGTGCCCCTGTTTGCGCTGGTCCTCTAGTTCACTCTTCGACCACCCTTGCCGGCCCCGTTTGTGGTTGCCGTGAGAGCCCCCCTTGACGGGCGTTGTCGCTGCTCACGAAGGTGATCAACTCTGGATGGTAGCATGCCACTCATCCATCTGAGGAGCTGTCGGAGGAAACTTGAGTAGGAGCTAGGCTTGAGCCATTGCTTCTGCTGTAGAGCGTGACATGTACGACACCGAGGTGTGAGATGGCTCGCGACTCCTGGATGGGCCAGGAGGAACTCTGTCTCATGCATGCGACGGCACTAGATAACTGCCAGGGGTACGAGACGGCTCTTGACTCCTGGTCAAACCAAGAGGATCTTTGTTCCGATCCTGTGGCGGGACCTGATGGTCACCAGAGTGAAAGCACAAGTACTCCTTGGGTGATTTTGGTAATCAATGTCAACATATCTTTTGTTGGACTAATAGTTTTATCTAGTATATTTAAGATGAGTTCAACAGTGGAGTGGTAAGGACAAGAGAACGTAGAACCCCTTCAAAATGATAAGGACAAATATTGGCAAAAGCTCAAGACTCTTCCATTTCTAGTTAAGTGATCCGAGATCACATTGAGTCCATAGTAAAGCCAATACTATTAAAAGGGGATGAGGTGTTGCTTAATGGTCTACTTGCTCAACTGCTTAGTGACATTGCTCCAAAACCCTCAACCACTTTCTCCATCCAAATATGTCCAAACCCTAAATTCCAACTCGGCCCCACCGAATTTTTCTATCCGGAGCCACCGAGTTCATTTGACATAGCCACTACCAAAAACCCTAACAATTCGGTCACACCGATAAAGATCTCGGTCCCACCTAGATGGCCTTGCCAGCGCTCTATGATCTATTGCATTCGCTTCGGTCTCACCGAGTTTATTCAATCAGTCTCACGAAGTTGGCTTGACAGACTCTCTGTTGCTTATTGCTTCATTTCGGTCCCACCGAGTCGATGCAATCGGCCCCATCGAGATGATGTTTTCCCTAAGACCTAGCACATCGGTCCCATCGACTTGTTTCAGTCGGTCCCAAATAACATTCATATTTTGAATAGATCGGTCCCACCGAGTTTTCTAATAGGTCAAAAGTGTGTAACGGTTGGATTTTGTCTGGAGGCTATATATACCCTTCCACCTCCTTGTCCATTTGTGAGAGAGCCATCAGAACGTGCCTACACTTCCATCATCCATTTTCTGAAAGAGAACCACCTACTCATGTGTTGAGATCAAGAGATTCCATTCCAACCTATTGAACCTTGATTTCTAGCCTTCCCCAAGTTGCTTTCCACTCAAATCCCTCTTCCACCATAGCCAAATTTGTGAGAGAGAGTTGAGTGTTGGGGAGGCTATCATTTGAACCACAAGAGCAAGGAGTTCATCATCTACACACCATCTATTACCTTTTGGAGAGTGGTGTCTCCTAGATTGGTTAGGTGTCGCTTGGGGGCCTCCGTTGCGATGTGGAGTTGAACCTAGAAGTTTGTAAGGGCAAGGAGATCGCCTACTTCATGAAGATCTACCCGAGTGAGGCAAGTCCTTCGTGGGTGATGGCCATGGTGGGATAGACAAGGTTGCTTCTTCGTGGACCCTTCGTGGGTGGAGCCCTCCATGGACACGTGCAACCGCTACCCTTCGTGGGTTGAAGTCTCCATCAACGTGGATATACGATAGCATCACCTATCGGAACCAAGCCAAAAATCTCCATGTCTCCATTGCATTTGCACACTCCAATTCCATCCCTTTACTTTCTTGTAAATTGCATGTTTTACCTTTTCTGCTGCCTATAATCTTGTCATGCTTGCTTGAAATGTATTGTGTGTGCCTTAACAAGTGCTACCTTAACTTGAAGAAATTAAAAATGGCCACTTTTACTTGTGAAGGGTCTAATCACCCACCCCTCCCCCCCCTATAGACCCGTCTTCTCGATCCTTTCAATTGGTACCAGAGCTTTGGTCTCCATTGCTTTGGTTTAATCACCATTGGAGGAAGATGGATGAGTCTACGTTCGAGAGTATTAGACGTAGAGTACCTATTCTTGATGGGGAGTTCTATGGTTCATGGAAAAATAAGATGCTTGAGATTTTCAATGAATTTAATTTGAACAAGTATATTCTTAGCCCTTATGTGCCTCCTATTACCCTTTTGCATCCGACTCCTGATGAGTATCTTGACATGGTTCGCAATCTTAGGACTATTGATCTTATCATTAGAGGATTGCCTAGAAATTTGCTTGTTTGCTTGCCAACCTTTAATAGGCATATACAATATGGAATTATCTTGAGGAACGCTTTCCAAATTACTTTTTGAAAAATCTAGATGAAATTATTCAAAAGTCCATTGCTTTTGAAAAAATGGAGCCTAGTGATCCCAAGTTTGATGAATGTCTAATTGAGCTCTGTGATCTTATGTGTGTTAAAGGAAATGTAGGAATCATTAGTAGCATCATCTCGGAGACAATTAGAATTCATAAACTTGAAGATTTTCATGGTCATAAATCTAATGAATCACTTGCTCTAGGTGATGATCACATACATGATGACGATGACATTGAGCATGGCTATTATGATGAAGACGAAGAAAGTGACATTGACTTTGAGGAGACAGTGAGAAATATTAGTCTCATGACTAACTTTTGTGATTACATGGTCGGAGGAAAAGAGTGGATTCTCGATATTGGATGTACTGATCATATGACCGGAGATAAAGACATGTTCCGTGAGCTTGCTAAAAACGACGGTCCACGCAAGTATGTAACTTTTGGAGACAACTCCAAGGGTAAGGTACTTAGCCTTGGTAAGGTTGCCAATTCTAATGATAGATCTATCCAAAATGTTATGCTCGTTGAATATCTTGGTTACAATCTTCTTTCCGTATCCAGACTAGCTGACTTTGGTTTCAATGTTCTATTTACCGAAGTAGATTGCCAAGTGTTTCGTAGAGATAGTCATAACATGGTCTTTACCGGTATCTGTAGAGGTGATCTATATATTGTTGATTTCACTAAGATAGCCCAACCTCGTACTTGCTTAATTGCCAAATCTTCTAAAGGGTGGTTATGGCATAGAAGATTAGGTCATGTGGGCATGTGAAATCTTGATAAGCTTATTAAAGGTGATCATATCCTTGGTGTTAAAGATGTTATATTTGACAAGTACAGACTTTGTAGTGCTTGTCAAGAAGGAAAACAAGCTGGAGGAAGTCATCCCGTGAAGAACATCATGTCCACGAGGAGACACCTTAAGCTACTTCACATGGATCTTTTCGGTCCCAATGCTTATAAGAGCCTTGGTGGTAACTCTCTCGGTTTGGTCATTATTGATGATTTTTCAAGATTTACGTGGGTGTTCTTTCTTGATGACAAATCGCAGGTCCAACAGATCTTGAAGAACTTCGCCAAGAAGGCCCAAAACCAATTTGAAGTGAAGATCAAGAAGGTTCGAAGTGATAACGGAACGGAGTTCAAGAACGCCAATGTGCACACCTTCCTTGATGGAGAGGGGATTTCACATGAGCTCTCGGCTACATACACACCTCAACAAAATGGAGTTTTTGAGAGGAAGAACCAGACACTTATCGAGATGGTGAGAATGATGCTTGATGAATACAAAATGCCAAGACACTTTTCAGCGGAAGCGGTTGAGACAGCTTATCATGCTACAAATCGACTATACCTTCACAAGCTTCCCGGTGAAATGACATACGAGCTCCTCATTGATAACAAACCCCAAGTTGGATACTTTCAGGTATTTGGCTCAAAGTGTTACATTCTTGATAAGCATCATCGTTCAAAATTTGCTGCTAAATCTCATGAAGGTTTCCTACTCGGTTATGGCTCAAACTCTCACACTTACCGTGTCTACAACAATTTCACCCAAAAGTTTGAAGAGACGGTAGATGTGAAGTTTTATGAATCTGACGGCTTGAAAGTAGAGCAATTGCCAATTGATGTAAGAGATAAAGATACCATGGAAGCAATTCAAGATTTTTCTATTGGCAAAATTCGCCCAATGGGGGTGAAGGAGAGTACTTTGTCCATTCAAGTGGAAGCCTCAATTTCACTTCTAGGTGAACCACAAGTTGACTTGGAGGCATCCACAAGTGGAACACATCAAGACGAAGGAAATGAGGGTACAACAAGATGAACCACCTCGACCTCCTTCTCCAGCTCCACAAGCGAACGACAATGCCACCAACAATGAATAATAAGATGATGATGATGATGATGATGATGATGATGATGATGATGAGGAGGAGGAGGAGGAGGAGGAGGAGGATGCTCCGCCTCAACCCAAGCAAAAGCTCTCACGAGTTAGAGAAAGAGTCTCAAGAGATCATCTCCTCGAACAAATCTTCAATGACATCCAAACCAGGAGAATCACTCGCTAAAACTCGTTTGGCTAACTTTTGTGAACACTATCATTCATTTCTAGTGTTGAACCTATGAAGGTAGAAGAATCCTTTAAGGATCCGGATTGGATAAATGCTATTCATGAAGAGCTACTCAACTCTGAGAGGAATCAAGTATGGACATTGGTTGAAAAGCCCAACGATGATCACAATGTCATCGGAACCAAATGGGTGTTTCAGAATAAGAAAGATGAGGATGGACAAGTTTTACGCAACAAGGCACGTCTCGTTGCTCAAGGCTACACTCAAGTCGAAGGTATGGACTATGGTGAGACATATGCCCCAGTTGCTAGACTTGAGTCCATTCGCATTTTACTTGCTTATGCCAATCACCATGATATCAGTTTATACCAAATGGACACTAAAAGTGCTTTTCTAAATGGTGAAATTGAGGAGGAAGTTTATGTTAACAACATCTCGGCTTTGTTAATCCCAAGAAACCTAATCATGTTTACAAACTTCACAAAGCTCTTTGTTAATCCTAGAGCTTGGTATAAATGCTTGACCAAGTTTCTTATTGAAAAAGGATTTGAAATTGGGAAAATTAATTCTACACTTTTTACTAAAAGGGTTAATGGTGAACTATTTGTGTGCCAAATTTATGTGGATGATATTATATTCGGTTCTACTAACCCTCATTTTAGTGAAAAGTTTGAAAGACTAATGTTGGAGAAGTTTGAGATGTCCATGATGAGTGAACTCAAACTTTTCCTCGGTTTGCAAATCAAGCAAACTAAGGAAGGTACCTTTGTTTCACAAACAAAGTATACCAAGGATCTTTTCAAGAAGTTCAACATGCAAGAAAGCAAAGGTATGAAAACGCCCATGCCTACTAGTGGACATCTTGACTTGACTAAGGGTGGCAACCCGGTTGATGAAAATGTTTATCGATCTATGATTTGTTCATTATTATATCTATGTGCCTCCTGTCCTGACATTATGCTAAGTGTGTGCTTGTGTGCACGATATCAAGCGGCTCCAACGGAATGTCATCTTAAAGTTGTGAAAAGGATAGTGAGATACTTAATTCATACACCAAACTTTGGCATTTGGTATCCTAAGAGGTCATATTTTGATCTTGTTGGCTATTCTGACTCAGACTGTGCCGGTGACAAGGTTGATAGAAAGTCCACTTCAGGTACATGTCAATTTCTTGGTAGATCCATTGTCTCTTGGTCCTCCAAGAAACAAAACTCAGTATCCTTATCCACCGCCGAAGCGGAATACATTGCCGCCAGATCATGTTGTGCCCAATTACTTTGGATGACCCAAACTCTTAAACATTATGGGATACATGTGAAGCATGTTCCACTGCTTTGCGACAATGAGAGTTCTATTAAGATTGCTCACAACCCAGTGCAACATTCTCAAACTAAGCATATTGAGGTTCGTCATCATTTCATTCGAGATTATGTTGCTAAAGGTGACATAAATCTTAAACATGTTCGTACCGACAAGCAATTGGCGGATATCTTTACTAAACCGCTTGATGAAAAGATATTTTGTCGATTGAGAGGGGAATTTAACATCATTAATGCCTCACATTTTGAGTAGATACTCCTCGGATATATGCAAGGCATGAGCCTACTTGATTAATCCTTGATACTTCTCTTATGATGATACTCATTTATCTTGGATATATTTTCATCCTTGCATGTTATCTAAACCTTGTAGGTACTTGGATGAGCCTAAATCTATGAGATTGCAAATCACTCACATCTTGAGCAATTTCTACATCACCAAGTATTTATGCTTTGGTTGTTGAAATCAAGGAAGCATGAACTCACTCAACATATCCTTTGACTATTTCAATATATCTAATTTCATGATTGTCAATTTGGATACACAAGTGTTATTCCTTGCAAGACTAACCCATGTAGGAAGATGAACTTCAACTCCAAAGGATGCTCCCAACTCTTGATGGACTACATCAACCTTGAGAATCCAACATAAGTTCAACTACATGATCAAGATCAACACCACAACCCAAGGTATGCCATTCCATCCAAGAGAAGCTTTGCTCCAAGCCATGAGTTAAAGCAACTCAACAAGATGTGAATACATCAAAATGCTTAAATGAAAAATGGCAACCCCATTTTTGAGCTTAACGATGAGTATGACCTATGATGAAGTGATCTCACTTGACTCCTACGTAAATATACTCTAACATAGGTGACTTTGTCGCCGCCCATCTCTAAATGGAGTTATCTAGTGTTCTTGTTGTACATTGCTTTTCATTGCATTTCTTCTTGTGTTTCCCTTCTAAATCAAAAAAACTTCATCTAGATTTTTTCTACTTATTCTGTGATCTTTTCATTTCCTTTCTATGAATTGATTGCAAATCCTTATAGAAATTCCTTGAATATCCTTGTGAAATTTCATTTGCAAAGTGAACTGAGTTGACAAATATTTTCCTTTACGGCGAACTCGGTTCCACCAATCCAAGCCCAACGGCCAGACCGAAGCACAAGGTTTTCTTGTACACAGTTCATCGGTTCCACCGACATGGAAGGCTCGGTCTCTCAGATGAGCACCTTTAGTGGCTCTACTATCTCGGAGTCACCGATTGAAACAGATCAATGCCACCGATTTCACTGCTGAGAAAACTATTTTCCACCTTTTATTACCTATTCTCTTCAGCTCCACTCAATGATTATTTTCCTCTGTATGCTTCTTGAGCTACATTATGCTTGCTTGTGTCTCTCACGGATCATACTCACTTTACTCATATCCATGAAAACTACCCTTCTTGGAAATTGATGTCTAAGGGAGAGAGAGAGAGAGAGAACATCAAAGCTTGTTACAAAATTCTTCTAAGGAAGGAAGAGAGATGCAATGTCATAAGAGGAGAGAAGTCACATGTCTTTAAGGGAAATACATGTTAGTATTTGTTTATAAAATATCTCAAAACAAATATATTTTTAATCTCATTCATGTTTGCTCTGATTTATATATCTCTGCTCTGATTTTATCTCACCCTACCTTCTCCCATTATCCAATGTTAGTTTCAGGGGGAGAAAGAGTCCATGTTTAAGGGGAGAAAAATCCTTAGAGTTTATTGCAAATCTTTAAGTTCTTGGGGACATGTATGTATTTAAATTAAGTACTCACTCTGTGGTACTCATCTACTACATGTCATCTCAGTCTTGGTATTCTTGTGGATCTTGGAATCTTTCTTGTTTGAAGTTTTCTTGTGTTATTTAACCTTGTTTTCTCAAGATTGCTTCGTATAGAATCAGCTCAAGAACCACAAGGTAGGTATATGCATTACAATCATGTGCATGATGATCACTTGCTTTTGCACATTTTGTTTGCAAGAGGGATCCATAAAGCATGAAGGTGCAACCTATCAACACTTGTTTTTGCTCTGGTGCATATGGCCAAGATACATGCAACTCATTACCTACTTTGTCATGGTATGTGTTCACATGTCCTTGAATTCAATCTTCACATGATCGCATACATGTAGGGGGGCTTATGCATGTTACATGTTCTTCCAAAGCTTTACTTGCTACTCTTCATATCATTCACTTGAAGCTTTGATGTATGTTGTCATCAATTACCAGAAAGGGGGAGATTGAAAGCACAAGTGCTCCTTGGGTGATTTTGGTAATTAATGTCAACATATATTTCGTTGGACTAATAGTTTTAACTAGTATATGTCAGATGATTTCAATAGTGGAGTCGCAAGGACAAGACGATGTGGAACCCCTTCAAAATAATAAGGACAAAGATTGCCAAAAGCTCAGGACTCTTCCAAATCTATTTAAGTGATCCAAGATCACATTGAGTCCATAGGAAAGCCAATACTATTAAACGGGGATGAGGTGTTGCTTAATGGTCTACTTTCTCAACTGCTTAGTGATATTGCTCCAAAACCCTTAGCCACTTTCTCCATCAAAATATGTCCAAACCCTAAACCCCAACTCGGCCCCATCGATTCTTACTATCGGGAACGACTGAGTTCATATGACATAGCCACTGCCAGAAACCCTAACGATTAGGTCACACGATACGGATCTCGATTCCACTGAGATGGCCTTGACAGCTCTCTGTGATCTACTGCATTTGCTTCGCTCTCACCGAGTTTATGCAATCGGTCTCACCGAGTTGGCTTGACATATTCTTTATTGCTTATTGCTTCACTTTGGTCCCACCGAGTTGATGCAATCGGCATCACCGAGATGATGTTTTCCCTAAGCCCTAGCACATCGGTCCCACTGAGTTGTTCCAGTCGGTCCCACCGAGATTCCTAACGTTCATATTTTTGCACAGATCGGTCCCACCGAGTTTTCTAATCGATGCCATCGAGATAGTTCAAAAGTGTGTAATGGTTGGATTTTGTGTGGAGGCTACATATACCCCTCCATCCCCTTCTCCATTTGTGAGAGAGCGATCAGAACGTGCATACACTTCCACCATCCATTTTCTGAGAGAAAACCACCTACTCATGTGTTGAAATTAAGAGATTCTGTTCCAACCTTTTGAACCTTGATTTCTAGCCTTCCCCAAGTTGCTTTCCACTCAAATTCCTCTTCCACCATAGCCAATTCTGCGAGAGAGAGTTGAGTGTTGGGGAGACTATCATTTGGAGCACAAGAGCAAGGAGTTCATCATCTACACACCATCTATTACCTTTTGGAGAGTTGTGTCTCCTAGATTGGTTAGGTGTCGCTTGGGAGCCTCTGTTGTGATGTGAAGTTGAACCAAGAAGTTTATAAGGGCAAGGAGATCGCCTACTTCGTGAAGATCTACCCAAGTGAGGCAAGTCCTTCGTGGGCGATGGCCATGGTGGAATAGACAAGGTTGCTTCTTCGTGGACCCTTCGTGGGTGGAGCCCTCCGTGGACTCGCGCAACCGGTACCCTTCATGGGTTGAAGTCCCCATCAACGTGGATGTCGATTGCACCACCTATCGGAACCACGCCAAAAATCTCCACGTCTCAATTGAGTTTGCACACTCCAATCCCATCCCTTTACTTTCTTGCAAATTGCAAGCTTTACCTTTTCTGCTGCCTATACTCTTGTCATGCTTGCTTGAAATGTATTGTGTGTGCCTTAACATGTGATAAACTCAACCTTAACTTGAACAAATTAAAAACTGCCACTTTTACTTGTCAAGGGTCTAATCACCCCCCTCTAGACACCTCTTCTAGATCCTTTCACAAAGATATGGCGCGGTTGTTGGCCATGATCATCCTTGGAGTGCACTTCAGAAGTGCGCTCGCAATGATGGTCTGGGTCTTGAGAATTGCGACATGGCTGGTCATGCTCGCCACCAGCACGTGGAGGATCGCCCTTCTCCTGTGGTGGCTTCAGTGTGTCCTTCGTTGTTCTGCCCTTGGACGTTGCCTTGCCGTGCGCTCTTCTTACCGTTGGACTAGTGACTACGGTCACCGGAACGACGAGGAAGCTGACTTCCCCCGTTGATGACCCACAAGTATATGGAGTCAATTGTAGCCTTTTCGATAAGTAAGAGTGTCAAACCCAACGAGGAGCAGAAGGAAATGACAAGTGGTTTTGAGCAAGGTAATGTTTGCAAGTGCTAAAATTGTAAGTAGCAGAGTAGTTTGATAGAAAGATAATTTGTAGCAAGCAAGTAACAAAGTAGTAACAAAAGTGCAGCAAGGTAGCCCAATCCTTTTGAGGCAAAGGACAGTCCAAAATGGTCTCTTATGATAAGCAAAGTGTTCTTGAGGGTACACGGGAATTTCATCTACTCACTTTCATCATGCTAGCTTAATTCGTGTTCCCTACTTTGACAACTTGGTATGTGGGTGGAATGGTGCTTAGGTGCTGTTATTACTTGAACAAACCTCCTACTTATGATTAACCCCCTCGCAAGCATTTGCAACTACGAGAAAAGTATTAAGAATAAATTCTAGCCATAGCATTAAACTTTTGGATCCAATCGGTCCCTTACGGAATAGCACATAAACTAGGGTTTAAACTTCTATCACTTTCGCAACCCATCGTCTAATAACTAATCCACAATGCATTCCCTTAGGCACAAATATGGTGAAGTGTCATGTAGTCGACGTTCACATGACACCACTAAGTGAATCACAACATACATATCATCAAAATATCGAACACATATCGAGTTCACATGATTACTTGCAACATGATTTCTCCCGTGACCTCAAGAACAAAAGTAACTACTCACAAATGATAATCATGCTCAAGATCAGAGGGGTATTAAATAGCATAATGGATCTGAACATATAATCTTCCACCAAATAAACCATATAGTAATCAACCACAAGATGTAATCAACACTACTAGTCACCCACAAGCACCAATCTATAGTTCCCGTACAAAGATTGAACACAAGAGATGAACTAGGGTTTGAGAGGAGTTGGTGTTGTTGAAGATGTTGATGAAGATATCCCTCCCCAAGATGGGAGAGTTGTTGGTGATGATGATGACGATGATTTCCCCCTCCGGGAGGGAAGTTCCCCCGACGGAATCGCTCCGCTAGAGGGCAAAAGTGCTCCTGCCCAGGTTCCGACTCGAGACGGCGGCGCTTCATCCCGAAAGTCCTCCCCTTATTTTTTTTCTAGGTCAAAATGACTTATGTACTAGAAGGGGGGCATCGGGGTGGGCCTGGTTGAGCACAACCCACCAGGGTGGCTCCCTCCGGTGCTTATTTGCTCTAGTATTTCTTATTTATTCCATAAAAGTCCTCGTGAAGTTTCAGGTCATTTGGAGTTGTGCAGAATAGGTAGCCTAACGTAGCTTTTTTAGGTCCAGATTTCCAGCTGCCAGAATTCTCCCCTCTTGTGTGTACCTTGCATATTATGAGAGAAAAGGCATTAGAATTACTCCAAAAAGCATTATTATGCAGTAAAACAACATAAATAGCAGTAGGTAAACAAGATGCAAAATGGATGTATCAACTTCCCCAAGCTTAGACCCCGCTTGTCCTCAAGCGAAAACCGAAATTGAAAAACATGTCCACATGCTTGGAGAGAGAGGTGTCGACAAAAACAAAAATACGGACATAGCAGCATCATCTAACTTATTATAACAGCAACAAACATTAACATAAAACTTTTATTATAGAGCTTTTATCATAGACTTCTCATGAACAAGTAACAATTCATCACAACATCGAAGTATAAGGTATAAACTCTATTGGAAACCAACAAACTATGTTCTCAGTCAACTTTGCAACTACAATTCATCATCTTTTCAGGAAGGGTCACATATCGGAGCCTTTTGGCAAGTTCACAAACTCAACCATCATTTAGTCTTCTATGATTGCTAACACTCACCACGTACACATGAGCAAAACGTTTCAACCAGACACATAGAAAGATAGGGGCTTATAGTTTCGCCTCCCAACATATTCACCTCAAGGGTGATGTCAACAATAATAACTCATGCTACCCATATTCAACTGGATATATGTGCCTAGATCTTTCCTCACCACATGATGCTTGCCAAAGGAGAAAATAAAAAGGAATAGAGAGAAAAACTTTGACTCTTGCATGAAAGTAAATACATAAAGTAAAAGATAGGCCCTTCGCAGAGGGAAGCAGAGGTTGCCATGCACTTTTTGTTTGTATGCTCAACCCCTTAGTGCAAGAGAACGTCACGTTATATTGCCCCTTATGATGGCAACCTTTATTATGCAGTTTATCGCTTTTATTCTTCTCCATCACAAGTTCGTACAACGCTCAATTTTCTCTTGCACTAAATGATCTCACACTTTTAGAAGCAATTTTTATTGCCCTTTTTGCATCGATGACAACTTACTTGAAGGATCCTACTCAATCCATATGTTGGTATGGTGGACTCTCAAAACAAGATTTGAGTTTAAGGGTTTTGGATGCACAAGTAGTATCTCTACTTAGTGCGGAATTTTTGGCTAGCAAAGATAGGGGCAAGCACCACATGTTGAAGGATCTATGACGATATAGCTTCTATGTGAATATGAACAAACATAAATCATTACGTTGTCTTCCTTGTCCAACGTCAACAATTTTGGCATATAATATTTTGATGGATGCTCACAATCATAAAAGATTTCCAGGATAGTGTATTTGCATGTGAATCTTCTCTTCCCTTATTAATTCTTTCATGAGTTGCATCATTGACCAATGCTATGTTTGTCAATCTACAATAAAATTTTCTACTTATACTTTTCCTTGTGTAATGTCATCACTTACCATAAGATTAGCATATGACCTTTTTCATTTATTTCCTTTCTTTCTATTGAAACAAGAAAGTAAAAGAAAGCAAACTCAAACTGAACTTTATTATATATCTTGCACACGATTACAAAGATAGATCACTAAGCAAACTCTCAAAAAGAAAGGATCGAACTAAACTTTTATTCATCTAAATCAAAAGATAACTATGGATCGAACTAAGAAAGTAAAGGCAAAAGGTAGTGGATATGATACGATACCGGGGCACCTCCCCCAAGCTTGGTGAAAGCCAAGGGGAGTGCCCATAACCGATACTCAATTTTCTTTTGGTGATGAAGAATGAGGTGGTGGTGATGAAGTAGAAGTGATCTTGTCCTTTTTCTCCAATTTGTTTTGGAGGTAGAAATTATCTATCCTCAACTCATTGTTCTCCTCCTCGAGCTTTAGTATCCTCTTGCATAATGCTTCCTTACTTTCCTTCAGGAAGCGAGAAGGGACTATTTCATCTTCATCTTCTTCATCAGGAAACCATATGTAGGGGTAGGTGTCCTTGAAGATATATATTTTTATCTAAAGGTTGATAAGGAACTAGGCTCCTCTTCTGGAATCTTGAGACAACATTTCTTCAGATTTGTTGAGAAAACAGCGAGAGAAGAAAGCAGGAGATTTCTCCGCGATACGGAGGTCAATAGGTTCGAGGGGTATATAAAGACTTTTTATCTTGGGAAACAAGCAAAACGGAAGAAAAATGGAGTCCGGAAAGTACCCAAGGTGGGCACAACCCACCTGGGCGTGCCTAGCAAGCCAAGCGCGCCCTGGTGTCTTGTGCCCACCAGGGTCACCTTCCTGGTAGTTTCTTATTTTTTTCCTAATTTTTTAAATATTCCAAAACTGACAAAAAATATTTTTGTGGATTTTTTTGGAGTCCGTTTACTTACCGTATCACGTACCTCCTTTTTTTCATGATTCTGGAGTGTTCCAGAAGGTTTCTTTTATGCGTTCTTTAGGTGTCATAGTTTGGATAATGTTGCTTCAACATTGATGGGCGTACCTGGGATATAATGTTTTATTCGCTGCCCATTCACAACCTTCGGGTTAGTACCTTCGGCATTATTTATTTTTATAGCTCCACATCGATAAACTTCCTCGATAACATAGGGTCCTTCCCATTTGGAGAGGAGTTTTCCTGCAAAGAATCTGAAACGAGAGTTGTACAAAAGAACATATTCTCCAACCTTAAACTCACGCTTTTGGATTCTTTTATCATGCCATCTTTTAACTTTTTCTTTGAATAACTTTGCATTTTCATAAGCTTGGGTTCTCTATTCATCTAATGAGCTAATATCAAATAACCTCTTTTCACCAGCAAGTTTGAAATCATAGTTGAGTTCTTTAATTGCCCAATATGCTTTATGTTCTAACTCAAGGGGAAAATGACAAGCTTTCCATAAACCATTTTATAAGAAGACATACCCATAGGATTTTATATGTTGTTCTATAAGCCCAAAGTGCATCATCTAATTTCTTAGACCAATTCTTCCGGGACCTATTGCCAGTCTTTTGTAGGATTAGTTTTATTTCTTTATTGCTAAGTTCAATTTGACCACTAGACTGCGGATGATAAGGTGATGCAATTCTATGGTTAACATCATACTTAGCAAGCATTTTACAGAAAGCACCATGAATAAAGTGTGAAACACCATCGGTCATTAAATATTTAGGGACTCCAAACCTTGGGAAAATAACTTCCTTAAGATTTTTAATAGAGGTGTTGCGATCAACACTACTAGTTGGAATAACTTCTACCCACTTAGTAACATAATCAACAGTAACCAAAATATGAGTATACCCATTAGAGGAAGGAAAAGGTCCCATGAAATCAAATCCCCAAACATCAGATGGTTCAACAGCAAGTGAAAAATTCATAGGCATTTCTTGACGCTTACCAATATTACCTATTCTTTGGCATCCATCACAAGATAAGACAAACTTACGGGCATCCTTGAAGAGAGTAGGCCAATAAAACCCATATTGCAATACCTTATGAGCGGTTCTGTCTCCCGCATGATGTCCTCCATAAGCTTTGGAGTGACACTTCCATAGGATTTGTTCTTGTTCATGCTCAGGTACACAATGTCTAGTAATACCATCTACTCCTTTATAAAGATGTGGTCATCCCAAAAGTAATTTCTTAAATCATCAAATAATTTTTTCTTTTGTTGGTTTGTGAAGCTAGGTGGTATGTATTTAGCAACAATATAATTAGCATAATCAACATAACAAGGTGTACTATTAGAAACATTTATTGCAGCTAACTGTTCATCAGGAAAGCTATCATTAATAGGTTGTGGGTCATCAAGAATATTTTCAAGCCTAGACAAGTTATCAGCTATGGGGTTCTCTGCTCTTTTTCTATCAGTGATGTGCAAATCAAATTCTTGTAGAAGAGGAGCCCACCTAATGAGTCTAGGTTTAGCATCTTTCTTTTCAATTAGATATTTTATAGCAGCATGATCGGTGTGCATGGTCACTTTAGAATCAACAATGTAGGATCTAAATTTATCACAAGCAAATACCACTGCTAAGAATTCTTTTTCAGTAGTAGCATAATTTGGTTGAGCACTGTCTAGAGTTTTATTAGCATAATGGATAACATTTAATTTCTTATCAACTCTTTGTCCTAGAACAGCACCAACAGCATAATCACTAGCATCACACATAATCTCAAAAGGCAAGTTTCAATCAGGTGGTTGAACAACAGGTGCAGAAATTAAGGCTTTCTTGAGTGTTTCGAAGGCTTCCAAACAATCATCATCAAAAACAAAAGGAATACCCTTTTGCAAAAGATTGGTTAGAGGCCTAGAAATTTCAGAAAAGTCTTTGATAAACCTCCTATAGAAATCAGCATGACCAAGGAAACTACAAATGCCTTTGATATCTTTAGGACATGGCATTTTCTCAATTGCATCAACCTTGGCTTTGTCCACCTCAATGCCTCTTTCAGAAATTTTACGGCCCAAAGCAATACCTTTGTTAACCATAAAGTGGCACTTCTCCCAATTCAAGACAAGATTTGTTTGCTCACATCTCTGCAAAACTCGATCAAGATTGCTTAAACAATCATCAAAAGACTTCCCATAAACATAGAAGTCATCTATGAAACCCTCAACAATCTTTTCACAAAAATCAGAGAATATAGCAGTCATACATCTTTGAAAGGTAGTAGGTGTATTACATAGACCAAAAGGCATACGTCTACAAGCATAGGTTCCAGAAGGACAAGTAAAAGTGGTCTTTTCTTGATCAGGTTGTGAAACAGGTATTTGTGAAAAACCAGAATATCCATCAAGGAAGCAAAAATGTGTGTGCTTAGATAATCTTTCTAGCATTGGATCAATAAAAGGCAGAGGGTAATGATCTTTTCTAGTTGCTTTGTTTAATTTTCTATAATCAATTACCATTCTATAGCCTGTGACAATTCTTTGTGGAATATGTTCATTCTTATCATTAGGAACAACAGTTATACCTCCCTTGTTAGGGACACAATGAACAGGACTTACCCATCTACTATCAGCTATAGGATAGATTATACCTGCTTCCAGAAATTTCAATATTTCTGTTCTTACCACTTCTTTCATCTTCGGGTTTAACCGATGTTGGTGATCAACAACGGGTTTAGCATCAGGTTCCATATTAATACTGCGCTGACATAGAGTGGGACTAATGCCCTTAAGATCATCAAGAGTATATCCAATAGAAGCTTGGTGCTTCCTTGGAACTTTCAATAATCTTTCTTCTTCATGTTCTGAAAGGTTAGCACTAATAATAACAGGATATATCTTTTTCTCATCAAGATAAGCATATTTCAAAGTGTCTAGTAATTGTTTTAATTCAAACACAGGATCACCTTTGGGTGGAGGAGGACCTCCTAGAGTTTCAATAGGTAGATTGTGTTTAAGCAGAGGTTGTTGTTCGAACAAGATTCTATCTATTTCATTTCTTCACGCATATGATCATTTTCATGGTCTAGCAAATATTATTCTAAAGGATCAGTAGGAGGCACAACAATAGAAGCAAGACCAATAATTTCATCCTTACTAGGCAAATCTTTCTTATGTGGTTTTCTACTAAACTTGGAAAAATTAAATTCATGAGGTTCATTACCAAAGCTAACACCGACCGTTTATTTCTCACAATCTATTCTAGCATTAACGGTGTTCATGAAAGGTCTACCAAAGATAATGGGACAAAAGTCATCTTGTGGGGAACCAAGAACAAGAAAATCAGTAGGGTATTTTATTTTCCCACACAAGACTTCAACATCTCTAACAACCCCAATTGGTGATATAGTATCTCTATTGGCAAGTTTGATAGTAACATCTATGTCTTCTATTTCAGCGGGTGCTATTTCATTCTTAATTTATTCATATAAGGAAACGGGAATAGCACTCATGCTAGCACCTATATCACATAAATCATGATAACAGTGATCTCCTATCTTAACTAAGACAACAGGCAAGCCAACATCTGGTCTATGTTTATCTTTTTCATCGGGTTTGGAAATTCTAGCAGCTTCATCACCGAAGCAAATAACATGCCCATCAATATTATTGACCAAGAGATCTTTAACCATAGCAACACTAGGTTCCACTTTGATTTTTTCAGCTGGTTTAGGTTTTCTAATATAACTTTTGTTAACCATAGTTGAAACTTTAGCATGTTCCTTCATCCTAACAGGAAAAGGTGGTTTTTCAATATAAGCAGTGGGAACAACTGAATCAACATCGTAAATCATAGTCTCTTCTTTAGCTTTTACCGGTTCTTTAATTTCTTCTCTAATGTATGGGTGATATTTAAACCACTTCTCCTTAGGGAGATCAACTTGAGTAAAAAAATCACAAAAGGAAGCTACTATCTCATAGTCAAGTCCATTTTTAGTGCTAAACTTTTGAAAAGCATCGGTATTCATAAAAGATTTAACACAATCAAACTTAGGTTCAATACCTAACTCTTTACCTTCGTCGAGTTCCCAATCTTCAGAGTTGCGTTTAATTATTTCTAAAAGATCCCACTGGAATTCAATAGTCTTCTTCATAAAAGAACCAGTACAAGAAGTATCGAGCATGGATTGATCATTACGAGAAAGCCAAGCATAAAAATTCTGAATAATAATTTCTCTTAAAAGCTCATGATTGGGGCATGAATATAACATTGACTTAAGCCTCCCTCAAGCTAGAGTGATACTTTCTCCTTCACAAGGCCAAAAATTATATATATAATTCCGATCACGATGAACTAGATGCATAGGATAATATTTTGATGGAATTCCAAATTCAACCGATTCCAGTTCCAAGATCCAATATAATTGCATAGCCTATACCATGTCAATGATTTTCCCTTAAATATAAAGGGAAAACCTTCTTCTTAACTTCATCTTCGAGCAACCCTGCAAGCATAAACAATCCACAAATTTCATCTGAATATATCAAGTGCATTTCAGGATGTTCAGTTCCATCTCCTGCATAAGGATTAGCTAGCAGTTGTTCTACCATACCGAAGGAATTTCATATTCAATATTTTCAGTAGGTGCAGTAGGTTGAGGGGCAACTAATTTTGGTTCCGGTCGAGGTGAAGATACCCCGAACAAACCCCTCAAAGGATTGTTTTCCATAGTAGCAAGTGACAATAAATTTCAGCACGTAGTAATAATTTTTTCCTTACCAATTTCCACTCACCAAAAGCGCTTCACTCCCCGGCAACGGCACCAGAAAATATCCTTGATGATCCACAAGTATATTGGTTTAATTGTAGCCTTTTTGATAAGTAAGAGTGTCGAACCCAAGGAGGAGCAGAAGGAAATGACAAGTGGTATTCAGCAAGGTGATGTCTGCAAGTGCTAAAATTGTAAGTAATAGAGTAGTTTGATAGCACGATAATTTGTAACGAGCAAGTAATGATAGTGGTAACATAAGTGCATCAAGGTAGCTCAATCCTTTTGAGGCAAAGGACAGGCCAAAATGGTCTCTTATGATAAGCAAAGTGTTCTTGAGGGTACACGGGAATTTTATCTAGTCACTTTCATCATGTTAGCTTAATTCGTGTTCACTACTTTGATAATTTGGTATGTGGGTGGACCGGTGCTCAGATGATGTTCTTACTTGAACAAACCTCCTACTTATGATTAACCCCCTCGCAAGCATCCGCAACTACGAGAAAAGTATTAAGAATAAATTCTAACCATACTGTCGTGGAATTAACACGTCAGATGTCCTTAGTGTGAGGACTTAGTCGCGAGGCCAACACATCTATGTGGAAGCTTGAGAGGGGTTGAGCGGAATCGAGAGACGCAACACAAGACAAGGGTTTAGACAGCTTCGGGCCCCGGGAAACATCATCCGGTAAAAACCCTACATGCTGTTTGAGGCTAGATCTCATTATGCTCATCCGGGGAGTAGCCGTAAACCGGCTCTCCTCTAGTTGTGTCTAGACCTAGAGATTGTTTCTTGCTTGTCCCTCTTTGGGGAGCCCTGCCCCTCCTTATATAAGTTGAAGGGGCGGGTTACATGTAGAGTCCATCTCGGACTAAGACTTAAACTCTTTTGACTTCCTTTCCTGGGCTTCTTAACGTTTGCCGGTTTAACATTGTCTGCCGGTTTAACATGGTCTGTCGGGTTATGTTTGTCTAACACCTATCGGTGCTACCATCTGTCTTAACTCTGCCGGTTTAACACTCGCCGGTTTACCGTCTGTCTTAGCCATCTGTCTTAACTGTCTGCCGGTTTACCACCAGCCGGTTTACCGTCTGTCTTAGCCATCTGTCTTGACTCTGTATTAACTCTCCGCCGGTTTACCATCCGTCAGTTTACCAACTCCCAGCCGGTTTACAACTCCAGCCGGGTCATACCGCGGGGTATATCCCTGACATTAGCCCCCAGTTTAATTTGGATTTATCCATGTTAAACTGATCCTGAGCATATTTAAATCCTTGTGACTCAGCTCCCAATGACTTCTTTGACTTAGCTCCCAATGACTTAACAAAAGTATTGGTCCTTGAAATCCTCATCTGATCTTCAGCCGGTTTAAGAATGTAGAAATTGCCGGTTTATCATTGCCAAGATCACTCGTTTATAAATATTGATAGCACCGGGTCATACTTGTAGTTAACATCCAGCTTGAAAATATACCTCTTATATGCCTATCACTTGTAGCCCCCAAGTCTTAAGAAGGTAGCATAGCAACAGCTTAAGACTTGCTTCAATATAAATATCACAATCTTGAAGAAATCCAGGTTGTTCTTCTCAATCACTAGTCAGAATTGAGTATTCCACATATGTAGTTGTAGCCCCCAAGTGTTGGGTTGTAATGCTTGTAGCACCCTGGGACTTGTAATTGCCTGATGCTCATAAAAACTTCAACCAGTGTAGCCCCCAAGGGCCGGGTCATTATGCAATAATGAGCAGGGACTTCGTAAATATAATCTTGTAAACTTTGAACAGCAACGTGTAGCCCCCAAGGGTCGGCTCAGTAAGATAATATTGAGCTAGGATTTTGATATATACTTCAATGAAGATAACATCATATGATGTAACCCCCATCATGGAGCTTGAATCCATGTCCACAAGGTTAAGAGCTTGTGCTTTACCAATTGAACAATGGACCCTTCAATATAATGGATAAAAAGCTTTGTACCTTGAATTGTTGGTAGGAGCAATTGGTAGCCCCCAAGGGCCGCCTCATTATAATGTGATGAGTCGGGTCTTCAATAAGATGAGCAAAGAATGACTTTGCATTAGCCCCCAAGTGTCATGGTGCATGCTTGCAGTGACATGAGACTTGCATATTTGATGTAATCTCAACTTAAATAATGTAGCTCCCAAGTGCCGGGTTGCAAGCTTGCAGCAACTCGGGACTATTCCTTCCGTTGTAGAATAAATTATATCCATTGTTCTGAAGCGACTTTGAAAACCTCAATCATAATACTGGTTATTGATAACCATAATAAATTTCCAGCCATGTTGGCTATTAAAGAGTGGAATAATATACCCAATGATTTATAAGCGCATGATTCCAATGGCGCAATTCAAATATATACTGGCGACTTATAGTCCAAAGCCAGGTCGGATCAATAAACACTGGATTATAAGTGATTATGTGCTAATAGCTTGATAACTGGAAGCCACACCGGGTTAAGAAACACCAGGTTGATGTAATGACATATAGTCTGGCCGGGTCAGGAGACACCGGTTTAACTTAGAACTTGATCAAAAGAGATAAAACTTTGCAAAAAGCAAAAGCAAATAAAACTTGTAGTCGAGGCTTTTCGAGGGCTGCCAGGCCCAAATTCGAGGCTTTTCGTGGGCTACCAGGCCGCTGAGTTAAACCATTTGACAAAGCCTTTTAAGATGGGCCTCCAACTAACCAATCGTCGTTTTAACTTTGACAAGTTCAGGGTCTATAAAAGAGTAACTTGTCAAACGTTCGGCGGGTCATGCCAGGATTACCTGGATAGGAGTGGCTTACTTGATGAAGGCAGGTTAACCCGGGGTTTTAGGTGAATACACCAGGCTTCCAAGCCGTGGGTCGATACCCAATTACAAGGGTCCTTTCAAACTCTTTGTTACTTTACACAAAGAGCCCCCAAGTAACTTTGTGAGTTGTGCTCAAGGGTGCCTATGTTTGAGTTGTGCGTAGCAACAAGACTCTCTTTGGCCCCTTGGGTGTGAAGCTCCCAAGCTTTGTTGTGGCGTGATAGCTGGATTAATGGACAGGACTCCGCTTTGCAAGCAAAAGCCCCCATGTGATATATTTCTGAGCTGTGCTCGTCGGGTGCCTATGTTTGAGTTGTGCTGTGCAACAAACTCTCTTTGGCCCCTGATGATAATATTGGCTTGATAGCTGCATCTAGAGGGTAGTAACGCTATGTTCTCTTTGGTGAACACACCTATGTTTGAACAGGAAACCCCCAAATAATCATATGAAGATGAGCCCATAAGGCAGGATACCCATGTTTGAACCGCGCGTCAGGGCAGCAGGTCCTCTTCGGCAACCTTTAACTTTTTGCAAGAGATAAATTCTTCTTGAACCGGATGTTAACCCAGATATTTGAGAGCTTCAGTGAGACTGGCTTCCTTTGAACCGGATTTTGAACCGGAATCCTTTCTGATGACCCGGAACTTCTTCATTGAGCCGGGATTTTGTCATATACTTTTTGAGCCAGAAATTCTCTGACGGCCATTAAATTTTCATCAATATAGCAGTAGCCTCCGGGACTGGGTTATCTTTCCCTCCATCGTCCTGGCGTTCTTACATTCGCTTAAACTGGCAAGATTTGCTGAGTCATGTCATCATAGCTCCCGAGTCTTAAGACGACTCAAGGAGTTGTTTTGATATTCTCCGTATTTAACCATAGCAGAAGGTGTATATCATTGATGTTGATAACACGATGTAAATCCGCAGAAGGTTGAGGTGACTGCGGCGGGTTATAAATGATCCCGTATGAGCCGTGTCAGCAACTCGGCCAATGGTTCCTTCCAACTGGCTGTTTGAAGTGGACCAAACTGTAGTGGCAGCAATTTGCGCTCATGTCCATTGATCCATCCAGTGCAGACGGCGGCTGAATGATAATTTGCCTCCAAGGTATTGGAAGAAAAAAAAACCGGGCTACCCAAGCAGTGACTTGCTCATGCTCAATAAATAGCTCATGCAGACAGGTGCGGCCCGATGGGTTGATGTAGACCAGGCCTCGGGGGCGGCAATTTACGCACATCCATTGACAACAATCAGACATGATCCAGCAAGCCGGTGTGGACCAGACCGCAAGGGCAGCAGCTTGTGTGCGTCCATTCATCATGTGATATGTCCCGGATTATCACCAGGCGGGATATTATCAATCCGTGGTGTAAACCACATTTGTAATGAATAATAGTCCTGTGTATAAAAATGATATACAAATCAAAGTAATTTGTCCTTTGATAGAAATAATATGTGTTAATAAAACAAATTTAGATGGATATCACCTGATTTGCTCGGCCGACCGATGGTCCATAAATAATGTCTGTAGATAACCTTGTAATACGACGGCTGAATTCCTTTTGAGCCATATATGCGCAAAAAAGATATTTGTGCCTTATCCCCTCCAGGGCCCTGCCAAAAGTGCCCACGTCCCTTTCTTAATTCAGCAGCGGGCCACGGCAGCTGCTTGGCGCGATTCTCAACGTGTTGATGTGATTTAGAGTGACCAGCAGCGGGCTATGTACACCATCCATGGTAGTAATGAACAAAAAGCTCGCTTTGTATCTCCATATAGTATCTGCATCCATTTTCCTTCAGGGGCTGACTTATTAGCTTCTGTACGCACATACTACTCCAGACTTGTCTTCGCGACCGCAGCCCTGCTCTTCCTCTCCCACCGTAGTTAAAACAGGCGGCGGTTTAAGTCACGATGGCCACGGCGACTTGGCAACATAGTAGTGAAGCGGCCCTCAAGGTGCCATTGAAAACATGAACAACAGCTCATCTTGTGAACGGAGTCAAGACCGGCCTGGCACAAATGGATCATGGTAGTAAAGGCGCGGCTCCGTACTTGCTGCAGCGGAGGCGGATTGATAGAACGGAGGCTGGCGGCTCTCGGTGGTGTCTTTGCGCAGCGGTAACTCGACGGCCGGTTCGACCCGCGGCAGAAGAGGCAATACTTTGGCTAAATTAGTATACAGTTCGTCTGGCTTTCCCTTTTTTATCTAGGGAACCACTCCATGCATGCTGGGTAATCCGATCCTTACTGACACTGTCTCGTTAGATGCACGACCAACACTTCCAGTTGGAGATTGAACCGTGTGTGAAATATATTTTTTCATGTGATAAAACACCATGATGACCCAGCATCAGGTTTTTTGGGACTTGTGTAGCAGCAGTAACATTTTTATATTCGACTGCACTTGGGCTCTCATCCGAGGTGCCTTGCCATTGAACATCTGATAGTGAGGATAAGAATCATCGGAACTTCGCCCGGGTGTTGAATGCTATGAATCCTGTCGCGGGCATGTACTGCACCCGCATGTCCACTTTGCACCGGTAGCGTTGTTCGAGGCATGCTGTATTTTTCAGATTGAATTAATCTCATCAGGTGATTTCGAATATGCTGCCTGATGTATCAGTATGGGGCTTCAAACGCCTCAAGTCTGAAGATTATCCACACGCTGGGAAATATCCACAGGCTACATCAACACGAGGCCTCAGTTCGCCTATGTACTCTAGTCCATTATTCAACTCCGAGAGGCTCGGCGGAGCCGTGGCAGAAGAGACGCGTAGGGGCCGGCCGAGACGGCACGGGGCACGGCCGTGGAAACAGATGCAGGCCAACTGTTGTTCATGTTGACGACTTGACGTACGGCGCGGTCACGATGGTGAAGAAGCGCCGGCGAGGCGAGCCACAGCAGTGGCGAGCCAGCAAGGCAATTCGTGGGCGAGGCGCGTCGATGAAGGCAAGCAACGGAAGTGGAGTCCGGCGGTTCAGCGGCAAACCGCATGCGGGCACGCTTGAAGTGCAGATACCTTGAAGTGGTGATGACGGCGGCTGAGAGGCCGCGGGAAGACCCGGCGCGGAGGAGCGACGGCGGCTTGGAACGGTAGGCGGCTTGAGGAGGCACCGGACCGGCAAACCACTCCGGGGGCCGGCGGCTTGACAGAGACCGAACCGGCAATCAAAGCGGAGACCCGCCGAGGCAAACGGGATGGCCCGGTGAACCAAAAACGAAAACGAGTCCTCCTCTGGGTCGTTGTAATCGAAACCGAGTTGAAGAGCCGGCTCCGCGCGGTGGCGGAGGAGGTACGTGAGCCGGCTTCCCGCGGTGACGGTTTGGTGCGGTTATCGGTCGACTTGCTACGGCGGGTCAACCATCGCGAAGCAGCTCGGTCGTGGCGACGAAGGAGAACCGACTCAAGACGCGGCTGGACTGACGAGGCGATGGCGGCCCACCAAGCGACGGTGGTTCAAAGCGGAGGCGAAGATGTGAGGTAAACCAGCGACTCACGGGCGCGGATGCAGGGCCGCGAGCTTCGAAGCATAAGGCGATTTAGCTTGATTGGAGCAGCAGCTTAAGGCTGGTCATAGTGGGGAGTAACTTGGACTAGTGTCATATGCATGACACTAGTCTAAGTTACTACCTTCATAATGCAAACTAACATGATAGTAGTGTCATAGATGGCTTCATTTATTAGCTTGTAGACTGCATCTTGTCTTGGGAAGCGCTATGTTACAGTAACATATTATGTTACCACCTCAAATTAAATACTTGCCACATAAGCAAAAATTTCTTGAAGGGCGCTATGTTACTAGCTAAGTTACTCCCACTATGACTAGCCTAAGGTAAATCGGTGACTCAGGGCGCGGTTCGGACAAAAGGCGCAGACGCATAGGCGCGTGGCGGCGGGGCCGATTTGAAGCCTCGATGGAGACGGCCACGATGCCGGGCGGCTTGAGGTGCTGCGGTGCGGGTCAGGAGCAGAGGATCAGCCAACCACGGCGGTTTTAGCAGATCTGGCGATCCGATTTGGGGTGGAGGTGAACCGGCAACTGCGACTTGGCGGAGGCGGATGGCTTGAAGCCGGCGAAGTGGCCCGGGCAGCGCCTCTGGTAACGAGGCAACGGGGCTGGCAGGTGCGCTTGGTGCGACGGCAGGAGGCCCCCAGCAGCCTGAGGCTTGGGACGGCGGTTCGTCGAAGGCGGTGACTCGAAGCCGCACCGGTGAGGGCGACCACAGCGGATGGCGAGGCCGACCACAGCGGGGGCGTGTTGGTAGAGGGGCTCGGTCGATGCGAGACGGAGTCCAGGTGTGGCTCTCCGCTGGGAGTAAGCCAGACCGGAGTGGAGATGGCCGACGGATTGGAAACTGGAGGCGGAGCGAATCACAGAAACGACGCGCGCTAGTGAAGGGAAACCGCATCGTTGCCGTCTCCTCTCCGGGTCGTGGCCGTGGTTGCTTGACACCCGTGTCTTCCTCTGGGGTTGTGGCCCTTCTGTCTTTTTTTTCTTTTAACCCTGATTTGTTAACAGTGAGTGATGACTAAGCCAGGGTCAAACCCTCGGTTCCTAGTTATACTGCCAATCGGTTTCGCTGCAGATCGGTTCAAATAGACACGTCCGGGTTTCATCCATGGCGACTAAACAGATAACATAGATTGCATCAAAAATTGTAGAGATTGTCCATGGCGACTCAATATAATTTCCTTGATATGAACCGATGGGGATTAGAGTTGATGCAAGTCCTTCCGTATGCTGACCCGGCCGATTGTAAGCTTCTTCCAAAACTGACTTTTCTTTAACTCGAAATTTACGAACTTCTCGAAACCCTAATTAAAATCCCTCCAAGAACTCAACACCACTGTGCGCATGCCCCACGGTGGGCGCCAACTGTCGTGGAATTAACACGTCAGATGTCCTTAGTGTGAGGACTTAGTCGCGAGGCCAACACATCTATGTGGAAGCTTGAGAGGGGTTGAGCGGAATCGAGAGACGCAACACAAGACAAGGGTTTAGACAGCTTCGGGCCCCGGGAAACATCATCCGGTAAAAACCCTACATGCGGTTTGAGGCTAGATCTCATTATGCTCATCCGGGGAGTCGCCGTAAACCGGCTCTCCTCTAGTTGTGTCTAGCCCTAGAGATTGTTTCTTGCTTGTCCCTCTTTGAGGAGCCCTGCCCCTCCTTATATAAGTTGAAGGGGCGGGTTACATGTAGAGTCCGTCTCGGACTAAGACTTAAACTCTTTTGACTTCCTTTCCTGGGCTTCTTAACGCCTGCCGATTTAACATTGTCTGCCGGTTTAACATTGTCTGCCGGTTTAACATGGTCTGGCGGGTTATGATTGTCTAACACCTGCCGGTGCTACCATCTGTCTTAACTCTGCCGGTTTAACACTCGCCGGTTTACCGTCTATCTTAGCCATCTGTCTTAACTGTTTGCTGGTTTACCACCAGTCGTTTTACCGTCTGTCTTAGCCATCTGTCTTGACTCTGTCTTAACTCTCCGCCGGTTTACCATCCGCCGGTTTACCAAGTCCCAGCCGGTTTACAACTCCAGCCGGGTCATACCGCGGGGTATATCCCCGACACATAGCATTAAACTTTTGGATCCAATCGGTCCATTATGGAATAGCGCATAAACTATGGTTTAAGCTTCTGCCACTCTCGCAACCCATTATCTAATAACTACTCCACAATGCATTCCCTTAGGCCCAAATATGGTGAAGTGTCATTTAGTCGACGTTCACATGACACCGCTAAGGGAATCACAACATACATATCATCAAAATATCAAACACATATCAAGTTCACATGATTACTTGCAACATGATTTCTCCCGTGACCTCAAGAACAAAAGTAACTACTCATAAATGATAATCATGCTCAAGATCAGAGGGGTATTAAATATCATAATGGATCTGAACATATAATCTTCCACCAAATAAACCATATAGTAATCAACCACAAGATGTAATCAACACTACTAGTCACCCACAGGCACCAATCTATAGTTCTGGTACAAAGATTTAACATAAGAGATGAGCTAGGGTTTGAGAGGAGTTGGTGTTGTTGAAGATGTTGATGAAGATAGCCCTCCCCAAGATGGGAGAGTTGTCGGTGATGATGATGACGATGATTTCCCCCTCCGGGAGTGAAGTTCCCCCGACGGAATCGCTCTACCGGAGGGCAAAAGTGCTCTTGCCCAGGTTCCGCCTCGAGACAGCGGCGCTTCGTCCCGAAAGTCATCCCCTTATTTTTTTTTCTAGGTCAAAATGACTTATGTACTAGAAGGGGGCACCGGAGGTGGGCCTGGTTGAGCACAACCCACCAGGGCGCGCCTGGGGGCCTAGGTGCGCCATGGTGTCTTGTGCTCACCAGGGTGGCCCCCTCCGGTGCTTATTTGCTCCAGTATGTCTTATTTATTCCATAAAAAATCCTCATGAAGTTTCAGCTCATTTGGAGTTGTGCAGAATAGGTAGCCTGACGTATCTTTTTCAGGTCCACATTTCCAGCTGCTAGAATTCTCCCCTCTTGTGTGTACCTTGCATATTACGAGAGAAAAGGCATTAGAATTACTCCAAAAAGCATTATTATGCAGTAAAACAACATAAATAACAGTAGGTAAACATGATGCAAAATGGACGTATCACCCATCACCGATGCAAGAGTGTGAAGTTTGGCCACCCCCATCCCCATCCCCAGCACACGCGTGAGACGACGCCTTGGAGGTGGAGGGAGCAGATGATGATATAAAAGATGATGATGTTGACGCAGCTGATGCAGATTCGCGTGCGTGAAGCCCCTGCCTAGCGCACTAAAGATGTCAGCGTACAACAATCCATAGGCCATGAGGCCCTTCTATGTTCGGCGTGGGCACGCAACACACAAAGAGCAGCAACAACCACGAAGCACACGAGCATTTACCTAGGTTCGGGATGTTGGGAAGCGTAAAACCCTACTTCTGCTTTGGTGGATTGATGAGTAACAAGCCCAGCGTTTACAAGAGTGCAACCTTGCCGGTAGAGTGCTTGGGAGGTGCAGCTAGCTACTGTAATGGACAGGGTGTCGACCCTTGTAATGGTAGCCATGGGCCTCCTTTTATAGAAGAAAGAGGTCACCACAATGGCAAAATGGTAATCACAGAGGGTAAATAGTGGCTACAGTGCTATCGTACCTAGCACGGATGGTATAGAACAAGAGCATTAAATGCGCCATTAGGTGTCACGCTTGGGCGAATATCGGCAAGGGATCACTGCTCCACCTGTATCGTCAGCCTAGCTACATCTTATTTTATTGTCATGCCCTTGGACGGGTGCCAGTAAAGGTGGTCTTTAGGCGGTGGATCACCACGTGCACCAACAAGCTCTACCTAACTGCCTGTGCGCTTGCCACCTGTTGGTAGGCTCCTGATAGGCTGCCGATGTGAGTAGTGAAGGGAGCTTGCCGGTCTTGAGCTTGTCGGCCCGAAGCTTGCCAGCTCAAAGCTTGCCGGCGTGGAGCTTGCCAGCTACTCGAATCTTAATCTTCAATACTTCTCGATGACCTGCCTCGAGTCCTTCATGGTTTTATCTACAAAGTGTTGAGTGCCTTGTGATGGAGCCATCCTCCATCAAGCCCTTCCCGGCAGGGAGACTGCAACTATCTGTGCGTAGTCAGGGGTGGGAAACACCCGATGTAAACCACACCGACATGAGTCCATTGCAATCCCTTCAGCACTTGCATCATCATCATCGGAGCTATACTCTTCGCTCACCACCAACCCCTTTTGTGGCACCTTCTTCGTGAAGTTGTTCTTGTTGGGGAAGGACTTGTCCTTGTCTTTGCGGATGAGCTTGCCTCCATTGTCTTCCCTCTTCTTGTAGGGGCAATCCACGATGAAGTGACTCACATTGCCACAACTTTAGCAAGTTCTCAAACGTTGCTTGCCCTTGGAGCCACTTGAGTTATTCTTGGAGTAGGTGGGCTTGGTGTTTCTCTTGTTTCCCCAAAATTGCCTTGACGCAAGAGCCATGTGCTCATGGTAAGCATACTTGGTGTCTTCGGGGCAACACTCTTCTTCATCCTCTTATGGAATGGCCTTGGCCTTCAAGGCAAGGTTGGGCTTTCTTTGACTGTTGAACACGAGCTAGAGCATTGTCGGCGTTCTTGTTCAAGATGTTCATTGCAATGTACTCATCCAACACTTCACTTGAGGACAAGGTGTTGAAGTCTGGTATTTAATGGATCACGAAGGACACGCTCTTACTGAAAGGCATGATGGCCTTGAGGAACTTCCGCTTGACCCAAGTGTCATCGGTGTCCTTGCCCCCATGGTCTTGGAGTGAGACCGCAAGAGTGGTCAATCTCCGGTAAAGCTCACGAGGATCTTCATCATCCTTCATCAGGAACTCATCGGCCTCGTCAAGTATGACCTCATAGTTGGAGCGCTGAACGCTCGAGCTTCCCTTGTACAAGGAGATGATGTGATCCCATGCATCCTTAGCTCGGGTGAATGGCCGCGAGTGAGAAAGCTCTTCCGAAGGCATTGGGGCTTGAAGAATGAATAATGCGGAGTGATTGAGTTGATTGTCATCTTCTCTTGCTGACATGTTGTTTGGATCATGGGGGTACAAGCCTTGCTCATTGACTCTCCAAAGTTGTGTTGAGTTGTGATTCAAATGAGACTTGATACAAAAAACCCAATCATGAAAGTTATTCAAGTCAAGCTTAGGAGGAGGCCCATGAGTGTTGATATGAGGTGAGGGAACCGATCCTCTATAGACCGGGGGAGGGGAAACCGCAGCATGGGTGCCCGACCCACTCTTTCCTTGAGGAGTAGAAGGTTTAGTGCCATTAGCTGCATCCTTGACGGAGTTGGCATCCGTATCCGAGGAAGTAGGATCGACTACTACCTTAGGATCGGTGGGAGGTTGTTTTATGGCAGAGGTCGCGAGCATCCGGGCTCCAAGATCTCCATCGGGCTCTTCTCTTCGTGCTTCTGGTCTCTTGAGCCGTGGTAGGGCGGTCCTTCCCTTCTTCTTGCTAGCAATGTCATTGACTCTTATTTGGATGACAGGGCCAGACAAACTCCGCAGGCCGGCCCACCTGCCGTGGAGGCACCGTCTCAGGTACGGTTCATATGCCAGCCTCTTTCAAATACGGCCGAATGGCCACGCTAAGCCTTGCCTGGCCTTTCTTCTCCGTTGCCACGTGCTCCGCCAGCTCTTTCCGGATCGACGGCACTTGCACCTCCCTTCGCAGGAGAGTCATGGCTTCCACTCCTTCATCTTCCGGCCAAGGCGACCCGCTCGAGGTCGTGTTCTCGCGCCTTCCTCATCCACCCGAGTGGGCCAACGATTGGGAGCGCTCTTCTGTTTCGCGATCTCAATTGGAGAAGATGGTGACAATGCGGCTTCTCCTGGAGTTCACCGAGATAGGATGGATGGCGCCTCGATCGAGGGATAGGGTCCCGTGGCCATTGCGTTGGAACCAGGTGGTGCACCTAGCGTTTATCCACCATGGGTTGCACTTCCCACTCAACTCGTTCACCAGGAACGTGCTGACCTTTTACGGGCTTCAGCTGCATCATCTAACCCTGAGCGGCATGCTGCACCTTGCTAACTTTGTGTCCCTCTGCGAGTGCTTCCTAGGCGTCTGGCCCCACCTCGATCTTTTCCGGTATTTTTTCAAAGTGGTCCCCCACCTCAAGGACGGGAAGATACCTTCATGTGGCGGGGCCGTCCTTCAGCTCCGAGTGGGCTCCGACTACTTTGAGTTGGCATTGGCCCCGAAGACGGAGTCGTGGAAACATGGGTGGTTCTATGCCCTGGAGCAATCATGTGGAATTTGCAAGTTCTGAGCAAGATCAAAATAAACATGTGGTGTGCACTACGAGGGATGATCTTAGGAATGGGTGTACTTGCTCATCAACATTTCAAAGTTTCACCCGCAGGGATGGGGCTGAGGACATCAAACATTTATTGTTCACTTGCGGTAGGGCTCATAAGGTATGGAAGGCTCTGGGAGTTATGGATCATATTGAGAAGACTTTGATGGTAGATCACTCTAGCTTAGTTGTTCTAGAAGAATTGTTGCGGTGGCCAACTCAAAAATCTCCAATTCTTGGCCATCTTGGTCTTCATGAGATAGTGGATGTAGGCGCTTGGTATATATGGTGGGAACGCTGTGAAGCCAAGAAATGGATTAAGGTAAAGACGCCCACAAGCTCAGCTTTCTCTATACATGCAATTGCATCAAACTATGCAAGTCAGATTCCAAATGAGCAACAAGAAGTGGTACGATGGACTAAACCGCCATCAGGAACATATAAAGTTAACATCGATGCTGCTTTCTATGATGATGGTTCGCGTGCAATGGCAGCCATCATCAAAGACTAGGACAAGCTGTTGCGGGGCTGGCGGAACCTTTATTCGTGGGAGAACCCTTTATTCATGCACATGATGCTGCGTTGACGAAAGCCCTAGCGCTGAGACAAGGTCTTCAGTTAGTCCACACGATCAGATGTTCGTATAAATGGAATCGGTCAGTCTAGAGATAATTGAAGCTTGCGATGGAGAAGGATATCCGGGTACCTACTCTGCTATCCTAGCTGATTGTTTTCAGGTTGCACATGAAATATCAGATTTGAAGATTGTTTTCAGGTTGCACGTGAAATATCAGATTTGAAGATTGTTTTCAGGTTGCACATGAAATATCAGATTTGAAGTTTTAGCATTACCCTCGGGAAGCAAACAATTTGGCACATCTGGTAGCTACACATGTATATGATTCCCAGGTAGTTTTGCCGTGAGAGGACTAACCCCCTCCCTAATTTCATTTTACCGCATGTAATCAAAGATGTAAACCTTTCAATCCTTAAATAAAGTGCCAATAGGCTTTCCCCTCAAAAAGAAAAAAAAAACTCACGCCACTAACTCCCATTCCCCTTCCCTAAGATTGCCAAACATGCTGTTAGTGCCACAATCACAACTCTTTTTGTTTCAGTGTTACCTAGAGCTGGTATTGGATAGTTTTTTAGTTTCCCTTTGCTATTCTATTTTTTGTACATATACCTTTTATTTAATGAAAGTTACCATCAAACTATTGTTCTATGGTTTCAGGGTAAAAAAACAGCAATCAGAGACCTATATTACATGGTGTTTCTACACTGGACCGCCACATTTCTAATCCAAAATTCAAGATGAAACAAGAATTCTGACAAGCATATAGTAAAGTTCGCTACAAGACGTCAAATTCATGATAGCCTGAGCCTGAGTAAATCACTACATCACCTTAAGTCATACACCTACAAAATGTAAACAAGTAAAGCCTGATAATAATTCATTCAACTCAGCAACGTTTTACGGTGCCAGTAGGCAATTGATCAATCACAAACAAGGCAGAAACTTGAGATTGATATCAACTCTGCGCCTCTCTTAAGCGAGTGATCAGTTCGTCCTACATATGGAAGGCCACCATAATATTAGTGTCTATTTGGATGAGATGACAATTCCAAACTGGAAAATACATACACAAACAAAATATATTCATAAAAAGGTACAAGAGCACTCTACAATACAATAGTGATACCTCTTTTTTTTCTAACACACATACTGGCTACCATACTATGAAATAGGACAAAAACCGTGACGTGCTACAAAATACTGTGAAATAGCACAAAAACCGAGATGTGCTAGCACTATATGTAAAACAACAATATTAAAAAGCATCACTAGCACTGTCAGAACAGTTTGCTTTCCAAAAACTTTGTATTCTAGCAAACAAAATACTTGCATCGCTCATTTCTGGTTTTTGTCCACCAATTTACTTTTACCTTGGAGGCTAAATTCTGCTAATAATTGCAGAATACACAAACATACTAGCATGCTAGATAGTAGGTAGGTTGTCAGAATGTTCGAATATGGCTTCGCATATTCTGAAATCACTACAAAATGAATTTTCAAGCATGTGGAGCATATTCAGAAATATCCAAAATGTCAAATGTACAAGATGTATGTGATATTCAATTAAGTTCTTTTGAAGCACAATTCAAATGGTTATACCATTGATCAAGATTTTTAATTCTACGAACTTTAAATTCAGAATAAGAAGTTTTAAGCATGTGCCTTTTTCCCCTTGGTTGTGAGGCCTCTTTGTCGGAGAAGTGCACGCAACCTCTCTACGGTGAAGGACTGCAGTGTGTGCTGTGAAAAGCCAGATATTGCTTCATCTGCAAGATTAGAGTAACCATCAGAGTGAAAAAACAGCACTGCTTATGCGCAAAAAAAAATAAAAATACTGCTATCGGGTTTTGGAAAAACCAAAGAGCGCACTAATTTCTCATCTTAAAATGCTAAAGCATGCCTGGTTAACAAACATACTGCTTATTCTTGAATGTATGAAAACATATCTGGGTACTATTAAACCTAGAACTAATGGTTCGATAGCATTAAAAGGTGTTCTGGGTAGAATTGGTTAACACATCATACATAAAAACAGAATTTGTGGTAAGAAGTTGGATGGAAGCTGACAACGTATATTCAATTTTTCACTTAAATCAGACATGATCTACTTCTGCTAAACAATGTATGACAGATATCCCTTCGCTCTATCTGCCTCCAAGATTCACATCTTATGCCACATGCATTATTTTCAGAGATGAGCAAAATAAAAGACACAGAGGTGAAGATAAAAGTTAAGAACATGATCAGGGGACTTACCAGAGGAAGGCAATCCGGAAGAACTGCCCAAGTTGGGCTTTTTTGACGACTTTTGCACACCCAAACTTCTGGCAGCACATCTACAGAAAACGAAATACAGCTTACTTTGAGAGTGAATTTATGTGATGTTAAATAAAATACTAATAAGCCCATGAACAAAAATAAAAGCCTTTTTGGAACGAAAGAAACACAAGCTTTATAAAAATCTTGACAAGTGAGCCTACTTCATTTTATTGGGGGTTGGATGTACAATCCCACCACCTAGGTTCAACTCCTCGCAGAAGCGAACTTGGATTCTTATTTATACCGTAGGGGTTCCCCTTACAGTTATCTACCAAACAGGTTGCATAAGGAAATATCATTCGGAGTCACAGAACTTGCATCGCATGTTTAGTTTGGTGATAGAACTTTGAAAATACGGTTTTGTGGTCATCTAACTTGACTCAATCGTACAGATAGGGTCACAATATGCGTATGGGGCGTATCCATGTGTATGGTCCCACTTGTCAGTGAGTGGTAGCAGTAGACGCGAGATAGTTTTACAAAAACACCCACATATTTTTTTAGTTGCAGAAAAAGTCAACCCCTGCAACACATATTTGCACAAAATTCCTTCACATTTTTTATTTACAGAAAACCCAACAACAGTACTGCCATTGCATGCAAAAATTGACAAAAATAAAATAAAAAACAAGGTCACTGGGACTCGAACCCATGAACAACAGTTTTAACACAGTACGCTCTAGCCACTACACCCTCTAGATTAGTATGTCTAACACAGATAACTTATATATTATTTTTGAGGAAGTTAACTAACTCTTTCTTTTACTGGAAGACAACACATGCGGAACTTAAATGGGCTGCATATAGTGCGGTCCATTTGCACGCGCTATTTTTTTAAAGATATTTATAAAAAAGTAATAAATTTATGTGTTAAATATATTATACATACAGATGATTAGTAAATATAAACCTGTGTATTATATATGAAATATTTGGTACTCCCTCCGTCCCATAACGTAAGACGTTTTTTGACACTACACTAATGTCAAAAAACGTCTTACATTATGGGACGGAGGGAATAAAACGTAAGTAATAAATACATTTAAGATATTTGTAAACCATAAGTGCTAAAATTAAGTTCTAATATTTGCCTGTTAAAATACTATACATACAAACCATGATTACAGTAAATAAAAATGTTTAAATATAAACATGTGTATTATATAAAATATATTTAGTTAAGACGGACATTGAAATCTTTACTAAATAAATATGTTTAATAAATCCCAAAAAATATGAACTTGTGGCTTATATTTAAACTATACAAAATGATGAATACAACCATTTACTAAATATTTATGAATATTCACTTGTGTATAATTTTTACTCATAACTTATATTCAAAAAACTTATATAAATTAAATATTAGCTATGATTGAATGTCCATATTAATAGTTTAATTTTTAAATTATGAATATTTTTTATCATGCAAAAATTGAACTACACAAATGTGCGTATAATTATGAAATGTTTGTATAATTTAAATAATATTTTTGAATTATAATTATGAAAACAAAATATGTAATACACTAATTTATATAACACACTGGTTTATGTAATACTCAGGATTATAAAATATTTAGTAAATTTTTTTATCTTAAAAATTATTTGCCAAGAAAAATGTTTTTAAGGGTTAAAGCCATTTATATAAAAACATGTGAAAAAGTGTAACAAACACATTTATATAACACACATGTTTTACAAATATCTTAAAAAAGTAGCGCGTTCAAAACGGGCAGAAATATACGCAGTACATTTAAGCTCCACATGCTGTCACTTTTGAGTACATAGGAGTTCATTATGGAGATTAGACATACTGAATTGGTGGTCAAAAGGCTAGATCGTTTTGTGTTAAAAGAGAAGTCGTGTGTTCCTAGTCCTAGGGTTCCCCTTTTTTTTGTTAATTTTCGTATAAATGTGTTCCAGTAGTTTACTTTACCGCAAAAAAAATATGAGGGTGTTTTTTTTGTAGAAGTATGTCATGCCCAGCTCCATCACTCACCGACAGGTGGATCCATACACATGGATACACTCGCATACGCCTATTATATAACCGTATCTGCACGCCTGAGTCAAGTTCGGTGACCATAAAACCGTATTTTCGAAGTTCCAGCACCAAACAGAACATACGACGCAAGTTCTATGACTCGGGTGATATTACCTCCATAATTTATTTCATAACACGCGGAGGTCACCGATGACCAAATTGTAAGTGTCAAAAAAAATCTAAAGTTCGATCATGGGGAGCACAGTTTTAAAGGTGCAAGGGCATCTCCAAAGCCGATCCTCAAATTGCCCGCAAACATCCGGACCGAGCTGTCCGGACGCAGTTTGCCATCCAACGCCATCACACGCAGACATCCGCAGACTCATCCGGCTATCCGAAATTCCGCAAACTGGACGCAAAGCTGCGGGAGCTTTGCGGGCGTCCACACCTCTGCCACATAGGAACATAGGACTCTGACACCCCCGGCCCACACCAAACCCCACCCGGTGCCCGCGTCTCCGTCCCTTGCCCCTTGATCAGCATCCGCTTCCTCCCTGGCCAATGCCGACGCTATACCACCCCGACCACCCACCAAGGCCATGCCGGACCTCCGCCGCTCCACCTGGTCGCCACACCGCTTTGCCTACGCTGTTGTTGCACCTCTCGCCCGTCCGCCGCGCAGGTACAATCCGCCCCTACGGATGCCGTCCGTGGGTCACCATGCCCGGCAAGTGTTTGGCGAAATGCTTGTGTTAAATTTTGACAAGTTTTCTCCCTTCTTTCAAGCAATGGATTCGGACATGGAGTACTAGTAAGTTGCACGTGCTATGCACGCTATTCAACTTCAGTAAATAAGAAAATGACGTGAACACGAAAATGAGAACTGCCACGCAATGAACATTTTCACAATTATATTTATTAAATATCATATTGCAAATAATATTTTCTCATTCTATCCTATTTGTAATCACGTTGGGGTAAGTGCGAGTCTATATTCCTTTTGTCATGTAGGAGGGAATGAAAATTTTCTTTTTGGTAAAATTATTACACGTCGAACGATTCGATTGATGGATAATTTGATCCCTAGGAAAATTGCCAAATGCATGGCAGCTTGATATCACTTTATCGATCTCACATTTTGGTAATCTATGTATGTTAATATTCACAAGAAAAAAATTGATGTATGATTTAATAGTAACGGTTTCAGTTTGACAACAATAAAATGTCGTGTCTCTACAAATAATATTTTCTCATTCTATCCTACTTGTAATCACGTTGGGGTAAGTGCGACATGTAGGAGGGAATGAAAATTTTCTTTTTGGTAAAATTATTACACGTCGAACGATTCGATTGATGGATAATTTGATCCGTAGGAAAATTGTCAAATGCATGGCAGTTTGATATCACTTTATCGATCTCACATTTTCGTAATCTATGTATGTTAATATTCACAAGAAAAACAATTGATGTATGATTTAATAGTAACGGTTTCAGTTTGACAACAATAAAATGTCATGTCTCTACAACAACCGCATAGTTACTATTGTAGGTGATAATGTCACCATGCACTTTGGTTGTACGGTATGCTATAATGTCACCATGCACACAAGATCTTGAGAGATATGTATGACCATGTGCTAACCGCGGAAGGTGGAACTTTATTGCTGACGTGATGTACGTATCTAGCGGCTTCAACAGAGAAGTTTCCGCGCGTGAACGCATGGTGACGAATCCAGTCATTTCCAACCGTCCGATCTGTTGAGTAGTGTTGTGATGAGTGGTGGATAGCAACCCTAACTTGCAAATAAACGTCTTGGATCAATCCAATGGGAATTTGGTGGGAAGCTGCAGTGGCACTTCCAAGTTCAAAAAAATGTGTACTATATAGTGATACAGACATCTACGACAACTTTGTCGAGTCGTCCAACAACTCGTCTGACGAGGAGGATTATGCGAATGAAACGGCAATGATGTGGGCGGTCCTTGCAGATGCGAAGCGTGCGGAAGGGCTTCTTCTCAATTTCAAGGGATCGATCAAGAGTCATCAAATGCTGAATCAAAACAGGGCACAAGGGCATTTGACACAGATGGATGACTACTTTGCCCTCGATGCCCTATTCATGGGCAATTTTCGACGGCGCTTTCATATGTGGAAAAATGTGTTCGATCGCCTCTACAATGGCGCGTCTAGGCCTACGATGACTACTTCATCTTCGAAGGATGATGTAGGAAGAATAAGATTCTCTGATCACCAGAAGTGCACGACTGCATTGCGGATGCTTGCATATGGCACGACCAGAGATTCATGGGACTAGTACCTTCGGATGTCTGAGAGCACATGCGCAAACACCACGGTCAGATTTGCTACTACGGTGGTTGAGGTGTTTGGACCGCACTACTTGAAAGAACCAATTGTCTTAAACACCGAAAGGCTCATGGCACCCTCGAAAGCAAGAGGATTGCCAGGTATGCTCGGATCTCTTGATTACATGCACTAGAGATGGAAGAACCACCCAAATTCTCTACAAGGGCAATATCAGGGCCATGTTAAGAAGCCTACCATCATTCTTGAAGCAGTTCCAACACAGGACCTCTAGATTTAACACGTTGTCTTTGGCATGCCCGGGTCTCACAATGACATCAATGTGCTGCAACGGTCTCCATTGTTTGCTAGGTTGAGTGAAGGACAAGCTCCTTCATGCAACTATACTATCCATGGGCATGACTACAACATGGGCCACTATATGGCTTATGATATCTATCCTCCGTCGGTGACCTTCGTCAAGACCATCTCTAAGCCAGTTGGTCAAAAAAGAGCTAACTTTGCCCAAAGACAACCAAGAAGGAGCTAGAAAGGATGTGGTGAGGGCATTTGGAGTGCTCCAAGCCCATTTTGCCGTTGTTCGAGGACCTGCAAAAATATGGGATCCGGAGACCTTGTGGGAGGTGACGACATGTTGTGTGATCATGCACAACATGATCGTGGAGGATGAAGGTGAAGATGAAGTCGGAGGTCTGGAATTTGAGAACATGGGTGACCCTATCCAATTTCCACATCAGAATCATGCCACGTTTGATGAGTTTGTCCAAATGCATCAACAAATTTGGCAGTAAGCAACTCATGAGCAGCTTAAGGAAGATCTAATTTAGCATCTATGGGCGCTTAAACCCTAAACCCTAAAGGACTGGTCCGCGAACAAATATTGTGCCCGTTTTGAGGGTCAGTGTTGGAGATGACCTAAAGCTGAAAGGACATCTAAATCCCTATTGTGGTTTTGTAGTTGATAACACGTAATTAGTTGGATTGATGGTTCAGTGAAGTGTTAGCACATATTTTAGTCCAATGATGAAGTGAACAAATATATAGTTGGAGCGCCCCCACCTCGACATGTATGCATTTAATGCAACATTATGTTTCATCATTTAATCAAGTCATAGGAAGCTAAAGCATGAGGAGGTTGATCATGGTTTTGCTATAAACACCCTTGTCGTCCACCAAAAAGCCTCCTCAAGAAGCAGCGAGTCCTCCTGAATATGAAAACCTCGCACCTCTCGCGTCGCCCCGAGCAGGCAACGAAACCCTAGTGCCCCAGCCATCCACTCCTCTTCCTCCCTCCCCGCCGCCACCTGAGGACATCGCCGTTCGCCGCGGCCGCCTCCAGTGAAGGCGGTGGCGAGGCTCTGTTGCCCTGCTCTGCTGCAGGGAGCTTATGGCGCCGGCCCTGGATCTGGCTGGCGGCGTCGAACTCTCCGGTGGGTGGAGCTGCAGGTGTTGGTTGCATGGGCGGCGGAGGCGCCTCGCTGCTCGGATCTCCGGCCTCCTTTCCCAGTGCCCCCCTCCCCCCCCCCCCCCATCTAGATTCGGCCCTTTTGGGCTACCAGATCTGGCTCCAAAGGGTGTAGCGACGGAAGCCTGGAATGGGGAAATCCCCTGATCGACTCTGCATTGACCTTGACGACGACGGCGGTGCTCCGGCTTTGCTATTCCCTCCTGAGGGTGTGTTGAGCTTCCTCTTCCTCCCCCTCCCCTCCTTTAGCCCCATGGTGAAAACCTAGGCCTTTGGTCGGCTGGTGGCAGCGCTCAGACGTAGTGGTCCTCTTTGGAGGCACCGGCTTGGGGTGGCGTTGGGGTTGGGATGCTGCAGTGTGTGGGTTGGTGGCGGCTGCAGTGCACTGCGTCCTCGGATGTCCGGTGGCGGTGGAGGCGGGGGGGGAGGGGGTTGTGTCTTGTTACCCTTTGCGTTCGTGCTTGCCGGCCGATGAGCGGCATCCTCGTGTTGGATGTAGGTGAGATAGTGGACTCCCTTCCGGCAATGGCGCGACTAGGTTGTGGCAGAGTCAATGGATTCTCCCTGCATGCACGTTCCTCCTCTCCATTGCTCGTTGGTCATCCGCAGACTCCTCTGTCCCCGTTGTTCTGGTTTGCGCTGTGCTCTCTGCGGCGATTTCGCTCTTCAGCCGGCTTCTGTACCTTGTGTGATCTATGACTATAATTTTCTCATCTTTTCCCCATGCTCAGCCTTTGTAATAATCCGCACCTTGTATCCCAGCCGGTTGATGGTTTCATTAATTTGAAGTCAGACCCTATGCGACTGTGCCTTTCATCTGAAAATCCTTCTCAAAAGTACACAAGAAATCCTTTAAGTTTGTTGTATGAGAGGCCCATCCCTATTGGCCCATGAGGCCCAGGCCCATTCAGACAAGTGACTAGCGACCTAGATAAGGAGAGGCACGAGGCTGTCTGCCTCTAAGCGCCATCACACACCAAACAGACATTGCCTGGTACGTCTCCCTCAGCCTACATGGTATCAGAGGCTGGGCCTGGGGAGACGGCGGCAGATCTAGGCAAGCAGCAAACAAGGCGAGCTCGTGGCACGGAGAGGCGTGCTCGGCGACGGCGGGGCTGGTTCCTTGCTGCGCCTGGACATCTTCTCTCTCCCTCTGATCTTGCTGTGTCTCTCGAGGAGGAAAGGAGAAGGAGAGAGGAGGAACAGAAGGAAAGGAAGCAGCGGGAGGACGAAGTGGAGCTCCTGGAGTTGGGCAGCTGCTGAATACTGCTAGTTGCAGGCTGTTACTGCTGCTGCTGGGAGCTGCAGCTGCTGATTGGAGAAGGAGGTGGTGTTGTGCTGCTGCTGCTGCTGCTGGTTGGAGTTACTGCTGGCTCACATAGCAGAGGCTCTCTTAGCTAAGTGAGTAGCTAAAGTGAGTGATCCTGGTGGTGGTGTGGCTGCTGATTGCGGAGGTAGGAGCAGCAGAGGTGACACAGCTAGGAGAAGATGAGGTGCAGACAGTCATGGGGAGTGATGTTACCTCTGCTAGAGAAACTTGTGCAGCTCATACTGCGAAAGCTGCCGAGGGGTCAACTCCTGCAGGTGGCGGAATTGTTGTGCCTCAAGCAGGTCATGGATTCGGATTCGAGCTTTTGAGCTCATGCCAAATGTTCTGAATGGTGTGAGCAGCTACCTGAGCTGGTCGAGGCGGGCCTTGTTGATCTTGAAGACAAAAGTCCTGAAAGGGTATGTTCCTGGGACGGTTGAAGAGCCGACTGACAAGGAGAGTTCATAATGGAAGAAGTGGAGTGTTAACAACTCCCTGATATTGGCCTGGATGTTGAACTCCCTGATCCCAGCCACTGCAATGTCTGTTGAGGCATTCCGAATGCTTTTGCTGTGTGGAGCCTGTTGCCCATGAGATATTCCAGTAAGGGAAACCTGATGCTCATGTCTCACTGAAGACAAGATCATGTTCGTCAAGGTGACAGAAGCGTGATGGTGTATGTGAATGAGCTGCAACACTTTTGGGCGGATCTGGATCAGTGTGATCCCCTTGAGCCTCCACATGCAGTTCATGGAGATTGCCAGGAATTGGGTTGAGCATAGGCATGTGGTGCAATTTCTAGAAGGTCTAGATCATGAGAGCAGGCATGCTGCACTGCTACATCAGCCGAAGCTTGTGTCCCTTGATGAGGCCATTGTTCCGATGTCCCAAGAAGAGGTACGCAGTCGAGAAGAGGAGATGGAAATGAATCTGCTTAAAGAGTGGTTGACCAGCGAGGTTCTAGGGAGTGTACAACTGTGGTCAACCAGGGCATATCAGTCATTTCTGCACAAGACCCAGAAGAGGCAGAGGGTATAGTGGTGGCAGTAGCAACAGAGAAGGTTGGAATGGGAATGGTGGTCAGAATGGGTGCCGTGGTTCTTGGAATGCTCCCAACACAAATGTAGTTGCTTCAGCTGAAGGACAGGAGACTGCTACCAGCTATGCCAACTTTGTCGATACAAATGAAGGTAACATTGAACACACATCAATAGCAGCCCATAAGATAAATTGTGAATGAGTGCTTGACTCTGGAGCATCACAACATGTTGCTAGAGACTTTAATGAGTTTAAATCCTATGTTCCGCACTCGCACATCAGAAAACCATTCACACGGCGGATGGCACAGCGCAATCCATCACGGGTGTTGGGACAATCAACTAAGTATTGAATTATCCTCAGTGTTGCATGTGCCAGCTTTTCCCATGAACTTAAGTGTCCTTGAGTGCTTTGATTGACCAAATTGATTGCCGAATAATTCTTGACAAGGTTGTGTGCTTGATCCAGGAGAGATCGACGGGCAGGAGTCTTGGGGACTGGAGTGAGGCGTAGGGGGCTGTGGTACATGGACCGCAGCATGACGGACATGGAGGGAATCCACATGCCAGCTGCAGTTGCTGAGGATAAGGAGACGAGCCCTAATCCATCATTGTAGGATGCGACATGTGTCTTTTGACAAAATGTATCAAGTATTTCCTGATGCAATGAGCGGTGTGGACAAGAGCAAGCTGAACTGTGATGCATGTGAGTTTGATAAACATACAAGAAACTCGTATGCGAGTAAGGATATCAGGAGCATATCTCCTTTTGCGTTAATCCATTCTGATGTATGGACATGTCCAGTGTTGTCTGCAGTGGTACGAAGTACTTCATTATGTTCACTGATTACAATTCTCGGATGGCTTTGGTCTATCTTCTTGGACATAAAGATGAAGTGTTTCACTGTTTCAAAACCTTTTATGCACTGGTTCAGACTCAATTTAATGTGAAAATTCAAGCACTAAGTATGCTAACAAGGCCATTGGTGCCTTCATGTCGCACAAGGGCATCCTGCATCAAACATCTTGTCCGAACACATCTCCTTGGAATGAGGCGGCGGAGAGGAAAAATCGCCGCCTGCTAGAGGTGGACTGGGCATTGATGTTCACCATGAATGTGCCCTCCTGTGGACTGAAACTGTCATGATGGCCACCTTAATGAACCGCACACCATACTGGGTAACATGTAAGAAATCACCGTGTGAGTTGATCTTCACAGAAAATAAATTCTCATCCTGAGTAACAGGTAAGAAATCACCGTGCGAGTTGATCTTCACAGAAAATAAATTCCCAATTCCTCCCAAGGTGTTCACTTGCACTTGTTTTGTTTGTGATCATAGGCCATTAGTCAACAAACTGGATCCTCGGGCAGTCAAATGTATCTTTATTGGGTATTCTTCAGGACAAAGAGGGTACAAACAGAGGCGGACATTTGTGAGCATGGATGTTACGTTCTGTGAACCGGAACCCTTTTATGGTGAGAAAACTGATCTAAGTGTCTTGTTTCAATACAGACTACTTTCATAAGATCGCGAATGGGTGGAAGAGGAAAAATACCATTCATGCCCTTAAATGTGGTGATGTTAAGATAGAGGGTACCGAAAACCTGATCTCACATGCTACAGAGTTCTATAAAAATCTTTTCGGCCCTGCCCCAGGCAACTTGTTTCACATGGATCCTGAATCGTGGGGAGATTCGGAGAAACTTAATCAAGAGGATAATGATGATCTGACCAGGGAATTCTCGGAAGAGGAGGTGAAAGAGGCTTTATTTGCGATGGACACCAACAGAGCGCCTGGCCCCGATAATATCCCTGCGGAGTTTTACCAGCACTGCTGGAGTATTGTCAAAAAAGACATCATGCAGATATTCAATCACTTCCATTCTGGGATGCTTGATGTGCAGCGTCTTAATTATGGCGTGATTACTCTTCTCCCTAAAGTGTCGGGCGCTGAGCGTATTCAGCAGTTCCGTCCTATCTGTCTTCTTAGATGCTCTTATAAGCTGATCACCAAGACTATGGATCGGAGGGCAGAAAAATACATTGATAAGCTGATTGGCCTATCACAAAATGCATTTGTCAAGGGGAGGAATATAATGGATGGGATCATGACACTCCATGAGCTCCTCAATTATACCCATGTCAAGAAGAGAGTGGGAGTGGTGCTTAAACTCGACTTCAAGAAAGCATATGACAAGGTTAATTGGGAATTCCTGCTGGAATGCCATAAGATGAGGGGTTTCAATGAGACTTGGTGTGGTTGGGTGAAGCAAATCCTGTACAATGGTACAGTCAGTATAAAACTAAATAATTCTGTGGGTCCATATTTCCAAAGTGCAAAAGGAGTACATCAAGGAGACCCCCATTCTCCCTTCCTTCTTAATCTAGCTGCGGATTGTTTAAATAAGATGATCAGTAAAGCGCAGCAAAATGGCCTCTTGACTGGGCTCGCATCTGATCTTATCCCGAATGGAGTGGCTGTCCTGCAGTACACAGACGATACGATCATTTGCCTTGAGCACGATGTGGAAAAAGCCATGTACCTGAAAATTCTTTTATACATGTTTGAATTGATGTCAGGTCTGAAAGTGAACTTTCAGAAAAGTGAAATCTTGACGATCGGGGGGGGGGGGGGGGGGGGGGGGGGATGCTGACATTGATAATAAATATGCCGAGATATTTAACTGTGAGATTGGACACTTCCCAATCAAATATCTCGGAATGCCAGTGAGCTTTTCTGCCTTAAAGGATTCGGTGTGGGAGTTCATTACAGATAAATACCTGAAGAATTTTGGGACCTGGATTGGTAATGCTGCATCTATAGGGGGCAGACTCACTTTACTCACCTCGGTGCTGTTGCAGCTTTCTCTCTATCATATGTCTATGTGGCTTATGAGCAAAACCTTTATAGAAAGGCTGGACAAGCATCGTAGGAAGTTTTTCTGGCAAGGTTGCAATAAGAAAAATAACTCCGCCTATGTTGTCTCAACATAGCCGGTCCCAAGCCCGGGTAGAGGAGGGTTGTGATAGGCTCGGCGAGCCAACGTAAAAACTCAGCCACTCTTATGGAGATGAAACCCAAAAGATTTTCGTTGGGGCGTAACCCTCTCAGCGACGCGCCACATCGGAACCCGGGTGTGGTGGAAAATGGGCAAGGGCCGGGCCGTCACCCCCCAGGTGGCGCGCCGTATCTTGATCCGGATACGGTGGCAAGTGAGCGAGGATCGGGTCGTCGCATCCTTAGTGGCGCGCTACATCGGCGCCCGGATGTAGTGGAAAATGAGCAAGGGTCTTTGCATTTGACTCGACGAGTGCGAAGGGTAAGGAAGCTAGCCGAGCCTAGGAGGATTCGCTTAGGTAGCTAGAACGTAGGGTCTCTGACAGGGAAGCTTCGGGAGCTAGTTGATGCAGCGGTGAGGAGAGGTGTTGATATCCTTTGCGTCCAAGAAACCAAATGGAGAGGACAGAAGGCGAAGGAGGTGGAGGATACCGGCTTCAAGCTATGGTACACGGGGACGGCTGCAAACAGAAATGGCGTAGGCATCTTGATCAACAAGAGCCTCAAGTATGGAGTGATAGACGTCAAGAGATGTGGGGACCGGATTATCCTGGTCAAGCTGGTAGTTGAGGACTTGGTTCTCAATGTTATCAGCGCGTATGCCCCGCAAGTAGGCCACAATGAGAACACCAAGAGGGAGTTCTAGGAAGGCCTGGAAGACATGGTTAGGAGTGTACCGATTGGTGAGAAGCTCTTCATAGGAGGAGACCTCAATGGCCACATGGGTACATCTAACACAGGTTTTGAAGGGGCGCATGGGGGCTTTGGCTATGGCATCAGGAATCAAGAAGGAGAAGATGTCTTAAGCTTTGCTCTAGCCTACAACATGATTGTAGCCAACACCCTCTTTAGAAAGAGAGAATCACATCTGGTGACTTTTACTAGTGGCCAACACTCTAGCCAGATTGATTTCATCCTCTCGAGAAGGGAAGATAGGCGTGCGTGCCTAGACTGTAAGGTGATACCTGGAGAGAGTGTTGTACCCCAGCATAAGCTGGTGGTTGCTGACTTCCGCTTTCGGATTCGTGTCCAGCGGGATAAGCGGGCTAAAGTCGCTAGAACGAAGTGGTGGAAGCTCAAGGGGGAGGTAGCTCAGGCGTTCAAGGAGAGGGTCATTAAGGAGGGCCCTTGGGAGGAAGGAGGGGATGCGGACAATGTGTGGATGAAGATGGCGACTTGCATTCGTAAGGTGGCCTCAGAGGAGTTTGGAGTGTCCAGGGGAAGGAGAAGCGAAGATAAGGATACCTGGTGGTGGAATGATGATGTCCAGAAGGCGATTAAAGAGAAGAAAGATTGCTTCAGACGCCTATACCTGGATAGGAGTGCACACAACATAGAGAAGTACAAGATGGCGAAGAAGGCCGCAAAGTGAGCTGTTGGTGAAGCAAGGGTCGGGCGTATGAGGACCTCTACCAACGGTTAGGCACGAAGGAAGGCGAAAGGGACATCTATAAGATGGCCAAGATCCGAGAGAGGAAGATGAGGGATATTGGCCAAGTCAAATGCATCAAGGACGGAGCAGGCCAACTCTTGGTGAAGGACGAGGAGATTAAGCATAGATGGCGGGAGTACTTCGACAAGCTGTTCAATGGGGAGAATGAATGCTCTACCATTGAACAGGACGACTCTTTTGATGAGACCAGCATGCGTTTTGTGCGTTGAATCCAGGAGTCTGAGGTCAAGGAGGCTTTAAAAAGGATGAAGGGAGGCAAGGCGATGGGCCCGGATTGTATCCCCATTGAGGTGTGGAAAGGTCTCGAGGACATAGCGATAGTATGGCTAACCAAGCTTTTCAACCTCATTTTTCGGGCAAACAAGATGCTAGAAGAATGGAGACGGAGTATATTAGTACCAATCTTCAAGAACAAGGGGGATGTTCAGAGTTGTACTAATTACCGTGGAATTAAGCTGATGAGCCATACAATGAAGCTATGGGAGAGAGTCATTGAGCACCGCTTAAGAAGAATGACAAGCGTGACCAAAAACCAGTTTGGTTTCATGCCTGGGAGGTCGACCATGGAAGCCATTTTCTTGGTACGACAGCTTATGGAGAGATATAGGGAGCAAAAGAAGGACTTGCATATGGTGTTCATTGACTTGGAGAAGGCCTATGATAAGATACCGCGGAATGTCATGTGGTGGGCCTTGGAGAAACACAAGGTCCCAGCAAAGTACATTACCCTCATCAAGGACATGTACGATAATGTTGTGACAAGTGTTCGAACAAGTGATGTCGACACTGATGACTTCCCGATTAAGATAGGACTGCATCAGGGGTCAGCCTTGAGCCCTTACCTTTTTGCATTGGTGATGGATGAGGTCACAAGGGATATACAAGGAGATATCCCATGGTGTATGCTCTTTGCGGATGATGTGGTGCTAGTTGACGATAGTCGGGCAGGGGTAAATAGGAAGTTAGAGTTATGGAGACAAACCTTGGAATCGAAAGGGTTTAGGCTTAGTAGGACTAAAACCGAGTACATGATGTGCGGTTTCAGTACTACTAGGTGTGAGGAGGAGGAGGTTAGCCTTGATGGTCAGGTGGTACCTCAGAAGGACACCTTTCGGTATTTGGGGTCAATGCTGCAGGATGATGGGGGTATTGATGAAGATGTGAACCATCGGATCAAAGCCGGATGGATGAAGTGGCGCCAAGCTTCTGGCATTCTCTGTGACAAGAGAGTGCCACAAAAGCTAAAAGGCAAGTTCTACAGGACAGCGGTTCGACCCGCAATGTTGTATGGCGCTGAGTGTTGGCCGACTAAAAGGCGACATGTTCAACAGTTAGGTGTGGCGGAGATGCGTATGTTGAGATGGATGTGTGGCCACACGAGGAAGGATCGAGTCCGGAATGATGATATACGAGATAGAGTTGGGGTAGCACCAATTGAAGAGAAGCTTGTCCAACATCGTCTGAGATGGTTTGGGCATATCCAGCGCAGGCCTCCAGAAGCTCCAGCGCATAGCGGATGGCTAAAGCGTGCGGAGAATGTCAAGAGAGGGCGAGGTAGACCGAATTTGACATGGGAGGAGTCCGTTAAGAGAGACCTGAAGGATTGGGGTATCACCGAAGAGCTAGCTATGGACAGGGGTGCATGGAAGCTTGCTATCCATGTGCCAGAGCCATGAGTTGGTTGCGAGATCTTATGGGTTTCACCTCTAGCCTACCCCAACTTGCTTGGGACTAAAGGCTTTGTTGTTGTTGTTGTTGTTGTTGTTGCTGCAGCAATAAGAAAAATAGGTATTATCTAGTCAAATGGAAGAGGGTCTGTAGATCGAAAGATAAAGGGGGGCTGGGTGTTAAAGATCTCAGGAAGCAGAATATTATCCTCATGGTGAAATGGTGGTGGAAATTAGAAACCCAAACTGGGGTTTGGCAGAATTTGGTGAGAGCCAGATATCTATCTAACAAATCTGTGTCAACAGTGACCCCTAGATGTTCTGACTCTCCATGTTGGAAAGCTCTTCTGAAGATCAAAGAGCTGTACATGGTGGGGAGACGAATTAACTAGGGTGCGGCGACTTAACCAGGGTGTGGAAAGACCCAATTAATGGGCTACCCCCACTTAACATGATGTTTCCTCAGCTGTTTGTAATATGTACAGATCAAGACTGTACGGTGGAAAAATTTACCAAAGTAGAGGCCTCGACCTTCTTCAGACGAGGTCTAGGCCCTGATCTGAATGGTCAATGGGATGAGATGCGTGAACAGATTGCGAGGCTGGACACTACAGCAAATAGGGATGTGGTGTTTTGGGGGTTGAGTAAGAACGCAAAGTATTCCACTAAATCTATGTATAAATGGCTGGAAAAACCTCTTTATGGGTGCAATTATAAATGGATCTGGGAAGCAAAACTGCCTCTCAAAATCCAGATCTTCTTATGGCAAATGGCACAAGATGCGGTGCTTACCAGAGAGGTGATGAGAAGAAAAAATTGGCGGGGGAACCCTATGTGTTCCTTCTGCAACAATGTTGAAACAACATCTCATCTGTTTTTCTCTTGTCCTGTGGCACGAGTAGCTTGGAGGGCAATTGGAGTAGTCCTGGGGACTGAGCTCTGCCCTAACAATTTATGGCAATTCTATGTGTGGTGCAATATGTTCTTGCCTAATGGATCTAGATTCTACACTGTCGGCCTAGCCGCTGTAACCTGGCCACCTGAGCTATATGGCTGGCACGTAATAGAGCTACCTTTGAGAAAAAGTTGATTAAATCTCCTTTTGAGATTGTGTTCTCGGCTTGTTCCTTTCTTCTTTATTGGGCAGGTCTCCAGCCGGAGGAGGAAGCGGCGAAACTGCGACTGGGGACTGAGATGATCAGATCGAGCACGACCAGGCTAATGGTGATGTGCGAAGAGGCTAGACGTACCGTGTAGGACACGAGAGAGGCGATCTCGTGATGATTGGTGCTGTTTCTGCGTCGCTCAGCAGGCGTCTGGGTGATGAGGTCTGCTGTGTTTCGTCAAGGCTTTCGGTGCTGGGGACAAATGTTAGATGGCTCCGCTTTTGTGTTTCCTGGTTTAATAGGTTTGAACTAAGTAGGTGCTGTCAGGTTTTCGCCCCATGGTGCTCGTTTCGATGGCGGACGAGCAGAGTGGGTTTCCTGGCAGTGCGTTGAACTCGCTGCCTTTCTTTCCTTTCTTCCTGATTGTGTCGGATACTATTGTATTTCCGCTTCATGCAAATGGAAAGGGGCATGCCCGGTTCAAAAAAAAAAGTGTCTTGTTTGAAGAACTTCATCAGTGTCTCCCATAGGAGATTGGTCAAGAGGGGGAGAGTAGTAGCACACAGATGCAGTCACCTTTAGCAACAGGCGGCTCACTAGTAACTCATGTGGCTCCTGTGATACAAGCAAAGCATAGACTTCCACTGACGATGTGCAGGTTGGCACAACGGATAAGATTGGTAGTGTGCCAAGGTTGACAATAGAGCAAGAGGAGCAACTAAAGATGTATTCACGGAATTGTGCACCGGCTCAGATTGGTAGTGTGCCGAAGTGGACAGCTGAGCAAGAGGAGCAGCTAAAGGTGTCGTGCATAACAACCCATGGACATCAGCATGGATCCTTCATCAACACCCGAAGCGCCAATTGGACCATGGATTCAAGTATGCAGACCCTGAAGACTTGAAAAGTAAATTCACTACATAATAAACATAAGGGCAAAAGAAGTGCCTAAATGCAACAGGAAATGCCACCAGGTTGATTTATCTCGTAATGTACAAGGAATCCATATTTTATCCAATTGAAGAACAAGGAGATTTACAAACAAGAGATGCCCAAATAGCACAATATAGAGCGCTGGCTGCATGGCTGTGTAGTAACAAAAAAAATTAACAGTTTTACCTTTTACCCTTGCCACTTTCCCCTGGAGTCCTAGAACCTGCGTCTTTGGCCTCACTCTCTTTCTTCTTTAGTTGCAGATGTCTGATTAAGATATTTGTCGTATCCGTCTCGATCACTTGTCCCTCTAAAATATCACAGAGATCGACTAGTCAAATGAATAGACAAAGGAAAAGGCATAAGCATCATAGATTAAAGGTTATAGGTGTGACTATAGCAAATTGCAAATATAGAACCATGCAAACCTTAACATAGATCATAGATTACCAACCAGCTAGAAGGTAGGCTGGCCCCAAGTCTCCGATAAACCAGATAACATTTCTGCTAGATCGTAGGCTACAATAAATTTCAGCCCCATTGGAGCGGATGAACGAAGGCCGATGCCATGTCAAGATTGAGAGGGATGTCTTCTTTGCCTTAACATCCATGATTCTCGGTGACAGGAAGACTGCCTTATTTTTGGATGATGGATGGCAGGCCATTGTTGAGATTCTTGACGAACCTATCGCTGAGAGCCGTCAGCGGCACTGTAGAGCAGGGTCTTATCGGTTGATCATGGGTTGTAGACACCACCAGAGTTCTTAGTGTCATAGGACGTTTCATTGACTCAAGATCTCCAGACCAAGAAGCAGCCATGGAACGCTGCAGTTGCTGCCTCCGAGTTCTGCTGCGATTCGTTCTTGTTCTTCTCAGTTTCCCAATTTGGACAACAACAAGAGCTTGTAGGACTACCCGTGGATGTTATCCCTGTTTTTAACTCTGTGCTCACATTTATCGTATATACCTTCAAATCTCTAGTGCTCTGCAACGAGCGAGTGTGGCCGCAGTTAATCAAAGTAAGAAGAGCTATTGCCGGACGGCCAGACAAGTCAATAATTAATCGTCATACTTTTCACGCACGTAATTTCGTGTCTCAAGAGATTGATCTGAAATGTGCTTGCTCTTGCTGCGTACAATACACCTCATTTTTTATTGTCTTCCCTTTGAATGTTTCAACAAGAGACGTGTAGCTGAGGGAAAAGATCCAAAATAATTTGTGATTTGATCCGTATCTAGAATCGGCAACCTGACTTTTCATGGAGCTCCAAGTAATAGTAAGAAAGAAATCTGAACTTTAGCAACAAAAGCTCCACAAGTTCACGAGCATTATGCAGAACAACTGTTTTTAGCCGATAAGCTTGATGAAAGCAGTACTTCTTTTTCTCCCAAAAAAAAAAACAGTACTTTCTTCGCTTTAGTGCTATTTCAACTTCTATAAATCTATCCTTGTGTTGAAAACAAAATTTATTACTTATGATATGCACATAAGGAAACTCAATAGCGAATGGAGAAGAGCATAATTTGTTATATAATATTATGACTATAGAAAAGCTTGGCATAAAGCATGGTGAATAAAGTGTAAAAGTTGAGAGACCCTTATACAACTTATTCTTCTACCAGACTTCGGGTTTGCTTGTTTGTCAATCCATACAGACCGGTGTAAGCTTTGTTTCTACTTCTTTCTGGTCAGATTGCATATGAAGTAGAACTATGAAAGTTGATTTATTTTTTTGAATGATCTCAGAACTATGTACGAAGGGGAGACTTGGCAGTGGTAAAGCTGTTGCCTTGTGACCAAGATGTCACATCACATGGATTGTTGGCGGGCTATTAATGAGCACACGAAATGGGCTACATACAACGAGTGGCTCGAGCAATCGAAGGAAAGAAAGATCCCAGAATCAGGGGAGATGGGAAGGCATGTGTCCACTCCTGAGGACGTCGAAGACATCCCACGCCCACCTGGAATAAAAATGCCAAGGCAAAACGTAATGGCAAAGGTAGGTCAAAGGAGGTTGCAGGTGATATGGAGTTGCTTGAGAAGTTAATAGCCAGTCAGGAGGAAGTTAAGAAAACTCGTAGGGATATGATAGAAATGCAGCAATGTTCCTCGAGTGAGTAGCTTGAGACAGCAAGGCTCTCGGCAGAAAGAGCACGGCTCTCAGCCCTTGCAGCAAAGGACAACATTGAGGCTAAGAAGCAAGAAAAGGGGGCTGAAATGATAAGAGCTTATAGAGCGCTCCTTGTGCAGGATACCAAAGGGATGCCAGATGAAATGAAGGATGAGCTTGTGAAGATCAGGACATTACAAGGTAACATGGGATATGGTCTATCGGCCTGTTGAATGCAGTGGACTTGGGATTCACAACCTCCGCCTGCTTAATGCAGCGCTTAGGGTTCGATGGTTATGGCAGGCCCGTGTAGTGCCTCTAGGCCATGGCAGGAGCTGAGTATGCTTGTATCGCCAGAAGCAGCAGGTGTTTTCCATGCTTCTACTGTTTGCTCGGTAGGGAATGGGTGCGCTGCCGTTTTCTGGTCCGGCAGATAGCTAGACGGAGCCTCTCCGAGGGATTTGGCCCTGGATCTCTCTGATGCAATATCGAATGGCAGACGCCAACTTTCGGTTCGAGATGGGCTCAGAGCGCATGGATAAGTGATATAAAGAGTGAATTCTCAGCTTCGATGATCTTCCAATTCTGCCACCTATGGGTAGAACGCCTGCGCCATTCGATGTCCGAGGCCCCGGGCAGCTTCCGCTGATCTAGACTGATTCCGGAACATACACAGCTATGACTGCGTACAAAGCCTTCTTCGCTGCCAATTCAAGATTGCTGGGAGAAGAACAATTGTGACACTTGTCTGCGCCACTACGCCTAAAATCCGAACAATTGTGACACTTGTCTGCGCCACTACACCTAAAATCCTTAGCTCAATGGATGCTGGACGGCTGATCGACTCCAGGACAGAGGGCTCCCCCATCAGCCAGCTTGCACGTTGTGCGACCAAGATCCGGAATCGTTCAACCATATATACTCATGCAATGCCCTTTCTCTATGGTAGTCTGGTTCCAAGTATCTCAGGCTCTTGGAATGGCTATCCCTTGCACACAGGCCAACTAGACCCTGGTGGAATAGTGGGAGCAGGTGCATGACGGATATCCGACGAAGAAGAGCAAGGAAATATACGCGCTTGCCACCCTGGTAATGTTCTCCCTATGGAAAGAGCGGAATAGCCACACTTTCGAGAAGATGCCCTCGGTGGTCTCTAGAATCATGGCAGAATGGAAGCTCTGGATACTCGCATGGAAACAAAAGAAGCAAAGTAGGCAGAGAATTGAGGATGGTGAAACATTATCCATGTCGGTGCGGTGGTGGTGGATTGTGGTCGAGCTTCGCTTGATGTACCCCTCAAATTTCTGTACTGTTTCTTCCATCCATACATAGGCTCTTTGGGGCTCCCACTGATCATGCACTGTTATGTGAACAAAGTTCTAGAAGGTTTGCTTTATTTCCAGTCTTTAACTTGTGTGTATGAAGCAAAGTTCAAAAAGGCGTGCCTGGGCGCGGCGCATTGGCAAAACACATCGCTTAGCCCCTACGCACTCGGAAAAGCACAAGGCACTTTATTTCCAGTCTTTAACTTGTGCGTATGAAGCAAAGTTCAAAAAGGCGCGCCTGGGCACAGTGCGTTGGCAAAACACATCGCTTTGCCCCTACGCACTCAGAAAAGCACAAGGCGCGTCTAGGCATAGCGCTTTTTCCCTATGTGCGTGATCAGGCACGCAGACGCAGCGATTAGGGGCGCACCACGGCACAGAACAGTGAGCAAGGAGCAGCAGGAAAAGGAAGAAAACGAACGGCATGGGCGCCAAAAGAGACGGAAGTTACCAAATCAAACAACTCGTGTTAGGGTTAGGGTCCGGCTCTCCTCCGTGTGCCGCCGACCAAAGGACCTAGATCCCCTCCGCCTTCCACGGGCACGCACATCTTCCTCCACTTCGAGCTCCTTTCCTCCGCACATCGCCAGCCCCTCAATCTACTGCTCATGAGGCCCCCCCTGCCCCAAGCTCCTCGGCTTATCTTCACCCACCAGCTCTGTCCTGCTCGCCTGTCCGTATGTTGCCCGTAAAATATTGTACGGCACGCCTAGGCATGCCTAAGCAGCATATAAGCGAGCAAGGCGCATGTAGGTCCCAAAACGCATAATTAACACCCAGCGCCGTTTTGAACTTTGGTCTGAAGACCTAGTAGAAGCTATCTATATTTACATACTTCAGATTACATGCTATGTTATGTATTTTCTTGAATTGTTCAAGTTTGCTGTTGAAAGAATATATGGTTGCTAATACAATGTGCTACGTGCTAAACAAGTAGTACTCCTTGTGATGCGCCAGTGCAATAGTTTGTATTTCACTTGGTCTAAGTAATCCAGCTCTTCCGCTGGTGCTAGTCAAGATTACATGGAAAAAAGTGCTAGTCAAGATTACATGGAAAAAAGTAATTTGTATTTTCACTTGGTCTGTTATACTATGTGTGGAACTAATTCACCTCTTCCGCTGGTGCAAGTCAAGATTTCCATAGAGAAAAGATCACGTAGCTCACCTCATGAACTAATTCATGTCGGTACCTAATTCTGTTGCACATAAAATCAGTGCCCACACTGACATCTTCCCTCTTCCATGAACATCTTCCCAGTTTGTTATTTGGCTGCACCTCCAAAGTGCCTTCGTAGCTGCGTTGTATAGATCGGCACAGCACCTATTGGGATTCTTGATAACAAGTTGTAAGTCATTGCATTATTTATCATGAATAGAGCTACTTCATACATGACACATATGTCATTGATTTTGTTCTTGAATAATAGTCAGTCGATTTGGATAATTAATAAATGTGCCATTTTTACTGTATTATATAATAGTACAAATTACAACTCCGCCTATGTTGTCTCAACATAGCCGGTCCCAAGCCCGGGTAAAGGAGGAGGGTTGTGATAGGCTTGGCGAGCCAACGTAAAAACTCAGCCACTCTTATGGAGATGAAACCCAAAAGATTTTCGTTGGGGCGTAACCCTCTCAGCGACGCGCCACATCGGAACCCGGGTGTGGTGGAAAATGGGCAAGGGCCGGGCCGTCACCCCCCAGGTGGCGCGCCGTATCTTGATCCGGATACGGTGGCAAGTGAGCGAGGATCGGGTCGTCGCATCCTTAGTGGCGCGCTACATCGGTGCCCGGATGTAGTGGAAAATGAGCAAGGGTCTTCGCATTTGACTCGACGAGTGCGAAGGGTAAGGAAGCTAGCCGAGCCTAGGAGGATTCGCTTAGGTAGCTGGAACGTAGGGTCTCTGACAGGGAAGCTTCGGGAGCTAGTGGATGCAGCGGTGAGGAGAGGTGTTGATATCCTTTGCGTCCAAGAAACCAAATGGAGAGGACAGAAGGCGAAGGAGGTGGAGGATACCGGCTTCAAGCTATGGTACACGGGGATGGCTGCAAACAGAAATGACATAGGCATCTTGATCAACAAGAGCCTCAAGTATGGAGTGGTAGACGTCAAGAGACGTGGGGACCGGATTATCCTGGTCAAGCTGGTAGTTGAGGACTTGGTTCTCAATGTTATCAGCGCGTATGCCCCGCAAGTAGGCCACAATGAGAACACCAAGAGGGAGTTCTAGGAAGGCCTGGAAGACATGGTTAGGAGTGTACCGATTGGTGAGAAGCTCTTCATAGGAGGAGACCTCAATGGCCACGTGGGTACATCTAACACAGGTTTTGAAGGGGCGCATGGGGGCTTTGGCTATGGCATCAGGAATCAAGAAGGAGAAGATGTCTTAAGCTTTGCTCTAGCCTACAACATGATTGTAGCCAACACCCTCTTTAGAAAGAGAGAATCACATCTGGTGACTTTTAGTAGTGGCCAACACTCTAGCCAGATTGATTTCATCCTCTCGAGAAGGGAACACAGGCGTGCGTGCCTAGACTGTAAGGTGATACCTGGAGAGAGTGTTGTACCCCAGCATAAGCTGGTGGTTGCTGACTTCCGCTTTCGGATTCGTGTCCAGCGGGATAAGCGGGCTAAAGTCGCTAGAACGAAGTGGTGGAAGCTCAAGGGGGAGGTAGCTCAGGCGTTCAAGGAGAGGGTCATTAAGGAGGGCCCTTGGGAGGAAGGAGGGGATGCGGACAATGTGTGGATGAAGATGGCGACTTGCATTCGTAAGGTGGCCTCAGAGGAGTTTGGAGTGTCCAGGGGAAGGAGAAGCGAATATAAGGATACCTGGTGGTGGAATGATGATGTCCAGAAGGCGATTAAAGAGAAGAAAGATTGCTTTAGACGCCTATAAATGGATAGGAGTGCACACAACATAGAGAAGTACAAGATGGCGAAGAAGGCCGCAAAGCGAGCTGTTGGTGAAGCAAGGGGTCGGGCGTATGAGGACCTCTACCAACGGTTAGGCACGAAGGAAGGCGAAAGGGACATCTATAAGATGGCCAAGATCCGAGAGAGGAAGACGAGGGATATTGGCCAAGTCAAATGCATCAAGGACGGAGCAGGCCAACTCTTGGTGAAGGACGAGGAGATTAAGCATAGATGGCGGGAGTACTTCGACAAGCTGTTCAATGGGGAGAATGAAAGCTCTACCATTGAACTGGACGACTCTTTTGATGAGACCAGCATGCGTTTTGTGCGTCGAATCCAGGAGTCTGAGGTCAAGGAGGCTTTAAAAAGGATGAAGGGAGGCAAGGCGATGGGCCCGGATTGTATCCCCATTGAGGTGTGGAAAGGTCTCGGGGACATAGCGATAGTATGGCTAACCAGGCTTTTCAATCTCATTTTTCGGGCAAACAAGATGCCAGAAGAATGGAGACGGAGTATATTAGTACCAATCTTCAAGAACAAGGGGGATGTTCAAAGTTGTACTAATTACCGTGGAATTAAGCTGATGAGCTATACAATGAAGCTATGGGAGAGAGTCATTGAGCACCGTTTAAGAAGAATGACAAGCGTGACCAAAAACCAGTTTGGTTTCATGCCTGGGAGGTCGACCATGGAAGCCATTTTCTTGGTACGACAGCTTATGGAGAGATATAGGGAGAAAAAGAAGGACTTGCATATGGTGTTCATTGACTTGGAGAAGGCCTATGATAAGATACCGCGGAATGTCATGTGGTGGGCCTTGGAGAAACACAAAGTCCCAGCAAAGTACATTACCCTCATCAAGGACATGTACGATAATGTTGTGACAAGTGTTCGAACAAGTGATGTCGACACTGATGACTTCCCGATTAAGATAGGACTGCATCAGGGGTCAGCTTTGAGCCCTTATCTTTTTGCATTGGTGATGGATGAGGTCACAAGGGATATACAAGGAGATATCCCATGGTGTATGCTCTTTGCGGATGATGTGGTGCTAGTTGACGATAGTCGGGCGGGGGTAAATAGGAAGTTAGAGTTATGGAGACAAACCTTGGAATCGAAAGGGTTTAGGCTTAGTAGGACTAAAACCGAGTACATGATTTGCGGTTTCAGTACTACTAGGTGTGAGGAGGAGGAGGTTAGCCTTGATGGTCAGGTGGTACCCCGGAAGGACACCTTTCGGTATTTGGGGTCAATGCTGCAGGAGGATGGGGGTATTGATGAAGATGTGAACCATCGGATCAAAGCCGGATGGATGAAGTGGCGCCAAGCTTCTGGCATTCTCTGTGACAAGAGAGTGCCACAAAAGCTAAAAGGCAAGTTCTACAGGACGGCGGTTCGACCCGCAATGTTGTATGGCGCTGAGTGTTGGCCGACTAAAAGGCGACATGTTCAATAGTTAGGTGTGGCGGAGATGCGTATGTTGAGATGGATGTGTGGCCACACGAGGAAGAATCGAGTCCGGAATGATGATATACGAGATAGAGTTGGGGTAGCACCAATTGAAGAGAAGCTTGTCCAACATCGTCTGAGATGGTTTGGGCATATCCAGCGCAGGCCTCCAGAAGCTCTAGTGCATAGCGGATGGCTAAAGCGTGCGGAGAATGTCAAGAGAGGGCGGGGTAGACCGAATTTGACATGGGAGAAGTCCGTTAAGAGAGACCTGAAGGATTGGGGTATCACCGAAGAGCTAGCTATGGACAGGGGTGCATGGAAGCTTGCTATCCATGTGCCAGAGCCATGAGTTGGTTGCGAGATTTTATGGGATTTCACCTCTAGCCTACCCCAACTTGCTTGGGACTAAAGGCTTTGTTGTTGTTGTTGTTGTTTATATAATAGTATAAATTACATATTCATGTACCGTGTAAATATACTGCTAATTTTCATACTTTTCAACCTTTGCAGCAAGATCTAAGTACCCACCTAATACCATAGAGAAAAGTAGAAACAATTTTCTTTAAGGCCGACATAGACATTGTGTTTCCAGCAAATGGATAATTTTACGCGACCAGTAAGCAAGACCAATAATACTACTACATGATATCATGCTAGTAAAAATGCCGCAGCTAGTACTTTCAGCGTTATGCACACCAATATTTGTGTGGTATATTTTCTTAACGCGAGTACTTTGTAAAGGAATTGAGGGCAGGCCTGGCGCAGTGGTGAAGTCCTCCCCACTTGTGCCAAGAGGTCCTGGGTTCGAACCAGCCTCTCTGCATTGCACTTTGCAGGGGTAAGACTAGGTTCCTATAATCCCTCCCCAGACCCCACCTTGTGTGGGAGCTTCTATGCACTGGGTCTGTCCTTTTACTTTGTAAAGGAATTAAAGTGAAAAAAATTGACATTACTAAATTTTGAAAATTCACCAAAGAACTAGCCATGGACAGGGGTGCGTGGAAGCTTCCTATCCATGTGCCAGAACCATGAGTTGGTCGCGAGATCTTATGGGTTTCACCTCTAGCCTACCCCAACTTGTTTAGAACTAAAGGCTTTGTTGTTGTTGTTGTTGTTACTAAATTTCGAAAATCATGTAGGACCTCAGCGACACGACATGTCATATCAATCAATGATATCGTCTTCCATTAACGGGGATGATAGCTTGACCAATTGTGACCCAATCGATGGTATCAACACTTGGGAAGTCTTCATCGTGGAGCGAGAAATATTTGATTGGGTCATTGATAGGTTGATCACCAGGCTCGAGGAACGAAATGTTGAGTAATCTCTCCGTCGAAGTGGTGCAAGAAGGTACATACATAGGATTGGTGAAATAGCCCATCAGAACCTCTTGCACTGTTACTTCTCCGAAAATCCAATGTACACAGATGAGATGTTCTGCAAAAGGTTTCGTATGAGAAGGCCTTTGTTCTTGAGAATTGTGAATGCGCTCAGTGAGTGGGATCCATATTTACTCATAAGACACATGCCACCAACGACCAGGGCTCTCACCACTACAGAAGTGTACGGTAGCAATCCACATGTTAGCATATGGCACCTCTGCTGACCAACTTGATGAGGTACTAAAGCTAGCTGCAAGCACTAGCTTAGTACATGGGGATGTTTGCACAAGGGGTGATTGACATGTTTGGCGAAGAGTATTTGAGGCCCCAGAGATGTGATGAAGTGGAGCGTTTGCTTCAAATTGGCGAATCTCATGGATTCCCTGCCATGTTAGGGAGCATCGACTGTATGCATTGGCCATGGAGAAATGCCTTCATGCATGGAGAGGACAATTTACCCGCGGTAATCACAGCGTTCCTACTATGATCCTTGACGCGGTTGCTTCTCACGACCTTTGTATATGGCATGCTTATTTCGGTGTGGTTGGCTCAAACAATGACATTAACGTGCTTAACAAGTCACCTTTGTTCATCTGAGAGTTGAAAGGAGAGACTTCCCGGGTACAATTCACCGTCAATGGAGCGCAATATGATAGAGGGTACTACCTTGCAGATGGAATATATACAAAATGGGTTCTGTTCGTGAAGACTATACTGCTGCCCCAGATAGAGATTGACAGATTGTTTACCCGACATCAAGAAGGGGCAAGGAAAGAAGTTGAAAGGGCATTTGGTGTATTGCAATCTCGTTTTAACATCGTGCAATGTCCAGCACGCCTGTGGAAGTGTTCTTTTGTCGGTAAAATCATGGAAGCTTGTTGCATTCTCCATAACATGATTGTTGAAGATGAGGGAGAAATGGTTCACATCACTTTGGACTTGGACAGAAATCCTAGAGCATCTTTCACTTCACCGAAGGAGGTCAATCGTGGCCCCAACATCTGCTTTGCGGATGTACTACAAACGAATTCATCTATTCATGCTAGGCCAACACATCAGAAACTTAAACAAGATTTGATCGAGCATTTTTGGCAAAAGTCTGGTAACAAGTGGATAATTATAACTAGTTTGAATAATCCTTTATATATTTATTTTTTCCATTAAAGATTCCCATATGTAATAATTTTGTAACAATTCAAACTTATATATTATTTTCGTTACATTTTATATAGTTCACGTACACACACATGAATCACTATTTTCGTAGTAGCATGTGTACTTTTTTTGTGCATTGTGTACTAATATGTTTAATTAGGCAAGTGTGATCAGGTCATATGCAAAACACGCGTCAGACCCCAAAGATATCATTTCAGTTGATTAGCGTTATTTACAGGTCGTTTGAGTATTACAGCCAGCCAAACAGTCACCCTGCTGTACGTGTTGTCTACACTGCAATCTACAGGTGGCGTGGACGCAGGCTACAGACGGCAGCCGTCTGTAGCCTGAACCAATGCACATTCCGTAAACACGCTCACAGCAGCCACTGCAAAACAAAACAAAAAACACGCTCGCAGCGGACATTTCAAACAAACAGAACTTTCATCAAATGCACACTGAAGCAAAAAAGAGACCAGCAAACCCTAGAGCCAAAATTCTAATTTCACAGAAGTTGCTGAACCCTACATACAGCTTGTAATCCATAAAGCTCCCTCATACCCTTCACCATTAACCTGAATTAAAGTAAAATTTAACATAAAACGACCAAATCGAAATGGATAATTGCAAGGTCTTACTGACCTGGAGGATTTGTGTCGTGCTCGCAGACATAAACCCTGAGGCCTCCCTGCGCAGATCACAGCAGAAAGATGGTCTCAGAAGCCTCTCATCATCCGCGGGTTTTCTGCTGTGGGGGGGGGGGGGGGGGGGGGGGGCGGAGGGAGGGCGGTCCGTACCAGATTGGAAGAGATGGAACTTGAGGAGAAGTTTCCTCGCGATGGCAAGCCGGTGAGGAATTTCGCCGCTCCGCGCTCTCTTGGGTTATGAGGCAACGGTGTTTTCCGGCCGCCGCCGCCGCTGGAACCCTCGGCTGCCATGGAGTTCTCTCCTTTTTCTCACTCTTTCCTATTCGGAAAAGGGAGCGAACGACGTTCGTTAATTTATGTCGCCAACGCGAGCGACTCTATCATCCGATCCACACGATGCAAATTGGGAGATGTAAAATAGTTGTTGTATAATTTACATCATAAAATGTGTTATTTTACCCTTAGAAAAGAGCCTAGCGAATCCCGCGCGGCGGCACGCCGCGCCCGTTAATAGGGGATATTGTACGTGTTAGTTTATTTTTTTTAATGTACACTTTTCATAAAACGGTAATCAAAAGAAAAAACTAAAATGCAACTACCATACAAGGTAATTGAAGAGAAAATGATTGTATTCATAATTAACTTACAGATGGCATACATCTTAGATAGGAAGAACACACTATTACATTATGGAGAATATTCCCTTACTGTAACTAACTAGACGTAACGTATTGAAAGGAAAATAAAACAACGGGAACTTGTGTGACGGGAAGATACACAAGACAACAGAAGAGCTCAAGCATGAGTACAGACACCATTGGAGCTTGAAATCAAAACATTCTGGAATACCCTCCCATGGGATTAAGTCTGATTATGAAGTGGTATAGTGCCTTTGCGAAGTGTTCCAGTAGTGTCATAGGTGGGCATCTACATGTGTAATTGATGATACGGTCTTCAGTAAATGGGCGTTGCGGATGTATACAAAGAGGCACCGCATCAGAAAAATCGTTACATGTGTATGTACTGCTAGTGTGTGTTCATCCTCCTACTCTCCTCCTAAGATTTAGTTTTCAAGTGCTCATCGATTATTTTCCTTCCCCTTCAATGCTTGTACAGGACATCCGTGGAGATGGGCCACTGGAAACTGTTCCAGGGAAGCTCTTTCTTCGTCGACCGTGGCTGTGTAGAGGACCCCAATTGTGAACACGGCGTCCAACTCCATCATGTTGCAATCCCTTGCGGGGTACTGGAATCCTCTTTGTCATCAGGACTACATAAAACTTTGGCGAGCAAGCCGGAATTTATGTACCAAAGGATTGTGCATATCCAGCATCCTAACAAGAGCTGGAATAACTTCGGGATCCGGATAGAGAGAACTGCCATCATCTCTGCTAAACACATTCATTCTGCCCGGATCTCATCGCATGTATCAATCATATATAGTTGAGCAAACCTTGGAGAAAAACCCTCAGGAGGCAAGAGAGGACCAATACGGTGGTACACCACCCCATTCATCTTAAACACGTAAGGAGCACCACCAACGTTGATACTGTTATCAACATAAGCACCCAACGACGTGAAACAAAACACGGAATTGTATTTCCTTATGGACCGCATAAACCGATTGCAAGCAGCATCCCCATCAAATCGCAACAATCTATCCAAAGGTGAAGGCCAGTCACGGAACTTAAGCAAGGAAACCTTGCCGCCGCGACAACACCTAGTATAAACAGGTCGCCGAACCGTGGCGGCCTCATGATGGAGTGAACCCTCACGGAACCAATAAATGCACCGCACCACTGACAAGTAAGATCCGGACCGCCGTAATACGAACGACCCCTCTGAACAGTTGCACTACCGGAAATAAAATTAGCTAAACAAAAACATGTAGTTTATACAAAGAAATTTAAAGGAAAAAAAAGAAGTACATCCGTACTCTTAAGTAGAAGAACAAGATCCTTCAAAATAGGAAGGCCCATCCCATGGCTACATTAAGTAAAATACAGTAGTCAACACAAAAGGAACCATACAGTAAAAAGATGCAAATCTGGATAATCTACCGAAAGGACAAACCTGTCTTCCTTCCACATCTATACGACCGCATCATTCTTCTCTTACATCGAGCACGACCGCTGTCCACAGGATCCACGATCGGCGTCGGCAGAACTTATAACCAAAAAACAAAAAAAGGAGTAATTAAATAAACAGGCAGCTGACCTCGTACCACATAGAAAGGAACTACCATAATGAAATGAGTCGATAAGGACTAACCTAATGGAATAGGTCGATAAGGAGAGCCTACAGTCCGAAGCGGGACGACATGTGGACGTGAAGCCCTCGGTCGAACATGCGAGACAAAAAAGTCTGAAGCACCATCCGCACTGACAATCTCCCCAGCAGACGGAACCAAATCACCTGCAAAAATTGCAACAATTTAAAACCCGCAACAAGGAACGACCCCGCCACCGCCGTACAGAGAAGACATACGTCCACCAACACCAGAGCCATCTGAATGGCCCATGCAAGCAGTCAAACGTGTGCAACATGGGGTGGCCCTAGCAACGACAGACGCACGTGCATGGCCCATGCACGCAAGCATGCATGTACAGCCTGGGGTATCCATAGCAGCAATAGGCGCACATGCATGGCCCATGCACGCAAGCATGCACGTACAGCCTGGGGTACCCATAGCAGTAGCATGCACGCAAATGCACAGTCCCATCCGCAGGAAACCAACAAAAGCATGCAACTCTCTCCGATCAAACCATAGCTCACACCAGATACATCTAAATCACATACAACATAATTTACACACAGCCCACCAAATCAATAACCACCTATGTCGTGGAATTAACGCCACAGATGCCCTAGCAAGAGGACATAGGTGTGGAGCCATCGCCACTAGGTTAGCTTGAAGGGGTTAAACGGGACAAAGGACACAGAGAGTTTTTACCCAGGTTCGGCCCCTCTCAACGAGGTAAAAGCCTACTCCTGCTTTAGGTTGTATTGCTTGGGTTCGATTACCAGGGAGCGAATATGCTTGACTTAATTCTTGACTTGTTGTTTCTTGTCCTAACCCGCCGTCAGGTCACCCCTTTATATACACAGGCTGATGCCCGGCGGCTTACAGAGTCCCGGCCGGCTCATACACAACGTGTCCGGCTTGGTGACTAACTAAGCTTGCCTTACAATACAAGTTACACATATGGCGGTTTATCCTCTTGGGCCTCAAGTCGCCTCTGGGTCTTGGGCCTTCGATAGGCTCGCTTCATAACCCGCCATCTTCGTCCTCAAGTCGCCAACGGTACTCGGTCCCTCCTGGGCGGGTCATACCTAATAATTATATCCCCAACATTAGGCCCCAGGTTGATGTGAACTTGTTCATATCAATCTTCAGTACTTGATTTAGAAAAAATCCTTCATCACCAATCTTTATGAAATCTTTATAACACGCCATGACGTCAGCTCATAGAATTGTACTAAACCGCCATGACGTCATCTCACATTAATATCACACGAGGCCCAAAACATCTCAGTATATCTTCATTTTTAATGAACCTCCCGAAAATCAAGGCATCCGTGCTATCACAATCATTTTTCGATCTCCTCGATTCCTGCGCATGCCATCTATCCACTGCCTTATAAATAGGGGAAAGGGTCCTTTTCATTTCCCCCTTGCATCCTCGTCTTCGTCCTCTTCCTTGCAACGCCATACGCGCCCGAGCTCCACCGCTGTCGACCTCGCGAACTGCCTCAACACCGGCCGCTGCAACGACCTGAACGCACCAGAGCACCGCGGCGCGCCTTCGCTGTCCAGCAGCCCCAGTAAGTTCTCCTCTTTTATCATAGCAGATCTCCATTAGGGTTTGCTCAAGTTCATCGGAGTTCTTCTCCGTTCCTCCTTAGATCGTGTAGTTGAATCTGAATTTGTTACCAAAGTAATACGACAACCATTTAGCACTCGTTTTTAATATTTGGATACCTCTCCTAGAAGATCTCATCTGAACCCATGAACTTTCCTGCTGCCGCCACCTTAGGTTTAGAATTTTCTTTATTATCTGAACTGATGCAGATCCAAAATTGTAGTTCCAGTTTGTGAAATCTGTTTGTCATAACTTAGCAATTCCTCACTTATAGATCTGAAACCTGACAACTATTGGGGCGGCTTAGATGATAAACCGTAACCCGCCACATAGCATTAGTTCCCTTTTAAGCCGCCAAATCGCATCTGCATAACTCAGTGCTGTCTTCCGGCTTAACAGATTGGTTATTTATAGCTCTTACCTTTGAATCAATGGCGGGCTTAATAACATAATCTTAAACCGGCAATATTTCCTTTTCCGACCTTCATCCTCAACAATGACTAAGACCATCACTTCATGCAAGTGGGTAGCTTCCCAGGTTACCGAGGAGGACTTGAACGATTTTGTGCAGACATGCGTCTTAGCCAAAAAAGATGCCATCCACTGAAGGGTCCCAGGCACTGAAAATCCTCCTGAGCCCAAGGAGGGCGAAGTAATTGTTTTTACTAATCATATGATCTGGGGGTTTACCCCGCCCGGTTCAAAATTCTTCCGCGATGTGCTACACTTTTCCAGCTCCATCCTCAAGATATTGGGCCAAATTCCGTCCCAAACATCTGCAACTTTCAAGTGTTCTGCGAGGTGTACCTTCAATAGGAGCCCACAGTAGAATTATTCAGGGATTTTTATTACTTGAACCGGCAGACCGAGTTCACAGACGGCCCCAGTCTAGAATTGGGTGGCATTTCAATTCAAAGGCGGAAAGAAGCCACTTTCCCAGCCGCCAGACTGCCTAATCATCCCAAAGACTGGAACCAAACTTGGTTTTATTGCCAAGACACATCTCCAGAAGGTGAAAATCCTCTACCGGGTTATTGTGCCACCCGGCTTAGCAACAAGCATCCACTTCTAGAACGCATCACCACAGCAGAACGGAAAAAATATGTGCTCGTTTTTTCAGAGATCCGAGCCTTGATGGCCAATGGTTTGACCGGAATCGATCTAGTCCGGTGTTGGGTCGCCAGGAGAGTTCTGCCCTTAAACTGTCGCCCCGGCTTAATGTGCGAGTACACCAGCGACTTAAAAGATCCACAACGCCACTGCGAGATTCAATTGACTAATGAAGATACCAATGATGCGACCAAGACTTTATTGAATGAGAGCTTGGCAGATTGTAGCAAAACCGGACTTAATCCTTTCTTCACTCTCAACAAGCCGCCAACTATAAGTTTTGCACATAATTTTTCAGTTGAATCATGTTTTCATTTAAACTGTCCTCTTATAATCGTCTGACTTCCATAGGCCGATTCTCCTTTTTGGAAGAAGAAGCTGCAGGATAAGCCGGCCAAGAAGACCCAGACAAAGAACAAGGCTAAAAAGCCTACCAAGAAGAAGACTGACCCCTCCGAGTTACTTAACTTGGATGATGATGATGAGTTGGAGGTAGAACTTGATCTTGGCTCATTTTTTGTACATCTCATTGACAACGACTATTATCAGGATGACGCAGAAGCTAGCCGTGTGGGTGATGAAGAGGTAGTTGTTCTTTCCTCCGACTCAGAACCTCTGCCAAAACAGAAAACTCGACAAGCAAACCGGAAAGTAAGGTTTTCTCATCCTTTAGCTTATTTGGATCCCAACTTTATTTTGAAGAAGCAACAACATGAAGCTGGATGTACAACCCGGAACAACGAAGGCGGGATCCTTTCCTCCGGCTTACCGAACACACCAGTTCCTTGCAAGCGTTGTCTAGAGGTTTCACCATCTTCCGACTTAACTTATCCCAAGGCAGGTATTTTTCGACAACCTCTTAATCCTTCCGACTCAAATTACCAGGGAACATCTCATTCTTCCTCTAGCGACTCAACGGGGACTCACGTCCCAGTCTTCAAGACTATGCCTGGGTAAGAATGTTAAATCTCTGCTTTCAATCATGTACCCAATTGTTGTATTAACCTCGTATTGTGCTTCATTTTCAGAGCTATGGCAAAGCCCAGCAAAAAGTTGAAGGTGACAAAAACAACTGAAAACCCTCCTGAACCAGAGAAGCAGCCAACAGAAACTTCCCTCCAGGCTACTGAGGCCACCGTTGATGAGCCACCACTGGAAGAGCACAACATCACCATATATAGATCATATGGATGTTGACCCGACCACTACCAAGCCACCAAGCCCTATCATGCCTACTGAAACAAAGGCTGATGCTGTTATCATTACTGGGCTTGGTTACACAGCACCGGGCAAGCCCACTGTCTTGTCAAAGCACGGTGCTAAAGAAGAATTATCCATTGCTGACAAAGGAAAATGGTCAGTGAATTTAGAGAGCTAAGATCCACTCTGGGTATTTGAACCGTCTGCACACAAGCCGCGACTTTGGAGCCTGCTTAGTGCTACCTCTTGAGCACTGCGTTGGTTTTCCCTTGAAGAGGAAAGGGTGATGCAGCAAAGTAGCGTAAGTATTTCCCTCAGTTTTTGAGAACCAAGGTATCAATCCAGTAGGAGGCTCCTCAAAAGTCCCACGCACCTACACAAACAAACAAGAACCTCGCAACCAACGCGATAAAGGGGTTGTCAATCCCTTCACGATAACTTGCGAAAGTATGATCTAATAGAGATAATAAGATAAGATAAATATTTTTGGTATTTTTATGATATAGATTGGAAAATAAAAGATGCAAATAAAAGTAGATAAAAAACTTATATGATAAGAGATAGACTCGGGGGCCATAGGTTTCACTAGTGGCTTCTCTCACGATAGCATAAGTATTACGGTGGGTGAACAAATTACTGTCGAGCAATTGATAGAAAAGTGCATAGTTATGAGAATATCTAGGCATGATCATGTATATAGGCATCACGTACGCAACAAGTAGATCGAAACGATTCTGCATCTACTACTATTACTCCACACATCGACCGACTTCTGCCTGCATCTAGAGTATTAAGTTCATAAGAACAAAGTAATGCATTAAGAAAGATGACATGATGTAGAGGGATAAACTCATGCAATATGATATAAACCCCATCTTTTTATCCTCGATGGCAATAATACAATACGTGCCTTGCTGCCCCTGCTGTCACTGGGAAAGGACACCGCAAGATTGAACCCAAAGCTAAGCACTTCTCCCATTGCAAGAAAGATCAATCTAGTAGGCCAAACCAAACTGATAATTCGAAGAGACTTGCAAAGATAACCAATCACACATAAAAGAATTCAAAGGAGATTCAAATACTTCTCATAGATAAACTTGATCATAAACCCACAATTCATCGGATCTCGACAAACACACTGGAAAAAGAGTTACATCGAATAGATCTCCAAGAAGATCGAGGAGAACTTTGTATTGAGATTCAAAGAGAGAGAAGAAGCCATCTAGCTAATAACTATGGACCCAAAGGTCTGTGGTAAACTACTCACAACTCATCGTAGAGGCCTTTGAGATGATGTAGAGGCCCTCCATGGTCGATTCCCCCTCCGGCGGAGCACCGGCGAAGGCTCCAAGATGGGATCTCACGGATACAGAAGGTTGCGGCGGTGAAAATAGTTTTTCGTGGTGCTCCTGGATGTTTTCAGGGTACGTGGATATATATAGGAGGAAGAAGTAGGTCGGCTGAGCCACGAGGGGCCCACGAGGGTGGGGGCACGCCCACCCCCTTAGGGTGCACCGGGCACCCTCGTGGCTGCCTCGTTCGCTGCTTGACGTCCACTCCAAGTCTCCTGGATCGCGTTTGTTCCAAAAAGTTTGCTCCCGAAGGTTTCATTCCGTTTGGACTCCGTTTGATATTCCTTTTCTTCGAAATACTAAAATAGGCAAAAAGACGGCAATTCGGGCTGGGCCTCCGGTTAGTAGGTTAGTCTCAAAAATGATATAAAAGTGTAAGTAAAGCCCATAAACATCCAAAATGGGTAATATAATAGCATGGAACAATCAAAAATTATAGATACATTGGAGACGTATCAAGCATCCCCAAGCTTATTTCCTGCTCGTCCTCGAGTAGGTAAATGATAAAAACAGAATTTTTGATGTGGAATGCTACCTAGCATAATTCTCAATGTAATTTTCTTTATCATGGCATGAATGTTCAAATCCAAATGATTCAAAATAAAAGTTCATATTAACATAAGAAATAGTAATACTTCAAGCATACTAACTAAGCAGTCATGTCTTCTAAAAATAACATGGCTTTAGAAGGTTTATCCCTACAAAATCATATAGTTAGGCTATGTTTCATTTTCATTACACAAAATACTCCCATCAAGAACAATCCCGGTTTCAGCCAAGCAATTGGTTCATACTTTTTAACGCGCTTCAGCTTTTTTCAACTCTCACGCAACACATGAGCGTGAGCCATGGATATAATGGGTGGAATAGAATACGATGATGGAGGTTGTGTGGAGAAGACAAAAAAGGAGAAAGTCTCACATTGACGAGGCTAATCAACGGGCTATGGAGGTGCCCATCAATTGATGTCAACATGAGGAGTAGGGATTGCCATGCAACGGATGCACTAGAGCTATTGTCGGTGTACCAAAATAGGGGCGCTCCTTTGTACCCCTTATTTGTGCACGGGCAGTCAGAGCCGCGCCCACGACCACACTTAAGTAGGGCAGAGACAGGAAATCAGAGCCACAACACAAAATCAAAGCAACGCCAAGACAGAAGCACAAAGAGCCAGAAGGCGAAGTGGTTTCCCCCGGCAAGGTCCTTGCCGGGGCAGCCCCACGGCCCCGGCAAGGCCCTTGCTGGGGCAGCCTACCCGACGCCAGCAGGGCGCGCCACTCTTGAGCCCTAGTTCCTCCAGCGCCGCCAACCGCGTTGGGACCAAGGCTCGGGAGGCGCCTCCATGGTGGCATGCAGATCTTTGTGAAGACAAGGAAGACTCTGAATCAGAAGGAGTAAAAGACGATGAGCCACGGCGAGATCCTCACCGAGGAAGCCCACAAGACCCCCGGCAAGACCCTTGCCGGGGACGACCGCAACGCCGTGGCAAGACCCTTGCCGGGCCCCCGGCAAGGCCCTTGCCGAGGACGTCCGTGAGGCCACAGCCAGGCCCGCACTCGCCAAGCTCCTGCCACCGCTCCCATGCAGCTGCCAGCCCACCAGCTGGGTAGGCACCTGCGTGTCAGCACAAGGCTTCTCAACCAACTCAGTGCATGCCTACGTGGTGGCATGCAAAATCTTCGTGAAGGCCCCGCCACCGTGCCACCTCAGCAGCCTGCCAGCCTACATGGTGTTGGCCGCCTCGCTGGCCTAGACGCGTGTCGAGACAGGGCGAAGCGGTGGTAAAGTGGAGGGGACACGTCAGAGGCGCATTAAATGTGTCTTGACCCGTAATAGCTAGCGATAGGCTCAACCGCAGTACCCCGATGCCACCTCCTGTGTGCCACTGTGGCGATCCCCTTGCCTATAAAAGGAGGCCTGAGGCATCCAGGAGAAGGATTCGGACTTTTGGGCAAGTTACGCCCATTGTAGCTAGTTCAAGAACCTCAAGAACACAAATACACACATCAAAGCAGGACTAGGGTGTTATGCATCTCTGCGGCCCAAAGCTGGGTAAACGATCTGCGTGCTCGTACTGACTGCGGATCCTGCTCTCCTCACCACCCAGCGTCCCGCAATCATAGTAGGGATTCTTGTGATCCCATAGGTGTCGTTTCCCGCTGACAGCTATAAATGTATGAAAGCTCAACAAAAGGAAACTAGTGGGTGTGCATCCAACTTGCTTGCTCACGAAGACCTAGGGCATTTTGAGGAAGCCCATCGTTGGAATATACAAGCCAAGTTCTATAATGTAAAATTCCCGCTAGTATATGAAAGTGACAACAAATGAGACTCTCTATATGAAGAACATGGTGCTACTTTGAAGCACAAGTGTGGAAAAGGGTAGTAACATTGCCCCCCCCCCCTTTTTTCTTTTTTTTTGGGACTTTCTTTTTTTTATTTGGCCTTTCCTTTTTTTTCTCTTTGGCCTTTCTTTTTCTTTTTGGCCTTTCTTTTTTTATAAGGGACAATGCTCTAATAATAATGATCATCACACTTCTATTTATTTACAACTCATGAATTGCAACTCAAAACTAGAACAAGATATGACTCTATATGAATGCCTCCGGCGGTGTACTGGGATGGGCAATGAATCAAGAGTGACATGTATGAAGAATTATGAAGGTGGCTTTGCCACAAATACGATGTCAACTACATGATCATGCAAGGCAATATGACAATGATGATGCGTGTCATGATAAACGGAACGGTGGAAAGTTGCATGGCAATATATCTCGGAATGGCTATGGAAATGCCATAATAGGTAGGTATGGTGGCTATTTTGAGGAAGATATAAGGAGGTTTATGTGTGATAGAGTGTATCGTATCACGGGTTTTGGATGCACCGGCGAAGTTTGCGCCAACTCTCAAGGTGAGAAAGGGCAATGCACGGTACCGAAGAGGCTAGCAATGATGGAACGGTAAAAGTGCGTATAATCCATGGACTCACATTAGTCATAAAGAACTCATATACTTATTGCAAAAGTTTTATTAGCCCTCGAAGCAAAGTACTACTAAGCATGGTGAGAACCTTGGTCATGGCGCCCTGGCAAATCATCCGGGACTCGTTGGCCAAGGACCTCGCCCGGTTGGATTCGAGTCGTTCCATGGAACGAAGAACGCCCTTGGAGAACAAGGTCAGCTTGGCGTGGGGGCTCATGCCCGGCTCCGGGGCATACCTCACTTCCGGCATCTTCATGTCGGCCAGCTGCTTGGTGATCTTGTTGGCAATGTCGGCGAGGCGGTCGGTCCAGATTTTGTCGCCCTTCACGGAATCTGTGTGGTTGGCGGCGTCGTTCTTCCGCAGCTGCTTCTCCTCCGCCAGGCTCTTGGTCAGGGCTCCTTCCCGGGTCTGGGCCTCTGAAAGCGCCCCCTCAAGGCTCCCCAGCTTGAGCTTCAGGTCCTTGATGGATTCGTTGGCGCGGGAGTGAAAGTGCAACTATACCTGGGTGGTTTTGGTAATTCCTAACAACATATATCTCATTGAGCTAATGCTACTTCAAGATAAATATTTCAGGAAAGCTCAATGATTGGCATGGCATGGATGAAAAAAGTGGATCCCTCAAAATGCTAAGGACAAAAGGATTGGCTCAAGCTCAAAGCACAAGACTCTACCTTTTTCTATTTTAGTGATCCAAGATCACATTGAGTCTATAGGAAAAGCTAATACTATCAAGGAGGGATGAGGTGTTGCTTAATGGCTTTCTTGTTCAAAATGCTTAGTGATATGCTCCAAAGCCCTCAACTACTTTCTCATATCCACATATGACCCAAACGAAAAGTCAAACTCGGCCCTACCAATTCTTTCTATCCGGCGCCACCGAGTTCAGATGTCATAGCCACTGCCACAAACCCTAGGCAAATCGGTCTCACCGATAGGGATCTTGGTCTCACCGAGATGGGGTTGTAATCTCTCTGTTTCCATTCGCAGCGTTTCGGTCAAACCGAGATGAGTGATCGGTCCCACCAAGATTACAATGCAAACTCTATGTTTCCTTTTCATAACGTTTCGGTCTTACCGAGATGAGCGAATCGGTCCCACCGAGTTTTCCTGACCAACCCTCTGTGTGTCCATTACCAAAATCGGTCTCACCGAGTTTGTGTAATCGGTCTCACCGAGTTTGTGTAATCGGTCTCACCGAGATTACGTTATGCCCTAACCCTAACCATATCGGTCCTACCGAGTTGCATGTCGGTCCCACCGAAAATCTTAACGGTCACATGATTTGCTAAATCGGTCCGACCGAGTTTCTCAATTCGGTCCCACCGATATTGGTAAGTTGTGTGTAACGGTTAGATTCTGTGTGGAGGCTATATATACCCCTCCACCCACTCTTCATTCATGGAGAGAGCCATCATAACGTGCCTACACTTCCAACATACATTTTCTGAGAGAGAACCACCTACACTTGTGTTGAGACCAAGATATTCCATTCCTACCATATGAATCTTGATCTCTAGCCTTCCCCAAGTTGCTTTCCACTCAAATCTTATTTTCACCAAATCCAAATCCTATGACCGAGAGTTGAGTGTTGGGGAGACTATCATTTGAAGCACAAGAGCAAGGAGTTCATCATCAACACACCATTTGTTACTTCTTGGAGAGTGGTGTCTCCTAGATTGGCTAGGTGTCACTTGGGAGCCTCCGACAAGATTGTGGAGTTGAACCAAGGAGTTTGTAAGGGCAAGGAGATCGCCTGCTTCGTGAAGATCTACCCCTAGTGAGGCAAGTCCTTCGTGGGTGACGACCAAGGTGGGATAGACAAGGTTGCTTCTTCATGGACCCTTCATGGGTGGAGCCCTTCGTGGACTCGCGCATCCGTTACCCTTCATGGGTTGAAGTCTCCATCAACGTGGATGTACGATAGCACCACCTATCGGAACCACGACAAAAACATCCGTGTCTCCTATTGCGTTTGCACTATCCAAACCCTTCCCTTTACATTCTTGCAAGTTGCATGCTTTACTTTCCGCTGCTCATATACTCTTTGCATGCTTGCTTGAATTGTGTTAAGATTGCTTGAACCGTGCTAAGTTGCTAAAATCTGCAAAGAACTAAAATTGGGAAAAGGATAGATTTTTATTTGGTCAAGTAGTCTAATCACCCCCCTCTATACATACTTTCGATCATACAAGTGGTATCAGAGCTTTGATCTCCATTTGCCTTGATCTCCATAGCTTTTGGTGGTCATAGCCTTGGTTTCACAATATGGGAGAGTACGACATCTAGCGAGGGAAATTACCACCATAGAGGTCCTTACTTTGATGGTACTAATTTTGCTAGTTGGAAGCATAAGATGAAAATGCATATTCTTGGACATAACCCCGCCGTTTGGGCTATTGTGTGTATTGGCTTGCAAGGTGAATTCTTTGATGGGAGAGAACCGAACCGTGAAGCTACCGCGGAAGAGTTGAAGATGCTGCAATACAATGCTCAAGCTTGTGATATCCTCTTCAATGGATTGTGCCCCGAAGAATTCAACAAAATCAGCCGTCTTGAAAATGCAAAGGAAATTTGGGATACTTTGATTGATATGCATGAAGGTACCAACTCCGTCAAGGAATCCAGGTTGGATGTGCTTCAAAGTCAGCTTGACAAGTTCAAAATGAAGGATGGTGAAGGTGTCGCTGAAATGTACTTTAGGCTTGCTCTTATCACAAATGAGTTTGCCGGCTTAGGAAGTGAAGAGATGACCGACAAGTTCTTCATCAAGAAGATCCTAAGAGCTTTGGATGGAAAATATGATACCATGTGCACATTGATCCAAATGATGCCCAATTACAAAGATCTCAAGCCAACGAAAGTCATTGGAAGAATTGTTGCTCGTGAGATGTCACTCAAGGATAAGGAGGAGCTCCACAACAAGGCAAGTGGTGCTTACAAAGCCTCGTGTGAAGCTCCCACATTATCAAGTGAAAAACAAACCTTCAATGAAGAATTGAGCCTAATGGTGAAGAACTTCAACTAGTTCTACAAGAGTAGAAGCAAGGAAAGAAGTTCCAAGTCAAGGTCCTACAATGGCAAAAGATCTTCTAGTCGTGAGCATAATTGCTACAATTGTGGAAGACCCGGACACTATTCGAATGAGTGTATGGCACCCTACAAAAGAAGAGAAGATTCTCCAAAAAGAAGAAGTAGAAGAGAAGAATCACCATCAAGAGAGAGAAGGAGTAGAGATGATCGTTATGAACGAAGAACATCCTGGAGAAGCAAGGATTCAGAAAGGAAGGACAAGTCATCAAGGAGCTACACAAAACGAAGACATCAAGCTCATGTTTGTGAATGGGTATCCGGCTCCGACTCCGACAATCACTCCGAGAGAAGCTATCACTCCGACTCCGAATATACTCAAGATGAAGGTGTTGCCGGTCTAGCACTTGTGTCAACCAACTCCTATGACATATTTGATTCACCTAATGAAGGACTTGGAAGATGCTTCATGGCTAAAGGCCCAAAGGTATCACACCCCGAGTATGTTGATTTCAATAGTGATGAAGATGACTTGTTAGGTGATGATGATTTACTTGTTGACAACTCTAGTGATGAATACTATGATGAAATGTCAATTAATCATGCTAATCAAGATAAAATAAATGAAAATGATAAGGAGAAGATTGAGCACCTAACTAAAGAACTAAACACTCTTAAGTTAGGTCATGAAACTATCTTAGAAGATCATCGAGAACTTTTAAGGACTCATGAGAAGTTACGCTTCAAAAAGCTCAACCTTGAGCAAGAGCATGAGTTCTTAAAGGCAATCAATGATGATCTTCGCAAGAAAAGTTCTTCTTACATTGCCAAGCGTTTACTCTTATCTACTTATATGCCTCAAGTCAAGTCTAGTAACAAGAACAAGAAGGATTCTTCCTCTAGTAGTAACAATAATCATGCTAAATCCAATGTTGTTGCTTCTAGTAGTTCTCTTGATTCCACTAATGATTCTCTTAGCCAAGTTACACTTGAGCAAGAAAATAGCTTATTGAAGGGAATTATAGAGAAAGGTGTTTACAAGAGCCTTTCCGGGAGTAAGCAATTCGAGGAAAATGTACGCAAGCAAGGAAGGCACCGGAAGAACCAAGGTGTTGGTTTTGAACGAAAGTTCAATGCCAATGGAGTTGAGTGGGAAGAAGATCAATACCCCAAGACGAAGTTTGTTCCTCAACAAAGAGAAGTATGATCCTACTCCCTTCAAAGGGACACAAGCTCAAGATGATCTTCCACCACAAGACCACAAGCAAAAAGGCAAGGACAAGCTTCAAGAGGAGATTGATGCATTTGAAGAAGCTCCTAAGGCCTTGGTCAAGTGGGTTCCCAAGACTACGTCAAGTTCTACTTCATCGAGTACAACTACAACTCCAAGGATTCCCATCAAGATGATGTGGATCCCGAAGAAGAAGAACTAGAGAGTTCTTGAGGGTGACTCCGCTAACATATTTCACTCATGTCATTTTGGCAAGGACAAGTGCAATCAACTTCCACATCTTGCACTAGTTCAAGGAGTCACAAACCCTCTTGTTGGTAAGACAAGGGACAATGTAACCTAATGCTTTCATGGACATCATCTTGTGTGTGCATCACTCTATGTCTATGGATATCCTTGTTTGTTCCTTGTGGGACTAACCCGTGTAGGTATTGAAAGTGCAACTCACTCCAATGGATTGCTCCAAATGATCTACATCAACATTGAGCATCCACATCTTCAACACCTAAATGAAGTCATCATCGACAAAACCCAAGGTTAGTTCATCCCTCTTAGGGGGGATCTCACATCTAGGGGGAGCTTTACTCTAAGAATTGAGTCAAAGCAACTCTAATGGTGTGAACACAACAATGCTTTATGAAAAAATGGTAACCCCACTTGTTCTTAAACGATGAGTATGACCTATGATCAAATGTTCTCATTTGACTCCTAAGTCAATATACTCATATATAGATGACCTAGTCATTGCCAATTGCTTGATAGATGCTAGAATGGTTGTGCATGCTTTGCCACATATTTCATTTGTCGTTTTATTGTGTGAGCATGTTGGTTGCATATTTTACTCATTCGAGGACATCCACTTGTAGTTTTGATTGTTTGGTTTCTTTTCGTTTGCCAAGTGGATGGACAAGAATGCATAAGAACCTTCTCTAGCTATCTATGCTTTTCTTGTCTCAAACACTATTCATGCTACATCACAAAGTTTGATCAAGTCAGATTCGAACCACTCTGTGTGAGGAGCACTCGGAGTCCCTGATTCGTCATAGACTTAAACTTCCAAAACCTCTTTGTGCATTTCGGTCTGACCGATCCATCCATTTCGGTCACACCTAGATCACTAAGTTGATCTAGGTTTTCAATCTCGGTGCAACCAATTTGAACTTCTCGGTCACACCGAGTTGCAGTAACTACTTGCAGTTATGTATCTTGGTGCCACCGAGTTGTTCCACTTGGTCACACCGACAGGGTCACGCTATATATACCCCCAAAATTTGGAAAAAAATTCGAACCTCTTCACCCGCGCACTGCCTGCTCTACCTCCTCGGGTCTCCAGATCGTCCTCCTTGTCGCCAGCGACCTCCAGCTGCTGGTCTCCGCTGCCGTCAACAGGATTCAACTCCGCCGTTGCCGCCGTAGCAAATCCATCGCCGAACTAGGGTATGGATTTGAAACCTTGTGCTATTCCTAACTCCGATTCCTAGCACATTGCATTGCCATGTATCTTGCCACGATTGAGATCTTCCTATCCAGCGAAAACACTCCGTAGATTAGTTTTGGATTGAAAATTTAGGGTTAGGTTTCCGCCGAACTCATCTCGGACCGACCGAGTTGTAGAAATCGGTCCCACCGATTTGGCTCAGGCCAGTGCACACGTGATTCTCGGTCTGACCGAGAATTGCAAATCGGTGTGACCGAATTCAGGACTTTGTGAAACCCTAGCAGTCTCGGTGCCACCGAACTGTGACTCGGTCTGACCGAGTTCACTAGTTTAGGTTCCAAAAGCTGCTTCGGTATCACCGAGTTTACAAATCGGTAGCTCTGAAATGCTTTCTGTAGAAAACTAAAACTAAGTTTTTGACTCAATTCTTTTGCAAAAACCTTTATACTTTGTGATGCTCATCCACTCTATCTCATCTATATCTATTCACAGGGTCTGCTGTCAGAGTTTGCATCATGTCAGATCAGAGTGACAGTCAGAACAAGTCTGAGGAGCAAGTTCAGATGAGTGAGGGCACTAGTCCCTCTAGCAGCTATGATGATGGCAGTAGGAGCACACCCAGCAACTTGCCAAAGGCAGCCACCAGGGCCAGAAAGAAGAAAACCTCAGATTCTGAGGATGAGGGCTATGTGGCTGTTGAGGATGAGGCCACCTCAAAGAAGAAAGTGCTGAAGAAGGAATATGGCACAACTGCTACCACTAAGCCAGGAATGCAAAAGAAGGCACCTGCAAGGAGAATTCCAACTTCCAAACCTAGGAAGATTGCCACTGGTGAAACCATGAAGTTCACCATTGAGTCTGAAGATGAAGCTGCTGGCCAAGAAAAGAAAAAGAAGAGAGTCAGAACCACTACTGCCAAGGTACTTGGCAAGCCCTCTATGAGGAGAGACTCTGAAGATGAAGAGGAAGAGGTTGCTGCACCAGCACCTAAAGCTCAAAAGCTGATGGGAGATGCTATAAGGTCAGAGGCTGCTCCATCTAAGCCCAAAGATGCTCCCAAAGCTACTGCTCCAAAACCCAAGTCTGTACCCAAGAGGAACACCAGGAGTATTCCAGCTGCAGAGAAGAACAAGGCCCCAGTGCCTGAAGCTGCTGAAGAAGAAGAAGATGAAGACTCACTTGTCTTGAGAAAGCTGAAGCCCAAGATACTAGATCATAATGATGCTCACCCAGTTGCATAAGACATGAAGCTCAGGAAGGATGCAGGCCTGAGACAGTGGAGATTGACTGACCCCTATGCAGTCAGGAGAAGAACTGATGTGGACTACAGGTTACGTACTAAGGAACAACAGGATTTCTATGAGACAGTGTTGCTTGACAAGAAGCCCATAGTCTGTGACATGAGATGGGTTGATTGGGAGTACATCAGAAAGAATTAAGATCACTATCCTGGAGTTTATGACAGTTTCAAGTCTTGTGGAGTAGTAGACTTTGTTGAGCAGAAGCTCACAAAGTGGAATGATGAGCTCATTATGCAGTTCTCCTCCACAGCTCATTTCTACCCGATGGGAGGATAGTCTGGATGTCTAAGGATACCAGGTACCAGTCAACAGTTGAGGCATGGTCTGAATTGATCAATGCTCCAAAGGAGAATGAGGATGACTTGGACGTCTATGCCAAGAAGAAGAAAGATCACAACTCCATGGCTCACATGTACAGAGAGATCCCAGATGCTGCACTTGAGACACACAAGTTTGGATCTGTACACTATCTATTGGCAGGACTGCCCACTATGAACTGGATTTTAAGGCATACTTTGCTGCCCAAGTCAGGTGATCACAAGATGATCAGAGGCCATGCAATTAACTTGCTTCATATATTTGATGTGCCTCAGAAGTTCAAAGTCATGAGCTAATTGTGGAAACAATCAAAAGGACTGCTGCTGATCAAAAGAGGAGTTGTGGGTATGCCCCACAGATTCAGGAGCTTATAAACTCCAAGATGGGCACTGGCACATATCTCTTGGACAAGGAACACTTGCCCATCTACCTTGATTTTGAGGACAACACTGTTGTGATGGATGAGAATGAACCATCTTTTGTGCAAGCACAAGAGAAGAAGGAGAAGGCAAGGGATGAGAAGGCTGCTAAGATGCCAACTGTTGAAGAGGCATCTCAAATTTTCCTGAAGAGCAAGCAAGATCAGCTTGGCTACTTGATTTCCTCCACTCTGAGGATTGAGAAGGGCTTGGCCACCCTGACTCAAAACCAGGAGAGCTTGGAGAGAATCATAGAGCAGAAGTTTTATGCTCTCGATGTCAAAGTGACTGAGATCCAAACTGCAGTTGAGCAACTTCAGGAGGATGTGGAGGAGAAGAAGGGCAAGTCAACTACTGATGCTTTTGCTAGAGTGCCCAGAGGACAGAGATCTGTTGCAGTGCCTGTTCCAGACACCAGAGCTACATCATCTGCACCAGCTATAGCTTCAGTGCATCCAGCTCCAGCACCCTCTCCACTAGCTCCAGCTACATCAACAGAAGTCTTCGTCCAAGGAGCCATCTCTACACCATCCCATGAAGACCAAGCCTGAAAGTCATTTAGCACTATGCATTTTCTATGAACTTTTTGGTAACTTGTTGCCAAAGGGGGAGAAAAATGTATAGATCATAGGCTTCGATAGAGAGTGTTGCTTTTGGTCTCTCTTGTCTTTTTGGTGGTTGAACTTCGTTATTTGCTTGTGTGCTTAATACTCTATGCCTTTTGTGAGATACTTGGATGATCATGTGTTTGATCATATGCTACCTTAATGCTTGTTGGATGACATTATCCTTTTATATCCCTATATGATCATTCACTTTTCTTGGTGATGAGTGCATGTATTTAATTATTATCATTTTGAGCGCTCCACCAAGATGTATGTGACATGGAAGAGTAACCCATGATCCTAACTCATTGTGCATTTGCAGTCCAAAGCAAATTTTAAATAATGCACAAATTTAGGGGGAGCTCTTACTTTTCACATACTTCTCAAAGCGACAATGTTTTTCAATCTTATTATCATTTGTTGAAGCTTTGATCTATATGTTGTCATCAATTACCAAAAAGGGGGAGATTGAAAGTGCAACTATCCCTGGGTGGTTTTGGTAATTCCTAACAACATATATCTCATTGAGCTAATGCTACTTCAAGATAAATATTTCAGGAAAGCTCAGTGATTGGCATGGCATGGATGAGAAAAGTGGATCCCTCAAAATGCTAAGGACAAAAGGATTGGCTCAAGCTCAAAGCACAAGACTCTACCTTTTTCTATTTTAGCGATCCAAGATCACATTGAATCTATAGGAAAAGCCAATACTATCAAGGAGGGATGAGGTGTTGCTTAATGGCTTTCTTGCTCAAAATGCTTAGTGATATGCTCCAAAGCCCTCAACTACTTTCTCATATCCACATATGACCCAAACCAAAAGTCAAACTTGGCCCCACCGGTTCTTTCTATCCGGCGCCACCGAGTTCAGATGTCATAGCCACTGCCACAAACCCTAGGCAAATCGGTCTCACTGGTAGGGATCTCGGTCTCACTGAGATGGGGTTGTAATCTCTCTGTTTCCATTCGCAACGTTTCGGTCAAACTGAGATGAGCGATCGGTCCCACCGAGATTACAATGCAAACTCTTTGTTTCCTTTTCGTAACGTTTCGGTCTTACCAAGATGAGCGAATCGGTCCCACCGAGTTTGCCTGACCAACCCTCTGTGTGTCCATTACCAAAATCAGTCTCACCGAATCGGTCTCACTGAGATTACATTATGCCCTAACCCTAAATGTCGGGGATATACCCCGCGGTATGACCCGGCCGGAGTCGTAAACCGGCTGGGACTTGGTAAACCGGCGGATGGTAAACTGGCAGACAATTAAGACAGATGGCTAAGACAGACGGTAAACCAACAGGTGTTGTTAAACCGACAGACAATGTTAAACCGGCAGGTGTTGTTCAACCGGCAGACAATGTGAAACCGGCAGGTGTTGTTAAACCGGCAGATAATGTTAAACCGACAGACAATGTTAAACCGGCAGACAATGTTAAACCGGCAGACAATGTTAAACCAGCAGACGTTGAGAAGCCCAGGAAAGGAAGTCAAAATAGTTTAAGTTAAAGTCCGAGTTGGACTCCACATGTAACCCGCCCCTTCAACATATATAAGGAGGGGCAGGGCTCCTCAAAGGGGGACAAGCAAACAACAATCTCTAGGGCTAGACACAACTAGAGGAGAGCCAGTTTACGGCGACTCCCTCGTGATGATAATGAGATCTAGCCTCAAACATCATGTAGGGTTTTTACCGGATGATGTTTCCCGGGGCCCAAAGCTGTCTAAACTCTTGTCTTGTATTGCGTCTCTCGATTCCGCTCAACCCCTCTCAAGCTACCACATAGATGCGTTGGCCTCACGACTAAGTCCTCACACCAAGGACATCTGACGTGTTAATTCCACGACAGTTGGCGCCCACTGTGGGGCCTGCGCACGGTGGTGTTGAGTTCTTGGAGGGATCTTTTCCAGGGTTCGAGAAGATCGTGATTGGTCCGGTGACAAAAAAAACGTGGAAGAATTCACATCAGCTATGAATTTCATCAGTCAAAAATTGAAGAAGGTTTTCGCAGCAGTATACAAGATTGAGATCGAGAAAGATTTAGGGTTGCATCTATGCATCGCCACGTCCTACAGCCGGTCCAAAGCTGGCAGGAGATGTTTTTGGTTGTGCACCGTTTGTACCATCGATCCGGTGAGAACCGCCAAGGGATCAGTTTTGCCAAGATAAACCGCCACTTTATGGTAATCTGCAAGTCGCTGTGGCTACTTCAAATACAAACCAAATTCGAGTTGATTGGAGACAGCGATCGCGTGTTACATGCGGCAGCGGTTTACGGTCTCGCGAGGTCTCCCAATCAATCAGGCAAACGTGGATGATGAATCAAGTGTCCTTACTGCGGGGTCACACACGTATAAATATCCATAGCGCCTGATGGATGCCCACCCACGTGAAGATCCCATGTGCGACCGCAGTGCTTGCGTGGATTCCAGGAAGAGATTTATAAAAAAAAGGGAGAGCCGCCAGTGTACAGAAGATGTCGATTCAACATGAAAAAAAGGAGAAAAGGGGGGCTACGACCCGGAGAAGGACTTGGGCATTGACCCGGATTCCTCTTCTACCGCTGTGATCCGTGCCTTGCCACGCCAGTCCGCCCTGTTTGCTCCGGATCGCTGGTACCCTGCCGATGAGTCGCCGCTCCGTTTTGACTCGACCTCGAGGAGTGGCTGGATTGGTTGCCGGGCGCTGCTTCTGCTTACTCCGGGTTACTGGCATGTGGCATCCCGCCGATGAGCCGCCGCTCCATTTTGACCCGCCCTCGCTGGCCAACATCATTTCTGCTGAGCTGCGTCCGGACCACGGCTCACTTTTCTATCGCTCAAGTCACCAGAGATTCATCTCCGCTTCAAGTTGCCTACGTCGACCCGCCATCAATTTGAGTTGTCGTCAAAGGCACATCCGCACCGGCGGTCGACCAGGTTGTAGCCACTGGCCTTGCTACGCGAGTCGCTTGCTTCTGCTGATCAGGTTCGCCTCGATCCGGCTACCGTCGTCTCCGCCATCCTGTGCGACCCGGCTGTGATCCTTACCTAAACCGACGCAACCCCGCAAACCGCCGGCGTTTCAGGAATGTGCTGCTCCGCCTCACCGCGGCGCCCTACCGGGTCTCCCACGGCTGAGTTGGCTCCGCCTCCGTGGAATAGCAGTCCCAGTGTTGAACCGCCGCCGGTGTCGCCTTCGATCCTCCGCGGCCTCGACGAGCCGTTTCACCTCGCTGGTGTCGCCTTCGAGCTGCCGCTGTGTGGCCGCAGCCGCGCCTCAAGGCGGCTCCGCCTCAGCTCGCTCGGGTCCGACTTGTGCCCACTACGCCTTGTGCCGTGAGCCGCCTCTGCCATTATCGGTGAAATGCCGCTTCCGCCTCCGCTGAACACGGGCCGCTTCCATTCAACCACGGACTCACAAAAATCACCGCCGAAGCCTGTTGAGTCGCCTCCGCCCCGGGTCAACCCTGGCAGAACTGCGGCGCCATCCGAGTGACCAGGGCTGTTTTCCGCCTCTGCCGTGGTCGAGCCACCACCTCGCCAGTCCCACCTCCACAACTCGCCTTGCCGCCGGCCGCCCCAGTACTCCTTGGCCATGGCGCCGCCGCTGTTGTTTGGCCCAGCAACAATCCGCCCTGATCCGCCCGGTCCCATTGACCCGCTGCGCTTTTGCTGTCGCGGGATCACGCTTTCAAACCGCCGGCGCTGCAGCGAGCCGCCCGTTTGTGCGGCCTTGTTTCTGCTGTGAGATGCAGGTATGATTCCTGCTCACCCGCCGGATCACTTGCGCTTCCGCCGTGACCGCCATCGTCCAAATCACCACCGCTATGGACCGCTTCCGCCGTCGTTTCACTGAGCGGCTGCGGCTCTCCTCACCGTGCCTCGCCGGTCCACTACCGGTGAACGCAGCCGCGCCGTGAACCTCCAGGCGCCGAGCGCCTGTGAACCGCTGCCGAGCCTTGTCTCGCCGTCTCAGCCGTGCCGCTTCTAAACCGCCCGGGCTCACGACCCCTAGTCGTCCCGCCCGTCTCCATGGTCGAACCGCTGGCCTTTGCTTCAAAACGACGCCATCGATCTGTGACCCACGCGGACAATGAATCGCCCTGGCCTCACCATCGCGTCCTGTGCAGTACGGGTCGCTTCTGTTCCAAGCCGCCGCTGCTTTAAAACTGGCCATGTCTCCGCTATAACCCGGCGCCCCTGCGCGTCTTGCCTTGCTCCAAGCCACAGTTGTGTCCAAGTCGCCGTAAAAGCGACCCGCCGCTGGCGACGCCCGCTGATTCTGTCGTGCCGATTCACCGCCACGTGCACCGACCGATTCTTCACCTCTAACACTGTTTCACCGCTGTTTTGAGTCGCTGCATCAGCCGGCCTCGAGCTGCCATTTCCAGGGCTGACCTGCTGTGTCTTGCTTTGAGCCGGAGACCCGCCTCCGTTGATGCAGGTTGTGATTCACACATTTTGGTACCTTGAGTCTGAAATATGCTGCTACAGGCTTAGTGACTACAAAAGTGGATGTTTATGCATATGGCGTCATTCTAATGGAGATGATTACGGGAAGGAAAGTACTGGATGACTCATTACCTGATGACGAAGTACATCTTGTAAACAATCTTCAGAAGAAATATGCTTAATAAGGAAAAGTTCAGAAAGTTGGTGGATCCTACACTATAGCTCGATGGTGAGTCTTGGAAGAGCCTGCTGGAGGTAGCTGATCTTGCCGTATGTTGTTCCCGATCCGCTACTGACAAGTTGCCTCCAACCATCACTATTGCCGCTGCAGCTTGGTATTGAGTCGCTCCTTTCTCGACGCTGCTTGTGAGCTGCCACGGCCGACGAGTGGCCTCCGCTGAATCGCCATCTGCCTCTGCACTGCCTGTCGGGGCTGATTCCATCGTCGACAGTCGCCGGGTCTCCCAGCCGGGTCCTCTGCTGCTGAGTCACCACCGCAAGCCTGACCTCACCTCCATTGCATTGAGCCATCTATGCCAAGACACCCGTCGGAGTCCTTCAACCAACGCTGTGACCCGCCCTATTTTAGCCGGCGCCGGTTTACTACTGCTGCTCATGCTGATTGCCTGGGCTGGTGTACTGTTGGCTTTGCCGCCCTCCAGGTCACGCCCGACACTTCAGCTACCTCCCTGCGCTGATGGAAACAATAGAAGAAAAGTCAAAGTGGTTAAGTGCTAAAAAAACTTTTGATCATATAAGATATACGAGGCGTTCCCGACGATAAATATGCCCCAATTTCTTGGAGTGAAGATTATACAAACTACGGCGAACTCTGGTAAGGCCCTTGAAAGGATCAACACAAAAGTTCTTGGTTATCTACGGACGCCATATAATGATCATCTGTCGCCTAAAACTCAGGTGATATTTATCTACATATTTTGTTAAGTACATGTTGACTTTCTTTGACAAACAACTACTCCGCCCTGCTGTATTTTTTGTACGCAGGACAATTATTCAATACAAATGTGGTTTATACCACGGATACGGAGCACGTACTGGCAATATTGCACCCGGTATTCATCCGTGCTTCATTACCCGGTAAATGGATGCGCACAAGCTACCGCCCTTGCGACCCGGACTACTTCAACTCATCGGGACCGTCCCTGCAAATTAACTCGCTCGTCCGCGCCGGCTTACAATGCCGCGGTTGATTCATCTGTCCAAACCGCCTATGATGATGTGGTCGTCTTGGTCGTTCGTCTCTCGCGGCCTGGTCTACATCAACGTACCGGGCCGCACCTGTCTGCATGAGCTATTTATTGAAGTATGAACTGTCACTGCTTGGGTAGCCCGGTTTTTCTTCCAATACCTTGGAGGCGAATTATCATTCAGCCACCGTCTGCACTGGATGGATCAATGGACATGAGCACAAATCACTGTCACTACAGTTTGGTCCACTTCAAATAGCTAGCTGGAAGGAACCATTGGCCGAGTTGCTGACACGGCTCATACGGGATCATGTATAACCCGCCGCAGTCACCTCAATCTTCTGTGGATTCACATCATGCTATCAACACCAACGATATATACCTTCTGCTATGGTCAAGTACGGAGAATCTCAAGACAACTCCTTGAGTCATCTTCAAGGCTCGGGGGCTACGATGATATATACCTTCTGTTATGATCAAGTCTTGCCAGTTTCAGGAAATTCAACTACCCTAGGATGTTGAAGGGAAAGATAACCCGGTCCCGGAGGCTACTGCTATATTGATGAAAATTTAAAGGCCGTCAGAGAATTTCCGGCTCAAAAAGCATATGACAAAATCCCGGCTCAATGAAGAAGTTCCGGGTCATCAGAAAGGATTCCAGTTCAATATCCGGTTTAAGAGACATCTCTCTCTCATAAAGCGTTGAAGCTCTCCAAATATCCAGTTTACAATCCGATTCACGGGGAAATCTATCTCCCACAAATCTCTGAAGCTGTCAATATCCGGTTCAAAATTCCGGCTAAAAAAGAATTCATCTCTCGCAAGTTCGAGTTCTCAGAAAAGTTAAAGGTTACCAAAAAGGACTTGTTGCCATGACGCGCGGTTCAAACATGGGTATCCCTAAGGATGGCAATTTTACCCATGGGTACGGGTACCCGCGGGTACCGTACCCGCATGGGTAGGGTATGGGCACATTTTTATACCCATGGGCAGTACCCATACCCTACCCGTTAAGTCATGGGTAGGGTACGGGTATAGCCTTGTACCCGCGGGTATACCCATACCCTGCCCGCTTGTAACAATAATGTTAAGTTGTTGTCAATTAATCATTAATTTGTCATGTGACTCGTCTACTCCTATTGACTTATGAGTATGTTGTTCTAAATTTTGATAGTAGTCTTGCGCCCGTCTACTTGTTATTGAGCTAAGATATTTGATTTTTTTTCAAATGTGTTATGAATGAGTGTAAAATTATGAACAACTTGTGTACTATTTGTTCTACCCATTGGGTACCCAATGGGTATGGGTAACCGTCTGGTATGGGTATGGGTAAAGTTTTAGACCCGTGGGTACGGGTATGGGTAGAATTTTATACCCACTTACTATATGGGTATGGGTATGGTATTGCTCTACCCTGCCCATACCCTACCCATTGCCATCCTCCGTATCCCGCCTTATTGGCTTATCATATTATTGGTCACATGGGGGCTTCAGCTGGCAAAGCGGAGTTCTGTCCATTAATCCGGCTATCACGCCACAATAAAGCTTGGGAGCTTCACACCCAAGGGGCCAAAGAGAGTCTTGTTGCTATGCACAACTCAAACATAGGCACCCAATGAGCACAGCTCATCACGTTACTTGGGGGATCCTTGTGTCAAATACCAAGGAGTTTGAATGGACCCTTGTAGTCGGGTATCGACCCACGGCTTGCAAGCCTGGTATATTTACCTAAAACCCCGGGTTAACCTGCCTTCATCAAGTAAGACACTCCTATCCAGGTCATCCTGGCACGGCCCTCCGAACGTTTGACAGTTACTCTCATTGAGACCCTGCACTTGTCAAAGTTAAAACGGTGATTGGTCATTTGGAGGTCCATCTTAAAAGGCTTTGTTAAATGGTTCAACTCAGCGGCCTGGCAGCCCACAAAAGCCTCGAATTTGGGCCTGGCAGCCCTCAAAAAGTTTCGACTACACGATTTTATTTGCGGTTGTCACTTTTCTTTTGATAAATTTTATGATTGAACCGGTGTCTATTGACCCGGCATGACTATCAGTCATCAAATTAACCCGGTGTTCATTAACCCAGCTCGACTTTCAACTACAAGTTGTCAATACATAATCACTTATAATCCGGTGTTTATTAACCCAGCCTGGCACACTCCTATCCAGGTCATCCTGGCACGGCCCTCCGAACGTTTGACAGTTACTCTCATTGAGACCCTGCACTTGTCAAAGTTAAAACGGTGATTGGTCAGTTGGAGGTCCATCTTAAAAGGCTTTGTTAAATGGTTCAACTCAGCGGCCTGGCAGCCCACAAAAGCCTCAAATTTGGGCCTGGCAGCCCTCAAAAAGCCTCGACTACACGACTTTATTTGCGGTTGTTACTTTTCTTTTGATAAATTTTATGATTGAACCGGTGTCTATTGACCCGGCATGACTATCAGTCATCAAATTAACCCGGTGTTCATTAACCCGGCTCGACTTTCAACTACAAGTTGTCAATACATAATCACTTATAATCCGGTGTTTATTGACCCGTCCTGGCTTTGGACTATAAGTCGCCAGCATATATTTTGGATTGCGCCATTGGAATTATGCGCTTATAAATCATTGAGTATATTATTCAAATAGCCAACATGGATGGATTTCTATTATGATTATCAATAACCAGTATTATGATTAAGGTTTTCAAAGTCGCTTTAGCGCAATGGCTATCATATTATCAATGGATATGATTTGTTTTTACAATTGAAGGAATAGTCCCGAGTTGCTGCAGGCTTACAACCCGGCACTTGCACTACTAGGAAAAGGCCTACTAATGACGCACCGGTTTTGCCTACTAATGGCGCACTACCGGTGCGCCATTAGTAGCATGCCATTAGTATTTTTTACTAATGGCACACCACTGGTGCGCCATTAGTGTCTGGTATACTAATGGCGCACCACGCGGTGCGCCATTAGTATCTGGTATACTAATGGCGCACCACGCGGTGCGCCATTAGTATAGCCCACGGTGCGCCATTAGTATCTGGTATACTAATGGCGCACCACACAGAAGTGCACCATTAGTAACATTTTTTTCAGATTTTTTTTTTAAAAATTTTTCATTTTTTTTAAAAATTTTCCAATTTTTTTTCGTTTTTTCTTAATCTCAAGTCAATATGGCTTAATCTCGGGTCAATATGCTTAATCTCAGGTCAAATCACACTCCGTGCTCAAACTTTCCGAAAGGTCACCCATCCTCACACTACTCCAGCCCAAGCACGCTTAACTTCAAAGTTCCATCCAACACCAGCAACTGCTCACTTCACAGGCACTTGTTGATATATCTAGCATATCAATCCTATTATACCTTGTTGATGTCTAGTACTTTGTTCATGTTCATGACTATGATGAAATTTTGAAAAATACTTCCCGGTCATATTACGTATCATTTTTTGAAAAACAATTAAAAAAAATTCAAAACCAATTTTTTTGAATTTTTTGCCTCTAGATCTTGAAAGCCCCGTAACTTTTTTCTGTTAGGTTTTTGGGGATTTTGAAAATGTTTAACGGGGTTCCCCCGGTTAAATTCGGATGTAACTTTTCGAGTAGATGCTTTTTCATATAAAAAACTTTTTAATCCGAGTTCGTGTGCAAAAGTTATGCCCATTTTACAAATTTCCAGAGAGATTTTGCAAATAAAGTCGAAATTCATATTTGTAAATTTTCCTAACAACTAGACCGCATATTACATGGGAAACTTATTTTCTTTTATTTATTTTTTGACATTTCCATCATTTTTTTAAAATTGAAAAGGCGGTCCAGGGGGGGTGCATTCGGTGTTGGGCCAAGTTAGTAATGGCGCACCGTGGGGTGGTGCGCCATTACTAGTTTAACTAGTAATGGCGCACCACACCCACGGTGCGCCATTACTAGTTTTGAAAAAAAATAAAAAAAAATTGAATTTTTTTTGAATTTTTTTTGAAAAAAACTAGTAATGGCGCACTGTCCACAGGTGCGTCATTACTAACATATTTTTTTTTATTTTTTTTCAAAACTACTAATGGCGCACCGTGGGTGTGATGCGCCATTACTATGTCAACTAGTAATGGCGCACCACCCCCACGGTGCGCCATTAGTAAACTACTAATGGCGCACCAACACATGGTGTGCCATTAGTATTTAGTAATGGCGCACCACATCTACAGTGCGCCATTAGTGTTCATCCTATCTATAGCCCTTTTCCTAGTAGTGTTGGGGGGCTACATTATTTAAGTTGAGATTACATCAAATATGCAAGTCTCATGTCGCTGCAAGCAGGCACCATGACACTTGGGGGCTAATGCAAAGTCATTCTTTGTTCATCTTATTGAAGACCCGACTCATCACATTATAATGAACCGGCCCTTAGGGGCTACCGATTGCTCCTGTCAAACAATTCAAGGTACAAAGCTTTTTATTCATTATATTGAAGGGTCCACTGCTCAGTTGGTAAAGCACAAGGCTCTTAACCTTGTGGACGTGAATTCAAGCCCCATGATGGGGGTTACATCGTATGATATTATTTTCATTGAAGTATATATCAAAGTCCCAGCTCAATATTATCTTACTGAGCCGGCCCTTGGGGGCTACACCGTTGCTGTTTAAAGATTACATGATTATATTTACAAAGTCCCTGCTCATTATTGCACAATGACCCGGCCCTTGGAAGCTACACTGGTTGAAGTTTTTATGAGCATTAGGAAATTACAAGTCCCAGGTTGCTGCAAGCATGACAACCCAGTACTTGGGGGCTACATATGGGGAATACTCAATTCTGACTAGTGATTGAGATGAACAACCTGGATTTCTTCAAAATTGGGATATTTATATTGAAGCAAGTCTTAAGCTATTGCTATGCTACCTTCTTAAGACTTGGGGGCTACAAGTGATAGGCATATAAGAGGTATATTTTCAAGCTGGATATTAACTACAAGTGCTATCAATATTTATAAACCAGTGATCTTGGCAATGATAAACCGGCAAGTTCTACGTCCTTAAACCGCCTGAAGATCAGATGAGTATTTCAAGGACCAATATTGTTTTTAAGCATTGGGAGCTGAATCAAAGGAGTTATTCTTCACAATATATTTTCTATGAGAAACCAATGTCAGCAAGTTGATTATGAAGCTGGCCTATTAAACCGGATTTTCTGGAAGAAGGAAGTGACAAGGACTTAAGGATGATCAGGATCAGTTTAACATGGATAAATCCAAATTAAACTGGGGGCTAATGTCGGGGATATACCCCGCGGTATGACCGGCCGGAGTCGTAAACCGGCCGGGACTTGGTAAACCGGCAGATGGTAAACCGGCAAACAGTTAAGACAGATGGCTAAGACAGACGGTAAATCGGCAGACAATGTTAAACCGTCAGGTGTTGTTAAACCGGTAGACAATGTTAAACCGGTAGGTGTTGTTAAACCGGCAGACAATGTTAAACCGGCAGACAATGTTAAACCGGTAGACGTTGAGAAGCCCAGGAGAGGAAGTCAAAATAGTTTAAGTTAAAGTCCGAGTTGGACTCCACATGTAACCCGCCCCTTCAACATATATAAGGAGGGGGCAGGGCTCCTCAAAGGGGGACAAGCAAACAACAATCTCTAGGGCTAGACACAACTAGAGGAGAGCCGGTTTACGGCGACTCCCTTGTGATGATAATGAGATCTAGCCTCAAACAGCATGTAGGGTTTTTACCGGATGATGTTTCCCGGGGCCCGAAGCTGTCTAAACTCTTGTCTTGTATTGCGTCTCTCGATTCCGCTCAACCCCTCTCAAGCTACCACATAGATGCGTCGGCCTCACGACTAAGTCCTCATACTAAGGACATATGACGTGTTAATTCCACGACACTAACCATATCGGTCCTACCGACTTGCATGTGGGTCCCACCGAAAATCCTAATGGTCACATGATTTGCTAAATCGGTCCAACCGAGTTTCTCAATTCGGTCCCACCGAGATTGATAAGTTGTGTGTAACGGTTAGATTCTGTGTGGAGGCTATATATACCCCTCCACCCACTCTTCATTCGTGGAGAGAGCCATCATAACGTGCCTAAACTTCCAACATACATTTTCTGAGAGAGAACCACCTACACTTGTGTTGAGACCAAGATATTCCATTCCTACCATATGAATCTTGATCTCTAGCCTTACCCAAGTTGCTTTCCACTCAAATCTTATTTTCACCAAATCCAAATCCCGTGAGAGAGAGTTGAGTGTTGGGGGACTATCATTTGAAGCACAAGAGCAAGGAGTTCATCATCAACACACCATTTGTTACTTCTTGGAGAGTGGTGTCTCCTAGATTGGCTAGGTGTCACTTGGGAGCCTCCGACAAGATTGTGGAGTTGAACCGAGGAGTTTGTAAGGGCAAGGAGATCACCTACTTCGTGAAGATCTACCCCTAGTGAGGCAAGTCCTTCGTGAGCGACGGCCATGGTGGGATAGACAAGGTTGCTTCTTCGTGGACCCTTCGTGGGTGGATCCCTCCGTGGACTCGTGCAGCCGTTACCCTTCATGGGTTGAAGTCTCCATCAACGTGGATGTACGATAGCACCACCTATCGGAACCACGACAAATCATCCGTGTCTCCTATTGCGTTTGCACTCTCCAAACCCTTCCCTTTACATTCTTGCAAGTTGCATGCTTTACTTTCCGCTGCTCATACTCTTTGCATGCTTGATTGAATTGTGTTAAGATTGCTTGAACCATGCTAAGTTGCTAAAATCTGCCAAGAACTAAAATTGGGAAAAGGATAGATTTTTATTTGGTCAAGTAGTCTAATCACCCCCCCTCTAGACATAATTTCGATCCTACAGGGAGAGCTGCTCGGCCTTGGCCAGGGTTTCGTCCTGTGCCTGCAACAAAGTGCAGCGGGTCGAATCCCTCTCCTCAACCAGCAGATCATCACTGGCCTTCAAGCCATCCCGCTCCACCTCCAGCTCCTTCGTCTTGTTGCTGTGGGCCAGGGCCTGGGCATCGAGCGCCTCCTTGTGCTTGCGCTCCAGCTCTTGGGTCCGTGCCGCAGCAAGCTTTTCGACCTCCTCATCCTTGCCGCAGAGTACGGCAGCAAGCTTCGCCTCGCGGTCGGCAAGGTCCTCCTCCTGGGAGTTCAGCTCGGTCTGGCGCTGGGACCGGATGGCCTCGGCTTTGGAGGCCTCCTCCCTCGCCTCTTGTTGGGCCTTCTCAATGTCGGCCTGCTTTAGGACGAGCTCCAGGTCGCGCTGCGCTAGCAGGTCTTGGGAGGCCTTTAGCTCCTTGTGGGCCTGGCGAAACCAAGCCTACGCCTCAGCGACGCGCTCCGCGAGGTCTGCTTCCACCTTGTGCACCACCGCCTTCTTGGACTTCGCCTTGTCCAGACGGGCGCGGTGGAGCGCCTGAAGCTTGTTGAAGCTGGCACTCATGGCCTGGAGGAGCCGCTCCTCTTGGGTGCCGCCACCAGAGCTCGGCTCGCCGACGACCTCAAGCCCGACGGCGGCGATCACTTTGTTGTTGAACACCTCCCCCTCGGCCGGCGCCCTGGTGCTTGCCGACCCTTGGAGGTGAACAAACACATCGTCGCTCACCTTCAGGTACTTGCCTGAGCCTGAGGCAGCGAACGAGGAGGGTTGGTCGCCAACCACCTCATCCTGGGCAGAGGCCTTGCCGGCCTCATCCTCGCCAGCGGCCTTGCCGGCCTCCTCCTCAGCGGCGCCCTTGCCGGCCTCCTCGGCGGCGCCCTCGCCGGTCTCCCCGGCAAACCCCTCGGCGGCATCCTCGGCCACGGTTTGACGGCCTCCTCGGTGGCGACCTTCTCAGCCTCGGCCACGGTATCCGCGGCAACCTCCTCAATGATGGTGTCGGTGTCCCCCTGGTCCGCCAGGGGGGACCTGGACGCCAAAGGAGGAAATAAGACAAAGCCAAAGCCAAGGTTCAGGAGAAAAGAAAGAAAAGCAAGGGAGAACGAATGACTCACCCGTGCCAGGCTGGGAAGATGTGGTCCCCTCCCCGCCAACGTCTGTTGCTGGGATGGAGCCACCAGCGCCCAAGTCTAGCTCCTCCTCCTCCATGCACATGGGCTCGATATCTGGCGTCCTTGCCGGGGACGCCCCTCGGGGCGGTGTGGTCGATGGGGGCGGCGTGGTAAGGGAGGCCCTTGGTGGCTCCTCCTACTGCCGTTCTTCTCCTACAAACCGCGGTAAGGTCAACGGCAAGAGAATCGGGTCCCAGCAAGCGTTGGCCAAAGGTGAATGGTGAACTTATGCTGGGGGCTGAGCCGGGGGCTGCTGTCTAGGCTGCTCTCCACTACCAGTGCCTTTGAAGTACCCATCGGGGGTGGGGTGCCTGTCGAGGCTCTGGCCCTCTTCACCGCCCGCTGAGCCAGTGTCTCCGTCTCCCTGCGAGAACAAGTCAAATCAAGAAGAGTGACATGATTTGTAAGGGTGGAAACAGCGAGGGGCAGAGCGCTTACTCATCCTCCTCCTCCTCCTCTGCTGCCTTCCTCTTCCCCCTCGGGCTGAGGGACGAGAAGTAGAAGCCGATGTCCGTGCCGGTGCCTGTGGGGCGAGGGGGAGGCGAACGAGTTTGAAAACGTTTGGATGAAGAAGAGGCGGGCATCTGTCGAATTTCGGGTTTCGGCAGACCCTTGAGGTTCGAACTCTGGGGTGCGTGCGAAGATCTCCCCGTACCAACTCACGTCTCGAAGCCTCGCAAGGGATCTAAGCTAGAAAGATGAACACACAAGGGACACGAGGTTTATACTAGTTCAGGCCACCATTGTGGTGTAATACCCTACTCTAGTGTGTGGTGTGGTGGATTGCCTCAGGGGCTGATGATGAACAATACAAAGGGAGAACAACCTCACGAGGGGCTGTTCTTGAGCTGGTGCGATGAACTGCTTGGGTGAGTTCAATTGCCTCTCTCTCTCTAGTCTACCCAAAATCTGGATCCCTCCTTTACTCTGTGGTGGCTAGCTCTATTTATAGAGGGAGGCCCTGGGCCTCTCCCCAAATAATGAGCGGGAAGGGCGCCAACAATTGGCCATTTTGAAGGGGAACATCTAGTACACTTATCCTGACTAAAGTTGGTCTTCGACTGCCAAAGACTCTGACGGTGACGCCGTCCTGGGCTCCACGGTGACCTCCATCCCGCCGTCCCGATGGTCTTGGTCTTGTTGCACCGAAACGATAACCTTTGCCTGATGCCTTGGCCTGTGCTTGCCCCCTTTGCACCAAAGGGGAAACAAGGACACTGCGTAGGCCGGCGCCCGCCTGGTCTCGATCGTCATGGCTTGCATCATGGGCACCTCGCGAGGTACCCTGCCTTGATCTCTCCGCCTCCTCGCGAGACCGCCTGATGAGGCTGCTCCTGAGGAAGCTTCCTGTCGTCCGCCCCGCGAGGCTTGGCCCCTCGCGAGGGTCTTGAGCTTGAGCTATTGAAGCTGGGCTGCACTAGGCCTCCGCTTGAGCCACATCGCAGGCAGGCAAGTCTGGGGACCCCGTTCCCATAACACCGACAGTAGCCCCCGGGCCCAAGGCGCGCCCGGACTTGGCTTAGCAGAGAAGCGAAGGGGCAAGTGTGAACCGCCGCGGGCCCCAATAGCCTGCGGCCTCGGGCGCCGCGTGGCGATTGATTGGACGTGGGCGTCTCCGCTTCCCCACGACGCCTCGGCAACCGCATGACTTGACAAGTCCCTGCATGCAAAAATGGGTCATGATTACCTGCGATCGTGGAGGCCGACGGTTGGCCTCCTCCGGCTATAAGTACGAAAGGATGCAAGCCCTTCTAGTCCATTCCTTCCTGCTACTCCCTTTCTTCTTCTTCCTCGCCCTTGATCCACCTTACGCCAATGGCGCTGATCCGCCGGTTTTCTGCAGAAGAGAAGGGAAAGGCCCCCGAGAGGGTCCCGACCCGCTTCCGCCGAAGAAGCGGCCAATCCCCTGCCGCCGAGATGAGGGTGCTCGGCATGAGGCGTCGAGGCCCTGGTACGAGCGGCCACCGCCTGGGTTTCCTCTGCCCTTGGACACCCGAATCAAGGGCCCTGGAGAAGAAGGCGTCGAGCGACACCGAAGGTGCCATCGTCGACGCCGACGAGTTATGGCGGTGCACGTCGTTCCCCTTGGAGTGCATGCCGAGGGCTCTTCTCGCGAGCTTGTGCTTCACGCCGCCATGCCTCCTCGATCTTGGATTCGCCTTCCTCCCTCCTTTGCCTTTGAGATTCCGCCAAGGGGGCCTCGGGAGCTCTGGCTGCAGCACGCTGACTACAACACCCCCGCGACCGAGGCGGAGGTCGAGGTTGTCACCACGGGCAAGGTCTTCTTGACCCGTGGCTGGGGCGAGATCGCCTGTGTCTGCCGGACGGGGGGCACCCTCGTAATCCATCTCGAATATGATGGCGCCTCCTTGATGTTCTTCAAGGTCTTCGACGCGGAAGGACGTCAGCTGGATGCTGCCCCAAGGGAGGCGGCCGGGGCATCAGAGTGGCGAGGACCAGGCATGCCAACCGCTTCCCCATCAGCTCCTCAGGCAGCAGCGGAGGAGCCGGAGGGTCCAGCGACTCCGCCGAGCTTCACGCGACTCCGAAGACAAGCGACGACAGCTACGAGCCCCCGAGCTCGCGTCGCGCCTGGAGAAGGGCGGCTGCATCAGGCCGTCGGCCCTGCTGATCTGGATGGGGTTAGCGCCGGCGCCTGATGACCCACTGTTGACGATGGCGTCTCCTGCGGAGGCGTGCGTAGTTATCGCTCCTTAGCACCTTTTGTTTCCTGCGAGGAATCGAAATGACACCCTGTCGCTGCGATGGGGGGCGAGCACCTATGGGGCAGGGCCCCTTTTTTAGTCCGGCACGGGGGGCGGAGGGAGCACAAAGAGCAGATCGAGGCGAGAGCGCGCGGGGGATTTTTACCCAGCTTCGGAGCTCTCCGGAGGGATAAAACTCCTACTGCTGCTTTGTGTGTGTATTCTGTTCTTGCTTGAGAGCGTGGGTGCCCTCAGGTTTCGAATGAGTCGCTCCTCTCCTAGTCTCGAGTGAGCCGAACTCAAATTCTCCGAACCTCTTCTACGTGCGCATGGGCCTCCTTTTTATAGGCTAAAGGGGTCACCGACAGGTGGGTGCGTAGAAAGAGGGGTAGAAAGGTAAAAACGCGGGTTGGTACAACTGCTACCAACAGTGTCCCCTACCTAACTCTGACTTCAGGGGACAAGGGCATTTAATGCCCGTCCGGTCGCCCCAACAGTGCAAGGAAACGACCGTTAGGGGTGCCACCGGTCGCCATGATGGCCTCCTTGTCTGCTTTGCTTGCCACCTCGCACCGCCATGCTGTACAGCTACCCGCCACGTGCACCAGGAGCGATCTTGTGGCGACACGTTGTTGGATGCGCTGGAGCGCGGGCGCAGAGTGGCATCCTTGCCGCAGCAAGCGCCTTGCCGCGGCCCTTATCTTGTCGCACCAGCAAGCTTGCCGCTCGCCGGGCCTTGCCGGGGCGCGCGGGGCGTCGCGGCAAGTTTTCTTGGAATGCCTCGAGTGGCCTTCCCGGCAAGCTCCTCTTGCCGGGGTCTTGTCTTCTTCCCAGCAAGCTCCTCTTGCCGGGGCCTTGGTTGGCCTTCCCGGCAAGCTCCTCTTGCCGGGGCCTTAGCTTGAGTACTCTGTTCTTGAATGGCATCAAAGTAGCCGCTGAGGATCTTGGCGGACGCCCGGCAAGCCCTGCCGCGGGTCGCTGGGACTGCCCGTGCACAAGTTCGGGATACTAAGGTACCCCTACTTTAGTACACCGACAGGAGCCCCCAGGCCTGGGCCACACACGGTGCCGAGCGCTGTTGGGCCATGCCCAAAACAGTGCACGGGCACGCGCGGCCTAGGTCACGCCGCATATCTCTCCGCTTCCACCGCGCACGCCCAGAGCGGCACGCGTTAAAACGCGGCGTCGTGGGTGACGTGGGCGCCGTGTGCGGGGCTGAGCCCCGTGAGCATGCGTCAAGCCATGATGAAAGGGATGGCTCGCGCCCCCCCTCCTAAGCGAAGGTAGGCGTGGGGGTGTGGCGCATTTACTGGACGGGGCTAGTGCGCGGCTTTCGAGGCGTCCACTCCCACGATCACGGGGTGGGGCGAGGCCGCCTCACCCGTCCCCTCAGCTCTGTATCCCCGCCACGCGGCTCCCATGCGCTTGGGGTCACGGACGGTGGAAGTGGGAATCCGGGCCATCGTGAGCAGAGGCAGCGGCTCGGTCCCGATTCCCTGCTCTTCCCGTGCCTTGATTCGCTGAGCGGGGCGGCCGGGCCCCCACCTTGCTCCTTTATAAAGAGCAGGAGGGGGGGCACAGAAGCCCGCAATCATCTCCTTCTTTCTTCAGCTTCTTCTCCCCTTTCTCCCATTCGCCATGGAGAAAGGGAACCCTGGCCCTTCATCGGTGGCGACGAGGGTCGACGCCAGACAGCGCACCTCTCCCTCTCTCGCACCCTTGGCGGGAGAGCCGGCCATAAGGGGAAGAGGGAGGGGGCGAGGTCGCGGATGAGGTCGAGGACGAGGTCGAGGCGCTCGGGGAAGAGGCGGACGGGGCGGCGCGCCAGCTTCGCCTCCGCCGGCGGTTCCTCCCCTTGCGGCGGTCCATACAGAGGACGACCCTTGCGAGTTCCTCGTCAGGCTATGCTGGGCGCCTCGTCGTCGTCTCCGGCTCCCAGCTCCGTTTGCGAACGCGATGGAGCCGGAGCCGCCCGAGACATTGAGATTGCACATGAGGGGCTGTGGGATCAACGGCACGCGAGTCCACGTTGTATTCCCAGCCCCTAATGTGATGTATCTTGATCGAGGGTGGAAGACGTTCGCCCGCATCCACAGCCTGACGGCGGGGTTTACCCTCCATTTCAAGTTAATGGAGGGCGACCTCCTCTCCGTCAAGGTCTTCGGGGACTCCGGCATCCGGGCGAGGTGCTGCGTGGACAGCTCCTCCGATAGCGAAGACTCCCCCTCGAGCGAGAGTGACAAGGAGGGGAGAGACAGCGACGACGAGGGAAGCGGGCGGCGGAGTGGCGGGTCAGACTAGGTGTCGGGCGCCGCTCCGCGCGTCACCGGCGACCCCATCATCCGCGTCGCCGGCTCCTCGAACTCCCCGGGGGCGTCTCCTTGGGCGGCTGGCGCAGGGAGGTTGCGGAAGGGGAAGAGGGCTGGCAAGGCCATCAGGTCGGAGTACGAGGGCGTGGTGCCCTCGACAGCATGCTGACGTCCTGCCGCCCCGTCTTCGAGCTCCACTTCCGGCGCTGCCATCACCGTCCAGCCTTCGGACAGCCCCCGGGCTGTTCTCTTGGTGTCTTCTGGCACCCGTAGCTCGCCTAGGCGCTTCTTTTGCCCCTTTTCGCCTCCTTGACCTACCTCCTGAAGAGAGGGACAGGAAAGGCATTACGGGCATCTTATCTTTTTAATTTGTAAGCCTTCGAGCCTCAGCTGTATCTAAAACTTGTAATCCTCTCTTTCATGTTTTTCATCCTTTATGGACTGTACCTGAGTGGGATGTTTTTTAATGAAAAAGGGGTTGCTTGCCGGGTTATTTGTCTCGCGGGTTAAACCCACGCCAAGGAGCAAATCCTTGGTATCCCTCGGACAGACAGTTCGCCTCCCGGCAATAGGCCCTGCCGCCTTCCCACGTTGCTCGACCTTTCTCACGTCTTTGACGGAGGCGGGAACGATGGGGGTGCGGCCTCCTCGTTTCATCCCTCTGCTGCCGCGACTACGACCAATCTTGGCCCCGGGAACGCGCTCCAGGGCCTAGAGTTGAGGGAGCACGGCAGTTTTTGGGAAGAAACGCGGTTTCGCATTCCCCAGTCCGTAAAAGGATGCATGAAGAGGGACGAAAGACTTATCTGATATTGCAGCCCCCGGCAACTCTGGCTTGCCGGGGACGAATCTTGGCACTCGCAGCCCCCAGCGATACTGGCTTGCCTGGGCCTAGGTGCCAGCGCGCCCTTTTTCTCCTTTTCGTTCTCAAGCGGTCTGGCCAGGATGTGCGAGCCCTGCGAACGAAGGAAAAGCAAAAGGACGGACTCTCGACCTCTAAGCTATGGGTTAGCTGCTGTTAGGCACTATCAACCCTAACCAAGGACGAGACTCGACTTAGCATGCATGATATAACCCCGGGGTATCAGCGCTTCATTTACTTGTGCTCAGGGTCTGCGCCTGGCTCTGTACAAAGGGTTACATGCAACAGCGTGTCGCCGCGATGGGGAGCGAGCACCTATGGGGCAGGGCCCCTTTTTTAGTCCGGCAAGGGGGGCGGAGGGCGCACAAAGAGCAGATCGAGGCGAGATCGCGCGGGGGATTTTTACCCAGCTTCGGAGCTCTCCGGAGAGATAAAACTCCTACTGCTGCTTTGTGTGTGTATTCTGTTCTTGCTTGAGAGCGTGGGTGCCCTCAGGTTTCGAATGAGTCGCTCCTCTCCTAGTCTCGAGTGAGCCGAACTCAAATTCTCCGAACCCCTTCTACGTGCGCATGGGCCTCCTTTTTATAAGCTAAAGGGGTCACCGACAGGTGGCAGCGTAGAAAGAGGGGTAGAAAGGTAAAAACGCGGGTTGGTACAACTGCTACCAACAGTGTCCCCTACCTAACTCTGACTTCAGGGGACAAGGGCATTTAATGCCCGTCCGGTCGCCCCAACAGTGCAAGGAAACGACCGTTAGGGGCGCCACCGGTCGCCACAATGGCCTCCTTGTCTGCTTCGCTTGCCACCTCGCACCGCCATGCTGTACAGCTACCCGCCACGTGCACCAGGAGCGATCTTGTGGCGACACGTCGTTGGATGCGCTGGAGTGCGGGCTCAGAGTGGCAGCCTTGCCGCGGCAAGCGCTTTGCCGCGGCCCTTATCTTGTCGCACCAGCAAGCTTGCCGCTCGTCGGGCCTTGCCGGGGCGCGCGGGGCGTCGCGGCAAGTTTTCTTGGAATGCCTCGAGTGGCCTTCCCGGTAAGCTCCTCTTGCCGGGGTCTTGTTTTCTTCCCGGCAAGCTCCTCTTGCCGGGGCCTTGGTTGGCCTTCCCGGGAAGCTCCTCTTGCCGGGGCCTTGGTTGGCCTTCCCGGCAAGCTCCTCTTGCCGGGGCCTTAGCTTGAGTACTCTGTTCTTGAATGGCATCAAAGTAGCCGCTGAGGATCTTGGCGGACGCCCGGCAAGCCCTGCCGCGGGTCGCTGCGACTGCCCGTGCACAAGTTCGGGATACTAAGGTACCCCTACTTTAGTACACCGACAGGAGCCCCCGGGCCTGGGCCACACACGGTGCCGAGCGCTGTTGGGCCAGGCCCAAAACAGTGCACGGGCACGCGCGGCCTAGGTCACACCGCATATCTCTCCGCTTCCACTGCGCACGCCCAGAGCGGCATGCGTTAAAACGCGGCGTCATGGGTGACGTGGGCGGCGTGTGCGGGGCTGAGCCCCGTGAGCATGCGTCAAGCCATGATGAAAGGGATGGCTCGCGCCCCCCTTTCCTAAGCGGAGGTAGGCGTGGGGGTGTGGCGCATTTACTGGACGGGGCCAATGCGCGGCTTTCGAGGCGTCCACTCCCACGATCACGGGGTGGGGCGAGGCCGCCTCACCCGTCCCCTCAGCTCTGTATCCCCGCCACGCGGCTCCCATGCGCTTGGGGTCACGGACGGTGGAAGTGGGAATCCGGGCCATCGTGAGCAGAGGCAGCGGGTCGGTCCCGATTCCCTGCTCTTCCCGTGCCTTGATTCGCTGAGCGGGGCGGCCGGGCCCCCACCTTGCTCCTTTATAAAGAGCAGGAGGGGGGGGGGCACAGAAGCCCGCACTCATCTCCTTCTTTCTTCAGCTTCTGCTCCCCTTTCTCCCATTCGCCATGGAGAAAGGGAACCCTGGCCCTTCATCGGTGGCGACGAGGGTCGCCGCCAGACAGCGCACCTCTCCCTCTCTCGCGCCCTTGGCGGGAGAGCCGGCCATAAGGGGAAGAGGGAGGGGGCGAGGTCGCGGACGAGGTCGAGGACGAGGTCGAGGCGCTCGGGGAAGAGGCGGACGGGGCGGCGCGCCAGCTTTGCCTCCGCCCGGCGGTTCCTCCCCTCGCGGCGGTCCATACAGGGGACGACCCTTGCGAGTTCCTCGTCAGGCTGCGCCGGGCGCCTCGTCGTCGTCTCCGGCTCCCAGCTCCGTTTGCGAACGCGATGGAGCCGGAGCCGCCCGAGACATTGAGATTGCACATGAGGGGCTATGGGATCAACGGCACGCGAGTCCACGTTGTATTCCCAGCCCCTAATGTGATGTATCTTGATCGAGGGTGGAAGACGTTCGCCCGCATCCACAGCCTGACGGCGGGGTTTACCCTCCATTTCAAGTTAATGGAGGGCGACCTCCTCTCCGTCAAGGTCTTCGGGGACTCCGGCATCCGGGCGAGGTGCTGCGTGGACAGCTCCTCCGATAGCGAAGACTCCCCCTCGAGCGAGAGTGACGAGGAGGGGAGAGACAGCGACGACGAGGGTAGCGGGCGGCGGAGTGGCGGGTCCGACTAGGTGTCGGGCGCCGCTCCGCGCGTCACCGACGACCCCATCATCCGCGTCGCCGGCTCCTCGAACTCCCCGGGGGCGTTTCCTTGGGCGGCTGGCGCAGGGAGGTTGCGGAAGGGGAAGAGGGCTGGCAAGGCCGTCAGGTCGGAGTACGAGGGCGTGGTGCCCTCGACAGCATGCTGACGTCCTGCCGCCCCGTCTTCGAGCCCCGCTTCCGGCGCTGCCATCACCGTCCAGCCTTCGGACAGCCCCCGGGCTGTTCTCTTGGTGTCTTCTGCACCCGTAGCTCGCCTAGGCGCTTCTTTTGCCCCTTTTCGCCTCCTTGACCTACCTCCTGAAGAGAGGGACAGGAAAGGCATTACGGGCATCTTATCTTTTTAATTTGTAAGCCTTCGGGCCTTAGCTGTATCTAAAACTTGTAATCCTCTCTTTCATGTTTTTCATCCTTTATGGACTGTACCTGAGTGGGATGTTTTTTAATGAAAAAGGGGTTGCTTGCCGGGTTATTTGTCTCGCGGGTTAAACCCACGCCAAGGAGCAAATCCTTGGTATCCCTCGGACAGACAGTTCGCCTCCCGGCAACAGGCCCTGCCGCCTTCCCACGTCGCTCGACCTTTCTCACATCTTTGACGGAGGCGGGAACGATGGGGGTGCGGCCTCCTCGTTTCATCCCTCTGCTGCCGCGACTACGACCAATCTTGGCCCCGGGAACACGCTCCAGGGCCTAGAGTTGAGGGAGCACGACAGTTTTTGGGAAGAAACGCGGTTTCGCATTCCCCAGTCCATAAAAGGATGCATGAAGAGGGACGAAAGACTTATCTGATATTGCAGCCCCCGGCAACTCTGGCTTGCCGGGGACGAATCTTGGCACTCGCAGCCCCCAGCGATACTGGCTTGCCGGGGCCTAGGTGCCGGCGCGCCCTTCTTCTCCTTTTCGTTCTCAAGCGGTCTGGCCAGGATGTGCGAGCCCTGCGAATGAAGGAAAAGCAAAAGGACGGACTCTCGACCTCTAAGCTATGGGTTAGCTACTGTTAGGCACTATCAACCCTAACCAAGGATGAGACTCGACTTAGCATGCATGCTATAACCCTGGGGTATCAGCGCTTCATTTACTTGTGCTCAGGGTCTGCGCCTGGCTCTGTACAAAGGGTTACATGCAACAACGGCAAGGCTTGTACAGAAAGGTGGTTGCCGGACAGGGTCCGACAACCGCGCCTTACGGATAAAACTTATGAAGATGCTCTATGTTCCAGGAGTTGCTCACCGGAACGCCATCTTCGGTCTCTAGCCGGACAGCGCCAGGCCTAGTGACTCGTTTCACCCGATAAGGGCCTTCCCACTTCGGCGTCAACTTGTTGGAATTCTTGGCAGATTGAACGCGCCGAAGAACAAGGTCGCCTTCCTCGAAACTTCTGGCTTTAACTTTGCGGCTGTGGTAGAGGCGCAAAGCTTGCTGGTATCGAGCGGCTCGTACAGCAGCCTGAAGACGATCTTCCTCGAGGAGCAGCGCGTCATCTTGGCGCAGCTGCTCTTGCTCAAGCTCATCATAAGCGAGTACTCGAGGCGATCCGTATACGAGTTCCGTGGGGAGTACTGCTTCTGCTCCATATACTAGAGCAAAAGGTGTCTGGCCAGTGGCTCGATTTGGCGTCGTTCTGATCGACTAAAGAACCACCGGCAGCTCCTCGATCCAATTTCTTCCGCACTTGTGCAGCCTGTCGAAAGTTCTGGTCTTGAGCCCGCGCAGCACTTCAGCGTTTGCCCTCTCCGCTTGACCATTGCTTCTCGGGTGAGCAACAGAAGTGAAGCAGAACTTGGCGCCAAGATCTTGGACGTACTGCATGAAGGTGCAGCTCGTGAATTGTGTGCCATTGTCGGTGATGATCCTGTTAGGGATTCCGAAACGGCAAACAATTGACCTGAAAAACTTGACTGCTGACTGTGCGGTCACCTTCCTCACTGCTTCCACTTCCAGCCACTTTGTGAACTTGTCGATTGCGACGTACAAGTACTCAAAGCCCCCGATTGCTCGGGGGAAGGGGCGAAGGATGTCGAGCCCCCAGACCAAAAATGGCCAGGATAAAGGGATTGTTTGGAGAGCTTGAGCTGGCTGATGTATCTGCTTGGAGTGGAACTGGCACGCTTCACACTTGGTTACTTGTGCAGTTGCATCCTGGAGGGCTGTCGGCCAGAAGAAACCTTGCCGGAAAGCTTTGCTGGCAAGTGCTCTTGCGCCAATGTGGTGACCACATATGCCTCCATGAATCTCCGCCAACAGCTCTTGTCCATCTTCCCGGGAAATGCACTTCAATTTCACTCCGTTGAATCGTTTTCTGTACAGTATGTCGTCGACAAACTGGTACATACTTGATTGCCGGGCTACTCTCTCTGCTTCTTCTTGCTCTTCGGGAAGTTCTCCTATTTGAAGGAAATGGACATTCCACTGTGCCCATGCTAGAGCCTGTGGCTCGACAACAAGGACTAAAGGCATATCTGGTGCTGCGGGAATGCCCGCTTCCACGGCGAGAACTGATGGTTCTGCCGGAGCTCGACGTTCCCCGGCAAGTTCGCCGGGGCAGAACTTGCCGGGAGCTTCTGCTCGAACGGAACAAGGCCTGGGGTTTGCCGGAGCAGGACGTTCCCCGGGAAGTTTGCCAGAGCAAAGCTTGTCGGGAGCCTCTGCTCGAACGGAACAAGGCCCAGGGCTTGCCGGAGCAGACCGCTCCTCAGCGCTCTTGGTGTTGATCTTGGGGACTTACTTGACGGCGGCTTCAGGGGGCTCTGCCGGAAGGTAGTCGCCAGTAATCAACTTCCTCTTTTTGCTCTGTCCAGTTGATGGTATTACAGATGGTTGAGTCAGCTTGAGCACAAAAAATCCCTGGTTCCACAGGTAACTTGAGTGCAGCGCATTTTGACAGGCCGTCTGCAATGTCATTCTGAGCTCTTGGAACATGTTCCATTTGCAAGCCGTCAAAATGCTCTTCCAGCTTCCTCACTTCATCAATGTATGCTTCCATCAACGGACTCTGATAATCTTTGTTTACTTGATGGACGACAAGCTGTGAGTCACCCCGGACAATAAGCTTCTTGATCCCAAGGTCTACCGCGATCCTGAGTCCGGCAAGCAAGCCTTCATACTCTGTAGTATTGTTTGTTGCTTGCTCCTTGGGAAAGTGCATCTGGATCACGTACTTGAGGTGCTCTCCGGTGGGTGCGACAAGTAGCACGACCGCACCGGCGCCTTGCAGCGAGAAGGCACCGTCAAAGTACATGATCCATTCTTTGCTTGCTTCCTTGACGGGGATGCTCCTCTCCGGAGTTTCTTCATCAGGCGTCGGCGTCCATTCTGCTATGAATTCTGCCAATGCTCGGCTCTGGATAGTTGAAGTACTTTCAAACTTGAGGCCAAAGCTTGACAATTCCTGTGCCCACTCGACAATCCTACCCGTTGCCTCTGGATTCTGCAATATCCTCTTCAACGGAAAGCGAGTGACCACTGTGATCTCATGCGCTTGAAAGTAGTGGCGCAGCTTCCTTGAGGCCATGAGAAGGCCGAAGAGCAATTTCTGCACACCAGAGTACCTTGATCTAGCCCCCTGAAGAAGGGAGCTGACAAAGTAAACTGGGCACTGCACCATCTTCTTCTGTTTCTCTTCTTGTGGCTGCACAGATCCATCCTTGCCGGAACCGGAACTTGCCGGATCAGGGCTTGTCGCGCCAGAGCTTGTCGGGGAAGCCCCCTGCTTGTCGCTGGACTCGCTCGCCGCGGTCGCTGGCTCACCATCTGCCTCCCTCTCCGCCACTAGCGCAGCACTAACCACTTGATTGGTTGCCGACAGGTATAGCAGCAACTTCTCTTGTGGCTTAGGTGCGACAAGTGTTGGAGTAGAGGAGAGGTATCTCTTCAGGTCCTGCAGCGCAGCCTCCGCTTCCGGAGTCCATTTCATTGGACCTGCCTTTTTCAAAATTTTGAAAAATGGCAGGCCGCACTCAGCAGACTTAGAGATGAACCTATTGAGAGCAGCAACGCAGCCGACAAGCCTTCGCACATCCTTGACTCGCTTCGGTGCTTCGATTTGCTCGATGGCCTTGATCTTGTCGGGATTGGCTTCGATCCCCCGCTGAGACACGAAGAATCCGAGGAGCTTGCCGGAAGGAACTCCAAACACACACTTCTCGGGATTCAACTTGAGATTGATCTTGCGCAGATTTGCGAAGGTCTCGTCGAGATCTTGGATCAAAGTTTCTTTGTCCTTGCTCTTGACCACTATGTCGTCCATGTAAGCTTCTACATTTCTGTGCAGCTGTGGCTCAAAAGCATGGCTGACTACTCTTGCAAATGTTGAACCAGCATTCTTTAGTCCGAAAGGCATCCATACAAAGCAGTACGAGCCACATGGAGTAATGAATGCGGTTTTCTCTTCATCCTCTTCTGCCATGAAGATCTGATGATATCCTGAGTACGCATCAAGGAATGAAAGCAGATCACATCCTGCCGTGGAGTCGACAATCTGGTCAATGCGCGGCAAGGGAAATGGATCCTTGGGACAAGCTTTATTAACATCAGTGAAGTCAATACAAAGCCTCCACTTCCCGTTTGCTTTGCGCATGACTACTGGATTGGCTAACCACGTTGGATGGAGCACTCCTCGGACCAAGCCTGCTGCTTCCAATTTCTTGATTTCTTCTGCAATGAACTCTTGGCGTTCTACTGCTTGTTTTCGGACTCTCTGCTTGACGGGCCGCGCGTGAGGGCAGACGGCAAGGTGGTGCTCAATTACTTTCCTGGGAACACCGAGGATGTCAGACGGTTGCCAGGCAAACACATCGACATTCGCCCGCAGGAAAGTAACGAGCGCGCTTTCCTATTTAGGGTCAAGCGTGGCACTAATGGTGAAGGTACCACCAGTGCCGTCCTCCTTGGCGGCCACTTTCTTGGTCTGTGGTGAAGCTATCTTTGCCTTCTTGCACTTGCCGGTGGAGCTCGATGGTGCGTCCTCGACAGTAGCGCAGCACTCCGAAGAGGTGCGCCTGTCGGAGTAAGCATCAGAGCTACTCTTGCCGGACTTGGACTTGCCGGTGGAGCTCGATGGTGCGTCCCCGACGGTAGTGCAGCACTCCGAAGAGGTGCGCTTGCCGAAGTAGGCATCAGAGGTACTCTTGCTGGACTTGGTCTTCTTCTTCCCCCCAGGAGCTTCAGCGGCAAGTGGTTTGTGTTCTGCTGCGGCTGCTGCTTCCTGGTAGATTTTGTCGGTACAGATAAGTGCGTCTTTCTTGTCGCCATGGACAGAAATGACACTTATCGGACCGGGCATCTTGAGCACGTTGTAGGCGTGATGAGAGGCTGCCATGAACTTAGCAAGCGCTGGACGGCCAAGTATCCCATTGTAGGGCAATGGAAAATCGGCAACGTCGAATGTCACTCTCTCTGTCCTGAAGTTCAGCTCACTGCCAAACGTTACTTGCAGCATGATCTTGCCCTTCGGCTCGCTCCTTCCCGGGTTGATCCCTTGAAAGGTGCCTGTTTCTTCGAGCTCGTTGTCGGGGGTCTGGAGCTTCTTGAGTACCGCGGAAGAGATCAGATTCAGGCCGGCCCCGCCGTCAACCAGCATCTTCGTGACCTTGAGGTTGCGGATCGTTGGCGAAACCAACATCGGCAAGCACCCGACCGCAGTTGTGCGGTCAGGGTGATCCTCAACGTCGAAGATGATGGGCGTGCTGGACCACTTCAGAGGCTTGCGCGACTCAATGGACGGTTCTGCTGCATTCACCTCCCGCATCCACTGTTTGAGTTGGCGGTGCGAGGTGTGCAGAGAGGCACCGCCGTCAACGCACAGAACGTCTGCTGCCTTCTGATACTCCTGCTCGTCGACCTCATCTTCCTCCATCTCATCATCTTCGTCTTCGTCTTCGTCCTTGTCGCGGCCGCGGGGAGGCCTGTCTCCTTGCCACCCCTTGGCCTTGCCGCGGCGCCCCCCCTGGGCGGGACGCTTCTTGCCGGATCCTCCGCCACCTCCCTGGGCCTTCTCCTTGTCGCGGCGCTCGTACTCGGCTTTCTGTAGCTCAACGAGCTGCTCAACCTTCTTGCAGGCCTGGAGGTCATGGCCCTTGGTGCGGTGGATCTTGCAGTACTGCTTGCCGGAGCCGTCCTGCTTGTCGGCGGCCACCACAGCCTCACCGGAGTCACCAGCTTTGGCCTTCTCGGCGCCACCTCCACTGCCGGATTGCTCGACGACTAGCACATCCTTAGCTCTTCTGTTTCTGTTGTTCCGCCTCCGGTTCTTCTTTGCCGGGGCGGCATCCTCACTATCAGATCCTTCTGCTCCTGCGTTCTCTCCGGGGAGTTTCCTCCCCTCCTCAGCACGTGCACACTTGTCGGCCAGAGCATATAGCTCGCTGACATCTCTGATTTTGCACATCGCCATCTCCTCCCTCATCTTGTGGTTACGCACGTTCTGATGGAACACGCTGATAACCGCGGCAGGGTGGACGTCTGGGATGTTGCGCTGCACCTGGCTGAATCTCTGTATGTACTTGCGCAGGGGTTCTCCTTCCTTCTGGGCGAGCAGATGAAGATCGCTCTCCTGGCCATGGGGTTTGTGGCCGCCCGTGAAGGCGCCGACAAACTGATGACACAGGTCCGCCCACGAAGAGATGGAGTTGTCCGGCAAGTGCATTAGCCAAGATCTGACGTTGGGCTTGAGCACCAGCGGGAAGTAGTTGGCGAGGATCTTCTCGTCGTGCTTCTCTTCGGCGCTCGATGCGAGTATGAGCGTCTTCTTGCCGTCGTTCTTGGAGAACTTGGCGTTGGTCGCGGCGAACTCGCGGGTCCGACGACGCGGTGGAATCAGCGTCGAGGTTGGCCCGGCGAGTCGGCGATCTTGGCCTTCGTGTTGGGGAGTACACGGTAGTGGCACCCCCAGCAGTCTTATCAGCGTCGGCTCGCGCCTGGGCGTCTCTCCGGGGCTTCGATGTGCTCGGTTGCCGGGGCTTGTCGCCGTTGGCGAAGCCGATAAGGCTCTGAATGGTGGCCCTCCAGTCGTCGATCTTGTCTGGCGTTGGAGGGTAATCTAGAAGCAGCTGGGCTCGGGCCAGCGCTTCCTCTGGAGTCTTGGGCGGCGGTGGCGAGTGACGCGAGGTGCGGGATATGCTCAGACTTCTAACATTGTTAGAAGGAGCAACATCTCGCCCAGGCGACCGTCTCGCGCTCGCGCCAGCATGTTGTCGCGCATGTTGGCCTTGAGCGTCCCGCGACCCACCAGCTTGGCCTTGTTCTAGCGCGAGTACGGTGCTAGGAGCACCGTGGCGTTGTCGATCCTGCACCTCCTGGGAGGGGTGCGGCGGATGTACAGACGCTGAAGCTTGCGGGGCCTTGTCCTTGGACCGAGTGACGATGTGAGTCCCTCCGCTGGCGCCCGCTCCTCCGCCGGCGTCCACCCCACCGCCCGTTTGCTCCGGTGGCGGTAGGATAGACGCGGACGGAGCGGCCACCTCCGAAGCCTTCTTCTTCAGTGGCATGTCGATGAAGATGCTGATGTAGCGCGCGCAAACGCCGGATCAGGTTCGCACGACCTCGACGCGCCCCCTACCTGGCGCGCCAGAGATGTCGCCGCGATGGGGAGCGAGCACCTATGGGGCAAGGCCCCTTTTTTAGTCCGGCAAGGGGGGCGGAGGGCGCACAAAGAGCAGATCGAGGTGAGAGCGCGCGGGGGATTTTTACCCAGCTTCGGAGCTCTCCGGAGAGATAAAACTCCTACTGCTGCTTTGTGTGTGTATTCTGTTCTTGCTTGAGAGCGTGAGTGCCCTCAGGTTTCGAATGAGTTGCACCTCTCCTAGTCTCGAGTGAGCCGAACTCAAATTCTCCGAACCCCTTCTACGTGCGCATGGGCCTCCTTTTTATAAGCTAAAGGGGTCACCGACAGGTGGCAGCGTAGAAAGAGGGGTAGAAAGGTAAAAACGCGGGTTGGTACAACTGCTACCAACAGTGTCCCCTACCTAACTCTGACGGCAGGGGACAAGGGCATTTAATGCCCGTCCGGTCGCCCCAACAGTGCAAGGAAACGACCGTTAGGGGCGCCACCGGTCGCCACGATGGCCTCCTTGTCTGCTTCGCTTGCCACCTCACACCGCCATGCTGTACAGCTACCCGCCACGTGCAGCAGGAGCGATCTTGTGGCGACACGTCGTTGGATGCGCTGGAGCGCGGGCGCAGAGTGGCAGCCTTGCTGCGGCAAGCGCCTTGTCGCGGCCCTTATCTTGTCACACCAGCAAGCTTGCCGCTCGCCGGGCCTTGCCGGGGCGCGCGGGGCGTCGCGGCAAGTTTTCTTGGAATGCCTCGAGTGGCCTTCCCGGCAAGCTTCTCTTGCCGGGATCTTGTCTTCTTCCCGGCAAGCTCCTCTTGCCGGGGCCTTGGTTGGCCTTCCCGGCAAGCTCCTCTTGCCGGGGCCTTGGTTGGCCTTCCCGGCAAGCTCCTATTGCCCGGGCCTTAGCTTGAGTACTCTGTTCTTAAATGGCATCAAAGTAGCCGCTGAGGATCTTGGCGGACGCCCGGCAAGCCCTGCCGTGGGTCGCTGCGACTGCCCGTGCACAAGTTCGGGATACTAAGGTACCCCTACTTTAGTACACCGACACAGCGGCAAGGCTTGTACAGAAAGGTGGTTGCCGGACAGGGTCCGACAACCGCGCCTTACGGATAAAACTTACGAAGATGCTCTATGTTCCAGGAGTTGCTCACCGGAACGCCATCTTCGGTCTCTAGGCGGACAGTGCCAGGCCTAGTGACTCGTTTCACCCGATAAGGGCCTTCCCACTTCGGCGTCAACTTGTTGGAATTCTTGGCGGATTGAACGCGCCGAAGAACAAGGTCGCCTTCCTCGAAACTTCTGGCTTTAACTTTGCGGCTGTGGTAGCGGCGCAAAGCTTGCTGGTATCGAGCGGCTCGTACAGCAGCCTGAAGACGATCTTCCTCGAGGAGCAGCGCGTCATCTTGGCGCAGCTGCTCTTGCTCAAGCTCATCATAAGCGAGTACTCGAGGCGATCCGTATACGAGTTCCGTGGGGAGAAATGCTTCTGCTCCATATACTAGAGCAAAAGGTGTCTGGCCAGTGGCTCGATTTGGCGTCGTTCTGATCGACCAAAGAACCACCGGCAGCTCCTCGATCCAATTTCTTCCGCACTTGTGCAGCCTGTCAAAAGTTCTGGTCTTGAGCCCGCGCAGCACTTCAGTGTTTGCCCTCTCTGCTTGACCGTTGCTTCTCGGGTGAGCAACAGAAGCGAAGCAGATCTTGGCGCCAAGATCTTGGACGTACTGCATGAAGGTGCGGCTCGTGAATTGTGTGCAATTGTCGGTGATGATCCTGTTAGGGATTCTGAAACGGCAAACAATCGACCTGAAGAACTTGACTACTGACTGTGTGGTCACCTTCCTCACTGCTTCCACTTCCGGCCACTTTGTGAACTTGTCGATTGCGACGTACAAGTACTCAAAGCCCCCGATTGCTCGGGGGAAGGGACCAAGGATGTCAAGCCCCCAGACCGAAAATGGCCAGGATAAAGGGATTGTTTGGAGAGCTTGAGCTAGCTGATGTATCTGCTTGGAGTGGAACTGGCACGCTTCACACTTGGTTACTTGTTCAGTTGCATCCTGGAGGGCTGTCGGCCAGAAGAAACCTTGCCGGAAAGCTTTGCCGGCAAGTGCTCTTGCACCAATGTGGTGACCACATATGCCTCCATGAATCTCCGCCAACAGCTCTTGTCCATCTTCCCAGGAAATGCACTTCAATTTCACTCCGTTGAATCGTTTTCTGTACAGTATGTCGTTGACAAACTAGTACATACTTGATTGCCGGGCTACTCTGTCCGCTTCTTCTTGCTCTTCGGGAAGTTCTCCTGTTTGAAGGAAATGGAAAATCCGCTGTGCCCATGCTGGAGCCTGTGGCTCGACAACAAGGACTAAAGGCATATCTGGTGCTGCGGGAACGCCCGCTTCCACGGCGAGAACTGATGGTTCTGTCGGAGCTTGACGTTCCCCGGCAAGTTCGCCGGGGCAGAACTTGCCGGGAGCTTCTGCTCGAACGGAACAAGGCCTGGGGTTTGCCGAAGCAGGACGTTCCCCGGGAAGTTTGCCAGAGCAAAACTTGTCGGGAGCCTCTGCTCGAACGGAACAAGGCCCAGGGCTTGCCGGAGCAGACCGCTCCTCAGCACTCTTGGTATTGATCTTGGGGACTTGATTGACAGCGGCTTCAGGGGGCTCTGCAGGAAGGTAGTCGCCAGTAATCAACTTCCTCTTTTTGCTCTGTCCAGTTGATGGTGTTACAGATGGTTGAGTCAGCTTGAGCACAAAAATCCCTGGTTCCACAGGTAACTTGAGTGCAGCGCATTTTGACAGGCCGTCTGCAATGCCATTCTGAGCTCTTGGAACATGTTCCATTTACAGGCCGTCAAAATGCTCTTCCAACTTCCTCACTTCATCAATGTATGCTTCCATCAACAGACTCCGGTAATCTTTGTTTACTTGACGGACGACAAGCTGTGAGTCACCCCAGACAATAAGCTTCTTGATCAGAAGGTCTGCCGCGATCCTGAGTCCGGCAAGCAAGCCTTCATACTCTGCAGTATTGTTTGTTGCTTGCTCCTTGGGAAAGTGCATCTGGACCACGTACTTGAGGTGCTCTCCGGTGGGTGCGACAAGTAGCACGCCCGCACCGGCACCTTGCAGCGAGAAGGCACCGTCAAAGTACATGATCCATTCTTTGCTTGCTTCCTTGACGGGGATGCTCCTCTCCGGAGTTTCTTCATCAGGCGTCGGCGTCCATTCTGCTATGAATTCTGCCAATGCTCGGCTCTGGAATGTTGAAGTACTTTCAAACTTGAGGCCAAAGCTTGACAATTCCAGTGCCCACTCGACAATGCTGCCCGTTGCCTCTGGATTCTGCAATATCCTCTTCAATGGAAAGCGAGTGACCACTGTGATCTCATGCGCTTGAAAGTAATGGCGCAGCTTCCTCGAGGCCATGAGAAGGCTGAAGAGCAATTTCTGCACACCAGAGTACCTTGATCTAGCCCCCTGAAGAAGGGAGCTGACAAAGTAAACTGGGCGCTGCACCATCTTCTTCTGTTTCTCTTCTTGTGGCTGCGCAGATCCATCCTTGCTAGAACCGGAACTTGCCGGATAAGGGCTTGTCGCGCCAGAGCTTGTCGGGGAAGCCCCCTGCTTGTCGCTGGACTCGCTCGCCGCGGTCCCTGGCTCACCATCTGCCTCCCTCTCCGCCACTAGCGCAGTACTAACCACTTGATTGGTTGCCGCCAGGTATAGCAGCAACTTCTCTTGTGGCTTAGGTGCGACAAGTGTTGGAGTAGAGGATAGGTATCTCTTCAGGTCCTGCAGCGCAGCCTCCGCTTCCGGAGTCCATTTCATTGGACCTGCCTTTTTCAAAATTTTGAAAAATGGCAGGGCGCGCTCAGCAGACTTAGAGATGAACCTACTGAGAGCAGCAACGCAGCCGGCAAGCCTTCGCACATCCTTGACTCGCTTCGGTGCTTCGATTTGCTCGATGTACTTGATCTTGTCAGGATTGGCTTCGATCCCCCGCTGAGACACGAAGAATCCGAGGAGCTTGCCGGAAGGAACTCCAAACACACACTTCTCGGGATTCAACTTGAGATTGATCTTGCGCAGATTTGCGAAGGTCTCGTCGAGATCTTGGATCAAAGTTTCTTTGTCCTTGCTCTTGACCACTATGTCGTCCATGTAAGCTTCTACATTTCTGTGCAGCTGTGGCTCAAAAGCATGGCTGACTACTCTTGCAAATGTTGAACCAGCATTCTTTAGTCCGAAAGGCATCCGTACAAAGCAGTACGAGCCACATGGAGTAATGAATGCGGTTTTCTCTTCATCCTCTTCTGCCATGAAGATCTGATGATATCCTGAGTACGCATCAAGGAATGAAAGCAGATCACATCCTGCCGTGGAGTCGACAATCTGGTCAATGCGCGGCAAGGGAAATGGATCCTTGGGACAAGCTTTATTAACATTAATGAAGTCAATACAAAGCCTCCACTTCCCGTTTGCTTTGCGCACGACTACTGGATTGGCTAACCACGTTGGATGGACACTCCTCGGACCAAGCCTGCTGCTTCCAATTTCTTGATTTCTTCTGCAATGAACTCTTGGCGTTCTACTGCTTGTTTTTGGACTCTCTGCTTGACGAGCCGCGCCTGAGGGCAGACGGCAAGGTGGTGCTCAATTACTTTCCTGGGAACACCGGGGATGTCAGACGGTTGCCATGCAAACACATCGACATTCGCCCGCAGGAAAGTAACGAGCGCGCTTTCCTATTTAGGGTCAAGCGTGGCACTAATGGTGAAGGTACCACCAGTGCCGTCCTCCTTGGCGGCCACTTTCTTGGTCTGTGGTGAAGCTATCTTTGCCTTCTTGCACTTGCCGGTGGAGCTCGATGGTGCGTCCTCGACGGTAGCGCAGCACTCCGAAGAGGTGCGCCTGCCGGAGTAAGCATCAGAGCTACTCTTGCCGGACTTGGACTTGCCGGTGGAGCTCGATGGTGCATCCCCGACGGTAGCGCAGCACTCCGAAGAGGTGCGCTTGCCGGAGTAGGCATCAGAGCTACTCTTGCCGGACTTGGTCTTCTTCTTCCCCCCGGGAGCTTCAGCGGCAAGTGGTTTGTGTTCTGCTGCGGCTGCTGCTTCCCGGTAGATTTTGTCGGTACAGATAAGTGCGTCTTTCTTGTCGCCATGGACAGAAATGACACTTATCGGACCGGGCATCTTGAGCACGTTGTAGGCGTGATGAGAGGCTGCCATGAACTTAGCAAGCGCTGGACGGCCAAGTATCCCATTGTAGGGCAATGGAAAATCGGCAACGTCGAATGTGACTCTCTCTGTCCTGAAGTTCAGCTCACTGCCAAACGTTACTGGCAGCATGATCTTCCCCTTCGGCTTGCTCCTTCCCGGGTTGATCCCTTGAAAGGTGCTGGTTTCTTCGAGCTCGCTGTCGGGGGTCTGGAGCTTCTTGAGTACCGCGGAAGAGATCAGATTCAGGCCGGCCCCGCCGTCAACCAGCATCTTCGTGACCTTGAGGTTGCGGATCATTGGCGAAACCAACATCGGCAAGCACCCGACCGCAGTTGTGCGGTCAGGGTGATCCTCAACGTCGAAGATGATTCGCGTGCTGGACCACTTCAGAGGCTTGCGCGACTCAATGGACGGTTCTGCTGCATTCACCTCCTGCATCCACTGTTTGAGTTGGCGGTGCGAGGTGTGCAGAGAGGCACTGCCGTCAACGCTCAGAACGTCTGTTGCCTTCTGATACTCCTGCTCGTCGGCCTCATCTTCCTCCATCTCATCATCTTCGTCTTCGTCTTTGTCCTTGTCGCGGCCGCGGGGAGGCCTGTCTCCTTGCCGCCCCTTGGCCTTGCCGCGGCGCCCCCCCTGGGCGGGACGCTTCTTGCCGGATCCTCCGCCACCTCCCTGGGCCTTCTCCTTGTCGCGGCGCTCGTACTCGGCTTTCTGTAGCTCAACGAGCTGCTCAACCTTCTTGCAGGCCTGGAGGTCATGGCCCTTGGTGCGGTGGATGTTGCAGTACTGCTTGCCGGAGCTGTCCTGCTTGTCGGCGGCCACCACAGCCTCGCCGGAGTCACCAGCTTTGGCCTTCTCGGTGCCACCTCCACTGCCGGATTGCTCGACGACTAGCACATCCTTAGCTCTTCTGTTTCTGTTGTTCCGCCTCCGGTTCTTCTTTGCCGGGGCGGCATCCTCACTGTCAGATCCTTCTGCTCCTGCGCTCTCTCCGGGGAGTTTCCTCCCCTCCTCAGCACGTGCACACTTGTCGGCCAGAGCATATAGCTCGCTGACATCTCTGATTTTGCACATCGCCATCTCCTCCCTCATCTTGCGGTTACGCACGTTCTGATGGAACGCGCTGATAACCGTGGCAGGGTGGACGTCTGGGATGTTGCGCTGCACCTGGCTGAATCTCTGTATGTACTTGCGCAGGGGTTCTCCTTCCTTCTGGGCGAGCAGATGAAGATCGCTCTCCTGGCCATGGGGTTTGTGGCCGCCCGTGAAGGCGCCGACAAACTGATGACACAGGTCCGCCCACGAAGAGATGGAGTTGTCCGGCAAGTGCATTAGCCAAGATCTGACGTTGGGCTTGAGCACCAGCGGGAAGTAGTTGGCGAGGATCTTCTCGTCGCGCCCCCCGGCAGCCTGCACCGCGATGGTGTAGACGCTGAGGAACTCTGACGGATGTATCCTGCCATCGTACTTCTCGGGTACATCTGGCTTGAAGTTTTTGGTGCTGGGCCACTGGACCTGCCGCAGCTCACGGGTGAACGCAGGGCAACCTACCGCGTACGGCAAGTCGCCTGGTTCCCCCGGCGCGTGCATATCAACAGTGGGCCCAGCACGCTGGTCTGACTAACGCCGCGCTTCTCTTCGGCGCTCGATGCGAGTATGAGCGTCTTCTTGTCGTCGTTCTTGGAGAACTTGGCGTTGGTCGCGGCGAACTCGCGGGTCCGACGACGCGGTGGAATCAGCGTCGAGGTTGGCCCGGCGAGTCGGCGATCTTGGCCTTCGTGTTGGGGAGTACACGGTAGTGGCACCCCCAGCGGTCTTATCGGCGTCGGCTCGCGCCTGGGCGTCTCTCCGGGGCTTCGATGTGCTCGGTTGCCGGGGCTTGTCGCCATTGGCGAAGCCGATAAGGCTCTGAATGGTGGCCCTCCAGTCGTCGATCTTGTCTGGCGTTGGAGGGTAATCTAGAAGCAGCTGGGCTCGGGCCAGCGCTTCCTCTGGAGTCTTGGGTGGCGGTAGCGAGCGACGCGAGGTGCGGGATGTGCTCAGACTTCTAACATTGTTAGAAGGAGCAACATCTCGCCCAGGCGACCGTCTCGCGCTCGCGCCAGCATGTTGTCGCGCATGTTGGCCTTGAGCGTCCCGCGACCCACGAGCTTGGCCTTGTTCTAGCGCGAGTACGGTGCTAGGAGGACCGTGGCGTTGTCGATCCTGCACCTCCTGGGAGGGGTGCGGCGGATGTACAGACGCTGAAGCTTGCGGGGCCTTGTCCTTGGACCGAGTGACGATGTGAGTCCCTCCGCTGGCGCCTGCTCCTCCGCCGGCGTCCACCCCACCGCCCATTTGCTCCGGTGGCGGTAGGATAGACCTGGACGGAGCGGCCACCTCTGAAGCCTTCTTCTTCGGTGGCATGTCGATGAAGATGCTGATGTAGCGCGCGCAAACGCCGGATCAGGTTCGCACGACCTCGACGCACCCCCTACCTGGCGCGCCAGAGATGTCGCCGCGATGGGGGGCGAGCACCTATGGGGCAGGGCCCCTTTTTTAGTCCGGCAAGGGGGGCGGAGGGCGCACAAAGAGCAGATCCAGGCGAGAGCGCGCGGGGGATTTTTACCCAGCTTCGGAGCTCTCCGGAGAGATAAAACTCCTACTGCTGCTTTGTGTGTGTATTCTGTTCTTGCTTGAGAGCGTGGGTGCCCTCAGGTTTCGAATGAGTCGCTCCTCTCCTAGTCTCGAGTGAGCCGAACTCAAATTCTCCGAACCTCTTCTACGTGCGCATGGGCCTCCTTTTTATAGGCTAAAGGGGTCACCGACAGGTGGCAGCGTAGAAAGAGGGGTAGAAAGGTAAAAACGCGGGTTGGTACAACTGCTACCAACAGTGTCCCCTACCTAACTCTGACGGCAGGGGACAAGGGCATTTAATGCCCATCCGGTCGCCCCAACAGTGCAAGGAAACGACCGTTAGGGGCGCCACCGGTCGCCACGATGGCCTCCTTGTCTGCTTCGCTTGCCACCTCGCACCGCCATGCTGTACAGCTACCCGCCACGTGCACCAGGAGCGATCTTGTGGCGACACGTCGTTGGATGCGCTGGAGTGCGGGCTCAGAGTGGCAGCCTTGCCGCGGCAAGCGCCTTGCCGCGGCCCTTATCTTGTCGCACCAGCAAGCTTGCCGCTCGCCGGGCCTTGCCGGGGCACGCGGGGCGTCGCGGCAAGTTTTCTTGGAATGCCTCGAGTGGCCTTCCCGGCAAGCTCCTCTTGCCGGGGTCTTGTCTTCTTCCCGGCAAGCTCCTCTTGCCGGGGCCTTGGTTGGCCTTCCCAGCAAGCTCCTCTTGCCGGGGCCTTAGCTTGAGTACTCTGTTCTTGAATGGCATCAAAGTAGCCGCTGAGGATCTTGGCGGACGCCCGGCAAGCCCTGCCGCGGGTCGCTGCGACTGCCCGTGCACAAGTTCGGGATACTAAGGTACCCCTACTTTAGTACACCGACACACCCCATGGGGGTATGTAAGGCGCCTGCCATGTCTTTTGTGAATTGTACATCCTTATCATGAAACAATGCGGGAGGCGTGTTCTGCCCCGGCTCAGCCCCCCCTTTCTTTCCTCACGAGGGCTTGGTGCTCTACGCCGACATTTCCCGGTCCCCAGGCAGGCTTCAGCCGTTGCTGGTATGCCAGGTCGCGATGCCGTGGTCAAGGCCAGGAGGTGAGCGGCCCAAGGTCCAGTAAGAGCCCCTGAGTCGCGATGCTCAGGAGGTCCCATTTAGCGCTCAAGCAGCCTCCGCTGGGCAAGAAAGGTAGGCAACGTTGCCGTGACAGAGCTGCAGTAGGCGAGGGTTTAGCACTGAGTCGATTCAGTTTTTGCGTGACTTATCTCGTAGGTTTGGAGTAGTTTTCAGCGAGGTGCCGGGCCTACGTGGCGGCGGCTGGGGGTGTTGCTGGGTTAGGCCCTCGTGAGCTTCTCCCCTCTTCCCCGCACTTTCCTTCATGCTCTATGTCCTCAGGTCCCGGCCCTCGAGCGAGCTCAGCCGCCGCTGGTATGATAGGCCACGATGCCGTGGGTCAAGGCCAGTAAGAGCCCATGAGTCGCGATGCTCAGGCGCCCCCCTTTTAACGCGCGAGCGGATCGTGCCATAGAGAGGGAGAGAAAGCTCGCGACGCCCCCAGCGTTACTCCTGGAGCGGGTCCTGCATACCAATCACAAGGGAAAACAAGGTCTGCCGTTACGGTTGCCAGCCAACCATTGGTTGCTCCGAGGGAGTGATTTGGGCACTGAGGGCCTGGTGAGGTGGCGCCTTGCGGGGTTGCCGCAGCCAGAGCTCCGCCACTCAGATTTGTCGGTGTTGCAGGGACGGACCTATACGCAAGCGCCGTGCCAGAGCGAGCGGCTCCAAAGGTAGGTGTCAATCGAGCAGGCGATTAAGTCAAGCAGGTTAAGCATGAAGGAGCAAATCCATTTTGATAGATGCGGAAAAAGAAAACGCGACTGGGTCAGGCCCGAGCAGCTTGGGGATAATGCAGCCCGAGGGGCGCCCCCCACAAGGTAAGTGAAGAACATAAGCAAAACGGATACATGCCGCAGGGACGGACCCACGCGACCTGGGAATGATGCAGCCCTGTGGGCGCTCCCAGCTAAAAATGGAACTTTGAAAGATGTCACCTGATACCGTCGGAGATGAAGGGATGCTGAAGTAGTGGACGACGCGCAGTGAGGAAGCCGACCCTCACGAGCTCCCGGGACCAGGAGCCTCGGGAGGCCCCGGGGGCGTAGGCAGATCCTCGAGGACCATCTCCATCTCCTCCAGGACCGCGCAATGCCTGACCTCCTGAGCCTCCAGAATGCTCCTAAGCAGGCGCTGATGAGCAGCGGCCGCGTCCGGCAGGCCGAGAGGCATGCGAACGTAGCTGTGAGGTGGACCCTCGCAACGCCCCACGCGCAAAGGCTAGAGGCGCTCCTGAGACGTGGCTCGGTTGAAACTGGCACGTCGATGCAGACGCGCAGCCCACCATCCTCGCCTGGATGGGGGCCTACGGTGGGCAAGCGGCGGCTGCTGCGCGTGACTCTTGACTCCTGTAGGTCCTGAGTGTTTCTCGCGATGAACTCCTGAGGGTTTGGCCCTCCTTGCCTCATACCTTCTTGAGGGAAACGTGCTTTGAAGCACGCCTCCAAGTGGTGCCCGAGCGCTCCCTCGTGACCTTGGCAAAGTCGGTGGCCCTCCAGGAGGGAGCCCCCGAGCCTTTCCCGAGGAGGGCACTGGGCGCGCCTTCCTATGCGACAGAGGGTGGCGCCCCTTGGACGGGCGCGGATCCTGATGCAACGCCTCTGGAGGTGCCTGCCTCCTGATGGTTTGGGCCAGGTGAAGTCTTCTTCTTCTTAGGGACCGCCTCGGGAAGGCTCCCGCTCCTGTGATCCGGGTCTTCGATTGCCGCGGCCTGGAAGGCACGCTCAAGAGAACACACTGCATCCTTTTCTTCACAGGGGACTATGATGACTCCACCGCTTCCAGGCATCTTGAGGACATTGTAGCCATGGTGAGTCACTGCCATGAACTTGGCCAGGGCTGGGTACCCGAGGATGGCATTGTATGGCAGGCGAATGTGGGCGACGTCGAAGTCAATGAGCTCGGTGCGGTAGTTGTTGCGTTGCCCAAAGGTGACAGGAAGGCGAACCTGCCCTATCGGAACAGTGGAACCATCAGTAACTCCTGAGAAAGGCTTGGTCAGCTAAAGCTGATCATATGGAACTTGGAGATTGTTGAACGTCTCGACGGACAGAACGTTGAGTCCTGCTCCGCCATCGATGAGGGTCCTGTTGACTTGCACATTGCTGATGACTGGGGAACAAAGCATTGGGAGGACTCCGGCCATTGCCGCGCACTTGAGCTGATCCACTGAGCTGAACGTGATAGCGCACACAGACCACCTAAGAGGGTGCGTGGCCTCAAGCTTGGGGAGGACTACATTCACCTCGCGAGCAAACTGCTTGAAGATGCGCTGTGAGGCTGGGGCCTGGGCGCCGCCCAGGATGCAAGCGATTGCGCGTGGCTCCTGGAAGCCCCCAGCCCCCTCATCCTGATGCTGGCCTTCATTCCTCCTTGGCGGTGGTGGCAGAGGAGGGAGGTCTGCGTTGTCTTGCGGGCAATCTTCACGAGGCTGATCCCTCCAACCTCCCTCGCGAGGCTGGTCCTGCCAGCGGTCCTCGCAAGGTCGGTCACACCATCTGTCGGTGTACTAAAGTAGGGGGGTACCTTAGTACCCCGAACTTGTGCACGGGCAGTCGCGGCAACCCGCGGCAGGGCTTGCCGGGCGTCCGCCAAGGTCCTCCGCGGCTACGTTGATGCCTCTCAGGGACAGAATACTCGAGCTAAAAAGCCCCGGCAAGAGGAGCTTGCCGGGAAGGCCAACCAAGGCCCCGGCAAGAGGAGCTTGCCGGGAAGGCCAACCAAGGCCCGGCAAGAAGAGCTCGCCGGGAAGAGAACAAAGGCCCCGGCAAGAGGAGCTTGCCAGGAAGGCCGACAGAGGCACCTCCAGGGGACTTGCCGCAGCGCCCCGCGCGCCCCGGCAAGGCCCGAGCACCGGCAAGCTTGCCGACACGACAAGAGGAGGACCGCGGCATGGCACTTGCCGCGGCAAGATTGCCAACCAAACTCCAGCACATCCTGCGACGTGTCATCACAAGGCCGTCCCAAAGGCACGTGGCGAGGCACTACCCAGCCATGCGGAGCGAGGTGGCAAGCGGAGATGATAGAGACGCCATCGTGGCAACCGGTGGCTCACTTGACGATCGCCTCCCTGCACTGTTGGGGCGACCGGACGGGAATTAAATGCCCTTGTCCCCTACCGTCAGTTAGGTAGGGGCACTGTTGGTCACTGTTACACCAACCTGCGTTTTTACCTTTCTACCCCCTCTTCTTATGTTGCCACCTGTTGGTGCCCCCTTTAGACTATAAAAGGGAGGCCCATGCGCACGTAGAAGGGGTTCCGAGGGTTCGGCAAGGTAGGTTTTAGGGTTCATCTGTGGACGCAGGATCAGAGTCCGGTCCAGCACATACACATCACACCACCTTGTGCTCGTATTCGAGCAAGATCAAATAACAACCAAAGCAGTAGTAGGAGTTTTATCTCTCCGGAGAGCTCCGAAGCTGGGTAAAAATCGCTCGTCTCTCTCACTCCACCGCGCGCCCGGGACCTCTATCCGCTCTGCGCGCGGCCTCCGCACCCCCTCTCCGAACCAGAAAAGGGGCCCCCCGTGCCCCATAGGTGCCCGGCGGCCACGGAAGTAGACCGTGCCCCCGCTGCCGACATCTTTGGCGCGCCAGGTAGGGGGCGCGTCGAGGTCGTGAGCATCCGATCCGGTCTCCGCGCGCGCTGCATCAACGCCTTCATCGACATGCCACCGAAGAAGAAGCCTTCGGAGGTAGCCGCTCCGTCTACATCGATTCCGCCACCACCGCCGGAGCAGACGGGCGGTGGAGTGGGCGCCGACGGAGGAGCGGGCGCCGACGGTGGGACTCACGTCGTCACCAGATCCAAAAACAAGGCCCCGCAAGCGTCGGCGACCATGCATACACCGCGCCCTTCCCAGGAGGTGCAAGGTCGACAATGCCCCGGTGCTCCTAGCACCGTGCTCGCGTTGGAGCAAGGCCAAGCTGGTGGGTCGTGAGACGCTCGAGGTCAGCATGCACGCCCGCATGCTGGCGCGAGCGAGGTACGGTCGCCAGGGCGGGGTGACGCACCTCCCAATCCAGTTGGGAGTCCGAGCACATCCCGCTCCTCGCGCCGCTCGTCGCCGCCACCACCCAAGACAGCAGAGGAAGCGCTGGCCCGAGCCCAGCTGCTCCTAGACTACCCTCCGGCGCCGCACAAGATCGACAGCTGGAGGATGACCATATACAGTCTCATCGCCTTCGCCAACGGCGACAAGCCCCGGCAAGGCGTCCAAGCGCAAGCCGACGCCGACAAGACCGCTGGGGGAGCCACCTCCGTGCACTCCCAGCCCCGAAGGCCGAAACCGCCGGCTCGTCGGACCAACCCCGACGGCGACTCCACCGCGTCATCGGACCCGCGAACTCGATGCGACCAGCGCCACGTTCTCCAAGAACGGCGGCACGAAGACGCTCGCACTCGCATCGAGCGCAGAAGGGAAACGCGACGTCAATCTGACCAGCATGCTGGGCCCACTGTCGACATGCATGCACTAGGGGAGCCAGGCGACTTGCCGTACGCGGCAGGTTGCCCTGCGTTCACCCGCGAGCTGCGGCAAGTCCAGTGGCCCAAAACCAAGAACTTCAAGCCAGACGTGCCCGAGAAGTACGATGGCAGGATACATCCATCGGAGTTCCTCAGCATCTACACCATCACGGTGCAGGCTGCCGGAGGGCGCGATGAGAAGATCCTCGCCAACTACTTCCCACTGGTACTCAAGCCCAATGTCAGATCTTGGCTCATGCACTTGCCGGACGGTTCCATCTCTTCATGGGCTGACCTGTGTCATCAGTTTGTCGGCGCCTTCATGGGCGGCCACAAGCCTCATGGCCAGGAAAGTGACCTCCACTTGCTCGTTCAGAAGGAGGGGGAGCCCCTGCGCAAGTACATACAGAGATTTAGCCAGGTGCAACGCAACATCCCAGACGTCCACCCTGCCGCGGTTATCAGCGCCTTTCATCAGAACGTGCGCAACCGCAGGATGAGGGAGGAGATGGCGATGTGCAAGATCAGAGACGTCAGCGAGCTCTACGCTCTGGCCGACAAGTGTGCACGGGCTGAGGAGGGGAGGAAAATCCCCGGAGAGGTTGTGGGAGCAGAAGGATCTGACAGTGAGGATACCGGCCCGGCAAGGAAGAACCGGAGACGGAACAACAGGAAGAGAAAGACTAAGGATGTGCTAGCTGTTGAGCATTCCGGCAATGGAGGCGGCTCCGACAAGGCCAAGGCCGATGACTCTGGCGAGGCTGTGGTAGCCGCCGACAAGCAGGATGGCTCCGGCAAGCGGTATTGCAAGATCCACCGCACCAAGGGCCACGATCTCCAAACCTGCAAGAAAGTCGAAGAGATGGCGGAGCTGCAGAAAGCAGAGTACGAGCACCGCGATAAGGAGAGAGCCCAGGGAGGTGGCGGAGGATCCGGCAAGAAACTTCCCGCCCGGGGAGGACACCGCGGCAAGCCCAAGCCGCGGCAAGGAGATAGGCCTCCCCACGGCCGCGACAAGGACGAAGATGAAGATGAGATGGAGGAAGATGAGACCGATGACCAAGAGTTTCAGAAGGCGACAGAGGTGCTGTGCATTGACGGCGGCGCCTCTCTGCACGCCTCGCACCGCCAACTCAAGCAGTGGGTGCGAGAGGTGAACGCAACGGAGCCATCCGTCGAGGCGCGCAGGCCTCTGAAATGGTCCGGCACGCCCATCATTTTCGATGTAGAAGACCACCCTGATCGCATCACTGCGGTCGGGTGCTTGCCGATGTTGGTCTCACCAACAATCCGCAACCTCAAGGTCACGAAGATGTTGGTTGACGGCGGGGCCGGCCTGAACCTGATTTCCTCCACAGTGCTCAAGAAGCTCCAGATCCCTTACAGCGAGCTCGAAGAGACTGGTACCTTTCAAGGGATAAATCCGGGAAGGAGCAAGCCCAAGGGGAAGATCACACTGCCAGTGACGTTTGGCAGTGAGCTGAATTTCAGGACAGAGAAGGTCACCTTCGATGTTGCTGATATCCCATTACCCTACAATGGGATACTCGGCCGACCAGCGCTTGCCAAGTTCATGGCAGCCTCTCACTATGCATACAACGTGCTCAAGATGCCTGGCCCGATGAGTATCATTTCTGTCCAAGGTGACAAGAGGGATGCACTCATCTGCGCCGACAAGATTTACCGGGAAGCAGCAGCCGCAGCAGAGCACGAGCCACTTGCCGCTGAAGCTCCCCGGGGGAAGGAGAAGCTCAAGTCCGGCAAGTGCAGCCCTGATGCCCACTCTGGCAAGCGCGCCTCCTCGGAGTGCTGCGTTGCCGTCGAGAGCGCACCATCGAGCTCCACCGGCAAGTGCAAGAAAGCAAAGGCAAATCCGCCAAAGATCAAGCCCGGCAAGAACAGCTCTGGTACCATCTCCGGCAAGCACGCCTCCCCGGAGTGCCGCGCTGCCGTCGAGGATGCGCCATCGAGCTCCGCTAGCCAGTAGGGCGAAAAAAGCGTCCAGCTTTAAGCTTTTGGATTGTACTCCCTGAGAATCCGTACCTTGTACGAAGAACCTGCGCGCAGAAGGGTCGAATCGTGGCTAAGTTGCGCCCTTGATCCGTTTCGAGTCTGCTCAACGACGAAAGCGCGCCGCAACTAGCCCGACGAGTTCTTCTTGCCGGAAGCAACACCGCCAGCGGGCTGCTGATGTCCCGCACTCAGCAAGTGTGTTTACACCGGCAGGTTCCCTGAAAGCGCGCGGGGGGGGGGGGGGGGGGGGTGAAAACGTATAAGGGAAGGAGTCAAGGGAGGAGCGCGGCTTCGCCGGACCGCGAAAGACAGAAAAGCTAAGTCACCCGAGCTCGAGCGCATAGCTCTTTTCTTTAGTTTTGGGCACTTATGTTATGTTCCTCGTACGTTCGTCCCTTGTACGAAAAACCCGTGCGCTGAGGAGCCAACTCATGGTTAAGTTGCGCCCTTGTTTTGTTTTCGAGTCCGCTCAATAATGCAAGCGTGCTGCAACTGGCCCGAGAAGGTTTCTTGCCGGGTACAACACCGCCAGCAGGCTGCTGACGTTCCGCACTCAGCAAGTGTGTTAGCACCGGCAAGTTCCCTAGAAGCATAGGGCAAAAACGTACAAGGGGTATAATGAAGTCGAGGATGTAACGTAGCAAGCCTTGCCATGGTACGTCCTTTGTATGAGAAACTTGTGCGCAGAGGAGCTAACTCGTGGTTAAGTTGCGCCCTTGCTTTGTTTTCGAGTCCGCTCAACAATGCAAGTGCGCTGCAACTGGCCCGAGGAGGTTTCTTGCCGGGTACAACACCGCCAGCAGGCTGCTGACGTTCTGCACTCAGCAAGTGTGTTAGCACCGGCAAGTTCCCTAGAAGCGTAGAGTGTAAACATGCAAAGGATGAAACATGGCATCGCATTGCCCAACTTGAGATTACGTTGCAAAGAATAACTTATTTTGGCGCTGTCTTAGTTATTTTTGTGACTGTAATAACAGCGACAAAGAGAAACCAGAAGGGCGCACTGGCGAAGAGGCCCCGGCAAGCCGATTTCACTGGGGGCTGCGGCCGCCAAGATCCCTACACGGCAAGTCAGGGTTCCCCGGGGCTACAACACTGGCGGCAAGGATAGAGCAAGGCGCACCAGCACTTAGGTCCCGGCGGAGCCAAAGTTGTCGGGGGCTGCAAATATCAAGATTCACCCCCGGCAAGCCAGAGTCGTCGGGGGCTGTAATACCAGATAAGTTTTCCATCCCTCGTCATGCATCCTCTTGTGGGCTGGGGAAAGCGAGGCCGCGTCTCTGAACGATCATGCCTTGTACGAAAAGAACCTGTGCGCGGAGGAACCGACTCGTAGCTAGTTGCGCATCGACTGTTGCCTCGAGTCTGCTCGACAATTTAGGTGAACTGCGGCTAGCCCGACGACAAGGTTTCTTGTCGGCCGCGACACCGCCGGCAGGGAACCAAATCGTAGCTAGTTGCCTTACTGTCGTTTCGAGTCCGCTCAACGACTTAAGTAAGCCGCGACTAGCTCCGCGACAAGGTTTCCTGTCGGTTGCAGTTCCGTTGCCGACGTTCCGCACTCGGCGCCCACGGCAAGGTGCTCGCGCCGGCAAGTTCCCTAAAAGCGTAGGGTGAAAACGTACAGGGCACGCAATCAAGCAAAAGACTTAATCCGGCAAGCTTTCCCCTCTTTTCATTAAAAAACATCCCTATTTAGTGTGAGTCCATGGAGGATGAAAAACATGATAGAGAGGATTACAAGCTTTAAATACAGCTAAGGCCCGAAGGCTTACAAATTAAAAGATAAGGTGCCCGTAATCCCTCTCCTGTTTTCTCTTCAGGAAGTAGGTCAAGGAGGCCCCGGCAAGAGAAGCTTGCCGGGAAGGGCAAAAGAAACGCCTAGGCGAGCTACGGGTGCCAGAAGACACCAAGAGAACTTCCCGGGGCCCGGCCAGGAGCTTGGCGGAGACGGAGGCGCCGGAGGCAGAGCTCGAAGACGGGGCGGCAGGACGTCAGCACGCTGTCGAGGGCACCCCGCCCTCGTACTCTGACTTGACGGCCTCGCCGCCACCCCTCTTCCTCTTCCGCCGCCTCCCTATGCCAGCCGCCCAAGGAGACGGCCCCGGGGAGTTCAGAAGGCCGGCGACCCGGATGATGGGGTCGCTGGTGGCGCGCGCGAGGCAGCGTCCGACGCCTAGTCGGACCCGCCGCCCTCGTCGTCGCCATCGCTCCCCTCCTCGTCACTCTCGCTCGAGGAGGGACCTTCGCGATCGGAGGAGCTGTCCACGCAACATCTCGCCCGGGTGCCGGAGTCCCCGAAGACCTTGACGGCGAGAAGGTTGCCCTCCATTAACTTAAAATGGAGGGTAAACCCCGCCGTCAAGCTATGGATGCGGGAGAACGTCTTCCACCCTCGGTTGAAGTACATCACGCCGGGGGCTGGGGATACGACACTAACTCGAGTGCTGCTGATCCCGCAGCCCCTCATGTGGAACTCCAGCATCTCGGGCGGGTCCGGCTCCATCGCGCTCGCAAATGGAGCCGGAAGACGGAGGCGTCGACGAGGTGCCCGGCGCAGCTTGACGAAGAACTCCCAGGGGTCGTCCCCAATGTGGACCGCCTCGAGGAGAGGAGCCGTCGGCGGAGACGGGGGTGGCGCACCACCCCGGCCGCCTCTCCCCCGAGCGCCTCGGCCACGCCCTCGTCCTCGCCCTCGGCCTCGCCCCCTCCCTCTTCCCCTCTCGACCGGCTCCGCCGCCGCAGGAGCGACAGAGGGAGGGATGCGCTGTCTGGCGGCAACCCTCGCCGCCACCGACGAGGGGCCAGGATTCCCTTTCTCCATGACGAATGGGAGGAAGGGGAGCAGAAGTTAAAAAGGAAAGGAAGGAGATGAAGGAGTGTGGGCTTCTGTGCCCTCCCCCTGCCCCTTATAAAGGAGCAGGGTGGGAGCCCGGCCGCCCCGCTCGGCGAATCAAGGCACGGGAGAGCAGGGAATCGAGCCCGATCCGCTGTCTCTGCTCACGCCGGCCCGGATTCCCCAATCCCACCATCCGTGACCCCAAGCGCATGGGAGCCGCGTGGCAGGGATGCAGCGCCGAGTGGACGGGTGAGGCAGTCTCGCCCCACCCCGTGAGCATGGGAGCGGACGCCTCAAAAGCCGCGCGCTAGCCCCGTCCAATAAATGCACCACGCCCTCACACCTACCTCCGTTTAGGAGGGAGGGCGTGGGCCATCCCCTCCATCATGGCTCGATGCGTGCTCGCGAGGACTCAGCCCCGCACGCACCGCCCACATCGCCCACGATGCCGCATTTGACGCGTGCCGTTGCGGGAGGACACGGTGGGGGCGGAGTCCGATTTTGTGTGGACCCAGGCCACGCGTGCCCGTGCACTGTTTTGGGCCTGGCCCAACAACGCTCGGCACCGTGTATGGCCTAGGCCCGGGGGCTACTGTCGGTGTACTAAAGTAGGGGGTACCTTAGTACCCCGAACTTGTGCACGGGCAGTCGCGGCAACCCGCGGCAGGGCTTGCCGGGTGTCCGCCAAGGTCCTCCGCGGCTACGTTGATGCCGCTCAGGGACAGAATACTCGAGCTAAAAAGCCCCGGCAAGAGGAGCTTGCCGGGAAGGCCAACCAAGGCCCCGGCAAGAGGAGCTTGCCGGGAAGGCCAACCAAGGCCCCGGCAAGAGGAGCTTGCCGGGAAGGCCAACCAAGGCCCGGCAAGAAGAGCTCACCGGGAAGAGAACAAAGGCCCCGGCAAGAGGAGCTTGCCGAGAAGGCCGACCGAGGCACCTCCAGGGGACTTGTCGCAGCGCCTCGCGCGCCCCGGCAAGGCCCGAGCACCGGCAAGCTTGCCGACACGACAAGAGGAGGACCGCGGCAAGGCACTTGCCGCGGCAAGATTGCCAACCAAACTCCAGCACATCCTGCGACGTGTCATCACAAGGCCGTCCCAAAGGCACGTGGCGAGGCACTACCCAGCCATGCGGAGCGAGGTGGCAAGCGGAGATGACAGAGACGCCATCGTGGCAACCGGTGGCTCACTTGACGATCGCCTCCCTGCACTGTTGGGGCGACCGGACGGGCATTAAATGCCCTTGTCCCCTACCGTCAGTTAGGTAGGGGCACTGTTGGTCACTGTTACACCAACCTGCGTTTTTACCTTTCTACCCCCTCTTCTTACGTTGCCACCTGTTGGTGCCCCCTTTAGACTATAAAAGTGAGGCCCATGCGCACGTAGAAGGGGTTCCGAGGGTTCGGCAAGGTAGGTTTTAGGGTTCATCTGAGGACGCAGGATCAGAGTCCGGTCCAGCACATACACATCACACCACCTTGCTCTCGTATTCGAGCAAGATCAAATAACAACACAAAGCAGCAGTAGGAGTTTTATCTCTCCGGAGAGCTCCGAAGCTGGGTAAAAATCGCTCGTCTCTCTCACTCCACCGCGCGCCCGGGACCTCGATCCGCTCTGCGCGCGGCCTCCGCACCCCCTCTCTGAACCAGAAAAGGGGCCCCCCGTGCCCCATAGGTGCCCGGTGGCCACGGAAGTAGACCGTGCCCCCGCCGCCGACACCATCCTTGGGGAGGGCCACTGTCTTCCCATTGTCCTCCACCTCTTCCTCCTCCTCGGCCATAGCCCCGATCGTTGCGCTCGGGGCGTCGGCCGGTACGTCCATCTTGCACAGCCCTGAGCTCTTGGCATTCGTTGGTGTTGTGGGTATGGAGGTCGTGGTACACGCAGTACCGGCTGCCCTTGGATGACTCTGGCTGATCCCTGCCTCGCTTGGTGTCTGGCTCCGTTGCGAGCACAATAGCTCCTTTGCGCTTCACGTCCTTCACCTTGGGCTTCTTCTCTTCCGGATCAGCAGCTGGAAGCTCGAGGAGGGAGAGGCGCCCTTCCTCAGCCCTGGCGCACTTGGTCGCCAAGTTGAACAGCTCCAGAGATGTGTGCTACGTCTTGAGCTTGCGTTGGTTTTCCTCGAAGAGTAGAGGGTGATGCAGCAAAGTGTAGCGTAAGTGTTTCCCTCAGTTTTGAGAACCAAGGTATCAATCCAGTAGGAGGCTCCTCAAAAGTCCCACGCACCTACACAAACAAATTGAGAACTCGCAACCAACGCAATAAAGGGGTTGTCAATCCCTTCATGGCCACTTGCAAAAGTGAGATCTAATAAAGATAGTATGATAAGATAAATATATTTTTGGTATTTTATGATATAGATGCAAACAATATGTACATCTATGCCCCTAACTTGAACCCACTACTCAAATTTGCCCCTAGTTTTGAAGCATACTAAAATTTACCCCTCCGCCGTTAAGTCACTACTCAGAAATGCCCTTCCGTACAGTACTATAGCACTTTCCGTCTAATACTGTAGCACTTTACGTCTGCTACAGTACACATGGGCCTCTGACGGTCAAAGGCCTTTGACTGGACGGAAGGGCATTTTTGAGTAGTGACTTAACGGCAGAGGGGCAAATTTGAGCATGCTTTGAAATTAGGGGCAAATCTGAGTAGGTGGTTCGAGTAAGATGCAAATAAAGGTAGATTGAAAGCAAATATGATAAGAGATAGACCCGGGGGCCATACGTTTCACTAGAGGCTTCTCTCAAGATAGCATAAGTATTACGGTGGGTGAACAAATTACTGTCGAGCAATTGATAGAAAAGCGCATAGTTATGAGATTATCTAGGCATGATCATGTATATAGGCATCACGTCCATAACAAGTAGACCGACTCCTGCCTGCATCTACTACTATTACTCCACACATCGACCGACTCCTGCCTCCATCTAGAGTATTAAGTTCATAAGAACAGAGTAACGCATTAAGCAAGATGACATGATGTAGAGGGATAAACACACGCAATATGATATAAAACCCATCTTGTTATCCTTGATGGCAACAATACAATACGTGTCTTGCAACCCTTTCTGTCACTGGGTAAGAACACCGCAAGATTGAACCCAAAGCTAAGCACTTCTCCCATGGCAAGAAAGACCAATCTAGTAGGCCAAACCAAACTGATAATTCGAAGAGACTTGCATAGATAACTCAATCATGCATAAAAGAATTCAGAGAAGATTCAAATATTATTCATAGATAAACTTGATCATAAACCCACAATTCATCGGACCTCGACAAACACACCGCAAAAAGAGTTTACATCAAATAGATCTCCACAAGAGAGGGGGAGAACATTGTATTGAGATCCAAAAAGAGAGAAGAAGCCATCTATCTAATATCTATGGACCCGCAGGTCTGTGGTAAACTACTCACAACTCATCAGAGGGGCAAGAATGTTGATGTAGAGGCCCTCCGTGGTTGATTCCCCCTCCGACAGAGTGCCGGCGAAGGCTCCAAGATGGGATCTCGCGGATACAGAAGGTTACGGCGGTGGAAATTGTGTTTTGTGGTGCTCCTGGATGTTTTCGGGGTACGTAGGTATATATAGGAGGAAGAAGTACGTCGGTGGCCGCCCGACGGGCCCACGAGACAGGGGGCGCGCCCTACAGGGGGGCGACCCCTATCTTGTGGGGCCCTCGGGAGCTTCTTGACTTGCACTCCAAGCTCTCCGGATCATGTTCGTTCCAAAAATCACGCTCCCAAAGGTTTCATTCCGTTTGGACTCCATTTGATATTCCTTTTCTTCAAAATACTGAAATAGGCAAAAAAAAACAGCAATATGGGCTGGGCCTCTGGTTAGTAGGTTAGTCCCAAAAAATGATATAAATGTGTAAATAAAGCCCATAGACAACCAAAAGGGTAATATAATAGCATGGAACAAAAAAAATTATAGATACGTTGGAGACGTATCAAGCATCCCCAAGCTTAATTCCTGCTCGTCCTCGAGTAGGTAAATGATAAAAGAGAATTTTTGATGTGGAATGCTACCTAGCATAATTCATAATGTATTTTTCTTTATTGTGGCATGAATGTTCAGATCCAAATGAATACAACATAAAAGTTCATATTGACATAAGAAATAGTAATACTTCAAGCATACTAATCAAAGTAATCATGTCTTCTCAAAATAACATGGCTAAAGAGAGTTATACCTACAAAATCATATAGTCTGGCTATGCTCTATCTTCATCACACAAAGTATTTAATCATGCACAACCCCGTTGACAAGCCAAGCAATTGTTTCATACTTTAATAATCTCAAACTTTTTCAACTTTCACGCAATACATGAGCGTGAGCCATGGACATAGCACTATATGTGGAATAGAAGGGTGGTTGTGGAGAGGTCAAAAAGGAGAAGATAGTCTCACATCAACTAGGCGTATCAACGGGTTATGGAGATGCCCATTAATAGTATATCAATGTGAGTGAGTAGGGATTGCCATGCAACAGATGCACTAGAGCTATAAATATATGAAAGCTCAATAAAAAAACTAAGTAGGGTGCATCCAACTTGCTTGCTCACGAAGACCTAGGGCACTTTTGAGGAAGCCCATCATTGGAATATACAACCCAAGTTCTATACTGAAAAATTCCCACTAGTATATGAAAGAGACAACATATGAGACTCTCTAACATGAAGATCATGGTGCTATTTTGAAGCACAAGTGTGGAAAAAGAGATAGTAGCATTGTCCCTTCTCTCTTTTTCTCTCATTTTATTATTATTTTTTCTTTTTTTGTTCTTTTCCCTTTTTTTTCTTTGGCATTTCTTCTTTTTTCTTTTTGGCCTTTCTCTTCTTTTTCTTTTCTTTTCTTTTTGTAAAGTCCGAAGTCTCATCCCGACTTGTGGGGGAATCATAGTCTTCATCATCCTTTCCTCACTAGGACGATGCTCTAATAATGAAGATCATCACACTTTTATGGATTTACAACTCAAAGCTAGAACAAGATATGACTCTATATGAATGCCTCCGGCGGTGTACCGGGATGTGCAATGAATCAAGAGCGACATGTATGAAAATTATGAAGGTGGCCTTGCCACAAATACAGTGTCAACTACATGATCATGCAAAAAGCAATATGACAAAAGTAATGCGTGTCATATGAACGGAACGGTCGAAAGTTGCATGGCAATATATCTCGGAATGGCTATGGAAATGCCATAATAGGTAGGTATGGTGGCTGTTTTGAGGAAGGAGTATGGTGGGTGTATGGTACCGGCGAAAATTGCGCGGTACAAGAGAGGCTAGCAATGGTGGAAGGGTGAAAGAGTGCGTATAATCCATGGACTCAACATTAATCAAAAGAACTCATATACTTGTTGCAAAAATTTAGAAGTCATAAAAAACCAAATCACTACGCGCATGCTCCTTTGGTAGGAAAAGACCATCGCTCGTCCCCGACCTTCACTCATAAGGAAGACAATCAGTAAATAAAATTGTGCTCCAACTTCATCACAAAGCGGTTCACCATACATGCATGCTACGGGAATCACAAACTTCAACACAAGCATTCTTTAATTCATAATCACCCAACTATCATGACTTTAATATCACTACCTCCATATCTCAAAACAATATCAAGCATCAAATTGATCATAGCATCCAATTCACTTTCTATGATAGTTTTTATTATACCCAATCTTGGATGCTCATCATTCTAGGACCAACTTTATGATCATAGCAAATACCATGCTGTTCTAAAAGACTCTCAAAATAATATAAGTGAAGCATGAGAGACTAGCAATTTCTTCAAAATTAAGACACCACCATGCTCTAAAAGATATAAGTGAAGCACTAGAGCCAAAACTATCAAGCTCAAAAGATAAAAGTGAAGCACATAGAGTATTCTAGCAAATCCTAATCAAATAGGCTTCTCCCAAAAGGTGTGTACAGCAAGGATGATTGTGGTAAACCAAAAAGAAAAGACTAATATAATACATGACGCTCCAAGCAAAACACATATCATGTGGCGAATAAAAATATAGCTCCAAGTAAAGTTACCAATGAACAAAGACGAAAGAGGGGATGCCTTCCCGGGGCATCCCCAAGCTTAGGATTTTGGCTATCCTTGAATATCTTGGGGTTCCATGGGAATCCCCAAGCTTAGTCTCTTGCCACTCCTTATTCCATAGTCCATAAAAGCTTTACCCAAAACTTGAAAACTTCACAACACAAAACTCAACAGGAAATCTTATAAGCTCCGTTAGTGAAAGAAAACAAAACCACCACATAAGGTACTGCAATGAACTCATTCTTTATTTATATTGGTGTTAAACCTACTGTATTCCAACGTCTTTATGGTTTATAAACTAATTTACTAGCCATAGATGCATTGAAATAAGCCAACAACACACGAAAAACAGAATCTGTGAAAAACAGAACAGTCTGTAGCAATCTGTAACTAACGCAAACTTCTGGAACTCTAAAAATCCTACCAAAATAGGAAGTCCTGGACAATTTGTCTATTGAACATCAGCAAAAAGAATCAACGCAAAAGCACGTCTCTGTGATTTAACAAAATTATATTCGTGCGCGCAAAGTTTCTATTTTTCAGCAGAATCAAATCAACTATCATCGTAGGTTATCCTATAGGTTCTACTTGGCACAAACACTAACTAAAAGAAAAAAACACATCTAAATAGAAGGTAGATGCAAGATTTATTACTAAACAGGAGCAAAAACTAAAAAACATAAAGAAAATTGGGTTGCCTCCCAACTAGCGCTATTGTTTAACGCCCCTAGCTAGGCATAAAAGCAAGGATAGATCTAAGTGGTGCAGTAATAATAAGATAGATCTTGAAAGCTCATCTCATATTCTCTACGTTCGGCAACAAGTTTCCTTTGAGGCAAGCAAAAGTAATCAAAAGGGCTAAATTTAGTGGGACAAAGATCCCCAAGATCAATCACAGGAGGAACGGGTTCCTCCTTTGGCCCTTCATAGTGCACAACTATTTCATCACTAAAAGCATTCTTTTGGCAAAATCTTGTGAGCCTATACTCAAGAGAGTATCCTAGCTCATTGTTTCGAAGGGCAAAATCATTATTAAGCTCGTTAATGCAATCAACCAAAACATTGGTAGGAACTTTTTTCTAAGGTTTTCATTAAAAGCGACATAGTCCCAAGATTGAAAACGTCTAATTTCCTCTTGATCATAGAGGATCGCCTCTATGGGAGGACGACCGGCGACCACCCTATAGTGCACAAAGATTTCTTTGGCCTCTCTTATGATAAATCTAAATTCATGAGCCAAAAAGGTAGTAACAACGCGCTTAATAGAAGAATGCTCAATATTAGAGAATTCTAGGAAAATTCTTTGTATGCAAGGATGCAAATGCATAAATTGCCTTTCAAGTTCAACTACGAGCATAGTGATAGCATCCGCAAGACTACTAGTTCTATGAATAGAACACCCCATGGAAGGTAAAGCACCGGCACAAGTAAAGAAATCTTGAATAACACCTTTGCCAATGATGTTACCACAACCGATTCGAAACTTTTTAGTATGCAAGATAGGGGGTTCATCGGCCGGAGCCTCGGGATTTTCTGTGTTATCATTATTGTCCATATCAACGATAATCTCCCCAATTTCAGACATAGCGGCAAACAAAAGCAAGACGGAAGAAAACAAGCAAAAAGGAGAAGAGGAGGAGATTGGGGAAGACAGGGCGAATAAAACGGCAAGGGTGAAGTGGGGGAGAGGAAAACGAGAGGCAAATGGCAAATAATGTAAATGCGAGGGAGATGGGTTTGTGATGGGTACTTGGTATGTCTTGACTTGAGCGAAGACCTCCCCGGCAACGAGGCCAGAAATCCTTCTTGCTACGTCTTGAGCTTGCGTTGGTTTTCCTCGAAGAGGAGAGGGTGATGCAGCAAAGTGTAGTGTAAGTATTTCCCTCAGTTTTAAGAACCAAGGTATCAATCCAGTAGGAGGCTCCTCAAAAGTCCCACGCACCTACACAAACAAATTGAGAAATCGGAACCAACGCAATAAAGGGGTTGTCAATCCCTTCACGGCCACTTGCGAAAGTGAGATCTAATAAAGATAGTATGATAAGATAAATATATTTTTGGTATTTTATGATATAGATGCAAAAAGTAAAGATGCAAATAAAGGTAGATTGAAAGAAAATATGATAAGAGATAGACCCGGGGGCCATAGGTTTCACTAGGGGCTTCTCTCAAGATAAGTATTACGGTGGGTGAACAAATTACTGTCGAGCAATTGATAGAAAAGCGCATAGTTATGAGATTATGTAGGCATGATCATGTATATAGGCATCACGTCCATAACAAGTAGACCGACTCCTGCCTGCATCTACTACTATTACTCCACACATCGACTGACTCCTGCCTGCATCTAGAGTATTAAGTTCATAAGAACAGAGTAACGCATTAAGCAAGATGACATGATGTAGAGGGATAAACACATGCAATATGATATAAACCCCATCTTGTTATCCTCGATGGCAACAATACAATACGTGTCTTGCAACCCTTTCTGTCACTGGGTAAGAACACCGCAAGATTGAACCCAAAGCTAAGCACTTCTCCCATGGCAAGAAAGACCAATCTAGTAGGCCAAACCAAACTAATAATTCGATGGGACTTGCAAAGATAACTCAATCATACATAAAAGAATTCGGAGAAGATTCAAATATTATTCATAGATAAACTTGATCATAAACCCACAGTTCATCGGATCTCGACAAACACACCGCAAAAAGAGTTTACATCGAATAGATCTCCACAAGATAGGGGGAGAACATTGTATTGAGATCCAAAAAGAGAGAAGAAGCCATCTAGCTAATAACTATGGACCCGTAGGTCTGTGGTAAACTACTCACAACTCATCGGAGGGGCAAGGATGTTGATGTAGAGGCCCTCCATGGTTGATTCCCCCTCCGACAGAGTGCCGACAAAGGCTCCAAGATGGGATCTCGCGGATACAGAAGGTTACGGTGGTGGAAATTGTGTTTCGTGGTGCTCCTGGATGTTTTCGGGGTACGTAGGTATATATAGGAGGAAGAAGTACATCGGTGGCCGCCCGACGGGCCCACGAGACAGGGAGGCGCGCCCTACAGGGGGGGGGGGCGGCCCCCTATCTCGTGGGGCCCTCGGGAGCTTCTTGACTTGCACTCCAAGCTCTCTGGATCATGTTCGTTCCAAAAATCACGCTCCCGAAGGTTTCATTCCATTTGGACTCCGTTTGATATTCCTTTTCTTCGAAATACTGAAATAGGCAAAAAAAATAGCAATATGGGCTGGTCCTCGGTTAGCAGGTTAGTCCCAAAAATGATATAAATGTGTGAAATAAAGCCCATAAACATCCAAAAGGGGTAATATAACAGCATGGAACAATAAAAAATTATAGATACATTGGAGACGTATCAATGTGCACAGGTCTTCCTGGATTGCTAGCTCCTCTTTCATCTGGATGTCACGCACGCCATCGGAGAAGGCTGAGATGATGGCTTCCTCAGTCACCCTGGCAATCTTGAGGCGGGCGTTGTTGAAGCACTGGATGTACTTCTGTAGGGTCTCTCCTGGCTGTTGCTTGATGCAGTGCAGGTCACTCATGGCCGGGGGCCGGTCGCGAGTGCCTTGGAAGCTGGCGATGAAGCGAGTGCGCATCTCGTCCCAAGAGGAGATCATGCCGGGAGGCAGGTTCAGGAGCCAGGTGCGGGCTCCATCCTTGAGCGCCATGGGAAACCAGTTCACCATGACCTTTTCGTCCCCATTGGCCGCCTCGGTGCCCAGCTCGTAGAGCTGGAGGAACTCCGCGGGGTCGGCAGTACCGTCGTAGCGAGGAGGCAGATCTGGCTTGAACTTGCCCGGCCAGGCCACATTGCACAGCTCGGCGGTGAAGGCGCGATAGCCTGCAGTGGCTACAGGGGGCCTTTGGTGATGAAGGGCTTGATCTTGGAGGTCTTCGCGCGCTGCTGCCAGCAGCAGCGCGGGGTCTTGGTGTGCTGGAGCAGGAATGCGGTCATGGCGTGCTGGCGCTGGGAGCACGCGAGCAACTTCTTGAGGGCGAGGGACCTCTTGGCAGCTCTTTTCTTGCTGCGCGGGCGCTGGGCACAGTGGGTCTCGTCCAGGGGCCGCGCGCCTTGGGGCCAGGGCGCCTTCTTGAGGAGGAGGCGGCGGAGGTGCTTCCGGAGCTACGTTGCCCGCGCAGGGCGAAGGGTGATGCAGCGAGAGGGACGGCGCAGGGAGCCCCCTGCGGCGCTGACGAGCTCGGTGATACGAGCAAGCCACTCGTCGTAGAGGTCGTCGACGGGGCAATAGTGCAGGAGCTCACGTGCTAGGAGTAGCGCGGTGTGCGCGTCCGCGGGAGCGCGACGAGCGTGCGATGACGAGCCTGCCGGAGTCAGCGACGGGGTGGCGGTGCGGCCTTCCCGCTGCATCGAGGGATGCAGCAACAACGCCTGCTGCTCGTTCCCCGCCGGGCCGGTGGCGGCGTGGGCGGTAGGCAACGGGGAACGATGGGGAGGCCCGCCGACGGGGGCCGTCTGGGCGACATGGGCCGCGAGAGCAGCCCGACGCTCGGCGCGGGCTCGGCGAGCGTCAGACATGGGCGCGACGGACGATGAAACGCGAGGCGGTGGAAGAAGAATTCCGGCGCACCCCTACCTAGCGCGCCAAATGTCGGATTTTGGGTTCCGGCAGACCCTTGAGGTTCGAACTCTGGGGTGTGCGCGAAGATCTCTCCCCTATCAACTCACGTCTCGAAGCCTCGCAAGGGATCTAAGCTAGAAAGATGAACACACAAGGGACATGAGGTTTATACTGGTTCAGGCCACCATTGTGGTGTAATACCCTACTCCAGTGTGTGGTGTAATGGATTGCCTCAGGGGCTGATGATGAACAATACAAAGGGAGAACAGCCTCGCGAGGGGCTGTTCTTGAGCTGGTGCGATGAACTGCTTGGGTGAGTTCAATTGCCTCTCTCTCTTTCTAGTCTACCCAAAATCTGGATACCTCCTTTACTCTGTGGTGGCTAGCTCTATTTATAGAGGGAGGCCCTGGGCCTCTCCCCAAATATTGAGCGGGAAGGGCGCCAACAATTGGCCATTTTGAAGGGGAACATCTAGTACACTTATCCTGACTAAAGTTGGTCTTCGACTACCAAAGACTCTGACGGTGACACCGTCCTGGGCTCCACGGTGACCTCCATCCTGCCGTCCCACTGGTCTCGGTCTTGTTGCACCGAAACGGTAACCTTTGCCTGATGCCTTGGCCTGTGCTTTCCCCCTTTGCACCAAAGGGGAAACAAGGACACTACGCAGGCCGGTGCCCGCCTGGCGTAGCCTGGCCTCGATCATCATGGCTTGCGTCACGGGCACCTCGCGAGGTACCCTGCCTTGATCTCTCCGCCTCCTTGCAAGACCGCCTGATGAGGCTGCTCCTGAGGAAGCTTTCTGTCGTCCGCCCCGCGAGGCTTGGCCCCTCGCAAGGGTCTTGAGCTTGAGCTGATGAAGCTGGGCTGCATTGGGCCTCCGCTTGAGCCACGCGGCAGGCAGGCAAGTCTGGGGACCCCCATTCTCAGAATGCCGACATCGTCTTCTTCTTCGCCACCGCGGCCTTCTTCTTCGCCGCCGCGGCCTCTATCTTCGCCGCCGCGACCCTCATCATGCGCGCGGCCTCCCCCGGAGCCCCTTGCCGCGTCACGGCCTTGCCGGGCTGGACCGGCACGCCGGAGCCGGCCCGACACAGGACGCGCCTCTTCTGTGTGGCTGGGGGCTCGCCGGCCTCGGCCTCCTCCTCGGATGACCCTTCGCCCATGCCTTCGGCAGGAGGAGCCCTGGTGCTGGCACCGGCCACCTCCTTGACGGCCTTCACCCACGCGGTGAGCTCCTCCTCCTCCGCGGCCGTGTCAGCCTCGTTCTCCATGCCGCCGGTCTCGCTGGCAAGCCTGGCAAGCTCCACCTCCATTGCCCTAGAGGCAATATTGTTCAGCTCCTCCTGGGTGGTGTCCTGGATGAGCCGCGGTTCCTCGTGGTCGAGTTCTTTGACCAAATTGGCGAAGAAATCCTCCACCTCGCGTGCCGGGGGCTCGACCCAGGCCGGGTCGACACCGTGCGCATTGAAGGGCGGCATCATGGCCAAGATTTCGGCCTGCCGGGAGTTGTTGCTCAACAGGACCACTCCTGGCGGCAGCCCGAACAAGGGCCCCTTGACAACCTTGCCAGACTTTGCGGCCTTGCCGGTCCTCCTCACCTTGCCGTCGGCGTACTCCTCGAGCTAGAAGAGCCTCCGGCAATACCAGGAGTGCCCCAGCACCGTGAAGTTGTTCTGCAGGCTGGTGCGAAGCCTCATGATGTCGGCCGCGTTCCTGAAATCCCAGGCCGGCCTCCCCTTCTTGTGCAGTGGAGCGATTCAGCGGTGGATGAAGTCTGCTGCGATCATCTTGAGGGTGAGCTCGGCCTCAGTAAGGCAGCGGATCCTGGTGGTGGCGATTGAGAACTTCTTATTGTTGGGGTTGAGGTCGCTCCAGTTCGCGCCGCGGGGCAGCGGCTTCCGGTGAACGCCCCGGCAGAACTCCGGCTAGTCCTCCTCCATGATCCAGCACCACCGGCCCTGCCACTCTTCCCACCTCTTCTTCATGGCGCCTTCTGGGTACGCGCCTCTCTCCTGAATCTTCGGGATCCAGGCGACGGTCCCAGAAAGAGCACCCCTAGGTTGGACGCGGGGGGAGAAGTAGTGGCGGAAAAGCGCCGTGCTGGGCACTACTCTGGCGAAACCCTCGCAAAGATGGGCGAAATACGCCAGTGCGCACAACATTCAACGTAAGATCCAGCAGGTGGAAGCCAATAGTACGCATGATATCGTTGAAGAATTCGGAAAAGGGGGGCAGAGCCCGCAGAAGAAAAAGTCGACGAAGAATGGGTACCATTTCCGTTCGCCCTTCTTGCACTCCGCGGGGAGGGCACGCGTGGCGGGGTGTGCCGACGTTGCCGCCTCCCACAAATGCTTGTAGTAGTCCCTGATCTCGAGGGCATCAACGGACGATGGGACGAAGTAGGCGGCCTGTGCCCGCCGCACCGCCGCCTCGCTCTCTGGTGTCTCCTTCTCCCTCGTATCCTCGGCCACGCCCTTGCCCTTGCCAGATTTGGGCACCATGGCGGCTGGGAAGAGAGCGAGAAGCTGGGGGCGGTGGGAAGCACAACAGTAGCGAGCAAGAGCTTGAGGAAGAATAAGATGGGGATGGCGATGGCGAGATTGGGGGAAGCACGGGGCGGGTAAATGAGCCGCGTGCCCGCGGTTATTCCTTTTTATGGGGAAGATGCGGGCTGCCTCTTTTCCCATTTAATGCGATGTGACGCATGCCTGCTGCGACTGCCCCATGCATGCCCCCCATGTCACGCACGACCCCCATGTCGCGCGTTCAACGGTCGTCGTGGGGAAGCGCAGCGGACGGAAAGTTACCGTGGTAAAAACCGCCACACCTGCCCGCGCACCGTTTTGGGCCTGGCCCAACAACGTGTCACGCTTATGTGTGGACCAGGCCTGGGGGCTCCTATCGGTGCACCAAAATAGGCGCGCTCCTTTGTACCCCTTATTTGTGCATGGGCAGTCAGAGCCAAGACAGAAGCACAAAGAGCCAGAAGGCGAAGTGGTTTCCCCCGGCAAGGTCCTTGCTGGGGTAGCCCCACGGCCCCAGCAAGGCCCTTGCCGGGGCAGCCTACCCAACGCCAGCAGGGCTCACCACCCTTGAGCCCCAGTTCCTCCAGCGCTGCCAACCGCGTTGGGACCAAGGCTCGGGAGGCGCCTCCATGGTGGCATGCAGATCTTTGTGAAGACAAGGAACACTCCAAATCAGAAGGAGTAAAAGACGATGAGCCTCGGCGAGATCCTCACCGAGGAAGCCCACAAGATCCCAGACGCGTGTCGAGACAGGGCGAAGCGGTAGTAAAGTGGAGGGGACACGTCAAAGGCGCATTAAATGCGTCTTGTCCCGTAATAGCTAGCGATAGGCTCAACCACAGTACCCCGATGCCACCTCCCATTTGCCACTGTGGCGATCCCCTTGCCTATAAAAGGAGGCCCGAGGCATCCAGGAGAAGGATTCAGACTTTTGGGCAAGTTACGCCCATTCTAGGTAGTTCAAGAACCTCAAGAACACAAATACACACATCAAAGCAGGACTAGGGTGGTACGCATCTCTACGACCCGAACTTGGGTAAATGATCCGCGTGCTCGTACTGACTGCTGATCCTGCTCTCCTCACCACCCAGCTCCCCGCAACCGTAGTATGGATTCTTGTGATCCCATAGGTGTCGTTTCCCACCGACAGCTATAAATGTATGAAAGCTCAACAAAAGGAAAGTAGTGGGTGTGCATCCAACTTGCTTGCTCACGAAGACCTAGGGCATTTTGAGGAAGCCCATCATGGGAATATACAAGCCAAGTTCTATAATGTAAAATTCCCACTAGTATATGAAAGTGACAACAAACGAGACTCTCTATATGAAGAACATGGTGCTACTTTGAAGCACAAGTGTGGAAAAGGATAGCAACATTGTCCCCCCCTTCTCTTTTTTTGGGCCTTTCCTTTTTTTGGCCTTTCTTTTTTATTTTTCTTTTTTATAAGGGACAATGCTCTAATAATGATGATCATCACACTTCTATTATTTACAACTCATGAATTACAACTCAAAACTAGAACAAGATATGACTCTATATGAATGCCTCTGGCGGTGTACCGGGATGGGCAATGAATCAAGAGTGACATGTATGAAAAATTATGAAGGTGGCCTTGCCACAAATACGATGTCAACTACATGATCATGCAAGGCAATATGACAATGATGATGCGTGTCATGATAAACGGAACGGTGGAAAGTTGCATGGCAATATATCTCGGAATGGTTATGGAAATGCCATAATAGGTAGGTATGGTGGCTATTTTGAGGAAGATATAAGGAGGTTTATGTGTGATAGAGCGTATCGTATCACGGGGTTTGGATGCACCGACGAAGTTTGCGCCAACTCTTAAGGTGAGAAAGGGCAATGCACGGTACTGAAGAGGCTAGCAATGATGGAAGGGTAAAAGTGCGTATAATCCATGGACTCACATTAGTCATAAAGAACTCATATACTTATTGCAAAGTTTTATTAGCCCTTGAAGCAAAGTACTACTACGCATGCTCCTAGGGGAAGGGTTGGTAGGAGTTAACTATCGTGCGATCCCAACCTCCACTCATAAGGAAGGCAATCAAAAGAGCATCCCACGCAACAAATTTGTTACACAACTTTTACCATACGTGCATGCTACGAGACTTGCCAACTTCAACACAAGTATTCTTTAAATTCACAATTACCCAACTAGCATGACTCTAATATCACCACCTCTATATCTCAAAACAATTATCAAGCATCAAATTGATCATAGCATCCAATTCACTTCCTATGATAGTTTTTATTATACCCAACTTGGATGCCCATCATTCTAGAAACAATTTTATAACCATAGAAAATACCATGCTGTTCTAAAATACTCTCAAAATAATATAAGTGAAGCATGAGAGATCAACAATTTCTACAAAATTAAACCACCGCCGTTCTCTAGAAGATATAAGTGAAGCACTAGAGCAAAATTATCTAGCTCAAAAGATATAAGTGAAGCACATAGAGTATTCTAATAAATTCCAAATTATGTGGGTTTATCCCAAAAGGTGTGTATAGCAAGGATGATTGTGGTGATCTGAAATTCAAAGACTCATATCATACAAGACGCTCCAAGAAAAACACATATCATGTGGCAAATAAAAATATAGCTCCAAGTAAAGTTACCGATGGATGAAGACGAAAGAGGGGATGCCTTCCGGGGCATCCATAAGCTTAGGCTTTTGGTTGTACTTGGATTATCTTGGGGTGCCATGGGAATCCCCAATCTTAGGCTCTTGCCACTCCTTATTCCATAGTCCATCAAATCTTTATCCAAAACTTGAAAACTTCACAACACAAAACTCAATAGGAAATCTCATAAGCTCCGTTAGTGCAAGAAAGAAAAACCACCACATAAGGTACTGTAATGAAATCATTCTTTATTTATATTGGTGTTAAACCTACTATATTCCAACTTCTCTATGGTTCATACCCCCCGATACTAGCCATAGATGCATCAAAATAAGCAAACAACACACGAAAAACAGAATCTGTCAAAAACAGAGCAGTCTGTAGCAATCTGTAGCTTTAGAATACTTATGGAACTCTAAAAATCCTACAAAAATATTAAGTCCTGGGAAAGTTGTCTATTGAGCTACTGCAAAAAGAATCAACGCAAAATCACGTTCCTGTGATTTATTAAAATTATTTTCGTGCGCGCAAAAGTTTCTGTTGTTCAGCAGAATCAAATTAACTATCACCGTAGGTTATCCTATAAGTTCTACTTGGCTCAAACACTAATTAAAACATAAAACAACATCTAAACAGAAGCTAGATGAATTATTTAGTACTAAACAGAAGCAAAAAGCAAGAAACAAAAATAAAATTGGGTTGCGTCCCAACAAGCGCTATCGTTTAACGCCCCTAGCTAGGCATAAAAGCGAAAATAGATCTAAGTAATGCCATCTTTGGTATTCAATTCATAAGTGGCTCGCATAATAGATTCATAAGGTAATTTGAATTTATTTCTAGGGAAGTGTTCCATGCCTTTCCTTAATGGAAATTGGAATATAATATTCCCTTCCTTCATATCAATAATTGCACCAATCGTTCTAAGGAAAGGTCTACCAAGAATAATAGGACATGAAAGATTGCTATCTATATCAAGAACGATAAAATCTATGGGCACATAATTCCTATTTGCAACAATATGAACATCATTAATCCTTCCCATAGGTTTCTTAATGGTGGAATCCGCAAGGTGCAAGTTTAAAGAGCAATCATCAAATTCATGGAAACCTAGCACATCACATAAAGTTTTCAGAATTGTGGAAACACTAGCACCCAAATCACACAAAGCATAGCATTCCTGATCTTTATTTTTTATTTTTATAGTAGGTTCCCACTCATCATAAAGTTTTCTAGGTATAGAAACTTCCATTTCATGTTTTTCTTCATAAGATTGCATCAAAGCATCAACAATATGTTTGGTAAAAGCTTTATTTTGACTATAAGCATGAGGAGAATTCAACACGGATTGCAACAAGGAAATACATTCTATTAAAGAACAATTATCATAATTAAATTCCTTGAAATCCATAATAGCGGGTTCATTGCTATGTAAAGTTTTGATCTCTCCAATCCCACTTTTACCAAATTTAGCATCAAGATCTAAAAACTCCGAATCATTGGGACGCCTTTTAACTAAAGTTGACTCATCTCCAGCCCCATTATTATGAAGATTCATATTGCAAAACGAAGATTTAATAGGGGACACATCAATAACTTTTAGATCTTCATCATTATCTTCATGGAAACTAGAAGAACACGCTCTTACAAAGCAATCTTTATTAGCATGCATCCTAGTGGTTCTTTCTTTGCACTCGTCAATGGAAATTCTCATGGCTTTGAGAGACTCATTGATATCATTCTTAGGTGGAATAGATCTAAGTTTCAAAGAATCAACATCAAGAGAAAGTCTATCAACGTTCCTAGCCAATTCATCAACTTTAAGCAATTTTTCTTCAAGCAAAGCATTGAAATTCTTTTGAGAGATCATAAATTCTGTAACACTATTCTCAAAATCAGAGGGAATCTTATTAAAATTTCCATAAGATTTGTTGTAGGAATTACCATAATTATTAGAGGAATTACTAGGAAACGCCCTAGAATTAAAGTTTCCTCTATACACGTTGTTACCAAAATTATTCCTACCAACAAAATTCACATCCATAGATTCATTATTATTCTCAATCAAAGTAGACAAAGGCATATCATTGGGATCAATAGGAGCACTCTTAGTAGCAAATAATTTCGTAAGTTTATCCATCTTTCTACTCAAAACATTAATCTCTTCTATCGCATGAACCTTTTTACTAGTAGATCTTTCGGTGTGCCATTGAGAATAATTAACCATAATGTTATCAAGGAGTTTAGTAGCTTCTCCTAAAGTGATTTCCATAAAAGTGCCTCCCGCGGCCGAATCTAAAAGATTTCTATAAGAAAAATTCAATCCGGTATAAAAATTTTGTATGATCATCCATAAATTCAAACCATGTGTAGGGCAATTACGAATCATTAATTTCATTCTTTCCCAAGATTGGGCAACATGCTCATGATCAAGTTGTTTAAAATTCATAATTTGTTTCTAAGAGAGGTGATCTTAGCGGGAGGAAAATACTTAGAGATAAAAGCATCTTTGCACTTATTCCATGAATCAATGCTATTTTTAGGCAAAGACAAAAACCAAGTTTTAGCACGATCTCTAAGTGAAAATGTAAATAACTTCAATTTAACAATACCATTATCTGTATCTTTCTTCTTTTCCATATCACATGAATCAACAAAGTTGTTTAGAAGAGTAGCATCATCTTCCTAGGAAGGCCGGAGAACTGATCTTTCATAACAAGATTCAACAAAGCAGCATTGATTTCACAAGATTCACCATCATTAAGAGGAGCAATCGGAGTTCTAAGGAGATCATTATTGTTGGTATTGGAAAAGTCACACAATTTGGTATTATCTTGAGCCATCGTGACAAGCAATCCAACACACAAGCACACAAAAGGCAAGCGAAAGAGAAAGGAGAATGGGAAAGAGAGGGCGAATAAAATGGCAAGGGTGAAGTGGGGGAGAGGAAAAAGAGAGGCAAATGGAAAATAATGTAATGCGAGGAAGATGAGTTTGTGATGGGTACTTGGTATGTCTTGACTTGAGCGAAGACCTCGCCGGCAATGACGCCAGAAATCCTTCTTGCTACCTCTTGAGCACTGCGTTGGTTTTCCCTTGAAGACGAAAGGGTGATGCAGCAAAGTAGCGTAAGTATTTCCCTCAGTTTTTGAGAACCAAGGTATCAATCCAGTAGGAGGCTCCTCAAAAGTCCCACGCACCTACACAAACAAACAAGAACCTTGTAACCAACGCGATAAAGGGGTTGTCAATCCCTTCACGGTAACTTGCGAAAGTAAGATCTGATAGAGATAATAAGATAAGATAAATATTTTTGTTTTTTTATGATATAGATTGGAAAATAAAAGATGCAAATAAAAGTAGATAGAAAACTTATATGATAAAAGATAGACCCGGGGGCCATAGATTTCACTAGTGGCTTCTCTCAAGATAGCATAAGTATTACAATGGGTGAACAAATTACTGTCGAGCAATTGATAGAAAAGTGCATAGTTATGAGAATATCTAGGCATGATCATGTATATAGGCATCACGTACGCAACAAGTAGATCGAAACGATTCTGCATCTACTACTATTACTCCACACATCGACCGACTCCTGCCTGCATCTAGAGTATTAAGTTCATAAGAACAGAGTAACGCATTAAGAAAGATGACATGATGTAGAGGGATAAACTCATGCAATTGATATAAACCCCATCTTTTTATCCTCTATGGCAACAATACAATATGTGCCTTGCTGCCCCTGCTGTCACTGGGAAAGGACACCGCATGATTAAACCCAAAGCTAAGCACTTCTCCCGTTGCAAGAATGATCAATCTAGTAGGCCAAACCAAACTGATAATTCGAAGAGACTTGCAAAGATAGCCAATCACACATAAAAGAATTTAGAGGAGATTCAAATACTTCTCATCGATAAACTTGATCATAAACCCATAATTCATCGGATCTCGATAAACACACCGCAAAAAGAGTTGCATCGAATAGATCTCCAAGAAGATCGAGGAGAACTTTGTATTGAGATTCAAAGAGAGAGAAGAAGCCATCTAGCTAATAACTATGGACCCGAAGGTCTGTGGTAAACTACTCACAACTCATCGGAGAGGCCTTGGAGATGATGTAGAGGCCCTCTGTGGTCGATTCCCCCTCCGGCGGAGCGCCGACGAAGGCTCCAAGATGGGATCTCGCGGATACAGAAGGTTGTGGCGGTGGAAATAGTTTTTCATGGTGCTCCTGGATGTTTTCAGGGTACGCGGATATATATAGGAGGAAGAAGTAGGTCGGTTGAGCCACGAGGGGCCCACGAGGGTGGGGGGCGCGCCCACCCCCTTAGGGCACGCTGGGCACCCTCATGGCCACCTCGTTCGCTGCTTGACGTCCACTCCAAGTCTCCTGGAATGCGTTTTTTCCGAAAAGTTCGCTCCCGAAGGTTCTAATCCGTTTGGACTCCGTTTGATATTCCTTCTCTTCGAAACGCTAAAATAGGCAAAAAAACAGCAATTCGGGCTGGGCCTCGGTTAGTAGGTTAGTCCCAAAAATGATATAAAGTGTAAAGTAAAGCCCATAAACATCCAAAACGGGTAATATAATAGCATGGAACAATAAAAAAATATAGATACGTTGGAGACATATAACTTAGTTAATTTGATGAAGGAACGCTTTGAGGTAAACGCTACAGCTTTCTTCATATAAATGTGCCTCTATCAGCTGCCAAGTCTACTGGATATGATAGAATTAAATGTACTGTAGACTTTAGATAGCCTTATAGATATGTAGATCAAAACAAGTAGCCCCCAAGGGCCGACTTAAACTATCAAGATGAGCTGGGACTTCAAATAGCAGGGAGCAATTTTGCACCTGTAGCCCCCAAGGGCCGGCTTAATCAGCATGGATAAGCCGAGACTTCGAATATTAGTGATCAACTTTTACATCTGTAGCCCTTAAGGTCCGGCATGGATAAGCTGGGATTTATCACAATATTTGTCACTAAAATCCAAGTGCGTAGCCCCCATGAGTTGTCTATAGTCATAATAGTATAGCCCATAGAATTATCTTCAAAAAGAGCAATGTGCATTAGCCCCCAAGCGCCAAGTGAAATACTTGTATTGTGCTTGGGAATTTAAACAGAATGATTGTAATAGCGCCTGTCGTTTGCATACTGCAGGATGAATTCAATGCAAAAGAATCCCAAGTCGCCGACCTTCAGGAAAACACAAGTCTCAACAATCTAAAACTTCCAAGGCCAAATCAGAATTGACAACCGCCTTGGAAAGAGATGGAGAAGTTGAAAAAGGACTTCAAGGCTGACAGGACAAGCTGGGAATCTGAGAAAGCATCTCTATTGGAAAGAGCAGAAGAAGCGGAGGCGGCCCTTAAGCCGGTGGCTGAAGAGCTTTCCGGTTTAAAACATCAAATTAACACCATGATAGCCGCCATCTTTGGTAAGTAACATTATCTCAATCTGTCATCATAAATGCATCTGAATAATCAATCATCCGGCTTATCAATTTATTTGGTAGTTCAGGCTCCAGAATCACCCATCTTGGCTCAGACATGCGCATGAAGCTGAAAGCCGCCTATACTCTTATAGATCAATTGTATACTAGCGCGCAACGAGCTATCTCTGTGGCTTCTCATAAAAAAACAACCACCAACTCTCATCAAAGACACGCTGGAAAAGCTGTCTGTACTGCCTTAAAGGGTTGAGGATCTAAAGCGATCGGTTGCTAGAGCCGGTGCAATCACTGCGCTAACCCGATCCAAGGCGTGGCAAGCAGATCTGGATCCAGAAGATTTGGCCAATGGCTGCCCAAGTGTTAAAGAGGACGGGTCTCCCTTCAGTGTTGATGACTTTGTTGAAATAGCAAGGGAAATGCGCCCATTAGCAAGCAAGTTGGCTGAGGACATGGAATTGTCTCATTACCAGGCGGTTTATGATGCTGACAACAAGAAGGTGAAAGCGCCGATTCATGACGCCCAGGAGCTTATTCCGCCAATCTGTAAGCACACCTTTGCCCCTGATATTCACCCGTCAACACTTATTTACGACGGAGCTATGTTCAAAGCTTTGACTGGGATCAATTGGGCCACCTATGACTTCCAGTCAACGGGTGAAGAAGAAGGAGATGAACCGGTGCAAGATGACACAGAATCCTCTACCCACCAAGGTCAGGATCATTAATCCAAGGGCCGGCTTATCATCTGCCAGTTGGGATACTTTGTGCCTCAAAACACTTATTCTTTTGGGCCGTCGAGTGCCTTGTGGGAGACTGTTGGAAATATGCCCTAGAGGCAATAATAAAATGGTTATTATTATATTTCCTTGTTCATGATAATTGTCTATCATTCATGCTATAATTGTATTGACCGGAAACCGTAATACATGTGTGAATACATAGACCACAACATGTCCCTAGTGAGCCTCTAGTTGACTAGCTCGTTAATCAACAAATGGTCATGGTTTCCTGACTATGGACATTGTATGTCATTGATAACAGGATCACATCATTAGGAGAATGATGTGATGGACAAGACCCAATCCTAAGCATAACACAAGATCGTGTAGTTCATTTGCTAAAGCTTTTCTAATGTCAAGTATCATTTCCTTATACCATGAGATCGTTTAACTCCCGGATACCGTAGGAATGCTTTGGGTGTACCAAACGTCACAATGTAACCGGGTGGCTATAAAGGTGCACTATAGGTATCTCCGAAAGTGTCGGTTGGGTTGGCACGAATCGAGACTGGGATTTGTCACTCCGTATGACGGAGAGGTATCTCTGGGCCCACTCAGTAATGCATCATCATAATGAGCTCAATGTGACTAAGTAGTTGGTCACGGGATCATGCATTACGGAACGAGTAAAGTGGCTTGCCGATAACGAGATTGAACGAGGTACTGGGATACCAACGATCGAATCTCGGGCAAGTAACGTACCGATTGACAAAGGGAATTGTATACAGGAGTAGTTGAATCCTCGACATCGTGGTTCATCCGATGAGATCATCGTGGAACATGTGGGAGCCAACATGGGTATCCAGATCCCACTGTTGGTTATTCGCCAGAGAGCTGCCTCGGTCATGTCTGCATGATTCCTGAACCCGTAGGGTATACACACTTAAGGTTCGATGACGCTAGGGTTATAAGGAAGATTTGTATGTGATTACCGAATGTTGTTCAGAGTCCCGGATGAGATCCCGGACGTCACGAGGAGTTCCGGAATGGTTCGGAGGTGAAGATTTATATATGGGAAGTCATCAAACGGTCACCGGAAATATTCGGGGGTATACCGGTATTGTATCGGGACCACCGGAGGGGTTCCGGGGGTCCACCGGGAGGATCCACCTGCCCCGGAGGGCCTTATGGGCTGTAGGTGGAAGGGAACCAACCCCTAAGTGGGCTGGGCGCCATTCCCCCTAGGGCCCATGCGCCTAGGGTTGGGGGGGAACCCTAAAGGGGGCGCCCCCTTGCTTGGGGGGCAAGCCCCCTCCCCCTTGGCCGCCGCCCCCCTCTAGATCTCATCTAGAGGGGCCGGCCCCCTTCCCCCTTCTCCCTATAAATAGAGGGGTGGAAGGAGGGCTGCACCACCACATCCAAGGCGCAACCCCTCCCCTCCCCAACACCTCTACTCCTCCGCGTGAGCTTGGCGAAGCCCTACCAGAGAACTGCCACTCCATCACCACCACGCCGTCGTGCTGCTGCTGGAGCCTTCTTCCTCAACATCTCCCTCCTCCTTGCTGGATCAAGGCGTGGGAGATGTCACCGGGCTGCACGTATGTTGAACGCAGAGGTGCCGTTGTTCGGTGCTTAGATCGGAATCCACCGCGATATGAATCGCTACGGGTATGACTCCTTCATCCGCGTTCTTGTAATGCTTCCGTGTCGCGATCTTCAAGGGTATGAAGATGCACTCCCCTCTCTCTCGTTGCTAGTTTCTCCATAGATTGATCTTGGTGATGCGTAGAAATTTTTTAATTTCTGCAACGATCCCCAACAATAGGCTAGTTTGAAAACAATGATCTGCCATGCCATCGTGCATGTTGATTTGCATAACACTTTTGAACCGCCGTTCTGATGTTTGAAGATCTGACACTTATGCTTTATAATATCATCAGATTATGGAGACCATAGTTATCATATTTCCTGCACATAAGCATATAACATGTGCCCTGGCAGTTACCCCAAAGCGGGTCACAATGCCCCATATAAAATCCACTGGTGACCGTATCGTCCATAACCAGGGCCGGTTTATCAAAACCTCATATAATCATAACAAAATAAATATCATTGCTACCTCTTGAGCATGCGTTGGTTTTCCCTTGAAGAGGAAAGGGTGATGCAGCAAAGTAGCGTAAGTATTTCCCTCAGTTTTTGAGAACCAAGGTATCAATCTAGTAGGAGGCTACACGCAAATCCCTCGTACCTGCACAAACAAATAAGAACCTTGCAACCAACGCGATAAAGGGGTTGTCAATCCCTTCACGACCACTTGCAAAAGTGAGATCTGATAGAGATAATAAAATAAATATTTTTGGTATTTTTATGATATAGTTGGAAAGTAAAGATTGCAAAATAAAATAGATCGGAAACTTATATGCTGGAAACTAGACCCGGGGGCCATAGGTTTCACTAGTGGCTTCTCTCAAGATAGCATAAGTATTACGGTGGGTGAACAAATTACTGTCAAGCAATTGATAGAAAAGTGCATAGTTATGAGAATATCTAGGCATGATCATGTATATAGGCATCACGTCCGCGACGAGTAGATCGAAACGATTCTGCATCTACTACTATTACTCCACACATCAACTGCTATCCAGCATGCATCTAGAGTATTAAGTTCATAGGACAGAGTAACGCATTAGGCAAGATGACATGATGTAGAGGGATAAACTCAAGCAATATGATATAAACCCCATCTTTTTATCCTCGATGGCAACAATACAATACGTGCCTTGCTGCCCCTGCTGTCACTGGGAAAGCACACCGCAATATTGAACCCAAAGCTAAGCACTTCTCCCATTGCAAGAAAGATCAATCTAGTAGGGAAAACCAAACTGATAATTCGAAGAGACTTGCAAAGATAACAAATCATACATAAAAGAATTCAGAGGAGATTCAAACATTGTTCATAGATAATCTTGATCATAAACCCACAATTCATTGAATCTCGACAAACACACCGCAAAAAGAATTACATCGAATAGATCTCCAAGAAGATCGAGGAGAACTTTGTATTGAGATCCAAAGAGAGAGAAGAAGCCATCTAGCTAATAACTATGGACCCGAAGGTCTGTGGTAAACTACTCACACTTCATCGGAGAGGCTATGGTGTTGATGTAGAAGCCCTCCGTGATCTATTCCCCCTCCGGCGGAGCGCCGGAAAGGCCCCAAGATGGGATCTCGTGATACAGAAGGTTGCGGCGGTGGAAATAGGGTTTCATGGTGCTCTTGGATGTTTTCAGAGTATATGAGTATATATAGGCGAAGGAAGTCGGTCAGGGGAGCCATGATGGGACCACGAGGGTGGGGGGCGCGCCTACCCCCTGGGCGCGCCTCCTTGCCTCGTGGCCGCCTCGTTTCTTTCTTGACGTCCACTCCAAGTCTCCTGGATTGCATTTGTTCCAAAAATAACTCTCCCGAAGGTTTCATTCCGTTTGGACTCCGTTTGATATCCCTTTTCTGCGAAACACTGAAATAGGCAAAAAATAGCAGTTTTGGGCTGGGCCTCCGGTTAATAGGTTAGTCCCAAAAATAATATAAAAGTGGATAGTAAAGCCCATTAAACATCCAAAATAGATAATATAATAGCATGGAACAATCAAAAATCATAGATACGTTGGAGACGTATCAATCATACCTGTGATACTTATGCATATTGCCGGCTTACCATGCCACATGCAGTAAGGGTAACAGCCCAAAGACTTAGAGCACATCGCCCTGTGTAGTTTACTCATACCACTGACTTACAACACCATAAGCAGCAAAGGGTATCATCCCAGAACTTAAGAGTACAGAACTCCAAGCATATACTCATCATACACTGGCGACTTAACGTCCAAAGCTAGGCCGGGTTATCAAAACACCGGATATTATAAATATCAAGGCAACATGGCCCTAATCAATTTTCAACCAGAAAAACAAGGCATTCAAAGGTTGCCGAGCTGAATATCAAGTGCTATTCAAGGGCCACACAACCACTGAGTTACTCCTTAATTCAAACCTATAAGTCGGGCCTCACATGACCAATCGTCGTTTTAACTTTGAAAAGTTCAGGGTCTTTATAAGATTGACTCTCAAGAGTACGGCGAGTCATTCCAGGATTACCTGGTCGGAGTGGCAAGCATACAAAGGCAGGATAACCCAGATTTTTGGTGAATACACTTGGCGTCCAAGCCTATTACAAGGGATAACAAAGCTCTGTTCATTTAACAAGGAGCCCCCAAGTAATATTTCGATCCAAGCGTACAAGTCGGACCAGCAGGCTAGTCATAGCTATGCTCAATGAGCAAGAAGCCCCCAAGTAATTTGCAATCAAGGCGTACAAGCTGGATCAAAAGGGTAGTTATAGCTATGCTCAATGAGCAGTAAGCCCCCAAGTGACCTTATGAAGTGACAATAAAGACTTAGATTCTCAGAAATGAAACGATAGAGGCCCTGAATTATCAGGGATGCTGACTTTATTATACTAATCATAATATATACATTAGTAGAAGTATGTACATCACAAGAGCTGGTAGCTCAGGTGTAATAAGGCCGAAGATGAGCAATATTCCATGGCCGGCGGGTTCCTCCTCCGACGTGCGTGAATCCTTGTGGTCTCAAACATCGATAAGGTAGTATGACCCATTGTTTAGATTTTTGCTGACCACAAAGGGCCCTTCCCAAGGTGGGGATAACTTGTGCATGTCAGTTTGATCCTGGATGAGCCAGAGCACCAAATCTTCTTCTTGAAAGGTCCTGGTTTTAACCCGGCGACTGTGATAACGACGCAGATCTTGCTGGTAAATCGCCGAGCAAGTTGCCGCAAGGTCACGCTCCTCATCTAGAAGGTCAAGAGCATCCTAACGTGCTTTCTGTTGGAAATATGCCCTAGAGGCAATAATAAATTAGTTATTATTATATTTCCTTGTTCATGATAATTGTCTTTTATTCATGCTATAACTGTATTATCCGGAAATCGTAATACACGTGTGAATACATAGACCACAATATGTCCCTAGTGAGCCTCTAGTTGACTAGCTCGTTGTGATCAACAGATAGTCATGGTTTCCTGGCTATGGACATTGGATGTCGTTGATAACGGGATCACATCATTAGGAGAATGATGTGATGGACAAGACCCAATCCTAAGCCTAGCACTAAGATCGTGTAGTTCGTTTGCTAGAGCTTTTCCAATGTCAAGTATCTCTTCCTTAGACCATGAGATCGTGTAACTCCCGGATACCGTAGGAGTGCTTTGGGTGTATCAAACGTCACAACGTAACTGGGTGACTATAAAGGTGCACTACAGGTATCTCCGAAAGTGTCTGTTGGGTTGACACAGATCGAGACTGGGATTTGTCACTCTGTGTAAGCGGAGAGGTATCTCTGGGCCCACTCGGTAGGACATCATCATATGCGCAATGTGACAAAGGAGTTGATCACGGGATGATGTGTTACGGAACGAGTAAAGAGACTTGCCGGTAACGAGATTGAACAAGGTATAAGGATACCGACGATCGAATCTCGGGCAAGTACAATACCGCTAGACAAAGGGAATTGTATACGGGATTGATTAAGTCCTTGACATCGTGGTTCATCCGATGAGATCATCATGGAACATGTGGGAGCCATCATGGGTATCCAGATCCCGCTGTTGGTTATTGACCGGAGAACGTCTCGGTCATGTCTACATGCCTCCCGAACCCGTAGGGTCTACACACTTAAGGTTCGATGACGCTAGGGTTATAAAGGAAGTTTGTATGTGGTTACCGAATGTTGTTCGGAGTCCCGGATGAGATCCCGGACGTCACGAGGAGTTCTGGAATGGTCCGGAGGTAAAGATTTATATATGGGAAGTCCTCTTTTGGCCACTGGAAAATGTTCGGGATTTTTCGGTATTGTACCGGGAAGGTTCTAGAAGGTTCCGGAGTGGGGCCCACCTGCTTGGGGGGACCCACATGAACGTGGGTAGTGGGGGAAAGGCCCCACACCCCTGGTCAAGGCGCACCAAGATCCCCCCTTAGAAGGAATAGGATCATATCCCAAAGGGATAAGATCAAGATCCCTAAAAAGGGGGGATAGCAATCGGTGGGGAAGGAAATGATGGGATTTCTTTCCTCCCACCTTTGCCAACGCCCCAATGGACTTGGAGGGCAAGAAACCAGCCCCCTCCACCCCTATATATAGTGGGGAGGCGCATGGGAGCTTCACCCTTGCCCCTGGCGCAGCCCTCCCTCTCCCAAGTGCTCCTCCTCTCTCGCGGTGCTTGGCGAAGCCCTGCAGGATTGCCACGCTCCTCCACCACCACCACGCCATTGTGCTGCTGCTGGATGGAGTCTTCCTCAACCTCTCCCTCTCTCCTTGCTGGATCAAGGCTTGGGATACGTCACCGGGCTGTACGTGTGTTGAACGCGGAGGTGCCGTGCCTTCGGCACTTGGTCATCGGTGATTTGAATCACGACGAGTACGACTCCATCAACCCCGTTCACTTGAACGCTTCTGCTTAGCAATCTACAAGGGTATGTAGATGCACTCTCCTTTCTACTCGTTGCTGGTCTCTCCATAGATAGATCTTGGTGATACGTAGGAAAATTTTGAATTTCTGCTACGTTCCCCAACAGTGGCATCATGAGCTAGGTCTATTGCGTAGATTCTTTGCACGAGTAGAACACAAAGTAGTTGTGGGCGTTGATGTTGTTCAATATGCTTACCGTTACTAGTCCAATCTTGTTTCGACGGTATTGTGGGATGAAGCGGCCCGGACCGACCTTACACGTACTCTTACGTGAGACAGGTTCCACCGATTGACATGCACTTGGTGCATAAGGTGGCTAGCGGGTGCCAGTCTCTCCCACTTTAGTCGGAACGGATTCGATGAAAAGGGTCCTTATGAAGGGTAAATAGCAATTGGCATATCACGTTGTGGTTTTGCGTAGGTAAGAAACGTTCTTGCTAGAAACCCATAGCAGCCACGTAAAACATGCAACAACAATTAGAGGACGTCTAACTTGTTTTTGCAGGGTATGCTTTGTGATGTGATATGGCCAACAAGAATGTGATGAATGATATGTGATGTATGAGATTGATCATGTTCTTGTAATAGGATTCACGACTTGCATGTCGATGAATAAGACAACCGGCAGGAGCCATAGGAGTTGTCTTTATTTATTGTATGACCTGCGTGTCATTGAACAACGCCATGTAATTACTTTACTTTATTGCTAACCGGTAGCCATAGTAGTAGAAGTAATAAGTTGGCGAGACGACTTCATGGAGACACGATGATGGAGATCATGGTGTCATGCCGGTGACGATGATGATCATGGAGCCCCGAAGATGGAGATCAAAAGGAGCAAAATGATATTGGCCATATCATGTCACTATTTGATTGCATGTGATGTTTATCATGTTTATGCATCTTGTTTACTTAGGATGACGGTAGTAAATAAGATGATCCCTTACAAAAATTTCAAGAAGTGTTCTCCCCTAACTGTGCACCGTTGCTACAGTTCGTCGTTTCTAAGCACCACGTGATGATCGGGTGTGATGGATCCTTACGTTCACATACAACGGGTGTAAGACAGATTTACACAGCGAAAACACTTAGGGTTAACTTGACGAGCCTAGCATGTATAGACATGGCCTCGGAACACGGAGACCGAAAGGTCGAGCATGAGTCGTATAGTAGATACGATCAACATGAAGATGTTCACCGACGTTGGCTAGTCCGTCTCACGTGATGATCGGACACGGCCTAGTTGACTCGGATCATGTAATCACTTAGATGACCAGAGGGATGTCTATCTGAGTGGGAGTTCATGAGATGAACTTAATTATCTTGAACATAGTCAAAAGACCTTTTTAAAATTATGTCGTAGCTCGCGCTTTAGTTCTACTATTTAGTTATGTTCCTAGAGAAAATATAGTTTAAAGTTGACAGTAGCGATTATGCAATCAGTAGAAAGCTTATGTCCTTAATGCACCGCTCAGTGTGCTGAACCCCAAACGTCGTTTGTGGATGTTATGAACATCAGACATACACGTTTTGATAACTACGTGATAGTTCAGTGAAACGGTTTAGAGTTGAGGCACCAAAGACGTTTTTCGAAATGTCGCGGAACATATGAGATGTTTTGAGGGCTGAAATTGAGATTTCAGGCTCGTGCCCACGTCAAGAGGTATAAGACCTCCGACGATTTTCTTAACCTGCAAACTAATGGAGAAAAGCTCAATTGTTGTGCTTGTGCTCAGATTGTCTGAGTACAACAATCACTTGAATCGAGTGGGAGTTGATCTTCCAGATGAGATAGTGATGTTTCTCCAAAAGTCATTGCCACCAAGCTACTAGAGCTTCGTGATGAACTATAACATATCAGGGATAGATATGATGATCCTTGAGGTATTCGTGATGTTTGATACCGCGAAAGTAGAAATCAAGAAGGAGCATCAATTGTTGATGGTTGGTGAAACCACTAGTTTCAAGAAGGGCAAGGGCAAGAAGGGATACTTCATGAAACAGCAAATCAGCTGCTGCTCTAATAAAGAAACCCAAGGTTGAACCCAAACCCGAGACTAAGTGCTTCTGTAATAAGGGGAACAGCCACTGGAGCAGCATTACCCTAGATACTTGGTAGATGAGAAGGCTGGCAAGGTCGATAGAAGTATATTGGATATACATTATGTTAATGTGTACTTCACTAGCACTCCTAGTAGCACCAGGGTGTTGGATACCGGTTCGGTTGCTAAGTGTTAGTAACTCGAAATAAAAGCTACGGAATAAACGGAGACTAGCTAAAGGTGAGCTGACGATATGTGTTGGAAGTGTTTCCAAGGTTGATGTGATCAAGCATCGCACGCTCCCTCTACCATCGAGATTTGGTGTTTGCATTGAGCATAGACATGATTGGATTATGTCTATCGCAATACGGTTATTCATTTAAGGAGAATAATGGTTACTCTATTTATTTGAATAATACCTTCAATGGTCTTGCACCTAAAGGAATGGTTTATTGAATCTCGATTGTAGTGATACACATTTTCATGCCAAAAGGTATAAGATAGTAATGATAGTACCACTTACTTGTGGCACTGCCATATAAGTCATATTGGTGTAAAACGCATGAAGAAGCTCCATATTGATGGATCTTTGGACTCACTCGTTTTTGAAAGGATTGAGACATGCGAACCATGTTTGTTGGTAGATATGCATGAAGAAACTCCATGCGAATGGACCATTTGAACTCACTTGATTTTGAATCACTTGAGACATGCAAATCATACCACATGGGCAAGATGACTGAAAGCCTCGGTTTCAGTAAAATGGAACCAGAAAGCAACTTGTTGGAAGTAATACATTTTGATGTGTGCAGTTCAATGAGTGCTGAGGCATGTAGTGGATATCGTTATGTTCTTACTTCACAGATGATTTGAGTAGATGCTGAGAATATTTACTTGATGAAACACAAGTCTGAATTATTGAATGGTTCAAGTAATTTCAGTGTGAAGTAGAAAATCATTGTGACAAGAGGATAAAATGTCTATGATATGATCATAGAGATGAATATCTGAGTTACGAGTTTTGGCACGCAATTAAGACATTGTGGAAATTGTTTCACAATAAATACCACCTGGAACACCATAGTGTGATGGTGTGTCCGAACATCATTGTTGCACCCTATTGGATATGGTGCGTACCATGATGTCTCTTATCGAATTACCACTATCGTTCATGGGTTAGGCATTAGAGACAACCGCACTCACTTTAATAGGGCACCACGTAATTCTGTTGAGATGACACCGTATGAACTATGGTTTAGAGAAACCTAAGTTGTTGTTTCTTAAAAGTTTGGGGCTGCGACGCTTATGTGAAAAAGTTTTAGGTTGATAAGCTCGAACCCAAAGCGGATAAAATGCATCTTCATAGGACACCCAAAACAGTTGGGTATACCTCCTAATTCAGATCCGAAAGCAATAGGGATTGTTTCTTGAATCGGATCCTTTCTCGAGGAAAGGTTTCTCTCAAAAGAATTGAGTGGGAGGATGGTGGAGACTTGATGAGGTTATTGAAACCGTCACTTCAACAAGTGTGTATCAGGGCACAGGAAGTTGTTCCCGTGGCAATTGAAGTAGAAGCTTATGATAGTGATCATGAAGTTTCGGATCAAGTCACTGCCGTACCTCGTAGGGTGACAAGGATACGTACTACTTCAGAGTGGCACAGTAATCCTGTCTTGAAGGTCATGTTGCTAGACAACAATGAACCTATGAGCTATGGAGAAGTGGAGGTGGGCCCAAATTCCGACAAATGGTTAGAAGCCATGAAATCCGAGATAGGATCCATGTATCAGAACAAAGCATGGACTTTGGTGGACTTGCCCAAAGATCGGCAAGACATTGAGATAAATGGATCTTTAAGAAGAAGACGGACGTGGATGGTAATGTCACCATCTAGCTCGACTTGTGGCGAAGAGTTTTTCACAAGTTCAAGGAGTTGAATGCGATGAGATTTTCTCATCCGTAGCGATGCTTAAGTCCGTCGGAATCATCTTAGCATTAGCTGCATTTATGAAATCTGGCAGATGGATGTCAAGACAAGTTTCCTTACCAGTTTTTGTAAGGAAAGGTTGTATGTGATACAATCAGAAAAGTTTTGTCAATCCTAAGGATGCTAAAAGGTATGCTAGCTCCAGCGATCCTTCTAAGGACTGGAGTAAGCATCTCGGAGTTGGAATGTACACTTTGATGAGATGATCAAAGATTTTGGGTTTGTACAAAGTTTATGAGAAACTTGTATTTCCAAAGAAGTGAGTGGGAGCACTATAGAATTTCTGATGAGTATATGTTGTTGACATATTGATGATCAGAAATGATGTAGAATTTCTAGAAAGCATATAGGGTTATTTGAAAACTGTTTTTCAATGGAAAACCTGGATTAGGCTACTTGAACAATAAGCATCAAGATCTATAAGATAGATCAAAATGCTTAATAGTACTTTTAAATGAGCACATACCTTGACATAATCTTGAAGGTGTTCAAGATGGATCAGTCAACGAAGGAGTTCTTGCCTGAGTTGTAAGGTATGAAGTTAAGACTTAAAGCTCGACCACGGCAGAAGAAAGAGGAAGGACGAAGGTCGTCCCCTATGCTTTTATCATAGGCTCTCTACAGTATGCTATGCTGTGTACCGCACCTGAAGTGTGCCTTGCCATGAGTCAGTCAAGGGGTACAAGAGTGATCCAAGAATGGATCACAGGACAGCGGTCAAAGTTATCCTTAGTAACTAGTGGACTAAGGAATTTTCTCGATTGTGGAGGTGATAAAGAGTTCGACGTAAAGAGTTACGTCGATGCAAGCTTAACACCTATCCGGATATCTCTGAGTAGAGATACCGGATACGTATAATGGAGCAACTTTTAATATAGCTCCAAGTAGAACAGTTATTTGGAATAGCTCCAAATAGAGCGTGGTAGCTACATCTAGGAGATGACATAGAGATTTGTAAAGCACACACGGATCTAAAAGGTTCAGACCCGTTGACTATAACCTCTCTCACAAGCATAACATGATCAAACCCAGAACTCATCGAGTGTTAATCACATGGTAAATGTGAACTAGATTATTGACTCTAGTAAACTCTTTGGGTGTTAGTCACATGGGGATGTGACCTTGAGTGTTAATCACATATCGATGTGAACTAGATTATTGACTCTAGTGCAAGTGGGAGACTGTTGGAAATATGCCCTAGAGGCAATAATAAATTAGTTATTATTATATTTCCTTGTTCATGATAATTGTCTTTTATTCATGCTATAACTGTATTATCCGGAAATCGTAATACACGTGTGAATACATAGACCACAATATGTCCCTAGTGAGCCTCTAGTTGACTAGCTCGTTGTGATCAACAGATAGTCATGGTTTCCTGGCTATGGACATTGGATGTCGTTGATAACGGGATCACATCATTAGGAGAATGATGTGATGGACAAGACCCAATCCTAAGCCTAGCACTAAGATCGTGTAGTTCGTTTGCTAGAGCTTTTCCAATGTCAAGTATCTCTTCCTTAGACCATGAGATCAAGTAACTCCCGGATACCGTAGGAGTGCTTTGGGTGTATCAAATGTCACAACGTAACTGGGTGACTATAAAGGTGCACTACAGGTATCTCCGAAAGTGTCTGTTGGGTTGACACAGATCGAGACTGGGATTTGTCACTCCGTGTAAGCGGAGAGGTATCTCTGGGCCCACTCGGTAGGACATCATCATATGCGCAATGTGACCAAGGAGTTGATCACGGGATGATGTGTTACGGAACGAGTAAAGAGACTTGCCGGTAACGAGATTGAACAAGGTATAAGGATACCGACGATCGAATCTCGGGCAAGTACAATACCGCTAGACAAAGGGAATTGTATACGGGATTGATTAAGTCCTTGACATCGTGGTTCATCCGATGAGATCATCATGGAACATGTGGGAGCCATCATGGGTATCCAGATCCCGCTGTTGGTTATTGACCGGAGAACGTCTCGGTCATGTCTACATGCCTCCCGAACCCATAGGGTCTACACACTTAAGGTTCGATGACGCTAGGGTTATAAAGGAAGTTTGTATGTGGTTACCGAATGTTGTTCGGAGTCCCGGATGAGATCCCGGACGTCACGAGGAGTTCCGGAATGGTCCGGAGGTAAAGATTTATATATGGGAAGTCCTATTTTGGCCACTGGAAAATGTTCGGGATTTTTCGGTATTGTACCGGGAAGGTTCTAGAAGGTTCCGGAGTGGGGCCCACCTGCTTGGGGGGACCCACATGAACGTGGGTAGTGGGGGAAAGGCCCCACACCACTGGTCAAGGCGCACCAAGATCCCCCCTTAGAAGGAATAAGATCATATCCCAAAGGGATAAGATCAAGATCCCTAAAAAGGGGGGATAGCAATCGGTGGGGAAGGAAATGATGGGATTTCTTTCCTCCCACCTTTGCCAACGCCCCAATGGACTTGGAGGGAAAGAAACCAGCCCCCTCCACCCCTATATATAGTGGGGAGGCGCATGGGAGCTTCACCCTTGCCCCTGGCGCAGCCCTCCCTCTCCCAAGTGCTCCTCCTCTCTCGCGGTGCTTGGCGAAGCCCTGCAGGATTGCCACGCTCCTCCACCACCACCACGCCGTTGTGCTGCTGCTGGATGGAGTCTTCCTCAACCTCTCCCTCTCTCCTTGCTGGATCAAGGCTTGGGAGACGTCACCGGGCTGTACGTGTGTTGAACGCGGAGGTGCCGTGCGTTCGGCACTTGGTCATCGGTGATTTGAATCACGACGAGTACGACTCCATCAACCCCGTTCACTTGAACGCTTCCGCTTAGCGATCTACAAGGGTATGTAGATGCACTCTCCTTTCTACTCATTGCTGGTCTCTCCATAGATAGATCTTGGTGATACGTAGGAAAATTTTGAATTTCTGCTACGTTCCCCAACACTTTCTCATTATCAGCTTCAACATAAGCCGCCACACGGGGCGCGTCGTGATGTATGTCACTAGGGAGAATCACCTCTGCTCTGTAAACCATGAAGAAAGGCGTGTAACCCGTAGATCTGTTGGGGTGGTATTGATACTCCAAAGCACTAAGGGTAATTCTTCCACCCAACAACCCGGCATCCTCCGCAAAGGGACCATAAGCCGGGGTTTGATAGCTTTCAAGATTTCTTGATTGGCTCTTTCAGCTTGACCATTAGATTGGCGGTGAGCCACAACCGACACATCAAGCCGGATATGCTCTTGTTGATAGAATTCTTTCATTGCACCCATAGACAGATTTGTACCATTATCAGTAATGATACTATGAGTATATCCAAAACGAAAGATCACCTTTTTAATGAATTGAACCGTCGTTGCTGCATCACATTTGCTAACCGGCTCAGCTTCAACCCACTTTGTAAACTTGCCAACAACCACCAGAAGGTGAGTCTTTTTGTCCTTGGACCTCTTAAAAGGCCCAACCATATCCATCCCCCAAACTGCAAATGGCCAAGTAATTGGAATCATCCTCAATTCTTGAGCCGGCACATGAGCTCGTCTTGAAAATTTCTTACAGCCATCACATTCACTGACCAAATCTTCTGCATCAGCATGAGCCGTCAGCCAATAAAATCCATGACGACAAGCCTTGGCAACGAGGGATTTAGAGCCGGCATGATGACCGCAATCTTCTTCATGAATCTCCCTTAGAATTTCATGGCCCTCCTCAAGAGAGATGCATCGCTGAAACACCCCTGTAACACTGCATCAATGTAGCTCACCATTGACAATAGTCATTAACTTAGACCTCTAGGTTATTTGCCTGGCCAAAGTTTCATCATCAGGTAACTCACCCCGAGTCATCTAAGCCAAATATGGAACAGTCCAATTAGGAATAACTAGAGAGCCGCCACCAATTGTGCCTCCGGTTCAGGAATTGCAAGATCCTCCTCGTAGGTAATTTAACTGACGGACTATGCAAAATATCGAGGAGAACAATAGGGGGCACCGGCTTATGCTGAGATCCCAGCCGGCTTAAAGCATCAGTAGCCTCATTTTTCCTGTGATCAACATGCTCCACTTGATAACCCTTAAAATGACTAGCAATTGTATCAACTTCTCGGTGATAAGCTGCCATGAGTGGATCCTTAGAATCCCAAGTTCCTGAAACTTGCTGAGCCACTAAGTCTGAGTCGCCAAAACACCTCACCCGGCTTAGATTCATCTCTTTAGCCATCCGAATACCATGGAGCAAGGCTTCATACTCAGCTGCATTGTTAGTACAAGGGAACATCAATCTCAAAACATAACAAAATTTATCACGTGGTGGGAAGTCAAAATAACTCCAGCCCCCAAGCCTTCCAATTGCCTGGATCCATCAAAGTGAATAGTCCAATATGTGCTATCTGGCTTTTCCTCAGGCATCTACAGCTCTATCCAATCATTGATGAAATCCACAAGTGCTTGAGACTTGATAGCCGTCCTAGGCACATACTTCAAACCATGAGGTCCAAGCTCAATAGCCCACTTGGCTACCCGACCTGTGGCTTCTCTGTTTTGAATAATATCCCCCAAGGGAGCAGAGCTAACCATAGTGATGGGATGACCAAGGAAATATTGTTTCAACTTACGGCTAGCCATGAACACGCCATAAACCAATTTCTGCCAATGTGGATATCTCTGCTTAGACTCAATGAGTACCTCACTGACATAATAAACTGGCCTTTGAACTGGGTATTCCTTGCCTGACTCATTCCTTTCCACCACAACTGCCACACTGACAACTTTGTTGGTTGCAGCCACATATAAAAGCAAGGGTTCCTTCTCAATAGGAGCTGCAAGAACTGGTGGTTCAGCCAGCTGTCTCTTAAGCGCCTCAAACGCCTCATTAGCAGCATCACTCCAGACAAAGTTATCTGTCTTCTTCATCATTTGATACAAAGGGATAGGCTTCTCTCCCAGGCGGCTTATAAACTGGCTCAAAGCCGCAATACTACTCGCCAAACACTGGACGTCATTGATACATGCCAGCTTAGCCAAGGAAGTGATAGCCTTGATTTTCTTCGGGTTAGCTTCAATGCCTCTCTCAGAAACCAGGAAGCCCAATAGTTTGCCTGCTAGCACGCCAAGACACACTTGGCTGGGTTAAACATCATTTTATATACCCGGAAATTGTCAAAGGTCTCTTTCAAATCATCTATCAAAGTCTCTTTCTTCCTGGATTTCACAACAATATCATCCACATAGGCGTGAACATTGCGTCCGATCTGGCCATGGAGGCAATGCTGAACACACCTTTGATAAGTCTCCTGGGAACTCTTGAGCCCGAAAGGCATAGACATATAGCAGAAGGATCCAAAGGGAGTGATGAAAGCTGTCTTCTCCTGGTCCTTAACTGCCATCTTGATCCGATGATAACCAGAATAAGCGTCCAGAAAGCTCAAACGCTCCCGCCGTAGCATCAATAATCTGATCAATATGAGGGAGAGCAAAAGGATCAGCCAGACATGCCTTATTAAGATCTGTATAATCCACACACATACACCAAGTGCCATTTTTCTTAAGCACCAGCACCGCGTTAGCCAACCACTCAGGATGAAAAACTTCAAAATGATGAATCCAGCAGCTAAGAGCCGGGCCACTTCTTCACCAATGGCCTTGCTCCTCTCTTCATTAAAACGACGAATGAATTGCTTGACTAGTTTAAAATTTGGATCAACATTAAGAGTGTGCTCAGTGAGTTCCCTCGGTACGCCTGGCATGTCAGAAGGTTTCCATGCAAAGATGTCCCGGTTCTCATGGATGAACTTGATGAGCGCGCTTTCCTATTTCGGATCCATATTAGCACTGATACTGAACTGCTTGGATGAGTCGCCAGGAACAAAATCAACAACTTAGTATCATCTGCTGATTTAAACTTCAGCAAAGGGTAATTCTCTGTAGTTGGCTTCTTCGAAGGTGTCATATCCATCGGGTCAAAATTATCTTCATAAAACTTTAACTCCTCAATGGCACAGGCCGACTCAGCATATGCAGCATCACCCTCTTAACAATCCAGAGCGATCTTCCTATCACTGTGCACCGTGATGGTGCCGTTATGACCCGACATTTTAAGCTGCAAATAAACAAAACAAGGTCGTGCCATAAATATGGCATAAGCCGCCCGCCCAAACAAAGTGTGATGCGGGCTTTTGACTTTGACCACCTCAAAGGTCAATTTCTCAGCTCTGGAATCATGTTCATCTCCAAAGGCCAGCTCCAGGGTTATCTTACCCACTGGATACGCCGACTTACCAGGCACCACCCCATGGAAAACAGTGGAAGACGTCTTAAGATCTTTGCCAGTCAAATTCATACGACAAAAAGTATCATAGTAAATGATATTGATACTACTGCCCCCATCCATGAGCACCTTTGTAAGCTTATATCCTCCTACCTGAGGAGCAACTACCAATGCCAATTGACCCAGATTGTCAACCCGGGGCGGGTGATCCACACGGCTCCATATGATAGGCTGCTCAGACCACCTCAAATATCGAGGCACCGCCGGCTCAACAGAATTCACCGCCCGCTTATGGATTTTCTGATCTCGTTTCTACAGACTTGTGGTGAACACATGATACTGACCACTATTCAGCTACTTTGGGTTGCTCTGATAACCGTACTGCTGCCGCTAATTGTAGGACCTTGAAGTATGTCTAGAGGGGGGGGGGTGATTATACTACTTGACCAATTAAAAACTTAACCTTTTCCCAATTTTAGAGTTTGGCAGATTTTAGCTATCTTAGGACAAGTCAAGCAATCATCACACAATTCAAGCAAGCATGCAAAGAGTATATAGGCAGCGGAAATTAAAGCATGCAACTTGCAAGAAAGTAAAGGGAAGGGTTTGGAGAATTCAAACGCAATTGGAGATACGGATGTTTTTGGCGTGGTTCCGATAGGTGGTGCTATCGTACATCCACGTTGATGGAGACTTCAACCCACGAAGGGTAACGGTTGCGCGAGTCCATGGAGGGCTCCACCCACGAAGGGTCCACGAAGAAGCAACCTTGTCTATCCCACCATGGCCGTCGCCCACGAAGGACTTGCCTCACTAGCGGTAGATCTTCACGAAGTAGGCGATCTCCTTGCCCTTACAAACTCCTTGGTTCAACTCCACAATCTTGTCGGAGGCTCCCAAGTGACACCTAGCCAATCTAGGAGACACCACTCTCCAAGTAGTAACAAATGGTGCGTTGATGATGAACTCCTTGCTCTTGTGCTTCAAATGATAGTCTCCCCAACACTCAACTCTCTCTCATAGGATTTGGATCTGGTGGAAAGAAGATTTGAGTGGAAAGCAACTTGGGGAAGGCTAGAGATCAAGATTCATATGGTAGGAATGGAATATCTTGGCCTCAACACATGAGTAGGTGGTTCTCTCTCAGAAATGGTAAGTTGGAAGTGTAGGTTTGTTCTGATGGCTCTCTCCACGAATGAAGAGGAGGTGGAGGGGTATATATAGCCTCCACACAAAAACTAACCGTTACACACAATTTACCAAACTCGGTGGGACCGATTCAACAGACTCGGTCGGACCGATTTAGTAAACCTAGTGACCGTTAGGATTTTCGGTGGGACTGACATGCAACTCGGTAGGACTGATTCGGTTAGGGTTAGGGCATAACGTAATCCCGGTAAGACCGATTACACAAACTCGATGGGACCGATTTTGGTAATAAGCTTTCCAGAGAGTTGGTCAGGTAAACTCGGTGGGACCGATTTGCTCTTTTCTGTGAGACCGAAATGTTACAAAAAGGAAACAGAGAATTTACATTGCAATCTCGATGGACCGATCGCTCACTTCGGTTAGACCGAAATGTTACGAAGGGAAATAGAGAGATTACAATCCCATCTTGGTGAGACCGAGATCCCTATCGGTAAGAGCGATTTGCCTAGGGTTTGTGGCAGTGGCTATGACATTGGAACTCGGTGGCGCCGGATAGAAAGAATCGGTGTGACCGATTTTGGCTTTAGGTTTAGGTCATTTGTGGATGTGAGAAAGTAGCTGAGGGTTTTGGAGCATATCACTAAGCACATGAAGCAAGAGGCTCATTAAGCAACACCTCATCCCTCCTTGATAGTATTGGCTTTTCCTATAGACTCAATGTGATCTTGGATCACTAAAATATAAAATGAAGAGTCTTGAGCTTTTGAGCTTGAGCCAATCCTTTGTCATTACTATTTTGAGGGATCCACTTTCATCATCCATGCCATGCCATTCATTGAGCTTTCCTGAAATAATAGTCTTGGAATAGCATTAGCTCAATGAGCTATATGTTGTTATGAATTACCAAAACCACCTAGGGATAGTTGCACTTTCACTAATTCCTTTGGCCAGATTGCTGATTAAAACCACCTTGATTGCCTTGGACCTGAAAACCAGAGTTTGAATCGCCACCTCCAAAACCAGGTCCATGAGAGCCGGATCATGAGCCGCCATGCGGGCCATGATTATTCTGGAAAAAATAGAGTTTCTATACTCCCTCATGATGAAGCAATCCTTCCACAGATGACTGGTTGACTTCTCCTGGGTTCCGTGCTTTGGGCAAGGCTGATTCATCATGGCCTCAAGGTTAAACTTCGACCCTCCAAACTGGGGCGCTGACATTTTCCCCTTACGACGCTGATTATTACTCTGAGTATTGGTGTTAGCCACAAAGTCTAAACTGCCGTCAGCCTTGCGCTTACCATTTCCACCTTGACTCACCATATTATGGTGTATTTTAGCATTGCCACTCTTTTTCCCTTTACCGACCTTCTCCTCATCAAACTCATGGTCTTTAGTACTATCAGAGTCGGCATATTTGATGAGAGCCGCCATGAGCTCCCCCATATCATTACAATTACATTTAAGCCGCCCCAATTTCTGCTTAAGGGGAAGAAAATGGCAATTCTTCTCCAACATCAGGACTGCTAAACCGGCGTTGATGCTGTTTGATGAATGTATAACGGCTGAGATCCGGCACACCCAATTGGTTGTCGACTCGCCCTCACCTTGGACGTAAGAGTCTAAATCCAGAATCGACATAGGCTGCTTGCATGTGTATATTTTTGGATAAAACACATTTTCAACTCCGCCATGATCTGATGGAGTTAGCGGGCAACCCTTTCAACCAAGTATGAGCCGGCCCGTCCAACATCATGGTGAAATACTTAGCACATGTAGCATCACTAACATCCAACATCTCCATGGCCATCTCATAGCTCTCAATCCAAGCCTCTGGGGGTTGATCCGCCGCTTAGTTAGGCCCCTTACAGGGGCCCTTGAAGTCCTTAGGCAAGCACTCGTTGCATAGAGCCGGTACTAAACATGGCACGCCCAAGGTTCTAGAGGTCACTCTTGCCTCCACAGACGCTGACAGATAAACCAGAGATTGCTGTTGATCCGCCAGCTCAGCCTCACGCCACGCTCTTCCCTGGTCCACCAAAGCCTGAGCATCATCACCAGCCTGCGGCGGGTCAGGCCTACAAGGCTGATTGTGGTGCCGCTCACTACTCGATACAGCCGACGAATAAATGTGTCTGCTATAACTCCGACTTGGGTGTGGGGTTGAACGAATCCGTTCATGACTGTATGAATAAGCCGCCTGTTGAGCCACAACCATCTGAAGAAGCTCCCTGGCTCACTGTATTTCCATTACGGCCGGTGACTCATCTTGAACAGGGAGAACTGCCAATCGAGTAGCCGCGGCTATCGTGTTATCCAGAGGATTAGAATAATTACCCGGGGGCGTCGAAACATGCTGAGGAGGGGTAAAATTCAAATGTGGGGTGTTTGCAGCATGTGGCTGAACCGGTGCCCCAGCAGTCGGAGCCTCAACGGCCCGATCCACAACAGGAGGGTTACTGGTTCCTGCCCCAGGCGTGTTAAAAAGGTTTCTCGCATCGTAAACCGGGGGTAAACGACTCACATGCCTTCTGTTAAAGACAATGCATTCCGGTCCAAGATCAAGCGAAATTTTTCTGCTTGAAGTCGTTCTGCCTCCCTCTCCAAGGCGGCTCTCTCGGTTCCCATCCGGGTGTTCTCAGCGTTTAGATCCTCCTTGGCTTGAGCTATCTTGTCGTGTAACTTTGCAACGTCCACATTATGTTGAGTTTGGTTCGCGGGGGTCACCTCCGCTGTCAGCAACATTGCCAGAGCCTCCAACAGTTCAGATAAAACTTGAGCCGGCGAGCGCATAGGGCCTCCTGGCTTGGCTGCCGTAGTAGTCGCTGAGCCAGAGATCATTGTTGTCGTAGTTGAAGAATTCTGCCCTGGTTGCGTGCCGACCATGAAGATTGTAACCTGGTTCGGTGGCTCATAGGGGTGCAGAATACTATTGCCCTCGGAACAACCCCCAAGCCTACCATCCTGCACTTGATACATGGAGTTGGTCTCGCCAGTTGAGGACTCATCGCCTGAATAGACGACCATCTCTCCACAGGACTCAAATCCTGCTTCTAGATCTACTCCTTGAGTAAAGCCAACAAAGACATGCTTCGGGGCGGCTTGAACCTTGGCGGGTAGCGCGCACTGAGCCGTCTCGACGATGTTGGCGCAGGTGTCCGACTCAGCTTCCGACTCACCAATCTTGCCGATGAAGACATGAACTCCGCCGAAGGGGACCGGTACCCGTACTCGATTGAGCCGGCCTCAGGGCCCTAGTGTAACACCCCGGATGTAACTTTCCATATTTGTAACTCCAACTCTTGCCATTTTCGGCTATGTGCTATGGTATTCCCTCCGTGGTTGGGTTTTGTCTTTCGTTTTGCATTTTGTTCATGTCATGCATCTCATATCATGTCATCATGTGCATCTCATTTGCATACGTATTCGTCTCATGCATCTGAGCATTTTCCCCGTTGTCCGTTTTGCAATTCGACACTCCCACATGCACTGGTGCACCCCTCTTGTCTCTTTTCATTTGCGGGTGTTAAAATGTTCTCGGAATGGACCGAGGCTTGCCAAGTGACCTTGGTACACCACCGGTAAACCACCTGTCAAGTTTCGTGCCAATTGGAGGTCGTTTGATACTCCAACGGTTAACCGGGTAACCGCGAAGGCCTCTTGTGTGTTGCAGCCCAACACCCCTTCAAAACAGCCCAAAAACCCATCTAATTCACTTCCATGCTCTCCGTCGTCGGATCACGATCGTGTGGGCGAAAACCGCACTCCATTTGGAGCCTCCTAGCTCCCTCTACCTATAAATATGTGCTCCCCCCAAAAATTTCGCAGATCAAACCCTAGCCTCGCTCCCTCTCCGCCGCCGGACACGTCCGGACGGAGTCGGATGCGTCCACCCCTCGCCGCCCGACGAACCACGCGCCGCCACTTGGCGCCGCAGCCGCCCACCGCCGCCGGCCCGCCCGAGCCCAGGTCGGGCCCCCGAAACCCGCGCCGCCTGGGTGCCCCGCCTCGCCGCCCGTCCACCGCGCCACCCGCGCCCGGCCGCCGCCTCGCCGCCGGTCCACCGCTCCGCCGCCGCCGGACGTCGCCGCCGCGCTCCGCCAGGCCGCCGCCCGCGCCTCCTCCTCGCCTCCCGAGGCGCTCCGCCGCCCCCGCGCCTCGTCCTCGCCGGATCCGGCCAGATCCGGCCGGCCCAGCTCCTCTCCGTCCATCTCCGGCGAGGAACTCTGGTGAACCTCGACCCTCGTGCCAGATCCAGTTTCTAGGGTTGACCCCGAAAATCCTCAGTCATTTTTCTGTCACATTATTTTGCCATATTCATCGCATCATAACTCCGTCATCGTAGCTCCGTTTCATGCGCATAATATATCAAAATGTTCATCAGGATGTGCTCTTCATTTTGTTCCATTGGGCCATGTTCATTTGAGGTCGTATAGATGCCTGAATCTCTAACGCAAGAGTGCTATATGATGTTAGTTTCTGATTCTTAACAGAATGTGTGCATTTGTCATTTTTGCTACATTTACTGTGTGCATATTATGGGCATGAGCTCTACATGTGTTTTGTACTATGCCATGCCATCTTTACAGAGGTGCTTGCCATGTAGTTTTGTGAGTTATGTGGTGACTAGAACAAGCATGCAAACTAGGCTTCGCGATGTTGCTGATTTCAGTCCCTGTTCTGCTGTTATTTTTATGCCATGTAAACTTGATGCTACAGAGAGATCCATGCATATTTTGAGATACTTCAGTAAGGATGTTTTGAACATATGGTTGTGTTCTATCCATTCATGCCCCTGTTTGCAATTATGGAGTAGTCTAGCATGTCATTTTCTCGCTCTACTTTTGCTATAAAATGTTTCCTGGCAGATTGTTTACATGATATTCAATTTTGCCAAGGTTGTTGTAGTTGATCCTTGCATGCTATGATCTTGTTCTTGCCATGTTTAGTTTCATAAACATGTATTATTGCTGGTGATATGCTTATATTGTCATGCAATGACTTGTGGTGAGTGAATCGAGCTCGCAAAGATGCCTTCGTAATGCTGTTAATGCCATGCTCTGTTTCCTGATTCTGTTAACGAAACTTGCTATGTTTACATGGGTGCAATCATATCTTCTGATCATTTTTGGCTCATGGTCAGTAAAGGACTTTTGTTCTATGCATTTAGTACTATCATGCCATGCCTTAAGTTTCTATGATATGTTCCTGTAGCATGATGTTTGCTTTCTCTAAACATTGCTTCCTGATGCTGTTTCTGCCATGTTAGTGAAGTCTGTGCTGCTGTTATCTTTTGCACTTTTGCCATGGTTGTTTGATCCTGTTAATGTGTGAATTAGCCGTAGCTCAGTGTACATCTTTTGTCAAGCATCTCTTGTAGATCACTGCCATGTGCTTTGTTGATATGTTGGGTTGCTGTAGCATAGTTTCTTGATGTATTCTAAGTGCTATCATGCTGTTAATCGCAGATTTGTGTCATTCTTGTTTTGCTTGCCATTTGCAAACCGTGCATCCGATTCCGGTGATCTTTATATTGATTTCAACTGAAATCATCTCATCTTTCCAGCGGCATACTTGGTTTGCCAAGTTGATGCCTTGTTCATCATTTCCCTTCCGGAGCACGCATACGCATTGCATATCATATCTCGCATATCATGTCATGTATTGCATCATGTTGCTTGTGCATTGCTCCATGTTTGATTGTGGTTCCATTGCTTGTGTTCTTGCTTTGGGTAGAGCCGGGAGACGAGTACGTGCGCGAGAAACCTGTTGAGTACGCTAACAAGGATCAAGCCTTCGACAACTCTGAGAACTTTGCAGGCAAGATGACCATACCCTCGATATCACTTCTATCTTTGCCTTGCTAGTTGCTCCCTCTATCGCTATGTTAGCTCTACCTACCACTGTTTATCATGCCTCCCATATTGCCATGTCAAGCCTCTAACCATCCTTTCCTAGCAAACCGTTGTTTGGCTATGTCACCGCTTTTGCTCAGTCCCTCTTATAGCGTTGCTAGTTGCAGGTGAAGATGAAGTTTGTTCCTTGTTGGAACATGGATACTTTGGGTTATCACAATATCTCTTGTTTAATTAATGCACCTATATACTTGGTAAAGGGTGGAAGGCTCTGCCTTATGCCTGGTGTTTTGTTCCACTCTTGCCGCCCTAGTTTCCGTCATACCGGTGTTATGTTCCTTGATTTTGCGTTCCTTACGCGGTTGGGTGATTTATGGGACCCCCTTGACAGTTCGCTTTGAATAAAACTCCTCCAGGAAGGCCCAACCTTGGTTTTACCATTTGCCACCTAAGCCTTTTTCCCTTGGGTTTTTGCAAGCCCGAGGGTCAACTTTATTTACCCCCCGGGCCAGTGCTCCTTCGGGTGCTGCTCCACCCTGGGCGATGTCCGGCGCCCCCTGGGCAACCAGGGTCTATGCCAACCCGACGTCTTGCCCATCCGGTGTGCCCTGAGAACGAGATATGTGCAGCTCCTATCGGGATTTGTCAGCACATTCGGGAGGCTTTGCTGGTCTAGTTTTACCATTGTCGAAATGTCTTGCGAATTGGGATTCCGAGACTGATCGAGTCTTCCCGGGAGAAGGTATATCCTTCGTTGACCGTGAGAGCTTATGATGGGCTAAGTTGGGACACCCCTGCAGGGTATTATCTTTCGAAAGCCGTGCCCGCGGTTATGAGGCAGATGGGAATTTGTTAATGTCCGGTTGTAGAGAACTTGACACTTGACTTAATTAAAATGCATCAACCGTGTGTGTAGCCGTGATGGTCTCTTCTTAGCGGAGTCCGGGAAGTGAACACAGTTTGAGTTATGTATGAACGTAAGTAGTTTCGAGATCACTTCTTGATCACTTCTAGTCTCTCGACCGATGCGTTGCTTCTCTTCTCGCTCTCACTTGCGTATGTTAGCCACCATATATGCTTAGTGCTTGCTGCAGCTCCACTATATTACCCCTTCTCCTACCTACAAGCTTAAATAGTCTTGATCTCGCGGGTGTGAGATTGCTGAGTCCCCGTGGGTCACAGATTCTACCAAAACAGATGCAGGTACCAAGGATACCAGCGCAAGTGGTGCAATCGAGCTCAAGTGGGAGTTTGACGAGGACCTTGGTCGTTACTATGTTTCGTTTCCTGATGACCAGTAGCGGAGCCCAGTCGGGACGATCGGGGATCTAGCATTTGGGGTTGTCTTCTTTTCATTTGAATTTGACCGTAGTCGGTCTATGAGTGTATTTTGGATGATGTATGATTTATTTATGTATTGTGTGAAGTGGCAATTGTAAGCCAAATCTCTTTATCCCATTCTTGTTCATTACATGGGATTGTGTGAAGATGACCCTTCTTGCGACAAAACCACCATGCGGTTATGCCTCTAAGTCGTGCTTCGACACGTGGGAGATATAGCCGCATCGTGGGCGTTACACCTAGCCCGCATCGTCGGTGTAGAGCTTGCCGCGAAGACTCTTAGTCATCCGTCCCATAATGTATCCATTGAGCCCTGCGAAGTTTCTCTTCAAGAACTCGAAACCACCGCGCGCCGGCCCCACGGTGGGCGCCAACTGTCGTGGAATTAACGCGGCAGATGCCCTAGCAAGAGGGCTTAGGTGTGGAGCCATCGCCGCTAGGTTAGATTGAAGGGGTTAAATGGGACAAAGGACACATAGAGTTTTTACCCAAGTTCAGCCCCTCTCAATGAGGTAAAAGCCTACTCCTGCTTTAGGTTGTATTGCTTGGGTTCGATTACCAGGGAGCGAATACGCTTGACCTAGTTCTCGACTTGTTGTTTCTTGCCCTAACCCACCGCCGGGTCACCCCTTTATATACAGAGGCTGATGCCTGGCGGCTTACAGAGTCCCCGCCGGCTCATACACAACGTGTCCGACTCGGTGACTAACTAAGCTTGCCTTACAATACAAGTTACACATATGGCGGTTTATCCTCTTGGGCCTCAAGTTGCCTCTGGGTCTTGGGCCTTCAATAGGCTCGCTTCATAACCCGCCTTCTTCATCCTTGAGTCGCCAATGGTATGACCCGACCCCCTGGGCGGGTCATACCTAATAATTATATCCCCAACAACCTAAATGAATCTACACAGAGATTATGTATTCGGAGAACCAAAAGACAAGGAAAAAAGGAGTAGACAAATACTGGAGTCCAAGGCAGGCAAAGAACCACCAGTAACAGCAGCATACTACCCAGAACGCTCCGGCTTGCAAAAAGAAACAACTGCAAATACAATGCACATCACACGGACAAGTGAAACAATAGTCAGCAACAAAGTACCAGTATAAGCAAAAAGACATACCAAGAGTGGAGTTAACAGGGCGCTTCCCCAGCCAAATCTCCTGCGTGCGTCGTGTCGATGAACCACCACCAGCTGACTCAAACAACAAAGAAGAAGATCCTACACAATGAAAGCAGCAAAACAATTAGTATACAGGAAAAATCGAACACAAACAACTGAAAGAACGAATCAAACCCCACGAGTGGAAAACAAAACAGGTTGCGCCGAAAGATCCACCACGCATACAGAAGCGGAAGACCGCACAAGATGGGCACACGCAGAGCCCAAAGCTCGTACTGAATGGCCACCTCGAGAAGACAGGAGAGACCGAGAAGCCAGAACAACCTTCGAAATCACAGACCAATCCGAGATGCCATCGGAAGCAGCAGCATGGGTGGACGACCACGACGGCCAACTACAACCCCCCGCGAGCTCTCCGGAACTATAGCCTGATCCAACACACCATCGGAGGTAGCAGCACAGGCCGGACGACCACGGCGGCCAACAACAACCCCCCACGAGCGAGAAGGTCGTCCTGGACGACACGGTCCATTACAAATGAAACTAGAAGCAACCATGGAATTATAGTATATGAGACACAGAAGGAGACCCGACGTGGTAATATAGCAACAAAGGAACCCTATTTATAGCCGCTCATCATAGAATGGTGCATAGACATCATGGCAAAAATGGCAGCAGTAAGCGGCGATGAACCCGGAAGGCGCGGGAACATCGGCACCGCCAAAGGAAGAATCGCAAGCTCTCGAACCGGAAGTAGCAGTGGCAAAGCAAACATCGGAAGAAGCAGCAATGCTGTCCCTGAAGATAGGACGACAGCGCCGAGACAAACGACGCCAATTAGGCCAATGGTAACTCAAGAAACAACGTTCGACAGATAAACTCCTGTGCTATGAATTCACACATCGTTGCTAGCCCACACAGCGCATAAAACGCTAGAGGAACCAAACAAGTACACACACACGTTCCAAAGAATTTGAATACAAACTTAGAGTCACCACGGGTTTGTACACTGCCACATCCCAAATTATTACACGTGCCACGAACCGGTTAAATGTAATGTCATTTTTCAACCAAGTGGCAAAACATAGAAGCAAATTCATCCCCAGATATAGGGGCTTGGGTATTTGGTGATATAAAAGTCCAACTTCAATACAAGATACAAACATGAAGATGTAAAACCTACGAAGGTGGCATGGCTGTGTATAGAGCAAACTCATCATATAGTGCAATATTTTCAGATTTCTACAACCGAAAGTGCATCATATCATCAAAGTTTAAAATCCTACCACCAAAAGTACATCATATCAAACAAAGTTCTTGATACGACAAATTAAAATGCACATAAATATAACATCGAACATAACACTCAATTTTCGTCCTCTCCATTGTCACTAGTCACATTGTGGACGCTGGCATCCTTATCATCATTGGATTCTTTTTCGACGTTTTCATGCGCCGAAGTCTCGATGCCACGACCTTCACCAGAAGCACCTTCATTGCCACCTCCCATGCCGCTCATTGCTGCGAAAGCCACCTCCCATGCCGCTCATGTTGCCACCAAAGCCACCTCCCATGCCATGCATGTTGCTACTGAAGCCACCCATGTTGCCACCAAAGCTACCGCCCATGCCACCAAAGCCACCATCCATATTACTATCGAAGCCACCTCCCGTGTTGCCACCAAATGCACCATTCATGGCACCTCCCATCATGTTCATGTAGCCGCCCATTCCTCCTCTCATTTCACTTCCCATGTTGCCACCAAATGCACCATTCATGGCACCTCTCGTCATGTTCATGTAGCCACCGGTGAAGGTAGAGGAGGAGTTCCTTGACCAGATGCGCTTGCCACGGCCACCAGCGGTAGCAAATCAGCCGACGCAGTCGCGACAGACTTTGCCTTTTTTCCTGCCTGAGATGGGTTTGTCGCTGAGTTGCGCCCCGTCACCTGCTTCACGCTTCCACCGTGGGGTTACCGGCCGCTTCTTCACTAGTGGGGCGCCCACGACGTTGACCAGCCGAGGTGGGGAAAAGCCGGGGCAGCGAGATGAGAGCGGCGGAGGCAGGATCGGAGAAGGTGGTTGCGCCGGCAGCGGCCATGGCGAGGTGGGTCAGACTGGTGGTAGCTGCAAAGGAGGCGACAGGGTCATGGGAGTCGGCCATGGCCCGAGCAGCGCATGGTGCGCAAAATCAAAATGAAGGTAGTTGGACAGTTGGAGTGCGACTAGACTTCAACATCACTTGGGAGGTGGAGATGCAAATTTGCATCTCTAAGTGTTGTATTTTACATCACTTGGAGGAGCTGATGTAATTTTTTTTGCATCTACATCATCTTTTGGAGCTGGGTTTTTGGGCCTCAGAGATGTATATTTTTTGCATCTACATCATCTATAGAAGATGCTCTTAGGGCATCTCCAAGGCTGCTGCAAAATTTCTCCTGCATTCACCTGCGGATTGGTCGGATGCTTGAGGCGGTCCTCCAATGTTGCCCGCATATGAGTCAAGTCGGGTTTCAATTAACTAGACAAAGTTCATGCAAACATGGCCGATTTTCATATAAACTAGAGCACATTTATTATAATTAAAACATTTCATATAAATCGGATGCAATTCACTATATTTTGGACAATTTTTAACTAAACCCTACTCTAAACCTAATCTGAATGATCGTCCGCCCATTCCCCATGTCCGGCCATGAGCCCCGAAAACTGAAGCTCCAGCTCTTGCCTCCGCCACCGCGGCCCAAGCGACTAATCGTTCAACAATGATCAATCCACCGAGCTTGGCTTCAATGGGAGGGAAGGAGTGGTGGCCTTCTTGGGATATGAGCGGCGGTGACCTACCATGCACTACTCTTCATCGCTGTAGGCGGCGCTCACAGACATGTTGGTTTCGTGGTCGTGGCGGCAGGGCGCGGCCTTAGCGGAGCTGGCAATATTGCCCTTGGCGTCGCTCTTGCCGAACACCTCATCCTCCGCCTCACGCCATCCTCCTGTAGGCACCCTGTAGTTCTACCTGCTAGAGGTGGTACCACCAGCGGTCGCGGCGGATGTCGCGGGCGGAGTGGTAGGAGTCAAGCAGTGCCTCCTGCTCTACCACATCCATGTCCTACATGATGTCCGTACCAGTGAAGAGTTGCTCCTCCGCGCGCTGGTGCTCGTCAAGGAGGCTGAGGTTATAGGCTTGGTCAGTCTGTGCCTATCGGAACTTGGCCTCCTGCTCCTCCCGTAGCATGTCCGTGTAGTGCGAACGGGCCTTACCGATGGTGAGGCCGACATGCACCTGCGAGGAGGGTGGCATCGAGTCATCCTTGGTCGCATCCTCCATTTGGATGTTGGCGACATCCATCTGCCTACCGGCCTGCCAGCTGGCAACAATGGCGGCCATCTCCTTCTTCTTCCCAGACAAGAGGTTGTCCCAAAGGGCTTTGGAGCCCGAGGAGGCCATGGCGGGCGTGATGCGGAGAGGGGAAAGGGACCGGAGGAGGATGAATATGGCTATGGCCGAGATGGAGTTTATATAGCAGGCGAATGGCAATGGGTCATGGTGGCGTGGGTTAAATGAGGGCAGCAGACGGACGGATGCAGGGCACTGGAGTAGATTCCTCGGCAACTGCATATCGTTAATGGAGGGCGACAGAACATCGGGGTGTCATTTGAATGCGGAGCAGTCGGGTGTACCTGAAGCGTCCCGGGTGATGCTCTCTTGACCGGCACGCTGCTTGAATGCCGACAACGGTGGAAGGTCACGTCAACTCTAGCCGGGCATGAATGCATCACTGATGCTCTAGAGCAGCACTGACTAATGACCCACAAGTACAGGGGATCCCAACGGTCTTAGAGGGTAGTATTTCACCCAAATTTATTAATTCGATACAAGGAGAGCCAAAGAATATTTATAAACCTTACCAATTGAGTTGTCAAAATCACACCTGAGAAGTTATTTCCTTGCAGCAAAATATTAGTAGCACAATAATATGATAGTTCTGATAGCAGTGATAACTTTAGCAATAGTAAAAGTAACAGTGACAATAACAGGTTTGTAGTAATAGGAACAGTAGCAGTAGGTAGTGATTCAAGCAAAAAATATATTATGAGAAAGCATCATGAGGTTCTTGATGAAGAAGGCTTGTTGATGACGACACCGATGATTTTCCCTCTCTGCAGCCCTGACCAGACTCCAGAGCATGCCTATCGACGAAGAACAGGAGGTGGCGGCAACTCCGTATCATAAAACGCAATAAAACTTTCTCTCTGATTTCCTTCTCGGGAATACGGTACTTATGGACTTGGAGGTTGGGCAGACGAAGGATCATAGGCCCCACAAGCTCGAATGGTGCACCCCCGAGCTTTTGGCTCCGTGGTCGCCCCCCTTCGGTAGTTCTTTGTGCCAATATGTTTTATATATTCCAAAACGGTTCTCCATAAAATTTCATCTGATTCTAAGAAAATTTTATTTCTGGACAAAAACAACACCAAGGTAGTTCTAATGAAAACACTGTCAGTCCGGTAAGTTTCATTCAAATCATGTAAATTAGAGTCCAAAACAAGAGCAAAGGTGATTGGAAAAGTTGATATGTTGGAGAAGTATTAACTCTCCCAAGCTTACTACATTACTTCTCCTAAAGTAATTTAGTTGACAAACTGAAAGTGACAAAGAAAAACTTTTACAGACTCTTTTTTTCTATTGCCGCATATAAGCTTAACTAGTAACAAAGTTTTCAGCAAAGAACATGAATTAACCACATAAATGATAACACTTACTAGCGACCAATAATAATATATCTCAAATGCCAACACTTTGTCAACATAACCATGATATAATATGATGGTATGGTATCTTGCTAGCCCTTTCTGAGTCTGCAAACTATAAATGCAGAGCACTTCCGAAGTTCAAGCAGTGACTAACATTGTAATTCAGGGTAGAAGAGATCCATTCATGCGCATACTCAACATTAATTAGACCCAATGCATGCTACACTAAGAATGACAATTGAGCTCTTATGATTGGTGCTTGAATGAGAAGGTGGCACTACTGCAGGATGGTCCAAATGCGACACATGAATCAGAGACCTTTCGACCAAACTGTGTGTGATGCATTGATTGCAAATGGTGTTATAATAAATCCCTCACCAATAAGACGAACTGTGTGCGATAGCGAAGACATGAAGCATGGTTCAGATCAGAGTTGCATGTGCGATATGTGGCATACAGTTGACCCATATGAACAGTTTGTGATAAGCCAAAAATAGAAACGGCCAGCCATATCAAGGTGTGTGCGATAGGTGGCTTACAATTCACTCGAATGAACTCTTTTGGTTAGGCAACACAATAGAAACGGATGGCCAGATCAAGATGTGTGCGATAGACGACATACAATTCACTCAGATGAACTGTTTGCGATGAGCCAAAACAACAGAAATGGTTCAACTTAACAAGATGTGTGGGATATCCGGCAAACAGGCAACTCAGATGAATGCTCCTCCTGAGGGGAGATAATTCTATTTGTCCACCCTCCTAGTAGTCGACCGCTCTGACCTTGCAGCCCTCCCATCACTGGACACCCCGTCCTTGACATCCACCCTCATTCTCCTCGCCGTGCTCTCTGCTCTGTTTTCCCATGGCGTCCAGCCCCCGCTTGGTCACCTCCTCCTTCCGCCTCTCCTGTGAGTGTCCGGTCGTCTCTGGGCTTGGTATCTCGTCGAGCTCTGAGGGGTCGGAGGCGCCGGCCCCTGCCCAGGCTCTGGCAACGGCCGTTGGCCCGGAGGCGCCGGGCTGGGTCCAGCCCCTGCCTTATAGGAAGGAGCTCTGGAGGCACCATCTTCGTTCGGCTGGTCCTGCGGCGCTTCAGGCCCCGCCGACACGCCAGCGGCGGGAGATCTCGCCGGAGATGGCCGGTCTGTGCTTCCGCTGCTTCGAAGATGGGCACTTTCACCGGGACTGTACCAACGACATGGTCTATTTCAGATGCGGCCACCCCGGCCACACCTCTAGGGACTGCAAGCGGCCGTGCAGCCCGTCCCCCAAGACGGACGTACGGCGTCAGGTCACGGCCAGGGTTGCCAGCAATTAGCAGGCTTTTTCTTGGAGGGCTGCTGGCGCCGTCGGAGGAGCCCGGATCCCCCTGCCGCCCTCGCCGCCGCCGGCCATTGTGGCTGCCCCTGAGGTCTAGCCATGCCTTTCTCTTCCCCTTTCGGTGGCTGCTGGGCGGGAGCAGCTCGGGTCTCAGGAGCTCTGTGTGGTTCGTCGGTCTAGCTCCATGGCCGACCTGGAGAGGCGTCTGTAGCATGTGATGGTGGCTTATGTTGGGGGTGCCCAGCATGATGTTTCATTGAAGTTTGTTCTCCAGGCACTCGCCGCCATGGTTGGCGTTGATCCTGAGTGGGTGTCAGTACACGGCTTCAGGGCGGAGGATTTCCTGGTGGTTTTCGCCAGGCAGGAGCATCACAAGTTCACAACAGAGTGGCGGATCGGCCGTTCATCGAGTTTCAGGGGATTCATCTCTACTTCAGGCCATGGAACATCAGGCTCAAGCGATGCATGCTGCGTTTTACTTCAAGGTCTCCCTAGTCCTAGAAGGCATGCCGCCGCATGCTTGGGAGCGTGGTGCGGGGAAGGATCTGCTAGGCTCTTCATGCCTGGTAGATACGGTGGCTCCCGAGACCAGCTCGGCGAGGGATTTGTCGATATTCAGGCTCTCTGCGTGGACGGCTGACCCGGAGTCCATCCCCTCTCTCAGGTGGCTCGCAATCCCGGAGCCGGGGCTGGTTTTGCCGCTCATGGAGCCAACCTTGCTCCAGTACGAGGTCTTGATTCACCTGGACAAGGTCTCGGATTACAGTAGCGTGGATGAGCCCCTGTTTCTTGGGGTTTCTTCAGACAACGGCCAGAGTGGTGTCCCGTCGGACGGGCGGATCATTGGTGGAGCGCCTGGGGGTGTCATCTCTGGTAGGCGGCCGTGGAGGTTTGGAGTCAGGGATGGTCATGGCAGAGGCGCTGGTTCCGGCATTGGCCCCGCTCACCACAGCGGCGAGCCGGTATCTGCGGCATGGTCTCCTGGGGTGAACTAGTGCATACCGCCCATGAAGGCAAGGACGTGGTGACGGCAGCGGGACCCACTATGTCTGTCAAAGAGAGGCTTTCGGTCAGGGTTTTGGCTTTTGACCGCTTGACCGGTCAGGTGGGGGTTGTGGATGGTTCTCGTCGGGCCTCGGGTTTGAACCAGCCAATCAATGGAAACGAAAACCACATCTTGGAGGAGGGGTCTACTTCGGCAGTTGCTGCAGGACGACAGCTGGCTTCTGGGGATCCCCACCAGGATGCACTTTTGCCTCTGGGGCAGGACATGCTGCTGTTGGCTGGGCATCGGGCTGTGGATCAGGCATGTGGGAAGGATTAGGATGTGGCCATGTCGGATGCGGCAATTGGTGAGATAATTCTACAAGGGGCCACGCTTCAGACCCCGACACAGGCGGTGGCTCGGATTGCACAACCACATATAGAGACAAACAAGGATGGACTTGCGCGAGTGGACGCGGATTTTGAGGTGGGTGGGAATCATGGCCCGTCTGTGGAGGCTGAGCGGGACCAGGAGGAGGCTCAAATCCCAGAGGTACGTGGGCCAGCGCTAAAAGGCAAGGAATATAGCGACAAATCGGGCGCCTCTATGGCTGTTGGTTCGCATGAATGCAGCATTGGGGAGCCCACCCACAGTGCATGAGCCATGCAGGATTCACCCTGCACTGGCTACCCAAGATGGAATGGAGCTTCAGGGTGGGTCGGCATCTCTGCCAGATGGTACAATTGACATGGTCACCTTAGGTGCAAATGCTGATGAGTTAGTGCTGGTAGTTGTCGGAGAGACTGACAATTAGGGAGGGATGGATACACAGCATGGGGAAGGAGAGGATATTGCTAGTTCAGGCATGACACCGCAGGAGGCAGTAGCTTACTCAATACTGAAGATGTTCTGCACCAATATCATCAAGAGGTTAGTGCCACCGCTGATCAAGGAAGTGCAGGCCTAATCACTACGGCCGGAGGCAGAGCCATTCACCCCGAGGCGCACGACCAGGGCGACAAAGTGGGCAAGCTCCACGGCCAATGCCAAAGCTACGCCGGCGGAAAACGTGCTACTCCACGCCCTGGGGTTGGTACCTGATGATATGGTGCCAGATGAGTCGGTGGTGATGGAGCTAAAGGACCTGTTCGACTCGCTGTTATGGGAGCAACATGAACATGTGATTGCCGCCATCTTCGGCAAGTCTCTGCCACGCCGCGAAGACCTTGCGGGTGATAGTGGGGTGGTGATCTCCGCGCATTAGGGACGTGTGCGATCGGTGTTGGAGACTATCCTTCATGCTCCATGGATTTAAACCCATCTATTTTATGTTGGAACGTGCGAGGGCTTAACAACCCTGCGAAAAGGAAGGCGGTCAGGGAGTTCATCGCTTTGGTGAAATGTAACACAATATGTCTACAGGAGACCAAAATGGATGTATTTGACTCGTATGTTGTTATGCAATGTATTGGCCAATCTTTTGATGGGTTTTCTTACCTCTCGGCGACTGAGACACGTGGTGGCATCCTACTCGTGTGGGATTCAACTGGGTTTACGGTGGATAACGTGGCCTTCGACACACATTGTTTAACCGGACTTGTGTGCAACAAAGACGAGCAACACTGGTGGATCTCTGTGGTGTCTGGCCCTCAAGGGGATGATGATAAGATTGAATTCCTAGAGGAACTCAAGAGGAGAAGAGGGGAATGCCATGGACAATGGATGCTCTTGGGTGACTTTAATATGATCCTTCGTGCTTCGGAGAAGAATAATGCCAATGTTAATCGGCATATTATGAACAATTTCAAGGCCTTTGTGGATGAGATGGAGCTCAAGGAGCTATATATGCACGGGAGGCGATTCACTTGGACTAACGAACGGGAATGTTCGACTCTAACAAAGATTGACAGGGTGCTTGTTTCGGTTGACTGGGACTTGGCAAACGCGGGTTGCTTACTGTGAGCACTTGCAACTGGCGTGTCGGACCATGCCCCGCTGCACTTGTGCACCAACGTGATCTGCAGTCCGAAACCCAGATTCCGATTTGATCTATATTGGACCAAGTTGGAGGGCTCTGAAGATGTTGTCCATCAGGCATGGGTATGTGATGAGGCTATTGTAGATCCCTTCAAGCATCTGGACGCTCTGCTCCGTAACACAGCTATAGCATTACAAGCGTGGGGAGATAAAAGACCAGGAATATTAAGCTCATGATGGCAGTTGCTAACTGCATTATCCTAAGGCTTGAAAAACAAGCCCAGGAGAGGTGACACCTCGGCGAGGAAGAACTTTGGCTGTGGTGCACTTTAAAGGTCACATTGCTTGGGCTTGCCTCTCTTGAGCGGACGATTGCTCGCCAACGATCTAGGTTGCGCTGGATCCATGAAGGGGATGCCAACACACAACTTTTCCAAGCTGTGGCGAATGGGAGAAGGGCAAAAAATTATATCACCCACATTAAGCAGAGATACACCATCATTATGGATCAAGCCAGAAAGGAGCAGATTTTCTCTGAAACTTATGTTAATCTGCGAGTTGGAGGAAACACACACTCGACTTGGATTATCTGGGTATGGAGACCCTAGATCTCCACGAGTTGGAGGACATCTTTTCAGAGGATGAAATTTGAAATGTAATTAAGGAGTTGTTGGCAGATCGAGCACCAGGGCCGGATGGTTTCATGGGGATTTTTTATCAAAAGGCTTGGCCGATCATCAAGCATGACATCATGGCAGCCTTTCTGAAGTTGTATGTGGGGGATGGACATGGTTTCGGCAAGCTTAACAAAGCCCTCATAACTCTAATCCCTAAACGGGCAGAAGCGGAGGAAGTCAAAGACTTTCGGCCTATAATCTTCAAACACGACTTTGCCAAGCTATTTGCCAAAGTGCTTGCTTGCTGCGCAAGGAGACGCATGACAGATATTGTCACTTGCAACCAGTCAGCTTTTATACAGGGAAGATGCCTACATGATAACTTTCTGTTAGCCCGGCAAGTGGCAAAGAGAATGCACTCTATGAAAATCCCGGTTTTTTTCTAAAGTTGGACATAACAAGGGCTTTTGACACTCTGTCCTGGCCCTTCTTGTTCCAGGTGCTACGGTAGAAAGGGTTTGGCGAGACCTGGATGTGATGGATTGCCATATTACTGCAGACTGCTAGCACCAAAGTTCTTGTGAATGGAGTCCCGGGTTTCAGTTTCATGCACGCATGTGGTTTGTGTCAGGGAGACCCGATCTCCTGCTCTTGTTTGTGATTGCGATGGAGGTGCTCTTGGCCATCTTCAGTAAGGCCGAGGAAGTGGGAGTGATCAGCTCGATTGGAGGGGTCTCGGCAACACAACGTTTATCCATCTATGCGGATGATGTTGCTCTGTTTATTAAACCCTCTGACCAGGATCTGTAGTTTGTGAGAGCAGCCCTACACAGCTTTAGTGATGCTTCTGGGCTCCGGGTTAACTACACGAAGTCGATGGCTGTCCTGATACATGCCCAAGTATTTGCACAGGAATTTGCCTATTGCACATTGTAGTCAAATGCATCTGGAGGAGCTGGGGCTTACGTAAGTGCAAATTTTTTGCGTGGCTGGCCATGCAGTATCGTGTGTGGACCTCCGACAGGCGTACTAGGGATGGTCTCCAGGACTCCACTTCAGGATGTTTTACATGCTTGCTAGAGTAGGACACCATGGAACAGTGCACTTACGCCCGAGAGGTGTGGTACCGTTTCTGCTCGGTGGTTCAAATCCCTATTCTCGTACCATCACATGACAGCACTTTGACGGCATGGTGGTTGGATGCGAGGGCAAGAGTATAGAGCTAGATGAGAAGGGCTTTTGATACGATAGTCATCGCCATCGCCTGGTCACTTTGGAAGCACCGCAATGCGTGCGTGTTTGGAAGAGTACACGATCAAATGGGTACAACGGATCTTGTAGCCCAAATCAGGGATGAGATGAATGATTGGAGCAGGGCAGGTGTGGGTAGATTACAATTTTTTGCGAGAGAGTAATCTAGTTGTTTCGTGGTGTTGTGTGGGTTACCGTGATGCTTGCATCATAGTAACCATTCTTGTAAATTTGCTTTGCTCCCTTCTATAAAAATTAAGTACGCCATTGGCGTACTCTCGAAAAAAACAATATGTATGTGATACCAGGCAAACAAGCCACTCAGATGAACTATTTGCAATGATAAAAAATAACACAAACAATTCAGTGTAACAAGATTATGTGATACCCGGCAAACAGGTCAGTAATCAGAATTGTGTGGTAACACGGATTAACAATAACACATATGATTCGTGCTAATAAGCACCTGATTCAGATTGCACAAATTAGTGTTCGTACTCATAGTTAATCAACCAAACAACATAATAGTGGCATTACATATCAGCAAGGTTCAGAAAACAACAAAATATGAACAACTACTCGTTAGCGTTGTTGCAGGGCTGGCGATAACCATGTCCTTGAACATCACATAGGCCCGACCATTCGCCTGCTCCTGCTCCATCACAACAGCTTTGGGCTCGGGGAAAATCCCGTGCACGGCCAAACATGTGCGTGATGCGGCCTTGACGGGCATGTTCCAAGCGGCCATAAACAGCAAACACATCAGTTGCGTGTGCTGCTAGAGCTCTAGCCGACCCTAAGGAGGCTGCCGCCCTTACCACGGCAAAATCCGCACGTGCCGCCAACTCCAAGTCAATGGCGGCCTCATCATTGCGTGCCGCCCAGGCCGTGGCCTCAACCACGTATTCCGCATACAGAATCGCGTGTGCCCCCAACAAATCACCAACTCTTCCGCACTTGCCGCCAAGGCTGACACACCCTCATTAGCGCGTACCGCTGCCGCCGCCATGGGATCCGGCGTGCGTATGAGTTGCGTCTCCCCCATGCCTTTCGCGATGGAGAGGGTGGTTCAAGTTTCTGAGGACATGTGTGATGTGGAGGATTTTGTGGAGGCGAGGATAGAGGGGAGAAGAAGGCCATATTTGGGGGTTGTGATAGGAAAGAGACAATAGAGAGCTAAGAGAGGATATTTATGGTGTCCCTAATCCTTGCAGATAGTTGCTACAGTTGTTTCATGAGCGATTATGTGTGTAGAAAAAACTTTGAAAATGCAAACGAGTTGTTTGCGATGGCTAGGATCATCACACATGATGCGTGGTGTGAGTACTCGTGTGTGATGATTTGTAAGCTACACATATATGTCCTTATGTTAACACGTGTGTGATAGCATGTGACAAGGCATACAATTGTTAGTCTTCCCACGCTCCAGCGAAGACTTCCCGTGCAAGGACCAACCGCAAGGGTAAATTGTAAAACTCTCAATCCCATGGCCACCTGCTAGCTATAAATAACCACAACAATGGGTGACGGTGTCGACTAACTATTGATCCCCTTGCTAGCTAGTTACCCACACATACCTACGTACTCCCAATGTCTGACGACAAGATGGAGTTGGGCGACGGCGGAATCGAGGCTGGCGGCGCGATGGTTGGCTTGGCAGTCGATGACCATGCCGCCACCTCTCTCGATGATAGCCAGATGAATCAGAAAACGCAGTATGAGCAAGCTGCCAGGTTAGCCAGGGTCATCCTGGAAGCGGACAGGGATCACCAGCGGGTGATACTACTAGCTCGGCGCAAAATGCGGCAGATGGTACAAGCGGTGGAGCAGGAACCAAGACGACACAAGGACAACTGCGGCAGTGGCGGCCGCCGCACGAGGCACATGCTTATGTCCTAGATGGAGGAGGGTGCGGCGACAGACGTTGTCGGGCATGCCTGGGGGCCATGCCGGTAGCCTTGGCAAGAGCCACATTGTCTCGTGTTGGACGTCGCTGAGGCACGCTTGGAGGTTGCGTTAGCCCTAGTGAGCATTGCGCTCGAGGTAGTACCAGCAATCACTGATGTCGAGGTTGCCCCAGCCTCGATCGATCAAGGTGTGTAGGTCATCGACTTGGTGGCCTCCGCTCCTCCTGAGCCCAAGATCGACACGCTGATGGATGATGGTAGCTGTGCATGTTGGGTCGGCTCAGGTGCATAGTAGCTCTTTTGTGTGCACGTGTTTTGTTCTATCCCTGTATAGCAAGCTAATGGTTTGTAAATTACTCATCAAACTAGGCACTGGACCAATTTGAACACACACACACACACATGCTTGATTGATTTGTTCATGCATGTCAAATATGTCAATTGTATGTGCTGGCCTATCTATATGGAAAATTAATATGCAAATGCCTTCGGGACATCAGTGTTGATCGACACGTCGAAAACATGGACATCCTCTACTCTATAGGGCGCGCACTTAAACTGAATGAAGTATGCACGATACTAATACTTTCCATGAAAATTTAAGAACTTGGCAAACAACATTTGAGCAACATATATATAGTGGTGACACTATTCGACAAAAGGCAGATCTAGGTAACATGGTACTTAACAATTCCGAACTTACAATTTGATAACCATATGGTCCATATCTACAAACTCAACATAGTAAAATCTAGCACATTTAAGAGGCAGAGGGCTGACAACCACAACTATCCATTGGAAGCAGCTTGATCACGGCGACTCGACATCTTGTCAATGAAAAGGAAGTACCCTCATGTGTGTTGGTAGAGCATGAGTAGAATAGTGTCTCCAATTTTCCAATGTGGATGCATTGCCATGGCAAGCGAGAACTTGTTAATTTGAATGCTTCCATTTCTGCGGGAAATGCAGTACTTTGCAATCACTTTGGCGTTATTAGAAGGCACAAATGTAATACGACCACGCCGGGAAATCGATTCAGGAATAGCTGTAGTGGGCAATTTTTATTGCAACAAAGAATAAAAACCACTTGTAACATATTGTTGAAGCTATATATAGTTTATGAACATCAACATAAAAATAAGACTTTGTACCAGCGTTTTGTGCACACAATTAGTTTTGTTCAATGTGCGCACCAGTGGTAGAATTAATCCTATCCAAAATCCAGCATTCATATGTTGTGCTATCTCTGTCAGATTATCAACAAATTTTATGACATGCTCCAAATCTTTCCAGTGAAATTTGGTACGCCGAGTAACATACAAATCATTAACTATGCATCCAACATATCATGCTTAAAAGGTGGAAAGATATTATTTACTCAGAACATGGCAGAGAATAGTGGGCATAAATTGGTAATTAGAATTTCTTATTGCCTAGGAACAAAGTCATAATATGAAATCACAATTGGTCTTTAAATAGTGATCAGTTAGTCAGAACAAATACCCCGATTTTGCTAAGTAATATGCCAACATGGAGAAAGTTGAAAGAACACTAACCTTGATCAGACCGTGATCGGCTGATGGCATTGGGGAAGTAAACATCCATGTTAATTAGACTAGGCTGTGGTGCATGCACTAGAATTTTATTGCTAGCTTTCAGTTCATAAAACTTAGAAATTTTTCTCCAAAGGTCTGCAACAAAATAGGACTGACCATCTTTATCAATTTTTACCCCAACTGTCATTGTAAATCCATGTTGCATTGTCAATATGACATCCATGGAGTCATCAACAAAGTAAAGGCCAAGATTTCCTTCTAGACGTGTTCTTGAAAAGTAAGGGATGTACTGCTTGAAATGATAATTAAGATCATTACATATATTGAAATAACAGACAACATGCAAATATGGGAGTAATTGACATAACAGAACAATATATAGCTGAAAGCAAAATGCAAAAATATATAATTAAAAAAATAATGTAACAAAGATTTCATGCAAATATGAGAGTAACTGAAACAACAAAGTAACTGAAAGAACAATACATCATTAATTTGCCTAATTTAGAAAAAAATCGTCTTCGACGTCTAGGCTGCATGTGGCACCGTACCTTTTATCCAAATGTAGCAATATACGGTATATGTTTATATATTTAGGCCATGCCAACCGTGGTAGGGTGAGATTAAACATATCGAGCGCTCCTTAAAGTCATATGGTATTGTGAGGTAGAACCACGTTTTTCACTAGCTAGGACCACACTGGCCTGATTTGTGCTCGCACTGTGGACACTTGCATGAAAACCCGCAAACCAACTAGAAGAGAAATGAATCCATGGCGATTTCCGCCGATTGATTAACAGGGATAGACGGACTGCAATAATAAATGAACGAATATCTTGCTAAATTAGTTACCTTATCCATGCGAAAAATCACCGGCCCAAGCCCGTGGAAAATCCCTTAGAAAACCTCAATCAACCAGAGTATAGAAAGTCAGTGCAAGTCGGTGCAGATAGGCGGCGACAAGCGGTAGGGGCAAAATCCTGTGCCGTTTGGACTGCGACTGCCACCCGCCGATGACAACCGTCGAGCTTAGGGGTGGTCGCCGTGATAGAAGTTGATGACGTGCAGAGTTGCGGAGGAGTGCACAACGAGTGAGTGGGGATGAAGTGGGGAGGGGTGAGGGTTTTCTTTTTACCTTTTTGACATGCGGGTGAACGCACACGGTTCGCAGAGGCAATGGAAATGAACCGTGTGCGATAATAAATCACCAAGATTGAAGGGGAATCCAAATTTCCTTCGTCCTTTGTCCTTGATTTTTTCTATGATCAACATACATCCTACAAATCACCGTGTTCAAATTTGGCACTTTTCCGGGCTCATTTACCATATTTAGGCGATCATGTTCATTTTCTAGGCATTAATGCACATAATTCAAATTTAGACAATCGATGCATGAAAAGGTGCACAAAAATAGTCTGGAAACCATACTCATGGTATTCAGTAGTTTTTCATGCCTTTTACAAGGAATGGGCAGGGATTTCAAGGATATGTGTGGCGAGACTCAACTACAAACGTGTCGTTTATTGGTTTTTCAACTATAGAAAAATGAAAAACATGCTCGAAAAACATGACGCGTGGCATGTTGCCATGGTATGGCCTCACCATGCCCTGGTAAATATTTGAGAAGGTTTGGCTTATGTCGTCATGCACGCTATTCATAAATCGAACCATCACCGAGGAAGTTTTGTTGTTTCAAGAGGGAAATCACCATGATTGAAGGGGAATCCAAATTTCGTTCGCCCTTTGTCCTTGAGTTTTTTCCACATCAACATATACCCTACAAATCATTGTGTTCAAATTTGGCACTTTTCCGGGCTCATTTACCATCGGTCATGTGCATTTTCTAGGCATTAATGCACATAATTCAAATTCGGACAATTGGTGCATGAAAAAGTGCACAAAAACGGTTTGGAGAACCATGCTCGTGGTATTTAATAATTTTTCATGCCTTTTACAATGAATGGACAGAGATTTCATGGATATGTGTGGCAAGAGTCAACCACAAATGTGTCATTTATTGGTTTTTAAATTATAGAAAAATGAAAGACGTGCTTGAAAAACATGATGCCTACCATGGTGCCGTGGTTTGGCCTCACCATGCCCTGGTGAAAATTTGAGAAGGTTTGGCTTAACTCATCATGCATGCTCTTCATAAATTGAACCATCACCGAGGAAGTTTCGTGGTTTCAAGAGGGAAATCACCAAGATTGAAGGGGAATCCAAATTTCCTTCGTCCTTTATCCTTGAGTTTTTTATGCTCAATGTACACCCTACAAATGACCGTGTTCAAATTTGGCACTTTTTCGGGCTCATTTACCATATTTAGGCGATTATGTGCATTTTCTAGACATTTCGCACAGATACATCAAATCCTAGCTACAACTACAAAGTTTTGATGAGAGGGACGTGGTTTGTCGTTCGATCATGGTGCATCCTACAGCGCACGCGCGCGATCCGCATGGTTGGGTTTGTAGCCAATCAGAACGCAACCCACAATAGGATGAGCGCACACGATTTCCAAATGCGAGGGAGATGAACCGTGTGCGATAATAAATGAACAAGATTGTAGGGGAATCCAAATTTCCTTCGTCGTCTATCCTTGAGCTGTAAAAAATCACCGCACTGTATGGTTGTCCGGCCACTCCGCCCTTGTAGCGACCAAACCTCAAACAGTCTGATCTCTGTGCTCAGTGTCATCCCTGGATCAGTAATGCTGACACCACACAGTACTTGGAGGATTTATAACAGAGTAGCAATCACACACTTATTACATCGAATGTCTCAAGAGAGAACTTATTGAAATAAATATGGCTTAAGGCCATCTAAATACGATAACAGCGGAAGGATTGAAAGAATAAGCGAGTCCATCAACTCCAACGGCATCACTGAGTATAGAACCACGACCTCACCTTACTCGTCGTCTGAAAAGTCTGCAACATGAAACGTTGCAGCCCGAAAATGGGTCAACACATGGAATATGCTGGCGATGTAACACATAGAGAATAACAATGGAATAAGCTATACTACATGCATATTTGGCTGGTGGAAAGCTCTATGGTTACAGTTTTGCGTAAAGCCAATTTTTCCCTACTACAAAGGAATAAATTTATTTAACTATCATGGTGGTTGTTAAACATTGAGAATGGTTGACAGCATTCTCAATCCCAAATTAAAAGTACTCATTAACATCCCAACAATATTAATCTATACCTACTATTAAAGCAAGGTGATATTCTTGGTTTCATCCCGCGATTAGCTTTTTTTACCGTTAGTTTTGGTCAGGTGGCCAGAGTTTTAGTCACGTACAAGGTGGTACTAAACGCTTGTAGTCACGTACGAGTAATAAGTAAAAAGAAAACGTTTCACATTGTTGCTGCTTCGGGGCGAGTGGTCCGTCATCCATAATGGGCCTCAAATACTGATGGGCTTTCTCCTGCTTTCCTAGGGCCAGGAAAAAATATGCGCGTGCATAGAACTCGAAATCACGACCTTGACTCCCAGCAGTACGGCTGTAGCCAACAGGCCAAGCCTATGTTTAAAAGAGGGTTCACCTTCTAATGACATAGTCCCGCCTCGCTTCTTTACATGTAAATATTCTAATTTATATACGTTGGTTTTTTATGTATCAAGGAGCAGTGCTGGGAATCATTAAGGACAAAAAATAAACCGTCCCACAATAAGGAAGGAAAGAGGGATTGAAACAACAAGGATATACAAGGAAAGAGGGATCAAATAAGGAAGGAAGATTCCATATGTGAAAGAAAGATGTGATGTGACGAAGGAGAGTCAATCTGGACACATACAAATTAGATAAGAAGAAGAAAAGCAGAAAGGACTATCAAGAATATGTCCTTATTGTGTGCGACACAAACTCTACACTTTTCTCTGTTATATTAGCCAAAGATGGGGGATATTTGGACAACGCTTCTAATATTTTTTTTTGTTTTTCATGTGGTAGTGTGAAGGATTTTAAGGATTTTGTTGATGTCGTCATGTCTTGGGCCATTGGATTAGTGAAGTGAGATTTTTTTGCCTTCCGTTGCAACGCACAGACATTTGTGCTAGTTAGAAGTAACATGACGAGATTCATATGATATCCAGGTACTAGATACTCAAGTTGTCCATAACCGGGGACACGGCTAACCATGATTAGTTTATACACTCTGCAGAGGTTTGCGCACTTTTCCCCACAAGACTCGATCGCCTCCGTTGGATTTCTCGCACTACATGATGTTTGAGAAACGAATGACCGAGACATAATCTTCCGGAAGCGCTAGCACCTTACATAAAGGGTAGACCAACACACCTACTTTCCCCTACATCTGCTAGTCTACCCGTAAGAGTTCGCACGACTTAATCAACTATGCCAGAGCCCATAATGGCTTGTGGCTGCACACGTAAGTTTCTAGTTTGAATAATCTCATGATCCCTTTGAGCCTGGGTGGCGGTCCGAAGAAAAACAGGCAAGTCCTGGAAACCAGGTGCCTCAATCCACCCAGATGTGTGTTTAAGTTGCCACCTTAAATAAACCATTAATTAACAAACTCACATCTATCATGGATACACTCACCCAATCCACGTCTACTAGCATAGCATGGCATAAAGCAAACGTAGAAGTAACTCCTAGGGGTTTGAAAATAAAACAAGTAATAGGTACTACCTCAACTACTTCCCATAACCCACAATTTAATTAGATCCTAATCATGCAATGGTTTGAGGATTGATCTAATGCATAAAAACTGGGTATGAAAAAAGGTATGATCAAGTGTTACTTGCCTTGCTGATGATCCGCGAAACCTAGAGACTCGAAGTAACAGGCGGCGCACTCCGGGTATTCTATCGCAGGAAAACAAACAAGCATACAATAAGTACTCATCTAATGCATAGGTAAAACTCAAATAGAAGATCTAACCAGAAAGTTCAACTTAAGAACTCCGGTTTGCAAAAAGAAACAAAACAAACGAAGCAACGGAAGTCAAACGGCGAAAGAAAACAGCTTCGTTTTACTAATCTGGATCTAAGTCAAATTTTACAGAAGCAAAAACTTATTTAAGTTGGTTATTCGGAAAGAGGGTTTCGAGACGAAACTCCAGGCGCTTGAATCGCCTGATTCCGATAAATGAGCGAAAGTTATACTAAAACGAAAATCGGATCAGGAATCGCGATCAGAAAAATCGCGGATTAAATCCGAGAAAAAGAAAAACGACGAACAGGTTAACGAACGAACGTTCGTTAACTAGATCTAATCTGACGAACACGTTCGTTAAAACGAACGAACGAGCGAACGCTCGCTATTTAACCTAAACCGAAAAAAAACCGATCTAATAAAATAAACCGAAACTAAAAAAACCCGACAAAAACCGATCAGTTTTTGAAAAAAACCGGCAGCACGGATTACGAGGCGCGGCGAGCCTCGGGCGGCGGAATCGACGTCGGCGGCGTCTGGCGGCGGCGGCGGCGAGCGCGGGTTAGGGTTAGGGTTTCGGCGGGGTGGGGCGGGCGGCGGCTGGGCTGGGGGCGCGGGCACGGCTGGTGGGCTGGGGGCGCTCGGGCGGCGGCTTTTATAGGCTGCCCCCAGGCGGAGTCCCGCTCGGGTACGGCCCATAAGGCGGTTCGCGTTTGTTTGTTTTTTTAAATAATTACGCACAGAAAAACAAACGAAAGAAATACTAAACGGACTCCAAAAATCCCGAAATAAAATTTCCCCGGCTTCTAAAATCAAGCCGGACAAGATGAACATTTATTTGGGGCCTAAATGCAATTTTGAAAACGCGCATTTTTTCCTAAATCCAAATAAAAAGGCGAAAAACTCCAAATAAAAATCTTATTTGATTTTTTTATCAAATCTTCATTATTTATTTATTTTGGGAAAGTCATTTTATTCCCTCTCTAAAATTTTGGTAGTAGAAATAATTGAAGATAAAATAAATAAAATCAAATGATCCTATTTTTCAAAATTTGAGAAACTCAAATATGAAAATAACGAAATTCCCAACTCTCTCTGTGGGTCCTTGAGTTGCGTAGAATTTCTAGGATCGAGCCAACAATGCAGCAAAGTATATGATATGCAATGATGATCTATGTATAACATTCCAAATTGAAAATTTGGGATGTTACAAACCTACCCCCTTAAGATGAATCTCGCCCTCGAGATTCGGGTTGGCTAGAAAATAGGTGAGGGTGGGTCTTGAGCAGATCTTCCTCTCGCTCCTAGGTGGCTTCTTCCTTGGTGTGGTGGCTCCACTGAACTTTGCAAAACTTGATAACCTTACTGCGGGTAACTCGACTGGCAAACTCGAGAATCCTGACTGGTTTCTCCTCGTAGGTCAAATCGTTATTCAACTGAATCGCTTCCAGTGGCACAATATATCTTAGGGGTATATCCGCCATCTCTGCGTGACACTTCTTCAACTGAGAAACATGGAACACATCGTGAACACCTGACAACCCCTCGGGTAATTCCAACTTGTACGCTACTTCTCCCATGCGTTCCAAAACTTTGTATGGCCCCACAAAACGTGGCGCTAACTTTCCTTTAACTCCAAAACGCTTAACTCCTCGAAGCAGAGATACTCGAAGATAAACTCTGTCTTCGACTTTGTATTCTGTCTCCTTACATTTTGAATCCGCATAGCTTTTCTGCCTTGACTGGGCTACCTTGAGCCTATCGCGAATTAACTTTACTTTCCGTTTAGACTCCTTAATCAAATTCGGTCCAAACAACTGGCGATCTCCAACTTCATCCCACAACAACGGGGTCCTGCACCTCCTTCCGTACAAGGCTTCGAAAGGGGCCATCTTCAAACTGGATTGATAACTATTGTTGTAAGAAAACTCCGCGTATGGCAAGTTGTCATCCCAACTTGATCCATAATCCAAGGCACAAGCTCTAAGCATATCCTCCAAAATCTGATTGACTCTCTCGGTCTGTCCATCTGTCTATGGATGGAAAGCTGTGCTGAACTCTAGCCTGGTTCCCAATGTTTTGTGCAACTGCTTCCAGAACTTCGAGGTGAATTGGGTTCCTCTATTCGATACGATACTCTTCGGAACTCCATGCAGGCATACAATCCTGGTCATGTATATCTTAGCTAATTTGGCACTACTGTAATTAGTCTTTACTGGAATGAAATGAGCTACCTTCGTTGAACGATCGACTACAACCCAAATCGAGTCATAGCCTGAACGAGTCCTGGGCAATGCCGTGATGAAATCCATACCTAGTTTATCCCACTTCCATTCGGGTATAGGCAATGGCTATAACAATCCTGCTGGCTTCTGATGTTCTGCCTGCACCCTCTGACATACATCACAGACTGCTACATATTCTGCTATATCCTTCTTCATTCCGGTCCACCAGAACGTATTCTTCAAATCCAAATACATCTTGGTATTTCCTAGGTGAATCGAATATGGCGAATCATGTGCCTCTTGGAGAATCAACTTCCTGATCTTCGGGTCATTGGGCACATAAACACGGTCTTCAAACCGTAGGGTATCGTGCTCATCCTCATGAATCCCTTAGCCTTCCCTTCGCTCATTTTCTCCTTTATAGAGGCAACTTCCTTATCTGTATTTTGGGCTTCCCTGATTTTACCTATCAAAAGTAGACTGAATCTCCAATGCTGCTACATAGCCTCTCGGAACTATTTCCAAACATAGCTCATGAAGATCGTCGGCTAACCCCTTGGGTATTTCTCCTGTCATTAGTGTGTTGACATGGCTCTTACGGCTCAATGTGTCTGCTACAACGTTAGCCTTTCTGGGATGGTAATGCAATCTCATATCATAATCCTTAATGAGCTCCAACCATCTCCTTTTTCTGAGGTTTAATTCCTTCTGCGTGAAAATGTACTTCAAACTCTTGTGATCCGTATACACCTCACAATGGTTTCCAATGAGAAAATGTCTCCACATTTTCAGTGCGTGCACTACGGCTGCTAACTCCAAATCATGAGTAGCATAATTCAACTCATGAGGCTTAAGTTGTCGTGAAGCATACGAAACAACTCTTCCCTCCTGCATAAGTACTGCTCCAAGTCCTCGACGTGAAGCATCGCAATACACTTCATAATCCTTGGTCTGATCTGGCAGAATTAACACTGGTGAGGTAACCAAACGTTTCTTCAATTCTTGGAAACTAGCCTCAAACTCCTCAGTCCATATGAACTTGGTATCCTTCTTCAACAATTCTGTCATAGGCTTCACGATCCTCGAGAAATTCTCTATGAATCTCCGGTAGTATCCTGCGAGTCAAAGGAAACTCCGGATCTCTCCAACTGTTGTTGGTGCTTCCCAGTTTGTCATAGTGGCAACTTTAGTGGGGTCTACTGCTATACCTTCTCCAGATATAACGTGTCCAAGAAATCCAACTTCATTCAGCCAAAACTCACACTTGCTAAACTTGGCATATAGCTGATGTTCTCTGAGCTTCTCCAGTACCAATCGCAAATGTTCCGGATGTTCCTCTTCATTCTTTGAGTAAACCAAAATATCATCAATGAACACCACGACGAACTTATCCAAAAACTCCATAAACACCTTGTTCATCATGTTCATAAAATAGGCTGGGGCGTTAGTCAGACCAAATGACATAACGGTATATTCATACAGCCCGTACCTGGTGGTAAAAGCCGTCTTGGGTATATCCTGCTCTCGAATCTTCAACTAATGGTACCCTGATCACAAATCGATCTTGGAAAACACCTTTGCTCCTTGCAACCGATCAAACAGATCATTGATCATCAGTAGTGGGTACTTGTTCTTGATTGTTACTTCATTCAATCCGCGGTAATCAACAACCATTCTTAATGATCCATCCTTCTTCTCCACTAGAAGTACTGGCGATCCCCAAGGCGAAGAACTTGGGCGAATAAAACCTTTGTCCAGCAACTCCTTAATCTGCTTCTTAATTTCCTCCAAATCTTGGCCTGGCATCCTGTACGGTCTCTTGGATATCGGCCCAGTGCCTGGCAGTAGTTCAATTAGGAACTCAATGTCTCTATCCGGTGGCATGCCTGGCAACTCTTCTGGAAATACATCGGGGAAATCCCTTACCATTGGTACTTCCTCCTGCACAACTCCTGATAAGGAATTTACATGTGCCCTCCTTGGCTCATGTCGTGATACATACTTGATTCTTCTTCCTTCTAGTGTCGTAAGCAAAATTGTCTTACTGGCGCAATCGATGTTTCCTCCATACATCGACAGCCAATCCATACCAAGAATTACATCCAAACCTTGGGATTCCAGTATAATTAAATCCGTTGGGAAAACATGCCTTCCTATACTTAATGGCACCTGAAAACATCCTTGACTGACCATATACTCCGCTCCTGGTGAGCTTACTAGCATGGGTGTCTTAAGGGTCCTAGTGGGCAGGCTAAACTTATCCACAAATCCCCTTGATATGTATGAATGCGATGCACCAGTATCAAAAAGAACAACTGCAGTAAATGACTTAACCAAAAACTTACCTATTACTGCATCTGGCTGAGCTTCAACCTCCTCCACGGTAACGTGGTTCACTTGTCCTCGGTTGAAAGGGTTCGGCTTCTTTCGTGAGCTTCCATTGCCATTACCATTTTGGGCTTCTGGACAGTCATTTGCATAATGCCCCGTCTTACGGCACTTATAACAAGTGATATGGTTCAGGTCTACCTTGGATGGTGTTGACGGGTTGGTGCGGTTTTGTCCATTGCTTCCTCCATTCCTGTTTCCATTCTTTGTGCCATTATGATTGTGCGAGCTACCACCTCCGTGAGTATGCTGAAACTGTCCTCCTGACTTCGGGGTAAAGCGTAGCTTCTGCTGAGCTCCAGAATTGTACTTCCCATGTCCATACTTCCTCTTACGATTGTCAATCTGCTGCTGCTTTCCTTCAATCATAAGAGCACGATCTACTAACTCCTGGTAGTTATTGAAAGTGGCTACCATCAACTGCATGCTTAGCTCATCATTCAGTCCTTCTAGAAACTTCTCCTGCTTAGCTGCATCCGTAGAAACGTCATCTGGGGCATAACGTGCTAGCTTACTGAAGTCATCCACATACTAGCCAACTGTCCATCCTCCTTGGCGTAAGTTGCGAAACTCACACTTCTTCATGGCCATAGCTCCTACTGAAACATGGGCAGTACAGAAAGCTTGCGGAAACTGATCCCATGTGACAGTGTCTACAGGGTAAGTGGCTATAAAATTCTCCCACCATGCTGCTGCGGGTCCTTCAAGCTGATGTGCGGCAAACTTCACTTTTTCCCCATCTGTACATCCTGCAGTGGTGAACTCCCTCCCTATCTTACGGAGCCAATCATCTGCTACTATCGGCTCGGTGCTACTGGAAAACACCGGTGGGTTCAGCCTTAAGAAACGAGCCAGATGGTCAACAGGTGGTGGTGGTGGTGGGTTGTTGTTATTGTTGCCTTGGTTCTGTACCAATGTTTGAATCAAGGTATTCTGCTGCTGAATCAACTGAGTTATCTCCGGCGGGAAAACAAATTCGGGGTCACGTCTCGGAGGCATCTGAGGGTTTATAGAAGAGACGAGAGTTAAGAATAGAATGAGGTCTAGTGAGATAACACTACCCATATGCACATGAGACAAAAACACACAATATCACTCCAATCAATTCAAACAAGGACATACAACGGTCTAACTATCGTTACAAAAGTACTTGGACTAAAACTAATTTAAATGGGGGAAAATTCTACTACTGTTATGGTGGTCAACTAGAGAAACTGCTCCGATGAAGATTCCATGATATCTACTCCAGCTTCATCAACATAGTCATCATCGCTGTCGTCGGGATCCGAGTCAGTGTCGTCGATGATGATATAATTATCTGGACAAGTAGGTTCATCCTCTTCTCCTCTAGGTGCTGATCCTCCCATGAATACTCCAATCTTCTCCTTAAGGTCGCCGTTCTGTCTTACTAGAGCGACGATTTCTTCCATATAGTCTTTACGTGTAGCCTTGAGTTCTTCTTCTAGCTCCTTGATCTTGGTCATAGCCTTCTGCAGATCTTCCATATCTGCGCACATCTGATTCTCCTGGCGTCGGATGTGTTGGTTTAATTCCTGGACATAAGCTGCGATTGATCTGTCCTTCCTGGTGTTGATCATCTCCCAATGCTCATCTCGGCGCCCGCAAATCTGTTAGATAGTATTCTTGAGATCCTTGTGGTAAACTTCTCCAATTCGTCCCATGGCGATGTGAGCTGCCATGCTCTTTCCTAGGCTCCATGTTGGTGCATCAAAGGTAAACTCTATGGGCTCCGTGACTGGTGCAAATGTCCTTCCTGGAATGTAGACTTGAATCATCCAGCGCTCCTCTTCGGGTAAAGTGGCGTTGAAGGTCCCGGTGAAGCTTGGTACTCCTATGTTCAGGTATCTAGTGACTTCCTTCAAGTGATATCCAAAAGGTGAGTCTTCATCTGGTTGTGTGAACTTGTTCCTTGCATCCGCCATCCTAAAGAATAGAAAAGATGAGGAGTCAGAAATGAGAACAAAGAGTAGTGATCTAGGGCTTTAGCTTAGTGGCCGTGTCGTACAGTCAGCGTGTGCTCTGATACCATCTTTGTAGGGACCAGACCTCAAACAGTCTGATCTCTATGCTCAGTGTCATCCCTGGATCAGTAATGCTGACACCACACAGTACTTGGAGGATTTATAACAGAGTAGCAATCACACACTTATTACATCGAATGTCTCAAGAGAGAACTTATTGAAATAAATATGGCTTAAGGCCATCTAAATACGATAACAGCGGAAGGCTTGAAAGAATAAGCGAGTCCATCAACTCCAACGACATCACTGAGTATAGAACCAAGACCTAAGCACCTTACTCATCGTCTGAAAAGTCTGCAACATGAAACGTTGCAGCCCGAAAACTGGTCAGCACATGAATATGCTGGCAATGTAACACATAGAGAATAACAATAGAATAAGGTATACTACATGCATATTTGGCTGGTGGAAAGCTCTATGGTTACAGTTTTGCGTAAAGCCAATTTTTCCCTACTGCAAAGGAATAAATTTATTTAACTATCATGGTGGTTGTTAAACATTGAGAATGGTTGACAGCATTCTCAATCCCAAAATTAAAGTACTCATTAAGATCCCAACAACATTAATTAGAAGTAACATGACGAGATTCATATGATATCCCGGTACTAGATACTCAAGTTGTCCATAACCGGGGACACGGCTAACCATGATTAGTTTATACACTCTGCAGAGGTTTGCGCACTTTTCCCCACAAGACTCGATCACCTCCGTTGGATTTCTCGCACTACATGATGTTTGAGAAACGGATGACCGAGACATAGTCTTTCGGAAGCGCTAGCACCTTACATAAAGGGTAGACCGATACACCTACTTTCCCCTACATCTGCTAGTATACCCGTAAGAGTTCGCACAACTTAATCAACTATGCCAGAGCCCATAATGGCTTGTGGCTGCACACGTAAGTTTCTAGTTTGAATAATCTCATGATCCCTTTGAGCCTGGGTGGCGGTCCGAAGAAAAACAGGCATGTCCTGGAAACCAGGTGCCTCAATCCACCCAGATGTGTGTTTAAGTTGCCACCTTAAATAAACCATTAATTAACAAACTCACATCTATCATGGATACACTCACCCAATCCACGTCTACTAGCATAGCATGGCATAAAGCAAACATAGAAGTAACTCCCAGGGGTTTGAAAATAAAACAGGTAATAGGTACTACCTCAACTACTGCCCATAACCCACAATTTAATTAGATCCTAATCATGCAATGGTTTGAGGATTGATCTAATGCATAAAAACTGGGTATGAGAAAAGGTATGATCAAGTGTTACTTGCCTTGCTGATGATCCGCGAAACCTAGAGACTCGAAGTAACAGGCGGCGCACTCCGGGTATTCTATCGCAGGCAAACAAACAAGCATACAATAAGTACTCATCTAATGCATAGGTAAAACTCAAATAGAAGATCTAACCAGAAAGTTCAACTTAAGAACTCCGGTTTGCAAAAAGAAACAAAACAAATGAAGCAACGAAAGTCAAACGGCGAAAGAAAACAGCTTCGTTTTACTAATCTGGATCTAAGTCAAATTTTACAGAAGCAAAAACTTGTTTAAGTTGGTTATTCGGAAAGAGGGTTTCGAGATGAAACTCCAGGTGCTTGAATCGCCTGATTCCGATAAACGAGCGAAAAGTTATACTAAAACGAAAATCGGATCAGGAATCGCGATCAGAAAAATCGCGGATTAAATCCGAGAAAAAGAAAAACGACGAACAGGTTAACGAACGAACGTTCGTTAACTAGATCTAATCTGACGAACACGTTCGTTAAAACGAACGAACGAGCGAACGCTCGCTATTTAACCTAAACCGAAAAAAACCGATCTAATAAAATAAAGCGAAACTAAAAAAACCCGACAAAAACCGAAGAAAACCGATCGGTTTTTGAAAAAACCCGGCAGCACGGATTACGAGGCATGCGAGCCTCGGGCGGCGGAATCGACGGCGGCGGCGTCCGGCGAGGTCGGCGGCTCTGGCGGCGGCTGGCGGCGGCGGCGGCGAGCGCGTTTTAGGGTTAGGGTTTCGGCGGGGTGGGGCGGCGGCGGCGGCTGGGCTGGGGGCGCGGGCGCGGCTAGTTGGCTGGGGGCGCTCGGGCGGCGGCTTTTATAGGCTGCCCCCGGGCGTAGTCCCGCTCGGGTACGGCCCATAAGGCGGTTCGCGTTTGTTTGTTTTTTAAATAATTACGCGCAGAAAAACAAACGAAAGAAATACTAAACGGACTCCAAAAATCCCGAAATAAAATTTCCCCGGCTTCTAAAATCAAGCCGGACAAGATGAACATTTATTTGGGGCCTAAATGTAATTTTGAAAAACGCGCTATTTTTCCTAAATCCAAATAAAAAGGCGAAAAACTCCAAATAAAAATCTTATTTGATTTTTTATCAAATCTTCATTATTTCTTTATTTTGGGAAAGTCATTTTATTCCCTCTCTGAAATTTTGGTAGTAGAAATAATTGAAGATAAAATAAATAAAATCAAATGATCCTATTTTTAAAAATTTGAGAAACTCAAATATGAAAATAATGAAATTCCCAACTCTTTCCGTGGGTCCTTGAGTTGCGTAGAATTTCTAGGATCGAGCCAACAATGCAGCAAAGAATATGATATGCAATGATGATCTATGTATAACATTCCAAATTGAAAATTTGGGATGTTACAGCCCTAGAGCTCTCTCCAAGCGTCGGTAATGCCACCGCGCCGCACGCTAACCAGTAAGGAAGCGATGGCATCTCGTCGTGCCAAGTTCATCACCGCCCGCGGTCGCACATCTACATGCGCAGACTTTGAAGCTACCATGGCCATATGGACAGCGGAGCAAGAGGCATCCAAAGCCGCACAAAAGGAGCAGAAAAGGCTGAAAGCACTCAAGAAAAGAGAATCCCACCGCCGCAAGAAAGAAGAGGCCGCATGCGCTGCTGAGGAGAGCTCAACGAAGATCCAAGCACAGTGGGTTGCCGCCGACAAGACCGAGAAGGAAAATGACGGTGTCTGGCCTGCATGCCCCGGTGCCTCCACCTACCAGGATCGCAACGGTAGCTTTCGCGACACTAATGAGAGCTAGTAGAGATCCAAGCACGGTGGGCTGTCGCCTACAAGGCCGGGAAGGAGAATGATTACGTCTAGCCAGCATGTGAGAAGTAGTTATTGCGTGTGTCGCTCGTAAGTTTGTTTAATTAATTACGAGCATCTACAAATACTACTTACTAGTTTTAGAGCAAATTACCAGTATCTAGGAATTTAAGTTGGTATCTATTATTAATGTACATTGTCGATAAGCGACATCCTTTTAGGGATTTGAGCGTTGCTTAGCATGTGTTCACTGAAGTTTGTTAGCCATACCCCTGCCGTAAATCCTCCCGAAATGTCCGCCCACAGCCACCCAAATCTTCTTCCTCTCCCATCTCTGCACAGCGTGCTTCTGCTCCGGCACGCGCGTTAGAGACGAGCTGGCCGCAGCTGGTTTTTATTCCCACCTCACCGCGCGAGTTGGTCACACACCGACTTAACTAGCCGCGTTGGCGGATGGTAGCAAGCTTCTCTTTTGTTGCATAGGATCAATTCTGGCTGTGTGAGCGAGGCAGGTTGACACTTGATTACATTTCATAAACCGATGATCGTTCATCGAGTGTCACTTTTGCCTCATTCATGTATGTTGAATAACCCTGCTATAATGAAAGATATTTTTAAATTTGCAGGTGCGACTATAGATGCTGATAGATATAAGAATTACTAGAAGATCACAAAACACACGGTTTCTATGGTGCACCATGTTTATTTGCGTTAATGATCCATAAGTCAGTTACCTGTGCGATGGTTTCTAATAACACAAGCGTACCATCATGACTGCCATTGACCGATTAAATCAACTACACGTGTAGAATTATTTGGAGGCGGGATCCGCCAATTTTCTCTTTTCTCGCACACGAGTATTTTATGCACTTCATTTGCGTTGTGTGTTTCCCCCGTCCAAGTTTTGAGTTTTGTAGTGAAATTTTTATTAGGCGCATGATTTTAGAATTTATTCCTCCCACCACATCACCACCAATCACATTTCCGCAGTATTTCCCCACCTTTCCCCCTCCCAGCAGCTCTAACCACTGCCGCAACCACATCTTCAACCACATCTACGTTCTGCACGAGCCTCGTCGATCCAGTCACGTAACCCTCTGATCTCTATCATGGCCCCGGCCTGATTGCTTAAGTGGTGCCTGTGAAACATCCTCATGCCTCCAAATCCCCATTGCCCCTACTTCGGAGCATCGCCACGTAAGCCCAACCACATACCATGTGGTGGTCGAGGAGCTGATGGCCGTCGATGGCGCGGTGTCCGTTGTGCGTGTCAACCCGGAGGAACACCTCGCCTTCGACGCCGCCGACTTGGGGCGGAAGCTGGCCAGATGAAGTGCCCTCGCAACTACCTCTCAGGATTTACCAAGTATGAACTGACCAGTTCAGTTTACCAAAAGCAGCTACAATGGCTATGTTTTGTACGGTTGATGTATTAAGCATGTTGTAGCAAACACGCCTAACCCGTGTTAGCTATTTTTCCTACCTTCTTATAAACAACTAAGCCATTCTCTGCTCTAGCAACACTTTCCTTGCATTGTCTAACTCTGTCAATTTCATTTTTATAAGTACTAGTTTCAATGGCTATACTAGGTTGCCTGTAGTTAAAAGTCCCTTGTTTATTTCGGTACTGCACACTGTCTGATGTTCAAGTATGAACTGTCCAGCTCACTTTCACCAATACCAGCTACAAACTTACAATACATGATTTAGGTTGCTGTTAAGCCTATTGTAATTAATAGTTCTATCCATTTTTTAATCTACCCTTTGCTACCGTGCTACTCTTTGCAATGAAGATATCACTAGCGATGCTGTCGGTTTATTTCCATTTGCTATTTTTGGTGGATGCTAACCCTATTGTAGTTAACATGCCTTTCCATGTACTTACACATCATGATGGGCGATGCTGTTGTTTGCCATCGAGGCTAGCTGCATCCAATATCTTATAGTATTTTACAACATTTGCGCAATTGCAATTTAGCTTGTAACATTGACTTGCTTCTTGCAGGTGCACACGTCAGCGACACTGATCCACACTTTGACTCGGAGGAACACCTCGCCTCCGCCGCCACCGACTTGGGGCGGGCTTTGGCATAGATGAAGTGCCCCAGCAACTACCCCTTGGGATTTACCAAGTATGAACTCACTAGTTCAATCTTACCAATACCAGTTGGCTATGTTTTGTACGGTTGATGTATTAAGCATGTTGTGGTAAACACGCCTAACCTGTCTTAGCTATTTTCCCTACCTTTTTATAGACAACTAGGCCATTCTCTGCTCTATCAACACTTGGCTTGCGATGTTTAACTCTGTCAATTTCAATTTTATCAGTACAAGTTTCAATGGCTATACTAGGTTGTCTATAGTTAAACGTGGCTTGTTTATTTCAGTATTGCACACCGTGTGATGTTCAAGTATGAACTACCCAGATCAATTTCATCAATACCAGCTGCAAACTACAATACTTGACTTAGGTTGTTGTTAAGCCTATTGTAGTAAACAGTTCTATCCATTTTTTAATCTGTCCCTTACATACCGTGCTACTCTTCGCAATGAAGATATCATTACAGATGTTGTCGTTTTATTACCATTTGCTATTTTTGGTGGATGTTAACCCTGTTATAGTTAACATTGCCTTTCCATGTACTTATGTAGAGCCACTATGGGCGATGCTGTTGTTTGTCGTCGAGGTTAGCTGCATCCCATGTCTTATACTCCCATCGTTCATAAATATAAGTCTTTTTAGAGATTCCAATATAGACTATATACGAAGCAAAATGAGTGAATCTACATTCTAAGCTAAACTATGTCTGTATACATCTGTATGTAGTTCATATAAAATCTAAAAAATTCTTGTATTTGGGAACGGTGGGAGTTGTATTTTACATCATTTGTACAACTGCAGTTTAGCTTCCATCATTTACTGGTTGCCTGTAGGTACATATATCATCGGTACTGATCCATGCTTCAACCCCTTTTGTGCATGGGGCAATGAGATATTCATGAACAAACGTAAAGTGAGGAAACTAAGCAAGATTGTTACACGAAAGAGACGGATGATTGGAGTTAAACTCTTTATTTGCACTTTGTCCAAGATAACATTGAACCTTAGGATGGTAAGTAATTTGTTGCCTTTCTCCCTGCCCACAACGAGTTATTCTATTAGACATGAATATGTGAATGTTTTCTCTTTTCTGTGGTTTCCGAAGCAATTTACTGATGATTACCTTGCAAACTACATGATCGGAGTGGAGGCAACTAAGGTTAAAGTATATATAACGCATACTAACATGTAATGGTCTAGAAGTTTTCCTGAAGGCGGTGAAGGATGATCGGGCGATCATCACAAGGGGCTGAACAAAAGTTATGTGCACCTTTGGCGTGCAGGAGGGCACATTAAGGGCATTCCACTTCTTCAACACCATCGGCAGCCAAAATAATTTACACTTCTCTCTTCACCTTTACCACCTCTGAATATTGTGGTTCATCATAGTTAATTACAGCCTAATCCTATAATTACTGAACATATTGTACTGGGAATTTTATTTATGGATTGGTTGTTGAACCATTGTCTTGAGAATTTGAATTCCACGTTTCATAATTCAAAATTCAGAATTTAAAATTTGAATAATAAATTACAAGGAAAAATAAAATTAAACAGGAGAGAATAAAATAACGTACACAACGTTAGAAAGAAAATAGCGTGTGTGATGAAAAAAATATAGAACATGTGGTTCTTTGATGGGAAACGTTTGCGATGGCCAACGCACAAACACATGGTGTTGTCTCATATGCGTGTTGAATTTCCAATAGTACCACACATGGTTCCATTCATATGTGTGTGCAATTCATGGTAATACGGCAAACATTTCAAACCTGTATGCGTGTGTAATGTTGGACAAAAAGAAGACAGTTCATATGTGGAGCCCGTGTGTGATAGGAATACCTGTCACACACAGTTATGAAAATGGACACATTGGCGATAACAGAGGCACTGCACACATTTTGCATTTTTTAACAACGTACCTATCGCAAACAGACCGGTAGATTAAATGTTTGCGATATCAACCTTTTCCACACGAGTATAGCCGCGCAGTCGTTTCGTATGTCTCTCGAATTAGAAACGTAACATCGAGGCCTAACGTGTGGGATAGGCCGCGGCTTCTCATACGTTTATTTTATGGAAATCCTCAATAGCCGCTCGCCTATCCCCGATGGTTTATGGGTTGTGTGGGAAGATCCCCCATATCGCACTGTCACACCCAATATGTGACCCTATCCTAAAGGAACTCGAAGGTCCCACCAATGATAGAAGCGCATATTGGAGACGCTTTTGCAAGGTGGATATCATTACATTGTACAATTACATAATAGTTGTGGATACATACAAGAGGCATACAAAGCCACATAAATACAACAACATCATACATAAGAGCAACATCCGACTACAGATGATACACAAACAGAAACTCAAACGACATCCACCCTGCTAGCCCAGGCTGCCGACCTGGAACCTATCCCCTGATCGAACAAGAAGCAGAAGAAGAACTCCAAAACAAGTAACATCGCTCTCGCATCATGGTCATCGCATAACCTGTACCTGCAACTGTTGTTGTAGTAATCTGTGAGCCACGAGGACTCAACAATCCCATTACCATGGGTATCAAGACTAGCAAAGCTTAATGGGTATGGAAATAATAAGTGGTGAGGTTGCAGCAGCGACTAATCATATATGGTGGCTAACATACACAAATAAGAGCGAGAAGAGAAGCAAACGGAATGGTCGAGAAGCTAGAAGTGATCAAGAAGTGATCCTGAAACTACATACGTTCATACATAACCCAAACCGTCTTCACTTCCCGGACTCCTCCGAAAAGGGACCATCACGGCTACACACGCGGTTGGTGTGTTTTAATTAAGTCAAGTGTCAAGTTCTCTACAATCGGATATTAACAAATTCCCATCTGCCACATAACCGCGGGCACGGCTTTTGAAAGTTTAAACGCTACAGGGGTGTCCCAACTTAGCCCATGATAAGCTCTCACAACCAACGAAGGATATTCCTTCTCCAGGGAAGACCCGATCAGTCTCGGAATCCTGGTTACAAGACATTTCGGCAATGGTAAAACAAGACCAGCAAGACCGCCCGAATGTGTCGACAAATCCCGATAGGAGGTGCACATATCTCGTTCTCAGGGCACACTGGATGAGACAAGCTACGACTAAAACCAACCCTCAAGTTTCCCCGAGGTGGCTCCGCAGGCTGCTCGGTTCGGACCAACACTTAGGGAAGCACTAGCCCGGGGGGGTTTAAAATAAAGATGACCCTCGGGTTAATTACTCCCAAGGGAAGGGTTATAGGTTGTTAGGCAAATGTAAAACCAAAGTTGGGCCTTGCTGGAGGAGTTTTATTCAAAGCGAACTGTCAAGGGGTTCCCATACACCCGGCCTCGTAAGGAACGCAAAATCAAGGAACATAACACCGGTATGACGGAAACTAGGGCAGCAAGAGTGGAACAAAACACCAGGCATAAGGCCTAGCCTTCCACCCTTTACCAAGTAAATAGATGCATTAATTAAATAAGAGATATTGTGATATCCCAACATAATCCTGATCCAACATGGAGCAATCTTCAACTTCACCTGCAACTAGCAATGCTATAAGTGGGGCTGAGAAAAGCGGTAACATAGGCAAGCAACGGTTTGCTAGGAAGGATGAAAAGGTTAGAGGCTGACATGGCAATTTGGGAGGCTTGATCAATAAGTGATAGGTAGCGCAGCATAGCGGTAGAACGAGGCAACTAGCATAGCAATGATAGTAGTGAGATCCAGGGTGACGGTCATCTTGCCTGAAATCCCTCTAGGAAGAAGAATAATTCCATGAAGAAGATGAACGGGTGAAGACGAACCAAGTGTAGACGAACGAATCCTCACGATCGCAATGAAACAGGAACTATCGAGAAGAAGCACAACCGGAAAGAAGCAAACAATAAGGTAACCACACAACACATAAAAATGACATGATGCTCAACCAAGTATGATGCATGACAAAGGCTATATGACGCTACTCATGGCAAGAGATGATGCAAACAAGAACAACACATCAAAGGAAGTTTAAATGAGTCTGGAAACACCATATAACAAATCCGGTAAGTCCTCATATGCAAAATTCGAAATTGGTCCAGGTCTGAATAAACCTTATGTTCAAATTTTTAAACATCAATTTAAAATGCACCAAGATGATCTGAACGAAATTCTAGTCAAGTTACATATAAAGTTCATTTAGTTCGGAGCTACGGTCTAGAAGATATGAGCAAAACATGTTAAACATGACATTGATGCAAAAGGAATTCAAACATCAAGCAAACACTCTCAAAACAAGGATTCAACATGACATGATTCAACTACATGCAATTCTAAGCAAGTTTCATATAGGGCATGCTCAAAACGGAGCAACAGTGCAACACATACACTCCAAACAAGTTATAACAACAATCTGCCCAAAACAGCAAGTAGGCACTTTGCAAACATCCAAACAACATGCTACAGGAATCTTATGAGCACAAACTTGACATGCACTTCATGTACAGATAACATGCTTCAAATATAATTAAGGTTCAGGTTCATAGGCATCAAGATTAAACCAATATGATCAATGCAAGATGCAACTTTATAACACAATAGCATATGCATGAGCAGAGTTAATATGATGGCAACTTAAGAGCAAGAAAGAGACAATACACAACAAGTAAACATAGCAACCAAGGGCATGACATAAAATTACACATAACAAAGAGCAAATAACATCATGTCATCATAAACATATGGCTCATGGATTAGTTGGAACCAACAAGACAAGATTGAATGTTGAAACAATTTCAGCAAGTGTAAAATAACAACATTATGATAGCATGTTTGCAAGCATTGAACAGAGGCATATGAAACCCAAAATTAGAAAACATGGCATTTGAACAAATTACTCATACCATGCTTCAAAACATGTAATTGGAGCATCTCTAGAATAGGCATGGATCACTCAATAACAAGCTCACAACAAGGCATCATGAAGTTAACAGAAATCTGGAACATTATATAAGTATGTTCATGGCAATGAAAGCATATGCTACAGGACATATATGAGGCATACAAAGGCATGGAAAGACAGATCATAATATAGGAAACAAAACATTTCAACTAAGCATCTCCAGAATATGCATGGATTAATTGGTAGCATCAAGCAAACATGGCAACATGATATGACAGGTTCAGCAGACAGAAAGTTAACAGCAAGTAGCCCACTTCACAAGCTTGACACACTCACTACAGGGCAAATAAAAAATACATGGATTGTACCCCTGTAAACATGGCATAAATATGCTCCTAAAACATGCAGACATCATGCTCATAGGATGCACACACAAAATGCAACAAAAATGACAAATCAGAAAGTTACAGCAGATTTCAACAGTTAACAACAACATGAACATTTGCAACAGGGATTAAGATATCAAGATGCACCCTAGCATGAATGCAAGGCACATCAACGTGTAGAGCATGAAGAGCAGAACATGTGTGTATCAAGATCATCATCATAGCATCAACAGGGACAAAGTTGTGGCAATCACAAGAAGCACAAATGATGTTAACAATCAGCAGATTTCAGCAGTTCATATCACATAGCAGTTTTGCAATGAAGGTTTAGGCTTCAAGATGAACTCAAACAAGCATGTCACACTAGTACAATATGAAGAGCATCACATGATGAACATTTTGACATATCATATGCATGAATCGGATCTACGGACATGGAGTTACGGCATGATGAAGGAGGCATAAAAATTACAGGGGAAAATGACTGAAAAATCGGGGTTAACCTAGGGTTGCACGGAAATCGATGTTCGCCGGACGAACTCGCCGGAGACGTGGCCGGAGAGGAGGAAGACAGCCGGATAGGATGAAGGGGACCGGATCCGAGGCGCTCCTCGCCGGATCCGGCGCCCACGGCGGCGGAGGCGAGGCCGGACGGTGGCGCAGGCGGGCGAGCGGGCGGCGGCGGCGGATCCCGTGCGCGGGTCTCCCGCGGTCGGCAGCGGCAGCGGCGATTTGGGCCCCGTGGGCCCTGCTGGTGGAGGAGGAGAGAGAGGGCCGGCGCGGATGAGGTGGTGGCGTGCGACTGGGCGAGGTGGTGGCGGAGCTGATGTGTCGCGTGGGGATTGGTTCGGGTGAGGTGGCCGGTGGACGCGTCCGGCGGCGCGGGGTGGAAGAAGGCTAGGGTTGGATTGCGAGATTTACGGGGAGAGCACATATTTATAGGTGGAGGGAGCTAGGAGAGTCCAAATGAGGTGCGGTTTTCGCCCACACAATCATGATCCAACGACCAAGAGCATGGAGGGGGTTTGGATGGGCTAGTGGGCTGTGGTGAAGGGGGCCTGGGCTGCAAAGAGAGAGGGGTTTCGAGGTTACACGGTTAACCATTGGGGCATCAAACGACCTCCAAATGGAACGAAATTTGATGGGCGGTCTACCAGTGATATACCAAGGCCACTCGGCAAATCTCGGTCCATTTCGAGAACGTTTTCTGGCAGCTCACAAAACAAGATCTGGGAGGTGCGACGGGCGCGTGCGAGTGTGATTGGGCTCAGAATGGACAACGGAGAGAACCGGGGGAACCCGAACGGATGCAAGTTTTGAAAAACATGCAGATGAAATGCAGATGATGACATGGAAAAATACAACACGCAAGCAAATGACATGGCAACTACGGCGAATAACTGGAAGACACTGGGCGCATCGGATTCGGGGCATTACATGCACACACAAGCAAGGTGGCGGTTTAAAACTCCATCGCGGAAAGGGGTTAAAAACCATTTGTATAGCACGTAACAGTACCAGTGTGGTGACTCAACAATAGAAGTAAAAAACATAAAAGTAAAAGAAGGACCTCTCGTAGAGGGAAGTAGGGATTTGCAGAGGTGCCAGAGCTCGAAGCTAAAATAGAGATGTATACATTTTGAGTGGTGTGCTTTTCCTGTCAACTCACGACAAATGTTTTCAATATCTTCCATGCTGAATACATTAATGGCGGATCACACGCAAAAAGGGTTTTCTCCCCCACAAACACACAAACACAATCCATGGCTAACCGAATCCTCGGGTGCCCTCTAACAATCAACTGTCTGGGGGAGTGTTTTTATAAATTGAAACAGCACTGGGCATCCCAAGTACTAGCCTCTCTCATGCAGGACAAGTGAATAAACTCTCTGTCGTGAGTATAACCTGCTTAGCATTGAAGATATTGACCGCCCACCGCTCTATAAGCGGTACAGGAACACAAAACAGATGCTTATTTGAAGGATTTAGTGGTGGCACATGCAAATTTACTTGGAACGGTAGGGTAATACCGTATATGGGTAGGTATAGTGGACTCTTTATGGCACAACTTTTGTTTCAGGATTTTGGATGCACAAGCAGTATTTCTGCTTAGTACAGGTGAAGCCTAGCAATTAGATTGAGAAGCGACCAACTAGAGAGTGACAATGGTCATAATCGTGCATTTTGAATAATCAAAATTGAACATGACCATGAGGAGGATATAAATAGCCTGAACATAAATATCATAGAGGCTCTATTGGGTTTGAATCAATTACGTGCGTGAACATGTGCCAAGTTAAGCCACTTGAATTCTTCAGGGGAGGATTACCATCCTAACATACTACTCACTCCGTCCCAAAATAAGGACTCAACTTTATACTAACTTTGTACTAAAGTTAGTACAAAGTTGAGTCACTTATTTTGAGACGGAGGGAGTACATCATAATCATTTTAATGCATGTTGACACACAAGATAACATATTATCCACTCCTGGCTACTCAAGCATGGGATGGGAAATTATAATCTCTAATCTCTAATTGTCATCACAAACATGTTTACTCATAATATGCTGAATCAGGACTACTGAGTTAAACATACTTCAAAAAGCAAAAGCAAGAAGAGTTCATACCAGCTTTCCTTCACCACAATCACTTCATCAAATCATCATCATTATTGCCTTTCACATGCATGACTGAATGATGTGAAAAATATAATAGGGCAAGAGTGCCATGGACTAAGTTGAAATCCGCAAACACTTCATACACAGGAGAAGACAAGGGAATATATGGCCTTTCATTAGATCAACAATAAAGCATATAAGGGCCACTTGACAACTTTTACGAAGTCTTCTCCTTACAAGGACTCAAGAAAAGAAATTTAAAGAAACACATTGAAATATTTTTGGAGTTTTTAATTTTTCTGGGAAAGCAAAGGAAAGAAGAAAAACTATTTACACCAAAGAACTCCCAAAAAACAATGAAATAAGAAACGAGAAATATTTTGGGTTTTCTTTTACTACTATGAACTAACTAAAAGAAAAGAAACCCCGAAAAGAAGTGAGAACCATTTTTCTTTTGGATCTTTGAAGTTTTTCAAATGCAGAAGAGAAACAAAATAAGAACGAACATGAATAATCAAAAGAAACAAAGAACACCGACAAGTGAAATGAATGTGTGACAACATGAATGAAATGTTGGTGAGAATACGTACTCCCCCAAGCTTAGGCTTTTAGCCTAACTTGGTTTATGTCCACTGAAAGAATCCATCTAGTACAGGGAAGAACTAGGGCAGATGAGGCACCTGAGCCTCCCAAGGATGGACCTCCTTTGGTGCTGCCATATGGTTCAAGTATGCAATGATATCCTTGGGCATGGTAATGTATCTCCCCGTGGAAAGGTCAAACAAAGGAGGCACATACAGAGTAATAATCTTATGGGTGCCCTGACTGAAAACCAAGTTATACTAATAACGAGGCTCACCCCCTTAACAAAATCATGCTCCTTCATGCGCTCATAATTTGGGTGGACCCTAGGAGAAGTGCTATCCTTGCTATATCTGATATCAACATTAAAATGGCTAGCAAGAAAAGTAGCATAAATAATACCATAATTAGCACCTTTAATTCTATTAGTGTGAAGGTAGCGTGCAATGGTAGATCCCAAACTATAGATCATATCGTTGAAGAGTGCACAACACGAAATAACAAGATCATGTGTACCAAGTGTTGCACTTTCCCACCTACCATTCAACCATCTCCCATTAAATAAAGCAAAGTAGCACATAATGGGAAAAATGTAAATTAGCTACTCTGGCCTTGGAGACCCATCTAGTCTCTCCGACTATTACCTCATGCAAGAATCCCTCAAACTCACTAGTATGTGGTTCTAGCACATTACCCTCATTAGGAATTTTGCAAATACGACATAACTGAGCAAAAGGTATCTCAAAAGTTTGATCATAAAGATGAAATGATATGCCAGGAACATCTGTTCTAGGCATGAATCTAAAATTTTGCATGAAAATATTGGTGAGGAGTAGGTATTGATCACACTTATCTTCGAGGAAGGAAGTTAGTCCAACATTCTCTACCAATTTAGTGAAATCATGTCGGAACCCCGCTTCTCCCATGAACGTGTTGCACGAACATTCACATGGTCGCACCTCGACTTCAAGAGGAAGGTTGTACCTAGGCTCCTCTTGCGGAGTTTCCATGGAACCTCAGTTTGAAGAACCTCTTAGAAATGTCCTAAGCATGTTCCCTTTTTTGAAAAATTCTGAATTTTAGGCCACAAATAAGAGGTGGACAAAACTTAACAAAACTGATAGCAACTACTAGCACTAGTGTCTAGAGGCTATATCATGCATCAAAACTACTTAGAACCAAGTAAATTCAAGATGCAAGCTCATATTCATGGTCACCTATGATACTTCTCCAACATATCTATATTTTTTTAATGTTTCATGCTATTATATTACCAATTTTATATGCTTTGTACATCATTTTGTATCATTTTTGGGAACTAACCTATTAACCCAGTGCCAAGTGCCAGTTCTTGCTTTCTGATTGTTTTTGGTTTTACAGAAAATCCATACCAAACGGAATCCAAATGCTACGAACTTTTTGATATTTTTTTGGACCAGGAGGAACCTAGAAGCTTCGGGGGAGGTCCAGAAGCCAAACGAGGAGAACACAAGATAACAGGGTGCGCCCAGGGGGGTAGGCGCGCCATGATGTCTTGTGGCCCCCTTGTGGCTCCTTCTAACCTAATTCTGGCACTATAAATTCCCAAATATTGCAAACCCCCCGGAGCGAGACCCGGAGCAATTATCACGCCGCCGCAAGCCTCTATCTTCTGATCCCATCTGGAGGCCTCCTCCGGTACTTTGCCGAAGGCGAATCGGTCATGGAGGGTTTCTACATTAACCTTGCTGCACTTTCGATGATGTGTGAGTAGTTCCCACATAACCTACGAGTCCATAGTGATTATCTATATAGCTTTGTCTCTCTCCCTCTCTCTCTCTCTCTCTCTGATCTTTAATATCTGTTTGGAATTCTACTCGATGTAATCTTTTTTTACGGTGTGTTTGTTGGGATCTGATGAATTTTGGGTTTATGATCGGATTGTTCATTGAAATTAACTAAGTTATATTCTCAACTTTATTATGTGTGATTGTTACAACTATGTAATTCTTTCCGACCTATGAGTTTTCTTTGGCAAGTTGATGATTAGATCTTTAGTGGAAGTGGTGCATAGTAGTAGGTTCAATCTTGCGGTGTCCTCACCTCGTGGCAGAAGGGGTAGCGAGGCACATATTTATATTGTTGAAACTAAGGGTAAAACAATAGGGTCTGATCATATCGATTGGTCTTATTTTGTCTACATTATGTCATCATACTTCAATCATTACTCTATTTGTTATGAACTTAATACCTTAAGATGCATGCTGGATAGCAGTTGAGGGGTGGAGTAATAGTAGTAGATGCAGAATTGTTTTGGTCTACTTGTCACAAACGTAATGCCTATGTACTAATCATGCCATGCATAAAATCATAACTATGCGCTTTTCTATCAAATGCCCAACAGTAATTTGTTAACCCACGTATGATATGTTCTTGGGAGAGATGCCTCAAGTGAAAACTATGGCCCCTGGGTCCATTCACCATATTTACTAAAACCCTCAAAAGCCCGCTCGAATTTATTTACTTTTATTTCTTTTTGCAATTTATATATGTATCACTATCAGAATTAATCCTTGCAATTAACAAGTATAAGGGGATTGACAACCCTCTTGCCCGCATTGGGTGCAAGTATTTTGTTTGTCCCCGTAGGTAATGTCGACCTTTGTTTGTGTGAATCTCCTATTGGTCCAATAACCTTGGTTCTCTATTGAGGAAAATACTATCTACTACTATATTGCTTCCCCCTTCCTCTTCGGGGAAAATCCCAACGCATCTCACAAGTAGCAACCTACATCAGCAAAATACACAAAACATAAACCACTAGAACAAAAACTAACTAGACCGTCGGAGGAGTCACATACCAATGAGCAATTCCTCTGAACAGTTTATAAAATGGAGCCCGGAGCAAAGAGGTCGAAAATCTCACAAAAATGAGCAAGAACACGGACTAGGAGCCGGACATGAATTTTTTTAGAGGTGGAAGAAGGCAATGGGGATGGGAACAAAGTGAGTGGGGTCCTGTGGGTCCCACAATCTCACATGGTGCCCCCTAGAGGGGCGCACCCCCTAAGCTTGTGAGCCTAGGTTTGACCCCCCCTCTAGTGATTTTTGCATCAAAAATTCTTAAATAATCACAAAAAGCCATACTAAAATTTCAGGACATTTTGAGAACTTATATTATTGCATGATAATTTAGAAGATAGGATAACCAGGGTATTCTAATGCATTGAACTTTATTCAAACTAAATAACAGAGGATAAACTAAAGTTACAAAAAGTTATGCTTACAAAATTCATCGACTAAAGTTAAAAAGGAATCCATTAACAAGGTTGATCAAGTCTTACTAACGATCTATTTTCGAGTGCCATAAAATCGAAGAACTTTTGTATAAAACGAAGTTACCGCAGATGAACTCATTGTGAATTTCCTCTCCCGGTTCCTAAATCGAAGAAATTTTGTATAACACTAAGTTACCCGACATACAGGTGACTCAGATGAACTGCTTGTGATGAGCCAAAACAACAGAAATGATTTGTCTTAACAAGATGTGTGTGATACTTACAAACAGGTCGGTAATCAGAATTGTGTGTGAAGACCGATAATAACACATACGATTCCTCCTAATCAGTTGTGTGTGTTGTGGGCAAACGGTTGGTGGTAAACAACTATCATCAATTGATCAAATCATCACCGACGGGTTCTGTAGTTCAATCTGTATGCAATGTGATTTGCTTAGTCTGCACAACATCTATGCTCTATCTACAGAACAACAACATATATACTTATAAGGACATGATTGCATAACCAAATTAAACATCCAATTACATAAGTGACTACACACATAACATTTGCGCACACCAAAGTAAACAATTACATGCATAATAAACTAGGAGAAATGATCGTCTAATAATCATCTACTTCTTCTTGTGACGCTTGCCGCCACTGCTCTACCTGTGGCTCGATCCGTCATTATCTACAGTAAGGAGGCACTTCCTCATGTCAATTTATCTGCATGTACATCTCGTAGCATGTGTACACGTCCTTGGCCCTGAACTTGAGGTGATCTTCATCCAATCTCCACATCCAGGCCCTGTGCCAGGCTGTAGGATTGATCTTGCAGGTATCCTTCATGCTACTTTAGTAGTGGTTGATGATGGCCATGACGAGGTCAACCAGGGAGTCCTTCTGCTTAATGGTGCCCCAGACCCTATAGTGGCTAGGGATGTCAACAAGCTTCAGGCAGGCCAAGCCCGAATCCTCGAGCACTTTACATCATTGATGGTGTCTATTATAGCAAACTTGTAGTAGGGGCTATTGACTAACCTGGTGAAATGCTCGCAAGGCCTTGCGGCTAGGAAGTAGTGGTAGACGAGGACGTGATCGTATATGCACAACAGGACGACGACAACCTTCTGATCATACCCAGGATGACCGTCAGTGTAGTGGAGGTTGAAGCCGACCACTTTGTACTTGTCATCCTTAGCAAGCAACTGGTCATGGTGTTGATGGAGTCCTCCACCATGACCGGGTGGTTTGTGTACACCACCGAGTGGTCCTTCTCCCTCATGTGGGTGTCCATAGGATACACGCCGAACTCCATTGGAGCACCGCTAGAGATCCTCTCTGTATGTATCATCATGGGTGTGCTTGTTGTGTTGTGGGGCACGATCGAAAGGTTGAAGAGACTAAGGTTATAAAGGACACAAGAATAAATGGGGAGGTTGGACGACCTAGAATAATGGCACATCTAGATGGTAGTTTTTGTAGGGCGTAGCTCTATCGTGCCACATATAACTGCATCGTGACAACGCACGCGACACAACTGTATGCATATGGCCCACCAACGTGATCATGTGCCGGCCCCAACCGATGGCAGAGCATGCGCGCAGAGGGACACGAGCAGAGCGTGTCGCGCCTGCCTCAATGGCGATCAGAGCACACAGAGGGACGCGAGTAGAGCGCACCACGGCCGCCTGAACGGTGAGCAACCACCTACATATGGCAGTTCTTTTCAACCGTCTTGCACTCATGGGAGGCGCGACGAGCCATCCTTCGGACATGACGATGATATCTGGACCATGTGTAATAGTGGGTAGACGTGTACACATCCGAGAACATGAGCCCATGTACGTCATCCGGGAACTGTTTCGGGCTTCGAACCCAAAACCATTAATAAATTTTGAGTTTGTTTCCTGTAACATTCCAAATTACCACACAATAATTAATTGCATATCTGTTCACACCGATCAAACCTAAATGTGTTCCCACTTAACACTAGGCTATAAAAACTAGCCACTCAAAAATTACTGCACATTCCTATCCTCATCACCAAAAAATCAAGTCTTTCTTGTTAAGTCGTTCCTTGTGTCTACCATGGCCGTTACGAGGAGTTTTGGATCGAGATATAACCAAGGAGCAAAGACATGGCCGCGAAAGCAACAAAGAGGTCCCACTTCACCATGACAGCTGCATCAGAGATGTCCTATCGTGTCGCGGAGGCCTCGAGCGATCTCTCACGGGGAGGTGAGGGATTTCACAAGCGTAGTCACCATGTTGGCGAACTCAACGAGCTGGCAGTGCTGAAGTCCTTAGCCAGTGACGACATTCTTCAAGAGCTAATTAAGCAGCAGGAGATGATTGTCAGCTTGGTGAAGTTGCTGGAAGAGAGTGATGCCTCGGTTGAGAAGGCGACCGACCTCATCGTGGAACTTATGGGCGACAAGGCGAAGCTCCACAACGAGCGCGACAAGCAGAAGGAGGAGGTTGCTGGCAAGAAGAAGCTGCATGATAAGAGTAGTGCCTTGGGGAAGAAGCTGAAAGCTGTCATCGAGGAACTAATGGATGACGTGGTGAATATCCGCATCGAGCGCGACCTTGGGTGGAGGAATCCATGGGTGCCGTCAAGCAAAGTCTTGAGGATGTGAATGAGAGCGTCGCAGCTCTTCACGATAGACCCGCACATGGACGCATTGAAGAAGATGGCGGAGGAGAGGCGAGAAGAGATGAAGGTCTTGGAGGAAATGAACAAGGAGATGGAGGAACTCTATGCCCAACAACCCGTCGAGAAGTAGAGAGTAGTGACCCAGATCGTTGTTTGCGTATCCCTTCTTTTATTGCCCCTGTGTCTTTCGGGCATTACTGCATGTGGCATTTTAAATAACCTTGAATATGTTAGACAATTATTATCCGTTGCCATTGTAAATTTGTTATCATATTATTTTGTTCATAGGTACATGTATACGAGTCAAAAATAGGCTAAAAGTCATGTTCTCAGTTAGGCACGAACAAAACAATGCTGCCGTTGAGCGGGACCATGGGATCACAAGCAAACTACCTCCATTTAGGTGCATTAACTGTGTAACAGCGGCTTGGGCGCAATTAATGGAGAAGTTGGGAGTGAGGCAGGTGGCGGATGGAGGTCAATGGGCTTGCTTTCCGTTGAGCGTACGCACGCGTCACGCTGAGCCTACCCGGTGGACTGCTCGCTCTTGTCTCATTAAGCCTGCATAGCGTATACCTCACACGCGTCCCATCGAACCTGCACGGCGGACTGCTCGCATGCTCCCGTCGATCCTGTGCAACAGACTTCTCTCACTCGTCCCGTCTAATCAAACAGTTGCCCACGACACCTACTCTGGTCAAAGTTATGGTCAACATTTGGCACAAAATACAAAGAGGACCAATAAACCAGGATAGAGGTAGTACTTTCCAATAAAAAATGGGATGCATGGCGACACGTAAATGGTTAGTGGAATGCCCACGGTTCAAATAATACAACTGTTTGCGATAATAATGTGTCAGTTGTTTGTTCCATGTTAATGTGTGCGGCTTGTCTAAAATTTGACAAAATTTCTACCACGGTATATATGTGCCATGTCATGACACGGTGCCAAGTTTCATGAATTTCAGACGAGTTTTGGATTTTCGGGGATTTAGAAACCAAGATTCTCAATGTTTGCGGCCGAGCGAGGATGCCGAGATGTTTGTAATTCATTCTCATTTCTTGCATGGGACCTAAACATGCACCCAAGAAGAAATATAAGATTTTTGACCCATTTTGGTGCACTGAAGCATGTGCCTATAGTTCAAATTTGAATTATGCACATTAAATGCCTAGAATACTCAATTGATGTATAAAAAGGCCAAACGAAACCTGAATAATTCCATATTTCTGCACGACACTCCTATTGATCTATGTTGCCTCTATAAAAAAATACAAGGCGATAAGAGGCAACGAATGTCGTCTCGCCCACAAGGGTGACACATTCCCTATCAGAACCACGAGACTTCTTGTGAGAAGCTCCAATTTGTAAGAGGCTTCTACCAAAATTTGCACCAAATTGGATAATTTTTTTTACTATGGCCTATATGTGCCATGTTATGACACCATGCCAAGTTTCATGAATTTCCGGCGAGTTTCAGATTTATGGGGATTTAAAAGCCAAGATTCTCAATGTTTGAGGTCGAGCCCGGACGCCGAGATGTTTGTAATTGATTCCCATTTATTGCATGGGACCTAAACATGCACCCAAGGACACATATTTGATTTTCAACCCATTTTGGTGCACTAGAGCATGTGCATGTAGTTCAAATTTGAATTATGCACATTAAATTCCTAGAAAACTAAATTGATGTATAAAATAATTCCATATTCGGCATGACACTCCTATTGGTCTATGTTGCCTCTATAAAAAATACAAGGCGAGAAGAGGTGGAGAATGTCATTTCGCCCACAAGGGCGACATGTTCCCTATCGGAACCATGAGGCTTCTTGTGAGAAGCTCTGGTTTGTTAGAGGCTTATACCAAAACTTGCCCCAAATTGGAGGATCCCGAGGAAATAATGGAGAGAGTGGTGGTGGGGGGGGGGGTGATAAATTTTTGGGAGTTGGTCTAGGGTTAGGTCCAAATTAGGAACGTGGCTGGACTACATATATGGAAAGAAGGGGATTTGGGATGGCTTTGGGTCAATGGAGTAGTCTATTGCAGAAATGGAAGATGATTGAGGTATTTTGGGGTTGATCCAAACTCACCGATCACGGCAGCCTAGTTCGGGTCCGGGATAGTTTTGGGCTAGATTGCGAGTGGGTCTGTGGCTATGCAGAGAGGTTAGGCGAAATTGTGCAAGTGTCTGGTTGGTCTCGGAAAGATCAATGAAGGCAACCGAGAGAAGAAAAAACTACGAACGAATGCAAGTTTTTGAAAAATGATGGCAATGGAGTTTCGATGCAATGCAAATGATGCGATGATGAATGCATGATACGTCTCCAATGTATCTACAATATTTGATTGTTAGCAACTTTATATCATTTTTCGGGACCAACCTATTGATATAGTGCCAGTGCCAGTTGCTGTTTTTTTGCTTATTTTTTACTTCGCATAATATCAATACCAAAGGGAGTCCAAATGTCACGAAACATTTTGGAGATTTTTTACTGCCCATAAGACACCCAGGAGGCCCAAGAAGTGCACTAGAGGGGGCCTATGGGGTCCACTAGGCACCAGGGCATGCTAGGGCCCCCAGGCGCACCTTGGTGGGTAGTGGGGCCCACAGACACCCCCTCCGTCGACCTCTGGCTCTATAAATATTCTAGAATCCCCCAAACCCTAGGGGATTCAACGAAACACAATTCCAGCCGCCGCAAGTTCTAGAACCACGAGATCCAATCTAGGGGCCTTTTTCAGCACTCTGTCAGAGGGGCAACGATCACGGAGGGGTTCTTCATCACCACCCTTTCCCCTTTGATGATGCGTGAGTAGTTTACCACAGATCTACGGGTCTATAGGTTGTAGCTAGATGGCCTGTTCTCTCTTTTTGATCCTCAATACAATGTTCTCCTCGATGTTTTTGGAGATCTACTTGATGTAATGGCTTTTTGCGGTGTGTTTGTTGGGATCCGATGAATTGTGAGCTTATGATCAGATCTATCCATGAATATTATTTGAGTCTTTGCTAAACTCTTTTATGCATGATCTTTATAGCCGCATATTTCTTCTCCAAACCTTTGGTTTGGTTTAGCCAACTAGATTGATTTTTCTTGCAATGGGAAGAGGTGCTTTGTCATGGTTCAATCTTGCGGTGCTCAATCTCAATGACAGAAAGAAGCATGACACGCATGTATCGTTGCTATTAAGGATAATGAGATGGGGTCTATTCCTACATGAATAGATCTTGTCTACATCGTGTCATTGTTCTTATTGCATTACTCCGTTTTCCATGAACTTAATACACTAGATGCATGCTGGATAGCGGTCGATGTGTGGAGTAATAGTAGTAGATGCAGGCAAGAGTCGGTCTACTAATCTTGGACATGATGCCTATATACATGATCATTGCCTTGGATATCATCATAATTATTTGCTTTTCTGTCAGTTGCCCAACAGTAATTTGTTTACCCACTGTCTGCTATTTTCTCGAGAGAAGCCTCTAATGAAATCTACCGCCCCGGGTCTATTTCCCATCATATTTTTTCAGATCTATTTATCCAAAAAACAAAAAATACCTTGCTGCACTTTTTATTTACTTATTTTATTTTGTGTTTTAGTTAGATCTATTTATCAAATCTCATGCAATTTAATCTATCTCAATACCGATGGGGGATTGACAACCCCTCTTACGCGTTTGGTTGCAAGTTTTTGTTGTTTGTGTGCACGCGCTGTTTACATAGTGTTGCTTGGTTCTCCTACTGGATTGATAACCTTGGTTTCATAACTGAGGGAAATACTTACTGTTGGTGTGCCGCATCATCCTCTTCTCTTCGTGGAATTACCAACGCAGATACAAGCAATTAGGAAGAATTTCTAGCACCGGTACCGGGAGGATCAAGTCGAGATTGTCTCTCGTCAACTTGGCATTTTCTGGTGCCGTTGCCGGGGAGACATCATCAACATTTATCAGGTTCATACCACAAACTCTCATCTCCTTGCAATTACTTTACTTGACATTTGCCTCTCATTTTCATCTCCACCACTTCTAAAATGTTTTTTTGCAAAAATAAAAAAATATTTTCCGTTTGCCTTTATGTCTTACTTGGTTTGTTTGCTCTTTTGTTTGGCATAATTGTGTGTTTATTGGAAATAAGAAAACATAAAGCTTATGGATCCTCATCCACTTTCTAATATTTTTAAAAGATCCCGATGAACCAATTGCTAGTGAATTGAGTTCACTAGATTACCTTTATGAAGTTTCGATTGTGATTTGTGAATCTGAAAATTGTGATGAAGTGTTAAAAGAATAAATTTATAAAGTGATTCACGATAGCTCCTTGAATGAAAAGCATTATTGCAGTTATGTTATTATAAAATCTATTAATGTTAATTGTGCTAACAATATGCAAAACCCCAAGCTTGGGGATGCTAATTTTGCTATGTCCACTACCTATTGCAATGATAATTATTGGGTGATTCTTCCTATGATCTTGAAAATTTATTTAAGCCTCATGATGAGTATGATATTGATAATAGTGTGTGCAATAATATTGAAAGTGGGTTTTGAAGAGTGTCAACTTTAATTAAAAATAATCCTAAATATTTGGAGTGTGTTCAATCTTATGAATTTTTGATGAAAGTGGGTTTGGAGAGGTCATGACTTTCGTTGATATTAATCCCACTATCTTGGAAGGTTATAAAACTTTTATGCATGTGGATCATCAAGCAAAAAATTTATATCATAGCTATATTGTTGAATTTGATTATGATCTTACATGTAGTTATTATGAGAGCGGAAAATATGGTCGTATAAATTTTTATGTTACTAAATTACCTCTCATTATGCTGAGATTGTCAATGCTTTATTTCCCTCCTTTGCATATGCTAGATATTTCTTGTCTTGATAATTTGTTTGCTTATAAAATGCCTATGCATAGGAAGTATGTTAGACTTAAATTTGATTTTCACATGCTTTATGATGCTCTCTTTGTGCTTCAATTCTTTTATTTCATGCGAGCATCATTAAAATTATCAATGCCTAGCTAGAAGGCTTTAAAGAAAAGCGCTTGCTGGGAGACAAATCAATATTTTCCTTTTTTGTTTTTATGTGTTTACACATCTATGCCTCTGTTATGATTGTGCTTTTTATGCTTTATTTAATGTTGTGCCAAGTAATGCCTTTAGGATGGCTTGGGTGATAGTTGATTTGATCCTGTTGGAAAATAGAAACTTTTGCATCCAGTATCTGAATTGTTAAAAATCACAGAAGCGACAAAAAATTCTAAATTTTTTACACAAGATTGATTTACAAATTGCCTGTATTGTCCTAATTTTTCATAATGTTTGGAGTTGTAGAAGTATGGTTAAAGTCCAGATTACTACAGATTGTTCTGTTTTTGACAGATTCTGTTTTTATTGCATTGTGTGCTTATTTTGATGAATCTATCGATTGTATCGGATGGTATAAGCCATGGTAAAATTAGAATATAGTAGCTATAATGCAATAATAAAATATGAATGGGTTTGAAATAGTACTTAAAGTGGTGATTTGCTTTATTACACTAACGGTTCTCACAAAGGTTTTTGTTAAGTTTTGTGTGATTGAAGTTTTCATGGTTTGGGTGAGAGCACGATGGATGAAGGAATAAGGAGTGAAAAGAGCCTAAGCTTGAGGATGCCCATGGCACCCCAAGGTAATATTCAAGGAGAAACAAGCAACTAAGCTTGGGGATGCCCCGGAAGGCACCCCGTCTTTCTTCTAACGACCATCGGTAATTTTACTTGTAGCTATATTTTTATTCGTCACATATCATGAGTTTGCCTGGAGCGTCTTGTATTTAGGGATGAAAAAGGAGCGAAAATGGACGGAACTGAGTGCTATTATATTTGTTTTCACATTTTTTGCAGAAGCAGAAACAAATATAGAAACCCCGGAAATGAATACGAAAACAGATACTACCGAAAACGGACACGGAGCGAATACAAAACAGATACGGAAATAGAAATAGGCATTGATCGCAACTTAAAAACCCCTTGAATCATAGAGAAATGCACACAAAAACAAAAATAATAATGAGTTGTTAACATGGCTACAAAATAATATCATTATGTTAGCAACTTAGCGTAGTATTGTATCAGTACCAGACAATTGCGTATAAGGTCAAGTTGAGTACATGTGTGGTAGTAGAAGTTTGGCCTCAGATCCATTCTACTAATTGTGTCATTGTGTTATTTTTGGTGGTTGGGCTACAAAACAGCTATAAGTCTATAGTAAAAACAGAAATTCCATATTCACGGAAACGGAAAGTTCCGTTTCCATGCATGTTCCACCGGAAAACACCATTCCGTTTTTGTTTCTGTTTCCGCATAAAAATTCCATTTCCACTTCCGTTTTGGAAATTTCCATTTCTATTTTCATGTTTCCTCTCCGTCTCCATCTTTCCTCCGAAAAAACAGAAAGTTTCCACTCCATTTTCATCCCTACTTGTATTATACGAGTCTTTGCTTGTTTTGCTTTTTAGTTTGTCACAATCTGTCGGCATTCTGGGAACGGGGGTCCCCAGACTTGCCTGCGTGCGGCCCACGGCGTGGCTCCACCAATGGCCCAGTACGACCGGTCTTCGTCAACCAAACACTCAAGACCCTCGCGAGGTGGATGTCACAAGGCCTCCTCAGGAGCGGACTCACCAGGCAGGCTCGCGAGGGGTCGGAGAGATCAAGGCAAGGGGTACCTCGTGAGGTTCCCATGACGCAAGCCATGACGACCAAGGCCAGGTGGGCACCAGCGCGTAGTGTCCTCGTTTCCCCCTTTGGTGCTAAGGGGGCAAGCGCAGGCGCGAAGTATCGAGGCATCAGGTAAATGTTTCCATATCGGTGCAACAAGACCAAAACCAGCAGGACGGTAGGACGGAGGTCATCATGGAGCCCAAGACGGCGTCACCACCAGCGCCTTTGACAGGCGAAGACCACCTTTAGTCAGGATAGCTTGTACTAGCTGTCCCCTTTCAAATTGGCCGTTGTTGGATCCCTTCCCGCTCAATATTTGGGAAGAGGACCAGGGCCTCTGTAAATAGGACTAGCCACCATAGTACAAGGGGACGGAACGAACTCAGTTCATCCTCGCATCCACCAAGCACAAAAACACCTCTCCTTAGGAGGCTGTTCTTCCCTTGTACTGTTCATCATCAGCCCAAGAGGCAATCCACCACCACCACACTGGAGTAGGGTATTACACCACAACGGTAGCCCGAACCAGTATAAATCTTGTGTCTCTTGTGTTGTGAGTTCATCGAGCTAAGCTTAGAGATCGCGGCGAGGTTGAGGCGAGATTCGGTAGGGGAAAACCTTCGTGCGCACCTCAGTTTTCGAACCTCAAGGGTTTTGTCGGAACCCTAAATCTGAAAATTGGCGCGCCAGGTAGGGGTGCGCCGAAGTCTTCCTTCCACTGGTCCGCATCCCATCACTTCGTCGCATCCATGTCTGACGCCCGCCGAGCCCGCAATGAGCGCCAGGCCGCTCTCGCCGCATGCGTCGCCCAGACGGCACCCGTCGGCGGACCTCCTCGTCGTTCTCCATCGCCTGCCGCCAACGCCGCCACTAGCCCAGTGGGGAACGAACAACAAGCATCCTTGCTCCACCCCTCGGTGCGGCAGGACGGCCGCACCACCACTCCGTCGCTGATCCCAGCCGGCTCGTTGTCTCATGCTCGTCGCGCCCCATGGACGCGCTGCTTATGGCGTGCGAGCTCCCACGTTACTGCCCCGTCGACAACCTCTACAAGGAATGGCTCGCTCGCATCACCGAGCTCGTCAGCGGCGTAGGGGGCTCTCCCGCGCCGTCCCTCTCGTTGCCTCGCCCTCCACCAGGTACGGGCGACGTGGCTCATGGAGTGCCTCCACCACCTCTGCCCCAAGATGGCACCCTGGCGCCAAGGCACGTGGCCCCTGAGCGTGACCCACCGCGTCCGGCGCCCGCACGAGAAGAAGGAAGCTGCCAAGAAATCCCTCGGCCTCAAGAAGGCGCCCCCATGCTCCCTGCACCGGTGCGACAACACCGCGTACTGCCTATGGCAGCGGTGCGCGGGTCCCATCAAGAGCAAGATCTGTGTCAGCAAAGGGCCCCGGTGACCACAGCAGGCTGCCGCGCCTTCACCCCCGAGCTGTGCAGCGTTGCCTGGCCGGGCAAGTTCAAGCCGGACCTGCCTCCTCGCTATGACGACACCCCCGACCCCGCGGAGTTCTTGCAGCTCTACGAGCTGAGCATCAAGGTGGCCAACTGCGAAGAGAAAGTCATGGCAAATTGGTTTCCCATGGCACTCAAGGACGGTGCCCGCTCGTGGATCCTGAACCAGCCTCCCGGCTCGATCTCGTCCTGGGACGAGATGCGCAGTCGCTTCATTGCCAACTTCCAGGGCACTCGCGACCGCCCCCAGGCCGCGGGTGACCTGTGCCGCATCAGGTAGCAGCCTGGGGAGACCCTGCAGAAATACATCCAATGCTTCAACAGCGTTCGCCTCAAGATCCCCAAGGTGACGGATGAGGCCATCATCTCAGCGTTCTCTGATGGCGTCCGTGACATCAAGATGAAGGAGGAGCTCGCCATCCATGAGGAGTTGTGCACATCCCTGGAGCTGTTCAACCTGGCGATCAAGTGCGCAAGAGCTGAAGAGGGATGCCTCTCCCTCCTCGAGCTCCCAGCTGCTGACCCAGAAGAAAAGAAGACCAAGGCCAAGGACGTGAAGCGCAAGGGAGTGGTCGTGCTCGAAGCGGAACCAGACATGAAGCGCGGCAGGGATCAGCCGGAGTCGTCCAAGGGCAGCCGACCATTCTACGCCTACCACAACCTCCACACCCATAACACCAACAATTGCCAGGAGCTCAGGGCCATTCGAGAAGGACGCTTCGGTCGACGCCCCGAGCGCAACGACCGGGGCTATGACCGAGGAGGAGGACATGGCGGAGGATGATGGGACGACTGTGGCCCGTGCCAGGACTGGCGTGACTGACCTCGTGATGATCGCTGGGAGGACCAGCCTCGCAAGGGAGCCTGGAGGGATCAGCCTCGCGAGGACCGCCCCCAGGGTAACACAGGCCTTCCTCCGCTACCGCCGCCGCCAAGAAGGAATCACGACCATCATCAGGATGAGGGGGCTGGGGGCTTCCAGGAGCCACGTGCTATCGGTTGCATGTTGGGCAGGGCTCAGGCCCCAGCCTCTCAGTGTATCTTCAAGCAGTTTGCTTGCGAGGTGAACGCAGCCCTTCCCAGGCTCGAGGCCACACTCCTACTCAGGTGGTCCAAGTGCACCATCACCTTCAGCTCGGCAGATCAACTCAAGTGCACGGCTACTGCTGGCGTTCTCCCGATGCTCTGTTCACCCATCATCAGCAATGTGCAAGTCACCAAGACCCTCAGCGATGGCGGCGCAGGGCTTAGCGTCCTGTCCGTTGAGATGTTCGACAACCTTCAAGTGCCATACGATCAGCTTCAGCCCACCAAGCCCTTCTCAAGAGTTACCAATGGTTCCACCACCCCGATAGGGCAGGTCCGCCCCCTATCACCTTCGGACAGTGCAACAACTACCGCACCGAGCTCATCGACTTCGACATCGCCCACATCCACCTGCCGTACAATGCCATCCTCGGGTATCCAGCCCTGGCCAAGTTTATGGCAGTGACCTACCACGGCTACAACGTCCTCAAGATGCTAGGAAGCGGTGGGATCATCACGGTCCCCTGCGAAGAGATAGATGTGGTGTGCTCCCTCGAGCGTGCCTTCCAAGCCGCAGCAATCGAGAACCCGGACAGCAAGGGCGAGAACCCTCCTCAGGCTGTCCCCAAGAAGAAGAAGCAACCGCTCCACACAGGGCCTCAGGAGATCGGCACCTCGGATGGTGCCGCGTTAGGATCAACGCCCATGCTCGGGGCGCCTCCTTCCATCGCATAGGAAGGCGCGCCCGGTGGCCTCCTCAGGCAGGGCTCGGGGGCTCTCTTCTGGAGGGCCTCAGACCTCGCCAACATCACGAGGGAGGCGCTCGGGCACCACTTGGAGGCGTGCTTCATGGCACGTTTCCCTCAGGAAGACACAGGGCGTGGAAAGCCCAACGTTCAGGAGTTCATTGCCAAGACCACTCAGGAGCTTCAGGAAGCGAGGGCCGTGCGCGGCGACTGCGCCTTGCCGGGCGTGGCTCCCCATCCAGGCGAGGATGGTGGGCTGCGCGTCTGCATCGACGTCCCAGGGCTCAACCGAGCGGCATCTCAGGAGCGCTATTGGCCTTCGTGCGTGGGACGCTGCGAGGGTCCGCCGCACAGCTACATTCGCATACCTTTCAGCCTGCCGAACGCGGCTGCCACCTACCAGCGTCACCTGTAGAGCATCCTGGCGGCTCAGGAGGCCAGGCACCACGCGATCCTAGCGGAGATCGAGACTGTCCTCAAAGAACCACCTGGCCCCCAGAGCCTCCTGAGGCTCAGGGCCTCGGTGGCTCGTGAGGGTCGGCCCCTTCACCGTGCACCTTCAGCTGCCCCAACACCCCCTCTACAACGGAACCAGGTGACATCTCCCAAGTTCATTTTAGCTGGGAGCGCCCTCAGGGCTGCCTCATTCCCAGACCGTGTGGGTCCATCCTTGCGGCATGTATCTCTTTTTATGTCTTTGGCTTACCTTGCTGGGGGCGCCCCTCGGGCTGCATCATCCCCAAGCCGCTTGGGTCTGACCCAGTGGCATGTATCCATTCTGCATTTACCTAAGCTGATTTGCCTTTCATGCCTAATCTACCTGTGATTATCACCTCCTCGATTGCCACCAACCATGGGAGCCGCTCGCGCTCGCACGGCGCTTGCGCACGGGTCCGTCCCTGCAATGCCGACAAACCTGAGTGGTCGAGCTCTGGCCCGCGGCACGCCCCGCCCGCGTCACCTCACCAGGCCCTCAGTGCCCTCACCCTTCTCTCGGAGCAACCAGTGGCCGGCCGGCAATCATAATGGCAACCCGTGCCTTTCTCGTACCGATTTGCAGGAACCTCCCGAGGTCTACAGCGGGCGGCACCACGAGCTCCCTCTCTTTCCCATGCGATCCATTTGCACGTTAAAACGGGGGATCCTGAGCATCACAACTTAGGAGCTCTTACTGGCTCTCCAGCCCTCACCCCTTGGCCTTGACCACGACATCGCGACCTGGCATGCCAGCAGCGACTGAGCTCGCTCAAGGGGATGGTACCTGAGGACGTAGGGCATGAAGGAGAGTGCAGGGAAGAAGGGGGAGGCTCGCACAGGCCTAACCTAGCTGCGCCACGGCTGCCGACGCACAAGTCTGGCGCAACACAAGGGAACGACTCTAGATTACCGAGATAAGTTTCGCGCTTGGAACAACTAATTGTTACGACGTGAAACTCTCACTTGATGCGGCCCCGTGGCGGCAATGTTGCCTTCCTTTCTTACCTCTCGGTGGCTGCTTGCATGCTAAAGGGGACCTCCTGAGCATCGCATCTCAGGGGCTCTTACTGGACCTCGGGCCGCTCACCTCCTGGCCTTGACCACGGCATCGCGACCTGGCATACCAGCGACGGCTGCAGCCTGCCTGGGGGCCGGGACGTGTCAGCGTAGAGCGCCAAGTCGTCGCGAGGTTAGAAAGGGGGAACCAAGCCAGTACAGGACAAGCACTTGCACGATTTCATAATAAGGATAACATCAACAAAATACATCGCCGACCCTTTACACGCCCCGCGGGGTGTTTCTCGATTCCTCGCAGGGAACAAAAGAAAAGAACTTTGAGGAGCCCTAACTACACGCGCCTTCGTGGACGATGCCATCATCAACAATGGGCCATGGGAGACCGGCGCCAACCCCATCCAGATTAGCGGCGGCGACGACCTGATGTCGCCTCCTTGTTCCAGGTGCGGCGAGAGCTCGGGGGTGCGTAGCTGTCGTCGCTCGTCTCCGGAGTCTCGCAGAGTTCGGGAGAGTCGTGGACTCCCAAGCGTTGCTGCTACTGCCAGAGGAGTCGCTGGAGGAGCGGACGGCAGGCCCAGTCGCTGCCGCGTCAATATCTTGACTGCCCCCTTCGGGGCAGCACTCCAAGTGGAGGCCTTCCGCGTCGAAGACCTTGAAGGACAACGTGGAGGCGCCATCGTATTCAAAATGGATCGCGATGGTGCCCCCCGTTTAACAGACCCGGGCGACCTCGCCCTAGCCTCAGGTCATGAAGATCTTTCCCGAGGGAACGACTTCAACCTCGCTCCGTTTGCCGGGGCGCCACAATCGGCGTGCTGCAGCCAAAGCTCGAGAGCCCCCCTCAGCGGCATCACGGTGGAGAAGAACGAATGGAAGCAGATCCAGGTGTTTGGAGGCATCGCCGCCAGCAGCACGAGCTCGCGAGAGGAGTCCGCGGCGTGGAATCCAGGAGCGATGATGCGCGCCACCACAACGCGCCGACCGTGGCTACGGCGTGGGCAGCGCCGCTCGCCGCCCCTTTCTCCGGAGCCCTCAGCTGGGGCGCACTGGGGTAGCAGGTACCCAGGAGGTGGCCGCTCGCACCAAGGCCCCGTCATCTCTAGCCTCACGACCTCGCCATGGCAGTGGACCGGCCTCTTCTTCGGCGGGAGCGAATCGGGTCTGTCCCGGGGAGCCTTCCCCTTCTCTTCGGCCGAGAATCTACGGATCGGTGCCATCGGTGTCAAGACTAGAGGTGGAGCAGGGGAGAAGAAGCAGGCGGAGCAGGAAGAGATGGGCGACGAGGGCTCTCACCCCTTCTCATTTATAACCCAAGGGAGGCCAACCGTCGACCTCCACGATCGCAGGTAATGATAACCCTTTTTGCATGTGGCAGGGACTCGTCAGGCAGGCGGTTGCCAAGGCAGCATGGGGAAGCGGAGACGCCCACGTCCAATCAGTAGCCACTACAAGAAATATGTCAACTAGTGACCTTCTGTCAGTGACCCTGGAAGAATTGGTCATAGATCTATGAACATTTCAGACCAATTGGTCAAAAGATGTTCGGGGGGCTCCAAACCCTAAACTATAACGACCATTTTGGTCAGAAAGGTCGTAATTTCCTTACACGAAATGGTCATAAAGCAGATAGCACTGGTCCGCTGCCTTATTTCTAGCTGATCATGACCAATATAGATGGTCATAACCTTGTAAATTGTGGTGGGTTGCTATGACTAGGCGCCACCTCATCAGTTTTGCCTATGTGTCATGTCCATGTGGCAGTTTTTGCCCTAGGTTGTGAAGCAACCTATATTTCTGTCATTCCCAAAATTCCCAAAAAAATCTCATAAATTCTTTGGGTCATATATTCATCAAATATGTAAAAAAAACCTTCCTTGCCTAGTTCAAAAATAATTAAAAAATATTCATTTTCCTATTCAGAAAAACACTTTGTGAAGGAAGTACCACTTTGGCATGTCCAAATGGTATCCATTTTCTACCGTGCTTTCCTATGCACAAATAACCATCCTCCACCAAATGCCAGCTCAATCCATTCATTATTTTGAGCCCAGCTTCAACATTCGTATTTATGTCCAATGTGGTACTTTGCAAAGCAAGTACCACCTAGGGTCCTCCTTTTCAGCTGAAAATTTGTGAAGACGGTCTTCTTAGTAACTGATCATCCTTAGCCAAAGCTCATGCACATTAGCCATGTGCATTTCCCGTATTGCTAATCAAACACTTGGCTGCTTATTCATGTTTGAGCATCGATCGATCTCCTCGTGAGAATCTTATGTTGTGATTTTCTTCCTAGCACCTACCTGGGGAGTGCCCAACCCACTAGACATGCCTAGGCCGCCCAGAACACATGGCAAAGCCACGGTCACGCGGTGACCACGCGGCGGGCATGCTAGTTTATGCGCTCTAGAGTTGGAGCCCTCGGCCACCATCCAAACCTTGACGTATCGCCACCAAACCATGTATTTATGATTAAATAGGTACTTATGTAACTAGAAATGATTTTTGGAAAAAAATAAATAGCAAACCATGACGCAACTGCAGTTCAAATTTGACCCGCTTCCTACTGAATTGGCGGGAATTTGTCTTTTTCACCAGAGGTGGATCAAAACTTTTGACACCCAACCATTTTGTCAATTGTGCATTATATATGGCCTAGTATTTTATAAAATTGATTAGGTCCAATTTTGAAACAAATATATGGTAGGCCCTTCACGAAAAAACTCATTTTGGGCACTCAGAAAAATGGAAAATGAATTTTTTGTGCAAAGAAAATGAAAACTTCCTTAGGCAACATTGTTTGTCATTCCAAGATGCACCCTTGTGCACGATATGAGTTCATTTGAACAAACTATTCCATGAATGTGGCCATAAGATTGATCATTTGGCTTGATAGTACTTCCCACCTCTGTGCTAGCTTTCGGCTGTTCAAGGGAATGCAGGATGTTCGTTGCAAGCCATTTGAAGATGGGGCAAGTGTTGTTGTGAGTCAGATTCAGAGGCAAGATCCTGTTTGTTTGGATCGTGAAGGAGGCCATGTGGATCATACCAAAGAGGTTTGTTTGTGTTTGCTTTTTGATATTTTCTGTGCATTAATGTTCATTGTTAGCTTTTCAGTTATTACTGTTTTGTAGTCATAGGTGACCCTTATTGATTTCATGTGTCCTAAACCTTTTCCTCTTAGCACTAATGTTTCCTAGGTGACCTTCTCTGTTTACAGTACCTGAACTTCAGGGGCTACAGCACCTGAACTTCTATCTTTTCCATATCTGGCCCTTTTGGTTCACTTTTGCATTAGAGTAGTTTGCTATCTTCCTTTCTATGTTTAGTGTATTTAGACTTCCACTATGTGTCATTTTGTCATAGCTGACCTTCTTTTATTATGTAATGTGAACTTCTGCTGATTAGGCATTTGTGTTCTACATGATTTTTTTAGCTGTTGATGATGATGCTAGGGTTGAGGAAGATCTTTTACCTGAAAGCGCAACTGCTCCTGTGCATGAACCTGTTCCCGTGAGTGATGTATCAGTTGATGAGGTTCATGGCAGTGAAAATAAAGTACCATTTTTCTTGTCCATTTGTCTCATTTTTTATTGTACTTGTTTTTGCATTTTATCACTGTGTGCCCATTTGTAATGACTTTTTGTTCTTTGCTGCAGAATGATGATTCTAGTGTTTCTCCAGAGAAGGTTGCAGACAAGACCATGTCAGGCACCGACAGCTCTGACGGGGTGGAGCCAACTGAATCTCAACCGTCCATTGGTGCTGTGATTTCTGATGCTAAGCAGGGCAAGACAGCTAGAGATATCATTTTGGAGACAGATCCCGTCAAGGCTATTGTTGAGACTGGTGGTAGTGCTGCTGCAGGCCTGGAGAAGTCTCCTGTAGCAGAGCCATCAGTTGTTGTTGATGCTGGTTCTCCAGCTACTCCAACTGCTCCAACAATTTTTGTTGTTTTAGATTCTCAAGCTGGTCCAACTGCTGCTGCTGTCCTCCGTGATGATGCTGCAATGTCTACTGGAGTTGACGATGAAGAGACCGAAAGCGATAGCTTGGCAGAGGAGGTTGATCATTCCAGTGCAAGAATCCATAAAGAGAGGAGCATGCTTCTCTCTTCTTTCCCCATCCCCGTTCTTTTTGTTTTTGGTTTTGGTTCATGATATCCCTGTGAACTGCCTGTGTGGTGCAAGTTGAAATTCTGGTTTGTGCTTTGTCGGTTGTTTGGTTTGTAAATAAAGTTAAGTGAACTTGTTTCTATGTGGGGGAGGTCTTTAATGCATGGGCTGTGATGTTTATAATCCTGTTGTTTTATCTTTTCTGGTGTAGTCTCGATAACCCACAAGTGTAGGGGATCGCAACAGTTTTCGATAAGTAAGAGTGTCGAACCCAACGAGGAGCTAAAGGTAGAATAAATATTCCCACAAGTTCTATCGACCACTGATACAACTCTACACACGCTTGATGTTCACTTTACCTAGAACAAGTATGAAACTAGAAGTACTTTGTAGGTGTGATAGGATAGCTTTGCAAGATAATAAAGAACACGTAAATAAAAAGTAGGGGCTGTTTAGATAAAGATGCAATAAAGTAAGTATTATTAGAGAGCTTTTTGTTACGAGAAAGTTATTTGTCCAAGGTAATCAATAAATAGACCGTTAATCACTGTTGCAATTCTATTTGAGGGAGAGGCATAAGCTAACATACTTTCTCTACTTGGATCATATGCACTTATGATTGGAACTCTAGCAAGCGTCCGCAACTACTAAAGATTCATTAAGGTAAAACCCAACCATAGCATTAAAGTATCAAGTCCCCTTTTATCCCATACGCAAACAACCTACTTACTCGGGTCTGTGCTTCTGTTCACTCACGCCACCCACCATAAGCAAATCATAAACATATTGAAAACCCTACAGCGGGGATCCCTCACACTTGCGCAACACAGAGAACACCATAGGATAGCACTAATAATAAAACATGCAACTCAAACCAATCGCGATCATCAATTAACCCATAGGACAAAACGGATCTACTCAAACATCATAAGATAGCCATACATCATTGGGAAATAATATACAACGTTGAGCACCATGTTTAAGTAGATATTATAGCGGGTAAGAGAGAGGTTACACTGCTGCATAGAGGGAGGAAGAGTTGGTGATGAAGGCGGTGAAGTTGTTGGTGAAGATTGCGGTGATGATGATGGCCCCCGGCAGCGCTCTGCCGCCACCGGAAGCAAGGGGGAGAGAGCCCCCATTCTTCTTCTTCTTCCTTGACCTCCTCCCTAGATGGGAGAAGGGTTTCCCCTCTAGTCCTTGGCTCCCATGGATTGGGAGGGGCGAGAGCCCCTCCGAGATAGGATCTATCTCTCTGTTTCTGCGTTCTGAGATTCTACCCCATCACCGTTTCTTTTATATCTGGAGATCCGTAACTCCGATTGGGGTGAATCTTTCGCCCAGATTTTTCTCGTAAAATTAGCTTTCTTGCGGCAAAAGAAGAGTGTCAACCGCCTTATGGGTGGCCCACGAGAGTCCAGGGCGCACCCGGGGGGAGGGCGCGCCCCCTTGTCTCGTGGCCACCCCGGACACTGTTTCGCATTGATTCTTCCTTTGGAAAATCCCAAATATTCCAAAATAATTCTCCATCCGTTTTTATCCTGTTTGGATTCCGTTTGATATGGGTTTTTTGCGAAACATAAAACATGCAACAGACAGGAACTGGCACTGGGCACTGGATCAATATGTTAGTCCCAAAAATAATATAAAAAGTTGGCAAAAGTATATGAAAGTTGAATAATATTGGCATGGAACAATCAAAAAATATAGATATGATGGAGACGTATCAGCATCCCCAAGCTTAATTCATGCTCGTCCTCAAGTAGGTAAATGATAAAAAAGATAATTTTTGATGTGGAATGCTACCTAGCATAATCTTGATCATATGTCTAATCATGGCATGAATATTAAGACATGAGTGATTCAAAGCAATAGTCTATCATTGGACTTAAAAACAATAATACTTCGAGCGTACCAATAAAGCAATCATGTCTTTTCAAAACAACATGGCCAAAGAAAGTTATCCCTACAAAATCATATAGTCTGGCTGTTGCTCTATCTTCATCACACAAAGTATTTAATCATGCACAACCCCGATGACAAGCCAAGCAATTGTTTCATACTTTAATAATCTCAAACTTTTTCAACTTTCACGCAATACATGAGTGTGAGCCATGGATATAGCACTATAGGTGGAATATAATATGATGGTGGAGGTTATGTGGAGAAGACAAAAAGGGAAAAAGTCTCACATCGACGCGACTAATCAACACGCTATGGAGATGCCCATCAATTGATGTCAATGCGAGGAGTAGGGATTGCCATGCAACGGATGCACTAAGAGCTATAAGTGTATGAAAGCTCAAACTGAAACTAAGTGGGTGTGCATCCAACTTGCTTGCTCATGAAGACCTCGGGCATTTGAGGAAGCCCATCATTGGAATATACAAGCCAAGTTATATAATGAAAATTCCCACTAGTATATGAAGGTGAAAGCATAGGAGACTCTCTCTATGAAGAACATGGTGCTACTCTGAAGCACAAGTGTGGTAAAAGGATAGTAACATTGGCCCTTCTCTCTTTTTCTCTCATCATTTTTTATTTTCTTTTATTTTCTTTTTTTTCTTTTTTTCTTTTTGGTGAGCTTCTTTGGGCTCTTTTTTTATTTGGGCTTCTTTGGCTTCTTTTATTTTGCATAAAGTCCGGAGTCTCATCCCGACTTGTGGGGGAATCATAGTCTCCATCATCCTTTCCTCACTGGGGCAATGCTCTAATAATGATGATCATCACACTTTTATTTATTTACAACTCAATATCTAGAACAAAGATATGACTCTATATGAATGCCTCCGGCGGTGTACCGGGATGTGCAATGATCTAGCGCAGCAATGACATAAAAAAGGGACAAGCCATTGAAACATCATGCTAGCAATATTACGATCATGCAAAGCAATATGACAATAAATGCTCAAGTCATGTATATGATGATGATGGAAGTTGCGTGGCAATATATCTCGGAATGGCTATGGAAATGCCATAATAGGTAGCTATGGTGGCTGTTTTGAGGAAGATATAAGGAGGTTTATGTGTGATAGAGCGTATCATATCACGGGGTTTGGATGCACCGGCGAAGTTTGCACCAACTCTCGTGGTGAGAAAGGGCAATGCACGGTACCGAAGAGCCTAGCATTGATGGAAGGGTGAGAGTGCGTATAATCCATGGACTCAACATTAGTCATAAAGAACTCATATACTTATTGCAAAAATCTACAAGCCATTGAAAACAAAGTACTACACGCATGCTCCTAGGGGGATAGATTGGTAGGAAAATACCATCGCTCGTCCCCAACCGCCACTCATAAGGAAGACAATCAATAAATAAAATTGTGCTCCAACTTCATCACAAAGCGGTTCACCATACGTGCATGCTACGGGAATCACAAACCTCAACACAAGTATTTCTACTAATCCACAACCACCCACTAGCATGACTCTAATATCACCATCTTTATATTGCAAAACTATTGCAAGGAATCAAACATATCATATTCAGTGATCCACAAGTTTATGTAGGATTTTATGACTAACCATGTGATTGACCAATTCCTGTCATCTCTCTAAATAGATATAAGTGAAGAAAGAGAGTTTAATTCTTTCTAAAAAAGATATGACCATGCTCTAGCAAATATAAGTGAAGCAAAAGAGCATTCTACAAATGGCGGTTGTCTATATGAAGAGAAACAGGCAATCCAAACTTCAAATGATATAAGTGAAGCACATGAAGCATTCTATAAAGCCATACTCAAAAGATTTAAGTGAAGTGCAATGAGCATTCTATAAATCAACCAAGGACTATCTCATACCAGCATGGTGCATAAAAGAAAAACGAAAACTAAATGCGAAAGATGCTCCAAGACTCTGCACATAATGCACGAACGAAACGAATATGAAAACAAACCGATACTTGTTGAAGAAAGAGGGGATGCCTTCCGGGGCATCCCCAAGCTTAGACGCTTGAGTATCCTTGAATATTAACTTGGGGTGCCTCGGGCATACCCAAGCTTGATCTCTTGCCTCTCTTCCTTTTCCTCATATCTAGACCTCCTCGTTTAGACACTTCATCCACACAAAACTTCAACAGAAAACTCGGTAAGATCCGTTAGTATAATAACGCAAATCACCACTCCAAGTATTGTTGCAAACCAATTCATATTTTGTTTTTGCATTGTGTCTACTGTAATATAACTTTTTCATGGCTTAATCCACTGATATAAATTGATAGATTCATCAAAACAAGCAAACATGCATCAAAAACAGAATCTGTTAAAAACAGAACAGTCTGTAGCAATCTGAACAACCACCATACTTATCGTACCCCAAAAATTCTACCAAAATTACGAAAAATAAAAAATTTGTATAGAAAGACAGTGCAAAAGTAATCAGAGCCATTTGACGTTCCAGTTAAAAATGTAAAATCGCGCACTACAGCCAAAGTTTCTGTCCTGCACCGTACAAACCAACAAGCAATGTAAACATCCTAAAGGCAAACCTCGGCACATTATTTTTATAATACAATGGAATTATACAAGCGGATAATTATTTTTGATGAAAAGTTTCTGTAATCAAGATTCACAAAGTTTCCGTGAGCATGAACAAAGTTCAAGGAGCTCTCCCACTTCAACAATGCTTGTCTTTCTCACTTTCACTTTCCTTTTTTGAAAAGTTTTAGGTTCCCCTCTTTATTTTTTTTGTTTTTAAACTATATGAAAGCACTCAACAGAAATAAATGACTCTCTAAAACTTCCGGGTTGTCTCCCTGGCAGCGCTTTCTTTAAAGCCATTAAGCTAGGCATAAAGTGCTCAAGTAATGAATCCACCCGGATCCCAAGGTATATCAAAGCCAATTTTAATTAACAATGATTTGTAATTTAGTAGTGAGCACAAAGTAACATATATCAAGCAAAAATGAAGTCTAACTCTTTTCCTATGCATCGGCATGTCATAAAAGAACAATCCATGCACACCAAGTAAAGGCCAATGCATAGTATAAGCAGTTTCTTGCAATTCTATCGTGTTGGAAACATAGAGAGGTGGAGACATAGTTCCTCTCTCATAATAATTGCAAGTAGGAGCAGCAAGCACATGCATATCACATTTATCAAAATCATCATGTGCAATGGTAAAAGGCAACTCATCAATATAATCCTTACTAAGAACAAACTTCTCTGATATAGTGTGGTCAGGAGAATTCAAAAAGATAATAGGACTATCATGCGTGGGTGCAATAGCAACAATTTCATGTTTAACATAAGGAACTATAGCAAGTTCATCTCCATAAGCATAATTCATATTGGCATCTTGGCCACAAGCATAGCAAGCATCATCAAAGAGGGATATTTCAAGAGAACCAAAAGGATCATAGCAATCATCATAGCAATCATCCTTCGGTAAGCACGAAGGGGAATTAAACAATGTATGAGTTGAAGGGTTACTCTCGTTAGAAGGTGGGCACGGGTGATCAATCCGCTCTGCCTCCTTTTGTTCTTCACTCTCCTCATCATCTTTTTCATCCAATGAGCTCACAGTTTCATCAATTTCTTCTTCCATAGCTTCCTGCAAAATATTAGTCTCTTCGTGGACAGCGGAGAAGTCCTCAATATATGGTTTAACATATGCATTAGAAGCATAATTATCATAACAATATTGAAATATGGCAAAATTTTCAGATTTGTAAAGAGTAGCATCATACTTTTCAATCAAAGAGGCAATCTCATAAGCACCTTTAAAAGCAACAAATTATTCAATTTGTTGAACATCATAGTAATTGTAAACACGCTTAGCATACGAAGATATGATTCCATTATCACTAAATAAGCATTGATAGGGTAGATGTTTCTTAGGGTCTTCAGAACAACAACAAAACTCATATATTTCACATAGATTCCATGCATAGCATTGCAAATGTTGAATTTGATCCCATAATAGTTTCCCTTTTTCAGAAATATGGTGTTGCACAAAACAAGCATGCTCATCTAAAGATTTTCCCTCAACTAAACTAGTGGGGGTTTCAGCACGAGCACAAAGGGATCGAAGATGATCCAAGTAAAAAGCTTCAGGAGTGTGATAGATTTTGAGTGGTTCTTCAACCATTGGTTTATTAGGTACAACTAATTTTTTTTTGGTATTTTGCATTTCCTACCCATAGCTAAAGATAGAAAACAACTAAGAACAACAAATAAAAATTACTTAGTGATAAAGCAAACAAGCACACACGAGAATATTCACCCCACGCTATGACTCCCCGGCAACGGCGCCAGAAAAAGGTCTTGATAACCCACAAGTGTAGGGGATCGCAACAATTTTCGATAAGTAAGAGTGTCGAACCCAACGAGGAGCTAAAGGTAGAATAAATATTCCCTCAAGTTCTATCGACCACAGATACAACTCTACGCACGCTTGACGTTCGCTTTACCTAGAACAAGTATGAAACTAGAAGTACTTTGTAGGTGTGATAGGATAGCTTTGCAAGATAATAAAGAACACGCAAATAAAAAGTAGGGGCTGTTTAGATAAAGATGCAATAAAGTAAGTATTAGTAGAGAGCTTTTTGTTACGAGAAAGTTATTTGTCCAAGGTAATCGATAACTAGACCGGTAATCACTGTTGCAATTCTATTTGAGGGAGAGGCATAAGCTAACATACTTTCTCTACTTGGATCATATGCACTTATGATTGGAACTCTAGCAAGCGTCTGCAACTACTGAAGATTCATTAAGCTAAAACCCAACCATAGCATTAAATTATCAAGTCCCCTTTTATCCCATACGCAAACAACCTACTTACTCGGGTCTGTGCTCTTGTTCACTCACGCCACCCACCATAAGCAAATCATAAACATATTGCAAACCCTACAGCGGGGATCCCTCACGCTTGTGCGACACGGAGAGCACCATAGGATAGCACCAATAATAAACATGCAACTCAAACCAATCACGATCATCAATTAACCCATAGGACAAAACGGATCTACTCAAACATCATAAGATAGCCATACATCATTGGGAAATAATATATAGCGTTGAGCACCATGTTTAAGTAGAGATTACATTGGTTAAGAGAGAGGTTACACCGCTGCATAGAGGGAGGAAGAGTTGGTGATGAAGGCGGTGAAGTTGTTGGTGAAGATCGCGGTGATGATGATGGCCCCGGCAGCGCTCCGGCGCCACCGGAAGCAAGGGGGAGAGAGTTCCCCTTCTTCTTCTTCTTCTTACTTGACCTCCTCCCTAGATGGGAGAAGGGTTTCCCCTCTAGTCCTTGGCTCCCATGGATTGGGAGGGGCGAGAGCCCCTCCGAGATAGGATCTATCTCTCTGTTTCTGCGTTCTGTGATTCTACCCCTTCACCGTTTCTTTTATATCTGGAGATCCGTAACTCCGATTGGGTTGAATCTTTCGCGCAGATTTTTCTCGTAAGATTAGCTTTCTTGCGGCAAAAGAAGAGTGTCAACCGCCTTACGGGTGGCCCACGAGAGTCCAGGGCGCGCCCAGGGGGGAGGGCGCACCCCCCTGTCTCGTGGCCACCCTGGACACCGTTTCGCGTTGATTCTTCCTCCGAAAAATCCCAAATATTCCATAATAATTCTCCGTCCGTTTTTATGCCGTTTGGATTTCGTTTGATATGGGTTTTCTGCGAAACATAAAACATGCAACAGACAGGAACTGGCACTGGGCACTGGATCGATATATTTTTGGTATAAAGGGGTTGTCAATCCCTTCATGGCCACTTGCGAAAGTGAGATCTAATAAAGATAGTATGATAAGATAGATATATTTTTGGTATTTTATATATAGATATAAAAAGTAAAGATGCAAATAAAAGTAGATTGAAAACAAATATGATAAGAGATAGACCCGAGGGCCATAGGTTTCACTAGAGGCTTCTCTCAAGATAGCATAAGTATTACGGTGGGTGAACAAATTACTGTCGAGCAATTGATAGAAAAGCGCATAGTTATGAGATTATCTAGGCATGATGATGTATATAGGAATCACGTCCATAACAAGTAGACCGACTCCTGCCTGCATCTACTACTATTACTCCACACATCGACCGACTCCTGCCTGCATCTAGAGTATTAAGTTCATAAGAACAGAGTAACGGATTAAGCAATATGACATGACGTAGAGGGATAAACTCATGCAATATGATATAAACCCCATCCTGTTATCCTCGATGGCAACAATACAATACGTGCCTTGCAACCCTTTCTGTCACTGGGTAAAGACACCGCAAGATTGAACCCAAAGCTAAGCACTTCTCCCATGGCAAGAAAGATCAATCTAGTAGGCCAAACCAAACTGATAATTCGAAGAGACTTGCAAAGATAACTCAATCATACATAAAAGAATTCAGACAAGATTCAAATATTATTCATAGATAAACTTGATCATAAACCCACAATTCATCAGATCTCGAGAAACACACTACAAAAAGAGTTTACATCGAATAGATCTCCACAAGAGAGGGGGAGAACATTGTATTGAGATCCAAAAAGAGAGAACAAGCCAACTAGCTAATAACTATGGACCCGTAGGTCTGTGGTAAACTAATCACAACTCATCGGAGGGGCAAGGATGTTGATGTACAAGCCCTCCGTGGTTGATTCCCCCTCCGGCTGAGTGTCGGCGAAGGCTCCAAGATGAGATCTCGCGAATACAGAAGGTTACGGTGGTGGAAATTGCGTTTCGTGGTGCCCCCGGATGTTTTCGGGGTACGTAGGTATATATAGGAGGAAGAAGTATGTCGGTGGCTGCCCGAGGGGCCCACGAGACAGAGGGGCGTGCCCTACGGAGGGGGGGGGGGCCTCCTATCTCGTGGGGGCCTCGGCTGCTTCTTGACTTGCACTCCAAGTCCTCTGGATCATGTTCGTTCCAAAAATCACGCTCCCGAAGGTTTCATTCCGTTTGGACTCCGTTTGATATTCCTTTTCTTCGAAATACTGAAATAGGCAAAAAAACAACAAAATGGGCTGGGCCTCCGGTTAGTAGGTTAGTCCCAAAAATGATATAAATGTGTAAAATAAAGCCCATAAACATCCAAAAGGGGCAATATAATAGCATGGAACAATCAAAAATTATAGATACGTTGGAGACGTATCACCTCTCACTAGTCTATGCGTGATCTCCTCCCAGATGGATGGATCCATCCTACTCTGTGGTGGCTAGCTCTATTTATAGAGGGAGGCCCTGGGCCTCTTCCCAAATAATGAGCGGGAAGGGCGCCAACAATTGGCCATTTTGAAGGGGAACATCTAGTACACTTATCCTGACTAAAGTTGGTCTTCGGCTGCCAAAGGCTCTGACGATGACGCTATCCTAGGCTCCACGATGACCTCCATCCTGCCGTTCTGCTGGTCTTGGTCTTGTTGCACCGAAATGGTAACCTTTGCCAGATGCCTTGGCCTGCGCTTGCCCCCTTTGCACCGAAGGGGAAACAAGGACACTGCGCAGGCCGGCGCCCACCTGGTGCCCGCCTGGTCTCGATCGTCATGGCTTGTGTCACGGGCTCCTCGCGAGGTGCCCTGCCTTGATCTCTCCACCTCCTCGCGAGCCTGCCTGATGAGGCCGCTCCTGAGGAAGCTTCCTGTCATTAGCCCCGCGAGGCTTGCCCCTCGCGAGGGTCTTGAGCTTGAGCTGATGAAGCTGGGCTGCACTGGGCTCCACTCAAGCCACGTCGCAGGCCGCAAGCAGGCAAGTCTGGGGACCCCCGTTCCCAGAACGCCCGGACTTGGCTTAGCAGAGAAGCAAAGGGGCAAGTGCGAAGCGCCGTGGGCCCCAATAGCCTGCGGCCTTGGGCGCCGCGTGGCGATTGATTGGACATGGGCGTCTTCACTTCCCCATGATGCATCGGCAACCGCTCGACTTGACAAGTCCCTGCATGCAAAAATGGGTCATGATTACCTGCGATCGTGGAGGCCGGCGGTTGGCCTTCTCTGGCTACAAGTACAGAATGGCGCGAGCCCTTCCAGTCCATTCCTTGCTGCTACTCCTTTTCTTCTTCCTCGCCCTTACTCCTCCTTACGCCAATGGCACCAATCCGCCGGTTTTCTGCAGAAGAGAAGGGAAAGGCCCCCAGAGAGGGTCCCGACCCGCTTCCGCCGAAGAAACGGTTGGTCCTCTGCCGCTGAGATGAGGGTGCTCGGCAGGAGGCATCGAGGCCCTGGTACGAGCGGCCGCCGCCTGGGTTCCCGCTGACCTTGTACGCCCACATTGAGGGCTGAGGGAGTCCTGGACTAGGGGGTGTCCGGACAGCCGGACTATCATCGTCCGCCGGACTCCAAGACTATGAAGATACAAGATTGAAGACTTCGTCCCGTGTCCGGATGGGACTTTCCTTGGCGCGGAAGGCAAGCTTGGCAATACGGATATGTAGATCTCCTACCATTGTAACCGACTCTGTGTAACCCTAGCCCTCTCCGGTGTCTATATAAACCGGAGGGTTTTAGTCCGTAGGACACAACAACCATTACAACAATCATACCATAGGCTAGCTTCTAGGGTTTAGCCTCCTTGATCTCGTGGTAGATCCACTCTTGTACTACCCATATTATCAATATCAATCAAAGCAGGAGTAGGGTTTTACCTCCATCGAGGGGGCCCGAACCTGGGTAAAAACATCGTGTCCCTTGTCTCCTGTTACCATCCGCCTAGACGCGTAGTTCGGGACCCCCTACCCGAGATCCGCCGGTTTTGACACCGACATTGGTGCTTTCATTGAGAGTTCCTCTGTGTCGTCACCGATAGGCTTGATGGCTTCTTCAATCGACAACAACGCCATCCAGGGTGAGACTTTTCTCCCCGGACAGATCTTCGTATTCGGCGGCTTCGCACTGCGGGCCAATTCACTTGGCCATCTGGAGCAGATCGAAAGCTACGTCCCTGGCCGTCAGGTCAGATTTGGAAGCCTAAACTTCACGGCGGATATCCATGGAGACTTGATCTTCGATGGATCCGAGCCGCACCCGAGCGTGCCGCACCGTCACGATGGGCGTGATCTAACTCTGCCGCCGGACAGTACCTTAGAGGCCGCACATGAATCCGCTCCGACCCATAGTCCGGAGCCGATCGTGCGGATCGAGGACGGGTGGCTGGACACCGCCTCGGGAGCCGCAACTTCCACGGCGATGGAGCCGAACACTAGCCTTGTCCCTTATAAAGCTCATGACTCCGAGGTGCCGGACTCCCTGCCGGACTCCGAACCTCCTGCGCCCCTGCCAATCGAATCCGATTGGGCGCCGATCATGGAGTTCACCGCCGCGGACATCTTTCAGCACTCACCCTTCGGCGACATCCTAAATTCGCTAAAGCATCTCTCGCTATCCGGAGAGCCCTGGCCGGACTATGGCCAGGATGGTGGGGATACGGACGACGAAGAAATTCAAAGCCCAGCCACCACCCACTTTGTAGCCACTGTCGACGATCTAACCGACATGCTAGACTACGACTCCGAAGACATCGACGGTATGGACGACGATGCCGGAGACGATCAAGAACCAGCGCTCACCGAGCACTGGAACGCCACCCCAACCCATGATGTATATATGGTGGACACCCCAAAAGGAAGCAATAAGGAGGACCAACGGGGCGTGGCAAAGGATAATCTCGCCGATAAACAACCAAAACGACGACGCAGACGCCGCCCTAAGTCCCGCCTCGACAAAAACAGCGTTCCTAATGACCCAGCAATAGAGCAGGGCAAACCAGTGGATGACGAACAGGCAACCAAGCAACCGTCCGAACAGGACGAATCGGATAATCAATCCATGCCCGGCGAAACCAACAGTCCAGACGACCTCACGCCGGACACACCGCCGGAACATAAGAACCTTCACAAAAGACATGTCGCCACTGCAAGAAGTCTGAAGAAGGAAAAACGGAAGCTCAAAACAGTGGAAGACATACTCAGAATGAGGTGGAGCAAAGTGCTCAAAACCGCGGACAAATACAGCAATAGCCATCAGTCAAAGAGCTATCCGAAGCGCAAGCTGCTGCCAGAATTCGACGAGGAAGCCATAGAGCCACCACAGTCAAAAATTAAAGAAGCCGCCTAGACGGATAGATGACCAGATGATGGGCCAAAAGCAACAAGCGGCGCCGCGCACAAACTGACTCATGATCCTTGGAAAACAAATGGCCCGGTCAGGTCCATTTACGGGCCAAAAAAGAGGGCCCCAAGAGGCAACACAACACTCCAAGTGTTCGAAGACAGCGGCACAACGAAATACAGGGGCGTCGCACACCCACTATGTTTCACCAACGAGGTGCTGGATCATGAATTTCCAGCAGGGTTTAAACCCATAAACATAGAGGCTTACGACGGAACAACAGACCCTAGAGTCTGGATAGAGGATTATATACTACACATAAACATGGCTAGAGGAGATGATCTCCACGCCATAAAATATCTACCCCTCAAGCTCAAAGGGCCAGCTCGGCATTGGCTCAAAACCCTCCCAGAAAACACTGTTGGAAGTTGGGAGGAGCTCGAGGACGCGTTCAGAGCAAATTTTCAAGGGACTTATGTCCACCCTCCGGATGCAGACGATCTAAGTCATGTAACTCAACAGCCCAGAGAGTCAGCGCGCAAATTCTGGAACAGGTTCCTTACCAAAAAGAACCAGATAGTTGACTGTCCGGACGCGGAAGCCTTAGCATCTTTCAAACACAATGCCCGAGACGAATGGCTCGCCAGACACCTCGGCCAAGAGAAGCCGAGGACAATGGCCGCGCTAACAAGCCTCATGACCCGCTTCTGCGCAGGGGAAGACAGCTGGCTAGCAAGATGCAGCACCAGCGACCCGAGTACATCCGAGATTAGAGATGGAAACGGAAAATCACGGTGCCGAAAGGATCAGCGTCGGAATAAAGAAAAAAGCCCAAAGAACACGGCGGTCAACGCCGGATTCAAAAGCTCGTGGCCAAACAACAAAACACTGCCTCTTAAGGACAACAGTGACGAGCTATCCAACTTAAACAAAATTTTGGATCGGATATGTCAAATCCACAGTACCTCCGGAAGGCCTGCAAACCATACCCACCGAGATTGTTGGGTTTTCAAATAGTCCGGCCGACTCAACGCCGAACACAAGGGGCTCGACGCACCAAGCGAGGATGATGATGAACCCCGCCAGCAGAGCACCGGAAAACAAAAGACCTTCCCACAAGAAGTCAAAACAGTAAACTCACTTCATGTGATATTACAGAAAAACAATGCGGCACCCGCTAAAATAAGTGCCGCACGGTCCACCCCAGCGGAACCTCAAAGTTGGATGTCAAAACCAATCACTTTCGACCACCTGGATTATTCCAGAAGCATTCGAAACGCAGGATGGACTGCTCTGATATTGGATCCTATAATCGACGGACTACGACTTACACAAGTCCTGATGGACGGCGGCACGATTTAAACCTGCTATATCCGAATACAATCCGCAAGTTGGGGATAGACCTTACTAAGATTCGACATAGCCGCACTTCCTTTAAAGGAGTGACGCCAGGCCCTTACGCCAAGTGCACAGGCTCCTTATTACTAGAAGTTGTGTTCGGGTCACTGGACAACTTCCGATGCGAAAAGCTAATCTTTCATGTCGCCCCATTCAAAAGTAGCTATCAAGCATTATTGGGACGCGAAGCTTTCGTCCTCTTTAACGCAATACCGCATTACGCGTCTCTTACACTTAAAATGCTCGGTCCACGCGGCATCATTTCATTAAGAGGGTCATCTAAAGACCCCAGACACGGCTAGACGAGTCCGGCACAAATAAGCTAGGGGCTCCCTAGCCGCACACCCCTTCACAAGGGCTGTGCATATAAGCAACAATGGGCTAATACAGGCTCAGCTTTATTAATTTATTAATATTTCAATTTTTTATACACTTTTCGCACGATTTCTTTTCAAATTAAGTCCCTCTCTTTTTTACAGATGAACAACGTGCACACCCGTCCAGGATAACGGCACAACGGAGACACAGGTGCAGACGTGCAGTAGGGACCCGTTGCAAGGATTCTTTTCAGATTAAGACCCTGCGTAAACCTTTTTTACTGTCTCTTGTTGCTATAATCCCCTGCTTTTTCATGATAACCAGAGAGGAGACTGACATTTTGGCATCGGCCGCGTCAGAGGACCTCGTCCGTACCTGGACACTAGGGGCTTAGGGCATTGATCCGCCCGTTATTATAAAGACCGAACACCTTAGGGAGTGTTCGGCGTCTCGAGTTAGGCCTTATATGCATCAGCTCCGAATCATGTCTTTGGTCAAATGTTGGGTTTGCCCGGCTCCTGTATTTTGCTGCCTTACGTTCCGTATCATTGGCTAACGCGGCACCAGGAGAACTATTATGATTGTGCCCTAGTTCGGCTGGGGGAGCACCTCAGTAGAGAAAGCCGAAAACTGACTGTCATGATATAGCGAGAGACTGGTCAACCACTCGATCGACCACCGAAATGTTTAGAATTCCTCCACTTTGACGAACGACCGTTTCCCGGTCAGGCACATACGCGCCCGAACTCGGATAGCGCGGTGCCCCCAGGGGCTATATCGTAGCCCCATCCTCGAACTCCAATGGTTAAGTGAAAGTGATAAAGCATTATAGTCCGTTTGCCTCGTTTGCAACGCTACCACCTCCTTAACGGGACCGAGACGTCGGATTAAGTGTGAAAATGCGCTATTTTTGTGAACACCCCCGCACCTTGTGCGTGGGGGCTGAAGCCAACGACTGCCATCTTTCAGGTTATACACACGTATACATAAACGGCCGCATAGGAGATATTTCAATACTTGAAACGCACAAGTATAAAAAGCGATTACATCATAACCATTGTTTTACAAAATAAAACGTTCATTTGAACGTGACAATTTTCGAGCACTACGACTCTATTACACGAGCACCACGCATAACTTCCCCAAAATAGTGCTCGATGGGTAATCGGCTCTCGTTCGAACCCTAGGTCGCAACAGCGGTGGCGTCCATCTCCGTCCAATGTGTCTTCACACGGGCGAGGGCCATCCACGCACCCTCTATGCAGGCCGACCGCTTCATCAACTTGATATGCAGCACCGCCCCAAGAAATTGCTGCAATAAGCCAAAATAGCTCGTCGGCTTGGGCCTATCCGGCCAGACATGAGTCATCATATCCGTCATGGCAAGTCCGGACAACCTATTCAGCTCAGCCCATTCGGCCAACCGATCGGTCAGCGGAAGTGAACGATCCGGACTATGGAATTGAGACCAAAACAACTCTTCCGTCTTGTGATCCTTCTGACTTCGGAAGTGCACAACGGCATCCGCCGCACTTGCCGCTAAGTCCATATAGGGATCCTCCGGACCCCACAGCTGGCCAAGCTGGGCATACTTTGGATATGTAAACCTGCGGCGCAGCAGAAAAGGCTTGCCAGCCACAATGTCTCCGGCCTGGCGCAGCTCCTCCTTTATAGCCCGCATTGCAGAACGGGCATCCTTGGCTTCGGCGGTGGCCTTCCCCAGGTCTTCTCGCTCCGATAGGCGCTCCTTCTCAAGAGCCTCATTGCAATCGGTAGCATCCTTTAACCTAACGGCCATTTCGGCCATCTCTTCCCTGCTTCGGCAGTGTGCAGCCCTCTCAGCTTCTAACTCCTCGGCCGCCCTCGAGGCAGCCACATTACTTCTTCTGGCCTGCTCCTTGGCTTGAGAAAGTTCGGCCCGAAGGCTCTCCACAGCAGCGGCACCATCTGCGTCAAGCACACATATTGTAAGAGGTGGCCTTCGGCTCCCTTACTAGGTGACCGCGGAGAAACAGCTTACCTTGCGACTCGTCAAGTCGCTTGTTAACTAGCACAATGTCCGCATCCGCAACGTCGAGTTGCCGCTTTAGTTCAGCAACTACATCAGTCCGGTTGGCCCCCGGACTATCCGCCACCTGCATAGGAAGGGCGACACTCAATACCTGCGATTTTGATCCTCGGCACGCTGTCGCTTTCGACAACCTACCGAGTCTCAGGGGCTACTATCTATACAGGGCGCACTTTTACGTGCAAAACTGTCAAAAAGGTGCGTCGTTTTTACGTACCTCAAACCCCGCCAGCAAACTCCTAACGGCATTATGCAATCCGCTTTTTGCGGACGAAATCCTTCCAATCACCATACTCATCAATGCATGGTGGTCTTCTGAGATGGACGCCTTCTCAAGTAGATCCTTCAGCTCCCCTGGCTGAACTCTAGTCGGCGCCGAACTCTTTGGCTCTGCCGGGCTCGGGGATACCCTCCGCGATGACACTTCAGGCTCGTCCGCCCTATCCGACGGCGCAGCGGAAGGAGGCGTCTCGCTCTCCACCATCTCCGGACGAAGGTCGCCCGAAGACGAGCTCATCTGAGAAGGTCAGAGATCCGAACTACAAGGTAAATTTTTTGGTTATCCTCAGAAGCACAAATAGGGATGTTTCTTATTAATGAACTCCCCTTTTTTTACTCACGGCTCGTTGGAGGGCTGATTCTTTAGAGAAGACTATGCGGCCGGGACCTCCCCGGACGCAGGACCCTCTGGTGAAGATTTCTTCCCCCGCTTAGGGGCTTTGGCCTCCGGGTCTTCGGAGGCGGTCCCCTTCTCCCCCTGGAGGGAGGGATTCTCGATCCCCCCTTCTTCAAGCGCCCCCTTGGGCGAGGCGGTAGCTCCTCTATTTTCCCCTTCGCCTTCTTCTGAAGGCGCAACCTCCAACATCCTGACCAGTACGGGATCCGGCGCGGTCTCTGGGAGGGGGGCCGGACACCGTATCAGCTTTGCTTCCGCTATCCACTCCTGTTGAAGGACAACGGGTTTAAAGGCGAATTGTAGAAAGGCAAACAAATGGTACGTCCGAACACTAAGCTACTTACCTGAGTATCCGGGCGATTGCAGCTTAGGCCGTCATCCTCGGTCAATTCCGGACACGCCGCCTGTGATCCGAAGAACAACTTGTACATCTCCACGGGCGTCGCACCCATAAAGTGTTGGAGAATCCTTGGTCCCTCCGGATTGAAATCCCATAGCCGGAGAGGACGGCGTTTGCAGGGCAGGAGACGCCTAATTAGCATAACCTGCATCACCACGACCAGATTGATCTCCCTCACCTGGAGGTCTCGAATCCGGCCCTGCAGTAGGGGCACGTCTTTTGACGGCCCCCAGTTGAGCCCTTGGTTGACCCACGACATCAACCGTCGAGGAGGTCCCGAGCGGAATACGGGCGGCGGCCTCTGCCTGCTGCCCTTCGGAGCGGTGATATAGAACCACTCCTGCTGCCACAAGCCGAGCTCCTCTTGGAAGGAGCCCTCGGGCCACGGGGCATCGGCCCTCCTGCTTATGGCCGCCCCGTCGCACTCTGCTTGACGCCCCCCAATCATCTTCAGCTCCACATTGAAGGTCTTCAGCCATAGGCCAAAGTGGGGGGTGACGCGGAGGAAGGCTTCGCAGACGAAAATAAATGCGGAAATATGGAGGATGGACTCCGGAGCCAAGTCATGGAAATCCAGCCCGTAGTAGAACATGAGCCCTCTCACGAAAGGATCCGTCGGGAAGCCTAAACCCCGATGGAGGTGGGATACAAAGACGACGTACTCGCCGGGCTCGGGGGTGGGTATGGCCTGCCCTTCGGCGGGCAGCCTATGCGAAATCTCGTAAGACAGGTACTTGGCCTCTCGCAGCTTTAGCACGTCCTCCTCCGTGACGGAGGAGGGCATCCACCGGCACTGAAGGTCGGAGCCGGACATTGTTGAAGGTCCGAAGCACTCGAATCTGGGGCTTTGGGTGTTGGAACTTGGAGCGAGGAGAAGATTCGATGGAGGATTGAAGAAAAGAAACGAGCCTTGGTCCTATTATAAAGAGGGAGAATATCAAGAGCCGTCTCCGTGACCGTTCGGGACTCGCCTTCAATAGAGGGGGCATGGCAACGGGCGCGGTTGGGTTACCCATGTCCATATTGATGAGAATCCCGGAATAAGGGGAACACGATCTCTGCTTCGACAAGACGTGCCAAGGAAACCGCTTCGCTAAACGCGCTGAGGTGGTATAATAAAAAACGATTTGAGTAAAGGCTTGGTAGTGGCGTGACGTCACGCTACAAGATACGTCAGCAGATCGAACCTATGTACACGACATTCTCTCTACGGTGGAATGTGGAAATTATTTTGCGTAGCCGGACACTATCCTGGTGTTCACAATCTTCTATGGATTATTCGGAGGAGGAACCCGCCTTGCAATGCCGAACATTATGCGCTTCAGACTCATCGCCATTGAAGCCAGGTTCAGGGGCTACTGAGGGAGTCCTGGACTAGGGGGTGTCCGGACAGCCGGACTATCATCGTCCGCCGGACTCCAAGACTATGAAGATACAAGATTGAAGACTTCGTCCCGTGTTCAGATGGGACTTTCCTTGGCGTGGAAGGCAAGATTGGCAATACGGATATGTAGATCTCCTACCATTGTAACCGACTCTGTGTAACCCTAGCCCTCTCCTTAGCTATATAAACCGGAGGGTTTTAGTCCATAGGACACAACAACCATTACAACAATCATACCATAGGCTAGCTTCTAGGGTTTAGCTTCCTTGATCTCGTGGTAGATCCACTCTTGTACTACCCATATTATCAATATCAATCAAAGCAGGAGTAGGGTTTTACCTCCATCGAGAGGGCCCGAACCTGGGTAAAAACATCGTGTCCCTTGTCTCCTGTTACCATCCGCCTAGATGCGCAGTTCGGGACCCCCTACCCGAGATCCGCCGGTTTTGACACCGACAAGGGCCTTGGAGAAGAAGGCGCCGAGCGACACCGACGGTGCCACCGTCGTTGCCGGCCGGTTACGGTGGTGCGTGTCGTTCCTCCTAGAGTCCATGCTGAGGGCTCCTCTCCCGAGCTTGGGCTCCACGCCGCCATGCCTCCTCGATCTTGGATTCGCCTTCCCCCCTCATTCGCCTTCGAGATCCCGCCGAGGGGCCGCTTGAGCTCTAGCTGCAGCACGCTGACTGCAGTACCCCTACGACCAGAGCGGAGGTTGAGGTCGTTGCTCCGGGCAAGGTCTACATGACCTGTGGCTAGGGCGAGATCGCCTGGATCTGCCGGATAGGGGGCGCCCTCGTAATCCACCTCGAATACGATGGCGCCTTCTTGATGTTCTTCAAGGTCTTCTACGCGGAAGGATGCCGGCTGGAATGCTGCCCCAAGGAAGGCGGCCAGGGCGTCGGAGTGGCAAGGACCAGGCCTGCCAACCGCTTCCCCAACAGCTCCTCAGGCAGCAGCGGAGGTGCTGGAGGGTCCAGCGACTCCGCCGAGCTTCATGCTACTCCGGAGACGAGCGACGACACCTACGAGCCCCCGAGCTCGCGTCGCGCTCGGAGCAGTGCGGGTGCTTCAGGCCGCCGGCGCTGCTGATCTGGATGGGGTTGGCGCCGGCGCCTGATGGCCCACTGTTGATGATGGCGTATCTCGCGGAGGCGCGCGTAGTTAGCGTTCCTTAGGATTAGCACCTTTTGTTTCCTGCGAGGAATCGAAGTGACACCCCACGGGGGTATGTAAGGCGCCTGCCATGTCTTTTGTGAATATTATATCCTTATTATGAATCGATGCGAGATGCGTGTTCTACCCCAGCTCAGCTCCCCCTTTCTTTCCTTACGAGGGCTTGATGCTCTACGCTGACAGGTCCTGGTCCCCAGGCAGGCTTCAGTCGTCGCTGGTATGCCAGGTCGCGATGCCGTGGTCAAGGCCAGGAGATGAGCGGCCTGAGGTCCAGTAAGAGCCCCTGAGTCGCGATGCTCAGGAGGTCCCCTTTAGTGCTCTAGCAGCCTCCGCTGGGCAAGAAAGGTAGGCAACATCGCCGTGACTGAGCTGCACTAGGAGAGGGTTTAGCGCTGAGTCGAATCAATTTTCACGTGACTTATCTCGTAGGTTTGGCGTAGTTCTCGTCGAGGTGCTGGGCCTGTGCGGCGGCAGCTGAGGTGTTGCTGGGCCAGAGGGCCAGAGGCACTCTTGAGACGCGGCTCGGTTGAGCCCCGGTATGTCGATGCAGACGCGCAGCCCACCATCCTCGCCTGGATGGGGGGCCACAGCAGGTAGGCGGCGGCTGCCTCTCATGACCCTTGACTCTTGTAACTCCTGAATGGCCTTGCTGACGAACTCCTGGGGGTTTGGCCTTCCTTGCCTTGCTCCTTCTTGAGGGAAACGTGCTTCGAAGAACGCCTCCACGTGGTGCCCAAGCGCCTCCCTCGTGACCCTAGCGAGGTCGGCGGCCCTCCAGGGGAGAGCCCCCGAGCCCTGCCTGAGGAGGGCGCCGGGCGTGCTTCCCTATGGGATGGAAGGAGGCTCCTCCTGGCCAGGCGCGGGCCCTGAGGGGCCTGCCTCCTGAGGGGTCAGGCCGGTCGATGTCTTCTCCTTCTTGGGGGCGACCTCGGGAAGCCTCCTGCCTCTGCGGTCTGGGTCTTCCAGTGATGCGGCCTGAAAGGCTCGCTCCAGGGAGCACACTGCGTCTCTCTCTTCGTAGGGCACCGTGATGACCCCGCCGCTTCCTGACATCTTGAGGACGTTGTAGCCGTGGTGGGTCACGGCCATGAACTTAGCCAGCGCAGGGTACCTGAGGATGGTGTTGTACGGCAGGCGAATGTGGGAGACGTCGAAGTCGATGAGCTCGGTGCGGTAGTTGTCGCGTGCCCCAAAGGTGACAGGAAGGCGGACCTGCCCGATCGGGACCGTGGAGCCGTCGGTGACTCCGGAGAAGGGCTTGGTTGGCTGAAGCTGATTGTAGGGCACTTGGAGATTGTTGAACGTTTCCACGGACAGGACATTGAGCCCTGCCCCGCCGTCGATGAGGGTCCTGGTGACTAGTACGTTGCTAATGATTGGGGAACAAAGCATCGGGAGGACTCCGGCTATGGCCGCGCACTTGAGCTGATCCACTGAGCTGAACGTGATGGCGCATGCCGACCACCTGAGAGGGCGCGTGGCCTCGAGCTTGGGGAGGACTGCATTCGCTTCGCGGGCGAACTGCTTGAAGATGCGCTAAGAGGCTGGGGCTTGAGCTCCGCCCAGGATGCAGGCGATTGCGCGTGGTTCCTGGAAGCCCCCATCCCCCTCGTCCTGGTGACGGTCTTCGTTTCTCCTTGGCTGCGGAGGCAGCAGGGGGAGGCCTGCGTTCCCTTGCGGGCGATCCTCGCGAGGCTGATCCCTCCAGCTTCCCTCGCGAGGTGGGCCCTGCCAGCGATGCTCGCGAGGTTGGTCGCGCCACCCTTGGCGCGGGCCGCGGTCTTCCCAACGTCCTGCATTCCTTCCTCCTCCTCGGCCGTAGCCCCGGTCGCTGCGGTCGGGACGTCTACCGACACTTCCTTCATGCACGGCCCAGAGCTCTTGGCACTCATTGGTGTTGTGGGTGTGGAGGTCGTGGTACACGCAGTACCGACTGCCCTTGGAGGATTCGGGCTGATCTCTGCCCCGCTTGTTGTCTGGCTCGGCCGCGAGTATGGCAGCCCCCTTGCGCTTCACGTCCTTGGCCTTGGGCTTCTTCTCTTCGGGGTCCGTGGTAGGCAGCTCGAGGAGGAAGAGGCGCCCCTCCTCAGCCCTGGCGCACTTGCTCGCTAAGTTGAACAGCTCCAAGGAGGTGCACAGGTCTTCATGCATCGCCAGCTCCTCCTTCATCTTGATGTCGCGCACACCGTCGGAGAAGGCAGAGATGATGGCCTCCTCCGTTACCTTGGGGATCTTGAGGCGCGCGTTGTTGAAGCGCTGGATGTACTTCTGCAGGGTTTCCCCTGGTTGCTTCTTGATACGGTGCATGTCGCTCACGGCGGGTGGCCGGTCGCGAGTACCCTGGAAGTTGGCGATGAAGCGGGTGCGCATCTCGTCCCAGGAGGAGATCGTGCCTGGGGCCAGATTCAGGAGCCAGGTGCGGGCTCCGTCCTTGAGCGCCATGGGAAACCAGTTCGCCATGACGTTTTCGTCTCCGTTGGCAGCCTCGATGCCCAACTCATAGAGTTGGAGGAACTCCGCAGGGTCAGCCGTGCCGTCATAGAGAGGAGGCAGGTCTGGCTTGAACTTGCCGGGCCACGCGACGCTGCGCAGCTTGGAGGTGAAGGCGTGGCAGCCCGCCGTGGCCGCAGGGGGCCTTGGGTGATGGAGAGCTTGGTCCTGCGGGTCCCCATGCGCCGTGGCTGGGGGCAGCACGGGGTCTTGATGTGCTGGAGCAGGGAGCGCTCGGGCAGCTTCTCGAGGGCGAGGGACTTCTTGGCAGCTCTGCTCTTGCCGCGTTGGCGCTGGACGGAGCAGGTTCCGCCCAGGGGCCACGCGCCTTGGGGCCAGGGCGCCTTCTTGAGGAGGAGGTGGCTGAGGCGCCCCAGGAGCTTCATTGCCCGCGCACGGCGGGGTGCAGTGCAGCGAGAAGGACGGTGCGGGGGCGCCTCCAGCGGCGCGGACGAGCTCAGCGACTCGGTCGAGCCATTCTTCGTAGACGTCGTCGATGGGGTGGTAGCGCAGGAGCTCATTTGCCGTGATGTGCGCAGCTCGGGCCTCCATGGCCGCGCGGGGCGTGCGTGACGAAGAACCGGCGGTTGTGAGCGAGGGCGTGGCAGTGCGGCCGTCCCGCCTCATGGATGGATGCTGGGACGATGCTTGCTGTTCGTTCCCCGCCGGGCCAGTGGCGGCGTTGACGGCAGGTGACGGGGAACGACGAGGGCGCCCGCCGACGGGAGCCGTCTGGGCGACATGGGAAGCGAGGGCGGCTCGGCACTCGGCGCGAGCCCAACGAGCGTCAGACATGGATGCGGTGGTCGGAAAGAACAAGACGACGGAAGGCAAATTCCGGCGCACCCCTACCTGGCGTGCCAATTGTCGGATTTCGGGTTCCGGCAGACCCTTGAGGTTCGAACACTGGGGTGCGCGCGGAGATTCAACCCTCTATCGGCTCGCTCCTTGCCGAATCGCTAAGACCTAAACTACCAAACTGAACAGCACAAGAGGCACAAGATTTATACTGGTTCAGGCCACCATTGTGGTGTAATACCCTACTCCAGTGTGTGGTGTGGTGGATTGCCTCTTGGGCTTGATGATGAACAATACAAGGCAGAACAGCCTCGCGAGGGTCTGTTCTTGGCTGGTGTGACGAACAACTGGGATGAGTTCAGTCTCTCTATCTACTGGTTTCTTGGTGAGGATCCCGATTGCTAGGTCAGGTCCAAATGCCTCTACCCTGGGGGCGGCTAGTCCTATTTATAGGCAAAGGCCCTGGGCCTCTCCCCAAATATTGAGCGGGAAGGGCGCAAACAATTGGCCATTTTGAAGGGGAACAGCGGGTACACTTATCCTGACTAAAGTTGGTCCTCGCCTGTCAAAGGCTCTGGTGGTGACGCCGGCTTGGGCTCCACAATGACTTCCTTCCGGCCGTTGGGCTGGTCTTGGTCTTGTTGCACCGAAATGGACGCCTTTGCTTGATGCTCTTGCCTGCACTTGCTCCCTTTGCACCAAAGAGGAAAGGAGGACACTGCGCTTGCTCCCCGCGCCCGACTTGCGCCCTTGGTCGTCATGGCTTGCGTCATGGGCACCTCGCGAGGTACCCTGCCTTGAACTCTCCGCCTCCTCATGAGCCAGCCTGACGAGGCCGTGCCTGAGGAAGCTCCTTGTCGTCCGCCCCGTGAGGCTTGGCCCCTCGCGAGGGTCTTGAGCTTGTGTTGAAGAAGATGGGCTGTGCTGGGCCTCCTTTGAGCCATGCCACAGGCCACAGGTAGGCAAGTCTGGGGACCCCCGTTCCCAGAACGTCGACACAAGCGCCAAGGACAGTTAAGGATGTTATGCGCCTGACGGGATGTGTTGCCGCACTAAGCAGTGTCATCTCCACCTCTGCCGAGCGTGCCCTCCCGTTCTTCAAAATTTTGAAGAAGGCAGGTCCTATGAAGTGGACCCCCGAAGTAGACGCAGCTTTGCATGATTGAAGGCCTACCTATCGTCTATGCCTACCTTAGTTGCTCCCAAACCCCAGGAGCCGCCGCTTTTATACTTAGCGGCAACCAACCAAGTGGTTAGTGCAGCCTTGGTAGCACAACAAGAAGTGGATGAGTCAGAGAGTGAGCAGAGACCGTCAGAGCCAGATAAGGATTGGGACAGTAGTGAGCACGGCAACGAGGGCAACCCCAAGGACGTGGCAAAGAGTAAAGTGGTGCAGCGCCTAGTGTACTTCGTCAGCTCCTTGCAACAGGGGGCTAGATCGAGGTACTCTGCTATGCAAAAGTTGATTTTTGGTCTCATCATGGCCCCAAGGAAACTAAACCACTACTTCCAAGCCCATGAGATCATGACTGTTACTCGTTTCCCGTTGCAACAGATACTCCGAAACCCAGAGGCTACCGGCAGAATAGTGGATTGTGCTTTGGACCTATCCAGCTTTGGTTTTAAGTTTGAAAGCACATCACCTGTCCAGAGTAGGGCATTGGCAGAGTTTATTGCAGAATGGACGCCAACCCCTGATGATGAAGTGACAGAGCCAGTTATCCCTGGCAAGGAATGACCCCAAGAGTGGATTATGTATTTTGATGGTGCTTTTTCCCTGCAAGGTGCAAGGGCTGGCGTGCTTCTTGTCGCCCCCTCCGGGGAGCACTTCAAGTACGTCGTCCAAATGAATTTTGCCCGGGAAGAAGCAACCAACAATAGAACAGACTATGAAAGGCTCCTTGCCGGGCTCAGGATTGCAGCTGAATTGGGAATTAAGAAGCTAATCATTCGAGGAGATTCACATCTGCTGGCGAGACAAGTCAACAAGTATTATCAAAGTCCAATGATGGAGGCATACGTCGAGGAAGTGAGAAGATTGGAGGAGCACTTTCATGGATTGCAAACAGAGCACGTACCCCGTGCGGAAAATAGCATACCTGATCATTTGTCAAAGTGTGTTGTGAAGAAGCTTCTTGTGGAACCAGGGACTTTTGTTCTGCGTCTTACTCAACCCTCTGTATCCCCAGCAACAATGGCCCGAAAAAGGAGAAAGCTAGACACTGGTAAGCCTCTCCTGGTAGAGCCATCCGCTCCCGGCAGAGACCCTGCCGGAAACAACTCCTTGCAGCCTGCCGGACCACCCCCTTCAGCCGGGCCCATGGACCCAGCGTATGAGGATGGTGCTCCCGCAGTAGAGGAGGTGCCGTTAGTCCTTGTTGCCAAGCCCCTCGCTCTAACTTGGGCAAGGCACATTGTACGCTTTCTCCAAACCGGAGAGCTTCCAGCGACCAAGACGAGCCTGAAAAAGTATCCCGGAGGGCCAGTATGTATCACTTTGTCGATGACACTCTGTACAGAAGGAGGCCCAATGGTATGAAATTGAAGTGCGTCTGCCAGGAAGAAGGAAAGGAAATGTTGGCTGAGATACACAAAGGAATGTGCGGCTCCCACGTTGGATCAAGGGCATTAGTTGGGAAAGCATTGCGATAAGGATTTTATTTTCCCATAGCCCTCCAAGATGCAGTCGAGCAATTCACTAAGTGTGAAGCCTGCCAATTCCATTCCAAGAAAACCCACCTGCCTGCCCAAGCTCTTCAGACAATCCCTCTATCATGGCCATTTTTGGTATGGGGGCTCGATATCCTCGGCCCCTTCCCCCGAGCAATCAGGGGCTTTGAATTCTTGTTCGTTGCCATCGACAAGTTTACAAAGTGGACGGAAGTGACTGCCGTGAGAAAGGTGACTGTCCAGTCAGCTATCAAGTTCTTGAAAGATCTGGTGTGTCGTTTTGGAGTTCTGGCAAGAATCACCACCAACAACGGCACCCAGTTCACGAGTCGCGCCTTCATGCAATATGTTCATGCCCTCGGATGCAAAATCTCATTCTCCTCTGTGGCACACCCCCAGAGCAATGGACAAGCTGAGAGGGCGAACGTTGAAGTGCTGCACGGACACAAGACAAGAACCTTTGATACACTGCAGAAGCACGACAGGCGGTGGATCGAGGAGCTGCCGATAGTTCTCTAGTCCCTCAGAACGACACCAAACCGAGCTACCGGGCAGACTCCCTTCTCGCTGGTCTACGGGGCAGAAGAAGTTATCCCCACGGAACTTATTTACGGGTCGCCTCGAGTGCTTGCCTACAGTGAAGTTGTGCAAGATGACCACCAGTGTGACGATGATGTGCTACTCGAGGAGAACCGTCACTGGGCTGCTAAGCGTGCTGCACGCTATCAGCAAGACCTACGTCGCTATCATAGCCGTAGGTTTCATGCCCGATGTTTTGAGGAAGGTGACCGTGTCCTTAGGCACGTTCAGTACGCCAAGGCGTACACACAGGTTATCATCAAAGTGGGAAGGCCCTTACCGGGTAATATGGGTCACCAGACCTGGTGTAGTCTGTCTGGAGACCGGAGCTGGCACTCAGTTGCAAAACTCATGGAATATTGAGCATCTCCACAAGTTCTACCAATAAGGCGCAAGGCTGTCGGGCCCTGCCCGACAGCCACCCATTTTTACAGGCCTTGCCTCAGTTGCATGTAACACCTTGTACAAAGTCGGGGTGATGAACCCGTGCAAAAGAAAATAGAGAATCGCTATAGGGGGCCCCCAAGCTAGACTGCATGCATGCATGAGCATTCCAGATCACTTCATATGCATTTCATGAGCATTTGCATATGCATATAGATAGGATCACATCCTGCATTCATTCTCATCTGCATTAAGCTGCAGGTTCTTGCCGTGAACTTGGCTTCGACAATGAGTTGAGAAGATTGCTCGAGACTATGATCCCCTACAAGCCAAACATATAAGTTCTACCTCTTGTCCATTCATGTTCTGTAAGCTATAACTTATGCATTAGAAAACCTCACCACTCTTTTTAAACTGAGGTGCTCCCATCCCTGACTCAAACATTACTTCGGTCAGAATGGTCGCAGTTGCCTTTGGTAAAAATAAGTTGGCAGGGGGCTGGTCCCTTTTTCTGTAACCCGGCGGATGTGGCTCTTCAGCAGACAAAAAGGGTGCCGACAAGGTAGCCTACTAGAAAAACTCGTCTATTTACACTAAAGACGCATCTCGCCTCTGCATGGACATATACATGCACGGGTTCCCGGCAAGGTTCATATTTTTCGCTAACATGCTGATACAAGTACAAGCATTACATAACACAAACATGGACTCGAGAGATTACATTATTTGAATTAGAATTTGGCAAGTGCCTACATGTTCAAAATTGAAAAAAGATAAGTGCCCCGTAATGCATTTGCCCCTGTCTGGTTCCTACAAGACGAGGTCGAAGAGGCAAGAGGTGAACCCATCTGGGATTTGGTGCCTCCCCAGGATCAGGATGGCGCCACTGCTTGGCAAGGAAGAAGAAACCAGCGGGCGAATGCGGATTGTGATGCTGCCAGAGGACTAATGCTGCCAGAGGACTAGATGGATGGCACGGAGTCACCGGCAAACACGACTCGTCGGAACGGTCGCCCCCGTTCTTAGCTCCTCGTGGGTTGCCGCCGTCGTCCGCATCACTACCACCCAAAGACCTCAGATCGTCAGCCACACCATACGCCATGCTCTCTAGCTTACCCCACAGAGAGCATGCTCGTCCCCAACGGCCCTGACATCAGGAATCACCACACGTTCTGAGGACGTGTACAAAGACAAGAAGCCCTCCTCCATAAATAGAGGGAGACGCCCGGAAGAGCCAACTCCACCCTCGCCAACGGTAGACCTCGCCCAAGGCTCTTCCTCTGCGTCACGCAGAAGCAAAGAATTAGGAGCGACCGACTACCACGCCGCACACCCGCCGCGGGCCTCGGCATGATGTCGTTTGCATCCCCTCCCACCAGAATCAAGGCAACGGGCAGCACGATGACGAGCACGCTGGAGTCGCCACCTCCAGCATTACCACCGCGCCGCCCGAGCATCCTCACGACCACAAAAAGTTCTAAGCTAAAGCCCGGGGGCCAGTCCTGGGCTCTCCCTTCCAGCATATCCTAGACGGAGCAAGGCAGAAGAGAAGAAGAATGTAGATGAATGCCCCCACTCCTCCCCCGCTCTTCCATTTGTAGGCAAGCGGGGGCTGGGGGCTGGTTCCGCCATGAGGAACCATCACGCTCCTCCACCAATTCAAGGAAACCGGGTCCTCGCCATTATGCTCTCCTGCACCACGCACCTCCGTTACCTACCCCGCACGATGCATGCATCGTACGTGGATAAGGATAAGGGCGTGGTGGGAAGAGTAAATTGGCAGTTTCTACCCCATGCATTAAAGTCATTCACGGGCCATTACTGGAGCGGCCCCACCACTATTGGCTTTACACGACGCACGGGGATTCCGAAAACTGGCCCGGAATCACGACTGATGAAGAAGCAAAGAAGATCTCAAGAGACTAGCCTCTTCAGCAACTCTGCCTATGCACTTATTAGACCCTACCCCGACGATGCTTGGCAGTGCGTTCGGGGCAGGCCAGGGGAGGGCCTTTTGCCCTGACTATGCACAGGCACATGATCAAGATTGAAGCATCAATCCAACACAGATTACAAGAGACCAAGAGATTCGAAGGACCAACAAGCAGATCAAGCCAGGGAAGCAAGATATCGTCTAGAAAGGCCTCCATTGCCGTGCTGGCGATCATGGCAAGGGGCGAGGCCACCCCTAGAAGAAAACGACCAAGGCGCCCCGGCAGGGCCTACCGGGACTTGCTGAGGCCAAATCACCTCACCCACCACTCCACCACGACTCACGTTGTCAATCAGTGCGGTGTCAAGCCGCAGAGTGATTAAGTGGCAGCCATTCGCCACATGGCAGCCCCTCTCTACCAGAAAACCCACGGATGGCACCCGTCCTATGACGTGTCAGACGAGCAGGCAGGGAGTTGGCAAGATAGCCCAGCAAGCCTTGCCAGGCGACCAATGATGTGAAGTTAAGTGGTGCACTAAATGCGCCCTTTTCAGCCTACAGAGTTAGGTATGATAGCACTATTTGCTATCTTATGAGTGCCTAATGACTTATTTGCCACTGTGGTGACCCCTTAACCTATTAAAGGAGGTCCATAGCAATGGTAGAAGGGGTTCACGAGGTTAGAAGGTTGGATAACTCACACCCCCATACGCGTGTAGTCGCAGCCGCCCTGAGGCAACCCATGTCGGGCAAGTGTACTATGCTCCACCACCATATTTCCACCATCAATCCTCCAAAGTAGGAGTAGGGTTTTACGCCTCGCGGCGGCCTGAACCTGGGTAAAACTGCCCATGTGATCTCTGCCGTGCTGCCTCACGTTCGTCTACTCTTTGTACAACGTGACTCCCCCCTGCCAAACCAGCAAGGGGCCATCCTTATCCCATAGGTGGCTGTGGTTTCCCGCTACAGGATATGTCTAAAAAATAGCCATAAATTGCTAATCCTACTTTACGGCATGTAAACTTTGATTTCATGCCAAATTTTGGCACCTACCAAATGTTCGCTAGAGATTAGTTTGTATTCCAGATTTGATGCCACATTTTTTTCCTATATGTATAGGTGTTTTCTGATGATATCGACAGCGAGGATGAAGATGGCCAGAGGAGGTACAGAGGCAAATCCTCAAGGAGCCTTATGAGAGAATACATAACAGGCACACGCCGCATACGCTGTGTACCTGGAGAAGCTTAAGGATCATGCCGGCAGATGAGATGAGATGTGGGATCAAACTATGTATGGCTATGTAGTGTCTTCATTATAAATGCACTTGAGTATGCTTAATGACAATTGAACTATGTACTTATGGTTGAACTATGCTTGTGTACGCTTACTCTCAATGTCTGAGTATGTTTAATGTATGTTTACTTATGTCTAAATGTGTGATATGGATGCAATCAGTTCAGTTGATGGAATCTACCTCCGTTCCTGATTTATTGGTCCCCTTTTGTAATTTGTTTTAAATTTTTACCAAAGATTTAACAGACAAAATGTTAGTGCAGGTCAGCGAAAATTATATCGTTGATGCGTATTTGAACGTAGTGTACAATAATATAATTTTTGGTGACATGCATAAACATTTGTTAGTTAAATCTTTGGTCAAAATTTGGCACAATTAAGAAGGGGACCAATAAAATAGGACGGAGGTAGTACATCAATCACACACGGTTCCCAAATTTGGAACCGTGTGCAATGACTTCCATTTTCCCTGTTACGTCCATCGCACATGGTTGGCTCTAGCAAACTGTTGCCTCCGAAACTCTTTGTGGGGCAGAAAACCCTCACCGCCAAATTCAGAAAAGAAAAGAAAATCCTCACCATCCCACATCACGAAAACCCTCTCCCTGCACGCCACCCCCTCTGGTCCCCATTCACACCTGCACAAGCTCCTCCGCAACTCTGCATGCACCGCATATTGCTACGGCAACCACTAAGCTCGACGCATGTCGCCGCCGCCAGGCTGCCGGCAAACCCCACCACATTTCCCCACTTCCGCTTGCTGCCGCCCATCGCCATCGACTTTCTCGAAGCTACTCGCGGTCAACCCATCTCCACCCGGTTGGCGAATCCGCCGTATTGAGGTTTTTTCTCATGGACAACCAGGTAACTAATTTAATTTGGTATTATCTCATCTCTTATCTGTGACAACCTGATTTTTGGCCCTTTCTTTTTTCTTTTGTTTATCCGAGGTTTTTGCCTGAGTTTTCTTTTTCCGTGGCTTTGTGTTCTGGAAACTGAAGACGATGCCCTCTTCTTTGTTTCCAGAGTGGCTTGTCATTCCCAAATCCTTCCGTAGACCCTATCATTTCCATCCTATCCCAAATCCCAATATTCTTTTTATTGGAATATTCCTTTTCTATCAAAGGAATAACTCAAATTACCCTAGGTTGTGAAGCAACCTATATTTTCCTCACTCCAAAAATTTCCAAATAATTCTCAAAAAAATTGGGTCATATCTTGATCAAATATGGCGAAACTTTTCATTGCCATGTTCAAAAATAATTCCCCAATATTCCTTGTTCTATTCTGCCCTGAATGGCACTTTGTGAAGAAAGTGTCATTTATATTCTTCCTATTGACTCCCAACTTTTTTTCACATGTTTATATGTCCAAATAATTGCCTCATGCACAGGTTAAAATTTATTTTCCTAGCCAATCTTCCTCAGTGAATTTTCAAAGTTTCTGTCAAACAGAAGGCTTTGCGAAGGAAGTACTAGCTAGGATTACCCAAATGAGTTAAACTTTTGCAAACTCCTTAATGTGCTCATATTGACCCCTTCCACCCATTTGTAGCCCCATCCAATCATCTATGTGAGCACAGGAGCAAATCTTTGTTTCTGGCAATATTTTCAGGTTGTGAAGCAAGTGTATTTTATATTGCTTCAAAAATCCTGATAAATTACCAGATCATTCTTATACCCATAAAACATCTCTTCACCCATTTTCGCATAATTTCAATGAGCCATTTAATCACCATAATTATTCCAAGTTTCTGGTCAGCAGAGATGTTTGTGAAGCAAGTGCTATTTTGGTTTGTCCATTTGGCTTGAGCTTTTTATAGCATCTTGATATGACCAAATGACTAAGCCTTGCCCAATTTGAGCTCAAGTGGGCACTCCATGTGAGTGCATCTTGCTGATCTTCATTTCTGGACCAAGTATGCAGTTGTGAAGCAACTGCGGTAAATCTTGATCCTTTTACCCTCAAACTCCCCAGGACTGTAGTCCTTCCTAGCCTAAACACCCCAGAAAACTTCTTTGACTTCAATAAATATCTTGTTGATCACATTGAGCTGGTAAAGTTTACTGCAGTAAACTTCAGAGCTCACTAACTATTTAACCAGAGCCTTTTTAACCAAGTTACCACCACAGATCAAACCTACCTTGGAAGGACTATCAGCTAGACAACGTTTTAGGTGCTGTAGATCATTGAATGCCCCAGTTCACGTGGTGACCACATAGCTGGCATGCCTGTTGGTGCGCTCTGTGTGCAGTGGACGCGTCGAGAGCACTGTTTGTGCTGGACCCCCTCCTCCTCTCATCGGCTTCGCGCTGGTGAAGATGTCCAGCGTGTTCCCCGCGTCGTCGCCGTGCACCTGGACCCCTCACCCCCTCCGTCTTCTTGCTCGCCGCCGCTCACCGGAGCATAAACACGAGAGCACAGTGGCGTTTTGGATCTTTTTGTCGCCGTCGTCTTCCTCCCTGCGCCCCCTTGGCCTCCTCTGCCCCGTGAGAGCCCCCACTGCTCCTCGTCCGTCATTTGCCCTCGAGTTCATGTGCGCGGGCACGCATCTGTGGCATCGGCCACGCGTCCACGGCGACGCCAGCGCGGCAGCTCCTCCCCGTGGCTATATAAGCACTTCCGCGAGCCTTTCGAGCTCACCACCAGCCTCACACCACTCCCTGGATCCCTCCCAGCCTCTCGCCCATGCTCCAGAGCCCCTCCTCGCTGCTCTAGGCCGCCATGGCCGCCGCGGTGCTCCGGCTAAATTCTCCCGAGCCGAGCCCTCCCCCTCCTTTCTGTCGCCACCAGAGAGCTCCCCTGACCTCCTCTAGCCTCCCCAGAACCCCAGCTCTCCTTCCCAGCCTCCGGAGCTTTCCCTTGCCATGGAGCCGCCGCCCTTTGTCTCAGCCATCGCGGCCAACTCCGGCAGCCCCCGAGGCCAGCGCGGCCACCCATGGGCGCGGCATGGAGAGGCGCGTCCATCCCCAGGGGCGCTCTGTCCTCCCGGGGCCTCCCATCACCGGCACAGGCGAGGCTGCAGCCGTCGCTGCCCTCTGTCTTCGCGTCGGGAGGAGGAAGAAGGAGCGAGGAGAGAGAGGAAGGAGTTGACCAAGCAGCGTGGGTCCCGCGGGCCCCACGCATCAGCCACACAAACCGGCCCCGCCTCTGCCCCTTTTGACCAGTCCACGCCACGTCAGCGTAAGTGGAAATGTAATCCCCAAAATACGCTTTCCGTTTTTCTGTTTTGGCCCAGTCTATAAAATAAATGTTTATAAATAGGTCCCTGACAGTAAAATCCTTATAACTTTTTATCCATAGGTCCAAATCAGGTGAAACCAATGCTCACTTCTTCGTTTCGTCGAGCCGTTCTGTTGCTCATGCTTTAAATATGGTTTGACACTATGAAAATGACCTTTATGCCCTTGCCCTTATTCAGCCCCCTTCGAGAGAGTACGTTTTCAGGCGATTCGTTCTGCGAGTTTCTGACACTTCTCCCCGATGCTTTCTTCATCCCCAGTCAAGCCACAATACCCACTTGCATGAAAGTCATGCAGTAGCCATGGTTTTCAACTTGAATCTCTATTAATTGTTTGCTTGTTAAAAAGATGGTTATCGTTGTTTCGGTGATGTTCAGATTTGCATGTTCACTTTTGTGCTATGTTGTCTTATACTCTGTGATCATGTTATACCTGCTAGTATTACCTTTCGTATGTTTATGATTGCTAGTGATACATGTTGATGTTGGTGATGGTTATGCTAGTCAGTATGCCATGTTCAGTGGATATGAGTTATTGTTGCTATGGTAGATAGTTATGTGATACCCTCATGATGATGTTGATATCATGTTCATGCATTTTATCATGGCTCAGCATCTTTGCATTCAAGTTAACCGGATTAAATGAACTTGAACAACTATTGGCCGAGTCATGGTGCCGCTGAATCGATGCTGACCAGTGCAACCACGCTTACCGGTATGGGATGGTCCTAACTGGGTCTATTGTCGTGCCTCTCGCTGGTGCCTCCAACGAGGAAAGGTTATGGGCATGCTGTACGCTGGCCTGGTAAGCAGGCATAACCTTGTGTGCCCGTATTTGTTATAGCCGGCGGATACCTGTGTGGGATCGTTTATGTTTTGGCCACAGCGGTGGTCGTTGTGTTTGGAGGTAGACATGGGGCCACTCATGACTTAGCTCAGTGGGGAGTGAGTCGGAGTGGCCGGGAGAGTGTCATGGCAGTAGGACGGTTTTGTCGGAACGTCGTTGGTCCACCCGAATGGGAGTGCGAGGCCATGGGTTCCATAGTGTGGGTACAGTGTACTAACCTCTGCAGAGTGTATATTAAATCTATCGATAGTCACGCCCGCGGATAAGGGCCCAGGTCAAAAGTAGGTCACACCATGAGTCGACAGTAATAAGAATAATGTGTTTAATAACAACGAGACGGGCCATGTGTTGGTCGGGTGGTGATCGCCGTAAGGATCACGGGCCATGTAGTGGTTGGGTTGTGATCGCCGTAAGGATCACGGGCCAAGTGTTGGTCGGGTGGTGATCGCCGTAAGGATCACAAAGGTATCAAGGATACCGATTTGTTGTATATTCATGATGTTGTACGAGAGTTGTGGGTAAAGATCAAGCTCCTTGTGGTCATTTAATGATTACTATGGTTTTGTTTATACCAATTGATTTGATCTTGAGATGATCGTGTGATGTCCGAGGTCGGTAAGTGATGCATGTGATGGTTACAAGGTAGCCCGAGCAGAATAAGTGGTGCATGTAGTGACATCAGGTTGCATGATAGTATTGTCGGATTAATATGTTCATGTTGTGATAGTTGTATCATGTTTATGTTGGTCATGCCATATTGTTCTGAGGATCTCATGATAATTCCTGTTTAACCTGTAATTGCCATGCTGTTGTCTGTCTTGAATGCTTCTGGATTATTGTGAGCTTGCAAGTACATTCAATGTACTGACCTGGCGTGTCATGCCAGCTTGCAGGTCCTGCCGGATTTGATTGCTTGCTTGTCGTGGTTTCCGTTCGTGCGAGCTAGGATAAGCGTTCCAGCCAGAGTCCCTGCGGAGTGGAGTTCACCACCGTCGCCGTTGTTCTGCTGCTAGAGTTATTCCGCTGCTTCAAGTTGTTCTACTGCTTGCATAGAGCAACTGAGGATGGCGTGGTGTCGCCGTGCCGATGTTATTCATTGTAATATCGGAGACCCTATATTCATATTCGTGTAATAATAAAAAGTTGGTTTGTTCTATGCTAAGCAGTGTCGTATTCCAGAAGACTTCTCTTTGATCTCTGGGCTGGAATACAGGGCGTTCCAGTTTTCTCTGAGCCGGGGTGCCACATTATCCCAGTTCATCTGCCTCCTTTAATCACCCGGCTGAAGTCGCCGTGAATTCATTTTGATTCGAGATGATTTGAGGGTTTCCTTTCATTCATAGAGTGTACAATGTGCGGACACATCAGGACTTTGCGGCCTCGGCCAGACATCCATGGATTTCCATCTCACCGTACCAAATGACTTGAGAATGAGCGCGGTATGTTCAATCTCACCCTAAATCGGTTGCATGGCCTACTTTCCTAAACATAAACAAATATTGCTACATTTGTATAAAAGGTGCCACAGGCAGCATATACGTCAAAGGGGATTTTTTTCCTCTTCTTTTTATATTAGGCAAATTAATGATGTATTGTTTTTTCATTACTCTCATATTACCATGACATCATGGTTACCCTATCTGTTTAATTATAGATTTTTGTCCTTTGATTTCAACTAATGTACAGTTCTTTCAATTTCGCTCATATTTGCATGTTACCATATTCTTTAAAAATCCTACCATTTTCTACAGCGCATCCCTTACTATGCAACAGAACCTGTAGTACACATTCTTGCCCTTTACATAAATCAAGACTGTAGGGATGTCATACTGAACAAAAACCATGGATTTACAATCGTTACCACTGTAAGACTTGATGAACGTGGTGATTCCTATTTTGGCACTGGCCTTTGGAAAGAAATTTCCAAGTTTTATGTACTAAAAGTTGACACTATATTTGCACTACACATAAAAGAGCCTGGTGATGAGATATATTCTAACTTCCCCGATGATATCATCCATCCAGACATTGTTTGGAGTAAGTTTTCTTTTCAAGTATCTGCATGTTGACTTACCCAGCAATATCAAAGTAATTGTGTAGCATTTATGCAACCAATTGTTATTCCATTTGATTACTCTATTTGTACCTTCTAACTTCTAGTTACCAATACACTTTTCTATTGCCCTGTTTTAACTAAATATTCCCTGTGCTCCCACTTCTATCAGAAAGGGCCACTGACAAGGAGACTCCGGAGGTGGAGAACGGGGCTACCAATAAGGGGAGGCGGGTCGGGCAAGAACCGCAAGCGACTCCAGCAGGCCTAGACTTCATCAGCAGCCTCCCCGATGATATGTTGATAGTCATCATCTCCTTCCTCCCAATCAAACATGGGGCACGGACAACAGTCTGTTCCCGATGGTGGCGCCCCCTATGGCACTCCACCTCTCTCGTCCTCGTCGACACCCACAAGCTCTGCCATGGCTACCGCAAAAGCTAGGATGCGTTCTCCCAGATCCATGGTAGTCACCATGACCCAACCAGAGGCCCTAGCATGGGCAAGTTCCGTTTCAACGGCAAGGGCTCAGCCAAGCTTGACGATTGGTTCCGATCCCCCGTCCTAGATCAGCTCAAGGAGCTCACTTTTGATGATGGGCATATGTGCTTGCTGCCAACGTCCATGCTCCGCCTCGCGCCCACGCTACCCAACCATACATGCCCACCAATTATATCTTCTAAATCATCTACACTAACAATCCACCCTTCTCCACCAAAAGGAGATTTTAGTAAATAACCAAATATAACACTAGGACTAAGGGTCAAATTGGTAATTTGCACGTCACCAAGTTCAGCAACTGCCATTACCCTCCTTAATGACGCGCTCACTCTTATTCTTCCACGACTGAAGCACCTTGACCTCGTCGCCATCTGCCTCCCTGACGTTGACATGGAGCGCCTCCTCCGTCACTGCACTACACCTGAGCACCTTCATCTTCAGGTGATCAATGGGTTGAGTAGCTTCTGCATCACCTACCTGACTCACCAGACTATTTATGTGTGTTGCTGGTGCTGCAAGAAGACATCACAAAATGTCTTCTCGACGTTGCCGCCGCCTATTGCGATCGACTTTCTCGACCCTGCTCGCGGTCGACCCATCTCTGCCCGGTTGGGCAATCCGCCGTATTGAGGTTTTTTTTCTCATGGACAACAAGGTAACTAATTTAATGAGATATTATCTCATCTCTTAACCTAGTCATCTGCCACCTTTAATCACCCGGCCGAAATCACCGTGAATTCATTTTTATTCGAGTAGATTTGAGGGTTTTCTTTCATTCATAGAGTGTATAATGTGCGGACACATCAGGACTTTGCGGCCTTAGCTAGACATCCATGGATTTCCATCTCACCGTACCAGATGACTTGAGGATGTGCGTGGTATGTTCAATCTCACCCTAAATCGGTTGACATGGCCTACTTTCCTGAACATAAACAAATATTGCTACATTTGGATAAAAGGTGCCACATGCAGCATATACGTCAAAGGGGATTTTTTTCCTCTTCTTTCTATATTAGCAAATTAATGATGTATTGTTTTTCCGATTACTTTCATACTTCCATGACATCATGGTTACCCTATCTGTTTAATTATAGAGTTTTGTCCTTTGATTTCAACTGTTATACAGTTCTTTCAATTTCGCCCATATTTGCATGGTACCATATTCTTCAACAATCCTACCATTTTTGTAGCGCATCCTTACTATGAAACATAACCTCTAGTATACAATCTTTCCCTTTACATAAATCAAGATTGTACGGATGTCATACTAAACACAAAGCATGGATTTACAATCATTGCTACTATAAGACTAGATGAATGTGGTGATTCCTATTTTGGCACTGGCCTTTGGAAAGAAATTTCCAAGTTCTATGTACTAAAAGCTGGCACTAAAATTGCACTGCACATAAAAGAGCCTGGTGATGAGATATATGCTAACTTCCCCGATGATATAATCCATCTAGACTTTGTTCGAAGTAAGTGTTCTTTTCAAGTATCTGCATGTTAACTTACCCAACAATATCCAAGGAATTGTGTAGTATTTATGCAACCAATTGTCATTCCATTTTCTTACTCTATTCCTACCTACTAACTTCTAGTTACCAATACACTTTTCTATTGCCTTGTTTTAACTAAATATTCCCAGTACTCCCACTTCTATCAGAAAGCGCCACTGAGAAGGAGACTCCGGATGTGGAGAACATGGCTGCCAAGAAGCGTAGGTGGGTCGATCAAGAACCGCAAGCGACTCCAGCAGGGCTAGACTTCATCAGCAGCATCCCCGACGATATGCTGATAGTTATCATCTCCTTCCTCCCAATCAAATATGGGGCACGGACAACCGTCCTTTCCCGGCGGTGGCGCCCCCTATGGCACTCCACCCCTCTCGACCTTATCGACACCCACGAGCTCTACCATGGCTATCACAGAAGCTTGGATGCGTTCTCCCAGATCCTTGGCGGTCACCATGTCCCAACCATAGGCCCTAGCATGGGCAAGTTTCGTTCCAACGGCAAGGACCAATACAAGATTTGGTCGCTGCCGCTGCCGCCCTGAGGCAACCCTTGCCGGGCAAGTGTACTATGCTCCAGTACCACATTTCCACCATCAATCCACCAAAAGCAGGAGTAGGGTTTTACGCCTCGCGGTGGCCCGAACCTGGGTAAAACTGCCCACGTGATATATGTCGTGCTGCCTTGCGCTCGTCTGCTGTTTGAGCAACGCGACGTACCCCTACCTAACTAGCAAGGGGCCTGCTGGTCCCATAGTTGGCCGCGGTTTCCCGCAACATCTTTGGCGCGCCAGGTAGGGAGATCGCTTGCACGAACATGAAGACGTGAGAAGCGCGTCACCTTCGTCCCCATCTGCATCTTCGACGACGCCATCGACAATGGCGCCCAAGAAAAAAACCTGCTTCTTAAGCTCATCCATCCACCTCGAAGGTTCCGCCGCCCGCGACCTCCAACGCTGCTGGGGGTGCAGAGACGCACAAGGATGCGGACACTGTTGTGGATGTGGTCGGAGTAGGCGGCACCGCCACCACTTCCCCCGCGACCGACGAAGGAGCCGGAGGCACCGGAGGAGAGCAAAATCAGCAACACCCCGACGGCCGCGTTCCACAAGGCCCGGGCGAAGGGCTTACTCCGTCTGCGCCCCTTTTGTCCCCCGATGAGCACAACCATAAAAATGGCGCTCGGACCTGGGCAAACCACCGTCCTCCAACCACTCCCACCCCAAGTGCGGTCGTAGCATGTGCACCACCCCCAGGATGGGTTAACCAAGTCGCTGCGCTCAACGGAGCCGCTGCCCTCGAGCGCCTTCACCGCACCACCCTGCAATCCAGGTGGTCGCAGCGCAAGAGTGGGGGCGCAGTGCTGCCGCCGCTGGCACCGTCATGAGACGACTCTATCCACTTCATCATCGTCCATGCCAAGTACATCCTCAGGGGCCATGGCGCGGGCTCAGCTGCTGCTGAGGTTTCCACTGGTGGCCGAGGAGATGGATGAATGACGTGCCACCTTCCAAAGTCTGCTCGGTTTCGCCGAAGCTGGGGGCTCACGGCAAGCTGACCCGCCACGGCCTCCCCAAGCAACAATGACGGCTCATGCTGCTGCCCATACAGAGGGGGGCCATCCCCACGGTACAGTCCCCGCAATGGCAGCCACCGCGTGCACAACCAAATCAAGACCCTGACGATGTCTCGATGGACTCCTCTGACCCTCGAGCATGTCCAAGCCAATGACGAACCCCGGAGGACAGGAGGAGAGGAGACGCGCGCGTCATTGAGCAACGTCGCGATGACCTCCGCCGAATCGGCTGGTGCAACGGCCCCGACATCGATTAGCCCACACTCAGTATTGGCGGGTGCCTACCTTTTGAGGTTGACTGCCCTACCTTTACCCGTGAGCTACGGCAAGTCCGTTGGCCGTCCGTTCGCACGTTCAAGCCAGAGATACCTGAGAAGTATGATGGGAGGCTGAACCCCGTAGAGTTCCTGAGCATCTACACCATCGCTGTTCAGGCTGCCGGGGGAAGGAATGAGCAGGTGTTCGCCAACTACTTCCATTTGGCCCTCAAGTACAATGTGATGTCTTTGCTGTTGCACCTACCGGAGAACTCCATTTTGTCATGGGTAGACCTGTGCCACGAGTTCATCGGTGCCTTCACCAGTGGCCACCAGGATCCGGGCCGACCCAGCGACCTGCAGCTTCTCCAACAGAAGGAAGGAGAAACCCTCCGTAAGTATTTATAGAGATTCAACAAAGTTCCTAGAAATATTTCATATATCCATCCAGCACCTGTGATAGCTGCCTTCCAGTCCAATGTGCGCAACCGCCGGATTTGTTCTAAGATGAACATGCAGTTGCCCAAGACTGTGAAGGAGCTCTACATGTTGGTGGATAAGTGTGCTCGGATGGAGGAGGGAAGGAAGTTGCCTGGAGAGGAAGATTACATCAATGTTGATTCAGAGGAGGATGATGAATCAACCAATCAAAAGAAGAGCAAGAAGCGCAGTAAGAAGAGTAGGGATAAGGCAGTGATGACCGTTGAAGGATCAGGAACGCCTAGTACCGGAAAGAAGGCCAAAGCTGAGGCCCCGGCAAAGAAGCTGCCGTGTGCGGTGACTGCCGGGAAGCCACTGCTGCCGAGAAGGACGTGAAAAGTGATGCGCCGTACTGCAAGATTCATCGCACTAAGGGCCACGACCTTCAAGATTGTTATTAGGTTAAGATGCTTGTCAAGAGACAAAAACTAGAGTATGAGAAGCATGATAAGGAAAAGGGTCAGAATGTTGCTGGCGGTAAGGGCCGAGATGGTGAAGTAAATCACCCCGGCAAACCCTTTCGGAACCAAGGAAAGCCCGCCAGGGGTCGAGAGAAGGAAGCCTCTGATGATGAATGTGATGGTGGGGATCAAGAGGAATCCAGTGAGAAAGACTTTCAGAAGGCCATTGATGCCCTATGCGTTGACGGGCGTGCATCTCTGCACACCTCTCACCGCCAGCTCAAGCGGTGGGCACGAGAAGTCAATGCTGTGGAACCAGCGCCAGATGCCCGGAGGCTGCTCAAATGGTCCGGTACGCCCATCATCTTTGACGGGGAGGATCATCCTAGCCGTACCACTGTGGTAGGGTGCCTGCCATTGTTGGTTTCTCCAACAATTCGCAACCACAAAGTCACGAAGATGTTGGTGGACGGCGGGGCCGGACTGAATCTGATTTCCCCAGCAGTTATTAGTAAGCTTCAGAAAGTAGAGGAAGGGCTAGAGGTTATCGGCACGTTTCATGGAGTTAATCCCGACAGGAGTCATCCTAAGGGAAAGATCACGTGGCTGGTAACGTTTGGGGGAGAACTGAACTACCGGACTGAGAAGATTGTGTTTGACGTGGACGATATCCCCCTGCCGTACAATGGGATTCTTGGATGCCCGACTCTGGCTAAATTCATGGCGGCATCCCACTATGCCTACATGTCACACCCTGATTTTCATGCCACAACACTTAAGCTAATAAATCATGATAAACTGTGGTTTGACAAAAACTTTTGAGTGTTTTGGTCTTTGCTTGACCTGATTTTTGTCTGTCTTTTGCTAGTGCTCTAAAAATCAAATAAATCCTCCAACTCTTATACTCCTTCTCCTTGATCCGAAAACCTTGCCCAATGATCATGCCATGTGTGTAGGACATAAAAATGATTTCTTGTAAAAATATTTTGGCCAAATAGTATTTTCAAAAAATAGTTTTTCCAAAAAACCCTGAATTGGGATTTGCACTGCAAGTACTTAATTAAGGGCAGTAAAAATCTTTCCGAAAATATATTTCACTCCTATTAGATATAGGACACCCAGAAACCATAAAAATATAATTTTGAAAGTTATTTTCCTATTTTATTTAAAGGCTTTTTCTTAAGTCCAGGAATGGTCTTTAATAGGTTAAAATTATTTTAAAGCTTCAAAAATATTTGAGAAAAATCAGGGAAACTCAGTCGACATATATTTTCCATATATCAGAGTTTTAGCACATGGTCATGTTCAAAATATTGGTCAAATCCCTCAAAAACCCTTTCTGGATATTTCAAGCTTTTGAAATATTTACAAAGGAAATGTTCTCCAAAAATTCCAAGCAAATTCTATCATGTCACATATGACATGTTTGATGATCTTGACAAGTATCATGTCATGGAGAATAGTATAACCCCATGAAATCCCCTCAAAACCATTTATGTCCATTTTGAAGTTTGAGCAACTTTACATTGCCAAACACGTCCAAATGTTCTCAAACCTTGTGAACATGCTCCAATGGTCTAATAATTCATCTAGACCAGATGGCACAAGTTGGAATTTTTTTTTATATTGATCAAAGTGCCCCAAAACCTTTCCTGTCCAGAACCAAATTTGAACAACTCTACATTAGCAACTTTCTCCTTTTGATCTCAACTCTTGTGGACATGTTCATAACCTCAAATGATGACACTACACCAAGTGGTACATCATGACTAAATCTTGGAAAGTCCATTCATGCTGATTTCTAGGGTTTACAAAAGTTGCATTGGCAACTTTTCCCAAATGAACTCAATCTTGGTGGAACCTCTTATTTTCTCATACCATTTGGCCCTGTCAGGACTCATGACAAATGGAGATCATCTACTTGCCCAAACCAATATCAAACACCTTCTGCCACTTTACCAAAATGCCATTTTTGACCTCTTCCACTAATCTCCATGGGCTCAACTTTGTACCACAGCTGCTCCTTACCCTCTTCTACCTCCAGTAACTCTCCCTTGGCCTCAGCTCAATGATTGAGGGGTGAAACCTCCTCATTTACCCCTCTGGACAGCCACAACGCCCTTCTCTCTCACCCCTCCTCTCTCACCGGAGCCCCTCCAGAGCATACAAGGCTCCCTCTCCTTTCTTTACTCTCTCCCATACCTGCTAGACACCAATGGATGTGCCCACTGTGCATATAAATTGGCATGCCGGCCATTTGCACGCTCTGGAGCGCGCTACAGTGCGCTCCCGCACTGTAGCCGCCCCCTGCCAACCACGTCCGGCCACCTCGGGCCTCCCCAGCACGCCCGACGATGCACCTCGGTGTCCACAGCACGGCAGTTGGTCGGCCCCCTCCTCCTTCTCCCTCCTCTTGCCCCAGCTCGCACGCGCGTCGGCCGCCCGAGCGCACCAATAAGCACGCTCACATGCGCGGTGCCCCTGGCCCCCCTGCTCTCTCTCTTTTCACTCCCCTCGCCCTGGACCGACCCCACGAGCACCCCCGACACCTTGCTGCGAGCCCCCGTGGCTTGCAGTGACGGCAATAGCCTCACCGGTGCATGAGCTCACGGTGCACCTCGCCCGCTTCCCTTAAAGGCCATCCCGCGCCCTCTTTGGCTTCCGATGGCTCTCTCTCCATCCTGCGCGACATCCCGACTAGCTCACTCCTCTCCCCGCGCCCTCCATAGCCCTCCATGGCCGGAGAGCCGCCGCCGGCATCCACCTAAATTCAGGCGAGCCCGAGCTCTTCTCCTTCTCCTCTCTCCACCAGAAGGCTCCCCTGAGAAAGGCGGAGCTCCCACGCTCTTTCCCTCGTCCTTGGGCGCACTGCAGCGCCGTGCCCCAACCTCGCCATCGCCTCCATCTGCTGCGGGTGATGCACCGCTCGCACCCGACCGCCCCTGCAGTAGTGGCGCACCTTGGAGGGTGCGGCACGTTCTCCTGAATCCATCGGTGTGAGGGGAGTCACCGAAGGTGGCCGGTGCCGCCGGGGAGAGCGTCGGCGCCGCTCGGCCTTGCCTCCTGTGTTTCCCGTCGTGCCGCGCGGGAGGTTGAAGGCGATGGCATGAGCACTGGGCCCCGTGCGTCAGCGACCCAGCGGCTGGGGCCTGCCATTTAAGTGGAGATGGGTCGGGCGAAATGCGCCTTCGATGCCGCCTGTCGTCCGCGTGGCCGAGCCGCTGGGCCATCCCACGGTCTATCTGTCGCACCACGCGCAGGATAAGTTGACGAAATAGACGAAATGCTCGGAGTTGGACTAGAGATATTTGAAGACCTCGAAGACTTTGTTAAAATAGGCAAGCAGCCCTTTGACCATGTCTATGAAACCCTTTTTATGCATGTCATATAACACTTTTATTGCTTGCATCGGAGACATGATACTATGGTGACCACATGGGGTGGTTTGCCACCGTTGCTTCCTCGTTGATACTTGCATTGTGCATGACCCTACCTTCTTGTGAGGGTTATGCCGGTGAGAGTAGATAGGATGCTAAAGTAGATGCTACGCAAAAAGGGACGGGTATATGCATGGTGAAGGAGACAAAGTATTTTCAAAAGACTTTTTGAAAACCCCGTCGGGTGCCACTTATGCCCGAGGGAGATAATGAGATGGATAACCACTTGATGACGAAGTGGTGTACCGAGGCAAGTGTGTGTGTTGTTTTCGAAAATGGATTAGATTTAAGATTTGTCGACTGTCCCAACCTTACATGCGCAACCACTCTACCCTTGTATGGGAAAGGGCATTATTGATTACCTAGGCCGATACTAGCTTGGAGCCCGCATTACTAGTGACGGGGAAGAGTTGGTGCTCTCTCTCGGGATGGGGTCATGCCAGGTAGGGCGGCCATGACTGTTTTTACAGGGCACCAGATACACCATTGTGTCCCCTCTCGGATGTTACGATCTCGAGTGAGTCTCGTATGATGTACATCGTGAGGATATGGAACAACGAGTGGACTCCTTGTTAGTGTCGTCTAGGGAAAGGTAGTGATCGGGTGCTTACCCCGGGTACTTGAGGTACCGTGCTTCATGGATGACACGGAAGTTCCCCAGATCTTGTGGGTAAAGTGTGCAACCTCTGCAGAGTGTAAAACTATTCGAATAGCCGTGTCCACGGTCAAGGACAGTTGGGTGGTGCTGCTTAAACTACGTCCAGAGTTTTACAAATCGTGTGTGTGTGTTGATAAAACTATTTGGGTTAAGTCAGATGGCTTGACACGATGATCGAGTTGGATTGGTGTCCAACTCCGCCTATGTTGATATCTGTAACTTGTTCATACGGATGTCTGTACTCTCATGATGCATACTTTACATGTTGGCAGATCATGTCATCGCACGCAAAACTAGCTTTCTGCAAACTACCTACTTAGTGCTATATCTTTGCATTATTGTGCCTTGTTCCAATCATGGGTTGCTTGCGAGTACATTCAAAGTACTCATTGGCTTGCCACTGGTTATTTAATTGGCCTGGCATGGAAGAACCAGAGTTCTAAGAAGAGATTTTTGGAGACGAACATGCGAACTAGGACGTTTCCTAGTCAGAATGCCTATAGGGTTAAGGCAGATGGCATGGGTTCTACTTATCGACGAAGAATTTCCGCTGCTTAAGTTTATTTGGTGTTCAGCCCTTGTGGCTTTATCTATGTAAGACTTGACCATAATGGTCATAATTTGTGTAAGACGGTACGTATGGATGTAAGACTCTTGTTATTTAGCTTCTGTGTGTTCAGTGAGCATTGATCTCTGGGATCACTGTACACGTGCATTCGGTGATCTCGACTTATGAGTCGAGGTCCCCACAGAGCTGGTATCAGAGTCATCCTGACTGTAGGAAGCCTTAGTTAGCATGGTCGTTAGTTAGGGTAAATCTATTTTCAAAACTATTACTAATTTTCAAAACTATCTATACTTCTCTTCCCCTTCTGAGTTTTTCAAAAACTAAGATATACTTTCCTCTTCCCCTTCAAATTTAATGGTCGCTAGAATCGTTATGCCCCTGACCACGGGATTCCTTGTAATCCTCTTGGATAATCTAGAAGGAAGATGCCTTGCCAGACACTCACCCACCTCTTCTGAACACAAGATTAGCAACACCACAGCAAGAAGATGCCAACAGAAGGTACGCCCTCAAGGAATGAGGACATGAAGACCCAAAGGATGGTGACACCTTTGAAATTGCCCCAGGATTATGAAACCTTGGCCTATGATGACCAGGGCATAGGATAAGCAAGATCATGATATACATCGCTAGTAGAGCAACCTTGCCCTTATCATTGTTGCATCGGCAACCACCGGTGGATGAGAACCTAGCCATTTGGTCCGCCTCACTATAGTGAGCAGGAAAACGGTTCTCTTCGTCCCCCGCTCTCGGTGACGATACTGGCAACAGTGTGTCCGGCAGATTGGACCTCTACTATGCGTTGTTAGTGTCATTACATAAAGGATTGCCTACCTGGTACAATCAATGCCTTAGAAGGCAAGAGGGATCGTCATGATTAAGAAGACAAGAGGAGACCAAGTCAATGCCAGCTACGAGGAGCTACCGTCACCCCATCACTTCAACAGGCGAGAAGTTGCTGAAGACTCTTCAGGCTCAACCTGGATTGTTCCATCAAACAACTACAGGAGACATAGCGACACCTAAGGAAAGCTCAGAAGACTGCACGAGGCACGAAGCAAAGCACGGCTACTGAATCCGAGAACCCCTAGGGTAGGATGAGTCGTGTACCCCCTATGCGCAGTCGAGTCCATATGATGGTCCGAATAGAACCATGGTTGTGTGTTGGTTGTTTTATTTGTTTGTGTTTATCAGTCGCTCTTTTTGCCCTAGGCAACAAGTACGCGACAATATCACCTGCCTTATTTTGTTGTTTGTTTTTGGCCCTTCGACACTTGTTTGTTTGCACTTGCACTATAGAACCCCATTTAGGCAACCCACCTCCTCTATGCTACTTTTACCTCTCATCTCTCTCCTCAACCAAAGAACGGCAAGACAAGGTACACCAAGGATTCTACTTCGATAACCAACGAGCACTGGAGACTTTTGTTGCAGCCTCCTCGACCAAGTGCAACCCAATACCATTATGTCTACTCCTCAAGATTAGAAGCCCATCCCTAGACCCTTCAAGACTTCACGATATACCCCAGCTTGAATCCTTAACCATGTGCTTAACCTACAAATTGCAAGAAAACCAGTTAAGCCTCAGTAACCTTGCACAACACTGGGTTCATTATGGAACTAGTGGACGTAATGAGCCAGCACATTGTCATCCTAATATAGCACAAGAATTGACGATGCCATAGGAAAGACCAGTTTGAGGATATAGGAATAGAGGACAAATGACTTGATGAGTTTATATCAATGACTTTGAGGGATCATCTGAAACTCTTTGGTGGATTATGAGGCTTTCATGTTGGTAGTTGAACTTGGTGGGATCAGTTAATAGAGTAGCATAACTTTCATTGCCCCTGAGTAAATTAGATTTAGTAGGACAATTATGATCGCAAGCTGAAATTCTCAGATGTATAAGGATTTGACTTAGCCAGTGGAAATGGATAGGAGATAGTTGATATTACGATAATGACTTGGGGAAAAGTGAAGAAATTCTCGTTGGACATGAGATTTGGATTTAAGTAGGTGATTCTAGTTGAATATATATGATGATGTATGTCTACATGGTTCGGAGTAAATTGGATTTAGACTGATGATCTCGATCATGATACCATGTTTCTCGGTGGACGATAAACTAGGAGATTGAATTAACTGTCGGAGTTGATTTAGGGATCTATATACGCCTGACTTTGGAGTTTACTCGACCATGGTAATGGAAATTGGTGGACTGACTATAGTAAGGCTGGACCTTTTCAAGGATTATAGAATTAGAGGATATTAGAAGATCTTGTGGAACACCATAGAGATTGGATTTGTAGAACTACTAGATCATGTAGTGATTGGTGTAGTTAATGGGTTGTTGGAGTTGATTCATAGGAAGGAAACAAGATCTTGGAGTGGCTTACGACGTGTTTCCTTAGGATAGAGATGCTTTATCTTAGACCTTGGAAGCATAGGTTGAGCACTTGGATTGTCACGTTCAAGCTTAGCAGCTTGTATACTCTACCCATGGATTTTTAGGGGTAGACATACATATGAGTTTGGGGGTTGTAGACATATATGATTTTGTTAGACCTCCTCTCGAGAGTCATGAGGAATAATAATAGCATGAGTAATGATTGGAGCTGACCTACACGGGTTGGTACTTTCGGTGGTATAAGGTTATCTGTTTGGAGGACTAGATAGAACAATTGGCATCTCAGGAACTGTGCTCAAGGATGGGATGATAAACATTCACTCGCACACTAGAATCCTAGAAACCCTTACGTCTTACCAAGCCACATCATGGTTAGATCATGACCTTGGGCCCTGACTCTAGGTCGAGAAGACCCTGACCAATACTCAACCATGACCACCACCGATACCCCAACCTATACCCTATGTACCACATGGGCAACTCTTCACGGAGTACTCGAACTAGTTGGACGTCATCGTTATTTGATGACATACTTGTCTACCCGAAGACGGAAGAAGAACCGTTCAGCTAGTTAGGGGATTTCTAAAGACCGCCATGTCAAGGAGGAAGAACTATACCAACCACCATCGTCAAGAAGTGAACTTCCTCGTCGAAGACCAGGTGTATCTCCAAGCCACTTCTCTCCAAGGAACCCGACATTTCCATGTTAAAGGGAAGCTCACACCGAGATTTATCGGCCTTCTCCAAGATCACTACAAGACGAAGAGCAAACGGCTACCAGCAAGGATTACCACCTGAGTCACCCACTGTGCACAACATTTTTCCACACGACACCACTCCGAAAATGTTTCCGACTTTCTAACTAGACCGGTCTCTACAAGGACATCGATCACCGAGCCATCGACCTCCAGCCCTATCCAACCTGACCTAACGCGAGAGACCCCTTAGCAACCTGGATCAACTGAGAGCGTCATACACGAAGCTACAACACTAGGTACTTCAAGATTCAATGGAGCACCACATGGAAGCAGAAGCATTATGAGGACGTGAAGACTTCCCCGCATCTAAGTTCCGTATTCCTTTCCACGCCTAGTTTGGGAATCTCGGGGACGAGATTCTTGTAAGGGGGGTAGGTCTGTCACACCCTGATTTTCATGCCACAACACTTAAGCTAATAAATCATGATAAATTGTGGTTTGACAAAAACTTTTGTGTGTTTTGGTCTTTGCTTGACCCGTTTTTTGTCTGTCTTTTGCTAGTGCTCTTAAAATCAAATAAATCCTCCAACTCTTATACTCCTTCTCCTTGATCCGAAAACCTTGCCCAATGAACATGCCATGTGTGTAGGACATAAAAATGATTTCTTGTAAAAATATTTTGGCCAAATAGTATTTTCAAAAATTAGTTTTTCCAAAAAAACCTGAATTGACATTTGCACTGCAAGTACTTAATTAAGGGCAGTAAAAATCTTTCCAAAAATATATTTGACTCCTATTAGATATAGGACACCCAGAAACCATAAAAATATAATTTTAAAAGTTATTTTCCTATTTTATTTAAAGGCTTTTTCTTCAGTCCAGAATTGGTCTTTAATAGGTTAAAATTATTTTAAACCTTCAAAAATATTTGAGAAAAATCAGGGAAACTCAGTTGACATATATTTTCCATATATAAGAGTTTCAGCACATGGTCATGTTCAAAATATTGGTCAAATCCCTCAAGAACCCTTTCTGGATATTTCAAGCTTTTGAAATATTTACAAAGGAAATATTCTCCAAAAATTCTAAGCAAATTCTATCATGTCACATATGACATGTTTGATGATCTTGACAAGTATCATGTCATGGAAAATAGTATAACCCCATGAAATGCCCTCAAAACCATTTCTGTCCATTTTGAAGTTTGAGCAACTTTACATTGCCAAACATGTCCAAATGTTCTCAAACCTTGTGAACATGCTCAAATGGTCTAATAACTCATCTAGACCAAATGGCACAAGTTGGAGAAAATGTTATATTGATCAAAGTGCCCCAACACTCTTCCTATCCAGAACCAAATTTGAACAACTCTACATTGGCAACTTTCTCCTTTTGATCTCAACTCTTGTGGACATGTTCATAACCTCAAATGATGATACTACACCAAGTGGTGCATCAAGGAGAACAGATTTTCATGACTAAATCTTGGAAAGTCCATTTCTGCTGATTTCTAGGGTTTACAAAAGTTGCATTGGCAACTTTTCCCAAATGAACTCAATCTTGGTGGAACCTCTTATTTTGTCATACATTTGACCCTGTCAAGACTCATGACAAATGGAGATCATCTACTTGCCCAAACCAATATCAAACACCTTCTGCCACTTTACCAAAATGCCATTTTTGACCTCTTCCACTAATCTCCATGGGCTCAACTTTGTACCACAGCTGCTCCTTACCCTCTTATACCTCTAGTAACTCTCCCTTGGCCTCAGCTCAATGATTGAGGGGTGAAACCTCCTCATTTACCCCTCTGGACAGCCACAACACCCTTCTCTCTCACCCCTCCTCTCTCACTAGAGCCCCTCCAGAGCATCCAAGGCTCCCTCTCCTTTCTTTACTCTCTCCCACACCTGCTAGACACCAATGGACGTGCCCACTTTGCATATAAAATGGCATGCCGGCCATTTGCACGCTCTGGAGTGCACTACAGTGCGCTCCCGCACTGTAGCCGCCCCCTGCCAACCACCTCCGGCCACCTCGGGCCTCCCAGCACGCCCGACGATGCGCCTTGGTGTCCACAGCATGGCAGTTGGTCGGCCCCTTCCTCCTCTCCCTCCTCTTGCCCCAGCTTGCACGCGCGCCGGCCGCCCGAGCACACCAGTAAGCACGCTCACACGAGTGGTGCCCCTGGCCCCCTGTTCTATCTCTTTTCACTCCCCTCGCCCTGGACCGACCCCACGAGCACCCCCGACACCTCGCTGTGAGCCCCCATGGCTTGCAGCAATGGCAACAGCCTCGCCGACGCATGAGCTCACGGTGCACCTCGCCCGCTTCCCTTAAAGGCCACCCCGAGCCCTCTTTGGCTTCCGATGGCTCTCTCTCCATCCTGCGCGTCATCCCGACCGGCTCACTCCTCTCCCCGCGCCCTGCATAGCCCTCCATGGCCGGAGAGCCGCCACCGGCATCCACCTAAATTCAGCCAAGCCCGAGCTCTTCTCCTTCTCCTCTCTCCACCAGAAGGCTCCCCTGAGAAAGGCGAAGCTCCCACGCTCTTTCCCTCATCCTAGGGCGCACTCCAGCGCCGTGCCCCAACCTCGCCGTCGCCTCCATCCGCTGCGAGTGATGCACCGCTCGCACCCGACCGCTCCAGCAGTAGTGGCGCACCTCGGAGGGTGCGACACGTTCTCCTGAATCCATCGGTGTGCAGGGAGTCGCCGGAGGTGACCGGTGCCGCCGGGGAGAGCGCCGGCACCGCTCGGCCTCGCCTCCTCTGTTTCCCGTCATGCCGCGCGGGAGGTTGAAGGCGATGGCCTGAGCGCTGGGGCCCGCGCGTCAGCGACCCAGCGGCTGGGGCCCGCCGTTTAAGTGGAGACGGGCCGGGCGAAATGCGCCTTCGACGTTGCCTGTCATCCGCGTTGCCGAGCCGCTGGGCCGGCCCACGGTCTATCTATCGCACCGCGTGCAAGATAAGTTGACGAAATAGACTAAATGCTCGGAGTTGGACTAGAGATATTTGAAGACCTCGAAGACTTTGTTAAAACAGGCAAGCAACCCTTTGACCATGTCTATGAAACCCTTTTTATGCATGCCATATAGCACTTTTATTGCTTGCATCGGAGACATGATACTGTGGTGACCACATGGGGTGGTTTTCCACCGTTACTTCCTCGTTGATACTTGCATTGTGCATGACCCGACCTTCTTATGAGGGTTATGCCGGTGGGAGGAGAGAGGATGCTAAAGTAGATGCTACGTAAAAAGGGACGGGTATATGCATGGTGAAGGAGACAAAGTATTTTCAATAGACTTTTCGAAAACCCCGTCGGGTGCCACTTATGCCTGAGGGAGATAATGAGATGGGTAACCACTTGATGACGAAGTGGTGTACCGAGGCAAGTGTGTGTGTTGTTTTCGAAAATGGATTAGATTTAAGATTTGTCGACTGTTCCAACCTTACATGCGCAACCACTCTACCCACGTATGGGAAATGGCATTACTAATTACCTAGGCCGATACTAGCTTGGAGCCCGCATTACTAGTGACGGGGAAGAGTTGGTGCTCTCTCTCGGGACGGGGTCGTGCCAGGTAGGGCGGCCATGACTGTTTTTACAGGGCACCGGATACACCGTTGTGTCCCCTCTCGGATGTTACGATCTCGAGTGAGTCTTGTGTGATGTACATCATGAGGATATGGAACAACGAGTGGACTCCTTGTTAGTGTCGTCTAGGGAAAGATAGTGATCGGGTGCTTACCCCGGGTACTTGAGGTACCGCGGGTCGTGGATGACACGGAAGTTCCCCGGATCTTGTGGGTAAAGTGTGCAACCTCTGCAGAGTGTAAAACTATTCGAATAGCCGTGTCCACGGTCAAGGACAGTTGGGCGGTGCTGCTTAAACTACATCCAGATTTTTACAAATCGTGTGTGCGTGTTGATAAAACTATTTGGGTTAAGTCAGATGGCTTGACACGATGATCGAGTTGGATTGGTGTCCAACTCCGCTTATGTTGATATCTGTAACTTGTTCATACGGATGTCTGTACTCTCATGATGCCTAATTACATGTTGGCAGATCATGTCATCGCACGTAAAACTAGCTTTCTGCAAACTACCTTCTTAGTGCTATATCTTTGCATTATTGTGCCTTGTTCCAATCATGGGTTGCTTGCGAGTACATTCAAAGTACTCATTGGCTTGCCACTGGTTATTTAATTGGCCAGGCAGATTTTTGGAGATGAACATGCGAACTAGGACTTTTCCCAGTCAGAATGCCTATAGGGTTAAGGCAGATGGCATGGGTTCTACTTATCGACAAAGAATTTCTGCTGCTTAAGTTTATTTGGTGTTCAGCCCTTGTGGCTTTATCTATGTAAGACTTGACAATAATGGTCATAATTTGTGTAAGACGGTATGTATGGATGTAAGACTCTTGTTATTCAGCTTCTGTGTGTTCAGTGAGCATTGATCTCTGGGATCACTGTACACGTGCACTCGGTGATCTTGACTTATGATTCGGGGTCCCCACACTACAACACCCTGAAGATACCTGGGACACTGGGAGTTATCACCATCCCATCAGATGAGAAGGATGCAATCATTTGTGTGGAAAAGATGTACCAGGACGCGGTCGAGGCAGAGGCAGCAGCAGCAGCAATTCCCGCCATTGAAAGTAAAGGAAAGAAGAGGGATTGTAGGACCTCCGGCAAAGAGTCCAGGAAGCTTTCCCCCACCAAGTGCGCACATCCGTTGACGATGTGCCGGAGTGTTCCAACAACAGGAGATCGAAGGTTGCTGCACCCCAATTGAAGAAGGTCCCGACAGGGCTGGCTGGCATTGATGGTACTTTCACGATCAGCACCACCCTCGATGACAAATAGGAAAGCACGCTCGTTGCCTTCCTTCGGGCGAAAATCGATGTGTTTGCCTGGCAACCATCTAATATCCCCGGTATCTGCTCACATGCCTGACCTTTGAAGCAGAAAGTCCAGAAACAGGCCATGGAGAGGCAGCAGTTCATTGTAGAAGAGATCAAGAAACTTGAAGCAGCTGGTTCGGTCAGAGGAGTACTGCACCTACGTGGTTAGCAAATCCAGTGGTAGTCCGGAAGGCAAACGGGAAGTGGAGGCTTTGCATTGATTTCAAAGATCTCAACAAGGCTTGCCCGAAGGACCCGTTTCCCTTTCCATGTTTTGGTCAGATTATGGATTCCACTTTAGGCTGTGATTTGCTCTCATTTCTGGATGCATATTTTGGATATCACCAAATCTTCATGTCCAAAGAAGATGAGGAGAAGACGTTGTTTATCACAACATGTGGTACGTACTGCTTTGACCGCATGCCATTTGGATTAAAGAGTGCCGGGTCCACTTTTGCAAGGGCAGTCCAGATCGGTTTTGAGCCATAGCTGCACAGAAACATAGAAGCTTATATGGATGATATTGTGGTCAAGACCAAGGATAGGGCCAACCTTATTCAATATTTGGAGGAGACATTTACCAATTTGCGTAAGATCAACCTGAAGCTCGATCCAGAGAAGTGTGTATTTGGTGTTCCCTTCGGCAAGCTGCTTAGGTTCTTTGTGTCCCACAGGGGGATCGAAGCTAATCCCGATAAGATCAAGGCCATTGAGCAGATCCATGAGCCAAGGACAATTAAAGATGTGAGGTGCCTGACGGGATGTGTTGTTGTGCTAAGCATATTCATTTCCAAGTCTACCGAGCGTGCCCTGCCGTTCTTCAAAATTTTGAAAAAGGCAGGTCATATGAAGTGGACCCCGAAGCAGATGCAGCTTTGCAAGAGTTGAAGGCCTACCTGTCCTCTATGCCTACCTTGGTTTCTCCAAAACCCCAGGAGCCGCCGCTGCTGTACTTAGCGGCCACCAACCAAGTGGTCAGTGCAGCCTTGGTAGCACATCGAGGAGTGGATGAGGCAGAGAGTGAGCAGGGACCGACAGAGTCATGGAAGGAACATAATAGCAGTGAGCATGGCAACAAGGGCAACCCCAAGGACGTGGCGGGGAAGAAAGTGGTGCAGCGCCGAGTGTACTTTGTCAGCTCTTTGTTACAGGGGGCTAGATCGAGGTACTCTGGCGTGTAAAAGTTGATTTTTGGTCTCATCATGGCCTCAGGAAAACTGCGTCACTACTTACAAGCCCATGAGATCACAGTTGTCACTCGTTTCTCGTTGCAACGGATACTTCGAAACCCTGAGGCTACCGGCAGAATACTTGAGTGGGATTTGGAGCTATCCAGCTTCGGTTTGAAGTTTGATAGCACATCAAATATCCAGAGTAGGGCGTTGGCAGATTTTATTGCAGAATGGACGCCAACCCCTGATGAGGAAGAGACAGAGACAGTTATCCCCGGCAAGGAATCTCCCCAACAATGGATTGTGTATTTTGATGGTGCTTTTTCCTTACAAGGTGCAGGGGCTGGCGTGCTTCCTGTCGCCCCCTCCGAGGAGCAATTGAAGTACATCATCCAAATGCATCTTACCTAGGTAGAAGCAACCAACAATACAACAGAGTATGAAGGGCTCCTTGTCGGGCTCAGGATTGGAGCTGAATTGGGAATTAAGAAGCTGATCATTTGAGGAGATTCATAGCTGGTGGTGAGACTAGTCAACAAGGATTACCAAAGTCCATTGATGGAGGAATACATCAAGGAAGTGAGGAGATTAGATGGGCACTTTGACGGATTGCAAACAGATCACATATCCCATGCGGAAGATAGCCTAGCTGATCATCTATCAAAGTGCGCTGCGCAGAAGCTTCCTATGGAACCAGGAACTTTTATTCTCCATCTCACTTAGCCCTCCGTATCCCCAGCAACAATGGCCCCAGAAAAGAAGAAAGTTCGACACTGGTAAGCTTCTCCTGGTAGAGCCGTCCGCTCCTGACAGAGACCCTGCTAGAAACAACTTCTCGCAACCTGTCGGACCAACCCCTCCAGCCGGGCCCATGGAACCCGCATACGAGGCATGTGCTCCCGCAGTAGAGGAGGTGCTGTTAGTCCTCGTTGCCAAGCCCCAGGATCGAATTTGGGCAAGGCACATTGTACGCTTCCTCCAAACTGGAGATCTTCCCTGCGACTAGGATCAAGCTGAAAATGTAGCCCGGAGGACAAGTATGTATCAGTTTGTCGATGACACTATACAGAAGGAGGCCCAACGGTGTGAAATTGAAGTGTGTCTGCCGGGAAGAAGGAAAGGAACTGCTGGCTGAGATACACAAAGGCATGTGTGGCTGTCACATTGGATCAAGGGCATTAGTTGGGAAAGCATTCCGGTAAGGATTCTATTGGCCCACGAATCTCCAAGACGTGGTCGAGCTAGTCACCATGTGTGAAGTATGTCAGTTCCAATCCAAGAAAACCCACCTGCCTGCCCAAGCTCTTTAGACAATCCGTCTATCATGGCCATTTTTGGTCTGGTGGCTCGATATCCTCGACCCCTTCCCCGAGCAATCGGGGGCTTTGAATTCTTGTTCGTCGCTATTGACAAGTTTACAAAGTGGCCGGAAGTGACTGCCGTGAGAAAGGAGACTGCTCAGTTAGCTATCAAGTTCTTGAAAGATCTGGTTTGTCGTTTTGGAATTCCAGCAAGGATCATCACCGACAATGGCACCCAGTTCACGAGCCGCGCCTTCATGCAATATGTTCATGCCCTCGGATGCAAGATCTCATTCGCCTCTGTCACACCCCCGGAGCAATGGACAAGTTGAGAGGGCAAACGCTGAAGTTCTGCATGGACTCAAGACAAGAACCTTTGATACGCTGCAGAAGCACGGCAGGCGGTGGATCGAGGTGCTGCCCGTAGTTCTCTGGCCCCTCAGAACGACACCTAACCTAGCTACCGGGCAGACTCCCTTCTCCCTGGTCTACAGGGCAGAAGCAGTTATCCCCATGGAACTCATTTATGGGTCGCCTCGAGTGCTTGCCTATGATAAAGTAGTGCAAGATCAGCACCGGCGTGGCGACACTGCGCTACTCGAGGAGAACCGTCTCCGGGCTGCTACACATGCTGCATGCTATTAGTAAGTCCTGCATCGCTATCGTAGCCGCAGGGTTCATGCCCGGTGTTTTTACGAAGGTGACCTTGTCATTAGGTGCATTCAGTCCGCCAAAGGTACAACCAAGTTGTCACCAAAGTGGGAAGGACCTTACCGGGTAGTATGAGTCACCAGACCTGGCATTGTCCGTCTGGAGACCGGAGATGGCACTCAGTTGCAAAACTCATGGAATATTGAGTATCTCCGCAAGTTCTACCCATAAGGTGCGGCTGTAGGGCCCTACCCGACAGCCACCCATTTGTACACACCTTTCCTCAGCTGCATGTAACCCCTTGTACAAAGCCAGGGCGATGACCCCGTGCAAGAGAAAATAAAGAAGCACTGTTGGGGGCCCTGGACCAAGAATGCTTGCATGCATGAGCATTCCAAGATCACTACATAAGCATTTCATGAGCATCTGCATATGCATATAGATAGGATTGCGTTGTGCATCGTTCTCATCTGCATGAAGCTGCAGGTTCTCGCCGTGAACTTGGCTTCGACAAGGAGTTGAGAATATTGCCCAACAAAGCGATCCCCGGCAAGGCAAATAGATGAGTTCTACCTCTTATCCATTCGTGTTCTGTAAGCTATAACTTATGCTTTAGAAAACCTCGCCACTCTTTTTAAACTTAGGTGCTCCCATCCCTAACTCGAACATTGCTTCTGTCAGAATGGTCGCATTGGACTTTGGTAAAAGGAAGTTGGTGGGGGGCTGTTTCCTTTGTCTATAACCCGACAGATGTGGCTCCCCGATAGACAAAAAGGGTGTCAGGAAGATAGCCTGCCGGGAAAACTCGTTTATTACACTAAAGGGGCAGCTCGCCTCTGCATGGACATATACATGCACGGGTTCCCGGCAAGGTTTCTCTTTTTCACTAACATGTTGATATAAGTAATAGCATTATAGAATACCAACATTGACTCGAGAGATTACATTATTTGAACTAAAATTTGGCAAGTGCCTACAAGTTTAAGATTGAAAAAAGATAAGTGCCCCATGATGCCTTTGCCCCTGTCTATCTCCTTCAGGGAAGGGTCAAAGGAGTCGGTGGCGAACCCAACTGGGATTCGGTGCCTCCCCAGGATCAGGATGGCATCACTTCTTGACGAGGAGAAAGAAACTGGGGGGGCAAAAGAGGATGGTGACGCTGCCGGAGGACCAGTTGGAAGACGCGGAATCACCGGCAAACACGACTCGTCGGAACTGTCACCCCCGTTCTTGACACGTCGTGGTTGTCACCGACATCCGCATCACTACCACCCGAGGACCTCAGACCTCCAACCACACCGAATGTCATTCTCTCTAGCTTACCCCACAAAGAGCACGGTCGTCCCCAATGGCCCTGACTTCAGAAATCACCGCAAGTTCCGAAGACGTGTACGAAGACGAGAAGCCCTCCTCTGCAAACAGAGTGGGATGCCTGGAGAAGCCAAATCCACCCTCACCAACCATAGACCTCTCGCAAGGCTCTTCCTCAGTTTTGTGCAAGAGAGAAGAGTGAGGAGTGACCGACTACCATGCCCCGCGCCCGCCGCGGGCCTCGTCATGGTGTCGTTCGCATACCCTCCCATCAAAATCAAGGCTACGGGCGGCACGACGAAAAGCCGCCAGAGTCACCACCTCCAGCGTTACCGTCGCGCCGCCCGAGTATCCTCACAACCACGAAAAGTTCTATGCTAAAACCCAGGGGGCCAGTCCCGGGCTCTCCCATCCAGCATATCCAAGACAAAGCAAGGCAGAGGAGAAGAAGAGTGCGGGTTAATGCCTCCACTCCTCCCCCGATCTTCCCTTTATAGGCAAGCGCGGGGCTGGGGGCCGGTTCCACGATGGGAGACTACAGTCCTCCTCTGCCAATTCAAGACGGCCGAGCCCTCGCCTTGGTGCTCTCGCACGCCACGCGCCTCCATTACTACCCCGCGCGATGCATGTAGCATACGTGGCTAACTATAAGGGTGTGGTGGAAGAGTGCATTGGCAGTTTCTACCCATGCGTTAAAGTCATTCACGGGCCATTACTAGATCGGCCCCACCACCATTGGCTTTACACGATGCACGAGGAAAATGGAAACTGGCCCAAAATCAAGACTAATGAAGAAGAAAATAAGATCTCAAGAGGCTATCCTCTTCAGCAGCTCTGTTTGTGCACTTATTAGGCCATGCCCCGATGACGCTCGGTGGCGCGCTCGGAGCTAGCCCGGGGGCTTCTGTCGGTGCAACAAACCCTGGGTCTGTTGCCCTGATTGTGCATAGGCACGAGATCAATATTGAAGCACCAACCCAAGACAGAGTACAAGAAACCAAGAGATTCGAAGGATCAACAAGCAGATCAGAGGGACCAAGACAAGCCAGAGAAGCAAGATATCGTCAAGAGAAAGGCCTCCTTTGCCGGGCAGGCGATCCCGACAAGGGACGAGGCCGCCCCAGAAGAAGACTACAAAGGCGTCTCGGCAGGGCCTGCCGGGACTTGCGGAGGCTAAATCACCTCACCAACCACTCCACCACGACTTAGGTCGTTGATCAGTGCAGTGTCAAGCCATAGAGTGATTAAGTGATAGCCATTCGCCACATGGCAACCTCTCCCTATAGGAAAAACTAGCAGATGACACCCATCTTGTGATGTGTCAAACAAGCAGGCGTGGAGCTGGCAAGATAGCCCGGCAAGCCTTGTAGGGTAACCAACGATGTGACGATGAGCGGTGCATTAAATGCGGACTATCAGCCCATAGAGTTAGGTATGATAGCACTGTTTCCTATCATATCAATGCGTAATGACTAGTTTGCCATTGTGGTGACCCCTTGATCTATAAAAGGAGGCCCTTGGCAACCGTAAACGAGGTTAGAGGGTTGGATAACTCACACTCCCATACGCACGTAGTCGCTGCCGCCTTGAGGCAACCCTTGTCAGGCAAGTGTACTACGCTCCACCACCACATTTCCACCATCAATCCACCAAAAGCAGGAGTAGATTTTTACGCCTCGGGGTGGCCCAAACCTGGGTAAAACTGCCCATGTGATATCTGCCGTGCTGCCTCGCTGCTCTTTGTGCAGCGCGATGTCCCCCTGCCGAACCAGCAAGGGGCCTACTGGTCCCATAGGTGGTCGTGGTTTCCCGCGACAACAGGGAAAAGGGCATAGGATATCGAGCCCCCAGACCAAAAACGACCATGACAAAGGGATTTTCTAAAGAGCTTGGGCAGGCAGATGGATGTTCTTGGAATGGAACTGGCAGGCTTCACACTTGGTGACTAGCTCAATCGCATCTCCGAGGGCTGTGGGCCAATATAATCCTTGCAGGAATGCTTTCCAACCAAAGCCCTTGATTTAATGTGGGAGCCACACATGCCTTTGTGTATTCCTGCCAGAAGTTCCTTTCCTTCTTCCTGTCAAATGAACTTTAGTTTCACACCATTGGGCCTTCTTCTGTATAGTGCGTCATCGATGAGCTGATAAATACTGGCCCTCCTGGCTACTCTTTCAGCTTCTTCTTGCTCTTTGGGAAGTTCTTCGATTTGGAAGAACTGAACTATGTGCCGCGCCCATGTGGGATCCTGGGGCTCGGCAGCGAGGACTAGCGGCACCTCCTCCTTCGTGGGAGTGCACCCCGTGACCATGGGGACCGGTGGTCTGGTGGGAGGGGGTAGCTCAGCAGTTGAAGGGGAGTTGTTCCCGTCAAGCTTTCCGTAGGGAGCCTCGAGAAGCTCTACCGCGAGAGGCTTGCTGGAGTCCAATTTCCTCCTCTTCTGGGCCATTGTTGCCGGGAATACGAAGGGCTAAGTAAGATGGAGAACAAAAGTTCCTGGTTCCACAGGGAGATTTTGTGCAGCGCACTTTGATAGATGATCAGCAATGTTGTTTTCCGTACGGGGTACGTGCTCTATTTGCAATCCGTCAAAGTGCTCCTCCAGCTTTCTCACTTCCTCGACATATGCCTCAATCAATGTACTTTGGTAATCCTTGTTCACTTGTCTCACCACGAGCTGTGAGTCTTCGTGGATCATCAGCTTCTTGATCCCCAGTTCAGTGGCAATCCTAAGCCTGGCAAGGAGCCCTTCATACTCTGCAGCATTGTTGGTAGCCTTCTCCTGGGGAAAATGCATATGGATGACGTACTTAAGGTACTCCCTAGTGGGAGCAAGGATACACACACCAATCCCTGCACCTTGTAGGTAGAAGGCACCATCGAAAGACCTGATCCATTCTTGGGGCGCTTCCTTGCCAGGAATAACTGTCTCTAGCACTTATTCATCAGGGTTGGCGTCCACTCTACAATTAACTCCGCCAATGCTCTGCTCTGGATAGTTGATGTGCTCTCAAACTACAAACCAAAGCTGGTTAACTCCAAGGCCCATTCCACTATCCTGTTGGTGGCCTCAGGGTTTCTGAGTATCTATTGTAGAGGGAAGTAGGTTACAACATTGATCTCATTGGCTTGGAAGTAGTGGTGTAGTTTCCTTGAGGCCATGATGATGCCAAAAATCAAATTTGCACGCTAGAGTACCTCGACCTAGCCCCCTGCAGCAGGGAGCAAATGAAGTACACTAGGCATTGCACCGCTTTCTTCCTTGTTGCAACCTTGGGATTGTCTTCACTGCCTCGCTCTTCTCTGCCTTGATCTGCATTTGACCCTGTCGAGGTGTTCTCACTTCCCTCCCCGGAGGGGACACTGGACGTGGCTGCCGCTTCTTGTACTTCATGTTGTGCCACTAGTGCCACGCTAACCACTTGATTAGTTGCCGCCAAGTATAGTAGCAACGGCTCATATGGTTTGGGAGCAACCAGAGTGGGCATAGAGGACAAGTAGGACTTCAAATCTTGAAGTGCAGCGTCTGCCTCTAGAGTCCACTCTATGGGTCATGCCTTCTTTTGAAGAATGGTAGGGCACACTCGGCAGACTTGGAAATGAACCTGCTGAGCGCGGCAACACATCCAGTCAAATGCCTCACATCCTTGACCATCTTGGGTGCTTGAATTTGCTCGATAACCTTGATATTATCGGGATTGGCCTCTATCCCACGATGGGACAAAAAAAGCCAAGTAGCTTGCCGGAGGGAACGCCAAACACACACTTCTCCGGGTTCAGCTTCAAGTTGATCTTGCGCAGATTGGCAAAGGTCTCTTCCAAATCCTGGATAAGGGTTGATTTGCCCTTGGTCTTGACCACAATATCATCCATATAAGCTTCAACGTTTCTATGCAGCTGTGAATCAAAACCTATTTGGTCTGCCCTTGCAAAGGTGGATCCAGCGCTCTTCAATCTGAAGGGCATATATGCAAAGCAGTAAGTGCCACATAGAGTGACGAACATTGTCTTTTCTTCGTCTCCCTTGGACATAAAGATATGATGGTACCCAGAGTAGGCATACAGAAAGGAAACCAGGTCACACCCGGAGGTGGAATCCACGATCTGATTGATGCACGACAAGGAAATGGTTCCTTCGTGTAGGCCATGTTCAGATCAGTGAAATCTATGTATAGCCTCTATTTTCCATTAGCCTTGTGCATTACCACTGGATTTGCCAGCCACATTGGATGTAGTGCTCCTCTGAGCAAACTAGCTACCTCAAGTTTCTTAATTTCCTTGGCAATGAACTGTTGCCACTCCAAAGCTTGCTTTCGGACCTTCTGCTTGACGGGTCGGGCTTGTGGGCAGATAGCAAGGTGGTGCTCGGTTACATCCCTCGGTACACGGGGGGTGTCCGATGGTTGTCATGCAAACACATTGACATTCGCTCGCAGGAAGGCAATGAGCGCCCTTTCCTATTTGTCATCAAGGGTGGCACTGATAGTAAAGGTACCATCAATGCCAGCCAGCTCTGTCGGGACCTTCTTCACAGCAGGCGTAGCAGCTTTGGATCTCTTGCTATTGGAACTCTCCTACAAGTCATCAACGGGCGTAGCACACTCTGAAGAGGCGCACTTCCCAGATTCCTCACCGGAGCCCTTCTTAGCTTTCTTCTTTTTCTTGTTTTCCTTGGTGGGAACAACGGCTTCCGCAGCCTCTGCCACGACTGCATCCCGGTACATCTTGTCCACGCAAGTGATGAAGTCCTTCTCGTCTAATGGAATGGAAATGATGGCTGCTGGCCCTGGCATATTCAAGGTATTGTAGGCATAGTGGGATGCCGCCATGAATTTGGCCAGATCTAGGCATCCAAGGATTTGGTTGTACGTTCGGGGCCCGGGGGAGGTCGACCAGATCAAACACAACCTTCCCAGTCTGGTAATTCAACTCTCCCCCGAATGTCACCGGCAACGTGATTTTCCCCTTAGGAAGACTCCTGCCGGGGTTGATCCCTTGGAACATGCCAGTAACCTCAAGCTCTTCTCTGCAATCTGAAGTTTCTGAGGACCTTCATAGAAATCAAATTCAACCTGGCCCCGATGTCAACCAACATCTTTGTGACTTCGAGGTTGCGGACTGTTGGTGAGACCAACAACGGCAAGCACCCTACCGCAGTGGTGCGGTCAGGGTGGTTCTCTTCGTTGAAGATGATGGGCGTGCGGGACCACTTCGGTGGCCTCCGAGAATCTGCCGCTGGCTCCACAACATTGACTTCACGCGCCCATTGTTTAACTTGGCGGTGAGAGGAGTGCAGAGATGCACCTCCATCAATGCACAGAGCATCAGTGTCTTTCTGGAATTCCTGCTCGCTGGTTTCCTCTTTGTCCCGTCCATCACTTTCATTGTTGCAATCTTCCTTCTCACAGCCCCTAGCGGGTGTCCTTGGTTCCGAGGAGCCTTGCCGAGATGACCTGCTTCTCCGCCCCGTCCCTTCCTACCAGCGCCATTCTGACCTCCTTCCTTATCACACTTCTCATATTCAGCCTTCTACTTCTTGACGAGCTACTGAACATGATGACACTCCAGCAGATCATGGCCCTTGGTCCGATGGATTTTGCACTATCAGCCATCACCTTTCCCGGCCTTTTCAGTAGTCACGGCCTCCCGGCAATCAGTGCATGCAACATCTTCCTTGCCGGGTACCTCAATATTGGCCTTCTTGCCGGTATTAGGCATGCCCGATCCCTCAACGGTCATCACTGCCTTATCCTTGTGCCTTTTATTTCACTTCTTATTCTTTTTATCCTGACTGGTGGCCTCGTCATCGTCCTATGAGTCGACATTGACGCCATCCTCTTATCTGGGGAGCCGCCTCCCCTCCACCACCCAAGCACACTTCTCCACCATGGTGTGAAGCTCCTTCACGGTCTTGGGCAATCTAATGTTTGTCTTGGCATATATCCGTCGATTGCGCATGTTAGACTGGAACACAACTAACACAGCCGTCGGGTGGAGGTCTGGAATATTTTTGTAGACTCGGCTAAACCTGTGCATGTACTTCCACAGAGTCTCTCCTCCTTTTTGTGGGATAAGTTGCAAGTCGTTGGGCTGCCCTGGTTCATGATGGCCACCCATGAAGGCGCCAATGAACTCGTGGTATAGCTCATCCAGGTTGAAATGGAGTTCCCCAACAGGTGCATCAGCCAAGACCTTACATATGTCTTGAGTGCCAAAGGGAAGGAATTGGCGAACATCTTATCATCTCTTCTTCCGGCAGCTTGAACAGCAATGGTGTAGATGCTCAAGAACTCTGTCGGGTGTAGCCTCCCATCGTACTTCTCTGGTATCTCTGGCTTGACCATGAGGGCTGAGGGCCAATGTACTTTTCATAGCTCTCGGGTGAAGGCGGGGCACCTAGCCTCGAAAGGCAGGTAACTGCCTCCACCGAGCGCAAGCTTTTCAATGTTGGGGCCATCCCGCCCATCGGACCGGCGGATGGTGTCATGGCATTGGTCGATGGTGGCGCGCGCACCTTCTCTCTGCATGTCCACCGCGGCCCACCGTAGGCCTTGACACGCTCGAGGGTCGGACGAGGCCATCGAGACGTCATTGAGTTCTTGGATGCGTGGCCCCGACGCTGGCTTCCTGCCATAGAGGGGACTGCACCGTGGGGGTGGCCCCTTCGGTACAACCAGTAGTGCGGGCCGTTGTTATCGCCTGGGGAGGCCTTGGCGGCCCAGCTCGCTATGATCCTCCCGCCTCGGTGAAACTAATCAGGCTTTGGATGGTGGCTTGCGACTCATCCATCTGATCGGCCGCTGGCAAAAATCTCAACAGCAGTTGGGCCCGCGCCATGGTCTCTGAGTTGGTGCTTAGCATGGGTGACGACAATGTAGACCAAAGCGCCGCCCGGTTCTTGACGGTGCCGGTAATGATCGCTCCATGCTCTCGTCGCTGCGAGCCAGATGCTTGGACGTCATGGTGACGATGTGTAGGCCCTTGAGGACCAACGGCTCCATTGGGCATAGTGGCTAGGTTAGCTCACACCAAGGATGGTGCATGCCATGTGGACGCGCCCGCAGCAGGAGCGGCCGGAGAGTTGCGATTCTCCCCAGAATGAGCGCCACCGCTGCGGCACTGCTCTTCGGTCGGGCATAGGGGTAGCACGGAATATTGTCTCCACCCGTACCTCGTGGAGTGTTGCCACCGGGGTCCTGCTGACGCTGTCCTTCCCCGGTGCCTCCTACTCCTGTTTCGGCCGCAGGGGAGGTGGTGACGACATCACCCATGTCTACCACATTCCCCATAGCATACACATCCCCGTGTGTCCCCGTAGCCCCCCGCGGCATCAGCGGCCACGTGTGACGGGGCCTTCGAGGTGGATGGGTGAGCTACGGCACCGGGCTTCTTCTTGGGCGCCATGGTCGATGGAGCCACTGACGAAGGAAATGATGCGCTACGCATGGTTCTCAGGTTCGCCCAAGCGCACGCCCCCTACTTGGCGCGCCAAAGATGTTGTGGGAAACAACGACCACCTATGGGGCCATGAGCTCCTTTGTGGTACGGCGGGGGGAGGGCACGTTGCACAATGAGCGGAGAAGCATAACACAACATGGCAGAGATCACATAGGCAGTTTTACCCAGGTTTGGCCCGATGTGAGGCATAAAACCCTACTCCTGCTTTGGTGGATTGATGGTGGATTATGGTGGAAAATGCAGCACTCTTGCCTGGCACGGTTGCCTCGGGGCAAGAGCGACTACGCGCGTATGAAAATGCGAGGGTCCGAATCCTCTCTACGGTTGCCATGGGCTTCCTTTTATAGATCGAGGGGTCACCAAAGTGGCAAATCAGTCTTTACGTTAAAATGCAAGGGAGGCTTGACTTGCTCTTCTTGATCTGCACTTTGATTATTCAAAGAACTGATCTCTAGTACTTGGTCTGATCATGGGTGCCGCAATCTCGTCCTTAAGCCTCTTCTCCGGGGAGCCACCTCCCCTCCTCCACCCAAGCACACTTGTCCACTAGGGTGTAAAGCTCCTTAACGGTCTTAGGCAATCGAATGTTCATCTTGGAATGTGTCTAGAATATTTTTGTGGACTTGGCTGAACCTCTGCATGTACTTCCATAGAGTCTCTCCTCCTTTTTGTGGGAGAAGCTCCAAGTCGTTGGGCCGCCTTGGTTGTTGATGGCCACCTGTGAAGGCGCCAATGAACTCATGGCATAGCTCAGCCCAGGTTGAATTGGAGTTCTCCAGCAGGTGCATCAACCAAGAGCTTACATTTGTCTTGAGTGCCAAAGGGAAGGAATTGGCGAATACCTTCTCATCTCTTCCTCCGGTAGCTTGAACATCAAGGGTGTAGATGCTCAAGAACTCTGCCGGGTCCAGCCTCCCATCGTACTTCTCTGGTATCTTTGGCTTGAACGTGCGGGCAGACAGCCAACGGACTTGTCATAGCTCTCGGGTGAAGGCGGGGCACCTAGCCTCGAAAGGCAGGTAACTGCCTCCGCCAAGCGCAAGCCTGTTGACGTTGGGGCCATTGCGCCCATCAGACCGGTGGAGGGTGTCATGGCGTTGGTCGATGGTGGTGCGCACGCCTTCCCTTTGCTTGTCCAGCGGGGCCCACTATATGCCTTGACACGCTCGAGGGTCGGACGAGGCCATCGAGACATCATTGGGTTCTTGGATGCGTGGCCCCGGCGCTGGCTGCCGCGGAGGGGACTACACCGTGTGGCTGTCCCCTTCGGTACGACCAGCAGTGCGGGCGTTGTCCTTGCCTGCGGAGGCCTTAGCGGGCCATCTCACTGTGATCCTCCCGCCTCGGTGAAACTAATCAGGATTTGGAAGGTGGCTTGCCACTCATCCATATGATCAGCTGCTGGCAGAAATGTCAACAGCAGTTGGGCCCGTGCCATGGCCTCCGAGCCGGTGCTTGGCATGGGTGACGACAATATAGACCGCAGCACCGCCCGGCTCCTAACGGTGCCGGTATTGATTGCTCCATGCTCTCGTCGCTGCGAGCCAGCCGCTTTGACGGCGTGGTGACGAGGTGGAGGCGCTTGAGGACCTGCGGCTCCATTGGGCATAGTCGCTAGGTTAGCTTGCTTCGAGGGTGGTGCATGCCCTGTGGTCGCGCCCGCAGAAGGAGCGGCCGGAGAGTTGCGATTTGCCCCAGAATGTGCCACTACTGCGGCTGTGCTCTTCGGCCGGGCAGAGGGGTAGTCGGAATAATGTATCCACCCATAACTCATGGAGTGTCGTTGTCGGGGTGCTGCTGATGCTGTCCTTCTCCGGTGCCTCCTACTCCTATTTCGGCCGCAGGGGAGGTGGTGATGACGCTGCCCACGTTGACCACGTTCCCTGTAGCGTCCACATCCCTGTAGCTCCCTGCGGCATTGGCGGCCATGCGTGACGGCGCCGTCGAGGTGGATGGGTGAGCTACGGCACCGGGCTTCTTCGGCGCCATGGTCGATGGAGCCACTGACGAAGAAAATGATGATGAAGATGACGCGCTACGCATGGTTCTCGGGTTTGCGCAAGCGCACGCCCCCTACCTGGAGCGCCAAAGATGTTGTGGGAAACAACAACCACGTATGGGGCCATGAGCCCCTTTGTGGTTCGGCGGGGGGATGGGCACGTTGCACAAAGAGCGGAGAAGCGTAACACGACATGGCAGAGATCACACGAGCAGCTTTACCCAGGTTTGGGCTGCCGTAAGGCGTAAAACCCTACTCTTGCTTTGGTGGATTGATGGTGGATTATGGTGGAAAATGCAACGCTCTTGCCCAGCAGGGTTGCCTCGGGTCAAGAGCGACTATGCACGTATGAACATGCGAGGGTCTGAATCCTTTCTACGGTTGCCATGGGCCTCCTTTTATAGATGAAGGGGTAACCAAAGTGGCAAATCAGTCTTACGTACTGACTAGATAGGAGATAGTCCTAGCATACCTAACTCTGTAGGCGGACAGAGCGCATTAAATGCACCGCTTAGTGTCACGTCACAACATGCTCGGCAAGCCTTGTCTGGCTGTCTGCTAGCTTCGTGCCTTCTTGCTTGACACGTCTCAGGACGGGTGTTATTTGGAGGTGTTTACCATAGGCAGTGGCTGCCATGTAGCAAGAACCAGCCACTTAGTCTCTCAGGGGCTTGACACTTTACTGATCGGTGAATTGCGTCACTATGAGGTGGAGCGGTGAAGCTTTGGCGCGGCAGCCCACCCTTGCCCTGCCCGGGAAGCCTACCAGGGCTGTTTGGTGGCTTATCTTCTATGCAATCCTCATCCTCGCCAGGCTCTCCTACCTGGCAAGGGAGGTTTTTCCCTTAGTGACATCTTGTCTGCCTAGCTTGACTTGCTCTTCTTGATCTGCACTTTGATTATTCAAAGAACTGATCTCTAGTGCTTGGTCTGATCTCGGGTGCTACAATCTCATCATTAGGCCTGTGCATAGTCTGGGCACCAGACCCAGGGTTTGTTGCACTGACAAAATCTATCCCCGGTAAACCTAACCCTATCGGTGTCTATATAAATCGAGGGTTGTAGTGTTTATGTGGAGAGCTATATTCATCACTTCATCAGCTTAGGGTTTAGCTCATGCTGATACCGAGGTAGATCTACTCTGAAACCATATTATACATCCAATACAATCAAGAAGGACATAGGGTATTACCTCTTAGAGAGCGCCCGAACCTGGGTAAACACCGTGTTCATCATCCCTTGTTCCCCATCGATTCTTGATCCATAGCTCCGGACCCCCAACCCCGAGGTCTGCCAGTTTTTACACCGACAATACCCATGAGACGGTGAAAGCGTATAGGTCTAGAGAGATATATAAGCATGAGTGATAGCTATATGAGATGAATATCTGGATTCAGGGGGATTGAAATATTTAAACTAGAGATCATGACATCGATAATATCATAACGAAATTGTTCCATCAAACATGCATTTTCATTTGAATTTGGGGACATGTGTAATGTTATATTGTTTATCAATATTAGTGATCCATAGATTCTTTAATTTAGAGACAATGCATGGTTTATATGCAATTAATGTCTAAACGGGATTACACTATATGTTGTGTGTGTCAAACACATAATAAGTGTTTGAGAAGTAAAAAGAAACCCCGCATGAAAGACACTTTAATTGGAGACATTTAGCGAGGAATGCATACATTGGATTTCAACATAAAGTGGTTTCAAATATTTGCAAATCCAAATTAAGATGGACCCGGCCTTACGAATTTGAGATCATGCCATTTGTAAACCATATTATGTACAAAGGGTGTTGTGCTTTTGAAAGTATATTTGAAAAATGATGTATATAGATTTGTATTCTAATACAAAATGGATCCTGCCCGAAAAAATAATACAAAATGGATTCGAAGTGAGTTGGCAGGGTAAACGTGCAATCTTTTTCTGCAAAAAATTGAACGAAGCAGGGAAACTCGCAGTAACCGCCCGAAACCAAAATCTGTGATATGGAAATTATTGCCTATCCCTTACACGCAAAGCCTATCGGCTCGATTTCTATAGGTTTCGATAGGGGTAGGCTTGTAATTTCACTCACACGTGAAATAACTGCCTTTGCCTCTCACCTCCCCGGATTCATACACGATGTGTGCCAAAACATAGTTTCTCCTCGACCGAATCACCTCTCACCTCCCCGATTCATGGCGCCAAAACAAACTCTCCTCAACCGAAATCTCCGTAATTTCCTTGCATTTGAGACAAGCGCGCTCTAAAGACATGGTTCCCCCTACCTCCCTCCCTCCATTTCCCCATACGTACTCCATGGGTGCCAAAACACCTTCTCCACCGCAGTATTCTCCGTCTGCCACACCATCCACCGTCGTCCTTCTCCACCATGCCAGAGCTGATACCCCGACGTCGTCATCCTTTACAAGAGATTGACCTCACTCATCCACGGCTTTGGCCCAGGATCCTTGCATCATGTCCTCTCAATTCATCTGCGCCATCGTCCACCCTCCCGAGGCCGCTCATACGACTGTGTCGTCCACCATGTCGGGATATTTCCCTCGCTTCCACCGTCTGCACTCCTAGATCTTCTTCGACACCATTAACAACCATCGCTACTACAGCACCCACAATGCCTCAACAGATGCATACACGGTGCCATACCAGAGGCCGTACTGTCTCGCATCTGCTCAAGTTATTTATCTCAACAAGAAAATATATCGCCACTGGTTTACTGTGATTTATTGTCCATCACTTAGAATCTTACTTGTTAGTTGAAACCAAACATTGGTTGCGAAGTTGCCTTTGTCCGGTTTGCACGTTCAGATCCGCCATGGCACGCTCACCACTATACTCGCAATGCTTATGGTTTTCCCCTTTTATATTCACATTAGCTTAAATGATAGTCGATTGAATTTCAAATTGGGGTCAGCCCATTTTTGGGAGTTCGTCGGAGGGAAGGAAGGGGCTCGCCGGAGGGCTGGCCCATTATCTATCTTAGGGTTTTGGGTGGGGACAGTGGTTGTGGGGGGTTGTTTTCGGGGTATGGTGGGGCCTCGCCGGAGGCAAAACTTGATGACGGTGGGGGTGGGGTTAGCTAGAGGGATGCCGCGGGCAGAGCAGACCGAAGGTGGTGGGAGGTTTAGGGAGGGCAGGGGCAGGTGGTTCAGTCGGCGGCCCGTGCGGTGGTCTTTAGGGGAAGAATAAGAGGAGAGGAAGAAGAAGGGTTGGATACGTAGGATCTTCATCCAACCGCCTGAAATGGTCGACTGACCCAAATGACGAAAGTCCGGCGACTTGCATGTCGACATTCCCATATATCTAGTACCATCATCGTAGGTGCTTCAAGACGGACGTGCAAGCAGTGCTCCTCAACCCATCAAGCTAAATGGCATGCCACTCATAATTCCAAACTTAGTTGCTCAAATTCAAATCTGATATGATGCTAACATGTACTAAACAAGAGAATGTTTAATTGGTCAGCTAATGTTCCTACTTTACTTTCGAAAAGCACATGCGCCACATATCGAGGGACATCAGGGAGTTGCATTATTTAGGCTCTCTGGTTCATCATGTGTGGGCAACCAACATTTTATTATCCAAAATCTTCTTGCTCTTCTTTAGCATGCTCCTCTTCTGTTCTTCTTTTGTAAGTACTCTCTCCGTTCCTAATAAGTCTTTGTAGAGATTCCTCCATGGACTACGTACGAAGAAAAATGAGGGAACCTACACTCTAAAATGTATCTATATACATCCCTATGTGATCCATAGTGGAATCTCTACAAAGACATGTATTTAGGAACAGAGGGAGTATAATAGTAGTACATTATGTTCCTTGTAGTGAAGTGGAGCAAGGCCATTTATAGTGTACAAGTCTATTCAGTTGCTTGTCATGGACGCTTTCAACTATTTGTGTTGGTCTTCATGTCGCTTGTCATGGATGCTTTCAACTCTTCGTATTCGGTCGTATGTGTCGCCTTTGAGAGTTAGTCTGATAGTAACAGTACTGCGCCTTCAATTGCAGAGAGCTGGTATCCGAAGCCTTTCTAGCCGTACCGACAATACTAGGACATATTTTCCAGCAAGTTCCACTTTCCTGTTTTTACTCCTATTGCTTAGGTGTCCTACTAGCAGTAGCACACCCTTTAAAGCCAAATAACACACCAATCATATGCCCTAAGCTTCTTCAAATACGAATGTGATATGATACTGACATTAGCTAACAAACACACATTTAGTTGGTTAGCTAATACTCCCACTTGAGTTTCCAAATGCATGTGGCCACATATAGAGGGACATCATGGAATGGAATTTCTTTGGACAGTCTGATTCATCATGGGTGGGAAACCTACATTGTATAGAAAGAAGGGGAATCTCAATAATATGCTTCCCCTTGTATTCTTTAACATGTTCTTCCTCTATTTTTCTTTAGTAAGTACAGTATGTTCCTTGTCAGGAAGGGGAATAGGGACATCTGAAGTCGACATCTCTATTGGGCCGCTTCTGCTACATGATTTCAACACATCAATTTGGTATGTCATAATATCCCGGAAATGGTGGGAGCCATGTGATCTTTGATAGACTAGACTAATAGTAACATAAGTGCATCGTCAGATGAATAGAGCTGGCCTGTAGGTGATCGATAGGCTACGTATTAGTAGTGGCAATACAACCCTGTATTTTCCAGCCAGTTCCGCTTTCCCAATTTATTTATGGTGGTTATGGTCTACCCCTTTTATCTACACGATGATCTACCTAGTGGCTATGCGCTCTCGTTATCATGGTTTGGCAATAAACTTTCTATATTATGAACCTATCACCTGCCAACTATCCTTACATATGGAGCTCCCAACAGGGAGCCTATTTTTATGTAGTTGTGCCAGATTATGTTAATCTACTCACCATATTACAACAAACATGGGGTCTCTCATCAGAATCCAGTGATAGCACACAAGGGTTTACATGAAGCCCCTATTATATTACAATATCCTCTGCATTACAAAGATAATCTCACTACTATTTATGTTTTCATGCTTCTCATATATTGTACATAGTCACAATGAATATAAGAATGCGCACATCAGAAGAATATTGCAGAACAGTTCAATGGGTAACAAACTTGGAATCAAGGGATTGAGGTCCATTGTGGATGCAATGAAACCCACATGCTCTTGACCTATATATTTGTATTGAAAATATGATCCTAATGACTATTTTGAGCTCAAGTACTCAAAGGCAGATGGCCTATCTTGTTCACTCAATAAGGTGTCTTTTCTAATTTGGCAAGGTTTTATCGGTTGCACGTATCTTGCATTTCTTTTGCTTTGTTGCACCGCCATCTGCTTAGTTTACTTATGATATATGTGAAGATGCTATGCCCATCCATTATCAATACCTACTCCATTTGTCTTCATACCATGTTTTTCCATTGAAATGCTATTCGTGCGTTTCAAACATCCACAAGTAAGAGGGTGATAGCAGAACTTGAAGGACTACAAGCAAATTCCTTGAAAAAGGTGGTGATACTGGATAAATCACACAGCACCCCACTTATTTTGTCGATAGAACCAGCACTACAAAACCTAGGATATCGCAACTATGCTGGTCACTACTTTTGTCTTGTTAGTACCTATTGTCCTATCGTTGTACTTACATTCATACCTGGTGGATTATGTGACATCATTGTGCATTATAGCTTGTGTATGCATTGTTCTCTCCGAATTATCAGATCTATATTAATGCTTATAGTAATGTAGAATAAACCCAATGCTTATGAAGAAATTTAGTTCTGCATTGTTCTTGTAAGTATTTGTTGTCCTTCATCATTGTACTTATATTGGTAGCTAGTTCTTCATGCACACTTTGCAACTTATTTTCCCTTGCCCTCCATTTTCTACACATCATATCTATATTTACTCTTGCCAAAATATTGAATAAAACCAATGCAACTGAAGAAGTTTAGCTCTGCATTGCTCTTGTCAGTGCCTTTTGTCTGTATGCCGTATTTACATTTGTACTCTACATCTTAGCTCAAATAATCCCCATTTGTACCTATATTTTCACATCTATATTTACTCTTAACAAAATGTGGAATAAAGGCAATACTCTTGAAAAAGAATCTGCAGTAAACTTCTTGAATCCCCCCCATCAATATGGACACGGGATTTATAGAGCCGGTCTTCACTACTAATGTAAGTTTGTCCTGCTCGTGCCTTCAAACTTTGTTGTGTATATTTGGATAGCTATGAGTGCAATTGTTGTTTCTTTTTGTCGTCTGCATCAAATTGCTTGTTCAAAGTTTATAATGAAGAAGTACATAAACATTATTTTGTCCTTCTCAACGTCAATCTATAGTTGTACAACCTAGTTCCTTATTCATACAATGTAAATTAAACTAAACATAGCAAGTTATCTTCTTTAGCACTGCATGTATGCTTGTGTTCTTGATCTGTAATCCAGTTGTGTGGTGAAACTACCAACTCCAGCACAATGTCATATCCTGTTATGTCTTAACTATGAACAATGCCATATTATATTATTGTTATCTAAATCATGTATCTTTATTTACCAATCTGAAATGGTATAAATTGACAGTACACTCACTACTCATGCTTATACGTTGTTTAGCACTACATGTATGCTTGTGTTCTTGATCTGTAATCCAATGGTATGGTGAAGATGGCTGCTCCTGCACAATGCCATCCTGCCGTCTTAACTATGAACAATGACTATTATGTTAATGCTGTTTTAAACCGTGTCTCTTTATTTCTGACAAAGAAATGAGATGAATTGACAATGTTGATGCTTCTACGTGCAAAACCTGTTATCTACCTACTTGTTTCTCTTTCAGGGTGACAACACTGATGCTAGGAAGAACTGCCACAATGATAGTGAGACGAACCCATTGTTTGTCCCTCTAACATATATTCCAGAGAAGAAGGAAACACATTTTGCGGGTAGCGATACAACCCCAAAGTCATGTCTTGATGTAGTGTCGAACATACTCAGTGACACATGCTCTATGAAGTCGCCGTCTCAATCTGTTCGACTTCTTCAGTATAAAATTCAAGTAGAAAGACATGCTTCCACTCAAATCCAACTAGAACTCCAATACATACACAAGATTAACCATAAGTACATGACTTCTATTGATGCTATGCAGCTTGAGTTGGTGGATATAAGCGTCAAACAACCACAGTCTCATCAGGTGCTAAGCTGCCTGCGCTGTAGCTCCTCGGCAGGGCTAACCTTTCTTGAACTATGTTGAAGTGTTGTCGGTTCTATCTATTGTCGGCTTGTTTACTTCCACCGGTGGCGACCTACCCAGTGTATGGAATTTGCTATCTCGTTACCCTTTATTATCACCGGTGGCAAACTTTGATGACCAGGGGATGTAATATGTTGTAATGTCTTTGTTGTATAGTCTAGGTTTAGTCTTCGTCACAATGCTGTCATTTATTTGCTGTTTATGCTATCGTCTCTCTAATAAAATGTCGTAATCTTTGATCGGAGCATAATGAGCTAATAGGTTAGATTTACATAAAAATAGTTTTGGTACTAAAACTGGTCGGTTACCAATCACTAATACGGGCCGAACCGTGGGCCTACAATCATCTTGGGCCATTAGTTAGGTTTAGACTTAATCTGGACCACTATTAGTTTTGGGCCTTTAAAAGGCCGAGTAAACTGATAGCCTTAATTGGGCCAAAAAATTAAATAGGCAATCTAGATTGAGCCTTAATTGTGGCGAACAAATCGCGGGCCGACAGCAGGCTGTAATATACATCGGCCCAGTATTTGCCCATTGCTATGATGGCCATTAACCGGCTGAAATGTTTTTGGGCCTTAACTGACCCAATTACATGACTGGATGGAAGCAGGCCGGATGTATAACGGGACAAAATTAGGCCCAACACTATCAAGGGCCTTTAACGGGCCGATAGGCAGTTTGGGCTATAATGTATCCACGAAGACTACGGGTCGTTAAGAGGCCGAAAGTAAATACGGACCGGAATTAGACCCAGGTGCAACTCTGGCCTTCAAATGGCCGAAAGTGAAACCGGGCCAAAAGAGGCCCATATGTAGACAGGGTCGCTGACAGGCCTAAGCTAACAGGCCGAACTGTTAAACGGGCCATTAAGAGACCGAAGAGCAAATCAGGCCCCCAATGGGCCTAACGGCACAATAGCTGTTAAAGGGTCATATCTATTATGGGCCATAATTTGGCCCAAGATATGAAAGTCAGTTAACGGGACAGATCAGATATGGACCATATTTTGGCCAAACTATTGCAGGCTGTTAATGGTCCGGATCTGATATGGGCCTTAAACTAGCCCAGAATATTGCAGTCCTTTAACGAGCCATATCTGATGTGGGCCGTAATTTGGTCCAGAAGATGTTAGGCTATTAATGGGCCAGCCCATTAGATCTGACGAAATCTTCTGGGTCTGTTCCTGAGCAGGATTTTAAACCTATATGGGACTCTATTGGGCCATCCCACACGTCATCGTTTCATTGGTGACTCCCGTCGAGTGGACAGTTGACATCTGTCCCCAACACCAAGCTGACACATGGATCATCGGCGAATGAGAATTTTACACATGGAAAGTCGCCATTGGTCTGAGCTGTTAACGGGTTATCGGATCCAAACCGGAACCCGATAGCTTAATGGCGACCCATTACGGTGGATGCTACATGTCGGTTACCGTTGACGAAAGCACTTCTATGACACACCATTTATCGTCACAGAAGTGGGTACTTCCATGATGATAATTTTAGTATTGTCAAGGAACACTTCTATGACAACACTGGTATGACTATCTTGATTCTGTCATAAAATAGTCATGGATGTGCATGCATGACAAAAATGTGACCTACTATGACAAACACGTATCATCATGAAAGTGTATTTTTTTGTAATGTATCGGGGTCCAGAAGTGTTCCAGGGGCACCGGGTTATGGCCAGAATGATCGAAAGGGGTTTCGAGGGTGCCCAACAAGTGTTGGGGTCCTCATGGGCCAAGGGGAGGGGCATACTATCCCACTAAGGGGCTGTGTGCACCCCCTCACCCAATCCCATGTAACCAGAGGAGGTGAGGGCGCCCCCTAGGCCAACTAACCCCTTTGCCTTGGGGGCCAAGCCTTCTATTGGGGGAGGCTCCCAAACCCATCTAGGGTTTCCCCTTGTGGCCGCCCCCCCTAGGGAAACCCCAGGACGCCCTCTTCTCCCCCTTCCCCAATATTTAGAGGGGTTGAGAGAGGGCTGCCGTACCCATCTATGCCACGACGCTGCCCTCCATCTCCCCCATAGCCCTCTTCCTCTCTGTAGTGCTTAGAGAAGCTCTGCCAATATTCCACCACCATCACCGCCACCACGCGCATCGTGCTGCTAGAGGACTCAAGCTAATACTTCACCATCGCTCGCTGGATCGAGGAGGTGAAGGCTTCATGAAGGTGTACGTGTGTTGAACGCGGAGGTGCCGTCCGTTCGGCACAAGGTTCAGGAGTTCGTGGGACGGATCGTGATTGGATCACAAAGACGTTCGACTACATCAACCGCATTTCTTAACGCTTCCGCTTAGCGATCTACAAGGGTATGTAGATGCAATCTATCCTCTCGTAGATGTTCATGTCCTAGATTGATCCTGGTGGGTGTAGGATTTTTTTTGTTTCAAATGCAACGTTCCCAATAGTGGCATCATGAGCTAGGTCTATGCATAGATGGCATCATGAGTAGAACACAAAGGAGTTTGTGGGTGTTGATATTCATATTGCTTCCTTCCTTGGTCTTTTCTTGATTCAGCGGTATTGTGGGATGAAGCGGCCCGGACCAAGTTTACATGTCCACGTACATGAGACCGGTTCCATCGACTGACATGTGACTTTGTTGCATAAACATGCGACTTTGTCGAATCTGATTCGACAAAGACGGTCCTTGTAGAAGGTTAAATAGCAACTTGCATATCACCGGTGTGGCTTTGCGTAGGTAAGAATCGTTCTTGCTAGGTACCCATTGTAGCCACGTAAAACATGCAACAACAAAGTAGAGGACGTCTAACTTGTTTTTGTAGGGTATGTTGTGATATGATATGGCCAAAGACATGATGAGATATATTTGATGTATGAGAGGATCATGTTTTGTAATAGTTTATCACGACTTGCATGTCGATGAATATGGCAACCAGCATGTGCCATAGGGTTGTCTTTAATTATTGTATGACCTGCATTTCAATCATTAAACGCTATGTAATGCTTTACTTTATTGCTAAGCGGTAGCAATAGTAGTAGACGAATGGTTGGTGTGACAACCCTGATGGTGACACGATGATGTAGATCATGGTGTTATGCCGGTGACGATGGAGATCATGCCGGTGCTTTGGAGATGGAGATCAAAAGCACAAGATGATGGCCATATCATGTCACTTATGATTTGCATGTGATGTTAATCCTTTTATGCATCTTATTTTGCTTAGGACGATGGTAGCATTATAAGATGATCCCTCACTAAAATTTCCAGGTAATATTGTGTTCTCCACAAGTGTGCACTGTTGCAAAAGTTCGTCGTTTCGAAGCACCACGTGATGATCGGGTGTGATAGACTCTACATTCACATACAATGGGTGCAAGCCAGTTTTGCACATGCGGAACACTTGGGTTGAACTTGATGAGCCTAGCATGTACAAAGATGGGTTCGGAACACAAGAGACTGACAGGTCGAACATGAGTCATATAGTAGATATGATCGACATCGAGATGTTCACCATTGAAATCACCTCATCTCACGTGATGATCGGACTTGGGTTGGTGAATTTGGATCTTGTCACACTCGGACTACCGGAGGGGTATCGATTTGAGTGGGAATTCTTAAGTAATATGATTAATTGAACTCATTATCTTGAACAATAATCTAAGTTATCTTGGCAAGTTAATGTTGTAGATCAATGGCTCACACAGTAGTTCCCCTGAATTTCAATGCGTTCCTAGAGAAAGTTAAGTTGAAAGATGATGCAAGCAACTTTGTAGACTGGACCCGTAATCTGGGGACTATCCTCATGGCTTGGTGCGCCACTTAATGCATCGCTTGGTGCGCCACCCCCTCCAGCAAATGTGGATGTTGTGAATGCCTGGCAGTCTCATGTTGATGACTACTCAATAGTTTAGGGTGCCATGCTTTATGGTTTAGAACCGGAACTTCAAGGGCGTTTTGAACGTCATGGAGCATATGAGATGTTCTAGGAGTTGAAGTTTATCTCTGAGAAGAATGACTAGATCGAGAGGTATGAGACCTCCAATAAATTCTATGCTTGCAAGATGGAGTAGAACGGGTCTGTCAGTGAGAACATACCTCAAAATATCTAGGTACTACAACCGTCTGGCTGATTCGGACCCTTGTACTCTCATACGCGCGTAGCTGCTCCCGCCCCAAGGCAACCTTGCCGAGCTCGAGGGCTGCGTCTCCACCATGGTCCCCTCATCCATCCACCAAAGTAGGAGTAGGGTTTTGCGCCTCGCGGCGGCCCGAACTTGTGCTGCTCTGCACCCTCTGCTCTTTGTGCAATGTGCCCTGTCGTGTTAAAACACAGCCACCTATGGGGCCATCGCCCCCTTCTTGTTTGGCAGGGCGAAGGGCACATTGTACAACGATTGAAGGGTGCAGAGCAGCATGACAACAATCACATGGGCCGTTTTACCAATGTTCGAGCCGCCGCGAGGCGTAAAACCCTACTCATGCTTTGGTGGATTGATGAGGGGACCTGTGGGTTAAACCGACTCATAAGTCGTGATCACCGAATGCACGGGTACAGTGATCCAAGAGATCAATGCTCACTTAACACACAGAAGCTAAATAACAAGAGTCTTACATCCATACATATCATCTTACACAAATTATGGCCATTATGGTCAAGTGTTACATAGATAAAGCCTTAAGGGTTGAACATCAGATAAAACACAAGCAGCGGAAATCTTGGCAGATAAGTAGAACCCATGCCATCTTCCTTAACCCTACAGGCATTCTGACTGGGGAAGCGTCCTAGTCGCACGTTCATCACCAAAGAACTCTTCTTCGAACTCCTACTCTTCCAAGCCTGGCCAATTAAATAACCAGTGGCAAGCCAATGAGTACTTTATATGTACTCGCAAGCAACCCATGTTTCGGTTCAAGGTACAACAATGCATGATATAGGTAAATTTTTGCAGAAAGCTAGTTTTGAGTGCTATGACATGTTCAACAACTTATAAGACATGGATCATGAGAATTCAAGTAACCATGAGAACAGGTTACAGATATCAACATAAATAGAGTTGGAAACAATCCAACTTAATCATCATGTCAAGTCTTTTGACGTGACCCAGGTAGTTCATACCACTTATCCATACACACTCACCAGGTTTTGTAAACATGTGGACGTAGCCCAAGAGCGGTTATCCAACTGTCCTTGACCATGGACACGGCTATTTGAATAGTTTTACACTCTGCAGAGGTTGCTCACTTTACACACAAGATCCGGGAAGCCTTTGTTGTAGATGTACAAAAAGTAGAGGCTCTCTTTTGTACCCCTTTACCTGTGCACGGGCAGTCAGAGCCGCGCCCGCGGCCACACTTAGTAGGGCAGAGAAGGGAAGCCAAAGCCGCAAGACAATCAAAGCAAAGACCATAGACATAAGAAGCAAGAGGGCTAGGTAGACTCCCGGCTAGGCGGCCACACTTAGTAGGGCAGAGGAGAGAATTCAAAGGCGCAAGACAATCAAAGAAAAGACCATAGACATAAGAAGCAAGAGGTCTAGGTAGACTCCCCCGGCAAGAACCTTGCCGGGGCAACTTACCCAACGCCAGCAAGGCCACAACCCTTGAGCCTGAGAGTTCTGACACCATCGACAACATTGGAACCAAAGCTCGGGAGGGGGCCTGCCTGGTGGCATGCAGATCTTCGTGAAGATAATAAACACACAAGATAAGATGAGGACTAGAAGATGACGATCCTCGGCAAGATCCTTGCCAAGGAAATCCACGAGACCTCCGGCAAGATCCTTGCCGGGGACGACCGCGATGTCACAGCAAGACCCTTTCCAGGACCCCGACAAGACCCTAATCGAGGATGTCAGCGGGGCCGCGGCCAGGCCCACATCTACAAAGACTCCATCGCCGTTCCGATGCAGCTGCTGGCCAGGACAGCTAGGCGTGTACCTGCGTGGCGACGTGCGGCCTCTACACTGACTCAGCAAGCACCTGCGTGGTGGCATGCAAAACTTCGTGAAGACCCTGCCACCACACCAGCTCAGCAGCCTAGCAACTTACATGGCGCTGCACGCCTCACTGGCCTGGACGCGTGTCAAAGCAAGGCGAAGCGGCGCCGGATGGGACGGGCTTCGTTGCCATCCCCGATAAAGCAAGAGGACACCTAAGTAGCGCATTTAATGCGTTTTGTCCTGAGATATCATGCGATAAGCTTGTACACCGTATGCACTTTCCACCTCCTGTGTGCCACTTTGGCGTCCCCTTTTTCTATAAAAGGAGGCCGGAGGCATACTGAGGGAGTATTTGGATCTTTTGGACTTCGCAAACACCGTAGATAGTTCAAGAACTCAAGAACACTCAAAATATACACCAAAGCAGGACTAGGGTATTAAGCATCCTCGCGGCCCGAACCTGGGTAAACGATCTTTGTGCTGGCTACTAGACCTGCTCTTTCAACAACCTCGCGCCTGCCGACCATAGTAGGGATTCCAGTGATCCCACAGGTGTCATTTCCCACCGACATTTCTGGCGCGCTAGGTAGGGGGGCGCAGTTCTGAAAATCCGGTTTAGCTGTTAGTTTAGCAGTTCTTCATCACCATGGCTTCCAAGGAAGAAGGCGACCGAATGAGCGACATCATTTGTGGATGCAGTGAACGCTCGTGGAGCGACAAAAAAGCTAAGTCACGCAAAACTTTGAGCAATTCTTTTTATATAAGGTTATTCTCCTTGGAGATCTTTCCTTTGTATGAGAAACCGTCACGCAATGGGGCCCTCCCACTATTGGCAACACCCTTGTTCTGTTTTGAGTCCATGATAACCCACAAGTATAGGGGATCGCAATAGTTTTCGAGGGTAGAGTATTCAACCCAAATTTAATTATTCGACACAAGGGGAGCCAAAGAATATTCTCAAGTATTAGCAGTTGAGTTGTCAATTCAACCACACCTGGATAACTTAGTATCTACATCAAAGTATTTAGTAGCAAAGTAGTATGGAGGTAACGATAACAGTGGCAAAAGTAACAGTAGCAGATTTGTAGTAATTGTAATAGTGGCAACAATAAAGTAAATAAGCAAATCACAATATGTGAAAAGCTCGTAGGCATTGCATCAGTGATGGATAATTATGTCGGATGCGATTCCTGATGTAATAGTTATAACATAGGGTGACACAGAATTAGCTCCAAGTCTTCAATGTAATGTAGGCATATATTCCGAATATAGTCATACGTGCTTCCGAAAAAGAACTTGCATGACATATTTTGTCCTACCCTCCCATGGCAGCGGGGTCCTAGTGGAAACTAAGGGATATTAAGGCCTCCTTTTAATATACTACCGGACCAAAGCATTAACACATAGTGAATGCATGAACTCCTCAAACTATGGTCATCACCGAGAAGTATCTCGATTATTGTCACTTCGGGGTTGTCGGATCATAACACATAATATGTGACTATAGACTAGCAAGATAGGATCAAGAACTCACATATATTCATGAAAACATAATAGGTTCAGATCTGAAATCATGGCACCCGGGCCCTAGTGACAAGCATTAAGCATAGCAAAGTCATAGCAACATCAATCTCAGAACATAGTGGATACTAGGGATCAAACCCTAACAAAACTAACTTGATTACATGGTAAATCTCATCCAACCAATCATCATCCAGCAAGCCTACGATGGAAGTACTCATGCATGGCGGTGAGCATCATGAAATTGGTGATGGAGGATGGTTGATGATGACGACGGTGACGAATTCCCCTCTCCGGAGCCCCGAACAGACTCCAGATCAGCCCTCCCGAGAGAGATTAGAGCTTGGTGGTGGCTCCGTATCGTAAAACGTGATGAAACTTTCTCTCTGATTTTTTTCTCTGCGAAAGCAAATATATGGAGTTGGAGTTGAGGTCGGTGGATGTCCAGGGGGCCCACGACGCAGGGGGGGCGCCCTAGGGGAGGGGACTCGCCCCCCACCCTCATGGACAGGGTGTGGGCCCCCTGACGTTGATTCTTTCGCCAGTATTTTTAATTAATTCTGAAAAGTTCCTCCGTGGATTTTCAGGTCATTCCGAGAACTTTTATTTCTGCACAAAAATAACACCATGGCAGTTCTGCTGAAAACAATGTCAGTCCGGGTTAGTTCCGTTCAAATCATGCAAGTTATAGTCCAAAACAAGGGCAAAAGTGTTTGGAAAAGTAGATATGACGAAGACGTATCAACTCCCCCAAGCTTAAACCTTTGCTTGTCCGCAAGCAATTCAGTTGACAAACTGAAAGTGATAAACAAAAACTTTTACAAACTCTGTTTGCTCTTGTTGTTGCAAATATGTAAAGCCAACATTCAAGTTTTCAGCAAAGATTATGAACTAACCATATTCACAATAACACTTAGGTCTCATGTTTACTCATATCAATGGCATAATCAACTAGCGAGCAATAATAATAAATCTCAGATGACAACACTTTCTCAAAACAATCATAATATGATATAACAAGATGGTATCTCGCTAGCCCTTTCTGAGACCGCAAAACATAAATGCACTGCACCTTTAAAGATCAACGACTGACTAAACATTGTAATCCATGGTAAAAGAGATCCAGTCATTGTCATACCCAATATTAACTAATAGTAATGCATGCAAATGACAGCGGTGCTCTCCAGCGGGTGCTTTTTAATAAGAGGGTGATGACTCAACATAAAAGTAAATAGATAGGCCCTTCACAGAGGGAAGCAGGGATTTGTAGAGGTGCCAGAGCTCGATTTTGAAATAGAGATGAATAACATTTTGAGCGGTATACTTTCACTGTCAACATAACAACTATGAGATCTCGATATCTTCCATGCTACACACATTAGAGGCGGTTCCCAAACAGAATGGTAAAGTTTATACTCCCCCACCACCAACAAGCATCAATCCATGGCTTGCCCAAAATAACGGGTGCCTTCAACTAGCAACAATCCTGGGGGAGTTTTTTTGCAATTATTTTGATTTGATTTGAGCATGGGACTGGGCATCCCGGTGACCAGCCATTTTATCGTGAATGAGGAGCGGAGTCCACTCCTCTTGAGAATAACCCGCCTAACATGGAATATACAGACAACCCTAGTTGATACATGAGCTGTTTGAGCATACAAAACATAATTTCATTTGAAGGTTTGGAGTTTGGCACATACAAATTTACTTGGAACGGTAGGTAGATACCGCATATAGGAAGGTATGGTGGACTCATATGGAATAACTTTGGGGTTTATGGAGTTTGGATGCACAAGCAGTATTCCCGCTTAGTACTGGTGAAGACTAGCAAGAGACTGGGAAGCGACCAACTGAGAGAGCGACAACAGACATGAACATGCATTAAAACTAATCAACACCGAGTGCAAGCATGAGTAGGATATATTCCACCATGAACATAAATATCATGAAGGCTATGTTGATTTTGTTTCAACTACATGCGTGAACATGTGCCAAGTCAAGTCACTCGAATCATTCAAAGGAGGATACCACCCTATCATACCACATCACAACCGTTTTAATAACATGTTGGCATGCGAGGTAAACCATTATAAGCTCCTAGCTAATTAAGCATGGCATAAGCAACTATAATCTCTAATTGTCATTGCAAACATGTTTATTGATAATAGGCTGAATCAGGAACGATGAACTAATCATATTCACAAAAACAAGAGACGTCGAGTTCATACCAGCTTCTCTTATCTCAATCAGTCCATCATATATCATAATTATTGCCTTTCACTTGCACGACCGAACGGTGTGTATAATAATAATAGTGCACGTGCATTGGACTAAGCTGGAATATACAAGCATTCAATTCAAGGGAGAAGACAAAAGTAATATGGGCTCTTGGTTAAATCAACAATAATGCATATGAGAGCCACTCAACATTTTTATCATGGTCTTCTCCTCTCGACCCCCAATGGAAAGAAAAGAAATAAAACTATTTACACGGGAAAGCTCCCAACAAGCAAAAGAAGAACGAGAAATCTTTTTGGGTTTTCTTTTAATTACTACTACAAGCATGGAAACTAAGCTAACTATTTTTTGTGGTTTTTCTTAAGATTTATCAAACACACAAGAAGAAAGCTAGAAAATGAAATAAACCTAGCATGGATAGTACAATGAAAGAGTATGAGCATCGACAACTAGAATGAGTGTGTGAACATGAATGTAATTTCGGTGAGAAATACGTACTCCCCCAAGCTTAGGCTTTTGGCCTAAGTTGTTCTATGGCCATGGGTAGCCTGGCTGATTCCGATGTTGTAACTAGGGTCGTACTAAGATGCAACAGTCATTGCCTCTTGAGATGTAGCGTGGCGGCGAGCTGCCTCCGTCCTCCTCTCGTACTCATTTTCCTCCTCCCTGGTTATAACATATCTTCCTTTTGCCGGATAGTCAAAGAGGGCAGGAGCAGGGAGAGTAATATGGACAGCGCGATGTGTGTCAAAGATTAGTCGATACTGGAGAAATTGTTCATTCCTCTCAGGAAAATGATGATTAACCAGGGCATTATAATCTAAATAAGCGGGAGGCAACTAAACCATTATTATGCAACCTACGTGCAGCAGTTGCCCCCAAGTTGTATTGTTTATCACCTAATACCACACTCTTGAGAACACAACACTACTAGGAAAAGGCCTACTAATGGCGCACTGGTTTTGCCTACTAATGGCGCATTACCAGTGCGCCATTAGTAGCACGCCACTAGTATTTTTTTACTAATGGCGCACCACTGGTGCGCCATTAGTATCTATACTAATGGCGCACCAAGCAGTGCGCCATTGGTATGTAACTCCATGCGCCATTAGTGTGCCTCCCGGGGGGCCATACGTAAGCATGTGCTTTGTCATACTAATGGCGCATTCTGTGTTGATGCGCCATTAGTATCCTTTGGCATACTAATGGCGCACCTGGTGGTGATGCGCCATTAGTATGAATATTTGTTTTTTTTACTTTTCTGATTTTTGCACAGGTTACAAAATATATTATTGGACAGAATATAGACAGCAGCACACATCAACATCAGATTCATTGAATACAATAGAAGATTAGTCTCCGAATACAATTCATCATATTAGTCTCCGAATTCAAAAGACCGAACAAAGATAAAACATTACAAGTCTCAAGACCGCGAGTATCAAGTTTGTCTTCACATTACAAGTCGATATCGATCATCTAAACTACCATCACATAGAAGTGAGTTGTGGTCATCACGATGAGCATCATCGCGATCAAACTGGTCTTCGTCCGGTTCCTCCAACGCTCCCTCCTCTCTCCCGCTAGATAGCAGGCGTATCTAGATTCGGCCTCTGCCCTAGTGGTGTACCCTTTGTAACTGTTACCGTTGAAATGGTGAACCTGTCTCCGACACTCCTCCCAGTCGTCGTAGACTCCGGGAACCTTACCCTTGTACACGACATACGACGGCATCTCTATGCACAAGCCAAACAACAGACAATACATAAGCAATATGTAAGTATGCAACAAAAGGATCGGAAGAGAAAAGCAAGACATTAATAGCACGATTCATGGTCCTACTAATAAATAGCATCGATTACATCTAAGTTGGACGACTGTCCAAACCAAAGAGACATACGAATTCATTAAAGTTTAATTACAACATGAGCCAATCAATGTTTCAGAACTACACATCACTACTTTCGACTCGACTCATCGGACAGGAGCGTGGATGAAGCCGCCGTCTGTCGTGATGGTCATGAAATCGCGGTCGTTGTCACCCTGCATTTGTAGCATTCCTTCTATCTCATTGTTGGATGGTTGATATCTGAGGAAGAACTGCCCCAAGGTATGAAGGACATCTTGATGGATGATGTCTGCAAACTCCGACTGGATGTGAAAGAATTCTTGTCTAAGGTCCGCGTCCTGGATTGCCGACAAGTTCGCGGCCCAACCTTTGAGATTATCTGGTAGCAAAAGTTGATGATGGTCCCCTACGATCGCCCGCATGTGATGGAGGGCGTAGTAGGCATCCTTCTGACCGCCACGCGGCTGCTTGACGCAGCAGAACTTCGTATTGTGTGAGAACATGTGCTTGCCGTACTTACGAACTGTACTGGTGAAGGTGCCTCCAGATTTGGCGTAGCCGGGGAGAACATCATCAAGAACTTTCTTGACATTTGTGTAGTCTATCTTGGAGTTACGGTTCGGGTCGAAATACGTGGCCATGGAATATTTCGGGCTTAAGAGGATGAGTGTGCAATGTGTGTCACTGCACAGAACACGGAATGTTATAAAAAAAGAATGATCGAAATCTAAGAAATCATATGTTACAGGGCGGTTAAGGGATGACTTACTCGGGAAAGTAAGCCACAAGGAAGTTATCCTTATCTGGGTTTGCCAGAATGATGCCTTCGAGGTTTGAACTCGCAACTTGGTGGTCCCCAGCGCTGCTCAAGTGCTTGGCACGCATGTAGAAGGGGTCAACTATCACGATGTCCGGGGTCTTGTCTCTAATGATCCGCATCTTCATACTCAGCGAAAACAGCCGAACGAAGGTGTAGTGCAGCGGATGAAGGTTAAACATAGCAAAGATGTCATTAAACCGCAGGACGATCGTACCCCCGATGTCGCCATCCACAAAGCCCTTGCCCTCTGGCACCTTGGCCACGAAAACCGAGTATGCCACATCCTTCTCTCTGAGACGCCGCTTCTCCAAAGAAAGAACATTGTCGTGCAGACTCCGTATAGCACCGGTTGTAGCATTCAGCATATTTGGCGGGAGCATCGCCCTACCCGCCACATGCACCCTCCTCGAGATATCCTTAGGTGAAGGTGGCCCGTCCTGAGCACGGATCGAACTCGATGCCGGCTGGCTCGCACCGGTGCCCTTGTTAGTCTTTCGTTTCCGTCCCTTCTTCTTGATCTCCTGTAATGGGACCGAGTTCTGCTCACAGACCGCCTTCTTGAGCGTGTTGGGGCTGATAATATTTCGCACCTCAGCTATCTGAGGCTCGGTGAAGGCGGGAGCTGGAGGCGTCTCCTGAGAACTGAACGCCAGACGACGCCTGTTGCAATTGGATTTCTCCGCCGTACCAGCTAGATTGCGGTCGTCTTGGTTGGGTTCTTGAGAAAGAGGCTCGCAAAACTCGTCAGCGTACCCATGTTCGGCAAAGTACTTATCGACTTTGGTAAATGTACCGTCATCGTTGTTGTCGTCATCCAGATCCTATGCCATAGGGCTGTCCAGATCCTGTGCCATAGGGAAGTCCGGCAGGTCCGGTAGCGTTGCGGCGTTCTTGCCATGGCTTGGCGCCGGCACGACTGGTGGTCTTGTCTGTGGGGTGGTGTCCCCCGCCCCCAAACGAATCTGGCTCTTCGGGCAAAGCAGGGGCTAGTTTACACAGGCGCTGAGGGTCATCTCATCTTCTTCGTCGGCCCCAGCGGGTCAAATCGGAGGTAACAGCTCGTCGCAGCCTGGCAGCACCTGAACCACTTCAACCCTATACACTGTGGGTGGCATCAGATTACCGTGGAACATGGGGTTGCCCGGTTGAACGATTCTACCCTTGGCGACATCGACCAACTCGGCGCCCACGAAGTGCAGAAGAGTGCAAGGAACATCGGCGGTGCCCTGCAAAAACATGTACAGGGCGTCAGGGATGCCCAGTCAAAGGCAAGGAGATGAAGTCATCGGCAGAGAGGCTTAGTTACCGTGATGCCGTCAAGCTCGGCTAATGTCGAGGCACCACCAACGGCGGGCGTGCAACTGACGGAGGGGGCGCTTGCTGGCGAGGTGCCGGCCGGCGTACACCCGGGTGCATTAAGCTCCAATGCCCGTGCCGGTGCCGGAGACATGAATACCACCTCTGCCGGAGACACCAATGGCGCCGCCGCCGGAGAAACCAATGGCGCCGCCGAAGACACCAATGGCGCCGCCTGCGTGCTGTGCGAGTTGCTGGCCATGAAGCTGGGAACCGGGGGAGGCCCTTGTTGGCCGCCCGCAATCCACGTCGTCAGCCCATGAATCAACGTAGGCACCATGGCGTTGAGCTTCGTTCCCAGTTGTTGTTCCACTTGCTCTTGGACAAGCTCCAGAATCCGCGCCACTTGTGCCTTGAGTGCTTCAACCTCGCGCGTCTGGCTTTCTGAGCTGGCCTTTTTCTCCTTCCGCACACCGGCGGTATAGTATGACCCCCATTTTGTGTACAAGCCTTTGCCGGCCACACGACCAGCTGACGTCGGCTTAGTGAGCTTATCCTTGTTTTTCATTACGTTCAACGCCTTATTTAAAGGGGTGTCGAAAGGGGAGCTCTGAGACGACCCCGCGCTACTGCTTTCAGTGTCCTGCGAAAGGAACGTGAACCATTTAGAAATATTGGGGATTAATTAGAGTGCAACCATATGGAGCTAATTATGCGGGGGTGTATTCTTACCAGAACAAGCTCAAGCGCCCTGGTCTTCGGATCCGTGGTAAGCTCCTTTGTTATTGGGTCCTCCTTGTACCGGGCCCTGACATAGTTCCTGGTCTGCTTGTCACCTCTGTATTTCTCGAAGCGGGGTGGTAGGCCTTGCTCGGCACGCTCCGCGTCCTCCTTGTCCCATATAGGCTCCGCCAATCTGTAACCGCCGGGACCGAGTTTGTGTTCCCCTAAGTTCAACTCCCGCATTTCTTTCCCCCACTGACTTGATTCGGAGGTTGCGCTGCTCTCGCACTTGATCTTGAACTCCTTGTACTCATCTTCGCTCATCAAAGGATATTTCGCCTTGATCTTCTCATAACTATCACCTTTATCAATCATTCTCTTCACCGCGCTTCTCCAAGTAGACAGGGCCATGCTCATCTTCGTGAGGGCGGCACTTTTCACTTTATTCCCTGAGAAGCGTGTGTTTTCAAATTCGGCGAGGAACTTGTATCGTTCGTGCAGCTTCGTGAAGAGGAGGTTGCGCAAATTCCCGTGGTCCTTATTCCTAAGGTTATCGGTGTTGATCGAGACGGTGCTCCAGAGAATGCACCCGAGCTGAAGCGCGTACCCCTTGACTATATGTTTGGGCTCCGTTGGATTCCCGTCGGAGTCCACTTGAGTGAATTCCTCCTTGAGGGTGCGGAGCGCATTCGGGCGCCGGTCCTTCCTTTGCTTCTTCGGTTTGGCTGCCATCTATGTGTGCGCCGCCATCATCAGTGGTGGCATCCTCGGCGGCACCATCAGTGGTGTCATCCCCGACGCCACTAGGGGTTGTGTAGTCAGGATCGGTGTCTTCCGCGGTGTCCTCATAGCAGTGAGGTTGTTCCTCCATCTCCTGGGACAGCTCCCAGAATTGCTTGCCGCCCGAACCACCGGCCTCATCGTTGTGGGCCATGTTTCCCTCTAAATAGGAAAAAAGTTTGGTCAAAAAGTTGGTTATTGTCAAGGAACAAGATCATGGTCTCATCATTTAGGGTTTGTCGACACCGAGGCATCCTAAAATCTAAGCTTTTATCATTTAGGGTTAGTCGACGCCGAGGCACCCTAAAAGCCTAAGCGTACATCATTTAGGTTCTCATCGACACCGAGGCATCTGGGGCAGCCAAGTTAAGTTTTCATCATTTAGGGTTCATCGATGCCGAGGCACCCTAAATGCTAAGTTAATTTTTCATCATTTAGGGTTTATCGATGCCGAGGCACCCTAGGTTGGACCTAATCACTTGGCACTAATCACTTGGCTCTATTGCCACCTATGTTGGGTTTATCATCTAGGGTTTATCGATGCTAAGGAGAATTCTAAGTTGGGCCTAATCACTTGGCTCTATTGCCACCTATGGTTTAATGCAGCAAGAATGGCGGGGTAGTTGATCCTTCTTACCTAAGTACTAAAGATACCCCGGCCCATGCATTAGTCGCAAGTACCCCATATGTCCTATTTTTAGCAAAGTCATGCTAAAATTCATGAAAAATTTCAGCATGACCTTTGCTGAAAACAGGACATATGGAGTACCCGAATTTGCCGGAACGGAAGTTAATCGACATTCCGACAAACTCAAGGGCCTCTCGGGGTACCTGCAAATTCATCACGACACAATGGTCGGAGACAAAACCCAGCAACTTTACAAGTCTTTCACAGATTTGGTTGCAAGTTCTGATATGTAATAAAGATGAGCCTCAAAGATGAGCCTCCAATGCTGATTTGTTTGCCTCAAGACAAGCTGAACCTCCAATGCAACAGAAGTAAAGAAATCTATGCATCCTGTAAATTTCTCTTCCAATGGCATAGACAAGGTTCAGACATGTTTTTACACAGAAGGTGATGCCTATTATTTTTTTACTGAATTAGATGTATACACTATAATGAAGAACAAAAAACTCATCCTAATTGAGCAAGTTACAGATTGTCACAACCAGTGTAGTGTATTTGACATTTTTAATTACATACAAAAACAATGTGGACCCAGAAATGTGACTGGTAACATCTTTAACAGCAGTGCAAGAAATATTCAACCTACATAACAGAGTCTTCAAACAGCCCAAAAGACATCATGGATGAAATGGACCAACAATATGTATACATAAAAGTAACAGCAGCAATATATTTAGGCTTTAACAGCACTGCAAGAAGTTCATCCTAAATAACACATAAACCCGATTCAACATGTCTTCAAACAGCCCAAAAGCAATCATATTACACAACTATTGAGAGCTCATAACCGAAAAAACAGGAGCGAAGGAGAACAAAACACATTGAAAAAGGACTATACAGCCAAACACAGATTACCCAGCAGCCATACTCCATCTTTACTAGCCTTAATCACACCTAACATTTGTACATTTTTCTCAGTTCTAATACTCTACCAATCAAGCCCAACCCGAGGTCAAAAGATTCGACAGGCCAACGTTCACTCTTCAATAGCAGCTACTCACGACCAGTCCATCAAGGTTCGCTGGGAAGAAACAACTTCCCCACTGGTAACCTCAAGACAATGATTGACCAAAACTGTGTCAGTGATGAGAACCCTTTGCATCCAAAAATACTAGTATTAAATTAATGGTTTTCACAATCCAGTATGCATGATACAAACCATGGACAAATACATGCTATGCTATCAGTTTCAATACCATGGACAAATACCACACTAAATTCGAGAGGTGATTTTTAGCAGTGAATTCCATCCATGCTGTGCTGTTAGTTTCAATACTGAACTTTAGTCTCTTCAGATAGACACTACATTGTTAACGATATGTATCTCAGCTCATAGATTTATGAATGCAGAGTACTACACGAACGCTGGCACCAAAATCAACACGATACTCTACATAAGCGCAATAATAAGAAACCCACCATCACACTACTCAACTCCACACAAAAAAGTGCAGAAAGAAGATCATGCCAACAGGGGACCTTTCCTATAATTACAATATACAACTATATACATCTAATATGAACACTGACACTAAAATTAACAAGGTAACCATGGCAATACTGAATTTAGTCTCTTTAGACAGACACTACATTGTTAGCAATCCGAGTAAGTAGATTTAGGGGATTCACTGACAGTGTGGCGCTTGGAACAGTCCCTAGCAAAAGAGAGAAGAAGAGGGCATGGCCGGGAGGGAGGAGAGAAGGAAGAGAGGAGAAGAGAGGTAGAGGGAGGAGGGTTACCTGACCATGATGAGGTGGTAGCCGGAGCAGAGGCGACGGAGGGCGGAGACAGCGAGCTTGGGGGAGGCGGGGATAGACGCGGGGAGGTCGCGGGCCTCCTCTCCTGGTGGATGTGGGGCGGCTCTGAGGCTCCAAGTCTCCGTCGACTCCGAGGCTCCAAATCTCCGGCGGGTTTCTAGGGTTTCGAGGGAGGCGAGGGAGGCGCCGCTCGCAGGGGAGGTGGGGCTCGAGGGGGAGGCGGTGCTCGAGGGCGAGGAAGGGGAGAGGGAGGCGGCGGGGGCGCGTGGGCGGCTGCGGCGCCGTGGGTCGGGGCAGCGGCGGTGGCGCGGTGGAGGGAGGGAGCGGCGCGGTGGAGGGAGAGGAAGGAAGTGCCGATCTGGCAAGAGGGAGAGGGACGAGGAAGGGACGAAGTGTATCGATGGGGGAAGATTACTAATGGCGCACCCCCAGGCGATGCGCCATTAGAATGTTTTTTTAGATAGCAATGGCGCACCAGCCACCCGTGCGCCATAAGTAAGATTTTTTTTTTATTTTAAAAAAATGAATATGAATATGAATATGAAACAGTAATATTTTTTTATACAAACAGTAATAATTGTTGTTTAACAACAATTGTAGTCTACACTTTATTATTATTATTTTTTTAAAAATGAATATGAATATGAAATAGTAATATTTTTTTATAAAAACAGTAATAATTTTTTAAAAAATATCATCAAATTTGTTATTTGAAAATATCATCGGCGGCGGCGGTGGAGTAAGGGACAGTGCGGTGGGGTGCTCGTCGGCGGCGGTGGAGCGGGGAAGGGTGCATGCGGGGGGTGCTCGTCGGCGGCGGTGGAGCGGGGGCGAGTGCGGGGGGTGCTCGTCGGCGTCGGTGGAGCGGGGGAGGGATCGAGATCGAGATGGAGGGGGATCGAGATCGAGATGGAGGGGGAATCTAGATCAAGATGGAGGGGGATCGAGATCGAGTGTCCTCATGAATTCAAAAAGTGCCCATGAAATTTAAAATATTCATGATATTAAAAAGTGCCCATGATATACAATTGAGAAATGAAGGCTACGATTTAAATGCAATCGATCTTAGCTAGCTATCTGTTCACAATCTTCTTGCCCTTCTTTTTCGCAAATGGAGTTCTTCTGTGGAACGGACGTCCTTTAGGTAGGGTGGTCCTGCTTCTTCTTGTGGTGTGTACTGCTACTTCATCGTCGTCGTCATGTTCGATCTTCGGGTCGCCGTACTTGTCGAAGTCTTGCTCATTGGCTACTCCATCCATTCCGATGATCTTCCTTTTGCCTCTCCTCACGACAACACGACTGGGCTTTGACGGGTCGGTAATGAAGAAGCATTGGTCCACTTGGGAAGCCAGTACCCATGGCTCATTTTTCGCGGTGACGTTTGCGCCCGCGGTCTTGGATTTGGCTTCGGGTATAACCATGGTGGTGAAATACCGGTCCTCTTTTAGGACGCTCTTGGCCCATCTGACACGGAACATCGGGACCTTCTCTCCAGCGTAGCTCAGCTCCCAGATCTCCTCGATCCTTCCGTAGTATCTGTCCTTGTCGTTGCCGGTGTAGGATTCCATCGTTACCCCAGAGTTCTGATAACCATCGCTCTTCATGTCCTTGTTCTCGGTGTAGAATGTGTAGCCGTTGATATCGTACGCCTCATAGGTCATCAGGTTGTGCTCGGCGCCCTGTGACAAGGTGAATATGAGTTGTTCTTCCACGGAAGAATCCTCATGTAAAGGGTACGACAGAAGCTTCTGCTTTAACCAACGCGTGAAACATGAGTTGTGCTCTTTGATTATATCTCCGTCCGTCCTCTATTGGCCTCGGTCATTGTACATCTTCTCAATAAAGGTTTTGTGCTCTACCACCCAAGGATCGACCACGTCTATGTGTTGTAGCGCGACTAGGTTTGCTCTTTCAAAGTCGGCGAGTCGACCCTCGAAGTCAACATGCATTTCGCGGCGACCCTCATGGTGACCCCATCCAGCGAGCCTGCCGAGGTGCCTGTTGACGGGCAGACCAACGGGGTTCTCGATGCCTAGATAATTCGTGCAGTAGGAGATGCACTCTTCGGTCAGAAAGCCCCTGGCTATACTTCCCTCTGGACGTGACATGTTGCGAACGTATCCTTTGATGACACCATTCATCCTTTCGAACGGCATCATGCTGTGCAGGAACATCGGACCGAGTTGGATGATATCCTCCACGATATGGACCAGCAGATGCACCATAATGTCGAAGAATGCGGGCGGGAAGTACATCTCAAGCTCGCATAGTATCACCACGATCTCTTCCTATAGCCTTCTGAGTTGCCTCACGCCAATCGACTTCCAAGAGATGCCGTCGAAAAAGTTGCATAGGCCAAATAGCGTTTCACGGATGTGCGCGTCCATGATCCCACGGATTACCACTGGAAGTATCTGCATCATCAGCACGTGACAGTCGTGAGACTTCATCACGCTGAACTTCTGCTTCGCTGGGTCTAGGTATCTGCTTATCTTCCTCGCGTAACCGTAAGGACGTTTTACTCCTAGGAGGCAGGTGAAAAACTGCTCGATCTCCTCCTGACTTAGAGTGAAGCACGCGGGAGGGTAGTCATTTCTGGTCTTCTTGGCCTTTTTGCCTTTGCGACGACTTTCTGTGTCCTGCTTCGCCTCATCATCATCATCATCATCATCATCATCATCATCATCATCATCATCATCATAATCATCATTAGCGTGAAGCTCCTGCCTGATGCCCATTGATTTCAAGTCTGCCCTTGCTTTCGGCCCATCTTTGGTCCTCTCTGGCATGTTGAGCAGGGTACCAAGCAGACTCTCGCACACGTTCTTCGTGATGTGCATGACATCAAGGCTGTGAGGCACACGGTGGATCTTCCAGTACGGCAAGTCCCAGAAAACAGACCTCGTTTTCCATACCTTCAGCAGCGGCTCTGGCGCCTTTCGCTTCTTTCCTGGCTCTGGCACCTTTTGCTTCTTTCCCGGCAGTGGGCAGTCTTTTCAATTTTTCAACAGCTCGTCTATTTCCTCGCCGCTCCTCGTACACAGGCGTTTTCGGGGTTCGGTTTAAACTAGTAATGGCGCATTGTGAAATGGTGCGCCATTAGTAGTTTTGCAAAAAAAGAATAAAAAAAATACAGTAATGGCGCATGGTCTGCCTGGTGCGCCATTACTAGTTAGAACTAGTAATGGCACACTTTGACCTGATGCGCCATTAGTATGTATGGAAAAATGAAAAAAAATTAATACTAGTGGCGCACCATGTCTCTGGTGCGCCATTAGTGTCTTCCACACTAATGGCGCATCACCAAGTGGTGCGCCATTAGTATATAGTAGTGGCGCACTACTTCCACGGTGCGCCATTAGTATCAATCCTATCTATAGCCCTTTTCCTAGTAGTGCAAAGATCAGGAACACACATGTGACATGCTTCATCTTTACCGTTAATGCATCTACCAATGAAGAGAGCAAAATAATGTATAGCAGGGAAGTGAATGCTCCCTATGGTAGCTTGTGCTATTTCTCTAGATTCTCCCACAGTGATACTAGCAAGAAAATCTTTATATTCAGATTTATGAGGTTCATTAACACTGCCCCACTGCAGGAGTTTACAAGTAGTAGTGAAATGTTCTAGGTCCATGGTATATGATTTATCATAAATATCAAACAGGACATTTTGAGAATTGCGTGAAGATGTAAATTTAAACCTTCTCACAAAGGAATCAGTCAAATAGTAGTATTGAGGGCACTTATCTTTAATGAAGTCCTCAAGGTCAGCATTACGCACATATGCATCAAATTCATCCTTGATGCCTGCTTTGACCATAAACTCCTCTGACGGCCATTCACAAGGCCGCACGTCAGCTTCCCTTGGTGGTTCGTCATCTTTCTCGTGTATTGCAAGCCTGGGTCCTTTCTTCCTTGAAGAACCACCTTGGTACATTTTCCTGGACATATTTCTTCCTCTGAAAAATTTCTGAAATTTTTAGTAACTCAAAATAAAAGTGAATCAAACTCGACAAAATTGATAGCGACTACTCCCACAAGTGCATGGAGCCTATATCATGCATTAAAATTACTTGGGACCATATAAAATTTGACATCCAAGCTCAAGAACAGGGTCACATAGGCAGCAAAAATTTGCAATGAATAAAGCACGAGAACAAAAGCTAATTGGATCATTGGAGGAGTCACATACCAAAGAACAATCCCCAAAAGCAGTTTTGTGAATGGAGCTTTGAGCAAGGAGATCAAAAATGGCAGCAAAGTAAGCTAGAATTCGTGCTTGAGTTGGATGGTGATTTTTTGGGAGGAAGAAGAAGTGTGTGGGTGCAGGAATAAGTGGAGGGGGGGCACCGTGGGACCACGAGGTAGGGGGCGCGCCCTATAGGGGTGGGCGTGCCCTGGACGCTCGTGGCCAGGTGCCAACTCCCCCTGCTATGTTCTCAGTGCCAGATATTCTCAAATATTCCAGAAAAAATCATATTGAATTTGTAGGGCATTTTGAGAACTTTTATTTTCGGGGTATTTTTTATTGCATGGATAATTCAGAAAACAGGCAGAAGGATACTATTTTTGCTTTATTTAATCTAAATAACAGAAAGTAGAAAGAGGGTACAAAAGGTTGTGCCTTCTAATTTCATCCATCTCATGCTCATCAAAAGGAATCCACTAACAAGGTTGATCAAGTCTTGTTAACAAACTCATTCCGAATTGCATGAAACCGGAGAAATTTCGAATAACACTAGGTTACCTCAACGGGGATATGCACATCCCCAATAATAATAATATCATATTTCTTCTTGACAGTAGGAACAGGAAATTCAAAACCTCCAGTAATGATAGTTGGAAATTTTCCAATAGAATTGATGTTATGAACTTGAGGTTGTTTCCTCGGAAAGTGTACCGTATGCTCATTACCATTAACTTGAAAAGTGACATTGCCTTTGTTGCAATCAATAACAGCCCCTGCAGTATTCAAAAAGGGTCTACCAAGGATAATCGACATACTATCATCCCCGGGAATATCAAGAATAACAAAGTCCGTTAAAATAGTGACATTTGCAACAACAATAGGCACATCCTCAGAAATACCGACAGGTATAGCAACTGATTTATCAGCCATTTGCAAAGATATTTTAGTAGGTGTCAACTTATTCAATTCAAGTCTATGATATAAAGAGAGAGGCATAACACTAACACCGGCTCCAAGATCACATAAAGCAGTATAGTTGGTACTCCTGGATCTCCAAGTTTCTTAGGTATTCCACCCTTAAAAGTATAATTAGCAAGCATGGTGGAAATTTCAGCTTCCGGTATCTTTATTTTATTTGTAATAATATCTTTCATGTACTTAGCATAAGGATTCACTTGAAGCATATCAGTCAAACGCATACGCAAAAATATAGGTCTAATCATTTCAGCAAAGCGCTCAAAATCCTCATCATCCTTTTTCTTGGATGGCTTAGGAGGGAAAGGCATGGGTTTCTGAACCCATGGTTCTCTTTATTTACCGTGCTTCCTGGCAACAAAATCTCTCTTATCATAATGTTGATTCTTTGATTGTGGGTTATCAAGATCAACAACAGGTTCAATCTCTACATCATTATTATTGCTAGGTTGAGCATCAACATGAACATTATCATTAACATTATCACTAGGTTCATGTTCATCACTAGATTGTGTTTCAGCATCAGAAATAGAAATATCATTGGGATCCTCAGGTGTGTCTACAACAGGTTCACTAGAAGCATGCAAAGTCCTATCATTTTTCCTTTTCTTCTTTTCAGAAGGACTAGGTGCATCTACATTATTTCTCTGAGAATCTTGTTAAATTCTCTTAGGATGGCCTTCAGGATACAATGGTTCCTGAGTCATTCTACCAGTTCTAGTATCCACTCTAACAGCCAAATCATGTTTATTATTTAATTCATCAAGCAAATCACTTTGAGCTTTAAGTACTTGTTCTGCTTGAGTGGTAACCACAGAAGCATATTTGCTAATGAGCTTAAGTTCACCTTTAACTCTAGCCATATAATCACTCAAGCGTCCAATCATGTAAGCATTAATCTTTAATTCTCTACCAACATAAGCACTGAAATTTTCTTGTCTAGCCATAAAGTCATCAAATTCATCCAAGCATTGGCTAGCAAACTTAGTAGACGGGATTTCAACTTTATCATATCTATAGAGAGAATTTACCTTTACAACCTGTGACAGGTTATCAAGACCATGTGTTTCTTCAATAGGTGGTAAATTAAGACCATGTATTTCTTCAACAGGAGGTAAATTCTTAACATCTTCAGCTTTAATACCTTTTTCTTTCATAGATTTCTTTGCCTCTTGCATATCTTTAGGACTAAGAAATAGAACTCCCCTCTTCTTCCGAGTTGGTTTAGGGGTTGGCTCAAGAGTTGGTTCAGGAAGTGTCCAATTATTTTCATTAGTCAACATATTATTCAATAGCAATTCAGCTTGATCAACTATTCTTTCCCTGAAAACACAACCAGCACAAATATCCAAGTGGTCCTTGGAAGCATCAGTTATTCCATTATAAAAGATATCAAGTATTTCATTTTTCTTAAGAGGATGATCAGGCAAAGCATTAAGTAATCGGAGAAGCCTCCCCAAGCTTGTGGGAGACTCTCTTCTTCAATTTGCACAAAATTATATATTTCCCTCAAGGCAGCTTGTTTCTTATGAGCAGGGAAATATTTAGCAGAGAAGTAATAAATCATATCCTGGGGATTACGCAGACAACCTAGATCAAGAGAATTAAACCAAGTTTTAGCATCACCCTTTAATGAGAACGGAAATATCTTAAGGATATAATAGTAGCGAGATTTCTCATCATTAGTGAACAGGGTGGCTATATCATTCAATTTAGTAAGATGTGCCACAACAATTTCAGATTCATAGCCATAAAAAGGATTAGACTAAACCAAAGTAATTATCTCAGGATCGACAGAGAATTCATAATCCTTATCAGTAACAAATATAGGTGAAGTAGCAAAAGCAGGGTCATATTTCATTCTAGCATTCAGAGTTTTCTGTTTCAGTTTAGCTAATAACTTCTTAAGATCAGATCTATCATTGGAAGCAAGAAAATCTCTAGCAGTTTCTTCATCCATAACATAACCCTCAGGAACAATAGGTAATTCATATTTAGGGGGAGAACCTTCATCATCACTATCTTCAATAATTTCATTCTCTCTAACCCTAGCAAGTTGTTCATCAAGAAATTCACCTAATGGCATAGTAGTATCAGGCATAGAAGTAGTTTCATCATAAGTATCATGCATAGTAGAAGTGACATCACCAATAACATGCGACATATCAGAATTAATAACAGAAGCAGGTTTAGTGTAACATCCCAAAATTCTAAATTTTGGAATGTTATAATAAATAGATAGTTTTGATTGATTGATTGATTGAGTGAAATTCGAAACTTTTTGAAAGTTAAATGAGAGGGAATAAAAGGACTTTGCCAAACTTTCATTTTCTTTTCTGATCTTCGTGAATTCAAATTCTTTTCATCACAAAACCCTAGAGAGAAGATGACATGACTTCTTCCATTTATTTAAATGACAAGGGGTGTTGAAAATATTTGAATTTCATTTGGAAAATATTTCCAGCCCAGGAACTTTATGCAACTCAATGATTTTCACGAGCGAAGATAAAATGACTTCTTCAAAACATATGAAATATGAGTTGGGAGTTTCAAATAATTAAATTCAAAGTTCTTTTGAATTTATTTTCAATTTGGAGTTATTTGGGTTTTAATCAAATTATTTTTCTCCAAAAATAAAATATACAAAAATTAGGGTAACATGATTCCCTACATCAGAAAATTGGAGAGAAATGAATTTGAATTAATTTTGGTATTTTAAAATGATTTTATTGGATTTTACTAAACCAGTAGGACTCTTTGAATTATCTGAATTTGTGTGAATTTTATTTGATGCTATAAAAATGTCCACGCTGTAGAAAATCTTTTTCTAAAAATTTTGATATCTTATATGCCTATATAATATTTTCATTTAATTTGTTTTTATTATTTCAATTGCCTGGAAAATGTTTTTTTTAAACAAAAAAAATTTCCCTCGCCGACTGGCCGGCCCAGCACTTGAGCCAGGCCGCAGGCCCAGCCCACCTCCGCGCCCGTCCCTGAGCTCCCGACTGGACTCCGCCGCCCGCACGGCATGCGCCGCTGCCGTACGCCACTCGGATTCCCCTCGCCGCCTCTCCTCTGCCCCTTCCCCACGCCTCCCCTCCCCGCCTATATAAGCCGAGGCCACGAGCCCCGTCGATCCTCTCGCCACCACCGCACAACCACGCCGCCGCCGCATCTGCTGCTGCTGTTGCCGCGCCACCGCCGCTGCTGCTGTCCGCGCCGCGCCACCGCCCCGCGCCGCCTCTCCCCGTGCGCCTCGCCGTCATCCCCGACGACCGGAGCCGCCAACGCCGCCCCTCACCGCACCCCGCCATCCCCGGAGTCCATCGGCGTCGCCATCGGTTTTTTTGCCAAAAACCTCCCAAATCGATCGAACCGGTAAGAACTGCTCGGACCGGTTTTTCTTTTGGTTCGGTGTAGTAGTCGGTTTTTCTTAAAAAAACCACGTTTAGTATATTTAGAGGACGCTCGCTGGTTTAGCCTCTGGAGCGAACGAGTTCATAGTTTAGGGTTCAGGAGTGAACGTTCGTTGCTTAGAATTTTTCTTTTTCTTTTAAATTTCGGCCAGGGACCTATCTGTGATGATTCTATTTATAGATTGGTCCCTGTACTTCAAACGACCACATCTTTTTACTCGTTGATCCAAATTCAATGAAACCAACGCCCACTTCTTCGTTATGATATCCTCTATCCAGTAATCCAACTCAAACATGTTTTTGAAAGTTTAAAATTTGAATTAGGTCAGATTTGAATTCAAACTACATTTGATCATAACTTGAGTTCCGTAACTCCATTGGAGTTGATTATTTTTGCATATCGAAGCTCTTGACCTAAACTTTCTGATAAGGCCAAATTCACATAGTTTTGGTACTGTTAGAAATTGTTTTATGCTGCAAGAGTTATTTTCTTGGTTTTGATGTTTTTCCTAATTGTTTTCTTCGTTCTCCCCGATCATTTGAGTGATTGCTTATGTGTGGTTACCATTGCTTGCTCACGATAGATTGACCGGAGTGTGACGAGTAGAACTATCAAGAGTTTTGAGCGCGAATCATCTTCATCAACATTGCTGGCAAGTTCACACTATGATCATACCTTTTCTCATACCCAGTTTTTATGCATTAGATCTATCCTCAAACATGGCATGATTAGGATCTAATTAAATTGTGGGTTATGGGAATTAGTTGAGGTAGTACCTATTACCTGTTTTATTGTCAAACCCTTGGGAGTTACTTCTACGTTTGCTTATTATGCCATGCTATGCAAGTAGACGTGGATTGGGTGAGTGAATTTTCCATGACAGATGTGAGTTTGTGAATTAATGGTTTATTTAAGGTGGCAACTTAAACACACATCTGGTTGGATTGAGGCACCTGGTTTCTATCAGGACTTGCCTGTATTTCTTCGGACCGCCACCCAGGCTCAAAGGGATCATGAGCTTATTCAAACTAGAAACTTCCGTGTGCAGCCACAAGCCATTATGGGCTCTGGCATAGTTGATTAAGTTGTGCAAACTCTTACGGGTAGACTAGCAAATGTAGGGGAAAGTAGGTGTACCGGTCTACCCACATGTAAGGTGCTAGCGCTTCCGAAAGACTATGTCTCGGTCATCCGTTTCTCAAACATCATGTAGTGCGAGGAATCCAACGGAGGCGATCGAGTCTTGTGGGGAAAAGTGCGCAAACCTCTGCAGAGTTTACAAACTAATCATGATTAGAAGTGTCCCCGGTTATGGACATCTTCAGTATCTAGAACTTGGATATCATATGAATCTCATCATGTTACTTTAATTAATATTGTTGGGTTTAATGAGTACTTTTAATTGGGATTGAGAATGCTGTCAACCATTCTCAATGTTTAACAACCACCATGATAGTTAAATAAATTTATTCCTTTGTAGTAGGGAAAAATTGGCTTTTCGCAAAAACTGTAACCATAGAGCTTTTCCACCAGCCAAATATGCATGTAGAGATAGCCATTATTCATCATTTGCTCTATGGTGTGAATTTGCCAGTACATTCAATGTACTGACCCTCTGTGGCTGCAACGTCTCATGTTGCAGGATCTTACGACGAGTAAGTGATACGTTAGGGTTACGATTTCCTATACTCAACTTTGCCATTGGTATTGATGGGAATCCACGACGTTGTTACTTCCGCTATTTTGGATTGAGGTAATAGTATTTATGTTATTTTATACATGTGATTTACCTCTGTTATAAATCCTCGAGTACTGTGTGTGTCAGCATACCGATCTAGGGATGACACTTAAGCACAGAGACTTGACCGTTTGAGGTCGGGTCGCTACAAGATGGTATCAGAGCACATATTGACTGTAGGACGTGACCCTAGAAACTGGCAAGCCCATAGGAAAGATTTTCCCTATAACTTCATTTTCAAAAGGATCTTTTACCTCTCTTCTCTTCTGAGCTTATTCAAAAATTCCTTTTAGTGAGACCATACCCTTTCCCCTTTTGACCACTCGAAGATTCGGCTGATGAGACTACTCCAAGAAGTACAAGATATCGGACAACTAAGACCATTCGGAATGAAGAGGATTTTAACATACATTATGATAATGGAAACTAGGACGGAGAAAGACTTCGAAGACTAGGAGAATATGAAGAAAAATTTCAGATTTGGTATGACCAAGGGAGGCTACACTTATGGAACTTGACAGACTATGGAAGCTGTCAATACCGGAGATCAAGGTGTATCGGAGAAAGACTTGAACATGGAGTGTTAGAACTCAAAGTTTTGTCAAGAAAGCCCCAAGACAAGAAATATCAACTATGGAATGATAGCTCATGACAGAGACATAATCATAAACATGGATATCCATGATGCTATCACTCGCTCATGTTATTGTCACCGTGAGGTGTTAAGCACACATCTTTCGGAAGAATTGGATGACAAAAGGGCTAATGGAGCACCTGCCAGCAAGGGATCAAGTTTTAACCTTAGCTGGTGTATCACTAGGATCTGGAGTATTACATCACGAAGTTTAAGATGGACCTTCGGGAAGCTGTATTTGATAAGGAAGCATTTCATGAAGAACTCGGGACTCAGAAGCTGAGAGTAGCCAAGCTAGAGGAGCAAAACCTTGAGACATCAAAGTTTTCGTCAGGACTGAAGGACAGTAGGATCATGGTTCATGCCAAGGATGTTGCAGCCCAGAAGTTTGTAAAGCAACCCCAGAAATATTAAAGGACGTCACGAGAGACTTCGTGTCAACAGAGATGATTTGGCAAAAGAACTTGAGAAGGACAAGCATGATCAGAAGGAGCCACCGGAGACATGACCAAGACTTGAAGAGTTGATGACGTTGAGATTTATTGACCATTAGAAGACCTAACCCCTGTCATATACTTACGTTAGATGTGATGATTGTGAGCTGTCATTTGTTTGTTGTTTTTCCGGACAGCCACAATAAAATCTGCCTTTTCAAAAACTTTTGTTTGTATTGTGTGTATCCCTCTCTATCTCTCTTATCCCACCCCAAACCCTTGGACCCAATAGAGGATGAATGGAGATGAGTTTATATTTTCTGGACCAATGACTCAATTGGAGACGGAGCGATGGATTCAGAACATGGAGGATGACACTATAGCCAGAAAAGAGATGGCCCAGCATGGTCTTTAGAGTTTTGTAAGAGTTGCTGCTACCTGGTGGAGGATGTACCAAACCATCAATGGATGGCAAGGAGTAACCATTTGGGAAGAATTTAAGTCGACTCTGCTAAAGTCTCGGCTTGTGTCCCAAAAGTTGAAGCCTTATGGAAATGATATGGAGAAAGTGCATGCAAGCTTTGTGGAGAAATAGGACACAACCATAAAGAACACCAGGATGAAATGGGTACAGGAATTAAGAAAAAGGTTATGCCACTACTGGAAGAGCCCAGAGAAGGAAATTTCTCAGAGGATCTGAGAAGATCGACACTGCCAACAATAAGGATGGAGTATATGAGTTTGGATGGAACCGTAACAATGCTTCTAAGGGTGGTAGCACGCCAGACCCCCTGAGACGATCGATGGATTTTGAGAAGACCCCCTACCCTAACCTATTTCTTGCTAGCCTCTCCGAATCTCGAGGACGAGATTCATTTTAAGGGTGGTAGGTTTGTAACATCCCAAAATTCTAAATTTTGGAAAGTTATAATAAATAGATAGTTTTGATTGATTGATTGATTGATTGAGTGAGTGAAGTTCGAAACTTTTCGAAAGTTAAATGAGAGGGAATAAAAGGACTTTCCCAAACTTTCATTTTCTTTTCTGATCTTCGTGAATTCAAATTCTTTTCATCACAAAACCCTAGAGAGAAGATGACATGACTTCTTCCATTTATTTAAATGACAAGGGGTGTTGAAAATATTTGAATTTCATTTGGAAAATATTTCCAGCCCAGGAACTTTATGCAACTCAATGATTTTCACGAGCGAAGATAAAATGACTTCTTCAAAACATATGAAATATGAGTTGGGAGTTTCAAATAATTAAATTCAAAGTTCTTTTGAATTTATTTTCAATTAGGAGTTATTTGGGTTTTAATCAAATTATTTTTCTCCAAAAATAAAATATACAAAAATTAGGGTAACATGATTCCCTACATCAGAAAATTGGAGAGAAATGAATTTGAATTAATTTTGGTATTTTAAAATGATTTTATTGGATTTTACTAAACCAGTAGGACTCTTTGAATTATCTGAATTTGTGTGAATTTTATTTGATGCTATAAAAATGTCCACGCTGTAGAAAATCTTTTTCTGAAAATTTCGATATATTATATGCCTATATAATATTTTCATTTAATTTGTTTTTATTATTTCAATTGTCTGGAAAATGTTTTTTTTTCAGAACAAAAAAAAAATTCCCTCGCCGACTGGCCGGCCCAGCACCCGAGCCAGGCCGCAGGCCCAGCCCACCTCCGCGCCCGTCCCCGAGCTCCCGACCGGACTCCACCGCCCGCACGGCATGCGCCGCCGCCGTACGCCGCTCGGATTCCCCTCGCCGCCTCTCCTCTGCCCCTTCCCCACGCCTCCCCTCCCCGCCTATATAAGCTGAGGCACCGGGCCCCGTCGCTCCTCTCGTCGCCGCCGCACAACCGCGCCGCCGCCGCATCTCGCCGCCGCCTGCCGCCGCATCTGCTGCTGCTGATGCCGCGCCGCCGCCGCTGCTGCTGTCCGCGCCGCGCCACCGCCCCGCGCCGCCTCTCCCCGTGCGCCTCGCCGTCATCCCCGACGACCGGAGCCGCCAACGCCGCCCCTCGCCGCACCCCGCCGTCGCCGGAGTCCATCGGCGCCGCCATCGGTTTTTTTGCCAAAAACTGCCCAAATCGATCGAACCGGTAAGAACCGCTCGGACCGGTTTTTCTTTTGGTTCGGTGTAGTAGTCGGTTTTTCTTAAAAAAACCACGTTTAGTATATTTAGAGGACGCTCGCTGGTTTAGCCTCTAGAGCGAACGAGTTCATAGATTAGGGTTCAGGAGTGAACGTTCATTGTTTAGAATTTTTCTTTTTCTTTTAAATTTCGGCCGAGGACCTATCTGTGATGATTCTATTTACAGATTAGTCCCTGTACTTCAAACGACCACATCTTTTTACTCGTTGATCCAAATTCAATGAAACCAACGCCCACTTCTTCGTTATGATCTCCTCTATTCAGTAATCCAACTCAAACATGTTTTTGAAAGTTTAAAATTTGAATTAGGTCAGATTTGAATTCAAACTACGTTTGATCATAACTTGAGTTCCGTAGCTCCGTTGGAGTTGATTCTTTTTGCATATCGAAGCTCTTGACCTAAACTTTCTGATAAGGCCAAATTCACATAGTTTTGGTACTGTTAGAAATTGTTTTATGCTGCAAGAGTAATTTGCTTGGTTTTGATGTTTTTCCTAATTGTTTTCTTCGTTCTCCCCGATCATTTGAGTGATTGCTTATGTGTGGTTACCATTGCTTGCTCATGATAGATTGATCGGAGTGTGACAAGTAGAACTATCAAGAGTTTTGAGTGCGAATCATCTTCATCAACATTGCAGGTAAGTTCACACTTTGATCATACCTTTTCTCATACCCAGTTTTTATGCATTAGATCTATCCTCAAACATTGCATAATTAGGATCTAATTAAATTGTGGGTTATGGAAATTAGTTGAGGTAGTACCTATTACCTGTTTTATTATCAAACCCTTGGGTGTTACTTCTACGTTTGCTTATTATGCCATGCTATGCAAGTAGACGTGGATTGGGTGAGTGAATTTTCCATGACAGATGTGAGTTTGTGAATTAATGGTTTATTTAAGGTGGCAACTTAAACACACATCTGGGTGGATTGAGGCACCTGGTTTCTATCAGGACTTGCCTGTATTTCTTCGGACCGCCACCCAGGCTCAAAGGGATCATGAGATTATTCAAACTAGAAACTTCTGTGTGCAGCCACAAGCCATTATGGGCTCTGGCATAGTTGATTAAGTTGTGCGAACTCTTACGGGTAGACTAGCAGATGTAGGGGAAAGTAGGTGTACCGGTCTACCCACATGTAAGGTGCTAGCGCTTCCGAAAGACTATGTCTCGGTCATCCGTTTCTCAAACATCATGTAGTCCGAGGAATCCAACGGAGGCGATCGAGTCTTGTGGGGAAAAGTGCGCAAACCTCTGCAGAGTGTACAAACTAATAATGATTAGCTGTGTCCCCGGTTATGGACATCTTGAGTATCTAGAACTTGGATATCATATGAATCTCATCATGTTACTTTAATTAATATTGTGTCATTTAATGAGTACATTTAATTGGGATTGAGAATGCTGTCAACCATTCTCAATGTTTAACAACCACCATGATAGTTAAATAAATTTATTCCTTTGTAGTAGGGAAAAATTGGCTTTTCGCAAAAACTGTAACCATAGAGCTTTTCCACCAGCCAAATATGCATGTAGAGATAGCCATTATTCATCATTTGCTCTATGGTGTGAATTGCCAGTACATTCAATGTACTGACCCTCTGTGGCTGCAACGTCTCATGTTGCAGGATCTTACGACGAGTAAGTGATACGTTAGGATTACGATTTCCTATACTCAACTTTGCCGTTGGTGTTGATGGGAATCCACAACCTTGTTACTTCCGCTATTTTGGATTGAGGTAATAGTATTTACGTTATTTTATACATGTGATTTACCTCTATTATAAATCCTCGAGTACTGTGTGTGTCAGCATACCGATCCAGGGATGACACATAAGCACAGAGACTTGACCGTCTGAGGTCGGGTCGCTACATTTTGGTGTCGCAAGCTTACTTATAACAGAAGGAGAATCTAGTGCAGAGCTAGATGACAGTTCCTTACCTCCCCTCGTAGTTGAGGGATAAATCTTAGTTCTTTCGTCTTTCAAGTTCCTCATAGTGACCAGCAGATATAAATCCCAAGTGACTCAAAGAATAGAGCTATGCTTGCCGGCAACGGCGCCAGAAAATAGTCTTGATAACCCACAAGTATAGGGGACCGCAACAATTTTCGAGGGTAGATTATTCAACCCAAATTTATTGATTCGACACAAGGGGAGCCAAAGAATATTCTCAAGTATTAGAAGTTGAGTTGTCAATTCAACCACACCTGGATATCTTAGTATCTGCAGCAAAGTATTTAGTAGCAAAGTAGTATGGAAGTAACGATAACAGTGGCAAAAGTAACTGTAGAAGATTTGTAGTAATTGTAACAGCGGCAACAGTAAAGTAAATAAGCAAAGCACAATATGTGAAAAGCTCATAGGCATTGGATTAGTGATGGATAATTATGTCGGATGTGATTCCTCATGTAATAGTTATAACATAGGGTGACACAGAACTAGCTCCAATTCATCAACGTAATATAGGCATGTATTCCGAATATAGTCATACGTGCTTATGGAAAAGAACTTGCATGACATCGTATGTCCTACCCTCCCGTGGCAGCGGGGTCCTAGTGGAAACTAAGGGATATTAGGGCCTCTTTTTAATATAGTACCGAACCAAAGCATTAACACATAGTGAATACATGAATTCCTCAAACTACGGTCATCACTGAGAAGCATCCCGATTATTGTCACTTCGGGGTTGTCGGGTCATAACACATAATAGGTGACTATAGACTTGCAAGATAGGATCAAAAACTCACATATATTCATGAAAACATAATAGGTCCAGATCTAAAATCATGGCACTCGGGCCCTAGTGACAAGCTTTAAGCATAGCAAAGTCATAGGAACATCAATATCAGAACATAGTGGATACTAGGGATCAAACCCTAACAAAACTAACTTGATTACATGGTAAATCTCATCCAACCTATCACTGTCCAGCAAGCCTATGATGGAATTACTCACGCACGGCGGTGAGCATCATGAAATTGGTGATGGAGGATTGTCGACGATGACAACGGCGACGAATCCCCCTCTTTGGAGCCTCGAACGGACTCCAGATCTACCCTCCCGAGAGAGATTAGGGCTTGGCGGCCGCTCCGTATCGTAAAACATGATGAAACTTTCTCTCTGATTTTTTTCTCCATGAAAGAAAATATATGGAGTTGGAGTTGAGGTCAATGGACGTCCAGGGGGCCCACGAGGCAGGGGGCATGCCCTAGGGGAGGGGCGCGCCCCCCACCCTCTTGGACATGGTGTGGCCCCCCTGACATTGATTCTTCCGCCAGTATTTTTTATTAATTCTGAAAAGTTATTCCGTGGATTTTCAGGTCATTCCAAGAACTTTTATTTCTGCACAAAAATAACACCATGGCAGTTCTGCTGAAAACAACGTCAGTCCGGGTTAGTTCCATTCAAATCTTGCAAGTTAGAGTCCAAAACAAGGACAAAAGTGTTTGGAAAAGTAGATACGACGGAGACGTATCAGTCCGCTCAACTGTTCGAGCGGCTGCGTCGACAACGACAGGGTGGCCTTCCACTATTGGCAACACTCTCGTTCTATTTCGAGTCCGCTCGACAGTTCGAGCGCCCGCACTGAGAACAGTAAGGTGGTTGGCCTGGAAGTAAGCACACCTGGCAGGTTATTGGGTATCCATCCTTGAGGCGCAGCGGCTTGGGTTTACGCGCCGGCAAGCCTACTCAATTAACATAGGGTGGACACACAAAGAGAGATCAAACTAGAAAATAACATGCATCATTCCAAAGTACTGCAAAGTTATATTACATCAATTGTTGCTGCGGTTCTAACTAAACATAAAAATTGTCTTGGTCGTGAACCTACAGCGGTGATGAGAAATAGGGTGCCTAGTCCCTGTGTTAGCCTTCTGTCCTCTAAATTCCGTCGACGCGGCTGATGATGGGCTTGATGCGCTCCTCGAGCGTCGCGAGGTCCACATGCTCCGGCAAGCTCTCCAGCATGGCATCGAAGTCGTGGTTGGGGTTCTAGTACGCCACCTTGGTGAGGACCTTGGTCAGGACACCCCAGCAAAGCTGCCGGGCCTCATTGGCAGAGAGCTTGCTCTATTAGAGCGAAACTGCTCCAAGGCTCCAAGAACGCCCTCGAACAACAGGGTCAACTTGTTGTTGGGACTCACGTTCGGCTCCGCGGCTTACCTCATGTTCGGCATCCCCATGGTAGCCAGCTTCGTGGTGATCCTGCCGGCGACGTCGGTGAGGCGGCTGATCTAGAGGTTTTCGCCCTTCTCATAATCCTCATGGTTGTCAGCGTCATTCCTCGCAACTGCCTCTCCTCCTCCACATTCTAGGTTAGGGTCTCCTCCCGGCCCTGACCTTTGAAAGAGCCCCACGCATGACCCCCACGTCACGCACGACCTTCCATGACGCGCATTCAATGCGGGTCATGGGGAATTGCGGCGGATGAAGAAGTTACCGCGGTAAAAATCCACCCCGCCTGCCTGCGCACCATTTTGGCCATAGCCCAAAACCGCGTCGCGCTTATGTGTGGCCCAGGCCCGGGGCTCCTGCCGGTGTACAAAAGTAGGGGCTCTCTTTTGTACCCCTTTACTTGTGCATGGGCAGTCAGAGCCACGCCCGCGGCCACACTTAGCAGGGCAGAGGAGGGAAGCCAAAGGCGCAAGACAATCAAAGCAAAGACAAGAGACACAAGAAGCAAAGGGCGAGGTAGACTCCCCCGGCAAGAGCCTTGCTGGGCAACTTACCCAACTTCAGCAAGGCCACCACCCTTGAGCCTAATAGTTCCAACACCATCGACAACATTGAAACCAAAGCTCAGGAGGGGGCCTGCCTGGTGGCATGCAGATCTTCCTGAAGATCATAAACACACAAGATCAGATGAGGACCAGAAGACGATGATCCTCGGCAATATCCTTGCCAAGGAAATCCATGAGACTCCGGCAAGGTCCTTGCCGAGGACGACCGTGATGTCACGGCAAGACCCTTGTCAGGCCCCCGGCAAGACCCTTGCCGAGGACGTCAGCGAGGCCGTGGCCAAGCCCACATCTGCCAAGACTCCACCGCCGTTCCCATGCAGCTGTCAGCCTGGCTAGCTAGGCGAGCACCTGCGTTGTGATGTGCGGCCTCTAGACCGATTCAGCAAGCACCTGCGTGGCGGCATGCAAACCTTTGTGAAGACCCTGCCACCACACCAGCTCAGCGGCCTACCAGCTTACATGGCAATGCACGCCTCACTGTCCTGGATGCGTGTCGAAGCAAGGCGAAGCGGCGACGGATGGGACGGGCTTCGTTGCCATCCCCGATAAAGCAAGAGGACACCTAAGTAGCGTGCGTTTTGTCTTGAGATGTCCGGCGATAAGCTTGTACACCGTATGCACTTTCCACCTCCTGTGTGCCACTGTGGCGTCCCCTTTTTCTATAAAAGGAGGCCCAAGGCATAGCGAGGGAGGATTCGGATCTTTTGGACTACGCACACGCTATAGCTAGTTCAAGAACTCAAGAACACTCAAATATACACCAAAGCAAGACTAGGGTATTACGCATCCTCGCGGCCCGAACCTGGGTAAACGATCTTTGTGCTGGCTCGTAGACCCGCTCTTTCCACAACCTCGCGCCCGCCGACCGTAGTAGGGATTCAAGTGATCCCATAGGTGTCGTTTCCCACTAACATTTGTGTCATCCACGATACGCGGTACCTCAAGTACCTGGGGTAAGCACCTGATCACTACCTTTCCCTATACGCCACCAACATTGTGTCCACTCAATTGATATCAACCCCTCGTGCCACAATCGTGCTCAGATGTTTAATTCGGTGGAGCCACGCTCCCATATTCAACACATAGCACAAGCACGGGGGTGCCAACGGTGTGCCCAGTGCCCTGTTAAAAACAGTCATGGCCGCACTACCTCGCACGACCCCGTCCCGAGAGTGACCACACCACTCTCGTCACTAGTAATGCGTCCTCCATGCTTGCGCGGACTAGGTAATCAATAATGCACTTTCCCATATAAGGGTAGAGTGGTTGTGCATGTAAGGTTGGATTAACGGTCGCAACTTAAACCAATCTTTTTTCGAAAACAACACACTCACTATCCTTGGTACACCACTTCGTCATCAAGTGATTACTTAGCTCAGCATCTCCCTCGGGCATTAGTGGCACCCGATGGGTTTTTTCAAAAGTCTTTGAAAAATATTTTTGTCTCCAACACCATGCATATACCCATCCCATTTGCGTAGCAACTACTTTAGCATCCTATCTACTCCTACCGGCATAACCCTCATAGGAAGGGTCATGCACAATGCAAGTATCAATGAGGAAGTAACGGAGGTAACCCACTAAAGTAGTTACCATTTAATCATGATTCCAATGCAATGATAATAAAGTGTTATATGACATGCATAAAAAGGGTTTCATAGGCATGGTCAAAGGGTTGCTTGCCTGCATCATCAGAGTCTTCAAGTCTTCTGGTACTTCTCCAAGTACTCCGTCTACTTCGTCAACTAACGTCAGAAACAATCGCAATAAGCAACACAACAAGGCAAAAAAATAAAAGTGATCTAAAAATGTGAGTTGGACTTTTCTAGGATACCTTTGGTCATATGAGGAATGACCAAAGTGGTTCCATTGGGATCTGATCAATGGATATCTCTGAATATTTCAAAATGATGGACTCAAAGGATTTGTGGCTTTGCAAGAAGTGTACAGAGATATTATTTTGAAAAATGAGCAAACACACCCATTTAACAAGGAATGATTCTAGAAGCACCTAGGAGTTGGTTTCACTGGATTTCGAGTTCAAATGATTTTTTCTATGAATTTGCAAAGTTGGCTATACATGGAGAAATGGTCCAATATTTATGTGGCATAGAAAGCATAAGGGAAAATGTTCATAAACTAAGTTAAGAACTCATATGCATCTAGAAATTTGAATTGTTGCATTTGGATCAAATTTGAGCCCTCAATGATTTTCCAAAGTTTATCACAGGAATGGAAAAAAGGGATTTCATAAATATTTGTGAAGGAAATGTTTCTAGAAAATTGTGCAAGTCCCACCATGTGATAGAGATTGGATTCATGAACTACTAGAAATTTGAATCATCAAATTTAGAGTCCATTTGAATTGTTTAGGGATTTTTGAAGTTCACTAGATAAACAAAAAACAAGAGTCTAGCCCAGTGGCTCAGACGCGTGCCGTAATGGGCCACGTCGAAGGCGGATTTCCGAAAGGCACGGTCACTGCAGGGGGACGGCTCCAGAGGATGCCGTGTCCACTTAACTCGTGGGCCCAGCCCTCAGGGTCACTTACACCGGGGCCCATCGGGCTCTGTTTCCTTCTCCCGCCTCCTTCTTCATCCTCCCGATAGGGGACAGAGGAGGGCACCGGCCGACGTGGTTTCTGCCGCTCCGCTGCGCCAAACGGCATGCTAGTGGCCTGGGGCGGATGCCCCACTCCACGCGCGTGCTCGGGGGTGGCCACGTTGGACACGGGGGCGACCAAGAGACAGACGGCGGCACCTCGGCCATGGAGGTCGGAAGAGGGAATGAGGGAGAGAGGGGACCTGTCTAGGAGGTGCACGGGAGAGAGTGCATGTGGGGAGGCTATATATAGAGGGGCACCGGTGCACTATGGGCAGCATTCACGGACACACACGATGAGCTCTGAAGAGGGGAGAGGAGAAAGGTCCAGGAGGGGCCCGACATCTTGCCGTGTCATTGACACAGAGGTGACCTCAGGGGACACCACCCCGCCGCCCTAGGTCTCCAGATGGCCTCGGAATGGGGCAGCTACAGTGCTAGAGCCCACTATAGCATGCTCCAGAGCATGTCTATGGCTGGCATATGTATTGTTTAGGGGCCGTGGGCGCGACCACTAATGTCTGGTAGTGATATGGAGGAGTAAACAATAGGGGGAAGGCATAGGATGCTCTGTAGAGCTTCTGGAATGAGAGAGGGGTTGAGAGATAGGTGAATTGGGGCTGTCCACAGGGCAAGAATGGGATTTTCACCCCCAAATAATTGAGCCCTAGATGAGTGGGTGGTATTGGAGGTAGAAGGTGACTAGGGTAAGCTCTAGAAAAAAAATTTGAACTAAAGATGAATTCATTTGGGGCAGAAGGTGTTTGATGCCAATTTGGGCAAGTAAATGGATTCCACTTGACTTTAGATTTAACATGTTTAAATAGTATATATAAATAAGGTCTACCACCAAGTTTGAGCACATTTGAAGAAAGTTGCCAACGGATTTTCCAAGATTTAGTCATGCAAATCTTTTCTCCTTGACACACCACTTGGTATAGTGTCATCATTTGAGTATTTGTGCATGTCCACACAAATTGAGATCAAAAGGAGAAAGTTGGCCATCTAAAGTTGTTCAAGTTTGGTTCTGGACAGAGAGGGTTTTGGGGCACTTTTGTGAACCAAAATGATTTTGGTTGAGATGAAACTTTGCAAGATCATCACATTATTCATATTTGACTTGCTAGAATTTTCCTGGATTTATTTGAAAATATTTCTTATAGAAATATTTCAAATACTTGAAATGAATAGAAATGGTTTTGGACGGTTTTGTCCAACATTTTGAACATGACCATGTGTTGAAACTCATATATATGGAAAATATATGTCCACTGAGTTCCCCTAAATTTTCTCAAATATTTTTGAAACATTAAAATAATTTTGACCTATTGAAGACCATTTCTGGCCTAAAGAAAAAGCCTTTAAATAAAATAGAAATATAACTTTTAAAATAATATTTTTGTGGTTTTTGGGAGTCCTATATCTAATAGGAGTCAAATATAGTTTTTGAAAGATTTTTCATGCCCTAAATTGAGTACTTGTAGTTCAAGCCTCAATTCAAGGGTTTTTGGAAAACCTAATTGAGAAAGTACTCTCTGGCCAAATTACTTTTGCAAGAAAATACTATGCTGCCCTATACACATGGCATGATCATTGGGCAAAGTTTTGGATCAAGGCGAGGGAGTATAAGAGTTGGGGGATTTATTCGATTTTTAGAGCACTTGCAAATAACAGACCAGTCCAATGAAAGCAAAGTCCAAAACACTCAAAGGTTTTTGTCAAACCACATTTTGTTATGATTTATTAGCTTAAGTGTTGTGGCATGAAAATCAAGGTGTGATAGACCTACCACCTTCAAGAATCTTGTCCCCAAGATTCTCAAACAAGGCACGGAAAGGAATATGGAAACTTAGATGTGGGGTAGTCTTCACGTCCTCATACTGCTTCTGCTTCCGTGTGGTGCTCCATTGAACCTTGAAGTACGGGATGGTGCGGCTTCGTGTATGACGTTTTGCTTAATCCATGTTGCTAATGGTCTCTCAGATAGGTCAGGTCGACCTGGAGGTAGGTGGCTCGGTGATCGATGTCCTTGTATAGATCGAGCTAGTTAGGAAGTTGGAATTTTCTCCTGAGTTGTGTCGCGTGGAAAATCTTGTGCACAGTGGGTGAATCAGGTGGTAACTCCAGCTGGTAGCCATCTACTCTTTGTCTTGTAGTGATCTTGTGGAGGGCCGATAAATCTTGGTGTGAGCTTCCCTTTGACATGGAAATGCTTGGTTCTTTCGGGAGGAGTGGCTTGCAGATACACAGGGTCTTCGACGCGTAAGTTTACTCCTTCATGACGACGGTTGGTATAGTTCTTCCTTCTTAACGTGGCGGTCTTCTAATGTTCCTTGACCAACTGGACGACTCTTATTTCATCTTCGGGTAGACAACTATGTCACCAAATGAAGATGACAACCAACATCTCCAAGTACTCTATGAAGACTTGTTCATGGTGTACATAAAGTAGGATGGGGCATTGGTGGTGCTCACGGTTGATGTTGGCCAAGGTCTTCTCGATCTAGGCCCAAGGTCATGATCCTGACCATGTTGTGGCTTCGTAGGGCTTGAGGTCTTCAAGGAATTTAGAGTGCGAGTGAACGTTTATCATCTTATCCTTGAGCACAGTTTCTGAGATGCCAATTGTTCTATCTAGTCTTCCGAACAAATCACATCATAATACCTACAGAATCATCCCGTATAGGTCAACTCCAAGCATCACTCATGCTATTCATGTCCTCATGTCTCCCTGAGGGGAGGTCTAACAAAATCATACATGTCAACTATCCCCAAACTCATATCTATGAAAAATCCATGGGTAGAACATACAAGCTGCTAAGCTTGAATTAAACACCATAATCCAAGTGTTCAGCCTATTCTTCCAAGGTCCCAGATAGTGCATTTCTATCCTAAGGAAACACATCGTATGCCACTCCAAGATCGTGTTTCCTTCCTATGAATCAACTCCAACATCCCATTAACTTCAACCAATCGCTACATAATCCATTAATTCTACAAATCAAATATCTATGGTGTTCCACATGATCTTCTAATGTCCTATAATCCCCAAATACTTGAAAGGGCTATCCTTACTATAGTCAGTCCACCAATTCTCATTATTGTGATATGATAAACTCCAATCTCAAGCTTATACATATCCCTAAATCAACTCTGACAATTAATCCAATCTCCTAGTTTATTGTCCACCGAGAAAAATGGTATCATGATCGAGATTATTAGTCAAAATCCAATTTCCTATGAACCATGTAGACTTACTCAGCATCTATACTCCACTAGGAGCACCTATTTAAATCCAAATCTCATGTCCAATGGGAATTTCCACATGTTTCCCCCAAGTCATTATCGTAATATCAACTATCTTCTATCAATATCCCATGGCTAAGCTAAATCCTTATATCTCCAAGAATTTCAGCTCACGATCATAATTGTCCTACTAAATCCAATTTACATAGGGGGTAATGAAAGCTATGCTACTCTATTAACATGATCACACCAAGTTCATCCACCAACATGTAAGACTCATAATCCACCGAAGAGCCTTATCTACTCCAAGATTTCTATTATAGCCCTGTCAAACGATTAGCCTACTAATCATGTATCCATAAAAATGATCTTCCCTATGGCATCGTCAGTTCAAGTGCTATCTTAAGATTATAATGTGCTAGTTCACTATGTCCACTAGTTCCACAATGAACCCAGTGCTGAGCAAGGTTACATATGTTTAACTTGTTCGCTTGCAATTCTATGGGTTAAGCACATGGTTAAGGATTAGAGTTGGGTTATGTCATGAAGTCTCGAAGGGTCTATGGATGGTTTTCCAGTCTTGAGGGGTAAACATAAATCTATGGGGTTGCACTTGGTCGAGGGGGCTGCATCAAAAGTATTCAGTGCTAGTTGGTCGCCAAGCTGGATTCCTTGGTGCATCTTGCCATGCTGTCTCCTGTTGATGAAAGGAATGAGAGGGAAAAGGTAGCATAGAGGGGGGGAATGCCTAAAGGGAGTTCTATAGTGCAAGTGCAAACAATTAGGTGCCAAAAGGGGCCAAACACAGACAACAAGACAAGGTAGGTGATATGGTCGCGTACTTGTTGCCTAGGGAAAAATGGCGACTGATATCAAAACAAAAACAAATAAAAACAAGCAACACACAATCATGGTTCTATTCGAACCATCATATTGACTCGACTGCCCATAGGGGTTACATGACTCATCCTACCCTAAGGTTTCTCGGACTCAGTAGTCGTCCTTTGTTTCATGCCTCGTGCAGTCTTCTGGGTTTTCCTCAGGTGTCGCTACGTCTCTTATAGTTGTTCGATGAAAGGATCCGGGTGGAGCCTGAAGAATCTTGACGCGTGATAAGCTAATGGGGTGAAGGTGGTTCAGGACGATCCTTTTGCCTCCTAAGGCATCAAGGGTTCTATGTAAGCAATCATTTTTGCAATTACATTAACAAGGCATAGTAGTGGTCCAACCTGTCGGTTTCGTTGATGACAAGATCGACACCAAGAACAGGGGATGAAGAGAACCGTTTTCCTACTCACTACAGTGAGGCGTACCAAATGGCGAGGGTCTCATCCATCGGTGGTTGCCGACACAACAACGGTAGCGACATGGTTACTCTATTAGCGATGTATATCATGATCTTGCATATCCTATGCCCTGATCATTGCAGGCTGATGTTTCATCATTTTGGGGTAGTCTCGAGGGTGTGACCATCATCCAAGTCTTGGTTTCCTCAAACCCTAAGAAGGTATCTTCTGTCTTGTCGTGGTATCGCCAAACTTGTGTTCAAAAGATGGGGGTGAATGCTTGGCAAGGTATTTTCATTCTAGGCTATGCATGAGGATTTCAAGGATCCAGTGGCATGGGTCATAAGGGTACTACCGACCATTAAAAAAAGTTTTGAGGGGGAAGAGATCAATAAGTAAAATATATCTTTAGTTTTTGAAAAAAAACTAAGAAGGGAAGAGTAGTATAGTTTTTTGAAAATTAGGGATACTTTTGGAAATAGTTTTACTCTAACTTACGAACATGCTAACTAAGGCTTCCTACAGTCAGGATGGCTCTGATACCAGCTCTGTGGGTTACCCCGACTCATAAGTCGTGCTCATCGAACGCACGTGTATAGTGATCCTAGAGATCAATGCTCGCTGAACACACAGAAGCTGAATAACAAGAGTCTTACATCCATACATACCGTATTACACAAATTATGGCCATTATGGTCAAGTCTTACATAGATAAAGCCTTAAGGGCTGAACATCTGATAAAACACAACCAGCGGAAATCTTGGCAGATAAGCAGAACCCATGCCATCCGCCTTAACCTTACAAGCATTCTGACTGGGGAAGCGTCCTAGTCGCATGTTCATCACCAAAGAACTCTTCTTCAAAATCTTGCTCTTCCAGGCCTGGCCAATTAAATAACCAGTGGCAAGCCAATGAGTACTTTGAATGTACTTGCAAGCAACCCATGTTTCGGTTCAAGGTACAACAATGCATGGTATAGGTAAATTTTTGCAGAAAGCTAGTTTTGAGTGCAATGACATGCTAAACAACTTTTAAGACATGCATCATAAGAATTCAAGTAACCATGAGAACAGGTTACAGATATCAACATAAATAGAGTTGGAAACCATCCAACTTAATCATCATGTCAAGTCTTTTGACGTGACCCAGGTTGTTCTTACCACTTATCCATACACACTCACCAGGTCTTGTAAACATGTGGACGTACCCCAAAAGCGGTTATCCAACTTTCCTTCACCGTGGTCACGGCTATTCGAATAGTTTCACACTCTGCAGAGGTCGCACACTTTACCCACAAGATCCGGGAAGCCATTGTGTCTTCCACGACCCGCGGTACCTCAAGTACCCGGGGTAAGCACCCGAGTGCTACCTTTCCCTAGATGCCACCAACATGGTGTCCACTCGATTGATATCAACCCCCCGTGCCACAATCATGATCACATGTTTAATTCGGTGGAGACCCGCTCCCATATTCAACACATAGCACAAGCACGGGGGTACCAACGGTGTGTCTGGTGGCCAGTGAAAACAGTCATGGCCGCTCTACCTGGCACGACCCCGTCCCGAGAGAGACCACGCGACTCCCGTCACTAGTAATGCGTCCTCCATGCAAGCACAGACTAGGTAATCAATAATGCCCTTTCCCATATAAGGGTAGAGTGGTTGCGCCTGTAAGGATGGAGTAACGGTAGTAACTTAAACCAATCCGTTTTCAAAAACAACACACTCACTTGCCTCGGTACACCACTTCGTCATCAAGTGGTTACTTAGCTCAGCATCTCCCTTGGGCATTAGTGGCACCCGATGGGGTTTTTGAAAAGTCTTTGAGAAATATTTTTGTCTCCAACACCATGCATATACCCGTCCCATTTGCGTAGCGACTACTTTAGCATCCTATCTACTCCCACCAACATAACCCTCATAGGAAGATAGGGTCATGCACAATGCAAGTATCAACGAGGAGGTAACGGAGGCAACCCACTAAAGTAGTTACCATCTCATCATGATTCCAATGCAAGGATAATAAAGTACTATATGACATGCATAAAAAGGGTTTCATAGGCATGGTATAAGGGCCGCTTCCCTGGGTCATCAGAGTCTTCAAGTCTTCTGGTCCTTCTCCAAGTACTCCGTCTACTTTGGCAACTAACGTTGGAAACAATCACAATAAGCAACACAACAAGGCAAAAAAAATAAAAATGCTCTAAAAATGTGAGTTGGACTTTTCTAGGATACCTTTGGTCATATGAGGAATGGCCAAAGTGGTTTCGTTGGGATTTGATTAATGGATATCTCTGAACATTTCAATATGATGGAATCCAGGGATTCGTGGATTTGCAAGAAGTGTACAGAAATATTATTTTGAAAAATGAGCAAAGACACCCATTTAACAAGGAATGATTTTAGAAGCTCCTAGGAGTTGGTTTCACTGGATTTCGAGTTCAAATGATTTTTCTATGAATTTGCAAAGTTGGATATACATGGAGAAATAGTCCAATATTTATGTGGCATAGAAAGCAGAAGGAAAAAATTTCATAAACTAAGTTAAGAGCTCATATGCATCTAGAAATTTGAATCGTTGCATTTGGATCAAATTTGAGCCCTCTGTGATTTTCCAAATTTTATCACAGAAAATGGAAAAATGGGATTTCATAAATATTTGTGAAGGAAATGTTTCAGGAAAATTGTGCAAGTCGCACCATGTGATAGAGATTGAATTCATGAACTACTAGAAATTTGAATCATCAAATTTGGAGTCCATTTGAATTGTTTTGGGTTTTTTGAAATTCACTGGATAAAGAAAAGAAAAAAGACTAGCTTATAACGTGCATAGGGCATTGGTAGCCACTGGGCCGGCCAGTGTCTCAGCCGTGTGCGGTAAGGGGCCACGTCGAAGGCGGTTTTCTGAAAGGCACGATCGCTGCAGGGATACTGATCCAGAGGAAGCCGTGTCCACTTAACTCGTGGGCCGGGCCCTCAGGGTCACTTACACCCGGGGCACACCAGGCTCTCTTTCCTTCTCCCGCCTCCTTCTTCTTCCTCCCGAAAGGGGACAGAGGAGGGTGTCGACTGCCGTGGTTCCAGCCGTTCCGCTGAGCCGGACAACATGCGAGTGGCCTGGCGGATACCCCACTCCATACCGCGCTCGGGGGTGGCCGCGTTGGACACGGGGGCAACTAGGAGCAAGCAGCTCGACGGGAAGGCGGACATCGGTGTCTGGAAAGAGGGGTTCTGGGGTTGAGGGGTGCCATAGGAGGAGGTAAACGGCGAAGGAGCCTTGCCGGCGTGCAACAGCTCCATTGGTGTTCAAACGATGGGAGGGGAGGTTTCAATTTGCGGGAACTCGTCAGAGACAAATGGCGACACCTCAGCCATGGAGGTGGGCAAAGGGCACGAGGGGGAGAGTGGACCTGTCTAGGAGGTGCAAGGGAGAGAGAGGGATCAGCCGAGATGAGAGAGAGAGCACGGTGGGGAGGCTCTATATAGAGGGGCACCGGTGCACCATGGGCAGCATCCACGGACGTGCTTAGTGAGCTCTGCAGAGGGGAGAGGGGAGAGGTCCAGGAGGGGCCCGACATCTTATTGTGTTACGGATGCCGAGGAGACCTCAGGGGACACCACCCCGCCGCCCTAGGTCGCCGGATGGCCTCGGAATGGGGCAGCTACAGTGCTGGAGCGCATTGTAGCATGCTCTAGAGCATGTCTATGGCTGGAATAGGCATTGTTTAGGGGGCTTGGGCGCGGCCCCTGATGTCTGGTAGTGCTAGGGAGGAGTAAACAATAGGGGGAAGGCATAGGATGCTTTGGAGAGCTTCTGGAATGAGAGAGGGGTTGAGAGAGAGAGGTGAATTAGGGATGTTCAGAGGGCAAGAATGGGGTTTTCACCCCCAAATAATTGAGCCATGGATGAGTGGGGGGTATTGGAGGTAGAACGTGGCTAGGGTAAGCTCTCGTAAAAATTTGAACTAAAGGGGAATTCATTTGGGGCTCCAAACACTAATCACAAAAATATGGCAGAAGGTGTTTGATGCCAATTTCGGCAAGTAAATTGATTCCACTTGACTTGAGATTTAACAGGATTAAATGGCATATATTAATAAGGTGTACCACCAAATTTGAGCTCATTTGAAGAAAGTTGCCAATGTAACTTTGGCAAACACTAGGAATCAACATAAATGAATTTTCCAAGATTTAGTCATGCAAATCTTTTCTCCTTGATGCACCACTTGTTGTAGTGTCATAATTTGAGTATTTGTGCGTGTCCACAAAAATCGATATCAAAAGGAGAAAGTTGTCAATGTAAAGTTGTTCAAGTTTGGTTCTGTACAAAGAGAGTTTTGGGGCACTTTTGTGAACCAAAATGATTTTGATTGAGATGAAACTTTGCAAGATCATCACATTATGCATATGTGACTTGCTAGAATTTTCTTGGATTTATTGAAAATATTTTTGATAGAAATATTTCAAATACTTGAAATGAACAGAAATGGATTTGGAGGGTTTTTTCCAACATTTTGAATATGACCATGTGTTGAAACTCATATATATGGAAAATATATGTCCATTGAGTTCCCCTAAATCTCAAATATTTTTGAAACATGAAAATAATTTTAACCTATTGATGACCATTTCTGGCCTAAAGAAAAAGCCTTTAAATAAAATATAAAAATAAATTTTAAAATAATAATTTTGTGGTTTTGGGGAGTCCTATATCTAGTAGGAGTCAAATATACTTTTTGAAAGATTTTTCATGCCCTAAATTGAGTACTTGTAGTTCAAGCCTCAATTCATGGGTTTTTGGAAAACCTAATTTAGAAAGTACTCTTTGGCCAAATTATTTTTGCAGGAAAATACTATGCTGACCTATACACATGGCATGATCATTCGGCAAAGTTTTGAATCAAGGAGAGGGATTATAAGAGTTGGGGGATTTATTTGATTTTTAGAGCACTTGCAAACAAGAGACAAGAATCCAATCAAAGCAAAGTCCAAAACACTCAAACGTTTTTATCAAACCACATTTGGTCATAATTTATTAGCTTAAGTGTTGTGGCATGAAAATCGGGGTGCGACAGGACCGTGGTGGAGATGCAGCGCTCGAGCCCGCCAAGGTTGCCTCGGGGAGGGAGCAGCTATGAGTATGAGAATACAAGGGTCCAAATTCTTTATAAGGTTGCCATGACCCTCCTTTTATAGATCAAGGGGCACCACAATGACAAATCAGCCATTGCACACTGATTAAATAGGAAATAGTGTTGTCATACCTAACTCTGCAGACAGGACAAGGTGCATTAAATGCACCGTTTAGTGTCACATTGTAGCACTGCCCGGCAAGCCTTGTCGGGTTGTTCAACCACTTTCTCGCCTTTCTGCATGACACGTCTCTGGACGTGTGTCATTTCGAGGTGATTTCCTTCACAAGTGGCTGCCACATGCCAAATAACAACCACTTTGCCACTTGGGGGCTCAACACCGCACCGATTGATGACTTGCGTTGCTGTGAGGTGGAGCTGTGGAGCGTTGGCGGGATAATCCACCCTCAGCGTCCCTGCAAGCTTACCAGGCAGTCTTGAGGCTTGTCTTTAGGGCAACCTCGAACCCGCCAGGCTCGCCTGCCCGAGAAGGGAGGTTTTTCCTTAGTGGTACTTGCTCCTTTAGCTTGACTTGGTCTTCTTGATTTGCCCTTTGATTTCTAGAAGAGCTATCTCTTCTGCTTGGTCTTGTCTTGGATGTTGTAACCTTGCTCTTGAGCCCGTGTACAGTCTGGGCAACATACCTTGGGTTTGTTGCACAGAAAGGAGCGGACCCCGGAGGGGGAGGCTGCGCTACAAGATTTGAAGACCTATCATTCCTCTGTGCCCACCTTGGTCACTCCCAAACTACAAGAGCCGTTACTGCTATACTTGGCGGCAACCAATCAAGTGGTTAGTGCGGTGCCGGTGGCGTAGTGGGAAGTGATGAAGCGGCAGCCGCAACCACCATCCCCTCCGGAGAAAAAAGCAAACCCATCCCGGCAAGGTTAGGTGCAGTTCAAAACAAGGTAGAGCAAGGCAGCGGAGATAATTCCAAGATCACGGCAAGGAAGAAGGTGGTGCAACGCCCAGTCTACTTTGTTTGCTCCCTGCTGTCGGGGCCTAGATCGAGGTACTCTGGCGTGCAAAAGTTGATTTTTGGCCTTGTCATGGCCTCAAGGAAATGCACCACTACTTCCAAGCCTACGTGATCATGATTGTCACCCACTTCCCTTTGCAACGCATACTCAGAAATCCCGAGGCCATTGGTAGAATAGTGGAATGGGCCTTGAAGTTACCCAGCTTTGGTTTGAAGTTTGAGAGCACATCAACTATTCAGAGCAGAGCCCCAGCAGAGTTCATTTTGGAGTGGACGCCAACCCCGAACGAAGAAGTATTGGAGACAGTCATTCCCGGTAGGGAAGCACCCCAAGAATGGATTATATACTTTCATGGTGCCTTCTCCCTACAGGGTGCAGGAACTCGCGTGCTTCTCGTTGCTCCCATTGGGGAGCATGTTAAGTACGACGTTCAAATGCATTTCCCCAAGGAGAAGGCTACCAACAATACTGCAAAGTATGAAGGACTCCTTGCTGAGCTCAGGATTGCAATAGAACTGGGAATCAAGAAGCTGATCATCTGCAGAGACTCGCAGCTTATGGTGAGAGAAGTAAACAAGGATTACCAAAGCCCATTGATGGAGGCATACGTTGAGGAAATGAGATATTTGGAGGAGCGCTTTGACAGATTGCAAATAGAGCACGTGCCACATGAGGAAAACAACATTCTGACCATCTGTCAAAGTGCGCTGCGCAAAAACTCCCTGTGGAACCCGGGAGTTTTGTTCTCTATCCGACTCAGCCCTCTGTGTTTCGGCAACAATGGCCAGAAAGAGGACTAAACTGGACTTCGGCAAGCCTCTCCCAGCAGAGCTTTTCGGAGCCCCCGATAGAGAGCTTGGCAGGAACAACTCCCCTGCGATCGGTGAGCAGCACCCTCCCGCCAAACTACCAATCCTTGCGGTTGAGGCATGCGCTCCCGTGAATGAGGAGGTGCCGTTGGTCCTCTTTGTCGAGCCTTAGGCTTAGCACATCATTTGTTTCCACCAAACAGGAGAACTTCCTGAAGAGCAAGAAGAAGCTAAAAAAGTAGCCCGGAGGGCCAGTATGTATTAGTTTATTGACGATACGCTATACATAAGAAGTCCCAATGGTGTAAAGCTGAAATGCATTTGCCGGGAAGAAGGAAAGGAACTACTGGCAGAGATGCACAAGGATATTTGTGGCTCCCACATCGGATCTAGGGTCTTGGTTGGAAAAGCTTTCTGGCAAGGTTTCTACTGGCCCACAACCCTCCAAGCTGCAATTGAGCTAGTCACCAAGTGTGAAGCCTGCCAGTTGCACTCCAAGAATATCCATCAGCCTGCTCAAGCTCTCCAAATGATCCCTTTATCATGGCCATTTACAGTCTGGGGGCTCGACATCGTGCGCCCTTTCCACCCCCCTGCTACTGGGGGCTTTGAATTCTTGTTCGTCGCAATTGACAAGTTAACAAAGTGGCCGGAAGTGGAGCCCGTGAGAAAGGTGACCCCATAGTCAGCTATCAAGTTCTTGAAAGGATTGGTGTGCCGCTTTGGGGTACCTACCCGAATCATCACCGACAATACACCCTATTCACAAGCCGCGCGTTCATGCAATACGTTCATGCCCTCGAAAGCAAAATCTCATTTGCCTTTGTTGCCCATCCCAGAAGCAACGGACAAGCTGAGAGGGCAAACACTGAAGTGTTGCGTGGCCTCAAGACAAGAACATTTGATAAGCTGCATAAGTGTGGCAGGCGATGGATCGACGAGTTGTAGGTGGTTCTTTGGTCCCTGCGTATGACAGCAGATCGAGCTACCGGGCAGACTCCCTTCTCCCAAGTCTATGGGGCAGAAGCAGTTATCCCCACAAAACTCAGATACAGGTCACCTTGAGTGCTTGCCTACGATGAAGTAGTGCAAGAACAACATCAGTGTGAGGATGATGTGCTACTTGAGGAGAACTGTCTCCGGGTTACTACGCTGTTGCACGCTACCAGCAAGCTCTGCATCGCTATCACAACCGTAGGGTTCATGCCCAGAGCTTTGAGGAAGGCGACCTTGTCCTTAGGCGCGTTCAGTTCGCCAAGGGAAAAAATAAGTTGACGCCAAAGTGGGAAGGCCCATATCGGGTAATATGAGTCACAAGACCTAGCGCAGTTCATTTGGAGACCGGAGATGGCATTCAGTTGCAAAACTCGTAGAACATTGAGTATCTCCATAAGTCTACCCGTAAGTGATATGTCTCCAACATATCTACTTTTCCTAACGTTTTTCGTCTTGTTTTGGGACTCTGATTTGCATGATTTGAATGAAACTAACCCGGACTGACGTTGTTTTTAGCAGAACTACCATGATGTTATTTTTGTGCAGACATAAAAGTTCTCCGAATGGAATGACACTTTGCGAGGATTTTTTATATCAATAAAGAGAATTTCTGGAGCCAAGAGGTACCTGAGGGGGGCACAACCCACCAGGGCGCGCCTGCCCCCTAGGCGCGCCCAGGTGGGTGCTGCCCACCTGGTGGCCCTGCTGATCCAGAAACCGACGCTATCAAATCACATTATTCCAGAAAAAATCAGGGAGAAAGAATTATCACATTTCACGAGACGGAGCCGTCGTCGTCTCGTGTTCTTCATCGGGAGGCCAGAGTCTGTTTGGGGCTTCGGAGAGGGGGATCTTCGATCTTTTTCATCACCAACACATCTCCATCGCCAATTCGATGATGCTCCCCACTGGGAGTGAGTAATTCCTTAGTAGGCTCGCTGGTCGGTGAGGACTTGGATGAGAGTCATCATGTAATCAAGTTAGTTTTGTTAGGGCCTGATCCCTAGTATCCACTATGTTCTGAGATTGATGTTGCTATGACTTTGCCATGCTTAATGCTTGTCACTTTGGGCCCGGGTGCCATTATTTCAAATCTGAGCCGTTTATGTGATCACCATTATATCCATGTTCTAGATCCGATCTTTCAAGTTATAGTCACCTACTACGTGTTATGATTCAGCAACCCCGGAGTGACAACAGTCAGGATTCACCGTGTGCTAATGCTTTGTTCTGGTTCTTTTATAAAAGGAGGCCTTAATATCCCTTAGTTTCCAATAGGACCCCGCTGCCATGGGATGGTAGGACAAAAGATGTCATGCTAGTTCTTTCCATAACCATGTATGACTATTTACAGAATATATGTTTACATTATATTTATGAACTGGAGGTAGTGCCGTATCGCCCTAGGTTATAACTGTCACATGATGAATATCATCCAGCGAGTCACCGATCCAATTCCTGCAAATTTATCTTTTATTTTTGTTGCTAAGTTACTACTACTGCTACTGCTATCGCTACTGCTACAATATCACTACTATCATTGTTACCATTACCACTGCTATTGCTACTATCATCAAAACTATCATATTAATGTGCTACTAATCACTTTTCTATAGATAATTAATCTCCAGGTGTGGTTGATTGACAACTCAGCTGCTAATACCTTCAAATATTCTTTGGCTCCCCTTGTGCCGAATCTATAAATTTGGGTTGAATACTCTACCCTCGAAAATTGTTGTGATCCCCTATACTTGTGGGTTATCGAGAGCTTTTTCTGGCACCATTGCCGGGGAGCATAGCTATATTTGTTGAGTCACTTGGTATTATTATCATATTATCACTATGAGAATCTGAAGGATGCAAAGACTAAGATTTTTCCCTCTAAGACGAGGGAGGTAAGGAACTGCCATCCAGCTCCGCATTAGATTCACCTCCTGCTATAAGTAAAATTGCAACGCCACACCATTCTATTAATTCTGATATGTCGCATGTTATTGATGATGCTACTTCTGCTATGAATGCTACTCATGATGATGCTAGTACCTTGCTTGATGCTGATGTGCCACTAGGTGATTTTCTTGATGAACAAATAGCTAGAGTAAGACAACATGATATTGTTGAATCTGATGATGAACTTGAAACTGAAAATCTTGAAACACCTACTAGAACTAGTCCTCCTAGATATGAATTGTCAAAGGTCCTGGAAGGTTATACTATGAGTGAGCAAGCAACTAGAGATATTCTTGCTTGCAAGGATGGCGATGATCTAGAGAAATTATTATGCAAGTATAAAGAAAGATCTCTGAATGCTAAAATGAAATGTGATCCTGAGTTTGATACTTCACCTATTTTTATTGATGATAAGGATTATGAATTCTCTGTCAACCCAGAGTTAATCACTTTGGTTGAAAATGATCCTTTCCGTGGTTATGAAACTGAAACAATTGTCACACATCTTACTAAGTTGAATAACATAGCCACCATTTTTGCTCATGATGAGAAGATTCGCCACTATTATATTCTCAAGTTATTTATGTTCTCATTAAAGGGTGATGCTAAAGCTTGGTACAATACTCTTGCTCCTGCTTGTGTGCGTAGTCCCTAGGATATGATTTATTACTTCTTTGAAAAATATTTCCCTGCTCATAAGAAACAAGCTGCCTTGCAGGAAATATTTAACTTTGTGCAAACTGAAGAAGAGAGTCTCCCACAAGCTTTGGGGAGGCATCTCCAATTGCTTAATGCTTTGCCTGACCATCCTCTTAAGAAAAATGAAATACTTGATATCTTCTATAATGGACTAACCAATGCTTCTAGGGACTTCCGAGATAATTGTGCTAGTTGTGTTTTCAGGGAACAAACTATGGGACTCCTCCTAAAACACCTATTAAAATTACTGAATAACCTACTGAAAAATTATGATGATTGGACTCCTCCTAAAACACCTATTAAACCCACTCCGAAGAAGAGGGTATCTTATATCTCAGCCCTGAAGATATGCAAGAGGCAAAGAATTCTATGAAAGAAAAAGGTATTAAGGCCGAGGATATTAAAAATTTACCACCTATCGAAGAAATACATGGGCTTGAAGCTCCACCACCACCTAAGGTGGTAGAGGTAAAATATTTAATGAAACTCAATGATAGTGATGATCCTCATAATAAACACCCTTATGAGTTCGATAATTACATTAGAAAGCAAGACCACTTCAATGCAAATGTTATGACACAATTGAAATACAACTTTGATATGATTGCTCGCTTAAGTGACTTATTATTTAGAATCTCAAATGATGTTAGAGGTGTAGGAAAATATGCCTCTATGGTTCAAACTCAATTAGAACAAGTTGCTAAATCTCAAAGAGAGTTACTTGATGAAATGAACAATAATATAAGTGACTTTGTTGTAAGAGTAGAAACTAGAGGAGGTAAAATGACTCAGGAACCACTTTATCCTGAGGGACACCCAAAGAGAATTGAACAAGAATCTCAAAGAATTAACACTAATGCACCTAATCCATCTAAAGAGAAGAAGAAGAAGAAAAATAACAGGACTTTGCCTGCCTCTAGTGAACTTGAAGTAGAGAAACCTCCTCATAATGATAATGAAGTATCTATCTCTGATGCTGAAACTCAATCTGGTAATGAACACTCGCCTTCTGATAATCAAAAAGATAATTATGAGGTTCATGAAGACACTCAACCAAATGATAAAGAACCAGATAATGATGTTGAGATAGAACCAACTGTTGATCTTGATAACCCACAACCTAAGAATAAAAGATATGATAAAAGAGACTTTGTTGCTAGAAAACATGGAAAGGAAAGAGAACCATGGGTTCAAAAGCCTATGCCCTTTCCACCTAAGTCAACTAAAAAGAAAGATGATGAAGAATTTGAATGCTTTGTTGAAATGATTAGGCCAGTCTTTTTACGTACTCGCTTAACTAATATCTTAAAAATTCCTCCTTATGCAAAGTACATGAAAGACATCATTACTAATAAGAGAAAAACACCGATAACTGAAATCTAAACTATGCTTGCTAATTATACTTTTAAAGATAGAGTACCTAAAAACCTTGGAGATTTGAGAATACCAACTATACCTTGCTCCATCAAAAGAAATTATGTTAAAACTGCTTTATGTGATTTAGGACGTGGTGTTATTGTTATGCCTTTCTCTTTATATAAAAGACTTGATAAGAATAAACTCACACCTAACGAAATATCTTTGCAAATGGCTGGCAAATCAAGTGCCATACCTATCGGTATTTGTGAGGATGTGCCCGTTGTTGTTGCTAATGTTACTATTTTGACTGACTTTGTTATACTTGAGATGCCCGAGGATGACAGCATGTGGATTATCCTTGGTAGAACCTTCTTTAATAATGCAGGGGCTGTTATTGGTTGCAATAAAAGCAAGGTCACGTTTCGTATCAATGGTAATGAACATACGGTGCACTTTCCAAAGAAACAATTCCAAGTGAATGGTATTAATGTTATTGAAAAATCTCCGACAATCACAATTGGAAGTTTTCAACTACCTCTACCTACTGTTAAAAAGAAATATGAAATGCTTATTGTTGGGGACATTCATATCCCCATTGAGGTAACTTAGTGATTTACGAGAGTTCTTCGGTTTCATGCTAATCGAAAGCGGTTGTTAATAAGACTTGATCAACCTTATTAATGGATCATTTTTGAGAGGTATGAAGTTGATGAATTTAGTAAGCACTACCTTCTATCCCTACCTTTTGTTTTATGTTTTTCTTAATTTAAATAAAATTAATGCCATGCTTTATCTGTTTTCTGAGTTTTTCGTGCAATAACAAATGACCCAAAAATAAAAGTTCTTGCTCTAAAAATCTGATACGATTTTTTTCTGAATATTTCTGAATTTCTGGTGCAAATAATACCAGAGGGAGGTGCACCAGGTGAGCACAACCCACCTAGGTGTGCCAGGACACACAGGCGCGCCCTGGTGGGTTGTGGTCCACACGTGGGCCCCCTCACTTACTTCTTTTTCCCACATCACTCCATTCACCCAGAAAAAAAACACTATCACTCTCTCTCTCTCTCTCTCTCTCTCTCTCTCTCGTGTTCTTCCTCCCAAAACCGCGGATTTCGTTTTCTTTGCTCGAAGCTCCATTTCTGAAATTGTTTGGGGGATTTGTTGCTTGGTATGTGACTCCTCCATGTGTCCAATTAGTTTTTGTTTTAGTGGTATATATTTAGAATAATTAGCTACTCTTGGTGCTGGTGTAGATGAGCTTGCCTGTTGAATTCTTAGAGTTCTAAGTAGTTTGAATGCTTGCTGTCGGTGTCAAAACCGGCGGATCTCGGGTAGGGGGTCCCGATTTGTGCGTCTAAGGCTAATGGTAACAGGAGGCAAGGGACACAATGTTTTACCCAGGTTCAGGCCCTCTCGATGGAGGTAAAACCCTACTTCCTGCTTGATTGATATTGATGATATGAGTAGTACAAGAGTTGATCTACGACGTGATCGTAGAGGCTAAACCCTAGAAGCTAGCCTATGATGATTATGATTCTGTCTCTAAGGACTAAACCCTCTGGGTTATATAGACACCGGAGATGGCTAGGGTTTACATGGTGTTAGTTACAAAGAAGGAAATATAATATCCGGATCGCCAAGCTTGTCTTCCACGCAAAGGAGAGTCCCATCCGGACATGGGACGAAGTCTTGAGTCTTGTATCTTCACGATCCAACAGTCCAGCCAAGGTATATAGTCCGGCTGTCAAGATACCCCCTAATCCAGGACTCCCTCAGTAACCCCTGAACCAGGCTTCAATGACGATGAGTCCGGCGCGCAGTTTTGTCTTCGGCATTGCAAGGCGGGTTCCATCTCCGAATACTCCAAAGTAATCATCTAACACTTAAATCGTGTCCAGATATGCAAGACGATCTTCACATACCACCGTAGAATGATATTTCACAAATGTGATCTGTTGACAACTTTAGACAATGTGACATGACACTACGGTCGGGTCATTATTTGAACCGTTTTCCCACAACCAGCCACAACGCATATTGCGAGGCGGTTTCCTCGGCACGTCTTGTCAAAGCAGAGATCATGTCCCCTTATCACGGAATTCCCATCAATATGGGTATGGGTAACCCAATCGTGCCATCAATCGTGGCGCTTGGGAAATAAGCAATTCTCAACGGGCAAGTGGGGAGGCACACCGCTTTAGTCTCCTCTATAAAGGGATAAGGGTTCCCCATTTTCACCCATGCCTTCTTCCTCCTCTGGTTATCCATTCTCACACCCTCGAGCTCCAACGCCCTAGTTCACGCTTTCTCCGCATAGCCAAACATGTCCGGAGCAGGAGGCAAGTGGGTGGCCTCCACCGTGAAGGAGGAGCATATTGCAAAGCTCCGAGCGGCCGGATACTTGGCCTCAGACATCGTGCACCGGCTACCGGACGAAGGGCAGATCGTTCCAACTCTGGAACCCCACGAGAGGGTCGTGTTTCTCGCCCACTTCGTCCGTGGCCTGGGATTTCCACTTCATCCCTTCGTCCGCAGGCTCATGTTCTACTACGGGCTAGATTTCCATGATGTAGCCCCAAATTTCGTCCTCAACATCTCGGCGTTTATCGTCATGTGCGAGGCTTTCCTCCGCATCAAGCCTCACTTCGGTTTGTGGCTACGAATCTTTTGCGTGAAGCAGAAGATCGTGAGCGGCCAACAAGAGGAGTGCGGAGGTTCCATGGTGGGCAAGATGACCAATGTCACCTGGCTTGACGGCACCTTCGCGGAGACCGTGAAAGGGCGGCAATCGGGGTGTTTCTACATCACCGAGCCGCGCGACGCCAACTGGGTGGCGGCCCCCGAATTCTAATCCGGAATCCCCATGCGGCTCACCTCCTGGGAAAAGAAGGCTGGTCCTGGGGCGAGCCCGCGGAGCTGACCGGACTTCAGAACTGCATCAAGAATATGAAGGACAAGAAAATCAAGCTTGTCAATGTGGTCCAAGTCATGCTTGTCCGCCGGATTCTTCCGTGTAAAAGGAGGGCATTTAATCTGTGGGAGTTCGTACCGGCTGAACACCAGACGCTTCAAAAGCTCTACCGCATTACACACAAGGGCGCATGGAAGGCCCTATTCAAGGCCTCCGAAATACCTCCTCCCACATCCGAGGACCGCGGACTTCACGCCGCGCGGCTCCCCCGTCTAGTGAGTTTTCTGACTACCACTAGATGCAGTTTTTCCCAATGTACTCATGGGGGGAATCTTAAGTCATTGTGTGTATTTGATCAGGAGTATGTGGAGACGGCGGAGCGGATTGACTGTCCGGCTCCACTGCCAGAAGGTCCAGCAGATGCTCTCTTGACGGAGATGCTAGTCCCGGCGGCCTACAAGGCACCGGAAAAGAAGGACGAAAAGAAGGCCCCGGGGACCAGGAAGGGTCTCCGACGTAAGGTCGTACCAGACGCCTCGTCTGAAGACGACGAGGCACACTCTTCCCCCGAAGGGGAGGAGGAAGAAGAAAGGGCCGCCCCATCCGGAGAGGACGAGGGGCCTAAGAAGGCGGCCCAGGGGACCGGGAAGGGTCCCCGGCGCAAGGCCGTCATACCCTCGTTGTCCGAAGATGACGAGGAAGATTCCTCCCGCGGAGGCGGGGGAAAACATGAAGACACTCCGCCTCCCGCACTGGGGAGGAGAAGAAGAGGAAAGCCGCCCCAGAGGGGGAGGCCAGGAAACCCAACAAGGGAAAGGCGTCCCTTCCGGATTACTCCACCACGGCTGCCTATAGCAAGGAGGAGTGGCTGCCCAGGGGGAAGCCCCTAGTGAGATCGTAAGTATCCGCACTATGTTATACTTTAGTGCGACTTTGCTTCATAGTTTGTTATAACGCCGAACACATATATGCAGTCCGGCCAGGGTCCATCCCCGAGGTATCATCTTCGGATGGGTCCTTGAGTGATTCAGTGATGAACTCGCTCCCAACGGCCACTACTCCTCGGCCTGCGGATGACACGGAGGTGTTCTCCCAAAGGCTCCTAGAGCAGAGGGAAGTGACTCTAGAGACGCCCCAAGGCGAAATTCCAGACGCCGGGCACACGGGGTATAAGATCCCCACGGATTGTGCCGACGAGAGCCGCAGCAAGCCGGGCTCTTAGCCGGATACTGTGCCGGAACCTCCAATGGTTCCGGATTCGGGCAGGCGGCCCCTCGCTGGGGAGGGCGAGCCGTCCGTGCCGATGACTTCCGTTATGCCAGAGGCGTCAGATAGTCTGCTGTAAGTGCTTCGCGGCGCTTCCATGGATGATGAGCACCGTACTCTTATGAGTGCGGTGATTCAGAAGGTTTTGTCCGCCAAGAGCGTACTAACCGAAGCATGCACCAGCCTCCTGACAGGTTTTGAGTTAAGTAATAAAAAATGTGTGAAATTATCACCCGTTAGGTAGTAGCCCCTGATACTCTGTTTGGTGTTCGGAAAGAAAAGCCAAACGAAGGGTCAATTAAAATCCGCAGGAGTCTAATAGTAGGTGTGCATGTTAATAAGCAGGCAGTGTTGCTTGCCGCTGCTGCACGCACGGCCGAGGTCGCCGGACATAAGCGGGACCTGGAGCAGGCACAGGGAGAGCTCAGCCTCACGAATAGGCAGCTCGAAGAGAACAAAGGTGCCGTTCGCATATCATAAAGAATAGACAAAATTGGTGATTCTAACGACAAAGCATCCTGACTTTGTAATAGGGGCCACAATCGAAGTGGCATCCCTGAAGAAAGCGTTGTCCGTGGCCGAAGACAAGGCGGCCATGGAGCGCAAAGAGCGTGAAAAGCAAGATGCTAGAGTGGGCGAGGTACATCAAGAGCTCCAGGAGCTCGGCAAGAAGTTCGAGTCCTTGGAGCATGATCTCAAGATGAAAGAGTCTGAGCTTGTGAAGGCCCTTGCGAGTATGAAAGACGCCAAGGCCAAAGCCGAAAAGGCACAGTTGGAAATCCAGGCGGCCAAGAAGATAGCGGCGGGTAAGACATTCTTTATGCAAAGCAAGCATGTGGTGCAGACATTTCTTTTACTTACCCGGATTCGGAGCTCTCCAGGGGCATTCGCGGATCTACCATGCAGATTATCTGATGCTGTGGAGTTCTGCCGTGCTCAGGAGGGGAGCTCAACGGAGAAGTTGTTCTAGTCCCAGTATGCTGGAGCCGAACACCCGGTGCCTCTGAGTGACCAACTGAAGCAGTTGGTCGAACTCCACAGGGCGGCCGAAGTGGCTATGAAAGATTTCATAGTCTGGATGTGGCCTGGTGAGCCCCTGCCCGCTAGCTACTTCGGCCTGATAAAGCGGATGGTAAATGCCTGTCCGCGGCTTGAAGTGATCAAGCGATCCGTTTGCATTGAGGGTGCCCGCCAGGCCTTTGCCCGTGCGAAGGTGCATTGGGGCAAGCTGGATGCGGAGAAGCTGGTGAAGGACGGGCCGCCGGTGGGCAAGGCGCATTGCTGTACCCAAAAATATTATGATGGCGTTATGAAAGGCGCTCGTCTCGTGGCCGACGAATGTACCAAGGACACGATTTTTGAGTGAATGTACTTCTTTCGTTGTTGTAATATAAAGACGAAGTTATTTGCGCTATCTAGCACTTTGTTTTGATTTAAAATATTACCTTATGTGCGGCTGTTTATAAAATTCTGAAAGTAGGCCAGTCGTCGGCTTCCGCCCCCAGGTAACCAGTACCAGAGTGTTCGTGGAAAATCCAAAACACTCTTTTATCCAAATTTTTGGTCCATGAAGGAGGTGTTTGGCGCAGTGAACAAGGCAATCAGACTATGCGGCTTTATAACTTTCACTTAGCCATAGAAGTCTACAATTTTAAATTTCGGCGAAGCCCCTAGAATTCGGAAAGCCGAATTGGGGCGCTATATACGCCTAAATCGGACGAGGCCGATTCCTCGCCTGAAGCGGAAAAAATCTTTAAGGATTTTAAGACCTCTCGAACAGCGACCAGCTCTCGCCGTATCATGCCGGTCAGTTTTCGGCTTTCTCTACTGAGGTGCTCGTCCGGAAGAATCGGGACACAATCACAGTAGTTGTCCCTGCGCTACCTTAGCCGATATAATGGAACGTAAGGTACCAAAACAAGAGAGCCGGGCAAACCCAACTATTGACCCAAGACATGATTCGGAGCTCATGCATATAATGCTATAAGTTCGGGGTGCCGCACTGTTGAAAGTGTTCAGACTTGTCTTGCCGTATTATGGGGTGCCATAAGAAGCCCCTGGCAAACTGAACGTACCAAGGTGTACGGATGCAATATTAAATAAACATTTATAGGAGAAATGTGCAAATAGGAATAATAAGCTGATGTTATATATTATCTCCCATTGATGAATAATACGTTTAAGCGTATGTTTACAATGAATGCGTTTAAGCGGAAATAAATAGGACTATTTAACATGTCCTATCCAAGGGCGGGCTGCATGTAGGTATATAAAACAGCTATAACGATCGTGAACAGATTCCACCTGGGTATTCCCTTTGTGCGAAAAGCCTTTTGCCTCCTTGGTTTTTTCTCCTGTGCAAGTCCGAAAATCCGGCTCTTCAGAAGAGGCTGCTCAAAAGCAGTATCCAGAAAGGTAAAAAAAGAAGAAGGGGGGGGGGGGTAATTAAAGTATGTTGCGGCTGAGCCGCACTGTTTGACTGAGTCCCTTATTGTGCCTCCGCCTATGCCCATGGTATTTTTAGTGCGTAATTGTGTAAGCGTGGCACGAATGCTGCCTTGACGGTGCTAGAGCGGAGGCCGGACTACTAGTCGCGCTCTGGGCGTGCCTGGCGATCTTCTTACAGGGTACTCCGGACTAGCTTGACGGTGTTCGGGGTTGTTGTCGCCGGAGTGGTGGTTTGCCGGAGAAGGCCACATTGTACTTCCGCCGCGAGGGCTGCAGTATGCTCTTTTGTACGGAGAGAGCGGTCCATATTTCCGTTGACTGTTACGACCCCGCGAGGTCCTGGCATCTTGAGCTTGAGGTATGCATAGTGTGGTACCACATTGAATCGAGCGAATGCGGTTCGTCCAAGTAGTGCGTGATAACCCCTTCGGAAAGGGACGATATCGAAGATTAACTCCTCGCTTTGGAAGTTATCCGTAGATCCGAAGACCACTTCCAGTGTTATGGAGCCCGTGCAACGGGCCTCTACTCTTGGAATTACACCTTTGAAGGTGGTTTTGGTGGGCTTGATCCTTGAAGGGTCGATGCCCATTTTGCGCACTGTGTCTTGATAGAGCAGGTTCAGGCTGCTGCCGCCATCCATAAGGACTTGCGTGAGGTGGAATCCATCGATGATTGGGTCTTGGACCAATGCGGCTGAACCGCCGTGGCAGATGCTGGTAGGGTGATCCCTACGATCAAAGGTGATCGGACAGGCTGACCATGGGTTGAATTTTGGGGCGTCTGGCTCCATCGCATAGACGTCCCTTAGTGCTCGCTTCCGTTCCTGTTTGGGAATATGGGTGGCGTAGATCATGTTGACCAATTTCACATGGGGAGGAAATTTCTTCTGTCCTCCTGTGTTCGGACGCCGGGGCTCCTCGTCATAGTCGCTGTGCAGCCCCTTGTCCTTGTTTTCGGCGTTTACTTTATCGGCCTGTTTGAACACCCAGCAGTCTCTATTAGTGTGGTTTGCTGGCTTATCCGGGGTGCCATGAATTTGGCACGAGCGTTCAAGTATGCGGTCCAGACTAGATGGTCCCTGATTGTTTCTTTGAAATGGCTTTTTTCCGCTAACCAGATTTGGAGCCACTGAATTCGGCATTGACTGCCGTGTCTTCGGTGTTGTCGCCATTGTTCCGTCGCTTATGTCTGTTGCGCCGTGGCTTGCCGTTATTGTCGCGGACATCTGAGGTGCCGGAATTTATAGGCGTGGTGCTACTTCGGGCCAGCCAGCTGTCCTCGCCCGCACAAAAATGGGTCATGAGCATCGTGAGGGCTGCCATGGACTTTGTTTTTTCCTGGCCGAGGTGTTGGGCGAGCCACTCGTCACGGATATTATGCTTAAAGGTCGCCAGGGCTTCAGCGTTCGGACAGTCGACTATTTGGTTCTTTTTAGCTAGGAACCGAGGCCAGAATTTCCTGGCTCACTCTCCGGGCTGTTGGGTAATGTGGCTCAAGTCATCGGCGTCCGGTGGTCGCATGTATGTGCCCTGGAAGTTGTCGATGAACGCATCCTCCAGGTTTTCCCAACTGCCAATGGAATTTGTCGGCAGGCTGTTTAGCCAGTGCCGGGCAGGTCCTTTGAGCTGAAGGGGAAGATATTTGATGGCATGCAGATCGTCCCCGTGGGGCATGTGAATGTGGAGGAGGAAATATTCGATCCATACTGCGGGGTCTGTTGTGCCATCGTATGATTCAATGTTTACGGGTTTGAACCTTTCTAGGAATTCATGATCCATTACTTCGTCAGTGAAGCAGACGGGGTGGGCAGCGCCTCTATGCCGGGCTATGTGGCTACGCAGTTCAAATGATTCTGGTTGGCTGTATTCGGCCCGGCCGGACTTGTTGATAGTGTATCCGGCATGATGATCATCGTCACGTGTTGGGGCGTGCCCCCGCGATCCGTAGATCGATCTTTGCTGGCCTGCCTTGTTTTCCAGTATAACTTTATGAAAATCCATTTACCATTTCTCTAGAAAGGTTTGCTCACCTTTGCAAAATCCCATTCTGGGGGCCGCTCTATGAGGCTCCTAGGTCTGTGTTTGAAGTATTCTTGACTAGTCTTTGCTTTGGTGAAACTAGGGGAGTGATGCAAGGTAGAATAAATAGCATATATTTTCCTACAATTCAGTACTTTGCATTATTTAATGGAAAATGTATAGTAGGCAAGCAATACTATAGTATGCTTTGTGCTGCAGACATGAGCCCCATACGCACCTCTCTCACCGGTGAAAGGAGTTATAACCTTGGAGCGATTGTTGCACACAGACTGGAGCATAACGCTAACAGTGGCTATTTCTATGGCGGAATATATGCCACATGCTTAGCAAGAGGGCTGGGTGTTTCACCTTTGCCCTATGATCCTATTTTACCCACACAGTATTTAGACTTTGATGCTTTAAAAAGTCATAAGATCCTCAAAGGAAAAAAAATCATAACTTCACTTACAATCTGTTGTTTAACCAAACATATATTGTGCACACATATTTGCCTGCGCCTGATCTTTTTGACTATCACAGCAAGGGAAGAAATTTTATTCTCGAGAGCGAGGCTCGAGCTCACAACACAACAGTGGAGGCAGCACGGCACACTGAGGCATCCGCACCAAGAGCGTCAGTGAGCTACCACTCTGCCATTACACAGGCTACTGACCAACAACCAAGTTAGGTCAAAAGCCTAAGCTTGGGGGAGTACATATTCCCACCGACATTACATTCATGTTCACACATTTTATTACAGTTGTCGGTGTCCACACTTTTTCATTGTATCATCCATGCTTAAATTATTTTTCTTGCTTTCTTCTTGTGTGTTTGAAAAACATTGAGAAAATCCCAAAAATATGTTTCTTGCTTCTTTTTGAATTTTCATCCTAGTTTAAATTATTGTAGTACTAAAAAGAAAACCCAAAAGGATTTCCTTGTTCTTCTTTTACTTGTTGGGAGCTTTCCCATGTAAATAGTTTTTCTTGTTTTTGCTTTTCCCTTTTTGTTTGTTTTCTTTCGAAAAACCAAAAACTCCAAAAATATTTCAATGTGTTTCTCTGAATTTCTTTTTCTTTTATCAAGTCATACCGAGGAGAAGACCACGATGAAAATGTCGAGTGGCTCTCATTTGCATTATTGTTGATCTAACAAAGAGCCCATATTACCTTGTCTTCTCCTCTTGAATAAAATGTTTGCAGATTCCAGCTTAGTCCACGGCATTCTTGCGCTATTATTATTTCAAATCGTTCGGTCGTGCAAGTGAAAGGCAATAATGACGATATTAGATGAACTGGCCATGGCAGAGAGAAACGGGTATGAACTCGGCTTGTTCTATTTTTGTAAATATGTTTAACCTAGTATACATGATTGAGCCTATTATGATCAAACATGTTTGCAATGACAATTAGAGAATATAGTTTCTCATGCCATGTATAAGTAGCTAGGAGTGAATAATGATTTATCTTGGATATCAACATTACGTTAAAATGATTATGATGTAGTATGATGATATGGTATCCTCCTCTGAATGTTCGAGTGGCTTGACTTGGCACATGTTCATGCATGTAGTTGAATCAAAACCAACATAGCCTCTATGATATTTATGTTCATGGTGTTCATATCCTACTCATGCTAGTATCCAATGTTACTTATGCATAATGCATGTTCATGACTGTTGTTGCTCTCTAGCTGGCCGCTTCTCCACCTATTTGCTAGCCTTCGCCTCTACTTAGTGGGAACTCTGCTTGTACATCAAAAACTTGAAACCCAAGTTATTCCAGATGAGTCCACCATACCTACCTATATGCGGTATTACTCTGCTGTCCTAAGTAAATTTGCATGTGCCAAATCTAAAAACTTCAAGTAAATATCCTTTTTGTGTCCTGGATCATCCATGGAACGACAAGAGGTAGTCGGTATCTTCCATGCTAAGCGGGTTATTCTCAGGTCGAGTGTTTATTCACTCGCCATCGCTTGAAAAAAGGGTGGTAATAGGGATGCCCAGTCCCAAACTGCAAAAAGAAAAGAGCTTACAAATAATTAAACAAAAACTCCCAATGGAGTCATAAACTTTACATTTCCGCTTGGGAATCGCTACTAGTGTTTTTAGCATGGGAGATATTGATAACTGATAGTCGTGAAGTAAATGATAAGGGTGCATGTCTCAAAATATCATTTACCTCTGTTTAAAAAAACTTGAGCTCTGGCACCTCTGCAAATCACTGCTTCCCTCTACGAAGGGAGTTTCTATTTACTTTTATGTTGTGCCATCACCTTCTCAAATAAGCGCCAGAACCTGAGAGCACTGCTGTCATGCTGATGCATTGTGTGTAGCTAATGTTGGGTGCATCATGACTGGATCTTTTCTACCATAAATTAAAATGTTTAGTCGTTGCTTGAACTTTGGGGGTGCTCTGCATTTGTGTTTTGCGGTATCAGAAAGGGCTAGCAAGATACCACTATTGTCATATTATATCATGGTTGTTTTGACAATGTGTTGCTATTTGAGATATCTTATTATTGCTCTCTAGTTGTTTATGTCATTGATATGAGTTAATATAATTTTTAAGAGTTATTTTCGACATGGTTAGTTATAATCCTTGCTGAAAACCTGGGTGCTGGTTAAGCTTATTTATGAAATAAGAGCAAAAGAGTTCGTAAAAGTTTTTCGTTTTCACTTTCAGTTTGTCAACTGAATTGCTTGAGGACAAGCAAAGGTTTAAACTTGGGGGAGTTGATACATCTCCAACATATCTAATTTTCCTAACACTTTTCCTCTCGTTTTGGGACTCTAATTTGCGTGATTTGAATGAAACTAACCTCCGACTGATGATTTTTTCAGCAGAAGTACCATGGTGTTGTTTTTGTGCAGAAATAGAAGTTCTCGGAATGGAACAAAACTTTGCGAGGATTTTTTATATCAATAAAGAGAATTTCTGGAGCCAAGAGGTACCTGAGGGGGGCACCTGGGTGGGCACAACCCACCAGGGCGCGCCTGCCCCCCCCCCCAAGTGCACCCAGGTGGGTGCTGCCCACTTGGTGGCTCCGCTGACCCTAAAACCGACGCTATGAAATCACATTATTCTAGAAAAAATCAGGGAGAAAGAATTATCACATTTCACGAGATGGAGCTGCCACCGTCTCTAGTTCTTCATCGAGAAGCCACACCTGGAGTCCGTTTGGGGCTCCGGAGAGGGGAATCTTCGATCTTCGTCATCACCAACACATCTCCATCGCCAATTTCATGATGCTCCCCACCGGGAGTGAGTAATTCCTTCGTAGGCTCGCTGGTCGGTGAGGAGTTGGATGAGATTCATCACGTAATCGAATTAGTTTTGTTAGGGCCTGATCCCTAGTATCCACTATGTTCTGAGATTGATGTTGCTATGACTTTGCCATGCTTAATGCTTGTCGCTTTTGGCCCGGGTGCCATGATTTCAGCTTTTAACCGTTTATGTTATCACCATTATATCCATGTTCTAGATCCGATCTTGCAAGTTATAGTCACCTACTACGTGTTATGATCCGGCAACCCCGGAGTGACAATAGTCGGGACCACTCCCGATGATGACCGTAGTTTGAGGAGTTCATGTATTCATCATGTGCTAATGCTTTGTTCTGGTTCTCTATTAAAAGGAGGTCTTAATATACCTTAGTTTCCAATAGGACCCCGCTGCCATGGGAGGGTAGGACAAAAGATGTCATGCAAGTTCTTTCCATAAGCACGTATGACTATTTACGGAATACATGCCTATATTATATTTATGAACTGGAGCTAGTGCCGTATCAACTTAGGATATAACTGTGTCATGATGAATTTCATCCAATGAGTCGCCGATCCAATGCCTACAAATTTATCTTATATTTTTCTTGCTAAGTTACTACTACTGCTACTGCTACAATATCACTGCTATCATTGTTACCGTGACTGTTGCTACTGCTACTATCATCAAAACTGTCATATTACTGTGCTACTAATCACTTTGTTGCGGATAAGTAATCTCTAGTTGTGGTTGAATTGACAACTCAGCTAATACCATCAAATATTCTTTGGCTCCCCTTATGTCGAATGTATAAATTTGGGTTGAATACTCTACCCTTGAACTGTTGCAATCCCCTATAATTGTGGGATATCAGTAAGGCACGACTCTCAGGCTCTGCCCGGCAGCGGCCCTTTTGTACAAGCTTTGCCAAAGTTGCATGTAACCCTTTGTATGAAACCAGGCGCAGACACTGAGCAACAGAGAAATAAACGAAGCGTTGGGGACCCTAAAGAAGATTGCATGCGTGCATAAGCATATCATGGGCATAACATGATCATGTAGATATGATCTCACGTAACTCTGTTTTCATCTGCAGTATGCTACAGGGATTCTTGCCGTGGACCCGGTCTCGAGGAAAAGAAGTGAAGACTAGCCTACATAGCGGTCCCCGGCAAGCCAAACAGATAAGTTCTTTCTCTTATCCATCAGTGTTCTGTAAAGAGAAACTTGTGCATATGAAATCTTCTCCACCTTCGAAACAAGTGCTCCCATCCCTTGACTCAAATGTTGCTTCGGTCAGGTGGTCGAAGTGGCCTTTGACAGAAAAGGTTTGGCAGGGGGCTGGTCCCTCTTTGTGTTTTTGTGCCCAGCAGTCCTAGCCCAGCAGCAACAAACTGAGGGTACAGGCAGGATAGCCTACCGGGGGAAAATTGCTTAATTGAATGTACAGAGGCATTTCACCTCTGCATGGATGTGATACATGCACAAGTACCCAGCAACGCTTCTCTTTTTCATTAATATGCTAATAAGCAAGTACAGATCTTACAGAACACAAACATGGGTAAAGAGGCTTACATAATTTAGACTAAACATTGGCCGACACCTACATGTTTTAGACTGAAAAAAGATAAGTGCCCCGTAATCCCTTTCTTCTCCCTCTCCTCCTAGGCACCATGATGGGAGGTGAAGAGGGCAAAGGGACTGCCTGAGAAGACGCCCGACATGATCCTGTTAGGACCTGCAGCACGCAGCCTGACAAGATCAGGAGTGGCGACGATGCGAAGGACGAGGACCGAGGGAGCAGCTCGGCGGTGCCCTGGCCAGCACCCCCAAGGCCAGCAAGAATCCCCAGCACAAGAACAGGCAGGGAGGGCTACCAGAGATCAACTGAAAGACGGCTGGAGGAGGCGAAGGAACCAAGAGAGCAACCCCCTCCCCGGCAACCGTCTCGAAGAGACCAGTGATGATGGTGCCGGAGAGGGAGGGGAAGAGCGGAATGACGAGGCAATGGGCCGGCAGTACAAGACGAAGTCGTAGGTGCCATCGTACTCTGACCTGACGCCCTGCCACCCACCTTCTTCGTCCTCCCTCATTTTTCCACATCACCACCGCTCCAGGGAGGTGCCGGACCCTCGACCCATCACCTTCCCCGGAAAGGCAGATGACGACTGCGACGTCCAAGGCGCACGTGTAGTGCTGCTCCCCACCTTGGTGGGAAGGAAGGCGCCACCATCTTCAGCACCAACCCCAGCTCCGCTAGAAGGAGCAGTGCGCAGATCGCCTATAATCTCAAGCACTGCACACCAGACAGGCACCGGAAGCCCCAGGATCCTAGTCGTCGCAATGGCAAGCCTCGGCAACTCACAGCGAGGGCTATTTCACCCCACCAGACGGTGGTCTTGGGCGGAGCAGGCACGCATTTCACCATTTTGTAGAAGCTTGACACCTGCCGCACTTCCGCGTCTCCTCGTCCCCCAGACCAGACTTACTCCCCGAGCGTCAACACAAGCATTCGGCTTCATCGACCCCAAGCTAGAGCCCAGGGCCTGGCACCAGTCCCTCCCTCTCAACATGGCAAAAAGAAGGGAGGGGTGGAGGGTGTCGGATTCTGGGCTCCGCAGACCCAAGAAAGGTTCAAACTCTAGGGCGTGTGCCATGGACGAGGAAGAAGATGGACACGACAGTTTACCCAGGTTCGGGCCACCTTGCGGTTTAAGAATCTACTCCTGCTTTGTGGTGGATTTGTCTCACGAGGGACTGAGGATGAACTAGTACATGGGAAGAACAACCTCGCGAGGTCTGCTCTGGTGTGGGTGTGAGTTGATGAGGTTTCAATGGCCTATACTCTAGTGGCCTTGGTCCTCTTCCCCCAAAACGTAGGCGAGAAAGGACCCCAAAGTGCCCAATTTCAACGGGGACAAGTAGTACATCTTATCCTGACAAAAGGTGGTCTTCTCTTGCAAAGCTTCTGGTCGTGACGCTGCGGTGGGCTCGGCGATGACATATGTCCTGCCGTCATGGTGGTCCTTGTCTCGTAGCATGGGAATGGAAACCTTTGGCTGATTCCTTGGGACCCCGCGCCTGTGCTTGCCTCCTTAGCACCAAAGAGGAAACCTGCTCGCCCGCTGGCACCCTCCTGGCCTTGGCCGTCATGGCTTGCCTCACCTCAACCTCATGAGGTGGGCACCTGCATAGAAATCTCTGCTCCTCAGGAGGCAGCCCGGGGAGGCCGCTTCCTCCAGAGGTCTTGATGTCGCTCACCTCGCGAGGCTTGGCCCCTCCTGAGGGTCTTGTCTTGAAGGTGTTGTAGATGGGCCGTACAAGTCCGTCGATGGAGCCACGCCATGGGCCGTAGGCAGGCAAGTCTGGGTACCATGGTTCCCAGAACGCAGACATAGGGGGAGAGGTGCGTGGATGAGCACTTTCGCTCCTTCCACCCCCTCTTTTATAAGCGGGCTAGGGCTGGGGGTCGATCCCCTGGAGGGTAACCACCATCCTTCTCCACCAATCCGAGAAGGTTGGGCCTCTACCTTGACGCTCTCTTGCACCAGGCGCCTCCGTTACCTACCCCACTCAATGCATGCAACATACGTGGCAAGGGATAATGACATGGTGGGAAGAGTGAATTGGCAGTTACTCTCCCGTGCGTTAAAGTCATTCACGGGCCATTACAAAGATGGCCCCACTACAATTGGCGTTATGCGACATGCAGGAAAACTGGAAACTAACTCAAGATCAGATTAATTGAGAAGCAAAGAAGATCTCAAGGGACGAACTACCGCAACCTCCTCGCTTGTGTACTTGACAGGGCCTACCCCGACAATGCTCGACAGCACGTTCTGGCCAGGCCCGTGGGCTCCTATCAGTGCAACAAACCCCAGGTATGTTTCCCAAACTATACACAGGCTCAAGAGCAAGGTTAGAACATCCAAGACAAGACCAAGCAGAAGAGATAGCTCTTCGAGAATTCGAAGGGCAGATCAAGAAGATCTAGTCCAGCTAAAGGAGCAAGATACCGCTAAGGAAAAACCTCCCTTGCCGGGTAGGCGAGCTTGGCGGGGTCGACGTTGCCCCGAAGACGAGCCTCAAGACTGTGTTGGCAAGCTTGCCGGGTATGCTGAGGGTGGTCTACCTCGCCAAGGCTCCACCACTCCACCTCACAACAACACAAGTCATTGATCAGTGTGGTGTCGATACCCCAAGTGGCGAAGTGGCTGTTATTTCGCATGTGGCAACCACTTCCGAAGAAAATCACCTCCAAATGACACCCATCCAGAGACGTGTCATGCAGACAAGCGAGAAAGTGGCTGAACAGCCCAGCAAGGCTTGTCGGGCTCTGCTACGATGTGACACTAAGCAATGCATTTAATGCACCTTGTCCGGTCTATAGAGTTAGGTATGATAGCACTGTTTGCTATCTAATCGGTGTGCAATGACTGATTTGCCATTGTGGTGACCCCTTTGATCTATAAAAGGAGGGTCGTGGTAACCTTAAAAAGGATTCGGATCCTTGTACTCTCGTACGCCCATAGCTGCTCCCGCCCCGAGGCAACCTTGCCGGGCTCGACCGCTGCGTCTCCACCACGGTCCCCTCATCAATCAACCAAAGCAGGAGTAGGGTTTTGCGCCTCACGGCAGCCCAAAGCTGAGTAAAACTACCCAAGTAATTGCTGTCGTGCTATTCTGCACCCTCCGCTCTTTGTGCAATGTTCCCTTCCCCCCTGCCGAACCACAAGGGGCCGATGGCCCCATATGTGGTTGTGTTTTCTCACGACAGGAAGTTTGACTAGCAAAGATTATAAACAAGCATCACATGTTGAATGATCCATGACAATATAACTTTTATGCAAATGTACATAAACATCATCAATTATGTTGTCTTCATTGTCCAACATCAACTATTTTATCAAGTGTGAAAATAATTACTGAGAGTTTACAATAACAAAACATGTCCAAGATAGTATATTTGCATGTGAAATTTCTCTTCCTTGACTATTCTTTCATGAATTGTTTTAGTGACCAATGCTATGATTATTAAATTCCAATAAATTTTATTTCCTATACCCCTATGTGAAGTTACTACTCCTCATGGGATAGACATATGAAATTTATTTTGCAATGCTGATATGCATAAAAATAAAAAGTAAAAGATACCATACTAAACTTTTTTATAGAAACTCTCAGGCATGGTTACACTAATAGCACGGGGACAAAAGAAACACTTGCAAAACTAATTCATACTAATACTTTGTCTAAACCATGAAATAACTAAGGATCAGACAAAATAGATGGTAATAATAAAAGTGATGGTGATACGATACCGGGGCACCTCCCCCAAGCTTAGAACTAGCCAAGGGTGGTGCCCATACCCAAATATTCAAGTCTCCTTCTTTGGTGATGATGGTGATGAAGCAACACACCTGTCATCTTTCCTCGAAGGCATAGGTTCTCCATCCAGAAAATAAGAGGTTGTCTCCAACATCCTGAAATCCAGAGCTATACTCATCCTTTTAAACTTGGTTGCATACTCATAGTTTTGGTTCTGCAGGTCATAAACTTGTTCTTGGAGATCCTCAATCTTGATGTTGAGACAATCAATAGCCTCCCAGATCTTGTCGCTATCCCACTTCTACTCATGAATGAAATCCCTAATCATAGAGTGGTTAGCATCAAGCCCACACTCCACTATCTTCTGGCACTTGAAGAGTTCTTGCTCCACGTACTTGAGAACGGCCTTCTCATCTCCGTCCTTCCTGGGCCCTTCGAGATCATTGATGCGAAGCACCCCATCCAGGTGCTCCATAGTTTGGGGATGCCTCATGACCCCACAAAGATTGGGGTTGATGACCTTCTCAAAGAACTGATCCTTGGAGGTGCATGTCGGCGTCATAACAATCTAAATCTCGAGAACCCTCGAAGACAAGAGCTCAAAGAAAAACATGAGGAAAACTAGCGATATGGAGGTCAGGACATCATGTAGATTTTATAGGAATTTTTACCTTGCAAAACAAGAAGACGGGAGGAAAATAGAGTTGGCACGGTGTACAAGGCTCCTAGAAGGCCAAGTGGCGCGATAGGGGGTAGTCTGCAGTCGGGACAGTGTACGAGGCTCCCACATTCCCAGGTAGTGCGGCCAGGGAGTAGGCCATGCCCCTGCCCTCATGGGTCTCTCAGGTACCGCCTCGGCTATTTCTTTCTTCCTAACATTATTATTTATTCCAAAACTATCAAAAATAATTTTTATGGAATTCTTGGAGTCAGTAACTTACCGTATCACATACGTACAATACAAAAAGGGACACTTCCCTGGCATTATGGCCCGAACGAAAACTTTTTCTATCATGCATGTGAGACTTCCATGACGATAATTCTGACAAAAACACATATCATCATAGATGCGGTGTCATACGTATCCAACGTATCTATAATTTTTTATTGTTCCATGCTATTATGTTATCTGTTTGGATGTTTTATATGCATTAATATGCTATTTTATATTATTTTTGGGACTAACCTACTAACCTAGAGCCCAGTGCCAGTTTCTGTGTTTCCTTGTTTTTTAGTTTATAGAAAAGGAATATGAAACGGAGTCTAAATGGAACAAAACTTTCGCGGTGATTTTTCTTGGACCAGAAGACACCCAGAAGACTTAGGGAGGGCGTCAGAAGACTCACGAGTAGCCCACAAGCCCTCAGGGCGTGCCTAGGGGGGGCGCCCCTGGCTTGTGGACTCCTCGGGAGTCCCCCAACCCTAATCTTTGCACTATAAATTCCAAAATATTCCCCAAACGTCCAAAGCATCCACCAAAATACTTTTCCTCCGCCGCAAACCTCTGCTCCCTTGAAATCCCATCTTGGGGCCTTTTTTGGCACCTTGACGGAGGGGGATTCAATCGCGGAGGGCCTCTACATCAACCTTTCTACCCTTCCGATGAAGTGTGAGTAGTTTACCACAGACCTATGGGTTCATAGCTAGTAGCTAGATGGCTTCTTTTCTCTCTTTGATCTTCAATACAATGTTCTCCTCGATGTTCTTGGAGTTCTATCCAATGTAATATTCTTTTGCGGTGTGTTTGTGAAGATTCAATGAAGTGTGGATTTATGATCAGGTTATCTATGAATATGATTTGAATCTTCTCTGAAATCTCTTATGCATAATTAAGATATCTTTGTATTTCTCTTTGAATTATCGGTTTGGTTTGGCCAACTATATTGTTTTTTCTGTCAATGGGCGAGAAGCTTAGTTTTTGGTTCAATCTTTGCGGTGTCCTCACCCAGTAACATAGTAGGGGTAGCGAGGCACATAGTGTATTATTACCATCAAGGATAAAAAGATGGGGTTTTCATTATATTGCTTGAGTTTATCCCTCTACATCATGTCATCTTAATTAAGGTGTTACTCCGTTCTTATGAACTTAATACTCTAGATGCATGCTGGATAGTGGTCGATGTGTGGAGTAATAGTAGTAGATGCAGGAAGGAGTCGGTCTACTTGTCATGGACGAGATGCCTATATTCATGATCACTGCCTCATATATCACCATAACTATTTGCTTTTCTATCAATTGGTCGACAGCAATTTGTTTACGCACCATATGTTTTCTTCCAGGAGAGATGCCTCTACTGAAATCTATGGCCCCTGGGTCTATTTTACATCATATATTTTCAGATCTATAAACCAAAAAACCCAAAACTACCTTGCTGCAATTTATTTACATTTACTTTAGTTTCCTCTTTATTTATCTTTTATACCTATCTCTACTAGATCTCACTCTTATTCGTGTCCGTGAAGGGATTGACAATCCCTTTTTCGCGTTGTGTGCAAGTGTTTGTTAGTTTGTGCAGGTGCATATATTGGGGACTTTCTTGTGCCTCATACTGGATTGATACCTTGGTTCTTAACTGAGGGGAATACTTATATCTATTTTGCTATATCACCCTTTCCTCTTCAAGGGAAAAATCAACGCAAGCTCAAGAAGTAGCAGGAAGAATTTCGGGCGCCATTGACGGGGAGGTTCTACACCAATCCTACCAAGTACCCGTCATAAACTCTCATATGTTGCACTTACATTATTTTCCATTTGCCTCTTGTTTTCCACTCCCCCACTTCTAAAACATTTTCACAAAAACACAAAAATATTTTCCTTTTTATTCGCCTTCTTTCCCTTTGTCTTTTCATTTGCCTTTATCTCTTACTTGGGTTGTTGCTCATTCGCTTGGTATAATTGTGTTTTTATTGAAAATTAGGAAGCAAAAAAGTTTACATATCCTCATCCAGTTGATAATATTTTTAAAGGATCCAATTATGATGAACCAATTGCTAGTGGGTTGAGTGCACTAGATTATCTTTATGAAGTTTTGCTTGAAATTCATGAATCCAAAAATTATGATGAAATTTATAAAGTGATTCATGATAGCACCTTGAATGAAAAGCATGATTGCAATGATGTTATTATAAATTCTATTAATGTCAATTGTGCTAATAATATGCAAAACCCCTAGCTTGGGGATGCTAGTTTTGCTATGTCCAGTACTTATTGCAATTATCATGACTGGGGTAATAATGCTTCTGATGATCTTGACAATTTATTTAAGCCTCATGATGAATATGTTCACAATAATATTGAAAGTGGGTTTGGAAGAGTGTCAAATCTAGGTAATAATGATCCCACTACATTATATATTTATCAATCTTATGAAATTTTTGATAAAACTGGGCTTTCAGAAGTAATGACATTATTTTATGTTAATCCCACTATTTTGAAAAAGTGTCAACTCTGCATGCATGTGGATCATGAAGAGAATAATTTATGTGATAGCATATATTTTTGAATTTGATTATGTTCCTACATCTAATTATTATGAGAGAGGAAAATATGGTTGTAGAAATTTTCATGTTACTAATTTACCTCTCGTTATGTTGAGATTGCTATTGTTTCTTTCTTCTTCTTTGCATATGCAACTTTTTGCTTGTCTTGATAATTTGTTTGCTTATATCATGAGAGGAAGTATGTTAGATTTAAACTTGTTTTTCACTTGCTACATGATGCTCTCTTCGTGTTTCAATTGCTATCTTTCTTGTGAGTAGCATTGAAATTATCAACACCTAGCTAAAACGTTTCAAAGAAAAGCATTGTTGGGAGACAAACCAATATTTTTATTTTCTGTTTTTATGAGAATACACATTATTAGCTCTGTAGTAATTGTGTTTTGGTGTTTTAATTAGTGTTTGAGCCAAGTAAGACCTTTGGGATACTTTGTTATATCGTTGATTTGATCTTACTGAAAAACAGAAACTTTCGTGCTCATTGCTTGAATTGTTAAAAAACAGTGAAGCATGATAAAATTCTGCATTGTTTTACACAAGATGTATATATGAATTGCCTCTATTTTCCTAATTTTCATAATTTTTGGAGTTACAGAAGTTGACAAAGTTTACAAATTGTTCTTTTTTTGACAGATTCTGTTTTCTGTGTGTTGTTTGCTTATTTTGATGAATCTATGGGTAGTATTCGGGGGTATGAACCATGGAGAAGATGGAATATAATAGATATTACACTAATATCAATTTATAATGAGTTCACAACAGTACCTAAGGTGGTGATTTATTTTATTATACTAATGGATCTCACGAGTTTTTTGTTGAGTTTTGTGTGTAAAGTTTTCAAGTTTTGGGCAAAGATTTGATGGACTATGGAATAAGGAGTGGAAAGAGCCTAATCTTATGGATGCCCAAGGCACCCGAAGGTAATATTCAAGGACAACAAAGCATATAAACTTGGGGATGCCCGGGATGGCATCCCCTCTTTTGTCTTCAATCCATCTATAAATTTACTCGAGGCTATATTTTTATTCACCACATGATATTGTGTTTTGCTTGGAGCGTCTTTTATGATATGAGTCTTTGCTTTTTATTTTGGCACAATAATCCTTGCTGTACACACCTTTTGAGACAGACATGCTTTAATCGTGAATTTACTAGAATACTCTATGTGCTTCATTTATATCTTTTGAGCTAGGCAGTTTGCTCTAGTGCTTCACTTACATTTTTTAGAGCATGGCGGTGGCTTTATTTTAAAGAAATTTATGAACATATGGTGAACTGTTATATGATGAAGTCAGAGAATGATTTATTCTTTGATTGTCTTCCTTATGAGTGGTGGTCGGGACGAGTGATGGCCTTTTCTACCAATATATGCCCCTAGGAGCATGTGTGTAGTACTTTGTTTCAATGGCTAATAATTTTTGGCAATAAGTATGTGAGTTTTTTATGACTAATGTTGAGTCCATGGATTATACGCACTCTCACCCTTCCACCATTGCTAGCCTCTCTAGTACCGCACAACTTTCACCGGTGCATTAATCCCGCCATATACCTTCCTCAAAACAGCCACCATACCTACCTATTATAGCATTTCCATAGCCATTCCGAGATATATTGCCATGCAACTTCCACCGTTCCATTTTATTAGGACACATACCATCATTGTCATATTGTTCTCATATGCATGAGGCATTCATATAGAGTCATAGTTTTTTTTAGTATCGAGTTGTAATTCTTGAGTTGTAAGTAAATAAAAGTGTGACGATCATCATTATTATTGCATGGTCCCATGTGAGGAAAGGATGATGGAAGCTATGATTCCCTCAGAAGTTGGGATGAGTCTTCGGACTTTATTAAAAATAAAAGAGGCCAATGAAGCCAAAAAAAAGAGAGGCCAAAGAATCCCAAAGAAAAATACTAAGAAAACAGAGAACGAACAATTTTACTATCCTTTTTCCACATTTTTGCTTCAAAATAGCAGCATTTCTTCATGATAGAGGGTTTCCAATTTTGTCAGTTTCACATACTAGTGGGAATTTGCAGTATAGAACTTGGCTTGTATATTCCAATGATGGGCTTCCTCAAATTGCCCTAGGTCTTCATGAGCAAGCAAGTTGGATGCACACCCACTTAGTTTCTTTTTGAGCTTTCATACACTTGTAGCTCTGGTGCATATGTTGCATGGCAATCCCTACTCACTCGGATCGATATCAATTGATGGGCATCTCCATAACCCATTAATTTTCCAAGTTGATGTGAGTCTTTCTCCTTCTTTTTGTCCTCTCCACAACAACCATATTCTGTTCAACCTATAGTGCTATTCCATGGCTCATGCTAATTTATTGCGTGAAAGTTGAAAAAGTTAGAGAACACAAAAAGTATGAAACAATTGCTTGGCTTGTCATCAGGGTTGTGTAGGATAATACTTTGTGTGATGAAGATGAAGCATAGCCAGACTATATGATTTTGTAGGGATAAGTTTCTTTTTCCATGTTATTTTGAGAAGACATGATTTCTTTATTATTATGCTTGAAGTATTATTGTTTTTATGTCAATATTAAACTTTGTTTTGAATCTTATGGATCTGAATATTCATGCCACAATAAAGAAGATTACATGGATAAATATGTTAGGTAGCATTCCACATCAAAAAAATCTATTTTTATCATTTACCTACTCGAGGACGAGCAGGAATTAAGCTTGGGGATGCTCGACACATCTCCAACGTTTCTATATTTTTATTGTTCCATGTTGTTATATTATCTCTTTTGGATGTTTTATATGCATTAATATGCTATTTTATATTATTTTTGGGACTAACCTATTAACCTAATGTCCAGTGCCAGTTTCTAGTTTTTTCCCCTTGTTTTTGAGTTTTACAGAAAAGGACTATCAAACGAAGTCCAAATGGAATACAACTTTTGTGATGGTTTTTCTTGGACAAGAAGACACCTAGAAGACTTGGGGAGGGGTTCAGAAGACTCATGAGGAAACTACAATCCCTCAGGGAGCGCCCTAGGGTGGGCCCCGCTAGCTTGTAGACCCCTCAGGAGTCCCCCAAACCTAATCTTTGCACTATAAATTCCAAATATTACCCAAAAATCAGAAGCGTCCACCAATATACTTTTCTGCCGCCGCAAGCCTTTGTTTCCATGAGATCCCATCTTGGGGCCTTTTCCGGCACCCTACCAGACGGGGATTCGATCACAGAGGGCCTCTACATCAACCTTGCTGCACTTTTGATGAAGCGTGAGCAGCTCGATGGTTTCTTCTATCTCTTTGATCTTCAATACAATGTTCTCCTCGATGTTCTAGGAGTTCTATCGGATGTAATATTCTATTGCGGTGTGTTTGTCGAGATCTGATGAATTGTGGATTTATGATCAGATTATCTATGAATATTATTTGAGTCTTCTCCAAACTCTTTCATGCATGATTACGATATCTTTGTATTTCTCTTCGAATTATCGGTTTGGTTTGACCAACTAGATTGGTTTTTCTTGCAATGGAAAGGTGCTTAGTTCTGGGTTCAATCTTGCGGTGTCCTCACGAAGTGACATAGTAGGGGTAGCGAGGCACGTATTGTATTGTTTCCATCATATTGCTTGAGTTTATCCCTCTACATCATGCCATCTTACTTAAGGCATTACTCCGTTCTTATGAACTTAATACACTAGATGCATCTTGGATTGCGGTCGATGTGTGGAGTAATAGTAGTAGATGTAGGCAGGAGTCAGTCTACTTGTCACGGACGTGATGCCTATATTCATGATCATCGCCTTAGATATTTTCATAACTATGCGCTTTTCTATCAATTGCACGACAGTAATTTGTTTACCCATCATATGTTTTCTTTCAAGAGAGAAGCCTATGGTGAAACCTATGGCCCCCAAAAATACCCAAAATACCCTGCTACAATTTATTTATATTTACTTTAGTTTGGTCCTTTATTTATCTTTTAACCTATCTCTATTAGATCTCACTATTCTTCGTGACCGTGAATGTATTGACAACCCCTTGCTCGCGTTGTGTGAAAGTGTTTGTTAGTTTGTGTAGGTGCATATATTAGGGACTTCCTTGTGCGTCCTACTGAATTGATACCTTAGTTCTTAACCGAGGGAAATACTTATCTCTACTCTGCTGCATCACCATTTCCTTTTCAAGGGAAAAATCAATGCAAGCTCAAGAAGTAGCACGGCGGGGTCCTACTTCTATGGAAAAAAATTGGCGTTTCATCGTAGGTGGGCTAGAGGTGCACTTGCATGACATACTTTGCCACGTCCATGACGTAGAAAATTATGGTAGAATTGTGGGCGAGAAATCTTTTGTGGATTTTCTGGTTACGATGAGCAATCGGTGGGTGGTCGGGCCCGAGCGATGCAGTGTGGTTTGTGTGTTCCTCTCGTATGTGTGTGTGTGTGTGTGTGTGGCATTTTCTTACTGAACCTGAGCGAGGAGTTCACTAACTAAACCCGATCAATTGATCCCTCGCACTACGTACTGAACCCGCGTGATCCCTCACACTACTACTGAACCCGACAGATCAAGCTCGCTGCTTACTGAACCCGAGCAATCCCTTTGCCGTTTACTGAACCCAAGCGATCCATTCCATGCTTACTGAAGCCGATCGTTCCCTTCCCATCTTACTGAACCTGATCGAAACTTGTCGTGGAATTGTCACGGCAGATGTCCTTAGTGTCAGGACTTAGTCGTGATGCCAACGCATCTATGCAGTAGCTTGAGAGGGTTTGGGCAGAATCGAGAGACGCAACACAAGACAAGGATTTAGACAACTTCGGGCCCCGGGAAACATCATCCGGTAATAACCCTACATGTTGTTTGTGGCTAGGTCTCATTATGCTCATGAGGGAGACGCTGCATAACCGGCTCTCCTCTAGTTGGGTCTAGCCGTAGAGATTGTTTCTTGCCTGTCCCTCTTAGGGTGCCCTGCCCCTCCATATATAAGTTGAAGGGGCGGGTTACATGTAGAGTCCATCTCGGACTAAGACTTAAACTATTCTTACTTCTCATCACAGGCCTCTCTCCATGGGCTTCTTAACATCTTGGGCTTCTTACAATATGGCTTACAATCTGAGTTACGGTCTGGCTTACGATCTGACTTACCATCTGGCATACCGTCCGGCTTAAAATCTGACTTACCATCTAGCTTACCATCTAGCTTAACATCTGCCGGCTTAACTGTCCGGCTTGCATGACTGTGTCTGCCGGGTTACATGACTGTCTGCCGGGTTACATGACTGTGTCTGCCGACTTACAATGCTTAACTGTTCCCGCCAGCTTAACCTGCTTAACTGTTCCCGCCGGCTTATAGTCTGCCGGATCACTAATGAAACATCCAATCCCAGCCGGGTCCTATCTCCGGCCGGGTCATACCGCGGGGTATATCCCCGACATTAGCCCCCAGTTTAATGTGGATTCATCCATGTTAAATTGATCCTGTAAAACAAACACAAGAACAATTTTGACAGATTATGCTCCGTGTTAAAAGCTCTTGTAAGCCAGCACCTGATCATCCTTAGTTCCTTGGTATTTCCTTCTTTTGAGAAAATCCGGGTCAATAGACCAGCTTCATAATCAAAAACATTGGTCATGAAATACTCATGAGATTTTCAGACAGCTTGAAGATGTAGAAATCCATTATATTCATATCACTTGTAGCCCCCAAGTGCCGGGTCATTATGAAATAATGAGCAGGGACTTTGTAAATATGATCATGTAAACTTGAGCAGCAACGTGTAGCCCTCAAGGACCGGCTCAGTAAGATAATACTGAGCTAGGACTTTGTATAAAATTCATTGATGATATCATAATATGATGTAATCTCCACCATGGGGCGTGAACCCACGTCCATAATGTTAAGAGCTTTGTACTCTACCAACTGAGTAGTGGATCTTTCAATATAATGGGTTGAAGCTTGTGTACCTTGAATTTTTGACAGGAGCAACTGGTAGCCCCCAAGGGCCGGCTCATTACAATGAGATGAGTCGGGTCTTCAATAAGGCTAATAAAAATGACTTTGCATTAGCCCCCAAGTGTCATGGTGCATGCTTGCAGCGACATGAGACTTGCATATTTGATGTAATCTCAACTTGAATAATGTAGCCCCCAAGTGTCGGGTCGTAAGCCTGCAGCAACTCGGGACTGTTCCCTCCATTGTAAAATAAATCATATCCATTGATAAAATAATAGCCATTGCGCTGAAGCAACTTTGAAGACCTCCATCATAATACTGGCTAATGATAACCATAATAAAAATCCAGCCATGTTGGCTATTAAAGAATTGAATAATATAATCCGGTTTAGAAAACCTATTCCAGTGATATTGAGTTGTACTGCCAGTTTAGGATACCTGTGCAGTAAAGGTGATAACCCAATCCTTAGAAGCCACTCACTTCCAAATGTATGATGTTTGTCGTATGTTGGCGACTTACCGTCCAAAACCAAGCGGATTAAATATAAACCACACTTATACTTAGTTCTGAACAAAAAAGTCTCAAGACAAAATCAAAGATTGTTTTCAAAAAAACATAAGCCAAATAGAAAGAAAAATCAAGGCTTCTGATTCGAATATGATCAGTAAACCGTTCCAAAGGGGTTAAGATAGGATTCGAATACGATCATGTAGCCCCCAGTGGCTTTGGTGTTGCGTTGATCAAGAGGGTACCGACAGCTATGTTCTCTTTAGTTCGAATATGACCTATATTTGAACAGGAAGCCCCCAAGTGATCATATAAGTTTTGGCATTGCGCCGATCAAGAGGGTACCAACAGCTATGCTCGATGAGCAGGAAGCCCCCAAGTGACCATAATAAGATAAGTCGTAAGGTAGGATACCCATATTTGAACCGCACTCATGGCAGCAAGTTCTCTATGGCAACCTTTAATTTTTCTGAGAACTCGAACTTGCAAGAGATTATTTCTTTTTGAACCGTAACATTAAACCGGATTTGAAAGCTTCAAAACTTTGTGGGAGACAGATAGCCCTTGAGACGGATTGTGAACCGGATATTGAGAGCTTCAAAGCTTTGTAGTAAATAAGTCTCCCTTCAACTGGATTTTGAACCCCCAGTCAAAAAAAACTGGATTTTGAACCAAAATCCTCATTTTGTGCCGGAAAGTCTTTTGACGGCCTTTAAATTTTCACCAATATGGCGGTAGCCTCCGGGACCGGGTTATCTTCCCTCCAATGACCCGGAGCCCTTAAACTCATTGAAACTGGACAATTCCGCCGAGTCATGTCATCGTAGCCCCCGAGTCTTAAGACGACTCGAGGAGTTGTCTTCAGATTCTCCATATTTGACAGTGATATAAACCGGCATATAGTTGAACAGCAGATTGCTGAAATATGTTGAATCCCGACGGGTTATAAATGATCCCGTATAAGCCATGTCAGCAATTCGGCCAATGGTTCCTTCCAACTGGCTGTTAGAAGTTAACCAAACTGTAGTGGTGGCGACTTGTGCGCATGTCCATTGAGCCATCCAGCGCAGATGGCGGCTGATGATAATTGGCCTCCAATTTGTTGGAAGAAAAACCGGGCTACCCAAGCAGTGGCTTGCTCATACACAATAAACAGCTCATGCAGACAGGTGCGGCCGGGTGTGCTGATGTAGACCAGACCGCAAGGGCGGCAGCGTAAGCACTTCCGTTGAGCATGGCAGCACGGATAAATGCTAGTGCAAAATGACGATGCTATGCACTCCATATCCGTGATATAACTCCATTTCGGTGGTGAATAATTGTCCTGATGTATTTGGATGACAGATGATCTTGTCATCTCTGCCATGATCATGGAACAAAAAATATTAAAGGGAAAATAATTGTTCTCGGAGGAATTTTATGGTACGTTGAAAAAATAACTAAGGTGGATAGCACCTGATATTTTCCTGGGACGTCAAGCCAGTCATATACGTCATCGGGAGCCACTGCTATTTGGCCTCCCAACGCGTATCTCCTCGTACGTTTGCTCCGAACCATCAAGCGGTACTCCTTTGGATGTACTCCATTAATCTGGTGCCCCATTGGGCAGTTGCTTGGTGGTCAGATGGTTGTCTCCCTTTGGATGTTTGTACGTGGATCAGATTGGCTTTGTGATAATTGTGTCCTTTTTATTTTTGGTGATAAGCCTTCTTGGAAACCACAACAACGTTGCTGGTCCTTGGCACTACCTCTACTCTTTTTTACTTCAGGTTTGAAGAGTCCAGCGGACCTCTCTGTTCTCTCCTTCAGTGCGGCCTGTTGAGATGGCGTTTGGAGAACGGACGGCCACTACGATTCTTCCAATGAAAAGATGTGGACGCTGGCGAAGATGTCTTGCAAATAGGCTGGATGGTTTTTAGTGCATGTGTGCAGAAGGTGACTTGCAAATTGAGAGCAGTGACATAGCGGACGTTTGCGTCCATCTCAGTAAATTGCATAAGAGCCGATCACCGCTGCTTGCGTACGGGTTTGAATCAGTCATAGGAAACCTGTCTGTCTTGGCAACTTACGGCGGCTCATCATCAGAGGCATAAAGTGGCTGGGCGGTATTGAAGCGAGGCGGTCGCACAGGAGCACGTGATAACACGGGTGGCTCATTACAGGCGCGCGGTCACACAGGAGCACGTGGAAAAACTTGACGCCGGGGGCGCACCAGGGCGGCCGAACCCGATGTTGCTGCTTGCGGGTAGTGGCAGAAGCGTAACCCAACGGAGGCTCAAGATGAAGGCAGCGTGCGTTCGATGTATTGTTGTTAGTCTTCAAACGAGCCATGGCAGAACACAAAAACGCCGGCGACTCAGAAGTGGAAGCAGGCAACGACGGCGGCCCACCGGGGCAATGCGGGGCGACTCGGCCGTGTGAGGAGGCGTCTGAAGCGTGTTGACTCGGGAAGGAACAACTCGAAGCTTGTTCCGGTGGTTTGGCATAAACAGGGCAGAGCTGGCGATTTGAGCGGCTCGGTAGGCCAGGTAACGCCACATCGGCGGGTCAGAGCTAGCGCGGGACGTGGCTGTGGAATTAGGCAGTCTGGAAGAGGCAACTTGCATGCGGAGGGGGCCGGCATTTTAACGTGAACCATGGCCAACAGCAGTGGGTCACACACGGGAGGAGTCACCTGGCCGATCCATCCACGACAGCCGGCCGGCTTATAGAGAGAGACAGCAGACCCGGCAGCTCGAAGGTGTCCGCGAGGTTGAGCTACGGCGGGTCGACCACGACGGGTCAAGGCCCGGACGACGGTGGTTCAGCGGCAGCGATTTGAGCCAAGCGGGTCAGCAGAGGCGAGGCCTCGTAGTGGAAGCGCGCCGGTGAGGCACAGCCATGGCGGAAGTGGCTTGTTGCCGAGGCGAGCGTAGGCGGCTCGCGGCAACAGCGGCAGGCGACTTGAGGACGGAGTCCCGTGACTTAGCACGGGGCAGTTCAGCACGAGGCGGGCGACTTGAAGCTCTGATGTAGGCGACTCAGACTTGCGGCGAGTTGGAGGTGGCAGTTCGAAGGCGCCGGTTTCAAGCAGCGAGGTCGGGTCGTAGATGCAGCCGTGTAAGCGAAGTAAGAGTGCTCCGGCGGTTCAAAGGGGTGGCTCCCCGACGGCCGTGACCGGTTTAAGACAGCGGAGGCGGTTTAAGCACGACTGCAGCCAGCAGCGACGGCGGCTTTGGTGGTTGGCGGCAGAAGAAGCGAACCAGCGAGGCAACTCACAAGTGAGGCCACGGATGCCGTCGCCCCAGGTTAATCAGGCGGAGCAAGTAAGCAAAGCGGCGGTTCACCAGCGAGACGGAAATCTGACGCAAGGAGGCGGTTTGAGTGGGTGCTGTTGGTAGCGGCCAGACGAGACGCCGGCGGCATGGCGGAACACCTTTCGGGCACAACAGCTCGAGGATTGGCCCGGAGGCAAAGGGGCCGCGGCGCATGAGGCAGCCTTGCGGTGCTTGGCGACTTAGTCAGGTCAGGGTTGACTTGGAAGTGACTCGTGGCCCGTTCCGATAATGAGACGGAGATGGCGTTAGCTATGGCCGGGCTAGTCCAAAGCCGGCTTGCAAAGTCAGTAAGGCCCAGACACAACGACTTGGTGGTGGATCAACATATTTAAACAAGGTCACGAAGGCGGAGGCGCGCCAGCGGCGGATCCTTGACGGTCGACGCGGCAGAGGCGTGCCGACGGCTCCGGATAGAAATAGCAAACATCTCGAATCCTGGGCAGAGGCGAGGCATGGATTGTGGAGGAGTCCGGGTCGCTGCCCTCTTTGTTTTCGGGTCATGGCCCATGGATCGATCTGGCGCATAGCCCGACTGGTTAATGCCTGTTGATCTTGGCGATGTGTGTGTAGCAGCAGTAAAATTTAACCTCTTCTCAGATCCGGTTCACAAAAGGCGGCGGTTTGCGACGTAGCCCTAATTTTTTGCTTACCCTTTAACCTCACTGATCATAAGTCTGGTCCAATAAACTTGAGGCTAATGCATATTCTTTCAAATCGGCTCATCTTCGTCCGGAAAATTGTGACCTCTCGATCCCTATGAGAGATCCGTCCAAGAACTCAACACCACCATGCGCGAGCCCCACGGTGGACGCCAACTATCGTGGAATTGTCACGGCAGATGTCCTTAGTGTCAGGACTTAGTCGTGATGCCAACGCATCAATGCGGTAGCTTGAGAGGAGTTGGGCAGAATCGAGAGACGCAACACAAGACAAGGATTTAGACAGCTTCGGGCCCCGGGAAACAACATCCGATAATAACCCTACATGTTGTTTGTTGCTTGGTCTCATTATGCTCATGAGGGAGATGCCACACAACCGGCTCTCCTCTAGTTGGGTCTAGACCTAGAGATTGTTTCTTGCCTATCCCTCTTGGGGTGCCCTGCCCCTCCTTATATAAGTTGAAGGGGCGAGTTACATGTAGAGTCTATCTCGGACTAAGACTTAAACTATTCTAACTTCTCATCACGGGCCTCTCTCCATGGGTTTCTTAACATCTTGGGCTTCTTACAATCTGGCTCACAATCTGACTTACGGTCTAGCTTACGATCTGACTTACCATCTGGCTTACCGTCCGGCTTAACATCTAGCTTACCATCTAGCTTACCATCTGGCTTACCGTCTGGCTTAACATCTGCTGGCTTAACTGTCCGGCTTACATGACTGTGTCTGCCGGGTTACATGACTATGTCTGCCGGGTTACATGACTGTGTCTGCCGGGTTACATGACTATGTCTGCCGGGTTACATGACTGTGTCTGCCGGCTTACAATGCTCAACTGTTCCCGCCAGCTTAACCTGCTTAAATGTTCCCGTCGGCTTATAGTCTGTGGGATCACTAATGAAACATCCAATCCCAGCCGGGTCATATCTCCGGTCGGGTCATACCGTGGGGTATATCCCCGACAAAACTCGTGCGCGTATGTTGATGGCCCGATTGATCGATGCATTGCATTGACCCCTGCGCGAGATGTGAGTTGACCTATCTAGCTATTGGTTCATTTCCTCTAGATAAATAGTGCATGTTGCTGCCGGGCACGCGCTACATAGATCTAGTCGAGTCTTGCATCGGTCGAGCCCCTTAAAGGAGATGTGATGAGTTGACCTACTCGGTTGATTGGTTGTGGTTGAACAGTTCCTGTTCCTGCCGCGACTCCTACGCCCCCTCCATAGTGGGTTGGGGTTGGATGAATAGGACCCCGTGGTAGTAGACAGTTGGCACTGGAAGAACATGACCCATAGGATGCCATTTTGCGGTATGCCACACCCTAGCCGGTTAGGGTGGATGAACAAGACCACGTGGAGGTCGTAGGCAGTTGGCGGGGGATGAACAGTAGCCCTTGGAGGCTAGAGAAAGTTGACGGTGGATGAACAGTTGCTCGTTTCCTTCGTGTTGCGGTACATCACACTAGCCAATGAAAAAACCCGTTTCGACCATAGGTGGTTGAACAGAACCCTATTTTGCGGTATGCGAAACCCCTCCCAATGAATAGGACTCCATTTAAACCTAGGCGGTTGAACATAACACCGTTTTGTCTGTTTTGCGGCATGCCACACCCCCACCCCGTGGGGGTCGATGAATAGGACCCCATTTTGTTTGTTCCATCCAAGCGGTTGGCTCCCTATGAATAGGACGCATTCCAAGCTAGCCGATATGACTGGCTCCCTATGAACACGACGTTGTTTCCGCCCTTTCAACCTAGTTGTTTGGCTGCTAATGATTAGGACGACATTGCTGCATACCCCTACCATCCAATGCAGCCAGCTGTTGCCTTTGCCAAGTTGCCTCTCGATGTACATGGGCCCCGTCCGTATGCACGTGTACACGTTCGAGACCCCGCACATATGTACGTACAGGGCCACCATGGTTGTACATATGTGTACACGATTTAGACAAGACTGCGTGACATGCTACATTGGGGGCTCTACTACGACACATGATGCACCTTACTCAGCCATAGTTCACCATTACAACTGGACAGATAACCCTATGTATGCTTCGACCTCATGAGTCCTAGCTGCTAGGGGGAATCATTTTTTTGTGCACCATAAGGAGGCACTTCCTTGCATGCGAAGATGTAGTTGGTGGGTCCCAGCTGTCAGGGGGACAAATCATTTTTTTACATGTAATAAGGAGGCACTCCTTGCGTGGGAGGATGTAGCTGGTGGGTCCCAGCTGTCAGGGGGAGGAATCATTTTTTTCGCATTATAAGGAGGCACTTCATGCATGTGAAGATGTAGATGGTGGTTCCCAGCTGTTAGGGGGAGGAATCAATTTTTGCGTGTAATAAGGAGGCACTTGCTTTTGTGCGACCATGGACCTCGTGGGTCCCAGCTACCAGCCTCTCCTCGTAGATCGCTCTTCTGAGGGTTGTGTTCGCAGACCATGTTGACCACGCCGTGCTGAGAGCACCAAGGTGGTGGAAGACGACGAGGCCTAGGAAGGGAGCGACCCAGAGCCGGGAAAGATGTGGCAGTGGAATTCCACGCGGAGGGAAGTACTAGGGTTGACAAACTGTGATAGACCGGTTTTTGCCTTCTTTCTTTTTCCGTACTTCATTTGCTTCTGCTTTGAATTTGGGGTTTTTTGAATCAATTCATATGGACTTAAACACTTGGGCATGTATTTGAGTTTCACCCAAGTGACCCATCCATCTCTAACTCATCATTCTTTCTCTAAAAAATCCCAAAATGACCCAAGGAATATTTTTCATAACAGAAAAATATTCATTTTCTTCTCGGAAATTCAATTCAGAAACTTGCGCTCCAAAGCAACCCTCAGTTTTATTGCTCCTAAAATCCTGAGAGAATTCTCAAATTTTCTTTGAACCCTAGGGAACCTCCCTGAGCAAAAATATTGCATCACTTTTTGGAATATTTTTTCTACAGAAAATCATTTCTGTTCTGGACAGAAAATACGACAAGTATATTTTTCCTTGATCCAATGAGGCTGATTTTTCTTGAGCTTCATTACCCTCCTAAGTAACCTCTAAACCCCAAAGCCCAGCCCTAAACTCTTCCTGGATCTCTCCCAGTAAACCTCACAAGTTACTGTCCAGAAACTTACCAAGAAGAATCCCACGCACACAGAGCACCTGTGATCAACTCAAAGCTTTGGAACATCTCAAACGACCAAGGACTACACGCCAGACATGAAATTAGTGCAAGGCGCGACGTGATGCCAAAGTTCACTCGGTGACCACGTTCATCCAAGCGTGCTGGCATGCTGAAGATGCGCTCTACGTCACGCCCGAGCCTATGGTGAGCTCGTGCTTGCCTTCCACCCCGCCGCACCTTGCCAAACTTCGCCACCATTGCCTCCCGATGCCATTAACTCTTCCCTGGCGCTCGCCGACGCCAGAGCTCGCCGCAGTGGGCACGGGCATGATGCGGTCAAGCGTACAGTGCGCCCGTGCCACTGTGCTCGTCGCCACCCAAGCTCCTATTGTTGTCTCCGTCCTCCCATAGTGGCAGCATGAGCTGCGTCACCTTCTCCCCTTCTCGCTGACGCCGTTCGTCCCCGGGAGCTGCTTCCAGAGAACTCTGGCGGAGCCCGATGCCCCCTCCTTGCTCGCCTATAAATACGGTCATCCCTAGCGTCTTCCAGCATCACCATAAATTCACCCAGCCTCCACAAGCCCGTAGCTAAGCCGCTGACCGGCTGGGCAGGCCTTTGGCCGCCGCCCCGACCCGAGCTCACCGGTGATCCCCGCAGCACCTCCTCCTCACTTCGGAGCCTCTCGAGCTCCATCCACTCCTCAGGCGACACTCTGGTAGTTCACTAGTGTCATCTGACCCCGTTGGAGCCTGCTACGTCTTGAGCTTGCGTTGGTTTTCCTTGAAGAGGAAAGGGTGATGCATCAAAGTAGCATAAGTATTTCCCTCAGTTTTTGAGAACAAAGGTATCAATCCAGTAGGAGGCTCCTCAGAAGTCCCATGCACCTATACAAACAAACAAGAACCTCGCAACCAATGCAATAAAGGGGTTGTCAATCCCTTCACGGCCACTTGCGAAAGTGAGATCTGATAGAGATAATATGATAAGATATACATTTTGGTATTTTTATGATATAGATTCGAAAGTAAAACATGCAAATAAAAGTAGATGGTAAACTTATATGATAAAAGATAGACCCGGTGGCCATAGGTTTCACTAGTGGCTTCTCTCAAGATAGCATAAGTATTATGGTGGGTGAACAAATTACTATCGAGCAAATGATAGAAAAGCGCATAGTTATGAGATTATCTAGGCATGATCATGTATATAGGCATCACTTACATGACAAGTAGATCGAAACGATTCTGCATCTACTACTATTACTCCACACATCAACCGACTCCTGCCTGCATCTAGAGTATTAAGTTCATGAAGAACATAGTAACGCATTAAGAAAGATGACATGATGTAGAGGGATAAACTCATGCAATATGATATAAACCCCATCTTTTTATCCTCGATGGCAACAATACAATACGTGCCTTGCTACCCCTGCTATCACTGGGAAAGGACATCGCAAGATTGAACCCAAAGCTAAGCACTTCTCCCATTGCAAGAAAGATCAATCTAGTAGGCCAAACCAAACTTATAATTCGAAGAGACTTGCAAAGATAACTTAATCACACATAAAAGAATTCAGAGGAGATTCAAATATTTCTCATAGATAAGCTTGATCATAAACCCACAATTCATCAGATCTCGACAAACACACCGCAAAAAGAGTTACATCGAATAGATCTCCAAGAAGATCGAGGAGAACTTTGTATTGAGATTCAAAGAGAGAGAAGAAGCCATCTAGCTAATAACTATGGACCCGAAGGTCTATGGTAAACTACTCACAACTCATCGGAGAGGCCTTGGAGATGATGTAGAGGCCCTCCGTGGTCGATTCCCCATCCGGCAGAGCATCGGCGAAGGCTCCTAGATGGGGTCTCGCGGATACAGAAGGTTGCGGTAGTGGAATTAGGTTTTCGTGGTCGCTTCTGATATTTCCAGGGTACAAAAGTATATATAGGAGGAAGAAGAGGGTCGATGGACGCTCGAGGGGCCCACGAGGGTGGGCGGCATGACCACCCCTAGGGGGCGCGCCGGGCACCCTCGTGGCTGCCTCGGTTGTTGCTTGACTTCCACTCCAAGTCCCCTAGATTGCGTTTGTTCCAAAAAGATCGCTCCTGAAGATTTCATTCCGTTTGGACTCCGTTTGATATTCCTTTTCTTCGAAACACTGAAATAGGCAAAAAAACAACAATTTGGGTTGGGCCTCCGGTTAGTAGGTTAGTCCAACATGATATAAAAGTGTAAAGTAAAGCCCATAAACATACAAAACAGGTAATATAATAGCATGGAACAATCAAAAATTATGGATACGTTGGAGACGTATCAAGCATCCCAAGCTTAATTCCTGCTCGTCCTTGAGTAGGTAAATGATAAAAATAGAAATTTTGATTTGGAATGCTACCTAACATAATTCTGAATGTAATTTTCTTTATCGCGGCATGAATGGTCAGATCCAAATGATTCAAAATAAAAGTTCATATTGACATAAGAAATAGTAATACTTCAAGCATACTAATAAAGCAATCATGTCTTCTCAAAATAGCATGGCTAAAGAAAGTTATCCCTACAAAATCATATAGTCTAGCTGTTGCTCTATCTTCATCGCACAAAGTATTTAATCATGCACAACCGCGATGACAAGCCAAGCAATTGTTTCGTACATTAGTAATCTCAAACTTTTTCAACTTTTACGCAATACATGAGTGTGAGCCATGGACATAGCACTATATGTGGAATAGAATGGTGGTTGTGGAGAAGGGAAAAAATGAGGAGGATAGTCTCACATCAACTAGGCGTATCAACGGGCTACAGAGATGCCGATTAATAGATATCAATGTGAGTGAGTAGGGATTGCCATGCAACGGATGCACTAGAGCTATAAATGTATGAAAGCTCAATAAAAGAAACTAAGTGGGTGTGCATCCAACTTGCTTGCTCGCGAAGACCTAGGGCATTTTGAGGAGGCCCATCATTGGAATATACAAGACAAGTTCTATAATGAAAAATTCCCACTAGTATATGAAAGTGACAACATAAGAGACTCTCTATCGTGAAGATCATGGTGCTACTTTGAAGCACAAGTGTGGTGAAAAGGATAGTAGCATTGTCCCTTCTCTCTTTTTCTCTCATTTTTTATTTGGCCTTTCTCTTTTTTTTGGCCTTTCTCTTTTTTTTTGTAAAGTCCAAAATCTCATCCCGACTTGTGGGGGAATCATAGTCTCCATCATCCTTTCCTCACTTGGGACAATGATCTAATAATGAAGATCATCACACTTCTATTTACTTACAACTCAAGATTACAACTCGATACTTAGAACAAAATATGACTCTATATAAATGCCTCCGGCGATGTACCGGGATATGCAATGAATCAAGAGTGACATGTATGGAATTATGAAGGTGGCTTTGCCACAAATACGATGTCAACTACATGATCATGCAAAAGCAATATGACAATGATGATGCATGTCATAACAAACAAAACAGTGGAAAGTTGCATGGCAATATATCTCGGAATGTCTATGGAAATGCCATAAAAGGTAGGTATGGTTGCTGTTTGAGGAAGGTATATGGTGGGTGTATGGTACCGGCGAAAGTTGCGCGGCACAAGAGAGGCTAGCAATGGTGGAAGGGTGAGAGTGCGTATAATCCATGGACTCAACATTAGTCATAAAGAACTCATATACTTATTGCAAAAATCTACGAGCCATTGAAAACAAAGTACTACACGCATGCTCCTAGGGGGATAGATTGGTAGGAAAAGACCATCGCTCGTCCCCAACCGCCACTCATAAGGAAGACAATCAACAAATAAAATTGTGCTCCAACTTCATCACAAAGCGGTTCACCATACGTGCATGATACGGGAATCACAAACTTCAACACAAGCATTCTTTAAATTCACAATTACCCAACTAGCATGACTCTAATATCACCACCTCCATATCTCAAAACAATTATCAAGTATCAAATTGATCATAGCATCCAATTCACTTCCTATGATAGTTTTTATTATACCCAACTTGGATGCCCATCATTGTAGGACCAATTTTATAACCATAGAAAATACGATGCTGCTCTAAAAGACTCTCAAAATAATATAAGTGAAGCATGAGAGATCAATAATTTCTTCAAAATTAAACCACCGCCGTGCTCTAAAAGATATAAGTGAAGTACTAGAGCAAAACTATCTAGCTCAAAAGATATAAGTGAAGCACATAGAGTATTATAATAAATTCTAAATCATGTGGGTTTATCCCAAAAGGTGTGTACATCAAGGATGATTGTGGTAAACTAACAAGCAAAGAATCATATCATACAAGACGCTCCAAGCAAAACACATATCATGTGGTGAATAAAAATATAGCTCCAAGTAAAGTTACCGATGGATGAAGACGAAAGAGGAGATGCATTCCGGGCATCCCCAAGCTTAGGATTTTTGTTATACTTGAATGTCTTGGGGTGCCATGGGCATCCCCAAGCTTAGGCTCTTGCCACTCCTTATGCCATATCCATCAAATCTTTACTCAAAACTTGAAAACTTCACAACACAAAACTCAACAGGAAATCTCATAAGCTCCGTTAGTGCAAAAAAGAAAAACCACCACATAAGGTACTGTAATGAACTCATTCTTTATTTATATTGGTGTTAAACCTACTGTATTCCAACTTCTCTATGGTTCATACCCATTTATACTAGCCATAGATGCATCAAAATAAGCAAACAACACATGAAAAATAGAATCTGTCAAAAACAGAACAGTCTGTAGCAATCTGTAACTCTCGAACACTTCTGGAACTCTAAAAATCCTACCAAAATAGGTAGTCCTGGGAAATTTGTCTATTGATCTACAGCAAAAAGAATCAACGCAAAATCACGTTCCTGTGAATTATCAAAATTATTTTAGTGCGTGCAAAGTTTCTGTTTTTCAGCAGAATCAAATTAACTATCACCGTAGGTTATCCTATAGGTTCTACTTGGCACAAACACTAATTAAAACATAAAAACCATCTAAACAGAAGCTAGATGAAATATTTATTACTAAACAGAAGCAAAAATCAAGAAGCAAAAATAAAATTGGGTTGCCTCCCAACTAGCGCTATTGTTTAACGCCCCTAGCTAGGCGTAAAAGCAAGGATAGATCTAAGTAGTGCCATCTTTGGTATTGGGAAAGAAAAGACAAAATTTCCTTTCTATAGCATTCATTCTTCTTTTTTGGGAAAGCACATTGCTATTAATGGAGGAAGTAAGATTAAGCACATTACGGAAAATTTGCATCTAAGCTAGCCTTCATCTCTTTGATAATTTCGTTTTGATAAACGCATAATAGAGTGGTAGATTCAACCTTATCATTCATGGGGTGTCCAAATATAGTTTTCATTTTTTCATAGGTATCTATAGCACCCCCTTCAAGAAAACCTCCTTCGAAAATAGAATCTAGAACTTGCTTGAAAGAAGCGGGTAAGCCAACATAAAAGCTTTTTAAGTATATCTCAATTTGATATTGTGGCACATAGCAAGCCCAAATCCTTAATAACCTATCCCAAGCATCTTTTAAAGACTGGTCAAGTAAATAATGAAAAATTCCAGAGTCATCTTAATCAAAATTATTCAAACTCTCATTGGTAACCCTGGTAGGTCTTTCCATAGCATCATTATTTATGAGCTTAGAGAGGATAGAGGGACTATCCAAGGTACTAAAACCCTGGAAAGAGCCCTTGGTTCTTTTTGATTCGGCCATGGTAACGGGAGGCAAACGGTAAAGAGAGGGCGAATAAAACGGCAAGGGTGAAGTGGGGGAGAGGAAAACGAGAGGCAAATGCAAATAATGTAGTGCGAGGGAGATGAGTTTGTGATGGGTACTTGGTATCTCTTGACTTGAGCGAGGACCTCCCCGACAACGGTGCCAGAAATCCTTCTTGCTACGTCTTGAGCTTGCGTTGGTTTCTTTGAAGAGGAAAGGGTGATGCAGCAAAGTAGCATAAGTATTTCCCTCAGTTTTTGAGAACAAAGGTATCAATCCAGTAGGAGGCTCCTCAGAAGTCCCACACACCTACACAAACAAACAAGAACCTCGCAACCAACGCAATAAAGGGCTTGCCAATCCCTTCACGGACACTTGCGAAAGTGAGATCTGATAGAGATAATATGATAAGATAAATATTATTGGTATTTTTAAGATATAGATTGGAAAGTAAAAGATACGAATAAAAGTAGATGGTAAACTTATATGATAAAAGATAGACCTGGGGGCCATAGGTTTCACTAGTGGCTTCTCTCAAGATAGCATAAGTATTACGGTGGGTGAACAAATTTCTGTCGAGCAATTGATAGAAAAGCACATAGTTATGAGATTATCTAGGCATGATCATGTATATAGGCATCACGTCCATGACAACTAGATCCAATCGATTCTGCATCTACTGCTATTACTCCACACATCAACCGATTCCTCCCTGCATCTAGAGTATGAAGTTCATGAAAGAGTAACACATTAAGAAAGATGACATGATGTAGAGGTATAAACTCATGCAATATGATATAAACCCCATCTTTTTATCCTCGATGGCAACAATACAATACGTGCCTTGCTGCCCCTACTGTCACTGGGAAAGGACACTGCAAGATTGAACCCAAAGCTAAGCACTTCTCCCATTGCAAGAAAGATCAATCTAGTAGGCCAAACCAAAATGATAATTCGAAGAGACTTGCAAAGATAACTTAATCACACATAAAAGAATTCAGAGGAGATTCAGATATTTCTCATAGATAAACTTGATCATAAACCCACAATTCATCGGATTTCAACAAACACACAATAAAAAGAGTTACATCGAATAGATCTCCAAGAAGATCGAGGAGAACTTTGTATTGAGATTCAAAGAGAGAGGAGAAGCCATCTAGCTAATAACTATGGACCCAAAGGTCTGTGGTAAACTACTCGCAACTCATCGGAGAGGCCTTGGAGATGATGTAGAGGCCCTCCATGGTCGATTCCCCCTCCGGTGGAGCGCCGGCGAAGGCTCCAAGATGGGATCTCGCGGATACAGAAGCTTGCGGCGGTGGAATTAGGTTCTCGTGGTCGCTTCTGATGTTTCCAGGGGGCGCGCCAGGCACCCTCGTGGCCGCCTCGGTTGTTGCTTGACTTCTGCTCCGAGTCCCCTAGATTGCGTTTGTTCCAAAAAGATCGCTCCCGAAGGTTTCATTCCGTTCGGACTCTGTTTGATATTCCTTTTCTTAGAAACACTGAAATAGGCTAAAAAACAGCAATTCGGGCTGGGCCTCCAGTTAGTAGGGTAGTCCCAAAAAATATATAAAAGTGTAAAGTAAAGCCCATAAACATCCAAAACGGGTAATATAATAGCATGAAACAATCAAAAATTATAGATACATTGGAGACATATTAGAGCCCCTGGTGCAGCCCCACGTCGCCGTCATTTTCAACTCCGGCGAGCTATGCGTTCTGCAGCCGCTAGAGAAGCTCTTTCCGACCCCACCCGACCACCTCTAGCCAAACCACGGGTATAGGCAGGTGCTCCTCTACCCCCTCTCTCTTTCTATCCCTCTGGATCTGGCTGCCGGGCACTCCTCGCCGGAGAACACGTCGGCGAAGCGCCGCCCGCCTCTGTTTTTTCTCTCTCCCCCCCGACCTGACGCGTGGGGCCCACTGTCAGCCTCACCGCTCGCACCTGAAGCGGTATGAGTGGTGGCGTATTCATGGAATACGCCATCGATGTCACCCCCTTGTTTTCTTTTTATTCAAATTTTGACCAGAAACTTGGACCAGCTATAACTTTTTAACCATAAGTCCAAATGTGTTGATTCTTTTTTCATTGTGTTCTCATTTAAAAATCTAGCAGCACACCAAAATGAGAATTTCCTCTGCTGACTTAATTTTCTGGTTATTCTTAGAAGTGTTCTTGATATTTTCTTTTTGTGTTTTATCTATTTTTAGAGGGAGAAGCTTGTCTCGAGGAGAACTAGGAGGAGTGTGAACCTCCTCTGAACGAAGGCAAGCAACACCAACATTTTCATGGTGTCATTGCAATATTCATGTTTTTTCCAACATGAAAATGAGTTATTTCATGCATATAGATATTTAATGAGTAATGCTTATGCTAGTTATTTTGTCATGAGTAAAATGCTTAGTCTACAAAAGTGAGTACCTAGACTAGTGTGATCTAGCATGAGTAGTTTGACTATACGATTTTTTGCTATGGCTATGATATGACTAGTATCGGTGTTATTTTCCTATATGATGGCTTGGTTTCATATGGTAATGCTATAACTAAAAATGATGAGTGCTAATAACCAGTGAAAAATAATTAGTAAAGTTTAGTGATGACTTGTGCAAGTAGAAATTTTGTGATGCATGTTGAATGGTTGCATGACCATGGCAAATGATGACTCAAGTATTTTCATTTCAAGTTAAACCTGTTGTTAATTGAACTTGAACAAAAAGTTGATCGAGTCATGGTGCCACCGAATCGAGTTTTTCACAGTGCAACCACATTTGCCTTTATGGGAAGGCCTTTATTCGCTATGTTGTCATGCCTCCGGTCGGTGCCTCCAATGAGGGATGGTTATGGGCGTGCGGTACCCTAGTGTGGTACGCAGACATAACCTTGTGTGCCCGTTCGATGTTATGGTACCTTGTCCCCGTTTGGGACCGTTTATGTTTGCCATGACGATGGTCGTTGATGCCTTTGGTAGGCATGGGGCCACCCATGACTTAGCCCAGTGGGGAGTTAGTCCGAGTGGCCGGGAGAGTGTCATGGCAATGGGAGGGTTCTGTCAGAATGCCGTTGGTCCACCCGAGTGGGAGTGCGAGGCCATGGATTAAATGATGTGGGTCCAGTGTACTACCTCTGTAGAGTGTTATTTAAACCTATCGATAGTCGCGCCCTCGGTTACGGACACAACTCCTGAGTAAGTCACACCATGGATCAACATTAAGAAGTAATCTTGCACACTAAGTCATATGTTTGGCACTGGTAAGTGATTATGAGGTCGGTGAGACTGTTGTTGTGGAAACCAAAGTGTTGGTTTCGTTTGTGATCTGTGAATGATCACCGTTTGGTTACGAGGTAACCCGTTGGTAAGAGAGTCCGAGGGACTCTGTGCACAAGTTTGTTTGCACTGCATCAGTAGTATGTTTTTATCTGCATTCAACTTGATTAAATGTCATGATATTTTTGGCCATTATGTTTATGCTTGTTGAGAGCTTGCAAGTACATTCAATGTACTGACCTGGCATGTTATGCCAGCTTTCAGGAAAGTCTAGCCAGATCAGAGTGCTGCCATGTCTAGATCGTGTCCACATTAGTGTCCCTGTGCTATGGAGTCCTGCTTCATCGTCGTTCCGCTGCCGCGTAGTTGTCGTGGTCGAGGCCCCTTTATGTTCAATAAATAATGTACATATTTTTTAGCCGCACCGTGTGTGCTTCTTGGCCTCGCTACTTGATGTAATATCACACTATGTTTCCACTAGCATCAATAAAGCGGTTGTTTTCTATACCAATATGTTGTGTGTTGCCAGAAGAATTGATCTTTGGGCTGGCAATGCAAGGTAAACAGGTTGCTCTGAGCCGGGGTACCACAATGCTTGGTATCAGAGCCGCGCTCACTGTAGGGCACGGTAGACCCCGACAAGTTAGTCGAACGTTAGCTAGCTTGGTAATTGGGTACCGATAGTGTTTGCATCTAGTTGTTGCATTACATGCACTTGGTTTATTATCATTTCTAACTGAATACTCATTGTGAGTGTAGATGGTTCCAGTGCCGTATCCATGCCAGTTGGAGTTGTTGCCATACACTTCGCCACATCTTCTTCCGAATGTACGACGTCGACTTTACCCTCACGGTGACGACCCAGTGTATCGGGTGTACCGGGAGCGTTTAGCCGACTCAGTATACGAGTATCACGCGCGTGGTTAGTCTACGCACCAGTTCATCATCAGGCTCTTACACTCGTACCTCTCCTAGCGGTTTTGCTTCCACCGCCACTTAGGCCTTCCAGTTTGCTATGTTTGAGGTCCTCGTTGAGCTACGCTATACCGAGGTCCGGATGTAGACTCACCTAGGTTTTCGCACTATCCATCCTTGCATGACGATGGTCGTGTCCGTTTTCCTATCATTGATCCGGCGTCCGATAGTGATACTAGCCACCTTTCTCGATAAAGCACTACTAGTTATCTTCTGCTCAAGAGCTGACTCATGCTCGCATTGCTTTATTAGCCGCTAGGTCCTATCCCACTCCCCCTTCTATGGGATTTACTCCTTATATTGTGCCCGGTTCTAGCTCGCCTATTTCCCCGGTTACTCCTCCGAGTAGGTCGGGCACCTGGACAGTGACTCCTCACAGTGCCCCTGCTGAGTGGGCATCTCTTTTCGCTACCCCCGCAACCCCCATGCTCCCATCTCACCCCGCACATACCCTTGAGGGAGAGCCCTCAAGACAGCGCCATCATGTTACCTTTAACCCGGAGGGCTCGGTTAACGTCGTCAGTTCAGGTTCTGAGTCCGACCCAGGAGAGGACCCAGCAGTACCGGCAGAGCACTAGAGCATCTGAGTATCCGAAGTTATCATGCGATGTACGGATGTAGTTGTATGATCCATGATGTTTCGTTTCATGTATGAGAGTAGTCGCACCCGTCATGATGTCTACCTTTCATGTATGAATCTACGTATAATTATGTTGGAACTTTTAATTATTCACTTTGTTCCTCATTGTTTTGCTTTCGCTTCTTCACTACTAGGAAAAGGCTAATTAGTGGCGCACCTATTTTGGCCATTAATGGCGCACTACAGGTGTGCCACTATCATCACGCCACTAGTAATTTTTAGTAATGGCGCACCTATAGTGCGCCATTACTATGACAGATAGTAATGGCGCACTATAGAGGTGCGCCATTACTATCTCACTTAGTAATGGCGCACCACAAATGATTGCGCCATTACTAACAATTTTTTTCAAAAAAAAAATTTAGAATTTTTTTCCAATTTTTTTCAATTTTTTTTCTCTTTTTCTTAATCTCGGGTCACTATGGCTTATTCTCGGGTCAATATGCTTAATCTCAAGTCAAATCGCACTCCGTGGTCAAACTTCCCAAAAGGTCACGCATCCTCACACTACTCTAGCCCAAGCCCGCTTAACTTCAAAGTTCTATCCAACCCCAGCACCAGCTCACTCAACAGGCACTTGTTGATATATCTAGCATATCAATCCTATTAAACCTTGTTGATGTCTAGGACTTTGTTCATGTTCATGAGTGTGCTGAAATTTTGAAAAAGTATTTCAAACTTCCGTTCATATTACGTATCATATTTTGAACATTTTTTCCAAAAAAATTCGAAACTAATTTTTTTCTGTTACTAGTTGCACACCTAGCAAATGGTGGGCCACTACTAAGTTTGAATTTTTTTTCATTTTTTTTGCCTCTAGATCTTGAAAGCCCCGTATCTTTTATTCGGTTAGGTTTTTGGGGATTCTAAAAATCTTCAAAGGGGTTCGTATGCAAAAATTATGCCCATTTTACAAATTCCAGAGAGATTTTGCAAATAAAGTCGAAATTCATATTTGTAAAATTTCCCAACAAGTAGACCACATATCACATGGGAAACTTATTTTCTTTTATTTTTTTGACATTTCCATCATTTTATTTTATTTTTTTAAACTGAAAAGACGATCCACGGGGGGGGGGGGGGGTGCATTCGGTGGAATTTTTGGTCAAAGGTAGTAATGGCGCACCGTGAGTGTGGTGTGCCATTACTAGTTAAACTAGTAATTGCGCACAATCCCCAGGTGCGCCATTACTAGTTTTGAAAAAAATATATAAAAAAATTGTTAGTAGTGGTGCGCCATTACTAGTTAAAACTAGTAATGGCGCACTATCCCCTGGTGCGCCATTACTAGTTTTGAAAAAAAAAGTAAAAAAAATTGTTAGTAGTGACGCACCGAGGGTGTGGTGCGCCATTACTAGTTTAACTAGTAATGGCGCACTATCCCCTGGTGTGCCATTACTAGTTTTGAAAAAAATTAAAAAAAATTGTTAGTAGTGGCGCACCGTGGATGTGGTGCGCCATTAGTATTTGGAGTTTAATGGCGTACCTATATGTGTCCATATTGGCTATAGCCCTTTTCCTAGTAGTGCTTTAGGGTTTTTCGCTGGATTTTCTTCCCATTTTTGGATGTTGCTCATCGCGGTTGCTTTTTATTGGGAAAAACAAACAATAGGATGACGCGGGGAGGCAGCAGCACGCGTGCTTGTGAGGATATCCCTGTTCGTCGCTCAGCAAGACAAGCAGGACATTCCCCCGAGTCCTATCCGCAACCACCGCCTCCACCGCCACATCCGCCGTCCACTGAACAAATTATGCGCATGTTTGAAGAAAGAAGGAAAAACGATCTGATTGAGTTGTTAAAAAGTGTGCAAGCTATGGTTGGGTAGAATGGAACTCAGGATGGTCTTCACTTAAACTATTAGATTTTCGAAGGACTAAACCTCCTAGTTTCAGTCAAGTAGTTAATCCTTTGGAAGCTGATGATTGGTCGCGAACTATTGAGAAAAAGCTTAAGATTTCTCATACTGAAGAATCTGACAAGGTTCCGTTCACTACACACTATCTTGAGGGAGCTGATGCTATACGGTGGGATAATGCTAAAGCTATGTGGCCTGTGGACAAAGAAATCAATTGGATTAATTTCAAGGACCATTTCCGCAAGTACCATATTCCCTCCGGTATTATGAAGGTGAAGCAATGTGAATTCCTCGCTCTCACCCAAGAAGGTCTGTTAGTAAGTGAATATTTGCACAAGTTCAACTATTTGTCCCGTTATTCTCTCTATGATGTGGCCATGGAAGAGAGGAAGATCGACAGGTTTTGTCGGATTATGGGATCCGCAAACCTTTGAGAGGTTCGAACTCTGGGGTGCGTGCGAAGATCTCAACCTACCCAGCATGCCTACTCATAATCCTCCTAAGCCTAGTGCGTCGAGCTCGAAGAGACAAAGATACACAACAGTTTATCCTGGTTCGGGCCACCTTGAGGTGTAATATCCTACTCCATTAGTTTGGTGGATTGCCGCGAAGGGCTGAGGATGAACTAGTACAGTGGATGAACTGGCCTCAGGAGGTGACGTGTTCTTCATCTTAGAGGAGTTGGTGAGATGTGACCTCGATCAGATGCCCCTCTATGGTGGTGGCTAGCCCTATTTATAGTGGCCTTGGTCCTCTTTCCATATGTTGGCGGGAAGGGATCCCACAATGGCCGGATTCGTAAGGGGACAAGTAGTACAGCTTATCCTAATAAAAGTAGTCTTCGCCTGCCAAAATCCTCTGATCGTGACACTGTGGTGGGCTCGGTGATGACCTCCGCGCTGTCGTCCTGGCGGTCTTGGTCTTGTTGCACCAGAATGGAAACCTTTGCCTGATTCCTCGGGACTCTGCACCTGTGGCTTGCCTCCCTTGCACTGAAGAGGAAACTGGCGCTCTGCCCCTGCTGGCGCCCGCATGGCACCCGCCTGGCCTTAGTCATCATGGCTCACGTCAACTGAGCCTCGTGAGGTGCACCTTGCATAGAACTCTCCGCCCCTCGGGAGCCACCCTGAAGAGGCTGATCCCCTCGGGGGTCTTGGTGTCGTCCACATCGCGAGGGTCTTGAGCTGTTGATGTTGAAGCTGGGCCATACCGGGCCTTCGACGGAGCCACGTGGTGGGCCACAGGCAGGCAGGTCCAGACACTCCCATATCCAGAATGCCGGCAGTAGCCCCCGGGCTCAAGGCACGCTTGAAGTTGGCTTCCAGGCGAAGCTGTCAGGACCCCGATCCAATGCCACACCGATCTTGCATGTAACACCTCATATCACTTTGCGGCCTCATGCACGGTATTCTAACGGGTGTCGCCTTACCAGGCCCGGGACCGTTTGCACCTTTTGGCTCACGTATATGATAGTGTCGCTAGCATCCATACGACAAAGAACCTGGGCTGACATGACTAGTCATGAACCCAAAGTGGCGCTAACTTACAGGGACAGGCATACATGACCCAACAACGAACGTGTCGGTCAACAGCGAGTGAATCCGGGCTGTAGCAGCTGGGCTAGCAGGACTCCAGAGATTCTAGGCTGTAGCAGGCTAATAGGACTCCGGTAGACACCGTGTGACATTTCCCCGAAGGGATAGACACAGGAACGAAGAAGGACACATGCCGGCCAGCCTAAGTGTTCCGGAGCTGTAGCAAGCTACCATGGCTCAGTGGAAGCACTAGGAGACATTTCCCGGTAAGAGAGGCTACCTAGGATAAAACAACTAGGTTTTCAGATCCCACACATACCAAGCATTTCAATAACATACACACAATATGCTCGATATGTGCAAATACAACATGGCATCACAACATGACTCTACGACTCAAGTGTTTAATTCATCAGGCTCCAAGGAGCGAGATATTACAAACATGGGTCTCTCGACCCAGCATTCAGAGCATACAATCAAGCACAAGTGGAATCTTAACATGTCTGGGTACAGACATCTACAAATGAAAAAGGCAGAGAAGCCTATCTATCTACCAGATCCTACCGTGGGCACAAGATCGTAGCTGAGGTAACAAGCTAAACGTCGAAGTTCACACGGAACTACTAGTGAGACTGAAGTCTCTCTGCAAAAACATAAAATAGGCAAACGTGAGTACAAATGTACCCAACAAGACTTACATCAGAACTAACTACATATGTATCATTATCAACAAACGGGGTGGTGGAGTTTAACTTCAGCAAGCCAGCTTTGACTCGGTGGTTATCCTGAACTACAATTGCAAGTAACTCTTTTGAGGTGGCGCACACGAGTCCACATATTCACCAATCAATACACCACTATGGATCCGCTCCCGTCTCCCTACGAGAACGCCATCCATAGCACTCACGCTTATCTTGCGCATTTTAGAGTATCCACTTCAAGTTATTTATGAACTGTACAGGCAACCCAGAAGTCCTTTACCGTGGACACGGCTATTCGAATAGATAATGTTAACCCTGCAGGGGTGTACTTCTTCACAGACGCTCTCGCCACTTATCGCCGTTTACACGACATGTACTCAGCAACCTTCAAGTGGAAGCCCAGCGAGGGTGTCGGCCACGACCTGACTAACCACACAAGTCTCTCGTCCAGGTTTAGCGCCTATTCGGGTTCCATCCGCATGGAGATCCGGGCGGGGTGTCGCTCACGGCCCCAAACGATGTGAGCAGGGTTCCCAAGCCCACCACCCGGGTGCCACTTGGTACACCGTGCCACCGTGCCTAGTCGGCCCCAAGCCCACCTGTACCGGGTGCCACTTGGTAGACTACTAATACTACCTACAAACACCAGAAACTAGTTGCAACTCCTGGACAGAGATCGAGTTGATTAATAAGCCGAGAGGGGTCAAGTTACCAGAACCCAATGTGTGGTAGTAACTGTTCATGGATCACAAACACATAAATCAGTTCCTGAGGACGGTTTCAATGAGACAACCCACCATGTACTCCTACATGGCCTCTCACTGCTACCTTTACCAAATCGTGTTCACACACTTATCTCACACACAGTAGGACATGTTCACACACCTCCGATTCATCCCTGATGATTCAGACCTGACTCAACTCTAAGTAGTAGCAGGCATGACAAACAAGCATGAATGAGTAGGAACATCAGGGCCCAAACAACTCCTACTCATGCTAGTGGATTTCATCTATTTACTGTGGCAATGACAGGTCATGCAGAGGAAAGGGGTTCAACTACCGCAGCATGTAACAGTTGAATCGTTGTTGTCCTAATGCAGTGAAAGAGAGCAGGAGTGAGAGAGTGGGATTGTATCGGAATGAACAAGGGGTTTTTTCTTGCCTGGCACTTCTGAACATAGTATAGCTCTTCATCGGTGTCATCGATCACATCGTCGGAACACGTCTACTGAGAGGGGACAAACACCGGCAACAGAGAAGGAACATAATCAATGCAATGCAACAATATGATGTTGAGTGTAACATGGCAATATGCTGTGGTTTGAGCTAATGCAACTAGCAACACAATTAAGTGTTGTTGGTTTGAACCCAAGGTTCAAATTCAAACTCCACATATGGTTATTTAAATGCCATTCATTTGATTTGTTCTAAACATTAGCTATAAGTTGTTCTAACTTGCATGAAAATGGTACAGATGGATAGATTGGAGTTTTCTAATCATTTTTCATATATAATTTATTTCATTCTGAGTTACCGTTGAATTTCTATGATTTTTAAGAAGTTTAGGACATTTTCTAGAATTTTCAGATATTTCTAAAATATAAATAATCCAGAAAAGGGGTTTATTGCGTCAGCACTGTATCATGGTGATGTCAGCAGGTCAACTAGGTGGGTCTAGGTCAAACCTGACTAGTGGGGTCCACTGGTTAGTGACACAGTGCTGCCCAGGGTCAATGACATGTGGGTCCGGTCAACGGCCACGTCAGCGAGGTCAACGCCGAGGCATGGGGCCACTTTGATTAACCTAAACTAAGCAGACGTTTAAGATGTGGTTAGTTAAGGGCGTGGGACCATATGTCAGTGAGAGAGGGGGCTAATTAGCAGGGTGATTAGTCCTAACTAGGTGGCCACGTCAGCGCACCGGCGGTTAGCCGCCGGCGACCAAACAAGGCGGCGGAGGCACTCGGGATTCGCCGTCCGGCGACCGTTCGACTTGGTGTTTGGCCCTATAGGCTGCTGGACATGCGCCGCATCCAACAGAGCATGCGGCTGGGCGAGAGGAGGCCGGAGACGACGGCTGCAACGATGGCAGGTGGCGGCCAGAGTTTGGTTGCGCTCAGAACCGGCGATGTGGTGCACGGCAGATCGAGCGGTGGGGTGCTAGGTGCTCCTGCAAACGTGCTGAGCACGGTGACGCTCTCAGACGCGGCGGAGGTGGGCTCTATCCACGGCGGCGTCGAAGCGCAACGGTGGCGAGCTTCAGTCGGGGTGGCCAAAGGGGCTAGAGAAGGAAATCGACAGAGGGGAGAGGGATTGGGTAGAGGAGCTCACGGTGAGGTCGTTGGTGATCTCAGTGTGCTCGGGGGCGGCTCGATGACAGCTGAAAGTCGCCGACGATCTCCGTGGCCAAAGGAGGAAGAAGGGGCAAGGACGGCACGTCGGGGCTCTTCTGGTTGCTTGAGACGACGAGGAGGACGAGAGCGGAACGGCGGATCTCGGCGACAAGCTAGATAGGCAAGGGGGGCTCGGTGGCCGCGGTGGTGACGAGCCGTGACGGCGAGCTCTGCTCGGGGAAGAAAGCAGAGGAGCGAGGGGAAGAGAGGTCCGGAGAGCAAGGGAGAAGCAGAGGAGGCCCAGGGTGTCGTGGGCGGCACAGCGCAGGCCAGGGGAGGCCAGGCAGACAGCTGCGTGCGAGCACGCGCGGGTGCCGTGCTCGGCTTGCCTCTGCCAGTAGGCAGCGGTTGAAGACAGGTATGCCCCTGGTGGGCTGGGCCGCACAGTAGTGGGCTGGCCTCTCTGGTGGCTGCACAGGTGAGGCCAGGTAAGCTCTCCCTCTCTTTTGTTTTCTAATTTGTTTTTGTTTTCTAATTATTTGCCTCTGTTTTGAGCTTAGGAAAAATACCAAGGCATTTCCTAAAATCCTAAAAATATTCATGGACACTTGCTGAAATATTTCAGTGGCCCAAAAATAGTCCCAACATTATTTGAACATTTAAATTATTTATAGTATTTAAATGCCCAAAGTCAAATACAATAAGATTTAACTCAAAAATCCAGAATGGCCTAGAAATATGTGCATCATTTTTGGCAGAGGTTTTCACCTTTAACAAAAATCATGAACTTTTCTAAAGGGCATTTGGGTTCATTGAAAATTATTTCAGGTTTAACCTATTTGAATTTCATTTGGAGCTAGGGTTTGACAGTGCCCAATTCAGGTTTAAATGAAATTTAGACATGATGCAGCAACCAATCTAGTCCAAGTGCATAGCAAGGCTAGGGACGTGACAACTCACCCCCACTAAACAAGAATCTCGTCCCGAGATTCAAGACGTGAGGTAAGAGGAAAGGTGGGGGGGGGGTCACAAAACTATCACAATCTTTATGATCCATTTGCCCTTCTCGAAGATGTTGATTCATTGCTTCAAATTGATCATTGACGTCTTCGCTTTCGAGATCTTTATCCAACGCGATGATGACAAAAGAAAACTCTGTAGAAATCAATCTCCTTGAAGATCGAACACCCAAGATCAACTCACAGAATGAGATGTTGAACATCTCTTGAGCTGAGAGGCAAAACACACCTTTAAAAGGACGGAAGAAACAATTGATGAGGGTTTCAAAGTAGCAAGGAAAAATTGCCATGATTCCACAACGAGGCACCTCAGAGGAGGTGACTCATAGGATCATCCCTTAAGTGGCAAAAAGAATTACCTTTGATTCAGAGATCATTGAAACTCTTTATACCAGCCTAAGGAAAATCATAATCTACCATATGAAGGAGTTTGAAAGAATCACATACTCAGACCAAAATGGAAGATGTGGACTACCTTGTTGAAGACAACACAAGGGGTGATTTTGCTTATCACCGGAGGATGGGATCCATGGTAGAATGGCACATTGGCGGTGCAAGCTGGGAACGAAATGCAAATGCTGGGAATGATTCTGGTAACTAGGGAGGAACCCCATTAGTAGAGAGTGAATCCACTGTTTGAAAGATTATAGCATAATCGAGGAAACTGAGAGCACTATGCAATTAATGCCGACGATAAACCTAGCAGCGCATGCTCTCAAGAACTTGATCATTTCCATAATCATCAAGGTTTGCCAATGTCTATGCCAAGATGTTGGTGACACCTCGTAGTACCATGATGAATATCGGTGGAGGATGCATATGCAAAGGAAGATAACACCTTCTCAGATTTCACCTTAGCGAGGCCAAGGAAACAAAATCTGGATGATCGACCGGGAGACATTTAGCACTCTGCTTCTAATGTTCTCCTTGATGTGCTAGCGTATCCCATTCATTGAAATGATTTGGTAACTAAACCATCAAGTAAAAGGTCGGACTTCTGGAGCATAAGAATCCATAAGGAACAATTAGAGAGTAAATCCTACGAAATCCCTATGGGGAGGTGGCCAACTTCCTCAATCAAGATACTATAATAATGGGTCTTCCAGCTGGGTGTGTTGGCCATGATATCCACTTTACCGGGTTATAGAGAGGCCAATATTATAGTTCTTGGGAAATGTTCCAACCATCATATCTGCCTGAGATTCAGATATGGTTGGGGTCAGGACAATCAAGACTCATCGAGTCTAGGAAGAAAAATGAAAGTTTGCAACACAAACCAACGAGATGACGTTGCGAGATTCTCGGGGAATGAACTACGATAGCAAGCTCCAAAACATGAGCTGTTTCTGCTACATACATGTGAACACGCTGTCCTAGACAAGCATGACCACATAGTAGTCTTAGAATAAAACACTACCAAGTTTTGGTTGGGAACCATCATCGAGGATAACGAAGTCCTAACATAAGTCATGATTAGCTCTTATGAAGGAACTTCTTGTCCTTGAACAAATCAGCCAGTGGCTTGGTGTACTAGGAGATACATGTGGAATGGAGGTAGCGAGCCTGTCAAACCATAGCATACTTCGCACATGCATGACTGACTTGGGATGATTCCAGAGGAAGCAACATTGAATTCCTCGGCTTCACGGCGGCAACTTGCATCAAATGCACGTGAATCTGAGAAAGTCACTTCTTTCATCCAACACATGCTTCATGAACAGGACATGAAGATAATGCTTATAGAAGTTTCCACACTAGGTGAATGTTCAACAAAATCATGGAGGAGATAAGGATGTTATCAATGGGCTCAACAACAATTCATCCAGATTCACATGGAGATGGAATTCCATAATTATGAGATCAAGTGATAGCATTGGTCAGAACCAAAAGACATAACGGTGTATGCTCGAGGAAAATCCACGGGTAAGACAACATTACGAACATCGTTGGTTCTGATTTGATTTGAGGATAGCCCACACCCAAATCAAAGTTTTGGCAAGACAATAGGTCCAACAACTGGTCACAAGATCAATCGATGAAGATATCATCTTTCTTCAACACACATACAAGATATCCCTTAAGATGAACTAAATCGGACAAGCTTCCATCTTCCAACTCTCCAAGTTGTTGTTTAGCTTGACCAACCAGCTCAGGGGTATGCAACACAGATTCTTGGAGAATTGCTGGTTTACAAGAAACCAACTTGATCACGAACTCAACATAGTGGTCAGGCGACATCCTGGTGATACTTCCGTGAAGATATCCGGAAAATCACGAACCACCGATATGTTACTAAGCTCGGGAGCAATCTGGCTTTTCAGGGCAAGACGATGTGATCACAAGAGTGAGGGATTGACTCAATCCTAAATCATTGATTGGAGAGTGCTCCGGAAATAAGGACTAGGTAGCACGATTAGCCTTAGGGTGATGATTCAATAACCAACACGCTCAGAATGAGGTTATTGTCTATTTAACTACCAAGCAACAAGATTGCTAGGAGTATAGATTTCACACATCACGATTCACTTGTCGGCACTCTGGTTGTCACAACACGGAACCGAGGAATGGATAATGATGGCGAGAAGTATCACTACGTCGAGAATCCATAAGAGAAGGTGCAACCCTCATGACATTCCTGACATAAAGTGGGTAATACATTAGGGTAGAACAGAACAAAATCTGGGTTGGAATTTTGATCTGCGAGGTACAACTACTTTGACCCAATCCTGGATGTGGATGAGGTACTGGAGTTTGTTTCTCCTAGTCATTCTGGAACAGAATGGCTTGACGGACCACAAGAGTAATAGGCATCGATGAACGAATAAATGCATACTCTTGACTATAAATTGATAGACGAGGGTCAGAAGACAACTATGAGGGACAACTCAAAGAACGTATGATTTTCTGAGTTGTGGATGCATAGGTTAGTATGTCAAACCAAGTTCAACATATTTCTTCCGGACAATCCATGTAGAGAGGTAGGACTGGTAGAGTCACAACATAGAATCGAGAACTCATCGAGAGCACTTTTGTTGTGATCTTTTGGGTTAATGAGGAACTGCTGCCATAAGTAGCTCATGGTATTTGGAAGAACGATATACCACGAACCTCGAGAACTATCGCAAAGGTTACAGATAACCTAAAGGAACTAGCAAACACTATCAACATGAAATAAGTAGTGTGAATCTCGGGTTCAGAAACCCAGGAGTAGAATACCTACTACTAAGTGGCATCACGGGATGCTTTCGAGAATGATGGCCAGAATCATCACACTGGAGATACAAAGATTTCTAAATTATTGAGTGGTTCTCTAAGACGCCTAGGATCATAATACTAGCTCCAACATATATACTGAGGCAATGAAGTGCCTCAACCCACCGATTAGTGTGGTTAATCTGGCCCAAAGGATCATCGGGGACGGGAAGGAGGGATTTGCAAATGCATCAGACTATTTAGAAACCTGGGATGACTCGGACAACATAACGGCTGTAAATGCTAGAAAAGGTTTGAGACATGCTACAAAATGGTGGCATAACCACTCGACCATCACAAAAGCAAGGTTCCGAGACCAACCGTCAACATACGGAAGTAGTAGGAACTGAACAGAGGCTTAAATCCAACAATATTATAAGTCTACGGATTAGTAAGACGTGATCCTGATAGACAGAAGAGAAGCCTAGTTCCTTAGTCTCGTAGGAAAGATAAGATGACTCAGATCAGAAGGGTATAAGGTATAAGGAGTAAAAAGAGCATTACGTTCCATCCCACAATCAATTCCCTTATATAACTAAAGAATTTCTAGACTCGACTTCAACCAGTTGGCTTGGTAATCCTATAGGCAGTCAAGCTTTGATACCAAATCTGTCAGGACCCCAATCCAATGCCACACTGATCTAGCATGTAACACCGCATATCACTTTGCAGCCTCACGCACGGTATTCCCACGGGTGTCGCCTTACCAGGCCCGGGACCGTTTGCGCCTTTTGGCTCACGTATATGATAGTGTCGCTAGCATCCATATGACAAGGAACCCGGGCTGACATGACTAGTCGTGAACCCAAAGTGGCTCTAACTTACAGGGATATGCATACATGACCCAACAACGAACGTGTCGGTCAACAGCGAGTGAATCCGGGCTGTAGCAGCTGGGCTAGCAGAACTCCAGAGAATCTGGGCTGTAGCAGGCTAACAGGACTCCAGTAGACACCGCGTGACATTTCCTCGAAGGGACAGACACAGGAACGAAGAAGGACACATGCCGGCCAACCTAAGTGTTCCGGAGTAGTATCAAGCTACAATGGCTCAGTGGAAGCACTAGGAGACATTTCCCGGTAAGAGAGGCTACCAAGGATAAACAACTAGGTCGTCAGATGCCGCACATACCAAGCATTTCAATAACATACACACAATATGCTCGATATGTGCAAATACAACATGGCATCACAACATGACTCTACGACTCAAGTGTTTATTTCAATAGGCTCCGAGGAGGAGATATTACAAACATGGGTCTCTCGACCCAGCATTCAGAGCATACAATCAAGCACAAGCGGAAGCTTAACAAGTCTGGGTACAGACATCTACAAATGAAAAAGGCTGAGAAGCCTGTCTATCTACCAGATCCTGCCGAGGGCACAAGATCGTAGCTAAGGTAACAAGCTAAACGCCGAAGTTCACGTGGAACTACTAGTGAGACTGAAGTCTCTGCAAAAACATAAAATAGGCAAACGTGAGTACAAATGTACCCAGCAAGACTTACATCAGAACTAACTACATATGTATCATTATCAACAAAGGGGGTGGTGGAGTTTAACTGCAGCAAGATAGCTTTGACTCGGTGGTTATCCTGAACTACGATTGCAAGTAACTCTTTTGAGGTGGCGCACACGAGTCCACATATTCACCAATCAATACACCACTATGGATCTGCTCCCGTCTCCCTATGAGAACGCCATCCATAGCACTCACGCTTATCTTGCGCATTTTAGAGTATCCACTTCAAGTTATCTATGAACTGTACAGGCAACCCAGAAGTCCTTTGCCGCAGACACGGCTATTCGAATAGATAATGTTAACCCTGCAGGGATGTACTTCTTCACACACGCTGTCACCACTTATTGCTGTTTACACGACATGTACTCGGCAACCTTCAAGCGGAAGACCAGCGAGGGTGTCAGCCACGACCTGACTAACCACACAAGTCTCTCGTCTAGGTTTATCACCTATTCGGGTTCCATCCGCAAGGAGATCGGCCGGGGTGTCGCTCACGGCCCCAAACAATGTGAGCAGGGTTCCCAAGCCCACCATCCGGGTGCCACTTGGTACACCGTGCCACTGTGCCTAGTCTGTCCCAAGCCCACCTGTACCGGGTGCCACTTGGTCGACTACTAACACTACCTACAAACACCAGAAACTAGTTGCAACTCCTGGACAGAGATCGAGTTGATTAATAAGCCGAGAGGGGTCGAGTTACCGGAACCCAATGTCTGGTAGTAACTGTTCATGGATCACAAACACAGAACTCAGTTCCTGAGGACGGTTTCAATGAGACAACCCACCATGTACTCCTACATGGCCTCTCACCGCTACCTTTACCAAATCGTGTTCACACACTTATCTCACACACAGTAGGACATATTCACACACCTCTGATTCATCCCCGATGAATCAGACCTGATCAACTCTAAGCAGTAGCAGGCATGACAAACAATCATGAATGAGTAGGCACATCAGGGCTCAAACAACACCTACTCATGCTAGTGGGTTTCATCTATTTACTGTGGGAATGAAAGGTCATGCAGAGGAAAGGGGTTCAACTACCGCAACATGTAACAGTTGAATCGTTGTTGTCCTAATGCAGTAAAAGAGAGCAGGAGCGAGAGAGTGGGATTGTATCAGAATGAACAAGGGGGTTTTGCTTGCCTGGCACTTCTGAAGATAGTATAGCTCTTCATTGGCGTCATCGATCACATCGCGGAACACGTTTACTGAGAGGGGACAAACACCGGCAACAGAGAAGGAACACAATCAATGCAATGCAACAATATGATGCATGAGTGTGACATGGCAATATGTTGTGGTTTGAGCTAATGCAACTAGCAACACAATTAAGTGTAGTTGGTTTGAACCCAAGGTTCAAATTCAAACTCCACATATGGTTATTTAATTGCCATTCATTTGATTTGTCCTAAACAGTAGCTATAAGTTGTTCTAACATGCATGAAAATGGTACAGATGGATAGATTGGATTTTTCTAATCATTTTTCATATATAATTTATTTCATTCTGAGTTACCATTGGATTTGTATGATTTTTTAGAAGTTTAGGACATCTTCTGGAATTTTCAGATATTTCTAAAATAGAAATAATCCAGAAAAGGGGTTTATTGCGTCAGCACTGCATCATGGTGATGTCAGCAGGTCAACTAGGCGGGTCCAAGTCAAACCTGACCAGTGGGGTCCACTGGTTAGTGACACAGTGCTGTCCAGGGTCAATGACATGTGGGTCCGGTCAACGGCCACGTCAGCGAGGTCAACGCCGACGCGTGGGGCCACTTTGATTAACCTAAACTAAGCAGAAGTTTAAGCTGTGGTTAGTTAAGGGCGTGGGTGTCACGCCCAATATGCGACCCTATCCAAGAGGAACTCGAAGGTCCCACCAAGGATAGACCCGCATATTGAAACGCTTTTGCAAGGTGGATATCATTACATCAACATTACATAATAGATGGGGATACATACAAGACATACAATGGCACATGAATACAACAATACAACATACAAGAACAACATCCGACTACGGATGAATCATAAACAGAAACTCAAACAATATCCACCCTGCTAGCCCAGGCTGCCGACCTGGAACCTATCCCCTGATCGAAGAGGAAGCAGAAGAAGAACTCAACGCAATCAAGCATCGCTCTCGCGTCAGGATCATCACAAAACCTGTACCTGCAACTGTTGTTGTAGTAATCTGTGAGCCACGAGGACTCAGCAATCCCATTACCATGGGTATCAAGACTAGCAAAGCTTAATGGGAAAGGAAGGGGTAAAGTGGTGAGGTTGCAGCAGCGACTAAGCATGATATGGTGGCTAACATATGCAAAAGAGAGCGAGAAGAGAAACAAAGGAACGGTCGTCAACTAGCAATGATCAAGAGGTGATCCTGAACACCTACTTACGTCAAACATAACACAGAAACCGTGTTCACTTCCCAGACTCCGCCGAGAAGAGACCATCACGGCTACACACGCGGTTGATGCATTTTAATTCGGATCTGGTGTCAAGTTATCTACAACCGGACATTAACAAATTCCCATCTGCCACATAACCGCGGGCACGACTCTCGAAAGTTTAAACCCTGCAGGGGTGTCCCAACTTAGCCCATGACAAGCTCTCGCGATCAACGAAGGAATATACCTTCTCCCAGGAAGACCCGATCAGTCTCGGAATCCTGGTTTACAAGACATTTCGACAATGGTAAAACAAGACCAGCAAGACCTCCCGGTGTGCCGACATCCTGATAGTAGCCGCGCGTATCTCGTCTCAGGCCACGACCGGATGAACACTACGTATGGCAACCGACGATACCCCAAGTTGCCTAGGGGCGGCACCGCAAGTGGCTCTGGTTTGGACCAACACTTAGATAAGGATTGGCCCGGGGGGGTTATAATAAAGATGACCCTTGGGTTAATTACTCCCAAGGGAAAAGTAGGTGGTGGTGAGGCAAATGGTAAAACCAAAGTTGGGCCTTGCTGGAGGAGTTTTATTCAAAGCGAACTGTCAGGGGGGTCCCATAAATCACCCGACCACGTTAGGAACGCAAAATCCGGGAACATAACACCGGTATGACGGAAACTAGGGCGGCAAGAGTGGAACAAAACACCAGGCATAAGGCCGAGCCTTCCACCCTTTACCAAATATATAGATGCATTAATATTATAAGAGATATTGTGATATCCCAACCAAAATCCTGTCCACCATGGAGAAATCTTCAACTTCACCTGCAACTAGCAACGCTATAAGAGGGGCTGAGCAAAGCGGTAACATAGCCAAACAACGATTTGCTAGGAATGGTGTCAAATGTTAGAGGTTCATGGCAATTTGGGAGGCTTGAAGAGCAAATGATAGGTAACGCAGCATAGCGCTAGAACGAAGCAACTAGCATAGCAATGATAGTAGTGAGATCCAGGGTAGTGGTCATCTTGCCTGAAATCCCGCAAGGAAGAAGAACGAGTCCATGAAGAAGATGAATCCACGAAGACGAACCACACGTAGACGAACGCATCCTCACGATCGCAACGAAACGGGAACTATCGAGAAGAAGCACACAACATGGTAAACACACCACACATAGACAAGACATGATGCACAACAAGCATGATGCATGACAAAGCTAGATGAAGCTACTCATGGCAAGGGATGATGCATACAAGAGCAACACATCAAAGCAAGTTTAAATGAGGCCGGAAACAACATATAACAATTCCGGTAAGTCCTCATATGCAAATTTCGAAATTGGTCCAGATCTGAATAAACATTATGTTCAAGTTGTTAAACAGCAAGTTAAGATGCACCAAGATGATCTACACAAAAATCTAGTCAAGTTACATATAAAGTTCATTAGATTCGGAGCTACGGTCTAGAAGATATGAGCAAAACAAGTTAAGCATGGCATTGATGCAAAATGCATACAAACATCCAGCAAACACATCAAAACAAGGATGCAACATGATAATATGAAGCTACATGCAAAAACAAGCAAGTTTCATATCGAGCACACTCAAAACGGAGCAGCGGGGCAACACATACACTCTATACAAGTCATAACAACAATCTGTCCATAACAGCAACTAGGCATATTGCAAGCATCAAAACAATATGCTACAGCACCCCAACATAATAACAAAAGGCATGGGCATGAAGTACAGGTAAAGCACTACAAAACATGAACACTGAGCTATCTCCAAAAACAACTAGAACATGCTCAAAATGACATGGAGATATTGCAAATAATAACAGTTTCAGACTTTAGCAGAAATAATATCAGGTTGCAATGTTTAGAGCTATCAAACAACATGCTACAGGACCTTATCATGGCAAACAAAGGCTTGGAATGAATCTACTAAATGCATATATCAAAAGTCCCTTACTTACCATGAGCCAAAAAGGCACGGAAAATATGATGGCACCCATGTAAACATGGCAAGTTATATTACAGATTTAAACATGGCAGGAACAACAATAAGTAGGCATGTTCGTGAGCTTGAACCACTCACTACCGAGCAATACATGGCATGACAAGGCAACCAACAGTAAGAAGGCATGTTTATGAAGCTAAGCATGGCAAGAGCAAGGTCATCGGGTACATGGATCACTAGCAAAACACATGGGAACAAGTGAACTTAATGTTAACAGGCTGACAGCAACATTTTCAAGCAACTTTGGGGCAATATTACAACAAGCTACAGTAGACTATAATTGCAACCAAGGGCATGAATGGATAGAGCATGACATGTATATCAAAATATGTTTATAGAACATCTCCAGGTTATGCATAGAATGATTAGTAGCAACATGTTAACATGGCATCACAAAATTACAGAATCTGCCTAGCAAAACAGCAACAGCAAGTGCCCTACTTAGCAAGCTTGATACACTCATCACACAACTCACAAAAATACATGGTTAACACCTCTGGAAAGATGGCATGGCATAGATCAACATACATGTAGAACTCATACTCATAGGATGCACACATCAATCATGGCAAAAATGATAAATGAGCAAGTTATAACAGTTTCAGCAGATTAACATCAATATGCACTCTTCCGACAGCATTTCGGGCATCAAGATGAGCTCAAATGAAAATGATGCAATGGAATGAAACGAAGTACTCGTCGATACGAACAATTTGACATATTACACGCACGAAACGGAGCTACGGGTGCAGAGATATAGCATGACAAACATGGCATGATAATGCAAAAATATCTGGGACTTAGACGAATTTCACCTCCAGATCTGAGGGTTGACCCGGGCGCGGATGACGAGGATGGCCGGGTTTCTCGCCGGCGAAGTGGCCGGAGCAGAGGGAGATGGCAGAGACGGCCGGATCCGGGCCGGATCCGGGAGGAGGACAGAGCGGGGAGGCCGGGGCGATGCAGAGGAGGCCGGGGCCGGGAGAGCTCCGGCGGAGGGCGGCAGGGCTCCGGCGGACGGCGGCAGAGGCGCCGGGCGCGGCGGCTCCGGCAGGGAGGCGTAGGGCGCGCGGGCGGCGGGGCGCGCCGGGCGGCGGCGGCTCCCGCCAAGGCGGCGGAGGGCCGGGGAGGCGCGGGCGAAGGCGGGGCGCGGGCCGGGCGCAGCGGTGGCGAGCGCCGGCCGGTCGGCGGCGGCGGCGGCGGCGGGCGAGCGCCGGCCGGTCGCGGGCGCGGGCGGCCCCGGGCGGCGGCGGCGGCGGATCCGGGCCCCGCGGGCCCCGGATGGGCCCCTGCGGGCCGACGGCGGGGTGGAGAGAGAGAGAGGGTGAGGTGGCGGCGCGGGATTGGGGGAGAGAGGCGGCGGCGCTGACGTGGCGTCCCCGGATTGGTCCGAGCGACGTGGAGGCGGCGGTGGACGTGTCCGGCCGCCAGGCGGACATGTCCGGCGGCGCGGGGGAAGAGGCTAGGGTTCATCTGCGCGAAAATTCGGGGGGAGACACCTATTTATAGGTAGAGGGAGCTAGGAGAGTCCAAATGAGGTGCGGTTTTCAGCCACGCGATCGTGATCGAACGACCGAGAGCATGGAGGGAAGTTTGGTGGGTTTTGGGCCAGTTTTGAAGGGGTGTTGGGCTGCAACAAAAGAGGCCTTTGCGGTTACCCGGTTAGACATTGGAGTATCAAACGACCTCCAAATGGCACGAAACTTGACAGGCGGTCTACCGGTGCTATACCAAGGCCGCTTGGCAAACCTCGGGCCATTCCGAGAAAGTTTAACACCCGCTCACAAGGAGAGACAAAAGGGGGACGCCGGATGACATAGGAGCGCCGGATTGCAAAACGGACAGCGGGGAAAATGCTCGGATGCAAGAGATGAACACGAATGCGAAATGAGATGCACATGATGACATTATAAAATGCAACACGCAAGCAAATGACATGGAAACAACGGCGAATAACTGGCAAACACCTGGCGCAACGAATCCGGGGCATTACAGTGGGCCCATATGTCAGTGAGAGAGGGGGCTAATTAGCAGGGTGATTAGTCCTAACTAGGTGGCCACGTCAGCGCACCGGCGGTTAGCCGTTGGCGACCAAACAAGGCGGCGGAGGCGCTCGGGATTCGCCGTCCGACGACCGTTCGACTCGGGGTTTGGCCCTACGGGCTGCTGGACGAGCGCTGCATCCAACGGAGCATACGGCTGCGCGAGAGGAGGCCGGAGACGATGGCTGCAACGATGGCAGGCGGCGGCCGGAGTTCGATTGTGCTCGGAACCGGCGATGTGGTGCACGGCAGATCGAGCGGTGGGGTGCTAGGTGCTCCTGCATACATGCTGAGCACGGTGACGCTCTCAGACACGGCGGAGGTGGGCTCTAGCCACGGCGGCGACGAAGCGCAACGGCAGCGAGCTTTGGTCGGGGTGGCTAAAGGGGCTAGAGAAGGTAATCGACAGAGGGAAGAGAGGGATTGGGTAGAGGAGCTCACGGTGAGGTCCTCGGTGATCTCAGCGTGCTCGGGGGCGGCTCGATGACGGCTGAAAGTCGCCGGCGATCTCCGTGGCCGAAGGAGGAAGAAGGGGGCGAGGACAGCGCGTCGAGGCTCTTCTAGTCGCCTGAGACGACGAGGAGGACGGGAGCGGAATGGCAGAGCTCGGCGACAAGCTGGATAGGCAAGGGGGGCTCGGTGGCCGCGGTGGTGACGAGCGGTGACGGCGAGCTCTACTCGGGGAAGAAAGCAGAGGAGCGAGGGGAAGAGAGGTCCGGAGAGCAAGGGAGAAGCAGAGGGGGCCCAGGGTGTCGTGGGCGGCACCGCGCTGGCTAGGGGAGGCCAGGCAGGCAGCTCCGTGCCAGCACGCGCGGGTGCCGTGCTCGGCCTGCCTCTGCCAGTAGGCAGGGGTTGAAGACAGGTATGCCCCTGGTGGGCTGGGCCGCACAATAGTGGGTTGGCCTCTCTGGTGGCTGCACAGGTGAGGCCAGGTAAGCTCTCCCTCTCTTCTGTTTTCTAATTTGTTTTTGTTTTCTAATTATTTGCCTCTGTTTTGAGCTTAGGAAAAATACCAAGGCATTTCCTAAAATCCTGAATATATTCATGGACACTTGCTGAATTATTTTAGTGGCCCAAAAATAGTTCCAACATTATTTGAACATTTAAATTATTTATAGTATTTAAATGCCCAAAGTCAAATACAATAAGATTTAACTCAAAAATCCAGAATGGCCTAGAAATATGTGCATCATTTTTGGTAGAGGTTTTCACCTTTAACAAAAATCTTGAAATTTTCTAAAGGGCATTTGGGTTCATTGAAAATTATTTCAGGTTGAACCTATTTGAATTTCATTTGGAGCTAGGCTTTGACAGTCCCCAATTCAGGTTTAAATGAAATTTAGACATGATGCAGCAACCAATCTAGTCCAAGTGCATAGCAAGGCTAGGGACGTGACAGAAGCCAAAGGGCAAGTGCGGAGCGCCGCGGGCGCTAACCTCCTGCGGCCTTGATGATGCGTGGAGGTTGATGGGACATGAGCGTCTCCACTTCCCCATGCTGCCTCGGCAACTGTTTGACTTGACAGAATGATGTGGCATGCAGAAGATCATCATGGCGCGAGGTCATGGAGGCTGGCGGTTGGCCTTCCTTGGGTATAAATGAGGGTGGTGGCAGAACCCCTCGCTCATCTCTCCTTCGTCTTCCCACCGCCTGCTTTTTCTGTTTCTCGCTTCCATGGCGTCGCCCAAGAGGTTTTCGGTGGCCGAGAAGGGGAAAGCTTCCAAGGAGGGACCGGCCTCTCCGCCTCCCAAGAGAGGCCGCGGTCGTCCCCGCAAGCATCCCGCGGCTCCTGTGGTGGCCCCTAGGGGGCGCGGGCGCCCACCCCCCGGAGCCGGCGCTTCTCTTGGATCCCACGATGGCACCTCTTCTCGTGGCGTGGGCCACAGGCTTCAGAGCAGCCCCCATGACGAGGGGAGGCGCAACGTGATCGTGCGCCCGCCTTGGCCGCGCTTCTCCTCTTTGGAAGTGCTCCCTGAATTCGTGGTGTGGTCAGAGAGCCCGGCCGGCACCTCGCTCCGGCTTCCATGTTTCTTCTCTGGCAAGCTTCCTTCCTCAGGGCTCGATGGTCTCTGGCTGCAGGTCGACGGCTGCTGCAGCAGAGCTTCATGGGTCGGGGCCGAGGTCGCCGCCTCCAGCAGCGTGGTCCTGACCCGCGGCTGGCAGATGTTTGCCCGTGCGTGAGGCCTGGGCGGAAGGTGCACCCTCCACTTTAAGTATGACGGACTGGCGACCCTCTATGTGAGGGTGTTCAGGGAGGACGGCCGCCGCGTGGGGTGCTGCCCGGAGGATGGCAGCGATGACGAAGGTGGCGAAGTTGAGCTTGGCCTTTGCAGCGCGTGCTCCTCTTCCTGCGACGGCAACTCTTCCTCGGATTAGAGCTCGAGCAGTGGTGGATACGACCGGCCCCCACGTCGTCGTGCTCGGGTCAAGGATGTTGGTGGTTCATCCCGCTGCAACGCTCCAGTGAAGCTGGAGAGGAGCCAGGCGTGAGGCTGGGGGCCGCCGAACTTGGACTCAAGGCCGGCCATAGCCCCAGGTCACCTATAGGGGAACTGGTGGAGCGCCGGGCCACCTTGAGGCGCTGCTTGAGGATGCAGCGCTAGTGCCGGGTTCGTACGCCTTCGGGCCTTCTTTGTTTAGCCTTTCCTTTCTCCTGTAATTTGAAAAAAAGATGGTGTACCCCACGGGCGCATGTAATGAACTATGGCAGTTATGCCCTTTATGCTATGCTTGCTATCTTGATGTTGTGTTGTAACGTTTGCGCTCTAAGTAAGATAGGATAGGGAAACTTAGCTTGATATGTGCGCAGTAGTTTTCCGCCTCGTGAGGACCTGGCTTCAGGTACTCAACAAGGCCCCTTCCTAGCAAGCTGAAGGTCTCAGGCCTCGAGGGACTCCTCAGGGTCTTAGGAGCCGCCGCAGAGCTGCTTTTAGAGGTAAAGAAAAACTAATGAGCACCTCGCTCCTCCTTACGCGAGCCCCCTACCATAGATTAGCTCTAACTTAATGCACCGCGTCGCGTTGCCCGAGGGGGGCACGGATATGAGGGGTGCTGATGCCTGTGAGCTTGATCGAGGGCTCCTCGCAAGGACAAGGCCGAGGCACTGGGGGAGCAGGGTTCGGCGTGGTGCGCGCGGGCGAGGGTAGCTCCAAGGCGCACACACCTGCCTAGCCCCACGCGTGAGGCGTGTGAGAGAAAGTGACGGGCAACTGCCACCTCTCTCCTGTCCCTAGGCCAAGAGCGGCTCGGGAGAAGAAATTAACTCGACGGACCAAAATTCGAAAGTACCAAATCCATTGAAAGATTACTAAAAACTGCAAGCAACTTTGGAAATCAAATGAACAGCCGCGTCCGGCACGTATCTAATCTTCTCACCAGCGTGGAGCTAAGTGCTGCCACTAAGACGTAGGAGGGAGCCCCCATGAGGTCCCAGGGCGACTCTCAGGACACTCTGGGGCATGTACAACCCCTCTCATTAGTACGTGAGAGTGTCATGAGCGGATACCTTCATAGGCCTGAGCCTTGCTTCACAGCCGGAGCCTTTCTTCAAGGGTAGAACTTCCGGAGGTGCTGGATGTCACAGGCATTCTGGATGGGGACCCCGTCCTGTGTCTCCAGGTGTGCGGCACCAGGCCTGGAGACACGGGCAGTCCTAAACGGGCCCTCCCACATGGGAGATAGCTTGTGCAGCCCCTCCCTGGAGAGCACCCGCCTCAGGACGAGGTCGCCCACCTCTAATGTCCTGGAGCGGATGCTACGTCAGTGGTACCGCCACAGCACCTGCTGGTATATTGCCGCCCGGAGCGAGGCTTGACGGCGGCATTCCTCCCCCAGCATGAGATCCATCCCCCGCGTGGCGTCCTGAGGCGCCTCGTCGAATGCCAGGACCGACATGGAGCGATGCTTGACCTCGTGTGGGAGAACCGCTTCTGCTCCTTAGATGAGGAAGAACGGTGTTTCTCCCATTGGCCTGGTCGCGGTGGTGCGGATGGACCACAACACGGACTGTAGCTTGTTGAGCCAGCCCCTGCCACAGGCCTCGAGCTTCTTCTTGAAGGTTCTTGTCTTGAGGCCCCTCAGGACTTCGGCATTGGCCCGCTCGGCTTGGCCGTTGCTCCGGGGGTGTGCTACTGAAGCATAGCATATCTGCATTCCAAGGTTAGAACAGTATGTTTTGAAAAGGTTGCTAGTGAATTGCGAGCCGTTGTCAGTGATGATGCAGTTAGGGACCCCAAATCGACTCACGATTCCCTTGATGAACTTGATGGCCGATCCAGCTGGAATGGTGCGAACGGCCTCCACCTCCGCCCACTTGGTGAATTTGTCGATGGTGATGTAGAGGTATTGGTAGCCCCCTGGCGCTTGAGGGAACGGCCCCAAGTTGTCCAGCCTCCAGACCGCGAACGTCCATGTGAGCGGGATTGTCTGGAGGCCCTGCGCGCGCTAGTGAATTTCTTGGCGTGGAACTGGCATGCCTCACAGGAACGCACCAACTCCGTGGCATCGTTGGGCGCGGTGGGCCAGTAGAAGCCGCTGCGAAACGCCTTGCCCACCAGAGTGTGTGAAGAGGAATGATGCCCGCAGTCCCCACTATGTATGTCCACTAGCAGCTCGAGCCCCTGCTCCTTAGAGATGCATCGCAACAAAACGTCATTGGGCCTCTTGCGATATAAATCACCGTCCTGGATGCATTATGCGGTGGCTTGACGACCCACGTGCTCGGCATCCTCCTCCTTCTCTAGCAAGGTCCCTTGAAGCAGGTACTTCTTGAACTCTCCAGTCCAGCACCCCTCCTGAGGCTCGATTGCAAGCAACAGGTGGGCCCCCGTGGGGTAGCCATATGCTGGGCGCCCGTCGCAGGCACCTGGGGCAGGTCCTCCTGAGGCGATGCTAGAGTCGTTGTGGGGGGAGCCGCATATGGCTTGAAGAGCCACTCCTCAAACACCCCCGGCTCCTGAGGGATCCTTCTGGAGGCTCTCTTGGCGATATCATCCGCCTCCTTCTTCGTCCCTCATGGCATGTGCTGCAGCTCCAAGCCCATGAACCGCTTCTCCATCTTGCGTACTTCTTATAATTATGCCTCCATGTGCTCGTCCTTGGGCATGTATTCCTTGTTGGAGAAGTTGATGAGGAACTGAGAATTGCCCTTGATGGTGAGGTGCTTCACCCCTAGAGCCGCCGCGGCCCTGAGACCAGCAAGCAAGCCCTTGAATTCCGCAATGTTGTTGGAGACCTTCTCGCCCTGCTGGAAGCAGAGTTGCACCACGTAGTAGAGCTTGTACTTGGTGGGCAAGATGAGGACGGCCCCTGCTCCTGCGCCTTGTCGTGCGAATGCTCCGTCAAAGTACATGATCCACCCGTCTGGTTCCTCGTCTCCTCGTAAAAGGGAGCGGTCCTCGCTCACCCCGTGGTCGGGGATGTCAGTCCATTCGGCCACGAAGTCCCCGAGGGCCGCACCCTTAATAACTCTAGTGGTGCTAAACTCGAGATGGAACGCTTGAAGCTCGATGTTCCATTCTGCAACTCGCTCGGCGGCGTTCGGGCTCTGGAGCACCCTCTCCAGTGGGTACGCCGAAACAACCTTGATGGGGTGGCCTTGAAAGTAGTGGCGCAGCTTTCGAGAGGCGACGAGGAGCGCGAGCAAGAGCTTCTAGGGCATGGGGTAGCGCGCCCATGCCTCCCTCAGCACCGTGCTGACGAAGTAGACAGGGTGCTTGTCGGTGTCAAAACCGGCGGATCTCGGGTAGGCGGTACCGAACTGTGCGTCTAGGTGGATGGTAACAGGAGACAAGGGACACGATGTTTTTACCCAGGTTTGGGCCCTCTCGATGGAGGTAAAACCCTACTCCTGCTTGATTGATATTGATGATATGGGTAGTACAAGAGTGGATCTACCACGAGATCAAGGAGGCTAAACCCTAGAAGCTAGCCTATGGTATGATTGTTGTTCGTCCTATGGACTAAAACCCTCCGGTTTATATAGACACCGGAGAGGGCTAGGGTTACACAGAGTCGGTTACAATTGTAGGAGATCTACATATCCATATAGCCAAGCTTGCCTTCCACGCCAAGGAAAGTCCCATCCGGACATGGGACGAAGTCTTCAATCTTGTATCTTCATAGTCTTGGAGTCGGACCGATGATGATAGTTCAGCTATCCGGACACCCCCTAGTCCAGGACTCCCTTAGTAGCCCCCGAACCAGGCTTCAATGACGATTAGTCCGACGCATATATTGTCTTCGGCTTTGCAAGGCGGGTTCTCCTCCAAGTTCCATGTGCTTGCCGAATAGTGTCTGACTTCCTTATAAATGTTTCACTCCTTGGCTTCCACGTCCAATAATGGCCCTCTTCCACATGTCGTATGAATGCGAAAAGCCAGGGTATTTTTACATTTTACCCCCTAGCTGCGCGAATAAGCTGCCTATAAGAGAGACGAGGATCTAGATCCGAATCACACCATCCATAATGGACAGTCGACGCGGCTCCTCCTCTCGCGCTCCTAGCCCTCAGCCAGGAGATTGGAGGAGATGTTCAGTCCCGCACAGCGAGCTAGTGACGCTCCAAGCGGAGGGATACCTCCCTCCAGCATTCATGGTTCCGGTTCGAGCTGGACTGGCCACCTATAAAGGTAGAAAGCAGGCGGAGAGCGCCCCTAATCCCTCCAAAGGAGAGCGGGTATGCTTCGTCCCTTATCTAATAAGGGGACTCAGATTTCCTATACATCCGTTTCTCCGGGGGCTCCTGGAGTTCTACGGGCTCTAGCTTCACCACCTTACACCTGCCTCCATCTTGCATATTGTGGGCTTTGTAGCCCTTTGTGAGCTGTTCTTGGGCATCGAGGCCCATTTTGCACTATGGAAGAGATTGTTTTGCCTCGTACCCCGTTCTCACGAGGGGTCGATATATCAAGTGGGCGGAGCCGAAATATGGCGCATCGCCGGGACTGGATACCTATCCGGAACCCCGAAGAAGGCGTCCAAAGACTGGCCTTCAGAATGGTTCTATGTGGAAGATGCCCCACTGCCGGACCCAATTTGGATCGGCCTCCCGGAGTTCAGCAACGCTCCTCTGAAGAAACGCCTGAGTTGGCGCCCGCGGAGCCCTCAACGGGAGAATGACGGGCGTCCAATATCTGATGGGCCGGATAAGGTTGTTGGTTCATTCCGGATTGACCATGATTGGAGTCATGGCCACATGCATCATGCGGGGGGTGCAGCCGCTCCAATATAGGGGCCACCCCATGTGGGACTTCAACGGGGAGAATGACGCCACCCGTCATGGCCGCAAGGGGCCGGGATCGGTTGCCGATCTGGTGAAGATCCTGTCCGGCTTGTACAAGGGGGAGAAAGAGGACTTCCTCCGCGCGAGTCCATTGAATGGATTCTCCATGAATAACCCTCGGAGCTGGGTGAGCGGACGTTTATCTATCTTATCCGCATTTCCATAGTTAAGTGTCTTACTTTGTGATTTCGACGCAGGAACTGCGCGGGGACGTCGAGGGCATACACAGCTCGACTCCACAGCCCGAGGATCCGGGACGATCCTTTGATCCGGCCTCCGAGGAGGATCCGGACATAGAGGTGGAGCTGGTCGATGGGGTGTTCCACCAACTTAGCATGGACAATGTTTTGGTCGCCATTACGGCCGACTACCCCGGTTTATCTCCGGCTTCCCAGGTAACTGTGACCATAGTCCTGACATTATTATTCATCCATGCTTATTTCTGACCACCGTATACCGACGGTGCCTCGCAGGAGGCGCCTTTAGGGCGGGAAGCCGAACCCGCGGCGGCTGGCCAACAAGGGTCAGCTCGGCCCAGCAGGCGGAAGAGGAGTGCGGCGCGAATCGAAACGTCGCCGCAACGGTACGGCACGCTACCGTATTTAAGGGAAAGATTCGTGGGAGGTATATTAACTCTCATGACTTTTCCAGGAGAAAGAGCGCTCGCCGGACTGTGCCTGGAGAGGTTGCCAACCAAGCCTCTGCCAGTTAGGCTCCAACGCCTGGTCCGGAGGGGGAGGTGAACACAAGGCGTGTGCCGGATGCTCCTCCAACGGAGGATGCCGACAGGCTGTCCGCCACCAGGTCTGAGGTGGAGAGCGCCATGAATCACAGGCGCCGCCAGACAGTTCTTCGTGACGCGTGTTTCTCCCCGGAGGCGTTGAATGCCTTCAATGTGGGAGACGCACCTCCGTGCCGCTCAAGATGGTTTAACCAGAGCCACGGAGCAGTATGTGAAAGACATACGGGTGAGGAATTTTAATAGTTATATATGCCAGTAGCCCCCGAGACTTTAAATAGTTAGAATAACTGATTTAAGGATCATTTGTTATGCAGGATCTTACGGAGAAGAATACCCACCTGTCCCAGGAGCTTCAAGAGTGCAAGGCCCAACTTGAGGCCGCACTAGCCGCCGCAGGGGGAGCCACAGAGACCCCCTCTGGCAATACATATTTCAAAAAGATAAGTAGTATATGAAGTGCGGCGTGTGTATAAGTCTGGCAATAATATTGCAGATGGTGCCGGACTAGATCCGGACAAGCAACATCTACTGCGCTAGTTGAAGGCCGGCGAGAAGGTGCTTATGAGGGTGCAGCAGGAGAGGAACAAACTCCAAGATGCCAACACCCAGCTGGGTGAAGAACTGAAAGATGTTCGGGTCCAGCTGAATCCGTGAAGGAGAGTCGGCGGCTTCGTCGCGGCATTTACAGTAAGTGCTTGAGCAAACTCTTTTGAAAAGAAGAGTTCGGCAAGGAAGTCGATTGACAGAAATGTGTCTGTAGGTGTGCTCATAGGTCGTCCTGCGGAGGAAATGCCCGGTTTAACGGGTGACCTACTTCCCGAGCTACTGCAACTGCACGAACGTGTTTGGCGGGCGATGAGCGGCGTCGTCTAGGCCTTATGGCCGTCCATCTCCCTACCCGAGGGTCTTGGAGGGCTTGCGGAGAAGCTTCAGGGAGCACGGCAGCGCTTCCGTCTATGGAAGATATCGGCCTGCCGTCAAGGCGCGAGGGAGGCCTGGGCCATGGTGCAGACGCGGTACACGAAGGCTGATCCAAACCACATGGCCGAGGTTGGACCTGTGGGGCCCGATGGGAGGGAGATCCCCGTGAGCTTAATGTACGGCCAGGTAGAGTTGGCCGCGAAGTATTCCCAATGGGACTGTAAACTAGATAGCCTGTTAGATGGGATTGAAGAGGAGTGCAATCAATCAATTTGACGTTGTAATTTTAAAATGACATGTAAAATGCCTTCTAGCCGGATTGTGGATCGTTTTTCTTTGCGGACCTTTTCGCTTCAACCTCGGGACCCGACAGTCTGGAGTGTGTCCGAATACCCTCACGGTTATGAAAAAACCGGGGCATGCATGGAGACCAAGCTTAGGGGTCATTAGTGCTTTATCAGACAAATGCCCAACTAGTTATGTTATATTACATGGTTAGTAAGAAACATCTTCCAGGGAGAATAGTTCCGTTAGGGGTTCCTTTCCCTGGAGGCATGCCCTAAAGTGCATGTCCGGACTGCGAAAAGAGTAGAAAAGCATCTGGGGGCATATAAATAAATAAGTAAGAAATCATCTTTCAAGTCACCGACCGAATATTCCCTTAAGAACGCTAGCTTTCGGCTTCACCCAGTCTGAGGTACACATCCGGCTGACCCGATAGTAAAAATCACAGAGGTGCTCCCTTTACCTCCTAGCCGAACAATCGGGAACGTAGGGGTAAGCACAGGAGCCAGGCAACCCAGCTTGGCCAGAACTTAAGTCATATCGATGCATATAATGGTGAATAAAAGGTACATGCGGAAGTGTGACACATGTGTTGGGCATGAAGCCCGTATAAATAAGCTTCTGTTAAAGAAGCCCCCAGGTATAATGAGTGCGAGTAGCATGTCAAGTGTGTGCGAACAATGCGCGGATCAGCCCACAAAGGCTTTAAGAAAAAAGGAGGAAGGAAGAGAGAAACAAAAGACAGCTAAAGTTTAAAACGTGGATGGAGGGAGGAGACGAACTCTGAGTCCGGCGCTAGGCGTAGAATCTTCGGAGATGGGCTGCATTCCATGGGTTCGGCTCGAGTCGGTTGTTTGATGCGTTTCGTAGACGGTATGCTCCGCCGGTCAGGACTTGATCGATGATGAAGGGACCTTCCCACTTGGGCTTGAGTTTGTCCATTTTCTTGTCCGGCAGGCGTAGAACTAGTGCGCCAACATTGTAAGTTTTGGCCCGTACTTCTCTGCTTTGATATCTTCGAGCCTACTGCTGATAGAATGCGGAACGAGCCTTTGCCACGTCGCGCTCCTCTTCCAATGCGTCCAAACTGTCCTGCCGATCCAACTCGGCTTCTCTTTCTTCGTACATGCGCACGCAAGGTGAGTCATGAATTATATCGCAGGGCAAAACTGCCTCTGCGCCGTATACCATAAAAAATGGTGTGAATCCGGTAGTGCGATTTGGCGTGGTCCGTAGCCCCCACTGTACGGAGTCGAGCTCCTCCACCCAGTGCGTGTTAGATTCCATGAGGGACCGCACTAACCTGGGTTTAATGCCGCTCATGATTAGACCATTTGCTCGTTCGACTTGACCGTTAGTTTGAGGGTGATAGACTGAAGCGTAGTCGAGCTTGATGCCCATATTTTTGCACCAGAGTTTAACCTCGTCGGCCGTGAAGTTTGTTGTCACGACCGGTTTTCCAATAAAAATATTTATTGAGAAACCAATCTTTTGAGTCCAGTATGAGAGAAATCCTCCTCACTGGTAGACAAATTCTCGATACAATAAGCCAGTAGCATAAAATATATTACAGGGTCGAACTACGGTTGCTCAACCAAATTATTACAAGCATGCCAATAATTATACATAATGGCGGACATGACACAGTGGTGTGGAGGCATACTACTGACTCGAGGATAGGATGGTGGTGGAAAAATACAGCGGGGAGAGGGATACAAGACTCTAAAACTGTCATCTCATCGAGCGTCGATGTGAGGCTCGATGAATTTATTTGGTAGCGGAAGCGGATATAATACAGTGACCAAATCCAGGGTCGCACGAGACTGACTGGGACTCCTCTAGGCGTCGGACTCGCTATCAAATTCTTCATCCATGAGATCGCCTTCTTCAGCATCTGGCCAAATCAACAAGCCAGTGAGTACTTTGAAAGTACTCGCAAGATAGTTCGGACGTAAGATATAACAAATGCATGCATGGATGCGTCATGATTAATTCACCAATGTACATTAAAAAAAATTAGCATAACGAGGTAAGTAAAAGGGAAACGGCAGTAGTCCGCCTGAAATCCCAACAAAACGTAAATGAAGACCGATCGGGTGTCTGAAGCGACGCCTCGAAAGGTGAACAAATAAATATAAGGAAATGATGCCACAGTCGGGCGTCTTAGCGACACCACATAAAGGGCTTTAAAAGAAATGCCACAGTCGGACGTCGGGTGACATCACAGAAAGGGCTTTAAAAGAAATGCCATAGTCGGGCGTCTTAGCGACACCATCTAAAGGGCTTTAAAAGAAATGCCACAATCGGACGTCTGAGCGACATCGCAGAAAGGGCTTTAAAAGAAATGCCACAGTCGGACGTCTGAGCGACATCGCAGAAAGGGCTTTATTCACAAGTAAATAATACTCATAATAAACATTCAATTCATGAAAATAAACGGGTTAGTCCATCCACATGAGTAATCATTTAACCGGACTGAGCACTCATGCGATTCACCGGAGTCTCTGTCATCAAAACTGACATTTGGTCAGGATAAGTTAATATCGAATTTGGACATGGAATAGATGATTTGAAGGAATATATGACTCTGCAGAGTTTGTACAAATTTTTTCCCACAGCCAACGGATTTCCGTAGTCACGAAGGACTAGTTCCGTTTACGGTTTTTCGATAGGAAACACAGCTTACCAGTACACACCCATCCTACCTCTCGATGCTAGGAATCACCCTAGACATCATCCAAGAAAAACTTTTGAGACGGGGAGATCACAATCTCGAATAGCATGGGATCAAATTTATATACGCGCGCTCTAAGGGGTGCCCCCCTCTCGGTCCCAACCGGAAACACCCATGCCCCCTGACCGGATGACTGGCTTTAATCCAGGGCCATGGAACCATCATCACGGCCTCTCCTTTTTGGTGTGTACCAGGAAAGCCGTTTACAACTTACTAAGCCATATTCCGTGCGGAAAACATGTGGTAGTACAAGGAAGGAAGAATGGAAATAACTGGAATGATACGAGTTGACATTGAAGTCACATAGTCTGGCATAAGCCTGGCATGCTACAACACTGCCATCTTACCCATCCTCATGCCAACACATGGCCATGCATACTCACATCCATCCGCTCATGGATTTTCGAAACTCACTTGCCTCATCGTCTCAGGTAACATGACATTCGTCGGTATGTTCATCAACATGCCATAAACCACTTAATGCAAACATGCCAAAACAATCATCATATCAAAAGTTCAAACATGCTTGCCTGGTTCAGAGTAGTCGGAGCCTAGCTCGGTGATGTTCGCGGCTCCGTCACCTCCTTCGGTATCTACGGTATAAAGAAAATATATGCGCTATTGTAAATACCAAGAGGTGCACAAAAAGTACTCCAAATATTTTCCAAATAAATCTGATAAAAAACTAGACGAAATTTTAAAGAGGACAGAAAAAGAATCAATCAAAAATACTTTTCTGTTTAAAAGTTATAAAGGTTTTTGTCCAGGGACTCATTTGTAATGAAACAGAAGTTTCCAGGGGCTAGCTTATAAAAACAGAAAAAGTTCCAGTCTTGAATACGCCAGCCCAGAGGGGAAAGCGTATTTTGCCCGAAGGCGCTTTCAGAAAACGATTCGCTTAGACAGGACAGAGAGGCTGACAGGCGGGTCCCGCCCGTCAGGTTCGAATATTCAAACGGGGCGGCAGAGTTCGCCGGTGCCCGAGAGCCGCGGTGGTCGCCGGCGGCGATCCACGGCGAGGCAGGGAGATCGAAGGGTACCTCCGTGCTCAGGGCGCCCTTCCGCGTCGGTTGGTGGTGGTGGTGGCGGTCGGCGAGCACCACGTTGACGGCGAGCCTTGCTCCGGCGGACGGCGGTTCGGGTGGTTGCGGACTTTGTCGGAGAGAGCTGTGAAGATCAAATTGGGGAGGGGGTTAGGCTTCTAGTAGCTAGATGGGGTAACGGACGGGGTTTGGGCGCCGGAGACGGCCTCACCGGAGCGAATCGAGGTGGAGGCCGAGGCGGAACGGGGCGGCCGGAGTCGGGGGAGGAGACCTCCTCGAGGTCCTCCTGGTGGCTTGGCAGGGTCTTGGAGAGGTGCAGTGAGGGTGTGGGGGTCGTGAGCGAGCTCGGGGTCCTTTTTATAGGCGATCCGAGGCGGTGGCCGTGAACGGGGATCTCCGGTGAAGGTTACGGCGGCGCAGTGCTTGGTCGGGGGAGATTAGGGAGTCGAGCGCCATCGTGGGGGTTCACTGGGTCCGTTTGGGTGTTAAACTAGCCGGTATTTGGGCGTTTAGGGCGAGCTTGACGGAACGGGGTGGCGCGGCCCGTCGGCGGCAGGGAGCATGTTCCGTGCTTGCCGGGCCACGGCGACGGTGCCACGGGCGTGCGCTGGCATGGCAGGGACACGCGGAGAGCCAGGGGGCGTTGGGCGGCGCCGGGTGGCGTGGAGAGCGGGCTCGGGCCCTCGCCGGCCGCCACGGAAGGTGCAGCCACCGCAGAAGCTTCCAACGCTAGCGAGGCTCGTCGCTACCGACGCCAGGAATCGGCCAAGCGTGCATGCGGGGTGCTGGCCAGGGAGAAGAGGCTGCGTGCAACGCGCCAGGGCGCACTGTGGCCGCGTGACCGAGTCTGACGAAGGAAAAACGACTGAATCTCTGAACTTTCTGAACTTTTCTGAAAATGCAAAGGAACAGTGCAGCTCAGGTGTTCGGCAGAATGATCTAGGCATCTAGGGATTTTTCCTTGAGCTGATTTTTGGTGGAGTGGCCTCTCATTGCTCCAGTAGGCTGCCTGAATTTTGGTGAAATTTTTGGAGAAGTGTAGATATGAATTTCACCAAATTTGGCAAATCTGGTCCAAACTTGCAGAGACTGAAATTTGAAAAATTTGAAAAGAGGAGGAGTGGATCAAGATGGTTCTGGGTTGTGGGTACAAAGGACTATCCATGAGAGTTGGTTTGAGGTCAAAACTCAAATGCAAAAGGGTACTTGCTTTGAAAATCTCTCAGGCTCCAAATAATTTGTAGAAATGATTTGAGGGGAAAGAAAATTAGAATAAAATCCAAAACTTGCTTGGATTAGTTGGGACAGAGAACTTAGGTTGATTACAAGGAGGAGGGTAGGTTTTGGAGGGGTTTTACCACATGGGCAAAATACAAAGTCATGGGTGGCTTCAAAGATATGAAAATCCCAAACTTTCATAGAGTTTCTTTTTAAAGGAAAAAGATTAAACTCTCAAAATAATTTGAGAGGGAACCAATATAGAAGAAGTTTCAAAAGATCAAACACCATAGTTTGAAGAAAAATAAAATCCTTGCCAAAGAAAAGAAAGCTTTTAAGAGGAAGGTTTTCTGGAAAACTTGAAATGGCCTCTTTTCAAAAACCACAAAGTTTTTGCTGAAAACCAAATAAAAATTTTGGAGTGTCACAACACCTACCCCCTTAGGAAAAAAATCGTCCCCGAGATTTTAGCTGATCCTTAAATAAGTGTGGATGCTCTGTCCGAAGGAAATCCTCCCTTTCCCAGGTTGCTTCACTTTCGGTGTGATTGCTCCACTGAACTCTGAAAAACTTGATGGTTTTCTGTCGGGTTCTCCTTTCAGACTCCTCTAATATTTTTACTGGGCGTTCTCGGTAGGTGAGATCTGGTTGTACATCAATGTTCTCATGGGATACTTGTTCTCTGGTTTTCTTACGCACTTCCTTAATTGAGAGACGTGGAACACGTCATGAATGTCAGACAAGTCTTTGGGTAAGTCTAGCTGGTAGGCTACAGTGCCTCTTCGTGCCACTATGCAGAATGGTCCAATGAATCTTGGTGCTAACTTTCCTTTAATCTTAAACCGTTGCAGTCCCCTCATAGGTGATACTCGTAGGTACACAAATTCACCGGGTTCAAAATTGACCCCACGATGTTTCTGATCGTAATAACTCTTCTGTCGGCTTTGAGCGGTCTTGAGTCGGTCCCTGATTAGCTTGACTTTTTCCTCGGCTTCTTTGAGCACGTCTGGGCCGAAGATACGGCTGTCTCCGGTCTCTGACCAATTTAGCGGTGTACGACATCTCCGTCCGTATAGGGCTTCAAAAGGTGCCATTTGCAGGCTGGCCTGGTAACTGTTGTTGTATGCGAACTCGGCATATGGCAGGCTTTCTTCCCAACTGGTTCCATAGGTGAGGACACATGCTCTCAGCATGTCTTCTAAAATTTGGTTTACTCGTTCAGTCTGTCCATCAGTCTGGGGATGATAGGCTGTGCTGAAGGCCAATTGAGTTCCCAGAGCCTGTTGTAAATGATCCCAGAACCTCGAGACAAACTGAGTGCCTCTGTCATATATTATAGTCTTCGGGACTCCATGCAGACAAACTATACGGGAGAGATAAATCCTGGCAAGCTTCTGAGTGTTGTAGGTTGTCTTCACTGGAATGAAATGTGCCACCTTGGTTAATCTATTAGTGATGACCCATATGGCATCATTCCCGTGTCGTGACCGAGGTAGTCCGACAATAAAATCCATCCCTATTTCATCCCATTTCCACTCAGGTATTTTGTTTGGTTGCAGTAGTCCGGCTGGTTTTTGATGCTCAACTTTTATGCGTTGACAAGAATCGCAACATGCAACGAATGTGGCTATGTCCCTCTTCATACCGTGCCACCAAAATCTTTCCTGAATATCCTTATACATTTTGGTTCCTCTAGGGTGGATTGAATATGGAGTGGTGTGTGCTTCAGCTAGGATTTGCTGCCTGAGGTCCTCTATGTTTGGCACACAGAGTCTGTCCCCGTACCATAATATTCCATCATCGCCTATGACAAATTCCGAGGCCTTGCCCATACTCACCTTTCTTTTAATTCCTTCAATGCTGGGGTGACCAGGCTGAGCTTCTTTAATTCTCTCCACAAGGTCGGGCTTTATTTCCAAGTTTGATATGGTGCCTTCCGCGATCATTAACAAGTTGAGTTTGGCAAATTCTTGTTGGAATTCAGGTCTCAAACTTTGCAGATTGTTTTCGTCGGAGCTGGGGTTTCGACTAAGAGCATCGGCCACTACATTTGCTTTCCCTGGATGATAGTGGATACCAACGTCATAATCCTTTACCAATTCCAACCAGCGTCGTTGCCGTAAGTTTAGTTCTGGCTGTGTGAAAATATATTTGAGACTTTTATGGTCCGTGTATATTTCACATCGATTCCCAAGTAAGAAATGCCTCCATTCCTTAAGTGCATGAATGACTGTTGCCATTTCTAAGTCATGAGTGGGATAATTTTCCTCGTGCTTGCGGAGTTGTCGTGAAGCGTATGCAACACAACCTTGCCTTCCTACATCAACACGCACCCGAGACCTTTTCGGGATGCGTCACAATACGCCACAAAGTTTTTGTGTATGTCTGGCATAATAATACCGGTGTTGTGGTTAATTTCCGTTTTAACTCTTGGAAACTTTTTTCGCAGGCTTCTGTCCATTCAAACTTCTTGTCTTTCTTGAGCAACTGCGTCATTGGCTTGGCTAGAGTGGAGAATCCTTCAATAAATCTGCGGTAATATCCTGCCATTCCCAAGAAACTTCGTATGTCCGTTACGCTGGCTGGTGCCTTCCAGTCAAGTATGGCCCTAACTTTCTCTGGGTCCACTGCGATACCGTCTTGGGTCAGCACGTGGCCTAGAAAGCCTACTTGTCTTAGCCAAAATTCGCACTTGCTGAACTTGGCATACAATTGATGCTTTCTGAGTTCTCCTAGCACAATCCTGAGATGTTCCGCGTGCTCTTCTGGTGTTCTGGAGTATATCAGAATATCATCGATAAATACCACAACGAATTTGTCCATAAACTTCATAAATACTTTGTTCATGAGGTGAACAAAATATGCGGGGGCGTTTGTTAATCCAAAAGGCATAACTGTGAACTCATATAGTCCATATCTGGAGGTGAAGGCTGTTTTGGGGATATCTTCTATTCACACTTTTAATTGATGGTATCCTGACCTTAAGTCAATCTTTGAGAATACCTTGGCCTGAGCGAGCTGATCAAATAAATCATTTATTCGTGGCATCGGGTATTTGTTCTTGACTGTGACCATGTTAAGTGCTCGGTAATCTATGCACAATCTTAGTGTTCCATCCTTCTTTTTGGCAAATAAAATTGGTGATCCCCAAGGTGAGGAGCTGGCTCGAATGTATCCCTTGTCCAGTAATTCCTTTATTCGTTTCTTCAACTCAATCAACTCGGATGGTGCCATTCTGTATGGTTTCTTGTATATGGGGGTGGTTCCTGGTGCTAGCTCAATGCTGAATTCTATTTCTCGGTCTGGTGGCATGCCTGGTAGTTCTTCGGGAAATACGTCTGGAAATTCACATACTACTGGAACCTTGCTTAACTCAGAAACGTCCACCTTATTCAATCTCGGCTGCCGGGGTATTTTTCTTTCCTTGGCTGATACTTTTATTGTCTTCATGTGGTGGTGCGTGAGAATTACGGTCCGGTTGAAACAGTCAATAAAACCTTTGTTGGTGGTTAACCAGTCCATCCCTACGATGACATCCAGTCCTTTATTTTCCAACACAATAAGATTGGCGAAAAATTTCAATCCTTCGAACTCAATGACCACATTCTAACAGTAACTCTGAGTAACTTGCTGAATCCCAGGGGACTTGATGATCATGGATTTTTCCAAGGGAAACATCGAAAAATTATTTTGCAAAGCAAAACTTTTAGAAATGAATGGGTGAGAAGCTCCAGAATCAAACAAAACCGTTGCAGGTATTGTGTTGACAGGAAACGTACCGAGTACGATATCCGGAGCATTTTGTGCTTCTTCTTTGGTCACGTGGTTTAGATGACCCTTCCCGTGGTTGTTGTAGGGGTTGAAATTGTTGCGCTTGGGCGCTGAATTATTTCCACCATTGTTTGGCTTCGGGGTCGAGTTCCTTGGCTTGGGGCACTGTTTGGCATAGTGCCCTTCTTCTCCACAAGCGTAGCAAGTAACGCCTGGGCGATATGTGAACTCTTTGTCCCTTGCATGGAAATTCTTGGTTGGGAGAGAGATGTTTGTGGTAGGTTTGTGTGTCCCACCTTTCTGAAAATCTGTCCTGCTTCGGTGGTTGCGTGCAAGAGTAGTCTGGTCTCTTTTTCGCTTGCGTAAATCCTCCAAGCTACGTCTCTCATTTTCCAGAGTAATGGCTTTGTCCACTAGTGTTTTAAAATCTGGAAAAGTGTGCACGACCAGTTGGCATTTAAGCACTGGCGCCAGACCGTCAAGGAATTTCTCCATCTTCTTGCTTTCAGTCATACGTTCTTCATTGGCGTAGCGAGACAATAGGGTAAATTGACCGTTGTATTCTGACACTGTCATGTTCCTTTGTTTGAGGTCATCGAACTCTCTCTTCTTAATTTTCATAATACTCTTGGGAATGTGTGCACCACGGAAACCTTCCTTGAAATCATCCCAGGTTATATCATTTTCGTTGGGGTGCATGTGCAGAAAATTCTCCCACCATGATGCAGCTGCTCCTGTGAGATAGTGCAGAGCATATAGTATTTTCTCGAGATCTGAACATTTTGCAATAATTAATTTTCTCTCCATATCTCGAAGCCAATCCTCGGCTTCAAGAGGCTTGTCAGTATGAGAAAATGTTTGGGGACGTGTCTTCTGTAGCTCAGATAACTTGGAATGCTGCTAATACCGTCCATGGTGATTTCCCATGTTGATGACTTGGTTCATCATTTCCCGATGTTGTTGCTGACTCTGCTCATAAAGGCGGCACATTTGTGAAAGTGCCGATTCACTGCCCTATTGGCTTGACTGTCCCTGAGTGAACTCGTTGCTGGGTTGTGTATCATAATTTTCCTCTAGTGGAGTTGGCATGGAGCGAGTCCAAGGACGAGACATTTTTCACTCTGGGGATATATTTTGTAAAACCCATAAGAAAAGCGGAAAGAGTCGCAAAAACAATTCCATAAATGCATAAAGCTGGCAAATAAAATTAAATAACCAAGCTTACTTAAGAAAAACAAATCGACTTGCGCATGGAGAAGGACTGCTCATTACATATCTTACACGCGGGCGGTAATTATACAATACATCACTCAGGATATGCGTACATAATCCTGACATGTTATTTAGGCTGGTGCACTTCTCCAGATCCTACATGATGCGCAAACAGGCTACTTCTCACAACCTATGTACATATAAACATATCATACAAAGTGGTACATTACATGGCGGCTAAGCGTACTCAGGCGGAGATGTTGACGACCTCCTTTGCCCTGCCGAGGGTGAGGCATAGCGAGGCTGGGGACTCGACTTCCTCCTCGCTAATAGGCTCCATACGTGTAGTGTTGTGCAGAGTGGATGGAGCGGGTGCCAGGGGCGGAACAACACGAATAGGAGTGGGCGCGAAGGGTGGTGTAGTGCGCGCTGGAGTGGGCGCAATAACTTGGTTGAATTCTTCGGTAGAAGGTAGGCGACGAGTAGGTGCATAAGATGCTGAGGACGAGACAAAAGTCAGTGGCGGTGCGGTGGGTAGGAGCTCCCTCTTGTTGGCAGCACAGCCATGAACTGAGTCCATGCGGGCAGCCACGAAGTCGTCCACCAGGTTGTCGAAGGCTGCCTCCAGGGCCCGGAGATACTCAGTAAGCATCTCAAAAGCCTCGTCTCGTTCTCCTCTGGGGCAGGAGAATGCGTAGTGACAGGTGTAAGGCACATGGCATGGAAGATAACGGTAACGACGAGTCTTCATCACGGGGAGAACATCCCTGAGATGAGCTATCGCCTCGCGGGCTGCCATCTGCATAGCATGCCTCTCCGTAGGCATGGCTCTTCCCAAGAACCGGAAGCGGCGTAACTCACCACGCCCTCCCTTGAACTGCACCGCGGCCTGGTGCATGGTCAGACTGTCGTTGACTCTGTGCTGGCAGAGTGTGAAGACTGGGTGCACAGATGGCCCCATCGCGACCTAAACGACGAAAGAAAGAAGCTTGACGAACCCATCGGGCACGTTGGCGAAGGTCTGAGACTCGCAGCTGTTGTTGGCCATCTACAAAAGTAGGCAAAAATTTTGAATGGTCAGATCATAAATTTATGCTGACTGTCAGAAATGTCTACAATTGTAGAAAAATAAAAAATGGTTCTATTATGCTAATAACCAATTAGCGATCGCACCTAGTGGTTTCCTACAGTCAGCCTGGCTCTGGTACCAAGCTTGTCACGACCGGTTTTCCAATAAAAATATTTATTGAGAAACCAATCTTTTGAGTCCAGTATGAGAGAAATCCTCCTCACTGGTAGACAAATTCTCGATACAATAAGCCAATAGCATAAAATATATTACAGGGTCGAACTACGGTTGCTCAACCAAATTATTACAAGCACGCCAATAATTATACATAATGGCGGACATGACACAGTGGTGTGGAGGCATACTACTGACTCGAGGATAGGATGGTGGTGGAAAAACACGGCGGGGAGAGGGATACAAGACTCTAAAACTGTCATCTCATCGAGCGTCGAGGTGAGGCTCGATTAATTTATTTGGTAGCGGAAGCGGATATAATACAGTGACCAAATCCAGGGTCGCACGAGACTGACTGGGACTCCTCTAGGCGTCGGACTCGCTATCAAATTCTTCATCCATGAGATCGCCTTCGTCAGCATCTGGCCAAATCAACAAGCCAGTGAGTACTTTGAAAGTACTCGCAAGACAGTTCGGACGTAAGATATAACAAATGCATGCATGGATGCGTCATGATTAATTCACCAATGTACATTAAAAAATTTAGCATAACGAGGTAAGTAAAAGGGAAACGGCGGTAGTCCGCCTGAAATCCCAACAAAACGTAAATGAAGACCGATCGGGTGTCTGAAGCGACGCCTCGAAAGGTGAACAAATAAATATAAGGAAATGATGCCACAGTCGGGCGTCTTAGCGACACCACATAAAGGGCTTTAAAAGAAATGCCACAGTCGGACGTCGGGCGACATCACAGAAAGGGCTTTAAAAGAAATGCCACAGTCGGGCGTCTTAGCGACACCACCTAAAGGGCTTTAAAAGAAATGCCACAGTCGGACATCTGAGCGACATCGCAGAAAGGGCTTTAAAAGAAATGCCACAGTCGGACGTCTGAGCGACATCGCAGAAAGGGCTTTATTCACAAGTAAATAATACTCATAATAAAAATTCAATTCATGAAAATAAACGGGTTAGTCCATCCACAGGAGTAATCATTTAACCGGACTTAGCACTCATGCGATTCACCGGAGTCTCTGTCATCAAAACCGACATTTGGTCAGGATAAGTTAATATCGAATTTGGACATGGAATAGATGATTTGAAGGAATATATGACTCTGCAGAGTTTGTACAAAATTTTTCCCACAGCCAACGGATTTCCGTAGTCACGAAGGACTAGTTCCGTTTACGATTTTTCGGTAGGAAACACAGCTAACCAGTACACACCCATCCTACCTCTCGATGCTAGGAATCACCCTAGACATCATCCAAGAAAAACTTTTGAGACGGGGAGATCACAATCTCGAATAGCATGGGATCAAATTTATATACGCACGCTCTAAGGGGTGCCCCCCTCTCGGTCCCAACCGGAAACACCCATGCCCCCTAACCGGATGACTGGCTTTAATCCAGGGCCATGGAACCATCATCACGGCCTCTCCTTTTTGGTGTGTACCAGGAAAGCGGTTTACAACTTACAAAGCCATATTCCTTGCGGAAAACATGTGGGAGTACAAGGAAGGAAGAATGGAAAGAACTGGAATGATACGAGTTGACATTGAAGTCACATAGTCTGGCATAAGCCTGGCATGCTACAACACTGCCATCTTACCCATCCTCATGCCAACACATGGTCATGCATACTCACATCCATCCACTCATGGATTTTCGAAACTCACTTGCCTCATCGTCTCAGGTAACATGACATTCGTCGGTATGTTCATCAACATGCCATAAACCACTTAATGCAAACATGCCAATACAATCATCATATCAAAAGTTCAAACATGCTTGCCTGGTTCAGAGTAGTCGGAGCCTAGCTCGGTGAAGTTCGCGGCTCCGTCACCTCCTTCGGTATCTACGGTATAAAGAAAATATATGCGCTATCGTAAATACCAAGAGGTGCACAAAAAGTATTCCAAATATTTTTCAAATAAATCTAATAAAAAGCTAGACAAAATTTTAAAGAGGACAGAAAAAGAATCAATCAAAAATGCTTTTCTGTTTAAAAGTTATAAAGGTTTTTGTCCAGGGACTCATTTGTAATGAAACAGAAGTTTCCAGGGGCTAGCTTATAAAAACAGAAATCGTTCCAGTCTTGAATACGCCAGCCCAGAGGGGAAAGCGTATTTTGCCTGAAGGCGCTTTCAGAAAACGATTCGCTTAGACAGGACAGAGAGGCTGACAGGTGGGTCCCGCCCGTCAGGTTTGAATATTCAAACGGGGCGGCAGAGTTCGCCGGTGCCCGAGATCCGCGGTGGTTGCCGGCGGCGATCCACGGCGAGGCAGGGAGATCGAAGGGTACCTCCGTGCTCAGGGCGCCCTTCCGCGTCGGTTGGTGGTGGTGGTGGCGGTCGGCGAGCACCACGTCGACGGCGAGCCTTGCTCCGGCAGACGGCGGTTTGGGTGGTTGCGGACTTCGTCGGAGATAGCTGTGAAGATCAAATTGGGGAGGGGGTTAGGCTTCTGGTAGCTAGAGGGGGTAACGGATGGGGTTTGGGCGCCGGAGACGGCCTCACCAGAGCGAATCGAGGTGGAGGCCGAGGCGGAACGGGGCGGCCGGAGTCGGGGGAGGAGACCTCCTCGAGGTCCTCCTGGTGGCTTGGCAGGGTCTTGGAGAGGTGCAGTGAGGGTGTGGGGGTCGTGAGCGAGCTCGGGGTCCTTTTTATAGGCGATCCGAGGCGGTGGCCGTGAACGGGGATCTCCGGTGAAGGTTACGGCGGCGCAGTGCTTGGTCGGGGGAGATTAGGGAGTCGAGCGCCGTCGTGGGGGTTCACTGGGTCCGTTTGGGTGTTAAACTAGCCGGGATTTGGGCGTTTAGGGCGAGCTTGACGGAACGGGGTGGCGCGGCCCGTCGGCGGCAGGGAGCATGTTCCGTGCTTGCCGGGCCACGGCGACGGTGCCACGGGCGTGCGCTGGCATGGCAGGGACACGCGGAGAGCCAGGGGGCGTTGGGCGGCGCCGGGTGGCGTGGAGAGCGGGCTCGGGCCCTCGCCGGCCGCCACGGAAGGTGCAGCCTCCGCAGAAGCTTCCAACGCCGGCGAGGCTCGTCGCTACTGACGCCAGGAATCGGCCAAGCGTGCGTGCGGGGTGCTGGCCAGGGAGAAGAGGCTGCGTGCAACGCGCCAGGGCGCACTGTGGCCGCGTGACCGAGTCTGACGAAGGAAAAACGACTGAATCTCTGAACTTTCTGAACTTTTCTGAAAATGCAAAGGAACAGTGCAACTCAGGATTTTCGACAGAATGATCTAGGCATCTAGGGATTTTTCCTTGAGCTAATTTTTGGTGGAGTGGCCTCTCATTGCTCCAGTAGGCTGCCTAAATTTTGGTGAAATTTTTGGAGAAGTGTAGATATGAATTTCACCAAATTTGGCAAATCTGGTCCAAACTTGCAGAGACTGAAATTTGAAAAATTTGAAAAGAGGAGGAGTGGATCAAGATGGTTCTGGGTTGTGGGTACAAAGGACTATCCAGGAGAGTTGGTTTGAGGTCAAAACTCAAATGCAAAAGGGTACTTGCTTTGAAAATCTCTCAGGCTCCAAATAATTTGTAGAAATGATTTGAGGGGAAAGAAAATTAGAATAAAATCCAAAACTTGCTTGGATTAGTTGGGACAGAGAACTTAGGTTGATTACAAGGAGGAGGGGAGGTTTTGGAGGGGTTTTACCACATGGGCAAAATACAAAGTCATGGGTGGCTTCAAAGATATGAAAATCCCAAACTTTCATAGAGTTTCTTTTTAAAGGAAAAAGATTGAACTCTCAAAATAATTTGAGAGGGAACCAACAGAGAAGAAGTTTCAAAAGATCAAACACCATAGTTTGAAGAAAAATAAAATCCTTGCCAAAGAAAAGAAAGCTTTTAAAAGGAAGGTTTTCTAGAAAATTTTAAATGGCCTCTTTTCAAAAACCACAAAGTTTTTGCTGAAAACCAAATAAAAATTTTGGAGTGTCACATTCGTGCCGTTATCAGAGATGATGCTGTGGGGGACGCCATAATGGTGTACTACCCCAGATATGAAGTCTATCACAGGTCCGGATTCGGCCGTTTTGACCGGCTTGGCCTCTATCCATTTGGTGAATTTGTCCACCATGACCAATAGGTATTTTTGCTTGTGGGTTCCCCCTTTAAGGGGTCCAACCATGTCAAGCCCCAGACCACGAACGCCCAGGTGATGGGTATAGTTTTGAGGGCGGTGGGTGGCATGTGGCATTGATTAGCAAACAGCTGGCAACCGACGCATCGTTGGACTAAGTCCTGAGCATCTGCCCGGGCAGTCGGCCAATAAAATCCTGTACGGAAGGCCTTGCCCACAAGGGCCCGGGCTGCGGCGTGGTGCCCACCGAGTCCGGCGTGAATTTCAGCCAGAAGATTTCGCCCTTCCTCTTCGGAGATGCACCTTTGAAGGACTCCGGTTGTGCTTTTCTTATAAAGCTCTCCCTCATGGACCTTGTAGGCTTTAGATCGCCGTACTATGTAGCGGGCCTTGTTTTGGTCTTTGGGAAGTTCCTGCCTAATTAAGTAGTCTAGGAATGGTTTCGTCCACGGGGCAATGACTGCCATTATTTCGTGGGCTGAAGGTGTTATTTCATTGGCTGAGCCACCGATTGTGTCAGAATGTTCAGTGTTGGGCAGTGCGGTTGGTTCCGGGTTGTTGTTTCCGGACTCCTCTTCCCATAATACGGATGGCTTAAAAGGCCGCTCCAGGAAGATGTTTGGAGGGACGGCGTCGCGCTTTGCGCCGATGCGTGCCAACACGTCGGCCGCCTGATTATTATCCCGGGCTACATTGTGGAATTCGAGTCCTTCGAACCGAGCTGACATTTTTAAGACGGCGTTACAATAGGCTGCCATTTTCGGATCCTTAGCGTCAAAGTCTCCATTTACTTGGTGTTGACGCTCAAAAATAGCATGATCGCAAAGAGTGACTTGAGTCTATAATTAAATGAGGTTAAAATTATGAGTTTATGTCACCATATGATGGCCTTCGTCAAGATGATCGAAATAAATATGAAGATGGACCAAAAAGGAGCTCAAGTGCAAAAGATATAACAATTTTGGAGATACCCGTGTTGACACCTGATTAAAGAATGGCATGAGACCTAATTAAGAAGACCTCGGATGGGAAAAGTTACAACTGCAAAGTTCTTTGTCTCGTCAAGATGGACGATTTTGATATAAAGATCGTCCCCATCCGAGTTCGTATGCAAAAGTTACAGTCAAAACTATGCGCTGCAGCACTGTATGGCCGGATCATCCGGACCGGGGCCCAGATCATCCGGCCGAGGGCCGAAAAATTGAATAAAACAACAGAAGCTAAAAGTTGAAGCCGGATGATCTGGATCAACTCCCGGATGATCCGGGTAAAGGCCGGACAATCCGGGCAATCGTCCGGGTATCCGGACACGTTTTTCTGCTGCAGACTTTAGAAAACGGCCCGAAACACCCTCAAGATGCCCTCGGATGAAAAAGTGTTCAACATGAAAGTTGTGCGTCGCATCGAGTCGGTTGATTTGCATATAAAGAACATCCAAATCCGATGTCGTATGAGGATTCTAGAGCCAAAACAGTGAGCTGCTGTCAAAAAACTGGGCCAGGCCGGATCATCCGGGCCTTGAGCCAGACATCCGGGCCGGGGGTCGTGAATAGTCCGTGTTTTATTAGGGTTAGATGATTTGGACGGCTAGGCAAGTCCTTTTATTGTACGGGAAGTCCACCCGCCTCTTATATAGACAAGAGGTGACGGCCGATTGAACAACAACACACAATCAAACAAATCTTTATACATCTTTTACCTTTACTTCTTCTTCTCCCTTGTTCTTCTTCTTCCTCATTCTTCGTTCGTTCTTCTTCATTGCAGGGCGGCGAACCTCGAGGCCCTAGGGGCGGTCAGGCCGACCTAGGGCAGCCCATAGCCGCCGCGCGCCCTGACGGGGTCCCTCCCGGGCGTGTGGGGTTTCGGGTCATCAAAAGCGCCCACCGAATTGTCTTGTGTACCGCGCTTCCGGCGGGTCTCCTTCGACGTGAGCTGCGGTGCATCACCCCCGGCGTCGAGGGTAGACGTGACGTGTTCGTGTGCGAACACACTTTTTGGCGACTCCGCTGGGGACGAAGCTTCGAACGGTCTCCGGCCCGTTCTTGCTACGAAGAGATCGTCATCAAGTTGCTGCAATCTACAAAGGTAATATGAATACTCAATTCCCCTTTGTAGATGCAAATAATCCATATGTTGTTGCTAGATCACCTAATGAGCATAATGTATCGGCTAGCCCTAGTTTTGTCAATCATGCATCTAATTATGCGCAAGGGCCGATGCAAAACAATTTTCATGCTTCAAATTCTCATGATTTTAGCAACATACGACATATGTATCCAAACTCTCATGCATCGGCAACCCCACAAATCCATATGCCGATGAACAACATGATGGGTTTGGTTAATCAATTTGAAACACCTCATGTTAAAATTTCCAATGATGGGTTTCACCTTTTTATTCATCGGCAACTAATTTGCAATATGTGAATCCAACCATGCCGATGAATGAGAGAATTGGCCATGTTACTACTAGCTATTCGGCCAGTTACTCTCAACCGTCATATGCTACACCTCATGCTACTAATTCTTCGGCACCATACACAACTGTAGATCCTCATAATTCGGCTTCACACCTTCCTGGTTATAGCCGAATGAATGTAAATTTTACAGGAGCGGTTGTGCCCAACATTGTAGAAGATGAGGTAGTGGTGGCTGCATTGAAGAGTTTAGCCCAAAATAAGAGAATTAGTGCTCTTTGCCTTGAACAACATGAAAAGGGGCTATTTCCTGATTATGCCGCAATAAAAGCTAGAGTTTTGTAAGAAGATGAATCTTTGCCAATTGATAAAATTGGCAAGCAAAAGTATGGTCTTACAACAATGCATATGCCTTCACCTAGTACTACATCATATTATACACCCCCTACACAATTGCAAAATTTCGGCAACACCCGTGTGTCATTGCTGAAAGAATCTAAAAGCATTGGGGGGCAATCATATCCGGAGTGGGCTGAAATTGAGAAAAATATTAAAGCTAATTTTGCCGCTCGCCGTCAGAAACAAATAGAGAAAGAATTGGCTCAGATAAAAGAAGCATTGCCAATTGGTAGTATCAATGAAAAGAAGGATGATTCGGAACATGAAAGTGCTTCGGTTGAAAAAGCCGAATCAAGTAGTATATATTCTGAATGCATCAAATCCAACGAGGCAAACATTACTGAGAAAGGGCATGGCAAGCATAGGAAAATAACGGTGCTTGATTTTTCTGAAGTTAATGGAACCTACTTCCTTCCCTATGAGTTCCGTGCCGTAGAAATTGACAAAGGACAAGAACAAGTAGCCGAACAAAGTTCGGCCGACAAAAATCTTCAAAGCAATGGTGCACGGATTCAAGAAAAAGATGATGAAAATTTGTTGGGGAGCCATCCAAAGACGGAGCAAGTTGTTCTTCAAATGGCGCCACTATCATGCTCTCCCAACATATTTGAAGAGGTATGCATAGCGAGTAATTTACCTATTTTCAGATTTGGTCGCAACTTCATTATTGATGCATATATAAGAAATATTCTCATAAGTAATTTTGAAAGACCAATGAAGAAGGGTAATTTACTTGTTAGCAGTAAAATTGTTATGGAACATATCGGTCAACCCATTGCGCCATTTATAAAGACCGATAATGACTTATTGTTACAGCGCCATTTATAAAGACCGATAATGACTTATTGTTACAGCCAAAGCTTTTCCCGTTGCTTTCTCTAATGTTCATATCTAGTTGGGTAGCTTTGCTTTTTTCTTACTTGGCTTACACTTGGTCCCAACTGAGACATGTATGTTCTAAATATCTTTGTTTCAGAAATTTAAAGCCAAGGTTAAATTCTATTGATAAAACCGATGCTAATATAATACCTTATCCAAAGACATCGGAGATAGAGTGGAAAACACAATGCATAGCCGAATGGGGAGATTCCAAATCTGAACCATTCGTTTGCTTATCTCCAAAGCCATTCAAACAGCAAGATCGGCTAGGAAACAAGAAGTATACCTTCAATTCAAGCATGTGTGATAAAATATTTGATTTGTTGCTGAAAAATAATTACATTACAATTCTTGATCACCATGTTAAGCCATCAATCCAAGGACGAATGTATTGTAAGTTGCATGATTCGTCCAAGCATAATTTTGAGGATTGCAACATGTTTCGTCAAATAGTTAAATCGGCCATTGAAAAAGGACGATTGAAGTTTGTTGAAACACCAAGAGATGACCAGTCTATTCCGATTGGTCCCGATGGCAAAAAGTTTTTGCATCGGCTACTTCAAGCCAATCCATTTAAAGAGAATGTAAAAGCTGCAGGTGATGGGATCAAGCTTTCAAGTAAAGAAGTTGTTGAAGAGCATAACGAGCATAATCTTGAGGGCGGGAGTTCCATCGAAGCTACAATGGAGACGTCAAGGACTTGGGGGCAGCAAGCAAATCTAATGATCGATGAAAGCAAACCAAAAGAAAACAAAGGCCGAAATAAGCGCAAGTGTAAGAGATCAAAAATCACCTTTGCTGAACTATTGGATAAATATCAAAAGAAGAGTGAAGAGAAGAATGCTTATCGGCCAAATCATGCAAAGAAACCAAGATCACCCCCAAGGCGCAAATATGAGGATTGGTATTGGCAAAGTGATAATTTTAATGCAACATATTCATATCCTTATTTTGGGCAGCCAATGCCAATGCCATGGATGCCTCCCTATGCTCATATAGATACATATTCATCATGGGACATGTATAATACAAGGGCACATTCTCCATCTTATTCTAGACCATCTCACCAATACTATGCAGCTCCAAGGAGATCAACATTTGAACAATCACATGTTAAAGACCGTTTCAATTATAAGGAATCGGTCCAGAGCTCAAGGAAGAAGAAAGAGGTGGTAAAGCAAGTTTACCACGTGAAAAGAGATGGTCGTAAGTGTGCTGCTTCAGATTTGATCTCAAATGAAAAAGAGCCAATGAAAGTGTTGACATTGGCTACTACAGACAATGAGATGAAGAAATCAATTGTTAAGACTCAAAGTACCAAATCTGAAGAAAAGAAATTGAGAGCGCACAAAGCCAAAAAAGAATTGCCATTGGTCAAAACAGAATCACAGCCAAGATGCCCACTCGGCTTATCATATTGGCAAAAGAAGAAATTACAAAATCTTAGTGCACAAGAGCTGAAAAAGAAGAACACGGCATGGGTTCCCAAGAAGATCAATCAAGACAAAAATGATGTGCATGCTTCTGTTGCAACAAGTACAATAAAAGTGAAGAAGGAAAATAAGGAAAGCCACAAACAATTAAGCCGAAGGTGCGCATCACAACATCAAAATCTTCGGTTAGCACATCATCCATTTTCTTCAACAATGCCATTGATGCCTTTGCCATGGAATTCATCCATAGGTATGATCAGTTACCCTCCATGGACTTATTTTGATCTATGGATGCAACATAATTTTCCATATCATGACAGAGTATTACCAAATCACTATACATTTGGTTAGTTACATTTTTGTTGCTAAGACAAAGGGGCCGAAATATTTTATTGCTATTTTATTTGTTTATTTCGGCTATACATGCTTTAATGGATGAATTCTACAGGGACCTCATGATAATGGCTGATAATTATCAATCGTCCTAAGATTATGTCAATGCATGGCCGGTGTAGTATTCTAACATCGTCCTTAGTTCAATTGGAACCGAGACAAGGTACATGTTAAGTGATATTAACCTTGTCTCTCTAGTGCTATGGAGATTATGTTTCGATGGTTGAATTCATAACAATGGCCATGGTGTTGGTGTTGTTTATATATCTCCATATGGTGCTATTATATGAAGCCTCATGCCTCTTAAAATATTTATTGCACAATAATCAAAGCCGAATATGCAATGTTATTCGGTTTGGAACTTTTGCCATATGTGCTAAACATATTGAGGCTTTTGGTGATTCATTATGAGTAGTGCAACAAATATCCAAGGGTTATGAATGTTTTGACGAATCACTTGTAGTTTACCTTGAGGTATGCCTAGATGCAAAATTTACCTTGGTTGCTTTAAAACTGTTCATATTTCTAGGCATGAAAATTCAAAAGAGTTGGCACAGCAAGCATCCGGCTACTATGTTAATCATGGTGTATTGTATTTCATTCAATAGCCGATGCTTCGTCTCGTCTAGGTAAGGCTGAATCGAAGTCCATCGCTTCGGCCACTAATGATTTTTTATGTAGGCAAAATGTAAGGATTGAAGAAAGTTTATTATTGATTATTTACAAAATCCTAGCAAAAGGGTGAGCAATATGGTTTGGAGGATGACCTTGAGATACATATCTATGGGATTGTTAATGAAGTTGAGAAGGTTTCACTCAAGTTTGCATCAAGAATCCACCTCAAATAAATGGACGGTATATATTTATCACTCTAATCACATGCGAAGTGGCCGATGGAGTGTTGACATCGTCCTTAGAACCAACACGGTACAAGTTATTTTTCGGCATACTACCTTTGCCGAAAAACAGGGGGCATGTGTTCACGCTCAAAAATGGCATGATCGGAAAGAGTGACTTGAGTCTATAATTGAATGAGGTTAAAATTATGAGTTTATGTCACCATTTGATGGCCTTCATCAAGATGATCAAAATAAATATGAAGATGGACCAAAAAGGAGCTCAAGTGCAAAAGATATAACAATTTCGGAGATACCCGTGTTGACACCTGATTAAAGAATGGCATGAAACCTAATTAAGAAGACCTCAGATGGGAAAAGTTACAACTGCAAAGTTCTTTGTCTCGTCAAGACGGACGATTTTGATATAAAGATCGTCCCCATCCAACTTCGTATGCAAAAGTTACAGCCAAAACTATGCGCTGCAGCACTGTATGGCCGGATCATCCGGACCGGGGTCCAGATCATCCGGCCGAGGGCTGAAAAATTGACCAAAACAACAGAAGCTAAAAGTTGAAGCCGGATGATCTGGATCAACTCCCGGATGATCCGGGTAAAGGCCGGACAATCCGGGCAATCGTCCGGGTATCCGGACACGTTTTTCTGCTGCAGACTTTAGAAAACGGCCCGAAACACCCTCAAGATTCCCTCGGATGAAAAAGTGTTCAACATGAAAGTTGTGCGTACGGTTGATTTGGATATAAAGAACGTCCAAATCCAAGGTCGTATGAGGATTCTAGAGCCAAAACAGTGAGCTGCTATCAAAAAACTGGGCTAGGCCGGATCATCCGGGCCTTGAGCCGGACATCCGGGCCGGGGGTCGTGAATAGTCCGTGTTTTATTAGGGTTTGATGATTTGGACGGGTAGGCAAGTCCTTTTCTTGTACGGGAAGTCCACATGCCTCTTATATAGACAAGAGGTGACGGCCGATTGAACAACAACACACAATCGAACAAATCTTTATACATCTTTTACCTTTACTTCTTCTTCTCCCTTGTTCTTCTTCTTCCTCGTTCTTCGTTCGTTCTTCTTCATTGCAGGGCGGCGAACCTCGAGGCCCTAGGGGCGGTCAGGCCGACCTAGGGCAGCCCATAGCCGCCGCGCGCCCTGACGGGGTCCCTCCCGGGCGTGTGGGGTTTCGGGTCATCAAAAGTGCCCACCGGATTGTCTTGCGTACCGTGCTTCCGGCGGGTCTCCTTCGACGTGAGCTGCGGTGCATCACCCCCGGCGTCGAGGATACACGTGACGTGTTCGTGTGCGAACACTTGGGATATTGCAAGGTTTGAATCCCCGCGCACCTCTAGGCGTTGAATGCCAATGGAGATTGTCATTCGGAGACCATGTAGAAGGGCCTCATATTCGGCTGTATTGTTGGAGTCCGTGTACATTATCTGAAGTACGTATTGGACTGTGTCTCTGGTTGGGGACTCAATACGACGCCAGCCCCCAAGCCGGCCAACATTTTGGAGCCGTTAAAATGCATGATCCAATTGGAGTATGCGCCGTACTCTTTAGGGAGTTGGGCTTCGGTCCATTCAGTGATGAAGTCGGCCAAAACTTGCGACTTTATAGCTCGCCGTGGTTTGTAGTATATGTCGAATGGTAAGAGCTCAATGGCCCATTTTGCAATCCTGCCCATCGTGTCGCGGTTGTTTATAATGTCATTGAGGGGTACTTGGGAGGCCACTGTTATCGAACACTCTTGAAAGTAGTGTCGCAGCTTCCAGGATGCCATGAACACCGCGTACGCTATCTTTTGATAATGTGGATACCGGGACTTGCATGGTGTTAAGACAGTGGATACGTAGTACACTGGTTTTTGAAGAGGGAATTTGTGTCCTTCTGTTTCTCGTTCGACGACGAGCACCGGGCTTACAACTTGATGTGTTGCCGCGATATATAATAACATTAGTTCGCCCAAGTTGGGCGCGGCCAGGACCGGATTTGTTGCCAATATGGCCTTTATTTCTTCGTGTCCGACCGTGGCAGCATCTTTCCATTCGAAGTGTTCGGTGCGCCGGAGGAGGCGATAGAGGGGCAATGCCTTTTCTCCTAGACGGGAGATGAAGCGGCTTAGAGCCGCCACGCATCCAGTTAATTTTTGTATTTGTTTGAGGTCTTTTGGGATATCCAACTGTGACAGAGCTCGGATCTTGGCTGGGTTTGCTTCAATTCCTCTACCGGATACAATGAAGCCCAAGAGCTTTCCGGCTGGTACGCCGAAACGCATTTTTCCGGGTTGAGCTTAATGTCATATGCTCGGAGGTTGTCGAATGTGAGCCTCAAATCATCTACTAGAGTTTCGACGTGTTTGGTCTTGACGACCACATCGTCTACGTATGCCTCCACTGTTTTGCCGATCTGGGTTGCCAGACATGTCTGAATCATGCGCTGATATGTTGCGCCGGCGTTCTTGAGCCCGAAGGGCATTGTGTTGAAGCAGAATGGTCCATATGGAGTAATGAATGCCGTTGCGGCTTATTCGGTCTCCGCCATCTTGATTTGATGGTATCCTGAGTATGCATCGAGGAAGCACAATGAATCGTGCCCTGTGGTAGCATCGATGATTTGATCGATGCGGGGAAGGGGGAAAGGATCCTTTGGACAAGCCTTGTTAAGGTCTTTAAAATCGACACACAGGTGCCAGGATTTGTCCTTTTTTGGTACCATTACCAGGTTCGCTAGCCAGTCCGGATGTTTTATGTCTCTGATGAATCCGGCTTCTAATAGTTTGGCTAGCTCCTCTCCCATTGCCTATCTTTTGCGTTCGGAAAATCGCCGAAGAGCCTGTTTGACTGGCTTGAATCCTTTTAGGATGTTTAGGCTGTGCTCTGCTAGCCTGCGTGGGATTCCTGGCATATCTGAAGGGTGCCAGGCAAAGATGTCCCAATTTTCCCGAAGGAATTCTCATAGTGCGGCGTCTACATCAGGGTTTAATTGTGCCCCAATGGAGGCCGTCTTTGTGGGGTCCGTTGGATGGACTTGGAATTTGACTATTTCGCTCGCTGGTTTAAAAGAGGTGGACTTGGATCTCTTATCGAGTATCACATCGTCCCTGTTCACCGTGGAGCGCAGCGCAGTTAGTTCCTCTGCCGCTAGGGCTTCGGATAGTGCCTCTAGGGCTAGTGCGGCTGTCTTGTTTTCAGCGCGGAGTGCTATGCCCGGATCACTAACAAGAGTGATGATTCCATTGGGCCCGGGCATTTTAAGCTTCATGTACCCGTAATGGGGTATAGCTTGAAAAATTGTAAATGCCTCTCGCCCTAATAAAGCATGATATCCGCTGCTGAACGGGGCCACTTGGAACGTGACCTCCTCGGACCTGTAATTGTCCGGCGAGCCGAACACCACATCAAGTGTAATTTTTCCTGTGCAGCGTGCTTCCCGACTAGGGATTATTCCTCTAAAGGTTGTGCTGCTTCGCTCAATGCGGCTCCAGTCTATTTCCATTTTTCGAAGGGTTTCCTCGTAGATGAGGTTTAATCCGCTGCCGCCATCCATGAGTATCTTGGTAAGACGAAAGTCGTCCACTATTGGACTGAGGACCAATGCAGCTGGTGCTTGAGCTGTTCGGAATTTAGGTTCGTCCCTGGCGTTGAAGGTGATAGCCGTGTCGCTCCATGGATTTATTGTTGCTACTTGGTAGACTTTGGCGAGGCTGCGGAGTGTTTGTTTCCGCATATTGTTTGATGCGAAAGTCTCAAAGACTGTTAATACCGTACTGGTACTGTTGGGCTGGTTCTCCGGGGCTAGAAGCTCTTCGCCACTTTTGGCCACCTGCCGTAGTATCCAACATGCTCGAAGGCTATGTGTTGGAGTGGCGCCCTCTGTACTATGGATTTTACAGGGTTCGCTGAGCCATCCTTCCAGTACGGTTCCGTGCCCTTTAGGGGGTTTTTGCTTTTTGATTTTTGTTCCAGGTGCCTGAGCATGATGCACCCTTTTGTTTTGGACTAGGGTTGTGTTCGGAGCCGGATCGTCCCAAAATTTAGTTTCGGTTTTCCAGGCACTTTCCATCGCACAGTACTTCCGTACTATGGACGCCAGGTCGGCGAAATGTGTAATTTCGCGACGACTTATGGCGTTCATGATTCCCTTGTCCGTGCAATTGTTGCAGAAAATTGAGATTGCGCTTTCCTCACGGCAGTCCTTTATCCTGTCCATAACCAGGAGGAATCTGGCCCAGTAATGATGTACTGTTTTAGTGGGCTCTTGCCGGATTTGAGATAGATCGCTTGTGTTTGGGTGGGCGGGTGGAATTAAGTCCGGACCCCCGCCCAATCTAAGGCTCAAGGGCCGAAAAGTTTCCGAATTTGGAAGCTCGGATTGCTGGATGTTGTACAACAAATCTGGTCCGCTGCCTGACTTTAGGTTCAGTACTTGATTGACATCCATCCCTCCGCAAGAATCCGGCATGGAGGGATCGGGAATCCGGACATAACTGGTTTTTAATATAGAAGAAGAGTCGCCGCGTTGTTCCTCTACCACAGCAACGTGGTGGGTAGTCTGGGGAGAGTTAATCCCTCTCAGATCGGTTTTAAGCCCAATCTGATCGTAGTCTGTAGCGACTCCCAGGGCGGCGATGCAATCCAAGAGCTCGTTTACAGAGGAGAGCTCCCTTAGATCCAGCTGCTCGGTGAATTCTGAGTTGATGTGAAGATCGTTTTTTGATGACACGAGAGGTCATTGTCGGAGCGGCGGCCGAACAGGCGGTCATAAGAAAACCACCTAGCCGGATAGTCTGGCCTGTGGCCAAAGCTCCCTTGGCGACGGTGCCGTCTTTAAAGACGGGAAGAGGCATCCTTCCTGATTGCGATGGCACAGAGGAACTCTCAATGAAAGCACCAATGTCGGTGTCAAAATCGGCAAATCTCGGGTAGGGGGTCCGAACTTTGCGTCTAGGCGGATGGTAACAGGAGACAAGGGACACGATGTTTTTACCCAGGTTCGGGCCCTCTCGATGGAGGTAAAACCCTACTCCTGCTTGATTGTTATTGATGATATGGTTAGTACAAGAGTGGATCTACCACGAGATCAAGGAGGCTAAACCCTAGAAGCTAGCCTATGGTATGATTGTTGTTCGTCCTATGGACTAAAACCCTCCGGTTTATATAGACACCGGAGAGGGCTAGGGTTACATAGAGTCGGTTACAATGGTAGGAGATCTACATATCCGTATTGCCAAGCTTGCCTTCCACGCCAAGGAAAGTCCCATCCGGACACGGGACGAAGTCTTCAATCTTGTATCTTCATAGTCTTGGAGTCCGGCCGAAGATGATAGTTCGGCTATCCGGACACCCCCTAGTCCAGGACTCCCTCAGTGCTCAATGAGGAGAGAGGCATCAACGGATTCTTGCTCTTCCTGAGGGCGTGGGTCTTCAATGGCTTCGCGAGGTCCGTCCTCGGGAGCACCCGAGCTGTGGGGTCAATCGTAGCCTCGGGAGGAATATCGACCACTGGGTCGGCCGAGGCCCCTAACACATTGTCCTGAGGGTGTTGCCCCTTGCTTGGTGGTTGTGCATCCTGCCGGGGTTTCTTGGACGGGCGCTTCTTCCTTAGCGCCACCAGGGAGGCGCTGGCTGAGTGAGGGGTGGCTGCCAGATAGAGCACCAAGGGCTCGAGAACGCGCGGCGCCACCATCACTGGCGGGCTGGTCAGATATCTCTTGAGGTCTTGAAAAGTTGCGTCTGCCTCCGGGGTCCACTCGAACGGTTCCTTCCTTTTCATCAGCTTGAAGAACGGGAGGGCGCGCTCCCCCAGCTTGGAGATGAAGCTCCCAAGTGAGGTTATGAAGCCCACCAGCTTCTGCATCTCCTTCAGGGTCTGCGGGGGGCTCATGTCTTCTATTGCCTTGACCTTCCCTGGGTTGGCCTCGATTCCTCTGTGCGATACCAGGAAGCACAGCAGCTTGCCAGAGGGAACCCCGAACACACACTTCACAGGATTGATCCGAAGATCCACCTTGCGCAAGCTGGCAAATGTCTCCTCCAGATCTTCTATCAGGGTCCTGGCCTCCGGAGACTTCAGCACTATGTCATCAACATAGGCCTCTGTGTTTCTCCTGAGCTGCAAGCTCAGGGTGATATGCATCAGTCGCTAGAAGGTAGCCCCGGTATTACGCAGCCCGAAGGGCATGTAGGTGTAGAGTGCACCCCACAGGGGGTCAGGAACGCCGTTTTCTCCACATCTTGCACGACCATCTTGATCTGGTGGTAGCCCGGGAAGGCATCCAAGAAGCACAACAGGTCGCATTCGGTGGTGGAGTCCACGATCTGGTCAATACGGGGAAGCGGGAAAGGATCTTGCGGGCATGCCTTGTTATTGTTGGTGAAGTCGACACACATGCGCTCCTTCCCTCCTTTCTTGGGGATGACGACGGGGTTCGCCAGCCATTCCGGGTACCGCACTTCCATGATGACCCCTGCAGCTTGTAGCTTGCGGGTTTCTTGGACGATGAAGGCCTTCTTATCGGTGGAATAACGACGAGCCTTCTGGTTCACTGGTCTCATGTTTGGGCATACCTTCAGGTGGTGCTCAATTATTCCCCTCGGGACCCCGACTAGGTCTTTGGGCTCCTAAGTGAATACATCCTTGTTGGCACGCAAGAAGTCGACCAACGCTTTCTCTTGGTCCCGAGGGAGGCCATCCCCTATGGTGAAGGTGGTACTGGTTGTTCCCTCCTCATTGACCAGCACTTGCTTCGTCTTGGCCCGGTCTTGGGAGAACAGCTGCTTCTTCTTGGGAGGCAACGCTTCGGGGGCCTCCGGACCCCCCTTCTCATCAGGCAGCACGGATGCCGCAGACCTGAAGGCGAGCTTGAGTGCCTGCAACACGTCCTTGGTGTCCCCTGCGATTGTGAGTACACCGTTGCTGCCAGGCATCTTCATGAGGTTGTATGCTGGGTGAGTCGCCGCCGCGAACTTGGACAAGGCGGGTACCCTAGGATGGCGTTGTAAGGCAGGTCGATCCTAGCAATGTCGAAGTCGATGAGCTCGGTGCTGTAGTTTTCGCTGGTCCCGAAGGTGACAGGGAGGCAGATCTGCCCCAGGGGGCTGGTGGAACCACTGCCGACCCCGGAGAAGGTCTTGGTGGGGCATAGCCAGTCGGGGGGCACGTCCAGCAGGCCAAATGTTTTTGCAGAGAGCACGTTGAGTCCGGCTCCACAGTCGATGAGGGTCTTGGTGACTGCCACGTTGCACATGGTGGGGGTGTAAAGCATCGGGAGCGCGCCCGCTCCGGCTGTGGAGGCCGGATGATCCTTGGGGCCGAAGGTGAGGTCGGCCTTGGGTGCCGCCTAGCCCATAGGAGCCCCCGAGACCGCCTCGGCGGCGCTTCCTTGTCTGTAGAACTGTTTGATGTGGCAGTCAGAAGGCGGCGCCCGCGGGCCACCCAGGAGAGCTGCGACGACGGGGGGCGCCGGTACCGCGTAGCGCGCGAGGAAGAGGCCGCGCAGCTCCTCCCAAGAGGCCATAGAGGACCCTGGCAGGTTGAGCAACCAGGCGCGTGGTGCGCCTAAGAGGGCCATTTGGAGCCAGTTGGCCTTCACCTTGTCGTCTCTACCGGCTGCCCAAACTGCTTCCTCGTACTCATGGAGGAAGCCGGCCGGATCCACCGCGCCGTCATAGCGTGGCTCCATCTCTAGTCTGAACTTGGGTGGCCAATCCACCCGCCGCGGGGAGGGGGTGAAACAATGCAGCCCCGACGCTTCTTCGGAGCCGCGTGTCGGCCGAATCGACGGAGGAGCGTCCACCATCGGAGCCAGAGGCGCGGACTAGCGGATGGGGCAGAAGATCTCCGACGCACCCCTACCTGGCATGCCAAATGTCGGGTTATGGGATCTGCAAATCCTTGAGAGGTTCAAACTCTGGGGTGCATGCAGAGATCTCAACCTACCCAGCCTGCCTACTCGTGATCCTCTTAAGCCTAGCGCGTCGAGCTCGAAGAGACAAAGAAACACAGCAGTTTATCCTGGTTCGGGCCACCTTGCGGTGTAATACCCTACTCCAGCATTTTGGTGGATTGCCTCGAAGGGCTGAGGATGAACGAGTACAATGGATGAACTGGCCTCACGAGGTGAGGTGTTCTTGAGCTCAGCGGAGCTGTTGAGATGTGACCTCGATCAGATGCCCCTCTATGGTGGTGGCTAGTCCTATTTATAGTGGCCTTAGTCCTCTTCCCAAATGTTGGCGGGAAGGGATCCCACAACGGCCATATTCGAAATGGGACAAGTAGTACAACTTATCCCGACAAACGTAGTCTTTGCCTGCAAAAAGCCTCTAGTCGTGACGCTACGGTGGGCTCAACGACGACCTCCGTCCTGGCGGTCTTGGTCTTGTTGCACTAGAATGGAAACCTTTGGCTGATTCCTCGGGACTCTGCACATGTGGCTTGCCTCCCTTGCACCAAAGAGGAAACTGGTGCTCTGCCCCCGCTAGCGCCCACCTGGCGCCCGCTGGTACGTCTCAATACTTATGGCTATTCTCTCTTATTTTACAAGGTTTACCATGAAGAGGGGGAATGCCGGCAGCTGGAATTCTGGCTGGAAGAGGAGCAAACGTAGGAAACCTATTCTGCACAACTCCAAAAGACCTGAGACTCCATGAAACAACTTTTTAGATTTAATAAGAATTTTTGGGCAAAAGAAATAGGCCAGGGGGCCCACACCCTGTCCAGGAGACAGGGGGCGCCCCCCCCCCTAGGGCACGCCCCCTATCTCCTGGGCCCCCTGGTGAGCCTCCGTCGTCCATATTCTGCTATATGAAGGGTTTTCCCCTGGAAAAAATCGTGGGCAAGCTTACGGGACGAAACTCCACCGCCACGAGGCGGAACCTTGGCGCAATCAATCTAGGGCTCTGGCGGAGCTGTTCTACCGGGGACACTTCCCTCCGGGAGGGGGAAATCATCACCAACGTCATCACCAACGATCCCCTAATCGGGAGGGGGTCAATCTCCATCAACATCTTCACCAGCACCATCTCATCTCAAAACCCTAGTTCATCTCTTGTATCCAATCTTGTATCAAAACCACAAATTGGTACCTGTGGGTTGCTAGTAGTATTGATTACTCCTTGTAGTTGATGCTATTTGGTTTACTTGGTGGAAGATCATATGTTCAGATCCTTTATGCATATTATTACCCCTCTGATTATGAACATGAATATGCTTTGTGAGTAGTTACGTTTGTTCCTAAGGACATGGGTGAAGTCTTGCTATTAGTAGTCATGTGAATTTGGTATTCGTTCGATATTTTGATGAGATGTATGTTGTCTCTCCTCTAGTGGTGTTATGTGAACGTCGACTACATCACACTTCACCATTATTTGGGCCTAGAGGAAGGCATAGGGAAGTAATAAGTAGATTATGGGTTGCTAGAGTGACTGAAGCTTAAACTCTAGTTTATGCGTTGCTTCGTTAGGGGTTGATATGGACCCATATGTTCAATGTTGTGGTTAGGTTTACCTTAATACTCCTTTTTGTAGTTGTGGATGCTTGCAATAGGGGTTAATCATAAGTGGGATGCTTGTCCATGTTAGGGCAGTACCCAAGTGCCGGTCCACCCACATATAAAATTATCAAAGTACAGAATGCGAATCATATGAACATGATGTAGGACCTTGAAGTATGTCTAGAAGGGGGGTGATTAGACTACTTGACAAATAAAAACTTAACCTTTGCCCAATTTTAGAGTTTGGCAGATTTTAGCTACTTTAGGACAGGTCAAGCAATCATCACACAATTCAAGCAAACACGCAAAGAGTATATAGGCAGTGGAAATTAAAGCATGCAACTTGCAAGAAAGTAAAGGGAAGGGTTTGGAGGATTCAAACGCAATTGGAGACACGGATGTTTTTGGCGTGGTTCCGATAGGTGGTGCTATCGTACATCCATGTTGATGGAGACTTCAACCCACGAAGGGTAACGGCTGCGCGACTCCACGAAGGGCTCCACCCACAAAGGGTCCACGAAGAAGCAACCTTGTCTATCCCACCATGGCCGTCGCCCACGAAGGACTTGCCTCACTAGCGGTAGATCTTCACGAAGTAGGTGATCTCCTTGCCCTTGCAAACTCCTTGGTTCAAATCCACAATCTTTTCGGAGGCTCCAGAGTGACACCTAGCCAATCTAGGAGACACCACTCTCCAAGAAGTAACAAATGGTGCATTGATGATGAACTCCTTGCTCTTGTGCTTCAAATGATAGTCTCCCCAACACTCAACTCTCTCTCATAGGTTTTGGATCTCGTGGAAAGAAGATTTGAGTGGAAAGCAACTTGGGGAAGGCTAGAGATCAAAATTCATATGGTAGGAATGGAATATCTTGGCCTCAACACATGAGTAGGTGGTTCTCTCTCAGAAATGGTAAGTTGGAAGTGTAGGTTCGTTCTGATGGCTCTCTCCACGAATGAAGAGGAGGTGGAGGGGTATATATAGCCTCCACACAAAATCTAACCGTTACACACAATTTACCAAACTCGGTGGGACCGAATCGTTAAACTCGGTCAGACCGATTTAGTAAACCTAGTGACCGTTAGTGATTTTCGGTGGGACTGACATGCATCTCGGTGAGACCGATTCGGTTAGGGTTAGGGCATAACGTAATCTCGGTAAGACCGATTACACAAACTCGGTGAGACCGATTTGGTAATAAGCTTTCCAAAGAGTTGGTCAGGTAAACTCGGTGGGACCGATTTGCTCTTTTCGGTGAGACCGAAATGTTACAAAAAGGAAACAGAGAGTTTACATTGCAATCTCGGTGGGACCGATCGCTCACTTTGGTTAGACCGAAATGTTACGAAGGGAAACATAGAGATTACAACCCCATCTCGGTGAGACCGAGATCCCTATCGGTAAGACCAATTTGCTTAGGGTTTGTGGCAGTGGCTATGACTTTTGGAATCGGTGGCGCCGGATAGGAAGAATCGGTGTGACCGATTTTGGCTTTGGGTTTAGGTCATTTGTGGATGTGGGAAAGTAGTTGAGGGTTTTGGAGCATATCACTAAGCACATGAAGCAAGAGGCTCATTAAGCAACACCTCATCCCTCCTTGATAGTATTGGCTTTTCCTATAGACTCAATGTGATCTTGGATCACTAAAATATAAAATGAAGAGTCTTGAGCTTTTGAGCTTCAGCCAATCCTTTGTCCTTAGTATTTTGAGGGATCCACTTTCATCATCCATGCCATGCCATTCATTGAGCTTTCCTAAAATAATAGTCTTGGAATAGTATTAGCTCAATGAGCTATATGTTGTTATGAATTACCAAAACCATCTAGGGATAGTTGCACTTTCACATGATGAAAACTAGCTTGATGATAATTCCCAATGTGTCCTCGGGAGCTCCTTCTTCATTATTAGAATTTGTCTAGGCTTATCCTTTGCTACATAAAGGATTGGGACACCTTGCTGCAATTTATTTACTTTATTTACTTTTGCTTGTTACCTTTCATCTTATCACGAAACTATCTATCACCTACTATTTCAGTGCTCGCAGAGAAAAGCTTACTGAAAACTGCTTATCATTTCCTTCTGCTCCTCGTTGGGTTCGACACTCTTACTTATCGAAAGGACTACGATAGATCCCCTATACTTGTGGGTCATCAAGACTCTTTTCTGGCGCCGTTGCCGGGGAGCGTAGCGCTCTTGGTGAGTGGAACTTGGTAAGGAAACATTTATATAGTGTGCTGAAATTTTCTGTTACCTGTCACTATGGAAACTAATCCTTTGAGGGGCTTGTTTGGGGTATCTTCACCCCAACCAGAAGAGCAAAGATATGCTCCTCAACCTACTGAACCTTATGAAAATATTCACTTTGAGATTCCTTCGGGTATGATAGAAAAACTGCTAGCTAATCCTTTTGCAGGAGACAGAACATTGCATCCCGACTTACACCTCATCTTTGTGGATGAAGTTTGTGGATTATTTAAGCTTGCAGGTATTCCCGATGATGTTGTTAAAAGGAAGTTCTTCCCTTTATCTTTGAAGGGAGATGCAATGACATGGTATAGGCTATGTGATGATACGAGATATTGGAATTATAAGCGATTGAAGTTGGAATTTCACCAGAAGTTCTATCCTATGCATCTTGTTCATCGTGATCGTAATTACATATATAATTTCTGGCCTCGCGAAGGAGAAAGCATCGCTCAAGCTTGGGGGAGGCTTAAGTCAATGTTATATTCATGCCCCAATCATGAGCTCTCTCGGGAAATGATTATTCAGAATTTTTATGATCGGCTTTCTCTTGATAATCGCAACCTGCTTGATACTTCCTGTGCTGGTTCCTATATGCTGAAGACTATTGATTTCAAATGGGACTTATTGGAAACAATTAAACGGAACTCTGAATATTGTGGTTCCGACGATGGTAAGGAGTCAGGTATGACACCTAAGTTCGATTGTGTTAAATCTTTTATGGATACCGATGCTTTCCGTGGATTTAGCTCTAAGTATGGACTTGACTCTGAGATAGTAGCTACTTTTTGTGGAACTTTTGCTACTCACGTTGATCTCCCTAAAGAGAAGTGGTTTAAATATAATCCTCATGTTGAAGTTAAAGTAGTTGCACCTATTACAGTCGAAGAAAAGACTATTACATATAGTGATCCCATTATTCCTACTGCTTATGTTGAAAAACCTCCTTTTCCTGTTAGGATAAAAGATCATGTTAAAGCTTCGACTGTTGTTCGTAACAGTAATACTAGGACTTACACACCTCCTGAGCAAATTAATGTTGAACCTGGTAGTGCTATGATTAAAGATCTCTTGGATGAGGACTTAGATGGGCATGTCATCTCTTTCTTGGGTAAAACTGCTAATATTGCTAGACCCGATACTGAGACACGTAGACCTGTTGTAGGCACGCCTGTTATTTCTGTTAAAATAGGAAATCATTGTTATCATGGTTTATGTGATATGGGTGCTAGTGCTAATGCGATACCTTATGATCTTTATAAAGAAATTATGCACGATATTGCACCTGTTGAATTAGAAGACATTGATGTTACTATTAAGCTTGCTAATAGGGACACCATTAAACCTATTGGGATTGTTAGAGATGTTGAAGTCTTGTGTGGGAAGATTAAATACCCTGCTGATTTTCTCATTCTTGGTTCCCCACAAGATGATTTTTGTCCCATTATTTTTGGTAGACCCTTCTTGAATACTGCTAGTGCTAAGATTAATTGTGAAAAGAATATTGTCACTGTTGGCATAGATGGTATGTCTCATGAGTTTAATTTTGCTAAGTTTAGTAGACAACATCGTGAAAGGGAACCATCTAGTAAGGATGAAATTATTGGTCTTGCTTCCATTGCTGTTCCACCAACTGATCCGTTAGAACAATATCTGCTAGACCATGAAAATGATATGTTTATGAAGGAAAGGGAATAAATAGATGAAGTGTTCCTTAAACAAGAACCTATGCTGAAACATAACCTTCCTGTTGAAATTCTTGAGGATCCCCCTCCACCCAAGGGTGATCCCATGTTTGAACTCAAACCATTACCTGATAATCTTATGTATGCTTATCTTGATGAAAAAGAAATATATCATGTTATTATTAGTGCTAACCTTTCAGAGAAAGAAGAAGAAAGATTATTGAAAACTCTGAAGAAGCACCGAGCTGCTATTGGACATACTCTGGATGATCTTAAGGGCATTAGTCCCACATTATGTCAACACAAAATCTCAGTGGAGAAAGATGCCAAACCAGTTAGAGATCCTCTAAGACGATTAAATCCCAAAATGAAGGAAGCGGTAAGAAAGGAGATACTAAAACTCCTTGAGGCAGGTATTATTTATCCCGTTGCTGATAGTGAATGGGTAAGCCCTGTCCATTGTGTCCCCAAAAAGGGAGGTATTACCGTTGTTCCTAATGATAAAGATGAATTGATCCCACAAAGAATTATTACAGGTTATAGGATGGTAATTGATTTCCGTAAGTTAAATAAAGCTACTAAGAAAGATCATTACCCTTTACCTTTTATTGATCAAATGCTAGAAAGGATATCCAAACACACACATTTTTGCTTTCTAGATGGTTATTCTGGCTTCTCTCAGATACCTGTATCAGCGGGGGATCAATCTAAAACTACTTTTACTTTCCCTTTTGGTACTTTTGCTTATAGACGTATGCCTTTTGGTTTATGTAATGCACCTGCTACCTTCCAAAGATGCATGATGGCTATATTTTATGATTTTTGTGAAAAGATTTGTGAGGTATTCATGGATGACTTCTCCGTCTATGGATCCTCTTTTGATGATTGTTTGAGCAACCTTGATCAAGTTTTGCAGAGATGCGAAGACACTAGTCTCGTCCTGAATTGGGAAAAGTGTCACTTTATGGATAATGAAGGCATTGCCTTGGGGAACAAGATCTCCGAGAGAGGTATTGAAGTTGATAAAGCAAAAGTCGATGCTATTGAAAAGATGCCATGTCCCAAGGACATAAAAGGTATAAGAAGTTTCCTTGGTCATGCCGGTTTTTATAGGAGGTTCATTAAGGACTTTTCTAAATCTCTAGGCCTCTGACTAATTTATTGCAAAAAGATATTCCTTTTGTCTTTGATGATGATTGTGTAGAAGCATTTGAAACACTTAAGAAAGCTTTGGTCACTGCACCTATTGTTCAACCACCTGATTGGAATTTACCTTTTGAAATTATGTGCGATGCTAGTGATTATGCTGTAGGTGCTGTTTTAGGGCAAAGAGTCGATAAGAAATTGAATGTTAACCATTATGCTAGCAAGACTCTTGATACTGCCCAGAGAAATTATGCTACCACTGAAAAATAATTCTTAGCAGTTGTGTTTGCATGTGATAAGTTTAGACCTTATATTGTTGATTCCAAAGTTACTATTCACACTGATCATGCTGCTATTAAATATCTTATGGAAAAGAAAGATGTTAAGCCTAGACTCATTAGATGGGTTCTCTTGCTCCAAGAATGTGATTTGCATATTATTGATAGAAAGGGAGCTAAGAACCCCGTTGCAGACAACTTGTCTAGGTTAGAGAATGTTCTTGAAGACCCACTGCCTATTAATGATAGCTTTCCTGATGAAGAATTAGCGGTTGTCAATGCTTCTCATACTGCTGCTTGGTATACTGACTATGCTAATTACATTGTTGCTAAATATATACCGCCTAGTTTCACATACCAGCAAAAGAAAAAGTTCTTTTATGATTTACGACATTACTTGTGGGATGATCCATACCTTTGTAAAGAAGGAGTAGATGGTATTATTAGATGTTGTGTGCATGAGCATGAGCAGGAACAAATTCTACGCAAGTGTAACTATGAATCCTATGGATGACACCACGCTAGAGATAGAGCTGCACACGAGGTACTACAATCTGGTTTTTATTGGCCTACTCATTTCAAAGATGCTCATAAGTTTGTCGTATCTTGTGATGAATGTCAAAGAATAGGTAACATTAGTAGACATCAAGAAATGCCTATGAATTATTCTCTTGTTATTGAACCGTTTGATGTTTGGGGCTTTGATTATATGGGACCTTTTCCTGCCTCTAATGGTTATACACATATTTTAGTTGCTGTTAATTACGTTACTAAGTGGGTAGAAGCTATTCCAACTAGTAGTACTAATCATAACACTTCTATTAAAATGCTTAAAGAAGTTATTTTTCCGAGGATTGGAGTCCCTAGATATCTTATGACTGATGGTGGTTCACACTTTATTCATGGTGCTTTTCGTAAGATACTTGCTAAGTATGATGTCAATCATAGAATCGCATCTCCTTATCACCCGCAGTCTAGTGGTCAAGTAGAGTTGAGCAATAGAGAGCTCAAATTAATTTTGTAAAAGACTGTGAATAGATCTAGAAAGAATTGGTCCAAAAAACTTGATGATGCATTATGGGCCTATAGAACTGCATACAAAAATCCTATGGGTATGTCTCCATATAAGATGGTTTATGGAAAAGCATGTCATTTCCCTCTTGAACTTGAACATAAAGCATACTGGGCTGTTAAAGAGCTCAATTATGACTTCAAACTTGCCGGTGAGAAAAGGTTATTTGATATTAGCTCACTTGATGAATGGAGAACCCAAGCATATGAGAATGCCAAGCTTTTCAAAGAAAAAGTCAAACACTGGCATGATAAGAGGATACAGAAGCGTGAGTTTAACGTATGAGATTATGTGTTATTGTTCAACTCTCATTTAAGATTTTTTGCAGGAAAACTTCTCTCAAAATGGGAAGGTCCCTACGTTATCGAGGAGGTCTATCGTTCTGGTGCTATAAAAATCAACAACTTCGTAGGCACAAATCCGAGGGTGGTAAATGGTCAAAGAATTAAACATTATATTTCAGGTAATCCTATCAATGTTGAAACTAATATTATTGAAACCATAACCCCCGAGGAATACATAAAAGACACTTTCCAGAACGTTCCAGACTCCGAAAAGGCATAGGTACTTGGTACGGTAAGTAAACCGACTCCAAAACAACTCTAATGGCAATTTTTATCAGTTTTGTATTATTTAAGGATTTTAGGAAGAAAGAAATAGTCCGAAAGGGACACGAGGCTCCCACAAGAGAGGAGGGTGCCCCCCCCCTGTAGGGCGCGCCCCTGTCTTGTGGGCACCTCGTGTGCCTCCCGGACTCTGTTTTCTTGTATGTTACGTATTTTTGTCAGTAAAAATTCATTATATATACTCTCGAAGGTTTTGACCACCGTATCACGCAAATATCCTCTATTTTCGTTTCGAGCTATTCCTGTTGCCGATTTGGAACAAGATGTCGTCCCAAGATTCGGAGGGAGAGAGCTACATGGCTGATTATATTGCAAACCCAAAAGTATATGGGGATGTGGAACATTATGGCTGGACCACGAAGGAAGAAGAAGACTATGATCCAAAGATGAAGGAGGAGACAAGCTCGAATGAAGAGGACGATCCACTGCCTCAACCTGGTGATATGCATGTGGAGTTCAAGAAGTCCAGCCTCCCTAAGGTCCAATCTATCCCACCACGTTTTTTGCAAGACAACAAGGTAACACTATGCAAAAAGATAATGAAACTTGAGCTCGAGAATGAGGATCTGAGGGAGGAAAATTTTAGCCTCAGACGCAAGCTAGAGAAGAAAAGTGCAACAACTCCTACTTCATCACCTCTGAAGAAATAACCACATGGGTATGGGCACTCCCCTTGGCAACTGCCAAGCTTGGGGGAGGTGCCCCAGTATCGTATCACCATCACACTCCTATTTTTACCGCTTTATTTAGTTCGATCCTTTTAGTAGTATCTTGATCTATTAGTAGTTGAAGTTTTTGATGTCAAGTAGTTTTGAGTTTTGCTTTGTGATCTCTTTATGTAATCGAGTCCGTGTGCTATCTATAATAAAGATTAGTGTTGAGTCAAGGGCTTTGCTATGTCGCTATGATCTTGAGAAAGTAGAAAGAACAAAAGAGTTCATATTGATCTTATGGATAGTGATAACTTCACACATAGAAAGTATGAGGCATAAAAATTGTTGAGAGTTGATGAACGTAGCCTTGGTCATCGTTGCAATTAATAGGAAGTGATAAGGAAAGAGGGGTTCACATATAAATATATTATCTTGGACATCTTTTATGATTGTGAAGCACTCATTAAGTATGACATGCTAAAAGAGTTGACGTTGGACAAGGAAGACAACGTAATGGTTTATGTTTTCTGACATCTCCGTTAAAGTATATTGTCATTGACCGTCCAAACATGTTGAGCTTTCCTTTCCCCCTCATGCTAGCCAAATTCCTTGCACCAAGTAGAGATACTACTTGTGCTTCCAAATATCCTTAAACCCAGTTTTGCCATCAGAGTCCACCATACCTACCTATGGATTGAGTAAGATCCTTCAAATAAGTTGTCATCGATGCAAGCAATAAATATTGCTCTCTAAATATGCATGACTTATTAGTGCAGAGAAAATAAGCTTTGTACGAAATTGTTGTGGAAGTAATAAAAGTGATGAACTGCATAATAAAGGTCCACATACAAGGGGCAATATAAAGTGACGTTCTTTTGCACTAAGATTTTATGCATCAACCCTAAACGCTCATGACAACCTCTGCTTCCCTTTGCGAAGGGCCTATCTTTTACTTTATGCTTGAGTCAAGGTGATCCTCACCTTTCCCTTTTTCATTTTATCCTTTGGCAAGCTCTTCATGTTTGAAAGATCATGATATATATATCCAATTGGATATAAGTTGGCATAGGCTATTATTGTTGACAACACCTAAAGGTGCATACGTTGGGAGGCAACACAATAAGCCCCTATCTTTCTCAGTGTCCGGCTGAAACTCTATAACCACAAGTATTGCGTGAGTGTTAACAGTTATAGGAGACTACGAGATAGTTGAGTATGTGAGCTTGCTAAAAAGCTCTATTATTGACTCTTTCTGATGTTACGATAAATTGCAATTCCTTCAATGACTGAGATTATAGTTTGTTAGTTCCCAATGAAGTTTTTGAACCATACTTGACATTGTGAATTGTTTATTACTTGAACATAGGAAATCATATGACAAAATCCATATATGTTGCTGTTATTAGAATAATCATGATGCCCTCATGTCCGTATTTTATTTTTATCGACACCTCTATCTCTAAACATGTGGACATATTTTTCGATTTCGGCTTCCGCTTGAGGACAAGCGAGGTCTAAGCTTGGGGGAGTTGATACGTCCATTTTGCATCATGCTTTTATATCAATATTTATTGCATTATGGGCTGTTATTACACATTATATCTCAATACTTATGGCTATTCTCTCTTACTTTACAAGGTTTACCATGAAGAGGGGGAATGCCGGCAGCTGGAATTCTGGCTGGAAAAGGAGCAAACATTGGAAACCTATTCTGCACAACTCCAAAAGACCTGAGACTCCACGAAATAGATTTTTAGATTTAATAAGAATTTTTGGGCAAAAGAAATAGGCTTGGGGGCCCACACCCTGTCCAGGAGACAGTGGGCGCCCCCCTAGGGCGTGTCCCCCATCTCCTGGGCCCCCTGGTGAGCCTCTGGTGTCCATCTTCTACTATATGAAGGGTTTTCCACTGGAAAAAATCGTGGGCAAGCTTACGGGACGAAACTCCGCCTCCACGAGGTGGAACCTTGGCGGAATCAATCTAGGCCTCTGGCGGAGCTGTTCTGCCGGGGACACTTCCCTGCGGGAGGGGGAAATCGTCACCAACGTCATCACCAACGATCCTATCATTGGGATGGGGTCAATCTCCATCAACATCTTCATCAGCACCATCTCATCTCAAAACCCTAGTTCATCTCTTGTATCCAATCTTGTATCAAAACCACAAATTGGTACTTGCAGGTTGCTAGTAGTGTTGATTACTCCTTGTAGTTGATGCTATTTGGTTTACTTGGTGGAAGATCATATGTTCAGATCCTTTATGCATATTATTAACCCTCTGATTATGAACATGAATATGCTTTGTGAGTAGTTACGTTTGTTCCTGAGGACATGGGTGATGTCTTGCTATTAGTAGTCATGTGAATTTGGTATTTGTTCGATATTTTGATGAGATGTATGTTGTCTCTCCTCTAGTGGTGTTATGTGAACGTCGACTACATGACACTTCACCATTATTTGGGCCTAGAGGAAGGCATAGGGATGTAATAAGTAGATGATGGGTTGCTGAGTGACAGAAGCTTAAACCCTAGTTTATGCGTTGCTTAGTTAGGGGTTGATATGGACCCATATGTTTAATGGTGTGGTTAGGTTTACGTTAATACTCCTTTTTGTAGTTGCGGATGCTTGCAATAGGGGTTAATCATAAGTGGGATGCTTGTCCATGTTAGGGCAGTACCCAAGTGCGAGTCCACCCACATATCAAATTATCAAAGTACCGAACGCGAATCATATGAACGTGATGAAAACTAGCTTGATGATAATTCCCAGTGTGTCCTCGGGAGCTCCTTCTTCATTATTAGAATTTGTCCAGGCTTATCCTTTGCTACATAAAGGAGTGGGACACCTTGCTGCAATTTATTTACTTTATTTACTTTTGCTTGTTACCTTTCATCTTATCATGAAACTATCTATCACCTACTATTTCAGTGCTTGCAGAGGAAACCTTACTGAAAACCGCTTATCATTTCCTTCTGCTCCTCGTCGGGTTCGACACTCTTACTTCTCGAAAGGACTACGATAGATCCCCTATACTTGTGGGTCATCACCCGCCTGGCCTTGGTCATCATGGATCACGTCAGCTGAGCCTCGTGAGGTGCACCTTGCATAGAACTCTCTACCCCTCAGGAGCCTTCCTGAAGAGGCTGATCCCCTCGGGGGTCTTGGCGTCGTCCGCCTCGCGAGGCTTGGCCCCTCACGAGGGTCTTGAGCTGTTGTTGTCGAAGCTGGGCCGTACCAAGCCTTCAACGGAGCCACGTGGTGGGCCGCAGGCAGGCAGGTCTGGACACCCCCATATCCAGAACGCCGACTGGTTTCCCGGAGGATTAAATCAACACCTCAGGTGCACTCTCAGTATGCTTGACTTTCCAGACATCCAGACTTTGGTAAAGAAATCTCTCATTGCAGCGAGGGAGAACAAGTCTATGGACGACAATCGTCCCACGAATAATGACGACAAGCGTAAATTGGAGCCTCAGAAGGACACACAACCAGTGTAGAAGGCTCGAACCTGGCAGCAGACGCAAGTTGAGTACAAAACAAATTGGCAGCAGAATGTGAACAAGACCACTAATCAAGTCAAGAATGTCGTGACCAGTCCAATGCGCGAAGAGTGTCAGCGCAACAACTCGTGTTTCAATTGTAGGCAAACTGGACATTATGCCAGACAGTTCCCCAAGAACGACAAGTCAAATGCCCCCGGGCTGCAAGTCAACCACATGGGGCCATACCCTGTCCAGAGGACCATCCAAGAGAAAATTCACCACCTCTCCGCAGACGAAGCGCAAGAAGACCCATATGTTGTCATTGGTATGTTTCCTGTTAATAGCACACCTGCAACAATTTTGTTTGACTCTGGGACAAGCCAAGAATGGCGATCCAAAAAATTCTACGCCCGTAGAAGCATCCCCAAGAGAGAATTGGTCTTCACCGTTGTAGCTGAAGAATTGGAATTAATTCCTGTGGTCAGTGAGTTCCCCGATGTATTACCTGAGGAATGACAAGGAATGCCGCCAGACCGAGTGCTTGAGTTTGCAATTGACCTTGTGCCCGGGACCACACCGTTATATAAGAAATACTATCAAATGCCTTCGTCAGAACTAGTGGAGTTAAAGAAACAGCTTGATGAGATTCTTTAGAAAGGATATATCCGTCCGAGCTCTTCACCATGGGGATCACCTGCAATATTTCTGGACAAGAAAGATGACAGTCTTAGAATGTGTGTGGACTACCATCGGTTGAATGATGTCACTATCAAGAACAAATATCCACTGCCAAGGATTGATGATTTATTCGATCAACTCGGTGGGGCAAAAGTATTTTCCAAGATTGATTTAAGGACCGGATACCATCAGCTCAAGATCAAGAAGGAAGATATTCCTAAGACCGCATTCACTACCCGATATGGTGTTTACGAATATACAGTGATGTCTTTCGGTCTCACCAATGCCCCGGCCTTTTTCATGCATATGATGAATAAGGTATTCATGGATTTCTTGGAAAAGTTTGTGGTGGTCTTCATCGATGACATTCTCATATACTCAGAAAGTGAAGAAGAGCACAAGGAACATCTCAGAGCAGTCTTGCAGAGACTCCGTGACCATCAGCTCTATGAAAAATTCAGCATGTGTGAGTTTTGGCTCAAGCAAGTCTGATTTTTGGGCCATATCTGTCAGCGTAAGGCATAGCTGTGGATCCCAGCAAAGTGAAAGACGTGCTTGATTGGGCAGCACCCACGACCGTATCCGAAACCCCAGTGTTTTCTTGGATTAGCCGGGTACTACCACCGCTTTATTGAAGGTTTTTCCAAGATTGCCAAGCCAATGACAGAGTTCCTCAAGAAATATAAGAAGTTTGAATGGACCAAGGAATGTGAGAAGAGCTTTAACGAGCAAAAGACTAGATTAACATCAGCACCAGTATTGACTCTCCCAGACATCTACCGCAACTTTGATGTGTACTGTGACGCATCCTGGAAAGGTATTGGATGCGTACTCATGCAAGACGGCAAGGTTGTGGCCTACGCATCTCGCCAGCTATGACCCCACGAAGGGAATTATCCTACGCATGATTTGGAGTTGACCGCAGTTGTGCACGCTCTAAAAATTTGGAGACATTACCTCATTGGAAAAAGGTGCCAGATATTTACCGACCACAAGAGTTTCAAATATATATTCACTCAACTAGACTTGAACCTTCGATAGAGAAGATGGCTCGAGTTGGTCAAGGACTACGAACTAGGAATAAATTACCATCCGGGTAAAGCCAATGTGGTTGCTGACGCCCTCAGTCACAAGCCTGCCAGTTTAAATGCCATGATGGAGTCCTTGCCTCCCGAACTCAAACAAGAGATTGCTTAGATTAACTTGGTGATTGTGAATGCCGGTCTTGCAAATGTGTTAGAAATAACTCCTACCCTCGAGGATGAGATTCGCAAGGCCCAGGTAGACGACTCAACTCTACAACAACATGTCAAGCGTGTGCAAGAAGGTAAGACCCAGGATTTCTCTAAGAATCCGCAAGGTACACTAAGGTTTCGAGGACGGATTTGTGTACCTAAGCAAGCAGACCTGCACTACAAAAAAATACAATTCCGTGATGATACGTGTTTGTCACAGTAGGTCACGTTTCTTCTCATGCATGTACATCCATGACGATTTTATGACAGAATCAAGATAGTCATACCTGTGCTGTCGTAGAAGTGTTCCATGACATTACCAAAATTATCATCATGGAAGTGTCCACTTCCATGACAATAAATTGTGCGTCACAGAAGTGCTTTCGTCAAGGGTGACCGACAAGTGGCATCCACCATAACGGAACACCGTTAAGCTATCGGGTCGGGTTTTGGATCCGATAAACCGTTAACAGCCCCGAGCAATGGGGATTTTCCATGTGTAAAATCATCATTTGCTGGAGGAAACACGTGTCGGCTCATCGTTGGGACAGATGTCATCCACTCATTGGACAGAAGGCTCCTATGATATGTCGGCACGTGGCACGGCCCAACAGAGGCCAATTCCTGGGAAAAGGCCAGCCCATTTTACTTGGTCAAAAGGTGGCAGGCTGGCCCATGGAAAGCCTGTTAACGACATGTTCGCATATTGCCCATTTACAATCTGCTAACCCAAGGCCCGTTACGCCCTATCCGAATTAGGCCTAGTAGCGTCATCTGGGCCATCCAATATGATTCCATCCCGTTTTCACTTCTGGCCAATGTATGGCCCATGACGTCTTTCAGCCCATATGAGGCCCTTTGTAACTCTTGGCCCATTAACGGCCCGCGGTGAAACTGGCCCGTAATGAACAGTGTATCACTTTACACCCATCAACGGCCCATGGTGAAACTAACTTGTAATGAACAGTGTATCACTTTATACCCATTAACAGCCCGTTTTTCCTTTGGGCCATTTCCAGCCCATGTTATCTTTCGGCCTTCTAAGAGCCCATTTATTCTTGGGTTCATTTCCAGCATTCGTTTACTTACGGCCCGTTACTGTCATTTTCTTCTTGTGGGCCAAATTCAGCCCGTGGTTACAGTCGGCCCGTTTGTGGTCCGTTAATACGTTGGGTCATTTTCATAGCGTCATCAAATACGACCTATTAACGATGGCCCGTTATTGTCGGCCGATGAACGGATGATTCCAACTCTAGCCCGTTTACGGCCATAATGCGGCCTGTTATTGGCCCATGTTTGGCCAATCGATCATACGGCCCGTATAAGGCCCATTGATGATAGGGCCTGTAGAAGGCCCATTGTTTCTACGGCCCGTAGAAGGCCCATTGTTTCTACGGCTCGTAGAAGGCCCACTGTTTCTACGGCCCGTAGAAGGCCCACTGTTTCTATGGCCCGTAGGAGGACCAGTGTCACTACAGTAAATATTTGTAACGCCCCGGATCCGATGCGCCAGGTGTATTCCAGCTATTCGCAATCGTTGCCTTGTCATTTGCTTGCATGTTGCATTTTATCATGTCATCATGTGCATCTCATTTTGCATACGTGTTCGTCTCTTGCATCCGAGCATTTTCCCCGTTGTCCGTTTTGCAATCCGGCACTCCTATGGTCCCGTGTTTCCCTTTTGCCTCTTTTCATGTGCGAGTGTTAAACATTCTCGGAATGGACCGCGGTTTGTCAAGCGGCCTTGGTACACCACCGGTAGACCGCCTGTCAAGTTATTGCCATTTGGAGGTCGTTTGATACTCCAACGGTTAACCGTGGAACCGTTAAATCCCTTTCTATTTGCAGCCCAACACCCCTCCAAAGTGGCCCAAAAACCCATCCAAACCCCCTCCATGCTCTCGGTTGTTCGATTACGATCGTGTGGGCGAAAACCGTGCCTCATTTGGACTCTCCTAGCTCCCTCTACCTATTTAAACACCCCCTTCCCCGAAATTTTGGATCAATCCTCCTCTAACCCTAGATGAAACCTCCTCCTCGCCACCGGACACGTCCACTCACCGCCGGACGCGTCTGCCGCCTTGCCCGCAGCCAACTAGGGGCTGCCACGTCATCAGCCCGCGCCCACATAGCCGCGGATCCCGCCGGCCCGCGAAGCCTGCACCGGGCCCCCGAGGCCCATCACCCCTCACCGTTGCCTCCCGCGCCTCCTTCCTCCTCCTGCCCGAGCCGCCCGTCGCCTCGCCACGCGCCCAGCCGCCGCCCTCGCCGGCGAGCTCCCGCTGCCGCCCGGCCGGCCTCCGGATCCCCGCGCGCACGCGCGCCCGTGGAGGAGCTCGACGCCGGCCGCCTCCTCCTCCCTCACCGGCGCACCTCCTCGCCTCCTCCCCAGCACCGGCCACCGTGACTCCAGCCGGCGAACCACGAAGCCCGCGCCCCAGATCCAGATCCGAAGAGCCTAGGGTTGACCCCGTTTTTCCTCTAAGTATTTTTCTGCAGATATTTTGTTGCATGTTCATTACATCATAACTTGCTGCATACTGCTTCATTTCGTGCGTGTAATATGTCAAATTGTTCGTCTCGACGAGTACTTCATTTCATTCCATTGCATCATGTCCATTTGAGTCCATCTTGATGCCTGAATCATTGTTGCAAGAGTGCTATATAATGTTAACCTGCTGAAACTGTTATAACTTGATTTGTCATTTTTGTTGCATTTGATGTGTGCATCCTATGAGCATGAGCTCTACATGAGTTTTGAACTATGTCATGCCATCTTTACAGTGGTGCAATCCATGTATTTTTGTGAGTCTTGTACTGAGTGCATCAAGCTTGTTAAGTAGGGTACTTGCTGTTGCTGTTTTGCTAGGCTGATTCTGTTATATTTTCTTGCTATGTAAACCTGCTGCTAGAAGTCATTCTATGCATAATCTGGAGATGTTCACTAAGGATGATTTGTTATACATGTCATGCTCTATCCAATCATGCCCCTGGTTGCATTTATAGCCTGTTGTAGCTTATTGTAATCTTGCTCCAAAGTTGCTAAATAATGTTGCTGTCAGCCTGTTAACATTAAGTTCAATGTTGCCATGATTGTTGCTAGTGATCCATGCACCCTATGAACTTGCTCTTGCCATTCTTAGCTTCACAAACATGTATCCTTACTGTTGGTTGCCTTGCCATCCCATGTATTGCTCTGTGGTGAGTGGGCCAAGCTCACCAACATGCCCACCTATTGTTGTTCCTGCCATGTATGAATCTGTCATATCATTTGCCATGTTTACATGGGTGCCATCATATCTTCTGTTCCTTTTTGGCTCATGGTCAGTAAGGGACTTTTGTTATATGTCATTAGTATATTCATGCCATGCCTTTGTTTGCCATGTTAAGTTCCTGTAACATGTTGTTTGATAGCTCCAAACATTGCAACCTGATGTTATTTCTGCCAAGTCTGAAACTGTTATTATTTGCAGTATTGCCATGTCCTTTTGAGCATGTTCTAGTGAATTCTGGAGATAGCTCAGTGTTCATGTTTTGGCATGATTTACCTGTACTTCGTGCCCATGTGCTTTTGTTCTTATGTTGAGGTGTTGTAGCATATTGTTTTGATGCTTTCTAGATGCCTACTTGCTGTTTTGGACAGCTTGTCATTTAAACTTGTATAGAGTGTATGTGTTGAACCATTGCTCCGTTTTGAGTGTGCTTTATATGAAACTTGCTTGATTTTGCATGAAGTTTCATATTATCTTGTTGCATCCTTGTTTTGAGGTGTTTGCTTGATGTTTGTATGCATTTTGCATCAATGCCATGTTTAACTTGTTTTGCTCATATCTTCTAGACCGTAGCTCCGAATTAAATGAACTTTATATGTAACTTGACTAGAATTTCGTGTAGATCATCTTGGTGCATCTTAACTTGTTGTTTAACAAGTTGAACATAAGGTTTATTTAGTCCTGGACCAATATCTAAATCTGCATATGAGGACTTACCGGTATTGTTATATGTTGTTTCCGGCCTCATTTAAACTTGCCTTGATATGTTTTTCTTGTTTGCTTAATCTCTTGCCATGAGTAGCCTCATGTAGCTTTGTCATGCATCATGCTTGTTGTGCATCATGTCTTGTCTATGTGTGGTGCGTTTACTATGTTGTGTGCTTCTTCTCGATAGTTCCCGTTTCGTTGCGATCGTGAGGATTCGTTCGTCTACGCTTGGTTCGTCTTCGTGGCTTCATCTTCTTCATGGACTCGTTCTTCTTCCTTGCAAGATTTCAGGCAAGATGACCGCTACCCTGGATCTCACTACAATCATTGTTATGCTAGTTGCTTCGTTCTATCGCTTTGCTGCGCTACCTATCATTTGCTCTTCAAACCCCCCTAAATTGCCATGAACCTCTAACCTTTGTCACCCTTCCTAGCAAACCGTTGTTTGGCTATGTTACCGCTTTGCTCAGCCCCTCTTATAGCGTTGTTAGGTGCAGGTGAAGTTGAAGATTGCTCCATGGTGGACAAGATTATGTTGGGATATCACAATATCTCTTATGTTATTAATGCATCTATATACTTGGTAAAGGGTGGAAGGCTCGGCCTTATGCCTGGTGTATTGTTCCACTCTTGCTGCCCTAGTTTCCGTCATATCAGTGTTATGTTCCCGGATTTTTGCGTTCCTTACGCGGTCAGGTGATTTATGGGACCCCCTTGACAGTTCGCTTTGAAAAAAACTCCTCCAGCAAGGCCCAACCTTGGTTTTACCATTTGCCTCACCACCACCTACCTTTCCCTTGGGAGTAATTAACCCAAGGGTCATCTTTATTTTAGCCCCCCGGGCCAATGCTTGTCTAAGTGTTGGTCCAAACTAGAGCACCCTGCGGGACCATCCCTTGGCAACTTGGGTTACATCAGTACCTGTACGCTTAGCTTATCCGATGTGTCCTGAGAACGAGGTACGTGCGACTCCTATCGGGATTGTCGACACATCGGGCGGTCTTGCTGGTCTTGTTTTACCATTGTCGAAATGTCTTGTAAACCAGGATTCCGAGACTGATCGGGTCTTCCTGGGAGAAGGAATATCCTTCGTTGATGCGAGAGCTTACCATGGGCTAAGTTGGGACACCCCTGCAAGGTATAAACTTTCAAAAGCCGCGCCCGCGGTTATGTGGCAAATGGGAATTTGTTAATGTCCGGTTGTAGATAACTTGACACCAGATCCGAATTAAAACGCATCAACCGTATGTGTAGCCGTGATGGTCTCTTTTCGGCGGAGTCCGAGAAGTGAACACGGTCTTTGGGTTATGTTTGACGTAAGTAGGAGTTCAGGATCACTTCTTGATCATTACTAGTTGACGACCGTTCCGTTTGCTCTCTCCTCGCTCTTATTTGCGTATGTTAGCCACCATATTACGCTTAGTCGCTGCTGCAACCTCACCACTTTACCCCTTCCTTTTCCATTAAGCTTTGCTAGTCTTGATACCCATGGTAATGGGATTGTTGAGTCCTCGTGGCTCATAGATTACTACAGCAATAGTTGTAGGTACAGGTTATGCGCTGATCATGATGCGAGAGCGATGCTTGCTTGTTTTGGAGTTCTTCTTCTGCTTCTTCTTCGATCGGGGGATAGGTTCCAGGTCGGCAGCCTGGGCTAGCAGGGTGGATGTTGTTTGAGTTTATGTTTGTGTTTCATCGGTAGTCGGATGGTGCTCTTATGTAAGATGATGTTGTATTCGTGTGGCATCGTATGCCTTATGTATGTATCCCCATCTATTATGTAATGTTGATGTAATGATATCCACCTTGCAAAAGTGTTTCAATATGCGATTCTATCCTTGGTGGGACCTTCGAGTCTCTTTAGGATAGTATCGCATATTGGGCGTGACAAGCTGGTATCAGAGCCTCGACCGACCATAGGAGCCCCCTTGATTGATCGTGTAGTTTGGCCGTTGTTGAGTCTAGAAGAAAACTGTTTTTCTGAGTCTAGTTATATCGGAGAGTAGGACTTCTTTTTACTCCTCAGCCCCTTCGTCGCTCTGGTGAGGAATCTTGACGTAGGTGTTTTGGACTACTTCTCTTCCCATTCAAATTTTTCTTTAGGATCACGCAGTTTGGTTTTTTGATCGTTGGTTCTCAGCTCTTTCCATCCGGTGCATTTCTCGTCAAGTTGACTAGAGGATCTTCATCTTTGCGTTCAATCCTCAGTTGTTTTCTTTTCCCACCCGCCCACCCTTTTTCTTCTCGGAGTCGGAGTCCATAATCGAGTATCCATCCTACTCGTGCGAAGCTTTTGCATTCTTTCAACCGGTATTTTCATCGGCTTTCCCCTTCCAAGTTGCCTTTGTTTTTCCCGCCGTCCCACCTTCTTCTTCCCAGAGTCTGAGTCTGTTTCGACCATCAATTTCCTTTGTGCAGAACCTTTTCAGTCTTCCCTCAATTATTTCAACCGGTGAATTCTCGTCTCGTTCGTCATTCTTCATCCCTTTCTTTTTCCGGTGGATTCAATTCAAGTATTTCGGGTTGATCACATTCTTCTCCTTGGATCAAGTGTTCTCCTTGCTCGTTTGCCTCTTGCCATTCAATCATTCCGGAGTTCAAGACACCTCAGGAGATTCGTCTGTGTTCCAATTAATTCGAGGTTGTCACCTCATTCAAATATTTCAAGTGTTCTGGTCCATCATCTATCTGGTCAACATCCCTTTCCAACGGTATTTTCTTTTAGTGGGCCCTAACCCACAGGTTTTTTCCCAGGATCTTACCTGACTCTTCTAATTTCCCCAGAGCTATTCTCTAATTCTTTTCAAAGTGTGACATAAGAATGGATTCCATCAGTCACATGCCTTCTCCAAGATCTCTTTCAATTCTTTTCATTGTTGGCTCAACCTCTTCGTTTTTCATTATTCTGGAGTTTCTCAACAATTTTGGTGGTGCTTCTCGTCGTCATTTGAAGACCACAGAAGAGTTTTTCCTCTAAATCTTGTCCATTCTCTCGAAGATTCGTGGTTCTAGCTTCATGTTATCCTCTCGAATTATTCCATTTGTCAGTTATTCTTTTTCTTACCCATCCGGAGTGTGTCAGAAGTTGTTTTCCCGTTTCTTTTCACCGAAGGCCATCATTCTAGCTATCGTTACCCAATTATCCCGGCATTCCGTTCAAGTGTTCTTTAATCAGCTCATGATCTCTTTGTTCTTTTGCATCTAAATCCCCTTAAGCATATTTGTTCTTCTAATTCTTCCCGGTGATTCATTCTCTTTCATCAGTCATTTTCTAATTCTAACGGTGGTTCTTTCAGATTCTTTTTCTTGATTATCATTTTAATCCATTAGTTCTTTCGAATCCTACCGGTGGTTCATGAAGACTTTCTCATGTTTTGTGCTATTCCCACCTTAATCCTTTTCAAAAAGAATAAGTAGTATGAAAAATCCATTGCTTGTCATCAATTTAATTTGATGAAGGATAAGCGTACAATAAACCTTATTCTTATTTCTTCCAAGTGAGTAATCCCTTCCTTCGGAGTTTGTTCATGATGAATAAATTCTAGTTCCAAGTGTTTTCATCTTTTCTTTTCTGGAGTTCAAATTTCCTGGCCATCTCGTCGGAACCTTCATCTAAATCACCGCAAGGCTCATCTTATTCTTTCTTCCTTCATTCTATCTCATCATCTTTTTGCCACCGGAGTTCTTCATGGTGGTTCTTCATGATTTAATTCATTCTTTCAAGTGTTCATCAAGATTCTTGTTCAAGGAGTTCTAGTATCTTTTGTTCTTGCATCTCGAGGTGTAATTAAATCTCCGTATTCTTTTCAAGTGGAGTTTTGCATTTCTTCGTTCTTCTTAGCTATCCAATCATTTCCGTTTGTGGTCGGTTATCACCTTATGATCTTGAGATGTTACATATAAGACCACAACAAGCTTATTCTTTTGTTGTTGATTTTCTCAACAACTCTGTTCAATCTTTTCTTCTAAGGTTACTTTCTATTTCATTCGTGGTAGAAGATGTCGTCTTCTTCTCAGTTCTTTTTTCCTTTCAACTCTTTCAATTCTTCCGGATGCATTGCATTGTTCATCTCGTCAAGTGTCATCCCATCTTGTGAAGCTCGTGTTCTATTCTTTCCATGTTCAGTCAGAGTTCTGCCTAAATCCTTTCAGTCTTATTCGTTTCTTATCTCGTTCTAACCGGAGTGGTTTCATAGTCTATCTGATTCCGTGAGCTTTCGATTCTCGTCATTCTCGTTGTTCCTCTCTTCTTCTCATGTGCTCTCGATTCTTTTCTCCTTCTCTTGAGTTCTTGTTTCAACTCATCCCTTTTTCCCTTCCGTCTCGGTCCTAAGATCTCGGGACGAGATCTCTTGTTAGTGGAGGAGTGTTGTAACGCCCCGGATCCGATGCGCCAGGTGTCTTCCAGCTATTCGCAGTCGTTGCCATGTCATTTGCTTGCGTGTTGCATTTTATCATGTCATCATGTGCATCTCATTTTGCATACATGTTCGTCTCTTGCATCTGAGCATTTTCCCCGTTGTCCGTTTTGCAATCCGGCACTCCTATGGTCCCCGGAGTTTCCCTTTTGCCTCTTTTCATGTGCGGGTGTTAAACATTCTCGGAATGGACTGCGATTTGCCAAGCAGCCTTGGTACACCACCGGTAGACCGCCTGTCAAGTTTCGTGCCATTTGGAGGTCGTTTGATACTCCAACGGTTAACCGGGGAACCGTTAAAGCCCTTTCTCTTTGCAGCCCAACACCCCTCCAAAGTGGCCCAAAAACCCATCCAAACCCCGACCATGCTCTCGGTCATTCGATCACGATCGTGTGGGCGAAAACCGTGCCTCATTTGGACTCTCCTAGCTCCCTCTACCCATTTAAACACCCCCCTTCCCCGAAATTTCGGATAAATCCTCCTCTAACCCTAGATGAAACCTCCTCCTCACCACCAGACACGTCCACTCGCCACCGGACGCGTCCGCCGCCTTGCCCGCAGCCAACCAGGGGCTGCCACGTCATTAGCCCGCACCCACATCGCCGCAGATCCCGCCGGCCCGCGAAGCCCGACCCGGGCCCCCGAGGCCCATAGCCCCTCGCGGTCGCCTCCCGCGCCTCCTTCCTCCTCCTGTCTAAGCCGCTCGTTGCCTCGCCACGCACCCAGCTGCCCGTCGCCTCGCCACGCGCCCAGCCGCCGCCCTCGCCGGCGAGCTCCCGCCGCCGCCCGGCTGGCTTCCGGATCGCCGCGCGCACGTGCGCCCGTGGAGGAGCTCGACGCCGGCCGCCTCCTCCTCCCTCACCGGCGCACCTCCTCGCCTCCTCCCCAGCACCGGCCACCGCGAGTCCGGCCGGCGAACCTCGAAGCCCACGCCCCAGATCCAGATCCGAAGAGCCTAGGGTTGACCCCGTTTTTCCTCTCAAGTATTTTTCTGCAGATATTTCGTTGCATGTTCATCGCATCATAACTTGCTGCATACTACTCGATTTTGTGCGTCTAATATGTCAAATTGTTCGTTACGACGAGTACTTCATTTCATTCCATTGCATCATGTTCATTTGAGTCCATCTTGATGCCTGAATCATCGTTGCAAAAGTGCTATATAATGTTAACCTGCTGAAACTGTTATAACTTGATGATTTGTCATTTTTGTTGCATTTGATGTGTGCATCCTATGAGCATGAGCTCTACATGAGATTTGAACTATGTCATGCCATCTTTACAGTGGTGCAATCCATGTATTTTTGTGAGTCTTGTACTAAGTGCATCAAGCTTGTTAAGTAGGGTACTTGCTGTTGCTGTTTTGCTAGGCTGATTCTGGTATATTTTGTTGCTATGTAAACCTGCTGCTACAAGTCATTATATGCATAATCTGGAGATGTTCACTAAGGATGATTTGTTATACATGTCATGCTCTATCCATTCATGCCCCTGGTTGCATTTATAGCCTGTTGTAGCTTATTGTAATCTTGCTCCAAAGTTGCTAAATAATGTTGCTGTCAGCATGTTAACATTAAGTTCAGTGTTGCCATGATTGTTGCTAGTGATCCATGCACCCTATGAACTTGCTCTTGCCATTCTTAGCTTCACAAACATGTATCATTACTGTTGGTTGCCTTGCCATGCCATGTATTGCTCTGTGGTGAGTGGGTCAAACTCACCAACATGCCTACCTATTGTTGTTCCTGCCATGTATGAATCTGTCATATCATTTGCCATGTTTACATGGGTGCCATCATATCTTCTATTCCTTTTTGGCTCATGGTCAGTAAGGGACTTTTGTTATATGTCATTAGTATATTCATGCCATGCCTTTGTTTGCCATGTTAAGTTCCTGTAACATGTTGTTTGATAGCTCCAAACATTGCAACCTGATGTTATTTCTGCTAAGTCTGAAACTGTTATTATTTGCAATATTGCCATGTCCTTTTGAGCATGTTCTAGTGAATTCTGGAGATAGCTCAGTGTTCATGTTTTGGCATGATTTACCTGTACTTCATGCCCATGCCTTTTGTTCTTATGTTGAGGTGCTGTAGCATATTGTTTTGATGCTTTCTAGATGCCTAGTTGCTGTTTTGGATAGCTTGTCCTTTAAACTTGTATAGAGTGTATGTGTTGAACCGTTGCTCCGTTTTGAGTGTGCCCTATATGAAACTTGCTTGATTTTGCATGAAGTTTCATATTATCTTGTTGCATCCTTGTTTTGAGGTGTTTGCTTGATGTTTGTATGCATTTTGCATCAATGCCATGTTTAACTTGTTTTGCTCATATCTTTAGACCGTAGCTCCGAATTAAATGAACTTTATATGTAACTTGACTAGAATTTCATGTAGATCATCTTGGTGCATCTTAACTTGTTGTTTAACAACTTGAACATAAGGTTTATTTAGTTCTGGACCAATATCTAAATTTGCATATGAGGACTTACCGGTATTGTTATATGTTGTTTCCGGCCTCATTTAAACTTGCCTTGATATGTTGTTCTTGTTTGCTTCATCTCTTGCCATGAGTAGCCTCATGTAGCTTTGTCATGCATCATGCTTGTTGTGCATCATGTCTTGTCTATGTGTGGTGTGTTTACTATGTTGTGTGCTTCTCCTCGATAGTTCCCGTTTATTTGTGATCGTGAGGATTCGTTGGTCTACGCTTGGTTCGTCTTCGTGGCTTCATCTTCTTCATGGACTCGTTCTTCTTCCTTGCGGGATTTCAGGCAAGATGACCGCTACCCTGGATCTCACTACTATCATTGTTATGCTAGTTGCTTTGTTCTATCGCTTTGCTGCGCTACCTATCATTTGCTCTTCAAACCTCCCCAAATTGCCATGAACCTCTAACCTTTGTCACCCTTCCTAGCAAACCGTTGTTTCGCTATGTTACCGCTTTGCTCAGCCCCTCTTATAGCGTTGTTAGTTGCAGGTGAAGTTGAAGATTGCTCCATGGTGGACAAGATTATGTTGGGATATCACAATATCTCTTATGTTATTAATGCATCTATATACTTGGTATAGGGTGGAAGGCTCGGCCTTATGCCTGGTGTTTTGTTCCACTCTTGCCGCCCTAGTTTCCGTCATATCGGTGTTATGTTCCCAGATTTTTGCGTTCCTTACGCGGTCGGGTGATTTATGGGACCCCCTTGACAGTTAGCTTTGAATAAAACTCCTCCAGCAAGGCCCAACCTTGGTTTTACCATTTGCCTCACCACCACCTACCTTTCCCTTGGGAGTAATTAACCCAAGGGTCATCTTTATTTTAGCCCCCCTGGGCCAATGCTTGTCTAAGTGTTGGTCCAAACTAGAGCACCGTGCGGGACCATCCCTTGGCAACTTGGGTTACGTCGGTACCTGTACGCTTAGCTTATCCGGTGTGTCCTGAGAACGAGCTACGTGCGACTCCTATCGGGATTGTCAACACATCGGGCGGTCTTGCTGGTCTTGTTTTACCATTGTCGAAATGTCTTGTAAACCGGGATTCCGAGATTGATCGCGTCTTCCAGGGAGAAGGAATATCCTTCGTTGATCGCAAGAGCTTATCATGGGCTAGGTTGGGACACCCCTGCAGGGTATAAACTTTCAAAAGCCGTGCCCGCGGTTATGTGGCAGATGGGAATTTGTTAATGTCCGGTTGTAGATAACTTGACACCAGATCCGAATTAAAACGCATCAGCCGTGTGTGTAGCCGTGATGGTCTCTTTTCGGCGGAGTCCGGGAAGTGAACACAATCTTTAGGTTATGTTTGACGTAAGTAGGAGTTCAAGATCACTTCTTGATCATTACTAGTTGACGACCGTTCCGTTTGCTCTCTCCTCGCTCTTATTTGCGTATGTTAGCCACCATATTACGCTTAGTCGATGCTGCAACCTCACCACTTTACCCCTTCCTTTCCCATTAAGCTTTGCTAGTCTTGATACCCATGGTAATGGGATTGCTGAGTCCTCGTGGCTCACAGATTACTATAACAACAGTTGCAGGTACAGGTTATGTGCTAATCATGACGCGAGAGCGATGCTTGCTTGTTTTGGAGTTCTTCTTCTGCTTCTTATTTGATCAGGGGATAGGTTCCAGGTCGGCAGCCTGGGCTAGCAGGGTGGATGTCGTTTGAGTTTATGTTTGTGTTTCATCTATAGTCGGATGGTGCTCTTATGTAAGATGATGTTGTATTCGTGTGGCATTGTATGCCTTATGTATGTATCCCCATCTATTATGTAATATTGATGTGATGATAACCACCTTGCAAAAGCATTTCAATATGCGATTCTATCCTTGGTGGGACCTTCGAGTCTCTTTAGGATAGTATCGCATATTGGGCGTGACAATATTAGCCCATGGTTATTGTGGCCTAGTTTTAAAAAATAGGTTATTGCAGCCACTAGCAAACCGCGGAAAAAGAACTGCAATGACTACAAGAAAACAAATAAACAAGACAACAAGGAAATAAATAAGCAAGCAACTTACGCTAGGATATCACGGCTATCACAAATATTACATCCACTGGGCATCAAAGTTCGCCACCAGTGCAAATAAACGCGCTGACAAAAGAATATAAAAAACTGAGAGCACTTCAGAAGGCACTAGGCATGGCCAGGCCGGGCCCCCAAATAGCCGAAGAAGCTGAGTAGACCTCAGTTGTGTCAACGATAGATGCATCAGCACTAGATTTATTGCATGATGCTGCACACGACAGTCCTCTGACATCTTTATTGCATCTTTGACTTCAAGTCAGAGCTGAGCTGAAGCAAGTCTATCCGCTTTAAGTTGAGACTGAAGAAGTCGAACTGATTGAGGCAGCGACTGCATAGAGGTTGTCTCACACCTGCTTGTGAGTAGCTTCAAGTCACTGTCTTCATCAAGGCAGGACCTTGGGGTCATCTCGCTGACCTCAAGATCGTTTGGCTCACTATCTTCCCTAAAGTTCTGCCTGGCATAAGAGATACGACTCTAAAAGAGAAACAAGGAGACACGTAACAGGTTTCACAATTATATAAGAAAATAAATGGATCTGTTCTGCATAAGGAACATGTTTTTACAACTACAATTTGAAACTGGTAGTTGTTGCAAACATCCAATCTGATGTAAACAGCAAAACAAACAACACTGGAGGAAATGATGCCTAACCAAATCTATACTAGAGAAAGTTTGAAGGCATGAGAAGGATGAACTTACATTACATGTTAACACGGGCTGGACAAAGCCCTTCTCCATGTTGATGGAAGGATAATTAAATAAATTCCCCAAAGAAAATTCTTCATAAGCGTTGCCATTATTCTACATTTTGCAAAGAGTAAATATAGATCAAATAATATTGGAAGAAACAGAGGATATTGAAGCTCAGGTGCAGACTGATGATACATAATCAAATAGCAATTAATGAAGTACAACGTTACAAGGCAAAAGGGAGAGAGGTACTGACAAGAGCAATGCAGAGCCCAATATTGTTTTGAGATCATATGGTCCTTTGAGCAAGGAGATTCATCTGAAATTAGTTTTCATACAAGAGAGAAGGTAAGGCACAAGCAGAAATTTAGGAGTTCAAATTTTGAATTGATATCATAGATAGTACCTGACGCTGGTCTCCCAGAAGTTCTAATAGGGGTTTGGCCACTGGAGTAGGAGTAAAGTGTAGTACAGTTGGGCCTGTGTTTTCTGTGGCTGCTGATCTATCTGATTTAACAGGTATCACTACCTTTTCCAAATACCTAGTTTGTACTCCTTGAGGATCTGCACTCACCATCTTCCTTTTGGACATCTATTACGAAAGAACAACATTTGACTGGAAAAACATAGTGTGATGACACATGGAATAGGTACAAAAAATGGATAGGTATGGCATATACTCATATATGATGCTTAAACTAAGCAGATGGTGTAACAAAGTATAAGTAATGCAAGAGGTCAGATGCAAAATATGTGCGACCAATACAACTCTGCAAAGTTAGAGCAAGCACCTTGATGGGTGAATAAGATAGGCCATCCTCCACCATGCCAAGTTTGTTAGCCAGTGGATTGTTCTGCAATATTCCGCTCGTGTGCCCATTCTCATATTCATTTTGATAATGTTCAATATCTGACATGCATGGAAACATAAAAACAAGTGAGATTTTCTTTGTAATGCAGAAGTGATTCTAGTCCAATACTGCCTCCCTATAAACCCCTTTGTGCTATCTTTGCAATTCTTTTAAGAGATTCCATGCATGCTATAATTTGTTGTGTGCATTAATATAATGTGGCCTACTACTCAAAATATGAGAGCTCCAGAAGTGATGACACTTTGCAGATGACACCTTCAACATATAGTAAAGAAGAACAAGTCGACCTGACCTGACAGATTCAAGATATACTAAGGGAGAACAACTCGACCTGACCAGTTGACCGCAAGAGAAGAGTATCATCTTAAAGAACAGCAGAAGAGCAAGCAGATTGAAGATATTACAAGTCTTTCAATACAATGTCGGTTTGCCACCCATGATGAACCAGAGCGCACAGAGAAATACTATTCTTTCCGGTCTCTCCATATATGGCTCACATGCATTTTGAAACTAAAGTAGGAACATTTAGCTGACCAATTAAACATCTCTCAGTTTTACTAATATCAGCAATAATATCAAATATGAATTTGTACAACTAAGCTTGTTTAGCTCGATGTGTGGAGCAGTGCTTTTATGACACAAACCACGTAGGCTGATTGTGGTCATCATAAAATGGGGAAACAATAAGCATGATGAGTACAGTGTTGACCGTGGCAGTGGGATGGCAGATCTGAAGCTGCAAACCACGCAAAGGGTAGTTAGCAACCTATGTTTTCTTTGAAATAACAACTAAGATTTCGTATGGACAAGAAAGTACGGTCAACAAGTGACAAAGAAATGCAATTATGCTGTCTCTCTATATGTCGCGACATGCATTTGGAAACTCAAGTGGGACCTTTAGCTAACCAATTAAATGTGTCGGTTAACTAATATCAGTATCATATCACAATCATATTTTAACTATTAAGCTTTCAAATTCTGAGTGTTGTGTTGTTTAGCTTGAAGGGTGGAGTAATGCTAGTACGACAGAAAGCACCTACGCAAATCATAGTAGAGTAGATAAAAGGGGAAAACCCTAAGCATCAAGAGAAAAATCAGGAAAGTGGAACTAGCTGGACTAGTGGGTGGCACACATTCTTTTCAAAACGAATATAGGAACATTAGGTGACCAATTAAATGTTCTCTGTTTTAGTGATATGAGCATCATATCAGATTCGTATTTCAACACGTAAGCTTTGGGTTGAGGTCTTGAGGAGCAGTGCTAGCACGACACGAAGCACCTACGATGATGGTAGTGAATATAAAGGGGAGAAACCATAAGCTTTACGAGTATAGTGCCCGTGCCATGGCGGATCTGAAGGCGCAAACCGGACAAAGCTACTTCGCAACCAATGTTTGCTTTCAACTAGCCACTACGATTTTGTATGGACAAGAAAAGTACAGTAAACAAATTGCGATCTATTTTCCGGGTGAGATCAATAACTTAAGCACATATGGAAGAGTACCACCTCTTGCAATGCCGTGTAGGCCTATGCTGGTACGTTGAGGGTGCAGCGGGTGCGATGGCTGTCGGCGGCGGGGAAGAAGACTTTAGACGGCAGACGGCCGGGTCGGGGGATATATCCTGTTACCGTGGACGAGGCGGTCGTAGGAGCGGCAACGACAAGGTGGACGACGGCGCCGATGAAGCGAGAGGAGGCGATGAAAGGATCCTGGTCCAGCGTCGTTGATGAGAGACGTCCATCTCTTGCAATGGACGACAGGTAGGGGTAGCGGCTCCGGCAAGGTGGAGGATGGGGTGGCGTACGGAGGAGGCTGGCTACAGTGCAGATGTTGTCGTGATGCCGACGGTGTATGAATGGGGAAATGGAGGGGAGGGGGATCTCAAACTTTGCGACACACTTCTCTAAATGTGGGAAAGTTACGAACTTATCCCCCGTTTAAAATTTCGGACATCACGTCGGTTGGGGATAGGACGGTAATCTCGCATCTCCCAAATATTTGTCGGTAACTATTTTGGGCGAGGAGAGGGTGTTTTGCCGCCCACGGTTGGCTCCCATGGTGTATGAATGGGGCTGACAAGTAGGGTGGTTGTGCCACGTCGGAGGGAAGTTACACATCTGCCCCTATTTAAAATATTAGCCTACATCGATTTCGGACGAGGAGAGTTTGTTTTGCCGCCCACCGTGTATGAATGGGGAAATGGAGGAAGAGACACATGTCTTTCGGACGAGCTTCAATCAAATGTGTTTTGCCGCCCACGTTGGCGCCCACCGTGTCTGAATGGGCTCAGAGGCCGTCGTGTCACGTCTGATTGAAGTTACTAGTCTACCCCTATCGACAACAGTGTAAATCCGGTCGATAAGGATGTCAAGTGTCAGGGGTAGACAGTAATTTCCATCTCGCAAACACTTGCTTCGGGCAGCCCACAAATTATAGTGGGTGTTTAGCCGCTTCATTCAAAACTTGGGAGAATTAGCATTCACGTTTGCCATGGGCCCTGGCAAACTAAATTCAATTCCAATTTGTATTCGATTACGAATATCCACAGATAATTCTACTTTTTGTTATTTATTTCTTCAAAACCACAACAAAGATATATTCCACCTTTATATATGATTATGATTTAGAAATGACGTGATCTTCGAATTTAGTAGGTTGGATACACTCTGAGTGAAAAAGTTATTTCATCCAATACAATATGCTCACACGAAAAACAGTTCACCTTATGTCAATCATACAAGTTCTGAGGATTACCTCGCCTAAAAAATTCGGACCATTACAACACATGGACAACATAGGGGGTCTTGCAACATAATCAATTCAGAGACATGACACAACATGCAAGTATAATAATCTAATGACAATTTCAACTGGTATCTAAAGAAGAACCAGGATTACCTTGGGCTTCAGATAGCAGAAACAACAGGACCTCCTCCGTCTTCAAATGCAACATTCTTACTTCCTCCAATTCTTGGGTTGCTTGCATAATGCGTGCCAATAATTCCGTAATCTGCAGCCTCAAGATAAAGATTACCTCATTCATGGCAGCCACACCATCTCTTTCTACCTCTAGTAGAGCCTCAAGCACTATAATATCTGTGCTCAGACTGCTCTCCGGCAGTGTTGCCTCTGAACTGCTACCATCTGGTAACATGGATGGCGCACTGCTTCCACAAATAGATTCCGGGGCTGTACATTGTGTCCTAGTGTGAACGGCATCCTAAAAGGTTTCCGCTGGACATAAGTAAGAGAGAGTTATCGTATGATCCAGGTAGTAAGCTTACATGGTAAATGACAGACGAATTATTGCCGAGCATGGAAAACTATATTTAAATGGTTCGAAGCAGCATCAGCCGAAAAGAAATTAAAATGCTAAGATGAAACTAGGGATGTAAGTGGCAAATAGACGACATCTGCCAGTCCCATCTAGTTAGTTTTTGCTACCTCCCTAGTTCATTTTCCTCAAAAAACAAAAACTCTTTTGAACTATCATACCACTAGTGGACTTTAATCGGGATTAAATGGGACCCAGTTGACATCCCTAGTTGAAAGGGAGTGTACCACCGCTATATTTAAGTTGCCAAGGCATCTAAGCAGTTGAAATAATATGAGAAAGCACTTAATAGTGTGGCCTCATATAAACTACGAAGACAGTCTTGTGATGAAGTTGAGAGGAAAAGTTAAGGACTCAAATGAAATAGGCATGCATTTCTTTACAATAGTACAACAGGCACTGCTGACATATTGGCCAACTCAGGTATAGCGTAACAACAAACAAGCATTCGAATCAAGCAATACAGCAAAGCAGACAACTGAACTATTTGTAATTCGGTAGGATTACAGGTTGAGGGCACAAGCCAAGAAAGCAGCCCACTCGCATTACCTTTCACATGTACTAAAACACACTGGCTTACCGTATGTTGCTGTGAAGCCTCGCTGCTGTTCCACTGTTCTTTGAAGATATCGTCAGCATCCCTTAGTTGCAAATCTAGTTGTTATAGTTTATTCTGCACCCTCTATTTAGGTAAAATTAATTTTAATCACATGCACTGGTCCAAATTGATCATCAATGGTTCATCTAAACTAATGAAAGAAGGGTGTGTGCATACACGACAATATATCTGCTTCCCTCTATTTTTATGCTTGTTTGAGGTGCCAGCCCCAAAAGAACAAATATTTTGCTTGATGGGGTTGGCAGCTCCATAATTAATAGAAGCATCAAATTAGTCATGCAACTTGGGAAGATCAAGAACACACAAACAAGTAACGAACAGAGGCCCGAAGCAGTGATGTAATAGCTAGCATAAAAAAATGTAGGGTAAAACGAACAAAAAGCAGCGGAACCACAGGCTAGTTTGCTGATGTGTAATTAAGCATAGAGAACATTAAGCAGTCTGATGGAACCAACAGGTGGCATCAAAACAACACCATTATCATAAATATAGCATTCAAGAAGTAAAATAGTAGGCAATGATATCTAGGAAGTACAGTAATACTCCCTCTGTTCCAAAATAGATGACTCAACTTTGTACTAACTTCAGTACAAAGTTAGTACAAAGTTGGGTCATCTACTTTGGAACAGAGGGAGTACTTAGGACAAAACTAAAGCATATTAACTATATGTGCACTAGTATGTAATTTAAAACATGTAACATGTTCACTGCCAGAAGTATGGGCCTACAGGTGCAAGGAGAATAACGCGTCTCATGAAAAACTGAATGATGCCCTGAAGAAATTCAAAGGTGCGGTGCTTATGCTAGGAAAGTGAACATAGGCGCCGGACATTGGATAATAGTACCTAATTCTCGGAGGCGTATGGGTATCGTTGTCATACTTGATTGCTAAGGGTCGTCGATGGTGCTCGTGTTGCGGTTGAGTTTGGGCCGGCTGTCGCCGTCGCTGAAGCGGCTCCGGTGCTACGGTTGCGGCGCCTGTCGACATATAAGAAAGCTCATATGTGGTAAGTGAACAGTTGCACGATAAAGAGAAAAACCGAAGGAGTACAAATCGAAATAAGCTGATGAGGCTGCGACGTCAGTAAAGCAGTGCCGATGGAGGTGAATATGGCGTCCGTGGGGCGGGTCTGGTGCAGTGGACGAAGGCTTCGGCGGGTGCGTTGTACAGTGCTTTCAGTGAGGCGGATCTGTTGCGGTGGACAAGGGCTTGTATGAAGGGCCAACGAAGGGGCGGGCAAGAGAGTCAGTGAAGGGCCTACACTGTGGTGGACGAGGGCGCCGATTAAGCAGATATGGTGCGGTGGACCATGATGGCGGTCAAGGAGATCTGGAGTGGTGGACAAGCCAGTCGCTGAAGCGGCTCCGGTGAAGTGGTGAGTTGGTAGTTGGGGGTTCCAAGGTGCGGACGGTAGATCTGGCGGGGTGTGAGGTCCACCGCTGTGTCGGAGGACTAGATTCGGCGGCTTGCCATTGTTGGGGGGGGGGGGTCGGGGAGGGGAAGGGGAGGGGATATGGGGAAGAATGTTGGGGGCAAAGAGGGGAAAACAATGGAGTCACCAAAGCAGCGCTTTTTCGTTCATGTGGAAGGGGTAAAACAGGAATATCGCAGGGCTAAACTTTCGGGCGCATGATATTTCGATGTGAGCGGGAAGTTTGAAAGCTTTTGGAGCCTAAAGTTATAAGTATTCTGCTCTCGTACGGCTGACTATGATATCATGACCGACAATTTGTTTGTTTTGCACGCAAAAAATGTGCAAGTTTTGAAAATCAATGTCTCCAACTCGAAACTTAGATTGTCCATTCAATTCAAATATGGATCATTGAGCTACTACAAGCAAATACCATCATACGGTCCAATTCAAATGAAATTCCAAATGTGTTTATCCTAAATATGATGACAAAAGCAAAATTGTGTATGTGTATGAATAAAGTGGATGATTATAAAGTTTGAACATGCCCGTATGTGTATATCTCTAGGTTTGATATATGAATTTCGAATCACGAAATTCTGGCTTAAAAATGTACCTCCGTTTAAATGAATTACAAAAGCTAATGATGGAGTCGAATTCCAAAATTCCAATCTTGGGTTTGTAATTCTGGTACATCAAGGTATATCACGCATGTTCAAAAGTATTGTTATCTCATAGTCCAAACTGTGAAACAAATTGATCAATCATGAGTGCACAATATCTCAATTACACTAAAGTCCCTCAAATATAGACACCTCACTCTTTATCTGAAGCCAACCCCCCCCCCCTTGCCCCCCACCACACACACACACACATAGAGAAGTCGTTCTCTCCCCCAAACACCAACACACGAGCACATTAACACCCCTCTCTCTTGTAAAGTCGGGACACCAACATAGGTCTCTATCACTTTGTCTCTCGGGCATGCACACATCTCTTCCCTCACTCTCTAGGTCTCCCGCTATCTCTCTTACCCAAGCACACGCACTATGTAGAGTGTATATTTCCCATACACACAAAACGTCGCCCCCAAATGTCTATCTCCATAGTTATGTGGTTCTCCCGCACTCACCTCACACACCACCCCCACTGCAAAAAAGCACACTTTGTCTCCTTCTGCACCACTCTCCTCTTTCTATCTCTCCCACATGCGGACCCGCCCCAGCTCCTTCCCTGTATACATATATGTCGTGACTCTTTCCATAGCTCCCTAATGTATCATCGTTCTCGATTTCGCACATTGTTCTCTACACCATCTATTCTAGATCTCTCATGAAGTCCCTATCCCACACACGATGACTCGCTTCCCTTGCGTCTCCGTACATAGGCCAATTATGGAGACAAACGACCCCTCTCGCCCCCTCTCTTCCTCTCTCTCTCTCTCTCTCTCCATCACTAGCTCTCTCTCTCTCGCTCTCACACCCCTCTCCCACACACACACTCGATGTCTCTTCAAATAGTCTCCTCCCCCCGCCCGCACCCGTGCTATCCCGCTACTACACATGTCACACCATTCCCTCTTACCTTATACTAGGTTTACATCATCAGTGGTCTCTCTACTCCACATACACACATTCCCTCTCACACACAAACGTGTGCACAAACACACACAGACACGCACAAACACCCATTTATCCGGATCCTCATCTCTCCCCATGTCCACATGTGTATCTCACACACTCACTCTCTAATTATGTATATGTGTCTCCATGTTACACAACACAAATCCCCATGTACATGTCTCTCTCTATCCTCCACAAACATAGACACAAAGAATCTGTTATCATTGCCTTAGTCTCTAACATATCACACACGCACACTGTCTCTCTCTGTCTCGCAAACACGCTCAACAAGGGTTTCCCCGTGAATAACTAACCGTCTATTCATCAATAGTTGTGGCAGTACGTCGAACACGAGACATGAAAAAGAATAAATCTACACATGCTTAGATCACCTAGTATGACTACTAGGACTAGAGCAAGCCAAAAAGCGCGCCGCCGTCACCCCCTCCTTATCGGCGACGGGAAAATCTTTGTTTTACATAGTCGAGAAGGCATTGTGCTAAGTCCCCACATGCTGAGGTGTTGAATAGAATGTACATGCTATTTTACGGAAGTAAGTATCGATAATACGTTTGTATCTCCATACTTATATTTCTTCTCTTATAAAAAACCGAGTTGGTGATGATGGTACGTGTGCCATCTTGTAATATAGACCATCTGATCTATATCAGACGGATGGAAATTAAACTAAAAGATACCCGCACCCCTCTCCACATTTTCAGACAAGGCCTTCCCTCGTTCATCCTTATCTCCAACAAACCTCATTGTTGAGCAATTAAGAAAGGAAGCCTCTCGAACAAACTAGCCTGGTGGCCGCTGCCGGCGTCGTCAATCCCCATGCCTCCGCTTAGTCTGACCACCAATCACCACCACACCCCACTCCTCTTCACCTTATCTCATATTTCTCGAGATTTCATTAGTTTTTACACATGGGATTACTTCCGCAAGGGTCAATCACAACAAGTGTTTTATAAAAAAATGCATCTTGATGTTCCATGCAATGCACGGATCTTGCTAGTACTCCTACACAAGAATAAGTTGTTGATGATGGTGTGTCTGCCATCCGTCGTTTCTGACCATTAGATCTACATCTAACGACTATGAGGTAAGTTGTTGGCTTTTCTCATGAACATCCCACTTGTCTACCAATTTTCTGAAAACCCCATAATTATTATCTTAAAACCAACCATATCCCTCCCCGTCCTCACCAAAGCATCCCAAGGAATATATTCTAATTGAAACATAATATATATTTAGTGACATATGTATATCAAAATTAGAGTGTTTTCTAACAAGTTTGTGAATAAGTATTATTCTAATTATGATTCATTGCAATGCACATGAACATAGCTTGTATTTCCAACCATGCATTTTTTTCCTAGTATTCCATAGTTTTGAGTTTTCCATCAAGATATTAGTCACTCATGGTTGATATTTACTTTCAATCATGTACACATATGCACTATGTAACTAGCCTTGCTTATTGGCTTCCAAAGCTTAACTATCACTCCTACTTACAATATGTAGAGTATTTAACAAAAAACTACCACTTTCAACCAGCTCTAGGAAGAATCTATTGTACAAAAAATAGCAAAAACATACCAAAATTTCTTAATCCATGCCAAAAACTACTACCTAGTACTCCTAACGATTAGGTTCGTTTAAACCCATTTATGACAGGGTTGGCCCACATGTCTGTGCTGACGAGGCAGCTTAAACCAACACATTTTGTTTGACCGTTGACACGAGGGACCCACATCTGACCTTCTATCCTGTTATTCCCCATCAAATCATTATTTCTCCTGAACATTACTTCAAACAGTACTGATGCGTGTTCGTCGGTGGCGCCGGTGATGAGCGAGTTGGCCACCGCTCCATCGGACGGGCCGGACGCCGTGCTGGCCTCTGCACGGGTTGGAAGGCTGGCCCGAGCGTGGCTCACAAGTGAGCAAGCCGCCACGCTGGCCTTCACTCGAGCTAGATGGCTAGCCTTAGCGCGGCACGCGTGAGCAAGCCGCCACACTGCCGTGCCAATCTAGCTAGCAAACCTTGCAGACAAGCAGCTGGACAGAGCTATCTTGGCTAGCTAGCGGCCGCGAGCACCGGATGGAGCTGGCATCTGGGCTGCCGCAACATGGGCTCCGCACCACCGGCGGTTTTAACCTCTCCTTCTGCCGGTGGCGGTAGCTACGTCCCATGGTCGAGGATGACTAGGTGGACGGGACAGAGGTAGGAGGTTACTTGGGGATTTTTGTGCAGACTGACATGTAGGTCCCACAAGTCATAACGCCCGGTCGAATAGAAGGCGTTGACTTAATTGGCGACACGGGCCCTGTCAGAGGTTAGAGTTAGATTCTAACCCTAAACTAACTCTAACCAAAGTGGTGTTTGGATGGCAGGGTTAGATTGACAACAAATGTATCCAAACAGGGCTATGGGTTGAAACGTGCCTATAACGACACTTTGTAGTGTAGTCGTTTCTTGGTAGGGCTGGTTGGTAAGAGCATGTACAATGGTTGATAAGGTAGTCTTATATTAAGTCCGCCACATATGCAAGTGGTAGTAGTTTCTTGGCATTTTAGTGGTTTCTTGCATTATCAGGGGTTTCTTGTAAGGAACAATGTACGTACTACTAGCGAGAAAAGGCGATTCTAGGTTGCATTGTACTCCAAAGAGTACTACTAGTAGTCGTGGAGTGTATACATCGTTTTGTGGGTTTGATCCCGGCCAAACGCACGATGGCCTTTTTTTTAAATATTATTACTACACTTTGCTGCGAGCCAATATTTTACACGGGTAGTTTGAGTTTTGAAGTCAAACGGACGTGCGGCCCCACAACCTGGGTGCACTAGATAGCCTAGCCATGTGAACGGGTTTTCCTTCCCAGCATCCCGTGGCTCGCCCTAGCCGCACCTCGCTTGCAGCTTCCTCATCAGCTATAGTAGCATATTTAAACTAGCGCCTCCCAATTAAGCCCGAGGAGCCGGAAAAGCCTGGCAGGGCATTGGGAACTATGCAATATGGCTCCGTACGTAAAGTGCTCTACTACTACTCTGTAGCTTGTGGCGTTGCACACATGGAGTTCACTTCATTATCGGCTATACTATAAAAGAAATTCCTCTTGACATGTTTTTTTGAAACGGAGGCAAAAGCTTTGCTTCATCTCATTCATAAAGAACGAACTACTAAAAAAGTTTGATGAGATCCATTACAGCTCCACAAATGGAAGCAAAAAGCCTAGTCTCACTGTATCAAATAACTCAAATGTTCTGCCCCCACAGTAACCGTCGCTGATAAACAGGCTGCTAGTGTGTGCGTGAGAGGAGTGGCTGAGTAGGCCAGCCACGTGAGAGGAGCGGCTGAATAGAGCACCGAGAGTACCCACTAGGCCACTACGCAGGTGTACTTTCCCTGCATTGATAGTACAGCGATGGTTCTAGAGAACAGTAGTACCCTCCACTTCCAACTGTAGCTCCTTGGCCTTGAGATTCAAGAGTTCAAAACTGGTGCACTATACTAGACTAGACTAGAAGTACAGTACATCGCACTACTAGTTGAGAAAAAGTAGTACTAGTACTGCTACAGTACAAGTACGTACTCCTCCGTCACATAATGTAAGACGTTTTTTGACACTAGTTGGCGTGTACAAAAAATGGCAAAAACATACCCAAAATTTCTTAATCCACGCTAAAAACTACTACCTAGTGCCAAAAAGTTTTTACTAGTGCTATTATTTATAGTCTAATGCAATCCCATAACGTTCCATAATGCTAGTACTAGTAGTAAATAATAGCCTCACCCCTCTGCTGAGGAACGATCTACAGTTGGAAGGGACGAGGCCCTACGGTTACTACACTCTTATCTCCTCCTCGCCAGTTCCCCTCCACCCCGACGGGAAGGTAGTTCGCTGCTGCTCCCATGGATTCGCCAGGCGGTTCTCCTCCTCGTCGGGGCTAGGAGACCTTGGACGACGATCCTCACCGCTCCGACGTCCTCACCGCCGCAAGACTCGGTGCTTCCTGCACCAACTTTTTCAAGACGCTGCTTAAACAGGCTTGGGAAGAGGCCATGCTTGTTGGTCTTACATGCGTTCTCGAGGAGAAGGTTATTCTATGGGACAATCCTTCAAACAGTCCACCGCTCCCTGGCCATGGTTGCACGTTGACTCCGCTAGAGTTGCCGACATTGAGAGGTAGTCGGATTTTGTTCGATGAGCAGGTCAGTAATGGAGTTTGATCATGTAGCACTTAGTTATTCCATTTCCATCCCGTAATTTCTCCCCTGCCCACCGTCTTATATATAGGTCTGGGTCGGTGCAAATGAAGATTGCCTTGCATACCTCCGGTCGGATACCATCATCATTTTGCACAACATCCACAGCAGTGCGGCCGTTCTGGTAGACCCCTTCTCCACCATTGGGATCGGCCTTCCGGACTGGCTGGGCTTGAATACTTATGATGATGCCTACATGAGATTGAAAAAGATAGCAATTGCGGACCCCCTGACAAAGCGACGTGGCTACGATGATTACTATCTCATCGCGGTGTTTGACATAAGGATTGCCATCAATGCAAGAGGCAGTAACGGTAGAGGCTAGCGCATGTTGCCGGCGGCAGATTTGTACCCCTACATGTTCGAGGACACCATGCGTCATCTAGGCCGCATCTTCATGGGACAAGCCAGGGGACTTGTTTCATCTTCTTGCCATCTTACGGTACGGGAGATTACAAACAGAATGCACAAACCATCATTTGCATCCCTAACAGTACTCCATTATTTTGCAGGGACCAGTCATCCCTCAATCCAAATAAGATCGCCGATCCTAGATGTGCATTTGCATCCGTGATTTGGTCTAACCTGGAACCTTGTAGCTGACTTTGGCATCTTGGGATCAACTATCTTAGCAGTCGTTACCCATGGTACCATTGATGTGCAACATGGTCACACAATCTACCATGATCGGACCGTCACCATCTGCCCAGGTATTCCATTTTTTGACCCACTTGCCTTCTCTTTCATTGTTGTACTAGTAGTATACTTAGTAGTACTAGTAGGAGTACCTTTTACCTTGGAGGACGCGTATAGCTGGCTAGGCCCTTGAAGACTTAAACCCACTAGCTACCACCATTTTTGTTTTTCCATGTCTTACTATCTCGTCCATGTAGCAAAGAGTGGCTATATATAATAAGCCGGTTATTTTACGTCCTCTATACCGGAGTAGTACTATTTGCTGCACAGTATTACTGACCGCCATATTTGAGAACAACATTATTATGCATGGACCTTGACTATGTACATCATCATGTGTCCAGATCTGATATGCCGCGTGTACCAGATGAACGGCGCCGAGTTCGACCCCCATGATGCTAAGTGGGTGCCGAGGAACACTCTTGGAGAGTACTCGCTTTTCATCGGGGACAGCTACCCCATTGTGAAGCGGATGCCACCTTCCGTGCACAACATGGAACGCCTACCATTCATGAAGCATGGTTGTGTCTTCAGTGCGCACCGCCAGATGAACGACATGCTGGGACACGCTATCCCTGATTTATGCCCCTTCAGCTTGGATGAGTCTCCATCATGTGGAACCGGACTAGAAAGCTGCGACAATGATTCCTGTTGCCCACCGCTATGGATCGTGCCATCCATGAAGAACACCTGGGACTCGAACCTGGAGGAGGACATGTAGCCCATCTATAAGGTGTAAGTGGAGTACGGTAATTGTGAACGATAGCACTGTAAATATATGTAGACTAGTCGTGCACAAATTTATCACATGAATTGGAGATGAACTTGTGTGGCATACTGGAATTTGTCCTTTAGAATTTATTACTAGTAAATGTGTTATGTGTACGTGCAACTTGTGTGGTTGTTGCACGGGCTCCAATACGCTCTTTGAGAAAAAAAGGTGGCACAGCTTTGGATATACGTGACGTGGCGGCATCATACAGTAGCATCATTCGCTATAGTTGTAGTACACTCCTACTAGGACGACAACTCCTATAAAACCTTGCACTTGGCTCTTTGCCTCTTCAGGAGGTTCAACAGTTTGTACTCATGTGAACCTTGCACTTGGCTCTTCGCCTCTTCGGAAGGTCCAAAAATGATGATACTACGGTACAATATGCTTCTGGCAATCTGACACTGATTGAACTGTTGCACGTCCACCGCGAGGGCGAGGGTGAGGGCGAGGGAGAGGGAGAGGGAGAGGGTGATGTAGTAAAAACCCTCTCCTCGTCCTACGAACCACCGCGCGCGTGGGAGAGGGAGAGGCGTAGTAAACAAGCTTCTCTTGGTTCGGCGAGTTGGCGGGACACATCAAAGCAGTACTAGTACTAGTAGTCCATACTGCATCCTTTCCAATTAATATGGCTTAATTTGAGACGAGAAAAATACACTGGCGTTCAACGTATGTAACAATACGCTCTTTACTGTCACTATATATAGTTTTGTGGTGATTATACTATAACTAGCTCATCGTAGAGCACCGTATTGCACCCTACTGACCGGCCACATAGTCGACATGGCACTTTGTTGACTGGTTAAATTGTCACCTGGTTTCTGGGTCCCACCTGTCAGTTGGCAGAGCAAAGAAATCAGTTAAGCAAAACTTTACGCAGGCGCGACACGAGTCCAACCCTTGCGCGCGAACCACCCTGGCTGTGTATGTGAGTGCATGCACATGTACTCCCTCGGTCTTCCAACAAAGAGTGTACATCGCCTATAAAACAAAGAGTGTAGTACATGATGTACATCTAGACTTCCAATGCATTTAGCCTTTAATCTAAATTGATATTGATGGACTAATGCACCAACTTGTGCTGTAGGTATAGGCTACATGTCTATCCTTAATTACAGCATGCAACGGCCTTCATTTAATCTTCTTCTCTCAATGGTCGCATGCACACACAAGTCTGCTACTTTTGGGCGTTAATTATGCCCTGGTCAATGTGTAAATCTCTAAATGTACAGTCTTTCACGGACGTAGGGGTAGGTTGAGCACTTGAGCGTGAGCGTGTGTGTTACGTCGTGTGTTGTGTGCTGCATGGGTGCGTGAGTGTTGCGTGCGCCCATGTGTACGTGTGAGTGTTGCATGTTGCATGCATGCATGCATGCATGCATGCATGGGGCTTACTCCCTCCCATTGATATGTTCATATTTCAAGCTTCCTCTGTTTCCTCCATATGGTGATACTCCCTCTGTTCCCAAATACGGAGTAAAAGCCTCCCTATGTTCCCAAATACGAAGTATTTGTCTTTCTACAGATTTCAACAAGTGACTAGGTACGGAGCAAAATGAGTGAAGTGAGCGTAGAGGCATAGGGATACTGTAGAAAGGAAGTCCTCGCGATCCATTATTCCCCATCTCGGTCAGAGAGAACTATTCATCTAGTCTTCGCAGTGAAGTGACAATACAAGCTGCAGCAGATGGGACACATAATTAATAAGATGAACCAGCATGTTGGTGTTACTAAATCAGCCTTACCCAGTACTGCCATCATGTTTGCCAGTAGAGCATGCTTCCGCAAATACGCCTACGCACCTCTGTCCTCCATTAACTGACATACGGGCCCTCTTGTGGTAGACCCACATGTCATCGGTGTAACTATTTACACTCCAGAGGACGGTATATCCTTGTAGTAGTACTAGTAGAATTGAGATTTAATGCACTTTTTCCCCGTCTTACACTCTTTTTCCTCCTCTCTTCTCTTCCCCATCGTCGGCAACACACCATATACCCCCGCTCACTGCTCGCCCGCTCGCACCATCTTCCTTGGTAGCTCGCGCGTACCATATCCCCCCGCTCTCTGCTCGGCCACACGAGGAGAAGCTTCTTCGCTCGCCTGCCCAAATCCACTTCCCTGCTAGCTCGTAGGCACCAAAAACCCCAATGGCAGAACCGACTAACATGCAGAGCCACGGTTGGAATTCCCTCCCCGATGTTCTCTTGGAGCAGATCTATAATCATATGGACCTACTCAGCACCATCCATCTAGCCGCATGATCGTTGTCTTTGTACCGTCTACTCGTTTGCAACCGGCCGACTCTTTTCAAGACACCCTGCTTGATGATTCCCGATCCTCGCAAGTGGCCCAGACACCGACTTGATGATCCTACGGAGGTTGCCGTGGTGCCCCTCGACATGCTACCACTACCCGTCCACTTGTCCTTCATGCGCGGCCAATACTAGGCGGGCATGAAGGCCAACTGGATCGTCCTCATCCAGCAATCCGGTAGTCCGTGGCATCTCGTGGATATCTACACCCAGCAAGAGATCACACTTTCATCGTTGGATACCGCCGCCATCGAGCCTCGCGGCCCGCCGCACACTCCTGCCTACTATGCACGAGACGAGTCAAGCTTTTGGCTTGACCTCTGTTTGCTGAAAGTTGTAATCTGCGAATTGCCCACACCATCAGAAGACTACATGGATTACAAGCTCATTGCCTTGTTCAACATGGGATTAGTCTATCTAGAATCCGATCGCCATATATGGTTATGGCTCATCATCAATCCTGTTGAGGCAACATTTCTGTCTGATGCTATAGTGCAGGATGGAATCGGTCGACGCATAGATTGGCCCTATACTGGTGGAATCTATCGTCGTGTAATTGTTCTATCTTATCTCATCTTCACCTTATGAATATGACTGCCTGTTCATTGTTAGAAATTTAGAATACATAGTATGTCTATAACCACATCATTGCTATATGTTCCTCTCATTTCCTATATTTTTATGACCACACATGTTATTGTTAGAGTTGATATGTGAACAATTGGCATCTAATGATTGTTAGAATACATATTATGAGCATAACATCATGATTGCTATATGTTACTCTCGTTTACAAGATTTTTATAACACCGCGTGTTATTGCTTAGAGTTGATATGAGAATAGTGGTAGTAAGTGCTATGGTAGAATATGAGTAGGCTCTGTCATACTCCCTCCGTTCCAAAATAGATGACCCAACTTTATACTAAAGTTAGTATAAAGTTGGGTCATCTATTTTGGAACGGAGGGAGTAGCTGTTTTCCTCTCATTGTTACATGATGTTTGAACCATGACATATTGCTAGAATATGAAAGCCATTGGCTTATTCTTTTAACTTGGGGTATGATTATGACCACGGCATTGCAATTCTCTGTCGATGATATGTGTCACTGTTATAATAATCTTAATTCCACACATAGTCTGAACATGATTGTTTACTTTTGTCCCTTTGGTCTCCAATTTGAATTGTTGCAGCAGCCGCAAATGCGCTAGCCTTCATGATTCCAGGACCTGGAATCATACCAGCCGATGGGTCGTGCTTTATCACTCGTTCAGCTGACGGCGGTCATTTGATGCTCATTTGCACGTACCAAATTGACCAAACCATTACATCAAACCACATGCAGTACAATGCGTGGGGCGTTCGTGACATTGATGGCTATGGCTGCTTCGTGTTCGAGAAAGATCCCAGCTCCGTTGGGCCGGGCATATTCAACTGGAGGCGGGTTTACAGCCTCGGCAACCACTCCTTGTTCCTCGGGCTCAATTATCTGATCATCCAACCAATCATCGATCATATCACCGGCGATGATTACCGTGCTATGCAACTTCCATTCGCGAGGGGTGACTGTGTTTACACATCATACCATGGGTTTCATGAATCACCATATCCAGAGATTCATCGACATAGCTTGTTGCCAGATAATCTTTAGTGTGTGAAAGGCATCAAGCTTCCATGCGATGGATGGCTTTTGCAAACCCGACATGCGGCGATATGGTTCATGCCAACAGCAAATATGCACAACTTGATTCGTGCTGATATCTAGACTGAGCCATGTATTCTGCTGCTGTAGCACGACCCTCTTTTGTTGGATATTATGTACTGTTGTTAGTTTGAAGCACTCCTCTTGTTTGAAGGATAGATACCTTCCTGGGATCAAGTGCATCCTAACTCACCTACATATGATGTACTGATAATGATGATGGAGATGCTGTGCAGAAGCCATATATATATATATATATATATATATATATACATATATATATATATATATAAATATATATATATATATATATATATATATATATCAGTTAGGCTTCAAGTGCGTACTTGTTAGTTAAACCTATGTATAAATTATGACACTAAATATGACTAGTAAGTAGTACAGTAGCAGTACTAGTATACGTCGGTCAAATTATTCATCATGTCCACACATTGAATAGACGTGACAACATGCTGCGCGTGAGGTGACACAAGAATCCCTGCGGCGTGTTCGGGTATTCTGGACTTCAGATTTGGAGTACAACTTTTTTGTCGAAATCTTTCATCATTCACTTTAAACAGTAGACTGATCATACACTGAGTACCATATAACTGGAATTACCGATGCAAGTCGAAGAAGGATTGGCCGGTGCTGCCGGCTGCCGTCAAGTTCGATCCCACAGATCAGGAGCTGATCGAGCACCTTGATGCCAAAGTGAGTGCTGACAGCGCGAGATTTCAGTCTCTCATCGATTTGTTCATACCAACCATCGACAGCGAGCACAGCATATGCTACACCCAACCTGAGAAACTTCCAGGTAAGACACCGATCGGCAGTCTACTTGCACAAACATATTCCTTTGTTTATAGCTCTATTTTTATTTTTAGACGTAGACCTGGTGAAGCAATTACAATTTGACAGTTAATAAAAAGTGAAACAAGTGACTGCAACATGCCAAAGATGTTATGAAAATGCCAACTACGTACACTAAAACATGTATTCCATAATACTGCAGGTATCACACTGAGTGGCCTAAGGAAGCATTTCTTCCAGTGCAATTCTAGGGCTATCAAAAGGGGCACGTGGACGCATCGCAAGATACAGTCGGAGTGCGGCATGCACGCGATGTGGCATAAGACCGGCAATACCTTGCCGGTGATGGTCAATGGCTGGCAGACGGGCAGCAAAAAAGGTTCTGGTGCTGCACACCAACAAGAACTTTGACCAGTAGAGGACCTATTGGGTGATGCACCAGTACCACCTCAGGGACTTGGAGCAAGAGAAGGAGCGGGAGCTGGTCCTCTGCAAGATTTTCTACCAGACGAACACTGGGGCCAGGAGTAAAAAGATTATAAGTTAGTTTGGTATTGGTAGTTGTACTACCTTGTTGTCCGCAAGTTGGTATTGTTGTTAACGATCTTTTGGTAGTAACTTGCAATTGCTTCCAACCATCATGCCGAGGGTCGACGTGGATATAAAGATGAATCATTTGTTTTGAAACGAATTTTCAGGCTCCTGATTTTTATTTGATGGGTAGCATAAGCACCTGCTGTTCAAATTCCCAGTTCTCCAATTTTTTTGAAACAAGTGCATGCACTTATTATCACGATGAAAAAACAATATCCCTGTTGCATCCCAGTTATCAGTCTGTACTTGCAGAATTCTCTCGTTTATTGAGCACGTATATTGTTTTTTCATATCGAGCAAGTTTCAACTGGGTTGTAGACTGCCCAGGGTTGGTTTTGTTTTTAACAGGCCCAGCCCATGACGACAACGGGGCACAAAGATCGAGCAGGTATCTACTGGTCTCTGGCCCGCCAGAGTTAGTTATATTTTGTCTTACAACATCCATAGGCAGTTTTTTTACTGAATCAAACACACAGCCCATTTCTATTTTCCTCTCGAAACGCATGTCCTACATCCATTTTCTAATCTCTACCTATAGTTTTACTAGTTCATATACATGTATCATTATATTGAAAACACATAAAATTCCTTTCCATATTTACAACCTTATTCTTGTTGTTTTTCCCACCTAGCGCTGATCTTTTTACCACTGGTTTTCCCTTAAATCAACTCAATTGTCCCACATCTTATTTGCTTACAAAAACAAAACAATTTTTTTGGCCAATCAATAAGTTCTTAAAAAAATGTTTATCATTTCGGGATTACAACAGTTCGGACTCCACTGAAAATATGCAAAATAAGGTTGAACTTTTTGACCGTGGTCCTGGGCAGAAAATGGGTTGTAATAAATTACTTAAGAATTAGCAAATGGGCTGCAAATTATAAAAAATAGCAAACGGGCTTTATGTTGTCTGCCACAGATTTGGAGGCTGACTTGTGGGCCTACTAAGTTCGTGCGTACACAAGGTTTCTCCAAAAAGAAACTTAGTCAACAATCGACTCTACCAGCATCAGACCATTAGATGTCAATCTAACGACAATCGTGCTTCTTCAGTCTCTAATCTTCCTGCCACAGCCGTCCAAACCAGCGCCGTCGGAACCGCCTACTCCCGCCTCCCATGGACGGCTGTGCTGCCGGGCAGGCCTCACGGGCCCATCATACTCGCATCCCTGGCCTCTCTATCCCTCTACTCACCCACACCTCCTGTTATTTTCTGGCGACGGCAGCCGAACCAGTCAACCCTCGTACTCTCCACCGCATGGGCAGCCACTGCGGGCTCTGAGTCATTCCCTTCGTAGGCCTTGCCGTCGTCCATCGCCCTGGTGCTATCGGCTCGGCGTGGTCAACGATGTCCATCCAACGGCCGTAGTGCTTCTTCAACCTCTGGTCTTCTTGCTCCAGTCGCCCAAAGCAGCGCCGGTCGTGCCGCATACTCCTGCCTCCCGTGGCCGGCTGTGCTGCCGCGGAGGCCTCACCACCCCCATACTACTCCCACCGCTGGCCAGGCCATCCCTCCACTCACCCACTCCCCCTGTTATTCTGCGGCGACGGCAGCCTCACACCGCAGCCGAACCGGTAAACCCTCGTACTCCTCTCCGCATGGGCATCCACTGCCGCGTGTTCCCCGGCTCCGCATCGTCCCCTTCCTATGCCTCGCCGTCTTCCACCGCCATGGTGCTCTCGGCGCGGCGTGGTCAATGTGGTCAACGACCGACTTCCATCGGAATAGTACTGTACGTGGAGAGGCTGACAGCTGGGTCCACAGCAGCCGCAAGGAAGTGCCTCCTTATTACGTGCAAAATAATTATTGCTCCACCTAACAGCAGGGACCCACCGGACGGGCCACTAGTATTTTGCGAAAAAAATGTTTCCCCCCTGACTCCTGGGACCCACAGGATGGGCCACCGTATTTCATGAAAAAATGTTTCCCCCTGACTGCTGGGACCCACTGGACGGACCACCGTATTTTGCAAAAAAAACGTCCCCCCCCCGCTATCAACTCAGACCAACCGGAAGTGCCTCCTTATTACGCACAAAAAAATGAATACCTCCCCTGCTAGCTGGGACCGACCATGGTGGTAGGCTGACTTGTGGGTCTACTAAGTTGACGGGGACGGAGGGCTTTGTCAACTTAGTCAATATGAACGATTCTAGCTCTAGTGACCGTACGATGTCCATCCAACGGCCGTCGTGCTTCTTCCATCTCTGCTCTTCCTCCTCTAGCCGCTCAAACAAGCGCCAGCGGGACTGCCTGCTCCCTCCTCCCCACGGCTGGCTATTCTGCCGCGCAGGCCTCACCACCCCACCGTACTCCCATTGCTGGCCTAGCCATCCCTCTACTCACCCACACCTGCTGTTATTCTTCGGCGACAGCAGACGAACCAGTAAACCCTCGTACAGCCGTACTCCCCTCCGCATGGGAAACAACTTCCGAGTCTTCCCTGCCTCCGTGTCGTTCCCTTCCTAGGCCTCGCCATCGTCCACCGCCCTGGTGCTCTCGGTGCGGCTAGTCAACGTGGTCAACGACCGACATGCATCTGAAGTGCACTGTACGTGGAGAGGCCTACAGCTGGGTCCACGGCCGCACGCAAGGAAATGCCTCCTTATTACGCGCAAAATAATGATTCCTCCACCTGACATCATGGACCCACCGAAAGGGCCTCTATATTTCGCGAAAAAAACGTTACCGCCACTGACAGCTCGGACCCACCAGCTATATCTTCGCATGCAAGGAAGTGCCTCCTTATTACGCACAAAAAAATGAATACTCCCCCATTAGCTGGGACCCAGTATAGTGGCAGGCTGACTTGTGGGCCTACTAAGTTGACGGGGACGGAGGGCTTTGTCAATTTAGTCAATATGCATGATTCTAGCTCCAGTGATCGTACGATGTCTATCCAACGGCCATAGTGCTTCTTCAACCTCTGGTCTTCTTGCTCCAGCCGCCCAAACCAGCGCAGGTCGTGCCTCGTGCTCCTGCCTCCCGTGGCCGGCTGTGATGCGGCGGAGGCCTCACCGCCCCCTACTACTCCCACCGTCGGCCAGGCCATCCCTCTACTCACCCACACCCCCTGTTATTCTGCGGCGACGGCAGCCTCACACCGCAGCGAACCAGTGAACCCCCATACTCCTCTACGCATGGGTATCGACTGCCGCGTCTTCCCCGGCTCTGTGTCGTCCCCTTCCTAGGCCTCGCCGTCGTCCACCGCCTTGGTGCTCTCGGCGCGGCATGGTCAACATGGTCAAGGATTGGCTTCCATAGGATGTGGACTGTACGTGGAGAAGCTGCCAGCTGGGTCCACGGACGCAGCAAGGAAGTGCCTCCTTATTACGCGCAAAATAATTATTCCTCCACCTGAAAGCGGGGACCCACCGGACGGGCCACCGTATTTCACGAAAAAAAATGTTTCCCCCTGACTGCTGGCACCCACCAGCTACATCTTCGCACGCAAGGAAGTGCGTCCGAAAAAAAAACGATTCGCCCCCCTGACTGCTGGGACCCACCAACTACGTCTTCGCAGGCAAGGAAATGCCTGACAGTCGGGACCCACCTGGTCAAAGCGTACGTAGCTTTGTCATTCTGGTCGTGAATGCGTACGTACATGCTGGTCATTGTAGAGGCGCGCATGTGTCATAGTACAGGCGCGCACGTAGCATGTACACGTACGTACAGCGGCCAGGGTGCAAGAAAGAAAATACGGCCACGTACGTACATACGGGCAGGGTCTCGAATGCCTACTCGCGCATACGTACGGCCAGGGCTCGTGTACATGGCTGCGTCAGAACGGAGAAACTGGGTCGTCGTCGTGTTCGTGGGGAGGCAACGGAATGCGTCGTGTTCATGGGGAGGCAATGGAATGCGTCGTGTTCATCGGGAGGCAACGGAACGCGTGGGAGCCAACCGGCTTGGACGGAACAGGCGATGGAAACGAGGCCTGGCGTACCGCAGAATGGAGGAAACGGCCTTGTGTTCGACCGGCCAAGTTCAAAACGGGATCCTGTTCATCGGGAGGGGTGTGGCGTACCGCAAAACGAAGGAAATGGACCTCCTATGTCGAAATGGGGGTCCTGTTGATCGGGAGGGGTGTGGCGTACCACAAAACGGACGAAACGGACTTGTGTTGGAGTGCGACGGTCAAAACAGGTGTCCTGTTCATCGGGAGGGGTGTGGCGTATTGCAAAACGGGACTCCATGGGATATTGTTCATCTCCACCATCGACCTCCTCCAGCCTCCACGGGATCCTGTTCATCCAGCCTCCACCGCGCGCTACTCCACCAGTTACTGTTCAACCACCCCTCCACGGGCACCCCTCCACCGTATACTATCAATCCAGCCATCCACGGGGTCGTCCTGTTCATCGAGCCCTCCACGGGGTCCTGTTCATCCAGCCCCAACCGGCTTGATCGATCGGTGTCCTGTTCATCCAGAGGCAACGCCACGGGGTCCTGTTCATCCACCCCCATCGCTCACTATTCATCCAACCCCCCCCCCCCCCCCCCGCAACACTCACTGTTCATCCAGAGAGGCAGCATCAATTGGCTTCAGTTAGCAGCAGTAGCGAAGGAAACACTCGATCGGTTGAGTTAATAGCCATTGATCGATCGCTCGGTTTCAGTAACGTGTAGCCTGCAGTGCAATCGCTCGGGTTCAGTTAGAGCCCAACGCCTCGCTCGGGTTTATTTAGAGCCAACGCCTCGCACACACGCGCGTACATGTACGAGAGAAACGTGCATCGCTCGGCCCCCAACTACCCACCTTATCCGAGAACTCCCCGAAATTTTCCTCGCCCTCGGTTCTACCATGTTTTTTTCTGTCATGGACGACCCAAAGAATGTCATGCAGCTGCGTCTCCAGCCCGCCCACGACGAAAAGCCCATTTTTTGTCATGATTTTTTGTCATAGAAGTAGGAGCCCACCACATCTATGATGATACCGGGTTTTGTCACAATTATCGCCATAGAAGTGTCATAAGTATGACAGGAAAAAAATTCGTTCGGCCCAAAATGTCACGGATGTGTCCTTTTTTGTAGTGCTGAGAAAGAAGATTTTGGCAGAAGCACATGAATCCTCTTGTTCAATTCACCCCAGAGGTACCAAAACGTACGAAGAACTTTGGTAGATATTTTGGTGGGATGGAATGAAAAAGGACATCGCATACTTTGTCACTTTGTTGCGATGTATGCAACAAAGTGAAGGCGTAACACTAGAACCCCGCCGGACTTCTCCAACCTCTACCCGTTCCGCAATGGAAATGGGATGGCGTCTGCATGGACTTTATCACCGGTCTACCCAGGACACACCCAGGAAATGATGCAGTATGGGTCGTGGAGGACACGCTGACTAAGGTAGCTATTTTATTCCCATCCGCACCACATATCGAGCCGATCAACTCGCACAGTTATATGTGTCTAGGATAGTCAGTTTGCATGGAGTGCGAAGAACGATCACTTCAGATCGAGGTTCACTCTTTACCTTCGCATTCTGGTCACGCCTCCATCAAGCCTTGGGGACCTCCCTTAAGTACAACACAGCCTATCAACCTTAGACAGACGGCCAGAAGGAGCGAGTAGATAAAATACTTGAAGATATGCTTCGAGCATGTGCTTTACCCCATGGACCCAAGTGGAAAGATTGTCTGCCATATGCGGAGTTCTCATACAACAACAGTTTCTAGACCAGTCTGAAGATGTCCCCATATGAAGCTTTGTACAGTCGTAAGTGCCGCTCTCCATTAAACTGGTCTCAAACCGGAGATAGCCGCATTTTTGGAACTGATTTAATAAAGGGGGCTGAAAAGCAAGTTAAGGAGATCCGAGATAGAATGCAGTTGGCAAAGTCTCGACAAAAGAGTTACTATGTTGCAAAACACCGTCAAATAAGCTTTGAACTCGGACAACATGTGTATCTCCGAGTCACACCAATGAAGGGAATCAAGAGATTTCAGAACGGAGGAAAATTGGCACCCAGATATATTGGTCAGTTCCCAGTTATGCCCAAAGTTGGCACAGTTGCTTATCAGTTGGAATTGCCACCGGAATTGTCAGAAGTACACAATGTGTTCCATGTCTCATAAGTAAGAAGATGTATTTTGCCACCTGAGAAAAGGACTGATGTGGTAGAAATAGAGCTTGCCAATGATTTAACCTATGAGGATGGGCCATTCAGAATATTGGACGAGACAGAAAGAGTCACTCGCAGCAAAGTGATCAAGTGGGAGCAGTGGGAGCATCACACCAAGGAAGAAGCAACCTGGGAAAGAGAGGAATTTTTAAGGACGGCCTACTCAGAATTGTTTTCCCAAGCAACCGAATCTAGAGGAAGAGATTCATCCTAAGTGGGGGAAGTTTGTGACAGCCTATTTTTTGCCTTCTCTCTTTTTCCGGACTTCACTTGCTTCTTCTTTGAATTTGGGTTTTTTTGAATCAATTCATATGGACTTAAACACTTGGGCATGTCTTTGATTTTCACCCAAGTGACCCATCCATCTCTAAATCATCATTCTTTCTGTGAAAAATCCCAAAATGACCCAAGGAAAAATTTTCATAAAACAAAAATATTCATTTTCTTCTCTAAAATTTAGTTCAGAAACTTGTGCTCCAAAGAAACCCTTAGTTTTATTGCTCCTAAAATCCTGAGAAAATTCCCAAATACTCTTTGAACCCTAGGGCACCTCCCTGAGCAAAAATATTGGCTCGCTTTTTGGAATATTTTTGATACAGAAAATCATTTCTGTTCTGGACAGAAAAGGCACTTTCTATAGCAAGTATATGTTTCCTTGATCCGATGAGGCTGATTTTTCTTGAGCTTCATTACCCTCCTAAGTAACCTCTAAAACCCAAAGCTCAGCCCTAAGCACTTCCTGGATCTCTCCCAGTAAACCTCACAAGTTACTATCCAAAAACTTACCAGGAAGAAGCCCACACATATAGAGCACCTGTGATCAACTCAAAGCTTTGGAACATCTCAAACCACCAAGGACTACATGCCAGACATGAAATTAATGCAAGGCACGACGTGATGCCAAAGTTCACGCGGTGAACGTGTTCGACCAAGCGTGTTGGCATGCCGACGACACGCTCTGTGTCGCGCCCGAGCCTCTGTTGAGCTTGTGCTTGCTTCCCAGCCCGCTGCACCTTGCCAAACTTTGCCACAATCACCGTCCCGACGCCATTAACTCTTCCCTGGTGCTTGCCGATGCTGGAGCTCGCCGCAGTGGGCATGGGCACAATGCGGCCAAGCGTAAAGTGCGCCCGTGCCACTATGCTCGTCGCCACCAACGCTCATGTGCTTGTCTCTGCCCCCCTCCCCCCACACACACTGGTCGCGTGAGCTGCATCGCCTTCTCCCCCTCTTGCTGACGTCATTATTCATCGGGCGCCGCTTCCAGAGAACTCCGGTGGAGCCCGATCCCCCTCCCCTCGCTCGCCTATGAATACAGCCATCTCCAGCCTCTTCGAGCATCACCGCACAGTCAACCAGCCTCCACAAGCCCGTAGCTAAGCCGCAGCCCGGCCGGGCAGGCCTCTGGCCGCCACCCCGACCCGAGCTCACTGGCGATCCCCGTAGCTCCTCCTCCTCACTCCGGTGCCTCTCGTGCTCCATCCACTCCACAGGCGACTCTCTGGTCATTCACTGTTGCCGTCCGACCCCGTTGGAGCCCCTGGTGCAGCCCCACGTCACCGTCATCTTCAACTCCGGCGAGCTCTGCGTTTTGCAGCCGGTGGAGAAGCTCTTTCCCACCCCGTCCGACAATCTGTAGTGAAACCACGGCTACAGGCAGGTGCGCCTCAACCCCCTCTCTCTTTCTATCCCTCTGGATCTGGCCAACGGGCACTCCTTGCCGGAGACCGCGCCGGCAAAGCGCCGCCCGCCTATGTTTTTCTCCCTCTCTCTCTCCCCGACCTCACGCATGGGGCCCGCTGTCGGCCTCACTGCTCACACCCGAAGCAGTATGAGTGGTGGCGTATTCCTGGAATACACCATCAACGTCACCCCCTTGTTTTCTTTTTATTCAAATTTAATCAAATTTTGACCAGAAACATTGACCAGCAATAACTTTTTAACCATAAGTCCAAATGAGTTGATTCTTTTTGCATTGTGTTCTTATTGAAAAGATTTAGCAGCACACCAAAAATGAGAATTTCCTTTGCTGTCTAGATTTTCTGGTGATTTTCAGAAGTGTTCTTGATATTTTCTGTTTGTGATTTTATTTATTTTCAGAGGGAGAAGCTTGTCTTGAGGAGAACCTGGAGGAGTGTGAACCTCCTCTGAACTAAGGCAAGCCACACCAACATCTTCATGGTGTCATTGCAATATTCATGATTTTTACAACTTGAAAATGCTTTATTTCATGCGTATAATTATTTAATGAGTAATGCTTATGCTAGTTATTTTGTCATGAGTAAAATGCTAGTCTACAGAAGTGAGTACCTAGACTAGTGTGAGCTAGCATGAGTAGTTTGATTATGTTATTTTTGCTATGGCGATGATATGACTAGTGTAGGTGTTATTTTCCTATATGATGGCTTGGCTTCATATGATAATGCTATAACTAAAAATGATGAGTGCTAATAACCAATGAAAAAGAATCAGTAAAGTTTAGTGATGACTTGTGCAAGTACAAATTTTGATGATGTTGATCTGTTTATTCTAAGTGATATGTGATGCACATCGAATGGTTGCATGATCATGGCATATGGTGAATCGAGTATTTTCATTTCAAGTTAAACCTGATGTTAATTGAACTTGAACATAAAGTTGATCGAGTCACGGTGCCACTGAATCGAGTATTTTGTAGTGCAACCACATTTTTCTTTATGGGAAGGCCTTTATTCGGTCTGTTGTCATGCCTTTGGTCAGTGCCTCCAACGAGGGAAGGTTATGGGCATGCGGTACCCTGGCCCGGTAAGCAGACATAACCTTGTGTGCCCGTCGTTGTTCTGGTACCTTATCCCCGTTTGGGACCGTTTAAGTTTGCCATGACGGTGGCCATTGATGCTTTTGGTAGGCACGGGGCCACCCATGACTTAGCCTAGTGGGGAGTGAGTAAGAGTGGCCGGGAGAGTGTAATGGCAATGGGAGGGTTCCGTCGGCATGTAGTTGGTCCACCCGAATGGGAGTGCGAGGCCATGGATTCCGTGATGTGGATCCAGTGTACTACCTCTGCAGAGTGTTATTTAAATCTATCGGCTACCACATCCTCGGTTATGGACACAACTCGTGAGTAAGTCACACCATGGATCAACATTAATAAGTAATCTTGCACACTAAGTCATATGTTTGGCACTGGTTACGTTATGATGAGGTTGGTGAGACTGTAGTTGTAGAAACCAAAGTGTTGGTTTCGTTTGTGATCCGTGAATGATCACCGTTTGGTTACGATGTCACCCGTTGGTAAGAGAGTCTGAGGGACTCGGTGCACAAATTTGTTTGCATTGCATCAGTAGTATGTTTTTATCTGCATTCAACTTGATTAAATGTCATGATATTGTTTGCCATTATGTTTATGCTTGTTGTGAGCTTGCAAGTAGATTCAATGTACTGATCTTGCGTGTTATGCCAGCTTTCAGGAAAGTCTAACTGGATCGGAGTGCTGTCGTGTCTAGATCGTGTCCACATTGGTGTCCCTATGCTATGGAGTCCCGCTTCATCGTCGTTCCACTGCCGCGTAGTCGACATGATCGAGGCCACTTTATGTTCACTAAATAATGTACCTATTGTTCAGCCACAGCGTGTGTGCTACTTGGCCTCGCTACTTGATGTAATATTGCACTATGTTTCCTCTAGCATCAATAAAGCGATCATTTTCTGTACCAAGATGTTGTTTGTTGCCAGAAGACATGATCTCTGGGCTGGCAATGCAAGGTAAACCGGTTGCTCTGAGCCGGGGTGCCACACTGACTCGACTGCAGTGTGTGGCTGCCGTCATCGAATAATAATGAGAGGCGTGGGGGTAGGGGGAACGGGGGGAGGGGTGGCAAGATGGCCCTGCCGCTGATGTTGTAGTGCGTGGCAGGAAGGCGTGTGAGGTAGTTTCACTGGCCGACGAATGCGGGAGTGATACGTCTCCAACGTATCTATAATTTATGAAGTATTCATGCCATGTTTATAATATTTTTACATGATTTTGGTATGATTTGATTAGAACCAACCTGGACTGACACTGTTTTCAGCAGAACTACCATGGTGTTGTTTTTGTGCAGAAATAAATGTTCTTGGAATGCTCTAGAAATCAACGAAGAATATTTTTGGATAAAAAATATTGGAATGAAAAGCTACTGGAGGGGTGTCCCGAGGCCACTACGAGGGTGGAGGGGGCCCCCCTAGGGCGCGCCCCTTGCCTCGTGGTCTCCCTGTGGGCCCCCTTGACATGAAACTGACACTAACCCCTCCTATAGATCCTAAAAAACCCAAAACAGAACAGAGATCGGAAGTTCTACCGCCGGAAGCCTCTGTAGCCACGAGAAATCAATCTAGGCTCTCTCCGGCACCCTGCCGAAGGGGGCCATCATCACCGGAGGCCATGGAGGAGGATTTCGGAGGGGCCATAATCGCCATGAAGGCCAAGGACCAGAGGCAGAACATCTCCCCAACCAGGGGGGAGGCCATGGAGGAAAAAGCACAAGGGGGAGAACCTCTCCTCCTCTCTGTCGGTGGCGCCGGAGTGCCATTGGGAGGGGAATCAGGTGATCGTCTTCATCAACATCACCATCATCATCATGATCCTCATCTCTTTTCAGCGGTCCACTCTCCCGCACCCCGCTAGAATCCTACTTGAACATGGTGCTTTATGCCACATATTATGATCCAATGATGTGTTTCCATCTTATGATGTTTTGAGTAGATATCCTTTGTCTTTGGGTTAATTGATGTTCTAGATTGGTATGAGTTGTATGTTTTATTTTGGTGCTGTCCTATGGTGCCCTCCAGGTCAGCAAGCGTGAGGGATTCCCGTTTTAGGGTGTTGCAATACGTTCATGATTCGCTTATAGTGGGTTGCTTGAGTAACAGAAGCATAAACCCGAGTAAGGGGGTTGTTGCGTATGGGATAAAGGGGACTTGATATGTTAATGCTATGGTTGGGTTATACCATAATGATCTTTAGTAGTTGCGGATGCTTGCTAGAGTTCCAATCGTAAGTGCATATGATCCAAGAAGAGAAAGTCTATTAGCTTATGCCTCTCCCTCATATGAAATTACAATAATAATTACCTATCTTGTTAACAATTGCTTAGGACAATTCCGCACACCGACCTATCATTATTCCACACTCGCTATTTATAATACTTAAGTAATATATTCTAACTTTATTATAACCGCACCTACTTTTATATTTTAGCTCTCCGATACCATGCAAAGTTATTGTCTTCATACCCACAACGTAGTTTTATTTCCCGTTTCTAGTTGGAAGCAAATGTTCGGTGTACGTAGAGTCGTATCAGTGGCAGACAGGACTTGAGAGAATATTGATATTACCTTTATCTCCTTATAGATTCGACACTCCATGCTTATGACTTCCACCTTTGGAAATTGCTATGATGATTCCCTGCACTTGGGGATTATCAAGCTCTTTTCTGGCGCCGTTGTCGGGGAGCAATAGCGTGGGGTTGACATTTTCGTGTATGCTTGTTTGCTTTATTCACTAAGTACATTTTGTTTTCCCTTTTGTTTCTGCTTAGTTGTGGGTGAAACATACATTTTTTGAATAAAAATTAATTGCCTCTTATGTCTAAAAACTATTTTCAAAAGAGAAGTGATTGGAAAGTTATGCATTGGAGAAGTGAGGGTCGACCTTGAACACTTGTGTTCATGCTTACGGAAACAACGTAGAATTTTTCATGGAAGTTTCTCTGAAATTAATTATCCCCTTGTATATATCCATTGTATTATAAAAATAATGTGCCAAGCTTTGGTTTTAGGATGATTTGATTGCTTGTTTACTATGTGCAGTGCAAAAACAGAAACTTTGGCTGTAGCGCGTGAATTTACATTTTTTACTGGAAAGTCAAACGGGTCTGAAACTTTTTGCACAATACTTCTATAAAATTTGTTTAATTGTTAGTATTTGTTTTAGAATTTCTGGAGTTATAGAAGTATACGAAATTTCCAGATTAGTACAAACTGTCTTGTTTTCGACAGATTCTGTTTTCTATGTGTTGTCCGCTTATTTTGACGAATCTATGGGTAGTATCGGGGGGTATGAATTATGGTGAAGTTGGAATACATTAGATATAATGATAATATTAAAGTGGAATAAGTTTGAAACAGTACCTAAATGTAGTGATTTGCTTTATTATACTAACGGATCTCACAAAGTTTTTTGTTAAGTTTTTTGTGGATGAAGTGTTCGAAGAACGAGGAGTTACCGATGTGAGAAAAATAAATAGAGGCAAGAGTTCAAGCTTGTAGTTTCCGAAGGCACCCCATGTAATACTTCAAGGATACTCAAGCATCTAAGCTTGGGGATGCCCCGGATGGCATCCCATCTTTCTTCTTTAACAATTATTGGTATACCTCGGTTTTTGTTTTGTTCACATGATTTGTGTCCTTTGTGTTTTTCATTTTCTTTAAGAACCATGTTAGTATGAGATAGCCCTTCATTGATTTATAGAATGCTTCATGTTCTTCACTTAAATCTTTTTATTATGGTTTTATAGAATGCTTCGTGTGCTTCACTTATACATTTTGAGCTTGGATATTGGTTAATCTATATTAATTGTAGAATGCTCCATAAACTTCACTTAATTCTTTTGGTGTATGAATAAGATTATCATGGAAGTGGGTTTGGAAGAGTGTCAACTTTAGGAAGTAATGATCCCACTATTTTGCAGAGTGTTGAATCTTAGTATGATATTTATGAAAGTGGATTTGGAGAGGTCTTGACTTTAGATAGTAATGATTCCACTATTTCGGAAGAGGTTCCAATTGATTATGAGAACAAAGTTGCTATCAATGATGATTATTGTGATGACATGTATGCTATGAAGGAATATGTTAACCATGAAACTTTTCAACATGATTTTAATTTTCAATTGGAGTATGCCTCACATGATATTTATTTTGTTGAGTTTGCTACCACTATTCCGAATAAGAAGAATTTTGCTCATGTGGAGAGTAGAAAAATTTCTATGCTTGTAGATCATGAAAAGAATTCTTTATGTGGTGGTTATGATGTTGAATTCACACACGATGCTACTGAAAGTTATTATGAGGGAGGAATATATGCTTGTTGGAATCGCAATAATATCAAGTTTCCCCTCTATGTGCTTAAAGTTTTGAAGTTATGCTTATTTTGCCTTTCCTATGCTAGTTGATTCTTTTTCCCATAAATTGTGTGCTCACAAAATCCCTAGGCATAGGAAGTGGGTTAGACTTAAATGTGCAAGTCATATGCTTCATGATGCTCTCGTTATGTTTTCATTCTTATCTTTTATGTGAGCATCATTGAAATCATCATGCCTAGCTAAAAGGCATAAAAGAGAAGCGCTTGTTGGGAGACAACCCAATATTTACCCTTACTGTTTTTGGGTGTTCACATGATTAAGATACTGTAGTACTCATGTTTTATAGCTTTTGTTTCAATAAAGTTCCAAGTTAAACCTTTCGGATAGCTTACTATGATAGTTGTGTTGATCCTACTGAAAATCAGAAACTTTAACGCCCAGTAAATTAGTTTTCATAATTCGCAGGATTGTGATTTTGATCTGATATTTTTCTAACGGTTTGGTACACAAATTGCACAGGTTTTCCTAATTTTTCTGTATTTTTGGAGTAGCAGAAGTATGGTTGCTGTTCATATCATTATAGACTGTTCTGTTTCTGGCAGATTCTGTTTTTGATGCATAGTTTGCTTGTTTTCTAGTTTCTATGGCTTGTATTTCTCAATATAAATTGTATAAATGATATGGTACAATAGTTATTGTGTGAGGAAAATTATGAATCTTGTCTTTGATAGTACCATAGTGAATGGTTTACTCTTTATCATACTAACCCATCTCATGAAGTTCCGTTAAGTTTTGTGTGATTGAAGTTTTCAAGTTTTGGGTGAGATATCAATATAAGGAGAATAAGGAGTGGAAAGACCCTAAGCTTGGGGATGCCCATGGCACCCCAAGGTAATATTCAAGGAAGATTCAAGTGCCTAATCTTGGGGATGCCCCGGAAGGTATCCCCTCTTTCGTCTTCAAAAACATCGGTATACCTTACTCGGAGCTATATTTGTATTCGTCACATGATATGTGTTTTGCTTGGAGCGTATTTTCATTTTACTTTCTGTTTGGATAAATCATTAGATCTGAAATCTTGAATGAGAGAGAGTCCTCCCATGGCTAGTTAATTATTTGACTACTCAGTGTTCTTCACTAATATCTTTTTGGAGTAGTTTGTCATTTACTCACGTGCTTCACGTATATCCTATGAGTAAATGGTTGAATGAATTGAATATCATAAATCTGAATTAATATATGTTTCATATGCTTATACCATGGGGAGTAATGACTTCACACATAATAATTATAGGTGGTAAATTTATTGGAAGTTAGCAAACACAGAATTGGTCACTTGAACAATTCATGAAAGAATATTGAAGGAAGAGAGATTTCACATATAAATATACTCTCTTGGACATCTTTTGTAATTGTGAGCACCCATTAAAATATGACATGCTAAAAAGTTGATGTTGGACAAGGAAGACAACTTACCGGGTTATGTTTTCCTATATCCCAATAGATGTTATATTGGCTGGGATCATCCAACATTTTGAGCTTGACTTTCCCTCTCATGCTAGATTAATTCTTTGCACCAAGTAGAAATACTACTTGTGCTTCCAAACATCCCTTAAACCAGTTTTGCCATGAGAGTCCACCATACCTACCTATGGATTGATTAAGATCCTTCAAGTAAGTTTTTGATCAGTGCAAGCAATAAAAATTGCCCTATAAATATGTATGATCTATTAGTGCGAAGAGAATAAGCTTTATACGAACTTGCGATATGGAAGAAATAAAAGCGATGGCTACATAATAAAGGTCCTTATCACAAGCGGCAATATAAAGTGACGTTCTTTTGCATTAAGATTTTGTGCATCCAACCATAAAAGCGCATGACAACCTCTTCTTACCTCTGCAAAGGGCCTATCCTTTACTTTTATCTTCTACCTTTATAAAAGAGTCATGGTGATCATCACCTATCCTTTTTACACTTTTTCCTTTGGCAAGCACTTTGTGTTGGAGCGATCCGGATATATATGTCCACTTGGATGTAGGTTTTCATAAAGTATTATTGTTGACATTACCGTTGAGGTAAAAGGTTGGGTGGCGAAACTATAAGCCCCTATCTTTATCTGTGTCTGATTAAAACTTTGAACCCATAAATATCACGTGAGTGTTAGCAATTGTGAAAGATTAAATGATAGTTGAGTATGTGGAGTTTGCTAAATCAAAGCTCTTACATAAACCCTTCCTGAAAATAAGATGAATTGCAATTGTTTGATGACTAAGAGCATGGTTTGTTAGTTTTCAAGAAAGTTTATGATCTATACTTTATCATGTGAATAGCTTGTTACTTGATAATGAGAAGTTTTATGAGTTGAGCTACTGTTATGATATATAATGATGCTAGTAAAAGTGATTGAAATTATCATTGATCAAACTTGTGCACTTGCTAGCATTCACACCTCATAAATTATTTCTTTTATCATTTACCTACTCGAGGACGAGCAGGAATTAAGCTTGGGGATGCTGATACGTCTCCAACATATCTATAATTTATGAAGTATTCATGCCATGTTTATAATATTTTTACATGATTTTGGTATGATTTGATTAGAACTAACCCGGACTGGTGCTATTTTCAGTAGAACTACCGTGGTGTTGTTTTTGTGCAGAAATAAAAGTTATCGAAATACGCTGAGAATCAATGGAGAATATTTTTGGAAAACATAAAAAATATTGGAACGAAAAGCTACCGGAGGGGAGTCCTGAGGCCACCACGAGGGTGGAGGGCGCCCCCCCCTAGGGCACGCCCCCTGCCCCGTGACTCCCTGTGGGCCCCCTTGACATGAAACCGACGCCAACCCCTCCTATAAATCCTAAAAAACCCAGAACAGAAGAGAGATCGGAAGTTTCGCCGCCACAATCCTCTATAGCCACGAGAAATCAATCTAAGCCCTGTTTGGCACCCTGCCATAGGGGGCCATCATCATCGGAGGCCATGGGGGAGGACCTCATTGGGGCCATCATCGAGATGAAGGCCAAGGACCAGAGGGAGAACATCTCCCCAACCAGGGGGAGGCCATGGAGGAAGAAACACAAGGGGGAGAACCTCTCCTCCTCTCTCTCTCGGTGGCGCCGGAGTGCCATCGGGAGGGGAATCATCGCCGCGGTGATCGTCTTCATCAACATCACCATCATTATCATCATCCTCATCTCTTTTCAGCGGTCCACTCTCCCGCACCCCGCTAGAATCCTACTTGAACATGGTGCTTTATGCCACATATTATGATCCAATGATGTGTTGCAATCCTATGATGTTTTGAGTAGATATCCTTTGTCTTTGGGTTGATTGATGATCTATATTGCTATGAGTTGTATGTTTTATTTTGGTGCTGTCCTATGGTGCCCTCCATGTCACGCAACTGTGAGGGATTCCTGTTGTAGGGTGTTTCAATACGTTCATGATTCGCTTATAGTGGGTTGCTTGAGTGATAGAAGCATAAATCCGATTAAGGGGGTTGTTGCGTATGGGATAAAGGGGACTTAATATGTTAATGGTATGGTTGGGTTTTACCTTAATGATCTTTAGTAGTTGTGGATGCTTGTTGGAAATCCAATCATAAGTGCATATGATCCAAGAAGAGAAAGCATGTTAGCTTATGCCTCTCCCTCATATGAAATTACAATAATGATTACCGATCTTGTTAACAATTGCTTAGGACAATTCCACACACCGACCCATCATTATTCCACACTCGCTATTTATAATACTTAAGTAATATATTCTAACTTTATGATAAAAACACCTACTTTTATATTTTAGCTCTCCGATACCATGCAAAGTTATCCTCTTCATACCCACAACATAGTTTTATTTCCCGTTTCTAGTTGGAAGCAAATGTTTTGAAATTGCTCGGACTTGAGAGAATATTGATCTTACCTTTAGCTCCTTGCTTATCACTTCCACCTTTGGAAATTGCTATGATGATTCCCTGCACTTGGGGATTATCAGGGAGCATATGGCCTCGCCAGCGCTGGAGGAAGAAGATGAGAGATCAAAGGAGCACATTGGTCGTTGGATGTAAATCCAAAAGGTACGACTATCAGAAACGTTTCTTGAATGAGTTATTTTTTAGGGGAGTATTTTTTAGGAGTTTGAGGGAGTTTGTTGACTATTTTAGGAGAATTAGGGAGTTTGTTGACCGACTGGACAGTGCCTTGCGTAGGCTTCAACTTCATGGGCCAAAAATGTCAGCTGCAAAATCTATGGCGGACACGTAGTTTTTTTTGCGAAACACAACAATTTGCTGGGTTGTGTGAAAAAATAATGTTGCAGACAAGCAACCCATTAATTACTTTTCCTAGAATTTACAACCCCATTTTCTTTTCCATAAATAGATACATTTGATGGGTTGGGTGAAAATAATGTTGAGATGGACATATCAATGTTATAAGAAAATTAAACCTGGTCTGGGCATTTTATTATAAAGGTCGATACTGAGACGTGATTGCATGTCTATTATTTCATTGGTTTGTAAAAGCTTAACATATTTTTGTACGGAATCACCATGATTTACCTGCCAACTTATAATGATAAACAATTTTTGGTAGAACTTATTCATTTACCAAATAAAATATTGTTTTATTTTGTAAGTTAAGAAAACAAGGTACAACTGATTTGGTTTTAGGAAACACTAGTGGTACAAAAATCAGGGATTGGAGGGAAAACAACAAACATATAAGGAAGGAAAGGTGAAAAGGGAACTTTACGACTTTTTAATATAATAATATATATACTAATAAAAATATAAACATGATATATATAAGTATAAATGAGAAAACAAAAGTTGGACATGGCATTTTTACAGAAAAATAGAACTGAGTTGTGTGTTTTCTTAAGTAAAGAAGTTTGGTTGCAGATGTTTAAAAAAAAATAAAACCTAGGCTGGCAGCCTAGAGGCCAGTTGATACCTGCTAGATCCCTTGTGTCCACATGTTGTGCCGGGCCACGCCTATCAAGAAACAATAGCTAGCCTATGAAGTCTACAACCCAATTGGATACTTGCTCGACCTAAAAAAAGTACCTGTTGGATGCCAGGTGTCAGTCTCTCCTTGTAGTTCTCTCGTTTATTGACTAAGTTGAAAATTTTGTGGGTCTCAAACATCAGCATACCCTTAGGGGGAAGCATTTTTTCCATCGTGATAATAAGTGCATGTGCTTGCTAGCGTACGACCATGGACCTACTAGGTCTGTACTATGTGCCTCTGCATGGACAACCCTCTTCTAGTTTCCACGGACGAATTACGTGAAAAATAAGATGATTTTGATTGAAACTAGACCAAATTCATTACATTTTACATATTTCTTTTATGGGACATTTTACATATTTCAACTGAATAATGGCTGACTAGGCCTTTTTTTAGTCCAAAAATGATCGCCAAAAATGGTAGCTCCTGTTTCCCACGCCTATTAAAATATTTGGTTAACTGAGAACTCGAATGAGAGAAAATGTGGTATGTTTTTAGGGGTTGAAAACATGTGGTGACTGGGTTAGAGGAATGGCATGGGGGGCGCTTCACGCGATCTAGGTCCGGACACTTAAATGTTCCCGAAGGCCCAACTCCATCGCCCTTCTTTAATAATTTGTAGTTGGGCTTGGCGTGCGACAACCCAGTCCTGATGTGTTGCATCCAACTGCCATCCTACAAAACCGATAGATCCCTTGCGTACTAGAATATGTTAAAATTTTGGAGAACTAGGATATTGAATGGTAGGTGCTTTTGCTACTTAACGGGTGCCTGAAAAATCATTTCGCAACAATTGATTCAATGTTATATCCACGTCGACCCCGCGACATGATGGTTGGAAGCAAATGCCAAGTTCATAGCAAAAGATGTTTAACAATAAACCAACTTGTAGACGACTAGGTAGAACTAGTACCAAACTAAATTATAATCTTTTTATTCCCGCTCCTGGTGTTCCTCTAGTAGAATATCTTGCATACAACCAGCTCCTGGTCCTTCTCTTGCCCGACGTCCCCGAGGTGGTACTGGTGCATCACCCAGTTGGTCCTCTACTTGTTGAAGTTCTTATTGGTGTTCAGCACCAGAACCTTCTTGTTGCCCGTCTGCCGGTTGTTGACCATCACCGGCATCGTACTTTCGATCTTGTGCAACATCGCGTGCATGTCGCACTATGATTGTATTTCACAACGCGTCCGCGAGCTCCTTTTGAATGCCCTATAATTGCACTGGAAGAAATACTTGCTTAGGCCATTCAGTGTCATACCTACTGTATAGGCGAAATACAATCCTAGGATAGCATACCTCAAAAATTTGCAAAAAAGAAGGAATATATTTGTGCATGTAGATGGTCAGTCAGTGTGTCTCACCTAGAAGTTTCTCAGGATGGGTGTAGCATATGTCGTGCTCGCTATCGATGGTTGGTATGCGCAAATCGATGAGAGGGTGAGATCTCGTGTTGTCAGCACTCACTTTGGCCTCAAGGTGTTCAATCAGCTCCTAATCCGTGGGATCGAACTTGACGCTAGCCGGCAGCACCGGCTATTCCTTCTTGGACTTGGGACAGTTAATTCTAGTTAAATCATACTCAATGTATGATCAACCAACTGTTTAAGTAAATGATGAAGCATTTTGACAGATAACTACAACTTTAGTGATCTAAACGCTCTAATATTTCTTTATGGAGGGAGTACTCCAAATCCAAAATCCATGAAACCCAAACAAACTAGGGTTTTGGATTCATTACTACAACCTCCGTCGCATAATGTAAGACAATTTTTGCAACCTATGTTAGCTTGCAAAATTTCGTTTGTAAAGACATCTTACGTTATGGGACAGAAGGAGTACATGCATACTTTAAAGACTTGAAAACCCTCGTAAGTATCGAAATCATCATACAAGGTGATGGCACGAATACTCACAGGAGTGGCCTCGCTGGTTACTTCATTCATGCGATTAGGTTGGAGAGCTTCCTTATTGAGATCAAATTTCTCAGCATCTTCCTTTTGACTACTTGCAATGAAATATAGCAACTCCACTAGCTCATTGCCCATCGTACCAACTGGATCAAAACAAGGTGGCAGGAAGGCGGGGAGACTAGGAGTTTGATGAGAATGTGAGAGTACTACTGGACTACTAGAGGGGTAAGGCTCACTTTGGTGAACCGAACAAGCCATTGGGACTATTGTGTCACCTCACGTGCAGTGTATTGTCACCTCAATTCAATGTGAGGACATGATGACTAATTTTACTGACATGTACTAGTACTATAAGTCGTACAAGTACTAAAATTACTACTACTTACTAGTACGAGTAGCGCAATATGGTAGAGTACTATTAGTACTACAAATTTAGAAATGGAGTAAATTCATCCAATCTCTAGGTCACTTGATACTTCTCCGTCGTATCTAATATTTTTGGTTGTTCCATGCCAATATTATACAACTTTTATATAATTTTGGCAACATTTTATATTATTTTTGGGACTAACAAATTGATCCAGTGCCCAGTGGCAATTCCTATTTGTTGCATTTTTTGTTTCGCAGAATATCCATATCAAATGCAGTCCTAACATGATAAAAATTTACGCAGATTTATTCTGGAATACATGTGATTTTTTTGAAGAAGAATCAACGCAAGACGGTGCTCGAGGGGCCCACTAGGCATCAGGGAGAGCCCAGGGGGTAGGGTGTGCCGATGGTATCTAGTGAGCGCCTCGTAGGTCGGTTGCTACCCTTCTTTCACCGCAAGAAAGATAATATGTGAAAAAGACATGTTAAATTTCAGCCCAATCGGAGTTACGGATCTCCGGGAATTTAAGAAACGGCTTTCGGCCAGAAAATAGTAACGCGAAATAGAAGAGAATAGAGTAAGAGATCTAATCTAGGAGGGGCTTGTACCCCTTCGCTGCCATGGTGGCCATGGACCAGAGGGGGAACTCTCCTCCCACCGAGGGGGAGGCAAAGGAAGAAGAATAAGGAGGGGGCTCTCTCCCGCTTTATCTCGGTGGCACCGAAACGCTGCCCGGGCAATCATCGTGATGGCCATCTACACCAACAACTTCGCTGCAGTGATCACTAACTTTCTCCCCCTCTATCCAGCGGTGTAACACCTCTTCTCCCTGCTGTAATCTCTACTTAAACCTGGTGCTCAACCTATATATTATTTCCTGATGATGTATGGCTATCTTATGATGTTTGAGTAGATCTTTTTTGTCCTATGGGTTTATTTATTATCGTGATTAGATTGATTTGTATATTTTATTTTGGTGTTGTCCTATGGTGCCCTCCGTGTCGCGCAAGCGTGTGGGATTCCGCTGTAGGGTGTTGCAGTAAGTTCATGATTCGCTTATGGTGGGTGGTGGGAGTGATAGAAGCTTATACCCGAGTAAGTGGGTTGTTGCTTCTGGGATACAGAGGACTTGATACTTAATGCTATGGTTTGGTTTATTTTAATGATCTTTGGTAGTTACAGATTCTTGATAGAGTTCCAATCATACGTGCATATTATCTAAGTATGGAGAGTATGTTATCTCATGCCTCACCCTCATATAAAATTGTAATAACGATTATCGGTCTAGTTATCGATTGCCTAGGGACAAATAACTTTATTTTGTTACAAAATCTTTCTACTAAACAACTAACTTTTATTATCTCGCAAATAATTCATAGTTTTGTTCTTGCAAACTTATCCTATCACCTGCAAAATAGTTTCATACTTTTTCTAGGTAAAGCGAACGTTAAGTGTGTGTAGAGTTGTATCAGTAGTTGATACAACTTGAAGAAAATATAAAACCTACCTTTAGCTCCTCGTTAGGATCGACACTCTTATTTATCGAAAAAAGGTACAATTGATACCCTAAGCTTGTGTCGGGGGAAAACGACACCTATGGGATCACTGGAATCCGTACTATGGTCGGCGGGCGCGGAGTTGTGGAAAGAGTGGGTCTAGGAGTCAGGACAAAGGTCATTTACCCAGGTTCGGGCCGCGAGGATGCGTAATACCCTAGTCCTGCTTTGGTGTATATTTGAGTATTCTTGAGCTCTTGAACTAGCCACGGCCTGTGATTTGTTCAAAAGATCCGAATCCCTCTCCCCTACGCCTCGGGCCTCCTTTTATAGAAAAAAGGGGTCGCCACAGTGGCACACCAGAGGTGGAAAGGAGTACAGTGGCTGAGTCTATCCTCTGGCACTGTTGGACAAACACATTTAATACTCTGCCGACGTGCCCTTCTTGATTTATCTGGGACGACAAGGAAGTTCGTCCCAGCTGTCGCCGCCTCACCTGGCTTTGACGCGCGTCCGAGCCGATGAGGCGTTGAAGTGCCACGTTGGCTGGCTGCTAGGCTGGTGCGGCGGCAGAGTCTTCTCAAAGATTTGCATGCCCCCACGTAGGTGCTTCCTGAGTCGGTCTAGAGGCCGCACGTCGCCACGTAGGTGCTCGCCTAGCTGGCTGAGCTGGCAGCTGCATGGGAACAGCGATGGAGTCTTGGCAGATGTGGGCCTGGCCGTAGCCCCACTGACCTCCTCGGCAAGGGTCTTGCCGGGGTCCCGGCAAGAGTCTTGCCATGACATTGGGGTCGTCCCCAGTCTGGTCCTCATTTGATCTTGCGTGTTTATGATCTTCACGAAGGTCTGCATGCCACCATGGAGGTGCCTGCCGAACCTTGGTTCCAATGTGGATGATGGCATTGGAATCCTTGGGCTCAAGGGTGGCGCGCTCTGCTAGCGCTAGGCAAGTTGCCCCGGCAAGGCTCTCGCCGGAGCTGCCGAGGCTGACCCGGCAAGGGTCTTGCCGGGGGAGTCTACCTCGCCCTCTAGTTTTTTGTGTCTCTTGTCTTGGTGTTGCTTTGATTGTCTTGCGCCTTCGGCTTCCCTCCTTTGCCCTGCTAAGTGTGGCTGCGGGCGCTGCTCTGACTGCCCGTACACAAGTTAAGGGGTACAAAAGAGAGCCCCTACTTTTGTACACCGACAGGAGCCCCTGATCCTGGGCCACACATAAGCACGACGCGCTGTTGGGGTAGGCCCAGAACGGTGCGCGGGTAGGCGGGGCACATTTTTACCGCGGTAACTTCTTCATCCACTGCGGTTCCCCATGACCCATGTTGAATGCGTGACGTGAAGGGTCGTTCGTGACGTGGGGGTCATGCCTGGGACGGGCCTCGCACGCATGCGTCATGTCGTAGTGAATGGTAAATAGGAGGCCCTGGCCTTTCCCATAAAAAGGAATAACCATAGGCGCGCTGCTCATTTACCCTCTACGCCCTCTCCAATCTCGAAACCGCCGTCCCTTCCTTCTTCCTCCTCAAGCTCTTGCTTCTGCTCGCCGCCGCCATGCATTCCATTGTTCCTGATCCTTCAGCATCCCCCACCCGCCATGGCACCCAAAACCGGCAAGGGCAAAGGGGCGGGGACGGACGCTGGGGAGGAGGAGTCGTCGGAGAAGAAGCTGGTGGTGCTGCGGACGCAGCTCGCCTATTTCCCCTCGACGATCGATGCGGTTCACCTCAGGGATCACTTCAAGCCCCTGTGGGGGAGGGTGAAGATGGGGCATCCCGCCACACGCATCATCCGTGCTGATTTCGCCGAGGCTGGCCCCAATCGGTATCCCTTTTTTGTCGATTACTTCTCCTGTGGGCTCTGCCCCCTTTTCCGATTTCTTCAACGATATCATGCACACCTACGGCTTCCACCTTCTTGATTTCATGCCGAATGTCGTGGCGTGCATGGCTTTCTTTGCCCATCTTTGTGAGGGCTTCGCCGGAGTGCTCCCTAGCACGATGCTCTTCCGAAATTATTTTTAGCCTCGCATCCAGCCAGGGGATGCCATCTCTGGCTACGTCACTTGGATCCCGAGGACCCAGCAGAAGGGGACTTATCCGAAGGGCGCCCTGAAGGAGAGATGGGAGGAGTGGCGGGGCCGGTGTCTCTGGATCGTGGAGGAGGACCCGCAAGAGTTCTACCGGGTTCGTCAGATCCCGCAGGTCCATAGCAAGGACTAGGGCGACCTCGACGTCAACGACAAGAAGCTCTCAGTCGCCACTACCAGGATCCTCCGCCTCACCACGGTCGGGCTCACCCTTGAAATGATTGGGGCGGATTTCCTCCGTCGCCGAATCGCCCTGCTGCACAACAAGGGGAGGCCGGCCTACGACATCAGGAACGCGGCCAACGTCATGAGGCTCCGCCCTGGCCTGAAGCACAACTTCATCATGATAGGGCACGCGCACTTCTACCTGAGGCTCTTCCAGCTCAATGCGGGCGACGGCGGCTGGGTTGAGAGGGCCGACATGGCCACTATGTCTGGCAAGGCCGTACAAGGGCCCCTATTTGGGTTGCCGGCGGGAGTGGTCCCGCTGAGCAACAACTCTCGCCGGTCCGACATTATTGCCATGATGCCGGACTTCAACGCGCACGGCCCCGACCCGGCCTGGGCCGAGCCCCTGGCACACGAAGTGCGGGAGTTCTTTGACAACTTGTCAGAGGGCTATGTCCACGCCGAGCCGGAGCTCATCCAAGACACCACCAAGAAGGAGTTGGACTACATCACCGCCAGAGCGGCAGAGGAAGCACTTGCCAGGGAGAGCAGCGTGGAGGACGAGGCTGACGCGGATACGGAGGAGAAAGAGCTCGCCCGATTAGCGGAGTCTACCGGGGATGCTAGCGGTGCTGGTGCCGAGGCTCCCCTTGTTGAGGATATGGACGATGAGTCGTCTGAGGAATATACCGAGTCGGATGATCCTCCGCTAACATGGAGGAGACGCGTCCTGCGGTGGGCCAGCTCTGGCGAGCCGGTCCAGCCCGGCAAGACCGCACAGCGGCAACCGGCCTAGGAACAACTCGTGCGCCAGATGAGGGCGATAAAGGCCGCGGCGACGAGGAAGACGACGAAGGCCGCCGTGGCGAAAAGGACGGTGAATGTCTCATCCTCGTCCAAGCGGCGCCAGACTCCATCTCCCTCTCCTTCTGCCTCGGTCAGCACCCTGGAGGCCGACTTTGACCTCAGGTCTTTTAGGCCAAAGAGGAAGAGGAAGCCAGTGGAGGAGGAGGTCGAGAACAAGTAAGTATTACGCTCCCCTTCACTCCCTGTCCTTACGCTTGCATCATCCTCACTGGATTTGGGGTTGTCTTCATAGGGATGCAGAGATGCTAGCCTAGAGGGTGGCGAGAAGTGCCAACGTCTCAACGGGCGGCGAGCCCCCGGTGGGTACTTTGCGTAAACCGTTGGTGGTGGAGAGCAGCCCGGACAGCAGCCCCCGACGCAGCCCCCGCCTTAGCCCCCAACGTAAGCCCATCACCCACTCCTTCATCGATGAACACCGGGGTGTGAGGCGTTGATGCTGACCTTGTCGGGTTTGTAGGAGAAGAACAGCAGCAGGAGGAGCCGCTGAGGGCCACTCCAATCATGCCGCCCCCCTCGACTACGCCGCCCTGAGGGGCGTCCCCAGCAAAGGCATCCAACACTGAGCCCACGCACATGGAGGAGGAGGAGTGAACTTGGGTGCGGGGGATTTTGCCCCGGCAACAAAGGCTGGCAGGGAGGGCGCCACTTATTCACAGCCTGGTGTAGGTAAGTCGCTCGTTTCCCGTCCATGTTATTTCTTTTTCTTGAACCTTGATCTTGGCTCTTTCTTACTCTCCTCCTCGGTATCTAGACTCTTCCTCGGTGGAGCAGGAAAACATTGATATTGTCATCGAGGAGGTCGCCAGGGATGCCGAGGCCAAGGCCCACAGAATCGCCACCAAGGAGGCCTCCAAGACTGCCGTGGAAGAGGCGGGCAAAGGGCCTGTCGGAGGGACCGGCAAGGCTGCTGCCGAGGAGGCCGACAAGAGTGCCGCCAAGGAGGCCGGCAAGGCTGCTGCCGAGGAGGGGGTGGTCGATGATTAACCCTCCTCCTCCACTGCCTCTGGCTCGGGCAGGTACTTGAAGGTGGGCGACGACCTATTCGTCCACCTTCCAGGGATGGCGGGCACCAGGGCGCCGGCTGAGGGGGAGGTGTTTGACGACGAGGCGCTCGCCTCCGCCGGACTCCAGGTTGTTGACAAACCAAGCGCCGGTGATGGCGATTCTCAAGAGGAGCGGCTTCTTCAGGCCATGAGCGCCAACTTCCAGAAGCTTCAGGCGCTCCACCGCGCCCGTCTGGACAAGGTGAAGTCTAGGGTGGCGGTGCGGATAAGGCGGAGGCGAACCTTGAGGAATGTATCGCCGAGACGCAGGCATGGTTCCGCCAAGCCCACGAAGAGCTGAAGGCTGCCCAAGATCTACTAGCCGAGCGCAAGCAAGAGCTCATCTTGAAGCAGGCTGGCGTCGAGAAGGCCCAGGAGGCAGCGATGGAATAGGCCGCCAAGGACAAGGCCGCCCGGCACCAGCAGTAGGCCGAGCTGAACTCCCAAGAGGAGGACCTCGCTGCTCGTGAGGAGGCGCTCGCCGCCACACTCCGCGGCAAGGATAAGGAGGTCGAGAGACTCGTCGCGCAGCGGACCCAGGGGAGCAGGATGCTCAAGCCCTGGTCCACGACGACAAGGTGAATGAGCTGGAGGTGGAGCAGGATGGCCTGAAGAACAAGGCCCTCGAGCTGGCGAAGGAGAAGGACACGCTCAGCAGCGCCTTGGCGGAGGCATAGGCCGGAGTCCTCCGCAAGGCTGAGCTACACTCCCAAGCCAATGACTCTGTCAACGCCCTGAAGCTAAAGCTGGAGGGCCTAGAGGGGATGCTTTCGGGGGCCAGGGCCTGGGAAGAGTCAATGGCCAAGGACTTGGAGGAAGAGAGGCAGCTGCGAAGGAATGACGCCACCGAGCACAAGGATTACACGGAGGGCATAAACCGTTGGATCAGTCGCCTTGCTGACGTCAGCGACAGGATCACCACGAAGCTGGCTACCATGGGGATGCCAAGTGTGAGGTATGCCCCGGAGCTGAACGTGAGTCCCAATGCCGCACTAACCCTGTTCTTCGAGGGTGCTCTTGAAGCCCTGGAGCAGTTCTGCTCCAACCAGGCAATTTATCTGGCCAACGAGGCCCGGAGGCTCTGCCGGGGCACCCTGACGAAGGTGCTCACCAAGGTGGCGTTCTGGAACCCCACTGTCAACTTTGCCGACGCGCTAGAGAGCTTGCCGGAGGGGACGTACCTCGCGGCACTCAAGGAGTGCATCAAGCCCGTCATTTACTGCATCGACGGAGTCGAGAGGGTGGAGGGCCAGCGTAGGGACTAGGCACCCGTTTCTTGTTGCTGCTGCGAGTACAAGACCAAGACAATTTTTTCTTAAGTTAGAAACGCAGCGATTATTTGATGTAATATAACTCTGTAGTACTTCAATGTGATGCATTCTATTCCTCAATTCGATCTTTCTTGGTATGTATGCCCTACGCTGAGTTGGATGAGCTTGCTGGCGCATAAACCCAAGCCGCAATGCTTTGAAGGACGGATCCTTAGCGGCCGGCTGGGTGTGCTTGCCGTAGGCAAACCACCTTACCGCTCTCCGCCCGGCCGCTTGAACTATTGAGCGGACTCGAAACAGAACAAGTGTGTTTCCTAAAGCGGATAGGCCACCCTGCCGCCCTCGACGCGGCCGCTCGAACTGTTTAGCAGACTCGAAATAGAACAAGGGCGTTGCCATGGAGGGTCCCATTGCATGCAAGTTTTCCATACCAAGCGTGAGATCTTTCAAGGGGAATAACTTAGATAAACGAAGTTAGCCAAAATTTTGCATGACTTAGCTTTTCGTGGCCACGCGGATGGCTCTCGAGGCTGCAGACGGCACCAGAGGGCGGCTGATCGACGTCGCCCTCTCCCTTCGGGCCATCTCCATGAAAGAGTCCATGTGTCGGCTACAAAACCAGATTTTCACAACTGCGTCCCCTACCTGGCGAGTCAAGGATGTCGGTGGAAAACGACACCTATGGGATCACTGGAATCCCTACTACGGTCGGCCGGCGCGGGGTTGTGGAAAGAGCGGGTCTAGGAGTCACCACAAATATCGTTAATCCAGGTTCTGGCCGCGAGGATGGGTAATACCCTAGTCCTGCTTTGGTGTATATTTGAGTGTTCTTGAGCTCTTGAACTAGCCATGGCACGTGATTTGTACAAAAGATCAAAATCCCTCTCCCCTACGCCTCGAGCCTCCTTTTATAGAAAAAAGGGGTCGCCACATTGGAAAGGTGTAAAGTGGCCGAGTCTATCCTCTGGAACTGTCGGACAAACGCATTTATTGCGCTGCCGACGTGCCCTACTTGCTTTATCGGGGATGGCAAGGAAGCTCGTCCCAACTATTGCCGCCTCACCTGGCTTTGACGTGCGTCCGAGCTGATGAGGCATTGCAGTTCCATGTTGGCTGGTTGCTGGGCTGGTGCGGTGGCAGAGTCATCTCGAAGATCTGCATGCCACCGCGCAGGTGCTTGCTGAGTCGGTCTAGAGGCCGCACGTCGCCACGGAGGTGCTCTCCTAGCTGGCTGAGCTGGCAGCTGCATGGGAATGGCGGTGGAGTCTTGGCAGATGTGGGCCTGGCTGCGGCCCCGCTGACGTCCTCGCTAAGGGTCTTGCCGGGGTCCCGGCAAGGGTCTTTCCGTGACATCATGGTCATCCCCGGCAAGGATCTTGCCTGAGGTTTCGTGGATTTCCTCAGCAAGGATCTTGCCGAGGATCGTCGTCTTCTAGTCCTTATCTGATCTTGCGTGTTTATGATTTTCACGAAGATCTGCATGCCACCATGGAGGTGCCTCCCGAGCCTTGGCTCCAATGTGGTTGATGGCATTGTAACCCTTGAGCTCAAGGGTGGCGCGCTCTGCTGGCGCTGGGCAAGTTGCCTTGGCAAGGCTCTCGCTGGGGCTGCGGAGGCTGCCTCGGCAAGGGTCTTGCCGGGGGAGTCTGCCTTGCCCTCTAGCTTTTTGTGTCTCTGGTCTTGGTGTTACTTTGATTGTCTTGCGCATTCGGCTTCCCTCCTCTGCCCTGCTAAGTGTGGCCGCGGGTGCGGCTTTGACTGCCCGTGCACAATTAAAGAGGTACAAAAGAGAGCCCCTAATTTTGATACTGACAACTTTTGGGTTATCAAGAACTTTTTCTGGTGACGTTGCCGGGGAGCAATAGCGTGGGGTGAATATTCTTGTGTGCGCTTGTTTCCTTTATCACTAAGTAGATTTTAGTTTCTGTTCTAAGTTGTTCTCTACCTTTAGTTTTGGATATGGAACACGAAATACCAAAAAAAATTAGTTGTACTTCCTATTTATGGAGATGGTAACCTTCTAACACTAGAAAAAAGACACATCCGTGACATTTTAGCCTGAACAAACTTTTTTCTGTCATGCTTATGACACTTCTAGACGATAATTGTGAAAAAAAACACGTATCATCATAGATGTGGTAGGCTCCTACTTCTATGACAAAAAATCATGACAGAAAATGGGCTTTTCGTACTGGGCGGGATGGAGACGGACATGCATGACATTCTTTGGGACGTCCATGATGGAGAAAATCTTGGTAAAAGCGAGGGCAAGGAAAATATCGGGGAGTTCCCGGTTACGGTGGGTGGTCGGGACCGAGTGATGCACAGAGGTTTGTGTATTTCTCTCGTACACGTACGCGCGTGTGTACGTCGCATTGAGCTCTAACTGAACCTGAGCGATTGCACTACTAGCTACGTTATTGAACCTGAGAGATCGATCCCTTGGCTGTTAACTGAACCCGAGCGATTCATTCGGTGCTAATTGAACCCGAGCGATTCCTTCGCCGCTGCAGCTAACTGAACCCGAGCGATCGATTACTAGTGCTGCTTACTGAAGCTGATCGAGCCCACGTGTGAAACGTAGCCAGCCGGTGTTGGGTTGCCTCTTGATGAACATTGATAGTTTCTACCGTCCGCACGGTACGTAGAACGAGTCGAGACGTGGTGAGTCGAGCTGGTTGGTTGGTTGTGGATGAACAGTTCCCGGTGGGGTTTGGATGAACAGGATCCCGTGGTAGTAGGAAATTGCCACTGGATGAACAGGACCCCGAGAAGGCCGCCGCACCCTAGTCGGTTGGGGGTGAATGAACATGACCAAGTGGAGGCTCTATCAACAGTAGCAGATGGAAGCTGGATGAACAGTAGCCCATGGATGAATAGTAGCTGGTGGAGGTTGGAGGAAGTCGACGGTGGATGAACAGTAGCCCCGTGGAGGCTGGAGCAAGGTAGTAGACGATGGATGAACAGGACCCTGTTTCGACCGTAGGCGCTCCAACAGAAGTCCGTTCCCTCTGTTTGCGGTACGCCACACCCCTCCCGATCAATAGGACCCCATTTCAACCATAGGCACTCGAACAAAAGTTTGTTTCCTCGGTTTTGCGGTATGCCAGACCCTTCCTGATGAACAGGACCCTGTTTCGACCATACACTGTCGAACATAAGGCCCGTTTCCTCCATTCCGCGGTACGCCAGACCTCGTTCCGGCTATTCCGTCCAAGCTGGTTGGCTCCCGATGAACACGACATATTCCGACCCAGTCGATTGCCTCTCGATGAACATGACGCTATTTCCTCTGTTGTGACCCAGCCAGTTGGCTGCCGATGAACATAACGACATCGGTGTATGCGTTCGAGATCCTGCCCATATGTACGTACATAGCCGTGTTTACTTTCTTGCAGCGTGGTTGTACGTACGTGTACACGATACAGATGGGACTGCATGACATGCTACGTTTGCGCCTCTACTACGAAACGTGCCGCTCCTTACTCGTCCATAGTTCACCGCTGCAGAGAGACCGATCGAACAGTATGTATGTACACGTTCGCGACAACACTATGTACGCTTCGACCGGGTGGGTCCCAGCTATCAGGGAGGATAAGGACACACTTCCTTGCGTGCGAAGACAGATCTAGTGGGTCCTAGCTGTCATGGGGAAGAATCAAATTTTTCCCGTTATATGGAAGCACTTCCTTGTGTGCGAAGATGTAGTTGGTGGGCCCAGTTGTCAGAGGGGAAATGTTATTTACAAAAAATACGGTGGCCCTTCCAGTGGGTCCCCGCTGTCAGGTGGAGGAATCCTTATTTTGCGCGTAATAAGGAGGCACTTCCTTGCTGTGGTCGTGGACCCAGCTGTCAGCCTCTCCACATGCAGTCCTCCTCCGATGGAAGTCATTCCATAACCATGTTGACCAGGCCGCGTCGAGAGCACCAAGGCGGGGACGATGGCGATGCTAGGAAAGGAATGACCAGGAGATGGGGAAGACTCTATAGTTATTTCCCACGCGGAGGGGGGTACGAGGGTTTACTGCTTCGGCTGCAGTGTGAGGCTGCCGTCGCCGGAGAATAACAGGAGGTCTGGGTGAGTACAGGGATGGCCAGACTAGCAATGGTAGTAGGGTGGGGCGGTGAGGCCTGTGGGGTAGCACTGCCGGCCATGGGATGCAGGAGCAGGCGACACGACCGGCGATGGTTTGGGTGGCTGGAGCAAGAAGACCAGAGGCTGAAGAAGCACGACGGGCTTGGATGGACATGATACAGTCATTGCAGCTAGAATTGTTTATATTGACTAAGTTGCCAAATCCTGCGTCCCAGTCAACTTAGTACGCCCACATGTCAACCTCCAAATATGGTGGGTCCGAGCTAGAAGGGGGATTATTCTTTTGTTGTGCGTAATAAGGAGGCACTTCCTTGCGTGCGAAAATTTAGCTGGTGGGTCCGAGCTGCTAGCGGGAGGAACGTTTTTTGCGAAATACAGAGGCCCTTCCAGTGGGTATCCGCTGTCAGGTGGAGGAATCATTATTTTGCGTGTAATAAGGAGGCACTTCCTTGCGTATGGCCGTGGACCCAGCTATCAGCCTCTCCATGTATAGTCCTCTTCTGATGGATGTAATTTGTTGACCACATTCACCACGCCGCACCGATAGCACCAGGGCGGTGGACGGGGAAGACTCGGTAGTTGTTGCGCACGCGGTGGGGAGTACAAGGGTTTAATGGTTTGGATGTCGTTGTCAGAAAATAATAGGAGGTGTGGGTGAGTAGAGGAATGGCCTGGCCAGCGATGGAGTAGGATGGGGCAGTGCGGCCTGCGTGGTAGCACATCCGGCCACGGGAGGATGGAGCGGGCAGTCCTGACGGCGCTGGTTTGAGCGGTGGAGCAGGAAGAGCAGAGATTGAAGAAGCACCGAGGCCGTTGGATGGACATCCAACGATCACTACTCTCATATATTGACTAAGTTGACATGGCCTTGCGTGTGCGTCAACTCTATTTAGGAAAGCCTGCGTGTCAGCCAATAGTAGGCGCACAAGTCAGCCTCAAATCTGTGAAAAAAATATCATACAACCCATTTGCCATTATTTCTAATAATATACAACCCATTTTCTAATTCTTAAGGATTTTTTGGAGCCCATATTCTTTTTTTAGCATTACAGCCCATATTGTGGCCACATTTAAAATATTCTACGAAATTTTGCATATTTCGGTGCGGTCCGAACTATATTTAATCTCGAAATTTTGAGTCATATTCAAACTAATTTTAAAAATAAATTAATATCAATTTAAAATCCAAAATAATTGTCCACGCATAAAAATCAATGGAATTCAAAATCTCTAAATTAAAAAAAGAAATTTGAAACTAATTGCCGGTTTGATGTGTTTTAAAAATGTACAGCCCATTTCTCATTAGTGATAGCCCATTTTTTGGGCAAGCTGAATGAAACATTCCTTGTCTTGAAAGATTTGCAACCCAGCAGGGCTCACAAAAGCAAGTAGGCCTGGGTTGGGTATTCTGCAAATGAACAAAATATGATGTCAACTACATGATCATGCAAAGCAATATGACAATGACGAAATATGTCATAATAAATGGAACGGTCGAAAGTTGCATGGCAATATATCTCGGAATGGCTATGGAAATGCCATAATAGGTAGGTGTGGTGGCTGTTTTGAGGAAGGTATATGGTGGGTGTATGGTACCGGCGGAAGTTGTGCGGCACAAGAGAGGCTAGCAATGATGGAAGGGTGAGAGTGTGTCTAATCCATGGACTCAACATTAGTCATAAATAACTCACATACTTATTGCAAAAATCTATTAGTCATCGAAACCAAGCACTACGCGCATGCTCCTAGGGGAAGAGTTGGTAGGAGTTAACCATCGCGCGATCCCGACCTCCACACGAAGGATGACAATCAAAAAATACCTCATGCTTCAACTTCGTTACATAACGGTTCATCATGCGTGCATGCTACGGGAATCACAAACCTCAACACAAGTAGTTCTAAAATTCACAATTACTCCACTAGCATGACTCTAATATCATCATCTTCATATTTCAAAACAATCATAAGGAATCAAACTTCTCATAGTATTCAATGCACTTTGTATGAAAGTTATTATTATATCCCTCTTGGATGACTATCATATTAGGACTAAATTTATAACCAAAGCAAATTACAATGATGTTTAGAGGCTCTCAAAATAATATAAGTGAAGCATGAGAGTTCATCAGTTACTATAAAATAAAACCACCGCCGTGCTCTAAAAAGATATCAGTGAAGCCCTAGAGCAATATTGCCTAGCTCAAAATATATAAGTGAAGCACATTGAGTATTCTAATAAATCATGATTCATGTGTGTCCCCTCAAAATTTGTGTACAGCAAGGATGATTGTGGAAAACTAAAAAGAAAAGACTCAAATTATATAAGACACTCCAAGCAAAACACATATCATGTGGTGAATTAAAGAATATAGCCTCAAGTAATGTTACCGATAGACGAAGACGAAAGAGGGGATGCCTTCTGGGGCATCCCCAAGTGTAGGCTCTTGCTTGTCCTTGAATAGTACCTTGCGGTGCCTTGGCCATCCCCAAGCATAGGCTCTTGCCACTCGTTATTCCATAGTCCATCAAATTCTTACCCAGAACTTGAACACTTCACAAGACAAACTCAACAGAAAATCATAAGCCCCGTTAGTATAAGAAAATAAATTACCACTTTATGGTACTATTGTGAACTCGTTCTTTATTTATATTGGTGTAATATCTACTGTATTCCAACTTTCCCACGGTTCATACTTTTGATAACCCGCAAGTATACGGGATAGTTGTGGCCTCTTTCGATAAGTAAGAGTGTCGAACCCAACGAGGAGCTAAAGGTAGAACAAATACTCTCTCAAGTCCTATCAGCCACTGATACGACTCTATGCACGCTTGACGTTCGCTTTACCTAGAACAAGTATGAAACTAGAAGTACTTTGTAGGTGTTGTTGGATAGGTTTGCAAGAAAATAAAGAACACGTAAATAAAAGCTAGGGGCTGTTTAGATAAAGATGCAATAAAGTGAATATAGAGAGTGTGGAAAAGTGGTGGTAGGAGTTGTGAAATTGTCCCTAGGCAATTGACTACGTTACTAGACCGGTAATCACTATTGCAAGGCCGGGAACAACATATAACAAATCCGGTAAGTCCTCATATGCAAATTTCAAAATTGGTCCAGATCTGAACAAACATTAATTTGAAGTTGTTAAACAGCAAGTTAAACAGCACCATGATGATCTACACGAAATTCTAGTCAAGTTACATATAAAGTTCATTTAGTTCGGAGCTACGACCTAGAAGATATGAGCAACACAAGTTAAACATGGCATTGATGCAAAAATGCATTCAAACATCAAGCAAACACTCTCAAAACATGGATGCAACATGACAATATGAAACTACATGCAATTCTAAGCAATTTTCATATAGAGCATGCTCAAAACGGAGCAACGGTGCAACACATACACTCCAAACAAGACATATCAACAATCTGTCCAAAATAGCAAGTAGGCACATTACAAACATCAAAAAAACATGCTACAGGAATTATATCAGAACAAACTTAAGATGCACCTCATGTATGGACAACATACTTCAAACATCATTAAGGTTCAGGTTCATAGGCTTCAAGATTAAACAAAAATGATCAATGCAAAATGCAACTTTATAACACAGGAGCATATGCATGAGCAGAGTTAATATGATGGCAACTTGAGAGCAAGAAAGAGACAAGCTACTACAAGTTTATATAGAAACCAAGGGTATGGCATCAAAGTACACATAACAAACAACAAATAACATCATGGCATCATTTACATATGGCTCATGGATTAGTAGGAATCAACAAGACAAGATTGAATGTTGAAACAGTTTCGGCAAGTGTAAAACGGCAACATTATGATAGCATGTTTGCAAGCATGGAACAGAGACATATGACATCCAAAATTAGCAAACATGGCATGTGAACAGACTACTCATATCATAATACAAAACATGTAATTGGAGCATCTCCATAAAAGGCATGTAACACTCAATAACAAGCTCGGAATGAGGCATCATGAAGTTAAGAGAAATCTGGAACATTATATAATCATGTTCATGGCAATGAAAACATATACTATAGGACATATATAGGGCATCAAAAGGCACTTCATGATAGAGCATAACATATACAACAAAACATGTCAACTAAGTATCTCTAGAATATGCATGGATTAATTGGTAGCATCAAGCAAAGATGGCATCATGATATGGCAGAAACAGACTTGACAGAAAGTTAACAGCAAGTAGCCCACTTCACAATCTTGATGCACTCACTACAGGGCATATAAAAATAGATGGATGGCACCACTATAAATATCGCGTGAAAATGCTCCTAAAACATGTAGACATCATGCTCATAGGATGCACACACAGAACGCAACAGAAATAACAAATCAGCAAGTTACAGCAGTTTTCAGCAGTTAACAGCAACATGCACTTTTGCAACAGGGTTTAATATATCAAGATGCATTGTAACATGAACTCAAAGCACACCAACATATAGAGCATGAAGAGAAGAATATGTGCCTGTCAAGATCATCACCATAGCGTCAACAGAGACAAAGTTGCACCACTCACAAAATAGCTAAATGATGTTAACAAGCAGCAGTTTATATTACTTAGCAGTATTGCAACGAAGGTTAAGGTATCAAGATGAATCCTAACATGCATGCAAACTCCTCCATCATGAAGAGCACTCTCAGATAAACATTTGACATAACATACACGCAAAGCGGAGAAACATGCACAAAGTTATCATGGGTCAAACATGCACACATGATGCTGATTTACTCAGGGACTTGGCCAAAATCGCAAGCAAACATGAAGTGGGCGAAAGATAGCTAAAAGATGCCGCGGGCAAGGGATATGGGTGGATTACCACTGGCTCGGCTCAGGAAGGAAGGAGGTCGGCTGGGCCGATCGACTCACTGGGCTGGGGCGCGGGGCCCACGCGAAGGAGGAGCTCGACCCCGACTTCCTACCGAGGACGAGGCGAGGCGCAGCACGGCGGCGCGGTGGAGCTCTGGGACACCGGCGAGGCTCCAGGGGTGCGGAGCGGGCGAAGGAGGCGCGGGGAGGCCGGATCCGGCAGAGGGGAGGCCAGATCGGGCGGTGGGGCAGTGAGAGCGAAGGGGAGCGGCGTCGGTTGGAATCCATGGCGGCGGCGGAGCATGGGACGACGATGGCGGCGCTGAGGCAGTGAGAGCGAAGGGGAGCGGCGTTGGACTTGGGGAAGGCAACAAGGGAGGTCGCCGACGGTAGATGGCTACGGTGGCGCGCCGGCTGGTGGCGAGGCTGACCGAGGAGAGGAGCTCCGGCGCAGGGCTCGAGAGCCAGGGCGTCGGGCGGACAACGACGGGATCCAGACGCTGGGCGGCGCGGCGCGCGGGCCGCCCTGGGCCCCATATGGGCTCGGAGGGGCCGCGGGTGGGCGCGCAGGGCCGGAGGCGGTGGGAAGCTGGGGTGACATGGAGAGGCCAGGTGGCGCGCCCGGAGTGGCTGGAGGCAATGACGCGGCGGCGGCTGGCCACTGGGGGCATGCCAAGTGGCACAGGGAGGCTGGGGCGCAGCCCTCGAGGTGGGAGGAGGCACTGAAAACAAGGAGGGGAGGGGCGGCTGGCTGCGAGAATTGAGGAGGGGGTAGGTAGGAGGCCAAAATGGAGAAAGGGGTGTGTATATATATGGAAGGGGCTAGGGTTAGGGGGTTTTGGGAGCGATTCGAACCGTACGATCGCGATTGTGCGGTTCCAGGCAGAGGGGGACTAGGTGGCTGTAGGTGGGTTGTGAAGAGGGGTTGGGTTGAGAGAAGAGAAGAGAGAGAGAGGCCCGGCGGCAGTTTCGAAGACCGAAACATCCGTCGAAGGTACCGACAACGGTACCGCTATATATTTAACGGTTGGGCTAACAAACGGACTCTGAATGCGAAGAAACTTGACAGGCGGCCTACCTGCACCATAATAAGGCCGCGCGTCAAATTTCAACCCATTCCGAGAACATTTTTATGCCACTTATAAAATAATATTTCGGAGGTGCCACGGGCGCGTGCGAGTGTGAAAAGGCTCGGAACGGACAACTGAGAGAATCGGGGGAACCCGAACGGATGCAAGTTTTGAAAAACATGCAGGTGACATGGCAAGATGCAACACGCAAGCAAATGACATGGCAACGACGGCGAATAACTGGAAGACACCTGGCGCAACGGATCCGGGGCGTTACAGCCTCTACAAGGCCCATGTAATAGTTTAGCCCGATATTACTTTCGGCCTGTTAATGGCCATTGTTATATATGGGCCATTGTCGGTCCGGTTTCAATTTCGTCCATTTAACAATCGATGCTGCATGTGGGCCTATTTCTGGGCCTAAGTGACGTTCAGCCTCTTAAAGGCTCGTAGTCTTTGTGGATACATTTTAATCCAACCTGACTATTGGCCCATTAAAGGCCCGTGAGGTAACTAGGCCTAATGATGGCCCGCTTTGCAACCGGCCTGCTTACAACCCATAATGATATTGGGTCAGCTGTGGCCCGACACATATTTTGGCCTGTTAATGGCCCGTTTTGTGGCTGGGCCAATCATGGGCCTCCAACACTATTCAGGCCCAATCTACTTTCTAGACTATTTAAAGCCCATTCTATTTTATGGCCCAATTTAGGCAACTGGTTTACACGACCTGTTAAAGGCCTGAAACTAATAGTTAGTGAGTTTACATCTAAGCCTGCTATTAGCCGGCCACGATTGCAGGCTCACTTTTCAGCCCATTCAGAACGATTGGCGGGCCGGCCATTTTTAGTACCTTAATTTTTTTATGTAATAAACCGAACGTTTAGGCTCGTTGCGCTTCGTCAAAGCTTACAAAATTTTCAGGGAGCTACGATAGAATATACAGAAATTAAATTATAGCATCATGACGAAGAATATACCTAGACTATACAACAAAGAAATTAAGGCATATTACATGCACTTGGCATAAAAGTTCCCAACTAGCGATAATAAAGCGCAACTAGACAACAGATTACAGACACTGGGCATCGAAGGACACCACCAGTGCAAATAAACACGCCACCTAAATAGTACACAGAACATACAATACTTCAACACAGTTCTAGAAAGGTTAGCCCTGCCTGGGAGCTGCAGCGCAAGTAGCTGAGCAAGCTGATGACTGCACTTGTATGACGCTTATATCCAACTCTAGCTGCATAGCATCAATGGCAGTTCTTGGCGCTAGTGATATCATCTTGAAAGAGAAAAAAGCAGACAGATAACATGCTTTGCACATATAAGCAACAATGCTATAAGTTCATCCCATTTCTTAGTGGCAAATAAAGAGACCTGGATTAAAATAGAATAAAAATTGTTCACAGTTAAGACATGGCAGGAAATGGCATTGTGCAGGAGGCCAGCTTCGCCACACCACTGGATTACAGATGAAGAACACAAGCATGCATGCAGTGCTAAAGAATGTAAAAGCATCGATGGTGAGTGTACTGTCAATTTATCCCATTTTAGATTGGTAAATAAAGAGACACGATTTAAATAACATGAACGTAATATGCATTGTTCATAGTTAAGACATAGCAGAATATGACATTGTCCTGGAGTTGGCAGTTTGACCACATCAATGTATTATAGATCAACAACACAGGCATACATGCAGTGCTAAGGAAGATCACTTGCTATGTTTAGTTTAATTTACATGGTATGAATAAGGAAGTAGGTTGTACAACTAAAAACTGAAATAGAGAAGGAGAAACTTATGTTTGTGAACTTCTTCATAATAAACTTTAAACATGCAATTTGATGCAAGCGACAAAAATAAATAGCAGTTGCAGTCATTGCTATCCAAATATACATAACAAAGTCTGAAGGCTCAAGAAGGACAAACTTACATTAGTAATGAAGACCGGCTCTATAAGGCCCTTTTCCGTGTTGATGGGGGGAAATTTAAGAAGTTTACCATAGAGTCTTCTTCATAAGCATTGCCTTTATTCTACATTTTGTTAAGAGTAAATATAGATGTGATAATATACGAACAAATGGAGATTATTTAAGAAAAGATGCAGAGTGATTCAACATAATCAACTAGCTATAAATGTAGGTACAACATACAACCAAAAGGTAATGACAAGAGTAATGCAGAGCTAAACATCTTCAGTGGCATTGGTTTTATTGAACATTTTGGTAAGAGTAAACATATATCTGATGTGTAGAAAATGGATACCAAGGGAAAATAAGCTGCAAAGTGATGGTACAAGAACAACTAGCTGACAGTATAAGTACAGTGATAAAGGACAACAGATACTTACAAGAACAATGTAGAGCTAAACTTCTTCATAAACATTGGATTTATTCTATATTAATGCAAGCACTAATATAGCTATGATAATTAGGAGAGAATAGTGGATATGCAGGTTATCATGCACACTGATGTCACATAATCAACCAGGTATGAATGTAGGTACAACGCTACAAGACAAGAGTTACTAACAAGAGCAAAGAAGTGAGTAACATAGTTGCGATATCCTAGGTTTTGTGGCGCTGGTTCTATCGCCAATATAAGTGGGGTGTTGTCTGATTTCTGTGGTACCACCACCTTTTTAAAGGACTTTGCTACTACTCCTTCAGGTTCTGCAATCACTCTCTTCCTTTTGGATGTCTGATACACAAGAACAACATTTGAATGGGAAAACATGGTATGATGACAAATGGAATGTGTATTGATAATGGGTGGGCATGGCAACTTCACGTATATGATTAGTAAACTAAGAAGATGGTGGTGCTAAGAAGCAGAAGAAACGCAAGACAGCTTACGCAAATTACGTGCAACCAATAAAACCTTGCCAAATTAGATCAGGCACCTTGTAGGGTGAACAGGACATGCCATCTACCTTTGAATCCTTGAGCTCAGAATAGTCATTAGGATCATATTCTAAACATGAATCGTAGGTGTGGAGCGTGTGGGCTTCATTCCATCCAGAATGGAACTCGATGCCTTGATGCCATGCTTGTTAGTCATTGCACTGTTCCGCGATACTCTTCTGATGTGTGCATTCTCATATTCATTGCGATTTTCTTCAATATCTAAGAAGCATGACAAAATAAATAGTAGTGAAATTATCTTTGTAATGTAGAGGATATTCTAATATAATAGGGACTCCATGTAAACCCTTGTGCGCTATCACTGGATTTGGATGAGAGATCCCTTGTGTGTTGTAATTTGGTGCGTATAATAATATAATCTGGCACAACTACACAAAAAACAGGCTCCCTGTTGGGGGCTCCAGAAGTAAGGATAGTTGGCAGATGATAGGTTCATACTATACTGTATTGAAACTTTATTGCGAAACCATGACAAGGAGAGTGCATAGAGAAATAATATTCCAACATGTCTCTATATGTGGCGCACATGCATTTCAAAACTCACGTAGTAACATTAGATGACCAATTAAATGTAAGCTTTGGAAATATGAGTGGCATGTAGTTTTGCTTGAAGGAAGGAATGCTGCTATTACGACACAAAGCCACTAAGATTGTAGTGTCGATAAAAGGGGGACACCATAAGCATCATAAATAAATCGGGGAAGTGGAACTGGCTAGAAAATATGGGGTTGTATTGCCGCTACTAATCGAAAGCCTATCAGTCAATATACAGGCCAGCTCTATTCACCTGAAGGTGCACTACTGTTACTATCAACCTAGTGTCTCAAAGGCCGCACAACTCCCAGCATTTTGTAGATATTATGGCAGACCAACTCGAATTGCTGAAAGCAACTTGCAGAAGCGGCCAAATAGACCTGTCAACTGCAGATGTCCCTTCTTGCCTTCTTGACGAGGAACATACTATACTAATTAAAGAAGAATCGAAGAGGAACATGTTAAAGAATACAAGAGGAATCATATTATGGAGATTCCGTTTCTTTCTATACAATGTTGGTTGCCCACCCATGATGAATCAGAGCATCCAAAGAAATCCAATTCCATGCTGTATCTCTCTATGTTGCCACATGCATTTTGAAACTCAAGTGGGAGAATTAGCTGACCAATTAAATGTACGTCTGTTAACTAATATGAATATCATGTCACATTCGTACTGGAACAACTAAGCTTGCTAATTATGATTGCTATGTTATTTAGCTTTAAAGAGTGGACTGTTGCTAGTAGGACATAAAGCACCTATGTAAATCATAGTGTAGATATAATGGGAAAACCCTAAGCAGCAGGAGTAAAACCAGGAGAGTGGAACTTGCTGGAAAATATGTGCTAGTATTGCCGGTACGGCTAGAAAGGCTTCGGATACAAGCTCTCTACAAGTGAGGGCGCAGTACTATTACTATCAGTCTAACAATAAAAGGCGACACATACGACCAAAAACGAAGAGTTGAAAGTGTCCATGACAAGCGACATGAAGACCAACATGAAGACTTTAAAGCGTCCATGACAAGCGAGCGAATAGACCTGTACACTTCAAATGTCGCTACTCCTCTTTACTACAAGGAAGATACTGTACTACTATTATACTCCCCGTGTTCCTAAATACAAGTCTTTGTAGAGATTCCACTATGCATCACATACAACTGTATATAGATACATTTTAGAGTGTAGATTCACTCATTTTGCTCCGTATGTAGTCCATGGAGGAATCTCTACATAGACTTATATTTAGGAATGGAGAGAGTACTTATAAAAGAAGAATAGAGGAAGAGCATGCTAAAGAAGAGCCAGTAGATTTTGTATAATAAAATGTTGGTTTCCCACACATGATGAACCAGAGCGCATAAAGAATACAACTCCCTGATGTCCCTCAATATGTGGTGCATGTGCTTTTTGGAAGTAAAGTAGGAACATTGCCTGACCAAATAAACATTCTCTGTTTTAGTACATGTCAGCATTATATCAGATTTGTATTTGAGCAACTAAGTTTGGAATTATGAGTGGCATGTTGTTTAGCTTGATGGGTTGAGGAGCACTGCTTGCATGTACAACTCGAAGCACCTACGATGATTGTACTGAATATATGGGAATGAATACATGCAAGTTGCCTGACTTTCAACATTTGGGTCAGTCGACCATTTCAGGCGGTTGGGTGAAGATCCTACGTCTGCTAACCCTTCTTCTTCCTCATATGTTATTCTTCCCCTACAGACCACCGCACGGGCCACCGGCCGAACCACCACCCCCGCCCTCCCGTAAACTGCCCTCCACCTCCGGTCTTCCGCCGCCCCTGGCCATCCCTCTAGCTAACTCCACCCCGACCCGCGTCGAGTTTTGCCTCTGGCGAGGCCCCATCATAGCCCGACGACAGCCCCCCACAACCACTGTCCCCATCAAAACCCTAAGATAGATAATGGGGCAGCCCTCTGGCGAGACCCTTCCTTCGCTCCGGCGAACTCCCAAAAATAGACAGGCCCCAATTTGAAATTCAGTCGAATATCATTTAAGCTAATGTGGAATATAAAAGGGGAAAACCATAAGCATTGCGAGTATAGTGGTGAGCGTGCCATGGCGGATCTGAAGGTGCAAACCAGACAAAGGCAACTTCGCAACCAAAGTTCGGTTTCAACTGACAAGTAAGATTCTAAGTGATGGACAAGAAATCACAATAAAGCAGTGGCGATCTATTTCTGGTTGAGATAAATAACTTGATCAAATATGAAAGAGTACCGCCTCTGGTGTGGTGCCGTGTAAGCATCTGCTAAGGCGTTAAGGGTGTTGCAGTAGAGGTGGCTGTCGGCGGGGTGGAATCAGATCTAGGAGGGCAGACGGTGGCAGCGAAGGAAATATCCTGGTGATACGTCTCTGTCGTATCTATAATTTTTAATTGTTTCATGCCAATATTATGCAACTTTCACATATTTTTGGCCACTTTTTATATGATTTATTGGAGTAACCTATTGATCCAGTGCCTAGTGCCAGTTCCTGTTTGTTGCATGTTTTTTATTTATAAAATCCATTCAAATGAAGTCCAAATGCGATAAAATTTTACGGAGAATTATGTTGGAATATATGTGATTTTTGGGACTTCAAATCAACACAAACGGGGCCCCACAGTGACCACAACCCACCAGGGCGCACCGGGCACCCCCTGGCACGCCCAGGTGTCTTATGCCCTCCTTGAAATTCGGTTGGGGCCCTTCTTCTGGCGCAAGAAAGACAATTCATGGAAAAAATCATGTAAATGTTTCAGCGCAATTGGAGTTACGGTTCACCGGGAATTTAAGAAACCGTGAAGGGCCAGATCCAGGGAATGAGAAACAGAAGATAACAGAGAGGGAGATCCAATCTCGGAGGGGCTCTCGCACTCCACCGCCATGAAGGCCATGGACCAGAGGGGGGACTCTCCTCCCATCTTGGGGGAGACCAAGGAAGAAGAACAAGGAGGGGGGCTCTCTCCCCCTCTCTCCCGGTGGTGCCGGAGGGCCGATGGGGCAAGGATCGTGACAACGATCTACATCAACAATCTTGCTACCGTCAACACGAACTTTCTCCCCCTCTATGGAGTGGTGTAACACCCCTTCTCCCTGCTGTAATCTCTACTTAAACATGGTGCTCAACTCCGTATATTATTTCCCAATAGTTTTTTGCTATCTTATGATGTTTAAGTAGATCTGTTTTGTCCTGTGGGTTAATCGTGATCTTGGTTGGTATGATCGCATATTTTATTTAAGGTGCTGTCCTACGGTGCCCTCCGTCTTGCGCAGACGTGAGGGATCCCCACTGTAGGGTGTTGCAATACGTTCATGATTCGCTTATGGTGGGTTGTGGGAGTGACAGAAGATTAAACCTGAGTAGGTGGGTTGTCACGGTAAAGAGGACTTGATACTTAATGCAATGGTTGAGTTTCACGACCTTAATGATCTTTAGTAGTTGCAGATGCTTGTTAGAGTTCCTATCATAAGTGCATATGATCCAAGTATACAAAGTATGTTAGCTCATCCCCTCCCTCATATGAAATTACAAGAATGATTACCGGTACTTGTTATCGTTTGCCTAGGGACAAATTAGTTTCTTGTTGACAAAAGATATCTACTTTTATCACCTTGCAATTTACTCGCTATTCTCGCAAAGTACTCAGAGTTTTATTCTTGCAAAATAGTTTCATAGTTGTTTTAGGTAAAGAAAACGTCAAGTTTGCGTAGAGTTGTATCGGTGGTCGATAGAACTTGAGGGAATATCTATTATACCTTTAGCTCCTTGTTGGGTTCGACACTCTTATTTATCGAAGAAGGCTACAAACGATCCCCTATACTTGTGGGTTAGCAAGACCATTTTTCTGGCGCCTTTGCCGGGGAGCAATAGCGTGGGGGAATATTCTCGTGTGTGCTTGTTTGCTTTATCACTAAGTAGATTTTATTTTATGTTCCAAGTTGTTCTCTGTCTTTAGTTATGGATATGGAACATGAAACACCAACAAAATTAGTGGTACTTGCTACTCATGGATACGGGGAACCTCCTAAAACCCTCGGTGCTCATTATGTGAAAAATATTATGCACTTGATAATCCTGAGAAAAACCCATTCAACATGATTATGGGAGACACATTAGATCAACGTTAATACTTTAGGGATTATCGCTTGACACAAAAAGGGAAACTGTTATGGGATCAAATTGATATGTTGCATTGGTATGCTTGTAATTTATGCCAGAGATATGATTTTACTTGTTGCTCTAGGATGAAGGCTCCGCACCTTCCCTTTTTCATGCAAATTTAATGATAATGAAACCTTAGTTTGTTATGCTAATGGTAGATATGATTACTACGATGTGGAACGAATAGAAGAATTTGTTGCTTTTAAGGGTGCTTATGAAATTGAATCTTTATTCGAAAAATATGAAGCTTTTGATGATGATGTCTATAGGCCTGAAAATTTTGCTATTCTTAAATATTGCTATGAGAATTATAAATACAATTCTGATATTGATGCGTTTATTGAGAAAGTCTCCATTCTCCAAGAAGAGACTAATAATTTGCAGGAGTCTATGGAAGAAGGAATTGATGAAACTGTGAGCTCATTGGATGAAAAAGATAACGAGAAGAGTGAAGAACAAAAGGAGGAAGAGCGGATGAGCTACCCGTGCCCACCTTCTAATGAGAGTAACTCTTCAATTCATACACTACTTAATTTCCCTTTGTTCTTACCAAAGGATTAATGCTATGATAATTTGTATGATCTCGTTGATTCATTTGAAATATCCCTTTTTGATGAACTTGATGCTTGCTATGCCTGTTGGCAAGATGCCAATATGAATTATGCTTATGGAGATGAACTTGATATAGTTCCCAGGGTAGTCAGAATCCCGACTCGACTGCTAGAATCCTATGACTTCACGACCCTACGGAAGCATGTCGATCCAAGTCCCACTATGAATTCGGATTAGGTAGATTCCATGTTGAGTCGCGATCCAAATCATAGAATCCAGAACAAAACTGTGGAATCCCGACTATCCTATGGACTATGTCGGATTCTACTAAATTATGTAAGCCGTTTGTGTAGTTGTAGCAGAATACTATGCCATCATTCAGACCCTTTTTCACATGCTCATGGCCCTTTATTCCCCTCCGAAGACCAAACGCTCAGTCGCAGCATCTTTTATTTGACTATCAGAAACCCTAGATCAAACTGAGGATCAGGCTTGTCGACAGATGGAATTTGCGTAAGGAGCATGCGTTAAGATCAATCGGAGAAGGAGAGAAACATCCGTCAAGGTTCAACACTACGGATTAGCTATACAAGTGATCGGATATTCATGAACTCTTAAAAAACCTCCTAAGTAAATTTCATGCACAGAAGATTTAAAGGTTCTATATATTTCCCTCTCATATGTGTTCCATACATGCAAGCTAGATTGTAGGATAGCCATGAAAAGAGGTGGAATACAACTAGCATTGACCATATACGTTTTTTCTCTATATTTGGTGTTAGAACTCTATAGAACCCATATAAATTTCTGGAGTGGATACAAAATATCTTATTTGAGAAAATCTAGTAGAATCCTCGATTCCACGACTCGGTACTACAACTCGATTTTGTCTAAGGAAAATCGATCTGACTCCGAATCCCGACTCTGACTACCTTGATAGTTCCTTATATTAAGAATGAAATTGTTGCTATTGCACCCACACATGATAGACCTATTATATTTTTGAATTCTCCCAACTACACTATATCGGAGAAGTATACACTTATTAAGGATTACATTGATGGGTTGCCTTTTACCGTTGCACATGATAATTTTGATGAATGTCATATGCATGTGCTTGCTGCTCCCAGTTGCAATTATTATGAGAGAGGAACTGTATCTCCACCTCTCTATGTTTCCAACGTGATAAAATTGCAAGAAACTTCTTATGCCATGTATTGGGCTTTACTTGATGTGCATGAATTGTTCTTGTATGACATGCCAATGCATAGGAAGAGAGTTAGACTTCGTCATTGCATGATATATGTTACTTTGTGCTCACTACTAAAGGCCAAATCATTGTTGGCTTTGATATACCTTGGGATCCGGTGGATTCATTACTTGAGCACTTTATGCCTAGCTTAATGGCTTTAAAGAAAGCAGTGCCAGGGAGCCAACTTGTCATAGATTTGTCACGGCGGATGTCTTTAGTGTCAGGACTTAGTCCTGAGGCTAACGCATCTATGTGATAGCTTGAGAGAGGTTGAGTGGGATAAGAGACGCGAGGATTTTTACCCAGGTTCGGCCCCTCACGGTAGAGGTAAAAGCCTACATCCTACTTCATTGACATTGATGATGATGATCACGATTATAGGGGTGCTCTATTTCGAGATCTCTTGACTTGTCTGTCTATCTAGACTTGTCCAACTTGTCCCTCTTGGGGTGCCCTGTCCCTCCTTATATAAGTTGGAGGGGCGGGTTACATGTGGAGTCCTAGTAGGATTAGGACTAATCTATCTTCTATTACAAGCCGGAAACAAGTCCAGGTCTTGCTTCCCTGTAAGGGAAATATTCTTCATGTCTTTCCTCTTAAGGCGACCAACCATAATATGAGCCAGCCTTCTGGGCCTTGGACCTTGTCATCTATTTGACCTTCCATCAGGATCATCAGTGAGTCGCCAGCCCGGTGAATTGCCAGACTAGTGAGTCACCAGACCGGTGAGTCGCTAGTCTTCAGGTGGGTTACCGATGAACCGCCAAGTCCCAGCCGGGTCATACCGCGGGTTATAACCCCGACATTAGCCCCTAGTTTAATTTGGATTAATACATGTTAAACTAATCCTACAAAATAAACACAAGAACAAATTTGACAAGTTGTGCTCTGGGTTAAAAATTTCTGAGCCGGCACCTGATCGTCCCTAAGTCCTTGTCATTTCCTCCTTCTGGAAAGCCCGGGTCAATAGACCAGCTTCATAGTCAATGTGCTTGTAGAAGAAATATTGTAAAAAAGAATCCATTTGAGTCGGCCTTCCATGCTCCTACTTGACAAAAATATAGGTCTTGAAATACTCAACTAATATCCTGGCGGCTTGAAAATGTAGAACTTGCCGAGTTATGATTTCCAAAATCGCCGGGTTATAAAAATTGATGATTCTAGGTCATTACTATTATAGACGCTGGGTCATGATTGTTGCCAACGCTGGGTCACACAATTGATCTTCCTGGTTTGCTCAAACTGAGAATTTGAAGACATTCCTCCTTTATATGCATATCATCTATAGCCCCCAAGTCTTAAGAAGAAAACATACTGATATCTTAGGACTTGCTTTAAAATAAGTGCTGCAACTTGGAGAAATCCGATTTGTTCATGTAAGCCGCCAATCATAAACTGCACATTTTGAACTTCCCATGTGTTGCCCCCAAGTGTTAGGTCATTATGAAATAATGAGTAGGGACTTTGTAGATATGATCATCTAGACTTGAGCAGCAACGTGTAGCCCCCAAGGTCTGGCTCAGTAAGATAATACTGAGCTAGGACTTTATAGATACTTCATTGAAAATAACATCATATGATGTAGCCCCCGCTGTGGGGCTCGAACCCACGATGATAAGGTTAAGAGCCTTGTGCTCTACCAACTGAGCAGTGGACCCTTCAATATAATGGATTAAGGCTTGTGTACTATGAATTTTTGACAGGAGCAATTAGTAGCCCCCAACGGCCAGCTCATTACGATGTGATGAGTCGGGTCTTCAACAAGGAGAGTAAAAATGACATAGCATTAGCCCCCAAGTGTCATGGTGCATGCTTGCAGCGACATGGGACATCCATATTTGATATAATCATGATTTGAATAATGTAGCCCCCAAGTGTCGGGTCGTGAGCCTGCAGCGACTCGGGACTATTCCTTCCATTGTAAATAAAATCATACCCATTGTCTAGATAATATTGCTTAAACTCTTGCATATCAATATTGAATCGTGCTCTCTACCGTGATCCGGTATTCTTGGATAACGAAATAATAGCCATTACGTTAAAGCAGCTTTGAAAACCTCAATCATAATACTGGTTATTGATAACCATAAAAAATCCAGCCATGTTGGCTATTAAAGATTTGAATAATGTAATCCAATATGAAAACCTCAATCATTCAATGCCACAATGAAAATCCAGCCAGGTTTGTCTATTAAAAGATATGAATAATATCAGTTGACTAGTAAATCCAGAGATTAAATACCCGGTGGCTCTTGGCCGATGGCGACTTAACACGCATCCATTGTAAGATGGGATTTTGATAACCCAGCGGCTTATAGCCTTTGTAAAAATCAAGATGGGCTTATTACCTCTTTTGAAACACCAATTGTAATCTTTGATGATGGGCTTAATCATTTATGTAAGTCATAGCTCTGCATGTCCTGTGCAAAGTATAAACAACATATGCCCTGGCGACTTAACATCAAAAGCCATGCTGGGTAACAACCCAAACACAATATAGTCTTATGCAATCATGGAAAAGACTAGAATTAAGGCCATTCAAGCCCAAACATACTGGCGACTTAAAGTCAAAAGCCAGGGCGGGTTATCAAACCTTCCATGTTTATATAACTACGAAAACATACCTGTAGAATTGGCACATACTGCCAACTTATATCGCCATATCCAATGAGGGTAACAATCCAATGATTTATAAGCCCATGATTCCAATGGCGCAATCAAAAATATATTGACGACTTAACGTACAAAGCCAGGGCGGGTTATTAAACCTCGCATATTCATCCAACAATTTAAAAACATACCTGGATAATTGGCTCAAGTTGCCGGCTTACATCACCACATCCAGTGAGGGTGACAACCCAAGTATTCATAAGCACATAATCCCAATTGCGCAATCCAAAGTATACTGGCGACTTAAAGTCCATAGCCAGGGCGGTTTACCAAACCCAAAATATTCATACCATTATTGAAAGACATACCTGTAGACTAATACCATGGTAATGCCTTGACAATTATAATCTGGGGCCAGTATCAACCCGGAGTCATGAAATATTATCATTTTGATTGCTCAAGGCAAAATATCCTAGCGACTTAATGTCTGCTATTAGGGTGGGTTTATCAAACCCAAAGATGCTCAATGATGAGTCATATAATCAAGGCTACATGGCTTGTGAAATCAGTTCATACTGCTGGCTTACAATGCCATATGCAGCAAGGGTAATAGCCCAAAGACTTGGAGCACAGAACTCCAAGTGCATAATCAAAGTATACTGACGACTTATCGTCCAAAGCCAGGACGGGTTATCAAAACTCCGGATATACTCACATATGATTCATAAGGATTAAGGCTACATGGACTGAATCGTTTTAAACCATATGTAAATATGGTACAAAAAATATGAACCCAAACAATGTTGAAATAAAATAACAAACCAGAAAATCAAGGCTTTCATAGGCCGCCAAGCCTTAACATCAAGTGTTGTTCAAGGGCCGCATAGCCACTGAGTTAATCCTTAATTCAGACCTGTAAGTCGGGCCTGACATGACCAATCGTTGTTTTAACTTTTACAAGTTCAGGGTCTTTATAATATTAACTGTCAAGAGTACAGCGAGTCATCCCAGGATTACCTGGTTGGAGTGGAAAGCATACAAAGGCAGGATACCCCGGCTTTTTGGTGAATACACCTAGCGTCCAAGCCTATTGCAAGGGACAACAAAGCTTTGTTCATTAACAGGAAGCCCCCAAGTAATATATAACAAATCATCAAGGCAGGTTACCTATGTTTGAACTGTATATTGTGACGAGTTCTCTTTGGTAACCTTGAACTTAGGAAGAAAACCCCAAGTTGTCTGTAATGAGGCGTATAAGACGGATCAAAGGGTAGTCAAAGCTATGCTCAATGAGCAGGAAGCCCCCATGTAATCTATAACAAGGCGTGCAAGCCGGATCAAGAGGGTAGTCACAGCTATGCTCAGTGAGCAGGAAACCCCCAAGTGATCTGCTATAAGATAAGCAATAAGGCAGGATACCCATGTTTGAACCGCTTATCATGGCAGCAAGTTCTCTTTGGCAACCTTTAATTTTTCTGAGAACTCAAACTTTGCGAGAGATAAATTCTTCTTGAGCCGGGATTTTAAATCGGATATTGAGAGCTTCAGAGTTTTGTGGGAGATAGATTTCCCTTGAGCAGGATTTTGAACAAGAATCCATTTTTTAAGTCGGAAATTTTCTGACGGCCTTTAAATTTTCACTAATAGGGTAGTAGCCTCCGGGGCCGGGTTATTTCTCCCTCCCAAGACCCCGAGTTCTTGAATTCACTGAAATCGGCCAATTCTGCAGAGTCATGTCATGTCATTGTAGCCCCCGAGTCTTAAGATGACTCGAGGAGTTGTCTTGAGATTCTCCATACTTGACTGTGATATAAACCGGCAGTATGAACAATGAAACGCTGTAATATGTTGAAACTCGGTGGGTTATAAATGATCCTGTATGAGTTGATGTAGATCCGACCGCGAGAGACGGGCGATAAAGACAACCGCGGCATCAGAGGCGGCACAGATAGATCAGTTAGCCGCGGCATTGTAAGCTAGTGCGGACGAGCGAATTAACCTCATCGATGCACGGTCGGGCGAGTCAATGGCAGGTGTGGTAATTCGTGCGGATGACGAGTTGATATAGATCGAGCTGCCTGGGCGGCGGCTTGCGTACACCCGTTCAATAGCAAGCGGGCACGGATGCCGGTGCATGATGATGCCAATGCATACTCCATAGGCACAGCATGGCACCACCTTTGCAATGAATCATTGTCCTGCACATACAGACCAAAGCGATTGTTCTTGGACAAAAAACAATATGTGCTAATAAAGTGAACTTAGATGGATATCACCTGATTTGTCTTGATGATAGACGTAGTCAAACATTCCGTTCATAGATCACCTCCGGTAATTTCAACAGCGAGTTAACCACTCGCCCAAGGCCATGGCGGAGGCGGCGCGCCACAACATTGAAAATGGCTCAAGGCAAGATTGTGGATGATGAAGTAGAGGTGGCTCGCAATGGACACGCGGCGACTTGGAACAACGCCGGTCGGGGGTGGCTCAGCGCAATGTCATAGCGCTCACAGCAAAGGCAGTGTCTTGATACGTAGCCGTAGTGGAACATGAAAACGGGCCGCTCAAACGGATCCTCAGGGTCATTAAACACTTGGCCACCTTCCCCTTATTTATCTTAATTTGGTGATGTGAGCTAATAGTGGCTCTTGACCTCTTCGTGAGAAGCAGCACTTGAAGACGAAGTAGTAGTTGGCCCCCTTTTATAGCTCCAGATAACATGTACGTAGTGCACATGCATGCCAGTACTTTTTTTCTTGCTCTTCACGTGGAGCACCTTGTTGTTCTTGAAACCCCCCTTTCCAACCTACAACAACTTGTTACAGCATCGGGACGGAGCAGACCAACAGGTCCTGAGGTAGCACCCGGCTTCGAGAGTAGTTGGACCGGCTGCAGGCCGCTCACGGCCTCACGGCCGAACAACAGGCGACGGCTTGAGCCATGGGGGCTCGCAGTGAAGCAGTGAAGGCGGCGCTGGCCACAGGACAGGCGCGACATTTAGGCGGCTCAGCGGCCGACCACGGAGGTGATGACGGCTCGCTCAGAGGCGAGTCACCAGCGAGGCCACGATGTAGAGCAGTTTGCAGGGCAACGGTGGTGGGTCGGCGGCCGAGGCAAACTGGGCGGCTCGGGGCGTAGTTGCGGCTATGACTTAAGCAAGGCGCCGGGGTCGGAAAAGCAGAGGCCGCTTCAGGCCATGAATGTGGCGGCTTGCGACAGCAGGCCACAACAGCATCTCAGAAGGAGGCCGCGGCAGAGGACGGCTCAGATCGGCGGCGGTGACTTGGAGCAACACTCCAGGAGGCGGCTCAGTTCAGCTGAGGCTTGAGGTGCCCATGCGGGCCGTAGCGGAGCCGGGGTTGGAGGTAGGAAGCCCGGAACGAGTCTACGGCCATGACCACGAACAGCGGCAGAGACAGGGCCTTGAGGCAAGACCAGCTTAAGGTGGGGCAACTCGGGGAAGACGGCGAGGCGAGGCCTGGTAGCGGCTCGACCAGGGAGGCCCAAGGCCGTTAGCGAGGCGACTTAGTGACGGCGCGAGGCCGCGATGGTGGCGGCGGCTCGACGCACTAGTCAACCCATGGTGGCGATGCTGCTGGGGCAGCTCGAGGCGATCACGAGACCGCGGCGCTCAGAGGCGACGAAAGACGAATCCGGGCCCGTCCCACGCGTGAATCCTTCTCCGGGTCATTGTCATTTTGACCAATCTAATCTTCTTTTTCTCTTTTCTTTTTTGTGCTTCTCACACAATTGTAGCCAGCCAATCTAGTAATTTCCTTTGTTCTTTCCCCCCGATCTACTAGTACTCAAGTGTACTATCCTTCGTTAGTGCTTGGGGATTCTCTGGATTTGACTCGGTCTTTCAGGCGAGAAAAAATAGTAGCATGTTGTGATAGTTGCTTCCCTTGGTACCTGAAACATGGGACTGAGTACCGGAGAAACTCGATTGACGCGTCCATAAAAATACTGATTTAGTTGGTCTCAGCAGAGATTTGTTCAGATCGCGCGACACATGGCACGACCTAAAGCTTCTGAATTCACGTCAAACTCGTGACTTGCGGCGGCGCACTAGCCAAAGATTGACTCTTTTGTCAGTTTTGATGAACCATCGAGGTGTCTGTTGCAGAGAAGCGATGAATCTGCCGGCTCTTCTTTGTTCAACGAAATGCGAGCTTCTCAATCCCTGAAGAGCTCCCTTCAAGAACTCAACACCACCGTGTGCTGCCCCACGATGGGCACCAACTATCGTAGATTTGTCAAGGCAGATGTCCTTAGTGTCAGGACTTAGTCGTGAGGCCAACGCATCTATGTGATAGCTTGAGGGAGGTTGAGTGGGACGAGAGACGCGGTGATTTTTACCCAGGTTCGGCCCCTCACGGTAGAGGTAAAAGCCTACATCCTGCTTCATTGATATTGATGATGATGATCACGATTACACGGGTGCTCTATTTCGAGAGCTCTTGACTTGTCTGTCTATCTAGACTTGTCCAACTTGTCCCTCTTGGGGTGCCCTGTCCCTCCTTATATAAGTTGGAGGGGCGGGTTACATGTGGAGTCCTAGTAGGATTAGGACTAATCTATCTTCTATTACAAGCCAGATACAAGTCCGGTTCTTGCTTCCTTGTAAGGGAAATATTCTACATGTCTTTCCTCTTAAGCTAGCCCACCATAATATGAGCCGGCCTTCTGGGCCTTGTACCTTGTCATCTATTTGACACGCAATCAGGGTCATCAAAGAGTCGCTAGCCCGGTGAATCGCCAGACTAGTGAGTCACCAGACCGGTGACTCGCTAGTCTTCAGGCGGGTTACCCATGAACCGCCAAGTCCCGGTCGGGTCATATATCCGGCCGGATCATACCGCGGGGTATATCCCTGACACAACCCGAAAGGTTGAGAGAGTGATTTATTTCTGTTGAGTGCTTTTATAAAGTTTAAAAACAAAAAAATATAGAGGGGAACTTAAAACGTCACAAAAAGAAAAGTGAAAGTGTGAAAGAGAAACACCGTTAAAGTGGCAGACATCCTTGAACTTTGTGAATCTCTATTATAGAAACTTTTCAACAAAAATAATTATCCCCCTGTACAAATCCATTGTATTATAAAAATAGTGTGCCAAGATTTGCCTTTAGGATGATTAGATTGCTTGTTGATATGTGCGGAGTAAAAACAGAAACTTTGGCTGTAACGCGTGAATTTTCATTTTTACTGGAACGTCAAAAGGTTCTAAAATGTTTTGCACATTATTTATATACAAATTATTTATGTTGTCCTAATGTTTCAGAATTTTTGGAGTTACAAAAGTACGGTTTAAGACAGATTCTGCTTTTGATGAATTGTTTTGCTTGTTTTGATGAAACTATCGATTCTATCGGTGGTATAAGACATGGAAAAGTTATAATACATTAGCTAAAATGCAAAAATAGAAGTATGAATTGGTTTGCAACAATACTTAAAGTAGTGATTTGCATTATTCTACTAACGGATCTCACGAGGTTTCTATTGAGTTTTGTGTGGAAGAAGTGATCAAAGATCAAGGAGGTCTCGATATGAGGAGAAGGAGGAGAGGCAAGATATCGAGCTTGGGGATTCCCAAGGCACCCCAAGTAAATATCCAAGGAGACTCAAGCGTCTAAGATTGGGGATGCCCCAGAAGGCATCCCATCTTTCTTCAGCAAGTGTCGGTATGTTTTTGTTTTCATTTCGTTCATGTGATATGTGCAAATCTTGGAGCGTCTTTTGTGCTCAGTTTTCACTTTTCTCTTATGCACCATGCTGGTATGAGATAGTCCATGGTTGATTTATAGAATGCTCATTGCACTTCGAATAAATCTTTTGAGTATGGCTTTATAGAATGCTTCATGTGCTTCACTTATATCATTTGAAGTTTGGATTACCTGTTTCTCTTCACATAGAAAACCGTTATTTGTAGAATGCTCTTTTGCTTCACTTATATTTGTTAGAGAATGGTCTTTTTAGAAAGAATTAAAATCTCATGCTTCACCTATATCTTTTTAGAGAGTCAACATGAATTGGTCATTTGCATGGTTAGTCATAAAATTCTACATAAAACTTGTGGATCGCTGAATATGATATGTTTGATTCCTTGCAATAGTTTTGCGATATAGAGATGGAATATGTGGGAGGTACTAGTAAATGGTTGTGGTTAGTAAGAATATCGGTGTTAAGGTTTGTGATTCCCGAAGCATGCACGTATAGTCTCTCGTTATGCTATGATGTTGGAGCATGATTTATTATTGATTGTCTTCCTTATGAGTGGCGATCGGGGACGAGCTATGGTATTTTCCTACCAATCTATCCCCTAGGGCCATGCGTAGTAGTACTTTGCTTCGAGGGCTAATAAACTTTTCCAATAAGTATATGATTTCTTTATGAGTAATGTGACTCCATGGATCATATGCACTCTTACCTTTCCGCAATTTGCTAGACTCTACGGTACTGTGCATTGCCCTTTCTCACCTCGAGATGTGACTTCGCAGGTGCATCCAAACCCCGTGATATGATATGCTCTATCACACATAAGCCTTATTATATCTTCCTCAACACAGCCACCATACCTACCTATTATGGCATTTCCATAGCCATTCCGAGATATATTGCCATGCAATTTCCACCGCTTCCATTTGACGACTTGAGCATTCATTGTCATATTGCATTGCATGATCGTAAGATAGCTAGCATGATATTTCCATGGCTTGTCCGGTTTTTGATATCGTGTTATGCTAGATCATTGCACAATCCTGGTACACTTCAAGAGGCATTCATATAGAGTCATATTTTGTTATAGGTATCAAGTTATAATTTTTATTTCTTCTGAGTTATAAGTAAATAGAAGTGTGGTGATCATAATTATTCATTATTAGAGCATGTCCAGGTGAGGAAAGGATGATGGAGACTATGATTCCCCCACAAGTCCGGATATGATTCCGGACAATGAGAGTGAAAAAAAGAAAAAAAGAAAAAGAAAAAAAGAAAAGAAAAAAAGAAATAGAAAATGAAAAAAAAAGAGAGAAGGGGCATGGTTACTATCCTTTACCACACTTGTGCTTCAAAGTAGCACCATGTTTTTCATATAGAGATTCTCCTATTTAGTCACTTTAATATAAGAGTGGGAATTTTTCATTATAGAACTGGGCTTGTATATTCCGATGAAGGGCTTACTCAAATGCCCGAGGTCTTCATGAGCAAGCAAGTTGGATGCACACCCACTTGGTTTTCATGTTGAACTTTCATACACTTATAGCTCTTAGTGCATCCGTTAAATGGCAATCCCTACTCCTTGCATTGATATCAATTGATGTGCATCTCCATAGCCCGTTGGTTAGCCGCGTTGATGCGAGACTTTCTTACATTTTTGTCTTATTTATATTTACACCTATCATCATACTCTATTCCACCTATAGTGCTATATCCATGGCTCGCACTCATGTATTGCACGAGGGTTGAAAAAGCTGAAGCTCGTTAATAAGTATGAACCAATTGCTCGGCTTGTCATCGGGGTTGTGCATGATAAATACTTTGTGTTAAGAAGACAGAGCATGACAAGACTGTATGATTTTGTAGGGATATCTTTCTTTATCGTTGATATTTTGAAAGACATAATTGTTTGTTGGGATGCCTGAGTATTGATGTCTTTATGTCAAATTATAGACTATTTCTTTGAATCACTCGTGTCTTAATATTCATGCCATGATTAGACATATGATCAAGTTTACTAGGTAGCGTTCCACATCAAAAATTATCTTTTTTGTCATTTACCCACTCGAGGACGAGCAGGAATTAAGCTTGGGGATGCTGATACGTCTCCATCGTATCTATGATTTTTTATTGTTTCATGCCAATATTATACAACTTTCACATATTTTTGGTAACTTTTTATATGATTTATTGGGCTAACTTATTGATCCAGTGCCCACTGTCAGTTCCTGTTTGTTGCATGTTTCTTGTTTCACAGAAAATCCATATCAAATGAAGTCCAAACGGGATAAATTTTTGTTTTGGAGAATTATTTTGGAATATATTTGATTTTTGGTACTTGGTATCAACACAAACAGGGCCCATTGTGACCACAGCCCACCAGGGCACGCTGGGCACCCCCTGCCGCCCAGGTGTCTTATGCCCTTCTCGAAAGTCGGTTGGGCCCTTCTTATGGTGCAAGAAAGATAATCTGTGGAAAAAATCGTGTAAAAATTTCAGCGCGATCGGAGTTACAGATCTCAAGGAATTTTAGAAATTGTGAAGGGCCAGATCTCGGGAACGCGAAACAGAAGAGAATAGAGTGGGAGATCCAATCTCGGTGGGGCTCCCACCCTCCACCGCCATGGAGTCCATGGATCAGAGGGGGAACTCTCCTCCCATCTAGGGGAGGCCAAGGAAGAAGAAGAAGGAGGAGGAGGGGGAGGAGGGGGCTCTCTCCTCCTCTCTCTCGGTGGCGTCGGAGTGCTGTCGAGGCAAGTATCGTGCCGGCGATCTACATCAACAATCTTTCTACCGTCAACACCGACTTTCTCCCCCTCTATGCAGCGGTCTAGCACCCCTTCTCCCCGCTGTAATCTCTACTTAAACATGGTGCTCAACTCCATATATTATTTCCCAACGATATTTGGCTATGCTATGATGTTTGAGTAGATCCGTTTTGTCATGTGGGTTAATCTTGATCTTGGTTGGTATGATCGTATTCTTTATTTATGGTGCTATCCTACGGTGCCCTCCGTCTCACGCAAATGTGAGGGATCCTTGCTGTAGGGTGTTGCAATACATTCATGATTAACTTATGGTGGGTTGCGACAGTGATAGAAACTTAAACCCTAGTAGGTGAGTTGTTGCGTATGGGATAAAGAAGAGTTGGTACTTGAAGCTATGGTTGGGTTTCTTGACCTTAATGATCTTTAGTAGTTGCGAATGCTTTCTAGAGTTCCAATCATAAGTGCATATGAAAATCCCACGCTCCTCGGACCTGGCCACCCCCCATTGCTTGATGCTACGCCTCCCTGGGCAGGGTGTAGTCAATTCCGCCTGCCAAAAACCCTAATCGGGTGAGCCGACGTCTTCCTCGAGCTCACCACCCCCGCCTTCATCGCCCCCGCTCTCATCGCCTTCGCCTCGGTGCAAGAAACCTCTTTGTCCATCACCGGCGATCTCCCCCAGGCGGATACCCAACCTACGGCATCTCGAGCTATGGCGAACTTCCCGGTGCGCCCGTTTGCCTTTGCTCTGGATGGATCGACCTTCGATCGTGGCCCTGCTCATCGAGTCCAGCACCATGTCATGCTGGTGGATGATCCGCCCCTCAACCATGACAGGTACGCTATTGTTTCAGTTAATCCTCCAGTCCCCGACCATCAAAAGGAGTTTTAGCTAGCTGAGGTCTATCACATTATCACTGGGGATTTAGAGTATGATTTGGTGGATGATTTTATTTACCCGCTGGGCATTGGATGTGTGGTTTTTGGGGATATGGAGAGTAGGGATGCTGCCATTAGAGAGGGGCCTCATGCTCTGACTGAGGAATACACTTTCTCCTTAGTCCCTCATGACGAAAGTATCAATATGCGCATGCCTGCTTTTGAATATGAGGTTTGGGTCATGTTTCTTGCTTTCCCAATGGACTATCAGACTGAACACTATATTCATAAGGTTGTCTCTAACTTTGGAAAACTTCTTATCTGGCCACGCCCAGGCAACAACAAAGCTAGAATTCTGGTTAAGTGTCATATTAAGGATGTTGCTGAGGTGCCGCACAGTCTTTTGGTTACCAAGGTTGGTTTGCTACCAGTTCTTGCTCGTTCTTGGTCTGTCCCTGTGTATGTCCTGAATGGCAGAAATACCATTCCCAACTTAGTTGGCAATGAGGATGTTCCTCCCCTTCTGAATGCCTCACCCCACCATATGAGCTTCCATACTACACACTCATGCAGCAGGCAAGAATTGATGAGATGATTGCACAAGCTGCTCTGAATGAAGAGGCATGGAACGCTCCGGAACCTGCTCAGGAACACATTCAGGAAAATGGTTGGCGCATGTGGCCTCTGGTTCCTCCGCCATACACAGGATTCAGTTTCAGAACATTCTTCTAGTATGACCGGCCGTCCCTGATGGATGGTGTGGACCCGGAGGACAATGTCCAGGACAATTTGTCTGATATTTGGTCTTCTGATACAGAGTTTCAGGCGGTGGAAGCGCTGGCTGATGGTTTTGTGCTTGGGAATCCTCCTGCAAGACTGGTGTTCATCAGAGCAGGAGGGGATTCAGTTAACCTCTTTGTGGCTGTTGATCATGAGTTGTTGCTTTGGATGGGGAGGATGCTTAAACGCATATATACGCCGGCCCTCACCTTTCAGCAATCCGCGGTTGTTATGTTACCTCTCAACCCGTTCAAGTTCCTCCAGAACCAACTGAATGCTGCGGCTACAGCCTGGCTTGAAGGCATGGTCCCAGAGTTTGATGTTCTGTCAGCGGTTTTCAGTTCAACCTTTCATTGTGTGCTGCCATCATCCCCTCGTCTGTGCTGCAGGAGTTTGTTGAGCCCAGGTCTGAATTGATCAATGCTGATTGGGAGATGGCTACTTGCTCTCCTGGTCTCAAGGCGATCCCACAACTTGTCTCTGAAGATGCAGAGTTTCAGTCAGTGCCACTGTCAGATCAAGGTACTGCTCTTCAGGTGATTGCTTCTTCATCTCTTTATAATGCTCCTCAACCCCGGAATGTTCTACTGCCACTTGACACCACCACTGTCAGAAGAAGCACTAGATCTAACAAAAATGATGGCTTCAAGATCAGTCATGTTACTGACACCAAGCGCTCCAAGTCACGGGTGAAACCACGCGAGACTTCTTTTGTCACAGCTGTTTCTTCGATTGCTGCCTTCGTGCAGGTTATGACCGATGCTTGTCCCGTCCTACGTTGATTGAGGATCTTCAACAGATGGGTAGCCGTTGCGAGATTGCACAGGATGTTCTCTCTCCCGAGAAGTTGATGGATGATCAGTGCTCGTCCACTGGAGCCGGCGACTGAACTCTCTCTCGCTCATGAATAAATTATGGAATGTGTTGTCATGGAATATCAGAGGCATCAACTCTGATGCTAAACTTTTGTCTCTTAGGAATGCTATTGATACTAGTGGTTGTTTTGTGCTATGTATCCAGGAAACTAAGCGTGAATCTTTTGGTTTAGCGTTTATTAAAACTTTCTGCCCCAAGCGTTTCGATAAATTTGTGTTTTCACCGTCAGTGGGTGCCTCGGGTGGTCTTATCATAATATGGAATAGTTCTGTGTTTGTGGGCACGCCTTGGTATGTTGACTCGTTTGCTGTGGGTGTCTCTTTTGTTGCTACTCAGTCCAGTGAAACTTGGAAATTGATCAATGTCTATGATCCATGCTCTGGTCAGCGTTGGGTGGATTTTACTAACTGGTTATTTGACCTGAATATACCTAATGATGAAAATTGGTTGATCCTAGGAGATTTTAACTTCATTCGCTCCATGAATCATAGAAGCAAGCCTGGGGGTGACGCTGCGGACATGTTATTGTTTAATGAAATCATTCGAGCGCAGTCCCTGATGGAGCTACCTATGAAGGGCAAAACATATACCTGGAGCAACATGCAGGATGAGCCCTTGCTTGAACAGCTCGATTGGTTCTTTGCTTCCTCTTGTTGGACCACCTCCTTCCCAAACACGATGGTTCTGCCATTGGGTAAACCGATGTCTGATCATATCCCATGTGTGGTTGCAATTGAATCTAATATCCCTAGGTCCAAGCTTTTCCGCTTTGAAAATTTTTGGGTTAACCACGAAGGGTTTACATATGTGGTTGCTGCCTCCTGGTCCAAGGCATGCCTTGCCCCGAACTCTGCTGCCCACATTTGTAAAAAACTTAAAACACTGAGATATGATCTCAAGAGATGGAGCAGAGGTATCTCAAAGCTGAAAATTATGATCCAGAACAGTAATGAAACTTTAGTTATGATGGATAATCTCGAGGACAAAAGACCTCTATTTATCCAGGAGTCAAACTTTAGGAGGATTTTGAAAATTCACTTGCAGACACTGGTCAAGTATCAGAACGAGTACTGGAGGCAAAGATGTACGATCAGGTATTTCAGATTTGCTGATGAAAACACCAAGCTCTTTCAATCTTTGGCCACTGAGAGATATAGACACAATTCTATTGCCGTGCTTCGAGATGATGATGTGGAAATCCATGACCATGTTGGCAAGGAGGGGGTGTTGTACAAAACCTATAAAGAACGTTTGGGTGCTTCTAACCCACCAACATGCGCTTTGATCTTTCTAGAATCATTCGCCGGATCGATGGGCTGGATCAATTGTCGGCACCCTTTTCCAATGAAGAGATCGATGCTGTAATTAAGGAAATGCCAAGTGACAAGGCTCCTGCCCTGACGGGTTTAATGGATGTTTTCTTAAAAACTGCTGGCAGATCATCAAGTCGGATTTCTATGAGATGTGCCATGATTTTCATGCTGGAGGGCTGGATATCACCAGCATTAGTGAGGGATACATCACCTTGATCCCTAAGATCTCTTCTCGAGAAACTGCGAATGATTATAGACCAATCACTTTACTAAATTGTTGTCTGAAAATTGTCACAAAGATCCTGGCTAACCGGCTGTACAAAGTCATCCTTAAAATCATCCACAAAAACTAGTACGGTTTCATTAAGCGGAGGACAATCCAAGATTGCCTGGCGTGGTCATGTGAATATATCCATCAATGCCATACCTCAGCGCGGGAGATAATCCTCCTCAAGCTTGACTTTGCTAAGGCATTTGACACGATTGAGCACGCCCCCAAGTTGGAGATCATGAAGCACATGGGTTTTGATGACAAATGGCTCGGATGGATGAAAACGATCTTTGGCTCAGGGGTTTCTTCTGTACTCCTTAATGGAGTTCCAGGATGGAAATTCCAATGCAAATGTGGTGTGCGGCAGGGTGACCCTCTCTTGCCGCTAATTTTCGTCCTTGCGGATGACCTCCTCCAAGCAGCAATTAATGATGCTTTTGCTTGAGGACTTGTTGTGCTTCCTCTCCCTCATGACAGTGTGGGTGACTTCCCAGTTGTTCAATATGCTGACGACATGATTTTTGTGATGCAGGCATGTCCCTAACAAGCTGCCCGTATGAAATCTATCTTGGAGGACTACGCTGCTTTGGTTGGGCTGAAAATCAATTTCCATAAATCAACTCTTATACCCATTAACATTGATCACCGGCGTGCTTGTGAGTTAGTAGGGGCGTTTGGCTATTCTGTTGGTTCCCTACCGTTCACTTACCTCGGTCTCCCAACGGGGACGTCGAGGCCAAGCATTCTTGATCTCATGCCGCTAGTGCATGTAGTTGAGAGGAAAACATCCACTGCGTTGTCTCTGATGTCATCTGAGGCTAAACTGACTTTGGTCAATTTTGCTGTGACGTCGATGTTGATCTATGCAATGTGCACAATGAAATTGCAACCAAAGGTGATCGAACATCTGGACAAACTACGTAGATATTGCCTTTGGGCAAAAAATTCTGACGATGGAGTCAAGAACAATTCCCTCGCGGCCTGGGAACTTGCCTGCCGCCCAAAACGATGCGGAGGCCTTGGTGTCATTAATATCATAACCCAGAATGTTGCCCTTCTCCTGAAGCATCTGTTCAAATTCTATAATCATGATGATGTCCCCTGAATGGAGTTGGTTTGGGATGCTTACTATAGGAACAAAATACCGCATGCAGCTGATGCAGTGGGCTCTTTTTGGTGGAAAGACGTGATGCAACTTAGTGGGGTTTTTCGAGGGATCACCAAAATCATCCCGGGGGATGGTTCTAGCTCTTTGCTTTGGAAAGATGTCTGTTTGGATAGTGGTAATGACTCTCCACCCATGGACGTGTACCCGCGGGCTTTCTCCTTCTGCTTGAATGAGGATGATTCCATTGCTAAGGTTCTTACTCCAACTGACCCAACCATGATCTTCAACTTACCTCTTTTGATCCAGGCCAGAGAGGAGATCAGAGAGATCCAGCAGGGGTCGATGCAAGTTTGTGTGGCCAATGACCGTTGTGACATTTGGGAATGCAGGCTCGGGCGCTTCTCATCCAAGAAATACTATAACCACTGATACAAGCAGCTTGTGGCAGATGAGGCGTTCGGTTGGCTTTGGAAGGCCAAGAGCCCGATCAAGTTCAAAATGTTTGGGTGGCTGCTCCATGTTGATCGTCTGAATACCAGAAACATGCTCAAGCGTAGACACTTTGTCGTCCCGGGGGGCAACTACACATGCATGTTCTGCCAAAACCCTCCCGAGGAAACTATTGAACATTTATTATTTACGTGTCCCTTTAGTCAACAGTGCTGGATTAGAGTTGGATTGGCCTGGCCGGTGGGAGTCAACAGATTAGCTTTGCTGCATGGGGGTAGGGATAACTGGAGGCAGCTCCTATTCATGGATATCTTCCTGTTGGCTGCTTGAAGTTTATGGATGGAGAGAAACAACCAACACTTTAGAGGGATTCAACATTCTTTCGGGGCATGGCTGGCTAGATTCAAGCATCTCTTGGAGTTGCTGACCCATAATTGCAGAGAGGAGCTTCATCCTTTCCTGTCTAGTTACACTGTAAATTTGGGACACTAGTGTTGTAGCTAGCTTACATGGCCGGGGGGCCCCAAAAACCCATTGTAACACATATGTAACTATTCCTTTGTGAGTAATACAAAAGTCAGTGGGATCCTCTCCCACTGTCGTTCACCTTAAAAAAATAGAGAAAGTATGTTAGCTCATGCCTCTCCCTCATATAAAATTACAAGAATGATTACCGGTACTTGTTATCGATTGCCTAGGGACAAATGACTTTCTTGTTGACAAAAGCTATCTACTTTTATCACCTTGCAATTTACTCGTAGTTTTATTCTCGCAAAGTACTCGTAGTATTTTTCTTCGAAAATAGTTTCATACTTGCTTTAGGTAAAGCAAACATCAACTGTGTGTATAGTTGTATCGGTGGTTGATAGAACTTGAGGGAATATTTGTTCTACCTTTAGCTCCTCATTGGGTTCAACACTCTTATTTATTGAAGAAGGCTACAAACAATCCCCTATACTTGCGGGTTATCACCCGGCGCGGTGGACGAGATGGTTGTATGAGCGGCCTCGGCAAGGTGGACGACGGCGCAGATCAAGCGAGAGGAAGTGATACAAGGATCCTGGTCCGAAGCCATGGATGAGAGAGGTTGATCTCTTGTAATGGACGATGGCGTCGGGGTATCAGCTCCGGCATGGTAGAGGAGGATGGCAGTGGATGAGGTGGTAGACGGAGGAGACTAGGGCAGAGAGGGTGTTTTGGCACCCATGGAGTACGAATGGAGAAATGGAGGGAGAGAGGTAGGGGGAACCATGTCTTCAGGGCGCGCTTGTCTCAAATGCAAGGAAATTTACAAACTTAGCCCCCGTTTAATATTTCCTACATCACAGTAATATTAGTCGATTTGGGATAGGACGGTAATCTCCCATACACCGAATATTTGTCGATGGAGATTTCGGCCGAGGAGAGTTTGTTTTGGCGCCCATGGTAATCTCGCATACACCATTTATGCTGGAGATTTCATTCGTTCTTGAGACACGCCCTCTTGATCGTGTACACGCACACTATCACCTCATTTTATGGTAATACCTCTCGCACTTCGTGTCTCTGTCACACACACACTCTTTCCTCCTCGTCTCTCCCTCTTTCTCTCAGACACACATGGGCTTTTTGCAACAATCTCCCACTTCTCGAATCTTCAAACCTACCACATTCCTCCCTTATCTATTCAAAACAGCCAAAGGAATATAATTTGAGTGAAACATTAGATATTTTTAGTGATATATGTATATCAAAATATTTTTTCTCTATTTCTACTCTTATACTCTTATAAAAAACCGAGTTGGTGATGATGGTGTGCCTGCCATCCTGCAATATAGACCGGCTGATCAATATCTGACGGATAGAAAGCAAACTATGGCAATTTTGCAAAAAGATACCCCCACCCCTCTCCACATTTGCAGATAAGGCATTCCCTCGTTCATCTTTGTCTCCGACAAGATAAAAAACTCGTATAAATGCATCTTGATGTTCTGTGCAACGCATGGGCCTCTTGCTAGTAGTACAAAGAGATGAGGCGCATGCACACAGTTTGTCTCTCACTGTCTCGCACACATGAGAGTTATGTGAGGCATGGTAAAACAATAAACCCATAGGTGCACAATTGTTGCACGCGCGGGTACCGGGTACGTGGTGGATTGCACCTTTGTAGGAATAGTCAGCTTGCATAATAATTTGCTCCATAGGAGATGATGGTCGGGGACCATAGGTGAACGACCTGGAGGCGGTGGCTCGCAATCGCCACTGATCGAGTTGCCATGTTTAAAATATCATTTTTTGGCGGGGTAAGAGTTCCGACTTTCAATGGCGCGTTATACTATTTTTTGGAACGATTGGTATGGAGTAAAAATGGAATTCATCACTACTACTACCTCCGCCCTGGTTTACTTGTCCCCATCGTATTTTGGGTTAAAGTTTGTCCATGAATTTTACATGTAAAATGTTAATGCAAAATGAGATTTTCTTGTCTCTTATCTCTCACTCTTATAAAAAGCAGAGTTGGTGATGATGGTGTGCCTGCCATCCTGCAATACATGCCGTATGATCTATATCTGGCGGATAGGTAGGAAACTATGACAATTTACCCACACTCCTCTCCACATTTGCAGATAAGTCCTTCCATCATTCATCCTTTTCTCCCACAAGATAAACTACTCATACAAATGCATATTGATGTTTCATGCAACACACAAGCATCTTGCTAGTAACCAAATAAAAGGACCGGAGGGAGTGAGTGCTCTCACATGAATGTGACCTCTCACTGGCGCAGGCATTGGACCGGCGCGTCGGCCAAGAGGGCCCCACTCGCTGCACGCCAGGCTGAACATGCCTACTGATCGCATTCAACTAGCTTCAGACTGTCCCGCCTACGTCTATTGAATGCACGCGTGTCTAGGGATGCCGGCAACATGTCCTTTCGTGAGCCGGTCGTTTGGCTCCCCTCGTCCGCCTGCTATTTAAACAAGGCCAGACGCCTGCCAAGAACCGCACCACACCGCCGCTCCCCATATCCTCCTTGCACCATTTTCTCCACACCCTCCATAGAATCTGATGAGCAGGAAGATGAGTTCTCAAGCATAAAAGCCGGTTGGGTGCCCCGACGAGCCAGGCAACTCGCTGCCCCACCTCCCTCCCCGCCCAGGCCGTCAGTACCATGGGTGAGGCTGTAGGCGGGCAAGCGGAGCAGCAAGCCGCCGCTCCAAGCTGGCCCCTGGTGCATCAACTCGATGCTCCAAGCCTGCTCGTGGAGGAGTGGCCAGTTGCTGCATGCCGGCACATGGGGGACCACGGCGTCCAGTGCACCTTGATTGGCCGTGCTATCCGACACAAACGTTGGTGGAACCATGGCATGCTGGCGGAGGTGGCCACCATGTTTGCGGCCACCGCCGACAGCGAGGACTAGTAGACCATGGGAGTCGCCGCCGCTCGGATCCCACGAATGCTATGACCACCGCGTCGCTGGCATAGACACCCGATGTGTTGCCCGATTTGGCTCAAGACATTGTGGACCCCAGCCACATCCGGCATTCGAAATTATGCCTACTTCTAGTTATTCGCGTTTAGTAAAAAAATGTCCAAAATATAATTAATTACGTATGGTCTTAACTTGTTGTGCTCGCACTAATAGTTGGAACTAGAGATTTTCTTTATTTATAACTCTCCTCATATTTTTTGTGGCTTTGAAGTGAATCATGGTTGTGCACATTACCTATGAATGTGCAGATATCTGTCAACATGAGTTTGATGTGGAATTTGAACTTGGAATGTTGGGCTTGCGTGTGAACTATACCATGTCCAATGGTTCGTCTGTTATTGTCCGAAAAGTAATGGCTGTTATTACATGACCCAAATTTTTTTTATTTTGTGCCACATCAGTATATGCACAGACATCACAACAGGCATGCTGACTGGATAAACATTTGAACCTAGCTATTATGACTGAAAAATTGTACTGACAACAGTTTTAGATAGCAAGAGACGCCTAGCCTGCTCTACCTCTGCTAACTTCTTTTTGGCTCCTTCCATGTCTTCTCTGGCTTGGTGAAGAGAGCATTTGATTGCTCTTTTCTTTTCTTTACGAACTCAACTACATTCTCAAGGGTTGTTGCACGCTTTCTTTCAGCCTTTACTAGAGCAACGAGGACACGAACACTTGAAGACTCCACCTTGCTTGTGAGTAATCCATCATCATGTCCGAATTTGCACCTTGTGTCTAATCCAGCATCATTAGGGAAATGGCACCTTGTGTGTAATCCAGCCCCATTTTGGAAACATGATATCGAGGTTGACAATACTTCCCTCCTCGCAGGAACTACTTCCTGACATAAAGAAGTTACTTCTTTTTTAGAAGTATAGTCAGAGCTCCCCAGACCCATTAAGTACAAGCCCGAGAAATAGGACTAGGATAAGTGAATTCAAAAGGAGAAATATAAAAACAAACTACGGTGAGAACACCCACTTCCTACATCAAGCTAAAAAGGAAAGCATTAGTACGATTAAGACTATGATTATTACATATCAAGCAGAGCCAGCTTATAGAAACTGCGACATATACATCGAAGAACACAAGGGTAAGAGAAATAGAAAAACCAGTAGAGGGGTGCACTAAGACAAGGGTTGCTGCAGCAAAACAACTGGCAACCAGATGATCTCCAGGGCGTATGTAGGTGCGTTTGACTGACTAGCTTCAACACCAAATTACAAAATATCCATCCTAAGGCGTGGTGGGTCTACTAAGATAACTGAGATCCTACAAATGATTGAGAGCCTAATCAAGTGTACGGGAAATTGTTTGTCTCGCCTATTATTATTTAATAATCTACCATACTCCTGGATTGCATGTCAAGAACCCTAGCCAAGCACACAACATTGTTTGACGCTGTTTTGGGCTCGGGGCCCTAGCTTGGTCCTGTGTTCACTACTTCTTTTTTTTGAAAAGGAGGGTAGACCCCAGCCTCTTCATCTCAACGATGCATGCAGCCATCTTATTAATTATTCACAAAGGCCATACAATGTAATTCCTCAGTCAGCCTGAAGCCACCATCTAGGCAACACCTGTTGGTACTCCTATCCCATTGATGATGGTGTGCCGAATGTCCGGGCCTAATACCAAATGGACATCACACCAAACCCTAACATCTAAAGCCCGATGCAGCCCAGCCACACACCATGCCAAAGTTTAAAAAATGATTAAAAGTGGGGTCTCCCTTCGATTTCATTAACGAAACCATCAAGGACACACAAAATATCCACCAAAGCTAGTCAGGTTCTCAATGTCAAAGTAATTGAAAGGTTGTTACTACTTACCAAAGCTCATTTTACAGGTTTGGTGCAGCTCCTCTTTAACCTGCGATGTTCCCTGAAGATGTCCCCAACATCCCGTATTTGGTCTTCATTGCTCCTCTACATGTTCGCATTCGTAGTTTTAAAATCTCAACATGGCAAGAAAAATATAGTAATTCTCACGCATCTTGTGGGCAACATTAAAGCACTCATGTGACATGTTAGCATGAGTGATTTTTAATATCCTGCTATGTGGCTCTTCAACTTTGCTAGAACTATGTTGTGGTTTCATTTTGAGTGAATATAACAGGGGGATCACCTCCCTCCTATTCTAAAAAACTATCCATCATTTGCGACACTACTAGTTACAGATCAAGAACCTACACAAGCACAACGCAATACTAGAGCGACGCACAATTACAAGATGATATTCTATTGGGCAATGCAAGCTATAACCATTTACTTTTACCGGAACAATAGCAGCCAGGAAATTTGAAGGGTAGATATGAACATCGGAGCTGCACATGTACTGCTAAGAGACTCAATATACACATACCAATCGAGGAGGAGTACGAAGGTCGCCGCGATGTCTGTGCATCATGGTTGGCAATGGGCGTCAGTTCATTGTCGACGATGGTGGTGCTGCTGCGCTTGGCGTCGGCTTCTGGGAAGCAGATTCGAGACCATGGAAGACGGCACCGGGGAAGCGGCTCCATGTACGACGGGACGGCGGACCGGCTCCAATGTGGCGTATGACATCGTCGATGAGGCAGATGTGTCGCGGTGGACGAGTGCGCCGATGAAGAAGGGGAGGGGCACGAAGGTGTTGTGGTGCCATGGAGAAGTCTATTTTGTGGTAGGAATAGAAAATGAGGAGTAATGAGGAGTACTCTGGGTGACGTGGTGGGGTTGGATGGGTGGGGTGAACGTGAAGTTAGCAAAACAGCCCCCGACCAACCAGGATCCATCGTGCTGTTCGACCAAAGGTATGATGGTAACTTTTCATTGGTCGAATCTGAGTCTCGGGAGATCTCGATGGAAGCGGGAGATTTTTCCGCCGACCTGAAAATTTGTAACACTGTACTACTCCCTACTCCCTCTGTCTAGTGTATTGGGTGATTGGGCTGAGCAGCTAGGAGTACTGTACTCCCTTCGTTTTTATTTACTCTGCATATTAGGTTTGACTGAAGCCAGACTTCCTACAGTTTGACCAAGTTTATAGAAAAAATATAAACATTTACCATAACAAATATGTATGATGTGAAAGTACATTCAATAATGTATCTAATGGTATTGATTTGTTATTGTATATGTTACTATTTTTGTTTATAAACTTTGTCAGAGTTTAGAAAACTTGACTTTGACCAATGCTAATATGTGGACTTAAATAAAAATAGAGGGAGTACACATCTATTTTCTTAGTTTGTCATGGCATTAATTATCTTTTGTAATTGTGAAATAAATATAGTAACCTACCGACTTCGAATGTAATGGTTTATACAATTCAATATTTATAATCGTTGTTGAATTCCAAGATGAATACCAGGTTTCTAGTACTTCACAATATGCTCAAACTCACATAATCCAACTCAAATGAAAATCTAAATGCATTTAATAGTTACTAATTTGTTGGATGCAACAAAACCAACCATAACTCTGCATGGTCCAGTCTAAAGCAATTTTCAAAACACACCCCAGTGTGTTAATTAAACTTCGAGAGTGTGTGAAGATAGAGCAATGGCGGGAGAGAGATGTGTGCGCTTGATACGTCTCCAACGTATCTACTTTTCCAAACACTTTTGCCCTTGTTTTGGACTCTAACTTGCATCATTTGAATGAAACTAACCCGGACTGACGCTGTTTTCAGCAGAACTGCCATGATGTTGTTTTATGTGTAGAAAACAAAAGTTCTCGGAATGTCCTGAAAATCCATGGAGACACTTTTTGGAAAATATAAAAAATACTGGCGAAAGAATCAAGACCAGGGGGACCACACTCTGTCCACGAGGGTGGGGGGCGCGCCCACCCCCCTGGGCGCGCCCCCTGTCTCGTGGGCCCCCTGAGGCTCCGTCGACCTCAACTCCAACTCCATATATTCCGTCTCGCGGAGAAAAATATCAGAGAGAAAGTTTCATTGCGTTTTATGATAAGGAGCTGCCACCAAGCCCTAATCTCTCTCGGGAGGCTGATCTAGAGTCCGTTCGGGGCTCCGGAGAGGGGGATTCGTCGTCGTTGTCATCATCAACCAGCCTCCATCACCAATTTCATGATGCTCACTGCCGTGCGTGAGTAATTCCATCATAGGCTTACTGGACTGTGATGGGTTGGATGAGATTTACCATGTAATCAAGGTAGTTTTGTTAGGGTTTGATCCTTAGTATCCACAATGTTCTAAGATTGATGTTGCTATGACTTTGCTATGCTTAATGCTTGTCACTAGGGCCTGAGTGCCATGATTTCATATCTGAACCTATTATGTTTTCATGAATATATGTGTGTTCTTGACCCTATCTTACAAGTCTATAATCACCTATTATGTGTTATGATCCGACAACCCTAAAGTGACAATAATCAGGATACTTCTCGGTGATGACCGTAGTTTGAGGAGTATGTGTATTCACTATGTGCTAATGCTTTGTTCTGCTTCTCTATTAAAAGGAGGCCTTAATATCCCTTAGTTTCCACTAGGACCCCGCTGCCATGGGAGGGTAGGACAAAAGATGTCATGCAAGTTCTTTTCCATAAGCACATATGACTATTTATGGAATACATGCCTACATTACATTGATGAATTGGAGCTAGTTCTGTGTCACCCTATGTTATAGTTATTACATGAGGAATCGCATCCGACATAATTATCCATCACTGATCCATTGCCTACAAGCTTTTCACATATTGTTCTTCGCTTATTTACTTTTTCGTTGCTATTGTTACAATCACTACAAAACCCAAAAATATTACTTTTGCCACTGTTACCTTTATTATCATACTACTTTGCTACTAAATACTTTGCTGCAGATACTAAGTTATCCAGGTGTGGTTGAATTGACAAGTCAACTGCTAATACTCAATAATATTCTTTGGCTCCCCTTGTGTCGAATCAATAAATTTGGGTTGAATACTTTACCCTCGAAAGTTGTTGCGATCCCCTACACTTGTGGGTTATCAAGACTAATTTCTGGCGCCGTTGCCGGGGAGCATAGCTCTATTCTTTGAGTCACTTGGGATTTATATCTGTTGATCACTATGAGGAACTTGAAAGACGAAAGAACCACGATTTTGCCCTCAACTACGAGGGGAGGTAAGGAACTGCCATCTAGCTCTGCACTAGATTCTCCTTCCATTATTAGTAAGCTTGCGACACCAAAACCTGCTACTGCTATGAATTCTGATATGTTGCATGTTATTGATGATGCCACTTCTGCTATGCATGATACTTATGATGAAACTACTTCTGGGCGTGATACTACTTTGCCATTAGGTGAAATTCTTGATGAACAACTTTCTAGGGCTAGAGAGAATGAAATTATTGATGATAGTAATGATTAAAGTTCTCCAAATGATTATGAATTGCCTGTTGTTCCTGAGGGTTATGTTATGGAAGAGGAAGCTGCTAGAGCTATCTTTGCTTGTAAAGATAGATATGATTTTAAAAATTTATTAGCTAAATGGAAGCAGCAGTCTCTTAATGCTAGAATGAAACCTGACCCTGCTTTTGCTACTTCACCTATTTGTGTTACTAATAAGGATTATGAATTCTCTATTGATCCTTAGATTATTACTTTAGTTGAATCTGATCCTTTTTATGGCCTTGAATCTGAAACTGTTGTGGCACATCTTACCATGTTGAATGATATAGCCACCCTGTTTACTAATGATGAGAAGTCTCACTATTATTATATCCTTAGGATATTTCCATTCTCATTAAAGGGTGATGCTAAGACTTGGTTTAATTCTCTTGCTCCTGGTTGTGTGCGTACTCCCCAGGATATGATTTATTACTTCTCTGCTAAATATTTCCCTGCTCATAAGAAACAAGCTGCCTTGCGGGAAATATATAATTTTGTGCAAATCAAAGAAGAGAGTCTCCCACAAGCTTGGGGGAGGCTTCTCCGATTACTTAATGCTTTGCCTAATCATCCTCTTAAGAAAAATGAAATACTTGATATCTTTTATAATGGACTAACCGATGCTTCCAAGGACTACTTGGATAGTTGTGCTGGTTGTGTTTTCAGGGAAAGAACAGTCGACGAAGCTAAATTACTATTGAATAATATGTTAACTAATGAAAATAATTGGACTCTTACTGAGCCAATTCCTAATGCAATTCCTGAACCAATTGAGCCAACTCCTGAGCCTATTCCTAAACCCACTCCGAAGAAGAGAGGTGTTTTATTTCTCTGTCCTGAAGATATGCAAGAAGCAAAGAAATCAATGAAAGAAAAAGGTATTAAAGCTAAAGATGTTAAGAATTTACCACCTATTGAAGAAATATATGGTCTTAATATACCGCCTGTTGAAGAACCACATTGTCTTGATAACCCGACACAGGTAGTAAAGGTAAATTCTCTCTATAGATATGATAAAGCTGAAATCCCCTCTACTAAATTTCATAGCCCATGCTTAGATGAATTTGATGACTTTATGGCTAGACAAGAAAGTTTTAATGCTTATGTTGGTAGAGAGTTAAAGAATAATGCTTTCGAGATAGGACGCGTGAGCGATTACATGGCTAGAGTTAAAGGTGAACTTAAACTCGTTAGCAAATATGCTTCCATGGTTGCTACTCAAGCTGAGCAAGTACATAAAGCTCAAAATGATTTGCTTGATGAATTAAATAATAAAAATGACTTTGTGTTAGAGTGGCTACTAGAACTGGTAGAATGACTCAGGAACCTTTGTATCCTGAAGGCCGCCCTAAGAGAATCGAGCAAGATTCTCAGTGAAATAATTTAGGGGCACCTAGTTCTTCTAAAAAGAAGAAAAAGAAAAAAGATAGGACTTTGCATGCTTCTAGTGAACCTGTTGTAGACACACCTGAGAATCCCAATGATATTTCTATCTCTGATGCTGAAACACAATCAGGTGATGAACATGAACCTAGTGATAGTGTTAATGATAATGTTCATGTTGATGCTCAACCTAGCAAAAACAATGAAGTAGAGATTGAACCTGCTGTTGATCTTGATAACCCATAATCAAAGAATCAATGTTATGATAAGAGAGATTTTGTTGCTAGGAAGCACGGTAGAGAAAGAGAACCATGGGTTCGGAAACCCATGCCATTTCCTCCTAAACCATCCAGGACAAAGGATGATGAGGATTTTGAGCGCTTTGCTGAAATGATTAGACCTATCTTCTTACGTATGCGCTTAACTTATATGCTTAAAGTAAATCCTTATGCTAAGTATATGAAGGATATCATTACAAATAAAAGAAAGATACCGGAAGCTGAAATTTCCACCATGCTTTCTAATTACACTTTTAAGGGTGGAATACCAAAGAAACTTGGAGATCCGGGGGTACCAACTATACCATGCTCCATTAAAAGAAATTATGTTAGAACTGCTTCGTGTGATCTTGGAGCCGGTGTTAGTGTTATGCCTCTCTCTTTATATCGTAGACTTGAATTGAATAAGTTGACACCTACTAAAATATCCTTGCAAATGGCAGATAAATCAACTTCTATACCTATCGGTATTTGTGAGGATGTGCCTGTTGTGGTTGCAAATGTCATTATCTTAACGAACTTTGTTATTCTTGATATTCCCGAGGACGATAGTATGTCGATTATCCTTGGTAGACCCTTTTTGAATACTGCAGGGGCTGTTGTTGATTGCAACAAAGGCAATGTCACTTTTCATGTTAATGGTAATGAGCATACGGTACACTTTCCGAGGAAACAATCTCAAGTCCATAGCATTAATTCTATTGGAAAAGTTCCAACTATCATTATTGGAGGTTTTGAATTTCCTCTCCCTACTGTCAAGAAAAAGTATGATATTCTTATTATTGGGGACGTTCATATCCCCGTTGAGGTAACTTAGTGTTATTCGAAATTTCTCCGGTTCCGTGTTATTCAGAATGAGTTTGTTAACAATACATGATCAACCTTGTTAGTGGAATCATTTTGATGATCACGAGATGGATGAAACTAGAAGGCACAACCTTCTGTACCCTCTTTTTACTTTCTATTATTTAGAATAAATAAAGCAAAAATAGTATTATCCGTCTGTTTTCTGAATTATCCGTGCAATAAACAAATATCCCAAAAATAAAAGTGCTCCAAATGCCTTGCAAATTTAGTATGATTTTTATGGAATATTTGAGGATTTTAGGCACTGAAATCACTCCAGGAGGGGCAAGCACCAGGCCACGAGAGTGGAGGGCATGCCCACCTACCCTGGGCGCGCCCCCTATCTCGCGGGCCCCTGGTGGCCCCCCTCCACTTATGCCAGCACTCACACATTCCATCTTCTTCCCAAAAAAATCCCATCCAGCTCAAGCAAGAGTTCTAGCTCATTTTGCTGTGATTTTCGATCTCCTTGTTCAAAGCTCCATTCACAACACTGCTTTGGGAGATTTTGCTTGGTATGTGACTCCTCCATTTGTCCAATTAGTTTTTGTTCTAGTGCTTTATTCATTGCAAATTTTTGCTGCATAGGTGACCATGTTCTTGAGCTTGCATGTTAAATTTATGAGGTCCCAAGTAATTCTAATGCATGATATAGGCTCTAGGCACTTGTAGGAATAGTTGCTACCAATCTTGTTTAGTTTTATTCACTTCTATTTTGAAGTTACTAAAATTTCAGAAATTTTTCAGAAAAAGAATTATGTCTAGGAGAATGTACCAAGGTGGTTCCTCGGTAAAGAAGGGACCCAGGATTGCTATACGTGAGCAAGATGTTGAATTACCGAGGGACGCGGATGTACGAGCTTGTGAGTGGCCATCCGATGATTTTATGGTCGAAGCAGGCTTTAAGGAGGAATTTCACGCCTATGTGCGTATTGCTGATCTGGAGGACTTCTTAGAAGATAAGTGTCCTCAGTACTATCAATTGACTGATTCATTTGTACACGTAATTCTCCTAGTGTCCTATTTGATATCTATGATACATCTTATCCCATGGGCTTAGAGGATTTTACAACTACTTGCAAACTTCCACAGTGGGGTAATATTAATGATCCCCACAAATTTAGAGACTTTCTTGCTAGTATTACTGTGGGAGAATCTAGGAATATTGCACAAGCTACCATAGGGAGCATTCATTTTCCTGTTATACATTATTTTGCTCTCTTCATTGGTAGATGCATTAACGATAAAGATGAAGCATGTCATATGTGTGTCCCTGATCTTTGTGTCCTCAAGAGTGCTGTGTTAGGTTATAAAGATTATAACTTGGGGGCAATAGTTGCACGTAGGTTGCATAGTAATGGTAGAGCTGGAGATTTATTTGGAGGAATTTATGCGACCCGTGTGGCTAATTATCTTGGTATAGCCCCACGAGAGGGGGATATGATGTTACCTCCTGCTTTTTTAGATTATGACGCTATGGTCCAACATCATTTTCTTAAGAGGAATGAACAATTCCTCCAGTATCGGCTAATCTATGACAGATGCAGCGTTGTCCATGTTACTCTTCCTGCTCCTCTCCTTTTTGATTACCAGGCAAAAGGAAGATATGTTGTTACCAGAGAGGAAGCAGCCAAACACGAGGGGAGAGCAGAGGCAGCTCACCAACATGCCGCAGCTCAGGAGGCGGTTGCTGCTGCATCTCAGTACGACCCCAGTTACAACTACGGATATCAGCCAGGCTACCCTTGTCATTAGACCAACTTAGGCCAAAAGCCTAAGCTTGGGGGAGTACATATTTCTCACTGACTTTACATTCATGTTCACACACAATCCTAGTTGTCGGTGCCCATACTCTTTCATTGTATTATCCATGCTAGTTTAATTTTCTTTTTCTAGCTTTCTTCTTGTGTGTTTGATAAACCTTAAGAAAAACCAAAAAAATTAGTTAGTTTAATTTCCATGATTGTAGTAGAAATTAAAATGAAAACCCAAAAAGATTTCTCGTTCTTCTTCTTACTTGTTGGGAGCTTTCCCGTGTAAATAGTTTTATTTTCTTTTCTTTTCTTTTTGGGTCGAGAGTACAAGACCATATTGAAAATGTTTAGTGGCTCTCATATGCATGATTGTTTATTTTAACTTAGAGCCCATATTACTTTGTCTTCTCTCTTGAGTTCAATTCTTGCAGATTCCTGCTTAGTCCAATGCACTTGCATTATTATTATTATACACATCGTTCGGTCGTGCGAGTGAAAGGAAATAATGACGATATATGATGGACTGATTGAGATGAGAGAGGCTGGTATGAACTCGACCTCTCTTGTTTTTGTAAATATGATGAGTTCCTGATTCAGCTTATTATGAAGTAAACATATTTGCAATGACATCTAGAGATTGTAGTTTCTTGTGCCATGCTTGATTAGCTATGAGTTATAATGGTTTACCTTGCGTGCCAACATGCTATTAGAATGATTATGATGTGATATGATGGGATGGTATCCTCCTTTGAATGAATTGAGTGACTCGACTTGGCACATGTTCATGCATGTAGTTGAAACAAATCAACATAGCCTTCATGATATTTATGTTCATGGTAGATTATATCCTACTCATGCTTGTACTCGGTATGAATTGATTTTAATGCATGTTTATGACTGTTGTCGCTCTCTCAGTTGGTCGCTTCCCAGTCTTTTGCTAGCCTTCACCTGTACTAAGCAGGAATACTGCTTGTGCATCCAAACTCCTTAAACCCCAAAGTTATTCCATATGAGTCCACCATACCTTCTTATCTGCGGTATTTACCTACCGTTCCAAGTAAATTTGTATGTGCCAAACTCCAAACCTTCAAATGAAATTTTGTTTTGTATGCTCGAGCAGCTCATGTTTCAACTAGGGCTGCCTATATCTTCCATGCTAGGTGGGTTATTCTCAAGAGAAGTGGACTCCGCTCCTCATCCACGAGAAAGGGCTGGTAACCGGGATGCCCAGTGCCATGATCCAAAAAGATCAAAGCAAATCAATATAATTAAACAAAACTCCCCCAGGGCTGTTGTTAGTTGGAGGCACTCATTGTTTCAAGCAAGCCATGGATTGATGCTTGTTGGTGGTTGGGGGAGTATAAACCTTTACCATTCTATTTGGGAACTGCCTATAATGCATGTAGTATGGAAGATACAACCATCTCATAGTTGTTGCGTTGACAGCAAAAGTATGCCGCTCAAAATGTTATTCAATCTCTATTTTAAAACTGAGCTCTGGCACCAATACAAATCCCTACTTCCCTCTGCGAAGGGCCTATCTATTTACTTTTATGTTGAGTCATCACCTTCTTATTACAAAGCACCCGCTGGAGAGCACACTATCATTTGCATTCATTATTATTAGTTTATATTGGGTATGACTTGACTGGATCTCTTTTACCATGAATTACAATGTTTAGTCAGTCCTTGATCTTTAAAGGTGCTCTGCATTTATGTTCTGCGGTCTCAGAAAGGGCTAGCGAGATACCATTTTGTTATATCATTTTATGATTGTTTTGAGAAAGTGTTGTCATCTGAGTTTTATTATTATGGCTCGCTAGCTGATTATGCTATTGATATAAGTAATTGTGAGACTGAGGTGTTATTGTGAGTATGGTTAGTTCATAATATTTGCTAAAACCTGAATGCTGGCTTTACATGTTTACAACAACAAGAGCAAACAGAGTTTGTAAAAGTTTTTCTTTATCACTTTCAGTTTATCAACTGAATTGCTTGAGGACGAGCAAATGTTTAAGCTTGGGGGAGTTGATACGTCTCCAACGTATCTACTTTTCTAAACACTTTTGCCCTTGTTTTGGACTCTAACTTGCATGGTTTGAATGAAACTAACCCGGACTGACGCTGTTTTCAGCAGAACTGTCATGAAGTTGTTTTATGTGTAGAAAACAAAAGTTCTCGAAATGTCCTGAAAATCCACGGGGCACTTTTAGGAAAATATAAAAAATACTGGCGAAAGAATCAAGACCAGGGGCCCACACCCTATCCATGAGGGTGGGGGCGCGCCCACCCCCCTAGGCGCGGCCCCTGTCTCATGGGCCCCCTGAGGCTCCGCCGACCTCAACTCCAACTCCATCTAGTCTGTCTCGCGGAGAAAAAAATCAGAGAGAAAGTTTCATCGCGTTTTACGATACGGAGCCACCCCCAAGCCCTAATCTCTCGCGGGAGGGCTGATCTGGAGTCCGTTCGGGGCTCTGGAGAGGGGGATTCGTCGCCGTCGTCATCATCAACCATGCTCCACCACCAATTTCATGATGCTCACCGCCGTGCGTGAGTAATTCCATTGTAGGCTTGCTGGACGGTGATAGGTTGGATGAGATTTACCATGTCATCAAGTTAGTTTTGTTAGGGTTTGATCCCTAGTATCCACTATGTTCTGAGATTGATGTTGCTATGACTTTGCTATGCTTAATGCTTGTCACTAGGTCCCGAGTGCCATGATTTCAGATATGAACCTATTATGTTTTCATGAATATATGTGTGTTCTTGATCCTATCTTGCAAGAGTATAGTCACCTATTATGTGTTATGATCCGACAACCCCGAAGTGACAATAATCGGGATACTACTCAGTAATGACCGTAGTTTGAGTAGTTCATGTATTCACTATGTGCTAATGCTTTTGTTCCGGTTCTCTATTAAAAGGAGGCCTTAATATCCCTTAGTTTCCACTAGGACCCCGCTGCCACGGGAGGGTAGGACAAAAGATGTCATGCAAGTTCTTTTCCATAAGCACGTATGACTATTTACGGAATACATGCCTACATTACATTGATGAATTGGAGCTAGTTTTGTGTCACCCTATGTTATAGCTATTACATGAGGAATCACATCCGACATAATTATCCATCACTGATCCATTGCCTACGAGCTTTTCACATATTGTTCTTCGCTTATTTACTTTTCCGTTGCTATTGTTACAATCACTATAAAACCCAAAAATATTACTTTTGCCACTGTTACCTTTATTATCATACTACTTTGCTACTAAACACTTTGCTATAGATACTAAGTTATCCAGGTGTGGTTGAATTGACAACTCAACTGCTAATACTCAATAATATTCTTTGGCTCCCCTTGTGTCGAATAAATAAATTTGGGTTGAATATTTTACCCTCGAAAGATGTTGTGATCCGGTACACTTGTGGGTTATCAGCACTCAACACACAAGATGTACACCTGGTGGAATAAAGAGATAGAGGACGGGAAAGATTGTATATATGTGGGCCAGAGAGTAGGAGAGAAACCGAGAGAGAAAGAGAGAGTGAGAGAGAGAGAGAGAGGGAGAGAGAGATAGATAGATAGATAGATAGATAGATAGATAGATAGATAGAGAGATAGATAGATAGATAGATAGATAGATAGATAGAGAGAGAGAGGAAGTGTGCGAAAGAGGGATATATATATATAGGAGAACACTATTCTAATCCCAAGATTAGAATAGTTGTTTGGATCACAGCAGCCCTATAAGGGCCCGACAGAAACTCTCCTGAACTTCCTGAACTGCTAGGCCGCATGACTGACAGGATCCACCTGATCCCGATCCCGAGCCGCCCCAGCCCCCTCCTTGCCACTCCTCCCCTCGATCACCGACCTCCCCCATGATTCGTCGCCGAACTCCGTCGGATCCAGCGCCTCCCCTCTATCTCCATCTCCTGGTCGACGGATCCAATGCCTCCCCTCTGTCTCCAGCCTGGCCGTCCGGATCCAGCTCCGCCCCCTCCATTGCCACCTCCTGGCCGACCGCCAGCGCGGGCGAGCGAGCGAGGGCGGACGCAGGTGCGAGGAAGCCTGCGTCGCCTGGAAGCGGCGAAGCTGCCATGGACTTCCGGAAGCCTCCTCCTCCTTCCATCCTCACCTCCCGATGGCTTAGCAGAATAGATAACAGCCAAGGCACAAGCTATTGCGAACATCGCGACCAAGGGAGCATCTTGGCGGTGGAGGCGGCAGAGGCGACGCCTTCAAATCTAGCAACGGTAGATGAACTTCCTCCCTATTCTTGCCTACTCCTTCAATCTTGCATTACCTGACCTTCTTGCTTCATGCAGATGAACTTCGCACCCTCTGCAAGACATGGATTGCCATGCGATTCCTCTCCTAACTCTCCATCAAATTGCTCTCAAGGTGACCTATCTACTGCTGGAAAAAGGTTGGCCGAAATTCTATCCAAGGTATGGTTGAACTTCCTGCCATGTGTTATCTTCTTTGAGCCATGTGAAGTTCTGGTAGTGTGTGAGCCTCAGTTCAGGCTGCAAACATTAAAAATATGCCTGCATCATATGTAAAAAACCATGTGAAGTTCAACTAGTCAGTGTGCTAGAGTTCAGGTTGGTATGTACCTGGTTATGTGCAAAAAAAGTAAAATAAAACAAACATGTGATCACATGAAGGTCAGGTTGGTATGCACTCATGGTTCAACCATTCAAACTCATGAAGGTCAGACTTTTTTAACTATAGACAGTATTTCCTCTTTGCAAACAAGAAGCTCAGTATGTGGAGTGTGCTCAGTTCAGGTACAGAAAAAATCAAATAGTGTAGAATTCGGAACGTGAGGTTCATTTTGTGAAGAGTGCTCAGTTGAGGTACACAAGTATGGGTAGATGCTTAGCTCAGTTTAGAGTGTGATACCTGTCGTAGGGAAAAATATGTACATGAACAACACTTTTATAGGAGAAGTTCAGACTGTGAATAATGCTCAGTTCAGTTACACAGGTATAGGCAAATGTAACCTATGTTCTAACACATTCTTTTTTATGCCAGCAAGATGAGACATGCAGAAAGAAGCTTAGAAGTTCCCAGCAGCAAGTACACAATCCTAAGCCTGTACGCGGCGTGCCAACCCCTTAATGGGTCACACCTCAAATTCACCAACAACATTACCAACCTGCTCCACACAAAAATTGGATGACACCCGAAACACATGCAGACTTCCAAGATGCTAGGTCACAGCCCTATCCGCACCACTTTGCGCCTCGACCTAATTGGGTGATGCCAAAAATCCCATGCAGATTCTTTGTATCCACGAGCAGATTTCCAAGCACACCGATGGAGGAGGGTGTTAGCTCAAGTCCTGCATGTAACTCTGGAGGTTATCCTGGTGTGCCTCATCAATGCCAAATGGTAGCAACTAAACCGGATCCCAGTACAAATCCAACAAGAACACACACGCGGAGGAGAGTGCTCTGCACACTACCACCGTTGGATGCTCCTGCTTCTGCTACAACTCAGGATTGTACGGGACATTACATAGATGGATTGCTTAACACAACAAAAGAGCAAACTAAAAACAGGATCACAATACCTCCACAACCACCACAAGCAAAAAGGATGCAAATAGGAGAGAGGCCATCTTCAACCCTCCTTCGTCCTCGTGATCCACTCTTGCATCCTTCTATGATAACTCCGTCGTGCCCCATCCCGGAGGGCCAGCAGCAGACTCCGATGGAGTTGCGATCATACACGCACGTAAGTGAACAAAATTTAAGTATTTATATATGCATCTTGTATGATCTGCAATTTTTCTGCTCCCTCCAGGATAACAAGTTTATAAACTACTTTTAACATGTTGTTTGGATTATTTTTTATTTTTTTGCAGATGCTGAATCTCCCAGATTATCTAATACCAAGACTAAATATGCGATTCTAGAATGTAGAGAAAGCAGGGGAATTTTACAATAGATACGCCAGACATGCTGGTTTTGGAATCAGGAAGACAGGATGGAATGACAATCACAAGTATTTTGTTTGCGCGTTCCAAGGGAAACACACAACTTCTGTTTCAGAGGCTGACAGGAAGTGAAACAAAACATCGCAGAGGACAGGATGCAATTCAAGAATTAGGGTGAAGGTGCAGGAGGATAACACATGTGTGGTAGTGGACATTGAGTACAATCATAATCATCACCTCATGCAAACTGATGACATGCTGGTATTCTTGCACTCACACAAGAATTATTACCCCACTATTTTGGAGTACGTAAAGCTACTACAGTACCATGATGTCAAACATACAACAATCATGTCCAAGCTATCCAAAAATGAAGATGGAAGCTACTTCCTAAGCATGATCGGACGAGACCTACTAAACCAGTAAGTATTAAAAAAATGCACATACTTCAATGTACATAGCATCCTAAGTCACCACCCTTTGCTAGCAAAAATAACAAATGCATGTTTGCATATAATTTGCAGGAAAGCCATGAATGCAAAGAAAGATTATTTGGATGATGTATTGAAACTTGTATCTTTGTTTAAAGACATGAAGGCAATCAATGATGAGTATTTCTATGACATACAAGTAGACAGCGGCAAATCAATTAAAAAAATTCTGGTCTAATGCAAGCTGCCGAGGAGCATATCAAGACTTTGGCGTTTGCATAACATTTGACACAGCTTACAGGACCAACGGATTTCCTATGCCTCTAGGAGTGTTTGTTGGAACAACCATCATTTGCAGTCAACAATATTTCTTGTTGCCCTGATCAGAGACGAAGATGCAAAGTCACTCAAGTGGTTGTTCGATACATTTGTACGGTGCATGAACAACAAACGCCCAACTTGCATTCTAGCAGGTAAGTTCAACAGAAAAACTCTACAAGTTTCATCATCTTTTCAGTCTCTGGGTCTATATTGGGTACACTGGTTTTAACTGAAAATAATATAAACCAAGCAATTCAACCACTGTTAGCATAGAAGTCTAACAAACAGTACAAGAAGCAAAATTATATGTCACATGTTAATAAAAATATATTTCTGGATGTGAAGTTCAAATACAAGAATCATAGAAGTTCAAGGACACTATTGTAAGAAAAATATAACATGTTCAGAAAAATATAGTTATGTATGTGAAGTTTAAGTACCTGTATCACATAAGTTCAACATTCTGTGTAAGGAAAATATATGTGACATTATTAGATAGTCCTACCACTACCTGTGAAGTTCAACCACTGGTACCACAGAAGTTCAACAACACTTCTATAAGGAAAAATTGTGTGACACTACTAGGTAGTCCTACTGCTACATGTGAAGTTCAAGTACTTGTACCACATAAGTTCACCATCAGTGCAAGAAGCAAGTTTCATTTTTTTAATTCATGCAGACGAGTGCCCGTCAATGGCGAAAGCTATACCACAATCATTCTCAAATACCGTCCCAAGCTATGTTGTTGGCACATCCTGAAGAAGTTCAAGGAATACCTCGTGTTGCTGTACAAAAAGTATGAAACATTCAAAGAGGAGTTCACAGCTATCTTAAACTGGCCGCTAATGCCAACGGAGTTTGAAGCTGCCTAGGCTACACATGTGCAGAAGTACAACCTGTAGAATGACCAGATGATGATGCAGTTGTGGAGTGATAGGAAACTATGGATATCAGCACATTACAATAAGATTTTCTATGCTAGAATGACTTCTACACAACGAAGCGAGAGCATGAATCACGTGCTCAAGAGAGGGTTTGTCAAGGGGACCTAGAACCTACATAATTTTGCTAGGCGGGTAAATGCTTGCATACAAACTCGGATGCAGAAGGAGAACGAGAAAACAATGATCAGCATGGTATTAAGACAAAAAACACCCCCATATTGTGACTTCCTTGAACATGTGCACTTGGTATTTAAAAAATGAAACCCACGACTCTGCTCGACTAATATCTTATTTTTTGACATGTGCAAAGCACTCCTGTGACAAAAACAACTTACGGCTACGAGGAAGACATGGCTATCAAGCACACGAGAGCCGTCTACAGTGAGATGAGAACTAGGATTAGAAAAGCTACACGATTTCGCGCAAAGCCTACAACAGAGCCACTAAGTACCTTGTGTACTACCACAACAAGGCTGGCCATGATGATGAAGAAATATTTGCATGGTTAAAGCATGAATTCCAGGTTGTAGATAACCCAAAGAATGAAATATATGAGTGCGAATGCAAGCTTTGGACACACACGGGTGAGCAAAAAAATAAACTCATTAAATAGCTAAACTAGTAGTATCGTATCATTATATGAAACTCATTGCTGGCTCACAAACTATGTATTCTGCATTCATCACAAAAATGTAGGTCTGTTCTTCCTAAACATAATGAACATACTGGACTACCTGAAGCCTGACAAATTTCCAGACAAGTATATCCTCAAATGGTACACAAAGACTGCAAAATCACAACCAACATTTGATACAAGGGGCTACAAGACATCCTACTGCAGCTAAATTTGACGGTTAACAAGAAAGCAATGAAATGTTAGCAACAATATGACAAAGCATTCTATGTTCTCAAGAGGCTCATGGAAGATCTTGATGCAATAGATTCAATAAATCAAGCGGATGCTGGCGAAAGGATGGCTGAAGAGGATGCTGAAATTGAAGATGACCTTCATAATTATGAAGACGAAACGCTCCAGACTGCTGCTCAAGCCAACTGATGCAAGCAGGATGTTGACCAATTAATGCAGCGACAACAGTAGAAAGAGACAATAAAACTGTCGATGTACTCTAAAACAAAAGGTAGGAAGAATTTTCTATACCAAAGAAAAGAGACTAGAGAGCTCAAATAAAGGCACCATCTGTAGATAGAGTCGTCTTGCTGGATGAGAATGGAGTGCCACTTGGACACATGCAATGTAGTGTGTGCAAAATGGTTGCAGGACACAACAAACTCACTTGTCCAACACTCCTAGAAAGAAATGATGCCGAGGAGGTCAAGCAACCCAAAGTTCAAAAATAATAGCCCAAAGTTCTAGAACAAAACAAGGGACCACACCCATAGACATCTAGCAACAGACTTTTTAGCATATGCAAGGAGTATGAACCACACAATGCAAGAACAAGCCCGAAGCGCGCAGATGTTGAAAAGACAAGCCAAAATCCAGAAAAGAAATATAAATCAAAACCTAGAGCCAACAACAAGAAAGTGGTGGAAGATGAAGAGGAGGATGAGGAAGACGAAGATGAAGACATCATCAAAGAAGAGGAAGAGGAAGAGGAAGATGAAGACAAAGAGGAAGAGGAAGATGAAGACGAAGAGCCAGAGCAAAATGAAGAGGAAGAGGTACATTGCAAACAAAAACCACTACAAGCAAAGCCTAGGAGGAGCGCAAGGCTGAAGAACAATTAGACTAGGTCGATTAAACAAAAGAAAACTTATGTCATGTCAATGTACAGAATGTTATTCCGCTATTGAAGACTATTTTAGGAGAATCTTACTTGAACTTCTATTGTAGAAGTTTCAAAGAAATTATACAGTAGAAGTTCAAGTAATCTTACTTTAGAGGTCCTGGTATATTATGAGAGGAGGTGCTGGTGATGTGTTGCATGAAAGAGCAAGTAGGAACATAATGAAATATACATTGGGAAGTTCAAGTAGTCTTATTGTATCAGTCCTGGTATATTATGAGAGGAGGTGCTGGTGATGTGCTGCATGAAAGAGCAAGAAGGAGCAAAATGACAAATATACAATACTAGGGAAAATCCTAGTAGTAGAATTGGTTTTTGGCCTATCAGTAGCATGGGTAAGCGTGCTACTGATAAGGCACTACAGCTAAAGCTTAGCAGTAGCGCCGACTAGCACGCGCTACTGATATATTTTCTTAGTAGTAGCGCTTTCCATGCCAATCTCTACTGCTAATTACTAGTAGCGCTTTCGAGAACAACCGCTACTACTATTATTCTGTATTCCATTTCTTTTGAATTTTAGGTCGTATTCATACACCTGTATATTATTTTTCATACAGTAGTAATTTAGAGATTGTTTTAACATCATAATGAGTTATTAAATCACTAGGTGAAATAATCTTGGATTAGTTTCAAGTGGATGGATCCAAAGTAACCAATGGTCACTTTGGATCCATCCATTTGAAACTAATCCGCGGTTCTTTCACCCAATGACATAATAACTTATCATCATCATCATCATAATATCATTAACAACTTATCATCATAATATGTCATTGTCATATAACTCCCCATAATCATCATTTTCATCCATGATGAGACATCATATAACAACTTCGTCACTAGTTGTAATAACGACTCCTCCTCATCATCATCATAGTACTCATAATCACTACTCCTACTCAGCATCACCATCAAGTCTAAGACATAGTAGTCATATATAATCAACACTAACTAATTGTTCTTAATACTTGGGACCTACTCCTCTCTCCTAGCTAAAATACCATAAAATAGATAACCCGGTTCTTCACCATAATGGAGAATGGACATAAACCTATCTCCAACATGTGGCTTGCGCACATTCATTTTGTCTCCAATTATTTGCGTGTGCGCATTCATCACTTTGCTCCATTCTTTGATTTTGAGCCTTCCATCATTTGAAGAAATCGAGTATGCAGTATGGTAAGCCTCCGAAGGAGTTGGTCGTAAGCTAACCATATGCATATCACCTTCGGTACATAGCATGTCAGGCACAACCTGCTTCGGGCGCCTCTGTTCAAAAACGTAATAGTAACATATATAGTTAGCAATGTAGTTTACTTAACAATAATGTATGCAATGAAGTTACCATCATTAACAAAATCTTACCAAGTTTTTGTCAATGACCATCAAGCAATTTATGGACTAGTGGCACGTATCTAGTATAATTTGGGCTGATAGAGTGACTAGTTTTGAAGGCCTCAACATCTTCTATGAATGAGACAAGATAACCTTTCTACTCACAATTAAGCTTGGAGTCATAGCTGTAGTATGTGATGTCTACTATCTTCCGAGTATTTCTTGAAGATAAGAAATAAGCTAACAATTATAAGTAAATAAGTTTAGTACGGACGAACACCAAATATTTTTAAATTAACAACATAAATTACTGAACTTAACAAATTAGCTTGACAAACTCACATCTAGGTAAAACTGGAGGCATATCCACATCCACCCAGATGTTGATATTATCATTATCATCATAATCTTTGGGACGAATATCAAATCTTATTCGCATTCCCTCCTCAAATCCATATTCCTTGCAGAGAGCTTCCCAATTAGAGCAACCGAAATGGGAGCGATCGACCGCATTGTAGAACTTAACGAGAAACTCATAACCATGTTTAGTACTTAAGTGAGCCCTCCTCATCTGCACATTCTCAAAGTCATCTCAACCAAAACCAAGCTTCTCCAATACAAATGGTCTAGCATGGCATGGGATGTACTAGTCAAATTGAAAAAAAATCCATAAATTACACGTTGAACAAAAGAAGCACAAGTGATGATATTTATTACGATGAAATGCTTGGCGTTGCGTACCGTACAAACATCGAAGGTCTCTTCCAGCTTCACGGTGAAAAACCTATCATTTTGCAGGTGAGGAAACCTGTCGCACACACCATGGTCATCGTAGCAGTACCCGCACTCCGGGATCCCATCTTCATCAGACATCTCCTGTGTTCAAAATTCAAAGATTATAACTCGATGGCAAAACCTAAAAAATCCGGCATGACCTTTGCTAAAAAAGGACATATCAAGCGCCTGAAATTTGCCGGAACGGAAATTAATCAACACTCCGACAAAACATAGGCCACTTATCAATGGTCATTGCATTTCAATGGTTCAAAATATGAAAATAAACATTTGAAAATATCTTATATATAATCCTAACACTAAATAAACTAGTTTTATTAACTACTTACTAAATAAACTAGTTCTATTAAGCACTTACTATAAATAAACAAGTTCCATTAAGCACTTACTAAAAACTAGTTCTATTAAGCACTTAATATAAATAAACTAGTTATACTAATCACTTAGTAAATAAACTGTTTCTATTAAACACTTGCTAAAAATTCTACTACCCTAGTTCTACCCTAAATTTTCTTACTTCTATGTTATTTAAAACACCTACAATTTACAAGAACAGAGACAAGGGAGGGAGGGAGGAGAGAGGAGGGGGAGGGGGCGGCCGGAGGAGGAGGAGGGAGGGGCGGTGGGAGGAGGAGGAGGGAGGGGCGGTGGGAGGAGGAGGAGGGAGGGGCGGTGGGAGGAGGGCTGCCGGCAGAGGAGGGAGGGGGGCGGCCGCAGGCGGAGGGAGGAGGGCGCGGTGGAAGGAGGAGGGAGGAGGGTGCGGTGACAGGAGGAGGGAGGAGGGTGCAGTGGGACGAGGAGGGACGGAAGGAGGGAGTACCTCGGTGGTGGACGGCCGACGACGGCAGCGGCGATGGACGACGACGGTTATCGGCGCGGGCGAGAATGACTGAGAGGGGGAGAATGAGTGAGAGAGAGGGTTGGCCGCGCGCATGGGGATAAGGTAGGGTTAGTAGTAGCGCGGGTAAGAAAACGCACTACAGCTAATGAGAACAGCAGTAGCGCCGTGCAGGGATGCACGCTACTGCTAAGTTGGACTAGCAGTAGTGCTTTTCTACTAAAAGCGCTACTCCTAAGTGTTAGCATGCAAAAATACATTGTCTGACAGTGCAAAAATACATTGGCCATCAATGATCTTTTTGTGTACAATCTGAATTGTCAATATGAGTCCTCTCCGGTAGGAACCGAAGAAGACTCATATTGCGGCCACAAATTCTACACATAGAGTTCAGTGAAGACCAAGTGGTTGTGATAGTTTGAGAAGTAACATATTTAAGGTGGTAAACACCCTGTTTGTGGAGCGAGGTGGGACTAAATTGTGGGATGAACTTAGCAGTAGTGAGTTTTACAGAATTGCACTGCTTCTAACATCTATAGCAGTAGCGCGGTTCGTTATAGGGCGCTACTGCTATAACTAGCTGGACGGCGAGGTCATGGCAATTCGAGCAGTAGCACGGTTTAGAGGGTATGCGCTACTGCTATTTTTCTTTCAGCAGCGCATTTTTTTAACGCGCTGGTGCTAAATAGCAATAGCGATGTAGTTTGAAGAGCGCTGCTAGTAAGATTCTGTGTATAAGGTTTTCCCTAGTAGTGATACTCTTATGGTAGAAGTCCTGATATATTATGAGGGGAGGTGCTGGTGTTGTATTCCAAAAAAGAGCAAGCAGCAATGAAATGAAAATATACAGTATGAAGTTCAAGCCAGCTTATAGAAGAAGTTCTGATTCATTAATCGATGTAGGAAAAAATATGCTTGGCAAAATAAGTATTGCCATATAAACTAAGGTTAGTAAGCCTAAGACGACGTGTTCATATATGAAGTTCTGTTTGGATACATGGCAAAGTTCACATAGAATACCGACAAAAGATAATGAAACGTGAAGGAGTGTATGAGAATATTTTTACATGAAGTTATAGTTGAAAACTATTTGCAGTTAAACAATCACAAAAAGCACATATAGATTCTATGCAAAAAGGCTACATCTTGGTTGAGTTGAAAAATAATAGTACATTATACAGCACAAAAATTATCTCCATATGAAACCAGCAGCCCAGCCAGGTCTCAAGCAGAAGTGAAGTTCATATGTTGGGGCCAAAAATTAAGCAACAGTGGATTTGTGGGCAAAAAAAACTGTCCACAAAAAAACTGGCAGTTCTACCATAACCCAGACAGAAGTTCAAGTAGATATGCTGGGGGAAAAACATACACTACTGGAATACTGAAAACGATGCAATACATTGAAATTCACAAGCCAATCATTCTTGATACCAGATACATTTGTCCTCGATAACATAAATAATAGTGCTGCAGCTATGGATACACAAATTAGCATACCATTCTTACAACCAAATCTTTTTCAAATCGTTCCAATCATTATCAAACCTAAATCTTTATGAAATCAAATCTACACCAAAACCAATGTTTCTACAAGCAGAATTCATGGGTGCAAGGACTGGATCTCGGCAGGAAGCTCTCCGCGCACAATTTCATTCTTCTCGCTAAAGACTAGAGTGTGCATGAACTCGGCCTTCCAGTCATCTACGGCAGCCTGCAAACAAAAAAGAATAAAGAATAAAAAAATAGAAAATGATAACTAAAATCACACCAAGAGCGTGTCGGCAAAAACACACAAGAAAAATGGAAGGATGATGAGACAAGAACAAGGACAAAAACATAGTTCCACATCACCAACATCATCAACAAGCTCATCGCCATCATATGTAGAGCAGAACTTCATGGCGAAGAAACCACAAGCACTATTCACTTGCTTTGGAACATCAATAGAAGTCAGCCCCTTTGCAATATACACCCAGTTTGGCTGCTTGCTCGCTTTGTACACAGCCTTGCCATACATCTCCTCCAGCAACCCAACAAATCTTTTGATCTGCCAGAAATGACAAATAAGATGAAATCAAAATCATCTTTACCAAAATAGTTAATTTCACATACATAAAGCGACACTTGAATAAAATACAGCTAAACGATACTAGAAGTTCAACTGTCAAATGATAGTTAGTTCAAGCACACAACTTTCAAGCAGTATTACCAAACAGAGACAGAAAGATATTTTGTCAACAGAAGGCAGAATAAACTTCATGTCAAAAAAAAAGAATATTAAGGGAGGTTCAGGTTAAGAAACACTCACCATATTTTGGCAGACTCCGTGGAAACTTGTTCGTGACATTCCCTTATTAGAGTAAGGAAGTGAATCAAGGATGTCAATGCTACCACGATATATATTAACACATATACACTGTAGTGCACCATTTTGTTAATTGACTTGAACAGTATCAACAAAACCTCCCAAGATTGAAAAAATGGTGAACACAAACTATAAACCATAAGCATTGAACAACCGAGATTAACAAAAACTATAGACAAACTACGCAAAAGGATTTACATAAAATAAAATAAAGCAAGAGTTATGAAAACCTAACTAGCTTTGCGTTAAGAAGGTCTTCCCCCTCGCGAGCAAACATTGGGAGGAGTTTAGCTGTTTTTTTGCATCGAATTTTGGAACTGATGCACCGAAAAAATCATAATCCAGGCAATACTGCATTCACAAAACAGACCATAAACAAAAAAGATTAAGAACACGAAATAATCATGACAAAACTAAAACACCTCCCAATGCCACTACAACAAAACTAGCGCACAGAAGGGAGATAGGATTAAAAGAACAAAAACCTGTACGAATTAGGGACTCAATACAGCCCTGTCAGCACAAGAGAAGATCTTAGAGGTCTCCGGCTTATCCTTCCACAAGTTTATGAGAAAGTCCATTACGCATCCTTCCATCTGCTGCCCTTGATCTAAAAGAGTATAAAGGACACGTCCTGTGAGGTCAATCACATTCCCAGGGATGGTAAACATGCAGTAGCTTGTGCTGCGGATTTAAAGGATGGAAAAATATTAGAAGCGCAACTCCAAGACAAGGAAAATGGATAGAAGTTCAGATACTATAAAATCAAAAGTTCACAAAAAGTAGCATATATGGTAGCAAAAAAACATAAGAAGAAAATACTCACTCAGAATACTTCTTTAGACCATTTTCACTAAGCTCATACTCTTTCAACCTCTAGGCCTCAGATAGATGAGGGTAACTGTATTTATTTAGGGGAGCAATAGGAGAACACCACTTCATAGGCAATCTTGCTGCTCTCTTCGATGAAGTTATGTTGCCAGACTCAAATGCCGGATTCCTCCTGGTGATGACAGCATTCTTCCCACCTCTCCCAACAACAGCACCAGCAGCAGATTTACAATTCTTCAAGTAAGAAATCTTCTCAAAATCATCATCCGATGAAATCACCGTTGCTTCGATTGCACCAACTTTTTTGGAGCAAGGGGTATTTAGAGCAGCACAAATATTGACAGCCTGCTTCCCCAACTTTGAAGGAATAAGGATTCGAGAGCTATCATCTTCTCTCAGAGTGTACTCATCGATTCCTCCCTAGGCTGGTATTCCTGTGACCCGAGGAATGAGTAGTGCTAATTGGTCAAGTCCAACGGCTCCACTGTCAAAAAAGGGGAAAAAGACCATTAAACATAACTGAAGTTCAAGTACAACACAATGTACAGTCCAAAAAATATAGATGACATGGTAACTACTCAAGTTGACCTAAAAATGTGTTGCATTTAAAAACTGATGAAGTTCAGGCACAACCCAAGGCACAATTCAAGATAAACTGATGAAATGGAAAGCATTCAACTCAGCCAACAAAAGCATAAAAAGGTATGATCTTTGAGGTTCCAGTAGAAAAAATGTTGACGTCCAAGTAAGCAATGAAACAGAAAAAATACTGAAACAAAATACACAAGCAAAATAAAAATAATAATGAAGTTCATGTAGAATAAAAGATGCAGTCCAATTAAGCAGTCCAAGTTTCAAGACTTACATGTATAGTAGACAAACAGACCATGGAAGTCTGTCTCAAACAAGTTAGAAGATGCAATTGAGTACAACCATGTCTTCCTGATATCCAAGATATTTTCATGGGAATAGTTTGCAAGAACCCCTTCATGAAATGAATTAACATTCGTAAGCATGAAGAATCCGCATTCAATACTATCATCGAACAAAAAAATAACATTGTTAAAACAAAAGAAAGCCAAAGAATAAAAGACATTGCAGCTTATGTACAACTACAATTAAGCAGAAGTGATAGAGAGAAAAGTGGAACACATACTTGCTAGTCTGCTGTGGGACATCAATCCAATCCAAAGGGAAATGGTCAATAGGAAGAGGATTGTATGGTGTCTCCCTGTCATTGCTAGCATCGGTCCAAAGCTTCTTGATGTTATCAGTCATCCGACGAAACAGGCGTATTGCATAGTCATCATTTGGTCCATAGTAGGAGTCGAGAAGCTGGAACCTTGAATTCTTCAGGTCAAGAAAGATGGAAACCCAGTGACCAACACCACCCAAGTGAGCAGGAATTTCAGGTTGGTCAAAAGTGGGGAGAATAACCTGACGCAAGATAAACACACAAATCATTGAAAACTGAAAATTAATATTAACAATACAAGAAAATAAAACAATATAAGCAGAGTGGATCACAATGGAAACAAATACAGAGACAAAGAACAAAATATTGCTTACATAATCATGTGCATCCATGTTATTTGGACCAGTCGCCAAAAGTACTTCCTCACACGGGAATCAAACTGCCCTCTGAAAATCTTGTCCTAATATAATGCAGATAACAGCAACATGTGAAATACAATGGGACCAACAAGTTTTAACAAATACGGTAAAGAACAAAAAAGAAAAGAAGTTACTATAGGGTTGACTTACACAAACCCAATACGGTAGGATGAGTTTATCTGATCCTTGGTATTTGGCACGTAGACAATACAATGCAGCCTCAGCTACATTAGATCGAAGCATTCCGCAAGGAGAAAAAGATATTGCGGCATCCTCAACAATAGCTTCACACTCATTGTTTTGCAACATAATCTTTGATCTAAAACAAGCAACATAAAGTAAAGGAAGTTTAGCATCAGGAACTCAAGAAGTTCATCACATATAAAAGCACAGAAGTTCGGCTACATCACAAACAGACAGTACAAAAAGTAAGATGTTCAGCACCAGAAAGCAAAGAAGTTCAGCAACAGAAATCAAAGAAGTTCAGGTATAAAACTGCAGGCAGTTCATAAGTTAGATGGATATAAATTCTGACCAGCTGCACTCACCTTTTAGAACGATCATTCTTAAGATTAGTTACACTAAAATAAAAGTCATCAACCTTCTTCCGGATGACAGCAAGTTCACTATCTTCTCAGCAAAAAGAATATAAATTAAGAGCAACATACAAACACATAGATCACAACAGGAGCAACAAACAAACACAAGCACATCTCAGATGCTACACCAAAAGATAAAACCATAGGTTTATAAATATCACAACCCATGCATTACAAACCTTCCCCCACATAAAAACCACATGACATAGCAAAACCCAGAAGTTCAACTTGGACCACACAGACAGTACATAGAGATATCATGGACTAAAACCAACAATAAAAGGGATGGGGATGGGGAAAGAAGAGAGAAGCATGCGCCTCTCTTTATGCATTCTTTCCTAGACCAGTTTCAGCACTGGAATGATCATTTTCCTTTCCAAGGCTATCGCTTTCAGTGTCTTTATCATCGTCTCCAGTAGACATTGCAGTGTCGTCGGCAAGGATGCCAGTAGTAGCTATAGCAGCTAGAGAATCTGAAACAGCAAAAACTGTTGGTTGTGCTGCAGTAGGAAGAGCTGGAGAACCAGCATCAACAACAGTTGATGGCTCTACTACAGGAGACTTCTCCGGTCCTGCAACATCACTACCAATCTCAATAGCAGCCTCGATTCGATCTTTCTCTGAAATGATATCTCCAGCTGTCTTGCCCGGCTTAGCATCAGGAACCCCATCACCAATGGACGACTGAGGTTCAGTTCGGTCCAGCCCATTGGAGCAGTCGGTGCCTGATACAGCCTTGTCTGCAATTTTCTCTGAGGGAACACTAGCATCATCATTCTGCAGCAAGAACAAAAAGTCATTAAAAATAGGCACATAGTGATAAAATGTACAAGTAGAATAAAAAATGTAAAAATGGACAAGAAAAATGGTACTTTATGATCACTGCCATGAACCTCATCAACAAATAAATCACTTGCAAGACTAGATTCATGCATGGGGACAGATGCACTTTCCGGTAATACATCCTCATCAACCCTAGCACCATCATCAACAGCCTACAAAAAATCATATAGAACACAATGTCTAATTAGGAGAAGTTCACATTACATAATTAAAGAAGGACACCTATAACCACTGAAACATGGAGGAAGTCCAAAGATAGTAAACATAGAAGGTCACATATCAAACTACTTTCATACAAAAGGAACAAAAGGGCCAGTTATGATGGTACAAATGGACATGAAAAATGGTAATTTATGATCACTGCCATGAGCCTCATCAACAAATAAATCACTTGCGGGAGCAGATTCATGCACATGGACAGATGCACTTTCAGGTAAGACATCCTCATCAACCCTAGCACCATCATCAATAGACTACAAAAAACCATATAGAACATAATGTCTAATCAGGAGAATTTCACATGAAATAATTAAAGAAGGTCAGCTATAACCACTGGCACAATGAGGAAGTTCAAAGGCAGTAAACATAGAAGGTCACATATCAAACTACTATCATACAAAGGGAACAAAAGGGCCAGTTATGGAAAGCTTAGAAGTTCAGATATTGTAGACCTTGAAGTTCAGATACTGTAAAAAGAGAAAGTCACCTACGAAAGACTAAAACTAAAAAGAAGAAGTTCGGAAAACATGAAATCAAGAAGCGTAACCAATGACAAAAAATAGTCCTAACTGAAAGCTAACAATCAACATTAATGCAAAGAACTATCAAAATCCAACATAAAACAAACCTCTTCGGTATGTTCCTCGTGGCCTCCTTCAGGACCCAAACAAATAGGATCTTGCCTCTAGATCTGTCTGACAACAACACTAGCCTCATCTTCAAAAGGATTGCAACGAGCATCCTGCATTTCCTTGAACATCCCAAAGCTAGTACGGAGGTCAGTGCTCTGGCAAAGCTCAGCAAGAAATTTAGCTTCAATTGACAAAACCTCCTTCGAAGACTCAGCACGAAAACCATGGCCGGGAGGAAGAATGCCATCGACGCGACTAAGACGCTCAACAGTTGTCGGAACACGACTACAGGATGCTGCTAACACGACACTACAATCAGAGACCCTTTGAGAAACTGTGTGCGATGCAATAATCGCAAACGGTGGTGTAAGAGAACCGTCTAAACTGTGCAAAACGTTTGTGATGACTGATGCATCAAACACGGTTCAGATTTTAGTTGGATGTGCGATGAAGGGCATACGGTTGATCTAGCAGAACTGTTTGTGATGTGGAAGAACAACAGAAACAGGCAGCCATATCAATGTGTGTGCGATATACGGCATACAGTTCCCTCTGATGAACTGTGTGCTGTTAGGGAATGCTACAGAAACGGCCAGCTAGATCAAGGTGTGTGTGATATACGGCATATGGTTCACTCAGACAAACTATCTTTGATTACGCAAGAGAACGGAAATGGTTCATCTTAACAAGATGTGTGTGATATGCAGCATTTGCATTTATCCAAAAGAACACAAACAATTCGTGTAAACCAGATGTGTGTGATACGCAGCAAACAGCCCACTCAGATGAACTGTTTGTGATGAGAAATTATAACACAAACGGTTACTATAGTAAGTTCGTGTGCGATTATGTTCATACAAAAAACTTTGAAAAATGCAAACTAGTTACTTGCGTATAAACAATTATCAAAAGTAACGAGATAGACCTTCTTCAAGCCAATCAACATGTGTTCATAAAACAAGAAATGTCAAAAATTACAAAACAAAGACCTTGGTAGACCTTGCTGTTGTAGATCCCTCTTTCCAGCCTTTATTGCGTAACACAATGGAAACGGTTCAACTGAATAATATGTGTGCGATACGCGTCAAACAGGTCCGTGATCAGAATTGTGTGCAAAGACCAATAATAACACAGACGATTGCTGCTAATAACCCGTGTGATTTGCTCTGTCTACAGAAGAATAACATGTGTGTGTGTGTGTGTAACTGAAATAAACATCCAATTACATAAGTGACGATACAGATCATTCGCACACACCTCAATAAACAATTGCATGCATTCTAAAGTAGGAGAAATGATCGTCTAGTCATCTACTTCTCGTGATGCTCCCTCCACTGCTCTGTGGCTCGATCCCTTGGCTGGGGCATGAACAAGACACTTCCTCATGTCAACGATCCGCCTGTACATCTCGTAGCTTGTGTATGCATCACTGGTCGCGTACTTGATGTCTTCTTCATCCAGTCTCTCATGCCAAACACTGTGCCAGGTGTCCTTGTCCTTCTTGCTCTCATCCTTCATCTTCATGTAGTAGGGGTCGATGATGGCCAAGGCGAGGTCAACCAGGGAGTTCAGTTTGTTCTTGGCACTGCCCCAGACCTTGTAGTGGTCCTGGATGTTGACAAGATTCGGGCATATCAAGACTGAAGCCTTGAGCGCTTTTAGATCGTTTGTGGTGTCCACCGCAGCAAACTTGTAGTCGGAGCTGTTGATAAACCTGGAGAAACACTCGCAAGGCCTTGTGGCCAGGTGGTAGTGGAAGATGAGGACGTAATGTCGCACGCACAACTGGACGATGACAACCTTCTGATCGTGCCCGGCACGACCGATGGTGTACTCGAGGTCGAAGCCGACCACTTGGTACTTGTCCTCGGCAAGGAACTGCTCCATGGTTTGGATGGAGCTCTCCACCGACACCGAATCATTCGCGTACATCACCGAGAGGGCCTTCCCCCTCACTTGGGTGTTCACTACGTGATGCGTGGTGAAATGCTCGCCATTGTCGTCGTCGGCCGCTAGGAGCGCCATTAGAGCCACAGGGATCGCCATTGGAACCGCTGGATGTCCTCTTTGTATGTGTCATCGTGGAGCTGCTTATTGTGTCGTGTGATGCGAGAGATGAAGGTAAATGGCTGCAGGAATAAATGGGGGCCGGGCGGCCTGGATTCTCGGGGCGTCCGCATGGCAGCTTTTGCATCAGGTAACTGTATTGTGGAGCCATGCCCAACGCAACTGCATGCACACAAACGTGCGTGATCGTGCGCCGGCCCCAAACACTGGCAGCGTGCATGGAGGGATGAGGGCAGAGCACCCGGAAGGACGCGAGAGAGCAGAATGCACACGGCGGGACGCGAGCAGAGCGCGCCGCGGCCGCCTCAACCGCAAGCAACCACGCGCATAGAGCAGTTGAACACATAGGAAATGGTCGCCCACAAGACAGCCAACACTCGCTTCGCTGTCTAGAGAGCGGGCGTGTGCTACTACCTCCATCTTGGTCTATAGTCCCCTTTATATTATGTGCCATACTTTGCCCTCAAATTTAACCAACAAAATGTTAATGCATGTTATAAAAATTACATAATTGGAAACTATGTTCAAATACCAATCCAACTATATAATCTTTGGTTACATGCATTCGTATTTTATTAGTTAAATCCTACTTGTAAACCAGGACGGGTGTATAGTAGGTAATTCAATCGCAAACAATTTTTAGTTAACTGTATGTGTACGTGGCCTTTCGTCCTCCTCTCACACGTCTTGTCACCGCGTTACCACATACGGCTTACAGCGCAAGCTTGCGCAGCGTGCGGGAGCGTTATTTTGGCCAAATTGGGTTCCCACGCAAGCTTCCCGCCCAACTAGGTGAAATCCCCCAAAATCCCAATGCTTACTCGCCTGCTATAAAAACCCTCATGGCCGGCGAGTCCTGCGTCGCATTTCCAGCTCCCTCCCTATAGCTTATCTCGCCTGCTTCTCACAGAATCACCAATGGCGCTGGTACGCCGTGGTCGCTCAGCCACTCCGCCGTCATCAGACGACATCTCCAACTGGGAGGCTACACCGCGACGGCGACGCAATCCCTGGCGTAGTGTAGTGCGCGTGGCATCCCTGTTGGGCTTGCGCAGAACACCCACCACACGCTCCGCTGCCGGTGCCTGTCGGCAGCTGTTGCCGGCCGCCGTTGCCGCCACACCACCGCTGAAAGCCAGGGCCATCGCCCGCTCCGCCGCTGCGGCCCGAAGGCGGGAGGTGGCTGTTGTGGCCGCCACCCAACTGTCGGCCACTGTGGCTATCATCCGCTCCGCCACTGCGGCCTGAAGGCGGGAGGTGGTGGTCGTGGCCGCCACCCCATCGTCGGACGCCCTGGCCGCCAGATGTGATGCCTAGGTAATCAAGCTACAGTGGACCTCTGCTAATGATGCCACGTCACCTTGATTACTGTTACTAATCTCACATTAGTTCGAAACCAGTTCAAATTTCAAAATTAAAATAAAGGCAAACAATAAAGGTTTTCAAATATTAAAACTAAATGTTCGGGTGGAGCCAAATAATGCATAGGTAATTATGGTGGAGAGACCACACTTCTATAAAATGTTAAATAATCTAAAATGAATAAACAGTAGCTATAACAATTAATAAGTGCCTTCTGAATTTTATAAAATACTAAACTATTTTGTTCAGGGGTAAAACATTTTGTGACGGTAGTTGGAATTGTAACTCTATTTTAGGTGTGGGTTTTACCTTTTGTAAAACTATAAAATATTAAAGAAATAAAAGAAAACAGAAAGCAAAGAAAAGAATAAAAACAAAAAAACAAAACTAGAAAAAAAAAGAGGAAAGGAACCCCCCCCCATCTAGGCCTCGGCCCAGCTGGCCTGTGGACCAACCAGGCCGGCGCGCACCGGAGCCTAACCAATCAGTTGGCCCACCCCGTGCCTTAACCCCCACTCCCCCGAAACCCTAGCGGCCCCTTCCCACTTCCTCCCGTCGCCCCACTCGCCTCCCCAGCACTCCACCCACTCCTCTCCTTCCCTCCCCCCGATCTGGATCGGGGGCTGCGACCTCGTCGCTGCTCGCTATCGCCGGCGCCGCTGTCAGGACCCCGACTCAATGCCACACCGATCTAGCATGTAACACCTCATATCACTTTGTGGCCTCACGCACGATATTCCCACGGGTGTCGCCTTACCAGGCCCGGGACCGTTTGCGCCTTTTGGCACACGTATATGATAGTGTCGCTAGCATCCATATGTCAAGGAGCCCGGGCTGACATGGCTAGTTGTGAACCCAAAGTGGCACTAACTTACAGGGACAGGCCTACATGACCCAGCAACGAATGTGTCGGTCATCAACGAGTGAATCCGGGCTGTAGCAACTGGGCTAGCAGGACTCCGGTAAACCGGGATGTAGCAGGCTAACAGGATTCCGGTAGACACCGCGTGACATTTCCTCGAAGGGACAGACACAGGAACGAAGAAGGACACATGCCGGCCAGCCTAAGTGTTCCGGAGCAGTAGCAAGATACAAAGCTCAGTGGAAGCACTAGGAGACATTTCCCGATAAGAGAGGCTACCAAGGATAAACAATTAGATAGTCAGATCCCACACATTCAAAGCATTTCAATAACATACACACAATATGCTCGATATGTGTAAATACAACATGGCATCACAACATGACTCTACAACTCAAGTATTGTATTCAATAGGCACCCAGGATCGAGATATTACAAACATGGGTCTCATGACCCAACATTCAGAGCACACAAGTCAAAGCACAAGCGGAAACTTAACATGTCTGAGTACAGACATCTACAAATGAAAAAGGCTGAGAAGCCCGACTATCTACCAGATCCTGCCGAGGGCACAAGATCGTAGCTGAGGTAACAAGCTAAATGTCAAAGTCCACGCGGAACTACTAGCGAGACTGAAGTCTCTTTGCAAAACATAAAATAAGCAAACGTGAGTACAAATGTACCAAGCAAGACTTACATCAGAACTATCTACATATGCATCAGTATCAACAAAGGGGTAGTGGAGTTTAACTGCAGCAAGCCAGCTTTGACTCGGTGGCTATCCTGGACTACGACTGCAAGTAACTCTTTTGAGGTGGCGCACACGAGTCCACATATTCACCATATCAATACACCACTATGGATCCGCTCCCGTCTCCCTACGAGAACGCCATCCATAGCACTCATGCTTATCTTGCGCATTTTAGAGTATCCACTTTCACTTGTCTATGAACTGTACAGGTAACCCAGAAGTCCTTTACCGCGGACACGGCTATTCGAATAGATAATGTTAACCCTGCAAGGGTGTACTTCTTCACACATGCTCTCGCCACTTACCGCCATGTACACCTCGTGTATCTCGGCAACCTTCAAGCGGAAGCCTAGCGAGGGAGTCGGCCACTACCTGACTAACCACACAAGTCTCTCGTCCAGGTTTATCGCCTATTCGGGTTCCATCCGCAAGGAGATCCGGCCGGGGTGTCGCTCACGGCCCCAAACGATGTGAGCAGGGTTCCCAAGCCCACCATCCGGGTGCCACTTGGTACACCGTGCCACTGTGCCTAGTCTGTCCCAAGCCCACCTGTACCGGGTGCCACTTGGTAGACTACTAACACTACCTACAAACACCAGAAACTAGTTGCAACTCCTGGATAGAGATCATGTTGATTAATAAGTCGAGAGGGGTCGAGTTACCGGAACCCAATGTGTGGTAGTAACTGTTCATGGATCACAATCACAGAACTCAGTTCCTAAGGACGGTTTCAATGAGACAACCCACCATGTACTCCAACATGGCCTCTCATCGCTACCTTTACCAAATCGTGTTCACACACTTAGCTCTCAACAGTAGGACATGTACACCACATTTCAATTCATCCCCGATGAATCAGACCTGACACAACTCTAAGCAATAGCAGGCATGACAAACAAGCATGAATGAGTAGGCACATCAGGGCTCAAACAACTCCTACTCATGCTAGTGGGTTTCATCTATTTACTGTGGCAATGACAGGTCATGCAGAGGAAAAGGGGTTCAACTACCGCAGCAAGTAACACATGAGCCATTGTTGTCCTAATGCAGTAAAAGAGAGCAGGAGCGAGAGAGTGGGATTGTATCGGAATGAACAAGGGGGTTTTGCTTGCCTGGAACTTTTGAAGATAGTATAGTTCTTCATCGGTGTCATCGATCACATCGTCGAAACCACGTCTATCGAGAGGGGACAAGCTCCGGCAGCAGAAAAGGAAACACAATCAATGCAATGCACAATATGATGCATGATCATGACATGGCAATATGAGTGTGTTGGCCTAATGAAACTACAACCAGATGGGTTTGAGCTATTTTGAACCCAAGGTTCAAGTTCAAACTCAACCTATGAACTTATAAAGTGCATTTTCATGTTTTGATATAATCAGCAGGTTTAAGTTGCTTTAACATGCATGAAACTAGTGCAGATGGATAGATTGGATTTTTCTTATAATTTTTCATATATAAATTATTTCATTTGGAGTTACGGTTGAATTTCTATGATTTTTAGAAGTTTAGAACATATTCTGGAATTTCCTCAATAAGAATAAATCCAGAAAATTGCATTACTACGTCAGCACTGCATCATGCTGACCTCAGCAGGTCAACAGACCCGGTTCAGGTCAAACCTGACCAATGGGGTCCACTGGTAAGTGACCCAGGGCTGGTTAGTGTCGCTGACTGGTGGGGCTGGGTCAACAGACACGTCAGCAGGTCAACTCTGACGTGTGGGGCCGGTCAGCGGGTGACGTGGCAATGTCAAACTAATTGGTGGGGTCCAACATGTTAAATTAATACTAAGTATTTTGTTAGCCGGTTAATTAACCCTGTGGGACCCACAGTCAGTGACCCGGGGGTGTGATTAGTCCTTACTTAACCCGCGCCACGTCAGCGAACGGCGTTCAGCCGCCGGTGACCACATCCTGTGGCGGTGGATCGCCGACGTTGCTCGGGACGGTGCTACAGAGCATCTTTTTGCTCGTGGTTTGCGGCTATAGTGAGCTGGGAGACTCGCGCATCTACTGGTGGTGGCGGCAGCAGCTGGGATGGCCGGAGTTGACGGCGGCGAGCATTTCCACGGCGGCCGGAGCTCGGGCACCTGCGGGTTTGGCGTTGTGGTGCGCGGGAGGGGGAGCTGGTGTGTGTGTTGGGCTCCTGGGGGCTTTCTGAGCACGGTGAGGCGCTCCGTTGTGAGCGTGCGCGGCTATGGCCACGGCTACGCCATGGCCAGCGGCGAGAAGCTTTCGGCCGCGATGGGAAATGGAGTTAGGGGACGGGAACGGAGGGTGAGAGCACAGGAGAAGCAGCAGGGGCTCACAGCGGATCCATCCGAGGCGGAGGTGAGGCCGGGGGAGCGTCGGAGGCAGCGCAGGGTCGCCGGAGATCTGGGCGGCCGAAGGTTGAAGACGACGACTTGGACGGTTGTCGTGGGAAACGAGCACCTATGGGGCAGGGCCCCTTTTCGGTCCGGCAAGGGAGCGGAGGGCGCACGAAGAGCAGATCGAGGCGAAGCACGCGAGGGATTTTACCCAGCTTCGGAGCTCTCTGAAGAGATAAAACTCCTACTGCTGCTTTGTGTTTCTATTCCGTTCTTGCTCAAGAGCGTGGGTGTGTTGTAGTTTCGAATGAGTCGAACCCCTTCTACGTGCGCATGGGCCTCCTTTTTATAGTATAAAGGTGTCACCGACAGGTGGCAACGCAGAGAGAGGGGTAAAAAAGTAAAAATGGGGGTTGGTACAACCGCTATCAACAGTGCCCCCTACCTAACTCTGACGGCAGGGGACAAGGGCATTTAATGCCCGTCCGGTCGCCTAAACAGTGCAGGAAACGATCGTTAGGGGCGCCACCGATCGCCACGATGGCCTTCTAGTCATCTTCACTTGCCACCTCGCACCGCTTGGCTGCACAGCTACCCGCCACGTGCACCAGGAGCGATCTTGCGGCGACACGTCGTCGGATGTGCTGGAGCGTGGGCGCAGAGTGGTGGCTTTTCCGCGGCAAGCGCCTTTCCACGGTCGCTGTCTTGTCGCACCCGCAAGCTTGCCGCTCGCCGGGTCTAGGTTGGCCTTCCCGGCAAGCTCCTCTTGCCGGGGTCTTGTCCTTCCCGGCAAGCTCCTCTTGCTGGGGCCTTGTCTTCACAGTTAAACACATTGTTCTTGAATGGCAGTAATAGGAATAGCAAAGGATCTTGGCGGACGTCCGGCAAGCCTTGCCGCGGGACGCTGCGACTGCCCGTGCACAAGTTCGGGATACTAAGGTACCCCTACTTTAGTACACCGACAGGAGCCCCCGGGCCTGGGCCATACATGGTGCCGAGCGCTGTTGGGCCAGGCCCAAAACAGGGCACGGGCACACGCGGCCTGGGTCCACACTAAATCTGACTCCGTATCCACCGCGCCCTCCCGTAACGGCACGCGTCAAACGCGGCGTCGTGGGAGAGATCATGGGCAATTCTTTAATCAGGAAAAGCGTAACGTTCGCCTCCCCTGTTTATAAGCAGAGGAAACAGGGCCGTTCCCCCACCTTGGCCACTTGCAGTATCTTCCTCCGAAAGCTCCGCCGCTCCCCTCCGCTTCCCAAGCCGAAAGAGAGCAGCGCTCCGCCGCCCGTCGCCGCCGTCGCCCTCAACACCTCCGCGCTCCCCCGCCACTTCCGCCACGGCTCCGAAGACCGGCAAGAGCTCAAAGTCGAGCACAAAGTCGGCCGAGGCGTTGCGGCTTGAGGCGATGCGCAAGGAGCGAGTGCTTTTCCCCCCCGAGCTCACCCCGAAGGCGCTGCGGGAGGAATTTTACCTCTTCTGGTCGACACAGACGCGGGCGCATCCGCGCACGCCGGTGCTCTCCGCCGAAGCTTCCACTTAGAAGCGGTGCCCAAAAGGGTACTATTTCTTTCCAGTGTTCTTCTATTGCGGGCTCTGCCCACCTTTTTCTGATTTCTTCTGCGACATCATGAATACCTACGGGTTTCATCTCCTTGATTTCAGCCCCAACGCCGTTCTGACAATGGCGGTTTTCGCACACCTCTGCGAGAACTTCGTTGGCATCCACCCAAATGTTGCTCTTTTTCACCACTATTTAACCCCCCGAGCCGAGAAAGGAGAGCCATTGGCTGGCGGAATCGCCTGGACCTCACGAATCGGCATGAAGGAGGTGTATCTGGGGGGCGAGCTCCGCAGCAAGTGGGATGAGTGGAGGGCGGAGTGGTGCTGGATCGTTGACGCCAATCCGCAGCCATTCACCAACCTGCGCCAGACCCGGGTAGTGCGCGGTGGCGACTGGAGCGCTCTGTCGCCGGACGACGCCAAGCTGAAGATTGCCACCACCCGAATCCTCCGGCTCAGGCTTGCCGGGCTCACAGCAGGGGCAGTTGGCGCGGATTTCCTTCGCCCTCGCATCGCCCCTCTGCAGAAGAGGGGGAGGCCCGCCTGGCTGTTTGGCGGCCCAGAGGATATCATGAGGCTGCGCCCAGGCCTCAACTTCAACTTCACGGTTCTGGAGCTTGACGGGTTGCTCAAGGAGCTGTTCAAGCATGACGCCAACCATCCAGAGTGGTTTAGGCTGCCGCAGGGCGTCATCCCACTGTGCAACAACTCCCAGCGTGATCGCATCTATGCGATGATGTCGGAGTGTGACTCGCACGGGATAAACCCAACTTGGATGGAGCCCGCCGACAACGTCGTGCGGCAATTCTTCGATGGCTTGACGGAGGTAGCAGTCAATGCCGACGAGCAGAGGCTCCTCACCCGCGACACCACCGACGACGAGATGCGGTACATCGCCACCAGGGCCGAAGAGGCGGCGGCAGCCGCCGCCGCGGGCGAGTTTGGCTTCACGTTGGTGGAGGCAGAGGTGGCCGAGGCGGCAAGCCTTGCCGACCGGGAAGACCTTGCCAGAGAGGCCGTTGGCGAGGGGGAGCCCGAAGCCGAAGCGAGCGAGCCCGCCGAGGGCGCGAGCGGCCAGCCGTCTTCGAGCAGCTTGCCGCAGGCAGAGCCCCCAGCGCAGCCCCAATTTCAACCAAGAAGGCGCCTCCGTCGAGTTGGAGATACAGCAGGGCGGCAGGCAGGCCAACAGCCGCAGCGTCGTGGGACGCGCTCCACCGCGGCAAGTACTGTTGCCGCGGGAGCATCTCAGGCCGTGCCGGCAACTGAGGCAGGGTCTTCCCGGGCTGCCACGCCTGATCCTGCCGCAGCTCCCGGCAAACGTCCAAGGGAGCCTACTCCTCCGCCTCGCCACGCAGAAAGGGTACCAGACTTTGACCTCTCTGCGCTAAGCTCCGACGAGGAGGAAGAAGAGGAGGAGGAGTAAGGATTTCTTCTCACTGTACTTGTTTTTCTTTGATCTTTGTTGTTGCTTGTCTTGTATCTGATTTGCTTCTCTCTGAATCCCTGTTCTATTTCAGGACTCTGGCCGAGAGAGTGGCGAAGAGGGCCAAGGTCCCCGTGGTTGTCATCGAGGATGATCCTGCTGTGATGGCAGAAGACACGTCCGAGACCACCTTGACGGACCCGATTCCTTCTCCTCGCAGCAGCCCCCAGCACAGCCCCCAGCGTAAGTGTTTGGTTCACTTCCTGTTGTGGGGCGCGCATGGGTGCTTCTTCTTTTGCTGATATCTTGATTCTCGATTTATTTGTGTAGGAGCAGAACAGGCCCATCAGGAGCACCCAGAAGCCGCCCCGGAGGTGCTGTCTGCTTCAACTACGCCGCCAAGGGGCGACTCCCCGACAAGGGAGCGTTCCCCGGCAAGGGAAAGAACCAGTGAGCCCCCAGTGGTGGAGCCCATGGTCACGGAGCCTAGCACAGGTAACCCTCCTTGTCGGAAATCTTCCTTCGGGTTTTTCTTCTGATCTTCTTTCTTCTTCTTTTTTTTGAATATTTGCTTGACTTTTCCCTCCTCTCCCTGTCCTCAGATCCCCCTCTTACAGACCCGATGGAGACTGAGGCCACCGGCGAGGAAGGCGCACGCGGCAATACTGAAAACGCCGCCGCTGACGAGGAAGAGGCCGACGCTGATGAACCCGCCGACGAAGAAGCCACCAAGGCTGCTGGTGCAGGAGCTGGCGAGGGGTCCGGCGATCGTACTGATGACCCGGAGGGCGCAGGAGCGCAAGGCGCTGCACCGACCGCCGACCCCTCCGCCGCTGATGCAGCGCCGGGCTGCGAGGAGCCCCAGCCAGGCGCCTACTTGAAGGCCGGCGAGGGCGTATACATCAAGCTTCCCTGGGCGTCGAGCTCCAGGGCGCCGGTCGAAGGAGAGGAGTTTGACGGGGAAGTACTCGCCTCTGCTGGGCTGGCAGTGGTTGACGCGCCCAGCAGCAGCAGTGGCGAGTCCGAGGAGGAGCAGTTGCTCCGGAAGTTGGTGTCACTCTACCGCGCCCGTCAAGCGAAGCTTGAGTCCCGGGAAGCACTTGTCGCGCGGGCGGGAGTTGACATAGAAAAGCATGCGAAGGAGCTCAAGAGCTGCAACCAGGAGGCCCTCCGATCCATTGCGGAGGAAAGGGCGCAACTTGACGAGGCAAAGAAGGCGTTCATCCTGGAAAAGGCTGAAGCCGAGGAGCAGCATAGGCTCGCCGCCGAGGAGCTGTCCAGGCGGGAAGGTGAACTGACACAGAAGAAGGTTAATTTGGACAGCCACGAGGAGGAGCTCGAGGCCCGGGAGCAATCACTTGGCGGGGCACTCAAGGAGGCGAAGGATGCCGCCGCGGCTGCTGAGGCCGCCAAAAAGGAGTTAGAGGTGAAGGTGACGCAGCTGGAGGCGGACATGAAAGGGAAGAATGAAGAGCTTGCCGCACTCCAGCGCGAACGCGAGAAGGATGCACTTGCCCATGGCGATCTGCAAGTCCAACTCGCCGAGAAGGTCAAGGAATTGAACGCCGCCAAGGACTCAAGCGCTGATCTAGAGCTGAAGCTGGCCACCTTGATGGAGACACTGGACGCCGCCAAGAGGCGAGAGGATGACTTGAAGAAGGAGATCAAGGGCAACGAGGAGCTGCTGACGAGGGCCGCTGAGACTCAAAACACCTTCAGGGCTACGGTGGAGCTCTGGACAGAAGGCCTCGTCAACATTGCTGCAACTATTGACGAAGAGCTGGCGGAGCTGGACTTGGCGGGCTTCGGGTACTCCACTGACGAAAACCTCCAGCCCAGTGCCAAGCTTACTCTTTTCTTCAAGGGTGTGGTGACGGCCCTCCAGCAACTCCGGGAAAGGATCCCGAAGAAGCTGGCGGACGAGTCGCGCGCAATCTGCGCCAAGGTCTTGGAGAAGGTGTTGGTGAAGATACTCTTCCGCAATCCGGGCCTTGACCTCACCCGCGTCCTCAAGAAGCTGCCGGCGGGTGCTAATCTTGAAGAGCTCAAAGCCATTGTCGCACCCATTGTGGACAAGGTGAATGAGGTCAGGAGGGTTGACGGCGAGCGCGTGGATTAGGCCACCCTTTTTCTCCCTTCCTTCTTCTTGCCGCTGCTAGATATGTCATAGGAACAATCTATTAGAGCGCAGCAAGTTATTTATTGTAATATAACTTTATTCTGGGTACTATCTGCTACGTTACTTCCTTTATTCGGTTCCATCCCTTGTATGTTTTTACCCTATGCTTTTAGGGAACTTGCCAGCGCAAGCACGCTTGCCTCGAGCGCTGAGTGCGGAACATCAGCAGCCTGTTGGCGGTGTTGCCTCCGGCAAGAAACCTTGTCGGGACTAATCGCAGCACACTTTCATTGTTGAGCGGACTCGAAACAAAGTAAGGGCGCAACATAGCCACGAGCCGGTTCCTCCGCGCACAGGTTTTCCATACAAGGCACGGTCGTTCAAGGAATATAACTTAAAAATTTAAAACTGACTGTGCTCAAACTTTGGCAACTTAGCTTTTCTGTCGTCTGCGTCCCGGCAAGGCTGTATTTTTTGAATGACACCTGGTCCACACCTTTATCCTTTCCTCCCCCCCCCCCCCCCCCGGTGAACTTGTGGGCGAAGGAAGCTTCTTTTGAACAAAAGAAAGAAGAGAAAATAAAGGTATGGAGCCTTAAGGCTCGTTATTGCTTACCGGGGGCGAGTGCTGCACAAAGTGTCAGATAATACATGCAAAAAAGAAAAAGGCATGAAATTTGACAACATGTGCTGAGCATACGAACTTTATTTATGCACGGGATCTGCGCCCGGCTTTGTACAAAGGGTTACATGCAACAGCGGCAAGGCTTGTACAAAAGGTGGTTGCCGGAACAGATTCCGGCAACCGCGCCTTATGGGTAAAACTTGCAAAGATGCTCTATGTTCCAGGAATTGCTCACTGGAAAGCCATCTTCGGTCTCAAGGCGGACAGCGCCGGGCCTAGTGACTCGTTTCACCCGATAAGGGCCTTCCCACTTTGGTGTCAACTTGTTGGAATTCTTGGCGGATTGAACGCGCCGAAGAACAAGGTCGCCTTCCTCGAAGCTTCTGGCATTAACTTTGCGGCTATGGTAGCAGGGCAAAGCTTGCTGGTAGCGAGCAGCTTGTACAGCAACCTGAAGACGATCTTCCTCGAGGAGCAGCGCGTCATCTTGCCGCAGCTGCTCTTGCTCAAGCTCATCATAAGCGAGCACTCGAGGCGATCCGTATACAAGTTCCATGGGGAGAACTGCTTCTGCTCCATAGACTAGAGCAAAAGGCGTCTGGCCGGTGGCTCGATTTGGCGTCGTCCTGATCGACCAAAGAACCACCAGCAGCTCCTCGATCCAATTTCTTCCGCACTTGCGCAGCCTGTCGAAAGTTCTGGTCTTGAGCCTGCGCAGCACTTCAGCGTTTGCCCTCTCCGCTTGACCGTTGCTTCTCGGGTGAGCAACAGAAGCGAAGCAGATCTTGGTGCCAAGATCTTGGACGTACTGCATGAAGGTGCGGCTCGTGAATTGTGTGCCATTGTTGGTGATGATCCTGTTAGGGACTCCGAAACGGCAAACAATTGACCTGAAGAACTTGACTGCTGACTGTGCTGTCACCTTCCTCACTGCTTCCACCTCCGGCCACTTCGTGAACTTGTCGATCGCTATGTACAAGTACTCGAAGCCCCCGACAGCTCGGGGAAAGGGGCTGAGGATATCGAGCCCCCAGACAGAAAATGGCCAGGATAAAGGGATTGTTTGGAGAGCTTGAGCTGGTTGATGTATCTGCTTGGAGTGGAACTGGCACGCTTCACACTTGGTTACTTGTGCAGTTGCATCCTGGAGGGCTGTCGGCCAGAAGAAACCTTGCCGGAAGGCCTTGCCGGCAAGTGCTCTTGCGCCAATGTGGTGACCACATATGCCTCCATGTATCTCCGCCAACAGCTCCTGTCCATCTTCCCGGGAAATGCACTTCAATTTCACTCGATTGAATCTTCTTCTGTATAGTATGTCGTTGACAAACTGGTACATACTTGATTGCCGGGCTACTCTCTCCGCTTCTTCTTGCTCTTCGGGAAGTTCTCCTGTTTGAAGGAAATGGACGATCTGCTGTGCCCATGCCGGAGCTTGTGGTTCAACGACAAGGACTAAAGGCGAAAATGCTGCTGCGGGAACATCTGCTTCCACGGCAAGAATCTGTGATTCAGCCAGAGCGTGATGTTCCCTGGCAAGCGTGTCGGGACACAGCTTGTCGGGAGCGTTTGCTTCAACGAAACAAACCTTAGGGCTTGTCGGAGCAGACTGCCCCTCAGCACTCTTTGTGTTGATCTTGGGGACCTTCTTGACGGCGGCTCCGGGGAGCTCTGCCGGAAAGTAGTCGTCGGTAACTAACTTCCTCTTCTTGCTCTGTCCAGTTGATGGTGTTACAGATGGTTGAGTCAGCTTGAGCACAAAAATTCCTGGTTCCACAGGTAACTTGAGTGCGGCGCATTTTGACAGGCCGTCTGCAATGTCGTTCTGAGCTCTTGGAACGTGTTCCATCTGCAGGCCATCAAAATGTTCTTCTAGCTTCCTCACTTCATCAATGTATGCTTCCATCAACAGACTCTGATAATCTTTGTTAACTTGACGGACGACAAGCTGCGAGTCACCCCTGACAATAAGCTTTTTGATCCCAAGGTCCGCGGCGATCCTAAGTCCGGCAAGCAAGCCTTCATACTCTGCAGTATTGTTTGTTGCTTGCTCCTTGGGAAAGTGCATCTGGACCACGTACTTGCGGTGCTCTCCGGTGGGTGCGACAAGTAGTACGCCCGCACCGGCGCCTTGCAGCGAGAAGGCACCGTCAAAGTACATGATCCATTCTTTGCTCGCTTCCTTGACGGGGATGCTCGTGTTGGTGTCCATTCTGCTATGAATTCTGCCAATGCTCGGCTCTGGATAGTTGAGGTACTCTCAAACTTGAGGCCAAAGCTCGACAATTCCAGTGCCCACTCGACAATCCTGCCTGTTGCTTCTGGATTCTGCAATATCCTCTTCAACGGAAAGCGAGTGACCACTGTGATCTCATGTGCTTGAAAGTAATGGCGCAGCTTCCTCGAGGCCATGAGAAGGCCGAAAAGCAACTTCTGCACCCCAGAATACCTTGATCTAGCTCCCTGCAGAAGGGAACTGACAAAATAAACTGGGCTCTGCACCATCTTCTTTTGTTTCTCTTCTGGCAGCTGCACAGATCCATCCTTGTCGGGACCAGAGCTTGTCGGGGAAGCCCCCTGCTTGTCGCTGGATTCGCTTGCCGCGGTCGCTGGCTCATCATCTGCCTCCCTCTCTGCTACTAACGCAGCACTAACCACTTGATTGGTTGCCGCTAGATATAGCAGCAACTTCTCTTGTGGCCTAGGTGCGACAAGTATTGGAGTGGAGGATAGGTATCTCTTCAAGTCCTGCAACGCAGCCTCTGCTTCCGGAGTCAATTTCATTGCACCTGCCTTTTTCAAAATTTTGAAAAATGGCAGGGCGCGCTCAGCAGACTTAGAGATGAACCTACTGAGAGCAGCAACACAGCCGGCAAGCCTTCGGACATCCTTGACGCGCTTCGGTGCTTCGATCTGCTCAATGGCCTTGATCTTGTCGGGATTGGCTTCGATCCCCCGCTGAGACACAAAGAACCCGAGAAGCTTGCCGGAAGGAACTCCAAACACGCACTTCTCGGGATTCAACTTGAGATTGATCTTGCGCAGATTTGCAAAAGTCTCGTCCAGATCTTGGATCAAAGTTTCTCTGTCCTTGCTCTTGACCACTATGTCATGCATGTAAGCTTCTACATTTCTGTGCAGCTGTGGCTCAAAAGCATGACTGACTACCCTTGCAAATGTTGAACCAGCATTCTTTAGTCCGAAAGGCATCCGTACAAAGCAGTACGTGCCACATGGAGTAATGAATGCGGTTTTCTCTTCATCCTCTTCTGCCATGAAGATCTGATGATATCCTGAGTATGCATCAAGGAATGAAAGCAGATCACATCCTGCCGTGGAGTCGACAATCTGGTCAATGCGCGGCAAGGGAAATGGATCCTTGGGACAAGCTTTATTAACATCAGTGAAGTCAATACAAAGCCTCCACTTCCCGTTCGCTTTGCGCACAACTACTGGATTGGCTAACCACGTTGGATGGAGTACTCCTCGGACCAGGCCTGCTTCTTCCAACTTCTTGATCTCCTCTGCAATGAACTCTTGGCGTTCTACTGCTTGTTTTCTGACTCTCTGCTTGACGGGCCGCGCGTGAGGGCAGACGGCAAGGTGGTGCTCAATTACTTTCCTGGGAACACCGGGGATGTCAGATGGTTGCCATGCAAACACATCGACATTCGCCCGCAGGAAAGCAACGAGCGCGCTTTCCTATTTAGGGTCAAGCGTGGCACTAATGGTGAAGGTACCACCAGTGCCGTCCTCCTTGGCGGCCACTTTCTTGGTCTCTGGTGAAGCTGTCTTTGTCTTCTTGCACTTGCCGGTGGAGCTCGATGGTGCGTCCTCGACGGTAGCGCAGCACTCCGAAGAGGTGCGCTTGCCGGAGTGGGCATCAGAGCTACTCTTGCCGAACTTGGTCTTCTTCTTCCCCCGGGGAGCTTCAGCGGCAAGTGGTTTGCGTTCTGCTGCGGCTGCTGCTTCCCGGTAGATCTTGTTGGTACAGATAAGTGCATCTTTCTTGTCGCCATGGACAGAAATGACACTTATCGGACCGGGCATCTTGAGCACGTTGTAAGCGTAATGAGAGGCTGCCATGAACTTGGCAAGCGCTGGACGGCCAAGTATCCCATTGTAGGGCAATGGGAAATCAGCAATGTCGAATGTGACTCTCTCTGTCCTGAAGTTCAGCTCACTGCCAAACGTTACTGGTAGTGTGATCTTCCCCTTCGGCTTGCTCCTTCCCGGGTTGATTCCTTGAAAGGTGTCGGTCTCTTCGAGTTCGCTGTCGGGGATCTGGAGCTTCTTGATCACCGCGGAAGAGATCAGATTCAGGCCGGCCCCGCCGTCAACCAGCATCTTCGTGACCTTGAGGTTGCGGATTGTTGGCGAAACCAACATCGGCAAGCACCCGACCGCAGTTATACGATCAGGGTGATCCTCAACGTCAAAGATGATGGGCGTGCTGGACCACTTCAGGGGCTTGCGGGACTCAACGAACGGTTCTGCTGCGTTCACTTCCCGCACCCACTGTTTGAGTTGGCGGTGCGAGGTGTGCAGAGAAGCACCGCCGTCAACGCACAAAACCTCTGTTGCCTTCTGAAACTCCTGCTCGTCGGCCTCATCCTCATCCATCTCTTCATCTTCATCTTCGTCTTCATCCTTGTCGCGGCCGCGGGGAGGCCTGTCTCCTTGCCGCTGCTTGGCCTTGCCGCGGCGTCCTCCCCGGGCGGGACGCTTCTTGCTGGATCCTCCGCCGCCTTCCTGGGCCTTCTCCTTGTCGCGGCGCTCATATTCAGCTTTCTGCAGTTCCACGAGCTGCTCAACCTTCTTGCAGGCCTGGAGGTCATGGCCCTTGGTGCGATGGATCTTGCAGTACTGCTTGCCGGAGCCGTCCTGCTTGTCGGCGGCCACCACAGCCTCGCCGGAGTCACCAGCTTTGGCCTTCTCGGCGCCACCTCCGTTGCCGGACTGCTCGACGACTAGTACATCCTTAGCTTTTCTCTTTTTGTTATTCCGCCTCCGGTTCTTCTTTGCCGGGGCGGCATCCTCACTGTCAGATCCTTCTGCTCCTGCGTTCTCTCCGGGGAGTTTCCTCCCCTCCTCAGCACGTGCACACTTGTCGGCCAGAGCATATAGCTCGCTGACATCTCTGATTTTGCACATCGCCATCTCCTCCCTCATCCTGCGATTACACACGTTCTGATGGAACGCACTGATAACCGCGGCAGGGTGGACATCCGGGATGTTGCGCTGCACCTGGCTGAATCTCTGTATGTACTTGCGCAGGGGTTCTCCTTCCTTCTATGCGAGCAGATGAAGGTCGCTCTCCTAACCATGGGGTTTGTGGCCGCCTGTGAAGGCGCCGACAAACTGATGGCACAGGTCCGCCCACGAAGAGATGGAGTTGTTCGGCAAGTGCATGAGCCAAGATCTGACGTTGGGCTTGAGCACCAGCGGGAAGTAGTTGGCGAGGATCTTCTCGTCGCGCCCCCCGGCAGCCTGCACCACGATGGTGTAGACGCTGAGGAACTCTGACGGATGTATCCTGCCATCGTACTTCTCGGGCACGTCTGGCTTGAAGTTCTTGGTACTGGGCCACTGGACCTGCCGCAGCTCACGGATGAACGCAGGGCAACCTTCCGCGTACGGCAAGTCGCCTGGTTCCCCTGGCGCATGCATATCAACAGTGGGCCCAGCGCACTGGTCTGACTGACGCCGCGCTTCTCTTCGACGCTCGATGCGAGTACGAGCGTCTTCGTGTCGTCGTTCTTGGAGAACTTGGCGTTGATCGCGGCGAGCTCGCGGGTCCGACGACGCGGTGGAGTCGGTGTCGAGGTTGGCCCGGCGAGTCGGCGATCTTGGCCTTCGGGGCGGGGAGTGCACGGTGGTGGCACCCCCAGCGGTCTTGTCGGCGTCGGCTTGCGCCTGGGCGTCTTGCCGGGGCTTCGATGTGCTCGGTTGCCGGGGCTTGTCGCCGTTGGCGAAGCCGATGAGACTCTGAATAGTGGCCCTCCAGTCGTCGATCTTGTCTGGCGCTGGAGGGTAATCTAGAAGCAGCTGGGCTCGGGCCAACGCTTCCTCTGGAGTCTTGGGTGGCGGTGGCGAGCGACGCGAGGTGCGGGATATGCTCAAACTTCTAACAGTGTTAGAAGGAGCGACCGTACTGCGCTCGTGCCAGCGTGTTGGCGTGTATGTTGGCCTTGAGCGTCCCGCGACCCACCAGCTTGGCCTTGTTTCAACGCGAGTACGGTGCTAGGAGCACCGTGGCGTTGTCGATCCTGCACCTCCTGGGAGGGGTGCCGCGGATGTACAGACACTGAAGCTTGCGGGGCCTTGTCCTTGGACCTGGTGATGACGTGAGTCCCCCCGTCGGCGCCCGCTCCTCCGCCGGCGTCCACCCCACCGCCCGTTTGCTCCGGTGGCGGTAGGATAGTCGTAGACAGAGCGGCCACCTCCGAAGCCTTCTTCTTCGGTGGCATGTCGATGAAGATGTTGATGTAGCACGTACAAACGCCGGATCAGGTTCGCACAACCTCGACGCCCCCCTACCTGGCGCGCCAAAGATGTCGTGGGAAACGAACACCTATGGGGCAGGGCCCCTTTTCGGTCCAGCAAGGGAGCGGAGGGCGCACGAAGAGTAGATCGAGGCGAAGCACGCGAGGGATTTTACCCAGCTTCGGAGCTCTCCGGAGAGATAAAACTCCTACTGCTGCTTTGTGTTTCTATTCCGTTCTTGCTCAAGAGCGTGGGTGTGTTGTAGTTTCGAATGAATCGAACCCCTTCTACGTGCGCATGGGCCTCCTTTTTATAGTATAAAGGTGTCACCGACAGGTGGCAACGCAGAGAGAGGGGTAAAAAAGTAAAAATGGGGGTTGGTACAACCGCTATCAACAGTGCCCCCTACCTAACTCTGACGGCAGGGGACAAGGGCATTTAATGCCCGTCCGGTCGCCTAAAAAGTGCAGGAAACGACCGTTAGGGGCGCCACCGATCGCCACGATGGCCTTCTGGTCATCTTCACTTGCCACCTCGCACCGCTTGGCTGCACAGCTACCCGCCACGTGCACCAGGAGCGATCTTGCGGCGACATGTCGTCGGATGTGCTGGAGCGTGGGCGCAGAGTGGTGGCTTTGCCGCGGCAAGCGCCTTGCCGCGGTCGCTGTCTTGTCGCACCTGCAAGCTTGCCGCTCGCCGGGTCTAGGTTGGCCTTCCCGGCAAGCTCCTCTTGCCGGGGTCTTGTCCTTCCCGGCAAGCTCCTCTTGCCGGGGCCTTGTCTTCACAGTTAAACACTTTGTTCTTGAATGGCAGTAATAGGAATAGCGAAGGATCTTGGCGGACGTCCGGCAAGCCTTGTCGCGGGACGCTGCGACTGCCCGTGCACAAGTTCGGGATACTAAGGTACCCCTACTTTAGTACACCGACAACGGTGAAGCAGGGCCTCCGGCGTAGTGTAGCTCGGTGGAGAAGGTCGAGGAAGATGCAGCGGAGCTTCTGGACTGCTCGAGGGGACGAGGGAGAGGCGATGGCCGTGGTGGTGTTCGTCGGCGGCGGCGATAGTGCTCGGTGGTAGCGTGCGAGAGAGCCAGAGGAGGAGAGGAGCTCGGGGAGAGAGAGAGAGGGCCTGGGGGGTGCGTGGCCGTCTCCGTGGCGCTGGAAGGGCCTCGAAGGCGTGAGGCAGGCAGGGAGGAGGCCACGGCGATCGCGCGTGTGTCGACACGCCTCTGCCTACTGGCATAGGTGGAATAAGACCAAGGCGCCCGTGGTGGGCTGGGCCGATTCTGCTGGGCCACCAGGTAAGTGGGCCTCAGGTAAGCGCCAGGTTAGTCCTTCTCTCTCTCTTTTCTTATTTCTGTTTTGTTTTCTATTTTCTGTAATTTGTTTTTGATTTAGTTTTCAAACTAAATCAAATTTACTGCTTCTGATAAATATTGTGTGGGCTAGTTGAGCTATTGCAGAGCCCCACACAAATTTACAGAATTATTGGACTTATATTAAATATATAGCAAATATAAATCCAATGCAAATAGTTGTTGCATTAACTCCAAAGGCCTAAAAATATATTTATGAGCTCCTCAAAATATTGGTTTGAATTTTACCTCTGGCCAATATTTTCAGGGAGAAACATGAACATTTTCTTGGATCTATTTGAAGAATTTTTTTATCTTGGTCATTTTCAGAAATTATTTCTGAGGCTTTCACATGTCCCCATTTCAAATTCATTGAAATTTAAACATGATGCACACATGACTAGCTAGTCTAGGTCATTCCAGAATTATGGATGTGACAGCCGCCCCTCTCGGATTCCTCCGAGCCCTCCTCTCCCTCACGCGGCACCTGCCTGAAGCCTCAGCCTCGACTCGTCGCCGGCCCAACGCTGTCGCCCGTTGTCGCCAACCACGACCGTCGACTGGAGCTCCTCCGCCTCGACCGCCGCACGTCGTCCCCGTCTTCCTCCTCAACCCCCACTGCCCTGTCCCCTACGGTCCCTCGGTGAGGCCCCCGGCCTCCTCTTCTATCCCCGTCACCGTCGCCCGTCCCGTCTGGAACGCCGAACGCCACCACGGCCACCACACCACACCGCCTCCCCCCTCGTGCTCGCACCCGATCTGGCCTCGAGCGTGTCGTCCACGCCCGTGTGTGTCCGACGCCCGCGCTCATGGCGCCTTGCCCGCGCGGTCCCGCTCCGCCCTGCCGCCCGCTCGCGGTGGCCTCGTGCCCTGCTTGCCCGTGATGCCGCGTCGGGGCTGCGCCTTCCGCCGCCCCCTGCAGCCTGTAGCTGCCGGCGCCTACCGCACTCCCCCGCGCCTGCCGAAGGCTGCCACGGCTCATCTCGCCAGCGCGTGTGCCCTATAACTCCCCGCGCCCGGTCCTGCTCTCGTCGTCGCTGGCCACCGAGGCCCCAGGCGCGCTCGCCCTCACCTCTCATGGCGTCGGGTGCGAGCACCCGCACCAGTACGCCCGTCGCCCGCTTTTCCCTCGCCCGTTCAGACGGTGCGCGTTGGCCCGACCCTCTATGGCCTCTGTGCCACTAACCAGAGGTGCCCAGCCCACAGAATATTTAACAGAAAATGTAAAAGAAAATAATAAATAAATAATAATAATTAAAATATTAATTAATTAAATTAATCTAATCACTAGTTAACTTAATTAATCTAATCACTAGCTAACTTAATTAAACCCTAATTAGCATGTTCTGTCAATGACATGCAGACCCCACACGTCAATTTGACCCTGTCAACGCCCTGTTGACTGCTGACATCATGCTGACGCCATGATGACGTCAGCATACACTATTCTGGATAATGTTTATTTAGAATAATTAAATAAATTCTAAAAATGATTAAATCTTTTAAAATTAATATAAAATAAACCGTAGCTTGGATGGAAAAACTTTGTCATGAAAGTTGCTCAGAACGACAAGACGAATCCAGATACACAGCCCGTTCATATGCCACGCATCCCTAGCATAGTGAACCTGCAACATTTCACCTCCGGTTCATCTGTCCGAAAACGCGAAACACCGGGGATACTTTCCCGGATGTTTCCCCCTTTCGCCGGTACCACCTACTGCCGCATTTGGGCACACCTAGCACCGTGTATTGCCATGTTACGCTTTGTGATGCTTTGATTGCTATGTTATTTATTGTGTTCCCACTTCGTTACTTCTTTTCGGTAGACCCTGAGACTACCGGTGACCCCAAATTCAACTACGGAGTTGACGACCCCTCCTTTCCAGAGCAACCAGGCAAGTTTACCCTTTGATCACCTGATATCAGCTATTCTTCTCTTTACTGCTTGCATTAGAGTAGTGTAGCTTGTTACTGTTCGGTTACTTCTATTCCGTTGCATAGCCTGTCATTGTTGCTACAGTCATTGATACCTTACCCGCAATCCTAAATGCTTAGTATAGGATGCTAGTTTATCATCATTGGCCCTACATTCTTGTCAGTCTGCCTTGCTATACTATCGGGCCGTGATCACTGAGGAGGTGATCACGGGTATACACTATACATATACATATACTATACAGATGGTGACTAAAGTCGGGTTGGCTCGTTGAGTACCCGCAAGTGATTCCGATGTGGGGGCTGAAAGGACAGGTGGCTCCATCCCGGTAGAAGTGGGCCTGCATTCTCGACGGCCCCCGACTATTACTATGTGGCGGAGAGACAGGGCAGGTTGAGACCACCTAGGAGAGAGGTGGGCCTGGCCCTGGTCGATGTCCGTGGTTACTTCAAAATAACATGCTTAACGAGATCTTGGTATTTGATCTGAGTCTGACCATTGGCCTATACGCACTAACCAACTATGTGGGAAATATATGGGCACTCGACATCGTGGTATCAGCCGAAGCCTTCGTGACGCCAGCGACTGAGCGGCGCGCGCCGGATTGGAACGTAAGCCTGCTCTTGTATTAAGGGGGCTAGTTCTGCTTCCGGCCACCCACGGAACATGCAGGTGTGCAAAGGGCGATGGGCCCAGACCCCTGCGCCATAGGATTTAGACCGGCGTGCTGACCTCTCTATTGTGCCTAGGTGGGGCTGCGACGTGTTGATCTTCCGAGGCCGTGCATGACCCAGGAAAGTGTGTCCGGCCAAATGGGATCGAGTGTGTTGGGTTATGTGGTGCACCCCTGCAGGGAAGTTTATCTATTCGAATACCATGTCCCTCGGTAAAAGGACAACCCGGAGTTGTACCTTGACCTTATGACAACTAGAACCGGATATTTAATAAAACACACACAGACAAGTTCCACATACAACCCGGTGATCGCTTTTCCATAGGGCGGCGAGGGGAGGATCACCGGGTAGGATTATGCTATGAGATGCTACTTGGAGGACTTCTACTCTCTTCTACATGCTGCAAGATGGAGGCTGCCAGAAGCGTAGTCTTCGATAGGACTAGCTATCCCCCTCTTATTCTGGCATTCTGCAGTTCAGTCCACCGATATTGCCTCTTTACACATATACCCATGCATATGTAGTGTAGATCCTTTCTTGCGAGTACTTTGGATGAGTACTCGCGGTTGTGTTTCTCCCCCCCTTTTCCCCCCTTTCCTTTCTTCCTGGTTGTCACAACCAGATGCTGGATCCTAGGAGCTAGACGCCATTGTCGACGACGACTCCTACTACATTGGAGGTGCCTACTACTACGTGCAAGCCGCTGATGACGACCAGGAGTAGTTTAGGAGGATCCCAGGTAGGAGGCGTGCACCTCTTTCGATCTGTATCCCAGTTTGTGCTAGCCATCTTATGGCAACTTGTTTAACTTATGTCTGTACTCAGATATTGTTGCTTCCGCTGACTTGTTTATGTCGAGCACTTGTATTCGAGCCCTCGAAGCCCCTGGCTTGTAATATGATGCTTATATGACTTGTTTTACTTTTAGAGTTGTGTTGTGATATCTTCCCGTGAGTCCCTGATCTTGATCGTACACGTTTGCGTGCATGATTATTGTACGATTGAATCGGGGGGCGTCACAAGTTGGTATTAGAGCCGACTACCTGTAGGAATCCCCCTTCCACACTCCTTGGCCGAAGTTGAGTCTAGTCGATGAAAATTGTTTTACTAACTTGGCTGTGCGGCCCAGGGCCCACGTCGCCATTGGGTGCTATTAGGATCTTTTATTCCCCGTCTTTACTGTGGGACTCCAATCTCTCTTCTATTCGTGTTAAATGATTTTACTAAACTCTGACTCTAGGTTCTCGTAACTACTTCCTCCCGGAGAGCCCCTTATCATAGATGATCGCCTGCTGCGCCAGAAAATTTCAAAAATACTCTACGATGTTCTTTTGAGGCACTTGAGCCCACCGCCTTACAAATTCCCTACCACTGTTATATCCTTATGGATAACTGCATACACCTCCCATTCTTACAAGATGCCTCGAAATTCTCTCTAATGTTCCGACAATACTTTGTACCTACTACTTTGCAGTTCTTTGCCACCTGAATACCCCTACGGATAATTCTAACACTTACCGAGTATCCGCTCATCCCCAGTTGATTCACGTATTTCACACAAGTCCTCAAAATGCCCTTCGATCTTCCGAAAACCCTCAGCATCCTATTGCTCTTGAAATTCTTGCCTGCTTGCCTTATGGTTTATCCCATAAGTATAGTAATCTTATTGGCAGCCTTTGCCACTATCATTTTGAGTCCATTGATTCAATATGTTACGAATGCTCGCAATCCTCAATCAGATCCTAGAATTCATCCTTTCGGCTCAGACGTCATTTTAAGCATGAGCTGGATCTCGACCAATCAAATTGTTGTCGATTTTACCCCTAAGGTTACTCAACTTATCCATCCCTAATCAGAGTGTTGGCTTCTGATCCTTTGATTGGGAAATCATAATTCCTTTACATTTGGGCTTTGAATTAGTCAGTTGCTTCTATAATCCAATGCCTTCGCATTGTTTCTTCCTCTATTTGTGTGCCGATACTCACATCAGCTTCGCTATGGATCGTCGGATCCTTTGTCGAAATACCATCCGATAGTGTCCTTCATATACAAAAACCTTGAGAAGTTCTTTCCCTGATACATAATCCTTTGGTAATTGTATCCTCTCCTTTTGTCACCCATGCTCCACTATTGAGCTTGTGTTATTTACTATTGAAGCTTGTGGTATATTTTCCCAAGATACCCCTAAGGGTTGAACCTATGCCTTCGTAGATCTGGGTAAACCCGAGAGCTATCACGAGTCATACTCTTCTGGTGTTTTGCTAGATAAAATTTAAACATTACAACTTCTTCAAAAAATGAGAAGTGAATGGAAGGTTATGCATTGACGAAGTGGGAGTCGACCTTGAACCTTTGTGTTCATGCCCAAGACACGTTGTAGATCCTATCATGGAAACTTCTTGTAATAATAACTATTTCCTTGATATCCATAATTGGTCCTTTGCAACCATGGTTCCGACCATGATTGTTCTCCTTTGATTCCATTTCTCAGACAAGATGAAGTACTTGTCTCCTACAGATCATTTCACGTGTCCATCGTCTACTCTGCTCTACCGTCGAGTATTACACTCTGGTATCTCAAGAATATCAATGAACTACATAACTTCTTGTGAGTTCTTCATCAACTATTATTTCTTGATGATTCCAATTTTCTCCGGGTTTTGAGTTGTTTTTCACTTGAAACCCCGATAACTGAATCGAGTCCGTTCTACGGTTCAACTACTCTTTGTAATCCTTATTACTTGCAAGTTGTACTCGCTGATGTCATTCCCAACCGATTGGCTACATCATCATCGTCATGTTAAAGCTTAAACTATGCTACCTGGTCCTTATTCCTAGAGCACAACTTTCGATGATGAGCTAAGCTTACGTCGATCTTTATTGTCTTACCGTTTCACCTCAAGCAACAAGCTTGATTCCGAGTTTGTGTCGTATCCGTGGTTTCAATAACTTTTCACTCCATCCTTCCTTTTGCTTGATGTCGTCGATGACCGATTACATCTCCATGAAACCTCTCAACAAAATTTGTCATGATCATCGTCAACATTCTGAGTTCCTCCAGGATATCAATTGTATTCATGATGAGAAATACCATCCTTGCCCCTCGATGATTTGTGTTTTCATCGGCAACATTCTTGCTTTCCCTTCAACACAAACTTGTTCATGTTTTGTGTTGTACCATGAGATCCTTGCTATCCAACTTATGTTATGTTCTACCTTGGAGTATTGCTAACTTTTATGTCAAGAATGTCATGGGAAATTCACCACCCTTAAGAATTCTTGATACAAGTGATACTTATTAACATCACCATTCTTTTCTTGGTCCCCGTGTTGTTTCTAACTGAAATACCGACAAATGGTCTGTGATGTGTAAATTCTAAACTTCTAGAAACCCTATTGCTTTGAAGTTATTGGTCTATAGTTTCATTCTACGTCTATGGCTTATTGAATCATCATTCAAACATTGATCATGCTACCTAGCCCATATTTCGGGTGCACATTTCAACCAATGTTTATCTGTGTATGTTTTCCTCGAGCATACATCATTAAGTCATTTGATCTAGCTAATGTTATCTCCTTGTTCACATAGTTGTGGAAATCCATCTTTTTGGAATCTCAATGGATTGTCACTGAGTCAATCAGTCACCTCCTCACCTCTCCTTGATTTAATGGTGAACCCCTGTTCGAAACTTGCTTCCATAGTTCATTTCCCGAGGATCATATAATGTCGTCTCGTCAATTGTGTTGCACCTCTTCTTCTCAGGCATCCTGAGTTTAAGGTGTCCTGACACCAATCGGATCTGAATCTTGGTCAGATATGATGGTTGGGACAACTTTCCAAGAGTTATGTTCTTGGACCCTTGATGACCCGGTAATATGATGTCATGTCTAGCACCCCTAGCTGGAGGATCTGCCATTATAATTTCTTTTGCAAGGATAACCATTCTTCCTGGAGTAAATTGTAGGACTTATTTTATAAGTTGCTCCTGATGGATCATTTGTGTATCCAAAGTTCGGCCCTTGATTGAAACACCATATCATTGCTACCTTGAAGCATGACTATGATACCCCGCTCATCAACAGGAACATAGGAGGCGTGATGCTAAATGTTTCATGGTCAGTTATCCAAACACCGTTGTATGGGTAATATCTTGATTAATCCTTGCCTCTTGATCCGAATGGTTGGGTACTTGCTCTCCTACCATGTATGTCATGTTCTGCTTGACCATGGGAAGGATATACTCCTAATAATTGTGTGTAATCACAATTTCCCTTTCCATCGTTCTGTTTAATCTGATAATCGCGTTTTCCTTTCCATTCTTTTGTTTAAAATTTCCTATAATCTGACTTAACTAAGCAGAGATAATTCCTTGCTTTGGTAAGCACCTTGTTGTACCATTCTTGTTGTACCTTGTTGATGACATTCCGGTAACCACCAATGGGCGAGAACTTTGCCAATTGGTTTGCCTCGTTCAACGAGCAGAAAAATGGTTTCTCTTTGTTCCTCGTCCTTGGTACCAACATTGTTGCCGACATAGCTGACAAGCTATCCACTGACATGCCTCCCTGTCGCGGCTGTGCAAGATGTCACCACCTTCCATACTTTCAACCCACATGGTGGGCCCATAACCCACAGGTCCACTGGATCGAAACCTGACTCTTCTTTACAACCCGAATTCTAATGTATCCTTTGCACATGGCTTCGTGTGTGATTCAAGAGCTAAATGCTATACCATTATTCATCCTGGAAACGAACACCATGTTATCTCTTTGTTCAAACCCCCATTCCATCTTCTGTCTAGTCATCGAATGATTGCCTACCCATTTGAAACTTTGGTACCATCGTACACTCAACGAATTCACAGAAATACAACTCGGGGGGTACCTTGTGTATTTCCCATTGAGTTCACCGTCAGATGCCCAGCTTTGTGGAGATGCGTCTTCTGGAGTTTTTCCCCTTGGTCGCGTTCATAGGACGATGGAGATCCCGAAGAAAGGATGCCGACTTCATCGTGATGACCTGAAGCAGAGAAATGATGACATCAACGTAATGGATAGACCTCTTTGAGAAGAGTAACTAAGACCAAGAAGACTCGTTAGAATTTTCGTAGCCAAACCCCTTCCCCCCTTAACCCCCTCTTAAATCTCGGGACGAGATTTCTTGTAGTGGAGGAGAATTGTGACGCCCGGTTAATCAAGCGATAGTGAACCTCTGCTAATGATGCCACATCACCTTGATTACTGTTACTAATCTCGCGTTAGTTCAAAGCCGGTTCAAATTTCAAAATTAAAATAAAGGCAAACAATAAAGGTTTTAAAATATTAAAACTAAATGTTCGGGTGGAGCCAAATAATGCATAGGTAATTATGGTGGAGAGACCACACTTCTATAAAATGTTAAATAATCTAAAATGAATAAACAGTAGCTAAAACAATTAATAAGTGCCTTCTGAATTTTATAACATACTAAACTATTTTGTTCAGGGGTAAAACTTTTTGTGACGGTAGTTGGAATTGTAACTCTATTTTAGGTGTGGGTTTTACCTTTTGTAAAACTATAAAATATTAAAGAAATAAAAGAAAACAGAAAGCAAAGAAAAGAATAAAAACAAAAAAACAAAACTAGAAAAAAGAAGAAGAAAGGAACCCCCCATCTGGGCCTCGGCCCAGCTGGCCTGTGGACCAACCAGGTCGGCGCGCACCGGAGCCCAACCAATCGGTCGGCCCACCCCGTGCCTTAACCCCCACTCCCCCGAAACCCTAGAAGCCCCTTCCCACTTCCTCCCGTCGCCCCACTCGCCTCCCAAGCACTCCACCCACTCCTCTCCTTCCCTCCCCCGGATCTGGATCGGGGGCTGCGACCCCGTCGCTGCTTGCTATCGCCGGCGCCGCCCCTCTCGGACTCCTCCGAGCCCTCCTCTCCCTCGCGCGGCACCTGCCTGAAGCCTCGGTCTCGAATCGTCGCTGGCCCGACGCCGTCGCCCGTCGTCGCCAACCACCGCCGTCGACTGGAGCTCCTCCACCGCGACCGCTGCACGTCGTCCCCGTCTTCCTCCTCAACCCCGACTTCCCCGTCCCCTACGGTCCCTCGGCGAGGCCCCCGGTCTCCTCTTCTATCCCTGTCACCGTCGTCCGTCCCGTCTGGATTGCCGAATGCCACCACGGCCACCGCACCGCACCGCCTCCCCCCTCGCGCTCGCACACGATCTGGCCTCGACCGTGTCATCCACGCCCGTGCGCATCCGGCGCCCGCACTCACGGCGCCTTGCCCGCACGGTCCCGCTCCGCCCTGCCGCCCGCTCGCGGTGGCCTTGTACCCTGCTTGCCCGTGCTGCCGCATCGGGGCTGTGCCATTCACCGCCGCCTGCAGCCTATAGTTGCCGGTAGCTACCGAGCTCCCCCGCGCCTGCCGAAGGCCGCCACGGCTCGTCTCGCCGGCGCGCGTGCCCCGCAACTCCCCGTGCCTGGTGCTGCTCCCGTCGTCGCCGACCACCGAGGCCTCAGGCGCGCTCGCCCTCACCTCTCATGGCATCAGGTGCGAGAACCCGCATCAATACGCCCATCGCCCGCTTTCCCCTCGCCCGTTCGGACGGTGCCCGTTGGCCCAACCCTCTATGGCCTCTGTGCCACTAACCAGAGGGGCCCAGCCCACAGAACATTTTAACAGAAAATGTAAAAGAAAATAATAAATAAATAATAATAATTAAAATATTAATTAATTAAAGAATTAATTAACTTAATTAATCCTGATTAAATTAATCTAATCACTAGTTAACTTAATTAAACCCTGATTAGCCTGTTTAGTCAATGACATGCGGACCCCACACGTCAGTTTGACCCAGTCAACGCCCTGTTGACTGCTGACATCAGCATACACTATTCTGGATAATGTTTATTTAGAGTAATTAAATAAATTCTAAAAATGATTAAATCTTTTAAAATTAATATAAAATAAACCGTAGCTCGGATGGAAAAACTTTGTACATGAAAGTTGCTCAGAACGACGAGACGAATCCAGATACGCTGCCCGTTCGTCCGCCACGCGTCCCTGGCATAGTGAACCAGAATCATTTCACCTCTGGTTCATCTTTTCGAAAACGCGAAACACCGGGGATACTTTACCGGATGTTTCCCCCTTTCGTCGGTACCACCTACTGTCGCGTTTGGGCACACCTAGCACTGCGTATTGCCATGTTACGCTTTGTGATGCTTTGATTGCTCTGTTATTTATTGTTTTCCCCCTCTGTTACTTCTTTTTGGTAGACCCTGAGACTGCCGATGACCCCCAGTTCGACTACGGAGTTGATGACCCCTCCTTGCCAGAGCAACTAGGAAAGCCCCCCCTTTGATCACCAGATATCGCCTATTCTTCTCTTTACTGCTTGCATTAGAGTAGTGTAGCTTGTTACTGTTCAGTTACTCCTATTCTGTTGCATAGCCTGTCATTGTTGCTACAGTCGTTGATACCTTACCCGCAATCCTAAATGCTTAGTATAGGATGCTAGTTTATCATCATTGGCCCTACATTCTTGTCTGTCTGTCTGGCTATACTATCGGGCCGTGATCACTCGGGAGGTGATCACGGGTATATGCTATACATATACATATACTATACAGATGGTCACTAAAGTCGGGTTGGCTCGTTTTTACGCCCAATATGCGATACTATCCTAAAGAGACTCGAAGGTCCTACCAAGGATAGAACCGCATATTGAAACGCTTTTGCAAGGTGGATATCATTACATCAACATTACATAATAGATGGGGATACATACAAGAGGCATATAATGCCACACGAATACAACATCATCACACATAAGAGCACCATCCGACTACGGATGAAACACAAACAGGAACTCAAACGACATCCACCCTGCTAGCCCAGGCTGCCAACCTGGAACCTATCCCCTGAACGAAGAGGAAGCAGAAGAAGAACTCCAAAACAAGCAAACATCGCTCTCACGTCATGATCATCGCATAACCTGTACCTGCAACTGTTGTTGTAGTAATATGTGAGCCACGAGGACTCAGCAATCCCATTACCATGGGTATCAAGACTAGCAAAGCTTAATGGGAAAGGAAGGGGTAAAGTGGTCAGGTTGCAGCAGCGACTAAGCATGATATGGTGGCTAACATACGCAAATGAGAGCGAGAAGAGAAACAAAGGAACGGTCGTGAAGCTAGCAATGATCAAGAGGTGATCCTGAACTCCTACTTACATCAAACATAACCGAAAGACCGTGTTCACTTCCCGGACTCCGCCGAGAAGAGACCATCACGGCTACACACGCGGTTGATGCGTTTTAATTCGGATCTGGTGTCAAGTTATCTACAACTGGACATTAACAAATTCCCATCTGCCACATAACCGCGGGCACGGCTCTCAAAAGTTTATACCCTGCATGGGTGTCCCAACTTAGCCCATGATAAGCTCTTGCGATCAACGAAGGATATACCTTCTCCCAGGAAGACCCGATCAGTCTTGGAATCCCGGTTTACAAGACATTTCGACAATGGTAAAACAAGACCAGCAAGACCGCCCGATGCGCCGACAATCCCGATAGGAGCTACACATATCTCGTTCTCAGGGCAACACCGGATGAGACATCCTACGAGTAAAACCAGACCTCGAGTTTCCCCGAGGGGGCCCCGCAGTCTACTCGGTTCGGACCAACACTTAGACAAGCATTGGCCCCGGGGGGGGGGGCTAAACTAAAGATGACCCTTGGGTTAATTACTCCCAAGGGAAATGTAGGTGGTGGTGAGGCAAATGGTAAAACCAATGTTGGGCCTTGCTGGAGGAGTTTTATTCAAAGCGAACTGTCAAGGGGGTCCCATAAATCACCCGACCGCGTAAGGAACGCAAAATCCGGGAACATAACACCGGTATGACGGAAACTAGGGCGGCAAGAGTGGAACAAAACACCAGGCATAAGGCCGAGCCTTCCACCCTTTACCAAATATATAGATGCATTAATTAAATAAGAGATATTGTGATATCCCAACATAACCCTGTCCACCATGGAGCAATCTTCAACTTCACCTGCAACTAACAACGCTATAAGAGGGGCTGAGAAAAGCGGTAACATAGCCAAACAACGGTTTGCTAGGAAGGGTGTCAAAGGTTAGAGGTTCATGGCAATTTCGGGAGGCTTGAAGAACAAGTGATAGGAAGCGCAGCATAGCGATAGAACGAAGCAACTAGCATAGCAATGATAGTAGTGAGATCCAGGGTAGCGGTCATCTAGCCTAAAATCCCTCAAGGAAGAAGAACGAGTCCATGAAGAAGATGAAGCCACGAAGACGAACCAAGCGTAGACGAACGAATCCTCACGATTGCAACGAAACGGGAACTATCGAGAAGAAGCACACAACATAGTAAACACACCACACATAGACAAGACATGATGCACAACCAAGCATGATGCATGACAAAGCTACATGAATCTACTCATGGCAAGAGATGATGCAAACAAGAACAACACATCAAAGCAAGTTTAAATGAGACCGGAAACAACATATAACAATTCCGGTAAGTCCTCGTATGCGAATTTCGAAATTGGTCCAGATCTGAACAAACATTAAGTTGAAGTTGTTAAACTGCAAGTTAAAGGGCACCAAGAGGATCTACACGAAATTCTAGTCAAGTTACATATGAAGTTCATTTAATTCGGAGCTACAGCCTAGAAGATATGAGCAAAACAAGTCAAACATGGCATTGATGCAAAAGGCACTCAAACATCAAGCAAACACCTCAAAACAAGGATGCAACATGATAATGTGAAACTACATGCAAAATCAAGCAAGTTTCACATAGAGCACACTCAAAAAGGAGCAACGGTTCAACACATACACTCCAAACATGATATAGCAACAATCTGTCCAAAACAGCAACTAGGCATCTAGCAAGCATCAAACCAAAATGCTACAACACTTCAACATAAGAACAAAAGGCATGGGCATGAAGTACAGGTAAAGCATGACAAAACATGAACACTGAGCTATCTCCAGAAGCTACTAGAACATGCTCAAAAGGACGTGGCAAGATCGCAAATAATAACAGTTTCAGACTTTGCAGAAATAATATCAGGTTGCAATGTTTAGAGCTATCAAACAACAGGTTACAGGAACTTAACATGGCAAACAAATGCATGGCATGAATCTAGTAATCTCATATAACAAAAGTCCCTTACTGACCATGAGCCAAAAAGGATCAGAAGATATGATGGCACCCATGTAAAAATGGCAAAAGATATGACAGATTCATACATGGCAGGAACAACAATAAGTAGGCATGTTGGTGAGCTTGAACCACTCATCACAGAGCAATACATGGCATGGCAAGGAAACCAACAGTAAGAAGACATGTTTATGAAGCTAAACATGGCAAGAGAAATTTCATAGGGTGCATGGAACACTAGCAACAATCATGGCAAGATTGAACTTAATGTTAATAGGCTGACAGCAACATTAAGCTTGGAGCAAGATATGGACAATCTATAGCAGGCTATAAATGCAACCAGGGGCATTAATGGATAGAGCATGACATGTATAACAAAACATCCTTAGTGAACATCTCCAGATTATGCATAGAATGACTTGTAGAACCAGGTTTACATAGCATCACAATATAACAGATTCAGCCTAGCAAAACAGTAACAGCAGGTACCCCACTTCACGAGCTCGATGCACTCACTACAAGAATCAAAAAAATACATGGATGGCACCCCTGTAAAGATGGCATGACATAGTTCAAAACACAAGTAGACATCAACCTCATAGGATGCACACATCAAACATGGCAAAAATGACAAATGAGCATGTTCTGTTAACAGACAGCAGATAACATTATATCGCACTCTTGCAACGATGATTCAGGCATCAAGATGGCCTCAAATGAACATGATGCAATGGAATGAAATGAAGTACTCGTTGAGACGAAAAATTTGACATATTACACGCACGAAACGGAGCAGTATGCAACAGTTCTGATACGATGAACAGGGGACCAGAATGCTGAGAATCTCAGGGACAATGAAAATTCTACCTCCGCGAAAGTCAATGCGGGACGGAGGCGAGAGGGACGAGGAGATCCGGGATCGGCGGCGCCGTTTGGTTCACGGGGTTGGTGGATCTCATCCATCTTCTCCAGATCCGGCCGGAGAGGAACTCCGGCGAACTCCGGCGACGACGGGAAGGCGCGGGGACGCGGGAACCGGCGGAGGAGGTCGACGACGGCGCGAGTCCGGCGATGGGGCGACGGAGTTGGAGGGGCGCGGGGGAGGCGAGGCGTGCCGGCGCCAGAGTGAACCGGCGGGGCGGCGCCGGCGTGCTCCGGCGAGGCGGCGCTCGGGCGCGGCGGCCGAGGCGAGCCCGAGGCGGCGGAGGAGATGGAGGGTGGCGCTCGGCAGCGGGGTGGCATCCGGGCGGCGGCGGAGAGGTGTCGGCAGGGCGGCGGCGGAGGCGAGCGCCGGCCGGGCGGCGGCGGAGGCGACCGCCGGCCGGTGGGAGGCGCGCGGGTCGCGGGCGCGGGCAACCCCGTGCGGCGGCGGCGGCGGATCCAAGCCCCGCGGGCCTGGCGCGGGCCTCGTGGGTCGGCGGAGGCGGCGGACAGGTGGCAGGCGGCCACCGACGCGGGGTGGCGGCGTGGGACGTCCGGCGGGCGTGGACATGTCCGGGCGCGGAGAGGGATTTCGTCTGACGGCACGAGAGAGGGGAGCTAGGGTTTGGACTGCGAAAAATCCGGAGGGGAACACATAGTTATAGGTTCTGGGAGCTAGGAGAGTCCAAATGGGGAGCGGTTTTCGGCCACGCGATCGCGATCGAATGACCGAGAGAGTAGTGGGGGTTTGGGTGGCTTTTGGGCCAGTTTGGAAGGGTGTTGGGCTGCAACACAAAGAGGCCTTTTACGATTACCCGGTTAACCGTTGGGGCATCAAACGACCTCCAAATGGCACGAAACTTGACAGGCGGTCTACCGGTGCTATACCAAGGCCGCTTGGCAAACCTCGGGCCATTCTGAGAATGTTTAACACCCGCTCACAACAAGAGACAAAAAGGGAACGCCGGAGGACATAGGAGTGCCGGATTGCAAAACGGACAACGGGGAAAATGCTCGGATGCATGAGATGAACACGTATGCAATGCAATGCACATGATGACATGATAAAATGCAACACGCAAGCAATAATAAGGCAACTACGGCGAATAACTGGCGGACACCTGGCGCACCGAATCCGGGGCGTTACAACTCTCCTCCACTAACAAGAGATCTCGTCCCGAGATCTTAGGACCGAGACGGAGGGGAAAAGGGATGATGTGAAACAAGAACTCAAGAGAAAAAGCAAAGAATCGAGAGACCTCGAGAAGAAGAGAGGAACGATGAGAATGATGAGAATCGAAAGCTCACGGAATCAGATAGACTATGAAACCACTCCGGTTAGAACAAGATAAGAAACGAATAAGACTGATAGGATTTAGGCAGCACTCCGGCTAAAAATGGAAGGATTAGAACACGAGCTTGATAGGATGGAATGATACTTGATGAAGACAAGACACAAAATCTCCGAAAAGAATTGAAAGAGTTGAATGAAAAGAACGGAGAAGAAAATGACAACTTGTGCCATGACTGAAATTGAAAGCATCCTTAGAAGAAAAGATTGAACGGAGTTGTTGAGAAAATCAACAACGAAAGAATAAGCTTGTTGTGGTCTTATAGGTAACGTCTCAAGATCATAAGGTATTATCCGGCCACAAACGGAAATGATCGGATAGCTTAGAAGAACGAAGAAATGCAAAACTCCACTTCAAAAGAATTCGGAGAATTAAATGCACTTCGAAAAGCAAGAAGAAAAGATACTTGAGCTCCACCAACAAAATCTTGATGAACACTTGAAGAATGAATTAAATCATGAAGAACCACCATGAAGAACTCCGGTGACAAAAGATGATGAGATAGAGTTCAAGGATGGAAAGAATAAAATTAAACCTTGCGGTGATTTAGATGGGGGTACCGACGAAATGGCTGAGGAAATTGAACTCCGGAAAAGAAAAGATGAAAACACTTGGAACTAGAATTTATTCCTCATGAACAAACTCCGAAGGAAGGGATTAAACACTTTGAGGAAATAAGAATAAGATTTATGTATGCTTATCCTTCATCAATTTAATTGATGACAAGCGGATTTGGCATGCAACTTATTCCCCTTGAAAAGTTTTGAGGAGTGACATATCGCAAACTTGAGAAGGTCTTCATGAACCACTGGTAGGATTTGGAAAGAACGAATGAATTAAAATGATAATCAAGGAAAAAGAATATTGAACGAGCCACCGTAAGAATTCGAAAATGACTGATGAAAGAGAATGAATCACCCGGAAGGATTAGAAGAACAAATGTGCTTGAGGGGATTTAGATGCAAAAAAAGAACGAAGAGATCACGAGCTAATTAAGGAACACTTGAAAGAACCACCGGGATAAATAGAGAATGATAACTGGAATGATGGCCTTCGGTGAAAAGAAACAGAAATCTGGATGGTTGAGAAAAAGGAATTTCCGACAGACGAAATAATTCGATAGGGTAACAAGAAGCTAGAACCACGAATCTTCGAGAGAACGGACAAGATTTAGAAGGAACTCTTCTTTGGTCTTCAAATGACGATGAGAAACACCACCAAAATTACTGAGATACTCCAGTAGAATGAAAATTAAAGAGGTTGAGCCAATAATGAAAAATGATTTGAAATCGATCTTGTAAAAGGTCTGACTGATGAAATTCATGCTTACGTCAAACTTCGAAAAGGATTTTTGAGAATAGCTCCGGGAAATTAGAAGAGTCAGGTAAGATCCTGGGAAAAGATCTGTGGGTTCGGGCCTACTAAAAGAAAACACCGTTGGAAAGGGTTGTTGAAAAGATAGATGATGCACCGGAACAATTGAAATATTTGAATGAGGTGATAACCTCGAATTAATTTAAACACAGACGAATCTCCTGAGATGTCTTTCGAACTACGGAATGATTAACTGGCGAGAGGCGAACGAGCAGGGGAAACACTTGATCCAAGGGAAATAATATAATCACTACCGAAAAACTTGAATTGAATCCACCGGAAAAGATAAAGAGAAGAAGAATGTCCACCGAGACAAGAATTCACCGGTAGAGATAATTTACAAAAGACTGAAGAGGCTCTGCACGAATGAAATTGACGGTCGAGAGAGAGTCAGACTCTGGGAATAAGAGGGTGGGAGGGCGGGAAAACAAAGGCAACTTGGAAGGGGGAATCGACAAACATCTTGAAGAGAAAACACCGGTTTAAAGAAAGCAAAGGCTTCGTACGAGTAGGATGGATACTCGATTATGGACTCCGACACCGAGTATAGAAAGAGGTGGGCGGGTGGGAAAAGAAGACAATTGAGGATTAAATGCAAAGATGAAGTGGCTCGAGTCGACTTGACGAGAAATGCACCAGATAAAAGAGCTGAGAACCAACGAACGAAAAAACTAACCGCGTGATCCTAAAGAAAGTTTGAAGGGGAAGAGAAGTAATTTAAAACACCTACGTCAAGATTCCTCACCAGAGCGACAAAGGGCTGAGGAGTAAAAAGAATTCCTACTCTCCGATATAACTAGACTCCGAAATCAGTTTTCTTCTAGACTCAACAACGGCCAAACTACACGATCAAACAAGGGGGGCTCCTAGGGTCGGTCGAGGCTCTGATACCAACTTGTCATGCCCAGTATGCGATACTATCCTAAAGAGACTCGAAGGTCCCACCAAGGATAGAACCGCATATTGAAACGCTTTTGCAAGGTGGATATCATTACATCAACATTACATAATAGATGGGGATACATACAAGAGGCATACAATGCCACACGAATACAACATCATCACACATAAGAGCACCATCCGACTATGGATGAAACACAAACAGGAACTCAAACGACATCCACCCTGCTAGCCCAGGCTGCCGACCTGGAACCTATCCCCTGAACGAAGAGGAAGCAGAAGAAGAACTCCAAAACAAGCAAACATCGCTCTCACGTCATGATCATCGCATAACCTGTACCTGCAACTGTTGTTGTAGTAATCTGTGAGCCACGAGGACTCAGCAATCCCATTACCATGGGTATCAAGACTAGCAAAGCTTAATGGGAAAGGAAGGGGTAAAGTGGTGAGGTTGCAGCAGCGACTAAGCATGATATGGTGGCTAACATACGCAAATGAGAGCGAGAAGAGAAACAAAGCAACGGTCGTGATGCTAGCAATGATCAAGAGGTGATCCTGAACTCCTACTTACGTCAAACATAATCCAAAGACCGTGTTCACTTCCCAGACTCCGTCGAGAAGAGACCATCACGGCTACACACGCGGTTGATGCGTTTTAATTCGGATCTGGTGTCAAGTTATCTACAACCGGACATTAACAAATTCCCATCTACCACATAACCGCGGGCATGGCTCTCGAAATTTTATACCCTACAGGGGGTCCCAACTTAGCCCATGATAAGCTCTCGCGATCAACGAAGGATATACCTTCTCCCAGGAAGACCCGATCAGTCTCGGAATCCCGGTTTACAATACATTTCAACAATGGTAAAACAAGACCAGCAAGACCGCCCGATGCGCCGACAATCCCGATAGGAGCTGCACATATCTCGTTCTCATGGCAACACCGGATGAGACATCCTACGAGTAAAACCAGACCTCGAGTTTCCCCGAGGGGGCCCCGCAGTCTACTCGGTTCGGACCAACACTTAGACAAGCATTGGCCCGGGGGGGCTAAAATAAAGATGACCCTTGGGTTAATTACTCCCAAGGGAAAAGTAGGTGGTGGTGAGGCAAATGGTAAAACCAATGTTGGGCCTTGCTAGAGGAGTTTTATTCAAAGCAAACTGTCAAGGGGTTCCCATAAATCACCCGACCGCGTAAGGAACGCAAAATCCGGGAACATAACACCGGTATGACGGAAACTAGGGCGGCAAGAGTGGAACAAAACACCAGGCATAAGGCCGAGCCTTCCACCCTTTACCAAATATATAGATGCATTAATTAAATAAGAGATATTGTGATATCCCAACATAACCCTGTCCACCATGGAGCAATCTTCAACTTCACCTGCAACTAACAACGCTATAAGAGGGGCTGAGCAAAGCGGTAACATAGCCAAACAACGGTTTGCTAGGAAGGGTGTCAAAGGTTAGAGGTTCATGGCAATTTGGGGAGGCTTGAAGAACAAGTGATAGAAAGCGCAGCATAGCGATAGAACGAAGCAACTAGCATAGCAATGATAGTAGTGAGATCCAGGGTAGCGGTCATCTTGCCTGAAATCCCGCAAGGAATAAGAACGAGTCCATGAAGAAGATGAAGCCACGAAGACAAACCAAGCGTAGACGAACGAATCCTCACGATTGCAACGAAACGGGAACTATCGAGAAGAAGCACACAACATAGTAAACAAACCACACATAGACAAGACATGATGCACAACCAAGCATGATGCATGACAAAGCTACATGAATCTACTCATGGCAAGAGATAATGCAAACAAGAGCAACACATCAAAGCAAGTTTAAATGAGGCCGGAAACAACATATAACAATTCCGGTAAGTCCTCATATGCAAATTTCGAAATTGGTCCAGATCTGAACAAACATCAAGTTGAAGTTGTTAAACAGCAAGTTAAAGGGCACCAAGAGGATCTACACGAAATTCTAGTGAAGTTACATATGAAGTTCATTTAATTCGGAGCTACGGCCTAGAAGATATGAGCAAAACAAGTCAAACATGGCATTGATGCAAAAGGCACTCAAACATCAAGCAAACACCTCAAAACAAGGATGCAACATGATAATGTGAAACTACATGCAAAATCAAGCAAGTTTCATGTAGAGCACACTCAAAACGGAGCAACGGTTCAACACATACACTCCAAACATGATATAGCAACAATATGTCCAAAACAGCAACTAGGCATCTAGCAAGCATCAAACCAAAATGCTACAACACTTTAACATAAGAACAAAAGGCATGGGCATGAAGTACAGGTAAAGCATGAGAAAACATGAACACTGAGCTATCTCCAGAAGCTACTAGAACATGCTCAAAAGGACATGGCAAGATCGCAAATAATAACAGTTTCAGACTTTGCAGAAATAACATCAGGTTGCAATGTTTAGAGCTATCAAACAACATGTTACAGGAACTTAACATGGCAAACAAAGGCATGGCATGAATCTACTAATCTCATATAACAGAAGTCCCTTACTGACCATGAGCCAAAAAGGATCAGAAGATATGATGGCACCCTTGTAAACATGGCAAAAGATATGACAAATTCATACATGGCAGTAACAACAGTAAGTAGGCATGTTGGTGAGCTTGAACCACTCATCACAGAGCAATACATGGCATGGCAAGGCAACCAATAGTAAGAAGACATGTTTATGAAGCTAAACATGGCAAGAGCAAGTTCATAGGGTGCATGGAACACTAGCAACAATCATGGTAACATTGAACTTAATGTTAAGAGGCTGACAGCAACATTATTTAGCAAGCTTGGAGCAAGATATGGACAATCTACAGCAGGCTATAAATGCAACCAGGGGCATGAATGGATAGAGCATGACATGTATAACAAAACATACTTAGTGAACATCTCCAGATTATGCATAGAATGACTTGTAGAAGCAGGTTTACATAGCATCACAATATAACAGATTCAGCCTAGCAAAACAGTAACAGCAAGTACCCCACTTCACAAGCTCGATACACTCACTAAAAGTATCACAAAAATAAATGGATAGCACCCCTGTAAATATGGCATGACATAGTTCAAAACACAATTAGACATCAACCTCATAGGATGCACACATCAAACATGGCAAAAATGACAAATAAGCATGTTCTGCTAACAGACAGCAGATAACATTGTATAGCACTCTTGCAACGATGATTCAGGCATCAATATGGACTCTAATGAACATGATGCAATGGAATGAAATGGAGTACTCGTTGAGACGAACAATTTGACATATTACACGCACGAAACGGTGCAGTATGCAACAAGTGATGATGTGATGAACAGGGGACCAGAATGCTGAGAATCTCAGGGACTTAGTGAAAATTATACCTCCGCGAAAGTCAACGCGGGATGGAGGCATGCGGGACAAGGAGATCCGGGATCGGGGGCGCCGTTTGGTTCACGGGGTTGGTGGATCTCATCCACCTTCTCCAGATCCGTCCGGAGAGGAACTCCGGCGAACTCCGGCGACGACGGGAAGGCGCGGGGACGCGGGAACCAGCGGAGGAGGTCGACGGCGGCGCGAGTCCGGGGATGGGGCGCCGGAGTTGGAGGGGCGCAGGGGAGGCGAGGCGTGCCGGCGCCGGAGTGAAGCGGCGGGGCGGCGCCGGCGTGCTCCGGCGAGGCGGCGCTCGGGCGCGGCGGCCGAGGCGAGCCCGAGGCGGCGGAGGAGACGGAGGGTGGCGCTCGGCGGCGGGGAGGCATCCGGGCGGCGGTGGAGAGGCGCCGGTAGGGCGGCGGCGGAGGCAAGCGCCGGTCGGTGGGAAGCGTGCGGGTCACGGGCGCGGGCGACCCCGGGCGGCGGCGGCGACGGATCCGGGCCCCGCGGGCCTGGCGCGGGCCTCGCGGGCCGGCGGAGGCGGCGGACAGGTGGCAGGCGGCCACCGGCGCGGGGCGACGGTGCTGGACGTCCGGCGGGCGCGGACATGTCCGGTCGCGGAGAGGGATTTCGTCCGACGGCGCGAGGAGGAGGAGAGCTAGGGTTTGACCTGCGAAAAATCCGGATGGGAACACATATTTATAGGTTCTGGGAGCTAGGAGAGTCCAAATGAGGAGCGGTTTTCGGCCAAGCGATCGTGATCGAACGACCGAGAGCATAGAGGGGGTTTGGATGGGTTTTGGGAAAGTTTGGAAGGGTGTTGGGCTGCAACACAAAGAGGCCTTTTACGGTTACCCGGTTAACCGTTGGGGCATCAAACGACCTCCAAATGGCACGAAACTTGACAGGCGGTCTACCGGTGCTATAGCAAGGCCGCTTGGCAAACCTCAGGCCATTCTGGGAATGTTTAACACTCGCTCACAACGAGAGACAAAAAGGGAACGCCGGAGGACATAGGAGTGCCGGATTGCAAAACGGACAACGGGGAAAATGCTCGGATGCATGAGACGAACACGTATGCAATGCAATGCACATGATGACATGATAAAATGCAACATGCAAGCAAATAATAAGGCAACTACAGCGAATAACTGGAGGACACCTAGCGCAACGAATCCGGGGCGTTACACTCATTGAGTACCCGCAAGTGATTCCGATGTGGGGGCTGAAAGGACAGGTGGCTCCATCCCGGTAGAGGTGGGCCTGGGTTCCCGATGGCCCCCGACTGTTACTATGTGGCAGAGCGACAGGGCAGGTTGAGACCACCTAGGAGAGAGGTGGGCCTGGCGCTGGTCGGCGTCCACGGTTACTTCAAAATAACACGCTTAACGAGATCTTGGTATTTGATCTGAGTCTGGCCACTTCCTATACGCACTAACCAACTACGCGGGAAAGATATGGGCACTCAACGTCGTGGTGTCAGCCGAAGCCTTCGTGACGTCAGCGACCAAGCGGCGCGCGCCAGATTGGAACGTAAGCCTGCTCTTGTATTAAGGGGGCTAGTTCTGCTTCCGGCCGCCCATGCAACGTGCAAGTGTGCAAAGGGCGATGGGCCCATACCCCTGCGCCATAGGATTTAGACCGGCGTGCTGACCTCTCTGTTGTGCCTAGGTGGGGCTGCGACGTGTTGTTCTTCCGAGGCCGGGCATGACCCAGGAAAGTGTGTCTGGCCAAAGGGGATCGAGCGTGTTGGGTTATGTGGTGCAGCCCTGCAGGGAAGTTTATCTATTCGAATAGCCGTGTCCCTCGCTAAAAGGACGACCCGGAGTTATACCTTGACCTTATGACAACTAGAACCGGATACTTAATAAAACACACCCAGACGAGTTCCACAGATAAGCCGGGGATCACTTTTCCACAGGGCGACGAGGGGAGGATCGCCGGGTAGGATTATGCTATGCGATGCTACTTGGAGGACTTCAATCTACTCTCTTCCACATGCTGCTAGACGGAGGCTGCCAGAAGTGTAGTCTTCGATAGGACTAGCTATCCCCCTCTTATTCTGGCAATCTGCAGTTCAGTCCACCGATATTGCCTCTTTAAACATATACCCATGCATATGTAGTGTAGATCCTTGCTTGTGAGTACTTTGGACGAGTACTCACGGTTGCTTTTCTCCCCCTTTTCCCCCCTTTCCTTTCTTCCTGGTTGTCGCAACCAGATGCTGGAGCCCAGGAGCCAGACGCCACCATCGACGGCGACTCCTACTACACTGGAGGTGCCTACAACTACGTGCAGGCTGCTGACGACGACCAGGAGTAGTTTAGGAGGATCCCAGGCAGGAGGCCTGCGCCTCTTTCGATCTGTATCCCAGTTTGTGCAAGCCATATTATGGAAACTTGTTTAACTTATGTCTGTACTCGGATATTGTTGCTTCCGCTGACTTGTTTATGACGAGCACTTGTATTCGAGCCCTCAAGGCCCCTGGCTTGTAATATGATGCTTATATGACTTGTTTTACTTTTAGAGTTGTGTTGTGATATCTTCCCGTGAGTCCCTGATCTTGATCGTACACGTTTGCATGCATGATTAGTGTACGATTGAATCGGGGGCGTCACACCAGCCCACCGTCGACCGCCGAGGTCATCACCCGCTCCGCCGCCACCGCCCCTGAAGGTAGGAGGTTGAGGTGCATGCCGGCACGTGCATCAGCGACCTTGTGCGCTACATTGAGTTCCTGCGGGAGGAGGAGGAGCACCTCGTGGAGCAAAAAAAGGGACTTACTGCCGCCGTGGCTGCGACACATGCCACCTCAGAGGCGAGGAATCAGGAGATCTACGAGGAGAACCACCGCTTCGAGAGGGATCATCTGGAGCGGTAGTGGACGTTCGAACGTGCAGCAGCGGCAGGCATCGTATTGCATTTTTCCAGCTCGTCGGTACGATCCTCCTCCTGTGCTTCTTATTGGGCGTTCTCGGTAGAGGAGAGGCAGCCGGAAGTAGTACAAAGCCCCTCCGTAGTAGTAGTATTTAGGTGCTATTTTGTTCAGTTCATCTGACTATAGATGTGGTGGAACTGTACAACGTACTTAAAATTAGCTAGTATATAAAGTAGAATAGCTATTTCAGTACGTGGTTCGCAACAATTGGGGAAAAGTTTGGTTGGTTTAGCTGTCGAGTTGAACTGTTTGTATAAATTAAGCGCGACTGCTTAATCTATGAATGAAATCTATGCTTAATTACTGAATTTTAGTTGCAAAAATTAGATACTGCTAGTGATTTTTAGCTGCATATTTTGAGAACTCGCAGTGTTACAAAGTTGACAAATGGCAATGCTACTAGATCAACAAATGTCAATCTTTCAAGTTTGACAAATGGCAACATACCCAATATGAAAGATGCAAATCTTACCAAATTGTTTGTAAGTGGTTGCACACAGGTCATCCAAAACAACCGTTTGTGTTGAAGAGATGCACAAATCCTGCTCTCGCTTTGCATACATGTGTTCTATCTAAAACGTTTGCGGTCAAGAGCTGCACAAATCCTGCTTGGCAGATTTTCCCTTGGCTTCCTCGGGAGGCTGTCGGTTTGCATACGGGTGTTCTAACTAAAACATTTGCGATCGAGATACAATATTAAACCCAAGAAAAAAAACTATTTCCGGCGGTGGCGGAGGCGGCATGCTGCGCCGTCCTTGTCATTGTCGTCCTCTTGGACGCTGTTGTTGAAGTCTTCAAGGCAGCTCAAAATGTTCTTCACTTGTAAAGTCGTCGCGCGATCGACGGGCGGGGCATGGGAGGATGGCGGCTGGCGGCGTTGAGAGGTAGCGGTCGACGGTGGTGTACCATGCCACTAAGGGGGGCGCGCGCACGGGCACGAGCACGACAGGTGTAGCCAAACGCACGGGGACCGGCGCCACGATGGGTGGAGGGGCGCGCATAGGCATGGGCGCTGGCGCTGGCATGTGCACGAGCTCACGCGGGTCCACGGAGACCTCGTTGACACCCGCGGGTTCCAGCTCTGCGATAGTGCTCGGCGACCAGCCCGTCAATGCAACGGGGATGGTCGCTGGCTCGGGCGCGGGGATGGGAGCTGGGACGAGAGCGGGGGCAGCAACAGCCGCGTCCAACTCGTTCTAGGCCATGTCCATGAGGCCCCATTCCTCCTTATTTTCAATATCCTCCGGCTTGGAGTCGACTTCACCAAACTTGAAGACTACTGGCAGATGATCCTTCTTCACCATGGCGTTGGTGGAGGTCTACAGGAGGGAGGGGAATGGGAGGCGAACAGTAAGGCCAGCCGTATTAAGGAGCGGCTCGGGCGCCATTAATGGAGAGGAAGGCGGGCTGCCGTGGAAGTAAAAGGGCTCGATTCCTAGTGAGTCTGCGCAGCGTACAACTTGCACACTTCCTGGTGAGCCTGTGCACTAGAGGACAGCTTGCACGCCTCTCGGTCAGCCTGAGCACCGGACTGCGCTTGCATGCCTCCCATTCAGTCAAGCAGCTGTCCGCACGACACCTCCTATAACCATTAAAACCAAGACATGTGGCATCACGTGAATGGTTAACACAACGCACACGATTTGAATTATACAAACGTTTGCGAGGTTAGAGTGGTAGCTATTTGTTTGAAAATGCCTTTGTTGGCTGTTATTCGAGTGCTTCTTCTCTCAAAATTGACACGAAAATACCACAACATGTCGGGTGCCATTCCATGATAGCCTGCCAAGTTTCATGAATTTCAGACGAGTTTTGGATTTGCTAGAATTTAAAAACAAAGTATGTCAATGTTTTGCCGGCAATCAACAATGCCCTAGTGTTTGAAATTCATTCCCATTTCTTGCATGGGACCTAAGCATGCACCCAAGGACAAAGATTTGATTTTCAACCAATTTCTATGAACTTGAACATGTGCATGTAATTCAAATTTGAATTATGCACAGAAAATGCCTAGAAAACCCAGTTAATGTATAAAAATGTCCAAACGAACCCCAAAAAATTGCAAAATTTAACACAACTGTCCTGTTGTTCTAAAATTTTTGAAAGCAATAAGAGGCAGCGGATATCATTTCGTCCCTTAAGGTGGGACGTTCCCTACCGAAATCATCAGGCTTGTTGTGAGAAGCTCTGGTTTGTGAGAAGCTTATACCCAAACCTACCCCAAATGGGACAAAAAAATTACCACGGCATGTTGATGCCGCTCCATGATAGCATGCCAAGTTTCATGATTTCATATGAGTTTTGCATTTACTAGAATTTAAAAACCTAGAATCTCAATGTTTGCAGCTAAGTGACAGTGGCAGGGTGTTTGACATTCATTCCCATTTCTTGCATGGGACCTAAGCATCCAACCTAGGATACAGATTTGAATTTTCAACCAATTTATATGCATTAGAGCATGTGCATGTAGTTCAACTTTGTGTTATGCACATAAATGCATCGAAAACTCAATTAATGCATAAAAATGTCCAAACGAACCCCGAAAAATCCCAAAAACTGACACAACACTCCTGTTGTTCTATGTTGACACCAGAAAATTTTTTGAAAGCGATAAGAGGCAGATGATATCATTTCATCCCCAAAGGTGGGACATTCCCTACCAAAACCATCAGGCTTGTTGTGAGAAGCTCTTGTTTGTGAGAAGCTTATACCCAAACCTGTCCCAAATAGGACAAAAAAATTACCATGGCATCTTGATGCCGCTCCATGATAGCATGCCAAGTTTCATGAATTTCAGACGAGTTTTGGATTTACTAGAGTTTAAAAACCAGGAATCTCAACGTTTGCGGCCGAGTGACGGTGGCAGGGTGTTTGACATTCATTCCCAATTCTTGCATGGGACCTAAGCATGCAACCAAGGACACAGATTTGAATTTTCAACCAATTTATATGCATTAGAGCATGTGCATGTAGTTCAAATTTGAATTATGCACATAAATGCATCTAAAACTCAATTAATGCATAAAAATGTCCAAACAAACCCCAAAAATTGACACAACACTCCTGTTGTTCTATGTTGACACTAGAATTTTTTTGAAAGCAATAAGAGGCAGCTGATATCATTTTGTCCCCAAGGTGGGACATTCCCTATAGAAACCATCAGGCTTGTTGTGAGAAGCTCTGGTTTGTGAGAAGCTTATACCCAAACCTGCCCCAAATGGGATAAAAAATTTACCAAGGCATGTTGATGCCACTCCATGATAGCATGCCAAGTTTCATGAATTTAAGACGAGTTTTGTATTTACTAGAATTTAAAAACCAGGAATCTCAATGTTTGCGGCCGAGTGACGGTGGCAGGGTGTTTGACATTCATTCCCATTTATTGCATGGGACCTAAGCATGCAACCAAGGACACATATTTGAATTTTCAACCAATTTATATGCATTAGAGCATGTGCATGTAGTTCAAATTTGAACTGTCTTCATAAATGCATTGAAAACGCAATTAATGCATAAAAATGTAAAAACGAACCCCGAAAAATCCCAAAAATTGACACAACACTCGTGTTGTCCTATGTTGACATGAGAAACATTTTGAAAGTAAGAAGAGGCAACATATATCGTTTCGTCCCCCAAGGTGGCACGTACCCTACTGAAACCATCAGGCTTGTTGTGAGAGAATCTCTGGTTTGCGAGAAGCTTATACCCACACCTGCCCCAAATGGTATAATCTTTTTACCACGGAATGTCACTGCTGTTCCATGATATCATGTCAAGTTTCATGAATTTCAGACGAGTTTTGGTTTACTAGAATGTTAAAAGTATGTGTCTCGATGTTAGCGGCTGAGCGGCAGTGTCAAGGTGTTTGACATTCATTCTCATTGCTTGCATGTGACCTAAGCTTGCAACCAAGGAAAACATTTGATTTTGCAACCCATTTTTATGGACTAGAGCATGTGGTTTAATTTTGAATTATGCACCTGAAATGCCTAGAAAACCAAGTTACCGTATAAAAATGTCCAAACAAACCCTGAACAATTCCAACTTTTTTACGACACACACATAGTTGCATGTTCACTGCAGATAAAAGGTCTAGCAATTCAAACACCGTCCATTTCCACTGTGACCCCATTATGTAATTCAAATCAAAATTAAAAATCAAGTAGATCCCACACAGTTTATTATCACCAACCGTGTGAGATGCAGTACAAAATATCCTGGAGCACCGTTTGTGTATAGTACGCCTATAGCTTACGCGAGAAGGTGCATCGGCTACAGTCCATAGCCAGCGTGTCAAGCACACTAGCTCGCTCCCCAAATATCATTTCACTATTCAGTCCTCGCTGGTGAAATATGGGGATGTCGACCCACGTTGTGAGGGCAACTTTGATGGCCCACTCCGGCAAGAGCGCAGCCGCAGCTGCCATGCGCGTGCTAACAAGGTGCATGAGCGCAGCCACAATCTGTGACAGGGCAGCCACGCAACCCAAACGGTCGTTGTTGCTTCTCAGGTGGCGGCAGCAACATCTGCCTCGGGGATAACAGCTGGTGAGAGAGGCACAACAGCTATCTGTTGCACAGTGGCGGCCTTAGACCTGATGGAGGCCGCCCATGACCATGTCGAGGCCGCCCACCCCTAGCTCGTGGCGGTCATCGCACAAATCGAACGAAGCTTCTCCGACAATGGTCGGCAACCCACGGCCGAAGAGTTGCCAATAGCCGAGAGCGTTCGAGCATCCGTCCGTTCCCCCGCCGCATACGTTGAAACGACAAAGCCCTTCCAAGACCAGATCGAGGCTGCCCACGCCCAGCTCGCAGCGGCCTTTTCCAAAGAGATGGCGGACGTGGATGGGGAGATGCTTGCCGAATATGGTGCGATGGATGCCATCGAGCTCCTTCCCCAAGAGACCGTCGGGCGCGAGCTGGACATGGAGGAGGCGGCAGAGATCGACGAGCACCAGCCGTAGTAGTACTCTTTGTTTTGTTTAATTAAGAGCGTTGGTCTTTAATTTGTTAGAGTAATGTTTAGGCCAGCTAGCTCTGTTTAATTGCTGAACTTGCTCGATTAAGAAGTGTGGGTGCGCTGTAGTCTCCTTTGTGTACCCAAATTATGCAATTACATGGATGAGCACTATAACCAGGCATTTTGGAACCAAATTTTTTGACATTTAAAGTCATCGCACACGGGTTAAGCTATCTAAAATGTTTGTGATGTTCACATATCAAACACAGTTCTGAATAAGGGACCGTGTCTGATGACACTTTGCGCACCAGTTTTTTGCTGAAGCAAATTCCAAATTTTTGGCTTCCGCGGAAATATCTACCTCCCCGGCCCCTCCCCCTTACCAAAAGCCACATTTCCCCTATTTCTGCCTTCCTTTCCAAGTTGAAACCTTCACTCCTTACTAGCAGCGCCGCCCCCCTCACCGGCGAACCTTGTTCACGCTGCTCGCCTTGTCTATCCAGGCAGGTAATCCACACCAGACCCCCATCCTCCTCCTCCTTCCACATCCCACCTGCCCTGACAGCCGCCGCGACACCTTCCACCCAAGTCACCGGCCCATCCACCAAATAAGACCCGCCCTAAGCCATGATGCAGTATAGCTAGATGCTCAAGGAGCATTTGGCAGCGGAGAAGCAAATCGTGATCGCATGCGCGGATGAGGTCGCGATGGCTACCATTCGTGCCGACTCCCAGATTTTTAAGGAGCACCTTGCCATTTGCTAGCTTCGCCGGTTATGCATGCTAGGTTTACCCATTGCATGTGCTGCTCCTGCCTTTGCTTAACAAATTCTAGTGAACTGTGCTATCTAATTTTACCATGCAATCTATTGCTCATGTGTATATGTTCTATACCGTTTGGTTAATTAGTTGTCGTCTTCATGTAACTATTTGGTTCAATTCTACAAATGTGGTCTTCAATTCTTTAGACTGCAATTTTGTATTGTCTTCCATGTGAGAAATAAATCAAATTTATCTTTACAAAATACATGAGAAACGAATACAATTTCTATATCTCCAAGTTGTCAAGCATGCTTGGTTTGGTTATACATTGTGCAATGTGGTGCTGAGTTAACGTTTGGTTCATTTGTGTTGTGGTGTTTAGTTAAGTGTTTGGTTTAATTCTGCAATGCGATGTTCAATAGTTGTGGGTGCATTCTGTTATTGTATACCATGTGAGAACTAAATCGAATTTGGTTGTACTAAATACATGAGAAGCAACTACAATTGCTATATTTCCATGTTTTTAAGCATGCTTGGTTCGGTTAACTGTCTGATCTTCTATTATGAGCATGTTATATTGTGCAATGTGGTGCTCAGTTAATGTTTGGTTCATTTGTTGTGGTGTTTAGTTAACTGCATGGTTGAATTCTTCAATGCGATGTCCAATTGGCATGGGTGGAATTTAGTATTGTTGTGCATGTGAGGAATAAATTGAATTTGGCTGCACTTAATACGTGAGAAACATATACAAGTGCCATATTTCCTAGTTCTTAATCATGCTTGGTTTGGATAAATGGGTTTTCCATGTGGCTGGAATTAATCTGATGAATCTGCAATGTTCTTATTTTTCATCAACATATTTTACTGATAGCATGCGAACCCTTACTTAACCTGATGACTAACTACCTTATATGTGCTGCAGGGAAACAATGAGAAGCACTGAGGTTTACAATCGAGGTTAGCACATGCATGGTCCCTTGTCTAATAGCACATTATTGTGCAACTAGAGGAACCATTCTAATACTTAGGTTTTTAACAATTTGCTCTTGCACATGTAGGTCCTACTGTCAGAGGTTTTGACCCACTGTTGGACCCTTTTGCATATGGGGAAATGAGTTGTCCATGAATATCAATCAAGTCAAGAAACTCAGAAAGATTGTTAGGACAAAGAAATTAGCGACAAAAAACAACAAGATCTTTGTCTGCACAATGAAGAAGACATCAATTCACTACAAGATGCTACTCACTATTATACCTTGCCTTTTTTATTCCTTTGCCCCATTTCCAATATAGAGAAGATATTTATGCGCATCCTAGTTTTCAGGCCTTTCCAAAGCAGTTCACTCATGATTACCTCTCAAACCACCTCTATGGTCAGGAGGCGAGGAAGGTTTTCATACAACACCCAAGGTTCAATATTGAAATGTTCCTCAAGAGGAAAAAGGATGGATGGTCAATCATCCACAGGCACCGGCCTAAAGTTGCAAAGACCCTCAACATCAGTGAAGGCTCACTACTTGCCTTCCGCTTCAGCAGTTTTCCCGATGAGATGCATCTGTCTATGTACTGTCTATGATGCTACTTTCGAAAGGTTCCAGATGTTGCATGTGGAACTTGGTGCTGGTGAAGTTGTGTAATGGGGTAGCTGAGTGCTGAAGCTGTATCATGTTGTACTCTGATGTATTTCAGTTATGAAATCTTGCTTCCTTAATATGGGAATGCAATATATTATGTGTTTAATATGAATGTCAATTTGATTAATAAATGGATTATTAATATTATGGCAATTAGCTTGCTAATTGGTTTTTGCTATTGCAAATGGTTATTGAGAAAATACCATGGGTGATGACCTAAGGCAACACACACAGTTTATAGGAATAAACCGTGTTGGAGTGGTGAACAATCACCCACGACATTCTCTTCAAAACTGTTTGCGTTAGGCCACCTTGCGCAAACGTTTACTGCATAAAAACTATGTGTGATGGAGAGTCTTTGCCACACAGTCTCTTCTACGCACCGTGTGTGATGCATTCAATAACGCAAATGATAAAAAATTTAATATTGTGTGCAATGGGAACGCTATCACAAACGACTTAACGGGGAAAATTGTGTGTGATGTACCTACGAATGGAAACGTTTTCCTTGTAGTGACTATGTGGGATGTATATACGAACAGAAATGTTTCACGGGGACTGACTGTGTGGGATGAACTTACGACCGGAAATGATTACGCCTGTATAATTGTATTTTTTTAGCGCTACTGTATGTATAACTGTATTTGCTTGCTTGCCGGTCGCACACGACCTCATTTTGTCGAGCGTGTGTGTGCCAGGAGGGCATATCCCCAACAGTTTCTGGGTCGTTGTGGAAGGACCCCCCTATCGCCCACACTCCTAGGTGACGGTTCTGAACGCCGTCGTGGGAAGGGGTTAAAAACCGTTTGTATAGCACCTCGCTGTACCAGTGGAACACAGGCCATCTCCCCACAAATAGTTTCTAGAAGACCATCAATCCTAGCAAGGGAAAGATTGGCAGCATCAAACCAAACGTCAGAAGACACGCCACCTGCAGCACTCACACGGGTAGAAGAACCTCCTGGATCTATAGGAGGAGCACCAGTATTGACATCCCGGGAGAACTCGAATATTGGGGAAGTTACACTCCCTAGGCCGTGGCACGAGGCATAGTAAGAACATGATGTTTGATATGCCTGAAGAACACAACCGCAGCCTATGTCTTCCACTGCATACAAAACAAAATACAACACATCAAAAAACAAATGAAGGAACATGGAATAATATATTGAAGATAGTATCAGAAATTTAAGCTAAACTACACAGGAAAGAATGATGCATAGAAACACTCCTAGGCAGTTTCCCAAACACCCAGTTGGCTGGGTCATCATCACCCTTCTTAACCAAGTCAGCAGCAGCAAGCGCACATAGCTTGGCCTAATCCATGAAATTGACGCGAGGAGTTCTCAAGTCAGCATTAGGCTTCTTGCCAATGATAAGGCAATCCAGATACATAAGAAGCGGCGCGATGCCACGACCTATGACAGCTTTTCCTCTGCTAGTCCCTAACTGATACCTAGTCACAACCCTTCGAATATCATCAACAACCAACTGGCAGTAGTCCATATTTTCCATATCTTCAAACACAAGATTCTCAGCCATTGATGCCTCCCTGGACACTCGTGTAGACGTACCAGGAATAATAACCTTGATGAAAAGAATCAGGTAAAACACCTGCAGAGCCAGATCATCCTTCGTCTCATCCTTCACAAGTTCCCCGAGGATCTTCCACAGATCCTTTGTCTTGATGTCATCACTCCTCTTGTAGCCAAGTTTGGCCTTCAGCCTCATAACAACATTATCAAACCTATCCTCCGAGGGCCTAGGAGGGGTACGATCACCTTGAGGGAATCAAAAAGATGTTGAACAGCATCACTTGTAATATGCAAAACCTTGTTTGCCTCACCCATGCCCAGAATCATAGTTGAAGGATCAATCCTCGTGTAGATGTGGCCCATCAAAGGACGAGAAATGTTGGAATCAACCTTCAAGTCAAACACACAACCAAAACCAGCCTTGATAACCCTCGCCTTGTGCCTAAGTTCTAGCAATTTTGCGCATGACTTGACCTTTTTCACTGAGCAGCAAACTGTCTTCTTAAAATGTTTCGCATCATTTCCTCCTTCATCACCTTATTCGACTGCTTTGCCTCCTCTCTACCTCCTCTCAAGCCACGCCACAAGTTGATACTGCAAAAAATGAAATGACAGGGAAAAAAGGCAGAACAATGAGATAAACAAACTACACTAGTTCACTAATGCTGAATTGTAAAAACTACATAAGCAAATAGACCATGGACCACAAAATGTGTATAGCATAAGTTCAACCATTAAAAACAAAAAGAACATCTGCTTTCTAAATGTTAGCAATGTATAGATCCGAAGTTTGACTATGTCTACATAGGCAGTACAACCATGTATGACCAGAAGTTATGATGCTTTCTAAATGTAAATTTACAGAGCAGAAGTTCAATTATGTGCACCAAGTCATCAAAAGCATGTATACCAAGAAGTTCAGCTAATTTCTTCATGCATATATCTAAAAGTTTAGCTATGTAAACAAATGCAGTAATACCTTATAAACCAAGCAGTCCAGCTAATTTCTTTATGTCTATATATAGCAGAAGGTCAGCTATGTTCACCAAGGCAGTACTACATACACAAATATAACAACCAATCTACAAAATGTTCTCAAAAACAGTAAACTTGAGAGATTACCTGATCAGCAGTAGTAGCATCATCATCGTCATCCTCGTCATCAGCATTGAAATCAGCATCATCTTGGTCCTCTGGATTAACATGAGAACGCTTCTTGCAACTATTATTAACCTTTGCCGGTGCAACCTTGTGCTTAACGCCGCATTTCTTGCCCTTACCAGATGCACCAGCACCATGCGGAGAAGGTGTAGACGCCGCAGTGGCAAGCACACAAGGACTACGACCTGGCATACCACCGCGGGCTGGGCCTTTAACTTCAGCAAGTTCTGCAGCCTTTGAAACACGTAGACTCCCCCGAGGAGTAACTTCACCAACTAAATGTTTCCTCGCCGCGGTCTTCTTGATTTTCTTCTTCACAGGGACAACCATGCCATCAGTGGCACACGACACGTCTCCTTCAGCAACAGAGCCATGCTCAACTGTGAGCTCACCAACATCACCAGATTCAGGAACATCATCACCTTTCTGAAGGTGGACCGCCATCTTCTTGTCAAAACTTTCGTGCTTCTTCCTCTTGCGTTGATCCTCTAGAAGAAGCTGAAGGGGCATATCCTCAGGTTGCGTGACATGTTCAGTGCCATCAGCAGACTTGGACTGCATCTCTAACATCTGAAGAGACCACAAACGCTCCGAAATAGAATCACAACCTTCAACTGATGGAGCCCCCTGCTCGGCCGCAACAGTGTTTTCTGCCACACCGAACTCAGATAGTACATCATTGATGGTGTTCATAGCTCCCTCCTTTGCAGATACATCTACAAGAACACAAAAAACATAGCAAAAATAAAAATAGTCAGGAACAAATACAAAAACACACAACAAGAACAAGTTCAAAAAACATGACTCAAGATTTGTTTAAAAAATGAAAAGGAGTTGCTCATACTAGGTGAAGCAAGAGCTGCAGAAGCCAGATCCTCGAGTCTTAAATTTTTCTCAAGGCACAAAGCAACCTCAACAATCACAGTCAAAGGAATAATAGGTGTTTTAGCCACATCAGATCTTGGAGCATCAATATTAACTTCTGAAGCTCAATCTTGATCACAGGCCGTTTTTTCAGAACTATTAAATTCATCACAAACTACAAAAAATTGAAGTAAAAAGACAGTTGAGTTCTAATCCACAAACCTACACCAAAGGAAGTTCTACTTTTACATGAATGTCCAATATCCATAAGTTCAACAATATCTTACAAAGTAGTAAAACAATGAACAATCTACAATTTACATACTAAAATAGAACAATCTACACCAGAGGGAGTACTACATATAGATGAATGTCCAGAAGTTAAACAATATATAACAAAGGAGTAAAACAAATGCGCAAAATAGAAGTTCAACCAAATTTCATTATAAACAACAATAATTAAAAAAAAGAAGTTCAACTATGTAACCCAAGCAAGTAGTACATAAAAACATGTAGCATGAGCTTAAATACTACTTCATAGCCAAAACTAATTATCAATAACATGAAAATGATGACAAAAATACAAAGATATACACTATAAATATGAAACATTTGGGAAGTCCAAGAACACTTGGTGACATAGTTCACCAGCAATTCATCAAAAAAATAAGCAACACTCTACTAACTTAAACTAAGGGTAAAATGCATGCACATCGCCTATGTTAGAAGTTCATACTTTTAAGAATGGGCAGTCCAACAAGATAACCAAGTGAAGATATGGGCAGACATATAAAAGAAAACTGCTATTTAAAATACAAGATGCATATACATTAAAATACCTGAAGAAGGTTTTGAAGCCACGACAACACAACCCCCTTGATGAATGGTTCTCCAAACCCTAGATCAACCTACAAAAAACATGGGAGAAATTACATATAATTAGCAAGTAGAAAATCATACAACAATAGAAAAAGCAACTAAATCAAACCCTAGGATGAAACAACTAAAACACATCAACAATCATGAAAGATGTACAATAGCACATCTATGCGAGCACAACAAATACAATACTCATAAACTAACTAGCATGTGAAAGACACAATCTAGACTACGAAATCAATAGCACTAATGCATGTAGATACATTATATCAAGCAACAACCATCCCACCACACCCTTCCTACATGCATCTCACTAGTGAAATCACCAAAGGGGAAATGAAATCCACACAAGTCTGAAGCGTGAAATAGCACGCACAAGCATCTCACATATAAATCTGACCACGGGGGAATGGAATCCATAAACCACACGCGCAAGAACCCTACCTAATCTCCCACCCAACCATCAGAAGAAAGGGTAGGAGGTGGTTGCGGGAGCACACAGAAGAAACAGAGAGGCCTTGACAGATTTGCCGAAAACTAAGAGCAATCATTTTGGGAGGCACCATTAGTATCTCTCCAAACAACCCCCGCACGCATGGGTCCGCAGCTGTTCTTCTACCCCCACGACGCCACGCCCACCTTCGAACCGCTGGAGACAGTTGCAGCTTCGCTCCAGAGGAGAAGAGAGCGGGCTGGGCGAGGGAGAGTGGGGCACGCCCCAGTTACTACACTCACGACCGCAGGAGACAACGGCAGAGAAATCATGGGAGGTTGGAGGAAGGGAGCGGAGCGATAGAGAGGGAGAAGAGAGCAAGCGACAGAGGGGAGGGGATTATGGCAGGTGTTTCCCTCATCGAGATGGTCAATAAATGGATCTATCTAGTGGGTGTTGGAGTGCCTGAGTAATTACAACTTTACCCCCCAGCCACTAAAAAGTAAATACATTTTCTCAAAAATTTAATGCACCATTTGAATGCATCTGTTTTAAGAAGATAAGATCTAACAATATATTGGTATCCTTTATAACCAAAAATTGATGGCAAACAGAAGGTCAAGTACACTACCAAGGTAAGTAAAGTACATATACAAAATAAGCAATTACAAACAAAGAAGAAGTACAACAATAAATAACAGAAGTTCAAGTACACTATCAAGCGAAGTAAGGCATATGAATAAATAAACACTAAGAAACAAAAAGAAGAAGTTCAAATAAAAAAACATATGAAGTCAATATCCAACTAAAATACACAACTTAGAAAAAAATATAAAAGTTCAAAATTCACCTACACACAAAGTACACATGTGGCTCGGCCTCGCGCTACCGCATTCCTGCGCGCTAGGTTGACAGGCGCAATGCAGTTATTCTATTTCTACCCCCACCGCACGCACCCGAGAGCCACATCCGTAAGATAGATAGTGGAGTCACGGATGTGACAGACTCGCCTCCGCATGCGATGACGCGGCACCCCGCGTCGTCGCTTGCTCCGGCTCGTTCCTATTTCGGCCTCGCAGGGGGAGGGGAGGGGGTCCCGACTCCCCTCCACCGTCTCGGCCTCGCGCTAGCGCATTGCTGCACGCTAGGTTGACAGGCACAATGCGGTTATTCTATTTCCAACCCCACCACACGCACCCCAGAGCCACACCGCTAAGATAGACAGTGGGGTCACGGATGTGACGGACTCGCCTCCTCATGCGACGACGGGGCACGCCGCGTCGTCGCCTGCTCCGGTTGTTCCTATTTCGGCCTCACAGGGGGAGGGGAGGGGGTGTCCCGACCCCCCTCCCCCCGGCTCGGCCTCGCGCTACTACATTGTTGAGCGCTAGGTTGATAGGCGTAATGCGGTTATTCTGTTTCCACCCCCACCGCACGTACCCCAGAGCCACACCCTTAAGATACATAGTGGGGTCACGGACGTGACGGACTCAGATACGTCTCTGCCGTATCTACTTTTCCAAACACTTTTGCCCTTGTTTTGGACACAAACTTGCATGATTTGAATGGAACTAACCTGGACTGACGCTGTTTTCAGCAGAACTCCCATGGTGTTATTTTTGTGTAGAAATAAAAATTCTCGGAATGACCTGAAAATCCACGGAGCAGCTTTCCGAATAAATAAAAAATACTAGCGAAAGAATCAGCGTCAAGGGCCCACACCCTGTCCATGAGGGTGGGGGCGCGCCCTCTCCCCTAGGGCGTGCCCCTGCCTCGTGGGCCCCCTGGACGTCCACCGACCTCAACTCCAACTCCAAATATTTGCTTTTGCGGAGAGAAAAATCAGAGAGAAAGTTTCATCGGTTTTACAGTACGGAGCGCCGCCAAGCCCTAATCTCTCTTGGGAGGGCTAATCTGGAGTCCGTTCGGGGATCCGGAGAGGGGGATTCATCGCCGTCGTCATCATCAACCATCCTCCATCACCAATTTCATGATGCTCACCACAGTGCGTGAGTAATTCCATCGTAGGCTTGCTGGACGGTGATGGGTTGGATGAGATTTAGCATGTAATCAAGTTAGTTTTGTTAGGGTTTTAATCCCTAGTATCCACTATGTTCTGAGATTGCTGTTGCTATGACTTTGCTATGCTTAATGCTTGTCACTAGGGCCCAGGTGCCATGATTTCAGATCTGAACCTATTATGTTTTCATGAATATATGTGAGTTCTTGATCCTATCTTGCAAGTCTATAGTCACCTATTATGTTTTATGATCCGACAACCCCGAAATGACAATAATCGGGATAGTTCTCGGTGATGACCGTAGTTTGAGGAGTTCATGTATTCACTATGTGTTAATGCTTTGGTCCGGTACTCTATTAAAAGGAGGCTTTAATATCCCTTAGTTTCCATTAGGACCTCACTGCCACGGGAGGGTAGGACAAAAGATGGCATGCAAGTTCTTTTCCATAAGCATGTATGACTATATTCGGAATACAAGCCTACATTATATTGATGAACTAGAGCTAGTTCTGTGTCACCCTTTGTTATAACTATTACATGAGGAATCGCATCTGACATAATTATTCATCACTAATCCAATGCCTACGAGCTTTTCACATATTGTGCTTTGCTTATTTACTTTACCGTTGCTACTGTTACAATTACTACAAAACTGCTACTGTTACCTTTGCTAATGTTACCATTACTTCCATACTACTTTGCTACTAAATACTTTGCTGCAGATACTAAGTTATCCAGGTGTGGTTGAATTGACATCTCAACTGCTAATACTTGAGAATATTCTTTGGCTCCCCTTATGTCGAATCAATAAATTTGGGTTGAATACTCTACCCTCTAAAACTATTGCGATCCCCTATACTTGTGGGTTATCAAGACTTATTTTTGGCGCCGTTGCCGAGGAGCATAGCTCTATTCTTTGAGTCACTTGGGATTTATATCTGCTGGTCACTATGAGGAACTTGAAAGACGAAAGAACTAAGATTTATGCCTCAACTACGAGGGGAGGTAAGGAACTGCCATCTAGCTCTGCACTAGATTCTCCTTCTATTATGTGTAAGCTTGCGAGACCTAAACCTGCTTCTGCTATTAATTCTGATATGTCACATGTTATTGATAATGCAACTTCTACTATGCATGATACTTATGATGAAACTACTTCTTTGCTTAATACACTATTGGAATCAGCTACTTTGCCATCTGCCACCTCTTTGCCGTCAGCTAGCGGACGGCAAAGAAGCTCTTTGCCATCAGCTACCAGAAAGCGGACGGCAAAGAACTGGCTGATGGCAAAGAAAGCCTTTGCCAGTAGCCTGTTCTTTGCCGTCTGCTAGCGGACGGCAAGAGGGAGGGGGGCCCCACAAGGAGCTGGTTAAAAAATACTTAACGGCCCCCCTCTTTGCCGTCCGCTAGCTGACGGCAAAGCGCACATTAGCGGACCGCAAAGGTGGCGGACGACAAAGATTAAACGTACCTAGCTAACGGCCGGCACCCCCCCTTCTCTCTCTGTTTCCCTCCCACACACGCGCCGCCGCCCCCACCAGTCGCCGCCGCCCGGTCGCACCACCGCCCCGCCGCCCTACCGGTCCCCCGCCCCATCGCCCCACCGTTCCATCGCCCCGGCCCCCCGCCCCGTCGCCCCAGGCCCCCCGGCGACCCGGCCCCCCCGCGCCCCACCGCCCCGGGCTCCGTCGCTCCACCGGCCGCCCGTCCAGTCGCCCCGTCGCCCCGGCCCCCTGCCCCATCTCGGCGCGGCCCAGGCCCCCCAGCGACCCGGCCCCCCCGCGCCCCACCGCCCCGGGCGCCGTCGCTCCATAGGCCGCCCGCCCCGTCGCCCCCGCCGCCCTGCCGTGTCGGCGCCGCCGCGCCCCGGCCCCCCGGCGCCTCGGCCCCCCCGTGCCCCACCGCCCTGGGACCGGCGCCGCCGCCCCAGGCCGCCCCGCCCCCCTCCTCCACTGGCCACCTCCTCCACCGGCCCAGGTGAGCTCTACCTCTCTTTTTTTCTGTTTTTTTAGTTTTAAGTTTATGTTTAGTTTAGATTTAGTTTTAGTTTTGGTTTTAGGTTTAGTTTTAGGTTTAGGTTTAGTTTTAGTTTAGTTTTAGGTTTAGATTTAGTTTTTTCCTTTTTTTCTGTTTTTTTAGTTTTAGGTTTATGTTTAGATTAGATTTAAGTTTAGTTTTAGGTTTAGTTCAGTTTTAGGAAAGAAAAAGAAGAAAAAGAAAAAAACAGGAGAGGAGGAGAAGAAGAAGAGGAAAAAGGAAAGGAAGGAGAAGAAGAGGAGGAGGAGAAGAAAAAAGAAGAACAGGAAGAAGAAGAAGAAAAAAAGCAGGAGAGGAGGAGAAGAAGAAGAGGAAAAAGGAAAGGAAGAAGAAGAAGAGGAGGAGGAGAAGAAAAAAGAAGAAGATGAGGAAGAAGAAGAAAAAACAGGAGAGGAGGAGAAGAAGAAGAGGAAAAAGGAAAGGAAGAAGAAGAAGAGGAGGAGGAGAAGAAAAAAGAAGAAGAGGAAGAAGAAGAAGAAAAAACAGGAGAGGAGGAGAAGAAGAAGAGGAAAAAGGAAAGGAAGAAGAAGAGGAGGAGGAGGAGAAGAAAAAAGAAGAAGAGGAAGAAGAAGAAGAAAAAAACAGGAGAGGAGGAGAAGAAGAAGAGGAAAAAGGAAAGGAAGAAGAAGAGGAGGAGGAGGAGAAGAAAAAAGAAGAAGAGGAAGAAGAAGAAGAAAAAACAGGAGAGGAGGAGAATAAGAAGAGTAAAAAAGGAAAGGAGAAGAAGAAGAGGAGGAGGAGAGGAAAAAAGAAGAAGAGGAAGAAGAAGAAGAAAAAAACAGGAGAGGAGGAGAAGAAGAAGAGGAAAAAGGAAAGGAAGAAGAAGAAGAGGAGGAGGAGAAGAAAAAAGAAGAAGAGGAAGAAGAAGAAGAAAAAAACAGGAGAGGAGGAGAAGAAGAAGAGGAAAAAGGAAAGGAAGAAGAAGAAGAGGAGGAGGAGGAGAAGAAAAAAGAAGAAGAGGTAGAAGAAGAAGAAGAAAACAGGAGAGGAGGAGAAGAAGAAGAGGAAAAAGGAAAGGAAGAAGAAGAAGAGGAGGAGGAGAAGAAAAAAGAAGAAGAGGAAGAAGAAGAAGAAGAAAACAGGAGAGGAGGAGAAGAAGAAGAGGAAAAAGGAAAGGAAGACGAAGAAGAGGAGGAGGAGAATAAAAAAGAAGAAGATGAAGAAGAAGAAGAAAAATCCAGGAGAGGAGGAGAAGAAGAAGAGGAAAAAGGAAAGGAAGAAGAAGAAGAGGAGGAGGAGAAGAAAAAAGAAGAAGAGGAAGAAGAAGAAGAAAAAAACAGGAGAGGAGGAGAAGAAGAAGAGGAAAAAGGAAAGGAAGAAGAAGAAGAGGAGGAGGAGAAGAAAAAAGAAGAAGAGGAAGAAGAAGAAGAAAAAAAACAGGAGAGGAGGAGAAGATGAAGAGGAAAAAGTAAAGGAAGAAGAAGAAGAGGAGGAGGAGAAGAAAAAAGAAGAAGAGGAAGAAGAAGAAGAAAAAAACAGGAGAGGAGGAGAAGAAGAAGAGGAAAAAGGAAAGGAAGAAGAAGAAGAGGAGGAGGAGAAGAAAAAAGAAGAAGAGGAAGAAGAAGAAGAAGAAAAATAGGAGAGGAGGAGAAGAAGAAGAGGAAAAAGGAAAGGAAGAAGAAGAAGAAGAGGAGGAGGAGAAGAAAAAAGAAGAAGAGGAAGAAGAAGAAGAAAAAAACAGGAGAGGAGGAGAAGAAGAAGAGGAAAAAGGAAAGGAAGAAGAAGAAGAAGAGGAGGAGGAGAAGAAAAAAGAAGAAGAGGTAGAAGAAGAAGAAGAAAACAGGAGAGGAGGAGAAGAAGAAGAGGAAAAAGGAAAGGAAGAAGAAGAGGAGGAGGAGGAGAAGAAAAAAGAAGAAGAGGAAGAAGAAGAAGAAGAAAATAGGAGAGGAGGAGAAGAAGAAGAGGAAAAAGGAAAGGAAGACGAAGAAGAGGAGGAGGAGAATAAAAAAGAAGAACATGAAGAAGAAGAAGAAAAAACCAGGAGAGGAGGAGAAGAAGAAGAGGAAAAAGGAAAGGAAGAAGAAGAAGAGGAGGAGGAGAAGAAAAAAGAAGAAGAGGAAGAAGAAGAAGAAAAAAAACAGGAGAGGAGGAGAAGAAGAAGAGGAAAAAGGAAAGGAAGAAGAAGAAGAGGAGGAGGAGAAGAAAAAAGAAGAAGAGGAAGAAGAAGAAGAAAAAAACAGGAGAGGAGGAGAAGATGAAGAGGAAAAAGGAAAGGAAGAAGAAGAAGAGGAGGAGGAGAAGAAAAAAGAAGAAGAGGAAGAAGAAGAAGAAAAAAACAGGAGAGGAGGAGAAGAAGAAGAGGAAAAAGGAAAGGAAGAAGAAGAAGAGGAGGAGGAGAAGAAAAAAGAAGAAGAGGAAGAAGAAGAAGAAGAAAAATAGGAGAGGGGGAGAAGAAGAAGAGGAAAAAGGAAAGGAAGAAGAAGAAGAAGAGGAGGAGGAGAAGAAAAAAGAAGAAGAGGAAGAAGAAGAAGAAAAAAACAGGAGAGGAGGAGAAGAAGAAGAGGAAAAAGGAAAGGAAGAAGAAGAGGAGGAGGAGGAGAATAAAAAAGAAGAAGAGGAAGAAGAAGAAGAAGAAAACATGAGAGGAGGAGAAGAAGAAGAGGAAAAAGGAAAGGAAGAAGAAGAAGAGGAGGAGTAGAAGAAAAACGAAGAAGAGGAAGAAGAAGAAGAAGAAAACAGGAGAGGAGGAGAAGAAGAAGAGGAAAAAGGAAAGGAAGAAGAAGAAGAGGAGGAGGAGAAGAAAAAAGAAGAAGAGGAAGAAGAAGAAGAAAAAAATAGGAGAGGAGGAGAAGAAGAAGAGGAAAAAGGAAAGGAGGAAGAAGAAGAAGAAGAAGAAGAAGAAGAAGAAGAAGAAGAAGAAGAAGAAGGAAAAAAAGGAAGAAAAGGAAGAAAAGGAAGAAAAGGAAGAAGAAGAAAAGGAAAAAAGACCCCGACCCGGCACCCCGACACGACACCCCGACCCCGAGACCCCGACCCCGACACCCCGACCCCGACCCCGACACCGACACCCCGACCCCGAGCCTAACCCGACACCCCGACCCCGACACCGACACGGCACCCCGACCCCGACCCGACACCCTGACCCCGAGACCCCGACCCCAACACCGACACGGCACCCCGACCCCGACACCGACACGGCACCCCGACCCCGACACCGACACCCCGACCCCCGACACCGACACGACACCCCGACCCCGACCCGGCACCCCGACCCGACATCCGGACCCTGAGACCCCGACCCCGACCCCGACACCGACACCCCGACCCCGAGCCAGACCCGACACCCCGACCCCGACACCGACACGGCACCCCGACCCCGACACCGCCACGGCACCCTGACCCCGACACCGACAGCCCGACCCCCGACACCGACACGACACCCCGACCCGACACCCCGACCCCGAGACCCCGACCCCGACCCCGAACCCGACACCGACACCCCGACCCCGAGTCTGACCCGACACCCCGACCCCGAAACCGACACGGCACCCCGAACCGACACCCCGACCCCGAGACCACGACCCCGACCCCGACACGGCACCCCGACACCGACACGACACCCCGACCCCCGACACCTCCCGAAAAGGTGTTCTTTGGCCTTCGAGAGGCCGACGGGGTCATATATTTGTGAATTATTAGTTAGGTCATATATTTTTCGATTTGGTTATGAAAAACATCATATATAATTGTGTTGATCGGGTAGTTTTAAATGTGCAGTTGTTTATGTTGTACTTTTTTTCATGTTGTACTAAATTCGTTTATTCTTTGTCATGGCAGGTGTTGACAGATGGTGGGCGCTGGTCGGGAGCGCGCCGAGGCCCCTTTTTCGTCGGCGCGTAGTGTGAGGTCTTCCAATCCACACGCACCTCTCCGCCAAGCGTTGCTGGACAGTATGGCGACACCGCCGGGCCCTTCTTCGTCGACCGCGGTGCCCGCAGGGGACGAGGTAAGAAGAAGGGCTGAGGTGGAGCACGTGGTCGCGGGAGAGGAGGTAGGGTGGCTCATACGGCGCCTTCCTCGCCACCGCCCCCAGCTGTTTCACCCGAGCACGTGACTGCTAGGGTGGACTCGTCTGAGGAGGAGGCTACACAGACTCCGGTCCACGAGCCTCCGGTCCACGGGTCTTCGGCCCACGAGCCTCGGGTCGACGGGCCTTCGGCCCACAAGAGTTGGGCCCACGAGACCCCGGAGGAGCACATGTCTGGATGGGGTACTTGGTCGGGTCAGCCTGAGGAGCCGAGTGGCCATGCTGATGATGGAGGGGAGCCGAGTGGCCATGCTGATGATGGCGGGGAGCCGACTCGTCTTCAGGAGGAGGGGGAGGAGGGTGGCAACATCTACCAGCACAGTGCTACACGGCTCCCGTCCGTGCCGGCGACCCGCGAGTAGAGGTGGTTGATTTTCCTTGATGGGGAGAGGTAAGTGCATTTAATCTTTTTGTACCTTCTGCATTCACGTTTCTTCAAATAACTAATGTGTTGGCCTTGTCATGCTGCAGGGGTTGGGACCACCATGAAAGTGTCCGCCGGCCCAACTCCGTCCTTGGAGTTCTGGTTCGGCAAAACTTTCCGGGGTTTGTCACGTTGCCTGGTGAGGGCCAGCTTCCAGAGGTTGGATTGAGTTGGGAGCACTACTTGGCTGCCCCGGCCCCGCCGGGTGAGATTATCGACGGTGTCTTGTGTAAGATGAGGGCAGACATGGTGGTTAGAAAGTTCTGGGTAATTTCTCGTTTACACAATTAAAAATCTTCAACTAGCTAGTTATTAATTGTACTAATCAACATTGTCTCATTTGATTGCAGACATTCTACAGGTGTGAGGAGGGATACGAGGAGGCGGCGGCAGATGTTATCCAGAAGGAGTGCAAGTGCCTACTTCAGAACTTACGGCATGAGGCTCGGGTGCAGTCTGTTCGAGACTACTACGCCGACCGTGGTATCAAGAAGTCCAAGCAGGATTGCCGCGATATTTTCTTGAGTAAGGAGCAGTACATGAAGGTAATTCTTAAGGCCTTGTACTTAATTCCTTTCTTTAGTAATTCATAGCCATAGCGCTGAAGTTTCTATTTGCTAACTTAGGCCCCTCAGAGATGGTGTGCGGATCGGATGGATTGTTGGGAGGTGTTGGTCGATGGGTGGTGCTCAAAAGAATGGCTGGCCACCCACAACGAGGCCAAGGACAAACGTGCCCAAATGGAAGGTGTGCCACACCACCAAGGCAGCTCCAACTTATTTCAGTACGGGCGGAACTGGGTATGTGGTTTGCTTCATGATTCATGCAATTCATTCATCATGCTAGGTTTAGCCCTTTAATTACTAATTTACTTTGTTTCTCTCTTTCAGGCACGCTACAATAAGGCGGATAAGGTGCCAGAGGTGTACGACCTGTATGCCATGGCCCACACTGGCTCTTACAAGAAAGTCAAGGCATTCTCTGCGTCTGACCTCGATGATCCAAAGAACTTCACCAACATCTCCGCCCACAAAAAGCTCAGGCAATATAGAGATCAGGGGAAGGCGAGGAAAGGGGACGACTTTAACCCGAGCCAGGGTCCCATTGATACAGAGTTGCTCATGATATCTGGTGGCAGGAGGTCCCATGGCTCCATAGCCATGGGAGATGGACTTATCCGTTGTCCTAGCACTCTGCCGGAGATCAAGGCGCGCCAGTCGAGCTCCGCTCCTGAGATAAGGCCTCGTGAACGGCCAGTCCAACTCTCCATCAAGGTTAGTTATACGTACTCAGCTATCTTTCTCCATTACATTGTGTGCGCTTCCATCAATGATTACAAATGGTCATGTGAGTGGTGTTGCAGGTTGCTATGCAGAGTGAGAGAGATAGAACGGAGAAACTTCTGGCGGAGGCGGCGGAGAGGCAGCGGGAGTTGGAGGAGGAGAGGGCACAGAATGACATGCAGGCAAGAGCCATGTATGAGCTCCTTGTGGTAAGTTTCTTCTGCAGATTACTTGCTAGTCTTAACATTTGAGTCTCATTACTAACTAGTATGACTCTGTTGTGAAAACCAAATGTGCAGTCTGTGTGCGAGAAGTCCGGTCAGACCGCTCCGCCGATGCCAGTGATTGCTCCTAGGAGCATGGTATGTTTAATTTGAATGGACATTACTTCCTAGTCTTAACATTTGAGTGTCATAATGCTAACAAGACATTGGAAATGATCTTTGGTGCAGCTTAACTCTAGAAACGCATCGCACGATCCTTCTCCAGCTACCGGCATGAGCCAGCCCGCTCCTACACCTCCCTGATCACGGTAAGTTTCTCTAGACTTAGACTTAGCTTTATTTCCTCCAATATGCTTACCATAATGACCTAGAGTTAGCTTCCTTTCCTTCAAAATGACTTAATAAGCTTATTTATGTCAAAAATTGCATAATTAACTTAGTTAGCTCATAAACGATCCATTTTACCTAAGTTAGCTCTAATATGACTCATTTTACCTTAGTTAGCTTACAAGTGATCCAATTTATCCAAGTTAGCTCTAAAATGACCCATTTTAGTAGATTAGCTCGTAAATGATCCATTTTACCTACGTTAGCTTTAAAATGACCCATTTCACCTATGTTAGCTCCAAAATGACCCATTTCACCTAGGTTAGCTCCAAAATGACCCATTTCACCTAAACTAGCTCTTAAATGATCCATTTCACTAAGTTAGGTCATAAACGACCCATTTCAACTAAGTTAGCTCATAAAAGCTCATAAATGATGCATTTCACCTAAGTTAGCTCAAAAATGATCCATTTCACCTTACTTAGCTCAAAAACGATGCCCTTCACCTTAGTTAGCTCATAAATGATCCATTTCACCAAAGTTAGCTCATGAACAACCCATTTCAACTTAGTTAGCTCATATATGATCCATTTCACCAAAGTTAGCTCATGAACAAACCATTTCAACTTAGTTAGCTCATATATGATCCATTTCACCTAAGTTAGCTCATAAATGACATATACTTCTTGTTCTAGTCTTTTTCTTGTTCTATTCACCTATTTCTAACTTTCTTATTTACCATTTTGCAGATTTCACACACTTCATGGAAGCTAGCTTGCTATGATGGAGTGCTTGCTTTTTCTTTGCAAAAACTTTGCATTGTATCTAGCTTGCTATGATAGAACTTGCTATGTTGATGAAACTTTGCTATGTAATATGTATATGGAACAATGTGTATGGATGGAACAATGTGTATGGAACAATGTGTATGGATGGAACAATGTATATGGATGGAACTTGATGAAACTTTGCTATGTTGATGAAACTTTGATATGTGATATGTTTGCTGTTAAATATATCTATATATGTCATATATATTTGCTGTGAAAATTGTTGGATTAAAAAAACAGAAAAAAGAGACAATATGCAGGCTCTTTGCCGTCTGCCACCGACGGCAAAGGGCTCTTTGCCATCAGCAGCGGACGGCAAAGAGGCCACGTGGCAGGCAACTATGCTCCCTGGAGGCTGACCAATTTGGTTAGTTTGCCTGGAGTGGCTGACGGCAAAGGCTTTGCCGTCCGCAGCGGACGGCAAAGGCCTGCCGTTAACAACCTAACGGAGTAACATCGCATTTATTGCCGTCCATCTTCTTTGCCGTCCGCTGCTGATGGCAAAGGACCCTTTGCCGTCAGCTGCCCGAAGTAGACGGCAACGCAACTCTTAGCTGTCCCCTACTTTGATGTCACCTTTTGCCGTCCGCGGCTGACGGCAAAGGTCTTTGCCGTCTGCCATCCGTGCCTTTGCCGTCCGCCGTGGCAGACGGCAAAGTAGCAGATTCCTGTAGTGATACTACTGTGCCATTAGGTGAATTTCTTGATGAACAACTTGCTAGGGTTAGAGAGAATGAAATCATTGAAAATGAAATTATTGAAGATGGTGATGATGAAGGTTCTCCCCCTAAGTATGAATTGCCTATTGTTCCTGAGAGTTATGTTATGGATGAAGAACCTCCTAGAGATTTTCTTGCTTGCAATGATAGATATGATTTTAAGAAATTATTAGCTAAACTGAAACAGAAAACTCTGAATGCTAGAATGAAATATGACCCTTCTTTTGCCACTTCACCTATTTTTGTTACTGATAAGGATTATGAATTCTCTGTCGATCCTGAGATAATTACTTTGGTTGAATCTGATCCTTTCTATGGATATGAAACTGAAACTATTGTAGCACATCTTACTAAATTGAATGATATAGCCACCCTGTTCACTAATGATGAGAAATCTCGCTTCTATTATATCCTTAAGATATTTCCATTCTCATTAAAGGGTGATGCTAAAACTTGGTTTAATTCTCTTGATCCTGGTTGTGTGCGTAGTCCCCAGGATATGATTTATTACTTCCTTGCTAAATATTTCCCTGCTCATAAGAAACAAGCTGCCTTGAGGGAAATATATAATTTTGTGCAAATTGAAGCAGAGAGTCTCCCACAAGCTTGGGGGAGGCTTCTCCGGTTACTTAATGCTTTGCCTGATCATCCTCTTAAGAAAAATGAAATACTTGATATCTTTAATAATGGACTAACTGATGCTTCCAAGGACCACTTGGATAGTTGTGTTGGTTGTGTTTTCAAGGAAAATAAAGTCAATCAGGCTGAATTGCTATTGAATAATATGTTGACTAATGAAAATAATTGGACACTTCCTGAGCCAATTCCTGAGCCAACTCCTAAACCAACTCCGAAGAAGAGGGGTGTTCTATTTCTCAGTCCTGAAAATATGCAAGAGGCAAAGAAATCTATGAAAGAAAAAGGTATTGAAGCTGAAGATGTTAACAATTTACCTCTTGTTGAAGAAATACATGGTCTTAATATACCACCTATTGAAGAAACACATGGTCTTGATAACCCGACACAGGTAGTAAAGGTAAATTCTCTATATAGATATGATAAAGTTGAAATCCCCTCTACTAAGTTTCCTAGCCAATGTTTAGATGAATTTGATGACTTTATGGCTAGACAAGAAAACTTTAATGCTTATGTTGCTAGGGAATTAAAGAGTAATGCTTACATGATTGGACGCTTGAGTGATTATATGGCTAGAGTTAAAGGTGAACTTAAACTCATTAGTAAATATGCTTCTATAGTTACGACTCAAGTAGAACAAGTACTTAGAGGTCAAAGTGATCTGCTCGATGAATTAAATAATAAACATGAGTTTGTTGTTAGAGTGGCTACTAGAAGTGGTAAAATGACTCAGGAACCTTTGTATCCTGAAGGCAACCCTAAGAGAATTGAGCAAGATTCTCAGAGAAACAATGTAGATGCACCTAGTCCTTACAAAAAGAAGAAAAAGAAAAATGATAGGACTATGCATGCTTCTAGTGAACCTGTTGTAGACACACTGAGAATCCTAATGATATTTCTATTTCTGATGCTGAAACACAATCTGGTGATGAACATGAACCTAGTGATAATGTTGATGTTGATGCTCAACCTAGCAATAATAAAGATGTAGAGATTGAACCTGCAGTTGATCTTGATACGCCACAATCAAAGATTCAACGTTATGATAAGAGAGACTTTGTTGCTAGGAAGCATGGTAAAGAAAGAGAACCATGGGTTCAGAAACCCATGCCTTTTCCTCCTAAGACATCCAAGAAAAAGGATGATTAGGATTTTGAGCGCTTTGCTGAAATGATTAGACGTGTCTTCTTACGTATGCGCTTAACTAATATGCTTAAAGTGAATCCTTATGCTAAATACATGAAGGACATTATTAAAAATAAAAGAAAGATACCGGAAGCTGAAATTTTCACCATGCTTGCTAATTATACTTTTAAAGGTGGAATACCTAAGAAACTTGGAGATCCAGGAGTACCAACTCTACCATGCTCTATTAAAAGAAACTATGTTAAAACTGCTTTATGTGATCTTGGTGCCGGTGTTAGTGTTATGCCTCTCTCTTTATATCGTAGACTTGAATTGAATAAGTTGACACCTACTGAAATATCTTCACAAATGGCCGATAAATCAACTGCTATACCCTTCGGTATTTGTGAGGATGTGCCTGTTGTGGTTGCAAACGTTACTATCTTAGCGGACTTTGTTATTCTTGATATTCCCGAGGACGATAGTATGTCGATTATCCTTGGTAGACCCTTCTTGAATACTGCAGGGGTTGTTATTGATTGCAACAAGGGCAATGTCACTTTTCATGTTAATGGTAATGAGCATACGGTACACTTTCCGAGGAAAGAACCTCAAGTTCATAGCATCAATTCTATTGGAAAAATTCCAACTATCATTATTGGAGGTTTTGAATTTCCTCTTCCTACTGTCAAGAAGAAATATGATATTATTATTATTGGGGATGTGCATATCCCCGTTGAGGTAACCTAGTGTTATTTGAAATTTCTCCAGTTCCATGTTATTTGGAATGAGTTTGTTAACAAGACTTGATCAAACTTGTTAGTGGATTCCTTTTGATGAGCATGATATGGATGAAATTAGAAGGCACAACCTTCTATATCCTCCCTCTACTTTCTGTTATTTAGATTAAATAAAGTAAAAATAGTATTTTTTTTCTATCTGTTTTCTGAATTATCCATAAAATATCCCGAAAATAGAAGTTCTCCAAATGCCCTGCAAATTTAATGTGTTTTTTCAGGAATATTTGAGAATATCTGGCACTGAGAACACAGCAGGGGGAGCTGGCACCTGACTACGAGGGTTCAGGGCGCGCCCACCCCTGTAGGGTGCGCTCCCCTGCCTCGTGGGCCCACGATGGCCCCCTCCACTTATTCCCGCACCCACACACTTCATCTTCCTCCCACAAAAATCACCATCCAGCTCAAGCACGAGTTCTAGCTCACTTTGCTGCCATTTTCGATCTCCTTGCTCAAAGCTCCATTCAGAAAACTGCTTTGGGGGATTGTTCCTTGGTATGTGACTCCTCCAATGGTCCAATTAGTTTTTCTTATAGTGCTTTATTCATTTCAAATTTTTGCTACCTAGGTGACCCTGTTCTTGAGCTTGCATGTCAAATTTATGAGGTCCCAAGTAATTCTAATGCATGATATAGGCTCTAGGCACTTGTGGGAGTAGTTGCTATCAGTTTTGTTGAGTTTGATTCACTTTTATTATGAGTTACTAAAAATTTCAAAAAAAATCAGAGGAAGAAATATGTCTAGGAAAATGTACCAAGGTGGTTCTTCAAGAAAGAAAGGACCCAGGCTCGCAATGCGTGAGCAGGACGATGAACCACCAAGGGAAGCTGACGTGCGGCCTTGTGAATGGCCATCAGAAGAGTTTACGGTTAAATCAGGCATCGATGATGAATTTGATGCATATGTGCGTAATGCTGATCTTGAGGACTTCATGCAAGATCAGTGTCCTCAGTACTACTATTTGACTGATTCATTCGTGAGAAGGTTTAAATTTACATCTTCGCGTAATTCTCCAACTGTCTTGTTTGATATTTATGATAAATCATATACCAGGGACCTAGAAGATTTCACTACTGCTTGTAAACTCCCTCAGTGGGGCAGTGTTAATGAACGCCGTAAATCTGAATATAAAGACTTTCTTGCTAGTATCACTGTGGGAGAATCTAGAGAAATAGCGCAAGCTACCATAGGGAGCATCCACTTTCCTGCTATACATTATTTTGCTCTTTTCATTGGTAGATGCATTAACGGTAAAGATGAAGCATGTCACATGTGTGTTCCTGATCTTTGTGTTCTCAAGAGTGATGTATTAGGTGACAAACAATAAACCTTGGGGGCAATTGTTGCACGCAGGTTGCATAATAATGGTTTAGTTGGAGATTTGTTTGGAGGGATCTATGCGACCCGTGTGGCTAATTATCTTGGTATACCTCCACATGAAGATGATAGGGAGTTGCCTCCCGCTTATTTAGATTATAATGCCATGGTTAGTCATCATTTTCTTCAAAGGAATGAACAATTCCTCCAGTATCGACTAATCTTTGACAGACGTCGAGCCATCCATATTACTCTCCCTGCTCCTGCCCTTTTAGATTATTAGTCAGAAAGAAGATATGTTATAACCAGGGAGGAGGCAACCGAGTACGAGAGGTGGACGGAGGCAGCTCGCCGCCATGCCGCAACCTAGGAGGCAATGGCTGCTGCATCTCAGTATGACCCCAGTTACAACTTCGGATATCAGTCAGGCTACCCATGGCCATAGACCAACTTAGGCCAAAAGCCTAAGCTTGGGGGAGTACGTATTTCTCACCGACATTACATTCATGTTCACACACTCATTTTAGTTGTCGGTGCTCATACATTTTCATTGCATTATCCATGTTAGTTTAATTTCTTTTTCTAGCTTTCTTCTTGTGTGTTTAATAAACCTTAAGAAAAACCAAAAAAATAGTTAGTTTACTTTCCATGCTTGTAGTAGTAATTACAAGAAAATCCAAAAAGATTTCTCGTTCTTCTTTTGCTTGTTGGGAGCTTTCCCGTGTAAACAGTTTTATTTCTTTTCTTCCCTTTGGGGGTCAAGAGGAGAAGACCATAATGAAAATGTTTAGTGGCTCTTATATGCATGATTGCTGATTTAACCAAGAGCCCAAATTACCTTGTCTTCTCCCTTGAATTGAATGCTTGCAGATTCCAGCTTAGTCCAATGCACGTGCAATATTATTATTATACACATCGTTCGGTCGTGCAAGTGAAAGCCAATAATGATGATAAATGATGGATTGATTGAGATGAGAGAAGCTGGTATGAACTCGACCTCTCTTGTTTTTGTAAATATGATTAGTTCATCGTTCTTGATTCAGCCTATTATGAATAAACATGTTTGTAATGACAATTAGAGATTATAGTTGCTTATGCCATGCTTAATTAGCTAGGAGCTTATAATGGTTTACCTTGCGTGCCAACATGCTATTAAAATGTTTGTGATGTGGTATGATAGGGTGGTATCCTCCTTTGAATGATTTGAGTGACTTGACTTGGCACATGTTCACGCATGTAGTTGAAACAAAATCAACATAGCCTTCACGATATTTATGTTGATGGTGGATTATATCCTACTCATGCTTGCACTCGGTGTTGATTAATTTTAATGCATGTTCATGACTGTTGTCGCTCTCTCAATTGGTCGCTTCCCAGTCTTTTGCTAGCCTCACCTGTACTAAGCGGGAATACTTCTTGTGCATCCAAACTCCATAAACCCCAAAGTTATTCCATATGAGTCCACCATACCTTCCTATATGCAGTATTTACCTGCCGTTCCAAGTAAATTTGTATGTGCCAAACACCAAACCTTCAAATGAAATTCTGTTTTGTATGCTCGAGCAGCTCATGTATCAACTAGGGTTGTCTGTATCTTCCATGCTAGGTGGGTTATTCTCAAGAGGAGTGGACTCTGCTCCTCATTCACAAGAAAATGGCTGGTAATCAGGATGCCCAGTCCCATGCTCAAATCAAATCAAAATAATTAAACAAAACTCCCCCAGGATTGTTGCTAGTTGGAGGCACCCGTTGTTTTGGGCAAGCCATGGATTGATGCCTGTTGGTGGTGGGGGAGTATAAACTTTACCATTCAGTTTGATGTGTGTAGCATGGAAGATATCGAGATCTCATAGTTGTTATGTTGACAGTGAAAGTATACCGCTCAAAATGTTGTTCATCTCTATTTCAAACTCGAGCTCTGGCACCTCTATAAATCCTTGCTTCCCTCTGCGAAGGGCCTATGTATTTACTTTTATGTTCAGTCATCACCCTCTTATTAAAAAGCACCCGCTGGAGAGCACAGCTGTCATTTGCATGCATTACTATTAGTTTATATTGGGTATGACTACAACTGGATCTCTTTTACCATGAATTACAATGTTTAGTCAGTCCTTGATCTTTAAAGGTGCTCTGCATTTATGTTTTGCGGTCTCAGAAAGGGCTAGGGAGATACCATCTTGTTATATCATATTATGATTGTTTTGAGAAAGTGTTGTCATCCGAGTTTTATTATTATTGCTCGCTAGTTGATTATGCCATTGATATGAGTAAACATGAGACCTAAGTGTTATTGTGAATATGGTTAGTTCATAATCTTTGATGAAAACTTGAATGCTGGCTTTACATATTTACAACAACAAGAGAAAACAGAGTTTTTAAAAGTTTTTCTTTACTACATTCAGTTTGTCAACTGGATTGTTTGAGGACAAGCAAAGGTTTATGCTTGGGGGAGTTGATACGTCTCCTTCGTATCTACTTTTCCAAACACTTTTGCCCTTGTTTTGGACTCTAACTTGCATGATTTGAATGGAACTAACCCGGACTGACGCTATTTTCAGTAGAACTGCCATGGTGTTACTTTTGTGCAGAAATAGAAGTTCTCGGAATGACCTAAAAATCCACGGAGCAACTTTTCAGAATAAATAAAAAATACTAGCAAAAGAATCAGCGTCAGGGGGCCCACACCCTGTCCACGAGGGTGGGGGCGCGCCCCCTCCCCTAGGGCACGCCCCCTACCTCGTGGGCCCCCTGGATGTCCACCGACCTCAACTCCAACTCCATATATTTGCTTTCATGAAGAAAAATCACAGAGAAAGTTTCATCGCATTTTACGATACGAAGCCGCCGCCAAGCCCTAATCTTTCTCGGGAGGGCTGATCTGGAGTCCGTTCGGGGCACCGGAGAGGGGGATTCGTTGCTGTCGTCATCATCAACCATCCTCCATCACCAATTTCATGATGCTCACCGCCGTGCCTGAGTAATTCCATCGTAGGCTTGCTTGACGGTGATGGGTTGGATGAGATTTACCATTTAATCAAGTTAGTTTTGTTAGGGTTTTGATCCCTAATATCCACTATGTTCTGAGATTGATGTTGCTATGACTTTGCTATGCTTAATGCTTGTCACTAGGGCCCGAGTGCCATGATTTCATATCTGAACCTATTATGTTTTCATGAATATATGTGAGTTCTTGATCCTATCTTGTAAGTCTATAGTCACCTATTATGTGTTATGATCCCACAACCCCGAAGTGACAATAATCGGGATACTTCTCAGTGATGACCGTAGTTTGAGGAGTTCATGTATTCACTATGTGTTAATTCTTTGGTCCGGTACTCTATTAAAAGGAGGGCTTAATATCCCTTAGTTTCCATTAGGACACCGCTGCCACGGGAGGGTAGGACAAAAGATGTCATGCAAGTTCTTTTCCATAAGCACGTATGACTATATTCGGAATACATGCCTACATTACATTGATGAACTGGAGCTAGTTATGTGTCACCCTATGTTATAACTATTACATGAGGAATCGCATCTGACATAATTATCCATCACTGATCCAATGCCTATGAGATTTTCACATTGTGCTTTGCTAATTTACTTTACCGTTGCTACTGTTACAATTACTACAAAATTGCTACTATTACCGTTACTTCCATACTACTTTGCGACTAAATACTTTGCGGCAAATACTAAGTTATCCTGGTGTGGTTGAATTGACAACTCAACTGCTAATACTTAGGAATATTCTTTGGCTTCCCTTGTGTCAAATCAATAAATTTTGGTTGAATACTCTACCCTCGGAAACTGTTGCGATCCCCTATACTTGTGGGTTATCAGACTCGCCTCCACATGCGACAACACGACGCGCCGTGTCGTCGCCTGCTCTGGCTCGTTCCTATCTAGGCCTCGCAGGGGGAGGGGGTCCCGACTCTCCCCTCCCCCTAGTTCGACCTCCCGCTACCGCATTGTTGCGCTAGGTTTAGGCGCAATGCGGTTTTCAACTATTAAATTATTAAAATCCCCAAAAAATATCAAAATTATTGATGAAGTTCAAATTGTAAAGACATGGAAGTTAGGGGGTTTGGAAAAACATGTCACATCCTAGCTAGTCCATGCATTAGAGTGTTGCATCATGTTTACCTTTCATCAGAAATTTGAAATGGGGAAGACAGAACCCCAGAACCCTCTGAAACCAACTAGGGTTTACTAAAAATATTTTTAATGAACCTGAAATGCCCTTCTAAAATGTTCATCACCTTTGCCTTGGTCCTAAACCACTGGCAGAAGTGATGCACAGATTTCTAGGTCACTCTAAGGTCACTGGATTAAATCTCTAACTATTTGAATTTGGGCATTTAAATTATATAAAATATTTCAAATGCTCAAATAATCCCAAACTAAAATGTTCCATGCTGGTAATATTCCATCTAAGGACCAGGTGCAGTTTGGTGATTTTTGGAATGGCCTAGGTATTTTTAGAAATGCAACAAACCTACAGAATATTAAAAAAAACAGAAACAAAAGAGAAAGTCTTACCTGGCGCCACCCAGCAGGCCCACCTGCCGGCCCAGCCCAGCCGCCGCTCCAGCGAGCTGCTTGACTTGGCCAGGCAGGCAGGCAGCTGCTCGACGGCGAACATAGCATGCGTGCCACGCAGCTGCCCGCCGCCTCGCCGCTCCCCTCGTCCAGCTGCTGACGTGGGACGAACCCTCTCCCTCTCCCCGACCCCAAAGACACCCGCTCCTCCCCCTGGCTCCTCTCTCTCGCTCTTCCCGACGTCGCCCGAGACGTCGTCGTCACTGCCGCTCGCCACAACCGCGTCCAACGCCGTCCCCGCGCCCTCTCACCGTGTCCGGACGGTTCGTCGTCGGCGGCTACGTCGACTAGCCAAGCCGCACGACGCCGGAGCCCCTGCATCATCCCCGCCGCCGTCGTCTTCAACCTCGGGCCGCCCAGATCGCCGTCGTCGTCCCGACCGCACCGAGCCTTCCCCGAGCACGCCGACCTCCCCTGCGGCTTCCTTGTGAGCTGCTGAACCTCCCCATCATCTCCGTTCTCCTTCTATTGCAACACAGTGAGCACACGAAGCTCACCGCACGCGCCGCCGCCTGACCACGTCGCCGGCGTTGCTCCGGTGACCATTTGGTCACGGGCTTGTGCCCGTCACACCCCTCGCACCGCGTAGAGGCCGTAGGTGCTAGCGCCACGCCGCCTAGGCCACCGCAGCCCCGCGCACGAGCTGGCCGAGCTTCGGCCTCCGCCTGACCTCGTCGCCGGGAAGCTCCGGCCACTCCCCGGCCAAGCCACCACCATGGCTGGGTGCGGGCGATCACCAGCTGCCCGTAGCTGCTCTCCGCGCAGCAAATGGGGCCCTGTGGGCAAATCCCGCAGCAAGCCGCCGCGTCTGGCCCCGCCGGCGGCTAAACGCCGGCAGGCTTTGACCTGTTGACCGGCGGGTTTGACCCCTGACGTGGACTGGGTGGGCCCAGGTTGACTCCTCTGAGTCAATGACAAGTGGGCCCCCCCTCTGCTAACTACAGCTAATTAGTTTTAACCAAAATTAGTTAGTTTAGTTAACTGCTGACATGCGGGACCCACTGGTCAGTTTGACCTGGACCTCCCCGTTGACCTCTGACGTCATCCTGACGTAATGCTGACGCAGTAATTTAATTACTGGAATTATTCTTCTACAGGAAATTCCAGAAATTAGTATAAACTTCTAAAAATCATAGAAATTAATCTGTAACTCCAAATGAAACAAATTATATATGAAAAATGATCAGAAAAATCCAATCTTTCCATCTGTACTAGTTTCATGCATGTCAGAACACTTTAACCATGCTGTTTAGGTGAAACAAGCTAATGCACTTATATCACTTATTATTTTGGGTGATCATTTGAATCCTTGGTTCAAATGGACTCAAACCTTTATGTTCCAAGTTGCATTAGACCTATCACACATCATATTGCCATGTCATAGCATGCATCATATTGTCGCATTGCATTGATTGTGTCCTTCTGTGTTTGCCGGTAACTGTCCCCTCTCAGTAGATGACGTTCCGACGACGAGATCTATGACACCAATGAAGAACTATAATATCTTCAGAAGTGCCAGGAAGCAAAACCCCCTTGTTCATTCCGATACAATCCTACTCCCTCGCTCCTGCTCTCTTTTACTGCATTAGGACAACAACGATTCATCTGTTACTTGCTGCGGTAGCTGAACCCCTTTATCCTCTGCATGACCTGTCATTGCCACAGTAAATAGATAAAACCCACTAGCATGAGTAGGAGTTGTTTGAGCCCTGTTGTGCCTACTCATTCATGCTTGTTTGTCATGCCTGCTATTGCCTAGAGTTGTGTTAGGTCTGATTCATCCGGGATGAATCAGAGGTGTGTGAACATGTCCTACTGTGTGTGAGCTAAGTGTGTGAACACGATTTGGTAAAGGTATCGGTGAGAGGCCATGTAGGAGTACATGGTGGGTTGTCTCATTGAAGCCGTCCTTAGGAACTGAGTTCTGTGTTTGTGATCCATGATTCAGCTACTACCATGCATTGGGCCCTGAAATATGACCCCGCTCGACTTCTTAATCACCCTTGTCCCTTGTCCAGGAGTTGCAAGTAGTTTCTGGTGTTTGTAGTATGCTGGAGGCCGTGCGCAGTGCTGACCGAAGGGGTGGACTGTGATGCGGTAGGCACGTGGCACGGTGTACCGGGCACCCGTTTGGTGTCTCGGGAAGCCTGCACATCTTTTGGGGCTGTGAGCGAAACTCCGGCCGGATCTCCTCGCGGATGGAACCCGAATAGGCGATAAACCTGGACTAGAGACTTGAGTGTTTAGGTAGGTCGTGGTCTACACCCACGTCGGCTTTCGCTTGAAGTCTGCCGAGCACATGTCGTGTGCAGACACTAAGTGGTGGAAACATGTATGAAGAAGTACACCCCTGCAGGGTTAACATCATCTATTCAAATAGTCGTGTCCGCGGTAAAGGACTTCTGGGTTGCCTATAACAGTTCATAGACAAGTGAAAGTGGATACTCTAAAATACGCAAGATAAGCGTGAGTGCTATGGATGGCGTTCTCGTAGGGAGACGGGAGCGGATCCATAGTGGTGTATTGATATGGTGAATATGTGGACTCGTGTGCGCCACCTCAAAAGAGTTACTTGCAGTCGTAGTTCAGGATAGCCACCGAATCAAAGCTGGCTTGCTGCAGTTAAACCCCACCATCCCCCTTGTTGACAATGATGCATATGTAGCTAGATCTGATGTAAGTCTTGCTGGGTACATTTGTACTCACGTTTGCCTATTTTATGTTTTTGCAGAGAGACTTCAGTCTCGTTAGTAGTTCCGCGTGGACTTCGACGTTTAGCTTGTTACCTCAGCTACGATCTTGTGCCCTCAGCAGGATCTGGTAGATAGTCAGGCTTCTCAGCCTTTTTCATTTGTAGATGTCTGTACTCAGACATGTTAAGCTTCCGCTTGTGCTTTGATTTGTATGCTCTGAATGTTGGGTCATGAGACCCCTGTTTGTAATATCTCACTCCTCGGAGCCTAATGAATACATACTTGAGTCGTAGAGTCATGTTGTGATTCCATGTTGTATTTGCACATATCGAGCATATTGTGTGTATGTTATTGAAATACTTGGTATGTGTGGGATCTGACTATCTAGTTGTTTATCTTTAGTAGCCTCTCTTACCGGGAAATGTCTCCTCGTGTTTCCACTGAGCCATGGTAGCTTGCTACTGCTCTGGAACACTTAGGCTGGTTGGCATGTGTCCTTCTTCATTCCTATGTCTGTCCTTTCGGGGAAATGTCACGCGTTGAGTACCGGAGTCCTGTTAGCCCGCTACAGCTCGGTTTACCGGAGTCCTGCTAGCCCAGTGCTACAGCCCGGAACTCACTCGCTGATGACCGACACGTTCGATGCTGGGTCATGGATGCCTGTCCTTGTAAGTCTGTGCCACTTTAGGTTTACGACTAGCCATGTCAGCCCGGGCTCCTTATCATATGGATGCTAGCGACACTATCATATACATGTGCCAAAAGGCGCAAACGGTCCCGGGCAAAGGTAAGGCGACACCCGTGGGAATACCGTGCGTGAGGCTGCAAAGTGATATGAGGTGTTACAGGCTAGATCGATGTGACATTGAGTCGGGGTCCTGACAGCTTTGGTATCAGAGCTTGACTGCCTGTAGGATTACCAAGCCAAACTGGTCGAAGTTGAGTCTAGAAATGCTTTAGTTATGTAAGGGAATTGATTGTGGGATGGAATGTAAGGCTCTTTTTACTCCTTATACCTCATGGCCTTCTGATCTGAGTCATCCTCTTCTCTTCCACGGGGATTAAGAACTAGGCTTTCTCTTCTTTCTATCAGGATGACGTGTTACTAATCCGTAGACTTATAAGATTGTTGGATTTAAGTTTCAGTTTAGTTCCTACTACTTCCGTATGTTAACTGTTGATCCCGAAACCTTGATATTGTGCTTCTGAGTGGTGATGCCACCATTTTTGTAGCCTGCCTAAATCATTTTGAGCATTTACAGCCGTTATGCTGTCCGAGTCATCCCAGGTTTCTAAATAGTCTGATGCATTTGCAAATCCTTTCTTTCCGTTCCTGATGTCCTTTATGGTCAGAATAAGCACACTAACCGGTGTGTTGAGGTAATTTGTTGCCTTGACATATATGCTGGAGCTATTATTATGACCCTAGGTGTTTTAGGGAGTCACCTAGTAATCTAGCCATGTTTTGTGTTCCCAGTGTGAAGATTCTGGCCATCATTCTCAAATGCATCCCGTGATGCAATTTAGTTAGTAGGTATTCTACTCCTGGGTTTTGAACCCGATATTCACTCTACTCACCTCATGTTGATAGTGTTTGATCATTCCTTTAGGTTATTAGTAATCTTTGCAATAGTCCTCGAGGCTCGTGGTATTACCTTCTTCCAAGTACCATGAGCTGTTTATGGCAGAAGTTCCACGTTGAGCCGAAAGATCACAACCAGAGTGCTCTTGACGAGTTCTCGATTCTATGTTGTTATTCTGCCACTTCTACCTTTCTACATGGGTTATCCGGAAGAAACTTGTTGAACTTCGTTCGACATGTTAGCCCATCCATCCACAACTCAGAAAATCATATGTTCCTTTGAGTTGTCCCCCTTTAGCTGTATTCCGACCTTCGTCTATCAATTGGTAGTCAGGAGTAGCCGTGCATTCGTGATATCGATGCTTATTATTCTTGTGGTCCATCAAGCTATTCTATTCAGGATGACTAGGAGAAACAAACTCCAGTACCTCATCCATATCCAGGATTGGGTCAAAATATTTATGCTCCGTAGATCAAAATGCCAACCCAGCTTTTGATTCTGTTCTACCCTGAAGTATTACCGTCTTTATGTCAGGATTTTCATGAGAATTGCACCAGCTCTTGTGAATTCTTGACGTAGTGATACTTATCGCCACCATTATTCATTCCTCGGTCTCGTGTTGTTGTAACCGGAATGCCGACAAGTGAATCGTGGTGTGTGAAATCAATACTGCTAGCAACTCAGTTGCTTGGTAGTTAAATGGACGATGGCCTCATTCTTAGCGTGTTGATTATTGAATCGTCACCCTAAGGTTGATTGTGCTACCCAGTCCCTATTTCCGGTGCACTCTTCGGTCGTTGAGTTTGGATTTTGCCAATCCCTCGCTCATTTGATCATATCATCTTGCCCTCAAAAGCGAGATTGTTCTCGGGCTTAGTAACATACCGGTGGTTCGTGATTTTCTGAATTTCTTCTCGGAAGTATCAACAGGTTGTCACATGGCCGCTATGTTGAGTTCGTGATCAAGATGGTTTCTTGTAAACCACCCCTTCTCTAAGAATCTGTGTGGATACCCCTGGGCTAGTTGGTTGAGCTGAACAACAACTTGGAGAGTTGGAAGATAAAAGCTTGTCCGACTTAGTTCATGTTAAGGGATATCTTTTTGTGTGTGTGTGTGTTGAAGAAAGATGATATCTTCATTGATTGATCCTTGTGGTCAATTGTTGGATTTATTGTCTTACCCCAAACCTTTGATTTGAGTATGGGCTATCATCAAATCAAATCAGAACCAACGATGTTCGTAATGTTGTCTTACTCATGGATTTTCCTCGAGCATACACCATTATGTCTTTTGGGTCTGACCAATACTATCACCTTGTTCACATAGTTATGGAATCCCATCTCCATGGGAATCTGGATGAATTGTTGTTGAGCCCATCGACAACACCCTTATATCCTCCATGATTTTGTTGAACATTAAGCTAGTGTTGGAAACTTCTATAAGCATTATCTTCATATCCCGTCCATGAAGCATATGTTCGAATGTAAGAAGTGACTTCCTCATATTCACGTGCATTTAATGTAAGTTGCCGCCGTGAATTCGATAAAGTCAATGTTGCTTACTTGGAATCATCCCAAGTTAGTCACACATGTGCAAAGTATACTATGGTTTGGTAGATTAATTACCTCCACTCCATATGTATTCCGTAGCACACCAAGCCACTGATTGATTTGTTCAAGGAGAAGAAGTTCCTTCTTAAGAGCATGCCTTATGTAAGGACTTTGATATCCTCGATGATGGTTCCCCACCTGAACTCGGTAGTATTTTATTATAAGACTACTATGTGGCCATGCTTGTCAGGGACAGCGTGTTCACATGTGTGTAGCAGAACCAGCTAATGTTTTGGAGCTTGCTATCGTAGTTCATTCCCCGAGAATCTCGCAACGTCATCTCGTCGATTTGTGTTGCAAACCTTCATTTTTCTTTCTAGACTTGATGAGTCTAGATTATTCTGACACCAACCAGATCTGAATCTCAGGAAGACATGATGGTTGGAACGTTTCCCAAGAATTATAATATTGGTCTCTTTGTAACCGGTAAAGTGGATGTCATGGCCAACACACACCGCCGGAAGACCTATTATTGTAGTATCTTGATTGAAGAAGTTGGCCACCTCCCCATAAGGACTTCGTAGGATTTACTTCCTAGCCATGCCTTATGATTTTGTGTTTCCGAAGTCCGGCCTGCTACTTGATGTTCTAGATACTAAACCATTTCAATGAATGGGTTATGCTAGCACATCAAGGAGAACATTAGAAGCGGAGTGCTAAATGTCTCTCGGTCAATCATCCAGATTTTGTCCCCTTGGTCTCGCCAAGGTGAAATCTGAGAAAGTGTTATCTTCCTTTGCATCTGCATCCTCCACCAATATCCATCATGGTAGTATGTTGTGTTGCCAGGATCCTTGACACGGATATTGGTAAAACCTTGATGATTGTGGAAATGCTCAAGTTCTAGAGAGCACGCACAAGCACTATGTATTATCACCAGCACTAACTGGGATTGCTCCTAGTCTTTTCGGTTATGCTAATACCACTCCAACAGTGGAATCACTCTCTACTGTTGAGCTTTTTCCCAGTTACTAAAATCATCCCTTGTGTTGTTTTCAACAAGGTAATCCACATCATCCATTCTAATCCGGGTATGCCATTCTACCAAACCCCTCTAAACGATCGCTCAAGGATTGCCTTAGGCTGGTATAAAGAATTTCAATGATCTTTGAATCAAAGGTAATTCTTTTTGCCACTTAATGGGATATTTCTATGAGTCACCTTTTCCAAAGTGCCCCGTTACGGGATCATGGCAATTATTTCCTCGCCACCTTGACACCGTCCACCATCTTTCTAAGCGTGGAATTGTTGCCCACCAATTCAAACCCCGTCGCTTGTTCTTCCATCCCTTCCAATGTGTTTCGTGTCTCAGCTCCAGAGATGTTTCTACGTCTCATTACGTGAATTGATCTTGTGATCATTAATATGATCCTAAGTTGCTCGAATCTCAGGAAGATCGATTCTTCTAAAATTCTTCCTTTCTACTTGTTGTCATGTGGGATGGAGTTCTCAGAGCAAGACTTCGAGTGATGGTGATCGAATCAACGTTCATTTGAAGTGCAACTTGGATCGTGAAGATTATATTAGTTTGCGCTTCCCTTTCATCTTACCCTACGCTTGAATCTCGGGTCGAGATTCTTGTTTAGTGGGGGTGAGTTGTCACATCCTAGCTAGTCCATGCATTAGAGTGTTGCATCATGTTTACCTTTCATCAGAAATTTGAAATGGGGAAGACAGAACCCCCAAAACCCTCTGAAACCAACTAGGGTTTACTAAAAATATTTTCAATGAACCTGAAATGCCCTTTTAAAATGTTCATCACCTTTGCCTTGGTCCTAAACCACTGTCAGAAGTGATGCACAGATTTCTAGGTCACTCTAAGGTCACTGGATTAAATCTCTAACTATTTGAATTTGGGCATTTAAATCTCTAACTATTTGAACTAAGTGATGCACAGAGTTCTGTGTTTGTGATCCATGATTCAGCTACTACCATGCATTGGGCCCTGAAATATGATCCCGCTCGACTTCTTAATCACCCTTGTCCCTTGTCCAGGAGTTGCAAGTAGTTTCTGGTGTTTGTAGTATGCTGGAGGCCGTGCACAGCGCTGACCGAAGGGGTGGGCTGTGATGCGGTAGGCACGTGGCATGGTGTACCGGGCGCCCATCTGGTGTCTCGAGAACCCTGCACACATCGTTTGGGGCTGTGAGCGAAACTCCGGCCGGATCTCCTCGCGGATGGAACCCGAATAGGCGATAAACCTGGACTAGAGACTTGAGTGTTTAGGTAGGTCGTGGTCTACACCCACGTCGGCTTTCGCTTGAAGTCTGCCGAGCACATGTCGTGTGCAGACGCTAAGTGGTGGAAACATGTATGAAGAAGTACACCCCTGCAGGGTTAACATCATCTATTCGAATAGCCATGTCCGCGGTAAAGGACTTCTGGGTTTCCTATAATAGTTAATAGACAAGTGAAAGTGGATACTCTAAAATACGCAAGATAAGCGTGAGTGCTATGGATGGCGTTCTCGTAGGGAGACGGGAACGGATCCATAGTGGTGTATTGACATGGTGAATATGTGGACTCGTGTGCGCCACCTCAAAAGAGTTACTTGGAGTCGTAGTTCAGGATAGCCACCGAGTCAAAGCTGGCTTGCTGCAGTTAAACCCCACCATCCCCCTTGTTTATAATGATGCATATGTAGCTAGATCTGATGTAAGTCTTGCTGGGTACATTTGTACTCACGTTTGCCTATTTTATGTTTTTGCAGAGAGACTTCAGTCTCGTTAGTAGTTCCGCATGGACTTCGACGTTTAGCTTGTTACCTCAGCTACGATCTTGTGCCCTCAGCAGGATCTGGTAGATAGTCAGGCTTCTCAGCCTTTTCCATTTGTAGATGTCTGTACTCAGACATGTTAGGCTTCCGCTTGTGCTTTGATTTGTATGCTCTGAATGTTGGGTCATGATACCGCTGTTTGTAATATCTCACTCCTCGGAGCCTAATTAATACATACTTGAGTTGTAGAGTCATGTTGTGATGCCATGTTGTATTTGCACATATCGAGCATATTGTGTGTATGTTATTGAAATGCTTGGTATGTGTGGGATCTGACTATCTAGTTGTTTATCTTTAGTAGCCTCTCTTACCGGGAAATGTCTCCTAGTGTTTCCACTGAGCCATGGTAGCTTGCTACTACTCCAGAACACTTAGGCTGGCCGGCATGTGTCCTTCTTCGTTCCTGTGTCTGTCCTTTCGGGGAAATGTCACGCGTTGAGTACTGGAGTCCTGTTAGCCCACTACAGCTCGGTTTACCGGAGTCCTGCTAGCCCAGTGCTACAGCCCGGAACTCACTCGCTGATGACCGACACGTTCGATGCTGGGTCATGGATGCCTGTCCTTGTAAGTCTGTGCCACTTTAGGTTTACGACTAGCCATGTCAGCCCGGGCTCCTTATCATATGGATGCTAGCGACACTATCATATACGTGTGCCAAAAGGCGAAAACGGTCCCAGGCAAAGGTAAGGCGACACCCGTGGGAATACCGTGCGTGAGGCCGCAAAGTGATATGAGGTGTTACAGGCTAGATCGATGTGACATTGAGTCGGGGTCCTGACAAAACATCAGATGAACATGTCAAAAAAATTCAAATTATACAGGAGCAAAAATCTAGTAAGTTCATGTTAAATACGTACTGAAGTGCTACCGTTGTTCGAAGTATGCAAACATGTTACAAAAATAATAAAAAAGTATGCGTACATACTTGGGACTAATCCCATGGTTGCACATGGGACAAACTCAAAACCAATTCACAAATTGAAAATTAGAAAAAAACAAAGAAATATAGAGCACAATGGTGCACTGCCTTGCAATGTGGAAACCCAGAAGTTCAATCACTGGTATCATAGAAGTCCAACTTCTACTACAGACCTTGGATGATCCAAAAAAACTATCCCCGAAGATAGGTTAAAATTAGGAATTAAATAACAAACATAATTAACATAAGAAGTTCAAATAGTGATGATATAGAAGTTTGGTGTTTTGAAAAACAATGAATTAATTAACATGTTAAAAACAATTAGCATACATAAGTTTAGGATAGTTATTAAGTGAAGTCCAACAAACTATTAAAAGTATGGAAACAGACTAGAAAAAGATTCATATCCATCGTCCAATTAATTCCATGGTTGCTCATGGTACTTAGTCAAAAAATCAAAACCAATAAAAGAATGAAAAATGATACAAAAAAGGAAAGAAATACAGAGGACTTGTTGTATTACATTGCAAAGAAGGAAAAGCAGAAGTTCAGGTATGAACAATGCAGAAGTCCAGCTTGTACAACAAACATTAGATGATCTAGAAAATATGAACGAACGAATACGTCCGAAGCATAAAATCCTCTGCGCTTGATTAGAACACGTCCAGACCCCCTTGGAAATGATTTGGCAACTCTCTTTCCACAACAAAAATGACCAGAGGGCAAATCTCAAAGCCGCAAAACACCCCGTGCAACAGCCGCGGGAGTGCCAACATCAAATCGCCAGAAATCAAACCGTATGGACCCTCTCGATTGAAATTGACGACGTAGTAATCCTTGAATTTCACTAAAGTATGCAAATCAGCCAGCAAACTTTACAAAAAAACAAGAAATCGTCAGAAGTGGATGATGCATCTTGGGCGGATGAAGAACACTGCCGATTTCAAATTCGTTTGAAATAACAAAAATTTGTGCACCAAACTCGTACCAAAACCTAATTCCCATCGTGCCAGAGCTTCGACAACATCCACAACATGCATTAAACTTGTAATAGACGCAAGTTCATCATGACCCAAGAGCAAATCCGCCAATGAGTGAGATTCCTATTTAAAACGGGCATTTAGTTGCTAAAAATTATTTCCAGATTATATTTACATCACAAACAACATGACTGACCAGAAAAAATCACGGGAGAAGGCACGGTTGCGAAGATAGCCCGAAGGTCAGGTTCGTACGGGGAGAAGTTCAGGTTGTGATCAGAATAATATTCTGATCCCGTGATCAGAATAGTGTTTGTGTGTGTGTGTGTGTGTGTGTCTGTGTGTATTTGTGTGTGTGTGTGTACATATATATATATATATATATATGTATATATATATATATGCCTATGTATACGGAGGAAGAACTTAGGTCTGTGAGAAAGATGGAGACATGTAATATAAGGAGTGAGATGTGTGTCCATCGAGATTTTGTACATGTGGATGGAGAAGAGACAAATGGTTTAATGACAGAGGTCAAAAGAACTTGCACTAGAGGGGAATCTTGTGGGATGAGGAATTGATAATTTTGTGCGGGAGGGTGGGAGGGGGAGAGGGCGAGGGGGAAAGGATTTACTCAGCCGTCGTAAAATCATCCTGCTTCGAAATGGCCCCACAATTTCTAGTGCAGTCTGGTCATCATCTTTGTTCTTCCCGATACCCTCTTGAAGATCTAGGTGGTGTGTATGTGGGGGTGCAAATAAGCACAAGCGAAATTTGTCGATATATAACCTTGGATGGGGATGGATAGTGTGCTCCGGGGGGTGGGGGGCTGTGTGTGTGTGTCAAATATTGAGAGAAATCAAACCTATGTAGAGAATGTGTGTGCATAGCAAGCATGCGAGAGAGGCTAATGATGCAAGAAAAATACATCATGTGCGTCAATGTTTAAGCAATATAGAGAGTTCGTGTGCAGGATACAAAGAGAGGAGTATGGGTAGTGTGTTCGCGAGGCAAAGAGACATAACGAGAGATAAATGTGTGTGCTTGGTACATGGTGTGTATGTGACGGAGAGGTACATGCATGCCAAATAGGGTTTTCACGAAGAGATTGTGTGTGCAAGATAGAGAGCGGTGTATGGGCCTTGAGGCGGGCAGGGGCTGGGTGAGGCTGTCAAAATGTGTGCGTTGATGCATGTGTTACATGCGATTGTGCAAGGGATGTTCGAATTGAGAGAGATGGTTGTTGGGTTACGGATGCTCCTCTCTCTCACACACACAAACACACAAAACACAAAATAGAAGACCATTCTCTCATGTATACACAACATCTCGCCATATGTCTATGTCTCACTCATGCATGATCATTTGCACATTCACACCTCTCTATGACTATGCACGCAAACCGTCTCCACATTTCACTTCTGGCACAACACACATATGGACACATACACGCGTTCTCTCTCCATTACACACACATAATCTCTATCAATTTTTTGTAGGGGGCACCTAAAACGTCCAAATCCAAAATAATCACAAACTAGAGATAAATACAAATAAATGGAAATATTGTAGCGTGAAGAACTTTTCCAGCAAAAAGAAGTAGAGTAATATTCGGGGATTGTTTTCACACACACAAAAAGGTTCGGTCGATGTCCTTCTAGTGCGACATGTGACACACCTTTCGATCAACTGCGTGGCTGGGTGCACGGGCTTGCACAAGATTCCCATTCGATGTTGTGCTAACTAATGTGGTGTATAAGCACGGTTACGATGCACACCCTTGCATAGGATTACATGTACTAGTATGCTGTTCGTTTAAGTTTGACCAGCCATATAACCAAGCTCCAATAAGCGCACTCATTAATATGGCCCGCCGCCATTGCGCATGCGTACAGTCGCTGTTGTACTGTACGGTGCAGTACCATCGCTGCTACGTGGGACCCGGCCCCACATGTCATCCGCACAACAGCACCGTACGCTAATGCAGAGGATCTCAACCCCTCGCCAACTCACGTCATGTGTAGTCCCTCCTCGCGAAGACGCCGCGCTGCCAAGCATGCAAGCAGGTCGAGTCGTGTCTATGCCTACAGCATACAAAGAGGAGGAGGACGAGTGCGTTCTCCAGCACACGTGTGAGGAGGAGCTAGCGTGTCATTGTCGTCTCCATGCACGTGGAGGAGGCTCGCATGGTGGCTGTCGCGGCGGAAGCCGGTCGCGCCCGCGCTGAGCCCGCAAACTGGCTACGGACGTGGAATCTACCTTCGGGACCTTTAATTCCACGTGGATCATGCAATCTGAAGGAACAATTTTGGTCAGTCGACTCTTGTGATCCATTGGATGCAACATAGACAGCGAGAAAGGCTTCTTCATCCTTTGAAAATGATGCATTATTCATCATCTCTCTCAACCTTCGAGCCGCCAGCCCGCCACACTACAAAAAAAATACACTTTCGTGATGATACGTGTTTGTCACAGTAGGTCGTGTTTTTTGTCATGCATGTACATCCATGACGATTTTATGACAGAATCAAGATAGTCATACCTGTGCTATCGTAGAAGTGTTCCATGACATTACCAAAATTATCATCACGGAAGTGTCCACTTCATGATGATAAATCGCGCGTCACAGAAGTGCTTTCGTCAAGAAACAATATCCTGGGTACCCATAATGCTGGCAAGATGCTTAGCAAGCTTATTAACTTTCTCTTGTTTGGCGCTTAAGTCCTCCAGCACTTGCTGTTGCACCAGAAAGTATGCATCTGAATTTTGCACGGACTTCCTCAATCCTTCGGCTTCCTATCGCATAACATCTGATCGATGTCTTTCAACTTGAAGTTGAGACTCAAGAAGCCGAATTGATTCAGGCAACAAGTTCGAAGAGCTGGTGCCAGCAGTAGTAGCCAGTAACTCGAACAGTACATCAAGACAGGACTTTGGGGTTGTCTCAGTGTCTTCAATATAGTTTTTATCAGCTTTCTTGGAGACCAACAGGGATGTCTCACTATCTTGAACCTTATCTGCATTACTTCCTTTACCATTGCATAACGGGGTACTCTTCTCCAATATTTTATTCGCGTTCTAAAAGAGAAACAAACAAACACATCACAGGTTTACAATGTAGTATATGAAACTCATTTTCGTAAACCAGTTCAGTAGTAAGGTGGACAGGATAACAACATGAAACAAACATATATCTATGTAGTATGGTCACTGTATGGTCTATATCATTCTAGTTTATGTTGCCAAATCAAGATAGATACAGTTCAAATCATGTATATTTATGACAAAGCAGCATAGACAGAATATAGGTGTGGGAAACTACATAGCAATAACAACTCTTGTAATGTGCATGGCATGAGAACATAATTGTTTATTCAATTGAAACTAAAATCAACATAGAGCGAGTTCCAACAGCAAACACGTTAAAGAAACAGGTTTAAAACATACCTGTTGCGCCATTGGAGTTTCAATTGCATCCTTCAAATTTGAAATTAGTTGGTATTAGTAAATACAGTGATGCAAGAGCAAAGTAGTATGAACCATAGCTACAGAACCTAACTTGAGAACAATTCTTCTTCTGCTTTAAGCGTTGACTTGGGGTTCGGAGTGGTGGTCCTCGTGCTTTGGGCACTGCAATTGCCTTACTAATTGCTCATGTTTGGGTGCTCTGTGGTGGATACGGTGCTATGTCAACAGGAACTGGGTTACTATCTGCTGGGGTTGGGGTTAGAAGGGGTGTAGCTGGTTCTCTGTCCAACTGGGTAGGGGTACAATCTGCATGAGTCTGGGTTATGTGTGGTGGGGATGGTTCTTGGGCAAGTACAACCGTGGTTCTATCTGCATCGACAGGTAGCACGATCTTTTCTGAAGACCGTGTTTTTACTCCAACAGATACTGCCATCACCCCCTCCAATTGAAATGGCTGATAAACAAGAAAAGTAATTGAATGTACAGACATTGTAAGATAGACAGGTGCAATGGATAGTAGGGAAGGAAACAGGGCATGAAATAATTCACATTTATGTTGCCTAACCAAACAAAATAGCAGGATATAATTTCACATATATGATGGCTAATTAAATAGGATAGCATGACCACAATTTCACATGTATGATGGCTAACTAAACAAGATAGAATGACATACTTCAAAATATGATGACTATGTAAACAGGATGACATCATATAACTATACGATGTGTCTATTAAAGTGGTTGGCATGCCATCAATCACAAACATGTCATTGATGGAAACATGATGGCATGATATAATTCACGGATAGAATGACATAATTTAAAATATGATGACTATGTAAATAGGATGAGATGATATAACTATATTATGTCTTTAGATAATGGGTTGGCATGTCATAATTCAGATACATGTTGTCTATGTAAACATCATGGCATGACATAATTCAAATATATGATTTATATACTAAGGAAGTGAGAAGAGGGCAATCGCATATATGATGTGTCAACTAAGGAGATGGCATTCAATATTATGTATATGATGTAAAAACTAAGCATTGCAATACAACATATGCATGATATGAGTCATATAACCCTGCCAAGTTTGAGAATACACCTCAGAGGGATAATAGGACTAGTCATCTGCCTCTGAATCCTCCTCTGAAGAGCTATCTGTAACCAGCAAGATATCTGCTTCAGCAGGTAGCACTGTCTGCTCTGAAGACCTTGTTTTCACTCTAGATTTCTCCATCACCAATTCAAATGGCTGATGCACAGGAAGAGCAGTTGAATATACAAACATTGTCGACATAAGCAATGAGAAATACAAAAAAAGGACGGCATGATATAATTCACATATATGACGCTTGCCTAAACAGCATGGCATTGCATAATTCACATATATAATGCCTTGCAACAAGATAACATTGCATAATTCACATATATAATGTCTTGAAACAAGATGGCATTGCATAATTCACATATATGGTAATTAGACACTAAACAGGTGGCATTCACACAAAGCATGTCTAAACTAAGCAAATGACATAGCAATGCAAGATACCATACGCATGATATGAGAAACATAACCCTGCCAAGTTAGAGCATTCACATATAAGATGACTGGCTAACCAGGGTGGCATTGCAAAATTCACATATATGATGCCTGGCTAAACAAGATGGCATTGCATGATTCACATATACGATAAAGAAACTAAACAGATGGCATTGACACAAAGCATGTCTAAACTAAGCAGATGAGATCTTTAATGTATACAGTAAGCAATGCAAGGCACCATATGCAGGATATTACCAACATCAGCATGCCAAGTTAGAGCGAAGACCTCATGGGGTAAATAGGAGTGGTCTTCTCCTTCTGAATCCTCCTCGGAACAGTTATCTTCCTCTTGATTACGATCCAAAATGGGTGGGGGGCTGCCTTTGTGCCCACCATGGAGCGACGTCTGCATGAAATTTTATTGCCACACAAGGCTCGTCTCTTTTGCTCTACATGATCAGTTCCATTGTGTACAATAACTGGCATGCATAGGAATAAAACATAGTGAGATTATGTAAGGAGTGCATGCACAAATCCAGAGTGATGGTAGCAAACTGTGGATAGACCCAAAACCAATGATAGCAGGCAGATAATAGCTTTAGTTAAAAAATACAGATAATGGCTCCTTTAATGTTTGTTTGCACCCAACATGAAACTCATAGTAGACACCCGAGATTAACTACATAGTAGACAAATAGTACGGATTGCTGCTCCAATATGTACCCCACAACCATTTAAAAACTCAAGTTTCAGCATTAGTTTGGACCTGACTCAGAGTCTAATAGGTGAACACGACGATAATGTAGCATGTCATCATATTAAGCGATGCATAACGTAAGCAGACGCAAAAGAGTGCGATCTGTCTTGCGGACGCGTGTAGTCCTCAAGGTCATCTTCTCAGTTGATGATGGTAATGCAGTTGTCGTGGCTGCGGCGGCGGGGAAGAAGATCTAAGGCGGCGAAAGACACTCTGGAGAACGGATCCCTGCTGTGGTGAACCCTTTCGTCATTGGAGCTGCTAAGCTAGGGTGGAACACAGCGCCGCAGGAGCAGGACAAACCACACAAGGTTTTCTTTGACACATATCTGTAACAGAAGTAATTGTGTAAGGGCTTGTTTGAATTTGAGGATTCTAACAATGCAGGGATAGGAAATAGATAGGAATAGGATAGGAATGCACGTGCAAAATGGAGAATTTAAAAACACTGGATTTCTGCCAATCTGGGTGTTTGATTCACAAGAATTGGAAGATCACAGCATGCAAAAAATCATGGTGAGATTAAGTCAAACCACAAGAAAATGTACGGTTATAATGGTATTATGCTACTACCTCTTCGTCTTGTGCTTGATGAATAGGAATATGAAAAGGAGGACAAGTGGAAATTAGAATTCATATGGTTTTTCTTTCAAGGAGACACTAAAGGAACAAATCCTACAGTTTTCCTTTGCTCCATTCCTTTGCACCAAATTCATGAAAAGTAGTACCATAGGAAACTTTCCAATTCCTATGTTTTTCATTCACTTTTCCTTTAAGCACTGGCACTTCTAGTAGGTAGGCTTGAGCAAGGAAAATCCTACAGTAATAAAATGTTTTTGTGCTACTTCTATTACTTTGGACCCAGGCCACTGCTCTACTAGCTCAAATCCCAGGCCCATCGACAAATGCACAGCTCAGACGCGCAGAGATAAATAATGATGGCATTCAAGAGAGTCCATCATGGATAGCTAAGTTGCCTGGTACCTCACTGATTGTCATATAGTAGGATAAAATAATTGTATCATGTTACTACATGTGCTCAGTGGACAATATATATAACATGTAGAGTAAAAAAGAGATGCAACAAGTGTACAACCTCTTTGGCGAAGCCATGTCGATCTCAGCATGATTGGGTTGGCCGGTGAGGATGCTCTAGCTGACTTGGCTGTCGGAGGAGGGGAAGAAGATCTTAGGCGTCTGGAGATGGAGCCCGAGGTACTGCTCCGCTGTGATGGAGGGTTTCGTTGTTGGAGCAGCTCCGGTGAGTTGTACGACACCGAGGCTGAAGCAAGACAAGAGAGACAACGTTAACCTGAGTGGAATTCTAATAGCATCTCCAATAGATGACGTAAAATACATAACCACAAAGTGCTAGATGTAAAATACATCAGCTGCTCATCTCTGAACTTAACTATTGAAACTGAATTTAACTGTCGAAACTGAACTTAACTATCGAAACTGAATTTTGCTGTCGAAACTGAATTTTACTGTCGAAACTGAACACACTAGCAAGGTGAGGCTATGTGTCAGTCGACTGACATTTTCATCTCTGGTCAGTCGATTTTGCAGCCGTTGGACAAAAAATCAAGGGCCTGCAGTTCATCTTCAACCTCAACCCCCCTGAGCCGCTAGCCACCACCGGCCAAACAGCAGCCCCCCGCCGCCCGCTGCCGGTGGTGCGCCGCCCTGCCCGCCCCGAAAACACTCCCCACCGCTGGTCCACCGTGGCCCCGGCCATCCCTATAGCCCCCCTCCCCCCCCCCCCCCGTGTCGAGCTTTTCTCCGGTGATTCGCACGCCACCGCCCCACCACCGCCGGCGACCACCGCCCCCACCCTGAACCCTAAGATAGATAGTGGGGTACCTCTCCGGCGAGCCCCCCTCCCCGCTGCAGCTGGTTCTTCCTTCACTCTGGCGAGCCTCCCCTGAAAATCGACTGACCCAAAAGTCGATCAGTCGACTGAAGTGTAGCTAAATCGGAGCAGCACCGCAAGCAAGAGAAAGAGTGAGAGCAGCAGCACAAGCAAGAGCAAGAGCAAGAGCAGACCAGGCAGGGGACCGAGAGCAAGAGTAGAGCACCAGCGCGAGCGAGAGCTAAAGCAGTAGCAGCTCCTACTGCTGTGGACGTCGCCGCCGAGGGAGTGACACCATGGAGGAAGTGCCCGGAGATGCCGCCGTGGATGGAGCCACGCCGTGTCGGCTCGTTACCGAGCGCCGGTAGCACCGTGAGATCGAATCAAGAAGAAAATGCGGCGATTAGTGTACAACCTCTTTGGTGGCGCCGATTAGGCTGCAGCTTCGTCCGAGGAAACGGTGATGATGATGCTCTTCTGGTGGTGCAGGTGAAGACGGCGGTGTGGGAATGGAGGTGGTGCGAAAGACGAGGGGAACGTCGTGCAGCTCCTTGGAGGTGGAGGATGGGGTGGATGAACCGGCGGGACGATGAGATCGATGACGCATCCTCATCCGGTACGGTGGATGAGGGACGTCGAGGTGTTGCTGTGGACGACGTCATCGGGGAAGAGGCTCCGGCTAGGTGGCGGACGGAGGAGGGTGTGGGGCTTCGTCGTGGGTTTTCGTGGCCTTGGTGTACGAATGGGTGGGCGGATGGGATGGGAGTGGGGAACCATGGCTTAGGGACGCGCTTGTCCGAAATGTGGGGTAAGTTACGAAAGTACCACCACCGATTTGAGGCGGTTCTTTCGGTTCAGGGGTACCACGGGCATTTCGCTTGTCGGGATTTCACAGGAGGTGGGAGTTTTCACGCGCATTGTAATTTTAGAATAGCAAGGCGCGGGTTGAGATGGAGGGAGTTGTCGGAGCACAACGGGACAAAGATATATCTTAAATATTTCGGGGTAACAAGGCGCGGGTTGAAGAGGCGGGAGTTTTGCAGCACGATAGACAGAGACGCTAGCTTGAAATTTCGGCATAACAAGGGCGCGGCTTGAAATTTCGGGAGAACAAGCTTAACGTGTACCCAAAAAAAGACAATTTGCACCTCAACACGCACAACACACACACACAAACACCATTTAGACTAGAGTAAGGTACACGTGCATTGCACGCATGAGATTTGGCAACCAAATTATGAATAAATACCACATTATAGCATATAAGCTTTGAGTCATATATGCATGATGTAGATGTTCGTTTAATTCTTATAGTTCATTTCATTCAAAATCATCTAGTTTTTATAAGAAAGGTAATCTATTTTAAGATTCATGGAATTGTCCGTTGTAAGACATAAAGTAAAACCAAATAATGGCAAATCATGTAGAAAAACATTTGGGCAATTCTGATACAGAAGAGTCTAGAACAAAGAAGAAGTGCTTGTGTTTTGAGGTTTCTGCATTATGCTTAACTTCAACCATGGAGTCTTCTAGATTATACATGTGGCAAAATCTGGTGGAACCTAGATGATATCCAACAGCCAGTAGTGCTCAAATCTGCCATCTCTGCACCATCAGATTCGCCTCATGCAACGACCATCTTTCAAAGTTAAAGTTACCCGCACACAATATAAAAAATATAAAATATTATATATATATATATATATGTGTGTGTGTGTGTGTGTCTATATATATAGGGGTATAGATATAGATATGTGATGCGAAAGCCACCCATCATCTCAAATTAGAATAGTGTGTGCATGCACGGATGCGATGTGGCCAAACGATGTCTGCCATCGGTATCTCAAATTCAAATCAGTCTGACCTTGTTCAATGTGTACACATTACAACATGCTCATTTCCAAACCACACCGCGCAGATCTCCATTATATTCATGCATGCATGGGTTTCAAACATTAGGATCTCTTATTCAAATATTTGAATTCAACTTTACATTGATTATCTCACCTAGTCTTCTACACCCACACAATCGTCTTCTCTTTATAATTGTACCACTAACTTTCTCTCATGCATGCATGCACACACACTACCAGCCGGCATTATCCATCGCACACATGCAATCTTTTTCTTCAGGTCGGTCTCCCATGAAGGCACACACGCACACACATCCCCTTCTCCAACATATCAGGCATTCTTTATCTCTCACGCGTGCATGCGCAATGATCGATGTTCCTCTATGTCTATGTGTATATAGCTAGGTCTTTCATAGTTTTCCACACCAACCGATCAATCGATATATCCAGTGAGGTCTCACCCTCTTTCCCACATCCACATCGATCAATCTATACCTCTCTATATAGGATCTACATATATAGCTAATACACCCACATTAATTATATATCCAACGTCCCCCTCTCATCATCCATGCCTTTCGCTTCATCTTTCAGACGCGCACACAACGGCGAAGACAGGGGGTAGCAAGGGCCCTGCCCCCCCCCCTCCCTAACATCACTATATATCGAGGCTAATATCAATGTGATCATTAGACAATTGCTGCTAAAAATGGTTTAAGTTCATGAATTGGCCCTCCTCATAAAGGTTAGCAATGCTTGGCCCCCTAGCTCATTTATTTTTCATGGCTCCGCCACTGCGCGCAACAGCGCATGTTCTCACCCCCTGTCTCTAAATATCGATCTCGCACTTGTGCACTCCTTCATAGTCTCCCTCCACTCGGTCCCTCGCACCATCCACTAGCCCCCTACCAGATTTTGCCACATGTACAATCTAGCAGACTCCATGGTTGAACTTAAGCATAATGCACAAACTTCAAAACAACAGTGGTTCTCCTTTGTTCTAGAATCTTTCATATCATAACTGCCCAAACTTTTTTTCTAGTTGAATTGCCATTATTTGTTTTTACTTTATGCTTTACAACGCACAATTCCATGAATCATAAGATAGATTAAGGGCTTCTTTGATTCAAAGGATTCTCAAAGGATTTTGGAGGATTCTAATCCTAGGAATTTTTCCTATCTTGTTGTTTCATTCGTAGGATTGTAAACCATAGGAATTTTCCCATATGATTCATTTGCACTAGATTTCATAGGAAACATCCCATCCACTCAAACCTCTTTGAAAGAATTATGTGTTTCTTCTATGCACAATCAAACACTCATACAATCTTGTAGGATTCAAGACAACATTCCACTATGATCCCATGTTTTTCCTATTCCCGCCTTTTGGAAATCCTACGAATCCAAGAGGCCCTAGCTTTTTTTATAAAAACTAATTGATTTTGAATGAGATGAACTATAAGAATTAAACGAAGGTCTACATCAGGCATATATGACTTAGAGCTTACATGCTATAGTGTGGTATTTATTCATAATTTGGTTGCAAAATCTGATGCGTGCAATGCACGTGTACCTTACTAGTATTTCGAGTATGTGCAAAACACGTAAATTAGAATTCCAATGGCACGCTACACAGTGTCTCTCTTATAGTTCATGAAGCCACGTGGCACATGTGGAGGCGTTGTTGCGACCTCCTTGTGTGGATTGATCACAGTGACGTGCTGCTGGTTCCAGAAGAATGTACTCGTCCTCCCTGAGCCATACTATCGGTACATGCACGAAGCTAAGATGTGCACGCATGCCACACACGCACTCATTCCCTCACACGCACACGCAGGTACACAAGCGGACGCAATTTTGTACCAAGACCCACCCCATGTGATAATTTGACGTGTGTAAAGTCGTTCACTTCATTGGTGGTCAATTAATACAATGCATGCAACATTACTACTCCACCGCGCGCATGCGAGTAGTTAAATCATGGGTTTCTAGTAGTACTTCCATTGGTCTCCTTCGTATTTTGTGCCAAGTTTTGACAGTAACATAATATTTACGCATTTGAGCAGTGTAGTCTACTTGAAATTTATGTTCCACTAAACTCATCGTGAGCTGTTTCGGGCCTCGAAACCAAAACCATCAATTAATCTTTACCTTGTTCCCATCCCATTCGAAAGCCTGCTCACACCTACTAGTATGTACCAAACCTAAATGTGTTCCCACTATGCAGGTATTAGTACTAGAGCTAGTACTTAGGTTATAAAAAGGGGAACTACCTAAGCAAAAATTACTCTACCTTTCCTCCTCATAAGTGCTTTTTCTTCGTCCGTCCTTGCCATGGTCGAGAACTACTCGTGACAAGGGAGCGGCAACCAAGGCTGCGGAAAAAAAGAGAGGGCTCGCCTCCACGCAGAGACCTCGAAAGATCTCTCACGGGCAGGCGATGGCTCCCAGGAGCGCCCTAGCCACGGAGGCGAACATGCCGAGCCGGCGGCGCTAGAGTCGTTATCCCTCGACGGCATGCCCGATCAGCTCAATAAGCACCTCAATAAGCAGAAGGAGTTCATCCACGGCTTAGTGGAGCTGCTGAAGGAAAGCCTCGACGACATGCCCGCTGAGCTCAGTAAGTAGGGGGAGTTGACCGCCGCCTTGGTTATGCTGCTGAAGAAGAGAATTGCCTTGGAGAAGAAGGCGACCGACGAAATCCTGCAACTTCAGGAGGACAAGGCGAAGCTCTGGCACGAGCTCGACCTATTGAAGGAGAAGAATGACGGCTAGAAGAAGCTGCATGAGAATAGTAGTTCCTCGATGAAGATGCTGCTGGACCTCGTCATGGAACAGAAGGAGGAGTTGGCGAAGCTCCGCATCGAGCACTCGGCTGCTGTCAAGGTACGTAATGCGGCCGTGGAACAGATGATGAAGGCTCGCGTCGAGAAATCCCGCATCCTGGACAAAATGAAGAAGATAGCGCAGGAGACGCGCAAGGAGATGGAGGTCGTGGAAGCTATGAAGAAGCAGTTACGACTCCGCTGTGAATTAGATCATTTGGGGTGATAATCTTCCTTCTTCCTTTGCTCCTGTGTTTCATCTTTTGCTTCGGGTGTTTCATCGCACGTGTCACATTCTCTGCGAGGCATGAATAGAACAATGCTAACAATGAGATGACTAGCAAGTTAGATCATTTTTATCGCCATATGGCACTAGGCTGCCGTGTTTCATGCTCCTCTGCCGTAGTACTACTCCAGTGGAAAACTTGAGTATACCACACGATTCTTTGCTCTTCCTCAGGTCGTCGGCACATTTATACTAGCAGTCAAATCACAAGGCCCCGCCTTCCAGTAGTAATGAGCCGTCAAATCACAAAGGCCCTCACCTCTCGTGAAACCGACCAAGCTAGACTGCCCCTCCCTCTAGCCTTTTAAAAAATGTATACTTTTGTACAGTAGCAGTATCGATGGATTGCGCCATGGAGCAAAACTTGAAATTAAAAAAAAGGTGGTACATATAGAGAGCGCTCGTCGCCAAATTATGCATATAGTACTATTAAAAAGGCTAGTCACAATAATGGTGTCCAGCACAACCCACCCCTCAAATAAAACTAAGCACCCTGGAATTCTTTGACAAAACTAAGCACCCTGAAATTCTTTGACAACTAAACTGCTGGCTATATGATGTTGGCCATATATATTGTACGTATATAATGTGAATAAACGAGTGGTAGTATTATACCAACTAAAATATGAAATGTAAGAAATACTAGTATGTACGTACTGAAGAGTTAAAGTAACGAGAAGAAACATAACATAGTTCTGCTGGGGGCTCAGCACAACACACCCCTCAAATTAAACTAAGCACACCTGAAATTAAACTATGCAACTAATCCGGTAGACACTACATTAGAACCACCATGAGCAACGACACTACCGCCTTACTCGGAGTCCTCGTCCACGTCCTCGACCTCGTCCTTGTCCCTCTTCCTCTTGGCCGATACTTCTTTGCTTGAACCGCACACTTGGCTCTTGCTCTTCATCCAACCCTTATAGATATTGAAACAAAGGTAGCCATCCATTGCAGCGTAGTGGATGTGGTCTATATCTAGTACATTTTGCTGCCATGCATGATGATGAAACGTGTGATGAGGTTTCTCCAGTTTACCGTACGAAGGATGAACCATGGCTCCTACCAGGGTCAGCATTTAAGGCTGACCACTGGAGGGCACTAGCCGATTCTTCTGGAGGTCAATGGGGTTGCCTACAATGAGGCCTATCTGACCCAGGACTCTTTTGTCGTTCATAAAGTCTACAGTAACGAATTTGACAAGGTTGCTCTTGAGGAAGTTCTTAAAATCCAGGCATTCAACGTCGGCATGACATATGTGGTAGACCAAGCATAAGTCATGCACGCAAACCTGGATCACTGTGGGCTTCTTCCGCTCTTCTTCCTTTAGATCCTTCTCTCATCCCAGGACTATGGTTTACTCAACATCTAGCCCAGCAACCCACTCATCATCTGAGTTTTCGAACATGCGTCTGAAGCAAGCAAGGCATCCTTTCACCGTCGCGGAAGAACGGGTGTAGATGACGTCGAACTCATCGCCGATGATGGTTCTAACCTTGTAATCACCGCTGATCATGGAGATTTGGGATGCCATGGATTTGGGAGGAGGGTAAGGATTAGTGGAACTGCCGTAATGTGAAAGGACGGGATGACTAGGAGCGAACCACCGTAATATTAACGAATGTGCGGGGACGAGCAGGAGTGAACTGCCAGCGTGCGAACGGCAGGGTAGTGGCTTTCCATTCTCCAATGATACGGGCTTCCAAGAGCCCTTGGATCTGAGATCGAACTGTTCCATGGCGTGATTCTAGACCTATGGGTGAATATACTATCCTGGTGGGTTATTCTGCAAATTTTCAGCAACTTAGCATGCAACCGTTAGATCTCAGATCCAAGGGCTGCCAGCAGCCCGTATCATGGTCGCACCTACCACGACCATCGCATCGCTTGTGCGGTCGCGCCCTTGGAGATTTAACACGGTATGTTAGGCTATCTGATGTTGTCATGTCATACATAGTCATCACTTAGTCACTCATACTACAACAAGGTTAGCTATAAGTGTATTTATTTTTTTACTTCTCTCTATCTCTTTCTTCGTACTCCCTCCGTCCCATAATATGAGAACATTTTTGACACTAGTGTAGTGCCAAAAATGTTCTTATATTATGGGACAGAGGGAGTAGTATTTATTGCATTTGCCAAGGAGTGACATCTTCCAATGAAATGGTGCTTTAGATGAGGTGCTAAGGGCATTAAATGGCTTAGCAATCAAGTCCCCAATGCATAGGTGCTTATTAGTTTTTTGTTGCTAAGTTTGCTTCATTTAATTAGCTATACACTCAAAATTGTCTTTTCACCTAGGTACACACGCTTAGCACCGTTTCTTCCTTGGTTCACCAAACTAGTCTCTCTCTTCTTAATTAACCTGCCACATCAAAGTGTATGCCTATGTGGCACGCGTAGCACCTGTAGGAGCAAGTAAGTACAATAGTGCGCTTTACATGGCATTTTTGCATATGTGGACGAAAGAGAGGCAAGGAAAAAGTGGAGAAGTGGGCCCTCATGCAAGAGCCAGCCTCTACTACATGGTGGAGCATTGGGAGAGGCACCTGTATGGAGGTGGTCAGGAATCAGGAGACTCACGCCGGTCGTAGTGCCGCAGTTAAAATGATAATGGCAAGTCAAATCACGGGGCCCCACCTGTTCAGCAGTAACTCACTGTCAAATCACATAGCCCTACGTTTGCAGCAGCCTACTCCCTCATCTTCTCGCCTCTCTGTCGAACCGACTAGGCGGAACTGCCCCGCCTACCGCACAGGAAAAGCCCCACCCTCGACTTTTAAATAGTATAGTATACTAATTTTGCATCCATGGACTGCGCCATGGAGCAAAGCCTCTAGAAAACGGCAGTACACATGTACGGAGTATACAGCACGCCCGTCGCATTCGCGTCGCACCCAAGACGGTCGGTCGGTCTGGCACGCTGCTCTCCGAATGGAACATGTGTCATATTGCGTTTGCACACACATGTGGGACCGCAATTGAGAACCGACCATAGGCACACTCCCCGGCCCCACAAGTCGGGTGACTTAATAGAAGAGGGAGACGAGCGATAGTACTAGAGAAGTGTTGTACAACATTGGTGCCTGGACGATCCCTGCAAGACACGGAAGATCAGTTCGTCCATGCATGTGACCAGACTCCAGCAGACACGCCTGGATTGGCTATCGTCAACATATCGTGCAGGCTGGGTTGTACATGGTTGTAGTTCTGGTGAGAAATCTAAAAAAAGGTTTCTTGTCATCTCGCAAAATTAGGTATCATGTGCTTCGGATCACTGCGAGGGTTAAACAGCGACAACTAAGTTTGGCTAGTCATTGGGGGCACATGCACAAAGACTACTCGGCTGCCATCTAGGTCAAGCCGGCTATGTTAATTAGGACATCTAGCGACGGACCCCTTTTCTACGAGTTTATCTTTAATTTGAGCTTTGCTCCTCGTCTAGTTTGTCCGTCGGGATTCATGTTGTCTCCTTTGGGCAGTGAGGTTATGATTTCTTGTCATGTCACATTTTTTCGTGTTATATGTTATAATCCGATGCTTCAGATCAAAATTACGACAACTGTGCCTCTGGGCCACATGCATGAAGACTTCTCGACAGTCATTGACGAGGTCAAGCCGGCTTCGGTAGACAAAAGAAAACTAGTACTCCAATATATAGGCAGGAGCCTCTGCGCTTGCTTCCTAGTGTTGCTCTCTTCACACTATCTCGTCCTCTCTAGGTCTAAACACGACAGCGGTGGCCACTCTCTCTCTCTCTCTCTATCTATCTATCTATCTATCTCTCTCTCTCTCTCTCTCTATATATATATATATCTCGCTCTCTCTCTCTGCTCACCGCCGGTCACAGATCCAGCCGGATCCTCTCCATCGGGGAAGGTGAGAAGGTGCAACGTTCACGCGGTCGTCCTCGGCGACGGCTCTTACCCACTGTTGGCGCGTCTCGATCAGCCTGCCTTGCCATTCTCTCCCAAGCACCGCTGGCGAGGGAGGGCCTCCGACCCCTTCTTCCTCGTTGCCGTAGTGTGGGTAGATCTGCCTCCCGCCGCCCACCTAGCGACACCTCGGCGACCATCAGGTATAACTTCCTTCGAAACCGGCCTTTCTCTACTTCCCAAGATCCTCACGTCGCTGCATTTGTATCTTTTACTATTTCTCAGGCCCCCTCGTAGATAGGATCGATCGGCTGTTCATGAAGGAAATATGCCCTAGAGGCAATAATAAACTTATTATTTATTTCATCATATCATGATAAATGTTTATTATTCATGCTAGAATTGTATTACCCGGAAACATAATACATGTGTGAATGCATAGACAAACATAGTGTCAGTAGTATGCCGCTACTTGACTAGCTCGTAAATCACAGATGGTTAAGTTTCCTAACCATAGACATGAGTTGTCATTTGATTAACGGGATCACATCATTAGGAGAATGATGTGAATGACCTGACCCATTCCGTTAGCTTAGCACTTGATCGTTTAGTATGTTGCTATTGCTTTCTTCATGACTTATACATGTTCCTATGACTATGAGATTATGTAACTCCCGTTTACCGGAGGAACACTTTGTGTGCTACCAAACGTCACAACGTAACTGGGTGATTATAAAGGTGCTCTACAGGTGTCTCCAAAGGTTCTTGTTGAGTTGATGTATTTCGAGATTAGGATTTGTAACTTCGATTGTCGAAGAGGTATCTCTGGGCCCTCCTGGTAATGCACATCACTATAAGCCTTGCAAGCAATGTAGCTAATGAGTTAGTTATGGAATTATGCATTACATAATGAGTAAAGAGACTTGCCAGCAACGAGATTGAACTATGTATTGAGATACCGACGATCGAATCTCGGGCAAATAACATACCGATGACAAAGGGAACAATGTATGTTGTTATGCGGTTTGATCGATAAAGATCTTCGTAGAATATGTAGGAGCCAATATGTGCATCCAGGATCCGCTATTGGTTATTGACCGGAAACAGTTCTAGGTCATGTCTACATAGTTCTCGAACCCGTAGGGTCCGCACGCTTAACGTTACGATGACAGTTATAATATGAGTTTATAGTTTTTGATGTACCGAAGTTTGTTCGGAGTCCCGGATGTGATCACGGACATGACGAGGAGTCTCGAAATGGTTGAGAAATAAAGATTGATATATTGGACGACTATATTCGGACACCGGAATAGTTCTGGGGGTTATCGGATATATATCGGAGTACCGGGGGTTACCGGAACCCCCCCCCCCCGGGAACTAATGGGCCTTGTTGGGCCCTAGTGGAGAGAGAGAGGGGCCGGCCAGGGCAAGAGGCGCGCCCCCTCCCCTTGAGTCCGAATAGGACAAGGAAGGGGGGCCGGCGCCCCCCTTGCCTTTCCCCTCTCCCACTCCTTCCTTCCCCCTCCTTCTCGGACTAGGAAAGGGAGGGCCAAACCTACTTGGAGTAGGTTTCGCCCTCCTAGGGTGCGCCATCCCCTTGGCTGGCCCCCTCCTCCTCCCCCTTTATATACGGAGGAGGGGGGCACCCCATGATACACAAGCTGATCTTCGTGATCGTTCATTAGCCGTGTGCGGTGCCCCCCTCCACCATGTTCCACCTCGGTCATATTGTAGCGGTGCTTAGGCGAAGCCCTGCATCGGTAGAACATCATCACCGTCACCATGCCGTCGTGCTGACGGAACTCATCCCCGACACCCTGCTGGATCGGAGTCTGGGGATCGTCATCGAGCTGAACGTGTGCGGAACTCGGAGGTGCCGTACGTTCGGTACTTGGATCGGTCGGATCGTGAAGATGTACGACTACATCAACCGTGTTGTTCTAACGCTTCCGCTTTCGGTCTACGAGTGTACATGGACAACACTCTCCCCTCTCGTTGCTATGCATCACCATGATCTTGCGTGTGCATAGGAAATTTTTTGAAATTACTACGTTCCCCAACAGTGGCATCCGAGCCTAGGTTTTATGTGTTGATGTTATATGCACAAGTAGAACACAAGTGAGTTGTGCGCGATACAAGTCATACTGCTTACCAGCATGTCATACTTTGGTTCAGCAGTATTGTTGGATGAAGCGGCCCAGACCGACATTATGCGTACGCTTACGCGAGACTGGTTTTACCCCCGTGCTTTGCACACAGGTGACTAGCGGGTGTCTGTTTCTCCAACTTTAGTTGAACCGAGTGTGGCTACGCCCGGTCCTTGCGAAGGTTAAAATAGCACTAACTTGACGAACTATCGTTGTAGTTTTGATGCGTAGTTTTGATGCGTAGGTAAGAACGGTTCTTGCTCAGCCCGTAGCAGCCACGTAAAATTTGCAACAACAAAGTAGAGGACGTCTAACTTGTTTTTGCAGGGCATGTTGTGATGTGATATGGTCAAGACGTGATGCTATATTTTATTGTATGAGATGATCATGTTTTGTAACCGAATTATCGGCAACTGGCAGGAGCCATATGGTTGTCGCTTTATTGTATGAAATGCAATCGCCCTGTAATTGCTTTACTTTATCACTAAGCGGTAGCGATAGTCGTAGAAGCAATAGTTGGCGAGACGACAATGATGCTACGATGGAGATCAAGGTGTCGCACCAGTGATGATGGTGATCATGATGGTGCTTCGGAGATGGAGATCACAAGCACAAGATGATGATGGCCATATCATATCACTTATATTGATTGCATGATGTTTATCTTTTATGCATCTTATCTTGCTTTGATTGACGATAGCATTATAAGATGATCTCTCACTAAATTTCAAGATAAAAGTGTTCTCCCTGAGTATGCACCGTTGCCAAAGTTCGTCGTGCCCAGAACCACGTGATGATCGGGTGTGATAAGCTCTACATCCATCTACAACGGGTGCAAGCCAGTTTTGCACATGCAGAATACTCAGGTTAAACTTGACGAGCCTAGCATATGCAGATATGGCCTCGGAACACTGAGACCGAAAGGTCGAGCGTGAATCATATAGTAGATATGATCAACATAGTGATGTTCACCATTGAAAACTACTCCATTTCACATGATGATCAGTTATGGTTTAGTTGATTTGGATTACATGATCACTTAGATGATTAGAGAGATGTCTATCTAAGTGGGAGTTCTTAGGTAATATGATTAATTGAACTTAAATTTATCATGAACTTAGTACCTAATAGTATTTTGCTTGTCTATGTTTGTTGTAGATAGATGGCTCGTGTTGTTGTTCCGTTGAATTTTAATGCGTTCCTTGAGAAAGCAAAGTTGAAAGATGATGGTAGAAATTACACGGACTGGGTCCGTAACTTGAGGATTATCCTCATTGCTGCATAGAAGAATTACATCTTGGAAGCATCGCTGGGTGCCAAACCTGCTGTAGGAGCAACACCAGATGTTGTGAACGTCTGGCAGAGCAAAGCTGATGACTACTCGATAGTTCAGTGTGCCATGCTTTACGGCTTAGAACCGGGACTTCAACGACGTTCTGAACGTCATGGAGCATATGAGATGTTCCAGGAGTTGAAGTTAATACTTCAAGCAAATGCCCGGATTGAGAGATATGAAGTCTCCAATAAGTTCTATAGCTGCAAGATGGAGGAAAATAGTTCTGTCAGTGAGCATATACTCAGAATGTCTGGGTATAACAATCACTTGATTCAACTGGGAGTTAATCTTCCAGATGATAGCGTCATTGACAGAATTCTTCAATCACTGCCACCAAGCTACAAGAGCTTCGTGATGAACTATAATATGCAAGGGATGGAAAAGACAATTCCCGAGCTCTTCGCAATGCTAAAAGCTGCGGAGGTAGAAATCAAGAAGGAGCATCAAGTGTTGATGGTCAATAAGACCACCAGTTTCAAGAAAAAAGGCAAAGGGAAAAAGAAGGGGAACTTCAAGAAGAATAGCAAACAAGTTGCTGCTCAGGAGAAGAAACCCAAGTCTGGACCTAAGCCTGAGACTGAGTGCTTCTACTGCAAGCAGACTAGTCACTGGAAGCGGAACTGCCCCAAGTATTTGGCGCATAAGAAGGATGGCAAGGTGAACAAAGGTATATGTGATATACATTTTATTGATGTGTACCTTACCAGAGCTCGCAGTAGCACATGGGTAATTGATACCGGTTCTGTTGCTAATATTTGCAACTCGAAACAGGGACTACAGATTAAGCGGACACTAGCTAAGGACGAGGTGACGATGCGCGTGGGAAGTGCTTCCAAAGTCTTTGTGATCGCCGTCGGCACGCTACCTCTACATCTACCTTTGGGATTAGTTTTAGACCTAAATAATTGTTATTTGGTGCCAGCGTTGAGCATGAACATTATATCTAGATCTTGTTTGATGCGAGACGGTTATTCATTTAAATCTGAGAATAATGGTTGTTCTATTTATATGAGTAATATCTTTTATGGTAATGCACCTTTAAAGAGTGGTCTATTTTTGATGAATCTCGATAGTAGTGATACACATATTCATAATGTTGAAGCCAAAAGATGCAGAGTTGATAATGATAGTGCAACTTATTTGTGGCACTGCCGTTTAGGTCATATTGGTGTAAAGCGCATGAAGAAACTCCATACTGATGGACTTTTGGAATCACTTGATTATGAATCACTTGGTACTTGCGAACCATGCCTCATGGGCAAGATGACTAAAACACCGTTCTCTGGTACAATGGAGAGAGCAACTGATTTGTTGGAAATCATACATACTGATGTATGTGGTCCAATGAATGTTGAGGCTCGTGGCGGATATCGTTATTTTCTCACCTTCACAGATGATTTGAGCAGATATGGGTATATCTACTTAATGAAACATAAGTCTAAAACATTTGAAAAGTTCAAAAAAATTCAGAGTGAAGTTGAAAATCATCGTAACAAGAAAATAAAATTTCTACAATCTGATCGTGGAGGATAATATTTGAGTTATGAGTTTGGTTTACATTTGAAGCAATGCGGAATAGTTTCGCAACTCACGCCACCCGGAACACCACTGCGTAATGGTGTGTCCGACCGTCGTAATCGTACTTTACTAGATATGGTGCAATCTATGATGTCTCTTACCAATTTACTGCTATCGTTTTGGGGTTATGCTTTAGAGACGGCCACATTCATGTTAAATAGGGCACCATCAAAATCCGTTGAGACGATGCCTTATAAACTATGGTTTGGCAAGAAACCAAAGTTGTCGTTTCTTAAAGTTTGGGGCTGTGATGCTTATGTGAAAAAGCTTCAACCTGATAAGCTCGAACCCAAATCGGAGAAATGTGTCTTCATAGGATACCCAAAGGAAACTGTTGGGTACACCTTTTATCACAGATCCGAAGGCAAGACATTTGTTGCAAAGAATGGATCCTTTCTAGAGAAGGAGTTTCTCTCGAAAGAAGTGAGTGGGAGGAAAGTAGAACTTGATGAGGTAACTGTACCTGCTCCTTTATTGGAAAATAGTTCATCACAGAAACCGGTTCCTGCGACGACTACACCAATAAGTGAGGAAGCTAATGATGATGATCATGAAACTTCAGAACAAGTTACTACAGAATCTCGTAGGTCAACCAGAGTAAGATCCGGACCAGAGTGGTATGGTAATCCTATTTTGGAGGTCATGTTACTTGACCATGGCGAGCCTATGAACTATGAGGAAGCGATGATGAGCCCAGATTCCACAAAATGGATTGAAGCCATGAAATCTGAAATTGGATCCATGTATGAGAACAAAGTGTGGACTTTGGTTGACTTGCCCGATGATCGGCAAGCCATTGAGAATAAATGGATTTTTAAGAAGAAGACTGACGCTGATGGTAATGTTGCTGTCTACAAAGCTCGACTTGTTGCAAAAGGTTTTCGACAAGTTCAAGGGGTTGACTACGATGAGACTTTCTCACCCGTAGTGATGCTTAAGTCTGTCCGAATCATGTTAGCAATTGCCGCATTTTATGATTATGAAATTTGGCAAATGGATGTCAAAACTGCATTCCTGAATGGATTTCTGGAAGAAGAGTTGTATATGATGCAACCGGAAGGTTTTGTCGATCCAAAAGGTGCTAACAAAGTGTGCAAGCTCCAGCGATCCATCTATGGACTGGTGCAAGCATGTCAGAGTTGGAATAAACGCTTTGATAGTGTGATCAAAGCATATGGTTTTATACAGACTTTTGGAGAAGCCTGTATTTACAAGAAAGTGAGTGGGAGCTCTGTAGCATTTCTGATATTATATGTAGATGACATATTGTTAATTGGAAATGATATAGAATTTCTGGATAGCATAAAGGGATACTTGAATAAAAGTTTTTTCGATGAAAGACCTCGGTGAAGCTTCTTACATATTGGGCATCAAGATCTATAGAGATAGATCAAGACGCTTGATTGGACTTTCACAAAGCACATACCTTGATAAAGTTTTGAAAAAGTTCAAAATGGATAAGGCCAAGAAAGGATTCTTGCCTGTGTTACAAGGTGTGAAGTTGAGTCAGACTCAATGCCCGACCACTGCAGAAGTTAGAGAGAAAATGAAAGGAGTTCCCTATGCTTCAGCCATAGGCTCTATCATGTATGCAATGCTGTGTACCAGACGTGATGTGTGCCTTGCTATTAGTTTAGCAGGGAGGTACCAAAGTAATCCAGGAGTGGATCACTGGACAGCGGTCAAGAACATCCTAAAATACCTGAAAAGGACTAAGGATATGTTTCTCGTTTATGGAGGAGACAAAGAGCTAGTCCTAAATGGTTACGTCTATGCAAGCTTTGACACTGATCCGGATGATTCTAAATCGCAAACCGGATACATGTTTTTATGAAACGGTGGAGCTGTAAGTTGGTGCAGTTCTAAACAAAGCGTCGTAGCGGGATCTACATGCGAAGCAGAGTACATAGCTGCTTCGGAAGCAGCAAATGAAGGAGTCTGGATGAAGGAGTTAATTTCCGATCTAGGTATCATACCTAGTGCATCGGGACCAATGAAGATCTTCTGTGACAATACTGGTGCAATTGCCTTAGCAAACGAATCTAGATTTCACAAGAGGACCAAGCACATCAAGAGATGCTTCAATTCCATCCGGGACCAAGTCCAGGTGGGAGACATAGAGATTTGCAAGATACATATGGATCTGAATGTTGCAGACCGTTGACTAAGCCTCTTCCACGAGCAAAACATGATCAGCACCAAGACTCCCTGGGTGTTAGAATCATTACTGTGTAATCTAGATTATTGACTCTAGTGCAAGTGGGAGACTAAGGAAATATGCCCTAGAGGCAACAATAAAGTTATTATTTATTTCCTCATATCATGATAAATGTTTATTATTCATGCTAGAATTATATTACCCGGGAACATAATACATGTGTGAATACATAGACGAACATAGTGTCACTAGTATGCCTCTACTTGACTAGCTCGTAAATCAAAGATGGTTAAGTTTCCTAACCATAGACATGAGTTGTCATTTGATTAATGGGATCACATCATTAGGAGAATGATGTGATTGACCTGACCCATTCCGTTAGCTTAGCACTTGATCGTTTAGTATGTTGCTATTGCTTTCTTCATGACTTATACATGTTCCTATGACTATGAGATTATGTAACTCCCGTTTACCGGAGGAACACTTTGTGTGCTACCAAACGTCACAACGTAACTGGGTGATTATAAAGGTGCTCTACAGGTGTCTCCAAAGGTATTTGTTGAGTTGACATATTTCGAGATTAGGATTTTTCACTCCGATTGTCGGAGAGGTATCTCTGGGCCCTCTCGGTAATGCACATCAAGCCTTGCAAGCAATGTAGCTAATGAGTTAGTTACAGAATGATGCATTGCGTAACGAGTAAAGAGACTTGCCAGCAATGAGATTGAACTAGGTATTGAGATACCGACGATCGAATCTCGGGCAAGTAACATACCGATGACAAAGGGAACAACGTATGTTGTTATGCAGTTTGACCAATAAAGATCTTCGTAGAATATGTAGGAGCCAATATGAGCATCCAGGTTCCGCTATTGGTTATTGACCGGAAACAGTTCTAGGTCATGTCTACATAGTTCTCTTACCCGTAGGGTTCGCACGCTTAACGTTACGATGACAGTTATAACATGAGTTTATAGTTTTTGATGTACCAAAGGTTGTTCGGAGTCCCGAATGTGATCACGGACATGACAAGGAGTCTCGAAATGGTCGAGACATAAAGATTGATATATTGGACGACTATATTCGGACACCGAAATAGTTCCGGGGGTTATCGGACATATATCGGAGTACCGGGGGTTACCGGAACCCCCCCCCCCTCCCGGGAACTAATGGGCCTTGTAGGGCCCTAGTGGAGAGAGAGAGGGGCCGGCCAGGGCAAGAGGCGCGCCCCTCCCCTTGAGTACGAATAGGACAAGGAAGGGGTGGCGGCGCCCCCCTTGCCTTTCCCCTCTCCCACTCCTTCCTTCCCCCTCCTTCTCGGACTAGGAAAGGGAGGGGCAAACCTACTTGGAGTAGGTTTCCCCCTTCTAGGGAGCGCCACCCCCTTGGCCGGCCCCCTCCTGCGGTGCTTAGGCGAAGCCCTGCGTCGGTAGAACATCATCACCGTCACCACGCCGTCGTGCTGACGGAACTCATCCCCGACACTGCTTGATCGGATCCCGGGGATCGTCATCGAGCTGAACGTGTGCTGAACTCGGAGGTGTAGTACGTTCGGTACTTGGATCGGTCGGATCGTGAAGACGTACGACTACATCAACCGCGTTGTTCTAACGCTTCTGCTTTCGGTCTATGAGGGTACGTGGACAACACTCTCCCCTCTTGTTGCTATGCATCACCATGATCTTGCGTGTGCGTAGGAAATTTTTTGAAATTACTACGTTCCCCAACAGTTCAAAAACCACCTAAATTTTTACGGTTAAGAGGTAAAACTAGTTCATGCACTCGAATCTAGTACTACTTGGTTCAAACACGGAAGAAAGGGGGTGGGGTGGGAGAAGATTTGTTACCTGAATCTAGGACTTGGTCGAAATAGGAAATACTGGGGGCGAAAAGTAGCAGAGACTGGCAATCCAACTGGTCTCTAGGTCTAATAGGGAAATAAAGGGAAACGCAGTATAAACTCAATATAAACCCGATCTATTGGTTGAAAAAGGAAAGAAAGTGGGGACTGGAGGACAAGTCAACAAAGTAAGTCCAGCACTAGATTTGCTAGCCACACACAGTATAAGGTGTTTATACCGAACAAAAATGGGACCAACCCAGATATCATGTTCTGATGTTTGTTACCCCGAGGCACTCTTATGTAATGCCACTGGTAAAATGTAGCAGTTGCACTGTTAAAAGTAAGGACACGTTAAACCAATGTTGTTTGCAATGTAATGCCTCCAGTAATATGAATCAATGGCACTTATTTACATGTCCTGCTAAATTTCCCATTAAAATAAGTTGGTTATTTTTGTTAGAAATGGAACTGTCCTGGTCCGCCTACTCTCACGTGCCCAAAGTAATGTCGTATTTAATGGTTGTCATAGTTAATCCTAATGCCCACACTAATATCTAGCAATGCCACTGCTTTAGAAATTGCTACTATCCTTGTAGGATTGCCATTCAGCTAAGGAACATGCTTCTTTTCATTTGATGCATGTTTCATCACTGGTTAGTCACCCTCTTTTCCACCTTTTTTGTGCAAACAGAGATATACATTTCATGCTCGATCTTAGTTGAACTGCACAAATGATATCCAAATTATAGTTGAACATTCTAGGAGCTTCACAACCAACCTTGATGTTGCTCAATTTTGTTGCAACTAATGAAGAAGAAGCTCTGTGGGTTTCATTTTCTCATGGAAATGGAACCGGGGCTGGAGCCCTTTTGTTAAAAAATGATGAAGAAGCTGCTAGCTCACGGGACATTGCTTCATTTTAGGTGAACTGCACCAAAAGGTCCCATGAATTGAATCATCCATGTTGGTGACTGAAAGAGCCAGCTTCAGCATCCCATTCTAAGCACCCCCGGCCTCCATCCTTGGGACACACGGTACACCTTGTTTGCCACCTGCTCGACCCTAGTAGCACTGATAAAATGAAGTAATAATACAGTTAAAATAGAGCGAGTGTCCTCTCTATCATTTCATTTCCAATGTAGATAAAGAAAGTGCTTCTCTTTGTTACTGTATGTTTCATCAAATAGTCCCATTGTTAATGTTTAAGCGTTTCTGCAAACAGGGGTGCTTAATTTTAGTTGATCTGTACAAAAATAGAGATTTGAATGTCTCAAGGCGCCTCCTTGTACTACCGCTGTAAACTAATGCTCACCGCTGGCGGAAGGTGTATCTGGGATACTTGGGATGATTTCCATTATGAGGCGTACCGTATGAGGTGTCGCAGGGCCCATCTCGCCCTCGCAGCATGGCATACTATGATACTATCGCAATATTTTCTTCTATTTATTTTGTGTGTTTCATCAACTAGTGCCACTATAATGTAATCACGCTTTTTCATTATCTGTGCAAACAGGGTTATTCAGCTGCATTTTGGTGGAACTGCACAAATGTACATATGGAATCGGCATATATGCAGAGTGCGAGGTGTGGCAAGTAAAAATTACCGACACCAACCATGCTCCATGCACGCATTTGCATCCACCACCACCAATGGGATGTGTGGCGCTCTCTGTGGACGGATCTTTCTCGGCAGCAAATCCTCTAACCAAATACTAGTAGCTTATATTGGCAGTTTTCTAGGGAGTACTCTTTTCTGAAAGAAGTACCAATCTATTTTTCTTTATTTATACACTATGTCACAACTTTGACCCAAAGGTCCAGAGCTATTTTAGGGTGATTGGCGTAGTACTCGGAGACTGATTGTAAGCATGATTTTCATTAGCTATCACACTGATTGTAAGCATGAGCAGGTGGAAGATTAGGTTAGTGCGAAGCTTACCTTAAACCCTACCGCCGCCGTTGAAATGAGGCGAGCGTCGAGGGAACCGTGGAGATCGGCGGGGAAGCGACATCGCGCCATCCGACCTCCTCTTGCAGTGGGAGAACGAATACTCATGTGGCTCCGGCTGGCTCTGCACCCTCACTAATGGCACACCATACTAGATTGATTCGTTAACCTCTGGGTGCTCGACCTTCGACCTGTACACCCACCACCTCCGCCTGACTGTTGCCTTGGGCGAATCTGTCTGCTCCATCGCCTAGAGGAGATACTCGATGAACTCGGAGGACTGCAGCGTGACTACCGTCGAGGAGTACATGTACAACTTCCGCCGTCTCGCTCTTTCGCATACATTGCCACATGGCCTTCACCGTCCTTGAAATCTCCCACTCATTGTCAAACCAAGTAAGGATCTCCTTCAACTTGGCTAACTTTGCCTGGTCGCCACCAGCGATCTGCCTGATTTGTTGTTGCATCCTCTCCATAGATGTCTTTCTGAGTGGTCCGGTACTAACTTTGGAAGATGGGAGGAGAGACGGTGGTCTTGCAATAGAGAAGAGGGAGAGGCGAAACGGTGGTTTTGGAATGGAGATGATGGATATGAGAGAAGGTGGTTTTGCAATGGAGAAGATCAGAAGAGGGAGAGGCGAGACGGTGGTTTTGTAATGGAGATGATGGATAGGAGAGGAGGTGGTTTTGCAATGGAGAAGAGGGAGAGGAGCGTGCGGCAGCGATTTAGGATTGGACAAGAGGGCCGGTGCACTGTGACTGTATCAAAATCAAAATCAATTTACCCTTCAATTAAGAAAGCGACCCCACATTATCTAGTCTCCCTTTTATTCTGGGTCATAATTGACCATGATTTCGCACATAAAATATATGTTATACGTTGCAAAAAAAATATAATTTGAAAGTACATTTAGATACGAACCAAATGATACAATTTTTGGTGACATGCGTTCACATTTTGCTTGTCAAATACAGTACATGGTCAAACTTTGACCCAAAATATGCAAAACAAAAAAAATACTTCCAAGACCAGTGTCATTCTTCCGCTCTTCTCCTCTTAAACCACCGCCGCTCCTCTCCTGTTCCAATCTAAATCCACTGCCGCTCCTCTCCTCTTCCATTTCAAAACCACCGCCCACCTCTCCTTTTCCAGTCCAAAACCAGCGTCGCTCCTCTCCCGTTCTAATCCAAAATCAGCACTGCACCTCTCCTCTTCCATTCAAAATCCACCGCCGGTGAGTGAAGGTGCCGTGGAGAAGTAGATCGATGGAGGAGTACAACCGATACATGAGGATCGCAGACGGAGAACCTGTGAAGCTAGCGAGGATGTTGGAGATACAGTCTTGGTTTGACAACAAGGACCAACTAGCGGCGACGGCGACATCCATGGGCAAATATCTAGTACATAGAGCTGCTCGTCTGGTCCATGGAGCAAACAGATTCACCGAATCCGATCGTGAGGGAGCGGTGGTTGGTGTATCGATCCCAGATGGAGCATCCACCGGAGATTGAAGGATCGAGCAACTACAGGGTGCCATTTGTGAGGGTGTCCTGCCAGAGCGAGCCGATGGAGTCTTCATCGACCGAACCCAACTGCAAGAGGAGAAAAGCAGTTGGCCCAACGACGCTTCCCCGCCATCCTCTCCCTCGCCGTTCACATCGTCTGACGGGGCGGGTGTCTGCCGCCGAGTAATAGGAGGGGCCTGCCCCCCCCCCCTAGCCCAATAGTCGGGCAGGTTGTGAATTGTCAGGAGGAGCTTAGGGTTGTCAATATTTGCAGGTTGTGAGTTGTGTTTTGTGTTGTGTATTTTGAGAGTACTTTCAGATATGAATGTCTTTTGAATTTCAGATTTGCAGTATTGAGCATATGAAGTATTTTATGAATTCTAGAGATCTATTTTTAGCACTTGAAAAAATGTAGTTTCATAGGAGTATAAAAGTGCAGACAATATGATTCTCAGAGAAGAAACTGCAAGTTTCAGTTTCAGATAAGAAACTGCAAGTTCGGTTTCAGATAAGAAACTGCAACTTTCAGAGGCAGAGCATTTATATTAACACGGCCTTTTCAAACAGGGTTAACATCATGTTGGAAGTTTTATTCATGGTCGAAAATGGAACCACCAGCTAGTTAACATCATGTTGATCAACATTCATGCATAGCACATCTTCATATGATGCACAGTCAAAAAGATATGCTATTTTCAAAATGCCCACACAATGTCGAGTTGCGAAAGACAGAGAAAACGAGGGACGAAGTTTTGGCACGTGTTGGACGTGGTGTGCGTAGATGGCAATGGGGACCCACATGTCAATAAAGGGCAGAGGCAAAAAAATTGGAGATATTTTCCCTGCACAAGTGGAATTGAACCCGGGCGGAACAACTGTCGAGTAGTGTCACTTGGCCACTAGGCTAGTTCAGTAGTTTCATTAATAATAAGGCACTTCCTCAGGTGGTCGGATCCCCTCCTGCGCCTTTGTGTGCTCGCCACGACACCGCTGTCTTCCGTTGTGAACATGCTGAACAAACGAGAGGAATCTGGAGGAAACTATACGTGGAGAGGCGGACAGTCGGGAACCACCAGGTCTATGGCTGTACGCAAGCAAGTGCCTCATCGAAAAAATACTTCCTCCTAATGCTATAGTGACGTTGGGGCCCACGGGTTTGTCAACATAGTTACAGTTTTTTAGGTGCTTCAACGTAGTTACTATAGGAGATAAATTCACAACGAAGCTGGGGAGCTGGCAGGTATCATTTATTATCACTGGGCAGCAAGTATCAGCTAGGTTTTGGGCTGCCCCGTCTAGGCTTTCTTTTTTAACATGCGCAGCCCACGCTCGGATGGGAGGTCCATATGCCTGTTTGTATTTTCTTGAGGGCCATCATGTATCGACCGGCCTATGGAATTCCCATCCGAGGTTTTATTTTTCCTGAAACATCGGCAGCCCAATTTATGTATTTTTTTCGAAGAAAACGCAGAGGTCTGTTCTATTTTTCTATATAAGAATAGGAATGCCAGGTCCAACTTATGTTTCCCTTCTAACTATATTATATATATAGATATTTAAATTATTTTATATGTTATTATATATTATTTTTATTGTCATCATATATTTAACAGATACTTACATATGTAAGAAAACAATATCACACATCTTACTAACTTATAAAAATAATTTCTTAACAATAAAATCCTGGATTGTTTTGGCACGAAAATCCTAGTGATTGTGTACAAAAGCTTGGTAAGATTTAAGGACGAATGTAATAATATCACTTATTATTTAAATATATTTATAACAAAATGCTCAGGCCCGGTTTACTTTTGATAACATTGCTGGCCCAACCCAACATTATAATTAGAATCAGCCCAGCAAAACCGTGTATTTCGAGAAAGTGCAAATGGTCTGTATTTTTTAGGAAAAAAATAAATGGGCCGCATGGACGCTACATTATTTGTTCACCCGGCCCATCTAATGGACAGTAAATCAAAAAAAGGATCAAATTGACTGTAAATTCCACCGCGCAAAAAAAGACTGTAAATTCTGAAAAAATCGGTTGAATACGTGCCACATTTTTTGAGGCTGAAATGTGGGCCAATAGGTCGAAGCCAACGCAAGTCGTTGTCAATTTAGTCAACAAATGATTCTGACATCGTTAGCCATTGGATTTACATCCAACGACCGGCATCCATCTTCAATCTCTCGTCTTCTTCCTCCAGCGCCGCCGGGACCACCTCCCACCTCCTGCTGCTAGTAGCTCTGCTTAGCACGCTTCGCTGTGAAGCGCTACTCCACCGTTGGCCAGGCCATCCCTCCACCCATCCACACCCATGTTCTTCTCCACCCACTGCCGAACCACACCGCACTAGAACCAGTTAACCCTCATACACCTCTCCGTCTGCGACTCTACTCCCGCGTCTTCCCATCTTCGGCTCGTTGCTGTCCGGGGCCTCGCCATCATCCACCACCGTGGATGCGCTCGGCGCGGCGTGGTCAACATGGTCAACGAACGACACCATCGGAAGTAGACTGTGTGTGGAGAGGCTGCCGGCTGGGTCCACGGCTGCACAAAAGGAAATGCCTCCTTATTACATGCAAAATAATGATTCCTCCACCTGACATCTAGGACCCACCGAAAGGGCCTCTGTATCTCACGAAAAAAAACGTGCCCCCCACTGACAGGTCAGACCCACCAGCTATCTTCGCACGCAAGGAAGTGCCTCATTATTACGCACAAACAATGAATACTCCCCCTGCCAGCTGGATCCCAGCATAGTGGGAGGCTGACTTGTGGGCCGACCAAGTTGACGGGAATGGAGGGCTTTGTCAACTTAGTCAATATGAATGATTCTAGCTCCTATTGTTGTACGATGTTCATCCAACGGCCGTAGTGCTTCTTCAACCTCTGGTCTTCTTGCTCCAGCCGCCCAAACCAGCATCGGTTGTGCCGCGTGCTCCTGCCTCCCGTGGCCGGCTGTGATGCCGCGAAGGCCTCACCGCCCCCTACTACTCCCACCGCTGGCCAAGCCATCCCTCTACTCACCCACACCCCCTGTTATTCTGCGGCAACGACAGCCTCACACCGCAGCCGAACCAGTGAACCCTTGTACTCCTCTCCGCGTAGGAATCCACTGCCGCGTCTTCCCCGGCTCCGCGTCGTCCCCTTCCTAGGCCTCGCCGTCGTCCACCGCCCTGGTGCTCTCATCATGGCATGGTCAACATGGTCAAAGAACGACCTCCATCGGACGTGGACGAAGTGCCTGACAGTCAGGACCCACCTGGTCGAAGCGTACGTAGCGTTGTCATTCTGGTCGCGAACGTGTACGTACATACTGGTCGATGTAGAGGCACACACGTGTCGTAGTAGAGGCACGCACGTAGCATGTACACGTACATACAGCGGCCAGTGTGCATGAAAGAAAATATGACCATGTACGTACATACGGGCGGGGAATCAAACGTCTACTCGTGCATACGTACGGCCAGGGCTTGTGTACATGGCTGGGTCAGAATGAAGAAACTACGTCGCCGTCGTGTTCATGGGGAGGCAACGGAATGCGTCGCGTTCATCAGGAGGCAATGGAATGCGTTGTGTTCATCGGGAGGCAACGGAACGCGTCGTGTTTATCGGGAGGCAACAGAACGCGTGGGAGCCAACCGTCTTGGACGAAACAGGCGATGGAAAATAGGCCTAGCATACCGCGGAACGGAGGAAACGGCCTTGTGTTCGACCGGCCATGTTCGAAACGGGATCCTGTTCATCGGGAGGGGTCTGGCATACCGCAAAACAGAGGAAACAGACTTGTGTTGGACCTCCTACGGTAAAAACAGGGTCCTGTTGATCGGGAGAGGTGTGGCGTACCGCAAAACGAAGGAAACAGACTTGTGTTGGAGTGCTACGGTCAAAACGGGGTTCCTGTTTATCGGGCGGGGTGTGGCGTACCGCAAAACGGGACTCCACGGGATATTGTTCATCTCCACCATCGACCTCCTCCAGCCTCCACGGGTTGCTGTTCATCCACCGTCGACCTCCTCCAGCCTCCACCTGCGACTGTTCATCCACGGGCTCCTATTCATCCAGCCTCCACCGCGCGCTACTCCACTGGCTACTGTTCAGCCACCCCTCTCCATGGGCTCCTGTTCAACCACCCCTCCACGGGCTACTGTTCATCCACCCCTCCACCGTCTGTTGTTCATCCAGACCTCCACAGGGTCGTCCTGTTCATCCAGCCCACCACGGGGTCCTGTTCATCCAGCCCAAACCGGGCTCGATCGATCAAGGTCCTGTTCATCCAGAGGCAACACCGCGGGGTCCTGTTTATCCACCCCCACCGCTCACTATTAATCCAACCCCCCCCCCCCCCCCCCGCAACGCTCACTGTTCATCCAGAGGCAGCATCGATCGGCTTCTGTTAGCAGCAGTAGCAAAGGAATCGCTCGATCGGGTTCAGTTAACAGCTATCGATCGATCGCTCAGGTTCAGTAACACGTAGCCTGTAGTGCAATCGCTCGGTTTCAGTTAGAGCCCAATGCCTCGCTCGGGTTCAGTTAGAGCTCAACGCCTCGCACACACGCGCGTACGTGTACGAGAGAAACATGCAAACCTCCGTGCATCGGTCGGCCCCGACCACCCACCGTAACCGGGAACACCCCAAAATTTTCCTCGCCCTTTCTTCTACCACGGTTTTTTCTGTCATGGACGGCCCAAAGAATGTCATGCAGTTGCGTCTCCAACCCGCCCAGGATGAAAAACCCATTTTCTGTCATGATTTTTTGTCATAGAAGTAGGATCCCACCACATCTATGATGATACCGGTTTTTGTCACAATTATCATCATAGAAGTGTCATAAGTATGATAGAAAAAATTTCGTTCGGCCAAAATGTCACGGATGTGTCTTTTCTTTGTAGGAGCCTAACTGCCTGCCGCCGCCACCCAGCCCTCCCCTGAACCGCCTGCCACCGCCATGCTCTGCCCAACCCCCGCCACCCGTTTAACCCCGGGCGCGATCCATTTTTTCCGGTGAACTACATTCTACACCCAACACTCATAAGATATCATGGGCACCCTGCCACCCTAATATATATATTGTGGCAGCTTCTCTGTCGTCGTCTTCCTTCGCTCCAGCGAACTTCTTCCTTCACAAATCTACTAACCCAAATTATACTACTAGTATGTATTAAGTACAATAGGAATGCGAAGAAACGAGTAGTAGTACAAACCAGACGAAGAACAATAGTAAGACATACTAGTACGTACTAAAGAGTTCAAACAACGAGAAAGAACATACTAACATAGTTCTACTGGGGGCTCAGCACAACACACCCCTGAAATAAAACTAAGAAACTAGTTCTCTTGACACTGCAGTGGAACCAGCATGAGCAACAGCACTACCACCTTTCTCGGAGTCCTCGTCCACATCCTCGACTTCATTCTCGTCCCTCTTCCTTTTCCTCTTGGCCGACACTTATTTGCTTGAACGGGACACTGGCTTTCCTTCTTCATCCAACCCTTGTAGATATTTAAACAAAGTTAGGCATCCATTGCTGCGTACACGATGTGATCTTCATCTAGTGTCTTCGACTCCCATGCATGACAAAACTTGGTGTGAGGTTTCTTCAGTTCATCGTATGAAGGATCAATCATGGTTGCTGCTAGGGTCAGCATTGAAGGCTGAGAGGAGGACACTAGGCTTTCCTTCTGGAGATTGAAGGGCTGGCCTACAACGAGGCCTATCCAACCCAGGACTCTCCAGTTGTTTGTAAAGTCTACAGTAACGAATTTCACTTTTTTGTCCTTCAGGAAGAACTCAAAATCCTGGCACCTAACATCGGCATGGCCCATGTTCAAGAATTCATCCGATTAACCAGTTAACTTGCCGATTAATCCCTACTCCAAGGGTCACCGAGTAGCCGATAAACCGATAAATCATCTGATTAATTGATTAAATGGATGATTAACTTGACGATTAGCCTATTAATCCCCTACTCGCCAGCCAAACGAGCAGCTACCAGTTAACGATTTCCTCAAAAATGGGCATGGCATATGTGGTAGACCAAGCACACATTATGTACGCAAAACTGGATCACGACAGGCTTTTTCATCTCTGCCTCCTTTAGAAGCTTCTCCCTTTCAAGGACTAAGGTGTAATCAACATCTAGCCTAGTGACCCAGTCATCCTTTGAACTTCTGAACATGTGTAGGAAGCGAGCAATGCATGCTTCCATCGTCGCAGATGTATGGGTGTGGATGGCGATGAACTCATCCTGGTGATGGTTCTAACCTTGTACTCACTGCCGATCATGGAGATTTGGGAGGCCATGGATTTTGGAGGCATGTTAGGAGAAGTGGAACTGGTGTAATGTGAAAGGACGGGATGACTGGGAGCGAACTATTGTAAGGTAGAAGACGGGGACGAGTAGGGCGTGCGAACGGTATAGGGTGTTAGCTTGCCCGTTGGATAAATGGTTGCATGCCCCTAAAGAGTTCTCGAGTACTATGCGGGACCCATTAGATGTCATGTCTACTAGACCCACATCGTAGGCCGGGCGGTATAGCTTCTGCGTGTTCGCACGCCATGCCGGCGCGTGCATCTAACTTTCACTTAATTCTGTCAACCGCCGCGCCTCCCATGACCTTCGCCTCCCTCGTGCGGCCGCGCCCTTTGAGACTTTGGATGGCTATAGATGAGATTTTTTTGCCTACTCTGCATGCATGATACTCCCTCTAGTCCTTTTTACTCCGTGTAAGATTTGTGTCAAGTCAAAGTTTGCTAAGTTTCACCAAATTTATACCTAAAATATCAATATCTATAATACCAAATATATATTTTATGAAAATACATTTCATAATGCATATAAAAATATTGATTTGATATTGTGGAGGTTGATACATTTTTCTATAAGTTTGACTTAAAACAAAGTAGAGGTACTTTGACTTAAAACAAAACTTATATGCACTATGCAGACTAGTCCCTCCGTCCAGATGCGTTATGATATTGCCATGTCATATATAGTAATCACAACAAGGTTAGAGTACTGCTACTACCTCCCTTCTTGTTTAAAGGGATCGATTCAGACTGTAGCCACAATGGAGAGTAACATACAATAGTAACATACACATATCCCTAGACTATGTTACTTCCTTCGCAACGGGTAGTTACATAAGTGTGGTGTCTTGCAAAGCTTTATTTATTGCATTGGGACATGTGATGTTACAGTAACTAGCTAAATTACTCAAACTACCTCTCTTCTCATTAACTCATTGCCACATAAGCAAATTTGCTGAGCTGGACTCGATGTTACTGTTGAAGTTACTCCCACTATGGCTAGTCTCAAAACTCTCACCTAATCTTTACGAGATAGACGCGGCAGAGTAGTTTATGTAGTTTGCAGAAGTACTCAACTAATGCTCTCGTTCTGCACAAATCTGCAAATATTTTCCTCTCAATCATGTGTGAAAACAATCTGCATGCTTGACTCTCCGTCTCCCTCCAGCAGTCCCACCACTCCTCCCCGTGTGGAAAACAGTCTCCATGCATGACTCTCCTCCCCCCCCCCCCCCCCCCCCGCGCTCGTCCAATCCATTGTGACCAGCAATATTTCCACCCCTCCCCTCCCCCAGAACTTATTCCAATAAAAATATGCCCACACAGCTGTTACGTTAATCACGCAACATATCTTACATAGATGTGGTATTGCTCGCTATAATTACTGCGCCTCCCACGACATTCAGAAGAACACTCATGTTCATCACCTTTATCTCCTCCTCCTCCCTCTCAATTAAGGACCCGTCGACCACCATGGCATCGCCCCTGCCAAGCCCTAGGCACCTCTTGTTGCCCCGCCTGAAGGGTCACGCGTCACTGTTTCGTTCCTCGCCGCCACTAGTCAAGGAGGACACGTCGGTGTTTCGTTCCTCGCTTCCACTAGTGGAGGATGACACGTCGATATTTTGCTCCGCGCCGCGACGCATTGAGATGGATGCGTCGGAGTTCCCACTCTCGCCACCACGTGCATCGGAGGACGCGTCGGCACTCCGCCATGAGGAGAACGTCGCGCTACCCACCGAGCCCCCCAGCTTGAAGGAGCTTTGGAAAGAAATGGAAGTCGCCTTGTGGGAGACTTTGCCTCCGGCAGAGCACGCCAAAAGAGAGGCGGAGAAGAAGGCCGAGGAAGAGAAGCGCGTTGTGAGCATGCTGCCTGGCAGGCCTATGTCGTGTTCGACGGAGTCAGGTAGTTGGCTCTGTGGTAGAAGGCTCGTGCGAGGGCCGTGTTGGTGGCGGAGGACGCCTGTGCCAAAGCCCTGAGTGTAGTCAGGCCCAAGCGCCTCATCTACGCTTGGTGCTACATGGACCAGGTGCACGCTTCTAGCAAGGAGGAGTACCTGTTGGCGCCGGATCACCAGACCAGTGAGATCGCGTTCGCCTGCCGGCAAGCCACCAATCAGCACCTCGCGAGTTGGAAGGCCGAGGAAGAGGCGTTGTGTCGTCGGGCTGGGAAACGGCCGTGCATCAGGGCACTTGTGAACTTGTGACGCGCCGCAAGAGCTCCACCTAGCGTCGTGGCTTTTATTAGGAATTATTTAGTGTCGTAAATCGATCTCATCAGTTTTAGGACAGGAATGATAAATCTCGAATGTTTGGGAATTATTAGCGTCGTTAATTAAGTTTGTAAATGGAAAAGTTTTTTTTGAAACGAGCTAAAAGGAAAAGATCAGAAACCTTGTTTATACATAAGTATTTGGAAGTACGTGCATATAGTACAATATTAACTATATATCATAGTACACGTCTCTCTCTATGTATGCTTGTAGATTGTACTACTACTATTATGTATACACACACGTGCAAATGCATGTTTTAACATTACGATGCGGTTTTTGTAAAAGTAGAAGAACAACACTAGTCAAGCTTGTGAAAAGATTCAATGGAAAATAAATGCAAAAATGCTCGTTTGAATGTTTACTTTAGCTTCCTTCTCTCTGTGGTTATTTCTCTATCATACTTTGTACGGAGTATCTCACTGGTTGGGAAGGCATGCAAATTCCCAAACCGCTTCATACACCCTATATCAAATTTTTTGCCTAACAAGTTGTGCAGAGCAATAGGAATTCCGGCTTGAGTTCTACTACAAGGAGTACTAGTAGTAGTAGCTAGAGATACTAGGAGTATTAGCTAGGGATCGAGTGCGCGAGATGAACCGGACAAAGTAAATGCAGAGATATGAAATGCAAAAAGGACAGAGGGATGTGATGGTTGCTTGTCCGTTTATTTTACCAGACCACTTATTACTAGGAGTGGAGGGGTTTTGTGATATGACGGCTTTATTGCCGCGCCACAAGCGGGGTGAGACTCTCGTGCAGTGCCGCCCTCTACACTAGTACTATGTCCGTCGTGGTTTATTGACTGAAGATTTAACTGAAAAAATGTTAATGCATGTCAACGAAAACTATATAGTTGGATTCGTATTTGAACATAGTTTTCAATGATATAATTTTGGTGACATGCATGAGCATTTATCATACTATATATAATGTTAGTTAAATTTATGGTCGTACTATATATAGTAAGGTGCCTATGCGTTGCACGGAACAGCTAAATGCATTGATCGGGGAGTTGTTTATTTTGACAAAGTATGAGGGGGTCATCTCATGTGTAACAAGTATCGATAGGTTTCTTCGGATATTATTTCTTCTCTAGAGCTCACAAGCATCCAGGTGAATAGTAAATGTAGGCTAAATAGATAAAAAGTATCTTTTGCAAACAAAAACGTTCAACTGTTCAACCTGCATCCAAAATTTTTGAAGAAATAACACTTATTATGCTTTGCAAGAAATGATCTTTAAGAATTATTTTTTGGGTATCAATTTTTTTTATTTTTTCTAGACCACCAAGAATGTAAATGAGGATGACTTTGGGGGCAGAGGATATGTAAGAAATGGTTCATCATAAGTCTTTCACCATTACTATAGTAAACATTCACAATTAATCTCATAAATGGCAAGCAAGAACTCTAATAATGGAGCAAAATCATGCATGGAAGATTCTAGACTAAACCATAGATGGATAGACTTTTATTCAATCGCGATACTCTAATAGAGCAAGATCATGCATGGAAGGTTCTATACTATATAAATAAGAAGTTTCCACCTGCTTAGATAGCGGCTTACATTGAGCGAAGACTAATGATGAACAGTTAACTTGGTAATGCATATGCCCGTGTGAATCTCCTTGGAGTCCCCATGCATCATCTTGGGGTGAAAATCATACCAGGCCTCTTCCATGTCCACATTGTCGGGAATGAAGCAACTCAGCACAGTCCCATTCAGCATGAGGGAGGTACCGAGGTCGCCCTTGTACGTCGGAGGGGTGGTAACAGTGAGCACGCACCAGTACAGCGCCCTCGTGTCAGCGTCAGCGGCGTTGCCCCTAACGCACACTACAGAGATGGGGCCGCGGCCTACACCGGCCTTGCCGGTGCCCACGGCCAAGAGGAAGACATTACCGTCCTCATCCGCGACTAGCAGACGGCGGTGATCCTCCAGCGACTTCGGCATGGCGAACTAGTAGCACGTCTCGTACTTGATGTTCACCGCGGGCCAGTAGTGATTGCCGGACGGTGCCTGAGGTGATGCATGAGGTGTGACATCCGGGTAATTAAGCTATAGTAATTCCCTATTAATGATGCCACGTCACCACGATTACTGTTGTAGATATCGCGTTAGTTCGAAACCGATTCAAATTCAAATTTAAATTAAAGGCAAACATCAAAGTTTTCAAACATTAAAAATAAAATGTTCGGGTTGTGCCAAATAATGCATAGGTAATCATGGTGGAGAAACCACACTTTTATAGAATGCTTAAATACACTAAGATGAACAAAACGGTAGCGAAAACTATTATTTAAATACTTTTAAATAATAATTAATTACAGGACTATTTTACTTTGGGTAGCAAAATTAATGTGGCAGTGGCATAATTGGTGACATCAATTTAGGTGCCACTTTGGTATATTGTTAACACTAGAATAAACATCAACTAAAACAAACACAAAAGAAATAAAGTAAATAAAAGAGAAAAGAAAAGTAAACAAAATTAAACAGAAGAACCCCCCTTGTTTCTGGGCCTTGTCCCAGCTATTCCACCAGGCCGCCCCCTCACCCCACTACTTAACCCCCCACTCCCCAAGACCTAACCCTAGTTGATCCACTCCTCCCCACTTCCCCCACTCGCCCCCCACTCTTCCTCTCCCCCAATCCAATCGGGATCGGGATCGAACCCCGTCGCCGCCGCCCGGAGGGCCACATTGCCGGAGCCCTGCACCGCCTCGACTCCGTCGACGCACGTCGTCCCCGTCCTCATCCCCAAGGGCCTCCCTCGAGCCTCGCCGCTCCTGGTCTCTACTCGCCTGTGAGGACCCCAACCCCCCTCTTCTACCCTGCCCCGCTCGACCCTGTGAGCTCCCGCACTGCGTGCTAGCACAAGCAGCTCCGTCCCTGACCTTCCCTCCTCGTGGCCTCATGCGTGCAATGTGCCCGCGTTCCCGTCGCCATGTCCGTCCGGCCCCTGCTGCACACTTCTGCTGCCCTGTTCTGCCTTCCCGCTCGCTCGCGCCTCACAGCGCGTGGCCTCGTTGACCCCGCCCGCGGCGGCCATCTGTAGCTCCTTGCCGGCCATCGCCGCCCTACGTTCCCTGCACCGCGACAGTCGCCTCTGCTCTCACCAGCGCATGTGCTCGCACACCCCGTGTCGCGCACCGCAGCCCCCTGCTGCACCCGATTGCTGGCGCTCGGTCCGGTCCGAGCCCACCTCACCATGGCCTCCCTTCAGCCGTTGTTGCTCGCCTCGGCCTTGCCCCTCCGCCACCGACCACTGCTCCGCACGCGCGACCCCGCCACGACCACCTCCACTACAGCTCGTGCGCGCTGCCGCGCGCCATGCCTTCGCCCCACCAACCTCGCCCGCTCCGCCACGGTCGCGCCGGCCTCATCCGTCGCTGCTCCCGGGACTCCCGCTGTCACCGGAGTCCCCCTCCCCTGGTGGCCTACGGCACGCACCAGTGCGCCCGCAACCACGCGTGAGACCTGTGCCCGTTCGGGCTACACCCGCTAGGCCTATGGGCCTATAACAAACGGGCCCCACGACCTAGAACGTCAAAAAATTAAAAAATAAAAATAATAAAAAATAGATAAAAAATAGGAAATAAACAAATAGAGAATTAATTAATTAACTTAATTAATTCAGATTAATTAACCTAAACTTAGTTAACTAATTATGTAATTAACCTAATTAATTGTTAGTTAATTAAAAAGTCTATGACATGCGGGCCCCACATGTTAGTTTGACCCAGTCAACACCCCTGTTGAATGCTGACGTAGTGCTGATGCAATAATGCTAATTTTTGTATTAATTTAATAAAAGTAATTTAGAAATTGATTGAAACTTAGAAAATTAATATAAAATAAATCGTAACTCGGATGAAAATACTTTGTACATGAAAGTTGCTTAGAACAACAAATAATGCGAATACGCGGTCCGTTTGTTAGCCACACGTCCCTAGAATAATGAACGTGCAACAATCCACCTTCGGTTCATCTGTCCAAAAACGCGCAACACTGGGAATACTTTCCCGGATGTTTCCCCCCTTCGCTGGTATCACCTACTACCGCGTTAGGGCACACCTAGAACTGCTATTTGCTTTGTCATGCATCGTCATGTATCTGTTTGCAATGTATTCATTGTTTCTTCCCCTTCTTCTCTCCGGTAGACTACCAGACTGATGTCGCTGCTGCCCCGATCGACTACAGTGTTGACGACCCCTCCTTCTTGCCAAAGCAACCAGGCAAGCCCCCTCCCCCCTTGATCAACCCGATATCACCTATTCCTTCTCTCTACTGCTTGCATTAGAGTAGTGTAGCATGTTACTGCTTTCGGTTAATCCTATTCTGCTGCATAGCCTGTCTTTGCCACTACTGTTGTTACCTTTATCTCAACCCTAAATGCTTAGTATGGATGCTGGTTTATCATCCGTGGCCCTACATTCTTGTCCGACTTCCATGCTATACTAACGGGCCGTGATCACTCGGGAGGTGATCACGGGTATATACATACATATTACACATGATACATGTTGTCACTAAAGTCGGGTCAGCTCGTAGAGTACCCGCAAGTGATTCGGATATGGGGCTCAAGGATAGGTGGTTCCATCCAGGTAGTGGTGGACCTGGGTTCCCGACGGCTCCTAAGTGTTACTTTGAGGCGGAGCGACAGGGCAGGTTGTGAGCACCTAGCAGACAGGTGGGCCTGGACCCTAGTCGGCGTCCGTGGATACATCAAATAACACACATAACGAGATCTTGGTATTTGATCTGAGTTGGGTCATTGACCTTATACGCACTAACCGCCACGTGGGACAAGATATGGGCAACCGGCATCGTGGTATCAGCCGAAGCCTTCTAGACATTAGAGACTGAGCGGCGCTCGCTGGATTGGACTGGAATGCCTGCTCTTGTATTAGGGAGTCTCGGTCTGCTACCGACCGCCCTCGCAACATGCAGGTGTGCAATGGGCGATGGTCCTAGACCCTAGCGCGCTTAGGATTTAGACCGGTGTGCTGACCTCTCTGTTAGGCCTATGTCGGGCTGCGACGTGTTGATCTCCCGAGGCTAGACATGATCAAGGAAAGTGTGCCCGGCCAGAGGGATCGAGCGTGTCGGGTAATGTGGTGCACCCCTGCAGGGAAGATTGATCTATTCGAATAGTCGCGTCCAAGGTAACAGGATAACCCAGAGTTGTACTTTGACCTTATGACAGCTAGAACCGGATACTAATAAAACACACCCTTTCAAGTGCCAGATAAAACCCGGTGATTGCTCTTTCATAGGGCGACGAGGAGAGGATCTCCGGGTAGGGTTATGCTATGCGATGATACTTGGTGAACTTACCAACTACTCTCTTCTACATGCTTAAAGATGGAGGCTGCCAGAAGCGTAGTCTTCGATAGGACTAGATATCCCCCTCTTATTCTGGCATTCTGTAGTTAATTCCACCGATATTACCCCTTTACACAGATACCAATGCATATGTAGTGTAGATCCTTGCTTGCGAGTACTTTGGATGTGTACTCACGGTTGCTGTGCTCCTACTTTTCCCCCTTTCCATTCTTCTCGGACGTTGCAACCAGATTTGGAGCCCAGGAGCCAGACGCCACCATCGACGACAACCCCTACTACACCGAGGGTGCCTACTACTACGTGAAGGCCGCCGACGACAAGGGGTAGTTTAGGAGGATCCCAGGCAGGAGGGATGCGCCTCTTTCAATCTATATCCCAGTTTGTGCTAGCCATCTTATGGCACCTTGTTTAACTTATGTCTGTACTCAGATATTGTTGCTTCCGCTGACTGGTTTATGATCGAGCTTATGTATTCGAGCCTTCGAGGCCCCTAGCTTGTAGTATGAAGCTTGTATGATCTTTAGTTTGTGTTTAGAGTTGTGTTGTGATATCATCCCGTGAGTCCCTGATCTTGGTCGTACTCATTTGTGTGCATGATTAGTGTACGATTGAATTGGGGGCGTCACACGAGGCTCGCTGACGAGCCGTCAAACAACGGTGTGCACTCATAGTAGTAGCAGGGCATGTGCGCACATCTGGAACTATGCTCCGCCAGCAAGTGTTGGTCGACGTACCTCTCGCAGCCAAAACTCTTGTAGACGCAGGGCACCTTGCAGGCATCGACCAGGTCGTCCATGAAATAGGAGTGGTTGTAGGGGACGTTGCACCCAACGCATGGAGCGCATGAGTAGCACACGATGCTGTAGATGGTGTACTTACTAGTACTCCCTCCATTTATTTTAATAATCTCTACTCTCTACTCTCTACTCTCTATTTCTACTCTCTACTTTTCTCTACTATTACAAAAAGCAGAGTTGGTGATGATGGTGTGCATGCCATCTTGCAGTATAGGCTGTCCAATTTATATCTGACGGATAGGAAGGAAAGTATGGCAATTTTGCAAAAACATACCCACGCCCCTCTCCACATTAGCAAATAAGGCCTTCCCTCGTTCATCCTTTTCTCCCATAAGATAAACTACTCATACAAATGCATCTTGATGTTTCATGCAACGCATGGGCATCTTGCTAGTTCTTATAAAAAATCGAGTTGGTGATGGCAGATAAAAAACAAACTATGGCAATTTTGCAAAAGGATACCCGCACCTTTCTCGTTCATCCTTATCTCCCACAACTTCATGTTGAGTAATTCAAAAGGAAGCCTTTGGAACAATCTAGCATGGTGGCAGCTGCTGGCGTCATCCATCCCCATGCCTCCGCTAAGTCCGACCACCAATCACCACCGTGCCCCACTCCTCCTCACCTTATCTCTCATCTTTCTCGAGATATCATTTTTTCGATGAAATTCTCGAGATACCATTTTTTTGATGAAATTCTCGAGATATCATTAGTTTTTACACATGAGATTACTCCTGCATGGGTCAACCACAATAGGTGTTTTGTAAAAAATGCATCTTGATGTTTTCCGTGCAATGCATTGGCATCTTGCTAGTTTTCATATAATTCCAAACACCACCTAGACACGTTCTCTGGCCATTTGACAACTATGTTAGTATCATTGTTACTGGCCAGCCGGTGCAAGTTCTAGCCCCGGGTGTTTTCACCTTTTTTTTAGTAATGATATCTGACGATTGTTCACCATGAGCCCAATCCTGGCAAATCCCACATAACCGTCATATTTCCATCCGACGGTGGCCTATTTTTAAGCCATAGTATTTGACAAAACCGCCACCCTTACAAACATACTGTAGCTACGTCGCGGGCATTTGCAACTGCCATGTCTCCCAGCAAACATTTGCTGGGGATTCGAGTTAGCACCGATGGCGGTTCGTAGTCGTTCCACGCTCAGGCATTGAAGTTTGTAACTATTTTACAATATAATACTACTCCACCGGTGCTAGTAGTAGAGCAGAGTTCTACTCTGTCGGCGTTCTAGATATGGGGGTATCCAGACTTGCCTGCCTGCGGCCCACCACGTGGCTCCGTCGACGGCCTGGTACGGCCCAGCTTCATCATCAATAGCACAAGATCCTCGCGAGGGGCCAAGCCTCATGAGGCGGACGACGCCAAGACCCCCGAGGGGATCGGCCTCTTCAGGCTGGCTCCCGAGTTCCGGAGAGTTCTATGCAAGGTGTACCTCACGAGGCTCGGCTGACATGAGCCATGATGACCAAGGCCATGCAGGCGCCAGCGGGTGCAGTGCGCCAGTTTCCTCTTCGGTGCAAGGGAGGCAAGCCGCAGGCATGGAGTCCCGAGGAATCAGCCAAAGATTTCCATTCTGATGCAACGAGACCAAGACTTCCAGGATGGCAGGCCGGAGGTCATCACCGAGCCCACCGCAGCGTCACGACCAGGGGCTTTTCGCAGGCGAAGACTACTTTTGTCAGGATAAGTTGTACTACTTGTCCCTTTTCAAATCCGGCTGTTGTGGGATCCCTTGCTGCCAACATTTGGGATGAGGACCAAGGCCACTACAAATAGGACTTAGCCACCACCATAGAGGGGGACAGACAGATCGGATCCATTCTCACCCAACCACCTCACCAGCTCTCTTGAGCTCAAGAACACCTCACCTCCTAAGGCCAGTTCATCCATTGTACTTGTTCATCCTCGGCCCCTCGAGGCAATCCACCAAAACGCTGGAGTAGGGTATTACACTGCAAGGTGGCCCAAACCAGGATAAACTGTTGTGTCTCTTTGTCTCTTCGAGCTCGTCGCACTAGGCTTAGGAGTATCACGAGTAGGCGGGCTGGGTAGGTGGAGATCTCCACATGCACCCCAGAGTTCGAACATTTCGAGGGTTTGCGGAACCCATAATCCGACATTTGGCGCGCCAGGTAGGGGTGCATCGGAGATCTTCTGCCCCGTCCGCTAGTTCGCGCCGCCGGCTCCGATGGCGGGTGATCCTCCGTCGACTCCACCGACGTGCGCCTCTGAAGAAGCATCGGGGCTGCGCTATTTCACCCTCTCCCTGCGGCGGGTGGAGTGGCCACCCAAGTTCAGACCGGAGATGCCGCCACGCTATGACGGCGCTGCGGATCCGGCCGCCTTCCTCCATGCATATGATGAAGCAGTTTGGGCGGCCGGCGGAGACGACAAGGTGAAGGCCAACTGGCTCCCCATGGCCCTCGTAGGCGCACCACGCGCCTGGTTGCTCAACCTGCCAGAGTTCTCTATGGCCTCCTGGGAGGAGCTACGCGGCCTCTTCCTCGGACGCTACATGCCACCGGCGCCCCCAATCGTCGCAGCTCTCCTAGTTGGCTCACAGGCACCGCCTTTCGACCGCCACATCAAACAGTTCTACCGACAAGTAAGTGCCGCCTAGGCGGGCTCGGGGGCTCCCCGAGCTGGGCGGCACCCAAGGCCGACCTCACCTTCGGCCCCAAGGATCATCCGGTTGCCACGACCAGAGCAGGCACGCTCCCAATGCTTTGCACCCCCACCATCTGCAACGTGGCGGTCACCAAGACCCTCATCAACGGTGGAGCCGGCCACAATGTGCTCTCTGTGGAGACATTCGGCCTGCTGCACGTGCCCCCCGGCCGGCTGCGCCCCACCAAGCCTTTCCCCGAGGTCGGCGGTGGCTCCACCAGCCTCCTGGGGTAGATCCGCCTCCCTGTCACCTTTGGGACCCATGACAACTACCGCACCGAGCTTATCAACTTCGACATCACCAGGATCGACCTTCCTTACAATGCCATCCTAGGGTATCCGGCCTTGGCCAAGTTCACGGCAGCGACTCACCCGGCATACAACCACATGAAGATGGCTGTCAGCAACGGCGTCCTCGCGTTTGCAGGGGACACCAAAGACACGCTGCAGGCCCTCATGCTCGCCTTCAGATCAGTGGCATTCGCGCTGCCTGAAAAGAAGAGGGGTCCGGAGGCCCCGAAAGCGGTGCCGGCCAAGAATAAGCAGTTGTTCTCCCAAGACCGAGCCGAGACGAAGCAAGTGCTGGTCAATGAGGAGTGAACAACCAGCGCCACCTTCACCATAGGGGCTGGCCTCCCTCGGGATCAAGAGGAAGCATTGGTTGACTTCTTGCGCGCCAACAAGGATGTATTTGCTTAGGAGCCCAAAGACCTGGCTGGGGTCCTGAGGGGAATAATCGAGCACCACCTGAAGGTATGCCCAAATGTGCGACCAGTGAAGCAGAAGGCTCACCGTCAGTCCACCGAGAAGGAGGCCCACATCGTCCAAGAAACCCGCAAGCTGCAAGCCGCAGGGGTCATCAGGGAAGTGCGACACCCAAAGTGGCTGGCGAGCCCCATCATCGTCCCCAAGAAAGGAGGGAAGGAGCGCATGTGTGTCGACTTCACCAACCTCAACAAGGCCTTCCCACAAGATCCCTTCCCGTTTCCTCGCATTGACCAGATCATGGACTCCACCACCGAATGCGACCTGTCGTGCTTCTTGGATGCCTTCTCGGGCTACCACCAGATCAAGATGGTCGTGCAAGATGTGGAGAAGACAGTGTTCCTGACCCCTGTGGGGTGTACTGCTACACTTGCATGCCCTTCGGGCAGCACAATGCCGGGGTTGCCTTCCACCGGCTGATGCATATCGCCCTGGGCTCGCAGCACGGGAGAAACGCATAGGCATATGTCGATGACATAGTGGTGAAGTCTTGGGAGGCTAGGACCCTAATAGCAGATCTGGAGGAGACGTTTGCCAGCTTGCGCAAGGTGGATCTTCGGCTCAATCCTGAGAAGTCTGTATTCAGGGTTCCTTTTGGCAAGCTGCTGGCCTTCCTGGTATTGCACCAAGGGATTGAGGCCAACCCGGAGAAGGTCAAAGCAATAGAGGACATGAGCCCCTGCAGACCCTAATGGAGATGCAGAAGCTGGCGGGCTACGTAACCTCGCTTGGGCGCTTCATCTCCAAGCTGGGGGAGCGCGCCCTCCCGTTCTTCAAGCTGATGAAAAGAAGGAACCGTTCGAGTGGACCTCAAAGGCAAACGCGGCCTTTCAAGACCTCAAGAGATACCTGACCAGCCCACCAGTAATGCTGGCGCCGTGCCCCCTTGACCCCTTGGTGCTCTATTTGGCAGACACCACTCACTCAGCCAGCACCGCCCTGGTGGCGCTAAGGAAGGAACGCCCGTCCAAGAAACCTCGGCAGGATGCTCAACCACCAAGCAAAGCGCAGCATCCTCGGGACAATGCGTTTGGGGCCTCGACCAGCTCAGTGGTCGATGTTCCTCCCGAGGCTGCGATTGACCCTGCAACTTGGGGGGCTCCTGAGGAAGGACCTCGCGAAGACATCAAAGACCCGCACCCTCAAGAAGAGTGAGACTCCACTGATGCTGCTCCCCTCGTCGAGCACCATGTCTACTTTGTCAGCATGGTGCTGAGAGAGGCACGGGCGCACTACCCCAAGTTGCGATTGACCCTGCAACTTGGGGGGCTCCTGAGGAAGGACCTCGCGAAGACATCAAAGACCCGCACCCTCAAGAAGAGTGAGACTCCACTGATGCTGCTCCCCTCGTCGAGCACCATGTCTACTTTGTCAGCATGGTGCTGAGAGAGGCACGGGCGCACTACCCCATGCCTCAGAAACTCTTGCTCGCGCTCCTCGTCGCCTCCCAGAAGCTGCGCCACTACTTTCAAGGCCACCCCATCAAGGTCGTCTTGGCATACCCACTGGAGAGGGTGCTCCGGAGCCCGAATGTCGCCGGGTGAGTTGCGGAATGGAACATCGAGCTTTAGGTGTTGCATCTCGAGTTCAGCACCCCCAGGGTTATCAAGGGTGCGGACTTCATGGCCGCATGGACTGACATCCCCAACCACGGGGTGAGCGAGGACCGCTCCCTCTTACCTGGAGACGAGGAACCAAATGGTTGGATCATGTACTTTGACGGAGCGTTCGCACGACAAGGCGCAGGAGCAGGGGCCGTCCTCATCTCACCCACCCGGGACAAGCTCTACTACGCGGCACAACTCTTCTTCCAGCAGGATGAGAAGGTCTCCAACAACATTGTGGAATTCGAAGGCTTGCTTGCTTGTCTCAAGGCTGCGGCGGCGCTGGGGTGAAGTGCCTCACCATCAAGGGCGATTCTCAGCTCCTTGTCAACTTCTCCAACAAGGAATACACGCCCAAGGACAAGCACAAGGAGGCATACCTAGAAGAGGCATGCAAGATGGAGAAGCGGTTTATGGGCTTGGAGCTGCAGCACGTGCCGCGAGGGATGAACAAGGAGGCAGATGATATCGCCAAGAGAGCCTCCCGAAGGCTTCCTCAGGAGTCGGGGGTGTTTGAGTAGCGGCTCTTCAAGCCATCTACGCTCCCCGCACCACAACTCCAGCGCCGCCTCAGGAGGACCTGCCTCAGGCCCCTGAGACGGGCGCCCCGGCATGTGGCCACCGCACGGGGGCCCGCCTACTTCTTGCGCTCGAGCCTCAGGAGGGGTGCTGGACTGAAGAGTTCAAGGCGTACCTGCTTCAAGGGACCTTGCCAGAGAAGGAGGAGGATGCCGAGTGTGTGGCTCGTCAAGCCGCCGCGTACTACATCCAGGACGGTGAGTTATATTGCAAGAGGCCCAATGACGTTTCATTGCGATGCATCTCTAGGGAGCAGGGGCTTGAGCTGCTGGCGGACATACATGGTGGGGATTGCGGGCATCATTCCTCGTCACGCACTCTGGTGGGCAAGGCGTTCCGCAGTGGCTTCTATTGGCCCATCGCGCTCAACGACGCCACAGAGCTGGAGCGTTCCTATGAGGCATGCTAGTTCCATGCCAAGAAAATTCACCAGCCCGCGCAGGGCCTCCAGACAATCCTGCTCACATGGCCTTTCGCGGTTTGGGGGTTGGACATCTTGGGGCCGGTCCCTCGAGCGCCAGGGGACTACCGATACCTCTACGTCGCCATCGACAAATTCACCAAGTGGGCGGAGGTAGAGGCCATTCACACCAGTCCAGTTGGATCGGCTGTCAAGTTCATCAAGGGGATCGTGAGCCGGTTTGGGGTCCCTAACCGCATCATCACCGACAACGACTCGCAATTCACTAGCAACCTTTTCGAAACATACTGTGCTAACCTTGGAACGCAAAGCTTCTGTAGCACATCCCTAGAGCAACGGCCAAGCCGAGCGGGCCAATGTCGAAGTCCTGAGGGGCCTCAAGACAAGAACCTTCAAGAAGAAGCTCAAGGCTTGCGGCAGGGGCTGGCTCGACGAGCTACAGTCTGTGCTGTGGTCCATCCTATTGGGGAACGTAGTAATTTCAAAAAAAATCCTACGCACACGCAAGATCATGGTGATGCATAGCAACGAGAGGGGGAGTGTATCTTCATACCCTTGAAGATCGCTAGGCGGAAGCGTTTATCAACGCGGTTGATGTAGTCGTACGTCTTCACGATCCGACCGATCCAAGTACCGAACGCACGACACGTCTGAGTTCTGCACACGTTCAGCTCGATGATGTCCTCACCTTCTCGATCCAGCAAGACGGGCGAAGTAGTAGATGAGTTCCGGCAGCACGACGGCGTGGTGACGGTGTTGGTGAAGAACAATCTCTGCAGGGCTTCGCCTAAGCACTAAGGAAACTATGACGGAGGATAAACTAGAGGGGACGGGGTTGCCGGCACACGGCTTGGTGTTTCTTGATGTCTCTTTGGTGCTAGCCCTGCCCCTCTATTCATATGTTGAGCCTTGGGATCGAAACTTGGAGTAAAAGCCTCCACAAAGTCGGTTTCACCCGAAAGGCAAGAGTCCTTCTCGGACTCCAGGGCCAGACGCCAGGGTTCCCGGCGTGTCACGCCCAATATGCGACCCTATCCAAAAGGAACTCGAAGGTCCCACCAAGGATAGACCCGCATATTGGAACGCTTTGCAAGGTGGATATCATTACATCAACATTACATAATAGTGGGGATACATACAAGAGGCATACAATGCCACACGAATACAACAATACAACATACAAGAACAACATCCGACTACGGATGAATCATAAACAGAAACTCAAACAATATCCACCCTGCTAGCCCAGGCTGCCGACCTGGAACCTATCCCCTGATCGAAGAAGAAGCAGAAGAAGAACTCAACGCAAACAAGCATCGCTCTCGCGTCAAGATCATCGCAACCTGTACCTGCAACTGTTGTTGTAATAAACTGTGAGCCACGAGGACTCAGCCATCCCATTACCATGGGTATCAAGACTAGCAAAGCTTAATGGGAAAGGAAGGGGTAAAGTGGTGAGGTTGCAGCAGCGGCTAAGCAAGTATGGTGGCTAACCAACGCAAATGAGAGCGATAAGAGAAACAAAGGAACGGTCGTGAAGCTAGCAATGATCAAGAGGTGATCCTGAACTCCTACTTACGTCAAACAATACCCAGAAACCGTGTTCACTTCACGGACTCCGCCGAGAAGAGACCATCACGGCTACACACACGGTTGATGCGTTTTAATTCGGATCAAGTGTCAAGTTATCTACAACCGGACATTAACAAATTCCCATCTGCCACATAACCGTGGGCACGGCTCTCGAAAGTTTATACCCTGCAGGGGTGTCCCAACTTAGCCCATGACAAGCTCTCGCGATCAACGAAGGAATAGACCTTCTCCCAGGAAGACCCGATTAGTCTCGGAATCCCGGTTTACAAGACATTTCGACAATGGTAAAACAAGACCAGCAAAGCCGCCCGATGCGCCGACAATCCCGATAGGAGCTGCACATATCTCATTCTCAGGGCAACACCGGATAAGTCAAGCTACGAGTAAAACCAGACTTCGAGTTTCCCCGAGGTGGCCCCGCAGGCTGCTCAGTTCGGACCAACACTTCGACAAGAAATGGCCCGGGGGGGGCTATAATAAAGATGACCCTTGGGTTAATTACTCCCAAGGGAAAGGTAGGTGGTGGTGAGGCAAATGGTAAAACCAAGGTTGGGCCTTGCTGGACAAGTTTTATTCAAAGCGAACTGTCAGGGGGGTCCCATAAATCACCCTACCGCGTTAGGAACGCAAAATCCGGGAACATAACACCCGTATGACGGAAACTAGGGCGGCAAGAGTGGAACAAAACACCAGGCATAAGGCCGAGCCTTCCACCCTTTACCAAATATATAGGTGCATTAATAATATAAGAGATATTGTGATATCCCAACATAACCCTGTCCACCATGGAGCAATCTTCAACTTCACCTGCAACTAGCAACGCTATAAGAGGGGCTGAGCAAAGCGGTGACATAGCCAATCAATGGTTTGCTAGGAATGGTGTCAAAGGTTAGAGGTTCATGGCAATTTGGGAGGCTTGAAGAGCAAATGATAGGTAACGCAGCATAGCGATAGAACGAAGCAACTAGCATAGCAATGATAGTAGTGAGATCCAGGGTAGCGGTCATCTTGCCTGAAATCCCGCAAGGAAGAAGAACGAGTCCATGAAGAAGATGAAGCCACGAAGACGAACCAAGCGGAGACGAACGAATCCTCACAATCGCAACGAAACAGGATCTATCGAGAAGAAGCACACAACATGGTAAACACACCACACATAGACAAGACATGATGCACAACAAGCATGATGCATGAAAAAGCTACATGAAGCTACTCATGGCAAGAGATGATGCAAACAAGAACAACACATCAAGGCAAGTTTAAATGAGGCCGGGAACAACATATAACAATTCCGGTAAGTCCTCATATGCAAATTTAGAAATTGGTCCAGAACTGAATAAACCTTATGTTCAAGTTGTTAAACAGCAAGTTAAGATGCACCAAGAGAATCTACACGAAATTCTAGTCAAGTTACATATAAAGTTCATTAGATTCGGAGCTACGGCCTAGAAGATATGAGCAAAACAAGTTAAGCATGGCATTGATGCAAAATGCATACAAACATCAAGCAAACACCTCATAACAAGGATGCAACATGATAATATGAAACAACATGCAAAATCAAGCAAGTTTCATATAGAGCACACTCAAAACGGAGCAACGGTTCAACACATGCACTCTATACAAAGCATAACAATCTGTCCATAACAGCAACTAGGCATCTTGCAAGCATCAAATAAATATGCTACAGCACCACAAAATAATAACAAAAGGCATGAGCATGAAGTACAGGTAAAGCATAACAAAACATGAACACTAAGCTATCTCCAGAAATCACTAGATCATGCTCAAAAACACATGGTAAGATTGCAAATAATAACAGTTTCAGACTTATCAGGAAATAACATCAGGTAGCAATGTTTAGAGCTATCAAACAACATATTACAGGATCTTAACATGGCAAACAAAGGCATGGCATGAATCTACTAAAAGCATATATCAAAATTCCCTTACTGACCATGAGCCAAAAAGGCACAGAAAACATGATGGCACCCATGTAAACATGGCAAGTTATATTACAGATTCAAACATGGCAGGAACAACAATAAGTAGGCATGTTCGTGAGCTTGAACCACTCACCACAGAGCAATAAATGGCATGGAAAGGCAACCAACAGTAATAAGACATGTTTATGAAGCTATACATGGCAAGAGCAAGTTCATAGGGTGCATGGATCACTAGGAAAACACATGGAAACAAGTGAACTTAATGTAAACAGGCTGACAGCAACATTATCAAGCAACTTTGGAGCAAGATATGAACATGTTCCAGCAGGCTATAATTGCAACCAAGGGAATGAATGGATAGAGCAAGACATGTAGATCAAAACATATTTAGAGGACATCTCCAGATTATGCATAGAATGATTAGTAGAAGCATGTTAACATAGCAACAAAATATAACAGAATCTGTCAGGAAAACAGCAATAGCAACTACCCTACTTAGCAAGCTTGATACACTCAGCACACATCTCACAAAAATACATGGTTAACACCCCTGAAACGATGACATAGCATAGATCAAAACACATGTAGACATCAACCTCATAGGATGCACACATCAATCATGGCAAAAATGACAAATGAGCAAGTTATAATAGTTTCAGCAGATTAACATCAACATGCACTCTTCAAACAGCAGTTCGGGCATCAAGATGAGCTCAAATAAAAATGATACAATGGAATGAAATGATGTACTCGTTGAGGCGAACAATTTGACATATTATACGCACGAAACGAAGCTACAGATGCAGAGATACAAAGCGATGAACATGGCATGATAATGTCAAAACTTCGGGACTTGGTGGATTTATCACCTCGCGAAAACGTGGACGGGGAGGACCCGGGATGGAGGGATCCAGGGGCTCGGGGCACGTTTGGTTCGGGACCGGGTGGATCTCATTCCACCCGGCCGGATCTTGGACGGGGCGGCTGCCGGTGGCGGCGAGGTCGCAGGAGGCGTGGGAGACGGCGGCGGAGGCGTCGGCGGGAGGCGTGGCCCGAGGCGCAGCCGGGCGGCAGAGGAGGCGGGGCGACCGCGGTCGCGGGTGGCGGCGCCGGCGAGGCGAGCGCCGGCCGGGCGGAGCTTCGGCGACGGCGGCGAGGTGGCGGGGCCGCGCCGGCGGCGCCCGAGGCGGCGGGGAGCGGGGAACGGCTGCGGCGCGCGGGGCGCCAGGCGCGGGTGGCACCGGCCGCGAGCGGCGTGCGCGCGGGCGGATTCGGGCCCGCGGCGGCTCAGGCGGCGCAGCGGCGCACCGGCGGCGGAGCGGAGCGCGCCGGCGGGCGGCGGTGAGCGTCGGCGGCGGGCGGCGGCGGGCGCGGGAACGGCGGCGGAGGACGGGCCCCGCGGGGGCCGGCGGCGGGCCTGGCGGGCCGCGGGCGGCGCGCGGGCGCGGGCGAGTCGGTCGGCGACACGTGGCGGCGGCGGAGCAGGTCGGACAATGTCCGGACAGGTTGGACGTGTCCGGCGGCGCGGGGAGGAGCGGGGCTTGGGTTGGACTGCGGGATTTTCGGAGGGGAGCACATATATATATGTAGAGGGAGCTAGGAGAGTCCAAATGAGGAGCGGTTTTCGGCCACACGATTGTGATCGAACGACCGAGAGCATGGAAGAGACTTAGATGGGTTTTGGGCCACTTTGGAAGGGGTGTTGGGCTGCAACAAAAGAGGGCTTTGCGGTTACCCGGTTAACCGTTAAGGTACCAAACGACCTCCAAATGGCACGAAACTTGACAGGCGGTCTACCGGTGCTATACCAAGGCCGCTTGGCAAACCTCGGGCCATTCCGAGAATGTTTAACACTCGCACACGAAAATAGGCAAAAGGGGAACGCCGGAGGACATAGGAGTGCCGGATTGCAAAACGGACAAAGGGGAAAATGCTCGGATGCATGAGATGAACACGTATGCAAAATGCAATGCACATGACGACATGATATGAAATGCATAAGATGACATGGCAAAGTGCAACACGCAAGCGATTGACATGGCAACGACGGCAAATAACTGGCGGACAACTGGCGCATCGAATCCGGGGCGTTACAACACTCCTCCACTAACAAGAGATCTCGTCCCGAGATCTTAGGACCGAGACGGAAGAGAAAAAAAAGGGATGAGGTGAAACAAGAACTCAAGAGAAAAAGCAAAGAATCAAGAGCACTCGAGAAGAAGAGAGGAACGACGAGAAAGGCGAGAATCGAAAGCTCACGGAATAAGATAGACTATGAGACCACTCGTTCTAACCGGAGTGGTTAGAATGAGAAAAGAAACGAATAAGACTGAAAGGATTTAGGTAGCACTCCGGCTGAAAAAAAAGGAAGGATTAGAACAAGAACTAGAGAGGATGGAATGGATACTTGACGAGAGGAACGACACAATGCCTCCGGAAGAATTGGAAAAGTTGAAAGAAAAGAACTTAGGAGGAAAGGTTGAACGGAGTTGTGGACTTATGGAAAACATCTCGAAATAACGAGGTGATAACCGACCACAAACGGAAATGATTGGATAGCTGAGAAGAATGAAGAAATGCAAAACTCCACTTCAAAAGAATACGGATAATTAATTGCACTTCGACACGCGAGAAGAAAAGGTACTAGAACTCCTTGAACAAGAATCTTGATGAACTCTTGAAAGAATGAATTAAATCATGAAGGACCACCATGAAGAACTCCGGTGACAAAAGGGTGAAGAGATAGAAATGAAGGATGAAAGAATAAGATGAGCCTTGCGATGATTAGATGGAGGTTCCGACGAGATGGCCGAGGAAATTGAACTTCGGAAAAGAAAAGATGAAACACTTGGAACTAGAATTTATTCATCAAGAACAAACTCCAAAGGAAAGGATTAATCACTTGAATGAAATAAGAATAAGATTTATTGTATGCTTATCCTTCATCAAATTAAATTGATGACAAGCAATGGATTTTGCATATTACTTATTCTTCTTGAAAAGGGTTGAGAAGTGACATATCTCAAAGTTGAGAAGGTCTTCATGAACCACCGGTAGGATTCGAAAGAACGAATTGATTAATAGGATAAACAAGGAAAAGAATCTTGAACGAACCACCGTAAGAATTCGGAAATGACTGACGAAAGAGAATGAATCACCGGGAAGAATTAGAAGAACGAATATGCTTGAGGGAATTAAGAGACAAGATAACGAAGGGATCGCGAACTGAATGAAAAATACTTGAACGAAGCACCGGGGTAATTGGAGAACGTTAACTGGAATGATGGCCTCCGGTGAAACGAAAAAGAAATCAACTCCTGAAATACTCCGGATGGATGAAAAGAATAACCGACAAATGGAATAATTCGAGAGGATAACATGAAGCTAGAATCACGAATCCTCGAGAGAACAGACAAGATTTAGAGGAAAAACTCTTCTCCAATCTTCAAATGATGACGAGAAACACCACCAAAATTATTGAGATACTCTGGGGAAATGAAAATCGAAGAGGGTTGAGCCAAAATGAAAATGATTTGAAATCGATCTTGGAGAAGGCATGTGACTGATGGAATTCATTCTTACGTCACACTTGAAAAGAATTGAGAATAGCTCCGGGAAATCAGAAGAGCCAGGTAAGATCCTGAGAAAAGACCTGTGGGTTAGGCCCCACTAAAGAGATAACACCGTTGGGAAGGGATTGTTGAACAGATAGATGATGCACCAGAACAATTGAATATTTGAATGAGGTGAGACCCTCAAATTAATTGGAATATAGACGAATCTCCTGAGATGTCTTGAGCACTCTGGAAGGATAAACTGGCGAGATGCAAACGAGCAGGGAAAACACTTGATCCAAGGAAAAGAATACGATCAACACCGAAAAACATGAATTGAGTCCACCGGAAAGAAAAGAGATGAAGAATGACGAACAAAACGAGAATTCACCGGTTGAATTAATTTACGAAAGACTGAAGAGGTTCCGCACGAATGAGATAGATGGTCGAGAGAGAGTCAGACTCCGGGAAGAAAAAAGGGTGGGAGGGCGGGAAAACAAAGACAAATTCGGACAGGGAAACAACATCGATCGAAAAGAGCTGAGGATTGAACTTGCAAAGATGAAGAGGCTCGAGTCAACTTGACGAGAAATGCACCGGATGAAAAGAGCTGAGGACCAACGATCGGAAAACCAACTGCGTGATCCTAAAGAAAATTTGAAGGGGAAGAGGGGTAGTTCAAAACACCTACGTCAAGATCCTCACCAGAGCGACGAAGGGGCTGAGGAGTAAAAAGAATTCCTACTCTCCGATATAACTAGACTCCAAAAAACAATTTTCTTCTAGACTCAACAACGGCCAAACTACACGATCAATCAAGGGGGCTCCTAAGGTCGGTCGAGGCTCTGATACCAACTTGTCACGCCCAATATGCGACCCTATCCAAAAGGAACTCGAAGGTCCCACCAAGGATAGACCCGCATATTGGAACGCTTTGCAAGGTGGATATCATTACATCAACATTACATAATAGTGGGGATACATACAAGAGGCATACAATGCCACACGAATACAACAATACAACATACAAGAACAACATCCGACTACGGATGAATCATAAACAGAAACTGAAACAATATCCACCCTGCTAGCCCAGGCTGCCGACCTGGAACCTATCCCCTGATCGAAGAAGAAGCAGAAGAAGAACTCAATGCAAACAAGCATTGCTCTCGCGTCAAGATCATCGCAACCTGTACCTGCAACTGTTGTTGTAGTAAACTGTGAGCCACGAGGACTCAGCAATCCCATTACCATGGGTATCAAGACTAGCAAAGCTTAATGGGAAAGGAAGGCGTAAAGTGGTGAGGTTGCAGCAGCGGCTAAGCAAGTATGGTGGCTAACCAACGCAAATGAGAGCGAGAAGAGAAACAAAGGAACGGTCGTGAAGCTAGCAATGATCAAGAGGTGATCCTGAACTCCTACTTACGTCAAACATAACCCAGAAACCGTGTTCACTTCACGGACTCCGCCGAGAAGAGACCATCACGGCTACACACACGGTTGATGCGTTTTAATTCGGATCAAGTGTCAAGTTATCTACAACCGGACGTTAACAAATTCCCATCTGCCACATAACCGCGGGCACGGCTCTCGAAAGTTTATACCCTGCAGGGGTGTCCCAACTTAGCCCATGACAAGCTCTCGCGATCAATGAAGGAATAGACCTTCTCCCAGGAAGACCTGATCAGTCTCGGAATCCCGGTTTACAAGACATTTCGACAATGGTAAAACAAGACCAGCAAAGCCGCCCGATGCGCCGACAATCCCGATAGGAGCTGCACATATCTCGTTCTCAGGGCAACACCGGATAAGTCAAGCTACGAGTAAAACCAGACTTCGAGTTTCCCCGAGGTGGCCCCGCAGGCTGCTCAGTTCGGACCAACACTTAGACAAGCACTGGCCCGGGGGGCTATAATAAAGATGACCCTTGGGTTAATTACTCCCAAGGGAAAGGTAGGTGGTGGTGAGGCAAATGGTAAAACCAAGGTTGGGCCTTGCTGGACAAGTTTTATTCAAAGCGAACTGTCAGGGGGGTCCCATAAATCACCCGACCGCGTTAGGAACGCAAAATCCGGGAACATAACACCGGTATGATGGAAACTAGGGCGGCAAGAGTGGAACAAAACACCAGGCATAAGGCCGAGCCTTCCACCCTTTACCAAATATATAGGTGCATTAATAATATAAGAGATATTGTGATATCCCAATATAACCCTGTCCACCATGGAGCAATCTTCAATTTCACCTGCAACTAGCAACGCTATAAGAGGGGCTGAGCAAAGCGGTGACATAGCCAATCAATGGTTTGCTAGGAATGGTGTCAAAGGTTAGAGGTTCATGGCAATTTGGGAGGCTTGAAGAGCAAATGATAGGTAACGCAGCATAGCGATAGAACGAAGCAACTAGCATAGCAATGATAGTAGTGAGATCCAGGGTAGCGGTCATCTTGCCTTAAATCACGCAAGGAAGAAGAACGAGTCCATGAAAAAGATGAAGCCACGAAGACGAACCAAGCGGAGACGAACGAATCCTCACAATCACAACGAAACAGGAACTATCGAGAAGAAGCACACAACATGGTAAACACACCACACATAGACAAGACATGATGCAAAACAAGCATGATGCATGAAAAAGCTACATGAAGCTACTCATGGCAAGAGATGATGCAAACAAGAACAACACATCAAGGCAAGTTTAAATGAGGCCGGGAACAACATATAACAATTCCGGTAAGTCCTCATATGCAAATTTCGAAATTGGTCCAGAACTGAATAAACCTTATGTTCAAGTTGTTAAACAGCAAGTTAATATGCACCACGAGAATCTACACGAAATTCTAGTCAAGTTACATATAAAGTTCATTAGATTCGGAGCTACGGCCTAGAAGATATGAGCAAAACAAGTTAAGCATGGCATTGATGCAAAATGCATACAAACATCAAGCAAACACCTCATAGCAAGGATGCAACATGATAATATGAAACAACATGCAAAATGAAGCAAGTTTCATATAGAGCACACTCAAAACGGAGCAACGGTTCAACACATGCACTCTATACAAAGCATAACAATCTGTCCATAACAGCAACTAGGCATCTTGCAAGCATCAAATAAATATGCTACAGCACCACAACATAATAACAAAAGGCATGGGCATGAAGTAAAGGTAAAGCATAACAAAACATGAACACTGAGCTATCTCCAGAAATCACTAGATCATGCTCAAAAACACATGGTATGATTGCAAATAATAACAGTTTCAGACTTATCAGGAAATAACATCAGGTTGCAATGTTTAGAGCTATCAAACAACATATTACAGGATCTTAAAATGGCAAACAAAAGCATGGCATGAATCTACTAAAAGCATATATCAAAAGTCCCTTACTGACCATGAGCCAAAAAGGCACAGAGAACATGATGGCACCCATGTAAACATGGCAAGTTATATTACAGATTCAAACATGGCAGGAACAACAATAAGTAGGCATGTTCGTGAGCTTGAACCACTCACCACAGAGCAATACATGGCATGGCAAGGCAACCAACAGTAATAAGACATGTTTATGAAGCTATACATGGCAAGAGCAAGTTCATAGGGTGCATGGATCACTAGGAAAACACATGGAAACAAGTGAACTTAATGTAAACAGGCTGACAGCAACATTATCAAGCAACTTTGGAGCAAGATATGAACATGTTCCAGCAGGCTATAATTGCAACCAAGGGCATGAATGGATAGAGCAAGACATGTAGATCAAAATATATTTATAGGACATCTCCAGATTATGCACAGAATGATTAGTAGAAGCATGTTAACATAGCAACAAAATATAACAGAATCTGTCAGGAAAACAGCAACAGCAACTACCCTACTTAGCAAGCTTGATACACTCAGCACACATCTCACAAAAATACATGGTTAACACCCCTGGAAAGATGACATAGCATAGATCAAAACACATGTAGACACCAACCTCATAGGATGCACACATCAATCATGGCAAAAATGACAAATGAGCAAGTTATAACAGTTTCAGCAGATTAACATCAACATGCACTCTTCAAACAGCAGTTCGGGCATCAAGATGAGCTCAAATAAAAATGATACAATCGAATGAAATGATGTACTCGTCGAGGCGAACAATTTGACATATTATACGCACGAAACGGAGCTACGGATGCAGAGATACAAAGCGATGAACATGGCATGATAATGTCAAAACTTCGGGACTTGGTGGATTTATCACCTCGCGAAAACGTGGACGGGGATGACAAGGGACGGAGGGATCCAGGGGCTCGGGGCACGTTTGGTTCGGGACCGGGTGGATCTCATCCCACCCGGCCGGATCTTGGATGGGGCGGCTGCCGGCGGCGGCGAGGTCGCCGGAGGCGTGGGAGACGGCGGCGGAGGCGTCGGCGGGAGGCGCGGCCCGAGGCGCAGCCGGGCGGCAGAGGAGGCGGGGCGACCGCGGTCGCGGGCGGCGGCGCCGGCGAGGCGAGCGCCGGCCGGGCGGAGCTTCGGCGACGGCGGCAAGGTGGCGGGGCCGCGCCGGCAGCGCCCGAGGCGGCGGGGAGCGGGGAACAGCGGCGGCGCGCGGGGCGCCAGGCGCGGGAGGCACCGGCGGCGAGCGGCGTGCGCGCGGGCGGCTTCGGGCCCGCGGCGGCTCGGGCGGCGCGGCGGCGCACCGGCGGCGGAGCGGAGCGCGCCGGCGGGCGGCAGCGAGCGTCGGCGGCGGGCGGCGGCAGGCGCGGGAACGGGGGCGGAGGACGGGCCCCGCGGGGGCCAGCGGCGGGCCTGGCGGGCCGCGGGCAGCGCACGGGCGCGGGCGAGTCGGGCGGCGACACGTGGCGGCGGCGGAGCAGGTCAAACAGTGTCCAGACGGGTTGGACGTGTCCGGCGGCGCGGGGAGGAGCGGGGCTAGGGTTGGACTGCGGGATTTTCGGAGGGGAGCACATATATATACGTAGAGGGAGCTAGGAGAGTCCAAATGAGGAGAGGTTTTTGGCCACGCGATCGTGATAGAACGACCGAGAGCATGGAAGAGACTTAGATGGGTTTTGGGCCACTTTGGAAGGGGTGTTGGGCTGCAACAAAAGAGGGCTTTGCGGTTACCCGGTTAACCGTTGGGGTACCAAATGACCTCCAAATGGCACAAAACTTGACAGGCGGTCTACCGGTGCTATACCAAGGCCGCTTGGCAAACCTCGGGCCATTCCAAGAACGTTTAACACCTGCACACGAAAAGAGGCAAAAGGGGAACGCCGGAGGACATAGGAGTGCCGGATTGCAAAACGGACAACGGGGAAAATGCTCGGATGCATGAGATGAACACGTATGCAAAATTCAATGCACATGACGACATGATATGAAATGCATAAGATGACATGGCAAAGTGAAACACGCAAGCGAATGACATGGCAACGACGGCGAATAACTGGCGGACAACTGGCGCATCGAATCCGGGGCGTTACACGGCGTCTGGACCCAGACGCCAGGGAACCTGGCGTCTGGCCCCTGGACTCCGCAAAACTTCCTTTTGCGCTTTCCAAAAACCTTGTGGGCTTTCCCCCTTGGCCCAAATAACGTGTTCTCGTACCCAAACATTTCGGGAAAACATCCGGAACCCCTTCCGGTGAATTCCAGAACCCTTCCGGAGACCAAACAACATTATCCCATATATTAAACGTCATCTCCAGACCATTTCGGAGTTCCTCATCATGTTTGTGATCTCATTCGGGACTCCGAACAACATTCGATTACCAACATACATAACTCATATAATACTATATCGTCAATGAACGTTAAGCATGCGGACCCTACGGGTTCGAGAACTATGTAGACATGACCGAGACATCTCTCTGGTCAATAACCAATAGCGGAACCTGGATGCCCATATTCGCTCCTACATATTCTACGAAGATCTTTATTGGTCAAACCGCATAACAACATACGTTGTTCCCTTTGTCATCGGTATGTTACTTGCCTGAGATTCGATCGTCGGTATCTCAGTACCTAGTTCAATCTCGTTACCGGCAAGTCTCTTTACTCGTTACGTAATGCATCATTCCGTAACTAACTCATTAGCTACATTGCTTGCAAGGCTTATAGTGATGTGCATTACCGAGAGGGCCCAGAGATACCTCTCCGACAATCGGAGTGACAAAACCTAATCTCGAAATATGCCAACTCAACATGTACCTTTGGAGACACCTGTAGAGCTCCTTTATAATCACCCAGTTACGTTGTGACATTTGGTAGCACAAAAAGTGTTCCTCCGATAAACGGGAGTTGCATAATCTCATAGTTGTAGGAACATGTATAAGTCATGAAGAAAGCAATAGCAACATACTAAATGATCAAGTGCTAAGCTAACGGAATGGGTCATATCAATCACATCATTCTACTAATGATGTGATCCCGTTAATCAAATGACAACTCATGTCTATGGTTAGGAAACATAACCATCTTTGATTAATGAGCTAGTCAAGTAGAGGCATACTAGTGACATTAAGTTTGTCTATGTATTCACACATGTATCATGTTTCCGGTTAATACAATTCTAGCATGAATAATAAAAATTTATCATGAAATAAGGAAATAAATAATAACTTTATTATTGCCTCTAGGGCATATTTCCTTCACATCTGCACCACCGCGACCAAGCCAACGGGAGAAACGTCGTTCTTCCTCGTGTACGGAGCAGAAGTGGTTCTCCCACATGAGGTCAAGCATTGCTCCACGCGGGTCCTAGCGTTCGACGAGGCGCGTCAGGATGCCATGCAGGGGATGGATCTCGTGTTGGGGGAGGAATGCCTCCATCAAGCCTCGCTCTGGGTGGCAAGATACCAGCAGGCGCTGCGGCGGTATCATTGTCGCAGCATTTGCTCCAGGACGTTAGAGGTGGGCGACCTCGCCTTGAGGCGGGTGCTCTCCAGGGAGGGGCTGCACAAGATCTCTCCCATGTGGGAGGGCCCGTTTAGGATTGCCCGTGTCTCCAAGCCCGGCGCTGCGTGCCTGGAGACACAGGATGGGGTCCCCATCCAAAACACCTGGAACATCCAGCACCTCTGGAAGTTCTACCCCTGAAGAAAGGCTCCGGCCTGTGAAGCAAGGCTCCATCCTGTGAAGGTCTCCGCTCGTGACACTCTCACGTAATAATGAGTGGGGTTGTACATGCCCCGGAGTCTCCTGAGAGTCACCCTGGGGCCTCATGGGGGCTCCCTCCCACGTCTTAGTGGCAGGACTTAGCTTTGCAATGGTGAGAAGACTAGATTAGGTGCTGGACGCGGCTGTTCATTTGCTTTATGAAGTTGCTTGCAGTTTTTAGTGATCTTTCAATGGATTTGGTGCTCTCGTGTTTTTGTTCGCCCAGTTAATTTCTTCCTCGCTCGGTTGTTTTTGGCCTGAGGACAGGAGAGAGGTGGCAGTTGCCCGACACTCTCCCTCGCGCGCCTCGTGCGTGGGGGCTAGGCAGGTGTGTGTGCCTTGGGCTTACCCTCATACGCGCACACCACGCCAAACCCCGCTGCCCTGGTGTTTTGGCGTCATCCTCACGAGGAGCCCTTGATCAAGCTCACAGGCATCAGCACCCCTCATATCCGTGTCCCCCGGGCAGCGCGACGCGATGCATTAAGTCAGAGCTAATCTATGACAGGGGGCTCATATAAGGAGTGAGGTACTTTTTAGTTCTTCTTTTCCTTTAAAAGCAAACCTGCAGTGGTTCCACGGTGGCTATTGAGACCCTGAGGCGTCTCTCGAGGTCTGCAACCTTCAGCTCCCTAGGAAGGAGGCCCCGTTGAGTGCCTGAAGCCAGGTCTCCATGAGGCGGAAAACTACTGCGCACATGTCAAGCTAAGTTTTCCTATCTTACTCGGAGCGCAAACATTACAGCACAACACCAAGATAGCAAAGCATAGCATAAATGGCATAACTGCCATGATCCATTACACGCCCCGACGGGGTACATCGTCTTTTTTCGAATTACAGGAGAAAGGAAAGACTAAACGAAGAAGACCCAAGGGCATACGAACCCAGCACTAGCGCTGCATCCTCAAGCGGCGCCTCAAGGCGACCCGGCTCTCCACCAATTCCCCCATAGGCGACCTGGTGCTGCGGCTAGTCTTGAGCCCAAGTTCGGCGGCCCCCAGACTCATGCGGGCTCCTCTCTAGCTTCACTGGAGCGTTGCGGCGGGACCAACCACTGACATCCTCGACCTGAGCACGACGACGTGGGGGCCGGTCGTAGCCACCACTGCTCGAGCTCTCATCCGAGGATGAGTTGCTGTCGCGGGAAGAGGAGCGCGTGCCACCAAGGCCATGCTCACCTTCGCTACCTTCATCGTCGCTGCCATCCTCCGGGCAGCACCCCACGCGGAGGCCGTCCTCCCTGAACACCCTCACATAGAGGGTCGCCAAACCGTCGTACTTGAAGTGGAGGGTGCACCTTCCGCCAAGGCCTTGTGCATGGGAGAACGTCTACCAGCCGCGGGTCAGGACCATGCTGCCGGAGGCAGCGACCTTGGCCCCAGCCCACGAGGATCTACTGCAGCAGTCGTTGGCCTGCAGCCAGAGGCCATCAAACCCCAAAGACGGAAGCTCGTCGGAGAGGAAACGAGAAAGCTAGAGCGAGGTGTCGGCCGATCTCTCCGACCACACCATGAATTTAGGGAGCACGTCCAGCAAGGAGAAGCGCGGCCGAGGCGGGCGCACGATCACGGCGTGCCTCCCCTCGTCATGGGGGCTGCTCCGAAGCTGGTGGCCCCAACCGCAAGAAGAGGTGCCATTGTGGGCACTAAGAGAAGCGCTGGCTCTAGGGGGTGCACGTCCGCGCCCCCTAGGGGTCGCCGTAGGAGCCGCGGGATGCTTGCGGGGACGGCCACGGCCTCTCTTGGGAGGCAGAGAGGCTGGTCCCTCCTTGGAAGCTTTCCCCTTCTCGGTCGCTAAAAACCTCCTCAGCGACGCCATGGAAGTAAGTTGAAGAAGGAGAAGTAGCAGGCGGCAGGAAGACGAAGGAGACATGAGCGGGGGGGGGGGGGGGGTTCTGCCTGTCCCTCACATTTATAGCCGAGGGAGGCCAATCGCCAGCCTCCACGACCTCGCGCCATGATGATCTTCTGCATGTCGCATCATTCCGTCAAGTCGAACAGTTGCCGAGGCAGCGTGTGGAAGTGGAGTGTGACGCCCGGATAACTAAGCTACAGTGAACCTCTGCTAATGATGCCACGTCACCTTCGTTACTGTTACTAATCCCGCTTTAGTTCAAAACTGATTCAAAATCCAAATTCAAGAATAAGTCAAACAATTAAAGTTTTCAAAAGTCAAAACTAAAATGTTCTTATTGTGAAAAATAATTCATAAGATATATTGGTGGAGAAACCAAGTCTTTATAAAATGTGTAAATGCACTAAACTAATTAAATCAGTAGCTAAAACCATTAATTAAATGCCTTTTATATTTTGTAAAATACTAAACTATGTTATTCTGGGATGAAACTTTTGTGGTTGTGACATAATTAGTAACATAAATTTAGGTTCCATTTTGGTATTTTATTAAACAGAAATAACTAGGAACTAAAAGAAAGCAGAAAAGAATGATTAAAAAGATAAACAAAACAAAAGCAAACAAAAAATAGAAGAAAGGCCCCATGGGCCTTGGCCCAGCAGGCCACCAGGCCACCTGGCCGCACCACCTGGCCCAACCGGCCACCCACTCCCCCACTCACTCGCTTATCCACCCACACCCCCAAAACCCTAGCCCACAACCGCACACCCCCACTCCTCCCCCACGTCTCTCTTCCCCTCCCCGATCCAGATCGGGATCGGGGGAAGGAACCCCCACGGCGCCCGACCCCGCGGTCACCGCCGCGCCAGCTTCCGTCGTCGCCGCCTCGTCTCGCCACCACCTCGTGGACGCGACCTTCCCGCCGAACCGCCTCGTCACCTCCCCGACCCCGGAGGCTGCCGCTCGCCGCCCGAACACTAACGCTGCCCGATGCCGCCTCGCCCTCGCCGCACGACGACGTCGCCGGAGCAACCTCGCCGGTCTGCCTCCTCCACGCCGTGTCGTCTCCATCCACCTCCTCAACCCCCACTGCCTAGACCCCACGGCCCATGGTGAGGCCCCGATATCCTCCTCTCCTTCTCTGTCGCACGCCGTGCCCCGCGCCATCAAACTGCGCTCATCGTCCGCTCGAGCTGCCTCCCCCCCACGCACACGGTGGCCTGCACCGCACGCAGCTCGCGCGCGCACCCCTGACGCGGCCGCGCCCGCCCTGCTGCCGCCTCTGCTCACTCCCACCGCCATGAGCTCGCCCCGACCGCGCGTCCCACTGACGCTGCTCCCCGGCCGCCCCCTCGCGCGACCCTCCCCGTCCTCCGCTGCTGTCCGCCACTCAGTCGTCTCACCAGTGCAGTTCCCGGCCGGCCTCGCCGTGGCCAACGCCCCTGGCTCCGGCCCCTGTTGGCTCCGCCCGCACCTGGGCATGTGCCAGTTCGAGTCGCGCCCGCTAACGCCCGGAGCCCGCTTTGGCCCCTAGGGCCAATGACGGGGGGCCCACCCCAGAACGTTTTACAAAAAGAAAAGGAGATAAAATAACAATAGTAATAGATTTAATTAATTAATTTATTAATTACTTAAATTAATTAAGTTAATTAATCATATTTAAATAATCTAATTAATCTGATAGCTTAAATAAACTGTAATTAGTTTAACCTAATCCCTAATTAGCCTAACAGTGAATGACAGGTGGGTCCCACTGGACCCACACGTCAGTTTGACTAGTCAACACCTCTGTTGACTGCTGACGTCATGCTGATGTCATGATGATGTCAGCAAACACTGTTCTGGATAATGCTGTATTAAAATAACTAAATTAATCCTAAAATGATTTAAATATTTTAAAATTAATATAAAATAAACCGTAGCTCAGATGAAAATACTTTCTACATGAAAGTTGCTCAGAACGGCGAGACGAATCCGGATACGCAACCCGTTTGTCCACCCCACATCCCTAGCATAGCAAACACGCAACTTTCCCCCTTCGGTTCATCTGTCTGAAAACGTGAAACACCGGGGATGCTTTCCCGGATGTTTCCCCCCTTCACCGGTATTACCTCCTATTGCGTTAGGTCACCTCTAGCACCGCGTATTACCATGCTACGCTTTGTGATACTTTGATTGCTCGGTTAATTATTGTGTTCCCTCTCCGTTACTTCTTTCCGGTAGACCCCGAGATTGTCGGCGACCCCCAGTTCGACTACGGTGTTGGTGACTCGTCCTTCTTGCCAGAGCAACCTGGCAAGCCCCCCCCCCCCCCCCTTGATCACCAGATATGGCCTATTCTTCTCTAGACTGCTTGCATTAGAGTAGTGTAGCATGTTACTGTTCGGTTACTCCTATTCTGTTGCATAGCCTGTCATTGTTGCTACAGTCATTGATACCTTACCCGCAATCCTAAATGCTTAGTATAGGATGCTAGTTTATCATCATTGGCCCTACATTCTTGTCAGTCTGCCTTGCTATATTATTGGGCCGTGATCACTCGGGATGTGATCGCGGGTATATACTATACATACATACATACATACTGTACAGATGGTGACTAAAGTCGGGTCAGCTCGATGAGTACCCGCAAGTGATTCTGACGAGGGGGCTGAAAGGACAGGTGGCTCCATCCCGGTAGAGGTGGGCCTGGGTTCCCGACGGCCCCCGACTGTTACTTTGTGGCGGAGCGACAGGGCAGGTTGAGACCACCTAGGAGACAGGTGGGCCTGGCCCTGTTCGGTGTTCGCGGATTCTTAACACGCTTAACGAGATCTGGGTATTTGATCTGAGTCTGGCCATTTGGTCTATACGCACTAACCATCTACGCCGGAGTAGTTATGGGTATCCCGGCGTCGTGGTATCAGCCGAAGCCTTCTAGACGTCAGCGACTGAGCGGCGCGCGCCGGATTGGAACGTAAGCCTGCTCTTGTATTAAGGGGGCTAGTTCTGCTTTCGGCCGCCCTCACAACGTGCAGGTGTGCAATGGGTAATGGGCCCAGACCCCTGCGCCATAGGAGTTAGACCGGCGTGCTGACCTCTCTGTTAGGCCTAGGTGGGGCTGCGACGTGTTGATCTTCCGAGGCCGGGCATGACCCAGGAAAGTGTGTCCGGCCAAATGGGATCGAGCGTGTTGGGTTATGTGGTGCACCCCTGCAGGGAAGTTAATCTATTCGAATAGCCGTGTCCCTCGGTAAAAGGACGACCCGGAGTTGTACCTTGACCTTATGACAACTAGAACCGGATACTTAATAAAACACACCCTTCCAAGTTCCACAGATAACCCGGTGATCGCTTTTCCACAGGGAGACGAGGGGAGGATTGCCGGGTAGGATTATGCTATGCGATGCTACTGGAGATGCTACTTGGAGATGCTACTTGGAGGACTTCAATCTACTCTCTTCTACATGCTGCAAGACGGAGGCTGCCAGAAGCGTAGTATTCGACAGGATTAGCTATCCCCTCTTATTCTGGCATTCTGCAGTTCAGTCCACCGATATTGCCTCCTTACACATATACCCATGCATAAGTAGTGTAGCTCCTTGCTTGCGAGTACTTTGGATGAGTACTCACGGTTGCTTTCTCCCCCCTTTTCCCCCTTTCCTTTCTTTCTGGTTGTCGCAACCAGATGCTGGAGCCCAGGAGCCAGACGCCACCGTCGACGACGACTACTACACTGGAGGTGCCTACTACTACGTGCAGGCTGCTGACGACGACCAGGAGTAGTTTAGGAGGATCCCAGGCAGGAGGCCTGCGCCTCTTTCGATCTGTATCCCAGTTTGTGCTAGCCATCTTATGGCAACTTGTTTAACTTATGTCTGTACTCAGATATTGTTGCTTCCGCTGACTCGTCTATGATCGAGCACTTGTATTCGAGCCCTCAAGGCCCCTGGCTTGTATTATGATGCTTGTATGACTTATTTATGTTTTAGAGTTGTGTTGTGATATCTTCCCGTGAGTCCCTGGTCTTGATCGTACATGTTTGTGTGCATGATTAGTGTACGATTGAATCGGGGGCGTCACAAGTTGGTATCAGAGCCGACTGCCTATAGGAATCCCCCTTCCACACTCCTTGGCCGAAGTCGAGTCTAGACATTGCAAAACTTTTACTAACATGGCTGTGCAGCCCATGGGCCCACGTCGCCATTGGGTGGTATTAGGATCTTTTACTCCTCGACCTTTACTCTAGGACTCTGATCTCTCTTCTATTCGGGTTAAATGAATTTTGCTAATCTAACATTAGGATCTCGTTATCACTTTCACCCGGAGAGCCCCTTATTACTAAGGATCGTCTGCTGCACATGAAGACCCTGAAGATACTCACCGCGGTTAACCCGAGAACTTGTCTTCATCGCGTTTGCAATTCCCCTTCCACCGTCAACCCTTATGGATAACTAGTTGCAGTTGTTATTCTTACATTCATCCCCAGTTAATCTTGTTATTACAAGATACCCCGAGAATATTTTGTGCCTACTGCCTTGCAGTTCTTTGCCACCTGAATACCCCTTAGAATAACTTCTCGCACCTTCCGAGTATCCGCTCATCCCAGTTGTTCAGGTGTTTCACAAAAGTCTTTGAAATAGTATTCAATCCTCCGAAAATCCTTAGCAGCTTTATTGCTCTGCAAATACTTGTCTACTAGCATTATGGATGCTTCCCATATATCTGGCAATATTCACTAGTATCTTTTGACACCGTCATTTTGATCCTATTGATTCAACACGTGTGCGAATGCACACAATCATCTATCAACCCTTCTAAATTATCTTTTGGGCTCAGACATCATTTTTGAACATGAGTTGGTTCTCGACCAAACTATTTGTCGCCAATTGTGCCTCTAGTCTATCCAACTTATCCATCCTTGATCAGAGCGACTGCTTCTGATCCTTGTTTTGGAAATCGTAATTCCTTTGTTATCTAAGCATTGAATTATTCCGATGTTCTATAATATGATGCTCGTGCATTCTATCATCCTCTGATGGAGTACCGATACTCACATCAGCTCCGTTGTGGATCACCTGATCGATTGTTGGATTGTTATCCGACAGTGTCCTTCATATTCAATCACCTTGTGAGTTCTTCCCCTGATACATTGTGCCTTTGGTAAATTGTATCATCTGCTTGGCCAACCATGCCCTGCTTTCGAGCTGGTGGTATTTACTAGTGAAGCTTGTGGTATATGTTTCCACGATACCCTGACGGGTTGAACCTATGCCTTCCTTTATATGTGTGAACTCGGAAGTTTTCACGAGTCATACTCATTTGGTATTTCACCAGGTAAAACTTTCAACACTAATGCCTTTATCAAAGCGAGAAGTGAATGGAAGGTTATACATTGAAGAAGTGGGAGTCGACCTTGAACTTTGTCTTCATGCCCATGGACACGATGTAGATCCTATCATGGAAGCTTCTTGTAATAATAACTATTTCCTTGTTATAATATCATTTGGAATCTATGAATTGATCCTTTGCAATCATGGATCCGACCATATTTTCTACTTGATTCCATTTCTCGGACAAGTTAAACCACTTGTCCTCTACAGATCAATGCACCCATCCAACCTCTATTTTGATCTACCTTCGAGTACTAACCCCCTAGTATCTCGAGGATATCAACCGATTGCACTACATCTTATGCATTTCTGATGAAGTATTGCATTTCCCCGTCATAGTCACTCCACGGGTTCTGGGTTGTCGTCAACCGAGAACACCGATTAGTGTATCGAATCGCCCCTGTGATTCAGTACTCCTAGTACATTGTGGATGAGAAGTTTAATACTCCATCACGTCATTCCTAACCTGATCGGCTATATCATTTTGTGCTAAATTTTAACTATGCTACCTAGTCCTTTCTTCCCGGAGCACAATTTTCGATGATGAGCTAAGCTTACGTCAATTTTCCTCGTCATATCATTTCACCTTGAACAACAAGCTTGATTTCAAGTTTGTGTCGTACCCATGGTTCCAATAACCTTTTGCTTCATAATTCCTTTAACTTGATGTCATCACCGATGGATTACATCTTCGTGGAGCCTCTCGACAAAATTTGTCGTGATCATCATCAACATCTTGACTCCTTCCTGGATATCAATTGAATTCATGATGAGAAATACCATCCTTGCCCTTGATGATTTGTGTTGTCATCGACCACTTTAATGCCTCCCCTCCAACACAAACTTGTTTGTGTTTTGTGTTGTACCTTGAGATCCTTGCTACCCAACTTATTTTATGTTCTACCTTGGAGTATTGCTATCTTCGATGTCAAGAATGTCATGGGAAATTCACCACCCTTAAGAATTCTTGATACAAGTGATACTTATTAACATCACCATTCTTTTCTTAGTCCTCGTGTTGTTTCTAACCGGAATACCGACAAATGGTCTGTGATGTGTAAATTCTAAACTTCTAGCAACCCTATTGCTTTGAAGTTATTGGTCTATAGTTTCATTCTACGTCTATGGCTTATTGAATCATCATTCGAACATTTATTGTGCAACCCATCCCATATTTTGGGTGCACCTGTGAACCAAGGTTTAATTGTGGATGTTTTCTCGAACATACATCATTATATCATTTGATGTGACAATTGATATCTCCTTGTTCACATAATTGTGGAAATCCATCTTTTGAAAATCTCGGTGAATTGTCGCTGAGTTCATCAGCTACCTCCTCTTCCTCTCCTTGATTTACTGAGGAACTCTTGTTTCGGAACTCGCTTCCATTGTACATTTCCCGAGAATCTTGCCATGACATCTCGTCGATTTGTTTTGCACCTTTTCTTCTCGGGCATCCTGAGTCTGAGGTATCCTAACACCAATCAGATCTAAACCTCGGTCGGATATGATGGTTGGAGCATATTTTCAAGAGTTATAACATTGGTCCTTGTATGACCCGGTAAGGTGATGGCATTCCTAGCACACTTGACCGGAGGACCTATTGTTATAGTATCCTCTTTAGTAATGTTACCCATTCTTTCATGAGGAAATTGTAAAACTTATTCCACTAGTTGTTCCTGATGGATCCTTTGTGTATCCAAAGTCTGATCTTCACCTGATGACCATGTCAACGCTATCTCGAAGCATGTCTATGGTACCCCAATTTTCAACAAGGACATTTGAAGCCCAATGCTAAATGTTTCCTGCCCAATTACCAAACACCGCTGTATGGGTAATGTCATGAGATTTCTCTCCCCTTACCTAAAGGGTTTTCTGCTTTCTATCCTGTCATGGATATCATGCTCCACTTGTCCTTGGAAAGGATATACCCCAGAAATATGTGTTTAAACACATTTTCCTTTCCATTGTTTTGTTTAAACCTTTATTGCAATCTGACTTAACTTAGTAGTGATAATTCCCTGTTTAGGTAAGCACCTTGTTGTACCACGCGGTCAGTAAGACCCTGTTACTATTGATGATGACATTCCGGTAACCTCCGATGGACGAGAACTTTGCCTATTGGTCCACCTCGTTCGACGAGCAGGAAGATGGTTCTCTTCGTCCCTCGCCCCTGGTACCGACGTTGTTACCGACATAACTGACAGGCTATCCACCGACACGTCTTGCCTACATGGTCATCCAAGACGTCACCGCCCTTCCTACCGTTAACCCACATGGTGGGCCCATAACCCACAGTTCCACAGGATCGAAACCTGATTCTCCTGTACACCCCCTGTTCCCAAAGTTATTCCCCCCACGTGGACTCGTATGTAATTCATGAGCCACCTCCCGATGAGATCATCAATTCTGGCATCGGACACAATAATTATTCCGTTGCTTTGAAACCCCTTTCACCTTCTGACTAGGCATTGAACGATTGCCTGGATGCTTGAAACTTCTTATTGTACCTTCGAACTTTACTCTCGATGTGTTTTATTTGTTCAAACTCGAGAGGTACTCATATGCTCCTTCATGGATTAATCCCAGATTATTACCCTTATAGCATTCTGTCGTTGTCGATCTGCCCCATTACCTATTCGTAAGTACGATGGAACCCCCGAAGAAAGGATGCCGACTTCATCTTGATGACTTGAAGCAGAAAAATGAAGACATCAATATAATGGATCGACCACTTCGAGAAGAGCAACCAAGACCGAGTAGATCTGTTAGAATTTCGTAACTAGACCTTCCCCCCCCCCCTTCTCTACTTCTTAAATCTCGGGACGAGATTTCTTGTAGTGGAGGAGAATTGTGACGCCCGGATAACTAAGCTACAGTGAACCTCTGCTAATGATGCCACGTCACCTTCGTTACTGTTACTAATCCCGCTTTAGTTCAAAACTGATTCAAAATCCAAATTCAAGAATAAGTCAAACAATTAAAGTTTTCAAAAGTCAAAACTAAAATGTTCTTATTGTGAAAAATAATTCATAAGATATATTGGTGGAGAAACCAAGTCTTTATAAAATGTTTAAATGCACTAAACTAATTAAATCAGTAGCTAAAACCATTAATTAAATGCCTTTTATATTTTGTAAAATACTAAACTATGTTATTCTGGGATGAAACTTTTGTGGTTGTGACATAATTAGTAACATAAATTTAGGTGCCATTTTGGTATTTTATTAAAACTAAAATAACTAGGAACTAAAAGAAAGCAGAAAAGAATGATTAAAAAGATAAACAAAACAAAAGCAAACAAAAAAATAGAAGAAAGGCCCCATGGGCCTTGGCCCAGCAGGCCACCAGGCCACCTGGCCGCACCACCTGGCCCAACCGGCCACCCACTCCCCCACTCACTCGCTTATCCACCCACACCCCCAAAACCCTAGCCCACAACCGCACACCCCCACTCCTCCCCCACGTCTCTCTTCCCCTCCCCGATCCAGATCGGGATCAGGGGAAGGAACCCCCACGGCGCCCGACCCCGCGGTCGCCGCCGCGCCAGCTTCCGTCATCGCCGCCTCCTCTCGCCACCACCTCGCGGACGCGACCTTCCCGCCGGACCGCCGCGTCACCTCCCCGACCCCGGAGGCTGCCGCCCGCCGCCCGAACACTAATGCTGCCCGATGCCGCCTCGCCCTCACCGCACGACGACGTCGCCGGAGCAACCTCGCCGGTCTGCCTCCTCCACGCCGTGTCGTCTCCATCCTCCTCCTCAACCCCCACTGCCTAGACCCCACGGCCCATGGTGAGGCCCCGATCTCCTCCTCTCCTTCTCTGTCGCACGCCGTGCCCCGCGCCATCGAACTGCCCTCATCGTCCGCTCGAGCTGCCTCCCCCCCCCACGCACACGGTGGCCTGCACCGCACGCAGCTCGCGAGCGCATCCCTGACGCGGCCGCGCCCGCCCTGCTGCCGCCTCTGCTCACTCCCACCGCCATGAGCTCACCCCGACCGCGCGTCCCACTAACGCTGCTCCCCGGCCGCCCCCTCGCGCGACCCTCCCCGTCCTCCGCTGCTGTCCGCCACTCAGTCGTCTCACCGGTGCAATTCCCGGCCGGCCTCGCCGTGGCCAACGCCCCCGGCTCCGGCCCCGGTTGGCTCCGCCCGCACCTGGGCATGTGCCAGTTTGAGTCGCGCCCGCTAACGCCCAGAGCCCGCTTTGGCCCCTAGGGCCAATGACGGGGGGCCCACCCCAGAACGTTTTACAAAAAGAAAAGGAGATAAAATAACAATAGTAATAGATTTAATTAATTAATTTATTAATTACTTAAATTAATTAAGTTAATTAATCATATTTAAATAATCTAATTAACCTGATAGCTTAAATAAACTGTAATTAGTTTAACCTAATCCCTAATTAGCCTAACAGTGAATGACAGGTGGGTCCCACTGGACCCACACGTCAGTTTGACTAGTCAACACCTCTGTTGACTGCTGACGTCATGCTGATGTCATGATGATGTCAGCAAACACTGTTCTGGATAATGCTGTATTAAAATAACTAAATTAATCCTAAAATGATTTAAATATTTTAAAATTAATATAAAATAAACCGTAGCTCAGATGAAAATACTTTCTACATGAAAGTTGCTCAGAACGGCGAGACGAATCCGGATACGCAACCCGTTTGTCCACCCCACATCCCTAGCATAACAAACACGCAACTTTCCCCCTCCGGTTCATCTGTCTGAAAACGTGAAACACCGGGGATACTTTCCCGGATGTTTCCCCCCTTCACCGGTATTACCTCCTATTGCGTTAGGTCACCTCTAGCACCGCGTATTACCATGCTACGCTTTGTGATACTTTGATTGCTCGGTTAATTATTGTGTTCCCTCTCCATTACTTCTTTCCGGTAGACCCCGAGACTGTCGGCGACCCCCAGTTCGACTACGGTGTTGGTGACTCGTCCTTCTTGCCAGAGCAACCAGGCAAGCCCCCCCCCTTGATCACCAGATATCGCCTATTCTTCTCTATACTGCTTGCATTAGAGTAGTGTAGCATGTTACTGTTCGGTTACTCCTATTCTGTTGCATAGCCTGTCATTGTTGCTACAGTCATTGATACCTTACCCGCAATCCTAAATGCTTAGTATAGGATGCTAGTTTATCATCATTGGCCCTACATTCTTGTCAGTCTGCCTTGCTATACTATTGGGCCGTGATCACTCGGGAGGTGATCACGGGTATATACTATACACACATACATACTGTACAGATGGTGACTAAAGTCGGGTCAGCTCGATGAGTACCCGCAAGTGATTCTGACGAGGGGGCTGAAAGGACAGGTGGCTCCATCCCGGTAGAGGTGGTCCTGGGTTCCCGACGGCCCCCGACTGTTACTTTGTGGCGGAGCGACAGGGCAGGTTGAGACCACCTAGGAGACAGGTGGGCCTGGCCCTGTTCGGCGTTCGTGGATACTTAACACGCTTAACGAGATCTGGGTATTTGATCTGAGTCTGGCCATTTGGTCTATACGCACTAACCATCTACGCGGGAGTAGTTATGGGTATCCCGGCGTCGTGGTATCAGCCGAAGCCTTCTAGACGTCAGCGACTGAGCGGCGCGCGCCGGATTGGAACGTAAGCCTGCTCTTGTATTAAGGGGGCTAGTTCTGCTTTCGGCCGCCCTCGCAACGTGCAGGTGTGCAATGGGCGATGGGCCCAGACCCTGAGCCATAGGAGTTAGACCGGCGTGCTGACCTCTCTGTTAGGCCTAGGTGGGGCTGCGACGTGTTGATCTTCCGAGGCCGGGCATGACCCAGGAAAGTGTGTCCGGCCAAATGGGATCGAGCGTGTTGGGTTATGTGGTGCACCCCTGCAGGGAAGTTAATCTATTCGAATAGCCGTGTCCCTCGGTAAAAGGACGACCCGGAGTTGTACCTTGACCTTATGACAACTAGAACCAGATACTTAATAAAACACACACTTCCAAGTTCCACAGACAACCCGGTGATCGCTTTTCCACAGGGAGACGAGGGGAGGATCGCCGGGTAGGATTATGCTATGCGATGCTACTGGAGATGCTACTTGGAGATGCTACTTGGAGGACTTCAATCTACTCTCTTCTACATGCTGCAAGACGGAGGCTGCCAGAAGCGTAGTCTTCGACAGGATTAGCTATCCCCCTCTTATTCTAGCATTCTGCAGTTCAGTCCACCGATATTGCCTCCTTACACATATACCCATGCATAAGTAGTGTAGCTCCTTGCTTGCGAGTACTTTGGATGAGTACTCACGGTTGCTTTCTCCCCCCTTTTCCCCCTTTCCTTTCTTTCTGGTTGTCGCAACCAGATGCTGGAGCCCAGGAGCCAGACGCCACCGTCGACGACGACTACTACACTGGAGGTGCCTACTACTACATGTAGGCTGCTGACGACGACCAGGAGTAGTTTAGGAGGATCCCAGGCAGGAGGCCTATCCCAGTTTGTGCTAGCCATCTTATGGCAACTTGTTTAACTTATGTCTGTACACAGATATTGTTGCTTCCGCTGACTCGTCTATGATCGAGCACTTGTATTCGAGCCCTCGAGGCCCCTGGCTTGTATTATGATGCTTGTATGACTTATTTATGTTTTAGAGTTGTGTTGTGATATCTTCCCGTGAGTCCCTGATCTTGATCGTACACGTTTGCGTGCATGATTAGTGTACGATTGAATCAGGGGCATCACATGGAGATGCCCACGTCCCATCAATCGACACGCGTCATCACGGCCGTAGGCGGTTAGGGCCCGCGGTGCTCCGCACTTTCCCTTTGGCTTCGCTTGGAAGCCAAGTCCGAGCGTGCCTTGGACCCGGGGGCTACTGCCAGTGTTTTGGATATGGGGGTATCCAGACCTGCCTGCCTGCGGCCCACCATGTGGCTCCATCGACGGCCTGGTATGGCCCAGCTTCAACATCAACAGCTCAAGACCTTCATGAGGGGACAAGCCTTAGGAGGCAGACGACGCCAAGACCCCTGAGGGGATCGGCCTCTTCAGGCTGGCTCCCGAGGGGCAGAGAGTTCTATGCAAGGTGTATCTCATGAGGCTCGGCTGACGTGAGCCATGACGACCAAAGCTAGGCGAGCGCCAGTGGGCGCAGAGCGCCATTTTCCTCTTTGGTGCATGGGAAGCAAGCCGGAGGCGCGGAGTCCCAAGGAATCAGCCAGAGGTTTCCATTCTGATGCAACGATACCAAGACCGCGAGGATGGTAGGACATTGATCATCACCGAGGCCACCGCAACATCACGACCTGGGGCTTTTCGCAGGCGAAGACTACTTTTGTCAGGATAAGCTGTACTACTTGTCCCCTTTCAAATCCGGCCGTTGTGGGATCCCTTTCCGCCAACATTTGGGAAGAGGACCAAGGCCATTATAAATAGGACTTAGCCACCACCGTAGAGGGGGACGGATAGATCGGATCCATTCTCACCCGACCACCTCACTAGCTCTCTTGAGCTCAAGAACACCTCACCTCCTGAGGCCAGTTCATCCTCTGTACTTGTTCATCCTCATCCCCTCGAGGCAATCCACCAAAACGCTAGAGTAGGGTATTACACTGCAAGGTGGCCCAAACCAGGATAAACTGTTGTGTCTCTTTGTCTCTTCGAGCTTGTCACGCTAGGCTTAGGAGTATCACGAGTAGGCGGGCTGGGTAGGTTGAGATCAACGCACGCACCCCAGAGTTCGAACCTTTCAAGGGTTTGCGGAACCCGTAATCCAACATACTCCACTATACTACTCGGGCATAGTAGTAGGTACTGTAGTTTACTGTACTAGTAATGTGATCACTCAAGCAAATTGTCTGGCATTGATATGACCCTACGCTGCTGGGATATGTCCCGTAAGTCTAGCGACGTGCTGCTTCTACATTGTCATCGTCATGTGTCCAGTTCCCGCAACACATATTCGCTTTTCCATCCTTGTCCTCACATAATCGTCCAAACTTCCATCCCCACTAGGCGCCTCCCCCCTCTTCCGAAACCCAAACACTAACAATGGCGGAACTGAGCAGCGTTAGCCGAAAGAGTGGCTGGAATTTGCTCCCCACAGAGGTAATCAAGCTCATTGTTTCGCATGTGGACAATCTCAGTACCATGCCGCTCACTGCGTGCTCGTCGGGGCTGTGCCGTTTACTCAAAGCCCTCAGGCCAGAGTATTTTAAGCCAGCTCCCTACTTGTTGATGCCGCCTGATCTTCAGAAACAAAATGTCATGCAGCATAACGATCATAGGGTGGTGAGCATCAATCACCTCGACTGTGATCCTATCCCCGTCACCCTCAACTACATTAACGGTATGTGCTGGGTCGGCATGAACACGTTTGGATGGTGCTCCTCGACGGTCGCAGCAGCTGGATTCTCATGGAGGTCTACACCCGGCAATTGATCCCCCATCCTTCGATTAACACTACACTGCTTTGGCACCACGGACCAGAATACTCTGAATCTTATAGTATCCAACATGATACCAAGTATGATTTGCTCAAGGTTGTAATCTTCCAAGTGCCCACAAGATCTGCGAATTATAAACACTTCAGGCTAATTGTGTTCTTCAACCACGGTCTCGCCTATCTAACAGGTCACTACGGTAAGTGGATAAATCTGCACCTCCGTCGCAGGATCATACATCCTCCATGGTTCCCTGATGCTATTGAACACAAGGGCTTCATTTTCGTTGTGGACTCCTTCTATGGCTGGACGTATTGCTGGCCTACTCCAGTCAACGCTACAAGCAACTGTTATAGTAGTATGTTACTTTCCTATGATATCATGATGGCTTGCTTATATTACTGTCAACATTTACTAAAAAAATATTCATCCTCATAACATGTTGTTATTAAGGTTGACTACAGTACGGGCCCTTTTTCTTTTGACTCCAACTTGATATGATGATGTAGGCTGCCTGGTGTCCCTAACCATCGTAATCCCAGAACCTTTCAAAGAAAAGTGGCATGGCAATTGCAGGTGGTTCCTAGCTCGATCAGATGACAGTGAACAATTGATGATCGTTTGCACGTATCGGACATGTTGTTTCACGCAATACAATCAAAGTCACTGCAAGGTCTTTGAGCAGGGTCCCAGCTTCTCTGGGCCTTTAGGAATTTTTTAGTAGATGCCGGTAAGTAGCCTTGGCACACGCTCTTTGTTTCTCGGACTAAATTATCCGATTAACCAGGAGATAACCGATGCCAAGGATCATGATGGCAGTGCGGTTTCGTTCATCAAGCAAAACTGTGTGTACACAACATACCATGCGTCTCTCCATGCACCATACCCTGATATGTGCCGCCATGCTCTCCAGCCCAAAGTAGGAGAGAGGGTTGCAAGTATCAGATTTCGACCTGCTGGCTGGAGTTTCCCCTACCAGGCACCCATCTGGTTCAAGCCGTCAGCCAATCTCCACATCTTAATAAATATTAATGTCTAACTGAGCCAGTTAGTTAGATGTGTACACTTGGTGTAGTAGGATCTTTATTTAGTTGATGCATACATTTATTCTTTTTTGGTAGCCATTTTGTAATGTTGGCTGATGTTTGGTTTGGAAGAGAGAGTTGCGTCTTTACTCTTCTGGCCTGCTTACTGCTCTTGTTGCACCCCCAGCCCTGGTTTCTGCTGCTACTGTTTTAAATGTACAGTCAGTAATATATTTCGTCTGTTGGTTGAATAAATGTGTTGTTATAACGACAAACACAATGTTTCGGAAGTCATTGCACGGTCTGATCCTTTAGTTCCCCATACGTAGTGCATACTATTTTTGGTACAGAACACACTTTCCACTTATCGCTCACATGCAGCCCAGTGATGAAGGCCCAATAGAGGAGCCCATAATTAACTAGAAGAGAGGCTCTCACATGAATACGGTCCAGGTACATACTCATGGTCCCCTAAACATAAATAAATAAAGGTAAATGCTCATGCACCTGTTCTTTAAATTTACAATTTGAAAAGTTAAATTTTAATAGGAGGGTATTATTTCCTATGAGAGTGTCGTTACATTCAGTCGCTATTATTCTTAGGAAAAGATAGCGACCAGTCTTTTTTCTCCCACCATTTTCTTCCCACAACCAGCGGACCCGTGCAAACCATAGTCAACGTCGTAAATAGTTCTGGTCCATTATTATTATTCGATAAGTATGCCCAACCCAGCCCAACACACTGGTGACATCACATTATCTCAGGGCTTCTAAATGTGCCCGCCTGTTCCCGCCTTCTACAGCTGGTTGCGCTATCGTGCATGCATCGCCGCCTTCTCGTACCCTGGAATGCTAGCTAGGTCATCCCTTTACTCCCCCTGACATCCTATTCTTCTCCAGCGATGGCAGCCTACCCCACACCAGAACCAGTGAAACCTCATACTCCCCTCTGCCTACGGCCATACTGTTGCATGTTCCCCGGCTCTTATTCATTCACGCCCGAGGCCTTGCTGTCGTCCTTCGCCTTGGTGCGCTCGCAGCGGGCGCCGTCGTCTGGCCCTGTCAACATAGTAAATCGGGTGAGGACTGTAGTTGTGAGTATGACAGTACGGACCCACCAAGTCCACTCCCGAACAGAAGCAAGCGCCTCTTTACTACTCAGATGCACCCCTCGATTTTTTTCCTCTAATCCACCCTGCTGATATCTAGAACCCACATCATTGTCAATGTATAGTAAATTTACGATAGAATTGCATCATGCTTTTTTTGAGGATTTGTCCAGAGGAGCAGGCTTTAAACTAGGTTATGCGGGTCTCTGTGGCCCGTCTAACAACATGACCAGCCCAGCATTTTTTTCTTTGGGAAAATAGGTAGCCCACTATTTCTTTTTAAAGAATACCCAAGCTAGGCCTATTTGTTTTCTCCGACTTACTGAGGTGCAAATCTTTGAAGACGAGGAGGGATGCATTCCAGTCTGGCCATAGAGTATGGGCAGTAAATCTTAAAAGTAATATGAAAGTGGTTGCAAATTCCAAAAAATATAGCAAATGGGCAATTAGTTTTGTTTTTTGTTTTTTTCTTCACTGATATTTTGTATTTCATTGGATTTTCACATAACATAGTATTAATTTATTTTTAAATTAGTTTTAGTATGGCTACTATTTTTGGATTAAAAATATTTTGTTCCCCAGGAAAAATATGCGAATTTTTAATATTTCGCATATATTTTAGTTCAAATTTTAACCCTGGTACTGACCAGAAAATGGGAAGCAATTTTAAAAATGGAAAATGGCTGCAATAAATTCCATATGAATTAGAAAATGGGCTGTAAATTATAAAAATAATAGCAAATGGGTTGTACACACCACAAATTTTGAGGCTGACTTGTGTACGCAAGGCTTTGTCAACTTATAGTCAACACACGATTCTAGCAGCAGTGACTGTTGGATGTCGATCCAACGGCCGATGTGCTTATTCAATCTCTGATCTTCCTGCTCTAGCTGCCTAAACCAATGCCGGCGGGACTGCCTGCTATCTCCACTTGTGGTCGGCTGTGATGCCGCGCAGGCTTCACCGGCCCACACTACTCCCTCCACTAGCCTAGCCATCCCTCTACCCACCCGCACCTCCTGTTATTCTCCTATGACGGCAGCCTGATGCCGCAGCCAAACCAGTTAACCGTCATACTCCCCTCAGCGTGGGCATCCACTATTGTGTCTTCGCTGGCACCAGGTCGTTCCATTCCTAGGCCTCACCGTCGTCCACTACGTTGGTGCTCTAGGCATGGCGTGCTTAACCTGGTCAACATTGAACAAACGACAGCCATCAGAATAGGGATGTACATGGATAGGCTGATAGTAGGGATCCCATGGTCCATGGCCGCACATAAGCAACTACCTCCTTATTACGCGAAAAAATGATTTTCCCACTGACATCTGGGGCGCACCGGTTCGAAGGCTGACATGTGAGCCTACTGAGTTGACACGGATGCAGGTCTAGGTCAACTTAGTAAACAAAAAATTCTAGCTGCAGTGACCATTGGATTTTAATCGAACAGTCCTGCTGTTTCTTCAATCTCTGATCTTCTTGCACCAGCCGCCCAAACCAGCATCGGCGGGACCACCTGCTCCTACTCCAGTGGCCGTTGTGCTGCTGTGTAGGCCTCACTGCCCCACCCTACTCCCACCGCTGGCCAGGACTTCCCTCTACTCACCTGTAAAGCCCCGAGTTCGATGCGCCAGGTGTCTTCCAGTTATTCATCGTAGTTGCCATGTCATTTGCTTGCGTGTTGCTTTTTGCCATGTCATCATTTGCATTTCATCGGCATGCTTTTCAAAACTTGCATCCGTTCGGGATCCCCCGGTTCTCTCCGTTGTTCGTTCTGGGCCCAACCACACTCGCACGCGCCTGTTGCACCTCCCCGATATGGTTTTGTGAGCCGCCGAAAAACGTTCTCGGAATGGGCCGAGATTTGCCGAGTGGCCTTGGTATATCACCGGTAGACCACCCATCAAATTTCGTTCCATTTGGAGGTCGTTTGATGCCCCAACGGTTAACCGAGTTAACCGAAACCCCTTTTCTCTTGCAGCCCAGCACCCCTTCACACAACCCACCTAGCCCATCTAAACCCCCTCCATGCTCTCTGTCATTCAATCACGTCGTGTGGGCAAAAATCACTCCTCATTTGGACACTCCTAGCTCCATCTACCTATAAATATGTGCATCTCTCCCAAAATCCCGCAGTCCAAACCCTAGCCCCACTCATCTCATCCGCAGGACATGTCCGCGCCCGCCAGACGAAATCCCGCCGCCGCCCCTCCGCGAATCCTGAGCCACCACATGGCGCGTCTGCCGTCGCCGCGCCGCCGGCCCGCCAGGCCCGGGACGGGCCCCCGAGCCCGGCCGCGCCTCCACCGCCCGCTCGCCAGGCCGTCGCCGCCCGCGCGCCCCTCCGCTGCCGCGCCCACGACCGCCGCCGCATGCCTTCGCCACCAGCCTCCGCCCTGCCGCCCAGCGACCCTCGCTACAGCCCGTGGGACCGCGTCGTCCCGCCGCCTTCCGCCGCCTCGTCGCGAATCCGGTCGGGCCGGACCGAATCCGGCGACCCCAAGCCCGGCCGCCGACTCCCCCTTCTACTCCGGCCATCTCCCTCCTCTTCGGCAGCTTCTCCGGCGAGTTCATCCGGCCGCCTCGATCCACATGCGCCGAACATAGATCTGTTTCGGGAGGTGATTTTCTACTGTCCCTGAAATCTCATAATATGTGTGCATGTTTGACTCATCATAACTTCTTGCATATAGCTCCGTTTTGTGTGTGTAATATGTCAAATTGTTCATTGTGAGATGATATACATTTCATTACATTGTGGTATGCTTGTTTGAGTTCGTTTTGATGCCCTAATCATCATTGCAAGAGAGCTATATGATGTTTACTGCTGGAACCTGCTAACTGTCAACATCATTTGTGCATCTTGTGAGTGCCACAACTTTGTCTCTGTTGATGCTATGATGATGATCTTGATATACACATGTTCTGCACCTCATGCTCTACATGTTGGTGTGCTTTTCATTCATGTTAGGGTGCATCTTGATATCTTAAACCATGTTGCACAAGTGCATGTTGCTGTTAACTACTGAAAACTGTTGTATCTTGTTGATTTGTCATTTTTGTTGCATTTGTGTGTGCATCTTATGAGCATGATGTCTACATGTTTTAGGAGCATTTTTATGCCATATTTACAGGGGTGCAATCCATGTATTTTTATATGCCCCGTACTGTGTGCATCAAGCTTGTTAAGTGGGCTACTTGCTGTTAACTTTCTGTCAATGCTGAAACTGTTATATCATGTTGCCATGTTTGATTGATGCTACCAATTAATCCATGCATAATCTAGAGATGCTTATTTGAGATGTTTTGTTTTCTATGCTATGTTATATTATGCCATTCCTCTTGATGCCTTATATATGTCCTGTAGCATATGTTTTCATTGCCATGAACATGCTTATATAATGTTCCAGATTTCTGTTAACTTCATGATGCATTGTTGTGAGCTTGTTATTTAGTGATCCGTGCCTCTTCTGCGGATGCTCCAGTTACATGAATTATAGTATGCTATTAGTAGTTTGTTCACATGTCATATTTTCTAATTTTGGAGATAGTATGCCTCTATTTCATGCTTGCAAACATGCTATCTTAATGTTGCTGTTTTACACTTGCTAAAACTGTTTCAATATTCAATCTTGTCATGTTGGTTCCCACTAATCCATGAGTCATATGTTTATGATTCCATGATGTTATTTTCTATTTGTTATGTGTACTATGATGCCATGCCCTTGGTTGCTATGTTTAGTTATTGTAGCTTTTCTCTTTCTTGCTCTCAAGTTGTCATCATATTAACGTTGCTCATGTGTATGTTGATGTGTTATTAAGTTGCATATTGCATTGATCATATTGGTTTAGTCTTGATGCCTATGAACATGAACCTTTAATGATATTTGAAGTATGTTATCTATAAATGAAGTGCATGTCAAGTTTGTGCTCATAAGATTCCGGTAGCATGCTGTTTTGATGTTTGCAACGTGCCTACTTGCTGTTTTGAACAGATTGTGGTTATATCTTGTTTGGAGTGTATGTGTTGCACCGTTGCTCCGTTTTGAGCATGCTCTATATGAAACTTGCTTAGAATTGCATGTAGTTTCACCTTATCATGTTGCATCCATGTTCTGAGAGTGTTTGCTTGATGTTTGAATGCATTTTTCATCAATGCCATGTTTAACTTGTTTTGCTCATATCTTCTAGGTCGTAGCTCTGAACTAAATGAACTTTATATGGAACTTGCCTAGAATTTCGTGTAGATCATCTTCGTGCATCTTAACTTCCTGTTTAATAAATTGAACATAAGGTTTATTCAGATCTGGACCAATTTCGAAATTTGAATATGAGGACTTACCGGAATTGTTACATGTTGTTTCTGGCCTCATTTAAACTTGTTTTGATATGTTGCTCTTGTATGCATCATCTCTTGCCATGAGTAGCATCATATAGCCTTTGTCATGCATCATACTTGGTTGAGCATCATGCCATGTCTATGTGTTGAGTGTTTACCGTGTGTTTCCTTCTTTCTGGTTGTGCTCCTTCTCGTTAGTTCCTGTTTCGTTGCGATCGTGAGGTAGCGTTATCTGTCTGGTCACAAACATGTACGTACATAGGGTCGATCAGTCTCTCTGCATCGATGTACCATGGTCGAGTAAGGAGCGACACGTGTTGAAGTAGAGGCTCCGACGTAGCATGTCATGCAGTCCCGTCTATATCGTGTACACGTATGTACAACCATGCTGCAAGATAGTAAATACGACTACATACGTACATACGGGCGGGGTCTCTAACGCGTACAGCGACATCATCTTGTTCGTCGGGAGCCATCTGGCTTGGACGGAACAGTCGAAACGGGGTCTGGCGTACTGCAAAACGGAGGAAAACGACCTACTGTTCGACCGCGTATGGTCGAACGGGGCCCTGTTCATCAGGAAGGGTCTGGCATACCACAGAACGGAGGAAACAGACTTGTGTTCGAGCTCCTGCGGTTGAAACGGGGTGTTGTTGATCGGGAGGGGTGTGTCGTACCACAAAATGGAGGAAATGAACTTGTGTCGGAGCGCCTACGGTCAAAATGGGGTCATGTTCATTGGGAGGGGTGTGGCGTACCACAAAACGGGATTCCACGGGCTACTGTTCATCCATCGTCTACTGCCTCGCTCCAGCCTCCACGGGCTACTGTTCATCCACCGTCGACTTCCTCCAGCCTCCACCTGCTATCGTTCATCCACCGTCGACTTCCTCCAGCCTCCACCAACTACTATTCACCATGGGGTCCTGTTCATCCAGCCTCCACCGGCTACTGTTCAACCGGCCCTCCACACGGGGTCCTGTTCAACCAGCCCTACATGGGGTCCTGTTGAACCAGCCCTCCATGGGGTCCTGTTCATCCAGCCTCCAGTGGCTACTGTTTGACGAACCCTCCATGGGTCATGTTCATTCACCCCAAACCAGCTCGGGTGTGTATGGCGGCCTCCTCGATCGGGGACCTGTTCATCCAGCGGCAACGGCCTACTACTACCACGGGGTCCTGTTCATCCAACCCCTGCCGGGAATTGTTCATCCAACCACCAACAACGGTCATTGTTCATCAAGCGGCAGGTTCGATCGGCTTCAGTTAGCAGCAGTAGCGAAGGAATCGCTTGGGTTTAGTTAACAACCAGGGATTGATCGCTCGGGTTCATTAACATAGCTAGTGCAATTGCTCAGGTTGAGTAAGCGAACGCCTCGCTCGGGTTTAGTAAGCAAACGCCTCGCTCGGGTTTAGTTAGAGCCCAATGCCTTACACCCACACGTGTACGTGTACGAGAGAAATGTGCAAACCTCCATGCATCGCTCGGTCCCGACCACCCACCGTAACCAGGCACTCCCCAATACTTTCCTCGCCCTCGCTTCTACCATGATTTTTTCCTTCATGGACAACACAAAGAATGTCATGCAGGTGCGTCCCTGGCCCGCCCATGCCAAAAAGCCCATTTTCTATCATGATTTTTTGTCATTGAAGTAGGAGCCCACCACATCTATAATGATACGTGCTTTTGTCACAATTATCGTCATAGAAGTGTCATAAGCATGACAGGAAAAAAATTCGTTCGGCCCAAAATGTAACGGATGTTTCTTTTTTTGTAGTGCTACCAGCGCTACCACCAGCATGCGAGAGCTCCCTACCACTCTCATGGAAGCCCCATGCTCATCGCTGCTGGATGCCCCATGCTCAGCGCTGGTGGCCTACTTACCTAAGGGTCCCCCGGCCATCACATCCTCAAGCTGACCCATGTCAAACACGACAACATGTATCTTTCTGTTATGTAATGAATCTACTTTGTGCATCAGTAAAGTTTATTTCCTACATAATCCTGTGTACTTGCAGCTGAGGGTGACACAGGAGGGGCACACGCTCGCAGTTTCCCCCATGTGTATCACGCGAGCGGGGGCTGGGTATGGTTCCTGTGGTCGAGTCAGTCCTAGGAGCACTCCAAAGCCCAAGCGACCGAGCTCTGGCTCACAGCCCTGCTCCCGTGCACACCACCTCACCAGGTCCTTGGTGCTCCTGTCTCCTCGCATAACACCCACAGGCGACCTCGCGAGCACACCCTGCTGCAAAATACCAAAGGCCTCAGGATCTCCCCCTCGGGATGCCTCGCGAGTGACGCCCCATGGGCAGAAGGCTTCGCGAGTGACCAAGCCTCATGAGTTACGCCTGGTGGAGCACTCGCACCAAGCTACACTCCTCAAAAGAGCTAAGTCTAAAGCGGCTCTTGAGCCTTTGCTAACACACCTCGGGTCCTCTTCTCTTCTTCCCGTATTCCCTCTCGAGACATCTTGATTTCCTTGGCACAAGCTGCCTGCGTGTCAAGGGGGGGACCCTGAGCATCACGTCTCAGGCGCTCCTACCAACCCTAAGAGCCCTGCACACTCTAGCCTTGCTGAGCGCACGCTCCAGGCATACTAGCGATGGCCGTAGCCCGCTTAAGGGGCTGGGCCCCAACGACGCAGGGCACGAAGGCAATGTGAGAAGGAAAGAAAGACCTCGAGAAGAAACAAAAACGCATAAAATGTGAAGTGCTTAAACAAGACAAATATCTTCACGCCCCCATGGGGCCGCGTTTACTGTATTACAGACATAAATCAAGGAGGATCTAGGACGACGAGGCACCGCTATCATCGCCCTCGCCGTCGTCATTAGGGGGCTCGCTGGACTCTCACTCAAAGGCGTACCACCGGACGAAGTCGGTCACATGTTCACACACCTTCTCCTCGAGTCCTTCACGGAGCTCCACCGGGACGGGAATCACCACCTGCTCAAAGTCGATGCAGCTGTCAAGGAGGAGAAGATTGCTGAAGAGTCGTGCCATCGCCTGAGTCAGCAGGTCGCGGCACACCTCCTCAGCGATGGTGTCTATGTCTAGCAGCTGCTTCCTAAGGTCATCAACTTCAGCCTGGAGCTCGTCCCTCTTTGTAGGAAGACACCTCTACTCATCGTAAGTAACCTGGGCAGCCGCTAGCTGGGGCTCCTTCGCTAGCAGGCGCTCTCGCCCTGCCTCCTGCTTGGACGCGGACGATGTGAGCTCACGCTCTTGGGTCTTGGTGTTTGCCTCATGGGTGGCGACCGCCTCCAAGCATTTCAGGACCTCCTCCGTGCGCTTCAGGAGCACCACCTCACGGGACGCGAGCCAACCCTCGCCGGTCTCAGCGGCCTCCTCCCTTGTTTGGAGCTGGCGCTCGCGGAGGGTGGTCTGCTCCTAGAGCATCTTCTCATAGGCATTGACCTCCACCCGCCTCCTGGTCATCTTCGAAGGCCCATGCAAGGGATACCTGGGCGTCCTTGGTGAGCTAGTCGCGCCGCACTTGCATTTCCTCGCCCCACTGGTGGTCGAGCTTCATCGCCACCTGAAGTTGGCTCCACCCCTCCGACAGGCGTCATCGCTCCTCCGCGTCGAGCTCCGCCTCCTTCCCGAGCTTGCGATCGAGGGCATCGAGAGCCGCCCTGATGCTGTTGATGGCCCCGCCCCAGGTCACGGCATCGCCCTTCCCCAGCACTAGGGCATGGTCTGTTTGAGCCTCCTCGTTGCATGCTAGTGCTGCCTTACGGGGGGCACGACCCGAGCCCCCTCGGCCGCTCCACGCTTGCGCCCCCGGCAGGGGTTGTGCCCGTTGTGGGGCACGAGGGCTCAGGATGGCCACCTCCATCATGGGTGGCGCCACCACGTGCTCAGGATCCACCTCAGGTGCCTCTGTCGCTAGGCGTTCGGGCCCAGAGCCGGTTCACACAGTGGCGGTGGGGACCTCACTCGCAGCTGGCGCGATGGGAAGAGAAGGAGTCGGCGCCTCACGTCCTTTCTCCACCAGGTCGACTCCCATAGCGGGGGCCGCCTCGAGGGGCGCCACCTCAGGGGTCTTGGGAGGCATCAACCCGCTTGGGAGGGTCTCCTCAGTGCGCCCCTTGACGAGCGCCTCCCGACCATCTGCCGCCTCCCTCTTAGGGTGGATCTCGGCCTCCTTGCTCCCCCCGCTAATTTCGCCGGTGAGCGAGGAGGCACGGTGAGCGATGCGACCTATCGAAGAGGGGAGGGCCTCTCAACTTTAGCCTTCTTCTCCTTTTTCTTGTTCTCCTTGGCGACCACCTTGGAGTCCCTATGTGTAGGCTAAGATTCATCAAGGCCGCCATGGCCCGGGAGCAGGAATAGAAAGGCAGGGGCGAGAGAACTTACTCGTCGTTGGGAATATAGCCTCTCATCTTTTGCCCACCAATCGGCGCCGCTGCTGCCGCTGCCTCCTTCAAGAAGATCGCCCAGGCCGCCACCTGAGGACACAGTGTGGGGCCTGTCGGCATCGGCAGACACGATGCTCTCCTCCGACCATTCCTCAAGAGGCACGCTAGCCTCCGCAGTGCCCTCACCTCCGCCTCTCGCAAGTGCGGGCTTGGCAGGCACAACGCGGAACGCATCCTCCTCATCCTCACTTAGCCGAAACTGGTGGTGCATCGGCGGGGGCAATTCCTCGCTGCTCTCCTCCATTGAGTGTGAGGCGCCTCGGTCGCCCAAGGCAGACTCCGCCCCTGGAGAACCCTCGCAAGGGTCCTCGAGCTCTGTTCGGATCAGACCCCACTGGTCGAATCAGGGCATCGCCGCGACAAGATCGCCCTTGTTGGCCTAGCGATAAAGTGGGCGTTCGTCGTAGGGCATATCCTGCCTCTCCTGGGAACAAGACCTCCTAGGCTTCGGTCACAACTCCCTCCGGAAGGCGGCCCTGTCCTAGCCGATTCCAGTCTTCGGATCACGTGATCTCCCACACCGGGTGCGAGCTCCTCTGCAGGGGCGTGAAGTGGCGGCAGGTGAACTCTTTGGCGACCATGGCCGTCTTGAGCCCGGCCTCCTACAGCTCCTCCCACCTCTCCAAAATGGTCCCCAGGACAACACCACTGAGCTCCTTGTGCTCCCAGTGGGGGGTCATTCCGGCCGGCTCGGTCGGGATTGCCAGGAGAGGGCTGACCCGCGTGGCATCAACATAAACCCAGCGCGACCTGAAGTTCTCCACCTTCTTCAGGATCTTCATGTCGATGATTGATATGTCTCATTGTATCTACTTTTCCTAAAGCTTTTGCTCTTGTTTTGGACTCTAATTCGCATGATTTGAATGAAACTAACCTGGACTGACGTTGTTTTCAGCAGAACTACCATGGTGTTTTTTGTGCAGAAATAAATTTCTCGGAATTGGACGAAACTTTTTGGAGAACTATTTTGGAATATATAATAATTTCTAGAACCAAGACCCACTTGAGGGGGGCAGCTGCCCACAAGGAACCAGGGCACACCACCCCCCCCCCCCCCGCTGGCGTGTCCTGGTGGGTAGTGGGGCCCACGAGGCTCCACTGACCCTATTCCAACTCTATAAAATGATATTTTTCCAGAAAAATAGGAGAGGAAGTTTCATCGCGTTTTACGATACAGAGCCGCCGCCACCTCCTGTTCTTCATCAGGAGGCTAGATCTGGACCCCGTTCGGGGCTCCGAAGAGGGGGATCTTCAGTCTTCGTCATTACCAACCATCCTCCATCACCAATTTCATGATGGTCACTATCGGGAGTGAGTAATTCCTTCGTAGGCTCGCTGGTCAATAAGGAGTTGGATGAGATTCATCATGTAATCGAGTTATTTTTGTTAGGGCTTGATCCCAAGTATCCACTATGTACTGAGATTGATGTTGCCATGACTTTTCTATGCTTAATGCTTGTCATTAGGGCCCAAGTGCCATGATTTAAGATGTGAACCGATCTTGCAAGTTATATGCACCTATTATTCATTATGATCCATAAACCCCAAGGTGACAACAATAGGGATAGGGATACTTTTGGGTAATGACCGTAGTTTGAGGAGTTCATGTATTCACAATGTGTTAATGCTTTGTTTTGGTTCTCTATTAAAGAAAGGCCTTAATATCCCTTAGTTTCCTTATGGACCCAGCTGCCACGGGAGGGTAGGACAAAAGATGTCATGCAAGTGCTTTTCCATAAGCACATATGACCACTTACAGAATATATGTCTACATTATATTTATGAACTGGAGCTAGTTCTATGTCGCCCTAGGTTATGACTGATATATGATTAATATTATCCAACAAAATCACCGATCCAATGCCTATGACCTTTTCACATATTGTTCTTGCTAAGTTACTACTGTTGCTATTGCTATTACAACTGCTACAAAATTATTATTAATGTTGTTACTATTACTTTCACTGCTATCACTATCAAACTATCATACTATCATGCTACTGATCACTTTGCTACAGATATTTAATCTCCAGGTGTGGTTGAATTGACAACTCAACTTATAATACTTACAAATATTCCTTGGCTCCCCTTGTGTCGAATCTATAACTTTGGGTTGAATACTCTACCCTCGAAAACTGTTGCGATCCCCTATACTTGTGGGTTATCAAGACCTTTTTTTGGCGCCATTGCCGAGGAGCATAGCTATATTTTTTGAGTCACTTTGGATTTATATTTATTTATTACTACGAAGAATCTGAAAGATACCGGAACCAAGATTTTTCCCTGTCAGACGAGAGGAGGTAAGGAACTGCCATCTAGCTATGTACTTGATTCACCTTCAGTTTTGAATAGACTTGCAACACCACCACCTGCTATTAATTCTGATATGTCGCAAGTTATTGATGATACTACTTCTCCAATGAATGATGCTTATCATGATGGTAGTACCTTGCTTGATGATAATGTGCCACTAGGTGAATTTATTGATGAACAACTTGCTAGAGCTAAAGATATTGAGAATGCTGAAACTAATGAAATTACTGAAACTGATGAAGTCTTTGAAACTGAAAACAATGAAACACCTATTAGACCTATCTCTCCTAGATTTGAATTGCCTAAGATACTTGAGTGTTATGTTATGGATGAAGAGGTAGCTAGAGAGTTTCTTGCTTGCAAGGATAGAGATGATCTTAAGAAATTATTATGCAAGTTGAAAGAAAAATCCTTGAATGATAGAATGAAATGTGATCCTAAGTTTGCTATTTAACCTATTTTTGGTACTGATCAGGATTATGAATTCTCTATCGACCTAGAGTTAATTACATTGGTTGAATCTGATCCTATCCATGGCTATGAAACTGAAACTATTGTGGCACATCTTATTAAACTAAATGATATAGCCACCCTATTTGCTCATGATGAGGGAATTCACTACTACTATATTATTAAGATATTTTTGTTCTCATTAAGCATGATGGTAAGATATGGTACAATACTCTTGCTCTTGGTTGTGTGCGTAGTCCCCAGGACATGATTTACTACTTTTCTGAAAAATATTTTCCTACTCATAAAAAACAAGTTGCATTATAGGAAATATTTAACTTTGTGTAAATTGAAGAAGAGAGTCTCCCACAAACTTGGGCGAGGCTTCTCCAATTACTTAATGCTTTGCATGATCATCCTCTTAAGAAAAATGACATACTTGATATCTTCTATAATGGACTAATCGATGCTTCTAGGGACTTCCTAGATAGTTTTGTTGGTTGTGCTTTCAAGGAAGGAACTGTTGAACAAGGTACAAAATTATTGAATAATCTATTGAATAATTATGATGATTGGGAACTTCCTGAACAACCGCCTAAACCCACTCTGAAGAAGAGGGGTATCTTATTTTTCAGTCCCGAAGATATGCTAGAAGCAAAGAAAGGTATGAATGAAAAAGTTTTAAAGCTGAAGATGTTAAAAATTTACCTCCTATTGAAGAAATACAAGGTCTTGATGCACGGCCACAGGTGGTAGAGGTAAACTCTCTTTTAAAGTTTGATGAAGGTGGTATCCCTCATAATAAACATCCTAGTCAATGCTTGAATGAATTTGACAATTACATCAGAAAACAAGATCACTTCAATGCAAATGTTATGAAACAATTGAAACAAAATTCACATATGATAGCTCGCTTGAGTGACTTGTTAATTAGAATCACTAATGAAGTTAGAGGTGTAGGAAAACATGCCTCTATGGTGCAAACTCAGTTAGAACAAGTTGGTAAATCTCAAAGAGAATTGCTTAGTGAAATGAACAATAATATGAATGATTATGTTGTTAGAGTAGCAACTAGAGGATCTAAAATGACTCAAGAACCACTTTATCCCAAGGGACACCCTAAAAGAGTTGAACAAAACTCTCAAAGAATTAATACTAATGTACCTTGTCCTTCTAAAAGGAAGAAGAAAAAGAAAAATGATAGGACTTTGCATACCTCTAGTGAACCTGAAATAGAAAAACCTCCTGAAGATAACAATGATGTTTCTATTTCTGATGTTGAAACTCAATCTAGTAATGAACATTAACCTACTGATCATGAAAATCATAATGATGATGTTCATGAAGATGCTCAACCAGACAGTGATAAAGAGCCAGATAATGATGTTGAGATTGAACCTGTTGTTGATCTTGACAACCCACAACCTAAAAATAAAATATATGATAAAAGAGACTTTGTTGCTAGAAAACATGGTAAAGAAAGAGAACCATGGGTTCAGAAATCCATGCTCTTTCCACCTAAACCATCTAAGAAAAAATATGATAAAGAATTTGAACGCTTTGCTGAAATGCTTAGGCCAGTCTTTTTGCGCACATGTTTGACTGATATTTTAAAGATGGCCCCATATGCTAAATACATGAAATAAATTGTTATAAAAGAAAAATACTTGAAGCTGAAATCTCTACCATGCTTGCTAATTATTCTTTTAAGGATGGTGTACCTAAAAAACTCGGATACCCAGGAATACCAACTATAACATGTTGTATTAAAACAAATCATGTCAAAACTGCTTTATGTGATTTAGGAGCTGATGTTAGTCTTATGCCTTCCTCTTTATATAGAATACTTGATTTGAATAAACTCACACCTACTTAGATATCATTGCAAATGGCCAACAAATCGACTGCCATACCTATCGGTATTTGTGAGGATGTGCCCCTTATTGTTGCAAATGTTACTATCTTAACAGACTTCGTTATACTTGAGATGCCCGAGGACGACAACATGTCGATTATCCTTCGTAGACCCTTTCTACATACTACAAAAGCAAAGTAACTTTTCATATCAATGGTAATGAGCATACGATGCATTTTCCGAAGAAACAATTTTAAGTGAATGATATTAATGTTATTGAAAAGTCTCCCACAATCACTATTGGAAATTATCAACTCCCGTTACCTACTGCCAAGAAGAAATATGAAATACTTATTGTTGGGGATATGCATATTCCCATTGAGGTAACTTTGTGTTTTACATGGTTTTTCGGGTTCAAGTTAATCGAACGTAATTGTCAATAAGACTTGATTAACCTTAATAATGATTTATTTTTCACAGGCATGTGGTCAATGAAATTAGTAAGCATAACCTTCTGTCCCTACTTTTAGTTTTCTATTTTTCTAAGTTAAATAAAATAAATGCCATGTTTATCCTGTTTTCTGAATTTTCTGTGCAATAAAAAACTGGTCAAAAATAAAAGTGCTCAGGATGACCTGAAATTTCAACACTAATTTTTCTGAATATTTAAGAACTTTTGGTACAAATAACATCACGGGCGGGTGCCCCTGGTGCCCACAAGGCACTAGGGCGCGCCAGCTACCCCAAGCGCGCCCTCGTGGGTAGTGAGCCCCACGTGGCCTCCCTCACTTCTCTCTTTAGCTCACTTCACCACCTACCTCCAGAAAAATATCACTCTTGCTCTCTCTCTCTCTCTCTCAACCCGCGGATTTCGATCTCTTTTGTTGAAGCTCCATTTCCAAAGCTGTTTTGAGGGATTGCTACTTGGTATGTGACTCCTCCTTTGCTCCAATTAGTATTCGTTCTATTGGTTTATATTTTGAGTATTTAGCTACTCTTGGTGCTGCTGTAAATGAGCATGCATGTTGAATTCTGAGAGTTCCAAGTAGTTTGAATGTTTGATTTGGCCTCTAGGCATCCATATGACTAGTTGCTATAAATCTTGTGAAGTTTTGTTGACAATATTTTCTGGCCCAAAATTTTCAGAATTTTTATTCATAGAAAAGATGAGTATCTTGTGGAAGTTTTCCTCCAAAAAGAATGCCAAGGGAGTCATTGGGGAATCATCGGACAGTGACCTCAACACTCCGAGAACGGCGGAGGTGCGTGATACATCGCCGTCGTATCTATAATTTTTTATTGTTCCATGCCAATATTCTACAACTTTTACATACTTTTGGCAACTTTTATACTATTTTTGGGACTAACATATTGATCCAGTGCCAAGTGCCAGTTCCTGTTTGTTGCATGTTTTTTGTTTCACAGAAAATCCGTATCAAACAGAGTCCAAATGGGATAAAAACTGATGGAGATTTTTTTGGAATATTTATGAATTTTGAGAAGTGGAATCAATGCGAGACGATGCTCGAGGGGCCCACGAGGCAGGGGGCGCGCCCCGGGGGGTGGGCGTGCCCCTGATCCTCATGGACACCCCGTAAGGCAGTTGTTGCCCTTCTTTTGCAGCAAGAAAGCTAATATCCGGAAACAAATTGAGTTGAAAGTTTCAATCCAACCGGAGTTACGGATCTCCGGGAATATAAGAAAGGGTGAAAGCGCAGAACTAGGAACGCAAAAACAGAGAGAGATAGAGAGACAGATCCAATCTCGGAGGAGCTCTCGCCCCTCCCACGCCATAGGGACCATAGACTAGAGGGGAACCCTTCTCCCACCTAGGTAGAAGGTCAAGGAAGAAGAAGAAGGAGGGGAGCTCTCTCCCCCTCTCTTCCGGTGGGGCCGGAATGCCACCGGGGCCATCATCATCACCACAATCTACACCAACACCTCAGTCGTCTTCACCAACATCTTCATCACCTTCCCCCATCTATCTACAGCGGTCCATTCTCCTACAACTCGCTGTACCCTCTACTTGAACATGGTGCTTTCTGCTCATATTATTATCCAATGATGTGTTGCCATCCTATGATGTCTGAGTAGATTTTCGTTGTCCTTTCGGTAATTGGTGAATTGCTATGATTGGTTTAATTTGCTTGTGGTTATGTTGCTATCCTTTGGTGCCCATCATATGAGCGCGTGCATGGATCACATCATAGGGTTAGTTGTATGTTGATAGGACTACGTATTGGAGGGCAAGAGTGACAGAAGCTTCAACTTAGCATAGAAATTGATGCATACGGGATTGAAGGGGGCCAATATATCATGATGCTATGGTTGGGCTTTAACTTAATGAATGTTAGTAGTTGCGGATGCTTGCTAATAGTTCCAATCATAAGTGCATAGAATTCCAAGTCAGGGATGACATGCTAGCAGTGGCCTCTCCCACATAAAACTTGCTATCGGTCTAGTAAAGTAGTCAATTGCTTAGGGACAATTCCGCAACTCCTACCACCACTTTTCCACACTCGTTATACTAACTTTATTACTTCTTTATCTAAACAGCCCCTAGTTTATAATTACGTGCTCTTTATATTCTTGCAGATCTATCCAACAACACCTACAAAGTACTTCTAGTTTCACACTTGTTTTATGTAAAGCGAACGTTAAGCGTGCGTAAAGTTGTATCAGTGGTTGATAGAAATTGAGGGAATATTTGTTCTACCTTTAGCTCCTCATTGGGTTCGACACTCTTACTTATCGAAAGAGGCTACAATTGATCCCCTATACTTGTGGGTTATCAAGACCTTTTTCTGGCGCCGTTGTCGGGGTGAATATTCTGGTGTGTGCTTGTTTGCTTTATCACTAAGTAGTTTTTATTTGGTTCTCTTGTTTTCTATCTTTAGTTATGGGTAGGAAACGCAAAATACCAAAAAAATTAGTTGTACCTACTACACCAATGGTTGAAGAACCACTCAAAATCTATCACACTCCTGAAGCTTTTTACTTGGATCATCTTCGATCCCTTTGTGCTCATGCTGAAACCCCAACTAGCGTAGTTGAGGGAAAATCTTTAGATGAGCATGCTTTTTATGTGCGACACCGCTTATCTCAAAAAGGGAAACTTTTACTGGATCAAATTCATCGTTTGCAATGCTATGCTTGGAATTTATGTGAAATATATGATTTTACTTGTTCTGAAAACCCTAAGAAACACCTTCCCTACAAATGTGAGTTTAGTGATAATGGAATCATATCTTCGTATGCTAAGGGTGTTTATAATTACTATGATGTTCACCAAATTGAAGAATTTGTTGCTTTTAAGGGTGCTTATGAAATTGCTTCTTTGATTGGAAAGTATGATGCTACTCTTTACAAATCTGAAAATTTTGCCATACTTAAATATTTTTATGATAATTATGCTTCTAATGCCTATGTTAAACCATATATTGAGGACTCCTCCGCTGTCCAAGAAGAGACTAATATTTTGCAGGAGTCTATGGAAGAAGGAATTGATGAAACTGTGAGCTCATTGGATGAAAAAGATGATGAGGAGAGCGAAGAACAAAAGGAGGAAGAGCGGATTAGCTACCCGTGCCCACCTTCTAATGAGAGTAACTCTTCAACTCATACATTGTTTAATTTCCCTTTGTGTTTCCCGAAGGATGATTGCTATGATAATTGTTATGATCCCATTGATTCTCTTGAAATACCCCTTTTTGATGATGCTTGTTGTGCTTGTGGCGATGATGCCAATATGAATGATGCTTATGGAGATGAACTTGCTATAGTTACTAATGTTAAACATTAAATTGTTGTTATGGCACCCTGACATAATAGTCCTATTATCTTTTTGAATTCTCCAAACTACACTATATCGGAGAAGTTTGCTCTTATTAAGGATTATGTTGATGGGTTGCATTTTACCATTGTACATGATGATTTTGATAGATATAATATGCATGTGCTTGCTTCTCCAACTTGCAATTATTATGAGAGAGGAACTACATCTCCGCCTCTTTATGTTTCCAACAGGATAGAATTGCAAGAAACTGCTTATACTATGCATTGGCCTTTACTAGGTGTGCATGAATTGTCTTTTATGACATGCTGATGCATAGGAAGAGAGTTAGACTTCGTCGTTGCATGATATATGTTACTTTGTGCTCACTACTAAATCACAAATAATTGTTAATTAAAATTGACTTTGATATACCTTGGGATCAGGGTGGATCCATTACTTGAGCACTATATGCCTAGCTTAATGGCTTTAAAGAAGCGCTGCCACGGAGACAACCCGAAAGTTTTATAGAGTCATTTATTTCTGTTGTGTGCTTTTATAAAGTTTTCTAATAAAATTAATGTGCCAATGTTTGCCTTTAGGATGTTTGCAATGCTTGTTTGTTTGTGCGGTGCAGGACAGAAACTTTCGCTGTAGTGCGCGATTTTACATTTTTTACTGGTACGTCAAACGGTTCTGAAACTTTTTGAAATGTCTTTATATAAAAAAATTATTTTTCCTAATTTTTGAATAATTTTTGGGTTACAAGAAGTATGGTGAATGTTCAGATTACTACAGACTGTCCTGTTTAAGACAGATTCTGTTTTTGATGCATAGTTTGCTTGTTTTGATGAAACTATCAATCTCTATCAGTGGATTAAGCCATGGAAAAGTTATATTACATTAGCTACAATCCAAAAACAAAATATGAATTGGTTTTGAACAGTACTTAGAGTAGTGATTTGCTTTATTATACTAACGGATCTTACCGAGTTGTCTGTTGAAGTTTTGTCTGGATGAAGTGTTCGAAGATCGAGGAGGTCTCGATATGAGGAAAAGGATGAGAGGCAAGAGCTCAAGCTTGGGGATGCCCAAGGCACCCCAATTAAATATTCAAGGAGACTCAAGCGCCTAAGCTTGGGGATGCCCCGGAAGGCATCCCCTCTTTCTTCAACAAGTATCGGTATGTTTTCAAATTCGTTTCATTCATGCGATATGTGCAAATCTTGGAGCATCTTTTGCATTTAGTTTTCACTTTTATTTTATGCACCATGCTGGTATGAGATAGTCCATGGTTGATTTATAGAATGCTCATTACACTTCACTTATATCTTTTGAGTATGCCTTTATAGAATGCTTCATGTGCTTCACTTATATCATTTGAAGTTTGGATTGCCTGTTTCCCTTCACATAGAAAACCGCCATTTGTAGAATGCTCTTTTGCTTCACTTATATTTGTTAGAGCGTGGGCATATCTTTTGTAGAAAGAATTAAACTCTCTTGCTTCACTTATATCTATTTAGAGAGTTGACAGGAATTGGTCATTCACATGGTTAGTCATAAAATTCTACATAAAACTTGTAGATCACTGAATATGATATGTTTGATTCCTTGCAATAGTTTTGCGATATAGAGATGATAATATGTGGGAGGTTCTAGTAAATGGTTGTGTTTAGTAAGAATATTGGTGTTAAGGTTTGTGATTCCCGAAGCATGCACATATGGTCTCCTAACTATGTAACCAAATTGGCGTGCATTGTATTTTGATTGTTTATCTTTGCGTGAAGGTCAGTGGCGCGCGATGGTTAACTCCTACCAACCTCCCCCCTAGGAGCATGTGTACTAGTAATTTGCTTCAAGGGATAATAAACTTTTGCAATATGTATATTCGTTCTTTATGACTAATGTGAGTCCATGGATTATATGCACTCTTACCTTTTTTTCAATTTGCTAGCCTCTACGGTACCGTGCATTGCCCTTTTTCACCTCGAGAGTTGGTGCAAACTTCGCCGGTGCATCCAAACCCCGTGATACGATACGCTCTATCACACATAAGCCTCCTTATATCTTCCTCAAAAGAGCCACCATACCTACCTATCATGGCATTTCCATAGCCATTCCGAGATATATTGCCATGCAACTTCCATCATCATCATATACATGACTTGAGCATTCATTGTCATATTGCTTTGCATGATCGTAAGATAGCTAGCATGATCTCATGGCTTGTCCATTTTTGATTTCATTGCTACACCAGATCATTGCACATCCCAGTACACCGCCGGAGGCATTCATATAGAGTCATATTTTTGTTCTAGTATCGAGTTGTAATATTGAGTTGTAAGTAAATAAAAGTGTGATGATCATCATTATTAGAGCATTGCCCCAGTGAGGAAAGGATGATGGAGACTATGATTCCCCCACAAGTCGGGATGAGACTCCGGACTTTATGAAAAATAAAAGTGGCCAAGTAAGCCCAAATAAAAAAGAGGCCAAAGAAGCCCACCAAAACAATAAAATAAAAAAATAAAATAAAATAAGAGAGAAAAAGAGAGAAGGGGCAATTTTTACTATCCTTTTACCACACTTGTGCTTCAAAATAGCACCATGTTCTCATACAGAGAGTCTCTTGAGTTATCACTTTCATATACTAGTGGGAATTTTCATTATAGAACTTGGCTTGTATATTTCGATGATGGGCTTCCTCAAATGCCTGAGATCTTCATGAGCAAGCAAGCTGGATGCACACCCACTTAGTTTCAGTCTGAGCTTTCATACACTTATAGCTCCAGTGCATCCGTTGCATGGCAATCCCTACTCCTCGCATTGACATCAATTGATGGGAATCTCCATAGCCCGTTGATTAGCCGCATCGATGTGAGACTTTTTCCTTTTTTGTCCACATAACCTCCACCATCATACTCTATTCCACCTGTAGTGCTATATCCATGGCTTGCGCTCATGTATTGCGTGAGGGTTGAAAAAGCTAAAGCGCATTAAAAGTATGAACCAATTGCTTGGCTGACACCGGGATGGGCATGAGGGGTACCTTGTGTTAAGAAAAGGGAGCATACAAGACTATATGATTTTGTAGGGATAGCGTTCTTTTGCATTGATATTTTGAAAGACATGATTGTTTGTTGGGATGCCCGAGAAATTCTTTTATGTCAAATGATAGACTATTGCTTTGAATCACTCGTGTCTTAATATTCATGCCATGATTAGATATATGATCAAGATTATGCTAGGTAGCATTCCACATCAAAAATTATCTTTTTTATCATTTACCTACTCAAGGACGAGTAGGAATTAAGCTTGGGGACGCTCATACATCTCCGTCGTATCTATAATTTTTGATTGTTCCATGCCAATATTCTACAACTTTTACATACTTTTGGCAACTTTTTATACTATTTTTGGGACTAACATATTGATCCACTGCCCAGTGTCAGTTCCTGTTTGTTGCATGTTTTTTGTTTCGCACAAAATCCATATCAAACGGAGTCCAAACGGGATAAAAACTGACAGAGATTTTTTTTGGAATATTTATGAATTTTGGGAAGTGGAATCAACGTGAGACGATGCTTGAGGGGCCCATGAGGTAGGAGGCGCACCCCTAACCCTCGTAGACACCCCGTAAGGTGGTTGTTGCCCTTCTTTCGCCTCAAGAAAGCTAATATCCGGAAACAAATCGTGTTGAAAGTTTCAATCCAATCAGACTTACGGATCTCCGGGAATATAAGAAACGGTGAAAGGGCAGAACCAGGATTGCAGAAAAAGAGAGAGATAGAGAGACAGATCCAATCTCGGAGGGGCTCTCGCCCCTCCCACGCCATGGAGACCATGGACCAGAGGGGAAACCCTTCTTCCACCTAGGGAGAAGGTCAAGGAAGAAGAAGGAGGGGGCTCTCTCCCCCTCTCTTCTGGTGGCGCCGGAGTGCCACCGGGGCCATCATCATCACCGCGATCTACACCAACACCTCTGTCGTTGAGGGAGTCCTGGACTAGGGGGTGTCCGGATAGCTGAACTATCACCGTCGGCCGGACTCCAAGACTATGAAGATACAAGGTTGAAGACTTCGTCCCGTGTCCGGATGGGACTTTCCTTGGCGTGGAAGGCAAGCTTGGCGATACGGATATGTAGATCTCCTACCATTGTAACCGACATTGTGTAACCCTAGCCCTCTCCGGTGTCTATATAGACCGGAGGGTTTTAGTCCGTAGGAGGAACAACAATCATACCATAGGCTAGCTTCTAGGGTTTAGCCTCCTTGATCTCGTGGTAGATCTACTCTTGTACTACCCATATCATCAATATTAATCAAGCAGGAGTAGGGTTTTACCTCCACCGAGAGGGCCCGAACCTGGGTAAAAACATCGTGTCCCTTGTCTCCTGTTACCATCGGCCTAGACGAACAGTTCGGGACCCCCTACCCAAGATCCGCCGGTTTTGACACCGACATTGGTGCTTTCATCGAGAGTTCCTCTGTGTCGTCACCCATAGGCCCAATGGCTCCTTCGATCATCGACAACGACGCGGTCCGGGGCGAGACTTTTCTCCCCGGACAGATCTTTGTATTCGGCGGCTTCACACTGCGGGCCAATTCACTTGGCCATCTGGAGCAGATCGAAAGCTACGCCCCTGGCCATCAGGTCAGATTCGGAAGTTTGAACTATACGGCCAACATCCGCGGAGACTTGATCTTCGACGGATTCGAGCCACAGTCGAGCGCGTCGCACTGTCACCATGGGCATGATTTAGCTCTGCCGCCGGACAGTGCCCTGGAGGCCGCACAAGAGTCCGCTCCGACCCTTAGCTCGGAGCCGACTGCGCCGATCGAGGATGGGTGGCTGGACACCGCCTCGGAGGCTGCTACCTCTACGGCGATAGAGCCGAATACCGACCCTGTCCCTTGTGAAGCTCGTGACTCCAAAGTGCCAGACTCCTCTCCGGACCCCGAGCCTTCCGCGCCCCTGCCAATCGAATCTGATTGGGCGCCGATCATGGAGTTCACCGTTGCGGACATCTTTCAGCACTCACCTTTTGGCGACATCCTGAATTTGCTAAAGTGTCTCTCTTTATCCGGAGAGCCCTAGCCGGATTATGGTCAGAACGGTTGGGATGCGGACGACGAAGAAATTCAAAACCCACCCACCACCCACTTCGTAGCCACTGTCGATGACTTAACCGACATGCTAGACTTCGACTCCGAAGACATCGACGGTATGGACGACGATGCCGGAGATGACCAAGAACCAGCGCCTAAAGGGCACTGGAAAGCCACCTCGTCATACAATATATACATGGTGGACATACCAAAGGATGGGAATGGCGATGGAACAGCGGAGGACGACCCCTCCAAGATCCCACCATAGCAAAAATGGAGATTCCGGCACCGGAGACAATAAAACCCCGGACAGTGCCGAAGACAACCCTCTCCAGCAAGATTCAGCACAGGAGGATGGAGAAGCCAGCCCTCATGAGAGAGCAGCAGATAGAGAGGTAGAGGGCAATAATTACATGCCTCCCTCTGGAGACGAGGCAAGCCTCGACGACGACGAATTTGTCGTACCTGAGGATCCCGTCGAACAAGAGCGTTTCAAACGCAAGCTTATGGCCATGGCAAGCAGCCTTAAGAAAAAGCAGCAACAACTTAGAGCTGACCAAGACTTGCTAGCCGACAGATGGACTGAAGTCCTTGCGGCCGAAGAGTATGAACTCGAACGCCCCTCCAAAAGCTACCCCAAACGCAAGCTGCTACCCCGATTAGAGGAGGAAGCACATAAACCTACATCACCAGCGCACAATACGGCCGACCGGACACCTCGTGGCCGCGACAGAGAGGCCTCTAGGCCCTCCACTAAAGCCGCACCCCGACATCGCTCGAAAAGTACAAAGCCACGGGGGAATGTGTCGGACTTGCGAGACATATTGGAGGATAAGGCAAGACAAACAAGATCGATCTACGGATCGCGTGGGCGCCCCACGATACGCAATGACAACCGTCACGCCGGATACAGCAATTCCGGCCAGGCCGAACACAGTAGACAAAGCTCGCTTGAGCTGCGTCGTGATATAGCTCAATACAGAGGCGCCGCACACCCACTATGCTTCACAGATGAAGTAATGGATCATCAAATCCCTGAAGGTTTCAAACCCGTAAACATTGAATCCTACGACGGCACAACAGATCCTGCGGTTTGGATCAAAGACTATCTCCTTCATATCCACATGGCCCGCGGTGATGATCTGCACGCCATCAAATACCTCCCACTCAAGCTTAAAGGACTAGCTCGACATTGGCTCAACAGCTTGCCAGCAGAATCAATTGGGTGTTGGGAGGACCTGGAAGCCGCATTCCTTGATAACTTCCAGGGCACATATGTGCGACCACCAGACGCCGATGACCTAAGCCACATAATTCAGCAGCCAGACGAATCGGCCAGACAATTCTGGACACGGTTCTTAACCAAGAAAAATCAAATCGTCGACAGTCCGGACGCAGAGGCCCTTGCAGCCTTTAAACATAACATCCATGACGAATGGCTTGTCCGGCACCTAGGACAGGAAAAGCCGAAATCAATGGCAGCCCTCACATCACTCATGACCCGCTTCTGTGCAGGAGAAGACAGCTGGCTAGCCCGCAGTAACAACCTAACCAAAAGCTCTGGTAGTTCGGATACCAAAGATAGCAATGGCAGGTCGCGTCGCAATAAGCACAAGCGCCGCATTAACGGCGATAATACTGAAGACACGGCAGTCAACGCCGGATTCAGAGGCTCTAAACCTGGTCAGTGGAAAAAGCCATTCAAAAGAACTACTCCGGGCCCATCCAATTTGGACCGGATACTCGATCGCTTGTGCCAGATACACGGCACCCCCGAAAAGCCAGCTAATCACACCAATAGGGATTGTTGGGTATTCAAGCAGGCAGGCAAGTTAATTGCCGAAAGCAATGACAAGGGGCTGCATAGCGATGACGAGGAGGAGACACGGCCGCCGAACAATAGAGGACAGAAGGGTTTCCCCCCACAAGTGCGGACAGTGAACATGATATACGCAACCCACATACCCAAAAGGGAGCGGAAGCGTGCGCTCAGGGACGTATACGCGATGGAGCCAGTCGCCCCAAAGTTCAATCCGTGGTCCTCCTGCCCAATCACTTTTGATCGAAGGGACCACCCCGCCAGCATCCGCCATGGCGGATTCACCGCATTGGTTTTAGACCCAATCGTCGACGGATTTCACCTCACTAGAGTCCTGATGGACGGCGGTAGCAGCCTGAACCTGCTCTATCAGGATACAGTGCGCAAGATGGGCATAGACCCCTCAAGGATTAAACCAACAAAGACGACCTTCAAAGGCGTCATACCAGGTGTAGAGGCCAATTGTACAGGCTCAGTTACACTTGAAGTGGTCTTCGGATCCCCGGATAACTTCCGAAGCGAGGAGTTAATCTTCGACATAGTCCCGTTCCGCAGCGGCTATCATGCACTGCTCGGACGAACCGCATTTGCAAAGTTCAATGCGGTGCCGCACTATGCATACCTCAAGCTCAAGATGCCAGGCCCTTGAGGAGTCATCACGGTCAACGGAAACACCGAACGCTCTCTCTGAACGGAGGAGCATACAGCGGCTCTCGCGGCGGAAGTACAGAGTACCCTCTTAAGGCAATTCTCGAATCCGATTGTTAAGCGACCGGACACCGTCAAGCGCGCCCGGCGTAACCTACAACAAGACCACCTGGCACATTCCGAGCATGCATAGCAATGCGGCCCCAACCCCAGCCCTCGTGAAATCGCGAGACCAGTACCACGCGTACATCACTACGCTCTGAAGATACCATGGGCATAGGGGGAGGGGCACGACCACGGCATTCCCAGAGTGCGGCTCAACCACACCAGGGGCTCCCAAATATGCCATTCTTTTTTTTCTTTTTATTCTCAGGACTCCGTTTTCCAGAAGCCCTGTCCGGCAGTAGACCTGCCAAACTCACGATGCAACAGCCAGGGAAGCAGAAAAGCTACGACGAGTATCCAGGTGGTCTCCATTACGAGCATTATACCTGTTTTACATACCATTTCGCAGCCTACCCCTGGAGGGGGACATGTTAAATAGTCCCACCCCTTGCTTATCGCACTATTTGTATCATTCTGCCTTCATTGCAGTATTTTTTTTTTGAGTAAACAATGCATCGCTTTTTGCTTATCATTGCATTCCTTTCTATATATGTTCACTTATGACATGTTGCAGCTGTACGCTTTGGTACGGCCAAATACACCATGGGCTTCAGTTCCCCAAAATATGGTGTGATAAGTCCGAACACTTTCACAAGTGCGGCACCCCGAACTTATAGCATTATATGGATCGGCTCCGAATCATGTCTTGGGTCAATAGTTGGGTTTGCCCGGCTCCCATGTTTTGGTACCTTACGTTCCGTTGTATCGGCTAAGGTAGCGCTGGGAGAACCACTGCGATTGTGCCCCAGTTGAGCTGCGTTGAGCACCTCAGTAGAGAAAGCTAAAACTGACCGTCATGATGGGGCGAGAGCCGGTCGCTGTTCGAGAGGTTTCTTCGAGTCCCTAAAGACTTATGCCGCTTAGAGCGAGGAATCGGCTTTGTCCGGCCCAGGCATGGATAGCGCCCCGAATTCAGCCTTCCGAACATTAGGGGCTTCACCGAAATTTAAAATTATAGAATTCTATGGCTAAGTGAGAGTGTTCAAGCATTATAAGTCCGGTTGCCTTGTTCGTTGTGTTGAGCGCCTCCCTAGAAGGACCCAAAAATAGGAACAAGAGCGCTCAAGTTTATCCCGAACACCCCAGCACTCGTGGCATGGGGGCCGAAGCCAACGACTTGCCATCTCTCAGATTTGATAAACGGCCGCACAGAAGGTAGTATTTTAAAATAACAAGCGTTGCTTAGCGCATATGAACAAAGTTTTCAGCGCACAGGATAACAAAATGCGAGTCTACTCAAAAATTACATCTTTGGAGCATTCACCCGCAATAAGGCGGGCACCCTTCAGGACACCCTTATAATACATCTCGGGCGTGCGATACTCCTTGCCCGGCGGTGGCGCGTCCGTCACAAGCTTCTCGGCGTCCATCTTGCCCCAGTGCACCTTGGCGCGGGCAAGGGCCCGACGGGCACCTTCAATGCAGGCGGAGTGCTTGATGACTTCAACCCATGGACAGGCATCCACCAGCCGCCGCACCAGACCGAAGTAGCTCCCAGGCATGGCTTCTTTGGGCCACGGCCGAACTATGAGGCCCTTCATGGCCTGTTCGGCCACCTTGTGGAGCTCGACCAGCTGCTTCAGCTGGTCGCTCCGGGGCACCGGATGTCCGGCCTCAGCATACTGAGACCAGAGCACCTTTTCCGTCGAGCTCCCCTCCTCGGCTCTGTAGAATGCTGCAGCATCGGACACGCTACGGGGCAGATCTGCGAACGCTCCTGGAGAGCTCCAAATTCGGGTAAGTAACAAGTAATTCACTTTTACATGCTTGCTCTGCATGAAGAATGCCTTACCCGCCGCTATCTTCTTTACTGCCTCAATTTCCTGGAGGGCCTTTTGGGCTTCGGCCTTAGCGGCTTTGGCACTCTCAAGAGCCAACGCGAGCTCGACCTCCCGAGTCTTCGAGTCACACTCCAAACTCTCGTGTTTTTCCACGAGAGCCTGGAGCTCTTGCCGCACCTCCGCCACCCGCGCCTCCTGCTTCTCTCGCTCGGTGCGTTCCGCGGCCGCATTGCGTTCGGCCGCGGACACCGCCTCCTTCAGGGTCGCCACCTCGTTCGTAGCCCCTGGAATACCCACGTTATTCCTGTCATTTTTTGCAACCAAATCCTTTTCTAATAAGGTGTTACTTACCTTTAATAAGGTGTTACTTAACTTTAATAAGGTGTTACTTACCTTCCTTGTCCTCGAGCTGCTTCTTGGCACGGCCGAGCTCACTCTCAGACCGCTCGAGGCTCTGCTTCAAGGCATTGACCTCCGCAGTCAGTGCGGCAGAGGTCAGCAGCGCATCCTGCATTCCCATATTCACATATTTGTGTTAGACTCCTGCGTATATCTTTTTAGATCCTCAGTTCGGCTTTTCTTTCCGAAAACCAAACCGAGCATCAGGGGCTACTGTCTATGCGGTACTATTTTACATATCTTAAAAATCCTTACCTCGAAGCCTGTTAGAAGGCTGGTGCAGGCTTCGGTCAGCCCGCTCTTGGCGGACTGAACTTTCTGAATCACCGCACTCATAATAGTGCGGTGCTCCTCGTCAATGGAAGCGCCGTTGAGCGCCTCCAGCAAATTATGCGGCACCTCTGGTTGGACGGAGGCCACCGGCGTCGCTGTCTCGCCCCTCTCACGAAGGGGCCGCCCGCCGGACTCCGGAACCACCAAAGGTTCCGGTGCGGAGTCCGGCCCAAAGTCCGGGAGGTTGCCCTGCGGCACCTCCGGGGCCTCCTCCTCTTGGCTGGTCCCTTTCTAGGACCCCACCTCGGCGTCGTCTGCGTCACAGGGGGAGGAGGCGGTCGGAAGTGAAGCGCTATTCACATCCGACGAACCCAGGGACCCGCTCGACGAAGCGGGAAGGTCATCCTTGGGCAGGCTACATGGTCGTATTTGGCGTTAGAAGACACTATGCGACGAAAGAAAAATCATGAGTTATTCTGGAATCCGGACACTTACGATCTCGCCAGGGGCTTGGCCCTCGAGGGCCACTCCTCTTCGCCGTCGTCGGTGTTGGTGGAACAGTCCGGAAGAAGGGTCCTTCCCTTGTTGGACCCTTCGGCCTCCCCCGTTGGGGAAGCCTTCCTCTTCTTCTCTCCCCCCGCTGGGGGAGAGGCCTCTTTCTTCTCCTCCTTGTCTTCGTGGGAGGAGTTCGCCTCGGAGTCATCGGACGATGAGTCCAATAACACCTGGCGCCGGGAACTCCTCCGGGTTCCCGTGGCCTTCTTATTGGCCTTCTTCTCCGGCACCACGTAAGGCGTCGGGACCAGCAGCCCCGTCAAACGGGCGTCCGCTGGGTCTTCTGGAAGGGGAGCCGGACAGTCAACCTGCCCGGACGTCTTCTGCCAAGCCTGTTAAAGGTAATGGGAGTTTAGATCCCGCATAGAGTCAAACTATGGAAAACATGTGTCCCGTAAAGGGTAATATAGCTTACCTCGTCGGCTTGACGCTGCGAGCTGAATCCGCGATCTTCGGTAGCGGATGCGGGAGCCTTGGCGCCCTTGAACAGCACCCTCCAGGCCTCTTCATACGTAGTGTCGAAGAGCCTGCTCAAGGTCTGGTGCTGCACCGGATCGAACTCCCACAAGTTGAAGGCCCGCTTTTGGCACGGGAGAATCCGGCGGATGAGCATGACCTGGACTACGTTGACAAGCTTGAGCTTCTTGTTCACCAGGGTTTGGACACAGGATTGGAGTCCGGTCAGCTCATCCGAATCGCCCCATGTCAGGCCCTTCTCTTTCCAGGAGGTGAGCCGTGTGGGGATGCCAGATCTGAATTCGGGGCCCGCTGCCCATTTAGGGTCACGCGGCTCGGTGACGTAGAACCATCCCGACTGCCACCCTTTGATGGTTTCCACGAAGGTGCCCTCAAGCCAGGTGACGTTGGGCATCTTGCCCACCATGGCGCCTCCGCATTCCGCTTGGCGACCGCCCACTACCTTCGGCTTGATATTAAAAGTCTTTAGCCATAAGCCGAAGTGGGGCTGGATGCAGAGGAAGGCCTCGCACACGACGATAAACGCCGAGATGTTGAGGATAAAATTCGAGGCCAGATCATGGAAATCCAGTCCATAGTAGAACATGAGCCCCCGAACAAATGGGTGGAGTGGGAAGCCCAGTCCGCGAAGGAAATGGGGAAGGAACACCACCCTCTCATGGGGCCTGGGGGTGGGGATGAGGTGCCCCTCGTCGGGGAGCCGGTGCGCGATATCACTGGACAAGTATCCGGCCTTGCGCAGCTTTTTGATGTGCTCCACTTGCCTCCCGCTCCGGACATGGTTGGAGAGGATGGAGGTGAGATGTGCGGACTTGGGCGCTGGAGCTCGAGTGCGCGGAGATGGATAAGCTAAGGAGGAAGAAGGCGTAGGTGAAGAGGTGGATCCTTATCCACCAACATCTTCATCACCTTCCCCCATCTATCTACAGCGGTCCACTCTCCCGCAACCTGTTGTACCCTCTACTTGAACAAGGTGCTTTATGCTTCATATTATTATCCAATGATGTGTTGCCATCCTATGATGTCTGAGTAGATTTTCATTGTCCTTTCGGTAATTGGTGAATTGCTATGATTGGTTTAATTTGCTTGTGGTTATGTTGTTGTCCTTTGGTGCCCATCATATGAGCGCGCGCGTGGATCACACCATAGGCTTAGTTGTATGTTGATAGGACTATGTATTGGAGGGCAATAGTGACAGAAGCTTTAACCTAGCATAGAAATTAATGCAAACGGGATTGAAGGGGGACCAATATATCTTAATGCTATGGTTGGGTTTTACCTTAATGAATGTTAGTAGTTGTGGATGCTTGCTAATAGTTCCAATCATAAGTGCATAGAATTCCAAGTCAGGGATGACATGCTAGTAGTGGCCTATCCCACATAAAACTTGCTATCGGTCAAGTAAAGTAGTCAATTGCTTAGGGACAATTCCGCAACTCCTGCCACCACTTTTCCACACCCGTTATACTAACTTTATTGTTTCTTTATCTAAACAGCCCCTAGTTTATATTTACGTGCTCTTTATATTCTTGCAAATCTATCCAACAACACCTACAAAGTACTTCTAGTTTCACACTTGTTTTATATAAAGCGAACGTTAAGCGTGCGTAGAGTTGTATCGGCGGTCGATAGAACTTGAGGGAATACTTGTCCTACCTTTAGCTCCTCGTTGGGTTCGACACTCCTACTTACCGAAAGAGGCTACAATTGATCCCCTATACTTGTGGCTTATCAGTGCGGCCGTGCGAATGGCCACATAATGCCTTCATGTACAAGGTCGGGTTTCGTCAAGAGTTCGGCAAATTCATTGCCAATGACGGGTTAACCAACTTCCTCGCAGATGAGTGTGACCAACACCACCTCCTCACGAACTCCTTTGTGCAAAAAATTGTTTTCTGAATACGCATGAACCTCCCGCGGTGCGATTTAATTTATATTCTGAAACCCATCAGATACCGCTCACTGAGTTTTGTGAGATATGTTTAATTCCCTCTAACGGGGATTTGAGAGAGCCCAGACCGGTAGAGTTTGGGGACTTCCTCCTCACTTTGACAGTGGGTGAGGAAACAGGATGTCAAAAGCCACCGCCACTTGTTTGCAGTTTCCTTCTGTGCATTACTTTGCTTTATTCAACGCGAAGTGTTTAACTACTAGGGTAAAGAGCGGTATACTTAGTGCTCCTGACCTTGCCATTTTACGCCGTCCACTACACAATGATCACACCTTTAGCCTAGGGGCTATTGTTGCACGTCGTCTGCACCTTAACAGAACTAAGCGCAAAATCCATGGTGGTATTTTTTGCCACTCGCTTAACGAGCCACTTTAATGTTCAAATATGCCACCATGATTATCGTTTGCCCCAATTTTACCTAGATCACTTGGCGATGGTATATCACTACTTTACGGATGCTGTCGATTATTTTAACAACATTCGTTAAAACCCGTCATATTATCCCGTTGCCTGCACCTGCTTTGTTTGATTCTATTGCCAGGAATGGATACAGGGTCATGGCAGTGGTCATTGTTGCCTACCGGAATGCCCAGGAAGCGGCAGAGGAGGAGCCACATGAGTGGGATCGGATGGGTACTACGGGTGGTGATTACCAAGCTAGGCCAAAAGCCCAAGCTTGGGGGAGTACGTATTTCCACCGACATTACATTCATGTTCACACATTTCATTTCAGTTGTCGATGTTAACACTTTTTCATTGTATTATCCATGATAGATTTATTTTCTCGCTTTCTTATTGTGTGATTGAAAACTTTGAGAAAATCTAAAAACATTTCCTACTTCTTTTCGCTTTTTCTTTCTAGTTTAATTTAGTTGTAGTACTAAAATAAAACCCCAAAAGATTTCGCATTTCTTCTTTGGTTTCTTGGGAGCTCTCCCGTCTAGTTTAATTTTGTTTTTCTTTCTTTAATTTGCCTTCTTCAAGAAAAACTCAAAACGCCAAAAATATTTCAGTGTGTTCTTATGAAATTCTTTCCTTTTATTTTGTTGAGTCATACTAAGGAGAAGACGACGATAAAAATGTTGAGTGGATCTCATATGCATTATTGTTGATCTAACAAAGAGTCCATATTATTTTGTCTTCTCCTCTGAATAAAATGTTGCAGATTCCAGCTCCATGACACCCTTGCACTATTATTATTTTCATATCATTCAGTCATGCAAGTGAAAGGCAATAATGACGATATTTCATGAAGTGTCTGTGGTAGGGAAAAGCGGGCATGAACTCAACTTGTTTTTGTTTTTGTAAATATGTTTAACTCAATATCCATGATTCAGCATATTATGGTCAACATGTTTGCAATGACAATTAGAGATTATAGTTGCTCACGTCATGCTTAAGTAGCTAGGAGTGGATAATGATGTATCTTAGATGTCAACATGCATTTAAAATGATTGTGTTGTAGTATGATTATGTGGTATCCTCCTCTGAATGTTTCAAGTGGCTTGACTTGGCACATGTTCACACATGTAGTTGAATCAAAACCAAGATAGCCTCTATGATATTTATGTTCATGGTGTCTATATCCTACTCATGCTAGTACTCAATGTTAAGTATTCATAGTGCATGCTCATGACCGTTTTCGCTCTCTAGCTTGTCGCTTCCCAACCTATTTGCTAGCCTTCGCCTATACTAAGCAAGAATACTGCTTGTGCATCAAAACCCTTCAACCAAAGTCATTCCAGAGGAGTCCACTATATCTACCTATATGCGGTATTACCCTGCTATTCCAAGTAAATTTGCAACTGCCACCTCTAAACTTTCAAATGAACATCTGTTTTGTGTGCCCGAACCGCTCACGGAGTGACAGGGGGTGGTCAGTATCTTCCATGCTAAGCAGGTTATTCTCATTATGAGTGTTTATTCACTCGTCCTTGCATGAGAGGGGTTGGTAACAGGGATGCCCGGTCCCGAAATCAAAAATTACGAAACCAAACTCCCACAGGACTGTTGTTGGTATGGAAGGCACCCGTGGATTCGGTTAGCCATGGCTTGTGTTTGTTGGTGAAGGGGGAGTAAACTTTACTTTTACTGCTTAGGAACCGCCGCTAATTTTGTTAGCATGGAAGATATTGAAAACTCTTGGTCGTAACATTGACAGAAGGGTATACCTTCCAAAATTATATTTATCTCTTATTAAAGCTTTGAGCTCTGGCACCTCTGCAAATCCCTACTTCCCTCTGCGAAGGGCTTATCTATTTACTTTTATGTTATTTTACTTTTATATTGAGTCATCACCTTATCAAACAAGCACCAGACCTGAGAGCACTATTGTCATCCTCATGCATTATGTTGAATGCATCATGACTGGATCCAGTTAATGTTGAATGCATCATGACTGGATCTCTTCTACCATGAATTACAATATTTAGTCATTGCTTGAACTTTGAAGGTGCTCTGCATTTATGTTTTGTGGTCTCAGAAAGGGCTAGCGAGATATCATTGTTGTCATAGTATATCATGATTGTCTTGAAAAAGTGTTGGCATTTGAGATATCTTATTATTGCTCGCTATATGAGTTAATGTAATTTCTAAGAGTTATTGTTGGCATTTTTAGTCAAGATCTTTGCTGAAAACCTGGCTGCTATTCAAGCATATATATGTAAACAAGAACAAAAGAGTTCGTAAAAGTTTTTCTTTATCATTTTCAGTTTGTCAACTCAATTCTTCGAGGACAAGCAATGGCTTAAGCTTGGGGGAGTTGATACGCCTCCATCGTACCTACTTTTCCTGACGCGTTTGCTCTTGTTTTGGACTCTCATTTGCAAGGTTTGAATGAAACTAACCCGGACTGACGTTGTTTTCAGCAGAACTACCATGGTGTTGTTTTTGTGCATAAATAAAAGTTCTCAAAATTGGATGAAACTTTTTGGAGAATTATTTTGGAATATATAATAATTTTTGGAACCAAGACCCATTGGAGGGGGGCCTAGTTGCCCACAAGGCACCAGGGCGCGCCGCCCCCCTCTGGCATGCCCTGATGGGTAGTGGGGCCCACGAGGCTCCGCTGGCCCTAATTCCAACTCTATAAAATCCTATTTTTTAGAAAAAAATAGGAGAGGAAGTTTCATCGCATTTTACGATACTGAGCCACCGCCACCTCCTATTCTTCATCGGGAGGCTAGATCTGGAGCTCGTTCAAGGCTCCGGAGAGGGGGATCTTTAGTCGTCGTCATCACCAACCATCCTTTATCACCAATTTCATGATGCTCACTGTCGGGAGTGACTAATTCCATCATAGGCTCGCTGATGAGTTGGATGAGATTCATCATGTAATTGAGTTAGTTTCATAGATTCACTATGTTCTGAGATTGATATTTATATGACTTTGCTATGCTTAATGCTTGTCACTAGGGCCCGAGTGCCAAGATTTCAGATCTGAACCGTTTATGTTTTCACCATTATATCTATGTTCATGATCCGATCTTGCAAGTTATATGCACCGATTATGTGTTATGATCCGTAAACCCCAAGGTGACAACAATTGGGATACTTTCCAGTGATGACTGTAGTTTGAGGAGTTCATGTATTCACTATGTGTTAATGCTTTGTTCCAGTTCTCTATTAAAAGGAGGCCTTAATATTCCTTAGTTTTCTTATGGACCCGGTGCCACGGGAGGGTAGGACAAAATATGTCATGCAAGTTGTTTTCCATAAGCACATATGACTATTTATGGAATACATGCCTACATCATATTTATGAACTAAAGCTAGTTCTGTGTATCCCTAGGCTATAACTGGTATATGATGAATGTCGTGGTTCTAAGTCTGACAGTAGAGTGGGGGTAGGTATGGAGAGGCAAGGTCCTAGCTATGGAGAGGTTGTAAACACAAGCGATGTACGAGTTCAGGCCCTTCTCGGAGGAAGTAAAAGCCCTACGTCTCGGAGCCCTGAGGCGGTCGAGTGGATTATGTGTATAGGTGTTACAAGAGTGCGAACCCCTCTGCCTGTGGAGGGGGGTGGCTTATATAGAGTGTGCCAGGACCCCTGCCAGCCCACATAATGAAGGGATTTAAGTACATTAAGTCTGGGACGTTACTGGTAACGCCCCACATAAAGTGCCTTAACTATCATTAAGTCTATTCAATTACAGGCCGTTGCAGTGCAGAGTGCCTTCTGACCTTCTGGTGGTCGAGTGTATCTTCATGGTCGAGTGAGTCTCCATGGTCGAGTCCTTCTAGTCAGTCGAGTGAGTCCTTCTTCGTTGGTCGACTGGAAGGTGATCTCTTCTAAGGGTGTCCTTGGGTAGGACATCTAGGTCAGGCCTATGACCCTACCCTAGGTACATGAATCCATCATTAGCCCCCGAATGGATTGAGGCTTGAATGAGGAAGGAGTTGATGCTGTTTCCGATTGATTTTTGGTATACTGGCTATGCGTCGTTCGTGCCCAAGATCTTCTTTGTTGATAACGAGCAACTTTCCTTCAGTCGACTCGATCCATTCTTGTCTTTCGTCGAGTGATCTTTTAGACTTTGCCGGTTCCCGAGCGACGGATCGCAGGAAATCTCGCGTCTGACAGACCGATCTGCCGCTCGCGGATTCCACGGGATACGAAATTTGGGGAAGCGCGCGAAGCGGAACGAACCGCGGCGCTCGGACGGGACAGGACATAGACGCCTCGATCTCCGCGCCGCTTTTTCCGCCACGTATCGTGTCAATGCAACTATTTCGGGATATGATTAGGTTGACCGGGTCCACCTGTCATCCACTCAGAAGGGATGTTATAAATGCGACTAGTGAGGGTTTCTGAACAGTGCTCCATTCTTTCTCCTCTGCTCTCCTCGTCTCCGCCCAACGCACCCGCTTTCGCCTCCGCAAAGCTCTTCTTCGCGCAACTCGCCGGCAGCCATGGTCAAGGAGAAGACGGCGGTGCTGGAGCGCGCAAAGAAGGCGTCGGCGGCGGAGAAGGCGCCGGCGGCGGAGAAGGCGAAGGGGAGATCCACCAGCCGCAGCGGGTCTTCGTCGAGATCCCGCCTGCCGAAGGGCTGGGTCCAGGGAGATTGGATCCAGTCGACCATCAGGGAGAAGGATCTCCTCGACATGGCCGACGACGGGCTGATCCCCCATGGCGTCGCAAGACTTCCAGAAAAAGAGTGGCAACCCCAGCCGGAAGAGGGTGAGTGTGTGCTCCTGGCCACTCATGTCGATCGAGGATTTTCTCTGCCACCGAGCGTTTTCTTTCGTGGTTTTTTGAACTTCTTTGGAGCCCAACTCCACCACTTTACTCCGAACTCCATCGCGTATCTTGTTGTGTTTGTATCCATGTGCGAGAGCTTCCTGGGCTGTGGACCGCACTGGGGCTTGTTCAAGCACATCTTCACGTGTCATTCTCAGACCGTGAAGAAGGCGAGTCCAGGCGATGAGAAAACCCAAGTTATCCAAATGTGCGGGGGCCTGGGAATTCAAGTGAGGAATAAGAGCACCTTCCCAGCTATGACGTTTCCCGAGTCAGTCAGGGGCTGGCAGTCGACCTGGTTCTACTGCCAGAATGAGCCGACGCCGGGGCAGTCGAGTGGACTCCCTTCATTCACCATGAGCCGAGTGAACAAGCCCTCCTCTCTGAAGGTGGTTCCGGAGGAGAGAGCCGATGTGAAGATGTTGATGGATCGCGTGGTGCAGTTGGTTCGGGACGGCGTGACTGGCATGGACCTTCTGGAGGTTTTCCTTCGGCGGCGTATCCAGCCTCTTCAGTTCCGGAGCCATTGCATGTGGTTGTACTGCGGAACTGAAGACGAGACTCGAGTCCACCCAGAAGAAGTTGACGACGCCACGGTGGAAAGATGGATGGCCGCGGTCACTGGGAACAAGGATAATCCCCGTGGATCCAGGAGGATTCCTCCACTCGACCATCACAGCGTTCCAGATAAGGTATATTTGCTCTGCCTTCCATTGTATATTTGTCGAATTTGTTTCTGTATGTTCTGCAACTTGGTCGATTGATCTCTGTCTTGACGTCTTCCAGGCCCTTACCGAGCTGTATTCGATGCCCAATGGAGCTCAGGCTCCGACTGAGGAGGGAGAAGCCAGCGGGGGCGAGAGCCAGGATGAGTGGGATTCAGACGCTGCCGAAGATGACGACGATGACGAAGACGATGATGAGGACGAAGAAGAGGAGGAGGAGGAGGTTGCACCACCGCGCTTGGAAAGGCGGTCGAAACTTGTCCATGACCCCACGACTGAACGCGGTAAGGGGGTTGCGACTGCCCCGCAGTCGACCAAACGCCCTCGGACCGCTTCTCCGGTGCCGAGTGAAAAGGCGCCGAAGCAGTCGAAGGTGGCCCCTTCAAAGCCAACCAAGCTCCTGCCGAAGATGAAGGTGTCCATCCCCACCATATCAGGGTAAACATGTTGCTTAAGTTCTCTTGTTTTGTATAAGCTTTATCTCTGGTTGATACTTGAGTTAGTCGACTGATTCTTTGGAACTTCAGTGCTGCAACTTCTAAGACCTCAGGCAAGGCTGACGACCATGAGATGGAGGACGCAGCAACCTCAAATCCTGGTACTATACTCTCAATTCTGTCCCTAGTCGATTGACTCATGATTTCTAACTTTGATTCTTTTCTGAAGCTCCACCCAATTACATTATCACCCTTCCTGATAATGATGATGATGAGGATGAAGAACCGCTGAGGCATAGGAAGAGCAGGAAGGCGTCTACTGGTAAGGCAACCCAGGATGCGACGGCGCCCGAGACTGTGGTCACGGAGGAGGAGAACCCCACTCGACACACCGTGTCTTTCGCGGTGCCGTTGACGAGTGCTCGTCCCACTTCGTCGAGTGCTGCACAACCTTCGCTCTTCACAACACATCACGTCCCAGAGGACCAAGCCAGCGCTGCTAAGGAGGCGATACGCCAAGCGGGGATCATGATGGAGCAGGTGAAGATCATCTGGGATGCAAGCCAAGCAGCTTATGACGCTAGCTCCGCCCTTCAAAGCAATGTTCAGGTCAGTCGATGACCGCCTGTTCTGTTAGGATATGCTATCAAAACTTTTTCTTTCTGAAATCCATAGCAATCACCCACTGGGTGTGTCGATAAAAAACTCCGTGTTAGCGGGGGCACGCTGAGTGCACCCGCTGGGTGTAGTCCCCAAGGCTAAGGTCGACTGCTGGCAGTCGGCCTTAGGCTTTATAAGTAAAGGATTTTCGTCATTCGACTGGATCGAATGGATTTCTGAAATCGGTGGGGGCACGCTGAGTGCACCCACTGGGTGTAGTCCCCGAGACTGTGGTCGATTGCTTGCAGTCGACTACAGTCTGAAGAGCACGTCTCTTTTTTTTTCTTTTTTTTTTGGGGGTCGACTGGTCGACTCTGTCTTGAACAGAATTAGTCTTATCCACTCGGAAACGTGTGATTTTCTCTTATCCACTCGGAAGTGAATTATCTTTGATATTTTGTCGATTGGTTCTTCGTAGAAATCCTGTGACCTTGCGGCTCGCTATACCGAACTGGAGCAGAAGCACATTCAGCTCGAGCTGGATCTGAGGCTGGTGCAGGAGAATCTGACGAAGGCGAAGGAGGAGACCAAAGGTATGTTCGGTGAGACCTCGACGACTCCTTTTTCCTTCCATTTGTTTCAAAATTTGACTTTGCTGTAACTTGCAGGCAAGGTGAAGGAGGCCCAGAAGAAGAAGGACCTTGAGCTAGCTGAGAAGACCAAGCTTGCTGACGAGAAGTTAGCTTCAGTCACCAAGCTTGAACAGGAAAATACCAATCTGAAAGCTGCTCTGGCGATTGCCACCAAGGATGTCGACCGACTGAAAACTGACAAGACTACCTTGACCGAGAAGATCAACCAGTTGATTGGGAAGAAGAATGACCTGGAAGGCTTCCTGGGTGGTCTTGCCAAGAAATTGTTCCTTATGCTCGAAGGTAATCCTTTACACTCGACCAACATTTTCAACTGTGATGCTTCCATTCGACCATTGTCTTGATTCGGCGTTTTGTCCTTGCAGAATTCTGTCGAAACTTTGAAGAAGAGACTAGCCAGTTGGAGCCGAACCTTGACCCTGTCAATTCTCCGGTGAATGATAAAGTTGCCATGAATGTCTTCCGACTGGAGTCCCGCGTTGCAGCTGTCGTGGACTATCTTGCAAGGCTGAAGGCCGCCACTTCTCGCATCGACTCGACGCTTTGGCCCAGGGCGACACTTCAGAATGACCTCGAGTCGTTGATGGCTCGACTAAACGCGGTCCCCGACCATGTGCAAGAGTGGAAGAAGTCCTCGGCTCGGTGTGGCGCAGATGTTGCCCTGTGCCTGGCCCGAGTCCACTGCAAGGACGCGCGAGAAGAGAAGCTGGCGGCTCTCCGAGTGGCCAACACCAAGAAACACGACTTCAGGTCCTTCATGGAAACTTTCATCGCTGCTGCTACCCGGATCGCAGACGGGATCGACCTCGACGAGTTCGTTGCTCCTTCTAGCCCTCCACAGGAGGGGTAAAAAACTTTCTTTAAGCCCGACACTTTAAATTTGCCTCGGTATGCCGAGTGGAATTGTAACCGATAAACCTTAACAGGCTTAGTGCCTGAGCACTCTCGGTTCCTTTAGGTATCGACCTAAACTTGGATTTGATGTTTGGATATGATTGCTCTTGGCTCGAATTGTCCTTTGCAGGTTCACAGCAAGATGCCCACTGCAGTCGACTTATTCCTTAGGCGAGCACTGGGCTGCAGCTAAGCCCCCGAGTGAGAGGTTTGCTCTTCACTCGGTAGGATTTTTTATAACTTAGGCGAGCGCTGTGCTGCAGCTAAGCCTCCGAGTGAGAGGTTTGCTCTTCACTCGGTAGGATTTTTTATAACTTAGGCGAGCGCTGGGCTGCAGCTAAGCCCCCGAGTGAGAGGTTTGCTCTTCACTCGGTAGGATTTTTTATAACTTAGGCGAGCGCTGGGCTGTAGCTAAGCCCCCGAGTGAGAGGTTTGCTCTTCACTCGGTAGGATTTTTTATAACTTAGGCGAGCGCTGGACTGCAGCTAAACCTCCGAGTGAGAGGTTTGCTCTTCACTCGGTAGGATTTTTTATAACTTAGGCGAGCGCTGGGCTGCAGCTAAGCCCCCGAGCGGAAGTCTGGCTTACCACTCGGTAGGATTTTAATCACTTAGGCGAGCGCTGGGCTGCAGCTAAGCCCCCGAGTGAGAGGTTTGCTCTTCACTCGGTAGGATTTTTTATAACTTAGGCGAGCGCTGGGCTGCAGCTAAGCCTCCGAGTGAGAGGTTTGCTCTTCACTCGGTAGGATTTTTTATAACTTAGGCGAGCGCTGGGCTGCAGCTAAGCCTCCGGGTGAGAGGTTTGCTCTTCACTCGGTAGGATTTTTTATAACTTAGGCGAGCGCTGGGCTGCAGCTAAGCCCCCGAGTGAGAGGTTTGCTCTTCACTTGGTAGGATTTTTTATAACTTAGGCGAGCGCTGGGCTGCAGCTAAGCCTCCGAGTGAGAGGTTTGCTCTTCACTCGGTAGGATTTTTTATAACTTAGGCGAGCGCTGGGCTGCAGCTAAGCCCCCGAGCGGAAGTCTGGCTTACCACTCGGTAGGATTTTAATCACTTAGGCGAGCGCTGGGCTGCAGCTAAGCCCCCGAGTGAGAGGTTTGCTCTTCACTCGGTAGGATTTTTTATAACTTAGGCGAGCGCTGGGCTGCAGCTAAGCCTCCGAGTGAGAGGTTTGCTCTTCACTCGGTAGGATTTTTTATAACTTAGGCGAGCGCTGGGCTGCAGCTAAGCCTCCGGGTGAGAGGTTTGCTCTTCACTCGGTAGGATTTTTTATAACTTAGGCGAGCGCTGGGCTGCAGCTAAGCCCCCGAGTGAGAGGTTTGCTCTTCACTTGGTAGGATTTTTTATAACTTAGGCGAGCGCTGGGCTGCAGCTAAGCCTCCGAGTGAGAGGTTTGCTCTTCACTCGGTAGGATTTTTTATAACTTAGGCGAGCGCTGGGCTGCAGCTAAGCCCCCGAGCGGAAGTCTGGCTTACCACTCGGTAGGATTTTAATCACTTAGGCGAGCGCTGGGCTGCAGCTAAGCCCCCGAGTGAGAGGTTTGCTCTTCACTCGGTAGGATTTTTTATAACTTAGGCGAGCGCTGGGCTGCAGCTAAGCCTCTGAGTGAGAGGTTTGCTCTTCACTCGGTAGGATTTTTTATAACTTAGGCGAGCGCTGGGCTACAGCTAAGCCCCCGAGTGAGAGGTTTTCTCTTCACTCGGTAGGATTTTTTATAACTTAGGCGAGCGCTGGGCTGCAGCTAAGCCTCCGAGTGAGAGGTTTGCTCTTCACTCGGTAGGATTTTTTATAACTTAGGCGAGCGCTGGGCTGCAGCTAAGCCCCCGAGCGGAAGTCTGGCTTACCACTTGGTAGGATTTTAATCACTTAGGCGAGCGCTGGGCTGCAGCTAAGCCCCCGAGTGAGAGGTTTGCTCTTCACTCAGTAGGATTTTTTATAACTTAGGCGAGCGCTGGCTGCAGCTAAGCCTCCGAGTGAGAGGTTTGCTCTTCACTCGGTAGGATTTTTTATAACTTAGGCGAGCGCTGGGCTGCAGCTAAGCCCCCGAGTGAGAGGTTTGCTCTTCACTCGGTAGGATTTTTTATAACTTAGGCGAGCGCTGGGCTGCAGCTAAGCCTCCGAGTGAGAGGTTTGCTCTTCACTCGGTAGGATTTTTTTATAACTTAGGCGAGCGCTGGGCTGCAGCTAAGCCCCCGAGTGAGAGGTTTGCTCTTCACCCGGTAGGATTTTTTATAACTTAGGCGGGTACTTGGACTGCAGCTAAGCCTCCGAGTGAGAGGTTTGCTCTTCACTCGGTAGGATTTTAATCACTTAGGCGAGTGCTGGGCTGCAGCTAAGCCCCCGTGTGAGAGGTTTGCTCTTCACTCGGTAGGATTTTTTATAACTTAGGCGAGCGCTGGGCTGCAGCTAAGCCCCCAAGTGAGAGGTTTGCTCTTCACCCGGTAGGATTTTTTATAACTTAGGCGAGTACTTGGACTGCAGCTAAGCCTCCGAGTGAGAGGTTTACTCTTCACTCGGTAGGATTTTTATAACTTAGGCGAAACGGATTCGCGGCTAAGCCTCCGAGTGGAAGTCTAGCTTACCACTCAGTAGGATTTGTACAAACTTAGGCGAAACGGATTCGCGGCTAAGCCACCCGCTGGGGGATAAAAAGTGACAAAAATTATGAAGGAATTATGGTACTATTATTTCGAAATCCATGAACTACAGAAGTATTTTATTACAACTCATCCGAGTGGAAAACTTTTAAGTGTAAAACGGGCGGAGCAGATCTGCATTCCAAGCTCGGGGCTCTTCGGTATTGTGTTCGACGTTGTAGAGACGATATGCCCCGTTGTGGAGGACTTTGGTGACGATGAAGGGTCCTTCCCAAGAAGGAGCGAGCTTATGCTGTTTCTGCTGATCCACTCAGAGAACTAGATCTCCTTCTTGGAAGGCTCGACCCCTCACATTCCTGGCGTGAAAGCGACGCAGGTCCTGTTGATAGATGGTCGATCGGATCAGAGCCATCTCCCTTTCTTCCTCTAGAAGGTCGACTGCGTCCTGACGCGCTTGCTCAGCTTCTGCTTCGTTGTAGAGTTCAACTCGAGGAGCATTGTGAAGAAGATCACTCGGCAAGACTGCTTCAGCTCCATAGACCAAAAAGAATGGAGTTCTTCCGGTCGACCGATTGGGTGTGGTCCGCAAACCCCAAAGCACCGAAGGGAGTTCGTCGACCCATGCTCCAGCCGCGTGCTTGAGATCACGCATCAGTCGGGGTTTTAAACCCTTGAGGATTAAGCCATTGGCTCGCTCTGCTTGTCCATTCGACTGCGGATGAGCGACCGAAGCGTAGTCGACTCGTGTGCCTTGAGCGCTGCAGAAATCCTTGAATTCTTCCGAGTCAAAGTTCGACCCATTATCCGTAATGATGCTGTGCGGGACTCCATATCTGAACGTCAGCTCTCTGATGAAGGTAACCGCAGTACCGGCGTCAAGATTCTTGATTGGTTTAGCCTCAATCCACTTCGTGAACTTGTCGACTGCGACCAGTACGTGCGTGAAACCACTTCGACCTGTTCTCAAGGGACCGACCATGTCCAACCCCCATACTGCGAACGGCCAGACGAGTGGAATGGTCTTCAGAGCTGACGCGGGCTTGTGTGACATATTGGAGTAGAACTGACATCCTTCGCAGTTGTCCACTATTTCCTTTACCATCTCATTCGCCCTTGGCCAGTAAAATCCAGCTCGGTATGCTTTGGCTACAATGGTCCGAGAGGACGCATGGTGACCACAGGTCCCCGAGTGGATATCATTGAGAATGATTCGACCTTCTTCTGGCGTTATGCATTTTTGACCAACCCCAGTCGGGCTTTCTCTATACAGCTGTCCTTTGATAACGGTAAAGGCTTTGGATCGACGGACGATCTGCCGAGCCTCTTCCTCATCCTCTGGGAGCTCTTTTCTCAGGATATACGCGATATAGGGAATTGTCCAGTCGGGAGTGACCACTAAAACCTCCATGACCAAGTCGACCACTGCTGGGACCTCAACCTCAGTCGGATCTGTGGCACTCTTGGGCTGTGGAGCTTCCTCTGTGAAGGGATCCTCTTTAACTGACGGAGTGTGTATATGCTCCAAAAACACGCCACTCGGAACAGCTTCTCTTTTGGAACCTATCTTTGCCAGATCATCTGCTGCTTGATTTTTCAGTCGGGGGATGTGATGGAGCTCCAACCCCTCGAACTTCTTCTCCAGCTTCCTCACTGCATTGCAGTATCCAGTCATGGCTGGGCTTCTCACGTCCCACTCCTTCATCACCTGGTTGACCACTAAATCTGAATCGCCATAAACCATCAGGCGACGGACGCCGAGTGAGATGGCCATGCGTAATCCATATAAAAGGGCCTCATACTCTGTCTCATTGTTGGAGGAATCAAAGTGAATCTGGAGCACATACCTAAGCTTATCTCCTCTGGGGGAAACTAGAACAACCCCAGCACCAGAACCATTCAGCATCTTAGAGCCATCGAAGAACATGGTCCAATGCTCCGAGTGAACTTCAGTCGACTGCTGTTGTTCAATCCACTCGGCGAGGAAATCTGCTATTGCCTGGGACTTAATGGCTTTCTTTGCCTCAAACTTGATATCAAGGGGAAGAAGTTCAATCGCCCATTTCGCCACTCGACCAGTTGCATCTCTGTTGTGCAAAATCTCTGATAGTGGGGCGTCGCTGACGACTGTGATAGAATGATCAGAGAAATAATGAGCAACCTTCTTCGTGGTCATGTATATTCCATACACAAACTTCTGATAATGAGGATATCTCTGCTTGGATGGAGTCAAGACTTCAGACAAATAATACACCGGGCGCTGAACTTTGAAGGCTTTTCCTTCTTCTTCCCGCTCGACCGTAAGTACTGTACTGACGACTTGTCCTGTGGCTGCAATATAAAGCAACAGAGGCTCTTTGCTGATTAGAGCAGCAAGCACCGGCTGGGTGGAGAGCAGAGCTTTTAGCTCGGCAAACGCTGCATCAGCTTCTGGAGTCCACTCGAACTTGTCTGCCTTCTTCATCAGTCGGTAAAGAGGCAATGCCTTTTCACCGAGTCGTGAGATGAATCGACTTAATGTGGCCAAGCATCCAGTAAGCTTCTGGACATCGTGCACTCGCACAGGGCGTTTCATTCGGAGAATAGTGCCGATCTTCTTTGGATTAGCGTCGATCCCTCGCTCGGAAACGAGAAAACCGAGTAACTTTCCACCAGGAACTCCGAATGTGCACTTCGATGAATTGAGCTTGATATCATACCTTCTGAGGTTGGCAAATGTTTCGGCGAGGTCAGCAAGCAGGTCGAAACCTTTTCGCGACTTAACGACAATATCATCCATATACGCTTCCACATTCTGGATCTCCACCCAAGAGGCGACAGGAAGAGAGGTCAATAAGACTGTTCCAAAGAGTGGCAAACTGATCATAATTCTCAGTATCATGTAACTCTGGCTGCAATAATCATTGTTAGTCACATTTTTACTGCTGCAGCTACTTAAACCAAGAAAAGATCCATTAATCTTCCGTCATCACCAGATTACAACAAATGTCAATATCAAGTCGCAAAACTATACCCTTGTATACAAGCCCACTACCAAAATCATATGTACTCGACTTTGCTCTAAAAATGAACCAACATCTACCCTTAGGAGGGTGGCCTTCACACCCAATTTACAGAAACTTGATACCATGCACCCTTGCCTGAAAGGCAAGATGATGAACCTTGAAAAAATCGTCATGGCCATGCATCAAGAGCAATAACTGTAGCAAGCGATAGATATGCCGTAGCACCCAAATGGCCAAACATGCTGCTGCTTTCACCTGTTGCAGCCTACTCCTTTTCCACTCCCAGACCAACGCCTTCATCAGGGGACCAACACAGTTTTAAGGCGTACTAATTGTATATCCTCACCGGCTTCTCATACGTGTGACGGTTCTGCAGGTGTATAAAACCACCAGAAAAAGCAAGGATATATAAGATACATGTCCTTGTGAAATAGAATGAATTAGGTGAGGCTTGCACGAAATCACGCAACAATCAAGGAAGATCTGCTACTAAGCAGGCTGTGCCCTGACGGGAGGGGCGGCCGCCCGGGCCCCCGAAACCAAGGAGCCCCTCAGGTATGCCGTATGTCCTTTCCTATAGCCCATTCATGGCGCACAATGCAAAAGCTCGATCGAGCCGGCCACCAAGCTAATGCGTGTGCCCTGGTACCAAGGGTACAAAGTATAGGGTTGTGGCAGCATATCTATGCCCAAGCATGAGTGAGAATTAAGAAGAAATACTGTTTGACAAGAATACAAAGCTTGCACAGAATCCTGTAATAGCAAGGGAAGCTCCGATACACAGACAACAAAGCATGGCTGCAGCATATTAAGCCCAAGCATGACTAAAGGTAACTTGACGACCGAAGTTTGCTAAGTTCACTTCCCAGCAAAACAACCGCATACCTGATTGGCTGTATAGGCCCTTTTCGGTGCAGTGTCAGTGTGCTCCAGCCCAAGATATTGTTCCCAAGCTCCATAGACATCTCTCCTCTGTAGAAACCAAAAGAAGTCAGAAACCACCGAAAACAAATGTATGGACAGAACTATAGAAACATGTAGGGCAAAATCAACAGTTTACCTGGAAACGAGCAGATACAACATCAGAATCTTGTAGGTAGTCTGGCCGATTCATAGATATGAATGCAAATTTCCACTGAAGACAAAGCATGAATAGGTACATTAGTTCAGTAGCTGTACTATATATTCATACCACGATGCAATGCAACTCCAGGTAGACAGTAAAACCAAGCATGCAGACAGGACATGAAGCTTAAGCAATACTTCACAGCCCCTTCTATAAGATTAAGATCTACAGTGCTTTCAGCGCCAATCACCGCCAGTTTTATTATGATAGCAGGCAGCAGTGCTTTATTTATTGATTCAGCATATTACTAATCAACTTTGAGAGTAAAGTAAGATACGTAAACTATTCTCAGCTCACTATAGCACAACCAACTGGCTACAAAATCGGTGCTGGTTCTAACATTTGTGTCTAATTTACAATATCAGCATTATATCAAGATTAAAAACCCTATCAGTATGAAGGAAAAAAAACAGTAACTTTTATATCGCATCTAAGAAACAAATAAGATCACCTTGGAGAATTCTTCATCAGGGACCTGGAGTTTTCTCTGTATGCGGCCCTTTACTTCTGCTAATGCCTCACCTTCAAGGATAGCAAGAAAAAAAGGATCTCCAAAATTCTGAATCTGCTGTTGGTCACAACAACGGTGTCACCTGATTGGATAAGAATATCATAAATATATGCTGTCATTAATATGAAAGTGCAATACTTGATTCTGAAGAGGATCTTTCGTGAAGTGATAAACATGGATTAAGCGATCATGCTGACTGGGATTTTTCTCCTCCTCTGGAACCTATGAAAATGGGTATAAAAAGATGAGGACTAAAAAAAGCACATAAATTAATCACAGCAGGTACAGGAAAATGTACAGTAAGAAATCAGGGAAGACACTTGGAACTTAAGGGCATCTCCATCACGGCTCACCAAATCACCACCAAAATGTCCAGGCCGAACGGTCCAGACACTTTTAGTCCTCCAACGCGACTCACCAAATCGGGCCGGGCCAGTCCGCACGTCCGAAATCCCCAAGGCCAGCCCCAAATCAGGGGAGCTCTGAGGGAATCCGAACGTCCGCCATGTCAGCATCCAACAACCCGGTCCCACCCCAAAAAACCCTATCAGACTCTAGAAGCCTCCACATTCACACCGGCTTCACCGGCCACCCGCTTACCCGCATTGATCCTTCGCCTCTCCGCCTGCAACAATCATGGCCAATTAGCCGGCAAGCCACCCAAGAAGCCTAACCCGGCTATTAAAAGCCACTCGAAGATCATCCAAACCCTAGACAGCATTCCATTCCTCTCATTTCAACTCGTTCGCACCGCCGCCCATAGCAAAGCCCTCGACCTCCACATCAACATTCCCGACGGCCGTTGTCGCCATGGTCCACACCAAGATCACTGGGTACAAGATGCTAACAATGGAGCGCCGCGCCGAAATCACAGCGAAGGTCCGCACGGTGGACGAACATTGGCAAGCCCGCCGCAACCTCCAAGCTGTCTGAACCAAGCTCTAGCATGGAGATGGTAGAGGACCACAGAGATGAGCCAGCAGCGGAGGAGGCGATGGGCATCGAGGCCACAAGCAGCGTGGCGAACGGCCTCTTCACCATGCAGCATGCGGAGGAGCAGTTCCACTAGGCACTCTTGCGGCGGTCGATCAACCGAATGCGAAGCGCGCGGATGCCGCAGCCATGGCGGAGCTCCTCACAAAACCGGAAGTCGTCGACGAGAACCAGGCCGGTGCTTGCCGTGCAAAGTGCTGGCACGATCGACCGTGAGCCCCGCCAGCTCCGCATCAACGAAGCACAGCAGGCCTGGCTCTCCGAGGAGCTCGATACCAAGGACAATGAGGCACCGGAGCAGCACGACAACGATGCCAAAGAGGCACACGTCGGCGGCTCTGGCACGGGGGCTATCGACCTCATCATCAGGGAGTAGGAGTAATTGTTAGTTGTTTTCTAGGGATCTTTTGTGTTGTATGATTCCACTTGGTGTAAAAATCTACGAACTAGTGATGATTCCGCTCAGTGTCCGTCTTGTTTGAGGGATTGGGTTGGATGGCCGCTGCCCAGCCGAATGTTCGCGGACATTTGATGTGGTTTGTTTGAGGAACCGCGTTGGAGATGCCCTAAGTTCTCACAAGATGACAATCACCAAGTAAAACTAAAACATATGATATCAAAGATGTAAAAGAGGTACGACATATAACATCATTGGTCTTACAGACCTCTTCAGCACGTAGCGTCCAGTACTGATCATTTATATTCTCTATCTTCTCGTGAAGTGGAAAGATCTACAAAAACATAATTAGTAATAGCTACAATGATATATGGAAAAAATGATACTCCCGCCGATCCAAATTAATTGTCACAGCCTTGGTACAACTTTGTACTAAAGTTGTACAAAAGTTGCGTCAATTAATATGGATCAGAGGGAGTATTTAACTGCTGAAGCATTTTCAAAGGGCACTCGTTAGTAGTTCAAAGATTTTACTTCTCTAGAAGACTAAAGAAACCTCAAGAACAATAAAGCTCTTTCTTCAGGAAGACATGAAATTGAAGACTAGCACATGACTTCAAATGCATACCTTATAGATCTTGTGGTAAAAGACCTCTAGCACGCGTAGCTCGGCAGTGGGACTGGATAGATCAACCTGTTGATTAGTAGTACAAGGTTTAGAAATGGTTCTTATTGCACAAACCATCCACAGAAACACACCACTTTGCAGTTGTATAACCTACTCCCTCCGTCCCAAAATAAGTGTCTCAACTTTGTACCAACTTCAGTACAAAGTTGTACTAAAGTTGAGACAGAGGGAGTAGATTGCAATGGTCGTAGAGATAAAAGGCAACTTCCCTTTCTTGTAGAAGCTAAATGGCAAAGGTTTAAGTGAGAACCAGAAAATCCAATAGGCGTGACCATGTGTTCGAGGGACAGAAGCAAGTATGACTAGACTTGACTTAACTGAGACGTCTACTAAAGGTATATATGTAGGAGGTCTTTAGACATCTAACTGCATAATCCCACGGTTCCAGAATCTAAGTGCTTTTACTTTTCACAGTTTAATTCATGATTTTGACTACAATTTTTACTTATAATATGCCTACAAATTAGTGCTCCCTCCGTTCACTATCATAAGATGTTCTAACTTTTTCTAAATCGAATGTATCTAGACATCACTCATTTCAGTCCGAATCTAGTACATAGTGAAATATCCAAAACATCTTATAATAATCATCTTATAATAGTGAACGGAGGGACTAGGACACTATACAACATAAAACACTTTGCAAGACAAATACAACAATGTTATTCTTACATGCTCGATTCATATACTTTTTCACAAATTTTGGAATAGAGGGAGCATATATTAAGTAATCTCACCCAAATTGAATCCGCAACAAAAAATGCAGCTGGCTAAATTTCCTGCTAAACAAAATCAGCCTCCAATCATGAATGATTGTGATCTCCCTCAGGAGGTTAGACATGCACCCCAAAGCCCAAAAGACTCCTTATGACTATATCCAAGAACAATCAATTGGTGTATCTCACTTCCAATATTGTAAATGTGCAACAAGAAACTAAAAAAGAACTCAGGAAAGGACAGAAAAGGGCTGTATAAGTAATAACCTTAGTTTTCAAGTCAATTATCACATCAGCAATGGTGCTGTTCTTAGGAAGCCTGATGCTGTGAATGACAACCTAAACAAAGAATATCTCATAAGAAAGTTCATTTCGCATCTGAGGATAAATAGACAATATCTCATATGATTTCAGTGAAAAAACCTCCTCCTTTGTAGCATGGTGGAATGCAACTTTAAGGGTTTTAAGGAACTGCAATTCCGGCAATGGAATATCCAATACTTCGTAATACAAGATGTCAGAAGTCTGTATCATACAGTAAGTATCTTTAGTGGATATGCATTCTGCATTATCGTTATGCTGAGAACATGCTCATACTGAAAAAAAAAACAAGTGAAAGGGTTAACCTGATTATAGTGGACGAGCATGTCCAATAAATGCTCCACACCCTGATATCTGATGGGCTGCGGTTTAGGCTGCTGTGAATAACAGTTATGGGATGTAAGGCGAATTTTCGCTGGATCATCCAACCCAAGCTGGCGGGCAACTCTCTTAACAACATCATCATATGTGTGAAGCTTTGACCTTGACGCATGAGAAAACAATAAATAAAAATATGAGTTAATGAGTTAATTGACATTTTAAATAAATAGACAAACAGGTATGGAAAATCCCTCACAATTCCAAACAAAATTCATCATCCTTTGGTTTCTCCAACGACCGAAAGTGCACAACCTGCAATAAACAGAAATATAAAATACAACACAGTAAACAAAAGTTGTCAGAGAAACTAGTCATACCGTCCAGGTCCATACCACGTTCTGACAAATCAAGTGTATACAAGCATTAGAAAAAGAATAACTCAAGAAAAACAGGTAGAGAACAAAAGCAAGCAAAATTTCCGGGTGAACTAAGGGTGTGCTCGGTATGTGCCCAAAGTTTGCCTTACAAAAATTTGGCTAGCCAAGATTTTGGTTGAGATTTTTCTTGCCCATGAGTTGGCCAACATTGTTAGCATTAATCTTGTCATGGTCACTTATGTAGATGTTGTATCATGGCATGCAAAGTTAGCTAACAATGCATGTCAGCAAGGAGCAGCAGCTAGACTCTCAGGATATAGAATGTACTCCCTCCGTCCCATAATATAAGAGGGAATAGCTGTAGCAGCACAAGGTTGTGGAGGAGCAACTCCACCTTGCTGCTACAATGTGTACAGCACAAGTGTTGAAGGAACAGCTTCAACATGCTGTGCTAGATATCGCTCTAGAGGCGAATGTAGGCCGATAGGGCAGCAGGAGTTCAATCCGAAACTCTTAGGACACAAGATCTGCTCCAAGATCTTAGATAAGAACAACAAGTTCTATTATAGGTAGTGGGTACATAGTCTTCTTACAAAGTAGAAGTGAGGACCTCTATTTATAGGGCTTTGGAAAGCCTTCACATTCTTCTACTTATAGCTGGGACACTCTAGAAAACGTTATTTAGGATTCACCATTCTACTCACAGCTACTTATAACTAGAGAACTCTAGAAACACCAGGTAGGGTAAAGAAAGAAAGACTACACTAGAGTAGAAGTAGCCAAACAAATCTCTACCTAATAATAAAGAGGCTATTGCTTCTGGCGGTACGTCACAAAAATTGCCCCCGAAGTTGCCACGAATTACCCACTATGCCACCCATAAGTCAGAAAAAATGTTTCGTTTTCTTTTTACAAGTCGATGCACCGAACAAGGTTTATTAGCCAGCGGCCCACAAAACTGCTACTAGCATGCAAACAGTCCAATGGCTAGGGCGCGACCCTTCCACCCGATAGACCTGGGTTCAATCCCAGGTGAGTGCACATTTTTGTTTAATTTTTTTATCGAGCATATTCAAATACTTTTTAAAACATTTATATCTTTTTAATCCTAACTTGAAATCTAACATATTATATATGCAAATTTCTCAAAAAAATGTGTAGATTCCAAATATGATATCATCTTGCATGGTAATCATTTCTAAAATTTGATTTAGGATACAATCTTAATTAATACCTTCTTTATATGGGGTATTTTGAAAATGACTATTATATATCTTCCTATACCATTTAAATTGGCACAAAAGCTATTATTAGCATCATAGGGGATGTTGATTCCAACCAAATACGATGATGTACACTAAACTACTAATATGTTTGCAACTAAATTGCTTAGATTACAATTGCAAACACATATATCAGCAAGAAAAAATAATGCTCGTATGCACAAGTTATCGTTGAATACTAAAATGTACTTCTCTATTTTTATCCTAATGTAATATTTGTTGGGAATCACTACGGAGGAACAACAACAAAGGTGTAAAAAGATGACGGCGACTAGGCAGATATTTTGGTTGCCTAATAAATTGAAAACACCTTCAGTACACTAAAAATCGTTCCAACTTTATGTTTTTGCACAACACCAATTATCTTGTTGTTTGTCGTGCAACATCGTGAAAGATTTCAAGGAATTTGTTGATGTCGGCGGGTGTGTGTATGAGTCATTTTTTCTCCCGGTGCAACGCACGGGCATGTTTGCTAGTCTGGCATACGATTTTATTTTTATTTTTCCTCATCTAGTGTTCCTCATCAATAGCTGTCAGCAGTAAAAAGCAGTGTCTTATTTGATTTTGAGCTACAGGCAGACAGCAGTAGTACCTAGACAGTAGTAAAAGCTTGCACTGAGCTGTCCCAGCTAGCTGTTAGGAAAGGTACCATGGCCGATTTGTATAGTCCTATAAAACAACAATTATCCTGCTTGTAGCACTTAAGATATCTAATAAAGTTTCCTACTAGTAGTAGCTCTTTGTCTACGTGCGTGTGAAGCACATCCCTTTAGAGCTCAAGTCCTGTTAGAGCTAGAGCTAGTGGTTCTAACAATTGGTATGAGAGCCAGGTTTTATTAGCTTGAGTGAGGTATGGATAAAGGAGATATTGTTTCCCTTCAATACCCTATGCTCACACAGAGCAACCACTTGGCATGGTCAATCAAGATGAAGGTATCCATGTGTGCCCAATGTTTGGGATGCTGTGAGACAAAAGATCCTGAAGTGCCCACGGATGAGAAGGATCAAATGGCATCGGCTGCCATTACCAAGGGATACAAGGGGCATGCTCTTCCTGGTGTCCAAAAAGGAGACAGCCAAGGTGATTTGGGAGGCCCTGAAGATACTGCACATCTGAGCACGTGGACTCTCAAGACAGAATTTGAGTGGTTGGGCGTGAAGGAGTCGGAGTCGGTTAACGATTTTGCTGCCCAGTTGATGACCATCATCAACAAGATGAGGGCACTCGGTGAGAAGTTTGAGGAGACTTCTGCAGTCAAGAAGTTCCTTCGCGCCGTCACCAACAAGTTTCTCCAAATTGCTTCGACTATTGGATGATTTGGTGACCTTCAAACCATGACGGTGGAAGAGGTTATTGGACGACTGAAGGCACATGAGGCGCGTCTAGGAGAAATCGGTGATGCTGGCAAGGAACACTTGCTGTTCAGCCGCACTGAACGGGAGTCCAGGTTCAACGGGAATGAAGGAGGTCAAAGCTCCGGCAAGAAAAACCAAGTTCGATGAGGCAAATGTCCGTTCCTATAATTCTGATGACTATGGGCATTTCTTCAAGGAATGTCGTAGGCCAAGGAAAGAAGGCAATGAAGAGGTACATCTTGCTCCAGCATGTGCCAAAGAGGTAAATTTTGATTGAGCAAGGAGATGTTGCCCGACAAGGTGCGTCGCTGGACATGAGGAGGTAGTACTCATAGTAGGAGTCACCGGTAGCGAAAGTTATGTGCTCTCGTGTAAGTTGTATCCACGAGACATTGTGTGCAGCGGCGGAGCTACAACAAGGCTACATGGGCCATGGCCCGCCCAGCTTTGTAGCATTTTCTTCTATGGAAGTCAGCCCATGAGCCCAGAAAATCAGATATTGCTATTCTTTTTGTTGAATCGTGGGGGAGTACCTTTAGACGGGGTTCGCTCTCGTGTCTGGTCGCTCGCGTGGGTTCGGTGTCTGTAACGGCTTGCACTCACGGGAGGACTGGGAGCTCCTCTTTCTAGGTCATTACAAGGGCTGAGCCTTGTGGGCTTAGTGAGATGGGCCAGACAGCCCATACCGGTTCAACACTCCCCCTCAAGATGGGTGGTAGATATCTATCAACCCCATCTTGTCACAAGCCAAGTTACGGTCCTTTGTTCCCAGTCCCTTTGTCAAGCAATCTGCAAACTGCTGCCCAGAGCTAACATGAGTAAGACTTATGATCCAGCATCAAGTTTCTCCTTAATGAAGAAGCGATCAATTTTCAATTTCCACATGTTTTGTCCTGTCATGTTGAACTGGGTTATTAGCAATGGCTATAGCTGACTGATTGTCACTCCACACCTTCAAAGGTCCCTTTCTCAGAAGTTTCAACTCGCTTAGTACGTACTTCACCCAGAGCATCTCACACAACCCTTGAGATAATGCTCTATACTCAGCTTCTGTTGTTGATCTAGATAGAACAGGTTGCTTCTTGCTTCTCCATGACACCAAATTTCCTCCCACAAACACACAGAAGCCAGAAGTTGATCTTCTATCAACTTGACAACTAGCCCAGTCAGAGTCACTATAGCCATCCACCTCAAGATGTCCACTCTTCTCAAACCACAACCCTTTACCCGGAGTCCCCTTCAAATATCTCAGGATTCTGTGCACAACATCAAGATGCCCACTCCTTGGTTCATGCATGTATCTGCTCACCACCCCCACGGCATACGGAATGTCAAGCCTGGTATGACACAAATACAATAACCCCCCAACCAATTTCTGATAATCCTCCTTATTCACTAGCTCTCCTGATTGTGCTGTCACTTGATGATTTTGTTCAATCGGAGTAGGGGCAGCACGACATCCCATCATGCCCATGTCACTCAAGAGATCCAAGATGTATTTTCGTTGGCACATAGAGATTCCCTTCTCTGTTCGAGCCACTTCAGTGCCAAGGAAGTATTTTAGGTTGCCCAAATCCTTTACCTCAAACTCCTTGCTCAGACAGCCCTTCAATCTCTCTATTTCCTCCTTATCATCTCCAGTGATGACAATGTCATCCACATAAACAGCAAGGATGGTGATATTCCGATCAGAGTGCCTATAGAACATCGTGTGGTCACCGTTACACTGACCATACCCCATACCACGGACGGCACGTCTGAACCTATCAAACCATGCCCTTGGTGATTGCTTCAGTCCATACAAGGATTTCTTCAGTCTGCATACATTCCCCGTGGTCTTTGAAGTACCAAAACCTAGTGGTATCTCCATGTACACTTCTTCCTGCAACTCACCATGTAAGAAGGCATTCTTGACATCTAATTGATGCAACTTCCACCCAAAGTTTGCAGCACAGGAGACCAATATCCTTACCGTGTTCATCTTTGCCACGGGAGCAAACGTCTCATCATAGTCAATTCCATAAGTTTGACTATATCCTCTGGCGACCAATCTGGCCTTATATCGTTCCACCTTCCCCACAGGATTTTGCTTCACAGTACAGATCCACTTACAACTCACTGCTTTTTTTTCCGTCAACAATGTGGTTAGCACTCACGTTTCTTTTTTTTTCAGAGCTTCCAACTCCTCTATCATCGCTTCACGCCACTTTGGATCTTGCTTTGCAGCCTTCCAATCCTTTGGGATTGACACTGTTTGTAGAGAGGCAACAAATGTTGTATAGTTAGGAGACAGAGCGTCGTACGACACAAAATTTCCAATGTCATGATCATCAAAAGCATCGGGTGGTAAAGCCTTATTTGCCGCTTCACGTGTCCCCTTCCGCAACGCAATAGGCAGCTCTACCATATCAAATGAGCTTGCATCACTATGTTGCTGCTCCCCCTGCACCGACTGCTCCCCCTGCACTTGTGACTGCCGCTGTGAATATACCAGACGAGTTTCAGATGAGCTATGCACTTGTGGCACTTGTGGCTGCCGTCGTGAGTACACTAAGGGACTCTTCTGCCACCGATCCCGAGTAGGAATATGAAGAGTACCACTGTTGGCTGGACCTGAACTTGCACATCGTCATCAATGGGAGTACCAGCTGGAATTGTACCCACTATTGGCTGGACATGAGCCTGCACATCACCATCAGTGTTAGCACCCTCAGAATCACCATGAGTAGCCTTCTCCCCCTCTTGACCATCTTTCATAGAGTGTAGGTGATCAAGCTCTGCAAACAACAGACTCAGATTTGTTGGCTCGCCATAGAATGGCTCAGACTCCCTGAAGGTGACATCCATACTTATAAATCTACGTTTCTCAAAGGGACACCAACATTTGTACCCCTGCTGACTAGAAGCATAGCCCAGAAAAACACACTTCACTGCCCGCGGATCTAGCTTCCCAACAGAAGGTCGGTGGTCACGAACAAAGCAGGTACTGCCAAACAACTTCGGGGAAACAACAAACTTATTTTCTCCAAGCAACAATTCACACGGAGATTTCATGCCAAGTATCCTTGAAGGTGTCCGGTTGATCAAGTATGTGGCTGTCATAACAGCTTCACTCCACAAGAACTTGGGCACATTCATGGTAAACATCAACAACCGAGCAACCTCAAGGATATGTCGATTCTTCCTTTCTGCTACTCCATTCTGAGGGGGGGTGTCCGGACAAGAAGTTTGATGAAGAATCCCTTGATCAGACAAGAAGGCCCCAAAGGTGTTGTCCACATACTCTGTGCCATTGTCATCACCTGCACCTGCACCTTAAACTGATTCTTCACCAAGGCATGGAAATTCTGAAAACAGCTAAACACCTCATCCTTGTGACGCATCAAATAAATCCAAGTCATACGAGTATAGCAGTCGATAAAGGTAACAAAGTACTTCATTCCATGCATTGACACAACTGGGCTCTTCCATACATCCGAATGAATAAGCATAAAAGGAGATATGCTCCTAAGCCCCTTACTCACACATGTGGCTCTTGTGTGTTTTGCATATTCGCAAGCATCACATGTCAGCTTGCCCTTGCCTATTCCACACATAACATCCGGAAATATTCTGCTCATCTTATCGAAAGATACATGTCCCATCCTACAATGATGGATCATCGCCTGCTTCTCCTTGTCCACCATGGTCGCAGCACACACCAAGTCCGACTGCACCTCCTGGTCAATGTACCAGAGGCCCCAACGCCTGGTGCCAGTCCAACCGTCTGCCTCGTCTGTCGCTCTTCAATCAAGCAACCAAACCTGTCAAGAATCACACGACAGTCTATTTGATCAACGAGAGCACTCATCGAGACCAAATTGACAGGAAAAGTTGGCACATGTAAAACTGAGGATAGGGAGATGCTCAAAGTACATTGTACTGTGCCAACCCCTATGACAGGCTGAGGCTCAGCCTGCTTTGTACCATCGACAGTTTGTATAGTGCCATTGTGAGTAGGAGGATGCTTATTGTATGACTCAAACACACCGGATTTACCCGCAACATGCTTAGATGCTCCAGAGTCTAGAACCCATTCTGGACCATTCTCATTAGTGGCAAGAGATGCCTTTTCTGGATTATCATCATTAGTGGAGGCCCAGTGAGCAGAGTCTCCATAGGCAGCATCATCTACTCCTCTGCCTCTGCATCCTCCAAACTTCGTGCGTGATATGAAAGCATGGAGCTCCTCCAACTCAGCCCTCAACTTAATGATCTAAGCATCCTTCTCACGTGTCACCCCCTCGGCTGTTTTCTTGTCAGCCAGGATTTCCTCCACCTTCCTCTTGAGGCTCTCCAATTCCTTCACCATTTCAGTCTTCTCAGTTTCTGCCACAGACATGTTGTATTTCTCCTCTGCTCCTGCAACCACCTCTAGTCGCTGCCTCTTTCTGTCAGCCTGGATTTCCTCCACCTTCCTCTTGAGGCTCTTCAATTCCTTCACCATTTCAGTCTTCTTATTTCTCCTCTGCTTCTGCAACCACCTCCTTCTCTCCAATCAGCAGAGCAGCAGCAGCCCTCAACACCAATCAGCAGTAGCACCTTCCCTGCAGTGCACACCACAAGCAGCAGCAACAGCAGCAGCGCCACAGGTGCAGCTCCACAGCAGCGCACAGCACCTCCTCTTCTTTCTCTCCCTCAGCAGCACCAGCACTTGCAACCTCCTCTTTGGGCAATCAGCAGCAGCCGCAACTCCAGATGCAGCCACAACAGCAGTCTCCAGCAGCTGTCCTCCTTCCTCCTCCCGCAGCTTCCTTCCCTTCTCTTCCTCCTCGAGAAGCAGCAGCCGCAGAATAGCAGAAACAGCTGCCCAGTCCAACCTAGCAGCAGCAGCCGTGCAGTCCGTATCAACAGCAAACAGCAGCTGCAGCTTAACAACACCTCTTCTTCTCCCCTGCTCCTCCCGCAGCACCTCTCCAGCCACTGGCCCTCCGCCGTCAGCAGCAGCCCCGACGTGCCTTGCGTCGCGCGCTCGCAGCACGCGCACAGCCGCCTCTCCTCGAAAGAAAGCAGCGCCGCCGCGCGCACCTCCGCCAGCGGTCGTGTCTGCTCGCTCGCATGGGTTCGGTGTCCGTGGCGGCTTGCAATCACGGGAGGACTGGGAGCTCCTCCTTCTAGGTCATTACAAGGGCTGGGCCTTGTGGGCTTAAGTGAGATGGGCCAGACAGCCCATATAGGTTGTCTGCTCGCTCGCATGGGTTCGGTGTCCGTGGCGGCTTGCAATCACGGGAGGACTGGGAGCTCCTCCTTCTAGGTCATTACAAGGGCTGGGCCTTGTGGGCTTAAGTGAGATGGGCCAGACAGCCCATATAGGTTCAACACTTTTGCACTGTGGCCCGCCCAATCTTTTGCTGGAAGCTCTTCTAGTGATTGTGTGTATGTGGTTTCATGAGTTCTTGTGCTAGATGTGTCCACAAAGTCGCGTGTGCGATCAAGATCTTGTGTTACCTGTGTTGGTGTGTCCACAAGATACTTCTTGTGTTACTTTCGTCCACAAGAAGCTCCTTTCACTAAGAACATTTTAGCCATTAACGAAATTCCACTATTCCACAATGCTTCTTTGATTTATGTGTAGAAGCGAGTTCTCTTGTTACTTGTCTCAACGAGAAAGGCGAATATCATATGGAAACCAACATTCGGAAAAGATGTTTTGAAGTTCCAAAAAAATACGGGTTGTTAAGAGGATATTTTATTGCCATGTAAAATTCCAAGTTCAAACACATTATGGGATGTGAGCTATGAAAATAACAAAATCAGCACTGAATAGTGCCAAACAGTAATGCCACTATTCATTGCTGAGTTTGCTTTTCATAGTTCACATGTCGTAATGTGTTTCAACTTGGAATTTCAAGTGGCAATAAAACATCACCATAACACCCCGTATTTTTCTCAGATTGTTTTGAAACTTTCAAACATGGTTTCCAGAGGGCAGGCCTGGCATAGTGGTGAAGTCCTCCCCACTTGCGCCAAGAGGTCCCGTGCCTCTTTGCATTGCACTTAGCAGGGGTAAGACTAGGTTCTTATAATCCCTCCCCAGACCCCCATCTTGTGTGGGAGCTTCTATGCACTGGGTCTGTCCTTCCAAACATGGTTTCCACGAAATTTTCTTTGAATGTTGGTTTCCATGTCATATTCTCCCCACCAGAAAATGCGTGCCAAATCTTCAAGGGAATGACGTACGCAGCAGATGTGATCATGCAGTATGAGAAAACCATCCCAAATATGCAAGAGCAAAGAAGATCCGTACCAGTGAACTGATATGACAAGATAAGGGGGGAGAATGTTAGTATTAATCTTGTCATGATCAGTTATGTAGATGTTCTATCATGGCATGAGAAATTAGCTTACTATGCATATGCAGCAAGGAGCAGCAGCTAGACTCTTCAGGATACAGGATATAGCTGTCAGCAGTAAGAGGCAAAGTCTGATTTGACTTTGAGATGTAGACAGACAGCAGTAGGACCTAGACGACAGTAAAAGCTTTGCAGTGAGCTGTCCTAGCTTAGCTATTAAGAATGGTAGCATAGTTGGTCTGTATAGTCCTATAAAAGGAGATGTATCCTGTTTGTAATAATAAGCATGTAGCACTTGAGGGCTGAGGCGTACTAGCACTGACTATTTTCAATCGCGGGTACACGCACGCACAAAAACGATTTATTGGAGTGGTTGGTCGCCGCCACACAGGAGGGCACGCATGCAGCGCTGCTACGTAGTCGGGCCCAAGATTAATGTCATGTAACTCACCCAGGTGCCTTCCTGCCTTGGACTGCGCCGCAATCCACCCTGGATACGTCATCGCCGTCCATGGTGGACACCACGCTCGGCAAGTGTTCGGCCAAATGCCATTGCCAAAAAAAAATTACGATCTCTTACTTTGAAGCAGCAAACACAATGGATTCGGACGAGAAGACTTCTACAGCGAGTGCATGGAGTTGTCCTCGTCGGATGAGGAGTTCATGGAGTCGTCTTCGGTGGATGCCATTGGAACCATTGGTTACCAGAAGTGCACGGCTGCAACGAGGATGCTTGCCTATGGCACAGTTGCAGATTCGTGGGACGAGTACCTCCGGATGACCAAAAGCACATGCCTCCCAATTTCAAAACTTTATGTTTGGATTGTACTATATTATTTGAATTATTGTTGCATTAGAATATTTATCTTTCCATTGCTTAAGATTGTGCTATTTATCTTTAATTGTTTTAGTAGTATGGGTACAGAAAAAAAAACTGGCAATGGACATTTGGTGCCCACGGTTGGATGGCCTCCACCCCTATCCCTGTCCGCGGACGTTTTGGTGATCCGCGTTGGAGTCTCCCTAAGACTGGCGAAATATGATCCACTGCAGATCTGCACATCACCATCACTATCCACCAGAACTCAACCAAACTCAGCGCAGCCAATGCCCTTGGCCAACAGATCGGAGGTAATAGCATCTTGGTCTCATCTTCTTTCCGTTAAACAATAGCAAGTCATATTATCTCAAAATGCCGCAAGGCGGCACGGCTGATCAGGATCAGCTATTACCTGGAGGATAAAGTAGACGGGAGATAGATTGCAATTATTCTTCCATAACAAGAAAATTATGTGCCCTATCAACCACATCTAAACAAATATCATCTCTAAGTAGATATCTTATCTCAAGTTGGCCTAAGGCCAGTTACGGGATAACTTTCTCATACAGAAATAACTTCCTGGCTAAGAATATTTGAGGGAATTCTATCAATAGAGTAGAAACAGCTAGGGCTGGCTGGATTAAGAGGTTGACATGCCATATGAGTATTTTCTTGATGAAAGCGAGTACAGAAGGTTAGAATGCCAACATCACTTTCCCTTCAGGTGTTGCATCAACAAAAGATCGTCTAAAGAAGTCGTGTGACTCTTGTCACAGCACCACCAACTCACCAACTGTGATCAGAATTCGAAATCGCTCCGGTTTCAATTCGCTCCCCAATTCGTTGAAGGAAAGGAACCCACGGTACGCCAGCCACCCATCAATGCATGTTTGGACAAGTGTGGCAGAACAAGGCAGGGCGGCAGCTGGCTTATGGTTAGGGTTGGGCTGAGCGTGTCGTGCTTGAGAGGATAAGAGAGAGGAAAAGGACCCTAGCCTGCACAAGAAGAAAATGGTGGGAAAGGGAGCTGAGGACCAAGGACAAAGAAGGGTGAGAGGAAGAGAACGTTGGCCTGCATAGGAGTGGTGCCGCTGTAAAAGTTAGGAGATGGGAAGAACTCGAGGAGAATTTTAGTGACACACTGCCCTAGCTGTTCACTTGGTGAGCTTTGGCCCATTAGACAAGCGGACTAACCATACCGGGTTCACTGACAAGCCGCTGAACACCGATCTAGATCGATCAATTCAGATCAGAATTCGAAATCGCTCCGGTTTCAATTCGCTCCCCAATTCGTTGAAGGAAAGGAACCCACGGTACGCCAGCCACCCATCAATGCATGTTTGGACAAGTGTGGCAGAACAAGGCAGGGCGGCAGCTGGCTTATGGTTAGGGTTGGGCTGAGCGTGCCGTGCTTGAGAGGATAAGAGAGAGGAAAAAGACCCTAGCCTGCACAAGAAGAAAATGGTGGGAAAGGGAGCTGAGGACCAAGGACAAAGAAGGGTGAGAGGAAGAGAACGTTGGCCTGCATAGGAGTGGCGCCGCTGTAAAAGGTAGGAGATGGGAAGAACTCGAGGAGAATTTTAGTGACACACTGCCCTAGCTGTTCACTTGGTGAGCTTTGACCCATTAGACAAGCGGACTAACCATACCGGGTTCACTGACAAGCCGCTGAACACCGATCTAGATCGATCAATTCAGATCAGAATTCGAAATCACTCCGGTTTCAATTCGCTCCCCAATTCATTGAAGGAAAGGAACCCACGGTACGCCAGCCACCCATCAATGCATGTTTGGACAAGTGTGGCAGAACAGGGCAGGGCGGCAGCTGGCTTATGGTTAGGGTTGGGCTGAGCGTGCCGTGCTTGAGAGGATAAGAGAGAGGAAAAGGACCCTAGCCTGCACAAGAAGAAAATGGTGGGAAAGGGAGCTGAGGACCAAGGACAAAGAAGGGTGAGAGGAAGAGAACGTTGGCCTGCATAGGAGTGGCGCCGCTGTAAAAGGTAGGAGATGGGAAGAACTCGAGGAGAATTTTAGTGACACACTGCCCTAGCTGTTCACTTGGTGAGCTTTGGCCCATTAGACAAGCGGCGAGCAAGTGCTTGTTGTCTCTCAGTTTCTCTTTTTTTTTTACATATTTGTACAAGCTTGAATCTTTTGTGACAAACATGTTCAATGAATTCCAATGTTTCAATTCACGAACCCAATTTCCGATTCGCAAAACCGAGAAGTCTACCCCCAGCGAATCCGATTCGTATTATTACTGCCTCCTTTCCGGTTTGTAAGGCCCACCTGATATACAATTCGTATTACATTGGTCGAATTGTTGATCTAGGGATGGGTGTGAGCCTTATAAACCGGGAGGGAGTATTATATCTTAGTCAAAGTGAAGAGAAAAAGAAAGCTGCAAGTAACTCGAAAGCTTTCATGGGAATGACCAACATAGCATAATAGCATATAAAACAGAAAATTGAGTTGAGCATATTATGCTATACCTGCCTATTATGAACATACTCCAAAAATGAAGGGACGTCAGGATAGCGCACTTGAGTACCACTGTCTGCTTTAGGTGACTTTTGGAAACAGACTATGTCCCCATCTTCAAGCTAACAATATTGTGAAATTTGGGGAATTAATAAGTAAGCAGTTTAATTCGAGTTCTGCATTTCTCAAATCAAAGAAACACTGTTGACAAACCTGACTAGCACGGAAAGTAAGCTTCTTGTCAATATGTTCGCACATTACTTTTGGCTCAAACTTAATTTCCTGCATTAAAAATTGAACCGACTCAAGTACAATCGTCATGTAAGGTTATCACCATTTAACTTGATAAACCTCAAAATGACTATTGTAAGTAAAGAAGAGAAAACTTTAAGCTTTGACATCTTGACTTTGAATGTATAAATGTATCAAATCGTCGATTTAACACTTGCCTCATATAGCTCGATCTCTTCATCCGGGGTAAACCCAGCCATTTCAGTTAGTTTTCTCAGAATATCTGAAGGTTTCCCCAAGGCCTTTACAAAGAGCCTCCCCACAAAACTACACCGGTTGAAGAATGTAACATGTAAGCATAAGGAAATTTACAGTTATATATATGAAAGGATGGTGAAGAGGGCAATTCAAAGAGAATTTACCAAAGCACTTCTTTTTCGGGATTGTACAGTTTGAAGAAAAGAAGAATATCTTCTTTGCTCTTCTCAGGAGGAGGAAGAGGCTGCAAATCCTATATCAGTAATCAGATGTAATTAAGCAACCTGAATCCTGTCCACGACACACTCTAAAATAAATAACATACAGAAAAGGAAGCGAGCAACTCCAGTTACCAGTCCAAATTCCACTTCCAAAAACAGCTTCAGTTCAGCATTCTGTGCCTTATTTGATATCTCCCTCAGTTGCCCCACCTGTGCAGAAGAAAACATAGTGATTGAACTATTGGCACATAATGGAAGCAAAGCTGGTAGAAAGATAACAAAATGTAAGCAACACAACAGGATTCTACATTGTTCTTCACAATTTTTTCTACAGTAATCTAAACAATTAAGCACACTGGATTGAGCTACTGAAATGGTTCTTGGAAATAACCAGCTTTGTGCAACAAAATCTATGAACAAATATACAATAGAACACACTGAAGAAAAATTATACAGTGCAGTACACTCAACAACTCCAAACTATAAAGGTCTTACTTTTTCCCAAGTATCCGCACAGTACACACTGCTGTAATTTAAGTTTGGTTGGTGGTCAATCCAAAAAATGAGCGCCATTTGGAAGTTGGGCAAGTCCTTGGAATGACTAAAGATTTTCACATTGTTTATGTTATTCCCCTCGTAAGAGTTCTATATTGTGTCATAGCAAAGCATACTGCATTGATAGTAGATCTAAGCCCGCGATCAGAACAGTCAACTGGACCTAAGCCAACCAAAATGAGATAACAGGTTGAAGCTTCACTTTCCAACAATTCAACTTACAGATTGTGTTTCTTCATGAGGATTCAATGGGCGATTTGGTCTGTATGTATGGTTTTGCCTCTTAGCCCACAGCCAGAAGCGCTGAAACTGTACTGGGATGCCATATTCCTTTGCAACTTCCTCCTATTAAACAGTTTGTAGCAGTTAGATTACAAATTACTAATCTTTAGCAACGATAACAACTTGCATGGAGTCCCAGGGACATGTTACCTTGAAAGTACTAAATGGCAATTGCTTCTGTATTCGGAAGCTACGGACCTTTTCATGGTCCACCAGATCAAAATATATGTCCTTACCAGTTTGCTCCTTTAGATCCTCATCCCGGGCAATCTGAATACAGTTTCAAAAAAAGCTCTGTGAGCAACAAACTCAAAAGGAAAATCCAAGCTATGATGAACACTACAATAAGCAGATCCTGACCTTTATGATGGTATAGAGATGGGCTTCAGCTTTTTCTTTCTTCTTATGTTCTTTCTCTTCTTGTTCTTTCTTCAACCTTATCTGTGAATCCCCATTCATCATTCAAATATACCACAATAAAGTAGTGTTTTCAAAAATGAAGGGGGGAATATAATATTCTACATACCCTTAAATGTTCAGCAATGTCCTTCTCATCAGCATTACACATTATTTTCTCTTTGTCACTCTCACGGATGTATACAAGCATGTAGGCATTTGAATACTTCGTGAATTTGAATGGAGTATTGTTGAATCCAGGGTTTATTTGAGGTAACTTCATAATCAAAAAGAGAGAGCCATGTAGATGATGGACATGAGTAGAACAAACATTAATCGTTCAATATCGGTGTGAAATAGAACATACCTCTTCCTCACCCCCATACTGCTCTTCAAAGGCCTTTTTAGTATCTTCTTTTGTTACACGCTCATCATCAAATTTATACCTGTTACAGAAAAATAATATTTTCCAAAATCTGTAAACAATTGGAAACTGCTTGCAAAGATGTGAAAACCAGAAACATACTCGTGTAAACATTCTTGCCATCAGGACAACTACCATTTGGAAAAAGCCCATACACTTAAAAGAGGATTATGGCGTTGGTAAGGGGAGACAGACTATGGATTAGGCATTTTGGGCGAGAAAGACCAAGTCGTCGCTCTTGACTCGTTGACAATACCCAGACCCTTACGGAACAATCTTTGGGTGAGTTTGGATTCTAGGCCAGCCTAACTCTAGCCTTGCTTAGCAAGGATGGGTGTTTGCTACTCCCTTCGTCCCACAATACGTGGCGCAGGAATTTTTGCACATAGGCCAAAGAGGGAGCCGATGAATACAAACTTGCAGCTCTGGCGGCCGCTTAACCGCCCCCAGGACCGGGATGCCATCAACACCCTCCTCGCCGACCTTCGCTCGATGGCCTTCCGCGTGGCGCCCCCGCTGCCGCCCCCTTCTCCGGAGCCCGATTAGACTTGTTGCTCGGGTTGCTGTGTGTGTGTTGTTTTGTGTTCAGGGCTTGTTGAGCTGTGCCCTCAGAATTAACCCTATTTGCTACTCTGTGTTCTGTGAGACTTGGTGTGTGTGTGTGTGTGTGTGTGTGTGTGTGAACCTTGTTGGATGTTTGGCTTGGGCGGTTTGCTTTATATATAAAGCGGGGCGAAAGCCTTTTTCGGTAATACAATGTTGGACGAGAACACCACTATCCAACTGTAACTGATGCAGTGAAAATCTCGAGTTTATGCTAAGTCTAGTAGATCCACGAGGAACGCACTTCCTCTCTCCTGCATGTGTGAGGCTCTCCACAGCAACTGTTCGGCTTGGTCATTAATTCCTTGCATGCAGCGAGAGGAGGCAATGTTGTATTAATGAGGAACAATAAAGAGAAAGAAAAGAAAAAGGAAATCAGAAGTCAATTTTGCCCACTGAGGAAATTTGTTAGCACAGCTATCCATGATGATGAAGACGATGGGGAAGAATACGAATCTGAAGATGTACAGGGTAAGAAGAGGTTTGTCAAGAAGAAAGGTGAAGAGGTGGTATGTGTGATTCAGCGTCTCCTATGTTCCACGCCACAACCTAACGACAAACAATGGAAGAAAATATTTTAGGGCAAATGCACAAGTCAGTGATTGATAATTGCAGCTGCAAGAATCTTATCTCCCAGAATTTGGTGAACCATTTAAATATTGAAACTCATGATCATCCAAATCCCTACACTATCAGGTGGATCAAGAAAGGAGTGGACATGTAAGAAGTTTTCTTGGCCTTGCAACTTTCCACAGGCGATTTGTGAAGAATTTCAGCACTGTCATGGCACCAATTATCGAGTGTCTAAAGAAAGGAAAGTTCCAATGGACAGAAGCGACTGAAGCTAGTTTCAATAAGATCAAGCAAAAACTCTCACAAGCTCCTGTCTTGGTGCTACCTGATTTCAACAAGGCTTTTGAGTTGGGAGTGTGATGCAAGTAGAGTAGGCATTGGAGCTGTCCTATCTCAAGAAAGGAAGCTCGTTGTTTTCTTTAGTGAGAAGTTAAGCGAAGCTAGGCAGAAATAGAGTATTTATCAACAAGAATTATATGCAGTTTTACGAGCTTTAAGAACTTGGCAAGTCTATTTGCTGCCTAAAGAGCTCATCGTTTACACTGAACATCAATCCTTGAAGCATTTTAGAAATCAAAAGCATGTTCATCGCATGCTAGCAAGATGGACAACATATCTGGAGAGGTTTAACTATCTCATTGTGCATAAATCTGGAGCAACCAATCGAGTAGCCAATGCTTTGAGTCGTCATGCATGTCTCTTGATTTCTTTTGAGGTTGAAATTCCAGGCATGGATCTAATAGAGGAGTTGTATGAGGGTGACGAAGACTTTGGCCATGTTTGGGTAAAGCATAGGTGACGACTATTTGGTGCAAGATGGCCATCTCTTCAAAAATGATTGTTTGTGCATCCAAGAAGTTCTCTACGTGACAAACTGATCAGAGACCTCAATTCAGGTGATCTTAGTGGCCATGTTGGACACGACAAGGATATCACTTGTTATGAAGTGAGCATATATTCCATCGGGCCAACAGGCCAGCACATATACATGAAGGGAAATAAGCAAAGAAGCCCCTATACAATATGATAACTACACACACAGCACAACCCTGTTCTAACACCCCCCCTCAAACTCAAGGGGGATCTTGGACACCGAGTTTGGACAGGAAAAAGCTGTGTTGGGACCGTGTCTGAGCTTTCGTCAGAAAATCAGCAAGCTGAAGCTCCGAGGGCACATACTGAGGGGCCACAATTCTGTCTTGCACCTGAGAACGCGTGTAGGAGGCATCAACACCGATGTGCTTGGTGAGCTCATGCTTAACAGGATCACGGGCAATGCTGAGTGCCCCAGTGCTGTCGGAGAGCAGAGGGGTCGGTGTAGCAGTGGAAACACCAAAATCCTGAAGAAGCCATCGTAGCCAAGTAATTTCTGCAGTCACGGACGCCATAGCTCGCAGCTCAGCCTCAGCACTGGAGCGAGATACAGCAGTCTGCTTCTTGGTCTTCCAGGCAATCAGGGAGGAGCCAAGAAAAACACAATAGGCAGAGAGAGAGCGGCGATCAGTGGGATCGCTGGCCCAGGTAGCATCACAGTAGGCCTGAAGCTGAAGAGAGCTGGAGCGAGGGAAGAATAAGCGACGAGTCACAGTACCACGAAGGTAACGAAGAACACGAAGAAGGTGACTGTAGTGAAGTTGAGTGGGAGCAGAGACAAACTGACTTAGAATGTGCACAGCATAAGAAATGTCAGGACGAGTGATGCCTAGATAGACAAGGCTCCCAACGAGATGACGGTAGCGTGTGGGATCTGCAAGGGGTTCACCCTCACCAGGACGAAGATGGAGACCAAACTCCATAGGAGTGTCAACCGTGCGCTGATCAGTGAGGCAGGCACGAGTGAGAAGATCTTGGATGTACTTCGCTTGAGAGAGATAAATACCCTCAGGGGAAGAAATGATCTCAAGTCCAAGAAAGTAGCGAAGAGAACCCAAATCAGTCATCAAGAATTGCCCATGTAGACGTTTCTTCACAAAATCAATGAATTGGTGGTCAGCCCCTGTGATAATCATGTCATCAACATAGAGTAGTAAAAGGGTGCGACCGCGAGGAGAAGTGTGAATAAACAGAGCAGGATCATGAACACTAGCAGAGAACCCGATCCTTGTGATGACGGCGGAGAAACGCTCAAACCAGGTACGAGGAGCTTGTTTCAGCCCGTAAAGAGCACGCCGAATTATAATTTTCTAGCACTGAATTAAAATTTTCTAGCACTACCCATCCACAAACAGATGGACAAACGGAAGTGGCGACCAAATTATTGGGTAATCTGATCGGTTGCATTTGTGGAGAAAGAAAGGGACAATGGGATTTGGCTTTATCACTTGCAGAGTTCTCCTACAACTCCAAGCATAGATCCAAAGGAAGAAATCCCTTTTCCATTGTCTACGCTAAAATTCCAACACATGCAGTGGACCCGGTGAAGCTACCATCAAGGGGAAACTCAAAATCAGCATTGTCCTTTGTTGATAATGACACCGATTATTTGAAGAAATTCTTGTGTTTCAAAAGTACAAAATCAGGAATATAAACAATTTGCTGACTGCAAGAGGCTGAAATCATTTCAAGTTGTTGATAAGGTGATGGTCTACCTCCGAAAGACCGCCTTTAGGTGTTACTCCCTCCGTTCCTTTATGTAAGGTGCATTATTTTCGGCACGGTGACAAAGGCTCATAATTATAGAGATGTTAGGACAACGGCAAATTTGTTGGTTAGTGGCAAGTAAATCAGTGAGTCCAGGAAAGTAAGAGATACATGCAATCGAGAGAGAGATAGTTTCCTTCTTTTGATACAAGGAGAGATACAGGAAATTGGAAGAGAGATACTTTCCTCTTTCTGGAGGGATAAAAAGGGAATTATGAGGATTTAGAAGAAATGCACCTTACATTGTGGAATTTTATCAAAAAACAAATACACCTTATAAAGGAACCGGAGGGAGTAAAAAGGAAGCTTAGGCAGCGAAGGCAGCGAAGGCATGGGCCCTTCTCTATTATGAGGAAGATAAATGATAATGCCAATGTGATGGATCTTCCAAGCCAGATGGGCATATCCAACACATTCAATGTCGCGCACTTGACTCTCTATCACCCAAAAGAAGCGCTCTATGAAGATAACTGTAAGGTAGAGTTCCAAACAACCAGAGGAGAATGATGAGGAACAATAGAGAGAAGGAACATAAAAGAAAATCAGAAGTCAAATTCATTTGCCTACATCTAGATACTTCTACTCTATTCTAGTATTTGCTTGTTTTCCTAGCTTTAGCTACTGTTTCCTAGAGTCTTCTAGCTATGAGTGGAACATTGTATCTTAAGTAATGTTTTCTAGAGTGCTCTAGCTATAAGTAGAAGTTTTCTAGAGTCCTCACCTCTATTTTGGAACCAGATTACATCTTGGTTTCCCAAACCCTCTATTTTGGAACCAGAATACATCTTAGATGTGACGGCTTCCCAAAGCCTATAAATAGAGATCCCCGCTACCTGTAACAAACTTGGTGTTCTTATCTAAGATATTTGATTACATCTTGTGCTCTAGTTGTTTTGAATTGAACCCATGCTGCCATATCGACCTATATTTGCCTCTAGAGCGATATCTAGCGCAGCACATTAAAGTAGTTCCTTCAACACTTGTGTTGTACACTTCGTAGCAACCAAGTGGGGTTACTCCAACACAACCTTGTGTTGCTTCATGTATGCATGCGCTCGGTTGGCACTTTAATTCCTCGCATGCAATGCCGATAATTACTCTCGGCCGAGCGCATGAGGGGTAAATCGGAAAGATTACAAAGTATCTACATACATGCCAATTAAATCAGGATGAAATCACTCAAACTGTACGCCATCTATGCAGGATGGAGTAGAAAATAAACTACTAGCTTTGCCAAGCAAACTAGCAGAAATGGGCTACAAGATCCTTGCCTTGCCAGGAGAGCTGTACTGGCTCTCCCGTAGAAATCGTTAACTCGTTAACTGGGCACAGCCAAATGGCGATAGAGGATTAATAGGCGAGTCGGCCAGTTAATGGGCTACTAAGTGACCCACTGAGAAGGGATTTATCGGCCAGTTAATTGGCAGTCCATGTTTTGAACAATGCTATTGCATAACCCTAGTTACTGAGAAGTAGATAAAAGTAAATGACAATATTCTTCATTGCTTTACTAGGAGGGGATGGTCGGAGTCATCAGCCTCAATAAAGAACTGCGCACACCCCCTGAACATAAATCTCATCGCAGTTGAGGCCCTGACAAAGATGTTGTGCCAACTCAGCTGGGGTGGGGCCCCGAACCAATTGTGTCAGGGTTGGCTCTGGAGTGCTTGACGGTAGAACATGTGCTAGTGGTGTGGGCGAGGAATGTGTGGGAGTTGAGTCGATCGTAGGAGGATCAGAGGGGCACAACAGCCCGTAGGCCAAGAAGGCTAGTGTGGTGACGTTGTTGGAGGGACCTGGAGATGGTTGTGTGGAGGTTAGACGGTCGTTGAAGCTCGACATCAACGCTAAGACCATCAAGAATCCATGTTGTGTACAGAAACCATTGTTAAGACGATGTTAATGGTTCATTATTGCGGCATATGAGCGCTAGAAACATGCTGATATAGCCAGCGGACGAGGAAGTGAATAGCAGACGCGTAACTCGCCCAAGGGATTTGCTCAAAGTAACGGACCAAACTAAACATGGCAAGCCTCCTTGAACTACTCCCATGTCAACATGCCAAAATCGCACTCCAGAAAATCACACTCGAGTTGTAAGTACTAGAGTTGACCGTCATTGATGAGGTGGTAGGCTGTCCGTGCATTGTCCACAAAAAATGCTCGCCCTATTGAGCCAACCAAGAGTATCGACTGAGCCATCATATGTCAAGAAGTCGAGCTTGTGGAAGCGGGGCACACCAAACCCCGAACATGAGCCAAGGTGAGGACTAGGCAATGGTGGAAGGGAGGTGATGGGCGGGGTGGATGCACAAATGGGTTAGGGAGGGGGGGGGGGGGGGGGGAGGTGGCTGTAACAAACGTATGATGTCGGTTGGCAGGTGGAGACAAGAAGGTGGCTGCAATCTGCTGCTGCTATAAGGTAGGAGGGATTTGGAGCGGGATTTGAGCTATAAGGTGGAGTGCGAAATGGCCCAGACTGACGTTAGGGGGCAGCTGTGGCTAGTAAGGAGATGGCTGGAGGTGGTCAAAGAGGGGTGGCGGCTGGTGATGGTTGTTAGGAGTCATCACAGGGTTGTGTTGCGCCGACAGATAGGCAGTGGAAGGCGGGAAAGCGAGGTGGTGGGATGGGCAATCAGCTGCGGTGGCGATTCCCCCTCTGTAGAATGGGCACCAGGGGAACGTCATCACCGGGCGGAGGCCCTGGGATGCGGAGTTGGCATCGTGGGCGGCTGTTGCAGCCACGGAATCTAGTGGTGGGGGCAGGGCCAGCAAGAGTTGCTCAAGCACCCTCAAGCGCTGCACCAGCTAGGCAAGGAGCGCCCGGTCATCCGCTAATGTGAAGGCCTCCAAATTGCTTCATGATGATCTTCATCTGCTCCAGGTCTTCATCTTTGACACCAAACTGAAAGGATCTACTACTGACATAACCCTAATTATTGAAAACAGATAAAAGTAAATGACAATATTCTTCTCTGCTTTATTGAGAGGGGTCAGCCCTTTATATAGTAGACAAGACCTGACCGACAAGCTGGTAAATCTACTCGAATTCTAACAAGATCTCTAAACTAACCGGATTCCTTCCTCACGCCTCATGAACTTGCTTAATCAACTAGGGGACAGTTCTTTTGGGGCTTATGGGTGGCTGTCAAAATAAGCTGCTCCTACCCAGCTTATTCTGGCAGTTTATTTTAGGTTGGGCTACCAAAATAAGCTGGGTAGGGGGCAGCTTATTTTGGCCGCCACCCATAAGCCCCATCAGAACTGCCCCTATTACTCTAATTAAACGACAAGGCTCAAGTTTGATGGGCTAGCCCACATAACACTGGGTCAGCAAGAATCAAGTGAATGCTACATAAACTTTGCCATGCTAACAAATAAAACAAAGCCATCGTTAAACATGCTTAGATCTTTATAATTAACTTGTCAATGGTAAAATGAACCAAATAATTTCCCTTGCTCTTGTAGACTCTACCTCGTGCTAGCTAGAAGTACTTGCCTAGCTAGGCATCATCAACAAAATATCTGAAACACACCCTTGGTCTCAAATACTTAAGCCTACAAGGAAACAAACCCGAATAAAACCTCATCCATGTAAAATTATCTTCATCTATTGAATGATACACAAATCTCATTTATTCTTGGCAAAACTGTTCTTCTCTCTAACTCTCAGTTCACGCGGTGGCAGCGAATTCCACCAGAAGTTTAACTTAGGATACCACAGTCTAGTACGAGTATCATGTCTGGGTGCAGTCAGAGTGCCTAAAGTATGTAATTTGCCAAGTGAATTCCACCAGAAGTGTAACTTAGGATACCACAGTCTACTACGAGTATCATGTCTGGGTGCAGTCAGAGTGCCTAAAGTATGTAATTTGCCAAGTGAATCTCATAACCAAACCTATTGGAACAAGTCATGACAATGTATTCTAAAGAAAGTTAATGGAGTTCATGCTAGCTGACTGGTCATAGCTTACAGAAAATCCTGGAAACAGTTATCTCATGAAAACTTGGATGAGGGAGGTGGAAAGAGAGCAACTTGGTCCAATTAACAAATACTTGCACAAATTTACAAACTATACTCAAGATTATCATTCTTCTTATCTGTAAGCACAACAATTCACATGATACTTTGGATACTAGGTTGGGATGGTAGCGAAGCATCTAACAAATACATGTCCTAGTAAGCTAGTTTATGTTGTCAAGTTGAGACACGTGTATATCCATGTACATTCAGCTACCATCAAGTGGCCATGAATAAGAAAACAACAAGCAACTAATTGAGTAAATTGTGGTACTAGAAGACCACAAAGTCATTAGAGAAATAACCATTGATCTGCTAGCGTTGGCCGTATGAATGCATAGTAGTGACCACCATGTACTCCTCCGCTATGAACAAGAACGCTGAAAAAGCAAATAAACAAGATTAGTACAGAAGGAAGATGTAGCAAGGAATTCATGATACCTATTTGCACACCAGTATTAGACACAATGGGTTGGTCTGCAAGAAACTGGTTTATACAAATAAATCAACAGGTTATTTGGATCCCAAGTATTGTTCAAACCAGATTTTCTTAAGATAGTTAAGATCCTGTCTGGTTAGGAACACAATTTAACTAAATTTGCTTTTACCATGACTGGACTTGTTGGCTCTTTAAAAAAGAACTACCGCCTGGTTTCCAAGAAAACACCATGCCCAGTAACTAGTACTCCCTCCGATCCATATTACTTGTCACTCAAACGGATGTATCTAGCATTGAAATACGTCTAGATATATGCGTCTGACCGACAAGTAATATGTATAAGAGGGAGTAATTACTTAAATTTGTATTTGTAAAACTTGCACAAACACATTTTGACAAACATTACTAACAAATATGAAATTCATATGACAAGATCTTTTTTTATGCCTGGCAGATTCTCAGGAGGCGCCTCAGTGGACAGATTCTTATAGTCGACTAAGTATGAATCATCATTCAGGAACACTCTTCTGTCATATATAACAAAACATTTGCCTCCGTTCAAGTCCCTGTCCACTAAAGCATAGCAACTAATAACCTATGCTCATCAATAGGTTCTAGATGAAAGAAACAGATATTACTGTTACAATGTCTCTTGTAATCTGAGTCCCCAGACTACTATATTAAACCATTAAGAACCTGTGATAGACAAATTACTCAACTTCAACTTCAAACAATCCAGAGTTCCTACAACTGAATGCATAACATTAAAGTAGTCACCTGTGGAGAGTATAAAGGTTTCTTATACTTCTATCTGCATCTGGAGCAAGATACTTGCCATCATCTCTATCCAGATCAAGTTGCAAAGGAAACTCGTAGCGGTCATTAATCTGCAAAAGCAGGCATGACAAGCTCAGAACTGGAAATTTAATCTTTTAACATGTGGAAGAAGATAATAGCTAGTCCGCTGCTTATTTTCTTCATTCTCAAGTGAATCAAGACTCAAGAGCATCTTAATGTTTAATATCTCCGAAGTCAAATATAAGTAATGTCTTCTTGAATTAACACTGTGCTAGCTTCTTCTCAATCAGGTCTAACAAGGGAAATGAAACGAAATGTGAAATCTATTTTCTCATATGTCAGTGAACAGGTGCTATACAGATTGCATAGAAACCAGTCACATAGAAACAAATTTCCTTTGCTTTGTTGTTGTTGGATTCATGTGTATCTTGTGTTGATCTTATGGTATGAGGAGTATCTTCGTGTGGATCTTGTCAAATAGTGTTTTCCCCATGTGTTCTTCATGTTCTTAGTGATTTTCCATAAATCCACCTCCAATCATGAAGATCAGGCCACACCTTAGGGTTTGCCCTACATCATTTGGTATCATGAGCAAGGTTGCCATGATTTGGAGCCCCTCCCCCTCACTTATTTAGCCTAATTTTGTTTTGTTCTTGCCTAATTCGAAAATCCACACCAAAATTGGCCATACCCGATTTTGACTGATTTGTCGTTTCTACCGAGTTTTTGTTGGATTTGATCCACAGATCCGATGTGCACGCCAACGACCACGATCCATCCATCCTTTTGACACCAACACCGGAAGCAAGGCCGGTCTTCTCCGATTTTGTTCGATTTTGTTAAGGTAGAGGTGTCAACGAGGTATATCATTCCATCACACAAACTTTACCTTCCTTGTCATTACTCTTGTGAGCCCTCCGTTCTTTGCAGATACCTTCGACCCTATTGAGAGTAGTCATCCGAGTGTTGCCGGGCCTCGTAAACTTGAGCACCTTAGTGATCGTGTGAGTACCATATCATGTGTATATTTATGTTGTGCATCATCTTGTGATATTGTCTTGCATAAGTGGACGTCTTGTAGGATTGGTGCCAAGTTCTCGAATCTTGCCCTACCACGTAACCAAGCTAGCATCTCTCCTTGGGTTTGAGCAACACGAGCTTGGTCTTCATTAGGGCAATTTTGTATGCTCATTTTCTTGGTTGCACAAGCCCGATTATATTTGTGTGATTTTCTTTTATTTCTATCTATACTTTTGTGAACACTAGCATAACATTTGGAGTTCATTGTAGTTTGCTTCCAGCTTCTACAACATCTTGAACTTCAATTTGCTTGATTTTGTGCTACTAATCCCTACCGGGCTCCACTATAAGCCATATGTGTAGGTGTGAGGTTGGACAAGGCTCATTACCAAGTGCATTCATTTCATATTGTCAATTGTGAGATCGCTTGATCCTTCACCAACATCAAAAGGAGGTAACTTTGGTATTGTTCAATCCCTTCCCTACTCACACCGAGCTCTGGGTGTCAATATGGATAGGGAAGGCACATCACATCCGGTCTAAGCCTACATCAACGCCAAGATGGATGTGTTCGACAATAGGATAGATAGAGTTGTAGTTTAAACTCATATATCTCTTTTTATCTGTATTCCTCTCTATTCAAACTACCTCCCTCGATCTCCTGTAATCCAGACACATCCTAGCGATCGTCTCAACTTGTACGCCACGGCAGGCTGTTCGCCAGAATCAATATATACCCGCGGCCACCTACGGGTGGTAGTACGCTTCCCATATCATCTTTCATGGTAATCAGAGCATCTTCTTCCTAGATCAAGAGAAAAAAGAGATCGCATCTAGCCTATTCCAACCTCGCCATGACTACCGCTATACCTGGACGCGAGCCAACTCGAGCCGGCTCGGGCCGAGCCTGCCCAAAGCTCGTCGTTCCTCGGGCCGAGTCGAGCCGAGCTCAATGCTCCGGCGAGCCTCAAAACGGAGCTCGGCCCGGGCTTTGCCCTAGCTCGGTGCAGCTTGGCAGGCTCGCGAAGCCTGCGTGCTCAAGTCACTGCCATGTGGGCCTCCACATGGGTGGTCACCGACGGGAGGCGAGGAAGACGGTGGCAGCGCTCTGATGAAGCTGGGTCGTTGCCGACCGTTCAGGAGGAAGACAGCGCGACGCTCCTCGTGGACACGTGCGTGCGCCGAGAAGAAGACGGGCGGCGAGGTCGCCGACGGCAAGCGAGGAAGACGGCGGCGGCGCTCCTCGTGGACGTACGCGGGCACCGCGAAGAAGGTCCAGAGCACGGCCGCGACGATGGGGAGCGAGCAAGTGGTCGACGAGGTGAAGGAGGAAGGGCGGACGAGCGGCGAGCCGGCGTCGGCGTCCGGCATGCTGCTGGCGGCGGCGAGGAAACCCTAGGAGGCTGCTACAGCGTCTCTGTCTCTCTTTTTCGTATCGTGCGAGCGTGGAGATGTGCATAACTGGGCCAAGGCAGCGTGCTGGCTATGGGCTGCGTGAGACAGCGTGTTGGGCTGCTTGCTAACTTGCTAAGGGCTGCGCTGGGCTGCTCTGCCGTGCGAGCTTTGGGCTCGCGAGTCAGCCCGAGTCGAGCCTGGCTCGGCTCGAGGTGAAAACGAGCTCAATTGTGCAGCTCGGCTCGGCCTTTTTGTGTTGTGGGCCGAGCCTGACTCGATCCGAGCCGATGCAAACTCGGGCCGAGCCCAAAAGCTCGAGCTGAGCGTCCAGATATAACTACCGCCTCCACCCAATCCAGCACCATGAGTGCGCTCACCACATCCCTTGCCTCCGTCTCCACCTTTGCCCCCTCATCATCCAGCGCCTCCCACGCCATACCCCTCGGGTCACCACCACAGGAGAAGCTCACGAGGAATAACTAAGCCGTCGTGTTGCCGCAAATCAAGGGTGCACAGATGGCTCAGCACCTCGATCCGGCGAGCCAGGCGCCACCGGAAACACTCACCATCACCAAGGACGGCAAGGAAGAGCAGATCGCCAACTTCGCCCGCGTTCTCTGGTATGCACAACAGCAGCAACTTCAAGGTTTTCTGATGGGCTCTCTGTCTCACGAGATCCTTGCACAGGTCGTCACCCTTCAGACGCCGGCGGAGGTGTGGGCAGCGATCCACGCCACCTTTGCTGCCCAAACTCAGGCGCAAGCAATCAACACGCGCATCGAGCTCACAAACCTGAAGAAGGGGAACCTGAGCATGACGGAGTATCTTGCTAAGATCAAGATGCTCTCTGATGAGATTGCATGCACAGGGGCGGCGCTCGGCAGTGCTGAGATCGTCTCCCATGTTCTGGCCGGACTTGACCTCGACTACAACCCGGTGGTCTCGGCCCTTGCAGCACGGGTAGAGCCTGTGACTGTCCAGGAGCTCTTCAACCAGCTCCTCAGCTTCGACGCGCGGCTCAACCTTCTTCACGGCATGAACGTCCGCCAGTCGTCCGCCAATGCGATGTCCCGCTGTCGTGGAGCAGGCCGTGGGCGTGGTCACCAGGGCCACAACCGCAACAGCAGCAGCGGTGGCAACGGGCGAGGGCGCGGGAGCAATCAAGCCGCGCGATCTGGGGGCGGCGGCTTCAACAACACCGACAACGCCGCTCCTGGATCCTCTTCTTCAACTCGCGTCCGGTGTCAGCTCTGCAAGAAACCAGGCCATGAGGTCATGCATTGTTGGCACCGCTACAATGAGGACTACGTTCCTGATGCACGCCATGCTGCAGCAGCAATCCGTGAGCAGCAAGGAGGAGATGGAACTGTCTGGTATGCCGACTCAGGCGCCACTGATCACGTGACCAGCGAGCTGGAGGAGCTTGCTATGAGGGAAAAGTACTATGGTGATGATCAGATTCACACCGCAAGCGGTGGAGGTATGAAATAAATCACATCGGCCAAGCCTCTATTAATTCTCCCACATCTAACCGTGATCTAATCTTAAAAGATGTCCTTCATGTTCCTCAAGCCAACAAAAACCTTGCCTCTGTGTCTCGTCTAACTACCGACAATAATGTTTTCTTCGAAACTCACCCTACCTGTTTTCTTATAAAGGATCGGGTAACGAGGGAGCTCATTCATCACGGTAGATGCATTGGAGGACTCTACCCCATCACATCCAGAGCGCTTAGTAAAAGGCATCGTCGTCAAGTCTACTCCGTCGTCAAGCCCTCCTTGGCAAGATGGCATCAAAGATTAGGTCATCCATCGTCGGTCATAGTCAAGCAAGTAGTGAATAAAGACAATCTTCCATTGTCCTCTAGTCAAAACAATGAGTCTATTTGTGATGCTTGTCAGTGTGCAAAAAGTCACCAACTTCCTTATCCCAAATCAAATAGTGTCTTATGCTCCTTTGGAACTTATTCTCAGTGATGTATGGGGATATGCAAGAGATTCTTTTGGAAGAAAAAAATTCTATGTTAGTTTCATTGATGATTATGGCAAATTCACGTGGATATGTTTGCTTAAATATAAATATGAAGTTTTCTCTATCTTCCAAGAGTTTCAGAAGTTGGTTGAACGCCAATTTGACAAAAAAACCAAGACAGTCCAAAGTGACTGGGGAGGGGAGTATGAGAAACTCAATTCATTCTTTCGCAATATAGGTATTGCTCATCATGTCTCTTGCCCCCATGCTCATCAATAGAACGGTTCTGCCGAACGCAAGCATCGGCATATCGTTGAAGTAGGACTATCTCTTTTAGCCCATGCATCTATGCCACTAAAGTATTGGGATGAAGCCTTTATCACTGCCACTTATCTCATAAATCATTTGCCTAGCAAAGTCATAGGTAACTCTACTCCTTTGGAACGATTGTATAATCAAAAACCCAACTACAATTCTCTGGAAATTTTTGGGTGCGCATGTTATCCAAATCTTCGTCCATATAATCAACATAAGCTTGAGTTTCGCTCAACCCAATGTGTTTTTCTTGGATATAGCAATCTTCACAAAGGGTATAAGTGTCTAGAAGTATCATCTGGACGCATATATATTTCACGGGATGTTGTATTCGATGAAACAATTTTTTCGTTTCTAAACTCCATCCCAATGCCGGAGCACTTCTTCGAGCTGAAATAGCTCTCCTTCCAGATTATATGCCCAGCTCTGATCATGGGGGGGAATTATGCCAGGCCGCAGATGTGATTAATTCAACAGAAAAATTTAATTCAGGTGTTAAGTGTGCAGATAGCCATGATTTTATGCAAGGAGAAGGAGACAAAACAGGCGCTGGATCCCAGGAGGATTTCCCTGGCAGCGTCCCTGAGCGATCCGAGGCGGATTCGCCTGTCAATCCTCGATCCGAGGCGGATCTGGGCGCCTCGCGCGCGGCAGACGAGCCGGTGGCCGACCGGCTGGGCCCCGCCAGCTCACGTGGTACGCGGGCGGACGAATCCCCACGGGCCACGCCCGAGTGGGCCGGCGCAATGGCCGACCAGGCGACATGCATGGGGGCCAGCCCTGGCGCTGCGCACAGCACGCCCGAGGAGGCTGCTTCCGAGGCGTCTGAGGAGGCGGTTTCAGAGGATGCCGCTCAGATCGCGAGGGGGATTCGCTCCTCGGATCGGGAGCAGACCAGAACAGCGGATCAGGTGGGGATCCTCTGTGGCTACTCATTCTGCTGGCTCTGGTGTGCCGGAGCCTCCACGTCGACAAACAAGGTCACAGTCTGGTATAGTTCGAGAGAAAACATACACAGATGGAACCATAAGGTATGACAAAGTTAAACGTGCCTTTCTTGCTAGCACGGGTGAGCCAATTCATTTGCATGATGCACTTGCTAATCAAGAGTGGAAGAAAGCCATGGATACTGAGTATGAAGCACTCATGAAATATAAAACATGGCGTTTAGTAACCCCAAAAAAGGGTCAAAATGTGATTGATTGTAAATGGGTTTACAAGATTAAGAGAAAGTCTGATGGTGGTATTGACAGATACAAAGCTAGATTAGTTGCTAAGGGATTCAAGCAACGGTTTGGTATTGATTATGAGGATACGTTTAGTCCTGTTGTTAAATCAGCTACTATTCGTCTTGTACTGTCTATTGTTGTTTCCAGAGGTTGGAGTCCGCGTCAGCTAGATGTTCAGAACGCGTTTCTTCATGGTGTACTGGAAGAAAAGGTTTTTATGAAGCAACCACCAGGATATGGGAACAAAAGCACACCTTATCATGTTTGCAAACTAGAGAAAGCCTTGTATGGTTTAAAACAGGCCCCAAGAGCCTGGTACTCGAGGTTGAGCACCCAGTTACAACAGCTTGGGTTTACACCATCAAAGGCTGACACTTCATTGTTCTTTTACAACAAAGGCAACATTACTATGTTTGTGTTGCTAGCTCAAGTTCAGATGCCACCAGTTGCTTGCTTAAGGATCTGAAGGTGGAGTTTGCCCTCAAGGACTTGGGAGATCTTCACTATTTTCTTGGTAAAGAAGTTAAACATGTGAAGGATGGTATACTTCTGACTCAAGAAAAATACACTGCTGATATACTCAGCAGAGTAGGTTTGGAAAAGTGTAAACCTGTAAGTACACCCATCTCAACTTCAGAGAAGCTCACAATTGATAGTGGAGTAGCACTTGGACCAGAGGATGCAACAAATTACAAAAGAGTTGTAGGTGCATTACAGTATCTGACTCTTACACGTCCTGATATTTCTTATTTTGTGAACAAGGTATGTCAGTATTTACATGCACCTAGTACCACTCATTGGACAGCAGTTAAAAGGATTGTGAGATATCTTAAGTTCTCAGAGGGACTTGGGCTTCAAATTACCAAGTCTCCATCTACACTTGTTACTGCTTATTCAGATGCAGATTGGGCTGGGTGTGCTGATGATAGAAGGTCCACAGGTGGTTTGTTGTATTCCTGGAAACATATCTTGTGTCATGGAGTGCAAGAAAACAAGCTACTGTCTTGAGGTCTAGTACTGAGGCTGAGTATAAGGCTCTAGCAAATACTACAGCTGAAGTAATGTGGATTCAGGCGTTGTTGTATGAGCTTGGGATTAAAACTCCACGAGCTGCAAGATTATGGTGTGATAATATTGGTGCAACTTATCTTTCAGCTAATTTTGTTTTTCATGCACGAACGAAGCATATTGAAGTTGATTTTCACTTTGTTCGAGAAAGAGTATCTCAAGGACTTCTTGACATAAGATTTATTCCAACTGGTGATCAGCTAGCTGATGGGTTTACAAAGCCTCTCACGATGAGAAAATTGGATGGCTTCAAGTACAATCTCAACCTTGGTAAGTTTCCATAGAGGTTCGATTGAGGGGGAGTGTTAGACAATAGGATAGATAGAGTGGTAGTTTAAACTCATATATCTCTTTCTATCTGTATTCCTCTCTATTCAAACTACCTCCCTCGATCTCCTGTAATCCAGACGCATCCTAGCAATCGTCTCAACTTGTACGCCACGGCAGGCTATTCGCCAGAATCAATATATACCCGCGGCCACCTACGGGTGGTAGTACGCTTCCCATATCATCTTTCAGGACGCACAAATAGAGCTCATCAAAAACATGCTAAACAAATGGAAGTCGTCTTCATCTCCAAGATCATCTTCAAGACGACGATCTAGTGCACATGCTTCCAAGCTACCATCTTCTTCAAGATCACACCGGCATCGACACCATCCGACAAGAAGCTCCAGTGACTACATCAACTCGACCACGAACTATAAGGAAGAGTGACCACTCCATCTTCAAAGGCACCCCAAGTGAGATGAACACTCCCATCATTGGAGCGTCCAACCTATCGAAATGTCCGACACCAGTCAGAGTAACCAACTTATGCCCGCACGCACGGATTTAGGCCCAGCCCATGTATCTCTCTCCTCCCACCTACCTCTTCACGGCTAGAACTATATATACCTTTCCCCACCTCCTCTCTAGGGTGAGCAAAGCATCTAGACTAAACTTGATAGAGCTTTGTTCATCTACCCCCTCCATTGATCAAGACCTACTAACGGAGAACCTTGCATGGTTGTGAAGACCTCCTAAGGGAGAAGAATCCCTTTGGATTAGCAAGACCTCCACATCCTTTGGATGATCTAATCACCACTCAAGACCCATCTCTCCTAGAGATTTGGATAAACTACCTAGTATTTCCTTTGTTGTTGTTGGATTCATGTGTATCTTGTGTTGACTTTATGGTATGAGCAGTATCTTGGTGTGGATCTTGTCTGATGTTTTTCGTGTTCTTCATGATTTTCCCCAAATTCACCTCCAATTGTGAAGATCGGGCCACACCTTAGGGTTTGCCCTACATCACCTAGCATGCGCCTAAGAGCGTGTCAGTTATCGTCTCGAATACCTGCCCATCGATCAGAGGGATGCGCCCGACTAGTTGTGGCATGCACATGGTTGGTTGTGTACAAGGCTTCCGTGCCGGCTTCGTGTCGAGGAGAACATACCCTAGCAACTTTTCTATACAACCTCTGCATGCAAGATAGCTTTTCAGGGTCTCAAAATTGGAGCATTACCAAGACCTTGGAACTACTTCCTCCATTCCTAAATATAAGTCTTTTTACATATTTCAATATTCACTACATACGGAGCAAAATAAGTGAATCTACACTCTAAACTATGTCTATATACATCTGTATGTAATTTATATTAGAATTTCTATAAAGACTTATATTTAGGAACGGAGGGAGTAATTAATTAGGTGCATTATAAGAGTGCTTGACGACCTCCACTTGCACATTGATGTTAATGTACTACAAGCTATACATGAGCCTATGGATTTCCTCTCTTTGTTTTGGATTTGCTTAACCCCCCAGTTGATTTGAATCCATATCACCGAGATCCCTGAACAAAGAACCAATGTCGTGTCATCAATTGGTGAAAGCTGGATGTCGTGGCATCATACACACCACTTGCAGATACTCTTTCTCCCTGCAATGACCTCAATGGTGTCCGATCGTAGAACAGTTGTTCTCTCACTAAAGACCTTTCCATCTCTAATTTTCTTTAGATTTTGCTCCCTCCACATGCTACCTGCGAGGCATCTGACAATATTAATTAGGCATCTGACAATACAGGCACTTGCACAAGGATGACAATACATGCATATTTTGGTTTCGTCTATTTAGCAAGTGATGTGCTATGCTATATGACAACAAAATTATGACCATTGTTGATTCAAGACACTTAGGTTTCTCGAAGATGTTCGATGAGATATCTCTACTATCCACCATTTAAAGAGGGTGAAGAGGGTAAGAATGTCTAGTGTATTTCGTGTTTAGGTTAACTCCTTTGAATCTAAGAAGACAACAACAACAATAATAAAGCCTTTAGTCACAAACAAGTTGGGTAGGCTAGAGCTGAAACCCATATCTCAAAACCAGATCATAATTCTAGCACATGGATAGCTAACTTCCAGGAACCCCTATCCTTTGGTGATATTCAGTCCTTCAGATCTCTCCTTACGGACTCCTCCCATGTCAAGTTTGGTCTACCCGTCCTCTCTTGACATATCGGCACGCTTTAACAGTCCACTATGCACTGGTGCTTCTAGAGGCCTGCATTGTAAATGCCCAAACCATCTCACACGGTGTTGGACAAGCTTCTCTTCAATCGATGCTACCCCAACTCTATCATGTATATATCATCATTGCAAACCTGATCATTCCTTGTGTGGCTACACCATCCATCTCAACATGCACATCTCCGCTATACTTGACTGTTGAACATGTCACCTTTTAGTAGACCAACACTGCCATACAACATTGTGGGTCGAATCGTCGTCCTATAGAACCTGCCTTTTAGCTTTTGTGGCACTCTCTTGTCACAAATAACACCAAAAGTTTGGTCCCACTTCATCCATCTGGCTTCGATTTGATAGGCTCACATCTTCATCGATATCACTATCCTTCTACAACATTGACCCCAAATAGCCCTTCTGAGGTACCACCTTTCCATCAAGGCTAACATCCTCCTCCTCAAGCCTAGTAGTACTGAAACCACACCTCATGTATTTTAGTTCTGCTAAGCCTAAAACCTTCTGATTCCAAAGTTTGTCCTCATAGCTCTAATTTTCTATTAACCCCCGTCCGACTACCAACGACTAGCACTGCATCACCCGCAAAGAGCATACACCATGGGATATCTCCTTGTATATCCCTTATGGCCTCATCCGGATCCAAAGCAAAAAAAAAGACAAGGGACGGTATCCTATCATAGGCCTTCTCCAGTTCAATGAACACCATATGAAGGTCCTTTTGCTCCATGTATCTCTCCATAAGTTGACGTACATGGCTTCCATGGTCGATCTCTCAGGCATGAAAACAAATTGACTTTTTCTCGCACATGTCATTCTTCTTAAGCGTTATTCGATGACGCTCACCCGTAGATTCATTGTATGGCCATCATCTTAATTCCACGGTAACTAGTACAACTTTGAAAGTTCCCATTGTACTTGAAGATTGGAAATATACTCCACCTCCATTCTTCTGGCGTCTTGTTTGCCCGAAAATTGAGGTCGAAAAGCTGTTCAATAAGATTCTGATGAGGAACCCTAGATGAGAAGAAAGAAAACACGTGCCAAATCTGTTTGGCTACTTCTAGATGCTTCCCCTCTAGTGTAGTATTTCTTTTGTTTTCTTTACCCGAGGTCATGGGTTCAAGTCCTGGAAACAGCCTCTTACAGAAATGTAGGGAAAGGCTGCGTACTATAGACCCAAAGTGGTCGGACCCTTCCCTGGACCCTGCGCAAGCGGGAGCTACATGCACCAGGTTGCCCCTTCTTTACCCTACCCGCTGTTTCTAGAGTTCTCTAGTTACAAGTGTGTGAGTAGAGAGATGGATCCTAAATAATATTTTCTGGAGTGTTCCAGCTATAAGTAGAAGTATGTGAAGGCTTCCCAAAGCCCTATAAATAGAGGTCCTCACCTCTACTTTGTAAATCAGACTATGTACCCACTACCTATAATAGACTTGTTGTTCTTATCTAAGGACTTGGAGTAGATCTTGTGCCCTAGGAGTTCTGGATTGAACTCTTGTTGGCCTATCGGCCTACATTCGCCTCTAGAGCGATATCTAGCACAACACGTTGAAGATGTCCGTTCAACACTTCTGTTGTACACATTGTAGCAACAAGGTGGAGTTGCTCCTCCACAACCTTTGTGCTGCTTCAGGTGGCATCAGAGCCTCGTTGACCCATACTAGTTCTTGCTGTCCTCTTCGAGAGCAAGCTGCAGCAAGCAATGGAGCAATTGGAGAAGAGGATGGATGCTGCAGAACAACAAATCAAAGAGCTGCGTGAAGATCTTAATCAGAGATTTGATCAACTAGTTGAGATGATAAAAAGGGTGTGCCCCCTACTACCAATGAAGGAGATTCATCTAAAGAAGAAGATGTTCACCAAAGAAGAAGGAGAGGTAATCTTGGAGCAAGACCACCACAACAACATGTTGTTCAACGTGTTTCAAGAAGGCCAATTTATGTTGAAGATTCTGAAGGTGAAGAATATGAGAGAGTACCCAACCCTAAATATGCAAGAGATACATACAAGGTGAAAGCTGAGAACCCAACCTAAATATGCAAGAGATACATACAAGGTGAAAGCTGAGAACCCAACTTTTAATGGAAATGTTGATATTAGAGGGTGCCTAGATTGGTTATATGAAGTGAAGACTTTCTTTGAGGTCATGGAGGTTCCGGAAGATCGTAGAGTTCCTTTGGTCACATACAAGCTGAAAGGAGGAGCGGTGCATGGTGGCATCGTGTTCAAGAAGAGCACAGGTTGAGAGGAGAACCTCGTGTGAGAACTTGGCGGCAAATGAAAGGTCTCTTGAAAGGGAGATTTTTGCTCCCTGATTATGACCATATCCTATTTATCCAATTTCAAAATTATGCTCAAGGAAATAGAACTGTTTCAGATTACACGGAGGAGTTTCTAAGGCTACAAGTGAGGTGCAACCTCGCTGAAACTGAAGATCAACAAGTTGCAAGGTACATCAATGGTCTCAATGATACTATTCAAGATCGATTGATGATGCAACAAATCTGGTCCGTAGATCAAGCACAAGCTCTAGCCTTAAAGGCCGAGAGGTTTGTGAGGACAAGAAAGGCAACTAAAGCTCCATATCCTCCATATCCTCATACCGAATGCTCGTCTAGGAGTCAGCCTAATAGAGTGGAAGAAAAGACCGCTCCACCAACGGCAAAACGACCCATCCAAAAGCAAACTAGAGGCAAGGGCAAGTCCAATGAAGGCCCAAAATGCTATAAATGTGGTGAAGAGGGACACATATCAAGCGGCTGCCTACTACGGAAATTTGTTAACACAATTATCCATGACGGTCAAGGCGATGAGGAAGAATACGAATCTGAAGATGTAGAGGGACAAGAGGTTTGTCAAGAAGAAGGTGGAGGTAGTATGTGTGATTCAGCGTCTCCTATGTTCCACACCACAACCTGATGACACACAACGGAAGAAAATATTTGAGAGCAAATGCACGATGAATGGCAAGGTATGCAAATTAGTGCTTGATAGTTGTAGCTGCAAGAATCTTATCTCCCAGAAGTTGGTGAACAATTTAAATCTTGAAACCCATGAGCATCCAAATACCCACACTATTGGATGGATCAAGAAAGGAGTGGATATGAGGATCACCGAACAATGCAACCTGCCACTTTCTTTGGGTAAGCATTATCGCTCAAATGTGTTATGTGACGTAGTTGATATGGACGCCAGCCATGTTCTTCTTGGGAGACCCTAGCAATTTGATGTGGATACTACACACAAGGGCAGGGGAAATTCTTACTCTTTCATTTGGAACAAGAGAAAGATCATTATTCTACCAAATAAAACTGATGATAATATCTCTAAGGAGGAGGGGAAAACTATGTTAACTATCTCACATACCTCTCATGAGTTTATGGAAGACTTGAATGAGACAGATTTGTGTGTTGCACTTGTTGTAAAAGGAGAAGAGCACCTGACTGTTGAAATTCCAGCAAAGGTGTGTGGTTTATTGGCAGAATTTCAGAACATACTTGGAGAGCCACAAGGCTTGCCACCGATGAGAGGAATTCAACATAGAATTGACTTAATTCCAGGGCAAGTCTTCCTAATCTTCCACACTATCGAATGAGCCCAAAGGAGCATGATATATTGAAGGAGAAAGTGGAGGAATTGTTGCAAAAGGGGCACATACGAGAAAGTATTATCCCATGTGTAGTACCAGCCCTACTCGCGCCAAAGAAAGATGGATCTTGGCGCATGTGTATGGACAGTAGAGCCATTAACAAGATCACCGTAAGGTATAGATTCCCGATTCCCCATCTGGATGATATGTTGGATCAACATATCAGTGGAGCAAGAGTGTTCACAAAGCTAGATTTAAGAAGCGGATATCATCAAATCTTTATCAGACCCGGGCATGAATGGAAAATCACCTTCAAGACAAAGAAAGGGTTGTTTGAATGGCTAGTCATGTCATTTGGACTCTCAAATGCACCAAGTACCTTTATGTGCTTAATGAATCAAGTCCTTCAACCCTTCTTGTCCCACTTTGTTGTGGTCTATTTTGATGACATCTTGATCTATAGCAAGGATGAGGATGAACACTTTGATCACATTCGGAAGGTGCTAGAAGTACTAAGGGAAAATAAGCTCTACGTCAACTTGAAGAAATGTGTTTTCCTGCAAACACAACTTCTTTTCCTAGGATTCGTCATAACATGTGACGGTATTCGTGTTGATGATTCTAAGGTTGAAGCAATCCAAGAATGGCAACTCTGAAGGCCATTTCTGAGGTAAGAAGTTTTCATGGCCTTGCAACTTTCTATAGGCTATTTGTGAAGAATTTCAGCACTATGATGGCACCAATTACCGAGTGTTTGAAGAAAGGGAAGTTCCAACGCACAGAAGCAGCCGAAGCTAGTTTCAATGAGATAAAACAAAAACTATCACAAGCTCCTGTCTTGGTGCTACCTAATTTCAACAAGACTTTTGAGTTGGAGTGTGATGCAAGTGGAGTAGGCATTGGAGCTGTCCCTATCTCAAGAAGTTAAGTGAAGCTAGACAAAAATGGAGTACCTATTAGCAAGAATCATATGCAGTTTTCAGAGCGTTGAAAACTTGGGAAGTCTATTTGCTGCCTAAAGAATTCATTGTTTATAGCGACCATCAATCCTTGAAGCATTTTAGAAATCAAAAGCATGTTGACCGCATGCTAGCAAGATGGACAGCATATCCGTTTAACTATCTCATCGTGCATAAATCTGGAATAACTAACAGAGTGGCAGATGCTTTGAGTCGTCATGCATGCCTCTTGACTTCTTTTGAAGTTGAACTTCCGGACATGGATCAAATAAAGGAGTTGTATGAGGGTGACGAAGACTTTGGCCATGTTTGGGTAAAGCACGCAAGGGGCCAACCATTAGGTGATGACTATTTGATGCAAGATGGATATCTCTTCAAAAATGATCGTTTGTGCGTTCCAAGAAGTTCTCTACGTGACGAGCTGGTTAGAGAGCTCCATTCAAGTGATCTTAGTGGCCATGTTGGACGGGAGAAGACTATAGTTAACCTAGAAGCTCGCTACTTTTGGCCACAACTAAAGAGAGATGCTGGAAAGTTTGTTCAGCGATGCCTTATATGTCAAACCTACAAAGGCCAAGTCCCGAACACAGGGTTATACATGCCTTTGCCTGTTCCCGTCGCTCCATGGGAGGACATCTCCATGGACTTCGTCTTGGGCTTGCCAAGAACAAGACGAGGGAGTGATGTTGTGTTTGCGGTCGTGGACAGATTCTCTAAGATGGCTCATTTCATCCCATGCCGCAAGACAATGGATGCTCATCATGTGGCAAGCCTATTCTTTCGAGAAGTGGTCAGACTTCATGAAGTTACAAGGTCCATCGTCTCAGACCGTGATAGCAAGTTTCTTGCTGCATTTTGGCTCATTTTGTGGAAGCAATTCAACACTGAATTGAAATTTTCTAGCACTGCTCATCCACAAACAGAAGTGGTGAACAAGTTTTTGGGTAATCTGATCTGTTGCATTTGTGAAGAAAGAAAGGGGCAATGGAATTTGGCTTTATCTCTTGCAGAGTTCTCCTACAATAACTCCAAGCATAGATCCACAGGAAGGAGCCCTTTTTCCATTGTCTACACTAAAGTTCCAACACATATGGTGGACCCGGTGAAGCTACCATCAAGGGGAAACTCAAAATCAGCATTGTCCTTTGCTGATAACTACACCGAGTTATTTGAAGAGATTCGCGGCGCTTTGGAAGCACAAAATCAGAAATATAAACAACTTGCTGATTGCAAAAGGAGGTCGAAATCATTCCAAGTCGGTGATAAGGTGATGGCCTACCTCCGCAAAGAGAGGCTGCCTTTAGGTGTTAAAGGGAAACTTAGGCAGCAAAGGTATGGGCCCTTCTCTATCGTGAGGAAGATAAATGATAATGCTTACGTGATAGATCTTCCAAGTGACATGGGTATCTCCAACACTTTCAATGTTGCGGACTTGACTCTTACCATCCAGAAGAAGCGCTCTATGAAGATAACTCGAGGGCGAGTTCCAAACAACCAGGGAAGAATGATGAGGAACACTAGATGAGAAGAAAGAAAACACATGCCAGATCTGTTTGGCTACTTCTAGATGCTTCCACTCTAGTGTAGTATTTCTTCTGTTTTCTTTACCCTACCCGTTGTTTCTAGAGTTCTCTAGTTATAAGTAGTTGTGAGTAGAGAGATGAATCCTAAATAATGTTTTCTAGAGTGTTCCAGCTATAAGTAGAAGTATGTGAAGGCTTCCCAAAGCCCTATAAATAGAGGTCCTCACCTCTGCTTTGTAAACCAGACTATGTACCCACTACCTATAATAGAACTTGTTGTTCTTATCTAAGATCTTGGAGTAGATCTTGTGCCCTAGGAGTTCTGGATTGAACTCCTGCTGCCCTATCGGCCTACATTCGCCTCTAGAGGGATATCTAGCACAGCACGTTGAAGTTGTTCCTTCAACACTTGTGTTGTACACATTGTAGCAACAAGGTGGAGTTGCTCCTCCACAACCTTTGTGCTGCTTCAGATTCACTCTCTGTCTATCCAATAAATTTATGTCAACAAATACAATGCAATGATTCAATGAGATTCACGAATGGTCTATTTCACTCAAGTACAGATTGTGTGTTTCAACAACAACAACAACAACAACAACAACAAAGCCTTTAGTCCCAAACAAGTTGGGTTAGGCTAGAGCTGAAACCCATAAGATCTCGCAACCAAATCATGGTTCTGACACATGTATAGCTAGCTTCCACGCACCATTGTCCATGGCTAGTTCTTTGATGATACTAAATGATTTCCCCCGCATTGTTGCAGAAACACTTAAAGACATGTAGCTACGAAATATTATTATTGTACCCTAACATTTATTTTGGTAAGTTAGCAACTTAAGGGTTTGCGAAAATTTTGAAATAAATTAAATTAATTTTTCTAATAAAAAACATCTCAGGTTATACTATCAGATTAATACCTGGTATTCCTTTTTCCATTTCAATAAATTTATCATCGAAAAGTCTTGTAGCATTGTAGAGTTTTTTAAGAAAAAATGTTTTAGTATTTATGTGTAGAAGACACACTAGCCAATACTTGTATGCATGTATTGCCCTCTTCAATCAATGGTAATGGATGTGGTGCATGGCTAAAAAATAGTGCTAGTGGATGCTGACATGGCACGCTTGATGAGGTGGAAGGCTGCATGTTGAGAGAATTACTTATAGTCGGGATGAACTATTTAAGAATAGTAGATTTCAATCCTTCTAATCTCTCTTTACGTACTCCTCCCATGTCAGGTTTGGTCTTACCCCAACCTCTCTTAACATTATCAGCACGCTTTAGCTGTCCGCTATGCACTAGAGCTTCTGAAGGCCTGCATTGAATAAGCCCAAACCATCTGAGACGATGTTGGACAAGCTTCTCTTTAATTGGTGCTACTCCAACTCTTTCCCGTATATCATTCTGAACCCGATCCTTCCTTGTATGGCCACACATCCATCTCAACATGCACATCTCCACTACACCTAATTGTTGAATATATCGCCTTTTAGTCGACCAACTGATGAGGAACACTAGATGAAAAAAAATAAAAAATCGTATGTTAGATTTGTTTGGCCACTTCCAGATGCTAACACTAGTGTTTTCTAGAGTCTTCTAGCTGTGAGTAGCTATGAGCAGAATGGTGAAACTTAAATAATGTTTTCTAGAGTATTCCAGCTATAAATAGAAGTATGTGAAGGCTTCCCAAAGCCTATAAATAGAGGTACTCACCTCTACTTTGGAGGCTAGACTATGTATCCACTACCTATAATAGAACTTGTTGTTCTTATCTAAGATCTTGGAGTAGATCTTGTGCTCTAGGAGTTCTGATTGAACTCTTGTCGCCATATTGGCCTACATTCGCCTCTAGAGCGATATCTAGCGCAACACGTTGAAGTTGTTCCTTCAACACTTGTGTTGTACACTGTTAGAGTACGTGATGGGCCTAATGGGCCCGTTAGTCTTAGGGTTAATTAGAGATAAGGGTCGCTTGCTTAGGGGTCGGGTCAAGTAAGCCTTGCTTGGGAGTTAAGTAAACCTCTCTATATAAAGAGAGGAGATGTATCAATCTAATCAAGCAAGAATTAAGAAGGAAATCCCTTCCCTCTTGCCCGGCCGTGGGCAAAAAGGCCCTCGGCCGGCCCTCTCGTGCCCTCCTTCTAGCAGCGCCATAACAATTTGGTATCAGGTAGCTCAGTTCCGATCATGTCTTCGCCGCCGCCCACCCCGTCGCTTCCGCTGCCGACCGTCACCACCGCGCCACTGGCCATCTACACCGCGCTGCTGCCCTCCACGTCCGCGCCGTTGGTCGCATCCTCCGGCGCCGCCACCGCCAAGATGCCGGCGCCCTCCACCGCACCACAAGCCGTCGCCTACACCCCGAAGGAGATCACCAGGGTCCTCAACGACCTCGTCACAGCCGTCCAGGGGATCCGGCTATACCTGGCCAGCCACTACGGACCGCCACCGCCCCTGCCGCCGACCGCCGCCACCGGGCCGCCACCCCTGCCGTGGTACTCGCTGCATCCAGGGGCCTCTGTGGCGTTCGCTGGGACGCTGCAGCTGCCACCGCCGCCCCGCAGTGGCCGCAGTGGCCGGCGCCGGCTCCCGCCGCGCCTCCAGCGCCCATCGCTGCCCCCGCGCCGCCATGGCTGCCGTGGCAGCCGCTGCACCAGGCGGCCTTCGCCGCGCTCGCCGGGCCACTGCAACAGCCGCTGCAGCTGCGATACATCGCCACCACCGCCCAGCCCTGGCTGAAGTGGCAGCTGCCGCTCCTGGCGGCCCCCGCCGCGCCCGGCGCTCCGCAGCAACAGCCGCTGCCACTGCCCTGTGCCCCAGCGCAGCAGCCGCCGCAGCTGCAGCAACCACCGCCGGTCAGCTCCGGCCCCGCATCGACCGCGCCGGCGGGAGTCCCGCTCCACCAAGTCCAGTCCCCGCCGTCGTCGTCACCGCTTCCGTCTTGGATCGCTACCCGCCACGTGTCAGCGGCGGTGAGGCTGCAAGCTGCTGCGCGCGGCCTCCTAGCGCGTCGGCGTGTGCGGGAGATGCGTGGTCTGCAGCTGCCGCTCCTCCAAGTTGCCCTTCGCTGCGCAAAGGACATCGATCTCATCCGCTGCGTCGGGGATCTTGGGCATGCGGTTTCCCCCACGGGCGGCGGGCATGCTGTTTTCCCCGCGGGCAGCGACCTCAAAGTCTGCGACATCGGCGGTTGGGGGGGCGCACCCCTCGTCATTCTCCATCGCAAGCCCTCCACTCTTCCCTGTGCGGTGCAGACCAACAGCCGTCCGGCAGGGAGAAGGCATGGTGTCACCGACAGCAGCGCACCGCGTAGCACCACTGCATTCCGCCACCGGCCGCCGCGAGGGCGCCTCTGCTAGTCACTCTTGCGACTACTTCCAGATGGTCATACACATGCACTCCTTTTGTCCAGGTGGTGTCCATGGGGTCCAGGTGGTTGTACACGTGCACGTCCGACGTGCGGATGGTGTCCACTTTTTGTTAAGGGGTCAAAAATAAAGCGTCCTAGTTCATTTCAGGTTGAGAATAATAAAACAAGCCGAGATGTAAAAGGCTTGTTTTTAGGTGTTAGGTTTGTGTTGCGTCGAGTCATGGTTATAAGTTGGTTAGGCTGCAGCTCGAGGACAAGCTGCATGTCCAGGCCTAATGGGCCTGTTAGTCTTAGGGTTAATTAGAAATAAGGGTCGCTTGCTTAGGGGTCAAGTAAGCCTTGCTTGGGAGTCAAGTAAACCTCTCTATATAAAGAGAGGAGATGTATCAATCTAATCAAGCAAGAATTAAGAAGGAAATCCCTTCCCTCTTGCCCGGCCGTGGGCAAAAAGGCCCTCGGTCGGCCCTCTCGCGCCCTCCTTCTAGCAGCGCCATAACATACACATTGTAGCAGCAAGGTGGAGTTGCCCCTCCACAACCTTTGTGCTGCTTCACCAACACTCAGCGCCATACAACTTTGCTGGTCGAATCGCCATCTGATAGAACCTGCCTGTTAGCATTTATGCACTCTCTTGTCACAGAGAACGATGGAAGCTTGGCGCAACTTCATCCATCCATCTTTGACTCGATGGCTCGCATCTTCATCGATATCACCATCCTTCTGAAGCATTGACCACAAATATCGAAAGGTGCCCTTCTAAGGTACCACCTGCCCATTAAGGCTAACCTCCTTGTGTCTAGTAGTACTGAAACCGCACCTCATGTACTCGGTTTCAGTTCTACTAAGGCTAAAACCTTTCTATTAACCCCCGCCCGACTATCATCGACTAGCACCACATCATCCACAAAGAGCATACACCATCGGATATCTACTTGTATATCCCTTGTGACCTTATCCATCATCAAAGCAAAAAAATAAGGGCTCAAAGCTGACCCTTGGTGCAGTCCAATTTTAATCAGGAAGTCATCTGTGACGCCATCACTTGTTCGAACACTTGTCACAACCTAATCGTACATATCTTTGATGAGGGTAATGTACTTTGTTGGGACTTTGAGTTTCCCCAAGGCCCACCACATAACATATTGTTTCATCAAATTTTTCAAATGGATATATGCAGCAACCATAAGCCGAATTGAAGGAGACACAAGCAGCAACCGAAGGAAATATTATAAGAGGAAGCTTTTCCCAAGTACTTTGCTGGTAACGTTTTAATTTTTGCTTGATATACGAAACTCTGACTAATTACCTTTCGTATTTAGTGCGGCGTTTAGACAAGAAATTTGGAGGCAGTGAAAATAAACTGGTTAGGTTATTTGGGTGCTTTAGATAATGTGTCTATGACACTCAAGTATCCAACCTGCCGATTGTACCTCTGATTTTAGGGGCACCTACAAGTTGAGGTTAGCATGACTAGGTCTTGCAATTTTTCTCCTTTGCAATTTGTTTTTGGTATAACCTTCATACCTAATGGAGACTAGGGAAGGTAGTAAAAAAGGTTCTTAACTCGGAACAGTGTTTAATCACTGCCAAGATGTACATGCAAAATGTCAACAGTTGAGACATTTATTTATTTGTTGTTATGCATCCGTTGTATAAAAATGATATGTGCATAACCTAAATCATCATGTTCTCATTTTCTTTCAATCATGTTTGTGGTATATTTGTTAAGCTGTTATTCTTATAGAAAAATCTTTGCTCAACTTTTCATTGCAACCCTTGGGGTATCCACTAGTATATATGAGTTACCAAGCCAAGCTCAAGATCAAAGTCAGTATAGTTTCGAGCTCAAGCTGAGTCTACCTGGCCTAGCGCTGCATACTGGCAGCCCTGTGTGAAAGTAGCTCCAAAGTATTTAGTACAGCAATAGCGTGAAAAACACATGCATACATACATAAATAATTTAATGCAAGATCGACGAGGAACAATAGAGAGAAGTAAAAGAAGAAGAAAAAACATAAGTCAAATTTGTTTGACTACTTCTAGATACTTCTACTCCTCTGTCTAGTATTTGCTTTTGTTTTCTTAGCCCTGGCTATTGTTTTCTAGAGTCTTCTAGCTATGAGTAGAATGTTGAATCTCACGTAATGTTTTCTAGGTATAAGTAGAAGTTGAGATGTGAAGGCTTCCAAAGCCCTATAAATAGAGGTCCACACCTCTAGTTTGTAACTCGGCCTATGTACCCATTACCTATAATAGAACTATGTGTTCTTGTCTAAGATCTTGGACTACATCTTGTGCTTTGGGAGTTTTTTATTGACCTGCTACCATATCGGACTATATTCACCTTTAGAGGGATATCTAGCGCACCAAGTTGAAGTAGTTCTTTCAACACTTGTGATGTACACTTTCTAGCAACAAAGGTGGAGGAGCTGCTCCACAACCTTGTGCTGCTTCAAAGATAATGTGTTTATGGAAACAATTGGTCATTCTTACGGTTCCAGTATTCCATAAAAAATATCCAAATCACATCATTTGTTACTTTCACAAAGCAAGTATTATGTACATAAATAATGTAAAGAATATGCAACCGCATCAATACGTAGAAAACTATAGAAGTAAAATAATAGATAAAAGAATCAGCAAGGTATGATAGTCCCAACCTTAACCATGGTATCTCTCATATAATCATACTCAAAACGCTTAAGCTGAAGTTGCAAAACAGGGGGAAAATCGAGGAAGAGAACGCCCTTTTTTGCATCCTGAAATATCAAGATTGAAATCCAGTCACCAAGACAATACCAAAATAAATTAGAGAAGAGAAACTGCATTTCTCAAGCTAATGGAAGGTACCCCCGTGCTCATAGATAGATGACATTTTAGACATGCGAAGTGTCTCAAACATGAGATTATGACTGTTTCTTTTAATGTGAATATGTTAACAAAATTCTATAAAAAAAAATGTGAACATATTTTATGAAAAATATAGTTACTATTTCCATCTGAACAATCTAAATAAATTTATGTATGGAGACAAGTAAATGCATTCTTGAAGCAGCACAAAAGGTTGTGGAGGAGCAACTCCACCTTGCTGCTACAATGTGTACAGCACAAGTGTTGAAGGAACAGCTTCGACGTGTTGTGCTAGATATCGCTCTAGAGGCGAATGTAGGCCGATAGGGCAGCAAGAGTTCAATCCAGAACTCCTAGGGCACAAGATCTACTCCAAGATCTTAGATAAGAACAACAAGTTCTATTATAGGTAGTGGGTACATAGTCTGGGTTACAAAGTAGAGGTGAGGACCTCTATTTATAGGGCTTTGGGAAGCCTTCACATACTTCTACTTATAACTGTAACACTCTAGAAAACATTATTTAGGATTCACCATTCTACTCGCAGCTACTTATAACTAGAGAACTCTAGAAACAACAGGTAGGGTAAAGAAAAGAAAGGAAATACTAGACCACAACAGAAGTATCTAGAAGTAGCCAAACAGGTCTGGCATCTGTTTTTTTTCTCATCTATTGTTCCTCGTCATTCTCCCCTGGTTGTTTGGAACTCGCCCTCGAGTTCTCGTCATAGAGTGCTTCTTCTGGATGGTAGAGAGTCAAGTCTGCGACATTGGAAGTGTTGGATATGCCCATGTCGCTTGGAAGATCTATCACATAAGCATCATCATTTGTCTTCCTTATGATAGAGAAGGGCCCATACCTTCGCTACCTAAGCTTCCCCTTAACACCTAAAGGCAGCCTCTCTTTTCGGAGGTAGACCATCACCTTATCACCAACTTGGAATGATTTTGGCCTCCTTTTGAAATCAGCAAGTTGCTTATATTTCCGATTTTCTACCTCCAGAACACCACGAATCTCTTCAAATAACTCGATGCAATTATCAGCAAAGGACAATGCTCATTTTGAGTTTCCCCTTGATGGTAGCTTCACCAGGTCCATCACATGTGTTGGAACTTTAGTGCAGACAATGGAAAAAGGGCTCCTTCCTATGGATCTATGCTTACAGTTATTGTAGGAGAACTCTACAAGAGATAGAGCCAAATCCCATTGTCCCTTTCTTTCTCCACAAATGCAACGGATCAGATTACCCAAGAACTTGTTCACCACTTCCATTTGTCCATCTGTTTGTGGATGAGCAGTGCTAGAAAATTTCAATTTAGTGTTGAATTGCTTCCACAAAGTGAGCCAAAATGCAGCAAGAAACTTGCTATCACAGTTTGAGCCGATGGACCTTGGTACCCCATGAAGTCTGACCACTTCTCGAAAGAATAGGTTTGCCACATGAAGACATCCGTTGTCTTGCGGCATGGGATGAAATGAGCCATCTTTGAGAATCTATCCACGACCACAAATACAGCATCACTTCCTTGTCTTGTTCTTGGCAAGCCCAAGACGAAGTCCATAGAGATGTCCTCCCATGGAGCCACAGGGACAGACAAAGGCATGTATAACCATGTGTTCTGGACTTGACCTTTGCAGGTTTGACATATGGGGCACCGCTGAACAAACTTTCCAGCATCTCTCTTTAGTTGTGGCCAAAAGTAGCGAGCTTCCAAGGTAGCGATAGTCTTGTCCCGTCCAACATGGCCACTAAGATCACTTGAATGGAGTTCTCTAATTAGTTTGTCATGCAGAGAACTCCTTGAGATGCACAAACGATCATTTTTTGAAGAGATAGCCATCCTGCACCAAATAGTCGTCACCTAATGGCTGGCCCCTGATGTGCTTTACCCAAACATGGCCAAAGTCTTCATCATCCTCATACAACTCCTTTATTTGATCCATGCCTGGAAGTTCAGCTTCAAAAGAAGTCAAGAGACATGCACGACGACTCAAAGCATCAGCCACTCGGCTAGTTGACCCCTTACTTCAAAAAAGCGCTAGGCGTTAATTGTGCGTTTTGCCACCGCCTTGCGCTTTACTGACCAAAGCGCATGCTTATGCACAGTTATGCACAGATTAAGTGTAGTTATGCGCAATGCGTTTTACCAACGCTTAGAGCCTAGGTGTGCTTAAGCGCTCGCTTAGGCGCGCCTTTTTTAACTATGGTTGTCCCAGATTTATGCACAATGAGATAGTTAAACCTCTTCAGATATGTTGCCCATCTCGCTAGCATGCCGTCAACATGCTTGATTTCTAAAATGCTTAAAGGATTGATGGTCATTATATACAATGAACTCTTTAGGCAGCAAATAGACTTCCCAAGTTTTCAACGCTCTGGAAACTGCATATAATTCTAGCTGATAGGTACTTCATTTGTGCCTAACTTCACTTAACTTCTCACTAAAGAAAGCAATGGGCTTCCTTTCTTGAGATAGGACAACTCCAATGCCTACCCCACTTGCATCACACTCCAACTCAAAAGTCTTGTTGAAATCAAGTAGCACCAAGACAAGAGCTTGTGATAGTTTTTGTTTAATCTCATTGAAACTAGCTTCAGCTGCTTCTGTCCACTGGAACTTTCCTTTCTTCAAACACTCGGTAATTGGTGCCATGATTGTGCTGAAATTCTTCACAAATTGCCTATAGAAAGCTGCAAGGCCATGAAAACTTCTTGCCTCGAAAATGGTCTTCGGAGTTGGCCATCCTCGGATTGCTTCATCCTTGAGTCATCAACACGAATATCGTCACACGTTATGATGAATCCTAGGAAAAAGAAGTCGTGTTTCTAGCACCTTCCGAATGTGATCAAAGTGTTCATCCTCATCCTTGTGGGATAAGAAGGGTCGAAGGACTTGATTCGTTAAGCACATAAAGGTACTTGGAGCATTTGAGAGTCCAAATGGCATGACTAGCCCTTCAAACAACCCTTCCTTTGTCTTGAAGGCGGTTTTCCATTCATCCTCGGGTCTGTTACGGATTTGATGATATCCGCTTCTTAAATCTAGCTTTGTGAACACTCTTGCTCCACTAAGCTGATCCAACATATCATCTAGACGGGGAATCAGGAATCTATACCTTATGGTGATCTTGTTAATGGCTCTACTGTTCGTACACATGCGCCAAGATCCATCTTTCTTTGGCACGAGCATGGCTGGTACAGCACATGGGCTAATAATCTCGAATGTGCCCCTTTTGCAGCAATTCCTCCACTTTCTCCTTCAATATATCATGCTCTTTTGGGCTCATTCGATAGTGTGGAAAATTAGGAAGACTTGCTCCCAGAATTAAGTCAATTCTATGTTGAATTCCTCTCATCGCTGGCAGACCTTGTGGCTCTCCAAGTATGTTATAAAATTCTGCTAATAAGCCACATACCTTTGCTGGAATTTCAACAACCGGGTGCTCTTCTCCTTTTACTATAAGTGCGGCACACAAATCTGCCTCCTTCAAGTCTTCCATAAACTCATTAGAGGTGTAGGAGATAGTTAACATACTTTTCCCCTCCTCCTTAGAGACATCACCATCAGTTTTATTTGGTAGAATAATGATCTTTCTCTTGTTCCAAATGAAAGAGTAAGAATTTTCCTTGCCCTTGTGTGTAGTATCTGTTGGAATAAACCAGGATGTCCAGTCCGGCTCGGACTTGGAACCTTCACCCGTGTAGGATTCGTATGGTAGTACTAGGTAGCCTCTAGTATATATATATACGTGTATCCCCTTGTAATCAAATCATCAGAAGCAATAAAGAGAAATACAAAGGCTCGATACGGGCCTTTAGCCATCGATCAGTTTTTCAGTTCACAAGTTACGTCGAGAATCATCGACCGCACACACGTACTCCCTCCGTTCCAAAATACATGACTCAACTTTGTACTAAAGTTAGTATAAAATTGGGTCATCTATTTTGGAACGGAGGGAGTACAAGACAGCCCCTGTTTCGTTTGTACATACGCTCCGCGGCGAGACGAGCACGTACTACAGAATCGATCAAGCTGCTTGCTTGCTAGCTTGTCTAGCTAGCTTCCACGTACGTGTGCTGCTACTCTGGTGATTTGATCCAGGGATCAAAAGCCAACAGTTGGTATCTAGAGCCTCGACGATCTACGATCTACGATGCCGGACAGCGACAAGGAGTCGGTCAAGTCCGACAATGGCGGTTCCAAGGCGAACAAGAACGGCGACAAGGTGAAGAAGGGCGGCAAGTCAGCAACCAGTGGTGGCGGAACGGGCGGCGCCAACGTACTGGCGCATCGCAACATCCCCATCCAGTACCCGATGCTCACCGACGCCAACTACGGCGTGTGGGCGGTGAAGATGAAGATCATTCTCCGAACCCTTCGAGTGTGGCAGGCCATCACGGACGACGACGTCGACGAGGAGTGCGACGAAGGTGCCATGGCCGCCATAGCCCAGTCTGTGCCGAATTCCGTGCTGATGACATTGGCGGAGTTCGAGACAGCAAGAGAGGCGTGGAACGCACTCAAAGAGATGAGGATCGGAGAAGATCGCGTTACAAGGCTCGGGCACAAGTGCTGAAACGCCAATTTCACAAGTTGCAAATGGAGGAAACTGAATCGGTGAACGACTATGCCATGCGTCTGACTACTTTGGTGGGAGAAATCCACGCGCTTGGTGCGAAGCTCGAGAAGACCGAGATTGTGGAGAAGTTTTTCAGTTCGGTGACTGATAAATTCACGTACATCATCGGCACACTCGAGCAGCTTTACGACATCGACGACATGACCATAACGGAGGCGATCGGACGCTTGCGGACATGGGAAGAAAATGCTCGAGGTTGTCAGCAAGGCAAAGGAGGAGGTAGTGACCAACTCATGTACTCGCGCGCAGATTGGGAGTCCCCAAGTAGCAAAGGAAGGCGCAACGTCGGCGAAGGCACAAACAACGCGAAGAGCGGCGGACAAACCGGAAAAGGCAAAGGAAAAGGCAAGCCACAAGGTCGTGGTAAGGCGGACCGATCTAAAGAGCGGAAACCACGAAACTTGGATATGTCCGAGGTCAAGTGCTATAACTGCAATGAGATGGGTCACTTTGCAAAGGATTGTCTGGTGCCTAACAAGAGGGAGATCAAGGCAAATTTGGCGAAGCAGGAAGACGAACGTCCAGACCTTCTGATGGCCGAAGTTTGTGATCTCGTGGAGCCTAACAAGCGCGAGATCAAGGCAAATTTGGCGAAGCAGGAAGACAAACGTCCAGGTCTTCTGATGGCTAAAGTTTGTGATCTCGTCCAAACGGTGGTTGTGAAACCAAGTCGGAAGGTGCTACTTCATGAGAAGAAAGTAATACCGAAGTTATCCGGAAACCAGAACGTGTCGTGGTATCTAGACACCGATGCCAGTAACCACATGATGGGGTGCAAGGAGAAGTTCCTCGAGCTGGAATATGATGTTCAAGGCTCGGTCAAGTTCAATGATGGTTCAAATGTGGAGATTTGCGGGCAAGGTTCTGTCCTCTTCGAGGGTCTCACAAGAGAACATCGCATACTCACCGGAGTTTACTACATCCCACGGCTTCGCAACAACATCATCTCTGTTGGGAAACTTGACGAGAATGGATGCAATGTGGATATTGAGAACGGAGTGATGACAATCTTCGACAACCTCCGAAACGTGCTAGCACGTGTGAATCGCACGCGGAACAGGCTCTATATTCTCAACCTTGATCAATCTCAACCGGAGTGTTGGCTTGCCAAGAGTGATGATGATTCGTGGTTATGGCATGCTAGATTTGGACACGTTAACTTCTACGCCTTGAAGAAGATGTCGAAGATGGAGATGGTATCTGGGATGCCGTTTATCGACCATGTTGACCGAGTATGTGATGGGTGCTTGGTTGGAAAACAGCACCGCAGGCCGTTCCCTGCTCAGTCTACCTATCGTGCAAGTGATGCACTTGAGCTGCTCCATGGTCATCTATGTGGCCCTATCACCCCAGCAACTCACGGAGGAAAGAAGTACTTCTTCCTTGTGGTAGATGACTACTCGAGATACATGTGGGTCGTTCTCCTACGATCTAAAGATGAGGCATCTGAAGCGTTCAAGAAGCTGAAGGCTGCAACGGAGATGGAACACAAGCTGAAGGTTTGCGCTCTACGGACAGATCGCGGCGGAGAGTTTACGTCAAACGATTCAACGACTACTGCGAGAAGATTGGCATAAAAAGGTTCCTCACGGCACCTTATACGCCACAGCAGAACGGGGTTGTTGAAAGGCGCAATCGAACCGTCGTTGACATGGCGAGAAGTTTACTCAAGAGCAAGAACTTGCCGGGGACATTTTGGGGAGAAGCTGTCTCGACGGCGGTCTATCTTCTCAATCGGGCTCCAACGAAGGCGGTGATAGGCAAGACTCCATATGAAGCAATTTACGGACGTAAGCCGAATGTGTCTCATCTACGGACATTCGGGTGCGTGGCGCATGTGAAGACGGCGGAGCCGCATCTCTCAAAGCTTGCTGATCGTAGCACCAAGATGGTGTTCATCGGATACGAGAGGAGTTCTGGCACCAAGGCATACCGCTTCTACGATCCACGAACCAAGTGTCTACGGATTTCACGTGACGTCATGTTTTGAGGAAAACCAAGCATGGAATTGGAGCGCAGCAGCCGACGATGCTCCAAACGGTAATATATTCACAGTTGAATTTCCAGCTGATGATGATGCATGGGAAGACGTCCAGGTGGTTGGCAAGACACCCAACCAAGGTGACCGCAATGGCAGTGACCACCATGGTGCCGACACCGACGACGACGCGCATGGGTCGCAAGGTGATAGCGACAACGACGCGCACGACACTGGCGGAGATCTCGACAATGAGGCGCATAGTGATGATGACAATCAAGATGATGGTCACGATCACGACGACTACGCCGACGACGCGGATGCCAACGACCCGGCATCTACCACGCACGAGACTCAATGGTCTTCCTCAAGTGCATCGACGCCGACACAATTTGTGTCGCCCCCTTCGCAAGCCACAACGGATTCTTCCGGGCCTCGTCGCTACAAGCCCCTCAAAAAAGTCTACAAGTACGCAAAGCCAGTTACACTCGAGTACTCCGATTTGTGTTTACTCGGAGTTGAGGAGCCTGCGAACTTCGTAGAGGCGAGCAAAAGTTCAAGTTGGATGCACGCCATGGATGAGGAAATGAAGGCGATTGAGAGCAATGGCACGTGGACTTTGGTAACCCGACCTACGAACCAAAAGGCCATAGGTTTGAAGTGGGTTTACAAGTTAAAGGACACGAAGGGTACCGTTGTGAAGTACAAGGCAAGACTCGTCGCAAAGGGTTACGTATAACGTCAAGGAGTTGACTATGAGGAGGTGTTTGCACCGGTTGCTCGAATCGAGACGGTGAGAGTGCTCCTAGCTTTGGCAGCACAAGAGGATTGGAAGGTTCATCATATGGATGTGAAATCCGCTTTCCTCAACGGCGACCTCAAAGAAGAAGTGTACGTGGAACAACCCCTCGGCTACGAGAAGAAAGGCGAAGAAGGGAAAGTTTACAAGCTCAAGAAGGCACTTTACGGGTTGAAGCAAGCGCCAAGAGCTTGGAACGCAAAGTTAGACCGAAGTTTGATCTCGCTCGGGTTCAAGAGATGTCCCCTCGAGCACGCGGTCTATACAAAGAACTCCAAAGGATCAAACCTGCTAGTTGGAGTTTATGTCGACGATCTGATTATCACCGAAGATAGCGCGCAAGAAATTGAACATTTCAAGGCGCAGATGAAGAAGTTTAGCATGAGCAATCTGGGATTACTCAGCTATTACTTGGGCATCGAAGTGAAGCAAAACTCCGGAGAGATTTCCCTATGTCAATCGGCTTACGCGGTATCCCCTTGTAATCGAATCATCAAAAGCAATAAAGAGAAATACAAAAGCTCGATACGGGCCTTTAGCCATCGATCAGTTTTTCAGTTCACAAGCTACGTCGAGAATCATCGACCGCACACACGTACAAGACAGCCCCGGTTTCGTTTGTACGTACGCTCCGCGGCGAGACGAGCACGTACTACAGAACCGATCAAGCTGCTTGCTTGCTAGCTTGTCTAGCTAGCTTCCACGTACGTGTGCTGCTACTCTGGTGATTTGATCCAGGGATCAAAAGCCAACAGTATCCACATCAAATTGCCAAGGTCTCCCAAGAAGAACATGGCTGGCATCCATCTCAACCACATCACACAACACATTTGAGCGATAATGCGTGCCCAAAGAAAGTGGCAGGTTGCATTGTTTGGTGATCCTCATATTCACTCCTTTCTTGATCCACCCAATAGTGTAGGGGTTTGGATGATCATGAGTATCAAGCTTTAATTGGTTCACCAACTTCTGGGAGATAAGATTCTCGCAACTGCAACTATCAATCACTAATTTGCATACCTTGCCATTCGCCGTGCATTTGCTTTCAAATATTTTCTTCCGTTGTGTGTCGTCAGGTTGTGGTGTGGAACATAGGAGACGCTGAATCACACATACCACCTCTTCACCTTTTTCTTGACAAACCTCTTGCCCCTCTACATCTTCAGATTCGTATTCTTCCTCATCGTCTTAGACGAGCCTTCGGTATGAGGATATGCAGTGTATGGAGCCTTAGTTGCCTTTCTTGTCCTCACAAACCTCTCGGCCTTTAAGGCTAGAGCTTGTGCTTGATCGATGGACCAGATTTGTTGCATCATCAATCGATCTTGAATAGCATCATTGAGACCATTGATGACCTTGCAACTTGTTGATCTTCAGTTTCAGCAAGGTTGCACCTCACTTGTAGCCTTAGAAACTCCTCCGTGTAATCTGAAACAGTTCTATTTCCTTGAGCATAATTTTGAAATTGGATAAATAGGATATGGTCATAATCAGCGAGCAAAAATCTCCCTTTCGAGAGACCTTTCATTTGCCGCCAAGTTCTCACACGAGGTTCTCCTCTCAACCTGCGCTCTTCTTGAACACGATGCCACCATGCACCGACTCCTTTCAGCTTGTATGCAACCAAAGGAACTCTACGATCTTCCGGAACCTCCATGACCTCAAAGAAAGTCTCCACTTCATATAACCAATCTAGGCACCCTTCAATATCAACATTTCCATTAAAAGTTGGGATGTCAACTTTCACCTTGTATGTATCCCTTGCATATGTAGGGTTAGGTACTCTCCGATATGCATAGAGATCGATATGCATAGAGATCAGCTTCTTCAAGGGCTTCATCATATTCTTCACCTTCAGAAGTTTCAACATAAAATGGCCTTCTTGAAGCACGTTGAACAGCATGTTGTTGTGGCGGTCTTGCTCCGAGATTACCTCTCCTTCTTTCTTGAACATCTTCACCTTTAGATGAATCTCTTTCATTGGCAGCAGGGGGGACACTCTTTCTTATCATCTCAACCAGTTGGTCAAGTCTCCGATTAAGATCTTCACGCAGCTCTTTGATTTATTGTTCTGCAGCATCCATCCTCTTCTTCAATTGCTCCATTGCTTGCTGCAGCTTGCTCTCGAAGAGGACAGCAAGAACTAGTATGGGTCACCGAGGCTCTGATGCAACCTGAAGCAGCACAAAAGGTTGTGGAGGAGCAACTCCACCTTGCTGCTACAATGTGTAGAGCACAAGTGTTGAAGGAACAGCTTAGACGTGCTATGCTAGATATCGCTCTAGAGGCGAATGTAGGCCGATAGGGCTGCAAGAGTTCAATCCAGAACTCCTAGGGCACAAGATCTACTCCAAGATCTTAGATAAGAACAACAAGTTCTATTATAGGTAGTGGGTACATAGTCTGGGTTACAAAGTAGAGGTGAGGACCTCTATTTATAGGGCTTTGGGAAGCCTTCACATACTTCTATTTATAGCTGGAACACTCTAGAAAACATTATTTAGGATTCAACATTTTACTCACAGCTACTTATAACTAGAGAACTCTAGAAACAGCAGGTAGGGTAAAGAAAAGAAAAGAAATATTAGACCACAACAAAAGTATCTAGAAGTAGCCAAACAGATCTGGCGTCTGTTTTTTTTTCTCATCTATTGTTCCTCATCTATTCTTTCCAAAACATCATCTATTTCTGAGGTTGTGTATGGTATGCAGATTCACATGACACAGTTTCAATCAAGATCTTCATAAAAGCACCAATTCAAGTTTCAGATTACAGCTTAATGGAAAGAAGAATATGTGGTGTGTGTACCTGTAAACCATGATTCTCTGCATGATACTTGTTATCACCCTCGAGACGCTCAACCTCAACATATTTATCGAACGATGCATACACGTCACGACAACCTTTGACATCAAGTTGAAGGTCTGCAAGGAAATAATACAGCATTATCTCAGCTATAAAGATCAAAACACAGCTAATGGGAACCTGGTACCAAGATAATCTGTAGTTACGTACCATAAAAGGACTCCTTCCTGTTAGATTTATAGTCCACGTTTATACACTCAATATAATTAATGTGGCGACCTTCAAATAATTGCTCGATTGTTCCTTCTACAACAGTTCCCTAGGGAGAAAGCTAAGTTAATAGAAACCCGTGTGCTCCAAATAGGAAGCCTTACACTAAATTCATTACCTTCATCTTATCTTCAAGTTTCTCACAGAGAACTCTGTTGAGCTCTTGTACATCATGCTGCATGAAGGAATCATATGTGTCCCATCCAAAAGATTTCGTCAACTCTTTTGTAGCTACACTGTTGTCACTGTACTGGAGCTTATAAAAAAGGCTTTGCAGCGCCAAGGGAATACTTCCAGATGGCATGTCGTTTTCGGTGGTTGGCATATGATACACAGCCTGCGAGAAAACCTCAGTTAGTCGACTAGTACAGAAAACAATAATGCCTAGAACGTTACAATGCATAAACCAGACCTTTCTGAAGTATGGTATGTGGTACAATGTTTGTAGAAGAGAGTTCATATAACAGGTCGCTCCTTGGTTTTTCAAACCAACATAACCTGTTTCCTTTTTTGAGTCATATGTCCAATAGTCAACCATTTTGCGGACAGCAACCTCTGCCTCCACAACAATAGTATCATTCACAAGGTAACCTCTACTTGGATCATATAGCTCACTCAAAGGCATAAAAGAAGTGAAACCCCAATCACTCTCACGTGCACTAAATTGATGTTGAGTATCTGCCAGACAGAGAAGAATAGTGCATTAGAGATGCATTTATACCATAGAAATTATACATTGGCAAACAGAAAGAAGAGCAAGCAGCAGTACTCAGAATCAGTAGATCAAGTTCAAATATCCTTCCTAATTAGTCCCTCAGTTCCAAAATATAAGGTGTATTAGTTTTTTCAAAAGTCAAACATATACATGTTTGACCAAGTTACAGAAAAAAGTATCAATATCTGCGGTACCAAATTTAAACTATTAGATCCATCACAAAAGTATTTCATATTTTATTTATTTTGTATTGTAAATGTTGATATTTTATTCTATAATTTTTGTCAAACATATATAAGTTTGACTTGCACGATAGCTGATGCACCTTATTTTCAGCTATGAAGATGAACAAACAAAAGATGTCGCATGGCATTTAAAAGCATGGGGGTCACAACCCAGACTTAATTTTGGGGAGTGAAGCAACATGTGACCGAATGTTCAAACAGTAAACCTAAACAAAGCTAGACTAAAATTGAAACTGTGAGCCTGTGAGGAATTCATTATTTAAGACAGAACAGCGTCTAAATGCGATTGATTGCTATTTTATGCTACGAAACCCTGGAGTTTTTCAATAGTAGTAGTAGTTTTGCATACAGAGACAGTTTAGTGGAGACTAGAATAGTGCTAGCACTCCTTTACAGTTCACTCAAGTTTAAGTGCAAATCTACGTAATGCAGGGTTATGTACAGCATGAAGAAGGAATACACCTTTTCGCGTCGTATACTTCTGATCAATCTGGTTTACAACAGATAAGCTAAACTGGGCAGAACGGCTCCAACCATATGGGAGATTGGCCGAGTCAGCGACGTCCAAGTACATTGACAGGTGCTCCACATTATTCCCCTTGGGGAAAATAAGAACACGCCTGCATCAAAGCCACAGACGTTACCAAGTTAAAACATTCTGAAAAGTCGCAGCAGCTGCAGCTAGTATAAGGCTCAGTTTGTGGTTGCTGAACTGGGCTTATTTTATAATCAGCTGTGCAAAAATACACGGAACTAGAGATAAGTTGGTTAAACAAACACCAAACTAGGCAAAAGCTGGTTGGGTGGGCTGGGTTATCATAATACACCGCAATGCCAACACACGGATATGTGAAGAGCCATAGGAGCTCACCATTTGTACCCACCGATGACAAACACATCAGAGTAGTGCTTCTTCCCGTTGAGCCGGGTAAAACTTGCGATTGTCCAAGTGAACCGCGATGTCTGTGGGTCCTCAGAAGGCTGGGTCTCGGCTGTGCTTACCGCTTCCGTCTGTGCCACCACTGCTACCATAGACATCAGAAGCCCCGGATTACGAACAATCCAAACGGGCATACCCAGCACCACACATTCCCGAATCATGATACGAATCAGGATGAAGCAAAGCACATGATACCTTCCATGGGCTGGGCAGTGTCTGCATCGGCGGTGGCTACCTCCTGGTGGGGAACAAGCATCTCGCCGTTCTCCTGCGAGGTAGGAGAAGCAACGGCAAGTCGGGTTAGATCCGCCCCCGCGGGGGGGGGGGGGGGGGGGGGAGATAAGCCCTAGAGGCGCAGTAGCCCCACCCGATCGCGGGGCCACGGGGCAGCCGCGAGTAGGGGAGATCGGGCAATGGTAAGGAGGGTGAGGGTGCATGCGCGCGTACCTCGAGAGGGGCGGGAGTCATGATAGTCATATCGGCGTCGTAATAACCGTGGCCGTCTTTGGACGCGGCCGCAGAGAGGCGGGCGGAGCCGGAAGGCGGCGGAGGCAAGGGCTGGAGAGGATGCGGCGAGGCGGAGCAGATGGGAGTTGGGTTGTGGGAGGAGGGGGAGGAGTGGCCTGTGGCCGCAACATGGAGCCTGATTTCATTTCCTTGCCGCAAGTAAAACAGTAAAAAAAATTGTGTAAGACCTTCTCTAGCAAATCCCGCAAACCGGGCCATCCGACCAAAAAACGTCGGTTTGTGGGCCGTAGGCCGTTTTGCCGGCCCGCCTCCACTCCTCGTCGTCGTCGTCGCCGCCGCCGCACATCCTCGCTCGTTCTTGCTGCCCATGGCTGTCCCACGTTGTTCGAAAGCTCCTTCGCCCCGCGCCGCATACATTCCACCAAGTTTCAGCGTGGGGGTGCCCATTTGTGTCCGGGGCCTCGCGCTCGCCGCCGGCGCCATGGATCCACCCCGGGGCTTCACATGCGGCCTTGTAGCAGGCGAATCCAGTTGGTTCCGGCGCCGGAGAGCCTCGGAATCGGTGGGCCTCGCCCGCGCGCGCCGGAGGAAGGGGGCGACGCGGCTTTGCTTGGGCGACGGGTAGAAGAAAGGGGCGGCGTGACTTTGCTTCGGCCGGCGGGGGAGAAAAGGGGCGGCGCGGCTTTGCTTCGGCGGCTGGCTTCAGGCGAGGTATGTCCAACGCCCGTGGAGTTGTGTTTGATTTGGCTCGGTTGAGGTTCGGGTGAAATTCACGGGCGATTCGGGTGCATTTTGTAGATGGATTGAAGCTCATCCTCGTCGTCTTTGTTTGATGATTTCGACATAGAAGAGATGTCCCTTGGCGACGATGTCGACAACCTGTGTTGGTGCATCTCGTGGATGAAATTGAGGCGGGCCCGAAGAAAAAGCGGCACGGATCCATGGTCGGCTGGCTATGCATTCCCCGCAACCCAGCTCTCGGCGACAAGATGCTCATGAAGGACCACTTCGCCGAGGTACCGGCATATCCGGCTCACCTCTTTTGTAGGTGATATTGAATGCACAGGTCCCTATTCATGCGCATCGTTGAAGCTTGTGAGCAAAATTGTCGTTTTTTCACTCGACGTAGGAATGTCGCCGGTTTGTTTGGCTTTAGTGCATATCAAAAAATCTTGGCAGCGACGAGAGTGATTGCATATGGTGTTCCGGTCGACTACGCGGATGAATATCTCCGCATTGGAGAAGATACCACCATCATATGCGCCTGTGTATTTGCCGAGACAATGATTCGAGTTTTTGGCCCGAAGTACCTTCGTGCTCCAAACGAATAAGATACAAAGAGGCTCATGGCAATGAAGAAAGAAAGGGGATGGTCGGGCATGCTAGGTAGTATTGATGCATGCATTGAAGGTGGAAGAACTGTCGGGTGGCTTGGGCAGGGTAATACACCGGCCACAACAAAAACCCACCATTGTGCTTGAAGTTGTGGCTTCAGATGATTTATAAATTTGGCATTATTTCTTTCGTTTGCCGGGGTCTCTCAATGATATCAATGTCCAGCAACGGTCTCATCTATTTGCTCAGCTAACTAGTAACAAAGCTCCAGCTTACAACTATTCCGTCAATGGCCATCCTTCGTGGTCAACATTTGTGAAGACCATTAGTGATCCCAAAATCAAGAAACACAATTTTTTTGTTGAAGCACAACAAGCTTGCCGAAAGGATATTGAGAGGGCATTTGGTGTCTTGCAAGCTTGGTTTGCCATTGTTTGAGGTCATGCTCGCTTCTGGGATAAAAAAATCCTTCAGAAACATCATGTCTGCTTGTGTAGTTTTACACAACATGATCATCGAGGATGACAGGGATTTGGACTTGGAGTACAGTTATGACAATGTTGGTAGCCGCGTGAAGCCTGCTAGGGACACAAATGAGATCATTGCATTTCTTGAGACCTATTGGAAGATCGAGAACTGTGATTCACACAACCAACTCAAGCATGATCTTATTGAGCATCATTGGCAACTCTATGGGGGGGGGGTACATTCTCCCTTCGTATTAGTGTGATTAAACGATTTGGTGTTGTAATAATAATTCGAATTCAAACATTTCTTGTAATGAGACCAATTCTTGTATTGTGAATTGCTTTTCAGACCATCTATATTCATTTGTTTAATTTATATTATGATTCAATTCGGTTTTCTTTGTTCAAATCTCTAATTTATGGAGTTATGCAGAATTTGCGGTACCGCCAGCCCTCCGGCGCGGAACGGATCCTGTAAAACGCGGTTTATGGGGTCTATTTCGTCGAAGGGTTCGCGGTACTATGAAAAAGTTTTGTAAGACGGCCGATCACGGGATCTGCTAGAGATGCTCTAATGTTGGCATCTCCAATGCATATCACCTCCGCAAATTTCCAAATGAGCAATTTTTGACAAAATCTTTGGATTTCTCATTTTATTCATCAGATGACACATGACGTGGAGGTGCCGGCCATCCACCCAGAGTCACCAAACGTCTGTGTGGTTTAAACGGATAGGACAAGAAATGTGGGCAAAAATAACAAATTTCGATAATTCAGATGCAAACGAACCAAATTTAACAAGTTTGAAATAAACTTAGCCGAAACTAAGCTAAAAATAGGCATAGTAGTGGATGGCGACCCCGTGGGCATGGCATCCAAGGCCATGGGCACCTCGGTCGTCGTCGTCGACGTCCGAACTAGCATCATCGTCCTCATGCCGGTGGCAGAAGACCCGCCACGCATTGCGGCATCCCTCCGGGGTTGTCGTGGCGCGCTCATGTCGCAGCCGCCCGGCCACATCCCCTATCGCCTTGTGTCGTTTGTCCTCGGCTTGGAAGCGGATGGCGCGCTCAAAATCTGCTAGTCCCGCTTCGAAGAGCTGGGTGTTGAGGCGGCGCCGTCTACGGGCGTCAAACTCGATGGTGGTTTTGGACCGACCGAGGGCCATGCCTCATGGGCGCGAGGTCCGCAAGCACCCAGGCTGGCGCCACCTGGGCGCCTTGCGTTGCACCCGATGCCGCTTTGGTGAGACTCCTCTGCTCGGCCTTGCACTTCGACGATGACACGCCATCGGCGCCGACCCCTTTGAGCTACTAGTGCAAGTGAGGTGGTCGTTTCGGCGAGGAGGATGGCTCCTCCTTCTTGACGGGTAGGAGGGTCGGCCACCACTGCATGCCTGGCTGGTGACGCGGAGGGGGTGTGGCTCCTCCTTAACGTGACTTCCGATCTGGATGCCATGGTTGCGCGGCGGGGGCGGGGGCTCCTCCTTGATGCGACGTCCAACCTAGGCATCATAGTTACGCTAAGAGGACGACAACGCTAGATCCTGGTCGATCAATGATCAGCACAACATCCTCCATATGTTGTGTGAACTCGTTGTCCAATAGGGCGGCTCTGGCGAGTAACAATGGTTCTTGCTCCTCGTCGTTCGACAAGATCGCCTTCGCCTTCACGGGGGGCGAAGTCATGGACAACGAAGGTCCGCGACCATGGGAGATAGTGCAAACTGAATCTGGAGCGCCACCTAGATCTATTATCCCGGCGTGGCAACGACTGGTCTGAATGGTAGCCGCCGAGCAGTCACCATGCCCCGGTCTTCTCGACGTTTGTCTTCTTGCCAATTGTTGCGGGTGGATGTGTGGTGGTATGCCACGACGGTGGAGTTGTGGAGGAGAAGTGTGTGGATAGGGTTTGCGCACTACTGTAGCGCGTAAATTGCACTAACCCCTCATCACCACCTAACACGTAGCCACCAGCCAGAGATGAATCTCTTCACTGATGATACGTCTCCAACGTATCTATAATTTTTGATTGTTCCATGCTATTATATTACCCCTTTTGGATGTTTATGGGCTTTATTTTACACATTTATATCATTTTTGGGACTAACCTACTAACCGGAGGCCCAGCCCATATTGCTGTTTTTCTTCCTATTTCAGTATTTTGAAGAAAAGGAATATCAAACGGAGTCCAAACGGAATGAAACCTTCGGGAGCATGATTTTTGGAACGAACGTGATCCAGAGGACTTGGAGTGCAAGTCAAGAAGCAACCGAGGCAGCCACGAGATAGGAGGCAGCCCCCCCCCCCTGTAGGGCGCGCCCCCTGTCTCATGGGCCCCTCGGGCGGCCACCGACGTACTTCTTCCTCCTATATATACCTACGTACCCCAAAAACATCCAGGGGCACCACGAAACACAATTTCCACCGCCGTAACCTTCTGTATCCGTGAGATCTCATCTTGGAGCCTTCGCCAGCGCTCTGCCGGAGGGGGAATCAACCACGGAGGGCCTCTACATCAACATCCTTGCCCCTCCGATGAGTTGTGAGTAGTTTACCACAGACCTACGGGTCCATAGTTATTAGCTAGATGGCTTCTTCTCTCTTTTTGGATCTCAATACAATGTTCTTCCCCTCTCTTGTGGAGATCTATTCGATATAAACTCTTTTTGCGGTGTGTTTGTCGAGATCCGATGAATTGTGGGTTTATGATCAAGTTTATCTATGAATAATATTTGAATCTTCTGTGAATTCTTTTATGTATGATTGAGTTATCTTTGCAAGTCTCTTCGAATTATCAGTTTGGTTTGGCCTACTAGATTGGTCTTTCTTGCCATGGGAGAAGTGCTTAGCTTTGGTTCAATCTTGCGGTGTCCTTACCTAGTGACAGAAAGGGTTGCAAGGCACGTATTGTATTGTTTCCATCGAGGATAACAAGATGGGGTTTATATCATATTGCTTGAGTTTATCCCTCTACATCATGTCATCTTGCTTAATGCGTTACTCTGTTCTTATGAACTTAATACTCTAGATGAATGCTGGATAGCGGTCGATGTGTGGAGTAATAGTAGTAGATGCAGGCAGGAGTCGGTCTACTTGTTATGGACGTGATGCCTATATACATGATCATGCCTAGATAATCTCATAACTCTGCGCTTTTCTATCAATTGCTCGACAGTAATTTGTTCACCCACCGTAATACTTATGCTATCTTGAGAGAAGCCTCTAGTGAAACCTATGGCCCCCGAGTCTATCTCTTATCATATTTGCTTTCAATCTACTTTTATTTGCATCTTTACTTTTTGCATCTATATCATAAAATACCAAAAATATATTTATCTTATCATACTATCTTTATTAGATCTCACTTTCGCAAGTGGCTGTGAAGGGATTGACAACCCCTTTATTGCGTTGGTTGCGAGTTCTCAGTTTGTTTTTGTAGGTGCGTGGGACTTTTGAGGAGCCTCCTACTAGATTGATACCTTGGTTCTCAAAACTGAGGGAAATACTTACGCTACACTTGCTGCATCACCCTCTCCTCTTCGAGGAAAACCAACGCAAGCTCAAGACGTAGCAAGAAGGATTTCTGGCACCGTTGCCGGGGAGATCTTCACTCAAGTGAAGACATACCAAGTACCCATCACAAACCCATCTCCCTCGCATTTACATTATTTGCCATTTGCCTCTCGTTTTCCTCTCCCCCACTTCACCCTTGCTGTTTTATTCGCCCTCTCTTTCCCAATCTCCTTCTCTCTTTTCGCTTGCCTTTTTCTGTGTGCTTGTGTGCCTGTTTGACTTTATGGCTTCACCTAAGGGTCCTGACCACCTTCTCAAAAGGATGGATGAGATTGAATCAAATATTAGAAGCTTTATGAATTTGCAATTTGAGCATAATAATTTCTTAAGAAAAGAGCTCAAGGAACAAAAAGGTTTTTTGGGGTTTATGGACAAAGAGCTTGATGATATGAATAAATAATTTTATGGTGTTAATGCTCAAATTACCTGTCTTGAAAATGCTATAGCCAAAATTTCTAATAAGCAAGCCACCTTAGTCAATAAGATGGCCGCTAAAGCAGAAAAGTTAGAGGAAAATAATGATGAGGATCTGAAAGTTATTGATGCATCTCCTATTAGATCTATGTTTTGCAATATGAATTTTGATGATTATGGGACTGATGATGAATCAACTTTGCCTAGAAGGCGTCCCAAAAATTCGGAGTCTTTAGATCTTAATGCTAAATTTGGTAAAAGTGAGATTGGAGAATCTTCAACTTCCAATAATATTGAGCCTACTATCTCGGATTTCAAGGAATTTGACTATGATAATTGTTCTTTAAAAGGTTGTATTTCCTTGTTGCAATCCGTTGTTAATTCTCCTTATGCTTATAGTCAAAAAAAAGCTTTTACCAAACATATTGTTGATGCCTTGATGCAATCTTATGATGAAAAACTTAATTTGGAAGTTTCTATACCTAGAAAACTTAATGATGAGTGGGAACCTACTATAAAGATTATGAGTGTTTGCTTTGTGTGATTTGGGTGCTAGTGTTTCCACGATTTCGAAAACTTTATGTGATATTCTAGGTTTCCATGATCTTGATGATTGCTCTTTAAATTTGCACCTTGTGGATTCCACCATTAAAAAGCCTATGGGAAGGATCAATGATGTTCTTATTGTTGCAAATAGAAATTTGGTGCCCGTGGATTTTATCGTTCTTGATATAGATTGCAATCTTTCTTGCCCTATTATTCTTGGTAGACCTTTCCTTAGAACGATTGGTGCGATTATTGATATGAAGGAAAGGAATATTAGATTCCAATTTCCATTAAAGAAAGGCATGGAGCACTTTCCAAGAAAGAAAGTCAAATTACCTTATGAATCTATCATGCATGCTACTTATGAATTTAGTGCCAAAGATGACACTTGTTAGATCTATCTTTGCCTTTTATGCCTAGCTAGGGGCGTTAAACGACAACGCTAGTTGGGAGGCAACCCAATTTTCTTTATGTTTTTTTATTTTTGCTCCTGTTTAGTAATAAATCTTGCATCTAACTTCTGTTTAGATGTGTTTTTATCTTTTAATTAGTGTTTGTGCCAAGTAGAACCTATAGGATAACCTACGATGATAGTTGATTTGATTCTGCTGAAAAACAGAAACTTTGCACGCACAAATATAATTTTGTTAAATCACAGGAACGTGCTTTTGCATTGATTCTTTTTGTTGTTGTTCAATAAACAAATTTTCCAGGACTTCCTATTTTGGTAGGATTTTTAGAGTTCCAGAAGTTTGCGTTAGTTACAGATTGCTACAGACTGTTCTGTTTTTGACAGATTCTGTTTTTCGTGTGTTGTTTGCTTATTTCAATGCATCTATGGCTAGTAAATTAGTTTGTAAACCATAAGGAAGTTGGAATACAGTAGGTTTAACACCAAAATAAATAAATAATGAGTTCATTGCAGTACCTTATGTGGTGGTTTTGTTTTCTTTCACTAACGGAGCTTATAAGATTTCCTGTTGAGTTTTGTGTTGTGAAGTTTTCAAGTTTTGGGTAAAGCTTTTATGGACTATGGAATAAAGGGTGGAAAGAGCCTAAGCTTGGGGATGCTTGAGGCACCCCAAGATATACAAGAATAGCCAAAAGCCTAAGCTTGGGGATGCCCCGGGAAGGCATCCCCTCTTTCGTCTTCGTTCATTGGTAACTTTACTTGGAGCTATATTTGTATTCGCCACATGATATGTGTTCTGCTTGGAGCGTCCTGTATTATATTAGTCTTTGATTTTTAGTTTAACACAATCATCCTTGCTGTACACACCTTTTGGAGAAGCCTATTTGATTAGAATTTGCTAGAATACTCTATGTGCTTCACTTATATCTTTTGAGCTTGATAGTTTTTACTCTAGTGCTTCACTTATATCTTTTAGAGCACGGTGGTGTCTTAATTTTGTAGAAATTGCTAGTCTCTCATGCTTCACTTATATTATTTTGAGACTCTTTTAGAACAGCATAGTATTTTCTATGGTCATAAAGTTGGTCCTAGAATGATGAGCATCCAAGTTGGGTATAATAAAAACTATCATAGGAAGTGAATTGGATGCTATGATCAGTTTGATACTTGATAATTGTTTTAAGATATGGAGGTAGTGATATTAAAGTCATGCTAGTTGGGTGATTGTGAATTCAAAGAATGCTTGTGTTGAAGTTAGCAAATCCCGTAGCATACACCTATGGTTAAAGTTGTGTAACAAATTTGAAACATGAAGTGTACCTGGCTTGTGCATCCTTATGAGTGGCAGTCGGGGACGAGCGATGGTCTTTTCCTACCAATCTATCCCCCTAGGAGCATGCGTGTAGTACTTGGTTTTTGATGACTTCTAAATTTTTGCAATAAGTATATGAGTTCTTTTGACTAATGTTGAGTCCATGGATTATACGCACTTTTACCTTTCCGCCTTTGCTAGCCTCTTCGATACCGTGCATTGCCCTTTCTCACCTTGAGAGTTGGTGCAAACTTCGCCGGTGCATCCAAACCCAGTGATACGATACACTCTATCACACATAAACCTCCTTATATCTTCCTCAAAACAGCCACCATACCTACCTATTATGGCATTTCCATAGCCATTTCGAGATATATTGCCATGCAACTTTCCACCGTTCCGCTCATCATCATCATGACATACTTTACTTTTGTCATATTGCCATTGCATGATCATGTAGTTGACATCGTATTTGTGGCAAAGCCACCATGCATTATTTTTCATACATGTCACTCTTGATTCATTGCACCATCCCGGTACACCGCCGGAGGCATTCATATAGAGTCATATCTTGTTCTAGTTTCGAGTTGTAATTCTTATGTTGTAATCAATAGAAGTGTGATGATCATCATTATTAGAACATTGCCCAAAGAAAAAAAAGAAGAAAGGACAAAAAAAGTCCCAAAAAAAGGGGAAAAAAATAGTAAAGAAATAAAAGGGCAATGTTACTATCTCTTTTTCCACACTTGTGCTTCAAAGTAGCACCTTGTTCTTCATGTAGTGAGTCTCATATATTGTGCTTCAAAGTAGCACCATGTTTTTCATATAGTGAGTCTCATAAGTTGTCTTTTTCATACTAGTGGGAATTTTTCATTATAGAACTTGGCTTGTATATTCCTACGATGGGCTTCCTCAAATGCCCTAGGTTTTCGTGAGCAAGCAAGTTGGATGCACACCCACTAGTTTTCTTTTGTTGAGCATTCATTTATAGCTCTAGTGCATCCGTTGCATGGCAATCCCTACTCCTCATGTTGACATCAATTGATGGGCATCTCCATAGCCCGTTGATCATCCTCGTCAACGTGAGACTTTCTCCTTTTTTTTCTTCTCCACACAATCCCCATCATCATATTCTATTCCACCCATAGTGCTATATCCATGGCTCACGCTCATATTGCGTGAAGGTTGAAAAAGTTTGAGATTATTTAAGTATGAAACAATTACTTGGCTTGTCATCGGGGGTATAGAAGTTGGGAACATCTTTGTGTGACGAAAATGAAGCATAGCCTAACTATATGATTTTGTAGGGATGAACTTTCTTTTACCATGTTATTTTGAGAAGACATGATTACTTTGATTAGTATGCATGAAGTATTACTATTTCTTTTATCAATATGAATTTTTATTTTGAATCATTTGGATCTGAACATTCATGCCACAATAAAGATAATTACATTATGAATTATGCTAGGTAGCATTCCACATCAAAAATTCTCTTTTTATCATTTACCTACTCGAGGACGAGTAGGAATTAAGCTTGGGGATGCTTGATACGTCTCCAACATATCTATAATTTTTGATTGTTCCATGCTATTATATTACCCCTTTTGGATGTTTATGGGCTTTATTTTACACATTTATATCATTTTTGGGACTAACCTACTAACCGGAGGCCCAGCCCATATTGCTGTTTTTTTTTCCTATTTCAGTATTTCGAAGAAAAGGAATATCAAACGGAGTCCAAACGGAATGAAACCTTCGGGAGCGTGATTTTTGGAACGAACGTGATCCAAAGGACTTGGAGTGCAAGTCAAGAAGCAACCGAGGCAGCCACGAGATAGGAGGCCGCCCCCCCCTATAGGGTGCGCCCCCTGTCTCGTGGGCCCCTCGGGCGGCCACCGACGTACTTATTCCTCCTATATATACCTAATAAACTCTTTTTGCGGTGTGTTTGTCGAGATCCGATGAATTGTGGGTTTATGATCAAGTTTATCTATGAATAATATTTGAATCTTCTGTGAATTCTTTTATGTATGATTGAGTTATCTTTGCAAGTCTCTTCGAATTATCAGTTTGGTTTGGCCTACTAGATTGGTCTTTCTTGCCATGGGAGAAGTGCTTAGCTTTGGTTCAATCTTGCGGTGTCGTTACCTAGTGACAGAAAGGGTTGCAAGGCACGTATTGTATTGTTTCCATCGAGGATAACAAGATGGGGTTTATATCATATTGCTTGAGTTTATCCCTCTACATCATGTCATCTTGCTTAATGCGTTACTCTGTTCTTATGAACTTAATACTCTAGATGAATGCTGGATAGCGGTCGATGTGTGGAGTAATAGTAGTAGATGCAGGCAGGAGTCGGTCTACTTGTTATGGACGTGATGCCTATATACATGATCATGCCTAGATAATCTCATAACTCTGCGCTTTTCTATCAATTGCTCGACAGTAATTTGTTCACCCACCGTAATACTTATGCTATCTTGAGAGAAGCCTCTAGTGAAACCTATGGCCCCCGAGTCTATCTCTTATCATATTTGCTTTCAATCTACTTTTATTTGCATCTTTACTTTTTGCATCTATATCATAAAATACCAAAAATATATTTATCTTATCATACTATCTTTATTAGATCTCACTTTCGCAAGTGGCTGTGAAGGGATTGACAACCCCTTTATTGCGTTGGTTGCGAGTTCTCAGTTTGTTTGTGTAGGTGCGTGGGACTTTTGAGGAGCCTCCTACTAGATTGATACCTTGGTTCTCAAAACTGAGGGAAATACTTACGCTACACTTGCTGCATCACCCTCTCCTCTTCGAGGAAAACCAACGCAAGCTCAAGACGTAGCAAGAAGGATTTCTGGCACCGTTGCCGGGGAGATCTTCACTCAAGTGAAGACATACCAAGTACCCATCACAAACCCATCTCCCTCGCATTTACATTATTTGCCATTTGCCTCTCGTTTTCCTCTCCCCCACTTCACCCTTGCTGTTTTATTCGCCCTCTCTTTCCCAATCTCCTTCTCTCTTTTCGCTTGCCTTTTTCTGTGTGCTTGTGTGCCTGTTTGACCTTATGGCTTCACCTAAGGGTCCTGACCACCTTCTCAAAAGGATGGATGAGATTGAATCAAATATTAGAAGCTTGGCTTGTCATCCTATATATACCTACGTACCCCAAAAACATCCAGGGGCACCACGAAACACAATTTCCACCGCCGTAACCTTCTGTATCCGTGAGATCTCATCTTGGAGCCTTCGCCGGCGCTCTGCCGGAGGGGAATCAACCACGGAGGGCCTCTACATCAACATCCTTGCCCCTCCGATGAGTTGTGAGTAGTTTACCTTAGACCTACAGGTCCGTAGTTATTAGCTAGATGGCTTCTTCTCTCTTTTTGGATCTCAATACAATGTTCTTCCCCTCTCTTGTGGAGATCTATTCGATGTAAACTCTTTTTGCGGTGTGTTTGTCAAGATCCGATGAATTGTGGGTTTATGATCAAGTTTATCTATGAATAATATTTGAATCTTCTGTGAATTCTTTTATGTATGATTGAGTTATCTTTGCAAGTCTCTTCGAATTATCAGTTTGGTTTGGCCTACTAGATTGGTCTTTCTTGCCATGGGAGAAGTGCTTAGCTTTGGTTCAATCTTGCGGTGTCCTTACCTAGTGACAGAAAGAGTTGCAAGGCACGTATTGTATTGTTTCCATCGAGGATAACAAGATGGGGTTTATATCATATTGCTTGAGTTTATCCCTCTACATCATGTCATCTTGCTTAATGCGTTACTCTGTTCTTATGAACTTAATACTCTAGATGCATGCTGGATAGCAGTCTATGTGTGGAGTAATAGTAGTAGATGTAGGCAGGAGTCGGTCTACTTGTTATGGACGTGATGCCTATATACATGATCATGCCTAGATAATCTCATAACTATGCACTTTTCTATCAATTGCTCAACAGTAATTTGTTCACCCACCGTAATACTTATGCTATCTTGAGAAAAGCCTCTAGTGAAACCTATGGACCCCGGGTCTATCTCTTATCATATTTGCTTTCAATCTACTTTTGTTTGCATCTTTACTTTTTGCATCTATATCATAAAATACCAAAAATATATTTATCTTATCATACTATCTTTATTAGATCTCACTTTCGCAAGTGGCTGTGAAGGGATTGACAACCCCTTTATTGCGTTGGTTGCGAGTTCTCAGTTTGTTTGTGTAGGTGCGTGTGACTTTTGAGGAGCCTCCTACTGGATTGATACCTTGGTTCTCAAAACTGAGGGAAATACTTATGCTACACTTGCTGCATCACCCTCTCCTCTTCGAGGAAAACCAACGCAAGCTCAAGACGTAGCAACTAACAAGCCATGATAGGCGCGTTAGTGATAAGGCTTCGAAGCTTTGGCTTGGTAATTATCACAAATAAATTTTGGGCAGTCAATGATGAGCCAAGGGGTCAGTCACGGTATGTCATGTTGCTCACACTGACTGGACAATGTTATAAATTATATCACTATAAGTGCATGTTTTGAAGTCAGTACGTGATGGGTGAACTATCAAAATGGTGGAGTGACTAATGTTATCTCTGTCTATGTATTTTGCTAGTCGGCCTTTGTGTGTGTGTGTGTGTTTCTGGAACATCCATGTGTATTCAGACCATTTTTACCAGCTCCTAAGGAGGTGAGTTGCTTGTCTAGGTTGTTGTGTCCCATTAGTTTGTTGTACTCTTGGTCCAGAAGGCCTCTGTGAAACCTATTGATGGAAGCTTGTTAATTATATTAGTGCATTATCTCAGAAACAAAAATTGCATGTGTGTCGAAGGTCGGTCATGGCACCGCCATTTTTTTCTCCATGTAAATATTGTTCTACCTATGGAAGTGCTAATTTTTATTTTTGGTGTATGAATGAAGATTAATTTGTGAGAGTAGGCGATGGATTATTTTGTCGAGAAGGTTGAATGGTTTCTTCAGTTCACCATCCAACACATGGAGGTGAATGGCAAATGAATGTCGTGTTGTCCATGTCATAGATGTGACAAAATGAGAATGGTCAGAATGAAAGAAGAACTGAAATATCATTTGGTGAAGAAGTTGGACATTGGTGAGTGATATTTTTACACTCATTCACCCTTGTTTAAACCGAGATATTTCATTTAAAAAGAGATATTCGCTCCGATATTGCTACTAATGACTAATGAATGCAAAGGTTCCACAAATCCTATCTTTGATGTGTTTCCATGGAAGAAGGGCTAGGGGGAAGAAATCATGTGGGAATATGCAAGGGAATGGAGATAAAGAAAGAATAAATCACCAGGAGGTGAACCTATGAGAACAGGACAAAAGACGGGGTTCCATACAGGTGCAAGCAAGGTAGGTCATATACCTGGACAACTTTTATAAAGGGAACCCTGTAGGATCGAAAGTATGTCTAGAGGGGGGGGGGTGATTAGACTACTTGACCAAATAAAAATCTAGCCTTTCCCAATTTTAGTTCTTGGCAGATTTTAGCAACTTAGCACAATTCAAGCAATCTTAACACAATTCAAGTAAGCATGCAAAGAGTATATGAGCAGTGGAAAGTAAAGCATGCAACTTGCAAGAATGTAAAGGGAAGGGTTTGGAGAGTGCAAACGCAATAGGAGACACAGATGTTTTTGTCGTGGTTCCGATAGGTGGTGCTATCGTACATCCACGTTGATGGAGACTTCAACCCACGAAGGGTAACGATTGCGCAAGTTCATGTAGGGCTCCACCCACAAAGGGTCCACGAAGAAGCAACCTTGTCTATCCCACCATGGCTGTCGCCCACGAAGGACTTGCCTCACTAGGGTAGATCTTCACGAAGTAGGCGATCTCCTTGCCCTTACAAACTCCTTGGTTCAACTCCATAATCTTGTCGGAGGCTCCCAAGTGACACCTAGCCAATCTAGGAGACACCACTCTCCAAGAAGTAACAAATGGTGTGTTGATGATGAACTCCTTGCTCTTGTGCTTCAAATGATAGTCTCCCCAACACTCAACTCTCTCTCACATGATTTGGATTTGGTGGAAAGAAGATTTGAGTGGAAAGCAACTTGGGGAAGGCTAGAGATCAAGATTCATATGGTAGGAATGAAATATCTTGACCTCAACACAAGTGTAGGTGGTTGTCTCTCAGAAAATGTAGGTTGAAAGTGTAGGCATTCTGATGGCTCTCTCCATGAATGAAGAGTGGGTGGAGGGGTATATATAGCCTCCACACAAAATCTAACCATTGCACACAACTTACCAATCTCGGTGGGATCGAATCGTCAAACTCGGTCGGACCGATTCAGCAAATAATGTGACCGTTAGGATTTTTGGTGGGACCGACATGCAACTCGGTAGGACCGATATGGTTAGGGTTAGGGCATAACATAATCTCGGTGAGACTGATTACACAAAATTGGTGGGACCGATTTTGGTAATAAGCTAACCAGAGAGTTGGTCAGGCAAACTCGGTGGGACCGATTCGCTCATCTCGGTTGGACCGAAACGTTACGAAAGGGAAATAGAGAGTTTGCATTGCAATCTAGGTGGGACCGATCACTCACCGATGTTGGACCGAAATGTTACGAAAGGGAAATAGAGAGTTTTCATTGCAATCTCGGTGGTACCGATCGCTCATCTCGGTTGGACCGAAACGTTACGAAGGGAAACAGAGAGATTACAATCCCATCTCGGTGAGACCGAGATCCCTATCGGTGAGACCGATTTGCCTAGGGTTTGTGGCAGTGGTTATGACATCTGAACTCGGTGGCGACGGATAGGAAGAATCGATGGGGCCGAGTTTGACTTTTGGTTTAGGTCATATGTGGATATGAGGAAGTAGTTGAGGGCTTTGGAGCATATCACTAAGCACTTTGAGCAAGAAAGCCATTAGGCAACATCTCATCCCTCCTTGATAGTATTGGCTTTTCCTATAGACTCAATGCGATCTTGGATCACTAAAATAGAAAATGTAGAGTCTTGTGCTTTGAGCTTGAGCCAACCCTTTTGTCCTTAGCATTTTGAGGGTCCACTTTTCTCATCCATGCCATGCCAATCATTGAGCTTTCCTGAAATATTTATCTTGAAGTAGCATTAGCTCAATGAGCTATATGTTGTTAGGAATTACCAAAACCACCCAGGGATAGTTGCACTTTCAATCTCCCCCTTTTTGGTAATTGATGACAACATATAGATCAAAGCTTCGACAAGTGATAATAAGATTGAAAAACATTGTCGCTTTGAGAAGTATGTGAAAAGTAAGAGCTCCCCCTAAATTTGTGCATTATTTAAAATTTGCTTTGGACTGCAAATGCACAATGAGTTAGGATCATGGGTTACTCTTCCATGTCACATACATCTTGGTGGAGCACTCAAAATGATAATAATTAAATACATGCACTCATCACCAAGCAAAGTGAATGATCATATGAGGATATAAGAGATAATATCATCCAACAAGCATTAATGTAGCATAGTATATGATCAAGCACATGATCATCCAAGTATCTCACAAAAGGCATAAAGTATCAAGCACACAAATAACAAAGTTCAACCACCAAAAAGACAAGAGAGAACAAAAGTAACACTCTCTCTCGAAGCCTATGATCTATACATTTTTCTCCCCCTTTGGCAACAAGTTACCAAAAAGTACATAAAAGAATGCATAGAGCTAAACGACTCTCAGGCTTGGTCTTCATGTGATGGTATAGAGATGGCTCCTTGGACGAAGACTTCTGTTGATGTAGATGGAGCTGGTGGAGTGGGTATTGGAGCTGGAGGCACTGAAGCTATAGCTGGTGTAGATGATGTAGCTCTGTTGTTTGGAACAGGCACTGCAGCAGATCTCTGTCCTCTGGGCACTCTAGCAAAAGCATCAGTGGTAGACTTGCCCTTCTTCTCCTCCACATCCTCCTGAAGTTGCTCAATGCAGTTTGGATCTCAGTGACTTTGACATCAAGAGCATAAAACTTCTGCTCTATGATTCTCTCCAAGCTCTCCTGGTTTTGAGTCAGGGTGGCCAATCCCTTCTCAATCCTCAGGGTGGAGGCAATCAAGTAGCCAAGCTGATCTTGCTTGCTCTTTAGGAAAATCTGAGATGCCTCTTCAGCAGTTGGCATCTTTGCAGCCTTCTCTGCCCTTGCCTTCTCCTTCTTCTCTTGTGCTTGCATAGATGATGGTTCATTTTCATCCATCACAATGGTGTTGTCCTCGAAATCAGGGTAGATGGGCAGGTGCTCCTTGTCCAAAAGATATGTGCCAGTGCCCATCTTGGAGTTTATAAGCTCCTGAATCTGTGGGGCGCACCCACATCTCCTCTTCTGATCAGTAGCAGTCCTTTTGATTGTTTCCACAATCAGGCTCATGACTTTGAATTTCCGAGGCACATCAAATATATGCAGCAAGTTGATTACATGGCCTCTGATCATCTTGTGATCACCTGACTTGGGCAGCAAAGTGTGCCTTAAGATCCAGTTGATAGTAGGCAATCCTGACAATAGGTAATGTACAGATCCAAACTTATGTGTCTCTAGTGCAGCATCTGGGATCTCTCTGTACATGTGAGCCATGGAGTTGTGGTCTTTTTTCTTCTTGGCATAGACATCCAAGTCATCCTCATTCTCTTTTGGAGCATTTATCAATTCAGACCATTCTTCAACTGTTGATTGGTACCTAGTACCCTCAGACATCCAGACAATCTTCCATCTGGGTAGAAATGAGCTGTGGAGTAGAACTGCATAATGAGCTCATCATTCCACTTTGTGAGCTTCTGCCCACCAAAGTCATCTACTCCACAAGACTTGAAACTGTCATAAACTCCAGGATAGTGCTCTTCATTCTTGCTGATGTACTCCCAGTCAACCCATCTCATGTCACATACTATGGGTTTCTTGTCAAGCAGCACCGTCTCATAGAAATCTTGTTGTTCCTTAGTGTGGAACCTGTAGTTCTTCTCCTAATAGCATAGGGATCTGTCTGTCTCCACAGTCTCAGACCTGCATCCTTCCTGAGCTTCATGTCCTCTGCAACTGGGTGAGCATCATTATGATCAGGGATCTTGGGTTTCAACTTTCTCAAGACAAGTGAATCCTCATCTTCTTCATCAGCAGCTTCAGGCACTAGGGCCTTGTTCTTCTCTGCAGCTGGAATACTCCTGGTGTTCCTCTTGGGTGCATACTTGGGCTTTGGAGCAGCAGCCTTGGGAGCATCTTTGGGCTTAGATGGAGCAGCCCCTGTTCTTATAGCATCTCCCATCAGCTTTTGAGCTTTAGGTGCTGGTGAAGCAACCTCTTCTCCTCTTCTTCCATCATTGAGGGCTTTCCAACAACTCTGGCCATGGTCTTCTTGACCCTTTATTTCCTTTTCTTCTCAGCCACAACTGGTTCTTTGGGTTCAGATCCCAAAGTTTCTTGAGTGGATGCTCTGGCCTTTGACATAGGAACTCTTTTGGCAGGAACCTTTGTTTTCATTCCTGGCTTAGTGGATGTAGCTGTGCCATATTCCTTCTTCAGCACCTTCTTCTTGGAAGTGGCCTCATCCTCAACAGCCACATAGTCCTCATCTTCAGAATCTGAGGTTTTCTTCTTTCTAGTCCTGGTGGCTGCCTTGGGCAAATTGCTGGGTGTGCTCCTGCTACCCTCATCATAACTGCTAGAGGGACTAGTGCCCTCACTCATGTGAACTTGCTCCTCAGACTTGTTCTGGCTGTCACTCTGATCTGACATGATGCAAACTCTAACAGCAGACCCTGTGAATAGATGTAGATGAGGTAGAGTAGATGAGCATCACAAAGCACAGAGGTTTTTGCAAAAAATTGAGTCAAAAACTTAGTTTTAGTTTTCCACACAAAGCATTTCGGAGCTACTGATTTGTAAACTCGGTGATACCGAAGCAGCTTTTGGAACCCAAACTAGTGAACTCGGTCAGACCGAGTCACAGTTCGGTGGCACCGAGACTGCTAGGGTTTCACAAAGAATCGAACTCGGTCACACCGATTTGCAATTCTCGGTCAGACCAAGAATCACAAGTGCAATGGCCTGAGCCAAATCGGTGAGACCGATTTCTACAACTCGGTCAGTCTGAGATGAATTCGGCGGAAACCTAACCCTAAATTTTCAATACAAAACTAATCTACGGAGTGATTTCACTGGATAGAGTGATTTCAAATGTGGCAAGATTCATGGCAATGCAATGTGCTAGGAATCGGAGTAAGGAATAGCACAAAGTTCAAATCCATACCCTAATGCCATTGACGGCGGCGGAGACCAGTGGCGGGAGGTCGCTGGCGACGAGGAGGACAATCCGGAGACCCGAAGAAGCAGAGTAGGCTGTGCGTGGGCGAAGGGTTTCGGAAAAGTTTCCAAATTTTGGCCCGGGGGTATATATAGCCTGACCCTGTCGGTGTGACCGAGTGGAACAACTCGGTGGCACCGAGATGCATAACTGCAAGCAGTTACTTCAACTCGGTGTGACCGAAAAGTTCAAATCGGTTGCACCGAGATTGAAAACCTAGATCAACTTAGTGATCTCGGTATGACCGAAATGGTTGAATCGGTCAGACCGAAACGCACAAAGAGGTTTTGGAAGTTTAAGTCTATGACGAATCAGGGACTCCGAGTGCTCCTCACACAGAGTGGTTCGAATCTGACTTGATCAAACTTTGTGATATAGCATGAATAGAGTTTGAGACAAGAAAAGCATAGATAGCTAGAGAAGGTTCTTAGGCATTCTTGTCCATGCACTTGGCAAAAGAAAAGAAACCAAACAATCAAAGCTACAAGTGGATGTCCTCGAATGAGTAAATTATGCAACCAACATGCTCACACAATAAAATGGCAAATGAAATATGTGGCAAAGCTTGCACAAACACTTCTGGCATCTATCAAGCAATTGGCGATGACTAGGTCATCTATATATGAGTATATTGACTTAGGAGTCAAATGAGAACATTTGATCATAGGTCATACTCATCGTTTAAGCACAAGTGGGGTTACCACTTTTACATAAAGCATTGTTGTGTTTACACCATTAGAGTTGCTTTGGCTCAATTCTTTGAGTAAAGCTCCCCCTAGATGTGAGACCCCCCCCTAAGAGGGATGAACTAACCTTGGGTTTTGTCAATGATGACTTCATGTAGGTGTTGAATATGTGGATGCTCAATGTTGATGTAGATCATTTGGAGGAATCCTTTGGAGTGAGTTGCACTTTCAATACCTACACGGGTTAGTCCCACAAGGAACAAACAAGGATATCCATGGACATAGAGTGATGCACACACACGATGATGTCCATGAAAGCATTAGGTTACCTTGTCCCTTGTCTTACCAACAAGAGGGTTTGTGACTCCTTGAACTAGTGCAAGATGTGGAAGTTGATTGCACTTGTCCTTGCCAAAATGATAAGAGTGAAGTATGTTGGCGGAGTCACCCTCAAGAACTCTCTAGTTCTTCTTTGGGATCCACATCATCTTGATGGGAATCCTTGGAGTTGTAGTTGTACTTGTTGAAGTAGAACTTAATGTAGTCTTGGGAACCCACTTGACCAAGGCCTTAGGAGCATCTTCAAATGCATCAATCTCCTCTTGAAGCTTATCCTTGCCTTTTTGCTTGTGGTCTTGTGGTGGAAGATCATCTTGAGCTTGTGTCCCTTTGAAAGAAGTAGGATCATACTTCTCTTGTTGAGGAACAAACTTCGTCTTGGGGTATTGATCTTCTTCCCACTCAACTCCATTGGCATTGAACTTTCGTTCAAAACCAACACCTTGGTTCTTCCGGTGCCTTCCTTGCTTGCGTACAATTTCCTCGAATTGCTTACTCCCGGAAAGGCTCTTATAAACACCTTTCTCTATAATTCCCTTCAATAAGCTATTTTCTTGCTCAAGTGTAACTTGGCTAAGAGAATCATTAGTGGAATCAAGAGAACTACTAGAAGCAATAACATTGGATTTAGCATGATTATTGTTACTACTAGAGGAAGAATCTTTCTTGTTCTTGTTACTAGACTTGACTTGAGGCATGTAAGTAGATAAGAGTAAACGCTTGGCAATGTAAGAAGAACTTTTCTTGTGAAGATCATCATTGATTTCCTTTAAGAACTCATGCTCTTGCTCAAGGTTGAGCTTTTCAAAGCGTAACTTCTCATGAGTCCTTAAAAGTTCTCGATGATCTCCTAAGATAGTTTCATGAGCTAACTTAAGAGTGTTTAGTTCTTTAGTTAGGAGCTCAATCTTCTCCTTATCATTGTCATTCATTTTATCTTGATTAGCATGACTAATTGATGTTTCATCATAGTATTCATCACTAGAGTTGTCAACAAGTAAATCGTCATCACCTAACAAGTCATCTTCATCACTATTGAAATCAACATACTCAGAGTATGATACCTTTCAGCCTTTAGCCATGAGCATCTTCCAAGTCCTTTATTTGGTGAATCAAATATGTCGTAGGAGTTGGTTGACACAAGTGCTAGACCGGCAACACCTTCATCTTGAGTATATTCGGAGTCGGAGTGATAGCTTCTCTCGGAGTGATTGTCGGAGTCGGAGCAGGATACCCGTTCACCAACATGAGCTTGATGTCTTTGTTTTGTGTAGCTCCTTGATGAATTGTCCTTCCTTTCCGAATCCTTGCTTCTCTGGGATGTTCTTCGTTCATAACAATCATCTCTACTCCTTCTTTCTCTTGATGGTGATTCTTCTCTTCTACTTCTTCTTTTTGGAGAATCTTCTCTTCTTTTGTAGGGTGCCGTACACTCATTGGAATAGTGTCCGGGTCTTCCACAATTGTAGCAATTACGCTCACGACTAGAAGATCTTTTGTCATTGTTGGACCTTGACTTGGAACTTCTTCACCATTAGGCTCAATTCTTCATTGAAGGTTTGTTTCTCACTTGATGATGTGGGAGCTTCACATGAGGCTTTTTAAGCACCACTTGACTTGTTGTGGAGCTCCTCCTTATCCTTGAGTGACATCTCATGAGCAACAATTTTTCCAATGACTTCCGTTGGCTTGAGATCTTTGTAATTGGGAATCATTTGGATCAATGTGCACACGGTATCATATTTTCCATCCAAATCTCTTAGGATCTTCTTGATGATGAATTTGTCGGTCATCTCTTCACTTCCTAAGCCGGCAATCTCATTTGTGATAAGTGCAAGCCTAGAGTACATTTCAGCGACACCTTCACCATCCTTCACTTTGAACTTGTCAAGATGACTTTGAAGCACATCCAACTTGGATTCCTTGACGGAGTCGATACCTTCGTGCATATCAATCAAAGTATCCAAATTTCCTTTGCATTCTCAAGACGGCTAATTTTGTTGAATTCTTCGGGGCACAATCCGTTGAAGAGGATATCACAAGCTTGAGCATTGTATTGTAGCATCTTCAACTCTTCCACGGTAGCTTCACGGTTTGGTTCTCTCCCATCAAAGAATTCACCTTGCAAGCCAATACACACAATAGCCCAAACGGCGGGGTTATGTCCAAGAATACACATTTTCATCTTATGCTTCCAACTAGCAAAATTAGTACCATCAAAGTAAGGACCTCTACAGTGGTAATTTCCCTCGCTAGATGCCATACTCTCCTAGGTTGTGAAACCAAGGCTATGACTACCAAAAGCTATGGAAATCAAAGCAAATGGAAACCTGGCTCTGATTAACTTGTGATCGAAAGTATGTCTAGAGGGGGGGGGGGGTGATTAGACTACTTGACCAAATAAAAATCTAGCCTTTTCCCAGTTTTAGTTCTTGGCAGATTTTAGCAACTTAGCACAATTCAAGCAGTCTTAACACAATTCAAGTAAGCATGCAAAGAGTATATGAGCAGCGGAAAGTAAAGCATGCAACTTGCAAGAATGTAAAGGGAAGGGTTTGGAGAGTGCAAACGCAATAGGAGACATCAATGTTTTTGTCATGGTTCCGATAGGTGGTGCTATCGTACATCCACATTGATGGAGCCTTCAACCCACGAAGGGTAACGGCTGCGCGAGTCCACGGAGGGCTCCACTGTAGCGACCTGACCCGAATGGATCAAGTCTCTGTGCTTAAGTGTCATCCCTGGATCGGTATGCTGACACACACAGTACACGAGGATTTATAACAGAGGTAAATCACATGTATAAAGTAACGTAAATACTATTACCTCAATCCAAATAGCGGAAGTAACAAGGTTGTGGATTCCCATCAACACCAACGGCAAAGTTGAGTGTAGAAATCGTTTCCCTAACGTATCACTTACTCGTCGTAAGATCCTGCAACATGAGACGTTGCAGCCACAAAGGGGTCAGTACATTGAATGTACTGGCAAATTCACACCATAGAGCAATGATGAATAAAGGCTATCACTGCACGCATATTTGGCCGGTGGAGGCTCTATGGTTATAATGTTTTTGCGAAAAAGCCAATTATTCCCTACTGCAAAGGAATAGATTTTATTTAACTATCATGGTGGTTGTTAAACATTGAGAATGGTTGACAGCATTCTCAATCCCAATTAAGTAACATCATCATTAAAACCCAACAAGATTAATTAAAGTAACATGATGAGATTCACAGGAAAATCCAAGTACTAGATACTCAAGATGTCCATAACCGGGGACACGGCTAACCATGATTAGTTTATACACTTTGCAGAGGTTTGCGCACTTTCCCCCACAAGACTCGATCTCCTCCGTTGGATTTCTCGCACTACATGGTGTTTGAGAAACGACGGATGACTGAGACACAGTCTTTCAAAAGCGTTAGCACCTTACGATGGGTACACAGTACCACCTACATCCCCTACATCTGCTAGTCTACCACTGTAAGAGTTGACACGACTTAATCAACTATGTTAGAGCCCATAATAGCTTGTGGCTGCACATAGAAGTTTCTAGTATGAATAATCTCATGATCCCTTTGAGCCTGGGTGGCGGTCCATAAAAAAACAGGCAATCGCTGGAATACCCAGGTGCCTCAATCCACCCAGATGTGTATTAAAGTAGCCACCTTAAGTTAACCATTAATTAACAATCTCACATCTGTCATGGATCACTCCAACCAAACCACATCTACGAGCATAGCATAGCAATATAAGCATAACGTTGAATTAACTCCCAAGGGTTTGGTAATAAACAGGGCAATAAGTTCTACCTCATCAACTACTTCCCAATACCCACATATTATCAACTCCTAACCATGCAATGTTTGAGGGTTGAAACTAATGCATAAAAACTGGATATGAAAGGGATATGATCAAAGTGTGAACTTGCCTGTACTGTTGATGAAGATGATTCGCACTCAAAACTCTTGATAGTTCTATTCGTCACACTCCGTTCAATCTATCGTAAGCAAGCAATAGTAACCACACATAAGCAAACACTCAAAAGATCGGAAAGAACGAAGAAAACAATTCGGAAAACCTCGAAACCAAACAAATGACTCTTGCAACAGAAAACAATTTCTAACAGTACCAAAATTAAGTGCATTTGGCCTTATCATAAAGTTTAGGTCAAGAGCTTTGATTTGCAAAAAGAATCAACTAAATCGGAGTTATAAAACTCAAGTTACGACCAAACGAAGTTTAAATACAAAACTATTTGAAATTCAAATATTAAACTTTCAAAAACATGTTAAAGTTGTTTATCTGCATAGAGGGGATCATAACGAAGAAATTGGCATTGGTTTCATTGGATTTGGACTAACGAGTAAAAAGTTGTGACCGTTTGAAAAACAAGGACTAAACTATAAAAGGAATACTACAAATAGGTCCCTGGGCAGAAAAATAGAAGAAAAAGACAAACCTACTGAGTGAACATTCGCTGCCGAACGCTAACTAATGGAAACCATTCCCTAAGGAGATCTATCCGGAGAACGATCGTTAAATAACTAGACTTAAAAAGGAAACCTTTTTTTAGAAAAATCGGGAAAACCAAAAATAACCAATCTAGGGTTTGGTTTTATATCGGTCCTGCGGTTCGGCGATCTTTGGTGGAAAACCAACGGCGGCGGTTTCCGGCGGCTCTTCGGCGAGTCGCGTCTCCGGCGAGTGCAGCGACGGTGGGATGGCGCGGTGGCGAGGTGCGGATGCGGCTCTGACGGGCGGCGGCTTCGTCCTCGGCGGCGGGGCAAGGCACGGGTGGCTCCGGCGAGTGCGTGGGGCGGCGGCGGCGGCGGCAAAGTGCAGCGGTAGCGGTGAGATCCGGCGGCGGCGGTGCGTTGCGAGGAGAGGCGAGGCGAGGAGAGAGAGATGGGCCCGGGGCGGCGCCCTTTATAGGAGGGGAGGGGAGGCGCAAGGCGTGGAGGAGGAGGCAAGGTGGACGCGGAGTCCGGCCGGACTCCGGCGGCGGCGCTCCCGTGCGGGAGACGAACTCCTACGGGAGCTCAGGGACAACGGTGGCGAGGCCTGGTCTGCGGCCTGGCTCGGGCCCTGGGCCGGCCCAGTCGGCGACGGGATATTTTTTCTTAAAAAAACATTTTCCAGACGAATAAAATAAACAAATACTTATAAAATAAAAATACAACCTAGGCATATAATATATCAAAATTTTCAGAAAAAGATTTCCTACAGCGTGAACATTTTTTAATATCAAATAAAATCCACAGAAATACAAATAAAGCAAAGAGTGCTTCTACTCTAGTAAAATCCAGTAAAAATCATTTTAAAAATACCTACAATAATTCAAATTTATTTCTCTCCAATTTTCATGCAGGGAATCATGTTACCCTATTTTCCATATATTTTATTTTTGGAGAAAAATAATTTGAATAAAACTCAAATAACTCCAAATTGAAAATAATTTCCAAAAAGGATTTTAAATTTGATCCTTTTAAACTCCCAACTCATATTTCATATGTTTTGAAGAAGTCATTTTATCTTCTCTCATGAAAATCATTGAGTTGCATAAAGTTTCTGAATTGGAAATATTTCCAAACGAAATTCAAATATTTTCAGAACCCTTTTCATTTTTAAAGGGAAGAAGTCATGTCATCTTCTCTCTAGGGTTTTGTATCTGAAAAGAATTTGAATTCATGGAGATCACAAATGAAAAATGAAAGTTCGGGAAAGTCCTTTTATTCCCGCTCATTTAACTTTCAAAAGTGTCAAATTCACTCACTTTCAGTCAATCTATCAAACAATCAATCAAAACTATCTATTTAATATAACATTCCAAAATTTAGAATTTTGGGATGTTACAAACCTACCACCCTTAAAATGAATCTCGTCCTCAAGATTCGGAGAGGCTAGCAAGAAATAGGTTAGGGTCGGGGTCTTCTCAAAATCCATCGATCGTCTCCGGAGGTCTGGGGTGCTACCACCCTTAGAAACATGGTTACGGTTCCATCAAAACTTATATACTCCATCCTTTTTGTTGACAGGGTCGGTCTTCCCAGATTCTCGGGAAAATTCCTTCTCTGGGCTCTTCTAGTGGTGGCATAACCTTTACCGCAATTCTTCTGTCCTTTCATCTTGGTAATGTTCCTCTGGTACTTGTTCTTCTTAGCTGGCGGGTCTGGCGCCAATACTAAACAGCTATCGATATCTCATGGTGGTCATCAATTTATGGTTTCTCCTGCAGGAATTGGGTCTGGGCTTCATTCTCACCATATGACCTACGTTTGGCAACAGCTGCCTTGTAATAGGGGAAACTGTCATACCATTCTAAGTTTCAAACAAGGTTTTGATTGTCGTCTCTCTACTATAGGCAAGTCACTCAGATTTACCATCCCATATAGCAAAGCGAATAATAAGAGTAAGTCGGTATGGTGATCAATCCATCCCGCACCCAAATCATTATCTTGTATATGGTTTAGCGAATCTCGCATTCTAACACTCAGTCATCCTCACAAGCATTGTAGAATTTCTCTTGTCAATGAACCAAGTCGAGTAAATCCATTGATTCTGCAAGCCAAACAAACATCTATCGTTTCTTCACAACTCTCAGGTTTTGCGTTGCTCCTATAAAATCGTCTGCTGATAAAGGCATATCTTCTTCCAGGTTTTTTCCTTCAGCAAGAGTGCGCTTGATTCTTGGCAGGTCCTGGGGCCTGTGGGTTATGGCCCATCTCATCACTTGTAAACCTTGAACTCATCCTTGGGCAACTGACAATTACTCCAACATCCAACTTCCTAGCATTTCTTAAATCCATCCAATTGTACCATCTCCCTTCCTTCTACTGGTACCAAACTAAGAAGTTATTACTCAAACTCATCATGGAGTTACAATTGCTCCATATTACCAAACTTATATCTCCTTTATATCCAATGGTATCACATCTCTCCATACTCTTGTGGTATCCCACATATCGAGATAAAACTCATACTTATTTCGTCCGCGGTCCACTTCGTGGAATATCATTTTCTTTTCCAGGGGTCAAGGGTCCTCACAGGGTACTACCACCCTTAAAATGCTCCAATTCTTCCATAGACCATATTTCTCATATCCTCGAAAATGGTCCAAATCTTTCTTCATAGAGTAACTACTCATAAAATCCAATCAGTACCAACGATGCTAACTTTATTGATTCTCCAACGATTTCAATCTCTTGCTTTTCCATTACATGCCTCAACTCAACACCTCTATGTAAAAGAATTGTTCCCACTACTACTACTACTACTACTACTACTACTACTACTACTACTACTACTACTACTACTACTACTACTACTACTACTACTACTACTACTACTACTACTACTACTACTACATTTCTTTTGTTGCTAGCTCAACTATTTTGCACAAGTCTCCTTCTTCTTGGAACAATCCCTGGCAAAGTGCCCTGCTTCATTACAACGAAAACATATCACTTATGACAAGTCTCGAAGTTTCCTTGTGATTACATAGCCTCCTTGGGTCCTCGGCATCCTTTTTGGGCAACTACTGAAGTAGTGCCCTGACTCCTTGCACCTGAAACACGTGATATGACGCAGGTCCTTCCTGGTATCCAATCTACTTCTCTTCCTGGATTTTTCCATTCCAATCAGGGCTTCTATTTCCTGTGGGTCATACTCTACTCACTCTGTCGGGAATTCTACTAGATCCCCATTCAGACAATTTTGGGAGATGCGTCGTTCTTCTCCACATGAATAGCATGACATAGTGCAGGGTTTAATTGGGTCTTCTTCGGGTGTGTCCTCCACCTCTTCCTTCATCACAGGTTCTTCTAAAATTTCCATGAGGGCTCGTTTCATTGCTTCTTTCTTCTGCTGGATGGTTCTCTGTACCATAGGGTAAATGTGACACTGAGCAGGGTAGTGGGTAGTTCCTTCACACAAGAAACAAGTAATCTGCCTAGTTGGGCATTCTTCAGCTGGGTGACTTCCTTCACAATTAGGGCATTCATCCTTGTGCTCCTTATGGTTGTGTCCTATTTCTCCATAAAGCTTGCATGCACAAAGTTTCTTCATATCATTTCCATGAGGCTTCATCTTCTGGGACACAAGCTGAGACTTTAGCAAGGTCAACTTAAATTCATTCCAAGTGGTTACTCCTTGCCATCCATTGATGGTTTGGTACATCCTCCACCAAGTTGCAGCACCTCTTTCAAAGCATTGAAGAGCATGCTGGGCCATATCCTTTCCGGCTATAGGGTTATTCTTCATGTGATCCTCCATGTTCTGAATCCATCGGTCCGTCTCCAATTGACTCATCGGTCCAGATAATATGAGCTCATCTCCATTCATCCTCTATTGGGTCCAGGGGTTTTGGGGTGAGATAAGAGAGATAGAGAGGGATACACACAATACCAACAATAAAATTTGAAAAGGGCATTTTTATTTTGTGGCTGTCGGAAAAACATCAAACAAAAGACAGCTCACAATCGTCGCATCTAACGTAAGTGTATAACAGGGGTTTGGTCTTCTAACGGTCAATAAATCTTCAAAGTCGCAAACTCTTCAAGTCTTGTTCATGTCTCCAATTGCATCTTCCGATCATGCTTGTCCTTTCTCAAGTTCTTTTGCCAGATCATCTCTGTTGACACGAAGTCTCTCATGACGTCCTTTAGTATTCTGGAGTTGCATTCCAAACTTCTGGGTTTCAACATCCTTGGCATGAGCCATGGTTCTACTATCCTTCAGTTCCTGAGAAATCTCTGGTATCTCGAGGTTTAGCTCCTCCAGCTTGGCTACTTTTAGCTTTAGGTTCCTGAATTTTTCATAAATTGCCTCCTTGTCAAATATAGCTTCCTGCATGTCCATCTTAAACTTCTTGATGTAATACTCCAGATCCTGGTGATACACAGGCTAAAAACTTTGGCTTTGCTGATAGGTGCTCCATTAGCCTTCTTCCATCCAATCCTTCAATGCATTTGCATGCTTAACTCCGCACAGTGACAATAGCATAAGCGGGCAATAACACCATGGTTAGCCGTGTCTATGCCCATGTTACTGCCATGAGCTTTCATTCCATAATTGATATCTCCTGTCTTAGGGTTTTCCTTGACGTAAACTACAAGTTCTAATGCTCCATGTTCTGGTCTTTCTCCGATACACCTTGATCTCAGGTATTGACAGCTTCCCTAGTCTGCCAAGTTCCATAAGGGGTGCCTTCCTAGGTCATACAAATCTGGAAATTCCTCAAGCCTTCAAATTCTCCTAGTCTTAGGAGTCTTCACCGTTGTAGTTTCCGTCATTGTAAAGTACAGTAAAAATCCTCTTTATTTCAAAGTAGTCTTAGTTGTCCGATATCTTGTCTTTCTTGGAGTAGTCTCATCAGTCGAATCTTCGTGGTCAAAAGGGGGAAAGGTGTATGGTCTCACTAAAAGTGAATATTTGAATAAGCTCAGAAGAGAAGAGAGGTAAAAGATTCTTTTGAAAAGAGAGTTTGTAGAGAAAAATCTTTCCTATGGGCTTGCCAGTTTCTAGGGTCACGTCCTATAGTCAACATGTGCTATGATACCATCTTGTAGCGACCCGACCCAAATGGATCAAGTCTCTGTGCTTAAGTGTCATCCCTGGATCGGTATGCTGACACACACAGTACACGAGGATTTATAACAGGGGTAAATCACATGTATAAAGTAACGTAAATACTATTACCTCAATCCAAATAGCGAAAGTAACAAGGTTGTGGATTCCCATCAACACCAATGGCAAAGTTGAGTGTAGAAATCGTAACCCTAACGTATCAGTTACTCGTCGTAAGATCCTGCAACATGAGATGTTGCAGCCACAAAGGGGTCAGTACATTGAATGTACTGGCAAATTCATACCTTAGAGAAATGATGAATAAAGGCTATCACTGCATGCATATTTGGCCGGTGGAGGCTCTATAGTTATAATGTTTTTGCGAAAAAGCCAATTTTCCCCTACTGCAAAGGAATAGATTTTATTTAACTATCATAGTGGTTGTTAAACATTAAGAATGGTTGACAACATTCTCAATCCCAATTAAGTAACCTCATCATTAAAACCCAACAAGATTAATTAAAGTAACATGATGAGATTCACAGGAAAATCCAAGTACTAGATACTCAAGATGTCCATAACCGGGGACATGGCTAACCATGATTAGTTTATACACTCTGCAGAGGTTTGCGCACTTTTCCGCATAAGACTCGATCTCCTCCGTTGGATTTCTCGTACTACATGGTGTTTGAGAAAGGATGACCGAGACACATTCTTTCAGAAGCGTTAGCACCTTACGATGGGTAGACAGTACCACCTACATCCCCTACATCTACTAGTCTACCACTGTAAGAGTTCACACGACTTAATCAAATATGCTAGAGCCCATGATAGCTTGTGGCTGCACACGGAAGTTTCTAGTATGAATAATCTCATGATCCCTTTGAGCCTGGGTGGCGGTCCATAAAAACAATAGGCAATCACTGGAATACCCAGGTGCCTCAATCCACCCAGATGTGTATTAAAGTAGCCACCTTAAGTTAACCATTAATTAACAATCTCACATCTGTCATGGATCACTCCAACCAAACCACATCTACGAGCATAGCATAGCAATATAAGCATAACGTTGAAGTAACTCCCATGGGTTTGATAATAAACAGGGCAATAGGTTCTACCTCATCAACTACTTCCCAATACGCACATATTATCAACTCCTAACCATGCAATGTTTGAGGGTTGAAACTAATGCATAAAAACTGGGTATGAAAGGGATATGATCAAAGTGTGAACTTGCTTGTACTGTTGATGAAGATGATTCACACTCAAAACTCTTGATAGTTCTATTCGTCACACTCCGTTCAATCTATCGTAAGCAAGCAATAGTAACCACACATAAGCAAACACTCAAAAGATCGGAAAGAACGAAGAAAACAATTCGAAAAACTTTGAAACCAAGCAAATGACTCTTGCAACAGAAAACAACTTCTAACAGTACCAAAATTAAGTGCATTTGGCCTTATCATAAAGTATAGGTCAAGAGCTTCGATTTGCAAAAAGAATCAACTAAATCGGAGTTATAAAACTCAAGTTACGTCCAAACAAAGTTCAAATACAAAACTATTTGAAATTCAAATTTTAAACTTTCAAAAACATGTTTAAGTTGTTTATGTGCATAGAGGGGATCATAACAAAGAAATTGGCGTTGGTTTCATTGGATTTGGACTAACGAGTAAAAAGTTGTGACCGTTTGAAAAACAAGGACTAAACTATAAAAGGAATACTACAAATAGGTCCCTGGGCAGAAAAATAAAAGAAAAAGAAAAACCTACTGAGCGAACGTTCGCTGCCGAACGCTAACTAATGGAAACCGTTCGCTAAGGATATCTAACCGGAGAACGTTCGTTAAATAACTAGACTTAAAAAGAAAACCCTTTTTTTTAGAAAAACCGGGAAAACCAAAAATAACCAATCTAGGGTTCGGTTTTATACCGGTCCGGCGGTTCGGCGATCTTCGGTGGAAAACCGACGGCGGCGGTTTCCGGCGGCTCTCCGGCGAATCGCGTCTCCGGCGAGTGCGGCGACGGCGGGATGGCGCGGTGGCGAGGCGCGGATGCGGCTCTGACGGGCGGCGGCTTCGTCCTCGGCGGCGGGGCAAGGCGCAGGTGGCTCCGGCGAGTGCGCGGGGCGGCGGCGGCAAAGTGCTGCGGTGGCGGTGAGATCTGGCGGCGGCGCGTTGCCAGGAGAGGCGAGGCGAGGAGAGAGAGAGAGAGGGGCCCGGGGCGGCGCCCTTTATAGGAGGGGAGGGGAGGCGCAAGGCGTGGAGGAGGGGGCAAGGTGGACGCGGAGTCCGGCCGGACTCCGGCGGCGGCGCTCCCGTGCGAGAGACGAACTCCTGCGGGAGCTCAGGGACGGCGGTGGCGAGGCCTGGGCCGCGGCCTGGCTCGGGCACTGGGCCGGCCCAGTCGGCGACGGGATATTTTTTTCTTTAAAAAACATTTTCCAGACGAATAAAATAAACAAATACTTATAAAATAAAAATACAACCTAGGCATATAATATATCAAAATTTTCAGAAAAAGATTTCCTACATCGTGAACATTTTTTAATATCAAATAAAATCCACAGAAATTCAAATAAAGCAAAGAGTGCTTCTGCTCTAGTAAAATCTAGTAAAAATCATTTTAAATATACCAAAATTAATTCAACTTTATTTCTCTCCAATTTTCTGATGTAGGGAATCATGTTACCCTATTTTCCATATATTTTATTTTTGGAGAAAAATAATTTGAATAAAACTCAAATAACTCCAAATTGAAAATAATTTCCAAAAAGGATTTTAAATTTGATCCTTTTAAACTCCCAACTCATATTTCATATGTTTTGAAGAAGTCATTTTATCTTCTCTCATGAAAATCATTGAGTTGCATAAAGTTTCTGAATTGGAAATATTTCCAAATGAAATTCAAATATTTTCAGAACCCTTTTCATTTCTAAAGGGAAGAAGTCATGTCATTTTCTCTCTAGGGTTTTGTATCTGAAAAGAATTTGAATTCATGGAGATCACAAATGAAAAATGAAAGTTTGGGAAAGTCCTTTTGTTCCCTCTCATTTAACTTTCAAAAGTTTCAAATTCACTCACTTTCAGTCAATCAATCAAACAATCAATCAAAACTATCTATTTAATATAACATTCCAAAATTTAGAATGTTGGGATGTTACAAACCTACCACCCTTAAAATGAATCTCGTCCTCGAGATTCGGAGAGGCTAGCAAGAAATAGGTTAGGGTCGGGGTCTTCTCAAAATCCATCGATCGTCTCCGGAGGTCTGGGGTGCTACCACCCTTAGAAACATGGTTATGGTTCCATCAAAATTTATATACTCCATCCTTTTTGTTGACAGGGTCGGTCTTCCCAGATTCTCGGGAAAATTCCTTCTCTGGGCTCTTCCAGTGGTGGCATAACCTTTACCGCAATTCTTCTGTCCTTTCATCTTGGTAAGGTTCCTCTGGTACTGGTTCTTCTTAGCTGGCGGGTCTGGCACCAATACTAAACAGCTATCGATATCTCATGGTGGTCATCAATTTATGGTTTCTCCTGCAGGAATTGGGTCTGGGCTTCATTCTCACCGTATGACCTATGTTTGGCAACAGCTGCCTTGTAATAGGGGAAACCGTCATACTATTCTAAGGTTCAAACAAGGTTTTGATCGTCGTCTCTCTACTATAGGAAAGTCACTCAGATTTACCATCCTATATAGCAAAGCGAATAATAAGAGTAAGTCAGTATGGTGATCAATCCATCCCGCACCCAAATCATTACCTTGTATATGGTTTAGCGAATCCCGCATTCTAACACTCGGTCATCCTCACAAGCATTGCAGAATTTCTCTTGTCAACGAACCACGTTCGGATAAATCCATTGATTCTGCAAGCCAAAGAAACATCTATCATTTCTTCACAACTCTCAGGTTTTGCATTGCTCCTATAAAATCGTCTGCTGATAAAGGCATATCTTCTTCCAGGGTTTTTCCTTCAGCAAGAGTGTGCTTGATTCTTGGCAGGTCCTGGGGCCTGTGGGTTATGGCCCATCTCATCACTTGTAAACCTTGAACTCATCCTTGGGGCAACTGACCATTACTCCAACATCCAACTTCCTAGCATTTCTTAAATCCATCCAATTGTACCGTCTACCTTCCTTCTACTGGTACCAAAATAAGAAGTGATTACTCAAACTCATCATGGAGTTACAATTGCTCCATATTACCAAACTTATATCTCCTTTATATCCAATGGTACCACATCTCTCCATATTCTTGGGGTATCCCACATATCGAGATAAAACTCATACTTATTTCGTCCATAGTCCACTTTGTGGAATATCATTTTCTTTTCCAGGGGTCAAGGGTCCTCACAGGGTACTACCACCCTTAAAATGCTCCAATTCTTCCATAGACCATATTTCTCATATCCTCGAAAATGGTCCAAATCTTTCTTCATAGAGTAACTACTCATAAAATCCAATCAGTACCAACGATGCTAACTTTATTGATTATCCGACAATTTCAATCTCTTGCTTTTCCATTACATGCCTCAACTCAACACCTCTATGTAAAACAATTGTTCCCACTACTACTACTACTATATTTCTTTTGTTGCTAAGTCAACTATTTAGCACAAGTCTCCTTCTTCTTGGAACAATCCCTGGCAAAGTGCCCTGCTTCATTACAACGAAAACATATCACTTCTGACAAGTCTCGAAGTTTCCTTGTGATTACATAGCCTCCTTGGGTCCTCGACATCCTTTTTGGGCAACTGCTGAAGTAGTGCCCTGGCTCCTTGCACCTGAAACACGTGATATGACTCAGGTCCTTCCTGGTATCCAATCTACTTATCTTCCTGGATTTTTCCATTCCAATCAGGGCTTCTATTTCCTGTGGGTCATACTCTACTTCCTCTATCGGGAATTCTACTAGATCCCCATTCAGACAATTTTGGGAGATGTGTCCTTCTTCTCCACATGAATAGCATGACTTAGTGCAGGGTTTAATTGGATCTTCTTCGGGTGTGTCCTCCACCTCTTCCTTCATCACAGGCTTCTAAAATTTCCATGAGGGCTCCTTTCATTGCTTCTTTCTTCTACTGGATGGTTGTCTGTACCATAGGGTAAATGTGACACTGAGCAGGGTAGTGGGTAGTTCCTTCACACAAGAAACAAGTAATCTGCCAAGTTGGGCATTCTTCAGCTGGGTGACTTCCTTCACAATTAGGGCATTCATCCTTGTGCTCCTTATGGTTGTGTCCTATTTCTCCACAAAGCTTGCATGCACAGAGTTTCTTCATATCATTTCCATGAGGCTTCATCTTCTGGGACACAAGCTGAGACTTTAGCAAGGTCAACTTAAATTCATTCCAAGTGGTTACTCCTTGCCATCCATTGATGGTTTGGTACATCCTCTACCAAGTTGCAGCACCTCTTTCAAAGCATTGAAGAGCATGCTGGGCCATATCCTTTCCGGCTATAGGGTTATTCTTCATGTGGTCCTCCATGTTCTGAATCCATCGGTCTGTCTCCAATTGACTCATCGGTCTAGATAATATGAGCTCATCTCCATTCATCCTCTATTGGGTCCAGGGTTTTGGGGTGAGATAAGAGAGATAGAGAGGGATACACACAATACAAACAATAAATTTTGAGAAGGGTATTTTTATTTTGTGGCTGTCGGAAAAACATCAACCAAAAGATAGCTCACAATCGTCGCATCTAACGTAAGTATATAATAGGGGTTTGGTCTTCTAACGGTCAATAAATCTTCAAAGTCGCAAACTCTTCAAGTCTTGTTCATGTCTCCAATTGCATCTTCCGATCATGCTTGTCCTTTCTCAAGTTCTTTTGCCAGATCATCTCTGTTGACACGAAGTCTCTCATGACGTCCTTTAGTATTCTGGAGTTGCGTTCCAAACTTCTGGGTTTCAACATCCTTGGCATGAGCCATGGTTCTACTATCCTTCAGTTCCTGAGAAATCTCTGGTTTCTCGAGGTTTAGCTCCTCCAGCTTGGCTACTTTCAGCTTCAGGTTCCTGAATTTTTCATGAATTGCCTCCTTGTCAAATATAGCTTCCTGCATGTCCATCTTAAACTTCTTGATGTAATAGTCCAGATCCTGGTGATACACAGGCTAAAAACTTTCGATCATCAACAAGAACGTGGTCCACGGTGAGACTTTTCTCCCCGGACAGATCTTCGTATTCGGCGGCTTCGCACTGCGGGCCAATTCACTTGGCCATCTGGAGCAGATCGAAAGCTACGCCCCTGGCCATCAGGCTAGATTTGGAAGTTTGAACTATACGGCCGACATCCGCGGAGACTTGATCTTCGACGGATTCGAGCCACAGCCGAGCGCGCCGCACTATCACGATGGGCATGAGTTAGCTCTGCTGCCGGACAGTGCCCTGGAGGCCGCACAAGAGTCCGCTCCGACCCTTAGCTCGGAGCCGACTGCGCCAATCGAGGATGGGTGGCTGGACACCGCCTCGGGGGCTACTACCTCTACGGCGATGGAGCCGAATACCGACCCTGTCCCTTGTGAAGCTCGTGACTCTAAGGTGCCGGACTCCTCTCCGGACCCCGAACCTTCCGCGCCCCTGCCAATCGAATCCGATTGGGCGCCGATCATGGAGTTCACCGCTGCGGACATCTTTCAGCACTCGCCTTTTGGTGACATCCTGAATTTGCTAAAGTGTCTCTCTTTACCAGGAGAGCCCTGGCCGGATTACGGTCAAGATGGTTGGGGCGCGGACGACGAAGAAATTCAAAGCCCACCCACTACCCACTTCGTAGCCACTGTCGATGACTTAACGGACATGCCAGACTTCGACTCCGAAGACATCGACGGTATGGACGACGATGCAGGAGACGACCAAGACCCAGCGCCTATAGGGCACTGGAAGGCCACCTCAACTCACGATGTTTATATGGTGGACACACCTAAAGGAAGCAATAACGAGGAACAACGGGACACTGCGAAGGATAACTCCCTCGAAAAACAGCCGAAACGGCGACGCAAGCGCAGCCCAAAGTCCCGCCTCGACAACGACAGCACCCATACAGACCCAGCCATAGAGCAAGGTGAACCGGTGGACGACGAACATGCCCCCGAGCAACCATCCGAACAGGATGAATTGGATAAGCAATCCATCCCCGACGAAAACAACAGTCCGGATGATCTCACACCGGACACACCTTTGGAGCAGAAGAACCTCCAAAAAAGGCTCATCGCCACTGCACGAAGTCTGAAGAAGCAGAAGCAGAAGCTCAAAACAGCGGAAGACGTACTCAGAATGAGATGGAGCAAAGTACTCAAGACCGCAGACAAATACGGCGATAGTCGCCAAGCAAAAAGCTACCCGAAGCGCAAACTACTGCCCAAATTTGACGAGGAGGCCGTAGAGCCCCCACAATCAAAGAACAAAGAGGCTGCCTGGTCGGAGGGACGACCACATGACAAACAAAGAGCGGCAAGCGGCGCCGCACACAAGCCGGCACGTGATCCACACAAGGATCCTCACAAAAAGGATGGCCCGACTAGGTCCATCTATGGGCCAAGAAAACAAGCCCCAGAAAGCAATACAACACGTCGAGTATTCGAACATCACGTCACACCCAAATACAGGGGCGCCGCACACCCCTTATGTTTCATCGATGAGGTGCTGGATCATGAATTTCCAGCGGGATTCAAGCCCGTAAACATAGAGGCATACGACAGAACAACAGACCCTAGAGTCTGGATTGAGGATTACATCCTGCACATACATATGGCTAGAGGAGATGACCTCCACGCCATAAAATACTTACCCCTCAAGCTCAAAGGGCCATCTCGGCATTGGCTCAAAAGCCTCCCAGAAAATACCATCGGAAGTTGGGAAGAGCTCGAGGATGCGTTTCGGGCAAATTTTCAGGGGACTTATGTCCGCCCTCCGGATGCAGACGATTTAAGTCACATAACTCAACAGCCCGGAGAGACAGCCCACAAATTCTGGAACAGGTTCCTCACCAAAAAGAACCAAATAGTCGACTATCCGGACGCCGAAGCCTTAGCAACCTTCAAACATAACATCCGAGACGAATGGCTCGCCAGACACCTCGGCCAGGAAAAGCCAAGAACAATGGCCGCACTAACAAGACTCATGACCCGCTTTTGCGCGGGAGAGGATAGCTGGCTGGCAAGATGCAGCACCAGCGACCCAAGTACATCCGAGGTCAAGGATGGAAATGGGAAACCACGACGCAGAAAGGACCAGCGCTGGACTAAGGGAAATGGCCCAAAGAGCACGACAGCCAACGCCGGGTTCAAAAGCTCTCGGCAGAACAACAAAACACTGCCTCTCAAGGACAACAGCGACGAGCTATCCAACCTAAACAAAATCCTGGACAAGATATGCCAAATCCACAGCACCTCCGGGAAGCCTGCAAACCATACCCACAGAGATTGTTGGGTCTTCAAACAGTCCGGCCGACTTAATGCCGAACACAAGGGGCTCGAAACGCCAAGTGAGGACGATGACGAACTCCACAAGCAGAGCACCAGAAAACAAAGGAATTTCCCACAAGAGGTCAAAACAGTAAACTCACTTCATGTGACAACAGGCAAAAATAGAGCGGCGCCCATTAAAGTACGCGCTGCACGGTCCACCCCAGCGGAGTCCCGACAATGGATGTCAAAACCAATCACTTTTGACCATTAGGATTACTCCCGAAGTATCCGGAACGCAGGATGGACTGCTCTGATATTAGATCCAATATTCGACAGACTACAATTTACACAAGTCCTAATGGACAGCGAGAGTGATCTAAACCTACTATATCAGGATACAATCCGCAGAATGGGGATAGACCCAACCAAAATACGCCATAGCAACACTTCCTTTAAAGTAGTGATGCCAGGCCCATATGCCCACTGTACGGGCTCTCTACCGCTAGAAGTTGTGTTCGGCTCATCCGACAACTCCCGTCGCGAAAAGTTAGTCTTCCACATCGCCCCATTTAAAAGTAGCTATCAAGCACTATTGGGACGCGAAGCTTTCGCCTGCTTTAACGCAATACCGCATTATGCATCTCTTACACTTAAAATGCCCGGTCCACGCGACATCATCTCATTAAAGGGAAACCTCGAGTGTTCCTTGAATACGGAAGAAAGTGAGACTGCCTTGACAGCCACACATTAATCCGGCTTTGCTGATCCAAGCACCCAAACAGGTCATTCAGATCCCGGACATGGTTAGGCGAGTCCAGCACAAATAAACAAGGGGCTTACTAGCCGCGCCCCCCTTACAAGGGGCTGCACGCATGTACAATAAGAGACAATAAAGCTCAATTTTATTCGTTTTTTGACTTATACTCTGTTTATACATTTTTCGCACGATCCCTTTTTCAAACTAAGTTCTTCTCTTTTACAGATGAACACCGTGCTACGCCCGTCCAGGATACGGCACAACGGAGACACAGGCGCAGACGTGCAGTAGGGACCCGTTGCAAGGATTCTTTTCAGATTAAGACCCTGCGTAAACCTTTCTTACTGTCTCTTGTTGATACACATCCCCGATTTTCTCACCATAACCGAGGAGGAGGCTGGCGTTTTGGCATCGGCCGCGTCAGAAATTTTTGTGCGTACCTGGACACTAGGGGCTTAGGGCATTGTTCTGCCCGTTTTCATAAAGACCGAATACCTTAGGGAGTGTTCGGTGTCTCGAGTTAGGCCTTATATGCATCAGCTCCGAATCATGTCTTTGGTCAAATGTTGGGTTCGCCCGGCTCCTGTGTTTTGCTGCCTTACGTTCCGCTCTATCGGCTAACGCGGCACCAGGAGAACTACTGCGATTGTGCCTTGGTTCGTCCAGGTGAGCACCTCAGTAGAGAAAGCCGAAAATTGTCTGTCATGATATAGCGGGAGACTGGTCAACCACTCGATCGACCACCGGAATGTTTAGAATTCCTCCGCTTTAACGAAGGACCGCTTCCCGGTCAGGCACATACACGCCCCGAAATTCGGAGAGCGCAGTGCCCCTAGGGGCTATATAGTAGCCCCACCATCGAACTCCTATGGCTAAGTGAAAGTGATAAAGCACTATAGTCCGGTTGCCTAGTTTGCTATGCTATCACCTCCTTCACAGGACCAAGACGTTGGATTAAGTGTGAAAATGCGCTTTTTTTGCAAACACCCCCGCACTATGTGCATGGGGGCTGAAGCCGAAGACTGCCATCTTTCAGGTTATATACACATATACGTTAACGGCCGCATAGGAGGTATTTCAACACTTGAACGCACAAGTATAAAAAGCCCTTATATTATATTTGAAACATGGTTTCACAAATCATACATGTCATTTGAACATAACATTTTTCGAGCACTACATCTCTATTAAACGAGCGCCCTGCAGGACTTCCTCAAAATAGTGCTCGACTGGTAATCGGTTTCTGTCCGAATCCTGGGATGCAACGTCGGTGGCCTCCATCTCTACCCAGTATGTTTTGACACGGGCGAGAGCCATCCGTGCACCCTCTATGCATGCCGACCGCTTCATCGCCTTGATATGCGGCACCGCATCAAGGAACTGCTGCACCAAGCCAAAATAACTCTTCGGCTCGGGCCTTTTCGGCCACAAATGAGCCATGACATCCTTCATGGCAAGTCCGGACAACCTATTCAGCTCAGCCCACTCGGCTAACCGATTGGTTAATGAAAGTGGACGCTCCGGACTATGGAATTGTGACCAAAAAAGCTCTTCCATTCCGTGATCCTTTTGGCCTCGGAAGTGTGCGACTGCGTTTGCGGCACTCACCGCCAAATTCAGATAAGCATCCTCCGCACCCCACAGCTGGCCCAACTGAGCATACTTCGGATCCGTGAACTTCCTACGTAGCAGAAAGGGCTTTCCAGCCGTAATATCCCTGGCCCGACGTAGCTCCTCCTTTATAGCTCTCATCGCGGAGCGGGCATCCTTGGCTTCGGCGGTGGCCTTCTTCAGGTCCTCTTGCTCCGCTCAGCGTTCCCTTTTAAGAAACTCGCAGCGGTCGGTAGCATCCTTTAGCCTCACGGCCATCTTGGCCATTTCCTCCCTGCTTCGGCAGTGAGCAGCCTGTTTGGCTTTTAGCTCTTCGGCCGCCTTCAGGGCAGCTGCATTACTCTTTCTAGCTTGCTCCTTGGCTCGGGCGAGCTCCGCCCGAAGGTCCTCCATAGCAGCAACACCATCTGCGTCAAGCATACATGTAGTAAGGCATGGGCGTCAAGCTCCCTTACTAGGTGTCCGCGGAGAAGCCACATACCTTGTGACTCATCAAGTCGCTTATTGACCAGCGCGATGTCCGCATCCGCAACGTCAAGTTGCCGCTTCAGTTCGGCAAATCTATCAGTCCGGCTGGCCACTGAACGCTCGGCCACCTGAATAGGAAGGGCGACATCTTATAACTGAGATTATGATCCTCGGCACGCTGTCGCTTTTGACAATGTACCGAGTCTTAGGGGCTACTATCTATACAGGGCGCATTCTATGTGCAAAACTATCAGAAGGTATATCATTTTCGCGTACCTCAAACCCCGTCAGTAAACTTCTAACGGCCTCATGCAACCCGCTCTCAGCGGATGAAATCCTTTCAATCACCGTACCCATTAACGTACGGTGATCTTCTGAGATAGACACCCGCCCGAGCAGATCCTTCAGCTCCTCCGACCGTACACCAGTTGGTGCCGAACTTTCCGGCCCTGCCGGACTCGGGGAAACCCTTCGCAAGGACACCTCAGGGTCGTCCGCCCCGCCTGACGGTGTGGCAAATGGAGGCGTTTCACTCTCCATCATCTCCGGATGAAGATCCCCCGAAGATGAGCTCTGCTGAGAAGGGCTGAGATCCGAACTACAAGGTAAGAACTTCGTTTATCGTTAGAAATAAAAACAGGGATGTCCCTTATTACAAAACTCCCCTTTCTACTTACGGCTCACTTGAGGGCTGATTTCCTTGGGGAAATAGTGCGGCCGGGGCTCCTCCCGGCGCAGGACCCTCTGGTGAAGATTTCTTCCCCCGCTTTGAGGGCTTGGCCTCCGGATCTTCAGAAGCGGTCCTCTTCTCCCCTTGGAGGGGGATTCTCGATCCCCCCTTCCTTAAGAGCCTCCTTAGCAGAGGCGGTAGCTTTCCTGTTCCCCCCTTCGCCCTCTTCCGAAGGCGCAGCCTCCAGCATCTTGGTTAACACAGGATCCGGCGTGGTCTCAAGGAGGGGGGCCGGACACCTTATTAGTTTTGCTTTTGCTATCCATTCCTGTTCAAGGGACAGCTCTTTAAAGGGCAAGTTTATGATAAATGTACGGATAGCATGTCTGGGCACAGGACTACTTACTTTCGTATCCGGGCGATTGCAGCTCAGACCTGCGTCCACGGTCAAGTCCGGACACATCTCTTGTGATCCGAAGAACAGTTTATACATCTCCACGGGCGTCGCACCCATGAAGTGTTGGAGAGCTCGCGGTCCCTCCAGATTGAACTCCCACAGGCGGAGGGGGCGACGTTTGCAGGGTAGAAGGCGCCGAATCAGCATGACCTGCGCCACTACAACCAGATTGATCTCCCTCTCTTGGAGGTCTCGAATACGGCCCTGCAATAATGGTATGTCCTTGGACGGCCCCCAGTCAAGCCCTTTGTTGACCCATGACGCCAGCCGTTGTGGAGGGCCCGAGCGAAAGTCAGGCGGCGCCACCCATCTGGTGCCCCTGGGAGTGGTGATGTAGAACCACTCCTGTTGCCACAAACCAAACTCCTCTTGAAAAAAGCCCTCGGGCCATGGAGCATCAGCCCACTTGCTTATAACTGCCCCTCCGCACTCTGCCTGCCGCCCCTCGATCATCTTCGGCTCCATGTTGAAGGTCTTGAGCCACAATCCGAAGTGAGGGGTAGTGCAGAGGAAGGCTTCACATACAACGATGAACGATGAGATGTGGAGGATTGACTCCGGGTCCAAGTCATGGAATTCCAGCCCATAATAAAACATGAGCCCCCTCACAAAGGGGTCCGTCGGGAAACCTAGACCCCGACGGAAGTGAGACACGAACACCATGTTCTCACCGGGCTCGGGTGTAGGAATGACTTGCCCTTGGGCAGGCAGCCTATGCGGAATTTCACCGGTTAGATACCTGGCGTCTCTCAGCTTTAGCACATCTTCTTTCGTGACGGAGGAAGGCATCCACCGGCCTTGTAGGTCGGAGCCGGACATTGTCGAAGGTCCGAAGCTCCTGAATCTGGAGCCTTGGGTGTTGGAACTCGAGGCGAGGGGCGGATTCGATTGAGATTGAAGAAAAGGAACGGCCTTGGTCTCATTATAAAGGGGTTGAATACCAAGAGCCGTCCCCGTGACCGTTTGGGACTCACCTTCGATGGAGGGGGCGTGCCAATGGGCGCGGTTGGGTTACCCACGCCCGTATTGATGAGAATCCCGAAATAAGGGGACACGATCTCTGCTTTGACATGACGTGCCAAGGAAACCGCTTCGCTAAACGCGCTGAGGTGGAACAATAAAAACGATTCGAATAAAGGCTTGGCCGTGGTGTGACGTCATGCCACGAAATACGTCAGCAGATGGAACTTGTGTAAATATTATTCTCTCTGCGATGGAATGGGAACTTATTTTGCAGAGCCGGACACTATCCTGGTGTTCAAAATCTTCTATGAATTATTCGGAGGAGGAACCCACCTTGCAATGCCGAAGACAATATGCGCGCCGGACTCGTCGTCATTGAAGCCTGGTTCAGGGGCTACTGAGGGAGTCCTGGACTAGGGGGTGTCCGGATAGCCGAACTATCACCGTCGGTCGGACTCCAAGACTATGAAGATACAAGATTGAAGACTTCGTCCCGTGTCCGGATGGGACTTTCCTTGGCGTGGAAGGCAAGCTTGGCGATACGGATATGTAGATCTCCTACCATTGTAACCGACTCTGTGTAACCCTAGCCCTCTCTGGTGTCTATATAAATCGGAGGGTTTTAGTCCGTAGGACGAACAACAATCATACCATAGGCTAGCTTCTAGGGTTTAGCCTCCTTGATCTCGTGGTAGATCTACTCTTGTACTACCCATATCACCAATATTAATCAAGCAGGAGTAGGGTTTTACCTCCACCGAGAGGGCCCGAACCTGGGTAAAAACATTGTGTCCCTTGTCTCCTGTTACCATCCGCCTAGACGCACAGTTCGGGACCCCCTACCCGAGATCCGCCGGTTTTGACACCGACAGGTATGGTCTCACTAAAAGTTAATATTTGAATAAGCTCAGAAGAGAAGAGAGGTAAAAGATTCTTTTGAAAAGAACGTTTTTAGAGAAAAATCTTTCCTATGGGCTTGCCAGTTTCTAGGGTCACGTCCTACAGTCAACATGTGCTATGATACCATCTTGTAGCGACCCAACCCAAATGGATCAAGTCTCTGTGCTTAAGTGTCATACCTGGATCGGTATGCTGACACACACAGTACATGAGGATTTATAACAGAGGTAAATCACATGTATAAAGTAACGTAAATACTATTACCTCAATCCAAATAGCGGAAGTAACAAGGTCGTGGATTCCCATCAACTGTTGGGGAACGTTGCAGAAAATTAAAATTTTTCCTACGGTTTCACCAAGATCCATCTATGAGTTCATCTAAGCAACGAGTCAAGGGAGTGAGTTTGCATCTACATACCACTTATAGATCGCGTGCGGAAGCGTTCAAGGGGATGGTGATGATGGAGTCGTACTCGCCGTGATTCAGATCACCGATGACCAATTGCTGAACGGACAGCACCTCCGCGTTCAACACACGTACGGGATGGACGACGTCTCCTCCATCTTGATCCAGCAAGGAGGAAGGAGAGGTTGAGGAAGATTGCTCCAACGGCAGCACGACAGCATGGTGGTGTTGGTGCAGCAGTACTCCGACAGGGCTTCGCCAAGCACGTAACCGAGGAGGAGAGGTGTTGGGGAGGGGAGGGGCTGCGCCTTGAGTTGTGTCCAGCAGCCCTCCCATCACCCCTCTATTTATAGGGGAAGGGGCAAGGGGGGCCGACCCCTCTAGATGGGATCTAGAGGGGGGGCGGCGGCCAGGGAGGGGGGGGGGGGCGCCCCCCTTAGGGTTTCCCCCCAACCCTAGGCGCATGGGCCCAAGGTGGGGGGCGCGCCCAGCCCTCCAGGGGCTGGTTCCTTGCCCCTTGCGACCCATGTGGCCCTCCGAGAGGGGTGGCCCCTCTCGGTGGACCCCCGGAACCTCTCCGGTGGCCCCGGTACAATACCGATATGCCCCCGAAACTTTCCGGTGTCCGCATGACAACTTCCCATATATAAAACTTCACCTCCGGACCATTCCGGAACTCCTCGTGACGTCCGAGATCTCATCCGGGACTCCGAACAACATTCGGTAATCACATACAAGTCTTCCTAATAACCCTAGCATCACCGAACCTTAAGTGTGTAGACCCTACGGGTTCGGGAAACATGCAGACATGACCGAGACGACTCTCCGGTCAATAACCAACAGCGGGATCTGGATACCCATGTTGGCTCCCACATGTTCCACGATGATTTCATCGGTTGAACCACGATGTCGAGGATTCGATCAAACCCCGTATACAATTCCCTTTGTCAATCGGTACGTTACTTGCCGGAGACTCGATCGTCGGTATCCCAATACCTCGTTCAGTCTCGTTACCGGCAAGTCACTTTAATCGTACCGTAATGCATGATCCCGCGACCAACCACTTGGTCACTTTGAGCTCATTATGATGATGCATTACCGAGTGGGCCCAGAGATACCTCTCCGTCATACGGAGTGACAAATCCCAGTCTCGATCTGTGTCAACCCAACAAACACTTTCGGAGATACCAGTAGTGCACCTTTATAGTCACCGAGTTACGTTGTGACGTTTGATACACCCAAAGCACTCCTACGGTATCCGGGAGTTACACGATCTCATGGTCTAAGGAAAAGATACTTGACATTGAAAAAGCTCTAGCAAACGAACTACACGATCTTGTGCTATGCTTAGGATTGGGTCTTGTCCATCACATCATTCTCCTAATGATGTGATCCCATTATCAATGACATCCAATGTCCATAGCCAGGAAACCATGACTATCTGTTGATCAACGAGCTAGTCAACTAGAGGCTTACTAGGGACATATTATGGTCTATGTATTCACACGTGTATTACGATTTCCGGATAATACAATTATAGCATGAATAAAGACAATTATCATGAACAAGGAAATATAATAATAATCCTTTTATTATTGCCTCTAGGGCATATTTCCAACAGTCTCTCACTTGCACTAGAGTCAATAATCTAGTTACATTGTGCTGAAACGAACACCCATAGAGTTCTGGTGTTGATCATGTTTTGCTCGCGAGAGAGGTTTAGTCAACGGATCTGCGACATTCAGATCCGTATGTACTTTGCAAATTTCTATGTCTCCATCTTGAACATTTTCACGGATGGAGTTGAAGCGACGCTTGATGTGCCTGGTCTTCTTGTGAAACCTGGGCTCCTTGGCAAGGGCAATAGCTCCAGTGTTGTCACAGAAGAGTTTGATCGGCCCCGACGCATTGGGTATGACTCCTAGGTCGGTGATGAACTCCTTCACCCAAATTGCTTCATGCGCTGCCTCCGAGGCTGCCATGTACTCCGCTTCACATGTAGATCCTGTCACGATGCTCTGCTTGCAGCTGCACCAGCTTACTGCTCCACCATTCAACATATACACGTATCCGGTTTGTGACTTAGAGTCATCCAGATCTGTGTCGAAGTTAGCGTCGACATAACCCTTTACGACGAGCTCTTCGTCACCTCCATAAACGAGAAACATGTCCTTTGTCCTTTTCAGGTACTTCAGGATATTCTTGACCGCTGTCTAGTGTTCCTTGCCGGGATTACTTTGGTACCTTCCTACCAAACTTACGGCAAGGTTTACATCAGGTCTGGTACACAGCATGGCATACATAATAGATACTATGGCTGAAGCATAGGGGATGACACTCATCTCTTCTTTATCTTTTGCCGTGGTCGGGGACTGAGTCGAGCTCAATCTCACACCTTGTAACACAGGCAAGAACCCCTTCTTGGACCGACCCATTTTGAACTTCTTCAAAATCTTATCAAGGTATGTGCTTTGTGAAAGACCTATGAGGCGTCTCGATCTATCTCTATAGATCTTGACGCCTAATATATAAGCAGCTTCTCCAAGGTCCTTCATTGAAAAACACTTATTCAAGTAGGCCTTAATGCTGTCCAGAAGTTCTATATCATTTCCCATCAAGAGTATGTCATCTACATATAATATGAGAAATGCTACAGAGCTCCCACTCACTTTCTTGTAAACGCAGGCTTCTCCATAAGTCTGCATAAACCCAAACGCTTTGATCATCTCATCAAAGCGAATGTTCCAACTCCGAGATGCTTGCACCAGCCCATAAATGGATCGCTGGAGCTTGCATACTTTGTTAGCGTTCTTAGGATCGACAAAACCTTCCGGCTGCATCATATACAGCTCTTCCTTAAGATGTCCGTTAAGGAATGCTGTTTTGACGTCCATCTGCCATATCTCATAATCATAGTATGCAGCAATTGCTAACATGATTCGGACGGACTTCAGCTTCGCTACGGGAGAGAATGTCTCGTCGTAGTCAATCCCTTGAACTTGTCGATAACCCTTAGCGACAAGTCGAGCTTTATAGATGGTAACATTTCCATCCGCGTCCGTCTTCTTCTTAAAGATCCATTTGTTTTCTATCGCTCGCCGATCATCAGGCAAGTCTGTCAAAGTCTATACTTTGTTTTCATACATGGATTCTATCTCGGATTTCATGGCTTCAAGCCATTTGTTGGAATCTGGGCCCGCCATTGCTTCTTCATAGTTCGAAGGTTCACCGTTGTCTAACAACATGATTTCCAGGACAGGGTTGCCGTACCACTCTGGTGCGGAACGTGTCCTTGTAGACCTACGAAGTTCAGTAGCAACTTGATCCAAAGTACCTTGATCATCATCATTATTTTCCTCTTCAGTTGGTGTAGGCATCACAGGAACATTTTCCTGAGCTGCACCACTATCCCGTTCGAGAGGTAGTACTTCATCGAGTTCTACTTTCCTCCCACTTACTTCTTTCGAGAGAAACTCTTTTTCCAGAAAGCATCCGTTCTTGGCAACAAAGATCTTGCCCTCGGATCTTAAGTAGAAGGTATACCCAACGATTTCCTTAGGGTATCCTATGAAGACGCATTTTTCCGACTTGGGTTCGAGCTTTTCAGGTTGAAGTTTCTTGACATAAGCATCGCATCCCCAAACTTTTAGAAACGACAGCTTAGGTTTCTTCCCAAACCATAATTCATACGGTGTCATCTCAACGGATTTAGACGGTGCCCTATTTAAAGTGAATGTAGCTGTCTCTAGAGCGTATCCCCAAAATGATAGCGGTAAATCGGTAAGAGACATCATAGACCGCACCATATCCAATAGAGTGTGATTACGACGTTCGGACACACTGTTACGCTGAGGTGTTCCAGGCGGCATGAGTTGTGAAACGATTCCACATTTCCTTAAGTGTGTACCAAATTCGTGACTTAAGTATTCTCCTCCACGATCCGATCGTAGGAACTTTATCTTTCGGTCACGTTGATTCTCTACCTCATTCTGAAAATCTTTGAACTTTTCAAAGGTCTCAGACTTGTGTTTCATTAAGTAGACATACCCATATGTACTCAAGTCATCAGTGAGAGTGAGAACATAACGATATCCTCCGCGAGCCTCAACGCTCATTGGACCGCACACATCGGTATGCATGATTTCCAACAAGTTGGTTGCTCGCTCCATTGTTCCGGAGAATGGAGTCTTGGTCATTTTGCCCATTAGGCATGGTTCGTATGTGTCAAATGATTCATAATCGAGAGACTCTAAAAGTCCATCAGCATGGAGCTTCTTCATGCGCTTGACACCAATGTGACCAAGGCGGCAGTGCCACAAGTATGTGGGACTATCGTTATCAACTTTACATCTTTTGGTATTCACACTATGAATATGTGTAATATTACGCTCAAGATTCATTAAGAATAAACCATTGACCATCGGAGCATGACCATAAAACATACTCTCATATAAATAGAACAACCATTATTCTCGGATTTAAATGAGTAGCCATCTCGTATTAAAGGAGATCCTGATACAATGTTCATGCTCAAACTTGGCACTAAATAACAATTATTAAGGTTTAAAACTAATCCCGTAGGTAAATGTAGAGGCAGCGTGCCGACGGCGATCACATCGACTCTGGAACCATTCCTGACGCGCATCGTCACCTCGTCCTTCGCCAGTCTCCGTTTATTCCGCAGCTCCTGCTGTGAGTTACAAATATGAGCAACGGCACCGGTATCAAATACCCAGGAGTCACTACGAGTACTGGTAAGGTACACATCAATTACATGTATATCAAATATACCTTTGGTGTTGCCGGCCTTCTTATCCGCTAAGTATTTGGGGCAGTTCCGCTTCCAGTGACCCTTCCCCTTGCAATAAAAGCACTCAGTCTCAGGCTTGGGTCTATTCCTTGACTTCTTCCCGGTAACTGGCTTACCAGGCGCGGCAACTTCCTTGCCGTCCTTCTTGAAGTTCTTCTTACCCTTGCCATTCTTGAACTTAGTGGTCTTATTGACCATCAACACATGATGTTCTTTCTTGATTTCAACCTCTGCTGACTTCAGCATTGAAAATACTTCAGGAATGGTCTTCACCATCCCCTGCATATTGTAGTTCATCACAAAGCTCTTGTAGCTTGGTGGGAGTGACTGAAGGATTCTGTCAATGACTGCCTCATCAGGGAGGTTAATGTCCAGCTGGGTCAGGCGGTTGTGCAACCCAGACATTTTGAGTATGTGCTCACTGACATAACTGTTTTCCTCCATCTTACAACTATAGAACTTGTTGGAGACTTCATATCTCTCGACCCAGGCATGAGCTTGAAAAACTAGTTTCAGCTCCTCGAACATCTCATATGCTCCGTGATGCTCAAAACGCTTTTGGAGCCCCGGTTCTAAGCTGTAAAGCATGCCGCACTGAACGAGGGAGTAATCATCAGCGCGAGACTGCCAAGCGTTCATAACGTCTTGGTTCTCTGGGACGGGAGCGTCACCTAGCGGTCCTTCTAGGACATATTGTTTCCTGGCAGCTATGAGGATGATCCTCAGGTTCCGGACCCAGTCCGTATAGTTGCTGCCATCATCTTTCATCTTGGTTTTCTCTAGGAACGCGTTGAAGTTCATGTTGACATGAGCGTTGGCCATTTGATCTACAAGACATATTTGCAAAGGTTTTTAGACTAAGTTCATGATAATTAAGTTCATCTAATCAAATTATTACAATGAACTCCCACTCAGATTAGACATCCCTCTAGTCATCTAAGTGTTACACGATCCGAGTCGACTAGGCCGTGTCCGATCATCACGTGAGACGGACTAGTCATCGTCGGTGAACATCTTCATGTTGATCGTATCTTCCATACGACTCGTGTTCGACCTTTCGGTCTCTGTGTTCCAAGGCCATGTCTGTACATGCTAGGCTTGTCAAGTTAACCCTAAGTGTTTTGCATGTGTAAAACTGTCTTACACCCGTTGTCTGTGAACGTAAGGATCTATCACACCCGATCATCATGTGGTGCTTCGAAACGACGAACTTTAGCAACGGTGCACAGTTAGGGGAGAACACTTCTTGAAATTGTTGTAAGGGATCATCTTATTTACTACCGTCGTTCTAAGTAAACAAGATGCATAAACATAATAAACATCACATGCAATTATATAGTAGTGACATGATATGGCCAATATCATATAGCTCCATTGATCTCCATCTTCGGGGCTCCATGATCATCTTGTCACCGGCATGACACCATGATCTCTATCATCATGATCTCCATCACCGTGTCTTCATGAAGTTGTCACGCCAACGACTACTTCTACTTCTATGGCTAACGTGTTTAGCAATAAAGTAAAGTAATTTACATGGCGTTCTTTAATGACACGCAGGTCATACAAAAATAAAGACAACTCCTATGGCTCCTGCCGGTTGTCATACTCATCGACATGCAAGTCGTGAATCCTATTACAAGAACATGATCTCATACATCACAATATATCATTCATCATTCATCACAACTTCTGGCCATATCACATCACATGACAATCGCTGCAAAAACAAGTTAGACGTCCTCTAATTGTTGTTGCATCTTTTACGTGGCTGCAATTGGGTTCTAGCAAGAACGTTTTCTTACCTACGAATAACCACAACGTGATTTTTTCAACTTCTATTTACCCTTCATAAGGACCCTTTTCATCGAATCCGCTCCAACTAAAGTGGGAGAGACAGACACCCGCCAGCCACCTTATGCAACTAGTGCATGTCTATCGGTGGAACCGGTCTCACGTAAGCGTACGTGTAAGGTTGGTCCGGGCCTCTTCATCCCACAATACCGCTGAAGCAAGAAAAGACTAGTAGTGGCAAGCAAGTTGACAAGATCCACGCCCACAACAAAATTGTGTTCTACTCGTGCAATAGAGAACTACGCATAGACCTAGCTCATGATGCCACTGTTGGGGAACATTGCAGAAATTAAAATTTTTCCTACGGTTTCACCAAGATCCATCTATGAGTTCATCTAAGCAACGAGTCAAGGGAGTGAGTTTGCATCTACATACCACTTGTAGATCGCGTGCGGAAGCGTTCAAGGGGATGGTGATGATGGAGTCGTACTCGCCGTGATTCAGATCACCGATGACCAAGTGCTGAACGAACAGCACCTCCGCGTTCAACACACGTACGGGACGGAAAACGTCTCCTCCATCTTGATCCAGCAAGGAGGAAGGAGAGGTTGAGGAAGATTGCTCCAACGGCAGCACGACGGCGTGGTGGTGTTGGTGCAGCAGTACTCCGACAGGGCTTCGCCAAGCACGTAACGGAGGAGGAGAGGTGTTGGGGAGGGGAGGGGCTGCGCCTTGAGTTGTGTCCAGCAGCCCTCCCCTCACCCCTCTATTTATAGGGGAAGGGGCAAGGGGGGCTGACCCATCTAGATGGGATCTAGAGGGGGGGCGGCGGCCAGGGAGGGGGGACTTGCCCCCCAAGCAAGGGGGGCGCCCCCCTTAGGGTTTCCCCCCAACCCTAGGCGCATGGGCCCAAGGTGGGGGGCGCGCCCAGCCCTCCAGGGGCTGGTTCCCTGCCCCTTGCGGCCCATGTGGCCCTCCAAGAGGGGTGGCCCCTCCCGGTGGACCCCCGGAACCTCTCCGGTGGCCCCGGTACAATACCGATATGCCCCCGAAACTTTCCGGTGTCCGCATGACAACTTCCCATATATAAAACTTCACCTCCGGACCATTCCGGAACTCCTCGTGACGTCCGAGATCTCATCCGGGACTCCGAACAACATTCGGTAATCACATACAAGTCTTCCTAATAACCCTAGCATCACCGAACCTTAAGTGTGTAGACCCTACGGGTTCGGGAGACATGCAGACATGACCGAGACGACTCTCCGGTCAATAACCAACAGCGGGATCTGGATACCCATGTTGGCTCCCACATGTTCCACGATGATTTCATCGGTTGAACCACGATGTCGAGGATTCGATCAAACCCCGTATACAATTCCCTTTGTCAATCGGTACGTTACTTGCCCGAGACTCGATCGTCGATATCCCAATACCTCGTTCAGTCTCGTTACCGGCAAGTCACTTTAATCGTACCGTAATGCATGATCCCGTGACCAACCACTTGGTCACTTTGAGCTCATTATGATGATGCATTACCGAGTGGGCCCAGAGATACCTCTCCGTCATACGGAGTGACAAATCCCAGTCTCGATCCGTGTCAACCCAACAGACACTTTCGGAGATACCTGTAGTGCACCTTTATAGTCACCCATTTACGTTGTGACGTTTGATACACCCAAAGCACTCCTACGGTATCCGGGAGTTACACGATCTCATGGTCTAAGGAAAAGATACTTGACATTGGAAAAGCTCTAGCAAACGAACTACGCGATCTTGTGCTATGCTTAGGATTGGGTCTTGTCCATCACATCATTCTCCTAATGATGTGATCCCATTATCAATGACATCCAATGTCCATAGCCAGGAAACCATGACTATTTGTTGATCAACGAGCTAGTCAACTAGAGGCTTACTAGGGACATATTATGGTCTATGTATTCACACGTGTATTACGATTTCCGGATAATACAGTTATAGCATGAATAAAGACAATTATCATGAACAAGGAAATATAATAATAATCCTTTTATTATTGCCTCTAGGGCATATTTCCAACATCAACACCAACGACAAAGTTGAGTGTAGAAATCGTAACCCTAACGTATCACTTACTCATCGTAAGATCCTGTAACATGAGACATTGCAGCCACAAAGGGGTCAGTACATTGAATGTACTAGCAAATTCACACCATAGAGCAATGATGAATAAAGGCTATCACTGCATGCATATTTGGCCGGTGGAGGCTCTATGGTTATAATGTTTTTGCGAAAAAGCCAATTTTTCGCTATTGCAAAGGAATAGATTTTATTTAACTATCATGGTGGTTGTTAAACATTGAGAATGGTTGACAGCATTCTCAATCCCAATTAAGTAACATCATCATTAAAACCCAACAAGATTAATTAAAGTAACATCATGAGATTCACAGGAAAATCCAAGTAGTAGATACTCAAGATGTCCATAACCGGGGACACGGCTAACCATGATTAGTTTATACACTCTGCAGAGGTTTGCGCACTTTTCCCCACAAGACTCGGTCTCCTCCGTTGGATTTCTTGCACTACATGGTGTTTGAGAAATGGATGACCGAGACACAATCTTTCAGAAGCGTTAGCATCTTACGATGGGTAGACAGTACCGCCTACATCCCCAACATCTGCTAGTCTACCACTGTAACAGTTCACATGACTTAATCAACTATGCTAGAGCCCATAATAGCTTGTGGCTGCACACGGAAGTTTCTAGTATGAATAATCTCATGATCCCTTTGAGCCTGGGTGGCGGTCCATAAAAAAAGCAGGCAATCGCTGGAATACCCAGGTGCCTCAATCCACCCAGATGTGTATTAAAGTAGCCACCTTAAGTTAACCATTAATTAACAATCTCACATCTGTCATGGATCACTCCAACCAAACCACATCTACGAGCATAGCATAGCAATATAAGCATAACGTTGAAGTAACTCCCAAGGGTTTGGTAATAAACAGGGCAATAGGTTCTACCTCATCAACTACTTCCGAATACCCACATATTATCAACTCCTAACCATGCAATGTTTGAGGGTTGAAACTAATGCATAAAAACTGGGTATGAAAGGGATATGATCAAAGTGTGAACTTGCCTGTACTGTTGATGAAGATGATTCGCACTCAAAACTCTTGATAGTTCTATTCGTCACACTCCGTTCAATCTATCGTAAGAAAGCAATAGTAACAACACCTAAGCAAACACTCAAAAGATCGAAAAGAACAAAGAAAACAATTCGGAAAACTTCGAAACCAAGCAAATGACTCTTGCAACAGAAAACAATTTCTAACAGTACCAAAATTATGTGCATTTGGCCTTATAAGAATTTTTAGGTCAAGCGCTTCGATTTGCAAAAAGAATCAACTAAATCGGAGTTATAAAACTCAAGTTACGACCAAACAAAGTTCAAATACAAAACTGTTTGAAATTCAAATTTTAAACTTTCAAAAACATGTTTCAGTTATTTATCTACATAGAGGGGATCATAACGAAGAAATTGGCATTGGTTTCATTGGATTTGGACTAACAAGTAAAATGTTGTGACCGTTTGAAAAACAAGGACTAAACTGTAAAAGTAATACTACAAATAGGTCCCTGGGCAGAAAAATAAAAGAAAAATAAAAACCTACTGAGCGAACGTTCGCTGCCGAACGCTAACTAATGGGAACCGTTCTCTAAGGAGATCTAACCGGAGAACGTTCGTTAAATAACTAGACATAAAAAGAAAACCATTTTTTTAGAAAAATCGGGAAAACCAAAAATAAGCAATCTAGGGTTCGGTTTTATACCGGTCCGGCGGTTCGGCGATCTTCGATGGAATACCAACGGCGGCGGATTCCGGCGGCTCTCCGGCGAGTCGCGTCTCGGGCGAGTGCGGCGACGGCGGGATGGCGCGGTGGCGAGGCGCGGATGCGGCTCTGACGGGCGGCGGCTTCGTCCTCGGCGGCGGGGCAAGGCGCGGGTGGCTCCGGCGAGTGCAAGGGGCGGCGGCGGCGGCAAAGTGCGGCAGTGGCGGTGAGATCCGGCGGCGGTGGCGCGTTGCGAGGAGAGGCGAGGCGAGGAGAGAGAGAGGGGCCCGGGGCGGCGCCCTTTATAGGAGGGGAGGGGAGGCGCAAGGCGTGGAGGAGGGGGCAAGGTGGACGTGGAGTCCGGCCGGACTCTGCTGCGGCGCTCCCGTGCGGGAGACGAACTCCTGCGGGAGCTCAGGGAGGGCGGTGGCGAGGCCTGGGCCGCGGCCTGGCTCGGGCGCTGGGCCGGCCCAGCCGGTGACGGGATATTTTTTTCTTAAAAAAACATTTTCCAGATGAATAAAATAAACAAATACTTATAAAATAAAAATACAACCTAGGCATATAATATATCAAAATTTTCAGAAAAAGATTTCCTACATCGTGAACATTTTTTTAATATCAAATAAAATCCACGGAAATTCAAATAAAGCAAAGAGTGCTTCTGCTCTAGTAAAATCCAGTAAAAATCATTTTAAAAATACCAAAATTAATTCAAATTTATTTCTCTCCAATTTTCTGATGTAGGGAATCATGTTACCCTATTTTCTATATATTTTATTTTTGGAGAACAATAATTTGAATAAAACTCAAATAACTCCAAATTGAAAATAATTTCCAAAAAGGATTTTAAATTTGATCCTTTTAAACTCCCAACTCATATTTCATATGTTTTGAAGAAGTCATTTTATCTTCTCTCATGAAAATCATTGAGTTGCATAAAGTTTCTGAATTGGAAATATTTCCAAATGAAATTCAAATATTTTCAGAACCCTTTTCATTTTGAAAGGGAAGAAGTCATGTCATCTTCTCTCTAGGGTTTGTATCTGAAAAGAATTTGAATTCATGGAGATCACAAATGAAAAATGAAAGTTTGGGAAAGTCCTTTTATTCCCTCTCATTTAACTTTCAAAAGTTTCAAATTCACTCACTTTCAGTCAATCAATCAAACAATCAATCAAAACTATCTATTTAATATAACATTCCAAAATTTAGAATTTTGGGATGTTACATCCACCCACGAAGTGTCCACGAAGAAGCAACCTTGTCTATCCCACCATGGCCGTCGCCCATGAAGGACTTGCCTCACTAGGGTAGATCTTCATGAAGTAGGCGATCTCCTTGCCCTTACAAACTCCTTGGTTCAACTCCACAATCTTGTCGGAGGCTCCCAAGTGACACCTAGCCTATCTAGGAGACACCACTCTCCAAGAAGTAACAAATGGTGTGTTGATGATGAATTCCTTGCTCTTGTGCTTCAAATGATAGTCTCCCCAACACTCAACTCTCTCTCACAGGATTTGGATTTGGTGGAAAGAAGATTTGAGTGGAAAGCAACTTGGGGAAGGCTAGAGATCAAGATTCATATGGTAGGAATGGAATATCTTGACCTCAACACAAGTGTAGGTGGTTCTATCTCAGAAAATGTAGGTTGGCAGTGTAGGCATGTTCTGATGGCTCTCTCCACGAATGAAGAGTGGGTGGAGGGGTATATATAACCTCCACACAAAATCTAACCATTACACACAACTTACCAATCTCGGTGGGACCGAATCGTCAAACTCGGTCCGACCGATTCAGCAAATAATGTGACCGTTAGGATTTTCGGTGGGACCGACATGCAACTCGGTAGGACCGATATGGTTAGGGTTAGGGCATAACGTAATCTCGGTGAGACCGATTACACAAACTCAGTGGGACCTATTTTGGTAATAAGCTAACAAGAGAGTTGGTCAGGTAAACTCGGTGGGACCGTGATAACCCACAAGTGTAGGGGATCGCAACAGCTTTCGAGGGTAAAGTATTCAACCCAAATCTATTGATTCGACACAAGGGGAGCCAAAGAATATTCTTGAGTATTAGCAGTTGAGTTGTCAATTCAACCACACCTGGATAACTTAGTATATGCATCAAATATTTAGTAGCAAAGTAGTATGATAATAAAGTAACGGTAGCAAAAGTAATGTTTTTGGGTTTTGTAGTAGTTGTAACAGTAGCAACGGAAAAGTAAATAAGCGAAGAACAATATGTGAAAAGCTCGTAGGCAATGGATCAGTGATGGATAATTATGCCGGATGCGGTTCCTCATGTAATAGCTATAACATAGGGTGACACAGAACTAGCTCCAGTTCATCAATGTAATGTAGGCATGTATTCCATAAATAGTCATACGTGCTTATGGAAAAGAACTTGCATGACATGTTTTGTCCTACCCTCCCGTGGCAGCGGGGTCCTAGCGGAAACTAAGGGATATTAAGGCCTCCTTTTAATAGAGAACCGGAACAAAGCATTAGCACATAGTGAATACATGAACTCCTCAAACTACGGTCATCACCGAGAAGTATCCCGATTATTGTCACTTCGGGGTTGTCGGATCATAACACATAATAGGTGACTATAGACTTGCAAGATAGGATCAAGAACACACATATATTCATGAAAACATAATAGGTTCAGATCTGAAATCATGGCACTCGGGCCCTAGTGACAATCATTAAGCATATCAAAGTCATAGCAACATCAATCTCAGAACATAGTGGATACTAGGGATCAAACCCTAACAAAACTAACTTGATTACATGGTAAATCTCATACAACACATCACCTTCAAGCAAGCCTACGATGGAATTACTCACGCACGGCGGTGAGCATCATGAAATTGGTGATGGAGGATGGTTGATGATGATGACGGCGACGGATCCCCCTCTCCGGAGCCCCGAACGGCCTCCAGATCAGCCCTCCCGAGAGAGATTAGGGCTTGGCGGCGGCTCCATGTCGTAAAACGCGATGAAACTTTCTCTCTGATTTTTTTCTCCCCGAACGTGAATATATGGAGTTGGAGTTGAGGTCGGTGGAGGTCCAGGGGGCCCACGAGATAGGGGGGCGCGCCCAGGAGGGGGGCCATGTCTCGTGGACAGGGTGTGGGCCCCCTGGTGTATTTCTTTCGCCCAGAAATTCTTATTAATTCCAAAAAGTGCCTCCGTGGATTTGCAGGACATTTTGAGAACTTTTCTTTTCTACACATAAAACAACATCATGGCAGTTCTGCTGAAAACAGCGTCAGTCTGGGTTAGTTTTATTCAAATCATGCAAGTTAGAGTCCAAAACAAGGGCAAAAGTGTTTGGAAAAGTATATACGTTGGAGACGTATCAACTCCCCCAAGCTTAAACCTTTGCTTGTCCTCAAGCAATTCAGTTGATAAACTGAAAGCGATAAAGAAAAACTTTTACAAACTCTGTTTGCTCTTGTTGTTGTAAACATGAAAAGCCAGCATTCAAGTTTCAGCAAATACTATGAACTAACCATACTCACAATAACACCTAGGTCTCACAATTACTCATATCAATAGCATAATCAGCTAGCGAGCCATAATAATAAAACTTGGATGACAACACTTTCTCAAAATAATCATAACATGATATAACAAACTGGTATCTCGCTAGCCCTTTCTGAGACTGCAAAACATAAATGCAGAGAACCTTTAAAGATCAAGGACTGACTAAACATTGTAATTTATGGTAAAAGAGATCCAGTCAAGTCATACCCAATATAAACCAATAGTAATGAATGCAAATGACAGTGTGCTCTCCAGCAAGTGCTTTTTAATAAGAAAGGTGATGACTCAACACAAAAATAAATAGATAGGCCCTTCGCAGAGGGAAGCAGGGATTTGTAGAGGTGCCAGAGCTCGATTTTGAAATAGAGATTGAATAACATTTTGAGTGGCATACTTTCACTGTCAACGCAACAACTATGAGATGGCTGTATCTTCCATACTACATGCATTATAGGAAGTTCCCAAACAGAATGGTAAAGGTTTATACTCCCCCAACCACCAACAAGTATCGATCCATGGCTTGCTCAAAACAACGAGGGCCTCCAACTAACAACACCCCTGGGGGAGTTTTGTTTAATTATTTTGATTTGCTTTGATCTTTTTGGATCATGGGACTGGGCATCCCGGTTACCGGCCCTTTCTCGTGAATGAGGAGCGGAGTCCACTCCTCTTGAGAATAACCCACCTAGCATGGAAGATATAGGCAGCCCTAGTCGAAACATGAGCTGCTCGAGCATACAAAATAGAATTTCATTTGAAGGTTTGGAGTTTGGCACATACAAATTTACTTGGAACGGCAGGTAAATACCGCATATAGGAAGGTATAGTGGACTCATATGGAACAACTTTGGGGTTTATGGAGTTTGGATGCACAAGCAGTATTCCCGCTTAGTACAGGTGAAGGCTAGCAAAAGACTGGGAAGCGACCAACTGAGAGAGCGACAACAGTCATGAACATGCATTAAAATTAATTTACACCGAGTGCAAGCATGAGTAGGATATAATCTACCATGAACATAAATATCATGAAGGCTATGTTGATTTGTTTCAACTACATGCGTGAACATGTGCCAAGTCGAGTCACTCAATACATTCAAAGGAGGATACCATCCCATCATATCACATCATAATCATTCTAATAACATGTTGGCACACAAGGTAAACCATTATGACTCATAGCTAATCAAGCATGGCACAAGCAACTATAATCTCTAAATGTCATTGCAAATATGTTTACCTCATAATAAGCTGACTCAGAAACGATGAACTCATCATATTTACAAAAACAAGAGAGGTCGAGTTCATACCAGCTTTTCTCATCTCAATAAGTCCATCATATATCGTCATTATTGCCTTTCACTTGCACGACCGAACGATGTGTATAATAATAATAGTGCACGTGCATTGGACTAAGCTGGAATCTGCAAGCATTCAACTCAAGAGAGAAGACAAGTAATATGGCCTCTAAGTTAAATAAACAATCATGCATATGAGAGCCACTAAGAATTTGCAATATGGTCTTCTCGACCCCCAAAGGAAAGAAAAAAACTATTTACACGGGAAAGCTCCCAACAAGTAAGAAGAAGAACTAGAAATCTTTTTGGATTTTCATTTTAATTTCTACTACAAGCATGGAAATTAAACTAACTATTTTTTTGGTTTTTCTTAAGGTTTAACAAACACACAAGAAGAAAACTAGAAAAAGAAATTTAAACTAGCATGGATAATACAATGAAAGAGTATGAGCACCGACGACTAGTGTGTGAACATGAATGTAAAGTTGGTGAGAAATACGTACTCCCCCAAGCTTAGGCTTTTGGCCTAAGTTGGTCTAGTACCAAGGACCGCCTGGCTGATATCCGTAAGTGAAAATGGGGTCGTACTGAGATGCAGCGGCAACCGCCTCCTGAGCTGCGGCGTGTTGGCGAGCTGCCTCCGCTCTCCTCTCGTGTTCAGCTGCTTCCTCCCTGGTGACAACATATCTTCCTTTTGCCTGATAATCAAAAAGGTAGGGAGCAGGAAGAGTAACATGGACGACGTTGCGTCTGTCATAGATTAGTCGATATTGGAGGAATTGTTCATTCCTCCCAAGAGATTGATGACTGACCATAGCTTCAGAATCCAAATAAACAGGAGGTATTATTATATCCCCCTCTCGTGGGGCTATACCAAGATAATTAGCCACACGGGTTGCATAAATTCCTCCAAATAAATTTCCCTTTCTACTATTATTCTGCAACCTACGTGCAACTATTGCCCCCAAGTTATAACCTTTATAACCTAACACAACACTCTTGAGGACACACAGATCAGGAACACACATGTGACATGCTTCGTCTTTACCGTTAATGCATCTACGAATAAAGAGAGCAAAATAATGTATAGCAGGAAAATGAATGCTCCCTATAGTAGCTTGTGCTATGTCCCTAGATTCTCCCACAGTAATACTACCAAGAAAATCTCTAAATTCAGATTTGTGAGGATCATTAATATTACCCCACTGCGGGAATTTGGAAGCAGTTGTGAAATCCTCTAAATCCAGTGTATAAGATGTATCATAAATATCAAATATGACACTAGGAGAATTACGCGCACAATTATATTTGAACCTCCGCACAAAAGAATCAGTCAATTGATAGTACTGCAGACACTTATCTTGTAAGAAGTCCTCCAGCTCGGCATTACGTACATACGCGTCAAATTCCTCCTTGAAGCCTGCTTCAACCATAAAATCATCGGATGGCCACTCACAAGCTCGTACATCCGCGTCCCTCGGAAATTCAACATCTTGCTCACGTATAGCAATCCTAGGCCATTTCTTCACCGAGGAACCACCTTGGTACATTCTCCTAGACATAATTTTTTTTCTGAAAAATTTCTGAAATTTTAGTAACTTCAAAATAAAAGTGAATAAAACTAAACAAGATTGGTAGCAACTACTCCTACAAGTGCCTAGAGCCTATGTCATGCATCAGAATTGCTTGGGACCTCAAAAATTTAACATGCAAGCTCAAGAACATGGTCACCTATGCAGCAAAAGTTTGCAATGAATAAAGCACTAGAATCAAAAACTAATTGGACCAATGGAGGAGTCACATACCAAGCAACAATCTCCCAAAGCAATTTCGTGAATGGAGCTTTGAGCAAGGAGATCGAAAATCACAGCAAAATGAGCTCGAACTCGTGCTTGAGCTGGATGGGGATTTTTTTGGGTAGAAGATGAAGTGTGTGGGTGCTGGCATAAGTGGAGGGGGCCACCAGGGGCCCACGAGACAGGGGGGCGCGCCCAGGTGGGGTGGGCGCGCCCTCCACTCTCATGGCCTGGTGCTTGCCCCTCCTGCAGTGTTTTCAGTGCCTAAAATCCTCAAATATTCCATAAAGATCATACTAAATTTGCAGGGCATTTGGAGCACTTTTAATTTCGGGATATTTTTTAATGCACGAATAATTCAGAAAATAGACGGATAATACTATTTTTGCTTTATTTATTCTAAATAACAGAAAGTAAAAAGAGGGTACAGAAGGTTGTGCCTTCTAGTTTCATCCATCTCATGATCATCGAAATGAATCCACTAACAAGGTTGATCAAGTCTTGTTAACAAACTCTTTCCGAATAACACGGAACCGGAGAAATTTCGAATAACACTAAGTTACCTCAACGGGGATATGAAAATCCCCAACAATAAGAATATCATACTTTTTCTTGACAGTATGGAGAGGAAATTCAAAACCTCCAATAATAATAGTTGGAACTTTTCCAATAGAATTGATGCTATGAACTTGAGATTGTTTCCTCGAAAAGTGTACCGTATGCTCATTACCATTAACATGAAAAGTGACATTGCCTTTGTTGCAATCAATAACAGCCCCTGCAGTATTAAGAAAAGGTCTACCAAGGATAATCGACATACTATCGTCCTCGGGAATATCAAGAATAACAAAGTCCGTTAAGATAGTGACATTGCAACCACAACAGGCACATCCTCGCAAATACCGACAGGTATAGCAATTGATTTATCAGCCATTTGCAAAGATATTTCAGTAGGTGTCAACTTATTCAATTCAAGTCTATGATATAAAGAGAGAGGCATAACACTAACACCGGCTCCGAGATCACATAAAGCAGTTCTAACATAATTTCTTTTAATGGAGCATGGTATAGTTGGTACCCCGGGATCTCCAAGTTTCTTTGGTATTCCACCCTTAAAAGTGTAATTAGCAAGCATGGTGGAAATTTCAGCTTCCGGTATCTTTCTTTTATTTGTAATGATATCCTTCATATACTTAGCGTAAGGATTTACTTTGAGCATATCAGTTAAGCGCATACGTAAGAAAATAGGTCCAATCATTTCAGCAAAGCGCTCAAAATCCTCATCCTTTATATTGGATGGTTTAGGAGGAAAGGGCATGGGTTTCTGAACCCATGGTTCTCTTTCTCTACCGTGCTTCCTAGCAACAAAATCTCTCTTATCATAACGTTGATTCTTTGATTGTGGGTTATCAAGATCAACAATAGGTTCAATCTCTACTTCATTGTTTTTGCTAGGTTGAGCATCAATATGAACATTATCATTAACATTATCACTAGGTTCATGTTCATCACCTGATTGAGTTTCAGCATCAGAAATAGAAATATCATTGGGATTCTCAGGTGTGTCTACAATAGGTTCACTAGAAGCATGCAAAGTTCTATCGTATTTCTTTTCCTTCTTTTTAGAAGAACTAGGTGCCTCTAAATTAGTTCTCTGATAATCTTGCTCGATTCTCTTAGGGTGGCCTTCAGGATACAAAGGTTCCTGAGTCATTCTACCAGTTCTAGTAGCCACTCTAACATCAAAGTCATTTTTACTATTTAATTCATCAAGCAAATCATTTTGAGCTTTGAGTACTTGCTCAGCTTGAGTAGAAACCATAGAAGTATATTTGCTAATGAGTTTGAGTTCACCTTTAACTCTAGCCATATTATCGCTCACACGTCCTACCTTGAAAGCATTATTCTTTAACTCTCTACCAACATAAGCATTAAAAATTTCTTGTCTAGCCATAAAGTCATCAAATTAATCTAAGCATGGGCTATGAAATTTAGAGGGTATTTCAAATTTATCATATCTATAGAGAGAATTTACCTTTACTACCTGTGTCGGGTTATCAAGACAATGTGGTTCTTCAACAGGCGGTACATTAAGACCATGTATTTCTTCAATAGGTGGTGTTGGGGATATAACTATTTGTGTAAGCCGCCCAGGAGGGGCCGGGTTACGCAAATAAGACTCATCAGAAAGAAGCCCAAGACCAAGCATGAAGATGGCGGTTCAATAAAGGGTCTAAGGCCCACAGGCGGCTTAAGGCCCATAGTGGTAAACCGCCATGATGACATGACTTGTAACATAAGGTAGAATTAACTAGTCACCGAGCCGGACACTGTCTATGAGCCGACCGGGACTCTGTAGGCCGCAGGGCGTCCACCCGTGTATATAAGGGGACGACCCGCTGGCGGTTTAGGGCAAGAAACAACTCATCGGGAACCAGGCATAGCGTATATCGCTCCCTGGTTATCGAAACATCAAGCAATACCAACCCAACTAGACGTAGGCCTTACCTTCACCGTAAGGGGCCAAACTAGTATAAATCTCTCGTGTCCTTTGTCCTGAATTAACCCCTTTAAGCTTCCTAGTTGCGATGGCCTCACGACTAAGTCCTTGCAAGAGGACATCTGCCGTGACAATTCCACGACAGTTGGCACCCACCATGGGGCCAGCGCACGGTGGATTTGAGTTCTTGAAGGGCAGCTTCGAAGGGCTCAAGGGATACGCAGTTGGTCGGATGACCAAGAGTCGCTGCGGCAAGATCTACATCGATGACGAAGGCTGGGGCCCCGACGCCGGCTCAATTGAGTACGGGTACCGAGTCCCCTTCGGCGGAATCCATGTCTTCATAGGCCGGATTGGTGAGCCGGGCCCTGAGCCAGACAACTGCACCGACCTCGTCGAGACGACTCAGCGCGCGAGACCCGCTCGAGTTCAACCTGTCATGAAGCATGCCTTCGTGGGCTGCATCCACGGAGAGGAACTTTCTAAAGGATCTGAAGATGGTGGTGAGACGGCCGTCCTATCTGACGGTGATTCGTCCGCCGGTTCAACAGATTTGCTGTATCAAGTGCAAGAGGGCATGCTTGGGGGCTGTTCCGATGGCCCCAGTATTCCAGACCCCTATGAGCCGCCAAGCTGGGCAGGAGTCTTCATGGCTGGGACTCAACCCGGCCAAAACTCTACAACTGCTGCTGCAATAACGTCCGGGTCAGGAGCGGCCGGGGCAGGAGGCCATGTGCGCCCGCCGGCTCACATACTGATGGATCTCATGGATAAGCTTACGGCCCTATTAACCGCCACGGTTATTCCTGCAAATCAAGATGAGCATAACGCGGAGGTGGCACAGGTGCGCGAGGAGATAGCTCGGGCCAAGGAGGCCTTGGCAGCTGAGGACACCAGGATAGCTACAGAACGGGCGGCTTTGGATGCACGGGCGCAGTAGCTCCAGTCAGAGGCTTTCCAGCTTACGATGAACCTGAACGCATCTAATGAGGTGATGAGAAGGAGGCACCAGAAAACTCAATCCCGTTTGCCTCCGATTTACGACCCTCGGAACCTTTTCTCTACACCCAGTGCCGGCCCTAGCAACCCGCTCGGAGCAAATCAGTTCATGACAGCCGGAGTGGGAGGACCGACTCAGCCTCGAGAGATGGCACCTCCTCATGGGAGTATGGCTCCGCCCCACTATGTACCAATACCACCGGGTCACTTTTCCAACCCCATGGAGAACTTAATCGCAGCATCGACACGTTTGGCGGCTCTCCTAGTGGACGGTGATGATCCGACAACAGTGGATACCTGGAGGATCAGAGAACTTGTCCAGACGGCCCTGGCTCAGCAACAGACTTATTCTTATAGCCGGGACAGGATTCATTCAACTCCTCCGCCTTGGTTAGCACCGCCTTGTCAAAACCGGAGTCCAAGTTACAGCAGGCACATGGAGTCAGAAGCTTTGTCAAGCAACACCCAGCGCCGTAACCAGCCCGGTGGCTATAACCCGGTACAAGACCGAATACGTCAGGAGAACGAGCGGGCGACTCAGCTAGCGGCTCAACAGACGGCTCATCAAGATTTCCCAGAGTATCCGACGACTTCCGTTGAGACGGGAGTGGCTACTAGAACCGGCGGTGTTCCTTATTTGGTGCCGGCTTTGCGTAATGTACGTTTACCCAAGGACTTCAAGGGACCTCGAAAGGTGCCGAATTACACAGCCGACTTACAGCCCGGAGCATGGATCGAAAGTTATGAGATGGCCATGGAGCTATTGGAGGTCAGCGACGCAGCAATGGCCAAGTACTTCACCATGATGTTGGATGGAACGGCCCGGCCTTGGTTAAAGGGCTTGCCGCCCAATTCCATTAGTTCATGGGCAGAGCTAAAGGCCTGATTCATCCAGAACTTCAAAGACACTTGCAAGCAATCTATGTCGATTGTGGACTTGACAAATTGTAAGCAGGAGGAGGGTGAATCCACAACTCATTGGGTGCGCCGGGTCAAGGAGATAATACATTCGTCTGATAAGATGGATGCCGGCTCTGTAGTCCTCATGTTGGAGAAGAATTGTCGCTTTGAGCCGCTAAGGCAGAAACTGGGGCGCCTTAAGCGTGATTGCAATGATATGGGTATGCTGATGGCAGCTTTAGTCAAATACGCCGACTCTGATAGTACCAAGGATCCCGCGTCTGATGAGGAAAAGACAGGGAAGGGAAAGAAGAACGGCAATGGAAAGGGTCAGCAGCATAACCCGGTGAATCAAGGAGGCAACAAGCGTAAGGCTGAGGGTAACCCGGAGTTTGTGGCCAATGCCAATGTGCAGGGTAATAATCAGAGACGTAAGGGAAAACCGCCCCCTCGATCTGGCGGGTCAGGCCCATCTCTTGAGCAGCTACTCAATGAGCCTTGCTCGAGACATGGCACCCGGGAACGACCCGCCACCCACTTATGGAAAGATTGCGCAATCATGAAGGCTTTCAAGAATTCCAACATGTTTGATGGCAATCATGGGTCGGGCGGCGGCTCAGGAGCTGGCGGCTTTCATGGCCCGAGCGGTGGTTCAAGTTCCGGCTTTCAAGGACATCAAGGCGGTTATAATCAACAGCAGTCTGGTCAAGGGGAACAACAGCAACAGCTGTCGGGTTATCAAAGCCATCCGAAGCAGCTGAATAGTGGGCAGTATCACGTGTTCACCACTAGCTTGTGCAAACGTGACCAGAAGGTTCGTAAGAGGGCCATGAATTCTGTTGAGCCGGCGGTTCCCTGTTATTTGAGGTGGTCAAAACAACCCATTGTACGGAGCAGGGAAGATTACCCCCTCCGGGTTGATAATCTGGGTCAGTTAGCCTTGGTGGTAGCACCTCAAGTTGGTGGATATAAATTCACTAAGGTACTCATGGACGGGGGTAGCAGCATCAATATCCTCTATTATGGGACCTTTCGACGCATGGGGTTAACTGATAAGAATTTGAAGATGTCCAACACTGTCTTTCATGGAGTAGTTCCTGGTAAGTCGGCTTACCCAGTTGGCAAAATTGAACTGGAAGTGGTCTTTGGAGATGAGTATGATTCTAGGGCTGAGAAATTGATGTTTGAGGTGGTCAAAATCAGGAGTCCATATCATGCTCTGTTTGGGCGGCTGACTTATGCCAAGTTCATGGCATGGCCGTGTTATGTTTATTTGCAGCTCAAGATGCTGGGTCACAAGGGCACGATCATTGTGCATGGGAGTCGAAAGGTAGCCTTGGAGTGTGAAGAAGGCGACACGGCTTATGCTGAGTCTGTTTGTGCAGCAGAAGAGCTAAAGTTTTATCAAGATAATGTTGACCCGACGGATATGACCTCCTTGAAGAAGCCAACTACAGAGCATGACCCGGTGTTGAAGTTTAAATCGGCTACTGAAACGAAGCTTGTTGGCTTTACTCCAGGCGACTCTTCTAAGCAGTTCAACATCAGTGCTAATTTGGATCCTAAATAGGAAAGCGCGCTCATCGAGTTCATCCGTGAGAACTGGGACATCTTTGCATGGAAACCTTCTGACATGCCGGGCGTCTCGAGAGAACTCGCTGAGCACACTCTTAATATTGATCCGAAGTATAAGCCGGTCAGACAATTTCTTCGACGGTTCAATGAGGAAAGACGAAAAGCTATTGGAGAGGAGGTCGCCCGGCTCTTAGCGGCTGGGTTCATTGTTGAAGTTTTTCACCCGGAGTGGTTAGCTAATCCGGTGCTCGTCCTCAAGAAGAACGGCACCTGGCGGATGTGTGTGGATTATGAGCTGATGATGATGAGGATGATGACTACATGCCTTCTGAGGCAGAGCCCTCTTAGGCAAAGAAGCTCAAGTCTAAGATGAAGCAGTTGTTCTGTCTGGAGGTTCACGGTCAGTACATGACTCATGTGGCTGAGAAGAAGGCTCGTGGTCGCCACAAGGAGCTCATGCGTCAGTTGGGTGCTACAGTCAACAGTGGATCTGAGGACCAGCTTACTGAGGAGGAGGAGTGGATTCAGCAGCACTGCTTGTGGACCGATTCTGATGCCGAGCACTTCCAGACTGACGACGGTGGTGCCGATGATCCCGCTGGGCTCTGATGCGTGTGTCCCTCATTTGCTCTCACCTGGAGCCGTAGCAACACTCCCTCTCCTTTTTGGTGTCTCGATGCCAAAGGGGGAGAGAGTTTAGGGATTTGCGAGTTGTGTCTTTCGTCTCTTGTTTGTGTTTTCCTCGCATTTGCTTTGGTTGGTTTGTCTGTGAGACCTAAGTTCGAGTGAGACCTAAGTTCGAGTCATATGGTGTGAGACATATGCTACCTTATCTTTCTAGTATCATTATCTATGTCGCTATCTAGCTTATGAGTTGCTTGCTTTTCTTGTTATATCATCTATGCTGCTCTCATATACCTTGCTTAGATTGTTGGTCTCTAAATGTAGGGGGAGCGTTGATCCTAGTATGTGTGCCGTGCAGTCCAAAGCACTTATCTAGATAGCACACATCTAGGGGGAGCCCATCTACATTTTGGGACGGTGGGGTTTGTACGCTTACTCTATACCATGCTTGTGCAAATCCCGTATTGTCATCAATCCACCAAAAAGGGGGAGATTGTAAGGGCATATTTATCCCCAAGTGGTTTTGGTGATTGATGACAATGCTTTTGCGGACTAATCGTGTGCGTTAAGTTCTTTCAGAGATTCATCCATTGGCACGAGACGATTTCCTCCCCTCGGTGTTTTATTCAAGACGGTGTAGCTCCTGCGTTTCGTTGTTGGTGGACTAGTTTCGTAGGAGTCACCATACTATTAAGAGGGGATCCGCTTTGGTAAGACTAGGGTGGAATCAACACGTACACATCCCAATCACACCCGTCGTCTTCCTTTCGCATCTTTGGAGTTGCCACTTCTCTTCCGTACCTGCTTCGTCCTGTGCCAACGGTAGTACCGCGGTCTACAGCGGTAGTACCGCCGAAGCCCTCCAGCGGTAGTACCGCTCCACGAAGCGGTAGTACCGCTCTCAGTGGTAGTACCGCTCCGCAGGGCGGTAGTACTGCTCGCAGGCTTCGGCCGTAGTACCGTTGCTGTTCCGCGCTACTGCCGCCTCGATTCGAGACTGGTGTTTTCTCGTGTCGGGTTTTGCGGCACTAGATGCGGTAGTAGAAGTGGTAGTACCGCTTCAAGCGGTAGTACCACTCCTACTCCAGCGGTAGTACCGCTCTGGGCCAGTGGCCTGTCTTCCTCGCCAGCGCGGTAGTACCGCTGGGCAGGGAGCGGTAGTACCGCCCTGCCCTAGCGGTAGTACCGCTCTGTGCGGGGCTGCTCAGTGGGGTAACGGTTGGAATTGTTCCCCCACTATATAAAGGTGTCTTCTTCCTCCAAGTTTATCTACCTCTTTCCCCCAAAGCTCCATTGTTGCTCTAAGCTCCATTTTCGCCCGATCTCTCTCCCTAGCCAATCAAACTTGTTGATTTGCTCGGGATTGGTTGAGAAGGCCCAGATCTACACTTCCACCAAGAGAAATTTGATTCCCCCCACTTATCCCTTGAGGATCTTGTTACTCTTGGGTGTTGAGCACCCTAGACGGTTGAGGTCACCTCGAAGCCATACTCCATTGTGGTGAAGCTTTGTGGCATTGTTGTTGGGAGCCTCCGATTGTTGTGGAGATTGCCCCAACCTGGTTTGTAAAGGTTCGGTCGCCGCCTTCAAGGGCACCAATAGTGGAATCACGACATCTCGCATTGTGTAAGGGCGTGAGGAGAATACGGTGGCCCTAGTGGCTTCTTGGGGAGCATTGTGCCTCCATACCGCTCTAACAGAGACGTACTTCCCCTTAAAAGGAAGGAACTCCGGTAACACATCCTCATCTCCACCGGCTCCACTCTTGGTTATTTCGTGCCTTTACTTTTGCAAGCCTACTTGTTTTACATCCTTTGCTTGCTTGTGTGCTTGTTGTTATTGCATCATATAGGTTGCTCACTTAGTTGCACATCTAGACAACCTATTTTGTTGCAAAGTTTAATTTGGTAAAGATAAGCTTAAAAATTGTTAGTTGCCTATTCACCCCCCCCTCTAGTCAACCATATTGATCCTTTCAATTGGTATCAGAGCCTCGTCTCTTTTTAAGGACTTTACCGTCCAAAGAGTATGGTTGATGTCGTAGATGAGGTGGGAGAGCACTCCGGTGCGAATCCAATCTCATCTACGGGAGATTGGGGTAACTCGATGTCACGTGAGGAATTCAATGTGGCTTTGGAAACATTGAAAACCTCCATGACGACCGAGGTCAAGGACAGGTTTAAGGAATTCCTAGAAGGACTTAAACAATCTACCTCGCCGATGAAAGTGGGTGATCCCACCAACAAGGTGACGGATGCTACCTCTGACAAGGGGGAAGCTAACATTGAAAAGAGTCCTTCTATTAGTGGTAGAAATGGTACCGACATCTTTGCCCATGTGGAACCTCCAATTTATGGAGGGCCAATCCCATCCACTCATTTGAATCATGTCGGTCCTCCTCCTAAATATGAGAAACATGAAGATTTTGATTCTTGGGTCTATCGCTTTAAGCGTCATTTAAAACATGTGAACACTAACCTTTGGAGAATCATTGAAGAAGGTTTTTATCCTCATGACCCAAGCAACTTCACCCCTCGAGAAGCCGTGGACAATCAATTCAATGAGAGTGCTCTCTTCATCATCCAAGATGCTATCCTTCCCGAAGATCTTCCTCACCTTTGACCGCATGTCATGGCTAAGGAAGCATGGAAATGTGTCGAGGGTCTCTATCGGGAAAGTGCTAGCATTCAACGCTCCAACTATGAAGTGGTGCAAGATGAAGCCGATGAGTTTGCAATGAAAGAAGATGAAGAACCTCGTGAGCTCTTTCGAAAAGTGACCAAACTCGCGGTCGCACTCCGAGATCATGGAAGCAAGGACACAGATTACAATTGGATCAAGTGAAAGTTCCTCAAGGCCATGATGCCTTACAACAAGGCCACGTCCTTCATCATTTGTCAACGACCGGACTTCCACTCCATGACCTCAAGTGAAGTGTTGGATGAGTTCGTTGCAATGAGCATCTTGGACAAGACCGCCGACAATGCGGTGCTCCGTTCTCAAAGGGCAAAGAAGCCCAACCTTGCTTTGAAGGCCAAGGTCATTATGGAAGAAGAGGAAGAAGTGGAATATGAGGAAAGCAACCCCGAAGACACCAAATTTGATTACCATGAGCACATGGCCCTTGCTTCAAGACAATTTTGGAGCAAGAAGAGTTCAAGACCCAACTTCAACAAGAACAACTCAAGTGGCGTCAAGGGCAAGCAACGAGTTAGAACTTGCTTCAACTGTGGCAATGTGAGCCATTTCGTTGCGGATTGTCCTTACGAGAAGCGGGAAGACAATGGTGGCAAGTTCATCAGAAAAGACAAAGCCAAGTCCTTCCCAAACAAGAACAACTTCGCCAAGAAGACTCCCACTCATGGGTTGGTGGTTCAAGAAGAATACCAAGAGGATGACGATGATGATGAAAATGAAGAATCTATGGCCATGGCATCCGTTGCCATTGCTACTCCTTCCCGGGTGTCTCTCTTTGATTCACCCAACGAAAACATCACCGCCAAATGCCTCATGGCTAATGCCTCATGCTAGACTCAAAGAGGAGTTTGAGATACTTGACAAGGCCCACAAAGTCTTGAAGGGTACTCATGCTAACCTCAAAGAGTCTCATGCTCAACTCCAAGTTAAGCTAATCAAGGAAAAGGCCACCTTTCCTCATATGGTATTAATTGATAATGCATGTGCTACTAACCCGTGTTGTGAGCATGTGCATCTTGTGGAGGAGAATGCCAAGTTGAAGGATCAACTTGAGAAAGGCCTTGTGACTTGCATTCAAGGTGAGAAGAACCTCAACGACCTTTTGAGCAATCAAAAGGAAGTTGTGGCCAAAGAAGGGATTGGGTTTGCACCCAAGACCAAGAGCAAGAAGAAGAACAATAAGACCAAACGTCCTCCCCCTCTCAAACAAACGTTTGTGAAAGAGGGAGAGGGTGCTCCTAAGGAGAAGAAGGAAAAAGTGAAGGGAGTTGATGTCCAAAAGGGCAAAAGCATTCCCTCAAACAAAGCCGGCGACTTTAACCCGTCATATGTGTTGTGCCGTGCTAGTGATGGACATGTCTTTGCTAAATTTGTTGGCTCTTCTTATGAGTACATTGAATGGTCCATTTGGGTTCCCAAGACCCTTGTTACTAACATCAAAGGACCCATTACTAAATGGGTACATAAAACCAAGCATTGATCTCTTGTAGGTGTTTGCTTCCGGTGGGGGATCATGGTTGCTCGATAGTGGAGCAACAAATCATATGACCGGGAGCAAGGACTTGGTGGTGGACGTGCAAAAGATTCCATCTATGCCCACCAATGTCGAGTGGGGTGATGCATTACATTCTAAGGTATTGGGTCTCGGCAAGGTTGTCATTTCTCATGATCTAACGATCAAGAAAGTCATGCTTGTTGAGTCCCTTGCATTCAATTTGCTCTCCGTTCGTCAACTTGCACTCATGGGTTTTGCTAATTTCTTTGACATTGATACCGTGGCCCTCTTGTGGAGCAAGACTCTTAAAGTAGCCTTTGTTGGGCATGTCGAGAACGGTCTCTATGTGATTAACTTTTTGGAGCGACCCACTAAGACCGCGACATGCCTAATGGCTAAAGTTGACGTGGGATGGCTTTGGCATCGCCGTTTGGCCCACGTCAATATGAGATCTTTGCAAAGTCTTCTCAAGGGGGACCATGTCCGTGGACTAACAAATGTTAGTTTTGCCAAAGATCGTTCTTGCAGTGCTTGTATCAAAGGAAAGCTTCATGAAAAGGCTCACCCTCCATCAACCATCATCTACTCGAAGAGACCCTTGGAGCTCCTTCACATGGATCTCTTTGGGACTCCATCTTTTGATAGTCTTGGAGGAAGAAAGTATTGCTTGGTGATTGTGGATGACTATTCAAGATACACTTGGGTATACTTCTTCAAGAGGAAGAGTGAGACTCAACAAACCGTCATCGACTTTGCAAATGAAGCTCAACGTCAACATGATGCAAAGATCTTGACAATAAGAAGTGACAACGGCACCGAGTTCAAGAACTACACCTTGGATGAGTTTCTCAGTGATGAGGGGATCAAGCATCAATATGCTGCACCTTATACCCCTCAACAAAATGGTGTAGCGGAGAGGAAGAACCGGACGTTGATGGATGCGGCAAGGACCATGATGGCAGAGTTCAAGTCTCCATACAACTTTTGGGCCGAAGCCATCAACACCGCATGTCATGCATCCAATCGGCTCTATCTCCGCAAAAGGCTTGAACAAGACTCCCTATGAGATACTCACCGGCAACAAGCCCAACCTCAAGTACTTACGGGTGTTCGGTTGTAAGTGTTTCATTCTCAAGAAAGGTGTTCGTTTGTCTAAATTTGAGGCTAGAGCTCATGAGGGCATTTTTATTGGTTATGCTACAAACTCTCATGCTTACCGTGTCCTCAACAAGTCCACCGGACTCATTGAGGAGATGTGTAACGTGGAGTTTGACGAAAATAACGGCTTCCAAGTGGAGCAAAGTGGTACTTGTGATGTAGGTGATGAAATTCCTCCCCAAGCCATAAGAAGAATGGGTATTGGTCAAATTCTACCCATTGAGGAACCCCTTGTGGCTGAAGGAGAAGGACAATGCTCTACTCAAGTAGAGCCATCACCTCAACAAGACCCACACGCTTCCGAAGAACAAAGTGAAGGCCCTCAACCTCGTGAACAAGACCAAGGGCAAGATCAACCTCAAGATGTTGGTGAACCTCTAAATGATGCCCAAGGTCAAGTTCTCCCCCTCGAGCAAGTTCAAGATCAAGAGCAAGCTCAAGATCAAGAACAAGCTCAAGACGGCGCTCAAGATGATCAAGTCAACCCTCCTCCTTTCACCTCCGAGGAGGAATTAGAGCGTCGTGCCGTAAAGATTGCTTCCAAGCTCACCGCACAAGGCCATCTCATGGAAAATGTGGTTGGAAGCCTAAGAAAGGGGGTAAGCACTCGTAGACAATTAGCAAACTATTGTGAACATCATGCGTTTGTCTCTTGTGTTGAACCCTAAAAGGTCTATGAGGCGCTCGAAGACTCGGATTGGCTCAATGCCATGCATGAAAAACTCAACAACTTTGAGTACAACAAAGTATGGAGATTGGTGCCAAGGCCATCGGGGAACCACAATGTCATTGGAACCAAGTGGATCTTCAAGAACAAGCAAGATGCTCATGGGAACATCGTTCGCAACAAGGCAAGATTGGTAGCACAAGGCTACTCCCAAGTCGAGGGTATCGACTACGATGAAACCTTTGCTCCCGTTGCTCGTCTTGAATCCATACGTTTGTTGATTGCCTATGCTTCCCATCACAACTTTAAGTTACAACAAATGGATGTGAAAAGTGCTTTTCTTAATGGTCATATTAATGAGTTGGTCTATGTCAAGCAACCCCCCGGGTTCGAGGACCCCTACTTCCCGGATCATGTGTATCAACTCGATACGGCACTCTATGGCCTTAAACAAGCCCCACGTGCGTGGTATGACCACCTTACCGAGTTGCTACAAGATCGTGGATTTGAAGTAGGACAAATCGATCCCACTCTTTTTACTAAGAAGGTCAAAGGGGAGTTGTTTGTATGCCAACTATATGTTGATGATATTATCTTTGGTTCTCCTAACAAAGCTTTCAATGAGGAATTTGCCACTCTCATGACCTCCAAGTTTAAGATGTCTTCGATGGGAGAGTTGAAGTTCTTCCTTGGTTTTGACATCAAACAAAGAAGAGAAGGAACCTTCATCAACCAAGCCAAATACACTCAAGACATGCTTAAAAGATTCAAGCTAAGTGATGTCAAGCCGGCTACTACTCCAATGCCTACCAAGTGCCAACTTGACATCGATCCCAATGGTAAAGCGGTGGATCAAAAGGTATATCGCTCCATGATTGGCTCCTTGCTTTACCTTTGTGCATCTAGACCGGATATCATGTTGAGTGTGGGGATGTGTGCACGTTTTCAAGCCGCACCAAAGGAAAGTCACTTTGTGGCGGTCAAGCGAATCTTTCGATATTTGGCTCATACCCCAAACTTTGGCTTATGGTACCCAAGAGGAGCAAACTTCAAGCTTGAAGGTTTCATGGATTCCGATTGGGCGGGACACAAAGTGGATAGGAAGTCCACTTCCGGAGGGTGCCAATTTCTTGGTTGCTCTTTGGTAAGTTGGTCTTCCAAGAAGCAAAGTTGTGTGTCTCTCTCGTCCACCGAAGCGGAGTATGTGGCGGCCGGTAGTTGTTGTGCTCAACTCCTATGGATGAGGCAAACTTTAAAGGAGTACAGTGTCATTCGTGACAAAGTGCCTCTTTGGTGTGATAATGGAAGTGCCATCAAGATTTCTCTCAACACGGTGCAACACTTCAAGACGAAGCACATTGAGATTCGGTATCACTTCATCCGGGATCACATTAGGCGAGGGGAGATCGAGCTCAAGTATGTTAACACTCATGATAATCTTGCAGATATTTTCATGAAGCCCTTGGATGAAGCAAGATTTCGCGAGTTAAGGCATGAGCTAAATATCATTGATTTGAGCAATGTGACTTGAACCCGTGCATCCCCCACCACACTCAACTTGTTGTCTAGTTTAGGTGTAGGCATGTACATAGGGGGAGTGTTGTTCTCTCAATGAACTCTCCCTCCCCCCATTATGCATAAAATGATCAACTCTTTCACATTAGCCATTTTTGATGGTACTTGTGCTTCAAAGACGAGTTTTGGTCATGGGCCCAAGGATAATTCTTCGCGGTGCCATACCAATCGACTCAAACATAGGTGGCTCCGGCCACAGCCCTCTCTTGAGAGAGGCCAGAGCTCGCTCTTCTTTCGTTTGGTGGCTTTGAAGGAGTGGGTTCCGGATCTTTGTTCGTGTGTGTGTTGTCTTGTTGGTCTTTTTCTTGTCTTTGCTTTCCCGTTCTTCTCGGTGTGCTTGTGTTTTGGTCTAGAGGCATTTTTTGGTTGCTGGCGGTACTACCGCTGCTGGCGAGCGGTACTACCGCCCTCCAGCGCGGTACTACCGCTGTGAGGCGTGGGCATGGGTTATATCGGGGCAGGGGGAGTTTCTTCTCCCCATACCCATTTGCACGCCCCCTCGTCTGTTCCTCTCTCTCCAGCAACCGGCACCGCGGGAGGGCTCCGGCGGATCTCCCTCTCCGGGGCGTCCCTCTCCATTTCCTTCGGTGGAGACAATCCCCACCTTGTCCTCTTGCCATGGATGCCGGTATTGCCCCCGTTTCCTCATTCTTCTTGTCTAGATTTCCAATCTAGCATCTTAGGGGCAGTAGCAGTTGCATCTCTAGATTTTTGGCCAAATCTAGGCTTGAGTAGGATGGAGAATGCTTCTAGGCAGTTTGGATTGATGTTTGGTTGGAGTATTTTTGAATTTGGTAGGACGGTAGTGCCGGATCTCACCACGGTAGTAGGAAACTGCTGTTTCCCCGTCTCGAGCGGTACTACCGCCCTCTCCATGGCGGTACTACCGCTTGGAGCGGTACTACCACTCCCTGTGGAGCGGTACTACCGCTCGGGGCGGTACTACCGCTAGCAGGTCGCGGTACTACCGCTCCCTACCAACTTCCACTATGCTTCTATCTTTCAGTGATCCTTTTTGCTCGTGTTTTGTGGCTTATGCTCGTTCTTTCTGGTTGTTTGCGTGTTCTTGTGTGTGGTTCCAGGTGATGAGGTCCCTGAGCATCAGGCTCATTGTGTCAACCCCGGCCGTGCCACGTCCAAGCGCTACCGCACCATTGAGCCTGCCGGAGGTTCTTCAAGTGCTCCACCTCTACCTCCACCTCAACTCCAGAAGAAGTCTGGGGTCAAGCCAAAGCCAGGCAAAACCATGCCAGAAATGCAGCCAAAGGAGTTCTGGGCAAGGCGCCGCCGCAACCCGTATGAGGCTGACCAAGATCCCACTTTGGTCAACCGTCCTTTTTGGAACAGGTTCCAGTTTGCCGTCTTCTTCGATGTTCTCAAAGCCAAGAAGAATCTCTATGTCAACGTGCACTCCATCGACACCGACCATATGGAGCAAGACCCTGACTACTTTGGTGAAGCTCTTCAGATGTGCACTCAACTCAACATTCTTGGGATCATGAAATTCTACAAGGACTTTGATGCTGATATGGTGGCCCAATTCTATGCCACGGTTCACCTTGGGACTGATGAGGACAGGACTCTGACCTGGATGACCAATGGAAAGTTGCTTTCAATCAAGTGGAAAGCATTTATGCAGTTGATTGGGGTGCAAGATCTAGGTCTTGAGTCTCCTGTCGGCTTTCGCCCTCACGGCCGCCCCAATGCCACTCACAAGCAAGCTCTCTGGCCCTACTGCACTCTGAGGATCAACCAGGAGACAAACAAGGAAACCTATGAGCTGCCTGCCTATCTGGATATCCTTCACCGCATCTTCAGAGAGACTCTTTTCCCTCGCATCAGGAATCTGGATCAGGTTCACTCTTATCTCGTGGACATGCTTCTTTTCTGCCAGCGTGAGAAGGGACAGCACACCGGCGAATCCTTGGATATCTCTCATGTTATGTGGTCTGAGATGCTGTCTGCTATCTCCGAGCGCAAGTGCCCGATTTATGGTCCGTTCATCATGCTGCTCATTGAGAAGGCCTGGGATCATGTCTATCCCAAGGTGCCACTGGAGACTGGAGAGTTGATCTCTCACGATGTCAAGCGTCTGAGGAAGAAGGACAACTGGGGCACTCAGGCCCCTAGGACTGGAGTTCCTTCGTCTGCTGCTGCCATGGAGATCGAGGAGGAGCCTGGAGCTGATGATGATGAGGATGATGACTACATGCCTTCTGAGGCAGAGCCCTCTTGGGCAAAGAAGCTCAAGTCTAAGATGAAGCAGTTGTTCTGTCTAGAGGCTCACGGTCAGTACATGACTCATGTGGCTGAGAAGAAGGCTCGTGGTCGCCACAAGGAGCTCATGCGTCAGTTGGGTGCTACAGTCAACAGTGGATCTGAGGACCAGCTTACTGAGGAGGAGGAGTGGATTCAGCAGCATTGCCCGTGGACCGATTCTGATGCCGAGCACTTCCAGACTGACGACGGTGGTGCCGATGATCCCGCTGGCTCTGATCCGTGTGTCCCTCGTTTGCTCTCACCTGGAGTCGTAGCAACACTCCCTCTCCTTTTTGGTGTCTCGATGCCAAAGGGGGAGAGAGTTTAGGGATTTGCGAGTTGTGTCTTTCGTCTCTTGTTCGTGTTTTCCTCGCATTTGCTTTGGTTGGTTTGTCTGTGAGACCTAAGTTCGAGTGAGACCTAAGTTCGAGTCATATGGTGTGAGACATATGCTACCTTATCTTTCCAGTATCATTATCTATGTCACTATCTAGCTTATGAGTTGCTTGCTTTTCTTGTTATATCATCTATGCTGCTCTCATATACCTTGCTTAGATTGTTGGTCTCTAAAATGTAGGGCGAGCGTTTATCCTAGTATGTGTGCCGTGCAGTCCAAAGCACTTATCTAGATAGCACACATCTAGGGGGAGCCCATCTACATTTTGGGACGGTGGGGTTTGTACGCTTACTCTATACCATGCTTGTGCAAATCCCGTATTGTCATCAATCCACCAAAAAGGGGGAGATTGTAAGGGCATATTTATCCCCAAGTGGTTTTGGTGATTGATGACAATGCTTTTGCGGACTAATCGTGTGCGTTAAGTTCTTTCAGAGATTCATCCATTGGCACGAGACGATTTCCTCCCCTCGGTGTTTTATTCAAGACGGTGTAGCTCCTTCGTTTCGTTGTTGGTGGACTAGTTTCGTAGGAGTCACCATACTATTAAGAGGGGATCCGCTTTGGTAAGACTAGGGTGGAATCAACACGTACACATCTGTCACGCTCAATATGCGACCCTATCCAAAAGGAACTCGAAGGTCCCACCAAGGATAGACCCGCATATTGGAACGCTTTTGCAAGGTGGATATCATTACATCAACATTACATATTAGTGGGGATACATACAAAACATACAATGTCACATGAATACAACAATACAACATACAAGAACAACATCCGACTACGGATGAATCATAAACAGAAACTCAAACAATATCCACCCTGCTAGCCCAGGCTGCCGACCTGGAACCTATCCCCTGATCGAAGAAGCAGAAGAAGAACTCAACGCAAGCAAGCATCGCTCTCGCGTCAGGATCATCGCAAAACCTGTACCTGCAACTGTTGTTGTAGTAATCTGTGAGCCACGAGGACTCAGCAATCCCTTTTCCATGGGTATCAAGACTAGCAAAGCTTAATGGGAAAGGAAGGGTAAAGTGGTGAGGTTGCAGCAGCGGCTAAGTAAGATATGGTGGCTAACATACGCAAATGAGAGCGAGAAGAGAAACAAAGGAACGGTCATGAAGCTAGCAATGATCAAGAGGTGATCCTGAACTCCTACTTACGTCAAACATAACACAGAAACCGTGTTCACTTCCCGGACTCCGCCGAGAAGAGACCATCACGGCTACACACGCGGTTGATGCGTTTTAATTCGGATCTGGTGTCAAGTTATCTACAACCGGACATTAACAAATTCCCATCTGCCACATAACCGCGGGCACGGCTCTCGAAAGTTTAAACCCTGCAGGGGTGTCCCAACTTAGCCCATGACAAGCTCTCGCGATCAACGAAGGAATAGACCTTCTCCCAGGAAGACCCGATCAGTCTTGGAATCCCGGTTTACAAGGCATTTCAACAATGGTAAAACAAGACCAGCAAAGCCGCCCGATGCGCCGACAATCCCGATAGGAGCTGCACATATCTCGTTCTCAGGGCAACACCGGATAAGCGAAGCGTACAGGTACCGACGAATCCAAGTTGCCAAGGAATGGTCCCGCACGGTGCTCTAGTTTGGACCAACACTTAGACAAGCATTGGCCCGGGGGGGGGGGGGGCTATAATAAAGATGACCCTTGGGTTAATTACTCCCAAGGGAAAAGTAGGTGGTGGTGAGGCAAATTGTAAAACCAAGGTTGGGCCTTGCTGGAGGAGTTTTATTCAAAGCGAACTGTCAGGGGGGGTCCCATAAATCACCCGACCGCGTAAGGAACGCAAAATCCGGGAACATAATACCGGTATGACGGAAACTAGGGCGGCAAGAGTGGAACAAAACACCAGGCATAAGGCCGAGCCTTCCACCCTTTACCAAATATATAGATGCATTAATAATATAAGAGATATTGTGATATCCCAACAAAACCCTGTCCACCATGGAGAAATCTTCAACTTCACCTGCAACTAGCAACGCTATAAGAGGGGCTGAGCAAAGCGGTAACATAGCCAAGCAATGGTTTTCTAGGAATGGTGTCAAAGGTTAGAGGTTCATGGCAATTTGGGAGGCTTGAAGAGCAAATGATAGGTAACGCAGCATAGTGATAGAACGAAGCAACTAGCATAGCAATGATAGTAGTGAGATCCAGGGTAGCGGTCATCTTGCCTGAAATCCCGCAAGGAAGAAGAACGAGTCCATGAAGAAGATGAAGCCACGAAGACGAACCAAGCGGAGACGAACGAATCCTCACGATCGCAACGAAACAGGAACTAACAAGAAGAAGCACACAACATAGGTAAACACACCACACATGGCAAGACATGATGCACAATAAGCATGATGCATGACCAAGCTACATGAAGCTACTCATGGCAAGAGATGATGCAAACAAGAACAACACATCAAGGCAAGTTTAGATGAGGCCGGAAACAACATATAACAATTCCGGTAAGTCCTCATATGCAAATTTCGAAATTGGTCCAGAACTGAATAAACATTATGTTCAAGTAGTTAAACAGCAAGTTAAGATGCACCAAGATGATCTACACGAAATTCTAGTCAAGTTACATATAAAGTTTATTAGATTCGGAGCTACGGTCTAGAAGATATGAGCAAAACAAGTTAAACATGGCATTGATGCAAAATGCACCCAAACATCAAGCAAACACACCAAAACAAGGATGCAACATGGTAATATGAAGGAACATGCAAAATCAAGCAAGTTTCATATAGAGCACACTCAAAACGGAGCAACGGTTCAACACATACACTCTATACAAGTCATAGCAACAATCTGTCCATAACAGCAACTAGGCATCTTGCAAGCATCAAAACAATAAGCTACAGCACCCCAACATAATAACAAAAGGCATGGGCATGAAGTACAGGTAAAGCATAACAAAACATGAACACTGAGCTATCTCCAGAAATCAATATATCATGCTCAAAAAGACATGGTAAGATTGCAAATAATAACAGTTACAGACTTCAGCAGGAATAACATCAGGTTGCAATGTTTAGAGCTATCAAACAACATGTTACAGGAACTTATAATGGCAAACAAAGGCATGGCATGAATCTACTAAAAGTATAGATCAAAAGTCCCTTACTGACCATGAGCCAAAAAGGCATAGAAAATATGATGGCACCCATGTAAACATGGCAAGTTATATTACAGATTCAAACATGGCAGGAACAACAATAAGTAGGCATGTTTGTGAGCTTGAACCACTCACCACAGAGCAATACATGGCATGGCAAGGCAACCATCAGTAATAAGGCATGTTTGTGAAGTTAAGCATGGCAAGAGAAAGGTCATAGGGTGCATGGAACACTAGCAAAACACATGGGAACTAGTGAACTTAATGTTAACAGGCTGATAGCAACATTATCAAGCAACTTTGGAGCAAGATATGAACAATCTACAGCAGGCTATAAATGAAACCAAGGGCGTTAATGGATAGAGCTTGACATGTAGATCAAAACATGTTTATAGGACATCTCCAGATTATGCATAGAATGATTAGTAGAAGCATGTTAACATAGCAACAAAATATAACAGAATCTGTCAGGAAAACAACAACAGCAAGTGCCCTACTTAACAAGCTCAATGCACTCACTACACAAGTCACAAAAATACATGGTTTGCACCTCTGGAAAGATGGCATGGCATAGATCAAAACACATATAGACATCGACCTCATAGGATGCACGCATCAAACATGGCAAAAATGATAAATGAGCAAGTTATAACAGTTTCAGCAGGTTAACATCAACATACACTCTTCCAACAGCATGTCGGGCATCAAGATGAGCTCAAATGAAAATGATGCAATGGAATGAAATGAAGTACTCGTCGAGGCGAACAATTTGACATATTATACGCACGAAACGGAGCTACGGGTGCAGAGATACAATGCAATGAACATGGCATGATAATGTTAGAAATCTGGGACTTAGTGGATTATCACCTCGCGAAAACGTGGACAGGGAGGACCCGGGACGGAGGGATCCGGGGCTCGGGGCGCCGTTTGGTTGGAGGGAGTGGTGGATCTGGTCCACCTGACCAGATCCGGGCGGCGGGGAACTCGGCGAGGAGCGGCCGGCGACGACGGCGATCGCCGGAGTCGACGGGGACGGCGGGGTCACGGGAGGCGAGGCGCCGTGGCGTGGGGCAGGAGAGCAGGGGAGGCGGCGGCCGGGAGGAGCGCACCGGCATGCGGCGGCGGGGCGGAGCAGTTGCCGGCGGCGGAGGCAAGGCGGCGGCCGGCGGACGGAGGCCGAGGCGGCGGCGCGCGGCTCCGGGAAGGATCGCCGGCTCGGGCGCGCTCGAGCGGCCACGGCGTGGGGAGACGCCCGCAGGGCGGCGCGGCCGGACGGCGGCGCCGGCCGGGGACGGCGGGAGGTTGCCGGCGAGAGGCCGGCCGGCGGCGGAGGGCAAGGCGGCCGGCGACGGGAGGCAAGGCGGCGGAGGACGCGCGGGCAGCGCGGGGCGGCGGGGTCGGGCTCGCGGGCCTGCCGTGGGCTCGCGGGCCAGCGGCGGCGGACGGCGGCAGAGCGCCACGTGGCGGCTCCGGATTGGCGCGGCGGCGGGGCAGACATGTCCGTCGGCGGACGGACGCGTCCGGTGGCGGCGGGGCGATTTGATCTAGGGTTTGGACTGTGCGAAAATCCGGAGGGGTTCACATATATATAGGTAGAGGGAGCTAGGAGAGTCCAAATGAGGTGCGGTTTTCGGCCACGCGATCGTGATCGAATGACCGAGAGCATGGAGGGGAGTTAGATGGGTTTTGGGCCACTTTGGAAGGGGTGTTGGGCTGCAACAAAAGAGGGCTTTACGGTTACCCGGTTAACCGTTGGAGTATCAAACGACCTCCAAATGGCACAAAACTTGACAGGCGGTCTACCGGTGCTATACCAAGGCCGCATGGAAAACCTCGGGCCATTCCGAGAAAGTTTAACACCCGCTCACAACAAGAGAGAAGAAGGGGACGCCGGATGACATAGGAGTGCCGGATTGCAAAACGGACAACGAGGAAAAGGCTCGGATGCATGAGATGAACACGAATGCAAAATGAGATGCACATGATGACATGATATGAAATGCAGATGATGACATGGTAAAGTGCAACACGCAAGCAAATGACATGGCAACGACGGTGAATAACTGGCAGACACCTGGCGCATCGAATCCGGGGCGTTACAACATCCCAATCACACCCGTCGTCTTCCTTTCGCATCTTTGGAGCTGCCACTTCTCTTCCATACCTTCTTTGTCCTGTGCCAGCGGTAGTACCGCAGTCTACAGCGGTAGTACCGCTGAAGCCCTCCAGCGGTAGTACCGCTCCACGAAGCGGTAGTACCGCTCCGCAGGGCGGTAGTACCGCTCGCAGGCTTCGGCCGTAGTACCGCAGCTGTTCCGCGCTACTGCCGCCTCGATTCGAGACTGGTGTTTTCTCGTGTCGGGTTTTGCGGCACTAGATGCGGTAGTAGAAGCGGTAGTACCGCTTCAAGCAGTAGTACCGCTCCTACTCCCGCGGTAGTACCGCTCTGGGGCCAGTGGCCTGTCTTCCTCGCCAGCGCGGTAGTACCGCTGGGCAGGGAGCGGTAGTACCGCCCTGCCCTAGCGGTAGTACCGCTCTGTGCGGGGCTGCTCAGTGGGGTAACGGTTGGAATTGTTCCCCCACTATATAAAGGTGTCTTCTTCCTCCAAGTTTATCTACCTCTTTCCCCCAAAGCTCCATTGTTGCTCTAAGCTCCATTTTCGCCCGATCTCTCTCCCTAGCCAATCAAACTTGTTGATTTGCTCGGGATTGGTGGAGAAGGCCCAGATCTACACTTCCACCAAGAGAAATTTGATTCCCCCCATTTATCCCTTGCGGATCTTGTTACTCTTGGGTGTTGAGCACCCTAGACGGTTGAGGTCACCTCGAAGCCATACTCCATTGTGGTGAAGCTTTGTGGCGTTGTTGTTGGGAGCCTCCGATTGTTGTGGAGATTGCCCCAACCTTGTTTGTAAAGGTTCGGTCGCCGCCTTCAAGGGCACCAATAGTGGAATCACGGCATCTCGCATTGTGTAAGGGCGTGAGGAGAATACGGTGGCCCTAGTGGCTTCTTGGGGAGCATTGTGCCTCCACACCGCTCTAACAGAGACGTACTTCCCCTTAAAAGGAAGGAACTCCAGTAACACATCCTCGTCTCCACCGGTTGCACTCTTGGTTATTTCGTGCCTTTACTTTTGCAAGCCTACTTGTTTTACATCCTTTGCTTGCTTGTGTGCTTGTTGTTATTGCATCATATAGGTTGCTCACTTAGTTGCACATCTAGACAACCTATTTTGTTGCAAAGTTTAATTTGGTAAAGATAAGCTTAAAAATTGTTAGTTGCCTATTCACCCCCCCTCTAGTCAACCATATCGATCCTTTCACCTTTGCCCTCCCCCGTATTGATCAAATCATTGATGCTACGGCGGGTTGCGAGCGATTGAGTTTTTTGGATGCTTACTCTGGCTATCATCATATCAAAATGGCAGTTAAGTACCAGGAGAAGACGGCTTTCATCACTCCGTTTGGAGCCTTCTGCTATGTATCTATGCCATTTGGGCTCAAGAGTGCCCAGGCGACTTATCAGCGATGTGTACAGAACTGTCTCCACGATCAAATTGGATGCAATGTTCATGCTTATGTGGATGACATCATGGTGAAATCCAGGGAGAAGGAAACCTTGATATCTGATTTAAAGGAGACCTTTCATAATCTTCGTGTTTATAAGATGATGCTTAACCCGGCCAAGTGTGTATTTGGTGTACCTGCAGGCAAGCTTCTGGGTTTTCTGGTCTCAAAAAGAGGCATTGAAGCTAACCCGGAGAAGATCAAGGCAATCACCTCTTTGGCTAAACCAGCGTGCATCAATGATGTTCAGCGACTGGCGGGTCGTGTTGCTGCTTTAAGCCGGTTCGTAAGCCAGTTAGGTGAGAAGGCCCTACCACTGTATCAGATGATGAAGAAAATGGACACTTTTATCTGGAGTGATGCTGCTAATACTGCCTTTGAAGATTTAAAGAGACAGTTGTCTGAGCCGCCGGTCCTTGCGGCTCCCATTGATAGGGAGCCATTACTGTTATATGTGGCTGCTAACGCACGAGCCGTCAGTGTTGCCATCATGGTGGAGCGCAAGGAGGCTGGCAAAGAGCATCCGGTTCAACGGTCAGTTTATTACATCAGTGAGGTGCTCATTGAGTCTAAACAAAGGTATCCACATTGGCAGAAACTTGTTTACGGAGTGTTCATTGCAAGCCGAAAGATGAAGCAGTACTTCCAAGGTCATCCTATCACTGTGGTAAGCTCTGCCCCCTTAGGAGACATCATACAGAATAGAAAGGCCACAGGACAAGTCGCCAAGTGGGCCATTGAGCTTGGGCCTCATGGTTTGAAATACATGCCTCGGACTGCTATCAAGTCTCAAGCCCTGGTGGATTTTATCAATGATTGGACAGAGTTGCAGGCACCTGAGGAGAAGCCAGATAACACAGATTGGACTATTCACTTTGATGGGTCCAGGCAGTTAGAAGGCTCGGGAGGTGGAGTTGTTTTAACTTCCCCTCGAGGTGACAAATTTTGTTATGTGCTCCGGCTTATATTTCATTGTACTAACAATGCAGCTGAGTACGAGGCCTTACTCCATGGTCTCCGGATGGCCAAAGAGATGAATTTGAGCCGGGTAAGGTGCTTGGGCGACTCAGATCTCGTGGTTCAACAGGTGTCAGGCAAGTGGGACTCCAAGGATCCCCTTATGACGGCTTACCGTCGTGAATTTGATGCTGTGGTGGGGCACTTCAAAGGTTATCAAGTGGAGCACATTGATCGAAGGAAGAATGAGGCGGCTGGTGCTTTAAGCCGGCTGGGATCTCAGCGTAAGCCGGTGCCGCCTAACACCTTTCTTGACGTTTTGCATAATCCTTCTGTCAAGGTACCTACAGAGGAAGAACTAGCAGTGCCAGACCCGGAGGCACAGCTGGTGGCAGCTCCTCACGTCATCCTGGATTGGACAGTGCCATATTTGGCCTATATGACCCGGGGAGAGTTGCCTGAGGATGAGACCTTGGCGAGACAAATCATCAGGCGGTCCAAATCTATGACGATTGTTCATGGCGAGTTACATCACCGCAGTGTCACTGGGGCGTTTCAACGTTGTGTGTCGCCTGCGGAGGGTCAGGAGATACTTCGTGAGATCCATGAAGGAGATTGTGGTCATCATGCCGGCTCAAAATCTCTTGTGGCCAAGGCTTTTCGTCATGGTTTCTATTGGCTGACGGCTCATGCTGATGCGGAGGATCTAGTCAGCAAATGTGACGGATGTCAAAAATTCTCACGACAAGCTCATGTGCCGGCTCAAGAGTTGAGGATGATTCCAATTACTTGGTCGTTTGCAGTCTGTGGGCTTGACATGGTTGTACCTTTCAAGAGGTCTAAGGATAAAAGACACACCTCCTGGTGGCAGTGGATAAGTTTACAAAGTGGGTTGAGGCAGAGCCGGTCAGTAAGTGTGATGCAGCCACGACGGTTCAGTTCATGAAAAAGGTGATCTTTCGTTTTGGTTTTCCACACAGCATCATAACTGATAATGGCACTAATCTCTCCAAAGGTGCCATGGTGTATGGAGCAGAGGCAGTCCTACCAAGTGACATCTGTCGGTGTACTAAAATAGGGGTACCTTAGTATCCCGAACTTGTGCATGGGCAGTCGCAGCGCCCCGCGGCAAGGCTTGCCGGGTGCCCGCCAAGATCCTCTGTAGTTCCTACTGGAGCCATTCAAGAACAAAGTGTTTTAACTGAGAAGACAAGGCCCCGGCAAGAGGAGCTTGCCGGGAAGGACAAGGCCCCGGCAAGAGGAGCTTGCTGGGAAGGCCAACCAAGGCATTTCAAGGAACTTTCCGCGACGCGCCGCGCGTCCCGGCAAGACCCGGCGAGCGACAAGCTTCCGGGCGCGACAAGACAACGACCGCGGCAAGGCGCTTGCCGCGGCAAAGCCACCACTCTGTGCCCACGCTCCAGCGCATCCGTCGACGTGTCTCCACAGGGCCGTTCCAGGTGCACGTGGCGAGAAGCTGTGCAGCAAAGCGGTGCGAGGTGGCGAGCGGAGATGACGAGATGGCCATCGTGGCAAGCGGTGGCACCCCTAACGGTCGCTTTTCTGCACTGTTTGGGCGACGCGGACGGGCATTAAATGCTCTTGTCCCCTGCCGTTAGAGTTAGGTAGGGTGCACTGTAGAGGTAGCTGTACCAACCGCAACTCTTTTTACACTTTTACCCTTGCATGCATTGCCACCTGTCGGTGACCCCTTGAGCCTATAAAAGGAGGCCCATGCGCAACGTAGAGGGGGTTCGACTCATTCGAAACCAGAACACTCCCACGCTCTCGAGCAAGAACATAATACAACCACAAAGCAGCAGTAGGAGTATTATCTCTCCGGAGAGCTCCGAAGCTGGGTAAAATCGCTCGCATGCTTCGCCTCGATCCGCTCTTCGTGCGATCTCCGCTCCTTGCCGGACCGAAAGGGGCCCTGCCCCATAGGTGTTCGTTTCCCACGACATCTTTACCGCACCCATCTCAGGAGGCGCGAGACCGATAGCGTCATGGTACTCGCAGTACCATACGCTCGTTGGATCAAGGTCGAGCTGGTGGATCTCGGGATGCTCAAGACCAGCACGCACGCCAGCCTGCTGGCACGAGCAAGACACGGTCGCCTGGACGGGATCCTGCTACTTCTAACATAGTTAGAAGTCCGAGCATATCCCGCTCCTCGCACCATTCGCCACCGCCACCAAAGACTCCAGAAGAAGCGTTGGCTCGAGCCCAACTGCTCCTGGATTACCCTCCGACGGCGGACAAGATCGACGATTGGAGGGCCACCATTCAGAGCCTCATCGGCTTCGCCAACGGCGACACTCCACGGCAGCCAAATGCGTCGCAGCCGCGGCAAGATTGCCAGACGCGAGCCGATGGCGACAAGACCGGCAGGGGTGCAAGCACCATGCACTCCCCACCCCGAAGGCCAAGATCGCCAACTCACCGGGTCAACCTCGACACCGACTCCACGGCGTCATCAGATCCACGAGCTCGTCGCGATCAGCGCCAAGTTCTTCAAGAACGACAACAAGAAGACGCTCGTACTCGCATTGAGCATCGAAGAGAAGCGCGGCTTCAGTCAGACCAGCACGCTGGGCCCACTGTCGACATGCATGCGCCAGGGGAGCCAGGCGACTTGCCGTACGCGGTAGGTTGCCCTGCGTTCACTCGTGAGCTGCGGCAAGTCCAGTGGCCCAACACAAAGAACTTCAAGCCAGATGTACCGGAGAAGTATGATGGCAGGTTGCATCCGTCGGAGTTCCTCAGCATCTACACCATCGCGGTGCAAGCTGCCAGGGGGCGCGACGACAAGATCCTTGCCAACTACTTCCCACTGGTACTCAAGGCCAATGTCAGATCCTGGCTCATGCACTTGCCGGACAACTCCATCTCCTCATGGGCGGATCTGTGCCATCAGTTTGTCGGCGCTTTCACAGGCGGCCACAAGCCCCATGGCCAGGAGAGCGATCTTCATCTGCTCGCCCAGAAGGAAGGAGAACCCCTGCGCAAGTATATTCAGAGATTCAGCCAAGTGCAGCGCAACATCCCAGATGTCCACCCCGTCGCGGTCATCAGCGCGTTCCATCAGAACGTGCGTAACCGCAGGATGCGGGAGGAGATGGCGATGTGCAAGATAAGAGACGTCAGTGAGCTATACGCCCTGGCCGACAAGTGTGCACGTGCTGAGGAAGGGAGGAAACTCCCCGGAGAGAACACAGGAGCAGGGGGGTCTGACAGTGAGGATGCTGCCCCGGCAAAGAAAAACCGGCGGCGGAACAACAGAAGAAGGAAAGGCAAAGATGTGGTAGCTGTCGAGCAGTCCGGCAACGGAGGTGGCACCAAGGAAGCAGAACCTGTGGCGGCCGCCGACAAGCAGGGTGGCTCCGACAAGCAATACTGCAAGATCCACCACACCAAGGGCCATGATCTCCAGAGTTGCAAGAAAGTTGAGCAGCTTGTCGAGCAGCAGAAAGCTGAGTACGAGTGATGCGACAAGGAGAAGGCCCAGGAAGGTATTGGCGGATCTGGCAAGAAGCGCCCCGGCCGGGGAGGACGCCGCGGCAAGGCCAAGCAGCGGCAAGGAGACAGGCCTCCCCGCGGCCGCGACAAGGATGAAGATGAAGACGATGATGAGGATATGGATGATGACGAGGCCGACGAGCAGGAGTTTCAGAAAGCAACAGAAGTTCTGTGCGTTGACGGTGGTGCTTCTCTGCATACTTCGCACCGCCAGCTCAAACAGTGGGTGCGGGAAGTTAATGCAGCAGAACCACCAGTTGAGTCACGCAAGCCTCTGAAGTGGTCCAGCACGCCTATCATCTTTGACATTGAGGACCACCCTGATCGCATAACTGCGGTCGGGTGCTTGCCGATGTTGGTTTCACCAACTATCCGCAACCTCAAGGTCACAAAGATGCTAGTTGACGGCGGGGCCGGCTTGAACCTGATCTCCTCAGCGGTACTCAAGAAACTCCAGATCCCCGACAGCGAGCTCGAAGATACCGGTACATTCCAAGGAATCAATCCGAGAAGGAGCAAGCCGAAGGGGAAGATCACGTTGCCAGTGACATTTGGCAACGAGCTGAACTTCAGGACAGAGAAAGTCACTTTTGACGTTGCTGATTTCCCATTGCCCTACAATGGGATACTCGGCCGTCCAGCGCTCGCCAAGTTCATGGCAGCCTCTCACTATGCCTACAACATGCTCAAGATGCCAGGTCCGATAAGTGTCATCTCTGTCCCTGGCGACAAGAAAGATGCCCTTATCTGCACCGACAAGATCTACCGGGAAGCAGCACCCGCAGCAGATCGCAAACCACTTGCCGCTGAAGCTCCCGGGGTGAAGAAGAAGACTAAGTCCGGCAAGAGCTCTGATGCCCACTCCGGCAAGCGCACCTCTTCGGAGTGCTGCGCTACCGTCGAGGACGCACCATCGAGCTCCACCGGCAAGTGTAAGAAGGCGAAGGCAGCTCTGCCCGAAACCAAGAAAGTCGCCGCCAAGGAGGACGGCACTGGTGGTACCTTCACCATCAGTGCCACGCTTGATCCTAAATAGGAAAGCGCGCTCCTTGCTTTCCTGCGGGCGAATGTCGATGTGTTTGCATGGCAACCGTCTGACATCCCTGGTGTTCCCAGGAAAGTAATTGAGCACCACCTTGCCGTCTGTCCTCACGCGCGGCCCGTCAAGCAGAAAGTCAGAAAGCAAGTAGTGGAGCGCCAAGAATTCATTGCAGAAGAGATCAAGAAGTTGGAAGCAGCAGGCCTTGTCAGAGGAGTGCTCCACCCTACGTGGCTGGCCAATCCTGTAGTCGTGCGCAAGGCGAACGGAAAATGGAGGCTTTGTATTGACTTCACTGATGTTAATAAAGCTTGTCCCAAAGATCCATTTCCCTTGCCGCACATTGACTAGATTGTCGACTCCACGGCAGGATGTGATTTGCTTTCATTTCTTGATGCATATTCAGGATATCATCAGATCTTCATGGCAGAAGAGGATGAGGAGAAAACCACATTCATTACTCCATGTGGCACATACTGCTTTGTACGGATGCCTTTCGGACTAAAGAATGCTGGTTCAACATTTGCAAGGGTAGTTCACGAAGCTTTTGAGCCACAGTTGCACAGAAATGTAGAAGCTTACATGGATGACATAGTGGTCAAGAGCAAAGACAGAGCAACTCTGATCCAAGATTTGGACGAGACCTTTGCAAATCTGCGCAAGATCAACCTCAAGCTCAACCCCGAGAAGTGCGTGTTTGGAGTCCCCTCCGGCAAGCTTCTCGGGTTCTTTGTGTCTCAGTGGGGGATTGAAGCCAACCCCGACAAGATTAAGGCCATTGAGCAGATTGAAGCACCGAAGCGCGTCAAGGATGTGCGAAGGCTTGCCGGCTGCGTGGCTGCTCTCAACAGGTTTATCTCTAAGTCTGCTGAGCGCGCCCTGCCATTTTTCAAAATATTGAAAAAGGCAGGTCCAATGAAATGGACTCCGGAAGCGGAGGCTGCGCTGCAGGACTTGAAGAGATACCTGTCCTCCACTCCAATACTTGTCGCACCTAAGCCGCAAGAGAAGTTGCTGCTATATCTAGCGGCAACCAATCAAGTGGTTAGTGCTGCGTTAGTAGCGGAAAGGGAGGCGGATGATGAGCCAGCGGCCACGGCAAGCGCGTCCAGTGACAAGCAGGGGGCTTCCCCGACAAGCTCTGGTCCCGACAAGGATGGATCTGTGCAGCCACAAGAAGAGAAGCAGAAGAAAATGGTGCAGCGCCCAGTTTACTTTGTTAGTTCCCTTCTGCAGGGGGCTAGATCAAGGTACTCTGGTGTGTAGAAATTGCTTTTCGGCCTTCTCATGGCCTCGAGAAAGCTGCGCCATTACTTTCAAGCACATGAGATCACAGTTGTCACTCGCTTTCCGTTGAAGAGGATATTGCAGAATCCAGAAGCAACAGGCAGGATTGTCGAGTGGGCGCTGGAATTGTCAAGCTTTGGCCTCAAGTTTGAGAGTACTTCAACTATCCAGAGCCGAGCATTGGCAGAATTCATAGCAGAATGGACGCCAACACCTGATGAAGAAACTCCAGAGACGAGCATCCCCGTCAAGGAAGCAAGCAAAGAATGGATCATGTACTTTGATGGTGCCTTCTCGCTGCAAGGCGCCGGTGCGGGCGTGTTACTTGTCGCACCCACCGGAGAGCACCTCAAGTACGTGGTCCAGATGCACTTTCCCAAGGAGCAAGCGACAAACAATACTGCAGAGTATGAAGGTTTGCTTGCCGGACTCAGGATCGCGGCAGACATTGGGATCAGGAAGCTTATTGTTAGGGGTGACTCGCAGCTTGTCGTCCGCCAAGTAAACAAAGATTATCAGAGTCCGTTGATGGAAGCTTACATTGATGAAGTGAGAAAGTTGGAAGAGCATTTTGACGGCCTGCAGATGGAACATGTTCCAAGAGCCCAGAACGACGTTGCCGATGGCCTGTCAAAATGCACTGCATTAAAGTTACCTGTGGAACCAGGGATCTTTGTGCTCAAGCTGACTCAACCATCTGTAACACCATCATCTGGACAGAGCAAGAAGAGGAAGTTGGTTTCTGGTGATTATTTTCCGGCAGAGCTTCCCGAAGCCGCCGCCAAGAAGGTCCCCAGGATCAACACCAAGGGTGCTGAGGAGCAGTCTGCTCCGACAAGCCCTAGGGTTTGTTCCATTGAAGCAGACGCTCCCGACAAGTTTTGCTCCGGCAAGCTTGCCGGGGAACATCAAGCTCCGGCTGAGCCGCAGGTTCTTGCCGCAGAAGCAGATGTTCCCGCAGTAGCATTTGTGCCTTTAGTCCTTGTTGTTGAGCCGCAAGCTCCAGCATGGGCACCGCAGATTGTCCATTTCCTTCAGACAGGAGAACTTCCCGAAGAGCAAGAAGAAGCGGAGAGAGTAGCCCAGCAATCAAGTATGTACCAGTTTGTCGACGACATACTGTACAGAAGAAGATTCAACGGAGTGAAATTGAAGTGCATTCCCCGGGAAGATGGACAGAAGCTGTTGGCAGAGATACATGGAGGCATATGTGGTCATCACATTGGCGCAAGAGCACTTGCTGGCAAAGCATTCCGGCAAGGTTTCTTTTGGCCGACAGCTCTCCAGGATGCAACTGCACAAGTAACCAAGTGTGAAGCGTGCCAGTTCCACTCCAAGCAGATACACCAGCCAGCTCAAGCTCTCCAGACGATCCCTTTATCCTGGCCATTTTCGGTCTGGGGGCTCGACATCCTCGGCCCCTTTCCCCGAGCTATCGGGGGATTTGAGTACTTGTACGTCGCAATCGACAAGTTCACAAAGTGGCCGGAAGTGGAAGTAGTGAGGAAGGTGATAGCACAGTCAGCAGTCAAGTTCTTCAGGTCGATTGTTTGCCGTTTCGGAGTCCCTAACAGGATCATCACCGACAACGGCACGCAATTCACGAGCCGCACCTTCATGCAGTACGTCCAAGATCTTGGCACCAAGGTCTGCTTCGCTTCTGTTGCTCACCCGAGAAGCAACGGTCAAGCGGAGAGGGCAAACGCTAAAGTGATGTGCGGGCTCAAGACCAGGACTTTCGACAGGCTGCACAAGTGCGGAAAGAACTGGATTGAGGAGCTGCCGGTGGTTCTTTGGTCGATCAGGACGGCGCCAAATCGAGCCACCGGCCAGACACCTTTCGCTCTAATCTATGGAGCAGAGGCAGTTCTCCCCACGGAACTCGTATACGGATCACCTCGAGTGCTCGCTTATGATGAGCCTGAGCAAGAGCAGCTGCGACAAGATGACGCGCTACTCCTTGAGGAAGATCGTCTTCAGGCTGCTGTACGAGCTGCTCGATACCAGCAAGCTTTGCGCCGCTACCATAGCCGCAAAGTCAATGCCAGAAGTCTCGTGGAAGGCGACCTTGTTCTTCGGCGCGTTCAATCCGCCAAGAATTCCAACAAGTTGACGCTGAAGTGGGAAGGCCCTTATCGGGTGAAGCGAGTCACTAGGCCTGGCGCTGTCCGCCTTGAGACCAAAGATGGCTTTCCGGTGAGCAACTCCTGGAACATTGAGCATCTTCGTAAGTTTTACCCATAAGGCGCGGTTGCCGGAACCTGTTCCGGCAACCACCTTTTGTACAAGCCTTGCTGCTGTTGCATGTAACCCTTTGTACAAAGCCGGGCGCAGATCCCGCGCATAAATAAAGATCATATGCTCCGCACATCTTGTCAAATTTCATGCTTTTTCATTTTTTGCATGTATTATCTGACACTTTGTGCAGCACTTGCCCCCGGTAAGCAATAACGAGCCTTGAGGCTCCATATCTTTATTTTCTCGTCTTTCTTTTTCTCAAGAAAAGGGAAGGTTCCCTCGCCCACAAGTTCACCAGGGGGGAAGGGAAGATAATGGTGTGGACCAAGGCGTCGTTCAAGAAAGTATCGCCTTGCCGGGACGCAAACGACAGAAAAGCTAAGTTGCCAAAGTTTGAGCACAATCAGTTTTAAATTTTTTTAAGTTATCTTCCTTGAACGACCATGCTTTGTATGGAAAACCTGTGCACGGAGGAACCAACTCATAGCTAGTTGCGCCCTTACTTTGTTTCGAGTCCGCTCAACAACTTAAGTGTGCTGCGACTAGTCGCGACAAGGTTTCTTGCCGGAAGCGACACCGCCAGCAAGCTGCTGATGTTCCGCACTCAGCGCTCGCAGCAAGGGTGCCTGCGCCGGCAAGTTCCCTGAAAGCATAGGGTAAAAACATACAAAGGAAGGAATCAAGTAAAGGAAATAACATAGCAAATACTGCCCAAGATAAAGTTATATTACAAAGATAACTTGCCGCGCTCTAATAGATTGTTCCCGTAACATAAATGGCAGCGGCAAGAAAAGAAGAAACAGGCGGCCTAGTCTACACGGCCACCATCAACCCTCCTGACTTCATTCACCTTGTCCACAATGGGCGCGACAAGGGCTTTGAGCTCTTCAAGATCAGCACTCGCCGGCAGCTTCTTGAGGACATTAGTGAGGTTGAGGCCTGGGTTGCGGAAGACCACCTTCACCAACACCTTCTCCAGAACTCTGGCGCAGATCGTGCGCGACTCGTCGGCCAGATGCTTTGGGATCCTTGCCCGGAGTTGCTGGAGGGCCGTCGCCACGCCCTTGAAGAACAGAGTGAGCTTGGCGCTGGGCTGGAGGTTCTCGTCGGAGGAGTACCCGAAACCCTCCATTTCCAGCTGCGTCAGCTCCTCGTCAATGACCGCGGCGATGTTCACGAGGCCTTCCGTCCAGAGCTCCACAGTGTCCCTGAAGGTGTTCTGGGTCTCGGCGGCCCTCGTCAGCAGCGCCTCGTTGGCCTTGATCTCCTCCTTCAAGTCCTCCTCCCGCTTCTTGGCGCCGTCCAGCGTCTCAGTCAGCGTCGCCAACTTCAGCTCGAGATCGGCATTGGAGTCCTTGGTGTTGCTCAGCTCTTTGCCCCTCTCGAGGAGGCGACCCTGCAGCTCGCCGTGGGCGAGGGCGTCCTTCTCGCGCTCACGTTGGAGCGCGGCAAGCTCTTCATTCTTCGCCTTGAGATCGGCCTCTAGCTGCGTCACTTTCACTTCCAGCTCCTTCTTGGCGGCCTCAGCAGCTGCGGCAGCATCCTTTGCCTCCTTGAGAGCCCCGCCAAGTGCTTGCTCGCGCGCAGCCAGCTCCTCCTCATAGCTGTACAGATTGACTTTCCGCTGTGTCAGCTCGCCTTCTCGCGTGGACTGCTCCTCGGCGGCAAGCCGCTGTTGCTCTTCAGCTTCAGCCTTCTCGAGAAGGAAGGCTTTCCGCGCCTCGACGAGCTGCGCCCGCTCCTCTGCAATTGATCGGAGAGCTTCCTGATTGCGTTCCCGGAGCTCCTCCGCACGCTTCTCAATATCTGCTCCCGCCTCCGCGACAAGCGCTTCTCGGGATTCCACTTTGGCTTGTCGGGCGCGGTAGAGCGACACCAGCTTCCGGAGCAGCTGCTCCTCCTCAGACTCGCCGCCGCTGCTGCTTGGCGCGTCAACCACTGTCAGCCGAGCGGAGGCGAGCACTTCTCCGTCGAAAGCTTCTCCCTCGACCGGCGCCCTGGAGCTTGACGCCCAGGGGAGCTTGATGAAGACACCGTCGCCGACCTTTAAGTAGGCGCCGGGCTGAGGCTCCTCGGAGTCTGGCGCTGCGTCAGTGGCGGAGGGATCGGCGGTCAGCGTAGCGCCTTGCGCTCCTGCGGCCCTAGGGTCGTCAGTGCGATCGCTGGACCCCTCGCCAGCTCCTGCGCCAGCAGCCTTGGCGGCCTCTTCGCCGGCAGGATCATCAGCGCTGGCCTCCTCCTCGGTAGTGGCGGCGTCATCAGTGTTGCCGCGCGCTTTCTCCTTGCCGGTGGCTTCAGTCTCCATTGGCTCCGGGGAAGGTGGGTCTGAAGACAGGAAGAGGGAGAAAAAGTCAAGCAAATATCCAAAAAGAAGATCAGAAGAAGAAGAACCCAAGGGAAGTTTTCTGACAAGAAGGATTACCTGTGCTGGGCTCTGTAGCCATGGGCTCCACCACCGGGGGATCACTGGTCCCGTCCCTTGCCGGAGAACTGCCCCTTGCCGGGGACCTCTCCCTTGCCGGAGAGCGCTCCCTTGCCGGGGAATCCTCCCTTGGCGGCGTAGTCGAAGCAGGTAGCACCTCAGGGGCGGCTTCTGGTTGCTCCTGGTGAGCCTGTTCTGCTCCTACACAAGCAAGCCAACAGTCAAGATACCAGCAAAGAAAGAACACTCATGCACGCACGACAGCGGGAAGTGAAGCAATATGCTTACGCTGGGGGCTGCGCTGGGGGCTGCTTCGAGGAGTAGTTGCCGGGTCCGACAAGGTGGTCTCGGACGCGCCCTCTGTTGTGACAGCGGGATCGTCCTCGATGACAACCACAGGGACCTTGGCTCTCTTCTCCGCTCTCTGGGCCAGAGTCCTGGAAAGGAACAAGGTTCAGAAGAAAACAGATCAGATACAAGACAAGAATCAGCAAGAATTGAAGAAATACAAACACAACAGAGAAACTTACTCCTCTTCTTCTTCCTCGTCGGAACTGAGCGCGGAGAGGCTGAAGTCCGGTACTCTTTCAGCGTGACGAGGCAGAGGAATAGGCTCCCTTGGCCGCTTGGCGGGAGCTGCGGCAGGATCAGAAGCGACGGCCCGAGAAGACCCCGCTCCAGTTGCCGGCGCGGCGTGAGATGCTCCCGCGGCAACGGTGCTTGTCACGGTGGAGCGTGTCCCGCGGCGCGGCGGCTGTTGGCCCGTCTGCCGCCCTACTATGTCTCCGGTCCTGCGGAGGCGCCTTCTTGGTGGAGCTGGGGGCTGCACTGGGAGCTCCGCTTGCGGCAAGTTGCTTGAAGACGGCTGGCAGCTTGCGCGCTCAGCGGGCTCGCTCGATTCGGCTTCGGGCCCTCCCTCGCCGACGACCTCCCCGACAAGCTCGTCTCGATCGGCAAGGCTTGCTGCCTCGGCTGCCTCTGCCTCTTCCACAGTAAACCCAAATTCGCCCGCGGCGGCGGCCGCCGCTGCCTCTTCCGCCCTGGTGGCAATGCACCGCATCTCATCGTCGGTGGTGTCGCGGGTGAGGCTCCTCTGCTCGTCGGCGCGGACCGCCACCTCCACCAAGCTATCGAAGAACTGCTGCACTACGTCGTCGGCGAGCTCCTGCCAAGTTGGAATAATTCCATGCGAGTCGCACTCCGGCATCATTGCGCGGATGCGGTCGAGCGAGGAGTTGTTGCACAACGGGACGACGCCCTGCGGCAGCCTAAACCACTCGGGATGATTGGGGTCGTGCTTGAACAGCTCCTTGAGCGTCCCATCCAACTCTAGGACAGTAAAATTGAAGTTGAGGCCCGGGCGCAGCCTCATGATATCCGCCGGACCCCCGAACAGCCAGGCGGGTCTTCCCCTCTCCTGCAGAGGGGCGATGCGGCGGCGAAGAAAGTCCGCGCCAACAGGGCCTACAGTGAGCCCGGCAAGCCTGAGTCGCAAGATCCGGGTGGTGGCGATCTTCAGTCTAGCATCGTCCGCCGCCAGGGCGCTCCAATCGTTGCCGCGCACTGCTGGAGTTTGGCGCAGGGCAGTGAACGGCTGCGGGCTCTCATCAACAATCCAACACCATTCCGCTATCCACTCCTCCCATTTGCTGCGAAGCTCCCCCTCCAGATAGACCTCCTTCATACCGGCTCTCGAGATCCAGGCGATCCCGCCAGCTAAGGGCTCTCCTCTCTCGACCCGGGGCATGAAGTAGTGGCGGAAAAGGGCTACGTTTGGGTGGATTCCGACAAAGTTCTCGCAGAGATGTGCGAAAACCGCCATGGTCAGAACGGCGTTGGGGGTGAAATCAAGGAGATGGAACCCGTAGGTGTTCATGATGTCACAGAAGAAATCGGAGAAGGGCGGGCAGAGCCCGCAATAGAAAACAGCGCGAAGAAGGGGTATCCTTTTGGAGCCCGTTTCGAAGTGGAAGCGGCGGCGGAAAGTACCTGCGTGTGCGGATGCGCTCGCGTCTCCGTCGACCAGAAGAGATAGAACCATTCCCTCAGCTCCTTCGCGGAGAGCTCAGGGGGGAAGAGTGCCCGCTCCTTCCGCAGCGCCTCAAGCCGCAGCGCCTCGGCCGACTTCGCACCCTTCCCGGTCTTCGGAGCCATGGCGGAGGCGGTGGGGGAGATCGAGGGCGTTGGCAGCGATGACGGCGACGGGGGGCGGAGCGCTGCTCTCTTTCGGCTTTGGGAAGCGGAGGAGAGCGGCCGAGATTTCTGAAATCGGAACCGCAAGTGGCGAAGGTGGGGGAACTGCACCTGTTTCCCCTGCTTATAAAGAGGAGGAGGTGAATGTTACGCTTTTTCCGAATAAAGAATCACCCACGATCTCTCCCACGACGCCGCGTTCGACGCGTGCCGTTACGGGAGGGCGCGGTGGATACGGAGTTAGATACGGTGTGGACCCTGGCCGCGCGTGCCCGTGCCCTGTTTTGGGCCTGGCCCAACAGCGCTCGGCACCGTGTGTGGCCCAGGCCCGGGGGCTCCTGTCGGTGTACTAAAATAGGGGTACCTTAGTATCCCGAACTTGTGCACGGGCAGTCGCAGCGCCCCGCGGCAAGGCTTGCCGGGTGCCCGCCAAGATCCTCCGTAGTTCCTATTGGAGCCATTCAAGAACAAAGTGTTTTAACTGAGAAGACAAGGCCCCGGCAAGAGGAGCTTGCCGGGAAGGACAAGGCCCCGGCAAGAGGAGCTTGCCGAGAAGGCCAACCAAGGCATTTCAAGGAACTTGCCGCGACGCGCCGCGCGTCCCGGCAAGACCCGGCGAGCGACAAGCTTCCGGGCGCGACAAGACAACGACCGCGGCAAGGTGCTTGCCGCGGCAAAGCCACCACTCCGTGCCCACGCTCTAGCGCATCCGTCGATGTGTCGCCACAGGGCCGTTCCAGGCGCACGTGGCGAGAAGCTGTGCAGCCAAGCGGTGCGAGGTGGCGAGCGGAGATGACGAGATGGCCATCGTGGCAAGCGGTGGCATCCCTAACGGTCGCTTTTCCGCACTGTTTGGGCGACGCGGACGGGCATTAAATGCTCTTGTCCCCTGCCGTCAGAGTTAGGTAGGGTGCACTGTAGAGGTAGCTGTACCAACCGCAGCTCTTTTTACACTTTTACCCCTGCATGCGTTGCCACCTGTCGGTGACCCCTTGAGCCTATAAAAGGAGGCCCATGCGCAACGTAGAGGGGGTTCGACTCATTCGAAACCAGAACACTCCCACGCTCTCGAGCAAGAACATAATACAACCACAAAGCAGCAGTATGAGTATTATCTCTCCGGAGAGCTCCGAAGCTGGGTAAAATCGCTCGCGTGCTTCGCCTCGATCCGCTCTTCGTGCGATCTCCGCTCCCTGCCGGACCGAAAGGGGCCCTGCCCCATAGGTGTTCATTTCCCACAACAGCATCCGGCACGATTCACCCCGCGTGCCGGCTTACGTTGAGGCTAATAACGAAAAAGCTCGTCAGGATGCACTTGACTTGTTGGATGAGGAGCGAGACTTGGCAATAGCCCGCTCGGCGATTTACCAGCAAGACCTGCGCCGCTATCACAGCTGCCGGGTTAGAAGCAGAGCCTTTCAGGAAGGCGACTTAGTGCTCCGGCTCATCCAAGATCAGTCTGATATGCACAAGCTATCCCCTCCTTGGGAAGGACCCTTTGTGGTCAGCAAGAATCTGAACAACGGGTCATACTACCTTATCGATGTTTGAGAGCACAAAGACTCACGTAAGTCGGAGGAGGAGACCCGCCGGCCATGGAATATCGCCCATCTTCGGCCTTACTATACTTGAGCCACCGGCTCTCAAGATGTATATATTTTTTGACGATGTATATGTTATATGAAGCAATAAAGCAGGACCTCTGTTATTTTCACCCTCAAAGGTTTACATGTCTTCTTTATCAGGTGGTGGAAACAACCAACAGGGAGCGGATCATATCTGAATCCGGCTTTCCCTTTGGTCCGGCTCATGATCATATCTAAATCTAGCCATGATCACTTGGGGGCTTCCTGTTCAAACATAGGTCGTATCCGAACCAAAGAGAACATAGTTGTCGATACCCACTTGATCGGCATACTGCCAAACCCACTTGGGGGCTTCTTGATCATATTTGAATCATAGCTTAACCCCTTTGGGTCTGACATGGATCGTATTCGAATCAGCGTCATTAAACAACTCTTATGGTCACTTGGGGGCTTCCTGTTCAAACATAGGTCATATTCGAACCAAAGAGAACATAGCTGTCGATACCCACTTGATCGGCATCGCCAAAGCCACTGGGGGCTATATGATCGTATTCGAATCTTAGCTTAACCCCTTTGGAATGGTTCACTGATCATATTCGAATCAGAGGCCTTTTAAATTTTGTTTATTATTCATCATACTTTGCAAGTGTAAATGTTTGCCTATCGTGAGGCCTTTCTCGAAAGTACTATGGGGTTCTTGTTCCACCGGTTTAATATTTGTCACTTTAGTTGTTAAGGGCCAGGTGAACATCATATGTGCCAACTTTCAGGAGTTAAACTTACCCTCATGATTTAGGTCACATAAACCGGCGAGATTACCAAAAGGATCGCAGGTATGCTATTGTGATTATGTTTAACAAATATAATCATAAACCGGCCTTTATATGATGTTTTGGTTCGCACTCCGGGTTATGAATACCTTATGTGACCCCCGATGCGATAAATCGCCAAGGGAATTTTGCTTGTTTTATATGCAGGATAAGGCAAGCAAATTTTTAACATCAAGGAAATAAAAGATCAACATAAGCTGGAAGTATAAAGCGATGGCGGCTTACGAAAGTATTAAGCGCCATAAACATGCGCGAAGGCATGACAAAAATTGAGAGGTTTTTCTACCCTATTACAAGACTCCCCGAGTCTGAATAATGAAGCATTGTTTTCGCAAAGTCATAAATGCCTGACGGTTCACTCCGTTGGTTGGCTTGAAGATTCCGGGTTATCCTTCTCCGCCTCTCCGTCGGCTGCCCTATCCTGGAAGGTTGACGAGGCCCAGTCAATGCCACTCAAGGCTTCAAACTCAGCTTCATCATCTATTAAACTGGCTGGGTCCACTTCAGGGGCAAAGGTATGCTTACGAGTTGGAGGGATCATGTTGACTTGGTGTTGGAATTCTCCGGTTCTCACTGTCATAGCCTGGCTGATACTTGGTAAGGTCAGTATCGTTCCCAATGAGAGTAGCTACATGACGTATGTCTTTCACACAGGCGGTGAAGTCTGTCTCGTTGAATAAAGAGCCATCTTCCTTCAAGCTGGGATACCCAAGAGCAATGTCTGCCGGGTCTAACTCTAGAAGCCACGCCTTGGCCCGGCTCAATGCGGCTATAGCCCCGGCTCTGGCAGATGCTCGTCTTAGCTCTTGGACCCGCTGGGGTAGCATGGCAAGCCGCTTTAGCACATCTTGCAGGAGATGGGGAACGTCATTTGATAAAGCCACAACGGCCAAAGCACATTGTGACCCGGTGTACAGTTGTTCCACTAGAGTATAAACCGCTTTCAGTTTGATCAACATGTTCTGCTTGAGGTTTGTGCTCCTGGGGCCCGCGTTCATAAACATAAGGTGAAGCCGGAGATAACAATTAAAATAGTCATCAAAGGAAGGATTTCAATATTTGAGGTTATATATAGTAACTTACCGAAGATTGATGAAACCATTTGAGATATCTGGCACTTTAAGCCGGACAGCTCGGCTGTTGCTTCTGCAAGTGATGTTTCTGCTGTCTCGACCCGGGTTACTAGTGAGGTCTTCTCATCAGCCCAGATTTTCTTCTCCGCCTCAAAGTTCTTCTTCAACTTCTCTTGTTCAGAGACGCTGAATTCAAATTTGGAGTTGGCCTTTTGGATTTCAAGTTCTTGGGCTGCTAGGCGGCTCTTCAGGTCAGCAATCTCCGACTCAAATTGACTTATGGTGGCCTGCATTGATGCCGAGTTATAGTCAAAATCATGGTAAGATAATATTAAGTCCCAAGCACTTTGCAAGCAAAGATGCTTGACACTTGGGGGCTAATGTATGCTGAAGAATTTTAACTTACAATGCCGGTTCAGGGAAATTAAGTCCCAAGCACTTTGCAAGCAAAGATACTTGACAATTGGGGGCTAATGTGTATCGCAAGTTCAAGGTATCATGTTACAACCGGGGTAAATATCTTCTTTCTAAACCAGACAAAGCAGTGCTAAGCAGTTTTCTAAGTCTACAACATATTTATTCATAAGCAATAGACTTGGGGGCTGATACAGTAAGTACGATTAAGAAAAGTAGCATAAGTTATACCTCAGATTTTTGCTGTATTTGCTTCACCATGTCAATTTCCAGGTCACGGCTGCTATGTACTTGATTGAGATAGCCAGAGACTATCTCTCCAATGCTCAAATGAGTATAGTCAGCAATGTCTAGCTTGGCCTTTCGGCGTTCCAGAAGCTCCTCCTTAGCAGAGCACTTGGCAAGGACAGTGGGCTGCCCCAGCTCAACAAACTGAGTCTTCAGAATCTCATCTTTCGGATCAATTGTCTTGGCCGGGCTAGGAGCTTCCGGGTTATCAGAGCTGTTGGGAGTATCTTCGGCGGGTGGATCAGAGGTTAGTGCTAGAATGTCATAGGCTGGTCAGGCGGCGGCTGATGGGTAGAACTGTCAGGAGCAGCCGTGCCAAGCTCCGGTTCAGTCGCGACCGGGTCTTGGGACGGTTTACTCTTTTTTGCCCTCTTACTGGGTTTCACTTGCACGCTGTGGACAAAGGCAGAAGGATGAGTACAAAAGCATGGGTAAGGTAAAGCATAAGGTAAACAAAATTACATTACCCGGGGGAAATTTGGAAAGTCGGCATGTTCGATTGCATAGACTCGCCGGAGGAAGGAGAGGTATCCTGATAATTGGAGTCAGATGAATTGAGAGGTTGACAAATTAAACCCTCCAAAGGTAAAACAGAATGTAAATCGGAAATAACCTCAGTCCAACGCTTCCTGGTTACGTCAGGTAAGCTGGAGGAGAACTCTACATCCTTCCTGGTCCGCGTCTGCCTCCGGCTTTCAAATTGCTGTTGCTTCAAAAGAAATTGAGGATCTTGGTAAGCCAAAGGATGTGAAAAACTTACTTTCCGGGTTACTCTTCGAATTTTCTGCCGCGGCAGGGGCTCGGAGTCGGAGGAGATTATAGTTACCTCTTCCTCGACGGCTCGGCTGTTCCCCGTGTCTTCCTGGAAAGATTTAATGTCAGTAAGGTGATGATAAAGAGTCAAGGGAGTTAGAAGTTACCTCTTCTTCATCATCATCAGTATCGTCAAGTTTAAACATATCTGAAGCGCTTGGCTTCCTCTTCTTCGAAGTTCCAGTCTTGGCGGCTTTCCTTTCGGCTCTTTTTGCTGCTCTGGCTTGTTTGGCTGCCTCATGGTCATACTTGACCTTCCAGACGTTGTCATCGACCTGTAAAATATGATAAGGGGTTATGATTAAAAGCAAGGTGTAATATAGTAAAGAGTATTCATTGAGGTTGCTGACTCACTGCAGGGCCGGGTTCTTCTTGTAGAAGGGAAGTAAGCCAAAGGCATTACTAGTCACCGTGCCTTCTTTCAACAAAGTCTGGGTCGTAACTTCAATCATATCATCTGGTAAGTCATCAGAACTGTGGCGCAGCGGGTCATCCTTCTCGCCAGTATAAGAGCACATTAAGCCGGGGCGGCGGTTTAACGAGATCACCCGCCAGGAGATCCAGACTCGCACCAAATCAATACCGCTCAAACCATTGCCTAAGAGGGCTTTGATCTTCTTGATGGTAGGGGCAAGTGATATACGTTCAACAACAGTTAGCTTATCTGGCAGCGAGTTATTTGATTCAAGGCGCAGAGCGCGGAAGCCGGGCAGAGGGTTCTCGTCAGCCGGAGAAGTGTCCTGGCAATAAACCACGTCTGGTTCCAGTCCTTTGGGTGGCTGGGCAGTTCGGCATAAGGAAAGAGGCAGTCTCGCCGCCGCTGAATTGAGATGCCGCCAATTTCTAGACTGGGCCCATTGGCACGTTCATTCTGCCGGTTTAAATAGAATAGCTCTCTGAACAAAAGTAGATTGGGCTCTTGTCCCAGGTACACTTCACAGAAAACTTGGAGGTTGCAGATATTTGACACGGAATTGGGTCCAATGTCTTGAGGTCTGAGGTCAAAGAAATGCAAAACATCCCTGAGGAATTTTGAACTGGGTGGAGCAAATCCCCGGTTCATGTGATCAGTAAACACGATCACCTCCCCCTCCTTGGGTTGAGGCTTCTCCTCTGATGGGTTAGGAGCACGATAAGACATGACCTCCTTCTTGGGCAGATGGCCGGATTTCACAAAATCAAACAAAGTGCTTTCTGTAACGACGGACTTGACCCAGTTACAGGTCACCGGAGGTTTGGAAGCCTTGGGTACCATTAGGAAAATTGAAACCTATGACAAAAGAAAAATTTCTGGTTCAACTTATAACCCGGAGGAGGACATCATGAAATTATTCGAAACGACGGCTTAAGAAGGGGCCTAATGACATATAGGTAACTACGCAATGATATTTAAACCGCTACAGGTATCAGGGGCGGTTGAATTTTCTTAAAGTCGCCGGAAGCAAGCAAGACTGACAATTGGTGTTGTCATAAACCGGCTACATAGATTACCATGGTTAAACAAATTCAACAGAGGCAGTTTTTTGACTAAGTGTGGAACAAATAGATTTCACAAGCTGCAATTATTGTTTTGGATCAAACGGTCGTTCTAAAAAGAAAAATTTCTAGACCTAAAATCAGTGCAGAGAAGTTCATCCACTCGAAGGAAGCCTCTGGACAAAAGAAAAGAGATCTGTCTATGTTCGAGATAAATGTAAAACAGCCACTGCAGCAGTTTTATGTTATTCAACGATCTGAACAGGGCGTCGAAGGTGAAGAACATCAAGGGTTCGCCGCGGGCGGCGATGAACACCGACGAACTCGAAGAAGCTCCAATGTAGATCTAAGAAAGGGAAAGAAGGGAACTTACGGATGTGGACGGGCTGCGGAGGTTCGCCGTTGATTTCTGGTCAGATTCGGGTTGATGCAGCGGCCTGAGTCGGTGAAGACGAGGAGCTCAACGGTGGCGGCAGCGGAGCTCGGGTGGCAGAGACATAGCGAGAGGAAGAGGATGACTGAAAGGGGCGGAGAATGGAAGACCTAGGTCGTGCCTATTTATAAGGGAAGACCTACTAAAACAACGAGAGAAACGAGGAGACCAAACATCATTATCCAGCGGCCCCGACGCCTCGGTTTTCGGAACGGTCAGTAAAAGCAAAGATCCGTTGGAGGATATGGCGGAGTAAAATATGAATTTAAGTAAAGATGACATCACGGCGGGTTAACGCGGATCCAGAAGGTGACGTCATGGCGGGTTAAAAAAAACCTTTGCATAGGCAAAAGGCTGAAGGTTTATTTCTTAAAGTATTTTAAGATTGACATGAACCGGTTCAAATCAATTTGGGGCCTAATGTTAGGGATATAACTATTTGTGTAAGCCGCCCAGGAGGGGCCGGGTTACGCAAATAAGACTCATCCGAAAGAAGCCCAAGACCAAGCATGAAGATGGCGGTTCAATAAAGGGTCTAAGGCCCACAGGCGGCTTAAGGCCCATAGTGGTAAACCGCCATGATGACATGACTTGTAACATAAGGTAGAATTAACTAGTCACCGAGCCGGATACTGTCTATGAGCCGGCCGGGACTCTATAGGCCGTAGGGCGTCCACCCGTGTATATAAGGGGACGACCCACTGGCGGTTTAGGGCAAGAAACAACTCATCAGGAACCGGGCATAGCGTATATCGCTCCCTGGTTGTCGAAACATCAAGCAATACCAACCCAACTAGACTTAGGCCTTACCTTCACCGTAAGGGGCCAAACTAGTATAAATCTCTCGTGCCCTTTGTCCAGAATTAACCCCTTTAAGCTTCCTAGTTGCGATGGCTTCACGACTAAGTCCTTGCAAGAGGACATCTGCCGTGACAATTCCACGACAGGTGGTAAATTCTTAACATCTTTAGCTTTAATACCTTTTTCTTTCATTGATTTCTTTGCCTCTTGCATATCTTCAGGACTGAGAAATAAAACACCTCTCTTCTTCGGAGTGGGATTAGGAATAGGCTCAGGAGTTGGCTCAACTGGTTTAGGAATTGCCTCAGGAAGAGTCCAATTATTTTCATTAGTCAACATATTATTCAATAGTAATTCAGCTTCGTCGACTGTTCTTTCCCTGAAAACACAACCAGCACAACTATCCAAGTAGTCCTTGGAAGCATCGGTTAGTCCATTATAAAAGATATCAAGTATTTCATTTTTCTTGAGAGGATGATCAGGCAAAGCATTAAGTAACCGGAGAAGCCTCCCCAAGCTTGTGGGAGACTCTCTTCTTTGATTTGCACAAAATTATATATTTCCCGTAAGGCAGATTGTTTCTTATGAGCAGGGAAATATTTAGCAGAGAAGTAATAAATCATATCCTGGGGACTACGCACACAATCATGAGCAAGAGAATTATACCAAGTCTTAGCATCACCCTTTAATGAGAACGAAAATATCTTAAGGATATAAAAATAGCGAGACTTCTCATCATTAGTAAACAGGGTGGCTATATCATTCAACTTGGTAAGATGTGCCACAACAGTTTCAGATTCAAGGCCATAAAAAGGATCAGATTCAACTAAAGTAATAATCTCAGGATCAACAGAGAATTCATAATCCTTACCAGTAACACAAATAGGTGTAGTAGCAAAAGCAGGGTCGAGTTTCATTCTAGCATTAAGAGACTGCTGCTTCCATTTAGCCAATATTTTTTTAGGATCATATCTATCATTGCAAGCAAGGATAGCTCTAGCAGCTTCTTCATTCATAACGTAACCCTCAGGAACAACAGCCAATTCATAATCATTGGGAGAATTTTCATCATCACTATCATCAATAATAGCATCTTCAATAATTTCATTCCCCCTAACTCTAGGAAGTTGTTCATCAAGAAATTCACCTAATGGCAAAGTAGTATCATGCACAGAAGTAGTTTCATCATGCATAGTAGAAGTGGCATCATCAATAACATGCGACATATCAGAATTCATAGCAGTAGCAGGTTTAGGTGTCGCAAGCTTACTAATAACGGAAGGAGAATCTAGTACAGAGCTAGATGGCAGTTCCTTACCTCCCCTCGTAGTTGACGGCAAAATCGTAGTTCTGTTGTCTTTCAAGTTCTTCATAGTGATCAACAGATATAAATCCCAAGTGAGTCAGAGAATAGAGTTATGCTCCCCGGCAACGGCGCCAGAAATTAGTCTTGATAACCCACAAGTGTAGGGGATCACAACAACTTTTGAGGGTAAAGTATTCAACCCAAATTTATTGATTCGACACAAGGGGAGCCAAAGAATATTCTTGAGTATTAGCAGTTGAGTTGTCAATTCAACCACACCTGGATAACTTAGTATCTGCAGCAAAGTAGTATGATAATAAAAGTAACGGTAGCAAAAGTAATGTTTTTAGGTTTTGTAGTAGTTGTAACAGTAGCAACGGAAAGGTAAATAAGCGAAGAACAATATGTGAAAAGCTCGTAGGCAATGGATCAGTGATGGATAATTATGCCGGATGCGATTCCTCATGTAATAGCTATAACATAGGGTGACACAGAACTAGCTCCAGTTCATCAATGTAATGTAGGCATGTATTCCGTAAATAGTCATACGTGCTTATGGAAAAGAACTTGCATGACATCTTTTGTCCTACCCTCCCGTGGCAGCGGGGTCCTAGCGGAAACTAAGGGATATTAAGGCCTCCTTTTAATAGAGAACCGGAACAAAGCATTAGCACATAGTGAATACATGAACTCCTCAAACTACGGTCATCACCGAGAAGTATCCCGATTATTGTCACTTCGGGGTTGTCGGAACATAACACATAATAGGTGACTATAGACTTGCAAGATAGGATCAAGAACACACATATATTCATGAAAACATAATAGGTTCAGATCTGAAATCATGGCACTCGGGCCCTAATGACAAGCATTAAGCATAGCAAAGTCATAGCAACATCAATTTCAGAACATAGTGGATACTAGGGGTCAAACCCTAACAAAACTAACTTGATTACATGGTAAATCTCATCCAACCCATCACCGTCCAGCAAGCCTATGATGGAATTACTCACGCACGACGGTGAGTATCATGAAATTGGTGATGGAGGATGGTTGATGATGACGACGGCTGAAAGTGCGTTATATCGACTAGAGGGGGGGTGAATAGGCAATTTTTATGAATTCTTCACTGAGGAATTTGCTGGTGAGGAAATTCCTTAGCGAAGAACTACTTGCAGCGGAATATGTACTCAGAAGTAAACATAACAGGATACAAACATAGTCATCATGATGAAATGAAGACTAACACAGAGTACGGAAAGCGTAAACACAGGATAGCAAGATGAAGACAAACAGACTGAAGAAATTGAACTGAGGAATTTGTGAAAGTCTTTAGTCAAAGTCTTCAAGCACAGATATGAACAACATTCAACACAGTAATGACAAAATGAAAGAGTTGAGGAAATAGAACCAGTCAGTTGGTGAAGACAATGATTTGGTAAACCAGTTCCAACTGCTGTCTCAGTTGTACGTCTGGTTGGAGCGGCTGAGTATTTAAACTCGAGGACACACAGTCCCGGACACCCAGTCTCTGAGCCGCAACTCAGGACACCCAGTCCTCACCGTATTCTCCTTGAACTAAGACCACGCAGGCCTCGTCCAATCACTCATGGTAAGTCTTCAGGTGACTTCCAAACCTTCACAGACTTGGTCACTCGGCGATCCACAATTCCTCTTGGATGCTCTAGACCTTGACGCCTAACCGTCTGGAAGAAGCACATTCTTCAAAGGTAACAAGCGTCGGATCCACGCAGGATCAATTTCTTCAGTGATGCTCAATCACTTTGGGTTTGTGGGGGTTTGGTTTTGGGATTTTCCTCACTTGATGATTTTCGCTCAAAGTCCTCGGAGGATGGGTTGCTCTCAGATGACAAGTGTCAAGTTCTCTCGGAGCAGCCAACCAGCTAGTGGTTGTAGGGGGCGGCTATTTATAGCCTAGGGAGCAGCTCGACATGATAAGACATAAATGCCCTTCAATGATATGACCGTTAGGTGGATAAGATATTTTGGGACAGCCGGCGCGCAGCACAGCAACGGTCGGAAATTTGACTCTCAAATTCCTTAGGGCTATCATGTTCCTCACTGTGTAGGCAATTCGCACTGGCGAATTCCTAACTCCTCAGTCAGAGCAAAGTCCTCAATGAACAGAAGAACTGCGTCTCTGTCACTGACGAATTTGACTGAACTGTATGAGATTTCCAATGGCTTCACTCGAAGGGATTGGTAGGTGTAGGATTTTGAGTTGAGCATCACATGGAAATTTTTCCTTAGTATTTCCTCGACCCCCTTTAACAGTACGGTGTTTCCTATGACTCAATAAAGAGAAAAATGAAACTACGAAAACAAAAGTCTTCACGCTTCATATTCCTCGAATGAATATCAAATCTTCAAGGTCACACCAATTTCTTCACTTTCAAAGTCTTCAGAAAGTCTTCAGAATATCAAAGTCTTCAGTTGAAGAACTTCATTTTTAGGGGTCGACTTTCTCTGTAAATATAAAACTCCTCATAGACTTATAGACCTGTGTACACTCACAAACGCATCAGTTACTTAACCTATAAGTCTTCAATACACCAAAATCACAAAGGGCACTAGATGCACTTACAATCTCCCCCTTTTTGGTGATTGATGACAACATAGGTTAAGTTTTCAACGGGGATAAACATATGAAGTGTAAATACTGATACTGAGGAATTTGATTGCAAGATATAGAAGAACTCCCCCTGAATATGTGCATAGTGAGGAATTTGCTTTTGAGGCAATGCACATTTGAAGAATCGAATCATGGAGATCTCCCCCTATATCTTGTAATTCATACACGCATTTGATATATAATATGAAGAATTTGAAATGCATGATGAAATATGGTGCCTGACGAGATTCAGCATGCGTGCAATAATATTAACGAGGAATAAGCATGCGGAATATCACATCAAAAGTTTCAGAGCTCAGTGCATCAAAAGCATCAGAGCACGACCAAAAGTATCAAGGCACCATCGGATTTAAGATTACAACTCGATCCAATAAAAGTTTCGGAAGAACGAGAGTTGTAACTTAATAAAACGCCCATAATATAAACCCGCTTGAAGACTAACTCAGATTTCTCCCCCTTTGTCATCAAATGACCAAAAGGATCGAAACTGAGGACTAACGCCCCTGAAGATTTTCAAGTCGATGGAGGAGCGCCAGCGTTGTCGGGGTTGGTTGTTGAAGTAGGGCCTACCGCAGTGTCGTCCAAATCTTCATGTTCATCAGTTTCGCGCGATGAAGAATAAGAACTGGCCACCAGATCAGGAACTTTGACTTGCTTGAATTTCTTCGGAGGTGGTGCAGACCTGTCAAATGCTTCCTGGAGACCCATAGTCTTCAATTCTTCTGCGGAATATACATGCGTGAGAACAGCCCAGGTGCGGTTGAGGGTTTCATGAAGGTAATACTGATTTTTCTTCACTGCATTATGTGTTGAGGTCATGTTGTGAAGAATTGCAGCAAACTGACGCTTCACCCATTTCTGATTGCGTTCAACCTTCTGATGAAGACTGAGGAGTAACTCACGGTTAGTCATCACCCTGGGTGCAGTTGCTTGAGGCTTTTGCTTAGCTGAGGTATTTGCGGCAGTGTCATGTGTTGCAGAATCGTCATTGGTGGAGTAAGATGTAGCTAGACGGAATTGACCATCCAATGGACGAGTGCCTTCATCAATCACAGCAGCTGCCTTGCCCTTATCATCAGATGATGAAACTGGTCGCTTGAGGACTTCAATGGGCGGCAAGTAGCTACCATGGTTTAGAGTGTCAGCCTTGTAATTCAGTGAAGATCTTGCCCTTATGAATCTCATAATCCAAGGCGCATAGGGCTTCAGCTCAAAAGGTGACATTGCAACATTAGCCAGAGTCCTCATGAAGAAATCATGGAAGTTGACGGGAACGCCATGAATGATGTTGAAAAGCATGTTCTTCATGATGCCAACGACATCTTCATCATTTGAGTCGTGGCCTTTGATAGGACTCATTGTCTTTGTCATGATTCGATAGACAGTCCGAGGCACATACAACAGTTCCTTGACGAGGAATTTGGTTCGAGGGGCCTGCCCTGGCTTCAAAGGCTTCATGAGCACTTGCATATAATGATCAGTCAGCTCGCGGTCATTGTAGATGCAACATGCGCTTTCATGGGGAGGATCAAGAGGAAGGACACGAAGCAATTCAGTTGCTGGTGCCTTGTAGTGAGTGTTTTCTGTCATCCAATCCAGCACCCATGAATTGACATCTTCAGCATCTCCGGTGATATGCAAAGTGGCATAGAACTGAAGAATGAGTTCTTCATTCCAATCACAGATATCAGTGCAGAAGTTCAGTAGCCATGCATCGTGAATAACCCTAAGGACCGGCTCGAAGCACGGCAGAGATTCCATATCCACATGAGGAATATGCTCATGATCGAAGATCTTGTCCTTGTCAAAGAGCACTGAGGAATAGAAGTTGGCTTGAGTAGCAGTCCAGAAGCGTCTTTTCCTTATGCGAGCAGAGTCATATGGATTGTAATCAGTGAAGAACACATGCTCAGAAAAGAAGTCTTCAGCCTTGATTTTTTGCTTGCTCGAGAACGGATTCTTCAGTTTGGGCAGAGGAATGTCAGTGATTTGCAGCACAACCTCAGGAATCGCGATCTCAGGTGCTTCAGGCTGAGGAATTTCTGGTTCCTCTTCTTGTGCAGTTTGGGGATCAGCAGCAGGTTCTTTAGCACTAGCGGCTGGAATTTCTTCATGAACAGACGATGTGGGATGAGTTTCTTCAGAGCCCATTTGAACAGTTGTAGCCGGGGACTGAGGAATTTGTTGAATCGGAGTGAAGAGAGGAGTATTGTGATGCTGACTTTCCCAAAAGTCATCGTTCATCACTGGTGTAGTGCATCCAATATCCACGTCTTCATCTTCTTTTTCAATTTCCTCAACACCAGCCTCTTCAGCTGTGAACTGAGGCATGGGTGAGGAAACGACTGGCGGTGAAGGGAATGCTTCCACTTCAATTTCTTCATCAAACTGTTCTGAGGTAGCAACAGAGTGATTTTCTTCATCAGATCCACTTGGGATCTTGTAGTCTTCTCCATAAGGAACAATTTCCTTAGACGACATGGAGGAAATGGGAACGACATCAATGGGATTTTCAAGCGAGCTGGTCATCGGCTTCATTTTCTTCCCAGCCGAAGAATTTGACGTAGCTGATGCCTTCCTCTTCTTCACTGCAGCTCGCTCTGCAGCCTTTGTCTTCTTCACTTCATAAGTAGAAGGAAGAATTGGAGTTGGTGTTGGCGCAGGAGGAGCTGAGGACTGTGGTTCAGTTTCTTCAGGCGCAACTGGTGCAGTTGCTCTGATCTCTTCAGTTTCTTCAGGCGCACCACTAGTGGATGCCCTGGGGATTTCTTCAGCAGCTGGAATGGAGTCATCAGCCCTGGAACTTGTATTCTCATCAGCAGGCTGAAAGTCATCAGCAGTGCTGGCATGTTCTTCAGTAGGCTGAGCAGAGTCTGCAGCCTGAGGATTTTCTTGTTGCGATGGGGCTGCAACAGTTGTCATTTTCTTCGTCAAATTGACGAATCTCACCTTGGCTCCTTGCCAATCAGCATTGTAAGCATCGAAATCCTTGCTGAGGGCTTGGATTTCAGATTGAGCTTTGAGAAGTTCTTCAGGAGTTAGGTTGACGATTTTCTTCTTCAGAAGCTTCTCCTTTCTGGCTTGTGCTCTCTTTATCTCATGAGCCTTTTCAAATTTCCATTTCTCTTCAGCGATGAAATGGTTCAGCATATGACTTTGACCAGGAGTCAGAGGCAGATCAGGCATGGGAGTGTTTGGATCCTGATGCCATAAGTCGATGAAGTCAAGGATCTTCTTCGGATCCAAAAGCAGAGGCACAGTTGTTCCTTTGGCTCTAGCGGCCTTTGTTAGTCTGTCTCTGATGATTTCTGCATGTTCTTCATCAGAAGCTTCGTCATCAGAGGGCACGTTGAAGGCAACCTGTTTATTTCTTGGACTTGGCCGAGGACCGCGTCCAGCTGTTGCTTTTGTCTTCAGCAGAGTGGGGCCTGATGAGGACATTGGTGCAGCTGAGGAACTTGCTGAGACACCAGAAGCAATCGAGAAACCCTGAGTCCTTTGACAGGTAGCCAGATGCACTGGAGTTGAGGACTTGGAGGGAGCTGCTGAGGATTTTGAGGGAGCAGCAGCAGTCTGAGGAATTTGCCGTGAGGGCGCGGCTAAGGAACTGGGCCGTGAGGGCGCTGATGGTGAAGCACTTGGCTTGCAAGCAGGCTTCTTCGGCATTGATTTCCTCGGCTTGATCGAGGTCTCAGCGGCAGCAGCAGCAGCAGCAGAATCCTCATTGAATTTCCTCACTGCCTCCTTGGCCTGTCTTGCCAATTTGGCTTGGCGCCTGGACCATTCTTCAGGAAAGTCTTCACCACGCTTGATGCTAGTGGGATCAGCGACTTGGCCAGGTGCCAATGGAGCTCTTGGGCATGGAGGGTTTAAGGCGAATTTCTTCATGTACTTTGGAGTAACATAGCGATATTCCCTCCATTCTCGTGCCCATCTTCGTTCTATCCTCTGGATGCGCACTTTGCGCTGATTTTTGTTCTCCTTGCCAAACTTGGCTTCATCAGGTGTGCAATAGTCTTTGTATATTTCATCTGGGATTTCGAAGGCAGTCATGACCTCCGGTTTCTTTCCTCCCTTCCGTGGTCTCTTGCCTTCTGCCATTTTCTTCAGATGAGGAATTTGAACAATAGAACACTCTGAAGAAGTATGCAGTTTTTCTTCGAGGAACGCTGCAAATGAGTTAAGTTGATGAGAACCTAGTGATTCAGCAGCGGACATGAGTACCTGTGAACAGAGTGTAGGTGCGAGGAATTTGGAGAGGTCATATGCGTTCTCAGAAGATTTTTCAAAAAAGACAAGTTTTGAGGAATTTGACCAGTTGAGCCTTGAGGAATTTCACTAAGCGTTTTGTCTTAGGTTCCAGAGTTGTACAGATTGAAAATCCGCACAATTGAGGAATCTTGAAGAAATGAGTGCTTAGAAAGATAAATCAAGAGCATACAGTGTGTGAGGTGTTCATGTGTGAAGATTTGAAGAATAAAACACCTTTGAAGATTTTCAGAAAGGTTTGAGAATCAAAGCGAGTAATAAAAGTGACTTTTAATTACCCGAACTGAAGAACACGACGAACAGAGATGAACTGTGGTGAAGTTCGTCACCTTAGATCTCCCACGCCCTAACTTGGCAGAGGGAGACAGCTACGGCGGCGGCGGAGTGAAGATTTCCGCAGCCGGCGCGAGCACGACAGCGACGAGGTCGAGGCAGTGAAGCTCTTCCTCACCGACGGCGATGGAGTAGCGGCGGCGCTAGGGTTTGAGGAGAGCTCGAGCGAGAGACAGCGACCGAGCGGAGTAAATGAAGTAAGGAAGGGAGAGGGGTATTTATAGCCACGGTAAAAACTGTTCGCCCGAAGATTTTGGGACGAACATGCCCCTGCCCTTTCTTCTTCACGTGACATGTGTCACCCACGTACTGTGCAGATGAGATCGTGTAAGATCGTGGGTGAATAAACTAATGTATCGTGGGATGCGGAACGGTTTGAGCGGTAAAACCGAAAATCTGGATAAGATTTGTTTTAAAATTTCGTTCGCAATTTCTTTAGCTGACAAGGACATAGTGAAGACTTTGAACGAGTTTCAATCAGAACGCACATGTAGAATTTGTGAATAGATTGGGTTGAGTATAGCATAGAGGGGGAAGGGTCCGATCACATTCACTTAGCAGAAATTGCAACTTGAAGAAATAGCAATAAGTGAATGCTGTAGAGGACATAAACTCACATATATATATATAGCCAATGAAGAAAAACAACGGGAATAGTGAAGATTTTGCAGAGTTGAAGAATTTGTAAAACTGGAGAATTTCAAAAATAAGGAAAAACTCAAATTTGAAGATTTTCAACTTTTGTGGTGGCGTAACCCACCGTATAAGAATGATGATTTCAGACACCGCGTACAATTGTCGTAGGGTTCTAAGAATCAAATTCTTCATTAATTTCTTCACACTTAGAGTGTTATTCTTCATTGATTGAAGAAAAACGTTTCTTCATGTGTTGCACATCTAAGTCATCAATTCTGCATAAGGGTTAGGATGTGTGTCCTCTTCAAAGAACATTCGAAGATTCTAAGATATTTAGCTCACACCGCAACTTTCTAAATCTCTTCTCATCCAAGGGCTTAGTGAAGATATCAGCTAGCTGTTCTTCAGTATTCACATGCTCGATGGAGATATCGCCCTTCAACACATGATCACGAAGAAAATGATGACGAATCTGGATGTGCTTAGTCTTCGAGTGCTGAACTGGGTTGTGAGCAATCTTGATGGCACTCTCATTGTCGCAGAGGAGAGGCACATTCTTCACGTTGACGCCATAGTCCTTGAGGGTTTGCTTCATCCAAAGGAGTTGAGCACAGCATGAGCCAGCAGCAATGTATTCAGCTTCAGCAGTAGACAGTGATATGCAGTTCTGTTTCTTCGAGGACCAACAGACCAAAGATCGTCCGAGCAAATGACAAGTGCCAGATGTTGACTTGCGGTCCACACGATCACCAGCATAGTCAAAGTCAGAATATCCAATGAGATCAAAAGCAGAGCCCTTGGGGTACCATAATCCTAGTGTTAGTGTGTGGGCTAGATATCGAAGAATATGCTTCACAGCCTTATGGTGTGATTCCTTCGGTGCAGCTTGAAATCGGGCACACATGCAAACACTAAGCATTATATCTGGCCTAGATGCACATAAGTACAATAAAGAACCAATCATGGAGCGGTATACCTTGAGATCGAAGTCAATACCATTTTCATCAGTGCATAGATGGCCATTTGTGGGCATAGGAATTTTGACGCCTTTGCAATCTTGCATGCCGAATTTCCTCAGTACATCTTTGAGGTATTTCTCCTGAGATATGAATATGCCATTGCGCTGCTGATGAATTTGAAGACCTAAGAAGAATTTCAACTCTCCCATCATAGACATTTGATATTCTTCACTCATCATATAGGCAAATTCATCACTATATCGTTGGTTAGTACAGCCAAAGATAATATCATCAACATATATTTGGCACACAAACAGTTCACCATCATATGATTTAGTAAAAAGAGTAGGGTCGAGTGAACCGGGTGTGAAGCCATTCTTCACGAAGAATTCCTTCAATGTATCATACCACGCCCGAGGGGCTTGCTTGAGGCCATAGAGGGCCTTATTGAGTCTGAAGACTTTGTCAGGATTCTTGGGATCTTCAAAACCTGGGGGTTGAGCAACATATACTTCTTCCTCAAGCTTACCATTGAGGAATGCACTTTTCACATCCATTTGATATAAGATGATATCATGATGGTTAGCATAGGCAAGTAAAATGCGAATAGCCTCAAGTCTAGCAACAGGTGCAAAAGTTTCATCAAAATCAATTCCTTCAACCTGTGTGTAGCCTTGAGCTACTAGTCGTGCCTTATTCCTCACCACAAGGCCATTCTCATCTTGCTTGTTGCGGTAGATCCACTTTGTGCCAATGATATTATGCTTGCGAGGATTTGGGCGATTGACCAATTCCCAGACATTGTTCAGCTCGAACTGATGTAATTCTTCTTGCATTGCCTGAATCCACTCCGGCTCCAGAAATGCTTCATCTACCTTAGTCGGCTCTGAGATAGAGACAAAAGCATAGTGCCCACAAAAGTTAGATAAGTGTGAGGCTTTTGAGCGTGTGAGAGGACCTGGTGCGCTAATGTCATTGATGATCTTCTCCACTTGCACTTCTTTTGCAACGCGTGGATGAGTTGGTTGTCGCTGAGGATTTTGATCAGCATTTTCTTCAGCACCATTTTCCTCATCATGTTCTTCAGGTGCATCAGCTCGACGTTCTTCATGAACAGGAATGAATTCTTCAGCGGATTCTTCAGTAGGAATGACATCCTCAGTTGCCTTGAGCTTGATAGCATCCTCAGGTGCTGGTTCATCTAACACAGAAGGTAGGTGCTCTCTTTGCGAGCCATTAGTTTCATCGAACCGCACATCTACAGTGTCAACAATCTTGTGAAGAACAATGTTGAAGACTCTGTAGGTGTGCGAGTCCTTTTCGTAACCAAGCATAAAACCTTCATGTGCTTTCGGTGCAAATTTAGAGTTGTGGTGAGGATCTCTAATCCAACATTTAGCACCGAAGACTTTGAAATAACTCACATTGGGTTTCTTATCAGTGAGGAGTTCATAGGCAGTCTTCTTGAAGAATTTGTGAAGATATACTCTGTTGATGATGTGGCAGGCAGTATCAATTGCATCAATCCAAAAACGCTGAGGCATTTTGTATTCATCAAGCATAGTGCGAGCCATCTCAACAAGAGTTCTGTTCTTGCGCTCCACGACGCCATTCTGCTGAGGAGTATAGGGAGCAGATAACTCATGAGTAATACCAAGTTCATCAAGATAGGCATCAAGACCAGAATTCTTGAACTCAGTTCCATTATCACTTCTGATATGCTTGATCTTCACACCAAAGTTGGTTGAAGCCCTCGAGGAAAATCGTTTGAAGACTTCCTGCACTTCATGTTTGTAAGTAACAATGTGTACCCATGTATATCGAGAATAATCATCAACAATGACAAAACCATATAAAGATGCATCATTAGTGACTGCTGAATAATGATTAGGTCCAAAGAGGTCCATGTGAAGCAATTCAAATGGACGGGTAGTGGTCATGATAGTCTTCGTTGGATGCTTGGCCTTGGTCATTTTTCCGGCTTCACATGCTCCGCATAAGTGATCCTTGAGGAATTTGACATTCTCAATGCCAATGACATGCTTCTTCTTCGCAAGCGTGTTCAAATTCCTCATGCCTGCATGACCAAGTCGTCGATCCATAGCCAGCCTTCTGAAGCTTTTGCAAGTAGACACACGGTTGGTTGTGGTCCTGTAGAGAAATCAACAATATACAGATCTCCTCTCCTAAAGCCTTCGAAGACTTTGGAATTGTCATCTTCCATAATCACAACACAGCGATATTTGCCGAAGACAACAACCATATCAAGATCACAAAGCATTGAGACTGACATGAGATTGTATCCTAAGGACTCAACAAGCATGACTTTGTCCATGTGCTTATCCTTAGAGATAGCAACCTTACCAAGACCCAATACCTAACTTTTGCCTTTGTCAGCAAAGATGATATGCTTCAGAGGTGACGGTGATAAGGGAGCATCCATCAATAGATTCTTGTCACCAGTCATGTGATTTGTACATCCACTATCGAGGACCCATTCAGTGGTTTTGGGTTGATCATCCTGCAGATGAATTAGTGTAGCTTACAATCTCATATGCTTCATCAGTGAAGAATATGATATCAAGTTCATCAGATGAATTTCATCAAGCGGTAAACAGATATAGCAGTATGAGGACGTGTGAAATGAAGGTTCATTTCATCATGATTCGCCTGCGTCCTTTCAGGCATTTTTGTCAGGTCCCCAGCAAATTCTTCAGACGTTAGAGCACGTCTGGAGACCTGACCCTGCAGAAGAGATTAGTTCTTTTTCTTCACCACCCACATCTGGAGGGGTGACAAAGAGTTCATCATCCTGCGAGCACCATGTGAGAAAGGTGGCAAAGATGCCAAACCATTTCGCTTAGCATAAGAGGGGTTAGGGTAAGCATATGAATAAGCAGAGTAATTCTTCGAGGACTTATGAACATAATGGTTTGAAGAATAATGCACATATTCATAGCCCTTAGCTCTACCCTGCGAGACAGAGTTGTTAGCACAATGATAATCATATGAGGACTTTGACCCTGTTGAGGAATTTGATCCATATGAAGAATTTGGTCCATATGAAGAATTTGATCTGGGGTTCCTGTTCTTCACAGGTGGTGTCATGAGGACATTCACCTGAAGACTTTCAACACAACTTTTGGGAACCCAGATTTTCTTCATAGGGGAACCGTTCCTGCAGTTAGTGCCAACATATCTAGCAAATACTTCACCATTCTGATTTTTGAACAGTTTATAGTTGGAGTCAAATGACTCATCAGAAGAATGAGGAGATTCACATGTAAAGCCAGATAAGTTAGATGGATCAACTGGAGGTCCCTTTGCAGCAACCCATGAGGTTTTGGGGTACTGCTCAGGCTTCCAATATGTTCCATCGGCATTGAGTTTCCTCTCAAAGGCAATACCCTCTTTCCTAGGGTTTCTGTTGAGGATCTGCTTTTTGAGCACATCACAAAGTGTCTGATGCCCTTTAAGGCTTTTGTACATGCCTATCATGTACAATTCCTTCAGCCCTGCATTGTCAGTGATACTAGCAATGTCCTCAGACGAGGAATTAGTGATAGCAGAGGCAGATGAAGAATTTGTAACATTTGAAGCATTTGAACATTCAGGTGAAGAATTAGCAGATTCACGTTCAATGCACTTTAAGCATGGAGGAACAAATTCTTCCTGAGAAGCGCTGATTTGTTGAGCTAGTAATGAATCGCGCTCCTTCTGAAGATCTTCATAACATACTCTTAGCTTTTCAAGATCTTCCTTTCTTTGAAGAGCTTCAAGAGAAATCTTCTCATGATCAGTCAAGAGGGTATTATGTTGATCTTGAAGGACATCAAACTTGGAGTGAATTTCCTGAAGACATTCACCCAATGCTTTTGACTGATCCATTTCTTTGCGCAACATATTATCACTTCTTTCTAGCATATCTTGAGTTTGTTCTAAAGCCGTTTGTTGTTTAGTGGCAACGCAAATAAGTTTGGTATAGCAGGATTCAATATCATCATCAGATTCATCATTGTCAGATTCATCATTATCAGATTCATTATCACAAGACTCGGATGAGGAGCATTCGGTTACCTCAGCACCATTTGCCATGAGACAAGATGCAGAAGATGATGATTCTGGCTCGAAAGTCATCGTTTTAAGAGATTCCTTGAGGTCCTCAAACCAGGGATCATGACGAGTTCGATGACCTTCATAGACATAAGAGATTCGGTCCCAGATGAGCTTCGAATTGCCAAGATGCATAATTCGCCCGAATTGATCTCTGGATAGGCAGGAGCAGATGATATCCTTCACTATGATATCAAGTCGAGTGTACTTGCGAATATCATCAGCATTCGCCATCTTGCATAGATCAGTAAGACCAATCTCAGTGACGGTCCACAGCTCGCTGTTCTTTGCCATGAGGCGCTTCCTCATCATGGCCTTCCACTTGGGATAGTTATGACCGTCAAAGATAGGGCATGTCACTTTCTTCATACCTGCGGTCGACATAACTAAAACTCCAGGCGGTTAAACCAAAATCACACAGAACAAGGGAGTACCTTGCTCTGATACCAATTGAAAGTGCGTTATATCGACTAGAGGGGGGGTGAATAGGCGATTTTTATGATTTCTTCACTGAGGAATTTGCTGGTGAGGAAATTCCTTAGCGAAGAACTACTTGCAGCGGAATATGTACTCAGAAGTAAACATAACAGGATACAAACATAGTCATCATGATGAAATGAAGACTAACACAGAGTACGGAAAGCGTAAACACAGGATAGCAAGATGAAGACAAACAGACTGAAGAAATTGAACTGAGGAATTTGTGAAAGTCTTCAGTCAAAGTCTTGAAGCACAGATATGAACAACATTCAACACAGTAATGATGAAATGAAAGAGTTGAGGAAATAGAACCAGTCAGTTGGTGAAGACAATGATTTGGTAAACCAGTTCCAACTGCTGTCTCAGTTGTACGTCTGGTTGGAGCGGCTGAGTATTTAAACTCGAGGACACACAGTCCCGGACACCCAGTCTCTGAGCCGCAACTCAGGACACCTAGTCCTCACCGTATTCTCCTTGAACTAAGACCACGCAGGCCTCGTCCAATCACTCGTGGTAAGTCTTCAGGTGACTTCCAAACCTTCACAGACTTGGTCACTCAGTGATCCACAATTCCTCTTGGATGCTCTAGACCTTGACGCCTAACCGTCTGGAAGAAGCACATTCTTCAAAGGTAACAAGCGTCGGATCCACGCAGGATCAATTTCTTCAGTGATGCTCAATCACTTTGGGTTTGTGGGGGTTTGGTTTTGGGATTTTCCTCACTTGATGATTTTCGCTCAAAGTCCTTGGAGGATGGGTTGCTCTCAGATGACAAGTGTCAAGTTCTCTCGGAGCAGCCAACCAGCTAGTGGTTGTAGGGGGCGGCTATTTATAGCCTAGGGAGCAGCCCGACATGATAAGACATAAATGCCCTTCAATGATATGACCGTTAGGTGGATAAGATATTTTGGGACAGCCGGCGCGCAGCACAGCAACGGTCGGAAATTTGACTCTCAAATTCCTCAGGGCTATCATGTTCCTCACTGTGTAGGCAATTCGCACTGGCAAATTCCTAACTCCTCAGTCAGAGCAAAGTCCTCAGTGAACAGAAGAACTGCGTCTCTGTCACTGACGAATTTGACTGAACTGTATGAGATTTCCAATGGCTTCACTCGAAGGGATTGGTAGGTGTAGGATTTTGAGTTGAGCATCACATGGAAATTTTTCCTTAGTATTTCCTCGACCCCCTTTAACAGTACGGTGTTTCCTATGACTCAAGAAAGAGAAAAATGAAACTACGAAAACAAAAGTCTTCACGCTTCATATTCCTCGAATGAATATCAAATCTTCAAGGTCACACCAATTTCTTCACTTTCAAAGTCTTCAGAAAGTCTTCAGAATATCAAAGTCTTCAGTTGAAGAACTTCATTTTTAGGGGTCGACTTTCTCTGTAAATATAAAACTCCTCATAGACTTATAGACCTGTGTACACTCACAAACGCATCAGTTCCTTAACCTATAAGTCTTCAATACACCAAAATCACAAAGGGGCACTAGATGCACTTACAACGGCGACGAATCCCCCTCTCCGGAGCCCCGAACGGACTCCAGATCAGCCCTCCCAAGAGAGATTAGGGCTTGGCGGCGGCTTCGTGTCGTAAAACACGATGAAACTTTCTCTCTGATTTTTTTCTCCCCGAACGTGAATATATGGAGTTGGAGTTGAGGTCGGTGGATGTCCAGGGGGCCCACGAGATAGGGGGCGCGCCCAGGAGGGGAGGAGCCTCCCTGTCTCGTGGACAGGGTGTGGGCCCCCTGGTGTATTTCTTTCGCCCAAAAATTCTTATTAATTCCAAAAAGTTCCTCCGTGGATTTTCAGGACATTTCGAGAACTTTTCTTTTCTACACATAAAACAACATCATGGCAGTTCTGCTGAAAATAGCATCAGTCCGGGTTAGTTTTATTCAAATCATGCAAGTTAGAGTCCAAAACAAGGGCAAATGTGTCTGGAAAAGTAGATACGTTGGAGACGTATCAGACCGATTAGCTCATCTCGGTTGGACCGAAATGTTGCGAAAGGGAAACAGAGAGTTTGCATTGCAATCTCGGTGGGACCGATCGCTCATCTCGGTTGGACCGAAACATTACGAAAGGGAAACAGAGAGTTTGCATTGCAATCTCAGTTGGACCGATCGCTCATCCCGGTTGGACCAAAATGTTACGAAGGGAAACCGAGAGATTACAATCCCATCTTGGTGAGACCGAGATCCCTATCGGTGAGACCGATTTGCCTAGGGTTTGTGGCAGTGGCTACGACATCTGAACTCGGTGGCGCCGGATAGGAAGAATCGGTGGGGCTGAGTTTGACTTTTGGTTTAGGTCATATGTGGATATGAGAAAGTAGTTGAGGGTTTTGGAGCATATCACTAAGCACTTTGAGCAAGAAAGCCATTAGGCAACACCTCATCCCTCCTTGATAGTATTCACTTTTCCTATAGACTCAATGTGATCTTGTATCACTAAAATAGAAAATGTAGAGTCTTGTGCTTTGAGCTTGAGCCAATCCTTTTGTCCTTAGCATTTTGAGGGATCCACTTTTCTCATCCATTCCATGCCAATCATTGAGCTTTCCTGAAATATTTATCTTGAAGTAGCATTAGCTCAATGAGCTATATGTTGTTAGGAATTACCAAAACCACCCAGGGATAGTTGCACTTTCAGACCTCATCGAAATGTCAAGAGGAGAGCATCGAACGAAGCTAGAATAGAACCATCTTAATCATCATTCATAAACCCTAGCCGCCGCCATTTCCATCTCCATAGCCACCATCACCACCATAATGCTTCCTCATCTAGTTCATACTTGTAATCGCGCATCGCACAAGGCATCCATTGTAAGACATATTTGTAGTCAATCTGTCTTCAAGATGTATTCTTTAACGTTTACTTATCGCAGTCTGTTCACCATGTGTGAGTAGTTCGGTATGGTATGTGTTGAGGCTTAAGCCTTGCAACCCTCTGTATTTGTTGTGGGAATCGATGGAAGGGCCTTGAATTAACATCCCGTGTGTGTGAAATAATGTTGTTTCATAGATGTCTCTTGTCTTGTCCGCGATCTTCATCCCTGCAGGTACCCAGGATCATGGAGATCGAGCACCGATGAGGCTAGGAGCAAGGAGAACATGAACTGTTATACTGGACACCGGTGACAATAAGGTTTAGCAGGGTAACATGGATCCAATCATTGGGGATTCATGAGGTGTAGTCACGCCAAAGCTCTTGTCTGATTTCATCATCTTAATTATTGAGGCAACCCCGCGCACAGATAGGGCCTGCGGTAGGACAACTGATTCTTGATGCAGGACTAGTGTCGGTCAAGATGTTATTTGGACATCCCCCACTTTGGATCTTAACAAGCACATCTCGGTGGGTGACTTCTAACTTAGTGTTAAAATATAGGGTATGTTCAATATATTGAACATATGTGCCTGGTCGGCCATGAATACATTATGTGGTTTAATAAAAAGGAAGTCATGATGTCATGATAAAACGATGAACCCAAAGATGTAAAAAATTATAGGTGACAATGAAGTAGTTGTCATAGAAGATCCCTGAGGAGGGCCCTGGCATCATCCATGGCACACACGGGGGCTGCCTCCCCGAGCTGGCAGGACATGCATCAGCCAGCGAAGCTGGCCTTGCGGCACACTCCACGAACCATGCTTTGAATGCCTGGCCAGGCTACTAGCTTAGCCTGGTGTAGGGCTCCGCTGAGAGCCATCATCACGATGACCTGGGAGGCACGAGACAAGACGAGACGATGGCCATAACTAAAGACATGAGGGCGGTGTAGTGTGTCACGTTGGGGAATGCACTTAAGTGCCTGATCTGGCGCAGTGTCATGCTCCTGACTGATTGACAGAGGCAAGTGGACAAAGCGCGATGAATATCCTCCTTTGTACAATGTATTCTATTTATTAACATGACCAAGTGTGCTACCCCCGGATCTATGTAAGGGGAGGGTCGTGGTCGAATAGAAGGACAACCTTTGCATACTCTAGCAACCCCAATTCCTCATACGAGCACTGGTAGAAGAGAGAAGATAGAAAAGTGTTCGGGCACTCTATCTAGTTCCTCGACCACCTCCTATCACACCCCAACTACCTCTTTTGTACACCCAAACACTTGTATCCTTGAGCTTATATGAAATACCAACATGACGTAGGGTTTTATGCCATAAGGGCGGCCTAAACCTGTATAAATCTTCTTGTATCTGTGCCCTCCTTTGCTACATTTGAGAGTTGATGGGCTTAGTGTTTTAGTCCCTGGCCGAAATAACAAATACGGGGCATCCTTGATCCCTGGTGTCTGGAGATTGCCCTCCAACATCTGGCGCGCTAGGTAGGAGCTTAGGCTTAGGAATCAACTCACCCAAATTTCAGATTTGGCAAGGGATGGCTAGGAACTACCCACTCGATAGAGGATTCGGGCTACCCCCTCCCGAGGGGCTAGCCATGCTGAAAATTGAGGGGGGTAGCCACGCTGAAAATTGAGGCATCGCCAGCCTGATCGACTTCCAATTACTAGACATTGGGTCGATCGCACGTATGTCGGGCGTATGACCCCGACCTCAGCCCTCTGCTGCCCATGCCTTCATCCTGCATCCCCTGGTGCATGTCAACGACCAATCTCCATTAAGCCCGTGGTTGCAAGAAATCATAGAGATGGACAGGGTAGCGAGGCAGCGGCTCGAGCACACGCATCCGAGGGGGTCGCCAGGCCCGTTCATGCGTCGACACAATAAACAACAAAAAGGGGACCGAACCCGCCTCGTCGGCCCTTGTGGTCCCGTCCGACGTTATGGTGAGGATCGTTCCCCCCGACCAAGGGCGAAGGGGAAGGAAAACTGCCCCTTGCTGGGGGCACCCCCCGATGAGAACGGTGGGCTGCCCGGGGTACCATGGCCGATGGCTTGGACCAGAGAAACGGAGGCGAGGTTGGACCTAGGAGAAGAAGGAGGGGCCAGAGACGAAGCCGATGATCATCGGGACACGGGAAATGAGGTGCAGCTGAGAAGACGGGAAGCAAGCAGCAATGGATCAAAGTCTAAAGCTCCACGACATCGACCCAGGCTGCCGATACGTCCCAAACGTATCAACTTTTCCAAACGCGTTTGCTCTTGTTTTGGAATCTAATTTGCATGATTTGAATGGAACTAACATGGACTGACGTTGTTTTCAGCAAAACTGCCATGGTGTTGTTTTTGTGCAGAAATAAAAGTTCTCAGATTGAGCTGAAAATTTACGAAGGATATTTTCAAAATATATAAAAGAATATTGGCGAAGAGAACTAGTGGAGGGGGCCACCCAGGAGCCTCCAGCAACCCTAAGTCCAACTCCATAAGTACTGTATCATGAAGAAAAAAAATCAGAGAGAAGGAATCATTGCGTTTTACGATACGGAGCCGCCACCACCTCCTGTTCTTCATCGGGAGGGCTGATCTCCAGTCCGTTCGGGGCTCCAGGCGGTGGAAATCATCGCCTTCGTCATCATCAACCCTTCTCCATCAATAATTCCATGATGCTCACCACCGGGAGTGAGTAATTCCTTCGTAGGCTTGCTGGACAGTGATGAAGTTGGATGATTTTTGTCATGTAGTTGAGTCAAATTTTTAGGCCGTGATCCCTAGTATGCACTATGTTCTGAGATTGATGTTGCTATGACTTTGCTATGCTTAATGCTTGTCACTAGGGCCCGAGTGCCATGATTTCAGATCGGAACATTTATGTTTTCATGAATAGATTTGAGTCTTGATCCTATCTTGCAAGTTGTATGCACCTATTATGTGTTATGATCTGCATACCCCAAGGTGACAATAATTGGGATTATTTTTGGTGATTACCATAGTTTGAGGAGTTCATGTATTCACTATGTGTTAATGCTTTGTTCCGGTTCTCTATTAGAAGGAGGCCTTAATATCCCTTAGATTTCCTTATGGAACCCACTGCCACAGGAGGGTAAGACAAAAGATGTCATGCAATTTCTTATTATAAGCACGTTTGACTTTATATATGGAATACATGCCTACGTTACATTGATGAATTGGAGCTATTGTGTATCTAGGTTATGACTATTATATGATGAATGTCACCCAACATAAATATCCATTAATGACCCACAAGTATAGGAGTTTCAAAGCCAACGAGGAGCGGAAGGAAATGACAAGCGGTTTTCAGCAAGGTATTCTCTGCAAGCACTGAAATTATCGATAACAGATAGTTTTGTAGCAAGGTAATTTGTAACGGTAACAAGTAAAAATAGTAGCAAAGGTGTAGCAAGGTGGCCCAATCCTTTTTATAGCAAAGGACTGTCGGATATCGGGTTCCGGCAAAACCCTTAAGCTTCGAACTCTGGGGTGCGCACGAAGATCTTCTCCCTACCGAAACACGCCCAGAACCTCACTGTGATTCTAAGATAGCACGATGAACAACACAAGAGACACAAGGTTTATACTGGTTCGGGCCACCATTGTGGGTAATACCCTAATCCAGTGTGTGGTGTGGTGGATTGCCTCTTGGGCTGATGATAAATAGTACAGAGGAAGAACAACCTCGCGAGAGGTGTTCTTGTGGTGATGCGTGGATGTTCTGCTTAGCTAGGATTCAATCCCCTCCTACTGTAGTGGCTATCTCTATTTATAGAGGCCCTGGTCCTGTTCCCAAATATTGAGCGGGAAGGGAGCCAACAACGACCATTTTGTAAGGGGACAACTAGTACAAGCTATCCTGACTAAAGGTGGTCTTCGCCTGCCAAAGGTGCTGGTGATGACGCCGTCTTGGGCTCCACGGTGACCTCCGTCCCGCCGTCCTGCTGGTCTTGGTCTCATTGCACTGATATGGAAACCTTTGCTTGATGCCTCGGTACTTCGCGCCTGTGCTTGCCCCTTTGCATGAAAGAGGAAACGAGGGCACTACGCAGGCTGGCGCCCGCCTGATCTTGATTGTCATGGATTGCATCATGAGCACCTCGCGAGGTACCCCTCGCCTTGATCTCTCCGCCTCCTCGCAAGCCAGCCTGGTGAGGCCGCCGCTGATGAGGCCTTGTGTCGTCCGCCCCACGAGGCTTGGCCCCTCGCGAGGGTCTTGAGCTTGGGTTGATGAAGACGGGCCGTACTGGGCCACTGCTGAGCCACGCTGCAGGTCGCAGGAAGGCAAGTCTGGGGACCCCCGTTCCCAGGACACCGACAGTAGCCCCCGGGCCCAAGGCATTCTCGGACTTGGCTTAGGGGCGAATCCAAAGGGAAAGTGCGGAGCACCGCGGGCCCCAACAGCCCGTGGCCTTGGTCGACGTGTGGCGGTTGATTGGATGTGGGCGTCTCCGCTTCCCCACGCTGCCTCGGCAACTGCTCGACTGACAAAAGGCTGGCCTGGGTAAGCTTGCCTTCATTGCTCTCCTTCGCCTTGCTCCAGATCCCCTTCCTTGCTCTCTTGCTTCCGAAATCTCTAGATCTGCTCTATCCTTCCCCTTTCAGCGAGCAATGGCGCCCCGCAAGGCCGTGGCCGACGCCCTGTCGGCTTGGTACTCACCGGCCCTGGATGCCTCCAACATGTCGGAGAAGAATCTGGTCGCTACGCGCCTAATGATGGCGGTGGAGGGCAGCGAGATGGGGGAGACCGGACTCCGGGATGGCTCTACCAAGCCGGAGGTTAAGGGGAGCACCTTCTACCCCTTCTTCATGAACACCATCGTCGCCGGCCTGGTTCCTCCCTTCTTCGAGTTCTTCTACATCGTCCTCCATCATTACAGGTTGCAGGCCCTTCATCTCCATCCCAACTCCGTTCTCCTTTTGTTGATTTTCACCTACTACTATGAGGCGCATGTTGGGGTGATGCCGTCCGTGGCTTTGCTGCACCAGTTCTTCTCCCTCTGAATCAACGGCGATCATACCTTGGCGTGCGCCGACTTTGTCGCGTACTCCAAGGCCAACGCGATCTCGAAGACCGGGAAGAGGGTCGACGGCTTCTGGAGCAAATGGGTCATGATGGATGCCAGATGCATCCACTCCCGGTTGGTGCTGCAATGGAGCCGCCCCAGCCCGACGAGGGGTGGTCTCGCGCGAAGCTTAATGACAGCCCGTTTTTGGCGAAGTTGGTGCTGGAGAAGATGAACGCCGACCTAAGGCTGGGCAACGTGAAGGCGGCGAAGCTGACAGGGGCCATGCTCCTGAGGGAGTTCTTGACGCACCGGGTGGCTCCACTTTAGGCGCACTCGCACCCGTTGTGGACGCTTGGGGGTGCGGACGACAGTCTTCGCCTGAACCCGGCGGCCTTGGCCGATGAGGATCTGGTCGCAGCTCTCCGCCTCGTGGTTGGAGCTGACCTGGAAGGTCTGGAGGGCGCTCCTGCCCCCCTGTTCTTCAGCGATGACTGGCAACAGGTGGTGGATGCCATGCCCACCTTTGATGGGCGCGGTCTAGTGCCGGCGGTGCCTCCTGAGGGCCAGGGGGCGACGACACTGATGAAAGTGTCTTCAGGTGACTCCCGCGGGGGTGGAGAGGAAGACAAGGAAGAAGAGGAGCGCGACTCGGAGGCGGCCACTAAGGGGACGAGGGAGACCTCCCCTCGGCGCAGGGCCGACATCCTCCGCACCTTGCCAGACGATGACGAGGCCGGCGCCGTGCGAGAGGAAGAGGACTCGCCCATGATCCCGAAGAAGGACAGGTCGGCGCTGATCTCCCGAGGGGCTACTCCTACCCAGGCACCGTCTAAAGCTGCCTCCAGCCCTTCTGGTGCGCCCTCTTCCGCTCCTGGACCTCTCGAGGCTGCGCCCCGGACCAAGAGGCTCTCAGGCTTTAAGCTCGGCAAGAGGTCGGTGGCCTATGCCGTGATTGACAGGTAAGTGCTCGAGCTCCGTCTTGTCCTTGTTTTTGCTACTAGGGTTTGACGTTCTCCATCACTTGGTTAGGCCGCCGCTTGCGGCGAAGAAGAAGAAGGGGGACCTGGTGGCTCCTCTTGAGGCAGACTCATCTGTTGTGGCCGCGCCTTCATCCGTGGGAAGGGGATGTGGTGAAGTTCGCACCTCCCCTACCCGATCATCCTCGCGAGGCCTGGAGGAGCGCTCTGGCGGGGTGCCAGCCCCCATGGCCCCGCTGACTCTAGAGGTGCCGGTGCCTGATGGTACTGCTGAGGTGCCCAGGGCTCAGGAGGCCCCAGTCTCCCAAGCCGTGGTAACGCTGCCGCCTCCTCCTCCTGCGCCGCTGGTTCCGGGTCCCTCTGCCTCCTCTACTGTCTTGGACCGTGCCCTTTCCGAGCTGGGTCAGCTGCGAAGGGATCTCCAGGGCACCGACTCTCACCTGGTAGCCGGGTGCCTGGAGCTGATGTGACGCCCCCGATTTAATCGTACACTAATCATACACGCAAACGTGTACGATCAAGATCAGGGACTCACGGGAAGATATCACAACACAACTCTAAAAATAAAATAAGTCATACAAGCATCATAATACAAGCCAGGGGCCTCGAGGGCTCGAATACAAGTGCTCGATCATAGACGAGTCAGCGGAAGCAACAATATCTGAGTACAGACATAAGTAAACAAGTCTGCCTTAAGAAGGCTAGCACAAACTGGGATACAGATCGAAAGAGGCGCAGGCCTCCTGCCTGGGATCCTCCTAAACTACTCCTGGTCGTCGTCAGCGGCCTGCACGTAGTAGTAGGCACCTCCAGTGTAGTAGTCGTCGTCGACGGTGGCGTCTGGCTCCTGGGCTCCAGCATCTGGTTGCGACAACCAGAAAGAAAGGAAAGGGGGAAAAGGGGGGAGAAAGAAACCGTGAGTACTCATCCAAAGTACTCGCAAGCAAGGAGCTACACTACATATGCATGGGTATATGTGTAAAGGGCCATATCAGTGGACTAAACTGCAGAATGCCAGAATAAGAGGGGGATAGCTAATCCTATCGAAGACTACGCTTCTGGCAGCCTCCGTCTTGCAGCATGTAGAAGAGAGTAGATCGAAGTCCTCCAAGTAGCATCGCATAGCATAATCCTACCGGCGATCCTCTCCTCGTCGCCCTGTTAGAGAGCAATCACCGGGTTGTATCTGGCACTTGGAAGGGTGTGTTTTATTAAGTATCCGGTTCTAGTTATCATAAGGTCAAGGTACAACTCCGGGCCGTCCTTTTACCGAGGGACATGGCTATTCGAATAGATTAACTTCCCTATAGGGGTGCACCACATAACCCAACATGCTCGATCCCATTTGGCCGGACACACTTTCCTGGGTCATGCCCGGCCTCGGAAGATCAACACGTCGTAGCACCACCTAGGCACAATAGAGAGGTCAGCACGCCGGTCTAAATCCTATGTGCGCAGGGGTCTGGGCCCATCGCCCATTGCACTCTGCACGTTGCGTACACGGCCGGAACCAGACCTAGCAACCTCCATTATAAAGGAAGTCACGTTACGCGGTCCAATCTGGCGCGCGCCGCTCAGTCGCTGACGTCAAGAAGGCTTCGGCTGATACCACGACGTCGAGTGCCCATATCTTTCCCACGTAGTTGGTTAGTGCGTATAGACCAAATGGCCAGACTCAGATCAAATACCAAGATCTTGTTAAGCGTGTTATTATGAAGCAACCGCGGACGCCGATCAGGGCCAGGCCCACCTCTCGCCTAGGTGGTCTCAACCTGCCCTGTCGCTCCGCCACAAAGATCCACACAGAGGGCCGTCGGGACAAAGGTCCTTTCAGCCCCCAATCCGTGAATCACTCGTGGGTACTCTTCGAGCGGACCCGACTTTAGTCACCATCTGTATAGTATGTATATATGTATAGTATATACCCGTGATCACCTCCCGAGTGATCACGGCCCAATAGTATAGCAAGGCAGACTGACAAGAATGTAGGGCCAATGGTGATAAACTAGCATCCTATACTAAGCATTTAGGATTGCGGGTAAGGTATCAATAACTGTAGCAAAAATGACAGGCTATGCAACAGAATAGGAGTAACCGAACAGTAACATGCTACACTACTCTAATGCAAGCAGTATAGAGGAGAATAGGCGATATCTGGTGATCAAGGGGGGGGGGGGGCTTGCCTGGTTGCTCTGGCAAGAAGGAGGGGTCGTCGATGTAGTCGATCACAAGGGTACCGGCAGTGGCCTCGGTGTCTACCGGAAAGAAGTAACGGATGGGAACACAATAAATAAAAGAGCAATCAAAGCATCACAAAGCATAACATGTCAATACGCGGTGCTAGGTGCGCCCTAACGCAGTGCGAGGTGATATCGGCGAAGGGGGAAAACATCCGGGAAAGTATTCCCGGTGTTTCGCGTTTTCAGACAGATGAACCGGAGGGGGAAAGTTGCGTGTTTGCTATGCTAGGCATGTGTGGCGGATGAACGGGCTGCGTATCCTGATTCGTCTCGTCGTTCTGAGCAACTTTAATGTAGAAAGTATTTTCATCTGAGCTACGATTTATTTTATATTAATTTTAAAAGATTTAATCATTTTTTGAATTTAATTAATTATTTTTAATTCAACATTATCCAGAATAGTGTGTGCTGACGTCATGATGACGTCAGCAGTCAACAGGGCGTTGACTAGGTCAAACTGACGTGAGGGTCCCGCATGTCATTGACTGATTAGTTAACTAACAGTTAATTAGGTTAATTAGTGATTAAATTAATCTAATAATGATTAATTAAGTTAATTAATTCCTTAATTAATTAATTAATTAATATTTTATTTATTATTATTAATAATAATTCTTTTTTTTAACAAAACGTTCTGGGCTGGGCCCCGTTTGTCATAGGCCCTAAGGGCTTAGCGGGTTTGCCCGCTAACGGGCACAGGGCATAGCCCGTCTGGGCGCTGGCGGGATGCCCGTCAGGGTGAACCGGGGCGAAGGATGGGGGATGGCGACGGAATCGGCCCGAGTAGGGAGGAGGGGCGCGCGCGCACGCGGGTGGCCGCGGCGAGCGGAGCGGCAGAGCTCCGACTGGCCCCGGTGAGGAGAGGCGAGGCGTCGAGAGGCGCAGGCGGCCGTGTTGGGGAGCTCGCACCGCAGCGAGTCCAGGGGCGGCAGATGGGTGACTGGAGGCGGGCTGCAGAGGCGGCTGCGTTGAGCAAAGCAGCATCGGGGCTCGGCCTGCAGCAGGCGCGACGAGCCTGGCGGGCACGGGCGGTGGTCATGGGGCGTGGCCCGGACACGTCGTAGGAGGGAGGGGAGGTCGGGGTGCGGTGAGCGCGTTCGCGGGCGCGACCAGGGGCGAGCGCGGGCGTGGCCAACGGCGCGGCCAGCGGGCACGAGAGCCATGGTGAGCGCGGGGGCGAGGGAGAGAGGAGGTCGGGGCCTCACCGTTCGGTGTAGGGACAAGGCAGTGGGGCGCGGGGAGGATATGGAGACGACGGAACAGAGAGGAAGCAGTCCGGCGAAGAGGTCCGGCGAGGCGGCGGTGGCCGCGGCGTCTGCGGCCTTCGGGCGCGATCTTGGGCGAGGAAGAGACGATGGAACGGTGCGGACGGGGCCCGGCGAGCGCCTGGCGACGGGAGGAACGGCGGGGTAGGCAGTGGGGCGCCGGGCGCCGAGGTTGTTGCCCCGATCCAGAAGGGAATCGAGGAGCGAGGAGAAGTTTGGAGTGGGGTTTCGTCACCGATCTAGATCGGATTGGGACGGGAAGAGGGAGTGGGGCGAGTGGGGGGTTAGGGTTACGGGGGTGGGAAGTTAGTAGGGGAGGTGGAACGGGGTGGGCCGGCTCGTTCGAGCGGCTGAGGCGAGCTGGGCCACTTGGCCCAGCGGGGGGGGGGGTGGGGGGTCCTGTTTTCTTTTTTGTTAGTTTTCTGTTTTTGTTTTTTCCTTTTCTTTTTTTTCATCTCATTTCTTTTCCGTTTTAATTTATTTTAAAGTATTTAGGCATTTAGTAAAAGCGTGGTTTCTTCACCATAAATACCTAAGCATTAATTGGCACACTCCGAACATTTTAATTTTAATGTTTGAAAACTTTTATAGTTTGCCTCGGTTTTAAATTTGAAATTCGAACTAGGTTTCGAACTGACGCGAGTTTACCCACAGTAACCGGGGTGATGTGGCATCATTAGCGGGGATCACTGTAGCTTAATTATCCGGGCATCCCAATTCTCCTCCACTACAAGAAATCTCGTCCCGAGATTTAAGCGGTAGTGTAAGGGGGGAAGATTTGGTTATGAAATTCTAACGAGTATTCTCGGCCTTGGTTGCTCTTCTCGAAGAGGCATATCCCTTTCGTTGATGTCTTCATTTCTCTGCTTCAAGAAACCATGATCAAGTCGTCATCCTTTCTTCGGGATCTCCATTGTCCTACGAACGCAACCAAGGGGGAAAACTCCGGAAGAACGCATCTGCACAAAGCTGGGCATCTGACGGTGAACTCAATGGGAAATACACAAGGTATCCCACGAGTTGTATTTCAATGAATTCATTGAGTGCAATATACGATGGTACCAAAGTTTCAAACGGGTAGGCAACCATTCGATGACTAGACAGAAGTTGGAATGGGGGTTTGAGAAACGAGAATAACATGGTGTTTGATTCTAGGATGAATAATGGCATAGAATTTAGCTCGTGAATCACATACGAAGCTAGGTGCAAAGGATACATTAGAATCCGGTTTGTAAAGAAGAGTCAGGTTTCGATCAAGTGGATCTGTGGGTTATGGGCCCACCATGTGGGTTGAAAGTCGGAAGGGTGGTGACATCTTGCACAACCGCGACAGGGAGGCATGTCAGTGAATAGCTTGTCAGGTATGCCGGCAAAAATGTCGGTACCAAGGACGGGGAACGAGGAGCAATTTTCCTGCTTGTTGAATGGGGCGAACCAATTGGCAAAGTTATCACCGATCGGTGGCTACCGGAATGTCATCAACAAAAGTAATAGGGTCTTACTGACAGAGTTGTACACCGATGTGTTTGCACAAGCAGGGAATTATTACTGCTTATATCATATAGACCATAGAAAGGGTTTATACAAACCAATGGAAGGGGAAAAGTGTCTATTGGATTTAATCAGAACAATGGAAAGAAAAATGTGTTTAAACACATAATTCAGGGGTATATCCTTCCCAAGGACAAACAGAGCATGATATCCACGACAAGATATAATGTAGAAAACCATTTAGGTAAGGGGGGAGAAACTTCATGACATTACCCATACAATGGTGTTTGGATAATTGAGCAAGAAACATTTAGCATTGGGCTTCAAATGTTCTTGTTGAAAATCGGAGTACCACAGACATGCTTCGAGATAGCATTGACATGGTCTTCAAGCAAAGGTCGGACTTGGATACAAAAAGGATTCAATAGGAACAACATATAGAATAAGTCTTTCAATTTCCTCATGGAAGAATGGATAACCATGCTAAAAAGGAAACTATAACAGTAGGTCCTTCGGCCAGGTGTGCTGGGCATGACATCACCTTACCGGGTCATAAAAGACCAGTGTTATAACTCATGGAAAAATGTTCCAACCATCATATCTGACCGAGATTCAGATCTGTTCGGTGTTAGGATACCTTAGACTCAGGTTGCCCGAGAAGAAAAGGTGCGACACAAATTGACGAGATGACATTGTAAAATTATCGAGAAATGAACTATGGAAGCGAGTTCTGAAACAAGAGTTCATCATTAAATCAAGGAGAGGGTGAGGAGGTGACTGATGGACTCAGCGCCAATCCCTTGAGAATTCCAAGAAGATGGATTTCCACAATCATGTGAACAAGGAGATAACATTTCTCAAATCAAATGGTATAATGATGTATGCTCGAGGAAAACATACACAATTTAACAATGATAGAAGGGTGCACCCTGAAATCTGGACTAGGTAGCACGATCAATGTTCGAATGATGATTCAATAAGCAATAGACTTAGAATGAAACTATAGACCAATAACTTCAAAGCAATAGGGTTGCTAGAAGTTTAGAATTTACACATCGCAGACCATTTGTTGGTATTCCGGTTAGAAACAACACGGGGACCAAGAAAAGAATGGTGATGGTAATAAGTATCACTTGTATCAAGAATTCTTAAGGGTGGTGAATTTCTCGCAACATTCTTGACATAAAATACGATAGTGCTCCATGGTAGGACATAAGCTGGATAGCAAGGAGCTCCATAACATGAACAAGTATGTGTTGGAGGGAAGGCAATTGTTGTCGATGATAACACAAACAATCGAGGGGGGCAAGCATGGAAGTTTCTCATCAGGAACTCAATGTATGTCTCGGAAGACGTTAAAATGCTGACGATGATCACGACACATTTGTCGAGGGGTTTCAAGAAGATGTAATCGATCGGTGACTACATCAAGCCAAGGGAATGGTGAAGCAAAAGGTTATTATAACCATAGATAAGATGCCATCTCAGAATTCAGAGTTGTCTCTTAAGACGAACAAAATGATGCTGAAAGTCGATGTAATCTTAGAGCACTGTTGGAATTATGTCCCAGAGATGAAGGACATAGGTAGAATGGTCAAGCAGTCAGCCTGAGAATGATGATGTAGTCAATCAGCTGGGAATGACATGATCGAGTACAACTCGTAAGAAATGAAGATTACTAAGAGTTGTTGGATTGCAGTGCAGACTCAATTCAGTTTTCGGTGTCTTTGAGTGTTTAATAACTCAGAGCACATGAAAAATTGGAATCAGTGAGAAGGTAGTACTTGATGAAGAACTCATAAGAAGTTATGCAGTTCCATGATAATCTCGAGATACCAAGGGGTGATACTCGACGACAGATCAAAGTAGAGGTTGGACTGTGGTATTGCTCTGGAGAAGACAAGTGCTTAAACTTGCACGAGAAATGGTAAGTAAAGGAGAACGTGGTCGGGACCATGATTGCAAAAAGGCATGATCCCAGATATAAGATGAACTAATACCAAGGGAATAATTAATGTAAGAGAAGCTTTAATGATAAGATCTACATCGTGTCCATGGGCATGAACACAGAGTTCAAGGTCGACTTCCACTTCTTCAATGCATAACCTTTCATTCACTGCTCTATTAAATTGATTTGAGTGCGAAGACCTACTTGGTGAATTGCCAGAGGAGTATGAACCTTGAAAAACTTTCAGGTTCACACAGATTAAGAAAGGCATAGGTTCAACCCATCGGGGCATCTTAGAAACATATACCACAAGCTTCGAGAGTAATTATCACCAGCTCGAAAGCAGAGCATGGTTAGCCAATTTAGAGTATAGGATTTACCAATGGTATTATGTATCAGGGAAATAACTCACAAGGTGATTAAATATGAAGGACACTGTCGGATAACAATCCAACAAAGGACTTTATGGTCCACAAAGGATCTGATGTGAGTATCGGTACTCAACCAGAAAAGGAAAGAATGCAAATGCAAAGGTTATGGAATCATCTGAATAATTCGAAGCTCAAATGCAAAGGAATTATGATTCCAAATTGAAGGATCGGAAGCAAACGCTCTGATTAAGGATGGACAAGCTGAATAGACTTAGGGGTAGAACCGACGACAATTGATTGGTCGAGAACCAGCTCATGTTCAAAAATGACGTCTGAGCCGGAAGGATGAAGTCTAATTGTGACTGACGATTGAGAACATCCGCATCATATTGAATCAACGGTCTCAAAATGATAGTGCAAAGGATGTCAATGAATAATGCTAGGCATTTGGATTTAACCATAATGCAGGCAGACAAGAATTTCTAGAGCCATAGGCTGCAGAGGATTCTCGAAAAATCGGATAATATTTCGAAGAATTTTGTGAAACACCTGAACAACTAGGGAGAAACAAATCCTCGGTAAGTGTGAGGATTAATTTGTAGGTGTATTCAGGCGACAAGGAACTGCAAGGCAATAGACACAAAGGATCCTCAGAATATCCGAAGTATTTCAGAGTATCTTGTAATAACAAGATCAAATTGGAAATGAAGTTATGGACGACAAGTGTATGAAGCTTTCCATAAGGATTTATCGGTGGTATGGAATTTGCAGCGACGAAGAGCACAAGGGTCTCGGGGAAACATTGAAGAGTATCTTTAAAATTTTCTGGTGCAGCAGGCGATCATCTGGACTGAAGGGGCTCTCCGGGAGAAGTATTTTCGAGAACCTGAAGTTAGTTTTTTTAAATCACTTAACCTGAATAGAAGAGAGATTAGATTCCCAGAGCATGGACGAGGAATAAAAGATCCTAATACCACCCGATGGCGACGTGGGCCCGTAAGGCACACAACCATGTTAGTAAAAGTTTTATAATGTCTAGACTCGACTTCGGCCAAGGAGTGTGGAAGGGGGATTCCTACAGGCAGTCAGCTCTGATACCAACTTGTGACGCCCCCAATTTAATCGTACACTAATCATACACGCAAACGTGTACGATCAAGATCAGGGACTCATGGGAAGATATCACAACACAACTCTAAAAATAAAATAAGTCATACAAGCATCATAATACAAGCCAGGGGCCTCGAGGGCTCGAATACAAGTGCTCGATCATAGACGAGTCAGCGGAAGCAATAATATCTGAGTACAGACATAAGTAAACAAGTCTGCCTTAAGAAGGCTAGCACAAACTGGGATACAGATCGAAAGAGGCGCAGGCCTCCTGCCTGGGATCCTCCTAAAATACTCCTGGTCGTCGTCAGCGACCTGCACGTAGTAGTAGGCACCTCCAGTGTAGTAGTCGTCGTCGACGGTGGCGTCTGGCTTGTGGGCTCCAGCATCTGGTTGCGACAACCAGAAAGAAAGGAAAGGGGGAAAAGGGGGGAAAGCAACCGTGAGTACTCATCCAAAGTACTTGCAAGCAAGGAGCTACACTACATATGCATGGGTATATGTGTAAAGGGCCTTATCAGTGGACTAAACTGCAGAATGCCAGAATAAGAGGGGGATAGCTAATCCTGTCGAAGACTATGCTTCGGGCAGCCTCCGTCTTCCAGCATGTAGAAGAGAGTAGATTGAAGTCCTCCAAGTAGCATCGCATAGCATAATCCTACCCGGCGATCCTCTCCTCGTCGCCCTGTTAGAGAGCGATCACCGGGTTGTATCTGGCACTTGGAAGGGTGTGTTTTATTAAGTATCCGGTTCTAGTTATCATAAGGTCAAGGTACAACTCCGGGTCGTCCTTTTACCAAGGGACACGGCTATTCGAATAGATTAACTTCCCTGTAGGGGTACACCACATAACCCAACACGCTCGATCCCATTTGGCCGGACACACTTTCCTGGGTCATGCCCGGCCTCGGAAGATCAACACGTCGCAGCCCCACCTAGGCACAACAGAGAGGTCAGCACGCCGGTCTAAATCCTATGCGCGCAGGGGTCTGGGCCCATCACCCATTGCACTCCTGCACGTTGCGTACGCGGCCGGAAGCAGACCTAGCAACCTCCATTACAAAGGAAGTCACATTACGCGGTCCAATCTGGCGCGCGCCGCTCAGTCGCTGACGTCAAGAAGGCTTCGGCTGATACCACGACGTCGAGTGCCCATATCTTTCCCATGTAGTTGGTTAGTGCGTATAGACCAAATGGCCAGACTCGGATCAAATACCAAGATCTCGTTAAGCGTGTTATTATGAAGGAACCGCGGACGCCAATCAGGGCCAGGCTGTAACGCCCCGGATCCGATGCGCCAGGTGTCCGCCAGTTATTCGCCGTCGTTGCCATGTCATTTGCTTGCGTGTTGCACTTTGCCATGTCATCATATGCATTTCATATCATGTCATCATGTGCATTTCATTTTTGCATACGTGTTCGTTTCATGCATCCGAGCTTTTTCCCTGTTGTCCGTTTTGCAATCTGGCACTCCTATGTTCCTCGGTGTCCCTCTTTTGCCTCTTTTCGTGTGCGGGTGTTAAACTTTCTCGGAATGGAACGAGCGCCGCCACCCGGGAGCCCGCCGCCGTCCCGCCTCGCTGACCCCGCCGATCTCCGCCGCCGCCCTCGGCTCCCGCGCCGCCCTGGGCCGCTTGCCCCCGAGCCCCAGCGCGCCTCCGCCGTCGGGTCCCGCCCCGCCGCCGCCACGCCGCCCGGGAGCTCCTCGCCGGAGCTCCACCACGGCCATGGCGCCGCCTCCTCCGCGCCCGTCTCCGCGCCCTCCGTCCGCCGGCGACCGAGCTGCCGGCCCCGGCGTCCTTCTCCTCTCCCCCGCGCCGGCCTCTCCTTCCTCCCCGTCCTCCTCTCCGGCAAACTCCGGCGAGCCCGTTTCAGATCCAGACGAGGTTGATTTTTTCCCCTTCCCTGAAATTTCCAAAGTCCTAAAATTATTGCATAATCATGCCATGTTCGTCATGCCGTATCTCTGCATCTGTAGTTCTGTTTGGCGCGTGTAATATGTCAAATTGTTCGTCTAGACGAGTACTTCATTTAATTTCATTGCATCATTTTCATTTGAGCTCATCTTGATGCCCTAAATGCTGTTGGAAGAGTGCATGTTGATGTTAATCTGCTGAAACTGTTATAACTTGCTGTTTTGTCATTTTTGCCATGTTTGATGTGTGCATCCTATGAGTATGAGCTCTACATGTATGTTGTTCTATGACATGCCATCTTTCCAGTGGTGCCAACCATGTATTTTTGTGAGTTGTGTGCTGAGTGCATCGAGCTTGTTTAGTAGGGTAGTTGCTGTTGCTGTTTTCCTGACAGATTCTGTTATATTCTGTTGCCTTGTTAACCTGTTGCTACTAATCATTCTATGCATAATCTGGAGATGTTCTATAAACATGTTTTGATCTACATGTCATCCTCTATCCATTCATGCCCCTGGTTGCATTTATAGCTTGCTGTAGATTGTTCATATCTTGCTCCAAAGTTGCTTGATAATGTTGCTATCAGCCTGTTAACATTAAGTTTACTAGTTCCCATGTGTTTTGCTAGTGTTCCATGCACCCTATGACCTTGCTCTTGCCATGCTTAACTTCACAAACATGCCTTCTTACTGTTGGTTGCCTTGCCATGCCATGTATTGCTCTGTGGTGAGTGGTTCGAGCTCACGAACATGCCTACTTATTGTTGTTCCTGCCATGTTTGAATCTGTAATATAACTTGCCATGTTTACATGGGTGCCATCATAATGTCTGTGCCTTTTTGGCTCATGGTCAGTAAGGGACTTTTGTTCTATGCAATTAGTAGTTTCATGCCATGCCTTTGTTTGCCATGATATGTTCCTGTAACATGTTGTTTGATAGCTCTAAACATTGCAACCTGATGTTATTTCTGCCAAGTCTGAAACTGTTATTATTTGCAATCTTACCATGTCCTTTTGAGCATGTTCTAGTTGTTTCTGGAGATAGCTCAGTGTTCATGTTTTGTAGTTCTTTACCAGTACTTCATGCCCATGCCTTTTTTTATTATGTTGACATGCTGTAGCATGTTGTTTTGATGCTTGCAATATGCCTAGTTGCTGTTATGGACAGATTGTTGTTATGACTGGTATAGAGTGTATGTGTTGCACCGTTGCTCCGTTTTGAGTGTGCTCTATATGAAACTTGCTTGATTTTGCATGTAGCTTCGTATTATCATGTTGCATCCTTGTTTTGAGGTGTTTGCTTGATGTTTGTATGCATTTTGCATCAATGCCATGTTTAACTTGTTTTGCTCATATCTTCTAGGCCGTAGCTCCGAATCTAATGAACTTTATATGTAACTTGACTAGAATTTCGTGTAGATCATCTTGGTGCATCTTAACTTGCTGTTTAACAACGTGAACATAATGTTTATTCAGATCTGGAACAATTTCGAAATTTGCATATGAGGACTTACCGGAATTGTTATATGTTGTTTCCGGCCTCATTTAAACTTGACTTGATGTGTTGTTCTTGTTTGCATCATCTCTTGTCATGAGTAGCTTCATGTAGCCTTTTCATGCATCACGCTTGTTGTGCATCATGTCTTGTCTATGTGTGGTGTGTTTACCATGTTGTGTGCTTCTTCTCGATAGTTCCCGTTTCGTTGCGATCGTGAGGATGCGTTCGTCTACGCTTGGTTCGTCTTCGTGGCTTCATCTTCTTCATGGACTCGTTCTTCTTCCTTGCGGGATTTCAGGCAAGATGACCACTACCCTGGATCTCACTACTATCATTGCTATGCTAGTTGCTTCGTTCTATCGCTATGCTGCGTTACCTATCTTTTGCTCCTCAAGCCTCCCAAATTGCCATGAACCTCTAACCTTTGACACCCTTCCTAGCAAACCGTTATTTGGCTATGTTACCGCTTTGCTCAGCCCCTCTTATAGCGTTGCTAGTTGCAGGTGAAGTTGAAGATTGCTCCATGGTGGACAGGGTTATGTTGGGATATCACAATATCTCTTATATTATTAATGCATCTATACATTTGGTAAAGGGTGGAAGGCTCGGCCTTATGCCTGGTGTTTTGTTCCACTCTTGCCGCCGTAGTTTCCGTCATACCGGTGTTATGTTCCCGGATTTTGTGTTCCTAACGCGGTCGGGTGATTTATGGGACCCCCCTGACAGTTCGCTTTGAATAAAACTTGTCCAGCAAGGCCCAACCTTGGTTTTACCATTTGCCTCACCACCACCTATACCCTTCCCTTGGGTCGGCCAACCCAAGGGTCATCTTTATTTTAGCCCCCCCCGGGCCAATGCTTGTCTAAGTGTTGGTCCGAACCGAGCAACCTGCGGGTCCACCTCGGGGAAACTCGAAGTCTGGTTTTACTCGTAGCTTGACTTATCCGGTGTTGCCCTGAGAACGAGATATGTGCAGCTCCTATCGGGATTGTCGGCGCATCGGGCGGCTTTGCTGGTCTTGTTTTACCATTGTCGAAATGTCTTGTAAACCGGGATTCCGAGACTGATCGGGTCTTCCTGGGAGAAGGTCTATTCCTTCGTTGATCGCGAGAGCTTGTCATGGGCTAAGTTGGGACACCCCTGCAGGGTATAAACTTTCGAGAGCCGTGCCCGCGGTTATGTGGCAGATGGGAATTTGTTAATGTCCGGTTGTAGATAACTTGACACCAGATCCAAATTAAAACGCATCAACCGCGTGTGTAGCCGTGATGGTCTCTTCTCGGCGGAGTCCGGGAAGTGAACACGGTCTTTGGGTTATGTTTGACATAAGTAGGAGTTCAGGATCACCTCTTGATCATTGCTAGCTTCACGACCGTTCTGTTTGCTCTCTTCTCGCTCTCTTTTGCGTATGTTAGCCACCATATCATGCTTAGTCACTGCTGCAACCTCACCACTTTACCCCTTCCTTTCCCATTAAGCTTTGCTAGTCTTGATACCCATGGTAATGGGATTGCTGAGTCCTCGTGGCTCACAGATTACTACAACAACAGTTGCAGGTACAGGTTATGCGATGGTCATGACGCGAGAGCGATGCTTGCTTGCGTTGAGTTCTTCTTCTGCTTCTTCGATCAGGGGATAGGTTCCAAGTCGGCAGCCTGGGCTAGCAGGGTGGATGTCGTTTGAGTTTCTGTTTGTGTTTCATCCGTAGTCGGATGGTGCTCTTATGTATGATGATGTTGTATTCGTGTGGCATTGTATGCCTTATGTATGTATCCGCATCTATTATGTAATGTTGATGTAATGATATCTACCTTGCAAAAGCATCTTCAAGATGCGCTTCTATCCTTGGTGGGACCTTCGAGTTCCTTTAGGATAGGGTCGCATCTTGGGCGTGACAAGTTGGTATCAGAGCCTCGACCGACCTTAGGAGCCCCCCTTGATTGATCGTGTAGTTTGGCCGTTGTTGAGTCTAGAAGAAAACTGATTTCTGAGTCTAGTTATATCAGAGAGTAGGAATTCTTTTTACTCCTCAGTCCCTTCGTCGCTCTGGTGAGGAATCTTGACTTAGGTGTTTTGAATTACTCCTCTTCCCCTTCAAAATTTTTCTTTAGGTTCACGCAGTTGGTTTTCCGATCGTTGTTCCCCAGCTCTTTGATCCGGTGCATTTCTCGTCAAGTTGACTCGAGCCTCTTCATCGTTGTTAAGTTCAATCCTCAGTTGTTTTCTTTTCCCACCCGCCCACCCTTTTTCTCCTCGGAACCGGAGTCCAAGATCGAGTATCCATCCTACTTGTGCGAAGTCTTTGCTTTCTATCCTCATTGTTTTCAACCGGTGTTTTCTCTTCAAGATATTCGTCGGTTCCCCCTTCCAAGTTGTTTTTGTTTTTCCCGCCCTCCCACCCTTTTTCTTCCCGGAGTCTGAGTCTCTTTCAACCATCAATTTTCATTCGTACAGAGTCTCTTCAGTCTTCCCTTAATTATCTCAACCGGTGAATTCTCGTCTCAGTGGACATTCTTCATCTCTTTTTCCGGTGGATCGTCATGATTTAATTCATTCTTCAAGAGTTCATCAAGTGTCATCCCATCCTCTCTAGTTCGTGTTCTATTCTTTCCTTGTTCAACCGGAGTGCTGTCTAAATCCTTTCAGTCTTATTCATTTCTAACTCGTTCTAACAGGAGTTGCTTCATAGTCTATCCGAATTCGTGAGCTTTCGATTCGTCATTCTCGTCGTTCCTCTCTTCTTCTCGAGGGCTCTTGATTCTTCACTTCTTCTCTTGAGTTCTTGCTTCACCTCTTCCCTTTTCCCTTCCGTCTCGGTCCCAAGATCTCGGGATGAGATCTCTTGTTAGTGGAGGAGTGTTGTAACGCCCCGGATCTGATGCGCCAGGTGTCCGCCAGTTATTCGCCGTCGTTGCCATGTCATTTGCTTGCGTGTTGCACTTTGCCATGTCATCATATGCATTTCATATCATGTCATCATGTGCATTTCATTTTTGCATACGTGTTCGTTTCATGCATCCGAGCTTTTTCCCCGTTGTCCGTTTTGCAATCCGGCACTCCTATGTTCCCCGGTGTCCCCCTTTTGCCTCTTTTCGTGTGCGGGTGTTAAACTTTCTCGGAATGGAACGAGCCTTTCCAAGTGGCCTTGGTATACCACCGGTAGACCGCCTGTCAAGTTTCGTGCCATTTGGAGGTCGTTTGATACTCCAACGGTTAACCGGGTAACCATAAAGCCCTCTTTTGTTGCAGCCCAACACCCCCTCCAAAGTGGCCCAAAACCCATCTAACTCCCCTCCATGCTCTCGGTCGTTCGATCACGATCGCGTGGCCGAAAACCGCTCCTCATTTGGACTCTCCTAGCTCCCTCTACCTATAAATTAGCCCCCTCCCCCGAAATCTCGGGCAAACCCTAGCCTTCCTCTTCCTCGCGCCGCCGGACGCGTCCGTGCCGCCGCCGGACATGTCCGCCGCCCCGCAGCCACGTCACTCCAGCCTATCAGAGAGCGACACGTCAGCCGCTGCCGCGCCCCGCCCACTCCGCCGCCGCCACATGGCCTCCCCACGCCTCCACCGCCGCCAGCCCATGCGGGCCCAGATCCGGCCCGCCAGGCCCGCGCGCCGCCGCCGTGCAGCCCGCGCCGCCGCCCCGCCTCTCCGGCCGTGCCCCGCCGCCTCCCGCGCTGGCCGAGGCCGCCGCCTCGCCGGCGCCTCGCCGTGCCACCGCCCGGGAGCCCGCCGCCGTCCCGCCTCGCCGACCCCGCCGATCTCCGCCGCCGCCCTCGGCTCCCGTGCCGCCTTGGGCCGCTTGCCCCCGAGCCCCAGCGCGCCTCCGCCGTCGGGTCCCGCCCCGCCGCCGCCACGCCGCCCGGGAGCTCCTTGCCGGAGCTCCACCGCGGCCATGGCGCCGCCTCCTCCGCGCCCGTCTCCGCGCCCTCCGCCCGCCGGCGACCGAGCCGCCGGCCCCGGCGTCCTTCTCCTCTCCCCCGCGCCGGCCTCTCCTTCCTCCCCGTCCTCCTCTCTGGCGAACTCCGGCGAGCCCGTTTCAGATCCAGACGAGGTTGATTTTTTCCCCTTCCCCGAAATTTCCTAAGTCCTAAAATTATTGCATAATCATGCCAAGTTCGTCATGCCGTGTCTCTGCATCCGTAGTTCCGTTTGGCGCGTGTAATATGTCAAATTGTTCGTCTAGACGAGTACTTCATTTCATTTCATTGCATCATTTTCATTTGAGCTCATCTTGATACCCTAAATGCTGTTGGAAGAGTGCATGTTGATGTTAATCTGCTGAAACTGTTATAACTTGCTGTTTTGTCATTTTTGCCATGTTTGATGTGTGCATTCTATGAGTATGAGCTCTACATGTATGTTGCTCTATGACATGCCATCTTTCCAGTGGTGCCAACCATGTATTTTTGTGAGTTGTGTGCTGAGTGCATCGAGCTTGTTTAGTAGGGTAGTTGCTGTTGCTGTTTTCCTGACAGATTCTGTTATATTTTGTTGCATTGTTAACCTGTTGCTACTAATCATTCTATGCATAATCTGAAGATGTTCTATAAACATGTTTTGATCTACATGTCATCCTCTATCCATTCATGCCCCTGGTTACATTTATAGCTTGCTGTAGATTGTTCATATCTTGCTCCAAAGTTGCTTGATAATGTTGCTATCAGCCTGTTAACGTTAAGTTCACTAGTTCCCATGTGTTTTGCTAGTGTTCCATGCACCCTATGACCTTGCTCTTGCCATGCTTAACTTCACAAACATGCCTTCTTACTATTGGTTGCCTTTCTATGCCATGTATTGCTCTGTGGTGAGTGGTTCGAGCTCACGAACATGCCTACTTATTGTTGTTCCTGCCATGTTTGAATCTGTAATATAACTTGCCATGTTTACATGGGTGCCATCATAATGTCTGTGCCTTTTTGGCTCATGGTCAGTAAGGGACTTTTGTTCTATGCAATTAGTAGTTTCATGCCATGCCTTTGTTTGCCATGATATGTTCCTGTAACATGTTGTTTGATAGCTCTAAACATTGCAACCTGATGTTATTTCTGCCAAGTCTGAAACTGTTATTATTTGCAATCTTACCATGTCCTTTTGAGCATGTTCTAGTTGTTTCTGGAGATAGCTCAGTGTTCATGTTTTGTAGTTCTTTACCAGTACTTCATGCCCATGCCTTTTTTTATTATGTTGACATGCTGTAGCATGTTGTTTTGATGCTTGCAATATGCCTAGTTGCTGTTATGGACAGATTGTTGTTATGACTGGTATAGAGTGTATGTGTTGCACCGTTGCTCCGTTTTGAGTGTGCTCTATATGAAACTTGCTTGATTTTGCATGTAGCTTCGTATTATCATGTTGCATCCTTGTTTTGAGGTGTTTGCTTGATGTTTGTATGCATTTTGCATCAATGCCATGTTTAACTTGTTTTGCTCATATCTTCTAGGCCGTAGCTCCGAATCTAATGAACTTTATATGTAACTTGACTAGAATTCCGTGTAGATCATCTTGGTGCATCTTAACTTGCTGTTTAACAACGTGAACATAATGTTTATTCAGATCTGGACCAATTTCGAAATTTGCATATGAGGACTTACCGGAATTGTTATATGTTGTTTCCGGCCTCATTTAAACTTGCCTTGATGTGTTGTTCTTGTTTGCATCATCTCTTGTCATGAGTAGCTTCATGTAGCCTTTTCATGCATCATGCTTGTTGTGCATCATGTCTTGTCTATGTGTGGTGTGTTTACCATGTTGTGTGCTTCTTCTCGATAGTTCCCATTTCGTTGTGATCGTGAGGATGCGTTCGTCTACGCTTGGTTCGTCTTCGTGGCTTCATCTTCTTCATGGACTCGTTCTTCTTCCTTGCGGGATTTCAGGCAAGATGACCGCTACCCTGGATCTCACTACTATCATTGCTATGCTAGTTGCTTCGTTCTATCGCTATGCTGCGTTACCTATCTTTTGCTCCTCAAGCCTCCCAAATTGCCATGAACCTCTAACCTTTGACACCCTTCCTAGCAAACCGTTATTTGGCTATGTTACCGCTTTGCTCAGCCCCTCTTATAGCGTTGCTAGTTGCAGGTGAAGTTGAAGATTGCTCCATGGTGGACAGGGTTATGTTGGGATATCACAATATCTCTTATATTATTAATGCATCTATACATTTGGTAAAGGGTGGAAGGCTCGGCCTTATACCTGGTGTTTTGTTCCACTCTTGCCGCCCTAGTTTCTGTCATACCGGTGTTATGTTCCCGGATTTTGCATTCCTAACGCGGTCGGGTGATTTATGGGACCCCCCTGACAGTTCGCTTTGAATAAAACTTGTCCAGCAAGGCCCAACCTTGGTTTTACCATTTGCCTCACCACCACCTATACCCTTCCCTTGGGTCGGCCAACCCAAGGGTCATCTTTATTTTAGCCCCCCCCGGGCCAATGCTTGTCTAAGTGTTGGTCCGAACCGAGCAACCTGCGGGGCCACCTCGGGGAAACTCGAAGTCTGGTTTTACTCGTAGCTTGACTTATCCGGTGTTGCCCTGAGAACGAGATATGTGCAGCTCCTATCGGGATTGTCGGCGCATCGGGCGGCTTTGCTGGTCTTGTTTTACCATTGTCGAAATGTCTTGTAAACCGGGATTCCGAGACTGATTGGGTCTTCCTGGGAGAAGGTCTATTCCTTCGTTGATCGCGAGAGCTTGTCATGGGCTAAGTTGGGACACCCATGCAGGGTATAAACTTTCGAGAGCCGTGCCCGCGGTTATGTGGCAGATGGGAATTTGTTAATGTCCGGTTGTAGATAACTTGACACCAGATCCAAATTAAAACGCATCAACCGCGTGTGTAGCCGTGATGGTCTCTTCTCGGCGGAGTCCGGGAAGTGAACACGGTCTTTGGGTTATGTTTGACATAAGTAGGAGTTCAGGATCACCTCTTGATCATTGCTAGCTTCACTTCCGTTCCGTTTGCTCTCTTCTCGCTCTCTTTTGCGTATGTTAGCCACCATATCATGCTTAGTCACTGCTGCAACCTCACCACTTTACCCCTTCCTTTCCCATTAAGCTTTGCTAGTCTTGATACCCATGGTAATGGGATTGCTGAGTCCTCGTGGCTCACAGATTACTACAACAACAGTTGCAGGTACAGGTTATGCGATGGTCATGACGCGAGAGCGATGCTTGCTTGCGTTGAGTTCTTCTTCTGCTTCTTCGATCAGGGGATAGGTTCTAGGTCGGAAGCCTGGGCTAGCTGGGTGGATGTCGTTTGAGTTTCTGTTTGTGTTTCATCCGTAGTCGGATGGTGCTCTTATGTATGATGATGTTGTATTCGTGTGGCATTGTATGCCTTATGTATGTATCCCCATCTATTATGTAATGTTGATGTAATGATATCCACCTTGCAAAAGCGTCTTCAAGATGCGCTTCTATCCTTGGTGGGACCTTCGAGTTCCTTTAGGATAGGGTCGCATCTTGGGCGTGACACAGGCCCACCTCTCGCCTAGGTGGTCTCAACCTGCCCTGTCGCTCTGCCACAAAGATCCACACAGAGGGCCGTCGGGACAAAGGTCCTTTCAGCCCCCAATCCGTGAATCACTCGCGGGTACTCTTCGAGCGGATCCGACTTTAGTCACCATCTGTATAGTATGTATATATGTATAGTATATACCTGTGATCACCTCCCGAGTGATCACGGCCCAATAGTATAGCAAGGCAGACTAACAAGAATGTAGGGCCAATGGTGATAAACTAGCATCCTATACTAAGCATTTAGGATTGCGGGTAAGGTATCAATAACTGTAGCGACAATGATAGGCTATACAACAGAATAGGAGTAACCGAACAGTAACATGCTACACTACTCTAATGCAAGCAGTATAGAGGAGAATAGGCGATATCTGGTGATCAAGGGGGGGGGCTTGCCTGGTTGCTCTGGCAAGAAGGAGGGGTCGTCGATGTAGTCGATCATAGGGGTACCGGCAGCGGCCTCGGTGTCTACCGGGAAGAAGTAACGGATGGGAACACAATAAATAACAGAGCAATCAAAGCATCACAAAGCATAACATGTCAATACGCGGTGCTAGGTGCGCCCTAACGCAGTGCGAGGTGATATCGGCGAAGGGGGAAAACATCCGGGAAAGTATTCCCGGTGTTTCGCATTTTCAGACAGATGAACCGGAGGGGGAAAGTTGCGTGTTTTCTATGCTAGGGATGTGTGGCGGATGAACGGGCTGCGTATCCTGATTCGTCTCGTCGTTCTGAGCAACTTTCATGTAGAAAGTATTTTCATCTGAGCTACGGTTTATTTTATATTAATTTTAAAAGATTTAATCATTTTTTGAATTTAATTAATTATTTTAATTCAACATTATCCAGAATAGTGTGCGCTGATGTCATGATGACGTCAGCAGTCAACATGCCGTTGACTGGGTCAAACTGATGTGAGGGTCCCGCATGTCATTGACTGATTAGTTAACTAACAGTTAATTAGGTTAATTAGTGATTAAATTAATCTAATAATGATTAATTAAGTTAATTAATTCCTTAATTAATTAATTAATATTTTATTTATTATTATTATTATTAATTCCTTTTTTTAACAAAACGCTCTGGGCTGGGCCCCGTTTGTCATAGGCCCTAAGGGCTTAGCGGGTTTGCCCGCTAACGGGCACAGGGCATAGCCCGTCTGGGCGCTGGCGGGACGCCCGTCAGGGTGAACCGGGGCGAAGGACGGGGGATGGCGACGGAATCGGCCGGAGTAGGGAGGAGGGGCGCGCGCGCAAGCGGGTGGCCGCGGCGAGCGGAGCGGCAGAGCTCCGACTGGCCTCGGTGAGGAGAGGCGAGGCATCGAGAGGCGCAGGCGGCCGTGTTGGGGAGCTCGCACCGCAGCGAGTCCAGGGGCGGCAGAGGGGTGACCGGAGGCGGGCTGCAAAGGCGGCTGCGTTGAGCAAAGCAGCATCGGGGCTCGGCCTGCAGCAGGCGCGACGAGCCAGGCGGGCACGGGCGGTGGTCGCGGGGCGCGGCCCGGACGCGTCGTAGGAGGGAGAGGAGGTCGGGGTGCGGTGAGCGCGTTCGCCGGCGTGACCAGGGGCGAGCGCGGGCGTGGCCAACGGCGCGGCCAGTGGGCACGAGGGCCATGGTGAGCACGGGGGCGAGGGAGAGAGGAGGTCGCGGCCTCACCGTTTGGTGTAGGGACAAGGCAGCGGGGCGCGGGGAGGAGATGGAGACGACGGAACGGAGAGGAAGTAGTCCGGCGAAGAGGTTCGGCGAGGCGGCGGTGGCCGCGGCGTCTGCGGCCTTCGGGCGCGATCTTGGGCGAGGAAGAGACGACGGAATAGTGCGGACGGGGCTCGGCGAGCGCCTGGCGATGGAGGGAACAGCGGGGTAGGCAGCGGCGCGCCGGGCGCCGAGGTTGTTGCCCCGATCCAGAAGGGAATCGAGGAGCGAGGAGAAGTTTGGAGTGGGGTTTCGTCACCGATCTAGATCGGATCGGGACGGGAAGAGGAAGTGGGGCGAGTGGGGGGTTAGGGTTACGGGGCTGGGAAGTTAGTAGGGGAGGTGGACCGGGGTGGGCCGGCTCGTTCGAGCGGCTGAGGCGAGCTGGGCCACTTGGCCCAGCGGGGGGGGGGGGGGTCCTGTTTTCTTTTTTGTTAGTTTTCTGTTTTTGTTTTTTCCTTTTCTTTTTTTTCATCTCATTTCTTTTCCGTTTTAATTTATTTTAAAGTATTTAGGCATTTAGTAAAAGTGTGGTTTCTTCACCATAAATACCTAAGCATTAATGGCACACTCCAAACATTTTAATTTTAATGTTTGAAAACTTTTATAGTTTGCCTCTGTTTTAAATTTGAAATTCGAACTAGGTTTCGAACTAACGCGAGTTTATCCACAGTAACCGGGGTGATGTGGCATCATTAGCGGGGATCACTGTAGCTTAATTATCCGGGCGTCACAGCTGATCTCCTGCTGGGTTCACTATGACGCCTCTGTCCGAGCGGCGCTGGAGTGGGCTGCGGCAGCTTCTGAGGGGGACAAGCAAGCCGCGATCTAGGCCGCAGCCGCCCGCGATGCGGCACTGAAGGATGCCACGGTAGCCCAGGACCGCTGCAAGGCGCTGGAGGCCGAGCTGCAGGGCTTGCGCGATGAGCTCGCCCAGGATGCTCGTGACCGCCACGCGAAGGAGGAGGAGATGAAGGCGCGGGAGGACGCCATTGGGGACTGCGACGCCTAGTTGACCGCCGAACGCGGCCGGCTGGGGACGCTGGAGCAGAAGTTGAAGATGGAGAGGGCCGAGCTGGACGCCAAGGCGAAGGTCCTATCTGAGGACCGCGTGGCCTTCGCGGATCTTGAGGAGAGATCTCGCAAGGCGCTGAAGACGCTCTATGAGGACGGCTTGGAGAAGCCGCTGGCTGGTGCCAAGGAGGGCCCTGCCCAGCTGCTTCCTTTCTTGGTCGAGGCGCTCGAGGAAGTTGTGACCGACTCGGCCCCATGGCCGAGGCTGAAGCTCGCGTCCTTTCTTCTGCGGCGCTGACGCGTGTCTTCAACCACATCTACCTTCACGACCCTGGCGCCAACCTCGACAAGCTGCTAGAGCCCGTGGACGCCGAGCGCTTCACCGCTGCTGCTGAAGCCGTGAAGGGCCAGGTGGAAGGCCTGCTGGCGAAGTTCCGCGCCACTGCCATTGTGCCAGGGCAGGTGCTGCTGATTCCGTGGCCTCGGGAGGTGGAGCTGATGGAGGTAACATCACCACGGAGGCGGGGCTCCTGGCGAATGACGGCGTCGCCCAAGGGTGATCTTCTCGCGGCTTCTTTCCTGTTTTAACTCCTGCAATATGTACCGTGCCTCGTGGAGGTGTTTAAACTTGCGTTTGGTATCGTGAAGACAATTATGGTTTGTAATATTTGCTTTGAGATTTTGCGGTTTCCTTCCTATTTGCTTTAAGGTCTACGTCGGCAGGGCCCGGCACCGCGCAAACTTCAACTGCCGTTGGCCCCGACTGGATCACTAGGACGGGACCAGGAGTGAGGGGCTACGTGATAAGTTAGGCTCCTGAGTCGCGATGCTCAGGAGTCCCCCTTGACGTGCAAACAACAAATAGGGAGAGGTGTAGGGGTGGATCTGGCGTTCTACGTCGGTAGGGCCCGGCCCCGCGCATACCTCAACCGCCATTAGCCTTGTGGAACTAAGGAGTGAGGGGTTATGTGACCAGTTAGGCTCTTGAGTCGCGATGCTCAGGAGTCCCCCTTGACGCTCAAACGGTCTCCATACCTTGGCTCTGCTCGGGGAGGGGCGCACGACGACCAGGTTCGAGGGACCTGGCTGGGTGGCGCGTGCTCGGGCGTGACCCGGGCGCAGCCCCCGTGTCCAGCCCCCTCGCGTGACGCTCCTGAGGGGAGGTGCTACGATGAGGCCAGACACTGAGCTCTGGGCTCCCTGACGTTGATATGGCCGTGGGCCGCCCTTAGTTGTTTATCACCAGCGCGGAGCATAGCGCTTCCGTATGTGTACGGGCATAGCCGCTCCTCGGAAGTGTCGTCAGCCAGCGCGGAGCATGGTGCTTCCACTGGTATGTGGGAGGGGGGCTCCCCTCCGGGAGGAGCCCCTGAGGCGTGTACAGCCCCGCCCTGACACGTGGCTTGGACGGCAGTGCTAGACGAGGTGTATATGGGCACTCGTGAGCCAACGCGGGACTCACAAGGCCCTACCTCAAGGCGGGTTGTGCCTGGTCTTGAGCCTTGGATGGTTGTGTGTTCTTGCGAGATGGTTAGATACAAATGCTTTACGTCCTCAGGTCCCGGCCCTCGAGCGAGCTCAGCCGCCGCTGGTATGCCAAGTCGCGATGCCTTGGACAAGGCCAGGGGGTGAGGGCTGGAGAGCTAGTAAGAGCTCCTGAGTCACGATGCTCAGGAGCCCCCCTTTTAACGCGCAAGCGATTTACATGAGGGAGAGGAGGCCCGTGGTAGGCGGCAGATGATAATCATGGGCGGGTTAAGCATGAAGGGCAAATCAACTTAGATAGATGCAGCACGAGGGGCGCCCCCAACAAGGTAAACTAAAGACATAAGCAAAAGGGATACATGCCGCAGGGACAGACCCGTGCGGCTTGGGAATGATGCAGCCCTGAGGGCGCTCCCAGCTGAAATGAACTTGAAAGATGTCACCTGGTACCATTGTAGAGGGGGTGTTGGAGTAGCTGAAGGTGCACGGTGAAGAGGCCGATCCTCACGAGCCGTCGGAGCCCTAAGCCTCGGGAGGCTCTGGGGGTCCGGGCGGTTCCTCGAGGACCATCTCCATCTCCGCTAGGACCGCGTCATGCCTGGCCTCCTGAGCCACCAGAATGCTCCGCAGATGGCGCTGGTGAGTGGCAGCCGCGTTCGGCAGGCCGAAAGGCATGCGAACGTAGTTGTGCGGCGGACCCTCGCAACATCCCGCGCGCGAAGCAAGAGGCGCTCCTGAGACGCGGCTCGGTTGAGCCCTGGGAAATCGATGCAGACGCGCAGCCCGCCATCCTCGCCTGGATGGGGAGCTACGCTAGGCAAACGGTGATCGCCGTGCATGGCTCTTGCTTCCTGAAGCTCCTGTGTGGTCTTGGTGATGAACTCGTGAGGGTTGGGCATCCCACACCTCATGCCGTCCTGAGGGAAACATGCTGCGAAGCACGCCTCCAAGTGGTGCTCGAGGGCCTTCCTCGTGATCTTGGCAAAGTCTGAGGCCCTCCAGAAGAGAGCCCCCGAGCCCTTCCCGAGGAGGGCACCGGGCGCGCCTTCCTATGCGATGGAAGGAGGCGCCCCTTGCACGGGCGCAGATCCTAAGGCGACTCCTCCCGAGATGCCAACCTCCTGAGGCCTTGAGCTGGGTGATGCCTTCTTCTTCTTGGGTACTGCCTCAGGAGGTTTCTCGCCCTTCCTGTCCGGGTCCTCGATTGATGCAGCTTGAAAGGAGCGCTCGAGGGAGCACACCGCATATTTCTCTTTGTAGGGGACTGTGATGATTCCGCCACTTCCGGGCATCTTGAGGACATTGTAGCCATGGTGGGTCACCGCCTTGAACTTGGCCAGGGTCGGATACCCAAGGATGGCATTGTATGGCAGGCGGATGTGGGCGACGTCAAAGTCGATGAGCTCGGTGTGGTAGTTGTTGCTGAAGGAAATATGCCCTAGAGGCAATAATAAAGTTATTATTTATTTCCTTATTTCATGATATCTTTATTATTCATGCTAGAATTGTATTAACCGAAAACTTAGTACATGTGTGAATACATAGACAAACAAAGTGTCACTAGTATGCCTCTACTTGACTAGCTCGTTGAATCAAAGATGGTTAAGTTTCCTAGCCATAAACATGAGTTGTCATTTCATTAACGGGATCACATCATTAGGAGAATGATGTGATTGACTTGACCTATTCCTTTATCTTAGCACTTGATCGTTTAGTATGTTGCTATTGCTTTCTTCATGACTTATACATGTTCCTATGACTATGAGATTATGCAACTCCCGTTTACCGGAGGAACACTTTGTGTGCTACCAAACGTCACAACGTAACTGGTTGATTATAAAGGTGCTCTATAGGTGTCTCCGAAGGTACTTGTTGAGTTGGCGTATTTCGAGATTAGGATTTGTCACTCCGATTGTTGGAGAGGTATCTCTGGGCCCTCTCGGTAATGCACATCACTATAAGCCTTGCAAGCAATGTGACTAATGAGTTAGTTGCGGGATGATGCATTACATAACGAGTAAAGAGACTTGTCGGTAACGAGATTGAACTAGGTATTGAGATACCGACGATCGAATCTCGGACAAGTAACATACCGATGACAAAGGGAACAATGTATGTTGTTATGCGGTTTGACCGATAAAGATCTTCTTAGAATATGTTGGAGCCAATATGAGCATCTAGGTTCCGCTATTGGTTATTGACCGGAGATGTGTCTCGGTCATGTCTACATAGTTCTCGAACCCGTACGGTCCTCACACGTAACATTCGGTGATGATTTATATTATGAGTTATGTGTTTTGATGTACCGAAGGTAGTTCAGAGTCCCGGATGAGATCGGGGACATTACGAGGAGTCTCGAAATGGTCGAGACGTAAAGATCGATATATTGGACGACTATATTTGGACATCGGAAAGGTTCCGAGTGATTCGGGTATTTATCGGAGTACCGGAGAGTTACGGGAATTCGCCGGGGAGTATATGGGCCTTATTTGGCTTTAGGGGAAAGAGAGAGGGGAGGCTGCGCGCCCCCACAAGGCCTAGTCCGAATTGGACTAGGGGGAGGGGCTGCGCCCCCTCTTCCTTCTCTTCTCTTTTCCCTTTCCTTGACTCCTACTCCTACTACTTGGAAGGGGGGGAATCCTACTCCTGGTGGGACTAGGACTCCTCCAGGGCACGCCATAGGAGGGCCGACCCTACCCCATCCTCCACTCCTTTATATACGGGGGCAGGGGGCACTACAAAAAAAAGACACATCCGTGACATTTTGGGCCGAACGATTTTTTTTCTGTCATACATATGACACTTCTATGACGATAATTGTGACAAAACCTGGTATCATCATAGATGTGGTGGGCTCCTACTTCTAAACCATGACAGAAAATGGGCTTTTCGTCCTGGGTGGGCCGGAGACGCAGCTGCATGACATTCTTTGGGCCGTCCATGACGGAAAAAACTGTGGTAGAAGCGAGGGGGAGGAAAATTTCGGGGAGTTGCCGGTTACGGTGGGAGGTCGGGGGCCGAGCGATGCGCGTTTCTCTTGTACACGTACGCGCGTGTGTGCGAGGCATTGGCTCTAACTGAACCTGAGGGAGGCATTGGGCTCTAACTGAAACCGAGCGATTGCACTGTAGGCTACGCGTTACTGAACCCGAGCGATCGATCGATGTCTGTTAACTGAACCCGATCGAGCGATTCCATCGCTACTGCTGCTAACTGAAGCCGATTGATGCTGCCTCTGGGATGAACAGTGAGCGTTGTGGGGGGGGGGGTGGATGAACAGTGAGCGGTGGCGTTGCCTTTGGATGAACAGGACCCCGTGGTGTGGAGGGCTGGATGAACAGTAGACAGTGGAGGGGTGGCCGTGGAGGGGTGGTTGAACAGGACCCCGTGGTGTGGAGGGCTGGATGAACAGTAGACGGTGGAGGGGTGCCCGTGGAGGGGTGGTTAAACAGTAGACGGTGGAGTAGCGTGCGGTGGAGGCTGGATGAACGGGAGCCCGTGGAGGCTGAAGGAGGTCGATGGTAGCCCGTGGAGGCTGGAGGAGGTCGACGGTGGAGATGAACAGTATCCCGTGGAGTCCCGTTTTGCGGTACGCCACACCCCTCCCAATGAACAGGACCCCCTTTTCGACCGTAGGAGGTCCCTTTCGTCCGTTTTGCGGTACGCCACACCCCTCCCGATCAACAGGACCCCCATTTCAACCGTAGGAGGTCCTTTTCGTCCGTTTTGCAGTACGCCACACCCCTCCCGATCAACATGACCCCACGTTTCGACCGTAGGAGGTTCGTTTCCTCTGTTTTGCGGTACGCCACACCCCTCCCGATCAACAGGACCCCATTCCGAACGTAGGAGGTCCGTTTCCTCCATTGTGCGGTACGCCAGGCCTCGTTTCCATCGCATGTTCCATCCAAGCCAGTTGTCTCCCACGCGTTCTGTTGCCTCCCGATGAACACGACGCACTCTGTTGCCTCCCGATGAACACGACGCATTTCGTTGCCTCCCGATGAACACGACGCATTCGGTTGCCTCCCCATGAACACGACGACGACGTTGTTTCTCCGTTCTGACCCAGCCATGTACACGAGCCCTGGCCGTATGTATGCGCGAGTAGGCGTTCGAGACCCTGCCCGTATGTACGTACGTGGCCGTATTTTCTTTCTTGCACCCTCGCCGATGTACGTACATATACATGCTACGTGCGCGCCTCTACTATGACACGTGCGCGCCTCTACGACGACCAGTATGTACGTACACGTTCGCGACCAGAATGACAACGCTACGTATGCTTCGACCAGGTGGGTCCCGACTGTCAGGCACTTCCTTGCCTGCGAAGATGTAGCTGGTGGGTCCCAGCAGTCAGGGGGGCGAATCATTTTTTTTTCCCGGACGCACTTCCTTGCGTGCGAAGATGTAGCTGGTGGGTCCCTGCAGTCAGGGGGAAACATTTTTTTTGCAAAATACGGTGGCCCATCCGGTGGGTCCCCGCTGTCAGGTGGAGGAATAATTATTTTGCGCGTAATAAGGAGGCACTTCCTTGCTGCGGCCGTGGACCTAGCTGTCAGCCTCTCCACGTACAGTCCACGTCCGATGGAAGCCATTTCTTGACCACGTTGACCACGCCGCGCCGAGAGCACCAGGGCGGTGGACGATGGCGAGGCCTAGGAAGGGGACGACGGGGAGGGGGGGGGAAGACGTGAAAGCGAATGCCCACGCGTAGAGGAGTACGAGGGTTCACTAGTTCGCTGCGGTGTGAGGCTGCCGTCGCCGCAGAATAACAGGGGGTGTGGGTGAGTAGAGGGATGGTCTGGCCAGCGGTGGGAGTAGTAGGGGGTGGTGAGGCCTCTGCCGCATTGTAGCCGGCCATGGGAGGCAGGAGCACGAGGCACGACCGGCGCTGGTTTGGGCGGCTGGAGCAAGAAGACCAGAGGTTGAAGAAGAACTACGGCCATTGGATGGACATCGTACGGTTACTGGAGCTAGAATCGTGCATATTGACTAAGTTGACAAAGCCCTCCGTCCCCGTCAACTTAGTAGGTCCACAAGTCAGCCTGCCACTATACTGGGTCCCAGCTAACAGGGGGAGTATTAATTTTTTTGTGCGTAATAAGGAGGCACTTCCTTGCGTGCGAAGATATAGCTGGTGGGCCCGAGCTGTCAGCGGCGGTAACGTTTTTTCGCGAAATACAAAGGCCCTTTCGGTGGGTCCCTGATGTCAGGTGGAGGAATCATTATTTTGCGCGTAATAAGGAGGCATTTCCTTGCGTGCGGCCGTGGACCAAGCTGTCGGCCTCTCCACGTACAGTCCACTTCAGATGCATGTCGGTCGTTGACCATGTTGACCAGGCCGCGCTGAGAGCACCAGGGCGATGGACGACGACGAGGCCTAGGAAGGGAACGACATGGAGGCAGGGAAGACTCGGCAGTTGTTTCCCACGCGGAGGGGAGTATGACTGTACGAGGGTTTACTGCTTCGTCTGCCGTCGACTCACATTCAAACTGATTTTAAAAATAAATGTATATCAATATAAAATCCAACAAATTCTCCATGCATAATAATTAATGTAATTTAAAATCTCGAAATGAAAAAAAGATATTTGAAACTAATTGCCGGTTTGATGTGTTTTAAAAATGTACAACCCATTTCTCATTACTGATAGGCCATTTTCTCGGCTAGCCGAATGAAGCTCTCCTCGTCTTGAAAGATTTGCAGCCCAACAGGCCTGAAAAAGTGACTTACTTGGCAAATCACAAAAAACGGGGCTGTGGCCGTGGACCCAGCTGTCAGCCTCTCCACGTACAGTACTCTTCCGATTGAAGTCGGTCGTCGACCACATTGACCATGCCGCGCCGAGAGCACCAAGGTAGTGGATGACGGCGAGGCCTAGGAAGGGGACGACGCGGAGCCGGGGAAGACGCGGCAGTGGATGCCCATGCGGAGAGGAGTACGAGTGTTCACTGGTTCGGCTGCGGCGTGAGGCTGCCGTCGCCGCAGAATAACAGGGGGTGTGGGTGAGTAGAGGGATACCCTGGGCCAACGGTGGGAGTAGTAGGGGGTGGTGAGGCCTCCGCGGCATCACAGCCGACCACGAGAGGCAGGAGCACGCGGCACGACCGGCGCTGCTTTGGGCAGCTGGAGCAAGAAGGCCAAAGGTTGAAGAAGCACTATGGCCATTGGATGGACATCGTACGGTCACTGGAGCTAGAATCGTTCATATTGACTAAGTTGACAAAGCCCTCCGTCCCCATCAACTTAGTTGGCCCATAAGTCATCCTCCCACTATGGTGGGTCCCAGCTAGCAGGGTGGGTGAGGGAGTCCTGGACTAGGGGGTGTCCGGATAGCCGGACTGTCATCGTCAGCCGGACTCCAAGACTATGAAGATACAAGATTGAAGACTTCGTCCCGTGTCCGGATGGGACTTTCCTTGGCGTGGAAGGCAAGCTTGGCAATACGGATATGTAGATCTCCTACCATTGTAACCGACTCTGTGTAACCCTAGCCCTCCCCGGTGTCTATATAAACCGGAGGGTTTTAGTCCGTAGGACGGACAACCATTACAACAATCATACCATAGGCTAGCTTCTAGGGTTTAGCCTCCTTGATCTCGTGGTAGATCCACTCTTGTACTACCCATATCATCAATATCAATCAAGCAGGAGTAGGGTTTTACCTCCATCGAGAGGGCCCGAACCTGGGTAAAAACATCGTGTCCCTTGTCTCCTATTACCATCCGCCTAGACGCACAGTTCGGGACCCCCTACCCGAGATCCGCCGGTTTTGACACCAACATTGGTGCTTTCATTGAGAGTTCCTCTGTGTCGCCACCGGTAGGCTTGATGGCTTCTTCAATCAACAACAATGCAGTCCTGGGTGAGACTTTTCTCCCTGGACAGATCTTCATATTCGGCGGCTTCGGACTTCGGGCTAATTCACTTGGCCATCTGGAGCAGGTCGAAAGCTACGCCCCTGGCCATCAGGTCAGATTTGGAAGCCTAAACTTCACGGCAGATATCCGCGGGGACTTGATCTTCGATGGATCCAAGCTGCAGCCGAGCGTGCCGCACTGTCACGACGGGTATGATCTAGCTCTGCCGCCGGACAGTACTTTGGAGGCCGCACACGAATCTGCTCTGACCCATAGATCGGAGCCGATTGCGCAGATCGAGGACGGGTGGCTGGACACCGCCTCGGGGGCTGCAACTTTTACGGCGATAAAACCGAACACTGACCTTGTCCCTTATAAAGCTCGTGACTCCGAGGTGCCGGACTCCCTGCCGGACTCCGAACCTCCGGCACCCCTGCCAATCGAATCCGATTGGGTGCCGATTATGGAGTTCACCGCCGCGGACATCTTTCAGCACTCACCCTTTGGCGACATCCTAAATTCGCTAAAACATCTCTCGCTATCCAGAGAGTCCTGGCCAGACTACGGCCAGGATGGTTGGGATGCGGACGACGAAATTCAAAGCCCACCCACCACCCACTTTGTAGCCAATGTCGACGATCTAACCGACATGCTAGACTACGACTCCGAAGACATCGACGGGATGGACGACGATGCCGGAGACGATCAGAAACCAGCACCTACAGAGCACTAGAAGACCACCTCGTCATACGACATATACATGGTGGATACCCCAAAAGATGGGGACGGCGAAGAAGCAGTGGAGGCAGATTCCTTAAAGAAACAGCCCAAGCGCCGACGTCAGCGGCGCCGCTCTAAATCCCTCCACAGCAAGAATGGAGATTCCGGCACAGGAGATAATAACACCCCAGAGAGTGCAGAAGACAACCCCCTCCAGCAAAACTCAGTGCAAGATGATGCAGAAGCAAGCCCTCATGAGAAAACGGCAGACGAAGAGGTCGAGGATGATAATTACATACCTCCCTCCGGAGACGAGGCAAGCCTCGATGACGACGAATTCGTCGTGCCTGAGGATCCCGTCGAACAAGAGCGTTTCAGACGCAGGCTAATGGCCACAGCAAATAGCCTAAAGAAAAAGCAGCAGCAGCTTCAAGCTGATCAAGACCTGCTAGCTGACAGATGGACCGAAGTCCTCGCGGCCGAAGAGTACGAACTCGAACGCCCCTCCAAGAGCTACCCAAAACGCAAGTTGCTCCCCCGATTAGAGGAGGAAGCATACATAGCTTCATCACCAGCGCACAATACGGCTGACCGACCACCCCGTGGTCACGACAGAGAGGCATCCAGGCCCTCCATCAAGACCGTACCCCGGCATCGCTCGAAAAGTACAAAGCCATGGGGGAACGCGCTGGACTTGCGGGATATATTGGAGGACAAGGCAAGACAATCCAGATCTATCTATGGATCACGTGGGCGCCCCACGACCCACGACGAATACCGTCGCGCCGGATACAACAACTCCGGCTGGGCCGAACACAACAGACAACGCTCCCTTGAGCTACATCGTGATATTGCTCAATACAGAGGCGCCGCACACCCGCTATGCTTCACGGACGAAGTAATGGATCATCAAATCCCTGAAGGGTTTAAACCCGTAAACATTGAATCCTACGATGGCACAACAGACCCCGCGGTTTGGATTGAAGATTATCTCCTTCATATCCATATGGCCTGCGGCGACGATCTCCACTCCATCAAATATCTCCCGCTCAAGCTTAAAGGACCAGCTCGGCATTGGCTTAACAGCTTGTCCGCAGAGTCAATTGGGTGTTGGGAGGACCTGGAAGCCGCATTCCTCGACAACTTCCAAGGCACATATGTGAGACCACTGGACGCCGATGACCTAAGCCACATAATTCAGCAGCCAGACAAATCGGCCAGACAATTCTGGACATGGTTCTTAACAAAGAAAAATCAAATCGTTGACTGTCCGGATGCAGAGGCCCTCGCAGCCATCAAACATAACATCCGCGACGAGTGGCTTGCCTGGTACCTAGGACAGGAAAAGCCGAAATCCATGGCAGCCCTCACATCATTAATGACCCGCTTTCGTGCAGGAGAGGATAGCTGGCTAGCTTGCAGCAACAACCTCAGTAAAAATGCTGGCAGTCCGGATACTAAGGACCACAATGGCAGGTCACGTCGAAGCAAAAATAAACGCCGCGTTAACGGCGACAAGGATACGGCAGTCAACGCCGGATTCCGAGGCTCTAAACCCGGTCAGCGGAAGAAGCCATTCAAAAGAACCACCCTGGGTCCGTCCAATTTGGACCGAATACTCGACCGCTCTTACCAGATACATGGCACCCCCGAAAAACCAGCTAACCACACCAACAGAGATTGTTGGGTATTCAAGCAGGCAGGCAAGTTAATTGCCGAAAACAATGACAAGGGGCTGCACAGCGACGACGAGGAAGAGACCTGGCCGCCGAAGAGTAGAGGACAGAAGGGCTTCCCCCCACAAGTGCGGACGGTAAACATGATATACGCAACCCACATACCCAAGAGGGAGTGGAAGCGTGCACTGAGGGACGTATATGCGATGGAGCCAGTCGCCCCGAAGTTCAATCCATGGTCCTCTTACTTGATCACTTTCGATCAAAGAGACCATCCGACCAGTATCCGCCATGGCGGATTCGCCGCATTGGTTTTAGACCCAATCGTCGATGGATTTCACCTCACGAGAGTCCTGATGGACAGCGGCAGTAGCCTGAACCTGCTTTATCAGGATACAGTGCGCAAGATGGGCATAGACCCCTCAAGGATTAAACCTACAAAGACGACCTTCAAAGGCGTCATACCAGGTGTTGAGGCCAACTGTACATGCTCAGTCACACTGGAAGTGGTCTTCGGATGCCCGGATGATTTCCGAAGCGAGGAGTTAATCTTCGACATAGTCCCGTTCCGCAGCGACTATCACGCTCTGCTCGGACGAACCGCGTTCGCAAAGTTCAACGCGGTGCCGCATTATGCATACCTCAAGCTCAAGATGCCAGGCCCTCGTGGAGTCATCACGGTCAACGGAAATACGAAACGCTCCCTCCGAACGGAGGAACATACAGCGGCTCTCGTCGCAGAAGTACAGAGCAGCCTTCTAAGGCAATTTTCGAGTCCGGCCGTTAAATGACCGGACACGGCCAAACGCGCCCGGAGCAACATCAATCAAGACCACCTGGCACATTCTGAGCTCGCATAGCAATGCGGCCCCAACCCCAGCCCTCGCATGATTGCAAGACCAGCTCTCCACGTACATCATTACGCTCTGGAGATACCATGGGCATAGGGGGAGGGGCACGACCACAACTGACCTAGAGTGCGGCTCGACCGCACCAGGGGCCCCCAAGTGTGTCGCTCTTTTTTATTTTCCTTCTTTTTATACACAGGACTCCGTTCACCAGAGGCCCTGTCCGGCAGCGAACCTGCCGAACTCACGATGCAACAGCCAGGAAGGGACAAAGGCTGCGCCGAACACTCAGGTGGTCTCCATTACGAGCATTAAATTTGTTAAATACACCATTCCGCGGCCTACCCCTGGAGGGAGGCGCGTCTAATTAGTCCAATCCCTTGCTTACCGCACTATTTGTATCGTTCTGCACTCATAGCAGAATTCTTTGAATAAATAATGCAGCACTTTTTGCCTATAATTGCATTACTTTACATATATGCTCATTAATGACATCTTGCACCCGTACAATTTGGTACGGCCGAATACACCAGGGGCTTATGTTCCCCGCATTATGGTGTGATAAGTGCGAACACTTTCACAAGTGCGGCACCCCGAACTTATAGCATTATATGAATCGGCTTCGAATCATGTCTTGGGTCAATAGTTGGGTTTGCCCGGCTCCCATGTTTTGGTACCTTACGTTCCGTTCTTTCGGCTAAGGTAGCACTGGGAGAACCACTGCGATTGCGCCCCGGTTGATCTGGGCGAGCGCCTCAGTGGAGAAAGCTAAAACTGACTGTCATGATAAGGCGAGAGACTGGTCGCTGTTCGAGAGGTCTTTTCGAGTCCCTAAAGACTTATGCCGCTTCGAGCGAAGAACCGGATAATGTTCGGCCAAGGCGTGGATAGCGCCCCGAACTCGGTCTTCCAAATACTAGGGGCTTCGCCAAAATTTAAAATTATAGAATTCTATGGCTAAGTGAGAGTGTTCAAGCATTATAAGTCTGGTTGCCTTGTTCGTTGTGTTGAGCGCCTCCCTAGATGGACCCAAAAATGGGAACAAGAGTGCTCAAGTTTATCCCGAACACCCCAGCACTAGTGGCATGGGGGCTGAAGCCGACGACTTGCCATCTCTCAGATTTTATAAACGGCCGCACATAAGGTAATATTTTAAATCAAACAAGCGTTGCTTAGCGCATATGAACAAAGTTTTCAGCGCACAGGATAACACATAGCGAGTCTACTCAATAATTACATCTCTGGCGCACTCATCCGCAATCTTGCGGGCACCCTTCAGGACAGTCTTATAGTACATCTCGGGCGTACGATACTCCTTGCCCGCTAGCGGCGCGTCGGTGATAAGCCTCTCCGCATCTAGCCTGCCCCAATGCACCTTTGCGTGGGCAAGGGCCCGATGAGCACCTTCAATACAGGCGGAGCGCTTGATGACCTCCACCCAGGGGCACGCATCCACCAGCCGCCGCACGAGGCCGAAGTAGCTCCCAGGCATGGCCTCTCCAGGCCACAGCCGGACTATGAGGCCCTTCATGGCCTGCTCGGCTACCTTGTGGAGCTCGACTAGCTGCTTCAGCTGGTCGCTAGGGGGCACCGGATGGCCGGCCTCAGCGTACTGAGACCAGAAGACCTTCTCCGTTGAGCTCCCCTCCTTGGCTTGGTAGAATGCGGCGGCATCGGACACACTGCGAGGCAGATCTGCAAACGCCCCTGGAGAGCTCCGAATTCAGGTAAGTGTCAGGTAGTTCACACTAACATGCTTTCTTTGCATGAAAAATGCCTTACCCGCCGCTATTTTCTTCACCGCCTCAATCTCCTGGAGGGACTTATGGGCCTCGGCCTTGGCAGCTTTGGCACTTTCGGGAGCCGAGGCAAGCTCGGACTCTCGAGTCTTTGAGTCGTGCTCCAAACTCTCATGCTTTTCCATGAGAGCCTGGAGCTCTTGCCGCACTTCCGCCACCCACGCCTCCTGCTTTTCCCGCTCTTCCCGTTCTGCGGCCGCATTGCGTTCGGCCGCAGACACAGCCTCCTTCAGGGTTGCCACCTCGTTCGTGGCCCCTGCAGTACCCATGTTATCCTTGTTATTTTTATTGCAACCTCAATCCTTTTCTGTAAGGTAACTATTAAAAGTGGTGTTACTCACCTTATTTGTCCTCGAGCTGCTTCTTGGCACGGCCGAGCTCTTGCTCGGACCGCTCAAGGTCCTGCTTCAAAGCACCGACCTCTGCAGTCAGTGCGGCAGAGGTCAGCAGCGCAGCCTGCAAACCCATATTGACATAATTTTTAGCAACCCTGTGTATATCTTTTTAGATCCTCAGTCCGGCTTTTCTTTCCGAACACCGAACCGAGCATCAGGGGCTACTGTCTATACGGTATTACATTACATAATTTTAACTTCTTACCTCAAAGCCTGTTAGAAGGCTACTACAGGCTTCGGTCAGTCCGCTCTTGGCGAGCTGAACCTTCTGAATTACCGCACTCATGATAGTGCGGTGTTCTTCCTCGATGGAAGCGCCTTTGAGCGCCTCCAACAAGTTGTCCGGCGCCTCCGGTTGGACGGGGGCCGCTGGCGTCACGGTCTTGCCCTTCTTGCGAAGGGGCCGCCTGCCGGACTCCGGAACCACTGCGGGTTCCGACTTGGAGTCCGGCGCAAAGTCCGGGAGGCTGCCTTGTGGCGCCTCCAGAGCCTCCTCCCGATGGGTCCCTTCCCGGGATCCCACCTCGGCGTCCTCAGCGGCGCGAGGGGTGGAGGCAGTCAGGATGGAATCTACGTCCGACGGAGCCAATGACCCGCTCGACGAAGCGGGGAGGTCATCATCGGCCGGACTGCAGGCAGAGTGCGGCATTAGAAGGACACTATGTGACACAAAAGAGAAATTCTAAATCATTCAGGGATCCGGATACTTACGATCTTGCCGGAGGCCTGGCCCTCGAGGGCCACTCTTCGTCGCCAACGTTGGCGTTGGCGGAGCCGTCCGGGGGAATAGTTCTTCCCCTCTTGGACCCTTCGGCCTCCCCTGTTGCGGAGGCCTTCCTCTTCCTCTCTCCTTCCTCTGGGAGAGAGTCCTCTTTTTCCTCCTCGTCTTCAGGGGAGGAGTCCGCCCCGGAGCCATCGGACGATGAGTCCGATAGCACCTGACGCCGGGAACTTCTTCGAGTTCCCGTGGCCTTCTTCTTGGCCTTCGTCTCCGGCACCACATAGAGTGCCGGGACCAGCAGCCCCGTTAAGCGGGCGTCCGCTGGGTCTTCGGGAAGGGGATCCGGATAGTCTACCTGTCCGGACGTCCTCTGCCAGTCCTGTCAAAGGCATTGGGAGTTTTAGATCCCACATAGAGTCAAACTATGAAAGAAAACAACTGTCCCGTAGAGGATAACGAAGCTTACCTCACCGGCCGGGCGCTTGGTGCTGAATCCGCGATCTTCAGTCGCGGACGCGGGGGCTTCTCCGCCCTTGAACAGCTGATTTTTTAATAGTTTTGTTGATGATCTTCCAATTTGATTCATGCAAAAAAGGGAAGATTCGTGTGATTTATATTTCTGGGAAGTTGCTGATGTGGGCGAATGCTACTACACTGATTATTTGGTTAGCCGAGGAATCCCAATACCAGCAGGTTGGGGTGTTGGACAAGTAACTAAAGGAACGGCAGAAGAGGAAGATGCAGAGCAGAAGGTTAAAGATGTAGTTACTCTAATCATGGCCAAGCAACAGCTGCTGAACGGCCTTGACAACAATGAGGAGATGAAAGAGCTTGTGAAGATAATGGGCAAAATCGATGTGCTCTGTAGGATGATTGTCTCTTTATTTGCAGTGTATGTTGCACTCGTGATGTATTCAGTGGCTACGACATGAGCACTTTGCTGAAACTAGTAATGAATGAAACCTGTGTAGCAGGCTGGGCGTAGTGTTGTGAACATCTAATGATTTCTATTAACGGAAATCAAGGGGTATCCCCTTTTGCTCATATAAATAAATAAATAGCAGAGGCCATGTGGGGTCAGCTTTGTTCTCATTCGAAGATGTCGAGCAAATTGCAGTCCAACAGCAAACTATGTCATCAAATTCAAGTTTCACAGCCAAATATGAGTACAACTAAACAACAATGTCATCATGTTTTAGTTGTCATACAATCACCAAACACAAATCAGCATACATAACAAGTGATGTTCTCACAGCAAAATACTAAACAACATGTTCATCAGGTTTCAGTTGTCATAGCAAACACAATTTCACATAGTAGATAAAAAACGTCTTTTGACAGGCAAATACGACAAAAGCAATGTAATCATCATCCGCAGCAGCAGCGTCAACATCTTCGCCATGTGTATCAGTCTGAATCGTAATTCCCCATGGTGTCATCTTATTCTTCGTCCTCAACGTCCTCGAACGTTGGCTTCTTCTTGATCAACTCTTGCATGTCCACAGCATGACAGGCAATCTTTTCGCCGGCGTCATTGACGTGATGGTTATCAAAGATATTAGGAACATCTATGTTATCTTGTACATCAGGAGCAGTGTAAGCATCATCTTGTTGTGCAACTTCATTAAACGAATTCCTCCGCTCAAACCTTTGCAATACTCTCCAGTCATCGCTACGTGCAAATGTGTCTTCCAAGAAAAATATCTGTGTTGCTTGATTTGCCAAAATAAAAGGCTCGTTTGTCTGGTACGCCGCCTTGACATTGATGGATTTGAAATAATCATCAGCTCTGGGTTTTGCGATCCTAGAAAAGAGGTTATACCAACGACAGCACAACAAAACCACACACCGATGATCCTCGAAACTGGAGATATACTGCAACTGAACAATGTCTGTTATGTTAGCATACATTTCAGTTGTCTCTTTGTCATATGTATCCATGCTCATGATGGCACTGTTTTGTGTCTTCCTTCCTTCGTCTCATGCAAGGGTGTTGTAGCGCACATCTCCAAAAATGCAAGATTCATAATGTCTTACCCGAGTATCAGGACCCATTGCTAGTGAGTAAAGAGCATCATCAACTGCCTGCCCATCCTCCCGCATCTTCTTAACCTATGGTTAGAAAATAGACAAGCTAATCATCTTATGTACTCAATATATTAAAAAAACTAACAGTGCACTTCAAAAGCTTACATGGTTCTTGAACCATTTCGCAAATCCTGCCATAACCAGTTTGTCAATGTTTCTTGGATTTTGCGGCAGTAACTCCTCTTTGTAGATGCTGCACAACATAGTGATCGCGTCAAACATCTAAATATATAACAATGTGCTGCAAGTTTAGTAGATTACGATGTATAAGCTGCAGTACTGCACTTACTTGATATAAGGTAGTATCTCAGGACAGTTATTCAACACATACCAATCCATTTTGTCCAAATGTTTAGGTTTGTCCTCTTGTCGACTCTTCCCTGTAACTCGAACAGAATAATCGAAAACATTGAGCCTGGGATTATCTTCACCCACCTCTTTGCTAAGCTGATCAGCTGTTTCAATGTATTTTGAGCAGAATGTCAACGCTTTTGTAGCAATGTAGGCCTCTGCAATGGAACCCTCGGGTCTAGATCTGTTCCTAACATAGCCCTTGAAAGTGCCTAGCCGCCTTTCAATAGGGTACATCCAACCATACTGTACTGAACCTCTAAGTACTGCCTCATCAGGTAGATGAACAGCAAAATGCACCATCACATCAAAGAAGGCTGGAGGATATATCTTCTCAAGGTCGCATAGGATAGTTGGTATCTTGTCTCTAAGACGCTCCAAAGCATCTATCCTGATATTTCTACTGCGGAGTTCCATGAAGAATTGTCCCAACTCTGCAACTGCTCTGTATAAGTCAGGGCGGCCCAATCCTCTAAGGATAACAGGTAAAACCCTTTGAAGTAGGACGTGGCAGTCATGAGTTTTCAACCCTTGTACCTTGTTTCCATCTGCACCGACTCTCCTTTTACGGTTGGAAGCAAATCCATGTGGGAATCTCACAAGTGACCGGACCTCGCAGAATTCTTTTCTTTTTACCTTGTCCAAGACGTACACAGCTCATGCCATATCCCGTGGTTTACCTTCATCTTGCACCTGCAAATCCTTTCTGATACCCAGGTGTGTCAAATCAATCCTAGATTTTAAGGTATCTTTCGTCTTGCCTTCAATGTTAAGAAGTGTGTCGATAATGCTGTCACATATATTTTTCTCGATGTGCATCACATCAAGATTATGCCACAGATCCAAATCTTTCCAATACTCCAAGTCCCACAAAGTGGACCTACGGGTAAACAATAATCTCTCTTCTACCATGCAACGCTTCCTTTTCCCACTACCATTACCAGGATGGTTTCCTGGTGTAATATGCCTGACCTTCTCTAATTCCACTTGCAACTCATCGGCAGTGAGCCTCTTTGGTGCATCACGTTTTTCATGCTTTGCATTGAACACATGTCTTCGGTATTTTCTCGGATCTTGCTAAGGAAACGGCGGTGTCCAATGTAACAGATCTTGCTAAGTATTGCGTATGACAGCGGATTCCTGTCACAGCGAACACATGCATTGTAACCATGTGTCGTTCGCCCTGACATAGTGCCCAAAGCCGTATAATCATGGATGCACCAAATTACAACAGCACGCAGAAAGGAATCAGCTAGTGGGCTGCTATATAGGTCTCGAGTGAGAACACCCTTCCATAGCTGTTGAAGTTCCTCCACAAGAGGCTCCATGAACAAATCAAAATCCTTTCCAGGACTTTTTGGACCTGGGATGAGCAAGGCCATCATGTAGTTTGATTCTTTGGTGCAGACATTTGGAGGCATGTTGTAAGGGATAACAAGCACTGGCCACATGCTATATGTGGCGCTCTGGTGGCCAAGTGGATTAAATCCATCTGAAGCTAAGCCAAGTCTAATGTTTCTCGGGTCAGCAGCAGACTCTTTGTGTTTATCATTGAAGCTTTTCCACTCACTACCATGAGATGGATGGCTCATTACATTTTGATCTCTGTACTCCTAGTTCCTAGAATGCCACAGTACATCCTCTCTTGTTTCAGCATCATGAAACAACCTCTGCAATCTTGGTGTAATTGGAAAATGTCTCAGAACATTATGAGGAACCCTCTTCACATCATCGCCATCTTTCCATCTTGATGATTTGCATTTCGGGCATTCACTTAAGTTGGCATAATCCTTCCAGAACAGAACACAATTATTCTTACAAACATGGATCATATCATATCCAATTCCAACTACACGAAGGAAATTCTTCATTTTACTATAGGTGTGTGGCAGCTCAGACACATCTGGGAAAGATTTGCGGAAAGCAGCCAACATCGCATCAAATGATATGTTAGTAATCCGCTCAGATGTCTTCACCTGAAGAAAGGTGACCATAGCTGAGAATACTGACAGCGTATTTCCTAGGGTGACAGCAACGTTGCATTGTTCCAACATGCGGGCCCACCGTTTTTCTTCTGCAGGTGAAAGTTCATGGAATGCATGAGCATTTCGTAGCATTGTTTCAATTCTGGTCAAACTCACTGGCTCCGCCACCACCACCTCCTCCTCCTCTTCCACCTGAGCATCAGGTAGATCAAGATGGTGATCTGCTGCTTCGACGTAGTCAATAACATTGACGTTCACAGCTTCACCATGATGAACCCACCTAGTATATGTGACCGAGATCCCATACAAGTGTAGATGATTTTGCACAGTTGACTGGGGTCTGGTAACTGAATTCATACAACTGCTACACGGGCAATGCACATTTGATATCGGACCACCGTACTCAGCTCTGATAAAGTTCATGAAGTTTTCAACCCCCTCGACATATGCAGCAGAGAATCTTCGAGCAGAAGTTATCCAAGTCTTGTCCATCTGTTAGACATACAAATTAGTTCTTCTACTAGATATTACAGGAAAAACATATATGCTTTTTTATGAAGTCCAGAAAAAAATACCTAGGTCGATGTCTAAAGCTATGGCAAGATATTTGGATGAGCAGATCTAAGTAACGAAATATATGTAAAGCTAATTCAGCAAACAGATTTGAGTGCTAAATTATGGCAGGCTGTTTCAGCAGTCAATGAGGCCAAGCACACAGCCATCGAACTATCGAAGGCCATTGCAGCAACAAAGATCGAGTATAAAACGGTGTAGAGCTAGTTCACCAACAGATTGGCTACTAGACCATGGCAATCTACGTCACAATAAATATATGGCAGGATATTTTAGCAAATAATCGGCCTTGGCATGCCATCTCAGCTAAGAAGATTGAGTGCAGAACAGGGCAAGGAAGCTTCTTAAGCAGAGCATATTGACAGTAAACTACTTCGGCAAACAGTGAGATTAACAGCGTCTATCAGCTAACATTCAATGCTACACCGACATGAACGGGGCCTCAGTCTAGAATGCGCGTACCGTGGGAGAAGCTGACCACCATGCGTCTCCACATGAACGTCGCCAGCGGTGGCGACGCTGACCGCCATGCGCCTCCACAAGAACGTAGCCAGAGGTGGCGGCGCGGCTAGAGGACGGTAGTCTACGAGAGCGTACTGTGGGAGCGAGAGGATCACCGTGCGTCCCCTCAACGAACCGCGGCGCCGACATATCGGTGCGGCAGGGAGGGCAGCTTTGGCAGAGCGAATGGAGTGGAGGGGGACGGGGTGTAGCGACCAGACCTCAAACAGTCTGATCTCTATGCATCAGTGTCATCCCTGGATCAGTAATGCTGACACGCACAGTACTTGAAGGATTTATAACAAAGTATCAATCACACACTTATTACATCGAATGTCTCCAAAGAGAACTTATTAAAATAAATATGGCTTAAGGCCATCTAATAACGATAACAGCGGAAGTCTTGGAAGATAAGTGAGTCCATCAACTCCAACGGAATCACTGAGTATAGAACCACGATCCTAAGGCATCTTACTCATCGTCTGAAAAGTCTGCAACATGAACGTTGCATCCCGAAAACGGGTCAACACATGGAATATGCTGGCAAAGTAACACATAGAGAATAATGAAAGAGTAAAGCTATACTACATGCATATATGGCTTGGTGGATAGCTCTATGGTTTAAGTTTTGCGTAAAGCCAGTTTTTCCCTACTGCAAAGGAATAAAATTATTTAACTATCATGGTGGTTGTTAAACATTGAGAATGGTTGATAGGCATCCTCAATCCCAATTAAGCATCATCATTAAACAAACCCAACAATATTAACTTAAGTAACATGATGAGATTCACATGATAATCCAAGTACTAGATACTCAAGATGTCCATAACTGGGGACACGGCTAATCATGATTAGTTTATACACTCTGCAAAGGTTTGCGCACTTTTCCCCACATGACTCGATCTCCTCCATTGGTTTTCTTGCACTACATGGTATTTGAGAAACGAATGACCGAGACATAGTCTTTCAGAAGCGCTAGCACCTTGCGATGGGTAGACCGGTACACCTACTTTCCCCTACATCTGCTAGTCTACCACTGTAAGAGTTCGCACGACTTAGTCAACTATGCTAGAGCCCATAATAGCATGTGGCTGCACACGAAAGTTTCTAGCATGAATAATCTTATGATCCCTTTGAGCCAGGGTGGCGGTCCATAAAAAAACAGGCAATCCTGGTCTACCGAGGTGCCTAGACAGGCAATCCTGGAATAACCAGGTACCTCAATCCACCCAGATGTGTATTAATGTTGCCACCTTTAATAAACCATTAATTAACAATCTCACATCTGTCATGGAAATTCACTCACCCAATCCACGTCTACTAGCATAGCATGGCATAATAAGCAAACGTAGAAGTAACTCCCAAGGGTTTGATAATAAAACAGGTAATAGGTGCTACCTCAATCTACTTCCCAAAACCCACAATTTAATTCCGATCCTAATCATGCAATTGTTTGAGGATTGAATTAATGCAATAAAAACTGGGTAATAAGAGATATGATCAAAGTGTTACTTGCCTTGCTGATGATCCGCGTAACCTAGGGACTCGAAGTAGCAAGCGGCGCAGTCCGGGTACTCTATCGCGAGCAAGCAAACAAACAAACAAGCATACAATAAGTACTCATCTAATGCACAGGTAAAACTCAAATAAGAGGTCTAACCAGAAAGTTCAACTTAAGAACTCCGGTTTGCAAAAAGAATCAAATCGAACGAAGAAACAGAACTCAAACGGCGAAAAAAAACAAGCTTCATTTACTAATCTGGACCTAAGTCCAATTTTACAGAAACAAAAACTGGTTTGAGTAGATTATTCGGAAAGAGGGTTTCGAGACGAAACTCTAGGCACTTGAATCGCCTGATTCCGATAAACGAGCGAAAAGATAAACTAAAACAAAAATCAGATCAGAAATCGTGATGAGAAAAATCGCGGAATAAATCCGAGAAAAAGAAAAACGACGAACAGATTAACGAATGAACGTTCGTTATCTGGATCTAAACGATGAACGCGTTCGTTAAAACGAACGAACGAGTGAACGCTCGCTAAATAATCCAAACCGGAAGAAAAACCGATCTAATAAGAAAACGAAATCTAAAAAAAACCGACGGAAAAACCGAACGGTTTTTTCTAAAAAAAATGGCGGCGGCGAGGTAATCCTCTGGATGCGGGTCGGCGGTGGCGGCGGCTCTGGCGATGGTGGCGGTGGTCGGCGGCGACGGCGGCGGCGGCGGCATCAGCGAGCGGCGGCGGCGGCGGCAGCGTGGGCTGGCGGCGGGGCGGCGCTAGGGTTAGGGTTTGGGCGGTGGCGGCGGCGAGTGGGGATGGGGCGGCGGTTTGGGCTGGGGCGGGGCCTGGAGCACGCTATATAAAGACCCGACCAGGCGGAGTCCTGGCCGGTTACGGCCCGAAGTCGGTTCTAGTTTTTTTTAAAAAAAATAATTATCACGCAGAAAAACAAACGAAAGAAATACTAAACGGACTCCAAAAATCTCGAAATAAATTTTCCCCGGCTTCTAAAATCAAGCCGGTTTAGATGAACATTTATTAGGGCCTAAATGCAATTTTTGAAAAACACACATTTTTCCTAAATTCAAATAAAATAGCAATAAAATCCAAAATAAAATCTTATTTTATTTTTTATTAAATCTTCAATATTTCTTTATTTTGGGAAAGTCATTTTATTCCCTCTCTCATATTTCTATAATTGAAATAATTGAAGATAAAATAAATAAAATCAAATGATCCTACTTCCAAAATTTGAGAAAACTCAAATATGAAAATATCGAAATTCCCAACTCTCTCCGTGGGTCCTTGAGTTGCGTAGAATTTCTAGGATCGAAACAAAATGCTATAAAATATGATATGCAATGATGATCTATTTGTATAACATTCCAAATTGAAAATTTGGGATGTTACAAACCTACCCCCCTTAAGATGAATCTCGCCCTCGAGATTCGGGTTGGCTAGAGAATAGGTGAGGGTGGTCTTTCAGCAAATCTTCCTCTCGTTCCCAGGTGGCTTCATCCTCGGTGTGGTGGCTCCACTGAACTTTGCAAAACTTGATAACTTTGCTGCGGGTGACTCGGCTGGCATACTCAAGAATCTTGACTGGTTTCTCCTCATAGGTCAAATCACTGTCCAACTGAATCGCCTCTAGAGGCACGGTATCTCTTAGCGGAATATCAGCCATCTCTGCGTGGCACTTCTTCAACTGGGAGACGTGGAACACGTCGTGAACTCCTGACAATCCCTCAGGTAATTCCAACTTGTAGGCAACCTCTCCCATACGTTCCAAAACTTTGTATGGTCCCACAAAACGCGGCGCTAACTTTCCTTTAACACTAAAACGCTTAACTCCTCGAAGTGGAGATACCCGAAGGTAAACTCTATCCCCAACTTCGTAAACTGTCTCCTTGCGTTTTGCATCAGCATAACTTTTCTGCCTGGACTGGGCTACCTTGAGCCTGTCGCTAATCAACTTCACTTTCCGTTCAGACTCCTTAATCAAATCTGGTCCAAACAACTGACGGTCTCCAACTTCGTCCCAAGACAACGGGGTTCTGCACCTCCTTCCGTATAAGGCTTCGAAAGGGGCCATCTTCAAACTGGATTGATAACTGTTGTCGTAAGAGAATTCCGCATACGGCAAATTGTCGTCCCAACTAGATCCATAATCTAGCGCACAAGCTCTCAGCATGTCTTCTAAAATATGGTTGACTCTTTTGGTCTGTCCATCTGTCTGCGGATGAAAAGCGGTACTGAACTCTAACCTGGTACCCAAGGTTTCGTGCAACTGATTCCAGAACTTTGAGGTGAATTGGGTTCCTCTATCCGATACAATGCTCCTTGGAACTCCATGCAGACATACGATCCTGGTCATGTAAATCTTGGCCAACTTGGCACTGGTGTAAGTAGTCTTCACTGGGATGAAATGAGCTACCTTCGTCAAACGATCGACTACCACCCAAATCGAGTCATAACCTGAACGAGTCTTGGGCAATCCCGTAATAAAATCCATGCCTAGCTTATCCCACTTCCATTCTGGTATCGGCAATGGTTGCAACAATCCTGCTGGCTTCTGATGCTTTGCCTTAACTCTCTGACATACATCACAAACTGCTACATACTCGGCAATGTCCTTCTTCATTCTGGTCCACCAGAAAGTCTCCTTCAAATCCAAGTACATCTTGGTATTCCCTAGGTGAATTGAATACGGCGAATCATGGGCCTCTTGCAAAATTAACTTCCTGATCTCGGGGTCATTGGGTACATATACGCGGTCCTCAAACCAGAGGGTATCGTGCTCATCCTCACGAAATCCCTTGGCTTTTCCCTTGTTCAACCTCTCCTTTATCTCTGCAATCTCCTTATCGGTCTTTTGAGCTTCTCTGATCTTATCCATCAAAGTCGACTGAATTTTCAATGTTGCTACATAGCCTCTCGGAACTATCTCCAAACATAGTTCGCAGAAGTCCTCGGCTAATTCCTTTGGCAGTCCTACGGTCATGAGTGTATTAACATGGCTCTTACGGCTCAACGCGTCGGCTACTACGTTAGCCTTTCCGGGGTGATACTGCAATCTCATATCATAATCCTTGATGAGTTCCAACCATCTCCTTTGCCTGAGATTTAACTCCTTTTGCGTGAAGATGTACTTCAAACTCTTGTGATCCGTGTACACCTCACAATGATTTCCGATAAGAAAATGTCTCCACGTCTTCAATGCATGCACTACGGCTGCTAACTCCAAATCATGTGTGGCATAATTCAACTCATGAGGTTTAAGCTGTCGTGACGCATACAAAACAACTCTTCCTTCTTGCATAAGTACTGCTCCATGACCTCGTCGTGAAGCGTCGCAGTACACCTCATAATCCTTAGCCTGATCTGGCAGAATCAACACTGGTGAGGTAACTAGACGTTTCTTCAATTCCTGGAAATTAGCCTCACATTCCTCCGTCCAATTGAACTTGGTATCCTTCTTCAACAACTTCGTCATGGGCTTTGCAATCCTTGAAAAATTCTCAATGAATCTCTGGTAGTATCCTGCCAGTCCAAGAAAACTTCTAATCTCCCCAACTGTCGTTGGTGCTTCCCAATTAGTCACGGTAACAACCTTGGTGGGGTCTACTGCTATACCTTCTCTGGATATAATATGTCCGAGGAATCCAACTTCCTTCAACCAGAACTCACATTTGCTAAACTTGGCATATAACTGGTGTTCTCTGAGCTTCTCCAATACCAAACGCATGTGCTCCTTATGCTCCTCCTCGTTCTTCGAGTAGACCAAGATGTCATCAATGAACACCACGACGAACTTATCTAGAAACTCCATAAATACTTTGTTCATCATGTTCATGAAATATGCAGGTGCGTTAGTCAGACCAAATGACATAACGGTATACTCGTACAGCCCATACCTAGTGGTAAAAGCTGTCTTGGGTATATCCTGTTCTCGAATCTTCAACTGATGGTACCCCGATCACAAATCGATCTTGGAAAACACCTTTGCTCCTTGTAGTTGGTCAAACAGATCATTGATCATTGGCAGTGGGTACTTATTCTTGATGGTTATCGCATTTAATCCTCGATAATCAACAACCATCCTTAACGATCGGTCCTTCTTCTCCACTAGAAGTACTAGTGATCCCCAAGATGAAGAACTTGGGCGAATGTATCCCTTATCCAGTAACTCCTTAATCTGACTTTTAATCTCCTCCAAATCTTTTGCGGGCATCCTGTATGGTCTCTTGGATATTGGCCCTGTGCCTGGCAATAGCTCGATCAAAAACTCAATGTCTCTGTCTACTGGCATGCCTGGCAACTCCTCTGGAAATACATCCGGAAAATCCTTCACTACTAGTACTTCCTCCTGCACAACTCCTGATAAGGAATTTACGTGCATTCTCCTCCGCTCATGCCTTGATACATACCTTATCCTTTTCCCTTCTGGGGTGGTAAGCAGAATCGACTTACTGGCGCAATCAATGTTTCCTCCATACATTGATAGACAATCCATACCCAGAATGACATCCAAACCTTGGGATTCCAAAATGATTAAATCCGTGGGGAAAACATGCTTGCCTATACCCAACGGAACTTGAAAGCATCCTCGACTGGCCATATACTCTGCTCCCGGTGAGGTTACTAGCATGGGTGTTTTTAGAACCCTAGTGGGCAGTCTATACTTCTCCACAAATCCCCTTGATATGTATGAATGCGATGCACCAGTATCAAAAAGAACGAGTGCAGTAAATGACTTAACCAAAAACTTACCTATTACTGCATCTGGCTGAGCTTCAACCTCCTCCACGCTAACGTGGTTCACTTGTCCTTTGTTGAAAGGGTTTGGCTTCTTCCCAGAGCTTCCATTGCCATTCCCAGTCTGGCCTTCAGGGCATTCATTGGCGTAATGTCTGGTCTTCTGGCACTTAAAACAAGTGACTTGACTCAGATCTTTCTTGGCTGGTGTTGAGGGGTTGGTATGGTTCTGGCTACTACTTCCTCCATTCCCGGTACCATTCTTGGGACCATTGTGATTGTGCGAGCTACCTCCCCCATGGGTATGCTGAAACTGTCCTCCTGACTTCTGAGTAAAACGGGGCTTCTGTTGAGCTCCAGAATTGTACTTCCCTTGTCCATACTTCCTCTTGCGGTTTTCAATCTGCTGCTGCTTCCCTTCAATCATGAGAGCACGATCTACCAACTCCTGGTAGTTGTTGAAACTTGCTACCATCAACTGCATGCTCAACTCATCATTCAGCCCCTCCAAAAACTTCTCTTGCTTAGCTGCATCCGTAGCGACGTCATCTGGGGCATAACGTGCTAGCTTACTGAAATCATCCACATACTGGCCAACGGTTCTTCCTCCCTGGCACAAGTTGCGAAACTCACGCTTCTTCATGGCCATAGCTCCTGCTGAAACATGGGCAGTATGAAAAGCCTGCTGAAACATGGGCAGTATGAAAAGCCTGCTGAAACTTATCCCATGTGACAGTGTCTGCTGGATAAGTGGCTGTGAAATTCTCCCACCATGATGTTGCGGGTCCCTCAAGCTGATGTGCGGCAAATCGCACCTTCTCCGCATCTGTGCATCCTGCAGTGTTCAACTCCCTGGCTGTCTTGCGAAGCCAATCATCTGCAACAATTGGCTTGGTGCTACTGGAGAACACCGGCGGATTCAGCCCAAGGAAACGGGTTAAGTGATCAACAGGTGGTGGTGGTGGTGGATTGTTGTTGTTGTTGTTCCCCTGATTCTGATTCTGGACTAGTATCTGCATCAATGCATTCTACTGCTGGATCAACTGGGTGAGCTCCGGTGGAAAAGCAAATCCGTTGTCACGTCTCGGAGGCATCTGAGGGTTTAGAAAGGACGAGAATACAGAATAGAATGAGGTCTAAGGGGAATACACTACCCATATGCACATGAGACAAATAGAAATCAAAACACTTCATTCAAACAAGCAAGGGCATACAACGGTCTATCTATCGCTACAAAGTGCTCAGACTATAATAACTACATGGAGGGAAATTCTACTACTTTATGGTGGTCTACTAGAAAAACTGCTCCGATGAAGACTCCATGATATCTGCTCCAGCTTCATCAACATAGTCGTCATCACTATCATCCGGGTCCGAGTCGGTATCATCGATGATAACGTAGTTCTCGGGACAAGTGCAATCTTCGTCTTCTCCAGTTGCCGGGAATCCCATGAACACTCTTAGCTTCTTCTTCAGATCATCATTCTTCTCGACTAGAGTCGGCATTTCCTCCTCATATCCATCGCGTGTAGACTTGAGTTCTTCCTCCAGTTCCGTGATCTTAGTCATGGCCTTCTTCAGATCCATCATGCCTGCACACATCTGGTTCTCCTGGCGTCGAATGTGCTGGTTTAACTCCTGGATGAAAGCTGCAACTGATCTGTCTTTCCTGGTGCTGATCGTCTCCCATTGCTCATCTCGGCACCCACAAATCTGGTAGGTAGTATCCTTAAGCTCCTTGTGATAAACTTCTCCAATGCGTCCCATGGTGATGTGAGCTGCCATGCTCTTCCCTAAACTCCAGGTTGGTGCATCAAATGAAAACTCTATAGGCTCAGTGACTGGCATGAACGTCCTTCCTGGAACTTGAACTTGAATCATCCAGCGTTCCTCTTCAGGTAAAGTGGCATTGAAGGTTCCGGTGAAGCTTAGTACTCCGATCTTCAGGTACTTGGTTACTTCCTTCAGGTGTCGTCCAAAGGGTGTATCTTCATCCGGTTGCATGAACTTGTTCCTTGCATCCGCCATCCTAGAAGAATAGAAAAGATGAGGAGTTAGAATGAGAAGAGAGATTAGTGATCTATGGCTTTTTGCTTAGTGGTCTTGTCCTACAGTCAGCGTGTGCTCTGATACCATCTTGTAGCGACCAGACCTCAAACAGTCCGATCTCTGTGCATCAGTGTCATCCCTGGATCAGTAATGCTGACACACACACAGTACTTGAAGGATTTATAACAGAGTAGCAATCACACACTTATTACATCGAATGTCTCCAAAGAGAACTTATTAAAATAAATATGGCTTAAGGCCATATAATAACGATAACAACAAAGTCTTGGAAGATAAGTGAGTCCATCAACTCCAACGGCATCACTGAGTATAGAACCACGATCCTAAGGCATCTTACTCATCGTCTGAAAAGTCTGCAACATGAACGTTGCAGCCCGAAAACGGGTCAGCACATGGAATATGCTGGCAAAGTAACACATAGAGAATAATGAAAGAGTAAAGCTATACTACATGCATATATGGCTTGGTGGATAGCTCTATGGTTTAAGTTTTGCGTAAAGCCAGTTTTTCCCTACTGCAAAGGAATAAAATTATTTAACTATCATGGTGGTTGTTAAACATTGAGAATGGTTGACAGCATCCTCAATCCCAATTAAGCATCATCATTAAACAAACCCAACAATATTACTTTAAGTAACATGATGAGATTCACATGATAATCCAAGTACTAGATACTCAAGATGTCCATAACCGGGGACACGGCTAATCATGATTAGTTTATACACTCTGCAGAGGTTTGCGCACTTTTCCCCACATGACTCGATCTCCTCCGTTGGTTTTCTCGCACTACATGGTATTTGAGAAACGAATGACCGAGACATAGTCTTTCATAAGCGCTAGCACCTTACGATGGGTAGACCGGTACACCTACTTTCCCCTACATCTGCTAGTCTACCACTGCAAGAGTTCGCACGACTTAGTCAACTATGCTAGAGCCCATAATAGCATGTGGCTGCACACGAAAGTTTCTAGCATGAATAATCTTATGATCCCTTTGAGCCTGGGTGGCGGTCCATAAAAAAAACCAGGCAATCCTGGTCTACCCAGGTGCCTAGACAGGCAATCCTGGAATAACCAGGTACCTAGACAGGCAATCCTGGAATAACCAGGTACCTCAATCCACCCAGATGTGTATTAATGTTGCCACCTTAAATAAACCATTAATTAACAATCTCACATCTGTCATGGAAATTCACTCACCCAATCCACGTCTACTAGCATAGCATGGCATAACAAGCAAACGTGGAACTAACTCCCAAGGGTTTGATAATAAAACAGGTAATAGGTGCTACCTCAATCTACTTCCCAAAACCCACAATTTAATTCCGATCCTAATCATGCAATTGTTTGAGGATTGAACTAATGCAATAAAAACTGGGTAATAAGAGATATGATCAAAGTGTTACTTGTCTTGCTGATGATCCACGTAACCTAGGGACTTGAAGTAGCAAGCGGCGCAGTCCGGGTACTCTATCGCGAGCAAGCAAACAAACAAACAATCATACAATAAGTACTCATCTAATTCACAGGTAAAACTCAAATAAGAGGTCTAACCAGAAAGTTCAACTTAAGAACTCCGGTTTGCAAAAAGAATCAAATCGAACGAAGAAACAGAACTCAAACGGCGAAAAAAAACAAGCTTCGTTTACTAATCTGGACCTAAGTCAAATTTACAGAAACAAAAACTGGTTTTAGTAGATTATTCGGAAAGAGGGTTTCGAGACGAAACTCTAGGCGCTTGAATCGCCTGATTCCGATAAACGAGCGAAAAGATAAACTAAAACAAAAATCGGATCAGAAATCGCGATCAGAAAAATCGCGGAATTAATTCGAGAAAAAGAAAAACGACGAACAGATTAACGAACGAACGTTCATTATCTGGATCTAAATGATGAACGCGTTCGTTAAAACGAACGAACGAGTGAACGCTCGCTAAATAATCCAAACCGGAAGAAAAACTGATCTAATAAAAACACGAAATCTAAAAAAACCGACGAAAAACCGACGGAAAAACCGAATGGTTTTTTCTAAAAAAAAGGGGGCGGCGAGGTAAACCTCTGGATGCGGGTCGGCGGTGGCGGCGGCTCCGGCGATGGCGGCGGCAGCAGCGAGCGGCGGCAGCGCGGGCTGGCGGCGGGGCGGTGCTAGGGTTAGGGTTTGGGCGGTGGCAGCGGCGAGTTGGGCTGGGGCGGCGGTTTGGGCGGTGGCAGCGGCGAGTTGGGCTGGGGCGGCGGTTTGGGCTGGGGCGGGGCCCGGGGCGCGCTATATAAAGACCCGGCCAGGCGGAGTCCTGGCCGGTTACGGCCTGAAGTCGGTTCCAGTTTTTTTTAAATAATTATCGCGCAGAAAAACAAACGAAAGAAATACTAAACGGACTCCAAAAATCCCGAAATAAATTTTACCCGGCTTCTAAAATCAAGCTTTTAGATGAACATTTATTTGGGCCTAAATGCAATTTTTGAAAAACACGCATTTTTCCTAAATTCAAATAAAATAGCAATAAAATCCAAAATAAAATCTTATTTGATTTTTTTATTAAATCTTCAATATTTCTTTATTTTGGGAAAGTCATTTTATTCCCTCTCTCGTATTTATATAATTGAAATAATTGAAGATAAAATAAATAAAATCAAATGATCCTACTTCCAAAATTTGAGAAAACTCAAGTATGAAAATATCGAAATTCCCAACTCTCTCCGTGGGTCCTTGAGTTGCATAGAATTTCTAGGATCGAAACAAAATGCAAAAAAATATGACATGCAATGATGATCTATTTGTATAATATTCCAAATTGAAAATTTGGGATGTTACACGGGGGGGGTTGGGTAATATTTGGCTGAAGGGCAGTTGAATCGGATTTGGGGGGAATTTGTGTGTGTGGGGGGGGGAGGATTTTCGCGCGGTGGGCGGGGGGAGTTTGGCGCATGGTCGGTTTCTCCAAGTGCAGTCCCACGTGTCAGTGAAGAGGCAAGCCGAAGCGCGTTCCGTTTGCATGAGTCGTGTGCAGGACCGAACGTGTGTGGGGTGCAATGCGACCGCGACATGAGTGCTATGAGTGTACCACCTTTTTCCTTTTAAACTAGGTGCTTCGCCCCCTCAAAAAAAATATTGCTTCGCGCGATCCATCGATACTACTACTAGTAATCCGGTAATCCCGATTAAAACGGCGCGGCCGGGTCTTTTCCCACGCGATATGCTGGGAGGTTGGCTTAGTTGGGTTTTTTAGATTTGTCTCGATTCAATAAAAAGCAGAGTTGGTGATGATGGTGTGCCTGTCATCCTGCAATATAGGCCGTCCGATCTATATCTAACGGATAGGAAGGAAACTATGACAATTTACCCGCACTCCTCTCCACATTTGCAGATAAGGCTTTCCCTCGTTCATCCTTTTCTCCCACAAGTCTTGATCTTCCCTGCAACGCACGGGCATCTTGCTAGTACTCCTACAATATGTATATTATTGTGAAAGTTCATATACACCGGCCGAGATTAATGGAAACACAGCAGATTTTCATTACATTTCGAACTTTTATAGGACAGAAAAATAAAAGAAACCCGACCCTAAACCTATTCTACGGCGGCGACCGATGTCCTCCATCTGTGATCTCTATGTATGGGGGCGGGGTTCAAGACCCGTGAAGTGAAGGTGCGGTCTCCGACGAGGAAGAGTAGAACACGGGATACGGACCGGCCAGTTGGCACACCATGCCCTACTCATCCTCGGAGGAGTCCCCGACCTCGGCGGTGCCGGACATTGGACGGCAGCAAGTAGGACGCGTGGCTGACGGTGCTCCCGTCATCAGCCGCCAGCGTGGCCACCGCTTGTGCGATCGTGTCCGTGTCCGGGTACGCCGCTATTGCGTCCCGAGAGGCGACTTGAGCGAGGGCGGCGACCTCGAGCTTCATCCCCGAAGACTTTCCCGCAGAGCGTTCGCACTTGCGGTCATGGCGGATGTGGTGCCAGGTAGGAGGATGATGTGCTATCGTGTGGAGGTTAGCTAGGCGTTGCCGCTTTAAGTAGTGCATTCCGGTGAGGCCAAGTGCCCGGGTGCGTCATTAAGTCGCCGGAGTTGGTTCCTCGGGCACCGAACCTCTTAACGACGACATATGAATGGACGACATGAATGCGGGCAGCTGGCGCCGGCTGGGAACGCACCGCGCGACGGTGCGAGGGACGAGGGCTTTGGTGTGCCAGGGTAGTCAGCTGCGGTCGTTGCAACGTTGGAGATGCCCTTTGCTCAAATGCGATCCCCGCATGTCATTGAAAAGCAAGACGACCCGGCATGGTCTCAGGTCGAGAGGATGCAGTGTGCTGCGCTACACCACTCCGCTGACGCATCACGGCGCCCCATGCATCCTCGACGAGCCAGGTGTTGGGGTGTGTTTGGATTGTGGCCAAAGTGCACCTTACCAAAATTTTGGTCATGACCCAAAGATTGGTCTTGTTTGGATGGTTGCCATTTTTTGGCATGCCAATGAACTTTAGCCCACTCTAGTTCATTTTTCTTGCCAATGTCGGCCAAATCATGGGCAACCAATATCTCAACCAAAATTTTCGTCATGACCCAAAGATTGGTCTTTGTTTGGATGGTTGCCATTTCTTTGGCATGCCAATGAACTCTAGCCAACTCTAGTTCATTTTTCTTGCCAATGTCGGGCAAATCATGGGCAACCAATGCCTCAACCAAAATTTTGGTCATGACCCAAAGATTGGTCTTTGTTTGGATGGTTGCCATTTCTTTGGCATGCCAATGAACTCTAGCCAACTCTAGGTCAGTTTTCTTGCCAATGTTGGCCAAATCATGGGCAACCAATACCTCAGCCAAAATTTTGGCTACCCAATGCTTTGATGGGGCAACCTTGGGCACAAACCAAACATACTGTTGGTCGTGCCACAGCACTAACGCCACCCTCGGCACACTGAAACCGACCGTGTCTATCGACGATATGAGCGTGTCGCTCACCGCGGTCGCTGTGTCCAGAGGCGGTGCTGGAGCTGAGCCCCGTTGTTGGCCCCAACGACCCACATGAACGGTTGTCGGTGGCGAGCAGGTCGTGGGCCAGCTCCTCCATTGGACTAGTCTGTGCTACGTCGTCCCGACGGGTGTGCCCCACATGTCGGTTTCCCTGTTTTCCCGGCCATATTCGAGCGTCAGTGCTCCGTGTTGCGCATTTGGCCTTTCACTATGTAGGCCAAGCGAGACAACTTATTGTTTATTTGAGCCATTCAAGTGTAATCATGTGGCGTTTGCTTATTTCTCATTCCTCTCCAACCCTCTTCTCCATCGATCATGTCGCCCTCCACTCGAGTCCATCCTCCCGCATGCCTCATTTGAACATTCCGCCGAGTATCATTCGCATGTACCCACCCTAGTCCTCTTTCAATAGATCTCTGGACCCCGAGATGAAATCGAGAGGGAACGAGTGGGGGCACGTGATACCTAAGGCGGATTCAAAATTTTGAACCGGTGATCATAGCATCCGCAAATCATATATAAAGGGTATTCAATGTTTGTTTCATTTTTCAACGTACAATATACTCCCTCCTATCCTTTCTACTTTACATATAAGTTTTATGTGTAGTCAAAGTATCTCTACTATGATAAAAAAAGGTATCAACATTCAACAACGCCCAATCAATATTGTTAGATTCGTACGTACTCCTAGATTTGTACTCGAGATGGTTTCCAATTTGACTATTGACAAGATTAATAGTACTCCCTAGTCCTCCCTCCGTCTAGGTGAGTAAGTCATCTTAGGCTGTGCACCGTGACCAAGGAGGAGGGGAAAATGAGAGACATTAATGTTTATTTGCTAATTAATAGTATTGCATGCAATGAACTAACAACTGCATGTCATGTTTGATAGTCTCAGGTCATTAAAAGCATGCACACCCTCATCTCTTATTGGTTGATATGTCAAGAAACAAGAAACGAGGTAGAAGTTAATGCACCGCGCCTACGTGTTTTGGGATTATTTGGTTTTCGTAAGATGACTTACACACCTAGACGGAGGGAGTACATGAGATGTATAATGTGAAAATTATATCATTGGAAACTCCTTTCACATACGAAATTGACCGTATGCTTTGTGTAAGTTGCATGTCATATATTATTACTCTAACATTTGGTCAAAGTTAGCCTCGAAAAACGCATTAGACCCTGTATGCTTTGTGTAAGTTGCATGTCATATATTATTACTCTAACATTTGTGTAAGTTGCATGTCATATATTATTACTCTAACATTTGGTCAAAGTAGTATAGTGGAAGTGGATCCTCTGACGTAGGTATCCCTGCCTTACCCTCCCTTTCGGTCACTTATTGGCGGACCCCATGCTTGCTAGGCCTCACATGTCAGTTACTCAATGGGTTCGGCCACGTCAGGGGATCCTCATCCGTAGTATACTCCCTCTATTTTTATTTACTCTGCATAAAACTGAGGGAGTGGTGGTATAAAAATGACGCGGGCGGGGGAGGGGGAGGGATGTTGGTTTGCTCTCAACTGCGGTCCCACAAGCGAGCGAAAACGCAAGACGAAGCGCATTCCATTCGGTGAGCGACGTGGAGGGTCCAGCGTGCCGGGCTGCAACGCGAACGTGACAAGAGCGATGTACAGTCAAAACCAATTGACCGGTCGTCACCGGAACCACTATTCACACTAGAACCTTCACTGCTCGGCCTACGCCAGCCACTGCTCTACAACCACACCAAATCTCCAACCCGTTCCCCCACCTTTCGATCCCATAGCCCGCATCAAGCATCCCCTAGTCCGCCGGAAAGCCATGGTGCGCCGCAAGAGCACTTACTACAAGATGTTGACGTTGGAGCGCCACGCAGAAATCGTGGCAGCGGTCGGTGCCACAGACCTCCATTCCCAAGCTCGCTTTGCGGCAGGCCAATCCCCGAGTTATCTGGAGCCAAGCTACGAGGAGGAGGAAGCTGATCCAATGTTCACTGCAGAGGTCGCGGCGCAGAAGGCCCCCGATGAGTATGAGACGATGGACGTCGACTTCGTGCCGGCGTCCGAGTCCCCCATGGTGCAGGCGGACCAACGGTTCAACATGGCGATACTAAAGGAGGACTGGGAGGCAGAGGCTCAACTCGACGCGGAGCGCGTGCATGCCGCTGCCATCGAGGCTCTCCTGCAGGCGGAACCAGATGTCATGGATGTGAACTGGGCGGCGGAGGCTCAACTTGAGGCGGAGCGCGCGGATGCCGCTGCCATCGAGGCCCTCCTGCAGGCGGAACCGGACGTCCTGGACATGAACCGGGCGGCAGAGGCTCGACTCGACGCGGAGCGTGCGGATGCCGCTGCCATCGAGGCCCTCCTACAGGCGGAACCGGACGTCCTCGAGTTGAACCGGGCTGTGCTCTCGTCCGTGCAGAGCGCCCGCATGCTCCGCTTGAACGAGTAGCTGGAGGCCAAGGACAACCACGGTGTGGAGACACACGTTGGCAGCGACGGCTGGTTCGCATCGGTAGCCAAAGACGATGAGGCCGTCTGTTTCCGCGAGTAGTGATAGTTTTTTCTTTATGTTGTTGTTTTTATGGATCTTTTGCTGTGTAAAAACATACTATGGCCCTGTTTGGATCATGGGGTTAGAGCTAATTTGGGTTAGTTGGGGGCTCAAATAACCCAAAAGTATCCAAACATGGAGGGTTAGAGTGGGTTAGTTGCATCTAACCCAACTATCCCGGTGGAGAGGTGCTTATTTGGGTTAGAGTGGGTTAGAAAATAACTCTAACTCTAACTGTGTTGGAGTATCCAAACAGGGCCTATATTTGTTATGCAAGTCGCCTGACTTGGGTCAGTCTACCATTTCAGGCGGTTGGATGAATATCCTACGTCTCCTAACCCTTCTTTCCTTCTTCCTCACCTCTTCTTCTTCCCCAACAGACCACCACACGGGCTGTACGGATACTCCCCAACATGCGGTTGGATAAACATACTCTATGAATGAAAATTATGTGTCAGCGATAGGATGGCTGAGTTTGGTTTGTTCACATGCGACAACACGTGTCAGTGAGGGTGCGTTCCCTTGGTTGGGTTTGCGGCGTGCAGGAGCGACTGTGTGAGGGTGCGGTGCGACCGCGGCGTGCAGGAGCGACCGTGTGAGGGTGCGGTGCGACTACGACAGCCGTGCGCAAGTGTACCTCCTTCTCATTTTCAAAACTTTAGGCAAGCTTGGCACAATTGTGTGGCGAAGTTTGGCAATGCAAGGCCTAGACCCAAACAGGATAAGTACGTACGTACTAGGAGTACTAGTGTCAAAAAAGAAAGGTGGGGTTTTCCTTCGCGGGATTTAATCAATGCAAATCCTCGTTTCACGTGTCAATTAATGCGTATTTTTTTCTCGAAAGACCAAAGAGCTAACCATCTCACTCCTCATCGCTTGATTAATGCAGCGCCATGCAAACCAACCTTCTCACTTCCGCATGCATGCAGGGGATATTAATGTCCATGGTTGCTAACCCCATCAATTTTGCCTCGATTAGTGTTAGTGGCCCTTTGCAAATTGTAATTTTGATATACTGGCCTTGTGTACAAAAAAATGGAGGTAGTAACTATATTTGAATTCCTTCCCCATTGCGGTGACGTTGATGATTTTTTTGTGTGGTTTGGCGAAGTGCGTTCGACGGAGAACACTATTGAGGGAGACCACGGTAAGTCGTTCGCAAGTGCCGCCTGCAAGCCAAGACAACCGCCTTATTTGCATCCAGGAAGTCCTTACTAGTACTACTACTAGGAGTACTAGTGCGGTGAAATGGTTTCTCGAAGAATACGATGGAGAAGCGGAGTCAGCGAAGAGTGAAATGATGGTTGCTTCGTCCGTGCTTTGTGATTTGACGCCTCACTGCTTTGTGATTTGTGATAGAAGGGACAGGGAGTAGACTCTGTGCTCTATATTGTACTACATGCATCCAAGCATGGGAGAAAGAGGAGAGACGTTGCATTTTTCTATTCCTTCAATCAATCAATCAGGAAGCTTCGGTTCCATCTTTTTGGCTTTGGCAACACCGTCCACAATGGTTCCCACGATGCCAAAAGCTATTTTCACATTTGGCTACACATTGTGGATGCCCTTAACCGTACCACTTGGTTTTGCTCCTGTGTGCTATCTATACAAATCTCAATTATATTGATCTAAAAAATTATAGAATCAAGATTAGTAAAAAGGAGGTGATTTTGCCGCGCGGATGGCGGGGGAGGTTTCTTATTTTCAGAGGACGTTGTCCTGGCGGTTTGCTAACATGCGGTCCCACGTGTCAGTGCTTTACCAAGCCGATCTGCGTCCCACATCGGGCAGAACAACGGCAGAAGCAACACGTGGTTAAGTTGAAGAAGATGAGGGAGAAGCGGATTCAGCAACGAGTGAAATGATGGTTGCTTCGTCCCTCCAACTTCTTTTTTAGCATTATTACTTCGTCCCTCCAACTTAACTGCAGGAAATGTGCAGCTTTGTGATTTGATGCCTCATTGCTCATTACTACGCCGGCGCCATGACTGGGGTGCTTCACCCCGACTACTCTGCACTGTATTTCGGTATGGCACGTGGACTTGGTAGCTTGATGTCCCACATGTCGGCGAAAGGGACTAGAAGATTTATGAAAGCGAGAGCTCCACTTTTATGACGGAGGAGTAGAAAACACGACGGCCTAGTGAACTGTCACTTGTACTGTATAGTACTATAGTTTTGATGTTTCGCACGATCCATCTATACAAACCCGATTAAACAGGAAAGGGCGGGATTTTTCCCGCGCGGTAGATGATACTGGCCATACATTTCAAAGGCAATTTTAATGTATGCAAACTGAATAATTATAATTAACAATATGATATCTAGTAAAACTAAAAACACATATGATTTATTATGTTAGAGTGTAGTAGTAGTGTTGTATTGCATAGTTGTTAGATGTAACATGCGAGAGCGTGTAGAGATGTAGTTTTGGAGGGCCTACAGAGAGAAAAGCGTAATACGGTCACCGAACTTCAGAATAAGCTGATTACGGTCACTATATATGTTTTGCGGTGATTATCCGGTCACTTGCTCACAGTTCAGCATCGGATTGCACTCTGTTGACCGGCCAAATAGTCTGCGTGGCGCCATGTTGACTAGTTAAATTGACCATGTTCCTTGTGGGTCCCACCTGTCAGTTCGCAGAGGGAAAAGGTCAGATAAACACAAATTTACGCAGGCGCGACAAGGCTCCAACCCGTGCGCGGGATTCACCTGGTTGTGTATGTGTCTCTCAGAGCCTGATGTGTGCGCATGCACGTGTAGGTTGAGCACTTGAGCGTGAGAGTGTGTGTTGGTCGTGTGGTGTACTGGTGTGTGCATGCATGCGTGCGTGTGTGCGTGTGAGTGTTGCGTGCATGCGTGGCTGCGTGTGTACATGTGAGTGTTGCGTGCGTGCGTGGGTGCATGTGTTTGGGTGAGTGTTGCGTGGATGCAGTTCGTGTGCATGCGTGCGTGTGTGTATAATCACCACACCAGCTCTTGTGTGTTAAAACAGATGGCTCAGCATACCAATACAAGGCCACCTTGTCCGCTGTGCCGGCGGTCATGACTTCGAACCACCGTCAAAATATTTTTTTGTCGTTTGTTTTCATTCTTACTAGCAAGATGCCCGTGCGTTGCATGTAACATCAAGATGCATTTGTATGACTTGTTTATCTTGTGAGAGAAAAGGATGAACGAGGGAATGCCTTATTTGCAAATGTGGAGAGGTGTGTGGGTACCTTTTTGCAAAATTGCCATAGTTTCTTTCCTATCCGTTAGATATAAATCGGACGGCCTATATTGCAGGATGGCAGGCACACCATCATCACCAACTCTGTTTTTTTATAAGAGTGTATTTTATGTATTTTATAAGAGTGTAGATGTAGAGTAGATACAAGTCGACAGGTGGGCATGATGGTAGTGAGATAATGTGATGCAACACTAGAGGTGCCACGTGGAGCGTTTAACTGGTCAACTAGTCATGTCATGAGCAAATACAAAGTTGTACGGTGAGCCCGTGACTGTATAATAACCACTAAATGTAAACGGTGACCGTAATGAGTGGATTATGAAGTCCATTGTATGTATCGTGCTTTCACTTCAAATACAATGATCGTCATTGCATATATCGCGAGAGAAAGATGAAACACGCGTGAATTTTCTGGGGGCTTACTTTTAGAGGACCTGGAGATAGTTTTGTGTGCATACGTGAAAGGGGCGTACAGGGGGGGTATGCGATGGAGAGAGAGATGCTCTTCGTTTCTCTTTATTATGACTAACTTTGTATATAGTATAAAAATATATAAATTCACAGTGCGGAATAAATATCATTGTGGGCACCATGCAATGCAAATTAGCGTTCATACTCCTCCATATAACTTTGTAATGTTGTATATATGTAGAAACTCTAAAATAATTTTTTGGCCACACTTTATTCAAAAGGAATGTTGTATGTGAAATAAACGTAAAGAGAGGGCTTTTTAGATCAATGGGGTACGTGATGTAACATGTGTGAATGTGTAGTTGATGCATTTGGCAGGGCCTAGAGAGGTATGTGTGTTATTACGTATTCGAGAGAGGCATGGATAGAGGGGCCGACGGGGGGGCGTGGGAGAGATAGCACGAGAAATGAGAGTGGTCTAGAGAGAGAGACGAATATGACATCACGACAAGAGATTCCATTCCCTTGAGTGTGTATATGCAAGGGGGGAGGGAATAGAGGCACCGGGAGAAATTTTCTGTGTGTGTGTGGTGTTTGTGTTGCTATGTGTGGGTGTGAGAAGATAATGAGACGTGGGGGCAAAGGGTGTGTCACCACATGAGGTCCGGTGGGTCGAGGTGAGGCCCTTCATTCGGTTCCGTCCTGCGCCACATTGGTCGGCCCATGACACATTTAGGAAGACCCATGGGTGACTAGTCGTACAAGACAAAGATAGCAGAATTGTGAAGGACTCGGTGTCCACCGACAAAGCCGGCTAGGATTTGTAACTCTAGGTTCTCGGACTAAGGTAACCCCTTTATCTCTGATATTACTATTCATCCAACCTAACTTTAAGGAGCATCCTACAGAATGCTCTGCTAGAATCATACTCGTCGATTAGGAAGAGAGGTGTGAGATAATGCGTGAGAGACAGGCGTAAAGATAATGTGCGTACATGAGACACGTAGGCAGGTCCATGTATATAGAAAGGGTCGATGAGGATTGTGCGTGTGTATGTTTGCGAGAGGAAGGGTGCTTGTGATAAAGGTTAGTGAAAACAGTTGTAAATGGTTACGAGAGGGAGGGAGGGTTATATCTAGAGCATGTGTGCGAGAAAGACACCTCGGGAGAGAGTGTGTGAGCATGCGTGAGAGACCACCGATGGATAATGAAACTACACGTAAAAGACTGCTCTTCACATTGATTAAACATATAAATTGTATCCAAATATTAGGATGGGATCATGATATTTGCAATTCGCGTAAGGAGCGGTCATTGATCCATCAGACATCTAGATTCTATCGAATTTGAGAATGTCTATGTTATTATTCGACACAATTGATCCACATAGTTAGTATTTTGAACTCCAGACAATGCATCGCTTTAGCAATCGAATATAAACGTGAGTATAGTTCATGTTGTGTGTGTAAAGCACATTATACATACGAAAGTTACATAATGGACATTTATAAATAGCTACCTATGAACTAGCATACATTTGAATTCAACTTAAGGTGGTTTAAAAAAATCGAATTAAACATGAAGTCCATTCAATTATTTGAATTTGATATCATGGCATTTGTAAACCATACCTAAATTATGGGGGCACCAATCTTTGCTCTGATTTTGTACATAATAGCATATGTAGTCGTGTACAAAATAGATTCAAATTTAGCTCCTCCATTCCAAAATAATCGTAGTTATAGGATTTTCAAGTGTCAAAAATTTCAAAAAGAAGCGGATAATTTAATGAGGTTTTCAAACATAAAAGGTCAAATATAACGTTGTCTATTTAGGTCAATCCTCATAGTTCAAGAGTACTCTAAACGTGAATGCTTGTGTTTCAAAATTTCGAACGAAGCGCCAAAAGAGCCTCTACTCGCCCGAAACCGCGTGAGACCAATGTTTGGTAGTACAAGGAAATTACTTTTCTAATAACTCCGACCCGTGAAACCTACCGGCCCGACGTCCAAAGGTCTAAACCGGGGTAGGTTTGTAGCTTCATCTAGACGCCACGCAACCGCCTCCGAAAAACATTCATACACAATGGCCGCCTAAGCACACATGCGCGCGGCCGAAATCGCTCCCGCCCACTATTTGGGACACCTGGGATTACCATCCTACCCCCGACCCGCAGTAGGTCCGAAATTTAAGAGGGGGACAAAGTTTTTACTTTCCCCAAATTTCAAACAAGGGCGTCCCATCTTCTGTTCAAAAAAGCCAAAAACAAGCGCGTCCCAGACAGAAACATGGTTCCCCCCACCCGTACGATTCCCCATTCGTACTCCGTGGGCGCCAAAACTACCTCTCCACCAGCCGCGAAACCCCGGCGTCCTCCGTCCGCCACCCCATCCCACCCATCAACCGCCGCCCTCCTCCATCAGGCCGGAGCCGATACCCCGACGTCGTCGTCCACCGCAACCTCAACCGCAACGCCCTCCATGGCTAGTAGTTGAAGCCGAGGCCGAGCCGTCCGTACCCGAGCCAGTTCAACCACGCCGTCCTGCACCTCACCGCTGCCGCTCCAACTTTGCCACCCTCCACCGCACCGGAGTTGTTCCTGCTAAGCCGTCCTTCGCCGCCTCGGATCTGCTTCCCCTCCACCGACATATGGCCACGGCAACACAGTCAACAATTTGGCGATGGGTTCTTCCAAGCCTGCACCCTCCAGAACATCGGTTTCCCCGGTAAAAAGAAGAAGATTGGTGCGACATGTGGAGGTGACCACACCGGCAACCGAAGAAGGTACTCCTCTTCCCTTATTCGTGCAAATCTTACGTCTCTGCTTGCACGGTATTCATCCCACAGAAGACACTAGTTGACCGCTTCTTCTTGATAGTACATGTTCCTAGTAACTCGCGATGCACAAGGTTTCTCCTCATATATTATTCACCTTAGCTAGAGGTCCGTCGTCCCCCTGAATTTCAATTTCTGGCCAGTTGATTCCTAATTAACGGAAGCATTCCCCGGCGTAACAGGCGCTAGTACGACTATTATGCCGGGGAAGTAGCGCCTTGGTGTTTATCTTAGGGGCGTGTGCGGCCTAGAGCTACTGGCGCCCGATCTGGAGGTCGGCCGAGATTAAAGGGATGGCCTGGGGGCGCTGCCAAGCACGGCGGTGGTGTCAGGTCGATGGGAGGGCGGGGCGGAGGCACAGGTCTGGGCCGGTGGTCGCTGGCGGTTCAAGAAAGATCGTCAACAGTGACTAGCGGGAGGTAGACGAAGGCCATCTGCCCGTTCCTTATAGATCGGACGGTTCATTAAAAAAATCGACTGACCTATTTATTTTTAGTCGACTGTTATCTTAGATATGACCACATGTGGTGGTGTGCTGGAGGAGTACCTGCATTTCCTGTGCTCATATATTACAAAATCATACGGAGTAGAATCTAATTTTGTTTGCCATGCAATGTTGTAGAGCTATCATATGTCTCCTATCATTTATTTTTCAGCCACATGCTATCTGCTACTTTTACAGTGCACTAATTCTGCACACACTTCACCCATACTCTCACTATTGTGTTTTTATGCAAGGGTATTTCAGAGTCTGCCGAAAGAGAAGCAAAAAAGAAAAGAGACAAGTCGTTGAAAGATCGTGGATGTCGCCTAGAGGGGGGGGGTGAATAGGCGTTTTAAAATAATTACGGTAGAGGCTCGAACAAATGCGGAATAAACCTAGCGGTTAATTTGTCAAGCACAAAACCTACAACAACTAGGCTCACCTATGTGCACCAACAACTTATGCTAAGCAAGATAAGCAACAATGTGATAGCAAGATATATGACAAAGAACAATATGGCTATCACAAAGTAAAGTGCATAAGTAAAGGGCTCGGGGAAGAGATAACCGAGGCACGAGGAGACGATGATGTATCCCGAAGTTCACACCCTTGCGGATGCTAATCTCCGTTTGGAGCGGTGTGGAGGCACAATGCTCCCCAAGAAGCCACTAGGGCCACCGTAATCTCCTCACGCCCTCGCACAATGCAAGATGCCGTGATTCCACTAAGGGACCCTTGAGGGCGGTCACCGAACCCGTACAAATGGCGACCCTTGGGGGAGGTCACCGAACCCGTACACTTTGGCAACCCTTGGGGGCGGTCACCGGTACCCGTCAAAATGCTCGGGGCGATCTCCACAACCTAATTGGAGACCCCGACGCTTGCCCGGAGCTTTACACCACAATGATTGAGCTCCGAACACCACCAACCGACTAGGGCGCCCAAGCACCCAAGATGAACAAGCTCAAGGGCACCAAGCACCCAAGAGTAATAAGCTTCTCAACTTGTAACTTCCACGTATCACGTGGAGAACTCAAACCGATGCACCAAATGCAATGGCAAGGGCACACGGAGTGCCCAAGTCCTTCTCTCTCAAATCCCACCGAAGCAACTAATGCTAGGGAGGAAAATGAGAGGAAGAACAAGAAGGAGAACACCAAGAACTCCAAGAACTAGATCCAAGGGGTTCCCCTCACATAGAGGAGAAAGTGATTGGTGGAAATGTGGATCTAGATCTCCTCTCTCTTTTCCCTCAAAAACTAGCAAGAATCCATGGAGGGATTGAGAGTTACCAAGCTCGAAGAAGGTCAACAATGGGGGAAGAACACGAGCTAAAAGGATAAGGTTCAATGGGGAAGAAGACCCCCTTTTATAGGTGGGGAAAAAACCAACCGTTATGCTCACAGCCCGCATCGAGCGGTAGTACCGCTTGACATCACGGTACTACCGCTAGGGGTAGCGGTACTACTGCTAGGGGTAGCGGTACTACTGCTTGCGAGCGGTACTAAAAAATTACATCCGTGCCTACCACCGCTGGACTTGTGACGAGATTTTGGTCCCGAGCGGAAGTAGCCACGGAAGTAGCCGCGGTAGTACTGCTCCAAGCGGTAGTACCGCTCCCAAGGGCGGTAGTACCGCTCCCAAGGGCGGTAGTAAAAAATTACTTCCGCTCCTACCCGCGGTAGTACCGCTGCAGCCTTTTCAGAACACCAAAACTACCACAACTTCTTCATTCGGACTCCGAATTCGACGAAACCAAGTTTGTTGGAAAGCTAGCGACAAGGGCTAACACAATCTTGATAGAAATACCAATAATAAGCAAATGATAAAAGGCCAAAAAGGAAATGGTGAGAACCCTTCCTCGGATAAGACCGGTAAAACCTCCAACACCGAAAACATCATAGAAGACGCATGCAAACTTCGTTTTCGATGAACTCAAGCTTGTCATCAAGATGACCATAAGCTCTAAGACTCACAAAGAGAACCAAACAAGAACCAAGAAACATGATGCAAGGATGCAATGGTTTGAGCTCTCGAAGAACGATACGATCAAGTTACTCACTTGAGAGCCCCCCTTGATAGTACGGCTATTGATCCTATAACCCGGTCTCCCAACTACCACCATGAGACCGGTAAAATAGAAAACCTATCAAGGGCAAACCTTTGCCTTGCACATGATCCACTTGAGCTAGATGATGACGATCTTGACTCCCTCAAGTTGGACCTCCTTTCTTGATTGCGTTGGCTCGATGAAGACTAGATGATTGCTCCCCCATAGTCCACTATGGGTGAGCCACTCTTCGGCACATCTTCACAAGTCCATTGACACCACAATGGATGGCAAGATCCAAGCACTTGATCTCTTCGTGATGCTCCACTTGAACTTGCACACGGCAAATTTGATGATGATCACCACTTGATGCCTTTCCATGGGTTGTATGATATCTTCCTCTTGACGCAAGCCCATGGACATGTACCTAACCCCACATAGAACTCTCACATAGACCATGGGTTAGTACACAAAGTGCAATGAACAATGCTTACCGTACCATGGGATCACTTGATCCCCCTCGGTACATCTTTTACGCTTTGTGAGTTGATCAACTTGATTCACTCTTGACTTAGTCTTGATCAACCTTGAATCTTTCCAACTCTCTTAGTTTGGATGATGTCTTGAAGGTAGACATGAATGATCACACAATCTTTTTCTTCAAGACATGCTTGCAATAAGCTCAACACTCACATGACCAATCTTGGGATAATTCCTTAATAGCACGGTGGTCATCACAAACTCTCCTTGAAACCAACAAATGGACTCCAAGAAAAGCCTATGGACAAACCCTTCAAATGTAACTCAAGGCAACCATTAGTCCATAGACATTGTCATCAATTACCAAAACCACACATGGGGGCACCGCATGTTCTTTCAATCTCCCCCATTTTGGTAATTGATGACAATCACTTTCAAGAGAGTTTATACAAGGAATTATGCATCACCATGCAATGCAACAACCAATGATGCATGAGAATGAGATGCAAATACTACGGAGCAAAACTAAAGCAGGAGGAGATAACTCTCTAAACTTCTCCACAAAAACTCTCTGAAACTCCTCCCCCATTGGCATCGATTGCCAAAATGGGTGAAAAGCTTAGAATGCCAATATAAGGAGTGTTCCTCCATAAATTGCGTATCTCTCAAAAAGAGAGTGAAATACCATACACAAATCCAATGGTAAATACTTGGAGGAAGACAAACTATATTGAGGCACAAAGATTGCTAAAGAATGATATGACACAAAGACATAACAGAGAGAGACACAAGCAATCAGAAGATACCAATTGAAGCAAGCAAGCAACGGATATCAATTGAACCTACTAGAACAATGATCCTACATGCCACAAGAATAAAGATATTATGGTAAACGCAAAGGAGTGTTCTAAAGAAACTAGAGAAGCTCCCCATGATTTGTGCACACATAAGAATTTTTGTATTTGAATACAAAGTGCACAAAATAGGATCATAGCTCCCCCAAAATCAATAGAAACTCACATCCAGTGCAAGTGAGCATATAGGAAACAAAGCCTAGCGCTTGCAACAAGTACATGGTTGAGCAACATGTAAAAGAGGCAACTTAAGAATAGGCTCAACCAAAATGACGTGTGTGAGTCATGGCGAAGCACTTGAGAGGACTAAAATTAGGATGAGAATTAAGCATCAACATAGTCTTGAAATAATGAGGCACACGGTGCAAGGCCTATCATTCCCACACACACAACTAGCAAGTGGGTTCACAAGCTTACTAATAAGCATATAAAGAACTTATGCTTGTGACAACCCGTGGTGAAGATAGAAGATGAAAGCCTCATCAAGACGAGGGATGCCAATTAAGATGGCAAAAACCTTGTAAAGATAAGCATGAGGAAAATAATCTTCACCACACAAGAGTGCATCAAGATGCAATGATAGAGGACACACACTCAAGGAAAGAGCTTTCACGGAGCCACCAAAGAAATAACATAAGAAAGACAAGGTGGACATGAAAGAAGGGATATCAACTAGAGATGCAATTTCTCTCAAGTGTATAAGGTTCTATGTAGACGAATATTTCTACAAAGAAGGATGTACACCCGAAATAGTTACAACACGAAGGAACAAGATATCCACAAGGGAGTCATAAATATACCAATAAGATATTTTCTTGGAAGCATAGCACTTGGCTAGATATGGTCTTATTGTATATAAATGAATTCCAATCACACATCCATCAAAGACATCACAACGAGCAACAAGAGATCATTGTTGGGATGCTTTGAGAAAGGAAACAAGTATCACAAGATATGAAATGAATATCATGCCAAGATGCAACCTACACAAGGTTGAATGCAAGAAGGGAAAGCATGAATAGATACTTGTTACCGAGATATCATCGGAAGGATGTAGTAGATACCAATTGAAGGTAGATAGTAGTTCATTGATCATCCTAGCTTGACTCCAATATGCACATGGTGACAACACCTTCCTTGTGAGTGAGCCGAGCATCCAATGCATCTCCAAATGTTCCTAGAAGAACAACACAAACTAAACGGTACCCAAACTCATCGGGACCAAATAGTTAGAAACACCAATACATAGGACAAACTCCAGATAAATATGTGCATATAGATATGAAAATGAATTTTATGCACATCTCATCCAAATTGACACTAGGTGGAGTTTCCCCTATATATCGAGTCAAAGAAAGAAAGCATGCCAAATGAAATACATGAAGTAAACATGCATGCTCAAGACTTTCAAAACCCGAAACCAAAAGACGAAGAAATGCCAAGTGAAAAGGATACCAAATGGAGAAATCATCACTTGGAAGATATCATAAAGATACATCAAGGAATGAGATATCCATTGATACACACTAAACTAAAGATGTCAAACTCCCAAAGAGAGGATGGTTCCAAACAAACCAAGCTCTCGACAAAGTTTCATGATGGCACAAAGTACCAAAAGAAAAAGGCTTGCCTTCCACCAAAACACACTTGATAAGGATCACAAAAAGAGTGTTCTAAAGAAAATAGAATAGCTCCCCCACGAGTTGTGCATTATATAGGATTTGTATTTGAATACAAAAAGCACAAGGTGGGATCACCGCTTTCACTATATCTAGAGAACGCTAGACAAGAACAAGAAATAAACAAGATCCACAAGTGGTATGGAAGACAACGGGAGTTCACACAAACCTTGGCAAGAGAAAAGGCAAGTAAAACAAAAACCAATGTAAAGATGATCAACAAATTCTACCACACATAAGACTACCAATTGTCAAAGACAAGAAGTATTTGGAAATAATTCCCGGTGGTAGATAACAAGAATATCCGACACCATCTTCACACCAACCACAAGCAAATTGCAACTTGTAGAGCTAACATGCCACCTAGGAACAAGATAATCTACAATATCAATTCTAGGTGACAATATCTCAAATGTACACATTTTCTAGGCTTGTAGTATGCACTTAGCATATTACTCCCCCATAATGTGATACCAATAAGAACTTAACAAGAGGCAATAAGAGGAACAAACAAGAGATAATTAATGGACTATTTAGAATTTGAATTTCTCATGAGAGATATACCACCTAGCGACTAGATAATATTGTAATATCAATACTAGATGGTATTCCTCATGTACACACATTTATAGGATTGTGGGGTGCACAAAGCACATCACTCCCCCAAAATGGGATGTTCCATTAATCTCTCACACGAGCCAACTAGGATACAAATAAGAAGCATAAAGGCTCAACGCATGACACACACGTACATGATGTGCGAACCAACACACACATACTTGATTGCTCAAGGTAAGCACGTTGGAATCACAACATATACAAACACATGCAAGGAACAAAACCAAAACATGCAAGGGGGCAAGTAACTTTCAAGGTAAACAATTTAAGTACAAGTTACCGCAAGGAGGCACATTGGATATAAGATAGAAACTTGATAATCCAATTGACTTGGCTTGAGACAAAGAGAATGATGAAGTCCCCTTAATTCTTCATAATTTAGCCAAGTCTCCAATGCCCTCCAACAACACCTATTGATCAAGTTTGAGCTTGTTGGTCCCCAACCAAGTTGGGTCCTAAGAGGTTAGTCACAATAGGTTTGGCTACCCAAATGGTTCTTTTCTTGACACCACTTTGAGTACCAACAAACTTGGCAAACACATTGCCAACCTTATCCTTCCCAAGAGAATAGATATCATCAATAATAATTGGGTTGGATAAGTTACCACTAGTGCATGAAGAAGCGACGTGACCTTTCTCACGACATAAGTAGCAACGTCTACTCTTCACTTTCTTCTCATTTGATTTCTCAACTTGAGAAGCATTAGCTTGAGTCTTCTTGGGAAGAGGCCTTTCTTCAACTTGAGGTTGAGCATGAGAATGCACTTGTAGCCGCTTCCCTTGTTGCTTGTCACTAATAGCCTTCTTCTTCAATGGGCAAGATCTAACATGATGCCCTTCAATTTTGCACTTGAAGCAAATAATCTTGGCCGAATCCTTGACTTGTTTTTGGCCCTTCTTCTTGTTGATCTTGGACTTATTCTTCTTGTTGGAGTTGAATCCAAGTCCACCTTTGTCATTGGGGAATTTTTGCACACTCAAGATATTGTTGAGTGTGGATTTCCCTTGATGACTCTTTTCCAAGTCTTTCTTCAAGGAAGTGACTTGGGCCTTGAGCTCTTTGATTTCCTCTACATGGTTAGTCTCAACACAAGTACTAGAGGAAGTATAAGCTTCATCATTAGAGCAACAAGGCAAGGAAAGCAATTCATCGCAAGATGTACCAACATTGTGAGTAGATGAATTACAAGGACTAGCACATGGCAATATACTATTTTGACTAGAAGTAGTGCTAGTATCCACATGAGGCTCACTAGATGTTACCTTGGCAATCATGGCCTCATGAGCTATCTTTAGCACACTATGGGATACTAGAAGATCATCATGAGAGCTTGAGAGCTTTTCATGACTTTCTTCCAATTTCCCATAATTGCTAGATAGCACCTCAAGTTGAGCCCGTAGCTCAACATTCTCCTTCAAAATGGATGCTTCACAAGTAATAGAGTTAGTAGCACAAGCATCATCATTTACAACAATAGGAGAGGACAACTTGGCAAGCTCTTTTAAATAAGAAGCTTCAAGTTGGGCATGAGACTCGGTGAGTTTGATGAGCTCACCCTTGATGACCCTTGAGCCATTTTCGAGGTGCTCAAAATCCTCAAGGAGTCTAGCATGAGAAACTTCAAGCTTAGCATTTTTAGTTTTGAAATCATTGGCCACCTCAAGAGCTCTATCATGAGATTCCCTCACTCTAGATAATTCTAGAGCAAAAGTCTCCTCAAGAGATTCGGAGGTGGTTTGTTCATGTTCAAGAGCTTGAGATAGCTCCGCGATCTCATTTGCGTAATCACGCCCATGAGCTTCCATTTTCTCAATGGTGACCTCATGCTCCTCGAGATGAGATTCCAACTCCTCAATGTATTTCTTGCCATCAATGGCAATGGACATAATTTCCATGAAGTTGGAACGAGAAATTTTATTTTTATGAAGAGCTTTAAAAATCATTTCCCCCTTAGTTTTTAAGGAGGCAACATTATCATTCTCTTCATCATTATCCTCATCATCATTAGCATCAACACCATCATCAAGAGACATATTGGGGTACAAAGTAGGAGTTACCTTTGACGCCTTAGCCATAAGGCAAAAAGCAATAGATGATGATGTAGGATTCCTTGAGGCACCATTAAACACCACATCTTGTTCCATGGAGTGTTCGGTTTCCTCTACATTGTTAGCACAACAATTCGAGGAAATAGATGCATTTTTATCATGGCAACAAGACATAGCAAGCATATCATCATGAGGTCTAGTCACGCAATTTCTACATGATATGCAAGGAATATCAACACAAGCATGTGAAACATTTGGAGTGCTCGAAGTGTTAAAGCCCAAAGAGGGAGCATTGCAATAATATAGTGATGAAGGATCATCTACAATAAGCATACTATCATCATTGCAATGGCCAACACTACTCACCATATCATTACCTTGTGGCAAACCACATGTAGGTGAAGTAGAAGAAGTTGAGAAGACTATATGACCGGAGGTGGAGGGAGAACAACAATCCCCACAAAACTTGGACACACCATATTTATCTTGAAGCTTTGTCCATAACTCATGAGCATCCCGAAACGGCATGAGTTGAAATATAACTACATTGCTCAAAGCATCGAAAAGCACATTAGAGGCTTGAGCATTGAGATAAGAGTTTTTCTCATCCTCTAAAGATAATCTTTGGGGATCCTTTGGAGGAGAAAAACCCATATCTACAATTCGCTCTAAATTTGGTTCCATGACCCTAAAGAGATTAAGCATGCGAATTACCCAAACATCAAAATTTGTGCCATCGAAACTAGGAGTGTCAGAGAATCCTAAACCTCTAGTCGACATCTTTACTCTCTAGGCGGTTAAGCCCAACAAAGAGAGACGAGACTCTGATACCAATTGAAAGATCGTGGATGTCGCCTAGAGGGGGGGGTGAATAGGTGTTTTAAAATAATTACGGTAGAGGCTCGAACAAATGCGGAATAAACCTAGCGGTTAATTTGTCAAGCACAAAACCTACAACAACTAGGCTCACCTATGTGCACCAACAACTTATGCTAAGCAAGATAAGCAACAATGTGATAGCAAGATATATGACAAAGAACAATATGGCTATCACAAAGTAAAGTGCATAAGTAAAGGGCTCGGGGAAGAGATAACCGAGGCACGAGGAGACGATGATGTATCCCGAAGTTCACACCCTTGCGGATGCTAATCTCCGTTTGGAGCGGTGTGGAGGCACAATGCTCCCCAAGAAGCCACTAGGGCCACCATAATCTCCTCACGCCCTCGCACAATGCAAGATGCCGTGATTCCACTAAGGGACCCTTGAGGGCGGTCACCGAACCCGTACAAATGGCGACCCTTGGGGGCGGTCACCGAACCCGTACACTTTGGCAACCCTTGGGGGCGGTCACCGGTACCCGTCAAAATGCTCGGGGCGATCTCCACAACCTAATTGGAGACCCCGACGCTTGCCCGGAGCTTTACACCACAATGATTGAGCTCCGAACACCACCAACCGACTAGGGCGCCCAAGCACCCAAGATGAACAAGCTCAAGGGCACCAAGCACCCAAGAGTAATAAGCTTCTCAACTTGTAACTTCCACGTATCACGTGGAGAACTCAAACCGATGCACCAAATGCAATGGCAAGGGCACACGGAGTGCCCAAGTCCTTCTCTCTCAAATCCCACCGAAGCAACTAATGCTAGGGAGGAAAATGAGAGGAAGAACAAGAAGGAGAACACCAAGAACTCCAAGAACTAGATCCAAGGGGTTCCCCTCACATAGAGGAGAAAGTGATTGGTGGAAATGTGGATCTAGATCTCATCTCTCTTTTCCCTCAAAAACTAGCAAGAATCCATGGAGGGATTGAGAGTTACCAAGCTTGAAGAAGGTCAACAATGGGGGAAGAACACGAGCTAAAAGGATAAGGTTCAATGGGGAAGAAGACCCCCTTTTATAGGTGGGGAAAAAACCAACCGTTATGCTCACAGCCCGCATCGAGCGGTAGTACCGCTTGACATCACGGTACTACCGCTAGGGGTAGCGGTACTACTGCTAGGGGTAGCGGTACTACTGCTTGCGAGCGGTACTAAAAAATTACATCCGTGCCTACCACCGCTGGACTTGTGACGAGATTTTGGTCCCGAGCGGAAGTAGCCACGGAAGTAGCCGCGGTAGTACTGCTCCAAGCGGTAGTACCGCTCCCAAGGGCGGTAGTACCGCTCCCAAGGGCGGTAGTAAAAAATTACTTCCGCTCCTACCCGCGGTAGTACCGCTGCAGCCTTTTCAGAACACCAAAACTACCACAACTTCTTCATTCGGACTCCGAATTCGACGAAACCAAGTTTGTTGGAAAGCTAGCGACAAGGGCTAACACAATCTTGATAGAAATACCAATAATAAGCAAATGATAAAAGGCCAAAAAGAAAATGGTGAGAACCCTTCCTCGGATAAGACCGGTAAAACCTCCAACACCGAAAACATCATAGAAGACGCATGCAAACTCCGTTTTCGATGAACTCAAGCTTGTCATCAAGATGACCATAAGCTCTAAGACTCACAAAGAGAACCAAACAAGAACCAAGAAACATGATGCAAGGATGCAATGGTTTGAGCTCTCGAAGAACGATACGATCAAGTTACTCACTTGAGAGCCCCCCTTGATAGTACGGCTATTGATCCTATAACCCGGTCTCCCAACTACCACCATGAGACCGGTAAAATAGAAAACCTATCAAGGGCAAACCTTTGCCTTGCACATGATCCACTTGAGCTAGATGATGACGATCTTGACTCCCTCAAGTTGGACCTCCTTTCTTGATTGCGTTGGCTCGATGAAGACTAGATGATTGCTCCCCCATAGTCCACTATGGGTGAGCCACTCTTCGGCACATCTTCACAAGTCCATTGACACCACAATGGATGGCAAGATCCAAGCACTTGATCTCTTCGTGATGCTCCACTTGAACTTGCACACGGCAAATTTGATGATGATCACCACTTGATGCCTTTCCATGGGTTGTATGATATCTTCCTCTTGACGCAAGCCCATGGACATGTACCTAACCCCACATAGAACTCTCACATAGACCATGGGTTAGTACACAAAGTGCAATGAACAATGCTTACCGTACCATGGGATCACTTGATCCCCCTCGGTACATCTTTTACGCTTTGTGAGTTGATCAACTTGATTCACTCTTGACTTAGTCTTGATCAACCTTGAATCTTTCCAACTCTCTTAGTTTGGATGATGTCTTGAAGGTAGACATGAATGATCACACAATCTTTTTCTTCAAGACATGCTTGCAATAAGCTCAACACTCACATGACCAATCTTGGGATAATTCCTTAATAGCACGGTGGTCATCACAAACTCTCCTTGAAACCAACAAATGGACTCCAAGAAAAGCCTATGGACAAACCCTTCAAATGTAACTCAAGGCAACCATTAGTCCATAGACATTGTCATCAATTACCAAAACCACACATGGGGGCACCGCATGTTCTTTCAGTCGTGCCAGCTTTCTACGCAGCTAGGCACGGCACGTTACAGTGCTATAAAGGGTGCAGTGTCAGCAGATGGAGACAGTAAACGTTGCTCTGGAGTTGATGACCTCGCTCGCAATGAACCACCATCCCAGGTGCTTGCTTTAACTTCGTGGTGTCATATGTGGTTGCATGTTCCATATGGTGTCTAGCTTGTATTCGAAAGGCCGAAGTCGGTCTTTATTAAGATAAGGAAAGATATTTTTTACATGAACCACCATCCCGTGAGCACCAGAAGACAAATAGCTAGTCAGGGCACTGGCCGAGACAGTGACAAGCCCAGCAAAGACAGGCATCACCTGGAAGCCAACTAAAAAGCCGCGATGGTGGCGAAGCAGCCCGCCTCCCACCAGGCTCTCTGGTCCTAGATGATCATGTTCACCACTCCAGCCGGATGTCTAGCTTGTATTGCTTCCAATTTGGTGAAATTGCATCTGCTTAGCTTACACATTATACCTTTGAATATGACATGCCTTTATGTTTTTGGTACATACTAGTACATCTGTGTATTAACCATGTTCTTACATCGAACTAATGTTCTTGTGTATCCCTCATCAATCACTTATGACGAGGCAGGTAGGCAAGGGGACTACTCCTCATTTAAAAAATGCAGCGTCAGCCTCCCGACATGATTCTCAAGAAATAGAAATGCTAGATGAAGATAGTGAACGTAGCTCTGTAGTTGATTACAACATTCCCCTACACTAGCATCGCAGGTGCTTGCTCTAACTTGGCAGCGTGATATGTGGTTGCATGTTGCATATGATGTCTAGATTGTAATTCTTCCAATCTGGTTAAACTGCATGTGCTAGTCTGCTTAGCTTATACTCCTGTAAATGTGACATTATACCTGTTAATGTGACATGCCTTCCTGTATTTAGTACATAGTACATCTGTCTATTAAGCATGTCCTTACATAAAACTATTGTTTTTTTTGTATCCCGCATCAAACAATATGATGAGACACCTTTAGTATATGCAGTGCGATATTAGTTGCATCTTTCATATGATTTATAGCATGCGCTGCTTCTAATTTGTTGAAATTCCATTTATGATGCGACGCTTTTAACTTGGCAGAGTCATATTGGTTGCATCTTTCATGTGGTGTCTAGCTTGCATTGCTTCTTATTTGCTGGAATGGTTTCTGCTTAGTTTACACAAATAGTTGTGAACATGCCATGCCGTCCTGTTTTTCGTACATTTCCATCATGGTATCATGTGTTTGCCTTACATCAAAGTAGTGATTGTTAGTATCATGCATGAATGAGTTCTGAAGAGAGAATTTTATTGCTTTTTCTTGTCGGTTTTACTTGACAATTCAAAATCAATAAAGCGGAAGGAAGTTAGCAAGGCAGAGGACAAAGGTGCTCCTTCCGAACGGAGGGCATCTACAGTTTCTACTCCTCCACACCCCCAAGATGATTTCCAAGACAAATCATACATAGACACTCAACAAAGCTGTGTTTATGATGAGCACGTCTCCCCTAGTGCAGCATCACTGGTGCTCCCTCTAACTTGGCACTGTTATATCTGGTTGCATGTTATGTGTGATGTCTAGCTTGTATTGCTTCTAATTTTGTTGAATTCCATCTGCTTACTTTACACATTATACTTGAATAAGACACGTGTTCCTATTTCTAGAACATACAATATCTGTCTATCGCACCATGTTCTTACATCAAATTACTACTGTTGTGTAACCTGCAACAATCACTTATCATAAGACACGTTTGACTTTGGAGTGTGATATAGGTTACATCTCACATTCTTTTCTAGGTTGTACTACTAATTTGTTGAAATGGCACTTATGACGAGATAGTTTTAACTTGGTAGAGTGATATTCGTTGCATCTTTCATATGGTGTCTAGCTTTCATTGCTTCTAATTTGTTGAAATGCCTTCTCCTTAGTTTACACATCATAAGCTGTGAATATGCAATGCTGTGAATATGCAATGGCACTAATGACGAGGGACCTCTAACATGGTAGTGTGATGTTGTTTGCATCTTGCATATGATTTATTTCTTGTACTGCTTCACATTTGTTTAAACGCCATTTATGATGAGACACTGTTAACTTGGCAGAGCGATATTTGTAGCATCTTTCATATGGTGTCTACCTTCCATTGCATTGCTTCTAATTTGGTGAAATGTCTTCTTCTTAGTTTACACATCATAGTTCTGGTTATCTCTTCCGTCCTGTTTTTCATACATATTACATCCTCCTATCATGTGGTTGTCTAACATCAAAGTTCAGTTCATCTGCATCACGCATCAATTTGTTCTGAAGAACTAAATTGTTATTCGTTTTTCTTGTCGGCTTGACTTAACATGGCACAGAGAAAGAGGAAGAAACACAGAATGGCAGGGAATGAGAAGCAGATGAATCCTGCAGATTCTGCTGGTACTGATGGTGCAATAGAAGGTGAAAGTCCAGCGAAAAATTCTACAAACACGGCATTTCCACGTCTTGAGCTTGCGTTGGTTTTCCTCGAAGAGGAGAGGGTGATGCAGCAAAGTGTAGCGTAAGTATTTCCCTCAGTTTTGAGAACCAAGGTATCAATCTAGTAGGAGGCTCCTCAAAAGTCCCACGCACCTACACAAACAAACTAAGAACTCGCAACCAACGCAATAAAGGGGTTGTTAATCCCTTCACGGCCACTTGCGAAAGTGAGATCTGATAAAGATAGTATGATAAGATAAATATATTTTTGGTATTTTATGATATAGATGCAAAAAGTAAAGATGCAAATAAAGGTAGATTGAAAGCAAATATGATAAGAGATAGACCCGGGGGCCATAGGTTTCACTAGAGGCTTATCTCAAGATAGCATAAGTATTATGGTGGGTGAACAAATTACTGTCGAGCAATTGATAGAAAAGCGCATAGTTATGAGATTATCTAGGCATGATCATGTATATAGGCATCACGTCCATAACAAGTAGACCGACTCCTGCCTGCATCTACTACTATTACTCCACACATCGACCGACTCCTGCCTGCATCTAGAGTATTAAGTTCATAAGAACAGAGTAACGCATTAAGCAAGATGACATGATGTAGAGGGATAAACACATGCAATATGATATAAACCCCATCTTGTTATCCTCGATGGCAACAATACAATACGTGTCTTGCAATCCTGTCTGTCGCTGGATAAGAACACCACAAGATTGAACCCAAAGCTAGGCACTTCTCCCATGGCAAGAAAGATCAATCTAGTAGGCCAAACCAAACTGATAATTCGAAGAGACTTGCAAAGATAACCTAATCATACATAAAAGAATTCAAAGAAGATTCAAATATTATTCATAGATAAACTTGATCATAAACCCACAATTCATCGGATCTCGAAAAACACACCGCAAAAAGAGTTTACATCGAATAGATCTCCACAAGAGAGGGGGAGAACATTGTATTTCAATCCAAAAAGAGATAAGAAGCCATCTAGCTAATAACTATGGACCCGTAGGTCTGTGGTAAACTACTCACAACTCATCGGAGGGGCAAGGATGTTGATGTAGAGGCCCTCCGTGGTTGATTCCCCCTCCGGCAGAGTGCCGGCGAAGGCTCCAAGATGGGATCTCGCGGATACAGAAGGTTACGGCGGTGAAAATTGTGTTTCGTGGTGCCCCTGGATGTTTTCGGGGTACGTAGGTATATATAGGAGGAAGAAGTACGTCGGTGGCCGCCCGAGGGGCCCACGAGACAGGGGGGCGCGCCCTAAGGGGGGGGGGGCGCCCCCTATCTCGTGGGGCCCTCGGAAGCTTCTTGACTTGCACTCCAAGCTATCCGGATCACGTTTGTTCCAAAAATCATGCTCCCGAAGGTTTCATTCCGTTTGGACTCCATTTGATATTCCTTTTCTTCGAAATACTGAAATAGGCAAAAAAAACAGCAATATGGGCTGGGCCTCCGTTTAGTAGGTTAGTCCCAAAAAAGATATAAATGTGTAAAATGAAGCCCATAAACATCCAAAAGGGGTAATATAATAGCATGGAACAATCAAAAATTATAGATACGTTGGAGACGTATCAAGCATCCCCAAGCTTAATTCCTGCTCGTCCTCGAGTAGGTAAATGATAAACAAAGAAATTTTTGATGTGGAATGCTACCTAGCATAATTCATAATGTATTTTTCTTTATTGTGGCATGAATGTTCAGATCCAAATGAACACAAAATAAAAGTTCATATTGACATAAGAAATAGTAATACTTCAAGCATACTAATCAAAGTAATCATGTCTTCTCAAAATAACATGGCTAAAGAAAGTTATCCCTACAAAATCATATAGTCTGGCTATGCTCTATCTTCATCACATAAAGTATTTAATCATGCACAACCCCGATGACAAGCCTAGCAATTGTTTCATACTTTAATAATCTCAAACTTTTTCAACTTTCACGCAATACATGAGCGTGAGCCATGGACATAGCACTATATGTGGAATAGAATGGTGGTTGTGGAGAAGACAAAAAGGAGAAGATAGTCTCACATCAACTAGGCGTATCAACAGGCTATGGAGATGCCCATTAATAGATATCAATGTGAGTGAGTATGGATTGCCATGCAACGGATGCACTAGAGCTATAAATATATGAAAGCTCAACAAAAGAAACTAAGTGGGGTGCATCCAACTTGCTTGCTCACATAGACCTAGGGCACTTTTGAGGAAGCCCATCATTGGAATATACAAGCCAAGTTCTATAATGAAAAATTCCCACTAGTATATGAAAGTGACAACATATGAGACTCTCTAACATGAAGATCATGGTGCTATTTTGAAGCACAAGTGTGGGAAAAGAGATAGTAGCATTGTCCCTTCTCTCTTTTTCTCTCATTTTATTTTTTTTCTTCTTTTTTTCTCTTTTTTTTCTTTGGCCTTCTTTTTTTGGCCTTTCTCTTTTTTTTCTTTTTTTTCTTTTTGTAAAGTCTGAAGTCTCATCCCGACTTGTGGGGGAATCATAGTCATCATCATCCTTTCCTCACTAGGACAATGCTCTAATAATGAAGATCATCACACTTTTATGGATTTACAACTCAAAGCTAAAACAAGATATGACTCTATATGAATGCCTCCGGTGGTGTACCAGGATATGCAATGAATCAAGAGCGACATGTATGAAAATTATGAAAGTGGCCTTGCCACAAATACGATGCCAACTACATGATCATGCAAAAAGCAATATGACAAAAGTAATATGTGTCATATGAACGGAACGGTGGAAAGTTACATGGCAATATATCTCGGAACGGCTATGGAAATGCCATAATAGGTAGGTATGGTGGCTGTTTTGAGGAAGGTAAATGGTAGGTGTATGGTACCGGCGAAAGTTGCACGGTACAAGAGAGGCTAGCAAAGGTGGAAGGGTGAAAGAGCGTATAATCCATGGACTCAACATTAATCAAAAGAACTCATATACTTGTTGCAAAAATTTAGAAGTCATCAAAAACCAAAGCACTACGCGCATGCTTCTAGGGGGATAGATTGGTAGGAAAAGACCATCGCTCGTCCCCGACCACCACTCATAAGGAAGACAATCAATAAATAAAATTGTGCTCCAACTTCATCACAAAGCGGTTCACCATACGTGCATGCTACGGGAATCACAAACTTCAACACAAGCATTCTTTAAATTCATAATCACCCAACTAGCATGACTTTAATATCACTACCTCCATATCTCAAAACAATTATCAAGCATGAAATTGATCATAGCATCCAATTCACTTTCTATGATAGTTTTTATTATACCCAACTTGGATGCTCATCATTCTATGACCAACTTTATGATCATAGCAAATACCATGCTGTTCTAAAAGACTCTCAAAATAATATAAGTGAAGCATGAGAGACTAGCAATTTCTTCAAAATTAAGACACCATCGTGCTCTAAAAGATATAAGTTAAGCACTAGAGCAAAAACTATAAAGCTCAAAAGATATAAGTGAAGCACATAGAGTATTCTAGCAAATTCTAATCAAATAGGCTTCTCCCGAAAGGTTTGTACAACAAGGATGATTGTTGTAAACTAAAAAGCAAAGACTAATATAATACACGATGCTTCAAGCAAAACACATATCATGTGGCGAATAAAAATATAGTTCCAAGTAAAGTTACCAATGAACGAAGACGAAAGAGGGGATGCCTTCCCGAGGCATCCCCAAGCTTAGGCTTTTGGCTATCCTTGAATATCTTGGGGTTCCATGGGAATCCCCAAGCTTAGGCTCTTGCCACTCCTTATTCCATAGTCCATAAAAGCTTTACCCAAAACTTGAAAACTTCACAACACAAAACTCAACAGGAAATCTTCTAAGCTCCGTTAGTGAAAGAAAACAAAACCACCACATAAGGTACTGCAATGAACTCATTGTTTATTTGTTTTGGTGTTAAACCTACTGTATTACAACTTATTTATGGTTTATAAACTAATTTACTAGCCATAGATGCATTGAAATAAGCAAACAACACACGAAAAACAGAATCTATCAAAAACAGAACAGTCTGTAGAAATCTGTAACTAACGCAAACTTATGGAACTCTAAAATCATAAAAAAATAGTAAGTCCTGGAAACTTTGTTTAATGAACAGCAGCAAAAAGAATCAACGCAAAAGCACATTCCTGTGATTTAACAAAATTATATTCGTGCATGCAAAGTTTCTGTTTTTCAGCAGAATCAAATCAACTATCATCGTAGGTTATCCTGTAGGTTCTACTTGGCACAAAGACTAATTAAAAGATAAAAACACATCTAAACAGAAGGTAGATGCAAGATTTATTACTAAACAGGAGCAAAAACAAAAAACATAAAGAAAATTGGGTTGCCTCCCAACTAGCGCTATTGTTTAACGCCCCTAGCTAGGCATAAAAACAAGTATAGATCTAACGAGTGCCATCTTTGGCACTAAATTCATAAGTAGCACGCATGATAGATTCATAAGGTAATTTGAATTTATTTCTTGGAAAGTGCTCCATGCCTTTCTTTAAAGGAAATTGGAATCTACTGTTCCCTTCCTTCATATCAATAATCGCACCAATTGTTCTAAGGAAAGGTCTACCAAGAATAATAGGGCAAGAAAGATTGCAATCTATATCAAGAACGATAAAATCTACGGGCACAAAATTTCTATTTGCAACAATAAGAACATCACTGATCCTTCCCATAGGCTTTTTAATGGTGGAATCTGCAAGGTGCAAATTTAAAGAGCAATCATCAAGATCATGGAAACCTAGAATATCACATAAAATTTTCAGAATCGTGGAAACACTAGCACCCAAATCACACAAAGAAAAACACTCATAATCTTTAATTCTAACCTTTATAGTAGGTTCCCACTCATCATTAAGTTTTCTAGGTATATAAACTTCCAAATTAAGTTTTTCATCATAAGATTGCATCAAGGCATCAACAATATGCTTGGTAAAAGCTTTATTTTGACTATAAGCATGAGGAGAATTAACAACGAATTGCAACAAGGAAATACAACCTTTTATAGAGCAATTATCATAATCAAATTCCTTGAAATCCGAGATAGTAGGTTCAATATTATTAGAAGTTGAGGATTCTCCAATCTCACTTTTACCAAATTTAACATTAAGATCCAAAGATTCCAAATTTTTGGGACGCCTTCTAGGCAAAGTTGATGCATCATCACTCCCATAATCATCAAAATTCATATTGCAAAACATAGATCTAATCGGAGGCACATCAATAACTTTAAGATCCTCATCATTATTTTCATGAAGACTAGAAGAACACGCTTTTATAAAGCTTTCTTTTTTAGCACGCAATCTAGCGGTTCCTTCCTTGCACTCGTCAATGGAAATTCTCATTACTTTGAGAGACTCATTGATATCATGCTTAGGAGAAGAAGATCCAAGTTTAAGAGAATTAACATCAAGCGAAAGTCTATCAACGTTCCTAGCCAAATCATCAATTTTGAGCAATTTTTCTTCAAGCAACGCATTAAAATTCTTTTGAGAAATCATAAACTCTTTCACACTATTCTCAAAATCAGGGGGCATCTTATTAAATTACCATAAAAATTATTGTAGGAATTTCCATAATTATTAGAGGGATTACTAGGGAACGGTCTAACATTAAAATTTCCCCTATAACCGTTGTTTCCAAAACTATTCCTACCAACAAAATTCACATCCATAGATTCATTATTATTCTCAATCAAGGAAGACAAAGGCATATCATTGGGATCAAGAGTAGTATTTTTAGTAGCAAACATCATCATAAGTTCATCCATCTTTCCACTCAAAACACTGATTTCTTCTATAGCATGTACTTTTTTACTAGAAGATCTTTCAGTGTGCCATTGAGAATAATTAGCCATAATATTATCAAGCAATTTTGTAGCATCTCCTAACGTTATTTCCATAAACGTGCCTCCCGCGGCCGAATCTAAGAGATTTCTAGAAGCAAAGTTCAAACCGGCATAAAATTTTTGTATGATCATCCATAAATTCAAACCATGAGTAGGGCAATTGCGAAGCATCAATTTCATTCTTTCCCAAGATTGGGCAACATGCTCATCATCAAGTTGTTTAAAATTCATAATATCGTTCCTAAGAGTGATGACCTTAGCGGGAGGAAAATACTTAGAGATAAAAGCATCTTTGCACTTGTTCCAAGAATCAATACTATTTTTAGGCAAAGACGAAAACCAAACTTTAGCACGATCTCTGAGTGAAAACGGAAATAACTTCAATTTGACAATATTGTTATCCGTATCTTTCTTCTTTTGCATATCACACAAATCAACAAATTTGTTTAGATGAGTAGCGGCATCTTCACTAGGAAGGCCGGCGAATTGATCTTTCATAACAAGATTCAGCAAAGCGGTACTGATTTCACAAGACTCAACATCATTAAGAGGAGCAATCGGAGCACTAAGGAAATCATTATTATTGGTATTCGAGAAGTCACACAATTTGGCATTATCTTGTGCCATGGCAACAAATAATCCAACACACAAGCAAACAGAAAAACGGCAAGCGAAAAGAGAGAGGAGGGGATTGGGAAAGAGAGGGCAAATAAAACGGCAAGGGTGAAGTGGGGGAGAGGAAAACGAGAGGCAAATGAAAAATAATGTAAATGCGAGGGAGATGGGTTTGTGATGGGTACTTGGTATGTCTTGACTTGAGCGAAGACCTCCCCGGCAACGGCGCCAGAAATCCTTCTTGCTACGTCTTGAGCTTGCGTTGGTTTTCCTCGAAGAGGAGAGGGTGATGCAGCAAAGTGTAGCGTAAGTATTTCCCTCAGTTTTGAGAATCAAGGTATCAATCCAGTAGGAGGTTCCTCAAAAGTCCCACGCACCTACACAAACAAACTAAGAACTCGCAACCAACGCAATAAAGAGGTTGTCAATCCCTTCACGGCCACTTGCGAAAGTGAGATCTGATAAAGATAGTATGATAAGATAAATATATTTTTGGTATTTTATGATATAGATGCAAAAAGTAAAGATGCAAATAAAGGTAGATTGAAAGCAAATATGATAAGAGATAGACCCGGGGGCCATAGGCTTCACTAGAGGCTTCTCTCAAGATAGCATAAGTATTACGGTGGGTGAACAAATTACTGTCGAGCAATTGATAGAAAAGCGCATAGTTATGAGATTATCTAGGCATGATCATGTATATAGGCATCACATCCATAACAAGTAGACCGACTCCTGCCTGCATCTACTACTATTACTCCACACATCGACCGACTCCTGCCTGCATCTAGAGTATTAAGTTCATAAGAACAGAGTAACGCATTAAGCAAGATGACATGATGTAGAGGGATAAACACATGCATTATGATATAAACCCCATCTTGTTATGCTCGATGGCAACAATACAATACGTGTCTTGCAACCCTTTTTGTCACTGGGTAAGAACACCGCAAGATTGAACCCAAAGCTAAGCACTTCTCCCATGGCAAGAAAGATGAATCTAGTAGGCCAAACCAAACTAATAATTCGAAGAGACTTGCAAAGATAACTCAATCATACATAAAAGAATTCAGAGAAGATTCAAATATTATTCATAGATAAACTTGATCATAAACCCACAATTCATCGGATCTCAACAAACACACCGCAAAAAGAGTTTACATCGAATAGATCACCACAAGAGAGGGGGAGAACATTGTATTGAGATCCAAAAAGAGATAAGAAGCCATCTAGCTAATAACTATGGACCCGTAGGTCTGTGGTAAACTACTCACAACTCATCGGAGGGGCAAGGATGTTGATGTAGAGGCCCTCCGTGGTTGATTCCCCCTCCGGCAGAGTGCCAGCGAAGGCTCCAAGATGGGATCTCGCGGATACAGAAGGTTATGGCGGTGGAAATTGTGTTTCGTGGTGCCCCTAGATGTTTTCGGGGTACGTAGGTATATATAGGAGGAAGAAGTACGTTGGTGGCCGCCCGAGGGGCCCACGAGACAGGGGGCACGCCCTACGGGGGGGCCCTATCTCGTGGGGCCCTCGGAAGCTTCTTGACTTGCACTCCAAGCTCTCCGGATCACGTTTGTTCCAAAAATCACGCTCCCGAAGGTTTCATTCCGTTTGGACTCTGTTTGATATTCCTTTTCTTCGAAATACTGAAATAGGCAAAAAAAAAACAGCAATATGGGCTGGGCCTCCGGTTAGTAGGTTAGTCCCAAAAATGATATAAATGTGTAAAATAAAGCCCATAAGTATCCAAAAGGGGTAATATAATAGCATGGAACAATCAAAAATTATAGATACGTTGGAGACGTATCAGGCATCCCATGCTACACGAGCTGCAAAAAAAGCCAAACAGAAACAAATAGCTGCCACCAAACAAGCAGAGACAGCCCTAGTTCTTGCAACACCTACCACAGTACTACCAGCTGCATGAGTTACTCGTGCGTCAACTGAGCTAGCAGCACGTTCCCAAGCTCCCTTGCCACCTGACACTACTTCCCAAGCACTCTTGACACAAGACAAGTTGGCAATATCAGATGAACCTTCTGAGCTTCAACAGCAAGAAGGTACTTGCTGGAGTCAAGTTACAGTTGCATGCTTCTTTATATGTAGTCTCACAGTTTGATGTACACTAACACTTCCTGTGTTCGTTGTTGGACTAGCACCAAGGCGCAAGAGGAAACAAACATCAGGGATAATGCTCGATAGGTTAACTAAATCTAGAGGAGGAAGAATGGAGATCCGTTTTGAGGCTGGTTTAAAAAGGCCACGTGATGCTACAGAGTCAGCAAGTTAGTATCAGAGGCAGCGGTTGCCGTTAGGTGTCATGTACGTATCCTCCCAACATGGATTCAGTACAGGAATGACAAAGACGAAACCCAGTTCAACACCTTCCTCGACCATTTATCAGTAAGTATGGTTATGTATGGAAACTAGTAATATCGTCTTACTCTGTCCCATACTTTCTAGGTTGCTGATAATGAGACTCCCATAATTTTCAACAGATGAGGTTCAAGTTGGATAGCCAAGATGATGCAACCAGACAAGCTTGCACCCATGTTTTCAAGTTTGCTCTGTGACAGTATCGGTATAACTTGAGGAAAACTCACTTTGAAGGCAAGGCTAACAGTGAACTTTCCCAAACATCTCCAGTGGAAAATATATCGAATGAAGACTGGACGGGCCTTGTTAAACACTGGTCTGATCCGAAGTATCAGGTCATTATATATATATGTGATCAGATCACATGTTGAAGTCCTATTTACGCATGTGCCACAGAAATCTATCTTCTTGTAGGTGAACTATTCAAAGAACAAGGCCAACCGTACGAAAGTGAAATTCCAACAGACGACAGGATCTCGTAGCTATATTGCACACTGCGAGGCTCTTGTAATTAGCTGATGTTTCACTCTTTTCGCTGTACCATATTATCAGATCTATATTGACTTGTTCGAAATGCAGAGGAAAGCCCGCAAGGACCAAAAAGTACCTGAACCAAATGTTGTGGAAATCTTCAAGGACTGTCACACCAGCAAGAAGAAGGGCATGACTACACCAGTCAAAGCCGCTGTTGTAAGTCCTTAATCCTCATGCCTTTTAACTACTACTTACTCTGACTTGTGCCTTGAACTGCATGGTTTGCAGCCAATGTCTATTACTCTTTTCAATTTTATACACAATTGTCTTAGCGTATCATTGCACCTTACAAGGTTTAAAAGAGAGGAGTGATGTTCCTTTGATCTTGACCCATAATCTAGTTCCGTGCTGGACTTGCCCACACAATGTTACAATTGCCTGTTTGTCTGTTCTCAGTTGTTTTGTGATATGAATGATGTCATACTATGCGTACCGTATTATAAACTTCGTCTCTTTATCCTTAGCCCTCAATACAATGTGAAGAAATAGACAATACATTAGCGATGGTACATGGTCATATGTTTGGAACCTGGTTTTATTATGTACTTTGCAATAAAATACAACTAATATTTTACATGGGTTCACCAGAATAAGTTCTGTATATAGACCATAGCTATTTTGTTTGGTTTTGCTGCCTCCTTAATATCTTCTGTTCTGGTACTACTAATGTAAAGCCTCAACTTTTCAACGAGCTATGGAAAAAATGGTGGAACCGCCACCTTCTGAAGGTGGCGAGGCAACTATAACCGCAATTTCAGCTCTTGCTGCAGTGGGTCAGTACCTGTCCACTAACAGTGCCAAAAGCTCATTCATGCGTAATACTAGGTTGGTTGTTAAGGCAATATCGTCCAAACTGCCTCATGATCAAGATATGCAAGCTCAAAGCAATGTTGTATCTGCACTCCAGACACAAGTCCATTCCCTAACAGTGGCCCTTTGTGAAACAAGGAGAAACATTTCTCAATGTCATCAAGATATGCATGGTTTTGAAACCGGACTATTAGACATTTGCTATGTTGTTCAGGAGCCTAGGGGAAATGAAGGCGAGGGTTATGGTGCTCCATTGGACAATACAGCATGAAAACGTAATAGTCAGGTCAAATGAACCGAGCTTCTGAACTTCTGGTGGTGCATTTATCTACTAGACTGTTAAGTTTTATGCCAACCTTCCTTTTGTTATATAGTTGTAATTTGTTTTGGTGCGATACAAAATTTATTCTTAACGTGCAGCCACCGGCTGAAGAAAACAGCAAGCCATTTTTGTATAGTGTAGGGTGTTCCCTATATTTGCATTGGCGGCAATCTTTGATGCCGAGTGGATGTAATTTGTGCAATTGCCTTAATAGCCTAGCGTTAGTTTCTGCCTTATTTATTTTCTAGTCTTCTTTTTCCCTGGTTTGCTAGTGGCCGCAACTACCATGGGCCATATACGGGCCGTAGGATCCATGGGTCTCCTACGGGCCATCGATAAATGGGCCTGTAATCGGTGGGCCTCAGGCCGTCGGATAAATGGGTCTACATGGGTCGTAATCGGGCGTAATTGGTATCGGCCCAGCACGGTAACGGGCCGTTAACAGGCCGTAGGACTGCAAAAGCTTAATTCTGTCATATGCATAACGGGTCGTTAATGGGCCAGAATATAGGACGGGCTGGCCAGAAACGGGCCGACTCTTGCCATCGGCCGAATTTGGCCCATTAGGGTAACAGGCCAGTAACGGCCGACTCTTGCCATGGGCCGAATTTGGCCCATTTGGGGAACATGCCAGTAACGGGCCGACTCTTTCCATGGGCCAAATTTGGCCCATTAGGGGAACAGGCCTATAACGGGCTGGAAGTAATCGAGGGCCAAAAAGGAGCCCAAGAATGTATGGGCCGTCAATAGGCCGAAAGCTAACACGGGCTGGAAATGGCTCATGTAAATCACGGGCCATTAACGGGTACAAAGAAAATTACTGTTCATTATGGGCTAGAGTCACCGTGGGCCTGTAAAGGGCTGAAAGATACGAAGGCCTCATATGGGCCGAAAGACGTCGTGGGCCATACATGGGCCGAAAGTGAAATGGGCTGGTGTTATATTCGACGGCCCACATGACGTTGTTGTGCCGATTTCCTTTAGTGCCTAACGGGCCGTGAGTTAACGGGCCGTAAAATGGGCTATTTGCGAAGAGACCGTTAACAGGCTTTTCATGGGCCAGCCCGTTAACTTTTGACCAAGTTAAACTGGCTGGCTTTGTAAGCTAAGTGGGCCAGTGGTGGGCCGTGGCACGTGTCGACATATCATAGGCGCCTATCTGACCCACTGACGAGCTTACACGTGTTTTGTCCGGCCAATAAGAATTTTACACGTGGAAATTTCCCATTGGTCGGGGCTGTTAACGGGTTATCGAATCCAAAACCCGACCCGATAGCTTAACGGCGTTCCGTTACGGTGGATGCCACGTGTCGGTCACCCTTGACGAAATCACTTCTGTGACGCGCGATTTATCGTCATGGAAGTGGACACTTCCGTGATGATAATTTTGGTAATGTCATGGAACACTTCTACGACAACACATGTATGACTATCTAGATTCTGTCATAAAATCGTCATGGATGTACATGCATGACAAAAAATGCGACTTACTGTGACAAACACGTATCATCATGGAAGTGTATTTTTTTGTAGTGGGGGCACCTCTAGACACACAAGTTGATCTGTTGATCTCTCCCAGCCATGTGCGGTGCCCCCTCCACCATATTCCACCTCGGTCATATTGTAGTGGTGCTTAGGCGAAGCCCTGTGTCAGTAGCAACATCATCACCATCATCACGCCGTCGTGCTGACGAAACTCTCCCATGAAGCTCTGTTGGATCGTAGTTCGCGGGAGGTCATCAAGCTGAACGTGTGCTGAACTCGGAGGTGCCGTACGTTCGGTACTTGGATCGGTCGGATCGTGAAGACGTATGACTACATCAACCGCGTTGTGCTAACGCTTCCGCTTTAGGTCTACGAGAGTACGTGGACTCACTCTCCCCGCTCGTTGCTCTGCATCACCATGATCTTGCATGTGCGTAGGAAATTTTTGAAATTACTACGTTCCCCAACAGTGGCATCAGAGCTAGGTTTATGCGTAGATGTTATATGCATGAGTAGAACACGAGTGAGTTGTGGGCGATACAAGTCATACTTCTTACCAGCATGTCATACTTTGGTTCGGCAGTATTGTTGGATGAAGCGGCCTGGACCGACATTACGCGTACGCTTACGCGAGACTGGTTTACTGCCGTGCTTTGCACATGGGTGACTAGCGGGTGTTAGTTTCTCCAACTTTAGTTGAACCGAATGTGGCTACGCCCAGTCCTTGAGAAGGTTAAAACAGCACTAACTTGACGAACTATCGTTGTGGTTTTGATGCGTAGGTAAGAACGGTTCTTACTCAGCCCATAGCAGCCACGTAAAACTTGCAACAACAAAGTAGAGGACGTCTAACTTGTTTTTGCAGGGCATGTTGTGATGTGATATGGTCAAGGCACGATGCTATATTTTATTGTATGAGATGATCATGTTTTGTAACCGACTTATCGGCAACTAGTAGGAGCCATATGGTTGTCGCTTTATTGTATGCAATGCAATCTCCCTGTAATTGCTTTACTTTATCACTAAGAGGTAGCGATAGTCGTAGAAGCAATAGTTGGCGAGACGACAATGATGCTACGATGGAGTTGAAGGTGTCGCGCCGGTGACGATGGTGATCATGATGGTGCTTCGGAGATGGAGATCATAAGCACAAGATGATGATGGCCATATCATATCACTTATATTGATTGCATGTGATGTTTATCTTTTATGCATCTTATCTTGCTTCGATTGACGGTAGCATTATAAGATGATCTATCACTAAATTTCAAGATAAAAGTGTTCTCCCTGAGTATGCACCGTTTCCAAAGTTCGTCGTGCCCAGACACCACGTGATGATCGGGTGATATAACCTCTACGTCCATCTACAACGGGTGCAAACCAGTTTTGCACACGCAGAATACTCAGGTTAAACTTAACGAGCCTAGCATATGCAGATATGGCCTCGGAACACTAAGACCGAAAGGTCGAGCGTGAATCATATAGTAGATATGATCAACATAGTGATGTTCAGCATTGAAAACTACTCCATTTCACATGATGATCGGTTATGCTTTAGTTTATTTGGATCACGTGATCACTTAGATGATTAGAGGGATGTCTATCTAAGTGGGAGTTCTTAAGTAATATGATTAATTGAACTTTAATTTATCATGAACATAGTCCTGCTAGTATTTTGCAAATTATGTTGTAGATTAATAGCTCGCATTGTTGCTTCCCTGTGTTTATTTTTGATATGTTCCTAGAGAAAAACTATGTTGAAAGATATTAGTAGCAATGATGCGGATTAGATCCGTGATCTGTGGTTTATCCTCATTATTGCACAGAAGAATTATGTCCTTGATGCACCGCTAGGTGCCAGACCTATTGCAGGAGCAGATGCAGATGTTATGAACGTTTGGCTAGCTCAATATGATGACTACTTGATAGTTTAGTGCACCATGCTTAACGGCTTAGAATCGGGACTTCAAAGACGTTTTGAACGTCATGGACCATATGAGATGTTCCAGGAGTTGAAGTTAATATTATAAGAAAATACCCAAGTTGAGAGATATGAAGTCTCCAACAAGTTCTATAGCTAAAAGATGGAGGAGAATTGCTCAACTAGTGAGCATGTGCTCAGATTGTCTGGGTACTACAATCGCTTGAATCAAGTGGGAGTTAATCTTCCAGATAAGATAGTGATTGACAGAGTTCTCTAGTCACCATCACCAAGTTACTAGACCTTCATGATGAACTATAGTATTCAAGGGATGACGAAAACGATTCCCGAGCTCTTCGTGATGTTGAAATCGACGAAGGTAGAAATCAAGAAAAGAGCATCAAGTGTTGATGATTGACAAGACCACTAGTTTCAAGAAAAGGGCAAAGGGAAAGAAAGGGAACTTCAAGTAGAATGACAAGCAAGTTGTCACTCCCGCGAAGAAACCCAAAGTTGGACCAAAGCCTGAAACTGAGTGCTTACACTACAAAGGAAATGGTCACTGGAAGTGGAAATGCCCTGGATATTTGGTGGATAAGAAGGATGGCAAAGTGAACAAGGGTATATTTGATATACAGGTTATTGATGTGTGCCTTACTAGTGTTTATAGTAGCCCCTGAGTATTTGATACTTGTTCGGTTGCTAAAATTAGTAACTCGAAATAGGAGTTACAGAATAAACAGAGACTAGTTAAAGGGGAAGTGACGATGAGTGTTGGAAGTAGTTCCAAGATTGATATGATCATCATCACACACTCCCTATACTTTTGGGATTAGTGTTAAACCTAAATAAATGTTATTTGGCATTTGCGTTGAGCATGAATTTGATTTGATCATGTTTATTGCAATACGGTTATTCATTTAAAGTCAGAGAATAATTGTTGTTCTGTTTACATGAATAAAACCTTCAATGGTCATACACCCAATGAAAATAGTTTGTTGGATCTCGATTGTAGTGATATACATATTCATAATATTGATGCCAAAAGATGCAAAGTTAATAATGATAGTGCAACTTATTTGTGGCACTGCCGTTTGGGTCATATCGGTGTAAAGCGCATGAAGAAACTCCATAGAGATGGATTTTCGGAATCACTTGGTTATGAATCATTTGATGCTTGTGAACCATGGATTTTGGGCAAGATGACTAAAACTCCATTCTCCAGAACAATGGAACGAGCTACTGACTTGTTGGAAATATTGCATACTGATGTATGCAGACCAATGAGTATTAAGGCTTGTGGCTGGTATCATAATTTTCTGACCTTCACAGATGATTTGAGCAGATATGGGTATATCTACTTGATGAAACATAAGTCTAAAACAATTGAAAGGTTCAAAGAATTGCAGAGTGAAGTGGAAAATCATCATAACAAGAAAATAAAGTTTCTACGATCTGATCGTGGAGATGAATGTTTGAGTTACGAGTTTGGCCTTCAGTTAAAATAATGTGGAATAGTTTCACAAACTCATGCCACCTGGAACACGACAGCGTAATGGTGTGTCCGAACGTCATAACTGCACTTTATTTGATATGGTGCGATCAATGATGTCTCTTACCGATTTACCAATATCATTTTGGGGTTATGCATTAGAGATAGCTGCATTCACGTGAAAACACATCACCATCTAAAACCGTTGAGATGACACCGTGTGAACTATGGTTTAGCAATAAACCTAAGCTGTCGTTTCTTAAAGTTTGGAGTTGCGATGCTTATGTGAAAAAGTTTCAACCTAATAAGCTCGAACCCAAATCGGAGAAATGCGTCTTCATAGGGTACCCAAAGGAGACTGTTGGGTACACCTTCTAATCACAGATTCAAAGGAAAAATATTCGTTGTTAAGAATGGATCCTTTCTAGAGAAAGAGTTTCTCTCGAAAGAAGTGAGTGGGAGAAAAGTATAACTTGATGAGGTAATAGTACCTTCTCCCGAATTGGAAAATAGTTCATCACTGAAATCAGTTCCAGTGATGCCTACACCAATTAGTGAGGAAGCTAATGATGATGATCATGAAACTTCAAATCAAGTTACTACAGAACCTCGTAGGTCTTCCAGAGTACGGTCCGCACCAGAGTGGTACGGTAATCCTATTCTGAAAGTCATGTTACAAGACCATGATAAACCTACGAACTATGAGGAAGAGATGATGAGCCCAGATTCCGTGAAATGGTTTGAGGCCATGAAATATGAGATGGGATCCATGTATGAGAACAAAGTGTGGACTTTGGTGGACTTGCCCGACGATCGGCAAGCCATAGAGAATAAATGGATCTTCAAGAGGAAGACGGACTTTGATAGTAGTGTTACTATATAGAAAGCTCGACTTGTTGCGAAAGGTTTTCGACAAGTTCAAGGGGTTGACTACGATGAGACCTTCTCACCCGTAGCGATGCTTAAGTCTGTCCGAATCATGTTAGCAATTGTCGCATTTTATGATTATGAAATTTGGCAAATGGATGTCAAAACTGCATTCCTGAATGGATTTCTGGAAGAAGAGTTGTATATGATGCAACCAGAAGGTTTTATCGATCCGAAAGTTGCTAATAAAGTGTGCAAGCTCCAGCGATCCATTTATGGACTGGTGCAGGCCTGTCGGAGTTGGAATAAACGCTTTGATAGTGTGATCAAAGCATATGGTTTTATACAGACTTCTGGAGAAGCCTGTATTTACAAGAAAGTGAGTGGGAGCTCTGTAGCATTTCTGATATTATATGTGGACGACATATTGTTGATTGGAAATGATATAGAATTTCTGGATAGCATAAATGGATACTTGAATAAAAGTTTTTCAATGAAAGACCTCGGTGAAGCTGCTTACACATTGAGCAACAAGATATATAGAGATAGATCAAGATGCTTGATAAGATTTTTCAATGAAGTACATACCTTGATAAGTTTTTGAAGTGGTTCAAAATGGAACAGTCAATGAAGGGGTTCTTGCCTGTGTTGCAAGGTGTGAAGTTGAGTAAGACTCAAAACCCGACCATGGCAGAAAATAGAAAGAGAATGAAAGGTCATTCCCTATGCCTCAGTCATAGGTTCTATAAAGTATTCTATGTTATGTACCTAACCTATTGTATACTTTGTTCTGAGTTTGGCAAAGGAGTACAATTTTGATCTAAGAGTAGATCACTGGACAGCGGTCAACAATATCCTTAGTGAGGACTAAGGAAATATTTCTTGATTATGGAGGTGATAAAATAGCCTGTCATAAAGAGTTACATCGGTGCAAGCTTTTACACCCATCCAGATGACTCTAAGTCTCAATCTGGATACATATTGGAAGTGGGAGAAATTAGCTAGAGTAGCTCCATGCAGAGCATTTTAGACATAGAATATTTGCAAAATACATACGGCTCTGAATGTGACAGACCTGTTGACTAAACTTCTCTCATGAGAAAAATATGATCATACCTTAGTACTCTTTGGGTGTTAATCACATAGCAATGTGAACTAGATTATTGACTCTAGTAAACCTTTTGGGTGTTGATCACATGACGATGTGAACTATGGGTATTAATCACATACAGATGTGAATATTGGTGTTAAATCACATGGTGATGTGAACTAGATTATTGACTCTAGTGCAAGTGGGAGACTGAAGGAAATATGCCCTAGAGGCAATAATAAAGTTATTGTTTATTTCCTTATTTCATGATAAATGTTTATTATTCATGCTAGAATTGTATTAATCGGAAACTTAGTACATGTGTGAATACATAGACAAACATAACGTCACTAGTATGCCTCTACTTAACTAGCTTGTTGAATCAAAGATGATTAAGTTTCCTAGCCATAGACATGAGTTGTCATTTGATTAACGGGATCACATCATTAGGAGAATGATGTGATTGACTTGACCCATTCCTTTAGCTTAGCACTTGATCGTTTAGTATGTTGCTATTGCTTTCTTCATGACTTATACATGTTCCTATGACAATGAGATTATGCAACTCCCGTTTACCGGAGGAACACTTTGTGTGCTACCAAACATCACAACGTAACTGGGTGATTATAAAGGTGCTCTACAGGTGTCTCTGAAGGTACTTGTTGAGTTGGCATATTTCGAGATAAGGATTTGTCACTCCGATTGTCGGAGAGGTATCTCTGGGCCCTCTCAGTAATGCACATCACTATAAGCCTTGCCAGCAATGTGACTAATGAGTTAGTTGCGGGATGATGCATTACATAACGAGTAAAGAGACTTGCCGGTAAAGAGATTGAACTAGGTATTGAGATACCGACGATCGAATCTCGGGCAAGTAACATACGGATGACAAAGGGAACAACGTAGGTTGTTATGCGGTTTGACCGATAAAGATCTTCGTATAATATGTGGGAACCAATATGAGCATCCAGGTTCCGCTATTGGTTATTGACCGGAGATGTGTCTCGGTCATGTCTACATAGTTCTCGAACCCATAGGGTCCGCACGCTTAACGCTCGGCGACGATTTATATTATGAGTTATGTGTTTTGATGTACTGAAGGTAGTTAGGAGTCCCGGATGAGATCGGGGACATGATGAGGAGTCTCGAAATGGTCGAGACGTAAAGATCGATATATTGGACGACTATATTTGGACATCGGAAAGGTTCTGAGTGATTCGGGTATTTATCGGAGTACCGGAGAGTTACGGGAATTCGCCGGGGAGTATATGGGCCTTATTGGGCTTTAGGGGAAAGAGAGAGGGGAGGCTGCGCGCCCCCACAAGGCCTAGTCCGAATTGGACTAGGGGAGGGGCTGCGCCCCCTCTTCCTTCTCTTCTCTTTTACCTTTCATTGACTCCTACTGCTACTACTTGGAAGGGGGGGGGGGAATCCTACTCCCGGTGGGAGTAGGACTCATCCAGGGAACGCCATAGGAGGGCCGACCCTCCCCCCTCCTCCACTCCTTTATATACGGGGGCAGGGGTGCACCTCTAGACACACAAGTTGATCTGTTGATCTCTCCCAGCCGTGTGCGGTGCCCCCCTCCACCGTATTCCACCTCGGTCATATCATAGCGGTGCTTAGGCGAAGCCCTGCGTTGGTAGCAACGTCATCACCATCATCACGCTGTCGTGCTGGCGAAACTCTCCCGTGAAGCTCTGTTGGATCGGAGTTCGCAGGATGTCATCGAGCTGAACGTGTGCTGAACTCGGAGGTGCCGTACGTTCGGTACTTGGATTGGTTGGATCGTGAAGACGTACGACTACATCATCCGCGTTGTGCTAACGCTTCCGCTTTCGGTCTACGAGGGTACGTGGACTCACTCTCCCCACTCGTTGCTATGCATCACCATGATCTTGCATGTGCGTAGGAAATTTTTGAAATTACTACGTTCCCCAACAGTTGCGCTGCCCGAAAGTGACAGGGAGGCGGACCTGCCCTATCGGGGTGGTGGAGCCGTCAGTAACTCCTGAGAAAGGCTTGGTAGGCTGAAGTTGATCATATGGCACTTGAAGGTTGTTGAACATCCCGACGGACAGAACGTTGAGCCCTGCGCCGCCATCGATGAGGGTCCTGGTAACTTACACAATGCTGATGACTGGGGAACAACGCATCGAGAGGACGCCAGCGGTAGCCGCACACTTGAGTTGATCTGCTGAGCTGAAAGTGATGACGCACTTGGACCACCTGAGAGGGCGCGTGGCCTCGAGCTTGGGGAGGACTGCATTCACCTCCCGAGCAAACTGCTTGAAGATGCACTAAGAGGCTGGGGCCTGGGCTCCGCCCAAGATGCAAGCGATAGCACGTGGCTCCTGGAAGCCCCCAGCCCCTCGTCCTGGTGGTGGTCATCATTCCTTCTTGGCGGTGGTGGCAGAGGAGGAAGGCCAGCGTTGCCCTGCGGGCGGTCCTCGCGAGGCTGATCCGTCCAGGCTCCCTCGCGAGGCTGGTCCTGCCAGCGATCCTCGCGAGGTTGGTCACGCCACTCCCGGCGAGGGCCTCGGTCGTCCCATCATCCTCCGCCTCTTCCTCCTCCTCGGCCGTAGCCCCGGTTGTTGCGTTCGAGGCATCGACCGATGCGTCCTTCTCAAACGACTCTGAGCTCCTGACATTCGTTGGTGTTTTCGATGTAGAGGTTGTGGTAGGTGCAGAATCTGCTACCCTTGGACGACTCTGGCTGGTCCCTGCCGCGCTTCGTGTCTGGTTCTGCTGCGAGTACGGCTGCTCCTTTGCGCTTCACGTCCTTGGCCTTGGCCTTCTTCTCTTCTGGGTCAGCAGCTGGAAGCTCGAGGAGGGAGAGGCGTCCTTCCTCAGCTCTTGCGCACTTGGTCGCCAGGTTGAACAGCTCCAGAGATGTGCATAGATCCTCATGGATGGCGAGCTCCTCCTTCATCTTGACGTCGCGGACGCCATCAAAAAACGCTGAGATGATGGCCTCGTGCGCCACCTTGGGGATCTTGAGGCGGGCGCTGTTGAAGCGCTAGATGTATTTCTGCAGGGTCTCTCCAGGCTGCTGCTTGATGCAGCGCAGGTCACCCGCGGCCGGGCGGCGGTCGCGAGTGCCCTGGAAGTTGGTGATCAAACGGCTGCGCATCTTATCCCAAGAGGAGATCGAACCGGGAGGCAGGTTCAGGAGCCAGGTGTGGGCACCATCCTTGAGCGCCATGGGAAACCAGTACGCCATGACCTTTTCGTCTCCGTTTGCCACCTCGATGCCCAGCTCATAGAGCTGCAGGAACTCCGCGGGGTCGGAAGTACCGTCGTAGTGGGGAGGCAGGTCCGGCTTGAACTTGCCGAGCCAGGCGACACTACGCAGCTCGGCAGTGAAGGCATGGCAACCTGCGGTGGCCACCGGAGCCTTTTGCAGACGCGGGGCTTGCTCTTGACGGTTCCCCCGCGCCGCCGTCAGGGACAGCGCGGGGTCTTGGCGTGCTGGTGCAGGGATGCGGTCTTGCCGTGCCGGTGCAGGGAGCACGTGAGCGCCTTCTTGAGGCGGAGGAATTTCTTGGCAGCTTCTTTCTTGCCGCACGGGCGCCGGACGCGGTGGGTCACGTCCAGGGGCCGCGCGCCTTGGAGCCAGGGCGCCTTCTTGGGGAGGAGGTGGCGGAGGCACTCCCTGAGCCGCGTCGCCCATGCATGACGGAGGGCGAGGCAGCGAGAGGGACGGCGCAGGAGAGCCCCCCACAACGCTGACGAGCTCGGTGGTGCGAGCGAGCCACTCCTCATAGAGGTCGTCGACGGGGCGGTAGTGCAGGAGCTCGCGTGCCAGGAGCAACGCAGCCTGCGCGTCCGTGGGACGAGCGTGAGACGGTGAACTAGCTGGGGTCAGCAACGGAGTGGCGGTGCGGCCTTCCCGCCGCACCGAGGGGTGCAGCGAAGATGCTTGCTGCTCATTCCCCGTCGGGCTGGTGGCGGCATTGGCGGCAGGCGACGGTGAACACCGAGGCGGCCCGCCGACGGGAGCCGTCTGGGTGACGCGGGCGGCGAGAGCAGCCTAGCGCTCGGCGCGAGCTCGGTGATCGTCTGCCATGGAAGTGACGAAGCGATGGGATGCAGATCAGCGGAAAAAGAGATTTTGGTGCACCCCTACCTGGCGCGCCAAATGTCGGATATCGGGTTCCGGCAAAACCCTTAAGGTTCGAACTCTGGGGTGCGCACGAAGATCTTCTCCCTACTGAAACACACCCAGAACCTCGCCGCGATTCTAAGGTAGCACGATGAACAACACAAGAGACATGAGGTTTATACTGGTTTGGGCCACCGCTGTGGTGTAATACCCTAATCCAGTGTGTGGTGTGGTGGATTGCCTCTTGGGCTGATGATGAACAGTACTAAGGAAGAACAGCCTCGTGAGAGGTGTTCTTGTGGTGATGCGTGGATGTTCTGCTTAGCCAGGATTCGATCCCCTCCTACTGTAGTGGCTATCTCTATTTATAGAGGCCCTGGTCCTCTTCCCAAATATTGAGCGGGAAGGGAGCCAACAACGGCCATTTTGTAAGGGGACAACTAGTACAAGCTATCCTGACTAAAGGTGGTCTTCGCCTGCCAAAGGTGCTGGTGATGACGCCATCTTGGGCTCCACGGTGACCTCCGTCCTGCCGTCCTGCTGGTCTTGGTCTCGTTGCACTGATATGGAAACCTTTGCTTGATGCCTCGGTACTCCGCGCCTGTGCTTGCCCCCTTTGCACCAAAGAGGAAACGAGGACACTGCGCAGGCTAGCGCTCTCCTGGCGCCCGCCTGGTCTTGATCATCATGGCTTGCATCATGAGCACCTCGCGAGGTACCCCTCGCCTTGATCTCTCTGCCTCCTCGTGAGCCAGCCTGGTGAGGCCGCCCCTGATGAGGCGTTGTGTCGTCCGCCCCGCGAGGCTTGGCCCCTCGCGAGGGTCTTGAGCTTGGGTTGATGAAGACGGGCCGTACTGGGCCACTCCTGAGCCACGCTGCAGGTCGCAGGAAGGCAAGTCTGGGGACCCCCGTTCCCAGGACGCCGACAAGGACAGCCAGAATGTTCTCCTATATCAAGCAAAGTGTTCTCAAGGACACATGGGAATTATCATCTAGTTACTTTCATCATGTTTGTTTGATTCGCGTTCGCTACTTTGACAATTTGATATGTGGGTGGACCGGTGCTTGGGTGTTGTTCTTACTTGAACAATCCTCCCACTTATGATTTCCCTCTCTCGCAAGCATCTGCAACTACGAAAGAAGAATTGAGATAAATCTAACCATAGCATGAAATATATGGATCTAAATCAGCCCCTTATGGAATAACCCATAAACTAGAGTTTAAGCTTTTGTCACTCTAGCAACTCATCATCTACTCATTACTCCACAATGCCTTCCCTTAGGCCCAAGTATGATGAAGTATCATGTAGTCGACGTTCACATGACACCACTAAAGGAAGCAACAACATACATATTATCAAAATATCAAACGAATACTATGATGGTGCTCCAAGATATTTTGTACTGCATCTCACACGGTTGGTGATAATAAACTTTGTGTGATGTACTTGATTTTTCGTCTTTATTTGAAATACATAATGGGGTCACAGCAGAAAGGAGGGTGTTTGAATTGCTAGAACTTCTATCTACGGTGAGCATGCAACTATAGGAGTGTCGTCAATTTTTTGGAATTATTCAGGGTTCATTCGGACATTTTTATACATTAACTGAGTTTTCTAGCATTTAAGTGCATAATTCAAAATTAAATTACATGCACATGCTTTAGTGCACCAAACTGGGTTGTAAAATCATATACGTGTCCATGGGTGGATGCTTAGGTCCCATGTAAGAAATGGGAATGAATTTCAAATATCTCAGCATTGTGGCTCACCGGCTAACATTGAGACACTTGGTTTTGAAACTCTAGTAAATCCAAAACTCGTCAGAAATTCATGAAACTTGGCATGCTATCATGGAATGGCATGAACATGCTGTGGTAAAAAATTTGTCCCATTTGGGGCAGGTTTTGGTATAAGCTTCTCACAAGAAGCCTCATGGTTCCCATCGGGGACATGTCACCCTTGTGGATGAGACGATATTGGTTGCCTCTTCTTGCTTTCAATTTTTTTTTCCATAGGCAACATAGACCAACAGGAGTGTTGTGTTAAAATTGGAATTATTCGGGGGTCTTTTGGACATTTTATACATTAACTGAGTTTTCTAGGCATTTTATGTGCATTATTAAAATTTGAACTACATGCACATGCTCCAGTGCAGAACAATTGGTTGAAAAATCAAATGTGTGTCCTTGGGTTCATGTTTAGGTCCCATGCAAGAAATGGGAATGAATTTTAAACATGTCGGCATCGTGGCTCGGCCGCAAAAATTGAGATACTTAGTTTTTAAATTGTAGTAAATCAAAAACTCGTCCGAAATTCATGAAACTTGGCATGCTTTATACATTAACTAAGTTTTCTAGGCATTTTGTGTGCATAATTCAAATTTGAACTACAGGCACATGCTCCAGTGTAGCAAAATGGATTAAAACTTCTATGTGTGTCCTTGGGTGCATGCTTAGGCCCCATGCAAGAAATGGGAACTAGTTTAAAACACGTCGGCATCGTGGCTCTGTTGCAAACATTGAGATACTTGGTTTTTAAATTATAGTAAATCCAAATTGTTCTGAAATTCATGAAACTTGGCATGCTATCATGGAATGGCACCAACATGCTGTGGTAATTTTTTTGTCCCATTTGGGGCAGGTTTTCATATACGCTCCTCACAAACCGCAACTTCTCACAAGAATACTCGTTGTTCTGGTAGGGAATGTGTGTCACCTTTGTGGAAGAAACGACATTCGTTGCCTCTTATTGCCTTATTTTTTTCTAGATACAACATAGACCAATAGGAGTGTCGTGTTAAAATTTGGAATTATTCGGGGTTTGTTTGGACATTTTTATACATTAACTGTGTTTTCCAGGCATTTTACGTGCATAATTCAAATTTGAACTACAAGCACATGCTCCAGTGCAACAAAATGGTTTGAAAAATCATATGTGTGTCCTTGGGTGCATGCTTAGGTCCCATGCAAGAATTGGGAATGAACTTCAAACACCTCGGCATCATGGCTCAGCCGCAAACATTGAGATACTTGGTTTTAAAATTCTAGTAAATCCAAAACTCGTCTGAAATTCATGAAACTTTGCATGCTATCATGGAATGGCACCAACATGTTGTGGTATTTTTTTGTGTCCAATTTGAGAGAAGGCGCACGAATTAACGAACAACAAAGACATTTTGAAACAAATAGCTGCCATGTTATCATCTCAAACATTTATAATTTAAATCGTGGGTTTTCTGCTAACCATTCAGGTGACCCCACACGTCAAACTTTTACCGGCTAGGAGGTGTCGTGTGGACAACCACTTGGGTAGACTGGAGGCGTGCGAGTGTAGTCCACTGGGCATGCTGACTGGGAGGCATGCAAGCAGTCCTCTGCCACCCAGGTGCACCGGGAAGCGTGCGAGCTGTACGTTGCACATGCTCACTGGGAATCAAGCTGATAACCACAAGTATAGGGGATCGTAACAATTTTCGAGGGTAGAGTATTCAACCCAAATTTATTGATTCGACACAAGGGGAGCCAAAGAATATTCACGAGTATTAGCAATTGAGTTGTCAATTCAACCGCACCTGAAAGACTTAACATCTGCAGCAAAATATTTTGTGGCAAAGTAGTATGGAAGTAACGGCAATGGTGGCAAAAGTAACAGTAGCGGTTTTGTAGTGATTGTAACAGTAGTAGCAACGAAAATAACTTAGCAAAGATCAATATGTGAAAAACTCATAGGCAATGGATTGGCAATGATAATTGTGTCGAATGATATTCATCACGTAGCAGTTATAACCTAGGGTGACACAGAATAGCTACAATTCATCAATATAATGTAGGCATGTATTCCGTATAGTCATACGTGCTTATGGAAAAGAACGTGCATGACATATTTTGTCCTACCCTCCCGTGGCAGCGGGGTCCTAATGGAAACTAAGGGATATTAAGGCCTCTTTTAATAGAGAACCAGACCAAAGCATTAGCACCTAGTGAATACATGAACTCCTCAAACTACGATTATCGCCGGAAAGAATCCCAATTATTGTCACCTTGGGGTATGCGGATCATAACTCGTTATAGATGTCTACAACTTGCAAGATAGGATCAAGAACCCACATATATTCATGAAAACATAATAGGTTCAGATCTGAAAATAATAGGTTCATATCTGAAATCATGGCACTCGGGCCCTAGTGACAAGCATTAAGCATAGCAAAGTCATAGCAACATCAATCTCAGAATGTAGTGGATACTAGGGATCAAACCCTAACAAAACTAACTCGATTATGATAAATATCATCCAACCCATCATCGTCCAGCAAGCCTACGATGGAATTACTCACTCCCGGCGGTGAGCATCAGGAAATTGGTGATGGAGGAAGGTTGGTGATGATTGATACGTCCATTTGCATCATGCTTTTATATCGATTGCAATATGGGCTGTTACTACACATTATGTAACAATATTTATGCCTTTTCTCTCTTATTTTACAAGGTTTACATGAAGAGGGAGAATGCTGGCAGCTGGAATTCTGGGCTGGAAAAGGAGCAAATATTAGAGAACTATTCTGCACAACTCCAAAAGTCTTGAAACTCCACGAAAGTCAGTTTTGGAATATATTAAAAATATTGGGCGAAGAAAGCACCAGAGGGGGGCCACCCACTGTCCACGAGGGTGGAGGGCGCGCCCTACCCCCTGGGCATGCCCCCTGCCTTTGGGCCACCTGGCAGCCTCCCGATGCCCATCTTCTGGTATACTGTGTCTTTTTCCCAGGAAAAAATCATAAGGAAGCTTTCGGGACGAAGCGCCGCCATCTCGAGGCGAAACCTTGGCGGAACCAATCTAGGGCTACGACGGAGCTGTTCTGCCGAGGAAACATCCCTCCGGAAGGGGGAAATTGTCACCATCGTCATCACCATCGATCCTCTCATCGGGAGGGAGTTAATCTCCATCAACATCTTCACCAGCACCATCTCCTCACAAACCCTAGTTCATCTCTTGTATCCGATCTTTGTCTCAAAACCTCAGATTGGTACCTGTGGGTTGCTAGTAGTGTTGATTACTCCTTGTAGTTGATGCTAGTTGGTTTTTCCGGTGGAAGATCATATCTTCAGATCCTTTATGCATATTAATACCCCTCTGATTATGAACATGAATATGATTTGTGAGTAGTTACGTTTGTTCTTGCTACATATTAAGCTTTCGTTGGTTTTCCCTTGAAGAGGAAAGGGTGATGCAGCAAAGTAGCGTAAGTATTTCCCACAGTTTTGAGAACCAAGGTATCAATCCAGTAGGAGACGACACACAAGTCACCGAATACCTGCACAAACAATCAAGAATCTTGCAACCAACACGATAAATGGGTTGTCAATCCCTTCACGGTCGCTCGCAAAAGTGAGATCTGATAGAGATAATAAAGTAAATATTTTTTTGGTATTTTTGTTGTATAGATTGGAAAGTAAAGATTCCAAAAGAGTAAATGAGATTCAAAGAGATGCAATATAATGGAAAAGAGACCCAGGGGCCATAGGTGTTTTTTGCAGGGTAATGAGGGCTTTATTCCAAATAGATTGCTCTAGCACTGTCTGCCATAAGACTGGTGATCAGTAGGCCAGGAGGATTGTTCATCCAACACTCTGTTACCTCCATTGTGCAAGCATGTTTTGCACACATGTGGGCGGGGATATTGGCATGTCTCTTTACATGACGAATAGTAAAAGAGGAAAAAGAAGCAGCTAAACCCTCAATATCAAGTAACACAGGCGCTATCAGTGAGCGCGAAGAATAGCGCGAGTTCCAAAGATTGACGGCCTCCATGTTGTTGGTCTCCATCTCCACCTGCACAAAGCCACGTAGTTGAGCAAAAACCACACCCTCGCAGAGAGCAAGAGCCTCTACAACAAGTGGATCCGTAGTGCCCTGGATAGGTTTGCACCAGGCACTCAAGAAAGCATTAGCAGATCTGGCAACACCTCCCAGCCCGCACATCCTTGCCTCCATGGAAATTCCAGCATCAGTATTAATCTTTATACAATCTTCATCAGGTGGTCTCCAACCATGGCCCGGTAAGATCATTGCATGTTGTTGGGGTAGTTCTAACAGCAAAAAGGCCTCTCCTGTCATCTTCATAGAGTGAACTGGATCCAAGCTAGCGCTATCATGTGTAATATTGTTCCTGGATGTCCAAATTGCCCACATGACAGTAACAACTTTTGCTTGATCTGCTCCATCAAATCTAGGGTCACAGAAAATGTCCCTTGACCAAGTTTCTGTATGGAGCTCAATAATCCTCTCCCCCAATAATCCTCGAAGAATAGCGATGATTTCACAGTGTAGATACCCGACTTTTCTGCAGTCCATGCCCAATAATCCTCTCCCCCATCCGCCCTCAACGGGATGTTGAGGATGGCATCAGCTTCGGGGGTGATGAAATGGTGCCTCACCAAATCCACCTTCCATAAACCTCAATCTCCATCGATCAACTCAGACACAACAGTAATGTTTGTGTTACCAACGTGAGTAGTTGGCCGTAAGGAGAGTAGGCTTGGCACCCAGCTATCATTCCAAATGGACACCGAGGTGCCATCTCCAAGTCGTTTCACTAGGCCGGCTCCCAATGCTTGTTTGCCCGCACATATTGCACGCCATGTGGCCGAGGCACACTTTGGGACATTTGCGGCCATGAAGTCACTTTGCGGGAAGTATTTTCCCTTAAGTACACAAGCACAGAGAGAGTCCGGGTTCGTAATCAGATTCCACCCATGCTTTCCGAGCAAGGCTAAGTTGAACAGTTCTAGATTACAAAAACCCATCCCTCCAGCAACCTTGGGTTCAGTAAATGAAGGCCAATCAATCCAATGGAGCGATCTACAATTGATTGAGCTACTCCACCAATATCAAGCCATAACTGAAGAAAGGCCTTTGCAGACCTTCTTAGTGAGTTTGAAGCAACTCATAGAGTGTGTGGGTATTGCTTGGGCCACGGCTTTCAGCCTGACCTCCCTGCCAGCACAAGAAATGAGACGTTCCACTCCTCCTTGTAGTTTGCTTCTCATCCTTTCTCTGAGAAATTCAAATGTTCCACTAGTGATACGGCCAACGGCAGTTGGGAGTCCCAGATATCGTTCGTTGAACGCTTCAACTGAGATGTTCAGGACTGCCTTCAACAAAAGGCGCACTGGTTTGGACGTGTTAGGACTGAAATAGATCGAGGTCTTGTCCCTATTAACACACTGACCGGAGTAGTCACCATTAATCTGTAGCACCTCATTCGACCTGAGTGCACTAGCTGCCTGTGCATTCATAAAAATAAGACTATCGTCCGCAAACAGTAGGTGATTTATCCAAGGCGATCATAGCTTACTCGAATACCTCTGTCGATATTGACTCCTCCATAAAACTTCAGCAGAGAAGTGAAACCTTCTACACATAGGAGGAACAAATACGGTGAGACGGGGTCCCCTTGACAAAACCCTCTTGTGGGTGTAAAAAATGGCAGCAACTCCCTGTTCATATGAACAGTAAATCTAACAGACGTGACACACTTCATAATCGGCCATAGGTTTCACTAGTGGCTTCTCTCAAGATAGCATGTATTACGGTGGGTGAACAAATTACTGCCGAGCAATTGATAGAAAAGCGCATAATTATGAAGACATCTAATGCAATAATCATGAACATATGCATCATGTCTGTGTCAAGTAGACCGAAACAATTGTACATCTACTACTATTACTCCACACATCAACCGCTATCCAGCATGCATCTAGAGTATTAAGTTCATAAGAACGGAGTAACGCATTAAGCAAGATGACATGATGTAGAGGGATAAACTCAAGCAATATGATATAAACCCCATCTTTTTATCCTCGATGGCAACAATACAATACGTGCCTTGCTGCCCCTACTGTCACTGGGAAAGGACACCGCAAGATTGAACCCAAAGCTAAGCACTTCTCCCATGGCAAGAAAGATCAATCTAGTAGGCCAAACTAAACCGATAATTCGAAGAGACTTGCAAAGATATCAAATCATGCATATAAGAATTTAGAGAAGAACCAAATAATATTCATAGATAATCTTGTTCATAAATCCACAATTCATCGGATCTCGACAAACACACCGTAAAAGAGTATTACATCGAATAGATCTCCAAGAACATCGAGTAGAACTTTGTATTTAGAATCAAAGAGAGATAAGAAGCCATCTATCTAATAACTATGGACCCGAAGGTCTGTGGTAAACTACTCACGCTTCATCGGAGAGGCAATGGTGTTGATGTAGAAGCCCTCCATGATCAATCCCCCCTCCGGTAGATCGCCAGAAAAGGCCCCAAGATAGAAGCCCTCCATGATCAATTCCCCCTCCGGTAGATCGCCAGAAAAGGCCCCAAGATGGGATCTCACGGGTATAGAAGGTTGCAGCGGTGGAAAAGTGGTTTCGTGGCTCCCCCTGATGTTTCTAGGGTATAAGAGTATATATAGGCAAAAGAAGTACGTCGGTGGAGCTACGAGGGGCCCATGAGGGTGGGGGGGCGCCTACCCCCTGGGCACGCCCTCCTGCCTCGTGGACGCCTCGTGGCATTTCCGACTTCAACTCCAAGTCTTCTGGTTTGCTTTCGGTCCAAGAAAGATCATCGCGAAGGTTTCATTCCGTTTGGACTTCATTTGGTATTCCTTTTCTGCAAAACTCTAAAATAGGCAAAAAAACAGAAACTGGCACTGGGCCTCCGGTTAATAGGTTAGTCCCAAAAATAATATAAAAGAGCATATTAAAGCCCATTAAACATCCAAAATAGATAATATAATAGCATGGAACAATAAAAAATTATAGATACGTTGGAGACGTATCAAGCATCCCCAAGCTTAATTCCTGCTCGTCCTCGTGTAGGTCAATGATAAAAACAGAATTTTTGATGTGGAATGCTACCTGGCATATTTATCAATGTAATTTTCTTTATTGTGGCATGAATGTTCAAATCCGAAAGATTCAAGACAAAAGTTTAATATTGACATAAAAACAATAATACTTCAAGCATACTACCAAAGCAATCATGTCTTCTCAAAATAACATGGCTAAAGAAAGTTATCCCTACAAAATCATATAGTCTGGTTATGCTCTATCTTCATCACACAAAGTATTTAATCATGCACAACCCCGATGACAAGCCAAGCAATTGTTTCATACTTTTGATGTTCTCAAACTTTTTCAATCTTCACGCAATACATGAGCGTGAGCCATTGACATAGCACTATAGGTGGAATAGAATGGTGGTTGTGGAGAATACAAAAAGGAGAAGATAGTCTCACGTCAACTAGGCGTATCAACGGGCTATAGAGATGCCCATCAATAGATATCAATGTGAGTGAGTAGGGATTGCCATGCAACGGATGCACTAGAGCTATAAGTGTATGAAAGCTCAACAAAATAAACTAAGTGGGTGTGCATCCAACTTGCTTGCTCACGAAGACCTAGGGCACTTTTGAGGAAGCCCATCATTGGAATATACAAGCCAAGTTCTATAATGAAAAATTCCCACTAGTATATGAAAATGACAACATAGGAGACTCTCTATCATGAAGATCATGGTGCTACTTTGAAGCACAAGTGTGGTAAAAGGATAGTAGCATTGCCCCTTCTCTCTTTTTCTCTCATTTTTTTGTTTGGGCCTTTCTCTTTTTTATGGCCTATTTTTTCTCCTTTTTTTATTTAGTTCGGAGTCTCATCCCGACTTGTGGGGGAATCATAGTCGCCATCATCCTTTCCTCACATGGGACAATGCTCTAATAATGAAGATCATCACACTTTTATTTACTTACAACTCAAGAATTACAACTCAATACTTAGAACAAGATATGACTCTATGTGAATGCCTCCGGCAGTGTACCGGGATGTGCAATGATTCAAGAGTGACATGTATGAAAAATTATGAACGGTGGCCTTGCCGCAAATACTATGTCAACTACATGATCATGCAACGCAATATGCCAATGATGGAGCGTGTCATAATAAACGGAATGGTGGAAAGTTGCATGGCAATATATATCGGAATGGCTATGGAAATGCCATAATAGGTAGGTATGGTGGCTGTTTTGAGGAAGGTATATGGTGGGTGTATGATACCGCCGAAAGTTGCGGTACTAGAGAGGCTAGCAATGGTGGAAGGGTGAGAGTGCGTATAATCCATGGACTCAACATTAGTCATAAAGAACTCAAATACTTATTGCAAGAAACTATTAGTTATTGAAATGAAGTACTACCCGCATGCTCCTAGGGGGATAGATTGGTAGGAAAAGACCATTGCTCGTTCCGACCGCCACTCATAAGGAAGACAATCAATAAATAAATCCTGCTCCAACTTCATCACATAACGGTTCACCATACGTGCATGCTATGGGAATCACAAACTTTAACACAAGTATCTCTCGAATCACAACTACTCTACTAGCATGACTCTAATATCACCATCTTCATATCTCAAAACAATCATAAAGAATCAAACTTCTCATAGTATTCAATGCACTTTTTATGAAAGTTTTTACTATACCCATCTTGGATGCCCATCATATTAGGACTAATTTTATAACCAAAGCAAATTACCATGCTGTTCTAAAATACTCTCAAAATAATATAAGTGAAGCATGATAGATCAACAATTTCTATAAAATAAAACCACCACCACGCTCTAAAAAGGTATAAGTGAAGCACTAGAGCAATATTGTCTAGCTCAAAAGATATAAGTGAAGCACATAGTGAAGGAAATATGCCCTAGAGGCAATAATAAAGTTATTATTTATTTCCTCATATCATGATAAATGTTTATTATTCATGCTAGAATTGTATTAACCGGAAACATGATACATGTGTGAATACATAGACAAACATAACGTCACTAGTATGCCTCTACTTGACTAGCTCATTAATCGAAGATGGTTATGTTTCCTAACCATAGACATGTGTTGTCATTTGATTAATGGGATCACATCATTAGGAGAATGATGTGATTGACATGACCCATTCCGTTAGCCTAGCACTTGATCGTTTAGTATATTGCTATTGCTTTCTTCATGACTTATACATGTTCCTGTAACTATGAGATTATGCAAATCCCGTTTACCGGAGGAACACTTTGGGTGCTACCAAACATCACAACGTAACTGGGTGATTATAAAGGAGTACTACAGGTGTCTCCGAAGGTACATGTTGGGTTGGCGTATTTCGAGATTAGGTTTTGTCACTCCGATTGTCGGAGAGGTATCTCTGGGCCCTCTCGGTAATGCACATCACTACAAGCCTTGCAAGCAATGTAGCTAATGAGTTAGTTACGGAATGATGCATTACGTAACGAGTAAAGAGACTTGCCGGTAACGAGATTGAACTAGGTATTGGATACCGACGATCGAATCTCGGGCAAGTAACATACCGATGACAAAGGGAACGACGTATGTTGTTATGCGGTTTGACCGATAAAGATCTTCATAGAATATGTAGGAGCCAATATGGGCATCCAGGTTCCGCTATTGGTTATTGACCGAGAATAGTTCTAGGTCATGTCTACATAGTTCTCGAACCCGTAGGGTCCGCACGCTTAACGTTACGATGACAGTTTCATTATGAGTTTATAAGTTTTGATGTACCGAAGTTTGTTCGGAGTCCCGGATGTGATCACGGACATGATTAGGAGTCTAGAAATGGTCGAGACATAAAGATTGATATATTGGAAGCCTATGTTTGGACATCGGAAGTGTTCCGGGTGAAATCGGCATTTTACCGGAGTACCGGGGGGTTACCGGAACCCTCCCGGGGGTTACTGGGCCTTCATGGGCCCTAAGGGAGAAGAGGAGAGGAGGCAAGAGGTGGGCTGCGCCCCCTCCCCTCCTTAGTCCGAATAGGACAAGGAGAGGGGGGCAGCGCCCCCCCTTCCTTCCCCTCTTCCTCCTCCTTCCCCCTTCTCCTACTCCAACTAGGAAAGAAGGGAGTCCTACTCCCGGTGGGAGTAGGACTCCCCCTTGGCGCGCCCTCCTTGGCCGGCCGCCCCCTCCCCCTTGGCTCCTTTATATACGGGGGCAGGGGGCACCCTAGAACACACAATTTGATCTACGGATCGTTCCTTAGCCGTGTGCGGTGCCCCCCTCCACCATATTCCACCTCGGTCATGTCGTCGCGGAGTTTAGGCGAAGCCCTGCGCTAGTAGAGCATCATCATTGTCACGCCCAATATGCGACCCTATCCAAAAGGAACTCGAAGGTCCCACCAAGGATAGACCCGCATTTTGGAACGCTTTTGCAAGGTGGATATCATTACATCAACAATTACATAATAGTGGGGATACATCCAATACATACAATGTCACATGAATACAACAATACAACATACAAGAACAACATCCGACTACGGATGAATCATAAACAGAAACTCAAACAATATCCACCCTGCTAGCCCAGGCTGCCGACCTGGAACCTATCCCCTGATCGAAGAAGCAGAAGAAGAACTCAACGCAAGCAAGCATCGCTCTCGCGTCATGATCATCGCATAACCTGTACCTGCAATTGTTGTTGTAGTAATCTGTGAGCCACGAGGACTCAGCAATCCCATTACCATGGGTATCAAGACTAGCAAGGCTTAATGGGAAAGGAAGGGGTAAAGTGGTGAGGTTGCAGCAGCGACTAAGCAAGTATGGTGGCTAACATACGCAAATGAGAGCGAGAAGAGAAACAAAGGAACGGTCGTGAAGCTAGCAATGATCAAGAGGTGATCCTGAACTCCTACTTACGTCAAACATAACACAGAAACCGTGTTCACTTCCCGAACTCCGCCGAGAAGAGACCATCACAGTTACACACGCGGTTGATGCGTTTTAATTCGGATCTGGTGTCAAGTTATCTACAACCGGACATTAACAAATTCCCATCTGCCACATAACCGCGAGCACGGCTCTCGAAAGTTTAAACCCTGCAGGGGTGTCCCAATTTAGCCCATGACAAGCTCTCGCGATCAACGAAGGAATAGACCTTCTCCCAGGAAGACCCGATCAGTCTCGGAATCCCGGTTTACAAGACATTTCGACAATGGTAAAACAAGACCAGCAAGACCGCCCGATGCGCCGACATCCTGATAGGAGCTGCACATATCTCGTTCTCAGGGCAACACCGGATAAGCTAAGCGTACAGGTACCGACGAATCCAAGTTGCCAAGGAATGGTCCCGCACGGTGCTCTAGTTTGGACCAACACTTAGACAAGCATTGGCCCGAGGGGGATATAATAAAGATGACCCTTAGGTTAATTACTCCCAAGGGAAAAGTAGGTGGTGGTGAGGCAAATGGTAAAACCAAGGTTGGGCCTTGCTGGACAAGTTTTATTCAAAGCGAACTGTCAGGGGGGTCCCATAAATCACCCGACCGCGTAAGGAACGCAAAATCCGGGAACATAACACCGGTATGACGGAAACTAGGGCGGCAAGAGTGGAACAAAACACCAGGCATAAGGCCGAGCCTTCCACCCTTTACCAAATATATAGATGCATTAATAATATAAGAGATATAGTGATATCCCAACAAAACCCTGTCCACCATGGAGCAATCTTCAACTTCACCTGCAACTAGCAACGCTATAAGAGGGCTGAGCAAAGCGGTAACACAGCCAATCAATGGTTTGCTAGGAAGGGTGTCAAAGGTTAGAGGTTCATGGCAATTTGGGAGGCTTGAAGAGCAAATGATAGGTAGCGCAACATAGCGATAGAACGAAGCAACTAGCATAGCAATGATAGTAGTGAGATCCAGGGTAGCGGTCATCTTGCCTGAAATCCCGCAAGGAAGAAGAACGAGTCCATGAATAAGATGAAGCCACGAAGACGAACCAAGCGTAGACGAACGCATCCTCACGATCGCAACGAAACGGGAACTATCGAGAAGAAGCACACAACATGGTAAACACACCACACATAGGCAAGACATGATGCACAACAAGCATGATGCATGACAAGGCTACATGAAGCTACTCATGGCAAGAGATGATGCAAACAAGAACAACACATCAAGGCAAGTTTAAATGAGGCCGGAAACAACATATAACAATTCCGGTAAGTCCTCATATGCAAATTTCGAAATTCGTCCAGAACTGAATAAACATTAAGTTCAAGTTGTTAAACAGCAAGTTAAGATGCACCAAGATGATCTACACGAAATTCTAGTCATTGCATGACAATATAAGCATATAATCATCAAGAAGGCATGTTTGTGAAACAAACCAAGGCAAGAACAAGTCCATAGCATGCAAGGATCAACTATAGCAACCTTGGCCAAATTGAATAAGTAAACAATCTGCCAGGAAACGTTTTGAAGCAAAAGTAGAGCACCAAAATGACATGCTAGACTACTCCATAATTGCAAACAAGGGCATGAATGGATAGACAAAAACCATATGTTCAAAACACCCTTACTGAAGTATCTCAAAATATGCATGGATCTCTCTCTAGCATCAAGTTTACATGGCATCAAAATAACAGCAGAACAGGGACTAAAATCAGCAACATCACGATGCCTAGTTTGCATGCTTGTGCTAGTCACCACATTGATCACAAAAATACATGGTAAGCACCTCTGTAAAGAAGACATAGCATAGATCAAAACACATGTAGACATCAACCTCATAGGATGCACACATCAATCATGGCAAAAATGACAAATGAGCAAGTTATAACAGTTTCAGCAGGTTAACATCAACATGCACTCTTCCAACAGCATTTCGGGCATGAAGATGAGCTCAAATGAAAATGATGCAATGGGATGAAATGAAATACTCGTCGAGGCGAACAATTTGACATATTACACACACGAAACGGAGCTACAGATGCAGAGATACAGCATGATGAACATGGCAAGATAATGCAATAATATGGGGACTTAGACGAATTTCGGGGGCGGAAGTCAACCTTCGGCATGGATTCCGAGGCAGGCCGGATTTCGTCGGAGAAGGCGGCCAGAGTCAGGGAGAGGCCGGAGGAGGCTGGATCCGGCCCTCCCGTGGCCGGATCTGGCCGGGGCGACGGACGGGGCGCGCCGGGGAGCAGCGGCGGGCCGGCACGGCTCCGGTCGGCGCTCGGCCGGCGAGGGCGCGCGGCGGCGCGGCAAGGCTTGGGCGGCGCCGGCCGGGAGGAGCAGCGGCGGCGGGGCCGGGAGGAGTAGCGGTGGCGGGGCCGGCTGCGGGCGAAGTCGGCGGAGGAGCTCGGGGCACGGCGGAGGCGGCGGCCGGCAACGGGCGTGGTGCGCTCCGGCGACGAGCGCGGGGCGGCGCCCGCGGGTCGCGGCGGCGGGGAGATGGGCCGCGCGGGCCGGCGCTGGGCCTGCGGGCCGGCGGCGGCGCGCGGGTGGCCGGGGTGGCCACGTGGCGAGACCCGATTTTAGAGGGGGAGACTTATTTATAGATGGAGGGAGCTAGGAGAGTCCAAATGAGGTGCGGTTTTCGGCCACGCGATCGTGATCGAACGACTGAGGGCATGGAGGGGAGTTTGCTAGGTTTTGGGCCACTTTGGAAGGGGTGTAGGGCTGCACACACAAGAGGGCTTTTACGGTTACCCGGTTAACCGTTGGAGTATCAAACGAACTCCAAATGGCACGAAACTTGACAGGCGGTCTACCGGTGATATACCAAGGCCGCTTGGCAAACCTCGGGCCATTCCGAGAAAGTTTCATACCCACACACGAAAAGAGACAAGAGGGGAACGTCGGATGGCATAGGAGTGCCGGATTGCAAAACGAACAACGGGGAAAATGCTCGGATGCATGAGACGAACACGTATGCAAAATGAAATGCACATGCTGACATGATAAAACGCAACACGCAAGCAAATGACATGGCAACGACGGCGAATAACTGGCAGACAACTGGCGCATCGAATCCGGGGCGTTACAATCATACACCATGCCGTCGTGCTGACGGAACTCATCCCCGACACTTTGTTGGATCGGAGTCCGGGGATCGTCATCGAGCTGAACGTGTGCTGAACTCGGAGGTGCCGTACGTTCGGTACTTGGATCGGTCGGATCGTGAAGACGTACGACTACATCAACCGCGTTGTCATAACGCTTCCGCTTACGGTCTACGAGGGTACGTGGACAACACTCTCCCCTCTCGTTGATATGCCATCACCATGATCTTGCGTGTACGTAGGAATTTTTTTGAAATTACTACGTTCCCCAACAGTGGCATCCGAGCCAGGTTTTATGCGTAGATGTCATATGCACGAGTAGAACACAAGTGAGTTGTGGGCGATACAACTCATACTGCTTACCAACATGTCATACTTTGGTTCGGCAGTATTGTGAGATGAAGCGGCCCGGACCGACATTACGCGTACGCTTACGCGAGACTGGTTTCACCGTTACAAGCACTCGTGCTTAAAGGTGGCTGGCGGGTGTCTGTCTCTCTCACTTTAGCTGAATCGAGTGTGGCTACGCCCGGTCCTTGCGAAGGTTAAAACAGCACTAACTTGACTAACTATCGTTGTGATTTTGATGCGTAGGTAAGAACGGTTCTTGCTAAGCCCGTAGGAGCCACGTAAAATTTGCAACAACAAAGTAGAGGACGTCTAACTTGTTTTTGCAGGGCATGTTGTGATGTGATATGGTCAAGACGTGATGCTATATTTTATTGTATGAGATGATCATGTTTTGTAACCGAAGTTATCGGCAATTGGTAGGAGCCATATGGTTGTCGCTTTATTGTATGAAATGCAAACGCCCTGTAATTGCTTTACTTTATCACTAAGCGGTAGCGATAGTCGTAGAAGCAATAGATGGTGTAACGACAACGATGCTACGATGGAGATCAAGGTGTCGCGCCGGTGACGATGGTCATCACGATGGTGCTTCGAAGATGGAGATCACAAGCACAAGATGATGATGGCCATATCATATCACTTATATTGATTGCATGTGATGTTTATCCTTTATGCATCTTATCTTGCTTTGATTGACGGTAGCATTTTAAGATAATCTCTCACTAAAATTATCAAGAAGTGTTCTCCTTGAGTATGCACCGTTGCGAAAGTTTTTCGTGCTGAGACACCACGTGATGATCGGGTGTGATAGGCTCTACGTTCAAATACAACGGGTGCAAAACAGTTGCACACGCGGAATACTCAGGTTAAACTTGACAAGCTTAGCATATAACAGATATGGCCTCGGAACACGGAGACCGAAAGGTCGAGCGTGAATCATATAGTTCAGTGTGCCATGCTTTACGGCTTAGAACCGGGTCTTCAACGACGTTTTGAACGTCATGGAGCATATGAGATGTTCCAAGAGTTGAAGTTAATATTTCAACCAAATACCCGGATTGAGAGATATGAAGTCTCCAATAAGTTCTATAGATGCAAGATGGAGGAAAATAGTTCTGTCAGTGAACACATACTCAAAATGTCTGGGTATAATAATCACTTGATTCAACTGGGAGTTAATCTTCCTGATGATAGTGTCATTGACAGAATTCTTCAATCACTGCCACCAAGCTACAAGAGCTTCGTGATGAACTATAATATGCAAGGGATGGACAAGACTATTCCCGAGCTCTTCGCAATGCTAAAAGCTGCGGAGGTAGAAATCAAGAAGGAGCATCAAGTGTTGATGGTTAACAAGACCACCAGTTTCAAGAAAAAGGGCAAAGGGAAGAAGAAGGGGAACTTCAAGAAGAACAGCAAACAAGTTGCTGCTCAAGAGAAGAAACCCAAGTCTGGACCTAAGCCTGAAACTGAGTGCTTCTACTACAAGCAGACTGGACACTGGAAGCGGAACTGCCCCAAGTATTTGGCGGAGAAGAAGGATGGCAAAGTGAACAAAGGTATATGTGATATACATGTTATTGATGTGTACCTTACTAATGCTCGCAGTAGCACCTGGGTATTTGATACTGGTTCTGTTGCTAATATTTGCAACTCGAAATAGGGACTACGGATTAAGCGAAGATTGGCTAAGTACAAGATGACGATGCGCGTGGGAAATGGTTCCAAAGTCGATGTGATCGCGGTCGGCACGCTACCTCTACATCTACCATCGGGATTAGTTTTAGACCTAAATAATTGTTATTTGGTGCCAACGTTGAGCATGAACATTATATCTGGATCTTGTTTGATGCGAGACGGTTATTCATTTAAGTCAGAGAATAATGGTTGTTCTATTTATATGAGTAATATCCTTTATGGTCATGCACCCTTGAAGAGTGGTCTATTTTTATTGAATCTCGATAGTAGTGATACACATATTCATAGTGTTAAAACCAAAAGATGCAGAGTTGATAATGATAGTGCAACTTATTTGTGGCACTGCCGTTTAGGTCATATCGGTGTAAAGCGCATGAAGAAACTCCATACTTATGGGCTTTTGGAATCACTTGATTATGAATCACTTGGTACTTGTGAACCATGCCTCATGGGCAAGATGACTAAAACACCGTTCTCCGGAACTATGGAGCGAGCAACTGATTTGTTGGAAATCATACATACTGATGTTTGTGGTCCAATGAATGTTGAGGATCGCGGCGGGTATCGTTATTTTCTGACCTTCACAGATGATTTGAGCAGATATGGGTATATCTACTTAATGAAACACAAGTCTGAAACATTTGAAAAGTTCAAAGAATTTCAGAGTGAAGTGGAAAATCATCGTAACAAGAAAATAAAATTTCTACGATCTGATCGTGGAGGAGAATATTTGAGTTACGAGTTTGGTCTACACTTGAAACAATGCGGAATAGTTTCGCAACTCACGCCACCCGTAACACCACAACGAAATGGTGTGTCCGAACGTCGTAATCGTACTTTACTAGATATGGTGCGATCTATGATGTCTCTTACTGATTTACCGCTATCGTTTTGGGGTTATGCTTTAGAGACGGCCGCATTCACATTAAATAGGGCACCATCAAAATCCGTTGAGCCGACGCCTCATGAATTGTGGTTTGGCAAGAAACCAAAGTTGTCGTTTCTTAAAGTTTGGGGCTGCGATGCTTATGTGAAGAAACTTAAACCAGATAAGCTCGAACCCAAATCGGAGAAATGTGTCTTCATAGGATACCAAAAGAGACTGTTGGGTACACCTTCTATCACAGATCTGAGGGCAAGATTTTCGTTGCTAAATTCGGATCCTTTCTAGGAAAGGAGTTTCTCTCGAAAGAAGTGAGTGGGAGGAAAGTAGAACTTGATGAGGTAAATGTACCTGCTCCCTTATTGGAAAGTAGTTCATCACAAGAACCGGTTCCTGTGACAACTATACCAATTAGTGAGGAAGATAATGATATTGATCATGAAACTTCAGATCAAGTTTCTACTAAACCTCGTAGGTTTACCAGAGTAAGATCCGCACCAGAGTGGTACGGTAATCCTATTCTGGAAGTCATGTTACTTGACCATGATGAACCTATGAACTATGAGGAAGCGATGATGAGCCCAGATTCCGCAAAATGGTTAGAGGCCATGAAATCTGAGATGGGATCCATGTATGAGAACAAAGTATGGACTTTGGTTGACTTGCCCGATGATCGGCAAGCCATTGAGAATAAATGGATCTTTAAGAAGAAGACTGACGCTGATGGTAATGTAACTGTCTATAAAGCTCGACTTGTTGGGAAAGGTTTTCGACAAGTTCAAGGGGTTGACTACGATGACTACGTATGTTGTTATGCGGTTTGACCGATAAAGATCTTCGTAGAATATGTAGGAGCCAATATGGGCATCCAGGTTCCGCTATTGGTTATTGACCGAGAATAGTTCTAGGTCATGTCTACATAGTTCTCGAACCCGTAGGGTCCGCACGCTTAACGTTACGATGACAGTTTCATTATGAGTTTATAAGTTTTGATGTACCGAAGTTTGTTCGGAGTCCCGGATGTGATCACAGACATGACGAGGAGTCTCAAAATGGTCGAGACATAAAGATTGATATATTGGAAGCCTATGTTTGTACATCGGAAGTGTTCCAGGTGAAATCGACATTTTACCGGAGTACCGGGGGGTTACCGGAACCCTCCCAAGGGTTATTGGGCCTTCATGGGCCCTAAGGGAGAAGAGGAGAGGAGGCAAGAGGTGGGCTGCGCCCCCTCCCCTCCCTAGTCCGAATAGGACAAGGAGAGGGGGCGGCGCCCCCCCCCCCCCCTTCCTTCCCCTCTTCCTCCTCCTTCCCCCTTCTCCTACTCCAACTAGGAAAGAAGGGAGTCCTACTCCCAGTGGGAGTAGGACTCCCCCTTGGCGCGCCCTCCTTGGCCGGCCGCCCCCTCCCCCTTGGCTCCTTTATATACGGGGGCAGGGGGGCACCCGAGAACACACAACTTGATCTACGGATCGTTCCTTAGCCGTGTGCGGTGCCCCCCTCCACCATATTCCACCTCGGTCATATCGTTGCGGAGTTTAGGCAAAGCCCTGCGCCGGTAGAGCATCATCATCACCGTCACCATGCCGTCGTGCTGACAGAACTCATCCCCGACACTTTGCTGGATCAAAGTCCGGGGATCGTCATCGAGCTGAACGTGTGCTGAACTCGGAGGTGCCGTACGTTCGGTACTTGGATCGGTCGGATCGTGAAGACGTACGACTACATCAACCGTGTTGTCATAACGCTTCCGCTTACGGTCTACAAGGGTACATGGATAACACTCTCCCCTCTCGTTGCTATGCCATCACCATGATCTTGCGTGTACGTAGGAATTTTTTTGAAATTACTACGTTCCCCAACACATAGAGTATTCTAATAAATTCCGATTCATGCGTGTCTCTCCCAAAAGGTGTGTACATCAAGGATGATTGTGGTAAACAAAAAAGCAAAGACTCAAATCATACAAGACGCTCCAATCAAAACACATATCATGTGGTGAATAAAAATATAGCCTCAAGTAAAATTACCGATAGACGAAGATGAAAGAGGGGATGCCTTCCGGGGCATCCCCAAGCTTAGGCTTTTGGTTGTACTTGAATTTAACCTTGCAGTGCCTTGGGCATCCCCAATCTTAGGCTGTTGCCACTCCTTATTCCAAAATCCATCAAATCTTTACCCAAAACTTGAAAACTTCACAACACAAAACTTCAACATAAAATCTCATGAGCTCCGTTAGTATAAGAAATAAACCACCACTTTAAGGTACTGTAATGAACTAATTATTTATTTATATTGGTGTTAAGCCTACTGTATTCCAACTTCTCTATGGTTCATACCCCCCCCCCCCCCCCGATACTACTCATAGATTCATCAAAATAAGCAAACAACACACGAAAAACAGAATCTATAAAAAACAGAACAGTCTGTAGCAATATGTAAGTTTCGAATACTTATGTAACTCTAAAAATTCTGAAATAAATTTTTGGACGTGAGTAATTTGTCTATTTATCATCTTAAAAAAGAATCAACCTAAAAGCACTCTTCTGTAAAAAGTGACAGCTATTCTCATGAGCGCAAAAGTTTTTGTTTTTTTACAGCAAGATCGCAAAGACTTCACCCAAGTCTTCCCAAAGGTTCTACTTGGCACAAACACTAACTAAAACACAAAACCAGATCTAAACATAAGCTAGATGAATTATTTATTACTAAACAGGAGCAAAAAGTAAAGAACAAAAATAAAATTGGATTGCCTCCCAACAAGCGCTGTCGTTTAACGCCCCTAGCTAGGCATTGATAATTTTAATGATGCTCACATAAAAGAGAAGAATTGAGGCACAAAGAGAGCATCATAAAACACATGACAAACACATCCAAGTCTAACATACTTCCTATGCATAGGCATTTTATAATCAAACAAATCAAGGCAAGCAAAAACTAGCATATGCAAGCAAGAAGAAAGAGACGATAGCAATCTCAACATGAAGAGAGGTAATTTACTAACATGAAAATTTCTACAACCATATTTTCCTCTCTCATAATAATTACATGTAGGATCATAAGAAAAATCAACAAAATATCTATCACATAACATATTCTCAAAACAATCCACATGCATGCAAAGTTGACACTCTTCCAAAATAGTGGGATTAACATTAACTAAAGTCATGGCCTCTGCAAACCCACTTTTCTCAAAAAATTCATAAGATTGAACATTCTACAAATATGTGGGATATAAAATTGACACTCTTCCAAAATCACTTTCAATAATATTGCAAACACTATTATCAATCTCATATTCATCATGGGGCTCAAATAAATTTTCAAGATCATAAAAAGAATCACCCGAATCATGATCATTGCAACAAATAGTAGAAATATCAAAACTAGCATCCCCAAGCTTAGGGTTTTGCATATTACTAGCACAATTGACATCAATGGAATTTATAATAACATCATTGCGATCATGATTTTTATTCAAAGATCTATCGTGAATCACTTCATAAAGCACTTCATCACAATTTTCAGATTCACGGATTTCAAGCAAAACCTCATAAAGATAATCTAGTGCACTCAAGTCACTAGCAATTGGTTCATAAAAAATGGATCTCTTAAAAAGAGTAGTAAGTGGTCGAGGATCCACAAACTTTTAGCAAGCAAAGATGCAAGCAAAAGGAAGCCACATGGTAACACAAGCAAACAAAAGATTGAACGGAAGAAGGGCGAAGAAAAGGGAAAGGTTTTCGAAAATTGTTTTAGAAGTGGGGGAGAGGACAACGAGAGGTGAATGGCAAATAATGTAATGCAAGGGAGAAGAGTTTATGATGGGTACTTGGTATGGCTTGACTTGGCGTAGATCTCCCCGGCAACGGCGCCAAAAATCTTTCTTGCTACCTCTTGAGCTTGCATTGGTTTTCCCCTGAAGAGGAAAGGGTGATCCAACAAGGTAGTGTAAGTATTTCTCTCAGTTTTGAGAACCAAGGTATCAATCCAGTAGGAGACGACGCACAAGTCACCAAATACCTGCACAAACAATCAAGAACCTTGCAACCAACGCGATAAAGGGGTTGTCAATCCCTTCACGGTCACTCGCAAAAGTGAGATCTGATAGAGATAATAAAGTAAATATTTTATGTATTTTTGTTGTATAGATTGGAAAGTAAAGATTACAAAAATAGTAAACGAGATTCAAAGAGATGCAATATAATGGATAAGAGACACGGGGGCCATAGGTTTCACTAGTGGCTTCTCTCGAGATAGCATACGGTGGGTGAACAAATTACGGCCGAGCAATTGATAGAAAAGCGCATAATTATGAAGACATCTAAGGCAATGATCATGAATATAGGCATCACGTCCGTGTCAAGTAGACTGAAACGATTCTACATCTACTACTATTACTCCACACATTGACCGCTATCCAGCATGCATCTAGAGTATTAAGTTCATAAGAACGAAGTAACACATTAAGCAATATGACATGATGTAGAGGGATAAACTCAAGCAATATGATATAAAACCCATCTTTTTATCCTCAATGGCAACAATACAATACGTGCCTTGCTACCCCTACTGTCACTGGGAAAGGACACTGCAAGATTGAACCCAAAGCTAAGCACTTCTCCCATGGCAAGAAAGATCAATCTAGTAGGCCAAACTAAACCGACAATTCAAAGGGACTTGCAAATATATCAAATCATGCATATAAGAATTCAGAGAAGAACCAAATAATATTCATAGATAATCTTGTTCAGAAACCCACAATTCATCGGATCTTGGAAAACACACCGCAAAATAGTATGACATCGAATAGATCTCCAAGAACATCGAGAACTTTGTATTGAGAATCGAAGAAAGAGAAGAAGCCATCTAGCTAATAACTATGGACCCGAAGGTCTGTGGTAAACTACTCATGCTTCATCGAAGAGTCAATGGTGTTGATGTAGAAGCCCTCCCTGATCGATTCCCCCTCCGGCAAATCGCCGGAAAAGGCCCCAAGATGGGATCTCACGGGTACAAAAGGTTGCGACGGTGAAAAAGTGGTTTCATGGCTCTCCCTGATGTTTCTAGGGTATAAGAGTATATATAGGCGAAACAAGTATGTCGGTGGAGCTACGAGGGGCCCACGACGGTGTGGGGTGCACGTACCCCCTGGGCGCGCCCTCCTGCCTCGTGGACGCTGTCGGTGTCAAAACCGGCGGATCTCGGGTAGGGGGTCCCGAACTGTGCGTCTAGGCGGATGGTAACAGGAGACGAGGGACACGATGTTTTTACCCAGGTTCAGGCCCTCTCGATGGAGGTAAAACCCTACGTCCTGCTTGATTAATATTGATGATATGGGTAGTACAAGAGTAGATCTACCACGAGATCAAGGAGGCTAAACCCTAGAAGCTAGCCTATGGTATGATTGTTGTAATGTATGTTGTCCTACGGACTAAAGCCCTCCGGTTTATATAGACACCGGAGAGGGCTAGGGTTACACAGAGTCGGTTACAATGGTAGGAGATCTACATATCCGTATTGCCAAGCTTGCCTTCCACGCCAAGGAAAGTACCATCCGGACACGAGCCGGAGTCTTCAATCTTGTATCTTCGTAGTCTTGGAGTCCGGCGGATATTGATAGTCCGGCTGTCCGGACACCCCCTAGTCCAGGACTCCCTCAGTAGCCCCTGAACCAGTCTTCAATGATGATAAGTCTGGCGTGCATAATGTTCGGCATTGCAAGGCGGGTTCCTCCCTTGAATAATCCAGAGAAGATCAGGAACACCAGGATAGTGTCCGGCTCTGCAAAATAAATTCCACATTCCACCATAGAGAGAATAAAATGCACAATTAGTTCAATCTGCTGACGTATTATGCGGCGTGACATCACACCGCCACCAGGCCTTTGTTTGAATTACTATACCACCTCAGCATGTTTAGCGAAGCGGTTTCCTTGGCACGTCTTGTCGAAGCAGAGATCGTGTTCCCCTTATTCCGGGATTCTCATCAATACGTGCATGGGTAACCCAGCGGCGCCATCGATGGTGGCGCTTGGGAGATAAGCGAGTTTTACCAGGCTGGTGGGGGACGCATAGTTTTGTCCGCCTATATATAAGGGATAAGGATTCACCTTCTCACCTACGCCTTCTTCCTCCTTTGCTTATCCATCCCCGCGAACTCAAGCTCCAACGCCCGAGCTCGCGCATCTCGCCTCGACCTTCTCCGAATATGTCCGGAGCGGGAGGTAAATGGTTAGCCTCCACCGTCAAGGAGGAGGACATCACCAAGCTGCGCAGCGCCGGATACCTTTCCGGCGATATCGCGCATCGGCTGCCCAACGAGGGGCAGCTCATCCCTACCCCCGGGCCTCATGAGAGGGTCGTCTTCCTCCCCCACTTCCTCCGCGGACTCGGCTTTCCGCTCCATCCATTTGTCCGGGGGCTCATGTTTTACTACGGCCTGGATTTCCACGATCTGGCGCCGAACTTTATCCTCAACATCTCGGCGTTTATCGTCGTGTGCGAGGCCTTCCTCTGCATCCGGCCCCACTTCGGCCTGTGGCTCAAGACCTTCAACGTCAAGCCGAAGGTTGTGAAGGGTACGCAAGCGGAATGCGGAGGCGCCATGTTGGGCAAATTGCCCAACGTCCCTTGGCTAGAAGGGACCTTCGTGGACTCCGTCAAGGGGTGGCAATCGGGGTGGTTTTACATCACCGAGCCGCGCAAATCCACATGGGCGGCGGCCCCTGAGTTTAGATCTAGCATCCCCACGCAGCTCACCTCCTGGAAAGAGAAGGGCTTGCAGTGGGGGAATCCGGTGGAAGTGACGGGACTCCGAGCATGTATCAAGAAGATGGTGAGCAACAAGCTCAGGCTCGTCGACGTGGTCCAAGTCATGCTCATCCGGCGGATCCTCCCATGCCAAGAACGGGCATTTAATTTGTGGGAGTTCAATCCAGAACAGCACCGGGCGCTAAACGGGCTCTTCGATACAACATACGAAGGCGCCTGGAGGGTGCTGTTCAAGGGCGCCGAAGCCCCCGCGTCCGCGACCGAAGACCGCGGATTCAGCTCGCAGTATCCAACTGACGAGGTAAGTGATTCAACCCCATTACGGGACACTTGTGATAATTAGATTGACTCTAGTGAGGTTTCATTCTGCCTCTTCCTTTGACAGGAATGGATGGAGAAGGCCAAGCTGCTCATCAGCCCGGCTCCCATGCCAGAAGACCCAGCGGACGCCCGCTTAACAGGGCTGCTGGTTCCGGCACCGCACGTGGTGCCAGAGAAAAAGGCCAAGAAGGTGGCCGCGGGGACTCGAAAGAGTTCCCGCAATCAGGCGTCTGATGACGACGAGGACTCCTCCCCCGAAGATGAGGAGGAGTACTCTCTCCCGAAGGAGGGAGAGAAGAAAAGGAAGGCTTCCCCCATCGGGGAGGCCGGAGGGTCCAAGAGGGGGAGAACTATCCCCCCGGACAGTTCCGCCAACATCAGCGTTGGTGAGGATGAGTGGCCTCCAAGGGCCAGGCGTCCGGCAAGATCGTAAGTATCCGGATCCTTGATGTGTAATTTTTTTATGTCGCGTAGTATCCTTCTAACGCCGCATTCTGCCCGTAGTCCGGCCAATGATGATCTCCCCGACTCATCGAGCGGGTCATTGGCCGCGTCGGATGTAAATTCCATCCCGACTGCCTCCACCCCACGTGCCGACGAGGACGTCGAGGTGGGATCCCAGAGAGGGACCCATCAGGAGGAGGCTCCGGAGGCGCCGTCAGGCAGCCTCCCGGACTTCGTGCCGGACTCTACATCGGAACCCGCAGTGGTTCCAGAGTCCGGCAAGCGGCCCCTTCGAAAGAAGGGCAGGACCGTGACGCCGGCGGCCTCCGTCCAACCGGAGGCGCCGGATAACCTGCTGGAGGCACTTAAAGGCGCTTCCATCGAGGAAGAACACCGCACTATCATGAGTGCGGTGATTGAGAAGGTTCAGCTTGCTAAGAGCGGGCTGACCGAAGCCTGCAGCAGCCTTTTAACAGGCTTTGAGGTAAGAAGTTAAAATTATGTAATGTAATACCGCATAGACAGTAGCCCCTGATGCTTAGTTCGGTGTTCGGAAAGAAAAGCCGGACTAAGGATCTTTAACAAGATATACGCAAGGTTGCCTAAAATATGTCAATATGGGTTTGCAGGCTGCGCTGCTGACCTCTGCTGCACTAACGGCGGAGGTTGACGCGCTGAAGAAGGATCTCGAGCGGTCCGAGCAAGAGCTCGGCCATGCAAAGAAGCAGCTCGAGGAAAAAGAAGGTGAGTAACACCTCTTTGAATAAGTACCTTACAGAAAAGGATTTTGGTTGCAAATAAAATTAACAAGGATAATATGTGTATTGCAGGGGCCACTAACAAGGTGGCAACCCTGAAGGATGCTGTGTCCGCGACCGAACACAGTGCGGCCGCGGAACGGGCTGAGCGAGAAAAGCAAGAGGCACGGGTGGCGGAAGTTCGGCAAGAGCTCCAGGTTCTCATGGAAAAACATGAGAGTTTGGAGCGTGACTCCAAGGCTCGAGAGTCCGAGCTTGCCTCGGCTCTCAAAAGTGCCAAGTCCGCCAAGGCCGAGGCCCATAAGGCCCTTTAGGAGATTGAGGACATAAAGAAGATAGCAGCGGGTAAGGCGTTTTTCATGCAAAGCAGGCATGTTAATGTAAACTACCTGACACTTACCCGCATTCGGAGCTCTCCAGGGGCGTTTGCAGATCTGCCGCGTAGTGCGTCTGATGCCGCCGCATTCTATCATGGCGAGGAGGGGAGCTCGACGGAGAAGGTCTTCTGGTCTCAGTATACTGAGGCCGGCCATCCGGTGCCCCCAAGCGACCAGCTGAAGCAGCTGGTCGAACTCCACAAGGTAGCTGAGGAGGCCATGAAGGGCCTGATAGTCCGGCTGTGGCCTGGACAGGCCATGCCTGGTAGCTACTTTGGCCTCGTGCGGCGGCTGGTGGATGCATGCCCCAGGCTGGATGTAGTCAAGCGCTCCGCCTGTAACGAAGGCGCTCGTCGGGCCCTTGCCCGCATAAAGGTGCAATGGGGCAAATTGGATGCGGAGAAGCTTCTCACGGACCCACCGCCACCGGGCAAGGAGTATCGCACGCCGGAGAAGTATTATAAAATTGTCCTGAAGGGAGCCTGCAATATTGCAGATGAGTGCTCCCGAAATGTAATCTTTGAGTGAACTCGCTGTTTATTTATCCTGTGCGCTGAAAACTTCGTTCATATGCGCCATGAGCAACGCTTGTTTAATTTAAAATATTACCTTATTTGCGGCCGTTTGTAAAATCTGAGAGATGGCAAGTCGTTGGCTTCAGCCCCCAAGCCGCAAGTGCTGGGGTGTTCGGGATAAACTTGAGCACTCTTGTTCCCATTTTTGGGTCCATCTAGGGAGGCGCTCAACACGACGAACAAGGCAACCGGACTTATAATGCTTGAACACTCTCACTTAGCCATAGAATTCTATAATTTTAAATTTCGGCGAAGCCCCTAGTATTCGGAAGACCGAATCCGGGGCGCTATCCACGCCTTCATCGAACATTATCCGGAACTTCGCTCGAAGCGGCGTGAGTCTTTAAGGACCCTAAAAAACCTCTCGAACAGCGACCAGTCTCTCGCCTTATCATGCCAGTCAGTTTTAGCTTTCTCCACTGAGGCGTTAACCCGGCTCAACCGGGGCGCAATCACAGTGGTTGTCCTAGTGCCACCTTAGCCGACAAAACGGAACGTAAGGCACCAAAACGTGGGAGCCGGGCAAACCCAACTATTGACCCAAGACATGATTCGGAGCCGATTCATATAATGCTATAAGTTCGGGGTGCCGCACTTGTGAAAGTGTTCGGACTTTATCACACCATAGAGTGGGGAACATAAGCCCCCGGTGTATTATGCCGTACCAAAATATACGGGTGCCAAATGTCATATAATGAGCATATAAATAAAATGTGATGCAATTGCGATCATAAAGGCGCTGCATTATTAATGAAAGAAAAGTCTGCTAGTAGAGCGGACTGATACAAGTAGTGCGGTAAGCAAGGGATTTGGACTAAATAAACATGTCCCCCTCCAGGGATTAGCTGCGGATTTGGTGTATATAATCGAATTTAATGCTCGTAATTGAGACCACCTGAGTGTTCGACGCGGACTTCTTTAGTCCCTGACTGTTGCATCATGAATTCGGCAGGTTCACCGCCGGACAGGGCTTTTGGTTAACAGAGTCCTGTGTACAAAAAAGAAGAAAAATAATAAAAAAAGAGGGGCACATTTGCGAGCCCCCGGTGTGGTCGAACCGCACTCTGGGTCCGTTGTGGTCGTGCCCCCTCCCCTGTGCCCATGGTATCTCCAAAGCGTAATGATGTACGCGGAGTGTTATTCTTGCGATCATACACGGGCGAGGGTTGGGGCCGCATTGCTGCGCGTGCTCTGATCGCGCCAGGTGGTCTTGGTTGGCATTGCTCCGGGCGCGCTTTGCTGTATCCGGCCGTTTAACGGCCGGACTCGAGAATTGCCTTAGAAGGCTGCTCTGTACTTCTGCCGCGAGAGCCACTGTATGTTCCTCCGTTTGGAGGGAGCGTTCCGTATTTCCATTGACCGTGATGACTCCACGAGGGCCTGGCATCTTGAGCTTTAGGTATGCATAGTGCGGCACCGCGTTGAATTTGGCAAACGCGGTTCGCCCGAGCAGAGCGTGATAGCCGCTGCGAAACGGGACTATGTCGAAGATTAACTCTTCGCTCCGAAAATTATCCGGGGATCCGAAGACCACTTCCACTGTGACTGAGCCTGTGCAGTTGGCTTCCACTCCTGGTATGACACCTTTAAAGGTTGTCTTTGTAGGTTTAATCCTTGATGGGTCTATGCCCATTTTGCGCACTGTATCCTGATAAAGCAGGTTCAGGCTACTGCCGCCGTCCATCAGGACTCTCGTGAGGTGGAACCCATCGATGATTGGGTCTAAGACCAATGCGGCGAATCCACCATGGCGTATGCTGGTCGCATGGTCTCTTCGATCGAAAGTGATCGGACAAGAGGACCATGGGTTGAACTTTGGGGCGACTGGCTCCATCGCATAGACGTCCCTTAGTGCGCGTTTCCTCTCCCTCTTGGGTATGTGGGTCGCGTATATCATATTCACCGTCCGTACTTGTGGGGGAAAACCCTTCTGTCTTTTGTTGTTCGGCGGCCGGGTCTCTTCCTCGTCGTCGCTATTTAGCCCCTTGTCATTGTTTTTGGCAATTAACTTGTCGGCCTGCTTGAACACCCAGCAATGTCTATTGGTGTGGTTAGCTGGCTTTTCAGAGGTGCCATGTATCTGGCATGAGCGGTCGAGTATTCGGTCCAGATTGGACGGACCCAGAGTGGTTCTTTTAAATGGCTTCTTCCGTTGACCGGGTTTAGAGCCTCGGAATCCGGCATTGACCGCCGTATCCTCCTTATCGTCGCCGTTAATTCGGCGCTTGTTTTTGTTTCGACGTGACCTGCCGTTGTTGTCCTTAGTATCCGGACTGCCAGAATTTTTACGGAGATTGTTGCTGTGGGCTAGCCAGCTGTCCTCTCCCACACAAAAGCGGGTTATTAGCGATGTGAGGGCTGCCATGGATTTCGGCTTTTCCTGCCCCAGGTGCCGGGCTAGCCATTCGTCCCGGATGTTATGTTTGAAGGATGCAAGGGCCTCTGCGTCCGGACAATCGACGATTTGATTTTTCTTCGTCAAGAACCGTGTCCAGAATTGTCTGGCCGATTCGTCTGGCTGCTGAATGATGTGGCTTAGGTCATCGGCGTCTGGTGGTCGCACATATGTGCCTTGGAAGTTATCGAGGAATGCAGCCTCCAGGTCTTCCCAACACCCAATTGACTCTGCGGGCAGGTTGTTAAGCCAATGCCGAGCTGGTCCTTTAAGCTTGAGTGGGAGGTACTTTATGGTGTGGAGATCGTCGCCGCGGGCCATATGGATGTGGAGAAGATAGTCTTCGATCCACACTGCGGGGTCTGTTGTGCCATCGTAAGATTCGATGTTTACGGGTTTAAACCCTTCGGGGATCCGATGATCCATTACTTCGTTAGTGAAGCATAACGGGTGTGCGGCGCCCCTGTATTGAGCGATATCGCGACGCAGCTCGAGAGAGCGCTGTCTGCTGTGTTCGGCCCGGCCGGGGTTATTGTATCCGGCACGACGGTATTCGTCGTGGGTCGTAGGGCGCCCACGTGATCCATAGATGGATCTGGATTGCCTTGCTTTGTCCTCCAATATGTCTCGCAAGTCCGGCGCGTTCCCTCTTGGCTTCGTACTTTTGGAGCGATGCCGGGGTATGGTCTTGGCTGGGGGCCTAGATGCCTCTCTGTCATGACCACGGGGTGGTCGGTCAGCCATATCGTGCGCTGGTGATGGAGGTACGTATGCTTCCTCCTCTAATCGGGGGAGCAGCTTGCGTTTTGGGTAACTTTTGGAGGGACGTTCGAGTTTATACTCTTCGGCCGCGAGGACCTCGGTCCATCGATCGGCCAGAAGGTCCTGATCAGCTTGAAGCTGTTGCTGCTTTTTCTTTAGGCTGTTTGCTGTGGCGATAAGCCTGCGCTTGAAGCGCTCTTGTTCGACGGGATCCTCGGGTACGACGAATTCGTCATCGTTGAGGCTTGCTTCGTCTTCGGAGGGAGGCATATAATTATGATCCTCAACCTCTTCATCTGCCGCCCCCTCATGAGGGCTTGCTTCTGCATCCTCCTGCGCCGAGTCTTGCTGGAGGGGATTGTCTTCGGCACTCTCTGGAGTATTATTATCTCCTGTGCCGGAATCTCCATTTTTGCTGTGGCGAGATTTAGAGCGGCGCCGCTGACGCCGGCGCTTGGGCTGTTTCTTTAAGGGATCTGCCTCCGCTGTTCCTTCGCCGTCCCCATCTTTTGGGGTATCCACCATGTATACGTCATATGACGAGGTGGCCTTCCAGTGCCCTGTGGGCGCTGGTTCCTGTTCGTCTCCAGCATCGTCGTCCATAGCGTCGATGTCTTCGGAATTGTAGTCTAGCATGTCGGTTAGATCGTCGACAGTGGCTACAAAGTGGGCGGTGGGTGGGCTCTGAATTTCTTCATCGTCCGTATCCCAACCATCCTGGCCATAATCCGGCCAGGACTCTCCTGATAACGAGAGATGCTTCAGTGAATTCAAGATATCGCCGAAAGGCGAGCATTGGAAGATGTCCGCGGCGGTGAATTCCATAACCGGCGCCCAATCCGGATCGATTGGTAGGGGCGCGGGAGGTTCGGAGTCCGGCGAGGAGTCCGGCGCCTCGGAATCACAAGTTTCGCAGGGGACAAGATTAGTGTTCGGCTCCATCGCCGTGGATGTTGAAGCCCCCAGGGCGGCGCCTATCCACCGACCCTCGATCTGGGCGATCGGCTCCGGGCTAATGGCCGAAGCGGATCCGTGTGCGGCCACCAAGGCACTGTTCGGTGGCAGAGCTAAATCATGCCCGTCGTCACAGTGCGGCGCGCTTGGCTGTGGCTCGAGTCCGTCGAAGATCAAGTCTCCGCGGACGTCGGCCGTGAAGTTTAAGCTTCCAAATCTAACCTGACGGCCAGGGGCATAGCTTTTGATCTGCTCCAGATGGCCAAGTGAATTGGCCCGCAATGCGAAGCCCCCGAATACGAAGATCTGTTCGGGGAGAAAAGTCTCACCCTGGACAGTGTTGCAGGTTGAAGATGCCATCAAGCCTATTGGTGACGACACAGAGGAACTCTCAGTGAAAGCACCAATGTCGGTGTCAAAACCGGCGGATCTCGGGTAGGGGGTCCCGAACTGTGCGTCTAGGCGGATGGTAACAGGAGACGAGGGACACGATGTTTTTACCCAGGTTCGGGCCCTCTCAATGGAGGTAAAACCCTACGTCCTGCTTGATTAATATTGATGATATGGGTAGTACAAGAGTAGATCTACCATGAGATCAAGGAGGCTAAACCCTAGAAGCTAGCCTATGGTATGATTGTTGTAACGTATGTTGTCCTACGGACTAAAGCCCTCCGGTTTATATAGACACCGGAGAGGGCTAGGGTTACACAGAGTTGGTTACAATGGTAGGAGATCTACATATCCGTATTGCCAAGCTTGCCTTCCACGCCAAGGAAAGTACCATCCGGACACGAGCCGGAGTCCTCAATCTTGTATCTTCGTAGTCTTGGAGTCCGGCGGATATTGATAGTCCGGCTGTCCGGACACCCCCTAGTCCAGGACTCCCTCAGACGCCTCGTGGAGTTTCCGACTTCAACTCCAAGTCTTCTGGTTTGCTTTCGGTCCAAGAAATATCATTGCGAAGGTCTTATTCCGTTTGGACTCCGTTTGGTATTCCTTTTCTGCAAAACTCTAAAATAGGCAAAAAAACAAAAACTGGCACCAGGCCTCCGGTTAATAGGTTAGTCCCAAAAATAATATAAAAGAGCATATTAAAGCCCATTAAACATCCAAAACAGATAATATAATAGCATGGAACAATCAAAAATTATAGATACGTTGGAGATGTATCAGTTCCAGGACATGGGAGAAGTCTTGTTATAAGTAGTCATGTGAATTTGGTATCCGTTTGATATTTTGATGAGATGTATGTTGTCTTTCCTCTGGTGGTGTTATGTGAACGTCGACTACATGACACTTCACCGTTGTTTGGGCCTAGGGGAAGGCATTGGGAAGTAATAAGTAGATGATGGGTTGCTAGAATGGCAGAAGCTTAAACCCTAGTTTATGTGTTGCTTCGTAAGGGGCTGATTTGGATCCATATGTTTCAAGATATGGTTAGGTTTACCTTAATTCTTCTTTCATAGTTGCGGATGCTTGCAAGAGGGGTTAATCATAAGTGGGATGCTTGTCCAAGGAAGGGCAGTAACCAAGCACCGGTCCACCCACATATAAAATTATCAAAGTACCGAACGCGAATCATATGAGCATGATGAAAACTAGCTTGACGATAATTCTCATGTGTCCTCGGGAGCGCTTTGCTTTATATAAGAGTTTTTCCTGGCTTGTCCTTTGCTACAAAAAGGATTGGGTCACCTTGCTTCACCTTGTTACTTTTGTTACTTGTTACCCGTTACGAACTATCTTATCACAAAACTATTTGTTACCGATAATTTCAGTGCTTGCAGAGAATACCTTGCTGAAAACCGCTTGTCATTTCCTTCTACTCCTCGTTGGATTCGACACTCTTACTTATCGAAAGGACTACAATAGATCCCCTATACTTGTGGGTCATCAAGACTCTTTTTTGGCGCCGTTGCCGGGGAGTGAAGCGCCTTTGGTAGGTGGAATTTGGTAAGGTAAAATTTATATAGTGTGCTAAAATTTACTATCACTTGTTACTATGGAAAATAATCCTTTGAGGGGCTTGTTCGGGATATCTTCACCCCGACCAGTAGAGAAAAGAATTGCTCCTCAACCTACTGAACCTATTGAAAATGTTAATTTTGAAATTCCTTCGGGTATGATAGAGAAACTGCTAGCTAATCCTTTTATAGGAGATGGAACATTGCATCCTGATATGCACCTAATCTATGTAGATGAAGTTTGTGGATTATTTAAGCTTGCAGGTATGCCCGAGGATGTTACCAAGAAGAAGGTCTTCCCTTTATCTTTCAAGGGAAAGGCATTGACATGGTTTAGGCTATGTGATGATATTGGATCTTGGAACTACAACCGATTGAAATTGGAATTTCATCAGAAGTTTTATCCTATGCATCTGGTTCATCATGATCGTAATTATATATATAATTTTTGGCCTCGCGAAGGAGAAAGTACCGCTCAAGATTGGGGGAGGCTTAAGTCAATGTTATATTCATGCCCCAATCATGAGCTCTCAAGAGAAATTATTTTTCAAAAAACTTATGCTCGGCTTTCTCTCAATAATCGCTCCATTCTCGATACTTCTTGTACTGGTTCTTTTATGATGAAGACTATTGAATTCAGATGGGATTTATTGGAAAGAATTAAATGCAACTCCGAAGATTGGGAGTTCGACTAAGGAGTCAGGTATAACACCTAAATTTGATTGTGTTAAATCTTTTATGGATACCGATGCTTTTCGTGAATTTAGCATTAAATATGGACTTGACTCTAAGATAGTAGCTTCTTTCTGTGAATCATTTGCTACTCATGTTGATCTCCCTAAGGAGAAGTGATTTAATATCATCCTCCCATTGAAGTAAAAGTAGTAGAACCTATTAAAGTTGAAGAAAAGACTATTACTTATAATGTTGATCCTGTTGTTCCTACCGCTTATATTGAGAAACCACCTTTCCCTGTTAGAATAAAGGATCATGCTAAGGCTTCAACTGTGGTTCGTAAGAGTAATGCTAGACCCCCTGAGTAAATTAAAGTTGAACCTAGTATTGCTATGGTTAAGGATCTCTCGGTCGATAATATTGATGGACATGTTATTTACTTCTGTGATGAAGCTGCTAGAATTGCTAGACCCGATACTAAAAATAAACATAGACCTGTTGTTGGCATGCCTGTTATTTCTGTTAAAATAGGAGATCATTGTTATCATGGCTTATGCGATATGAGTGCTAGTGTGAGTGCAATACCTCATTCCTTATAGGAAGAAATTATGCATGATATCGCACCCGCTGAAATAGAAGGTATTGATGTTACTATTAAGCTTGCCAATAGAGATACTATTTTACAAGTTGGGGTTGTTAGTGTCAGATCTTGGGGTCCGGCAACCCGTGAGAGGTTCGAACACTGGGGTGCGTGCGGAGATCTCAACCTGCCCAGCATGCCTACTCGCGATCCTCCCTGGCCTAGCGCGAAGAGCTCACAAAGACACAAAGACACAAAGATTTATACTGGTTTGGTCCACCATTGTGGTGTAATACCCTACTCCAGTGTGTTGTGGTGGATTGCCTCGAGGGGCTATGGATGAACTAGTTACAAGGATGAACAAGCCTCAGGAGGTGAGGTGTTCTTGAGCAGGTGTGGTGCTCTATTTGCTCTGGTTTCGGTCCCCCTCCAATGGTGGTGACTAAGTCCTATATGTAGTCGCCTTGGTCCTCTTCCCAAATATGAGCGGGAAGGGATTCCACAACGGCGGGATTTGAAAGGGGACAAGTAGTATAGTCTATCCTGACAAAAGTAGTCTTCACCTGCGAAAAGCCTCTGGTCGTGACGCCGCGGTGGGCTCGGTGAGGATCTCTGTCCTGCCGTCCTGGCGGTCTTGGTCTTGTTGCACCAGAATGGAAGCCTTTGGCTGATTCCTCGGGACTCCACGCCTGTGGCTTGCCGCCCTTGCACCGAAGAGGAAACCTGTGCTCTGTACCCGCCTGGCGTTGGTCGTCATGGCTCACGTTAGCTGAGCCTCATGAGGTAGCTGCATAAATCTCTCCACCCCTCAGGAGATCTCCTGAGGAGGCCAGCTCCTTCGGGGGTCTTGGCATTGTCCGCCTCACGAGGCTTGGCTCCTCTCGAGGGTCTTGTGGTGTTAATGTTGAACCCGGGCCGCACCAGGCCGTCGATGGAGCCACGTGGTGGGCCGCAGGCAAGCAGGACTGGATACCAAGTCCAGGACACCGACAGTAGCCCCCAGGCCCAAGGTGCACTCGGGCTTGGCTTCCAGGCGAAGCCAAAGGGCAAGTGTGGAGCACCATGGGCCCTAACGACCTGCGGCCTTGATGACACGTGGCAGTTGATGGGACGCGGTCGTCTCCACTTCCCCACGCCGCCTTGATATCCGGTAGACCCAGCAGCCGCCCGTTGTCAGCGCAACTTGCCCTTCGCGGTGTACCGTGCCCAGCTCTTGTTTCTTCCTCCCCAATCTCGCCGTCGCGTCCATAGATCTGGTGTCGGCGCCCTGTCCTCTCTCGGTATTCGCCATGGCCCCCAAGCCAAGGAAGAAGAAGGTGAAGCCGCGTGCGCCGGCCTATCCTCTGCCGGCCCTGGAGCCGGCCCTTGAGTAGTCGACGGTGATCAATAAGGAAGGGCTAGACAAGGTTCGCCACGCGCTCGCAGCCAACTCCAATGAGGGGGGGGGGGCGACGGCTGCTCACCCTGCGTCTTGGCGGACCAGAGGGATGAGTGCTACCGAGATCCCTATCCATCACCATGCTCTTCTTGCTGGATTGATTCCTCCCTTCTTCCATTTCTTCAACGCCGTGATGTCGCATTACCAGATCCACCTGCTTCATCTGGACCCTCGCTCCATCATCCTACTCGCCATCTTCGCCTTCCTCTGCGAGGCCATGGTGGGCATCACTCCCTCTGTGGCCTTGTTTCGACATTTCTTCGTGCTCCGGCTGGCGGACGCTTGTCAGCGCTCTAGGTGCACGACCTTCGAAGCCGTGACCACGACCGCTGGCTCAGGGATCGACTTCGAGCTCTCACCCGTTGCGTCGGGATTCCGGAAGTAGTTGCTTCTGATGGACGCTCGCGCATTCAGCCCCCTGCTCATGATTCCTCGGTCGCTGGCTTCGCCAAGCTCTGGCTGGCGCCATGTGAAGCTCACTGACCGGCGTCGTGCTTTTGTCTAGAAGAGGTTGTCAAGGCTTCAGGAATTGGGGGTGACGGCGCCAATGGTGGTGAAGTAATTTGTGAAGCAGCGCCTTGCTCCCCTCCAGCGCCATTCTCGCCCGATATGGGACTACACCGGCGCCGGAGACCCGATGAGGCTGCAGAAGCCGTCGCTTGCTGCCGATACCTTAAGAGTGGTGCTTCAGCTCCTGACTGGCGAGCCCGAGCCTGCTGACCTCCTGGGGGTGGCTGCCTTCTTTATCTGTGCTCAAACAAGGAGGCCTTTGCGGGGCAGATGCCCCTGTTTGATGAGTGGGGGTTGCTTCCCGAGGGCATTGAGGGCCCCCATGAGAATCCAGTCTTTGTGGCTCCTCTCTTGATCGACCCTGCTGCGCGCGTTCCAAGTGTGGAGGCAGGGGGACGCGCGCCTCCGTCAGCTATCGAGAACTCCTCCGGAAGCTCAGCCTCGCTAGAGGCTCAAGAGCCTCAAGCTTCTGGGTCTCCGGCAGGGGCTGCCGCAGAGCCTGCGCAACATCAGGCTCTAGAGGTAGGGGCCTCTAACGCCCGGGACGGCAGCTCCAGAGTCGCTGCTAGCAATGAGGAGCCCATCAATGGCCCCGGAGCTATGAGCCAGGAAGCCACGTCGGGCGCCCCTGTTCTCGGGGCCTCTGCTCCAGATATCACACCGGACGCTCCCCCTCCTGAGGGTCGCCCGTCGGGGCCAGGTTGGCGCCGCCTGTGCCTTGAGTCACTCCTGAAGAGGAAGAGGTCCCCGTGCCGCGACGATGGCAGCTGTCGGCCGCTGAAGCCGAGGAGATATGTGGCCGCCGATGAGTAAGTACCTTCGCTCCTGATCTCCAAGCGCACTGCGTTTTCTCATGGCTGGGGTTTTGCAGGATCTTCATGAAGAAAAACCCTCGGGAGGCGGACACCCCCAAGAGCTCTAGCACAGAGCAGGCGTGCAACCCCCAGCGCCCAGAGCCTGCGCAGGGTGTAAGTCCTGGCTTCTCCAGCTCGACGCCGCGAGGGTGCACCGGGACCAAGCCCCATGTTCTCCTCCCCCACGAATCTGTCCGTGAGGGGAAGAGTGCGCCGATGATCCTTCCTCTTGTCCTTGCTGGCAGGGGGGCACCCTCCAGGTAGCCTTCGTCTTCAAGCTGTGGGGCCCCACCAGCCAGCCCCCAGTCGGCGACTGGCGGAGCCCTGAGCGCCTCCTGAGCGACCTCCGAAGCCGGTGGAGATCTTGGCGACGAGCTTGCGCTTGATCGCGAGCGCAATGTGGTGTGCTTCGGGTTCTTTGGTGAAGCGATGCGCGCGATGGTCCATCTTGGCGGGGAGCTCGCCAACGTCGACACCAGGCTTGAAGCAGAGAACCGCCACTTGGAGGGTGAATGGCAGCGGCTGAAGATGACCATCAATCTTGGGAAGCTTCAGCAAGATGAAGCTGAAGCACGCGCGGAGGCCTCGCTCGCTGCTTCTCGGGAAGCTTGCGCTCGCGCCATGGGAGAGGCCGAGGCAGCCAACCGCCGTCGCGAGGCGGCTGAGGAGAGGGAGCGAGATCTTCTGTCCTCGAGTGTTGCCCTGCTGCGCGAAATCGAGTAGCGTCGTGCCCTACTAACCCCCTCACCAGGTGAGGCAGACCTTGCCAAGGCGGAGCTCCTGAGGCGCCATGAGGACTTGACGCTGGAGGCCGTGGATCATAGCTTGGCGCTGGAAAGGCTGGAGGTGAGGGAGCGACAGGTTGCCGCAGCTCAGGATGCCCTCGCCGCCCGAGAAGCTCAGGTCCAGGTGGAGGAGAAGGTGGCGAAGGCACGTGATGAGTTTGCCGAGGGGCACCGCCTGGACTTGGAGCTGCTCAAGGCTGAGTTTGAGGGCCGGACCTCCGTCCTGAGGACTGAGCTACAGGTGGTGTAGCAGCGCGAGGGCCCGGGAGGCCCTGACTTCTTCTGAATGCACCCTGGATTCTGCTCGCGCCGAGATATCCTCTCTCCGGAAGCAGGACGAGGATGCCACCTCCCTCCTGGAGAAGGCTTCGAGTGAAAAGTGCCGTCGCCGAACGCTAGAGCGCGAACACGGCCCCATGCTCCAGGGTCTGCTCATTCAGAGCCAACAACGCCTTGGGTGCCGTTTTTTTATGAGAGCACCCCTCACCCGCACGAGAGTGATTATGCCAGCCATCTCCGCTACTTCACTGATGTTGTGACCCGCCTGGAGGATCAGGCCACAAAAGCCCGCTAGCTCGTTGAGGAGAGGAGCCGGGGCCGCCTTGGGCACGCGCTCTCACGCATCTTCAGCACCCTCCTGAACCTCGACTCCCACTTCGACTTCAGCACCGTGCTAGCCCCCGTGCCTGCGGCCACCCAAGACAAGCTCGCCAAGTGGGTGGACGGTCATGTGGATGCTCTGGTGAAGGAGCTGACTCGTGAGGACGACACGACCGTGCTCGCAGCCAAAGGAGCTAGCGCAAGTGGAGATGACGAGGAGGGTGGCAGCTTCAGCACGAGCAGCATGGACGGGAGCAACGAAGAAGGTGCGTCCACCTAGGCATGTATTTCTTTTGCTTTAACCTGTATAACGAAAACTCAAACATATTCTTGTGAGAGCACTTTGAGAAGTGGGTGCCCCTTATGATTTGTGAGATCGTTAAGTACTTTTGAAGCGACATTCGGAGCGAGGCCCCGCAGGGCTGTTGGTCATGAAAAAGGTAGTTGTTTATGACTTATCTTGGGTTTCGGGAGCCTGGCATCGCAGCCGGGTCCCTTCTCCTGAGGTGAGCCTGCTGCGAGCTCGCGAGCCCCTGGGCCTCTCGAGGGGCCTGCTGGCCTACCGTGGAGTGCCTCGTGAGGAGCCTACTACCGGATTTGTGGCAACGTGGGCGCGTGGACCCTGGGAGCGATCAGCGCTAGCGTGTACACCGTACCCAGCCCCCGCTCGCGAGGTGGTAGATGGCAGGGTAGCGGTCACGAGCTCCAAGAAAAGAACGCAACAACTAAAGGCAAGAGAGTGACACGAGAAAAAGAAAACTCCCCCCATTTTATAAACGCACAGAAAACAAACTGCTTCAAAAAGTCGGCAAGCGAGTACAAAAACAGAGGCAAAAAGCAGGCGGCTGCTGATGACCCACAAGTGTAGGGGATCTATAGTAGTCCTTTCGATAAGTAAGAGTGTCAAACCCAACGAGGACCAGAAGGAAATGACAAGCGATTTTCAGTAAGGTATTCTCTGCAAGCACTGAAATTATCGGTAATAGATAGTTTTGTGATAAGATAATTTGTAACGGGTAACAAGCAATGGAAGTAAATAAGGTGCGGCAAGGTGGCCCAATCCTTCTTGTAGCAAAGGACAAGCCTAGACAATTTCTTATGTTGAGAAAAGCGCTCCCGAGGACACATGGGATTTATCGTCAAGCTAGTTTTCATCACGTTCATATGATTCGCGCTTGTTACTTTGATAATTTGATATGTGGGTGGACCGGTGCTTGGGTACTGCCCTTTCTTTGACAAGCATTCCACTTATGATTAACCCCTATTGCAAGCATCCGCAACTACAAAAGAAGTATTAAGGTAAACCTAACCATAGCATGAAACATACGGATCCAAATCAGCCCCTTACGAAGCAACTTATAAGCTAGGGTTTAAGCTTCTGTCACTCTAGCAACCCATCATCTACCTATTACTTCCCAATGCCTTCCTCTAGGCCCAAAAAATGGTGAAGTGTCATGTAGTCGACGCTCACATAACACCACTAAAGGAGAGGCAACATACATCTCATCAAAATATCGAACGAATACCAAATTCACATGACTACTAATAGCAAGACTTCACCCGTGTCCTCAGGAACAAATGTAACTACTCACAAAGAATATTCATGTTCATAATCAGAGGGGTATTAATATGCATTAAGGATCTGAACATATGATCTTCCAGCAAATAAACCAACTAGCATCAACTAGAAGGAGAAATCAACACTACTAGCAACCCACAGGTATCAATCTGAGGTTTTGGTACAAAGATTGGATACAAGAGATGAACTAGGGTTTGTGAGGAGATGGTGCTGGTGAAGATGTTGATGGAGGTTGACCCCCTCCCAATGAGAGGATCGATGGTGATGACGATGGTGATGATTTCCCCCTCCCGGAGGGAAGTTTCCCTGGCAGAACAGCTCCGCCGGAGCCCTAGATTGGTTCCGCCATGTGGCGGCGGAGTTTTGTCCCATAAGCTTGCTTACGATTTTTTTTTTCAGGGTAAAAGACTTCATATAGTACAATATGGGCACTGGAGGGCTGCCAGGTGACCCACTAGGCGGGGGACGCGCCCCGGAGGGTAGGGCGCGCCCCCACCCTCATGGGTGGTGGGTGGCCCCCCTCAGGTATTTCTTCTGCTCAATATTTTTTATTAATTCCCAAAATGACTTTCGTGTTGTTTCAGGACTTTTGGAGCTGTGCAGAATATGTCTCTAATATTTGCTCCTTTTCCATCCCAGAATCCCAGCTGCCGGCATTCTCCCTCTTCATGTAAACCTTGTAAAATAAAAGAGAATAGCCATAAGTATTGTGACATAACGTGAAATAACAGCCCATAATGCAATAAATATCGCAATAAAAGCATGATGCAAAATGGACTTATCAATTCCCTCAAGCACAAATATAAGAAAATATTACAGATTAAATATTTATTTAGGAATCAATGAAGGTTCACCTCTTCCCATGCCTTATCCTCTGGAAGCAAACTGGAGAAGCGTTGCTCCCTGGAGGGTTCACTCGGAAGGGGTAGGAAATCCTGATCGGCAAATAAAATTTACCAAGAGAGAAAAAATAAGTCCATATTCATCAACACTTATATATCAGGTCAAGAGGACGTTCCATTATGTTAACAGAAGTAAGAAAATCCAGATGAAAATATAAGCCAATTCTAAGCATGTCATAGATGGAGCAAAAGCATTATAAACATACAAGTTTGGTACGTATGCTAAATATAAGTAGAAGGTGGTGAAGCTCCATGATTACGTCCTTACAGGGAGTAGACACTCAAACGGAGGCCCTTTGTTACAGGTTAGAAGGTGAAAGCTGGTATGTTCCCTTCATATTTATAGAGTGGAAGAGCCCACTCCAGCTTACTGTAATGGTAGCTCTGTTGTCCACTCCTTTGAGAAGGCGAGCGATTACATGGGCATCTCCATTTCCAGATCTGATTGGTAGATCATAGTGGTCTGAACGTATGTGCTCTGGGAGGTGGTTGTTCGTAAAGTGAGTTGGGAAGTACCGCAAACAAAAAATAATCGTGGTTAGGCTGTAGTTTATTAGATAGATTAGTTAGCCAACATGAATTCCTTCTTATTGTCCTTCCTACCCATAAGTGAGAGCAAGGCCGAATCAGAGCATAGAGCTTTGCAGTAGGATCTGGTAATTGGTTCTGCTCAGCAGATGCAAAAAAAGAGGTGTTTTTGGGGTGAGCCCCTGCCAAGCGGCTTTTGATGACGGCGTCGTCAACGTTATTATCAAAGAATATAGAATAGCTAAAGGTGTTACCATCCTTTGCCCAGGTCTGGAAAAAGTTTTGAGACGTGCTTCATTACAAAGGTAACGAACCATATGTAATATCATATGTAAAACTATACCAAATTTCATGAATTTCTCATCAAAAAATTGAGAAAAACATCATTTAATAAGCGAAGCCATGAAAGGGTCTGAGTTGGGCTTAACTTTTTTGGCGAGTAACATAGCCCACAGTAAAGCTTCCAAGAAACCTACAAACTAAAGAAAAAAATACAGGTAGAGCACAAATTTAGTTCTATAAACTAGCATCATACTTTGAAGGGACTATTTCCGGGCCTCACAAGTTACAATTCTACTGGACTACCTTGTTGTTCATCATTCAGCAAAACAACAATGATATACCTAATATTTGCAACTATTCCATACAACAAGTTTTAGTAGTTGAAATAGAACCTAACTGAGAGCAGTAGAGAAAATGTAAAAATGTACCCTACCATTACACAGAAGAAAGTAGATTCACTGATAATATGAACAGAAACATATTGGGAGCATTTTAGTTACCTTCAGAGTTTGATTTTCCCTATTTCTCTGCTCTCGGCGGGTTTGGTGGTGGTGATCTCGCGGGCGGGAGGCCTTCCCCACCGACCTCCACTTCCTCCTCACGTTGCTCGCTATCTCCATCGCCGTCCTCATCAACTACTGCATCGCCCTTCTTGTCTACCACTCCTTGTCACCACACCCTGTCCTGCCCTGTCCTAGCAGGAAGAAGCCGATGACGGAGGCCGACCCGCTGCAGCCACAGGATGTGATGCAGTTGCTCCTCGCCTCCCCATTCTCTTTTCCCTCTCTCTTCTCTCCGAGTTTTAGATCTTTCTCAAGCATTTGCTGCTGGTGTGTAAGAGATCCATTCAGTTAATCATTTTAACGATTGAGTAGCTATTGCCTCAAATTATCATGTTGGAAATTTTACATTGCCCATGAATTCTCATTTATTACCTTTTGTAGAATAGTGTCCTGGTCAAAGATCTCCTACCAAGAGCAGAAGTATACCAATCCCGAAGAATGTCACTTAGATAATACTTCTGGTAATACAAATTCCTTGCTTCAGAGGAATCCTGAATAAGTTGATACCATACCATATAGTATGCATTACACATGACAACAAATAGCAGGTATATGTATTGGTAGGAATAGATATTCGACGGAATGCTTCAGGTCAAAGTTTTTCTCCAGTAGATCACTAAAGAGGCGATACAACCTCTAGATCAAGATAACCTAGAAAATACTCCGTTATAATTCTTGAAGAGTTATAAATCTAAAGAGAACAAATACAAAACCATCCAAGCTATTAATGTATTAATTAACTATCAGTGGCATCCGGTCAAGTATTTTAGAGAAGAGCCCAAGAGCAAGAAACCAAAGCAGACCCCCGCCTCTCCAAGAAAAACATCTTCAGAAAACCTAAAGTTCCATCCTATTAATTATAATCTAGAGAACCAGAGAACCATCTGTTTGGATTTGTCCTCAGCAGAACAGGTCAACGCTCTCAAACCAAAGAAATACCTTCACCAGATTTTCATTGGCATCCAACAGACGACTCAAAAACATCGATCCCAAATCATATATTATCTGACAAAAAAAGCCTAAAAAAGTATAACATGACATGAAAGCGATGGATTAATGTCTACGTAAAATTTCCTGGAGACATTGAAGCTCATTCATTTGCGCTCATGTGAGAGAATAAATAGATAGTGATGTTTTTTCCCATAGGCTGGTAACAAATCTCTGTATACACCAGATTAACAACCAAACAAAACTAAAACCTTGTCTATAAAGAAGGGAAATTTTAAAATTCACTAAAGAACTGGTCTGCATTTTTAGGTATTAAACAAAATCAGTAGTAAAAGTATTTTTAGATTCTAAAATCCCACTTCGACAAATTTACTTGTCATCAACAAACAATCTTGCATATAATTATTTATTAACAATTATCAGTAACATCGAATGAAAACCTAGGATCTTGCACTTCTCAAAAAATAAATTAAATGGTTTACCATATTCCTTCAATTTTTTACTGTAAAATCTACATGGAGCAGGCTAGCCTAACAATCATCAATGTAAAACTGTCATAGCATGCTAGCAAATTTTATACCTTCATTATATGGCAGAGCATACCAACGTGGTCAAAAGGTCCACACACACTAAAATGCAGTGCCACTATCAGTCACCTTAACCTCAAACACCACTCTGCCCCACTCCTCCCTTTGTTCAGCTTGCGTGTAGCTTGTCCTGTACACAACTAATTGGTTTCACTCTCCATTTTCAGAAACAATCAGTGTACTTTGTGTAATTATTTTTTGTCATATAGGAATAGGAACCTTCGAAACTGACCAAAATAGTTGAATCGCCCCTACTTCTAATTAAGACATATCTACTTCAATAATCCCGAGGAGATGCAATATTCAAAGATACCTTTTAGTCCATCCTGGAGCTTGGAGGGTCATTTTTCCTGTTGATTTTGCAAACACCGCGGGTCTGCTGTTTTCCCATTCGTGGATGGCGGCCAACTATTCTCCTTCAATTTTCTCCCATAGCATTGCTTCATTTTCTATCTCCTCATTGTCCGCCCATCCTTCACCTGCAGCCGCAAACCCCTATTCAGAAGAGAGCATTGAGCTAGAAAAGTAATGCAAGACTATTTATATGATTATATCACACAAACCGTACATGAATCAACCAACACATCATTCTAGTATAGAGAGAGGTTTTTACCATCCACAGATCATTTCAATTCAAAATAACCACCACTGTTATAAACACCGAGGCAGTGGCAACGTACTTCTTTTAACTCAGTTAGATCTTGATCCTTTTAGATACCCATTTTACTGACCATGTGGAGTTTAAACCTGCAAAAAATGGTTTTCTTAATATAAAGGAGGCATATCACTCATGAAGATATGCATGCATAATTTGTTCTTCGCAGAGTATGAAAGAGGCATATCTTAAGAAAGCTAAATAATAATAGTTGGTATAAGGTAGTATTCATGAATGAATATGGCAACACCAATAACTACCTTTTGAGAATGGCCATGTCTCATGAAACTTGAAAGCGTTGTGTCACAATAAAAAGATCGCCAACATCCATCATTCATGGCGCTACTCTCCCAACCTGCATGTGAACCGACATCAAATAGATAAGACAAATATTTCAGATAGGAGAGCGTCCAATGGGAAAAATATCAAACTAATCCTAGCAGGATAGATGCATACAAAATACATGACTCGCTGAGATATGAGAACGAGCCAAACTTACCACCGAGCCCTTTCCAGCAGAAGGCACGCATACTTTCCTCAGCTTCGTGGAAGCCATCGGTGCCATGAAGAGCATATCGAAAAGGAACTGTACTGAGCCACCGCCTGGACCCTGGGATCTCCTCTTCCCCTCTCCTGGAGAGGCTGTGGCGGCAGCAAGGACGCGGGATGAAGACAGGCGGCGTGTCGTGAGGGAGGAGAAGGAAGAAAGGGAGGGGAACCACAGGAGGATGGGGACCTGGCCGTCGGACAAGACGAGCAAGGACGGGATTGGGTGCGGCGCACGAGGAGAGGATTTGGGTAGGCGCGGCGCAGATCTGGTGGGTGGAGTAACCCTCGTCGCCCACCTCCCCTGTCCATTCATCCCGCCACCGAGCTCGCATGGGCGACGAGGAAAAGCAGGCGGCGGCGAGGCTCCGGGGCGGAGGCCGTGGCGAGGCACGGAGGAGGGATGGAGGATGCGGGAGAGGCTGTAGGGATCGAGGGGAAAGGGGTCTAGGGTTTGGGTGGTGGCTGGTGCGGGAGTGGGACGAGGCGAGGATGGATTGGCTGCGGAATGCAGGGTGCGGATTGGGCAAAACCTCATGCAGACGGCCACCGCAAACCCAGCCAACAAGCACACGAGACGAGACCACTCGTCATTGGCCAGTCAAAACAACTGCGAGGTGAAAATCGGCTTTAACCGCGAGGTGAAGATCTGACGGCCCAGACACGCCAGAAAGCCAGATTTGACGGCTGTCGAAGGTCGAATCGAGGGAGCCATGTCCATGCGAGTTGGCTAGCCTCATTATTGTTTTAAATTTTCAGTAGGTTCAGTAGATTGAGGAGCAACTCTTTGCTCTACTAGTCGGGGTGAAGATACCCAGAACAAGCCCCTCAAAGGATTATGTTCCATAGTAACAAGTGACAGTAAAATTCAGCACACTATATAAATGTTTCCTTACCAATTTCCACTTACCAAAGGCGCTTCACTCCCCGGCAACGGCGCCAGAAAAGAGTCTTGATGACCCACAAGGGTAGGGGAACTATAGTAGTCCTTTCGATAAGTAAGAGTGTCGAACCCAACAAGGAGCAGAAGGAAATGACAAGCGGTTTTCAGTAAGGTATTCTCTGAAAGCACTGAAATTATCGGTAACAGATAGTTTTGTGATAAGATAATTTGTGATGGGTAACAAGTAAGGTGGCTCAATCCTTCTTGTAGCAATGGACAAGCCTGGACAAGATCTTATAATGAGAAAAGCGCTCTCGAGGACATATGGGAGTTATCGTCAAGCTAGTTTTCATCACGTTCATATGATTCGCGTTCATTACTCTGATAATTCGATATGTGGGTGGATCGGTGCTTGGGTACTGCCCTTTCTTGGACAAGCATCCCACTTATGATTAACCCCTATTGCAAGCATCCGCAACTACAAAAGAAGTTAAGGTAAACCTAACCATAGCATGAAACATATGGATCCAAATCAGCCCCTTACGAAGCAACTTATAAACTAGGGTTTAAGCTTCTGTAACTCTAGCAACCCATCATCTACTTATTACTTCCCAATGCCTTCCTCTAGGCCCAAACAATGGTGAAGTGTCATGTAGTCGACGCTCACATAACACCACTAGAGGAGAGACAGCATACATCTCATCAAAATATCGAACGAATACCAAATTCACATGACTACTAATAGCAAGACTTCACCCATGTCCTCAGGAACAAATGTAACTACTCACAAAGCATATCCATGTTCATAATCAGAGGGGTATTAATATGCATTAATGATCAGAACATATGATCTTCCACCAAATAAACCAACTAGCATCAACTAGAAGGAGAAATCAACACTACTAGCAACCCACAGGTAACAATCTGAGGTTTTGGTACAAAGATTGGATACAAGAGATGAACTAGGGTTTGAGAGGAGATGGTGCCGGTGAAGATGTTGATAGAGATTGACCCCCTTTCGATGAGAGGATCGATGGTGATGACGATGGTGATGATTTCCCCCTCCCGGAGGGAAGTTTCCCCTGCAGAACAGCTCCGCCGGAGCCCTAGATTGGTTCCGCCTCGTGGCGGCGGAGTTTCGTCCCATAAGCTTGCTTATGATTTTTTCCAAGGTAAAAGACTTATTATAGTAGAAGATGGGCACTGGAGGGCTGTCAGGTGGCCCACCAGACAGGGGGCGCGCCCAGGGGGCTAGGGCGTGCCCCCCCCCCCCACCCTCGTGGGTGGTGGGTGGCCCCCCTTAGGTATTTCTTCCACTCAATATTTTTTATTAATTCCCAAAATGAATTTCGTGGAGTTTCAAGACTTTTGGAGCTGTGCAGAATAGGTCTCTAATATTTGCTCCTTTTCCAACCCAGAATCCCAGCTGCCGACATTCTCCCTCTTCATGTAAACCTTGTAAAATAAGAGAGAATAGCCATAAGTATTGTGACATAACGTGAAATAACAGCCCATAATGCAATAAATATCCATATAAAAGCATGATGCAAAATGGACATATCAACTCCCCCAAGCTTAGACCTCGCTTGTCCTCAAGCGGAAGCCGATATCGAAAAATATGCTCACATGTTTAGAGATAGAGGTGTCGATAAAAATAAAATATCAACATGAGGGCATCATGATCATTCTTATAACAACAACAATATATATATATATATATATATATATATATATATATATATATATATTGTCATATGATTTCTTATTCTCAAGTAACAATCTATCCACAATGTCAAGTATGATTCAGAAACTTCATTGAGAACTAACAAACTATAATCTCAATCATTGAAGCAATTGCAATTTATCATAACATCGAAAAGAGTTAATATAAGAGCTTTTCAGCAAGTCCACATACTCAACTATCATTTAGTCTTTCACAATTGCTAACACTCACGCAATACTTATGGTTATGGAGTTTTAATCGGACACAGAGAAAGATAGGGGCTTATAGTGTTGCCTCCCAACCTTTTACCTCAAGGGTAATGTCAACAATAATAGTCCATGCTAACTTACATCCAATTGGATATATATATCAGGATCTTTCCAACACGAGGTGCTTGCCAAAGGAAAAGGTAAAAAAGGGAAAGGGAAAGATCACCTTGACTCTTGCAGAATGTAAAAGATAGGCCCTTCGCAGAGGGAAGCAGAGGTTGTCATGTGCTTTTTGGTTGGATGCACGAAATCTTAATGCAAAAGAACGTCACTTTATATTGCCACTTGTGATACGAACCTTTATTATGGAGCCCGTCGCTTTTATTACTTCCATATCACAAGATCGTATAAAGCTTATTTTTCTCCACACTAATAAGTCATACATATTTAGAGAGCAATTTTTATTACATACAACATGACAACTTACTTGAAGGATCTTACTCAATCCATATGTAGATATGGTGGACTCTCATGGCAAAACTGGGTTTAAGGATGTTTGGATGCACAAGTAGTATCTCTACTTGGTGGAAGGAATTTGGCTAGCATGAGGGGGAAAGGCAAACTCAACATATTGGATGATCCATGACAATATACTTTAACTAAGATGTGAGAAAACATAACCCATTACATTGTCTTCCTTGTCCAACATCAACTCTTTAACATGGCATACTTTAATGAGTGCTCACAATCATAAAAATGTCCACGATAGTATATTTATATGTGAGAACCTCTCTTTCTTTATTACTTCCTGTTAATTGCAATGATGACCAAAACTATGTTTGCCAACTCTCAACAACTTTTAATCATCATACTCTTTATATGTGAAGCCATTACTTTCCATAAGATCAATATGATCTCTTGATTTCTTTTTGTTCTTTTATTCACTCAAGATCATAGCAAGATAGCAAAGCCCTTGACTCAACACTAATGTTTATTATATATTTCTCGGACTTGATTACATAGAGGGATCATAAAGCAAAACTCAAAACTAATTCATACCAAAACTTTATTCTACTAGATCAAGATATTACCAAAAGGATCGAACTAAGAAAACTGTAAAGATAAGAGTGTGATGGTGATACGATACCGGGGCAACTCCCCCAAGCTTGGCAGTTGCCAAGGGGAGTACCCATACCCATGTGATTATGTTTCCTTTGCTGGTGAAGAAGGTGGTGATGATGATGGATAGTCGCACATTGAGCGTAGGAGCTCTTCCAATTTGCGGATAATGCCCTTGAGTGCGACGATATGATCCTTCAACAAAATATTTTCCTGTGTGAGATACTTGTTTTGTATGCGAGCTAACTCAATCATCTTGAAAGCTTCAATCTCAGTTGGGGTAAAGAGGTTAGGAAGAGGTTGAAGGATGTTTTCTTCTTCTGCCACCAGAGCTTGATCTTCCATGGCCTTCTTGATCCCATCATCCTTGTTGATCGCCTCGGTTTCTTCTCTCTTCAGCTCTTTCTTCAATAGCCAAGCATCCTTGTCTTCATTGTTGGAGGAGGGTGACGTCATGATGCTCTAGATCTGTCAGAAAAATAGCTTGAAACAAAGACAGAGGATATTTGCGTGATACGGTCGTCAAAACCTTCGGGAGATCATATAATGAATTTTTACCGACCGAAAGAAGTATCGTGCAAGAAAATGGAGTCCGGAGAGCACACAAGGTTCCCACGAGGCAGGGGGCACGCCCAGGGGGTAGGGCGCGCCCTCCACCCTCGTGGACGCCTCGTGTCCTTCCCAGACTACTTCTTATTTTCCTATTTTTTAAATATTTCAAAACGGAGAAAAATTGCTATTAGAACTGTTTTGGAGTCGGTTTACTTACCGTACCACATGCCTATTCCTTTTTGGAGTCTGAAACGTTCTGGAAAGTGTCTCTTATGTATTCCTCCGGGGTTATGGTTTAAATAACATTAGTTTCAACATTTATTGGGTTACCTGAGATATAATGTTTGATTCTTTGACCGTTCACCACCTTCGGATTCGTGCCTTCAAAGTTGTTCATTTTTATGGCACCGGAACAATAGACCTCCTCGATAACATAAGGGCCTTCCCATTTAGAGAGGAGCTTTCCTGCAAAAAATCTTAAACGAGAGTAGAATAGCAACACATAATCACCTACGTTAAACTCACTCTTTTGTATCCTTTTGTCATGCCATCTTTTAACTTTTTCTTTAAACAGTTTGGCATTCTCATAGGCTTGGGTTCTCCATTCGTCAAGTGAGCTAATGTCAAATAACCTCTTCTCACCGGCAAGTTTGAAATCATAACTGAGCTCTTTAATAGCCCAATATTCCTTATGTTCTAGTTCGAGAGGTAAGTGACATGCCTTTCCATAAACCATTTTATACGGAGACATACCCATAGGATTTTTATATGCAGTTCTATAAGCCCATAATGCATCATCAAGTTTCTTGGACCAATTCTTTCTAGATCTATTAACAGTCTTTTGCAAAATTAATTTAAGCTCTCTATTATTCAATTCTACTTGACCACTAGACTGTGGGTGATATGGAGATGCAATTCTATGATTAACATCATACTTAGCAAGCATTTTACGAAAAGCACCATGAATAAAATGTGAACCACCATCAGTCATGAGATATCTACGGACTCCAAACCTCAGAAAATAAACTTCTTTAAGCATCTTAATAAAGGTGTTATGATCGGCACTACTAGTTGGAATAGCTTCTACCCACTTAGTAACGTAATCAGCAGCAACTAAAATATGTGTATACCGATTAGAGGCAGGAAATGGTCCCATATAATCAAAGCCCCAAACATCAAATGGTTCAATAACAAGAGAATAGTTCATAGGCATTTCTTGACGTCTACTAATATTACCAATTCTTTGACATTCATCACAAGACAAGACAAACTTACGGGCATCTTTGAAGAGAGTAGGCCAATAAAAACCGGATAGCAATACCTTATATGTAGTTCTATCTCCAACGTGGTGTCCTCCATATGCCTTGGAGTGACACTTGCTAGGATCTATTCCTGTTCATGCTCAGGTACACAACGTATCATAACACCATCTACTCCTTCTTTATAAAGGTGTGGGTCATCCCAGAAGTAATGCCTTAAATCATATAAAAACTTTTTCTTTTTCTGTTATGTGAAACTAGGTGGTATGAATTTAGCAACAATGTGATTAGCATAATCAGCATAGCATGGAGCAGTACAAGAAGCATTTATGGCAGCTAATTTTTCATCAGAAAAGCTATCATTAATAGGTAGTGGGTCATCAAGAACATTCTCTAACCTAGACAAGTTGTCTGCAACGGGGTTCTCAGCTCCCTTTCTATCAATAATATGCAAATCAAATTCTTGTAGCAAGAGAACCCGTCTAATAAGTCTAGGTTTAGCATCATTATTTTTCATAAGATATTTAATAGCAGCATGATCAGTGTGAACAGTTATTTTAGAATCAACGATGTAAGGTTTGAACTTATCACAAGCAAATACAACTACTAAGAATTCTTTTTCAATAGTAGCATAATTTCTCTGAGCACTGTCTAGAGTTTTACTAGCATATTGAATAACATTTAGTTTATTATCAACTCTTTGTCCTAGAACAGCACCTACGACATAATCACTAGCATCACACATAATTTCAAAGGGTAAATTCCAATCAGGTAGCTGAACAATAGGTGCAGAAATCAAAGCTTTCTTAAGTATTTCAAATGCTTCTACACAATCATCATCAAAGACAAAAGGAATATCTTTTTGCAATGGATTAGTCAGAGGCCTAGAAATTTTAGAAAATTCCTTAAGAACCTCCTATAAAAACCGGCATGACCAAGGAAACTTCTTATACCTTTAATGTCCTTGGGACATGACATCTTTTCAATAGCATCAACCTTAGCTTTATCAACTTCAATACCTCTTTCAGAAATTTTATGCCCCAAGACAATACCTTTATTAACCAGAAAGTATCACTTTTCCCAATTTAAGACGAAACTAGTATCTTCACATCTCTGCAAAACTCGATCAAGGTTGCTCAAGCAATCATCAAAAGAGGATCCATAAACGGAGAAATCATCCATGAATACCTCACAAATCTTTTCACAAAAGTCAGAGAATATAGCCATCATGCATATTTGAAAGGTAGCAGGTGCACTACATAAACCAAAAGGCATACATCTATAAGCAAAAGTACCGAAAGGGCAAGTAAAAGTGGTATTTTCTTGATCCTCTGCTGACACAGGTATTTGAGAGAAACCAGAGTAACCATCTAGAAAGCAAAAATGTGTATGTTTGGATATATTTCTAGCATTTGACCAATAAAATGTAAAGGGCAATGATCCTTCTTAGTGGCTTTATTTAATTTACGGAAATCAATTACCATCCTGTAACCTGTAATAATTCTTTGCGGGATCAATTCATCTTTATCATTAGGGACACAATGGACAGGACTTACCCACTGACTATCAGCAACGGGATAAATTATACCCGCCTAAGGAGCTTTAGTATTTCCTTTCTTACCACTTCTTTCATCTTAGGATTTAATCGTCATTGGTGATCAATAACTGGTTTGGCATCTTCTTCCAATTTTATTTTGTGTTGGCATAGAGTGGGACTAATGCCCTTAAGATCATCAAGAGTATATCCAATAGTAGCACGGTGCTTCTTCAGAGTTTTCAATAATCTTTCCTCTTCCTGCTCTGAAAGGTTAGCACTAATAATAACAGGATATATCTTCTTTTCATCAAGATAAGCATATTTAAGAGTATCAGGTAATGGTTTAAGCTCAAACACGGGATCACCCTTGGGTGGTGGAGGATCCCCTAAGATTTCAACAGGCAAGTTGTGTTTCAAAATAGGACCCTGTTTAAAGAATACTTCATCTATTTCCCTTCTTTCATTCATAAACATATCATTTTCATGGTCTAGCAAATATTGTTCTAAAGGATCATTAGGAGGCACGGCAATAAAAGCAAGACCAATAGTTTTATCCTTACTAGGCAATTCTTTATCATGGGGTTGTCTACGAAACTTAGCAAAATTAAACTCATGAGACATATCTCCCAAGCCAATAGTAACAACATCCTTTTCGCAATCTATCTTAGCATTAACAGTGTTCAAGAAGGGTGTACCAAATATAATGGGACAAAATTCATCTTGTGGGGAACAAAGAACAAGAAAATCAGCAGGATATTTAACTTTCCCACACAAGACTTCAACATCTCTAACAATCCCAATTGGTGAAATAGTATCTCTATTGGCAAGCTTAATTGTAACATCAATATCTTCTATCTCAGCAGGTGCAATGTCATGCATAATTTCTTCATATAAAGAATGAGGTATTGCACTAGCACTAGCACCCATATCACATAAGCCATGATAACAATGATCTCCTATTTCAACAGAAATAATAGGCATGCCTACAACGGGTCTATGTTTCTTAGCATCGGGTCTAGCAATTCTAGCAGCTGCATCACATAAATAAATAACATGCCCATCCATATTATCAGCCAAGAGATCTTTAACCATAGCAATACTATGATTATATCACACAAACCGTACATGAATCAACCAACACATCATTCTAGTATAGAGAGAGGTTTTTACCATCCACAGATCATTTCAATTCAAAATAACCACCACTGTTATAAACACCGAGGCAGTGGCAACGTACTTCTTTTAACTCAGTTAGATCTTGATCCTTTTAGATACCCATTTTACTGACCATGTGGAGTTTAAACCTGCAAAAAATGGTTTTCTTAATATAAAGGAGGCATATCACTCATGAAGATATGCATGCATAATTTGTTCTTCGCAGAGTATGAAAGAGGCATATCTTAAGAAAGCTAAATAATAATAGTTGGTATAAGGTAGTATTCATGAATGAATATGGCAACACCAATAACTACCTTTTGAGAATGGCCATGTCTCATGAAACTTGAAAGCGTTGTGTCACAATAAAAAGATCGCCAACATCCATCATTCATGGCGCTACTCTCCCAACCTGCATGTGAACCGACATCAAATAGATAAGACAAATATTTCAGATAGGAGAGCGTCCAATGGGAAAAATATCAAACTAATCCTAGCAGGATAGATGCATACAAAATACATGACTCGCTGAGATATGAGAACGAGCCAAACTTACCACCGAGCCCTTTCCAGCAGAAGGCACGCATACTTTCCTCAGCTTCGTGGAAGCCATCGGTGCCATGAAGAGCATATCGAAAAGGAACTGTACTGAGCCACCGCCTGGACCCTAGGATCTCCTCTTCCCCTCTCCTGGAGAGGCTGTGGCGGCAGCAAGGACGCGGGATGAAGACAGGCGGCGTGTCGTGAGGGAGGAGAAGGAAGAAAGGGAGGGGAACCACAGGAGGATGGGGACCTGGCCGTCGGACAAGACGAGCAAGGACGGGATTGGGTGCGGCGCACGAGGAGAGGATTTGGGTAGGCGCGGCGCAGATCTGGTGGGTGGAGTAACCCTCGTCGCCCACCTCCCCTGTCCATTCATCCCGCCACCGAGCTCGCATGGGCGACGAGGAAAAGCAGGCGGCGGCGAGGCTCCGGGGCGGAGGCCGTGGCGAGGCACGGAGGAGGGATGGAGGATGCGGGAGAGGCTGTAGGGATCGAGGGGAAAGGGGTCTAGGGTTTGGGTGGTGGCTGGTGCGGGAGTGGGACGAGGCGAGGATGGATTGGCTGCGGAATGCAGGGTGCGGATTGGGCAAAACCTCATGCAGACGGCCACCGCAAACCCAGCCAACAAGCACACGAGACGAGACCACTCGTCATTGGCCAGTCAAAACAACTGCGAGGTGAAAATCGGCTTTAACCGCGAGGTGAAGATCTGACGGCCCAGACACGCCAGAAAGCCAGATTTGACGGCTGTCGAAGGTCGAATCGAGGGAGCCATGTCCATGCGAGTTGGCTAGCCTCATTATTGTTTTAAATTTTCAGTAGGTTCAGTAGATTGAGGAGCAACTCTTTGCTCTACTAGTCGGGGTGAAGATACCCAGAACAAGCCCCTCAAAGGATTATGTTCCATAGTAACAAGTGACAGTAAAATTCAGCACACTATATAAATGTTTCCTTACCAATTTCCACTTACCAAAGGCGCTTCACTCCCCGGCAACGGCGCCAGAAAAGAGTCTTGATGACCCACAAGGGTAGGGGAACTATAGTAGTCCTTTCGATAAGTAAGAGTGTCGAACCCAACAAGGAGCAGAAGGAAATGACAAGCGGTTTTCAGTAAGGTATTCTCTGAAAGCACTGAAATTATCGGTAACAGATAGTTTTGTGATAAGATAATTTGTGATGGGTAACAAGTAAGGTGGCTCAATCCTTCTTGTAGCAATGGACAAGCCTGGACAAGATCTTATAATGAGAAAAGCGCTCTCGAGGACATATGGGAGTTATCGTCAAGCTAGTTTTCATCACGTTCATATGATTCGCGTTCATTACTCTGATAATTCGATATGTGGGTGGATCGGTGCTTGGGTACTGCCCTTTCTTGGACAAGCATCCCACTTATGATTAACCCCTATTGCAAGCATCCGCAACTACAAAAGAAGTTAAGGTAAACCTAACCATAGCATGAAACATATGGATCCAAATCAGCCCCTTACGAAGCAACTTATAAACTAGGGTTTAAGCTTCTGTAACTCTAGCAACCCATCATCTACTTATTACTTCCCAATGCCTTCCTCTAGGCCCAAACAATGGTGAAGTGTCATGTAGTCGACGCTCACATAACACCACTAGAGGAGAGACAGCATACATCTCATCAAAATATCGAACGAATACCAAATTCACATGACTACTAATAGCAAGACTTCACCCATGTCCTCAGGAACAAATGTAACTACTCACAAAGCATATCCATGTTCATAATCAGAGGGGTATTAATATGCATTAATGATCAGAACATATGATCTTCCACCAAATAAACCAACTAGCATCAACTAGAAGGAGAAATCAACACTACTAGCAACCCACAGGTAACAATCTGAGGTTTTGGTACAAAGATTGGATACAAGAGATGAACTAGGGTTTGAGAGGAGATGGTGCCGGTGAAGATGTTGATAGAGATTGACCCCCTTTCGATGAGAGGATCGATGGTGATGACGATGGTGATGATTTCCCCCTCCCGGAGGGAAGTTTCCCCTGCAGAACAGCTCCGCCGGAGCCCTAGATTGGTTCCGCCTCGTGGCGGCGGAGTTTCGTCCCATAAGCTTGCTTATGATTTTTTCCAAGGTAAAAGACTTATTATAGTAGAAGATGGGCACTGGAGGGCTGTCAGGTGGCCCACCAGACAGGGGGCGCGCCCAGGGGGCTAGGGCGTGCCCCCCCCCCCCACCCTCGTGGGTGGTGGGTGGCCCCCCTTAGGTATTTCTTCCACTCAATATTTTTTATTAATTCCCAAAATGAATTTCGTGGAGTTTCAAGACTTTTGGAGCTGTGCAGAATAGGTCTCTAATATTTGCTCCTTTTCCAACCCAGAATCCCAGCTGCCGACATTCTCCCTCTTCATGTAAACCTTGTAAAATAAGAGAGAATAGCCATAAGTATTGTGACATAACGTGAAATAACAGCCCATAATGCAATAAATATCCATATAAAAGCATGATGCAAAATGGACATATCAACTCCCCCAAGCTTAGACCTCGCTTGTCCTCAAGCGGAAGCCGATATCGAAAAATATGCTCACATGTTTAGAGATAGAGGTGTCGATAAAAATAAAATATCAACATGAGGGCATCATGATCATTCTTATAACAACAACAATATATATATATATATATATATATATATATATATATATATTGTCATATGATTTCTTATTCTCAAGTAACAATCTATCCACAATGTCAAGTATGATTCAGAAACTTCATTGAGAACTAACAAACTATAATCTCAATCATTGAAGCAATTGCAATTTATCATAACATCGAAAAGAGTTAATATAAGAGCTTTTCAGCAAGTCCACATACTCAACTATCATTTAGTCTTTCACAATTGCTAACACTCACGCAATACTTATGGTTATGGAGTTTTAATCGGACACAGAGAAAGATAGGGGCTTATAGTGTTGCCTCCCAACCTTTTACCTCAAGGGTAATGTCAACAATAATAGTCCATGCTAACTTACATCCAATTGGATATATATATCAGGATCTTTCCAACACGAGGTGCTTGCCAAAGGAAAAGGTAAAAAAGGGAAAGGGAAAGATCACCTTGACTCTTGCAGAATGTAAAAGATAGGCCCTTCGCAGAGGGAAGCAGAGGTTGTCATGTGCTTTTTGGTTGGATGCACGAAATCTTAATGCAAAAGAACGTCACTTTATATTGCCACTTGTGATACGAACCTTTATTATGGAGCCCGTCGCTTTTATTACTTCCATATCACAAGATCGTATAAAGCTTATTTTTCTCCACACTAATAAGTCATACATATTTAGAGAGCAATTTTTATTACATACAACATGACAACTTACTTGAAGGATCTTACTCAATCCATATGTAGATATGGTGGACTCTCATGGCAAAACTGGGTTTAAGGATGTTTGGATGCACAAGTAGTATCTCTACTTGGTGGAAGGAATTTGGCTAGCATGAGGGGGAAAGGCAAACTCAACATATTGGATGATCCATGACAATATACTTTAACTAAGATGTGAGAAAACATAACCCATTACATTGTCTTCCTTGTCCAACATCAACTCTTTAACATGGCATACTTTAATGAGTGCTCACAATCATAAAAATGTCCACGATAGTATATTTATATGTGAGAACCTCTCTTTCTTTATTACTTCCTGTTAATTGCAATGATGACCAAAACTATGTTTGCCAACTCTCAACAACTTTTAATCATCATACTCTTTATATGTGAAGCCATTACTTTCCATAAGATCAATATGATCTCTTGATTTCTTTTTGTTCTTTTATTCACTCAAGATCATAGCAAGATAGCAAAGCCCTTGACTCAACACTAATGTTTATTATATATTTCTCAGACTTGATTACATAGAGGGATCATAAAGCAAAACTCAAAACTAATTCATACCAAAACTTTATTCTACTAGATCAAGATATTACCAAAAGGATCGAACTAAGAAAACTGTAAAGATAAGAGTGTGATGGTGATACGATACCGGGGCAACTCCCCCAAGCTTGGCAGTTGCCAAGGGGAGTACCCATACCCATGTGATTATGTTTCCTTTGCTGGTGAAGAAGGTGGTGATGATGATGGATAGTCGCACATTGAGCGTAGGAGCTCTTCCAATTTGCGGATAATGCCCTTGAGTGCGACGATATGATCCTTCAACAAAATATTTTCCTGTGTGAGATACTTGTTTTGTATGCGAGCTAACTCAATCATCTTGAAAGCTTCAATCTCAGTTGGGGTAAAGAGGTTAGGAAGAGGTTGAAGGATGTTTTCTTCTTCTGCCACCAGAGCTTGATCTTCCATGGCCTTCTTGATCCCATCATCCTTGTTGATCGCCTCGGTTTCTTCTCTCTTCAGCTCTTTCTTCAATAGCCAAGCATCCTTGTCTTCATTGTTGGAGGAGGGTGACGTCATGATGCTCTAGATCTGTCAGAAAAATAGCTTGAAACAAAGACAGAGGATATTTGCGTGATACGGTCGTCAAAACCTTCGGGAGATCATATAATGAATTTTTACCGACCGAAAGAAGTATCGTGCAAGAAAATGGAGTCCGGAGAGCACACAAGGTTCCCACGAGGCAGGGGGCACGCCCAGGGGGTAGGGCGCGCCCTCCACCCTCGTGGACGCCTCGTGTCCTTCCCAGACTACTTCTTATTTTCCTATTTTTTAAATATTTCAAAACGGAGAAAAATTGCTATTAGAACTGTTTTGGAGTCGGTTTACTTACCGTACCACATGCCTATTCCTTTTTGGAGTCTGAAACGTTCTGGAAAGTGTCTCTTATGTATTCCTCCGGGGTTATGGTTTCAATAACATTAGTTTCAACATTTATTGGGTTACCTGAGATATAATGTTTGATTCTTTGACCGTTCACCACCTTCGGATTCGTGCCTTCGAAGTTGTTCATTTTTATGGCACCGGAACAATAGACCTCCTCGATAACATAAGGGCCTTCCCATTTAGAGAGGAGCTTTCCTGCAAAAAATCTTAAACGAGAGTAGAATAGCAACACATAATCACCTACGTTAAACTCACTCTTTTGTATCCTTTTGTCATGCCATCTTTTAACTTTTTCTTTAAACAGTTTGGCATTCTCATAGGCTTGGGTTCTCCATTCGTCAAGTGAGCTAATGTCAAATAACCTCTTCTCACCGGCAAGTTTGAAATCATAACTGAGCTCTTTAATAGCCCAATATTCCTTATGTTCTAGTTCGAGAGGTAAGTGACATGCCTTTCCATAAACCAATTTATACGGAGACATACCCATAGGATTTTTATATGCAGTTCTATAAGCCCATAATGCATCATCAAGTTTCTTGGACCAATTCTTTCTAGATCTATTAACAGTCTTTTGCAAAATTAATTTAAGCTCTCTATTATTCAATTCTACTTGACCACTAGACTGTGGGTGATATGGAGATGCAATTCTATGATTAACATCATACTTAGCAAGCATTTTACGAAAAGCACCATGAATAAAATGTGAACCACCATCAGTCATGAGATATCTACGGACTCCAAACCTCAGAAAATAAACTTCTTTAAGCATCTTAATAAAGGTGTTATGATCAGCACTACTAGTTGGAATAGCTTCTACCCACTTAGTAACGTAATCAGCAGCAACTAAAATATGTGTATACCGATTAGAGGCAGGAAATGGTCCCATATAATCAAAGCCCCAAACATCAAATGGTTCAATAACAAGAGAATAGTTCATAGGCATTTCTTGACGTCTACTAATATTACCAATTCTTTGACATTCATCACAAGACAAGACAAACTTACGGGCATCTTTGAAGAGAGTAGGCCAATAAAAACCGGATAGCAATACCTTATATGTAGTTCTATCTCCAACGTGGTGTCCTCCATATGCCTTGGAGTGACACTTGCTAGGATCTATTCCTGTTCATGCTCAGGTACACAACGTATCATAACACCATCTACTCCTTCTTTATAAAGGTGTGGGTCATCCCAGAAGTAATGCCTTAAATCATATAAAAACTTTTTCTTTTTCTGTTATGTGAAACTAGGTGGTATGAATTTAGCAACAATGTGATTAGCATAATCAGCATAGCATGGAGCAGTACAAGAAGCATTTATGGCAGCTAATTTTTCATCAGAAAAGCTATCATTAATAGGTAGTGGGTCATCAAGAACATTCTCTAACCTAGACAAGTTGTCTGCAACGGGGTTCTCAGCTCCCTTTCTATCAATAATATGCAAATCAAATTCTTGTAGCAAGAGAACCCGTCTAATAAGTCTAGGTTTAGCATCATTATTTTTCATAAGATATTTAATAGCAGCATGATCAGTGTGAACAGTTATTTTAGAATCAACGATGTAAGGTTTGAACTTATCACAAGCAAATACAACTACTAAGAATTCTTTTTCAATAGTAGCATAATTTCTCTGAGCACTGTCTAGAGTTTTACTAGCATATTGAATAACATTTAGTTTATTATCAACTCTTTGTCCTAGAACAGCACCTACGACATAATCACTAGCATCACACATAATTTCAAAGGGTAAATTCCAATCAGGTAGCTGAACAATAGGTGCAGAAATCAAAGCTTTCTTAAGTATTTCAAATGCTTCTACACAATCATCATCAAAGACAAAAGGAATATCTTTTTGCAATGGATTAGTCAGAGGCCTAGAAATTTTAGAAAATTCCTTAAGAACCTCCTATAAAAACCGGCATGACCAAGGAAACTTCTTATACCTTTAATGTCCTTGGGACATGACATCTTTTCAATAGCATCAACCTTAGCTTTATCAACTTCAATACCTCTTTCAGAAATTTTATGCCCCAAGACAATACCTTTATTAACCAGAAAGTATCACTTTTCCCAATTTAAGACGAAACTAGTATCTTCACATCTCTGCAAAACTCGATCAAGGTTGCTCAAGCAATCATCAAAAGAGGATCCATAAACGGAGAAATCATCCATGAATACCTCACAAATCTTTTCACAAAAGTCAGAGAATATAGCCATCATGCATATTTGAAAGGTAGCAGGTGCACTACATAAACCAAAAGGCATACATCTATAAGCAAAAGTACCGAAAGGGCAAGTAAAAGTGGTATTTTCTTGATCCTCTGCTGACACAGGTATTTGAGAGAAACCAGAGTAACCATCTAGAAAGCAAAAATGTGTATGTTTGGATATATTTCTAGCATTTGACCAATAAAATGTAAAGGGCAATGATCCTTCTTAGTGGCTTTATTTAATTTACGGAAATCAATTACCATCCTGTAACCTGTAATAATTCTTTGCGGGATCAATTCATCTTTATCATTAGGGACACAATGGACAGGACTTACCCACTGACTATCAGCAACGGGATAAATTATACCCGCCTAAGGAGCTTTAGTATTTCCTTTCTTACCACTTCTTTCATCTTAGGATTTAATCGTCATTGGTGATCAATAACTGGTTTGGCATCTTCTTCCAATTTTATTTTGTGTTGGCATAGAGTGGGACTAATGCCCTTAAGATCATCAAGAGTATATCCAATAGTAGCACGGTGCTTCTTCAGAGTTTTCAATAATCTTTCCTCTTCCTGCTCTGAAAGGTTAGCACTAATAATAACAGGATATATCTTCTTTTCATCAAGATAAGCATATTTAAGAGTATCAGGTAATGGTTTAAGCTCAAACACGGGATCACCCTTGGGTGGTGGAGGATCCCCTAAGATTTCAACAGGCAAGTTGTGTTTCAAAATAGGACCCTGTTTAAAGAATACTTCATCTATTTCCCTTCTTTCATTCATAAACATATCATTTTCATGGTCTAGCAAATATTGTTCTAAAGGATCATTAGGAGGCACGGCAATAAAAGCAAGACCAATAGTTTTATCCTTACTAGGCAATTCTTTATCATGGGGTTGTCTACGAAACTTAGCAAAATTAAACTCATGAGACATATCTCCCAAGCCAATAGTAACAACATCCTTTTCGCAATCTATCTTAGCATTAACAGTGTTCAAGAAGGGTGTACCAAATATAATGGGACAAAATTCATCTTGTGGGGAACAAAGAACAAGAAAATCAGCAGGATATTTAACTTTCCCACACAAGACTTCAACATCTCTAACAATCCCAATTGGTGAAATAGTATCTCTATTGGCAAGCTTAATTGTAACATCAATATCTTCTATCTCAGCAGGTGCAATGTCATGCATAATTTCTTCATATAAAGAATGAGGTATTGCACTAGCACTAGCACCCATATCACATAAGCCATGATAACAATGATCTCCTATTTCAACAGAAATAATAGGCATGCCTACAACGGGTCTATGTTTCTTAGCATCGGGTCTAGCAATTCTAGCAGCTGCATCACATAAATAAATAACATGCCCATCCATATTATCAGCCAAGAGATCTTTAACCATAGCAATACTATGATTATATCACACAAACCGTACATGAATCAACCAACACATCATTCTAGTATAGAGAGAGGTTTTTACCATCCACAGATCATTTCAATTCAAAATAACCACCACTGTTATAAACACCGAGGCAGTGGCAACGTACTTCTTTTAACTCAGTTAGATCTTGATCCTTTTAGATACCCATTTTACTGACCATGTGGAGTTTAAACCTGCAAAAAATGGTTTTCTTAATATAAAGGAGGCATATCACTCATGAAGATATGCATGCATAATTTGTTCTTCGCAGAGTATGAAAGAGGCATATCTTAAGAAAGCTAAATAATAATAGTTGGTATAAGGTAGTATTCATGAATGAATATGGCAACACCAATAACTACCTTTTGAGAATGGCCATGTCTCATGAAACTTGAAAGCGTTGTGTCACAATAAAAAGATCGCCAACATCCATCATTCATGGCGCTACTCTCCCAACCTGCATGTGAACCGACATCAAATAGATAAGACAAATATTTCAGATAGGAGAGCGTCCAATGGGAAAAATATCAAACTAATCCTAGCAGGATAGATGCATACAAAATACATGACTCGCTGAGATATGAGAACGAGCCAAACTTACCACCGAGCCCTTTCCAGCAGAAGGCACGCATACTTTCCTCAGCTTCGTGGAAGCCATCGGTGCCATGAAGAGCATATCGAAAAGGAACTGTACTGAGCCACCGCCTGGACCCTGGGATCTCCTCTTCCCCTCTCCTGGAGAGGCTGTGGCGGCAGCAAGGACGCGGGATGAAGACAGGCGGCGTGTCGTGAGGGAGGAGAAGGAAGAAAGGGAGGGGAACCACAGGAGGATGGGGACCTGGCCGTCGGACAAGACGAGCAAGGACGGGATTGGGTGCGGCGCACGAGGAGAGGATTTGGGTAGGCGCGGCGCAGATCTGGTGGGTGGAGTAACCCTCGTCGCCCACCTCCCCTGTCCATTCATCCCGCCACCGAGCTCGCATGGGCGACGAGGAAAAGCAGGCGGCGGCGAGGCTCCGGGGCGGAGGCCGTGGCGAGGCACGGAGGAGGGATGGAGGATGCGGGAGAGGCTGTAGGGATCGAGGGGAAAGGGGTCTAGGGTTTGGGTGGTGGCTGGTGCGGGAGTGGGACGAGGCGAGGATGGATTGGCTGCGGAATGCAGGGTGCGGATTGGGCAAAACCTCATGCAGACGGCCACCGCAAACCCAGCCAACAAGCACACGAGACGAGACCACTCGTCATTGGCCAGTCAAAACAACTGCGAGGTGAAAATCGGCTTTAACCGCGAGGTGAAGATCTGACGGCCCAGACACGCCAGAAAGCCAGATTTGACGGCTGTCGAAGGTCGAATCGAGGGAGCCATGTCCATGCGAGTTGGCTAGCCTCATTATTGTTTTAAATTTTCAGTAGGTTCAGTAGATTGAGGAGCAACTCTTTGCTCTACTAGTCGGGGTGAAGATACCCAGAACAAGCCCCTCAAAGGATTATGTTCCATAGTAACAAGTGACAGTAAAATTCAGCACACTATATAAATGTTTCCTTACCAATTTCCACTTACCAAAGGCGCTTCACTCCCCGGCAACGGCGCCAGAAAAGAGTCTTGATGACCCACAAGGGTAGGGGAACTATAGTAGTCCTTTCGATAAGTAAGAGTGTCGAACCCAACAAGGAGCAGAAGGAAATGACAAGCGGTTTTCAGTAAGGTATTCTCTGAAAGCACTGAAATTATCGGTAACAGATAGTTTTGTGATAAGATAATTTGTGATGGGTAACAAGTAAGGTGGCTCAATCCTTCTTGTAGCAATGGACAAGCCTGGACAAGATCTTATAATGAGAAAAGCGCTCTCGAGGACATATGGGAGTTATCGTCAAGCTAGTTTTCATCACGTTCATATGATTCGCGTTCATTACTCTGATAATTCGATATGTGGGTGGATCGGTGCTTGGGTACTGCCCTTTCTTGGACAAGCATCCCACTTATGATTAACCCCTATTGCAAGCATCCGCAACTACAAAAGAAGTTAAGGTAAACCTAACCATAGCATGAAACATATGGATCCAAATCAGCCCCTTACGAAGCAACTTATAAACTAGGGTTTAAGCTTCTGTAACTCTAGCAACCCATCATCTACTTATTACTTCCCAATGCCTTCCTCTAGGCCCAAACAATGGTGAAGTGTCATGTAGTCGACGCTCACATAACACCACTAGAGGAGAGACAGCATACATCTCATCAAAATATCGAACGAATACCAAATTCACATGACTACTAATAGCAAGACTTCACCCATGTCCTCAGGAACAAATGTAACTACTCACAAAGCATATCCATGTTCATAATCAGAGGGGTATTAATATGCATTAATGATCAGAACATATGATCTTCCACCAAATAAACCAACTAGCATCAACTAGAAGGAGAAATCAACACTACTAGCAACCCACAGGTAACAATCTGAGGTTTTGGTACAAAGATTGGATACAAGAGATGAACTAGGGTTTGAGAGGAGATGGTGCCGGTGAAGATGTTGATAGAGATTGACCCCCTTTCGATGAGAGGATCGATGGTGATGACGATGGTGATGATTTCCCCCTCCCGGAGGGAAGTTTCCCCTGCAGAACAGCTCCGCCGGAGCCCTAGATTGGTTCCGCCTCGTGGCGGCGGAGTTTCGTCCCATAAGCTTGCTTATGATTTTTTCCAAGGTAAAAGACTTATTATAGTAGAAGATGGGCACTGGAGGGCTGTCAGGTGGCCCACCAGACAGGGGGCGCGCCCAGGGGGCTAGGGCGTGCCCCCCCCCCCACCCTCGTGGGTGGTGGGTGGCCCCCCTTAGGTATTTCTTCCACTCAATATTTTTTATTAATTCCCAAAATGAATTTCGTGGAGTTTCAAGACTTTTGGAGCTGTGCAGAATAGGTCTCTAATATTTGCTCCTTTTCCAACCCAGAATCCCAGCTGCCGACATTCTCCCTCTTCATGTAAACCTTGTAAAATAAGAGAGAATAGCCATAAGTATTGTGACATAACGTGAAATAACAGCCCATAATGCAATAAATATCCATATAAAAGCATGATGCAAAATGGACATATCAACTCCCCCAAGCTTAGACCTCGCTTGTCCTCAAGCGGAAGCCGATATCGAAAAATATGCTCACATGTTTAGAGATAGAGGTGTCGATAAAAATAAAATATCAACATGAGGGCATCATGATCATTCTTATAACAACAACAATATATATATATATATATATATATATATATATTGTCATATGATTTCTTATTCTCAAGTAACAATCTATCCACAATGTCAAGTATGATTCAGAAACTTCATTGAGAACTAACAAACTATAATCTCAATCATTGAAGCAATTGCAATTTATCATAACATCGAAAAGAGTTAATATAAGAGCTTTTCAGCAAGTCCACATACTCAACTATCATTTAGTCTTTCACAATTGCTAACACTCACGCAATACTTATGGTTATGGAGTTTTAATCGGACACAGAGAAAGATAGGGGCTTATAGTGTTGCCTCCCAACCTTTTACCTCAAGGGTAATGTCAACAATAATAGTCCATGCTAACTTACATCCAATTGGATATATATATCAGGATCTTTCCAACACGAGGTGCTTGCCAAAGGAAAAGGTAAAAAAGGGAAAGGGAAAGATCACCTTGACTCTTGCAGAATGTAAAAGATAGGCCCTTCGCAGAGGGAAGCAGAGGTTGTCATGTGCTTTTTGGTTGGATGCACGAAATCTTAATGCAAAAGAACGTCACTTTATATTGCCACTTGTGATACGAACCTTTATTATGGAGCCCGTCGCTTTTATTACTTCCATATCACAAGATCGTATAAAGCTTATTTTTCTCCACACTAATAAGTCATACATATTTAGAGAGCAATTTTTATTACATACAACATGACAACTTACTTGAAGGATCTTACTCAATCCATATGTAGATATGGTGGACTCTCATGGCAAAACTGGGTTTAAGGATGTTTGGATGCACAAGTAGTATCTCTACTTGGTGGAAGGAATTTGGCTAGCATGAGGGGGAAAGGCAAACTCAACATATTGGATGATCCATGACAATATACTTTAACTAAGATGTGAGAAAACATAACCCATTACATTGTCTTCCTTGTCCAACATCAACTCTTTAACATGGCATACTTTAATGAGTGCTCACAATCATAAAAATGTCCACGATAGTATATTTATATGTGAGAACCTCTCTTTCTTTATTACTTCCTGTTAATTGCAATGATGACCAAAACTATGTTTGCCAACTCTCAACAACTTTTAATCATCATACTCTTTATATGTGAAGCCATTACTTTCCATAAGATCAATATGATCTCTTGATTTCTTTTTGTTCTTTTATTCACTCAAGATCATAGCAAGATAGCAAAGCCCTTGACTCAACACTAATGTTTATTATATATTTCTCGGACTTGATTACATAGAGGGATCATAAAGCAAAACTCAAAACTAATTCATACCAAAACTTTATTCTACTAGATCAAGATATTACCAAAAGGATCGAACTAAGAAAACTGTAAAGATAAGAGTGTGATGGTGATACGATACCGGGGCAACTCCCCCAAGCTTGGCAGTTGCCAAGGGGAGTACCCATACCCATGTGATTATGTTTCCTTTGCTGGTGAAGAAGGTGGTGATGATGATGGATAGTCGCACATTGAGCGTAGGAGCTCTTCCAATTTGCGGATAATGCCCTTGAGTGCGACGATATGATCCTTCAACAAAATATTTTCCTGTGTGAGATACTTGTTTTGTATGCGAGCTAACTCAATCATCTTGAAAGCTTCAATCTCAGTTGGGGTAAAGAGGTTAGGAAGAGGTTGAAGGATGTTTTCTTCTTCTGCCACCAGAGCTTGATCTTCCATGGCCTTCTTGATCCCATCATCCTTGTTGATCGCCTCGGTTTCTTCTCTCTTCAGCTCTTTCTTCAATAGCCAAGCATCCTTGTCTTCATTGTTGGAGGAGGGTGACGTCATGATGCTCTAGATCTGTCAGAAAAATAGCTTGAAACAAAGACAGAGGATATTTGCGTGATACGGTCGTCAAAACCTTCGGGAGATCATATAATGAATTTTTACCGACCGAAAGAAGTATCGTGCAAGAAAATGGAGTCCGGAGAGCACACAAGGTTCCCACGAGGCAGGGGGCACGCCCAGGGGGTAGGGCGCGCCCTCCACCCTCGTGGACGCCTCGTGTCCTTCCCAGACTACTTCTTATTTTCCTATTTTTTAAATATTTCAAAACGGAGAAAAATTGCTATTAGAACTGTTTTGGAGTCGGTTTACTTACCGTACCACATGCCTATTCCTTTTTGGAGTCTGAAACGTTCTGGAAAGTGTCTCTTATGTATTCCTCCGGGGTTATGGTTTCAATAACATTAGTTTCAACATTTATTGGGTTACCTGAGATATAATGTTTGATTCTTTGACCGTTCACCACCTTCGGATTCGTGCCTTCGAAGTTGTTCATTTTTATGGCACCGGAACAATAGACCTCCTCGATAACATAAGGGCCTTCCCATTTAGAGAGGAGCTTTCCTGCAAAAAATCTTAAACGAGAGTAGAATAGCAACACATAATCACCTACGTTAAACTCACTCTTTTGTATCCTTTTGTCATGCCATCTTTTAACTTTTTCTTTAAACAGTTTGGCATTCTCATAGGCTTGGGTTCTCCATTCGTCAAGTGAGCTAATGTCAAATAACCTCTTCTCACCGGCAAGTTTGAAATCATAACTGAGCTCTTTAATAGCCCAATATTCCTTATGTTCTAGTTCGAGAGGTAAGTGACATGCCTTTCCATAAACCAATTTATACGGAGACATACCCATAGGATTTTTATATGCAGTTCTATAAGCCCATAATGCATCATCAAGTTTCTTGGACCAATTCTTTCTAGATCTATTAACAGTCTTTTGCAAAATTAATTTAAGCTCTCTATTATTCAATTCTACTTGACCACTAGACTGTGGGTGATATGGAGATGCAATTCTATGATTAACATCATACTTAGCAAGCATTTTACGAAAAGCACCATGAATAAAATGTGAACCACCATCAGTCATGAGATATCTACGGACTCCAAACCTCAGAAAATAAACTTCTTTAAGCATCTTAATAAAGGTGTTATGATCAGCACTACTAGTTGGAATAGCTTCTACCCACTTAGTAACGTAATCAGCAGCAACTAAAATATGTGTATACCGATTAGAGGCAGGAAATGGTCCCATATAATCAAAGCCCCAAACATCAAATGGTTCAATAACAAGAGAATAGTTCATAGGCATTTCTTGACGTCTACTAATATTACCAATTCTTTGACATTCATCACAAGACAAGACAAACTTACGGGCATCTTTGAAGAGAGTAGGCCAATAAAAACCGGATAGCAATACCTTATATGTAGTTCTATCTCCAACGTGGTGTCCTCATCATAAAAGACCCAACACAAGAAGTATCGAGCATGGAGTGATTGTTGAGAGAAAGCCGAGCATAAATTTTTTGAATAATCATTTCTCTCGAGAGATCATGATTGGGGCATGAATATAACATTGACTTAAGCCTCCCCCAAGCTTGAGCAATGTTTTCTCCTTCGTGGGGCCATAAATTATATATATATAATTACGATCACGATGAACAAGATGCATAGGATAAAACTTCTGATGAAATTCCAATTTCAATCGTTTAGTCCCAAGATCCCATATCATGACATAGCCTATACCATGTCAACGCATCTCCCTTCAAAGATAAAGGGAAGACCTTCTTCTTGATAACATCATCGGGCATACCTGCAAGCTTAAATAACCCACAAACTTCATCCACATAGATTAGGTGTAAATCGGGATGCAATGTTCCATCTCCTCCAAAGGGATTAGCTAGCAGTTTCTCTACTAGTTGAGCCAAATGGCGCAGAGACCCGCTAAAGACATGTTGTCGATGAAATAGTTTCATTTTGCAAGGACATATTCAATATTGATAGGAGAAAGTTCATATGTTAAACCATGCTATATTGAAAATATGGTTATGCGCTTGAAAGTATTCGACATATGCTTGAAAACTGGCGCAGAGACACACTAAATCCATGTTCACATTGAAAAGAAAATTCATGGTTTAGTTGTTTTTGTTCTGGGCAAACACATATGGTAACAATTTAATGCAGCGTAGAGCCCCATTTGAAACCATGTGCAAGTTGAAATATTTTGCATTTTTCAACAACTTTATGTTTAAGAAAGCATAGATACCATGTCAACTTGAAGTGTTTTGAAAATATTTAACTTTAATATAAGTAGGTTTTAGCAACCACTTAGGTACTAATTCGAACCCTTGAAGATGAAAAATGAAGGATACTTTATCTTTGAAAATATATACTTGAGCATGCATATTATATTATATTATTCGAATAACATAGGACCAAATGGCCCAAGGTAAAAATTCAAACACAGACTATTTTGAAACCATTTGCATTTCTTTAATATATTTTAAGTTTTAGAAATTATTTAGGTGCATGGTAAAAAATGAGCTAAAAATGCGCCATTCACACACCATTTTCAACCATTTATGCATATGACCGTTACATAGAAAAATAAAAGAGGTCACTATCATAGTTAAAATGTAAGGAAATGTCTGAATGAACAAGCTCTTCTAGGAGCTAGAAATTATATTGTTTTTTGAACAGAGGGATTTTATTAAAATCAGCAGCACTTTATAGAAAAAAAAGTGTGAAAGTATTCATGAAATGATCAGAGGGGATATCTCTGCCTGGAGAAAGTCCTACATCCTGACATAGACATCTAGGAGTTTGAATTCGATAGTTCCAATTTGATAGTTCCAATGTTTTTGTTAGAGGGGATGAAAGTTACTATCGATCTTACGGCGGCTTTCCTCCTTGTCCCAAATGACCTTTTCAGTTTCGTCTTGCCTACAAAAATATTTTTTGAGAGAACCCTTGCATAAGAAACAAATAAAATCAAGAGAATGAATATACAAGACAACATCTTTTCAGAAAGAACTTGTAAGAAACAAATGAAAACAAGACAAATGGATGGGTTCAAATCGGAAATAAAAGTGGCTATAACTGAAAAGAAACAAATGCCATATGAACAAACAATTCAAAGGACAATGCAAATGCCTAATATTGTCAGGGTATACACCAGAACATGTAGTACAAAGCATCAGTTTGACATAGTACTACCCTAACATGGAAAATCGGTGTCTTTTCATAGTATAATGAAGTATCAGAGGATTACTGTGTTAGTTTGATCTGTCTTGCCTTATCAGAAGCATAGGACAAAGCAAAAATACACATGCCAGACAAGGAACAAATGGTTGTATTCATTCTCATCGGCTGCCAGAAACTAACTGGCGTGGTCTATGTAATGTAAGAGGTACATTGCATTTCAAAAGAAAAAAGTTCCCTTGCCTATCTGGATGTGAAGATCCATCACTATAATCTTCGTTTTGTTTGTTTTGGTCGTTACAACACTGTATTGGGCCTTTTCCCTATTCTCTTATTCCAACATATATTCACATGCAACTCCTCTAATCTCTGACGTAATCCACAGGTATATAATTAGTACATTACTAAAGCCTAGCCAAGCATCATTACATCACCAAGATCTGATGATTGAGCTAGTGCATCTATCTCAGGAGCCACCATGTACTCCCTCTGTTCGGAATTACTCGTCCAAGAAATGAATGTATCTAGATGTATTTTAGTTGTAGATACATCCATTTTTGTGACAAGTAATTCCGAACGGAGGGAGTAGCTTCCTGTACACAAGAATTGGAACATCTAACTAACAGTGCCTTAATGTCTCCGAGCTCATGACACAATCTGTAGTGAGAAGGATCAACAATTTTCAGTTTGTTGACAGATTAGAAAACTACATGGGAGTTGCACAACTCCAGCGCTAACTGAACAACAAATCTCAGTGTGCAAGCTTTAGCATATCCAGGTAAAGTTCTCAATGAACAGAGTTTGTGATGGACGATTCTTCAGTGAATTGCAAAACCAAGAATTCAAGGTACAGTTTGACAGAGAACATAAGCAATAGCATTCCTTTTTGCATAAATAAAAAAACAGGATCGAAACAATTAACAGAAGGACCACCTTTTGGTTGGCAAGCATTATTGCATCAGCTTTAAGGTCCGTCAATGAAACAAATCCCAAGCATACGAACTGAACAAACTACTGACAGAAAACTGAAAGAACAAAGTAACATAAAAACACTTTGACTAAAAAATGTAGACCTACTATAATCAGCACTCAAACGGTGCAAATATAAAATGATGCCAGCCACTGATTATTCATGAACACAAACCATACAGATGACTAAAGTGCAGAAAACTGAGTGTCCAAACATGCAGAATTATTTGTTTGACCAACAACTCCCTTATTTCAGTTTATTTTGAGGCCAGACCAGGTTCAGAAAAACAGCAATGCTAGACAAGACGATAATGATCTTCTGACCATGTTGTCGAGCAGCAAGTAGTCGGAGAAGGCGTGGTGGCCGCACTCATGGGCGATCACCCAGATGCCATTCATGACGCAGCCCTGCACGACCTAGTAGGTGGAAAGTGACATCATGGAGAAACTTCTAAAGAAAAACAATAGCGAACAAATGGTCTTCGGAAGAGTTCAGATAGTTTCCTAAAAAACATAGCATAGTAAATAATAAACAATCATATGTTTAGGATAATTTTGGTCATACAAACCGCATTTCTGGTCACTTAATCTCAGCAATATCGTCTTATTATTAAATTTGTCACACCTTATTAGAACATTAGTTTGTACCAAGACGAATAGATGCCGAGTCTGTATTGCAGCAAAACCATAAGCGCTCACACATTAGAGAGCAAAGAATAGTAGTACCTAATATGCTAACATATTGCCTTCATGTAGTACTGCACTATTAATACCTAAGAATGGTATACGTGATTTAGAGGAACATAATCTACATGATACACAAAAGTAAATTTTTATGCTGGTATATGCTAGGTTGCAACATAAATTTAAGAAGCTGATATTCCGCAGTATATTGTACTTGATAATCTGAATAGTCTGGCATAACCATTTGTTTGCTTCTAGTCACTTAATCTACAGCAGAAGGGAAGAAAAATGCAGGAAAATAGCAGAAGGTACTGAAAGGATATGGAACACACAGACTATGGGGACAAACCGAAACTGGTAATCATGATACTTATTACCTGAACATGCATTCACATTCATTGGTGTGGCACTTAGTTGTAACTAAAATGCACAGATATAACAAAATATCCATAGTAATAGACACTTTAAGCCCCATGTTGTAATTGTAACCGAGCACAGATATAAGAAAATATTACAGATTAAATATTTATTTAGGAATCAATGAAGGTTCGCCTCTTCCCATGCCTTATCCTTTGGAAGCAAACTGGAGATGCGTTGCTCCCTGTAGGGTTAACTCGGAAGGGGTAGGAAATCCTGATCAGTAAATAAAATTTACCAAGAGAGAAAAGATAAGTCCATATGCATCAACACTTATATATCAGGTCAAGAGAACGTTCCATTATGTTAATAGAAGTAAGAGAATCCAGATGAAAATATAAGCCAATTCTAAGCATGTCACAGATGGAGCAAAAGCATTATAAACATACAAGTTTGGTACGTATGCTAAATATAAGTAGAAGGTGGTGAAGCTCCACGATTATGTCCTTACAGGGAGTAACAGTCAAATGGAGGCCCTTTGTTACAGGTTAGAAGGCGAAAGCTGATATGTTCCCTTCATATTTATAGAGTGGAAGAGCCCACTCCAGCTTACTGTAATGGTAGCTCTCTTGTCCACTCCTTTGAGAAGGCGAGCGATTACATGGGCATCTCCATTTCCAGATCTGATTGGTACATCATAGTGGTCTGAACGTATGTGCTGTAGGAGGTGGTTGTTCGTAAAGTGAGTTGGGAAGTACCGCAAACAAAAAATAATCGTGGTTAGGCTATAGTTTATTAGATAGATTAGTTAGCCAACATGAATTCCTACTTATTGTCCTTCCTACCCATAAGTGAGAGCAAGGCCGAAGCAGAGCATAGAGCTTTGCAGTAGGATCTGGTAATTGGTTCTGCTCAGCAGATGCAAAAAAGAGGTGTTTTCGGGGTGAGCCCCTGCCAAGCGGCTTTTGATGACGGCGTCGTCAACGTTATTATCAAAGAATATAGAATAGCTAAAGGTGTTACCATCCTTTGCCCAGGTCTGGAAAACGTTTTGAGACGTGCTTCACTACAAAGGTAATGAACCATAGGTAACATCATACGTAAAACTATACCAAATTTCATGAATTTCTCATCAAAAAATTGAGAAAAACATCCTTTAATAAGCGAAGCCATGAAAGGGTCTGACTAGGGCTTAACTTTTTTGGCGAGTAACACAGCCCATAGTAAAGCTTCCAAGAAACCTACAAACTAAATAAAAGAATACAGGTAGAACACAAATTTAGTTCTATAAACCAACATCATACTTTGAAGGGACTATTTCCGGGCCTCACAAGTTACAACTCTACTGGACTACCTTGTTGTTCATCATTCAGCAAAACAACAATGATATACCTAATATTTGCGACTATTCCATACAACAAGTTTTAGTAGTTGAAATAGAACCTAACTGAGAGCAGTAGAGAAAATGTAAAAATGTACCCTACCATTACACAGAAGAAAGTAGATTCACTGATAATATGAACTGAAACATATTGGGAGCATTTTAGTTACCTTCAGATTTTGATTTTCCCTATTTCTCTGCTCTCGACGGGTTTGGTGGTGGTGATCTCGCGGGCGGGAGGCCTTCCCCACCGACTTCCACTTCCTCCTCACGTTGCTCGCTATCTCCATTGCCGTCCTCATCAACTACTGCATCGCCCTTCTTGTCTACCACTCCTTGTCACCACACCCTGTCCTGCCCTGTCCTAGCAGGAAGAAGCCGATGACGGAGGCTGACCCGCTGCAGCCACAGGATGTGATGCAGGTGCTCCTTGCCTCCCCGTTCTCTTTTCCCTCTCTCTTCTCTCCGAGTTTTAGATCTTTCTCAAGCATTTGCTGCTGGTGTGTAAGAGATCCATTCAGTTAATCATTTTAACGATTGAGTAGCTACTGCCTCAAAATATCATGCTGCAAATTTTACATCGCCCATGAATTCTTAGTTATTACCTTTTGTAGAATAGTGTCCTGGTCAAAGATCTCGTACCAAGAGCAGAAGTATACCAATCCCAAAAAATATCACTTAGATAATACTTCTGGTAATACAAATTCCTTACTTCAGAGGAATCCTGAATAAGTGGATACCATACCATATAGTATGCATTACACATGACAACAAATAGCAGGTATATGTATTGGTAGGAATAGATATTCGACGGGATGCTTCAGGTCGAAGTTTTTCTCCAGTAGATCACTGAAGAGGCGATAAAAGCTCTAGATCAAGATAACCTAGAAATACTCCATTATAATTCCTGAAGAGTTATAAATCTAAAGAGAACAAATACAGAACCATACAAGCTATTAATGTATTAATTAACTACCAGTGGCATCCGGTCAAGTATTTTAGAGAAGAGACCAAGAGCAAGAAACCAAAGCAGACCCCCGCCTCTCCAAGAAAAACATCTTCAGAAAACCTAAACTTCCATCCTATTAATTATAATCTAACCAGAGAACCATCTGTTTGGATTTGTCCTCAGCAGAACAGGTCAACGCTCTCAAACCAAAGAAATACCTTCGACAGATTTTTATTGGTATCCAACAGACGACTCAAAAACATAGATCCCAAATCATATATTATCTGACAAAAAAAGCCTAGAAAAGTATAACATCACTTGAAAGCGATGGATTAATGTCTACATAAAATTTCCTGGAGATATTGAAGCTCATTCATTTGTGCTCATGTGAGAGAATAAATAGATAGTGATGTTTTTTCCCATAGGCTGGTAACAAATCTCTGTATACACCAGATTAACAACCAAACAAAACTAAAACCTTGTCTATAAAGAAGGGAAATTTTAAAATTCACTAAAGAACTGGTCTGCATTTTTAGATATTAAACAAAATCAATAGTAAAAGTATTTTTAGATTCTAAAATCCCACTTTGACAAATTTACTGCTCATCAACAAACAATCTTGCATATAATTATTTATTGACAATTATCAGTAACATCGAATGAAAACCTAGGATCTTGCACTTCTCAAAAAATAAATAAAATGGTTTACCATATTCCTTCAATTTTTCACTGTAAAATCCACATGGAGCAGGCTAGCCTGAACATCATCAATGTAAAACTGTCATAGCATGCTAGCAAATTTTATACCTTCATTATATGACAGAGCATGCCAACGTGGTCAAAAGGTCCACACACACTAAAATTCAGTGCCACTATCAGTCACCTTAACCTCAAACACCACTCTGCCCCACTCCTCCCTTTGTTCAGCTTGCGGGTACCTTGCCCTGTACACAACTAATTGGTTTCACTTTCCATTTTCAGAAATAATCAGTGTACTTTGTGTAATTATTTTTTGTCATATCTCTACTCCTAATGTCTCAGTTGGTAGGTCGTGTTCCGGGTTTTATTTTCGTTCCACCACACCCGGTCTTTTTTGGTACTTTTTTGGTACTTCCTCCCACCTCCCACCCACCATGGTTTTTTTGGATACCTGCTCCCACCTCCCAGTTCCAAAAAAAAAAACCAACCAAAACCACGTTCACGTAGTTCTCTCGCAAGCGACAGAATCGAACGAAAATAAACCTCCGAAGAAAAACCAGCGAAAAAAAACCCTCCGCGACCCGCACACAGGCAGGAACGAGCGAGGCCTTCAGGTCCAGGGTGCCCACCTCTCCTTCTCTCTCGCCTCCCACCCTCACCCTCCCGATCTGGTCGCCGCCCACCCTCACCCTCCCGATCTCGTGAGCTGCAGGGGAAATCGGTCTCCAGAATCGCCACCACCGATGCCGCTCGGTTCCCCTCCGCAATGGTCTCCACCAGCGCCGCGTGCCCCCAAGAAAATGGCGGCCTTGGATGAAAACGTGCGGCTCGATTGACCTTGAGAAGATCCCCATCAACGCGGACTCCCCTATGTAAGTCCCCAATTCCCCTCCCTTCTCCCTTCCCTCATCCAAATCTCGTACCCACGGATCTAGATCACGGCCATAGGGAAACCAACAACGAGAAGAAGCGGCTCGCCGAGATATGCAATGTCGACTTCTCCTTTTGTCATCAATGGAGGCGCCACGAAGGCCAAGAAGAAGGCCCCAACCATAGTTGTCAAGTTCCCGGGACGATGGGGTCGAGGGACGGGAACGAGGGTCGAGAATCGCCGGGTTGCCATAGCAGGGAACGATGGGGGTATACATCTCTCGAGCGAACCGATCGACAGATGGAACATGACCCAATCAATTTGGGAACGATACAGCGTGTCGAGCAACACGAGAGGTGTGTTAGTTAAGAATCTATAAATCACCGTGGCAGTAAAATGGATGAAATTGATCGACTCCATTATACTGGTAGCAGATCCCTAATTACATGGCTGGATTGTAGGTAAGCCTGTTATCTACGTTACCTATATGGCTGCTTTTTCCATAATCGAGGAAAGTGTGGAACATCCAAATACAAGTGCGAGCCAATTGAGGGCACGGAACGCACGCGACATCCGCGGATGAACTTCCTGAACCGCGCGCCGTAGCCCAGCATGACCTCGGCCGGCGTCGCCGTAGAGTTCGAGCTCCTCACGGAGCGGAGCAACCTCTGGGACGCGCCGCCCTCACCCTGCCCGAGCGCGCCGCCTCGCCGACGAGGCTCCCGACGCGCCGCAGCAGCTCATACTTGGTTAGGATCAGCGGCGCGGTGAGGAAGCACCACAACGCCGGGACGCCATGGACTCCTGGTAAATCTCAGCGTCTCGATGAATCAGTACCTCCTGTTTCTGTTTGCGATGGTAAACTGGAATCGAGATCCAGTGTTTTGATTTTTGGTGTCGCTGAAGTGGTTCGTATCCTAGCGTCAGGGATCGCGTCCCCGACATCGACTCTCGTCGTTCCACTCGTCGACCCCGACCCTTCATTCGGGACGACGAACCCGGTTCGAGGGTCGCTGCCTCGTTCCCCGATCCCGGCAACTATGGCCCCAACAGCCCTGGCCATGATAGGGCCTCATGTAGAGCCTGAAGTAGGTGCAGCATCATAGTCCGTCCTTGCACATACAAAAAACAGACATTTATTTCTGATTATGGTCGACGTGAATAATGATGTTACTACGGGCCTTTTTTTTTTCTGATTATGGTCCTTTCAGTATTGATTCTTGCTTGTATATTAAGAATTAAGTTCCCCGGTTAGAAGTAACCATCAGTTCTTTCTACTTTCTGAAGAACTAGCATTCTTTTCTCTTTATTTTTTCGTCCATATTAAATTGTTTGGCACAAACATACATCTGAAATAAATGCAAGTCTATATCAAGTACTGAGATTAAGATGGATGGAAGGTCACGGATGCTGGGTCGGAATTTGAATGCTAATGCCTTTTGTTGTGCTGTTTATCTTACACGGTTATGAGTCCGGTGTGTGGATCGGTCATCGGTGAAAGCGGCTGCCTAATTTCAGAGTTCTTCCTTTGTTCTCCCAGGACCAAACCAACGATCAATGTGTGGTGAGAATGACAGCAATATGCACCACATTTGCAGTCTTAACTACATGGTAAGCTTTACTAAACTAAAACTTGTCCAAATGTTTGCAACCAATGTTGGAAAAATTTATCAGGTTGCAGTTTTGCGGCCGTGTCGAATCGCTTTTATACTTAATACTTTTGATGGGTCGTACAAGCTGGTTGAATTGCCACTGGTTGCTACAACCTACAAATATACAGATCTTCATTATATGACTCACTATATATGAACTTCTCCGTGCATAAATTGTGTTTTTAGACGATTCACTGTAGAAATTGGTGTGCTATAACAGTGAGACTGTTCTATATATTGCTATCCAGATTTGACATTTAGTTTCCATAACCTTTATTTTTCTGTTATTATTAAGGACAACATGCTAATTTCTCTAATCCACTCTTATTGTAATGTTATGATTTTGTTTCTAGGTTAGTAAAACTTTTTATTCAGCTCAAAGAGGTCCTGCAGTACATCCTAGGAAATAAAGGCGAGTCAATTCGGTGAGGATAAACTGGATTGCCTTCTATTGTGGCAGGTCAAACTATTTTTTGAAACACCACCACCACCTACATGCTTTTTTCTTCCTTTTCTTTCTAATAGAGCGCTGATTGTACCTACTTAGAAATGTTAGTGGATGCACCCAAGTCTGATTTGGCACTTCTTTTTTAAGCTGAATGGAGAGGTCATATTTAGCTATAAGTTGTTTGCTACTGTATTTCTTTAGTTCCAATTAATTGGATTTGATTTTAAAGTTCTACAGCCAAATGATAGTTCAGAGAGAGTACATGTTGTTACTCCACTTATTTAAAAACTACCAGAGAGAGTACATGTTGTTACTCTACTTATTTGACTAAATGATGCAAATGCCTTCCCCATAGGATAACTTGACAATTTGTCGAGAGAAGTAATAGAAACCGTCAAGCTTAAAGAGCAAAAGTTTGAGCACTGAAACGGTGAGATCAGATGCCATGTAGTTCATAGTCTATGTGCAACGGCTCTTTAATTTGACTGAAGCAAATGTGATTTCTGGTTCTACCAAATTATTTTATTTTATTGTGCAACACAAGTATCTTTATTTGACCTTGTTTCCTTAGACTATGAAGAGGTTAGAAGAAAAAAGTGTTGATTGTTGTATTGTCACATTGTACATCATAATCATTGTTGTATATGTTTTTGCATACATACATCAATGATGTACATAGACAGAAGAAATCTTAACAGAGCCATTTCAAAACAAGATGAGGAGAGCCCCAATGATTTAAACAGTAAAATACTAACATGCACATGATCATATAATGTACGGATCACAGGCTGGATAAACCCTTCTTTCGAGTTTCCTAACATTGTCTACTTAATTTTCAGTACCTGCAAGGTCAGCTAGCTAGAAATTTGGGTATGCTGCTATATGCCTTCAGTTTGTAAAATAAGATGCATATTATTTGGCTTGATTCATTGCTCAGGATTTTTGAATATATGGCTTCTAATTCCATCGCCTAAGAACTTAATTCAGAATCTGAAAATTGAAGGGGAGGTAGAGGAATATTGTCGGTACTGTCCAGAAACATTGCTTGCTTTTTATTCCAGTCGATGTATTTCTTGTGTGTCTCATTGATAGAGTATTTTAGTTGGAGCATGCGTATATTAGTGTCTTAGGATTTGCATATGCTTTATCCACTAATCATTCCTATTTACAAGACATATATTTATATTTGGATTACAGATTCTTTGTACTTATTGTCGTACTTCGTGTGGTACCTCTTGAAGGAGGTAGTACAACGCAAGTCACCGTAAGTCAATGTGTGTAGCACAATAAAACGGAAGAACTTAACTAAGAGGATTCATCGACAAGGGTCACAAGGCGATGTCAGTCGAAGGGTACAACTTAAAAGTAGATTGATATTTTTCATTTAATATTGGTGTGCTCTCCAGCGAGAACAATTTTATGACTGGACGTGTTTCATTACATATGCCCTTTTATTTGTGTGAAGTTGTTGAGAATTTTCTTTGATTCTTTATTTTAGCAGTGTAAAAAAGGAGTATGGGTAATGTTTGGTTGGATACAGGTCCAAGGAAGGAACAGAAGCAAATCATAACCCTACCGGCCACCTCCTAGGTTGGGCACTGCTGCCACTAGGCGTCGCCGTCTTAGTTGCAAGGCACAGATTGCACCATGTGCAATGTCTTGCTATGCATGGCCACTGATGTCAAAGGTGGGTTCCAGTTTGACGACCTCTCGACCAAGTCTAAATGCATGATTTGCATATTTCCTGTACTTTATCCATCTGCAGTTATACTATCTTGCAAGTATGGCTTATCCTGGTTGATGTCATGTTGCTTTGATAGTTGTGTATTGCTCCTAATAGTGGCATATCCTGCATCCATCTGTTGATTTGGTTAGAACTTTATTTTTTCTTCTTATGTGCCAAGATGATTTACTAACTTTAGCTCTGAATGTCATGCTCCATTGATTTTATGGTGCTTTCACATGGGTTAATTGGCAGACTATTGTATACGGGAAGCTACAAATTTTCTGATCCATTCTTGTGCCTAATGGTAGGCAAGTTTGCACTTAAAAGTGGATAGGTTGAATGAACTGTTGAGAGGAGTCAATGCTTGCATATGAGTATTTCCTTGCCTATTTGCTTGATTATTTAATTGAATGGATAATTGTGTCTCCTCGATATTGTTCCGTATAATTGTCCTAAGTCAACTGAATTAGTGATCTAAATCAATTGATATTTTTTGAAGCTTCAAGCTTTATTTCTTGTGCTTCATGACATCAATTGTTTGTGCAAATACAAGATTTATTTCTTGCAATGTACGATAGTAGCGATTAGTGCATTACTGCCACACACTGATGTGATCATCCATGTCTGCTGAGGTGCCTTAGGTTTGTGATGCTGAAGTTGTCGTACATATGCAATTTTTTCTATTATTCTTTCACCAAAATGTTATTAACCATGCGAAACTTTTTGCTTCTCTTTTATCTGATTCTATTTGTAGACCAAGCGATTTATTTATGATAGCGAATTTCTTGTGTACATGTGAATATCTCATGTCTATAGTCAGTACACCTCCCTGAACAAGATCAGAGTATTATATGAACAAGCGATTAGTGCATTACTGCCACACACTGATGTGATCATCCATGTCTGCTGAGGTGCCTTAGGTTTGTGATGCTGAAGTTGTCGTACATATGCAATTTTTTCTATTATTCTTTCACCAAAATGTTATTAACCATGCGAAACTTTTTGCTTCTCTTTTATCTGATTCTATTTGTAGACCAAGCGATTTATTTATGATAGCGAATTTCTTGTGTACATGTGAATATCTCATGTCTATAGTCAGTACACCTCCCTGAACAAGATCAGAGTATTATATGAACAAGCAGAACAAGCATGGTTTGTAGTATGATCTACTTATCATTAGTTCATGGTACTCCCTCCGTTCCAAAATTCTTGTCTTAAATTTGTCTAAATACGGATGTATCAAGTCACGTTTTAGTATTAGATACATCCGTATCTAGACAGATCTAAGACAAGAATTTTGGGACGAAGGGAGTACCTAGATGTATGATATCCAGTCTGCCAATGTGGTCGCAGAACTTGCTATTTATAATCTCCTAATGAAATGTTATGATTTGTATGGTATAGGAATGAAAATACTTTCAGATGTCAAAGAACATTCAAAGCATCTAACTATACTCGCAAAAAGCATATCAATATGCATTTTAGTAAATTGCCAAAATACTCTTCTCAGTATAAAATGTCGTCTTAAAAGATGGAATTGTATCTTTTTTGGGTGACTGTTGGGTTGTCTGAATGTTCACTAATCATTCTTCGAGGGATTCCTTGCCGCCACACTTATCATCGCCTCCCAACATGTCACTTTCAGGTGGGCATCATCATAGCTGCCATATAGGAGAACTCCCTATCTTTGATATACTCAACGGCGGTGACATGCCTAGAGCAGTGCATAACATCGCAGGAGAAGTCACAGGCTGTGGGGCTTTGCAGAGACTTCCTGCCACCAAGACGAGCCTCCCCATTTTGTAATTCTCTTGGCCCTCTCTACCATGCCTTGCATTTTTTTTCCAGATCTGCTAGGATTATTCACTACCGCCTCCACTGAAATGTTCGGACGTCTTGGTCATGCAGAAGTCACAGATAGTGTTTTTACAAAATCTTGCTAATAATCATATGACCTGGCTCCCAGAATATGTGTATTTGTATGTGCCAAATTAAGGTTGTCCATGTAATTGTTTGCTTATTCATTACAACCAGTATGTTTGCTTATTCTAGGTTTGCATTTTTGTGCTATTTTGTTAGTTCTCAAGAATTCTAAATATTTTTTGTTTTCATCTTCCGATTGCGGTATTCACATAAAGGCTGAACAACATTTATCATTTTTCTTTTAATATGGTAGTGTTTCTAATTCATTTATTTAAATATTATGCATCTTTTCCAATCTGTGTGGACTGAGGGCGGGTAGTACATTTACATATACCTACATTGTTTCTGGTAGGAACGCATTAGCAGGACCTCGGGAAGCCCATCGTCACACCGCCCTGGGTCGTCAAGTCTCCGTTGCCGTCATATTTGTTCAACATCAAATTAAATGAATCCAGAAAGCAAGTGATAGTTTGGTCATAGTGGATTGAATTGGGAAGCCATCAAGTTATGCACTATTCTCGTGATGGGTTTTTGGTATGTTTCGGTTCATAATTAGCTTGGTGATCTGCATTAGTCGTGGTTTGCTACTGATTCTTTTTTGGTTCAGTTATATCTATCTTTGACTATTTTTTTCGAGAAAACGCAAATGGCTTTTGCGTTTCATTGCATTGGAAAGAGAGGGTATTTACATCCTCCTAGGAGGCGGTTTGTACACACAGACAACAAAGGCTCAGTGCACGTCCCAGGATGATGGCAAAACGACCCTGAGCCCTTGAGCTCCAGCCTTTGCCCAACATCTGATCTCGTCTTTGATCCTGTCTACAAGCTCGTTCAGCGATGGGTTCACATTGTCGAAAACACACACATTTCTATGCTTCCAGATCATCCACGGCACCAAAAGTGCCACAGATTTGAGCGCCTTGCGGAGCGCTGGCGGTGTGGATTCCTTTGCGCGCAGCCACCAATCCATGAGTGAGCCGTCGTGCTCGGGCGCCGGCGCCGGCAAGCGCAACCAAGATAAGACCTCATGCCATGTCTGCTTAGTGAATGGGCATGTGAGCATCAGATGCCCGATCGTCTCCGGTTCCTGATCGCACAGAAGGCACCGCGGGTGATGTTGCAGGCCACGACGTGCGAGTCTCTCCGCGGTCCAGCAGCGATCTTGACATGCCAGCCAGTGGAAGAACTTCACCTTGGGCGGTGCCCAGCTCCTCCAAATGAGCTTCCAGGAGTGGCAGCCCGTCGCACCCTGGAAAGTTGCCCGGTAGCAAGACTGGGCGGTGTAGACGCCGCTGGCTGTCCAGCTCCAGAGCAGCCTGTCCGGCTCATTGGACAGCTCGACATGTTGCACTAAGTGCCAGAGCTGAAGGTACTGTCCAATCTCTGGGAGGCCTAGCAGGCCATGGATGTCACACGCCCAACTATTGCCGGCCAGGGCCTCCGCCACCGTTCTAGATTTTTGGCGTTGCTTGGGGATGCACTTGAGAAGCCTAGGCGCAAGCTCGCGGACGGATTGGCCGCCAAGCCAGCGATCCTCCCAGAACAGGGCTGTCCTGCCGTCTCCAATGGCCACAGTCGTGGAGGCGTAAAAGAGCGCGCGCTCCTCCGTCATAAATTGCATGTCCAGCCCCTGCCAGGCTCGATTAGTGTCCATGCGCGTGAGCCATAGCCAGCGCAGCCGAAGCGATAGCCCCGTGCGCTCGAGGTCCCGGATGCCAAGGCCGCCATATTCAAGCGAGCGGCAAACCTTACGCCAGTTGACGTGGCAATGTCCACCGTGGGCATCCGCGCGGCCGGCCCAAAGAAACCCGCGCTGAATCTTCTCTAATTGCTTCAGGGTTTTCTTTGGGGGCGCAAGCGCTAGCAGTTGATGGATCGGTATTGCATTAAGCACCGATTTGACGAGCGCTAGCCGTCCCACTTTGTTCATCAGCCAAGCTTTCCAGGAAGGTAGCCGGCCCGCCACCGCGTCGATGAGGGGTTGCAGCTGTGCTGCGGATGGGCGGCGAGTGGAGAGCGGGATGCCCAAGTAAGTTACCGGCAGGGCCACGACGGGGCACCCGAGTGGCTCCAGCAGCCCCACTCCGTAGTCGCCGACGTGAAGGACCGTGGCTGAGCTCTTGGCGTAGTTCACACGGAGCCCAGAAGCCGTACCGAACACGTCCAGGATGCCTTTGACAGCGGCGATCTCCTCAGTAGTGGCATGGCAGAACAACATCACATCATCGGCGTAAAGAGAGATCGCCGGGATGGCTCGTCGGGGATGCAGCTGCTGAAGGATGCCAGTCTGTAGGGCGTGTCGCATCAGCCTCCCAAGGGTGTCCACCGCCAGCACGAAGAGTTGTGGGGAGGTGGAGTCACCTTGTCGTAGGCCGCGTCGGTGCCAGATTGGCGGGCCGGGAACTCCATTGATCATGACCCGCGTGCTTGCCGAGGAGAGCAGAATGGCCATCCACTCCCGGAATCGGTCCCCAAATCCATACTGGCGCAGCACCTCAAAGAGGAAGGGCCACGAGATGGAGTCGAAGGCACGTGTGAGGTCGAGCTTGAGCATGATCCTGGGTGCGCCAAGTTGGTGCAGCATCTTGAGGGACTGCCGGACTAGGACGAAGTTGTCATGGAGGCTGCGCCCGGCAATGAATGCATTTTGGTTGCTGCTTACAAGGGTATCCAGCTTGGGGGCGAGGCGCAATGACAGGACCTTCGAGACGATCTTGGCCACAATGTGGATCAGGCATATCGGCCGGTAGTCACCAAGCGTGTGGGCGTCCGCGCGCTTAGGCAGCAGGGTCAGCAGCGCTTGGTTAAGCTTGCTGAACCCGCGGCCGCGCAGCGTGTAAAGCAGCTCGAAAACGTCCCATATGTCATGGCGAATGATGCTCCAGCAGGCGCGCAGAAACTCCGCGGTGAAGCCATCCGGTCCAGGCGCTTTGCGGGCCGGCATGCGTTTGACAACTCCATGAATGAATCCATGTACATGTCTTTACTTTCCTGTTCTATTTTGAGAGCACACATATTGAGTTGTGCGGGCCATGTCGAGTATACCTATTGAGTTGTGCAGGTTAATGTCTATCTCTATATGTACAGTAGCCCGTGGCGTCCTGGAAGTTTGACTAGGAAAGGCAACAACAAAACTGCGTCCTGGAAATGTCATTCTGCTTGGTCTTATGAGTTTACTGAATTGACAGACTCTTGTTTCAATGTTTCTAATGCTCACACCATTATGTCAGGCAAAATTATGGGGTACATGTCTTTGCTAATACCTCCAAATTATTCTCTGCAGTGAAGAATCAAGCTTATCTATTTTAGGTCAGTGTTTTTTGTATTCACTAAATATTGCCAGTGGTGAAGCCGAAACTAAGCAGTGTGCGTGAGGAAGGCAAGCGTGCTGACGAGCGTGGGGGCGACCATGATGTGGCTTTGTTATGGTGATTAAATACCAAATTGCTGTATCATGGGGTTTATTAGAAATCATGATGCATTTCTAATCAGGATTGTTTCTAATGGTGATTAAATCTGTCATAGCGTCAACAGGTTAAAGACGATGTACCCTTTTCCCGTTTGGATACCAACCATTGCATTCAGCAGTAATATCTGTTGCTTATTTACTTGTAGAATCAAGTGGGTTAGAGGCATCTGCTTTTAACTATTTACGACACTTCAATAAAACACTCTTTTCTTATTTCTGTGAGTACTATTTGTTTCACCTTTTGCACCTCATCGTCATAGCATCTGGTTTCAAAAATGAATGACTACTTGTGAATGTATTGTTTTTAGTTTCTTCTTTTTGGTTCAGCTTCTTTGATTTTCAGTAGTTGGTCCGTTAATCATCTAAAATTTTCCTGATTTCACATCCATGGTATCTGCTTTGCTTTAGTACCTGTTCATGGTTCACTCATGATTTGTTCTTTCTCCCTATCAGTCTTACCATTTTGTTTTGATTGCTTTACCTTGTAGCTTCTTCCAGTAGTTGTTTTTTTCCTTTATGTCAGAGCTGCTCTGTCACACTTTTTATGCTTTTACGATGTCCTAATAAAAGTTTTGTGTGGGCAGATAAATTTTTTGCTTACTACAAACCGTAAGAAGCTGAAGCTTACTGATTTGGGGCTTGCACGAGAGGAAACTGTAACTGAAATGATGACGACTGAAACTGGGACATACCGATATGGACACAAAGGTTATAAATCACTCTTTTCCACACTAGATAGTCAATATTAAAAAAAATTAGGAACTGAAGCCGAAATAAAATGGTTCCTGGTTGTAGTTTCCTGGGTTGATTCTTCAAATTATACTTCAATTTGTATGCCCTCGCGATAATTTTCTGCCTGAAGTTTCTAGAGCTCACTAATTTTAGGACCTTCTATACAAAGAGAAATCTGATGCTCTAGAATTTGTGTATGAAGATTGCTTTAATAACAACCGCAAATATAATTATATTCTTCAATTAAGTAATGATAATGTAATATTGCATCCTGTCATTTACAATCAGATAGACAAATGACCTTAAGTATAAGGTTTCAAGCTATTTAACGCTCAATGCTTGTTATATAATTCTCCGTGGTAACATCAACTGAGTTGGGCATCATAATTGGCACTGAACATCCAAAGTTAAGTTCGTGCTCACCATTTCACGATTATATTTTTGGTACTGATATTTTCATATTACCAGATCGCTAAAGATAGAGCTCTGGCATTGTATTGAAGCTCAACTCCGCATGAAAGTGTACAACTTCACTGTTATGTTCTGGCACTCGAATTTGCTATGCTTTTCATGCTAGGAATACTTACACGTTCATTCTTAAATCATCTTGTTATATGGCATTGTAGGTCTGATGGAAAAGAACTTCTGTGATATAGGCCAGGGCGGACGACGTTGTCAATGGAAAACATGACTCCGCATGAAGGTTCACTCGCCAATAGTCTTCAAGAAGATGCCAAGGTCATGGTTCTGTGTTGATGCCCCTTGAAAAAAATATCTTCTCATTTTCTTGTTTGAAGGAACGCTAGGAGGAATTGAGGATGCGAAAAATGTACGGAGGAAAGGGAGACTAGGAGAGGTGCACGGTGAGGCATCGACATATGCTTTTTGTCACGGTGTTCTCATATCCAAACTTGAATCAAGTATGCTTTTTGAATGGCTTGCACTAAAGCAGAGTATAATTCTTATACTTGTGTTTTAAATTGACTACATGTTGTCGTCTCCTCTTGTATACATCTTCCGTAACTACCATTTTGTGATGGGTTGTTAAGCTACCATTCAAGGGAATGCATGTTGACAAATGTATTGATGCTTCCTTGAGTCTACTACTAATATATTTGTAATGTATTTTTCACTGAAAAAAGCACCGCTAATAGTATTGCTATAGAATTGTCTAGCTAAATAAATCAATGTACACTGCCTCGCTAATAGAATGCCATAGTGCGATATAGCATGCTAATAGCGTATTTTAAGGCCGCTCCTATTTTGTTATAGCGCGCTACTTTTTTCATTGATTTTTATAGAGTTTATCTCTACTCCTAATGTCTCAGTTGGTAGTCTTCGTTCTATGGTTAATTTTTGTCCCACGTACCATGGTTTTTTTCGTCCTTCCTCCACCTCCCAACGATTCCCCCCTGAACCTCCGCGCTTCGGATCCACCTGCCACCTCGCCGGAGACGAACACCGCCGCGGATGCGAGGGGAACGGGACCAGACCGAGCACCGGCGCCCGTTTCAGTAAGCTCGCTACGCCCGTCCTCGTTAGTCGCGCCGCACATAGCTCGTCGGAGCCCCTAGCCGCGCTAATGCGGTGGTCGGTGGGCGGAGTCGCACGGTCAACGCACGTGGCGATGCGGCGGGGGGAGGGGAGATGGCCGAGATGTTGGAGTGAGTGGAGAAGAGAGGTGAATGAGCCACAAGACCGGCCGCGGCATGGGACTGATGTTGTGGTCGGCGGGCGGAGTCGCGCGGTTGCGGGCTCGGCGACTCGCCCGGCGGTGCGGTGGGGGGAGGGGAGAGGGCGAGAGGTGGCGGGTGAGTGGAGAGGACCGGTGAGTGAGCCCCAAGATCTGCTGTGACATGTGACAGATCGGCGGTCGGCGGGCGGAGTCACACAGGCCGGCTCCTCGAGGCACGCGGCGATGCGGCGGGGGAGGGTAAAGTGCGAGAGGAAGTGAGTGAGTGGAGGGGAGAGTGGTGAGTGAGTGGGGTTAGGGTTGGGATGCGGCGGGAGGAGGGGAAAAGGCGAGGGGTGGTCAGTGAGCCCAGAGGCCAGCGCGCCAGGTGGGCCGTCGAGCCGGCCCGTGAGGCAACTTTGCCGTGCCTGGGCCGGGGAGGCCAGCACGTGTGCCTGGCCGGGAAGTGTCGTGCCTGGCCCGTGTAATCCTGGCCGGGCCGGGTCGTGTCGGGCCGGCCAATTTGTCCAGGTATACTGTAATCCCTCAAAAAAAATATACTGTGGATAAGGTAATTTCTTTTATAGTTATTTTTTTAGGGGGCTAAGTTTGGGTGCTGGTTGGGCCGTTGTGGATAGTTAATTTGGGCCTTGTGTGAAAATTTTGCTCAACGATAGAAATTCTAAACTCGCATGTGTGGGAATTTATGACAAAAAAATAGATATTAAAAGTATACATACCTCACAGAAACAATAAAAGTGTGTGTGTGTGTGTATATATATAATATGGTTCATAAAAATAAATATATTTTATAATTACCTTTCATATACTAAGGGTATCACAATAAAATTAAGAGAAAAAACAAATATACTTGGTTGAAGGAGGTTTGTTTGCATGTTTTTTTTTGTTGGACAATTTTCCATGGCCTATATTAATAATTTAAATAATTTTCATATGACTATTTACTTATATATGAACATTACAGTTTGTTGTTTTCCCCAAATTTTGTGTTAGTACAATTATTTAATCAACATATTTTCCTAATAATGTCAACTATGTTTTTTTATAGAGAAAATAGTTGTGTCAGTTTCACTTTTATTTTTTCCAGATATTATATATGATTATACTCCCTCCGATCCCTTTTACTCTGCGCATAAGTTTTTCTTGTTTTTTTCGCAATACTCTGCGCGATCCTGATTTGTAGCGGTTTCTTCCAAGTCTATCCTAATCTTCAGCCCCGCATGCAACGCTACCTCCTCCTGTGCATTAATTACTGACCGCGCATGCGGCGCATGCAAAGGAGAATGGGCCAATAACAGCCATGCAGAGGAAACGAGGAGGACGGGCCAATAACTGGCTCCGGTGATCATAGCTTCCCAGCTTTTCTGGTTGCTGCAATTCAACTAGCACAGGGGCAATTTCGTCCAAAAAATTACAAGTAGGTCTCCTTGGTATGCGTGATGTGAGTTATGCGTAGACTAAAAAATAGGAGGGAGTATTATGCAGTAGAAAATATCATTTATATTTGATTATATATATTTCATGGTAGATACAAAGTGATGGGTCCCGACATATGCACTGATGTAACGATGACAGACCGCACTAAAACACCACGAGAAGAGGTGCAAATAGCTAACCTTCCTCTGTATGTATATTGTACATGCAAATACGAAAGGTATATTTTTGTATATTATTGTTTCTTCAGAATATAGGAGACATGGATATGGACTTTGAATATGCACAAAAGAATCCATTGAGGGTTCCGATGCGAAGTTACTGAAAGGGACAATAAATTCACCGAGTTTTTTACAACATAATGATGTCGAAGCGGTGATATCTCATAACAAACCAAAAAAGGATGCCAATTTAAATGTTATCGCACAAGGTATTTCTTTGATGTTATTATCAATATTTTCTTTGTGAAATTGCCTTCTGTATTCAACTAATTTGGCTCATTTTATTGTCTAAGTTGACTCACTTTTTTATGACGTCGACAGACTATGTTTGTACCCCTAGAGATATTTCAGTCATCGAATCAATCATGTCTGCCCCCAAGAAAACCTTGTTCGTGGACATCTTGTTATCAACGGACGATTTGGAATGCCTTTTGAAAGATGATATGTTCTTACACGATGGTGTAAGACCAACTGCATAAACTTTGTAATTAATAATTGCAACGAAATATAATATTGTAATATATATATATAATATATATATATATGTATACATACATATATATATATATATATAATCTAAATGTTGACTACAAGTGATAAATGCTTACATATATTGCATGCTTGCTCGAGACCATCTACGAGGCAGGTGAGAAATGTCGTTAGTCTTTCTTTTTGGTATCAATTTTCATTGAAAAATGGACTTCAATTATTCAGTAATTGTGTTTGTGTTATATTGTTTGTGCATGTGAAATTTAACATGTAATTCTTGTAAAAAAATTTAAGAGCCCGTGGCAACGCACGAGCACTCTACTAGTAGGAATAGGATCCTTCGAAACTGACCAAAATAGTTGAATCGCCCCTACTTCTAATTAAGACATATCTACTTCAATAATCCTGAGAAGATGCAATATTAAAAGATACCTTTTAGTCCATCCTGGAGCTTGGAGGGTCATTTTTCCTGTTGATTCTGCAAACACCGTAGGTCTGCTGTCTTCCCATTCATGGATGGCGGCCAACTGTTCTCCCTCAATTTTCTCCCATAGCATTGCTTCATTTTCCATCTCCTCATTGTCCGCCCATCCTTCACCTGCAGCCGCAAACCCCTATTCAGAAGAGAGCATTGAGCTAGAAAAGTAATGCAAGACTATTTATATGATTATATCACACAAACCGTACATGAATCTATCAACACATCATTCTAGTATAGAGAGAGGTTTTTACCATCCACAGATCATTTCAATTCAGAACAACCACCACAGTTATAAACACCGAGGCAGTGGCAACGTACTTCTTTTAACTCAGATAGATCTTGGTCCTTTTAGATACCCATTCTACTGACCATGTCGAGTTTAAACCTGCAAAAAATGGTTTTCTTAATATAAAGGAGGCATTTCACTCATGAAGATATGCATGCATAATTTGTTCTTCGCTGAGTATGAAAGAGGCATATCTTAAGAAAGCTAAATAATAATAGTTGGTATAAGGTAGTATTCATGAATGAATATGGCAACACCAATAACTACCTTTTGAGAATGGCCATGTCTCATGAAACTCAAAAGCGTTGTGTCACAATAAAAAGATCGCCAACATTCATCATTCATGGCTCTACTCTCCCAACCTGCATGTGAACCGACAACAAATAGATAAGACAAATATTTCAGATAGGAGAGTGTCTAATGGGAAAAATATCAAACTAATCCCAGCAAGCTAGATGCATACAAAATACAAGACTCGCTGAGATATGAGAACGAGCCAAACTTACCACCGAGCCCTTTCCAGCAGAAGGCACGCATACTTTCCTCTGCTCCATGGAAGCCATCGGCGCCATGAAGAGCATATCGAAAAGGGACTGTACCGAGCCACCGCCTGGACCCCGGATCTCCTCTTCCTCCTGCTGCTTTGCAGCATGGAGGGCGAGCCTCCTAGAGAGGCTGTGGCGGCAGCAAAATGCGGGATGGAGACAGGCGGCATGTCGTGAGGGAGGAGAAGGAAGAAAGGGAGGGGAACCGCAGGAGGATGGGGACCTGGCCATCTGACGATACGAGCGAGGACGGGATTGGGTGCGGCGCACGCGGAGAGGATTTGGGCAGGGGCGGCGTGGATCTGGTGGCTGGAGTAGCCCTCGTCGCCCACCTCCCCTGTCCATTCATCCCGCCACCGAGCTCGCATGGGCGACGAGGAATAGCAGGCGGCGGCGAGGCTCCGGGCCGGAGGGCGTGGGGAGGCAAGAAGGAGGGATGTTGGAGGCGGGAGAGGCTGTGGGGATCGAGGGGAAAGGGGGCTAGGGTTTGGGTGGTGGCTGGTGCGGGAGTGGGACGAGGCGAGGATGGATTGGCTGCGGATTGGGCAAAACCTCATGCACGCGGCCACCACCAACCCAGAGCGCGAGACGAGCCCACTCGTCGTTGGCCAGTCAAAACAACTGCAAGGTGAAAATCAGGTTTGACCGCGAGGTGAAGATCTGACGGCCCAGACATGACAGAAAGCCAGATCCGACGGCTGTCGAAGGTCGAATCGAGGGAGCCATGTCCATGCGAGTTGGCTAGCCTCATTATTATTTTACATTTTCAGTAGGTTCAGTAGGTTGAGGAGTAACTCTCTGCTCTACTGGTCGGGGTGAAGATACCCAGAACAAGCCCCTCAAAGGATTATATTCCATAGTAACAAGTGACAGTAAATTTCAGCACACTATATAAATGTTTCCTTACCAATTTCTACTTACCAAAGGCGCTTCACTCCCCGGCAACGGCGCGAGAAAAGAGTCTTGATGACCCACAAGTGTAGGGGATCTATTGTAGTCCTTTCGATAAGTAAGAATGTCGAACCCAACAAGGAGCAGAAGGAAATGACAAGCGGTTTTCAGTAAGGTATTCTCTGCAAGCACGGAAATTATCGGTAACAAATAGTTTTGTGATAAGATAATTTGTAACGGGTAACAAGCAATGGAAGTAAATAAGGTGCAGCAAGGTGGCCCAATCCTTCTTGTAGCAAAGGACAAGCCTGGACAAGTTCTTATAATGAGAAAAGCGCTCCCGAGGACACATGAGGATTATCGTCAAGCTAGTTTTCATCACGTTCATATGATTCGCGTTCGTTACTTCGATAATTTGATATGTGGGTGGACCGGTGCTTGGGTACTGCCCTTTCTTGGACAAGCATCCCACTTATGATTAACCCCTATTGCAAGCATCCGCAACTATAAAAGAAGTATTAAGGTAAACCTAACCATAGCATGAAACATATGGATCCAAAGCAGCCCCTTACGAAGCAACTTATAAACTAGGGTTTAACCTTCTATCACTCTAGCAACCCATCATCTACTTATTACTTCCCAATGCCTTCCTCTAGGACCAAACAATGGTGAAGTGTCATGTAGTCGACGCTCACATAAGACCACTAGAGGAGAGACAACATACATCTCATCAAAATATCGAACGAATACCAAATTCACATGACTACTAATAGCAAGACTTCACCTATGTCCTCAGGAACAAACGTAACTACTCACAAAGCATATTCATGTTCATAATCAGAGGGGTATTAATATGCATTAAGGATCTGATCATATGATCTTCCACCAAATAAACCAACTAGCATCAACTACAAGGAGTAATCAACACTACTAGCAACCCACAGGTACCAATCTAAGGTTTTGGTACAAAGATTGGATACAAGAGATGAACTAGGATTTGAGAGGAGATGGTGCTCATGAAGATGTTGATGGAGATTGACCCCCTCCCAATGAGAGGATCGATGGTGATGACGATGGTGATGATTTCCCCCTCCCGGAGGGAAGTTTGCCTGGCAGAATGGCTCTGCCGGAGCCCTAGATTGGTTCCGCCAAGGTTCCGCCTCGTGGCTGGCGGAGTTTCGTCCCATCAGCTTGCTTATGATGTTTTCCAGGGTAAAAGACTTCATATAGCAGAAGATGGGCACGGGAGGGCTACCAAGTGGCCCACAAGACAGGGGGGCGCCCAGGGGGGTAGGGCGCGCCCCCATCCTCGTGGGTGGTGGGTGGCCCCCCTCGGGTATTTCTTCTGCTCAATATTTTTTATTAATTCCCAAAATGACTTTCGTGGAGTTTCAGGAATTTTGGAGCTGTGCAGAACAGGTCTCTAATATTTGCTCCTTTTCCAGCCCAGAATCCCAGCTGCCGGTATTCTCCCTCTTCATGTAAACCTTGTAAAATAGGATAGAATAGCCATAAGTATTGTGACATAACGTGAAATAACAACCCACAATGCAATAAATATCGATATAAAAGCATGATGCAAAATGGACGTATCAGCCGCGTCCGGCGCCTAACTGGTCTTCAATCTTCAGTCTTCGGTCTTTGGTCTTCTCACCAGCGCGGAGCTAAGTGCTTCCACTGGCTGGGCATAGTCATTGGGGATAGTGTCGACGGCCAGCGCGGAGCATGGTGCTTCCACTAGGACGTGGGTGGGAGCCCCCGTGAGGCCCCAGGGCGGCACTCAGGAGAATCCGGGGCGTGTACAGCCCCACTCATTATTACGTGAGAGTGTCACGAGCGAAGACCTTCACAGGCCGGAGCCTTGCTTCATGTCGCCCGACGAGGACCCCGCCGTGCGCCGCCCCTGACCACCGTTGGGGAAATCGGAAACCAGGACAAGACCAAGGGGCCAAAGGGACGCTGACGGCGTCCTCGGTGACCGTAGGCCCCATGCCGAGAGGAAGGGCTCGCCGGCGCCTTCCCCGGCAGGGAACCTACCTCCAGGCTAGATCCTGTTCCGCGGAGCGCAAGGAGGGCCCTACCACTGGGCTTGCCCCATGCTACTCCCAACGTTCTTCGCCCTCCTGAGGAGGGTCCGCCGTCCTGAGAGTCCTGGTGGTCGTTGCGTCTTGGCTTACCTGCGATCCATGGTCAGTGTAAGCGTGCCCCGGCGGTGTTAACTGTACCCAGAGGCTGCCGCTATTGGGGACATCGGCAGGGGTTGGTGGTGGTTCGAAGGAGAGCTCGGCCTCGTGTATGTCCAGCGCCCAGCCTGGCGTGGGGGATCGGCTAGGGCCCTCTCCTAGCACGTGCCTTGGATCCATCACGACGGGAACGCAGGATTCCGGGATGTTCGCACCAGGGGCGCCGCCCAGCCGCCTAACGCTCCCGCCCCCTTCTACCATCCTCTGGTCCTGTTGGCCAGGGGAAGACACTCCAACGCGCCCCCTGGTGGTGTCGTCCGAAGCAGCCCCGTGCCGAGGGGGCACGTTTGGGGTGGTGCGGGCTGCTCCATGAGGCTGGTTGGCGCCGAGAGGCTCTTTGTGGTCCCTCGCAGAGGGCGCGCGACTGTGTCGGGGATGAGCGTGCGCCCCCACCATCGCCTGCGACATGGGGAGGGTGCAGAACAGCGCCGCCCCCTGCACGCCACATCCAGCAGCTCAGCGACCCGTTCCAGCAGGGCGTCGCGGCCGCTCTCAAGCAGCCTGCACCACAGAAGCTCACGGGCTACAATGACCGCCGCCCGCATGTTCGCTTATTCCCTGCGCGAGTGCGGGGCAGTCGCTGCAGCGAGTTCGCAGATCGCGCAGGTGCACGGCTGCGGCGCGGCGCCAGAGGAGAAGGTTGCGCCGTGCACCCCCCGTGGCCGGTCGCCCCTGGCGGAACGCGGGCCGCGAGCAGGGCAGAGTGGAGGTCTTCTTCGTCGGTGGGTGCCGCCAAGGAGGTCTGGACGACCCAGTGATCGACGTGGGCTCTCGGGGCGTCGACCATGGCATCGGTGGAGCGGAGGAGGACTGGTCGATGGAAGAGGAGATCCGACGCACCCCTACTTGGCGCGCCAAATGTCGGATTTCGGGGTCGGGCAACCCATGAGAGGTTCGAATACTGGGGTGCATGCGGAAATCTCAACCTGCCCAGCCTGCTGAAGGAAATATGCCCTAGAGGCAATAATAAAGTTGTTATTTATTTCCTCATATCATGATAAATGTTTATTATTCATGCTAGAATTGTATTACCCGGAAACATGATACATGTGTGAGTACATAGACAAACATAACGTCACTAGTATGCCTCTACTTGACTAGCTCATTAATCAAAGATGGTTATGTTTCCTAACCATAGACATGTGTTGTCATTTGATTAACAGGATCACATCATTAGGAGAATGATATGATTGACATGAACCATTCCGTTAGCCTAGCACTTGATTGTTTAGTATGTTGCTATTGCTTTCTTCATGACTTATACAAAGTTCCTATAACTATGAGATTATGCAACTCCCGTTTACCGGAGGAACACTTTGTGTGCTACCAAACGTCACAACGTAATTGGGTGATTATAAAGGAGCTCTACAGGTGTCTCCGAAGGTACATGTTGAGTTGGCGTATTTCGAGATTAGGTTTTGTCACTCCGATTGTCGGAGAGGTATCTCTGGGCCCTCTCGGTAATGCACATCACTATAAGCCTTGCAAGCAATGTAGCTAATGAGTTAGTTACGGAATGATGCATTACGTAACGAGTAAAGAGACTTGCCGGTAACGAGATTGAACTAGGTATTGGATACCGACGATCGAATCTCGGGCAAGTAACATACCGATTAAAAAGGGAACAACGTATGTTGTTATGCGGTTTGACCGATAAAGATCTTCGTAGAATATGTAGGAGCCAATATGAGCATCCAGGTTCCGCTATTGGTTATTGACCGAGAATAGTTCTAGGTCATGTCTACATAGTTCTCGAACCCGTAGGGTCCGCACGCTTAACGTTACGATGACAGTTTTATTATGAGTTTATAAGTTTTGATGTACCGAAGGTTGTTCGGACTCCCGGATGTGATCACGGACATGACGAGGAGTCTCGAAATGGTCGAGACATAAAGATTGATATATTGGAAGCCTATATTTGGATATCGAAATCGTTCCGGGTGAAATCGGGATTTTACCGGAGTACCGGGGGGTTACCGGAACCCCCCCGGGGGTTAATGGGCCTACATGGGCCATGAGGGAGAAGAGGAGGGCCGGCCTAGGCAGGCCGCGCCCCCCCTCCCCCTAGTCTGAATAGGACAAGAAGGGGGGGGGGCGGCGCCCCCCTTTCCTCTTTCCCCTCCCCCCTTTCCTTCTCCACCAAGGCAAGAGACGGGAGTCCTACTCCCGGTGGGAGTAGGACTCCTCCAGGCGCACCCCTAGGGGCCGGCTGCACCTCCCTCCTCCCTCCTTTATATACGGGGGCAGGGGGCACCTCTAGACACACAAGTTGATCTTTGTGATCGTTCCTTAGCCGTGTGCGGTGCCCCCCTCCACCATATTCCACCTCGGTCATATCGTTGTGGTGCTTAGGCGAAGCCCTGCGTCGGAGAACATCATCATCGTCACCACGCCGTCGTGCTGACGGAACTCATCCCCGAGACCCTGCTGGATCGGAGTCCGGGGATCGTCATCGAGCTGAACGTGTGCTGAACTCGGAGGTGCCGTACGTTCGGTACTCAGATTGGTCGGATCGTGAAGACGTACGACTACATCAACCGCATTGTCCTAACGCTTCCGCTTACGGTCTACGAGGGTACAGGGACAACACTCTCCCCTCTCGTTGCTATGCATCACCATGATCTTGCATGTGCGTAGTAATTTTTTTTGAAATTACTACGTTACCCAATAGTGGCATCAGAGCCAGGTTTTATGTGTTGATGTTATATGCACGGGTAGAACACAAGTGAGTTGTGGGCGATACAAGTCATACTGCTTACCACCATGTCATACTTTGGTTCAGCGGTATTGTGAGATGAAGCGGCCCGGACCGACATTACGCGTACGCTTACGCGAGACTGGTTTCACCGTTACGAGCACTCGTGCTTAAAGGTGACTGGCGGGTGTCTGTCTCTCTCACTTTAGTTGAACCGAGTGTGGCTACGCCCGGTCCTTGCGAAGGTTAAAACAGCACTAACTTGACGAACTATCGTTGTGTTTTTGATGCGTAGGTAAGAACGGTTCTTGCCCAGCCCGTAGCAGCCACGTAAAATTTGCAACAACAAAGTAGAGGACGTCTAACTTGTTTTTGCAGGGCATGTTGTGATGTGATATGGTCAAGACGTGATGCTATATTTTACTGTATGAGATGATCATGTTTTGTAACCGAAGTTATCGGCAACAGGCAGGAGCCATATGGTTGTCACTTTATTGTATGAAATGCAAACGCCATGTAATTGCTTTACTTTATCACTAAGCGGTAGCGATAGTCGTAGAAGCAATAGATGGCGTAACGACAACGATGCTACGATGGAGATCAAGGTGTCGCGCCGGTGACGATGGTGATCGCGACGGTGCTTCGGAGATGGAGATCACAAGCACAAGATGATGATGGCCATATCATATCACTTATATTGATTGCATGTGATGTTTATCCTTTATGAATCTTATCTTGCTTTGATTGACGGTAGCATTTTAAGATGATCTCTCACTAAAATTATCAAGAAGTGTTCTCCCTGAGTATGCACCGTTGCGAAAGTTCTTCGTGCTGAGACACCACGTGATGATCGGGTGTGATAGGCTCTACGTTCAAATACAATGGGTGCAAAACAGTTGCACACGCGGAATACTCAGGTTAAACTTGACGAGCCTAGCATATACAGATATGGCCTCAGAACACGGAGACCGAAAGGTCGAACGTGAATCATATAGTAGATATGATCAACATAGTGATGTTCACCATTGAAACTACTCCATCTCACGTGATGATCGGACATGGTTTAGTTGATTTGGATCACGTGATCACTTAGATGACTAGAGAGATGTCTGTCTAAGTGGGAGTTCTTAAGTAATATGATTAATTGAACTTAGTACCTGATAGTATTTTGCTTATCTATGTTTGTTGTAGATAGATGGCTCGTGTTGTTGTTCCATTGAATTTTAATGCATTCCTTGAGAAAGCAAAGTTGAAAGATGATGGTAGCAATTACACGGACTGGGTCCGTAACCTGAGGATTATCCTCATTGCTGCACAGAAGAATTACGTCCTGGAAGCACCGTTGGGTGCCAGGCCTGCTGCTGATGCAACCGACGACATTAAGAACGTCTGGCAGAGCAAAGCTGATGACTACTCGATAGTTCAGTGTGCCATGCTTTACGGCTTGGAACCGGGTCTTCAACGACGTTTTGAACGTCATGGAGCATATGAGATGTTCCAGGAGTTGAAGTTAATATTTCAAGCAAATGCCCGGATTGAGAGATATGAAGTCTCCAATAAGTTCTATAGCTGTAAGATGGAGGAGAATAGTTCTGTCAGTGAACGCATACTCAAAATGTCTGGGTATAATAATCACTTAATTCAACTGGAAGTTAATCTTCCTGATGATAGTGTCATTGACAGAATTCTTCAATCACTGCCACCAAGCTACAAGAGCTTCGTGATGAACTATAATATGCAAGGGATGGACAAGACTATTCCCGAGCTCTTCGCAATGCTAAAAGCTGCGAGGTAGAAATCAAGAAGGAGCATCAAGTGTTGATGGTTAACAAGACCACCAGTTTCAAGAAAATGGGCAAAGGGAAGAAGAAGGGGAACTTTAAGAAGAACACCAAACAAGTTTCGTGGGTGCGAGGCATTGGGCTCTAACTGAACTTGAGCGAGGCGTTCGCCTATTGAACCCGAGTGATTGCACTGGCTACGCGGTACTAAACCCGAGTGATCGATTGATCCCTAGCTGTTAACTGAACCCGATCAAGCGATTCCTTCGCCACTGTTGCTAAATAAAGCCGATCAAACCTGCTGCCTCTTGATGAACAGTGAGCGTTGTTGGGGGTTGGATGAACAGTTCCCGGTGGGGGTTGGATGAACAGGACCCCGTGGTAGTAGGGGTCATTGCCACTGGATGAACCGGACACTGATCGAGCCGGTTGTGGGTGGATGAACATGACCCCATGGAGGGCTGGTTGAAAAGTAGCCGGTGGAGGGTTGCATGAATAGTAGCCCATGGCGGGGTGGTTGAGCAGTAGCCGGTGGAGGCTGGATGAACAGGAGCCCATGGATGAGCAATAGCTGGTGGAGGCAGGAAGAGATGCCGTGGATGAACAGTCGTAGGTGGAGGCTGGAGGAGGTCGACGGTGGATGAATAGTAGCCTATGGAGGCTGGAGCAAGGCAGTAGACGGTGGATGAATAGTAGCCTCTAGAGTCCTGTTTTGTGGTACGCCACACCCCTCCCGATGAACAGGACCCCCGTTTCGACAGTAGGAGGTTGAAGAGAAGTTCATTTCCTCCATTTTGCGGTACACCACACCCCTCCCGATTAATAGGACCCCATTTTGACCGTAGGAGGTCGAAGAGAAGTCTGTTTCCTCTGTTTTGTGGTACGCCACACCCCTCCCGGTGAACAGGATCCCATTTCAACCATAGGCTATCGAACAGAAGGCCGTTTCCTCCGTTCTGTGGTACGCCAAGCCTCATTTTGGTTGTTCCGTCCAAGCCGGTTGGCTCCCGATGAACACGACACATTCCGTTGCCTCCCGATAAACACGGCGACGCAGTTTCTCTTTTCCGACCCAGCTGGTTGGCTGCCGATGAACATGATGCCTTTGCTGCCCTTTGCTGCCTCTCCATGTACACGAGCCCTGGCCGTAGGTATGCGCGAGTAGGCGTTTGAGACCCCGCCCGTATGTATGTACGTACGTGTACACGATACAGGCGGGACTGCCTGAACAGCTACCGGTTTACTGGGCCACGATTGATCATGGTAGAAAGACCGATGGACCAGTATGTACGTACACGTTTGCGACCAGAATGAAAATGGTACGTAGCTTCGATTGGGTGGGTCCCGGCTGTCAGGGAGGATAAGGAGATGCTTCCTTGCGTGCGAAGATGTAGCTGGTGGGTTCGAGCTGATAGGGGGAGGATTCTTTTTTTTTGCGCGTAATAAGAAGGCACTTCCTTGCGTGCGAAGATGTAGCTGGTAGGTCCATCTGTCGGCCTCACCGCGTACAGTCCTCTTCCGATGGCTGTCGTTTGTTAACCACGTTGACCATGCCATGCGGACAGCACCAGGAGGTGGACGATGGTGAGGTAGGGAACGATGCGGAGCCTGGGAACATGCGGAGGGTAGTACGAGGGTTGACTAGTTCGGCTGCGATGTGAGGCTGCCGTCGCCGCAGAATATCAGGGAGTGTGGGTGAGTAGAGGGATGTCCTGGCCAACGGTGGGAGTAGTAGGGGCGGTGAGACCCCCACGGTAGCACAACCGACCATGGGAAGCAGGAGCACGCGGTGGTTTGGATGACTAGAGTAAGAAAATGAGAGGTTGAAGAAGCAGGAAGACCGTTGGATGTTAACAATCCAACGGTCACTGGTGATAGAATCGTTTGTTGACTAAGTTGACAAAGCCCTCCGTACGTGTCAACTTAGTAGAGCCACAAGTCAGCCTCCAAATTTGGTGGGCCCTAGCTGTCATGGGGAGCACTCGTTATTTTTTGCTTAATTAGGAGGCACTTCCTTTCGTGCCAAGATATAGCTAGTGGGTCCCACCTGTTATTGGGAGGATTCATTCTTTTTGGCGTAATAAGGTGGTGCTTGCTTGTGTGCGGCCATGGAACATGTGGATCCCAACTGTCAGCCTCTCCGTGTACATCCCTCTTCCGATGTTGTCGTTTGTTGACAACATTGACCACGCCGTGCTGATAACACCAGCGTGATGGACGAAGGCGAGACCCAGGAAGGGAATGACCCAGAGCCAGCAAAGCCACATCAGTGGAGGGATGTGGGTGAGTACAGGGATGGCCTGGCTAGTGGTGGGAGTAGTAGGGGGCGGTGAGGCCTGTGCGGCAACACAGCCGACCACGAGAGGCAGAGGCAGGCGGTCCCACCGGCAATGGATTTGGCGCCTGGAGCAAGAAGATCAGAGATTGATGAAGCACGACAGTCGTTGGATTGACATCCAATGGTTACGTATGCTAGAATCGTTTGTTGACGTATATAACAAGTAAAAAATCTTGCATACACATCAACTTAATAGGCCCACAAGTCAGACCATTCCCTATTTTTTTAATAATTTACAGCTCATTGCAACTTCTTATGCAATTTATTGCAGTCCGGTTTTTTGTTGGCCAGAGCCAGGGTTAAAAATTTAAATGAAATTTTGCATATTTTAGTGGGGTCCAAACTATTTTTAATACCGAAATATCGAGCCAGATTTAAAGTACTTTGAAAATATATTTAAATTAGGTTAAAGCCTAGTGAAATTGGAATCTGAAAATGTGATTTTTTTTAGAAATTAGAAAGTAATTGCCAATTTGTCGTCTGTTTTTTATATTTACAGCCTATTTCATGTTACTTTCAAGATTTGTAGCCGTCTTGAAAGAGTTGCAACCCTTCAGGGCGTAGAAAAATAAGTAGGCCTAGATTGGGTATTCTTCAGAAAAAAATAAGCTGGGCTCATTTTCACAAAGAAAAAATAGCTGGCCTGGTCATGTGGTGAACGTAAAATATAAGCCTGGGCTAGAAGGGCCACAACCCAGTTGAAACCCTGCTCCGTCTCAACAATAAGAAAAAAAACCTGCTCGAGCAGCTACGTCCCATGTGTCAGCCGACCCTGTGTTGTTCTCTTGTCTATTGACTATATACGCTGACAATGTCATGGGTCCCAGATGTTAGAAAACCACTAGGAGGAAGCATTTTCTTTTTCTATACGTTGACAATGGAGAATATAAAAAATGAGTAACTTGCTTGCGTACGGCCATGGACATGATGGGTCCCTACTGCCATCCTCTTCACGTACAAACCTCTCCTGATTCCTCTTGTTTGTTGACCATGTTGACAATGCGTGAGGGCAGCGCCACGGTGAGCACACCAAAGCAAGCGGAGCATGACGGCGAGGCCTCGGACGCCGATGTTAATGATTTAGGAGACGGTGGGGCGACAATGAGTGGGCTGAGGCGCAGCCAGCCATGGGAGGCGGAAGCAGGCGGCCCCACTAGCGCTGGTTTGGTTTTGGAGGGTGGAAGAAGACGAGACTGAAGAAACACGATAGACTACAAAAGCAGCAGGAGTACTTAACAACCTTAACTGAAACCAGTAGGGGCACTTAACAACCATAGCTAAAAGCAGTATGAGTACTTGTACAGGTTCAACCGTACAAAGCACGCCTGGAACAATGCTACTTTTCCTACAGTTAACCAAGGGTGAGGCCACCAAGCCCCAGGAGAAGGCCCAGGCGCCACCCCGCGCATCCACAACCTTCTGAAAGCAGCTTCATCTCACAATATGGTCAATAAACAGGATATTCACTTTAGAGCCATGGAAAAGCATGAGCATAACCTTCTGTCCTATTCTCCAAGATGGACGGGCCTTGATTATTTGAGACCACCCATGAATAAGTATCTTTTCACCTCCAAGAGGAATGGAGTAGGTCGACATAGACATCATGTTGTGACCAAGCGCAAGTCCGACCCGAACATGGTCAGGCATCTGTATAGGAACAATAGAACTTGGCAGTTTCTGTTTCAAGAAGATCGCAAATGTAAAACTGTGTATAAGCAAGAGTTTATGAACAACATATATAATAGAAAACAGCTCGTTCAACGTGTGCAGCAGTGGCACACATATCCCACGTGGCTTTCCACCATTGAACGCCCCACAAGGACCTCAAGTTGATCAATAAAGTGTAGGAACTTGGGAATGTCATCCCAGTCAACTTCAGTGCCATCAGTAACAACCGAGTTCTTATTGAATAACCAATGAGTAGCGTGCTTAACTTTGAAATAACCTACACGTGTCACCAATTTTAAGAAATATTAGTTAGAAGTAGCATCTTCGTGAGAGAAGGGAATCACAAATCGTTGCTACTTCTAAAGTTAAATTGTGATTAGTTAGACATAATAGGTGGATTAAGAAGTAATCGAGGCAACAAGCAAGAACCAGATACAAAACTAACATGGATGAACTACTGAACGATGTCGGGGTGGAAGATCACAGTGAAGATGAGACCAGGTTCTGCTATTTCCATCAACATTGGTGCGCCAACTTTCAGTCTGTAACACTTGAGAAAGTCTATCCAAGTTTGGCCATAAAAAAAGCAGCGATCTCCTTGGTTCATGAACCCAACTTGGAACTTATATCCATGACTTGTCTTCAATGTGACCATTAAACTGGTGTATTCAGTTATGGCAAGGTCGGCCATCTTGAGTACATGTGTTCTGGCGAAGCAAGAATTTGCACTGCAGGAGAAATCATATGAGAACGGAATGTATTCGCTATCCAAATCTAGAAATAATTTCCTCCTTCACATCAGTGTTGACCATGGTACTAGTACCTTTTATCCAAATATAGCAATCAAAATTTCCAAATTAGTCGACAACATGTTCAAAAAACCCCACCCTCCCAGATAGAAAAGAGGATTCTAGGAACATACGGTGAGCGTTTAAAATCATGTGTTAGGATGAGAAGGAACAAGTGTGGCGTCTCACCGAGGGCGCAGAAACCTGTAGGGTCCTCACACTTTGGGCACTTCAAATGAAACACACTAGATTCAGTAGGAAGAAAAATGCATCAACGATGGCGGCTGCCATCCTAGGATTACCTGCGACCAAGGGACTTGGATTTATCGGGGATGGATGAAGAATTCGTACCTGGTTCTCCATGAGAAAACCCTATGCAATCGCCAGAGGGGGTTTTCTCTGAACAAGAAGACAAGGGAGAAGGGGATTCAGGCCCAGTGAGAGAGGGGGTTTTCTCTGAACAAACAGACGAGGGAGAAGGGGATTCAGGCCCAGTGAAATATTGATGCTTCGTACGTCCAGCTTACTGCTAAAGCTGGAAAGGTGTTTTTTTTGTGATTTGATGGCTCAGTGGGAATTATTGCGCAGCTACGACCGAGGTGAGTCTACCGTGCGGTTGTGCACTCTAATTTGGTGCATGGCACGTGGACCCCATTGCCGGATGCCCCACATATTAGCGAAAGGAAATAGAAAGGCAGGAGTAACTAGTTACACATAAATATATTTATGACAGAGAGATACTCCCTTTGTAAATAAATATAAAATCCTTTTATATCACAACTTTATAGACAAGAAAAATTAAGGGGAATATATATAACATAATATGGGGGTTCAACTCAGAATATAATACTCAGATAGGCTCACGGTTCTAGACTTTGGGCCACAGGCCAGTGGGCCTGCATGTTTGGCGGCCCATGTGTTCTACCTTTGTGCATTTCATATTGCAAGCAATCGGTATGGCGCGGGTTTTAGATGCTGTCGCAAGGCGAATACAGAAAATTGAATAAAGCACGACAGCTGTTAGAATGAAATCGAACGACAGTTCTGAAAGTGCAACTATCCCTGGGTGGTTTTGGTAATTCCTAACAACATATAGCTCATTGAGCTAATGTTATTTCAAGATAAATATTTCAGGAAAGCTAAATGATTGGCATGGCATGGATGAGAAAAGTGGATCCCTCAAAATGCTAAGGACAAAAGGATTGGCTCAAGCTCAAAGCACAAGACTCTACATTTTCTATTTTAGTGATCCAAGATCACATTGAGTCTATAGGAAAAGCCAATACTATCAAGGAGGGATGAGGTGTTGCTTAATGAGGTTCTTGCTCAAAATGCTTAGTGATATGCTCCAAAGCCCTCAACTACTTTCTCACATCCACATATGACCCAAACCAAAAGTCAAACTCGGCCCCACCGAAACCATCTATCCGGCGCCACCGAGTTTAGATGTCATAGCCACAGCCATAAACCCTAGTCTTTTCGGTCTCACCGATAGGGATCTCGGTCTCATGGAGATGGGATTGAAACCTCTCTGTTTCCCTTCGTAACATTTCGGTCAAACCGAGATGAGCGATCGGTCCCACCAAGATTGCAATGCAAATTCACTGTTTCCCTTTCGTAACGTTTTGGTCAAACCGAGATGAGCGAATCGGTCCCACGAGTTTGCCTGACCAACCCTCTGTGTGTCTATTACCAAAATCGGTCTCACCGAGTTTGTGTAATTGGTCTCACCAAGATTAGGTTATGCCCTAACCCTAACCATATCAGTCCCACCGAGATGACATGTCGGTCCCACCGAAAATCCTAATGGTCACATTATTTCCTAAATCAGTGCGACCAAGTTTCACTATTCGGTCCCACCGAGTTTGGTAAGTTATGTGTAACGGTTAGATTTTGTGTGGAGGCTATATATACCCCTCCCCCACTCTTCATTCGTGGAGAGAGCCATCAGAACATGCCTACACTTCCAACATACATTTTCTGAGAGAGAACCACCTACACTTGTGTTGAGGTCAAGATATTCCATGCCTACCACATAAATCTTGATCTCTAGCCTTCCCCAAGTCGCTTTCCACTCAATTATTCTTTCCACCAAATCCAAATCCTGTGAGAGAGAGTTGAGTGTTGGGGAGACTATCATTTGAAGCACAAGAGCAAGGAGTTCATCATCAACACACCATTTGTTACTTCTTGGAGAATGGTGTCTCCTAGATTGGCTAGGTGTCACTTGGGAGCCTCCGACAAGATTGTGGAGTTGAACCAAGGAGTTTGTAAGGGCAAGGAGATCGCCTACTTCATGAAGATCTACCCTAGTGAGGCAAGTCCTTCGTGGGCGACGGCCATGGTGGGATAGACAAGGTTGCTTCTTCGTGGACCCTTAGTGGGTGGAGCCCTCCGTGGACTCGTGCAACCGTTACCCTTCGTGGGTTGAAGTCTCCATCAACGTGGATGTACGATAGCACCACCTATCAGAACCACAGCTAAAAAATCTCCGTGTCAACATTGCGTTTGCTCCCTCAAACTCCTTCCTTTACCTTCATATGCAATTGTTTTACATTCCGCTGCTACACTCTTAGAATTGCATGTGTAGGTTGATTTCTTGACTTGTGCTAAGTTGCTAAAATCTACCAAGAACTAAAATTGGGGAAAGGCTAGATTTTTATTTGGTCAAGTAGTCTAATCACCCCCTCTAGACATACTTTCGATCCTACAAGTTCCAAACCAGCAATCAGATTTGCAATTCTATCAATGATATCCTACGTGATAAATAATACTGTAGTACTACTTATACACACAGGACACTTGTTTCACCATGCCATATTATTACATCAAAATCTCTCAGAGGATAGATCAGTTCAGCAGTTGCGTGCTTCTACTGAAGAATTTCAAAGTTGATTTGGACCAGCTCTCCTTGCTGAGAAAGTTTGATTTTTACATCATCCCCTAGCGCAAGATTTGATTTAGATTTGAACCTTGACCATCCTTTAACATCAATAATCATGTGACTATCCTTTGTACTTACGGTGTATTAAGCAGGTTCATTCACACCAAGGCTGCGCATGGTAAGAGAAACTTGGCCACGGTCGCCCGGTTGTTGAACGACTCCCTCGTTGCTATAGGAATTCTCTGTTTGCAAACAAGAAGACATACACAAACAGTTAGATCAACACAGTGAATCATGTGAACAACACGGAAAGAAAAAGAATGAAGCACTTGGGTGGCCAATGCTTACCAAGAAGGTGGAGATGTCAGTTTTTGTAAGGACTTTGGTATATGCAGTGTGAACTGCAGCCCAGTCTATTGCCGATGCAACTGCTGGTTCCATTGCCGCTGCACGGGCCAGAGCAGATGCAAGTGCAACTTCAAGTGTTGGTGCAGGTGCCGGAGCCGTTGCTGGTTCCCGTGCCGGTGCGACTGGTAGTGCCGCTGCTGCTGCTGGAGATAGTGCTCCTTGTGGAGCTGGTGCTGGTGTCGGAGCAAGTGCCGGTGTCGATGCCCGATCCTCCGGTAGTTCAGCCTGATCCACTGACGTGGTCAGTGCCCAATCCTTAGGTGGATCAGACTGAGCCGCTGCCGCTGTCAGTGCTAGAGCAAGTGCCGTCGGAGAAGGTGTCAGTGCTAGATCCATTGCTGAAGGTGGTACCAATGTGCGAGATAACAGTGATCGTCTCTGGTCTAGTATGATCAGCTTTCTAACTTGACTAGGCTCTGTGACCTTGATCCAATCTTTTTCTTCATTTCTTTTAAGCGTGAGAAGGACTAATTGTGGCGTGTTTGTTAAACAAAACTGCAGTTCATCATAGGGCTTTAGATTGTACTTAGACAACAGTCTGATCCAATTGTGTCAAGTAATATAAGTGATGGACAGTGCCTTCGTTACTGACACGACATAAGAAGTGAAACCTGCAAAATAACCATCATAGAGCAAACCAAACGGTTTATTCTGTGACGAATGTCACATGGCAAAACCTGCATCGTAAAATTATAGCATAAGTAAGAAAACATGATATTAAATCAATAAGATTTAGACAGTAAGTCAACAAGATTTAGTTGATATGCACGAGTGAATCCTTACTAGGAAATCACTATGTTCAAGTTGTAAACAGAAGATTGATCGTCCAATTACGCGTGGCATGCAGGGCCCCCGCTTACTCCCACAAGCAGGACAGTCCAAAGGTCCTGAAAAATCGTATGGACCAAACGTCCATGGGTCTGGAAATCCTGGTGGGTGTGATGAACCCTACAATACATACAAATATTGGAGTGTAACCATAATTGATAAACCGTCTTCACAAAAAAGATTATCTGGATACTTCAAAATATATAGACTGAAATGAGTTGACAGACATTGACATAGACTGTTCTCAGGACTCACTAGACAACAAAAGCGGCAGTACTAAACAATACAGGGTTCAGACACACAAATCAAGTACTGAACAATAGTACTTACTACAGACAAGCAAAGTTGCACTAATTAAACTCCGCAGACTATTTCTTGCCACCGACCTACGGGATGTGCTCCGCATAACTGACTAGGCCATGGACTTGGTGAGAGATGTCTACCAGCACCATCACGATCTCGTCAACGTTGGAGAACCTAACAGAGTGGTCTTTCCACTCATAAATATGATGATGAAGACAGTCCGCATCAGATTTGTCGGGAAGCTTTACAAGGACCACACCCTTCGTAATCGAAGGCACATTGAGGAAATTGTTGTGGTGAAGTACACCCTCGAGAGCACGCCTGACAACAATGCTACTGGAAAACACTAGTTCAGGACACGTGGCGACAAGGACACAACAACTGGACAGTTTAGCAGTAGAACTCATCCTCAGGTCTTCCAGTTCACACGACATGACTTTGAGAACTTCATCTCCACCGCGGACCTGGTTCTAATTCAAACAGAAACCAAATATTTTAATACTACCTCTATTCAGAAATATAAGATGACTTTTGATATTTTACTACATATAAGACTACATATACGCACAGAAATGGGTGAATAAAGACACTAGAACATGTCTTCAAAGGCATGAGAGCAATTACTTGCAATATCCATAACACAAGTTACTGAGGATAATATACTCTCTTCAAAGGTAGCATTGATGTTCATAAAGTCGGTGAAAGTAATCTATAAGAAATCAGTGTCAACTTCTCGCCTGTTTTGGTCTAAAGAGGAATTTAGAACCGTCATTTGGCACACAAAAATCACATGCAAGATCAGCTAGAAAGTTGTACTACTAGTACTAGTACTGTGTGTTAGATGAAAAAACACGATCAAGATCGAGAAAAAGATCGTCAAGAAAAGATAATACCTGGACTTGCTTAATGAGGGACCCCGGAGAGATCGAGGGGGCCTTGGACAGGGCAATGGCCTTGAGCTTGTCTGTGGTAGTCTAAGCAGGGTGCTTGTGCTTTTTCATACCCTGAGCCTCGACGGTTGATACGTCTCCAACATATCTACTTTTCCTAACACTTTTCCTATTGTTTTGGACTCTAATTTGCATGATTTGAATGCAACTAACCCCGGACTTACGCTGTTTTCAGCAGAACTACCATGGTGTTATTTTCGTGCAGCAATAGAAGTTCTCGGAATGGAACGAAACTTTGCGAGGATTTTTTATATCAAAAGAGAACTTCTGGAGCCAAAGATGGACCTGAGGGGGTCACCTGGGTGGGCACAACCCACCAGGGCATGCCAGCCCCCAGGTGCGCCCAGGTGGGTGCTGCCCACCTGGTGGCCCCGCTAACCCTCAAACCGATGCTAAAAAATCCCATATTTGCAAAAAAATCAGGGAGAAAGAATTATCGCGTTTCACGAGACGGAGCCACCGCGAAGCCCTGTTCTTCCTTGGGAGGGTAGATTTGGAGTCCGTTTGGGGCTCCGGAGAGGGGGATCTTCGATCTTTGTCATCACCAACACATCTCCATCGCCAATTCCATGATGCTCCCCACCGGAATGAGTAATTCCTTCGTAGGCTTGCTGGTCGGTGAGGAGTTGGATGAGATTCATCATATAATCGAGTTAGTTTTGTTAGGGCTTGATCCCTAGTATCCACTATGTTCTGAGATTGATGTTTCTATGACTTTGCCATGCTTAATGCTTGTCACTTTGTGCCCGGGTGCCATGATTTCAGATCTGAACCATTTATGTTATCACCATTATATCCATGTTCTAGATCCGATCTTGCAAGTTATAGTCACCTACTACGCGTTATGATCCGGCAACCCTGGAGTGACAATAGTCGGGACCACTCCCGATGATGACCGTAGTTTGAGGAGTTCATGAATTCACTGTGTGCTAATGCTTTGTTCTGGTTCTCTATTAAAAGGAGGCCTTAATATCCCTTAGTTTCTAGTAGGACCCCGCTACCACGGGAGGGTAGGACAAAAGATGTCATGCTAGTTCTTTCCATAAGCACGTATGACTATTTACGGAATACATGCCTACATTATATTTATGAACTGGAGCTAGTGCCGTATCGCCGTAGGTTATAACTGTCTCACGATGAATATCATCCAACGAGTCATCGATCCAATGCCTATGAATTTATCATATGTTCTTGCTAAGTTACTACTGTTGCTACTGCTATCGTTACTGCTATAATATCACTGCAATCACTGTTACTGTTATCATTACTATTGCTGCTATCAACAAAACTATCATACTACTGTGCTACTAATCACTTTGCTGCAGATAATTAATCCCTAGGTGTGGTTGAATTGACAACTCAGCTGCTAATACCTTCAAATATTCTTTGGCTCCCATTGTGTCGAATCTATAAATTTGGGTTGAATACTCTACCCTTGAAAACTGTTGTGATCCCCTATACTTGTGGGTTATCAAGACCTTTTTATAGCGCCGTTGCCGAGGAGCATAGCTATATTTGTTGAGTCACTTGGGATTGTTATTATATTATCACTATGAAGAATCTGAGGGATACTAAGACCACGATTTTCCCCTCAAAGACGAGGGGAGGTAAGGAACTGCCATCCAAGTCTGCTTTAGATTCACCTTCTGTTATAAGTAAACTTGCAACTCCACAACATGCAATTAATTCTGATATGTTGCAAGTTATTGATGATGCTACTTATGCTATGAATGCTACTCAAGATGATGCTAGTACCTTGCCTGATGATGATGTGCCGCTAGGTAAATTTCTTGATGAACAAATTGCTAGAGTAAGAGAACATGATATTGTTGAATCTAATGATGAACTTGAAACTGAAAATACTGAAACACCTACTAGAACTAGTTCTCCTAGATATGAATTGCCAAAGGTACCAGAAGGTTATACTATGAGTGAGGGGGCAACTAGAGATATTCTTGCTTGTAAGGATAGAGATGATCTAGAGAAATTATCGTGCAAGTATAAAGAAAGATCTCTGAATGGTAAAATGAAATGTGATCCTGAGTTTGCTACTTCACCTATTGTTGTTGCTAATAAGGATTATGAGTTCTCTGTCGACCCAGAGTTAATCACTTTGCTTGAATCTAATCCTTTCCATGGTTATGAAACTGAAACTGTTGTGGCACATCTTACTAAGTTGAATGATATAGCTACCCTTTTTGCTCATTATGATAAGATTCGCTATTACTATATTCTCAAGTTATTTCTGTTCTCATTAAAGGGTGATGCTAAGGCTTGGTACAATACTCTTGATCTTGTTTGTGTGTGTAGTCCCCAGGATATGATCTATTACTTCTCGGAAAAATATTTCCCTGCTTATAAGAAACAAGCTGCCTTGTAGGAAATATTTAACTTTGTGCAAACTGAAGAAGAGAGTCTCCACAAGCTTGGGGGAGGATTCTCCAATTGCTTAATGCTTTGCCTGATCATCCTGTTAAGAAAAATGAAATACTTGATATCTTCTATAATGGACTAACCGATGCTTCTAGGGACTTCCTAGACAGTTGTGCTGGTTGTGTTTTCAGGGAACAAACTATTGAGCAAGCTGAAGAATTATTGAATAACATATCAAAAAATTATGATGATTGGACTCTTCCTGAAGCACCTATTAAAACCACTCCGAAGAAGAGGGGTATCTTATATCTCAGTCCTGAAGATATGCAAGAGGCAAAGAAATCTATGAAGGAAAAAAGTATTAATGCCGAGGATGTTAAAAATTTACCACCTATCAAAGAAATATGTGGGCTTGAAGTACTAGCACCACCTAAGGTGGTAGAGGTGAAAGTGCGTTATATCGACTAGAGGGGGGGGGGGTGAATAGGCGATTTTTATGAATTCTTCACTGAGGAATATGCTGGTGAGGAAATTCCTTAGCGAAGAACTATTTGTAGTGGAATAAGTACTCAGAAGTAAACATAACAGGATACTAGCATGGTCATCATGATGAAATGAAGACAAGCACAGAGTACAGAAAGCGTAATCACAGGATAACACAAGACGAAGACAAACAGACTGAAGAACTTGAACTGAGGAATTTGTGGAAGTCTTCAGACAAAGTCTTCAAGCACAGATATGAACAAACATTCAACACAGTAATGAGGAAATGGAAGGGTTGAGGAAATAGAACCAGTTAGTTGGTGAAGACAATGATTTGGTAAACCAGTTCCAACTGCTGTCTCAGTTGTACGTCTGGTTGGAGCGGCTGAGTATTTAAACTCGAGGACATGCAGTCCCGGACACCCAGTCTCCGAGCCGCAACTCAGGACACCTAGTCCTCACCGTATTCTCCTTGAACTAAGACCACGCAAGTCTCGTCCAATCACTCGTGATAAGTCTTCAGGTGACTTCCAAACCTTCACAGACTTGGTCACTCGGCGATCCACAATTCCTCTTGGATGCTCTAGACCTTGACGCCTAACCGTCTGGAAGAAGCACAGTCTTCAAAGGTAACAAGCGTCGGATCCACGCAGGATCAATTTCTTCAGTGATGCTCAATCACTTTGGGTTTGTGGGGGTTTGGTTTTGGGATTTTCCTCACTTGATGATTTTCGCTCAAAGTCCTCGGAGGATGGGTTGCTCTCAAATGACAAGTGTCAAGTTCTCTCGGAGCAGCCAACCAACTAGTGGTTGTAGGGGGCGGCTATTTATAGCCTAGGGAGCAGCCCGACATGATAAGACATAAATGCCCTTCAATGATATGACCGTTAGGTGGATAAGATATTTTGGGACAGCCGGCGCGCAACACAGCAACGGTCGGAAATTTGACTCTCAAATTCCTCAGGGCTATCATGTTCCTCGCTGTGTAGGCAATTCGCACTGGTGAATTCCTAACTCCTCAGTCAGAGCAAAGTCCTCAGTGACCAGAAGAACTGCGTCTCTGTCACTGAAGAAATTGACTGAACTGTATGAGATTTCCAATGGCTTCACTCGAAGGGATTGGTAGGTGTAGGATTTTGAGTTGAGCATCACATGGAAATTTTTCCTTAGTATTTCCTCGACCCCCTTTAACAGTACGGTGTTTCCTATGACTCAAGAAAGAGAAAATGAAACTACGAAAACAAAAGTCTTCACGCTTCATGTTCCTCGAATGAATACCAAGTCTTCAAGGTCACACCAATTTCTTCACTTTCAAAGCCATCAGAAAGTCTTCAGAATATCAAAGTCTTCAGTCGAAGAACTTCATTTTTAGGGGTCGACTTTCTCTGTAAATATCAAACTCCTCATAGACTTATAGACATGTGTACACTCACAAACACATCAGTCCCTTAACCTATAAGTCTTCAATACACCAAAATCACTAAGGAACACTAGATGCACTTACAATCTCCCCCTTTTTGGTGATTGATGACAACATAGGTTAAGTTTTCAACGGGGATAAATATATGAAGTGTAAATACAGATATTGAGGAATTTGATTGCAAGATATAGAAGAACTCCCTCTGAATATGTGCATAGTGAGGAATTTGCTTTTGAGGCAATGCACATTTGAAGAATTGAATCATGGAGATCTCCCCCTATATCTTGTAATTCATACACGCATTTGATATATAATATGAAGAATTTGAAATGCATGATGAAATATGGTGCCTGATGGAATTCAGCATGCGTGCAATAATATTAACGAGGAATAAGCATGCAGAACATCACATCAAAAGTATCAGAGTACAGTGCATCAAAAGTATCAGAGCACCATGCACCGTCCAAAAGTATCAGGGCACCATCGGGTTTAAGATTACAACTCGATCCAATAAAAAGTTTCGGAAGAACGAGAGTTGCAACTTAACAAAACGCCCATAATATAAACCCGCTTGAAGACTAACTCAGATTTCTCCCCCTTTGTCATCAAATGACCAAAAGGATCGAAACTGAGGACTAACGCCCCTGAAGAATTTCAAGTTGATGGAGGAGCGCCAGCGTTGTCGGGGTTGTTTGTTGAAGTAGGGCCTGCCGCTGTGTCGTCCAAATCTTCATACTCATCAGTTTCACGCGATGAAGAATAAGAGCTGGCCACCAGATCAGGAACTTTGACTCGCTTGAATTTCTTCGGAGGAGGTGCAGACCAGTCAAATGCTTCCTGGAGACCCATAGTCTTCAGTTCATCCGGGTTATATACATGAGTGAGAACAGCCCAGGTGTGGTTGAGGGTTTCATGAAGGTGATAATGATTTTTCTTCACTGCATTATGGGTTGAGGTCATGTTGTGAAGAATTGCAGCAAACTGACGCTTCACCCATTTGTGATTGCGATCAACCTTCTGATGAAGACTGAGGAGTAACTCACGGTCAGTCATCACCCTGGGTGCTGTGGCTTGAGGCTTTTTCTTGGCTGAGGTATTTGCGGCAGTGTCATGTGTGGCAGAGTCATCATTGGTTGAGTAAGATGTAGCCAAACGAAATTGACCATCCAATGGACGAATGCCTTCATCAATCACAGCAGCTGCCTTGCCTTTGTCATCAGATGATGAAACTGGTCGCTTGAGGACTTCAATGGGAGGCAAGTAGCTACCATGGTTCAGAGTGTCAGCCTTGTAATTCAGTGAAGATCTTGCCCTTATGAATCTCATAATCCAAGGTGCATAGGGCTTCAGCTCGAATGGTGACATTGCAACATTTGCAATAGTCCTCATGAAGAAATCATGAAAGTTGACGGGAACGCCATGAATGATGTTGAAAAGCATGTTCTTCATGATGCCAATGACATCTTCATCATTTGAGTCGTGGCCTTTGATAGGACTCATTGTCTTCGTCAGGATTCAATAGACAGTCCGGGGCACATAGAGCAAGTCCTTGACGAGGAATTTGGTTCGTGGGGCCTGCCCTGGCTTCAAAGGCTTCATGAGCACTTGCATATAATGATTCGTCAGTTCAGGGTCATTGTAGATGCAACGTGCACTGTCATGGGGAGGATCAAGAGGAAGGACACGAAGCAATTCAGTTGCTGGTGCCTTGTAGTGAGTGTTTTCGGTCATCCAATCCAGCACCCATGAATTGACGTCTTCAGCATCACCGGTGATATGCAGTGTGGCGTAGAACTGAAGAATGAGCTCTTCATTCCAATCACAGATATCAGTGCAGAAATTCAGTAGTCCTGCATCGTGAATAACACTGAGGACTGGCTCGAAGCACGGCAGAGATTCCATATCCACATGAGGAATATGTTCATGATCGAAGATTTTGTCCTTGTCAAATAGCACTGAGGAATAGAAGTTGGCTTGAGTAGCAGTCCAGAAACGCCTCTTCCTTATGCGAGCAGAGTCATATGGATTATAATCAGTGAAGAACATGTGCTCAGAAAAGAAGTCTTCAGCCTTGAATTTTTGCTTGCTTGAGAACGGATTCTTCGGCTTGGGCAAAGGAGTGTCAGTGATTTGCAGCACAACCTCAGGAATCGCGAGCTCAGGTGCTTCAGGCTGAGGAATTTCTGGTTCCTCTTCTTGTGCAACTTGAGGATCAACAGCAGCAGGTTCTTCAGCACTAGCGGCTGGAATTTCTTCATGAATAGATGAAGTGGGATGAGTTTCTTCAGAGCCCATTTGAACAGTTGTAGCCGGGGACTGAGGAATTTGTTGAGTGGGAGTGAAGAGAGGAGTATTGGGATGCTGACTTTCCCAAAAGTCATCATTCATCACTGGTGTAGTGCATCCAATATCCACATCTTCATCTTCATTTTCAATTTCCTCAACACCAGCCTCTTCAGCTATGAACTGAGGCATAGGTGAGGAAACGACGGGCGATGAAGGGAATGCTTCCACTTCAATTTCTTCATCAAGCTGCTCTGACGTAGTAGCAGAATGATTTTCTTCATCAGATCCGCTTGGGATTTTGTAGTCTTCTCCATAAGGAACAATTTCCTTTGATGACATGGAGGAAATCGGAACGACATCAATATGATTTTCAAGAGAGCTGGTCATTGGCTTCATTTTCTTCGCAGCCGAAGAATTTGACGCAGCTGATGCCTTCCTTTTCTTCACTGCAGCTCGCTCTGCAGCCTTGGTCTTCTTCACTTCATAGGCAGAAGGAAGAATTGGAGTTGGTGTTGGCGCGGGAGGAGCTGAGGACTGTGGTTGATTTTCTTCAGGTGCAACTGATGCAGTTGCCCTGATTTCTTCAGATTCTTCAGGCGCACCACTAGTGGATGCCCTGGCAATTTCTTCAGCGGCTGGAATGGAGTCATCAGCCCTGGAACTTACATTTTCATCAGCAGGATGAAAGTCATCAGCGGTGCTGGCATGTTCTTCAGCAGGCTGAGCAGAGTCTGCAGCCTGAGGATTTTCTTGTTGCGATGGGGCTGCAACAGTTGACATTTTCTTCGTCAGGTTGACGAATCGCACTTTGGCTCCTTGCCAATCAGCATTGTATGCATCGAAGTCCTTGCTGAGGGCTTGGATCTCAGATTGAGCCTTGAGAAGTTCCTCAGGTGTCATACTGACAACGTTTTTCTTCAGGAGCTTCTCCTTCTTGTATTGAGCTCTCTTTGTCACGCCCAATATGCGACCCTATCCAAAAGGAACTCGAAGGTCCCACCAAGGATAGACCCGCATATTGGAACGCTTTTGCAAGGTGGATATCATTACATCAACATTACATAATAGTGGGGATACATCCAAAACATACAATGTCACATGAATACAACAATACAACATACAAGAACAACATCCGACTACGGATGAATCATAAACAGAAACTCAAATGACATCCACCCTGCTAGCCCAGGCTGCCGACCTGGAACCTATCCCCTGAACGAAGAAGAAGCAGAAGAAGAACTCCAAACAAGCAAACATCGCTCTCGCGTCATGATCATAGCATAACCTGTACCTGCAACTGTTTTTGTAGTAATCTGTGAGCCACGAGGACTCAGCAATCCCATTACCATGGGTATCAAGACTAGCAAAGCTTAATGGGAAAGGAATGGGTAAAGTGGTGAGGTTGCAGCAGCGACTAAGCATGATATGGTGGCTAACATACGCAAATGAGAGCGAGAAGAGAGCAAACGGAACGGTCGTCAACTAGTAATGATCAAGAGGTGATCCTGAACACCTACTTACATCAAACATAACACAGAAACCGTGTTCACTTCCCGGACTCTGCCGAGAAGAGACCATCATGGCTACACACTCGGTTGATGCGTTTTAATTCGGATCTGGTGTCAAGTTATCTACAACCGGACATTAACAAATTCCCATCTGCCACATAACCGCGGGCACGGCTCTCGAAAGTTTATACCCTGAAGGGGTGTCCCAACTTAGCCCATGATAAGCTCTCGCGATCAACGAAGGATATACCTTCTCCCAGGAAGACCCGATCAGTCTCGGAATCCTGGTTTACAAGACATTTCGACAATGGTAAAACAAGACCAGCAAAGCCGCCCGATGCGCCGACATCCCGATAGGAGCTGCACATATCTCGTTCTAAGGGCAACACCGGATAAGTCAAGCTACGAGTAAAACCAGACTTCGAGTTTCCCCGAGGTGGCCCCGCAGGCTGCTCAGTTCGGACCAACACTTAGACAAGCACTGGCCCGGGGGGGGGCTAAAATAAAGATGACCCTTGGGTTAATTACTCCCAAGGGAAAGGTAGGTGGTGGTGAGTCAAATGGTAAAACCAAGGTTGGGCCTTGCTGGACAAGTTTTATTCAAAGCGAACTGTCAAGGGGGTCCCATAAATTACCCGACTGCGTTAGGAACGCAAAATACGGGAACATAATACCGGTATGACAGAAACTAGGGCGGCAAGAGTGGAACAAAACACCAGGCATAAGGCCGAGCCTTCCACCCTTTACCAAATATATAGATGCATTAATAATATAAGAGATATTGTGATATCCCAACCAAAAATCCTGTCCACCATGAAGAAATCTTCAACTTCACCTGCAACTAGTAACGCTATAAGAGTGGCCGAGCAAAGCGGTAACATAGCCAATCAATGGTTTGCTAGGAAGGGTGTCAAAGGTTAGAGGTTCATGGCAATTTGGGGAGGCTTGAAGAGCAAATGATAGGTAACGCAGCATAGCGATAGAACGGCAACTAGTATAGCAATGAGAGTAGTGAGATCCAGGGTAGCGGTCATCTTGCCTGAAATCCCGCAAGGAAGAAGAACGAGTCCATGAAGAAGATGAAGCCACGAAGACGAACCAAGTGGAGACGAATGAATCCTCACAATCGCAACGAAACGAAAACTATCGAGAAGAAACACACAACATAGTAAACACACCACACATAGACAAAACATGATGCACAACAAGCATGATGCAAGACAAAGATAGATGAGGCTACTCATGGCAAGAGATGATGCAAACAAGAACAACACATCAAAGCAAGTTTAAATGAGGCCGGGAACAACATATAACAATTCCGGTAAGTCCTCATATGCATATTTCGAAATTGGTCCAGAACTGAATAAACCTTATGTTCAAGTTGTTAAATAGCAAGTTAAGAGCACCAAGAGAATCTACACGAAATTCTAGTCAAGTTACATATAAAGTTCATTAGGTTCGGAGCTACGGCCTAGAAGATATGAGCAAAACAAGTTAAGCATGCCATTGATGCAAAATGCACTCTAACATCAAGCAAACACCTCAAAACAAGGATGCAACATGATAATATGGAACTACATGCAAAATTAAGCAAGTTTCATATAGAGCACACTCAAAACGGAGCAACGGTGTAACACATACACTCTATACAAGTTATAGCAACAATCTATCCAAAACAGCAACTAGGCATCTTACAAGCATCAAAAAAATATACTATAGCACCCCAAAATCATAACAAAAGGCATGGGCATGAAGTACTGGTAAAGCATAACAAAACATGAAAACTGAGCTATCTCCAGAAATGACTAGAACATGGTCAAAAACACATGGAAAGATTGCAAATAATAACAGTTTCAGACTTTAGCAGAAATAACATCAGGTTGCAATGTTTAGAGCTATCAAACAACATGTTACAGGAACATATCATGGCAAACAAAGGCATGGCATGATACTACTAAATGCATAGAACAACAGTCCCTTACTGACCATGAGCCAAAAAGGCACAGAAAATATGATGGCACCCATGTAAACATGGCAAGTTATATTACAGATTCATACATGGCAGGAACAACAATAAGTAGGCATGTTCGTGAGCTTGAACCACTCACCACAGAGCAATACATGGCATGGCAAGGCAACCAACAGTAAGAAGACATGTTTATGAAGCTAAGCATGGCAAGAACAAGTTCATAGGGTGCATGGATCACTAGCAAACAATCATGGAAACATTGAACTTAATGTTAACAGGCTGACAGCAACATTATTTAGCAACTTTGGAGCAAAATAAACAACATGCTACAGCAGGCTATAATTGCAACCAAGGGCATTAATAGATAGAGCAAGACATGTATAACAAAACATCCTTAGTGAACATCTCCAGAATAATGCACGAAATGACTAGTAGCAGCAGGTGAACATAGCAACAAAATATAACAGAAACAGTCAGGAAAACAGCAACAGCAAGTACCCCACTTAACAAGCTCGATGCACTCAGCACACAACTCACAAAAATACATGGGTGGCACCCCTGGAAAGATGGCATGGCATAGATTAAAATACATGTAGACATCAACCTCATAGGATGCACACATCAAACATGGCAAAAATGACAAATGAGCAAGTTATAACAGTTTCAGCAGATTAACATCAACATGCACTCTTCCAACAGCATTTCGGGCATCAAGATGAGCTCAAATGAAAATGATGCAATGGAATGAAATGAAGTACTCGTCGAGGCGAACAATTTTACATATTACACGCACAAAATGGAGCTACGGATGCAGAGATACGATGCGATGAACATAGCATAATAATGTCAAAAACACTCGGGACTTGGACGAATTTTGGAGGGGGAAAAGTCAACCTCAAACGGATCTGGATCCGGGGCGGCACGGAAACGGAGGGCGGCCTGGAGCTCGTCGCCGGAGAGGGCCGGGGGCGGCCGGGGAGGATGCCGACGAGGCCGGGCCGGTCCGGATCTGGCCGGACCCGGCCGGAGCTGGCGCCGGCGACGCGCGGAGGTCTGGCGAGGGGACGCGGCAGGACGGGCTCGCACCGGAGGAGGCGGACGCCACTGGCGGCAGCGGCACAGGTCGCGGGTCCGGCGGGAGGCGGCGGCTCCCGGCGGCGGGGCGGGGCGCGGCCGGCCGGGCGCTGCAGAGGGCGAGGGGCGGCGGCGCGGCTGGATGCCGAGGCGAGGCGGCGGAGGGAGGGAGGCGGCCGGCGAGCGCAGGAGCTCGCGGGCGCGGCGTCGGGCGGCCGGCGGCGGGGACGGGCCCGGCGCGGGTGCGCGGGGGCACGGTCGGGCCGGCGGCGGCGGATCTGGGCCCGCGCGGGCCCCAGATGGGCTCCGCGGGCCGGCGGCGCTGGGACGGCGGCGGAGGACACGTGGCAGCGCGCCACTGGCTGGGAGCGGCGGCGGGGAAGCGTCCGGACGGCGGCGGACATGTCCGAGCGCGGTGGGAAGAACGTCCGGCAGCGCGAGGGGAAGGAGGCTAGGGTTCATCCGCGAATTTGGAGAGGGTTGCACATATTTATAGGTAGAGGGAGCTAGGAGAGTCCAAATGAGGAGCGGTTTTCGGCCACGCGATCGTGATCGAACGACCGAGAGCATGGATGGGAGTTTGCTGGGTTTTGGGCCACTTTGAAGGGGTGTTGGGCTGCAAAGAGAAGGGGGTTTTGCGGTTACCCGGTTAACCGTTGGAGTATCAAACGGACTCCAAATGGCACGAAACTTGACAGGCGGTCTACCGGTGCTATACCAAGGCCACTTGGCAAACCTCGTTCCATTCCTAGAAAGTTTAACACCCACTCACAACGAGAGACAAAAAGGGAACGCCGGAGGACATAGAAGTGCCGGATTGCAAAACGGACAACGGGGAAAATGCTCGGATGCATGAGACGAACACGAATGCGAAATGAGATGCACATGATGACATGATATGAAATGCAGATGAAGACATGGCAAAAGGCAACACGCAAGCACATCACATGGCAACGACGGCGAATAACTGGCATACACCTGGCGCATCGAATTCGGGGCGTTACAACACTCCTCCACTAACAAGAGATCTCGTCCCGATATCTTAGGACCAAGACGGAAGGGAAAAAGGATGAGGTGAAACAAGGACTCAAGAGAAGAAGCAAAGAATCGAGAGCACTCGAGAAGAAGAGAGGAACGACGAGAATGACGAGAAACACCACCAAAATTACTGAGATACTCCGGAAGAATGAAAAACTGAAAAGGTTGAGCCGACGATGAAATTATCTGAAATCGATCTTGGAAAAGGCATGTGACTGATGAAATTCATTCTTACGTCACACTTGAAAAGAATTTGGAATAGCTCCGGAATAATTAGAAGAGTCAGGTAAGATCCTGGGAAACGACTGTGGGTTTGGGCCCACTAAGAAAACACCGTTGGAAAAGGGATGATGAAAAGATAGATGATGCACCGGAACAATTGAAATATTTGAAAGAGGTGACAATCTCGAATTAATTGGAACACAGACGAATCTTCTGAGATGTCTTGAACACAGAAATGATTAACTAGCAAGAGACGAACGAGCAAGGAGAACACTTGATCCAAGGAAAAGAATGTGATCAACCCGGAAAACTAGAATTGAATCCACCAGAGAAGAAAAAGAGATGAAGAATGACGAACGAGACGAGAATTCACCGGTTGAAATAATTGACGAAAGACTGAAGAGGCTCCATACGAATGAAATTGATGTTCGAAACAGACTCAGACACCGGGAAGAAAAAGGGTGGGAGGGCGGGAAAAACAAAGGCAACTTGGAAGGGGAAAAACGACGAATATCTTGAAGAGAAAAACACCGGTTGAAAACATTGAGAAAAGAAAGCAAAGACTTCGCACGAGTAGGGTGGATACTCGATTACAGACTCCGGTTCCGAGAGGAAGAAGGGAGGGCGGGTGGGAAAAGAAAACAACTGAGGATTGAACTTGGCGAGGAAGAAGAGGCTCGAGTCAACTTGACGAGAAATGCACCGGATAAAAAGAGCTGAGAACCAACGATCGGAAAACCAACTGCGTGAACCTAAAGAAAAATTTGAATGGGAAGAGGAGTAATTCAAAACACCTACGTCAAGATTCCTCACCAGAGCGACGAAGAGGCTGAGGAGTAAAAAGAATTCCTACTCTCCGATATAACTAGACTCCGAAAACAGTTTTTTTCTAGACTCAACAACGGCCAAACTACACGATCAATCAAGGGGGGCTCCTAAGGTCGGTCGAGGCTCTGATACCAACTTGTCACGCCCAATATGCGACCCTATCCAAAAGGAACTCGAAGGTCCCACCAAGGATAGACCCGCATATTGGAACGCTTTTGCAAGGTGGATATCATTACATCAACATTACATAATAGTGGGGATACATCCAAAACATACAATGTCACATGAATACAACAATACAACATACAAGAACAACATCTGACTATGGATGAATCATAAACAGAAACTCAAACGACATCCACCCTGCTAGCCCAGGCTGCCGACCTGGAACCTATCCCCTGATCGAAGAAGAAGCAGAAGAAGAACTCCAAACAAGCAAACATCGCTCTCGCGTCATGATCATAGCATAACCTGTTCCTGCAACCGTTGTTGTAGTAATCTGTGAGCCACGAGGACTCAGCAATCCCATTACCATGGGTATCAAGACTAGCAAAGCTTAATGGGAAAGGAATGGGTAAAGTGGTGAGGTTGCAACAGCGACTAAGCATGATATGGTGGCTAACATACGCAAATGAGAGCGAGAAGAGAGCAAATGGAACGGTCGTCAACTAGTAATGATCAAGAGGTGATCCTGAACACCTACTTACGTCAAACATAACACAGAAACCGTGTTCACTTCCCGGACTCCGCCGAGAAGAGACCATCACGGCTACACACTCGGTTGATGCGTTTTAATTCGGATCTGGTGTCAAGTTATCTACAACCGGACATTAACAAATTCCCATCTGCCACATAACCGCGGGCACGGCTCTCGAAAGTTTATACCCTGCAGGGGTGTCCCAACTTAGCCCATGATAAGCTCTCGCGATCAACGAAGGATATACCTTCTCCCAGGAAGACCCGATCAGTCTCGGAATCCCGGTTTACAAGACATTTTGACAATGGTAAAACAAGACCAGCAAAGCCGCCCGATGCGCCGACATACCGATAGGAGCTGCACATATCTCGTTCTCAGGGCAACACTGAATAAGTTAAGCTACGAGTAAAACCAGACTTTGAGTTTCCCCGACGTGGCCCCGCAGGCTGCTCAGTTCGGACCAACACTTAGACAAGCACTGGCCCCGGGGGGGGGGGGCTAAAATAAAGATGACCCTTGGGTTAATTACTCCCAAGGGAAAGGTAGGTGGTGGTGAGTCAAATGGTAAAACCAAGGTTGGGCCTTGCTGGACAAGTTTTATTCAAAGCAAACTGTCAAGGGGGTCCCATAAATCACCGACCGCGTTAGGAACCAAAATCCGGGAACATAATACCGGTATGACGGAAACTAGGGCGGCAAGAGTGGAACAAAACACCAGGCATAAGGCCGAGCCTTCCACCCTTTACCAAATATATAGATGCATTAATAATATAAGAGATATTGTGATATCCCAACCAAAAATCCTGTCCACCATGAAGAAATCTTCAACTTCACCTGCAACTAGCAACGCTATAAGAGGGGCTGAGCAAAGCGGTAACATAGCCAATCAATGGTTTGCTAGGAAGGGTGTCAAAGGTTAGAGGTTCATGGCAATTTGGGGAGGCTTGAAGAGCAAATGATAGGTAACGCAGCATAGCGATAGAACGGCAACTAGCATACCAATGATAGTAGTGAGATCCAGGGTAGCGGTCATCTTGCCTGAAATCCCGCAAGGAAGAAGAACGAGTCCATGAAGAAGATGAAGCCACGAAGACGAACCAAGCGGAGACGAACGAATCCTCACAATCGCAACGAAACGGAAACTATCGAGAAGAAACACACAACATAGTAAACACACCACACATAGACAAAACATGATGCACAACAAGCATGATGCAAGACAAAGATAGATGAGGCTACTCATGGCAAAAGATGATGCAAACAAGAACAACACATCAAAGCAAGTTTAAATGAGGCCGGGAACAACATATAACAATTCCGGTAAGTCCTCATATGCATATTTCGAAATTGGTCCAGAACTGAATAAACCTTATGTTCAAGTTGTTAAACAGCAAGTTAAGAGCACCAAGATAATCTACACGAAATTCTAGTCAAGTTACATATAAAGTTCATTAGGTTCGGAGCTACGGCCTAGAAGATACGAGCAAAACAAGTTAAGCATGGCATTGATGCAAAATGCACTCTAACATCAAGCAAACACCTCAAAACAAGGATGCAACATGATAATATGGAACTACATGCAAAATCAAGCAAGTTTCATATAGAGCACACTCAAAACGGAGCAACGGTGTAACACATACACTCTATACAAGTTATAGCAACAATCTGTCCAAAACAGCAACTAGGCATCTTACAAGCATAAAAAAAATATGCTACAGCACCCCAACATCATAACAAAAGGCATGGGCATGAAGCACTGGTAAAGCATAACAAAACATGAACACTGAGCTATCTCCAGAAAAGACTAGAACATGCTCAAAAACACATGGAAAGATTGCAAATAATGACAATTTCAGACTTTAGCAGAAATAACATCAGGTTGCAATGTTTAGAGCTATCAAACAACATGTTACAGGAACATATCATAGCAAACAAAGGCATGGCATGATACTACTAAATGCATAGAACAACAGTCCCTTACTGACCATGAGCCAAAAAGGCACAGAAAATATGATGGCACCCATGTAAACATGGCAAGTTATATTACAGATTCATACATGGCAGGAACAACAATAAGTAGGCATGTTCGTGAGCTTGAACCACTCACCACAGAGCAATACATGGCATGGCAAGGCAACCAACAGTAAGAAGACATGTTTATGAAGCTAAGCATGGCAAGAACAAGTTCATAGGGTGCATGGATCACTAGCAAACAATCATGGAAACATTGAACTTAATGTTAACAGGCTGACAGCAACATTATTTAGCAACTTTGGAGCAAGATAAACAACATGCTACAGCAGGCTATAATTGCAACCAAGGGCATTAATGGATAGAGCAAGACATGTATAACAAAACATCCTTAGTGAACATCTCCCGAATAATGCACGAAATGACTAGTAGCAGCAGGTGAACATAGCAACAAAATATAACAGAAACAGTCAGGAAAACAGCAACAACAAGTACCCCACTTAACAAGCTCGATGCACTCAGCACACAACTCACAAAAATATATGGGTGGCACCCCTGGAAAGATGGCACGGCATAGATTAAAACACATGTAGACATCAACCTCATAGGATGCACACAGCAAACATGGCAAAAATGACAAATGAGCAAGTTATAACAGTTTCAGCAGATTAACATCAATATGCACTCTTCCAACAGCATTACGGGCATCAAGATGAGCTCAAATGAAAATGATGCAATGGAGTGAAATGAAGTACTCGTCGAGGCGAACAATTCGACATATTACACGCACAAAATGGAGCTACGGATGCAGAGATACAATGCGATGAACATAGCATAATAATGTCAAAAACACTCGGGACTTGGACGAATTTTGGAGGGGGAAAAGTCAACCTCAAACGGAACTGGATCCGGGGCGGCACGGAAACGGAGGGCGGCCTGGAGCTCATCGCCGGAGAGGGCTGGGGGCGGCCGGGGAGGATGCCGACGAGGCCGGGCCGGTCCGGATCTGGCCGGACCCGGCCGGAGCTGGCGCCGGCGACGCGCGGAGGTCCGGCGAGGGGACGCGACAGGCTGGGCTCGCGCGGGAGGAGGCGGACGCCACTGGCGGCGGCAGTGCAGGTCGCAGGTCCGGCGGGAGGCGGCGGCTCCCGATGGCGGGGCGGGGCGCGGCTGGCGGGGCGCGGTCAGCCGGGCGCGGCAGAGGGCGAGGGGCGGCGGCGCGGCTGGATGCCAAGGCGAGGCGGCGGAGGGAGGGAGGCGGCCGGCGAGCGCGGGAGCTCGCGGGCGCGGCGGCGAGCGGCGGGCGGCGGGGACGGGCCCGGCGCGGGTGCGCGGGGGCGCGGTCGGGCCGGCGGCAGCGGATCTGGGCCCGCGCGGGCCCCGGATGGGCTCCGCGGGCCGGCGGCGCTGGGACGGCGGCGGAGGACACGTGGCAGCGCGCCACTGGCTGGGAGCGGCGGTGGGGAAGCGTCCGGACGGCGGCGGACATGTCCGGGCGCGGTGGGAAGAACGTCCGACAGCGCGAAGGGAAGGAGGCTAGGGTTCATCCGCGAATTTGGAGAGGGTTGCACATATTTATAGGTAGATGGAGCTAGGAGAGTCCAAATGAGGAGCGGTTTTTGGCCACGCGATTGTGATCGAACGACCGAGAGCATGGAGGGGAGTTTGCTGGGTTTGGGGCCACTTTGAAGGGGTGTTGGGCTACAAAGAGAAGGGGTTTTTGCGGTTACCCGGTTAACCGTTGGAGTATCAAACGGACTCCAAATGGCACGAAACTTGACAGGCGGTCTACCGGTGCTATACCAAGGCCGCTTGGCAAACCTCGTTCCATTCCAAGAAAGTTTAACACCCACTCAGAACGAGAGACAAAAAGGGAACGCCAGAGGACATAGAAGTGCCGGATTGCAAAACGGACAACGGGGAAAATGCTCGGATGCATGAGACGAACACGAATGCGAAATGAGGTGCACATGATGACATGATATAAAATGCAGATGAAGACATGGCAAAAGGCAACACGCAAGCACATGACATGGCAACAACGGCGAATAATTGGCATACACCTGGCGCATCGAATCCGGGGCGTTGTAACACTCCTCCACTAACAAGAGATCTCGTCTCGAGATCTTAGGACCGAGACGGAAGGGAAAAAGGATGAGGTGAAACAAGGACTCAAGAGAAGAAGCAAAGAATCGAGAGCACTCGAGAAAAAGAGAGGAACAACGAGAATGACCAGAAACACCACCAAAATTACTGAGATACTCCGGAAGAATGAAAAACTGAAAAGGTTGAGCCGACGATGAAATGATTTGAAATCGATCTTGGAAAAGGCATGTGACTGATGAAATTCATTCTTACGTCACACTTGAAAAGAATTTGGAATAGCTCCGGAATAATTAGAAGAGTCAGGTAAGATCCTGGGAAACGACCTGTGGGTTAGGGCCCACGAAGAAAACACCGTTGGAAAAGGGATGATGAACAGATAGATGATGCACCGGAACAATTGAAATATTTGAAAGAGGTGACAATCTCGAATTAATTGGAACACAGACGAATCTTCTGAGATGTCTTGAACACCGAAATGATTAAATGGCGAGAGATGAACGAGCAAGGAGAACACTTGATCCAAGGAAAAGAATGTGATCAACCCGGAAAACTGGAATTGAATCCACCAGAGAAGAAAAAGAGATGAAGAATGACGAACAAGACGAGAATTCACCGGTTGAAATAATTGACGAAAGACTGAAGAGGCTCCATAAGAATGAAATTGATGTTCGAAACAGACTCAGACACCGGGAAGAAAAAAGGTGGGAGGGCGGGAAAAACAAAGGCAACTTGGAAGGGGAAAACCGATGAATATCTTGAAGAGAAAAACACCGGTTGAAAACATTGAGGAAAGAAAGCAAAGACTTCGCACGAGTAGGGTGGATACTGGATTACAGACTCCGGTTCCGAGAGGAAGAAGGGAGGGTGGGTGGGAAAAGAAAACAACTGAGGATTGAACTTGGCGAGGAAGAAGTGGCTCGAGTCAACTTGACGAGAAATGCACCGGATAAAAAGAGCTGAGAACCAACGATCGGAAAACCAACTGCGTGAACCTAAAGAAAAATTTGAATGGGAAGAGGAGTAATTCAAAACATCTACGTCAAGATTCCTCACCAGAGCGACGAAGAGGCTGAGGAGTAAAAAGAATTCCTACTCTCCGATATAACTAGACTCCGAAAACAGTTTTTTTCTAGACTCAACAACGGCCAAACTACACGATCAATCAAGGGGGGCTCCTAAGGTCGGTCGAGGCTCTGATACCAACTTGTCACGCCCAATATGCGACCCTATCCAAAAGGAACTCGAAGGTCCCACCAAGGATAGACCCGCATATTGGAACGCTTTTGCAAGGTGGATATCATTACATCAACATTACATAATAGTGGGGATACATCCAAAACATACAATGTCACATGAATACAACAATACAACATACAAGAACAACATCCGACTACGGATGAATCATAAACAGAAACTCAAACGACATCCACCCTGCTAGCCCAGGCTGCCGACCTGGAACCTATCCCCTGATCGAAGAAGAAGCAGAAGAAGAACTCCAAACAAGCAAACATCGCTCTCGCGTCATGATCATAGCATAACCTGTACCCGCAACTGTTTTTGTAGTAATCTGTGAGCCACGAGGACTCATCAATCCCATTACCATGGGTATCAAGACTAGCAAAGCTTAATGGGAAAGGAATGGGTAAAGTGGTGAGGTTGCAGCAGCGACTAAGCATGATATGGTGGCTAACATACGCAAATGAGAGCGAGAAGAGAGCAAACGGAACGGTCGTCAACTAGTAATGATCAAGAGGTGATCCTGAACACCTACTTACGTCAAACATAACACAGAAACCGTGTTCACTTCCCGGACTCCGCCGAGAAGAGACCATCACGGCTACACACTCGGTTGATGCGTGTTAATTCGGATCTGGTGTCAAGTTATCTACAACCGGACATTAACAAATTCCCATATGCTACATAACCGCGGGCACGGCTCTCGAAAGTTTATACCCTGCAGGGGTGTCCCAACTTAGCCCATGATAAGCTCTCGTGATCAACAAAGGATATACCTTCTCCCAGGAAGACCCGATCAGTCTCGGAATCCCGGTTTATGAGACATTTCGACAATGGTAAAACAAGACTAGCAAAGCCGCCCGATGTGCCGACATCCCGATAGGAGCTGCACATATCTCGTTCTCAGGGCAACACCGGATAAGTCAAGCTACGAGTAAAACCAGACTTCGAGTTTCCCCGAGGTGGCCCCGCAGGCTACTCAGTTCGGACCAACCCTTAGACAAGCACTGGCCCGGGGGGGGGGGGGGGGCTAAAATAAAGATGACCCTTGGGTTAATTACTCCCAAGGGAAAGGTAGGTGGTGGTGAGTCAAATGGTAAAACCAAGTTTGGGCCTTGCTGGACAAGTTTTATTCAAAGCGAACTGTCAAGGGGGTCCCATAAATCACCCGACCGCGTTAGGAACGCAAAATCCGGGAACATAATATCGGTATGACGGAAACTAGGGCGGCAAGAGTGGAACAAAACACCAGGCATAAGGCCGAGCCTTCCACCCTTTACCAAATATATAGATGCATTAATAATATAAGAGATATTGTGATATCCCAACCAAAAATCCTGTCCACCATGAAGAAATCTTCAACTTCACCTGCAACTAGCAACGCTATAAGAGGGGCTGAGCAAAGCGGTAACATAGCCAATCAATGGTTTGCTAGGAAGGGTGTCAAAGGTTAGAGGTTCATGGCAATTTGGGGAGGCTTGAAGAGCAAATGATAGGTAACGCAGCATAGCGATAGAACGGCAACTAGTATAGCAATGATAGTAGTGAGATCCAGGGTAGCGGTCATCTTGCCTGAAATCCCGCAAGGAAGAAGAACGAGTCCATGAAGAAGATGAAGCCACGAAGATGAACCAAGTGGAGACGAATGAATCCTCACAATCGCAACGAAACGGAAACTATCGAGAAGAAACACACAACATAGTAAACACACCACACATAGACAAAACATGATGCACAACAAGCATGATGCAAGACAAATATAGATGAGGCTACTCATGGCAAGAGATGATGCAAACAAGAACAACACATCAAAGCAAGTTTAAATGAGGCCGGGAACAACATATAACAATTCCGGTAAGTCCTCATATGCATATTTCGAAATTGGTCCAGAACTGAATAAACCTTATATTCAAGTTGTTAAACAGCAAGTTAAGAGCACCAAGATAATCTACACGAAATTCTAGTCAAGTTACATATAAAGTTCATTAGGTTCGGAGCTACGGCCTAGAAGATATGAGCAAAACAAGTTAAGCATGGCATTGATGCAAAATGCACTCTAACATCAAGCAAACACCTCAAAACAAGGATGCAACATGATAATATGGAACTACATGCAAAATCAAGCAAGTTTCATATAGAGCACACTCAAAACGGAGCAAGGGTGTAACACATACACTCTATACAAGTTATAGCAACAATCTGTCCAAAACAGCAACTAGGCATCTTACAAGCATAAAAAAAATATGCTACAGCACCCCAACATCATAACAAAAGGCATGGGCATGAAGTACTGGTAAAGCATAACAAAACATGAACACTGAGCTATCTCCAGAAAAGACTAGAACATGCTCAAAAACACATGGAAAGATTGCAAATAATAACAGTTTCAGACTTTAGCAGAAATAACATCAGGTTGCAATGTTTAGAGCTATCAAACAACATGTTACAGGAACATATCATGGCAAACAAAGGCATGGCATGATACTACTAAATGCATAGAACAACAGTCCCTTACTGACCATGAGCCAAAAAGGCACAGAAAATGTGATGGCACCCATGTAAACATGGCAAGTTATATTACAGATTCATACATGGCAGGAACAACAATAAGTAGGCATGTTCGTGAGCTTGAACCACTCACCACAGAGCAATACATGGCATGGCAAGGCAACCAACAGTAAGAAGACATGTTTATGAAGCTAAGCATGGCAAGAACAAGTTCATAGGGTGCATGGATCACTAACAAACAATCATGGAAACATTGAACTTAATGTTAACAGGCTGACAGCAACATTATTTAGCAACTTTGGAGCAAGATAAACAACATGCTACAGCAGGCTATAATTGCAACCAAGGGCATTAATGGATAGAGCAAGACATGTATAACAAAACATCCTTAGTGAACATCTCCAGAATAATGCACGAAATGACTAGTAGCAGCAGGTGAACATAGCAACAAAATATAACAGAAACAGTCAGGAAAACAGCAACAGCAAGTACCCCACTTAACAAGCTCGATGCACTCAGCACACAACTCACAAAATACATGGGTGGCACCCCTAGAAAGATGGCATGGCATAGATTAAAACACATGTAGACATCAACCTCATAGGATGCACACATCAAACATGGCAAAAATGACAAATGAGCAAGTTATAACAGTTTCAGCAGATTAACATCAACATGCACTCTTCCAACAGCATTTCGGGCATCAAGATGAGCTCAAATGAAAATGATGCAATGGAATGAAATGAAGTACTCGTCGAGGCAAACAATTTGATATATTACACACACAAAATGGAGCTACGGATGCAGAGATACGATGCGATGAACATAGCATAATAATGTCAAAAACACTCGGGACAGACGAATTTTGGAGGGGGAAAAGTCAACCTCAAACGGATCTGGATCCGGGGCGGCACGGAAACCGAGGGCGGCCCGGAGCTTGTCGCCGGAGAGGGCCGGGGGCGGCCGGGGAGGATGCCGACGAGGCCGGACCCGGCCGGAGCTGGCACCGGCGACGCGCGGAGGTCCGGCGAGGGGACGCGGCAGGCCGGGCTCGCGCGGGAGGAGGCGGACGCCACTGGCGGCGGCGGCGCAGGTCGCGGGTCCGGCGGGAGGCGGCGGCTCCCGGCGGCGGGGCGGGGCGCGGCCGGCGGGGCGCGGTCGGCCGGGCGCGGCAGAGGGCGAGGGGCGGCGGCGCTCGCCGGGCGGCGGCGCGGCTGGATGCCGAGGCGAGGCGGCGGAGGGAGGGAGGCGGCCTTCGAGCTCGGGAGCTCGCGGGCATGGCGGCGGGCGGCCGGCGGCGGGGACGGGCCCGGCGCGGGTGCGCGGGGGCGCGGTCGGGCCGGCGGCGGCGGATCTGGGCCCGCGCGGGCCCCGGATGGGCTCCGCGGGCCGGCGGCGCTGGGACGGCGGCGGAGGACACGTGGCAGCGCGCCACTAGCTCGGAGCGGCGGCGGGGAAGCGTCCGGACGGCGGCGGACATGTCCGGGCGCGGTGGGAAGAACGTCCGGCAGCGCGAGGGGAAGGAGGCTAGGGTTCATCCGCGAATTTGGAGAGGGTTGCACATATTTATAGGTAGAGGGAGCTAGGACAGTCCAAATGAGGAGCGGTTTTCGGCCACGCGATCGTGATCGAATGACCGAGAGCATGGAGGGGAGTTTGCTAGGTTTTGGGCCACTTTGAAGAGGTGTTGGGCTGCAAAGAGAAGGGGGTTTTGCGGTTACCCGGTTAACCATTGGAGTATCAAACGGACTCCAAATGGCACGAAACTTGACAGGCGGTCTACCGGTGCTATACCAGGGCCGCTTAGCAAACCTCGTTCCATTCTGAGAAAGTTTAACACCCACTCACAATGAGAGACAAAAAGGGAATGCAAGAGGACATAGAAGTGCCGGATTGCAAAACGGACAACGGGGAAAATTCTCGGATGCATGAGACGAACACGAATGCGAAATGAGATGCACATGATGACATGATATGTAATGCAGATGAATACATGGCAAAAGGCAACACGCAAGCACATGACATGGCAACGACGGCGAATAACTGGCATACACCTGGCGCATCGAATCCGGGGTGTTACAACACTCCTCCACTAACAAGAGATCTCGTCCAGAGATCTTAGGACCGAGGTGGAAGGGAAAAAGGATGAGGTGAAACAAGGACTCAAGAGAAGAAGCAAAGAATCGAGAGCACTCGAGAAGAAGAGAGGAACGACGAGAATGACGAGAAACACCACCAAAATTACTGAGATACTCCGGAAGAATGAAAAATTGAAAAGGTTGAGCCGACGATGAAATTATTTGAAATTGATCTTGGAAAAGGCATGTGACTGATGAAATTCATTCTTACGTCACACTTGAAAAGAATTTGGAATAGCTCCGGAATAATTAGAAGAGTCAGGTAAGATCGTGGGAAATGACCTGTGGGTTAGGGCCCACTAAGAAAACATCGTTGGAAAAGGGATGATGAACAGATAGATGATGCACCGGAACAATTGAAATATTTGAAACAGGTGACAATCTCGAATTAATTGGAACACAGACGAATCTTCTGAGATGTCTTGAACACCGAAATGATTAACTGGCGAGAGACGAACGAGCAAGGAGAACACTTGATCCAAGGAAAAGAATGTGATCAACCCGGAAAACTGGAATTGAATCCACCAGAGAAGAAAAAGAGATGAAGAATGACGAACGAGATGAGAATTCACCGGTTGAAATAATTGACGAAAGACTGAAGAGGCTCCATACGAATGAAATTGATGTTCGAAACAGACTCAGACACCGGGAAGAAAAAGGGTGGGAGGGCGGGAAAAACAAAGGCAACTTGGAAGGGGAAAACCGACGAATATCTTGAAGAGAAAAACACAGGTTGAAAACATTAAGGAAAGAAAGCAAAGACTTCGCATGAGTAGGGTGGATACTCGATTACAGACTCCGGTTCCGGGAGGAAGAAGGGAGGGCGGGTGGGAAAAGAAAACAACTGTGGATTGAACTTGGCGAGGAAGAAGAGGCTCGAGTCAACTTGACGAGAAATGCACCGGATAAAAAGAGTTGAGAACCAACGATCAGAAAACCAACTGCGTGAACCTAAAGAAAAATTTGAATGGGAAGAGGAGTAATTCAAAACACCTACATCAAGATTCCTCACCAGAGCGACGAAGAGGCTGAGGAGTAAAAAGAATTCCTACTCTCCGATATAACTAGACTCCAAAAACACTTTTTTTCTAGACTCAACAATGGCCAAACTACACGATCAATCAAGGGGGGCTCCTAAGGTCGGTCGAGGCTCTGATACCAACTTGTCACGCCCAATATGCGACCCTATCCAAAAGGAACTCGAAGGTCCCACCAAGGATAGACCCGCATATTGGAACGCTTTTGCAAGGTGGATATCATTACATCAACATTACATAATAGTGGGGATACATCCAAAACATACAATGTCACATGAATACAACAATACAACATACAAGAACAACATCCGACTACGGATGAATCATAAACAGAAACTCAAACGACATCCACCCTGCTAGCCCAGGCTGCCGACCTGGAACCTATCCCCTGATCGAAGAAGAAGCAGAAGAAGAACTCCAAACAAGCAAACATCGCTCTCGAGTCATGATCATAGCATAACCTGTACCTGCAACTGTTGTTGTAGTAATTTGTGAGCCACGAGGACTCAGCAATCCCATTACCATGGGTATCAAGACTAGCAAAGCTTAATGGGAAAGGAATGGGTAAAGTGGTGAGGTTGCAGCAGTGACTAAGCATGATATGGTGGCTAACATACGCAAATGAGAGCGAGAAGAGAGCAAACGAAACGGTCGTCAACTAGTAATGATCAAGAGGTGATCCTGAACACCTACTTACGTCAAACATAACACAGAAACCGTGTTCACTTCCCGGACTCCGCCGAGAAGAGACCATCACGGCTACACACTCGGTTGATGCGTCTTAATTTGGATCTGGTGTCAAGTTATCTACAACCGGACATTAACAAATTCCCATCTGCCACATAACTGCGGGCACAGCTCTCGAAAGTTTATAACCTGCAGGGGTGTCCCAACTTAGCCCATGATAAGCTCTCGCGATCAACGAAGGATATACCTTCTCCCAGGAAGACCCGATCAGTCTCGGAATCCCGGTTTACAAGACATTTCGACAATGGTAAAACAAGACGAGCAAAGCCGCCCGATGCGCCGACATCCCGATAGGAGCTGCACATATCTCGTTCTCAGGGCAACACCGGATAAGTCAAGCTACGAGTAAAACCAGACTTCGAGTTTCCCCGAGGTGGCCCTGCAGGCTGCTCAGTTCGGACCAACACTTAGGCAAGAACTGGCCCGGGGGGGGGGGGGGGGCTAAAATAAAGATGACCCTTAGGTTAATCACTCCCAAGGGAAAGGTAGGTGGTGGTGAGTCAAATGGTAAAACCAAGGTTGGGCCTTGCTGGACAAGTTTTATTCAAAGCGAACTGTCAAGGGGGTCCCATAAATCACCCGACCGCGTTAGGAACGCAAAATCCGGGAACATAATACCGGTATGACGGAAACTAGGGCGGCAAGAGTGGAACAAAACACCAGGCATAAGGCCGAGCCTTCCACCCTTTACCAAATATATAGATGCATTAATAATATAAGAGATATTGTGATATCCCAACCAAAAATCCTGTCCACCATGAAGAAATCTTCAACTTCACCTGCAACTAGCAACGCTATAAGAGGGGCTGAGCAAAGCGGTAACATAGCCAATCAATGGTTTGCTAGGAAGGGTGTCAAAGGTTAGAGGTTCATGGCAATTTGGGGAGGCTTGAAGAGCAAATGATAGGTAACGCAGCATAGCGATAGAACGAAGCAACTAGCATAGCAATGATAGTAGTGAGATCCAGGGTAGCGGTCATCTTGCCTGAAATCCCGCAAGGAAGAAGAACGAGTCCATGAAGAAGATGAAGCCACAAAGACGAACCAAGAGGAGATGAACGAATCCTCACAATCGCAACGAAACGGAAACTATCGAGAAAAAACACACAACATAGTAAACACACCACACATAGACAAAACATGATGCACAACAAGCATGATGTAAGACAAAGATAGATGAGGCTACTCATGGCAAGAGATGATGCAAACAAGAACAACACATCAAAGCAAGTTTAAATGAGGCCGGGAACAACATATAACAATTCCGGTAAGTCCTCATATGCATATTTCGAAATTGGTCCAGAACTGAATAAACCTTATGTTCAAGTTGTTAAACAGCAAGTTAAGAGCACCAAGATAATCAAGCAAACACCTCAAAACAAGGATGCAACATGATAATATGGAACTACACGCAAAATCAAGCAAGTTTCATATAGAGCACACTCAAAACGGAGCAACGGTGTAACACATACACTCTATACAAGTTATAGCAACAATCTGTCCAAAACAGCAACTAGGCATCTTACAAGCATTAAAACAATATGCTACAGCACCCCAACATCATAACAAAAGGCATGGGCATGAAGTACTGGTAAAGCATAACAAAACATGAACACTGAGCTATCTCCAGAAAAGACTAGAACATGCTCAAAAACACATGGAAAGATTGCAAATAATAACAGTTTCAGACTTTAGCAGAAATAACATCAGGTTGCAATGTTTAGAGCTATCAAACAACATGTTACAGGAACATATCTTGGCAAACAAAGGCATGGCATGATACTACTAAATGCATAGAACAACAGTCCCTTACTGACCATGAGCCAAAAAGGCACAGAAAATATGATGGCACCCATGTAAACATGGCAAGTTATATTACAGATTCATACATGGCAGGAACAACAATAAGTAGGCATGTTCATGAGCTTGAACCACTCACCACAGAGCAATACATGGCATGGCAAGGCAACCAACAGTAAGAAGACATGTTTATGAAGCTAATCATGGCAAGAAAAAGTTCATAGGGTGCATGGATCACTAGCAAACAATCATGGAAACATTGAACTTAATGTTAACAGGCTGACTGCAACATTATTTAGCAACTTTGGAGCAAGATAAACAACATGCTACAGCAGGCTATAATTGCAACCAAGGGCATTAATGGATAGAGCAAGTCATGTATAACAAAACATCCTTAGTGAACATCTCCAGAATAATGCACGAAATGACTAGTAGCAGCAGGTGAACATAGCAACAAAATATAACAGAAACAGTCAGGAAAACAGCAACAACAAGTACCCCACTTAACAAGCTCGATGCACTCAGCACACAACTCACAAAAATACATGGGTGGCACCCGTGGAAAGATGGCATGGCATAGATTAAAACACATGTAGACATCAACCTCATAGGATGCACACATCAAACATGGCAAAAATGACAAATGAGCAAGTTATAACAGTTTCAGCAGATTAACATCAACATGCACTTTTCCAACAGCATTTTGGGCATCAAGATGAGCTCAAATGAAAATGATGCAATGGAATGAAATGAAGTACTCGTCAAGGCGAACAATTTGATATATTACACGCACAAAATGGAGCTACGGATGCAGAGATACGATGCGATGAACATAGCACAATAATGTCAAAAACACTCGGGACTTGGACGAATTTTGGAGGGGGAAAAGTCAACCTCAAACGGATCTGGATCCGGGGCGGCATGGAAACCGAGGGCGGCCCAGAGCTCGTCTCCGGAGAGGGCCGAGGGCGGCCGGGGAGGATGCCGACGAGGCCGGGCCGGTCCGGATCTGGCCGGACCCGGTCGGAGCTGGCGCCGGCGATGCGCGGAGGTCCGGCGAGGGGACGCGGCAGGCCGGGCTCGCGCGGGAGGAGGCGGACGCCACTGGCGGCGGCTGCGCAGGTTGCAGGTCCGGCGGGAGGCGGCGGCTCCCGGCGGCGGGGCGGGGCGCGGTCGGCCGGGCGCGGCAGAGGGCGAGGGGCGGCGGCGCTCGCCGGGCGGCGGCGCGGCTGGATGCCAAGGCGAGGCGGCGGAGGGAGGGAGGCGGCCTTCAAGCACGGGAGCTCGCGGGCGCGGCGGCGGGCGGCCGGCGGCGGGGACGGGCCCGGCGCGGGTGCGCGGGGGCGCGGTCGGGCCGGCGGCGGCGGATCTGGGCCCGCGCGGGCCCCGGATGGGCTCCGCGGGCCGGCGGCGCTGGGACGACGGCAGAGGACACGTGGCAGCGCGCCACTGGCTGGGAGCGGTGGCGGGGAAGCGTCCGGACGGCGGCGGACATGTCCGGGCGCGGTGGGAAGAACGTCCGGCAGCGCAAGGGGAAGGAGGCTAGGGTTCATCCGCGAATTTGGAGAGGGTTGCACATATTTATAGGTAGAGGGAGCTAGGAGAGTCCAAATGAGGAGCGGTTTTCGGCCACGCGATCGTGATCGAACGACCGAGAGCATGGAGGGGAGTTTGCTGGGTTTTGGGCCACTTTGAAGGGGTGTTGGGCTGCAAAGAGAAGGGGGTTTTGCGGTTACCCGGTTAACCGTTGGAGTATCAAACGGACTCCAAATGGCACGAAACTTGACAGGCAGTCTACCGGTGCTATACCAAGGCCGCTTGGCAAACCTCGTTCCATTCCGAGAAAGTTTAACACCCACTCACAACGAGAGACAAAAAGGGAACGCCGGAGGACATAGAAGTGCCCTATTGCAAAACGGACAACGGGGAAAATGCTCGGATGCATGAGACGAACACGAATGCGAAATGAGATGCACATGATGACATGATATGAAATGCAGATGAAGACATGGCAAAAGGCAACACGCAAGCACATGACATGGCAACGGCGGCGAATAACTGGCATACACCTGGCGCATCGAATCCGGGGCGTTACACTCTTGATCTCTCTGGCCTTCTCAAATTTCCATTTCTCCTGAGAGATGAAATGGGTCAGCATGTGACTTTGACCGGGAGTCAGAGGCAGATCAGGCATTGGAGTGTTTGGATCCTTGTGCCATAGGTCAATGTAGTCGAGGATCTTCTTCGGATCCAAATGCAGTGGCACCGATGTGCCTTTGGCTCTAGTGGCCTTTACTTGTCTGTCTCTGATGATTTCTGCAAGTTCTTCATCAGAGGCCTCATCATCAGAGGGCACTTGGAATGCAACCTGTTTCTTCCTTGGACTTGGCCGAGGACCGCGTCCTGCTATTGCTTTAGTCTTCAACAGTGTGGGGGCTGATGAGGACATTGGTGGAGCTGAGGAACTTGCTAAGGCACCAGAAGCAATTGAGAAACCCTGAGTCCTTTGACATGTAGCCAGATGCACAGGAGTTGAGGACTTTGAGGGAGCTGCTGAGGACTTTGGTGGAGCAGTAGCAGTCCGAGGAATTTGCCGTGAGGGCGCAGCTGAGGAACTGGGCTGTGAGGGCGCTGATGGTGAAGCACTTGGCTTATGAGCAAGCTTCTTCGGCATTGATTTCCTCGGTTTGACCGAGGTCTCAGCGGTAGCAGCAGCAGCAGAATCCTCATTGAATTTCCTCACTGCCTCCTTGGCTTATCTTGCCAATTTTGCTTGGCGCCTAGCCCACTCTTCTGGAAAATCCTCACCACGCTTGATGCTGGTGGGATCAGCTAGTTGGCCAGGTGCCAATGGAGCTCTAGGGCACGGAGGATTGAGGGCGAATTTCTTCATGTATTTTGGAGTGACATATCGATATTCCCTCCATTCCCTTGCCCATCTCCGTTCAATTCTCTGAATACGCACCTTGCGTTGATTCTTGTTTTCTTTGCCAAACTTGGCTTCATCAGGTGTGCAATAATCCTTGTATATTTCATCAGGGATTTCGAAAGCAGTCTTGACCTCTGGTTTCTTTCCTCCTTTCTGCGGTCTCTTTCCTTCAGCCATTTTCTTCAGGTGAGGAATTTGAACAATTGAACACTCTGAAGAAGTATGCAATTTTTCTTCGAGGAACGCTGCAAATGAGTTAAGTTGATGAGAACCTAGTGATTCAGCAGCGGGCATGAGTACCTGTGAACAGAGTGTAGGTGCGAGGAATTTGGAGAGGTCATATGCGTTCTCAGAAGATTTTTCGAAAAGACAAGTTTTGAGGAATTTGACCAGTTGAGCCTTGAGGAATTTCACTAAGCGTTCTTGTCTTAGGTTCCAGAGTTGTACAGATCGAAAATCCGCACAATTGAGGAATCTTGAAGAAAATGAGTGCTTAGAGAGATGGATCAAGAGCATACAGTGTGTGAGGTGTTCATATGTTTGAAGATTTGAAGAATAAAACACCTTTGAAGATTTTCAGGAAAACTTGAGAATCAAAGTGAGTAATAAAAGTGACTTTTAATTACCCGAACTGAAGAACACGACGAACTGAGATGAATAGCGGTGAAGTTAGTCAAGTTAGATCTCCCACGCCCTAACTTGGCAGAGGGAGACAGCTACGGCGGCGGCGGAGTGAAGATTTCCGCAGCCGGCGCGAGTACGACGGCGACGAGGTCGAGGCAGTGAAGCTCTTCCTCACCGGCGGCGATGGAGTAGCGGCGGCGCTAGGGTTTGAGAAGCTCGAGCGAGAGAATGCGATCGAGCGGAGTAAATGAAGTGAGGAAGGGGAGAGGGGTATTTATAGCGCGGTAAAAACTGTTTGCCCGAAGATTTTGGGACGAACATGCCCCTGCCCTTTCTCCTTCATGTGACATGTGTCACCCACGTACTGTGCAGATGAGATCGTGTAAGATCGTGGGTGATTATAATAATGCATCGTGGGATGCGAAACGGTTTGAGCGATAAAACCGAAAATCTGGATAAGATTTGTTTTGAAGTTTCGTTCGCAATTTCTTCAGCTGACAAGGACACAGTGAAGACTTTGAACGAGTTTCAAATAGAACGCACATGAAGAATTTGTGAATAGATTGGGTTGAGTATAGCATAGAGGGGGAAGGGTCCGATCACATTCACTTAGCAAAAAAAAACTTGAAGAAATAGCCATAAGTTAATGTTGTAGAGGACATAAACTCATATATATATATATATATATATATATATATATATATATATATATATATATATATATATATATATATATATATAGCCAAAAAAAAATTGACGGAAACAGTGAAGATTTTGCAAAGTTGAAGAGTTTGAAAAACTGAAGAATTTCAAAAATGAGGAAAAACTCAAATTGAAGATTTTCAACTTTTTGTGGTGGCGTGACCCACCGTATAAGAATGATGATTTCAGACACCGCGTACAATTGTCGTAGGGTTCTGAGAATCAAATTCTTCATTAATATCTTCACACTTAGAGTGTTATTCTTCATTGATTTAAGATAAACGTTTCTTCATGTGTTGCACATCTAAGTCATCAATTTTGCATAAGTGTTAGGATGTGTGTCCTTCTCAAAGAACATTCGAAGACTCTAAGATATTTAGCTCACATCGCAACTTGCTAAATCTCTTCTCATCCAAGGGCTTAGTGAAGATATCAGCTAGTTGTTCTTCAGTCTTCACGTGATCGATGGAGATGTCGCCCTTCAACACATGATCACGAAGAAAATGATGACGGATTTGAATGTGCTTTGTCTTTGAGTGCTGAACTGGGTTGTGAGCAATCTTGATGGCACTCTCATTGTCGCAGAGGAGAGGCACATTCTTCACGTTGATGCCATAGTCCTTGAGGGTTTGCTTCATTCAAAGCAGTTGAGCACAGCACGAACCAGTAGCAATGTATTCAGCTTCAGCATTAGATAGTGATACGCAGTTCTGTTTCTTCGAGGACCAACAGACCAAAGATCGTCCAAGGAAATGACAAGTGCCAGAAGTTGACTTGCGGTCCATACGATCACCACCATAGTCAGAGTCAGAATATCCAATAAGATCAAAAGCAGAGCCCTTGGGATACCATAATCCTAGTGTTGGTGTGTGAGCTAGATATCGAAGAATATGCTTCACAGCCTTATGGTGTGATTCCTTTGGTGCAGCTTGAAATCGGGCACACATGCAAACACTAAGCATTATATCTGGCCTAGATGCACATAAGTACAATAAAGAACCAATCATGGAGCGGTATACCTTGTGATCGAAGTCAATACCATTTTCATCAGTGCATAGATGGCCATTTGTGGGCATAGGAATTTTGACGCCTTTGCAATCTTGCATGCCGAATTTCCTCAGTACATCTTTGAGGTATTTCTCCTAAGATATGAATATGCCATTGCGCTGCTGACGGATTTGAAGACCTAAGAAGAATTTCAACTCTCCCATCATAGACATTTGATATTCTTCACTCATCATATAGGCAAATTCATCACTATAACGTTGGTCAGTACAGCCAAAGATAATATCATCAACATATATTTGGCACACAAACAGTTCACCATCATAAGATTTAGTAAAGAGAGTAGGGTCGAGTGAACCGGGTGTGAAGCCATTCTTCACGAAGAATTCCTTCAATGTATCGTACCACGCCCGAGGGGCTTGCTTGAGGCCATAGAGAGCCTTATTGAGTCTGAAGACTTTGTCAGGATTCTTTGGATCTTCAAAACCTGGGGGTTGAGCAACATACACTTCTTCCTCAAGCTTACCATTGAGGAATGCACTTTTCACATCCATTTGATATAAGATGATATCATGATGGTTAGCATAGGCAAGTAATATGCGAATAGCCTCAAGTCTAGCAACAGGTGCAAAAGTTTCATCGAAATCAATTCCTTCAACCTGTGTGTAGCCTTGAGCTACTAGTCATGCCTTATTCCTCACCACAAGGCCATTTTCATGTTGCTTGTTGCGGTAGATCCACTTTGTGCCAATGATATTATGCTTGCGAGGATCTGGGCGATTGACCAATTCCCAGACATTGTTAAGCTCGAACTGATGTGATTGTTCTTGCATAGCCTGAATCCACTCTGGCTCCAGAAATGCTTCATCTACCTTAGTGGGCTCTGTGATAGAGGCAAAAGCATAGTGCCAACAAAAGTTAGATAAATGCGAAGCTTTTGAGCGTGTGAGAGGACCTGGTGCGCTAATGGCATCGATGATCTTCTCCACTTGCACTTCTTTTGCAACGCGAGGATGAGCTGGTTGTCGCTGAGGAATTTGATCAACATTTTCTTCAGCACCATTTTCCTCATCATGTTCTTCAGGTGCATCAGCTCGACGTTCTTCATGAATAGGAATGAATTCTTCAGCAGATTCTTCAGTAGGAATGACATCCTCAGTTGCCTTGAACTTGATAGAATCCTCAGGTGCTGGTTCATCTAACACAGAAGGTAGGTGCTCTCTTTGCGAGCCATTAGTTTCATCGAACCGCACATCTACAGTGTCAACAATCTTGTGAAGAACAATGTTGAAGACTCTGTAGGTGTGCGAGTCCTTTCCGTAACCAAGCATAAAACCTTCATGTGCTTTTGGTGCAAATTTAGAGTTGTGGTGAGGATTTCTAATCCAACATTTAGCACCAAAGACTTTGAAATAACTCACATTGGGTTTCTTGTCAGTGAGGAGTTCATAGGCAGTCTTCTTGAAGAATTTGTGAAGATATACTCTGTTGATGATGTGGCACGCAGTATCAATTGCATCAATCCAAAAACGCTGAGGCGTTTTGTATTCATCAAGCATAGTGCGAGCCATCTCAACAAGAGTTCTGTTCTTGCGCTCCACGACGCCATTTTGCTGAGGAGTATAAGGAGCAGATAACTCATGAGTAATACCAAGTTCAATAAGATAGGCATCAAGACCGGAATTTTTGAACTTAGTTCCATTGTCACTTCTGATATGCTTGATCTTCACACCAAAGTTGGTTGAAGCCCTCGAGGAAAATCGTTTGAAGACTTCCTACACTTCATGTTTGTAAGTAACAATGTGTACCCATGTATATCGGGAATAATCATCAACAATAACAAAGCCATATAGAGATGCATCATTAGTGACTGCTGAGTAATGATTAGGTCCGAAGAGGTCCATGTGAAGCAATTCGAATGGACGGGTAGTGGTCATGATTGTCTTCGCTGGATGCTTGGCCTTGGTCATTTTTCCAGCTTCACAGGCTCCGCATAAGTGATCCTTGAGGAATTTGATATTCTCAATGCCAATGACATGCTTCTTCTTCGCAAGCGTGTGCAAATTCCTCATGCCTGCGTGACCAAGTCGTCGATGCCATAGCCAGCCTTCTGAAGCTTTTGCAAGTAGACACACGGCTGGTTGTGGTCCTGTAGAGAAATCAACAATATACAGATCTCCTCTCCTAAAGCCTTCGAAGACTTTGGAATTGTCAGCTTCCATAATCACAACACAGCGATACTTGCCAAAGACAACAACCATATCAAGATCACAAAGCATTGAGACTGACATGAGATTGTATCCTAAGGACTCAACAAGCATGACTTTGTCCATGTGTTTATCCTTAAAGATTGCAACCTTACCAAGACCCAATACCTGACTTTTGCCTTTGTCAGCAAATATGATATGCTTCAGAGGTGACGGTGATAAGGGAGCATCCATCAATAGATTCTTTTCACCAGTCATGTGATTTGTACATCCACTATCGAGGACCCATTCAGTAGTTTTGGGTTGATCATCCTGCAGATGAATTAGTGTAGCTTACAATCTCATATGCTTCATCAGTGAAGAATATGATATCAAGTTTATCAGATGAATTTCATCAAGCAGTAAACAGATATAGTAGTATGAGGACGTGTGAAATGAAAGTTCATTTCATCATGATTCGCCTGCGTCCTGTCAGGCAATTTCGTCAGGTCCCCAGCAAATTCTTCAGACTTTAAAGCGCATCTGGAGACCTGACCCTACAGAAGAGATTAGTTCTTTTTCTTCACCACCCACATCTGGAGGGGTGGCAAAGAATTCATCATTCTGCGAGCACCATATGAGAATGGTGGCAAAGATGCCAAACCATTTCGTTTCACATAAGAGGGGTTAGGGTAAGCATATGAATAAGCAGAGTAATTCTTCGAGGACTTATGAACATAATGATTTGAAGAATTATGCACATATTCATAGCCCTTAGCTCTACCCTGCGAGACAGAGTTGTTAGCACGATGATAATCATATGAGGACTTTGATCCATTTGAGGAATTTGATCCACGTGAGGAATTTGGTCCGTATGAGGACTTGGATCCATATGCAGAATTTGGTCCATATGAAGAATTCGATCTGGGGTTCCTGTTCTTCACAGGTGGTGTCATGAGGACATTCACCTAAAGACTTTCAACATAACTTTTGGGAACCCAGATTTTCTTCATAGGGGAATTGTTCCTGCAGTTAGTGCCAACATATCTAGCAAATACTTCATCATTCTGATTTTCGAACAGTTTATAGTTGGAGTCAAATGACTCATCAGAAGAATGAGGAGATTCACATGTAAAGCCAAATAAGTTAGATGGATCAACTGGAGGTCCCTTTGCAGCAACCCATGAGGTTTTGGGGTACTGCTCAGGCTTCCAATATGTTCCATCAGCATTGAGTTTCCTCTCAAAGGCAATACCCTCTTTCCTAGGGTTTCTGTTGAGGATCTGCTTTTTAAGCACATCACAAAGTGTCTGATGCCCTTTGAGGCTTTTGTACATGCCTGTCATGTACAATTCCTTCAGCCCTGCATTGTCAGTGATACTAGCAATGTCCTCAGATGAGGAATTAGTGATAGCAGAGGCAGATGAAGAATTTGTAACAGTTGAAGCATTTGAACATTCAGGTGAAGAATTAGCAGATTCACGTTCAATGCACTTTAAGCATGGAGGAACAAATTCTTCCTGAGAAGCGCTGATTTGTTGAGCTACTAATGAATCGCGCTCCTTCTGAAGATCTTCATAACACACTCTTAGCTTTTCAAGATCTTCCTTTCTTTGAAGAGATTCAGAAGAAAGCTTCTCATGATCAGTCAAGAGGGTATTATGTTGATCTTGAAGGACGTCAAACTTGGAGTGAATTCTCTGAAGACATTCACCCTATGCTTTTGACTGATCCATTTCTTTACGCAACATATCATCACTTTTGTTTAGCATATCTTGAACTTGTTCTAAAGTTGTTTGTTGTTTAGTGGCAATGCAAACAAGTTTGGTATAACAAGATTCAATATCATCATCAGATTCATCATCATCAGATTCATCATTATCAGATTCATCATCACAAGACTCGGATGAGGAGCATTCGGTTACCTCAGCACTGTTAGCCATGAGGCATGATGCAGAAGATGATGATTCTGGCTCGAAAGTCATCACTTTGAGAGATTCCTTGAAATCCTCAAACCAGGGGTCATGACGAGTTCGATGACCTTCATAGACATCAGAGATTCGGTCCCAGATGAGCTTCGAATTGCCAAGATGCATAATTCACCCGAATTGATCTCTGGATAGGCAGGAGCAGATGATATCCTTCGCTATGAGGTCAAGTCGAGTGTACTTGCGAATATCATCAGCGTTCGCCATCTTGCATAGATCAGTAAGACCAATCTCAGTGACGGTCCACAGCTCGCTGTTCCTTGCCATGAGGCGCTTCCTCATCATGGCCTTCCACTTGGGATAGTCATGACCATCAAAGATAGGGCATGTCACTTTCTTCATACCTGCGGTCGACATAACTAAACTCCAGGCGGTTAAACCAAAATCACACAGAACAAGGGAGTACCTTGCTCTGATACCAATTGAAAGTGCGTTATATCGACTAGAGGGGGGGTGAATAGGCGATTTTTATGAATTCTTCACTGAGGAATATGCTGGTGAGGAAATTCCTTAGCAAAGAACTATTTGCAGCGGAATAAGTACTCAGAAGTAAACATAACAGGATACTAGCATGGTCATCATGATGAAATGAAGATAAGCACAGAGTACAGAAAGCGTAATCACAGGATAACACAAGACGAAGACAAACAGACTGAAGAACTTGAACTGAGGAATTTGTGAAAGTCTTCAGACAAAGTATTCAAGCACAGATATGAACAAACATTCAACACAGTAATGAGGAAATGGAAGGGTTGAGGAAATAGAACCAGTTAGTTGGTGAAGACAATGATTTGGTAAACCAGTTCCAACTGCTGTCTCACTTGTACGTCTGGTTGGAGCGGCTGAGTATTTAAACTCGAGGACACGCAGTCCCGGACACCCAGTCTCTGAGCCGCAACTCAGGACACCCAATCCTCACCGTATTCTCCTTGAACTAAGACCACGCAGGTCTCGTCAAATCACTCGTGGTAAGTCTTCAGGTGACTTCCAAACCTTCACAGACTTGGTCACTCGGCGATCCACAATTCCTCTTGGATGCTCTAGACCTTGACGCCTAACCGTCTGGAAGAAGCACAGTCTTCAAAGGTAACAAGCGTCGGATCCACGCGGGATCAATTTCTTCAGTGATGCTCAATCACTTTGGGTTTGTGGGGCTTTGGTTTTGGGATTTTCCTCACTTGATGATTTTTGCTCAAAGTCCTTGGAGGATGGGTTGCTCTCAAATGACAAGTGTCAAGTTCTCTCGGAGCAGCCAACCAACTAGTGGTTGTAGGGGGCGGCTATTTATAGCCTAGGGAGCAGCCCGACATGATAAGACATAAATGCCCTTCAATGATATGACCGTTAGGTGGATAAGATATTTTGGGACAGCCGGCGCGCAGCACAGCAACGGTCAGAAATTTGACTCTCAAATTCCTCAGGGCTATCATGTTCCTCAGTGTGTAGGCAATTCGCACTGGCGAATTCCTAACTCCTCAGTCAGAGCAAAGTCCTCAGTGACCAGAAGAACTGCGTCTCTGTCACTGAAGAAATTGACTGAACTGTATGAGATTTCCAATGGCTTCACTCGAAGGGATTGGTAGGTGTAGGATTTTGAGTTGAGCATCACATGGAAATTTTTCCTTAGTATTTCCTCGACCCGCTTTAACAGTACGGTGTTTCCTATGACTCAAGAAAGATAAAATGAAACTACGAAAACAAAAGTCTTCACGCTTCATGTTCCTCGAATGAATACCAAGTCTTCAAGGTCACACCAATTTCTTCACTTTCAAAGTCTTCAGAAAGTCTTCAGAATATTTAAGTCTTCAGTCGAAGAACTTCATTTTTAGGGGTCGACTTTCTCTGTAAATATCAAACTCCTCATAGACTTATAGACCTGTGTACACTCACAAACACATCAGTCCCTTAACCTATAAGTCTTCAATACACCAAAATCACTAAGGGGCACTAGATGCACTTACAAGAGGTAAAATCTTTTATGAAATTCAATGATAGTGATGATCCTCATAATAAACATCCTAGTCAATGCCTTTATGAGTTTGATAATTACATTAGAAAGCAAGATCACTTCAATGCAAATGTTATGTAACAATTGAAATACAACTCTGATATGATTGCTCGCTTAAGTGACTTGTTGTTTAGAATCTCAAATGATGTTAGAGGTGTAGGAAAACATGCATCTATGGTTCAAACTCACTTAGAACAAGTTGCTAAATCTCAAAGAGAGTTGCTTGATGAAATGAACAATAATGTAAGTGACTTTGCTATTAGAGTAGCAACTAGAGGAGTAAATGACTCAGGAACCACTTTATCTTGAGGGATATCCAAAGAGAATTGAACAAGATTCTCAAAGGAACAACACCATTGCACCTAGTTCTTCTAAAAAGAATAAGAAGAAGACAAATGATAAGACTTTGCATGCCTCTAGTGAACCAGAAGTAGAAAAACCTCCTGATAATGATAATGAAGTTTCTATCTATGATGCTGAAACTCAATCTGCTAATGAACACTCACCTTCTGATAGTGGAAAAGATAATGAGGAGGTTCATAAAAACACTCAACCTAATGATAAAGAACTAGATAATGATGTTGAGATAGAACCAGTTGTTGATCTTGATAACCCACAACCTAAGAATAAAAGATATGATAAAAGAGACTTTGTTGCTAGAAAAGATGGAAAGGAAAGAGAACCATGGGTTAAAAAGCCTATGCCTTTCCACCTAAGTCAACTAAAAATAAAGATGATGAAGAATTTGAACGCTTTCCTGAAATGATTAGGCCTGTCTTTTTGCGCACTCGCTTGACTGATATTTTGAAAATGCCTCCTTATGCAAAGTATACGAAATACATCATCACTAATAAGAGAAAAATACCGGAAGCTGAAATCTCCACTATGCTTGCTAATTACACTTTCAAAGATGGAGTACCTAAAAAACTTGGAGATCTGGGAATACCAACTTTACCTTGATCCATTAAAAGAAATTATGTGAAAACTACTTTGTTTGATTTGGGAGTTGTTGTTAGTGTTATGCCTTTCTCTTTATATAAAAGACATGATTTGAATAAACTCACACCTACTGAAATATCTTTGCAAATGGCTGATAAATCAACTGCCATACCTATCGGTCTTTGTGAGGATGTGCCCGTTGTTGTTGCTGCTAATGTTACTATTTTGACTGACTTTTTTATACTTGAGATGCCCAAGGATGAAAACATGTCGATTATCCTTGGTAGACCCTTCTTGAATACTACAGGGTCTGTTATTGATTGCAATAAAAGCAATGTCACTTTTCATATCAATGGTAATGAGCATACAGTACCCTTTCCGAAGAAACAATTCCAAGTGAATGGTATTAACGTTATTGAAAAATCTCGAACAATCACTATTGGAAGTTTTCAACTAACTCTACCTACTTTCAAAAGGAAATATGAAATGCTTATTGTTGGGGACAATCATATCCCCATTGAGGTAACTTAGTGACTTACGAAAGTTCTTCGGTTTCATGCTAATCGAAGGTGGTTGTTAATAGGACTTGATCAACCTTATTAATGGATCATTTTTGAGAGGCATGAAGTTGATGAATTTAGTAAGCACTACCTTCTGTCCCTACCTTTTGTTTTCTGTTTTTATTAGTTAAATAAAATAAAATATCATGCTTTGTCTGTTTTCTACTTTTTCCGTGCAATAAAAAATGACCCAAAAAATAAAAGTTCTCAGAATGCTCTGGAAACCTGATACAATTTTTTCTGAATATTTATGAATTTCTGATGCAAATAATATCAAAGGTAGGTGCACCAGGTGGGCACAACCCACCCAGGCACGCCAGCACCCCCAGGCGCGCCCTTGTGGGTGCTGCCCACCTGTTGGGACCCCTCACTTACTTCTTCCTCCCACACCACTCCATTCACCCAAAAAATCACCAACACACACACTCTCTCTCTCTCTCTCTCGTGTTCTTGCTCCCAAGACTGCGGATTTCGATCTCTTTGCTCGAAGCTCCGTTTCCAAAACTGTTTCGGGGATTTGTTGCTTAGTATGTGACTTCTCCATGTGTCCAATTAGTTTTTGTTTTAGTGGTTTATATTTAGAATAATTAGCTACTCTTGGTGCTGCTGTAGATGAGCTTGCATGTTGAATTATTTGTGTTCTAAGTAGTTTGAATGCTTGCTATGGCCTCTATACATCCCTATGAGTAGTTGCTATCAATTTTGTGAAGTTTTGTTGAGAAAAATTTTGTGGACTAAAAATTTCAGAACTTTGTTCATAGGAAAAAGATGAATATCTTCAGGAAGTTTGCCTCCAAGAAGAACTCCAAGGGGGTTATTGGGCAGTCCTCTGACAATGATCTTCATACCCCGAGGTTGGTGGAACTACGACCGTGTGAGTGACCGGACAATGATTTCATGGGAGAGGCTAGAATCCTCCAAGAGTTCAACCAATATGCTGCTAATGCTTGCCTCACCGACTTCATCGCAGCTGAATGTGAACAATATCATCTCCTCACAAATTCCTTTGTGCAAAACTTTCATTCTCATTTTAGGAATAATGCCCCTGAGGTGACATTTAACTTATATGCTGAACCCCGCCAGATTCCACTTATTGAATTTTGTGACATATGCGTGCTTCCTTTTTGATGGGGGTTTGGTAGAGCCTAGGCCCTTAGAGTTTGATGGTTTTTACCGTACTCTGACAGTGGGGGATGAGATAGGAGTATCGGGCACCACTGCCAATAGCTTGTAGTTTCCTGCCGTGCATTATTTTGCTTTATTTATCGCAAAGTGCTTGCTAGCGAGAGAGAAGTGGGTTCACTTAGTGCCCCGGATTTTCCTGTTTTGTGCTGCGCACTTTGCGGTGACTACACTTTTAGCTTGGGAGCTATTGTGGCATGTCACCTTCACTTTAACAGATTCAAGGGTAGAATACACGGGGGCATTTACGCTAATCGTTTGGTGACTCACTTCAATGTGCAGATACGCCAACATGATCACCCCTTGCCCAAGGTTTACCTAGACAGAGCATCTATGTTGGACTATCAGTTTCTTGTCATTGATCGCCCTGATCTTGACTTGCCTTACAATTTAGTTTTTAGTGAAGACACTCGTGATGTTATCCCCTTCCCTACACCTGCTTTGTTTGATAATGGTGCCAGGAATGGATACAGATTTATGCCTGAGGACATTGTCGCTTATCGGAACAACCTGGCAGCGGCGTAGGCGGAGCCTCAGCAGTGGGACCCTATGGTGCCTGCTCCCCAGCACTTCAACATTAGACCTCACGGCTTCTACGACTGGTGATTACCAAGTTAGGCTAAAAGCCTAAGCTTGGGGGAGTACGTATTCCCACCGACATTACAATCATGTTCACACATTTCATTCCAATTGTCGGTGTCCACACTTTTTCATTGTACCATCGATGCTTAAATTATTTTTCTTGCTTTCTTCTTGTGTGTTTGAAAAACTTTGAGAAAATCCCAAAAATACGTTTCTTGCTTTCTTTTGATTTTTCTTTCTAGTTTAAATTGTTGTAGCACTAAAAGGAAAACCCAAAAAGATTTCCTTGTTCTTCTTTTACTTGTTGGGAGCTTTCCCGTGTAAATAGTTTTTCTCGTTTTTGCTTTTCCCTTTTTTGTTTGCTTGCTTTCGAAAAACCAAAAATTCCAAAAATATTTCAGTGTGTTTCTCTGAATTTGTTTTTCTTTTATCGAGTCATACCAAGGAGACGACCACGATGAAAATGTTGAGTGGCTCTCATTTGCATTATTGTTGATCTAACAAAGAGACCATATTACATTGTCTTCTCCTCTTGAATAAAATGTTTGCAGATTCCAGCTTAGTCCACGACACTCTTGCACTACTATTATTTCAAATCATTCGGTCGTGCAAGTGAAAGGCAATAATGACGATATTAGATGAACTGGCTGTGGCAGAGAGAAACGGGTATGAACTCGACTTGTTCTGCTTTTGTAAATATGTTTAACCTAGTATCCATGCTTCAGCCTATTATGATCAAACATGTTTGCAATGACAATTAGAGATTATAGTTTCTCATGCCATGCATAAGTAGCTAGGAGTGAATAATGACTTATCCTGGATATCAACATTGTGTTAAAATGATTGTCATGCAGTATGATGATATGGTATCCTCCTCTGAATGTTCGAGTGGCTTGACTTGGCACATGTTCGTGCATGTAGTTGAATCAAATCTGACATAGCCTCTATGATATTTATGTTCTTGGTGTTCATATCCTACTCATGCTAGTTTCCAATGTTACTTATGCATAATGCATGTTCATGACCGTTGTTGCTCTCTAGCTGGCCGCTTCTCAACCTATTTGCTAGCCTTCGCCTGTACTAAGTGGGAACTCCGCTTGTACATCAAAAAACCTGAAACCCAAGCTATTCCAGATGAGTCCACCATACCTTCCTATATGCGGTATTACCCTGCCGTCCTAAGTAAATTTGCATGTGCCACCTCTAAAAACATCAAATAAATATCCTTTTTGTGTGCCTGGATCATTCATGGAATGACAGGAGGTAGTCGGTATCTTCCATGCTAAGCGGGTTATTCTCAGGTCGAGTGTTTATTCACTCGCCATCGCACGAGAAAAGGGCGGTAATAGGGATGCCCAGTCCCAAACTGCAAAAAGAAAATAGCTTACAGACAATCAAACAAAAACTCACAATGGAGTCATAACCATTACATTTCCACTTGGGAACCGCCACTAGCGTGCTTAGCATGGAAGATATTGATAACTGATGGTCGTGAAGTAAATGAGAAGGGTGCATGTCTCAAAATTTCATTTACCTCTGTTTTAAAAGCATGAGCTCCGGCACCTCTGCAAATCAGTGCTTACCTCTGCGAATGGACTATCTATTTACTTTTATGTTGTGTCGTCACCTTCTCAAATAAGCCACAGAACCTAAGAGCACTGCTGTCATGCTGCTGCATTGTGTATAGCTAATGTTTGGTGCATCATGACTGGATCTTTTCTACCATGACTTACTATCTTTAATCGCTGCTTGAACTTTGGGGGTGCTCTACATTTATGTTTTGTGGTCTCACAAAGGGCTAGCGAGATACCACTATTATCATATTATATCATGGTTGTTTTGACAACATGTTGCTATTGGAGATATCTTATTATTGCTATCTAGTTGATTATGTCATTGATATGAGTTAATATAATTTTTAAGAGTTATTCTAGACATGGTTAGTTATAATCCTTGCTGAAAACCTGGGTGTTGTTTAAGCTTATTTATGAAACAAGAGCAAAAGAGTTCGTAAAAGTTTTCCTTTTTCACTTTCAGTTTGTCAATTGAATTTCTTGAGGACAAGCAAAGGTTTAAGCTAGGGGGAGTTGATACGTCTCCAACGTATCTACTTTTCCTAATGCTTTTCCTCTTGTTTTGGACTCTAATTTGCATGATTTGAATGAAACTAACCCGGGACTGACGCTGTTTTCAGTAGAACTACCATGGTGTTATTTTTGTGCAGAAATAAAAGTTCTCGGAATGGAATGAAACTTTGCGAGGATTTTCTATATCAAATAAGAGAATTTCTGGAGCTAAGATGGACCTGAGCGGGGCACCTGGGTGGGCACAACCCACCAGGGCGCGCCAGCTCCCCAGGCGCGCCCAGGTGGGTGCTGCCCACCTGGTGGCCCCGCCGACCCTCAAACCGACGCTAAAATATCCCATATTTCCAGAAAAATCAGGGAGAAAGAATTATTGCATTTCACAAGACGGACCCGCCGCCAAACCTTGTTCTTCCTCTGGAGGGCAGATCTGGAGTCCGTTTGGGGCTCCGAAGAGGGGGATCTTCGATCTTCGTCATCACCAACACATCTCCATTGCCAATTCCATGATGCTCCCCACCGGGAGTGAGTAATTCCTTCGTAGGCTCGTTGGTCAGTGAGGAGTTGGATGATATTCATCATGTAATCGAGTTAGTTTTGTTAGGGTTTGATCCCCAATATCTACTATGTTCTGAGATTGATGTTGCTATGACTTTGCCATGCTTAATGCTTGTCACTTTGGGCCCGGGTGCCATGATTTCAGATCTGAACCATTTATGTTATCACCATTATATCCATGTTCTAGATCCGATCTTGTAAGTTATAGTCACCTACTACGCATTATGATCCGGCAACCCCGGAGTGACAATAGTCAGGACCACTCCTGGTGATGACCGTAGTTTGAGGAATTCATGTATTCACCATATGCTAATGCTTTGTTCCGGTTCTCTATTAATAGGAGGCCTTAATATCCCTTAGTTCCCAATAGGACCCCGCTGCCACGAGAGGGTAGGACAAAAGATGTCATGCAAGTTCTTTCCATAAGCACGTATGACTATTTACGGAATACATGCCTACATTATATTTATGAAATGGAGCTAGTGCCGTATCGCCCTAGGTTATAACTGTCTCATGATGAATATCATCCAACGAGTCACCGACCCAATACCTACAAATTTACCATATATTGTTCTTGCTAAGGTACTATTGTTGCTACTGCTATCATTACTGCTATAATATCACTGCTATCACTGTTACTGTTACCGTTACTATTGCTGCTATCATCAAAACTATTATACTACTGTGCTACTAATCACTTTGCTGCAAATAATTAATATCCAGGTGTGGTTGAATTGACAACTCAGCTGCTAATACCTTCAATATTCTTTGGCGCCCCTTGTGTTGAATCTATAAATTTGGGTTGAATACTCTACCCTCTAAAACTATTGCGATCCCCTATACTTGTGGGTTATCAACGGTTTTGGCCAGAGCCACAGTTTTGGCCATAGCCATAGACATCACTTCCGCTGGTGCTCCAGGGTCCATCAAGAAACTACCAAATAGAAACAAAACAAAAGAAACCATAATCACAAACCCAAAAGAAGAATAGAGAGGGAGTTATAGGATCAGTCTCGGGGTTGCAAGACTGGGCCTTGGCCAGAATCAACACCATTGATGCACTCACCTTACCTTCTTTGGGAGAGAAGAACAATCGCAGAAGCAGGTCGGGGTTTTCTTGAAGAAATGAGGAACAAGATGAGGGAGAAGCGAGTTGGGGTTTTCTTCAAGAGAGGAAGCTGCGGGAGATGAGTGAAATGATGGTTGCTTCCTCCGTCCAACTTACTACTAGAAAGGTGGGTTTTTTTGATTTGGCGGCTCATTGGGAATTACTGCGGCACTTCGATCAGGGTAGTCTACCGTGCAGTTGGGCACTCTAGTACAGAGTAATTTAGTGCATGGCTAGTGGACCCCGATGCTAGCTGTCCCACACATCGGCGAAAGTGAGTAGCAAGGTTCCCGACGACCGTCGAGGAGGATCCGTATGGTAGAGCGTGTCTACTGTTTCTGAAAAAATGATTACATCAAGCATTTCCACTCTTATGATGGAAGAGTGCGAAACATAGCAACCACTTGAACTTACACAGTGCTCCTACTACTAGGCATGTGCAGTGGTTCATACGTCAGTACTACGTAATCTTCTTGCTAGTGTAGTAAGATATGACAACAAAAAATGATGTTGTGCACATGTCAACTATATGAACAGTAATGTAACATAGTACCCCTTTTTTGACTGTCCGATCGAGAATGAACGGTGAGATCAATGTTAATAGAACTAGGTCTATAGCGCACGGAGAGTACGGCGCCACATTACTCCACGGAACATGAACCATATGAAGCACGAATCAGTGTTAGGCGGGGTGTCTGAAGGGTGCATGGGATGGGAGCAAAAGTTCCCTTCTTGACCCACTTTTGGGTGTTTGGCAGAGTGCATCAAGGGTGCATGAGTCCACAATAGTAGGTTAACACAAATACAATAGGAGCATGCATGAAGAGGGGTGCTGAGATGAGCATGCATGAAGAGGGAACAACTATATTGAGATGAGAATGCAACCAAACACACCCACACACTTTGTGCTACAGTGACTGATCTGCATCATCTGAGTTTGATCCAACGGTCATGTTGCCCTAAGACATGGACATGCCCATGCAGAGGATGCCTAATCACCACTGAAGTCCCTCTGCTTCTTGAGGCGCATGACGTTGGTGATGCAGGGTGCCACCGCCCGCAGAGCCCGCTCCCGGTCAACGAGAGCCAGCTTGTCAAAGACGGCATCCAATGGCACGAATGGATTCCGGTGACGGAGCCCTGGGAGGATTCGCCTAGCAATGGCGAGGGCAGCACGCAACCCCTCCTTGTCCAGGTCCGCCCCACCATCATGTGGAGCCGGGTCAGCTCCTCAGAGGTGAAGAAGGAGACCAGGTCAGGAAGCTGCAACTCGTTGAAGTCGACGGGGTGGTCGAACGGGTTTAGCCCGACGCCCAGCATGGTCGCCCTGGCACGATGGTAGGCATCGCACAACCACAACACGTGCGTGGCAACATGGTCCACCAAGTGGCTGAGGCGATCCTGGACCTCGTCACGATCGGCCCGCTCGCGCTCCAGCCAGCTCGCCTGACTGCCTATCGTATCTCTCACTTTTTGTAGCAACACCGCCGATGCCTCGAGCATCTTTGTGGTGGACGCCTGACACTTTTGAAGCTCCATGAACTCCCGCACATAAAGGAGGAGCATGCCACTCCTCTCCTCCTTGAGCTCACGGAGCTCCACGTCCTTAGCCCTGAGCTCCGCATCCTTGGCCTGGAGCTCCTGCGTCAGGCGCCTCACCTCAGACTCCGTTGATCTGGTGCGCCGCCATGGAACCAGGTAGAAGCAATGGGGAGAGGAAGCAAAGGGGGCGAAATAGCTGAAAAGCAATGCAATCTACGGGAAGGCGGAGGGAGCCAGCTGAGGAGCGGGATGAATCTTTTGGTTTTCACCATGGGAAAACACCAGTCGACGACTTTTCACATCAGGGAGTAGTGGGTTTGACAGGCGGAGACATCATGACTAATAGCTACCGCGCCTGCTCCCGTCAATCAAAAAAAATCCTGCCGCGCCTGCCACACCCATGGACCAGAGCAATGCCGTGGTGGATATTTAAATTTACCTGCCGGCAAGGAGATAAAAAAGGGGTGAAAAACCAAATGTGGCGGTGGCCTAGCTAATTTGTCGCACTAGCCCAACTAGCTAGCCACCGTGCTTCACTGATGTACTCGGCGGGAAAGGTGGTCTTTGGTGATTTGACGACTCATTTACTTGCTTCGGCGCTACGACCGAGGAGGACCTAGAAAACACGCGGTAGGGCGTCCCATGTCTCGACAAGGAAGAAAATATGCATGCACCACCCGGGAGGACCCCGAAACCGCGCGGTAGGGTGTGCCACGTCTCAGCATGGAGGAAAAATGCGCGTGTAAAAATATACTGTATCAGATGTACTACCTATGGTTCGACCTCGGGACCCAGCCAGGCGGTCGAAAATGCCCCACTAGCCACAAAACTTCATCATGCTAACGTGACACAGAGGATAGGTGTGGTTAGCTCCGTCTCGACCAGCCACAACGTCTCTTATTCTAGGCGATTCTTCTATTTCCAAGCTTTTTTAGTTATAATAACACCACGGCAAGCTCACGCCGCTCTTTGTGTGTGCCCGTGCGTCTAAAGGATATGATTGAGAGGAGAGAGAGATCGCAGACATGGGACCCACCAATAAGTGAGTCAACGGCCAAACACGTGTTGACGAGCCACTCCCTCTACTCTACTCAACATAATACGGTATAAAATCAAGTGATGGGACAAAGCCAACAACTGTTGTTGTTTCGGGCTATCGATTTACGCTTTGTAGTCTAGGTTGCCAGTTCGAATCTGGTCTTTCAGATTTGTTAGTTTTAGGTCCAAATTTGATCAATGACAAGTTGGACCCCCGTGTATTGTTCCGATATTTTAGTATAGGATGGGTTTTTTTGCACAAACACTTTGCGCGGTTAGACAAGTAACGACATGAGTTACACTTACTTTGCAAGTTTAGAAACAAAAATGACAGCGGCATAGAATATCACATCCACCCCACAGCTTAGATGCTATGGTGATACGAGTTTTTACGCCGTTGGAACTGAGATCCAATGGCTTGGGAGTAGTCTTTGTAATTATGCGCAATTTCCAAACTCTCCAAGGTTTTTTTGCAAACAAAACATGCATGCCTCGTGTGTGCCGCTGCATCTTGGATCCAACGGCTCCCAGTTGCTCATATTAGGTGCTCCCCGTTGTAATTAGCCGCTACGGTGATACGAGCATCTAGGTTGCATGATCTGTGATCAGATGCCATATGCATAGTACTTGTACTTTCTGCGCAATTCCCAAACTCTCTCAGGCGTATATGGCAAAAACATTCAAACCTCCTACTGTGAGCCGTTAGATCTATAAGAACTTGCATCACCATAGAATCTACGGTGCGGGAGCACCTCATATTCTCCCGTGCAAGAAAACATCAGGTGTTCTCGCAGCTTGGATGCTATGGTGATACGAGCTTCGAGGTCGTTCGATCTGCGATCCAATGGCCTCTGAGCTATCTTTGTGCTTGTAAGAAGTGGCCGAACTCTCTGGGGGTTTTTTCTGCAAAAAAACATTCGAACCACCAAGGAGTTGTTGGATCACAGATCCAACGGCTCCGAAGAGCTTGTATCACCAAAGCATCTAAGGTGTGGTAGCAGATGATATTCTTACATACATGATAATATGAGGTCCTCCTTCATCTTAGATGCTATAGTGATACGAGCTTCGTGGTCGTTGGATATGGGATCCAAGGGCATCTGAGTAGTTTTTGTACAAATTGTGTGCAATTCTCAAAATCATTATGGTTTCCTGTAAAAATGTTAAGACATCCTGTGAGCTGCTATATCTTAGATCTACAAGCTCTAAGCAACTCGTATCGACATATAGCATCTAAGGTGTGAGGGCACATGATATTCTCCCGGGAAGGGAGAGTGCACAACCAATCGTTGTTTGGGAGGGTGAGGACGAATATAATGTTCGAAAAAATATAATCTAAACAATCCTAAATAGAGCTTCACAATTTTATCTAAGGTCGAGGGATTAACCCCCGACAATCTACATACACTACTGGAATCAGCTACTTTGCCATCTGCCAGATCTTTGCCGTCCGCTAGCGGGCGGCAAAGAAGCTCTTTGTCATCAGCTACCGAAAAGCAGACGGCAAAGAAACGGCAGACGGCAAAGAAGGTCTTTGCCATCCGCCATTTCTTTGCCGTCAGCCAGCGGACGGCAAAGATTCTTTGCCGTCCGCTGGCTGACGGCAAAGAGGGAGGTGGCACCCACTAACGAAAAAACTTAACGTCCCCCCTCTTTGTCGTCCGCAGCAGACGACAAAGATAAACCAAAAGCGGACGACAATGGAGGGGCGGACGGCAAAGGCTAACCTAACTAACGGCCGAGCCCCCCCGTACGTTACTCTCTCTGTTTCTCCCTCTCTCCTCCCTGACGCCCACATCCACCCACCGCGCCGCCCTCGCCGCCCGGTGCCGCCCCCGCCACCACCCCCGCCCCCGCCACCCTGCGCCGCCCCCGCCACCGCCCCGGCCCCCGCCGTCCTGCGCCGCCCCCGCCACCGCCCCCACCCTCGCCGCCCGGCGCCGCCCCAGCCACCGCCCCCTTCCCCACCCGCCGACGCCCCACCATCCCGCCGCCCCGCCGCCCGGCGCCGCCCCGCCATCGCCCCCGCCCCCGCCGCCCGGCACCACACGCGCCACCGCCCCCGCCCCCGCCGCCCGGCACCGCCCCTGCCCCGCCTCCTCCCCCACACATTGACGCCCCACCATCCCGCCGCACCGGTGCCTCGCCGCGCGGCGCCGCCCCCGCCACCGCCCCCTCCCCCCCCCGCCTGACCGTCCCACTGCCCCGGAGCCCCGCCGCCCCCTCCCGCCCACCACCCCGGCGCCAGCGTCGCCCCCGGCTCCGGTGAGTATTGTTTTTTTTCTGTTTTTTCTTTTTTTGCTGTTTAATTGTTAGTGTTAGATTTAGTGCTAGATATGTGTTAGTGTTAGTGTTAGATTTAGTGCTACATATGTGTTAGTGTTAGATTTAGTGCATGGGTTTTAGATGAAAAAAGATGAAAGAAGAAGAAGAAGAAAAGAAGAAAAGAAGTAGAAGAAAAAAGAATATGTAGAAGAAAAGAAGAAGAGGAAGAAAAGAAGTAGAAGAAGTATAAGAAGAAGAAAAGAAGAAAAGAAAAGAAGTATAAGAAGTAGAAAAAAGATGAAAAAAGAAGAAGAAGAAAAGAAGAAGAAGAAGAAGTAGAAGAAGAAGAAAAGAAGAAAAGAAAAGAAGTAAAAGAAGTAGAAAAAAGATGAAAAAAGAAGAAGAAGAAAAGAAGTAGAAGTAGAAGAAGAAGAAAAGAAGAAAAGAAAAGAAGTAAAAGAAGTAGAAAAAAGATGAAAAAAGAAGAAGAAGAAAAGAAGTAGAAGAAGTAGAAGAAGAAGAAAAGAAGAAAAGAAAAGAAGTAAAAGAAGTAGAAAAAAACACCCCAACACCCTGACCCCCTGACCCAGACACCCCGACCCCGACACCACACCCCGACCCCGACACGACACACCGACCCCCTGACCCCCTGACCCCGACACCGCGACCCCGACACCACACCCGACACCCCGACCCCGACACCACACCCCGACACCCCGACCCCCTGACCCCGTGAGCCCGTCATTGATTATAGTGATGATGATGATTATGCATTTATTGATGATACTGATCGAGATTATTATTGTACTTGATGATGATGATTATGCATTTATACGTAGTGTCAGGTATTCAATTTTTTTATGTTGTACTTGATGATGATACACTTAAGTGATATACATATTATTATTCATGTCGATATTTTTTTGCCGTTGTACTAATTTCGTTTACTCTTCTTCTTCGTCAAGTGTTGGGAGTGCTCCGAGGACCCTTCTTCGTCGGCGCGTGGTACGAGGTCTTCCATTCCACACGCACCTCTCCGCCGAGCATTGCTGGACAGTATGGCGACACCGCCGGGCCCTTCTTCGTCGACCACGGTGCCGAGCAGGGGACGAGGTAAGAAGAAGAGAGCTAGAGCACGTGGTCGCGGGAGAGGAGGTAGGGTGACTGCGAGGGCGCCTTCCTCGCCGCCACCCCCAGCTGTTTCACCCGAGCACGTGACTGCTAGGGTGGACTCATCCGCGGAGGAGGCTACACGGACTCCGGTCCACGAGCCTCCGGTTCACGGGCCTTCGGGCCACGAGAGTTCGGCCCACGAGACCCCGGAGGAACACACGTCTGGATGGGGTACCTGGCCGGATCATCCCGAGGGGCCGAGTGGCCATGCTGATGATGGCGGGGAGCCGACTGATATTGAGGAGGAGGGAGGCACCATCTACCAGCGTGGTGCTACACGGGTCCCGGACGTGCCGGTGACCCGCGAGCAGAGGTGGTTGATTTTCCATGATGGGGAGAGGTAAGTGCATTTAATCTTTTTGTACCCTTCTGCATTCACGTTTCTTCAAATATCTAATGCGTTGGCCTTGTCATGCTGCAGGGGTTGGGACCACCATCATAGTGTCCGCCGGCCCAACTCCGTCCTTGGAGTTCTTTGTCGGCAAAACTTCCCGGGGTTTGTTACGTTGCCTGGTGAGGGTCTGCTTCCAGAGCTTGGATTGAGTTGGGAGCACTAATTGGCTGCCTCGGCCCTGCTGGGTGAGATTATCGACGGTGTCTTGTGCAAGATGAGGGCAGAAGTGGTGATTAGAAAGTTCTGGGTAATTTCTCCTTTACACAACTAAAAATCTTCAAGTAGCTAGTTATTAATTGTACTAATCAATATTGTCTCATTTGATTGCAGACATTCTACAGGTGTGAGGAGGGATACGAGGAGGAGGCGGCAAATGTTATCGATAACGTCTGCAGGCGCCTACTACAGAACTTACGGCACGAGGCTCGGGTGCAGGCCGTTCGAGACTACTACGCTGCACATGGTATCAAGAAGACCAAGCCGTTGTGCTGTGAGAAGTTTTTGAGTAAGGAGGAGTACATGAAGGTAATTCTTAAGGCCTTGTACTTTACTTCCTTCATTTAGTAATTCATAGCCGTAGCGCTCAAGTTTCTATTTCCTAACTTAGGCCCCTCCGAGATGGTGTGCGGATCGGATGGATTGTTAGGAGGTGTTGGTCAATGAGTGGTGCTCAAAAGAATGGCGAGCCCTCCACAACGAGGCCAAGGACAAAAGTGCCCAAATGGAAGGAGTGCCACACCATCAAGGCAACTCCAACTTATATCAGTACGGGCGGAACTGGCTATGTGGTTTGCTTCATGATTCATGCAATTCGTTCGTCATGCTAGCTTTCAGCCCTTTAATTACTAATTTACTTTGTTTCTCTCTTTCAGACACGCTACAATAAGGTGGATAAGGTGCCAGAGGTGTACGACCTGTATGCCATGGCCCACACTGGCTCTTACAAGAAAGTCAAGGCATTGTCTGCGTCTGACCTCGATGATCCAAAAAACTTCACCAACATCTCCTCCCACGACAAGCTCGTGAAATATAGAGATGAGGGGAAGGCGAGGAAAGGGGAGGACTTTAACCCGAGCCAGGGTCCCATTGATACCGAGCTGCTGATGATATCTGGTGGCGGGAGGTCCCATGGCTCCATAGCCATGGGAGATGGACTTATCCGTTGTCCTAGCACTCTCCCGGAGATCAAGGCGCACCAGTCGAGCTCCGCTCCTGAGATAAGGCCTCGTGAACGGCCAGTCCAACTCGCCTTCAAGGTTAGTTATACGTACTCAGCTATCTTTCTCCATTACATTGTGTGTGCTTCCATCAATGATTACAAATGGTAACGAGGTGTGGTGTTGCAGGCTGCTATACAAAGTGAGAGAGATAGAACGGAGAAACTTCTGGCGGAGGCGGCGGAGAGGCAGCGGGAGTTGGAGGAGAGGACGACAAAGATGTTGGAGGAGGAGAGGGCACAGAATGACATGCAGGCAAGGGCCATGTACGAGCTCCTTGTGGTAAGTTTTTTCTACACATTAGCCAAAACATTCATGTAGTGTTTGTCTCATTACTAACTAGTATGATTGAGTCGTCAAAACCAAATGTGCAGTCTGTGTGCGAGAAGTTCGGTCAGACCGCTCCGCCGATGCCAGTGATTGCTCCTGGGACCACGGTGATTTTAATTTGAATGGACATTACTTGCTAGTGTTAACATTTGAGTGTCATCATGCTAACGAGACATTGGAAATGATCTTTGGTGCAGCGTAACTCTAGACAAGCATCGCACGATCCTTCTCCAGCTACCGGCACGAGCCACCCCGCTACAACACCTCCATGATCACGGTAAGTGTCTCTAGTGTTTTGCTTAACAAATGCATAAAGACCTAGACTTAGCTTTATTTCCTCCAATATGATTACCATAATGACTTAGAGTTAGCTTCTTTTCCTCCAAAATGACTTAATAAGCTTACTAACCTCCAAAACCATCCATCTTACCTAGGTTAGCTCTAAAATGATGCATTTTTACCCAAGTTGGCTCTAAAATGACCCATTTTACCTAAATTAGCTCATAAACGATCCATTTCACCTAGGTTAGCTCTAAAATGACCCATCTTTCCTAGGTTAGCTCCAAAATGACCCATCTTACCTAGGTTAGCTCAAAAACGATCCATTTCACCGAAGTTAGCTCAAAAACAATCCATTTCACCTAAAATAGCTCTTAAATGATCCATTTCACCTTAGTTAGCTAAAAAACGATCCATTTCACTTTACTTAGCTAAAAAACAATCCATTTCACCTAAATTAGCTCTTAAATGATCCATTTTACTTTAGTTAGCTCAAAAACGATCTATTTCACCTTAGTTAGCTAAAAAAACGATCCATTTCACCTTACTTAGCTCATAAACGACCCATTTCAACTAAGTTAGCTCATAAATGATCCATTTCACCTAAGTTAGCTCAAAAACGATCCATTTCAACTTAGTTAGCTCAAAAATGATCCATTTCACCTTAGTTAGCTCATAAACGACTCATTTCAACTAAGTTAGCTCATAGATGATCCATTTCACCTTAGTTAGCTCATAAACGACCCATTTCAACTTAGTTAGCTCATATATGATCCATTTCACCTAAGTTAGCTCATAAATGACATATGCTTCTTGTTCTAGTCTTCTTCTTCTAGTCACCTATTTCTAACTCTCTTATTTGCCATTTTGCAGATTTCATTCACTTCATGAAAGCTAGCATGCTATGATGGAGTGCTTGTTTTTTCTTTGATGAAACTTTGCATTGTATCTAGCTTGCTATGATGGAACTTGCTATCTTGATCAAACTTTGCATTGTAGTATGTATATGGATGGAACAATGTGTATGGATGGAACTTGCTTATGTATGAATGGATGAAACTTAATTATGTGCTGGATATATATATGTGATATGTTTGCTGTTAAATAGCCCTGTGAAATATATCTATATATGTCATATATAATTGCTGTGAAAATTGTTGGATTCAGAAAAAACAATAAAAAGAGCCAATATACAGGCTCTTTGCCGTTTGCCACCGACGGCAATGGCCTCTTTGCCGTCTGCCGCGGATGGCAAACAAGACACGTGGCAGCGAACTGTGCTTCCTGGGAGCTGACCCATTTGGCCAGTTTGCCTACAGTGGCAGACGGCAAAGAGTGGTGACGTCTAGCTGACATCATACGGCGGACGGCAAAGGGCTGCCGTTAGCCACCTAACGGACTAGCAGTGCAATCTTTGCTGTCTGCTTTCTTTGTCGTCTGCTGCTGATGATAAAGGACCCTTTGCCGTCAGCCGCTTAAAGCAGACGGCAAAGTAGTTGTTTGCCGGATCTTACTTTGCCATCCATGTTTGCCGTCCGCGGTGGACGGCAAAGACCTTTGCCGTTCGCCATTCATGCCTTTGCCGTCCGCCGTGGCAGACGGCAAAGTAGCTCATTCCTATAGTGATAGCTCCACCTAAACACAACATTTGCATGTATGTAGTACTAGACTTAATATTCAAGTTTCGGTTTCCTATTCATTTTAAATATTGAATTGAAGACCATGCATGTCTTACATTTTACTCCCTTCGTTCCTAAATATTAGTCTTTTTAGAGATTTCAAATGGACTGCCACATACGGATGTATATAGACATATTTTAGAGTGTAGATTTACTCATTTTTCTTCGTATGTAGTCACTTGTTGAAATCTCTAAAAGACAAATATTTTGGAACAGAGGGGGTATTTTTGAATTCGTGTCATACATGCATGGTTTGGAAAAATAGATGCACTATAACTACTGGATTGTTGTTGTAGTCGTGTTTGTGTGTCATCATATGCTTTATACATACAAAGGTTTCTCACCACCATACCGTTCATCTTTAAAATTTGAATTTGCAATGAAAAACTTACTAGGGATACCATGAAATGTGAAATCCATGTTGAGATCACTATATCACAAACTCACTTTAATTCAAGAACTCGTCATAAATCGATTACCACGTTGAGATTACTATTTGCAAGGAAAATACGGGCATTGTAATACATATAGATTCGTTCGACAACTTAAAAGATTCCTTTCGTATTCTTGAATGGTAGGAGTAGCACCCAACGGCGTACCAGCCAGACCCGGGCTCGTGTTGATCCTTAAAAAAAATACCCGGGCTTGTGTCCTTCTAGTGGCGTGCGTGGTACACACATTAGCCAACACCAACCAGTCGAGCCTCCACGTTTCGAGTCTAAATATCTAGCGGCCAGAATTCTAGCCCTAGGAAATTCCCTTCATGTCCCTGGTCCATAATGACTATCGATGAAAAATGGATGGATGCTTTAGTAACTAGACAATGTTAACTACCGTGCCGAGCACGGTTCAATCCCTCGGTCGCCGGTACCCAAGCTCACCCGTCAACTCCATTGCCTAGTACTAATATGAGTACTATACCAGGATGAGCACAAAACCGAGCCCCGTTTGTTCGTGCCTAGTACTTGAGTTAATATATCAGGCAATGCACTGGTACTGAGGGATTATCCTTTTACTCTGCATATATAACTTGTCTGAAGTGTAACTAAGCAAAATGTTTGACCAAATCCTTTCTTAAGAAATATTAACATCTGCAACTGTAAAGATGTATTGCTTGAAAATTTATTGCATGATGCAGGTTATGATATTATTTCGAATCCTGGATTTTAAATTTTAGAAAATCCAAAAGTGATCGGAAATTCATGAAACTGAGCACGGTCTCGTGATATGGCGCAAATATGTTATTGTATTTTTTTGTTCAATTTGAGACAAGCTGCTTATGAGAAGTTGCACAAATGAAGAACCAAGGTATTTTGGAACAAAGACCTATCACGTTAAGGCGAACACTTTCACTATTCAAACCGTGGGCATTTACATGCCGCCACGAGTCTCGCTTCTCATCGGCAGGTGCCGTCTGAGCAAGCGTGTGAGTCGACAGGAGGCGTGCGAGCAGACCACTGCACTGGCTGACCGGGAGGCATGCGAGCAGGCCACTGCGCAGGCTCACCTGGAGGTGAGCCCTTTGACCAGGCTCCACCGCCACCTTCGTCTCAATTGCCCCCACTCTTAATGGCACCGGCGGCACAGTTTAAAATCACCCCCGCACTACCCGGTATCGCTACAATCTTCTCTTTTCCTCTCCGATTCTCCTGTCATCTACCTCCGACTAGCCTGATCTAACCATACGCCATGCCGCATCACGATGGTCTGCCCTTCATGTTCCAGTTTCCTGAGGAAGATACCGCACTTTGGGACGAGCTTGAACTGGCCTTGCGGGAAGACGTCGCGCCTATCCCTGCTCCCGTCCCCCTGACTGCGCCAGCGCCCATGCCCATGGCATTGTTGGGCTAGGAGCCGCACATTATTGCCGAGCTTGATGCCACGGGGTTCCATGAGGTCCCGGCCGACTTTCATGCACCCATGCACCTGCCAGCGCATGCACTTGCGCGTGCATTGACGCGCGCGCCCGTGCCATGCCCGTGCTCACGAATGTCTCTGTCGTGCCATTGCCAGCGCATGTCCCCGCGCAGGTGCTAGTGCCCCCCTCAGTGACATGGATGGCCACCGTCGATTGCTTCCTTGAACCAACACCAGTCGCCTCCTCCTGCCAGTTGACTCACTCCTGGAGACCGAAGCCCAGAACATTCTGGCCTTCCTTGAAGCTAGGGCCAACGTCCAGAAGTATGCCAACAACGGTGCAAGACGCCGCCATCGCCGTCGCCGTTGGTTAGTGGCCCGACGACACACAGAGCATGGTAGAGGAGCTGCTTCCCACCACAAGATGCCCCCCCCCCCCGCCGCCGCGTAATCTAAATTTTCCATGAAAAACATTTGGATTGCCATGCTTAAAATCCAAATGTTTATCATTTCTATTTATTTTAGATTGATAGTCGTATGAATGTAAAGTCGGAGTCAGACTGAATGAAATCTATGGTTTGATCGATTGAATGTTCTGCTAGAGCCGTATCAAGTTAAATATAAAACACCATCAAGCCAAATGTATTCCTTCTCATCGCAAACATTACATATTAAATACCACGTCAATTCCAAATATTTTCTTGGGGAAGTCAATTCCAAATACTTGTAGGGCGCGACCAGTCCCCTTGTTCGAGCACTAGGCGATACATCTATTTATCAACACATTTAATTATTACAGAGTAGTAGATAAATATACAATACTAGATAACTTGTCCATCACGGTCACTTTTGTTCCTAAACTTGTTACATGTATAATCTATATCTATACCATCTATACCAAAGGGGCAGATCCAATTAACCTCGGTCATCAAATCATGTCAATCCAACGTTCTAGATACTTCAATGTCGAGCGCTCAACACATTTAGTGTGCAGTTAATTTCATGCCAAAATAGTGCTAATCACATAATAACATGCAAATAATATCCTACTTAATATCCGCATGCACTTAATATACTTCCAAATTAACGTGCATTGCACGTACACATTGACTAGTACTACTAGTACGTGAAACTGGTGCCATAACTTGTGAACGCGTCTAGATATGGTCAACGGCAGCATCTCCCGCAAATTCTTTGTGTTTGCCTGTGCGTCTAAACGTAGAAGGGGAGGAGAGAGAGAGAGAGAGAGAGAGAGAGAGAGAGCAGACATGGAAACCACCAGTAAGTGAAGGCGAATAGTACGTGCTAACGAGCCGGTCCCACTAATGTACTAAAAATAATATTAAAACATGTTATCCATTAAATAAGTGGTGGTAATATAAAAATATTATATCAACAAAGGGGGTACAACAAACGTTGTTGTACTATGTTCCCTATTGACATGCGGCTTCAAGGCCCTGGTCGCATGTTCGATCGTCGTCCTTTTTAATTTTTAATTTATATATGGGTCCAAATTTGTTCCATGATAGGTGGGCCCCTTGCCGTGTATTTTGTAGCACTTTAATTTGTGGGTCGAAATTTGTTCCACTACAGGTGGACTATCGGTGTGTAATTTTGTAGCTTATTTGTAATAATTATAGAGAACAACAGAGTTTTTTGCAAAAATACCATGGTGCGACATTGAAGGTGAGAAAGGACGTGCGAGAGAGCGATGACTGAGGCAGAGGGAAATCAATTGGGGGTGGTGCGGGGGTTGCAACGGTGTTTCGAGAAGTTGTGGGCCGAATGCTACAAAAATATAATCTAAACCCACCGGAATAAATGCCTTAAGAAATTAATCCAAGGTTGGAGTCCCCCTCGCAATGTAAATAGCTTCAGCTCTGCGAGGGATGGAGAGGTAGCTTCAATGTGTGAAAGATACGGCGTGAGAAAGCGAGGTTAACCGAGACACAGATAGATAGAGAGATAAAGTGAGTGTGGTCCGGCATTCATTGAAAAGATATATATGCTCTGGAGAGATATTGTCCGATTGAGCTTTTGGGAAGGGTGACAGCTGTAAGATAGAGCTTGAGAGATGATCCAGTCACAGACATGTAGATATATTTTGTGTGCGGGAGGAAGGAAGGTCAATCGATTACATATATAAAGAGAGAGAGATTGAGCGAGTGTAGGTCGTCGTGAGATCGAAAGAGTGAGACAGGTTGGAGAGAGTGACCTAGATAGAGAATGTGTGTGAGAGAGTTATAGTATGAATATGTCAAACTGGCTCAAACATCGAGATATATCGTTTGTGTCAGAGAAAGAGCGAGGTCAATTGAGACATACAAAGGGAGAGAGAGAGAGAGAGAGAGAGAGAGAGAGAGAGCGTGGCCCGCCATGAGGCAAAAGAGTGGGAGCGGCTTGGATGGACTGACCCAGATAGACAATCTATGTGAGAGAGTATAGAGTGTGTCGATCGAGGCCCGAACAGGGAGATATATCATTTGTGTGTGGAAGAAAGCGAGGTGAATCGAGACTTAGATAAAGAGAGGAATTTGAGCGAGTGCGGCACGCCGTGTGGAAGAAAGAGTGAGACAGTCTCGAGAGAGTGACCTAGATAGAGAACGTGCGTGCGTGCGCACGAGAGGGGGCGTCTACATAGGCAATGCATGTATCTAGCGAGAGAGGGTTGGAGGGAGAGCGAGAGAGAGAGAGAGAGAGAGAGAGAGAGAGAGAGAGAGAGAGAGAGAGAGAGAGAGAGAAAGAGAGAGAGAGACCTCGGCATGGAGTGCAATGGCGGGTGTGTGAGGTAGATACATTTGGTAACGGAGTGGGAAAAGGGGGTTGTGTAGTTGAGAGAGTTAGAGATCAAACATGGAGAGAAAGTATGAACATGTGTCAGAAACTGATAGCTTCCTAAGGTGGTTAGGAGAGGAGGATTGATCGAACAGGAAGTATGTAGCATGTGTGACGAGGGGGGGGGGCTAAAAACAACAATTGAATGTAGATAGTATGAGACTTAATATCGATGTTTCAATTTAGTGTACATTGTAAGATTTGAATTGAGGACCATGCATTTGGCTTCCATACTTATTTCGAATCCATACCATACTAGGTTTGGAAAAGTTGACATTGACTCAATTGTTGTGCTATTTTGTAGGTCATATGTTTGAATCCATCCAGAGTTTTCTCACTACCATGGTGTTCATCATATACATATGAATTTCTATTAAAAAAGTAGCATGGATACCATGAAATGTGAAATCCATGTTAGAATTGGAGATCGCTATGTGACACACACTCTAATTCAAATAACTCCTCTTTAATTAATTTATAGTATCTCGTTTCAAATGACTAATTATTTGCATGGAAAACACGAGCATGGTAATACATACAGATTCGTTTGCGAATGGAAGAAGATTCGTTTGCATTCTCAAATGTAGGCGCACCAAGCAGACCAGGGTCCTATCATGGTGGTCACGTGTGTCGTACAGACGCTAGCACCCAGCCACCCACCCCCTCCCTCCCTCCCCCCCCCCCCCCGCCCCCAAACAAAGAACAATGACAAAATAAGTTCGCGCTTCCATGTTTCGGATTGAAATATCTGGCAGCCCCAATTCCAGCCCTGCAAAATCTCCCTTCTCCACCGCCCCTTCCGCGCCCAGAGTGCTCAAATCCCTAATTCGCCGCCAACACAAGCAAAGTTCGTCTCGTCTCTTTCCCCACCACTATGCCGGACAAAGATGACGTTCGCGCTTCACCACCGCATCGGAGCTACCTTATCTACTCCCTCGTCCACTGCACCGGGTGGTCCACCGACAACGCCGGCCACCGCAACTGACATGCCTCACAGATAGCGACTTCCACCGCATCAGGTGCGATTCACTGGAGCTGTCTCCCACCTCACCGGGGCTACTTCACCGAGCACACCGTCGCGCCTCCGCCCCCCCGAGGCCGCTGGGGATTCACCAACGGTCTCGTCGACCGCATCGTAGCGCTCCACTACCACTCAAGATCTGCATCCATGCGCGGCCAGACAACGCCAGCGCATCACCCTCAATGGCTCCGAAGTGATCCACACTCTAGCTATGCGAGCATGCCCAAACGCCGACCCGAACTAGGTATCCACATATCACTCCCTTGTGAACTGTTCCGACGATGTTTGGATATCCTTTCACTCCTCTATTATCTTACACGCCTATGCAACTCTGACTTTAACTCTTATTTCTTCTGGAGATATCATCTGAAACAAGCAAAACCATTTTTTAGCGAAGCATGACGGCACTACGGGATTTGGTACACATCCTTCACACCGCTATAACCTTGGAAGTACATGTCCTCCGGTACAACAGCAAGGTCGTTTCCACTTATTTGATCAACCATTCGCCATGTCGAAAATGCGGAGGGGGATGCAAGGAGCACAAGGCCTGCACATCCAAGCAAGTGCTAACATGGACTTCTACATGGAACATCCCAAGTGCAAACAGAGCTGCAGTGTGCCTGTACAATGAGCTAGCGTAAGTCCCTGCATTTCATTTAATTCGTAATGGCCTACATGTATGATTTCTGTGAAGTGGCGGATCCACGAATTCAAGTTACCAGGGGAGAAAATTTAACTTCAAAAATACGAAGACACTTGCACTCCGGATATCAACATAACTTGAGAAATGTGAAGCCACATGCACTTCCAAAAGCAACTTATGATCCAAAGTAGTTCATGATTATAAAACACTAAATGATGTAAGCACCAGAAAACACAAAATGCAACATGGTGTACAAGGACTACTAACATGATCTATACCTGGTTGAATTATTCGTTCCTTGGTTAAAAATATTGAAGTGTAATTGCACCTATAACCAGTGCGCAATCTGTATATCAATATATCTATCCCGGACAAGTATGCCAATAGTTTCAAACAACAGATTAGAAAAGTATTTATGCTACCTTGTCATGATACGGGGACTTTCTGGTAGATGGCCTCGACGTTTCCTCAAGCCATGAAAATTTACTATAATTTGCTTGTCATCAATGCGTGCAAATCTCTATGTCTCTGTTAACATAGCAGATCGTCATTAGACACTAAATCCTTCAATGGGAGCTTGCAAAATGCTTGCATTAGATCCCTCATTGGACACTATATGTTCAGCACTAGGAGCATGTAAAATGTTTGCATCAAATCTTTCATTAGCAGTCTGTTCATTAGACACTTCAGGCTCAAGAACAACATGAACTTGTATGTTTGCACCAGAAACTTGATTAGATACATCAGGTTCAGTCTGTTCAGTATTGATTGGGGGAGTTATAAAATAAGCAAAAATTGGTTTTATTTTCTCATAGATTCCCTACATACAAGCAGTTTTACAACACCATCAGGTTTAACTATTGGCCAGAAATTTAATAGTTGAATTAGATATAATTAGGGATGTGATGTACCTGCTCGTTGCGCATGCTTCCCTTGCAAGCTGCGACTGTCCGTTTGCGCAAGCATGATGCCATGCTCGTGCTATCGCCGCTGCCTCCCATGCAGGCTATACCCAGGGTTGAATCTTCATCTTCTTGTCCTTCCACTCGCTTGAAGCCCGGCGACCGGCGTCCAATGAGGCTGCAAGGAAGTGATGTGTCGGTCTGTCCAGCGGTGGCTAGGTTAGGAGCAAACTAGACTGGAGGCTGGAGCGAGCAAATTGAGATTTTCCTGCTGTCGATCGATATGGGAGGCGCTCGTTTGGGCCGCTAGCCTGCTATAGGGCCTGCCTTGCACTTACGTTATTGGCCATCCAAATTGAAACATTTTTCTTCATTTTTTACATTTCCTGCTCGTGCGTTGTGACGAACAAAACTAGCCTGGGCCAACCTGGATGACTCAAACTAGGTGCACACTTTCCAGCCACCCGAGGTGGTCGCTACCAGCCCCTACAGTGGCGTCGCCCCTTTTTGCGTGTATAATTGGGGTAGTGAAAAATATTCTAGTGGCGCTTTTGATTTACCCACAGAATGGTTGAATTGCTTGTTTCTATGAACTGAGTTCGCCAATAATGTGAAGGATGCCAGTCTTTTCGTCCTATTGTAAATTGCTTAGATCTCGATATGCCAAATGTAATCGCATGAAATATACAGTAAAAGCCAATATGATGTGTGTGGCTACAACTAGTCTGACAACCCATCCTCATATAACATATCAAGGACGCACCATCTTATCAGATTAACCATTTGACTTACCAATGCAGTGTGGGAAGAAAGAAGTATTGGGACTGTGCATCCAAGTAATTGATGACATGGACTCCTTCGGAGAACCTTGTAAGCGAAAAAGATGTTGAAGTGTGCCTGTACAAAGAGCTAGCATAAGTTCACTTACCTGCTTCTCGGAATTATAGTTAGCCACTTATTGCAAAAAATTTCAATTATGTTGCTTGGCTTAATTTAGTTTGCTACTGATACATAATGCCATAGCTTATTAATCCAATTATAGACTACGTCTATCTATGTGTTTGATACTTACTGTTAAGAATTACCTATTTGCCTGAACTTAAATAGCTACTTAAGCACATAGATAGCTGTTCATATGTACTTCTAGGGTGCCGCAGAATTCACGTGTAATTTACGTTCTGATACCCTGTTTGTTTAAATGGTTTGCTGATATCACTTGTAGCACTAGTAATGTGTGCATGTTCATAGATAGACAACTGTCAGGTTTATACGAGGGACACCGTCTTTTTAACTTATATATATATATATATATATATATATATATATATATATATATATATGTTGGAATCATTTTGCTTACATTAAAGAAATTTATAGATGTCTGTGTTGCTGGTAAATGGTACCGACTTGTAACTTTAATACATTGCCAAGAACTTGTTAGTTTTACTAGTTCATGTGTAATGAAATACATTGCCAAAACTGGTTAGTTTTACTAGTTTGATGTTAGTTTCTTATGGCTCTTGCAACACTGTATTTATGATTGCTAACATTCAAGTTTGTAGGATACAACTGAAACTCTGTTGGAACAACAAGTATGTTCTCAGAAACTTCCTTGTTTACCTGGTTTGCTGCTGTAACTTGTTGTTGTAATCATCTTACCAACTTCAAGTTTTCAGGATCCAATTGGAAGTCCAATTGCATAGCAGGTATATTTTCAAAAATATATTTGTGTAACAGGTTTGCTGCTGTAACTTGTTGCTCTAATCAAGTTAGTGACTATTCAACTTTTCAGGATCCAAGAGAAACTCCAATGCCACAACAGGTTCCTTTTGCAAAACTTGTTTGTTTAACTGCTTTGCTGTTGCAACCAGTTGCTCTAATCATGCTACTAGCTACTCAACTTTTCAGGATCCAAGAAAAACTCCAATGCCACAGTAGGTACCTTTTGGAAAACTTGTTTGTTTAACTGCTTTGCTGCTGCAACCGGTTACAATGATGTTAATAACTACTTTTTAGCATCCAGTTAAAACTCTTTAATCCTTGTTTGTTTAACTGGTTTTCTGCTATAACTCCTAGTTGAGATGTTTTGCTACTTCAGCTTTTCGGAATCCAATCGAAACTTTAATGGCAAAACAGGTTAGGCCAAGATCAAAGAGCATGGTCCCCATGGACGTTGTGTCATCCCACAACAGTGGCACCGACCCAATTGTGCATCATGAATTGCCAACTGCTGATGCTCTAGAGGCTAAACTGTTGGTAGAAAGAGATTCTGCTTCTGCACTTAGAGGTGAAGTTGACATGTTGAGGAAGCAAACAACACAATCACAAGCAGTACTCAAGACAACCATTAAATATTTGGTGGATTTCAAAACGAAGCAAGCTGAGACTGACCACATTGTTAAGGTCCTGAAGGAAAAAGGAAATTCAATTCCCACTTGGTAAATCATAGGTGAAATGTTCTTTCCATTGTTGAATAAACTTTGTGTTGTTTGTTTATGTAATCAATCAAACCATTTGTTTTAGAGATCATGTAATAATTGTTTTTTTGTCTTTTTGGGTTGTAATTTTTTTGAGCACAAGTCTGTATTAATTGATAAGACTCTGAGAAATTTCATTTGATTGCTGTGCTAGACCTACAAATATGCCAATTGGGCTGAATGTGCATTCAACAATAATAGTACTATAAATGGTCCTTAAGTGGCACGCATCTGAAAGGGCCAAGATGATATACTAGCTTCGCTATAAAAAGGATGCTCTTCTAGCAAAAAAGTACATCGGCCTGGCTTATGTATGTTAGTTGATATTATTGATCCATATACTCTATAAGTGTTTATATGTGTGTTAGTTTTGTACATTATTGGTTGATTGACTCGGTATTTTGAATCATGAGACATTGCTTGCGTACATATCTTAATGGGAGTACACATTGTGCTGCGTGTGACACTTGATTTGGACATAAAGTGGTTTCAAATATTCGAATTCACCTTAAACTGGATTCTAGATTCTGAATTCAGGTATCGGCATTTGTAAATCATATTCATATATGACAGTGGAATACATCTTTGTCGTGCTTTTGAAGATTTGTAAAAACACATAGAATGATTTATAAAGACTCGTATAGGAATACGAAATGGATTCGAATTTAGTTGCCAGGGTAAACATGGATGCTTATTGTCCCAAAATTTGAAAGAAGCGGCAAAATGTCCACTCCCATGCCGGCTGCCCGAAGCCAGTGTTTGGGAGATGCAAATTACTGTCTACACCTTACACAAACAATCCGCCGTCCCAATTTCCATTGCTCTCAATAGGGTTAGGTCAGTAGCTTCAACTAGAAGTGACACGACCGCCTCTGAGCCCATTCCGACACGGTGGGCGCCAAACATGGGTGGCAAAACAAATTTGATTCAAGCTCGTATGAAAGACGTCTGTCTCTCCCTCCATTTCCCCATTCATACACGGTGGGTGGAAAAACAAACTCGACTCAGCCAAAATTGATGTAGGAAAATATTTTAAATAGGGGCAGGTTCATAACTTCACTCAGACGTGACACAACTGCCCTACCTGTTAGCCTCGTTCATACACTGTGGGCGCCAAAACACCCTCTCCTCGCCCGAAATCGCTCTGGGCAAATATTGGGGAGATGCGAGATTACTGTCCTATCCCCAACTGACGAGACGTCCAAATTTTAAACGGGAGCTATGTTCGTAACTTTCCCATATTTTAGACAGGCGCATGCCAAAAACATGGTTCCCCGTACCTCTCCCTCCATTTTCCCATTCATACACCGTCCGTGCTAGAACACCATCCCCACACTAGCCTCCTCCGTCCGTCACCCCATCGATCGCCGCTGTCCTCCACCCCATCCATCGCCATCGTCCTCCACCATGCCGGAGCGCCTACCAAAACCGCGTCGTCCACTGCTAGAGATGGACGTTTCTCATCCACAGCGATGGACCAAGAGCCTTGCATCGCGCCCTCTCGCTTCATCGGCACTGCCGTCCTCTTTGCCGGGGCCACTCACACAACCTTCTCGTCCACCGCAATGGTACTTATCCCCCGATGCACCCGTCCATCACAGATCTGCTTCAACGCCACCGACAATCATTGCACCCCCATGCCTACATGGCGCCGCAAGAGAGGTAGTACTTCATATCTACTCAACTTTTTGATCTCAACCAGAAAATAGATCGTAACTTGGTTACTGCACTTTCTTTTCAGCTCTTAGAATTTAGTTCTTCGTTCGAAGCAAACAATGGATGGTAAATAGCATTTGTGCGGTTTGCAACTTTAAATCTGCCATGGCACAGTCATAATAGGGTTTAATTGATCATGCTTAGGGTTTAATTGATCATGTTGGTTCCGTGGTGGTTTCTTTAATAGAAATCGGAGGGGAAACCCTCTTTTGCTTAAAAAAATGCTTAGGGTTTCCCCCTTTTATGATCACTATACGATCATCATACGTGCTTCGTGTCATAATAACACTGCTCCACCCATCAAGCTAAACAAGCTTAGTTCTTCAAATATGAATCTGATATTATTAAAACAGAGTCGTTTAATTAGTCAGCTAAATGTTCCTAATTTAGTTTCGAAAATGCATGTACGCCGCTCGGTGTGTATCTACAGGGTGCCCACAGTGGGATGCGGCCCATCCTGGGATTTTGGGCCGGCCCAGGCCCCGATTCCCCTCTATTCTGCTGCGCTTCCGATCTCTACTCGCCCCTAGCCATCTGCCTCACCGGTGACTTGCCGTCCCTGGATGACATGACTCTAGGAGTAGACACCGGACTAACAGGAGGTCTGAGTCGCTCTCCCAATAGCGCCATCACTACCCGGGCGCGCCGCTGTGCCTACCTTCCCAGGCCGTTCAGGGCTCAGGTGTGCAGCAACCACTAAGCCAACCCGATTTATCCTGAGATACCTCCTCAACACTCAGCAGCCACTCCTCATCACCCATTTTCTAATTGATTCATTATTCATTAGGCAGGACTGTCATTAGGGTTTGTTGTGTACTGGGTTCTACATACACTTAATGGTTCAGATGTATTTCAGTAATCTTTAGTACCTGTAAAGTTCACAGGGTTTCAAAATTCCGTCCCTAGGAACAGACACTAGTCATTTTGGATTGTTGGTCATAGTGACATTGACCCAGATTACTACCGCATGCCAGGTTTATTGACAATTTTACTTGTCTTTATTACTCATTCGATATGATATCCAATTATTCACGTCGATTAGTTGCAAACAATAAGTGCAAGACCAACTTCTTGATCCAGATTTTGGACGGTCTCTTACTGCCGTGAGTGGATCACCCTGTTTCAAAATACTGGAATCGTAGACATGAGTGAATAGTATTTCTCTGTGTGATCTCTTCCATCATGTGTGGATAACGAACACTACATTGTATAGAATGAAAGTGTCATTTCCACCTTTTACATATACTATGATCTTTTACATGGAATACAATCTGCCTACTTGCTTTGTGTCGCACTACCAGCACTCCACCCTTGAAGCTAAACATTATGCCACTCATAATTCCTTAGTTTATTTGTTCAAATACGAATTTGATATGATTCTAATGTTCCTACTTCAGTTTTGAAATGTGTGTGTGTGCCTGTTATAGAGACATAAGAGGTTTGTATTTCTGTGTGTGGTCTGGTCAGCACGGTTGGGGGGTGAACTTTGCATATGCAGGGGTTTACAGGGAGACACTCTTCAAGTTGAATCCGCAATGCATTCCATAGATAATCTGACTACTTTTTATGTTTTCATGAATCTCAGATACTGGACAACATCATAATGATTATGAGCTTGTGCGCATGAAAAGAATAAAGCAGAACAATGCCATGGCTGTCAAACTTGGCATTAAGAGACTGAAATCAAGTCTAGATGCAATGCAATGCAAACGCTCTCCACCTATAGATTCATGCTCAGAATATGATCCTATCAGTGATTCTGAGCTAGAGGGAGACCTAAGTCAATGTAGCTCCCTAGTGGAGGAGTTAGAGGCAGATGCCCTATCTTATTCACCCATGAAGGTGCTTGCTCTAACTTTCCAAGGTTATATTGGTTGCACATATCTTGCAAATAATGCTTTGCATTGCTTCTACTTTGTTGCACTGCCATTAGCTTAGTTTACATATTGTGTATGTGAATACACCCTGCCTATCCATTTTCAATACATATTCCATCTGTCACATATCATATTTATCCATTCAAATGTTGTTCTTGTGTACCAGACGTTCAAAAGGAAGAGGGCGATTGCTGATCGCGGAGGAGCACGAACAAAGTATTTGGAAAAGGTAGTGATACCTGATAAATCAAATAGCCCATTAGGTGTAGTTGCAATATCACCAGACCCAGGAAACACGGCCACAACTCTAGCAGACTCTAGCCCTACTACACTGGCCATCTCTGATGCCCCAACTCAGCAGACCCCAACTGCCGCAAACAATATGATGATGCCAGTTGACATAGAACCACCTCTACGACGCAAAACCCCCATTCCAGCAAAGAGTACACCAAATCCAGTTGCCAAATCCCTTTTCGAACGAGAGAGAGCCCCAATTGCAGCAAATATGACTCCTGTTCCACTTCTTCCCAGTTTACAAGACGAAGGTTGTATTGTTGTCAGGAACTTTGTGTGCATCTTTCCTTCATGGAAAGATTATACCATAGACAAAGAACAATTTCCAATCTCCCTTCGCAACTTAAGCTTAAGTGATGTACTAATGTTATTCATGGTAGTTACTGCATATGTTTCTGCTGACAGAAGACATAAGATTTCATTATTTTAAATAGGCAAGGACCAAACTAGATTGTCAAGACGAGCAAGGGTTGGTTGCGCTTTTCAAGCACTCGTTGATGAAGTATCATTCCTACCTGAGGCAATCACACTTCGATGGCAAGCCTTTAAACGAAATTTCTATAAAGTCCCTGGTGCTACATTTATCAGACAGTGACTGGAATAATCTTGTTACACAATGGTCTCGTCTACAGCGTAAGGTACTGTCTATGATATCACATCACGATTTGAACTACATTTCTACATGTTCCTTAACGTCTCGCTTGTACGAAAACTGTTTGCAGAAGAACATTCATTCTCAAGGGACCACAGAATCTCACAACTATACTGCACACTACATTGCTCTTGTGAGTACCTCTTGCCCTATATGACCATACTTACTTTCATAGTTGGTTGATTATGTAGCATCACTGCACATTTTAGCCTCGTTATCGTCCATTTGGTGGACATTATAAGATCTGTATGGACTCTTACATAAATTTAGAATCAACCCAATGCTTTTGAAGAGGTTTAGCTCTGCAATCCTCTTGTAAGGACTCAACGTCATCTATAACTGTACTTACATTAACAGCTACTCCCTCTGTCCCATAATATAAGACCGTTTTGTACAATACAGCAGTGTTCAAAACACTTATATTATGAGAAGAGGGATTGGTTCATTGTGTAGCATTCTGCATCTTATCTCCGTCGCACACCATTTACTAACTAATATCATATTTATATTTAATCTTACCAAAAAGTTGAATACACAGACAATGCCAGTGCAGAAGTGTAGCCCATTGCTCTTGTTAGTGCATTTTGTCCTGTAACGCTTGTACTTCCAGGGATTGGTAGTTGATTATGTAGCATCGATTTGCACCTTATCTTCATTATCATCTATCCCTTCCAGTATTATCATATCTATAATTACTCTCTACAAAATGTAGAGTATAGGCAATGCTTATGAAGAAGATTGTGTGCTGAAATTCTTGAGTTATCCTTCCCTTGACATGGAGAAGGGCATTATAAAGGCCGTGTTAACTGTTAATGTAAGCCAGTCCTTTTAAAGCCTTTATCCTCAACTGCTGTTTAATTTGCTCATACTCCCTATTGTTAACTGTTGTTTAGTTTGTTGTTTCTATCAAAATGCATGTTCGCAACAACCGTAAGTTCCAAGTTTTACTTGTAAAACCAAATTCCTTATTCATACCATGCACATTACTCAATACTCCCTATATGTATGCCTATTTTTGTGGATCTATAATCCATGTGTGGTGAAGCAGTCCATGTCTGCACCTTGTCATCTCCTATTTTATCTTACTGATGTGGCTGATGATATGAACAACATGCCATGCACATTAAGCAAAATAGATACAATGATTGTCTTTGCCCTTCATATATGCTTGTTATGTTGACATGGTAATCCAGTAGTGTGGTGAAGCTCCCCACATTATGAACAATGCCAAATTATGCAATTGATATTTTGAACTTACTCTTTATTTTCTAATTTGAAATTGGATGGAATTAACAACACAATTATCATCTTTGTTTATACACGTGCAAAACCTGTCATCTCTCTGCTTGTTTCAAGGTGAGATGCCTGAGGGCATGCACAAGTTTGCCGAAGGCTGTGAGACAAACCCAACATATATTGCAGCAAAGCAGGCAAAACATCTTGAAGATAGTGAGACAACCCCAAAGTCTCGTCTTGATGCAGTGTTCAAGTTACTTGAGACTAGCAGTCAGACAGGCTCACAGAATTTGCCGTCTGAATCAGTTCGACTTCTTCAGTCCCAAGTTCTAGCAGAAAGGCATTCTGCAACTCAACTTCGACTTGAAGTCCTATCTCTAAGAAAGATTGCAGAGAACACCAATGAGAACCTCATTGCTAAACAGCTACACCTCGAAGCTATGACCGACATGCTAGGCCGGTCTCACAGCCTTGCTCAGCAGCTTGCGCAACAGTTCCCATGCAAGGCTAACCTTTCTTGAACTATCTTGGAAGTGGTCTTGGTTCAGTATTATTTTTTTACGCAGCAATGGCGCCTAGTTTTTGTAATCTGCTTCTTCGTTGTGCCTTATGATCACTGGTGGCGAACTTTGATGCCCAATGGATGTAATATACCATAATTCCTTTATTGTATAGTGTAGGTTTATTCTAAGTTAATATTCCATAATTGCTTTATTGTATAGAGTAGGTTTGTTCTTAATTCGTACTGGTTACTGCCATCATTCGCTATCTAAAAAAATGGAGAAAATCTGATGTAGTCGACCGGGCCGAAACATTCGCCTCTAACTGGCCTGCTTTTTAGCGGGCTACAATTGGGCCGGCCTGCAACTTTCTTGGGCCTGGAAGGCCATTGGGGCCTTCACACTTTGCGCTAGGCCCACAGCTTACACGGGCCTATATTCGGCCCAAAGTTTAGTCGGGCCTTTAGTGGACCCAACACTTAGTTGGGCCCATGTAGCTTTGGGCCATTAACAGGCTGAATATTCTGCTGGCATGTTACGACCCAGAAGAAACCATGAGCCTTTAGCAGGCCGAAATGCATGTTGGGCCTCAATTTTAACTAGTCGTCGACGAGCCTTTAGCAGGCTGAAATGTAGACTGGGCCTTTTTTGGCCCAATTATATGACGTGCCATTACCTGGCCAAAACCTATATCGGGCCTTAGTTGGCCCACTGATATCATGGACCTTTAAGAGGCCGAAAGCTTAGTAGAGGCATCAACGGGCCGAATTATATGACAGGCCTTTAACAGGCCCAAAGCCACGTTGGGCTGAATTGTTGCCACCTTTATCACAGGCCATTAGAGGGCTGGATGTCGCGTCGGACCATATATGGCCTATGGGCAGCACAGGCCATTCCCAGGCCGAAAGACACACCAGGCAGAAATGGGCCCATGTCTACATCGAGCCTCTAACATGCCGTAATGTCACTGGGCCGTAATTGGGCCCAAATATTCGGCGAACAATTAACGGGCCAGATCTGTCTTCGGGCCATAAATGGGCCATGTTTAAACAGGCCGTTATTGGGCTGGCTGATGTCTACTACACAACCTTCTTCTTGTAGACGTTGTTGGGCCTCCAAGTGCAGAGGTTTGTAGGACAGTAGCAAATTTCCCTCAAGTGGATGACCTAAGGTCTATCATTCCGTGGGAGGCGTAGGATGAAGATGGTCTCTCTCAAACAACCCTGCAACCAAATAACAAAGAGTCTCTTGGGTCCCCAACACACCCAATACAATGGTAAATTGTATAGGTGCACTAGTTCGGTGAAGAGATGGTGATACGAGTGCAATATGGATGGTAGATATAAGTATTTGTAATGTGAAAATATAAAAACAGCAAGGTAACTAATGATAAAAGTGAGCGTAAACGGTATTGCAATGGTAGGAAGCAAGGCCTAGGGTTCATACTTTCACTAGGGCAAGTTCTCTAATTAATAATAACATAACTGGATCATATAACTATCCCTCAACATGCAACAAAGAGTCACTCAAAAGTCACTAATAGCGGAGAACAAACGAAGAGATTATTGTAGGGTACGAAACCACCTCAAAGTTATCCTTTCTGATCGAACTATTCAAGAGTCCGTAGTAAAATAACATGAATCTATTCTTTCCGTTCAATCTATCATAGAGTTCGTACTAGAATAACACCGTAAGACACAAATCAACAAAAACCCTAATGTCACCTAGATACTCCAATGTCACCTCAAGTATCCGTGGGCATGATTATACGATATGCACCACACAATCTCAGATTCATCTATTCAACCAACACAAAGTACTTCAAAGAGTGCCCCAAAGTTTCTATCGGAGAGTCAAGACGAAAACGTGTGCCAACCCCTATGCATAGATTCCCAAGGTCATGGAACCCGCAAGTTGATCACCAAAACATACATCAAGTAGATCACGTGAATATCCCATTGTCACCACAGATAAGCACGACAAGACATACATCAAGTGTTCTCAAATCATTAAAGACTCAATCCGATAAGATAACTTCAAAGGGAAAACTCAATACATTACAAGAGAGTAGAGGGGAAGAAACATCATAAGATCCAACTATAATCGCAAAGCTCGCGATACATCAAGATCACGCCAAATCAAGAACACGAGAGTGAGAGAGAGAGAGAGAGAGATCAAACACATAGCTACTGGTACATACCCTCAGCCCCGAGGGTGAACTACTCCCTCATCGTCATGGAGAGCACGGAGATGATGAAGATGGCCACCGGTGAGGGATCCCCCCTCCGGTAGGGTGCCGAAATAGGGTCCCGATTGGTTTTTGGTGGCTACGGAGGCTTGCAACAGCGGAACTCCTGATCTATCGTGTCCCCAGATGTTTTTAGGGTATATGGATATATATAGGCAAAAGAAGTTGGTCAGGGGAGCCACGAAGGGCCCACGATGGTGGGGCGCGCGCCCAGGGGGATAGGGTGCGCCTCCCTGCCTCGTGGATTCCTTGTTGCTTCCCTGATGTCTACTCCAAGTCTCCTGGATTGCTTCCATTCCAAAAATAACTCTCCCGAAGGTTTCATTCCATTTGGACTCCGTTTGTTATTCCTTTTCTGCGAAACACTGAAATAGGCAAGAAGACAACAATTTGGGTTGGGCCTCCGGTTAATAGGTTAGTCCAAAAATAATATAAAAGTGTATAGTAAAGCCCATTAAATATCCAAAACAGATAATGTAATAGCATGGAACAATCAAAAATAATAGATACGTTGTAGACGTATTGATGCGGAGCATCCTACGGACATCACCATGTCAAGAGCCCATTTGGCAAGTGACACATGCGACATCTACTTCACAAACACTAAGGTGAATCATCTCCTTTACACGTGCTCACTTGACCCCTTCAAGGATGGCATACTACTTGACACTTCTCCCGTGTGCATGCGTAGGTATTGTCGGAACTTCACGGACGACGAGGAGGAGTGCAAGCGCCAAGGAACGACCACACCATCCGCGAGGGAAGCGTGGAAGAGAAGACGGAAGAAAGGAGAAGAAGACGGAGCGACTGCAGGAGCCAGGCCGGACATCCGGGCCACCGTCCGGATCATCCGGGCTCGGCCGGATCATCCGGGTCCCCCTCCGGATCATCCGGATAATTCGGACCGAAGACATCAGAAGCTGCTCGACGAAGCCGGATCATCCGGACGGTCGCCCGGATCATCCGGACCCCCAACACTCGGATCATCCGGGCCACCATCCGGATCATCCGAACCCCGCCTGTGTGCGTGGCTTGGGCCGAAGCCCGTGTACCCCTTCGCCCCTCACTTACCCCTTCGCCCCTTGGGCTATAAATAGACCTCCTCCACCTCCTTTCTAGGGTTAGCAAAGTGATAGCTCATTCTTAGGTGAGCTTTGCTCCTACCTATCTCTACTCTTGAGAGAGAGAGACCACTACTCCATTGGAGGCCAAGACCTCCATCTAGGAGAAGATCCTGCGGGATATCATCAAGACCCCCTTGTGGGAAGATCCATCTAGGATATCATCAAGACCTCCTCTTGGAGATGAACCTTACCTTGTATCTTTCCCTTTGTTGTTCATGTACCTTGTGATCTTGTGTGTTTTTGTCTAGTGGATGTGTGATTTGGACTTGTTCTTGAGTGTTTCCCCTTGTGATTTCTCCCCGTTCTTCCCCGTGTTCATCGTGTTCTTCGAGGGATCCCGCTCCAAACGTGAAAGATCGACACTACAGGGTTCCACCCTACATCATATGGTATCATGAGCCACGTTTATCACGTATTTGGAGTCCCTCCCACCGTTTTCTAGCCTTCTTTTGCTTGCTTTCGTCCTAAATCCGAAAATCCCCACCAAAAATAGCCCCCAAATTTTTTTTTGTGATTTGTTGGTTTGATGATGTTTTGTTGATTTTGATCCGTGGATTTGCTTGGTTTCAAGTGGATCTAGAATTTCCTCAAGTTTCCCCACCTTCCATCTGCGAAATCTCGTCAATTTTGACCCCAAAATCCCCAAATTCCGCCCAAAAATTCGTCTCCACGAGCAAATCCCGAGCAGATTGACCAGCCCGGATCATCCGGACATCCCCCGGATCAGCTGGACGCCCCCCCGGACGTCTGGATACCCCACGCACCCAGAAAACAGAACCGGAGCTGACGAACCCGGATCATCCGGATGTACACCTGGATCATCCGGACCTAGCCCGGATCATCCGGACCTCCTCCCGGATGTCCGGTTAACCCTGACACTGACTCGGCTGAAATCTTGTTTTGGCCGTAACTAATTCATCCGAACTTCGTTTTTGACGTTCTTTAGCTCGTTTTGAAGCTATTGACATCCCCTATCCCACAAAAATACCACCAACATCATTTGACTCCATCATATTTTCTGAAATTTGGCAAGTTTGCCTAGGCCCTCCACCATATCATCCGCATTACCACCACCGACTTCCGCAACCTAACCCATTTTGTTCCCCATTGCATATGTGGTTGTTTGAGTTGTGATTAGAGTCTCCTAAGGTGTTTCGGCTACTTAGGGACGATTGCTTCTTCATCAACCACCACCACCACTTCCGCATAACCTTGCCCACCATACAATTCCACCCCAACTTAACCCAATTTTGTTTGAGTTGTGGCTTGTGTCTCCTAAGGTGTTTTGGCTACTTAGGGACGGCAAATTCAACTCCGACTCGTGTATAGCCCATCATTCCACTTCCGCATTGCCTAGTGCAACACCACCACCACTTTCCGCTACCACCATTTGACATTTGTCATTTGATATTTTGAGTTTGCGGTTTTTTTCCGTTTCCTAAGGTGTTTCGGCTACTTAGGGACGAGTCTCCATCATCTTGGTATCTACACCAAGAACACCGCCACTCATCATCGCAAAGGACGGTAACCTCGACGACACCTTTTTATATTCCCTTGCAATTGCATTGTTAACCCCTAGCCAATTTTGCGTTACTTGCCTATCGAGACTAGCCATTTGAGTATTGCCGGCAACGTTACTTGTGCACATTAGTGATCCACCATCCATTGCATACATACCATATCATCTTGGTATCATATCATCCATTCTGCCTCAAGTTTGTTCCCGCATATACACAATTGCTATCTTGGTTTGTGCATTGTGCAAAAGTGGCCATAGAAAAAAAAAGAGAAAAAGCTTTTAAGCAAAAAGAGAGCAAAGAGCTCGTGAGCAAGTGCCATAGCATCATACCCCCATTGCAAATAAGATCCATACCAAAATCTACATCATATGATATCATGCTTGAGAGAAACACCGGGAACCATACATACATAGCATACTTGGGATAGAAGTTTATCCATTTCGCATCTATAGGTTGTGCACAAGTGTCGTATCCGCCTATTGAGCAATCGTGCTAGTGTCTCTCTTGAGTTGTGCAACACGAGCGTTTTCCGTGGACTCCACATTTTGTGCTCATTCCTTGGTTGCACGACCCCATTTATCTATCCGTGTGTGTGTTTCCGTGTACTATTTGCTATTGGTCTACTTGTTTCACTTGCGAATTTGTGAATCTTTTTCAACATTATTGACTCTTGCTAACATTTTGCATCAAATTTTTGTGCCACTATCCTCACCGAGCTCTACCATAAGCTTTTACTTGTAGGTGTGAGTGAACAAGTCCGGTACCAATTCCACTATTCTTTCATCTCACATTGAGTGAAACGAGATACATCCTCAACTTTGGGAAAAGGTAACTTGGTATTGTTTATCTCATTTCCTACTCACCTCTACTCGAGTCTTGTGATGGATAGGCAAGGCATTTCATCTTCGGTCTACAACAACAACGACGAGTTCGATGCCATGAACAACAACTCCGACGCCAAGATGCAAGCTAAAATGGAGGAGATCAAGGCCCTCATTAAGTCCTACAAGCGATCTTCCTCATCTTCGAGAAGACGCTCAAGAGCACATCCTTTCGAGCTACCACCTCCGGCAAGATCACATCGGCATCGACACCATCACCAACAAGAACGTGAAGGTCAAGAGCTCTACATCAACAAACGCTCAATGACTTCACCATCTCCCTTGGCATCTTCACCAAGCGACTTCAAGGCATCTTCGCCTACGGACATACGGCATCTTCGCCAACAAGAACCCCAAGACTACACTCAAGAGAAGCTACCCAAGCTCTAGTCCGTGACTTCCACGAGCTACTACGACCTCGACACCGACCACAAGATTCCTTTCTATGGGACTCAAGAACCCGAGGAGTACCTCGAGTGGGAGCGTTTGATGCACGACTACCTCAAGCTACATCAAATTCGTCCCGAAGATCAAGTGAAGTGAGCCACAAGAAACTTCCACGACTACGCCTCGACATGGTGGCTTCACACACCTTCAGAGTACTATGACATGAGTTGGCCCAAGACGAAGAGAGCTTTACGGCGAGAGTTTGTGCCTCCAACCTACACGGAACAACTTCGACGCCAATTGGAGAACACCACCCAAGGATCCAAGTCCATCGACAAGTACTTCAAGGAGATCATGATTGCCTTGCGACGAGCCGGCGTGGACGACCCCATGTCAATGAAGTTCCACTTCATGATGGGATTGCACAACTACATCTCCAAGACCATCTTCATCGAGAACTACAAGTCCATCGATGACTACTACATTGGTGCTCTCAAGGCGGAACAAGAACTCATGAAGGCCAAGGCTTCTCCACCCCAAGCACACTTCACGGCGACCAAGCTCTACGACAAGCATGAGGCTAGTACCACCACGATGTCCAAGGCCGACAAGCTCCAAGATGATGCTCCCAAGTGCGAATTCACCGCCATCCCTCTTTGTGGCATTGATGATGCCGAGTCTACTTCGACTCTTTTTCAAGACGGTGCGGCGACGAGTTCGACTACAGAGACCTTCAAGGACCAAGCTTTGGAGGCGAGTGACAAGGTGGCGAGCAAGGATGATGCTTCCATCTTAGTAGGCGAGAGTGATGATGTGCCATCTTCGGCCTTCATCCACGACGAGAGTGATGTTGAGCCATCTTCGGCCTTCATCCACGACGAGAGTGATGATGTGCCATCTTCGGCCTTCATCCACGACGCGAGTGATGTTGAGCCATCTTCGGCCTTCATCCACGACGAGAGTGATGATGTGCCATCTTCGGCCTTCATCCACGGCGACCACGACGAGATGGTTGATCATGGGACTTTCCCTTCGACCACGGCGATGTATGATGACTTGAGTGACTTTTGCCACCATATTGAGAGTGAGAGTGACTTCACCACTAGCCCCATATATGATGAGTTGCCAAAATTCCCATGTGAGGAGAGCCACAACCCCCACCACTTGAGTGAGATGAGTGACTCAACCATACGTGAGTTTGAGTGCACCTATTTTGAGGGAGTGAGTGAACCACCACATAGAGAGAGTGAGATAGTTGATAGGTCTCGTGAGGCCATTTGCATTTCTAACAACTTGACCTCTACCTCTATTGTGTATTCTCGTTTGGTGCTAGGTCCCATTTATGATGACGCACCGATCCTCGACGACTTCGTCCTCCCTTTGGACAAGACGATGGCCATGGTGGATTATGATGCACCCCCCACATGGTTCCATCAAGATGAAGATGACCACCATTTGGTCTTTCCCACCTCACCTACACCACTTGAGTGGAATGACAAAGGTAACATAGGTGAAGGTGATGCTCTAGTCCCACTAGCGGACATTCTTGAGATTGATTGCTTGCATGATGTTGATCCACCTAGTACCATGCTTCATGCTAGTATGATTTCCCCATGCGATGATTTGCCCATTTATGATGAGTATGATGATTCTCTTGTGGAGTCTATTAGTTGTGATGCCATGTTACATAGGATTTCTTGTGACAATTCTTTAGGTCACATCATGTTTGATAATCCGCTTGACTTGTCATATGCTATGCATGAGATCAACCATATGTCTTATTTGCAATATCTTCATAGTGACTATGCATATGCCATTAAAATGAACCCAATTTGCACATATGGCATAGATGACAAGCCCATGGTTATTGGCATTTGTTTCTCTTGTGACGATATTGATATGCTCCCTTTGCATCATTTATCTCATATGCCATGCCATGACCACCTAGCTTCGGATATGCATTGTTTTGGATGTTGTCCATTTTCTCCATATGATGTTTCCGATATTGCTCATGAGGAGACCCCCATAGTTTCCTCATACATGTTAGGAGAATTTGATCCATCCCATTCATTGCATGATCCCAATACTTGTGTGCACCATATGCTCCCCATGAATAAACATGCTTTTGATGTGCCATATACTTGTTTGCTCAATTTGTGTCCCCATCGTGTCATACATAATAACTATTCTTTCATGATGGATGACATGTTCTTATACCATGCCTCAAATTTCTTTGAGCATTGCTTATCTTGTGCTAACTCACACGTGCACATACACATCATGATGGATGATGTGTACATTTACCACGCGCACAATTTCTTTGGTTTGTGTCTCTTTTGTGTAGGTACCCATGAATACTTGTCAACCTCGCAATCCCACGAGTTGACAAAATGAGCTCTTGAGAGCAATGACGATTTGGGATCTCGTGGACTATCCTTACCACCGTTCCCTTCACGCAAGGACTACGTGCAACTCCTCTACTTGGCTCTCACACGGCTATGGGCCATTTACCACTTCTCACATTATGCTCATTTTACCGTGTTCACTTTGCATGCTATGCTTGCTTCTATGACTTTGCCATGCAATTGTGACCCTTGCTTGCATCTACCCATGTTTCATCATTATGCTACTTCTATGTGTATTTGCATGCTTGGTAGAGATCCTTGTTGCTATTGCCATGTTTATCATGTGCCCCATGCTATTGTCCTCATATCTTGCTTTCATGCTTGTGCTATGACATGTGAATTGTTCATGCCCACTATTTGCACCAATGACATGATTGCCATGATTTCCTCTAGTATGTTGCATCTTCGCACTACTAGCTTGATTGACTTGATTGCTTTGATTGCTTGCTATGTTGCATCACCCATGTTCCACTACTTGCTTTCTTGGGTTGATGACATATATGCTCATGCCTCTCACATGATATATCTTGATCATTGTATCTTGTGTCATACTTGCTCATCTCATGCGGTTGATGACAACCATCTATATGCTTTGCACATGATTCATATTGCTTCGTTTCATATATCTCCATGTGTTGCCTCTCTCATGCTAGATTTGCCATGTATTGAGTGCAACAATGCTTATAGTCTTGCTCATGATATTGCCCCCATAGCATTCTCACACATGTTTGGAGATTTTGACATATTCCTTGTGAAGCATGCTTGTATTATCTCTTTGCACCATATACCTAGTGCCATGGGCATTGCCATTGTTGCATCATATTACTCATGCACTTGTGCTTCTAATGGTTATGTGCAAGAGAAGAGAACCATCATGATGGATGATGTGTTTATCTACCATGTGCATACGTTCTTTGTTTTGTTGTGTGCATGTGTAGGATACTTGGACTTCGTGTCGACTTCCACTTCACGTGAGTTGACCATTCGAGCTCTTGAGAGCGAGCCTCATACATTCTACCACGACTCGCTTCTATACCGCGCTTGCTTGCGCTTCGGCATTGTGAAGAATGCACAAGGACATGCCTTCAAGGTGACATCTTTCTTGAGCATGGATATTGCGGATAATACTACTTGTGTTGCTTGCACCATGAGACTTATTGGTCATCTTGGACCACTTGATTGCGCACTTGCTAGAGATCTCGCTTTGACTTGCCATTATCACATTCCCATGCATCATGATATATATGCCTTGTGTGTTGCATCCAATTCTTGGACTACTTGCTACTATCATATGGTTGGTTGCACCAATACCATTTCTTCACATATGCAATGTCCCTTTGCTTGTCACATGTTTGACTTGATTGCCTCACACATGCTGAACAATTGCTCTTTCCATTGTGTTGAGTGCCACGATATCTTCACTACACCCTATGCACGTTATGCTTGGATTGTCTTGCACTTGCCCCATGTGTTTAGACATTTCACTATATTTGGTGTTGTGAATGACTCTTATGCCTACCATAGACCGTTCATTGAGCACTTTATGCATGCTTGCTATGACCTTGAGGTAGATGCTTGTTCACTTATCACATATATTTACATCTTGACCTCCCATTTGCATGCTTGTTCCCATGATATACTTGATTGTACTCAATTTATATGCTCAAATGCCATGCCACACTTCTTTGTCAAACCATATGCTATGCTTGATGACAACACTTGTTGGGTGAATCACCTCTTGAATGCTTGGTTTTGCTCTTACGACAACCACATTTGTTTTTCCAAGTGCTTGTTATCTTTGCAAGACGGTGCGACATTGGAGAGTGCCCATTTGGAACTTCAAGATGACAAGAACTTGGTGATCGACCACTTCTACACGGCAACGCCATCTCTTTCCCATGGTGATTTGGTTTTCGATCCGAGGTCGGATCTTTCCCAAGGGGGAGGGGATGATGCGGAGCATCCTACGGACATCACCATGTCAAGAGCCCATTTGGCAAGTGACACATGCGACATCTACTTCACACACACTAAGGTGAATCATCTCCTTTACACGTGCTCACTTGACCCCTTCGAGGATGGCATACTACTTGACACTTCTCCCGTGTGCATGCGTAGGTATTGTCAGAACTTCACGGACGATGAGGAGGAGTGCAAGCGCCAAGGAACGACCACACCATCCGCGAGGGAAGCGTGGAAGAGAAGACGGAAGAAAGGAGAAGAAGACGGAGCGGCTGCAGGAGCCAGGCCGGACATCCGGGCCACCGTCCGGATCATCCGGATAATTCGGACCGAAGACAACAGAAGCTGCTCGACGAAGCCGGATCATCCGGACGGTTGCCCGGATCATCCGGACCCCCGACACCCGGATCATCCGGGCCACCATCCGGATCATCCAGACCCCGCCTGCGTGCGTGGCTTGGGCCGAAGCCCGTGTACCCCTTCGCCCCTCACTTACCCCTTCGCCCCTTGGGCTATAAATAGACCTCCTCCACCTCCTTTCTAGGGTTAGCAAAGTGATAGCTCATTCTTAGGTGAGCTTTGCTCCTACCTATCTCTACTCTTGAGAGAGAGAGACCACTACTCCATTGGAGGCCAAGACCTCCATCTAGGAGAAGATCCTGCGGGATATCATCAAGACCCCCTTGTGGGAAGATCCATCTAGGATATCATCAAGACCTCCTCTTGGAGATGAACCTTACCTTGTATCTTTCCCTTTGTTGTTCATGTACCTTGTGATCTTGTGTGTTTGATTGTCTAGTGGATGTGTGATTTGGACTTGTTCTTGAGTGTTTCCCCTTGTGATTTCTCCCCGTTCTTCCCCGTGTTCATCGTGTTCTTCGAGGGATCCCGCTCCAAACGTGAAAGATCAACACTATAGGGTTCCACCCTACATCACGTATCAAGCATCCCCAAGCTTAATTCATGCTCGTCCTCGAGTAGGTAAATGATAAAAACAAAAATTTTGATGTGGAAAGCTACCTAGCATATTTCTCAATGTAATTTTCTTATTGTGGCATGAATGTTCAAATCCAAATGATTCAAAATAAAAGTTCATATTGACATGAAAACAATAATACCTCAACCATACTAACAAAGCAATCATGTCTTATCAAAATAACATGGCTAAACAAAGCTATCCCTACAAAATCATATAGTCTGGCTATGCTCTATCTTCATCACACAATGTATTTAATCATGCACAACCCCGATGACAAGCCAAGCAATTGTTTCATACTTTAGTATTCTCAAACTTTTTCAACTTTCACGCAATACATGAGCGTGAGCCATGGACATAGCACTATATGTGGAATAGAATGGTGGTTGTGGAGAAGACAAAAAAGGAGAAGATAGTCTCACATCAACTAGGCGTATCAACGGGCTATGGAGATGCCCATTAATAGATATCAATGTGAGTGAGTAGGGATTGCCATGCAACAGATGCACTAGAGCTATAAGTGTATGAAAGCTCAACAAAGAAACTAAGTGGGTGTGCATCCAACTTGCGCTCACGAAGACCTAGGGCATTTTGAGGAGGCCCATCATTGGAATATACAAGCCAAGTTCTATAATGTAAAATTCCCACTAGTATATGAAAGTGACAACATAGGAGACTCTCTATCATGAAGATCATGGTGCTACTTTGAAGCACAAGTGTGGAAAAAGGATAGTAACATTGTACCTTCTCTCATTTTCTCTCATTATATTTTTTTGGGCCTTCCTTTTTTATGGCCTTTCTCTTTTTTTGGGACTTTCTCTTTTTTTATGGCCTTTCTTTTCTTTAAAGTCCGGAGTCTCATCTCGACTTGTGGGGGAATCATAGTCTCCATCATCCTTTCCTCACTTGGGACAATGCTCTAATAATGGAGATCATTACACTTTTATTTACTTACAACTCATGAATTACAACTCAATAGTTAGAACAAAATATGACTCTATGTGGATGCCTCCGGCGGTGTACCGAGATATGCAATGAATCAAGAGTGACATGTATGAAAGAATTATCAAGGTGGCTTTGCCACAAATACGATGTGAACTACGTGATCATGCAAAAGCAATATGACAATGATGGAGCGTGTCATAATAAACGGAACGTTGGAATGTTGCATGCAATATATCTCGGAATGGCTATGGAAATGCCATTATAGGTAGGTATGGTGGCTGTTTTGAGGACGGTATATGGTGGGTGTATGTTACCGGCGAAAGTTGCGCGGCACAAGAGAGGCTAGCAATGGTGGAAGGGTGAGAGTGCGTATAATCCATGGACTCAACAATAGTCATAAAGAACTCATATACTTATTGCAAAAATCTATAAGTTATTGAAACAAAGTACTACGCGCATGCTCCTAGGGGGATAGATTGGTAGGAAAAGACCATCGCTAGTCCCCGACCGCCACTCATAAGGAAGACAATCAATAAATAAATTATGCTCCAACTTCATCACATAGCGGTTCACCATACGTGCATGCTACGGGAATCACAAACTTCAACAAAGTATTCCTCAAATTCACAACTACTCAACTAGCATGACTCTAATGTCACCATCCTCATATCTCAAAACAATTATCAAGCATCAAATTGATCATAGCATCCAATTCACTTTCTATGGTAGTTTTTATTATACCCAACTTGGATGCCCATCATATTAGGACCAAATTTATAACCATAGCAAATACCATCCTGTTCTAAAAGACTCTCAAAATAATATAAGTGTAGCATGAGAGTTCATCTGTTTCTTCAAAATAAAACCACCACCGTGCTCTAAAAAGATATAAGTGAAGCACTAGAGCAAATGACAAACTACTCCGAAAGATATAAGTGAAGATCAATGAGTAGTTGAATAATTATGTAACTATGTGAAGACTCTCTAACATTTAAGGATTTCAGATGTTAGTATTTTATTCAAACAGGAAGCAAAACAAAACAAAATGAAATGACGCTCCATGCAAAACACATATCATGTGGTGAATAAAAATATAGCTCCAAGTAAAGTTACCGATGGATGAAGACGGAAGAGGGGATGCCATCCGGGGTATCCCAAAGCTTAGGCTCTTGGTTGTCCTTGAATATTACCTTGGGGTGCCTTGGGAATCCCCAATCTTAGGCTCTTGACACTCCTTATTCCATAGTCCATCGAATCTTTACCCAAAACTTGAAAACTTCACAACACAAAACTCAATAAAAAAAACTCGTAAGCTCCGTTAGTATAAGAAAATAAATCACCACTTTTGTTACTGTTGTGAACTCATTCTAAATTCATATTGGTGTAATATCTACCGTATTCCAACTTCTCTATGGTTCATACCCTGCGATACTACTCATAGATTCATCAAAATAAGCAAACAACACATAGAAAACAGAATCTGTCAAAAACAGAACAGTCTCTAGTAATCTGTAACTCTTGAATACTTATGTAACTACAATAATTCTACCAAATTATAAAAACCTGACAAATTTGTGTACCAATCCATAAAAAAAAATCATATCAAAAGGACGTTTCTGTGAATTATCAAAACTAATTTACTGGGTGCAAAAGTTTCTGATTTTCAGCAGGATCAACACAACTATCACCATAAGCTATCCTAAAGGTCTTAGTTGGCACTTTATTGAAACAAAAGCTATAAAAAATGATTACTACTGTAGCATAATCATGTTAACACACAAAAACAGTAAAGGTAAATATTGGGTTGTCTCCCAAGAAGCGCTTTTCTTTAATGCCTTTCTAGCTAGGCATGATGATGACAAAGATGCTCACGCAAAAGATAAGAATTGAAACATAAAGAGAGAATCATGAAGCGTATGACTAGCACATTTAAGCCTAACCCACTTACTATGCATAGGGATTTTGTGAGCAAACAACTTATGGGAACAAGAATCAACTAGCATAGGATGGTAAAACAAACATAGCTTCAAGATTTTAGGCACATAGAGAGGAAACTTGATATTATTGCAATTCCTACAAGCATATGTTCCTCCCTCATAATAATTTTCAGTAACATCATGAATGAATTCAACAATATAACCATCACATAAAGCATTCTTTTCATGATCTACTTGCATAGAAATTTTACTACTCTCCACATAAGCAAGTTTATTCTCATCAATAGTAGTGGGAGCAAAGTCAACAAAGTAACTATCATGTGAAGCATAATCCAATTGAAAATTAAAATCATGATGACAAGTTTCATGGTTATGTTTATTCTTTATGGCATATGTATCATCACAATAATCGTCATAAATAGGAGGCAAGCTTTCATCATAATAAATTTGCTCATCAAAACTTGGGGGGCAAAAAATATCATCTTCATCAAACATAGCTTCCCCAAGCTTGTGGCTTTGCATATCATTAGCATCATGGATATTCAATGAATTCATAATAACAACATTGAAAACATGCTCATCATACAAAGATCTAGTACCAAACATTTTAATGCATTCTTCTTCTAGCAATTGAGCACAATTTTCCTTTCCATCATTTTCACGAAAGATATTAAAAAGATGAAGCGTATGAGGCAAACACAATTCCATTTTTTTGTAGTTTTCTTTTATAAACTAAACTAGTGATAAAACAAGAAACAAAAAGATTTGATTGCAAGATCTAAAGATATACCTTCATGCACTCACCTCCCCGGCAACGGTGCCAGAAAAGAGCTTGATGTCTACTACGCAACCTTCTTCTTGTAGACGTTGTTGGGCCTCCAAGTGCAGAGGTTTGTAGGACAGTAGCAAATTTCCCTCAAGTGGATGACCTAAGGTTTATCAATCTGTGGGAGGCGTAGGATGAAGATGGTCTCTCTCAAACAACCCTGCAATCAAATAACAAAGAGTCTCTTGTGTCCCCAACACACCCAATACAATGGCAAATTGTATAGGTGCACTAGTTCGGCGAAGAGATGGTGATACGAGTGCAATATGGATGGTAGATATAAGTATTTGTAATCTGAAAATATAAAAACAGCAAGGTAACTAATGATAAAAGTGAGCGTAAACGGTATTGCAATGGTAGGAAACAAGGCCCAGGGTTCATACTTTCACTAGTGCAAGTTCTCTCAATAATAATAACATAACTGGATCATATAACTAACCTTCAACATGCAACAAAGAGTCACTCCAAAGTCACTAATAGCGGAGAACAAACGAAGAGGTTATTGTAGGGTACGAAACCACCTCAAAGTTATCCTTTCTGATCGATCTATTCAAGAGTCCGTAGTAAAATAACACGAAGCTATTCTTTCCGTTCGATCTATCATAGAGAATAACACCTTATGACACAAATAAACTAAAACCCTAATGTCACCTAGATACTCCAATGTCACCTCAAGTATCCGTGGGCATGATTATACGATATGCATCACGCAATCTCAGATTCATCTATTCAACCAACGCAAAGTACTTCAAAGAGTGCCCCAAAGTTTCTACCGGAGAGTCAAGACAAAAACGTGTGCCAACCCCTATGCATAGATTCCCAGGGTCACGGAACCCGCAAGTTGATCACCAAAACATACATCAAGTAGATCACGTGAATATCCCATTGTCACCATAGATAAGCATGGCAAGACAAACATCAAGTGTTCTCAAATCCTTAAAGACTCAGTCCGATAAGATAACTTCAAAGGGAAAAATCAATCCATTACAAGAGAGTAGAGGGGGAGAAACATCATAAGATCCAACTATAATAGCAAAGCTCGCGATACATCAAGATCGTGCCAAATCAAGAACAGGAGAGAGAGAGAGAGAGAGAGAGAGATCAAACACATAGCTACTGGTACATACCCTCAGCCCCGAGGGTTAACTACTCCCCCCTCGTCATGGAGAGCGCCGGGATGATGAAGATGGCCACCGGTGAGGTATCCCCCCCTCCGGCAGGGTGCTGGAACAGGGTCTCGATTGGTTTTTGGTGGCTACAGAGGCTTGCGGTTGCGGAACTCTCGATCTATTGTGTCCCCAGATGTTTTTAGGGTATATGGATATATAGGCGAAAGAAGTCGGTCAGGGGAGCCACAAGGGGCCCACGAGGGTGGGGGGCGCGCCCAGGGGGGTAGGGCACGTCTCCCTGCCTCGTGGCTTCCTCATTGCTTCCCTAACGTCTACTCCAAGTCTCCTGGATTGCTTCCGTTCCAAAAATAAATCTCCCGAAGGTTTCATTCCGTTTGGACTCCGTTTGATATTCCTTTTCTGCGAAACACTGAAATAGGCAAGAAAACAACAATTTGGGCTGGGCCTCCGGTTAATAGGTTAGTCCCAAAAATAATGTAAAAGTGTATAGTAGAGCCCATTAAACATCCAAAACAGATAATATAATAGCATGGAACAATCAAAAAATATAGATACGTTGGAGACGTATCACTGGCCCACTAGTACATGAGTAAATTACACGGGCCTTTGACTAGGCCGGCCTTTTTTAACCTATATGGGCCTGGTTGGGCCCTGCCACGTGTCGACGTATCATAGGCATCTCTCCTCCATTGGACGGATGACATCTGTCCTACCAAGGAGCCGACACGTGTTTGCTCCAGCCAATGATGATTTTACACATGGAAAATCCCCATTGGTCCGGGTTGTTAACGAGTTATCAGATCCAAATCGGAACCCGATAGCTTAACGGTGACCCGTTACGGTGGATGCCATGTGTCGGTCACCCTTGAGGAAAGAAATTCTATCGTCATAGAAGTGGACACTTCCGTGATGATAATGTCGTGGGAACGAGCACCTATGGGACCGGAGCCCCTTTCGGTCCGGCGGGGGGCGGAGATCGCATGAAGAGCGGATCGAGGCGGAGCACGCAAGCGATTTTATCCAGCTTCGGAGCTCTCCGGAGAGATAATACTCCTACTGCTGCTTTGTGGTTGTATTGAGTTCTTGCTTGAGAGCGTGAGCGTTCTCTGGTTTCTAATGAGTCGAACCCCCCTATGTTGCGCATGGGCCTCCTTTTATATGCTCAAGGGGTCACCAACAGGTGGCAATGCAGGCAAGGGCAAAAACGTAAAAGGTGTGGTTGGTACAACTGCTTCTACAGTGCATCATACCTAACCCTCACGGCAGGGGACAAAAGCATTAAATGCCCGTCTGCGTCGCCCAACAGTGCAGAAAAGTGACCGTTAGGGGCGCCACCGCTTGCCACGATGGCCATCTAGTCATCTCCGCTCGCCAGCTCGCACCGCTTGGCTGCACAGCCTTTCGCCACGTGCGCCTGGAACGGTCCTGTGGCGACGCGTCGACGGATGCGCTGGAGCGTGGGCACAGAGTGGTGGCTTCGCCGCGGCAAGCACTTTGCCGCGGTCGTTGTCTTGTCGCGTCCGGAAGCTTGTCGCTGACCGGGCCTTGCCGAGACGCGCGGCGCGTCGCAGCAAGTTCCTTGAAATGCCTTTGTTGGCCTTCCCGGCAAACTCCTCTTGCCGGGGCCTTGACCTTCCCGGCAAGCTCCTCTTGCCGGGGCCTTGTCTCCTCATCTTGAACACTTTGTTCTTGAATGGCTCCAATAGGAACCACGGAGGATCTTGGCGGTCACCCGGCAAGCCTTGCCGCGGGGCGCTGCGACTGCCCGTGCACAAGTTCGGGATACTAAGGTACCCCTACTTTAGTACACCGATAGGAGCCCCCGGGCCTGGGCCACACACGGTGCCGAGCGCTGTTGGGCCAGGCCCAAAACAGGGCACGGGCACACGCGGCCTGGGTCCACACCATATCTGACTCTGTATCCACCACGCCCTCCCGTAACGGCACGCGTCGAATGCGGTGTCGTGGGAGAGATCGTGGGTGATTCTTTATTCGGAAAAAGCGTAACGTTCGCCTCCTCCTCTTTATAAGCAGGGGAAACAGGGGCAGTTCCCCCACCTTCGCCACTTGTGGTTCCAATCTCAGAAATCTCCGCCGCTCCCCCCCGCTTCCGAAGCTGAAAGAGAGCAGCGCTCCGCTCCCCATCGCCGCCGTCGCCGCCAACGCCCTCGATCTCCCCCACCACCTCCGCCATGGCTCCGAAAACCGGGAAGGGTGTGAAGTCGGCCGAGGCACTGCGGCTCGAGGCGCTGCGAAAGGAGCGGGCAACTTTCCCCCCTGAGCTCTCCGCGAAGGAGCTGAGGGAGTGGTTCTACCTCTTCTGGTCGACGGAGACGCGAGCGCATCCGCGCACCAAGGTACTCTCCGCCGCCGCTTCCGAACAGGCTCCGAACGGATACCCATTCTTCGCGCTGTTCTTCTACTGCGGGCTCTGCCCGCCCTTCTCTGAATTTTTTTGTGACATCATGAACACCTACGGGTTCCACCTCCTTGACTTCACCCCTAACGCCGTTCTGACCATGGCGGTTTTCACACATCTCTGCGAAAACTTTGTCGGAGTCCACCCAAACATAGCCCTTTTCCGCCATTTCTTCATGCCCCGGGTCGAGAGAGGAGAGCCTCTAGCCGGAGGAATCGCCTGGATCTCGAGAGCCGGCAAGAAGGAGGCCTATCTGGAGGGGGAGCTTCGCAGCAAATGGGAGGAGTGGAGAGCGGAATGGTGTTGGATCGTTGAGGAGAACCCGCAGCCGTTCACTGCCCTGCGCCAAACCCCAGTAGTGCACGGCAAGGATTGGAGCGCCCTGGCCGCGGACGACGACAAGCTGAAGATTGCCATCACCCGGATCTTGCGGCTCAGGCTTGCCGGGCTGACTGTAGGCGCTGTTGGCGCGGATTTCCTTTGCCGCCGCATCGCCCCCCTGCAAGAGAGGAGGAGACCCGCCTGGGAGTTCGGGGGTCCGGCGGATATCATGAGGCTGTGCCCGGGCCTCAACTTCAATTTCACCGTCCTGGAGCTGGATGCGATGCTCAAGGAGCTGTTCAAGCACGATACTCAGCATCCAGAATGGTTCCGGCTGCCGCAGGGCGTCGTCTCGTTGTGCAACAATTCTTCGCTCGATCGCATCCGCGCAATGATGCCGGGGTGCGACTCGCATGGAATTATTCCAACTTGGCAGGAGCCCGCCGATGACGTCGTGCAGCAGTTCTTCGACGACTTGGTGGAGGTGGCGGTCCGCGCCGATGAACAGAGGAGCCTCACCCGCGACACCACCGAAGATGAGATGCGGCGCATCGCCACCAGGGCAGAAGAGGCGGCGGCGGCCGCTACCGCTGGCGAGTTCGGGTTTACAGTGGAGGAGGCAGAGGCAGCCGAGGCGGCAAGCCTTGCCGATCGAGACGAGCTTGTCGGGGAGATCGTCGCGAGGGAGAGCCCGAAGCCGAATCGAGCGAGCCCGCCGAGGGTGCAAGCGGCCAGCCGTCTTCAAGCAGCTTGCCGCAAGCGGAGCTCCCAGTGCAGCCCCCAGCTCCACCCAGAAGGCGCCTCCGCAGGACTGGGGACATAGCAGGGCGGCAGACGGGTCAACAGCCGCCGCGCCGCGGGACACGCTCCACCGCGACAAGCACTGTTGCCGCGGGAGCGTCTCACGCTGCTGCGGCAACTGGAGCGGGGTCCTCCCGTGCTGCCGCTTCTGATCCTGCTGCTGCCCCCGCCAAGCGGCCAAGGGAGCCTACTCCTTCGCCTTGTCGCACCGAAAGAGGGCCGGACTTCGACCTCTCCACGCTCAGCTCCGACGAGGAGGAAGAAGAGTAAGATTTTTTTTGTTGTACTTGTATTTCTTCAATTCTTGTTGTTTCTTGTCTTGCATCTGACTTGCTTCACTCTGAACTTATTCCTTTTCAGGACCCTAGCCCAGAGAGCGGCAAAAAGGGCCAAGTCTCCGGTGATTATCATCGAGGACGAGCCCACCGCGACAGCAGGGGGCGCGCCCGAGACCACCTTGCCGGACCCGGCAACTACTCCTCGAAGCAGCCCCCAGCGCAGCCCCCAGCGTAAGTATTTGTTTACTTCCTGTTGTTGGGCGCGCATGGGTGCTCTTTCCTTTGCTGACATCTGACTGTTGGTTTGTTTGTGTAGGAGCAGAACAGGCTCACCAGGAGCAACCGGAAGCCGCCCCTGAGGTGCTATCTGCTTCGACTACGCCGCCAAGGGAGGATTCCCCGGCAAGGGAGCGCTCTCAGGCAAGGGACGGCTCTCCGGCAAGGGACGGGATCAGCGACCCCCCGGTGGTGGAGCCTATGACTGCAAAGCCCAGCACAGGTAATCCTTCTTGCCAGAAAACTTCCCTTGGGTTCTTCTTCTTCTGATCTTTCTTCTTGGATATTTACTTGACTTCTTCTCCCTCTTCCTGTCTTCAGATCCGCCATCCACGGAGCCAATGGAGACCGAGGCCACCGGCGAGGAGAACGCGCGCGGCAACACCAACGACGCCGCTGCCCCCGAAGGAGAAGCTGGCGCCGAAGATCCCGCCGGCGAAGAGGCCGCCAAAGCTGCCGATGCAGGAGCTGGCGAGGGGTCCGGTGATCACACTGACGGCCCCGAGGCCGCAGGAGCACAAGGCGCTACGCCGATCGCCGATCCCTCTGCCGCTGCCGCTGCGCCAGGCTCCGAAGAGCCCCAGCCCGGCGCCTATCTGAAGGCCGGTGATGGCGTCTTCATAAAACTCCCCTGGGCGTCAAGCTCCAGGGCGCCGGTCGAAGGAGAAGCCTTTGACGGAGAAGTGCTCGCCTCCGCTGGGTTGACACTTGTCGACGCACCAAGCAGCAGCAGCGGTGAGCCTGAGGAAGAACAGCTGCTGCGGAGGCTGCTGTCACTCTACCGCGCCCGACAAGCCAAGGTAGAATCCCGGGAAGCGCTTGTCGCGCAGGCGGGAGTGGATAGCGAGAGGCGCGTGGAGGAGCTCCAAGAACGCAATCAGGAAGCCCTCCGGTCCATTGCAGAGGAGCGGGCACAGCTTGTCGAGGCGCGGAAGGCCTTCCTCCTTGAGAAGGCCGAAGCCGAAGAGCAACAGCGGCTTGCCGCCGAGGAGCTGTTCGTGCGAGAAGGCGAGTTGACGCAGCGGAAGGTCAATCTGGACAGCTATGAGGAGGAGCTTGTTGCGCGCGAGCAAACACTTGGCGGGGCTCTCAAGGAAGCAAAGGATGCTGCCGAAGCTGCCGAGGCCGCCAAGAAAGAGTTGGAGGTGAAGGTGGCGCAGCTAGAGGCCGATCTTAAGGTGAGGAATGAAGAGCTTGCCGCGCTCCAGCGCGAGCGTGAGAAGGACGCCCTTGCCCACGGTGAGCTACAGGGATGTCTCCTCGAGAAGGGCAAAGAGCTGAGCGCCGCCAAGGACTCCAACGCCGATCTCGAGTTGAAGCTGGCCACTTTGACCGAGACGTTGGACGGCGCCAAGGAGCGGGAGGAGGCCTTGAAGAAGGAGATCAAGGCCAACGAAGCGCTGTTGACGAGGCCCGCCGAAACCCAAAGATGTCGTGGGAACGAGCACCTATGGGACCGGAGCCCCTTTCGGTCCGGCGGGGGCGGAGATTGCATGAAGAGCGGATCGAGGCGGAGCACGCGAGCGATTTTACCCAGCTTCGGAGCTCTCCGAAGAGATAATACTCCTACTGCTGCTTTGTGGTTGTATTGAGTTCTTGCTTGAGAGCGTGAGCGTTCTCTGGTTTTGAATGAGTCGAACCCCCCTACGTTGCGCATGGGCCTCCTTTTATATGCTCAAGGGGTCACCAACAGGTGGCAACGCAGGCAAGGGCAAAAACGTAAAGGGTGTGGTTGGTACAACTGCTTCTACAGTGCATCGCACCTAACCCTGACGGCAGGGGACAAAAGCATTAAATGCCCGTCTGCGTCGCCCAACAGTGCAGAAAAGTGACCGTTAGGGGCGCCATCGCTTGCCACGATGGCCATCTAGTCATCTCCGCTCGCCACCTCGCACCGCTTGGCTGCACAGCCTTTCGCCACGTGCGCCTGGAACGGTCCTGTGGCGACGCGTCGACGGATGCGCTGGAGCGTGGGCACAGAGTGGTGGCTTCGCCGCGGCAAGCGCTTTGCCGCGGTCGTTGTCTTGTCGCGTCCGGAAGCTTGTCGCTGACCAGGCCTTGCCGGGACGTGCGGCAAGTTCCTTGAAATGCCTTGGTTGGCCTTCCCGGCAAACTCCTCTTGCCGGGGCCTTGACCTTCCCGGCAAGCTCCTCTTGCCGGGGCCTTGTCTCCTCAGCTTGAACACTTTGTTCTTGAATGGCTCCAATAGGAACCACGGAGGATCTTGGCGGTCACCCGGCAAGCCTTGCCGCGGGGCGCTGCGGCTGCCCGTGCACAAGTTCGGGATACTAAGGTACCCCTACTTTAGTACACCGACAGATAATTTTGGTAATGTCATGGAACACTTCTACGACAGCACAGGTATGACTATCTTGATTCTGTCATAAAATCATCATGGATGTACATGCATGACAGAAAACGTGACCTACTATGACAAACACGTATCATCACGGAAGTGTATTATTTTGTAGTGACAAGAGGTGGCGGTGGCTCTATATCGTAAACCACGATGAAATCTTCACTACGAATTTTTTCTCCCCGAATAGGGTTATATAGAGTTAGAGTTGAAGTCGGAGGAGGTCCAGGGGGCCACAAGCCCTCTAGGCGCTCCCCAGGGGGGCGGCCCCAGGCTTATGGCCTATGGGTGGACCCCCTCTGGTTAATTATTGCGCCAGTATTTTTTTATATATTCCACAATAATTCTCTATAAATTTTTAGGTCAATCAGAAAACTTTGATTTCTGCACAAAAATAACACCATGGCAATTCTGCTGAAAACAACACCAGTCCGGGTTAGTTCCATTCAAATCATGCAAATTAGAGTCGAAAACAAGGGAAAAATAGTTTGGAAAAGTAGATATGACGGAGACGTATCAACTCCCCCAAGCTTAACCCATTACCTTTCCTCAAGCAATTCAGTTGACAAACTAAAAGTGACAAAGAAAAACTTTTACAAACTCTATCTGATCTTGTTGTTGTAAATATGTCTAACTGATGTTCAGGTTTTCTGCCAAGATTTTGAACTAACCAAACTCATAATGACATTTAGGTCTCACATTTACTCATATCAATGGCATAATCAACTAGCGAGCAATAATAATAAGTCTCATATGACAACACTTTCTTCAAAGCAATCATGATACAATATGATTTAATGGTATCTCGCTAGCCCTTTCTAAGACTGCAAAACATAAATGCAGAGCACCCTTGAAGATCAAGGACTGACTAGACATTGTAATTCATTGCAAAAGAGATCCAGTCACACTCATACTCAAAATCAATTAATAACAAAGCATACAAATGACAGTGGTGCTCTCTAACTGGTTCTTTTTATAAGAGAATGATGACTCAACAATAGAAGTGAATAGATAGGCCCTTCGCAGAGGGAAGCAGGGATGCAGAGGTGCCAGAGCTTGGAGCTTTTAAGGCAGAGATAAATATAATTTTGAGCGGTATGCTTTCATTGTCAACATAACAACCAAGAGATCTCACTATCTTCCATGCTAGATACATTATTGGCGGTTCCCAAACAGAATGGTAAAGTTTTAACTCCCCCTCCACCAACAATCACACTCCACAGCTAGCCGACTTCACGGGTGCCGGCCATACCAACAACAGTCCTGGGGGAGTTTTGTTTTATGATTATATTTTGATTTGATTTCGAGCATGGAACTGGGAATCCCGATTACCAGCCACTTTCTCGTGAATGACGAGTGAATAAACACTCATCATGAAAATAACCCACCTAGCATGGAAGATACTGACAGGCCCCAGTCGCTACATGAGTGATTCGGGCATACAAAACAGATTATTATTTTGAAGGTTTAGAGTTTGGCACATGCAAATTTACTTGGAATGGTAGGTAGATACCGCATATAGGTGCTACTTCTTGAGCTTGCGTTAGTTTTTCCCTTGAAGAGGAAAGGATGATGTAGCAAAGTAGAGATAAGTATTTCCCTCAGTTAGAGAACCAAGGTATCAATCCAGTAGGAGACAATGGACAAATCACCAATACCTGCACAAACAATCAAACAACTTGCACCCAACACGATAAAGGGGTTGTCAATCCCTTCATGGTCACTTGCAAAAGTGAGATCTAATAGAGATAGATGAAACTAAATAAAAGAGAAAGTAAATATTTTTGGTATTTTTTGGTTTATATATCTGAAAATAAAAGATTGGAAAATAGTAGATTGGAAACTAATATGATGGAAAATAGTAGATTGGAAACTTATATGATGGAAAATAGACCCGGGGGCCATAGGTTTCACTAGAGGCTTCTCTAAAGATAGCAAATAATACGGTGGGTGAACAAATTACTATCGAGCAATTGATAGAAAAGCGCAAATTATGATGATATCTAAGGCAATGATTATGAAATATAGGCATCACGTCCGTGTCAAGTAGACCGAAACGATTATGCATCTACTACTATTACTCCACACATCGACCGACTCCTGCCTGCATCTAGAGTATTAAGTTCATGAAGAACAGAGTAACACATTAAGTAAGATGACATGATGTAGAGGACTCAAGCAATATGATGTAAACCCCATCTTTTTATCCTCGATGGCAACAATACAATACGTGCCTTGCTGCCCATACTATCACTAGGAAATGACACCGCAAGATTGAAAAGCTCTCCCATTGCAAAAAAGAACCAATCTAGTTGGCCAAACCAAACCGATAGTTCGAAGAGAATTACAAAGATACCAAATCATGCATAAAAGAATTTAGAGAAGATTCAAATAATATTCATAGATAAGCGGATCATACATCCGCAATTCATCATATCTCGACAAACACACCGCGAAAGAATATTACACCGGATAGCATGGTATTGAGAATCAAAGAGAGAAAGAAGCCATCTAGCTACTAGCTATGGACCCGTAGGTCTATGGTAAATTACTCATGCTTCATCGGAAGAGCAATAGAGTTGATGTAGAATCCCTCCGTGATTGAATCCCCCTCCGGCAGGATGCCGGAAAAGACCCCTAGATGGGATCCCATGGGAACAGAAGGTTGCGGCGGTGGAAAAGTGTTTTCGTGGATGCTTCGGGTGTTTTGGGAATATATGTGAATATATAGGAGGAAGATATAGGTTAGGGGGTCACCAAGGGGCCCACAAGGTAGGGGGCGCGCCCTACCCCCCTGGTCGCGCCCTCCACCCTTGTGGCCGCCTCGTGGCTCTTCTGACTTGCACTCCAAGTCTCCTAGGTGTCTTCTGGTCCAAGAAAAATCATCCCGAAGCTTTTATTCCATTTGGACTCTGTTTGGTATTCCTTTTCTGCGAAACTCAAAAAGCAAGGAAAAAATAGAAACTGGCACTGGGCTCTAGGTTAATAGGTTAGTCCCAAAAATAATATAAAATAACATATTAATGCATATAAAACATCCAAAACAGATAATATAATAGCATGTATTAATAAAAAATTATAGATACGTTGGAGACGTATCAATAGGTAGGTATCGTGGACTCACGTGGAACAACTATGGGTTTAAGGAAGTGGATGCACAAGCAGTATGCCCGCTTAGTTCAAGTGAAGGCTAGCAAAAGATTGAGGAGCAACCAACTAGAGAGCGACAATGGTCATAAACATGCATTAAGATTAATCAACATTGAGTGCAAATATGAGTAGGATATAAATCACCATGAACATAAATATCTTGGAGGCTATGTTGTTTTTGATTCAACTTCATGAGTGAGCATGTGCCAAATCAAGCCACTTAAATCATTCAAAGGAGAATACCATCCTATCGTACTACATCATAACCATTTTAAATTGCATGTTGGCACACAAGACAAACCATTATCCACTCCTAGCTAATTAAGCATGGCATGAGTAACTATAATCTCTAATTGTCATTGCAAACATGTTTCATTCATAATGGGCTAAATCTGGAAAGATGAGCTAATCATATTTACAAAACCAAAATAGGTTGAGTTCGTACCAGCTTTTCTCCATCTCAATCATTTCGTCAAATATCGTCATTATTGCCTTTCACTTGCATGACCGAACAATGTGAATAATAATAAGAGTGCACGTGCATTCGACTAAGATGGAATCCGCAAACATTTATTCAAAGGAGAAAACAAGGTAATATGGGCTTTTTGTTAGATCATCAATAATGCATATAAGAGCCACTCAACATTTTCATCGTGGTCTTCTCCTTATGACCCAAAGGAAAGGAAAAGAATTTCAAAGAAACACACTGAAATATTTTTGGAGTTTTTGGTTTTTCTGAAAAAGTAAAATGAAAACGAGAAAAACTATTTACACGGGAAAGCTCCCAACAAATAAAAGAAGAACGAGAAATCCTTTTGGGTTTCCTTTTAATACTACTATTAAACTAGAAATAAAAACTAAAAAGAAGCGAGAACTTTTTTTTTTTGGATTTTCTCAAAGTTTTTCAAACACACAAGAAGAAAGCAAGAAAAATAAACTAACATGGATAGTACAATGAAAAAGTATGAACACCGACAACTGAAATGAGTGTGTGAACATGAATGTAATGTTGGTGAGAAATACGTACTCCCGTAAGTTTAGGCTTTTGGCCTAAGTTGGTCTAGGGGCACAGCTCGAAATAATCCTCTCCTCGATACTCCGAAGGGTCCTGGGGGTTCCACTGGTTGGCGAGCTCCTGTGGCTCCCACTAATAAACTTGCCCCTGAACAGATCAGGTGATAGTGCTGGCTCAGGGATTGGGGATCGGGTCCGCTCCCAGTATGCACAAATGTCCTCGGGCAAAATAAGGTACCTGCCTGAATGAATATCAAACAAACAAGGTGCATGCAAAATAATAACCTGACAAGTACCCTGACAGAATACTAAGTTATAGATGAGTCGCTTGTCATCGTCCTTAGCAGTAAAATCATGTGCTACCATACTCGCATAGTTCAAATATTTAGTGGGTAGCAACATCTCCTCCTCATCATCATGCCCAATGGGTATCTCAAAATGTCTAGCAAGGCGGGAGGCATAGATAGCTCCAAAAATAGGACCCTTCTAGCGGTTTGTGTATAAGCGTCGAGCAACCATAACTCCCAAACTAGAAGTTCTATCTTAATATAAAGCATGGCGCAAAATGGCAAGGTCAGGGGCACTAAGGCCTCCACTCTCCCCACGACCAATCAAACATCTCCCGGCAAATAATGAATAATAGCGTAAAACAAGAAAATGAAAACTAGCCACTCTCGCTTCCAACACCCCTCTCTCTTACCCCACAACAGTTTCAGCAATAAAGTTCTCCACGTCTCTAGGACGTGGTTCACTGACGCTGCTCTCATAAGGTAATTTGCAAACATCGCAAAAATCATAAAGTGTCATTCGCTTAGGCACATCATACAAGTGATATTCTACCATCGGATGATCCTTCCTAGCATGAAAGTGAAAATTGTGCATGAAAGTATTAGTGATAAGGAGGTATTGGTCATACTTATATTGGAGGAAATCGGTGATGCTGGCATTCTCCGCCAAGTAATAGAAAATCATCATAAATTCCGACCTCCCTCGAGACCACATCGCTTGGCCATTCACATGGCCGAACCTCCACCGCACGCGGAAGGTTGTACTTGGGCTTCTTCTTCTCCCCATTTTCATTTCCATTTAAATTCTGGCTTGAAGAACCCCTTAACCATCTTTTCATTGTTTTTCTCTCCTTTGAAAATTTCTGAATTTTTAGTGACTCGAAATAAAAGTGAACAAAACTCAACAAGATTGATAGCAACTACTCCCACAAGTGTTTACAGGCTATATCATGCAACAATACTTTTTGGACCATATAAATTTGACATGTAAGCTGAAGAACAAGGTCACCACAGCAGCAAAACTTTGCAATAATAAAGCACTAGAACAAAAACTAATTGGACCACCGGAGGAGTCACATACTGAGGAACAATCCCCTAAAACAGTTTTAGAAATGTTCCGAGCAAGGAGATCAAAAATGGTAACAAAATGAGCAAGAACACGGGTTTGAGCAATGGTGGGATTTTTTCTGGAGGAAGACAAAGTGGATGGGTACCGACATAAGTGAAGGGGACCCGTGTGGGACCCACAAGCCCTGCAGGCGCGCCCAGGGGGGTGGGCACGCCTTGTGGGCTTGTGGCCCATTAGTGTACCTCCCTGAGGTGTTTTCAGTGCCAAAAATTCTTAAATATTCTAGAAAAAGCCATACTAAACTTTCAGGGCATTTGAAGAACTTTTATTTTTCTGGTCATTTTTTATTGCATGAATAATTCAGAAAATAGAGAAACAACAATATTTTTGCTTTATTTACTTTAAATAACAGAAAATAAAAGTTGGGTACAGAGAGTTGTGTTTACTAAACTCACCCATCTCATGCCTATCAAAAGGAATCCATTAACAAGGTTGATCAGTCCCGTTAACAAACTTCTTCCGAATGACATGAAACCAGAGAATCTTCGTATAACACTAGGTTAGCTCAACGGGTATATGCATATCCCCAATAATAATAATATCATTTTCTTTTTGACAGTAGGGAGAGGAACTCAAAACCTCCAATAGTAATTGTTGAAATTTTTCCAATAGAGTTGATACTATTCACTTGAGGTTGTTTCTTCGGAAAGTGTACCGTATGCTCATTATCATTAACATGAAGAGTGACATTGCCCTTGTTGCAATCAATAATAGCCCCTGCAGTATTCAAAAAGGGTCTACCAAGGATGATTGACATACTCTACTACCTGTGTCGGAGCATTAAGACCATGTATTTCGTCAATAGGTGGTAAATTCTTAACATCTTCAGCTCTAATACCTTTTTCTTTCATAGGTTTCTTTGCCTCTTGCATATATTCAGGACTGAGAAATGGAATACCTCTTTTCTTTGGAGTTCTCTTAGGAGGTGGTTCATGAAGAGTCCAATCATTATCATCACTCAGTATGTTATTCAATAATACTTCAGCTTGTTCAACAATTCATTCCCTGAAAACACAACCAACACAACTATCTAGGTGGTCCCTAGAAGCATTGCTTAGTCCATTATAAAAGATATCAAGTATTTCATTTTTCTTAAGTAATTGGAGAAGCCTCCACCAAGCTTGCGGGAGACTCTCTTCTTCAATTTGCACAAAGTAAAATATTTCCTATAAAGCAGCTTGTTTCTTATGAGCGGGAAATTATTTTTCAGATAAGTAATAGATCATATCCTGGGGACTACGCACACAACCATGAGCAAGAGAATTAAACCATATCTTAGCATCACCCTTTAATGATAAAGGAAACAACTTAATAATATAGTAATAGCGATTTTTTTCCTCATGAACAAACAGGGTGGCTATGTCATTCAATTTAGTAAGATGTGCTACAGCAGTTTCAGATGGAAAGGATCAGATTCAACCAAAGTAATTAACTCAGGATCGACAGAGAATTCGTAATCCTTATCAGTAACAAAGATAGGTGAAGTAGCAAACTTAGGATCATATTGCATTCTAGCATTCAGAGATTCCTCTTTCCACTTGCATAGTAATTTCTTAAGATCATCTCTATCCTTACAAGCAAGGAAGTCCCTAGCTACCTCTCCATCCATAACATAACCCTCAGGAATAATAGGCAATTCATATCTAGGAGAGCTAGGTCTAGCAGGTGTTTCAAAGTGTTCAGTTTCAATAATTTCATTAGTTTCAGAAATATCATCAGTTTCAGCATTCTCAATATCTTTAGCTCTAGCAAGTTGTTCATCAAGAAATTCACCCAATGGCACAATATTATCAAGCAAAGCAGTAGTATCATCATAAGCATCATGAATAGCAAAAGTAGCATCATCAATTACTTGCAACATATCAGAATCAATAACAGGTGTAGGTGTCGCAAGCTTATTTAAAACAGAAGGTGAATCAAGTGCAGATCTAGATGGAAGTTCCTTACGTCCCCTCGTAGTAGAGGGAAAAAAATCTTGGTTCTGGTATCTTTCAGATTCCTCATAGTGATCAATAGATATAAATCCCAAAGGACTCATAGAATAGAGCTATGCTCCCCAGCAACTGCGTCAGAAAAAGGTCTTGATAACCCACAAGTATAGGGGATCACAACCGTTTTTGAGGGTAGAGTATTCAACCCAAATTTATCGATTCGACACAAGGGGAGCCAAAGAATATTCACGAGTATTAGTAGTTGAGTTCTCAATTCAACCATACCTGAAAGACTTAATATCTACAGCAAAATATTTAGTGGCAAAGTAATATAGAAGTAACGGTAACGGTGGCAAAAGTAATAGTAGTAGTTTTGTAGTGACTGTAACAGCAGTAGCAACGAAAGTAACTTAGCAAAGATCAATATGTAAAAGCTTGTAGGCAATGGATCGGCAATGATAATTGTGTTGGACGATATTCATCATGTATGAGTTATAACCTAGGGTGACACAGAACTAGCTCCAATTCATCAATATAATGTAGGCATGTATTCCGTATATAGTCATACATGCTTATGGAAAAGAACTTGCATGACATCTTTTGTCCTACCGTTCTGTGGCAGCAGGGTCCTAATGGAAACTAAGGGATATTAAGGCCTCCTTTTAATAGAGAACTGGACCAAAGCATTAGCACTTAGTGAATACATGAACTACTCAAAGTACGGTAATCACCGGAAAGAATCCCAATTATTGTCACATTGGGGTATGTGGATCATAACTCGGAATAGGTGTCTAGAAATAGCAAGATAGGATCAAGAACTCACATATATTCATGAAAACATAATAGGTTCATATCTGAAATCATGGCACTCGGGCCCTAGTGACAAGCATTAAGCATAGCAAAGTCATAACAACATCAATCTCAGAACATAGTGGATACTAGGGATCAAACCCTAACAAAACTAACTCGATTACATGATAAATCTCATCCAACCTATCACTGTCCAGCAAGCCTATGATAAAATTACTCACTCCCGATGGTGAGCATCATGAAATTGGTGATGGAGGGAGGTTAGTGATGATGACGGTGACGAATCCCCCCTCTTCGGAGCCCAAAACAGACTCCAGATCTGCCCTCCCGATGAAGAACAGGAGGTGGCGGCGGCTCGGTATCATAAAATGTGATGAATCCTTCTCTCTAATTTTTTCTCCCCGAATAGGGTGATATAGAGTTGCAGTTGAAGTCAGAGGAGGCCCATGGGGCTCACAAGCCCTCTAGGCGTGCCCCAGGGGGGACGCCCCCAGGCTTGTGGCTTCTGGGTGGACCCCCTCTGGTTAATTCTTGCGCCAGTATTTTTTATATATTCCACACAAATTCTCTGTAAATTTTCAGGTCAATCTGAGAACTTTGATTTTTGCACAAAAATAACACCATGGCAATTCTGCTGAAAATAGTGTCAGTCCGGGTTAGTTCCATTCAATAATGCAAATTAGAGTCCAAAACAAGGGCAAAAGAGTTTGGAAAAGTAGATATGACGTAGACATAACACGGGCCCTTTGACTTCCATGGCCGTCCGCCTCGCTCCCAATCTCTCCATCAATGGTGCCCGAGCTACTTTTTAATACTGTCGTCCTTACTCTTCGCCTCCCATTCCCCTCTCGCAGACCTCCGCCAATGCCATGGCGCAGAAGGATCATCTACCACTAGCCTTCCAATTTGGTGAAGTCGACTCCGAGCCGGAGGATATAGAAAATAAGGAGGAATGGGGCCTCATGGACATGGCCCTGAACGAGCTGGTCGCGGTGAATGCTGCCCCCGCGCCCGTCCCAGTTCCCATCCCCATGCCCATGCTAGCGATCATCTGTGTGGCATTGACGGGTTGGTCGCCGAGCTCTATCGTAGCGCTGGAAGTCGCGGGCGTTAGCGAGGTCCCCATAGGCCCGGATGAGCTCGTGTACATGCCAGCACCAGTGCCCCCGCCTGTTCCGTGCGCGCTGATACGTCTCCAACGTATCTATAATTTATGAAGTATTCATGCCATGTTTACAACAATTTTATATGGTTTTGGTATTATCTGGATGGAACTAACCCGGATGACATTGTTTTCAGCAGAACTACGATGGTGTTGTTTTTTGTGCAGAAATATAAGTTCTCCAAATGCAAGAAAACTTTTTGTCAATTTTGTTTGGAACAAAAGAGGTAGTAGAAGCTTCATGGGAGGTCCAGAAGAGCCACGAGGAGGGCACAACCCACCAGGGCGCGCTAGAGGGGCATGGCTTGCCCCGGTGGGTTGCCCACCTCGAGGCCCATCTTCGCGTGAAACCGACGCCAAAAATTCCTATAAATATATAAACCATCAGAAAGAACCCTAGATCAGAAGTTCTGTCACCGCAAGCCTTTGTATCAACAAAAAACCAATCTAGACCCCGTTCCCGCACCCTGTCAGAGGGGGAAATCATCACCGGTGTCCATCTTCATCATCCTGGTAGCCACAATGATGAGGAGGGACTAGTCCACCCTCGGGGCTGAGGGTTTGTACCATTAGCTTATCTCTCATGTTCTTGAGATGGCACGATCTTGATGTATCGCGGGCTTTGTTAATATAGTTGAATCATATGGTGTTTTCCCCTCTCGATCTTGTTGTGAATTGAGTTTTCCCTTTGAGATTTCATTTTATCGGATTGAATACTTTTATGGATTTGAGAGCAATTTATGTATGTCTTGCTATAAATACCCGTGGTGACAATGGGGTATCATATTGATTCACTTGATATGTGTTTTGACACTCAACTCGCGGATTCCCGAGGTGACATTGGGGTAATATATGCATAGGGGTTGATGCATGTTTTCGTATTTGTTTCTCTAGTAGAAATCTTGGGGCACTCTTTGAGGTTTTTTGTGTTGGATTGAGTATTATGAATCTGAAATTGTTTGATGCATATCGTATAATCAACTCACGGATACTCGCGGTGACATTGGAGTGTCTAGGTGACATTAGAGTTGGTTGATGTGTATCATATGGTGTTATTTTAGTATGAACTCTTGGATAGATCGATCGGAAAGGATAACTTTGTGTTATTTTAGTACAAACTCTTAGATAGATTGATCGGAAAGGATAACTTTGAGGTGGTTTCGTACCCTACAAACAATTTCTTCTTATGTTCTCCGCTAGATAGGAGCTTTGGAGTGATTCTTCATCGCACTTTGAGGGATGTTTATATGATCCAATTATATTAGAATTGTTGAGAGATTGCGCTAGCGAAAGTACGGACCCTAGGCCTCATTTTCAAGCATTACAATACCGTTTGTGCTCCATTTTATCAATTGCTACCTTGCTGTTTTTATTGTTCCTATTACAAAAATCAATATCTACTATCATTACTACACATGTATCACCATCTCTTCGCCGAACTAGTGCACCTACACAATTTACCATGTATTTGGTGTGTTGGGGACACAAGAGACTTTTTATTATTTGGTTGCAGGGTTGTTTGAGAGAGACCATCTTCATCGTCCGCCTCCCACGGATTGATAAACCTTAGGTCATCCACTTGAGGGAGAATTTCTACTGTCCTACAAAACTCTGCGCTTGGAGGCCAACACGAGTCTACAAGAACAAGTTGTGTAGTAGACATCAAGCTCTTTTCTAGCGCCGTTGCCAGGGAGGTGAGTGCTTGAAGGTATATCTTTAGGTCTTGCAATTGAGTCTTTTAGTTTCTTGTTTTATCACTAGTTAGGTTTATAAAAGAAAACTACAAAAAATGGAATTGAGGTTGCATCATATTGTTCATCTTTATAATGTATTTCGTGAAAATGATGGAAAAGAAAATTGTGCTCCATTGATAGAAGACGAATTCTATAAAATGTTTGACAAGAAATCTTTGAATGATGAGCATGATTGCAATATTGTTGGTATGAACTCTTTGAATATCCATGATGCTAACGATATGCAATGCCATAAGCTTGGGGATGCTATGTTTGATGAAGATGATCTTTTTAGTCCCCCTACTTTGAATGATCAAATTTGCTATGATGATTGCATGCCTCCTATTTATGATGACTACAACATTTATGAAAGTGTGTTTGGAAGAGTGTCAACATTAGGTAATATTTACCCCACTATTTTGGAGGGTGTTGAATCCTATTATAATGATAAAAGTGGACTTGGAGAGGTCATGACTTTATTTAGTAATGATTCCACTATTCCGAAAGAGGTTTCAATTGACTGTGATGAGAAAAAGTTGCTACTTATGATGATTATTGTGATGATACTTATGTTATAAAAAGTAGTGATAATTATTGTCATAATTTTGAATATCCTTTTACTAAACATTACTCTTTTATTGTGGAAACAATTTATAGTATTCGAGTTACATACGATACTCCCACTATTGTGAATGAGAATAAAATTGCTTATATGAAGAGTAATAAATTTTCTATGCTTTTGGATCATGAAAAGAATGCTTTATGTGATAGTTATATTATTGAATTCATACATAATTCTACTGAAAATTATGATGAGAGAGGAACATATGAATTTACATATCTCACTAATATCAAGTTTCCTCTCTATGTGGTTAAAATCTTGAAGTTATGTTTGCTTTGCCTTCCTATGCTAGTTGATTCTTGCTCCCATGAATCGTGTGCTCACAAAATCCCTATGCAGAGGAAGTGGGTTAGTCTTAAATGTGATTGCCATGTGTTTCATGATGCTCTTTATTTTTAAATTCTTATCTTTTATGCGAGCATAATTGAAATCATCATGCCTAGCTATAAGGCATTAAAGAAAAGCGCTTTTTGGGAGACAACCCAACACTTTTACCTACTATTTTTGTGTGTTCACATGATTAAGCTACTGTAGTAATCATGTCTTATAGCTTTTGTTTCAATAAAGTACCAAGTAAAGCCTTTGGGATAGTGTAGACGATAATTGACTTGATTCTGTGCAAAAACATAAAGTTTTGCGCCCAGTAATAGAATTGATATGCTCTGCTAGAACGTGATAAAATCTTGAATTTTTTATAGATGATTGATATAAAAATTACCTATGTTGTCCTAACTTTTCAGAATTTTTGGAGTAGCATAAGTACTAGATAGGGGGCGGCAAGCCGCGCATTGCTCGCTGAACGACGTGCCAAATGACAACACCCTAAGATGTTAATGGAGATGATCCTAACATCTTGAAAACATACATCATAATGTTAATTGTTTGGAGTTAACAAAGCCTGAATGTGAATTGCATGTAAGCATGTATGAGAATTACTTTGTTTGACATAGATAGAGATGGTATGATCATAATACATTCATTGTTTGACAGGAAGACTTGGGGAGTTACAGAAGCATGGGGTCCTCCATCCACATAGGTCTAATCCATAGTAGTACAACAGAGGGTTCCATATAGATATACATAGGAACTACTCTATGTTGCGTACACAGGGAGGCAATATGAATGCAGCACATACATCTGGCAATATCATGCTATGTGGATGACAAAAGTGATTGATCCTGAATTTGTGAAGGTTTGATGCAGTGTTGTCCAGCAAAACGGCTTCCTACATTGGTCTCTTGCAACGATGGGAAGCTAAAAAAACATAAGAGCTTGTGATCGACGATGTGTAAAGTTTTTTTAGATGGGTTTATGATATAATTCATGCCTACCTGCAATGGCGTGCTTGTCCTTTCATTGTCCAGGGAATAGCACCCTACGAGTGGTCCTCCTCTTCTTGCTGCCTTTAAAAGGCACACAGTGGATGCTGACAATGAGTAATCATGTGGTTAGCACATAGAAGTTGCAGCAGTGTTGTGTGCCAACGCAATGGTATAAATGAAATGGAGAGCACCTATTGTTTTTTCCATGACAGGGTCAGAATTGGTTTCTCCTGTAGTGGTATCCTGTGGGTAAGCAATGAATAAGAGAAACGAGCATTAAGAATTTGTTAATACACATGATTGAAAGTATCTTGCCATGCATTTTTACCTCGGAGAGCACTATCTGGCTGGTCTGTGCAATGTTCTAATGCTTAGGAGGCAATATAGCGGCTTCTTGTTTAGCCTTAGGTTGAGGACCATGGTTGACTGCAGTCAGTGAAGAGAGCTGCGTATGGTGCTGGCCTGATTGTAGATGGCCGAGTACCAGAACTCCTCAGCCTGATGTTTTATTTTGCATCTTTTCAGCTCTGCAAAGTTTGCATCATCTATCGTGACTATACCTATGTTATGTAGGTATATGAGGGTGGCAACACACGTAGATTCAATGCATGGTCCGTGGAATTTCTTTCTTGTGCTTCACACACTTTTGCTTTGTGGAGGTAGGTCAATGGAGACAGAGATGTCCACATCGCTGCTGCACATGTCGGTAAAAGTGAATTGATGGATTGTGCCACCAATAGTTTCAATTGCTCGGTCTAGAATGAATTGCTTGCTGATGGTGACACAAATGGGAGATAGCTTTGATTGGACGAGAGGTAAAATGTCTATATCAGTACGCCATGAGTCAAGAAATCGAGGAATGAAGAGGAGAATGATACGGCAAAAGATGGGAACTAACCATATATCTCCAAAACACAGACGCACATACTTTCTCAAGATGTGAAGAAAGAGAATGGATTAGAGTACATATATGCACAGAGTAATAACAATAAGATTCAGTAGGCACAGAGAAGGGAAGAAGGCAATAATCCATCATGAGAGTGGTCATAGTGACAGATATATTGACAATGTGGGTGAGTGCCCTATAACCTCGGCCCTGCTGATGAATATATCTAGGTGCATACAAATTACCCACAAGCAAATTCACAGCTTAAGCGCCCATGTCTCTAAGCTGTGGCCTCCCACTTCGCTTACACTTTTGGCTTTTTTAAACATTGATAAAAACATCACTTAGTCATATGTTAGAACCATACTCTATTATAGAAAAGTTTGTGTAAACAATTAGGGTGACTTGAGCTCAGCAACCGTATCAAAATCCTAAGCTCTTGAATACTAACACAAACACATGGCAGGGCATCAAGAAGGAAATGATGAAACATAGCCATTGTTAAAGAATTAAAGCAACTACTAATATTAGCAAGGGTGATGGTTCCTTTAATTGTGAAAATAAGAAAAAGAACCTCTAATACAGTTCCTGGGCAGATGCAATTTCATTATCTAATGTAGATTTGAGCAAATTTGAAGTCATGGTGCAGACGATAAAGAGCAGGCCAAGTCATGTACTGGTGAATTACCTAATCAGTGCTTCCCTTGTCGAGATGCGCACTGAACAAACCTTTTGAGGCATCATTGTTTGACGATGCTTCAACCTATAGAAGATAGAAGATCCGTTCATCAACAGAGTCAGTTTCTAGATCATAGGTTGTTCTGTGAAGCCAGTAATGCCAATCAATAAAAGGTTCAATTTTGACTTTTAAATACATTAAATTGTCATAAGGTAGTGAACATAACAACAACAATAACAAAGCCTTTAGTCCCAAACAAGTTGGGGTAGGCCAGAGGTGAAACCCATAAGATCTCGTAACCTACTCATGGCTCTGGCACATGGATAGCAAGCTTCCACGCACCCCTGTCCATAGCTAGTTCTTTGGTGATACTCCGAGCCTTCAGGTATCTCTTAACGGACTCCTCTCATGTCAAATTCGGTCTACCTCGACGTCCCTTGACTTTCTCCGCACACTTTAGCCATCCGCTATGCACCAGAGCTTTTGGGGGGCCTGCTCTGAATATGCCACAACCATCTCAGACGATGTTGGACAAGCTTCTCTTCAATTGGTGCTACCATCAAGGCTAACCTCCTCCTCCTCACATATAGTAGTACTGAAACCGCACATCATGTACTCGGTTTTAGTTCTACTAAGCCTAAACCCTTTTGACTCCAAGGTTTGTCTCCATAACTCTAACTTCCTATTTACCCCCGTCCGACTATCGTCAACTAGCACCACATCATCCGCAAAGAGCATACACCATGGGATATCTCCTTGTATATCCCTTGTGACCTCATCCATCACCAATGCAAAAAGATAAGGGCTCAAAGCTGACCCCTGATGCAGTCCTATCTTAATTGGGAAGTCATCAATGTTGACATCACTTGTTCGAACACTTGTCACAACATTATCGTACATGTCCTTGATGAGGGTAATGTACTTTTCTCAGACTTTGTGTTTCTCCAAGGCCCACCACATGACATTCCTCGGTATCTTATCATAGGCCTTCTCCAAGTCAATGAACACCATATGCAAGAAGGCGGCGGTGGCGGGCGGCACTGCTGCTGCGCTGGGGCAGGGCAGCGCGAGATGAGGGGAGAGGGGGCGGTGGCGGCGGCTTATAAAGGAGGGGGCGGCCTCGACTTGGGGGGGGGGGCACGCAACGGCGGTACGGGAGAGGATTCCAGCTCGGACTCCTTCGGCAGACGGCGGCGGCGACGCTCGGGACTCCGGTCCCGACCCGGTTGGGCTGGTGCGGCACTAGGCCGGCTGGGCTTCGGCCTAGTCGGTCCGAAACTCTCTTTTTTCAAAAAAATCCACCGAAGAGAAAAAATTCATAATTAAATATAAAAAATTCTAAAAATTCCAGAAACAATTTTCACCGTCCAAACCTTATATTTAGGACAAGATGAACATTTTTCTGGACTAATATGCAATTTTCAGAAATGCAATATTTTCTAATTCAAATAAAATAGCAAATAAAATACAAAAAAAATGATAATTTTATTTTAAAATTCTTTCTCCAATGTTTCTGTTAGTTTGAAGAACTCATATTATCTTCTCTCGTATATTTTTAATGTTGGAAATAGTTGGAGAGAAAACAATAAAATCAAATTGATCCTTTATTCAAATTTGAAATAAATTCAAATATGAATTTTGTGAAACCTCCAACTCTCTCTCCTTGGGTCCTTGAGTTGTTTAAGATTTCTAGGATCACAATAAAATGCAAGAATAAATATGATATGCATATGATGATCTATGTATAACATCCAAATTGAAAATTGGGATGTTACAAATTTTAAGTTGATTCTTTTTCCAGAGGATTAATAGACAAATTCGTCACGTCCACCAATTTATTTCATAATTTTTGGAGTTACAGAAGTATTTGAAATTTTTAGATTGCTACAAACTATTCTGTTTTTGACAGATTCTGTTTTCTTTGTGTTGTGTGCTTGTTTTAATGATTCTATGGTTTTCTTTGATGAGCTTTTGCCATAGAAAAGTTGGAATACAGTAGATATAATGCAAAAACAAAATAAGAATATGTTTGCTACAATACTTATAGTAGTGGTTTGGTTTCTGATACTAACGGATCTCACGAAGGTTTTGTTTGAGTTTTGTGTGATTGAAGTTTTTAAGTTTTGGGTTATCTTATGATGGATGAAGGAATAAGGATAAGCAAAAGGCTAAGGTTGGGGATGCCCGAGACACCCCAAGATAATATTCAAATAAGTAGCAAGCAACTAAGCTTGGGGATGCCCCTGAGTGGCATCCCCGCTTTCTTCTAACAACCATTGGTATTTTACTTGAAACTATATTTTTATTTGTCACATGATATGAGTTTTGCTTGGAGCGTCTTGTATGATATGAGTCTTTGCTTGTTTTGCTTTGTGTTTTAAGTGTTGAATCCTTGTTGGACACACCCTTTTTAGAGAGGTAGAAATTATGCTATGCTTGCTCCTATGCTTCACTTAAATTTTTAGAGCCATGGACTTGCTCTAGTACTTCACTTATATCTTTTTGAGCACGGTGTGCTTTGTTAATTTTGAAGAAATGTTGTCATCCTTCACTTAGATTTATTTGGGAGTTAGTAAATTTTGAAGAAATTATCTCTTGCTTCACTTAGATTATTTTGAGAGAAAGAAAAAAAATTATGCTCATGATATTCACTTATATTTGTTTGAGCTTACCAAAAGCAACATATGAAAATAGTCCGAAAGTGATAGATATCCAAGGAGGATATAATAAAAACTTTCATGAAGATCATTGGACAAAATAAACTTGATTCTTAGGAATGGTTTTAAGATATGACGATATGATACGTGAGTCATGTTGATGAGTAATTGTGCTTTAGTAAGAATATTGATGTTAAGGTTTGTGATTCCCTGTGCAAGCACGAAAGTCAATAGTTATGCAATGAAATTTATATCCTACTTGTGGTGCATTATTCGGTGTTACTTACGCTTAATGCTTGGGTACGAGATTTTTCGCTTTTTGGTTGGTCGCTTCTCAATCGTTTTGCTAGCCTTCATTTCGCACTAAGTATGATCACTACTTGTGCGTCCAAAACCCTTTAAACCAGTTTTGCCATATGAGTCCACTATAGCTACCTATATGCGGTACTTCCATACCGTTCTAAGCAAATTTGCATGTGCCATCTGTAATGTTCAAAATAAATTTCTCTTTTGTGTGCTGTGCTACCTGTCGGTTCAATATCCGGCGTATCTCGTAGTAGGGGTCCTAAGCTAGGCATCTTCGAATGATGGTAACATGGACACGGGATTTTACCCAGGTTCGGGCCCTCTTGATGGAGGTAAAACCCTACGTCCTGCTTTTGATTTTACTCATATGAGGATAGTACAGAGTACATGTGTCTACCACGAGATAGTAATAATGAATATGAGATTGTCTATTGACTAGCCTGGCCTCGGTTTATATAAGACACCGGAGGCCTAGGGTTTAGGAGAGTCCTTGTCTTGGGCGCCAAGTCTTGTGGAGTCTTCCTCGTATGCGGCAGGGGTTGTCCGAACTGGCCCATGAGTATACGGCCATGGGGGTCCTCGACCCAATCCAACTGATCGGGAGACGACGTCGTGAGTACCCCCTAGTCCAGGACACCGTCAGTAGCCCCCTGAACCGGTCTTAAAGTTGGGGACGCTCCTCAATTCTTTCGAACTATTCTTCATCTTCGGTCGATGGTCTTGAAAACTGGTTCAACAATTCTTCTCGTCTTTGATCTTGAGGATCGTCGAGGTGACTCCGAAGAGTTTACATGTCGGGTATCCGAGGAGCCCCTTTAAGTTTTCGGCCTTTCTCAATGCCTTGTTATTTTTGTGCCATACCTCGGGTTTGAAGTTGTTCCCGAGCAGCAACATCCTCTTGCGTCCGAGCTCCAACGCCGGACTGCATTCAAGGTATCTTTAGTAGCCGAGCACCAACACCGGACCGCTTCTGAGCCCCAACGCCAGAATGTATCCGAGCTCCAACGCCGGACTATGTCCGAGCTCCAACGCCGGACTATGTCCAAGCTCCAACGCCGGACTATATCTGAGATGTCATCGATCACCTTGGTTCAGAAAAGTTGAAGGAGTTTAGCCGAGCTTAATGTAGGAAATGCCCTCTACGGAGCCAGCCACTAGCATCCAAGCTTTATGCCGGACTGCTTCCGGGGTGTCTATTGTAGTTGAGCACCAACGTCGGACTATATCCGAGGTGGTGCACCACCTCGGCCATGGGCTATTTTTTATGAATTTAATTCCGAATTATGAAATGTAATCTCTGCCGAGATGTATAGCCAGTAGCCCTCAAGGTGTGTGTTGGCCTAATATCCGGGACGCACCTGAAGGAAAAAATCAAACCGCTAACCCTAGTAGCCCCTGAGACTCAGGTCGATTCATAAAATCAGCTTGAGGATCAATTCCTAGCTTGACAGCATACTTAGGAATAGAAATGTGGTGTGCAAAGTCCTCGAGACTCAGGTAGGGTGCGGCCGACCAACCTGAGGATAATAATCTTCTCGAAAATTATATTGCGCTTTAAATTTTCTGCATTGGATTGTCAATGCAGTAGCCCCCGAGACACTGATCGGGTGGCAACACCAGATCAGGGGATCGATGTGCCCTTTTAATATTTGTAAATAATAAGCCCGAAGCCTAGTAGCCCCCGAGTCTTAATGCGGGCACGGGAGGCCGAATTAAGGATCGATATCCATAGTAAAATCACAAATTATGTGTAATGACTCTATGTATCCAAGTACTTTACATCATTAATGCTCGGATCCGCATTGTACAAAACTTTGTTGACCGACCATCGGCTGCAACCTCCTCGGCCAGCAGCCGAGGAGTGTTTGTCCTATTTTATAAAGCCTTTATGAGGACAAAGATTTACGGCAAACAAGGCAATCTGGCCATACGGTTTTATAAACAAAGGTACGCGGAGAGATATGTTATATTACTTTATAATGTAAGAAACATCTTCCAAAGAAAATAATCCCGCTATCAGTTTCTTTCTTTGGGTTGTCATGCTAAGCATGATCATGAAACCTCAACTCCGATCAATGTGGGAGGAAAATACTGAGGATTTAGTTCTGGGAAAGCTTCCAAACTCTGTGGTCTAAATGAACCCAATTTTTTACCTCCGTTGTGACCGTTTATAATCTGAAAGTGGCCATCGTCGGCTTCTACCCCCTTGTAGATTCTATGCAGGGTGTTTCCGCAATAACAAAACAACCCTTAGCCAACGTCTCGGTGCCCCAAGGCGGTTGTGTTAGCGGAAACGAGGCAATCAGATATGCGGGCTTTATAACTTTCACTTAGTCATAGGAGCTTAAAGTTGGGAGGCCACCAAGTAGCCCCCCGGTTAGTGTTCGGAGATAGCCGAGGTCAAGCTGTAAACACTTCGGCCAAAGTTATGAACGGCCCGTCATTTAATAAAGTGATCGGACCGTTGACCAGTTTACGCTTATTGTGACAGTCAGTTTTCAGCTTTCTCCACTGAGGTGCTTAAGCATGCGAGCTGGAAGCACAATCGCAGTGGTTCTCCCTTTGCACACCTAGCTGAACAAAGAGGAACGTAGGAGGCAAGCACAGGAGTCGAGCAACCCAAGTATTGACTGAAGAAACAATTCGAAACTGATGCATATATAGCAATATCCGAGATTTTTTGCCGAATCTCTAAAGGTGTCCGGCGTTGCACTGCGAGACTTATGCGGAAAACACACAAATAGTTGAAAAGTGCCATAGGATTGGAAAACAAAAAAATACGTCAGGAAAAACTCGACGTCCGAACTAGATCGATTGTTCGGTGCCAATCAGAAAATTGGTCTTAGAAAAAATTGTGCTTCTGTCGTCCTTTAACATGACACACCCAATCTCAAGACTTCAAGCGGGTCAGCCTACGGCTTCGACCTCCTATCCCGAAGGCGGAGTGCTCCTCGTTAGGCCTGTTTAGCAAACTTTAGCGGCTTTGAGAGATAAATTAGGCTCCCCGGCTATTGACCGCACACTCGCGTCAAAAAAAGGAGTGATAGAAAAAAGACTTTGCAACGACTAAGAAGAACAACACTTACTATAAAACAGCTCACATAAATTTAAGAGACCCCGAGTGACTTGGGTAAAAGAATTTTATGTATAATGATTGTATGTACCAAAGTACTTATATCATATATGTGTTCACCCGAACTTTAAACGCGTCTTAACCGACCATCGGCTTCTCCCTCTTCGGCCAAGGGCTGAAAAGTGTTATGTACTCCCCCTGTCGAGAATATCGACGGTGCTTCCGATAAGTAGGCAATCAGGCCATAAGGCTATAACAAACAAAGCGCTCTCAAGGAACTTATGCTATATTATGGATGAAGTGTAAGAAGCATCTTCGAAGAAAATAGTACCCCCATCGATACGTTTCTTCGGTTGCTCATTGTTACTATGAGACTTGTGCAATAGATTTTTTTGTACTCATGAGTTCCGTTGTGTGCCGACCATAATTGAAAACAATAAGAGCGCTAGCTTTTGGCTTTACCCAGTCTGAGGTCAGAGCTCGGAGGACCCAGACGTGACAATCGCAGAGGTGCTCCCTTTACTCCCTAGCCGAACAATCGGGAACGTAGGGGTACACACAGGAGCAAGGCAACCCAGCTTGCGGAACACTTAAGTCAATATGGTGCATATTGTGGCGTAATACATGAACAAGGAACGAAGCCGTACAAGTATAATCATATGCAAGAGGAAAGGCTCCATAAAGGAAGCCCCCGGTTAAACGGGGTATGTGAGTTTGTGTGTCACAAACAAAGTTTCGATAAGGAAGATTTTTACAAACAACTTTTTGTCAAAAAAGTTTAATGCTTGGTCGAACCGAACAAAATTTAAAACTGAAAGTATTTGAGCATGAGAGCGACTTAGCTAGTTAATGCATTCGGCATCGATGACGCGGTCCGAGCTTGATGCGGAACAAGGTTCCAGCCCCCAGGCTGGTCCCAAGGTGGCCGAGTAGAGAGTTCGGCACTCCGAAAAGATGAAGCCCCCTGTCCAGCTGCGGTGATGGAGCAGGTCGGTGGGTGACACCAGAGTCCCTGGCTGAATAGGTTGACGAAGTGATGGCGCGGGGTTGCCAACATAGGGCAGCGCGCCAAGGCGACAACACAATGTGGTCGACGGAGGCGACAGCGCGGCTCAGTCTAAGTCGATTGGCTGCACAGATAAGATAGTGCAAACCAAAAGTAATGACAAATAAAGATAATAATGTATATTAAAAAATTCTTCTACTTAATTAATATAAGTGAAGTAAATAATGAAAGAGATATGGCCTCAGCGTCGAGGTTGGCCCGGTGAAGTGGTCGCGTGGTGATGCTGACAAAGGGATGTGCGCTGAGGCGACTCCCCAACTTGATCAACACAGGCACGACGATGTTGTTGGCCCCATAGAGTTGACCGCGTGACGAAGTCGAAGGTGATTACCTACGCACATAAAATAGTGCAGTCCAAAAATAAAAAGTCTTCTATTTAACTGACATAAGGGATTTTTTGGATAAATATGGCCTGGGCGACAAGGTCAGCCTGGCGGAGCTGCAATGCGGAAAAGTTGACACAGGGACACGCGTCAACTTGGTCAACGTTGGCAGGATGACGATATCGCCTTGCCGAGGTGTTAGCACGGCCCAACCTAAATAGATTGCCTGCACACACAAAGTAGTGCAACCAAGAAATAATAATAGTGAAAAAAGGTGCATAATTAATTTATGCGAAAAAGGTTTGGTAAATATGGCCTGAGCGCTGAGACTATCTCAATTGCGCGATGGCATATGGTACGGCGATGTCGGCAAAGGTTGGCCTGCCCAGGTGACAGGGAGAGGCTGGCCGGACTAACGCCAGGTACAAACATTGGTAGAATTTCTCTGCAATAATAATGCAGTACACGCCAACAGAAAAAATTCCATGTGTAATAACTTTGCGTGCTAACCAAATAGTTAGGAAGGATGAAACCTGGAATTATTTTGCACGTAGCAGACCGACGAGGAAATTCTTCAAGATCCCAGGTGACCTAGTACTAAACCAGACCATCCTCCGGGAGAAATTGCAGTGGCAATTAATGAAGAATCAACAAAAAAATCAAGCATTAGATTTGGCCTTCACGTGAATTAGAAAAGAAAAGCTAAGGCATACTACACATTGATTAGATCTCAAAGATCGTGTTGCACTTATACTAATAATACCAATTAACAAATTGGATAACTTCCCTGATGCTTCACTAGAGTTGGACTAGTATTCGGCCAGGGGACTTGGCCTGGGACTTCGGCCGGTGGAGGAAGAAATAGTGGCGGCCGATCATCTCTGATTTGACCACTAGTTGGACTAGTATTCCGCTGGTGCTCTAGTACGCTTTGTGGCCAGTCAGCCATAACACGTCCATGACCAGATCGTCAGGGAGCGGTGGCGCCTGTCACTCATGGACGCGGCTGCCTATAGTTTTGATCTGCGAATAATTAGTGTAGACCAGCAACAGGGCTCGAAATAATTTTTTCATTACAGGATGATCTAATCAGAAGAACATCACCTGGTTCACCCCATCAATCCGTGACGATCATCCAGCAGGCTCTCAATGAAAGCACCAATGTCGGTTCAATATCCGGCGTATCTCGTAGTAGGGGTCCTAAGCTAGGCATCTTGGAACGATGGTAACATGGACACGAGATTTTACCTAGGTTCGGGCCCTCTTGATGGAGGTAAAACCCTACGTCCTGCTTTTGATTGTATTCATATGAGGATAGTACAGAGTACATGTGTCTACCACGAGATAGTAATAATGAATATGAGATTGTCTATTGACTAGCCTGGCCTCGGTTTATATAAGACACCGGAGGCCTAGGGTTTAGGAGAGTCCTTGTCTTGGGCGCCAAGTCTTGTGGAGTCTTCCTCATATGCGGCAGGGGTTGTCCGAACTGGCCCATGAGTATACGGCCATGGGGGTCCTCGGCCCAATCCAACTGATCAGGAGACGACGGCGTGAGTACCCCCTAGTCCAGGACACCGTCACTACCCGCGAGGCGGTAAACGGTAGCCAATATCTCCTGAAGGGCCCAATGATTATAGGCCAATCTCCCTCACAAATACATGCCTCAAATTCCTCACTAAACTCCTGGCAAATAGACTCCATAAGGTTATCCTCACATGCATCCATAAAAACCAGTATGGTTTCCTCAAATCAAGGTCCATTCAGGATTGCGTTGCATGGAGTCTAGAATACATTCACCAGTGTCATCAGTCCAAGAGACCAATCCTTATCCTTAAGCTTGACTTTGCTAAAGCTTTTGACACTATAGAACATGATCTGATTTTACTTATGTTGAAATATAAGGGCTTTGATGCAAAATGGATTGGTTGGATTAAAGAGCTTCTTTCTTCTGGATCTTCTTCCATCCTTCTAAATGGTGTCCTTGGTAAGTAGTTTGATTGAAAAAGTGGTGTAAGGCAAGGAGATCCTCTATCACCACTCCTCTTTGTTATTGCTGTTGATCTCTTGCAATCTATGGTTAATTAAATGCTTCAGCAAGGTTTACTACCTCTCCCAATACCTTCTAATGATCATGACTTCCCAATAGTCTAATATGTAGATGATACCTTGTTGATTGTTCAAGCTGATGATTCCCAACTGCTAGCCCTTAAGAATATGTTGATTGCCTTCTCAAAATCAACTGGTTTAAAAGTAAATTTTCATAAGTCATGCATCTTGCCCATCAATGTCACATAGGAGGAAGCAGTTAGATTGGCTCCTATTTTTGGATGTCAGATTTGATCCCTTCCTTGCACATACCTGTGTTTGCCTGTGGGTACCACAAAGCCTAGAATTCAAGATCTGGTGCCTATTGTTGACAGAGTTGAGAGGAGGCTCTCTGCTAGTTCCTCTCTGCTTTCCCAAGGTGCAAGATTGCAGCTATTGCAATCAGTCCTTTCCTCTATGCCCATTATTTTGTTTGCAGTCTGAGTCTACCAACTACTATTATTAATCAACTGGAGAGAATAATGAGGCAATATTTATGGAGAGGTAATTCTGGTACACCTAAACAACGTTTAGCTGCCTGGCCAATGGTTTGTAAGCCAAAAGATAAAGGGGGGCATGGGGATCATCAATCTTGAAGTCCAAAATAGAGCCTTGCTCACAAAGCACTTGCATAAGTTCTATAATAAAGCAGATATACCTTGGGTTTCCTTGATTTGGGACACATACTACAATGGAGTGGTTCCCCATGCAACTGTGCAGTGTGGATCCTTTTGGTGGAGAGATATCATAAAGCTAAATGAGGTTTATAGATCTCACTATTATCACCATCAACGATGGAAGCAGGTCTCTATTTTGGCATGATGTTTGGATCTTGGGCGGAACCCATTTGCCAATCAAGGAGAAATTCCCCAGACTTTTTTCCTTTGCTCTGGATGAAAAGATATTTGTCAAGGACTTTATTGAAGACTTTCATATTGTTACTTATTTCCGATTACCAATATCTCAGGAGGCAATGGATGAGTTGGTTTCTCTTAACTCTGATTTAAGTGGATTGCAAAGATGCCCCCAGGAACCTGACTCTTGGTCATGGACACTTGGTGAAGGATCATACTCTGCTAAGAGCTACTATACTCTGGCCCATGCACATTTGCCAGATGTTGATCCTTGTAAATGGATTTGGAGATGCAAATGCATAATGAAAATCAAGGTTTTTGCTTGGTTAATGTTGAATGATGGGCTAAACACCAGAGACATGCTTGTAAGAAGACACTGGAGATCTGAAGATGAGGATAACTTATGCCCTATGTGTGTGTGTGGCTAATGTACATGAAGACAGATATCATCTGTTTTTCAAGTGCATCTTCAGCAACAGATTTTGGAATTATCTACAGATTACCTAGTATGCTGGGCTATCTCCCAAAGAATGTATTCTGGCAGCCAAGAGGAGTTTCAAGCACCGTTTTTTCTTTGAGGTTGTTTACCTCGCTGCATGGAGCATCTAGACCACGAGGAATGACATGATCTTCAGACATATTAGGCCAACCTTTGGGGGCTGGAAGGCCAAATTCATCCATGACATCACCCTGCATTCCCATAGGATGAAGGCTTCGATCAAGTCATTGCTTCTCCAGTGGATTAATGCTCTACCATGACCTATGTGACATGAACTTCTATTGTACATTTGTATATATGTTGTTGCTGTATATTCATAGGTAGGTCTATTAAACTCTTAGATAACTTTTATTTAGTTTTTCTTTTATTGTAAGACTTGGGGCTCTATTTTAATAAATGGCTGTGGGGCTTTTGCCTCACAGTGTTTAGTCAAAAAAAAGGGTAGCCAATATTTTCCATGCTAGATGTGTTATTCTCACGATGAGTGTTTATTCACTTGTCATTGCACGAGATTACGACAAAGGTACTAGGGATGCCCAGTCCCGAAATGAATAAATGAATTTACTTTATGTTGTCAAATAATAAATTCCTTGGAAAGTGTTGGTATGGAAGGCACCCGTGGATACGGCTAACCATGGAAAGTGAAAGTTATGGTGGAAAAAGGAATAAACTTTATTTTATGTTTGGGAACCTCCTAGGATGTATCTAGCATGGAAAGTGTTGGGATGCTCCATGTCATTTTTGTTTGTAGGAAAAGTATGCCTCTCAAAAATAATTTTATCTCTCAATTTAAGCTATGAGCTCTGGCACCTCTACAAATCCCTACTTCCCTCTGCGAAGGGCCTTTCTTTTACTTATGCCATTTTTATTTTGAATTTGAGTCTCCATCTTCTCTTATATAGCACCAACTAAGGGGAACTATGATCGTATTTGAGCATTGGGTGTAGCTAATATTTGAGTGTGTTTCATGAATGGATCAATGATTGAGCATGATGGGCTAGGGATAACTTGCTTTAGTGTTGATATTTTGGAAGACATGGTTGCTTGTTGGTATGCTTGAGTATTGAAGTCTTCATGTCAAAACTAGACTATTGCTTTGAATAATATAAAAGTCCATATGTCCATGCTATAAAGAAAAGAATGTGATGAACATGTTAGGCAGCATTCCACATCAAAAATTCAGTTTTTATCATTTACCTACTCGAGGACGAGCAGGAATTAAGCTTGGGTATGCTAATATGTCTCCAATGTATCTATAATTTTTGATTGTTCCATGCTGTTGTATTATCATTCTTGGATGTTTTACAATCATTTTATAGTCATTTTATATCATTTTTTGGCACTAACCTATTGACATAGTGCCCAGTGCCAGTTGCTGGTTTCTGCATGTTTTTTACATCGTAGGAAATCAATATCAAATGGAGTCCAAACGCAACGCATCTCCTGGAGGATTTTTTTGGGCCAGAATAAAGCCAATGGGCCAAGGAAGCACCTGAGGGGCCGCTCGAGGGGAGCAGCACCCACCAGGGCGAGCCAGGGGGCCCAGGCGCGCCCTGGGGGGTTGTGCGCACCTCGGGTGCCCCCCGAACCGCCTCTTTGCTCTATAAATACCCAAATATTCCAGAAACCCTAGGGGAGTCGACGAAATATTGATCCAGCCGCCATAGAGTCCAGAACCACCAGATCCAATCTAGACACCGTCATGGAGGGGTTCACCACTTCCATTGTTGCCTCTCCTATGATGCGTGAGTAGTTCTTTGTAGACCTACGGGTCCGTAGTTAGTAGCTAGATGGCTTCCTCTCTCTCTAGTTTATCAATACAATGGTCTCTTGGAGATCCATATGATATAAGTCTTTTGGCAGTGTGTTTGTTGGGATCCGATGAACTTTGAGTTTATGATCAAATCTATGTTTTTATCCATGAATGTTATTTGAGTCTTCTTTGATCTCTTATATGCATGATTGCTCATAGCCTCATATTTCTTCTCCGATATTTGGGTTTTGTTTGGCCAACTTAATCTATTTATCTTGCAATGGGAAGAGGTGCTTTGTAGTGGGTTCAATCTTACGGTGCTTGATCCCAGTGACAGAAAGGGACCGACACATATGTATCATTGCTACTAAGGATAACAAGATGAGATCTATATCTGCCGTAACAGATAAACGGATCTCGTCTACATCATGTCATCGTTCTTATTGCATTACTCCATTTTCTCATGAACTTAATACACTAATGCATGCTGGATAGCGGTCGATGTGTGGAGTAATAGTAGTAGATGCAGGCAGGAGTCGGTCTACCAATATTGGACGTGATTCCTATATAATGATCATTGGCTGGATATCGTCATTATTATTTGAAGTTCTATCAATTGTCCAACAGTAATTGATTTCCCACCGTTTGCTATTTTTCTCGAGAGAAGCCACTAGTGAAACCTACGGCCCCCGGGTCTCTTTTCATCATATTTTCCTTTGCGATCTATTTTCTCTTCCATTTATTTTTAGATTTATTAAACCAAATATACAAAAATACCTTGCTGCAATTTATTTTTTCCGCGATTTATTTATCATATCTACCACTTTTTACCTCACGTTCTTACCTATCTTGAGGCACCGTACCAGAAAGGGATTGACAACCCCTTTAACAAGTGGGTTGCGAGTATTTGTTATTTGTGTGCAGGTGCTGTTTACGTGGTGTGAGGAGGTTCTCCTACTGGTTCGATAACCTTGATCTCATCACCGAGGGAAATACCTACCGTCGCTATACTGCATCATCCCTTCCTCTTTGGGGAAATACTAACGTAGTTCTAGCAGACATCAACTACCAACCTCATTTGCGTCTCCCCATTTTGCGAGTAAGGACCAAAAAGGTTTGAAGACATAGAGTTTCTACACGTTCCTAGGTGAAGACGAAGTTGGAGCAGCAAGGTCGACGTTGGTGTTAGGTGGTGCAGAGGGGCCTGGGGCAGCATCTTGATGCAGTGAAGTTAATGCTGGTGAAGTGGCATCGTCTTCTTCATCGACGACTCTCGCAACAATAGTTGCAGCCTAAGATGAGTACTCAGAATCTTCAATAGAAGGTGTTGGACGCCAACTTGCAGATTGTGGTGGCCTGGATTCAAACTTGAATTTCTCAGTGAAGCAATCCTCACGAAGATCATCTTCAGAGCAGAGTAAGGTAAGGCTCTTCCAGGACCGCCGACAGGCTTCATGAGCAACGAAAGAATTCTTGGTGGACAGGTTGCGAATGCGATTGACATCCACCAGAAGGCTCTGCATTTGGCGTTTCAACCATTCATGATGCTTATCCTGCTTCTGATGCAAAGATACCAGAAGCTCACGGTCATTGAGGACACATGAGCGCTTTCGAGGCCTTTGTGCAATTGTATTGGCAGTGGCTTCAATATTAGCGCGACGCAGCATGCGCAAGTTGCCAGCCAGGGGATAGTCAGGAGTAGCAGATTTTGGTATGTGAATGCCTTCAATAGGTTGAGTGAAGCTTTGATATTCAACATTTTGCAGATGGAGTGGCTTCTTTGCTGGATCAGAGTAGATGGCTTCATAGGACATGTCAACATCAGGCAGAAATACGACATGATTGCGGGCTGAAGGTTGATAGTCAACTGTGGAATGAAGCTTGATTAGACGCACGATCCAAGGGGCATAAACTTTAGGACAAACAGATCAATTCTAGAAGCAGCCAGCTGGCGAATAAAGAAATCCTGAGTGTTGAATCTTATGCCATTGACAATATAGAAGTCCAATGTCTTCATGGCACCTTCGAGTTTAGCTCCAGAAGAGTATCCTTTGATTGGCCACAGAGTACGCCTCAGAATGTGATATACTATGTGGGGAAAGTACTTGAGGTCTTCAACAAAGAACTCTTTAGGGTATTTACCGTCTTGGGTAAATAGCTTCATCATGCTCAGCATCTGACTCATATTTGGCTCGGGCTTCCGAAAGATGCTCTGCAGTTCATATTGATAGAGCTGACAACATGGTTCATATAACTCACCAGGAGTGGGCAGGGAAGTAAGCTCAATGACGTCCTGAGCTTTGGCTTCATGATGAACATCTCCTGTCATCCACTTAAGGACCCAAGTCTTCGCATCCCTGTTGTAGCCTCAAATGTGCAAAGTTGCATAGAACTGCAGCAGAAGATCTTCGTTCCAGTGCTCCTTGCCAGTCACAAAAGACAGCAGCCCAACATCTCTGAAACAATCAAGTGCCTTTTCAAGGCATGGTAGCCCAGCAACAACATCACAATCTAGACGCTTATGAGGAAAAATCCGGTCTTGGTTGTATAGGATGGACGAGTAATAGCTTCATTGCTGTCGGCTCCAAAACCTGTCATAGAAGATCTTGGGCTTCGTGTATGGGTTCTTGGCACTGTCGAAGAATGTGTTGTGCTCTCTAAAGCTGAGCACACCAAACGAGCCATGTGTTGTTGCAGCACTAGGAAGCCTTGGCAATCTTGGCTTTGGCTTCAAAGTCTGAGGCCTATGCTCCACGTGATAATCATATTGTGGCCTGGGAGCAGTGGGTGGAACCATTATAGGCCATCTGACAGTTACCAACTCACCTTGATAGAATGCGCGTTCCATGGTATGTGGCCTTGGTGGAGGAACGACGTCATCAGAAGTGATTGGATGTTCAATGTTGTCAGTTGCTGCATTGGCTTCGGGCTCCACATTGTCTTTAGCCATGACAGTGTCATTGGCTTCAATATTGATATCGGTGGCAACCACATTGGCTTCAACTTCCATCTCTTCAATGACTGGAGGGTCTGGCACAAGCACATTTTCGGCTTGTATGACTGGATCACTAGTAGGGGGATTGGCTTCTCTTTCTTCTTCTCTTTCTTCTTCTCTTTCTTCATCGGCTGATGCAGCCAAAATGTCTTTGGCAGCTTTTGCTTCGGGCTCTTGAGCTGTCGCAGAGGGGATGGCGTCAGGGAACACTTGACGTGCTACTGAGCCAGTTGGTTGCACATCCTCCTCTGGTATGCTTGACATGGATGCCTGAGACCTGGGACCTCTGCGAAGCCTCCTGAAGGAAGGAACGCCTATGGTGAGGGGACAGTGAAATCAAAGTCGCCAGGACTTTCTTGCTGAGTCTCAAGCACCGGAGTGGCGACTTGAGCTAGAGGAGTGCGCATAATAGCTTCATCATCCATTGGCATATCCTGAATGATTGGCGTCATAGGACGAGGAGTCAGAGGATGACCAATACTGATCAATTCTCTGCTCGTCGGAGCAGGCGATGATACCATGGGTGTTGGTTCAAGCTAAGGAAGGACTTCCTCATCATTTACATTATCTTCATGACCAATGTCTTCAGCAGCGTTGCGGTCAGCAGCTGGAACTTCTTCATTTTCTAGAGCCTCTGTGGAAGCAGGCTCATGGACCACGAGGTGGTACTCGCGGTTGGCAGAGGTAGGTAATGCAATAGAGATGGGTTTAACAATTAGGGACTCTGGGGCAGCAGCACACTCTTTTCTTGAAGACATAGAGCCCTTTGTCTTCAACTTCTTATTGGAGTGAGCATCATCAGATGTATCTTTGAGCTTCCTCTTCCTGGTTTCGGCTTCAGCATGCCTAGTCTTCCTGAGTTCATAAGCGGCAGAGGGGACCTTTGGCTTCGAGCCAGTCATGCTGGCAAGGAAGATAATGCTTGGTTGTCCCTGCCTTGGAGCATTGGGATTAGCTTCTGCAGGCTTCTTGCTTTTCTTAGGAGCCATCCTGGGGTCGATGCTAGGATGCCCAAGAGCCTTTCTCTTTTTAGCTTCATTGTGTGCTTGCACACATTTCTGCGCATAATACTTCATGCGCTTGCGTGAGCCTTTAGATTCTTCATGCTTCTTGTTGAATTCGGCCTTGAGGTCGTGCATCATCTTCTTGAAGATTTTCACATCAGCCACGCTGAGCTTGTCCATGTGCTTCTTGAAGTGTGCCTTCTCATGATCAATCTTGTTCTTGAGCTCGATGATTTTTTGAGCCAAGGCAAGTTCATTTGCAATGGCTCGATGAAAGGTACACTGATGTCCACTGGCAGCTACAGATCATCAAGGTTGACACATTGGTCCTCGAACCATTCATCAATGAAGTTGTTCAGACTGTCAGCATCAAATAGAGGCAGATCCTAGAAGATCCCAGCCTCCTGTTTGCTCTTGATCAGCTGTTCTAGAGCATCATCTGCAAGATCTTCATCACTTGGCAGATCAATAGTGTTTTCCTCATTGCGTAGGACGGCAGCTGGAGTGAGAGCCTGCCCAGAAACCTTCTTGGGCTTTGGCTTCTTGTTCCTCTTGGACACGCAGGACTGATCTTCTGATTGCACACTAGTTTCAAGAGGTGCAGTTTTCAATGGCTTCTTCATCGAAGCTTTTGGAGCAGCAGCAGCAAAGGGCTTTGAAGCTTTAGACTTTTTCTTCTGCTTTGGTGGTGAAGGAGCATCTTTAGAGTCTGCATCTTCAGCAGATTGCTCCACTATGGCCCTCTGGGCAACAATGTGAGACAGAAGCCCATCGACGTTGGTGAAGGGGCCAATTCTGTTTTCATTGGCTTCATGTGTACCATCCGACCTTGGTGCAGACAGACAAGGGTTAAAGTGAGTCCAAACCCCTTCTTGTTCTGCTTGGTAGAATCCTTGGCAAGACGGAAGTTGCGCTTGAAGAGATATCATCACGACACCATAGAAGAGATGATGGGTCGGCATTTTCTGGCTGAGGTCCTTGGACCATGCATGGATAGAACCTCTGAGCAATAGCTTCAGGTTTTGTCTTTGGTGCTAAGTTCTTGTAAAGAATATCGCCCCACGGGTGCTTGATGGCATTCTTCTCAGCATATTCAGGTGTCATGAAGTTGTACTTGAACCACTGCTCAGCCCAATATCTTTGGATCCATTGGATTCTGTTCTTGTGATGTGTATAGCTCTCTTCAAGATCAGATTTGTAGAGCTCATACAGATCTGGGGGCAGGTCCAGTTCTGTATTGCCACGGTGTTGCATGCCGTCGTTCCTTGCAGATTTTTCAGTGGCCATTGGATTCAGACGGATTGGCTTCAGATCAGTGAAAGGCTTCCGTCGACTTGTCAAACAAGAACTGGCTCCAGGGGATTCAATATGACGCTGTAAGAATTCTCCCAAGGACATGTACGTGTGACAGCATTAGAGATGCGAGGGAAGGGGAAGAAGTTATATGCATTCTCAGAAGATTTTGAAGATAAATCAGTTAGAAGACATTAACCTCATAGTGCGAAGAAATTCACTTATTTGAAGGAAGTTGGTTCCGAATTTGTATGAATCCAAGAATAAGTACAAGTGAGGAATCTAACTAGTTGTGAAGCATAAGTGGACGTACTTTGCAAGATATGAGATGCAAAAAAAGAAAGATCTACATTTGGAAGTTCAGAAACCGCTTTTGGGTGAAGTTGACATATTTGATGGATCTAAAAGGCGGTAAAAAGCGAGTTTATTTACCATAGAGGAACTGCTAGATGAGGCAGAATGGATGCCTAGCAGTCCAATCTCCCGTGCCCTAACTTGGCGACGGAAGACACCTACGGCGGCGGCAGAGAAGACGAGGTCCGCAGCCGGTGTGAAGACGTCGTCGAAGAAGTCACGGCAGCTAAGCGCTTTGTCTCTGGCGTCGACACGAGCTAGTGGTGGTGCTAGGATTTGAGAGAGATGGTGAGGTGGAAGAGGAGATAATTACCGCGTGGAGGAGCATTTATAAGGAGGAGGGCAGTGCAGTACAATTACGCAGGTGCCCCTGGCGGTTCACATCTAAAGGACACATGGCATGCATGCAACTTATCAGGAGTTGAACCATGTTCCCACGCACGCCTGGATTGTCGGGTGGTCATTCCGGATTCTCTGGTTTTCAGGCAAAGGATAAGGCATTAAAAGCAGTTTTAAATGTGTGTCTCTATATCTTCAGCTGACAAGGACACAGTGAAGATATTTGACAAGTGTCAACAGAATGCATATGACTAGACAGAAAGAATTTTTGGGAATAGCATAGAAGGGATTAGGGTCCGATCACATTCACTTAGGTCAGAAAAATAACAACTTGGAGACACAACTATAAGTGAATGTTGTAGAGGACAGAACACATATATAGTATTGAAGATAAATCAACATTGCGAAGATATTGATTTTGAAGACAAATCAATGTTGAAGACAATCCAAATGTGAAGATAATGCAATCATGACGCCAAATGAAAATCTTCAAGAAAGTGTGGTGGTGGCGTTACCCACCGTATAGGAAGTATTAGACCCAGACACGGTGCACAATTATCGTGGCGCTCCGAAGTCAAATTTCACATTAATGTATTCACACTCAAAGGGTAAGTCTTCATTGATTGAAGAAATACATTACTTTGTGTGTTGCACATCTAAGTCATCAACATGCATAAGCGTTAGGATGTGTGTCCATTACTGGATATTTGAGGATTCTAAGATATTTAGCTCACACCGCAGCTTGCAAAACCTTTTCTCATCCAAGGGCTTTGTGAAGTATCTGCCAGTTGCTCTTCAATGTTGACGTGAATGATATCAATATCTTCCTTGATGACATGATCTCTGAGAAAATGATGAGGAATCTCGATGTGCTTTGTCTTCGAGTGCAGAACTGGATTCTTGGGAATCTTGATGGCACTTTCATTGTCGCAGAAGAGTGGCACATTATTCATGTTGATACCATAATCCTTGAGAGTTTTCTTCATCAAGAGAAGCTAGGACAGCAAGATCCAGCAGCAATGTACTCAGATTTAGCAGTGGAGAGAGATACACAGTTCTTCTTCTTTGAAGACCAACAGACAAGAGATCGTCCAAGAAAGTGACATGTGCCTGATTTAGACTTGCGATCAACTTTGTCACCAGCATAATCACCATCAGAGTATCCAACTAGATCAAACGTTGAGCCATTTGGATACCATAATCCTAGTGTTGGGGTATGAGCCAAATATCGAAGAATTCGCTTCACAGCAAGGTGATGCGATTCCTTTGGTGCCGCTTGGAATCGGGCACACATGCAAATGCTAAGCATAATATCAGGCCTAGATGCACATAAATATAGTAAAGAACCAATCATGGAGCGGTATACCTTTTGATCGAACTCTTTACCATTGTCGTCAGGGCCAAGATGACTTTTGGTTGGCATTGTCGTTATGTACCCTTTGCAGTCTTGCATTCCAAACTTTTTCAGGCAATCTTTGAGGTATTTTTCTTGTGATATTAAGACGTCATTGCGTTGTTGATGGATTTGAAGACCAAGGAAGAACTTTAGCTCTCCCATCATGAACATCTGATATTGCTCCCGCATCATGTATCCAAACTCATCAATGTATCTCTTATCAGTGCAGCCAAAGATGATGTCATCCACATATATTTGACACAAAAATAGTTCACCATCATATGTCTTCATGAAGAGAGTGAGATCTAGAGAACCAGGTTTGAAGCCTTTGAGTGTGTCATACCAAGCGCGAGGTGCTTGTTTGAGGCCATATAGTGCCTTGTTGAGCTTGTACACCATATCAGGATGCTTTGGATCTTCAAAACCAGGCGGTTGAGCGACATACACTTCTTAGATTTTGCCATTGAGAAAGGCACTCTTCACACCCATTAGGTACAGAAGAATGTTGTGATGGTTAGCATAGGCCAGCAGTATACGAATGTCTTCAAGCCTAGCCACAACATGGAAGTCCATTCCTTCCACTTGTGTGTATCCTTGAGTGACGAGGCGATCTTTGTTTCTAACAACTTGTCCATGTTCATCTTGCTTGCTGCAATAGATCCATTTTGTGCCAATGATATTGTGCTTGCGAGGATCAGGACGTTTGACAAGCTCCCAGACATTATGCAGCTCAGACTGTTAAACTCTTCTTGCATAGCTTGAATCCATTCAGGTTCCATGAAGGCTTCTTCGACTTTCTTGTGTTCAGACACAGAGACAAAAGCAAAGTGACCACATAAGTTTGCCAGTTGCGTAGCTCTTGATCGAGTGAGAGGACCAGGTGCATTGATGCTATCAATAATCTTCTCAATCTGGACTTCATTTGCGACCCGATGATGAGTTGGATGAAGATTTTGATCAGACTGACTATTGTCTTCATCTTCAGCATTGGCTTCAGACTGAGCATTGTCTTCATGTTGATTAGGTGCAGAAATGATGATCTCATCCTCAGCCTGTTCCTCGGTGGGTAAGATTTCTCCAGTACCCATCAGCCTGATAGCTTCGCCCGGTGTAGCTTCATCTAGCACATTTGGCAGGTGCTCTCTTTGAGAGCCATAGTTTCATCGAACTGCACATCTACAGTTTCAACAACTTTGTAGCGAAAGAGGTTGAAGACTCTGTAGGTGTGCGAGTCCTTTCCGTAACCAAGCATAAAATCTTCATGTGCTTTTGGTGCGAATAGACGTGTGATGTGGATCCTTGATCCAGCGCCTAGCACCAAAGACTTTGAAGTAACTTACATTTGGCTTCTTACCAGTCAAAAGTTCATAAGATTTTTTCTTGAAGTACTTATGAAGATAGACTCTATTGATGATGTGGCATGCAGTATCAATGGCTTCGGTCCAGAATTTTCTTGGAGTCTTGTATTCATCGAGCATCGTGCGTGCCATCTCAATGAGCGTTCTCTTCTTGCGATCCACTATGCCATTCTGATGACTTGTGTAAGGAGGAGAGAACTCATGTGTGATGCCCAAAGTATCAAGATAAGTGTTGAGGCTAGCGTTCTTGAACACAGTGCCATTGTCACTCTGTATGTGCTTGATCTTGATGACATAATTCGTCATGGCCCAATTTGCGAAGCCTCTGAAGATATCCTGCACTTCAGTCTTATAGGGAATTATCTGTACCTAGATGTCTCTCGAATAATCATCAACAATAACAAAGCCATAGAGATGTGTAGTGGTAGTAAGGGTAGAGTAGTGAGTAGGGCCAAATAAGTCCATGTGAAGCAGCTCAAAGGGATGTGAGGTAGTCATGATTGTCTTCGAGGGATGCTTGGCTCTAGTCATCTTCCCAGCTTCACAAGCACCACAAAGATGATCCTTCTTGAACTTGACACCCTCGATGCCAATGATGTGCTTCTTCTTGGCGAGAGTGTACTAGTTCCTCATGCCCACCTGTCCTAGCCGTCGATGCCATAGCCAGCATTCTGAAACCTTTTCTAGAAGACATACAGCAAGCTGTGGTCCTACTGAGAAATCTACATATGCAGTTCACCTCTTCGATAGCCTTCGAAGACTAGAGATTTGTCAGATTCCATTAGCACAAGACATCCAAATATCACAATCATGTTCAGATCATAGAGCATTGACACGGACATTAAGTTGTATCCAAGGGATTCAACAAGCATCACTTTGTCCATGTGCTGATCCTTTAGCAACTCTACCAAGACCCAATGCCTTGCTTTTAACAGTGCCAACGAATGTGATGGGGCTCTTAGTAGATGGATGTAGGGTTGAATCCATAAGAAGACTTCGATCACCAGTCATGTGGTCGGTGTAGCTGCTATCCATGATCCATTCAGTGGCTTTTGGAGTTGTACCCTACAGTGCAGTTAGCGGGATAGGCTTCACCAAGTGTATTGTGAAGCAAAAACATGTAGCAAACAAGCATATTATCAAAGTTCAGATTCTGGTTAGGCATGATAGGATGCTCGTCAAGGAACCCTGGGATGAAATACATGGTAAGACCGTTGGGGCATTTTATCTTGCGTCCCACAAGATGTTTTAGGTCTCCAGCATTGGCGTCAGAAGTCTTTGATTTCTAGCTGGAGACCTTTCCCTACAAGAGAAGTAAATTCTTCTTAACCACACAAATCTTCAGGGGTGGCTTAGAAGCAATGATTCTAAGTGCAACATCTAAGAACTTTGGCTTGGGAGCCCTAGCAAATAGCTTCGCAGGAGGAGAATAGTACTCATATGTATATGCAAAGAAGTTCTTAGTTTTGTGAACATAGCGGTTAGAGGAAACACGCTCATATTCATGAGTCTCATAATGATTCTCCTGCAAAACATTGGTGTTAGGGTGACCATGAGTGGTCCTCTATCAGTATGAAGCCTTTGGGCCATATGATGCTTTTGGTCTGGGGTTTGTCTTCTTCCCAGGTGATGTCATGACGACATTCACAGGAAGATTCTCAAGACAACTTTTGGGCACCCATATCTTCTTTTGGGGTGGCCCGTTCCTGCAGCTAGTACAATGCACCTGGCAAACACTTCACCATTCTGATTCTTGAACATTTTATAATTGGCATCAAAGGATTCATCAATGAAAATTAGGTTAGAACAAGTGAAGCCAAATAAAGTGGAGGGGTCCACTTAAGGATTTCAGCAGCAACCCATGTGGTTTTGGGGTACTGCTCAGGCATCCAGTATGAACCATCAACGTTCATTTTCCTCTCGAACCCAACACCCTCTTTCCTAGGGTTTTGGTTCCGAATCTGTTTCCTGAGGACATCGCACAAAGTCTGATGCCCGTTGAGGCTTTTGTACATGCTAGTCTCAAGCAATGTCTTCAACCTAGCATTCTCATCAGCAATAGTAGTGGCATCCTCAGTAGAGGAGTTAGTTACCACATCAGCAGTTGAAGATATTGCAACATCACAAGTAGTAGAATATCCAGCAACAGAGACAACATTATCATGCTCAAGACATTTTAAACATGGTGGAAAAAATTCTACTTGAGTGGAACTGATCTATTGGGCGAGTAGTGAATCATTCTCTTTCTGAAGATCTTCTTGAGACACCCTCAGTTTCTCAAGGTCTTGCTTCCTTTGAAGATAATCATAGGAAAGCTTCTCATGAGAGGCTGAGAGAGTTTCATGACAACTTTCAAGTTCTGCATACTTAACGCAAAGACTTTCAATATCTTCGATTAAGGACTGAGTTCGATTCATTTCCGCATCCAACGGGTCATCGCTTTTGTCTAGCAGCTTTTGAATATGTTCCATAGCAGTTTGTTGCTCAGTTGCTATTTTAGCAAGTGTCTTATAGCTAGGTTTGGATTCACATTCAGAGTCATCTTCACTAGAGGTTTGGAAATAAGCATCGCGAGAGGTTACCTTGGCACCACGTGCCATGAAGCAGTAGGATGGAGCAGAGTCGTCATAATCATTAGCTTTGGCTTCAATGTCGTGACCATTATCTTCAGTGTTGAAGATGGACTTGGCGACGAAAGCTGACGCCAGAGCCAGGCTTGCCACACCTAAATCAGACTCCTCCCGGGACTCCATCTCCGCCTCCTCAGAAGCAGACTCCTCCTCTGAATCCATCTCCTTGCCAATAAATGGACGAGCCTTGCCTGATGAGGTCTTCTTGTGAGATGAAGACTTTGACGTTTTCTTCTTTTTCTTGTCATCAAAATCATATTCCTTGCTGTTATTCTTCTTCTTCTTTGATTCCTTATCCCACTAAGGACACTCGGAGATGTAGTGGCCTGTCTTCTTGCATTTGTGGCAAGTTCTCTTCTTGTATTCACGTGATGAAGCCTCATCGTTCTTTGAGCTAGATCTTGAAGACTTGCTGAACTGATTCTTCTTGGAGAAATTTTGGAACTTCCTTACATGCATTGCAAGCTCTCTGCCAAGCTCTTCAGGATCACAAGAACTATAGTCAGATTCTTCTTCAGATGAGGAAACAGTCTTTGCCTTCAGGGCACGGGTTCGTCCATAGTTGGGACCATAGATATCACGCTTCTTAGATAGCTGAAACGCATGTGTGTTGAGCCTCTTAAGTATATCAGATAGATCGAGATCTTTGAAGTCAGGATGTTCTTGTATCATCAGGGATAAGGTGTCAAATGAGCTGTCAAGTGATCTCAGGAGCTTCTTCATGATCTCATGCTTGGTGATCTCAGTGGCGCCAAGAGTATGAAGCTCATTAGTGATATCAGTCAGGTCATCGAATGTGAGCTGGACATTCTCATTGTCATTTCTCTTGAAGCGGTTGAAGAGATTGCGAATAACATCAATCCTTGAGTCTCTCTGAGTTGAGATGCCTTTGTTGACCTTGGACAACCAGTCCTAGACCAGCTTTGTAGTTTACAGTGCACTCACACGACCATACTGCCCTTTGGTCAGATGACCACATATGATGTTCTTGGCGGTTGAGTCCAATTACACAAATCTCTTGACATCAGCAGCGGAGACACCTTCACACACTTTGGGAACGCCAGTCTTGATGACATACCAGAGATTGACATCAATGGCTTCAAGATGCATGCGCATCTTATTCTTCCAGTAGGGGTAATCAGTGCCATCAAGACAGGGCAAGCAGCGGAGATCTTGATTATCCCTGCAGTCGACATAGCTAAAACTCAAAGTGGTTAAACTGAATCACACAGAACAAGGGAGTACCTTGCTCTGATACAAATTGAAAGTGCTAGTTATTGACTAGAGGGGGATAGGTGATTTTTATGAGAGTCTTCAAAACACGGTGGCTTTGAATACAAACAAGTAAACTAAACCTATATAGTAAGCAGCGGAATGAAAACTACACTAGGAAAGCATTAGTCAAGAATACAATATAGTGGAAGCACGAAGACTAACTGCAGCTAGGTAGATAGGATCAGGATGGAAGACAGTATGAAGCCAAACAGATATAAGTCTTCACATAGTGAAGTCAAATGAATTAAGCAGACAAGCAATGACTTCACGAAGACAAACTGAAGAGTAATGATAGTAGGGGATAGAACCAGTTGCTTGGTGAAGACAAGGATTTGGTAGACAAGTTCTAGTTGTTGTGACAACTGTACGTCTGGTTAGGGAGGCTGAGATTGAACTCAAAAGATCGTGTCTTCACCTTATTCCCCTTGAGCTAAGGACACCCAATCCTCGCCCAATCACTCTGGTAAGTTTTCAAGGTAGACTTCCAAACCTTCACAGACTTCGTTCACTGGCAAACTATAATGACTCTTGGATGCTCAGAATGCGACACCTAACTGGCTAGAGGATTCCAGTCCTCAAGTGTAACAAGTCTTCAGATCACGCGGACAGAAAGACTTTAGTGATGCCTAGCACTCTTTGGCTCTGGGTGTTTTTGGCTTAGTCCTTGCAAGGATCTCTCTCTCAAATGCTTCGGAGGTGGGTTGCTCTCAAATGACAAAAGTTGTGCACTAACTCTGAGCAGCCACCAATTTATGGTGTAGGGGGTAGGCTATTTATAGCCTAGTGGCAACCTGACCTGATATTTCCGAAATGACCCTGGGTCACTATGGAACCGACACGTGTCCAATAGTCAGATTTCAAACACACGTGGCTGCTTGGCTTGGGCTAGAAGCAAAGCTGACTCATCCAGCTCTGGATAAGGTTTGCTCTCATTGTCTTTGCTTGAAGACATAGGATTTGGTTGAGCATCACATCGGTCACTCTGACTTTGTTCAGTTGGACCCCACCTAACAATACGGTGGTTCCTATGACTCAGTAAAGAAGAAAGGAAACTACGAAATATCTATGTCTTTGCACTCCATAATATTCAAGTGAATATCTTCACACCTCATAATCTTCATCGTGAGTGTCTTCACGAACCACCATTGTCTTCAATGTCTTCACACATAGGGGTCATCTCTGGTAGGTAAACCGAATCAATGAGGGACTACTACTTGTTTTATCCTGTAATTCTCACAAATACATTAGTCTCTCAACCAAGTTTGTCGTCAATACTCCAAAACCAACTACGGGTGGCACTAGATGCACTTACAGTGAGAAATGAAAAGAGGACAAAAATGAGAAACGGTTGGAACAAATGGGCAGCCAAGATTAGGACACGACAACGAGGAGGACCAGATCGAACGGCCATCATGCAGATCGACCTAGGAGGGCCCTTATTCTGGCACAAATCAATCATTGAGATGGTCGTTGTCCAAATCATTACAGACTGTTATGTTTTTGACAGATTCTGTTTTCAATACATAGTTTGCTTGCTTCCTAGTTTCTATGGCTCATTGCTCAATATAAATTGTGAAATTGATAAGGTACAATAGGAATTGTTTGAGAACAATTATGAATCTTGTCTTTGACAATACCAAAGTGAATGATTTTTCTTTATCATACTAACCTATCTCACAAAGTTCCGTTAAGTTTTGTGTGATTGAAGTTTTCAAGTTTCGCGTGACATGTCAATATGAGGAGAATAATGAGTGAAAATATACTAAGCTTGGGGATTCCCAAGGCACCCCAAGGTAATATTCAAGGAAGACCCAAGCAACTAAGCCTGGGGATGCCCTGGAAGGCATCCCCTCTTTCGTCTTCAACATTATCGGCAACCTCACTTGGAGCTATATTTGTATTTGTCACATGATATGAGTTTTGATTGGAGCGTCATTTTATTTTATTTTTATTTGCTTGATGATATTTATCATATTTTTTTGCATCTTTCATTTCAGTAAAAATGTCAAGTATAGCCTTTAACATGCTTATTTTGCAAGCCTACATGTCGCTGTTTGAAAACAGAAAGATTTCTACCATTGTCTGATTTGTTCTGGATAGTCAGAACATGATAAAATCTTGAAAGTTTTACACAATAAGCTAAAACAAATTTTCTACAGTGTGCTAATTTTTCAGAATTTTTGGAGTTAGTGAATTATGAATCTTCTTGCCTTCTTTATAGACTGTCCTGTTTTAGCAGATTGCTGTTATGTTTACATTTTTTGCATATGTTTGTCTGTTTAATGATTGTAGTTGAGGATAAGAGTATTAAATATGCAGAGGCATTTAGTATGCAATGTTAAATAATAATTTTAGTGATTTTCTACAGTAGAGAATGATAAGGTTTTTGCATTGATTTATACCAACTCATCTCACGAGTTCTTGTTGAGTTTTATGTGGGTCAAGTTTTTAAGATTTAGGAAAACCATGATATAGAAGGAATTAAGGAGACACAAAGTAGCTATGTGTTTAATTTCTCTCTCTCTCTCTCTCTCTCTCTCGTGTTCTTGAGATGGCACGATCTCGATGTATCACGGGCTTTGTTAATATAGTTGGATGATATGGTGTTTTCCCCTCTCTATCTTGTTGTGAATTGAGTTTTCCCTTTGAGATTTCATTTTATCAGATTGAATACTTTTATGGATTTGAGAGCACTTGATGTATGTCTTGCTATGAATACCCGTGGTGACAATGGGGTATCATATTGATTCACTTGATAAGTGTTTTGGCACTCAACTCGCGGATTCCCGAGGTGCCATTGGGGTAATCTATGCATAGGGGTTGATGCACGTTTTCATCTTTGTTTCTCCGGTAGAAATCTTGGGGCACTCTTTGAGGTTCTTTGTGTTGGATTGAGTATTATGAATCTGAAATTGTTTGATGCATATCGTATAATCAACTCATAGATACTCGCAGTGACATTGGAGTATCTAGGTGACATTAGAGTTGGTTCATGTGTATCATATGGTGTTATTTTAGTACGAACTCTTGGATAGATCTATCAGAAAGGATAACTTTGTGTTATTTTAGTATGAACTCTTAGATAGATTGATTGGAAAGCATAACTTGTAGGTGGTTTCGTACCCTACAAACAATTTCTTCTTATGTTCTCCGCTAGATAGGAACTTTGGAGTGATTCTTCACTGCACGTTGAGGGATGGTTATATGATCCAATTTTATTAGCATTGTTGAGAGATTGCAATAGTAAAAGTACGGACCCTAGGCCTCATTTTCAAGCATTGCAATACCATTTGTTCTCCGTTTTATCAATTGCTACATTGCTGTTTTTATATTGTTCCTATTACAAAAATCAATATCTACTATCATTACTACACTTGTATCACCACCACTTCGCCGAACTAGTGCACCTATACAATTTTACCATTGTATTTGGTGTGTTGGGGACACAAGAGACTTTTTATTATTTGGTTGCAGGGTTGTTTGAGAGAGACCATCTTCATCCTCCACCTCCCACGGATTGATAAACCTTAGTTCATCCACTTGAGGGAAAATTGCTACTGTCCTACAAAACTCTGCGCTTGGAGGCCCAACACGAGTCTACAAGAACAAGTTGCATAGTAGACATCACGTTCCCCTGCACCCACCACGGCGCCAGTCGCCATGCATTTTCCTGCACCCGCCATGCCCTTGCTCTTGTGCGCTCCCCCCTCAGCGTCATGGGATGCTGCCGTCGACCGCTACCTCGTAGCGCCCTGAGTCACTGTCCTCCCGCGCCCAGCCCGTCGATCACAGACAGTGGGTCTTTGATTTGCAACTCAAAAACATACTAGGCTAGCTTGAAGACGTGAAAAACGGTGTCCTGGAGGACGACAACACTAGCGCAGCATGCCGCCTCCGCCACCACCGCAATTAGTTTTTTTGGGTTTAATACTGTATCTTGATTGAATGAATGTAAAGTCACAATGTGACTGAATGAAACCTATGGTTTGAACAAACTTGCGTTTTTTCTATATGAATGTACAGACTTATCAAATGATTTTTTTAAACATCAATGTTCTATAAATTTAAAACTCTCATCGCAAAAGTTTTAGATAGAACACCCATATGCAAAGCGAGAGCTATGGTCCTTCCCAAGCAAGCTAAGGGAAAATTTGCCGTGCATGATTTGTGCATCTCTTCATCGCAAACGTTTTAGATAAAATACCCATATGCAAAACGAGAGCTATGGTCCTTCCCCAGTAAGCCAAGGGAAAATTTTCCGCACAGGATTTGTGCATCTCTTCATTGCAAAATGTTCAAATTGAACACGGTATGCAAAGCGATAGCTATGGTTCCTTCGCCACTAAGCCAAGAGAAAATCTGGCACGCGGGATTTGTACATCCGTTCACCGTGAATGATTTTTTATGATGACCCGTGTGCAACCACGTACATACAATTTGGTAAGATTTGCATCCGTCATATTGGGTATATTCCATTTGTTAAACTAGACACATTGGCATTTGTTGAGCTAGTAACATTGTCATTTGTCCATCTTGTAACACTGCCATGTGTCAAAATTTGCAGCTAAAAATCACTAGCACTGTCTAATTTTGAAACTAAAATTCAGTAAGCATAGATTTCATTCATAGATTAAGTAGTTGTTCTTTATACAAATAGTTCAATTTGACAGCTGAACCGAACAAACTTTTCCCCAATTGTTGCCAACCACGTACTGAAATATCTAGTTCAACTATACATACGTAGTACAGAGGGCAAAAGTGCTCCTGCCCAAGTTCCACCTCGACACGGCGTTGCTTCGTCCCAGAAGGCCTATCTTTATTTTTTCTAGGTCAAAATGCCTTATATACTAGAAGATGGGCACCGGAGGTGGGCTGGGCTGCCAACCACCCACCAGGGCGCGCCCTGGTGTCTTGTGGGCACCAGGAAGCACCTCTCTGGTAAATCTTTTCTCCAATATTATTTTATTTATTCCAAAATAATTCTCTATAAACTTTCAGCTCATTTGGAGAAGTGTAGAATAGGTAACTCTGATGTAGCTTTTTTAGGTATAGAATTCCAGCTGCCGGCACTCTCCCTCTTTGTGTAAACCTTGCATATTATGAGAGAAAGGGCATTAGAATTACTCCATAAAGCATTATTATGCATAAAAACATTATAAATAATAGTAGTAAAACATGATGCAAAATGGACGTATCAACGTTCCCAAGCTTAGACCTCACTTGTCCTTAAGCGAAAGCCAATATCGAAAATCATGTCCAGATGTTTTGAGAGAGAGGTGTCGATAAAAACAAAGTACGACATAGTAGCATCATGCATATTATTATAATAGCAACAAACTTTATCATAAAAATTTATCACATAACTTTATCATATAACTTCTCATGAACAAGTAACAATTCATCACAACATCGAAGTAGAAAGCATAAACTTCATTGAAAACCAACAAACTATGTTCTCAGTCAACTTTGCAACTACAATTCATCATATTTTTAGGAAGGGTCTCGTACCAGAGCCTTTTAGCAAGTCCACATACTCAACCATCATTTTATCTTCTATGATTGCTAACACTCATGATATATATATGATCAAAAAGTTTCAACCGGACACATAGAAAGATAGGGGCTTATAGTTTCGCCTTCCAACTTATTCACCTCAAAGGTGATGTCAACAATAATAACTCATGCTCACTCATATCCAACTGGATATATGTTCCTAAATCTTTCCCCACCACCTGATGCTTGTCAAAGGGAAAATAAAAAGGAATAGAGGAAAATACTTTGACTCTTGTATAAAAGTAAATACATAAAAGTAAAAGATAGGCCCTTCGCAAAGCGAAGCAGAGATTGTCATTCGCTTTTGGTTTGCACACACAATCTCTTAATGCAAAATAATGTCACATTATATTGCCCCTTATGATAGCAACCTTTATTATGCAGTTCGTCGCTTTTATTACTTTTCCATCACAAGTTCATACAACACTTAATTTCTCTTACACTAAATGATCAAACACATTTAGAAGCAATTTTATTGTCTTATTGCATCGGTGACAACATGCTTGAAGGATCTTTCTCAATCCATAGGTAGGTATGGTGAACTCTCAAAACAAGAGTTTGGGGTTTAAGGGGTTTAGATGCACAAGTAGTCTATCTACTTAGTGCGAAATTTTGGCTAGCAAAGATATTAGGAAAGCACCGCATGTTGAAGGATCTATGACAATATAACTTCTATGTGAATATGAACAAACATAAATCATTACATTGTCTTCCTTGTCCAACATCAACAGTTGGGCATTAGATATTTAGTGGGGGCTCACAATCATAAAAGAGGTCCAAGATAGTGTATTTGCATGTGAATCTCCTCTTCCCTTATTAATTCTTTCATGAATTGCATAGTTGATCAATTCTATGTTTATCAACTTCCAACAAATTTTACCGCTTATACTTTTCCTTATGTGATGTCATTACTTACCATAAGATTAGCATATGATCTTTTTCATTATTTCTTTTTATTTTGATTGAAACATAAATGTAAAGAAGCAAAAACTTAAACTAAACTTTATTATATAACTCTCACTCGATTACATAGATAGATAGATCACCAAACTAACACTCGAAAAATAGATCGTATTAAGATTTTATTCAACTAAATAACGAAATAGCTAAGGATCGAACTAAGATAGGTAAAGGTAATAAAAGTGATGGTGATACGATACCGTGACATCTCCCCCAAGCTTGGAAAAAGCCAAGGGGAGTGCCCATACCCGTGTACTCAAGTCTCCTTTGGCGGGGAAGATGATGATGTGGTGATGACGAGGTAGTATTTTTCTCCAACTTGCGTTTGAGGCTAAAATTTTCCTCCCCGAGATCCTCATTCTCTAGCTCGAGCTTTAATATCCTTTTTGTTGGGGAAATAACTCCTAGGTATGACCCGCCCAGGAGGGGTCGGGTTATACCATCAGCGACAAATTACAAAGGAGTTCAAAGAATCCCAAGACGTAAAGATGGCGACTCATGTAGGAAGGCCTGGATAAGGCCTAGAATCGGGGCCCATGAGCCGCCGTATGATGACTTGTACTATAAGGCAAGAATTAGTTATAAACTGAGCCGATCAGGAAGTGTGAGCCGGACGGGACTCTGTAAGCCGCCTGGCCTTGACCTGTGTATATAAAGGTGAGACCCGGCGGCGGGTTAACTCAAGAAACAAGTAGTCGAAAGCTAGGTAAAGCATATTTCACTTCCTGGTAATCGAAACCCAAGCAATACAATCTAAAGCAGGAGTAGACTCTTACCTCCATCGTGAGGGGCCGAACCTGGTAATTCTCGTGTCCTTTGTCCCATTCAACCCCTTCAAGCTAACCTAGTTGCAATGGCTCCACACCTAAGTCCTTTCACTAGGACATCTGACGTGACAAAACCATGACAGTTGGCGCCCACCGTGGGGAAAGAGCACTGTGGTTTTGAGTTCTTGAAGGGCAGCTTCTCAGGGATCAAGGGATAGGCCGTAGGCCGGATGACCAAGAGCCGCCGCAATAAGATCTACATCGACGACTCTAGCTGGGGTCCGGAGGCCGATTCAATCGAGTACGGCTACCGGGTCGCCTTCGGCGGAATTGAAGTCTTCATCCGCAAGATCAGTGAATCAGATCTTGAGCCGGCTGCTGGCTCTGACGTCGTTGAAACGGCTCAGCGCGCAAGGTCCGCCAAGGTTCAACCCGCCCAGAAGCATGCTTTCGTTGGCTTTATTCATGGGGTAGTTTTCGAGGAAGGTTCTGTGTCTGGAGGAGAGACGGCCATCTATTCAGATGATGAGTCCTCAACCGACGAGACCAATTCGATCTATCAATTGCAAGACGGTGGGCTCGGGGGCTGTTCCGATGGTGACAGTATTCTGAACTCCAATGAGCCACTGATCAGGGCAGCTATCTTCATGCCTGGTACGCAACCGGTTTTGAATTCATCAACCGTTGCGGCTATGACCTCTGGTGCAACGGCCGTTGCGACAGCCGAGGCAGGTGGCCCTGTGTGCCCGCTGGGTCAAGTTTTATCCGAACTCTTGGAGGCTCTGGCAACTTTGCTAACTGTGGAGGTAACCCTGGCGAATCAAGCGCAACATAATGTAGACATTGCAAAGTTGCAAGATGAGATAGCTCAGGCCAAGTAGGATCTTAATGCTGAGAATGCTAGGATGGCAATAGAGTGAGCCACCCTAGATGCGAAATCACAGCGGATTCAAGTAGAAAATTTCCGCTTAAGCTTGGATCAGAATGCATCAAATGTTGTTTTTCACAGGAGGTACCGGAGTCATCTGCCTTTGGAGTTTGATGCCAGAAATCTCTACAATACGCTAGGGGCAGGACCAAGTAACCCGCCTGGCGTGACCCGAGCCCCTGAGGCGCCTCGGGCCGGAGTGGCAGCTCAGCTCCGCGTAGTAGACTCGCCCCGTGATTTAAACCCACCTCAGCGAGTCTCAACCCCTCCGAGTCACTTCTCTAACCCGTTGGACAACATGATTTCCGCAGCATCACGGCTGGAAGCTCTCCCAGTGACAGGCGAGTCTCCTGCAGCAATTGAGGCACAGAAGGCTATGGAGCTTCTTCAAACAGCGGTGGCCCAGCAGGCGGCTTACTCCTACAGCTGAGATCGAATACATTCAACTCCGTCTTTGAGTCGCTGGCGGTTTCCAACAGTGAACGACACTGACGCTAGACCGGTGGTAATCAAGATGTTCAAAATCAGGCAGATCAGGCGCGTGCACGTCAAGAGGCAGAGCTGATGGCTCAGCTGGCGGCTCTTCAACAACCTCAATTGAATCCACCGGCGTCCATAGAAGCCGGAGTGACTTCCAGGACAGTGGGTGTGCCGTGCTTGGTGCCGGCTCTGCGTAATGAGTGCTTGCCCAAGGACTTCAAGGGCCCTCAAAGGATACCTAATTACACAACGGATCGACCTCCAGATGCTTGGATTGAGAGTTATGAGCTGGCCATGGAGATGTTGAATGTTAATGATGTTGTGTGCGCCAAATACTTCACCATGATGTTGGATGGGCCGGCTCGTACCTGGTTAAAGGGACTGCCTCCCGATTCCATCAACTCATGGACTGAGCTGAAGGCACGGTTGATTCAGAATTTCAAGGATACATGTAAATAGCCTATGTCGATCATCGACCTAGACACTTGCATCCAGCGTGAAGATGAGTCAACCTCCCATTGGGTTTGCCGGTCTCGGCCATTATTCACTCATCGGTAGCATCAATGCTGGTTCTCCTGTTTTGGTTTTGGAGAAGAATTGCCGGTTTGTTCCCCTCAAGCAGAAGTTAGGGAGGCTTAAACGTCATTGCAATGACATGGGAGAGCTCACGGCGGCTCTTATCAAATATGCAGACTCAAACAACACTAAGGATCCTGATTCAGATGAAAAAATCCTGTAAGGGGAAGAAAAACGGCAAGGGGTAGCAGCAGAGTACAACAGGTCAGAGTCAAGGTAAAAATGGTAAGCGCAAGCACACTGACGGTGGATCAGATTTTGTGGCCAACACTAATGCACAGGACGGTGATCGCCGTCGTAAAGGAAGGTTCCCGCCCCAGTCTGGAGGGCCGAAGTTCAAGTTAGAGGCAATGTTGAACGAGCCTTGCCCAAAACATAGTCGTCCTGATAAGCCGGCAACCCACCCGTGGAAAGATTGCAGTATCATGAGGGAGTAGAGGAATTACAACCTTTACCAAGGCCACAATAATGGTAACGGCCCGCACGGCGGGTCAGGATCTGGCTCACACGGGTCCGGCTTTGGAGGCGGCAGTTCAAATTCTGGCTTTCAAGGTCAGGGTAATCAAGGCAGCTTTAACCAACAGAACAATCATGGTAATTAACAACAACAATTAGGGTATCAGAGCAACCCAAAGCAGCTAAGTAGCGGCCAGTATCATGTCTTCACTACTAGCTTATGCAAGTGAGACCAGAAAGTTCATAAGCGAGCTGTGAGTGCGGTTGAGCCGGATGTACCTCGATACTTACGATGGTCAGGGCACCAAGTCATATGGAGCCGAGAGGATCACCCGCTCTGGGTTGATAATCCGGGTCAGCTGGCTTTGGTGGTGGCTCCTCAGGTTGGAGGTTTCAAGTTCACTAAGGTCCTTATGGACGGAGGCAGCAGTATCAACATTCTTTATTATGATACTTTTCGCCGGATGAGTCTGACTGACAAAGATCTTAAGCTGTCCTCTACAGTCTTTCATGGCTGGTACCTGGTAAGTTGGCATATCTAGTTCGTAAGATCGCTTTGGAGGTAGCTTTTGGCAACAAGAGTAATTACAGAGTAGATACACTAACCTTTGAAGTGGTAAAAATCAACAGCCCATATCATGCTCTGTTTGGACGGCCGGCTTATGCCAAATTCATGGCACGACCTTGTTATGTGTATTTGCAGCTTAAAATGTTGGGTCGCAAGGGTACCATCACAGTTCATGGGGATAGGAAGATAGCTCTGGAGTGCGAGGAAGGCGATGCCGCTTATGCTGAGGCTGTTTGTACAACTGAGGAGTTGAAGTTTTATAAAGAATATGTTGACCAGACAGATATGACCTCTTTGAAGAAGCCAACAACAGAGCATGACCCGGTGTTAAAGTTTAAGTCGGCAGAGGACACTAAAAAGGTTGATTTTTTTCCTGGCGACTCATCCAAACAGTTCACTATTGGTGCTAATTTGGAACCGAAATAGGAAAGCGCGCTCATCGAGTTCATCCATGAGAACTGGGACATCTTTGCATGAAAACCTTTAGACATGCCAGGCGTACTGAGGGAACTCGCTGAGCACACTCTGAATATCGATCCCAAGTTTAAACTGGTCAAGCAATTCCTTCGTCATTTTAATGGAGAGGCGCAAGGACATTGGAGAAGAAGTGGCCCGGCTCCTGACGGTGGGTTCATCGTTGGAGTTTTCCACCCTGAGTGGTTGGCTAACCCGGTGCTGGTACTTAAGAAAAATGGCACTTGGTGCATGTGTGTGGATTACACAGACCTTAATAAGGCTTGCTGTGACGCCCGGATAATTAATCTATAGTAACCCTCTGCTAATGATGCCACGTCAGCTCGATTTCTGTTGCTAATGTCGCATTAGTTCGAAACCGATTCGAATTCAAATTCAAAATCAGGCAAACAACAAAAGTTTTCAAACTTTAAAACTAAAATGTCCAGGTTGTGCCAAGTAATGCAAAGTTAATTGTGGTGAAGAAAGCCCACTTTTATAAAATGTTTTAATACTCTAAAATGTTTAAAACAGTATTTGAAAAGAATAAATAAGTGCCTTTGATATTTTGTAAAATCATGAACTATTTTATTTTGAGGTAAAACTTTTTAGGTTAGTGGGTTATTTTGAAACATTATTTTTGGAGATATTGTCGTATTTTACTAAACTAAAAATAAAGTGTAACTAAAATAAATCAGAAAGGAAAAAATGAATAAAAAGAAAAGAAAACCAGAAAACAAAGTAAAAGAAACCCCCCCGGCCAACCGGGCCAGACGGCCCGCCGGTCAGCCCACTGGCCCAGGCCCCGCCCCCACTCACCTTATCCTCCCATCCTGAAACCCTAACCCCCGATCACCCCACTTCCCCCACTCGCCTCCCCCTCTTCCCCGATCCAGATTGGATCGGACCGACCTCATCGCCCCACCGTCGCGAACCCCGTCACCGGCGCTCACCATCGCCGCCTCGTTCCGCCTCCCCGACGTCGCCCCGTCCTCCTCTTCTCCTCCCGAACGCGATCTGCATCGGGGCACCTTGCCCCTGCACCATCGCCGGCGCCACGTCGTCCCTGTCGCCTGTCTCCAACCATCGCTGCTTGAGGCCCTGACGTCGGCGCCGCCCTCCCCGTCGCCCCGCCTCCCTGGATGCCATCGCCCCGTCACCCTCGTCATCGGTGGCCCGAACGCCGCCCCGTCCACACCACCGTCGCCGGAGTACCACCACCACCACCTGGACCTCGTCGCCTCCTCCCCTGCGTCGTCGTCGTCCCCGACATCCTCCCCGCCCCACTGCCCTATCCCTACGGCCCCCGTGAGCTCCCCCTCCTCCTCTCCCCCTCGTGCGCACGTGCTCACGCCGTGGCCTCCTTCCCGCGGCGCCGCCTCGCTCTGCCGTTTCTGCTCACGTCGTCCTGGCGTGGCCATCGCCCGCGCGTCGCCTGGTCGCGTGCCTGCGTCGGCCAAGCCCTGCCTTACCCTCCCCCATCGTGGCCACTGATGCCGCGCCCTACTCGCCGCTTCCCCCGCGGTGTCGTTCGGGTCCGTCCCGCTCGACCTCCGCCTCCTTGTCGCCGGCCCCGCCTTGGGCTGCCGTGCCCGCTGCCGCCCAGGCTCAGCCTTCGCTCGGGCGCCTGCATGCCCCAGCAACCGAGCGGGTTGGTGCGTGCACCCGTTTGACAGCGCCCGTTTAGCCCCTTTGGGCCATTTACAACGGGGCCCCACCACAGAACGGTTTTATACAAAAAAAGGGATTAAAAAATATATATTATAATAGAATTTAATTTAATTAATTAACTAAATTAATTAACTTAATTAATCCTGTTTATTTAACATAATTAACTATTGTTAATTAATTAAACAGTAATTAGATTAGTTAAATCCTAATTATAATCAACAGAGTATGACCTGCGGGACCCACATGTCAGTTTGACCCAGTCAACGCACTATTGACTGCTGACGTCATGCTGACGTCAGCATACACTATTCTGGATAATGTTAGAGTTAAATAGATAATAATTTAGAAAATGATTTAAAACTTTAAAAATTAATAGAAAATAAACCGTAGCTCGGATGGAAAAACTTTGTACATGAAAGTTTCTCAAAACGACGAGACGAATCTGAATTCATAGCCCGTTCGTTCGCCATGCGTCCCTAGCATAGTGAACCTGCAACATTTCATCTCCGATTGATCTGTCCAAAATCGCGAAACACCGGGGATACTTTCCCGGATGTTTCCCCCTTTCGCCGGTATTAACTACTACCGCATTAGGGCACACCTAACACTGCTCATTGTCGTGTCATGCACCGTCATGCTTATGTTTGCATTGTATTTACTGTTTCTTCCCCCTCTTCTCTCCGGTAGACTACGAGACCAACGCTGATGCTGCCCAGTTCGACTACGGTGTTGACGAATCGTCCTTCTTGCCAGAGCAACCAGGCAAGCCCCCCCCCCTTGATCACCCGATATCGCCTATTCTTCTCTCTACTGCTTGCTTTAGATTAGTGTAGCATGTTACTGCTCGGTTAATCCTATTCTGTTGCATAGCCTGTCATTGTTGCTACAGTTGTTGATACCTTACCCGCAATCCTAAATGCTTAGTATAGGATGCTAGTTTATCATCAAGTGGCCCTACATTCTTGTCAGTCAGCCTTGCTATATTATCGGGCCGTGATCACTCGGGAGGTGATCACGGGTATATACTATACATATATACATACTATACAGATGGTGACTAAAGTCGGGTTCGCTCGTTGAGTACCCGCAAGTGATTCAGATATGGGGGCTGAAAGGACAGGTGGCTCCATCCCGGTAGAGGTGGGCCTGGGTTCCCGACGGCCCCTGACTGTTACTTTGTGGCGGAGCGACAGGGCAGGTTGAGACCACCTAGGCGAGAGGTGGGCCTAGCCCTGGTCGGCGTTCGCGGTTACTTCATAATAACACGCTTAACGAGATCTTGGTATTTGATTTGAGTCTGGCCAATGGCCTATACGCACTAACCAACTACGCGGGAATAGTTATGGGCACTCGACGTTGTGGTATTAGTCAAAGCCTTTGAGACGTCAGCGACTGAGTGGCGCGCGCCGGATTGGACTGGAACGCCTGCTCTTGTATTAGGGAGGCTAGGTCTGCTTCCGGCCGCCCACGCAACATGCAGGTGTGCAATGGGCGATGGGCCCAGACCCCTGCGCCATAGGAGTTAGACCGGCGTGCTGACCTCTCTGTTTGGCCTAGGTGGGGATGCGACGTGTTGATCTTCTGAGGCCGGGCATGACCCAGGAAAGTGTGTCCGGCCAAATGGGATTGAGCGTGTTGGGTTATGTGGTGCACCCCTAGAGGGAAGTTTATCTATTCGAATAGCCGTGTCCCTCAGTAAAAGGACGACCTAGAGTTGTACCTTGACCTTACGACAACTATAACTGGATACTTAATAAAACACACCCAGACAAGTTCCAGAGACATCCCGGTTGTCGTTTTCCCACAGGGTGACGAGGGGAGGATCGCCGAGTAGGATTATGCTATGCGATGCTACTTGGAGGACTTCAATCTACTCTCTTCTACATGCTGCAAGGTGGAGGCTGCCAGAAGCGTAGTCTTCAATAGGACTAGCCATCCCTCTCTTATTCTGGCATTCTGCAGTTCAGTTCACCGATATTGCCTCTTTACACATATACCCATGCATATGTAGTGTAGATCCTTGCTTGCGAGTACTTTGGATGAGTACTCACGGTTGCTTTTCTCCCCCTTTCCCCCTTTCCTTTCTACCTGGTTGTCGCAACCAGATGCTGGAGCCCACGAGCCAGACGACACCGTCGACAACGACTCCTACTACACCGGAGGTGCCTCCTGCTACGTGTAGGCCGCTGACGACGACCAGGAGTAGTTCACGATGATCTGAGGCAGGAGACCTACGCCTCTTTCGATATGTATCCCAGTTTGTGCTAGCCTTCTTGAGGCAAAACTGTTTAACTTATGTCTGTACTCAGATATTGTTGCTTCCGCTGACTCGTTTATGATCGAGCACTTGTATTCGAGCCCTCGAGGCCCCTGGCTTGTATTATGATGCTTGTATGACTTATTTTATTTTAGAGTTGTGTTGTGATATCTTCCTGTGAGTCCCTGATCTTGATCGTACATGTTTGCGTGTATGATTAGTGTACAATTGAATCGGGGGTGTCACACTTGCCCAGCTGATCCCTTTGCGCTCCTGCGTATTCATCAGAGCATAGATGCTATGGCGGATTATGAACATTTGTGTTTTCTGGATGTTTATTCAAAATACCATCAGATCAAGATGGCAGTCAAATACCAAGAGAAGACAACTTTCATCGCACCTTTTGGAGCTTTCTGCTATGTGTCTATGCCTTTTGGGCTTGAGAGTTCCCAGGCGACTTACCGGCGTTATGTGCAGAACTGCTTTCACAGTCAGATTGGGCGCAATGTTCATGCCTATATGGATGATATTGTTGTGAATTCCAGGAAGAAGGAGACTCTGTTGGAGGATATGAAAGAGACCTTTGATAATCTCCGGGTCTACAAGATGATGCTTAACCTGGCCAAGTGTGTTTTCGGTGTGCCTGCGGGCAAGCTTTTGGGTCTTGGTTTTTGAGAGAGGTATCGAAGCTAATCCAGAGAAAATCAAGGCTATTACCTCATTGGCTAAGCCAGCCTATGTCAATGATGTTCAGCGTCTGGTGGGTCATATTCCCGCTTTGAGCCGGTTCATAAGCCGCCTCGGCAAAAGGCTATTCCTCTGTACCAGATGATGAAGAAAACATATAGTTTTGTTTGGAGTGACGCTGCTAATGAGGCATTCGAGGCACTTAAGAAGCAACTGGCTGAGCCACCGATTCTTGCTGCCCCTATTGAGAAGGAACCTTTGCTCTTATATGTGGCAGCAAATAGCAGAGCCGTCAGTGTAGCAATTGTGGTGGAAAGGAAATAGCTAGGTAAGGAGTATCCGGTTCAACGGCTAGCTTATTATGTCAGTGAAGTCTTGATTGAGTCAAAACAAAGATACCCTCATTGGCAGAAGCTAGTTTATGGGGTGTTCCTGGCCAGTCACAAGTTGAAGCAGTATTTTCTAGGTTATCCTATTACTGAGGTCAGCTCTACTCCCTTGGGTGACATTATTCAACACAGAGAAGCTACATGTCGTGTGGCCAAGTGGGCTATTGAGCTTGGACCCCATGGTCTGAAGTATATGCCGAGGACAGCCATCAAGTCTTAGGCTCTGGTGGATTTCATCAATGATTGGACAGAGTTGCAGATGCCTAAGGATAAGCCGGACAATACTTATCGGACAATTCACTTTGATGGGTCTAGGCAGCTTGAGGGCTCGGGGGCTGGAGTTATTTTGGCTTCTCCTCAAGGTAACAAGTTTTGCTATGTTCTCAGGTTAATGTTTCCTTGTACTAATAATGCGGCTAAATATGAGGCCCTACTTCATGGCTTGCGAGTGGCTAAGGAGATGAATTTAAGCCGGGTCAGGTGTTTTGGTGACTCGGACTTGGTGGGTCAGCAAGTTTCAAGTACTTGGGACTATAAAGACCCACTCATGGCGGCTTATCAGCGGGCGGTTGATGCCATTACTGGCCATTTCAAGGGTTATCAGGTGGAGCACATTGATCGCAGAAAGAATGAGGCGGCCAATGCTTTAAGCCGGCTAGGATCTCAGTGTAAGCCGGTGCCCCCCAATATTTTCCTTGACATTTTACATACCCCTTCCATTAAGCTACCAACAAAGGAGGATCTTGCCATCCCTGACCCAGAGGCACAATTAGTGGAGGCTCTCAACGCCACCCCTGATTGGACAGTTCCTTATTTGGCATATATGACCCAGGGAGAGTTTCCTAAGGATGAAGCTCTGGCCAAGAAGGTAACCCGGTGTTCTAAATCCATGACTATTATCAATGGAGAATTACACTGATGCAGTGTCACACGCGTGTTTCAGCGCTGTGTTTCTCTGGAAGACGACCATGAATTTCTAAGGGAGATCCATGAAGGCGACTATGGCCATCATGCCGACTCTAAATCCCTTGTGGCCAAAGCTTTCCGTCGTGGGTTTTATTGGTTAACAGCTCATGCTGATGCAGAGGATCTGGTCAGTAATGTGATGGTTGTCAGAAATTTTCTCGGGGGACTCATGTGCCTGCTCAAGAATTGAGGATGATTCCAGTTACTTGGTTGTTTGCGGTCTGGGGGCTTGACATGGTTGGAACTTTAAAAAGGTCTAAGGAAAAGAAGACCCACCTCTTGGTGGTGGTTGATAAGTTCACTAAGTGGGTTAAAGCAGAACCCGTCAGCAAGTGTGATGCAGCCACAACGGTTCAATTCATGAAAAATGTAATCTTTCGTTTTTTTATCCTCACAACATCTTAACTGATAATGGCACTAATTTGTCCAAAGGTGCTATGAAAGAGTTCTGTCAAGATGAGCATATTGTCTTGACATCTCATCTGTAGCTCATCCCCAATCAATGGTCAAGCTGAACAAGCCAATCAAGAAATTTTGAGAGGAATCAAACCCTGGCTTATGGTTCCTTTGCAAAGGACGCTGGGTTGTTGGGTTGAGGAGTTGCCTTCCGTGTTGTGGAGTATAAAGACCACCCCCAACAGGTCGATGGGTTAGACACCTTTCTTCGTGGTTTACGGGGCTGAGGTGGTTCCTCCAAGTGACATCTGTCATGACTCGCCCCGCGTGGCGGCTTATGTTGAAGCTGATAATGAAAAGGCACGTCAGGATACTCTTGATTTGTTAGATGAGGAGCGTGACCTGGCGGCGGCTCATTCAGTGATATACCGGCAAGATCCGCGTGCTTATCATAGCCGCCGGGTTAAGAATCAAACTTTTCAAGAAGGCGACTTGGTGCTCCAGCTCATCCAGGATCAAACAGGTATGCACAAGTTATCCCCGCCTTGGAAAGGACCCTTTATGGTCAGCAAGAATTTGAACATTGTGTCATACTACCTCATTGATATTCGAGAAAACTAGGACTCGTGCACATCGGATGAGGAGACCCACCGGCCATGGAATATTGCTCATCTGCGACCGTATTACACTTGAGCCACCTGCTCTTGTGCTGTACATACCTTCATCAATGTATATATTTTGATCAGTATAATAAAGTCGACATCCCTGCAAGTTTAGGTCCTCTGTCGTTTCATTTCAACATATGAGCTGTCTATAAGGGTCATTTGGGGGCTTTCTGTTCATTGAACATAGCTCGCTGACCCATCTTGATCCGGCCTCCGGCCACCCTATAAGGGTCATTTGGGGGCTTCCTGTTCATTGAACATAGCTCGCTCACCCATCTTGATCCGGCCTCCGGCCACCCTATAAGGGTCATTTGGGGGCTTCCTATTCATTGAACATAGCTCGCTCACCCATCTTGATCTAACCTCCGGCCACCCTATATGGGTCATTTGGGGGGCTTCCTGTTCATTGAACATAGCTCGCTAACCCATCTTGATCCGGCCTCGGGCCACCCTATAAGAGTCATTTGGGGGCTTCTTTTTCATTGAATACAGCTCGCTTGCCCATCTTGATGCGGCCTACGGCCACCTTATTGGACATTTGGGGGCTTCCTATTCAATGAACATAGCTCGCTCACCCATCTTGATCCGGCCTCCGACCACCTCATTGGTTGCATGGGGGCTTCCTGCTCACCGAGCATAGCTGTTCACACCCATGCAATCTGGTTTCCAAGCCGAACATTGAGTTAAACCTGCATGTTTGCTTGATGCTACTCCGCTAGGTGACTCGCCGAACTGTCAATAGTTACTCTTTCAAAAGACCCTGAACTTGTCAAGGTTCAAACGACTGCCTTTGTCACGCAAGAGTCGGCTTACAGAGAGCTAGGATAAACTCACCTATTGTCGCAACCTTTCTGCTATGTGGCCTGTTTGTACTCTTACCAGTTACTCTTTTAAATAAGACCCTGAATTGGTTAAGGTTAAAACAATAGAATTATGTCACCTGAGAGCCGGCTTACGGGACAAAAAATGTTTTTTTCAAAAAACAAACAGAATCGAGCAACTCTTCTGGACCTGTCAAGCCTCCGGCTTACAAACTTGCATATTTACAGCATCACTATGAATATTGGTCTTCAGGTATGATTTCATATTTGAATAAGTATTTGGGTTTTTCAACCTGCCCTGGTTATAGACTCTAAGTCGCTAGAATATATTTTGTTGAACATTATAACCCGCCCGGGTGTAAGCCGCCAGGGTGTATGTTGTTTACTCTATGTGTAGGAACCTTGCCAAATAATTTAATATTCCTTGCAAGTTCTTCAAAAGTGCATAGAAAGATCAGGAGCAGTTTCAAAAGATAAGACATGCACGATGGCATGACAGATCATTGTTTTCACTACCCTATTACAAGGCTTATCAAAGCCCAAATGATTAAGTTTTTTTCAAGTAAAAAGTGCCACGATGCAGTTGGAGAGCCGCCACAAGGGATCAGTTGTCCTGATCTTGGCGTGTTGAAGCTTCTGGGTCATCCTGCACCGGTTCTTCTTCTTCCTCCGTCAACTAGAAGGTAGGCGATGACCAGTTGATGCCAATCAAAGCTTGGAATTCAGCTTCATCATTGATAAGTTTAGACGGATCAATATCAGGAGCAAAAGTGTGCTTAAGTGTTGGAGGGATGATATCCACAACATCATAAGCCGGCACCTTCACTTTGGAATTCTCTGATGTATAAGCCGCCTGATATCTGGATAAGTCCGTCTCTTCGGCAAGCCGGCTGGCTAGTGGGCGCATTTCCTTTACGCACGCAGCAAAGTCCTCCTGATCAAAGGGAGACCCGTCTTCTTTAAAGCTCGGGCAGCCAGTGGCCAGTGCAGTCGGGTCTAGGTCGGCCTGCCACACCTTCGCCCAGCTCAAGGCAGTGATAGCGCCGGCTCTAGAAGATGATCGCTTCATTTCCTCAATTCTTATGGGCAGGACAAAAAACTTGTTCAACACATCCCTGAGAAGAGAAGGAGCTTGCTTGCTGTGCGAGATGGCAATGATTGTGCGCTGAGTGCCGGTGTATAATTGCTCCACCAACGTATAAACCGCCTTTAACTTCACCAACATATCTTGGCCAAGGTTGGTGCGCCTAGGGCCTTTTACATAAACATACAGTTAAGTCGCCAGGTGGGTTAAGAAGTTGAGCATTGAAAAAGATTAAAGTGTCCAGTATTGCTTACCAAAGATAGCACTGGTCATCTGTTTAATATGGCGTTTTAAGCCGGCTAGCTCTGAGGTGACCTCTTGCAAAGAAGCCTCAACGATTTCTGCTCATTCCACTAACATAGTCTTCTCTTCAGCCCAGGTGGCCCTTCCTGAAGCAAACCTAGTTTTCAATTTTTCAGTTTCATCTAGGTTAAACTTGAATTTGGAGTCAGCTTTCCGGGTTTCAGCCTCTTGGCGCTCAAGTCGGGTTTTCAAGTCGGCCAACTGGGAATCGCCTTGAGCTGCGGCCTCCTGTAAACAAAAGGTTAAACAATCAATAGCAGGAATATCAAGGTATAGTACATATAAGTCCCAAGTCCTTTGCAAGCATAGCACTTGGCACTTGGGGGCTAATGTGTGGAAAATTTCTTTCAAAGTGCACAAAGATCCGGCTCATCTTCTTTCAAAGATGACCTGTCCTGGGAAGGTTATAAGGTGAAGCTTTGTTATATGAGATAATTTAAATGATCTGGCTCACTTTGTCAGGACAAGCCGGTTCATGGGGGCTACGGCTCGAAGTTTTCTATAGCATACTAATTAAAGTCTTTGCCATAATCACTACTTTCCTATGGCTAGGACTTGGGGGCTGGATATCATATTTTTGGCGCATCTTGTTCATGATGTCCACTTCAGGTTCACGACCAATATAAAGTTGGTTCAGATAGCCAGAGAACAAATCATTGACATCCAGGTGTGAGTAGTTGGCTAGATCAAATTTGACCTTCCGCCTTTAAACAATCTCTTCTTTGCCAGAATGTTTGGCCAAAACCGTAGGATTCCCCTGTTCTGCATAATTGGTGCCAGTGATAAAGACATCTTCAGCCTCTTCAGCAGGCTTGGCAGGGCTTGGCGGCTTAGCTCCTGATGGATCAGTATTCATAAGGTCCATAGAGGCCTGTAGAATTTCTGGTGGTGGATCGCCAGTAATGTTTTCAAGATTCTGAATCGAGGCTTCAAACTTGGCAGTTGTTTTTACAGCTCATGCACCTTGGGGTCTCCAACTGGCTTATTAGTCTTGGCCTTCTTGCTTGGCTTGGCTATTTTGCTGACAAAGGAAAAATGAAAAGATCAGTATATATGTTTACAAAGTTAAAACAACGAAGGAAAGAATTGTTACCCAGGGGAAATCTTGAAAGCCGACAGTCGAGTCCCCGTTGAGTCGCCAGAAGAGGAATTTGAAGTTCCATGTTAGTTTGAGCCGGAAGGATTAAGTGGTTGGCGAACAAGACCCACCTTTGGATAAAAAGAGTTTGAACATGAAGGCACCTCTTTCCGGCGCTTGCGAGGGGCCGGAGTGTTGGGTAAACCGGAGGAGAGCTCTCCACCTCCACTATTCTGGGTTGTGTGCTGAGCTTCATGCTATTGTTTGTTCAAAATAAAGTTTGGATCCAAGTAATCTAAAGGGCGAGAAAACCTTACTTTCCGGCTCACTTGTCGAACTGCCTATCTTGGCAAAGGCTCTGCGTTGATGGCCTCCACGTCGTCCTAATGGTAATCAGTGTCAATAAGATAATTAAAAAAGGAGCCAAGGGAGTCAAGGTCTACCTCCGACTGATTGTCATCCAAAGCAAACAACTCTGAGGTGTTGGTTTTCTTCTTGGCAGGCTTCTTGATAGCTTTGTTCTTTCCCCGACCTTTCTTGGACGGCTTGTCTTGAAGTTTCTTATTACAAAAGGGGGAATCAGCCTGAAGAAATCAAGTGGATTGTGAGAAGATAATTTATGCAAATAAGGAATGATTTAGAAGTTGTTCAAAGTACTTACAGCTGGAGGCTTGTTAAGGGTGTAGAAGTGATTCAACCCTGTTTTGCTGCAAGTTTCCAAGCTCTCATTAAGTAGTGTTTTTGTCATTCTGTTGATGTCATCATCCTTCAGACGCACTTGGCAACGACATTGTGGATCCTTGGGGTCACCGGTATATTAGCGCATTAAGCCGGGCCGGAGTCTCAATGGTAACATTCTCCAGGCCAGCATCGGATAAAATCAACTTCGATCAACCCATTGGCCATCAAGGCCCTTGTCTTTGAAAAGATGGGCATGTACTTAGCCCGTTTGCCGGTGCTGATCCGGTCGGGGAGAGGGTGTCTTGGGCTAAGCCGGTTTTCACGAAAACCCGACAGAGGATTTTCACCCGCTCGAGAGGTATCCTGGCAATAAAACCAAGTCTGGTTCCAGTCCTTCGGGTGGCTGGGAAGTGCAGCTATAGGAAAGACGACATCTTTCCTTCTTTGAATAGAAATCCCGCCAAGTTCTAAGCTGGGTCCATCTATGAACTCAGTCTGGTGGTTCAAGTAATAGAATTCTTCGAACAAGTCCACAATGGGTTCTTCTTGAAGATATACTTCACAAAAAACTTGGAAATTGCAGATATTAGACATGGAATTGGGTCTGATATCTTTAGGGTGGAGTTGAAAGAAATGCAACACATCACGTAAAAACTTTCAACCGGGCGGTGAGAAACCCCGGAGCATATGATCGGCAAAGACTATGACCTCGCCTTCCTTTGGGGCGGGTATAGCCTCATTTCCTGGAGCTCTCCAGTGGATAACATCTTTTGGTGCTAAGACGCCCACTTTAACATGTTCATTGAGAGATTACTCCGTAACAGTGGAGATGACCCAATTGCATGAAGTAACGGTTTTTTGTCATTTTCGTTGATGAAAATCCTAGAAAGGAAATTGTCACCAGGTTAAGGTTATGATGTCAAGTCGTTAAGTGATTCAAAGGCAAGTATGCGAAGCAAGGTTAATTGGTATACAAAGAGTACATGTTATAAAGGTCGGCATGATTAAACCTGCAAGGAATAGCCGGGTTACGTCAAAACATTACATTGTCGGTTTAAAAGGATTCAGAGTTAAGCCAGCAGGTATTTGGTGGGTTACGTGTTGTCATTGAAACCACCATGAGGAGCTAATGGCCACACATCTGGAGTAGAGCTGAAATTTTACTAAGTGCTGGAAAAATAGGTTTTTACATAGTTTCTCCTATGATTTGGATCTATAGCTGTCCTAAAAATGAAAATAATTTCTGAACCTAAAGGCTATGGTAGTGTGAGAACTCGCGAGCTTGGATTAAGACTAAGTTAGAAGGGAGTAACTGTGATTCAAAATCAGTGCTAAAACAAATGCCATGCAGTTTCTGTGGCGTTTCTAGATCAAAATCATTCGCTTGAGAGGTGAAGTATCAAGAAGGGCGAAGAACACCGATGAACAAGGAAAACCCTAATGTAGATCTGTTACAGGGTGAAGTTAGAACTTACTGATGCTGATGAACATCGAGAGGACGCCGCATTTCTTTGGTCTGTTCAGGTTGATGCAGTGGCCGACGTTGAGGACGATGAGAGCAGATGGCGGCGGTGGAGCTCGGGTTGAAGTGGCTTCATGAGGAAGGAGACGAAGATGAAGGGGCATGGGTAGAAGTGAAAGAGGGGGCCCCATGTCCCGATTTATAAGGAAAAATGAGCTGCCTTGCGCGGAAATCAAGGAGACAAGGTGATTAGGTTAAACAATGCAGGCACCTTGATTCTCGGAAGGGCTATTAAGGATAAGGATCCGTTAAAATATTCTTGATTTTGTGCGCAATTGATGTGCATGACGTCATGGCGGGTCTTAAAAGTTACTAGTATTACATCATGGCGGGTTGCAGAAGAGTGAATGGAGCTTTCGCACAGGAGTGAAGTTCTGTTCGAGTTAAGATGATGAAGATTGACATGAACAAGTTCAAATCAACCTGGGGCGTAATGTTGGGGATATAACTCCTAGGTATGACCCTCCTAGGAGGGGCCAGGTTATACCATCAATGACTCATTACGAAGAAGTTCAAAGAAGACCAAGACGTAAAGATGGTGACTCGTGTAGGCATGCCTGGATAAGGCCTAGAATCGGGGCCCATGAGCCGTCGTATGATGACTTGTATTGTAAGGAAAGAATTAGTTATAAACCGAGCTGGTCACGAAGTGTGAGCCGGTCGTGACTCTGTAAGCTGCCTGGCCTCGAATTGTGTATATAATGGTGAGACCCGGCAGCGGGTTAACTCAAAAACAAGTAGTCAAAAGCTAGGTCAAGCGTATTTCGCTCCCTGGTAATCGAAACCCAAGCAATACAATCTAAAGCAGGTGTAGGCTCTTACCTCCATCGTGAGGTTCCGAACCTGGGTAATTCTTGTGTCCTTCGTCCCGTTGAAACCCTTCAAGCTAACCTAGTTGTGATGATTTCACACCTAAGTCCTTTCACTAGGACATCTGCCGTGAGAAAAGCATGACACTTTTGCATATTGTCACCTTGCTCTCCTGTAGAAAACAAGATGAGATAGATTGGGTCTTAGATTTGTTTGCTTTGTTAGGGAGGCTTGACTTCTTGAACTCCACATGCATATCTCTAGCACTACAAAAAAAACACTTTCATGATGAAATGTGTTTGTCACAGTAGGTCACATTTTGTGTGATGCATGTACATCCATGATGAATTGGTGACAGAATCAAGATAGTCATACTTGTGCTATTGTAGAAGTGTTCCATGAAAATACCAAAATTATCATCACGGAAGTGTCCACTTCCATGACGATAAAAGGCGTGTCATGGAAGTGTTTTCGTCAAGGGTAACCGACACGTGGCATCCACTATAACGGGTCACCATTAAGCTATCGGGTTCTGATTTGGATCTGATAACCCATTAACAGCCCGGACCAATGTGGATTTTCCACGTGTAAAATTTTGATTCACCGGAGGATCCACGTGTCAGCTCATCATTAGGACAGATGTCATCCAGCCAATGGACGGGACGCGCCTATGATACGTTGACACGTGGCTCTACCCAACAGTGGCCCGTTCATGTTAAAATGATGTGCCTGTCAAAATAAGCGGGCCAACCCATTAGTAGCCTACTTGCGTCAGGCTCATTCACAACCACGACCTATATGAGTTACACAGAATTGGCCCATCAAAGGCCCATCCTAGATTTGTCAATTTCTAGCACATCGTCTGTTGGGGATATAACTATTTGATATGACCCACCCAGGAGGGACCGGGTTATACCTATGAATATTCTTGAAGCCCAAGACCAAGGTTGAAGATGGAGGTTCAGTAAGGGCCCAAAGCCCAGAGGCGACTTAAGGCTCGTAGAGATAACCGTCATATGTACATGACTTGTATTGTAAGGAAAGAATAGTTAGAGACCGAGTCGGACAATTTTATGAGCCAGCCGGGACTCTGAGAGCCACTGGGCGTCGACTTCTGTATATAAAGGGACGACCCGGCGGCGGTTCAGGGCAAGTAACACCAGATCGAAAGCTAGGTCAAGCAATTATGCTCCCTGGTAATCGAGTCATAAGCAATCCCACCCAAAACTGGATCGTATGCTTTTACCTTCACCGTAAGGGGCCGAACCAGTATAAACCCCATGTCCTTTTTCCCGATTAACCCCTTTAAGCTTCCTAGTTGCAATGGCTCCACTGCTAAGTCCTTTCACTAGGACATCTAGCGTGACAATTCCACGACAGTTGGCGCCCACCGTGGGGCCAGCGCACGGTGGATTTGAGTTCTTGAAGGGCAGCTTCGAAGGGCTCAAGGGATACGTTGTGGGCCGAATGACCAAGAGTCATCGCAGCAAGCTCTACATCGACGACGCAGGCTGGGGCCCCAACGCCGGCTCAATTGAGTATGAGTACCGGGTCCCCTTCGGCGGAATTCACGTCTTCATCGGCAAGATCGGCGAGCCGGGCCCTGAGCCGGACATCTGCACCGACCTCGTCGTGACGGGTCAGTGTGCGAGACCCGCCCGGGCTTTGCCAGCCGTGAAGCGTGCCTTTGTGCGATGCATCCATGGAGGACGCTCTGAAGTCTCTGCATCTGGCGGTGAGACAACCATCTATTATGATGGTGAGTCATCCACAGGCGAGACAGATTCGTTGTATCAACTGCAAGACGGCGGGCTTGGGGGCTCTTCCGACGGCAGCAGTATTCCGGATCTCCTTGAGCCACCGAGGAGGGTCGGGATCTTCATGGCTGGCACACAACCTAATCAAGACTCCACAACTGCGGTAGAAATAACCTCTGGGTCAGCAGCAGCCGGGGCAGGAGGCCCTGTGTGCTCGCCGGCTCAAGTGTTGATGGATCTCACGGATAAGATGACCGCTCTGTCAACTGTCGTGGTCAACCCGGCGGATCAAGCTCAACATGATGCGGAAGTGGCGCAGTTAAAACTAGATATAGTGCATGCTAAGGAAGATCTGGCGGCGGAAGATGTCAGGATAACCATAGAGCGGGCGGCTCTAGACGCTCAGGCTCAGCGGATTCAGGCGCATACTTTCCGGCTCACGATGGATCAAAACACGTCCAATGAGGTCATGAGGAGAAGATACCAGAAGACTCAGTCTCGGCTCCCTCCGGTTTATGATCCTCGAAACCTCTTCCATACAACCGGTGCAGGGCCCAGTAACCCGCCAAAGACAGACCGGGTTGCGGCACCCGTGGCTGGAACGCCGGTTCAACCACGTATGATGGAACCTCCCCGGATGAATACTGCTCCACCTCAGTATGTACCAACACCACCAGGTCATTATTCTAACCCGTTGGAGAACATGATCGCTGCGGCGGCACGACTGGCGGCTCTCCCGGTGGAGGGCGACTCTCCGACGGCGGTTGACACCCGCAGGATCAGAGAACTTCTTCAGACGGCTTTAGCGCAGCAAGAGGCGTACTCATATAGCCGGGACTGGATTCATTCAACCCCTCGTCCAAGCCGGAGCCCGAGTTATAGCAGGCACATGGACTCAGTGGCTGTCTAAAGCAACGCCCGACATCGTAACCAGCCAGGCGGGCATGACCCGGCGCGTGGTGGAGCTCTTAATTTGGTTGATCGGGATATAATACGTCAAGAGGCTCAGCAGGCGGCTGAGTAGGTGACTCAGCTGGCGGCTTACCAGCCTTTTCCGATTTATCCGACGACTTCTATTGAGGCAGGCGCGACCACCAGGACCGGAGGTGTCCCCTGTCTGGTGCCGGCTCTGCGTAATGAGCGTTTACCCAAGGATTTCGAAGGGCCCAGAAAAGTGCCTAATTATACGGCCAACTTACAGCCTGGGGCGTGGATTGAAACTACAAGATGGCTATGGAGTTACTGGAGGTCAGTGACGCTGCGATGGCCAAGTACTTCACCATGATGTTGGATGGGACTGCCCGCACTTGGTTGAAGGGGCTCCGCCTAATTCCATCGGTTCATGGGCAGAGTTAAAAGCCCGGTTCATTCAGAACTTCAAAGATACATGCAAGCAACCCATGTCAATTGTGGATTTGACTAATTGCAAGCAGGCAGAGGGTGAGTCCACGACCCATTGGGTGCGCCGGGTCAAGGCTATAATACATTCATCTGATAAGATGGATGCCGGCTCTGCAGTCTTAATGTTGGAGAAAAATTGTCGTTTTTTACCTTTGAAGATGAAGTTAGGGCGGCTCAAGCACGATTGTAATGACATGGGTCAGCTGATGGCGGCTCTGGTCAAGTACGCCTACTCTGATAGTACCAAGGATCCCCAGTATGATGATGAAAAGACAAGGAAGGGAAAAAAGAATGGCAACGGCAAGGGCCCTCAGCATAACCCGACAAATCAAGGAGGTAATAAACGTAAGGCTGATGGTATCTTGGAATTTGTGGCTATCACCAATGCACAGGGCAACAGTCAACGACGCAGGGGAGACCACCTCCTCGGTCCGACAAATCAAGCCCCACGCTTGAGCAGTTACTGAACGAGCCCTGTCCAAGGCATGGCACTCAGCAGAAGCCGGCCACTCACCTATGGAAGGACTGTACGATCATGAAGGCTTTCAAGAATTCCAACATGTTCGACGGTAATCATGGTTAGGGTGGCGGCTCAGGTGGCGGCGGTTTTCATGGCCCGGTCGGCGGTTCAAATTCCAATTTTCAAAACTATCAAGGTAATCAAGGAGGTTATAATCAACAATCTGGCCAGGGAGGTCAGTAGGAGCAGGAGCAGGGTGGATACTAGAGCCATCCAAAGCAGCTGAATAGCGGGCAATATCATGTGTTTACCACCAGTTTGTGCAAGTGGGACCAGAAGCTTCATAAGAGGGCTGTGAACGTTATTGAGTTGGCAGTTCCTCGTTATTTAAGATGGTTTGAGCAGCCTATTCTGTGGAGTAGGGAAGATCACCCTCCTCGGGTTGACAATCCGGGTCACTTAGCCTTGGTGGTGGCCCCTCAGGTTGGTGGATATAAATTCACTAAGGTACTCATGGATGGAGGCAGTAGCATCAACATCCTTTACTATGAGACTTTTCATCGCATCAGTTTGACTAATAAAAATCTCAAGACTTCCAAAACTTTTTTCCATGGAGTGGTTCCTGGTAAGTCAGCATACCCAGTGGGTAAGATTGAGTTGGAAGTAGCCTTTGGAGATGAACATGATTCCAGGGCCGAGAAGTTAACTTTTGAAGTGGTCAAAATCAAGAGTCTGTATCACGCCCTATTTGGACGGCCGGCTTATGCCAAGTTCATGGCATGGCCGTGTTATGTTTATTTGCAGCTCAAGATGCCGGGTCATAAGGGTACCATCACAGTGCATGGGAGCCGGAAGATAGACTTGGAATGTGAGGAAGGCGATGCTGCTTATGCTGAATCTGTTTATGCAACAAAGGAGTTGAAGTTCTACAAGGACAACATTGACCCGACGGACATGACGTCTTTGAAAAAACCAACTACAGAGCATGAGCCGGTAATGAAGTTTAAGTCGGCCAATGATACTAAGCTTGTTGATTTTGTTCCAGGCGACTCATCTAAACAGTTCAGTATCAGTGCCAATCTGGATCCCAAATAGGAAAGCGCACTCATCGAGTTCATCCGTGAGAACTGGGACATCTTTGCATGGAAGCCTTCTGACATTCCAGGTGTACCAAGGGAACTCGCTGAGCACACTTTAAATATTGACCCAAAGTTTAAGCCGGTCAAGAAGTTTCTTCGGCGATTCAATGAAGACAGGCATAAAGCCATTAGCGAGGAAGTGGCCCAGCTCTTGGCGGCCGGGTTCATTGTTGAAGTTTTTCATCCAGAGTGGTTGGCTAACCCTGTGCTGGTGCTTAAGAAGAACTTCACTTGGCGTATGTGTGTGGATTACACAGATTTAAACAAAGCTTGTCCGGTTGATCCCTTCACTCTCCCTCGTATTGATCAAATCATTGATGCTACGGTGGGTTGTGAGCGTATGAGTTTTTTGGATGCTTATTCTGGTTATCATCAGATCAAGATGGAAGTTAAGGACCAGGAGAATACGGCTTTCATTACTCCGTTTGGGTTCTTCTGCTCTGTGTCTATGCCTTTTGGGCTTTAGAGTGCCCAGGCAACTTATCAGCGGTGTGTACAGAATTGTCTTCACGATTAGATTGGACGCAATGTTCATGCTTATGTGGACGACATTGTGGTGAAATCTAGAGAGAAGGAGACCTTGATAGATGATCTGAAGGAGACCTTTGATAATCTCCCGGTCTACAAGATGATGCTTAACCTGGCCAAATGTGTTTTTGGTGTGCCTGCAGGCAAGCTTTTGGGTTTTCTGGTTTCAAACAGAGGCATTGAGGCTAACCCGGAGAAGATCAAGGTGATCACCTCTCTGGCTAAGCCAGCGTGCATCAATGATGTTCAGCGTTTGGCGGGTCATATTGCTGCTTTAAGCCGGTTCATAAGCCGGTTGGGTGAGAAGGCCATACCACTGTATCAAATGATGAAGAAGACAGATGACTTCGTCTGGAGTGATGGTGCTAACGCTGCCTTTGAAGATTTGAAGAGACAGCTAGCTGAGCCGCCGGTCCTTGCTACTCCCATTGATAAGGAGCCATTATTATTATATGTGGCTGCTAACACGCGGGCTGTCAGTGTGGCCATCGTGGTGGAGCGTAAGGAGGCTGACAAAGAGCATCCGGTTCATCGGCCGGTTTATTATATCAGTGAGGTGCTTATTGAGTCCAAGCAAAGGTATCCACATTGGCTGAAACTCGCTTATGGGATATTCATGGCAAGCTGGAAGCTTAAGCAATATTTCCAGGGTCATCCCATCACTATGGTCAGTTCTGCTCCTTTAGGAGATATCATCCAAAATAGAGAGGCCACAGGACGAGTCGCCAAGTGGGCCATTGAACTTGGGCCTCATGGTTTAAACTATGTACCACGCGCTTCTATCAAGTCTCAAGCACTGGTGGACTTCATCAACAATTGGACGGAACTGCAGATGCCTAAAGAGAAGCCAAACAACATGTATTGGACTATTCACTTTGATGGGTCCATGCAATTGGAGGGCTCGGGGGCTGGAGTTGTTTTAGCTTCCCCTCGAGGTCACAAATTTTGTTATGTGCTACGGTTGATGTTTCCCTGTACTAACAATGCAGCTAAGTATGAGGCCTTACTCCATGGTCTTCGGATGGCTAAGGAGATGAGATTAAGCCGGGGAAGGTGCTTTGATGACTCAGATTTGGTGGCTCAACAATTATCAGGCAAGTGGGATTCCAAGGATCCTCTCATGGCGGCTTATCGCCGTGAAGTTGATGCCATTGCTGGACATTTCAAGGGTTACTAGGTGGAGCATTTTGACCACAGAAAGAACGAGGCGGCTGATGCCTTAAGCCGGCTGGGCTCTTAGCGTAAGCCTATGCCGCCTAATACTTTCTTGGATATTTTGCATAACCCTTCTGTCAAGTTACCTACAGAGGAAGACTTGGCTGTTCCTGACCCGGAAGCACAATTGGTGGCGTCTCTTCACGTTATCCCAGATTGGACAGTGCCATACTTGGCTTACATGACCCGGGGAGAATTGCCTGAGAATGAAACCTTGGCCGGGCAGATAACCCGGCGGTCTAAGTCAATGACAATTGCCAATGGCGAGTTGCATCATCGCAGTGTCAGTGGGGCGTTTCAGCGTTGTGTTTCTCCCGAAGAAGGCCAAGAAATTCTATGTGAGATTCATGAAGGGGATTGTGGCCATCATGCCAGGTCAAAATCCCTTGTGGCCAAGGCTTTCCGTCATCGATTTTATTGGCTGACGGCCCATGCTGATGCAGAGGACCTGGTCAGTAAATGTGACGATTGTCAGAAGTTCTCGAGACGTGCTCACGTGCCGGCTCAAGAGTTGAGGATGATTCCAATAACTTGGCCGTTTGCAGTCTGGGGCTTGACATGATTGGGCCTTTCAAAAGGTTCAAAGATAAAAAGACCCACCTTTTGGTGTCGGTTGACAACTTTACAAAGTGGGTTGAGGCAGAGCCAGTTAGTAAGTGTGATGCAGCTACGGCGGTTCAGTTCATGAAGAAGGTGATATTTTGTTTTCGCTTTCCACACAACATTATAACTGACAATGGTATTAATCTGTCTAAAGGCGCCATGGAAGAATTTTGTCAACGAGAGCATATTCGGCTTGATGTTTCATCAGTGGCTCACCCCCAATCCAATGGTCAAGCTGAGAGAGCCAATCAGGAAATCTTGAAAGGCATCAAGCCCCGGCTTTTAGTCCCCTTGCAATGGACGCCGGGTTGTTGGGTTGAGGAGTTACCCCCTGTGATATGGAGCATCAATACTACTCCTAACAGGTCTACGGGTTATACGCCTTTCTTCATGGTTTACAGAGCTGAGGCGGTTCTCCCTAGTGACATCCGTCATGACTCGCCCCGTGTGGTGGCTTATGTTGAGGCAGAGAATGAACAAGCGCGCCAGGATGCCCTTGACCTGTTAGATGAAAAGCGTGAATTGGTAGCAGCTTGCTCGGTGATTTACCAACAGGACCTGCACCGCTATCATAGCCGCCGGGTTAAGTCCAGAACCTTTCAAGAAGGTGATTTGGTGTTCCGGCTCATCCAGGATCAAAGTGATGCACGCATGTTATCCCCACCTTGGGAAGGGCCCTTTGTGGTCAGCAAGAACTTGAACAACGGGTCATACTACCTTATCGATGTTCGGGAGCACAAAGACTCACGTAAGTCGGAGGAGGAGACCCGCCGGCCCTGGAATATCGCTCATCTTCGGCCTTACTACACTAGAGCCACCGGCTCTCATGATGTACATATTTTGACAATGTATATATTATGATAAATAATAAAAGTAGGACCTTTGTCCTTTTTCATCCTCAAAGGTAATATGTCATTGTCATTGTCATTGTCATCTCAAATGATCACTTGGGGGCGGATCGTATCCAAATCTAGCTTGACCCGTTTGATCCGGCTTATGATCGTATTTGAATCTAGCCGTTAAACCTTATGATCATTAGGGGGCTTCCTGTTCAAACATAGGTCGTATTCGAACCAAAGAGAACATAGCTGTCGGTACCCTCTTGATTGGCACACTGCCAAGCTCATTAGGGGGCTTCTTGATCGTATTCGAATCATAGCTCAACCCCTTTTGGGAACCGACTTTGATCGTATTCAAATCAGTGTCGTTAAAAAACTCTCAAGATCATTAGGAGGCTTCCTGTTTAAACATAGGTTGTATTCGATCCAAAGAGAACATAGCTGTCGGTACCCTCTTGATCGGCGCAAAGCCAAAGCCACTGGGGGCTACATGATCGTATTTGAATCCTAGCTTAACCCCTTTGGAACGGTTTACTGATCGTATTCGAATCATAAGCCTTGAATTTTTTTTACATTCTATTGGGTTTAAGTTTTTTTTGAAAGCAGCCTTTATTTGACTTGAGACTTTTTTGAGGTTTAAAGGTACAAGTGTGGGTAACTTTAACTCGGCTTGATTTTGGCTGATAAAGTCGCCAATACATGAGAATCATCATACCTTTGGAAGTGTTGGTTTCCAAAGATTGGGTTATCACCATTACTGTCCGGGTCATATAAGCTGGCGGTGCAAATCAAAGGATCACAGGTATAAGATTATAGTTGTGTTTCAACATTATATGTTACAATGGGCTTCTCTGTGTTTCTCTTTTCTATCTTAATGTATCAAGCTATTATGACCCGCCTTGTGGTAAGCCGCCAAGGGATCTTGTGATCTATTTCTATGTGCAGGACAGTTAAAAGACTTGGTCAAGCATAAGGAAAACAGATGAAAATGATAACGCGGGTGAATACAATATGGCGGTTTAATAGTATTAAGCACGAAAAACGTGCACGATGGCACGGCAAAAGCAAAGTTATTTCTACTCTATTACATGACTCCCCGAGTCCAAATGATTCATATTTTCTTTTAGCACATCACAGGTATGAGCTGCCACGGTGGATTAACTCTTGTGTTGGCCTGAAGTGTCTGGGTTAGCCCTCTTCGCTTCTTCGCCCTGTTCCCTTTCCTGGAAGGTTGATGATGACCAGTCAATGCCATTCAAAGCTTCAAATTCAGCTTCATCATCAACTAGTCCGGCCGGGTCAACTTCAGGGGCGAAGGTATGCTTACGGAGTGGGGGGGATCAGGCTGGTCACTTTGTAATGAGGTGTTGGAATTCTCTAGTTCTCCGCGTCATAGCTCGGCTGGTACTTGGAGAGGTCTACTTCACCAGGTATCAGGGTGGCCAAAGGGCCTATCTCCTTCACGCAAGCGGCGAAGTCTTCCTGTTCAAAGGGAGTGCCATAGTCCTTAAAGTTAGGATAGCCAGTGGCGAGGTCGGCCGGGTCTAACTCTGGTAGCCAAGCTTTGGCCCGACTTAAAGTAGCCACAGCTCCGGCTCTTATAGACGATCGCCTCAGTTTAGTGAATCACTGGGGTAGCACAGAAAGTTTCTTTAGTATATCTACCAAGAGTGTGGGAACTTCATTGGACAAGGCCACTGTGGCTAAGGGAGACCCAGTGTACAGTTGTTCCACCAGCGTATAAACCGCCTTGAGCTTGATCAGCATATCTTGGTTCAGATTGAACTCCTGGGGCCTGCATAAACATTGTTAGGTGAGTTAATTTCAATTTATATGATCAATTGAAAGGTTCAAGTATTTAACACTTGTAGGGTGACTTACCAAAGATCGCTGAGACCGTCTGAGAGACATGGCGTTTTAGGCCGGATAATTCACCGGTTGCTTCTTCAAGAGCCGCCTCTGCCTTCTCAGCTCGATTAATCAACGCAATTTTTTCATCAACCCAGGCCTTTTTCTCCATTTCAAAGTCTTTCTTTAGTTTTTGTTATTCAGAAACGTTGAATTTAAACTTGGAGTCGGCTCTTTGGGTTTCTGTCTCTTGGGCCTCAAGGCGGTTCTTCAGATCAGAGATTTCTGTTTCAAGTTGACTAGTGGTGGCCCGTACAAATACCGGGTCAAAATCAGGACAATCATGATGCACTATTAAGTCCCAAGCCTTTTGCAAGCAACAAAACTTGGCACTTGGGGGCTAATGTCTACTGGAGAATTTTATTTAAAGTGGCGGCTCATGACATTAAAGTCCCAAGCACTTTGCAAGCAAGAGTACTTGGCACTTGGGGGCTAATGCATATTGCTGTTTAAGGTTTTCAAGCACTTTATTCAATACAACCATATGAAGGACCGGCTCAACCATGCTTCATCATATCATTGATGACGTCTTCAGGCAAGTAATTAGGGTTGTGCCGCAGAGGGTCATCTTTCTTGCCTGTGTAGGTGCACATCAGGCTGGGGCGGCGGCTCAATGGAATAACCCGCCAGGCGAGCCAAACCCGGACTATGTCGATGCCAGTTAACCCGTTCCCTAGAAGAGCTTTGATCTTAGCTAGGGTGGGGGCAAGTGTTTTGCATTCGGCGGCTGTAATCTTGTCAGGAAGCTGATGGTTGGACCCAAGACGTAGATCACGAAAACCGGGCAGAGGGTTCTCACCTGCTGGAGAGGTGTCTTGGCAATAAAACCATGTCTGATTCTAGTCTTTGGGATGACTCGGTAGATTGGCATAAGGAAAAATTATGTCTCTCCGACGTTGGATTGAGACACCACCAAGTTCCAAGCTCTAGCCGTTGGCGCATTCATTCTGACGGTTCAAGTAAAATAATTCTCTGAAAAGTAATATGTTGGGTTCTTCTCCGAGGTATACTTCAGTGAACACTTGGAAAGTGCAGATGTTAGACACGGTATTGGGTCCGATGTCTTGAGGGCAGAGGTCAAAGAAGTGCAAAACATCTCTGAAGAGTTTTGAGACGGGTGGAGAGAAACCCCGGTTCATGTGATCCGTGAAAACAATGACCTCCCCCATTTTGGGCTGAGGAAATTCCTCCTTCGGGTTAGGAGCATGATAGGACATGATTTCCTTCTTCGGCAGATAGCCGGTCTTCACAAAGTCGTCAAGTGTGCTGTCTGTGACAATAGATTTGACCCAGTTGCATGAAGTGGGTGCTTTTGGTGCCACTGTGATGAAAGCCTAAGACAGAGTAAAAATTACCGGTTCAAATTTAAGCCGGAGAGAAAAAACATTATAGTGCATATTCAAGATGGCGGCTTATAAAGGGGCCTAATGGTACAAGGATAATTATGTCAAGATTATTTAAAGCCGCCATAGGCTCCATAAGCAGTTAAAGTTGTTTAAACCGCCATGGTTTATCAAGGTTATCAATTGAGCATTGCCTTTTTAAGCCGGTGATAAGAGTCGCCATGACTAGGTAGATCTAACAAATACAGGTTTTTGCCTAAGTGTTGCATAAACAAGTTTCACAAACTACAGCTACTATTTTGGATCAAATGGCTGTTCAGAAAAGAAAAAATTCTAGATCTAAAAACATGGTACAGAGGAGTTCATGCGTTCTAATGGGGCTTCTTTACAAAGAAAAAGGATCTGCTAGTGCCAAAAATGGATGCGAAACAGCTACCGCATGAGTTCTATGCTGTTGTTGGATCAAAAGAGGCTACGGCAGAAGAAACACGAAGAAAACGAGATGAACTACGAAGTGTACAGAGGAACTCACAAACCCTAGCATGGATCTAAGATGCAGAAAGGGGAAAACTTACAGCGGCAGATCTGTTGCGGAGGGGCACTGCCGTTCTCTGGACGAATTCAGGTCGATGCAACGGACAAAGTTGATGGAGACAAGGTGCGCTGCGGCGGCAGTGGAGCTCGAGCGGCAGTTGGGGTGCGAGAGGAAGAAGAAGAGGAAGGGGGAGAATGAAGAAAGACCCGAGCTGGTCTATTTATAAGGAAAGACCACTAAAAGGGCGCGAAAAACGAGGTGGCCAAAAACATAAGTTATCCAACTACAAGGATGCCTCGATTTTCGAGATGGTCATTAAGATAAAGATCCGTTGAGATACAATGGACAAAACGTGCATTTATAGCAGGTGACGTAATGGCGGGTTACCAAAAATTCAAAGGATGACGTCATGGCGGGTTGCAAGAAATTTCATAATCCAAGAACAGAAGATTTTTTCTTAAGTATCGAAGATTGACATGAACTAGTTCAAATCAATCCGGGGCCTAATGTTGGGGATATAACTATTTGATATGACCCGCCCAGGAGGGGCCAGGTTATACCTATGAATATTCTTGAAGCCCAAGACCAAGGTTGAAGATGGCGGTTCAGTAAGGGCCCAAAGCCCAAAGGCGACTTAAGGCCCCTAGAGATAAACCGCCATATGTACATGACTTGTATGGTAAGGAAAGAATAGTTAGAGACCAAGCCGGACACTGTTTATGAGCCGGCCAGGACTCTGAGAGCCGTTGGGCGTCGACTTCTGTATATAAAGGGACGACCCGGCGGCGGTTCAGGGCAAGTAACACTAGATCGAAAGCTAGGTCAAGCGATTCCGATCCCTGGTAATCGAGTCATAAGCAATCCCACTCAAAACTGGATCATAGGCTTTTACCTTCACTGTAAGGGGCCGAACCAGTATAAACCCCGTGTCCTTTATCGCGATTAACCCCTTTAAGCTTCCTAGTTGCGATGGCTCCACGACTAAGTCATTTCACTAGGACATCTGACGTGACAATTCCACGACATCATCCATTCTAGCCCGTTAACGGCCCGCTACATCTTTGGGCCCAATTACAACCCGACCTTCTTTCGGCCTATTAGCCGCCCATTATAGATATAACGGCCCGCTACATCTTCCGGCCTTTTTTCGGCCCATTCTGTAGTTGGGCCAACTTCTAGCCCGTTGTGACTTTTGGCCTTTCCTCGACCCATTATGTACATGGGCCAACTTCTAGCCCATTTTGTCTTCCAACCTGTTAACGGCCCGCACAACAATTGGGCCTTTGTCAGCGCAACCTGGTTTTGGGTCCATTAATGGGCCACGTTAAGCAGGGCACAATTTCAGCCCGACGCGACTTTCAGCCTGTGAGAAGCCTAGTTTGTAAATTGGGCCTCTTTTAGCCCAAAACACTTTCGGCCTCTTACTGGCCCGTCAAGTAAAAGGGCCGAGACAAAACTGACATTTATTTCGGCCTGGTAAAGGCCCGCGGGCCATTTCCATTTATACGGCCCTATCAAGCTTTTGGCCTGTTAACGATCTTCTAAGAGCCGTTGTTATGATGGTCCGCATCGATTGGGATCCACTAAATATTAGTTGACCAGCCCAATTAAGGCCTGCTTTTACTACACATGTTTGTTCGTTCGGATGGCGTCCAGGTAACGTTTGGGCGTGTTGACCCTCATTTCAACGATATAGCATATACAAAGAATTATCCTACTCTATACTATCGCCTCTAAAAAACCTACACTATGCAATAAAGAGACTAAGTCATAGAAACAAAGAATAATCCTACACTATACAATAAAGAATTTATAGCAGATCATATCCACTGGGCATTATAGTTCGGCACCAGTGATAATAAAGCGTACAGAAACAGTAAATTACATACACTGGGCAAATAAAGCTCATACAACATGGACGCGCATCAACAGAACTTACCATTTGAACTATAATCTCTTTAGAAAATAGGATTGGCCAGATTCAGATAGCACAAATTTTAGTCTGCAAAATCTCCAATTCCTTTGTGGTTACCTCAGTGTCTTGTTTTATTTTTTTGACTCCTGCATCTAATACCTGCAACTCCAGTCTCAACATTTTGATTACATGTTGAGAATCATATACACGTTTTCTTGCCACTTCTAGTTGATTCTCGAGAACATCAACACATTCCAGTTCCAACCCATAATCATTTGGTAATGGCCATGCCGCACTGCTATGAGAATTTTGTGTTGATGTCACTTCATCCTGAAATGTTTCTGTAAGTACACATGACTAGGGCAAAAATATAGTTACAACAGTGAAGTGAGCAAGACAGACTATCTTGTACATGGCAAAACATGACTAACAATAATGTTACACATCATGAAGCATAAGCAGGTGATATTTTAAAAATTATAAAAATGGTAGTCTGTGTAGCCGGCATACAGAAATCTCTCTTAGCTCACCAGAGGAGCATGACCTTGGGCCCAAATCCAAAACATAGACAAGTTACAAATTTAGACCACACACAGCTACTGAACATTATATATATAGGGATCAACTATTTGTCACCCCAGGTGAGGAATAAATTCCTCACCCAAGCCTATCTCCAACGTAAGAAACAAAAACATGCGGGGTAATATTACTATTTCAAAAAGGAATCGGCCTCTATCTCGTAAAGAAAAAGGAGCACCGTAATATTACCTCCTGCATGCCAGTAATTTATGTCGTGTATGTGTGCAACCTATGTGGTGCATCGAAGTGCCAGTATAGAAAAACAAATGATGTTGCCATAAGATTACGAATGAGTTTTCAGTCGACGAACTAATCTGACACATCTTGCTATAATCTCACAACAATGAGTAGTGAGGTGTTCCTGATTTGTTTAGATATATAGGGCTGCATTCCTATATTCCAGGTATTTTACATCTGATCTACTACTATTTTCTACTGGATGTGCACCGGTTGTAGCACCGAAATCTGGTGTCCTAATTGATTTAACATAGGCAAGCACTAGCACTATCTTAATTTTGCACGAGGCATTTTTGGTAAACTTAAGAAACATAAGCCAGTATTTCATTCTATACACAAGGCTTTTAGTAACCACAGAATAACAAAGTGGTGTCATAAAAAGATTCCATGTAGTGGAGTACACAAGTTTTGCCCTCCTCTGCCTCTCCTCCTGAAACCCCGCCACCGGCGACTCCCTCGCTCTTCCCTGCCGCCCCCACCTCCGCTACTAGTACCTTGAGCTGGTGGAGGCGAAGCGCGCGGCCAATGGGGAGGTATTGTCCTCTCGAATGATGAGGAGGATGGTAGCGTTGACGACGACTTCGACGTTGAAGTGTGGCGGAGGACCTTCCCTGAGTGAGGCGACGACATGACATGGCCGGACCCCATGGACGATGGTATTTCATGGGTGGACTTGTTCGCCCTCTATAAGTCAAATGATTAACATTTCAAGTTGACTATGCTTCGATGGCTTTTGGTGTAAATTATGGTTAGTTCTAAGTTCACTAGATTCCATGTTTAGGTTTAAACTAGACTATGTTTCGGCGGATTCTTACGTACATTATGTGTCGAATTTGGTTTTAGAAATTTGTTTAAATCGAATCTATGTTGAACTTATGAAAATTTACTTTTTACTTCCCTAAATTTAGGAGTTCGGCTTGGTCCGACCAAAACTTTGTGGAGTAAAAATACTCCACTAAGTTTACTTCGCCATTTTGCTCCTCTATGTTTAGGGGAACGAATAGAGTTGGTATGAGTACACAATCTTTGTATATAGGAGTACCTACTAATTACATGTGAAGCTAATTGTATTACAATTCAAGTCAAAGATAATTCTTGTAAAACATGGTATACCTCCCTCGCAAAAAAGACACCTTGTATACCAGTATACACTTACAAAAGGATTTTTATGGAAAATACATGATGGTGTCAAAGCCAACTTCATATGATCATATCGCTTTGCTTAGCATTGCCTTTCTTCATATCATCAGATGGTCGATGGAGGGGAAGATATGAAGCAAGTAGTGATTCTGAAATGGTAAACACACCCTGTTTCACCCCTGACGAACAAGGCAACAACACCAGTACAGATCCAAGAAGGACCTGTAGCACCCAAGATGCGATTATATCCCAATCACGTGATCAATTCATGATTGGGGCACAATCGCATTTCGAGTGCATAGCAAGGTGGATATCATTACAACATAGCATGTACTGAATAGATGAGAATACAATGTAAAGGCTTACACTCGCCACAAGCTACAACATTCATACAACAATACATCAATACATATAATTCATCATGCAGAAGAGCAGGATCTGACTACGGATGAACTCAAACGCAAGAGAAGAACGACATCCACCCTGCTAGCCCAGGCTCCCGACCCGGAACCTATATCCCTTCAACGAAGAAGCAGAAGAAGAACTTCAAACAAGCAAGCATCACACTCGCGTCAGATCATCCAATTACTTGTACTTACAACTTTTGTTGTAGTAATCTGTGAGCCATGAGGACTCAGCAATCCCATTACCATGGGTATCAAGACTAGAAAAGCTTAATGGGTATGAAAAGGATAGGTGGTGAGGTTGCAGCAAGTGACTAAGCATTGTATGGTGGCTAACTTACGAGTACAATAATAAAATGAGAAATTACGCAAACGGTCGAAAACTAGTAATGATGAAGAAGTGATCCTAAACTACTTACGTTCAAGCATAACCCAATCGTGTTCTCTTCCCGAACCTCGTTGAAAAGAGACGATCACGGTTACACACACGGTTGGTGTATTTTATTTTGTATCTGGTGTCAGGTTCTCCACAACCGGATCTTAAAAATTCCCATCTGCCACATAAACCGCGGGCACGGCTCTCGAAAGTTTAAAACCTGCAGGGGTGTCCCAACTTAGCCCATGAAAAACTCTCACGATCAATGGAGGAAAATCCTCCTCCCGGAACAACCAGATCAAGCTCGAAATCCTGATTCACAAGACATTTCAACAATGGTAAAACAAGTCCAGCAGACCACCCGCTGCGTCGATACCCCGATAGGAGCCACGCGTATCTTGTTCTCAGGACAACACTGTCTATGCAAAGGGGACGGTAGCCAAAATACTATCGAGTTGCCCCGAGGTGGCACCACCGACTGCTAGGTAGGTGGACCAACACTCATGAGAAGCACTGGCCCGGGGGGTTGATTAAAAGACCTCGGGGGCCGGCAGGTCCCTATGCAAGTTTTAGTTGTCATTAGCCAAAGGGTAAAACCAATTTTGGGCCTTGTTGGAACTGTTTTATTCAAAGCGAACTATCAAGGGGGGCCCATAAACCCCAACCGTGTTAGGAACAGGAAATCAAGGAACATAACACCGGTATGACGGAAACTAGTGCGGCAAGAGTGGAACAAAACACCAGGCAAAAGGCCAAGCCTTCCACCCTTTACCAAGTATATTGATGCATTAATTAAATAAGAGTTATTGTGATATCCCAAGATATCCATGATCCAACATGGAACAACTTCCAACTGCACCTGCAACTAGCAACGCTATAAGAGGGGCTGAGCAAAGCGGTAACATAGCCAAACAACGGTTTGCTAGGAAGATAGAAAATGTTAGGGGTTGTTTCATGGCATTTTGGGAGGCTTGATAAACAAGGGATAGGTGGCGCGACATAGCAATAGCATCGAGACAACTAGCATAGCAAAGATAGTAGTAAGATCGAAGATGACGGTCATCTTGCTTGAAATCCCGCTAGGAGGAAGACCGAATCTATGAAGAAGACGAACCAACGTAGTCGATTGAATCACTCACAATCGCAACATTATTGGAACTAAGAAGCAACACCAGAAAGCAACAAACAACATCGTAAACACACATAACATAATCATGGCATGATGCACAATCAAGTATGATGCATGTCCGGTTTAATGATTTGTGCCATGGTAAAGTGCAATAAATAATACTACAAATTAAGTGGAGCTCAATATGCAACGAGTTGCATATTGACGAAACACTATATTCACATATTTAGTTTGATCCCGGTTATGTACACAACAAGTTTAAAAGTTTGTTAAGATGGCAAGAGGTGAGGCAAGACAAAGCTACCTATCTAGGCAAGTTTAAATGTGGCCAGAAATGACAAACAACAATTTCGGAAAATCCTCATGTGCATATTTGAATTTGGTATTGTTCTGCCTATTACATAATTTTATTGTTATTAAACATGAAAACAAATTGTACCACGTTATTCTATGCATTATTCTAGATAATATATATATATATATATATAGTTTATTTAATTTGGAGCTACGGTTTATTAGTTATGAAATATAACATTTTAGCATGTCATTAAACAAAACAATGCGAACAACAATTTAAACATTTTAAACATGGACGAAAGTTGGAAATTATGAAACTACATTAAATTCAAAGCATTTTACATATATATTGTGTTTTAATCCGAAGTACGATTGTTAAGTTATTATATGCATGATCATGGAGGGTCAATTTGTTAATATGCAGTTTTTTAATAGAGAAATTCATCCGAACGAAAAAAGTACGCATCGGGCCGAATCCGGCCAGGAAGCCCAATAGAGTTAAGGCCGGGGGGCTCTCACCCTGGGCCTTGGGGAAGTAGGCCAGCTGGGCCTCGGCCAACAAGGGATGGGAAGGCAGCCCGGGTCGAGGCAGAGGCGGTGTCCTCTGCCCGAACTGCTGCTGCTCGATGCAGGGTAGCGGAAGCGCAGCTGGAGAGGACTTGGCGCGGCAGGACTCTGAAGACGGCAGGGCACGAAGGTGACGGAGGGTGAGGGGCGGCCGGATCCGGGCCATGGCGGCGGCTCGATTTGGTCAGCGATGGGGCCGAAGGCACGGGGAACGACGGCGACAGGAGCTCGGCGAAGAACCTACAGGGTCATGGCGGGGAAAAAGCAGAGAAATGGCAGGGAGGGAGGAAAAGAGTTAGGAGATGGAGAGGGACGGGTGGAGGAAGACGGACCCGATTGAGCTCACGCTCCGGTGAACTACTGCACGTTGCAAGCTGGATGGAGACGGGCGGCCTCGGGACGATGGGGAAGATGGATCTGTTTGATTCCCAGCTGGAATGGATGCAAAAACAGTGGCAAGGCGGAGCTTCCATGGGTTCCTGCAACGGGATAGCGAGAGCGAGCCTAAGAGAGATAAAAGAAGACGGCAGAGGAAAAGAAAGAGAGAGAAGGAAATGAAGAAGGCAGAGCGGCAAGGTTGCTGCCGGTTTTCGTCGGCGGCTTGCGGGCGACGCGCTGCTCCAGCAAGGCGACGCGCGGTGATGGAGGTCGAGGCCTTAGGCACCTCCGAGCGTTGAGGCTACAGGAGGGTAGAACTGGCACGATGGGGATCGGGCGATCTAGATCTGAGGGTCCAGATCGGTGGTGGGATTGGACAGGATGCCTAGGGTTTGGACTGTTTAAATAGGAGGTGGATTTTTGGTTAGGGGCTATTCTAGTCCCTCCGATCGAAATAAAATGTCCAAGAAAAATAAGCTAGGGGAGTCTAACAAAGAACCAAAGATATTTTAGGGATGTTTGGAGATGATTCGGACCCATCGGTCACGACTGAGTGGTTTGGGTCCGGGGGAGTTTCGGACGCGGGCGGGGAGTCGATGCACTATGCAAAGAGGTGTTAGGTGGTTTGACAAGAGGGAATCGAAAATCCAGTTGACTCGGATTGGTCAACAAAGGCAAGGGGGATGCGGCAACTACGAACGGATGCAACCTTTATGAAAACATGCAGATGCTATGCGCATGATGCTATGATGAAATGCAACAAACAAATAAAACACACGGCGGTCACACAAACACATGGAAGGCATTTGGAGCGTCGGTCTCGGGTCGTTACAACTCTCCTCCACTTACAAGAGATCTCGCCGCGAGATATAAGGATGACACCGGAGGGAAACATAAGAGGGAGAGGTAAAACAAAGTTGCTTCTTTGACAAATGAGTGAAACCACGAACCTTGAGAGGCTGAACAAATTGAAAAAGAATACACTAGAGATTAATGAGATTGCAAGCACTCTGTTAGCAAAGAGGAACAAGGAATACGATGAGAATAGAGAGCTTAAGGGACAAGATAGACTTTGAACCCACTCTGGTTGAAGAAAAGCAAGGAAGGAAGAATTCAGCAGCACTCCGACTGAAAAGAGGGGCAAGACTTGATAAGATAAAAGGAACTTGGATAGAGGACACAACACTCCTGTTGAATGGGAAAGCAAGGAAAATAACAAAACGAGATGATTGGTCGAAGAGAGCAACATCACAATGCCTCCGAACGAACGAATAGAAGCTGGATCGTCGGAAAGAAAAGAACGGAGAAGAAAATGCCAACTTCTGTCACAAATGAACTTGGAAAGCATCCTTGTAAAGAAGGATTGAATGGAGTTGTTGGAAAATCAACAACGAAAAGAACTAGGTTTTTGTGGGCTTATGGAAAACATCTCAAAGTTTTGAGGTGACAACCAGCCACTAACGGAATCAATTGCTTTCTTGAGAGCAACGAAGAGATGAAAAGAAGGAGAAAATTGGATCATTGATAAGTGATACGTCTCCAACATATCTATAATTTATGAAGCATTCATGCTATTTTATTATCTATTTTGGATGATTACGGTCTTTATTATACACTTTTATATTACTTTTGGGGCTAACCTATTAACCGGAGGCCCAACCCATATTGCTGTTTCATTGCCTGTCTCAGTATTTCGAAGAAAAGGAATATCAAACGGAGTCCAAACGGAATGAAACCTTCGGCAGCGTGATTTTTGGGAAGAATATGATCCTGGAGACTTGGAGTTCACGTCAGAAGATCCTCGATGAGGCCAGGAGATAGGGGGGCGCCCCCCTGTCTCGTGGGCCCCTCGAGCACCTCCCGATCGACTTCTTTCGCCTATATAGTCCCACGTACCCTAAAAACATCCATAGACAAGATAGATCGGGAGTTCCGCCACCGCAAGCCTCTGTAGCCACCAAAAACCTCTCGGGAGCCCGTTCCGGCACCCTGCCGGAGGGGGAACCCATCACCGGTGGCCATCTTCATCATCCTGGTGCTATCCATGATGAGGAGGGAGTAGTTCACCCTCGGGGCTGAGGGTATGAACCAGTAGCTATGTGTTTGATCTCTCTCTCTCTTATTCTCTCTATGGCACGATCTTGATGTATCGCGACCTTTGCGATTATAGCTGGATCTTATGATGTTTCTCCCCCTCTACTCTCTTGTGATGAATTGAGTTTCCCTCTTGAAGTTATCTTATCGGATTGAGTCTTTAATTTGAGAACAGTTGATGTATGTCTTGCCATGTTTATCTGTGGTGACAACGGGATATCACGTGCCACTTGATGTATGTTTTGGTGACCAACTTGCGTGTTCCTCCCATGAACCTATGCATAGGGGTTGGCACACGTTTTCTTGAGTCTCCGGTAGAAACTTTGAGGCACTCTTTGAAGTACTTTGTGTTGGTTGGATGAATCTGAGATTGTGTGATGCATATCGTATAATCATGCCCACGGATACTTGAGGTGACAATGGAGTATCTAGGTGACATTAGGGTTTTGGTTGATTTGTGTCTTAAGGTGTTATTCAAGTATGAACTCTATGATGGATCGAGCGGAAAGAATAGCTCTATGTTATTTTACCACGAACTCTTGAATAGATCGATCAAAAAGGATAACTTTGAGGTGGTTTCGTACCCTACCATAATCTCTACGTTTGTTGTCCACTATTAGTGGCTTTGGAGTGACTCTTTTTTGCATGTTGAGGGATTGTTATATGATCTATCTATGTTATTATTGTTGAGAGAACTTGCACTACTGAAAGTATGTACCCTAGGCCTTGTTTCCTATCGTTGCAATACCGTTTACGCTCACTTTTATCATTAGTCACCTTGCTGTTTTTATCTTTTCAGATTACTAAAACCCATATCTACTATCCATATTGCACTTGTATCATCATCTCTTCGCTGAACTAGTGCACCTATACAATTTACCATTGTATTGGGTGTGTTGGGGCACAAGAGACTTTTTGTTATTTGGTTGCAGGGTTGCTTGAGAGAGACCATCTTCATCCTATGCCTCCCACGGATTGATAAACCTTAGGTCATCCACTTGAGGGAAATTTGCTACTGTCCTACAAACCTATGCACTTGCAGGCTCAACAACGTCTACAAGAAGAAGGTTGTGTAGTAGACATCAAGCCCTTTTCTGGCGCCGTTGCCGGGGAGGTGAGTGCTTGAAGGTATATCTTTAGATCTTGCAATCGAATCTTTTTGTTTCTTGTTTTATCACTAGTTTATTTTATAAAATAAAACTACAAAAAAATTGGAATTGAGTTTACCTCATACGCTTTGTCTTTTTAATATCTTTCGTGAGAATGATGGAAAGGAAAATTGTTCTCAAGTGCTAGAAGAAGAATGCATTAAAATGCTTGGTACTAAATCTTTGGTTGATGAGCATGATTGCAATGTTGTTAGTATGAATTCCTTGAATATCCATGATGCTAATTATATGCAAATCCACAAGCTTGGGGATGCTATGTTTGATTAAGATGATATGTTTAGTCCCCCAAGTTTTGATGAGAATATTTATTATTATGAAAGCATGCCTCCTATTTATGATGATTATATAGATGAAAGTGGGTTTGGAAGAGTGTCAACTTTATTTAGTGATGAATCCACTATTTCGGAAGAGGTTCCAATTGATTATGAGAACAAAGTTGCTATCTATGATGATTATTGTGATGACTTGTATGCTATTAGGAATAATGATAACCATGAAACTTGTCATCATGATTTTAGTTTTCAATTGGATTATGCCTCACATGATAATTATTTTGTTGAGTTTGCTCCCACTACTATTCATGAGAAGAAATTTGCTAATGTGGAGAGTAGTAAATTTTCTATGCTTGTGGATCATGAAAAGAATGCTTTAGGTGCTGGTTATATTGTTGAATTCATTCATGATGCTACTGAAAATTATTATGAGGGAGGAACATATGCTTGTAGGAATTGCAATAATATAAAGTTTCCTCTCTATGTGCTTAAAATTTTGAAGTTATGCTTGGTTTACCTTCCTATGCTAGTTGATTATTGTTCCCACAAGTTGTTTGCTCACAAAATCCCTATGCATAGGAAGAGGGTTAGGCTTAAATGTGCTAGTCATATGCTTCATGATGCTCCCGTTATGTTTCAATTCTTATCTTTTATGTGAGCATCATTGCCATCATCATGCCTAACTAGAAAGGCATTAAAGAAAAGCGCTTGTTGGGAGACAACCCAATATGTATCCTTACTGTTTTTGTGTGTCCACATTATTATGCTACTGTAGTAATCATGTTTTATAGCTTTTGTATTAATGAAGTGCCAAGTAAGACCTTTAGGATAGCTTACGGTGATAGTTTTGTTGATCCTGCTGAGAATCAGAAACTTTTGCACCCAGTAAATTAGTTTTGTTAATTCACATAACGGGCTGATGATCTGATTCTTTCTGCTCTGGATTGGTACACAAATTGCTTAGGACTTCCTAATTTGGTAGAATTTTTGGAGTTCCAGAAGTATGCATTTGATACAGATTACTACTGACTGTTCTGTTTTTGACAGATTCTGTTTTCTATGTGTTGTTTGCTTATTTTGATGAATCTATGGCTAGTATTAAGTGGTATGAACCATAGATAAGTTGGAGTACAGTAGATATTACACCGATATGAATTTAGAATGGGTTCATTACAGTAACTAAGTGGTGGTTTTATTTTCTTATACTAACGGAGCTTACAAGTTTTCTGTTGAGTTTTATGTTGTGGAGTTTTCAAGTTTTGGGTAAAGATTCGATGAACTATGGAATAAGGAGTGGAAAGAGCCTAAACTTGGGGATGCCCCATGCAAACCAAGATAATATTCAAGAATAGCCAAAATCCTAAGCTTGGGGATGCCCCGGAAGGCATCCCCTCTTTCGTCTTCGTTCATCGGTAACTTTACTTGGAGCTATAATTTTATTCACCACATGATATGTGTTTTTCTTGGAACGTTATTTTATTTTGTTAGTATTTTCTTGCTATTTTTTATAATAATGTTTTGCATCTTTATTTTCAATAAAAAAATTCAAGGATAGCCTTTGCCATTCTTATTTAGCTAGTATACATGTTGCTGTTTGAAAACAGGAAGTTTACCGCTGTTGCAAAAAATTCCCTAGAAAAGTCAGAGAACGATATAATGTTGAAACTTTTTGCATAATGAGATCTGATAAATCTTCTACAGCATAGTATTTTTCTCATAATTGTTGGAGTTAGGGAAGTATGATGAATCTTGCATTCTTTACAGACTGTACTGTTTTGACAGATTGCTGTTATGTTTGCATTGTTTGCATATGGTTGCTTGTTTAATGATTCTATTTGAGGATAGGAGTATTGAATATGCAGAGGCATTTAGTATGCAAAGTTGAATAATAATTTTAGTGATTTGTTACAGTAGAAAATGATAAGGTTTTGCATTGGTTTATACTAACCTATCTCCCAAGTTCTTGTTGAGTTTGGTGTGAATGAATAGCTTTTGATAAAAAGAGAAACCATGATATGAGAGGAATTAAGGAGACATAAAAGTTCAAGCTTGGGGATGCCCAAGGCACCCCAAGATAATATTTCAAGAAGTCTCAAGCATCTAAGCTTGGGGATGCCCCGGTAGGCATCCCACCTTTCTTCTTCAACCATTATCGGTTAGTATTGGTTGAGCCTAAGTTTTTGCTTCTTCACATGAGTTGTGCTATCCTTGCAATGTCATTTTATTTTGCCTTGCTTGCTGTTTGAATACAATACCAAGATCTAAAATTCTTAATGAGAGAGAGAGAGTCTTCATATAGTTGCATAATTATTTAGCTACTCATTGATCTTCACTTATATCTTGTTGGAGTAGTTTGTCATTTACTCGTGTGCTTCACTTATATCCTATGAGTAAATGGTTGAATGAGTTGATTGTCATAAATCTGAAATTATATATGTCTCATTTGCTTACCCCATGGGGAGTAATGACTTCACATCTAAGAAGTAGAGGTTGTAAATTTATTGAAGGCTAGCAAGCATTGTATTGGTCATTTGAACAATTCATGAAAGAATATTGAAGGAAGAGAGATTCCACATATAAATAGACTATCCTAGACATCTTTTATAATTGGGAGCACTCATTAAGTATGACATGCTAAAGAGTTGATGTTGGACAAGGAAGACAACGTAATGGTTTATGTTTTCCGACATCTCCGTTAAAGTATATTGTCATGGATCATTCAAACATGTTGAGCTTGCCTTTCCCCCTCTTGCTAGCCAAAATTCCTTGCACCAAGTAGAGATACTACTTGTTCTTCCAAATATCCTTAAACCCAGTTTTACCATGAGAGTTCACCATACCTACCTATGGATTGAGTAAGATCCTTCAAGTAAGTTGTCATCGGTGCAAGCAACAAAAATTGCTCTCTAAATATGTATGATATTTTTGGTGTGAAGAAAATAGCTTTATACGATATTTTTATGGAAGCAATAAAAGCGACGGACTGCATAATAAAGGTCCATATACAAGTGGCAATATAAAGTGACGTTCATTCGCATTAAGATTTTCTGCATCCAACCCTAAAAGTGCATGACAACCTCTGCTTCCCTCTGCGAAGGGCCTATCTTTTACTTTATGTCTTTTACTTTATGCAAGAGTCAAGGTGATCTTCACCTTTCCCTTTTTCATTTTAGCTTTTGGCAAGCACTTTGTGTTGGGGTGATCCTGATATATATATATATATATATATATATATATATATATATATATATATATATATATATATATATATCCAATTGGATGTAAGTTAGCATGAACTATTATTGTTGACATCACCCAAAGGTGAATACGTTGGGAGGCAATACTATAAGCCCCTATCTTTCTCAGTGTTCGATTAAAACTCCATAACCATTAGTATTGCATGAGTGTTAGCAATTGTAGAAGACTATATGATAGTTGAGTATGTGGAGTTTTCTATTCCTGAAAATAAGATGAATTGCAATTGTTTGATGACTAAGAATGGAGTTTGCAAGTTTTCAAGAAATTTTATGGTCTATGCTTTGACATGTGAATTGCTTGTTACTTTATCGTTAGAAGTTTTATGAGATGAACTATTGTTATGACATATTATCATGCTAGAAAAGGTGATTGAAATTATTGTTGATCAAACTTGTGCACCTGCTAGCATTCACACTTCATAAATTCTTTCTTTATCATTTACCTACTCGAGGACGAGTAGGAATTAAGCTTGGGGATGCTGATACGTCTCCAACGTATCTATAATTTATGAAGCATTCATGCTATTTTATTATCTGTTTTGAAAGATTACAGGCTTTATTATACACTTTTATATTACTTTTGGGTCTACCCTATTAACCGGAGGCCCATCCCATATTGTTGTTTTATTGCATGTTTCAGTATTTCGAAGAAAAGGAATATCAAACGGAGTCCAAACGGAATGAAACCTTCGGCAGCGTGATTTTTGGGAAGAATATGATCTTGGAGGCTTGGAGTTCACGTCAGAAGATCCTCGAGGAGGCCAGGAGATAGGGGGCGCCCCCCCTACTGGGCGCACCCCCTGTCTCGTGGGCCCCTCAAGCACCTCCCGACCGACTTCTTTCGCCTATATAGTCCCACGTACCCTAAAAACATCCACGGACAAGATAGATTGGGAGTTCCGCCACCGCAAGCCTCTGTAGCCACCAAAAACCTCTCGGGAGCCCGTTCTGGCACCCTGCCGGAGGGGGAACCCATCACCGGTGGCCATCTTCATCATCCCGGCGCTATCCATGACGAGGAGGGAGTAGTTCACCCTCGGGGCTGAGGGTATGTACCGGTAGCTATGTGTTTGATCTCTCTCTCTCTCTCTCTCTCTCGTGTTCTCTCTATGGCACGATCTTGATGTATCGCGAGCTTTGCTATTATAGTTGGATCTTATGATGTTTCTCGCCCTCTACTCTCTTGTGATGAATTGAGTTTCCCTCTTGAAGTCATCTTATCGGATTTAGTCTTTAATTTGAGAACACTTGATGTATGTCTTGTCGTGTTTATCTGTGGTGACAATGGGATATCACGTGCCACTTGATGTATGTTTTGGTGACCAACTTGCGGGTTCCGCCCATGAACCTATGCATAGGGGTTGGCACACGTTTACTTGACTCTCCGGTAAAAACTTTGGGGCACTCTTTAAAGTACTTTGTGTTGCTTGGATGAATCTGAGATTATGTGATGCATATCGTATAATCATGACCACAGATACTTGAGGTGACAATGGAGTATCTAGGTGACATTAGGGTTTGGGTTGATTTGTGTCTTAAGGTGTTATTCTAGTATGAACTCTATGATGGATCGAGAGGAAAGAATAGCTCTATGTTATTTTACTACGAACTCTTGAATAGATCGATCAAAAAGGATAACTTTGAGGTGGTTTCGTACCCTACCATAATCTCTACGTTTGTTCTCCATTATTAGTGGCTTTGGAGTGACTCTTTGTTGCATGTTGAGGGATTGTTGTATGATCTATCTATGTTATTATTGTTGAGAGAACTTGCACTAGTGAAAGTATGAACCCTAGGCCTTGTTTCCTACCATTGCAATACCATTTATGCTCACTTTTATCATTAGTTACCTTGCTGTTTTTATATTTTCAGATTACAAAAACCTATATCTACTATCCATATTGCACTTGTATCACCATCTCTTCGCTGAACTAGTGCACCTATAGAATTTACCATTGTATTGGGTGTGTTGGGAACATAAGAGACTCTTTGTTATTTGGTTGCAGGGTTGCTTGAGAGAGACCATCTTCATCCTACGCCTCCCACGGATTGATAAACCTTAGGTCATCTACTTGAGGGAAATTTGCTACTGTCCTACAAACCTGTGCACTTGCAGGCCCAACAACGTCTACAAGAAGAAGGTTGTGTAGTAGACATCAATAAGCACCACAATTAGCAACATTCCTGAGGGAAGGCTTTAGGTGAAATATAACCCAAGATAACTCCAATGAAGAGATTGACGAGTTGCAATGGATCTCCTGAACGAAGAGAAAATGATGGGTTTAAACATCTCATTCTTAACAACTTGTGAACCTTGAAACACGAAGGGAAATTGCCAAGAATGACATAACACCACCTGAAAAGATAGGTAGAAAGAATTGCACTTTGAAATGCACGATAAAGAATGCTTGAGCTCCTCCAATAAAATCTTGAAGAACACTTCGAGAATGAATTAAATCCTTGATGAACCATCATGTAGAGCCTCCATGAAAAACTCAGGTAATAAAAGCATGATAGAAAGAAAGAGAAGTTGAAAACACAAGGTGAAGCCTTGCAATGATTTAGATGGATCTTCACAATGATATAATTTAAGTAAGTTGGAGCTCCGGTAAAGAAATATGGAACCCTTCAAATCGAGGATTTATTCATCATGAAAAAACTCCGAAAATAAGGAATTAAATCACCTCGATGTAATAAGAATAAGAATTATGATATGTCTATCCTTCACCAAATGAACTTGATGAAAGCAATGGATTTGCATACGTCTTATTCTCATTGAAAGGATTAAAGAGAGATATAGCATGAACTTAAGAAGGTCTTCACGAACCACCGGTTGGAATTGGAAACAATGAGTAGATAGATTTGATAATATGGAAGTGGAATGTTCACTGAACCACCGTAAGGAATAGGGAACAATTGAAGGAAAGAGAGCGAATCACCAGGAAGAAATAGAAAACGACGAAGGTACTTGAGGGAACTGAAACAAGAGAACAAAGAGATCACGAGCTGACTAGAGAATACTTGAACAAAGTACTGGAATAATATGGAGATGAATGGAGAAACAACAATTTAGAATAATTGGAGGATGAAGCCAAAAACTTAGAACAAAGAAATCTTCTGAAATGATGGCCTTTGGAGAATCAAAACAAAAACAACTCATGCAAAGCATTTGGATTGGCCATGAAAAGAATTTTTGATGACTCGAAACAATTGAGAGGATGGCATGAAGCTTGAACCAGAATGTTTGAGAGAACGGACAAGATTTGGAGGAACCTCTTCCTCGGTCTACAATGTTGAGAATGCTGACGAGGAACACCACCAAATTGTTGAGACACTCCGGAGAATTATAAGAGAAAAGGTTGGTCCAAAGATGAAAAGAATCTGAAAGCAACCTTGGAGGAGGCATCCGACTGATGAAAAATTCATTCTTACGTCAAACTTTGAAAAGAATTTAAGAATAACTCCGGAAAAATTAGAAGAGTCAGGTAAGATCCTGGGAAAAGACCTGTGGGTTAGGGCCCACTCAAAGGAACACCGTTGAATGATTACTTGAAAGGGAGATTGCACCCGTTGATTTAAATGGCTTGAATGAGGTATCAACCTCGAAATAACTTGAACGGATTAAGAATGGAAACATGAATCTTCTGAGATATCTTCTAGACTCCAGATATGAATAGAGGTGAATAAATAAGAGAGACTTGGATAAGAAATTGCCACATGGGAAAGCGTGTGAAACAAAAGGAAGAGATATGATTAACACCGAAGCTTGAATTGACTCCACCGGAAAAGAAAAGAGAATGAATAATGATAAACTTGAAGCTCCTGAGCATCTTCACGAGGAAACACCGGATAAGAACATTGAAGGGAGAAAAAACTGGATAGACTTCTCATGAATAAAATGGATATTTGGTTAAGATATATGAGTCTTTGAAGTAAAGGGTGGGATGGTGGAAAATATAAAGACAACTTTAGATGGATGAAACAAACACTATTGCGAAGAACTGAGAAATGATCTAGCAAATATTGAAAGGATAGGATTAACTTGAAGAGAAGCACACCGGTTAAAAAGGATTGACATGACAGTCTCAATGACCAAAATGATTAGCACTCCCATAAAAATATGAGAACACCGATTAGGAAAAGGTGTGGAATCAACACTTGACATTGAAGCAACTCGAATACCACCACTCAAAACAAAACAAAGGATTTGGCTTGCAGAATAAGTCGAAAACAAACATATGATAGAGATTTCATCCGAAGTTTTTGTGGTGGGGCCCACACGGGCTCGATCATAGAGCACCATCATGTCCAAGGTAGTGCACATGACATACGATGCGTCCCCAACATAGCCAAGGACTCTTTAAGACACAACGAGACAATTGTAAAACCAACCGTGGACAAGTGGACCACTAGACGTCAAACCCCAATCTCACGCCATGCATCTGTCAGAAAGATATCCTAGCTAACTACTTGAATTCCCACCTATGGACTCCCGAAACATTCTGGTTATGCAATTTGGTGTTGGGGATACAGGGAGGCACAAATATATCACACAACTAACAAATCCTACACTCCAACTGTATCCATCCGTCAACACATAACCAAGAAAACCTCGGAAATCGTGTACCACAGACCTTCGAACACACAATGATACTAGTCATGGAGGATCATCTGTGCTATCTCCTCCAGTACTGGGGATAAGTCACGACACTATTTGCCACCATGAAAAGTATGGGAGTGTTTCGATGTCGGCGACCTAACGTATTCCGGAACTGAAACGATAACAACTATGACGAAAACACCTTGGAGCTCAACTCCCCGGGTCCAATCCATACAATCGGGAGGCACCAAGACAGAATTCCCGTCACATCAATATCACAACGATTCCAACAATACCCGCGTGATCCTAAAAAAATTTGAGTGAAAAAGAGGGGAGTGAAGTCAAAACATCTATGTCACGAGTCCTCACCAGAGCGACGAGGGGATGAGTAAAAAGAAATCCTACTCTCCGATATATATAGCTAGACTCAAAATAGTTTTTTCTAGACTCAACAACGGTAGCGGTTCGATCAATCAAGGGGGCTCTTAAGGTCGGTAAGGCTCTGATACCAACTTGTAGCGCCCAAGATGCGATTCTATCCCAATCACTTGATGAATTCATGATTGCGGCACAATCACATTTCAAGCGCATAGCAAGGTGGATGTCATTGTAACATACCATGTACTCAATAGATGAGAATACAAGATAAAGGCTTACACTCGCCACAAGCTACAACCTTCATACAACAATACATAAATACATAGCATTCATCATGCAGAAGAGCAGGATCCGACTACAGATGAAATCAAACGAAAGACAAGAATGACATCCACCTTGATAGCGCAGGCTCCCGACCCGAAACCTATATCCCTTGAAATAAGAAACAGAAGAAGTACTCCAAACAAGCAAGCATCACATTCCCGTCAGATCATCGCATTACCTGTACCTGCAACTGTTGTTGTAGTAATCTGTGAGCCACGAGGACTCAGTAATCCCATTACCATGAGCTTAATTGGTATGAGAAGGATATGTTGTGAGGTTGCAGCAAGCGACTAAGCATTGTATGGTGGCTAACTTACGAGTACAAGAATAAGATGAGAAACTACGCAAACGGTCGCAAGCTAGTAATGATCAAGAAGTGATCTGAACTACTTACGTTCAAGCATAACCCAATCGTGTTCTCTTCCTGAACCTCGTTAAAAGGAGACGATCACGGTTACACACGCGTTTGGTGTATTTTATTTCATATCTGGTGTCAGGTTCTCTACAACCGGATCTTAAAAATTCCCATCTGCCACATAACCGCGGGCACGGCTCTCGAAAGTTTAAACCCTGCAGGGGTGTCCCAACTTAGCCCATGACAAGCTCTCACGATCAACGGAGGAAAATCCTCCTCCCAAAACAACTCAATCAAGCTCGAAATCCCGGTTCACAAGACATTTCGACAATGGTAAAACAAGTCCAGCAGACTACCCGGTGTGTCGATACCCCGATAGGAGCCACACGTATCTTGTTCTCAGGACAACACCATCTATGCGAAGTGGACGGTAGCCAAAATACCATCAAGTTGCCCCGAGGTGGCACCGCCGACTGCTAGGTAGGTGGACCAACACTCATGAGGAGCACTGGCCCGGGGGGTTGATTAAGAGACCTCGGGGGCCGACAGGTCCCTATGCAAGTTTTAGTTGTTTTTAGGCAAATGATAAAACCAATGTTTGGCCTTGATGGAAGAGTTTTCTTCAAAGCGAACTGTTAAGGGGGGCCCATGAACCCCAACCGTGTTAGGAACGCGAAATTAAGGAACATAACACCGGTGTGATGGAAACTAGGGTGGCAATAGTGGAACAAAACATGAGGCAAAAGGCCGAGCCTTCCACCCTTTACCAAGTATATAGATGCATTAATTAAATAAGAGATATTGTGATATCCCAAGATATCCATGATCCAACATGGAACAACTTGCAACTAGCAACGCTATAAGAGGGGCTGAGCAAAACGGTAACATTGCCAAACAACGGTTTGCTAGGAAGGTGGAAATGTTTGAGGTTGTTTCATGGCATTTTGTGAGGCTTGATAAACAAGGGATAGGTAGCACGACATAGCGATAGCATCGAGACAACTAGCATAGCAAAGGTAGTAGTGAGATCCAAGGTGACGGTCATCTTGCCTGAAATCCCTCTAGGAAGAAGACCGAATCCATGAAGAAGACGAACCAATGTAGTCGAACGAATCCTCACGATTGCAACATTACTAGAACTAAGAAGCAACAGCAGAAAGAAGCAAACAACATCATAAACACACAGAGCATAACCATGGTATGATGCATAATCAAGTATGATGCATGTCCGGTTTATTGATTCATGGCATGGCAAAGTGCAACAAATAATACTACACATTAAGTGGAGCTCAATAGGCAACGAGTTGCATATTGACGAAACACCACATTCAAATATTTAGTTTGATCCCGGTTACATACACAACAAGTTTAAAAGTTGGTTAACATGGCAAGAGGTGAGGCAGGATAAAGCTACCTATCTAGGCAAGTTTAAATGAGGTCGGAAATGACAAACAACAATTCCAGAAAATCCAAATTTGCATATTTGAATTTGGTACTATTGTGCCTATTACATAATTTTATTGTTGTTAAACAGGAAAATAAACTGTACCACGTTATTCTATGCATTTTCTAGACAATTTACATATATATAGTTTATTTAATTTGGAGCTACGATTTATTAGTTATGAAATAAAACATTTTAACATGTCATTAAACAAAACAATGCAAACAACAATTTAAACATTTTAAACATGGTCAAAAGTTCAAAATTATGAAACTACATTAAATTCTAAGCATTTTACATATATAGTTTGTTTTAATCTGGAGTACGGTTGTTAAGTTATTATATGCATGATCATGGAGGGTCAATTTGTTCATAAGTAGTTTTTTCAATTGAGAAATTCGTCCGTATGAAAAAAATGCATCGGGCAGAATCCGGCCAGGAAGCCCAATAGAGTTAAGGCCGGGGAGGGGGGCTCTCACCCTGGGCCTTGGGGAAGCAAGCCGGCTGGGCCTCGGACAACAGGCGAAGGGGAGGCGGACCAGGCGCAGGTCGAGGCAGAGGCGGCGTCCTCTGCTCGAACTACTGCTGCTCGATGCAGGGCAGCGGAAGCGCGGGTGGAAGGGACTTGGCACGACAGGGCTCCGGCGACAGCGGGGTACAGAGGTGATGGAGGGTGAGGGAAGGCCGGATTCGGGCCATGGCGGCGGCTCTATTTCGTCATCGACGGGGCCGAAGGCACGGGGAACGACGACGACAGGAGCTCGGTGAAGAACCTGCAGGGTCATGGCTGGGAAAAAATGAGAGAAATGGCAGGGAGGGAGGAAAATGTTAGGAGAAGGAGAGGAACGGGCTAAGGGAGACGTACTCGATGTAGCTCGCACTCCGGCGAGCTGCTGCTCGATGCAAGCCGGACGGAGATGGACGGCCTCGGGACGACGGGGAAGATGGATCCGTCCGATTCCCAGCTGGAACGGGTGCAAAAACAACGGTGAGGCGGAGCTTCCATGGGCTCTAGCAACGGGAGAGCAAGAGTGAGCCCGAGAGAGAGAAAACAAGACGAGAGAGGAAAAGAAAGAGAGAGAAGGAAAGGAAGAAGGCAGAGCGGCAGGGTTGCTGCTTGTTTTCGTCGGCGGCTTGCGGGCGACGCGCTGCTCCAGCGAGGCGAGGCGCGGTGATGGAGGTCGAGGCCTCGGGCACCTCCGAGTGTTGAGGCTGCACGAGCTTTGGTGGGGAAGAACTGGTGCGATGGAAGCCTGGCGATCTGGATCTGAGGGTCCACATCAGCGGTGGGAGGTGGCCGCGGGCTGGCACTAGATGGATGGGACATGATGCCTAGGGTTTGGACTATTTGAATAGGAGGTAGATTTTTGTATAGGGGTATTCTAGTCCCTCCGATCGAAATCAAACAGTCTGAGAAAAATAAGCCAGGGGAGTCTAACAAAGAACCGAAGATATTTTAGGGATGTTTGGAGATGATCCGGAACCATCGGTCATGACTGAGCAGTTCAGGTCCGGGGGAGTTTTGGACGCGGGCGAGGAGTCGATGCACTATGCAAAGAGGGGTTAGGTGGTTTGACAAGAGGGAATTGAAAACCAGGTTGGACTCGGATCGGTCAATGAAAGCAAGGGGGGCACGACAACTATGAACGGATACAAGCTTTATGAAAACGTGCAGATGCAATGCGCATGATGCTATGATGGAACACAACAAAAAAATAAAACACACGGCGATCACGCAAAACATTGAAGGTGTTTGGAGCGTCGGTCTTGGGTCATTACAGGACCATCTGGGGAAGCTTCCCCAACCCCGTACAATGAAAAGAAAACATATAACATAACTCAAGAAAAATATCTTAAACTCTTACAAAATTTGTTGTGAAAAATTTATCTTCTTCATTCCAGAAAAAATGAAATGTTACAATGATTCAAAGAGATATTCTATTTTTTAACAAAAGAATTTTACCTAATTAAAACAAGCAAGACCAATTGGTACCAACCATAGCTCCCACAGCTTAGCCGGACTGTTGATGTGAACTTGCCAAGGAACCTGATGAGAGCCTGTATATAAAAAGGAGTAAGCATAGAAGAATAACCGAAACCTCTATTATCTTGACAAGGGTATCGTATAAGATAACATTATAAGTTTTCCGTTACACAGATGTAGAGATTTTGGTTATTGTCAAGAATGAGAGGAATCAGAAGAACCAAATAGTGTTGTCTTCTTAATTTGTACAGAACATAAACATTTGTCGATGAACAATCTATATGGACATGCATGATAACAGGGTGTGCGAGTTCACTTGCTGCTATAGTTAGGACCAGGGCACTTCAATTCATAATTTCTTCTGAATAGACATGAATCACAACATTGGAACCGAAGCATTTTTTAATCTCTAGTAGTAACACCATCAAGTCACATGAATCAACTGGCAGTAATCTGTTATGTGACCAACTCAGCACCAGTTAAGTCATAGGGCAAAGGAATCACATAAATCATGCTTTCATCACTGTTAATTTTTAAATGAAGCAACTACTAGTGATCTTTACAAGAATATTCTCTTCCTTTGAAAGAGTGAACCTACTGCAATCGGTAGAAAGAATTTGATGATTGTATACCTTACACATTATTATATTATTTACCAAAGGGCAATCACCATCCCGCCTCAAAGTTCTTAACTACCCTGACAACCATACCTGAATGAGACTTCAGCAATGCCAAATAAATGGCCAACCTCAAAACACCTGAAATTTCTACCGTCTCTTAGTATTGCTAACAGATTTAAGTAAACCTGCTGAATTTTCTTATATAGATTTGTAGTCGTTTTTTATGTAGATAGCTGCATTGCTCTCTAAGTAGTGGTCAGTGACATGACCAAAAGGGAAAATGAGGTTAATTATAACACTACCTGACAGACTTGCCCCCATGTTTTCAATTTCAGCTATTACCAGCTACTACTGATTTTCTGGAAAGAAGTGCATTGGAATTTATTTACTTTTAAAATTGTTTCATACAATTTCTGGTTTATCCATAATCCATATGATGACTATTGGAGCTAACTCTGCATTACATGTTATAAATGTAGAAGCTGTGCAATAAAATTTTCCAAGCGGCAAACTCAAGAATAGGACATTAGGTCGCTGCCAGGTTAGCTAAAACTAAATAAAGTGAATGCAGTGAACATGCAAACAACAACAACAACAACAACAACAACAACAACAACAACAACAACAACAACAACAACAACAACAAAGCCTTTAGTCCCAAACAAGTTGGGGTAGGCTAGAGGTGAAACCCATAAGATCTTGCAACCAACTCATGGCTCCGGCACATGGATAGCAAGCTTCCACGCGCCCCTATCCATAGCTAGCTCTTTGATGATACTCCAATCCTTCAGGTCTCTCTTAACGGACTCCTCCCATGTCAAATTCGGTTTACCCCACCCTCTCTTGACATTCTCCGCATGCTTTAGCCGTCTGCTATGCACTGAAGCTTCCGGAGGCCTGCGCTGGATATGCACAAACTATCTCAGACGATGTTGGACAAGCTTCTCTTCAATTGGTGCTACCCAACTCTATCTCGTATATCATCATTCCAAACTCGATCCTTCCTCGTGTGGCCACACATCCATCTCAACATATGCATCTCCATCACACCTAACTGTTGAACATGTCGCCTTTTAGTCAGCCAACTCTCAGCGCCATACAACATTGCGGGTCGAAGCGCCGTCTTGTAGAACTTGCCTTTTAGCTTTTGTGGCACTCTCTTTTCATAGAGAATGCCAGAAGCTTGGCGCCACTTCATCCATCCGACATTGGTTCGATGGTTCACATCTTCATCAATACCCCCATCCTCCTGCAGCATTGATCCCAAATACCGAAAGGTGTCCTTCTGAGGTACCACCTGACCATCAAGGCTAACCTCCTCCTCCTCACACCTAGTAGTACGTAAACCGCACATCATGTACTTGGTTTTAGTTCTACTAAGCTTAAAGCCTTTTGATTCCAAGGTTTGTCTCCATAACTCTAACTTCCTATTTACCCCTGTCCGACTATCGTCAACTAGCACCACATCATCCGCAAAGAGCATACACCATGGGATATCTCCTTGTATATCCCTTGTGACATCATACATCACCAATGCAAAAAGATAAGGGCTCAAAGCTGACCCCTGATGCAGTCCTATCTTAATCGGGAAGTCACCAATGTCGACATCACTTGTTCGACTCACTTGTCACAACATTATCGTACATGTCCTTGATGAGGGTAATGTACTTTGCTGGGACTTTGTGTTTCTCCAAGGCCCACCACATGACATTCCGCGGTATCTTATCATAGGCCTTCTCCAAGTCAATAAACACCAAATGCAAGTCCTTCTTTTGCTCACTATATCTCTCCATAAGTTGTCGTACCAAGAAATGGCTTCCATGGTCGACCTCCCAAGCATGAACCCAAACTGATTTTTGGTCACGCTTGTCATTCTTCTTAAGCGGTGCTCAATGAGTCTCTCCCATAGCTTCATTGTATGGCTCATCAGCTTAATTCCGCGGTAATTAGTACAACTCCGAACATCCCCCTTGTTATTAAAGATTGGTACTAATATACTCCATCTCCATTCTTCTGGCATCTTGTTTGCCCGAAAAATGAGGTTGAAAAGCTTGGTTAGCCATACTATCGCTATGTCCCTGAGACCTTTCCACACCTCAATGCGGATACAATCAGGTCCCATCGCCCTTGCCTCCTTTCATCCTTTTTAAAGCCTCCTTAACCTCAGACTCCTGGATTTTCCTGCACAAAACGCCTGCTGGTCTCATCAAAGGAGTCGTCCAGCTCAATGGTAGAACTCTCATTCCCCCATTGAATAGCTTGTCGAAGTACTCCCGCCATCTATGCTTAATGTCCTCGTCCTTCACCAAGAGTTGGCCTGCTCCGTCCTTGATGCATTTGACTTGGTCAATATCCCTCGTCTTCCTCTCTCAGATATTGGTCATCTTATAGATGTCCCTTTCGCCTTCCTTCGTGCCTAACCGTTGGTAGAGGTCCTCAAATGCCCGACCCCTTGCTTCACCAACAGCTCGCTTTGCGGCCTTCTTCGCCATCTTGTACTTCTCTATGTTGTCTGCACTCCTATCCAGGTATAGGCATTTGAAGCACTATAGATATATATTCACCACTCATTAATTTGTATCCTTCCACACTATAGTATAGATTAATTAACCATGGATCTGCTCTAACAAAATTTCAAAAAGAGAGAATATGGTGGAGATCAGTTACCGGATAGAGGAAATATCGGTTCTAGAATATAAGGTTTAAAGGCAAAATCAAAGACATCTTCAAGTGTTGCCAATCTGAAATTGAAAGATCCTTGTGACAATTTATCATACCAGTGTGACATGTATGTTGTTATGCGAGATGGTGAGGATGCCAGCCGTGGACTTGTGGCCTGGTGGAGTCGCTACTCATGGCTGGACTAGCTGTGCGTACTCATCTTGGTCTGCCGCAGTCGTTGGATGCGGCCGAGGGCACCAGGCCAGCCGCCAAGCCGCACGGAGACGAGGGCCTCACCCCACGGCACACAGCCGAGAGGCCGTTGCGATGCTATGTCCTCTCTCTTTCATGCTGCTGCAGGCCACCGAAGGCACCCATACCTATCGGCTGCTCGCGGCCTAGACCTCTAGCTGCTACCGCCGCAATTAGAAACTCTAGGAGCCCACGACTAAAAGAATAACCGTCCACGTGTATGCCAAAACAATAAATTACATCGGCCGACACTAGGAAGGGTCAAAAATTTACTTCGGTGGGGGCTAGATCCTATAAGAAAAAATAGGTGAGCGGTGGAGGTGCCAGTGCGATCAAATCAATTAAACTCTAGCTAGGGTTGACTGAGTGAGAAATAACTTATTCTTCACCCTGGGTCCTAAATAGACTATATATACATCTAGGTTATTCTGTTTTGCGAAACAGAATATTATTCTGTTACCCTACTTGAACTGGCGGTTTCAGACGGTTGTACTGATGATTTTCGAGCGGTTGAACTGATGCTTTCAATTCTATTTAATAGATCGTGTTCTTTAGTTCAAATTTTTTTTGCAATTTTTTGTCGGAACGGGGCATGTAATGTATCGTTGGAACGCTCTTGCCAACTATATTTCAAGTATATTGAATCTTTTTGCAAAATCATTATGTTTTAAGAGCAGTTTTGAAAAAACAATTTTTTCAAAACTGAAAACGTGAATCGTATTTTGGACTCAATTTTCAAACGGTTTGTCGGAATTGAGAAAATAAGATGGCGTTGGAAAGCTGGTGAAAATCCGCATCTTCCATATATCTATTGTTTTTTCTAATTCTATATGACTTAAAAGTAATTTGAAAAATGGTGCAATTCTGGACGAAACGTATTTTCACGGTTTTTTGCAAACAGTTTTTCAGATTGACGCAAATGATATGGCGTTGGAAAGATATGGAAAATGCGCAACTTTTTCGTATTGAAATGTTTTTCTAATTCCTTACGGTTTAAAAACAAATTCAAATATGGTCAAATTTGATTTCGAACGTGTTTTTTAAAGTTTGTCGAAATGAGGAAAATAATATATCATTGGAAAGATATCAAAAATATGAAACTTAGTCATGTTAAACGTTTTCTCAAATTCGCAACTGTTGAAGAGTAATTTGGATTACGGTGAGACCCATCGTGCTGTTTTCGGTCAAAAAAACATAGTACTCGTACTGATCTACGTGTGCGTTTGTACTGATATCTTTGGAGTGTAATTCTGGAAGGTTCCAAAAAAAGAGTACTTGAACTGATGTTTGCATGGGTTTGTACTAAGCGTGTTTTCACTAACTAGACATTGCTCTGTTTTGGGTAATAATTTTTGCTTGTAAGTTTTCAACGGTTTATTGTATCATCGCCTCTGTACTTGAATGGTTTACATTATCTAACTGAATGATATTTTTTTCAAAAGGAAAATGTTTTTTTATTCTTTTTTTGAGCTAAACATTTTTTTACAATAATGTTCTGAACTTCTCTTATTTTACGACTTGTACTTCTCTCATTTGAATTGCATGGGGTTTCTTTTTGCTTGAACTTTTACAAGTTGAATTTCTGTCATTTCTTCTATTCCGAACGGACCACCATTTTTAACTTGTACTGATCAATATTTTTAATTCAACCATTTTTTTCTTTGTAGAACGGATGAATATATGTTCAGGAAAAAGAGTACTTGAACGGATATATGTATGGTTTTGTAATGAGCGTGTTTTCACATACTAGACTTTACTCCGTATTTTTGGTATAAATTTCCTGTTTTCTTTTGAACTCAACATTGTTTTGCAATGATATTCTGGACTTCTCTCATTTTACTTGAACTTTTACCATTTTGAATTTGGATGGTTTTTTTGTTTGAGCTTTTTATCAAACTTATCTGAGACATCGTGTTGAACTTTTTTTTGTACTTATATGCTAGTAATAATAGAACATTTCCCATATATTTTTTGTCCATTCATGGAAATAAACCAAAATAGGAAGGGGAGAGCACTATCGAATATGTGGGAGCACAAACATCCTCACCATAAGAAATCGAAGAGGCAACTGTAACATATTTTTGCACATACAATCCTACAGAAAATTTACCGTGTACTTGCATACTAGACCCATCATGCTGTTTTTTCGTCAGAATAAACAGAGTACTTGTATCGATCGCGACGCGTGCGTTTGTACTAATTTATTTTTAAACCTTGTAAGTTTGCAACGGTTTACGGTATCATCGTCCCTGAACTTGCATGTTTATATCACTGAACTGAATGACAATTTTTTTCTCAAAAAGAGGAATGTTTTGTGTTTTTTTAACTCAACATTTTTTTGTAGCAATGTTCTGGACTTCCCTCATTTTATGACTTGAACTTTTACCATATGAATTTCCACGTGGGTTTCTTTTTGTGTGTGCTTCTTTTCCTAAACTTATCTGTGACATCGTGTTGAACTTATAGTTTTTTTAATTGTGAACTTGTTGTGTTTTTCATTTTAATTTGTTTTTTTCCTCCGACTTTACTGTTGCCAATTTTTTCGTAATGATGAGTTTAATTCGGAATCACTTTGAATACTATAAAATCAACTTGTACCACCAAATTACACAAAACTCAGAGCAGCAAACAGATGCTCCAACGGAATTTCAACCATCCCAAAGCTTAAAACTGGGGGAAACCAGTACCACTAAAAACAATACTATGTGAAACTAGTACCACTAAAAACAATCAGGACACTTTATGAGCAATGAAAGACAATAAGTCTTGTGGATATGGGCAGAGCAACCGCGCTTCAAGGATGGACTTGCTCGGCATGAAGCTCGATGTCCCACTGCTATGTACCCCCATATGATTGATCAACTTGGACGACGCCTAGTGCTCAACTTGAACAGAGGTTGCCGCTGCTTTTGACCATGAATGCTTCTGAAGAGACACCAGGAATTATTTCAAAACTGCATCATACTTTGTATTATCTCTGATCACAATGAGCAAAGTATTTAGAACTGAAGTATATACGAGACTAGAACAATACTAAAATGGACTACCATACAATTTAAAATGAATTATTTTTTAACACAGATACTGCACTGTTTCAGCTTTCCTTTATGAACTGATCATAAAATACATATTGGGCTGCTACACCAGTAGCAAATTCACGAACACATACAGTTTCTAGAGAGAAGTCTAACAAGTGTTAAAGAAAAGCAGGGAACAACTACACGTTTTGAACTGCTCATGAACATGCATCAATAAAAAAATACAAACGACTTCTGATTCACTAAAACATGAGCTAATTTTCAATAGAGATTCACTAAAACATACACAGAACCTCCAGAAAAGCATACTGGTCAGCATTTGTTATGGAAGTTATGCCAGAGAAATAAAATGGTGCGAGGGCTTGAAAGTGATGCATAAAGGTTTATGGTAATAAGTAAACATATTGGCCAGCAATATTTAAGCAATTGACATGGGGACATAGAGAAGAAACTGGACCTGCATTCATTAAGTACGCGAACTAAAAAGCATACAAAACATAAACTGAAAAAACTGAACCTCCAGAACCTCACGATGAAAGTTGGAGTTGCGAACGATGGTAGAGCTGCAGCGTCAAACGGCTTGGCATTGTGTTGTTGAACAGTCCGGGGTGGCGGCAGTGAACGGCTGCCATGGGAGGCACCGTGGCATTGGACATCGGTACTACTTGCCTGAACAATAAGTGTAATAGTGCATTTTTCATCAACTCAATCTTCATCGGTAGTATGCCTGAACAATAAGTTCAGATTTGTATAGTACAAGATCATGTAATAGTACATTTTTCATAGCAAACTCTATTCTGATTCGGTCTAAAAGAGCAAACTTTCTGCTCACGCTGAATAGTAGAATGTAGATATAGAAAAAAATCATTTTTTTCTAAAGCTTCATAGCCCATTGGCTTCAACCTTCAGAAGATGATTTTTTTCTCCACTATCTACTATAATTTTTTCCGTGTATTAAGCTAACATATAATACTAAACCAAACTGTGTTTTTAACACATACATTTTGAACTATTTTTCTGTATGTCCTTTTATGGACTAATGGCAGATATACATGGCAAACTGCTATACCACCTACAGAGCATCATTTTTCTACGAGAAAACACAATTCATCTTTACCACTTTAGTTATATATCATATTTGAACAAGCATCTTGAACTTCTGCTAAGAAAGCACGCCATTAGCACATCGAAATGCCTCAGTAAACTGTAGTCACTCAGTCCCCAAATCACAAAAAATACAAAGGTGGAACAAAACGAGAGGAAAGCTTCTGACCTTTGCATTGTTGAACGATTTCTCGTTGAACGACCTCGATTGGCAGTGGCAAACAGACTAGTGTGGCGGCTGTGAACGGCCTGGGCGCTGCGGCGGGGGCATGCGTGCATGGCTAGGGGCAGAGCAGGGAGGAGGTACAGGTGAGGTGGTGAGAGGCCGGTGGGGCGCTAGGAGAGGGAGTGGGCAGCGGCACATGGGAGTAGATGTGGTTGTCGGTGTCAGCTCCTGGCAAAGGTTGTGGCCCTCGTCCGGGGAAGCCAACTCCGTTGTCGGCCCGACAAACCCAGCGCACCTCGCTGGGGGCGCAGGCGACGCGTGCAAGTGGGCGGGGGCATGTACTCGAATGTTTCGGTCTCGATAGGCTGGGAGCCCTCCATTCCTGCACTTGTAGACTCTCTGGAACAATGATAATAATGTATAATTCACCACAGTCAGAAAGGATTATAAACGAAGAAGTTGATTTCCTCTATGAGTTCACCATGCATAGCAAGATACACATGAGAATTTTCTGGTCTTGTACATGTGAATGATGCAAGAGAACCCAAATGGCAATATAATGACTATTCAACTTCAAGTACAGAGAATACAAGAATTATACTACTTTATGGGGAGTAGCTTTAAACAAAACAGAAATGAAGCTTACTTGAGTGCACTTGAATACGAGGAAGTCCAGCTCTGCTGCAATCATAAGGTCCACTAGAGCTTCATAAGAATTGCACTGATATAAAATAAGATTTTTGGACTGAGTGTGTCACTTGTGTGTGATCATTCCTTCTGAACATTCCATCAAATAGGCTTGGTGTCACTTGTTGCAAGAACACAAAACATGCATACAGGAAGCTATAGTTCTTATTTTTCAGCTATTTCTGAATTGAGCTGTGCATTTTTCCCTCTCAACATCTGAAAAATTCCAATTCGTTGACGATAATTATATTTGAACTCTGAACTACTATTGTAACTATATTTTGAACAAGTTTTAGTTACTGAAGTGTTTGTAGTCTAGGCCCTAAACCACAGTATGTGTTTCTATTTTTGTTTAACAAACCGTTGAAATTTTTTGTACCAAACTCCTACTGCAGTGTAAGCATATATAAGTGAATTATCTCCCATCAACTAACTGATTTTACTTTTTATGTTGAACTGCCACAAATCTATTCTGCTAGCAAAACTTGAACTCAAAAAGCCTACAAAGGTGTACACATATATGAAGCACATTTGATTTTTTTGCTTTTGATAAGATGAAGTGAGAAAGCCTATGAAGGTGAACTGACTTTTTCTGACATACTGGACCACAACTTGAGCTTCGTGTTCCGGCCACGAGCCCACAAATGATGGCCCTTAGTTTATCTAGTAACTCATCATTAGTCTGCAAGAAGCTCATAAATTGTACTGTTTTTTATAGATGGTGTTTCTTCGAATTCCATGGTAGTAATCCATGTTGTCTGTTTTTTTAACCAGAAAACTGAGCAAGATTGCTTGCTGAAGGCAACATTTTTCATATAGTAAGACATATGAAAGATAATATATAAAGGCCATTGGAGAAAGAATTCGCAAAACTGAAACAAAAATATATGTTACAGAAGTGAAAGCAATGGGTTTTCAAACTTTTGGGTGAGAGCATGGTGCTGTAATCCAATTGCATATATCTAAAACACCACAAGCGACCTGAACCGATGCATAACAGTATGAGTGCAGAATTCTTGTAAGCATAAGAAAATACATAGAGTGCACATATAATTTTTCAAGTTTTCCTCGATGTTCTGCACATTAAAGTTGATGTACTGAAAAGAACGCAAAATTTGAACTGAAAACAAATAAAAGTTGAACTCGTATATAGTTCAAGGACAAAAGAACCTCCACAACCAAATATCTGATTTCATTTTTTTTTTACTTTAAAAGTTCTAATTTTAGAACCACCTCAATAGGCCTACATGAACTTTTCATGACACAATTTTTGTAGTCAATTTTTTGCTCAGAACATAAAATAAAAACATATGCCCAATGCATTGTACACTCACCTAACACACAAAAATCAGTGCTCAAGCATTGATGCTTCAGGATCAAGAATTGGTGCAAAATTCAAAGACAAAAAAATCATGCGATGAAACTTCAGGATCAACAATTGGTCACCTCCTACATAACAAAATTCGTGAGATAAAGAACAAATGTGCAAAAGTAGATCAAAATGAACCGGAGAGAGTTCTAGGGCAGTGACCACCGCTGTAGTAGGATACCTCATTGGCGACCATGCGAGAATGGGGGATGGGGCATGGCCTACAGCAGCATGAGGCGGCGACCTACAGAAGGAAGAAGCCGCAATCTGATGACAGAAGAGGCTACGACCTGACGGCAGAAGAGGCCGCGACCTGACGGCGGGGGTCAGGAGGCAGGCATGATGGTCGCCTGGGCGGTGGAGCAGGCGCAACCTGTCATGGGAGAGCTCGGGAGGAGGACATACAACACCTTCGCTTCATTTTAACAAAAGAGAACACCTTAAGTTGTTGTAGGCATTTCAGTAAACACCATGAGGGCAACAAAATAACAACAATAAAAACATGGCTATTCTTTCTTTTTTGTTCTACGACTTCTCTAAAATCAAAACTTTATTTCACAACAAGTAGAGATGAAGTAGCATCAACAGTTCATATAGGGGAGCAGCAGCAATAATGAGACTTGAGAGTTGAGAGGAGCAGTAGCATCACGCTCGTGAGAGAGAAAGCATACTCGTTTCCAAAAAAAGAGAGAAAGCAGACAAGAGCAGCAACCTGCGCATATTGGAGGAGGTAAACGGGTCTGACCGTTCGTGGGAGGACGGGCGACAGTTCGAGGGAGTGCGTCGGGCCGTCCGAGGAGGATTTGTCCGGTTGCGGCGAGGAGGCCGATGGGAACCAGCGGACCAGGAGGTAGCGCCACGAGTTGTGCACATCCATTGAAGGAAAATGTGCCACGCATTCGGAGGGAGGCTGCCCCCCGCCTGCATGGGGAACGGAGGTGCCGGCGTGCTTTGGGAGGGACGCCGTCGGCTCTGGGAAGGGTGGTCGTTGGCACGCGATGGGAGGAAGGCCACCGGCGTGGGGAAGGGAGGCTATCAGCACGCGTTGGGAGGGAGGCCGCCGGCGCGGGGAAGGCAGGATGTCAGCGCGCATTAGGGAGGGCGACCGCTGACGCGGCGAAGAGGGAGGTGGCCACGGCGGTGATAGTGCACGAGTTTGGGAGATGTGGACGCGGCGGCGCGCTGGGGTGGGAGGGGCAGTGCAGCGGCGCGCTGGGGTGGGAGGGGCGGCGCGGCGGCACGCTGGGATTGGAGGATGGAGCTGCGGCGTGCGGGAGGCAGGGGCGGTGCGTGGGAGGGACGAGAGGTGGTGGTGAGTGGTGACGCACTGCATTCCACGGTGCGTACCGGTTGGGCCTTGAGTAAGACGCATCGCGCCCTTATAGGGCGGGGTAGTAACAGAATATTATTTTGTTACTAATAACAGAATATATATATATATATATATATACGGCTGCGCTATTGTAAGCGAGCGCGCATTCTTCTTAGCCTACGCTCCGGCCGCGCCTGATTAGGCGTGTGCGGCACGCGGAGATGGCTACGCTCCACCGCTATTCCGCTTGAGGGTAACGAGCTTTGTAAAAAAAAGTAACGCAATTAATTTTATTACCATGCTTCGCCGGTTGTATCCCGTCTCTGCGGTGACTATTTATTAGCAGTAACATGAATAGTAGGGATGGTAATGGACGAGGACTGTTTACGAGGCATGTAGTAACGGATTACCACGCTATGATGGAGTCTGATGGTAAACTTGGAAAAACCACGGTAGTAATGCATTCCTACAAGAGCTCTCTTCATTGAAAAAAAACACTTGAATGTAGTAACAGATTACTACGCTATGATGGAGTCAATGGAAAACATAGTAAACCAGGGTAGTAATGCATTACTACTTTTGCAGGTCCAACTACTATATGGTGAACCTAGTAAAACCAGGGTAGTAATGCATTACCACTTCTGCATGCCCAGTTACTAGGTGGTAACATCATTACTACTACTGCAGACCCAATTTACTGGATTGGGTAATTAACGGATGGGCTCTTTTACGATCATCAATTACGCTGGATCGGGTGTAGGCGTGCGAGGGATTGGGTATGTTAACTTGCGCGTGGATCGTAACTTGTTACTATTGATTTTTTTTACAGGAACGTGGTCTTGGTCGTAAGTTCATTACGGCAGATTTTATGGTCGAGCCCGCGCTTCGGCTAATTAGCACGCACATCTCGTGGGTCGATGGTTGGCCGGAGCGCAGGCTAGGTTATAATGCGCGCACGCTGACTTTAGCAGGTCTATATATATATATATATATATATATATATATATATATATATATATATATATATATATAGGGTAACGCTATTCTAAGCGTGAGTGTAGAATAGCTTATTCTACACCCCCTAGTAACGCTATATACAAAATCTAGTAAAACGGTGTACGAAATGTAGTAATTCGGAAAATAAAATTTTTATCACCGAAGTTTGGAATTTACTACATTTTTACAAAAATTACTATATTTTACATAGTGCGTTACTATATTTTGTATGTACCATTACTGGGGTGTAGAATAAGCTATTCTACACTCACGCTTAGTTTAGCGTTACTATATATATATATATATATATATATATATATATATATATATAGCAGAATAGTTATTCTGATAACGCTTCCGCACTGCACGCTGAATGCAAGTGCACTGCATTTGTTTTACGATGAGCACTGCAATGCAACACAGGACAACTCCTTCATTTTTTGGTGGTCCGCCCGCGTATTCTTTGTGGAATCAGGTGTTGCGAGATTATTTAATTTGTTCCTGGACACCATTTTACTTGTTTTCATTGTAATTTGCGGAAAAAGCGACTAAAATCTGGGTAAATCGAGGGATTTTGCGGATGAGGTTTGCTTTGTTCCTTCGCGTTCATGTTGGATGTGATTTTTTGGTCGTCGGATGTTGTTTGTTAGTATTAATTCTTTGATATCGTTCGTTTAATCGCTCCCTTTACTCTAGAATTTGTGTAATTTTTAGGAGTTATTTTTCAATTCCTGCGAATTTGATTGTGTGGGCGGGTGAGTTTCGTCCGGTCCTCTGTTCTTGTTGATTTTTTGGATCTCGAACGCTGCGTAGGCATCCTTTGCGGTGTACTCGATGTGCCTCGTGGACAGAGGCAGGTCGACCCAGTGCCTGTGTTATTCGTCGGTGATATTCTTGTTCATGTTGTTGTAGTAGTCATAGATGAGCATGATGGAGACGTCTCCAAGGGAGTCCAACTCCTTGGTGGCCTCGGGCACCCTCCACTCCTTCTGGATGTCGACGAAGTTGGCGACCTCCAGATTGACACACTCTAGCCTGATATGTCTCCAACGTATCTATAATTTTTGAATGTTCCATGCTATTATATTACCTATTTTTGATGTTTATGGGCTTTACTATACACTTTTATATCATTTTTGGGACTACCCCATTAACCGGAGGCCCAACCCAAATTGTTGTTTTTTTGCCTATTTCAGTGTTTCGCAGAAAAGGAATATCAAATGGAGTCCAAAAGGAATGAAACCTTCGGGAGAGTTATTTTTGGAACAAACGCAATCCAGGAGACTTGGAGTGGACGTCAAGAAGTAAACGAGGAGACCACGAGGCAGGGAGGTGCGCCCCAGGGGGGTGGGCGCGCCCCCCACCCTCGTGGGCCCCTCGTGGCTCCCCTGACCGACTTCCTTCGCCTATATATACTTGCATACCCTGAAAACATCGGGGAGCACCACGAAACCCTATTTCCATCGCCGCAACCTTCTGTACCTGTGAGATCCCATCTTGGGGCCTTTTCCGGCGCTCCGCCGGAGGGTGAATCGATCACGGAGGGCTTCTACATCAACGCCAGAGCCTCTCCAATGAAGTGTGAGTAGTTTACCACAGACCTTCGGGTTCATAGTTATTAGCTAGATGGCTTCTTCTCTCTCTTTGAATCTCAATACAAATTTCTCCTCGATCTTCTTGGATATCTATTCGATGTAACTCTTTTTGCGGTGTGTTTGTCGAGATCCGAGGAATTGTGGGTTTATGATCAAGTTTATCTATGAGAAATATTTGAATCTCCTCTGAATTCTTTTATGTATGATTGGTTATCTTTGCAAGTCTCTTCGAATTATCAGTTGGGTTCGGCCTACTAGATTGATCTTTCTTGCAATGGGAGAAGTGCTTAGCTTTGGGTTCAATCTTGCGGTGTTCTTTCCCAGTGAAGATAAAAAGATGGGGTTTATATCATATTGCTTGAGTTTATCCCTCTACATCATGTCACCTTGCCTAATGCGTTACTCTGTTCTTATGAACTTAATACTCTAGATGTATGTTGGATAGCGGTCGATGTGTGGAGTAATAGTAGTAGATGCAGAATCGTTTTGGTCTACTTGTCGCGAACGTGATGCCTATATACATGATCATGCCTAGATATTATCATAACTATGCACTTTTGTATCAATTGCTCGACAGTAATTTGTTCACCCACCGTAATACTTATGCTCTCTTGAGAGAAGTCACTAGTGAAACCTATGGCCCCAGGGTCTATTTTCCATCATATAAGTTTGTGATCTACTTTATTTTGCAATCTTTACTTTCCAGTCTATAACATAAAAATACCGAAAATATGTATCTTATTATTATCTCTATCAGATCTCACTTTTGCAAGTGGCCGTGAAGGGATTGACAACCCCTTTATCGCGTTGGTTGTGAGGTTCTTATTTGTTTGTGTAGGTACAAGGGACTTGCGTGTAGCCTCCTACTGGATTGATACCATGGTTCTCAAAACTGAGGGAAATACTTAAGCTACTTTCTTGCATCACCCTTTCCTCTTTAAGGGAAAACCAATGCAATGCTCAAGAGGTAACATAGCTTGGTTTTGTCACCGTCGATGTAGAAGCCAGAAAAGGTGTACCTGGGGTCGGCGAGGAAGTAGTCGAAGACAGTGCACCTTTCAGTGACGCTCAGTTGGAAGAGGAGCACCGGCCGAGTCTTGCTGACGGAGACTTGGACGAGGGCGGGTTTCTGCGTCACTTCAGGCTCGTTGTTGTACTCGAGATCAATCCCGACAATCCTGTGGCACTAGAGCCTGAGGTGGTGCTCGTACTACATGATGGAGGTCGCCATCTGCTTCTTGTCATTGGTGTGGATGACGTGCAACTTGGTGTTGCTGTGGGCCTCCACCTCCCTGTACTCGTCGGAGAACACCATCGCCGGTAGTAGGGCTTGGTGTTTTCCGTGGAGATCGATGTGATGGAGCGATTTGGTGGCAGCGTAATGGATGAGGAGGCCTTTGGCATGGGTTTGAATTTAAGGGTGGGGGAGGAGGATGGCCGCATTGAATGAACTACATGATCTCGCTGACGATGCGGTTGTGCAGATCGTGGGCTGGTGTTGTGTCTGCGATCGTGGGTTTGTGGCGATGGAACCGCTCAGATTGGGTGGTTGTATGTGAACGTGCATGTTTCTTGACATGGTTCTATTTTATTTTTCATCAATGTAATCTTTTAACCAGCACTTTCTGTGCGAACGGGTTGTTGTCACGTTTATATGTAATCGTCCGTGTTCCTTGAACTGCATTGCTTATAATACCGGACTACATCGTCTAAAGAAAAGAACTACATTTCTTATTTATTGATGTATGTGTTCCGAAACTGTATTGCTTATGATACCGCACAACTTCGTCTAACAAATGCATTGCATTTGTCAGAGCTGCATACTGCATATGTTTTTGCTGAAGTCCTTGGCACGGGAGGGTGGGGTGTTGGGGAACGTAGTAATTTCAAAAAATTTCCTACGCACACGCAAGATCATGGTGATGTATAGCAACAAGAGGGGAGAGTGTTGTCCACGTACCCTCGTAGACCGTAAGCAGAAGCGTTATGACAACGCGGTTGATGTAGTTGTACGTCTTCACGATCCGACCGATCTAAGCACCGAACGTACGGCACCTCCGAGTTCAGCACACGTTCAGCTCGATGACGATCCCCGGACTCCGATCCAGCAGGGTTTCGGGGATGAGTTCCGTCAGCACGACGGCGTGGTGATGATGATGATGTTCTACCGACGCAGGGCTTCGCCTAAGCACCGCAACGATATGACCGAGGTGGAATATGGTGGAGGGGGGCACCGCACACGGCTAAGGAACGATCATGAAGATCAACTTGTGTGTCTAGAGGTGCCCCCCTGCCCCCGTATATAAAGAAGCCAAGGGGGAGGGGGTGGCCGACCAAGGAGGGCGCGCCAAGGGGGAGTCCTACTCCCACCGAGAGTAGGACTCCCTTCTTTCCTAGTTGGAGAAGGAGAAAGGGGGAAGGAGGAGGAAGAGGGGAAGGAAAGGGGGGGCGCCGCCCCCCTCTCCTTGTCCTACTCGGACTAGGGAGGGGAGGGGGCGCAGCCCACCTCTTGCCTCCTCCCCTCTTCTCCCTTAGGGCCCATGTACTCCCAATAACCCCCGGGAGGGTTCCAGTGACCCCCCGGTGCTCCGGTAAAATCCCGATTTCACCCGGAACCATTCCGATATCCAAATATAGTCTTCCAATATATCAATATTTATGTCTCGACCATTTCGAGACTCCTCTTCATGTCCGTGATCACATCCGGGACTCCGAACAACCTTCGGTACATCAAAACTTATAAACTCATAATAAAACTGTCATCGTAACGTTAAGCGTGCGGACCCTACGGGTTCGAGAACTATGTAGACATGACCTAGAGCTATTCTTGGTCAATAACCAATAGCGGAACCTGGATGCCCATATTGGCTCCTACATATTCTACGAAGATCTTTATCAGTCAAACCGCATAACAACATACTTTGTTCCCTTTGTCATCGGTATGTTACTTGCCCGAGATTCGATCGTCGGTATCCAATACCTAGTTCAATCTCATTACCGTCAAGTCTCTTTACTCGTTACGTAATGCATCATTCCATAACTAACTCATTAGCTACATTTCTTGCAAGGCTTATAGTGATGTGCATTACCAAGAGGGCCTAGAGATACCTCTCCGACAATCGGAGTGACAAAACCTAATCTCGAAATACACCAACCCAACATGTACCTTCGGAGACACCTGTAGAGCTCCTTTATAATCACCCAGTTACGTTGTGACGTTTGGTAGCACACAAAGTGTTCCTCCGGTAAATGGGAGTTGCATAATCTCATAGTTACAGGAACATGTATAAGTCATGAAGAAAGCAATAGCAACATACTAAACAATCAAGTGCTAGGCTAACGGAATGGGTCATGTCAATCACATCATTCTCCTAATGATGTGATCCCTTTAATCAAATGACAACACATGTCTATGGTTAGGAAACATAACCATCATTGATTAATGAGCTAGTCATGTAGAGGCATACTAGTGACGTTATGTTTGTCTATGTATTCACACATGTATCATGTTTCCAGTTAATACAATTCTAGCATGGATAATAAACATTTATCATGATATGAGGAAATAAATAATAACTTTATTATTGCCTCTAGGGCATATTTCCTTCATGGGGGGGTTGGCCCCCCCACATTTTTTTAATTTTCAGCGGCCTCTCTTTTGCGTGTTTGGCCTGTATTTTGGTAGCGAAAATGCATTCGGCCCAAGTAGGCCTGCCAGTATGGCTGCTTTCGGATGCGCTGTGCGTGGGCGCTAACGTTTAGTCCCACCTCGCTCGCAGAGAGCGCACACGACCTGTTTATAAGCCCTAGCAAGGCATCCGTCTCGAACTCCTCTGGTTACTTGTTTGGGCGCTTATACACGGCGCCCGCTGCTCTGTCTTCTCTGACCTGTGGGCCCATGAGTGCCCGGCCCCATGCATCGTGGCTCAGAACGACTCGCCTTCTGTGGGCGCAGACCTACTACGAGACTGGCTGGGGCCAGTTGCACTTGGGTGGTCAATTTTTTTTCCTATTATGTATATTTTTCAAATGTAGGGGCGTGCACTTCTTAGTAAATCATCTTTGCATTGCATTTGTTCGGTTTGTGTACTGCATGTGCACACATTCCGCACTACACATGCATGTGCACTGTATGCTGGTCTAAATGTTTGTGCAGTGCATCTTGGTCGAATTTTTTATTGTTTTTCCTCTTATGTATACTTTTCTAATATACGGTATGCAGTGTTTTCTTAGTTCTATGTGTACTGCATTCATCAGATTTGCATACTGCATGTGCCCACATTTTTGCAGTATATATGTAGGAGCATTTTTGCTCTGAGTTTATCATGTTATGTGTACTTCATGTGATCACAGTTTTCGCATTTATACATGCAGGTGCATTCTTTGCACTGCATGCATTCTATTTGTGCACTGCATACTTATCCAATTTTTCTTGTTTTTTCCCTCTTACGTATTTATTTTCTAATATACGATGCACTGCTGTGTTAGTTTTGTGTGTACTGCATTCATCAGAGTGGGGTTCTGCATGTGCCCACATTTTGCACTTACATGCATCCTGTTTGTGCACTACATCTTCATGCGTATAGTGCACTACTCTAATCACATACTTTATGTGCACAACAGTATGTTCTAATATTTTTTTGAACTCTAGTTTTGTAATTGAAATAAAGGTCTTCATAACGTATGCAAATTTCATCATTACAGGCCATTCTGGATGACAACCAAACTAAGTTCAGCAAAAGCAAATGATCACAAGCAAATTAACCATACATAAGCAAACAACATAAAGCAAATTTGATGATAAATCTAAAACGACTCCAGCAGTTTTGGCTCCTGGCCGGCACCGTCTGCTTCTTCACCAGGCATAGTCTCCCCAGCTGCTCCTGGCGCGCTTCTTAGGGGGCTCCTCCTTCTCCAGCTTGGCGAAGCCCGTCTTGGGTGAGGGTGATGCGGTTCCATATCTCGAACGCTACTTAGGCGTCCTTTGCGGTGTACTCGATGTGCCTCATGGACAGAGGCAGGTCGGCCCAGTGCCTATGTTCTTCGTTGGTGATCTTCTTCTTCATGTTGTTGTAGTAGTCGCCGATGAGCATGCTGGAGACGTCTCGAAGAGAGTCCAACTCCTTGGTGGCCTCGAGCACCCTCCACTCCTTCTGGATGTCGACCAAGTTGGCAACCTCCCGATTGATGCGCTCTAGCCTGGTTTTGTCACCATCGATGGAGAAGCCAGCAATGGTGTACCTGGGGTCGGCGAGGAAGTTGTCGAAGACGGTGCACCTTTCAGCGGCGCTCAGTTGGAAGAGGAGCACCGGCCGAGTCTTGCCAACGAAGAGTTGGACGAGGGCGGGTTTCTGCATCGCTTCAGGCTCGTACTTGTACTCGAGATCAATCCCGACAATCTTGTGGCGCTGGAACCTGAGGTGGTGCTCGTACTACGTGATGGAGATCGCCATCTTCTTCTTGTCGTTGGTGTGGATGAAGTGCAACTTGGTGTTGTCGTGGGCCTCCATCTCCCTGTAATCGTTGGAGAACGCCATGACCGGCGGTAGGGCTTGGTGTTTTCCGTGGATATCGATGTGATGGAGCAATTTGGCGGCAGCGCAATGGATGAAGAGGCCTTTGGCAGGGGTTTGAATTTAAGGTTGGGGGCGGGGGAGGGGGGGGGATGGCCGCATCGGATGAATTGCACGATCTCGCGGACGATGCGGTTGAGCAGATCGTGGGTTGGTGTTGCGTCTGTGATCGTGGGTTTGTGGCGATGGAACAGCTCGGATTGGGTGGTTGTATGCGAATGTGTAGGTTTTTTTGACATGGTTTTATTTTATTTTTCATCAGTAAAATCTTTTAACCAACACTTTCTGTGCGAACGGGCTGTTATCACGTTTATATGTAATAGTCTGTGTTCCTCGAACTGCATTGCTTCTAATACCAGACTGCATCATCAAAAGAAAAGAACTGCATTCCTTATTTATTCATGTATGTGTTCCGAAACTGTATGGCTTATGATACGGCACTGCTTTGTCTAACCAAATGCACTGCATTTGTCAGAGCTGCGTACTGCATATGTTTTTGCTACAGTCCTTGGCACGGGAGGGAGGGGGTTTGCCCCCCCCCCCCCACACATTTCTTTTAATTTTCAGCGGCCTCTCTTTTGTGTGTTGGGCCTGTGTTTTCATAGCAAAAACACATTCGGCCCAAGTAAGCCTGCCAGCATGGCTGCTTCTCGATGCGTTGTGCGTGGGCGCTAACATTTAGTCCCACCTCGCTCGCGGAGAGCGCGCACGACCTGTTTCTAAGCCCTGTCAAGGCATCCGTCTCGAACTCCTCCGGTTACTTGTTTGGGCGCTTTTACACGGCGCCCGCTGCTATGTCCTCTCTAACCTGTGGGCCCATGAGTACCTGGCCCCATGCACCGTGGCTCTAAACGACTCACCTTCTGTGGGCGCAGACCTACTACCATACTGGCTGGGGCCGGTTGCACTTGGGTGGTCAATTTTTTTAATTTTTTCCCTCTTAGGTATATTTTTCAAATGTAGGGGCATGCACTGCTTAGTAATCATCTTTGCACTGCATTCGTTCAGTCTGTGTACTGCATGTGCACACATTCCGGACTACACATGCATGTGCACTGCATGCTGGTCTAATTGTTTGTGCACTGCATCCTGGTCTAATTTTTTTATTGTTTTTCCTCTTACGTATTCTTTTCTAATATACAGTATGCAGTGTTTTCTTAGTTCTGTGTGTACTACATTCATCAGATTAGCGTACTGCATGTGCCCACATTTTTCCAGTACATATGCAGGAGCATCTTTGCTATGAGTTTATCATGTTATGTGTACTGCATGTGATCACGTTTATCGCGTTTATAGATGCAGGTGCATTCTTTGCACTGCATGCATCCTATCTGTGCACTGCATACTTATCTATTTTTTTCCTCTATGTATTTATTTTCTAATATAAGGTGCACTTCTGTGTTAGTTTTGTGTGTACTGCATTCATCATAGTGTTGTACTGCATGTGCCCACATTTTGCACTACACGCATCCTGTTTGTGCATTACATCTTCGTGCGTTTTGTGCACTACTCGAATCACATACTTTATGTGCACTAAAGTATGTTTGATATTTTTTTTGAACTCTAGTTTTGTAATTGAAATAAAGTTCTTCATAATGTAAGCAAAGTTCATCATTATAGGCCATTCTGGATGACGACCAAACTAAGTTCAGCGAAAGCAAATGATCACAAGAAAACTAACCATACATAAGCAAAGAACAGATAGCAATTTTGATGATAAATCTAAAACAACTCCAACATTGTTGGATCTTTGTCGGCACCATCTGCTTCTTCACCCCCAGCTGCTCCTAGCGCGCTTCTTGGGGAGCTCATCCTTCTCCAGCTTTGCACGGCGAAGCCCGTCCTGGGTGAGGATGATATGGTTCCATATCTCGAACGCTGCGTAGGCATCCTTTGCGGCATACTCGATGTGCCTCATCGACAGAGGTAGGTCGACCCAGTGCCTGTGTTCTTCGTCGGTGATCTTCTTCTTCATGTTGTTGTAGTAGTCATCGATGAGCATGCCGGAGACATCTCCAAGGGAGTACAACTCCTTGGTGGCTTCGGGAACCCTCCACTCTTTATGGATGTCGACGAAGTTGGCGACCTCCAGAATTACGCGCTCTAGCCTGGTTTTGTCACCATCGATGGAGAAGCCAGCAAAGGTGTACCTGGGGTCGGTGAGGAAGTTGTTGAAGACGGTGCACCTTTCAGCACCGCTCAGTTGGAAGAGGAGCACCGTCTGAGTGTTGCCGACAGAGAGTTGGACTAGGGCGGGTTTCTGCATCGCTTCAGGCTTGTTGTTGTACTCGAGATCAATCCCAACGATCTTATGGCGCTGGAGCCTGAGGTGGCTCTCATATTGTGCGATGGAGGTCGCCATCTGCTTCTTGTCGTTGGTGCGGATGATGTGCAACTTGGTGTCGTGGGCCTCCACCTCCCTATACTCGTCGGAGAACACCATCGCCGACGGTAGGACTTGGTGTTTTCCGTGGAGATCGATGTGATGGAGTGATTTGGTGGCAGCGCAATGGATGAGGAGGCCTTTGGCAGGGGTTTGAATTTAAGGGGGTTGAGGGGGTGGGATGGACGCATCAAATAAACTGCACAATCTCGCTGACGATGCGGTTGTGGAGATCGTGTCTTAGTGTTGCGTCTGTGATCGTGGGTTTGTGCCGATGGAACCACTCGGTTCGGGTGGTTGTTTGCGAACATGCAGGTTTTTTTACGTGGTTTATTTTATTTTTCATCAGTAAAATCTTTTAACCACCACTTTCTGTGCGAACGGGTTGTTCTCACGTTTATATGTAATCATCTGTGTTCCTCGAACTGCATTGCTTCTAACACCAAACTGCATCGTCTAAATAAAAGAACTACATTGCTTATTTATTCATGTATGTGTTCCGAAACTGTATTGCTTATGATACATCACTGCTTCGTCTAACCAAATGCACTGCATTTGTCAGAGCTGCATACTGCATATGTTTTTGCTGCAGTCCTTGGCACGGGAGGGAGGGGGGCTTGGGCCCCCCCACATTTTTTAAATTTTCAGTGGCCTCTCTTGTGCGTGTTGGGCCTTTGTTTTGGTAGCGAAAATGCATTCGACCCAAGTTGGCCTGCCAGCATGGCTGCTTCCTAGTGCACTGCGCGTGGGCGCTAACGTTTAGTCCCACCTCGCCCGCGGAGAGCGCGCACGACCTGTTTATAAGCGCTGGCAAGGCATCCGTCTCGAACTCCTCTAGTTACTTGTTTGGGCACTTATACACGGCACCCGCTGCTCTGTCCTCTCTGACCTATGGGCCCATGAGTGCCCGACCCCAAGCGTCATAGCTCAGAACGACTCACCTTCTATGGGCGCAGACCTACTATGAGACTGGCTGGGGCCAGTTGCACTTGGGTGGTCAATTTTTTAATTTTTTCCCTCTTAGGTATATTTTTCAAATGTAGGGGCATGCACTGCTTAGTAAATCATCTTTGCACTGCATTCATTTGGTTTGTGTACTGCATGTGCACACATTCCGCACTACACATGCATGTGCACTGCATGCTCGTCTAATTGTTTGTGCACTACATCCTGGTTTAATGTTTTTTATTGTTTTTCCTCTTACGTATTCTTTTCTAATATACGATATGCAGCGTTTTCTTAGTTCTGTGTGTACTGCATTCTTCAGATTAGCATACTGCATGTGCCCACATTTTTGCAGTACATATGCAGGAGCACTTTTGCTCTGAGTTTATCATGTTATGTGTACTGCATGTGATCACATTTTTCGCATTTATACATGCAGGTGCATTCTTTGCACTGCATGCATTCTATTTGTGCACTGCATACTTATCTAATTTTTCTTGTTTTTTCCCTCTTACGTATTTATTTTCTAATATACGGTGCACTGTTGTGTTAGTTTTGTGTGTACTGCATTCATTAGAGTGTGGTACTACATGTGCCCACATTTTGCACTACATGCATCATGTTTGTGCACTACATCTTCATGCGTATAGTGCACTACTCGAATCACATACTTTATGTGCACTACATTATGTTCTAATATTTTTTTGAACTCTAGTTTTGTAATTGAAATAAAGTTCTTTATAACGTAAGCAAATTTCATCATTACAAGCCATTCTGGATGACAAGCAAACTAAGTTCAGCGAAAGCAAATGATCACAAGCAAACTAACCATACATAAGCAAACAACAAAAAGCAAATTTGATGATAAATCTAGAACGACTCCAGCATTTTTGGCTCTTGGCTGGCACCGTCTGCTTCTTCACCAGGCATAGCCTCCTCAGCTGCTCCTGGCACGCGACTTGGGGGGCTCCTTCTTCTCCAGCTTTGCACGGCAAAGCCCGTCTTGGGTGAGGGTGATGCGGTTCTATATCTCGAAGGCTGCGTAGGCGTCCTTTGGGGCATACTCGATTTGCCTCATGGCCAGAGGTAGGTCAGCCCAGCGCTCGTGTTCTTCGTCGGTGATCTTCTTCTTCATGTTGTTGTAGTAGTCATCCATGAGCATGCTGGAGACATCTCCAAGGGAGTCCAACTCCTTGGTGGCCTCGAGCACCCTCCACTCCTTCTGGATGTCGACGAAGTTGGCGACCTCCAGATTGACGCGCTCTAGCCTGGTTTTGTCACCGTCGATGGAAAAGCCAACAAAGTGTACCTGGGGTCGGCGAGGAAGTTGTCGAAGATAGTGCACCTTTCAGCGGCGCTCAGTTGGAAGAGGACACCGACCGAGTCTTGCTGACGGAGAGTTGGACAAGGGTAGGTTTCTGCGTCGCTTCAGGCTCGTTGTTGTACTCGAGATCAATCCCGACGATCTTGTGGCACTGGAGCCTGTGGTGGCGCTCGTACTGCGCGATGGAGGTTCCCATTTGCTTCTTATCGTTGGTGTGGATGATGTGCAACTTGGTGTTGCCGTGGGTCTCCACCTCCCTGTACTCGTCGGAGAACACCATCGCCGGTGGTAGGACTTGCTGTTTTCCGTGGATATCGATGTGATGGAGCGATTTGTTGGCAGCGCAATGGATGAGGAGGCCTTTGGCAGGGGTTTTAATTAAGGGGTTGAGGGGGTGGGATGGCCGCATCGGATGAACTGCACGATCTCGCTGACGATGCGGTTGTGCAGAACGTGGGCTGGTGTTGTGTCTGTGATCGTGGGTTTGTGGCGATGGAACCTCTCAGATTGGGTGGTTGTATGCGAACGTGCAAGTTTTTTTGACGTGGTTTTATTTTATTTTTTATCAGTAAAATCTTTTAACCACCACTTTTTGTGCGATCGGGCTGTTGTCACGTTTATATGTAATCGTCCGTGTTCCTCGAACTACATTGCTTATAATACCGGACTGCATCGTCTAAAGAAAAGAACTGCATTGCATATTTATTCATATGTGTTCCAAAACTATATTGCTTATGATATCGCACTGCTTCGTCGAACCAAATGCACTGCATTTGTCAGAGCTGCGTACTGCATATGTTTTTGCGTGTAGTTGCTGTAGTCCTTGGCACGGGAGGGAGGGGGGAGGGTTGGGGGGGACCTTTTCTTAATTTGTTGCGACCCTTGTTTGAAGGTAGACTTTTTTCGGACGCGTTAACACGCGCATTGTTTTTGAATTTAACTTTTTTTTATGAACTGCATGTTTTTATTTGTTTTACTTACTGAACTTCATTGTTATTCAAAGCGAACTACATCGTGTATTAACTTCTTTTATTTGATGTAGTCTATCTTATTTGGCCGGGCTGTTTTGGGCCGGCCCGTTTAATGTAACCCTTTCCCATGTGGGCCTCGTACATGGCCCTCCCAGGCTATCCCATTGCTCATATCACAGGGAGAGACCGAGAAGAAACCTCTCTCCCTCTATCTATCTTAGGGGTGTGGCTCTGGGGTTGTGTGTGTTATTTGGATGGAAAACAGAATAACCGCATTACAGCTGTCTACCAAGCGCACTGTGTACGTTAGCGCGAGGCCGAGTAGGGGGGAGGGGGGTCGTGACCCGACCTCCCCACCCCTGCGAGACCGAGCCTGGAATGAGCCGGAGTAGGCGGCGATGCGGCGTGCCGCGGCACTGCATGCGGAGGCGAGTCCGTCACACCCCGACACCCCCTATCTATCTTAGAGATGTGGCTCTCGGGTTGCGTGCGCTGTTTGGATGAAAAACAGAATGACCGCACTGCGCCTGTCAACCAATCGCAATGCATGCATTAGCGTGAGGCCGACCAGGTGGTGGGGAGGGGGGGGGTCGTGAGCCCCCTCCCCACCCCCTACGAGGCCAAGCCTGGAACGAGCCGGAGCAGGCGGCGACGCGGCGTGCCGCGGCGCCACATGCGGAGGCGAGTCCGTCACACCATGTCGCCCATGTCTATCTTAGGGGTGTGGCTCTGGAGTTGCGTGCATTGTTTGGATGGAAAACAGAATAACCGCACTGCGCCTATCAACCAAGCGCACTGCATGCATTAGCGCGAGGCCGAGCAGGGGGGAGCGGGGGTCATGACCCCCCTCCCCACCCCCTGCGAGGCCGAGCCTAGAACGAGCCAGAGCAAGCGGCGAAGCAGCGTGTCGCGGCGCCACATGCGGAGGCAAGTCCGTCACACCCCGTCACCCCTTGTCTATCTTAGGAGTGTGGCTTTGGGGTTGCGTGCATTGTTTGGATGGAAAACAGAATAACCGCACTGCGCTTGTGAACCAAGTGCACTCGTTAGCGCGAGCCTGAGTAGGGGGTGGGGAGGGGGGTTGACCCCCCTCCCCACCCCCTGTGTGGCCGAGCCTGGAATGAGCCGGAGCAGGCGGCGACGCGACGTGTTGCGGCGCCGCATGCGGAGGCGAGTCCGTCACACCCCGTCACCCCTGTCTATCTTAGGGGGTGTGGCTCTAGGGTTGCGTGCATTGTTTGGATGGAAAACAGAATAACTGCACTGCGCTTGTCAACCAAGTGCACTCGTTAGCGCGAGGCCGAGCAGGGGGTTGGGAGGGGGGTTGACCCCCTCCCCACCCCCTGTGTGGCCGAGCCTAGAATGAGCCGGAGCAGGCGGCGACGCGGCGTGTTGCGGCGCCGCATGCGGAGGCGAGTTCGTCACACCCCGTCACCCCTGTCTATCTTAGGGGGTGTGGCTCTAGGGTTGCGTGCGTTGTTTGGATGGAAAACAGAATAACCGCACTACGCGTGTCAACCAAGCGCACTGCATGCGTTAGCGCGAGGCCGAGCAGGGGGGAGGGGGTCGTGACCCCCCTCCCCACCCCTGCGAGGCCGAGCCTAGAACGAGCCGGAGCAGGCGGCAACGCGTCGTGCCGCAGCACCGCATGCGGAGGCGAGTCCGTCACACCCCGTCGCCCCCTCTCTATCTTAGGCAGTACAAATTATATCATTTTCACTGCTTGCACCAACATTGCGCACTGCAGTTCGCGTATTAAGTCTGTGTTTGTGCACTGCACGAAAGTGACTGAAGTCCCTCTTGTGCTTCATTTATGTATGTACTGCACTTCTTGTACACACGTTGTGAACTGCCTGATGCTATTCTCTTGAACTACATTCCCATTTGTTTAGATTGTTGTGCGTATTATAATTTTTCAGAAAAATATTAATGGTCTTTCTTTGATTACTATTATGGACTGCATGTACACACTTGGCATTCTGCTTATATTTACCAATGTGCACTGCATTCATCTTTCTTTTTTATGTTACGAGTTGTAGTCAGAGTGCTCAATTTTTTGGCGAATGTTGTTTCTGAATCAGATACTGGTATTTTGGTATCACACATCATATTTTTCAACCTTGTCTGTATACTTGTTCTAATACATAGTCAACAATCTTTACCTAGTGCAATTACATTGTTTTACAAAGAAACATTCGATATGAAGCAACGTACATAAGCAAAACCTAGCAGATAGGAAACAAGGAACAACGCAAGTACTAAAGTAAAATGAAACTAAACATAGCCTTGTTCATTTCTAGTTGTTGTATGGGATTACAACCTTGCTCTTATTCTTCGCTTCTTTTTCTCTTTTTTCCCTGTCTAGTCCCATTATGACAGCGTAGATGATTCTCCATGACTTGTAGGTTGCAAATGCATCTATTGCTGCATACTTGATAAGCTTGTCTGGTATAGGGCAAACCCACCACAGAGTATGGTCCTCCTTGCGGTTGATTTTGTTCTTCATGTCATGGTAGTGAATGTCGATCAACCTGCTGGCAATATCAGCCAAAGAGTCAAATTCCTTTTTCTTGTATGGGTCTCTCCATTCCACCTGAATATCAATGTAGTTATCGGAGTTGATCTCCAAGCCAGATAGTTTCAGCTTGTTTTTGTCTCCTTCAATGGCGAATCCGGCAAAGGTGTATTCATCATTCATGAGGAATTTGTCTAGTTCCATTGGCCAGCAAGATGTTTGTATAAACTGGATGTAGTGAGACAGTACCATTTATTGTTGAGAACTACCAATGTTGTTTTGATTTTTCTGAAACTAAAGTGCAATATGAATCCGCTGAATCTATTGCAGTGAGTAGCTATTAATACTTTCTGCATGTTTGTTGTCTTGAATTGAATTTCGTACATGTTTTAAATAGTTTGGACTATGATCTTTTTTACCTCCAAATCCATAAAGGATTGAATGTAGGCATTAATATTGTAGTTTTTTTATTGTTCAGGTAGATAATTTGTAATTGTAAAACAAAATAAAAATGCGTGGATTGCTAGATCATCTAATTCAAGAATTGAAAAGATGAGTTACATGGAGCCAGATGAAAACTGTCAATGAATTCCTATGCCATGCTTTTTAGAAATTAGAACCAAAGTTTATATAATGGAAATTGCGATGAAGAAAAATTTAAAATCAATATTGATAAGCAATAGTACAGATTGATAATTATTCTCACCTGTCTTTAGCTGCAGAGATGTGGTAGACAAGGCATTCTTTTTCTACGCATAGCTGGAGCACTGCTGCCCCATGTGGCTTCACGTAGTGCGTGTACTCAAGATCAATGCTTACTAGTTTGACAGACATTCCGCTGAGCTTCCTCCTGAGCGTGGACAACATCTTGTCCACGTCTTGACCCTTGCTTGTGCAAATGATGTGGAGCTTGTGGTTGCCGTGGAGGTCGATGTCGTGGAACTCCCTAGTGTACCTGCGGTGCTGCTTGTATAGAGGTGCATCCGCCATGGCTCTCCTTTGCTATCTCGCGTTTGTTCTAGAGAGAGAGGTTAGTGAAAGGAAGTGGGGAGAAGAAGATGCAATGGATTTTTGGGGGGACGAAGCAGTTGTGTTTTCTCCTCTGCTCTCCTCTACTCTCTGTGTAAGGACGTGGGAGTGGTGGAGCGGGGTGGTAGCATGGTGGGGCTGTGTTTTCAGTTATGTGGAAACTGCAGAGAGGTTCTGCTATGAGGAGGCTGTCTTAGTGCGTTGGAAATCCGGAACGTCGTCGCCTCTTTTTTCATGACAATTTCAGGAATGCACGCAACTGTCAAAAAATGCGATGATTGTGTTTTCGGTGAATTTTCCTATTAAGTGCACTTCTTCGGTACCTTGATATAACTGCTATGTCCACAACGTGTACTGCATGCAAGTTATTTTATTCTCTATATACAACATTGTAATGGATCAGAATTCATACAGATGTACACACATTACTTTTTAATGGAGTTCTTTTTTATTTTCTCTTTTTTTATAGGTGATGGTGATGCAACTTTTGTGTGGATGCAGGGTAGTGTTTGATAGGGGTATCGGACTGCTTTGCTTAACTAATTGTGCTGCATTCTTCATTTTTAGCCCTACTACAACATAGCAGAAGGAGAACTGCATTTCAGAAGTAGCAATACTTTGTGCTTCCAAGTGACGAACTGCATTGTTGTAGGTTACATACTGCATTTGTACGTTTACTTCGAGCTTCCTGCATTTTATTTATGAGAGCGAACTATAGTTTCTGGCAGTGCCCACACACATTTTTTTGTGGTTGTTATTCTTTAAAAAATGTTTCTTATTTTTCTTCAATGTTTTATTTTTGTAGTTATTGTTTTTTTAGCGGCCATGTTATTTTAACTACTCTAGTGTGTTGGGCCTGTGTTGTTAGATGAGCGAAAACGCATTCGGCACAAGTAGGTCTGTCAGCACGGCTGGCTCCTGGTGCACTGTGTGTGGGCGGTATCGTTTAGTCCCACATCGCCCGCGGAGAGCGCGCACGACCTGTTTATAAGCCCTGGCAAGACAATCATCTCGAACTCCTCTGGTTACTTGTTTGGGCGCTTATACACGTCGCTCGCTGCTATATCTTCTCTGACGTGTGGGCCCATGTGTGCCCCGCCCCATGCATCGTGGCTCAGAACGACTCGCCTACTGTGGGCGCAGACCTACTACGAGACTGGCTGGGGCCGGTTGCACTTGGGTGGTCAATTTTTTTAATTTTTTCCCTCTTACGTATATTTTCAAATGTAGGGGTGTGCACTGCTTAATAAATCATCTTGCACTACATTCATCTAGTTTGTGTACTGCATGAGCACACATTCCGCACTACACATTTTTTGTGCACTGCATGCTGGTCGCATTTTTCTTTATTGTTTTTCCTCTTACATATCCTTTTTCTGGTGTACAGGTGGGCACTGCTTTGTTGGGTCTGTGTGCGTGCATTCGTTAGAGTCTTGTGCTGCAGGTGTACGCATTTTGTACTGCGTGCATCCTTTTTTGGTGCAACGTTGTGACTACTTGTGCCAACGTTGCGGACTGCATTGCTTGTATTTACGAACTGCATTAGATGCACTAAATCTATGCATTTGTGCACTGCACGAAAGTGCTTCTCTTGTGCTTCATTTTGAGCATGTACTGCACTTCATGCACACATATTGTGAACTGTCTGGTATTACTTTGAAGAACTGCAATCACTTTTTTGCGGTTAGTTCGTGGGAAGTGTTGTAGTCAAAGTACACCTTTTTTTGGGTCCTTTTCTTTGGTAACATAAGCGTGCATTGATTGTCCTTCATTCTTGGTAACATAATTTTCATTAACTCTTGTTTAATTTTCAGTTTTGACCTTTTTGCATTCCTCTTCTATAAATGTAGGCCAACTTCTACCCTTCCTTTGCAGTTCATTTCTCCTCTGGCCGCAACTTGTCTCCTTTCTCCAGCCTCTCTTTATTTCTTTTCAGTTTCTAGGTTTTTGTTGCGATGGCTCCAGGTCCCTGCGCGAATCTCTCCTGCTGCGGTCATGGTTGTGGTGTTCCGACGCACTGGGATTGCTCAGCTTGTTTGCAGGCCCGTCGTGCTCGCCGGAGCGGCAAGGTCTTGTGCCGAGCTGGGTGAGCGGAGCAGCTTGCATATGGCACAGTATTCATGGACGGATTGGATATGGACCGGATCAACGCTGCTGCGTTCTATTCCGCCCTACTTCGACGTGGCCTTGGCCGCACAAGTCCTTTTGTCCATCAGCTTACGCCAATAGACTCATTACAAGATGGTATTTTTCGTTAGATATGATTTTTTGTGTGTTTTCTATTTTTTTTGTATAATTCCATTCTATTTTGAACTTCTAGTATTTTAGGAACGCACTTTTTTAGTTTTAATGAAGTGTACTGCATTGTGTTCTTATTTCTTGTTTTTATTTTTTTTGCTTGTGTGCATGGAGCTTGTGTTTTAGTTTGCATGGTTACAATATGTGAACTGCTTAGATATTAGCCGAGCACTACATGTTTCCACATTTTTTCCTGATTTGTATGGTATGTACTAAATGTAGCTAGTCTCGAGAACTGCATGATAGTTTGAAGCGTACTGCATATTTGCAAGTTCCATAATGCATATTAAATTGTGTTTTATCTGTACTGCTTATCGGACTATTGTGCACTTCATCTAGCTCGTGTCTGTACTGTGTGTAGGTTTTTACTGCTCTATGCACAATATGAGAATTGTACTGCTAGTATCGTTATCAAACAGTTTTATTATTTCTTGCAGAAAATCCCCTAACGAGCTGTTAGGTATCTCGGGCTGAAGAAGAAGGGAATTCCCCAAGTTGTTCTTGGCAATGGACACCTGAAACCAGCCAAGTACCGTGTAGGCGTCGATGGGCGGTGTATCTGCAGAAAGGCAAGAACGAATTTGTCATTGAAAGTGGCCTGAAGTCTGAACAATTTTTTTTCCTCAACTTCTTTGAACTCGAGGATCATATGGTTAGAATCACGTTTGACGTGATTGGTTAAGGTTATGAGGTTGATTGTAATAAGTACTTCTGCGTATCGAACGCTTCAACTTTTCATGTGTTTTCCAATAAGTACTTTTGTGATCTGAACTGCTTGAATTATAAGTCAGAACTTCATGCTTCCTGTGAGCTAACTGCATTTTTTTATGGGTTGTGGATCAAAATGTGTCAATGTTTACTCTATACATCATTTCTCTTAATATGGTTTACCCTATACATCATTTCTCTCAATATGCTTAAGTTTAAGAACTCATAGTCAGTGGGAAATTTGTGTTTACGCAAAAATTAAACTGATACACAAGTCGTACAGATATGTAAACTGCTATGTATATTAGTGATTTATTGAACTTCATCTATTTGGTCGGTAATCTACTGCTTCTTCGTGGTGACTGGAGCGTGTCTAATGTCGCACTTTCTTTGGTTTTCTGTGGCGGTGTTGCTAGTTCTTGTCTTTGCACCGTTGTGTTTGTAGTCCCTCGCGTGCTTGTTGATGGGGACTTTTGTTTTCTAGCACTGTGAACTATAGTCTTCCTTGTTCCTCGCGTGTTGGTTGATGGCGGCTTTTGTTTTCTAGTGCTATGAACTGCATCCTTCTTTGCTCCTCGCGTGATGGTTGATGGCGGTTTTGTTTTCCAATGCCGTGAACTGCATCCTTTTTTGCTCCTCGCGTGATGGTTAATGGCGGCTTTTGTTTTCCAATGCCGTGAACTGCATCCCTTCATGCTCCTACCTGGTTTTTTGTATGTAGTGTCGTTCTCGGTTGTTTCTGTACAACAGCATTCCCTTGTGCTTTCTGTCTTTTGTTTGGTGGTCTTATGGGCATTATTTCATCGTGTTCTTCGTCCTCTTCACTCTCTTCTTTCTCTTCCTCCTCATCTTTATTTGTTTCTATATAAGGCACTCTTTCTTTAGTTTCTTCACGTTCTTCGTCATCTTCACTACCTTGTTTTTCCTCCTCTTCTTCATCTGCTTCTTCATAAGCCATTTCTTATTCAGTTGTGTCACAATCTTCTTCTGTGATTTCATTTTCTTCACCTTCTTCATTTTTCAATTGATGTAGGGCGGAACCCTAGGGGCCAGTCTTTCACGTTTGGAGAGGATCCCTACGAGTAACACGAAGAACGCACGAAGGGGAACGAGGGAAATCATGGGGAAACGCAAGAGAAAACACTCAACCAACACGAATATGATCACACATGTGCTAGATTATCGAGGCACAAAGTAACACGAGATCCAAAGTCAACAAGGGACAATACAAGGGTAACCGTTCTTCTCCGTGAGGAGGTCTTGATGGTCTTCTCCGGATGGAGGTCTTGAATCCAGGTGGATCTTCTCCGGATGGAGGTGTCGGTCCCTCACGAGGAGTAGATCCGTGTGGATGAGCAAAGCTCTATCTCAAATGAGCTAAACCAATGCTAACCCTAAAACATAGGTGGAGAGGGAGTATATATAGTCTAAGGGGCGAAGGGATACATGGGCCTCGGCCCGGAGGCGCTGCACGCAGGCAGGAGGGGGCCGGATGTCCGGGTGTCGGGCCGGATGTCCGGGTGCTCATGAGGGGCCGGATGTCCGGGCTGGTGGAGTCGGCCTTGCTGCTCTCTGGATAGACGGGCCGGATGTTCGGGCGGAGGGGCCGAATGTCCGGAGCTTCGGGAGGAGCCGGATGTCTGGGGTGATGGCCGGATGTCCGGGCCGTTGGGGCAGCCTTCTGTGCTCCCTGAGAGGCGTGTCCGGATGTCCGGGATGGAGGCCGGATGTCCAGTGCGGAGGGCCGGATGTCCAGAGTGGACGCCGGAGGTCTGGGCCCTGTAGCTTCTGCTGCAGACCCGTGGCTGAGGGGTAGATCTCCAGGGGCCGGATGTCCGGGGCCACGGTCGGATGTCCAGTGAATGGAAGCTGTCCTTGCCTTCTTCCGTTGGTTCTCTTCTTCCGTGGACTTGGTGGCTTAAGCATCTTCATGTGCATCCTCGGGGGGGTCCTCTTGGTACCTAATCATGCACAACATTCCGGACTTACGTAGTAGCCATGTCTCGAGAGGATCATATGAGATATCACTAAGGAGAGAAGTCACCTCAGTCTCGAGAGCTCTAGCTCGTGCTTTTGTCATGGGTCCTCTTGGTGCTTGGTGAGACGATGGTAGGTCCATGGGGATGACCGTAGGATGCTCCGCATCATCTCCCCTCCCTTGGGAAAGATCCGACCTCGGATCGAAATCCTCATGACCATGGTACGGGGAGAGATCCTTGACGTTGAAGATGTCGCTCATGTTGTACTTGTCGTGTGGGAGATCGATCTTGTAAGTGTTGTTGTTGTAGCGTGCTATAACCTTGAAGGGTCCATCGGCTCGAGGTAGAATTTGGACTTGCGTTCGTTGGGGAAGCGGTCCTTGCGAAGGTGTAGCCACACAAGATCTCCGATGTTGAATATCATGGGTTGCTTGTTGATTTTGAGCTTAGTCGCTAGTCGTTGTACTTGGCGCTCGATGGTGTGCCTTGTATCCTCATGCATCTTCTTGATGTAGCTTGCGCGTGCACTCGCATCCATGTTGGTGCGCTCTCGTAGTGGAAGAGGTAGAATGTCCAATGGGGACAACAGGTTGAAGTCGTAGACGACCTCGAAGGGGGACTTGCCGGTAGTCGAATGTCTTGCACGGTTGTAGGCATACTCGGCGATGGGTAGACATGCCTCCCACTCCTTGATGTTCTTCTTGATCAACACACTAAGTAGAGTGGAGAGCATACGGTTCTTCACCTCCATTTGGCCATCGGTTTCAGGATGGTATGCGGATGAGAACAAGATCTTGAATCCAAGATTGGCGTATAGCGTCTTCCAAAAGTAACTCAGGAACTTGACGTCGTGGTCGGAGACGACTGTCTTTGGTACTCCATGGAGTCGCCATATTTCCCTACAATAGAGATTGGTGACATGTGAAGCATCATCTATCTTGTTGCAAGGAATGAAATGTGCCATCTTAGAAAATTGGTCCACAACAACAAACACGGAATCCTTGCCATTTTGAGTTCTAGGCAAACCAAGTACAAAATCCATGCTAATGCCTTCCCAAGGTTGATAAGGAATAGGAAGAGGCATGTAAAGACCATGGGATTGAGCTTTAGACTTAGCTTTGCGACATGTAGAGCATCAGTTGGTGAAGTGTGAGACGTCGCGAAACATCTTGGGCCAAAAGTAGTTCTTGGAGAGCGTGGCGAATGTCTTGTCGCATCTAAAGTGTCCCATGATTCCGCCTCCATGAGCCTCTTGCAAAAGGAGCAAGCGAAGAGAAGATTGGGTAATGCAAAGTTTGTTAGCTCTCATAAGATAATCATCCTTGATGTAATATCATTCCCAAGATGTATGCGTCAAACATTTAGCATAAGGAGTAGCAAAAGATGGATCATTAGCATACAAGTGTTTGATGTGCCCAAAGCCAACAACATTCAACTCAAGTTTAGTGACAACCGTGCATATGCATGAAAGTGCATCCGCAACTACATTTTCCTTACCCTTAATGTACTTGATCACATAGGGGAAAGATTCAATAAATTCACTCCATTGGGTATGACGCTTGTTCAACTTAGTTTGACCTTTTAAGTACTTCAGCGTTTCATGATCGGTATGGATGACAAACTCATGAGGTCTAAGATAATGTTCCCAAACATGTAGCACACGCACTAAAGCATACAATTCTTTGTCATAAATGGGATAGTTAAGTTGAGCACCGGAGAGGCTCATTTTTCTTGCATCAAAACTCCGCCAATTCCGGTAGCACTTGCATCACAATGAACCTCAAAAGTTTTGTCAAAGTTGGGCAAAGCAAGAATCTGAGCATGAGTAAGCAAAGACTTGAGCTCATCAAAAGCGGTGGATTGCAAAGATCCCCAAACAAAAGGAGCATTCTTCTTACTCAAGGCATGCAAAGGAGCGGCAATAGTGCTAAAATCTTTCACAAAGCAACGATAAAAAACCGCAAGGCCAAGAAAGTTGCGCACTTGTTGCAAATTGGTGGGTTGGGGCCAAGTTTTAATTGCTTCAATTTTAGATTCATCAACATGGACACCCTTGGAAGAGACAACGAAACCCAAGAAAACGAGCTTGTCAACACCAAACGTGCACTTTCATTTTGGCATAAAGACGTTCCTTGCGAAGAGTTTGCAAAACAGCCCTAACATGGTTTAGATGCTCTTTCATGGATTTGCTAAAAACAAGAATGTCATCAAAGTAAACCACAACAAACACTCCAATATAAGGGCGAAGCACAAAATTCATAAGAAGCATGAAAGTTCCGGGAGCTTCCGATAAACCCATAGGCATAACCAACCACTTGTACAAGCCAAATTTGGTTTTAAAAGCGGTTTTCCATTCATCACCTTCCTGTATGCGGATTTGATAATAGCCACTTTTGATATCAATTTTTGAGAAAATGGTGGCACCGCTAAGTTCATCAAGCATATCATCTAGGTGAGGAATGGGATGCATATAACGAACGGTAATAGCATTGATAGGTCTACAATCCGAGCACATGCGAAAACTACCGTCTTGCTTGGGCACAAGTATAACGGGAACAACACAAGAGCTTAAGCTCTCACGTACATGTCCATTGTTGATTAGTTGTTGTACTTGCCATTGGATCTCCTTAGTTTCTTCAGGGTTGATGCTGTATGGGGATTTGTTTGGAAGAGGTGCTCTGGGGATGAGGTCGATTCGGTGCTCAATGCCTCGTATAGGAGGTAGTCCCGGAGGTAGCTCATCGGGGAAAACATCTTGGAATTCCTGCAAAAGAGAAGATAACACTAAAGGTAGATCGTGAGAGGTGTTAGTTTTTGGTTCTCCATCCTTGCACACAAGGACAAAGTGCATAACACTCGATGGGTTCTCACACACTTCTCTCATCTCACTTTTGGTGGCAAATAAGACTAAGTTTTTCTTGTCGCTCATCGCGGAGGCACTCGGTTTTGGCTTGTGGCTCTCACTCTCTTTTGGGTGGATCACTTTCTCACTCTTCTCGCCACGATGGGTGGCTTGCTTGTTGGCTATCACTTGACTAGGAGACATAGGTCGTAGCACATACTCTTTTTCTTTCATCTTGAGGCTATAGTGATTGGTACGCCCATTGTGGATGACGCTGCGGTCAAATTGCCAAGGCCTACCAAGGAGGAGGTGGCAAACGGACATCGTGACGACATCACACTCCAAAGTGTTCTCATATGCACCAATTTTGAAGGAGACTTGGACCATATGCTTAACTCATATAGTGCTGGAATCGCTTAGCCATTGGAATTTGTATGGGTGCGGGTGCTTCATCTTGACCAATTGTAGCTTGGAGCATAGTTCTTCACTTGCCAAGTTGTGTCAACTACCTCCATCAATGATGACCTTGACGGACCTTCCATTGATGCCGGCCTTAGTGTGGAAGATGTGGCATCTTTTGTCTTCTTCTTGTTGATGTTGAAGAGTCAAGACTTTGGAGACAACGAGAGCGGAGCTCGAATCCTCATGACAAAATACTTGATCATCTTCATCCTCGTTCACGCGCCAGTGCATGGCCACTTTCTCAAGGGCTTCCATCTCCTCTTAACACATGGAGTCATAGGTTCCATCATCGTTGAGGATCATGGTGCGCTTGTTGGTACATTGGAAGGACTTGTGGCCTCGGTCGCCGCAAGTGAAACACTTGAAGGAGCTTGTCTTGACGGTCTCATTGGTCGGAGTAGACGATGAAGCGCACGGCTTGAAGTTGCTTGTAGTAGGAGGAGGATGGCTTGAGGTTGTAGAAGCTTTCTTGTAACTTGACTTGTCGTCGTTGCTTGTAGATGGCTTGGTTGAGGTAGAAGTTGGAGGAGTTGTTGAAGCTTGGTTGTTGGAGAAGCCATAGGTCTTGGATGAGTACTTGGCATACTTGAAGTCATCCTGCACTTGGCGTTCCTCCTTGGTAGCTTGATGCATGAGCTCAATGAGGTTGGAGTAGGGTTGGAACTCGGCGATCTTCTTTATGGGATGGTTGAGGCCATTCAAGAAGCATGCCATAGTTTGCTCATCATCTTCCGTTACATTGGCTCGAATCATGGCTATCTCCATTTCCTTGTAGTATTATTCAACACTCTTTGTTCCTTGCTTGAGGAGTTGGAACTTCTTGAAGAGATCGCGGTTGTAGTAGGTGAGCACAAAACATGCTCGCGTGACATCTTTCATTTGAGCCCAAGTGGTGATTGAGGTTCACCTCTTCCTTCTCGGCACTCAAGGACTTGTTCCCACCATATGAGCACATAGTCTTGGAACTTATGGGAATGCCATAGAAATCTTCTTCTCTTCCTCATAGTTGTGCAAACGAAAGATTTTGTCGACCTTCAATGCCATGATAGGTACTCTTCGGGATCATTGCTTCCATTGAACTTGGGCATGGTGAACTTTAGCTTGCCATAGCGTTGCTCTTCATTGTGTTGTGGTCGAGGATGATGATGACGCCCTTGACGTGGACGGTAATCATCCTCATGTTGCTCTTGGCGTGGAGGAAGTCCATGATCAACTTGCTCTTGTTGAACTTGAGGTTGTGGAGGAACTTGTTGGGCTTGTGGAGGAGCTTGAGGAACATGACGTTGCACTCGCGGTTGGTAGTTCTACTCTTGGATTTCTTCTTGAAGTGCTTCCTCTTGATTACGCCAATCTTGATTGCGGTTGGCGATGGCTCGACTTGATTCTTGAAGGGCACATTGTGCCTCAAGATCTTGTGCTTCACGTTGGTGTTTGTTGAAGATGTTGAGCCTCAGCGTCTTGTTCCTCTTGATGTAGACACACTCGTTCTTCCTCTTGGCGATGTTGACGTTGTCTTTCTTGAGCTTGTGCAAAAGCAACTTGGTGTGGTTGAGGATGAAGTACTTTCTCGTCGACTTGCTCTTGTGAATGCTTGTCGTGTAGAGGATTGCGAGATGCATGACGGTCTTGATGTGCGGCTCGTCGAAGAGTGTTCGATGTCGGTGTACTTGAGCTGGAGAAGGTGTCGTCGGAGTGTCGACTTGAGTGGCTCCGTCTTGAGTATGAAGAAGTTGAAGGAGGGCGGTTCACCAACAAGGCGTGGATCTCGTCCATTCTTGCATTGTTCTCTTGCTTGTGAGCGTCGAGCTTGTTGTCGAAGTAGTCCTTTGTACGTTGCTCGGAGAGTCACAAGTCAGTGGCGAGGTTGTTGATGCGGTCGGTCATTGCTTATTGCTCTTGATGCAACGCTCGTTGTGCACCAAAGAGGTGGCTCTGGGTGACAAATGATGACATGTCGTCATCTTGCTCGATGAAGAGTGGGTTGGTAGAAGTACTTGGCCTATCCATCATTGCAAGCAAAAATGTGAGTGGTAGAAGGAGAAGAACTTATACCAAATGTACCTTGACCGATGTTGACGATGAATCAAGATCACTCAAATGCGGACAATGAAATAGCACAATTGGTACCAATTCTTGTCGGTTCTCACACCTACACAAGTAAAAGCTTATGGTGGAGCTTGGTTAGGATGGTGGGACAAAATTTGATGCAATTGTAAGTGAGCTTGAATAATCTTGGAAAAGATTCACAAATTTGGAAATGCAACAAGTAGACCAGGCAAGTAGAGGTACACGGAAACACACACACAAATAGATAAGTGGGATTGTGCAAACCAAAAATGTGCCAAAATGTGGAATCCACGAAAATGCTCCTGTTGCACAATACAAGAGAGACGCTAGCATGATTGCACAATAGGCGGATACGTAACTTGTGCACGACCTACTAGGCAAAAATGCAACGACCTCTATCCCAAGTATGCTATATGTATGGTATTTCGGTGATATGATACAAGATGATCGGATATGACAATCTTAATGTAGTATGACGCTATGGTTCTTTCTTATAAGCTCTTTGCTTATCTTTCCTCTTTGCTTAAAAGCTTGGTTGGCTCTTTCACTTTTGAGCTCTTTTCTCATGCAAAACTTCACGAACCAAGATAGCAATTGTGTATGCGATGACAACTTTGTGACACGAAAGATGATGCCAAGATATGCACCACTATGGTATGGTATGTATGCTATGGAGTATGATCACTAATGTGCAGAAGTCACGTTGCCGACAATACTCAATAGCTAGTCTCGATGGGTAAGCAACGCAAAAGTAAGGCTATGTGGTTATCAATGCAAATGGCATGGAAATGACAAAGATGTTGTCGAGGTTACCGTCCTTGGCGATGATGAGTCCTTTGCGAAGATGAGCAGTGGTGATGTTGACGTCGAACCGTACCTATATAGCCGAAACACAATAGGACACAGGACCAACAACCCAAAATATCAAAGACCAAAATGTGTCAAAATCGTCATAGGAGGTAGCAGTGAGCGGTGGTGGTGCTTGCAGAAAGTGGTGGTGGTATGCGTAAGTATGCGTGGGCACCGGAGCAAAATTTGGCGAAACTAGGCCGAAAAAGTCACGGGGATGGAGTTGAAGCCACCAGGGGCCGGATGTCCGGGGGACTCGAGCGGATGTCTGGGCGCCTGGATCGTGGTCGAACGAGATGAAATTTACAGGAAAAAGGGCAACTCCAGGGCAAATGGACGAATTTGTGGATGGAAATTGCGGAAAAGACAGGGGGAAAGCTACATCCACTCGATGAAAAGAAGATCCATGGATCAAATCCAACAAAACTTCATCACACCAACAAATCACAAAAAAAATTGGGGCTATTTTTGGTGGGGATTTTCGGATTTAGGAAGAAAACAACAAAATCTAGCTAGAAAACACGGGGTAGGGGCTCCAAAAACATGATCAACGTGGCTCATGATACCAAGATGATGTAGGGTGAAACCCTAGGGGCCAATCTTTCACGTTTGGAGCACGAGATCCAAAGTCAACAAGGGACGACACAAGGGTAACCGTTCTTCTCCGTGAGGAGGTCTTGATGGTCTTCTCCGGATGGAGGTCTTGAATCCAGGTGGATCTTCTCCGGATGGAGGTGTCAGTCCCTCACGAGGAGTAGATCAGTGTGGATGAGCAAAGCTCTATCTCAAGTGAGCTAAACCAATGCTAACCCTAAAACATAGGTGGAGAGGGAGTATATATTGTCTAAGGGGAAAAGGGATACATGGGCCTCGGCCCGGAGGCGCTGCACACAGGCAGGAGGGGGCCGGATGTCCGGGCGTCGGGCTAGATGTCCGGGCTGGTGGAGTCGGCCTTGCTGCTCTCTGGATAGACGGGCCGGATGTCCCGGCCGTCGGGGCAGCCTTCTGTGCTCCCTGGGTGGCGTCTCCGGATGTCGGGGCTAGAGGCCGGATGTGTGGTGCGGAGGGCCGGATGTCCGGGCCCTATAGCTTGTGCTGCAGACCCGTGGCTAAGGGGTAGATCTCCGGGGGCCGGATGTCCGGGGCCATGGCCAGATGTCCGGTGGTTGGTAGATGTCCTTGCCTTCTTCCATAGGTTCTCTTCTTCCGTGCACTTGGTGGCTTGATCATCTTCATGTGCATCCTCGGGGGGGGGGGGGGTGGTCCTCTTGGTGCCTAATCATGCACAACATTCCGGACTTAGGTAGTAGCCATGTCTCGAGAGGATCATATGAGATATCACTAAGGAGAGAAGTCACCTCGTTCTAGCTCGTGCTCTTGTCATGGGTCCTCTTGGTGCTTGGTGAGACGATTGTAGGTCCATGGTGATGACCGTAGGATGCTCCGCCTCACCTATCTTGTTATTTTGGGGCAGGTTCTTGAATTGTGTCTCTTCCTCTTTTTGCAGATGCTGCAATGTCTGGGCTTCGTCCATTTTTTAGTGTTGTCAGTGGAATCTCTGTTTGGTTGCGCACCGCCATGTCCATGGTGTTCTTGCTCATGTCTTTTTTACATGTCCTAGAATTGTGGCCGCTGATTTCATTACATGTCTTGCACCTATTTATTCCCAGTGGATGACCATCACTGTCCATGTCAGGCTGTGGCTTACTGTTTTTGTCATCATTTTTCTCCTTGCATGCAACCTTTTTTTGGGTTGCGTCGCCCCCTTTCTTCCTTACTCTTGTGTTTGAAACGGGAGGTGGAAGAATTGTTTTTTTATTGCACCAGTTGCGCCGGGTTCTGTATTTTCTACTTGCTCGACATTAATGTCATGCTGGGATTTCTCTGCTTGCTTTAGTTTTGCTTCTTCTTCTTCTTCTTTATTGAGCACATCAACTTCCTGGATCAGTGCCCTCATACCAGACAATGCTGTGTGGCACCCAGCGTCGGACCTTGTTGCTCTGTTTGCAAGGTCCATTGCTGTTTATGTCAGCAAATTCCTACGGCAAAAAAGCAAGCTTCCATCTGGTGCTGTTTGTTCATAGTCTCTTCTGTCAAACGTTGCATTTGATCTTGCATTCCGGGTGTATCTTTTCATGATGTACACCTCAGGAATCTTGAGTACTCTCAGATAAGAAAGCATGCATAACACATGGACGCAAAAGAGCCCTGCAGACAACACATTTTTTCTTTGTTTTGTAAGTGAACTGCATGAAATTAATAAACACATCCTTTTGTTGTTATTTGTTAATTCTTAAGGAAGTGAACTTCACTTGGTCTTGTGAAGTACTCATGCATGTGTAATTTTATAGTTCAGTAAGTGAGGTTTCATGCATGACTATCAGAAATTAGGATTTTTCCTGCTAGCGAGTCGCACCTGTGTGTGTCCAGAACTTGCACTCACATTCGTATACACCTTTCTGTTCATCGGCGACCATTTGGAAATTATGCCTTGCCTAGTCAAATGCACCCGTTCTGTTGTAGTGGTGTACAAGGTACTTTCTCGGGTTCTCGGGGCACTGTTCTGCTCTAAATGCAGTGCTGCGGTAGAGTGTTTCTTTGAAATCTGCAAAAACTGCCCTTGTATACACTTTTGATAGCTAAACTTCGAACCCAAACTGGGTTGTTGTCTTTACCTCCGACTGCATGATCAGAAATGCAGTGTTACGAATCAGAGAAATGGAAATTTTGTTTGTTTTTGTAGTTATATTTAGCAGTTTTTGATGGACATTTTTATTTACCTCAGTTGCTACTGTCTCTGCATGCTCGATGGCTTTCCTGGTCTGAATGCACTTGTCCACCTGTTGAGCAAACATATGGAGATCATGCTTCTCTTTGACGAAGTTTTTTTTTTCAATATGCGGTTCATGCCCTCGCTTCTTTGCGTGGAAGTCATCCGAGCACAGAAAATTTCCTTGTAGTAAGCTGAGATCCACTCGTGCTTGTCAACCCATAGCGAATTCATCACTTCATTGTTTTGCAAGTTGTATTTCTGAATGAGTTCCTTCCATGCCCGTTCAAATTCTGGCGACATTAGTGGGTGGTTCAGCACCTCATTGAGTTCATCTTTTAGTTTCTCGTGCGCCTTATACAGCAAGGCGAGGTGGTCTTTGTACTTCTTCATGATATGCCACCGACACAACTTATGTAATGTATCTGGCAGGATAGTTTTTAATGCTGCCTTCATCGAAGAACATTGGTCTGATAAGGCACAAATAGTGTTTTTTATTAAGTTGTTTTGTGTGTAAGAAAGACGGACGAAATAGAAGTGTATAGAACAAACGTAAGTATACATGTGTTGTTTTTTTGTACCCGTGAGCATGCAGATTGGCGGCTTGTTGTTCATACACCTTGGGAATGTCTTAAAAACCCACTCCAATGACGGTATTGTTTCATATCGCACAAGGGCGAATGTTATCTGAATGTGCTGCAAATATTATTATTTTTTCAGGACAAACTTACACATGTGTAATGTCGTTCATCCGATGGCGTTTGCAGCTCGCCGGGTTGTATTGCACATGGCGGGGTTATAGCAGATCTATGTAGTTGAGGATCTCACAGCGGCAATAGTGAGGAGGACTTGTACCTGCCGTCGACTTTTGACCGAGGTGCCCTTGGTGGTCGCATTGTCGAAGTTGATGCAGCAGGTTTTCTTGGAGCTCTGATTTTTGGTGCAACAGGTGGATGGTGAGCTCTGTTTTGTGGGGCAGCAGGTGGACGCGGTGGTAATCTAGTGTTGTGGTGATGTCTCACTGGTTGGTTTGAAAATTTTGGAGCAGTGGCACATTATCATAATCATCATCTGCTGCAACATCATGTTCCACTACATCATTATTGTCTGTTCGGACATGCTGTGCAAATGTAGTGAACTCGTGCTTGTACTCTGGTTTGAGAAGTGTTATTGGCTCATCTTCATCATCATCATCTTCACCATCCCGTCGGTGAGTGCCCTCCCACACGAAGGTGATATCGTCGTCATCTTCCACTACCTCTTCTTCCTGGAAAAAACCCCTCTTCCGGAGAGTATTGCACCCTGTTTGTTGTTGTGAAGAATCCTCGACGAATCTCAGGTGTAACCCAGCCAGTGTATCTTTCAGAAGAAGTTTTACTCTTCTGAAAGTTGTTGTTCCCAGGGTTGTCAATTATGCGCGGCATCTTGTATCTACTGAACATCATTTCCTGCACAAAATGGTCGAGCTGCATTGTCAGGTTAAATGAACTGAATCATCTGAACAACAATGTGTTCTAAATAGTACTACAAACTAATGCACGCTGACTACATCACCTCGCAAGGTGAACTGAACTAACCACACTTCATCGTTTTCCATAATGAACCTATACAACCGTACTGGATGTCCCAGAAAGCTTACTGCATTACCGAGCAACTACATTGCATTTTTTCACGGCGAACTAAAGTAACCGCACTGCATCATTTTTGGAGGCATACTGTACTGCTTTGTCTGGAATAAGTAAACTGAGATAGTTGAGGAAGTGTACTGCTTACCTCGTGTTGCAATGCTTCCTTGCATTTGCAGGAAGAAGCTCCCTCCTCGTCCGTCTGCAGAACTTTTGCGTTCACCCGTGCAGTCCACTTGCCCTTCAGAATTTCATAAGCGGTATTGACGTTGCTCAAGGTGAGTGGCGTCAGAGGATTTGCTCTTAAGGTCGTTGCAGCCTTAATCCAAGAAGCTGCCATGGAAAAAGGAACCTTGCGCACAGTCCTCCTTGCTCGAATTGGTGTGATGTCGAGGCAGCACCAATCCACATCTGATGAAGTGCCGGTAATTGAAGACCCTCCCCTCAATGTCGTGGTACTTGAAGGCCCGGAGGAGATCAGCGACGGCGCTCCTAGGCCGCTGCCGCGGAAGAAGGCCGGGAGGGGAGGGGCGGCGTGCTCCTTGGCCGCTGCCGTGGCAGAAGGCTCGGAGGGGAGGGGTGGCGGCGCTCCGTGGCCACTGCCGGGGAAGAAGGCCGGGAACGGAGGTGCGGCATCGCTGCCGGCTGCCGCCATGGAAGAAGGAAAGAGGTAAGGGGCAGCGTCGCTCCCATGCCGCTTCTGCGGGAGAAAGCGGGGAGGGGAGGCCCAGACCACTGCCGCGGAAGAAGGCCGAGAGGGGAGGGGCGGCGGCGCTCCCTGGCCGCTGCCGCGGTAGAAGGCGGGGAGGAGAGGGGCGGCAATGCTCTGGTGGGGATGTGCAGAATAAGCCAGGTGTTATTAGAATAAGACTCTTAAGGGGTGTTATCATAATAGACCCACCCTATATATATTGCATATAAGTAAGCAAGCAGTTGGCCATTTTGTAGCTCAATTAACTAGATGGAACATTGTGTGCCATGTTCCAGAAGAGTCTTAGGGAGCATAATGAACAGCAGAGTTATTCATACAAACCTAGTACAACAAGCAAAACTATGCAATCATTAGCCTCGTATAAACTAGATTCTGAGCCCCATGTAGTAATAGTTGGTTAATAGACATCAAAGCTTTAGGCACACTTCCCCAGAGTAATTAAATGGTAAGGCCTTTAATTTAATTCTGTCAACTAATAGTTATACAAGTACCCTACATCAGGAATCATTGTTTGGGCATCTCATAAACTGAGGACTAATAAAGAAATTGAAAAGAGCAATTTGACTATGCCTGAAAGGAACAAGCAATTTAACTGTTGAGTTGGCAGCATGCATACATGCGCGCCTCAATAACATCCATGGCCTAGCTACTTTACTCTATAAAGGAACAATTAATGTAATATTGTTTGCCTCCTATGAAGTATCTCGGCTAGTATGTAATAAAGATCCTATTAATCATAGGGAGGCTAATGATGTGAATATGCGTTTGGTTATGACATTCATGACATTGGCAAATCTACCATAGCAGGAAGCAGTTTCACACTGTTCACTACTATAAGATGTTTTAGATATTTAAAAGTAGACTACATCCGTAATGAGTGAACAGATACATTAAAATGTGTTTGCATACATCTTATTTACAAAAAGTTAGAACATCATATAGTAGTGAGCGGAGGGAGTTTTAATCAATGGCCCAATGACTGGGTTACAGGTGAAGAACCCTACGAAAGCACAATGTCAGACAAATAGGATGTCCTGGTAATTGTAATACAGTGACTTACCATAACTGGTTGAACAGGCTCAGCGCTGCTCCTCCTTCTCTTGCAAGGCTGCTTCCTAACATCTTGTACTTGGAAATCCTCAATCTTATATTCATTGCACCCCCTCTACAAGGTGACACAAACTAGTTACTAGTCTCCTTCGAAGATAAATATGCATACTTTTCATTCTGTGAACAACACCAAAGGACGAGTTTATAACAAAACAACACCACATAATGAAACATGCCACATCTCTTGCACACAATGAAATGGGCATTTACTATATGTGCGTTCTGTAAACACTAGGCATACCTTCGAACTGGACCTCCAAGTACTCTTGGAGAGCCTAGTTTAGTGTACTGCTAAACCTTTATTTCACCTATGAGTTATACAAGCCCCCACTACAACAACCCTTAGTGTTTAAATCGTTGACAAGCTCTGTTAAGTCAAGAACTACAAGTAATCAAAGCAAATAGTCCTAGTATGGCTAGCTGATACAAACAAGCAATTGAACAGATTTGTGAGCAAATCTTGCACAACACTGAATTACATATCAAGAAAAGAAGCATAGAAGGAGGCTTAAAGACCATCACTTCACTGACCAGATTTAAGAGGAATTTAAACATCATGTGCAACGTATGAACTAACATAAACATGGCATATTTCAGATTCTATAATGAAATGCACATGTATTAGGTTATACCATGTATGATCCTAAATGTACACTATAGTAGGCAGGAGTGATTCATTATTGCATGCATAATTGAATTGCAGGTTAATGGCCAGTTCTATTCCACCTTTTGAGAGCTTATTGTCAAAATAAGCCATAAAAGATGTAAAGAACTCGTTTTGAGTTATGGGCTTGGGATTAACTTATTTCGCTTGGGGGGTGGGTGGTCCGTGTGGAAGCTGATGAAAATTGAAGGGAAGGGGAACATCGGAATTACTCTATTGTCTACCTATATTACACTCAAAATGCCACTGCTCATGCCTGCGTCACACCCGACCCTCAAGTAAAAACAAACGCGCAAGCGTTTGCCCTTCCTGCATGCATCTCATCTCCCCTTTCCCTCTACCTCGATCCCCTACCTTTAGTGCTAGGGTTCCTCCAGCGAGCCGATGCCACAGGTCCCATCTAGCCCGCTCCTCGATGATGCTCTGTCAAGCTAGGCTACATGGCCGGCGGGTAGGGCTGAATCCCCCTGGCCGCTCCTCCCTCTGGCGCTGCCCCTCACTCTCATTGTCTCCAGCATCTGCTCCGCTATGGTCTGTCCAACGCACTACTCTGGCGGTCGCCGTGCAACTGCGGCCGAAGTCACCTCATTTCCCTCCCCTCCTCCCAAGCCGTGGCCTTGAGGTGTTGTTAAAGGATGAGCTCATCCAACAAGGAGAGGATCGCCTCTGATGTTTTACCAAATTTTCATTCTGATCTGCTATACAATGAATTGCTATGAGTTGCTGCTGCTTCTATATGATGCATTGCTATGAGTTGCTCCTGCTGCTGCTATATGATGAATTGCTATGAGCTACAGCTGCTACATGATGAATTGCTATGAGCTGCTGCTGCTATATGATGAGTTGCTATGTGCTGCTCCTGCTGTTGCTATATGATGAATTGCCATGAGCTGCTCCGGCTGCTGCTATATGATGTATTGCTATGAGCTGCTATTGGTATATGATGAATTGCTACCTGCTGCTGATGCTGCTGTATGATGAGTTGCTATGAGCTGTTGTTGATGCTATATGATGCTTTTAGTTGGTGCTGCTATATGATAATAACCAGCCACTTGGACCATTGATTTTTTTATAAATAATGGTTCTTCAGTTAAATTTAGGCAATGAGTTCTTCATTTAAATTAGGCAATGGGCTCTCTATGGAGGAAATTGACCAAAGTAGATTCTGCCAAGTAGATGGTATCTTTGTATTTGTGTTTTGAACAAATATTGATGGTCTGTTTTCCTGTCATATTAATTACTACACTAGGTTCAAGTCATGATGTCTGCAAGTCAAATTAATTATCATATGGGCAGCAAAATGACAAAATATAATGCAATCTATACTTTTCACTGCTCATACCGCAGATAGCTGAAAAAGCAGGCAATGAAAAGAACTGGTTGGCTTATTATCTGGAGCTTATATTCAAAGGGGCTTATTTTCTTAGGGTAACTCGAAATAACTGTCCCTAAGAACCCTGGCCAACAACATTGCCTTACAAATAACATGTCACGATGATTGCCATGGAGTGGCCTACCATAGCACACTGTATAGGCTCACCGTTGCCTCTCCTTTTTTGCGATGTTCCATGAAATTGCCACATACATCTTGTACTTTTTCATTGAGGCACCCCATCTGCAAGTTAACACGGCTAATTTGAGGTATCTCTACATGATAATACATTGCATATCCCTTGCACATATTTAAACCACCAATTAATGATTGTGTGCATAGCATGAACTAGCCATGACTCTGTGTACTGGACTAGAAGACACACTAAGGGAGCCTAATGTAGTGCACTTGAATTTCTACACACCACCTATGATTTTGTGTAATGTACTACCTATGTTCCTAAATATATGTCTTTGTAGAGACTCCACTATGGACCACATACATATGTATATAGATGCATTTTAGATTTAGATTCACTAATTTTGCTCTATATGTAGTCTATAGTGGAATCTCTAGAAAGACTTATATTTAGGAATGGAGGAAGTATAATATATGACATCTACATTTCTAATTTAGCAACCAGTAGTGGAAATCATTGTCTGCACAAAGGGATTACTGGTCGAAAATCATATCAAAGCACGCTGGCATGCACACAGTAATACAATAGAGAGACTCACTTACAAGATCATAACAACGCCTCAGCCCAGGATCTTGGATGGCCATGGTGTTAGATCCAGAAGAAGCGTTGTTAGGACCAAGAGTATATCGACCAGAAGGGGGTGAATGGGAGATCCAAATTTTCTTTTGAGAGCTTTGAAACAAAAACCCAATCACAACAGCCGAATATAGTATCGAAGGAAATAGTCTAAATCAATCTTCTTCGTCAGAAGCATATTCATCCATGAAGGCATTAACAATAGTACGAGCTTGATGGATCACTGGTTTAACCACAATGAGAGTAATACAACATGCAAGCAGATATAGTAGAATGAGGCACACCATAGTTGTGAATGAATAAAAAGCTGTAGAACTATTACACAAGTAAATCTAAAGTACAAGATGGTGCGAAGAATACATCCGATGATAAAGGACGTTGATAAACATAGAAACACAGAACATAGTGATCAAGAATACTATCGGCACATAGCACGAATGATAACTACTAAAGAAAATGCAGTATAGTAGAAATAACAAGTGGTGCTCGATGGCGACAGAGAGATTTGGTAGACCAGTTCACCCTTCTGCCAAAGGGCTACGTCTGGTTGGAGGGGTTGTTACTTAACACAGAAGATAAATTCTGTTCACCCTATTCTCCCTCAACACAGAGCTAATCAGACTCTGCTTGATTTCACTCGTGATAGATCCTTGTCGGCGATCTCCAAACCTTCGGTTGACCTTCGCGAACCACAATCACCCTTGGTTGCTGAAGATCGGGCTTGGTGAAGACAACAACTCTTCATCACTCGAAGCCAAAACCTATCTGTCTAGAGAGTGCACAATTCTCAAGAGTAATAGGTACAAGAACTCTTAGTCAGATCTACTGTGATGCTAAACCACTGTCTAAGTTTGGGCTCTTGATTTTCTCTCAGTGGATCTTAAACTCAAATCACTCGGAGAGGGGTTTCTCAAATCAATCTTCTTATAAATCTCAAGCGGAGCAGCTAACATACAACATTGCAGCGGGGTGGCTATTTATAGTCGCAACCTTTCCTGATGGGAAATGACCAAATTAGACATCGGGCTGAATCATCTGAACAACAATGTGTTCTAAATAGTACTACAAACTAATGCACACTGACTACATCACCTCGCAAGGTGAACTGAACTAACCACACTTCATCGTTTTCCATAATGAACCTATACAACCGTACTGGATGTCCCAGAAAGCTTACTGCATTACCGAGCAACTACATTGCATTTTTTCACGGCGAACTAAAGTAACCGCACTGCATCATTTTTGGAGGCGTACTGTACTGCTTTGTCTGGAATATGTAAACTGAGATAGTTGAGGAAGTGTATTGCTTACCTCGTGTTGCAATGCTTCCTTGCATTTGCAGGACGAAGCTCCCTCCTCGTCCGTCTGCAGAACTTTTGCGTTCACCCGTGCAGTCCACTTGCCCTTCAGAATTTCATGAGCGGTATTGACGTTGCTCAAGGTGAGTGGTGTCGGAGGATTTGCTCTTAAGGTCGTTGCAGCCTTAATCCAAGAAGCTGTCGTGGAAAAAGGAACCTTGCGCACAGTCCTCCTTGCTCGAATTGGTGTGATGTCGAGGCAGCACCAATCCACATCTGATGAAGTGCCGGTAATTGAAGACCCTCCCCTCAATGTCGTGGTACTTGAAGGCCCGGAGGAGATCAGCGACGGCACTCCTAGGCCGCTGCCGCGGAAGAAGGCCGGGAGGGGAGGGGCGGCGTGCTCCTTGGCTGCTGCCGTGGCAGAAGGCTGGGAGGGGAGGGGTGGCGGCGCTTCGTGGCCACTACTGCGGAAGAAGGCCGGGAAGGGAGGTGCGCCATCGCTGCCGGCTGCCGCCATGGAAGAAGGAAAGAGGTAAGGGGCGGCGTCGCTCCCATGCCGCTGCTGCAGGAGAAAGCGGGGAGCGGAGGCCCAGGCCACTGCTGCGGAAGAAGGCCGAGAGGGGAGGGGCGGCGGTGCTCCCTGGCCGCTGCCGCAGTAGAAGGCGGGGAGGAGAGGGGCGGCGATGCTCTGGTGGGGATGTGCAGAATAAGCCAGGTGTTATTAGAATAAGACTCTTAAGGGGTGTTATCATAATAGACCCACCCTATATATATTGCATATAAGTAAGCAAGCAGTTGGCCATTCTGTAGCTCAATTAACTAGATGGAACATTGTGTGCCATGTTCCAGAAGAGTCTTAGGGAGCATAATGAACAGCAGAGTTATTCATACAAACCTACTACAACAAGCAAAACTATGCAATCATTAGCCTCGTATAAACTAGATTCTGAGCCTCATGTAGTAATAGTTGGTTAATAGACATCAAAGCTTTAGGCACACTTCGCCAGAGTAATTAAATGGTAAGGCCTTTAATTTAATTCTATCAACTAATAGTTATACAAGTACCCTACATCAGGAATCATTGTTTGGGCATCTCATAAACTGAGGACTAATAAAGAAATTGAAAAGAGCAATTTGACTATGCCTGAAAGGAACAAGCAATTTAACTGTTGAGTTGGCAGCATGCATACATGCGCGCCTCAATAACATCCATGGCCTAGCACTTTACTCTATAAAGGAACAATTAATGTAATATTGTTTGCCTCCTATGAAGTATCTCGGCTAGTATGTAATAAAGATCCTAGTAATCATAGGGAGGCTAATGATGTGAATATGCGTTTGGTTATGACATTCATGATATCGGCAAATCTACCATAGCAGGAAGCAGTTTCACACTGTTCACTACTATAAGATGTTTTAGATATTTAAAAGTAGACTACATCCGTAATGAGTGAAAAGATACATTAAAATGTGTTTGCATACATCTTATTTACAAAAAGTTAGAACATCATATAGTAGTGAGCGGAAGGAGTTTTAATCAATGGCCCAATGACTGGGTTACAGGTGAAGAACCCTACGAAAGCACAATGTCAGACAAATAGGATGTCCTGGTAATTGTAATACAGTGACTTACCATAACTGGTTGAACAGGCTCAGCGCTGCTCCTCCTTCTCTTGCAAGGCTGCTTCCTAACATCTTGTACTTGGAAATCCTCAATCTTATCTTCATTGCACCCCCTCTACAAGGTGACACAAACTAGTTACTAGTCTCCTTGGAAGATAAATATGCATACTTTTCATTCTGTGAACAACACCAAAGGACGAGTTTATAACAAAACAACACCACATAATTAAACATGCCACATGTCTTGCACACAATGAAATAGGCATTTACTATATGTGCGTTCTGTAAAAACTAGGCATACCTTCGAACTGGACCTCCAAGTACTCTTGGAGAGCCTAGTTTAGTGTACTGCTAAACCTTTATTTCACCTATGAGTTATACAAGCCCCCACTACAACAGCCCTTAGTGTTTAAATCGGTGACAAGCTCTATTAAGTCAAGAACTACAAGTAATCAAAGCAAATATTCCTAGTATGGCTAGCTGATACAAACAAGCAATTGAACAGATTTGTGAGCAAATCTTGCACAACACTGAATTACATATCAAGAAAAGAAGCATAGAAGGAGGCTCAAAGACCATCACTTCACTGACCAGATTTAAGAGGAATTTAAACATCATGTGCAACGTATGAACTAACATAAACATGGCATATTTCAGATTCTATAATGAAATGCACATGTATTAGGTTATACCATGTATGATCCTAAATGTACACTATAGTAGGCAGGAGTGATTCATTATTGCATGCATAATTGAATTGCAGGATAATGGCCAGTTCTATTCCACCTTTTGAGAGCTTATTGTCAAAATAAGCCATAAAAGATGTAAAGAACTCATTTTTGAGTTATGGGCTTGGGATTAACTTATTTCGCTTGGGGGGTGGGTGGTCCGTGTGGAAGCTGATGAAAATTGAAGGGAAGGGGAACATCGGAATGACTCTGTTGTCTACCTATATTACACTCAAAATGCCACTGCTCATGCCTGTGTCACACCCGACCCTCAAGTAAAAACAAACGCGCAAGCGTTCATTGCCCTTCCCGCATGCATATCATCTCCCCTTTCCCTCTACCTCGATCCCCTACCTTTAGTGCTAGGGTTCCTCCAGCAAGCCGATGCCACAGGTCCCATCTAGCCCGCTCCTCGATGATGCTCTGTCAAGCTAGGCTACATGGCCGGCGGGTAGGGCTGAATCCCCCTGGCCGCTCCTCCCTCTGGCGCTGCCCCTCACTCTCATTGTCTCCAGCATCTGCTCCACTATGGTCTGGCCAACGCACTACTCCAGCGGTCGCCGTGCAACTGCGGCCGAAGTCACCTCATTTCCCCTCCCCTCCTCCCAAGCCGTGGCCTTGAGGTGTTGTTAAAGGATGAGCTCATCCAACAAGGAGAGGATCGCCTCTGATGTTTTACCAAATTTTCATTCTGATCTGCTATACGATGAATTTCTATGAGTTGCTGCTGCTTCTATATGATGCATTGCTATGAGTTGCTCCTGCTGCTGCTATATGATGAATTGCTATGAGCTACAGCTGCTACATGATGAATTGCTATGAGCTGCTGCTGCTATATGATGAGTTGCTATGTGCTGCTCCTCCTGTTGCTATATGATGAATTGCTATGAGCTGCTCCGGCTGCTGCTATATGATGAATTGCTATGAGCTGCTAGTGGTATATGATGAATTGCTACTTGCTGCTGATGCTGCTGTATGATGAGTTGCTATGAGCTGTTGTTGCTGCTACATGATGCTTTTAGTTGGTGCTGCTATATGATAATAACCAGCCACTTGGACCATTGATTTTTTTTATAAATAATGGTTCTTCAGTTAAATTTAGGCAATGAGTTCTTCATTTAAATTAGGCAATGGGCTCTCTATGGAAGAAATTGACCAAAGTAGATTCTGCCAAGTAGATGGTATCTTTGTATTTGTGTTTTGAACAAATATTGATGGTCTGTTTTCCTGTCATATTAATTACTACACTAGGTTCAAGTCATGATGTCTGCAAGTCAAATTAATTATCATATGGGCAGCAAAATGACAAAATATAATGCAATCTAGACTTTTCACTGCTCATACCGCAGATAAGCTGAAAAAGCAGGCAATGAAAAGAACTGGTTGGCTTATTATCTGGAGCTTATATTCAAAGGGGCTTATTTTCTTAGGGTAACTCGAAATAACTGTCCCTAAGAACCCTGGCCAACAGCACTGCCTTACAAATAACATGTCACGATGATTGCCATGGAGTGGCCTACCATAGCACACTGTATAGGCTCACTGTTGCCTCTCCTTTTTTGCGATGTTCCATGAAATTGCCACATACATCTTGTACTTTTTCTTTGAGGCACCCCATCTGCAAGTTAACACGGCTAATTTGAGGTATCTCTACATGATAATACATTGCATATCTCTTGCACATATTTAAACCACCAATTAATGATTGTGTGCATAGCATGAACTAGCCATGACTCTGTGTACTGGACTAGAAGACACTCTAAGGGAGCCTAATGTAGTGCACTGGAATTTCTACACGCCACCTATGATTTTGTGTAATGTACTACCTCTGTTCCTAAATATATGTCTTTGTAGAGACTCCACTATGGACCACATACATATGTATATAGATGCATTTTAGAGTGTAGATTCACTAATTTTGCTCTATATGTAGTCTATAGTGGAATCTCTAGAAAGACTTATATTTAGGAATGGAGGAAGTATAATATATGACATCTACATCTCTAATTTAGCAACCGGTAGTGGAAAGCATTGTCTGCACAAAGGGATTACTGGTCGAAAATCATATCAAAGCACGCTGGCATGCACACAGTAATACAAGAGAGAGACGCACTTACAAGATCATAACAACGCCTCAGCCCAGGATCTTGGATGGACATGGTGTTAGATCCAGAAGAAGCGTTGTTAGGACCAAGAGTATATCGACCAGAAGGGGGTGAATGGGAGATCCAAATTTTCTTTTGAGAGCTTTGAAACAAAAACCCAATCACAACAGCCGAATATAGTATCGAAGGAAATAGTCTAAATCAATCTTCTTCGTCAGAAGCATATTCATCCATGAAGGCATTAACAACAGTACGAGCTTGATGGATCACTGGTTTAACCACAATGAGAGTAATACAACATGCAAGCAGATATAGTAGAATGAGGCACACCATAGTTGTGAATGAATAAAAAGCTGTAGAACTATTACACAAGTAAATCTAAAGTACAAGATGGTGCGAAGAATACATCTGATGATAAAGGACGTTGATAAACATAGAAACACAGAACATAGTGATCAAGAATACTATCGGCACATAGCACGAATGATAACTACTAAAGAAAATGCAGTATAGTAGAAATAACAAGTGGTGCTCGATGGCGACAGAGAGATTTGGTAGACCAGTTCACCCTTCTGCCAAAGGGCTACGTCTGGTTGGAGGGGTTGTTACTTAACACGGAAGATAAATTCTGTTCACCCTATTCTCCCTCAACACAGAGCTAATCAGACTCTGCTTGATTTCACTCGTGATAGATCCTTGTCGGCGATCTCCAAACCTTCGGTTGACCTTCGCGAACCACAATCACCCTTGGTTGCTGAAGATCGGGCTTGGTGAAGACAACAACTCTTCATCACTCGAAGCCAAAACCTATCTGTCTAGAGAGTGCACAATTCTCAAGAGTAATAGGTACAAGAACTCTCAGTCAGATCTACTGTGATGCTAAACCACTGTCTAAGTTTGGGCTCTTGATTTTCTCTCAGTGGATCTTAAACTCAAATCACTCGGAGAGGGGTTTCTCAAATCAATCTTCTTATAAATCTCAAGCGGAGCAGCTAACATACAACATTGCAGCGGGGTGGCTATTTATAGTCGCAACCTTTCCTGATGGGAAATGACCAAATTAGACATCGGGCTCAGCCAATGGCCGAACGACACAATTCCAACGGTCGGATTTGAGCACAACGGTAACATTTCTTGCGGAGCAACAAATGCTAACTCCTCGGTTCGAGGCAAATATCTTGCAGCAAAGAAGATCACAGTCTCTTGTTGGTAAGTATTTGCTCGGAGCACAAGGAGATTCCTCTCGCAACTTTCATAGGTTTTGGCTAAGCATCACAGTGGATCTAAGCATCGAGAACCTATACCCCTCTTAATAGTATGGAGGTGCTATGACTCAAAAGAATGAAAGAAAAACAACTAAATGAATGCTATGTCTTCACTTAGTCTTCGACTTCCATCGCTGCAGTCAATCTCTTCGGCCGACAATACTAAAACCAAAGCTTTGCTTCATCAGTAAACTTTTGAGGGGTCGTTTTCTCCGAGTCATTTTTCTCGACTCTATCACTCCAATAGATATAGCTTATTTTTCTCTGCAACGTAGATATGCTCTGGAGAAGTTCCTCGAACTCAGCACCGGAGACAACATTCTCTTCAGTTGTACATGCTTTTTCTCTCTGTATGCACTAGCAAACAAATAAGTCCATACATGTTTTTGTCAACAATCTCCGAAACATAAGGTAGGCAGATAATGCACCAACAATCTCCCCCTTTTTGTATGATTGTTGACAAAACAGATCACATCGAATGATAGATAAGGAATGAAATGTAATGCGAAGAATAATGAAAGACGAGAGATAATTACGAAGATACAATATTCTCCCCCTAAAGATATGATTTGGTTCATGAAGGATCAAGGGGAAAGCGATATTTTTCTTTGTATGAGTGTCATTGACTGCGGATCATATAATTGAGTTCTGTCAATGCACTCGACGGTGTCTGAGGTAGTTCCTGTCACAAAAACTTCGACAAGGGTTAGATGTAAAACAAGCGTTGCGAGATTTGTGACAAGGATAAGTCATAATGGTTTTTTCAGAACACAATTTGAATCACACGAGATGTAGTTTTCCTGCATGTTAGGCATTCAAAATGATCATAGCAGGATAGAATAAGAATATGTTGCTCGGAGTGGATATGCTTCGGAGGTGGTTTTCCTACAATATAGATGAAGGAAATGATATATGTGAAGAAAAGCACTTTGTGAGTCATATATATAGCCTTCAATAAGGTATTCATGCATAGGATGACTTTATCTTCCTGGACAGTTAGAAAATGAGAGACAACAATAAGAGAATATCCAACCACAGCAGTTATAGTTCATTTAGTACTTGAAGTACTTCTCCAATGTGATATCATCACTTGATGATTCTCTGTTCTTGTTTGAGTAGAAGTTATGTGTCCCTGTAAGATATATAATTGTCTGTGATAAACATTCACATCACAAACACTTTTAAAGGTACCTGCAGACAAATAGTGCGAAGCAAATGATCTTGCAGGCGGGGGTTAGTAACGTTACATGATGATCGAGTGTTTCGACACCACATGCGGTGCGATAAAGTTCTTGAAGCAAATTGTTTAAGGGAAAACCAAATGGCAAACAGAAACACACATCCTGCAAGCCCTAATCAACTATCACTCGTGTAATTCTCCCCCTTTATGTCAACAAGTGTCAAAAAAGGAAAGAGAGGACATTCGAGGAATTACTCCGTGGGAGAATCTTCTGAATCAGAATTGAAACCAGTTGAAGAATCAAATTCAGAAGAATGCGGAATGGTCGAGGCAGAAGCAGGAGTAGCAGCCTTGGCCTTGGAAGGCTTGGAAGGATGGACATCTAGCTTGTAGACACGAGTGCCATCAGTATCTGTGATTTCATCATCATGATTGACAATCAGCAGATCCGTTGAAGAAGAACACCTTGGGAGCACTGGAGTTTGTCTTTGGATGCGCGGTACTGCAAGCAAGCCAAGATACTCATATTCCTTGAAGAGGCCCTTCTTGTCTAGATCCTTGCAAGAGTAATCCTTCCTTAGAAGGTCCATGATCGTTTTCTTGCATCCTTCTCATGCAGAAGAATTTGACGAGTGTGATTATGAATCGGATTTAGTTCAGATATCAATTCCACCTTTTCCTTTCTATCCATCCTGATGTTGAAAGGATCGAGAAGAGGTGTCTAGAGGGCGGGTGATTAGACCCTGAACAAGGAAAAGTAGCAGTTTTTATGTTTTTCAAGTTGAGGTTGAATATTAGCACAATTTGAAGCATTCCCAACACACTTCAAGCAAGCATGGCAAGAGTATAGGCAGCGGAAAGAGTAAAGCATGCTAGTTGCAAGAAAGTAAAGGGATGTGACTAGAGTGTGCAAACGCAATGAAGAAACGGAGATTTTGGCGTGGCTCCGATAGGTGGTGCTATCGTACATCCACATTGGTGGAGACTTCAACCCACGAAGGGTAACAGCTGCACGAGTCCACGGATGGCTCCACCCATGAAGGGTCCACGAAGAAGCAACCTTGTCTATCCCACCATGGCCATCGCCCATGAAGGACTTGCTTCACTTGGGTAGATCTTCACGAAGTAGGCAATCTCCTTGCCCTGACAAACTCCTTGGTTCAACTCCACAATCTTGACGGAGGCTCCCAAGTGACACCTAACCAATCTAGGATACATCACTCTCCAAAAGGTAATAGATGATTTGTTAATGATAGTCTCCCCAACACTCATGTGACGCCCGGATTATTATGCTACAGTAAACTCGTGTTAATGGTGCCTTGTCATCAGCAATACTATTGCTAATATTTGCTTGATCCAAATCAGAATAAAAATTCAAATCGCGTTAAAGTCTAAATTCAGATTTTAAAGTGTTAAATAAAAGTTGTTCAAATCCAGGAACTAAAATGTTCCTACTGTTGCAAATAATCCCAATGCAATTATAAAGTTGGAACCGACCTCACCAAAATTCCCAAAGTGCCCCTCGAAATTATTTAGTGGTCCAGCAGCATTTAAAAACTGGCCTTTTCAATTTCTAAAAATGGTTAGACAACTCCTTTTGACCCCATAATTTTTGTTCCATCTCAATATATTGTGTTAGATTTATGTGCCAAGTTTTGTTCATAACAAAACTCATTTGGTACAAAAAGAAAATGCAAAACAGAATAGAAAAAAAGGAAAGAGGAGGACCTAAACTACTGGACCACCCGACCCATCAAGCAAAGCAATCCAGCCCAACCTCCCAAAACCCCCTGGTCGTCTTCCTCTTCTGTTCACCCGACTGAGCGCACCCGACCGCACGCTCCCGCCGAACCTGCTCGTCGCCCCTGTCCGTTACAGCGCCGGGGAGGGATAAGGGCGCCACCCTGGCGCCTTGGGGACGCCTCCTCTCCCACTACCCTCGCCCCACTTGCTCTCCCTCTGCACTCCCCTCCTCAGATCCACTGAGATGCGCTTGCCTGAGCGGGCTTGTCGTCGTTGCCACACTGCGCGCGTGGCCGCCGGCCCTTGTACTCCGTCCGCTCGTGTCCCGGGAGGTCCTCGGCGTGGACTACGTCGCCTGCGTCACGGGGTTGAAGATGGTGGGCCGCCTCGACACCGTCTTCTTCTTCCCCTCCGTCCGCCACAGGTCGCCGCCACTCCCAAGAACTACACCGCCCATGCTGCTCCTAAGCCTTCACCGAGCCACCCTTGTGCTCCACGGTGAGCTCCCGCGCCCCGCTTCCCCTTTCTTTCTCGTGGATTCGTCGCCGTAGACGCCATATACCACAACGGCCGATCTCTCTGGACCGCGCACTCACTGCATCGTGGCGTCCCGTGTCCCCTTAGCCCCGCCTCACCTGGCCGACCCCCGCGTAGCCCTGCGCCGTCCGCGCCGGCTATGCTCCTGCTGCTCACGCCGCCCGCCCGCGGTGGCCTCGCACACCGTCCATCCCGCCCCGCAGCCGCGCCTCCCCTGCTCGCTGGAACTGCCCCGCGTCTCGAGCTCCCCCGCCTACGTGCTACTTCTCCGGCGCGCGTCCGCGGCCACCGCCGCTCCCCTGCGCTCGCCTCCACCTACCACGACTGTCCGACGAGCCTCGCCCCGCCGCGCCGGGCTACGGCCTCCGCCGGTGCTCCCTGTTGCCCCATTCGGGTGCATGGGTGTCCACGCCCGCAGCTCCCGTAACCCGCGCGCCCGTTAAGCCCCAGGGGCCTATGACAACGGGCCCCACGCCATGTTTACTTTTAAAAAAACATGAGTAATATATATATTAAATTAATTAATTAATTAATTAAACGCTTAATAAACTTAATTAATTAATCTTAATTAACCTAATGAACTATGTTAGGTAGTTAAATCTCTAGTTAGTTGGAACAGTCAATGACAGGGGGTCCCCACCCCCTGTTGGCCAGTCAAACGTTGACTGGTCAACTGGCACCCCCCTGGACCCACATGTCACCCTCTGGTACACCTCTGTGTACACAGATCTGGGTGCACATAGCATTTTAGCTATTTATTTCGAATTAATAAAAATTCAGGAAATTGTTTAAATCTTTGAAAAATCATAGAAAATAATTTGTAACTCGGATGAAAAAGTTTTATACATGAAAGTTGCTCAGAACGACGAGATGAATCCGAACACGCGGTCCGTTCATCCGCCACACGTCCCTAGCATAGCAAACGTTGAACTTTCCCCCTCCAGTTCATCTGTCTGACAAACGCCCGGAATCGGGAAAACTTTCCCGGATGTTTTCCCCTTCGCCAGTATCGCCTAGCACCGCGTTCGAACACCTCTAGCCCCTCTTATATTCATGTTGTGCATATGTTTGCATGTATTTACTGTTTCTTTCCCCTCTTCTCTCCGGTAGACCCCGAGACTGCTGCTGATGCCACTGTGGTCGACTACGTCGACGATGACCCTCCTTGTCCGAGCAACTGGGCAGGCCCCCCCTTTGATCATCCCGATATCGCCCATTCTATACTCTCATGCTTGCATAAGATTTTGCTATTGTTATTGATTGCTCCTATTCTGATGCATAGCCTGCTTTTCTAACCTGCTGTTGTACCTTACCTGCTTATCCTAAACTGCTTAGTATAGGTTGGTTAGTGATCCATCAGCGACCCCCACTTGTCCTTGTTGCCCCTTCTTCATCATCGACGCCTCGATCGATCGACATGATCGATGACCAGAGCCCGACACCTCACATCACATCACACCCCTTTTGTTGATCGACTCTGCAGAGCTACTATCGAGTGCCGAGGCTGATCCCTCATAACGCACTCCTGATGATAATCCTGTAGTGTAGCTATTCGGTCGTCGTCATTGAGGGTGATTTCCTCTTTCACCATTCTCGATACGGCTCTGTCGTTCAACACCTCAAGTGTGAACCTTGAGGGTGGTCCCTCTTACGTTCACCTTGATGATTACATTGAGTGGAATCCACCGGGGGTGATTCGTCGGGTTTTCCCCTTGATGTTTGGACACACGGTTACCTTGACTTTACTTGAGACCATTGTTGAAGTCGGGTCGGCCCTGAGGGGTACCTGCGAGTTGATGTGAAAGTCGGGCGGGCCCTTAGAGCACCCGCGAGTTTTCCAGATGGCACGGCCGGGCAGTCTGGGCCCTTGCCGTAAGTCCATGAGACGGGGCGACGGGGTCACCTTATCGTGAGTCTCTGCTCGTTTCTGTGAGCCCCCACTGCACTAACAGGTTTGGGTATTTGTTTTGAGTTGGCCTCTGGCCTTTACGCACTAACCACCACGCGAGAATAGATATGGGCCTCGACGTCGGAGTATCAGCCGAAGTTTTGTCAGACGTCCAGTTCAACATTGTGGCACGGTCGGATCGTGCTGGCCATCCGAGGCGGTGCTGGTATCCACCCTGCACACAACGACCCGGAGTGCTACGGGCGATGGGCCCAAGACCCCGGAGTGCTTAGGATGTAGACCGGGGGGGACCTCTTTGCTGAGCCTAGGTAGGGCTGCGACGTGTTGATCTTCCGAGGGTGGGCATTGACCCCAGAAAGGTGTGCCCGACCAGAGTGATCGAGCGTGTTGGGTAACGTGGTGCACCCCTGCAAGGAAGATATATATATTCGAATAACGTGTCCATGGTAATAGACGTTCAGACTTGTATCCGGATCTTATATAACTAGAAATGGATACTTGAGATATGTGATGGATATGTGGCCCCGGGATTGCTTTCTCGTAGGGAGTCGAGGAAGGATCTCTGGGCGTTGATACTACAACATGTTTGATAATTATAAACTGCTATTCTTTACTCTCCTACATGCTGCAAGATGCTTGGAGCTGCTTGAAGATGCTAGTCTTCGATAGGCTAGGCCTTCCTTCTATTCTGGCTTTCTGTAGTTCAGTCCACAGATACAACCCTTCCATTTGATACCAATGCATACTTAGTATAGATCTGATGCTTGCGAGTACTTTGGATGAGTACTGTTGGTTGCTTTGCTACCCCTTTTCCCCTTCTTTATTTCTTTCCGGTTGAGGCAACCAGATGGTGGATCCTTAGAGCCAGATGCCACCGCCGATGGACGCTACTATGTGAAGACCGCTGACGTCCGGGAGTAGTTAGGAGGTCCCATGTAGGAGGCCTTGCCTCTTCGATCGTTGTTGATTTTGTGCTAGCCATCTTAAGGCATCCCTGTTTAACTTATGTCTGTACTCAGATATTGTTGCTTCTGCTGACGCTTGTGTATCGAGCTTATGTATTCGAGCCCTCGAGGCCCCTAGCTTGTAACATAAAGCTTGTATTATTTTGTTTGTGTCTAGAGTTGTGTTGTGATATCTTCCCGTGAGTCCCTGATGTTGATCGTACACATTTGCGTGTATGATTAGTGTACGATTGAATCGGGGGCGTCACAAGTTGGTATCAGAGCTGACTACCTGTAGGATCCCCCTTTCCAACTCCTTCGCTGAAGTTGAGTCTAGTCTTTGAAAAACTGTTTTACTAACATGGTTGTATGGCTTACGGGCCCATGTCGCCAAGTGGGTGGTATTAGGATCTTTTACTCCTCGTCTATACTCTGGGAATCTGATATCTATTCTATTCGGGTTAAACGATTTTGCTAACAACTCTAGGTTCTCGTAAATACTTTTCCCGGAGAGCCCCTCACTCCAGATGATTGCTTGGTGCACCAGAAAATTCCGAAGATACTCTCCGATGTTTTTCCGAGACCGCTGTGCCTTTCACAGTTGTGATCCCTACCACCGATAGATCCTTATACGTAACTACCTACATTTGTCATTCATATCTTCATCCCAGTTGCTCTTGTTATTACAAGATGCCCTGAAATACTATTTGATCTTCCGAAAATACTCAGTAGCCTATTGCTCTTGTTCCTTCTTATCTGATTGCATTATGGATACTTTCCATATGTCTGCCTATACTCACTAGCATCCCTTGTCATCGTAATTTCGAGCATTTGATTCAATATGTTTGCGAATGCTTGCGATCATCAGTCCTAGTTAGAATTCTCCCCTTTGGCTCAGACGTCACCCCCGGACATGTGCTGGTGTTTGGCAAATCAAACCTTGATTCATTGTCGATCTATGTCTATTCAACTTACTTGTCTTTGATCAGAGCCTCTGCTTTTGACCCCTCATTTTGGAAATCATAATTCCTTTGAATTTGAGCTCTGAATTAGTCTGTTGTTCCTATAATCTGATTTCCTTGCATTATTTCTTCTTCTAGTTGAGTACCGATACTCACATCAGATCCATTGTGGACCTCCAGGTCATTTGTTGGGTTTTATCCGACAACATCCTTCATATTCAGTAACCTTGTGAGCCTTTCCTCGGATACACAATGCCTTTGGTAAATTGTATCCCTCGCTCTTGTCAACCATACTCTGCTTCTAGGCTTGAGTTATTTACTTGTGAAGTTTGTGGTATAGGTTCCTAAGATGCCCCTATGGGTTGAACCTACTCCTCCCCTAATCTGTTTGAACCCGAGAGTCTTCATGAGTCTTACTCTTCTGGTGTGTGGCCAGATAAAATATCAACACTACAACTTCACCGAAAGCGAGGAGTGAATGAAAGGTTATGCATTGAAGAAGTGGGAGTCGACCTTGAACTTTGTGTTCATGCCCATGGACACGATGTACATCCTATCATGGAAGCTTCTTGTTATAATAATAATCCTCTTGTGATAAATTCATCTTGTATATATATTTAGTTCCATGCAACCGTGATTCTAACCATGATTGTTCTCCTTTGATTCCATTTCTTGGACAAGTTAAAGTACTTGTCTTCTTCAGACCGTTTCACCTATCCAACCTCTACTTTGAACTACCTTCGAGTATTACCCTCTGGTATCTCGAGAATATCACAAAACTACATAACTTGTTATGAGTTCTTCATCAACTATTATTTCTCGCCCAATTTTTCCATGGGTTCTGGGTTGTTAGACACCCGAGAACACTGATAACTGATTCAAGTCTCCATTGCTTTGTTTAACCTTTCTTGTAACCTAACTTATCTGAGCAGTGATAATACCCTGCTTATGTAAACACCTCGTTGTACAACTCTGTCGGTAAGACCTTGGTATTATTGTTGATGACATTCCGGTATCCACCGATGGACGAGAACTTTGCCTATTGGTCCGCCTCGTCTTAACGAGCAGGAAAATGGTTCCCTTCATCCCTCGCCCTTGGTACCAGCGTTGTTGCCAACATAAATGACAAGCTATCCTCTAACCTGCCTTTCTATCCGTACAAAATGTTAGTACCCTTCCTGCTTTTAACCCACATGGTGGGCCCATAACCCACAGGTCCCAGGATCGAAACCTGACTCTCCTGTACAACCTTGACTCTGAAATATTCTTTGCACTTGGCTTTGTATGTAAATCACGAGCCACCTTCCTAATGATCTATTCTGCGATCAGATGCAATACTTATTCCCATTGCTCTGAACCCCTTTCACCCTCTGTTTCAGGCAACGAACGCTTGCCTACCCACTTGAAGCTTCTTATTGCACCCTCTTACCTTGCTCTCAATGACTTTCTTGAATTTCAACTCGAGAGATGCCTCTATGCCACGTTCAGTGAGATAGTCCCAAGGTACCTATCTTGTGTTGAGCTCCGTCCTTCCCGAGTCTTTCCCCCTTACTCCACCCCTTAAATCTCGGGACGAGATTTGTTGTAGTGGAGGAGAATTGTGACACCCGGATTATTATGCTACAGTAAACCCGTGTTAATGGTGCAACGTCATCAGCAATACTGTTGCTAATATTTGCTTGATCCAAATCACAATACAAATTCAAATCGAGTTTAAAGTCTAAATTCCAATTTTAAAGCGATAAATAAAAGTTGTACAAATCCAGGAACTAAAATGTTCCCACTGTTGCAAATAATCCCAATGCAATTATAAAATTGGAACTGACCTCACGAAAATTCCCAAAGTGCCCCTGGATATTATTTAGTGGTCCAGCAGCATTTAAAAATTGGCCTTTTCAATTTCTAAAAATGGTTAGACAACTCCTTTTGACCCCATACTTTTTGTTCCATCTCAATATATTGTGTTAGATTTATGTGCCAAGTTTTGTTCATAACGAAACTCATTTGGTACAAAAAGAAAATGCAAAACAGAATAGAGAAAAAGGAAAGCGGAGGACCTAAACTACTGGACCCCTGGCCCATCAAGCAAAGAATTCTAGCCCAACCTCCCAAAATCCGCCGACCGTCTTCCTCTTCTGTTCACCTGACCGAGCGCACCCGACCGCACGCTCCCGCCGAACTTGCTCGTCGCCCCTGGCCGCTACAGCGCCAGGGAGGGATAAGGGCGCCACCCTGGCGCCTCGGGGACGCCTCCTCTCCCACTACCCTCGCCCCACTTGCTCTCCCTCTACCCTCCCCTCCTCAGATCCGCCGAGACCCGTTCAGCTGAGCGAGCTCGTCGTCGTTGCCACGCCGCGCGTGTGACCACCGGCCCATGTACTACGTCCGCTCGTGTCCCGGTAGGTCCTCGGCGTCGACTACGTCACCTGCGTCGCGGGGTTGAAGATGGTGGGCCGCCTTCATGCCGTCTTCTTCTTCCCCTCCGTCCGCCTCGGGTCGCCGCCACTCCCAAGAACAACACCGCCCCTGCTGCTCCTAAGCCTTCGCCGAGCCACCCATGTGCTCCACGGTGAGCTCCCGCGCCCCGCTTCCCCTTTCTTTCTCGTGGATTCGTCGCGTAGACGCCGTATACCGCCACGGCCGATCTCTCTGGACAGCGCACTCACCGCGTCGTGGCCGCGTCCCGCGTCCCCTGAGCCCCGCCTCACCTGGCCGACCCCCACGTAGCCCTGCGCCGTCCGCGCCGGCTATGCTCCTGCTGCTCGCGCCGCCCGCCCCCGATGGCCTCGCATGCCATCCATCCCGCCCCGCAGTCGCGCCTCCCCTGCTCGCTGGAACCGACCCGCGTCTCGAGCTCCCCTGCCTGCGTACTGCTTCTCCTACGCGCGTCCGCGGCCACCGCCGCCCCCCTGCGCTCGCCTCCAACTGCCGCGACCGGCCGGCGAGCCTCGCCCCGCCGCGCTTGGGCTATGGCCTCTGCCGGCGCTCCCTGTTGCCCCATTCGGGTGCACGGGCGCCCACGCCCACAGCTCCCGTAACCCACGCGCCCGTTAAGCCCCAGGGGCCTATGACAACGGGCCCCACGCCCCTGTTTACTTTTAAAAAAATGTGTAAAAACTATATATATTAAAATAATGAATTAATTAGTTTTAAACGCTTAATTAATTAATTAATTAATCTTAATTAACCTAATGAACTGTATTAGTTAGTTAAATCTGTAGTTAGTTAGAACAGTCAATGACAGGGGGCCCCACCCCCTGTTGACCAGTCAAACGTTGACAGGTCAACTGGGACCCCCCTGGACCCGCATGTCACCCTCTGGTACACCTTTGTGTACACAGATCTGGGTGCACATGCATTTCAGCTGTTTATTTCGAATTAATAATAAATTTAGGAAATTGTTTAAATCTTTGAAAAATCATAGAAAATAATCCGTTACTCGGATGAAAAAGTTTTATACATGAAAGTTTCTCAGAACGACGAGACGAATCCGAACACGTGGTCCGTTCGTCCGCCACACGTCCCTAGCATAGCAAAAGTTGAACTTTCCCCCTCCGGTTCATCTGTCTAAAAGACGTCCGGAACCGGGAAAACTTTCCCGGATGTTTTCCCCTTCGCCAGTATCGCCTAGCACCGCGTTCGAACACCTCTAGCCCCGCTTATATTCATGTTGTGCATATGTTTGCATGTATTTACTATTTCTTCCCCCTCTTCTCTCCGGTAGACCGCGAGACCGCTGCTGATGCCACTGTGATCAACTACGTCGACGACGACCCTCCTTCTTGTCAGAGCAACCAGGCAAGCCCCCCCCTTTGATCATCCCGATATCGCCCATTCTATACTCTCATGCTTGTATTAGATTTTGCTACTGTTATTGATTGCTCCTATTCTGATGCATAGCCTGCTTTTGTAACCTGCTGTTGTACCTTACCTGCTTATCCTAAATTGCTTAGTATAGGTTGGTTAGTGATCCATCAGTGACCCCCACTTGTCCTTGTTGACCCTGCTTCATCATCGACGCCTCAATCGACATGATCGACGACCAAAGCCCAACATCTCACATCACATCACGCCCCTTTTGTTGATCGACTTTGCAGAGCTACTGTCGAGTGCCGAGGGTGATCCCTCATAAGGCACTCCTGATGATAATCCTGTAGTGTAGCAATTTGGTCGTGGTCATCGCGTGTGATTTCCTCTTTCACCATTCCCGATATGGCTATGTCGTTCAACACCTCAAGTGTGAACCTCGAGGGTGGTCCCTCTTACGTTCACCTTGATGATTACATTGAGTGGAATCCACCGGGGGTGATTCCCCGGGTTTTCCCCTTGATGTTTGGACACACGGTTACCTTGACTTTACTTGAGACAATTGTTGAAGTTGGGTCGGCCCTGAGGGGTACCTGCGAGTTGATGTGAATGTCGGGCAGGCCCGTAGAGCACCTGCGAGTTTTCCACATGGCACGGTTGGGCAATCTGGGCCCTTGCCATAAGTCCATGAGACGGGGCGACGGGGTCACCTTATTGTGAGTCTCTGCTCTTTTCCGCGAGCCCCTAATGCACTAACAGGTTTGGGTATTTGTTCTGAGTTGGCCTCTGGCCTTTACGCCCTAACCACCACGCAAGAATAGATATGGGCCTCGACGTCGCAGTATCAGCCGAAGCTTTGTCAGACGTCCAGTTCAGCATTGTGGCACGGTCGGATCGTGCTGACCATCTGAGGCAGTGCTGGTATCCAGCCTGCACACAATGACCCAGAGTGCTGCAGGCGATGGGCCCAAGACCCCGGAGTGCTTAGGATGTAGACCGGCGGGGACCTCTTTGCTGAGCCTAGGTAGGGCTGCGACGTGTTGATCTTCCGAGGGCGGGCATTGACCCCAGAAAGGTGTGTCCGGCCAGAGTGATCGAGCGTGTTGGGTAACGTGGTGCACCCCTGCAGGGAATATGTATATTCGAATACCGTGTCCACGGTAATGGACATTCAGACTTGTATCCGGATCTTATATAACTAGAAATGGATACTTGAGATATGTGATGGATATGTGGCCCCGGGATTGCTTTCTCCTAGGGAGTCGAGGAAGGATCTTTGGGCGTTGGTACTACAACATGTTTGATAACTATAAACTGCTATTCTTTACTCTCCTACATGCTGCAAGATGCTTGGAGCTGCTTGAAGATGCTAGTCTTCGATAGGCTAGGCCTTCCTTCTATTCTGGCTTTCTGCAGTTCAGTCCACAGATACAACCCTTCCATTTGATACCAATGCATACTTAGTATAGATCTGATGCTTGTGAGTACTTTGGATGAGTACTCACGATTGCTTTGCTACCCCTTTCTCCCCTTCTTTCTTTCTTTCCGGTTGAGGCAACCAGATGGTGGATCCTTGGAGCCAGATGCCACCGCTGATGGACGCTACTACGTGAAGACCGCCGACGTCCAGGAGTAGTTAGGAGGTCCCGGGTAGGAGGCCTTGCCTCTTCGACCGTTGTTGATTTTTTGCTAGCCTTCTTAAGGCATCCCTGTTTAACTTATGTCTGTACTCAGATATTGTTGCTTCCGCTGATGCTTGTGTACCGAGCTTATGTATTCGAGCCCTTGAGGCCCCTGGCTTGTAACATAAAGCTTGTATTATTTTGTTTGTGTCTAGAGTTGTGTTGTGATATCTTCCCGTGAGTCCCTGATCTTGATCGTACACATTTGCGTGTATGATTAGTGTACGATTGAATCAGGGGCGTCACAAGCCAACTATCTCTCACGGATTTGGCTATGGTGGAAAGATGATTTGAGTGGAAAGCAACTTGGGGAAGGCTACATATCAATATTCTTGTGGTTGGATTGGAATGTCTTGGTCTCAACACATGAGTAGGTGGTTATCTCTCAGAAAATGAGTAGTGGAAGTGTAGGCACGTTCTGATGGCTCTCTCACAAAAGGAGAATGGGTGGATGGGTATATATAGCCTCCACACAAAATCCAACTGTTACACACATTTAACCCAACTCGGCCAGACCGAATAGAAGAGCTCGGTGAGACCGATTCAGTTCAAAATGTGAATGTTTGGAATCTCGGTGGGACCGTGTTGGAAATATGCCCTAGAGGCAATAATAAAAGTGGTATTATTATATTTCTTTGTTCATGATAATAGTCTTTTATTCATGCTATAACTGTTTTATCCAGAAATCGTAATACACGTGTGAATACATAGACCACAATATGTCCCTAGTGAGCCTCTAGTTGACTAGCTCGTTGTGATCAACAGATAGTCATGGTTTCCTGGCTATGGACATTGGATGTCGTTGATAACGGGATCACATCATTAGGAGAATGATGTGATGGACAAGACCCAATCCTAAGCCTAGCACAAAGATCGTGTAGTTCGTATGCTAAAGCTTTTCTAATGTCAAGTATCTTTTCCTTAGACCATGAGATTGTGCAACTCCCGGATACCGTAGGAATGCTTTGGGTGTACCAAACGTCACAACGTAACTGGGTGGCTATAAAGGTGCATTACAGGTATCTCCGAAAGTGTCTGTTGGGTTGGCACGAATCGAGACTGGGATTTGTCACTCCGTGTAAACGGAGAGGTATCTCTGGGCCCACTCGGTAGGACATCATCATAATGTGCACAATGTGACCAAGGGGTTGATCACGGGATGATGTGTTACGGAACGAGTAAAGAGACTTGCCGGTAACGAGATTGAACAAGGTATCGGTATACCGACGATCGAATCTCGGGCAAGTAAAATACCGCTAGACAAAGGGAATTGAATACGGGATCGATTGAGTCCTTGACATCGTGGTTCATCCGATGAGATCATCATGGAACATGTGGGAGCCAACATGGGTATCCAGATCCTGCTGTTGGTTATTGACCGGAGAATGTCTCGGTCATGTCTGCATGTCTCCCGAACCCGTAGGGTCTACACACTTAAGGTTCGATGACGCTAGGGTTATAAAGGAATTTTGTATGTGGTTACCGAATGTTGTTCGGAGTCCCGGATGAGATCCCGGACGTCACGAGGAGTTCCGGAATGGTCCGGAGGTAAAGATTTATATATGGGAAGTCCTGTTTTGGTCACCGGAAGAGTTTCGGGGTTTATCGGTAACGTACCGGGACCACCGGGAGGGTCCCGGGGGTCCACCAAGTGGGGCCACCAAACCCGGAGGCTTGCATGGGCCAAGAGTGGTGAGGGACCAGCCCCTTAGTGGGCTGGTGCGCCTCCCACAAGGGCCCATGGCGCCTAAGAGGTGGAAAGGGGGCAAACCCTAAGGGGATATGGGCCTTAGGGCCCATATTGGTGTGCCTCCCTCTCCTCTCCCCTCTTGGCCGCCACCCCCTTTGCCATCTAGGGCTGCCGCCCCCCCTAGGGGTGGGAACCCTAGAGGGGGCGCACCCTCCTCCCTCTCCCCTATATATAGTGAGGCATAGGGCTGCCCATTACACGGATTCGATCTCTCGTTGGTGCAGCCCTGCATCTCTTCTTCCTCCTCTGCTGTGGTGCTTGGCGAAGCCCTACAGGATAGCCACGCTCCTCCACCACCACCACGCCATTGTGCTGCTGCTGGATGGAGTCTTCCTCAACCTCTCCCTCTCTCCTTGCTGGATTAAGGCATGGGAGACGTCACCGGGCTGTACGTGTGTTGAACGCGGAGGTGCCGTCCGTTCGGCACTTGGTCATCGGTGATTTGAATCACGACGAGTACGACTCCATCAACCCCGTTCACTTGAACGCTTCCGCTTAGCAATCTACAAGGGTATGTAGATGCACTCTCCTTCCCCTCGTTGCTGGTTTCTCCATAGATAGATCTTGGTGATACGTAGGAAAATTTTGAATTTCTGCTACGTTCCCCAACAGTGGCATCATGAGCTAGGTCTATTGCGTAGATTCTTTGCACAAGTAGAACACAAAGTAGTTGTGGGCGTTGATTTTGTTCAATATGCTTACCGTTACTAGTCCAATCTTGTTTCGACGGTATTGTGGGATGAAGCGGCCCGGACCGACCTTACACGTACTCTTACGTGAGACAGGTTCCACCGATTGACATGCACTTGGTGCGTAAGGTGGCTAGAGGGTGCCAGTCTCTCCCATTTTAGTCGGAACGGATTCGATGAAAAGGGTCCTTATGAAGGGTAAATAGCAATTGGCATATCACGTTGTGGTTTTGCGTAGGTAAGAAACGTTCTTGCTAGAAACCCATAGCAGCCACGTAAAACATGCAAACAACAATTAGAGGACGTCTAACTTGTTTTTGCAGGGTATGCTATGTGATGTGATATGGCCAAGAAGAATGTGATGAATGATATGTGATGTATGAGATTGATCATGTTCTTGTAATAGGAATCACGACTTGCATGTCGATGAGTATGACAACCGGCAGGAGCCATAGGAGTTGTCTTAATTTATTGTATGACCTGCGTGTCATTGAACAACGCCATGTAATTACTTTACTTTATTGCTAACCGGTAGCCATAGTAGTAGAAGTAATAAGTTGGCGAGACGACTTCATGGAGACACGATGATGGAGATCATGATGATGGAGATCATGGTGTCATGCCGGTGACGATGATGATCATGGAGCCCCGAAGATGGAGATCAAAAGGAGCAAAATGATATTGGCCATATCATGTCACTATTTGATTGCATGTGATGTTTATCATGTTTATGCATCTTGTTTACTTAGAACGACGGTAGTAAATAAGATGATCCCTTACAACAATTTCAAGAAGTGTTCTCCCCTAACTGTGCACCGTTGCTACAGTTCGTCGCTTCTAAGCACCACGCGATGATCGGGTGTGATGGATTCTTACGTTCACATACAACGGGTATAAGACAGATTTACACACGCGAAAACACTTAGGGTTAACTTGACGAGCCTAGCATGTACAGACATGGCCTCGGAACACGGAGACCGAAAGGTCGAGCATGAGTCGTATAGTAGATACGATCAACATGAAGATGTTCACCGATGATGACTAGTCCGTCTCACGTGATGATCGGACACGGCCTAGTTGACTCGGATCATGTAATCACTTAGATGACCAGAGGGATGTCTATCTGAGTGGGAGTTCATAAGATGAACTTAATTATCCTGAACATAGTCAAAAGATCTTTGCAAATTATGTCGTAAGCTCGCGCTTTAGTTCCACTGTTTAGATATGTTCCTAGAGAAAATATAGTTGAAAGTTGACAGTAGCGATTATGCGGACAGTAGAAAGCTTATGTCCTTAATGCACCGCTCAGTGTGCTAAACCCTAAACATCGTTTGTGGATGTTGCGAACATCAGACATACACGTTTTGATAACTACGTGATAGTTCAGTTAAACGGTTTAGAGTTGAGGAACCAAAGACGTTTTCAAAACGTCGCAGAACATATGAGATGTTTTGAGGGCTGAAATTGAGATTTCAGGCTCGTGCCCACGTCAAGAGGTATGAGACCTCCGACGATTTTCTTAGCCTACAAACTAACGGAGAAAAGCTCAATCGTTGAGCTTGTGCTCAGATTGTCTGAGTGCAACAATCACTTGAATCGAGTGATGTTTCTCCAATGTCATTGCCACCAAGCTGCTAGAGCTTCGTGATGAACTATAACATATCAGGGATAGATATGATGATCCTTGAGGTATTCGTGATGTTTGACACCACGAAAGTAGAAATCAAGAAGGAGCATCAATTGTTGATGGTTGGTGAAACCACTAGTTTCAAGAAGGGCAAGGGCAAGAAGGGATACTTCATGAAACGGCAATTCGGCTGCTGCTCTAGTGAAGAAACCCAAGGATGAACCCAAACCCGAGACTGAGTGCTTCTGTAATAAGGGGAACAACCACTAGAGCAGAATTACCTAGATACTTGGTAGATGAGAAGGCTGGCAATGTCGATAGAAGTATATTGGATATACATTATGTTAATGTGTACTTTGCTAGTACTCCTAGTAGCACCAGGGTATTAGATACCGGTTCGGTTGCTAAGTGTTAGTAACTCGAAATAAAAGCTATGGAATAAACGGAGACTAGCTAAAGGTGAGCTGACGATATGTGTTGGAAGTGTTTCCAAGGTTGATGTGATCAAGCATCGCACGCTCCCTATACCATCGAGATTTGGTGTTTGCGTTGAGCATAGACATGATTGGATTATGTCTATCGCAATACGGTTATTCATTTAAGGAGAATAATGGTTACTCTGTTTATTTGAATAATACCTTCAATGGTCTTGCACCTAAATGAATGGTTTATTGAATCTCGATCGTAGTGATACACATTTTCATGCCAAAAGATATAAGATAGTAATGATAGTACCACTTACTTGTGGCACTGCCATGTAAGTCATAATGGTATAAAACGCATGAAGAAGCTCCATGTTGATGGATCTTTGGACTCACTCATTTTTGAAAAGTTTGAGACATGCGAACCATGTCTATTGGTGTATACGCATGAAGAAACTCCATGCAGATGGATCATTTGGACTCACTTGATTTTGAATCACTTGAGATATGCAAATCATACCACATGGGCAAGATGACTGAAAAGCCTCGTTTTCAGTAAGATGGAACAAGATAGCAACTTGTTGGAAGTAACACATTTTGATGTGTGCAGTCCAATGAGTGCTGAGGCATGCAGTGAATATTGTTATGTTCTTACTTCATAGTTGATTCGAGTAGATGTTGAGAATATTTACTTGATAAAACACAAGTCTGAATTATTGAATGGTTCAAGTAATTTCAGAGTGAAGTAGAAGATCATCGTGACAAGAGGATGAAATGTCTATGATATGATCATAGAGATGAGTATCTGAGTTACGAGCTTTGGCACGCAATTAAGACATTGTGGAAATAATTTCACAATTAATACCGCCTAGAACACCATAGTGTGATGGTGTGTCCGAACATCATAGTTGCATCCTGTTGGATATGGTGCGTACCATCATGTCTCTTATCAAATTACCACTATCGCTCATGGGTTAGGCATTAGAGACAACCGCACTCACCTTAATAGGGCACCACGAAATTCCGTTGAGATGACACCGTTTGGAGAAACCTAAGTTGTCGTTTCTTAAAAGTTTGTGGCTGCGACGCTTATGTGAAAAGGTTTCAGGTTGATAAGCTCGAACCCAAAGCGGACAAAATGCATCTTCATAGGACACCCAAAACAGTTGGGTATACCTCCTAATTCAGATCCGAAAGCAATAGGAATTGTTTCTTGAATCGGGTCCTTTTCTCTAGGAAAGGTTTCTCTCGAAAGAATTGAGTGGGAGGATGGTGGAGACTTGATGAGGTTATTGAAACCGTCACTTCAACAAGTGTGTAGCAGGGCACAGGAAGTTGTTCCTGTGGCACCTATACCAATTGAAGTGAAAGCTTATGATAGTGATCATGAAGCTTCGGATCAAGTCACTACCGAACCTCGTAGGACGACAAGGACGTGTATTGCTTCGGAGTGGTACAGTAATCTTGTCTTGAAGGTCATGTTGCTAGACAACAATGAACCTACGAGCTATGGAGAAGTGATGGTGGGCTCAAATTTCGACAAATGGTTAGAAGCCATGAAATCCGAGATAGGATCCATGTATCAGAACAAAGCATGGACTTTGGTGGACTTGCCCAATGATCGGCAAGCCATTGAGATAAATGGATTTTTTTTAAAAAGAAGACGGACGTGGATGGTAATGTCACCATCTATGAAGCTCGACTTGTGGCGAAGAGTTTTTCACAAGTTCAAGGAGTTGACTGCGATGAGATTTTCTCATCCGTAGCGCTGCTTAAGTCCGTCGGAATCATGTTAGCATAAGCTGCATTTATGAAATCTGGCAGATGGATGTCAAAACGAGTTTCCTTACCAGTTTTCGTAAGGAAAGGTTGTATGTGATACAATCAGAAAAGTTTTGTCAATCCTAAGGATGCTAAAAGGCATGCTGGCTCCAAGGATCCTTCTAAGGACTGGAGTAAGCATCTCGGAGTTGGAATGTACGCTTTGATAAGATGATCAAAGATTTTGGATTTATACAAAGTTTATGAGAAACTTGTATTTCCAAAGAAGTGAGTGGGAGCACTATAGACTTTCTGATGAGTATATGTTGTTGACATATTGATGATCAGAAATGATGTAGAATTCCTGGAATGCATATAGGGTTATTTGAAAGGTGTTTTTCAAGTGAAAACCTGGATTAAGCTACTTGAACATTGAGCATCAAGATCTATGAGGATAGATCAAAACGCTTAATAGTACTTTTCAAATGAGCACATACCTTGACATGATCTTGAAGGTGTTCAAGATGGATCAGTCAAAGAAGGAGTTCTTGCCTGAGTTGTAAGGTATGAAGTTAAAACTTAAAGCTCGACCACGGCAGAATAGAGAGAAAGGACGAAGGTCGTCCCCTATGCTTAAGACGTAGGCTCTACAGTATGCTATGCTGTGTACCGCACCTGAAGTGTGCCTTGCCATGAGTCAGTCAAGGGGTACAAGAGTGATCCAAGAATGGATCACAAGACAGCGGTCAAAGTTATCCTTAGTAACTAGTGGACTAAGGAATTTTCTTGATTATGGAGGTGGTAAAAGAGTTCTTCGTAAAGGGTTACGTCGATGCAAGCTTAACACCTATCCGGATATCTCTAAGTAGAGATACCGGATACGTATAATGGAGCAACAATTTAGAATAGCTCCAAGTAGAACAGTTATTTGGAATAGCTCCAAATAGAACGTGGTAGCTGCATCTAGGAGATGACATAAAGATTTGTAAACTAGATTATTGACTAAAACCTCTCTCACAAGCAGAACATGATCAAACCCCAGAACTCATTGAGTCTTAATCACATGATGATGTGAACTAGTTTAATGACACTAGTAAACTCTTTGGATGTTGGTCACATGGTGATGTGACCTGTCAGTGTAAATCACATGGTGATGTGAACTAGATTATTGACTCTAGTGCAAGTGGGAGACTATTGGAAATATGCCCTAGAGGCAATAATAAAAGTGTTATTATTATATTTCTTTGTTCATGATAATAGTCTTTTATTCATGCTATAACTGTATTATCCGGAAATCGTAATACACGTGTGAATACATAGACCACAATATGTCCCTAGTGAGCCTCTAGTTGACTAGCTCGTTGTGATCAACAGATAGTCATGGTTTCCTGGCTATGGACATTGGATGTCGTTGATAACGGGATCACATCATTAGGAGAATGATGTGATGGACAAGACCCAATCCTAAGCCTAGCACAAAGATCGTGTAGTTCGTATGCTAAAGCTTTTCTAATGTCAAGTATCTTTTCCTTAGACCATGAGATTGTGCAACTCCCGGATACCGTAGGAATGCTTTGGGTGTACCAAACGTCACAACGTAACTGGGTGGCTATAAAGGTGCATTACAGGTATCTCCGAAAGTGTCTGTTGGGTTGGCACGAATCGAGACTGGGATTTGTCACTCCGTGTAAACGGAGAGGTATCTCTGGGCCCACTCGGTAGGACATCATCATAATGTGCACAATGTGACCAAGGGGTTGATCACGGGATGATGTGTTACGGAACGAGTAAAGAGACTTGCCGGTAACGAGATTAAACAAGGTATCGGTATACCGACGATCGAATCTCGGGCAAGTAAAATACCGCTAGACAAAGGGAATTGAATACGGGATCGATTGAGTCCTTGACATCGTGGTTCATCCGATGAGATCATCGTGGAACATGTGGGAGCCAACATGGGTATCCAGATCCTGCTGTTGGTTATTGACCGGAGAACGTCTCGGTCATGTCTGCATGTCTCCCGAACCCGTAGGGTCTACAAACTTAAGGTTCGATGACGCTAGGGTTATAAAGAAATTTTGTATGTGGTTACCGAATGTTGTTCGGAGTCCCGGATGAGACCCCGGACGTCACGAGGAGTTCCGGAATGGTCCGGAGGTAAAGATTTATATATGGGAAGTCCTGTTTTGGTCACCGAAAGAGTTTCGGGGTTTATCGGTAACGTACCGGGACCACCGGAAGGGTCCCGGGGGTCCACCAAGTGGGGCCACCAAACCCGGAGGCTTGCATGGGCCAAGAGTGGTGAGGGACCAGCCCCTTAGTGGGCTGGTGCGCCTCCCACAAGGGCCCATGGCGCCTAAGAGGTGGAAAGGGGGCAAACCCTAAGGGGATATGGGCCTTAGGGCCCATATTGGTGCGCCTCCCTCTCCTCTCCCCTCTTGGCCGCCACCCCCTTTGCCATCTAGGGCTGCCGCCCCCCTAGGGGTGGGAACCCTAGAGGGGGCGCACCCTCCTCCCTCTCCCCTATATATAGTGAGGCATAGGGCTGCCCATTACACGGATTCGATCTCTCGTTGGTGCAGCCCTGCATCTCTTCTTCCTCCTCTTCTGTGGTGCTTGGCGAAGCCCTGCAGGATAGCCACGCTCCTCCACCACCACCACGCCGTTGTGCTGCTGCTGGATGGAGTCTTCCTCAACCTCTCCCTCTCTCCTTGCTGGATCAAGGCATGGGAGACGTCACCGGGCTGTACGTGTGTTGAACGCGGAGGTGCCGTCCGTTCGGCACTTGGTCATCGGTGATTTGAATCACGACGAGTACGACTCCATCAACCCCGTTCACTTGAACGCTTCTGCTTAGCGATCTACAAGGGTATGTAGATGCACTGTCCTTCCCCTCGTTGCTGGTTTCTCCATAGATAGATCTTGGTGATACGTAGGAAAATTTTGAATTTCTGCTACGTTCCCCAATAGACCGACATCGTCAACTCAGTGGGACCAATGTGCTAGGGCTAGGGCAAAACCTCATCTCAGTACCGATCGCATGAACTCACTAAGACCGATTTCAACAATGATCAAATAGAGAGTTGGTCAGGCAAACTCGGTGGGACCGATTGCACACTTCGGTGAGACCAAAATAATTGCAACATGCAACAGAGAGTTGGGAAGGCCATCTTGGTGAGACCGAGATCCGTATCGGTGAGGCCGAATTATCTAGGGTTTCTGGCAGTGGCTATGTCAATAGAACTCGGTGGCGCTAGATGGATCAAATTGGTGGGGCCGAGTTTGACTTTAGGTTTTGGACATATGTGGAAATGAGAAAGTGGTTGAGGGTTTTGGAGCAATATCACTAAGCACTTTGAGCAAGCAAGCCATTAAGCAACACCTCAACCCCTTTCAATAGTATTGGCTTTCCTATAGACTCAATGTGATCTTGGATCTCTAAAATGAAAATGAAGAGTCTTGAGGCTTTGCCAATCTTTGTCCTTATCATTTTGAAGGGGTTCCACATCCTCTTGTTTTGCCACGCCATTGTTGAACTCATCTGAAATGCACTCAATAAAGTATTAGTCCAACAAGAGATATGTTGTCATTAATTATCAAAATCACCCAGGGAGCACTTGTGCTTTCAGTCTCCCCCTTTTTTGTAATTGATGACAACATACATCAAAATTTAGATAAAGATATGAATAGCAACAGGTAATGCTTTGAAAGGACATGTAACGTGCATAGGCTCCCCCTGCATGTATGCAATCATGTAAAGATGGAATATAAAAACATGTGAATGCATAAGCATGTCAGAGCAAGCAATGAGTTACATGTATCTTGGCTATATGCGTCAGAGCAAATGATGTAGATAGAATAGGTATACCTACATGTTCATGAATCCTTCTTGCAGACAATATGTGCAGCAGCAAGAGATCATCATGCACATGAGTGTGATGCATATACTTACGTTGTGGTCTTGAGATGGCTTTGGAAGAGATGATCTTGAGAAAACAAGGTTGGATAACACAAGAACACTCTAAATAAAGCAAGTTCAGGAAACCACAAGAGTACCAAGACTGGGATGACATGTAATGAGTGAGTACTTAGTACTCCATTTGGATATAGACATGTCTCCAAATATTAAAGATATGCAATGAATTCCAAAGATTTTCTTCCCTTAGATATGAACTCTTTCTCCCCGGAATCTGATATGGGATAATGGGAGACGATTGGGTAAAAGAAAATCAGAGCAAGAAACATTAAAGCAAGAGATGGTACAATCAATTATATATTAACATGTCTTTCCCCTCTTAAAGACATTTGACTCTCTCCTTTATTGTTAACAGGCATCTAGGGAAGCTAAGATGTGATTTCTTTCCCATGTGATAAGCTTTGATGTGTTCTATCTCCCCCTTTGGCATCAATTTCCGAGAAGGGAACTTCTGGAGTACGAGTCAATTAGGTTTGGTCCTTGAGACACGTTACAAAGCAACATGTAGATTATGATGCGGGTAGAGGATAAGATTCATTGAGTGGAGCTGGAAAAGATGTGCAAAATGCAATGGCAAAAGGTTTTCTTCAGCAATGAAATCAGACACCGAGTGGTTTTTATCGGCATCTCCGAGATATCAGAGCCACTGAGAGAGCCAATCGGTCAAACCGAGCTAGTCCTTTTCGGTTGAACCGATGAACAATATACAAGGAACCCTTGTAATTTGGTCTAGCCGATTTGCTGGACTCGGTGTGTTCGAGTTCAATGTAGAGGAAAAAATCTTGTCAACTCAGCTCACTTGGCAATTGAAATTTCACAAAGATTTGCAAGTAATTTACTAAAATATTTGCAATGAATTAGAAAAGGAAACACATAAAAAGAGATCTAGATGAAGTTTTTTTTGATAAATGGAAACACAAAGACAGAAAAAAAGAAAAACAAAGACCATAGACACACTAGAGAACTTCATCTAGAAGGGGTCGGGCAACAATGTCACCTATGCTAGAGTATATTGACTTAGGAGTCAAGTGAAGTCACTTGATCATAGGTCATACTCATTGTTTAAGATCAAAACGGGGTTACCATTTTTTGTTTAAGCACTCTGATGTATTCACATCTCGTTGAGCTACTTTAACTCATGACTGGGGGGAGGGCGTTCGGTTTATATGGTTAGTTCGGTTCGGTTTATTCATATTTTCTAAATTTCGCTTTCTGTAAAATAAGAACCAAAATAATCGAACTGAAAAATATAAACCGATCCTTTTTAACCAAAATTTGTTGGTTCGGTTTGTTTGGTTAACCGTAAAACCAATTATATGTGCGTCTGATATGCCATATGGGATTTAAATAAATTAATATATTAAGCACACATGTAAGCTGTTTGTTTATTTCTAGGATAGATGCACCAGTAGTAGTACGTACCTGCATGAACGGAGATTCTATGAGTACTCGCTGAGGCAACACAAATTACCTACTCCTTTGTGGGATGATTCACGTAGTAAGCACTGTAGTATAATAATTACCTAAATTAACTAATGGGGTGGCGTCTTTGGCACTCCAAGAATAAAGGCGATCACGTATAGTTCGGCTAGTTCGGTTTTTATGGTTTCAATAGATTGGAAACCCGTTCAAAACCAAAGAGTGACTACTTTTCCAACCGAACCAAAACACCAAAAACCAATTTATTAGACAACTCGGTTAAATCGGTGCAGTTTGGTTTCGTTTTTCGGTGTGAATGTTCCCACCCCTACTCATGAATTGGGTCAAAGCTTCTCTAAGATGGAATAACATACCTTAGGTTGTGTTGATCTTGGTCATGTAGTTGAACATGTGTTGGATGCTCAAGGTTGATGTAGTCCATCAAAAGTTGAGAGCACCACTTGTAGTTTGAGTTCATCTTCCTACATGGGTTAGTCTTGGAAGGAAGAACACTTGTGCATCCAAAAATGACAAACATGAAACTTGATACCAAATGAAATTTGATATATAGGAATTATCAAAGGATATGTTGAGTGAGTTCATCTTTCCTTGTGTTACACAACCATATAGTAGAGACTTGGTGATGTAGAGATTGCTTAAGATGTGAGTGAATTGCAATCTCATGGATTTTGGGCTCATCCAAGTACCTACAAGGGTTAGATAACATGCAAGGGTAAAAGTATAGATCCAAGACATATGATCATCATCTTAAGAGAAATATCAAGTATTAGCCATAGAAAGGCTCATGCCTAGCATGCATCTAGACGGAGTTCCTACTCCAAATTTGAGGCACCAATGATGTTCAATTCACCACTCAGACAGCAAAACACTTTCTCATCAAGCGGTTTGCTGCATATATCCGCCAATTGCTTATCGGCATGAACTGAAGGAAATATGCCCTAGAGGCAATAATAAAGTTATTATTTATTTCCTTATTTCATGATAAATGTTTATTATTCATGGTAGAATTGTATTAACAAGAAACTTAGTACATGTGTGAATACATAGAAAAACAAAGTGTCACTAGTATGCCTCTCCTTGACTAGCTCATTGAATCAAAGATGGTTAAGTTTCCTAGCCATAGACATGAGTTGTCATTTGATTAACGGGATCACATAATTAGAGCATAATGTGATTGACTTGACCCATTCCGTTAGCTTAGCACTTGATCGTTTAGTATGTTGCTATTGCTTTCTTCATGACTTATACATGTTCCTATGACTATGAGATTATGCAACTCCCGAATACCGGAGGAACACTTTGTGTGCTACCAAACGTCACAACGTAACTGGGTGATTATAAAGGTACTCTAAAGGTGTCTCCGATGGTACTTGTTGAGTTGGCATAGATCAAGATTAGGATTTGTCACTCCGATTATCGGGGAGGTATCTCTGGGCCCTCTCGGTAATGCACATCACTATAAGCCTTGCAAGCAATGTGACTAATGAGTTAGTTGCGGGATGATGTACTACAAAACAAGTAAAGAGACTTGCCGGTAACGAGATTGAGCTAGGTATTGAGATACTGACGATCGAATCTCGGGCAAGTAATATACCGCTGACAAAGGGAACAACGTATGTTGGTATTCGGTTTGACTGATAAAGATCTTCGTAGAATATGTGGGAGCCAATATGAGCATCCAGGTTCCGCTATTGGTTATTGACCGGAGACGTGTCTCGGTCATGTCTACATAGTTCTCGAACCCATAGGGTCCGCACGCTTGACGTTCGGTGACGATTTATATTATGAGTTATGTGTTTTTATGTACCGAAGGTAGTTTGGAGTCCCGGTGAGATCGGGGACATGACGAGGTGTCTCGGAATGGTCGAGACGTAAAGATCGATATATTGGACGACTATATTCGGACATCGGAAAGGTTCCGAGTGATTCGGGTATTTATCGGAGCACCGGAGAGTTATGGGCCTTGTTGTGCCTTAGTGGAATAGAGGAGGAGGAAGCCTAAGAGGGGACGCACCCCCCCAAGCCCAATCCGAATTGGGTGAGGGGCCGGCCCCCTTTCCTTCTTCTCTCCCTCCTCTTTCCTACCTCTCCTACTCCAACTAGGAAAGGGGGGAATCCTACTCCCGGTGGGAGTAGGACTCCCCTTGGCGCGCCCTCCTCCTGGTCGGCGGCCTCCCCCTCCTCTACTCCTTTATATACGGGGAAGGGGGCACCCCATGGAGACACACAAGTTGATCATTGATCTTTAGCCGTGTGCGGTGCCCCCCTCCACCATAATCCACCTCGGTCATATCGTAGCGGTGCTTAGGTGAAGCCCTGCGTCGGTAGCTTCATCAACATTGTCATCACGCCATCGTGCTGACGGAACTCTCCCTCGAAGCTCTACTGGATCATGAGTTCGTGGGACGTCACCGAGTGTGCATATCGCGGAGGTGCCGTACGTTCGGTACTTGGATCGGTCGATCATGAAGACGTACGACTACATCAACCGCGCTGTCATAATGTTTCCGCTTACAGTCTACGAGGGTACGTGGACGACACTCTCCCCTCTCATTGCTATGCATCACCATGATCTTGCGTGTGCATAGGATTTTTTTTGAAATTACTACGTTCCCCAACAGTGGCATCCGAGCCAGGTTTATGCGTAGATGTTATATGCACGAGTAGAACACAAGTGACTTGTGGGCGATACAAGTCATACTGCTTACCAGCATGTCATACTTTGGTTCGGAGGTATTGTTGGATAAAGCGGCCCGGACCGACATTACGCGTACGCTTACGCGAGACTGGTTCTACCGACGTGCTTTGCACATAGGTGGCTGGCGGGTGTCAGTTTCTCCAACTTTAGTTGAACCGAGTGTGGCTACGCCCGGTCCTTGAGAAGGTTAAAACAACACTAACTTGACAAAATATCGTTGTGGTTTTTATGCGTAGGTAAGAACGGTTCTTGCTAAGCCCGTAGCAGCCACGTAAAACTTGCAACAACAAAGTAGAGGACGTCTAACTTGTTTTTGCAGCGCATGTTGTGATGTGATATGGTCAAGAAGTGATGAGATATAAGTTGTTGTATGAGACGATCATGTTTTGTTGAAGTTATCGACAACTGGCAGAAGCCTTATGGTTGTCTCTTTATTGCATAAGATGCAAGCGCCAAATAGTTGCTTTACTTTATCGCTATGCGATAGCAATAGTTGCAAGAGCAATAGTTGGCGAGATGACCATGTGATGACACACTGATATAGATCAAGATGATCGAGATCATGGTGTCATGCCAGTAACGATGGAGATCATGACGATTCTTTGGAGATGGAGATCAAAGGCACAAGATGATGATGGCCATATCATGTCACATATTTTGATTGCATGTGATGTTTATCTTTTATACATCTTAGTTTTCTTAGTTCGGCGTAGCTTTATAAGATGATCTCTCACTAAATTTCAAGGTAAAAGTGTTCTCCCTGAGTATGCACCGTTGTGAAAGTTCTTCGTGCCGAGAAACCACGTGATGATCGGGTGTGATAAGTTCTACGTTCAAATACAACGGGTGTAAGACAGTTTTGCACATGCAGAATACTCAGGTTAAACTTGATGAGCCTAGCATATGCAGATTTGGCCTCGGAACACTGAGACCGAAAGGTCAAGAATGAATCATATAGTAGATATGATCAACATAGTGATGTTCACCATTGAAAACTACTCCATCTCACGTGATGATCGAACATGGTTTAGTTAATTTGGATCACGTGATCACTTAGATGATTAGAGGGATGTCTATATAAGTGGGAGTTCTTAAGTAATATGATTAATTGAACTTCAATTTATCATGAACTTAGTCCTGATAGTATTTTACAAATAATGTTGTAGATCAATAGCTCGCGTTGTTGCTTCCCTATGTTTTATATGTGTTCCTAGAGAAAACTAAGTTGAAAGATGATAGTAGCAATGATGCGGACTGGGTCTGTGATCTGAGGTTTATCCTCATTGCTGCACAGAAGAATTATGTCCTTGATGCACCGCTAGGTGACAGACCGATTGCAGGAGCAAACGCAGACGTTATGAACGTTTGGCTAGCTCAAAATGATGACTACGTGATAGTTTAGTGCACCATGCTTTACGGAATAGAATCAGGACTTCAAAGACGTTTTGAACGTCATAGACCATATGAGATGTTCCAAGAGTTGAAGTTAATATTTCAAGCAAATACCTGAGTTGAGAGATATAAAGTCTCCAACAAGTTCTATAGCTAAAAGATGGAGGAGAATTGCTCAAGCAGTGAGCACGTGCTCAGATTGTCTGGGTATTACAATCGCTTGAATCATGTGGGAGTTAATCTTCTAGATAAGGTAGTGATTGACAGAGTTCTCTAGTCACCATGACCAAGTTAGTAGAACTTCGTGATGAACTATAGTATGCAAGGGATGACGAAAATGATTCTCGAGCCTTTCATGATGATGAAATCGATGAAGGTAGAAATCAAGAAAGAGCATCAAGTGTTGATGATTAACAAGACCACTAGTTTCAAGAAAAGGGCGAAGCGAAAGAAAGGGAACTTCATGTAGAATGGCAAGCAAGTTGTCACTTACGTGAAGAAGCCCAAAGCTAGCCTAAAGCCTGAAACTGAGTGCTTCTACTGCAAAGGAAATGGTCACTGGAAGCGGAAATGCCCTGAATATTTGGTGGATAAGAAGGATGGCAAAGTGAACAAGGGTATATTTGATATACAGGTTATTGATGTGTACCTTACTAGTGTTAATAGTACCCCCTGGGTATTTGATACTTGTTCGGTTGCTAAAAATTAGTAACTCGAAACAGGAGTTACAAATTAAACAGAGACTAGTTGAGGGTGAAGTGACGATGTGTGTTGGAAGTGGTTCCAAGATTGATATGATCATCACGCACACTCCCTATACTTTCGGGATTAGTGTTAAACCTAAATAAATGTTATTTGGCGTTTGCGTTGAGCATGAATATGATTTGATCATGTTTATTGCAATACGGTTATTCATTTAAAATTAGAGAATAATTGTTGTTCTGTTTACATGAATAAAACCTTCGATGGTCATACACCCAATAAAAATAGTTTGTTGGATCTCGATCGTAGTGATACACATATTCATAATATTAATGCCAAAAGATGCAAAGTTGATAATGATAGTGCAACTTATTTGTGGCACTGCCGTTTGGGTCATATCGGTGTAAAGCGCATGAAGAAACTCCATAAAGATGGATTTTTGGAATCACTTGGTTATGAATCATTTGATGCTTGCGAACCGTGCCTTTTGGGCAATATGACTAAAACTCCGTTCTCCGAAACAATGGAATGAGCTACTGACTTGTTGGAAATAATACATACTGATGTATACGGTCCAATGAGTGTTGATGCTCGTGGCGGGTATCGTTATTTTCTGACCTTCATAGATGATTTGAGTAGATATGAGTATATCTACTTAATGAAACATAAGTCTGAAACATTTGAAAAGTTCAAAGAATTTCAGAGTGAAGTGGAAAATCGTCGTAACAAGAAAATAAACTTTCTGCGATCTGATCGTGGAGGAGAATGTTTTGAGTTACGAGTTTGTTCTATATTCGAAACAATGCGGAATATTTTCGCAACTCACGCCACCCGGAACACCACAGCGTAATGGTGTGTCTGAATGTCGCAATCGTACTTTACTAGATATGGTGCAATCTATGATGTGTCTTACCGATTTGCCACTATCGTTTTGGGGTTATGCATTAGAGACAACTGCATTCACTTTAAATAGGGCACCATCAAAATCCATTGAGACAACACCTTATGAACTATGGTTTGGCAAGAAACCAAAGTTTCCGTTTCTTAAAGTTTGGGGCTGCGATGCTTATGTGAAAAAGCTTCAACCTGATATGCTCAAACCCAAATAGGAGAAGTGCGTCTTCATAGAATACCCAAAGGAAACTGTTGGTACACCTTCTATCCCAAATCCAAAGGTAAGACATTCGTTGCTAAATTTGGATCCTTTCTAGAGAAGGAGTTTCTCTCGAAAATGTGAGTGGGAGGGAAGTATAACTTGATGAGGTAACTGTACCTGCTCCCTTAGTGGAAATTAGTTCATCACAGAAACTGGTTCCTGTGACGCCTACACCAATTAGTGAGGAAGCTAATGATATTGATCATGAAACTTCAGATCAAGTTACTACCGAACCTTGTAGGTCAAACAGAGTAAGATCCGCACTAGAGTGGTACAGTAATCCTATTCTGGAGGTCATGTTACTTGACCATGGCAAACCTACGAACTATGATGAAGTGATGATTTGTGGAAGATTCCGCAAAATGACTTGAGGCCATGAAATCTGAGATGGGATCCATGTATGAGAACAAAGTATGGACTTTGGTTGACTTGCCCGATGATCGGCAAGCCATCGAGAATAAACGAATCTTCAAGAAGAAGACTGACACTGACGTTAATGTTACTGTCTACAAAGCTCGACTTGTTGCAAAAGGTTTTCGACAAGTTCAAGGGGTTGACTATGACGAGATTTTCTCACTTGTATCGATGCTTAAGTCTGTCTAAATCATGTTAGCAATTGCCACATTTTATGAAATCCGGCAAATGGATGTCAAAAACTGCATTCCTTAATGGATTTATTAAAGAAGAGTTGTATATGATGCGACTAGAAGGTTTTGTCAATCCTAAAGGTGCTAACAAAGTGTGCAAGCTCCAGTGATCCATCTTGGAGTTGGAATATATGCTTTGATGAGTTGATCAAAGCATATATAGTTTTATACAGACTTGCGGTGAAGCCTGTATTTGCAGGAAAGTGAGTGGGAGCACTACAGCCTTTCTGATAAGTATATGTGAATGACATATTGTTGATCAGAAATAATGTAGAATTTTCTGGAAAGCATAAAGGAGTGTTTGAAAGGAGTTTTTCAAAGAAAGACCTCGGTGAAGCTGCTTACATATTGAGTTTGAAGATCTATTGAGATAGATCAAGACGCTTGATAAGATTTTCAATGAGTACATACCTTGACAAGATTTTGAAGTAGTTCAAAATGGAGTAGTCAAAGAAAGAGTTCTTGCCTGTGTTGCAAAGGTGTGAAATTGAGTAAGACTCAAAACCTGACCATGGCAGAAAATAGAAAGAGAATGAAAAGTAATTCCCTATGCCTCAGCCATAGGTTCTATAAAGTATGCCATGCTATGTACCAGACCTATTTTATACCTTGCTCTGAGTTTGGCAAGGAAGTACAATTTTTGATCTAGAAGTAGATCACTGGACAACGGTCAAGAATATCCTTAGTAAGGACTAAGGAAATATTTCTCGGTTATAGAGGTGATAAAGAGTTCGTCGGAAAGAGTTATGTCGACGCAAGCTTTTACATCGATCCAGATGACTCTAAGTCTCAATCTGGATACATATTGAAAGTGGGAGCAATTAGCTAGAGTAGCTCCGTGCAGAGCATTGTAGACATAGAATATTTTGCAAAATACATACGGCTCTGAATGTGACAGACCCGTTGACTAAACTTCTCTCACGAGCAAAACATGATCACACCTTAGTACTCTTTGGGTGTTAATCACATATCGATGTGAACTAGATTATTGACTCTAGTGACTCTAGTAAACCCTTTGGGTGTTGGTCACATGACGATGTGAACTATGGGTGTTAATCACATGTAGATGTGAATATTAGTGTTAAATCACATGGTGATGTGAACTAGATTATTGATTCTAGTGCAAGTGGGAGACTGAAGGAAATATGCCCTAGAGGAAATAATAAAGTTATTATTTATTTCCTTATTTCATGATAAATGTTTATTATTCATGCTAGAATTGTATTAACCAGAAACTTAGTACATGTGTGAATACATAGACAAACAAAGTGTCACTAGTATGCCTCCACTTGACTAGCTCGTTGAATCAAAGATGGTTAAGTTTCCTAGCCATAGACATGAGTTGTCATTTGATTAATGGGATCACATCATTAGAGAATGATGTGATTGACTTGACCCAGTCCGTTAGCTTAGTACTTGATCGTTTAGTCTGCTGCTATTGCTTTCTTCATGACTTATACATGTTCCTATGACTATGAGATTATGCAACTCCCGAATACCGGAGGAACACTTTGTGTGCTACCAAACGTCAGAACGTAACTGGGTGATTATAAAGGTACTCTAAAGGTGTCTCCGATGGTACTTGTTGAGTTGGCTAGATCAAGATTAGGATTTGTCACTCTGATTGTCGGGGAGGTATCTCTGGGCCCTCTCGGTAATGCACATCACTATAAGCCTTGCAAGCAATATGACTAATGAGTTAGTTGCGGGATGATGTATTACGAAATGAGTAAAGAGACTTGCCGGTAACGAGATTGAGCTAGGTATTGAGATATCGACAATCGAATTTCGGGCAAGTAACATACCGATGACAAAGGGAACAACATATGTTGTTATGCGGTTTGACCGATAAAGATCTTCGTAGAATATGTGGGAGCCAATATGAGCATCCAGGTTCCGCTATTGGTTATTGACCGGAGACGTGTCTCGGTCATGTCTACATAGTTCTCGAACCCGTAGGCTCCGCACGCTTAATGTTCGGTGACGATTTATATTATGAGTTATGTGTTTTGATGTACCGAAGTTAGTTCGGAGTCTTGGATGAGATCGGGGACATGACGAAGAGTCTCGAAATGGCGGAGACGTAAAGATCAATATATTGGACGACTATATTCAGACATCGGAAAGGTTCCGAGTGATTCGGGTATTTATCGGAGCACCGGAGAGTTATGGGAATTCGCCGGGCAATATACGGGCCTTATTGAGCCTTAGTGGAATAGAGGAGGAGGAAGCCTAAGAGGGGGCGCCCCCCCAAGCCCAATACGAATTGGGTGAGGGGTCGGCCGCCCTTTCCTTCTTCTCTCCCTCCTCTTTCCTACCTCTCCTACTCCAACTTGGAAAGGGGGGAATCCTATTCCTGGTGGGAGTAGGACTCCCCTTGGCGCGCCCTCCTCTTGGCTGGCGGCCTCCCCCTCCTCTACTCCTTTATATATGGGGAATGGGGCACCCCATGGAGACACACAAGTTGATCATTGATCTTTAGCCGTGTGCGGTGCCCCCCTCCACCATAATCCACCTCGGTCATATCGTAGCGGTGCTTAGGCGAAGCCCTGCGTCGGTAGCTTCATCAACACTGTCATCACACCGTCGTGCTGACGGAACTCTCCCTCGAAGCTCAACTGGATCGTGAGTTCGTGGGACGTCACCGAGCTGAACGTGTGCAGATCGTGAAGGTGCTGTACGTTCGGTACTTGGATCGGTCGATCGTGAAGACGTACGACTACATCAACCGCGTTGTCATAACGCTTCCGCTTACGGTCTATGAGGGTACGTGGACGACACTCTCCCCTCTTGTTGCTATTCATCACCATGATCTTACGTGTGTGTAGGAATTTTTTTGAAATTACTACGTTCCCCAACACGAACATGCTTAACATTGATGTCCCCTTTAGCAACATGATCTCAAATGAAATGATGACGAACTTCAATATGCTTAGTCCGAGAATGTTGCACGGGATTGTGAGCAATCATAATAGCAGTTTAATTATCACAATTCAATGGAACATGTTTCACATGTATCCCATAATCTTTAAGGGTTTGGGTCATCCAAAGTAATTGAGCACAACATGATCCAGCGGCAATGTATTCCGCTTCGGCGGTGGATAAGGATACTGAGTTTTGTTTCTAGGAGGACGAAGATACCAAGAAATTGACAAGTACCCGAAGTGGACTTTCTACCAACCTTGTCTCCGACATAGTCCGAGTCGGAGCAACCAGCAAGATAAAAAAAATACCTCTTAGGATTTCGAATTCCAAAGTTTGGTGTATGAATTAAGTATCTCACTCTCCTTTTCACAGCCTTAAGATGACATTCTTTAGGGGCCTCTTAATATTGTGCACACATGCACACACTTAGCATAATATCAAGATGGGAAGCACGTAGATATAACAATGAACCAATCATAGAGCGATAAACCTTTTGATCAACCGGTTTGCCATCCTTAGTCAAGTCAAGATGTCCACTAATAGGCATGGGTGTTTTCATACCTTTGATTTCTTGCATGTTGAACTTCTTGAATAAGTCCTTGGTATACTTTGTTCGGGAAACAAAGGTACCCTCCTTAGTTTGCTTGATTTGCAAACCAAGAAAGAATTTGAGTTCACTCATCATAGACATCTCAAACTTCTCCGACCTTACCCTTCCAAACTTTTCACTAAAATGAGGGTTAGTTGAACCAAATATGATATCATCCACATATATTTGGCAGACAAATAATTAACCATTAACCCTTTTAGTATAAAGTGTAGAATCAATTTTCCCAATTTCAAAGCCTTTTTCAATATGAAACTTAGTCAAGCATTTATACCATGCTCTAGGAGCTTGTTTAAGACCACAAAGAGCTTTGTGAAGTTTGTAAACATGATCGGGTTTCTTAGGATTAACAAGGCCGGGAGGTTGTTTAACATAACTTCCTCCTCAATTTCACCATTTAGAAAAGCACTTTTTATGTTGATTTGATATAAAGTAATGTCATGATGATTGGCATAAGCAAGTAAGATGCGTATGGACTCAATTCAAGCAACGGGGCATATGTCTCACCATAGTCCATATCTTAGACTTGAGTGTAGCCTTGAGTGACAAGACGAGCCTTATTACGTACAACTTGTTCATCTTTATCTTGCATATTCCGAAACACCCATTTGGTTCCAATGACATTGTGCTTCTCATCGGGCTTTTCAACCAACGTCCATACTTGATTCCTCTTGAAATTATGTAGCTCTTCATGCACAGCGTTCACCCAATCCGGATCATCAAGAGCTTTGTCAACCTTCATAGGTTCAATACTAGAAATAAATGAGTGATGTTCACAAAAATTATCCAAATGAGTTTTAGAGCAAGTAGTTCTCCCGGTTTGAATATCATCAAAGATTTGTTCGACGGGATGATCTCTTGAGACTCTTGCTCGAACTCGTGAGAGCTTTTGTTTGGGTTGGGGTGGAACATCCTCTTCATTGTCTTGTTCTTCCTCTTGTCTTTCTTCATTGTCATTGGCGTTGTTGTTCTCTTGTGGAGGTGGAGAGGGAGCTCGATGAGGTTCATCTTGTTGTACTTCCTCGTTTCCTTCATCTTGTCGTGTTCCACTTGTGGATGCCTCCAAGTCAACTTGTGGTTCACCTTGGTGTGAAGTTGAGGCTTCCACTTGAACGGACGAGGTACTCTCCTTCACCTCGGTTGGGCGAATCTTGCCAATAGACAAGTTTTGAATAGCTCCTGAGGGATCCTTATCTCCTACATCTGTCACACCCTGATTTTTATGCCACAACACTTAAGCTAATAAATCATGATAAAATGTGGTTTGACAAAAAACTTTTGAGTGTTTTGGACTTTGCTTTGATTGGATTTTGTCTGTTGTTTGCAAATGCTCTAAAAATCAAATAAACTGCCCAACTCTTATACTCCCTCTCCTTGATCCAAAACTTTGCCCAATGATCATGCCATGTGTATAGGACATCATAGTATTTTCTTTCAAAAATAATTTGGCCAAAAAATATTTTCTAAATTAGGTTTCCCAAAACCCCCTGAGTTAAGGCTTGAACTACAAGTACTTAATCTGGGATGTGAAAAATCTTTCAAAAATTATATTTGAATCCTATTAGATATAGGACTCCCTAAAACCACAAAAATATTATTTTAAAAGTTATTTTGATATTTCATTTAAAGGCTTTTTCTTTAGGCCAGAAATGGTCTTTAATAGGTAAAAATTATTTTAAACTTTCGAAAATATTTGAGAAAATTTAGGGAAACTCAGTGGACATATATTTTCCATATATTGGAGTTTCAACACATGGTCATGTTCAAAATATTGGACAAAACCCTCCAAAACCATTTCTGTATATTAAGCATTTGAAATATTTCTATATCAAATATTGTCAAATAAATCCAAAAAAATTCTATCAGGTCACATATGCCTAATGTGATGATCTTGCAAACTTTTATTCCAATCAAAATATTTTTGACTCACAAAAGTGCCCCAAGACCCTCTCTGACCAGATCCAAGTTTGAACAACTTTACATTGCCAACTTTCTTCTTTTTACCTCAATTTCTGTGGACATGCTCACATCTCCAAATGTTGACACTACACTAAGTGGTGCATCAAGGAGAATAATTTTGCATGACTAGATCTTGGAAAACCTATTTCTGTTGATTTCTAGGGTTTACCAAAGTTGCATTGTCAACTTTCTTCAATTGACCCCAAATTTTGTGATCAACCTCATTTCTATATGCCATCTAATCCTGTTAAATCTTAAGTCAACAAGAATCTATTTACTTGCCCAAATTTGCATCAAACACCTTGTGCCATATTTTTGTGATCACGGTTTGGAGCCCCAAATGAATTCCCCTTTAGTTCAAATTTTTACCAGAGCTTACCCTAGTCACCTTCTACCTCTAGTACCACCCACACATCCAGGGCTTAATTATGTGGGGGTGAAAACCCCATTCTTGCCCTCTGGATAGTCCCAATTCACCTCTCTCTCAATCCCTCTCTCTTTCCAGAAGCAGTCTAGAGCATCCTATGCCTTCCCCCTATTGTTTACTCCTCCCTAGCACTACTAGACATCAGTGGCCGCGCCCACGGCCGCTAAACAATGCCTATGCCAACCATAGACATGCTCTAGAGCACACTACAGTGTGCTCCAGCACTGTAGCTACCCCATTCCGAGGCCATCCGGCGAACTAGGGCGGCGAGGTCCTCCACTTAAGCGTAGCGGTGCAGAAATATATGAGTTATTGAAGAACTGGTAAGAGTGCCCCTCGTCAGGAAAGACGAAGAAAAAGGCACCGGAGCCACTGCTGAAGGGATGGAAGAAGAGATCTGTTTTCTAGGACTTGGAATACTGGCCCAAACTCTACACGCCTCATACCCATGATCAAATGCATATCACAAAAAAAATCGTCGAGAGTTTGCTTGGAATATTGATGAACATGCTGGAGAAGACCACGGATGGACCAAAGGAAAGAAAAGACTTGGAGGTTTTGAAAATTAGGAAAGATCTCCAAATGCCTGGTAAAAAGTCGTCAGAGGAGAGGGAGACGGAAGATAGGGGCAAGAAAGTAAACAAGAAGGAAGAACAATATTGCCCCCCTCTTGCTTCACCTTAGATCCGAAGGAGGTCAACCAATTGTTCAAGTGCCTTGCTAGAATCAAAGTTAGTTCCGGATACTGTGGGACGATAAGAAGATATCTGGACAATAAGAAAAAAAGGTTCAGCGGGATGAAGTCTCACGACTGTCATGTGATGATGACACAGTTAGTCCCGGTTGCACTTAGAGGGATTATGGACACACACGTCCACAAGACGCTTACTGACCCATGCCACTTTTTTTTTGCTATTTCTAGAAAGTTGATTAGTGTGAAGCAACTCCGTAGGCTACAAGAAGAGATTGTTTTCATACTGAATGAGTTAGAGATGTACTTCCTGCCCGCGTTCTTTGATGTCATGGTGCATCTATGTGCCACATCGTGGATGACATCATCGACATAGGGCGGACATTCCTGCACAACATGATGTCGTTCGAGAGGATGAATGGGGTCATCAAAGGATTCATTCATAACATGTCCAATTGGGATGGAAGCATAGCCTAGGGATATCTGACCAAAGAGTGCATCTCTTTCTGTGAGAAGTATCTAGGTACCAGAGACCTTGTTGTTGGTTTGCCCATCAACAAGCAATGTGGAAGGCTCGAAGGCGAAGGTCACACCAACGGCGAAGACTCTCTCTCACTCTCGCTCTGTCGATCCCCTTTCTCTAAGATCCCACGCCACCGCCGATGTCGCACCTGCCCATGCCGCCATCGACGCGCGGTACACCCGACGCCGGCCACTGGCCGCCCCGACACTCCCTCCCCCGTGCCGCCCCCTGCCCCTAGGTCCACCCCAGGCCTAGCCCCTCCCCCTTGCCGCCCCTCCACCGAGCATTCCTCTCCACCGGCCGGCGCCCCTCCCTCGAGATGTCCCCTCCACCGGCCGACGTCCCTCCCCCGAGCAGTCTCTCTCTCTCTCCCTCCCTCCCTCCCTATCTCTCTCTCTCTCTCTCTCTCTTTCTCTCTCTCTCTCTCTCCTACACAACTACAACCATTGTCTGTGTTGCATAGTGAGATCGAGAGACACAAGGAAGGAGGGCCAACAGTTCTGCCGGATGATGCCATTTGCCCCATGGAAGAGGATATCGATCATGACATGGAGGAGGATGACCCTCTCCAGTATCTCAATACTTCCTTTGATAAAAAGTAACAATGAGTCAACCATATAAATATGAGATGCATGTACCAGAGCTGGAACGTCCTCGGGAGTGCAAGAAGTCTTTGTTCATGCAATCCTCGCAGACACGCCTCCAGATGCCGGTTCCTCCAAACACGCCACTCCGTCCCAAACCGTGTCATCCCCAACCGCACCGTCCCATTTTTCATGCTGGGTAATTTGACAGTCCCAAGATCTGTTATATTATGTGCACATCTTCATCATGGCATAACTTTGTGCATGTTGCTCCGTTTTGCGTGTATGATATGTTGATATTTTCATCTCTTGATGCTCGACATGCTAATGTAATTCTAATTCATCTTACTGTTCATTTTGATGCCTTAATTTGCGTTGCAAAACTTCTAAGTGATATAAACTGCTGAAATCTGCTGCCTATTAACATCATTTTGGTATCTTGTGAGTATTGTAATTTTGTCCCTGTTGATCCTATGGTGATGATCTTGATATGCAAATGTTAAGCTCAGAGTGGTGTACACTTTGGTGTTCTTTGCATTAATGTTAGGGTGCAACTTTACATGTTAATCCCTGTCGCAGAAGTGCTTGTTCATGTTAAATGCTGAAAACTGTTATAACTTGTCATTTTGTCATTTATATATCTTTTTGTGTGATTTTAGTTTTAGCATCATGTCAAAATGTTTTAGGAGCAACATCATGCCATCTTTGAAGTGGTTCAGTCCATTTATTTTGATATGCCTTGTAGTGAGTGAATCAAGCTTGTGAAGTGAGCTACTTGCTATGAACATGCCTAAACGATTTTCCAGTTTTCTGTTAACTTCACGATGCCAGTTGTGAGCTTGATATTAGTTAATCTATGCCTCCTTTGGAGATGCTAAAATTACATGATTTGAAGTATGCTATGATTAATTTTTTCACATGCCATGTTTGATAATTTTAGACATCATATGACCTCTGTTCCAAGCTTGCAAACATGCTATGATAATGTTGCTATTTTACACTTGCTGTAACTGTTTCAACATTCAAACCTGTTTTGATGGTTCCCACTAATACATGAGTCATATACATACAATGCCTTGAAGTTATTTTCTCTATGGAATGTACTTTGATTACATGCCCTTGGTTGCCATGTATAATTCCGTAGCATGTTGGTTTCTTGCTCGCAATATGCCTAGTTGCTGTGTCGGACAGCTTGTCCTTTAAATTTGTTTTGTGTGTATGTGTTGAACCGTTGCTCCGTTTTGAGCATGCTCTATATGAAACTTGCATAGAATTGCATGTAGTTTCATATTATATTGTTGAATCCATGTTTTGAGGTGCATGCTTGATGTTTGAATGCATTTTGCGTCAATGCCATGTTTAACTTGTGTTGCTCACATCTTCTAGGCCGTAGCTCCAAATTAAAGGAACTTTATATGTAACTTGACTAGAGATATGTATAGATCATCATAGTGCACTTTAACTTGCTGTTTAACAACTTGAACAAGATGTGTTATTCATATCTGGACCAATTTCGAAAATTCCATATGAGGACTTGGCAGAATTGTTATATGTTGTTTCCGGACTCATTTAAACTTGCTTTGGTGTGATGTTCTTGTATGCATCATCTCTTGCCATGAGCAACATCATATAGCCTTGTCATGCATCGTACTTTGTTGAGCATCATGCCATGTTTACGTGTTGTGTGTTTACCATGTTGTTTGCTTCTTTCCGGTTGTGCTTCTTCTTGATAGTTCCTGTTTCGTTGCGATCATCAGGATTCGTTCGACTATGCTTGGTTCGTCTACACCCGTTCGTATTCTTCATGGACTCATTCTTCTTCCTAGCAGGATTTCAGGCAAGATGACTGTTACCCTGGATCTCACTACTATCTTTGCTATGCTAGTTGTCTCGATGATGTCGCTATGTTGTGCTTCCTACCACTTGTTTATCAAGCCTCCCAATGTGCCATGAAACAACCTCTAACCTTTTCCACCATCCCAGCAAACCGTTGTTTGGCTATGTTACCACTTTGCTCAGCCCCTCTTATAGCGTTGCTAGTTGCAGGTTGTTCCATGTTGGGACATGGATATCTTGGGATATCACAATATCTCTTATTTAATTAATGCGCATATATACTTGGTATAGGGTGGAAGGATCGGCCATATGCTTGGTGTTTTGTTCCACTCTTGCCGCCCTAGTTTCCGTCATACCAGTGTTATGTTCCTTAATTTTGTTTTCCTAACATGACGAGGGTTTATGGGCCCCTCTTGACAGTTCGCTTTGAATAAAACTCTTCCAGCAAGGCCCAACATTGGTTTTAACATTTGCCAACATAATAATACTGAATTAATTAATTAACTCATAGGGCGTCATGAACCCGCGGATTCTTATTCCACATAATACATGGGGCCCAATGCTGATGGTGTTGGTCCCAAACGGGCAGACTACAGGGCCACCACGGGGTAACCTGAGGATCTGGTTTTACTCGTAGGCTGACCCATCCAGTGTACCCTAAGAACAAGGTGCGTGCGACTCCTATCAGGCTAGGTCGGTGCATCGGGTAGTCTTGCTGGATTTGTTTTACCATTGTCAAAATGTCTTGTGCACCGAGACCTCGAGTTCGATCTGATGTCCCGAGATGCAGGATTGTCTCTGCGGATCGTAAGCTTGTCATGGGCTAAGTTGGGGCACCCCTGCAGGGTTTAAACTTTTGAGAGCCATGCCCATGGTTATGTTGCAGATGGGAATTTTTAATGTCCGGTTAAAGATAACTTGATACCAGATTTGAATTAAAAATACATCAACCGTGTGGGTAACCGTGACCATCTCTTTTCAATTCGAGAAGAGAACACGGTGGGGGTTATGTTTGAACATAAGTAGTTCAGGATCACTTCTTGATCATTACTAGTTTGCGACCGTTTGCGTAGCTTCTCATCTTATTCTTGTACTCGTAAGTTAGCCACCATATATTGCTTAGTCTCTTGCTGCAACCTCACCACTTATCCATTCCTTACCCATTATGCTTTGATAGTCTTGATACCCATGGTAATGGGGTTGCTGAGTTCTCGTGGCTCACAGATTACTACAAGAACAGTTGTAGGTATAGGTAATGTGATGATCATGACGTGAGAGTAGGGATGGCAATGGGTACCCATTACCCACATACCCTGCGGATAAAAGCCCTATTAGGGTAAGGGTATGGAACAAAAATATATCCATGGGTATATAAATAGGGAAATGTTAAACCCATCGGGTAGAGAGGGTACGGGTATGGGATCATATAACCCAATCCCATGTACCCATGTACCCATATAAAATTCATATGAACTCGAAATTATCTCTTCACTTTGTCATGAATTTGTGAACTCAAAATATATGACAATATGTTGATGTTTTGATGTGTTCTAGTTTACAAGAAAGTGATGTTGTTTATTAAATATATTGTTGTTTATGATGTGTTGCTGTTTAAAAATGTGTGTTGTTGTTATAATCTATTGTTGCTTATAGATTATAATTATATGTTGTTTTTTATGACAATGAGATGTTCAAAGCGATGCTTTGCAAACATGGGTAATTTTACCCACGGGTACCCATCTACCCTGTCGGGTAACGGGTATGGGAAAAAAGTATACCCATTGATGGGTATGGGTAAGAGTGATGGGTAAGCTTAGGGGGGATGGGTAAGAGTATGGGGGTGGCTCAACCCATACCCAAACCCTGCGGGTGCCATCCCTACTTGAGAGTGATGCTTGATTGTTTCGAGTTCTTCTGCTTCTTCTTTGATCAGGGGTTATGTCGGGGATATAACTATTGGGTATGACCCGCCCAGGAGGGGCCGGGTCGTACCACTGGCGGTTCATAATGAGAAGGCCCAAGAAGATGTTGAAGATGGCGGTTCATGAAGCAAGCTTACTGAAGGCCCAAGACCCGGAGGCGACTTGAGGCCCATGGGTATAAACCGCCATATGTTTAACTTGTATGTTAAGTAAAGTTTAGTTTGGTCACCGAGCCGGACATGTTGTGCATGAGCCGGTCGGGACTCTGTAAGCCGCCGGGCATCAACCTGTGTATATAAAGGGGTGACCCGGTGGCGGGTTAAGGCAAGAAAAAACAAGTCGAGAACTAGGTCAAGCGTATTTGCTCCCTGGTAATCGAACCCAAGAAATACAACCTAAAGTAGGAGTAGGCTTTTACCTCATTGAGAGGGGCCGAACCTGGGTAAAAACTCTCTATGTCCTTTGTCCTGTTTAACCCCTTAAGCTAATCTAGCGGTGATGGCTCCACACCTAAGTCCTCTTGTTAGGGCATCTGTCGTGTTAAGTCCACGACAGTTGGCGCCCACCATGGGGCCAGTGCACGGTTGTTTCGAGTTCTTGAAGGAAACTTCGCAAGGCTCAAGGGATACGCTGTGGGCCGGATGACTAAGAGTCGTTGCAGCAAGCTCAACATCGATGACGCGGGCTGGGGCCCCGAGGCCGGCTCAATCAAGTACAGGTAATGGGTCCCCTTTAGCGGGATTCATATCTTCATCGGCAAGATTGGTGAATTGGAAGCTGAGTCGGACACCTGCAGTAACATTGTCGGCATTCTGGGAACGGGGGTACCCAGACTTGCCTGCCTACGGCCTATGGCGTGGATCAAGGAGTGGCCTAGTACAACCCATCTTCATCAACACATGCTCAAGACCCTCGCGAGGGGCCAAGCCTCGTGGGGCGGACGACAGGAGGCTTCCTCGGGCACAGCCCCGTCAGGCTGGCTCGCGAGGAGGCGGAGAGATCAAGGCGGGGTACCTCACGAGGTGCCCATGATGCAAGCCATGACGACCAAGGCCAGGCGGGCGCCAGGCGGGCGCCAGCCTGCGCAGAGTCCTTGTTTCCTCTTTGGTGCAAAGGGGGCAAGCGCAAGCAGGAGTATCAAGAAAAGGCAACCATTTCGGTGCAACAAGACCAAGACCAGCAGGACGGCAGAATGGAGGTCATCGTGGAGCCCAAGCCGGCGTCATCGTTAGGGTCTTTGGCAGGCGAGGACCAACTTTAGTCAGGATAAGTGTACTAGATGTTCCCCTTCAAAATGGCCAACTGTTGGCGCCCTTCCCGCTCGATATTTGGAAAGAGGCCCAGGGCCTCCACCTATAAATAGGGCTAGCCACCCACAGGGTAAGGGGGTCGAAAGAACGAGGATAGAGAGATAGAGGGAGAGAGAGAGAAGCGACTGAACTCCCCCTAGCAGTTCATTGCACCAGCCAAGAACAGACCCTTGCGAGGCGGTTCTTCCTTGTACTATTCATCATCAGCCCCAGAGGCAATACACACACCACACACTGGAGTAGGGTGTTACACCACAATGGTGGCCCGAACCAGTATAAACCTTGTGTCCTCTGTGTTGTTCTTCGTGTAGTTTAGATCCTTGCGAGGCGACGAGACACGGGTAGGCAGTAGGTGTGATATCCGCGCGCACCCCAGAGATCGAACCTTGAGGGTCTGCCAAAACCCGAAATCCGACAAACATTGTCGAGACGGCTCAGCGCGCGTGACCCGCCAAGGTTCAAATTGCCCTGAAGCTTGTCTTTGTTGGCTTTACTCAAGGAGTGGGTCTGGAAGGAGGATCTGTTTCCGGTGGAGAGACGACCGTCTATTCAGGCGATGAGTCCTCAATCAGCAAGACCAACTGCATGTATCAAGTGCAGGATGGTAGGCTTGGGGGCTGTTCTGAGGGCAACAATATTTCCGGGCCCTATGAGCCGCCGAACCGGGTTGCAATCTTCATGGCCGGTACGCAACAGGGGCAGAATTCTTCAACTGTGGCAACAATGATCTTCGGTTCAGTGACTGCTACGGCAGCTAGGGTAGGAGGCCCTGTGCGCCCGCCGGCTGAAGTTTTATCTGAACTGTTGGAGGCTTTGGCAACGTTGCTGACAGTGGAGGTGACCCCAGCGAATCAAGCGTAGCATAATGTAAACCTTGCAAAGTTACGTGATGAGATAGCTCAAGCCAAGGTGGATCTAAACACCAAGAACACCATGACGGCAACGGAGCGAGCCGCCTTGGAGAGGGAAGCAGAGCGGATTCAAGCAGAAAATTTTCGCTTGAGCATGGACCGGAACACATCAAACACTGTCTTTAACAGAAGGCATGCGAGTCATTTACCCCGGTTTATGATGCGAGAAACCTTCTCAACACGCCTGGGGCAGGAACCAGTAACCCGCCTGTTGTGGATCGGGCTGTTCAGGCACCGGCGGCTGGAGCACCGGTTCAACCACGAGCTGCAGATCCCCCACGGGTGAACTTGACTCCTCCTCAACATGTTCCAATGCCCCCGGGTCTCTATTCTAATCCTTTGGATAACATGATAGCCGCGGCTACTCGATTGGCATCTCTCCCTGTTCAAGATGAATCACCAGCTGCGATGGAGATACGGCAATCCGGAGAACTTCTTCAGACAGTTGTGGCTCAACAGGCGGCGTATTCATACAGTCGTCAACGGATTCACTTGACCCCGCGACCAAGCCGTAGTTATAGCAGAAACATTGATTCACCGGCTGTATCAAGTAGTGAGCAGCACCACAATTAGCCTTGTAGGCCTGACCCGCCGCGTGCTAGAAATGATGCTCAGGTTTTGGTGGATCAGGGTAGAGCGCGACGTGAGGCTAAGCTAGAGGCTCAGTTGGCGGCTCAACAACAATCTCTGGTCTATCTGTTAGCATCTGTGGAGGCAGGAGTGACCTCTAGAACCTTGGGTGTGCCATGTTTAGTGCCGGCTCTACGCAATGAGCGCTTGCCTAAGGATTTCAAGGGCCCCTGTAAGGTGCCTATCTAAATGGCGGATCAACCCCCAAAGGCTTGGATTGAGAGTTATGAGATGGCCATGGAGATGTTGGATGTTAGTGATGCTACATCTGCTAAGTATTTCACCATGATGTTGGATGGGCCGGCTCGTACTTTGTTTAAAGGGCTGCCCGCTAACTCCATTAGATCATGGGCAGAGTTGAAAACGCGTTTTATCCAAAATTATAAAGACACATGCAAGCAGCCTATGTCGATTCTGGATTTAGACTCTTGCGTCCAAGGTAAGGGCGAGTCAACAACCAACTGGGTGCGCCAGATCTCAGCCGTTATACACTCATCGGACAGTCTCAACGCCTGCTCAGTAGTCCTGATGTTGGAGAAGAATTGCCGTTTTCTTCCCCTTAAGCAGAAACTGGGGCGGCTTAAACGCAACTGCAATGATATGGGGGAGATCATGGCGGCTCTAGTAAAATATGCCAACTCTGATTATACTAAAGACCCTGAGTCTGATGAGGAGAAAGCTGGCAAGGGGAAAAAGAGTGGCAATGCAAAAGGACAACATAATATAGCGAGTCAAGGTGGCAATGGTAAGCGCAAGGCCGACGATGGTTTAGACTTTGTGGATAACACCAATACACAGAGTAATAATCAACATTGTAAAGGGAAAACGCCAGCCCCCTGGTTTAGAGGGCCGAAGTTCAACCTTGAGGCCACGATGAATCAGCATTGCCCAAAGCACGACACCTAGGAGAAGCCGGCCAGTCATCTGTCGAAGGATTGCTTCATCACGAGGGAGTACAGAAACTCTAATTTTTTCTAGAATAATCATGGTTCACATGGCGGTTCAGGATCCGGCTCTAATGGACCTGGTTTTGGAGGTGGCAGTTCAAGCTCTGGTTTTCAGGGCCAAGGCGGGTGGTTTTAATCAGCAATCTGGCCAAGGGAATCAGCAGCAGCAGTCTGGTTATAAGAGCAATCCAAAGCAGTTGAATAGTGCTCAATATCATGTATTCATTACAAGTTTGTGCAAACGGGATCAGAAAATCCATAAGCAGGCGGTGAACTCAGTTGAGTCGGCGGTGCCTCGATATTTGAGGTGCTCTGAGCAGCCTATCATATGGAGTCGTGAGGACCACCCACCCCGGGTTGACAATCCGGGTCAATTGGCATTGGTGGTTGCTTCTTAGGTGGGAGGTTATAAGCTTACAAAGGTGCTCACGGATGGAGGCGGTAGTATCAATATCCTTTACTATGATACTTTTCGTCGGATGAATTTGACTGACAAAGATCTTAAGACATCTTCTACTGTTTTCCATTGGGTGGTGTCTAGTAAGTCGGCATATCTAGTGGGTAAGATAACCCTGGAGGTGGCCTTTGGTGATGACCATGATTCTAGAGCTGAAAAATTGACTTTTTAGGTGGTCAAGATCAAAAGCCTGTATCACACTTTGTTCGAGCGGCCAGCTTATGAAAAATTCATGGCACAGCCTTGTTATGTTTATTTCCAGCTTAAAATGTCGGGTCATAAAGGCACCATCACGGTGCACGGTGATAGAAAGATCGCTTTGGATTGTGAAGAAGGTGATGTTGCGTATGCTGAGTCGGCTTGTGCCACCGAGGAGTTAAAGTTTTATAAAGATAACATTGACCCGGCGGATATGACACCTTTGAAGAAGCTAACTACAGAGAATGACCCCCTGTTGATGTTTAAGTCGACAGATGATACTAAGTAGGTTGATTTTGTTCCTGGCGACTCATCCAAGCAGTTCAGTATTAGTGCTAATATGGATCCGAAATAGGAAAACGTGCTCATCGAGTCCATGAGAATCAGGACATTATTGCATGGAAGCCTTCTGACATGCCAGGTGTACCGAGGGAACTCACCGAGCACACTCTTAATGTTGATCCAAAGTTTAAGCTGGTGAAGCAATTCCTTTGTCGTTTCAATGAAGTGAGGCGCAAGGCTATTGGTGAAGTGGTGGCCCGGCTCTTGGCTGCTGGATTCATCATTAAAGTTTTTCATCCTTAGTGGTTGGCTAACCCTATGCTGGTGCTTAAGAAAAATGGCACTTGGCATATGTGCATGGATTATACAGATCTTAAGAAAGCTTGTCCGGCTGATGCTTTTGCTCTCCCTCGTATTGATCAAATCATTGATGCTACGGCGGGTTGTGAGCATTTGAGTTTTCTGGATGCTTATTCTAGTTATCGTGAGATCAAGATGGCAGTTAAGGACCAAGAGAACACAACTTTCATCACTCCCTTTGGAGACATCTGTTATGTGTGTATGCCTTTGGGCTCAAGAGTGCCGAGGCGACTTATTAGCGGTGTGTTTAGAATTGCCTCCATGACCAGATTGGAGGAAATGTTCACGCTTATGTGGATGATATTGTTGTGAAATCCAGGAAGAAGGATACTTTGATAGATGTTTTGAAGAAGACCTTTGACAATATCCGGGTATATAAAATGATGCTTAACCCAGCCAAGTGTGTCTTTGGCATACCAACAGGCAAGCTATTGGGTTTCTTGATCTTTGGGAGAGGCATTGAGGCTAACCCGATGAAGATCAAGGCTATCACTTCTTTGGCTAAGCCGGCATGTATCAATGACGTACAACATTTGGCGGATTGTATAGGGGCTTTGAGACGGTTTATAAGCTGTCTGGGAGAAAAGGCTATTCCTCTTTATCAGACGATGAAGAAGACAGATCATTTTGTCTGGAGTGATGCTACTAATGAGGCGTTTGAGGTGCTTAAGAGACAGCTTGCTGAACCGCCGGTTCCTGCAGCTCCTATTGAGAAGGAGCCCTTGCTTTTATATGTGGCTGCAAACAATAGATCTATCAGTGTGGCAGTTGTGGTGGAAAGAAAAGAGTCAGGCAAGGGACATCCGGTTCAAAGGCTGGTTTATTATGTTAGTGAGGTGCTCATTGTGTCTAAGAAGAGATACCCACATTGGCAGAAGTTGGTTTATGGTGTGTTCATGGCTAGCCATAAGTTGAAACAATATTTCCTTAGTCATCCAATCATTGTGGTTAGTTCTGCTCCTTTGAGAGATGTTATTGAAAACAGAGAAGCCACAGGTCGGGTAGCCAAGTGGGCTATTGAACTTGGACCTCATGGTTTGAAGTATATTCCTAGGACGGCTATAAAAGTCTCAAGCACTTGTGGATTTCATTAATGACTGGACAGAGCTGCAGATGCCTGAGGAAAAGTCGAATATCACTTATTGGACTATTCATTTTGATGGATCCAGGCAATTGGAAGGCTCATGGGCTGGAGTTATTTTGACTTCCCCACGAGGTGATAAATTTTGTTATGTTTTGAGGTTAATGTTCCCTTGTACTAACAATGCAGCTGAGTATGAAGCCTTGCTCCATGGTCTTCGGATGGCTAAAGAGATGAATCTAAGCAGGGTGAGGTGTTTTGGCAACTCAGACTTAGTGGCTCAGCAAGTTTCAGGAACTTGGATTCTAAGGATCCACTCATGGCGGCTTATCGCCGAGAGGTTGATGCAATTGCTGGTCATTTTAGTGGTTATCAGGTGGAGCATGTTGATCGCAGGAAAAATGAGGCTGCTGATGCTTTAAGCCGGCTGGGGTCGCAGCGTAAGCCGGTGCCCCCCTAATGTTTTCCTTGATATTTTGCCCAATACGTCAGTTAAATTGCCTACGGAGGAGGATCTTGCAATTCCTGGCCCGAAGGCACAGTTGGTGGCGGCTCTTCATGTTATTCCTGATTGGACTGTTCCATATTTGGCTTATATGACCTAGGGTGAATTACCTGATGATGAAACCTTGGCCAGGCAAGTAACCCAGAGGTCTAAGTCAATGACTATTGTCAATGGTGAGCTACACTGATGCAGTGTTACAGGGGTGTTAAAATGATGCATTTCTCCTAAGGAGGGCCGTGAAATTTTAAGGGATATTCATGAAGGAGATTGCGGCCATCATGCCGGCTCTAAATCCCTCGTTGCTAAAGCTTTTCGTCATGGATTTTATTGGCTGACGGCTCATGCTAATGTAGAAGATTTTGTCAGTGCATGTGATGGCTGTCAGAAGCTTTCAAGAGGAGCTCATGTGCCGGCTCAAGAATTGAGGATGATTCCAATTACTTGGTCGTTTGCAGTGTGGGGGCTGGATATGGTTTGGCCTTTTAAAAGGTCCAAGGACAAAGAGACTCACCTCCTGGTGGCTGTTGACAAGTTTATAAAGTGGGTTGAAGCTGAGCCCATCAGCAAATGTGAGGCAACAACAACGGTTCAATTCATTAAAAAGGTGATCTTTCATTTTGGATAACCCCCTTAGCATCATTACTGATAATGGTACTAATCCGTCTAAGGGTGCAACGAAAGAATTCTGTCAACAAGAGCACATTCTTCTTAATGTGTCGTCTGTGGCTCACCCCCAGTCTAATGGTCAAGCTAAGAGAGCCAATCAAGAAATCTTGAGAGGTATCAAGCCCCGTCTTATGGTCCCTTTGCAAAGGACACCGGGTTGTTGGGTGGAAGTGTTGCCCTCAGTGCTATGGAGTATCAATACTACCCCCAACAGATCTACGGGTTACACTGTCACACCCTGATTTTCATGCCACTACACTTAAGCTAACAATCATGATAAAATATGTTTTGACAAAAACTTTTGAGTGCTTTGGACTCTATTTGATTGATTTTTGTGTGATGTTTGCAAGTGCTCCAAAAATCAAATAAATCCTCCAACTCCTATACTTCATCTCCTTGCTCCAAACTCTTGAACCAATGATCATGCCATGTGTATAGTACATTATAGAATTTGCTTACAAAAATAATTTGGCCAAAAAGTATTTTCTAAATTCAGTTTTCCAAAAACCCCTGAATTGAGGTTTGCACTACAAGTACTTGATTTGGGATATGAAAAAAATCTTTCCAAAAACATATTTGACTCCTATTAGATATAAGACTACCATAAGCCACAAAAATATAATTTTGAAAGTTATTTTCCTATTTTATTTAAAGGCTTTTTCTTTCGGCCAGAAATGGTCTTTAATAAGTTAAAATTATTTTAATGCTTTAAAAATATTTGGGAAAAACCTAGGGAAACTCAGCGGACATATATTGTCCATATATAAGAGTTTCAACACATGGTCATGTTCAAAATATTGTTCAAATCCCTCAAAAACCCTTTCTGGATATTTCAAGCTTTTGAAATATTTACAAAGGAAATATTCTCTAAAAATTCCAAGAAAATTCTAGCATGTCACATATGACATGTTTGATGATCTTGCCAAGTATCATGTCATGGAGAATAGCATAACCCCATGAAATCCCCTCAAAACCATTTCTGTCCATTTTGAAGTTTGAGCAACTTTACATTGCCAAACATGTCCAAATGTTCTAAAACTTTGTGAACATGCTCAAATGGTCTAATTATTCATCTAGACCAAGTGGCACAAGTTGGAGAACAAGTTAACTTGATCAAAGTGCCCCAAAACCCTTCCTGTCCAGAACCAAATTTGAACAACTCTACATTGGCAACTTTCTCCTTTTGATCTCAACTTTTGTGGACATGTTCAGAACCACGATGACGCTAAACTAAGTGGTGCATCAAGGAGAATAGATTTGCATGGCTAAATCTTGGAAAGTCCATTTCTATTGATTTCTAGGGTTTACAAAAGTTGCATTGGTAACTTTGCCCAAATGGACTCAATCTTGGTGGAACCACTTGTTTTCTCATGCCATTTGGCCCTGTCAAGCCTTATGACAAGAGGAGTTCATCTTCTTGCCCAAATCAACAACAAACACCTTCTGCCATTTTTCTAAAAACACCAATTTGACCACTTCCACTAATCTCCATAGGTTCTCCTTTTTACCACAACCCCTCCTAGTCCCCCTCTACATCTGTTGTGCTTCCCTGCCCGAGAGGCAATGATGAAGGGGGGCATGGATCCACTTTTCTTCTTTGGACAACAATATTTTCACTCTCTCTCCACCCCTCCTCTCCTCTACAGGCTCCCCATGGCATCCAATATCACTTTCCCATTGTTTACTTCCCCCTGCAGCTGCCAGATGCAAGTGGACGCACGGGTGCACGCAAAAAGCCGCGGATGCCGGCCATTTGCATGCTCTGGAGCGCGTGGCATAGCACCCGAGCATTGACACCGCGTCCCTCGACCACCTCCAGCCTCCCCCTTGCGCTAGTCAAGGCGCCTCGACGTCCGTGACATGCTACCATGTCAGGGTCCTTCTCTCCCCTCCTCTCTCTCACCTGGCCACGCGTGCCCGACGCCGCCCGGCTCGGCCTATGCATGGCCTCGCATGCGCGAGCACTAGAGCCCTGCCACCTCTCCTCTCTCTCTTCCCAGCGGCCTACTCCGCCGCCACGAACGCCATAGAGAGACCCTCTCCCTCCCTCCTGGCCTCCCTAGCCGTTCTCGTGGCCACCTGTGCGCTGCATCCACGGTGAGCCACTGGTCGGCTACATAAGGCCACCCCAAGCCCTTTCTCTACTCCTTTGGCTCTCTCTCCCTCCCGTGCACCCCCTGGACCAACCCACACCTCTCTCCGTGTACTCCATCCACTACAATGGCTGGGGCGCCGCCATCAGGCTCCGCCTAAATTCACGCTATCCCGGGCCTATCTTCTCCCCCTAGACACTCCAGTGCCCCTCACAACCACCTCCGACTCGCCCCACACTCCATTTCCTCCTCCCCGTGCCTGCCTCGCTGTGCCAAACCTCGCCGACGGCCTCCTCCGCGGCCATCCAAGGCATCGCCGCTACAGCCTTCCCCGGCATGCGTGAAGCACATGGATGGCTGTGACGTGCCATCCTGAGAACGCCGGTGGGCGGAGCATTGCCGGAGATGCTCGGTAGCCCCGGCAATGCCGGCGGGAGCCGCTCCTCCTTGCGGCCGGAGCGCGCGTGGAAGGAAGACGAAGATGAAGGCCCTGCAAGCGGGCCCCACTCATCAGTGGCCTAGCCACCATGCCACGCTGGCAAGTGGAGACGGGTTCACCCTCTCCTGCCTTCGACGTCGCCTTGTCGTCCGCGTGGCCGAGCCGCTGGGCCGGCCCAGTGCGCTGCGGTGGTAAACTGCGCCATGTGCACAGTTTAGGTATAACCCAAATTCTTCTTTTTCTTTTCCAGTGAACTTCAAAAATCCATAAACTATTCAAATAGTGTCCAAATTTGATGAATTAAATTTCTACTGACTCCATAAATCAAGTTCTATTTGATGGGCCATAGCGGATGTTTTTGTTGTTCTTGGTTTTCATTGGACCCTTTAAAAAAGGTCATTTATCCACATAAGCCCACTTCAAAAATCCATATTATATTCATTTCAACTCCAAATCCAGTGAAACCAATTTCTAAATGTTTCTCAAATCATGCCTGATTTAATGGGTACTTTAACTCATTTTTACAAAAAGGTATTCTGTGGACAACTTACGGATCCATTAAATCCCTTTTTTCATCATATTGAAATGTTTAAAAATCTTCACTGATCCAATTCCAATAAAACCACTTTGGTAATTTTTCATATGACCAAAGGCATCCTAGAAAAGTCCAACTCACATTTTTAGAGCACTTTTATTTTTGCCTTGTTGTGTTGCTTATTGTGTTTGTTTCCGGCGTTAGTTGACGAAGTAGACGGAGTACTTGGAGACGGACCAGAAGATTTCAAGACTCTGATGAACCAGGCAAGCAGCCCTTTGACCATGATGAACCCTTTTTTATCATAGTAGCATTTCTTTGCGTGATTGTTGAATGCATGATATCTTGAATGGCAACCTTGCTAGGTTTGCCTTCGTTGCATACCCCGTTGATACTTGTATTGTTCGTGACTCTACCCTTATTTAGAATTGTGTTGGTGGGTTGTAGAAATATGCTATAGTTGTTGGCTGAGCAAAATGGGTCAGAGTTATGCATGGTAAGGAACAAGTATGGTTTGACATACTTGCAAATAGCCCCAGCGGGTGCCACTAATGCCTTGGAGATGATGATGAACTAGGTCACTACTTGGTGGAGAGGTAGTGTACCGTGGCTTGATGAAAGTATTGTTTACAAAGACGGATTAGATTTAAGATTTGTTGACCGTCCCAACCCTACATGCGCAACCACTCTACCCTTATATGGGAAAGGGCATTATTGATTACCTAGGCCAATACTAGCTTGGAGCCCGCATTACTAGTGACGGGGGAGAGTTGGTGCTCTCTCTCGGGACGGGGTCATGCCAGGTAGGGTGGCCATGCCTGTTTTCGCAGGGCACCGGACACACCGTTGGTACCCCGTGCCAGTGGTATGTGATGAATATGGGAGCGAGGCTCCACAGTTTTAAGATTTGAAATGTTGGGCACGGTGGTTACTACCAATCGAGTGGACTCTATGTTAGTGTCATCTAGGGAAAGATAGTGATTGGGTGCTTACCCTGAGTACTTAAGGTACCGCGGGTCGTGGATGACACGGAAGTTCCCCGAATCTTGTGGGTAAAGTGTGCAACCTTTGCAGAGTGCAAAACTATTCGAGTAGCCATGTCCACGGTCAAGGACAGTTGGGTGGTGCTGCTTAGACTATGTCCATATGTTTCTAAAAAACAACACGGTTTGGTGATATTGTTGATCTGATTCATGAGGAAGTCACGATGAGCTTGAGCATGAGTTGTTCATAACTCTTTGTCGAGACTGATGTCTGTAACCTCCAGATACTTGCTGCAGACGCATTCATGCCCTTGGTAAATGTTGATCATACCTACATGAGAAAAACTAGCTTTCCACAAAAATGCCATTTAAGCAGTAGAGCTTTCCATAATTATTTTTGTGGGACCCCGACTCATAAGTCGAGATCACCGAATGCACGTGTACAGTGATCTTAGAGATCAATGCTCACTGAACACACAGAAGCTGAATAACAAGAGTCTTACATCCATACATACCGTCTTACACAAATTATGACCATTATGTTCAAGTCTTACATTGATAAAGCCTTAAGGGCTGAACATCAAATGAAACACAAGCAGCGGAAATCTTCGTCGATAAGTAGAACCCATGCCATCTGCCTTAACCCTACAGGCATTCTGACTGGGAAACGTCCTAGTTCGCATGTTCGTCTCCAAAGAACTCTTCTTCGAACTCCGGTTCTTCCATGCCTGGCAATTAAATAACCAGTGGAAAGCCAATGAGTACTTTGAATGTACTCGCAAGCAACCCATGTTTTGGTTCAAGATACAACAATGCATGATATAGGTAAATTTTTGCAGAAAGCTAGTTTTGAGTGCAATGACATGTTCAACAACTTGTAAGACATGCATCAAGAGAATTCAAGTAACCATGAGGACATGTTACAGATATCAACATAAATAGAGTGGGCACCAACCCAACTCAATCATGTCAAGTCCTTTGACTTGACCCAAGTAGTTTTATCAGCTCACACACACGGTTGCAAAACTCTGGACATAGTTTAAGCAGCACCGCCCAACCGTCCTTGACCGTGGACACGGCTATTCGAATAGTTTTACACTCTGCAGAGGTTGCACACTGTACCCACAAGGTCCGGGGAACTTCCGTGTCATCCACGACCCGCGATACCTCAAGTACCCGGGGTAAGCACCCGATCACTACCTTTCCCTAGACGACACTAACATGGAGTCCACTCGATTGGTGGTAACCCCCGTGCCCAACATTATCGCATAACATTTTCGTGGAGCCACGCTCCATAATCATCTCTCATGGGGGTACCAACGGTGTGTCCAGTGCCCCATAAAAATGTTCTTGGCCGCCCTACCTGGCACGACCCTGTCCCGAGAGAGAGCACCAACTCTCCCCCGTCACTAGTAATGCGGGCTCCAAGCTAGTATCGGCCTAGGTAATCAATAATGCCCTTTCCCATATAAGGGTAGAGTGGTTGCGCATGTAAGGTTGGGATAGTCATCAAATCTTAAATCTAATCCGTTTTCGAAAACAACACACACACTTGCCTCGGTACACCACTTCATCATCAAGTGGTTACCCATCTCATCATCTCCCTCGGGCATAACTGGCACCCGACGAGGTTTTCGAAAAGTCTTTTGAAAATGCTTTGTCTCCTTCACCATGCATAAACCCGTCCCTTTTTGCGTAGCAACTACTTTAGCATCCTATCTAGTCCCACCGGCATAACCCTCATATGAAGGTAGGGTCATGCACAATGCAAGTATCAACGAGGAAGTACGGTGGAAAACCATCAAAGTGGTTACTACCTCATCATGAATCTGTTGCAACAACAATATGGTGCTATATGACATGCATAAAAGGGTTTCATAGACATGGTCAAAGGGCTGCTTGCCTGGCTCAACAAAGTCTTCTAGGTCTTCAAAGTCTTCTGGTCCAACTCCTTCGTCAGCAACGCAATCTATCGTCGCAAAATAATAACGAGAAAAATAAGGTGATAATAAAACAGAAAAACCAAAGTGCTCAAAAAAATGTCAACTCATTTTTGTTAAATACCAGGGTGAAAACTAAGAAGGGGAAAGTTTCTAGTTCTGGATTTGGAGTAGCAGAATAGGAGAAATGGATTTACAAAGGTATATTTAAATGCTTAAAATCACATTTTAATATTTACAATGAAGAAAAGGTTGTTGGATTTGAATGAAAGTTGCACCATTAAATAGGTTGCAATATTTAGGAATTTAGGAATTGGAATTAATTTATTTGGACATATATTTTATCCTATGGGATTTTTGGAAGGGTGACAGAAAAAGAAAAAGAAAAAGAAAAGGGCTCTGTGCCTGCTGGGCTAGAACAGCCGCAGAGCCGCAGGCCCAGCCAGAGGGGCGGCCCAGTGCGCTGGTGCACGCGCGCGCGCCAAGTTTAAACCTGACGGGCGGGACCCAGGCGTCAGCGAGAGAGAGAGGAACGATGGAGGGAGAGGCTGACAGGCGGGGCCCGCCTGTCATCCCTAACCCCGAGTCCAGACGGCTGGCGAGCTCACCGGCGATGATGCAGGGCACGACGAGGTCGGGTGAGGGCACAGATGGACTCAGTGTCGTGTCGCCATTCGGGTGGAGGTGGTGGACGTCACCGGAGCGGCCTCGTTCATCGGCAACGAGGAGGCACGGCAGAGGAGCTTCGGGCATCGATGGTTCCGGCCGTTCCCGGCTGCAAAAAGAGTGGGGAAGAGAGGGGAAAGGGTCAGCGTGGCCGCGCGGTTCCAGATCGAGAGAAAACGGGGGCGGAGGAGGCCTGTATGGCGCGAACGCTGACGAGCCGAGGCGGCGGAGCTCGAGCTCGATCTCGAGCCCGGGCGGCTCTGGAGATGAATGGGGGTGTGGGAGGTTGATTAGGAGTGTGGGGGAGCGACAGGGAGTGAGAGAGGGGTTCGGGGTCGCCTTATATAGGCTGGCCGAGGTCCACCGTAGGCGTGGCCTACGGGTGCCCGCGGGATCGGCTCGGGTGGCCGTTAGAGAGGGAACGGAGGGCTCGGGGGTGTTCGTGAGGGTGGTCTAGGGTGCTAAGGAGAGAGAGGAGGAGAGGGACGAGCTGCGGGCGGGCCACAGGAGCGGCGCGCGCATTGGCCAAGTGGAGCGGCGCTCTGGCGCGAGCTACAGGAGAGAGAGGAGGGTGCGGGAGCAAGTGGGCAGCCTGCTGGCGTGGAGCAGACGTCGAGGGGCATCGACTGGCGCACGGGGGAGGCTCGAGGTGGTCGGGGGACGCGGCGTCAACGGTCGGGTGCCCTGCCAGGCGCTCCAGAGCGCGACTTTGGCCGACATCCGCTGTTTTCCCGCGTCCGCGCGCGTCCACTTGTGTCTGGCAGCTGGAGGGGGCATGGGCAAAAGCTGGAGAGAGCCTTGGATGCTTTGGAAAGCTGAGGGGAGAGAAGGAGGCTGAGAGAGAGAGGGGAATCTGCTGTCCAGAGAAGAAAAATGGGGTTCCCCCTCTCTTCATCATTTCTTCCTCAGGCAGGGAAGCATCCAGGTGATAGGGGGGACTAGGAGGGGTTGTGGTAAAAAGAAGGGCTCATGGAGATTAGTGGAAGTGGTCAAAAATGGAATTTTGGTAAAGTGGCAGAAGGTGTTTAATGCTTGTTTGGTTAAGCAAATTAACTCCAAAATCCATGATACTCCACAGGGTGAAATGACACATATAATTAGGGCCTTACACCCATTTTGATCTTATTTGGGCAAAGTTTCCAATGCAAATTTTGTAAACCCTAGAAATGAACAGGAATGGATTTGGGGCACTATGATCAAGTTAACTTGTTCTCCAACTTGTGCCATTTGGTCTAGATGAATGATTAGACCATTTGAGCATGTTAACAAGATTTGAGAGCATTTGGATATGTTTGGCAATGTAAAGTTGCTCAAACTTCAGAATGGACAGAAATGATTTTGAGGGGATTTCATGGGGTTATACTATTCTCCATGACATGATACTTGTCAAGATCATCAAACATGTCATATGTGACATGATGGAATTTTCTTGGAATTTTTGGAGAATATTTCCTTTCTAAATATTTCAAAAGCTTGAAGTATCCAGAAAGGGTTTTTGAGGGATTTAACCAATATTTTGAACATGACCATGTGTTGAAACTCTTATATATGGAAAATATATGTCCACTGAGTCTCCCTGATTTTGTAAAAATATTTTTGAAACAATAAAATAATTTTTCCCTATTAAAGACCATTTCTGGCCTTAAGAAAGAGCTTTTAAATAAAATAGGAAAATAGTTTTTAAAATTATATTTTTGTGGTTTATGGGAGTCCTACATCTAATAGGATTCAAATATACCTTTTGAAATATTTTTCATAACCCAAATCAAGTACTTGCAGTGCAAACCTCAATTCGGGGGTTTTTGGAAAACTAAATTTAGAAAATACTTTTTTGGCCAAATTATTTTTGTAAGAAAATTCTATATTGTACTATACACATGGTATGATCATTGGGCAGAAGTTTGGGGCAAGGAGATGAAGTACAAAAGGTGGAGCAGTTGACTTTAAAGAGCACTTGAAAAGAATCACAGAGAGAAAACCAACTCCAAATAAAAGCCAAATAATGCAAAAGTTTTTGTTGGTCCAAATTTTCATGCTTTAATAATGCAAATGAAATGTTACAAAATGCAGGGTGTGACAATTTTATTATCACTCTTGGGTTGCTTGTGAGTACATTCAAAGTACTCATTGGCTTGCCACTGGTTATTTTATTGGCCAGGCATGAAAGACAAGATATAATGAAGAGTACCTTGGTGACGAACATGCGAGCTAGGACGCTTCCCAGTCAGAATGCTTGTAGGGTTAAGGCAGATGGCATGGGTCCAAGTTATTGACAAAGATTTCCGCTGCAATGTTATACTCAAGACTTGACCATAATGGTCATAATTTATGTAAGACGGTATGTATGGATGTAAGACTCTTATTATTCAGCTTTTGTGTGTTCAGTGAGCATTGATCTCTGGGATCACTGTACACGTGCATTCGGTGATCATGACTTATGAGTCCGGGTCCCCACATACACGCCTTTCTTTATGGTTTATGGTGCAGAGGTGGTTCTCCCTAGTGACATTCGTCACGACTCGCCTCATGTGGCAGCTTATGTTGAAGCTGATAATGAGAAAGTACGTCAGGATGCTCTTGAACTTTTGGATGAGGAGAGTGACCTGGTGACGGCTCGTTCGGTGATTTACCAGCAAGATCTGTGTTGTTATCACAACTGGCGGGTTAAAACCAGGACCTTTCAAGAAGGAGATTTGGTGCTCCGGCTCATCCAGGATCAAACTGATATGCACAAGCTATCCCCACCTTGGGAAGGGCCCTTTGTGGTCAGCAGAAATTTGAACAATGGGTCATACTACCTTATCGATGTTCGAGACCACAATGACTCCCGCACATCGGAGGAGACCCTCCGGCCATGGAATATTGCTCATCTTCGGCCTTATTACACCTGAGCCACCGGATCTTGTGATGTACATACTTTTACGAATGCATATATTATGATTAGTATAATAAAGTCGGCATCCCTGATGATTCAGGGCCTCTACCGTTTAATTTCTGAGAATCTGAGTCTTTGTTATCAATTCATAAGATCACTTGGGGGCTTCCTGTTCAAATGAACATAGCTATGACTACCCTCTTGATCCGGCTTGTACACCTAGATTGCAAGTAACTTGGGGGCTTCCTACTCATTGAGCATAGCTATGACTACCCTACTGATCCGGCTTGTATGTCTTGATCGAAATATTACTTGGGGGATCCTTGTTAACTGAATAGAGTTTTTTTGTCCCTCGTAATAGGCTTGGATGACAGGTGTATAAACCAAAACATCTGGGTTATCCTGCCTATGTATGCTTGCCACTCCGATTAGCTAATCCTGGAATGACTCGTCGCACTCTTGACAGTCAATCTTATAAAGACCCTGAACTTGTTAAAGTTAAAATGACGATTGGTCATGTGAGGCCCAGCTTACAGGTGTGAATTAAGGAATAACTCAGTGGCTGCGCGGCCCTTGAATAGCACTTGATATTGAGGCTTGGGAGCCTTTGAATGCCTTGTTTTTCTGGTTTATACTGACTTTGAATCTTTTTGCGATTTCTGTTTGTACCATATTGATATATGGTTGAAAATTGATTAAGGCCATGTTGCCTTGATCTTTATAATATCCGATGTTTTGCTAACCCGTCTTGGCTTTGGACGTTAAGTCGCTAGTGTGTGATGATTATATGCTTGGAGTTCTGTACTCTTAAGTTTTTGGGATGTTACCCTTTGCTGCTTATGGCGTTGTAAGCCCGCGGTATGAGTAAACTGCACAGGGCACTGCGCTCCGAGTTTTGGGTTGTTACCCTTATTACATTGGGCATTGTAAGCCGGCAATATGCATAAGTACCACATGTATGATATTTACTTTGTCATGATTATATGCGGTTTTGATAAACCGACCCTGGTTATGGGCGATACAATCACTAGTGGACTTTATATGGTGCATTGTGCCCCGCCCTGGGGTAACTGCCAGGGCACATGTTGTCTGCTTATGTGCAGGAAATATGATGACTATGGTCTGCATAATTTGATGATATTATAAAGCATAAGTTCCAGATCTTCAAACATCAGGCCAGCGGTTCAAAAGTGTTATGCAAATCAACATGCATGATGGCATGGCAGATCATTGTTTTTGAACTAGCCTATTACAAGGCATCTGACGACCTAGAAGAATAAGTGTTTTGAGGCACAAAGTATCCCAGGTGGAAGATGATAAGCCGGCCCTTGGATTAATGGTCTTGACCTTGGCGGGTAGAGGATTCCGGGTCATCTTGCACCGGTTCATCTCCTTCTTCTTCACCCATTGGCTGGAAGTCAGAGGTGACCCAATTGATCCCAGTCAAACCTTTGAACACAGCTTCGTCATCAATAAGTGTGGAGCGGTCAATATCAAGGGAAAAGGTGTGCTTACGAATTGGCGGAGTAAGGAACTAGGCTTCATGAATCGGCGCTTTCACCTTTTTGTTGTCAGCATCATAAACCGCCTGGTAATGAGCAGGCCCGTGTCTTCAGCCAGTTTGCTTGCTAATGGGCGCATTTCCCTTGCTATTTCCAGAAAGGCATGAGCACTGAAGGGAGACCCGTCCTCTTTTACGCTTGGGTACCCATTGGCCAAATCTTCTGGATCAAGATCTGCTTGCCATGCCTTTGCCTAGGTTAATGCAGTGAGTGCACTAGCTCTAGCAGCTGATCGCTTTAGATCCTCAACTTTTGGGGCACCACAGATAGCTTTTCCAACGTGTCTTTGATGAGGGTTGGTGGTTGTTTTTCATGAGGGGCAGCAGAAATAGCTCTTTGCGCACCAGTGTACAATTGCTCTATAAGAGTATAGGCGGCTTTCAGCTTCATGCGCATGTCTGAGCCAAGATGGGCGATTCTGGAGCCTGCATTACCAAATAAATAGATAAGCCAGATGAATGAATATTCAAGTGCATTTATGGTGACAGGTTGAGATAATTTTACTTACCAAAGACGGCGGCTGTCATGGTATTAATTTGATGCTTTAAGACGGAAAGCTCTTCAGCCACCGGCTTAAGGGCCGCCTCTACTTCTTCTGCTCTTTTCAACAGAGCTGTTTTCTTAGTTTTCCAACTTTTCTCGTCAGTCTTGAAGTCCTTTTTCAACTTCTCCATATCTTCCAAGGCGATTGTTAATTCTGATTTGGCCTTGGAAGTTTCAGTTTGTTGAGACTTGATATTTTCCTTAAGGTCGGTGACTTGGGATTCTTTTGCATTGAGTTCAGCCTGCAGTATGAAAATGATAGGCGCTATTACAATCATTTTGTTTGAAGTCGCAAGCACAAGACAAGTATTTTACTTGGCACTTGGGGGCTAATGCACATTGCTCTTTTTGACGACAGTTCTATGATGACCTGACTACACTATTATGACTATAGCCGACTCATCGGGGCTACATACTTGGATTTTATTGATAGTTATAGTGATAAGACCCGGCTTATCCATGTTGATTAAGCCGACCCTTGGGAGCTACAGATGCAATGTTGCACTTTACTATTTGAAGTTCCGGCTTATCTTGACAGCTTAAGCTAGCCCTTGGGGGCTACTTGTTTTGATCTACATATCTATAAGGTTATCTAAAGTCTATAATACATTCAATTTTATCATATCTAGTAGACTCTGCGGCTGATAGAAGTACATGTATATGAAGAAGGCCGTAGCATTTACCTCAAAACTATCCTTCATCAGATTCACTAAGCCGGCTTCAAAATCGTGGCTTGTGTGCAGACGGTTCAAATACCCAGAGTGGATCTCTTGAGCGCTATATTGGGCATAGCTCTCTACGTCCACTGGCCATTTGCCTTTGTTAGCAACAGATAATTCTTCTTTAGCACTGTGCTTTGACAAGATAGTGGGGTTGCCCGGTGCTCTGTAACCAAGCCCAGTAATGAGAATATCGTCAGCCTTTGCTTCAGTAGGCTTGATGGGACTTGGCGGCTTGGTAGTGGCCGGGTCAACATCCATATGATCCATGGTGACGTTGTGCTCTTCTGGTGGTGGCTCATCAACTGTGGCCTCAGCAGCTTGCAGGGAAGTATTTGTTGACTGCTTCTCCGGTTCATTAAGGTTTCTAGTTGTTTTGGTCACCTTCAACTTTTTGCTGGCTTTCCCATATCTCTGAAAATGAAGCACAAGATGAGGTTAACACAACAAATTAGTACATGATTGAAAGCAGAGATTTAGCATTCTTACCCAGGCATAGTCTGAAAGACTGGGACGTGAATCCCCGTTGAGTCGCCAGAGGAGGAATGAGATGTTTCCTAGTAGTTTGAGTCGGACGGATTAAGAGGTTGTCAAAAAGACCTGCCTTGGGGTAAGCTAAGTCAGAAATTGGTGAAACCTCTGGACGACGCTTGCGAGGAGCTGGTGTGTTCGGTAAGCCGGAGGAAAGGATCCCTCCTTCGCTGTTCCAGGTTGTGCTGCGAGCTTCCTGTTGCTGCTTCTTCAAAATAAAGATGAGATCCAAATAAGCAAAAGGATGAGAAAACCTTACTTTCTGGCTTGCTTGTCGAGTTTTCTATTTTGGAAGAGGTTTTGAGCCAGAGGAAAGAACAATTACCTCTTCATCATCTGCACGGCTGGCCTCTGCGTCATCCTGATAATCACTATTGCAGGATGCTGCTAACACGACACTACGATCAGAGACCCTTTGACGAAACTGTGTGCCATGCATTAATCACAAATGGTGATGTAAAAAAACCATAAAAAAGATGCAAAATATTTGCGATGAATGATACATCAAACACGTTTCATATTTTAGTTGCATGTGCGGTGAGGGGCATACGGTTGGTCCGGACAAACTATTTGCGATGAGACAGAAAAACAAAAACGGGCAGCCAGATCAAGGTGTCTGTGATATATGGCATACAGTTCTCTCCGATGAACCGTTTGTGGTGATTGCGGTGAACACAAATGATTCAGTGTAACAAGATGTGTGTGATACCTGACAAATAGGGCAGTAATCAGAATTGTGTGCGATCATTATAGACAGCCCATACGGTCTTTTTGTGAATTGTGTGCTCGTCAGGGCACACAATTCAACAAACCAACATCTGGGCGATAATGTAGAAGATCTCTATTGAATACATATTACTAATCATCTGCGATGAGATTGACATGATAAATAGAGATATAGACAGTCTGCTATATTTAGTCCTTCTTCTTCCTTTTGTTGTTGGTGTTGGATGGCCCCGCGCCATCGTCTTGGCGAGGACGCTTCTTGCCGCTAATCGTTGGCTTCTCATTGCCGCCGCCGTGGTCATCGTCGTTGATGTCGTCGTCGTCCTCCTCCTCGTTCGACCATTCCTCTCCATGAGCCGGATATAATTGAGGTCTAGGCTTAACGCCGGACTCATGGAAGACGAGCGGGATGATTCTGATGTTGACCTATTATCGGGCGCCAGACTGCTGGCCGAACTGTCATCCTTGTTGTCACTCGGCATGGCTGTAGAGTGTGTGCCAGTGTGTAGCGCCGCCTGCCGGGGACAATGAAGATGTTGGACACTTAAGTGGGGTATGCAGAGAAGAGGAACTGCCAATTGAAGCGGGGTTTTTGTAATCAACCGCAATTATTTGTACCTAGTCGCTCCAAATTCCCGGGGTTGCGCTTGACTCCTATTGGCTATTTGGCTGGTTTCCTTTTTCAGGACAAAAACAAGGAACGAGTTTTGGGATTATGCACCAGTAATGGTACGAACAGAGTAGGACAGTTGGCAAGCAATACATTGAGCTCTTCTTATTGATAAAGCCAGTAATAATCAAACTAGAAAGGAAAAGAAAAAAGACAAAGAAAAATATATGCACGAATCTTCGTGTAAAATAAATGGAATAGGACCTAGATGTGCATTACTTAGAGCACATCTAGATGCGCTTTAGCAATTCTGTCAAAAAAACCTAATCATCATTACAAACATCGCATAGAACATGGCTAATGCGACAACCACAACTTCACATGCTAGTTCCTTCTTGTCTCTTGCATTCATATGTTGCCTATGATTGATTCTTTGTTGCTTCATCGTATTGATTGTACATTCTAGATCAGCTAGTTTCTTCTTTAACTTAACGTTATCTTCTGCGAGCTTGGTGATAACACTCCGAGCCCTGCCATGCCATTCTTCATCAAGCCAGTTAACAAAGGCACAAGCCTCATTTCCCTGCCAATGTTAAATAGTATTCAAGATGAGCAGTGGCATTAACTCAAGTAAATGATGAACTTAGCACTAACCTCTAAGGGGCAACTAAGAAACTGCCTGCCAATGTGGAACCCCTCCGTGCATATACGTCGAACGGGAGTGTGCCCGTGCACACAACTCAGCTTTTGGTACTTCTAGGTGGCGCAAAAATCGGAGTCGAACTCGTGTTACAGAGTTTGGAGTCATGCTCCGGATCCGGCAGCATATCGCTTTCCTGTGGGGGGGGGGGGGTGGGGTCAATTCAGGACAGATTCAGCAAGGAGCTACTTTGGACATGCTAAAAAAGACCGGGATAGATTGGAACCTGACGGGACGATTTGGATCCGTAGTACACCTGCCTTCTGATGACCTTAGGCAAGTGCTCGGCGGCAACCGCCGTCGTGGTGGTGATATGAGCAGGAGCAGCCGCACCGAAACCATCAGCACCACTCGCCCGCATTCCCCCAATGCCAGCTCCACGTGAGGGAATTTGGAGGCTATGTAGGGATTTGGGGGAAATGGGGAAACCATGGGGATAAGCTAACGGTTTGGTACTACTTATGGCACTATATGTTGGAGTATACGACGCACTTTTTATACATGTCGTTTGTGTTAGGTATTACAACGTCACACACGATTTGTGCACCAAACCGTGTGAGAAGAGAACGTAGGTGAGACACAGTTCCTGTTACATAACCGTATGTGATATACTACACTGTACATATAATTGTGTTCAGTGATACCATGTAAACAGCCACTCTGCGGATATCCATAAAAAATAGCCGGTATGCATATAGAGATGCCGGCGGCGGCCTAAGCAAGGGCTACCAGAGAAGTGGTTAATCCTCGGTCTGTGGACGGTGGCGGTGTCATAGGAGGTCAATCCTTGGTCTACGGCAGGAGATAGGAGGAGCTCAGCCGTCGAGGTCGGCGGCGGCATGATTCGAGCACATCCATCGCGGTCGATGGCGGGATAGTGGAGGTCGAACTTCAGGCAGCAGTCGCACTAAGCTTTGCTCCTCGAGCCTGCTGTTTTGGCTTGCCGCCGCATCACGCTTCTCTGTCTGCTGGGTGGAGGTCGCCGTGCGTCTACTTAATTAAGGTATTCTTTTCATGAGTGGCTTAATTGAGGTATCTAATTCCTAAGGGTAGTGTTGTACTATTACTCTACGTGTAAATTGACTGGCCACTAATTTTTGTCATTGCACATCTCGATAACAATATGGAGCGCCCTCAGTAATTACGAAAATAAAGCCTTGTGATTTATGCACGCATCATTCGACAGTAGTTAATCCATGTATTAATGTTGTTGTTTTGTTTTTAATTACCATTCGTGTGGTGCAGATGGAACGATCTCAATGGATGAAGAATCGGAAAACCGCAGATTTTATCAGTGGCATGAAAGATTTCATGAATTTGGCTGAAAGTACAAAGAGGAGAATTGGTGATGCGGATTACATCATGTGTCCATGTACTGATTGTGCCAATACAGAGTCACATGAAGTTGCAGATGTCCACTGGCACTTAGTCTCTCCAGGATTCGTGGATGGATATACACGTTGGACCAGACACGGTGAAGCGGAGGTCATGGATGAAGATACCCAGGGCTGCGAGATGCCAAACCACGATCAGTGTCACATGGATTTAGAATCTAACATACGGACAGAGGCGTCAAGCTACCAATGGAACACCAGAAAGCTAAAACGCCCACTGGAAGACCAAAACATCAACGCAGATGACGACGATCTTGATATGCCAGATTTTGCTGCTATGATTGCAGATTTTGAGGGCCCAAAAAAGGATATGATTGTGTACAAGGATCTGCCAACCATTGATGTGGACTCCAAGAAAGAATTGTATCCAGGTTGCAAAAAGAAATATTCCAGGTTGAGTGCCACCCTGGCGCTTCTCAGATTTAAAGCACCAAATGGTCTTTCAATCAAGGGCTTCATAGAGATGTTAGCTCTTTTCAAAGCAATTCTTTTGGAAGATAATGTGCTCCCCAGAAGCACGAATGAAGCAAAGAAAATTGTTTGCCCATTGGAACTTGAAGTACAGAAGATACACGCTTTTGTGAATAATTGTATATTGTACCGTGGTGAGTACAAAGATTTGCGTGCATGCCCCCACTGCAAGCATGCACGATACAAGCACAGGAGAGCAAAGGACAAGTGCAAATTGGATGACGAGATCAAGAAAGGAATCCTGTTCAAGGTTGTTTGGTACTTGCCTTTAATTCCAGGTTGAGGCGTTTGTTTGCAAACCCTAGAGAGGCAAAGAGGTTGCGGTGGCATCATGATGAGCGAATTGCAGCTAAGTATATGAGGCACCCGAAAGATGGAGCTGAGTGGGAATTAATCAATAACAAGTTTGAAGACTTTACCAAGGATCCTAGAAGTATAAGGCTCGGGGATGAATCCTTTTGGCGATATGAGCACCAATCACAACACATGGTCTGTGCTTCTGTGCATATATAACCTAGCTCCTTGGTAGTGTATGAAGAAAAAAAATACATTATGATGTCAATGATTATCCAAGGCCCGAAGCAACCTGGAAATGACATTGACATTTAATTTCAGCAACTGGTAGAAGAACTTCTGATAGTGGATAGACGCACCTGCTGTTAAATGTTATGATGCTTATAGAAAGGAGATTTTTGATCTACATGCAATGCTGGTGCACACCATTCAAGATATGCCAGCATTAGACAACACATCGGGCAGAAAACAAAGGGAGATGTAGGGTGTGTCGAATGCCTGGATAGGATAGCTAGCAGAAGACTTCCCAACTCATGCAAAACCGTGTATTTGCGTCATCGTAGGTTCTTATAGAAAAATCACCCATACCAAAAGATGAAAGCTGAATTTGATGGTACGGTAGAGGTAGAAGTGGGCCCAAGACCCTATGATGGGGAGGTGGTCCACAACATGGCTAAAAAAATTAATGTTGTGCTTGGCAAGAATCACGTTTTGATGGTGAAACAAACACCCAAGGGTCAAGTGTTTAAGAGGAAATCAGTGTTCTGGAAATTGCCTTACTGGGAGATTCTACATGTATGTCACTGCATCGATGTCACGCACGTAGAGAAGAATGTATGTGAAAGCATCCTTGGTACTCTGATCAAGATTAAAGGTAAAAAAAAGGATGGTGAGGGTTCACGGCTTGATATGCTTGCTGATCAATCAAAAGGCAAGAGTGAAGCAGAAGATGATGAAAAATTCATCAAAGCTCGCCAGAGTTACAATTTTAGTACAAAAGAAGCAACACACTTCTTCACCTATTTGTTGTCAGTTAAGACACCCTCTTCCTACTCCGCAAACATCAGAAGTCTCGTGGATGTGAGCTCAGGTAAAATGAAGTTGGGACACATGAAGTCACATGATTGCCAGGTAATGTTGACACAAATCCTCCCGGTGGCCATCAGGAATCTGATGGACAAATATATAAGGAACACACTCATTGAGCTCTGTGATTTCTTCAACCATCCTGAATAGCTGGATCATATGAAAGATGATATTGCAAGAATATTGTCCAACCTAGAGATGTTTTTCCCATTGTCATTCTTTGATGTCATGGTCCATATCACTGTGCACCTTGTCAATGAGACAAAGTATTGTGGTCCTGTGTTTCTTCGCAACATGTATCCCTTTGAGCGGTTCATGGGAATACTGGAGCGCTTTTGTCGAAATTGAAACCATCCAGAGGCAAGCATCCTACAAGGTTATACCACGGAGGAGGTGGTTGAGTTTTGCACCGAATACATGAAACAATGACCTATAGGTTTGCCCCTCTATCGCCACAAGGGAAGGCTGAAAGGTAAGCCGGTCCTTGCTGGCACACAAATGGCTGCACGTGGAGAATTGGCAGAGAAAGCCCATTTGACGGTACTACTTAACAGCCCAGTTCTCAGCACTTATGCCGAATAACACTTGGCAGAGATACGCCAAAGCTTCTTACCAATGGTGCCTTCATTAGATGTGGAAATGAAGGAGCACACTAAGAACAACGCCGAAGGGTTGAAGAAGCATTTGGCACAAGGATCCATCGATGACATTGCTACGTGGTTGGCACAAAAGCCATCACCTATGGTGTTGACGTACCAAGCATATGACATAAATGGATCCCGTTCTACACTGATGAACGTGATGAGAATACCTCATATCAAAACAACTCTGTTCGAATAGAATGCATGATTGTAGATGAAGCTGATAAAAGCGTATACTATGGAACCATCAAAGAGATTTGGGAGCTTGACTATGTGAAAGTTAAGGTGGCATTATTTAGGTGCTCATGGATCCCTCTTGGTCAAGTAAAGGTTGATGATTACAGGAAGACCTGTGTTAACAGGACAACGATGGCATATCACGCGGACCCGTTCATTCTTGCCAGCGATGCTACACAGATTTTCTTTGCAGAAAACCCTTTGCGTAAGAACTGGCATGCAGTGATGCATGTGAAGAGGAGGGTACTATGTGTTGACGATGTTGCTGATGAGGACGGGTACGATGAATTTGATGAGTTGCCAGCCAAGGGATCACGCACCGGTGTAACAGAGAAGCGTAAAATCATCAGAAAATCCAAGTTAATTCGGGGTCAACGTAATGATCCTAGTTCCCCCATGTACATGGGAATTAAACAGTCAGACTAGTCTTTATGCGTACCCTGCAACTTAATTTGTTCAATTTAGAACTGTCGCGTGTACTGAATTTGTGAGTTATGCCCGGTTTTCTGTTGATGTAAGAACCGTTAATATGTTGACTTTGATATGTTGTCAGCTCAGACAATGAATATGAACTGTTTATTATTATTATTATTATTATTATTAATAATAATATTATTTTATTATTATTATTATTATTATTATATCAGAGAGGTAGCACACTCAATTGATCTCATTACAGTATGTGTGAACAAAAATATATATGCAATTTGCTTTGCGAATAGCACACGGTTCATAGATCAAAGCCGTGTGCCAACAAAACCCCGCCCACAATCGGAGTCGTGCGTTCTTATTGGCCAGAACGCAAACCCCATGGATCGTATGGCTGCACCGTTGGATGCTCCCAGATCGAATAGCAACCCTCATCCCTTTCGATAGCACATGCAATTCCGGTTGTAATTTTATTTTTATGCACAAAATGCACATTAAACTCAAAAAAATGTCTTAAATATAGCTAATGATACCCGAAATGCGCCAGAAAATAAAACCCGTGGTATAATGGTGATTGCGTATCGTAGAAATATTTATGAGGCCAAACAATGAAGTCACGAGTTTGAATTGACACGTCTCCTTTGGGAAACCATGATCCTTCATGTGAGGTGCTCCGATTTGGAAGGAGCTTTCATCAAAACTTGTGCCGAACTTTACCAATTTTTTTCCATGGGGCCGTGATAGCACGCCACGGGCACACATCAGTTTTTGATGATGTCCAGACTCCATCTGAATTTCCTGTAATTAAAATACCAACTAGGCCTACGCTAGTGGCCGCACCTTGCGGCCAAAATGTTTGAAACTTCTTCCCGCTTCTCGAACAAACGGACGAAAACTCGCAAAGTGACACACAAATAATTTGTACACATTCTAGGCTGGTCGTAATGGGATATCATAGCTAGTATCATGGATGACAACTAGGAAATTCTGATGAGTTGTCGTAGAATTAAATGAAGAAAGAGAGGGTTAAGCATCATATCATGAAACTGTGTCATAATAAATGTTATTCTACTATGTGTCATGCATGACAATAAATAAAGTACTAGATGATACTACTCTATGATACTATGCATTAGTGAGGGAGAGCTAGTATATCATAGACTAGCTAGCTAGTATCATATATATATATGCATGATACTAGTATATGATCGATACTAGCTAGCTACCTCTATAATGCGCGCATAGTATCATAAGTTAGTATCTTAGGCTGCCTTATTAATTGTTATGCATGACACAAACTAGTACAATATTTAATATGTGATACGGTATCATGATATGATACCTGACCCACATCCTCTCTTTCCTCATTAATTTTTGTGCCACATCATCCAAATGGTCTAGTTGGCATGCATTATACCACTTGATACTCCCATTACGACCAACCTTAGGGTGGCCACAGTGGGGGTATCATAGCCGGTATCATGCACTCGAGAATAGCAAATATGATGATGTGTGGCAAAGAAGTAGTAACATAGATACTGTAACATATATAATATAAATGCTATACTACTTTGTGTCATGCATGGCCATAAATACGGTCATCTATGATATATATATATATATACTACTCTATGATACTATATATGCACTATATGAAGGTACATATGTAGTATCATACACTAGTATCATATGCATGATACTATAGTATATATGATACTTCACCACTATACAAAGGCTGGCCATAGTGGTGGTATCATAGCCGACGATACCATGCACTCGGAAAATAGCAAGTATGTTGATGTGGCAAAAAATTAAATATAGTGAGGGTTAGAACGTTAGAGTAACATATAGGTAGACACCGTATCATGTTAAATGCGATGCTAATTTGTTTCATGCATGGCAATAAATATGATCTATGATACTATATATACTGTATGTATTATACTATGCGCTATAATTGAAGGTACTATCATACACTATAGCTAGTATAGATCATATATATGCATGATATAGTATATGACACTCTCCACTATGAGTAGCCTAAGTATAGCCTAACTAAAACACCCACAAGTAGTCGTAGTAGGGTTTTTGACTTTATATGCACTAAAATGCAAGGTAAGTGCAAAGAATGACTTAAACATAGCAGGCGACCTGAAATGGGACGGAAAATCAAACCAAGGGTATATCCGCGATTGTTTACCATGATTATTTTTCAAGCGGAACGATGTAGAGTAACTGACGATTTGTAGTCGAAGTGTCGTGTGAGCACCAAAACTTGTGCCAAACTTTACCAAATTTTTTCAATGCGATCGTGAGAGCACGCTACAATGGCACAATGATTTTTGTTATTTTCGAGACTCTGTATGCATTTCCTGAAATTAAATTACCAACAAGGCCTACGCCTCTGGCCGCACCCTGTGGCCGAACTGTTTGAAGTTTTTTCCCGATTCTCGCACAATGAATGAAAACTCGCAAAGCGACACCCAAATGATCTTGCGCTAACACGCACGTGTATTTGCGACTATATATATATATATATATATATATATATATAATGAGATCTCTTTTCTTTGCATATTCAAAGTTTGAGATTGCTAGCGAGGCCTGCCGCCTGGTAAAATGTACTAGAAAATCGAACCATAGGGCACAATTGTGATTTATTACCATGGGAAAAAATTTGAAGGCAAAACGATGAACTCATGTTTCATTCAAACAAAAAAATTATGTTAGTGTAAATGTTTTGAAATAGCATACGGTTCACTCACGAAAGCCGCGTGTCAACTAAACCGGGGCCGATGCCCCCCTTCCACGTGCGTGGTCTGAGTCGTGTGTTTTGATTGGCCAGAACCCAAACCCCACGGATCGTACGTCTGCACCGCTGTATGCTCCCAGATCAAACAGCGATCCTCATCCCTTTCGGCAACATGTGCAGTTTTGGTTGTGATTTTATTTTTATGCACAAAATGCACGTTAAACTCAAAAAATGTCTTAAATATAGCTAATGATACCCGTAATGCGCCATAAAATAAAACCCGTGGTATAGTGGTGAATGCGTACCGTGGAAATATTAATGAGGCCAAACGATGAAGTCACCGACCATTGGAGTTTGAATGCACACGTCTACTTTTGGAAACCATGCTCCTTCATGTGAGATGCTCCAGTTTGGAAGGAGCGATCATCAAAACCTGTTCCTAACTTTACCAAAAAAATCACAAGGGTCATGAGAGAACGCCACGGGTACACACCGATTTTGATGAAGTCTGGACTCCATCTGAATTCCCAGTAATTAAAATACCAACTAGGCCTACGCCGGTGGCCTCACCTCGCAGCCGAAATGTTTGAAACTTCTCCCCGTTTCTCAGCCAATGGATGAAAAAGCGGCACACAAATGATTTGTACACCTTATTTGCTAACTAACACCCACATGTTTGGTTGTAGAACAGTTTTGAATTTAATTATATGCACTAAATGCTAGGTAAGTGCAAAAAATGACTTGAATATAGTAACGAGTTTTGGCCGCATGCATCGTTCTGATGCAGAGGCTGGGGGATAACTCCTTTTCGAAAAACAAGAATATAGCAACGAGACCTGAAATGGGCCAGAAAAACAAACCTAGGGTATATACATGATTGTTTCCAGTGAAAATAATTCAAAGCAGAACGATGTAGTCAGTGACGATTTGAGTCCGAAGTGCCGCGTCTCCTTTTGGAAACTATGCTCCTTCTTGTGAGATGCTCCGATTTGGAAGGTGTGAGCATCAAAACTCGTGCCATCTTTACCAAAAAATTTCCATGTGATCCTGAGGACACGCCACAGTGACACACCGATTTTTGTTATTTCCGGACTCTATATGCACTTCCTATAATTAGAATACCAACATGGCTTACGCCTCTGGCCGCACCCTGCGACCGAACTGTGTGAATTTTTTTTCCCGTTTCTCGAACAATGAATGAAAAATCCCAAAGCGACACACAAATGATCGTGCTAGCTAGCTAGCACCCAGTGTAGTTGCGACTATAGCAAACGACTCGAACCATACGGTACAATAGTGATTTCTTACCTTGGAAAACAATTCGGAGGCAAAACGATGAACTATTGTTTTCATTGAAATGAAAATATGTCGTTAGTTCATGTAAATGTTTTCAAATAGCACACAGTTCACCCATGAAAGCCGTGTGCCTACCAAACCGTGGCCGATGCCCCCCTTTGCTGCGCGCGTGATTTGAGTCGTGCCTTCTGATTGGCCAGAACCCAAACCCCACGGATCGTACGTCTGCACCGTTGGAAGCTCCAAGATCGAACGACAATCCTCATCCCTTTCGATAGGAAATGCAGTCCGCCTAGAAATTGATTTATATGCCAAAACGCATGGTAAACGCCGAAAAATGTCTTACATATAGCACACGAGACCTGAAATGTGCCAGCAAATGAAACCCATGGTATAATGGTGACTGCTTAACGTGGGGAAAATTTAGAGGCAAAACGATGAAGTCACGTCTTCATTTCAAAATTAGTACGTCTTCATTTCAAATGAATTTTTTCTCTTTGTGCACATGAGCACTTAGAGGCAACCGTTCGCATTGGCCTTTCCACGTGGCGACCAGGGATATTTTCCACCTTTATCACCTAGGCCGCCAACACCCCCGCCCATGGCCCGCCCGAGTATCACTCAACTAGTCCACCCAATCTCCATCGCCAGCTCCCCCTCCCCCAGATCCACAGCAGAACCCACTCCGGCGACGGCGTGCTCAACCCGGCTTTGTGCCCGCTCTTCGGTGTCAAACCTACCTCCACTGCTGTTCCCAGCACGCGGCTGCCCGCGCCTCACCGTCTTCGTTTGCTCGCCAGCCATCCTTGAGCATATCGATGCTGTAACCCTCGCCTCTCCTCTGGTCCGGCCGGGTTTGCATTAAGAAGCCTGTTAGTTACTGCTCTTCATCACGGTGATGTATATTTCCTTGCAATCCCTCTTCCTATTTCGTTTCGTATGTTCCCAAATTGGCTATAAAATAACAGAGAGCGTATATATGTTAATTATCTACCTTCCCAACTAGTACATATAAGCTGTATTTTCTCCAATAAGTTCCTGCCAATTTATAGATCGCGGGCGCCCAAGTCACACAAACTTAACAAATTAGTCGTACATTTTCTAAATTATTGCATGACATGTTTAGAAAGCTTGATACCAAGTTGTTAGTTTTATGCTTATCCTCCTTTCTTGAGTTTTGCATGTGTTCTCTGTAGATGCCGAATAGCAGCGACAACACTCGTGCTTCAGGCGATGTATCTTCATCTGATTCCGACAACCCTAGGTCTTCAGAAGATGGCGAGGGATCAAGTAATCTTGAACGGGATAGAGCTACAACAATTACCCATCTGGTCAGGACATAGAGGAACGCTGCAAGGAAGCCCACATACCAGCCTAAAGGTGTATATGAAGTAACTGAGATTGATTTAAAGTCTTGGGCTCCAACTAAAGCAGATAAAGCACACACGAGGTTCAGGAGTGTGTGTGTGTGTATTTGTTGGCAAGGCAAGGCTCAACATAAATCTGCCGGGGTTTTGGAAGGCTGACACAGAAACGTAGCGACGGATAGTCCGGGAGATCATGGATCACTTCAACGTTCCAGAGCAGTGGAGAATGCAGGTGGAACACGCTGCACTGAAGAAGGCTAGGGATGCTTGGAGAAACTAGAAGCACGTGTTGTACAAGAAGTACTTGAGTGAAGGTCCCAACCCCCGCATACCCCCAAATTACAAAGGCAGACTAGGCAAAATTCAAAAGGGTAAGGGCAACTAAAGAGTTTGCTGAGAAGAGTTTCAAGTAATCATAACTTCAGAAGAAGAAACACACCCCCACCGTATGGGTTTGGCAGGATACTACGACATGAAACCGATATGGGACTAGGAGGACAAAGAAGCAGTAGCGGCGGGTGGGAAACCAGCCTTTAGTGAAATTAGCGGCGAACGTGCTGTCGGCGTTCTGGATATGGGGGTATCCAGACTTGCCTGCTTGCGGCCCATGCGTGGCTCCATCGACGGCCTGGTACAGCCCATCTTCGAAACCAATAGCTCAATACCCTCGCGAGGGGCCAAGCCTCACGAGGCGGACGACGCCAAGACCCCCGAGGGGATCGGCCTCTCCAGGCTGACTCCCGAGGGGCGCAGAGTTCTATGCAAGGTGCACCTCAGGAGGCTCAGCTGATGTGAGCCGTGACGACTAAGCCCAGGCGGGCGCCAGTGGGCGCAGAGCACCAGTTTCCTCTTCAGTGCAAGGGAGGCAGGCCACAGGCGCGGAGTCCCGAGGAGTCTGCCCATTCTAGTGCAACTAGACCAAGAGCGCCAGGACGGGAGGACGGAGGTCATCACCGAGCCCACCGCAGCATCACGCCCAGGGGCATTTCGCAGGCGATGACCACTTTTTTCAGGATAAGATGTACTACTTGTCCCCTTTCAAATCCAGCCGTTGTGGGATCCCTCCCCGCTAACATTTGGGAAGAGGATGAAGGCCACTATAAAGAGGACTTAGACACCACCATAGAGGGGGATCGGATCCATTCTCATCCGACCACCTCAACAACTCTCTTGACCTCAAGAACACCTCACCTCCTGAGGCAGTTCATCCACTGTACTAGTTCATCCTCATCCCTTCGAGGCAATCCACCAAAACGCTGGAGTAGGGTATTACACCACAAGGTGGCCCGAACCAGGATAAACTGCTGTGTCTCTTTGTATCTTCAATCTCGTCGCACTAGGCTTAGGAGAATCACGAGTAGGCAGGCTAGGTAGGTTAAGGTCTTCACACGCACCCCAGAGTTTGAACCTTTTCAAGGGTTTGCGGAACCCGTAATCCAACACGTGCGAGAGACTACTTGCGGGCACGTGCAAGGAGGCATGATGATGGAACTTATTACTTTAAAAACTCACATGATGAAGAATTGTATCAAGTGATGGTAGGGTCTTCCAAGATCCCTGGAAAGTTCTACAGGAACTCAGGGCCATTTGACATTTTGTTCGTTGCTCTTGAAACAAGAGAGCCCCCTAGCCTTGCAAGGGGTATAGGTGTTAATGTCCCGCACAAGAGGGCTTTCACACTCAGCAAAGAAGAGAGGCTTAGCATGAAAAAAGCGAGGAGTGAAATGAAGAAGAATGAATTGTATGAAGGGTTGAGGAAGGATATGTATCCGGCTGTTCAAAAGGATATTGAGCAGTCAATGATGAATGGGAAGAATCTAACACTGATAGATAGCCAGCAGATGGGAGAGGAGTTCAGCATGGAGGATGCTGCTTATTGCGCGACAACACCGCACAAGAGTAGCTGTGCATCAGCTGACCCTAGCGACACTGAGACTGCAGCTGCTCGTGATGATGCTATATCTGATCTATCTGGAATGAAAGACAGACTGAAGGGCGTGCTTACACATTATGAAGGTCCATTAGAATGTGCAATAGCCTGGGTTTGCCCACCCTTCTTGGAAAAAGGGCCTCTTGTTGGACAATGTGCCATTGAAGCTGGGCTGTGTGAAGTGCCACGTGACTGAAGTAAAGCCTGGATTCAATGGATTTGTCCTCAAGAATGTCCTAGTAGACTTTGATGAGCAAAGGACCTTGGGAGAAACACAGTTACATCACCTCAAGTGGCCACAAAAGGAAAGAGAGTTCATCGATGAGATCCCTAAAGCCTCGCCAAGAGCAACCAATGTCGCCCTCAACTGGTGACGCTCTCCTTGCCGTAGTAGCTCTCGCATGCTTCCTCCAAAGAACATAATACTCGTAATCTGACGGCTGATACACAAACATGTGATCAACCGGCCCGACTTCGTGGCGTACAGGCGATGTCATCCTTCGCCCCAAAGCAGCCAGTGCCAAGGCCTACAACTGCTGAAGACGCACCACCGGTTCAGATGCTGGCTGAGGGAGTCCTAGACTAGGGGGTGTCCGGACAGCCGGACTATCATTATCCGCCGGACTCCAAGACTACGAAGATACAAGATTGAAGACTCCGTCCCGTGTCCGGATGGGACTTTCCTTGGCGTGGAAGGCAAGCTTGGCGATACGAATATGTAGATCTCCTACCATTGTAACCGACTCTGTGTAACCCTAGCCTCCTCCGGTGTCTATATAAACCGGAGGGCTTTAGTCCGTAGGACAACATACATTACAACAATCATACCATAGGCTAGCTTTAGGGTTTAGCCTCCTTGATCTCGTGGTAGATCCACTCTTGTACTACCCATATCATCAATATTAATCAAGCAGGACGTAGGGTTTTACCTCCATCGAGAGGGCCCGAACCTGGGTAAAACATCGTGTCCCACGTCTCCTGTTACCATCTGCCTAGACGCACAGTTCGGGACCCCCTACCCGAGATCCGCCGGTTTTGACACCGACATTGGTGCTTTCATTGAGAGTTGCTCTGTGTCGTCACCAATAGGCTTGATGGCATCTGCAACCAACGACGCTGTCCAGGGTGAGACTTTTCTCCCCGGACAGATCTTCGTATTCGGCGGCTTCGCACTGCGGGCTAATTCGCTTGGCCATCTGGAGCAGATCGAAAGCTACGCCCCTGGCCGTCAGGTCAGATTCGGAAGCCTAAACTTCACGGCCGATGTCCGCGGAGACTTGATCCTCGACGGACTCGAGCCACAGCCAAGCGTGCCGCACTGTTGCGATGGGCATGATCTAGCTCTGCCGCCGAACAGTGCCTTGGTGGCCGCACATGAATCCGCTCCGGCCATTAGTCCGGAGCCGATTGCCCAGATAGAGGATCGGTGGATGGACACCGCCTCGGGGGCTTCAACTTCCACGGCGATGGAGCCGAACACTGATCTTGTCCCTCGCAAAACTCGTGATTCCGAGGTGCCGGACTCCTTGCCGGACTCCAAACCTCCCACGCCCCTACCAACCAAATCGGATTGGGCGCCGGTTATGGAATTCACCGCCGCGGACATCTTCCAATACTCGCCTTTTGGCGACGTCCTGAATTCACTAAAGCATCTCTCGTTATCAGGAGAGCCCTGGCCGGACTATGGCCAGGATGGTTGGGATACGGACGACGAAGAAATTCAGAGCCCACCCACCACCCACTTTGTAGCCACTGTCGACGATCTAACCGACATGCTAGACTACGACTCCGAAGACATCGACGCTATGGACGATGATGCCGGAGACGAACAGGAACCAGCGCCTACAGGGCACTGGAAGACCACCTCGTCATATGACATATACATGGTGGATACCCCAAAAGACGGGGACGGCGAAGAAACAGCGGAGGCAGATTCTTTAAAGAAACAGCCCAAGCGCCGGCGTCAGCGGCGCCGCTCTAAATCCCGCCACAGCAAGAATGGAGATTCCGACACAGGAGATAATAATACCCCAGAAAGTGCCGAAGACAACCCCCTCCAGCAAGACTCAGCGCAGGAGGATGCAGAAGCAAGCCCTCACGAGAGGGCGGCAGACGAAGAGGTTGAGGATTACAACTATATGCCTCCCTCCGAAGACGAGGCAAGCCTCAACGATGACGAATTCGTCGTGCCCGAGGATCCCGTCGAACAAGAGCGTTTTTAACGCAGGCTTATCGCCACGGCAAACAGCCTAAAGAAAAAGCAGTAGCAGCTTCAAGCTGATCAGGACCTGCTGGCCGATCGATGGACCGAGGTCCTCGCGGCCGAAGAGTATAAACTCGAACGCCCCTCCAAAAGCTATCCAAGACGCAAGTTGCTCCCCCGATTAGAGGAGGAAGCATACATACCTCCATCACCAGCGCATGATACGGTTGACCGACCACCCCGCGGTCGTGACACAGAGGCATCCAGGCCCCCAACCAAGACCGTACCCCGGCATCGCTCCAAAAGTACGAAGCCAAGAGGGAACGCGCCGGACTTGCGAGATATATTGGAGGACAAAGCAAGGCAATCCAGATCCATCTACGGATCACATGGGCGCCCCACGACCCATGACGAATACCGTCGCACCGGATATAATAACCCCGGCCGGGCCGAACACGGCAGACGGCGCTCTCTCGAGCTGCGTCGTGATATTGCTCAATACAGAGGCGCCGCACACCCGCTATGCTTCACTGACGAAGTAATGGATCATCAAATCCCTGAAGGGTTTAAACCCGTAAACATTGAATCCTACGATGGCACAACAGACCCCGCGGTTTGGATCGAAGATTATCTTCTCCACATCCATATGGCCCGCGGCGACGATCTCCACGCCATCAAGTATCTCCCACTCAAGCTTAAAGGACCAGCTCGGCATTGGCTTAACAGCTTGCCCGCAGAGTCAATTGGGTGTTGGGAAGACCTGGAAGCCGCATTCCTTGATAACTTCCAGGGCACGTATGTGCGACCACCAGACGCCGATGACCTAAGCCACATCATTCAGCAGCCAGACGAATCGGCCAGAAAATTCCGGACACGGTTCTTGATGAAGAAAAATCAAATCGTCGACTGTCCGGATGTAGAGGCCCTTGCAGCCTTCAAGCATAACATCCGCGACGAATGGCTAGCCCGGCACCTGGGACAGGAAAAGCCGAAATCTATGGCAGCCCTCACATCATTAATGACCCGCTTCTGCGTGGGAGAGGATAGCTGGCTAGCTCACAGCAACAATCTCCGTAAAAATTCTGGCAGTCCGGATACTAAGGACAACAACGGTAGGTACGTCGAAACAAAAACAAACGCCGCATTAACGGCGACGACAAGGAGGATACGGCAGTCAACGCCGGATTCCGAGGCTCTAAACCCGGTCAACGGAAGAAGCCATTCAAAAGAACCACTCCGGGTCCGTCCAATTTGGATCGAATACTCGACCGCTTATGCCAGATACATGGCACCCCTGAAAAACCAGCCAATCACACTAATGGAGATTGCTGGGTGTTCAAGCAGGCAGGCAAGTTAATTGCCGAAAACAACGACAAGGGGCTAAATAGTGACGACGAGGAGGAGACCCGACCGCCAAACAATAGAGGACTGAAGGGTTTTCCCCCACAAGTGCGGACGGTGAACATGATTTACGCGACCCATATACCCAAGAGGGAGAGGAAGCGCGCACTAAGGGACGTCTACGCGATGGATCCAGTCGCCCCGAAGTTCAATCCATGGTCCTCTTGTCCGATCACTTTCTATCGAAGAGACCATCCGACCAGCATACGCCATGGCGGATTCGCCGCATTGGTTTTAGACCCAATCGTCGATGGATTTCACCTCACGAGAGTCCTGATGGACGACGGTAGTAGCCTGAACCTGCTTTATCAGGATACAGTGCGCAAAATGGGCATAGACCCCTCAAGGATTAAACCTACAAAGACAACCGTTAAAGGTGTCATACCAGGTGTGGAAGCCAACTGTACAGGCTCAGTAACACTGGAAGTGGTCTTCGGATCCCCGGACAATTTCCGGAGCGAGGAGTTAATCTTCGACATAGTCCCGTTTCGCAGCGGCTATCATGCTCTGCTCGGACGAACCACGTTTGCAAAATTCAATGCGGTGCCGCATTATGCATACCTCAAGCTCAAGATGCCAGGCCCTCATGGAGTCATCACGGTCAACGGGAATACGGAACGGTCCCTCCGAACGGAGGAACATACAGCGGCTCTCGCGGCAGAAGTACAGAGTAGCCTCTTCAGGCAATTCTCGAGTCCGGCCGTTAAACGGCCGGATACAGCAAAACACGCCCGAAGCAATACCAACCAAGACCACCTGGCGTGATCGGAGCACGCGTAGCAATGCGGCCCCAACCCCCGCCCGCGCATGATCGCAAGAATAACACTCCGTGTACATCATTACGCTTTGGAGATACCATGGGCGCAGGGGAAGGGGCATGATCGCAATGGACCCAGAGTGCGGTTCAACCACACCAGGGGCTTGCAAGTGTGCCCCCCCTTCTTTTTATTATTTATTATTTTCCTTCTTTGTGTACACAGGACTCCGGTAACCAGAGGCCCTGTCCGGCGGCGAACCTGCCGAACTCGTGATGCAACAGTCAGGGACGAAAGAAGGCTGCGACGAACACTCAGGTGGTCTCAATTACGAGCATTAAATTCGATTATATACACCAAGTCCATAGCTCACCCCTGGAGGGGGACATGTTTACTTAGTCCAAATCCCTTTCTTACCGCACTATTTGTATCAGTCCGCACTCATAGCAGACTTCCTTTAATAAATAATGCAGCACTATTCGACTGCAATTACATTACCTTTTATATATATGTTCATTACATGACATCTTGCACCCGTATATTCTGGTACGGCCTAATACACCAGGGGCACATGTTCCCCACATTGTGGTGTGATATGTCCAAACACTTTCATAAGTGCGGCTCCCCGAACTTATAGCATTATATGAATCAGCTCCAAATCATGTCTTGGGTCAATAGTTGGGTTTGCCCGGCTCCCACGTTTTGGTGCCTTACGTTCCGTTCTGTCGGCTAAGGTGGCACTGGGAGAACCACTGCGATTGCGCCCCGGTTGAGCCGGGCGAGCGCCTCAGTGGAGAAAGCTAAAACTGACCGGCATGATAAGGCGAGAGACTGGTCGCTGTTCGAGAGGTTTCTTCGGGTCCTTAAAGACTCACGCCGCTTCAAGCAAAGTTCCGGACCATGTCCGACGAAGGCGTGGATAGCGCCCCGGATTCGGCCTTCCGAATACCAGGGGCTTCGCCGAAATTTAAAATTATAGAATTCTATGGCTAAGTGAGAGTGTTCAAGCATTATAAGTCCGGTCGCCTTGTTCGTCGTGTTGAGCGCCTCCCTAGATGGACCCAAAAATGGGAACAAGAGTGCTCAAGGTTATCCCGAACACCCCAGCACTCGTGGCTTGGGGGCTGAAGCCAACGACTTGCCATCTTTCAGATTTTATAAACGGCCGAACAGAAGGTAATATTTTAAATTAAAACAAGCGTTGCTCAAGGCGCAGATGAACGCAGTTTTCAGCGCACAGGATAATACACAGCGAGTTTACTCAAAGATTACATTTCTGGGGCACTCATCCGCAATATCGCGGGCTCCCTTCAGGACAGTTTTATAATACATTTCAGGCGTGCGATACTCCTTGCCCGGTGGCGGTGGGTCTGTGAGAAGCTTCTCCGCATCCAACTTGCCCCAATGCACCTTTGTGCGGGCAAGGGCCCGACGAGCACCTTTAATATAGGCGGAGCGCTTGACCACCTCCACCCAGGAGCATGCATCCACCAGCCGCCGCACGAGGCCAAAGTAGCTCCCAGGCATGGCCTGTCCAGGCCACAGCCGGACTATAAGGCCCTTCATGGCCTCCTCAGCTACCTTGTGGAGTTCGACCAGCTGCTTCAGCTGGTCGCTTGGGGGCACCGGGTGTCCGGCCTCAGCATACTGAGACCAGAAGACTTTCTCCATCGAGCTCCCCTCCTCGCCACGATAGAATGCGGCGGCATCGAACGCACTGGAGAGCTGCGAATGCCCCTGGAGAGCTGCGAATGCGGGTAAGTGTCAGGTATTTTACATTAACATGCTTGCTTTGCATGAAAAATGCCTTACCCGCCGCTGTCTTCTTCACATCTTCAACCTCCTGAAGGGCCTTACGGGCCTTGGCCTTGGCGGACTTGGCACTTTCGAGAGCCGTGGCAAGCTCGGACTCTCGAGTCTTGGAGTCACGCTCCAAACTCTCATGCTTCTCCATGAGAGCCTGGAGCTCTTGCCGTACTTCCGCCACCCGTGCCTCCTGCTTCTCTCGCTCTTCCCGCTCCGCGGCCGCACTGCGTTCGGCCACGGACACAGCCTCCTTCAGGGCTGCCACCTCGTTCGTGGCCCCTGCAATACCCATATTATCCTTGTTAATTTTATTGCAACCAAAATCCTTTTCTGTAAGGTAACTATTCAAAGTGGTGTGACTCACCTTCTTTGTCCTCGAGCTGCTTCTTGGCATGGCCGAGCTCTTGCTCGGACCACTCGAGATCCTTCTTCAACACATCGACCTCCGCCGATAGTGCGGCAGAGGTCAGCAGAGCAGCCTGCAAACCCATATTGACATATTTTAAGCAACCCTGCGTATATCTTGTTAGATCCTCAGTCCGGCTTTTCTTTCCGAACACCGAACTGAGCATCAGGGGCTACTGTCTATGCGGTATTACATTACATAATTTTAACTTCTTACCTCAAAGCCTGTTAGAAGGCTGCTGCAGGCTTCGGTCAGCCCGCTTTTGGCGAGCTGAACCTTTTGAATCACCGCACTCATGATAGTGCGGTGTTCTTCCTCGATGGAAGCGCCTTTAAGCGCCTCCAACAAGTTATCCGGTGCCTTCGGTTGGACGGAGGTCGCCGGTGTCACGGTCTTGCCCTTCTTTCGAAGGGGCCGCTCGTCGGACTCTGGAACCACTGCGGGCTCCGATGTAGAGTCCGGCACAAAGTCCGGGAGGCAGCCTAACGGTGCCTCCGGAGCCTCCTCCTGATGGGTCCTTCTCTGGGATCCCACCTCGGCGTCCTCGTTGGCGCGGGGGGTAGAGGCGGTCGGAAGTGAATCCACATCCGACGGGGCCAACGACCCGCTTGATGAAGCGGGGAGATCATCATCGGCCGGGCTACGGACAGAACGCGGCATTAGAAGGACACTACGCGACACGAAAGAAATTGCACATCAAGGATCCGGATACTTACGATCTTGCCGGACGCCTGGCCCTTGGAGGCCACTCAACTTCGCCAACAGTGGTGTTGGCGAAACTGTCCGGGGGGATAGTCCTCCCCCTCTTGGACCCTTCGGCCTCCCCTATTGGGGAAGCCTTCCTCTTCTTCTCTCCCTCCTCCGGGAGAGAGTCCTCCTCCTCCTCCTCGTCTTCGGGGGAGGAGTCCGCCTCGTCGTCGGAAGCCTGATTGCGGGAACTCTTTCGAGTCCCCGCGGCCACCTTCTTGGCCTTCTTCTCCGGCTCCACGTGTGGTGCCGGAACCAGCAGCCCTGCTAAACGGGCGTTCTCTGGGTCTTCTGGCATGGGAGCCGGGCTGATGAGCTGCTTGGCCTTCTCCATCCATTCCTGTCAAAGGAAAAGAGAGATTGAAACCCTCTTAGAATCGCTTTAATTACCACAAGTGTCCCGTAACGGGGTTGAATCACTTACCTCGTCAGCTGGATGCTGCGAGCGAAATCTGCGATCTTCCATCGCGGATGCGGGGGCTTCGGCGCCCTTAAACAACACCCTCCAGGCGCCTTCGTATGTCGTATCGAAGAGCCCGCTCAGCGCCTGGTGCTGTTCCGGATTGAACTCCCACAGATTGAATGCCCGTTCTTGGCATGGGAGAATCCGGCGGATGAGCATGACTTGGACCACATCGACGAGCCTGAGCTTATTGCTCACCAGCTTCTGGATGCAGGCTCGGAGTCCCGTCACCTCCTTCGGATTGCCCCACAGCAAGCCCTTCTCTTTCCAGGAGGTGAGCTGCATGGGGACGCCAGATCTAAACTCGGGGGCCACTGCCCATGTGGGCTTGCGCGGCTCGGTGATGTAGAACCACCCCGATTGCCACCCCTTCACGGAGTCCACGAAGGCCCCTTCGAGCCAAAGGACGTTGGGCAACTTGCCCAATATGGCGCCTCCGCATTCCGCTTGCGTGCCCTTCACAGCCTTCGGCTTGACGTTGAAGGTCTTGAGCCACAGGCCGAAGTGGGGCCGGATGCAGAGGAAGGCCTCGCACACGACGATAAACGCCGAGATGTTGAGGATGAAGTTCGGCGCCAGATCGTGGAAATCCAGGCCGTAGTAAAACATGATCCCCCGGACGAATGGGTGCAGTGGAAAGCCCAGTCCGCGGAGGAAGTGGGGAAGGAAGACGACCCTCTCATGGGGCCCAGGGGTAGGGATGAGCTGCCCCTCGTCGGGCAGCCGATGCGCGATATCGCCGGAAAGGTATCCGGCGCTGCGCAGTTTGGTGATGTGCTCCTCCTTAACGGTGGAGGCCAACCATTTGCCTCCCGCTCCGGACATATTCGGAGAAGGTCGGGGTGAGATGCGCGAGCTTGGGCGTTGGAGCTTGAGTACGCGGAGATGGATAAGCAAAGGAGGAAGAAGGCGTAGGTGAGAAGGTAAATCCTTATCCCTTATATATAGGCGGACGAAGACTATGCGTCCCCACCGGCCTGATAAAACTCGCTTATCTCCCAAGCACCACCATCAATGGCGCGGTTGGGTTACCCACGTCCGTATTGATGAGAATCCTGGAATAAGGGGAACACGATCTCTGCTTCGACAAGACGTGCCAAGGAAACCGCTTCGCTAAACGTGCTGAGGTGGTATAGTAAAAAACGATTCAAACAAAAGCTTGGTAGCGGTGTGATGTCACGCCGCATAATACGTCAGCAGATTGGACTGGTGTACATTTTATTCTCTCTACGGTGGAATGTGGAATTTATTTTGCAGAGCCGGACACTATCCTGGTGTTCATGATCTTCTCTGGATTATTCAAGGGAGGAACCGGCCTTGCAATGCCGGACATTATGTGCGCTGGACTTATCGTCATTGAAGCCTAGTTCAGGGGCTACGGAGGGAGTCCTGGACTAGGGGGTGTCCGGACAGCCGGACTATCATTATCCGCCGGACTCCAAGACTACGAAGATACAAGATTGAAGACTCCGTCCCGTGTCCGGATGGGACTTTCCTTGGCGTGGAAGGCAAGCTTGGCGATACGGATATGTAGATCTCCTACCATTGTAACCGACTCTATGTAACCCTAGCCTCCTCCGGTGTCTATATAAACCGGAGGGCTTTAGTCCGTAGGACAACATACATTACAACAATCATACCATAGGCTAGCTTTAGGGTTTAGCCTCCTTGATCTCGTGGTAGATCCACTCTTGTACTACCCATATCATCAATATTAATCAAGCAGGACGTAGGGTTTTACCTCCATCGAGAGGGCCCGAACCTGGGTAAAACATCGTGTCCCACGTCTCCTGTTACCATCCGCCTAGATGCACAGTTCGGGACCCCCTACCCGAGATCCGCCGGTTTTGACACCGACACTGGCCATTGAAGTAGCGGTGGGAGACCCAGCTGCTGCACATGCTCAGCAGACCAACCTGGTGGAACAGACTGCTAAGCTGTCTGATGCTTCAAAACCGCCTGCTAAGCAGTCCGTAGGTCCAGAACTGACTGCTCATCAGTATGTCGGTCCGCAGTCGCATGATCAGCATACCAATGCGTCAGCAGTTCCTCCTCAGCAAACCAACGCGTTGGCACGGCCTCCTCAGCACACTGACAAGTTGGTACCACTTGCGCAGAAACCGGACATAGCTTCAACGCATGGTCAGCAGTCTGATGCCTCTGATCCTACATCCCAGCAGAACGTCACAGTAGCACCGCCAGCTCAGCGGTCCGACAAAGATAAACTATCTGCTAAGCAGTTCGTCGAAGCTTCACATCTGCTCGACAGTCTACCTTGCAGCCAACCAGACGTTCTGCCAGAAATGCTTCAAGTACCAAGAAGGATGTGGCCAAAAAGGCTACACCTGCGAAGAAGCGCGGCGGGAGAGTGAAGAGGAAAGAGAACGATTGCCTCTTCCTTAAATCACTCATCGCCCGGAACCAAATTAATAGCAGGTTGTTTGAATCGGGGAGTAATATTATTTCTAATGCCATGGATGATGAAGAAGTAGAATTGTTGCTTGCTAAAAGTAAAGCAGACATACTTGAAGCACGCAATTACGTCCTGGCCAGCCATTTCTTGTTGGCAAATACTTTGATGAGTGCAGCTCCAGTTGTCGCAAGTTACATGAATATTGCATGGATCAAATGTCACCAGGTCATCATGGTTGGCTAGTCCACTTCAACAGAGATCATTATAGACACAGTGCTAGTTCATTCGATGTGAGTTTTGAGGACTTACATCTCTTCTTCAACTTCAACGAGCTCCATGCCACTCTTGTTAGATGCCTGATTTTGTAAGTACTTAACAAACTCTGATCAACTTCTCCATACAAGGCTGTAAATGATAAACAACTAACTGCATTTTATTCCTCTCAGGGGATTGAACACACAGAGAAGAAAAATGGAGAGTGTGTATTTCATGGATCCTGCATTAGCAAATGGCACAACATTACATGGTAAGGACGAACGGGACTGGGCCATTAACACGATCGCCCGTATCTTCGAAAACACGTCCCATGTAGAATCATTTCTCTGGCCATATCATGAAAGGTTAGTCAAGTAAACAATCACGCATACACTGATTGTCTTTCAAATTTCGACATAATTCGTAAGTTCATGGCTTTCTTAATATGTAGCGGTCACTAGATATTGGTATTCATTGTTCCAAAAAAGAACACAATTTACTACATCAATTCTCTCAGAGAGTCAACAAACGGTCAGGATCTGATGATCAATTCATTGATTGGTATTGAATTCTATGATGTTGAAATTAATTTGCAATTATATCTGGTTCAATAATTGATGTTGTCAAAATTCATCTTCATTTGCAGTGTGCTCGCATTGTGGAAAACTAAACCAGGGAACTTGTTCAAGAGGGAACTTCCTCTGCAGCACGAGATTGTTTCTCCGGTAACACACAAAAATCCGTTATTTTCGGAAAATTTATTCAATAGTCTACAAATACCTTTTCTTACGTTAGTCAAATGTTCAAGCTTCTAAATAAAACTCTTTCTATTCTGTTCAAAGAAAAAATAATACATCTAACACCGGTTAGGTTGTTCCTAACTGGACAAATACATGACTAATTCTGTACAAAAAATTTCAGTGTCCTCAACAAGAAGCAGGGACCAACCTTTGTGGATACTATGTTTGTAGACACATGATCTCCATCTGCAAATCTGCTGATAGTTGTGATGATCCTTGTGAATTAGTACCAGTAAGTCTATCTTAATTAATATCTTCTACTCCACTCATATGGCACATTCTGATCTTAAAAATATTGCAGCTCCTCTTAGAACCGAGGACCCCTGAACCATTCCCTGCTGGTAAATTGCTGATGGTTCGAAGAATTATCAGCGACTTCTTCCTGAATCACTACATCAATCCCATTGGTGATAATGAAGATTACATCATGCCTTCTCCTGAAACAATGAGTAAGAGTTAGCCGCTAAATATATACGCATGGATCCATTGTTTTCCATCTGATGAGGTCTTCATATTTTGTACACTATGATTAATTATGTAATGCATATATGTGTGGATAAATCATTGGAATTTAGCCACCATATGTTCAATTGCAATTGTTGCAAAATCTGATGAATGTTCTTCCTATGGACATTAATTATGTAATGCATGTATGTGTGGACAAATCATTGGAATTTAGCCACCATATGTTCAATTGCAATTGTTGCAAAATCTGATGAATGTTCTTCCCGTGAACACAATTAGTTCAACTGAATATTGTGGCAAATTTGCTTTTCGCGTGCCGATTCAAAATGGGATATTTTGTTTATTTGTTCAATTGAATATTGTGGCGAATTTGCTTTATGCGTGCTGATTCAAAATGGGGTATTTTTGTTTAGTTCTTCAATTGAATATTGTGGCGAATTCGCTTTTTGCATGCTGATTCAAAATGGGATATTTTTGTTTTAACCTGGCAATTGCTCCGCACACGGTTCAACTAAATGAGTGTGTGCGATCCACATCGGAAAGCATACGCCAATCATAGCAGAACTGTCGGTGATACACAACAGATCGCAAACGATTTGCAGCGCTACTATGTGTGCGTAGGCTCTCCGAAACCGTTTGTGATATCAAGCTATCGCACACGAGAACTCGGAGTAAACCATGCCCAATGTAAAATACAATCCCAGTCATATTTTTTCAGGAAACGTGTGGGATCCTAAACGAGAAGCACTTGTCACTCTAGCCACAACTGTCAGTGATACACAACAAATCACAAACAGTCTGCAACACTTGTATGGGTGCTAAGGGGCTCCTGAACCATTTGCGATAGAACATTATCACAGACGGTAAATGTTGGGAGAACGTGTGTGATGGAGTCCTGCATTGCAGATGGGTTCCGCGAAAACTCGTGTGTGATAGGGCACATATCGCACACAGTTCATATGTTGGCCCGTGTGCCTTTCATACTATTTCCCAAACGGTTCATTACGACACACCGTTTGGTTTCATTGCGTCATTAGGAACATTTAATCATCGATCCTACATGTGCGAAAGAATTTAGTGTGTGCTGCATCGCACAAGGTTACATTTTGCAAGGCCTCTGGATCATTGCTCCATATCCCCGACGGTTTCTGGGTCGTGTGGGAAGGACCCCTATCGCCCACACTCACTTGGCGACGGTTCCAAATGCCGTGACAGAAAGGGGTTAAAAACCGTGTGTATAGCATCAAGGCATACCAGTGAATGGTCATTGTCAATGAGATGTATAAAAATGAGCCAAGAGAATCAAGTTCTACCTCCGACTCATCATCATCGCCATCCAAGTTAAATAACTCAGAGGGGTTGTTCTTCTTTTTGGTAGGTGTCGGTGTCAAAACCGGCGGATCTCGGGTAGGGGGTCCCGAACTGTGCGTCTAGGCGGATGGTAATAGGAGACAAGGGACACGATGTTTTTACCCAGGTTCGGGCCCTCTCGGTGGAGGTAAAACCCTACTCCTGCTTGATTAATATTGATGATATGGGTAGTACAAGAGTAGATCTACCATGAGATCAAGGAGGCTAAACCCTAAAAACCACGGAGAGGGCTAGGGTTACATAGAGTCGGTTACAATGCTAGGAGATCTACATAACCATATCGCCAAGCTTGCCTTCCACGCCAAGGAAAGTCCCATTCGGACACGGGACGAAGTCTTCAATCTTGTATCTTCATAGTCTTGGAGTCCGGCCGACAGTGATAGTTCGGCTATCTGGACACCCCCTAGTCCAGGACTCACTCAGTAGCCCCTGAACCAGGCTTCAATGACGACGAGTTCGGCGCGCATATTGTCTTCGGCATTGCAAGGCGGGTTCCTCCTCCGAATAATTCATAGAAGATTTTGAACACCAGGATAGTGTCCAGCTCTGCAAAATAAATTCCACATACCACCGTAGAGAGAATAATATTTACACAAGTTCAATCTGCTGACGTATTTGGCGGCATGATGTCACACCATGGCCAAGCCTTTACTCGAATTGTTTTTATTGTTCCACCTCAGCGCGTTTAGCGAAGCGATTTCCTTGGCACGTCTTGTCAAAGCAGAGATCGTGTCCCCTTATTCCGGGATTCTCATCAATACAGACGTGGGTAACCCAACCGCGCCATTGATTGTGGCGCTTGGGAGATAAGCGAGTTTTACCGGGCTGGTGGGGACGCATAGTTTCGTCCGCCCATATATAAGGGGATAAGGATCCACCTCTTCACCTACGCCTTCTTCCTCCTTAGCTTATCCATCTCCGCGCACTCAAGCTCCAGCGCCCAAGTCCGCACATCTCACCTCCATCCTCTCCAACCATGTCCGGAGCGGGAGGCAAGTGGATGGCCTCCTCCGTCACGGAGGGGCACATCAAAAAGGTGCGCAAGGCTGGATACTTGTCCAGCGATATCGCGCACCGGCTCCCTGACGAGGGGCAGCTCATCCCCACCCCCAGGCCCCATGAGAGGGTGGTGTTCCTTCCCCATTTCCTCCGCGGACTGGGCTTCCCACTCCACCCATTTGACCGGGGGATCATGTTATACTACGGCCTGGATTTCCATGATCTGGCCCCGAATTTTATCCTCAACATCTCGGCGTTTATCGTCGTGTGTGAGGCCTTCCTCTGCCCACTTCGGCTTATGGCTAAATACTTTTAATTTCAAGACGAAGGTAGTGGGCGGCCGCCAAGCAGAATGCGGAGGCGCCATGGTGGGCAAGATGCCCAACATCACCTGGCTCGAGGGCGCCTTCGTGGAAACCATCAAAGGGTGGCAGTCGGGGTGGTTCTACGTCACCGAGCCGCGTGACCCTAAATGGGCAGCGGCCTCCGAATTCAGATCTGGCATCCCCACACGGCTCACCTCCTGGAAAGAGAAGGGCCTGACATGGGGCGATTCGGATGAGCTGACCGGACTCCAATCCTGTGTCCAAACCCTGTTGAACAAGAAGCTCAAGCTTGTCAACGTAGTCCAGGTCATGCTCGTCCGCCGGATTCTCCCGTGCCAAAAGCGGGCCTTCAACTTGTGGGAGTTCGATCCGGCGCAGCACCAGACCTTGAGCAGGCTCTTCGACACTACGTACGAAGAGGCCTGGAGGGTGCTGTTCAAGGGCGCCGAGGCTCCCGCATCCGCTACCGAAGATCGCGGATTCAGCTCGCAGCGTCAAGCCGGTGAGGTAAGCTATATTACCCTTTACGGGACACATGTTTTCCAAAGTTTGACTCTATGCGGGATCTAAACTCCCATTACCTTTAACAGGCTTGGCAGAAAACGTCCGGGCAGGTTGACTGTCTGGCTCCCCTTCCAGAAGACCCAGCGGACGCCCATTTGACGGGGCTGCTGGTCCCGGCGCCTTACGTGGTGCCGGAGAAGAAGGCCAAGAAGGAGGCCACGAGAACCCGGAGGAGTTCCCGGCGCCAGGTGTTATCAGACTCATCCTCCGATGACTCCAAGGCGGACTCCTCCCACAAAGACGAGGAGGAGAAGAAAGAGGCCTCTCCCCCAGCGGGGGGAGAGAAGAAGAGGAAGGCTTCCCCAATGGGGGAGGCCAAAGGGTCTAAGAAGGGAAGGACCTTTCTTCCGGACTGTTCCACCAACGCCGACGACGGCGAAGAGGAGTGGCCCTCGAGGGCCAAGCCCCTGGTGAGATCGTAAGTGTCCGGATTCCAGAATAACTCATGATTTTTCTTTCGTCGCATAGTGTCTTCTAACGCCAAATACGACCATGTAGCCAGCACAAGGATGACCTTCCCGCTTCGTCGAGCGGGTCCCTGGGTTCGTCGGATGTGAATAGCGCTTCACTTCCGACCGCCTCCTCCCCTCATGACGCAGACGACGCCGAGGCGGGGTCCCACAAAGGGACCAGCCAGGAGGAGGAGGCCCCGAAGGTGCCGCAGGGCAACCTCCCGGACTTTGGGCCGGACTCCGCACCGGAACCTTTGGTGGTTCCGGAGTCCGGCGGGCGGCCCCTTCATGAGAGGGGCGAGACAATGACACCGGTGGCCTCCGTCCAACCGGAGGCGCCGGATAATTTGCTGGAGGCGCTCAACGACGCTTCCATTGACGAGGAGCACCGTACTGTTATGAGTGCGGTGATTCAGAAAGTTCAGTCCGCCAAGAGCGGGCTGACCGAAGCCTGCACCAGCCTTCTAACAGGCTTCGAGGTAAGGATTTTTAAGATATGTAAAATAGTACCGCATGGACAGTAGCCCCTGATGCTCGGTTCGGTGTTCGGAAAGAAAAGCCGAACTGAGGATCTAAAAAGATATACGCAGGAGTCTAACACAAATATGTCAATATGGGAATGCAGGCTGCGCTGCTGACCTCTTCCACACTGACTGCGGAGGTCAATGCCTTGAAGCAGAGCCTCGAGCAGTCCGAGAGCGAGCTCGGCCGTGCCAAGAAGCAGCTCGAGGACAAGGAAGGTAAGTAACACCTTATTAAAGTTGCAAAAAATGACAGGAATAATGTGGGTATTCCAGGGGCTACGAACGAGGTGGCGACCCTGAAGGAGGCGGTGTCCGCGGCCAAACGCAATGCGTCCGCGGAACGCACCGAGCGAGAGAAGCAGGAGGCGCGGGTGGCGGAGGTGCGGCAAGAGCTCCAGGCTCTCATGGAAAAACACAAGAGTTTGGAGCGTGACTCGAAGACTCGGGAGTCCAAGCTCGCGTAAGCTCTTGAGAGTGCCAAAGCTGCTAAGGCCAAAGCCCAAAAGGCCCTCCAGGAAATTGAGGCAGTAAAGAAGATAGCGGCGGGTAAGGCATTCTTCATGCAGAGCAAGCATGTAAAAGTGAATTACTTGTTACTTACCGGAATTCGGAGCTCTCCAGGAGCGTTCGCAGATCTACCCCGTAGCGTGTACGATGCTGCCACGTTCTACAGAGCCGAGGAGGGGAGCTCGACAGAAATGGTGTTCTGGTCTCAGTATGCTGAGGCCGGACATCCGGTGCCCCTGAGCGACCAACTGAAGTAGCTGGTCGAGCTCCACAAGGTGGCCGAAAAGGCCATGAAGGGCCTCATAGTTCGGCTGTGGCCCAAAGAAGCCATGCCTGGGAGCTACTTCGGTCTGGTGCGGCGGCTGGTGGACGCCTATCCATGGGTTGAAGTCATCAAGCACTCCGCCTGCATTGAAGGTGCCCGTTGGGCCCTTTCCCACGCCAAGGTGCATTGGGGCGAGATGGATGCCGAGAAGCTTGTGACGGACGCGCCACCGCCGGGCAAGCATGCCCGAGATGTATTATAAGGGTGTCCTGAAGGGTGCCCGCCTTATTGCGGGTGAATGCTCCAAAGATGTAATTTTTGAATAGACTCGCATTTTGTTATCCTATGCGCTGAAAACTTTGTGCATATGCGCTAAGCAACGCTTGTTAATTTGAAATATTACCTTCTGTGCGGCCGTTTATCTAATCTGAGAGATGGCAAGTCGTTGGCTTCGGCCCCCATGCCACGAGTGCTGGGGTGTTCGGGATAAACTTGAGTGCTCTTGTTCCCATTTTTGGGTCCTTCTAGGCAGGCGCACAACACAACGAACGAGGCAACCGGACTTATAATGCTTGAAAACTCTCACTTAACCATAGAATTCTATAATTTTAAATTTCGGCGAAGCCCCTAGTGTTCTGAAGGCCGAATTCAGGGTGCTATCCACGCCTGGGCCAGACAAAGCCGGTTCCTCGCTCTAAGCGGCATAAGTCTTTAGGGACTCGAAGAAACCTCTCGAACAGCGACCGGCTCTCGCCCCATCATGACGGTCAGTTTTAGCTTTCTCCACTGAGGTGCTCAACCCAGCTCAACTGGGGCACAATCGCAGTGGTTCTCCCAGCGCTACCTTAGCCGATACAACGGAACGTAAGGTACCAAAACATGGGAGCCGGGCAAACCAAACTATTGACCCAAGACATGATTCGGAGCCGATGCATATAATGCTATAAGTTCGGGGTGCCGCACTTATGAAAGTGTTCGGACTTATCACACCATATTTTGGGGAACTGAAGCCCCTGGTGTATTTGGCCGTACCAAAGCGTACGGGTGGAACATGTCATAAGTGAACATATATAGAAAGGAATGCAATGATAGGCAAAAAGCAATGCATTGTTTACTCAAAAAAATACTGCAATGAAGGCAGAATGATACGAATAGTGCGATAAGCAAGGGGTGGGACTATTTAACATGTCCCCCTCCAGGGGTAGGCTGTCGAATGGTATGTAAAATAGGTATAATGCACGTAATGGAGACCACCTGGATACTCGTCATAGCTTTTCTGCTTCCCTGGCTGTTGCATCGTGAGTTCGGCAGGCCCACTGCCGGACAGGGCTTCTGGAAAACGGAGTCCTGAGAATAAAAAGAAAAAAGAAAAAAAAATGAATGGCATATTTGGGAGCCCCTGGTGTGGTTGAGCCGCACTCTGGGCATGCCGTGGTCGTGCCCCTCCCCCTATGCCCATGGTATCTTCAGAGTGTAGTGATGTATGCGTGGTACTGGTCTCGCGATTTCGCGAGGGCTGGGGTTGGGGCCGCATTGCTATGCGTGCTCGGAATGTGCCAGCTGGTCTTGTTGTAGGTTACTCCGGGCGCGCTTGACGGTGTCCGGTCGCTTAACAATCGGATTCGAGAATTGCCTTAAGAGGCTACTCTGTAGTTCCGCCGCGAGAGCCGCTGTATGCTCCTCCATTCGGAGAGAGCGTTCGGTGTTTCCATTGACCATGATGACTCCTCGAGGGCCTGGCATCTTGAGCTTGAGGTATGCGTAGTGCGGCACCGCATTGAACTTTGCAAATGCGGTTCGTCCGAGCAGTGCATGATAGCCGCTGCGGAACGGGACTATGTCGAAGATTAACTCCTCGCTTCGGAAGTTATCCGGGGATCCGAAGACCACTTCAAGTGTAACTGAGCCTGTACAATTGGCCTCTACACCTGGTATGACGCCTTTGAAGGTCATCTTTGTTGGTTTAATCCTTGAGGGGTCTATGCCCATCTTGCGCACGGTATCCTGATAGAGCAGGTTCAGGCTGCTGCCGCCGTCCATCAGGACTCTAGTGAGGTGAAATCCGTTGACGATTGGGTCTAAAACCAATGCGGCGAATCCGCCATGGCGGATGCTGGTGGGGTGGTCCCTTTGATCAAAAGTGATCGGGCAGGAGGACCACGGATTGTACTTTGGGGCGACTGGCTCCATCGCGTATACGTCCCTAAGCGCACGCTTCCGCTCCCTTTTGGGTATGTGGGTTGCGTATATGTCGGTGTACTAAAGTAGGGGTACCTTAGTATCCCAAACTGGTGCACGGGCAGTCGCAGCGACCCGCGGCAGGGCTTGCCGGGCGTCCACCAAGATCCTCCACGGCTACTTTGATGCCGTTCAAGATCAAAGTACTCAAACTAAGGCCCCAGCAACAGGAGCTTGCCGGGAAGGCCAACCAAGGCCCCGGCGAGAGAAGCTGGCCGGGAAGAATACAAGGCCCCGGCAAGAGGAGCTTGCCGGGAAGGACAAAGGCCCCTGCAAGAGGAGCTTGTCGGGAAGGCCAGCTAAGGCGCTTCAAGAAACTTGCCGCAACGCCTCGCGCGTCCCGGCAAGGCCCGGCAAGCGGCAAGCTTGCTGGTGCGACAAGACAAGGGCTGCGGCAAGGCGCTTGCCGCGGCAAGGCTGCCACCCTGCGCCCACGCTCCAGCGCATCCGACGACGTGTCGCCACAAGATCGCTCCTGGTGCACGTGGCGGGTAGCTGTGCAGCATGGCGGTGCGAGGTGGCAAGCGAGGCTGACAAGGAGGCCATCGTGGCAATTGGTGGCGCCTCTAACGGTCGTTTCCTTGCACTGTTGGGGCGACCGGACGGGCATTAAAAGCCCTTGTCCCCTGCTGTCAGAGTTAGGTAGGGGACATTGTTGGTAGTAGTTGTACCAACCCGTGTTTTTACCTTTCTACCCCTCTTTCTATGCTGCCACCTGTCGGTGACCCCTTTAGCCTATAAAAAGGAGGCCCCTGCGCACGTAGAGGGGGTTCCGGGGTTCGGCTGATTCGACGCCACGCCCGCTCTCTCGAGCAAGAACAGAATACAAACACACAAAGCAGCAGTCGGAGTTTTATCTCTCCGGAGAGCTCCGAAGCTGGGTAAAAAATCCCCCGCGCGCTCTCTCGCCTCGATCTGCTCTGCGTGCTCCCTCTGCTCCCTTGCCGGACAAAGAAAGGGCCCTCCTGCCCCATAGGTGCTCGTGGCCCTCATTCCCCACGACATCTCTGGCGCGCCAGGTAGGGGGGCGTCGAGGTCGTGCGTATCTGATCCGGCGTCTGCGCGCGCTACATCAACATCTTCGTCGACATGCCACCAAAGAAGAAGACTTCGGAAGTGGCCGCTCCGTCTGCGACTTCCCTACCGCCACCAGAGCAAACGGGCGGTGGGGCGGACGCCGGCGGAGGAGCGGGCGCCGGCGGGGGGACGCGCGTCGTCACCCGGTCCAAGGACAAGGCCCCGCAAGGTTCAGCTTCTGCATATCCACCGCACCCCTCCCAGGAGGTGCAGGATCAACAAGGCCACGGTGCTCCTAGCACCGTACTCGCGTTGGAACAAGGCAGAGCTGGTGGGTCGCGGGACGCTCAAGGCCAACATGCACGCCAACACACTGGCGCGAGCGCAGTGCGGTCGCCTGGGCGAGATGTTACTCCTTCTAACACTGTTAGAAGTTTAAGCATGTCTCGCACGTCGCATCGCTCGCCACCGCCACCCAAGACTCCAGAGGAAGCGCTGGCCCGAGCCCAGTTGCTTCTAGATTACCCTCCAGTGCCGGACAAGATCGACGACTGGAGGGCCGCCATTTATAGCCTCATTGGCTTCGCCAACGGCGACAAGCCCCGGCAACCGAGCACATCGAAGCCCCAGCAAGACGCCCAGGCGCAAGCCGATGCCGACAAGACCGCTGGGGGTGCCACCACTGCGCACTCCCCGCCCCGAAGGCCAAGATCGCCGACTCGCCGGGCCAACCTCGACACCGACTCCACCGCGTCGTCAGACCCGCGAGCTCGCCGCGATCAACGCCAAGTTCTCCAAGAACGACGACACGAAGACGCTCGCACTCGCATCGAGCGTCAAAGAGAAGCGCGACGTCAATCTGACCGGCGCGCTGGGCCCACTGTAGACATGCATGCGCCAGGGGAACCAGGCGACTTGCCATACGCGGCAGGTTGCCCTGCATTCACCCATGAGCTGCGGCAAGTCCAGTGGCCCAGTACCAAGAACTTCAAGCCAGACGTGCCCGAGAAGTACGATGGCAGGATACATCCGTCAGAGTTCCTCAGCGTCTACACCATCGGGGTGCAGGCTGCCGGAGGGCGCGACGAGAAGATCCTCGCCAACTACTTCCCGTTGGTACTCAAGCCCAACGTCAGATCTTGGCTCATGCACTTGCCGGACAACTCCATCTCTTCGTGGGCGGACCTGTGCCATCAGTTTGTTGGCGCTTTCACAGGCGGCCACAAACCCCATGGCCAGGAGAGTGATCTTCACCTGCTCGCCCAGAAGGAGGGAGAACCCCTGCGCAAGTATATACAGAGATTCAGTCAGGTGCAGCGCAACATCCCAGACATCCACCCTACCGCGGTTATCAGCGCGTTCCATCAGAACGTGCGTAACCGCAGGATGAGGGAGGAGATGGCGATGTGCAAAATCAGAGATGTCAGCGAGCTATATGCCCTGGCCGACAAGTGTGCACGGGCTGAACCCCGGAGAGAATGCAGGAGCAGAAGGATCTGACAGTGAGGACGCCCTTCCGGCAAAGAGGAACCGGAGGCGGAATAACAGAAAGAGAAAGGCTAAGGATGTGCTAGTTGTTGAGCAATCCGGCAGCGGAGGCGGTTCTGAGAAGGCTAGAGCTGGTAGCACCGGCGAGGCTGTGGTGGCCGCCGACAAGCAGGATGGCTCCGGCAAGCAGTATTGCAAGATCCACCGCACCAAGGGCCATGATCTCCAAACCTGCAAGAAAGTTGAGCAGATGGCGGAGCTACAGAAAGCTGAATACGAGCGCCGTGACAAGGAGAAGGCCCGGCAAGGTGGCGGGGGATCCGGCAAGAAGTATCCCGCCCGGGGAGGGCGCCGCGGCAAGGCCAAGCCGCGGCAAGGAGACAGGCCTCCCCGCGGCCGCGACAAAGACGAAGACGAAGATGAGGATGATGAGATGGAGGAAGATGAGACTGACGGGCAGGAGTTCCATAAGGCGACAGAGGTGTTGTGCGTCGACGGCGGTGCTTCTCTGCACACCTCGCACCGCCAACTGAAACAGTGGGTGCGGGAAGTGAACGCAGCAGAACCGTCCGTTGAGTCGCGCAAACCCCTGAAGTGGTCCAGCATGCCCATCATCTTCGACATTGAAGATCACCCTGATTGCATCACTGCGGTCAGGTGCTTGCCGATGTTGGTTTCACCAACAATCCGCAACCTCAGGGTCACGAAGATGCTGGTTGACGGCGGGGCCGGCCTGAATCTGATCTCATCCGCAGTGCTCAAGAAGCTCCAGATCCCCGACAGCGAGCTCGAAGAGATTGGTACCTTTCAAGGAATAAACCCGGGAAGGAGCAAGCCGAAGGGGAAGATCACACTGCCAGTGACATTTGGCAGCGAACTGAATTTCAGGACAGAGAGAGTCACATTTGACGTTGCTGATTTCCCATTGCCCTACAATGGGATACTCGGCTGTCCAGCGCTCGCCAAGTTCATGGCAGCCTCTCACTATGCCTATAATGTGCTCAAGATGCCTGGTCCGATAAGTGTCATTTCTGTCCAAGGCGACAAGAAGGATGCACTCATCTGTACCGACAAGATCTACCGGGAAGCTGCAGCCGCGGCAGAACGCAAACAACTTGCCGCTGAAGCTCCCGGGGGGAAGAAGAAGACCAAGTCTGGCAAGAGTAGCTCTGATGCCTACTCCGACAAGCGCACCTCTTTGAAGTGCTGCGCTACCGTCGAGGACGCACCATCGAGCTCCACCGGCAAGTGCAAGAAGGCAAAGACAGCTTCACCAGAGACCAAGAAAGTGGCCGCCAAGGAGGACGGCACTGGTGGCACCTTCACCATCAGTGCCACGCTTGATCCTAAATAGGAAAGCGCGCTCGTTGCTTTCCTGTGGGCGAATGTCGATGTGTTTGCATGGCAACCATCTGACTCCCCGGTGTTCCCAGGAAAGTAGTTGAGCACCACTTTGCCGTCTGTCCTCACGCGCGACCCGTCAAGCAGAGAGTTAGGAAGCAAGCGGTAGAGCGTCAAGAATTCATTGCAGAAGAGATTAGGAAGTTGGAAGCAGCAGGCCTGGTCCGAGGGGTGCTCCATCCGACGTGGTTAGCCAATCCAGTAGTCGTGCGCAAAGCAAACGGGAAGTGGAGGCTTTGTATTGACTTCACAGATGTTAATAAAGCTTGTCCCAAGGATCCATTTCCCTTGCCGCGCATTGACCAGATTGTCGACTCCACGGCAGGATGTGATCTGCTTTCATTCCTTGATGCATATTCAGGATATCATCAAATCTTCATGGCAGAAGAGGATGAAGAGAAAACAGCGTTCATTACTCCATGTGGCACGTACTGCTTTGTACGAATGCCCTTCGGACTAAAGAATGCTGGTTCAACATTTGCAAGAGTAGTCAGCCATGCTTTTGAGCCACAGCTACACAGAAATGTAGAAGCTTACATGGATGACATAGTGGTCAAGAGCAAGGACAAAGAGACTTTGATCCAAGATTTGGACGAGACTTTTGCAAATCTGCGCAGGATCAACCTCAAGTTGAATCCCGAGAAGTGTGTGTTTGGAGTTCCCTCCGGCAAGCTTCTCGGATTCTTTGTGTCCCAGAGGGGGATTGAAGCTAATCCCGACAAGATCAAGGCCATTGAGCAAATCGAAGCACCAAAGCGCGTCAAGGATGTGCGAAAGCTTGCCGGTTGTGTTGCTGCTCTCAGTAGATTCATCTCCAAGTCTGCTGAGCGCGCCCTGCCATTTTTCAAATTTTTGAAAAAGGCAGGTCCAATGAAATGGACTCCGGAAGCGGAGGCTGCGCTGCAGGACCTGAAGAGATACCTATCCTCTACTCCAACACTTGTCGCACCTAAACCACAAGAGAAGTTGCTGCTATATCTGGCGGCAACCAATGAAGTGGTTAGTGCTGCGTTAGTAGCGGAGAGGGAGGTAGATGGTGAGCCAGCGTCCGCGGCAAGCAAATCCAGCGACAAGCAGGGGGCTTCCCCGACAAGCCCCGATCCGGCAAGTTCTGGTTCCGGCAAGGATGGGCCTGCGCAGCCACAGGAAGGGAAATAGAAAAAGATGGTGCAGCACCTAGTTTACTTTGTCAGTTCCCTTCTGCAGGGGGCTAGATCAAGGTACTCTGGTGTGCAGAAATTGCTCTTCGGCCTCCTAATGGCCTCGAGGAAGCTGCGCCATTACTTTCAAGCACATGAGATCATAGTGGTCACTCGCTTTCCGTTGAAGAGGATATTGCAAAATCCGGAAGCAACAGGGAGGATTGTCGAGTGGGCACTGGAATTGTCAAGCTTTGGCCTCAAGTTCGAGAGTACCTCAACTATCCAGAGCCGAGCATTGGCAGAATTCATAGCAGAATGGACGCCAACACCTGATGAAGAAACTCCAGAGAGGAGCATCCCCGTCAAGGAAGCTAGCATGGAATGGATCATGTACTTCGATGGTGCCTTCTCGCTGCAAGGCGCCGGTGCGGGCGTACTACTTGTCGCACCCACCGAAGAGCACCTCAAGTACGTGGTCCAAATGCACTTTCCCAAGGAGCAAGCCACAAACAATACTGCAGAGTATGAAGGCTTGCTTGCCGGACTAAGGATCGCGGCGGAAATTGGGATCAAGAAGCTTATTGTCCGGGGTGATTCACAGCTTGTCGTCCGCCAAGTTAACAAAGATTATCAGAGTCCGTTGATGGAAGCCTACATCGATGAAGTGAGGAAGCTAGAAGAGCATTTTGACGGCCTGCAAATGGAACATGTTCCAAGAGCTCAGAATGACATTGTAGATGGTCTGTCAAAGTGTGCCGCACTCAAGTTGCCTGTGGAACCAGGGATTTTTGTGCTCAAGCTGACTCAGCCATCTGTGACACCATCAACTGGACAAAACAAGAAGAGAAAGTTGGTTGCCGGCGACTACTTTCCGGCAGAGCCCCCCGGAGCCGCTGCCAAGAAAGTCCCCGGGATCAACGCAAAAAGTGCTGAGGAGCAGTCTGCTCCGACAAGCCCCAGGGCTTGTTTCGTTGAAGCAGATGCTCCCGACAAGCTGTGTCCCGACACGCTTGCCGGGGAGCATCACGCTCCGGCAAAATCCCAGAGTCTTGCCGTAGAAGCGGATGTGCCCGCAGTAGCATTCGCGCCTTTAGTCCTTGTCGTCGAGCCTCAGGCTCCGGCATGGGCACAGCAGATCGTCCATTTCCTTCAGACAGGAGAACTTCCCGAGGAACAGGGAGAAGCGGAAAAAGTAGCCCGGCAATCAAGTATGTACCAATTTGTCGATGACATACTGTACAGAAAAAGATTCAACGGAGTGAAATTGAAGTGCGTTTCCCGGGAAGATGGACAGGAGCTGTTGGCGGAGATACATGGAGGCATATGTGGTCACCACATTGGCGTAAGAGCACTTGCCGGCAAAGCCTTCCGGCAAGGTTTCTTCTGGCCTACAGCCCTCCAGGATGCAACTGCACAAGTAACCAAGTGTGAAGCGTGCCAGTTCCACTCCAAACAAATTCATCAGCCAGCCCAAGCTCTCCAAACAATCCCTTTATCCTGGCCATTTTCGGTCTGGGGGCTCGATATACTCGGCCCCTTCCCCCGAGCCGTTGGGGGCTTTGAGTACTTGTACGTTGCAATCGACAAGTTCACAAAGTGGCCGGAAGTGGAGGCAGTGAGGAAGGTGACAGCACAGTCAGCAGTCAAGTTCTTCAGGTCAATTGTTTGCCGTTTTGGAATCCCTAACAGGATCATCACCGACAATGGCACACAATTCATGAGCCGCACCTTCATGCAGTACGTCCAAGATCTTGGCACCAAGATCTGCTTCGCTGCTGTTGCTCATCCGAGAAGCAACGGTCAAGCGGAGAGGGCAAACGCTGAAGTGCTGCGCGGGCTCAAGACCAGAACTTTCGACAGGCTGCACAAGTGCGGAAAAAATTGGATCGAAGAGCTGCCGGTGGTTCTTTGGTCGATCAGGACGACGCCAAATCGAGCCACTGGCCAGACACCTTTTGCTCTTGTCTATGGAGCAGAAGCAGTTCTCCCCACGGAACTCGTATACGGGTCACCTCGAGTGCTCGCTTATGATGAGCTTGAGCAAGAGCAGCTGCGGCAAGATGACGCGCTGCTCCTCGAGGAAGATCGTCTTCAGGCTGCTGTGTGAGCTGCTCGCTACCAGCAAGCTTTGCGTCGCTATCATAGCCGCAAAGTTAATGCCAGAAGCTTCGAGGAAGGCGACCTTGTTCTTCGGCGTGTTCAATCCGCCAAGAATTCCAACAAGTTGATGCCGAAGTGGGAAGGCCCTTATCGGGTGAAACGAGTCACTAGGCCCGGCGCTGTCCACCTTGAGACCGAAGACGGCTTTCCGGTGAGCAATTCCTGGAACATAGAGCATCTTCACAAGTTTTACCCATAAGGCGCGGTTGTCGGAATCCGTTCCGGCAACCAACTTTCGTACAAGCCTTGCCGCTGTTGCATGTAACCCTTTGTACAAAGCCGGGCGCAGACCCCGTGCGTAAATAAAGTTCATGTGCTCTGCACATCTTGTCAAATTTCATGCATTCTTTCTTTCTTGCATGTTTTACCTGACACTTTGTGCAGCACTTATCCCTGGTAAGAAATAACGAGCCTCAAGGCCCCATACCATTATTTTCTCTTCTTTCTTTTTCTCAAAAAGAAGGTCCCTTCGCCCACAAGTTCACGGGGGGGGGGGGGGGGAGGAGAGGATGGAGGTGTGGACCGAGCGTCGTTCAAAGGAGTACAGCCTTGCCGGGATACAGACGACAGAAAAAGGTAAGTTGCCAAAGTTTGAGCACGATCATTTTCTTAAAAATTTTAAGCTACCCTCCTTGAACGGTTCTGCTTTGTATGAAAAACCTGTGCGCGGAGGAACCTCCTCGTAGCTAGTTGCGCCCTTATTTCGTTTCGAGTCGACTCAACAAGTTAAGTGAGCTGCTAAGCGCCCTTACTTTGCTTTGAGTCCGCTCAGCAACTAAAGTGAGCCGCTAAGCGCCCTTACGTTGTTTTCGAGCCCACTCAACAACTTATGTGCGCTGCAACTAGTTGCGACAAGGTTTCTTGCCGGAACCGGCACCGCCAGCAGGCTGCTGATGTTCCGCACTCGGCGCCCGCGGCAAGCGTGCTCCGGCACCGCCAGCAAGCTGCTGATGTTTAGCACTCAGCGCTCGCGGCAAGCGTGCCCGTACCGGCAAGTTCCCTAAAAGCGTGGGGTAGAAACATACAAAGAAAGGACCAAGTAAAGGAGATAGCATAGCAAGCAATGCCCAGAATAAAGTTATATTACAAAAGTAACTTGTTGCGGCACTGACTAAATTGTCCCATGACTTAGATAAACGGCGACAAGGAAAGGTGGAGAAAGATGGTCTAATCCACACGCTCGCCGTCAACCCTCTTGACCTCATTCAGCTTGTCCACGATGGGTGCGACAATGGCTTTGAGTTCTTCAAGATCGGCACCCGCCGGCAGCCTCTTGAGGACGCGGGTGAGGTCGAGGCCCGGGTTGCGGAAGAGTATCTTCACCAACACCTTCTCCAAGACCTTGGCGCAGATCACGCGCGACTCGTCCGCCAGCTTGTTCGGGATCCTTTCTCGGAGTTGCTGGAGGGCCGCCGCCACGCCCTTGAAGAAAAGAGTGAGCCTGGCGCTGGGCGGAAGATTTTCGTCGGTGGAGACCCGAAGCCCGCCAAGTCCAGTTCCGCCAGCTCCTCATCGATGGATGCAGCGATGTTGATGAGGCCCTCCGTCCAGAGCTCCACCGTGACCTTGAAGGCGTTTTGAGCCTCGGCGGCCCTCGTCAGCAGCTCTTCGTTGCCCTTGAGATCTTTCCTCAAGTCATCTTCTCGCTTCTTGGCGGCGTCCAGCGTCTCCGTCAAGGCAGCTAGCTTCAGCTCCAGGTCAGCGCTCGAGTCCTTGGCGGCGTTCAGCTCCTTGATCTTCTCGGCGAGCTGAACTTGCAGATCGCCATGGGCACGCGCATCTTTCTCGCGTTCGCGCTGGAGTGCGGCAAGCTCTTCGTTCTTCCTTTTCACGTCCGCCTCCAGCTGCGTCGCCTTCACCTCCAACTCCTTCTTGGTGGCCTCGGCAGCCGCGGCGGCATCCTTTGCCTCCTTGAGTGCCCCGCCAAGCGATTGCTCCCGGGCGGCAAGCTCCTCTTCGTGGCTGTCCAAGTTCACCTTCTTCTGTATCAGCTCACCATCCCGCTTGGACAGCTCCTCGGCGGTGAGCCTCTGCTGCTCTTCGGCTTCAGCTTTCTCCAGGAGGAACACCTTCTTCGCCTCCTCGAGCTGCGCCCTCTCCTCGGCAATGGACCGGAGGGCCTCCTGGTTGCGGCTCTTGAGCTCCTCCGTGTGCTTTTCTATGTCAACTCCCGCCCGCGCGACAAGCGCTTCCCGGGACTCGAGCTTTGCTTGCCGGGCGCGATAGAGTGACACCAGCTTTCGGAGCAGCCGCTCCTCCTCGGACTCACCGCTGCTGCTGCTTGGCTCGTCAACCACTGCCAGCCCAGCGGAGGCGAGTACTTCTCCGTCGAACTCCTCTCCTTCCACCGGTGCCCTGGAGCTCGGCACCCAGGGAAGCTTGATGTACACGCCCTCGCCGGCCTTCAAATATGCGCCTGGTTGGGGCTCCTCGGGGCCCGGCGCTGCATCAGCGGCGGAGGGGTCGGCGGATGGTGTAGCGCCTTGCGCTCCTGCGTCCTCCGAGTCGTCAGTGTGATCACTGGATCCCTCGCCGGCTCCTGCGCCAGCAGCCTTGGCAGCCTCCTCGTCGGTGGGATCATCAGTACCGGCCTCTTCCTCGCCAGCGGCGGCACCTTCGGTGTTGCCGCGTGCGCCTTCCTCGCCGGCGGCCTCGGTCTCCATCGGGTCTACGAGAGGGGGATCTGAGGATAGGAAGAGGAAGGAAGAGTCAAGCAAATATCCAAAAAAAAGAGAAGATCGGAAGAAGGACCCAAGGGAAGATTTCCGACAAGGAAGGTTACCTGTGCTGGGCTCTGTGACCGTGGGCTCCACCACAAAAGGCTCGCTGGTCCCGCCCCCCGCCGGGGAACTGCCCCTTGCCGGGGACCGCTCCCTTGCCGGAGAGCGCTCCCTTGTCGGAAAGTCGCCCCTTGGTGGCGTAGTTGAAGCAGATAGCACCTCCGGAGCGGCTTCTGGTTCCTCCTGACGGGCTCGCTCTGCTCCTACACGAGCAAATCAACAATCAAGATGCCAGCAAAAGAAGAAGCACCCATGCGCGCCCCACAACCGGAAGTAAACCAAACACTTACGCTGGGGGCTGTGCTGGGAGCTGCCGCGAGGAGAAGGAATTGGGTCTGTCAAGGTGGTCTCGGACGTGTCTTCTGCAGCCACAGCAGGATCGTCCTCGATGACAACCACAGGAATCCTGGCCCTTTTCGCCGCCCTCTCGGCCAGAGTCCTGAAATGGAACATGAATTCAGAGGGAAGCAAATTAGATACAAGACAAACAATAACAAGGATCAAAGAAGATCAAGAACAGTAAGAAGAAAGCCTCACTCCTCCTCCTCCTCCTCTTCATCATCATCGGAGCTCAGCGCGGAGAGGTCGAAGTCCGGTACCCTCTCTGCGCGGTATGACGGAGGAGTAGGCTCCCTTCGGCGTTTGCCGGGGGCTGCGGCAGGATCAGGCGTGGCGGCCCGGGAAGACCCCGCCTCAGTTGTCGGCGCGGCCTGGGACCCTCCCGCGGTAGCGGTTCTTGCCGCGGTGGAGCATGTCCCACGGCGCCGCGGTTGCTGACCGGCCTGCTCCTCTGCCGCATCTCCAACTCGACGGAGGCGTCTTCTCGGTTGGAATTGGGGCCGCGCTGGGGGCTCTGCCTGCGGCAAGCTGCTCGAAGACGGCTGGCCGCTCGCGCCCCCTGCGGGCTCGCTTGTTTCGGCCTCGGGCCCCCCCTCACCAGCGGCCTGTTCGACAAGCTCTTCCCGATCGGCGAGACTTGCCACCTCGGCCGCCTCCGCCTCCGCCAACGTGAAGCCAAACTCGCCCGCGGCAGCAGCTGCTGCCGCCTCTTCGGCCCTAGTGGCGATGTACACCATCTCATCGGTGGTGGTGGCGCGGGTGAGAAGCTTCTGCTTGTCGGAGTCGACCGCTACCTCCATCAAGTTATTGAAGAATCGCTGCACGTCCTCGGCGGCGGGCTCTATCCAAGTTGCACTTATCCCATGCGAATCGCACTCTGGCATCATTGCGCAGATGCGATCGCGCCGGGAGTTGTTGCACAAGGGGATGACGCCCTACGGCAACCTGAACCATTCTGGATGGTTGGCGTCATGCTTGAACAGCTCCCTCAGCATCGCGTCAAGCTCCAGGACGGTGAAGTTGAAGTTGAGGCCTGGGCGCAGCCTCATGATATCCCCCGGGCCGCCAAACAGCCAGGCGGGCCTCCCCCTCTTTTGCAGAGGGGCGATGCGACGGCGAAGGAAATCCGCGCCAACCGCCCCTGTTGTGAGCCCGGCATGCCTGAGCCGGAGGATTCGGGTGGTGGCAATCTTCAGCTTGGCGTCGTCCAGCGACAGAGCGCTCCAGTCGCCGCCACGCACCACCCGGGTCTGGCGCAGCTTGGTGAACGGCTGCAGATCGGCATCACAGATCCAGCACCACTCCGCCCTCCACTCGTCCCACTTGCTGCGGAGTTCGCCTGTCAAGTACACCTCCTTCATGCCAATCCGGGAGGTCCAGGCGATTCCGCCAGCCAGTGGCTCCCCTTTCTCGGCACGGGGGGAGAAATAATGACGAAAAAGAGCGACATTGGGGAGGATGCCAACAAAGTTCTCGCAGAGGTGTGCGAAAACCGCCATTGTCAGAACGGCGTTGGGGGTGAAATCAAGAAGATGAAACCCGTAGGTGTTCATGATGTCGCAGAAAAAATCGGAAAAAGGCGGGCAGAGCCCGCAATAGAAGAACACAGGAAAGAAGTAGTAACCTCTGGGGCACTTTTTCGATTTGGAAGCCTCAGTGGAAAGCACCTGCGTGCGCGGATGCGCCCGCGTCTCCGTCGACCAGAAGAGGTAAAACTCCTCCCGCAGCGCCTGCCGGGTGAGCTCAAGGAGGAAAAGCACTCGCTTCTTGCGCAGCGCCTCAAGCTGCTGCGCCTCGGGCGACTTCGCGGCCTTCGCAGCCTTCCCGGCCTTCGGAGCCATGGCAGAAGCGGTGGGGGAAGGTGAGGGCGACGGCGGCGATGGCGGCGATGGGCGGCAGAGCGCTGCTCTCTTTCGGCTTGGGAAGCGGAGGGGAGTGGCGGAGCTTTCGGAGGAAGGAACTGCAAGTGGCGAAGGTGGGGGAATGGCCCTGTTTCCTCTGCTTATAAACAGGGGATGCGGACGTTACGCATTCCCTGGATTAAAAAATTGCCCACGATCTCTCCCACGACGCCGCGTTTGACGCGTGCCGTTGCGAGGGGGGGGGAGCGCGGCGGGCGCAGAGTCAAATTTAGTGTGGACCCAGGCCGCCCGTGCCCGTGCCCTGTTTTGGGCCTGGCCCAACAGCGCTCGGCATCGTGTATGGCCCAGGCCCGGGGGCTCCTGTCGGTGTACTAAAGTAGGGGTACCTTAGTATCCCGAACTGGTGCACGGGCAGTCGCAGCGACCCGCGGCAGGGCTTGCCGGGCGTCCGCCAAGATCCTCCACGGCTACTTTGATGCCGTTCAAGATCGAAGTACTCAAACAAAGGCCCCGACAAGAGGAGCTTGCCGGAAAGGCCAACCAAGGCCCCGGCGAGAGAAGCTGGCCGGGAAGAATACAAGGCCCCGGCAAGAGGAGCTTGCCGGGAAGGACAAAGGCCCCGGCAAGAGGAGCTTGTCGGGAAGGCCAACTAAGGCGCTTCAAGAAACTTGCCGCAACGCCTCGCGCGTCCCGGCAAGGCCCGGTGAGCGGCAAGCTTGCTGGTGCGACAAGACAAGGGCTGCGGCAAGGCGCTTGCCGTGGCAAGGCTGCCACCCTGCGCCCACGCTCCAGCGCATCCGACGACGTGTCGCCACAAGATCGCTCCTGGTGCACGTGGCGGGTAGCTGTGCAGCATGGCGGTGCAAGGTGGCAAGCGAGGCTGACAAGGAGGCCATCGTGGCAATCGGTGGCGCCTCTAACGGTCGTTTCCTTGCACTGTTGGGGCGACCAGACGGGCATTAAAAGCCCTTGTCCCCTGCTGTCAGAGTTAGGTAGGGGACACTGTTGGTAGTAGTTGTACCAACCCTCGTTTTTACCTTTCTACCCCTCTTTCTACGCTGCCACCTGTCGGTGACCCCTTTAGCCTATAAAAAGGAGGCCCCTGCGCACGTAGAGGGGGTTCCGGGGTTCGGCTGATTCGACGCCACGCCCGCTCTCTCGAGCAAGAACAGAATACAAACACACAAAGCAGCAGTAGGAGTTTTATCTCTCCGGAGAGCTCCGAAGCTGGGTAAAAATCCCCCGCGCGCTCTCTCGCCTCGATCTGCTCTGCGTGCGCCCTCCGCTCCCTTGCCGGACAAAGAAGGGGCCCTCCTGCCCCATAGGTGCTCGTGGCCCTCATTCCCCACGACAGTATATCATGTTCACTGTCTGCACTTGTGGGGGGAAACCCTTCTGTCCTCTATTGTTCTGCGGCCGTGTCTCCTCCTCGTCAGCGCTATGCAGCCCCTTGTCGTTGCTTTCGGCGATTAACTTGCCTGCCTGCTTGAATACCCAACAATCCTTGTTGGTGTGATTAGCTGGCTTTTCGGGGGTGCCGTGTATCTGGCACAAGCGATCGAGTATCTGGTCCAAATTGGACAGGCCCTGAGTAGTTCTTTTGAATTGCTTTTTCCGCTGACCAGGTTTAGAGCCTCTGAATCCGGCGTTGACTGTCGTGTCTTCAGTATTATCGCCGTTAATGTGGTGCTTGTGCTTATTGTGACACGACCTGCCATTGCTGTCTTTGGTATCCGAACTACCAGAGTTTTTGGTTAGGTTGTTACTGCGGGCTAGCCAGCTGTCTTCTCCCGCATAGAAGGGGGTCATGAGTGATGTGAGGGCTGCCATTGATTTCGGCTTTTCCTATCCTAGGTGCCGGGCAAGCCATTCATCACGGATGTTATGTTTAAAGGCTGCAAGGGCCTCTGCGTCCGGACAGTCGACAATTTGATTTTTCTTGGTTAAGAACCGTGTCCAGAATTGTCTGGCCGATTTGTCTGGCTGCTGAGTTATGTGGCTTAGGTCATCGGCGTCTGGTGGTCGCACATATGTGCCCTGGAAGTTATCAAGGAATGCGGCTTCCAGGTCCTCCCAACACCCAATTGATTCTGCTGGCAAACTGTTGAGCCAATGTCGAGCTGGTCCTTTAAGCTTGAGTGGGAGGTATTTGATGGCGTGCAGATCATCACCGCGGGCCATGTGGATATGAAGGAGATAGTCTTCGATCCAAACCGCAGGATCTGTTATGCTGTTGTAGGATTCAATGTTTACGGGTTTGAAACCTTCGGGGATTTGATGATCCATTACTTCATCTGTGAAGCATAGTTGGTTTGCGGCGCCTATGTATTGAGCTATATCACGATGCAGCTCAAGCGAGCTTTGTCTACTGTGTTCGGCCCGGCCGGAATTGTTGTATCCGGCATGACGGTTGTCGTCGCGTATCATGGGGCGCCCACGCGATCCGTAGATCGATCTTCTTTGTCTTGCCTTATCCTCCAATATGTCTTGCAAGTCCAGCGCATTCCCCCGTGGCTTTGTACTTTTCGAGCGATGCCGGGGTGCGGCGTTAGTGGAGGGCCTAGAGGCCTCTCTGTCGCGGCCACGAGGTGGTCGGTCGGCCGTATTGTGCGCTGGTGATGTAGGTTTATGTGCTTCCTCCTCTAATCGGGTAGCAGCTTGCATTTGGGGTAGCTTTTGGAGGGGCGTTCGAGTTCATACTCTTCGGCCGCAAGGACTTCAGTCCATCTGTCGGCTAGCAAGTCTTGGTCAGCTCTAAGCTGTTGCTGCTTTTTCTTAAGGCTGCTTGCCGTGGCCATAAGCCTGCGTTTGAAACGCTCTTTTTCGACGGGATCCTCAGGTACGACAAATTCGTCGTCGTCGAGGCTTGCCTCGTCTCCAGAGGGAGGCATGTAATTATCGCCCTCTACCTCTCTGTCTGCCGCTCTCTCATGAGGGTTGGCTTCTCCATCCTCCTATGCTGAATCTTGCTGGAGAGGGTTGTCTTCGGCACTGTCCGGGGTTTTATTGTCTCCGGTGCCGGAATCTCCATTTTTGCTATGGCGGGATTTAGAGCGGCGCCGCTGACGCCGGCGCTTAGGCTGTTTCTTGGAGGGGTTGTCCTCCGCTGTTCCATCGCCATTCCCATCCTTTGGTATGTCCACCATGTATATGTCGTATGACGAGGTGGCTTTCCAGTGCCCTATAGGCGCTGGTTCTTGGTCATCTCCGGCATCGTCGTCCATACCGTCGATGTCTTCAGAGTCGAGGTGTAGCATGTCGGTTAAGTCATCGACAGTGGCTACGAAGTGGGTGGTGGGTGGGTTTTGAATTTCTTCGTCGTCCGCATCCCAACCGTTCTGACCATAATCCGGCCAGGGCTCTCCTGATAAAGAGAGACACTTTAGCGAATTCAGGATGTCACCAAAAGGTGAGTGCTGAAAGATGTCCGCAGCGGTGTCACACCCTGATTTTCATGGCACAACACTTAAGACGAGAAATCATGATAAAATGTGGTTTGACAAAAACTTTTGTGTGTTTTGGTCCTTGCTTGATTGATTTTTGTCTGCTGGTTGCAAGTGCTCTAAAAATAAAATAAATCCTCCAACTCCTATACTTCATCTCCTTGATCCAAAACCTTTTCCCAAGGATCATGCCATGTGTATAGAGCAATATAGTATTTTCTTACAAAAATAATTTGGCCAAAAAGCTTTTTCAAAAATTAGTTTTCCAAAAACCCCTGAATTGAGGTTTGCACTGCAAGTACTTAATTAAGGGTAGTAAAAATCTTTCCAAAAATATATTTGACTCCTATTAGATACAGGATACCCAGAAACCACAAAAATATAATTTTAAAAGTTATTTTCCTATTTTATATAAAAGCTTTTTCTTAAGGCCAGAAATGGTCTTTAATAGGGAAAAATTATTTTATTGCTTCAAAAATATTTGACAAAATTTAGGGAACCTCATAGGACATATATTGTCCATATATAAGAGTTTCAACACATGGTCATGTTCAAAATATTGGTCAAATCCCTCAAAAACCCTTTCTGGATATTTCAAGCTTTTGAAATATTTACAAAGGAAATATTCTCTAAAAATTCCAAGAAAATTCTATCATGTCACCTATGACATATTAGATGATCTTGCCAAGTCTCATGACTTGGAGAACAAGATAACATCATCAAATACCCTCAAAACCACTTCTGTCCATTTTGAAGTTTGAGCAACTTTACATTGACAAACATTTCCAAATGTTCTCAAACCTTGTGAACATTCTCAAATGGTCTAATTATTCATCTAGACCAAGTGGCACAAGTTGGAGAACAAGTTAACTTGGTCAAAGAGCCCCAAAACCATTCCTGTCCAGAACCAAATTTGAACAACTCTACATTACCAACTTTCTCTCCTTGATTCCAACTTTTGTGAGAATGATCACATGACCAAATGAGGCCACTACACCAAGTGGTGCATCAAGGAGAATTGATTTTCATGACTAAATCCTGGAAAACCCATTTCTGTCCATTTCTAGGGTTTGCCAAAGTTACATTGGCAACTTCCTCCAAATGAGCTCCAACTTGGTGATCAACCCCATTTATATATGACACTTGATCCTGTTAATCTTCATGTCAAGTGGAGTTAATTTGCTTGCCCAAACCTGCATCAAACACCTTCTGGCAGAAACTTGAAATGCCTGTTTTGGCCATTTCCACTAATCTCCATGGACTCTACTTTTTACCACAACCTCTCCTAGTACCCCTCTAGCACTTGGACGCTCTTATGCCCAAGGAAGCAATGATGGAGGGGGGAAGAACTCCATTTTTCTACTCTGGACAGCAGCATTTCCACTCCCCTCAACTCCCTCTTCCCTCCAGTGGATCCCCAGGGCATCCAATGCTATTTCCGCATTGTTTACTCCCCCTTTCAGCTGCCAGACACAAGTGGACGCGCGGGTGCGCGCAAAAAGCCGCGGGTGCCGGCCATTTGCATGCTCTTGAGCGCCTGGCAGGGCGTTCGACAGTTGACGCCGCGTCCCTCGACCACCTCGGGCCTCCCCCGCGCACCTGCCGATGCGCCTCGGCGTCCGCAACATGCTACGCGGTCGCCCCCCTTCTCTCTCCCCCTCCCCGCGCCTCCACGCTAGCAAACAGAGGCCGCCGAGCGCGCCAATGGTGTGGCTCACACGCGCGGCACCCTGTCCCTTCTCCGCTCCTTCTCTCCCCTCCTCTCGCCCTAGAACAACCCCTCGAACACCCCAGACACGCTCACACGAGCCCCCGTGGCCTCTAGCGACGGCTACGGCCTCGCCGGCGCACGGTCCCGCGGTGCACCTCGCCCCCTCCTATTTAAGGCCACCCCCGAGCCCTCTCTGGCCTCCTTTCGCCCTCTCTCACTCCCAGTGACCCCCCGGACCAACTCACTCCTCCTCCCGCGCCCTCCATAGCCCTCCATGGCCGGAGAGCCGCCGCCAGCCTCCACCTAAATTCAGCCGAGCCCGAGCTATTCTTCCTCTCCTATCTCCACCAGCAGCCTCCCCTGAGCAAGGAGGAGCTCCCACGCTCTTTCCCCTCGTCCGAGGACGCACCGTAGCGCCATGCCCAATCTCGCCCGACGCCACCGTCCGCCGGCATCCAAGCCGCCGTCGCCTTGACCATCCCCGGCAGCCGTGGCATACACGAATGGATGCGGCGCTCGACGCCGAGCTCATCCATAGCCAGAGCGTTGCCGGAGGTGCTCGGTAGCGCTGGCAAGCCGCCGGCGACGCCGCCCCTGCCTCTGCTCTGTTCGAGCAGGAGGTTGAGGATGAGCCCGACAAGCGGGCCCCGCTCATCAGCGACCGGTAGGCGGGCCCCGCCGTTTAAGTGGAAACGGCCTCGGCCGGATCCGCCTCCCCCCGAGCGAAGGCGTATTCCGGGAGGCCGCCTTCGACGTGGCCTCCCAGCGGGCGCGCACGAGAGGCTGGGCCAGGCCCAGTGTGCTGCCCCGCTATGCCTCGCCCAGTGCGCGCCGCCGCCGCCCAGATCCGGCCCATTTAGGTAGATCCCTCTCCTTTTTCTTTTTCTGTAGAATTGTAAAATCCATAGATTATTTATTCTAAGTCCAAATTTGATGATTCTAATTTCTATAAGTTCATAAATTCCTGATCTATCACATGGTGCAATTTGCACATTTTTCCATAAAGATTTTCTTCACAGACAATTATCAAATCCCATATTTCCATTTCTGTCATAAACTTTAGAAAATCACAGAAGGCTCAAAATTTATCCAAATGCCATGATTCAAATTCCTAGATGCTTCTAAGTTCATAACTTAGTTTATGAACATTTTTCTTAATACTTTCTGTACCACATAAATTATTGAGCCATTTCTTCATATTTGTCAACTTTGCAAATTCATAGGAAATTCATTTGAACTCCAAATCTAGTGAAACCAATTCCTAGATGCTTCTAAAATCATCCTTTGTTAAATGGGTGCCTTTGCTCATTTTTCAAAAATATATTTCTGTACACTTCTTACAAGTCCATAAACCCCTTGATTCCATCATATTGAAATGTTCAGAGATGTCATTGATCAAATCCTAAAGAAACCACTTTGGTCATCCCTCATATGACCAGAGGTATCCCAGAAAAGTCCAACTCATATTTTTAGTGCACTTTTATTTCCTGCCTTGTTGTGTTGCTTATTATGATTGCTTTAAATGATAGTTGACGAAGTAGACGCAATGCTCGGAGTTGGACCAGAGATATTTGAAGACCTCGAAGACTTTGTTAAACAGGCAAGCAGCCCTTTGACCATGTCCATGAAACCTTTTTTATGCATGACATATAACTCTTTATTATTGTTGCATCCGAATCATGATGAGAAGGTAGACCACGTTGGTTGGTTGCCTCTGTTACTTCCTCATTGATACTTGCATTGTGCATGACCCTACCTTCTTATGAGGGTTATGCCGGTGGGAGTAGATAGGTTGCTAAAGTAGTTGCTACGCAAGTGGGTCAGGGCTATGCATGGAAAGAAACCAAGTGTGGTTTGACATACTTGCAAATAGCCCAGTGGGTGCCACTAATGCCCCTGGGAGATGATGATGAACTAGGTCACTACTTTGTGGAGAGGTAGTGTACCGAGGCTTGATGAAAGTGTTGTTTACAGAGACGGATTAGATTTAAGATTTGATGACTGTCCCAACCTTACATGCGCAACCACTCTACCCTTATATGGGAAAGGGCATTATTGAGTACCTAGACCGATACTAGCTTGGATCCTGCATTGCTAGTGACGGGAGAGTTGTTGGTGCGCTCTCTCAGGACGGGGTCGTGCCAGGTAGGGCGGCCATGACCTTCTTTATGGGGCCCCGGACACACCGTTGGTACCCCGTGCTAGTGGTATGTGATGAATATGGGAGCAAGGCTCCACGAAAATGTTATGTGAAATGTTGGGCACGGGGGTTACTGCCAATCGAGTGGACTCCATGTTAGTGTCGTCTAGGGAAAGGTAGTGATCGGGTGCTTACCCCGGGTACTTGAGGTATCGCGGGTCGTGGATGACACGGAAGTTCCCCGGATCTTGTGGGTACAGTGTGCAACCTCTGCAGAGTGTAAAACTATTCGAATAGCCGTGTCCATGGTCAAGGACAGTTGGGCGGTGCTGCTTAGACTATGTCCATATGTTTCTGACAAACAACACCGTTTCGTGATATTGATGATGTGACTCGTGAGGAAGTCACGATGAGTTTGAGCATGAGTTGTTCATAACTCTTTCTCGATGTTGATGTCTGTAACCTCCTGATGCTTGTTGCAGACGCATTCCTGTCCTCGATAAATGTTGATCATACTTACATGAGAAAAACTAGCTTTCCGCAACAACGCCAATTAAGCAGTAGAGCTTTGCATAATTATTTTGTTATCACTCTTGGGTTGCTTGCGAGTACATTCAAAGTACTCATTGGCTTGCCACTGGTTATTTTATTGGCCAGGCTTGAAGGAACAGGATATGATGAAGAATACTTCGATGACGAACATGCGAGCTAGGACGCTTCCCAGTCAGAATGCCTGTAGGGTTAAGGCAGATGGCATGGGTCCAAGTTATCGACGAAGATTTCCGCTGCGACGTTATACTCAAGACTCGACCATAATGGTCCTACTTGTGTAATACGGTATGTATGGATGTAAGACTCTTGTTATCCAGCTTCTGTGTGTTCAGTGAGCATTGATCTCTGGGATCACTGTACACGTGCATTCGGTGATCACTACTTATGAGTCGGGGTCCCCAAAGAGCTGGTATCAGAGCCATCCTGACTGTAGGAAGCCTTAGTTAGCATGGTCGTTAGTTAGGGTAAAAATATTTCCAAAACTACTACTAGTTTTCAAAACAATCTATACTTCTCTTCTCTTCTCAGTTTTTCGAAAACTAAGATATACTTTCATCTCCCCCTTCAAAACCTTTGGTCGCTAGAACCCTTATGCCCCTGACCACTGGATTCCTTGCAATCCTCGTGGATAATCTAGGAGGAAGATGTCTTGCCAGACGTTCACCCACATCTCCCGAACACAAGATTGGCGACATCACAACAAGACGATACCAACAGAAGACACATCCTCGAGGAATGAGGACCTAAAGACCCAGGAGATCGTGACATCCTTGACACTACCCCAAGATGATGCAACCTTAGCCTACGATGATCAGGGCATAGGATATGCAAGATCATGATATACATCGCTAATAGAGTAACCCTGTCACTACCGTTGTTGTATCGGCAACCACCGATGGATGAGAACCTAGCCATTTGGTCCGCCTCACCATAGTGAGCAGGAAAACGGTTCTCCTCATCCCCCGCTCTTGGTGTAGATGTCGTCATCAACGTAACCGACATGATGGACCTCTATTACGCCTTGATAATGTCATTGCATAAAGGATTACCTACCTGGTACCATCGACGGCTTAGAAGACAAAAAGGGATCGTCGTGATTAAGAAGACAATAGAAGACCAAGTCAATGCCAGTTATGGGGAGCCACCTTCACCCCATCACTTCAACAGACAAGAAGTTGTTGAAGACTCTTCAAGCTCAACCGGGATCGTTCCATCAAACAACTACAAGAGACGTAGCAGCACCTGAGGAAACCCGGGAGACTGCACGAGGCACAAGGCACGACTATGGAGTCCGAGAACCCCTAGGGTAGGATGAGTCGTGTACCCCCTATGCGCAGTCGAGTCCGTATGATGGTTCGAGTAGAACCATAATTGTGTGTTGCTTGTTTTTATTTGTTGTGTTTTTTTATATCAGTCGCCCTTTTTGCCCTAGGCAACAAGTACGCGACTATATCACCTACCTTATTTTGTTGTTTGTGTTTGGCCTTTTTGGCACTTGTTTGTTTGCACCTGCACTATAGAACCCCCTTTAGGCATCCCACCTCCTCTATGCTATTTTTCCCTCTCGTCTCTCTCTCCTCAACTGAAGACCAGCAAGACAAGATGCACCAAGAAATCTACTTCGGCAACCAACTAGCAATGAAGGCTTTTGTTGCAGCCTCCTCGACCAAGTGAAACCCCGTAGAGTTATGTTTAACCCTCCAGACTAGAAACCCATTCCGAGACCCTTCGAGACTTCATGAGATACCCCAGTCCTTAACCATGTGCTTAACCCACAGAATTGCAAGAGAACCAGTTAAGCCTCTGTAAACCTCGCACAACACTGGGTTCGTTATGGAACTAGTGGACATAGTGAACAAGCACGTTATCATCCTAATATAGCACCAGGACTGACGATGCCATAGGGAAGACCAGTTTGAGGATATAGGGATAGAGGACAAATGACTTGATGAGTTTATATCAATGACTTGAGGAATTATATGAGACTACTCGGTGGATTATGAGGCTTTGATGTTGGTAGATGAACTTGGTGGGATCATGAGTATAGAATAGCATAGTTTTCATTACCCCTGAGTAAATTGGATTTATAGGACAATTATGATCGCAAGCTGAAACTCCTGGAAGTGCAAGGATTTGAGTTGATCAGATGATAGGAGACAGTAGATATTACGTAAATGACTTGGGGGAACATGTAGGAATTCTCGTTGGACAAGAGGTTTGAATTTTAGTAGGTGATTCTAGTTGAATATAGATGCTGAGTATGTCTACATGGTTCGGAGTAAATTGGGTTTAGACTGATGATCTTGATCGTGATACCATGTTTCTCGATGGACCATAAACTAGGAGATTGGATGTATTGTCAGAGTTTAATTAGGTATCCATATAAGCTTGACCTTGGAGTATTACTAGAACGCAATAACGGGAATTGGTGGACTGACTATAGTAAGGCAGCCCTTTCAAGCATTTGGGGATTATATGGACTTTAGAAGATCATGTGGAACACCATAACCATTGGGTTTGTAGAATTAAATGGATTATGTAGTGATTAATGGAAGTTAATGGGCTGTTGCAGCTGATTCATAGGAAGGAAACAAGATCTTGGAGTGGCTTACGACGTGTTTCCTTAGGATAGAGGTGCTTTATCTTAGACCTTGGAAGGATAGGCTGAGCACTTGGATTGTCACGTTCAAGCTTAGCAGCTTATATGTTCTACCCATGGATTTTTTTAGGGGTAGCCACACACATGAGTTTGGGGATCGTAGACATATATGATTTTGTTAGACCTCCTCTTGGGAGTCATGAGGATATGAATAGCATGAGTGATGATTGGAGTTGACCTATACTAATGATGCTTTCAATAGTATAAGGTGATCTGTTTGGAGGACTAAGTAGAACAATTGGCATCTCAGAAACTGTGCTCAAGGATGGGACGATAAACATTCACTCGCACACTAGAATCCTTGAAACCCTTATGCCCTACCAAGCCACAACACGGTTGGATCATGACCTTGGGCCTTGGCTCTAGATCAATAAGACCTTGGCCAATACTCAACCGTAACCATCCCCAATGCCTCAGCCCACAATACGTACCCCATAGACTTCATGGAGTGCTTAGACAAGATAGTTGTCATCATCATTTGGTGACCTACTTGCCCACCCGTAGACGGAAGAAGAGCATGAGCGACACTTGAGGATGGTCCTAAACAAGCTTAGAGAGCACCAATGTATGCCAAGTTCAACAAGTGTGAATTTTGGCTGCGTGAAGTTGGATTCTTGGGTCATGTTTTAACTGAAGTAGGGTTGTCAGTTGATCCCGCTAAGATTGAAGCCGTGACTGAATGGCAATCCCCAAGCAATGTGAAGGATTCTCAAGCATTGTCCGACCCATGACTCAGCTCTTGAAAAAGGACAAGAAGTTCGAATGGACGCCGAAGTGCGAAGAGAGCTTCCAGGAGCTGAAGAAGAGATTGACCACCGCCCCAGTTCTGGCCACACCAGATATACACAAGGAGTTTTTGATATATTGTGATGCGTCAAGAACCGGACTGGGAGGTGTTTTGATGCAAGAAGGCAGAGTCGTAGCCTACCTTTCAAGGCAACTACGACCTCATGAAGAGAACTATGCTACTCATGACCTTGAGCTAGCAGCAGTGGTTCATGCCCTGAAGACATGGCGACATTACCTCTTAGGGAAGCGATGTGAGATATACACGGATCACAAAAGTATGAAGTATATTTTCACTCAAAGGGAATTGAACATGAGGCAGAGAAGATGGCTAGAATTGATCAAAGATTATGACCTCAGTGTTCAATACCACCCTGGGAAGGCTAATGTGGTAGCAGATGCATTAAGCAGGAAGGCTTGTTCCTTGAATGCTATGCTTAAGGACAAGCTACCCGCCTTGTATGAAGAACTTGAAAGCTTCGGGTTGGAACTGGTTGCACCAGGATTCTTAGCTAACCTTGAAGTCAAGCCGACCCTGATGGATGATGTTAAAGAAGCTCAGAAGGTACACGAGAGTATTGAAGGCATCAAGAGGAAGATCAAGGCGGGCAAAGCCCCAGGTTTCACAAAAAGATGAGCAAGGGGTCGTGTGGTTTGGGAATCGCATTTGCGTACCCAACAAGATTGAGCTCAAGAATCTGATCTTGCAAGAAGCTCACGACACCCCGTATTCCATCCATCCTGGAGGAACCTAGATGTATCAAGACCTTAAGGAAAGATTCTGGTGGCATGGGATGAAAAGGGAGATTGCCACCTATGTTGCAAAGTGTGGCGTATGCCAGAGAGTCAAAGCTGAGCATCAGGGACCCGCTGGATTGTTGCAACCCCTCAAGGTGCCTGAATGGAAGTGGGACAAAGTCGGGATGGACTTCATCACCGGTTTACCTAGGTCAAGCAAGGGACATGACTCCATATGGGTCATTGTTGACCATTTGACCAAGGTGGCCCACTTCATTCCTGTCAAGACGACCTACAAGGGGAACCAGTTAGCCAGTCTCTACATCAACCGAATCGTGAGCATTCATGGCGTTCCCAAGGAAATTGTGTCGGATAGAGGAACCCAATTTACCTCAAGGTTCTGGAAGAAGTTCCAGGAGGCCATGGGGACCAAGTTGTCCTTCAGCACTGCTTTCTACCCACAGACCGGAGGTCAGACAGAACGAGGGAATCAGATACTCGAAGACATGCTCTGAGCCTGTGTCTTAGCATATGGAGCTAAGTGGGAAGATTGCCTCCCTTTCGCCGAGTTCTCTTACAACAACAGTTATCAGTCAAGCCTTCAGATGGCACCATTTGAGGTGTTATACGGACGGAAATGCCGCACACCCCTCAATTGGTCAGAAACCGGAGAAGGACTTGTCTTTGGGCCCGATATCCTCCGTGAAGCCGAAGAGCAAGTCCAGCTTGTCAGAGAGCGTTTGAAGACTGCCAAGTCAAGACAAAAGAACTACGCTGACTCACGTCGTCGAGACATGACCTTCCGGGTTGGAGACCATGTTTATCTTCGGGTCACCCCTCTCAAAGGAACCAGCGCTTCCATGTCAAAGGAAAGCTCGCCCCAAGATTCATCGGCCTTCTTCAAGATCACTCCAAGATTTGACAACCCCCTCCGAGATCGCTACGAGACGAAGAGAAGACAGTTACCAGCTGGAGTTACCACCTGACTCGCCCGTTGCGCACAATGTTTTTCCACAACGACACAACTCCGGAAGTGTTTTCGTCTTCCTAACTAGCCCAATCACTAACAAGGACATCGATCACCGAGCCATTGACCTCCAGTCCAATAAGACCTATCTGAGAGGCCATTAGTAACCTGGGTCAGGCAGCACGTCATACACGAAGCTACAACACCGGGTACTTCAAGATTCAATGGAGCACCACACGGAAGCAGAAGCAACATGAGGACTTGAAGACTACCCCAGATCCAAGTTTCTGTATCCCTTTCCGCGCCTAGTCTGGGAATCTCGGGGACGAGATTCTTGTAAGGGGGGTAGGTCTGTCACACCCTGATTTTCATGGCACAACACTTAAGATGACAAATCATGATAAAATGTGGTTTGACAAAAACTTTTGTGTGTTTTGGTCCTTGCTTGATTGATTTTTGTCTGCTGGTTGCAAGTGCTCTAAAAATAAAATAAATCCTCCAACTCCTATACTTCATCTCCTTGATCCAAAACCTTTTCCCAAGGATCATGCCATGTGTATAGAGCAATATAGTATTTTCTTACAAAAATAATTTGGCCAAAAAGCTTTTTCAAAAATTAGTTTTCCAAAAACCCCTGAATTGAGGTTTGCACTGCAAGTACTTAATTAAGGGCAGTAAAAATCTTTCCAAAAATATATTTGACTCCTATTAGATACAGGATACCCAGAAACCACAAAATTATAATTTTAAAAGTTATTTTCCTATTTTATATAAAAGCTTTTTATTAAGGCCAGAAATGGTCTTTAATAGGGAAAAATTATTTTATTGCTTCAAAAATATTTGACAAAATTTAGGGAAACTCATAGGACATATATTGTCCATATATAAGAGTTTCAACACATGGTCATGTTCAAAATATTGGTCAAATCCCTCAAAAACCCTTTCTAGATATTTCAAGCTTTTGAAATATTTACAAAGGAAATATTCTCTAAAAATTCCAAGAAAATTCTATCATGTCACCTATGACATATTAGATGATCTTGCCAAGTCTCATGACTTGGAGAACAAGATAACATCATCAAATACCCTCAAAACCACTTCTGTCCATTTTGAAGTTTGAGCAACTTTACATTGCCAAACATTTCCAAATGTTCTCAAACCTTGTGAACATTCTCAAATGGTCTAATTATTCATCTAGACCAAGTGGCACAAGTTGGAGAACAAGTTAACTTGGTCAAAGAGCCCCAAAACCATTCCTGTCCAGAACCAAATTTGAACAACTCTACATTACCAAATTTCTCTCCTTGATTCCAACTTTTGTGAGAATGATCACATGACCAAATGAGGCCACTACACCAAGTGGTGCATCAAGGAGAATTGATTTTCATGACTAAATCCTGGAAAACCCATTTCTGTCCATTTCTAGGGTTTGCCAAAGTTACATTGGCAACTTCCTCCAAATGAGCTCCAACTTGGTGATCAACCCCATTTATATATGACACTTGATCCTGTTAATCTTCATGTCAAGTGGAGTTAATTTGCTTGCCCAATCCTGCATCAAACACCTTCTGGCAGAAAATTGAAATGCCTGTTTTGGCCATTTCCACTAATCTCCATGGACTCTACTTTTTACCACAACCTCTCCTAGTACCCCTCTAGCACCTGGACCCTCTTATGCCCAAGGAAGCAATGATGGAGGGGGGAAGAACTCCATTTTTCTACTCTGGACAGCAGCATTTCCACTCCCCTCAACTCCCTCTTCCCTCCAGTGGATCCCCAGGGCATCCAATGCTATTTCCGCATTGTTTATTCCCCCTTTCAGCTGCCAGACACAAGTGGACACGCGGGTGCGCGCAAAAAGCCGTGGGTGCCGGCCATTTGCATGCTCTGGAGCACCTGGCAGGGCGTTCGACCATTGACGCCGCGTCCCCCGACCACCTCGGGCCTCCCCCGCGCGCCTGCCGATGCGCCTCGGCGTCCGCAACACGCTACGCGGTCGGCCCCCTTCTCTCTCCCCCTCCCCGCGCCTCCGCGCTAGCAAATAGAGGCTGCCGAGCGCGCCAATGGTGCGGCTCACACGCGCGGCACCCTGGCCCTTCCCCGCTCCTTCTCTCTCCTCCTCTCGCCCTAGAACAACCCCTCGAACACCCCAAACACGCTCACACGAGCCCCCGTGGCCTCTAGCGACGGCTACGACCTTGCCGGCGCACGGTCCCGTGGTGCACCTCGCCCCCTCCTATTTAAGGCCACCCCCGAGCCCTCTCTGGCCTCCTTTCGCCCTCTCTCACTCCTAGTGACCCCCCGGACCAACTCACTCCTCCTCCCGCGCCCTCCATAGCCCTCCATGGCCGGAGAGCCGCCGCCGGCCTCCACCTAAATTCAGCCGAGCCCGAGCTCTTCTCCCTCTCCTATCTCCACCAGCAGCCTCCCCTGAGCAAGGCGGAGCTCCCACGCTCTTTCCCCTCGTCCGAGGACGCACCGTAGCGCCATGCCCAATCTCGCCCGACGCCACCATCCGCCAGCATCCAAGCCGCCGTCGCCTCGACCATCCCCGGCAGCCGTGGCATACACGAATGGATGCGGCGCTCGACGCCGAGCTCATCCATAGCCAGAGCGTTGCCGGAGGTGCTCGGTAGCGCTGGCAAGCCGCTGTCGATGCCGCCCCTGCCTCTGCTCTGTTCGAGCGGGAGGTTGGGGACGAGCCCGACAAGCGGGCCCCGCTCGTCAGCGACCGGTAGGCGGGCCCCGCCGTTTAAGTGGAAACGGCCTTAGCCGGATCCGCCTCCCCCCGAGCGAAGGCGTATTCCGGGAGGCCGCCTTCGATGTGGCCTCCCAGCGGGCGTGCACAAGACGCTGGGCCAGGCCCAGTGCGCTGCCCCGCTATGCCTCGCCCAGTGCGCGCCGCCGCCGCCCAGATCCGGCCCATTTAGGTAGATCCCTCTCCTTTTTCTTTTTCTGTAGAATTGTAAAATCCATAGATTATTTATTCTAAGTCCAAATTTGATGATTCTAATTTCTATAAGTTCATAAATTCCTGATCTATTACATGGTGCAATTTGCACATTTTTCCATAAAGATTTTCTTCACAGACAATTATCAAATCCCATATTTCCATTTCTGTCATAAACTTTAGAAAATCACAGAAGGCCCAAAATTTATCCAAATGCCATGATTCAAATTCCTAGATGCTTCTAAGTTCAAAACTTAGTTTATGAACATTTTTCTTAATACTTTCTGTACCACATAAATTATTGAGCCATTTCTTCATATTTGTCAACTTTGCAAATTCATAGGAAATTCATTTGAACTCCAAATCCAGTGAAACCAATTCCTAGATGCTTCTAAAATCATCCTTTGTTAAATGGGTGCCTTTGCTCATTTTTCAAAAATATATTTCTGTACACTTCTTACAAGTCCATAAACCCCTTGATTCCATCATATTGAAATGTTCAGAGATGTCCATTGATCAAATCCTAAAGAAACCACTTTGGTCATCCTTCATATGACCAGAGGTATCCCAGAAAAGTCCAACTCATATTTTTAGAGCACTTTTATTTCCTGCCTTGTTGTGTTGCTTATTATGGTTGCTTTCAACGATAGTTGACGAAGTAGACGCAATGCTCGGAGTTGGACCAGAGATATTTGAAGACCTCGAAGACTTTGTTAAACAGGCAAGCAACCCTTTGACCATGTCCATGAAACCTTTTTTATGCATGACATATAACTCTTTATTATTGTTGCATCGGAATCATGATGAGATGGTAGACCATGTTGGTTGGTTGCCTCTGTTACTTCGTCATTGATACTTGCATTGTGCATGACCCTACCTTCTTATGAGGGTTATGCCGGTGGGAGTAGATAGGATGCTAAAGTAGTTGCTACGCAAGTGGGTCAGGGCTATGCATGGAAAGAAACCAAGTGTGGTTTGACATACTTGCAAATAGCCCAGTGGGTGCCACTAATGCCCCTGGGAGATGATGATGAACTAGGTCACTACTTGGTGGAGAGGTAGTGTACCGAGGCTTGATGAAAGTGTTGTTTACAAAGACGGATTAGATTTAAGATTTGATGACTGTCCCAACCTTACATGCGCAACCACTCTACCCTTATATGGGAAAGGGCATTATTGAGTACCTAGACCGATACTAGCTTGGAGCCTGCATTACTAGTGACGGGAGAGTTGTTGGTGCGCTCTCTCGGGACGGGGTCATGCCAGGTAGGGCAGCCATGACCATCTTTATGGGGCACCGGACACACCGTTGGTACCCCGTGCCAGTGGTATGTGATGAATATGGGAGCAAGGCTCCACGAAAATGTTATGTGAAATGTTGGGCACGGGGGTTACTACCAATCGAGTGGACTCCATGTTAGTGTCGTCTAGGGAAAGGTAGTGATCGGGTGCTTACCTCGGGTACTTGAGGTATCGCGGGTCGTGGACGACACAGAAGTTCCCCGGATCTTGTGGGTACAGTGTGCAACCTCTGCAGAGTGTAAAACTATTCGAACAGCCGTGTCCACGGTCAAGGACAGTTGGGCGGTGCTGCTTAGACTATGTCCATATGTTTCTGACAAACAACACCATTTGGTGATATTGATGATGTGACTCGTGAGGAAGTCACGATGAGTTTGAGCATGAGTTGTTCATAACTCTTTCTAGATGTTGATGTCTGTAACCTCCTGATGCTTGTTGCAGACGCATTCCTGTCCTTGATAAATGTTGATCATACTTACATGAGAAAAACTAGCTTTCCGCAACAACGCCAATTAAGCAGTAGAGCTTTGCATAATTATTTTGTTATCACTCTTGGGTTGCTTGCGAGTACATTCAAAGTACTCATTGGCTTGCCACTGGTTATTTTATTGGCCAGGCTTGAAGGAATAGGATATGATGAAGAATACTTCCATGACGAACATGCGAGCTAGGACGCTTCCCAGTTAGAATGCCTGTAGGGTTAAGGCAGATGGCATGGGTCCAAGTTATCGACGAAGATTTCCGCTGCGACGTTATACTCAAGACTCGACCATAATGGTCCTACTTATGTAATACGGTATGTATGGATGTAAGACTCTTGTTATTCAGCTTCTGTGTATTCAGTGAGCATTGATCTCTGGGATCACCGTACACGTGCATTCGGTGATCACGACTTATGAGTCGGGGTCCCCAAAAGCGGTGAACTCCATGATCGGCGCCCAATCGGATTCGATTGGCAGGGGCGTGGAAGGCTCGGGGTCCAGAGAGGAGTCCGACACTTTGGAGTCACGAGCTTCACAAGGGACATGGTCGGTATTCGGCTCTATCGCCGTAGAGATAGCAGCCTCCGAGGGGGTGTCCAGCCACCCATCCTCGATCGGCGCAGTCGGCTCCGAGCTAAGGGTCGGAGCGGACTCTTGTGCGGCTTCCAGGGCACTATCCGGCGGTAGGGCTAAATCATGCCCATCGTGACAGTGTGGCGCACTCGGCTTTGGCTCGAATCCGTCGAAGATCAACTCTCCACGGATGTCGGCCATATAGTTCAAACTTCCAAATCTGACCTGATGGCCAGGGGCGTAGCTTTCGATCTGCTCCAGATGGCCAAGTGAATTGGCCCGCTGTGTGAAGCCGCCGAATACGAAGATCTGTCCGGGGAGAAAAGTCTCGCCCCGGACCGCGTTGTTGTCGATGATCGAAGGAGCCGTCAGGCCTATGGGTGACGACACAGTGGAACTCTCAATGAAAGCACCAATGTCGGTGTCAAAACCGGCGGATCTCGGGTAGGGGGTCTCGAACTGTGCGTCTAGGCGGATGGTAACAGGAGACAAGGGACACGATGTTTTTACCCAGGTTCGGGCCCTCTCGGTGGAGGTAAAACCCTACTCCTGCTTGATTAATATTGATGATATGGGTAGTACAAGAGTAGATCTACCACGAGATCAAGGAGGCTAAACCATAGAAGCTAGCCTATGGTATGATTGTTGTCCGTCCTACAGACTAAAACCCTCCGGTTTATATAGACACCAGAGAGGGCTAGGGTTACACGGAGTCGGTTACAATGGTAGGAGATCTACATATCCATATCGCCAAGCTTGCCTTCCACGCCAAGGAAAGTTCCATCCGGACACGGGACGAAGTCTTCAATCTTGTATCTTCATAGTCTTGGAGTTCGGCCGACGGTGATAGTTCGGCTATCCGGACACCCCCTAGTCCAGGACTCCCTCAGTAGGCTTCTTAGGAGCCTTGTTCTTTGTCCGGGTCTTCTTGGCCGGCTTGTCCTACAACTTCTTCTTCCAAAAAGAAGAATCGGACTATGGAAGTCAGACGATTATAAGAGGGAATTTTTAATGAAAGTATAATTCAACTGGAAATTGTGTGCAGAGCTTACAGCTGGCAGCTTGTTGAGAGTGCGGAAGGGATTAAGCCCGACTTTGCTGCAATCTGCCAAGCTCTCATTCAATAGAGTCTTGGTCATATTGTTGATATCTTCATCAGTCAATTGAATCTGGCAGTGGCATTGTGGATCTTTTAAATCGCCAGTGTACTCGCACATTAAGCTGGGGCAGCGGCTTAAGGGCAAAATTCTCCACGCAACCCAGCACCAAACAAGGTCGATGCCGGTTAAGCCATTAGCCATGAAGGCTCTAATTTTTGAAAATCGGCGCATATTTGGCCCGTTCCTTTATGCTGTTCCGGTCTGGGCGTGGGTGTTGGTTGCTAAGCGAGTGGTCATGGTAACCCAGTAGGGGATTTTCACCCTCTAGAGATGTGTCTTGGCAGTAAAACCAAGTCTGGTTCCAGTCTTTAGGATGACTGGGCAGCTTGGCGGCTGGGAAGGTGGCTTCTTTCCGCCTCTGAATTGAAATTCCACCTAACTCCAGACTGGGCCCATCTGTGAATTTAGTCTTTCAGTTCAAGTAATAGAATTCCCTGAACAATTAGACAGTGGGCTCTTGTTGAAGGTAAACCTTGCAAAAAAACTTGGAAGTTGAAGTTGTTGGAAATAGAATTAGGCCCAATATCTTGAGGATGGAGCTGAAAAACTGTAGCACGTCGCGGGAGAATTTTGAACTGGGCGGGGTGAACCCCCAGGCCATATGATCAGTAAAAACAATTACATCGCCCTCCTTGGGCTCACGAGGATTTACAGTGCCTGGGACCCTCCAGTGGATGACATCTTTTTTGGCTAAGACACATGTCTACACAAAGTCATTTAATTCCTCTTCGGTGACCCGGGAAGCTACCCAGTTGCATGAAGTTATGGTCTTGGTCATTGTTGAGAATGAAGGTCTGAAAAGAAAAGTATTGCCTATTTAAGATTATGTTGTTAAGCCGGCCATTGATTGAAAGGTAAGAGCTATAAATAGGCAATGTGTTAAGCTGGAGGATAGCGTTGAGTTATGCAGATATATCTATTGGCGGCTTAAAACGGGACTAATGGTACATGGCGGGTTATGGTTTTATCGGTTAAGCCGCCTAAACAGTGAGTTTTTCAGATCTATAAGTGTGGGATTGCTAAGTGTTGGACAAACAATTTTCATAGATTGGTATTATTATTTTGGATCTGCAGCAGTTCAGAAAATGAAGAAAATTCTAAACCTAAGGTGGCGGCAGCAGAAAAGTTCATCTGCTCAGATGAGATCTTCAATGGAGGGGAGGTATTCAGATATTAAAAATGAGTGCTCAATTGCTACCACCCAAGTTTGGTACCATATTCAGATCAAAAGCTACTCGATCTAGAGGAGAAACCGAGGAATGGCAAAGAATACCGATGAACAAGTGAAAACCCTAAGCTGCAGATCTTTTCTAGGGTGAAGTCGAACTTACTAAATGCTAATGGACAACGTAGGTGCGCCGCGGAGCTCTGGTCTGTTCAGGGCGATGCAGTGGCCGGAGGTGGTGAAGTGGAAGAAGGTCGATGGCGGCGGCGGAGCTCGAGCGCTTGTGGCATTGTGAGGAAGAGGACAAAGATGAGGAGGCAAGGGGGAAAATGAAAAGGACCCTTGCCCCTATTTATAAGGCAGTGGATACATGCCATGCGTGGGAATCGAGGAGGCCAAAAAATGATTATGTAGCTGCACGAACGCCTCGATTTTCGGGAGGTTCATTAAAGATGAAGATATACTGAGATGTTTTGGGCCTCGTGCGATATTAATGTGAGATGATGTCATGGCAGGTTATAAGATTTCATAAGGATTGCCGATGAAGGGTTTTTCTAAGTCAATTACTGAAGATTGATATGAACAAGATCACATCAACCTGGGGCCTAATGTTGGGGATATAACTATTGGGTATGACTCGCCTAGGAGGGGCCGGGTTATACCACTTGCGGTTCATAATGAGAAGTCCCAAGAAGATGTTGAAGATGGCAGTTCATGAAGCAAGCTTACTGAAGGCCCAAGACCCGGAGGCGACTTGAGGCCCATGGGTATAAAACGCCATATGTTCAACTTGTATATTAAAGAAAGTTTAGTTTGGTCACTGAGCCGGACATATTGTCTATGAGCCCCGGGACTCTGTAAGCCACCGACATCAACTTCTGTATATGAAGGGGTGACCCGGTGGCAGGTTAAGGCAAGAAACAACAAGTCGAGAACTAGGTCAAGCATATTCGCTCCTTGGTAATCGGACCCAAGCAATACAACCTAAAGCAGGAGTAGGCTTTTACCTCATTGAGAGGGGCTGAACCTGGGTAAAAACTCTTTGTAACCTTTGTCCCGTTTAAACCCTTCAAGCTAACCTAGCCGCGATGGCTCCACACCTAAGTCCTCTTATTTGGGCATCTGTCGTGTTATGTCCACGACATGTTAGGTTCCTGGTCGGCAACCTGGGCTAGCAGGGTGGATGTCGTTTGAGTTTTTCATTTGTGTTTTATCCTTAGACGGATGTGGCTCCTTTGAATGATGTTTGATGTATTGGTGAGATGTATCCCCATCTATTATGTAATGGTACGATGTAATGATATCCACCTTACAAAAGCGTCTTCAATATGCGGCTCTATCCTTGGTGGGACCTTCGAGTTCCTCTCGAATAGGATCGCATATTAGGCGTTTAGAGTTCACCCTGATGTAAGGGTTGTCGGCACGGCGCCTATGCATGGGTCCGTCCCTACATCGTTGAAAAACCTGAGAGACCGAGCTCTGGCTTGCGGGCAGCTCCGCACACGCCACCTCACCAGGTCCTCGGTGCCTTCACCTTCTTGCAGAGGGATCGCCGCAGGTCAGCAAGAACTATTGTATGCCATGCTCCATTCCTCCAGCTAACTTGTAGGACTCTCAGGACCCAGTGCAGTGGGTCGCGATCACTTCGAGGAGCTTGCACGAGGCCAGCCGTCCCGTTCCTCCGCCCGACTCGCTTGTGCATTAAAGGGGGAGCCTCTGAACATCGCGCCTCAGGAGCCCCTACTGCCCCCCGAGCACCCATCCCCTGGCCTTGTCCATGGCATCGCGATCTGGCATACCAGCGGCGGCTGAGTCGTGCTCGGGAGCCGGGACCCGAGGACGTACAACACCTGATGAGGGAAGGGGAAGGGGTTGATGCGAACCTCGCTTAAGAATTGCCGCGGCTGTGGGAACATGACTAGACATCGCGCGAAGGCTGCCACCGCAGTGTGAAGACAACATGAATCAAAAGATAAGTCCCTAAAGTGTGCATAGCGTTAATCTCACGATCTACTTCACACCCCTCGCGACCGAGCTGGGGCAAGGATGCTTTTGTTTCAGACCTGCGGGAGTTGCTTGCGCATCAAGGGGGACCTCATGAGCATCGCGCCTCATGGGATCTCACCGTACCTCAGGCCGCTCACCTCCTGGCCTTGACCACGGCATCGCGACCTGGCATACCAGCGACGGCTGAAGCTTGCCTGGGGACTGGGTCCTGCAGACGTAGAGCGCTATGCTACCGCGGGAATGAAAGGGGGGACCATGCCCTAGTGGGAGGCGCAAGCGTAACATTGAATTGGAGAACAACGATTGCAAAGCAAAAGCATTGCAAGTTTTTACATGCCCCCATGGGGTTAGTCATGATATGCTGCAGGACGAAACAAAAGAGGAAATCCTAAGGAGAGCGCGGCCCCAACGGCTTCACCGGCGACGCCGGGCTGGCACCGTTCCTGAGGCGCCAGCATGGCGGCTCGGCGGCTCGTAGCTGACATCGTCGCTTGAGTCATGCTTGGAAGAAGCATTCCTGCTGTCCGAAGAGGCGCTGCCGCTGTCGGAAGAGTCGCTGGCAAGGCAAAGGGAAAGTTCGCCGCTGGTGGCCTTATCGCTGCAACTCCTCCACCAGAGCAGCAACCCAAGTGTTGGCCTTCCTCGTCGAAGATCCTGAAGAAGAGCGTCGACGCCCTGTCATACGTGAAGTAGATGGTGCGGGCCCCCTTGGGCGACATGCACACGCAATCGTGCCACACCCGCTGGTCATGAAGGCGTCGCTAGCGTCCATGACCTTGACTTCCGCTTCTGCGGCCTAGCAGTAGCACCCATCATGCTGCAGCCACAACTCGACGGGTCCCCTTGGCAGTATCTCCCCTGCGAAGGGCCTTGGGAGGGGAATCCAAGTGTGCGGCGGTGTTGTCACCCACAGCATGAACTCCCGGTCTGAGCCTTCGGCGTGGGTCCGTGAAGGTGGCAGCCGTGCGGTAGCCGCTCACCTTCCTCCATGGCTCCGCTCCTCGCGGTGCCGGGCATCGTGCGCAGGGCCCTGCCTGCGGGCGAACAAGGGAACCGGGAAGCCCGGCGGAGCCCATTCATGCCCAGGCCGCGCCACCACGGCCTTGTCAACATTTTCCCGGGGGTGGTCCGGTCTGTTCTTCGGGAGGAGCAGCTCGGGTTCCATATCAGGGGCCTTTCCCTTCTCCGCTGCGGAGAATCTCCTGATTGGCGCCATTGGTGCTCTAGCAAGATGGTGGAGTAGGGAGAAGGAGGAGCAAGGAGCAAGAAGACGGAGATGAGCAGGGGCTACGCCCGCTCCCGCATCTATAGCCAGGCGAAGGTAAATCATCGGCCTCCCACGATCTCGAGTAATGATGATTCTTTCTGTGCATCATGCAGTTGTCAAGTCGAACGGTTGCCGAGACAACATGGGGAAGCAGAGACGCCCATGTCCCGTCAAGCGCCAAGGGTTGGCTCGGTCCGCGGGCGATTGGGGCCTGCAACGTTCTGCACTTGCCCTTTGGCTTGGCATCGAAGCCAAGTGCGAGCGCGCCTTGGACTCTGGGGCTTCTATCGGTGTCCTAGGAACCAGGGTACCCAGACCTACCTGCCGGCAGCCCACGACGTGGCTTCATCGACATCCTGGTATGGCCCAGCTCCCAAGGGAGCGGCCTCCTTAGGTGGCCTCCTGAGCGGAGAGGAGATTTCTATGCAAGACCTAACCTCACGAGGCTGGAATGACATCTACCATGACGACCAAGGCTAGGCACGCACCAGCGGGCGCAGTGCAGCAGGTTTCCTCTTTGGTGCAAAGGAAGCGAGCGCAAGTGTGGAGTCCCAAGGAATCAACCAAAGGTTGCCATTTGCGTGTAACAAGACCAAGACCGCCAGAACGGCAGGATGGATGTCATTGCCGAGCACACCACGACGTCATGCTTAGAGGCTTTGCAGGCGAAGATCACCTTTTGTCAGGATTAGATGTACCTCTTGTTCCCCTTCAAAATTGGCTGTTGTTGGATCCCCTAAGTTTTGGAGGAAGAGGACCAAGGCCACTATAAATAGAGCCCAGCCACCACCATAGAGAGGGCTCGGTGGATCGACTCATCTGGTGATCAGCTCATCAAACCACCAAGAGCGCATCACAAGAACACGCCTCATGAGGCTATTCTTCCACTTGTACTAGTTCATCCTCAGCCCTTCATGAGGCTAATCCACCACAAAGCAGGAGTAGGGTATCACACCGCAAGGTGGCCTGGACCTGGGTAAACTGGTGTGTCTTTCTCTGTCGTGTTCGTCGAGCTAGGTCATGAGAGCAGTGGATCTAGAGGCTTGAGAAGTTGAGTTCTTTGCACATGCCCCTAAGCTCGAACCTCTCTTGTGTCTGCGGAGCCCAGAATCTGACATAATTCTCTTATGCTAAACCCAAACCCTATAGAAGTTGTGAGAGAAATTTGTTTGTTTTCCGTGCAAATACTTGCCAGCAAGAGACTATGATCTTCTTCGCTACGAGAGATTTGCCTCAGACCGAGGAGTTAGCATTACTTGCTCTTCAAGTAATGTTACCGCTGCTCCCAAATCCGACCATTGGGAAACGTGTCGGTTGGCCATTGGCTGGACCGCATGTACAAAATGATCATTTCCCACCAGGGAAGGCTGCGTCAATAAATATCCACCCCGCGTCGGCTTTGTCCGGCGGCTCCTCCATTTGATTTTGAGAAGATTTTTGAGGAACCCCCTCTCTGAGCGATTTTACTTTAAAATTCACCAAGAGAAAACCCCTAGAGCCGAAGAATTAGATAGTGGTTCAGTGTCACTCAAATCTAACTCCAGTACACTCCGCCTATTACTCTTGAGAGTTGCAAACTCTATAGAAGGTTAGGTGTCAATTTCTTCGGAGACCAAGAGTTATTGTTGTTCTCAAAGAAGAAGTTTGTAAAGGTTTGGAGATTGCCTCAAGTATCTACCATGAGTAATTGACATTGGTTGACAAACCAATTGTTGAGGAGAATAAGGTGAAGAGAGTTTATCTTCCGTGTTAAGTCATAGCCCCTCCAACCAGACGTAGTCCTTGTGCAGAAGGACGTACTGGTCAAACAAATATCATGTTGCCATCGAGCACTACTGTTTCCCATGATATCCTTATTTACATTCGGTCTGCTTTTCCTTCATGTAATTTGTCTCGATGCATGATCTAGTTACCATTCGGTACTTAGTTTTACCTCGGTGTAGTTTGCTTTTCATTCGCTCCACTGCTAGGATTTGAGAGCTTTCAGATTTCCAAAGAAATTTTAAAACTCACATTCACCCCCCTCTGGTAGACATACTTCGTTCCTACAATTGGTATTAGAGCAATGTACTCCTTGACTCTACTCATTTTGGTATAAAAACCTTGGAGTTTAAGTATGTCTTCAGTGAGCTACAAATCACATCGCAAGATTCCCATATTCGATGGGACGGACTATCCCTTCTAGAACGAGAAGATGAAGATCCATCTCCAAGCAATAGATGATGATATGTGGAATGTGGTGTACTTGGGGTTCACCGTTGCAATACCTCAAGACCCCACTAAAGAGGATAAGAAACTCATTCAGATGGATGCTCAAGCCAAAGATGAATTGGTGGCCATCTCTCTCGAGCGCAATTTCTTTGGTATCGCTAGTGAAGGATTTGTGGGACGTCCTCGAGAAGATAAATAAAGGAGTTTCAACTAAGGAAAAGCTCGAATTGATACTCTTCGAGTGGAATTCAATTGTTTCAAGCACATTGAAAATGAAAGATGTTAGAAAATCTTCGATCGTCTCAGTGACATAGCAAATGAGGTTCAAGGTCTCGGCGCCAAAGACATCACTGACAATGAAGTTGTGAAGAAGCTGCTCCGATCACTTGACAGTTCATTCGACACTCTTGTCTTGATGATTCGTGAACACGCTGATTTCAAAACCCTCGACTCTGGTGATATCATGGAAAGACTGGATACTCATGAGGAACAAGAAGAAGAGAAAAGAGATCTATATGGCTCAAGTCAACGCAAAAATCATGCTCTCAAGGTGTTAGCTGATCTTCCTCCAATGGAAATGCGGAAGAAGATTCAGGTGACCTAGAAAGGCTCAGCAAATATCTTGCACTAATCACAAAAAGATTCCATCGTCTTCACAGTAAGAACCAGTTCCATAACAGAGGTTCAAGCAACTCCGGTGGTTCAAAATATTCATCAAAACCTGCTGGAGAATACACCTGCTTCAAGTGCAAAAGCCTAGACATTTCATTAGGGATTGCCCTCTCTCGGAAGCTGAAATCTGTTCAAGTGGAAGATATGATTCTGGCAACTATTGAGGCAAAAGCAAGAGTAAGAACTATGAATCTGATGATGAGAAGAAAACAAATAAGTTCTTCAAGAAGAAGAACAACTCCACCTCAGAATCTTCATCAAGATCGGCTCCGAGGAACCCTTCCAAGTCCTCCAACCACAAGAATAACCGTCGCAAGGCCAAGGCGTACATCGACAAGGAAATGGATTCTGATGAAGAAGAATCGTCAGACTCCGAAGAAGTTGATGGAGGATTCCGACTCTGGCATGGTTGGCATAGAATAAGCCTCCTCACCTGCTGCAAACTCTTCAGTAACCCATCAAGCGAGAATGAATCTCCTGCCTATTGCTTCATGGCCAAGGCCTCGAAAGAAAAGGTATCCTCCAAACATCACAAGGTTCACTCCAGTGATCAATATTCTTGTGATGAGGATAACCATGCTAAGTTGATCAAAATTGCTAATATTCAACAAAACTCTCATGAGAAAATTGAGAAAACCCTCAGGAAGTCTGAAGGGTTGTTTGTTGAGGAGATGGAGAAAAATTCGTCGTTGACCGAAGAGTATTACACTCTCCAGACACGAATGGAAGAAATATCAAATCATCATGATTTTCTCTCGATTGACGTTGAAAGATTGACCTATGATTACCTAAAAAGGAAACATGAACTCAAGGCGTTGATAGAGGCTCATGAGGTTTTGATCAGGGAAAATTCTCTTATCACCCAACAACTTAAGGAGAAACCTAAACTGTTTGTTCCACCCTGCTTAAAATGCCTTGAATGAGCCAATGCTGAATCTAATGCTTAATCATCTATGAAAGCTAACCCCTCGGTTGAGGAAAATGGTTATGTTTCTGATGAAAATTCTTGGTTGAAGGATCTTTTTCAGACAGGAATGTTCAAATCTATCAAAGGGCATCGAATCCTTTGTGACGTTCTGAAGAAATCTATTATTCACAAGAATCCCAAGAAAGATGGTATCAGTTTTGAAAGGAAACTGAATGAAAGTTCCTCATCACCGTCCTTCAATGTGTGGCCGCACTAACCTCAGGTATGAAGGACTCTGAATTAGCTTAGACCCTGCTCACATTTCGTTCATGAGGGTTGTTCCTGCGTCAAGGGGGTCCCCTGAGCATTGCAACTCAGGGGAGATGCTAGTCATGTAGCCCCTCGCCCCTTGATCTCATCCTGGTGATCCGGACGCCCCAACGGTGGTGGAGGTATGCGCGCGGCTAGGCCCTGCAGACGCAGAACACAAAGGCAAACATGAAGGAAATCAAGCACGGAGTTCTAGCAAGTTATTACAAACGCGAGATGTTCCACAAATTCAAACAAAAGTTCTACGCCTCCGCGAGGCACGGTAAATGTTAGAGGAATGAAACTAGGAAGAAGCGCCACCACCGCCTTGGCCATCGTCGCCGCTCGCCTCGGCCGCCGGAAGCCCGTCGTCGATGTCGCTGCCTCCATCATCGCCGCTGCCACCAATCTCCAACGCTGGAGCCTCAGGATCGGGGATGTAGAGGAACTTCTCGAGGAGAGCATCCACGTGATCCTTCACAGCCCCCTTGGCAGCAGTACGAAATTCAGGAGTGATCGAGCGGATCACCATACTAAATTCAAAATCGGGTTCCTGAAGATAGAGATGGCCGTAGACAGGCGTCGTGGCCGCGGCAAAGAGCGAGCAGCACTCCTCCTCTAGAATGGAGTCCATGTTGGCGGCAGCACCCTCGAGCGCCTCCGCGAGCTTGGAGGAGAGCTCTGTGAGGCCATCCTCGGGGGCTGCCAGTGGCACCTCATACCCACCCTGCAGGTGGAGTGCAGTGCATCGAGCCTTGAGCTCGAGGGAGGGGAAGGTGTCGCGTTCTGCGGTTGCCTTCTTCTCAGGAGCGGCAAGGTCGTCTCCCTGGCCTCTAGTTGGGCGGCCGACTCGGAGACGTGTTGGGTGTGGGACGCTTGGGCGTCAGACACTTTGTTCTTTAGTGTGGCCAGGTGGCCGCGCTCCACGGCCTGGTCGGTGGCCACCTATGCCAGCTTGGCGCCGCGATCGGCGAGCTTCACTTCACGGGCCTTTAGGTCCTCCTCCCTTTGTTGAAGCCATTGGGCGTGCGTGTTTTGCTCTTTTTCGAGGGCCTTCAGCTTGGCCTCCGCCTTAGCACGACGCTCCTCGGCAGACGCAACATGGGCCAACGCTACATCGCAAGCCTCCTTGGCCTCGGAGGCCTCCTTCCTACCTTTTGCGGCGGTGGCCTCGTCCCAAGTCCAGGCCTTCTTGGCAGACATTTCGGCCTGGAGCCACCCTGAGATAAGGCTCGGGCGCTCTCTCACGAGGCACCTGTCCACATCCTGGAGGTCGGCTCGGAGCTGACTAAGCATGGTGTAGGCTTCATCCAGGGTGCCTTGCCTGATGAGAGGGCCACGGTACGCCAGCGAGAGGGCCTGGGGAGGAGGCGGTGCCAGTGCACGGACTCGTGCCATCACCTGGGAAGGACAACTTGGGGCTGGTGGTTCCGATCCCCCCTCGGGCATCGCAGGGGCGGACGGCTCCGCGGCCTGCTAGATCCTGGGGGCCGGCTCCTCCCGAGGCTGCATCACCATATCTTGTGGGGCAGCTCCGATGTGAGGGGACGAGAAGTGGTACCTCCTGAGTCCCGGCTCCTTCCTTCCTCTTCTTCACCACGACGCCCGTCCTGGTCATCAGGAGGGAAGCGCTGTTGGCACGGCGCTAATATGTGCTAAAGAGAAACAAGGTAAGGTACTAACTCGTGAGGATCAATCCACGTCCTCTTCTTCTCCTTCTTGGCCGGGGCTGGGGCACCCCCGCTCTTCCTTGGCGCAGCCTTGGTCGTTCTTGGGGAGCTGGCGGGGTGCTTCTCGACCGGCCTTGGCGCGGCGCTGCCACTTGCCAAAATGGAGGCGTTGCCCTGAGGGGCCGCGACCTACAGGACCGTGCCCGCTCCGGCGGCAAGAGGGGTGCCCCTCGGAGGAGGTACTGCCCCGCTCTTCTTCAGATTCACCTGGCCTGACCTTCGCAGGGCCCGAGGAGTGGCCCCGGACCTTGTGAAGACTCAAGTGGAGTGTGGGGATTTTACGGATGGGGGCTCATTGGCGTCGGCGTCGTCTGCGAAGCTGCGAATGAGGTTGCCCCAGGACAAGGGCGAGATCTCTGCTACATCATCCTCGGTCACCTCCGAGTCCTCTTCGCCCTCTTTGTCGTCACCATCACCAGAAGACACCAGCACCGGGGAGTTGGGGCGCGCAGGCGATGCGAGCCCCAGCTCGTGGAAGACGGGCATGGCTGCGACCAGGGCCTCCCTAGTAGCACAACCGTATAGCGGGATGTAGTCCTCCGGAAGGTCCCTCGGCTCACCCACGAGAAGGGTGTTCATGGCCTTATCTAGCTCCTCGCCCGTCAAGATCCTTGAGAGCAGCCTGATGTCGTCCACCGCGCCCTGGAATTCCCACATGGGGCGCGTGTGAGACTGGACTGGAGCCAGGCGTTGCTTTAGGAACTCCTTCATGAGCATGCCCCCCATCAGCACCCTAACATCCATGTTTAAGGTCACCTTCCTATGGACAGGCGCCGCCTGGGTGACAGAGAATTTCTCGTGGCTCCACCTCTCGAGCCGTTCGGGCAGCGCAGTCGGCAGCTCCAGCCGCTCGTTGAGGCCCTTGGTGTCCATGAAGACCCAGCGACGCCAAAAGCTCCCCACCTTCTTCCCGTCCATCATGAGCATGTTGTTCTTGTGGACCGCACAAAGGACACACCGGAGCATTGGGTCGGATCATGCAGCCTCAGAGAGAAGAAGTGCCAGAGGAGTGGGACGGAGGGCCTCACGCCCACGAATGCCTCGCTGTAGAAGGCAAAGATGGACAGGAGGAGGATGGAGTTGGGTTGAAAATGAAGGGCCTGGACCTAGTAGTGGTCGAGGACAGCGGTGAAGAACTCTGATAGAGGGGGACGAGCCAAGCGAAGATGTTGTGGAGGAAGAAGGGGTAAACCGTCCATGCCAGAGTCCGCCGCTCGGACGAGACGGCCCAGATCACGGTCTCCTTCCACTCATTCTCGTCGCTTGCCGTGTGCGGGAGCACAAGGGGGAGGTGCCCCTCCTCGGTGATGGAGGATACGTTGAGTGCTGGTGTAGGAGACGAGGAAGAGCTTACGTCTTGCGCCACGGGCTTCGACTTCTTAGGAGCCATCTCTTAAGTCGCCAGCACTGGAGTTGGAGAAGTAAAGGGTAAGCCAAGCTCAATTGAAACTGGAGAGGTCCTTGGCGGAGGAAAGGGGATCTAAGGCGAGGCGAGAAGGAGTAATGGTGGCCTGGCGGTGCGATCCAGCCTTTTGTCAGTTTGGACAGTTGCTGAGGCGACATGGGGGAGTGGAGGCGACCACGTATTGTCAAGCGCCACGCGTCAGCCCGGCCCGGAGGCGATTGGGGCCCACGGTGCTTCACCCTTGCCTCTTGGCTTCGCTTCAAAGCTGGCCCGAGCGTGTCCTTGGCCCGGGGGCTACTGTCAGCATTCTGGGAACCAGGGTACCCATACTTGCCTGCCTACGGCCCATGATGTGGCTCCCTAGATGGCCTGATTTGGCTCATCTGCTAGACCGCAAATGCAAGACCCTCGCGATGGGCCATACCTCGGGAGGTGGATGACACCCAAGTCCTCCTGAGGAGCGGAGATTTCTGTGCAGGTACCTGATGTCTACTACACAGCCTTCTTCTTGTAGACGTTGTTGGGCCTCCAAGTGCAGAGGTTTGTAGGAAAGTAACAAATTTCCCTCAAGTGGATGACCTAAGGTTTATCAATCCGTGGGAGGCTTAGGATGAAGATGGTCTCTCTCAAACAACCCTGCAACCAAATAAAAAAGAGTCTCTTGTGTCTCCAACACACCCAATACAAAGGTAAATTGTATAGGTGCACTAGTTCGGCGAAGAGATGGTGATACAAGTGCAATATGGATGGTATATATAGGTTTTTGTAATCTGAAAATATAAAAACAGCAAGGTAACTAATGATAAAAGTGAGTGTAAACGGTATTGCAATGGTAGGAAACAAGGCCTAAGGTTCATACTTTCACTAGTGCAAGTTATCTCGACAATAATAACATAATTGGATCATATAACTATCCCTCAACATGCAACAAAGAGTCACTTCAAAGTCACTAATAGCAGAGAACAAACGAAGAGATTATTGTAGGGTACGAAACGACCTCAAAGTTATCCTTTCTGATCGATCTATTCAAGTGTCCGTAGTAAAATAACACAAAGCTATTCTTTCTGTTCAATCTATCATAGAGTTTGTACTAGAATAACACCTTAAGACACAAATCAACCAAAACCCTAATGTCACCTAGATACTCCAATATCACCTCAAGTATCCGTGGGTATGATTATACGATATGCATCACACAATCTCAGATTCATCTATTCAACCAACACAAAGAACTTCAAAGAGTGCCCCAAAGCTTCTACTAGAGAGTCAAGACAAAAACATGTTCCAACCCCTATGCATAAGTTCACAAGGTCACTGAACTCGCAAGTTGATCACCAAAACGTACATCAAGTAGATCACGTGATTATCCCATTGTCACCACAGATAAGCACAAGCAACACATACATCAAGTGTTCTCAAATCCTTAAAGACTCAATCCAATAAGATAACTTCAAAGGGAAAACTCAATCCATTACAAGAGAGTAGAGGGGGAGAAACATCATAAGATCCAACTGTAATAGCAAAGCTCGTGATACATCAAGATCATGCCAAATCAAGAACATGAGAGAGAGAGAGAGAGAGATCAAACACATAGCTACTGGTACATACCCTCAGCACCGAGGGTGAACTACTCCCTCCTTGTCATGGAGAGTGCCGGGATGATGAAGATGGCCACCGGTGATGGATTCCTCCTCCGACAGGGTGCCAGAATTGGGTCCCGATTGGTTTTTGGTGGCTATAGAGGCTTGCGGTGGCGGAACTCCCGATCTGTTGTGCCCCCCGATGTTTTTAGGGTATATGCACATATATAGGCCAAAGAAGTCGGTCAGGGGAGCACGAGGGGCCCACGAGGGTGGGGGCCGCGCCCAGGGGGGTAGGGCGCGCCTCCCTGCCTTGTGGCCACCTCGAAGCTGCCCTGACGTCTACTCCAAGTCTTCTGGATTGCTTCGGTTCCAAAAATAACTCCCCCAAAGGTTTCATTCCGTTTGGACTCCGTTTGATATTCCTTTTCTTCGAAACACTGAAATAGGCAAGAAAACAACAATTTGGGCTGGGCCTCCGGTTAACAGGTTAGTTCCAAAAATGATATAAAAGTGTAAAGTAGAGCCCATAAACATCCAAAACAGGTAATATAATAGCATGAAACAATCAAAAATTATAGATACGTTGGAGACGTATCAAGCATCCCCAAGCTTAATTCCTACTCGTCCTCGAGTAGGTAAATGATAAAAACAGAATTTTTGATGGAATGCTACCTAACATAATTCTCAATGTAATTTTCTTATTTGTGGCATGAATGTTCAGATCCAAATGATTCAAGATAAAAGTTCATATTGACATAAAAATAGCAATACTTCAAGCATACTAACAAAGCAATTATGTCTTCTCAAAATAACATGGTCAAAGAAAGTTCATCCCTACCTCGTATAGTTTGGCTATGCTCCATCTTTGTCACACAAAATACCCAAATCATGCACAACCTCGGTTTTAGCCAAGCAATTGTTTCATGATTTAGCCTTTTCAAACTTTTTCAACTTTCACACAATACATGAGCGTGAGCCATGGATATAGCACTATGGGTGGAATAGAATATGATGATGGTGGTTGTGTGGAGAAGGTAAAAAAGGAGAAAGTCTCACATCGACGAGGCTGATCAACGGGCTATGGAGATGCCCATCAATTGATGTCAATGTGAGGAGTAGGGATTGCCATGCAACGGATGCACTAGAGCCATAAATGTATGAAAGCTCAACAAAAGAAACTAAGTGGGTGTGCATCCAACTTGCTTGCTCACGAAGACCTAGGGCATTTTGAGGAAGCCCATCATTGGAATATACAAGCCAAGTTGTATAATGAAAAATTCCCACTAGTATATGAAAGTGACAACATAGGAGACTCTCTATATGAAGAACATGGTGCTACTTTGAAGCACAAGTGTGGAAAAGATAGCAACATTGTCGGTATCAAAACCGGCGGATCTTGGGTAGGGGGTCCCGAACTGTGCGTCTAGGCGGATGGTAACAGGAGACAAGGGACACGATGTTTGTACCCAGGTTCGGGCCCTCTCGATGGAGGTAAAACCCTACTCCTGCTTGATTGATATTGATGATATGGGTAGTACAAGAGTGGATCTACCACGAGATCAAGGAGGCTAAACCCTAGAAGCTAGCCTATGGTATGATTGTTGTAATGGTTGTGTCCTACGGACTAAAACCCTCCGGTTTATATAGACACCGAAGAGGGCTAGGGTTACACAGAGTCAGTTACAATGGTAGGAGATCTACATATCCGTATCGCCAAGCTTGCCTTCCACGCCAAGGAAAGTCCCATCCGGACACGGGACGAAGTCTTCAATCTTGTATCTTCATAGTCTTGGAGTCCGGCCGATGATGATAGTCCGGCCATCCGGACACCCCCTAGTCCAGGACTCCCTCAGTAGCCCCTGAACCAGGCTTCAATGACGATGAGTCCGGCGCGCATATTGTTCAGCATTGCAAGGCGGGTTCCTCCTTCGAATAATTCATAGAAGATTGTGAACACCAGGATAGTGTCCGGCTCTGCAAAATAAATTCAACATTCCACCGTAGAGAGAATAATATGTACACAAGTTCAATCTGCTGACGTATTTTGTGGCATGACGTCATACCACCACCAAGCCTTCGTTTTTTATTATACCACCTCAGCGCGTCTAGCAAAGCGGTTTCCTTGGCACGTCTTGTCGAAGCAGAGATCGTGTTCCCCTTATTCCGGGATTCCCATCAATACGGACGTGGGTAACCCAACCGCGCCATTGATGGTGGTGCTTGGGAGATAAGCGAGTTTCACCAGGCCGGTGGGGACGCATAGTCTTTGTCCGCCCATATATAAGGGGATAAGGATCCACCTTTTTTACCCACGCCTTCTTCCTCCTTTGCTTATCCATCTCCGCGCACTCGAGCTCCAGCGCCCAAGCTCGCACATCTCGCCTCAACCTTCTCCAGCCATGTCCGGAGCGGGAGGCAAGTGGATGGTTTCCTCCATCACGGAGGGGCACATCGAAAAGCTATGCGGCGCCGGATACCTGTCCAGTGACATCGCGCACCGGCTGCCCGACAAGGGGCAGCTCATCCCCACCCCCAGGCCCCATGAGAGGGTCGTATTCCATCCCCACTTCCTCCGCAGACTGGGCTTCCCACTTCATCCCTTCGTCCGGGGGCTCATGTACTACTACGGCCTAGACTTCCACGATCTGGCGCCAAACTTCATCCTCAACATCTCGGCGTTTATCGTCGTGTGCGAGGCCTTCCTCTGCATCTAGCCCCACTTCGGCTTGTGGCTAAAAACCTTCAATGTCAAGCCGAAGGTAGTGAAGGGCGTCCAAGCGGAGTGCGGAGGCGCCATGGTGGGCAAAATGCCCAACGTCCTCTGGCTCGAGGGCGCCTTTGTGGAAACCATCAAAGGGTGGCAATCGGGGTGGTTCTATATCACCGAGCCGCGGGACCCTAAATGGGCAGCGGCCCCCGAGTTCAGATGTGGTACCCCCATGCAGCTCACCTCCTAGAAAAGAAGGGCTTGCTATGGGGTAGTTTGGAGGAGCTGACCGGACTCCAGTCTTGTCTCCAGACCCTGGTGAACAAGAAGCTCAAGCTTGTCAACATGATCCAGGTCATGCTCGTCCGCCGGATTCTCCCCTGCCAACAACGGGCCTTCAATCTGTGGGAGTTTGATCCGGCACAGCAGCGGACCCTGAGCGGGCTCTTCGACACGACGTAGAAAGATGCCTGGAGGGTGCTGTTCAAGGGCGGAGAAGCCCCCGCGTCCGCGACTGAAGATCGCGGATTCAGCACCAAGCGCCCGGCCGATGTGGTAAGATATGTTATCCTTTATGGGACATTTATTTCTTTCATAGTTTGACTCTATTGTGGGATCTAAAACTCCCGATGCCTTTAATAGGACTGGCAGAGGACGTTCGGACAGGTTAACTGTCTGGCTCCCCTCCCCGAAGACCCAGCGGATACCCGTTTAACGGGGCTGCTAGTCCCAGCACTTTATGTGGTGCCAGAGAAGAAGGCCAAGAAGAAGGCCACGGGAACCCGAAGGAGTTCCCGGCGCCAGGTGGTATCGGACTCATCGTCCGATGACTCCGAGGCGGACTCCTCCCCCGAAGGCGAGGAGGAGAAAGAAGACTCTCCCCAGGAGGAGGGAGAGAGGAAGAGGAAGGCTTCCCCAACGGGGGAGGCCGAAGGGTCCAAGAGGGGAAGGACCCTTCCTCTGGACAGCTCCGTCAACGCCAACGACGGCGACGAGGAGTGGCCCTTAAGGGCCAAGCCCCTGGCGAGATCGTAAGTATCCGGATTCCTGAGTGATTTGTAATTTCTCTTTTGTGCCACATAGTGTCCTTCTAATGCCGCACACTACCTGTAGCCCGGCCGAGGAGGATCTTCCTGCTTCATCAAGCGGGTCCTTGGCTCCGTCGGATGTGGATTCCATTCCGACCGCCTCCACCCCTCGTGATGCTGACGACGCCGAGGTGGGATCCCAGGAGGGGACCCATCAGGAGGAGGCTCCGGAGGTGCCGCAAAGCAGCCTCCTGGACTTTGCGTCGGACTCCGTGCCAGAACCCGCAGTGGTTCCGGAGTCCGGCAGGCGGCCCCTTCCTAAGAAGGGCAAGACTGTGACACCGGCAGCCTCTGTCCAACCGGAGGCGCCGGTCAACTTGTTGGAGGCGCTCAACGGCGCTTCCATCAAGGAAGAACACCGCACTATTATGAGTGCGGTGATTCAGAAGGTTCAGCTCACCAAGAGTGGGCTGGCCGAAGCCTGCAGCAGCCTTCTAACAGGCTTTGAGGTAAGAAGTTTTAAAATGTGTAATGTAATACCGCATAGACAGTAGCCCCTGATGCTTGGTTCGGTGTTCGGAAAGAAAAACCGGACTGAGGATCTAAAAAAGATATACGCAGGAGTTCTTAAAATTATGTCAATATGGGTTTGTAGGCTGCGCTGCTGACCTCTGCCGCACTGGCTGCGGAGGTCGATGCTTTGAAGCAGAACCTCGAGCGATCCGAGAACGAGCTCGGCCTTGCCAAGAAGCAGCTTGAGGACAAAGAAGGTGAGTACCACCGTATTAAATTTGTACCTTACAGAAAAGGATTTTGGTTGCAATAGAAATAACAAGGATAACGTGGGTACTGCAGGGGCCACGAACGAGGTGGCGACCCTGAAGGAGGCCGTGTCCGCGGCTGAACGTAATGCGGCCGCGGAACGAGCGGAGCGAGAGAAGCAGGAGGCATGGGTGGCGGAGGTGCGGCAAGAGCTCCAAGCTCTCATGGAAAAGCATGAGAGTTTGGAGCGCGACTCGAAGACTCGAGAGTCCGAGCTTGCCTCGGCTCTTGAAAGTGCCAAAGCCGCTAAGGCCGAGGCCCATAAGGCCCTCCAGGAGATTGAGGCGGTGAAGAAAATAGCGGCGGGTAAGGCATTTTTCATGCAAAGAAAGCATGTGAATGTGAATTACCTGTTACTTACCCCAATTCGGAGCTCTCCAGGGGTGTTTGTAGATCTACCTCGTAGCGTGTCCGATGCCGCCGCATTCTACCGGGCCGAGGAGGGGAGCTCCACAGAGAAGGTCTTCTGGTCTCAGTATGCTGAGGCCGGACATCCGGTGCCCCTTAGCGACCAGCTGAAGCAGCTGGTCGAGTTCCACAAGGTAGCCGAGCAGGCCATGAAGGGCCTCATAGTCCGGCTGTGGCCTGAAGAGGCCATGCCTGGGAGCTACTTCGGCCTCGTGCGGCAGCTGGTGGATGCGTGCCCCTGGGTGGAAGTCATCAAGCGCTCCGCCTGCATTGAAGGTGCCCGTCGGGCCCTTGCCCGCGCAAAGGTGCACTGGGGCAGGCTGGATGCTGAGAGGCTTATAATGGACGCGCTGCCGGCGGGCAAGGAGTATCGTACGCCCGAAATGTACTATAAGAGTGTCCTGAAGGGTGCCCGCAAGATTGCGGATGAGTGCCCCAAAGATGTAATTTTTGAGTAGACTCGCAATGTGTTATCCTGTGCGCTGAAAACTTTGTTCATATGCGCTAAGCAACGCTTATTAATTTAAAATATTACCTTCTGTGTGGCCGTTTACCAAATCTGAGAGAAGGCAAGTCGTCGGCTTCAGCCCCCATGCCACGAGTGCTGGGGTGTTCGGGATAAACTTGAGCACTCTTGTTCCCATTTTTGGGTCCATCTAGGGAGGCGCTCAACACAATGAACAAGGCAACCGGACTTATAATGCTTGAACACTCTCACTTAGCCATAGAATTCTATAATTTTAAATTTCGGCGAAGCCCCTAGTGTTCGGAAGACCGAGTTCGGGGCGCTATCCACGCCTGGACCGGACACAGCCGGTTCCTCGCTCTAAGCGGCATAAGTCTTTAGGGACTCGAAAAGACCTCTCGAACAGCGACCAGCTCTCGCCTTATCATGACGGTCAGTTTTAGCTTCTCCACTGAGGCGCTCGTCCAGCTCAACCGGGGCGCAATCGCAGTGGTTCTCCCAGTGCTACCTTAGCCGATAGAACGGAACATAAGGTACCAAAACATGGGAGCCGGGCAAACCCAACTATTGACCAAAGACATGATTCGGAGCCGATGCATATAGTGCTATAAGTTCGGGGTGCCCCACTTGTGAAATTGTTCGGACTTGTCACACCATAATGCGGGGAACATAAGCCCCTGATGTATTCGGCCGTACCAATGTGTACGGATGCAAGATGTCATAAATGAACATATATGTAAAAAAAGGAATGCAATTATAGGCAAAAAGTGATGCATTGTTTATTCAAGGAATTCTGCTATGAGTGCAGAACGATACAAATAGTGCGGTGAGCAAGGGATTGGACTATTTAAACATATCCCCCTCTAGGGGTAGGCTACGGACTGGTGTATTTAACAAATTTAATGCTCATAATGGAGACCACCTGAATGTTCGTCGTAGCCTTTGCCCTTCCCTGGCTGTTGCTTAGTGAGTTCGGCAGGTTTACCGCCGGACAGGTTCTCTGGTGAACGGAGTCCTGTGGATAAATAGAAAAAGGAAAAAAGGAAAATAAAAAGAGCGACACACTTGGGAGCCCCTGGTGTGGTTGAGCCGCACTCTGGGCCTGTCGTGGTCGTGCCCCTCCCCCTATGCCCATGGTATCTCCAGAGCATAATGATGTACGCGAAGAGCTGGTCTTGCAATCATGCAAGGGCTGGGGTTGGGGCCGCATTACTACGCGTGCTCGGAACATGCCAGGTGGTCTTGATGTATGTTACTCCGGGTGCGTTTGGCCATGTCCGGTCGTTTAACGGCCGGACTCAAGAATTGCCTTGAGAGGCTGCTCTGTACTTCTGCAGCGAGAGCCGCTATGTGTTCCTCCGTTCGGAGGGAGAGTTCAGTGTTTCCGTTGACCGTGATGACTCCACGAGGGCCTGGCATCTTGAGCTTGAGGTATGCGTAATGCGGCACCGCGTTGAACTTTGCAAACGCGGTTCGTCCGAGCAGAGCGTGATAGCCACTGCGGAACGGGATTATGTCGAAGATTAACTCCTTGCTTCGGAAATTATCCGGGGATCCGAACACCACTTCTAGTGTAACTGAGCCTGTACAATTGGCCTCAACACCTGGTATGACGCCTTTGAAGGTCGTCTTTGTAGGTTTAATCCTTGAGGGGTCTATGCCCATCTTGTGCACTGTATCCTGATAAAGCAGGTGCAGGCTGCTGCCGCCGTCCATCAGGACTCTAGTGAGGTGAAATCTATCGACGATTGGGTCTAAAACCAATGCGGCGAATCCGCCATGGCGGATACTGGTGGGGTGGTCCCTTCGATCGAAAGTGATCGGGCAAGAGGACCATGGATTGAACTTCGGGGCGACTGGCTCCATCGCATATACGTCCCTAAGTGCATGCTTCCGCTCCCTCTTGGGTATGTGGGTTGCGTATATCATGTTTACCGTCTGCACTTGTGGGGGGAAACCCTTCTGTCCTCTACTGTTCGGCGGCCGGGTCTCCTCCTCGTCATCGCTGTGCAGCCCCTTGTTATTGTTTTCGGCAATTAACTTGCCTGCCTGCTTGAATACCCAACAATACCTGTTGGTGTGGTTAGCTGGTTTTTCGGGGGTGCCATGTATCTGGCAAGAGCGGTCGAGTATTCGGTCCAAATTGGACGGACCCGGAGTGGTTCTTCTGAATGGCTTCTTCCGCTGACCGGGTTTAGAGCCTCTGAATCCGGCTTTGACTGCCGTATCCGCAGTGTTATCGCCGTTAACGCGGCGTTTGTTTTTGTTGCGATGCGACCTGCCATTGTGGTCCTTGCTGTCCGGACTGCCAGAATTTTTGCTGAGGTTGTTTCTACGAGCTAGCCAGCTGTCCTCTCCCGCACAGAAGCGGGTCATGAGTGATGTGAGGGCTGCCATGGATTTCGGCTTTTCCTGTCCTAGGTGCCGGGCCAGCCACTCGTCGCGGATGTTATGTTTGAAGGCTGCGAGGGCCTCTGCATCCGTACAATCGACGATTTGATTTTTCTTTGTGAGGAACCGTATCCAGAATTGTCTGGCTGATTCGTTTGGCTGCTGAATTATGTGGCTTAGGTCATCGGCGTCTGGTGGTCGCACATATGTGCCCTAGAAGTTGTCAAGGAATGCGGCTTCCAGGTCCTCCCAACACCCAATTGATTCTGCTGGCAAGCTGTTAAGCCAATGCCGAGCTGTTCCTTTAAGCTTGAGTGGGAGATATTTGATGGCATGGAGATCGTCACCACGGGCCATATGGATGTGAAGGAGATAATCTTTGATCCAAACCTCGGGGTCTGTTGTGCCATCGTAGGATTCGATGTTTACGGGTTTGAACCCTTCAGGGATTTGATGATCCATTACTTCATCTGTGAAGCAGAGTGGGTGTGCGGCGCATCTATACTGGGCAATATCACGACGTAGCTCAAGAGAGCTTTGTCTTCTGTGTTCGGCCCGGCCGGAGTTGCTGTATCCGGTGCGACGGTAGTCGTCGTGGATTGTGGGGCGCCCACGTGATCTGTAGATAGATCTTGATTGTTTTGATTTGTCCTCCAATATGTCTCGCAAGTCCGGCGGATTCCCTCGTGGCTTCGTACTTTTCGAGCGATGTCGGGGTACGGTCCTGATGGAGGGCCTAGATGCCTCTCTGTCGCGGCCACGGGGTGGTCGGTCTGCCGTATTGTGCGCTAGTGATGAAGGTTTGTATGCTTCCTCCTCTAGTCGGGGGAGCAACTTGCGTTTTGGGTAGCTTTTGGAGGGGTGTTCGAGTTCATACTCTTCGGCTGCGAGGACCTCGGTCCATCTGTCGGCTAGCAGGTCTTGATCAGCTTGAAGTTGTTGCTGCTTTTTCTTTAGGCTATTTGCCGTGGCGATAAGCCTGCGTTTAAAACGCTCTTGTTCGACGGGATCCTCGGGCACGACGAATTCGTCGTCGTCGGAGGGAGGTATGTAATTGTCATCCTCTATCTCCTCATCTGCCGCTCTCTCTTGAGGGCTGGCTTCTCCGTCCTCCTGTGCTGAATCGTGCTGGAGGGGGATGTCTTAGGCACTCTTTGGGGTGTTATTGTCTCCGGTGCCGGAATCTCCATTCTTGCCGTGGTGGGATTTAGAGCGGCGCCGCTGACGTCGGCACTTGGGCTGTTTCTTAGAGGAATCTGCCTCCGCTGCTTCTTCTCCGTCCCCATCCTTTGGGGTGTCCACCATGTATATGTCGTATGACGAGGTGGTCTTCCAGTGCCCCGTAGGTGCTGGTTCTTGATCGTCTCCGGCATCGTCGTCCGTACCGTCGATGTCTTCGGAGTCGTAGTCTAGTATGTTGGTTAGATCGTCGATAGTGGCTACAAAGTGGGTGGTGGGTGGGCTTTGAATTTCTTCGTCGTCCGCATCCCAACCATCCTGACCGCAGTCCGGCCAGGGCTCTCCTGATAACGAGAGATGCTTTAGCGAATTCAGGATGTCGCCAAAAGGGTAAGTGCTGAAAGATGTCCGCGGCGGTGAACTCCATGATCGGCGCCCAATTGGATTCATTGGTAGGGGCGCAGGAGGTTCGGAGTTCGGCAAGGAGTCCAGCACCTCGGAGTCACAGGCTTTACAGGGGACAAGGTCGGTATTCGGCTCCATCGCCATAGAAGTTGCAGCTCTCGAGGCGGTGTCCAGCCACCTGTCCTCAATCTGCGCGGTCGGCTCCGAACTATGGGTCAGAGCGGACTCGTGTGCGGCCTCCAGGGTACTGTCCGGCGGTAGAGCTAAGTCATGCCCATCGTGACAGTGCAGCACGCTCGGCTGTGGCTCGAATCCATCGAAGATCAGGTCTCTGCGGATGTCAGCCACGAAGTTTAGGCTTCCAAACCTGACCTGATGGCCAGGGGCGTAGATTTCGATCTGCTCTAGATGGCCAAGTGAATTGGCCCGCAGTGCGAAGCCGCCGAACACGAAGATCTGTCCGGGGAGAAAAGTCTCACTCTAGACGGCGTTGTTGTTGATTGAAGAAGCCATCAAGCCTATCGGTGACGACACAGAGGAACTCTCAATGAAAGCACCAATGTCGGTGTCAAAACCGGCGGATCTCGGGTAGGGGGTCCCGAACTGTGCGTCTAGGCGGATGGTAACAGGAGACAAGGGACACACTGTTTTTACCCAGGTTCGGGCCCTCTTGATGGAGGTAAAACCCTACTCCTGCTTGATTGATATTGATGATATGGGTAGTACAAGAGTGGATCTACCATGAGATCAAGGAGGCTAAACCCTAGAAGCTAGCCTATGGTATGATTGTTGTAATGGTTGTGTCCTACGGACTAAAATCCTCCGGTTTATATAGACACCGGAGAGGGCTAGGGTTACACAGAGTCGGTTACAATGGTAGGAGATCAACATATCCGTATCGCCAAGCTTGCCTTCCAAGCCAAGGAAAGTCCCATCTGGACACGGGACGAAGTCTTCAATCTTGTATCTTCATAGTCTTGGAGTCCGGCTGATGATGATAGTCCGGCCATCCGGACACCCCCTAGTCCAGGACTCCCTCAAACATTGTCCCCCTTTTTTTTATTCTCCTTTTTTGGGCCTTTTTTTGGCCTTTAGTTTTTTTATTTGGCCTTTTTTAGGGGACAATTCTCTAATAATGATGATCATCACACTTCTATTTATTTACAACTCATGGATTACAACTCGATACTAGAACAAAATATGACTATATGAATGCCTCCGGTGGTGTACCGGGATACGCAATGAATCAAGAGCGACATGTATGAAAACTTATGAAGGTGGCTTTGCCACAAATACGATGTCAACTACATGATCATGCAAGGCAATATGACAATGATGAAATGTGTCATAATAAATGGAACGGTGGAAAGTTGCATGGCAATATATCTTGGAATGGCTATGGAAATGCCATAATAGGTAGGTATGGCGGCCATTTTGAGGAAGATATAAGGAGGTTTATGTGTGATAGAGCGTATAGTATCACGGGGTTTGGATGCACCAGCGAAGTTTGCACCAACTCTCAAGGTGAGAAAGGGCAATGCATGGTACCGAATAGGCTAGCAATGATGGAAAGGTGAGATTGCGTATAATCCATGGACTCAACATTAATCATAAAGAACTCACATACTTATTGCAAAAATCTAAAAGTCATCAAAACCAAGCACTACACGCATGCTCCTAGGGGAAGGTTGGTAGGAGTTAACCATCGCGCGATCCCGACCTCCACTCAAAGGATGACAATCAAACAAATACCTCATGCTTCAAATTTGTTACACAACGGTTACCATACGTGCATGCTACGAGATTTGTTACCATACACCCATACACAATTTGTTACCATACGTCCATACACAATTTGTTACACAAGTATTTCTCAATTTCATAATTACCCAACTAGCATGACTCTAATATCACCATTCTCATATCTCAAAATAATTATCAAGCATCAAATTGATCATAGCATCCAGTTCATTTTCTATGATAGTTTTTATTATACCCAACTTGGATGCCCATCATTCTAGGGCCAATTTTATAACCATAGCAAATACCATGCTGTTCTAAAAGACTATCAAAATAATATAAGTGAATCATCAGAGATCAATAATTTCTACAAAATAAAACCACCGTTGTGCTCTAAAAGATATAAGTGAAGCACTAGAGCAAATGACAAACTACTCCAAAAGATATAAGTGAAGCACACAGAGTATTCTAATAAATTCCAAATCATGTGTGTCTCTCCCAAAAGGTGTGTACAGCAAGGATTATTGTGGTAAACTAAAAATCAAAGACTCATATCATACAAGATGCTCCAAGAAAAACACATATCATGTTGTGAATAAAAATAGAGGTCCAAGTAAAGTTACCGATGAACGAAGACGAAAGAGGGGATGCCATCCGGGGCATCCCCAAGCTTAGGCTCTTGGTTTTCCTTGAATATTACCTTGGGGTGCCTTGGTCATCCCCAAGATTAGGCTCTTGCCACTCCTTATTCCATAGTCCATTGAATCTTTACCCAAAACTTGAAAACTTCACAACACAAAACTCAACAGAAAACTCGTAAGCTTCGTTAGTATAAGAAAATAAAACCACCACTTAGGTACTGTTGTGTACTCATTCTAAATTCATATTGGTGTAATATCTGCTGTATTCCAACTTTTCTATGGTTCATACCCTCCGATACAACTCATAGATTCATCAAAATAAGCAAACAACACATAGAAAACAAAATCTGTCAAAAACAGGACTGTCTGTAGTAATCTATAACTCTAGAATACTTCTGTAACTCCAACAATTCTACCAAATTAGGAAGTCGTAAGAAATTTGTGTACCAATCCATAGCAAAAGAATCCGATCAAAAGCACGTTTCTGTGAATTATCAAAACCAATTTACTTGGTGCAAAACTTTCTGATTTTCAGCAGGATCAACACAACTATCACCGTAAGCTATCCTAAAGGTCTTACTTGGCACTTTATTGAAACAAAAAGCTATAAAACATGATTACTACAGTAGCATAATCATGTGAACACATCAAACAGTAAGGGTAAATATTGGGTTGTCTCCCAACAAGTGCATTTCTTTAATGCCTTTCTAGCTAGGCATGATGATGACAATGATGCTCACATAAAAGATAAGAATTGAAACATAATGGGAGCATCATGAAGCATATGACTATCACATTTAAGCCTAACCCACTTCCTATGCACAGGGATTTTGTGAGCAAACATCTTATGGGAACAAGAATCAACTAGCATAGGAAGGTAAAACAAGCATAGCTTCAAGATTTTCAACACATGGAGACGAAACTTGATATTATTGAAATTCCTACAAGCATATGTCCCTCCCTCATAATAATTTTCTGTAGCATCATGAATGAATTCAACAATATAACCATCACATAAATCATTGTTTTCATGATCTACACGTATAGAAAATTTACTACTCTCCACATAAGTATTCTAATAAATTCCTTTCAAATTGGACGTTGTGGGATCCCTTCCCGCCTAAGTTTTGGGGGAAGATGACCGAGGCCACTATAAATGTAGGCTAGCCACAACCGAAGGGGGAGATCTGAATCCTTTCCACCCACAATAGAGCATCCCTCACGAGGTTGTTCATCCCCTATACTAGTTCATCCTCAGCCCCTCATGAGGCCAATCCACCACAAAGCTGGAGTAGAATTTACAACGCAAGATGGCCCGAACCTGGGTAAACTGCCGTATTCATCTTCTTCCTTGTTCACATGAATCCGGATAGGCTAGGCTGTGGGGCGACGACCTTGAGGCTTGAGGGGTTGATCTTCGCACACGCCCGAGAGTTCTTACCTTCTTGGGTCTGTGGAGCCCAGAATCCGACATTGACATCAATCACTTCAAGTCCGAAGACAATCTTGCTAATATTTTCACCAAGCCTCTCGATGAGAAAAGATTCTGTGCGTTCCGGCATGAGCTAAATATCATGGACTTCACAAACATGCAGTAAGATGGACTCAGCACCCATGCCAACACTTCCACATCTAAGAAGGAATGGGTGCATAACACTCAAAGAGTTTGAAAATTTTGACAAAGTGAAATTTTCTTTCTGAGAGTGAATACATTAGCGTAGAACTAGAATAACCGGGTGCCATGATAATTGTGCAACGCTTGGGATCATAGAGTTCTTCTATGGTGGGTCACGTTGTCGTGGGAAACGAGCACCTATGGGGCGGGGCCCCTTCTCGGTCCGGCAGGGAGCGGAGGGCGCACGAAGAGCAGATCGAGGCGAGGTACGCGGGAGATTTTACCCAGCTTCGGAGCTCTCCGGAGAGATAAAACTCCTACTGCTGTTTTGTGTTTGTATTGTGTTCTTGCTTGAGTGAGTGAGCGTTCTGTAGTTTCGAATGATTCGAACCCCCTCTACGTTGCGCATGGGCCTCCTTTTATAAGCTAAAGGGGTCACCGACAGGTGGCAACGCAGAGAGGGGTACAAATGTAAAAAGAGGGGTTGGTACAACTGCCTCTATAGTGTACTCTACCTAACTCTGACGGCAGGGGACAAGGGCATTTAATGCCCGTCCGGTCGCCCAAACAGTGCAGAAAACGACCGTTTGGGGCGCCACCGCTTGCCACGATGGCCTTCTCGTCATCTCCACTTGCCACCTCACACCGCTTGGCTGCACAGCCACCCGCCACGTGCGCCAGGAACGATCTTGGGGCGACACGTCGTCGGATGCGCTGGAGCGTGGGCGCAGAGTGGTGGCTTCGCCGCGGCAAGCGCCTTGCCACGGTCGTTGTCTTGTCGCACCCGAAAGCTTGTCGCTCGCCGGGTCTTGCCGGGACGCGCGGCGCGTCGCGGCAAGTTTCTTGAAATGCCTTGGTTGGCCTTCCCGGCAAGCTCCTCTTGCCAGGGCCTTGCCCTTCCCGGCAAGCTACTCTTACCGGAGTCTTGTCTTCTCTGTCAAATCACTTTGTTCTTGAATGGCATCAATATGAGCTACGGAGGATCTTGGCGGACGCCCGGCAAGCCTTGCCGCTGGGTGCTGCGACTGCCCGTGCACAAGTTCGGGATACTAAGGTACCCCTACTTTAGTACACCGACAAGAGCCCCCGGGCCTGGGCCACACACGGTGCCGAGCGCTGTTGGGCCAGGCCCAAAACAGGGCACGGGCACGCGCGGCCTGGGTCCATACCAAATCTAACTCCGTATCCACCGCGCCCTCCCGTAACGGCACGCGTCAAACGCGGCGTCGTGGGAGAGATCGTGGGCAATTCTTTAATCAAGAAAGGCGTAACGTTCACCTCCCCTCTTTATAAGCAGGGGAAACAGGGGCCGTTCCCCCACCGTCGCCACTTGCGGTTCCTTCCTCAGAAAGCTCCGCCGCTCCCCTCCGCTTCCCAAGCCGAAAGAGAGCAGCGCTCCGCCGCCCGTCGCTGCCGCCCATCGCCGCCACCCTCCTCCACCGCTTCCGCCATGGCTCCGAAGACCAGAAAGAGTGCGAAGTCGGCCGAGGCACTGCATCTTGAGGCGCTGCGCAAGGAGCAAGCACTTTTCCTTCCCGAGCTCACCCCTAAGGCGCTGCGGGAGGAGTTCTATCTCTTCTGGTCGACGGAGATGCGGGCGCATCCGCGCACGCAGACACTCTCCGCTGAAGCTTCTACTTCGAAGCGGTGCCCAAAAGGGTACTACTTCTTCCCATAGTTCTTCTATTGCGGGCTCTGCCCGCCCTTTTCCGATTTCTTCTACGACATTATGAACACGTACGGGCTCCATCTCCTCGACTTCACCCCAGCGCCGTTCTGACCATGGCGGTTTTCACGCATCTTTGCGAGAACTTCGTCGGAATCTACCCCAACGTAGCCCTTTTCCGCCACTATTTCATGCCCCGAGTCGAGAAAGGAGAGCCCCTGTCTGGCGGGATCGCCTGGATCTCGAGGGCCGGCAAGAAGGAGGTCTATCTGGAAGGGGAGCTCCGCAGCAAGTGGGATGAGTGGAGAGTGGAGTGGTGTTGGATTGTTGATGCAGATCCGCAGCCATTCACCAGTTTGCGCCAAACCCGAGTGGTGCACGGCGGCGACTGGAGCGCTCTGGCGGCGGATGATGCTAAGTTGAAGATCGCCACCACCCGGATTCTGCGACTCAGGCTTGCCGGGCTCACTGTAGGGGCCGTTGGCGCGGACTTCCTTCGCTGCTGCATCGCCCCTCTGCAGGAGAGCGGGAGGCCCGCCTGGCTGTTCGGGGCCCCGGCAGATATCATGAGGCTGCACCCAGGCCTCAATTTTAACTTCACTGTTTTGGAGTTGGACGGGATGCTCAAGGAGCTGTTCAAGCACGACCCCAACCACCCGGAGTGGTTCAGGCTGCCGCAGGGCGTCATCCCCCTGTGCAACAACTCCCAGCTCGATCGCATCCGCGCAATGATGCCGGAGTGCGACTCGCACGGGATTATCCCAACTTGGCGGGAGCCCACCGACGACGTCGTGCGGTAATTCTTTGACGGCTTGGTGAAGGTAGCAGTCCGTGCTAACGAGTAGAGGCTCCTCACCCGCGACACCACTGACGATGAGATGCGGTACATCGCCACCAGGGCGGAAGAGGCGGCGGCAGCCGCCGCCGCGGGCGAGTTTGGTTTCACGTTGGAGGAGGCAGAGGCGGCCGAGGCGGCAAGCCTTGCCGACCGAGAGGACCTTGGCGGGGAGGTCGTTGGTGAGGGGGAGCCCGAAGCCGAGGCCAGCGAGCCTGCCGGGGGCGCAAGTGGCCAGCCATCTTTGAGTAGCTTGCCGCAGACGGGGCCCTCAGCGCAGCCTCCAGCTCAACCAAGGAGGCGCCTCCGCAGGACCGGAGACACAGCAGGGCGGCAGACGGGCCAACAGCCGCCGCGCCGTGGGGCACGCTCCACCGCGCCAAGCACCGCTGACACGGGAGCATCTCATGCTGCGCCGGCAACTGGAGAGGGGTCTTCTCGGGCCGCCACTTCCGATCCTGCTGCAGCTCCCGCCAAGCGCCCAAGGGAGCCTACTCCTCCACCTCGTCACACAGAAAGGGTACCTGACTTCGACCTTTCTGTGCTCAGCTCCGACGAGGAGGAAGAAGAGGAGGAGGAGTAAGACTTTCTTCCTGTTGTATTTATACTTCTTCGTTCCTTGCTGTTTCTTGTCTTGTATCTAATCTGCTTCCTTCTGAACTTCGTTCCTTTTCAGGACTCTGGCCGAGAGAGCGGCGAAGAGGGCCAAGGTCCCCGTGGTAGTCATCGAGGATGATCCTGCTGCGACAACAAAGGACGCATCCGAGACCACCTTGACGGACCCGGCAACCTCTCCCCGAAGCAGCCCCCAGCGCAACCCCCAGCGTAAGTACTTGTTCACTTCCTGTTGTGGGGTGCGCATGGGTGCTCTTTCTTTGTTGACATCTTGACTGTTGACTTGCTTGTGTAGGAGCAGAGCAGGCCCATCAGGAGCAACCAGAAGCCGCTCCAGAGGTGCTATCTGCTTCAACTACGCCGCCAAGGGGCGATTCTCCGACAAGGGAGCGCTCTCCGGCAAGGGAGAGGTCCCCGGCAAGGGATGGGACCAGCGAGCCTTCGGTGGTGGAGCCCATGGTCACAGAGCCCAGCACATGTAACCCTCCTTGTCGGAAATCTTCCCTTGGGTTCTTCTTCTTCTGGTCTTCTTTTTGGATGTTTGCTTGACTTTTCCTTCCTCTTCCTGTCTTCAGATCCCCCTGCCACAGATCCGATGGAGACTGAGGCCACCGGCGAGGAGGACGCACGCGGCAATACTGAAGATGTTGCCGCCACCGAGGAAGAGGCCGGCGCTGACGACCCCGCCGGCGAAGAGGCCGCCAAGGCTGCTGGCGCAGGAGCTGGCGAGGGGTCCGGCGATCGCACTGACGACCCCGAGGGCGTAGGAGCGCAAGGTGCTACACCGACCGCCAACCCCCTCTGCCGCTGATGCAGAACCGGGCCCCGAGGAGCCCCAGCCCGGCGCCTACTTGAAGGCCGGCGAGGGTGTCTTCATCAAGCTTCCCTGGGCGTCGAGCTCCAAGGCGCCGATCAAGGGAGAGGCTTTTGACGGAGAGGTGCTCGCCTCCGCTGGGCTGACAGTGGTTGACGCACCAAGCAGCAGCAGCGGCGAGTCCGAGGAGGAGCAACTGCTCCGGAAGTTGGTGTCGCTCTACCGCGCCCAACAAGCGAAGCTGGAGTCCCGGGAAGCGCTTGTCGCGCAGGTGGGAGTTGACATAGAGAAGCACGCGGAGGAGCTCCAGAGCCGCAACCAAGAGGCCCTCCGGTCCATTGCGGAGGAGAGGGCGCAGCTTGTCGAGGCGCGGAAGGCCTTCATCCTTGAGAAGGCAGAAGCTGAGGAGCAACAGAGGCTTGCCGCTGAGGAGCTGTCCACCCGGGAAGGTGAACTGACGCAGCGAAAAGTCAATCTGGACAGCTACGAGGAGGAGCTAGCCGCACGCGAGCAATCACTTGGCGGGGCACTCAAGGAAGCGAAGGACGCTGCCGCAGCTGCCGAGGCTGCCAAGAAGGAATTGGAGGTGAAGGTGACGCAGCTGGAGGCTGATCTGAAAGGGGAGAATGAGGAGCTTGCCGTGCTCCAGCGCGAACGCGATAAGGATGCCCTCGCTCATGGTGATCTGCAAGTCCAACTTGCCGACAAGGGCAAGGAACTAAACGCCGCCAAGGACTCAAATGCTGATCTGGAGCTGAAGCTGGCCACACTGACGGAGACGCTGGACGGCGCCAAGAAGCGAGAAGATGACTTGAAGAAAGAGATCAAGGGTAACGAGGAGCTGCTAACGAGGGCTGCTGAGACTCAAAACACCTTCAGGGCCACGGTGGAGCTCTGGACGGAGGGCCTCGTCAACATTGCTGCAAACATCGACGAGGAGCTAGCGCAACTGGACTTGGCGGGCTTCGGGTACTCCTCCGACGAGAACCTCCAGCCCAGCGCCAAGCTTACTCTGTTCTTCAAGGGCGTGGTGACGGCTCTCCAGCAACTCCGGGAAAGGATCCCAAAGCAGCTGGCTGACGAGTCACGCGCAATCTGCGCCAGAGTCTTGGAGAAGGTGTTGGTGAAGGTGCTCTTCCGCAATCCGAACCTCAACCTCACCAACGTTCTCAAGAAGCTGTCGGCGGGTGCTGATCTTGCAGAGCTCAAGGCCCTTGTCGCGCCCATTGTGGACAAGGTGAACGAAGTCAGGAGAGTTGATGGCGACCGCGTAGACTAGGCCGCATACTTTCCCCTTTTTCTTGCCGCTGCCAAACATGTCACGGGAACAATTTATTTAGAGTGCGGCAAGTCATTATTGTAATATAACTTTATTCTGGGTAGTATTTGCTATGTTGTTTCCTTTACTTGACTCCCTCCTTTGCATGTTTTTACCCTACGCCTTTAGGGAACTTGCCGGCATGGGCACCCTTGCCGCGAGCGCTGAGTGCGGAACATCAGCAGCTTGCTGGCGGTGTTGCCTCCGGCAAGAAACCTTGTCGGAACTAGTCGCAGCACACTTACAATGTTGAGCGGACTCGAAACAATGTAAGGGCGCAACTAGCCACGAGCCGGTTCCTCAGCGCACAGGTTTTCCATACAAAGCACGGTCATTCAAGGAATATAACTTAAGAAATTTAAAACTGATTGTGCTCAAACTTTGGCAACTTAGCTTTTCTGCCGTCTGTGTCCCGGCAAGGCTATACTTCTTTGAACGACGGTTGATCCACACCATTATCCTCTCCTCCCCCCCGGTGAACTTGTGGGCGAAGGAACCTCCTTTTTGAGAAAAAGAAAGAAAAGAAAATAAAGGTGTGGAGCCTTAAGGCTCGTTATTGCTTAGCGGGGGCAAGTGCTGCACAAAGTGTCAGATAATACATGCGAAGAAAGAAAAAGGCATGAAATTTGACAAGATGTGCGGAGCATATGATCTTTATTTATGCACGGGATCTGCGCGCGGCTTTGTACAAAGGGTTACATGCAACAGCGGCAAGGCCTGTACAAAAGATGGTTGCCGGAACAACGGGTTCCGGCAACCGCGCCTCATGGGTAAAACTTACGAAGATGCTCTATGTTCCAGGAGTTGCTCACCGGAAAGCCATCTTCGGTCTCAAGGCGGACAGCGCCGGGCCTAGTGACTCGTTTTACCCGATAAGGGCCTTCCCACTTTGGCGTCAACTTGTTGGAATTCTTGGCGGATTGAACGCGCCGAAGAACAAGGTCGCCTTCCTCGAAACTTCTGGCATTAACTTTGCGGCTATGGTAGCGACGCAAAGCTTGCTGGTAGCGAGCAGCTCGTACAGCAGCCTGAAGACGATCTTCCTCAAGGAGCAGCGCGTCATCTTGCCGCAGCTGCTCTTGCTCAAGCTCATCATAAGCGAGCACTCGAGGCGATCCGTATACGAGTTCCGTGGGGAGAACTGCCTCTGCTCCATAGACTAGAGCAAAAGGTGTCTAGCCAGTGGCTGGATTTGGCGTCGTCCTGATCGACCAAAGAACCACCGGCAGCTCCTCGATCAAATTTCTTCCGCACTTGTGCAGCCTGTTGAAAGTTCTGGTCTTGAGCCCGCGCAGCACTTCAGCGTTCGCCCTTTCCGCTTGACCGTTGCTTCTCGGGTGAGCAACAGAAGCGAAGCAGATCTCGGTGCCAAGATCTTGGACGTACTGCATGAAGGTGCGGCTCGTGAACTGTGTGCCATTGTCGGTGATGATCCTGTTAGGGACTCCGAAACGGCAAACAATCGACCTGAAGAACTTGACTGCTGACTGTGCTATCACCTTCCTCACTGCTTCCACTTCCGGCCACTTTGTGAACTTGTTGATTGCCACGTACAAGTACTCAAAGCCCCCGACAGCTCGGGGAAAAGGGCCGAGGATGTCGAGCCCCCAGACCGAAAATGGCCAGGATAAAGGGATCGTCTGGAGAGCTTGAGCTGGTTGATGTATCTTCTTGGAGTGGAACTGGCATGCTTCACACTTGGTTACTTGTGCAGTTGCATCCTGGAGGGCTATTGGCCAAAAGAAACCTTGCCGGAAAGCCTTGCCGGCAAGTGCTCTTGCGCCAATGTGATGACCACATATGCCTCCATGTATCTCCGCCAACAGCTACTGTCCATCTTCCCGGGAAATGCACTTCAATTTCACTCCGTTGAATCTTCTTCTGTATAGTATGTCATCGACAAACTGGTACATACTTGATTGCCGGGCTACTCTCTCCGCTTCTTCTTGCTCTTCGGGAAGTTCTCCTGTTTGAAGGAAATGGACGATCTGCTGCACCCATGCCGGAGCTTGTGGCTCGACAACAAGGACTAAAGGCGTAAATGCCGCTGCGGGAACATCCGCTTCTACGGCAAGAATCTGTGATTCAGCCGGAGCTTGATGTTCCCCGGAAAGCTTGCCGGAGCAAAACTTGTCGGGAGCGTCTGCTTCAACGAAACAAACCCTAGGGCTTGTCGGAGCAGACTGCTCCTCAGCACTCTTGGTGTTGATCTTGGGGACCTTCTTGGCGGCGGCTTCGGGGAGCTCAGCCGGAAAGTAGTCACCAAAAATCAACTTCCTCTTCTTGCTCTGTCCAGTTGATGGTGTTACAGATGGTTGAGTCAACTTGAGCACAAAGATCCCTGGTTCCACAGGCAACTTGAGTGCGGCGCATTTTGACAGGCCATCTGCAATGTCGTTCTGAGCTCTCGGAACATGTTCCATCTGCAGGTCGTCAAAATACTCTTCCAACTTCCTCACTTCATCAATGTAGGCTTCCATCAACGGATTCTGATAATCTTTGTTCACTTGACGAACGACAAGCTGTGAGTCACCCCTGACAATGAGCTTCTTGATCCCAAGGTCAGCAGCGATCCTGAGTCCGGCAAGCAATCCTTCATACTCTGCAGTATTGTTTGTTGCTTGCTCCTTGGGAAAGTGCATCTGGACCACATACTTGAGGTGCTCTCTGGTGGGTGCGACAAGTAACACGCCCGCACCAGCGCCTTGCAGCGAAAAGGCACCATCAAAGTACATGATCCATTCTTTGCTTGCTTCCTTGACGGGGATGCTCGTCTCTGGAGTTTCTTCATCAGGTGTTGGCGTCCATCTGCTATGATTTCTGCCAATGCTCGGCTCTGGATAGTTGAAGTACTCTCAAACTTGAGGCCAAAGCTTGACAGTTCCAGTGCCCACTCGACAATTCTGCCTGTTGCTTCTGGATTCTGCAATATCCTCTTCAACGGAAAGCGAGTGACAAATGTGATCTCATGTGCTTGAAAGTAATGGCGCAGCTTCCTCGAGGTCATGAGAAGGCCAAAAAGCAACTTTTGCACACCAGAGTACCTTGACCTAGCCCCCTGCAGAAGGGAACTGACAAAATAAACTGGACGCTGCACCATCTTCTTTTGTTTCTCTTCCTGTGGCTGCACAGATCCATCCTTGTCGGGACTAGAGCTTGTCGGGGAAGCCCCCTGCTTGTCGCTGGACTCGCTTGCCGTGGTCGCTAGCTCATCATCTGCTTCCCTTTCCGCTACTAACGCAACACTAACCACCTGATTGGTTGCCGCTAGATACAGCAGCAACTTCTCTTGTAGCTTAGGTGTGACAAGTATTGGAGTGGAGGACAGGTATCTCTTCAAGTCCTGTAGCACAGCCTCCGCTTCCGGAGTCCATTTCATTGGACCTGCCTTTTTCAAAATTTTGAAAAATGGCAGGGCGCGCTCAGCAGACTTAGAGATGAACCTGCTGAGAGCAGCAACGCAGCCGGCAAGCCTTCGTACATCCTTGACATGCTTCGGTGCTTCGATCTGCCTAATGGCCTTGATCTTGTCGGGATTGGCTTCAATCCCCCTCTGGGATACAAAGAACCCGAGAAGCTTGCCGGAAGGAACTCCAAACACGCACTTCTCGGGGTTCAACTTGAGATTGATCTTGCGCAGATTTGCAAAATTCTCGTCTAAATCTTGGATCAAAGTTTCTTTGTCCTTGCTCTTGACCACTATGTCATCCATGTAAGCTTCTACATTTCTGTGCAACTGTGGCTCAAAAGCATGGCTGACTACTCTTGCAAATGTTGAACCAGCATTCTTTAGTCCGAAAGGCATCCGTACAAAGCAGTACGTGCCACATGGAGTAATGAATGTGGTCTTCTCTTCATCCTCTTCTACCATGAAGATCTGATGATATCCTGAGTATGCATCAAGAAATGAAAGCAAATCACATCCTGCCGTGGAGTTGACAATCTGGTCAATGCGCGGCAAGGGAAATGGATCCTTGGGACAAGCTTTATTAACATCAGTGAAGTCAATACAAAGCCTCCATTTCCCGTTTGCCTTGCGCACGACTACAGGATTAGCCAACCACGTGGGATGGAGCACTCCTCGGACAAGGCCTGCTGCTTCCAACTTCTTGATCTCTTCTGCGATGAATTCTTGTCGTTCCACTGCTTGTTTCCTGACTCTCTGCTTGACGGGCCGCGCGTGAGGACAGACGGCAAGGTGGTGCTCAATTACTTTCCTGGGAACACCGGGGATGTCAGACGGTTGCCATGCAAACACATCGACATTCGCCCGCAGGAAAGCAACGAGCGCACTTTCCTGTTTAGGGTCAAGCGTGGCACTGATGGTGAAGGTACCACTAGTGCCGTCCTCCTTGGCGGCCACTTTCTTGGTCTCTGGTGAAGCTATCTTTGCCTTCTTGCACTTGTCGGTGGAGCTCGATGGTGCGTCCTCGACGGTAGCGCAGCACTCCGAAGAGGTGCGCTTGCCAGAGTGGGCATCAGAGCCACTCTTGCCAGACTTGGTCTTCTTCTTCCCCCCGGGAGCTTCAGCGGCAAGTGTCTTGCGATCTGCTGCGGCTGCTACTTCCTGGTAGATCTTGTCAGTATAGATAAGGGCATCTTTCTTGTCGCCAGGGACAGAAATGACACTTATCGGACCGGGCATCTTGAGCACGTTGTAAGCATAATGAGAGGCTGCCATGAACTTGGCGAGCGCTGGACGGACAAGTATCCCATTGTAGGGCAATGGGAAATCAGCAACGTCAAAGGTGACCTTCTCTGTCCTGAAGTTCAGCTCGCTGCCAAATGTCACTGGCAGTGTGATCTTCCCCTTCGGCTTGCTTCTTCCTGGGTTAATTCCTTGAAAGGTACCAGTCTCTTCGAACTCGCTGTCGGGGATCTGGAGCTTCTTGAGCACCGCGGAGGAGATCAGATTCAAGCCGGCCCCACCGTCAACCAGCATCTTTGTGACTTTGAGGTTGCGGATAGTTGGCGAAACCAACATCGGCAAGCACCCGACCGCAGTTATGCGATCAGGGTGATCCTCAATATCAAAGATGATGGGCGTGCTGGACCACTTCAGGGGCTTGCGCGACTCAACCGACGGTTCTGCCGCATTAACTTCCCGCACCCATTGTTTGAGCTGGCGGTGCGAAGTATGTAGAGAGGCACCGCCGTCGACGCACAAAACCTCCATCGCTTTCTGAAACTCCTGCTCGTCGGCCTCATCCTCATCTATCTCTTCATCTTCGTCTTCGTCTTCATCCTTGTCGCGGCCGCAGGGAGGCCTGTCTCCTTGCCGCTGCTTAGCCTTGCCGCGGCGCCCTCCCCGGGCGGGACGCTTCTTGCCGGATCCTCCACCACCTTCTTGGGCCTTCTCCTTGTCGCGCCGCTCGTATTCAGCTTTCTGCAGCTCAACAAGCTGCTCAACTTTCTTGCAGGCCTGAAGATCATGGCCCTTGGTGCGGTGGATCTTGCAGTACTGCTTGCCGGAGCCGTCCTGCTTGTCGGCGGCCACCACAGCCTCGCCGGAGTCACCAGCTTTGGCCTTCTCGGCGCCACCTCCGTTGCCGGACTGCTCGACAACTAGCACATCCTTGGCTTTCCTCTTTCTGTTATTCCGCCTCCGGTTCTTCTTTGCCGGGGCGGCATCCTCACTGTCAGACCCTTCTGCTCCTGCATTCTCTCCGGGGAGTTTCCTCCCCTCCTCAGCACGTGCACATTTGTCGGCCAGAGCATAGAGCTCGCTGACATCTCTGATTTTGCACATCGCCATCTCCTCCCTCATCCTGCGATTACGCACGTTCTGATGGAACGCGCTGATAACCGCGGCGGGGTGGACGTCTGGGATGTTGCGTTGCACCTGGCTGAATCTTTGAATGAACTTGCGCAGGGGTTCTCCTTCCTTCTGGGCGAGCAGATGAAGATCGCTTTCCTGGCCATGGGGCTTGTGGCCGCCTGTGAAGGCGCCGACAAACTGATGGCACAGATCTGCCCATGAGGAGATGGAGTTGTCCGGCAAGTGCATGAGCCAAGATCTGATGTTGGGTTTGAGAACCAACGGGAAGTAGTTGGCGAGGATCTTCTCGTCGCGCCCCCCGGCAGCCTGCACCGCGATGGTGTAGATGCTGAGGAACTCCGACGGATGTATCCTGCCGTCGTACTTCTCGGGTACGTCTAGCTTGAAGTTCTTGGTACTGGGCCACTGGACCTGCCGCAGCTCACGAGTGAATGCAGGGCAACCTACCGCATACGGCAAGTCGCCTGGTTCCCCTGGCGCATGCATATCAACAGTGGGCCCAGCGCACTGGTCTGACTGACGCCGCGCTTCTCTTCGACGCTCGATGCGAGTACGAGCGTCCTCTTGTCGTCGTTCTTGGAGAACTTGGCGCTGATCGCGACGAACTCGTGGGTCCAGCGACGCGGTGGAGTCGGTGTCGAGGTTAGCCCGGCGAGTCGGCGATCTTGGCCTTCGGGGCGGGGAGTGCACGGTGGTGGCACCCCCACCGGTCTTGTCGCCACCGGCTTGCACCTGGGCGTCTTGCCGGGGCTTCGACGTGCTCGGTTGTCAGGGCTTGTCGCCGTTGGCGAAGCCGATGAGGCTCTGGATGGTGATCCTCCAGTCGTCAATCTTGTCCGGCGCTGGAGGGTAGTCTAGTAGCAGTTGGGCTCGGGCCAACACTTCTTCTGGGGTTTTCGGCGGCGGGGGCGAACGACGCGAGGAGCGGGATATGCTCAAACTTCTAACAGTGTTAGAAGGAGCAACATCTCGACCAGGCGACCGTGCCACGCTCGCGCCAACATGTTGGCGTGCATGTTGTCCTGGAGCGTCCCGCGATCCGCCAGCTTGGCCTTGTTCTAACGCGAGCACGGTGCTAGGAGCACTGTGGCGTTGTCGATCCCGCGCCTCCTGAGAGGGGCGCGGTGCATGCACCGACGCCGAAGTTTGCGGGGCCTTGTCCTTGGATCTGGTGACAATGTGAGTTCCTCCGTCGGCGCCCGTTCCTCCGCCGGCGTCTACTCCACCGCCCGTTTGCTCCGGTGGCGGTGGAATCAACGCAGACGGGCCAACCACCTCCGAAGCCTTCTTCTTCGGTGGCATGTCGATGAAGATGATGATGTAGCGCGCATGAACACCGGATCAGGTTCGCACAACCTCGATGCCCCCTACCTGGCGCGCCAAAGATGTCGTGGGAAACGAGCACCTATGGGGCAGGGCCCCTTCTCGGTCCGGCAGGGAGCAGAGGGCGCACGAAGAGCAGATCGAGGCGAGGCACGCGGGGGATTTTACCCAGCTTCGGAGCTCTCCGGAGAGATAAAACTCCTACTGCTGCTTTGTGTTTGTATTGTGTTCTTGCACGAGGGAGTGAGCGTTCTGTAGTTTCAAATGAGTCGAACCCCCTCTACGTTGCGCATGGGCCTCCTTTTATAAGCTAAAGGGGTCACCAACAGGTGGCAACGCAGAGAGGGCTACAAATGTAAAAAGAGGGGTTGGTACAACTGCCTCTACAGTGTAGTCTACCTAACTCTGACAGTAGGGGACAAGGGCATTTAATGCCCGTTCGGTCGCCCAAACAGTGCAGAAAACGACCGTTTGGGGCGCCACCGCTTGCCACGATGGCCTTCTCGTCATCTCCACTTGTCACCTCGCACCGCTTGGCTGCACAGCCGCCCGCCACGTGCGCCAGGAACGATCTTGGGGCGACACGTCGTCGGATGCACTGGAGCGTGGGCGCAGAGTGGTGGCTTCGCCGCGGCAAGCACCTTGCCGCGGTCGTTGTCTTGTCACACCCGAAAGCTTGTCGCTCGCCGGGTCTTGCCGGGACGCGCGGCGCATCGCGGCAAGTTTCTTGAAATGCCTTGGTTGGCCTTCCCGGCAAGCTCCTCTTGTCGGGGCCTTGCCCTTCCCGGCAAGCTACTCTTGCCGGAGTCTTGTCTTCTCAGTCAAAACACTTTGTTCTTGAATGGCATCAATATGAGCTACGGAGGATCTTGGCGGACGCCCGGCAAGCCTTGCCGCTGGGTGCTGCGACTGCCCGTGCACAAGTTCGGGATACTAAGGTACCCCTACTTTAGTACACCGACACACGCCACCACACTTTTCGTTCGGTGAGTTTCTTCTTGATATAAGTTTTTGTCTTAGTCCAAATGCATTTCTCTCATAGCTATTCGTTCGGAGTTTTGTGTTTCTTTGTCCGAGTGAAATGCCTAGGACCCTGTTTTCCCTCTGTTCTATATCTTCCAGTCTATGATGTTCCGTTACAAATGCTCAATTTCATCTGGAACAAAACTTTCTCTCATGTCCTTGATCATGATTAAGATTTGGTCCGAACTCTAATCTATTTTGGCGAAAGCTATTCAAAATTTGGGGTTTCCAGCCCAAGTCAGGACCATGATCTTTTATGACGGTTGCCACATGCAAACCATTAACTGCCACCTCATCTTGTATATTGAATCGCAATAGTCTCTGAATAGAGGCCGTTCGATCAGATTCATCATGTGCGGTTATTTCCATTCATTTATAAAAACCGCACCGCCCCACTTCTAGTTTACTTCTCTTTCTCCTCACGACCGTCGCCTCCGAAACCCTCACCACAATGTTCCACCTTGAGCTCGATGACGACCTCTTCACTGCCAGAAAGTGGTCACAGGAGTCTTTCCTCGCTGCCGCAGGACATCTTCTTCCCCGCGCCACCGTAGCTGCTGCACGACACTGAGCTAGGGTACGTGCAGTTCAAACTCGGGCCTCTGTCCTTTCCATTCGAGTTCGTCTGCGGTCATTTTCTCTTATTTTACCGTATATCTTAGATCTAGGATTTTACCTTTACTAGTGCAGATGTGGTTTGTAGTTGTACCTTGCATCTGAAAAAGTTTAGATCTTGGGTTTGTGTTATGTTTCACTCAAATGGAATGCCTAGCATCCTGACTAGTATATTCTTCAGAACTACTAGTTTGTTCTATACGTTTCTTTCATTCGAAACATTTCTCAAAGTCAACATCTATTTCTTCCTCAAAAGGTTTTTGTTCAGAAAAATCCTCGCTGTGAGTATTTGTAACCATGTCCCCATTTTCCCTCGAATCTATTCTTATTCACAGGAATATGCAATCCATTGAAGAATTTGCTCGACCAATGAGCATGGACGATGAAGAAGAGGCAGTTCTAGGAACAACAGACGAGTCAAAGGCTCCAAATGCCAAGGGACAAATGGTTGGCCCATCAACCAGCTAAACAAAGAGACCCAAAAAAATGCAGATGACCAAGAAAAGGATGCTCCGAAGAAAAAGAAAGTTGGAAGACAGCCTTTCACAAATTCAGCTCAATATATATCTCATGATAACTACAACACTGTTCTGGGAGAATCAACAACAGAAAAGAAAAGGCATCTGTAGAAGATTCGACGTCACTGGGTATGCAAGTGGTTCAATTATGAAATGATTCATACTCAGTTTGCGAAGAACTTTGTCTTCATCCTCCGTGGGATGACTGTCATGAAATTGCCCTTGTCCGAGAAAGTGATCCTAGGAGAGACCGCCGCCACCACCAAGTGCTCATGAGTCATCTATTAAGACTCCCAGCTGAACAATGCTGAAAAGAGAGCCAAGAAGGCAGAAATGGAAAGGGCTCAAGAAGAAGAAAATCATCGTCTTATCAAATCTTACATTGAAAAGAAAAAGTCCAAGGAAATCAAAAGGTCGCTCCAAGCGCAAACATGATCCTAGTGCAAAGAAAAAGAGCGCACCGAAGAAGAAGCCAACTGAACAAATCGACAAAAATGCAGAAAGCAATTCTTCCGATGAAGATGGTCCACCACTCACTAGAGCTGAAGTTGACGCAACTCTCAACCAGCAAGTGAACATCACTACATCCACCATACTGCCTAATCTTCGAGCTCGTACAGTTCTAGTAGCACCTCCCAAGAAGATCATTATGAAGAGGAAAACTCCACCTACCACTGTCACTATGGTAGATCAAGTGAATACAACCCCTCATCCTGAGTTGATAAACTTAAAGGATTTGGCAGTGGATGCCCCGGTCAGCATAGCTAAGCCAGGCGAGCAAACTCCAGAGCTCAAAGTGAAGCAAATCAAGGCTTCTTCTTCCGAGCCAAGTACTCATCACGCGGATTCTCTGAATGAAAAGGCTGTTAAGTTTGCTCCCACCTTGACGCAACCATTGGCTTCAATGCCACCATCCGAGCAAGTTCAAGTGCCAACTGCTCCTGTTGCACAATCTGAGGTCCAGTCTGATGCTCCTCAATATTGTAATCATGTATTCATCATGGAGCAGCTTGAAAAATTTATGGAAAACCTATTCGATGGTGAAGTAGCATCTTTGCCAATCCCTCCTAAGGTTATTTCTCAAGCTTCTGATCTTGTTCGTGATATGAGAGAAGATTCTGCCGAAATAAACAATCTCACTACTGAGCTCAACGACCTCAATGGTCGAATGAAAACTACATCTTCCAAGTTTGTCATCAAACAACTCGAAGATGGAATTTCAATTGTGGCCTCCCCTATTCATGATGTAATTCCATCTCGGCCTCATGTCTCAGAAGAGGGTGAAATTCCTCAGTATGAACCTTACGCTTCTCCTACACATGCAGAACAAAATGTTTCAGTTCCTCCCTCTGCTCAACAGCCGACTCCCGATGTAAAACCTCCATAGACTCCAGTGCCTGATTCAACCTCAGGGCCACCTATTAAAGAATATGCACCCTCTCAAATATGAATTTCAATCAACACAGTGACAAGAATCTCAAATGATGGACCATTCAGACACGAATCAGTTTCTGCTCGTCATACCGACTCCGTGATATATGGAGATGAAGTGATTTTGGTCGAGGATGAACTGAAATATCCTTTCCCACGTGAAGAACCGCTGTTGTTCAAGGTAGGTGCTGGTGCCAAAGAATCGCTATTCAATCATAATACGCATCATAAATTCTTTCGTGAAAGTCCTTACAATGGGCCACACACATCTGAATCACCCATTTCTCGACTCAGGAACATGCCATCTTTTATTCTCGGATTCTCTGTGATAGAAAGGAAAATTCTCCTCATGAATTCCCAGACGTAGCAGCTAGGAAGAGTTTTGCTTGTCTTGATTAGCTCCTGCAAAATGTGCAAGAATTTAGTCTCACCAATGTGTTTACATTCGAACATCCATGGAACCGAGAGATTATCCTGCAGTTCGATCTAACATTATATATATCTGGTGTTGAATCTGACAGTTCCAAGTGGATCATGGAATGGATGACCGAAGGACAACACATCAAGTGTACCTCCAGGGATCTTCTCTCACACTTTCATTTCCCTCGCTTTGAGCATGGCAAAACTGAATTGCGAGTGCACAACACCGACGCCATTTCAGATGATATGTGTGGGTGCACCATGGACAAAGAAAAGATTCATGACTACAATGGTTCTCCAAAGCCAGATCACTTAACTTTCGAGAACTAAACTCTGTATCATATGCTCACCTATTCTATTTTCCCTCTCGTCGAGATGAATACTAACGGTACAATATTTGTTGTTCTTCAATACAATCTACGCCATCTCTGAAGGATATATCTTTGATGTTGAGGATTTGTTTCTGAACATTTTGAAGGATTATGCTGAGTATCGAAAACCCCTCAAAGTGTATGCCCCGTGGATTCAGAACGTGGTTGATTATTCCATGAAAACTGAATATTTTGCAAAGGCAAGTAATACAAGTTTTATTACTCCAGTACACGACACCTTGCAAGTCATTCAAAGATATTTCTTTGGGTAAAGTGCGTAAGTCAAGCCCTCCAGATTATCACAAAGGATTCGATGGGCCATGTCTGCCAAAGTGTGAATGAATGATTACTCATCAACCTCCGTCACATCTTGAAGTCAGTCTGCACACGCAATAACTGCTGCTTAAGCATATTGCTGAAGATCGACACGATAAAGAGCACCTTGCTGCCGAGCTGAAAGCCATCAACAACCGATCAAGATTCACACATCTGATCGCTGATGAGAACAAGAAAAGGCTCTGGAAATTACTTCAGAAGTTCTCCTCCATGAAGCAACTCTTAGATGCTGATCTCAAAGAGCTACATGAGTATATTTACAAAGGTCTCTCAGTTGAATATTATCAACCTCGTAGTACTCCTCCACTACATGCTTGAGAGCCAACTACTGGTCTGCTGCATATTAACCTTCGAAAGCTACTTGAAGAATCGGAAGCTACCTCACCAACAGAAAAACCAGCTGAAGGAAATGTGCTTTCTCGTATAACTCAAGTAGCTGATCCAAATGTGCCTTATCATGTTAGCATCAAGCTGCAATTCCTGAAGGAAAATCTGCCACTGCTGATGATGAAGATATTCCAGTCACTTTAGAATCAGAAACCTCCTCGAACATCTCTTCTGGCGATGCCTGTGAGTGAATCAAGTTCACCGCTTCTACACTCATGTTGTTCGTCACCTTTTTTACACTAGTTGACAAAAGGGGATAATTACATCTAGTTCTGATAGATTTGCTCTTTTGAGTTCCATTGGTTTCACGTGTCTATTTGATTTGTGATGCAAAACTTCTACGGTGAAATGTTAATAACCCCGCCTACTTTACTATTTCCCTGGAAGCATTTGTTTTGTAGGTTGAATTATTATATAAGTTATGAATGATTGCACTACAATCTCGATTGATTATATATCACAAGTGCGAATCATTATCTCGAATGATTGAAATCTCCTCTTTATACTTCAACGAATTACAGAGAATTTTATCTCATATTAGTTACCCTGGATACATCTAGGGTGAGTATATTACATCATCGAGGCAAGTAATGCCATTTAACTTTTGTTCGAATTACTTTTCACTTATCTATCTTCACTTTGATGATGATCTGTTTTGTCAACAATCGTACAAAAAGGGGGAGATTGTTGGTGCACTGATAGGTCCCTTATGTTTTGGATTTGTTGACATAAATAGTATGGGACTTATGTTTTTGCTAGTGAACATAGAGTAGAAGGTCCTGAGATCATGAGGAGTTTGATGTAAATGACGAACATCATCTCACTGCGTTGCCGCAAAGATTATCACAGAAGATTAGGATAACAAAAGTGACCCCTCAAAAATTGCTGAAGTGAAGCAATTGGTTCGGTGTCTGTCCGAGGAAAATGACTGTGTCCGAGAAGAATGAAGACAAAGTGAAGATGTAGCATTTACTGTTCTTCTTCTCTTTATTGAGTCATAGGACCATTGTACTATTAAGAGGGGTGTAACATTCCAAACATTGATTCATTGATGCTAAACCCAAATCCTATGAAAGTTGTGAGAGAAATCTCTCTGTGTTGTAAGCAAATACTTGCCAGCAAGTGTTGGAGATATGCCCTAGAGCAATCATGTATGATGATATTTCCTATGTGTTTATGAATAAAGATAGTCCTTGGATGTAATCAATGATACTTGTTGGCAAGTACGTGACTTGTCTGTGAGATCTTGTGCTGTTTGATACATCCTAATTTGTCCCTAGTCGCAAGTGACATGTGGGCACATGTCAGACTAGACTAGCATATGACACGGTGGACGGCTCGGTCCCACTAGCCACGGAGCATTGGATGCTGACCGGATAATATGGAATCAGAAGGATCTGGTCAGATTTGACATAGTCGAATCTGAGTTGAGATAAGGTCCGAGTCGGACCGACCCAACTATGAGACGCATCGATATGTCATCTGTGAGTCTCTAGTACAACATACGTTCTATGTCCTAAGACCTGAGCTGACACATGTACTCGGGATGGTAACAAACTTGCTTTGGGCCAACTAAATGCTACTCCGTGACTGGGTAGTTACAAAGGTAGGTTTCAGGTTTGTCCAGTCCCATGCTGCGCAACATGGTCGAGCAAGATGGGTTTTGCCCCTCCGATCAGGAGAGATATACTCTGGTCCCCTCGTGTGATCCGACCAGGATAAGCATGGCCATGCGACAAGGATTATGGGATAATCCAGTTTGTGGTCGGTATCACTGGAACGAGAAAGAGGTCGGGCTAGCACAAGGATGACAGTCTCGCCTTGAGCCCGACAACATATATCGTGAGGAAAAGGGAACAAAAGTGTGACATGTTGTACAGGTTCGCCTAACCAGCTTCATAGTCTGCTTGGTGGTCGGCACGCCTTGCTAGAGGCCGCTACCAACTGTGCAGGTTGGAGGGGATCCGAACTGTGACCAAGCCGACTTGAACCTAAGGGGTCGCGCTCTTAAGGGAAGGAACCTATGACGTTGGTTCAGAGGAAACTGGTCGGATCTGATCCGAGCTGGACTTGGAACACGACCGAGTAGACTTTGGCTTTAGGATCCGTGCAAGGCCCAAGTGTTGAGCCCGCGACGGATGCCTATAAATAGTGGAGGTGCAGCACACTTATTCAGTTGATCACTTCGACGCTGCCACTAGGGTTTGCATGTGTTGCGAATAGACACATCCACTCGCCGCCGGTTGTGTGATCGGACCTAGCAGTTCGCCGCACGACGTTCCTCCTGCACGCGGGGATATCGTTAGAGGCGATGCACTTGCGCTACTCCGGCGAACCTGTACGAGGGATCCGACGACGAGCTGTTCGAGGGAGATCGGACGAGGAGGAGTCGAACCATGCGGACGCGTTGCCCCAACTCTTCTACCACTACACGACACTGCGCGTCTAGTGGTAACGATCTGTGATCCATTCCCGTAGCATGTTCCCGGTTGTTCTGCGCATAGGAAAATTTTAAATTTGCAGTCGACGCACCCTACCGTGGAACCCAACAACAAGAGACTGTGATCTTCTTTGCTGTGAGAGATTTTTCTCAGACTGAGGAGTTAGCATGACTTGTTCTTCAAGTAATGTTACCATTGCTCTCAAATCCGAATGTTGTGAAACGTGTCGATTGGCCATTGGCTTGACTGTGTGTCCAAAATGGTCATTTCCCACCAGGGAAGGCTGCGGCTATAAATAGCCACCCCGCACCGGCTTTGTCCGGCAGCTACTCCGTTAGATTCTGAGAAGATTGTTGAGCAACCCCCTATCTGAGCGATTTGAGTTTAGAATCCACAGAGAGAGAACCGCTAGAGCTGAAGAATTAGATAGTGGTTCAGCATCACTCGAATCTAAGTCCAGTACGCTCTGCCTATTACTGTTGAGAGCTGCAAACTCTCTAGAAGGTTAGGTGTCAATTTCTTTTGAGACCAAGAGTGATTGTGGTTTTCGAAAAGAAGTCTATAAAGGTTTGGAGATCGCCTCAAGTATCTACAATGAGTAATCGACATTGGTTGATGAACCAATTGTCGAGGAGAATAGGATGAAGAGATTTTATCTTCCATGTTAAGTAACATCCCCTCCAACCAGACGTAGTCCTTGTGCAGAAGGACGAACTGGTCGAACAAATATCTTGTCACCATCAGGCACCACTGGTTTCCCCTCTTACCCTTATTTATATTCTGTTTGTTTTTCCTTCATGTAATCTTTCTAGATGCATGATCTAGTTTCCATTCGGTATTTAGTTTTAGCTCGCTATAGTTTTCTTTTCACTCGCTCCGCTATTGTGTTTTGAGAGTTTTGAGATTTTCGAAGAAATTTTAAAACTCCCAATCTCCCCCTCTGTTAGACATACTTCGCTCCTACAGACCAGTTCTTGCTTATTATGACAATCAGTTTTTGGCTTTCTCTACTGAGGTACTTAGCAGGCAACCTGGAAGTACAATCGCTGTGCTTATCCCTTTATCCTCTTAGCCGAACATGCGGAACATAAGAGGGAAAATACAGGAGCCGGGCAACCCAACTATTGACCCAAGACATAATTCAGAACCGATTCATATAATACAATATCCAAGATGCCAAACACGCAAAAAATAGTTAGTGCCGGACTAATTCTTAGGGTGAGTTTTACAATCGAGCCCCCGGTTTATTAGCCAGTTGCATCTGAAAAGTGTGTATCAAACTAGTTTTCTTCACTGTTCGGAGAGTGGAAAAAGGGTTTACCCATAAATAACCGCATGGGGGGCATAAAGGATGATCTTTTATTTCTAAGATACACGTGATGTCAAGTCGTACAATCCGAGCTTCCAAAGTAATTGTTACAGGCACTTTGCCAGAAAAGATAAAATTTACACATGAAAGGTGTCATGGGAACCCACGGCCACCTATGGGACCAAGGTTCCCTTGCTGGTTTGGCAGGGGGATGTCATGTTGCACAAAGAGTAGAGGAGTGTGGGGGAGCATGGCAGAGATCACACGAGCAATTTTACACAGGTTCGGGCCGCCATGAGGCGTGAAACCCTACTCCTGCTTTGGTGGATTGATGGTGGAAGAATGGTGGTGGAGCGTAGTACACTTGCCTCGCAGGGGCGACAGTGGCTACGCGCGTACTAGTGTGTGGGTGTCCAACCTTCTAACCCCTTCTACGGTTGCCACGAGCCTCGTTTTAAAGATCAAGGGGTCACCACAATGGCAAATCAATCATTATGCACTGATAAGATAGCAAACAGTGCTATCATACATAACTCTGCAGGCTGACAGAGCGCATTAAATGCGTCGCTCAATGTCACATCATTGCTCGTCCGGGAAGCCTTGCCGGACTATTTTGCCAGCTTCATGCCTGCTTGCTTCACACATCGCAGGACGGGTGTCGTCTATAGGTATTCGTATAGAAAGAGGTTGCCATGTGGCAATCGACTGCCACTTAATCACTTTGCGGCATGACACCGCACTGATTGACGACGTGGGTCATGGTGGAGTGGTTGGTGAGGTGGTTCTTGCCTCCGTGAGTCCCGGCAGGCCCTGCCGGGATGTCTTGAATGTTCTCTTCTAGGGGTGGCTTCGCCCTTGCGAGCTTTGTTTGCCCGGGAAGGGAGGCTTTTCTCCTAGTGGTATCTTGCTTTTCTGACTTGACCTTGGTCCTCTTGATGTGTATGTTGGTCCCGCGAAGATCTTGGTCTTCTGCACTCTGGCATGGTCCGAAGCCATAATCTTGTTCCTGTGCATGTGCATAGTCTGGGCAATAGACCCAGGGTTTGTTGCACCAATAGTAGCCCTCGAGCCTGCCCTGATCGCACTGCCGAGCATCGTCGGGGTAGGCCCTAATAAGTGCACAGGCAGGGGCACTGAAGAGGTTGGCCTCTTGGGGTCTTCTTTGCTTCTTCATCAATCTCAAGCCCAGGTCAGTTTCCTATTTTCCCGCGTGTCGTATAAAACCAATGGTGTTGGTGCCACTCTTGTAATGGCCCATGAATGAATATAAGCAGGGAGTAGAAACTGCCAATTCACTCTTCCCACCACGCCCTTATCCTCAACCATGTATGCCACATGCCTCACGCGGGGTAGGTAACGGAGGCGCGTGGCGCGGGAGAGTATTATGGTGAGGGCCCAGTCTTCATGGATTGGCGGAGGAGGGCATTGGTTACTCACCGGGGAATCAGTCCCCAGTCCCCTGCGCACCTATAAAAGGAGGAGCGGGGAGGGGGGGTGGAGGCGTTCATCCATATCCCTCTCCTCCTCCGTCTTGCTTTGTCTTGAGTATGCTGGAAGGGAGAGCCCGGGGCCGGGTCCCAGGCTCGAGCTTGGGGCTGATGATGCCAAGCAACGGTGCTGGCGCTCGGGGAGTGGGCCTGGTCCAAGTCCAAGGCAAAGGGCTTGGGATCGTTAGAAATCCCACTACGGCCCCTTTCCTTGGAACTGTGCTTGATGTTGATGAGGAGGGTGTCTTCCTGCCCGCCATGGTGAGGTGCGGCAAGCTTCGAGCCCCCTGGTCGTCTTGGTCGCTCGCCGTCTCTCCGGAGAAGGCGCCGGGCTGGTGTCCGAACACTCTTCGGGAGTGGTGATGACGGAGAGAAAACAAGAGAGGACGGAGAAGGTGCGTGGTGGAGGGCCAGGTAGGAGTACGATGGCATGGGCGCCTTCGCCTCCGACCGGCGACCTACCGCCTCATCTTTCCGTCATTCCCTTCCCTCCCATGCATCATCATCACCTGCCTCTTTGGGTGATAGCCGGGGAGGGATGTTCCCTTGGTGCCTTCGCCTCCCATCCAGTAGTCTTCGGGCTGAGCCTTGGTGGATGATTCCAACAGGGCTCATGTCAGGGCTTCTTGCTGGTCCTTGAGGGGCGACCAGGGGAACACCGCTCTGCTCCCGCGCTCCTGAACCCATCATCAAGATCGAGGTCTGGGTGGCAGTAGGCGATATTTCTCTAGACCATGAAGAGGGCGTCGTGGGCAAGCTTCTGGGACTCGGTCGCGAAGCGCTCGTCCCTCGCCTCTTCGTGTGCCTTCAGATTCTTGATCAACTCATTGAAGAAGACTCCCAGCTTGGCGCTTGGGACCTCGTGCTTGCTGATCGAGAAAGTTATGCCATCCATACCCATCACCACGGCTTGAGCAGCAAGACGCTCGGCGACGTCGATCAGGCTCTTGATCCAAATGCTGACCTGCTCAGACTGATTCTTCAGTTTAGCTTCCGCATCTTTCCGAAGACGCTTGGCTGTATCCAGATCCTTGGAAAGTAGCTGTTGGTGGGATTCGGTGGACTCTGCCACGCTCTCCAAAGAGCTGAGCCTGGCCTTCATGTCGGCGATGGTGCTGTTGGCGGTATTGAGACTCTGGGTCTTGGACGAGAGTTGCGACTGCATGTCAGCCAAGAGAGCCTCCTCCTTTCGTGTTTCTTCTTTGAGAGCCTCCACCTCCTTGGCGTTCCCGGCAAGATCTCCCGTCAGCTTAGCCACCTAATGGTCAAGATCAGTCTTGGCGGCAGATGCGGCAGCCAGGTCATTGGTGAGCTTCTTCAGTTGGGCGGCGGAGTCAGCGGCAATGGCGTCCAGGGTTGCTCTTTTCTTGTCCTCTAGGTCCTTGGTGCATTGACACACAAGAACCTCCAGATTGTCATCCTTGGCGCAAAGAGTGGCTTCGAGTTTCTCCTCCCAAAGGGAGATTTCTAGCTCTTTGGCGTCCAGGGATGCCTTGTGGTCCGCCAGGCACGCTTCACGGGCCATGACGTCTCCCCTCATCATCAGGAGCATCTCTTGCTGCCTCAGGAGCACCTTGAACTGCTTATAAGGCCAGTCGCACAGCTCCAGACATTTTTCCCTCAACTTCTGGTCCACCCTGCTGGCGGACTCGCGTCGTTCCTTGAGCGCCTGCCACTTCTGGTTGTGTCGGGCCTGCATCTCCTTCACGCCCGTTGCCATGGAATTCAAGAAGGATAATTCCATGGCGACAACATCTAAGTCGTTGGCCTCTCCAGCTCCCTGGTAGAGTGGTGCCAGGAGGCGTTGAAGCTCTTCATCGAGCTCCGCACTCGTCGTTAAAGACAGGCCTGGGGTTCCAGTTGCAGGCAATGGCAACACCATGGCCAACATGTTTGAGGAGGGTGGCGGGGTCTCCACAACGATCCCAGAAGAGGGAAGTGGATCCATGGTACGGAGGGGAACTTTCACCTCAACCACCACCTCCTCTCCCGGGGCGTCCTTCGATGAATGCTCCACCACCGCCAGGGAATACTGAGAATTCCCGGCAGCAAGGTCTTGTCCCTCTGCATCAGCAATCTCAACTGCCTTGTCCGTAGTGGCCCTTCCTATCTCAACCGCCGCCTCTAGTGGTTCTGGCTCTTCGGCTTGGAACTCTGCGAATGATAAGAATGGAGGAAAATGAAGAAACAAAAGTTTGGAGTGACGGGAAATCAAGAGAAGTAATCAGGAAAAGAAAGGAAAAAGGTCATAAGTGGAGTACCTGGAGAAGTCTGCCGGGTAGGGACCTCAGTTTCCCCGACAGTGCTTATTGCCGGGCCATGTATTTCACCCCCTGCGGCAGCAATCGTGGCGGCTCCTTGTGCGGTTTCATCTGCGGAGGGCTCTGTCGGGGGTTCTTCGGCTCGGTCGGCGGAGGAGACGTGCCCCTCTAGGAGGGGCTCGCCTTGCGTTGTCTCACCACCACCACCAGGATAAAGGACCAAACCCCCACTTCCGGGCTGAGGGCTGGACTAGGGGCTCGGCATGGGATCCCCCGTGTTGCTCTCCGCCAAGAACGAGCTCTCCATGGTCTTCATCAACCCAACGCGCCGGAGCCTCTTCCGAGACAATGGATGAGGTCTCCGTGTCCTCCTCCACTTCCTTGGCGGCAACAGTGGAGCAAAAGGTTAGCCAGCAAGGGTAATCAAGTATGCCAGAGCTATTTACGAAAGGAAGAATCTTCCTTACTCTTCTTTAGTAAGCATGGAGTTCAAGCTGAACTCCATGAGAGGCGTGAGCTGCCTTCCTCTCTTCGGAGGTGGAGGGGTAGAACTCTCCGACAGCTTCGGTCCCGGCGAGGTGCCGGGGGCTCCAAGGGAGGCGAGCTCTGTGAAGAACTGGAGCCCGAACTGGAGCCGGAATCAACTTCCACATCGGACGATTGCTCGGCAGGGGATGTCTTGATCTTGTCACGGCGAGGGGATTGACGGAGCACCACTTTCACCTTGGTGACCTGGTGGTGGTCTTCTTCACCCTCTTGGCAGTTGTCCCTTGATTGGGGGTTGCCGCCCCACGATTGGCAGCACGTCTACATGGGGGGAGGGGGGGTGGGGACCCCGACTCAAAAGTCGTGATCACCGAATGCACGTGTACAGTGATCCCAGAGATCAATGCTCACTAAACACACATAAGCTGAATAACAAGAGTCTTACATCCATACATACCATTTTACACCAATCATGGCCATTATGGTCAAGTCTTGAGTATAATATTCCAGCGGAAATCTTCGTCAATAACTTGGACCCATGCCATCTGCTTTAACCCTATAGGCATTCCGACTGGGAAAGCATCCTAGCTCGCACGATCGTCACCAAAGAACTCTTCAATATATCTTGTCTTTCATGCCTGGCCAATAAAATAACCAGTGGCAACCCAATGAGTACTTTGAATGTACTCGCAAGCAACCCAAGAGTGATAAGAAAATAATCGTGCAAAGCTCTACTGCTTAGTTGGCATTTTTGTGGAAAGCTAGTTTTTCTCATGCAAGTATGATCAACACTTATCAAGGACATGAATGCGTCTGCCACCAGTATCAGGAGGTTATAGACATCAACATCGAGGGAGAGTTATGAACAACTCATGCTCAAGCTCATCGTGACTTCCTAACGAGTCACATCATCAATATCACCAAACTGTGTTGTTTGTCAGAAACATACGGACATAGTCTAAGTAGCACCACCCAACTGTCCTTGACCGCGGACACGGCTATTCGAATAGTTTAACACTCTGCAGAGGTTGCACAATTTACCCACAAGATCCGGGGTACTTCCGTGTCATCCACGACCCGCGGTACCTCAAGTACCCGGGGTAAGCACCCGATCACTACCTTTCCCTAGTCATGACCAACATAGAGTCCACTCGATTGGTAACAGCCCCCGTGCCAATCATTTTCACAATTTTAATCTGGTGGAGCCACGCTCCCATACTCATCACATCTCACATGCACGGGGGTACCAGCGGTGTGTCCGGTGCCCTGTGAAAACAGTCATGGCCGCCTATCCAAGCACGACCACATCCCAAGAGTGACCACGTCACTCCCGTCACTAGTAATGCGGGCATCCATGCTAGCACGAACTAGGTAATCAATAGTGCCCCGTCCCATAAGGGGTAATGTGGTTGCGCATGTAAGGTTGGGACAGTCGACAAATCTTAAATCTAATCCGTCTCTGTAAACAACACTTTCATCAAGCATCGGTACACTGCCTCTCCACCATGTAGTGACCTAGATCATCATCATCTCCCGGGGTCATTAGTGGCACCCACTGGGGCTATTTGCAAGTATGTCAAACCACACTTGTTCCTTACCATGTGAGGGAGTCCTAGACTAGGGGGTGTCCGGACAGCCGGACTATCATCGTCAGCTGGACTCCAAGACTATGAAGATACAAGATTGAAGACTTTGTCCCGTGTCCAGATGGGACTTTCCTTGGCGTGGAAGGCAAGCTTGGCAATACGGATATGTAGATCTCCTACCATTGTAACCGACTCTGTGTAACCCTAGCCCTCTCCAGTGTCTATATAAACCGGAGGGTTTTAGTCCATAGGACAACACAACCATTACAACAATCATACCATAGGCTAGCCTCTAGGGTTTAGCCTCCTTGATCTCGTGGTAGATCCACTCTTGTACTACCCATATCATCAATATCAATCAAGCAGGAGTAGGGTTTTTACCTCCATCGAGAGGGCCCAAACCTAGGTAAAAACATCGTGTCCCTTGTCTCCTGTTACCATCCGCCTAGACGCACAGTTCGGGACCCCCTACCCGAGATCCGCCGGTTTTGACACCGACATTGGTGCTTTCATTGAGAGTTCCTCTGTGTCATCACTGATAGGCTCGATGGCTTCTTCAATCAACAACAATGTCGTCCAGGGTGAGACTTTTCTCCCCGGACAGATCTTCGTATTCGGCGGCTTCGCACTGCAGGCCAATCCGCTTGGCCATCTGGAGCAGATCAAAAGCTACGCCCCTGGCCATCAGATCAGGTTTGGAAGCTTAAACTTCACAGTCGATATCTGCGGAGACTTGATCTTCGACGGATTCGAGCCACAGCCGAGCGCACCGCACTGTCACGATGGGAATGATTTAGCTCTGCCGCCGGATAGTGCCCTGGAGGACGCACACGAGTCTGCTCTGAACCACAGTTCAGAGCAGACCGCGCAGATCGAGGATTGGTGGCTGGCCACCGCCTCGGTAGCTGCAACTTCTACGGTGATGGAGCCGAATACCGACCTTGTCCCTTATAAAGCTCGTGACTCCGAGGCGCCGGACTCCTTGCCGGACTCCGAACCTCCTGCGCCCCTGCCAATCGAATCTGATTGGGCGCCGATCATGGAGTTCACCGCCGCGGACATCTTTCAGCACTCACCCTTTGGCGACATCCTAAATTCGCTAAAGCATCTCTCGCTATCAGGAGAGCCCTGGCCGGACTGCGGTCAGGACGGTTGGGATGCGGACGACGAAGAAATTCAAATCCCACCCACCACCCACTTTGTAGCCACTGTCGATGACCTAACCGACATGCTAGACTACGACTCTGAAGACATCGACGGTATGGATGACGATCAAGAACCAGCGCCTACAAGGCACTGGAAGACCACCTCGTCATACGACATATACATGGTGGACACCCCAAAGGATGGGGACGACGAAGAAGCAACGGAGGCAGATTCTACTAAGAAACAGCCCAAGCGCCGACGCCAGCGGCGCCGCTCTAAATCCCGCCACAGCAAGAATGGAGATTCCGGCACCGGAGATAATAACACCCTAGAGAGTGCCGAAGACAACCCCCTCCAGCAAGATTCAGCACAGGAGGATGGGGAAGCCAGCCCTCGAGAGAGAGCGGCAGAGAGGAGGATGAAAACTACATGCCTCCCTCCGGAGACGAAGCAAGCCTCAACGACGACGAATTCGTCGTGCCAGAGGATCCCGTCGAACAAGAGCGTTTTAAACGTAGGCTTATCGCCACGGCAAATAGCCTAAAGAAAAAGCAGCAACAACTTCAAGCTGATCAAGACCTGCTGGCCGACAAATGGACCGAGGTCCTCGCGGCCGAAGAGTACGAACTCGAACGCCCCTCCAAAAGTTTCCCGAAACACAAGTTGCTCCCCTGGCTAGAGGAGGAAGCATACAAACATTCATCACGAGCGCACAATACGGCAGATCGACCACCCCGTGCCCGTGACAGAGAGGCATCTAGGCCCTCCATCAGGACCGTACCCCGGCATCACTCAAAAAGTACGAAGCCACGAGGGAACGCGCCGGACTTGCGAGACATATTGGAGGACAAGGCAAGACAATCCAGATCTATCTACGGATCATGTGGGCGCCCCGCGACACACGACGACTACCGTCGCGCCGGATACAGCAACTCCGGCCGGGCCGAACACAGCAGGAAACGCTCTCTTGAGCTACGTCGTGATATTGCTCAATATAGGGGCGCCGCACACCCACTATGCTTCACAGACGAAGTAATGGATCATCAAATCCCTGAAGGGTTTAAATCCATGAACATTGAATCTTACGATGGCATAACAGACCCCGCGGTTTGGATCAAAGATTATCTCCTTCATATACATATGGCCCGCGGCGACGATCTCCACGCCATCAAGTACCTCCCACTCAAGCTTAAAGGACCAGCTCGGCATTGGCTTAACAGCTTTCCCGCAGAGTCAATTGGGTGTTGGGAGGACCTGGAATCCGCATTCCTCGACAACTTCCAGGGCACATATGTGCGACCACCAGACGCCGATGACCTAAGCCACATAATTTAGCAGCCAGACAAATCGGCCAGACAGTTCTGGACACGGTTCTTAACAAAGAAAAATCAAATCGTCGACTGTCCGGATGCAGAGGCCCTCGCAGCCTTCAAACATAACATCCGCGACGAGTGGCTGGCCAGGCACCTAGGACAGGAAAAGCCGAAATCCATGGCAGCCCTCACATAACTCATGACCCGCTTCTGCGCGGGAGAGGACAGCTGGCTAGCTCACAGCAACAACCTCAGCAAAAACGCTGGCATTCCGGATACTAAGGACCACAATGGCAGGTCGCGTCGAAACAAATACAAACTCCGCGTTAACGGCGATAACAATGAGGATACGGCAGTCAACGCCGGATTCAAAGGCTCTAAACCCGGTCAGCGGAAGAAGCCATTCAAAAGAACTACTCCGGGTCCGTCCAATCTGGACCAAATACTCGACCGCTCTTGCCAGATACATGGCACCCCCAAAAAGCCAGCTAAGCACACCAACAGAGATTGTTGGGTATTCAAGCAGGCAGGCAAGTTAATTGCCGAAAACAATGACAAGGGGCTGCACAGCGACTACGAGGAGGAGACTCGGCCGCCGAATAGTAGAGGACAGAAGGGTTTCCCCCCACAAGTGCGGACAGTAAACATGATATACGCAACCCATATACCCAAGAGGGAGCGGAAGCGTGCACTTAGGGACGTATATGCGATGGAGCCAGTCGCCCCGAAGTTCAATCCATGGTCTTCTTGCCTGATCAGTTTCGATCGACGAGACCACCTGACCAGTATCCGCCATGGCGGATTCGCCGCATTGGTTTTAGACCCAATCGTTGATGGATTTCACCTCACTAGAGTCCTGATGGACGGCGGCAGCAGCCTGAACCTGCTTTATCAGGATACAGTGCGCAAGATGGGCATAGACCCCTCAAGGATTAAACCTACAAAGACGACCTTTAAAGGCGTCATACCAGGCGTTGAGGCCAATTGTACAGGCTCAGTCACACTGGACGTGGTCTTCGGATCCCCGGATAATTTCCGAAGCGAGGAGTTAATCTTCGACATAGTCCCGTTCCGCAGTGGCTATCACGCCCTGCTCGGACGAACCGCGTTTGCGAAGTTCAACGCGGTGCCGCATTATGCATACCTCAAGCTCAAGATGCCAGGCCCTCGTGGAGTAATCACGGTCAACGGAAATACTGAACGCTCCCTCCAAACGGAGGAACACACAGCGGCTCTCGCGGCAGAAGTATAGGGCATCCTTTTAAGGCAATTTTTGAGTCCGGCCGTTAAACGACCGGACATAGCCAAACGCGCCCGGAGTAACATCAATCAAGACCACCTGGCACGTTCCGAGCATGCGTAGCAATGCGGCCCCAACCCCAGCCCTTGCATGATGCAAGACCAGCTCTTCGCATACATCATTACGCTCTGGAGATACCATGGGCATAGGGGGAGGGGCACGACCACGACAGGCCCAGAGTGCGGCTTAACCACACCAGGGGCTCCCAAGTGTGTCACTCTTTTTTCTTCCTTTTTTATTCACAGGACTCCATTCACCAGAGGCCCTGTCCGGCAGTAGATCTGCCGAACTCACGATGCAACAGCCAGGGAGGGACAAAGGCTACGACGAACACTCAGGTGGTCTCCATTACGAGCATTAAATTTGTTAAATACACCATTCCGCAGCTTACCCCTGGAGGGAGACACTTCTAATAGTCCAGCCCTTGCTTACCGCACTATTTGTATCGTTCTGCATTCATGGCAGAATCTCTTGAATAAACAATGCATCACTTTTTGCTCATAATTGCATTACCTTTTTTTACATATATGTTCATTTATGACATCTTGCACCCGTATATTTTGGTACGGCATAATACACCAGGGGCTTGTGTTTCCCGCATTATGGTGTGATAAGTCCGAACACTTTCACAAGTGCGGCACCCCGTACATATAGAATTATATGCATCGGCTCCGAATCATGTCTTCGGTCAATAGTTGGGTTTTCCCGGCTCCCATGTTTTGGTACCTTACGTTCCGTTCTGTCAGCTAAGGTAGCACTGTGAGAACCACTGCGATTGCGCCCCGGTTGAGCTGGGCGAGCGCCTCAGTGGAGAAAGCTAAAACTGATTGTCATGATAAGGAGAGAGACTGGTCGCTGTTCGAGAGGTCTTTTAGAGTCCCTAAAGACTTATGCTGCTTCGAGCAAGGAACCGGCTGTGTCCGGCCCAGGCGTGGATAGCATCTCGAACTCGGTCTTCCGAATACTAGGGGCTTCGCCGAAATTTAAAATTATAGAATTCTATGGCTAAGTGAGAGTGTTCAAGCATTATAAGTCCGGTTGCCTTGTTCGTTGTGTTGAGCGCCTCCCTAGATGGACCCAAAAATGGGAACAAGAGTGCTCAAGTTTATCCCGAACAACCCAGCACTCGTGGCATGGGGGCTGAAGCCGACGACTTGCCATCTCTCAGATTTAATAAACGGCCGCACAGAAGGTAATATTTTAAATCAATAAGTGTTGCTTAGCGCATATGAACAAAGTTTTCAGCACACAGGATAACACATTGCGAGTTTACTCAATAATCACATCTCTGGGGCACTCATCCGCAATCTTGAGGGCAACCTTCAGGACAGTCTTATAGTACATCTCGGGCATACGATACTCCTTGCCCGCTGGCGGCGCGTCAGTGATAAGCCTCTCCACATCCAGCCTGCCCCAATGCACCTTTGCGCGGGCAAGGGCCCGATGGGCACCTTCAATGCAGGCGGAACGCTTGACGACTTCCACCCAGGGGCACGCATCCACCAGCCACCGCACGAGGCCGAAGTAGCTCCCAGGCATGGCCTCTCCAGGCCACAGCCGGACTATTAGGCCCTTCATGGCCTGCTCGGCTACCTTGTGGAGCTCGACCAGCTGCTTCAGCTGGTCGCTAGGGGGCACCGGATGTCAGGCCTCAGCGTACTGAGACCAAAAGACCTTTTCCATTGAGCTCCCCTCCTCGCCACGGTAGAATGCGGCGGCATCAGACACACTGCAAGGCAGATCTGCAAACGCCCCTGGAGAGCTCCGAATTCGGGTAAGTAACAGGTAATTTACATTAACATGCTTGCTTTGCATGAAAAATGCCTTACCCGCCGCTATTTTCTTCACATCCTCAACCTTCTGAAGGGCCTTACGGGCCTCGGCCTTAGCGGCTTTGGCACTTTCAAGAGCCGAGGCAAGCTCGGACTCTCGAGTCTTCGAGTCGCGCTCCAAACTCTCATGCTTTTCCATGAGAGCCTAGAGCTCTTGCCGCACCTCCGCCACCCGCTCCTCCTGCTTCTCTCGCTCCGCTCATTCCGCGGCTGCATTGCTTTTGGCCGCGGACACGGCCTCCTTCAGGGTCGCCACCTCGTTCGTGGCCCCTGCAATACCCACGTTATCCTTGTTATTTCTATTGCAACCAAAATCGTTTTCTGTAAGGTACAAATTTTAAAGTTGTGTTACTCACCTTCTTTATCCTCGAGCTGCTTCTTGGCAAGGCCGAGCTCTTGCTCGGACCGCTCGAGGTCCTGCTTCAAAGCACCGACCTCCGCAGTCAGTGCGGCAGAGGTCAGCAGCGCAGCCTGCAAACCCATATTGACATAATTTTTAGTACTCCTGCGTATATCTTTTTTAGATCCTCAGTCCGGTTTTTCTTTCCGAACACCGAACCGAGCATCAGGGGCTACTGTCTATGCGGTATTACATTACATATTTTAAACTTCTTACCTCAAAGCCTGTTAGAAGGCTATTGCAGGCTTCGGTCAGCCCGCTCTTGGCGAGCTGAACCTTCTGAATCGCCGCACTCATGATAGTGCGGTGTTCTTCCTTGATGGAAGCGCCGTTAAGCGCGTCCAACAAGTTGTCCGGCGCCTCCGGTTGGACGGAGGCTGCCGGCGTCATGGTCTTGCCCTTCTTACGACGGGGCCGCCGGCCGGGCTCCGGAACCACTACAGGTTCCGGCATGGAGTCCGGCACAGAGTCCGGGAGGCTGCCTTGCGGCACCTCCGGAGCCTCCTCCTGATGGGTCCCCTCCCGGGATCCCACCTCGGCGTCGTCAGCGCGAGGGGTGGAGGCAGTCGGAATGGAATCCACGTCCAACGGAGCCAAGGACCCGCTCGACGAAGCGGGAAGATCATCATCAGCCGGACTACAGGAAGTGTGCGGCATTAGAAGGACACTATGTGACACGAAAGATAAATTATAAATCATTCAGGAACCTGGATACTTACGATCTTGCCGGAGGCCTGGCCCTTGAGGGCCACTCTTCGTCGCCAACGTTGGCGTTGGCGGAGCTGTCCGGAGGAAGGGTCCTTCCCCTCTTGGACCCTTCGGCCTGCCCCTTTGGGGAAGCCTTCCTCTTCCTCTCTCCCTCCTCTGAGAGAGAGTCCTCTTTCTCCTCCTCGTCTTCGGGGGAGGAGTCCACCTCGGAGCCATCGGACGATGAGTCCGATATCACCTGGCGCCGGGAACTTCTTCGAGTTCCCGTGGCCTTCTTCTTGGCCTTCTTCTCCAGCACCACATAGAGTGCCGGGACTAGCAGCCCCGTTAAACGGGCGTCCGCTGGGTCTTCGTGAAGGGGAGCCGGACAGTCTACCTATCCGGATGTCCTCTGCTAGTCCTGTCAAAGGCATTGGGAGTTTTAGATCCCACATAGAATTAAACTATGAAAGAAAATAACTGTCCCATAGAGGATAACAAAGCTTACCTCACCGGCCGGGCGCTTGGTGCTGAATCCACGATCTTCAGTCGCGAACGCGGGGGCTTCTCCGCCCTTGAACAGCACCCTCCAGGCAGCTTCGTACGTCGTGTCGAAGAGCCCGCTCAGGGTCTGGTGCTGTGCCGGATCGAACTCCCACAAAGTAAAGGCCCGTTGTTGGCAAGGGAGAATCTGGTGGACGAGCATGACCTGGATCACATTGACAAGCCTAAGCTTCTTGTTCACCAAGGTCTGGAGGCAGGACTGGAGTCCTGTCAGCTCCTCTGAACTGCCCCATAGCAAGCCCTTCTTTTTCCAGGAGGTGAGCTGCATAGGGGCACCAGATCTGAATTCGGGGGCCGCTTCCCATTTAGGGTCTCGCGGCTCGATGATATAGAACCACCCCGATTGCCACCCTTTGATGGTTTCCACAAAGGCGCCCTTGAGCCAGAGGACGTTGGGCATCTTGCCCACCATGGCGCCTCCGCACTCCGCTTGGACGCCCTTCACTACCTTCGGCTTGACGTTGAAGGTCTTGAGCCACAAGCCGAAGTGGGGCCGGATGCAGAGAAAGGCCTCGCACACGACGATAAACACTGAGATGTTGAGGATGAAGTTCGGTGCCAGATCGTGGAAATCCAGGCCGTAGTAGAACATGAGCCCCCGGACGAAGGGATGAAGTGGGAAGCCCAGTCCGCGGAGGAAATGGGGAAGGAGTACGACCCTCTCATGGGGCCTGGGGGTGGGGATGAGCTGCCCCTCGTCGGGCAGCCGGTGCGCGATGTCGCTGGAAAGGTATCCGGCGCCGCACAGCTTTGCGATGTGCTCCTCTGTGACGGAGGAGGCCAACCACTTGCCTCCCGCTCCGGACATGACTGGAGGAGGTTGAGACGAGATGTGCGGACTTGGGCGCTGGATCTCGAGTGCGCAGAGACGGATAAGCAAAGGAGGAAGAAGGCGTAGGTGAAAGGGTGGATCCTTATCCCCTTATATATAGGCGGACAAAGACTATGCGTCCCCACCGGCCTGGTAAAACTCGCTTATCTCCCAAGCGCCACCATCAATGGCGCGGTTGGGTTACCCACGTCCGTATTGATGGGAATCCCGGAATAAGGGGAACACGATCTCTGCTTCGACAAGACGTGCCAAGGAAACCGTTTTGCTAAACGCGCTGAGGTGGTGTAATAAAAAACGATTCAAGTCAAAGCTTGGTAGTGGCATGACGTCAGGCCACAAAATATGTCAGCAGATTGAACTTGTGTACATATTATTCTCTCTACGGTGGAATGTGGAAATTGCTTTGCAGAGTCGGACACTATCCTGGTGTTCACAATCTTCTATGAATTATTCGGAGGAGGAACCCGCCTTGCAATGCCGAACAATATGCGCGCCGGACTCATCGTCATTGAAGCCTGGTTTAGGGGCTACTGAGGGGGTCCTGGACTAGGGGGTGTCCGGACAGCCGGACTATCATCATCAGCCGGACTCCAAGACTATGAAGATACAAGATTGAAGACTTAGTCCCGTGTCCGGATGGGACTTTCCTTGGCGTGGAAGGCAAGCTTGGCGATACGGATATGTAGATCTCCTACCATTGTAACCGACTCTGTGTAACCCTAGCCCTCTCCGGTGTCTATATAAACCGGAGGGTTTTAGTCCGTAGGACAACACAACCATTACAACAATCATACCATAGGCTAGCCTCTAGGGTTTAGCCTCCTTGATCTCGTGGTAGATCCACTCTTGTACTACCCATATCATCAATATCAATCAAGCAGGAGTAGGGTTTTTACCTCCATCGAGAGGGCCCGAACCTGGGTAAAAACATCGTGTCCCTTGTCTCCTGTTACCATCCGCCTAGACGCACAGTTCGGGACCCCCTACCCGAGATCTGCCGGTTTTGACACCGACACCATGCATAACTCCGACCCATTTTGCTCAGCCAACAACTATAGCGTGTTTCTACAATCCAATAACACAACTCTAAACAAGGATAGAGTTATGAACAATGCAAGTATCAACGGGTTGTGCAACGAAGGCAAACCTGGCAAGGTTGCCATTCAAGATATCATGCATTCAACAATAACGGAAAGACATGTTACTATGATAAAAAAAGGGTTCATCATGGTCAAAGGGCTGCTTGCCTGATTCATCAGAGTCTTGAAATCTTCTGGCCCTTCTCCAAATAGTCCGTCTACTTCATCGACTAACGTCGGAAACAATCATAATAAGCAACACAACAAGGCAGAAAATAAAAGTGCTCAAAAAATATGAAGTTGACTTTTCTAGGACTTCTCCAGTTATATAAAAAATAACCAGAATGGTTTCATTGGAATTGGATCAATGGTTATTTCTGAACATTTCAATATGTTGGAAACAAGGGATTTAATGGATCTGCAAGTTGTCCATAGGATGCCTTTTTATATAAATGAGTAAAAGCACCCATTAAATCAGGCATGATTTTAGAAACATTTAGAAATTGGTTTTAGTGGATTTGGAGTTCAAATGAATATTCTAGGGATTTTTGAAGTGAGCTTATGTGGATAAATGACCTATTTATTGCATCTAGTGAACACCAAGCATAGTAAAAATGTTCACTATGCCTCATTAAATAGATCTAGATTTATGGAGTCTATAGAAATTTGAATCATCAAGTTTGGAGCTAATTTGATTTGTTTATGGATTTCTGATGTCCACTTGCCAGCGTGGCCCGGTGGCTGGGCCACTGACGAGCGGGGCCCGCTTGCAGGGCCTTCGTCTTCCTCTTCCTCCCGCGCGTTCGCCTTGTCGAGGGAGCAGAGAGCCGTGACGATGACTGCCGATGCTATGGGGCACCTCCGGCGACGCTCTGGCTATGGATGAGCTCAGAAGACCGCGTCGCATCCACCTGGGTGCTTTTCACACGCCGACGAGGGCCGTAGCAGCGACGGCTTGGACGGCCACGGAGGAGGCTGTCGGCCATCTTTGGCCACGAGCATGTGGCATTCCCAAGGATGAACGACGGTGATGGAGGGCCTCGAGGTGGTGGTATGAGGATACTGGAGTGGCTAGGGAGAGAGGAGAGGCTCGGGATGGCCCGGATTTAGGCGGAGCCCGACGGCGGCACTTCGGCCATTGCGGTGAATGGAAGACACGGGGAGAGGTGTGGGTTTGTCCAGGGGTGCACGAGAGGGAGAGGGAGCCAAAGGAGTAGAGAGGGGGCTCGGGGGTGGCCTTAAATAGCCATCCCGTGGCTCACCGTGGATGCGGCGCACGGGGGTCGTGGCAACGGCTCGGGCGGCCAGGGCAGCGAGCGAGGGGGTGTCTTCGGTGCTCGTGGGGGTGGTGTAGGGCGCCGGGAAGGGAGAGAGGGAGCGGGGCGAGCTCCGGGTGGAGACACGAGCTCGCACATGCATTGGCGGGCTCGGGCGGCTCTGAGCATGCGCGGCACGGGCAGGACAGAGATGGGAAGGATGGGGCCAGCCTGGTGGCGTGTTGCGGACGTCCTGGGGATCCACTGGAGTGAGGAGGGAGGTTCAGAGAGAGAGAAATGGTGTTGTCCAGAGAGGGAAAAAAAAGCTTTTCACCCCCACCATCATGGCTCCTCGGGCAGGGAAAGATGCAGGGGTTAGAGGAGGACCACATGAGGCCGTGGGAACAAGTTGAGCTCATGGAGATTAGTGGAAATGGACAAAACATGCATTTTAAATTTCTGCCAGAAGGTGTTTGATGGTGGTTTGGGCAAGCAAACGGATTCCAAATGATATGAAGATTAACAGGATCAGGTGTCATGTAGAAATGAGGTTGATCACCAAGTTGGAGATCATTTGAAGAAAGTTGACAATGCAACTTTGGTAAACCCTACAAATCAACAGAAATAGTCTTTCGAAGATCTAGCCATGCATATCTATTCTCCTTGATGCACCATTTGGTGTAGTGTCATTATTTGAGGTTCTGAACATGTCCACAAAAGTTGAGATCAAAAGGAGAAAGTTGCCAATGTAGAGTTGTTCAAATTTGGTTCTAGACAGGAAGGATATTGGGGCACTTTGATCAAGATAACATTCTCTCCAACTTGTGCCATTTGGTCTAGATGAATAAATAGACCATTGGAGCATGTTCACAAGGTTTGAGAACATTGGGACATGTTTGGCAATGTAAAGTTGCTCAAACTTCAAAATGGACAGAAATGGCTTTGATGGGATTTGATGATGTTATATTGTTCTCCAAGACATGATACTTGTCAAGATCATCCATCATGTCATATTTGACATGCTAGAATTTTCTTGGAATTTTGGGAGAATGTTTCCTTTGTAAATATTTCAAAAGCTTGAACTACCCAGAAAGGGTTTTTGAGGGGTTTGACCAATATTTTTAACATGACCATGTGTTGAACCTCTTATATATGGAAAATATATGTCCACTGAGTTTCCCTAAATTTTCACAAATATTTTTAAAGCATAAAAATAATTTTAACCTATTATATACCATTTTTGGCCTAAAGAAAAGGCCTCTAAATAAAATAGGAAAATTACTTTTAAATTTACATTTTTGTGGTTTCTAGGTGTCCTATATCTAATAGGAGTCAAATATAATTTTTGGAAGATTTTTCACACCCTTAATTAAGTACTTGTAGTTCAAGTCTCAATTCAGGAGTTTTTTGGAAAACCTAATTTAGAAAATACGTTTTGGCCAAAATATTTTTGCAAGAAATTATTTTTACGTCCTACACACATGGCATGGTCATTGGGCAAGGTTTTGGATCAAGGAGAAGGAGTATAAGAGTTGGAGGATTTATTTGATTTTTAGAGCACTTGCAACTAACACACAAAAATCAAATCAAGCAAGGTCCAAAGCACTCAAAAGTTTTTGTCAAACCACAATTTATCATGTTTTATTAGCTTAAGTGTTGTGGCATGAAAATCAGGGTGTGACAGACCTACCCCCCTTACAAGAATCTCGTCCCCGAGATTCCTAAACTAGGCGTGGAAAGGAATACGGGAACTTGGATCCGGGGTAGTCTTCACGTCCTCATATTGCTTCTGCTTCCGTTTGGTGCTCCACTGAACCTTGAAGTACTCGATGGCGTGGCTTCGTGTATGATGTCCTGCTTGATCCATATTGCTAAGGGGTTTCTCGCATATGCTAGATTGGGCTGGAGGTCGGTGGCTTGACGATCGATGTTCTTGCAGAGATTAGGCTTATCAGGAGGTCGAAAACACTTCTAGGGTTGTGATGCATGGAAAACGTTGTGCACATTAGGTAAATCAGGTGGCAACTCCAGCTGGTAACTGTCTTCTCTTCATCCTGTAGTGATCTCAGAGGGGGTTGTTAAATCTTGGAGTGATCTCGAAGAGGGCCGATGAATCTTGGTGTGGGTCTCCTTGTCATGGAAATGTTGGGTTCCTTTGAGAGAAGTGGCCTGTAGATACATCTGGTCTTCGACGCGGAGGTTTACTTAGTTGACGATGGTGGTTGGTGAAGTTCTTCTTCCTTGACATGGCGGTCTTCAGATGTTCCCTAACCAGCTGAACGGTCCTTCTTCCGTCTTCGGGTAGTCAAGTGGGCCACCAAATATAGATGACAATCAAGCCGTCCAAGTGCTCCATGAAGACTTGTTCATGGGGTACATAAAGTAGGCTGGGGTGTTGGTGGTGGTCTCGTTTGAGTATGGGCCAAGGTCTTATCGATCCAGAGCCAAAGCCCAAGGTCAGGATCCGACCACGTTGTGGCTTGGTAGGGCGTAAGGGTTTCAAGGATTCTAGTGCGCGAGTGGATGTTCATCATCTTGTCATTTAGCACAGTTTATAAGATGCCAATTGTTCTATCTAGCCTCCCAAGCAAATCACTTCATATTTCTGAAAGAAACATCCCGTATAGGTTAACTCCAATCATTATTCATACTATTTATATCCTCAAGGCTTCCGCAAGGAGGTCTAACAGAATCATACATGTCAACTATCCCCAAACTCATGTGTATGGTTATTCCTATGTAAAAAATCCATGGGTAGAGCATAACCTGCTAAGCTTGAATTAAACATGACAATCCAAGTGCTCGGCCTATCCTTCCAAGGCCTAAGATAATGCATCTCTATCCTAAGGAAACACGTCATATACCAATCCAAGATCTTGTTTCCTTCCTATGAGTCAACCCCAACAACCCGTTAACTTCCGTTAATCACTACATAATCCTTTAATTCTATGAATCCAATGTCTATGGTGTTCCACATGATCTCCTAAAGTCCCTATAATCCCCAAATACTTGAAAGGGCTATCTCTACTATAGTAACTCCACCAATTCCCATTTATCATTATCAAGTAAACCCTGAGGTCAGGCTTATATAGATCCCTAAATATACTCCAACAATTGATCCAATCTCCTAGTTTATTGTCCACCGAGAAACATGGTATCATGTTCGAGATCATCAGTCCAAATCCAATTTACTCGAAACCATGTAGACATACTCAGCATCTGTACTCAACTAGAATCACCTACTTAAATCCAAATATCATGGTCAGCTATCTTCTATCAATATCTCCTGGCTAAGTCAAATCCTTATACTTCCAAGAATTTCATCTCGCGATCATAATCATCCTACTAAATCCAATTTACTCAGGGGTAATGAAAGCTATGCTAATCTATAATCATGATCCCGCCAAGTTAATCTACCAACATGAAAGCCTCATAATCCAGAAGTCTCAGACAATTCCTCAAGGTCACTGATATAAACTCATCAAGTCATTCGTCCTCTATTCCTATATCCTCAAATTGGTCTTTCCTTGTGCTATGGCATCGTCAGTCCTTGTGCTATATTAGGATGTCAATGTGCTCTTTCACTATGTCCACTAGTTCCATAATGAACCCAGTGCAAGGTTATGGAGGTTTAACTAGTTCTATCGCGATTCCAGGGGTTAGGCACATGATTAAGGGTTCGTGCTGGAGTAGCTCATGAAGTCTCGAAGGGTCTGGAGATGGGTTTCTAATCTTGAGGATTAACCATAACTCTACAGGGTTGCATTTGGTCGAGGAGGTTGTAGCAAAAGTCCGTAGTGCCAGTTGGTTCCAAAGTAGAATCCTTGGTGTACCTTGTCTTGCCGGCCTTCAGCTGAGGAGAGAGAGAGATGGGAGGGAAAAGTAGCATAGAGGAGGGTGATGCCTAAAGGGGTTTATATAGTGCAAGTGCAAACAACAAGTGCCAAAAGGGCCAAACACAAGCATTAAGATAAGTAAGGTGATATAGTCACGTACTTGTTGCCTAGGGCAAAAAGGGCGACTGATATCAAAACAAGCAACACGCAATCATGGTTCTATTCGAACCATCATACAGACTCGACTGCGCATAGGGGGTACATGACTCATCCTACCCTAGGGGTTCTCGGACTCAGTAGTCATGCCTTGTGCCTCGTGCAGTCTCCTGAGTTTTCCTCAGGTGTTGTTATGTCTCTTGTTTGATGAAGCGATCTGGGTTGAGCCTAAAGAATCTTCAACAACTTCTCGCCTGATGAGGTGATGGGGTCAAAGTGGCTCCTCGTGGCTGGCATTGACTTGGTCTTCTCTTGTCTTCTTAATCAGGACAATCACTTTTGCCTTTTTAAGCTATCGGCGGTTCCAGGTGGCAGTCCTTTATGAAATGACATTAACAAGGCATAATAGAGGTCCAATCCGTCGGACACATTGTTGACAATATCATCACCGAGAGCGGGGGATGAAGAGAACCGTTTTCCTGCTCACTATAGTGAGGCGGACCAAATGGCTAGGTTCTCATCCACCGGTGGTTGCCGACACAACAAGAATAAGGACGGGGTTGCTCTACTAGCGATGTATATCATGACCTTGCATATCCTATGCCCTGATCATCGTAGGCCAAGATTGCAACATCCTGGGGCAAATTCAAAGGTGTTACCATCCTCTGGGTCTTCATGTCCTCATTCCTCGAGGATGTACCTTCTGTTGGTATCGTCTTGTTGTGGCGTCGCCAACCTTGTGTTCAGAAGATGTGGGTGAATGTCTGACAAGGCATCTTCCTTCTAGATTATCCACGAGGACTACAAGGAATCCACTGGTCAGGGCCATAAGGGTTCTAGCGACCAAAAGTTTTGAAGGGGAAGAGATCAATAAGGAGAGTATACCTTAGTTTTAAAAAAAACAAGAAGGGAAGAGAAGTATAGACAGTTTTTTTTTGAAACTAGCAATAGATCTGAAAATAGTTTTACCCTAACTAACGACCATGCTAACTAAGGCTTCCTACAGTCAGGATGGCTCTGATACTAGCTCTGTGGGGACCCCGACTCATAAGTCGTGATCACCGAATGCACGTGTACAGTGATCCCAAAGATCAATGCTCACTGAACACACAGAAGCTGAATAACAAGAGTCTTACATCCATACAAACCATTTTACACCAATCCTGGCCATTATGGTCAAGTATTGAGTATAATATTGCAGCGGAAATCTTCACCAATAACTTGGACCCATGCCATCTGCCTTAACCCGACAGGCATTCTGACTGGGAAAGCATCCTAGCTCGCACGATCGTCACCAAAGAACTCTTCAATATATCTTGTCTTTCATGCCTGGCCAATAAAATAACCAGTGGCAAGCCGATGAGTACTTTGAATGTACTCGCAGCAACCCAAGAGTGATAACAAAATAATCATGCAAAGCTCTACTGCTTAGTTGGCATTTTTGCGGAAAGCTAGTTTTTCTCATGCAAGTATGATCAACACTTATCAAGGACATGAATGCGTCTGCAACCAGTATCAGGAAGTTAAAGACATCAACATCGAGGAAGTGTTATGAACAACTCATGCTCAAGCTCATCGTGACTTCCTCACGAGTCACATCATCAATATCACCAAACTGTGTTGTTTGTCAGAAACATACGGACATAGTCTAAGCAGCACCACCCAACTGTCCTTGACCGCGGACACGGCTATTTGAATAGTTTGACACTCTGCAGAGGTTGCACACTTTACCCACAAGATCCGGGGTACTTCCGTGTCATCCACGACCCGCTGTACCTCAAGTACCTAGGGTAAGCACCCGGTCACTACCTTTCCCTAGTCATGACCAACATAGAGTCCACTCGATTGGTAACAGCCCCCGTGCCAATCATTTTCACAATTTTAATCTGGTGGAGCCACGCTCCCATACTCATCACACCTCACATGCACGGGGGTACCAACGGTGTGTCCGGTGCCCTGTGAAAACAGTCATGGCCGCCTATCCAAGCACGACCCCATCCCGAGAGTGACCACATCACTCCCGTCACTAGTAATGCGGGCATCCATGCTAGCACGAACTAGGTAATCAATAGTGCCCCGTCCCATAAGGGGTAGTGTGGTTGCGCATGTAAGGTTGGGACAGTCGACAAATCATGAATCTAATCCGTCTCTGTAAACAACACTTTCATCAAGCATCGGTACACTACCTCTCCACCATGTAGTGACCTAGATCATCATCATCTCCCAGGGGCATTAGTGGCACCCACTGGGGCTATTTGCAAGTACGTCAAACCACACTTGTTCCTTACCATGCATAACTCCGACCCATTTTTCTCAGCCAACAACTATAGCGTATTTCTACAATCCAACAACACAACTCTAAACAAGGATAGAGTTATGAACAATGCAAGTATCAACGGGTTGTGAAACGAAGGCAAACCTGGCAAGGTTGCCATTCAAGATATCATGCATTCAACAATAACGGAAAGACATGTTACTATGATAAAAAAAGGGTTCATCATGGTGAAAGGGTTGCTTGCCTGATTCATCAGAGTCTTGAAATCTTCTGGTCCTTCTCCAAATACTCCGTATACTTCATCAACTTACGTCAGAAACAATCGTAATAAGCAACACAACAAGGCAGAAAATAAAAGTGCTCTAAAAATATGAAGTTGACTTTTCTAGGACTCCTCTAGTTATATAAAAAATAACCAGAGTGGTTTCATTGGAATTGGATCAGTGGTTATTTCTGAACATTTCAATATGTTGGAAACAAGGGATTTAATGGATCTGCAAGTTGTCCACAGGATGCCTTTTTATAAAAATGAGTAAAAGCACCCATTAAATCAGGCATGATTTTAGAAACATTTAGAAATTGGTTTCACTGGATTTGGAGTTCAAATGAATATTCTAGGGATGTTTGAAGTGAGCTTATGTGGATAAATGACCTATTTATTGCATCTAGTGAAAACCAAGCACAGTAAAAATGTTCACTGTGCCTCATTAAATAGATCTAGATTTATGGAATCTCTGGAAATTTGAATCATCAAGTTTGGAGCTAAATTGATTTGTTTATGGATTTCTGAAGTTCACTGAAAAAGAAAAAGGAGAATATTTGGGTTATACCTAAACTGCGCACAGGGCGCAGTTTAGCATCGCTGCACACTGGGCGGGCCCAACGTCTCGGCCACGCGGGCGACGGGGCGACGTCAAAGGCGCCCACGTGCAACCCGCCTCCACTTGCCAGCGTGGCCCGGTGGCTGGGCCATTGACGAGCGGGGCCCGTTTGCAAGGCCTTCGTCTTCCTCTTCCTCCCACGCGTTCACCTGGTCGAGGGAGCAGAGAGCCCTGACGACGACAGCCTGTGCTACGGGGCACCTCTGGCGATGCTCTGGCTATGGATGAGCTCAGGAGACCGCGCCGCATCCACCTGGGTGCTTTTCGCACGCCGACGAGGGCTGTAGCAGCGACGGCTTGGACTGCCGTGGAGGAGGCTGTCGGCCATCTTTGGCCACGAGCGCGTGGCATTCCCGGGGATGAACGACGGTGATGGAGGGCCTCGAGGTGGTGGTATGAGGATACTGGAGTGGCTAGCGAGAGAGGAGAGGCTCGGGATGGCCCGGATTTAGGTGGAGCCCGACGGCAGCGCTCCGGCCATTGCGGTGAACAGAAGACACGGGGAGAGGTGTGGGTTTGTCCAGGGGTGCACGAGAGGGAGAGGGAGCCAAAGGAATAGAGAGGGGACTCGGGGGTGGCCTTAAATAGCCGTCCCGTGGCTCACCGTGGATGCGGCGCACGGGGGCCGTGGCAATGGCTCGGGCGGCCAGGGGAGAGAGCGAGGGGTTGTCTTCGGTGCTCGTGGGGGTGGTGTAGGGCGCCGGGAAGGGAGAGAGGGAGCAGGGTGATCTCTGGGTGGAGACACGAGCTCGCACACGCATTGGCGGGCTTGAGCGGCTTTGAGCACGCGCGGCACGGGCAGGACAGAGAGGGGAAGGAGGGGGCCAGCCTGGTGGCGTGTTGCGGACGTCGAGGCACCTCGACTGGCGCAAGGGGGAGGCTGAAGGTGGTCGGGGGACGCGGCGTCAACGGTCGGGAGCACACTGACGTGCTCCAGAGCGTGCAAATGGCCGGCACCCGCGGCTTTTTCTCACGTCCTCACGCACCCACTTGTGTCTAGAAGCTGCAGGGGGGAGTAAACAATGTGACAATGGCATTGGATGCCCTGGGGATCCACTGGAGTGAGGAGGGAGGTTGAGAGAGAGAAATGGTGCTGTCCAGAGAGGGAAAAAGAGCTTTTCACCCCCACCATCATGGCTCCTCGGGCAGGGAAAGATGCAGGGGTTAGAGGAGGAGCAGATGAGGCTGTGGGAACAAGTTGAGCTCATGGAGATTAGTGGAAATGGACAAAACATGCATTTTAAATTTCTGCCAGAAGGTGTTTGATGGTGGTTTGGGCAAGCAAACGGATTCCAAATGATATGAAGATTAACAGGATCAGGTGTCATGTAGAAATGAGGTTGATCACCAAGTTGGAGATCATTTGAAGAAAGTTGACAATGCAACTTTGGTAAACCCTAGAAATCAACAGAAATGGTCTTTCCAAGATCTAGCCATGCATATCTATTCTCCTTGATGCACCATTTGGTGTAGTGTCATTATTTGAGGTTCTGAACATGTCCACAAAAGTTGAGATCAAAAGGAGAAATTTGCCAATGTAGAGTTGTTCAAATTTAGTTCTGGACATGAAGGGTTTTGGGGCACTTTGATCAAGATAACATTCTCTCCAACTTGTGCCATTTGGTTTAGATGAATAAAGACCATTGGAGCATGTTCACAAGGTTTGAGAACATTGGGACATGTTTGGCAATGTAAAGTTGCTCAAACTTCAAAATGGACAGAAATGGTTTTGAGGGGATTTGATGATGTTATATTGTTCTCCAAGACATGATACTTGTCAAGATCATCCATCATGTCATATTTGACATGCTAGAATTTTCTTGGAATTTTGGGAGAATGTTTCCTTTGTAAATATTTCAAAAGCTTGAAATATCCAGAAAGGGTTTTTGAGGGGTTTGACCAATATTTTGAACATGACCATGTGTTGAAACTCTTATATATGGAAAATATATGTCCACTGAGTTTCCCTAATTTTTCACAAATATTTTTAAAGCATAAAAATAATTTTAACCTATTATAGACCATTTTTGGCCTAAAGAAAAGGCCTCTAAATAAAATAGGAAAATTACTTTTAAATTTACATTTTTGTGGTTTCTGGGTGTCCTATATCTAATAGGAGTCAAATATAATTTTTGGAAGATTTTTCACACCCTTAATTAAGTACTTGTAGTTCAAGTCTCAATTCAGGAGTTTTTTGGAAAACCTAATTTAGAAAATACTTTTTGGCCAAAATATTTTTGCAAGAAATTATTTTTACGTCCAACACACATGGCATGATCATTGGGCAAGGTTTTGGATCAAGCAGAAGGAGTATAAGAGTTGGAGGATTTATTTGATTTTTAGAGCACTTGCAACCAACACACAAAAATCAAATCAAGTAAGGTCCAAAGCACTCAAAAGTTTTTGTCAAACCACAATTTATCATGTTTTATTAGCTTAAGTGTTGTGGCATGAAAATCAAGGTGTGACAGGGGGGGGGGGGGGGGGCTGGTCCAAAACTGGCTCGGGGGCTTGAGACCCAGCCGCAAGCCACTCTTCCTCGAGCTTTGCCAACTTGCCAACCTCCTCCACCTCCTGAAACCTCGCTGGCATCGTGAGAAGAACTTTCATTCTCAAATTTCCTTTGCCCTTCTCGGACTTCACGACCCTTTCCACCTCCACAAGGCAGGCCGCCTTGTCCTACTCAACCCTCCTTAAGATATATGCCACCTCCATAGAGGAGGTGTGTTTGTACATCCCAGCCTCAACCTTGGTGGCCTTCTCCACTAGGGTGTTCGACCACTGGAGCTCTTCATAGAAGGTGGGCGGTCGCAAATCACTTGCCACCCCATGAGCGCTGTAGTCCGGCATCCATTCCAGTATCTGATCTCGGGTATGAATTGGCATTCAGAGGGATAACAGTTGCCCGAAGCTTGAACAGCTCGAGGCGGCCGAACAATTGGTCGCATAACCAGGCATGGCCATAAACTGACAAGTTGTTGGCCAATCCTAGGAGCAACCTCATCCTATCCCCAACGTCGCAATACAACTAGGCGGGTTTGTCCCTCTCTTCCAGTGGCGAAATGCGATGGAGAAGAAAATCTGCCCCCACATGCTCAATGGTTAGCCCGGCAGCCTTCAAACGAGTAATCCTGTTGATTGACGGGCGTAAACTATCTTGAGTAAGGCCATGAGTGAGGGAGTCCTGGATTAGGGGGTATCCGGATAGCCGGATTGTTGGACCATGAAGATACAAGACTCAAGAGTCCGTCCCGTGTCTGGATGGGACTCTCCTTTGTGTGGAAGACAAGCTTGGCAATCCGGATATTATATTTCTTTCCTTGTAACCAACTCCATGTAAACCCTAGCCCTCTCCGTGTCTATATAAACTAGAGGGTTTAGTCCTTAGAGGGACGATCATAATCATAATCATCATAGGCTAGCTTCTAGGGTTTAGCCTCTACGATCTCGTGGTAGATCAACTCTTGTACTACTCATATCATCAATATCAATCAAGCAGGAAGTAGGGTTTTACCTCCATCGAGAGGGCCCGAACCTGGGTAAACATTGTGTCCCCTGCCTCCTGTTACCATTAGTCTAAGACGCACAAATCGGGACCCCCTACCCGAGATCCGCCGGTTTTGACACGGACATTGGTGCTTTCATTGAGAGTTCCTCTGTGTCATTGCTGCAAGGCTTGATGGCTCCTTCAATCGTCAACAACACGGTCCAGGGTGAGACTTTTCTCCCCGGACATAACTTCGTGTTCGGCGGCTTCGCACTGCGGGCCAATTTGCTTGGCCAAATGGAGCAGATCAACGGCTACGCCCCTGGCCACCAGGTCGGGTTCGGAAATCTGAACTGCACGGCCGATATCCGCGGAGACTTGATCTTCAACGGGTTCGGGCCTACGCCAGGAGCGCCGGGCAATCACGATCAGCACGACTTAGACCTGCTATCGGACAATGCTCGGGATATCACCCCTACAGTAGCCCCAGACCTAAATCCGGAGTAGATTGCGTTGCCCAAGGACGGGTGGATGGACCCCATCCCGCAGGCCGCACACTCATCGGCGGTAGAGCCGAACACAGGCCTCACCTCCAAAGAAGCCTGTGACAACGGACCTCGGGACTCGTGTCCGGCTGTAGGTTCCAGTCCGTGCGCTCGCGAGCCCGCCGAACCTGGTTGGGCTCCGGTAATGGAGTTCACCGCTGCGGATATCGTACAGCACTCGCCCTTTGGCGACGTGCTGAACTCATTAAAATCTCTCTCTTTGTCAGGAGACTCTTGGCCGAACTATGTCAGGCTCGAGTGGAAGCAGGCGACGAAGGAATTCGTTGCCCACCCACCACCCACTTCATTGCCACGGTTGATGATTTAACCGACGTGCTTGACTTCGACTCCGAAGACATCGACAATCTGGACGACGATGCAGGAGAAGAACAGGAACCACCGCTCACGGGGCGGGGGACAGCCACCTCCTCATATGATCTATATATGGTGGACACCCCAAAGGTAACCAATGGCGATGAGGCAGCGGAGGATAACCCCTCAGGGAAGAAAGCAAAGCATGGGCATCGTCGGCGCCGCTCCAAGCCCCGCACAGCAATACCGACACAGGAGACGAAAACAATCCAGATGGTGCCGAAGATGAATACAACCCTGATCAGCCTGCCTTCGAGCAGGCCGAGCAAGAAGACGGGTAGGTTAGCCCAGACGAACAGGCGACGGACGGATATCTAGAGGAGGACAACTACATGCCCCCCTCTGAAGACGAGATTAGCCTCGGCAACGATGAGTTCGGCGTACCTGAGGACCCCGTGGAGCAGGAGCGCTTGAAGCGCCGGCTTATGGCCACCGCGAGGAGCCTGAAAAAGAAGCAGCAGCAGCTCCAAGCTGATCAAGACCTACTCACAGACAGATGGACTGAAGTCCTGGTAGCGGAGGAATATGGACTCGAGTGCCAGACGGCTGACCGGCCACCTCGTCGCAGGGACAAAAGGGCATACCAGCCCGAATACCAGCCCGCACCCCCACGCCAATACACTATGGCCCGGGGCACTAGGCCGGACCTGCAAGATATACTGGAAAACAAAGCAGGATAGCCAAGATTGATCTACAGATCGCGAGGGCGCACCCCAACACGCGACGATGATCATCACGCCGGATACACTATGAACAAGTCCGACCGGGACGAATACAGCCACCCAGACTCATACGAACTGCGTAGTGTGACGCCCGGATAATCTTGCTAAAATAATCCCACGCTAATCAAGCCACGTCATCCCGATTACTGATGCTAAATGTCCGTTATTTCAAACCACGTCAAATTAAAATTTAAAATTAATGTCGACAATAAAAGTTTTCGAAAGTAGAAACAAAAATGTTTGGTGGGTGCCAAATATTACAAGGGTAGTTATGGTACAGCAATCACGTTTTTAGAAAATGTCTAAATAATTTAAACTGATTTAAAACAGAAAAGAAAATAAATAAAAACAAAACAGAAAAAAACTAAAACCTAAAACTAACAGAAAAAAGGAGAAACCCCCCTCTGGGCCGTGGCCCAACTGGGCCAACCCCCAGGCCCAGCCGGCCCACCCCTCCCCTTCATAACCCCCCACCAGGGGAGAAACCCTAGCCGGTCCACCCACTCCCCCCCACACCACTCGCTCTCGTCCCCCCCACTCCCCCGATCCAGATGGGGATCGGGGCGACCACGCCCCCGTGCCCCCGACGCTCCACGCCGGACCTCCTCGCCCCCCTCTCCCTCGTGCGACGCCGCCGGAAGCCGCGGCCACGCCACGCGTCGACCGCACCGCTGACTGGATCGCCTCCCCGTCATCGCCCCCGCGCGCCCGACGCCGGCCCGCCACCCGTCGACGGCCACCTCGCCGGACTGCCTCCTCGACGCCGACGTCTCCGACCTCCTCCTCGTCGCTGGAACACCCCGCCATCGCTGCTCGTCGCCAGGAGCTCCTCCGCCTCGTCGCGCCAACCCTGACTCCTCCTCGAGCCCGCTATGCTCAACTACAGGGCTCGGTGAGCCTCGCCCTCCCCTCCTCCTCCTTTTTCCCCCGCAGGTCACCGCGCCCGCCGTCCTCCATGTAGCCATGCTCGCCGCGCCCGTGCGCTCACTCTCTCGCACGCGCGCCCGCGCATGCCGCCGCCGCTGCCACCGTGCATGCCCAGCGCCCCTCGGGCTTGCGCCCGTTCGGGCTATGCCGTTAGCCACGCGCCCACGCCCGCTCGCCTGACCCGCAAGGCCCCTGTGCCACAGACAAGTGGGCCTAGCCCCTAGAACGTTTTATTTAAAAAAACGAAATAAAATAAATATATAATTAATTAATTAATTAATAATTAAAATAGTTAATGAATTAATTAAGTTAATTAATCCTGTTTAATTAATCTAATTAAGTAGATAGTTTAATTAAACCCTAATTAGACTAATCAGTCAATGATGAATGGGACCCACATGTGACCAGTCAATGCCTTTGTTGACTGTTGACGTCATGCTGATGTCATGCTGACGTCAGCATGCACTGTTCTGGATAATGTTGAATTTAAATAATTAAATAAATCCTAAAAATGAAATAAATCTTTTAAAATTAATATAAAATAAACCGTAGCTCGGATGGAAAAACTTTGTACATGAAAGTTGCTCAGAACGAAGAGACGAATCCGGATACGCAGCCCGTTCGTCCGCCACGCATCCCTAGCATAGAGAACCTGCAACATTTCACCTCCGATTCATCTGTCCGAAAACACGAAACACCGGGGATACTTTCCCGGATGTTTCCCCCCTTCACCGGTATCACCTCATACCGCGTTAGAATACGTCTAGCTCTGCTTGTTGACCTATTATGCACTTGCTTGCTATGTATTTACTGTTTCTCCCCCATCTTCTCTCCGGTAGCCCCCGTGACGATGCTGATGCCCTTGTGGACGACTACGTCACCGACGACCCCTCTCTCTTGCCAGAGCAACCAGGCAAGCCCCCCCCCTTGATGACCAGATATCGCCTATTCTTCTCTATACTGCTTTCATTAGAGTAGTGTAGCATGTTACTGTTCTGTTACTCCTATTCTGTTGCATAGCCTGTCATTGTTGCTATAGTCATTGATACCTTACCCGCAATCCTAAATGGTTAGTATAGGATGCTAGTTTATCATCATTGGCCCTACACTCTTGTCAGTCTGCCTTGCTATACTATCGGGACGTGATCACTTGGGAGGTGATCACGGGTATATACTATATACATACATACTATACAGATGGTGACTAAAGTCGGGTCAGCTCGTTGAGTACCCGCAAGTGATTCCGATGTGGGGGCTGAAAGGACAGGTGGCTCCATCCCGGTAGAGGTGGGCCTGGGTTCCCGACGGCCCCCGACTGTTACTTTGTGGCGGAGCGACAGGGCAGGTTGAGACCACCTAGGAGACAGGTGGGCCTGGCCCTGGTCGGCGTCCGCGGTTGCTTCATAATAACACGCTTAACGAGATCTTGGTATTTGATCTGAGTCTGGCCATTTGGTCTATACGCACTAACCATCTACGCGGGAGTAGTTATGGGTATCCCGACGTCGTGGTATCAGCCGAAGCCCTCTTGACAACAGCGACGGAGCGGCGCGCGCCGGGTTGGACTGCGTTAACGCAACTTCCTTTGTAATGGAGGTTGCTAGGTCTGCTCACCGGCCGCATACGCAACATGCAGGTGTGCAATGGGCGATGGGCCCAAACCCCTGCGCGCATAGGATTTAGACCGACGTGTTGACCTCTCTGTTGTGCCTAGGTGGGGCTGCGACGTGTTGATCTTCCGAGGCTGGGCATGACCCAGGAAAGTGTGTCCGACCAAATGGGATCGAGCGTGTTGGGTTATGTGGTGCACCCCTGCAGGGAAGTTAATCTATTCGAATAGCCGTGATCTTCGGTAACAGGACGACTTGGAGTTGTACCTTGACCTTATGACAACTAGAACCGGATACTTAATAAAACACACCCTTCCAAGTTCCACAGACAACCCGGTGATCGCTTTTCCACAGGGCAACAAGGAGAGGATCGCCGGGTAGGATTATGCTATGCGATGCTACTGGAGATGCTACTTGGAGATGCTACTTGGAGGACTTCAGTCTACTCTCCTCTACATGCTGCAAGACGGAGGCTGCCAGAAGCGTAGTCTTCGACAGGATTAGCTATCCCCCTCTTATTCTGGCATTCTGCAGTTCAGTCCACTGATATGGCCCTTTACTCATATACCCATGCATATGTAGTGTAGCTCCTTTCTTGCGAGTACTTTGGATGAGTACTCACGGTTGCTTTCTCCCCCCTTTTCCCCCTTTCCTTTCTTTCTGGTTGTCACAACCAGATGCTGGAATCCAGGAGCCAGACGCCACCGTCGATGACGACTACTACCCTGGAGGTGCCTACTACTACGTGCAGGCTGCTGACGACGACCAGGAGTAGTTAGGAGGATCCCAGGTAGGAGGCCTGCGCCTCTTTTGATCTGTATCCTAGTTTGTGCTAGCCTTCTTAAGGGAAACTTGTTTAACTTATGTCTGTACTCAGATATTGTTGCTTCCACTGACTCGTCTATCATCGAGCACTTGTATTCGAGCCCTCGAGGCCCCTGGCTTGTATTATGATGCTTGTATGACTTATTTATGTTTTTAGAGTTGTGTTGTGATATCTTCCCGTGAGTCCCTGATCTTGATCGTACACATTTGCGTGCATGATTAGTGTATGATTGAATCGGGGGCGTCACACGTAGCCACATAGCCCGACATAGAGGCGCCACACACCCCCTCCGCTTCACTGACGAAGTGATGGATCATGAATTCCCAGAAGGGTTGAAACCCGTAAACATCGAATCATACGATGGCACAACAGACCCCGCAGTATGGATAGAAGATTTCCTTCTCCACATTCACATGGCCCGTGGAGACGATCTACACGCCATCAAATATCTTCTCCTTAAGCTCAAAGGACCTGCCCGGCACTGCCGAAACAGCCTGCCGGCAAATTCCATTGGCAGTTGGGAAAACCTGGAAGACGCGTTCCTCGACAACTTCCAAGGCACATACGTGCGACCACCGGACGCCGATGACTTGAGCCACATTACTCAACAGCCCGGAGAGTCAACCATGAAATTCTAGACTCGGTTCCTAACTAAAAAGAACCAAATAGTTGACTGTCCGGACGGCGAAGCCCTAGCGGCTTCAATCATAATATCCGCGACGAGTGGCTCGCCCGAAACCTCGGCCAGGAAAAACCCAAGTCCATGGCGGCCCTCACGACGCTGATGACCCACTTCTGTGCAGGCGAGGACAGCTGGTTAGCTCGCAGTAGCACCACGCCACATTCCAGCACCTTGAATGTCCGTGACAATAACGGCAATCCACAACACAATAGACATAAGTGACAGAACAACGGCGACAACACTGAAGACACGGCAGCTAACGCCGGATTCAGCGGATCAAAATCCGGTCAGCGGAAAAAGCCGTTCAAAAGAAATAATCAGGGACCATCCAGTCTGGACCGCATACTCGAACGCTCGTTCCAAATTCATGGCACCCCGGACAAGCCAGCAAACCACACTAATAGAGACTACTGGGTTTTCAAACAGGCTGGTAAAATTAACGCCGAAAACAAGGACAAGGGGCTGCACAGCGATGATGACGAGGAGCCCCGGCATCCGAACACGGGGGGACAGAAGAAGTTCCCCCCCCCCCCCAGGTAAAAACGGTCAACATGATCTACGCCACCCACATTCCCAAATGGGAACGGAAGCGAGCACTACGAGACATCTATGTGAAGGAGCCAGTCGCCCCAAAATTCAACCCATGGTCAGCCTGTCCGATCACCTTTGACCGTAGGGGTCACCTTCCAGCATCTGTCATGACGGTTCAGCCGCATTGGTCCTAGACCCAATCATCGATGGATTGCACCTCACGCGAGTCCTTATGGACAGCGGTAGCAGCCTGAACCTGCTTTATCAGGACACAGTGCGCAAAATGGGTATCGACCCTTCAAGGATAAAGCCCACCAAAACCACCTTTAAAGGTGTAATTCTAGGAGTAGAGGCCCGTTGCACGGTCTCTATAACACTGGAAGTGGTCTTCGGATCTCCGGATAACTTCCAAAGCGAAGAGTTAATCTTCGATATCATCCCTTTCCGTAGTGGTTACCACGCACTACTTGGACGAACCGCATTTGCTAGATTCAATGCGGCACCACACTATGCATACCTCAAGATCAAGATGCTAGGACCTCGCGAGGTCATAACAGTCAACGGAAACATGGACCGCTCTCTCCGTATAGAAGAACATACTGCATCCCTCGCGGCGGAAGTACAATGCGGCCTTCTCCGACAAACCACCAATCTGGCAGCGACAACCTCGAACACCATCAAGCGAGTCCGGAGCACCCCGCAACAGGATCGCCAGGCACGCCAAGAGCACGACTAGCAGTCCGACCTCCACTCAAGCCCCATCAAAGCAGCATTCGTGCCACGCGTACACAATTACAGACTCAAAATACCATGGGCATAGGCGAAGGCTCAACAGCGACTCAGTCAACAATGCGGTATAACCGCAACATACTTTAATAACCCCCCTTTATCTTTCAGGACACTGCTTTAGGGCAGCCTCTTCAGAAGAGCTGGATTGTCGGACTTACACAGAAGAAAAAACCAAGGAGACAACAGGCTTTGCGCACAAAGGAAATACCCAGGTGGAATCTGTTCACGATCGTTATACCTATTTTATATACCTACATGCAGCCCGCCCTTGGATAGGACATGTCAAATAGTCCTATTTACTTCTGCTTAAACACACTCATTGTAAACATACCCTTAAACGTATTATTCATTAATGGTAGATAATATATAGCGTCAGCTTATTATTGCTGTTTGCACATTTTTCCTATAAATGTTTACTTAATATTGCATCCGTACACCTTGGTACGTTCAGTTTGCCAGGGGCTTCTTATGGCGCCCCATAATACGGCAAGACAAGTCCGAACACTTTCAACAGTGCGGCACCCCGAACTTATAGCACTATATGCATCAGCTCCGAATCATATCTTGGGTCAATAGTTGGGTTTGCCCGGCTCCCTTGTTTTGGTACCTTACGTTCCGTTATATCGGCTAAGGTAGTGCAGGGAGATCTACTGCGATTGTTTCCTCGGTTCTTCCGAACGAGCACCTCAGTAGAGAAAGCCGAAAACTGACCGGCATCATGCGGTGAGAGCTGGCCGCTGTTCGAGAGGTCTTAAAATCCTTTAAAAAAATCCTCTTTAGGCGAGGAATCGGCTTCGTCCGATTTAGGTGTATATAGCGCCCCAATTTGGCTTTCCGAATTCTAGGGGCTTCGCCAAATTTAAAATTGTAGACTTCTATGGCTAAGTGAATGTTATAAAGCCGCATAGTCTGATTGCCTTGTTCGCTACGCCAGACACCTCCTTAAGGGACCAAAAATTTGGATAAAGAGTGTCCGGGTTTTTCCAGGAACACCCCGGTACTAGTTATGTGGGGGCCGAAGCCAACGACTGGCCTACTTTCAGAATTCTATAAATAGCTGCACAGAAGGTAATATTTTAAATCAAAAAGTGCTATATAGCACAAGTAGCTTCGTCTTTATATTACAACAACGACAGAAGTACATTTACTCAAGGATCGTGTCCTTGGTACATTCATCGGCTATGAGAGCAGCGCCCTTCATAACGCCATCATAATATTTTTCGGGACAGTGATGCGCCTTGCCCTCCGGCGGCCCGTCCTTCACCAGCTTCTCCATATCTAGCTTGCCCGAGTGCACCTTCGCACGGGTAAAGGCCCGCGGGCACCCTCAATGCAAATGGATCGCTTGATCACCTCAAGCCGCGGACAGGCGTTTACCATCTGCTTTATCAATCCTAAGTAGATGGCAGGCAAGGGCTCACCAGGCCACATCCGGACTATGAAATCCTTCATAGCCACTTCGGCCGCCCTGTGGAGTTCAACCAACTGCTTCAGTTGGTCACTCAGAGGCACCGGGTGTTCAGCTCCAGCATACTGGGACTAGAACAGCATCTCTGTTGAGCTCCCTTCCTCGGCACGGTAGAACTCCGCAGCATCAGAAATGCTATGTGGCAGATCTGCGAATGTCCCTGGAGAGCTCCGAATCCGGGTAAGTAAAAGAAATGTCTCCTCCACAGGCTTGCTTTGCATAAAGAATGTCTTACCCGCCGCTATCTGCTTGGCCGCATGGATTTCCTGTTGTGCCTTTTCGGCTTCGGCTTTGGCGTCTTTCATACTTGAAAGGGCCTTCACAAGCTCAGACTCTTTCATCTTGAGATCGTGCTCCAAGGACTCGAATTTCTTGCCAAATTCCTGGAGCTCTTGCTGTACCTCGCCCACTCTAGCACGTTGCTTTTCGCGCTCCTTGCGCTCCAGGGCCGCGTTGTCTTTGGCCCCGGACAGCGCTTTCTTCAGAGGCTTTGTCGTTAGAATCACCAATGTTTGTCTATTCTTTACAAATATGCGAACGGGGTGTCACTCACCTTTGTTCTCTTCGAGATGCCTCTTCGTGAGGACGAGCTCTCCTTGTACCTGCTCCAGATCCCGTTTAAGTCCGGCGATCTCGGCCGTGCGGGAAGCAGCTGCAAGCAGCACAGCCTGCTTATTCACAAGCACACCTACTATTAGACTCCTGCGGATTATAATTGACCCTCCGTTTTGCTTTCCGTTCCTAACACCAAACAGAGTATCAGGGGCAACTACCTATTGGGTGACAATTTCACACATTTTTATTACTTACCTCAAAGCCTGTCAGGAGGCTGGTGTAGGCTTCAGTTAGTCCGCTCTTGGCAGACAGAACCTTCTGAATCACCGCACTCATAAGAGTACGGTGCTCTTCATCCATGGAAGCGCCACGAAGCGCTTCCAGCAGACTATCCGACGCCTCTGGTGTAACGGAAGTCATCGGCACGGACGGCTCTCCCTCCCTAGCGAGGGGCCGCCTGCTCGAATCCAGAACCATCGAAGGTTCTGACACAGTATCCGGCTGAGAGCCCGACTTGCTACGGCTCTCATCGGCACGATCCGTAGGGATATTGTACCCCGTGTGCCTGGCGTTTGGAATTCTGCCTTGGGGTGTCTCAAGAGTAACCTCCCCCTGCTCTGGGAGCCTCTGGGACAACACCTCTGTGTCATCCGCAGGCCGAGGAGTAGTGGCCGTTGGGAGCGAGTTCATCGCTGAATCACTCAAGGACCCATCCAAAGATGATACCTCGGGATGGACCCTGTCCGGACTACATATATGTTCGGCGTTATAACAAGACTATGAAGCAAAGTCATACTAAAATACAATAGGGTGCGGATACTTACGATCTTACTAGGGGCTTCCCCCTGGGCAGCCACTCCTCCTCGCTATAGGCGGCAGTGGTGGAGTAATCCGGAAGGGACGCCTTTCCCTTCTTGGGCGTCCTAGCTTCCCCCTCCGGGGTGGATTTCCTCTTCTTCTCCTCCCCAGTGCGGGGAGGCAGAGTTTCTTCATGTTTCCCCTGCCTCCGTGGGAGGAATCCACCTCGTCGTCTTCGGACGACAAGGGTATGACGGCCTTACGACGGGGGCCCTTCTCGGTCCCCAGGGCCGCCTTCTTAGGCCCCTCGTCCTCTCCGGATGGGGCGGCCCCTTCCTCTTCTTCCTCCCCTTCGGGGGAGGACTGTGCCTCATCGTCTTTGGACAAGGCGTCCGGTGCGATCTTACGGCGGAAACCCTTCCTGGTCCCCGGGGCCTTCTTTTCGGCCTTCTTTTCCGGCGCCTTGTAGGGCACCGGGACTAGCATCTCCGTCAGGAGAGCATCTGCTGGACCTTCTGGCAGTGGGGCCGGACAGTCAATCCGCTCCGCCGTCTCCACATATTCCTGATCAAATACGTGCAATGATTTAATATTCCCCCATGAGTACATTGGGAAGACCTGAATCCGGTGGTAGTCAGAAAACTCACTGGATGGGGGAGCCGCGCGGCGTGAAGTCCGCGATCCTCGGATGCAGGAGGAGGTACTTCGGAGGCATTGAACAACGCCTTCCAGGCACCCTTGTGCGTCATGCCGTTGAGCTTTTGAAGCATCTGGTGTTCGGCCGGGACCAACTCCCACAGATTAAAAGCCTGTCTTTGGCACGGAAGAATCCGGCAGACGAGCATGACTTGGACCATGTTGACAAGCTTGATTTTCTTGTCCTTCATATTCTTGATGCAGTTCTGGAGTCCTGTCAGCTCTGTAGGTTCGCCCCAGGCCAGTCCCTTCTTTTCCCAGGAGGTGAGCCGCATGGGGATTCCGGATCGGAATTCGGGGGTCGCCGCCCAGTTGGCGTCACACGGCTCGATGATGTAGAACCACCCCGATTGCCACCCTTTCACGGTCCCCGCGAAGGAGCCGTCAAGCCAGGTGACGTGGGGCATCTTGCCCACCATGGCACCTCTGCACTCCGCTTGCTGGCCGCTCACAATCTTCGGCTTCACGCAGAAGATTCATAGCCACAGGTCGAAGTGAGGCCTGATGCGGGGGAAGGCCTCGCATACGACGATAAACGCCGAGATGTTGAGGATGAAATTTGGGGCTAGATTGTGGAAATCTAGCCCGTAGTAGAACATGAGCCCGCGGATGAAGGGATGAAGTGGAAATCCCAGTCCACGGATGAAGTGGTCGAGAAATATGACGCTCTCATGGGTTTCCGGAGTTGGAGTCACCTGCCCTTTGTCCGGCAGCCGGTGCGCGATGTATGCTGCCAAGTACCTGGCCGCCCGGAGCTTCGCGATATGCTCCTCCTTCACGATGGAGGCCACCCACTTTCCTCATGCTCCAAACATGTTTGGCTGTGCGGAGAAAGCATGAACCAGGGCACTGGAGCTCGAGAGTGTGGGAATGGATAAGCAGAGGAGGAATAAGGCGTGGGTGAAAATGGGGAATCCTTATCCCTTTATAGAGGCGGCGAAAATGGTGTGCCTCCCCACTTTCCCGTTGAGAATCACTTATTTCCCAAACGCCACGATTGATTGCGCGGTTGGGTTACTCATACCCGTATTGATGGAAATCCCGTAATAAGGGGACATGATCTCTGCTGTGACAAGACATGCCAAGAAAACTGCCTCGCAATATGCGCTATGGCTGGTTGTGGGAAAATGATTCGAATAACAACCCGACCATAGTGTCATGTCACTTTGTTTGGAGTTGTCAGCAGATTATATTTGTGAAATATCATTCTCTCTACGGCGGTGTATGAAGATCATCTTGTAGATCCGGACACGACACAAGTGTTTGATTATTATTTTGGAATGTTCGGAGAAGGAACCTGCCTTGCAATGCCGAAGACAAACTGCGCGCCGGACTCATTGTCATTGAAGCCTGGTTCAGGGGCTACTGAGGGAGTCCTAGATTAGGGGGTATCCGGACAGCCGGACTATATACTTTGGCCGGACTATTGGACCACGAAGATACAAGACTCAAGACTCCGTCCCGTGTCCGGATGGGACTCTCCTTTGCGTGGAAGACAAGCTTGGCTATTGAGATATTATACTTCCTTCCTTGTAACCAACTCCATGTAAACCCTAGCCCTCTCCGGTGTCTATATAAACCGGAGGGTTTAGTCCTTAGAAGGACGATCATAATCATAATCATCATAGGCTAGCTTCTAGGGTTTAGCCTCTATGATCTCGTGGTAGATCAACTCTTGTACTACTCATATCATCAATATCAATCAAGCAGGAAGTAGGGTTTTACCTCCATTGAGAGGGCCCGAATCTGGGTAAACATTGTGTCCCGTGCCTCCAGTTACCATTAGCCTAAGACGCACAGATCGGGACCCCCTACCCGAGATCTGCCGGTTTTGACACCGACAATGAGCGCTCCATTCCTTGCCGCACTAAACGCATTCCATCTGTGCTCCACAAAAATCAGGGGCTTCCTTATCTTGGATCCAGCACCAATCCCCTCTCCACTCATCCCACCTTTCGCGCTACCTCCCAGGGATATAATCCAAAAGTTTCCCCACCACCCGCGGCATCCAGCTAATGTTCCCAGAGCGGTGGCCTTTGTTTTCCACCCGCGGAACAACATAATGTCGGAAAAGATCCGCAATGGGGGAGAATCCGACGAAATTCTCGCACAAGTGTGTGAAAATGGCCATGGTTGCCATTGCATTCAGCGTGAAGTCAAGGAGGTGTAATCCATAGATGGTCATGATCGCCTTAAAGAATTCGGAGAAGGGGGGTTACAGGCCGCAGATAAAATAAGCACAGAAGAATCAATACGAATCCGGTGGATCTTCCTCCCCCTCCGCAAAATCTTTGGGTCCTCCGTGCTTTTTCGGAAGAGGCCTCCCGCACAAATATCCATACCTCACTTGAAGAATTGGGCCGCTCAGGTTTGACGGGAGGAAGACGACATCTTCCCTCTGCTTCTTGTTCAGCTCCGCTGCCCTCTTCCTCCCCTCGGCGGTTACTTCCTTCGTCGTGACCATTTGCTTTCCTTTCTCTGCGGGTTTCTTCCCCATTTTCGCATCGGCGATGCGGAAAGATAAAGGGGTCGATGAGAAGGTCGGCGGCGGATGGAAGGGAGGGAGGGGGGATCGTCGCTTGGCTTGCAGAGGAAGATGATGGAAGGGCGAAGTGAGCGAAAGGTGTATCGTGTCACTCGCTTTTCCCTGTTTTAAGGGTAGAAGTGTGGAACAGAGGCGCGACACTTCAGAAAGTTACCATTTTACCTTAACTTCAATAGTCCCACAACCCCACAAAGCGCAGTAATTACGTGATGTGGACGTTGGATTGACTGGTCGCCGTGGCGAACCGGCATGTGCAGCCCTCTCCTGCCACGTGTCCATGCACTGCTTTGGGGCCTTTCCAAATGTGCCACGCCGCCACGTGTGGCTCAAACCCGGGGGCTTATGTTGTGGAAAACAGACAGGGGTACTTATTTTCCCCTGACTCGTGCACAGACAGGACCAGGCCATACTAGAGTATTAGAGACCAAGATCTTCGAAGGACCAACATACAGATCAAGAGGACCAAGGTCAAGCCAGAGAAGCAAGATACCACCAGGTGAAAAGCCTCCCTTGGTGGGCAGATGAAGCTCGTCAAGGGAGAAGCCACCCCTGGAAGAGAACATCCAAGACGTCTCGGCAGGGCCTACCGGGACTCACGGAGGCAAGAACCACCTCACCAACCACTCCACCACGACCCACATCATCAATCAGTGCAGTGTCACCCTGCAAAGTGATTAAGTGGAAGCCATGCGCCACATGGCAACCTCTTTCTACAGGAATACCTACAGATGACACCCAATTTGCAACGTGTCAAGCAAGTAGGCATGAAGCCGGCAAAATGGCCTAGCAAGGCTTGCCGGGTGAGCAATGATGTGACGTAGAGCGACACATTTAATGCGCTCTGTCAGCCTGCAGAGTTAGGTATGATAGCACTGTTTGCTATATTATGAGTGCATAATGACTAATTTGCCATTGTGGTGACCCCTTGATCTATAAAAGGAGGCCCATGGAAACCGTAGAAGAGGTTAGAAAGTTGGACACCCACACACTCGTATGCGCGTAGCCACTGCCGCCCAGCAAGTGTACTGCGCTACACCACCATTCTTCCACCATAAAACCCCCAAAGTAGGAGTAGGGTTTTACACCTCGCCGCGGCCCGAACTTGGGTAAAATTGCTCGTGTGATCTCTGTCGTGCTGCCTCATGCTCCTCTTCTCTTCATGCAACGTGATATCTGCCCTGCCGAACCAGCAAGGGACCCTTGGTCCCATAGGTGGTTGCCCATGACATCTTTGGAGTGCTTGCTTGCTTGACATGTCGCAGGTAGGGTGTCGTCTGTAGGTATTCCTGTAGAAAGAGGCTGCCATGCGGGGACTAGCTGCCACTTAATCACATTGTGGCTTGACACCACACTAATTGACGACGTGGGTCGTGGTGGAGTGGTTGGTGAGGTGTTTCCTTCGTACGTGAGTCCCAGCAGGCCCTGCCAGGACGTCTTGGATGTCCTCTTCCGGGGGTGGCTCCGCCTTCACCAAGCTGGTCTTCCCGGCACGGGAGGCTTTTCTCCTGGTCATATCTTAGTTCTCTGGCTTGATCTTGGTCCTCTTGGCCTTCCTGTTGATCCCTTGAAGATCTTGGTCTCCTGCACTTGGCATGGCCTGGAGCCATAATCTTGTTCCCGCCTGTGCACTGTCTGGGAAGCAGACCCAGGGTTTGTTGCACCGACAGATGCCACCGGGCCTGCCCTGATCGCGCTGCCAAGCGTCGTCGGGGTAGTCCCTAATAAGTGCACAGGCAGGGGCCTCGAAGAGGCTAGTCTCTTGGGAACTTATTGACTTCTATATTAATCTTGAGTCTGGGCGAGTTTTGGGTTTTCCTGCGCGCCGCGTAAAGCCAATGATGGTGGGGCTACTCTTGTAATGGCCCGTGAATGACTTTAACGCACGGGGTAGAAACTGCCAATTCACTCTTCCCACCACACCCTTATCCTCACCCTTGTGTGTTGCATGCATCGCGCGGGGTAGGTAATGGAGGCGCGTGGCGCGGAAGAGCATTATGGTGAGGGTCCGGTGTTCTGGGATTGGTTGAGGAGGGCGGTGGTTACTCGTCGGGGAATTAACGCCTAGTCCCCTGCTTGGCTATAAAAGGAGGAGAGAAAGGAGGGCAGAGTCATCCATCTCCGCATCTCTTCTTCCCTGTCTTCTACTTTTTCCTGGTCATGTTGAAGAAAACAGCCTGGGGCCAGCCGCCGGGCTTTAGCCTTGAACTTCACTTGGTCTGAGGAGGGTACTCGGGCGGCGTGGTGACAGCGCTAGAGGTGGCGACTCCTGCGCGCTCGTCGCTGGGTCACCCATAGCCTTGATTCTAGTGGGAGGGGATGTGAAGGACACCATGCCCAGGCTTGCAACGGGCGCGGGGTGTGGTAGTTGGCCGCTCCCCAGTCTCTGTTCCTTCACGACGCCGAGGAGGAGCGTTGGGAGAGGTTTGCCGCTGACGGAGGCGGATCTGACTCCTCCTGGGCGCCATCCTCTGGTCATGCAGGAGGGCTTATTGCTGTCGGATTTCGGGTTCCGGCAGATCCATGAGGTTCGAACTCTGGGGTGCGCGTGAAGATCTCTCCCCTACCAACTCACGTCTCGAAGCCTCGCAAGGGATCTAAGCTAGAAAGACGAACACACAAGGGACACGAGGTTTATACTGGTTCAGGCCACCATTCTGGTGTAATACCCTACTCCAGTGTGTGGTGTGGTGGATTGCCTCAGGGGCTGATGATGAACAATACAAAGGGAGAACAGCCTCGCGAGGGGCCGTTCTTGAGATGGTGCGATGAACTGCTTGGGTGAGTTCAGTTGCCTCTCTCTCACTCTCTAGTCTACCAAAAATCTGGATCTATCCCTCCTTACTCTGTGGTGGCTAGCTCTATTTATAGAGGGAGGCGCTGAGCCTCTCCCCAAATAATGAGCGGGAAGGGCGCCAACAATTGGCCATTTTGAAGGGGAACACCTAGTACACTTATCCTGACTAAAGTTGGTCTTCGACTGGCAAAGACTCTGACAGTGACGCCATCCTAGGCTCCACGGTGACCTCCATCCTGCCGTCCCGCTAGTCTTGGTTTGGTTGCACCAAAACGGTAGCCTTTGCCTGATGCCTTGGCCTATGCTTGCCACCTTTGCACCAAAGGGCAAACAAGGACACTGCGCAGGCCGGCGCCCGCCTGGTCTAGATTGTCATGGCTTGCGTCACTGTAACACCCCGGATTCGATGCGCCAGGTGTCCTTCAGCTATTCGCTGTAGTTTCCATGTCATTTGATTGCGTGTTGCATTTTTCCATATCATCATGTGCATTTCATTTTGCATACGTGTTCGTCTCATGCATCCGAGCATTTTCCCCGTTGTCCGTTTTGCAATCCGGCACTCCTATGTCCTCAGGCGTCCCCTTTTGCAACTTCTCTTGTGCGGGTGTTAAACTTTCTCGGAATGGCCCGAAGTTTGCCAAGCGGCCTTGGTATAGCACCGGTAGACCGCCTGTCAAGTTTCGTGCCATTCGGAGGTCGTTTGATACTCCAACGGTTAACCGGGTAACCGTAAAAGCCTCTTTTGCTTGCAGCCCAACACCCCTTCCAAAGTGGCCCAAAGCCCAGCAAACTCCCCTCCATGCTCTCGGTCGTTCGATCACGATCGCGTGGCCGAAAACCGCTCCTCATTTGGACTCTCCTAGCTCCCTCTACCTATAAATATGTGTGCCTCCCCCGAAATCTCGGTCTAACCCTAGCCTTCTTCATCCTCGCGCCGCCGGACACGTCCGCCCGCCGACGGACATGTCCGCCCTCCACATCACTCCGGCCAATCCCGTCGTGCCACCTCAGCTCCGCCGCCGCCTCGCCCAATCCCACCGCGCCACCTAACCCGCGCCCTCCTTCTCTCTCCTCGGCGCCCGCCGCCGGCCCGCGGGGACCGAGGCCGGCCCGCCCGAGCCGCGACCGGGCCCGCGCGCCGCCCGGCTCCCGCGCCGCCGCGCCGGATCCCCGCCGCCGCGGCCGCCGCCTCCGCCGCCCCGGCCCCGCCTCGCCTCGCCGCCGTGGACCTCCCCGCCTCGCCCCGCGCCGGCGTTCGCTCGCCGCCGCCCAAGGAGCACCGCCGCCAGCGCTCCCCGCGGGAGCCCGCACCCTCGAGCGCCTCCCCGCCGCCGTCCGCCTTCGCCCCGGCGACCGCCGCCGCCCCTCCCGGCCGGCTCCGCCCATCCGGCCACCGGCGCCGCCCCCGGCCTCCTCCTCCTCGCCGGCGCCCCCTCAGGCCAGATCCGGTCGAGGAGCGACCGGATCCAGCCCCCCCGCGCTCCGGCGACTCCTCCCGGCCTCTCCCTCGTCCTCCGACCGCCTCCTCTCCGTCTCCGGCGTGCAGCTCCGTCGAACCTCGTTTTCCGTGCGAAGGTTGACTTTCCCCTCCCCGAAATCTGCAAAGTCCCGTATATTCATACATTATCATGCCATGTTCATCATGCTGTATCTCTGCATCTGTAGCTTCGTTTCGTGCGTGTAATATGTCAAATTGTTCGCCTCGACGAGTACTCCATTTCATCTCATTGCATCATTTTCATTTGAGTTCATGTTGATGCCCAAAATGCTGTTCGAAGAGTGCATGTTGATGTTAATCTGCTGGAAATGTTATAACTTGCTCATTTGTCATTTTTGCCATGTTTGATGTATGCATCCTATGAGGTTGATGTATACATGTGTTTTAATCTATGCCATGCCATCTTTCCAGACGTGCTACCCATGTATTTTTGTGAGTTGTGTGCTGAGTGCTTTGAGCTTGTTAAGTGGGGTACTTGCTGTTGCTGTTTTCCTGACAGATTCTGTTATATTTTGTTGCTATGTAAACCTGCTGCTACAAGTCATTTCGTGCATTATTCTGGAGATGTTCAATATGGATGTTTTGTTATACATGTCATGCTCTATCCATTCATGCCCTTGGTTGCAATTATAGCCTGCTGGAACATGTTATCTTGCTCCAAAATTTGCTAAATAATGTTGCTGACAACCTGTTAACATGAAGTTCAGTTTTGGCCATGTGCTTTTCTAGTGATCCATGCACCCTATGAACTTGTACTTGCCATGCTTAGCTTCATAAACATGTCTTCTTACTGTTGGTTGCCTTGCCATGACATGCATTGCTCTGTGGTGAGTGGTTCAAGCTCATCAACAAGCCTACTTATTGTTGTTCCTGCCATGTACGAATCTGTAATATAACTTGCCATGTTTACATGGGTGCCATCATATTTTCTATGCCTTTTTGGCTCATGGTCAGTAAGGGACTGTTGTTCTATGCATTTAGTAGTATCATGCCATGCCTTTGTTTGCCATGATATGTTCCTGTAACATGCTGTTTGATAGCTCTAAACCTTGAAACCTGATGTTATTCCTGCTAAGCCTGAAACTGTTATTATTTGCAATCTTCCCATGTCCTTTTGATCATGTTCTAGTTGTTTCTGGAGATAGCTCAGTGATTATGTTTTGTTATGCTTTACCTGTAATTCATGCCCATGCCTTTTGCTATTATGTTGGAGTGCTGTAGCATATTGTTTTGATGCTTGCGAGATGCCTAGTTGCTGTTATGGACAGATTGTTGTTATGACTTGTATAGTGTTGCACCGTTGCTCCGTTTTGAGTGTGCTCTATATGAAATTTGCTTAGAATGGCATGTTGTTTCATATTATCATGTTGCATCCTTGTTTTGAGGTGTTTGCTTGATGTTTGCATGCATTTTGCATCAATGCCATGCTTAACTTGTTTTGCTCATATCTTCTAGGCCGTAGCTCCGAATCTAATGAACTTTATATGTAACTTGACTAGAATTTCGTGTAGATCATCTTGGTGCATCTTAACTTGCTGTTTAATAACTTGAACATAAGGTTTGTTCAGATCTGGACTAATTTCGAAATATGCATATGAGGACTTACCGGAATTGTTATATGTTGTTCCCGGCCTCATTTAAACTTGCCTTGATGTGTTGTTCTTGTTTACATCTTCTCTTGCCATGATTAGCCTCATTTAGTTTTGTCATGCATCATGCTTGGTTGAGCATCATGCCTTGTTCATGTGTGGTGTGTTTACCATGTTGTGTGCATCTTCTCGATAGTTCCCGTTTTCGTTGCGATCTTGAGGATTCGTTCGTCTACGCTTGGTTGGTCTTCGTGGCTTCATCTTCTTCATGGACTCGTTCTTCTTCCTTGCGGGATTTCAGGCAAGATGACCGCTACCCTGGATCTCACTACTATCATTGCTATGCTAGTTGCTTCGTTCTACGCTATGCTGCGTTACCTATCATTTGCTCTTCAAGCCTCCCCAAATTGCCATGAACCTCTAACCTTTGACACCCTTCCTAGCAAACCGTTGTTTGGCTATGTTACCGCTTTGCTCAGCCCCTCTTATAGCGTTGCTAGTTGCAGGTGAAGTTGAAGATTTCTCCATGGTGGACAGGGTTATGTTGGGATATCACAATATCTCTTATATTATTAATGCATCTATATATTTGGTAAAGGGTGGAAGGCTCGGCCTTATGCCTGGTGTTTTGTTCCACTCTTGCCGCCCTAGTTTCCGTCATAACGGTATTATGTTCCCGGATTTTGCATTCCTTACGCGGTCAGGTGATTTATGGGACCCCCTTGACAGTTCTCTTTGAATAAAACTCCTCCAGCAAGGCCCAACCTTGGTTTTACCATTTGCCTCACCACCACCTACTTTTCCCTTGGGAGTAATTAACCCAAGGGTCATCTTTATTATAGCCCCCCCGGGCCAATGCTTGTCTAAGTGTTGGTCCAAAATAGAGCACCGTGCGGGACCATCCCTTGGCAACTTGGGTTACGTTGATACCTGTACGCTTAGCTTATCCGGTGTTGCCCTGAGAACGAGATATGTGCAGCTCCTATCGGGATGTCGGCGCATCGGGCGGTCTTGCTGGTCTTGTTTTACCATTGTTGAAATGTCTTGTAAACCGGGATTCCGAGACTGATCGGGTCTTCCTGGGAGAAGGTATATCCTTCGTTGATCATGAGAGCTTATCATGGGATAAATTGGGACACCCCTGCAGGGTATAAACTTTGAGAGCCGTGCCCGCGGTTATGTGGCAGATGGGAATTTGTTAATGTCCGGTTGTAGATAACTTGACACTTGATCCGAATTAAAATGCATCAGCTGCGTGTGTAGCCGTGATGGTCTCTTCTCGGCGGAGTCCGGGAAGTGAACACGGTTTCTGTGTTATGATTGACGTAAGTAGGAGTTCAGGATCACCTCTTGATCATTGCTAGTTGACGACTGTTCCTTTGCTTCTCTTCTCGCTCTCATTTGCATATGTTAGCCACCATATATGCTTAGTCGCTGCTGCAACCTCACCACTTTACCCCTTCCTTTCCCATTAAGCTTTGCTAGTCTTGATACCCATGGTAATGGGATTGCTGAGTCCTCGTGGCTCACAGATTACTACAACAACAGTTGCAGGTACAGGTTAAGCGATGATCATGACGCGAGAGCGATGTTTGCTTGTTTTGGAGTTCTTCTTTTGCTTCTTCTTCGATCAGGGGATAGGTTCCAGGTCGGCAGCCTGGGCTAGCAGGGTGGATGTCGTTTGAGCTTCTGTTTGTGTTTCATCCATAGTCGGATGTTGCTCTTATGTATGATGATGTTGTATTCGTCTGGCATTGTATGCCTCTTGTATGTATCCCCATCTATTATGTAATGTTGATGTAATGATATCCACCTTGCAAAAGCGTTTCAATATGCGGGTCTATCCTTGGTGGGACCTTCGTGTTCGTTTTGGATAGGGTCGCATATTGGGCGTGACAGTCACGGGCACCTCGCGAGGTACACTGCCTTGATCTCTCCGCCTCCTCGCGAGCTCGCCTGATGAGGCTGCTCCTGAGAAAGCTTCCTGTCGTCCGCCCCGCGAGGCTTGGACCCTCGCGAGGGTCTTGAGCTTGAGCTGATGAAGCTGGGCTGCACTGGGCCTCCGCTTGAGCCACGCAGCAGGCCGCAGGCAGGCATGTCTGGGGACCCCTGTTCCCAGAACGCCGACAGTAGCCCCCAGGCCCAAGGCGCGCCCGGACTTGGCTTAGCAGAGAAGCGAAGGGGCAAGTGCGAAGAGCCGTGGGCCATAATAGCCTGCGGCCTTGGGCGCCGCATGGCGATTGACTGGACGTGGGCGTCTCTGCTTCCCCACGACACCTCGGCAACCGTCCGTCTGACAAAAAGGGGTGCCTGGGCCAGACTTACTTGCTTCATTCTCGTTTGCCTTGCTCCTGATCCCCTTTCTCGCTCTTCTCCTTCTTGCTTTCGAAATCCTCCAGATCTGCCTCAATCCCTTCCATCCGGCAAGCCATGGCGCCTCGCAAGACCCCGACCAAGGCCTGGTACTCGCCGGCTCTAGATCCCCCGAACGTGTCGGATACGAATCTTGCCCTCACGCGCCTGATGACAGTGGCACAGGGCAACGAGGGGGCGACTATGCTAAAGGCCAGCTGCAACCAGCCTGAAGGCAAGGGGAGCACCTTCTACCCGCTCTTTGTGAGCGCCATCATCGCTGGTCTGGTGCCTCCTTTTTCCGAGATCTTCCTTGTTGTTCTTCTCCAATACAACTTGCAAGCTCTTGTCAGGACCCCAAGTCAATGCCACATCGATCTAGCATGTAACACCTCATATCACCTTGTGGCCTCACGCATGGTTTTCCCACAGGTGTCGCCTTACCTTTGCCCGGGACTGTTTGCGCCTTTTGGCACACGTATATGATAGTGTCGCTAGCATCCATATGATAAGGAGCCCGGGCTGACATGGCTAGTCGTAAACCCAAAGTGGCACAAACTTACAGGGACAGGCATCCATGACCCAGCATCGAACGTGTTGGTCATCAGCGAGTGAATCCAGGCTGTAGCACTGGGCTAGCAGGACTCTGGTGAACCGGGCTGTAGCGGGCTAACAGGACTCCGGTATTCATCGCGTGACATTTCCCTGAAGGGACAGACACAGTAACGAAGAAGGACACATGCCAGCCAGCCTAAGTGTTCCGGAGCAGTAGCAAGCTACCATGGTTCAGTGGAAGCACTAGGAGACATTTCCCGGTAAGAGAGGCTACTAAGGATAAACCACTAGATAGTCAGATCCCACACATACCAAGCATTTCAATAACATACACACAATATACTCGATATGTGCAAATACAACATGGCATCACAACATGACTCTACAACTCAAGTATTTATTCATTAGGCTCTGAGGAGCGGGATATTACAAACATGGTTCTCATGACCCAACATTCGGAGCATACAAATCAAAGCACATGCGGAAGCTTAACATGTCTGAGTACAAACATCTACAAATGAAAAAGGCTTAGAAGCCTGACTATCTGCCAGATCCTGCCGAGGTATCAAGCTAAACGTCGAAGTCCACACGGAACTACTAGCGATACTGACATCTCTCTGCAAAACATAAAATAGGCAAACGTGAGTACAAATGTACCCAGCAAGACATACATCAGAACTAGCTACATATGCATCAGTATCGATAAAGGGGTGGTGGAGTTTAACTGCAGCAAGCCAGCTTTGACTCGGTGGCTATCCTAAACTACGACTGCAAGTAACTCTTTTGAGGTGGCGCACACGAGTCCACATATTCACCATATCAATACACAACTATGGATCCACTCCCGTCTCCCTACGAGAACGCCATCCATAGCACTCACGCTTATCTTGTGTATTTTAGAGTATCCACTTTCACTTGTCTATGAACTGTTATAGGCAACCTATAAGTCCTTCACCATGGACAAGGCTATTCGAATAGATGATGTTAACCCTGCAGGGGTGTACTTCTTCACACACGCTCTCGCCACTTACCACCATGTACACGTCGTGTATCTCGGCAACCTTCAAGCGGAAGCCTGGCGAGGGAGTCGGCCACGACCTGACTAACCACACAAGTCTCTAGTCCAAGTTTATCGCCTATTCGGGTTCCATCCGCGAGGAGATCCGGCCAGAGTTTCGCTCACAGCCCCAAACAATGTGTGCAGGGTTCCCGAGACACCAAACGGGCGCCCGGTACACCGTGCCATGGTGTATCTACTGCATCATAGCCCACCCCTAGGGTCAGCGCTACGCACGGCCTCCAAAACATATCCTACAAACACCAGAAACTAGTTGCAACTCCTGGACAGAGGGCAAGGGCAGTTAATAAGTCGAGAGGGTCCATTGGTTTCGGGCCCAATGCGTGGTAGTAACTGTATCATGGATCACAAACACAGAACTCAGTTCCTGAGGACGGCTGTAATGAGACAACCCACCATATACTCCTACATGGCCTCTCACTGCTACCTTTACCAAATCGTGTTCACACACTTAGCTCACACACAGTAGGACATGTTCACACACCTCTGATTCATCCTTGATGAATCAGACCTGACTCAACTCTAAGTAGTAGCAGGCATGACAAACAAGCATGAATGAGTAGACACAACAGGGCTCAAACAACTCCTACTCATGCTAGTGGGTTTCATCTATTTATTGTGGAATGACAGGTCATGCAGAGGATAAAGGGGTTCAACTACCGCAGCAAGTAACAGATGAATCGATGTTGTCCTAATGCAGTAAAAGAGAGCAGGAGCGAGAGAGTGGGATTGTATCGAAATGAACAAGGGGGTCTTGCTTGCCTGGCAGTTCTGAAGATAGCATTGAGTCTTCATCAGTGTCAACGATCACAACGTCGGTACAATGTCTACCGAGGGGGGAACAACACCGGCAAACAGAGAAGAAACACGATCAATGCAATGCACAATATGATTCATGCTATGACATGGCAATATGAATGTGTTTTGGGCTAATGCAAGCTAGAACAGATTGAGATGAGTCCATTTGAACCAAAGATTCAAATGCAAACCCATTTTAAGAGGTTATATTAGTGCATTAACTTGTTTCATCTAAACAGCAAGGTCAAAGTGTTCTAACATGCATGAAACCAGTACATATGGATAGATTGGATTTTTCTGATCATTTTTCATATATAATTTATTTGATTTGGAGCTACGGTTGATTTTCTATGATTTTTTAGAAGTTTTGGTTATTTCTAGAATTTCCTGTATAAGAATAAATCCGGAAAATAAGTTACTGCGTCGGCATGACATGGGTGTGACGTCAGCAGGTCAACTGGGTCGGCCAGGTCAAACCTGACCAGTGGGACCCATACATTAGTGTCTCAGGCTGATTTTGGTGCATGACCGGTGGGACCGGCCAACGTTGACTTGACCAGAGTCAAAGCTGACACGTGGGGTCCACACAGATTAGTACTAATATTAACAGAAAATTAGACTAACCTAATTATGCTCGAGGACCCACATGTCATTGACACAGGTGATAACTAAACATAATTAGCACCTAAACTAATGGTGCCACATCGGCCACCGGCGTTTAACTGCCGGCGACGACAGACCGCGGCAGTGCCCACGTCGGGTTTGCTCTACGGCCACCATTCGACGAGCGGTTTGCGGCTACGGGTTGCTGGCGCTTGCGCGCGTCCAGTGGTGCTCTTAGCGTCGACAGAGGTGTCCCAGAACGACGGCGGTGATGGCAAGTGTGGCGGCCGGCATTCGGGCGTCGAACGAATCGAGGGTGCAGGGCATGGCAAGAGCGGCGGTTAGGCGCGTTGGACTCATGGGGGTGTGGTGAGCTCATTGGTAAGCTCGGACGCGTGCTTGCACGGCCGTAGCCGTGGTGGCGACATGGCCGGCGGCGAGGAGCAATCGGCTCCGATGGCCTTGGTGGCTAGAAGGCGCGGACGAGCATGGGAAGAGAGGGGAAAGAGGCAGGGGCTCACGGCCAATTCGGTAGAGGCAACGGCGAGGTGGGGGAGGGACTGGAGCTTGCGAATCCCCGAAGAGTTCGCCGGCGGCCGGAGGTTGGGGATGAGCTTGGGGAAGATGCTACAGGGCTCCCGCGGTCGAATGGGTTGGTGTAGAAGACGCAGAAGGCGATGGCGGTTCCTCCGGACCCATCGGGGAAGCACGGGATGGATGGTGGCCGCAGTAAATTGCGTCGGCGACAACGAACTTCGCTCGTGTGTGCTCGGGAGAGGGAGCAGAGGGCGAGGGGGAGAGCATCGAGTGAGGGAGAGGAGCGAGGGGCCATGGGGCGTCACCGTGGCGTCGCTAGAAGGTCCGGGGAGGAAGGAGGAGGTGGCCAGGGGTGAGCGCGTGCGCGGGCGACACGCCTCTGCCTACTGGCAGAGGTTGAAGACGACCGCTTCAGGCCAGTGGGCTGGGCCGCCAGCGGGATCTTGGCCAGGTGGGCTGCCAGGTGGACACTAGGTAAGTCTCTCTCTCTCTTCTGTTTCTATTTATCTTTTGTTCTGTAAGTTTGTGGCATTACTAAAAATATCTAGGCACTTTCAAAAATCACCAAAATGTGCATGCCCAATGTTTAGAATATATCCAACATGGAACATTTTGGTTTGGGATTATTTGGACATTTAAAAAATTTAATAGCATTTAAATGCCCAAATGCAATTAACTAATGATTTAATCCAGTGACCTTCTGTTGTCCTAGAAAAGTGTGCACCATTTTTGTCAGAGGTTCTAGGCCAGGGCAAAGATGATGAACATTTTAGAATGGCATTTCTGGTTCATTGGAAATGATTTTCTTTGAGCCTATTTGAATTCATTTGATGCTAGGGTTTGAACAATCCCCATTTCAAGTTTCTATAAATTAAAACATGATGCAAGGATGCTTATGCAGGGTAAGGCAAGGACTAAGCTAGGGCTGTGACAACTCACCCCCACTAAACAAGAATCTCGTCCCGAGATTCAAGACGTGAGGTAAGAAGACAGAGGGGGCACAAGCTAACACATTCTTCACGATCCAGATGTCTTTCTCGAGGATGTTGATTTGATAACTCAAGTCGATCTTGACGTCTTTGCTTTCGAGATCTTCATCCAACACGAGGACAAAAGAGTGAGACATGTCTACATGGATGGATCATCTTAATGATCACAAGATCAATTCACGGAATGGGACGTAGAAAGATCTCTCAAGCTGAGACACGAAGCATTCATCCAAAGGAATGGAGTGGAACAATGTCGAAGGTTCACTAGGTAGACACAATTCCACACATGAAAGGGTGGTGATTGGATGTCAACGTAGCGAGGGATTGAATTGCCATGATACCATAACGAGACATCTTAGAGGGGGTGACTCGTGGAATTATCCCTTGTGTGGCAAAAAGAATTACTTTTGATATAGAAATCATTAAAACTCACTAAACCAGTCCAAGGAAAATCACAACGACCGTGTGAAGGAGCTTGAAGAAATGGCATACTCATACTAAAATGGATGATGTGGACTACCTTGTTGAAGACAACGCAATGGATGATTTTTGCTTATCATCGGAAATGAATGGGACCCATGGCATACTGACACAATGACGGGTGCAAGCTAGGAGCAAAATGCAAATACTGGGAATGACCCAACCATCATATCTGCCTGAGATTCAGATCTGGTTGGTAACGGGATATTTCAAACAACATGTCTGGAGAAGAAAGTTTGCAACACAAATCGACGAGATAACGTTGCGAGATTCTCGGGAAATGAACTACGATAGCAAGCTCCAAAACATGAGCTGGTTCTGCTACATACATGTGAGCACGTTGTCCAAGACAAGAATGACTACATAGTAGCCTTATAATAAAAATACTACCGATTTCTGGTTGGGAACCACCATTGAGGATATCGAAGCCCTTGCATAAGTCCGGATCCTAAGAAGGAACTTCTTCTCCTGGAACAAATTAATCAGTGGCTTGGTGTGCTAGGAACACATATGGAGTGGAGGTAATTAATCTACCAAACCATAGAATACTTCGCACGTATGCATGACTGATTTGGGATGATTCCAAGGGAAACAAAACATACCTTTCTTGAACTCACGGCGGCAACTTGCACCAATGCACATGGATTCGAGGAAGTCACTTCTTCCATCCAAGCATAAGCTTCATGAACGGAACACGAAGCCACTGCTTACAAAGTTTCCAACACTAGCTTAATGTTTAACACGATTCATGGGGGAGACAAAATGCTACTGATGGACTCAATAGTAACTCATTGGAATTTCCATATCACTGGACTTCCACCATCATGTGAACACGGTGATAGCATTGGTCAGACCAAAGGATGTAACGGTGTATGCTCGAGGGATCAACCAAGAGTAAGACAACATTACGAACATCGTTGATTCTGATTTGACTTGATGATAGCCCATACTCAAGTCAAAGTTTTGACAAGGCAATAGATCCAACAATTGATCCTGAGGACCAATCGATGAAGATATCATCTTTCTTCAACACACAATCAAAAGGATATCCCTTAAAATGAACTAAGTCGGACAAGCTTTTATCTTCCAACTCTCCAAGTTGTTGTTTGGCTTAACCAACTAGCTCAGGGGTATCCAACACAGATTCTTGGAGAATGACGGGTTTAGTGGAAAACCAACTTGATCACGAGCTCAACATAACAGTCAGGGAACAACCTAGTAATACTTCCGGGAAGATAGCCGGAAAATCACGAACCACCTATATGTTACTAAGCTCGAGAACAATCTTGCTTTTCAGAGCAAGATGATATGATCAAATAAGCAAGGGACTGAATAATACTAACCCATTGATCGAAGAGTGCACCAGAATAAGGACTAGGTAGCACGATCAATCTTAGGATGATGATTCAATAACCAACACGCTAAGAATGATAATATTGTCCATTTACTACCAAGCAACTAGTTGCTAGGCGTATTGATTTCACACATCAATATTCATTTGTCGGCATTCCGGTTGCGACAACACGGGACCAAGGAATGAATAATGATGGCGAGAAGTATCACTGCATCAAGAATTCATAAAGTTGGTACAATTATCATGACATTCCTGACATCAAGAGGGCAATACTTCAGGGTAGAACAGAATAAAAGCTGGATTGGCATTTGATTTGCGGATTACAACTACTTTGACCCAATCCTGGATATGCACGAGGTACTGGAGTTTGTTTCTCACAGTCATTCCGGAATAGGATGGCTTGACAGACCACAAGGATAATAGGCATCGATAAACACGATTACACACATACCCTTGACTATCAATTGATAGACGATGGTCGGAATACACATGAAGAGGGATAACTCAAGGAACATATATCCTTTTGAGTTGTGGATGCATAGATTAATATGTCAAACCAAGTTCAACATGTTTCTTCCAGATAACCCATGTAGAAAGGCAGAACTGGCAGAATCACAATATAGAATGGAGGACTCATCATGAGCACTCTGGCTGTGATCTTTTGGTTCAATGAGGAACTTCTGCCATAAGTAGTTCATGGTATTTGGAAGAAGGATATACCACGGACCTTAAGGACTATCGCAAAGTTACTAGTATCCTAAAGGAACTAGGAAACACTATCAACAGGAGGTAAGTAGGGTGAATCTCGGGTCCAAGAACCCAGGAATAGAATACCTACTACTAAATGGCATCACAGGATGCTTTCGAGAATAAATAATGGTCAGAATCATCACACTGGGAACACAAAACATGGCTGGATTACTAGATGGTTTCGTAAGACGCCTAGGGTCATAATAATAGCTCCAACATATATGTCGAGGCAACAAACTACCTCAACTCACCGATTAGTGTGGTTAATCTTGCTAAAAAGGACATCGGGAACGGAAAGAAAGGATTTGCAAATGCATCAGACTATTTAGAGACCTGGGATGACTTGGACAGCATAACGACTGTAAATGCTCAAAATGATTTGAGACATCCTGCAAAAATGGTGGCATAACCACTCAGAAGCACAAAATCAAGGTTCGGAGACCAACTATGAACACACGGAAGTAGTAGAAACTGAACTGGGGCGTAAAACCAACAATCTTAAAGGTCTATGGATTAGTAACACGTGATCCTGATAGATAGATGAGAAGGCCTAGTTCTTAATCCCCGTAGGAGAGAAGAGGATGACTCAGATCAGAAGGCCATGAGGTATAAGGAGTGAAAAGAGCCTTACGTTCCCTTCCACAATCAATTCCCTTACATAACTAAAGCATTTCTAGACACAACTTTGACTTGTTTGGCTTGGTAATCCTACAGGCAGTCAGGCTCTAATACCAAAGCTGTCAGGACCCCGACTCAATGCCACATCGATCTAGCATGTAACACCTCATATCACCTAGTGGCCTCACGCATGGTTTTCCCACAGGTGTCACCTTACCTTTGCCCGGGACCGTTTGCGCCTTTTGGCACACGTATATGATAGTGTCGCTAGCATCCATATGATAAGGAGCCCGGGCTGACATGGCTAGTCGTAAACCCAAAGTGGCACAAACTTACAGGGATAGGCATCCATGACCCAGCATCGAACGTGTCGGTCATCAGCGAGTGAATCCAGGCTGTAGCACTAGGCTAGCAGGACTCCGGTGAACCGGGCTGTAGCGAGCTAACAGGACTCCGGTATTCATCGCGTGACATTTCCCCGAAGGGACAGACCCAGGAACGAAGAAGGACACATGCCGGCCAGCCTAAGTGTTCCGGAGCAGTAGCAAGCTACCATGGCTCAGTGGAAGCACTAGGAGACATTTCCCGGTAAGAGAGGCTACTAAGGATAAACCACTAGATAGTCAGATCCCACACATACCAAGCATTTCAATAACATACACACAATATACTCGATATGTGCAAATACAACATGGCATCACAACATGACTCTACAACTCAAGTATTTATTCATTAGGCTCCGAGGAGCGAGATATTACAAACATGGTTCTCATGACCCAACATTCAGAGCATACAAATCAAAGCACATGCGGAAGCTTAACATGTCTGAGTACAGACATCTACAAATGAAAAAGGCTTAGAAGCCTGACTATCTGCCAGATCCTGCCGAGGGCACAAGATCGTAGCTGAGGTATCAAGCTAAACGTCGAAGTCCACACGGAACTACTAGCGAGACTGACATCTCTCTACAAAACATAAAATAGGCAAACGTGAGTACAAATGTACCCAGCAAGACTTACATCAGAACTAGCTACATATGCATCGGTATCAATAAAGGGGTGGTGGAGTTTAACTACAGCAAGCCAGCTTTGACTCGGTGGCTATCCTAAACTACGACTGCAAGTAACTCTTTTGAGGTGGTGCACACGAGTCCACATATTCACCATATCAGTACACCACTATGGATCCGCTCCCATCTCCCTACGAGAACGCCATCCATAGCACTCACGCTTACCTTGCGTATTTTAGAGTATCCACTTTCACTTGTCTATGAACTGTTATAGGCAACCCAGAAGTCCTTCACCACCACCATGTACACGTCGTGTATCTCGGCAACCTTCAAGCGGAAGCCTAGCGAGGGAGTCGGCCACGACCTAACTAACCACACAAGTCTCTAGTCCCGGTTTAGTGCCTATTCAGGTTCCATCCGCGAGGAGATCCGGCCGGAGTTTCGCTCACAGCACCAAACGATGTGTGCAGGGTTCCCGAGACACCAAACGGGCGCCCGGTACACCGTGCCACGGTGTATCTACCGCATCATAGCCCACCCCTAGGGTCAGCGCTACGCACGGCCTCCAACAAATATCCTACAAACACCAGAAACTAGTTCAACTCCTGGACAGAGGGCAAGGGCAGTTAATAAGTCGAGAGGGTCCATTGGTTTCAGGACCAATGCGTGGTAGTAACTGTATCATGGATCACAAACACAGAACTCAGTTCCTGACGATGGCTGCAATGAGACAACCCACCATGTACTCCTACATGGCCTCCCACCGCTACCTTTACCAAATCGTGTTCACACACTTAGCTCACACAGTAGGACATGTTCACACACCTCTGATTCATCCTCGATGAATCAGACCTGACTCAACTCTAAGCAGTAGCAGGCATGACAAACAAGCATGAATGAGTAGGCACAACAGGGCTCAAACAACTCCTACTCATGCTAGTGGGTTTCATCTATTTACTGTGGAATGACAGGTCATGCAGAGGATAAAGGGGTTTAGCTACCGCAGCAAGTAACAGATGAATCGATGTTGTCCTAATGCAGTAAAAGAGAGCAGGAGCAAGAGAGTGGGATTGTATCGGAATGAACAAGGGGATTTTGCTTGCTTGGCACTTCTGAAGATAGCATTGAGTCTTCATCAGTGTCAATGATCACAACGTTGGTACAATGTCTACCGAGGGGGGGAACAACACCGGCAAACAGAGAAGAAACACGATCAATGCAATGCACAATATGATGCATGCTATGACATGGCAATATGAATGTGTTTTGGGCTAATGCAAGCTAGAACAGATTGAGATGAGTCCATTTGAACCAAAGATTCAAATGCAAACCCATTTTAAGAGGTTATATTAGTGCATTAACTTGTTTCATGGCAAGGTTAAATTGTTCTAACATGCATGAAACCAGTACAGATGGATAGATTGAATTTTTTCTGATCATTTTTCATATATAATTTATTTGATTTGGAGCTACAGTTGATTTTCTATGATTTTTTAGAAGTTTTGGTTATTTTCTGGAATTTCCTGTATAAGAATAAATCTAGAAAATAAGTTACCGCGTCAGCATGACATGGGTGTGACGTCAGCAGGTCAACTGGGTCGGCCAGGTCAAACCTGACCAGTGGGACCCATACGTCAGTGTCTCAGGCTTGTTTTGGTGCATGACAGGTGGGACCGGCCAACGTTGACTTGACCAGAGTAAAAGCTGACACATGGGGTCCACACAGATTAGTACTAATCTTAACAGAAAATTAGACTAACCTAATTATGCTCGGGGACCCACATGTCATTGACACAGGTGATAACTAAACATAATTAGCACCTAAACTGATGGTGCCACGTCGTCCACCGGCGTTTAACCGCCGCCGATGACAGACCGCGGCGGTGCCCGCGTCGGGTTTGCTCTATGGCCACCATTCGACGAGCGGTTTGTGGCTACGGGTTGCTGGCGCTTGCGCGTGTCCATTGGTGCTCTCAGCTTCACCGGAGGTGGCCCAGAACGACGGCGGTGATGGCAAGTGCGGCGGCCAGCGTTCGGGCGTCGAACGAATCGAGGGTGCAGGGCATCGCAGGAGCCGCGGTTAGGCGCGTTGGACTTGTGGGGGTGTGGTCTGCTCATTGGTAAGTTCGGACGCGTGCTTGCACGGCCGTAGCCACGGTGGCGACATGGCCGGCGGCGAGGAGCAATTGGCTCCGATGACTTTGGTGGCTAGAAGGCACGGACGAGCATGGGAAGAGAGGGGAAAGAGGCAGGGGCTCATGGCAAATTCGGTAGAGGCAACGGCGAGGCCGGGGAGGGACTGGAGCTCGCGAATCCCCGAAGAGTTCGCCGGTGGCCGGAGGTTGGGGATGAGCTCGGGGAAGACGCTACAGGGCTCCCGCGGTCGAATGCGTTGGTGTAGAAGACGCAGAAGGCGATGGCGTTTCCTCTGGACCCATCGGGGAGGCATGGGATGGACGGTGGCCGCGGTAAATTGCGTCGGCAACGACGAGCTCCGCTCGGGTGTGCTCGGGAGAGGGAGCAGAGGGTGATGGGGAGAGCAGAGGGTGATGAGGAGCGAGGGGCCACGGGGCGTCACCGTGGCGTCGCTAGAAGGTCCGGGGAGGAAGAAGGAGGTGGCCAGGGGTGAGCGTGCACGCAGGCGACATGCATCTGCCTACTGGCAGAGGTTGAAGACGACCGCTTCAGGCCAGTGGGCTAGGCCGCCAGCTAGAACTGGGCCAGGTGGGCTGCCAGGTGGACGCTAGGTAAGTCTCTCTCTCTCTCTCTCTCTCTCTCTCTCTCTCTCTCTCTTCTGTTTCTATTTATCTTTTGTTCTGTAAGTTTGTTGCATTATTAAAAATATCTAGGCACTTTCAAAAATCACCAAACTGTGCATGCCCAATGTTTAGAGTATATCCAACATGGAACATTTTGGTTTGGGATTATTTGGACATTTAAAATATTTACTAGCATTTAAATGCCCAAATGTCTAAAGCGTGCGGAGAATGTCAAGAGAGGGCGGGGTAGATCGAATTTGACATGGGAGGAGTCCGTTAAGAGAGACCTGAAGGATTGGAGTATCGACAAAGAGCTAGCTATGGACAGGGGTGCGTGGAAGCTTGCTATCCATGTGCCAGAGCCATGAGTTGGTTGCGAGATCTTATGGGTTTGACCTCTAGCCTACCCCAACTTGTTTGGGACTAAAGGCTTTGTTGTTGTTGTATTTAAATGCCCAAATGCAATTAACTAATGATTTAGTCCAATGACCCTGTGTTGTCCTAGAAAAGTGTGCACCATTTTTGTCAGAGGTTCTAGACTAGGGCAAAGATGATGAACATTTTAGAAGGGCATTTCAGGTTCATTGGAAATGATTTTATTTGAGCCTATTTGAATTCATTTGATGCTAGGGTTTGAACAATCCCCATTTCAAGTTTCTATAAATTTAAACATGATGCAAGGATGCTTATGCAGGGTCAGGCAAGGACTAAGCTAGGGCTGTGACAGTTCTGCACCTCCACCCCAACTCTGTTCTTCTCGTGGCGATTTTCTCCTACTATTGTGAGGCTCACGTTGGAGTGATGCCCTCAGTGGCCTTGCTGCGTCATTACTTTTCCCTCCGGTTTTCTGTTGCCCACATCACTGCATGTGCGAGCTTTATCGCATACTCCAACTCCAATGCCATATCGAAGCCTGGGAAGAGGATCGAAGGCTTCCGGAGCAAGTGGGTCATGGTGGAGGTTGGGCGCATACACCATCGACTCGTGCTGCCTACGGGGCAGCCCAAGGCCGTTGATGTGTGGTCTCGCGTGGAGCTTGACGACCCCCGTGCGAAGGTGGTGCTGAAGAGGATGAACGCGGACCTGAGGCTAGGCAACTTGGGGGCGGCGAAGCTGACCGGGGCTATGATCCTGAGGGAGATTTTGGAGCACCGGGTGGCTCCACTCCAGGGGCACTCGCTCCCATTGTGGAGGCTTGGGGAAGCAGATGCCGCCTTCGCCTAAGCTCTGAGGCCTCGCCAACGAAGATCTGGCCGCGGCTCTCCATTCCTTGGTTGGGGGAGACGTGGCGAGCCCAGAGGGTGCTCCTATCCCCCTGTTCCTTTGCGACGACTGGGAGCAGGTGGTGAACGCCATGCCCACCTTCAACGGTGAGGGGCTGGTGCCAGCAGAAGCTCCCGGGGATCTGGCGGCATTGGCGACGGTGAACGTGTCCACCGACGTCTCCAGCAGGAGTGAGGAGGAAGAAGAGGAGGAGGAAGAAGAGCCTGACTCTAAGGCGGACGGTGAGGAGTCGGGGGATTCCTTCCCTCGGCGCAGGTCCCGCGCCCTCCGCTCCATGCCGGACGACGACGAGGCCGGTGCCAGGCAAGGCGGGGAGGACTCTCCCTTGGTCCCGAGGAAGGGAAGGACGGGTCTGGTTCCCCTAGGGTCTGCTCTGGTCCCAGGGCGGTCTGAGGCCAGCTCCGGCCCTCCCGACGTGCCTTCTGCCTCCGGGCCTCCCAAGGCTGACCCCAGCTGTAGGCTCTCGGGCTTCAAGTTTGGCCAGAGGCTGCTTGAGTCCGTGAACGACGACCAGTAACTGCTCGATTCGTGTTTTGCTTTGTTTCTGTCGTCAAGGCTTGACGTCTGCATCCTTTTGGCTAGGACGGCGCCTGCACCAAAAAGGTTGAAATGGGCCTCGGCGACCTTGCTTGGGGCGAGTTCGCCTGCCAGGGCAGCGCCTTCATCTGCGGGGAAAGGAGGCTCGTGGCTCCCCTGCCCGGTCGTCTTCGCGAGGCCAGTAGGGACGCTCCGGCGGGGAGTCAGCCCCCGTGGCCCCACTGACCCTGGAGGTGCCTGCACCTGATGCTGTCGCCGAGGTGGCCAAGGCTCGGGGGGTCCCTTCCTCCCAAGCTGTGATCACGCCGCCGCCCTTTCCGCCTATTCCACCAGCTACCGTCTCTTCTGCTTCCTCTGCCGTGCTAGATCGGGCTGCCAACGAACTGAGCCGGTTGCGGGAGGATCTTCGGAGCATGGACCCCCGCCTAGTGGCCGGGCGCCTGGAGCTAGCCTCTGGCTGGGTCCGCTCTGACGCCTCCGTCCGAGCGGCGCTGAACCAGGACATGTCGGCCTCCGATGAGGAGAAGCTAGCTGCCTTCCAGGCAAGGCCTCTTGCGACGCTGCCTTAGGTGACGCTGCGGATGCCCAAGGCCGCTGCAAGGCGCTGGAGGACGAGCTGCAAGGCCTGCGTGACAAGCTTGCCGAGGAGGTCCGCGGCCACCAGGAGAAGGAGAAGGAGATGAAGGCTCGGGAAGCTGCCTTCAGGGACCGGGACACCAAGCTTGATGACCGTCGTGGCCGGTTGGAGACGCTGGAGCAGGCGCTGAAGGCAGAGAGGACCGAGCTAGATGGCAAGGCGAAGGTCCTGGCCGAGGATTGAGTGGCCTTCGCGAAGCTGGAGGAGAAAGCTCGCGCCGCGCTGAAGACGCTTTATGAGGGCGGCTTAGAGAAGCCGTTGGCTGGCGCAGAGGACAGCCCCGCCGAGCTACTTCCCTTCCTAGTCCATGCACTTGAAGATGTCGCAGACGGCCTTGGTCCCACGGCTGAGGCCGAGGCGCGTGCCCTGTATTCAATAGCACTGGCGCGTATCCTCAGCCACGTCTACCTTCGCGACCCCAACGTCGACCTCGACAGCCTACTGGAACCTGTGAGCGGCGACCTTGCCACTGCTGCTGCTGAGGCTGTGAAAGGCCTAGCCGAGGCTTTGTTGGGGAGGTTCCGCGCCTTCAGCACCTGGCCCGGGCGCGATGCTGCCAGCTCCGCGGCCTCAGGGGGTGGAGCCGCCCAGCGTGACTCCACCACAGGCGACGGCGCCACCGGAAAGTGATCCCTTCGCGGCTTCTGTCCTGTTTCAATTCCTGCAACATGCACCATGCCTCGTGGAGGCGTTTAAACTTGTGTTTGGCACTGTGAAACAATCTATGGCCAGTAATATTTGCTTTTGAATTTCCTAGAATTTGCATTTTTCCCTCCTATTTGCTTGTGTTCTATGTCGGCAGGGCCCGGCCCCGCGCATACCTCAGCCGCCGTTAGCCCCGACCGGAAACCAGGACGGGACTACGGAGTGAGGGGCTACATGACTAGTTAGGCTCCTGAGTCGCGATGCTCAGGAGTCCCCCTTGAGGTGCAAACATCAAGTAGGGAAGGGAGGCATACGAGTGGATTTGTCGTTCTACGTCGGCAGGGCCCGGCCTTGCGCATACCTCAACCGCCGTTAGCCTTTCGAAACTAAGGACTGAGGGTCTACGTGACCAGTTAGGCTCCTGAGTCGTGATGCTTAGGAGTCCCCCTTGATGTTCAAACGAGTTTTCATACCTTGGCTCCACTCGGGGAGGGGCGCGCGACGACCAGGTCCGAGGGACCTGGATGGGTGGCATGCGCTCAACCATGGCCCGGGCGCAGCCCCTGAGTCCAGCCCCCTCGCGCGGCACTCCCGAGGGGAGGCATTGGATGGTGCCACACACTGAGCTCTGGGCTCCCTGAGGTTGATACAGCCGTGGGCCGCCATCAGTTGTTTATCACCAGCGCGGAGCATAGTGCTTCCATATGTCTACGGGCATAGCCGCTCCTCGGCAGTGTCGTCAGCCAGCACGGACCATGTTGCTTCCACTGGTGCGTGGGAGGGGGCTCCCCTTCGGGAGGAGCCCCGAGGCATGTACAACCCCGCCCTGACACATGGACGGCACGGTAGGGCTAGGAGAGGTGTATCTGGGCACCCGTGAGCCAGCGCAGGACCACGAGGCCCTACCTCGAGGCGGGTTGCGCCTGGCTCTTGGCCTTTATCAATGGTATGTTCCTGCAAGGTGGTTAGAATGCAAATGCTCTACGTCCTCAGGTCCCGGCCCTCGAGCAAGCTCAGCCGCCGCTGGTATGACAGGCCGCGATGCCGTGGGTCAAGGCCAGGGGGTGAGGGCTGGAGAGCCAGTAAGGGCCAATGAGTCGCGATGCTCAGGCACGCCCCTTTTAACGTGCAAGCGATTTGCATGAGAGTGAAGAGGTCCGCGATAGGCAGCGGACGATAATCATGGGAATCAGGTTAAGCGTGGAGGAGAAAATCCATTTAGATAGTGTTCGCACACGAACACGTCACCGTGTACCTCCAACGCCGAGGGTGGTGCACCGCAGCTCACGTCGAAGGAGACCCGCCGGAAGCGCGGTACGCAAGACAATCCGGCGGGCGCTTTTGTAGACCCGAAACCCCACACGCCCGGGAGGGACCCCGTCTGGGCGCGCGGCGGCTATGGGCTGCCCTAGGTCGACCTGATCGCCCCTAGGGCCTCGAGGTTCGCCGCCCTGCAATGAAGAAGAACGAACGAAGAACGAGGAAGAAGAAGAACTAGGGTTAAGGAGAAAAGATAAAAGATAAAAAGTGGTAGATTGATTGATCGATTGTGTGTTGTTCAATCGGCTGTCACCCCTTAGGTATATAAGAGGCGGCTGGACTTCCCGTGCAAGGAAAAGGCTTGGATTCACGTCCAAAACCCTAGTCAAATTCGGATTGGTTTTGTCCGAACTTTCCAAAACTGTTCGGTTTAAACTGGCTGCACCTTGCGGGTCTTTTTTGTGGTGGTAAACGATCTCGGATGGAAACGAGCCCAAAAGCAATCTTGACCGTTTCGACGAGGCGAACAACTTTTATGTTGAAAGTTTTTTGATCAGAGGTCATCTTGAGGGTCAAATCGGTCGCGCAAAACAGGCTATCCTCGCGCAACCCATCAGACAGGGTGTCTGGTGGGGCGCGCCAGTTTTTGCCTCCTGACAGGGCTGTATTCCGATGGCTCTAACTTTTGCATACGAACTCGGATTGGAACGATTTTTATATCAAAATCGATCGTTTCGACGAGACGAAGACAATCCGTGTAGATAAGTTTTCCATTTGAGGTGGTCTTGGGGGCTTAATCAGCCAAACTGTACTCTGAATATAAGATCTTAGTACTTTGAGCATAGTTTCGGCCTTCGAGATGAAATCGGACTACAATGACCCAAACTTTAAAGATGTTCATATCGACAATACGGAACTCTTTCATGAAGATCACTTCTCCATTTGAGGCTATCTTAAATAAGTTATTGACCGTGCCAAAATCTGGTGTCAACACATGCCCCCCTGTTTTTCGGCAAAGTTTGTGTGCCGAAAAATAACTTCCGCATAGCTTGTTCTAAGGATGATGTCAACACTCCATCGGCCATTTTGCATGTTCTTAGGACAACAAGTATATATCGGCCATTGCTTGTTTGAACCTCTTGATGCAAACTTGGGTGAAAACTTCTCAGCTTCTATAACAATCCGGTGATAAGGTTCCATTGATCAAAACCATCCTCCGAACCATATTGTTCACCCTTTCGCTAGGATTTTGCAGATAATCAAGAATGAACTTCCTCCAATCCTTAATTCGCCTGCATAAAAGTTTCATTAGTGGCCGAAGCGGTGGGCTTCGATTCAGCCTTACCTATGTTGACAAGACCTAGCATCGGCTATTGATAGAAATGCAATACACCATGGTTAACATAGTAGCCAGATGCTTGCTGTGCCAACTCTTTAGAATTGTCATGCCTAGATATATGAACAATTTCAAAGCAACCCAAGGTAAATCTTGCATCTAGACATACCAAAAGATAAACTATAAGTGATCCGTCAAAACATTGATAACCCTTGGATATTTGTTGCACTACTAATAACGAATCACCAGAAGCCTCAATCTGTATAGCACCTATAGCAACCAAAAGCTCCAAACCGAATAAATTTCATATTCGGCTTTGATTATTGTGTAAAAATATTTTAAGAGGCATGAGGCTTCACATAACAGCACCATATGGAGATATATAAACAACACCAACACCATGGCCATTGTTATGAATTCAACTATCAAAACATAATCTCCATAGTACTTGTCTCGCTCTCCATTCGAACTAAGGACGATGTAGGAATATTACACCGGCCATGATCGGATAGTTTCTTAGGACGATAGTTAATTATCGGCCATTATCATGAGGTACATGTAGAATTCATCCATTAAAGCATGTATAGCCGAAAATAAACAAATAAAATAGCAATAAAATATTTCGGCCCCTTTGTCTTAGCAACAAAAATGTAACTAACCAAATGTATAGTGATTTGGTAATACTCTGTCATGATATGGAAAATTATGTTGCATCCATGGATCAAAATAAGTCCATGGAGGGTAACTGACCATACCTGTGGATGAATTCCATGGCAAAGGCATCAATGGCATTGTTGAAGAAAATGGATGATGTGCTAACCGAAGATTTTGATGTTGTGATGCGCACCTTCGGCTTAATTGTTTGTGGCTTTCATTATTTTCCTTCTTCACTTTTATTGTACTTGTTGCAATAGAAGCATGCACATCATTTTTTCCTTGATTGATCTTCTTGGGAACCCATGCCATGTTCCTCTTTCTCAGCTCTTGTGCACTAAGATTTTGTAATTCCTTCTTTTGCCAATATGATAAGCTGAGTGGGCATCTCGGTTGTGATTCTGTTTTGACCAATGGCAATTCTTTCTTGGCCTTGTGCACTCTCAACTTCTTTTCTTCAGATTTGGCACTTTGACTCTTAATAATTGGTTGCTTCATCTCATTGCCTTTAGTAGCCAATGTCAACACTTTCATTGGCTCTTTTTCATTTGAAATCAAATCTGAAGTAGCACTCTTACGACCATCTCTTTTAACGCGGTAAACTTGTTTGACCACCTCTTTCTTCTTCCTTGAGCTCTGGACCGATTCCTTATGATTGAAACGGTCTTTAACATGTGATTGTTCAGATGTTGATCTTCTTGGAGCTGCATAATATTGGTGAGATGATCTAAAATAAGATGGAGAATGCGCCCTTGTATCATACCTGTCCCATGATGAATATGTATCTATATGAGCATAGGGAGGCATCCACGACATTGGCATTGGCGGCCCAAATAAGGATATGAATATGTTGCATTAAAATTCGCACTTTGCCAATACCGATCCTCATATTTGCGCCTTGGGGGTGATCTTGGTTTCTTTGCATGATTTGGCCGATAAGCATTCTTCTCTTCACTCTTCTTTTGATATTTCTCCAATAGTTCAGCGAAGGTGATTTTTGATCTCTTACACTTGCGCTTATTTCGGCCTTTGTTTTCTTTTCGTTTGCTTCCATCGATCATTGGATTTGCTTGCTGCCCCCCAGTCCTTGCCGTCTCCATTGTAGCTTCGATGGAATTTTTGCCCTCAAGGTTATGTTCATTATGCTCTTCCACAAATTCTTTACTTGAAAGCTCGATCCCATCACCTGTTGTTTTTACCTTCTCTTTAAATGGATCGGCTTGAAGCAGCCGATGCAAAAACTTTCTGCCATCGGGACCAATCGGAATAGACTGGTCATCTCTTGGTGTCTCAACAAATTTCAATCGTCCTTTATCAATGGCCAATTTAACTATTTGACGAAACATATTGCAATCCTCAAAATTATGTTTGAACGAATGATGCAACCTACAATACATTCGTCCTTGAATTGATGGCTTAACATGGTGATCAAGAATTCTAATGTAATTATTTTTCAACAACAAATCAAAGATTTGATCACACATGTTTGAATCAAAGGTATACCTTTTGTTTTCTAGCCAATCTTGTTGTGAGAACGGCTTTGGAGTTAAGTAAATGAATGGTTCAGATTTGGCATCTTCCCATTCGTCTATGAATTCTCTTTCGCATTCTTTTTTCGATGTCCTTAAATAAGAAACTATACTAGCATCGGTTTTCCCAAAAGATTTTAACCTTGGCTTTGAATTTCTGAAATCAAAGTAGTTAGAACATACACGTCTCAACTGAGACCATGCGTAAGCCAAGTATGAAGCAAACAAAGCTACCCAATTATATATGAACTTTAAATAAAGCAATGGGAAAAGCTTTGGTTGTAGTAATAAGTCACTATCGGTCTCTTTGAATGGTACAATATATTGACCGATATGCTTAGTAACAATTTTATTGCTAACAAGTATATTGCCCTTCTTCATTGGTCTTTGAAAATTACTTATTAGAATTTTTCTAAGAGATGCATCAACAATAAAGTTGTGACCAAATCTGAAAATAGGTAAATTACTTGCTAGACATACCTCTTCAAATATGTTGGGAGAGCATGATGATTGCATATGATGAATAATATTGTGCTTTGCTTCTGGATGACTTCCCAACACCATGTCACAATTTTCTTCTTGATTTCGTGCATCATAAATTTGAAGATCTTTGTCAACCGAACTTTGTTCGGCTACTTGTTCTTGTCCTTGAAGCTCATCAATTTCTATGGCACGAAACTCATAGGGCAGCAAGTAGGTTCCCTTAATTTCAGAAAAATCAAGTATGGTCGTTTTGCCATGCTTTCCATGCCCGTTCTCAATACCGCTTGCCTCTTTGGATTTGATGGATTCAGAATATATACTACTTGATTCGGCTTTTTCAACCAAAGCACTTTCATGTTTCGAATTATCCATCTTTTCATTGATACTATCAATTGGCAATGCTTCTTTTATTTGAGCCAATTCTCCTTCAATTTGTTTTCGGCGGCGAGCGGCAAGATTGGCTTTAAGCTTTTTCTCAACATCAGCCCACTCCGGATATGATCGCCCCCCAATGCTTTTAGATTCTTTCGGCAATGACACATGGGTGTTGCCGAAACTTTGCAATTGTGTAGGGGGTGTATAATATGATGTAGTACTAGGTGAAGGCATATGCATTGTTGTAAAACCATATTTTTGCTCGCCAATTTGATCAACTGGCAAAGATTCATCTTCTTGCAAAACTCTAGCTTTTATTGCGGCATAATCAGGAAATAGCCCCTTTTCATGTTGTTCAAGGCAAAGAGCACTAATCCTCTTATTTTGGGCTAAACTCTTCAATGCAGCCACCACTACCTCATCTTCTACAATATTGGGCACAACTGCTCCAGTAAAATTTACATTTATTCGGCTATGACCAGGAAGGTGTGAAGCCGAATTATGAACATCTACAATTGTGTATGGTGCTGAAAAATTGTTGTCATGAGGTGTAGCATATGACGGTTGGGAATAACTGGCCGAATAGCTAGTATTAGCATGGCCAATTCTCTCGTTCATCGGCATGGTTGGATTAGTATATTGCACATTACTTGCCAATGAATAAAAGGGTGAAACAGTTTCTTGCATGGCATTGGAAATCCTAACATGAGGTGTTTCAAATTTATTAACCAAACTCACCATGTTGTTCATCGGCATATGGATTTGTGGGGTTGCTGATGCATGAGAGTTTGGATACATATGTTGTATGTTGCTAAAATCATAAGAATCTGAAGAATGAAAATTGTTTTGCATCGGCCCTTGTGCATAATTAGATGCATGATTGATAAAACTAGGGTTAGCCAATACATTATGCTCATCAGGTGATCTAGCAACAACATATGGGTTATTTCCATCTACAAAGGGGAATTGGGTATTCATATTACCTTTGTAGATTGCAGCAACTTGATGACGATCTCTTCGTAGCAAGAACGGGCTGGAGACCGTTCAAAGCTTCGTCCCCAGCGGAGTCGCCAAAAAGTGTGTTCGCACACGAACACGTCACCGTGTACCTCCAACGCCGAGGTTGGTGCACCGCAGCTCACGTCGAAGGAGACCCGCCGGAAGCGCGGTACGCAAGACAATCTAGCGGGCGCTTTTGTAGACCCGAAACCCCACACGCCCGGGAGGGACGCCGTCTGGGCGCGCGGCGGCTATGGGCTGCCCTAGCTCGACCTGATCGCCCCTAGGGCCTCGAGGTTTGCCGCCCTGCAATGAAGAAGAACGAACGAAGAACGAGGAAGAAGAAGAACTAGGGTTAAGGAGAAAAGATAAAAGATAAAAAGTGGTAGATTGATTGATCGATTGTGTGTTGTTCAATCGGCCGTCACCCCTTAGGTATATAAGAGGCGGCTGGACTTCCCGTGCAAGGAAAAGGCTTGGATTCACGTCCAAAACCCTAGTCAAATTCGGATTGGTTTTGTCCGAACTTTCCAAAACTGTTCGGTTTAAACTGGCTGCACCTTGCGGGTCTTTTTTGTGGTGGTAAACGATCTCGGATGGAAACGAGCCCAAAAGCAATCTTGACCTTTTCGATGAGGCGAACAACTTTTATGTTGAAAGTTTTTTGAGCAGAGGTCATCTTGAGGGTCAAATCGGTCGCGCAAAACAGGCTATCCTCGCGCAACCCATCAGACATGGTGTCTGTTGGGGCGCGCCAGTTTTTGCCTCCTGACAGGGCTGTATTCTGATGGCTCTAACTTTTGCATACGAACTCGGATTGGAATGATTTTTATATCAAAATCGATCGTTTCGACGAGACGAAGACAGTCCGTGAAGATAAGTTTTCCATTTGAGGTCGTCTTGGGGCTTAATCAGCCAAACTGTACTCTGAATATAAGATCTTAGTACTTTGAGCATAGTCTCGGCCTTCAAGATGAAATCGGACTGCAATGATCCAAACTTTAAAGATGTTCATATCGACAATACGGAACTCTTTCATGAAGATCACTTCTCCATTTGAGGCCATCTTAAATAAGTTATTGACCGTGCCAAAATCTGGTGTCAACAGATAGATGCAGAAAAGGCGAACGCCACTGGGTCAGGCCCGAGCAGCTTGGGGATAATGCAGCGCGAGGGGCGCCCCCAACAAGGTAAGAAGAGAACATAAGCAAAACAGATACTTGCCGCAGGGACGAACCCACGCGACCTGGGAATGATGCAGCCCTGTGGGTGCTCCCAGCTGAAAATGGAACTTTGAAAGATGTCACCTGATACCGTCGGAGATGAAGGAATGCTGAAGTAGCGGATGACGCGCGGTGGGGAAGCCAACCCTCACGAGCTCCCGGGACCAGGAGCCTCGGGAGGCCCCGGGGGCGTAGGCGGTTCCTCGAGGACCATCTCCATCTCCGCCAGGACCACGCAATGCCTGACCTCCTAAGGCTCCAGAATGCTCCTCAGCAGGCGCTGATCAGCGGCGGACGTGTTCGGCATGCCGAGAGGCATGCGAACATAGCTGTGGGGTGGACCCTTGCAACACCCCACGCGTGAAGGCCAGAGGCGCCCCTGAGACGCGGCTCGGTTGAGCCCTGGCACATCGATGCAGACGCGCAGCCCACCATCCTCGCCTGGATGGGGGGCTACGATGGGTAAGCGGCGGCTGCCGCGCATGACTCTTGACTCTTGCATCTCCTGAGTGTTTCTCGTGATGAACTTCTGAGGGTTTGGCCCTCCTTGCCTCATACCTTCCTGAGGGAAATGTGCTTTGAAGTGTGCCTCCAAGTGGTGCCCGAGCGCCTCCCTTGTGACCCTGGCAAGTGGTGACCGAGGAGGGCGCCGGGTGCGCCTTCCTATGCGACAGAGGGTGGTGCCTCTTGGACGGGCGCGGATCCTGATGCAACGCCTCTTGAGGTTCCCGCCTCCTGATGGTTTGGGCCAGGTGAAGTCTTCTTCTTCTTAGGGACTGCCTTGGGAAGGCTCCCGCTCCTGTGATCTAGGTCTTTGATTTCCGCGGCTTGGAAGGCACGCTCAAGAGAACACACTGCATCCTTTTCCTCACAGGGGACTATGATGACTCCACCGCTTCCTGGCATCTTGAGGACATTGTAGCCATGGTGAGTCACTGCCATGAACTTGGCCAGGGCTGGGTACCCGAGGATGGCATTGTACGACAGGCGAATGTGGGCGACATTGAAGTCAATGAGCTTGGTGCGGTAGTTGTTGCGCTGCCCAAAGGTGACAGGAAGGAGAACCTTCCCTATCGGAACAGTGGAACCATCAGTAACTCCTGAGAAAGGCTTGGTCGGCTGAAGCTGATCATATGGAACTTGGAGATTGTTGAACGTCTCGACGGAGAGAACATTGAGTCCTGCTCCGCCATCGATGAGGGTCCTGGTGACTTGCACATTGCTGATGACTGGGGAACAAAGCATTGGGAGGACTCCGGCCGTTGCCGTGCACTTGAGCTGATCCGCTGAGCTGAACGTGATAGCGCAGGCAGACCACCTGAGAGGGCGCATGGCCTCAAGCTTGGGGAGGACTACATTTGCCTCACGAGCAAACTGCTTGAAGATGTGCTGTGAGGCAGGGGCCTGGGCGCCGCCCAGGATGCAAGCGATTGCGCGCGGCTCCTGGAAGCCCCCAGCCCCCTCGTCCTGATGATGGTCTTCATTCCTCCTTGGCGGTGGTGGCAGAGGAGGGAGGCCTGCGTTGCCTTGCGGGCGATCTTCACGAGGCTGATCCCTCCAACCTTCCTTGCGAGGCTACTCCTGCCAGTGGTCCTTGCGAGGTCGGTCACGCCATCCTTGGTGACGGCCACGGTCTTCCCATTGTCCTCCACCTCTTACTCCTCCTCGGCCATAGCCCCGATCGTTGCGCTCGGGGCGTTGACCGATACGTCCATCTTGCACAGCCCTGAGCTCTTGGCATTCGTTGGTGTTCTGGGTGTGGACGTCGTGGTACACGTAGTACCGACTGCCCTTGGATGACTCCGGCTGATCCCTGCCTCACTTGGTGGCTGGCTACGCTGCGAGGACAGCCGCTCCTTTGCGCTTCATGTCCTTGACCTTGGGCTTCTTCTCTTCCGGATCAGCAGCTGGAAGCTCGAGGAGGGAGAGGCGCCCTTCTTCAGCCCTGGCGCACTTGGTCGCCAAGTTGAACAGCTTCAGAGATGTGCACAGGTCTTCATGGAACGCTAGCTCCTCTTTCATCTTGATGTCACGCACGCCAGTGGAGAAGGCTGAGATGATGGCTTCCTTAGTCACCCTGGGGTTCTTGAGGCGGGCGTTGTTGAAGCGCTGGATGTACTTCTGCAGGGTCTCTCCTGGCTGTTGCTTGATGCGGCGCAGGTCACTCATGGCCGGGGGCCGGTCGCGAGTGCCTTGGAAGTTGGCGATGAAGCGAGTGCGCATCTCGTCCCAAGAGGAGATTGTGCTGGGAGGCAGGTTCAGGAGCCAGGTGCGGGCGCCATCTTTGAGCGCGATGGGAAACCAGTTCGCCATGACCTTTTCGTCCCCATTGGCCGCCTCGATGCCCAGCTCGTAGAGCTGGAGGAACTCCGCGGGGTCAGCAGTACCGTCGTAGCGAGGAGGCAGATCTGGCTTGAACTTGCCCGGCCAGGCCACACTACGCAGCTGGGCGGTGTAGGCGCGGCAGCCTGCAGCAGCTAAAGGGGGCCTTTGGTGACGAAGGGCTTGATCTTGGAGGTCTTCGCGTGCTGCCGCCAGCAGCACCACGGGGTCTTGGCGCGCTGGAGTAGGAACGCGGTCATGGCGTGCTAGCACTGGGAGCATGCGAGCAACTTCTTGAGGGCGAGGGACCTCTTGGCAGCTCTTTTCTTGCTGCGCGGACACTGGGCGCGGTGGATCTCGTCCAGGGGCCGCGCGCCTTCTTGAGGAGGAGGCGGCCGAGGTGCCTCCGGAGCTACGTTGCCGGCGCAGGGCGGAGGGCGATGCAGTGAGAGGGACGGCGCAGGGGAGCCTCCTGTGGCGCTGACGAGCTCGGTGATACGAGCGAGCCACTCGTCGTAGAGGTCGTCGACGGGGCAATAATGCAGGAGAACACGTGCCAGGTGCAGTGCGGCGTGCGCGTGCATGGGAGCGCGACGAGCGTGCGACGACGAGCCTGCCGGAGTCAGCGACGGGGTGGCGGTGCGGCCTTCCCGCCGCACCGAGGGATGCAGCGACGACGCCTGCTGCTCGTTCCCCGCTGGGCCGGTGGCGGCGTGGGCGGCAGGCGACGGGGAACGACAGGGAGGCCCACCGACGGGGGTCGTCTGGGCGACATGGGCCGCGAGAGTAGCTCGACGCTCGGCGAACGTCAGACATGGGCACGACGGACGACGAAACGCAAGGCGGTGGAAGAAGGATTCCAGCGCACCACTACCTGGCGCGCCAAATGTCGGATTTCGGGTTCCGGCAGACCCTTGAGGTTTGAACTCTGAGGTGCGCACGAAGATATCTCCCCTACCAACTCACGTCTCGAAGCCTCGCAAGGGATCTAAGCTAGAAAAATGAACACACAAGGGACACGAGGTTTATACTGGTTCAGGCCACCATTGTGGTGTAATACCCTACTTCAGTGTGTGGTGTGGTGGATTGCCTCAGGGGCTGATGATGAACAATACAACGGGAGAACAGCCTCGCAAGGGGCTGTTCTTGAGCTGGTGCAATGAACTGCTTGGGTGAGTTCAATTGCCTCTCTCTCTCTAGTCTACCCAAAATCTGGATCTCTACCTCCTTACTCTGTGGTGGCTAGCTCTATTAATAGAGGGAGGCCCTAGGCCTCTCCCCAAATAATGAGCGGGAAGGGCACCAACAATTGGCCATTTTGAAGGGGAACATCTAGTACACTTATCCTGACTAAAGTTGGTCTTCGACTGCCAAAGACTCTGACGGTGACACCGTCCTGGGCTCCACGGTGACCTCCGTCCTGCCGTCCCGCTAGTCTTGGTTTTGTTGCACCAAAACGGTAACCTTTGCCTGATGCCATGACCTGTGCTTGCCCCCTTTGCACCAAAGGGGAAACAAGGACACTACGCAGGCCGACGCTCACCTGGTCTCGATCGTCATGGCTTGCGTCATGGGCACCTCGCGAGGTACCCTGCCTTGATCTCTCCGCCTCCTCGCGAGCTCGCCTGGTGAGGCTGCTCCTGAGAAAGCTTCTGAATGTCCGCCCCGCGAGGCTTGGCCCCTCGCGAGGGTCTTGAGCTTGAGCTGATGAAGCTGGGCTGGACTGGGCCTCCGCTTGAGCCACGCCGTAGGCCGCAGGCAGGCAAGTCTGGGGACCGCCGTTCCCAGAACGCCGACACTTGCTCCCATAGATGTCTTCAGAACATGCAGTGGTCTCTGACGCCAGGGCCATTGGGGACGACCATGCTCTTCATTGGGGAAACCAGAGAGCATGGTATCTGGCGCGGATGATGTGCTGAGGTCTTCAGGTGGCAGTGATGCAGATGGCCGCGGCAACGCACGACGCGTCATGAACGGGGACGACCGTTCCGACGATTCGTGTTTGCTAGTGACTCCATTTCCTCCATCTGGTCCTCCGGTAGTGTCATTGTCCATGCCTGCCCTCTGGTTTCTTCCTCCTTGCTGAGGAGCAGCGCCATCCTGATCCTGGGGTGGCGTCGTATCCCAGTTGGGTCCGCCAACGGCCACCTCGACCTCTTCCTGAAGAAGATGAATAAAGGAAAAGGCATCATGGGGCACTTATCTTTATTCAATCATAAATCTGTAGGTACTTGACAAATTTTAATTAAAATAATGTAATCTCTCGAGTCCATACTTGTGTTCTCTAAGGCTTTTACATGTATGATCCGCATATTAATGAAAAAGATGAGCCTTTCCAGGAACTCGTGCATGTGTATGTCCATGCAGAGGTGAAATGCCTCTTTAGTTTTGATAAACAAGTCTTGCCTGCAGGCTATCCTGCCGGTACCCTTTTTATTTTGTTGCCGGGGATCGTAGTCTAGCAAGAAAAAAATAAAGGGACCAGCCGCCCGCCATCCCTTTTTCATCAAAGGCCACTGCGACTACTGAGGCGAAGCAACGTTCGAGCCAAAAAGTAGGAGCATCTAAGCTTCAAAGAGTGGCGAGGTTTCTCACGCACAAGTTTTAGCTTATAGAGCACTTATGGATAAGAGGTAGAACTTATTTGTTTGTCTTGCCGGGGATCGCAGCGCTAGTCCATCTCCTCAACTTGTTGTACAAGCCAAGTTCACGGAAGGACCCTGCAGCGTCATGCAGATGAGAATGATGCAGGATGCGATCCTATCTAAATGCAAATGCAAATGCTCATGAAATGCTTATGCAATGCTCTTGGAATGCTCATGCATGCGTGCAACTTGGTCGGGGGGCCAGCGCTTCATTTATTTCTCTAGTGCTCACACTACTAGGAAAATGCTTATAGATAGAAGTTTACCAGTAGCATTTGTTTATAACCCCACACTACTAGTAGTTAGTAGTAGTCGTGGCTATAAGGAGCGCTATTGCTATAAGTTAGCCGCAGCGCTTGTTACCTAGACCCACGCTACTGCTAAGTGTTACACACCACACCCAGAGGTTAAAAAATAGCAGCAGCGCCTGTCGTCCAACCTGCGCTACTGCTAGTTTAGGATCTATAGCGCCTGTTTATCTAAGCATGCTACTGCTAATTTTTTTATGTATAACATTTTACCAGTAGCGTGTGTTTCTGGCCCGCGCTATAAGTAGTGCAAATAGTCGTAGATAGTTTGCAAGCTGCCATAGCAGTAGCGCGTATAGGTGACCTGCGCTACTGCTATGCCCGCCAGCCACCTACCACCTTTCCCCTTCTTCCTCCCCTCTCTTCTTCCCCCTTCCTTTCTCCCCCTTTCCTTGCACCTTGCTCGTTCCTTTCAATGCTCCCCCTCCACCACCCCTCCATTAGAGCCCTCCCTCCCCCTCTTCTTTGCCCCTCCACCACCCCTCCATTAGAGCCCCCTCCCTCCCCCTCTTCTTTGCCCTCCACCACGCCCCTTTTCTTTGTGCCCTCCACCACCACCCCCTCCATTAATGCCCTCCCTCCCCCTCCATTAATGCCCTCCCTCCCCCTCTTATTTTCCCTCCTCCCCCTTCCATTAATACCTTCCCTCTTCTCTCCCTCTCCGCTCCTACTATCTCCCTAGCTCTCTCTCCCTATCTTGCTAGCTAGTTAGAGCTATATATCTAGAGCTACTAAGTAATTAAGAAGAAAGGTGCTCGATACCCCTCTCGACACATAGGTGAGCAAAAAAAGTGTTTGTGTGGATAGGACCGAGACTATATATATGGGTGATCTGAGAATATACCGAATTGTGTGTGGCATAATTTGAGTTGCCTACATTGTGTATTTGATGAAATAATGTGGGTGACATGAGTTGCCTATGTTTTGCCGAAATGTCGATGGAATTCCGTTTCTGCGAATTTCGGGCAAACTCAATATGTCCTATGTTTAGGGAAGGTCATGCCGAATTTTTGTATGAATTTGATCCATGCATGCATATATACGTGGTTATAATATTTGCTCCGCGCGCAGGTGATCATGAAGGTCAATGGAAGGATGGTGGAAAGATACTGGCAATCCGCTGTGGACGACATGTATGAAAAATGACTGAAGGATGTTTTATGTCCGTGTCGAATATGCAAAGGAATAGTCAGGCTCGACCCCTTTGAGGGTGGTACATTCAGGGCGCACCTACTCATGCATGGTTTCATGCATGGCCATACTCAGTGTATAAGTGATGATGATGATGATGAGGACGTCGACGGGGCAGGAAATAACGACATGGGGCCACCAAACGAAGAGATGACTGATTATGTTCCCGAAGAGGAAGGCGGCCTCCCAAATGTCGATGGAGAAGAGGCAGTTCAAGGAAGAGAAGATGCGGACATGCCGCCGTCTTCATCGCTACTAAGTTCAGCCATGCGGGACCCGCATGTTCGAGACGTACTTCGCAAGAAGAAGACTAGCAACAGAGCTGCTTCTAGAGAGGAGGCCAAACTGGCGCAACTGGAGGTAGACTCCATGACTCCTTTATATGATGGTTGCAATCTTGAGGTGACCCGCTTGAGTTTCACACTAGAACTTCTAAAGACAAGGCAAAAAACAAATGGACAGATGCAAGCCTGGATGAGCTTCTGAAGTATCTAAGGAAGGTTCTTCCCTCCGGAAGCCTTTGTCCTACTAGTGTCGAGGAGGCAAAGAAATTCGTGTGCCCTCTTGATCTGACACACATTAGATATCACACATGCATCAATGATTGCATCATATACCGGAACGAGCACGCAGAAAAAACAATCTGTCCAAAGTGCAATGCTTCACGATATAGAAAAGCCGGAAAGAAAGCTCCACATAAAGTTGTATGGTACTTTCCGATCACTCCACGTCTACAGCGGTATTTCATAGATCCTAAGGAAGCGAAGCTTATGCGCTGGCACGCGGAGAGGGTGAAGCCAGATGACGGAGATGAGCCGAAGCTGAGATACCTCGCAATTGCTAGCCAACGGAGATGATCCAAGGAACATTGTGCTTGGCGCTAGTAGTGATGGCATGAATCCATTTGGCAACAAGAACACCAATCATAGCACATGGCCCGTGTTTGTATGGATGTACAACCTCCCCCCTGGTTGTGCATGAAGGAAAAATACATACACATGGCTATGCTTATTCAAGGGCCGAGACAACGGGGAAATGATATAAATCCGTATCTCGGGTTCCTGAAAGAGGAGCTACATACCTTATGGAAACGCCTGCCAAGACATGGGATGCAAGAAAAGGAGAGTATTTCTACATGAGAGCCATGCTGATCACGATGGTGCAGGACTATCTCGGTTACGGCTATCTCTCCGGCCAGGTGTGCCATGGATATTGCGGATGCATGAGGTGCATGGATGATACAACTTCTCTACAGCTATCGAAAGATGGAGGGTGTTCGAAAATCGTGTACATGGGGCATCAAAGATGGCTCGAGAAGGATGACCCGTGGAGAAAGCGTGGAGATCTATTCACTGGTAAGGCTGAGCATCGAGTTCCTCCATGTAAGCGTAGCGGAGCAGAAATATGTGAGTTATTGAAGAACTGGGAAGAGTGCCCCTCGCCGAGAAAGGCGAAGAAAAAGGCGTCGGAGCCCCTGCTGAAGGTATGGAAGACGAGATTTGTTTTCTGGGACTTGGAATACTGGCCCATACTCGACACGCCTCATAGCCTTGATCAAATGCATATCACAAAAATATCCTTGAGAGTTTGCTTGGAACATTGATGAACATGCCGAAGAGGACCAAGGATGCGCCGAAAGCAAGAAAAGACTAGGAATTTTTGAATATCAGGAAAGATCTCCGAATGCCCAGTAAAAGGTCATCAGAGGAGACCGAGACAGAGACGGAGACGGAAGATAGGGGAAAAAACGTAAACAAGAAGGAAGAACAATATTGCCCCCCCTCTTGCTTCAACTTAGATCCGAAGGAGGTCGATCAATTGTTCAAGTGCCTTGCCGGAATCAAAGTTAGTTCCAGATACTGTGGGAAGATAAGCAGATATCTGGACACTAAGAAAAAAAAATTTAGTGGGATGAAGTCTCACGACTGTCATGTGATGATGACGCAGTTACTCCCGGTTGCACTTATTGAGATTATGGACACACATGTGCATGAGACGCTTACTGACATATGCCACTTTTTTGATGCTATCTCTCGAAAGTCGATTAGTGTGAAGCAACTTCATAGGATACAGGAAGAGATCGTTGTCATACTGAATGAGCTAGAGATGTACTTCCCGCCCGCGTTCTTTGATATCATGGTGCATCTATGTGTCCGCATCGTGGACGAGATCATCGACCTAGGGCCGACATTCCTGCATAGCAGGATGCCATTCGAGAGGATGAATGGGGTCATCAAAGGATTCATTCGTAACATGTCACGTCCGGATGGAAGTATAACCCAGGGATATCTGACCAAAGAGTGCATCTCTTTCCGTGAGAGTTATCTAGTAGGCACCGGAGACCCTGTTGTTGGTTTGCCCGTCAACAAGCACTGTGGAAGGCTCGAAGGCGAAGGTCACACCAACGGTCATAGGGATGTGAATGTGTTACGCTCGAGTCAACAAAACGACCTTGACAGGGCAAACTTAGTAGTGCTACAACACCTAGATGTGCTAGAAGAGTTCGTGACACTGCACAAAGAGACCATCGCAAAGAAGTACCGTGACCATGGGGTGCACAGGACGGACACTGAATTTATTAGAGAGCACAACTCCACTTTCGTGCGTTGGTTCAAAGAGCGAGTTCTGGCTAATCCCCCGGAAGAGGGTTGTCCGAACGGAACGCTCATATACACCTTAGCACATGGCCCCTCGACCAACCTCGCGACTTATCAAGCATACGATATCAACAGATACACGTTCTACACAGAGGAGAAAGATATAAACAGTGATGACCAAAACTTAGGGGTGATGATGGAAGCCATGACCGGGAATGTAATTGAAAGATATTACAGAAGGGTCAAAGAGATATGGGAGCTTAACTACTCTGGATTGCATAGGGCGACAATGTTCCATGTCAGATGGGCTAAGAATGTACAGAGAGAAAACCGACATTTCACTACCATGTGTATACCCGACTCCGATAGCGGTACCATCAATGCCATCGCCAAAAATGAGCCATGGGTACACGCTAAACACGTGACACAATGTTTCTTCATAACTGATCAGATCAATCCCAGCCATGTTGTCGTGAGGAGAAGCAAAAGGAGCATCACCGGAATGGATGGAGTCGCCAACAACGAAGACTACGACGAGTACGGTGATCCGATGGGGGAAGATGATGCTAATGACGATGAAATATATGTTAAAAGAAGAATGAAGACTACATTGCCTATGAAAGATCGTAATCCCTGGAGAAGGAAAACTCATGACCATGGGCTCAATTATTCGACAACGAACAAAAGAGGGAAGAAGATCAGTCTGAAGCGTCGTCGTTGCCCAAGCTGACAAACTAATCCATAAAGTTTGTGTGTGTCTAGCTATTTTGTATACCGCCGATAGCGGTCAAATGATGTAATATATATTATACTAATTATTATCCGGAGGGTAACGGTGGTATTGCTCCAACGACAGACCAAATTAAATAAAGATAAGAAAAAGAAAAGTGCAAATGAAAGAAAAAGAAAAAGAAAAAGAAAGGAAGTTTTGCAACATGAAATGAAAGAAAAATAAAAAGGAACTAATAAGTTGTGGAAAATGAAATGCAAGAAAACTAAAAAAAGAAAGGAAGGAAGTTAGTGGAATATGAAAAAGAAAAAGAAAAAGAAAAGTGCAAATGAAAAAGAAAAAGAAAAAGAATAGTATCAATAAAAAGAGAAATGAAAATAAAATAAAAAGGAAGGAAGTTTGTGGAATATGAAAAAGAAAAAGAAAAATAACAAGAAAAAGAAAAAGTTAGCAGTAGCGCGTTTTGGCCTGGGTTGCGCTATAGCTAAGGAAAACAAAAATAAAAATAAAAAGAAAAAAAGAAAAAAGAGTTAGAAGTAGCGCGTTTTGGCTAGGGCAGCGCTATAGCTAAGGAAAAAAAAGAGTTATCAGTAGCACGTTTTGGCTGGGGCAGCGCTATAGCTAAGGAAAATAAAAAGAAAAAGAAAAAAAAGAAAAAAAAGAGGTAGCGGTAGCGCATTTATGCTAGGGCAGTGCTATAGCTAACTTAGCTATAGCGCGTTTTGCCAACACGCGCTATAGCTAAGTTGCCTACAGCACCGCACTGCTAGCTCCTATCTCTTTCCTCTCTCGCTCGATCCCCTTTCTCTGACCACGCCACTGCCGACGCCCGCACCCGTCGACGCTGCCTACGCCTGCACCCGCCCACGCCACCGCCGAGGCCCTCACCCACCCATGCCACCGCCGACGCTCGCACCTGCCCATGCCGCCGTCGACGCGCGCCGCACCCGACCCCGACGCCGGCCACTAGCCACCCCGACGCTCCCTCCCCCCGTGCTGCCCCCTGCCCTAGGTGCACCCCTGGCCTAGCCCCTCCCCACGTGCCGCCCCTCCGCCATACAATCTCTCTCTGACTGAATTTGGTCTCTATGCAGGTCGACGAGGAGGAGAAGGACCCCCTCTGCCCCGGCGACCCCGACGCCACCCCCTCAGCCCCGGCGAGCCCTAACCCCGATGAGGGAGTCCTGGATTAGGGGGTCCTTTGACAGCCGAACTATATACTTTGGCCGGACTGTTGGACTATGAAGATACAAGATCGAAGACTTCGTCCCGTGTCCGGGTGGGACACTCCTTGGCGTGGAAGGCAAGCTTGGCAGTTCGGATATGTAGATCTCCTTCTCTGTAACCGACTCTGTGTAACCCTAGGCCCCTCCGGTGTCTATATAAACCGGACGGTTTAGTCCGTAGGACAACAACAATCATAATCATAGGCTAGCTTCTAGGGTTTAGCCTCTAGTATCTCGTGGTAGATCAACTCTTGTAATACTCATATCATCAAGATCAATCAAGGAGGAAGTAGGGTATTACCTCCATCGAGAGGGCCCGAACCTGGGTAAACATTGTGTCCCCCACTTCCTGTTACCATTAGCCTTAGATGCACAGTTCAGGACCCTCTACCCGAGATCCGCCGGTTTTGACACCGACATTGGTGCTTTCATTGAGAGTTCCACTGTTCCATCATGGTAAGGCTTGATGGATCATCTTGTTGTAAAGGACAACATCACCTCTGGGGGAGTCCTGGCTGTAGGCCAGACTCTCCGGCTGGGCGGCTTTGTCATGACCGCCCGTTCGGCCGCCGCGCCGACGATGACTTCTCAGATCATAAGAAACAGCCTCCACGTCAGCCCGGAATTCACCGAGCAGATGGGTCCAATGGAGCTCTCCTCCCTGAACGAGCTCTTGGATCGCATCGCCGCCCTGGGGGTCGCTACGGACTATGATTGGATCTGTCTTAAACCCGACCAAAGGGAGATTAACTCTTCGCTGGTCACCCATCAGATAGCAGTGGTGGAGGAGCATTGCAGCGATTCTTCCTCTATTTTGAGGACGAACAATGTCCGGATTCTCGAGCTCTCCGAGCGGGATACCCATCTATGGGAGGACATGGCCCAGGCTCCTAACCTAGAATCGGGCAGCGGACCAGAAAAATTGGGCAACATCCCGGAGTCCGAGCTGCCAAGCTCGGGAGCTCCTCTGCCCCTAGGTCTCAGATCAGGTCAGGGTTTGGACTTAAATCTACCAACCCACCCAGACACAAGTTATCTTTCCCACATTAGACAAGTGCCCCAAGAGACAATACGTCACTTCTGGGCCAGATTCCTCCTTGTAATGAGCAAGGTCATGGACTGTCGCAAGGAAGACACAATTTCATTCTTTTGCAAAAACTGCATGGGCAAGGGAATACTCAACGCCATAAGTCGCCGTGACATAGCACACTTCGCTCACTTGGCGGCCATAGTACAAAAGTACTATGCGATGGAAAGCTCCTGGAAAACCCAAACAAAATTCTGGGATCCTCCGGCTCTCACTAAACCCCTCGTCCGAACTAAAAGGGTGCGCTCTCGCAAGTCACCCAATCCAATTACAAAGAAACCGAAGCCCTCTATAGGGCGTGGAACCGTATTGGAGGGATGGCTCAATGGGCCATGCAAAATTCATAGCACATCGGATATCATACCAACACACAGCCTTAGATCATGTTGGATACTCCGGCAGGTGGCCAAGAGCGGCGAGGATCTCCTCATCAACAATACCACAGAGCACCATCCCGCGGAGAATAACAATACAGTGGTGACAGTCTTCAAGACTTTCGCCTCAAACAATAGGCGTAAGCGAGCACTCTGCAGCCCCGCTGAAGTCTGCCACGTGGCAGCAATAAATCCATGGAACGACACTTGATGAGGACATCAATACCATTGTTATACCCACAGCCCCTGCTGCTATACATACTGGACCAATTACTAGAGCTCGCGCACGCCAACTAAATTACCAGGTACTTGCGTTTCTTGGTAATGATTTTAATGTTCATGAGAATATGATGCTGCCTAAATTGGATACATTTGTTTTTCTTAGAAATGAAGGGCCTAGCTTGGAGAAGGATGAACATTGGAGCAAGAACAAGCATGGAGATGATGGCATGCGCAAGGGGAACATGAACGGAGTTACAAGTGATGATTTCAGGACGTTGAAGCCACCATAATGAGTGCATGAAGCCTTGGACGAAATATACAAGATGCTACTTCATAACTTTCGTCCAGAGGCTATTGTAGGTGCTGCATCACCTTATTATTTGGCCAGGCCCATGTATTTTCGTAATACTTGAGTATAGGCTGTGTTTAGAGTCGGTATGTGTGGGGAAACAAGAGATAGGGTTGGTTTCGGACCCCTCCACCAAGGGCCACTAAATTCCCCCTCTCTTCCTCCATATATACAGCCCTTAGGGCACCGTTCAGACTTTGGGTTTTGTTTAGATTAAAGTTCGCCATAGCTGCAACTTCGTGTACTTCGTTTGTGTTCAATGACCAGACAAAGGTGTCACAGAACCTCACCTTGATCAATAAAGCTTTCATCTTATATTCGCAATATCCAGATTGCAATCTTAGTTTCTTGCTTGTTCTTCATTTGCTCGGAGGAAACAGACCCTCATGGTCAGGTTGATCGTGCTCCGGCGTGGTTAATAACCTCTCGGAGTTGGTTTAGCGATTGCTAAGGCGCTGTCGGATTTCGGGTTCCGGCAGACCCTTGAGGTTCGAACACTAGGGTGCACGTGGAGATCACACCTCCAGCCTACCCATGTCTCACCGCCTCGCCAGGATCTAAACTACACAAAGAACAACACAAGGGACACAAGATTTATACTGGTTCAGGCCACCATTGTGGTGTAATACCCTACTCCAGTTTGTGGTGTGGTGGATCGCCTCTGGGGCTGATGAGGAACAGTACAAGGGAAGAACAGCCTCGCGAGGGTCTGTTCTTGGCTGGTGCGATGAACTGCTTGGGGGAGTTCAGTCGCCTCTCCCTCTCTCAGATGCGGATTCGATCTCTTACCAGATGCCCTACCCTGTGGGTGGCTAGTCCTATTTATAGGTGAAGGCCCCGGGCCTCTTCCCAAATATTGAGCGGGAAGGGCGCCAACAATTGGCCATTTTGAAGGGGAACATCTAGTACACTTATCCTGACTAAAGTTGGTCCACGCCTGCCAAAGACCCTGACGATGAAGCTGGCTTGGGCTCCACGATGACCTCCGCTCTACCGCCCTACTGGTCTTGGTCTTATTGTACCAAAATGGTTGCCTTTGCTTGATACCCTTGCCTGCGCTTGCCCCCTTTGCACCAAAGGGGAAACAAGGACTCTGCGCAGGCCGGCGCCCGCCTGGCATTGGTCATCATGGCTTGCGTCACGGGCACCTCGTGAGGTACCCCACCTTGATCTCTCCGCCTCCTCATGAGCCAACCTGACGAGGCTGTGCCTGAGGAAGCCTCCCGTCGTCCGCCCCGCGAGGCTTGGCCCCTCGCGAGGGTCTTGAGCATGAGCTGATGAAGATGGGCCATACTGGGCCACTCCTTGAGGCACGCCGCAGGCCGCAGGCAGGCAAGTCTGGGTACCCCCGTTCCCAGAACGCCGACAGGCACCTCGTGAGGTACCCCGCCTTGATCTCTCCACCTCCTCGCGAGCCAGCCTGACGAGGCCATGCCTGAGGAAGCCTCCTGTTGTCCGCCCAGCGAGGCTTGGCCCCTCGCGAGGGTCTTGAGCATGTGCTGATGAAGGTGGGCCGTACTGGGCCACTCCTTGAGCCACGCCGCAGGCCGCAGGTAGGCAAGTCTGGGTACCCCCGTTCCCAGAACACTGACAGTAGCCCTCGGGCCCAAGGCGCGCTTGGACTTGGCTTAGCAGAGAAGCGAAGAGGCAAGTGCGAAGTGCCGCGGGCCCCAATAGCCTGCGGCCTTGGGTGCCGCGTGGCGGTTGATTGGACGTGGGCATCCCTGTTCCCCCACGCCTCCTTATTTTGCGCTCGGCTAGGCGGACCCGCTGTTGCACACAGTCTCCCCTCTTCTCGCCGCCCACGCGCCTCCTGCTCTTCCTTCTCTTGAGCTCCGGCCTCCGCTTCCGATACAATCTCGCATCCTATCCCTTCCTATCGCCATGGCTCTGACGAAGAAGGGGAAAGGGCCAAAGCCTGTGCCCTCGCCCCGCCCGTCACCGTCGGTGGCCCCTGCTGTCGACCGGTCGATCATACTCAACCGGGAGGGCTCGGACAAGGTCAGCTCTGCCATCGCCACCATCTTCAACGAGTGCGGGAGGACCACGTTCTAGCCCGCGTCTCACTTCTCCATTAACAGAACAGTCACTGAGGTCCGGTACTTTGCCGACGCTCTGTGGGCGGGACTGGTTCCCCCCATTCCCGATTTCTTCGACGCTGTGCTTTCTCATTACCAGATCCATATGATGCATTTGGGTCCCGAATCCATTACTCTTCTTGCCGTCTTTGCTTTTGGATGCGAGGCGATGATGGGCATTCCTCCTTCAGTTGCCTTGTTGCGCCACTTCTTCTCTCTGCGTCTCAGCGATCCCACCCAATGCTCTAGGTGCGTGAGCTTGCTTGCCGCACCAGAAATAGTGGCTTCGGGAATCGACTTCAGCCTTCCTCCGCTCGCGACCGGGTTCCGTGAGCGGTAGCTGTACGTGGATGCCGGGGTGCCCAGCCCACTACTTTCGGAGCCAACCATGCCCGCTATCCCCAATTCAGGATGGGGCCAGGAGACGCTCACGATCCTCCGGCTCGTCTTCGTTTGGCATCGCTTCGCGAACTTGAGGGCGCTCGGTGTGATGACACCCAAGATGGTGAAGGAGTTCCTCCTGTGCCGCATTGCCCCTCTCCAGCATCATTCCCGCCGGATGTGGGCCTTCGAGGGACACGAAGACCGCATGAGGCTCCAAGAAGAAGATCTGATGCCTAAAGTGCTGAGGAAGGTTCTCATGATCCTGACTGGGGACCCTTCCCCTGGCAGCATCCGGCATGGGGGCGCCCTGATGTACCTTTGCTCAAACAGGGGGTGATTTTGTGAAGCAGATGTCCAGCTTCGACGAATGGGGGCTACGCCCTGCAGGCCTCAGGGGACCTCGCGAGAATCCAGTTGTGGTGGTTCCCCACGATGGTCCTTCCTCGGGTGGTGGAGCTGGGAGGCAAGGGGTGTCGGGGGCTGAGGGGGCCACCGTCGAGACGATGACGCCACACGGTACTCCTGAGGCGCCAGCTCCTGAGACCAGCCTTTGGTGGCTGAATGTACCGAGCCGCGGCCCGCGGCCCCCGTGGCGGAGGCCCCTGAGGCCCCGGCCACCCTTCATGGTGCGGCGTTCGGCAACGTGCGCCAGGATGATGTCCCCGACGCCGGTCACCTTGGCGCTTCTTCCTCGTCGCAGGCTGACCCGTGCGCCGAGCTTCTTGGTCACTTCCGTGTGGACTTCGAGGCTCTCCGAAAGAGAAGGGAGGCATTGGGTGATGATTACCCTTGCCGCCTATTGAAGCGCAGGAAGTACTTCACCACCGATGAGTAAGTTTTTCCCTTTCTCAGTTCCTTACTTTCCTGCTGCTTCAGCTGATCATTGCCCTGCAGGGCCCTTCCTGCCGAGTTCTCGGAGATGGCTGAGGAGCCATCCCTCCAAGCCTCACCCTCTCCACCTTCCCCAAGCGCATCGAGCTCAAGCACTGCCCTTGCGGTGAGGCCGGTTGGAGAGGCGGGCCATCCTGTGATACGTCTTGGTTCTGCGCCCCTCGCGACCATCCTTCGCGAGCCCTCCCGGGGGCATAGCCAGCCTACCCTGGGCTCTTCGACTGGTTGTGGACGACAACTGGCTGAGGTCGGCCTTGCAATCTTCCTTGGAGGGCGAACTGGCTCCGGGCCAGGCTTCTGGCGAGGCGCGTCCGGCCATCGCGAGGGCGCCAGCCCCCATCCCCCTGTCCAGCGGGGGAGTGCTGATCCGTGGCTCTCCTCACGCGCCCGAGGCGGAAGGTGATGCGGAAGACGTGCTTGAGCGCGCTCGGGAGCGCCGCGCCCTCCACCAAGGGTTCCTCCGGAGGGCGGCGGACGCGGTGAGCCAGCTTGGTGCAGAGCTTGCTGACGAGGACGCGCGCCTTGAGGCCGAGGACCTGTGCCTAGCTGAGGAGAGGCGCAAGCTGAAGGTGGTCGTTGCCCTTGCGCGCCACCAGCGTGACCTTGACAACGAGAAGGCCGAGGCATCGTTGGCAGCTTCTTGGGAGGCCTCCTCCCGGGCCGTCGAGGAGGCTCAAGAGGCCAACCAGCGGCGGAGGGTCGCAGAAGAGTGGACATGGGAGCTCCGGGCCCGGAGTAGCTCCCTGGAGAAACATGTGGAGTTGCATGAGGCCGCCCATGTGTCGATGGAGGGGGGCTCGATCGATCGGGCAGAGCTTCAGAAACGTGAGGAGGCACTGAGGCTGGAGGCCACCGAGCGCACCCTGGAACTCGAGCGATTGGAGACGAGGGAGCGCCTGGTGGCAGGCGGAGGATGACGTCGCCGCGAGGGAAGCCCGAGCCTCAGAAGAAGTCGATCGCCGGGTGGCGGCGGCTTGCTCGAACTTCGAGCGCGAGTTCGAGGAAAGGCTTGAGCTGATCCAGGTCGAAGCAGAGGGCAGGACCGCCGCCCTGAAGGCCAAGCTGGATGAAGTGATGCGGCGTGTGAACGCTGCCGGGGCCGCCCTTGGCGCGGCGCAGGCAGAATTGGCTTCCTCCCGCGCCGAGGTGCTTCTTCTGCACCAAAGGGTGGACGCGGCTGAGGCCGTTGCATGGCAGGACGAGGATGAGATACGCCAGCGGCAGACCCTGGAGCACGTGCACAGCCCCATGCTCCGCGAGCTCCGGGAAAGAGCTAACACGGCCTTGGGTATCATCTGCGAGGCAGCCGTTGGGGAGCCTCGTGTGGTTAACTATGCGAGTAACCTTCAGTTCTTCACCGATGTGGTGACGCAGCTGGAGGCCCATTCGGGTAGAGCCGACAGGTTGGTGGAGGAGAGGAGTCGTGCCCTACTTGGGCGTGCTTTCTCTCGTGTCTTCGGTCACCTTAAGAACATGGACCCCCACTTCGACTTCGATGCCGCCATCGCACCGATACCCTTGGCAGTCCGGGACAATCTGGCGAGCTGGGTGGAAGACAACGTGGACGCCCTTGTTAGGGCCTTCACCGCTGATGACGACGGTGTGGTCGTAGCCGCTGACGTGGGCGGAGTGGTGAATGGCCCAGGTGCTGGTGAGGGCGGAGTGGTGAATGGCCCGGGTGCTGACGGCGGCGACGTAGAAGGCGACGGCGAGGCCAGCGACGCCAGTGGCGACTCCGGAGGTGTCCCCGGGGATGCATTGGCGGATTTATCTGATTGACCGTGTGTTGTTCCTATTTTTACCCTGCGTAGAGAGAGTTCGCGCTTGGCCCAGGAGGTTGTAAGAGCATTTTGGGAGGGGCATCCCCTCATGTAAAAACTTGTATTTAGTGTATTTGTAGACATGATATCACCCGTGTGCCTGCGCCAGGCGGCTGGTTCATGGCGAGCCAACTGGCTTGTTTACCTTCGACCCACGTGGGCCCTGAGCTAGCCTACGGAGGGCCATGGTGTCCTGAGTGTCTCCTGAACGAGCTTGTCGAACCTGCAAGGAGAACCTCCTGAGAGGGTGTGCCGACGGCAGTCTGGGCCGCGTTCATGCTGGGCCTGGCCCGGCTCGCAAGGGGCTCGCGAGGGGAGGCAGCTGAAGCTTGGACGGATGCAAAGCGGCAACCAGAATGCAAGAGATTGCTCGAACGATACTAAACACCCCTTCCCCTGACACACGCAAGTTTCAAGCTCAAATCCAACTTAAATCCAAACAGGGAAAAGCAACAACCAAGGGGAGAAGCAAGAAAAGCAGAAAAAGTCGCATCCGGCACCTAGTCTAGTCTTCGACGTCTTCTCACCTGTGCGGAGCTAAGTGCTGCCACTGGGCGTGGCAGGGAGCCTCCGAGGCCCGAGGGCAGCTCTCCGGAGACTCCGAGGTGTGTACAGCCACACTCATTATTACGTGAGAGTGTCACGGGGCGGCAAGCTTCACAGGCACTGGGCCTTCTTCACAGGTACCGTCCTTGCTTCATATCACCAGACGAGGGCCCCGCCTTGCGCCACACGCTATTGCCACCGACGACGGCCGGAGACCGAGGACGCCGCCGATGGGATAGAGCGGTCGCCAGCGGTTCCCCCGATGACCACGGGTCCTCTGCCGGGGGTTGGCCCTGGGGCACCTCCCCGGCAGAGGGCCTACCTCCTGAGGATGCCTTGCTCCGAGCGCCGCGTGGGCGAGGTCGGATCTCGGCCCCGCTCTTGCAGCCCCCGATGCCCTCCTCCTGAGGGGTGGGGAGCTGCTGGATTGGGGCAGCCACGGTGCGACGACCTATACCTCCTGCGATCCATGGTTAGCATATTCCTGTTCCTGAGGGATTAGCGGTACCCGATAGTCGCTGCCTCCGGCGCAGCCTACGGGGCCTTCCCTGGGCTCCTGAAAGAGCTCATCCTCGGGTGTTTCTTCTCCCCAGCCTGGGCCGAGGAACTGGCCATGGTCTTCCTCCTGCGCATGTCCTTGATCCATCATGTGGGGCACATACGCCTCCGGGGCCGCCGCCCCGAATGCCTCGCCGTAGTGCCCCATGTGCCATGCAGTTCTACTCACGGTGCCAACCTAGGAGTGGTAGAGCGGCGGCTCACCGGGACCGTGGGCTGTAGTGGATCCCCCTTCAATGGTCGGAGGCGGAGGCAACACCATTGGTGGCCAGGCGCTAACGGCCAAGTTGGCGTTGGAGTGGCCCTGGAATCCGCTTGGAGCTGTGCGGGCACGCGTGGGGCCTCCGTGCGATCCGCCTTGGGCCTGAGGCGGCAGCTGGGTGCAGAAAGGGTGAGCCCCCGAGGCGGCGGAGCCCAGGAGCTCTGCCACCCACTCTAGTACCACATCGCGGCCGCCCTCTAGCAGCCTGCATTGGAGTAGTTCTCGAGCTACCGTGAGCGCGACCCTTGAGTTCGCCTGCTCTATCCGTGAGTACGGAGCCATGGCCACGGCGTGGCTCGAGGCCCTCGCTGCCGACCGCACCTGTCACGGTGTGAGAGCTGGTGTCGTCTGACTGCATCGCCCGCGGCCTGCAGCGCCCTGCGGACCGCAAGCTGCCTGGGGCACGCGGCTCGGCATGGGCGGGCCAGGCCGCCCAGGGATCAGGATTGCTCGTCGGGTCGCCGGACATGATGACGATGATGCGACGGGTGGCAAAACACGAGGTGACGGAAGGCAGATTCCGGCGCACCCCTACCTGGTGTGCCAAATGTTGGATTTCGGGTTCTGGCAGACCCTTGAGGTTCGAACACTAGGGTGCACGCGGAGATCATACCTCCAGCCTACCCATGTCTCACCGCCTCGCCAGGATCTAAACTACACAAAGAACAACACAAGCGACACGAGATTTATACTGGTTCAGGCCACCATTGTGGTGTAATACCCTACTCCAGTTTGTGGTGTGGTGGATTGCCTCTGGGGCTGATGAGAAATAGTACAAGGGAAGAACAGCCTCGCGAGGGTCTGTTCTTGGCTGGTGCGATGAACTGCTTGGGGGAGTTCAGTCTCCTCTCTCTCTCTCTCTCAGATGCGGATCCGATCTGGCTAGTCCTATTTATAGGCAAAGGCCCCGGGCCTCTTCCCAAATATTGAGCGGGAAGGGCGCCAACAATTGGCCATTTTGAAGGGGAACATCTAGTACAGTTATCCTGACTAAAGTTGGTCCTCGCCTGCCAAAGGCCCTGACGATGACGCTGGTTTGGGCTCCACGATGACCTCCGCTCTGCCGTCCTGCTGTCTTGGCCTTATTGCACCGAAATGGTTACCTTTGCTTGATACCCTTGCCTGCGCTTGCCCCCTTTGCACCAAAGGGGAAACAAGGACTCTACGCAGGCCGGCGCCCGCCTGGCCTTGGTCGTCATGGCTTGCGTCACGGGCACCTCGTGAGGTACCCTGCCTTGATCTCTCCGCCTCCTGGCGAGCCAGCCTAACGAGGCCGTGCTTGAGGAAGCCTCCTGTCGTCCGCCCCGCGAGGCTTGGCCCCTCGCGAGGGTCTTGAGCATGTGCTGATGAAGATGGGCCGTACTAGGCCACTCCTTGAGCCACGCTGCAGGCCGCAGGTAGGCAAGTCTGGGTACCCCCGTTCCCAGAACGCTGACAGGCACCTCGTGAGGTACCCCACCTTGATCTCTCTGCCTCCTCGTCAATGTGGTCAACGACTGACTTCCATCGGAAGAGTACTGTACGTGGAGAGGCTGACAGCTGGGACCAGGCGGCCGCAAGGAAGTGCCTCCTTATTACGCGCAAAATAATTATTCCTCCACCTGACAGCAGGGACCCACCGGACGGGCCACCTTATTTCGCGAAAAAAAACATTTCCCCCTGACTGCTGGGACCCACCGGACGGGCCAGCATATTTCGTGAAAAAAACGTTCCCCGCACTGTCAGCTCGGACCCATCAGAAGTGCCTCCTTATTACGCACAAAAAAATGAATACTCCCCCTGCTAGCTGGGACCCACCATGGTGGGAGGCTGACTTGTGGGCCTACTAAGTTGACTGGGATGGGGGCCTTTGTCAACTTTAGTCAATATGAATGATTCTAGCTCTAGTGACCGTACGATGGCCATCCAACCTCCGTAGTGCTTCTTCAACCTCTGGTGTTCATGCTCCAGCCGCCCAAAGCAGCGCCGGTCGTGCCGCATACTCCTGCCTCCCATGGTCGGCTGTGCTGCCACGGAGGCCTCACCGCCCCCAACTAATCCCACCGCTGGCCAGGCCCTGCGGCGACGGCAGCCTAACACCGCAGCTGAACCAGTGAACCCTCGTACTCCTCTCCGCACGGGCTTCCACTGCCGCATCTTCCCCGGCTCCCCGTCATCCCCTTCCTAGGCCTCGCCGTCGTCCATGGCTGTGGTGCTCTCGGCGCAGCGTGGTCAATGTGGTCAACGACCGAGTTCCATCAGAAGAGTACTGTACGTGGAGAGGCTGACAGTTGGGTACATGGCAGCCGCAAGGAAGTGCCTCCTTATTACGCGCAAAATAATTATTCCTCCACCTAACAGCAGGGACCCACCGGACAGGCCACCAGTATTTCACGAAAAAAACGTTTCCCCCTGACTGCTGGACCCACAGGACGGGCCATCATATTTCGGGAAAAAAACATTCCCCCCGCTATCAGCTCGGACCCACCGGAAGTGCCTCCTTATTACGCACAAAAAAATGAATACCCCCTGCTAGCTGGGACCAACCTTGGTGGGAGGCTGACTTGTGGGCCTACTAAATTGACTGGGATGGAGGTCTTTGTCAACTTTAGTCAGTATATGAACGATTCTAGCTCCCGTGACCGTACAATGTCCATCCAATGGCCGTAGTGCTTCTTCAACCTCTGGTCTTCTTGCTCCAGCCGCCCAATGCAGTGCCGGTCGTGCCGCCTGCTCCTGCCGCCCGTGGCCGGCTGTGATGCCGTGGAGGCCTCACGGCCCCCTACTACTCCCACCGCTGGCCAAGCCATCCCTCTACGCACCCACACCCCCTATTATTCTGCGGCGACGGCAGCCTCACACCGCAGCCGAACAAGTGAACCCTCATAGTCCTCTACGCATGGGCATACACTGCCGCGTCTTCCCCGGCTCCGCGTCGTCCCCTTCCTAGGCCTCTCCGTTGTCTACCGCCCTGGTGCTCTCGGCGCGGCGTGGTCAACGTGGTCAAGGAATGGCTTCCATCAGACGTGGACTGTACGTGGAGAGGCTGACAGCTGGGTCCTGGGCCGCAGCAAGGAAGTGCCTCCTTATTACGCGCAAAATAATTATTCCTCCACCTGACAACGGGGACCCACCGGATGTCCCCCTGTCTGCTGGGACACACCAATTACATCTTCGCATGCAAGGAAGTGCATCTGAAAAAAAACGATTCGCCCCCCTGACTGCTGGGACCCACCAGCTACATCTTCGCACGCAAGGAAGTGCCTGACAGTCGGGACCCACCTGGTCGAAGCATACGTAGCGTTGTCATTCTGGTCGCGAACGTGTACATACATATATACTGGTGGGTGTAGAGGTGTGCACGTGTCGTAGTAGAGGCGCCCACATAGCATGTACACGTACGTACAACGGCGAGGGTGCAAGAAAGAAAATACGGTCACGTACGTACATACGGGCAGGGTCTCTAACACCTATCGCGCATACGTACATGGCTGGGTCGGAACGGGGAAACAGCGTCATCGTCGTGTTCATGGGGAGCCAATCGGCTGGGTCTGAACAGAATGCGTGGTCGTGTTCATCGGGAGGGCTTGGACGGAATAGGCGATGGAAACGAGGCCTGGCGTACCGCACAATAGAGGAAACGGCCTTGTGTTCGACCGGCCACATTCGAAACGGGATCCTGTTCATCGAGAGGGGTCTGGCGTACCGCAAAACGGAGGAAACGGACCTCATACGGTCGAAACGGGGGTCCTGTTGATCGGGAGGGGAGTGGCGTACCGCAAAACGGAGGAAACGGACCTCCTACAGTCGAAACGGGAGTCCTGTTGATAGGGAGGGGTGTGGCTGACTGCAAAACGGACGAAACGGACTTGTGTTGGAGCGCTACGGTCGAAACGGGGGTCCTGTTCATCGGGAGGGGTGTGGCACACCGCAAAACGGGACTCCACGGGATACTGTTCATCTCCACCATCGACCTCCTCCAGCCTCCACGGGCTACCGTCAACCTCCTCCAGCCTCCACGGGCTCCTGTTCATCTAGCCTCCACCGCGCGCTACTCCACCGGCTACTGTTCAACCACCCCTCCACGGGCACCCCTCCACCATCTATTGTTCATCCAGCCCCCACACCACGGGGTCCTGTTCAACCACCCCTCCACGGCCACGCCTCCATCGTCTGCTGTTCATCCAGCCCTCCACACCACGAGGTCATGTTCATCCAGAGGCAACGCTACCACTCACTGTTCATCCAAACCCCCCCGCAACACTCACTGTTCATCCAATCGATTGGCTTCAGTTAGCAGCAGTAGCGAAGGAATCGCTCCATCGGGTTCAGTTAACATCCATCGATCGATCGCTCGGGTTCAGTAACACGTAGCCTGCAGTGCAATCGCTCGGGTTTAGTTAGAGCCCAACGCCTCGCTCGGGTTCAGTTAGAGCCAACACCTCGCACACACGCGCGTACCTGTACGAGAGAAACGCTCATCGCTCTCCCACCATAACCGACAACTCCCCAAAATTTTCCTCCCCCTCGCTTCTACCACGGTTTTTTCTGTCATGGATGGCCCAAAGAATGTCATGCAGCTGCGTCTCTGGCCCGCCCAAGACGAAAAGCCCATTTTCTGTCATGATTTTTTGTCATAGAAGTAGGAGCCCACCACATCTATAATGATACCGGGTTTTGTCACAATTATCGTCATAGAAGTGTCATATGTATGACAGAAATTTTTTTCGTTCGGCCCAAAATGTCACGGATGTGTCTTTTTTTTGTAGTGTAAACAATGAAAGCACCAAAAAGTTCATTCCTGGAGGATGCAAATTACTTATGGTGGTAAGCTCATTTCGCACGCAAAATTTCTTTAATTTTTCTTTTTCTATGTACCAATCAATTTTTTTGTCTCTGATTCACACTTGTCATTTTTTACCAAATATGTATGAATTTTGTTTTCAATGTCGGATATCCTATTTCGAGTTCCTCATAATAAGTGAATTGAAGTTGCCAAGCATTGAACCAAGGCTACCACTATGGTCGGCAAACATGCTAAATTCATACATGGCACTCGATGTGCTCCGTGGCAAGAGAAACGAATATGGCAGACTACCGGTATGGCCTTGTTCTTCATAGATATTAATCTTGCACATTACATAGTTCTATTCCCTGTCTTTAATTTTCATTCTATAGTTATGGTACTACTTCAAAGTGCAATGGAACATTACATAAATATTAAACATCTTCTTCTTACCCAACAGATAAAACACATCTCCTCTACTCCATTCACTGATTCAGTTTTCATTGAACTTCCTGAAGAGATATCATAGTATATTGAATCCAAATTCACAGATATTAGTATGACACAAGTAAGTTCTCTTGCTGCTTTTCATCTTTTTCGGAGCAACAACAAACTGACTTTCTTATTTTTTTTAAGTTTGTTTAACAAGACGTACTCTCTCATTTTAACATGACAAGATAATTCTTCAAATGCAAGCTCAGAAATTCTACACGAATATCATTCGGAACTCAGCACCTACTCTAAAGACCTATGTAGATGATATGCATACTTCATTGCTCAAGACGTGGACATCTTCCAGCAGCCCAAACCTGCAATTTAAATCATCAGTTTAGGATAACACATTAAAAGTTCCTAGGACTAAACAATTGTTGGCTATAGAATCACCTCCAAATTTCCCAAATGCTAACTGTCCCAACAATCGTTGATGAAGATAAACAAGTCAACATCAATGAAATTCTTCAGCAATTGGTCAATCATTTCACTCAGTCTCTGAACATAACTTGCTCTAATTTGTCTCTATCTTTTAATGGTAATCTACCATCTTTCGAAGAGCTTGCTTGTCCGGAATTATTTGTGAAGATATCAAGTTGAAAAACAACACCTCCCACTGATGTTTCAGCAATGTTGCATCGTAAGTTTTTCTTTCATAGCTCTTCTAAGCATGTTTCTTCTCTGTACCCAAATAGATCATGAAATAAGTAATGACAAATTTTTTTCTACAGGATTCTTGTCTGAATCAAAACCCCCAAAACAAAGAGTAGAAGAAACAAAATTTTGCTTTCCACTGTTCAGATTCTTATTACCAGGAGAGCATTTGGAAGGTCATTTCTCTTACAAAATTCATTTTATCCTAAGTAATTTTTTCATACATGTAGATGAACTGAGTTGTTAAGATTTCTTATTCTTAATGTTCTTTTCACTTTTATTTTCAACTAGATTTCATTGATGCTGAACTGGATAAAGAGTTGTTGCTTGATGAAAATTTAGTTGCGTCTCAGAATACTTACAACAATACAATGCATGCCAATTCAAATGGAGAGGCTGGTACAGTCACTCAATATGAAGGCACAAATTTTTTTTATTTGATGCAATTACCAATTCAATTGAGTTAGTTCAGAATCTTCCATTTGCATCTCGTTCCTCTAGTCAGTTCAGCCTCTCAGCAAATCAGTATAGCATGCATTTTCATGACAATCCCAATGTTCCTGGAACCGAGAGCCCAATAAGGATAATGCATTTCCTATCACCAAAACTCTACCCAAATAATATTGCCACAGCTATTGAAGATTCTTTGCTAGTTAAAGCACTCAAACAACATGAAGCACATTCCAGTAAGTTTTCAAAACCAGAAACTTCAACTTGGCAACAACGTGTGAACAATTCTTTCAAATCTGCGACACTAGTAATTTAAGAACCCAAAAAGGCTGGGCAGCAGGTCATATTTTCAGACGGAAGATTTCTACCAAACATACCTGGACTACTTCCCAAATTAACTTTCAGGTATGTACAAAAAGCATATGAATTTTTATGTGATATGTTCTACATCATTCGACCATAAACAATTTATATACGCTATTGATGCTATTTTCTCATGATTTATTTTCACTTTTCTTCATGATATTCTTCTGCCATCAATAGCCAAAGAATATTTGAGATTGAAGGAGTTTGGGTCGATCAGAAAACCATAACTCTATCATTCAAGCCTGGTGGTTGGATAAACCCTTGGGTTGTTGGCTGTTTTTCAAAACTGAACAACAAAGACCAGCTGAACCAAGGAAGAAAAGGCCTCCTACCAAACAGTGAAATAGTAGAGCACATAGTTAGGATTGACGACATGGTCAGCCTATTTTTTAAATTCTTTTCCCCTGTTTTTCTTTTCACATCATTGACATTTCCTTTTCTTAACTATCAGTAATTTTCTACAAAACAAACATGCAGGAGAAGCTAATGAACCCAATGCTAAATCATTCAGATCCTGCAAATAAACTAATCTTACAGGAAAGTAATGTTGACTTCAGTTTATTGAATGCTTCCTTGGTAAGATAAGTTCTTTTTGTACAAACTGTTTCTTATTGATCTTTCTTATTGAAAGAGGTTAGGCTAATAGATTTTTCCTTTCCACAATTCCCTAGGTAAAAATGCCCGTATTCAAGGAAAAACAATGGATTTTAATCACTGCTAACTTCAGAGCCAAATTTTTTAAGATCATGAACCCGTACTACAGTGGTGATACATTTCTACCAACAATTAGTGCAGTTATCTACAACTTGAAGGTCTTGTTTGATGCTACATATGGAAATTCTACTTCCTTCAACATAGGTAATTTTGAATCAAGATTTGCAGCAGCTCCCAAGGTCAATTTCAGGTGGGTTTTCCTTGGAAATCTCCACTTTTACAAGATTTGTACCAGCCACGGGCAAATTTTTTGCTCTTTCTCCTAAAAAACAGATTAGAAGTATTTTAAATTCACAATAATTTCCATCTTGAGTATGGAACTGATAGTGCTATTTATTATTTTTTCACAGGTATGACTCAGGAATTTTCATTCTGCAGTATGTTAGCAAGTATAAAGGTCTTGAATTGCAGGGGTTCTCTAATGTAAGCTACAAACATTTTTTCCCTTTTTTCTCATTACTTGGAACATATCAGGAATTAAACTGCACTTCTTCTAAAATACTGTAGGATGATTTACAAGCTCTACGTCAAAAATTCCTTTTTGAGATTGTAACATGCAAGGACAATGAAATTCAACTACCGTTAGTAACTTCTTTCCTGCAGCGACATGTAAGTTCTCTTTTTTTTTCTCCTATGGAAACAAAAGAGATGTTATTTTCTTACAGCCTGTTCTTTCATTCCGAACAGTGAAATTAATTTGTTCTAATCGCGTATATGTTTCTTCTAATTCTTCTTTCTATTCTCAAGGGTCTCATTAATACTGTCACCTTCAAGGGAAGTGCACTGTAAGATTCAACTCAAAGGAATACTTCCATGGGAAAAATGTTTCCTTACCGATAGAGCTATCTTTTTTTCTCTTGCTGATCTAGTGATAGTTTCTTCCAAGACCTTCAGTTGTAAACAATGTCCGAAAACAGCTGAAACAGTTATGAAAACGAGCAGTAAGACATGTACATTTTTTCCGTCTTTCATGACGCCTTGGTGATACTATTATCACTCAATTGCATCAAGTTGTAAGCTTACCACTTTTATGATAGTTTTAGAAGTACCACTTTTGTAATAAATGTAAAATGAAATTTCATGTTTTTTTCATAATTAAAAACTAGTTGAATCAATAGGAACAACACCTGGTTTCATAAAATGGAACCTACAACCATTGTTTAGTAAATTCAAGTTTTTTCTGTTTCATGTTTCTTCGGGAAACAGTTGAAACAGTGGAACACCATTCTTTAGTTTATACAAGGAAAACAAAAGAAACAGTAGAAGCAGAAGAAATAGTGGAACCATTCTTTACTTTAAAACAGTAGAAACCAGCAGCAACAGTAATCAGTAGAACAGCTGCACGAAGCAGAAACAACGAAGCGGTAGAAACAGTTCAAAACTAGGGAAACGCGCGCCTCGCGGCCCACAAAACCTGCCAGTCAGCTGCCCCTGTGCAAAGCCGCACCTAGTTGACGCAGAATGCATGACATAGGAGTTCCCCTGTCCGGCGTCAAGCTAATATATTACGGCGACTTCTTGAGACCCTCTCTCAAGGGCCCGTCCGCTAATCACTACCTCCTCTAATGTGCATCTTGGATTTTAGGCCGACACACACACACCTTGAGGGCTATTGGCTATGTATCTCGCCAGTAAATAAGTTGCATCAATCGAAAATAAAATCTGCAAACAATCAGCCCAAGCCCGAGGTGGTGCATCACCACAGAAGCAGTCCGACATAAAGCTCGGATGCAAGTGGTTGGCTCTATAGAGGGAATTTCTGGCATTGAAGCTCGAGTAAACTCCTTTGACTTTTATGAGCCAAGGTTATCTATGACACCTTGGATACAGTCTGGTGTTGGACTTAAGATATAGTCCGGCATTGGAGCTCGAATGCAGTCCAGTGTTGAAGCTCGGACGCAAGAGGACTCCTCCACATGGGAACAACTTCAAACCCGAGGTGTGGCATAAAAAATAGGGATAATTAGATTTATGCCCCTAATTCCTAAAAGCCACCGGTGATGAAACTTGGCAGGCACTTAGAACATTTGTCGTGGCACCCACGAATGTTATTTCGTGATGAAACTTGGCAGGCACTTAGAAAATTTGTCGTTCTTTGCCAGCATATTTTTTTTGAATTTTTTTAAATTGTGTTAGAGTTTACTATTCATGGTGGTATCAAAAGAGCTAAAACTCGGATGTGAACTTTCCAACACTTTTTCATGAATGCAAATGACACTGACATATAGGTGATGTTTTTATGAACAATTTGGTATCTTATTTGCATTTTTCTGATTTTGTATGAATTAGTTATGAAGTTTTCAAACTGACGGTCAAACGGTCAAAGGGCAAAAGCATAAGAGGAGCAAAGTGACTTGGACAGAACCGGTGACTTTTGGGAATTAGGGGTAAAACAGACGAGTGGGACACAACTAGGGGCATAAAGCTAATTATCCCTAAAAAATAACAAGGCATTGATAAAGGCCGATAACTTAAAGGGGGCTCCTTGGATACCCGAGGTGTAAACTCTTCGGATTCACTTCGGCGATCCTCAAGATCGAAGATGAGAAGATTTGTTGAACCAGTTTTCAAGACCGACGATCGAAGATGAAGAACAGTTTGGAAGAATCGAGGAGCGTCCCCAACTTGAAGACTGGATCAGGGGGCTACTGACGGTGTCCTGGACTAGGGGGTACTCACCATGTCATCTCCCAACTAGCTAGATCTGGCCGAGGACCCCCATGACGGTTCACTCATGGGCCACTTCGGGAAGCCCATGCCGCATACAAGGGAGATCCCATAAGACTTGGCGCACAAGACGAAGACTCTCCTAAACCTTAGGCCTCTGGTGTGTTATATAAACCGAGGCCAGGCTAGTCAATGGACAACATCTAATATTCATTAGATCAATCTTGTGGTAGATACATGTATTCTGTACTATCCACCAATATGAATACAGTAAAAAGCAGGACGTAGGGTTTTACCTCCATCAAGAGGCCCCAAACCTAGGTAATACCTGTGTCCGTGTTACCATCGCTCCAAGACGCCTAGCTTAGGAACACTACTATGAGATATGCCAGATTTCACACCGACACCCACCTTGGTTGTTCCCAAGCCACAAGAGCCATTACTACTATACTTGACGGTAACCAACCAAGTGTTTAGCATAGCCTTGGTGGCACAGCGAGAAGTGGACGAAGCAGAGAGTGAGCAAAGACCAGCAAAGTTAGATAAGGATTAGGGCAGAAATGAGCACGGTAGTGAGAGCAACCCCATGGACACGGCAAGGAAGAAAGTGGTGCAGGGTCCAGTGTACTTCGTGAGCTCCTTATTACAGGGGCTCGATCGAGGTACCATGGTGTACAAAATTTGATCTTTGGTCTCATCATGGCCTCAAGGAAACTGCGCCACTACTTCCAAGCCCATGAGATCAGGGTTGTCACTCGCTTCCCATTGCAAAGGATACTCTGAAACCTGAGGCTACTGGCAGAATAGTGGAGTGGGCTTTGGAGTTGTCCAGTTTTGGTCTGAAATCTGAGAGCACATCAACAATCTAGAGCAGGGCATTGGCAGAGTTTATTGCAGAATGGACGCCATCCCTAATGAGGAAGTAACAGAAACAGTCATCCCCGATGAGGGAGTCCTGGACTAAGGGTCCTCAGGCGTCCGACCTATTCAAAATGGGCCGGACTGATGGGCTGTCGAGATAAAGGAAGAAGGCCACCTCCCGTGTCGGGATGGGACTCCTGTATTCATGAACGGCAAGATTAAGTGTCCAGATATGCTGTTTCTTTTCTGGTAAACCGACTTTGTACAACCCTAGGCCCCACCGGTGTCTATATAAACTAGAGGGCTTAGACCAGAGACATGATCATAATATTCATAGGCTAAACAATCTAGGGTTTAGCCATTACGATCTCGAGATAGATCATGTCTTGTAACCCCCATACAATCAAGCAAGAAGTAGGGTTTTACCTCCTTTAAGAGGGCCTGAACCTGGGTAAACATTCTGTCCCTTTGTCCATTGTTACCATTGATCCTCAAGCATACAACTTGGGCCCCCCTACGCGACATCTGCGAGTTTTGACACCGACATTGGTGCTTTCATTGAGAGCTCCACTGTGTTGTCAAGAGAAGGATTGATGGCACACCTCTTCATCAACAACGATAATGTGTCCAGGGAGACATTTCTCCCCGGACATGTCTTTATGTTCGGCGGCTTCTTACTATGTGCCGACTCGACCGGCTGCCACGACCAGGTCGGCAGCTATGCCCCTGGTCACCAGATCAGGTTCGTGAACTTGAACTACATCGCTGATATCCGAGGATATCTCATCTTTGAAGGATTTGCGGCCCCGACTACCGCTCCCTACCCTCATAAAGAGGGCCCTTCAGATCCACCATCAAATCCTGTCCAGGGGCCAACACTCACACCTGCCTCGGCCTTAAATCTGGGGGAGATCATGCTTTTCGACGACGGGAGGATCAACCTTGCCGGACTCTCTCCTACCATGGAACTCTCAGTCGGAGACCTAGATGCGATCGCGCCATTGGTAACCCCGGAATCAAACGGGACTCTCCCAGTCATCAGAGAGCCGGACTCGCCTCTGGAGGATAACTGTGGATCACTGAGGTCTGCACCCCCTGGACTCAATCAAGTCTCCGGCCCCGCAGATCCGCACACTCCCATCCAGCTTTCGCTTTTAGATGAAGCTCTGGCTTAATGCAATCTCTCGCCATTACGGAAGCTTCGCCTCCGAACTACACCTAGCATAGGTTGGGGGCTGAGGTCGGGGAATTTCACACCCCACCCACCACCCACTTATTAGCCACTTTCGAGGATTTAACCGACATGTTGGACTATGCTTCCGAAGACATCGATGGTATGGACGATGATGTTGACTTCGAGCAAAGCCGAAACCCGCCTACTGCAGTGTGTTGGACGGCCACTTATGCCTACGATGTATACATGGTGGATTCTCTTGAGGAAAAAGACGATGATGGCATTCAGGATCCAGGTAAGGACAAGCCCGTCGATGAACCACCAAAGTGCGAGCGTCAGCAGCACCGCTCATGATCGCGTCGGTCAAATCATAGTACTATCGGCACCGGAGACAACGAAACCCCGGACAACACCGAAGACCACCCCGTCGAGCCCACGTCCGAACATGACGAAAGGGAGGAGGGTCAATACAGCCCCGAACACACCGATCACGCAGACTGGGAGGACAGCAATTACTTGCCTCTCTCCGAAGAGGATGTGAGCCTCGGCGACGAAGATTTCGTCGTCCCAGAGGAATCCCTTGAACAAGAACGCTTCAAGCGACAACTCATCACAACTGCGAGGAGCCAAAAAAAGAAATAGTGGCAGCTTCATGCCGAACAAGACACATTCAACAATAGATGGACCAAGGTCTTAGCCGCCAAAGAGTACGGCTATCGGTGTCAAAACCGGCGGATCTCGGGTAGGGGGTCCCGAACTGTGCATCTAGGCGGATGGTAACAGGAGACAAGGGACACGATGTTTTTACCCAGGTTCGGGCCCTCTCGATGGAGGTAAAACCCTACTCCTGCTTGATTGATATTGATGATATGGGTAGTACAAGAGTGGATCTACCACGAGATCAAGGAGGCTAAACCTTAGAGGCTAGCCTATGGTATGATTGTTGTAATGGTTGTGTTGTCCTACGGACTAAAACCCTCCGGTTTATATAGACACCGGGGAGGGCAAGGGTTACACAGAGTCGGTTATAATGGTAGGAGATCTACATATCCGTATCGCCAAGCTTGCCTTCCACGCCAAGGAAAGTCCCATCCGGACACGGGACGAAGTCTTCAATCTTGTATCTTCATAGTCTTGGAGTCCAGCTGACGATGATAGTCCGGCTGTCCGGACACCCCCTAGTCCAGCACTCCCTAAGTAGCCCCTGAACTAGGCTTCAATGACGATGAGTCCGGCGCGCATATTGTTCGGCATTGCAAGGTGGGTTCCTCCTCCGAATAATTCATACAAGATTGTGAACACCAGGATAGTATCCGACTCTGCAAAACAATTTCCACATTCCACCGTAGAGAAAATAATATGTACACAAGTTCAATCTGCTGACGTATTTTGTGGCATGACGTCACGCCACTACCAAGCTTTGACTTGAATTGTTTTTATTATACCACCTCAGCGCGTTTAGCGAAGCGCTTTCCTGGGCACGTCTTGTCGAAGCAGAGATCGTGTTCCCCTTATTCCGGGATTCCCATCAATACGGACGTGGGTAACCCAACCGCGCCATTGATGGTGGCGCTTGGGAGATAAGAGAGTTTTACCAGGCCGGTGGGGACGCATAGTCTTCGTCCGCCTATATATAAGGGGATAAGGATCCACCCTTTCACCTACGCCTTCTTCCTTCTTTGCTTATCCATCTCCGCGCACTCGAGCTCCAGCGCCCAAGTCCGCACATCTCGTCTCAACCTCCTCCAGTCATGTCCGGAGCGGGAGGCAAGTGGTTGGCCTCCTCTGTCATAGAGGAGCACATCGCAAAGCTGCGCGGCTCCGGATACCTTTCCAGGGACATCGCGCACCGGCTGCCCGACGAGGGGCAGCTCATCCCCACCCCCAGGCCCCATGAGAGGGTCGTATTCCTTCCCCATTTCCTCCACGGACTGGGCTTCCGACTTCATCCCTTCGTCCGGGGCCTCATGTTCTACTACGGCCTGGATTTCCACGATCTGGCACCGAACTTCATCCTCAACATCTCGGCATTTATCGTCGTGTGCGAGGCCTTTCTCTGCATCCGGCCCCACTTCGGCTTGTGGCTCAAGACCTTCAACGTCAAGCCGAAGGTAGTGAAGGGCGTCCAAGCGGAGTGCGGAGGCACCATGGTGGGAAAGATGCCCAACGTCCTCTGGCTCGAGGGCGCCTTTGTGGAAACCATCAAAGGGTGGCAATCGGGGTGGTTCTATATCACCGAGCCGCGGGACCCTAAATGGGCAGCGGCCCCCGAATTCAGATCTGGTGCCCCTATGCAGCTCACCTCCTGGAAAAAGAAGGGCTTACTATGGGGCAGTTTGGAGGAGCTGACAGGACTCCAGTCCTGCCTCCAGACCTTGGTGAACAAGAAGCTTAGGCTTGTCAATGTGATCCAGGTCATGCTCGTCCGCCGGATTCTCCCTTGCCAACAGCGGGCCTTTACTTTGTGGGAGTTTGATCCGGCACAGCACCAGACCCTGAGCGGGCTCTTCGACAGGACGTACGAAGCTGCCTAGAGGGTGCTGTTCAAGGGCGGAGAAACCCCCGCGTCCGCGACTGAAGATCGTGGATTCAGCACCAAGCGCCCGACCGGCGAGGTAAGCTTTGTTATCCTCTATGGGACAGTTATTTTCTTTCATAGTTTAATTCTATGTGGGATCTAAAACTCCCAATGCCTTTGACAGGACTGGCAGAGGACGTCCGGACAGGTAGACTGTCCGGCTCCCCTTCCCGAAGACCTAGCGGACGCCCGTTTAACGGGGCTGCTAGTCCTGGCACTCTATGTGGTGCCGGAGAAGAAGGCCAAGAAGAAGGCCACGGGAACTCGAAGAAGTTCTTGGCGCCAGGTGATATCGGACTCATCGTCCGATGGCTCCGAGGCGGACTCCTCCCCCGAAGACGAGGAGGAGAAAGAGGACTCTCTCCCGGAGGAGGGAGAGAGGAAGAGGAAGGCTTCCCCAACGGGGGAGGCCGAAGGGTCCAAGAGGGGAAGGACCCTTCCTCCGGACAGCTCCGCCAACGCCAACATTGGCGACGAGGATTGGCCCTCAAGGGCTAGGCCTCCGGCAAGATCGTAAGTATCCGGGTTCCTGAATGATTTATAATTTATCTTTTGTGTCACATAGTGTCCTTCTAATGCCGCACACTTCCTGTAGTCCGGCCGATGATGACCTTCCCGCTTCATCGAGCGGGTCCTTGGCTCCGTCGGATGTGGATTCCATTCCGACCGCCTCCTCCCCTCGCGCTGACGACGCCGAGGTGGGATCCCAGGAGGGGACCCATCAGGAGGAGGCTCCGGAGGTGCCGCAAGGCAGCCTCCCGGACTCTGCGCCGGACTCCATGTCGGAATCTGCAGTGGTTCCGGAGCCTGGCCGTCAGCCCCTTCGTAAGAAGGGCAAGACCGTGACGCCAGCAGCCTCCGTCCAACCGAAGGCGCCGGACAACTTGTTGGAGGCGCTTAACGGCGCTTCCATCAAGGAAGAACACCGCACTATCATGAGTGCGGTGATTCAGAAGGTTCAGCTCGCCAAGAGCGGGCTGACCGAAGCCTGTAGTAGCCTTCTAACAGGCTTTGAGGTAAGAAGTTTAAAATATGTAATGTAATACCGCATAGACAGTAGCCCCTGATGCTCGGTTCGGTGTTCGGAAAGGAAAACTGGACTGAGGATCTAAAAAACATATACGCAGGAGTACTAAAAATTATGTCAATACGGGTTTGTAGGCTGCGCTGCTGACCTCAGCCGCACTGACTGCAGAGGTTGGTGCTTTGAAGCAGGACCTCGAGCGGTCCGAGCAAGAGCTCGGCCTTGCCAAGAAGCAGCTCGAGGATAAAGAAGGTGAGTAACACCACTTTAAAATTTGTACCTTACAGAAAAGGTTTTTGGTTGCAATAGAAATAACAACGATAACGTGGGTATTGCAGGGGCCACGAACGAGATGGCGACCCTTAAGGAGGCCGTGTCCGCGGCCGAACACAATGCGGCCGCGGAACAAGCGGAGCGAGAGAAGCAGGAGGCGCGGGTGGCGGAGGTGCGGCAAGAGCTCCAGGCTCTCATGGAAAAGCATGAGAGTTTGGAGCGCGACTCGAAGACTCGAGAGTCCGAGCTTGCCTCGGCTCTTGAAAGTGCCAAAGCCGCTAAGGCCGAGGCCCGTAAGGCCCTTCAGGAGGTTGAGGATGTGAAGAAAATAGCGGCGGGTAAGGCATTTTTCATGCAAAGCAAGCATGTTAATGTACATTACCTATTACTTACCCAAATTCGGAGCTCTCCAGGGGCGTTTGTAGATCTGCCTCGCAGTTTGTCTGATGCCGCCGCATTCTACCGCGGCGAGGAGGGGAGCTCAATGGAGAAGGTCTTCTGGTCTCAGTGCTGTGAGGGCGGACATCCGGTGCCCCCTAGCGACCAGCTGAAGCAGCTGGTCGAGCTCCACAAGGTAGCCGAGCAGGTCTTGAAGGACCTAATAGTCTGGCTGTGGCCTGGAGAGGCCATGCCTGGGAGCTACTTCGGCCTCGTGCGGCGGCTGGTGGATGCGTGCCCCTGGGTGCAAGTCGTCAAGCGCTCCGCCTGTATTGAAGGTGCCCGTCGGGCTCTTGCCTGCGCAAAGGTGCATTGGGGCAGGCTGGATGCGGAGAGGCTGATCACTGACGCGCCGCCAGCGGGCAAGGAGTATAGTACGCCCGAGATGTACTATAAGACTGTCCTGAAGGGTACCCGCAAGATTGCGGATGAGTGCCCCACAGATGTAATTATTGAGTAAACTCGCAATGTGTTATCCTGTGCGCTGAAAACTTTGTTCATATGCGCTAAGCAACGCTTATTGATTTAAAATATTACCTTCTGTGCGGCCGTTTATTAAATCTAAGAGATGGCAAGTCGTCGGCTTCAGCCCCCATGCCACGAGTGCTGGGGTGTTCGGGATAAACTTGAGCACTCTTGTTCCCATTTTTGGGTCCATCTAGGGAGGCTCTCAACACAGCGAACAAGGCAACCGGACTTATAATGCTTGAACACTCTCACTTAGCCATAGAATTCTATAATTTTAAATTTCGGCGAATCCCCTAGTATTCGGAAGACCGAGTTCGGGGCGCTATCCACACCTGGGCCGGACACAGCCGGTTCCTCGCTCGAAGCGGCATAAGTCTTTAGGGACTCGAAAAGACCTCTCGAATAGCGACCAGTCTCTCGCCTTTTCATGACAGTCAGTTTTAGCTTTCTCCACTGAGGCGCTCTCCCAGCTCAACTGGGGCGCAATCGCAGTGGTTCTCCCAGTGCTACCTTAGCCGACAGAACAGAACGTAAGGTACCAAAACATGGGAGCCGGGCAAACCCAACTATTGACCCAAGACATGATTCGGAGCCGATGCATATAATGCTATAAGTTCGGGGTGCCGCACTTGTGAAAGTGTTCGAACTTATCACACCATAATGCGGGAAACACAATCCCCTGGTGTATTCTGCCGTACCAAAATATACCGGTGCAAGATGTCATAAATGAACATATATGTAAAAAAAGGTAATGCAATTATAAGTAAAAAGTGATGCATTGTTTATTCAAGAGATTCTTCCATGAATGCAGAATGATACAAATAGTGCAGTAAGCAAGGGCTGGACTATTAGAAGTGTCTCCCTCCAGGGGTAAGCTGCAGAATGGTGTATTTAACAAATTTAATGCTCGTAATGGAGACCACCTGAGTGTTCGTCGTAGCCTTTGTCCCTCCCTGGTTGTTGCATCGTGAGTTCGGCAGATCTACTGTCGGACAGGGCCTCTCGTGAATGGAGTCCTGTGAATAAAAAAGGAAGAAAAAAGAGTGACACACTTGGGAGCCCCTGGTGTGGTTAAGCCGCACACTGGGCCTGTCGTGGTCGTGCCCCTCCCCCTATGCCCATGGTATCTCCAGAGCGTAATGATGTACGTGAAGAGCTGGTCTTGCAATCATGCAAGGGCTGGGGTTGGGGCCGCATTGCTATGCGTGCTCGGAACGTGCCAGGTGGTCTTGATTGATGTTACTCCGGGCGTGTTTGGCTATGTCCGGTCGTTTAACAGCCGGACTCAAAAATTGCCTTAAAAGGCTGCTCTGCACTTCTGCCGCGAGAGCCGCTGTGTGTTCCTCCGTTCGGAGGGAGCGTTCAGTATTTCCGTTGACCGTGATAGCCACTGCGGAACGGGACTATGTCGAAGATTATCTCCTCGCTTCGGAAATTAACCGTGGATCCGAAGACCACTTCCAGTGTGACTGAGCCTGTACAATTGGCCTCAACGCCTGGTATGACGCCTTTAAAGGTCGTCTTTGTAGGTTTAATCCTTGAGGGGTCCATGCCCATCTTGCGCACTGTATCCTGATAAAGCAGGTTCAGGCTGCTGCCGCCGTCCATCAGGACTCTAGTGAGGTGAAATCCATCGACGATTGGGTCTAAAACCAATGCGGCGAATCCGCCATGGCGGATACTGGTCGGGTGGTCTCTTCGATCGAAAGTGATCGGGCAAGAAGACCATGGATTGAACTTCGGGGCGACTGGCTCCATCGCATATACGTCCCTAAGTGCACGCTTCTGCTCCCTCTTGGGTATATGGGTTGCGTATATCATGTTTACTGTCCGCACTTGTGGGGGAAACCCTTCTGTCCTCTACTGTTCGGTGGCCGAGTCTCCTCATCATCATCGCTGTGCAGCCCCTTGTCATTGTTTTCGGCAATTAACTTGCCTGCCTGCTTGAATACCCAACAATATCTGTTGGTGTGATTAGCTGGCTTTTCAGGGGTGCCATGTATCTGGCAAGAGCGGTCGAGTATTCGGTCCAGATTGGACCGGCCCGGAGTAGTTCTTTTGAATGGCTTCTTCCGCTAACCGAGTTTAGAGCCTCTGAATCCGGCGTTGACTGTCATATCCTTATTGTTATCGCCGTTAACGCGGCGCTTGTTTTTGTTTCAACGCGACCTGCCATTGTGGTCCTTAGTATCCGTACTGCCAGCGTTTTTGCTGAGGTTGTTGCTGCGAGAGAGCCAGCTGTCCTCTCCCGCGTAGAAGCGGGTCATGAGTGATGTGAGGGCTGCCATGGATTTCGGCTTTTCCTGTCCTAGGTGCCGGGCCAGCCACTCGTCGCGGATGTTATGTTTGAAGGCTGCGAGGGCCTCTGCATCCGGACAGTCGACGATTTGATTTTTCTTTGTTAAGAACCGTGTCCAGAACTGTGTGGCCGATTCGTCTGGCTGCTGAATTATGTGGCTTAGGTCATTGGTGTCTGGTGGTCGCACATATGTGCCCTGGAAGTTGTCGAGGAATGCGGCTTCTAGGTCCTCCCAACACCCAATTGACTCTGCGGGCAAGCTGTTAAGCCAATGCCAAGCTGGTCCTTTAAGCTTGAGTTGGAGGTACTTGATGGCGTGGAGATCGTCGCTGCAGGCCATCTGGATATGAAGGAGATAATCTTCGATCCAAACCACGGGGTCTGTTGTACCATCGTAAGATTCAATGTTCATGGGTTTAAACCCTTCAGGGATTTGATGATCCATTACTTCGTCTGTGAAGCATAGTGGGTATGCGCCGCCCATATATTGAGCAATATCACGACGTAGCTCAAGAGAGCATTGCCTGCTGTGTTCGGCCCGGCCGGAGTTGCTGTATCCGGCGCGACGGTAGTCGTCGTGGGTCGCGGGGCGCCCACGTGATCCGTAGATAGATCTGGATTGTCTTGCCTTGTCCTCCAATATGTCTTGCAAGTCCGGCACGTTCCCTTGTGGCTTCGTACTTTTTGAGCGATGCCGGGGTACGGTCCTGATGGAGGGCCTAGATGCCTCTCTGTCACGGCCACGGGGTGGTCGATCTGCCGTATTGTGCGCTGGTGATGAAGGTTTGTATGCTTCCTCCTCTAGCCAGGGGAGCAACTTGCATTTCGGGAAACTTTTGGAGGGGCGTTCGAGTTCATACTCTTCGGCCGCGAGGACCTCGGTCCATCTGTCGGCCAGCAGGTCTTGATCAGCTTGAAGCTGTTGCTGCTTTTTCTTTAGGCTATTTGCCGTGGCGATAAGCCTGCGTTTAAAATGCTCTTGTTCGACGGGATCCTCTGGCACAACGAATTCGTCGTCGTTGAGGCTTGCTTCGTCTCTGGAGGGAGGCATGTAGTCTTCATCCTCCTCGTCTGCCGCTCTCTCTCGAGGGATGGCTTCCCCGTCCTCCTGTGCTGAATCTTGCTGGAGGGGGTTGTCTTCGGCACTCTCTGGGGTGTTATTATCTCCGGTGCCGGAATCTCCATTCTTGCTGTGGCGGGATTTAGAGCGGTGCCGCTGGCGTCGGCGCTTGGGCTGTTTCTTAGAAGAATCTGCCTCCGCTGCTTCTTCGCCGTCCCCATCCTTTGGGGCGTCCACCATGTATATGTCGTATGACGAGGTGGTCTTCTAGTGCCTTGTAGGTGCTGGTTCTTGATCATCTCCGGCATCGTCGTCCATACCGTCGATGTCTTCGGAGTCGTAGTCTAGCATGTCGGTTAGGTCGTCGACAGTGGCTACAAAGTGGGTGGTGGGTGGGATTTGAATTTCTTCGTCGTCCGCATCCCAACCGTCCTGACCGCAGTCCGGCCAGGGCTCTCCTGATAGCGAGAGATGCTTTAGCGAATTTAGGATGTCGCCACAGGGTGAGTGCTGAAAGATCTCCGCGGCGGTGAACTCCATGATCGGCGCCCAATCGGATTCGATTGGCAGGGGCGCAGGAGGTTCAGAGTCCGGCAAGGAGTCCGGCGCCTCGGAGTCACGAGCTTTATAAGGGACAAGGTCGGTATTCGGCTCCATCACCGTAGAAGTTGCATCTACCGAGGCGGTGTCCAGCCACCTATCCTCGATCTGCGCGGTCTGCTCCGAACTGTGGTTCAGAGCGGACTCGTGTGCGGCCTCCAGGGCACTATCCGGCGGCAGAGCTAAATCATGCCCATCGTGACAGTGTGGCGCGCTCGGCTGTGGCTCGAATCCGTCGAAGATCAAGTCTCCGCGGATATCGGCCGTGAAGTTTAAGCTTCCAAACCTGATCTGATGGCCAGGGGCGTAGCTTTCGATCTGCTCCAGATGGCCAAGAGAATTGGCCCGCAGTGCGAAGCCGCCGAATACGAAGATCTGTCCGGGGAGAAAAGTCTCACCCTGGACGGTGTTGTCGTTTATTGAAGAAGCCATCGAGCCTATCGGTGACGACACAGAGGAACTCTCAATGAAAGCACCAATGTCGGTGTCAAAACCGGCGGATCTCGGGTAGGGGGTCCCGAACTGTGCGTCTAGGTGGATGGTAACAGGAGACAAGGGACACGATGTTTTTACCCAGGTTCGGGCCCTCTCGATGGAGGTAAAACCCTACTCCTGCTTGATTGATATTGATGATATGGGTAGTACAAGAGTGGATCTACCACGAGATCAAGGAGGCTAAACCCTAGAGGCTAGCCTATGGTATGATTGTTGTAATGGTTGTGTTGTCCTACGGACTAAAACCCTCCGGTTTATATAGACCCCGGAGAGGGCTAGGGTTACACAGAGTCGATTACAATGGTAGGAGATCTACATATCCGTATCGCCAAGCTTGCCTTCCACGCCAAGGAAAGTGCCATCCGGACACGGGACGAAGTCTTCAATCTTGTATCTTCATAGTCTTGGAGTCCGGCTGACGATGATAGTCCGGCTGTCCGGACACCCCCTAGTCCAGGACTCCCTCAACGGCCTTGAGCGACCAGTAAAGAGTTACCCTAAGCGCAGGCTGTTGCCACAATTCGATGATGAAGCCCTCGAGCCAATTCCGTCGAAGTACAACTATGCTGATCAACCGGACCGACCACCACGTGGACGGGACAAAATGGCCTATCAGGCCGAACACCAACCCGCACCACCTCACCGTAGAGGCAGGGAGACAGCAGTGCCAGACTACACTTATGACCTATGTTAGGACCTGGACAATAAAGCCGGGCAGACCAGATCGATCTATGGATCAAGAGGACGTGCTCCAGCACGAGATGACAGCCACCAAACGAGGCGCGATCAACATGATCAATTTTGATGTCAGCACCGAACGCAGATGTTATCCAAATTATATCGCGATGTAGCCAGGTATAGAGGTGTCGCACACCCTATGTGCTTCACTGATGATGTAATGCGACACCAATTTCCAAAAGGGTTTAAATCCGTAAACATCGAACAATACGATAGAACAACAGACCTTGTCGTCTGGATTGATGACTTTCTTCTCCACATACACATGGCTTGCAGATATGACCTCCATGCCATTAAATATCTCCCCTTGAAGTTGAAGGGACCAGCACGACATTGGTTGAACAACCTCCCAGAGAGCTCCATAGGGAGCTGAGAAGATTTAGAAGATGCTTTTCTGGACAACTTTCAGGGCACCTATGTCCGGCCTCCAGATGCCGACGACCTAAGTCACATCATCCAACAACCCAGAGAGTCAGCCCGCAAACTTTGGAATTGGTTCCTCATTAAAAAGAACCAAATCATGGACTGTCTAGATACCGAAGCCTTAGCGGCCTTCAAACATGGAGTCCGTCATGAAAGGCTTGCCCGACACCTCGGACAGGAAAAGCCGAAAACCATGGCAGCCCTAACAACACTTATGAATCACTTTTGCGCGGGCAAAGATAGCTGGCTAGCTTGTAGGACCAACAGTTCCGGAGACCCCGTCACCTCTGAAGCCAAGGACGGCAACGGTAGGCCATGCCGCAACAAAAACAAACGCCGAAATAACAACGACGACACCGAAGACACGACTGTCAATGCCGGATTCAGTGGTTCTAAATCCGGTCACCGGAAGAAACCTTTTAAAGGCAACAGGGACGGTACATCCAACCTGGACAAAATCCTTGAGAGGCCTTGTCAGATTCATGGTACCCCTGACAAGCCTGCTAACCACACCAATAAAAATTGCTAGGTTTCTAAATAGGCCGGTAAGTTAAATACCGAACACAAGGGGAAGGGACCTCCAAGCGAGGATGACGACGAGTCCCGTCAGCTGAACACCGGGGGTTAGAAGCAGTTTCCCCCTGAAGTAAAAAATAGTGAACATGATCTATGTCACTCACATACCCAAAAGGGAGTGCAAGTGCGCACTAAGGGACGTCTACGCCATAGAGCTTGTCGCCCTGATGTCTACTACACAACCTTCTTCTTGTAGACGTTGTTGGGTTTGCAAGTGCACAGGTTTTTAGGACAGTAGCAAATTTCCCTCAAGTGGATGACCTAAGGTTTATCAATCCGTGGGAGGCGTAGGATGAAGATGGTCTCTCTCAAACAACCCTGCAACCAAATAACAGAAAGTCTCTTGTGTCCCCAACACACCCAATACAATGGCAAATTGTATAGGTGCACTAGTTCGGCGAAGAGATGGTGATACAAGTGCAATATGGATGGTAGATAAAGGTTTTTGTAATCTGAAATATTAAAAACAGCAAGGTAACTAATGATAAAAGTGAGCGTAAACGGTATTGCAATGATAGGAAACAAGGCCTAGGGTTCATACTTTCACTAGTGCAAGTTCTCTCAACAATAATAACATAGATAGATCATATAACAATCCCTCAACATGCAACAAAGAGTCACTCCAAAGCCACTAATAGCGGAGAACAAACGTAGAGATTACGGTAGGGTACGAAACCACCTCAAAGTTATTCTTTCGGATAAATCTATAAAAGAGTTCGTACTAGAATAACACCTTAAGACACAAATCAACCAAAACCCTAATGTCACCTAGATACTCCATTGTCACCTCAAGTATTCGTGGGCATGATTATACGATATGCGTGACACAATCTCAAATTCATCCAACCAACACAAAGTACTTCAAAGAGTGCCCCAAAGTTTCTACCGGAGAGTCAAGAAAACGTGTGCCAACCCCTATGCATAGGTTCATGGGCGAAACCTGCAAGTTGGTCACCAAAACATACATCAAGTGGCACGTGATATCCCATTGTCACCACAGATAAACACGGCAAGACATACATCAAGTGTTCTCAAATAAAGACTCAATCCAATAAGATAACTTCAAGAGGGAAACTCATTTCATCACAAGAGAGTAGAGGGGGAGAGACATTATAAGATCAAACTATAATAGCAAAGCTCGCGATACATCAAGATCGTGCCATAGAGAGAACACGAGAGAGAGAGAGAGAGAGAGAGAGATCAAACACATAGCTACTGGTACATACCCTTAGCCCTGAGGGTGAACTACTCCCTCCTCATCATGGAGAGCACCGGGATGATGAAGATGGCCACCGGTGATGGGTTCCCCCTCCGACAGGGTGCCGGAACGGGCTCCCGAGAGGTTTTTGGTGGCTACAAAGGCTTGCGGCGGTGGAACTCCCGATCTATATTGATATTCGATGGTTTTAGGGTACGTAGGCTTATATAGGCGAAAGAAGTCGGTCGGGAGGTGCTCGAGGGGCCCACGAGACAGGGGCGCGCCCTACAGGGGGGCGCCCTCCTATCTCGTGGCTGCCTCGAGGATCTTCTGACGTGAACTCCAAGTCTCCAGGATCATATTCTTCCAAAAAATCACGCCGCCGAAGGTTTCATTCCGTTTGGACTTCGTTTGATATTCCTTTTCTTCGAAATACTGAAACAGGCAAGAAAACAACAATATGGGCTGGGCCTCCGGTTAATAGGTTAGTCCCAAAAGTAATATAAAAGTGTATAATAAAGCCCATAATCACTCAAAACAGATAATAAAATAGCACGAATGCTTCATAAATTATAGATACGTTAGAGATGTATCAACATCCCCAAGCTTAATTCCTACTCGTCCTCGAGTAGGTAAACGATAAAAGAAAGAATTTATGAAGTGTGAATGCTAGAAGGTGCACAAGTTTGATCAATGATAATTTCAATCACCTTTTCTAGCATGATAATATGTCATAACAGTAATTCATCTCATAGAACTTATCACGATAAAGTAACAAGCAATTCACATGTCAAAGCATAGACCATAAACTATTAAAAACAGAACAGTCTGTAGTAATCTGTATCAAATGTATACTTCTAGAACTCCAAAAATTATTCCAGATTAGGAAGTCCTAAGCAATTTGTGTACCAATCCAGAGCAAAAACAATCAGATCAGAAGCACGTTTCTGTGAATTTACAAAACTAATTTACTGAGTGCAAAAGTTTCTGATTTTCAGCAGGATCAACATAACTATCACCGTAAGCTATCCTAAAGGTCTTACTTGGCACTTTATTGAAACAAGAGCTATAAAACATGATTACTACAGTAGCATAATCATGTGGACACACAAAAATAGTAAGGATAAATATTGGGTTGTCTCCCAACAAGCGCTTCTCTTTAATGCCTTTCTAGCTAGGCATGATGATGACAATGATGCTCACATAAAAGATAAGTATTGAAACATAATGGGTGCATCATGAAGCATATGACTAGCACATTTAAGTCTAACCCACTTCCTATGCATAGGGATTTTGTGAGCAAACAACTTATGGGAACAATAATCAAATAGCATAGGAAGGTAACACAAGCATAACTTCAAAACTTGAAGCACATAGAGAGGAAACTTGTCATTATTGCAATTGCTACAAGCATATATTCCTCCCTCATAATAGTTTTCAGTAGCATCATGAATGAATTCAAGAATATAACCAGCACCTAAAGCATTCTTTTCATGATCTACAAGCATAGAAAATTTACTACTTTCTACATAAGCACAATTCTTTTCATTCGGAATAGTGGGAGTATCATAAGAGACTTGAACACTAAAAATTGTTTCCACATTAAAAGAGTAAAGTTCAGAAAAAGGGTAATCATAATCATAACAAGATTTATAAATATGATCATCGCTACTTTTTATAGCATAAGTTTCATCACAATAATCATCATAAGTAGCAACTTCGTTCTCATCATAATTTGTTGAAACCTCTCCCAAGATAGTGGAATCATCACTAAATAAAGTTGACACTCTTCCAAATCCACTTTCATAAATATTATAAGATTCAACATCCTCCAAAATAGTGGGATCACTACTTCGTAAGGTTCACACTCTTCCAAACCCAGTTTCATCAATACAATCATTATAGGTAGGAGGCATGCAATCATCATAACAACTTTGCATATCAAAACTTGGGATACTAAAAATATCATCTTCATTAAACATAGCATCCCCAAGCTTGGGACAAACATTAATTTCAGCAAATATATTCTCAAATATTTCATCCGCATCAAACATAGCCTCCCTAAGCTTGGGCCTTTTCATATCATAAGCATAATCACTCTCATCATTAATAGTATGGATAGCACCAATAGTATAGCAATTATGATCATCACAATGAGTAGTAGGAGCAACATCATTTGGGAGGGATAACTTTTTACCTTTGTTGCCCCTTATTTTCCTTTTCTTGTCCACATTATGTGTGGGTTCAACCTTTCTCTTTGAGCTCCTTATTGACGAGATTGGTTGAATAGAAAGCTCCTCCTCGTTACCTGATTCATCATAAGAAATAATAGGAGGATATTGGGAATCTCTTCCCTTTCATTAGTATTCTCATCATCTTCTATTTTCTTTCTTTTCTTTATGTAATTGGCAATATATGGATTTTCAATGCAGTTCACCGCACAATACAAATAAATCTTCTCTAGATCAATATCAAGGAATTTCTTATGGGCAAATTCTGGAAGGTCCTTAAGTAAACGTTTCAATTTTTCATAACCCAAAAGTAAACTAAGTTCATTGTAATGAGAAAGGGAGATCTAGTAATCACAATTTTTGGACACGATTCGATCATGAAACAATTTGCATAGGAGATGTAAATGACCATGTTCATTGCAAAGTTCACAAGTACGGCAAAGGAATTTTAAATTTTCAGCACTCACATCTAGCCTTTCTTGCAACCATTTAGTTTCTTAATGCTTATGCCTCTTGCAATAAATATCTTCTCTATTTGGTGTGTTTATGTAAACATGCACTCCACAAAAGTTGACATGCTCATAAGAGATATTTTCATCATGACTAGAGCAATCATCATTAATACTATGGATATTCAAGGAGTTTATACTAACAACATTGCAATCACGCTCATCATTCAAAGATTCAGTACCAAGCATTTTAATGCACTCTTCTTCTAGCACTTGAGAACAATTTTCCTTTCCATCAAACTCACGAAAGATATTAAAAAGATGAAGAGTATGAGACAAACTCAATTCCATTTTTTTGTAATTTTTCTTTTATAAACTAAACTAGTGATAAAACAAGAAACAAAAAGATTCGATTGCAAGATCTAAAGATATACCTTCAAGCACTCACCTCCCCGGCAACGGCGCCAGAAAAGAGCTTAGTTGACGGGGTGTGAGTGCCGCTTACCTAGCCTCCCCGGCAACGGCGCCAGAAAAGAGCTTGATGTCTACTACACAGCCTTCTTCTTATAGACGTTGTTGGGCCTGCAAGTGCACAGGTTTGTAGGACAGTAGCAAATTTCCCTCAAGTGGATGACCTAAGGTTTATCAATCCGTGGAGGCGTAGGATGAAGATGGTCTCTCTCAAACAACCCTACAACCAAATAACAGAAAGTCTCTTGTGTCCCCAACACACGTAATACAATGGGAAATTGTATAGGTGCACTAGTTCGGCGAAGAGATGGTGATACAAGTGCAATATGGATAGTAGATAAAGGTTTTTGTAATCTGAAATATTAAAAACAGGAAGGTAACTAATGATAAAAGTGAGCGTAAATGGTATTGCAATGATAAGAAACAAGGCCTAGGGTTCATACTTTCACTAGTGCAAGTTCTCTCAACAAAAATAACATAGATAGATCATATAACAATCCCTCAACATTCAACAAAGAGTCACTCCAAAGCCACTAATAGCGGAGAACAAACGTAGAGATTATGGTAGGGTACGAAACCACCTCAAAGTTATTCTTTCGGATCAACCTATAAAAGAGTTCGTACTAGAATAACACCTTAAGACACAAATCAACCAAAACCCTAATGTCACCTAGATACTCCATTGTCACCTCAAGTATCCGTGGGCATGATTATACGATATGTGTCACACAATCTCAATTTCATCCAACCAACACAAAGTAATTCAAAGAGTGCCCCTAAGTTTTGACCGGAGAGTCAAGAAAACGTTTGCCAACCCCTATGCATAGGTTCATGGGTGGAACCCGCAAGTTGTTCACCAAAACATACATCAAGTGGCACGTGATATCCCATTGTCACCACAGATAAACACGGCAAGACATACATCAAGTGTTCTCAAATAAAGACTCAATCCAATAAGATAACTTCAAAAGGGAAACTCAATTCATCACAAGAGAGTAGAGGGGGAGAAACATCATAAGATCCAACTATAATAGCAAAGCTCGCGATACATCAAGATCGTGCCATTGAGAGAACACGAGAGAGAGAGAGAGAGAGAGAGAGAGAGAGATCAAACACATAGCTACTGGTACATACCCTTAGCCCCAAGGGTGAACTACTCCGTCCTCGTCATGGAGAGCGCCGGGATGATGAAGATGGCCACCGGTGATGGGTTCCCCCTCCGACAGGGTGCTGGAGCGGGCTCCCGAGAGGATTTTGGTGGCTACAGAGGCTTGCGGCAGCGGAACTCCTGATCTATATTGCTATTCGATGGTTTTAGGGTACGTAGGCTTATATAGGAAAAAGAAGTTGGTCGGGAGGTGCTCGAGGGGCCCACGAGATAGGGGGGCGCGCCCTCCTATCTCGTGGCTGCCTCGAGGATCTTCTGATGTGAACTCCAAGTCTCCAGGATCATATTCTTCCAAAAAAATCACGCTGCCGAAGGTTTCATTCTGTTTGGACTCCGTTTGATATTCCTTTTCTTCGAAATACTGAAACAGGCAAGAAAACAGCAATATGGGCTGGGCCTCCGGTTAATAGGTTAGTCCCCAAAGTAATGTAAAAGTGTATAATAAAGCCCATAATCACTCAAAACAGATAATAAATAGCATGAATGCTGCATAAATTATAGATACGTTGGAGACGTATCACGCCCCAAAGTTCAATCCATGGTCAGCCTGTCCGGTCACTTTTGATCGCAGGGATCACCCAACCAGTATTCGTTATGGTGGTTCGGCTGCCCTAGTACTCGATCCTATCATTGACGGATATCATCTCATTAGAGTCCTTATGGATAGCGACAGCAGCCTCAACTTGGTCTACCAAGATACTATCCGCAAAATGGGCATCGACCCATCCAGAATGAAGCCAAGCAACACTACCTTTAAAGGAGTAATACCCGGCATGGTAGCCCGTTGTATGGGTTCATTAACAATGGAACTGGTATTTGGCTCTCCGAACATCTTTCATAGCAAAGAACTAATCTTCGACATCGTCCCTTTCCCCAATGGCTATGACACATTGCTCGGATGAACCGCTTTCGCATGTTTCAATGCGGTCCTGCACTATGCTTATTTGACGCTTAAAATGCCTGGACTGCAAGGCGTCATTACAGTCAATGGTAACATGGAGCGCTCCCTCCAAACCAAAGAGCACACCATGGCCCTGGCAACCGTGGTGTATGGTGGCCTCATCAAGCCGAACAATTCATCAGCCATCGAGGCTAATGACATTGTTAAAAAAGTCTGGTTTGCACCTCATGCAGATAGCTTGGTGGACGCGGACCTCGAATAGCAATTCTTCCTCCGCCAACTGCCCTATAAGGCCGTGGTATATATACCACGTGTACATAACTATGCACTTAAAATACCTTGGGCAACATTGGAGGCACACCGCAAGAAAGGTCCATAGTACGTCTTGACCCTATTCGGACCTCACATACCTTTTTCCCTTTCTCTTTCACTGCAGGTTCTTTGGAAAACCTCAAAGTCACATGGTGGCACGAGGGCTCCCTCCTTGGCCCTTCCATCTCTTCTTTATATACCACCATATAATCTTCCTCTCAAATGATCCACTACTAAGGAGAAACGGCGCAGACGTGCGGCAGGGTACTGTAGGGGTCTTCAAACCACTACTTTTAGGCCTTGTGTAAACCTTTCCCTTATGTAAATTTTTTGGCATGTAACATGACCTCATTATTCATGGCATTATATGTCTAAACATGTCTCTATAAGGATATAAAGGAAGCAAATGATCACCACCTTTTGTTCGGTACTTCATGTTTTCCCTCCTTATTTTTGATTGACGCATGTGCTTTAGCTCGGGCTTTACTCCGGGGGCTATATTCATCCTAGCACATCCTAAAGTCCAAACACCTATAGGGAACTCTTCAGCATCCCGGATATTTCATTATATGCACATCGATTCAGAATCATGTCTTTCGTCTATAGTTGGGTTGCCCGGCTCCTGTGCTTACCACCTTATGTTCCGCTAGGTCGGCTAAGGTAGTAAAGGGAGAACTACTGCGATTGTATTTTTGGCTCATCCGGTCAAGTACCTCAGTAGAGAAAGCCGAAAACTGACTGTCATGATAAGCGAGTGCTGGTCAGCAATCCGGCGACTTAGTGTTATACTACAGATCTCAAGCGATTCTTGCCGTGTCACATGAGGGGCTGGGACTCGACCAGCCGCGTTGCAAAGGCGTCGTAATCTGGATTGCCACCTAAAGTAACTAGGGTAATACTTAACCCCACCTGTGGGCTCCTATGGCTAAGTGAAGGTAATAAAGCCACATAGTCTGATTGCCTAGTTCACCTCGCGGACGCCTCCTCTATGGACAAAGACATTGGATAAAGTGTGGCCATGCGTTTACGAACACCCCTGTATTATTTACAAGGGGGCGGAAGACGACTGGTAACCTTCAGAAACACAAACAATAAATGGCCGCACAGGAGGATAAAATTAACACAAAACGTGCAATCGTTGCGTGGTTTGACAACATGGTTTCTGCCACCCGATTACATTCAATAAAAAATAACATCCTTTTAACATTGTCTCTACTATTCGGGCCCCTTCCAGGACCTCCGCAAAGTATCTCTCCGGCTTCCGATGATCTTTACCATTTGGCGGCCCTTCTGTCGCCACTGGGGTGGCCTTCATCTTCGCCCATTGCATCTTCACGCGGGTAAAGGCCATCCGGGCACCTTCTATGCAGGCCGACTGCTTTATGGCATCAATCCGAGGATGTGCGTCGACAAGCCGCTTCATGAGGCCGATGTAACTGCTGGGCATGGACTCGGCTGGCCAAAGTTGGACTATTGGATCCTTCATGGCCAAGCCGGCCACCCTATGCAGCTCGGTCAGCTGCTTTAGCTGGTCACTGAGGGCCATAGGATGCTTTGGCGCAAGATATTGCAACCAGAACAGCTTCTCAGTTGAGCTCCCCTCTTCGGCTCGGAAGAACTCTGCAGCATCAGCAACACTCCTCGGAATATCCGCAAACGTGCCTGGAGAACTCCAAACTCGGGTCAGCAAGATATATCTCCTACCTCCAAATTTACTCTACAGAAGAAAGGCCTTACCAGCCGCTATCAGCCTCGCTTGCTGGATCTCCTGGCGAGCACTCTCAGATTCAACCCGAGCCTCCTTGATCTCCTAGAGAGCCTTGGCGAGTTCGGATGCTGTCGGATGTTGGGTTTCGGCAGACCCTTAAGGTTCGAACTCTGGGGTGCGCGCGAAGATCTTCCCCCTACCAATCCACGTCCGATCGCCTCGTGAGAATCTAAGCTAAATGATGAACATCATAGGGGACACAAGATTTATACTAGTTCGGGCCACCCTTGTGGTGTAAAAACCCTACTCCAGTGTGTGGTGTGGTGGATTGCCTCAAGGGCTGATGATAAACAATACAGGGAAGAACTGCCTCGCGAGAGGTGTTCTTTAGCTGGTGCGATGAACCGATTGGATGAGTTCGATCACCTCTCAATCTAATGAGCACTCGATGAGATGCCCTCCACTGTGGTAGCTATCCCTACATATATAGAGGCCCTAGTCCTCTTCCCAAATATTGAGCGGGAAGGGCGCCAACAACGGTCATTTTGAAGGGGAATATGTAGTACAAGTTATCCTGACTGAAGTTGGTCTTCGGCTGCCAAAGGCACTAGCGATGACGCCGTCTTGGGCTCCACGGTGACCTCCATCCTGCCACTCTGCTGGCCTTGGTCTCGCTGCGCTGAAATGGTATCCTTAGCCTGATGCCTCGGTACTCCACGCCTGTGCTTGCCCCCTTTGCACCAAAGAGGAAACAAGGACACTGCACGGGCCGGCGCCCGCCTGGCACCCGCTTGGTCTCGATCGTCACGACTTGCGCCACGAGTACCTCGCGAGGTACCCTGCCTTGATCTCTCCGCCTCCTCGCGAGCCTACCTGGCGAGGCCGTTCCCGAGGATGTCTTGTGTCGTCCGCCCCGCGAGGCTTGGCCTCTCGCGAGGGTCTTGAATCTTGCGCTGATGAAGATGGGCCGTGCTGGGCCACCACTCGAGCCACGCCGCAGGCCGCAGTCAGGCACGTTTGGGGACCCCTGTTCCCAGAACGCCGACAATAGCCCCCGGGTCCAAGGCGCGCTTGGACTTGGCTTAGCTGAGAAGCGAAGGGGCAAGTGCGGAGCGCCGCGGGCCCCATCAGCCTGCGGCCTTGGGTGCCGCATGGCGGTTGATTGGACGTGGGCGCCTCCGCTTCCCCATGCTGCCTTGGCAACAGCTCGACTTGACAAGTCCCTACATGAAGAAATGGGTCATGATTACCTGTGATTGTGGAGGCCGACGGTTGGCCTCCTCCGGACTATAAGTACGGACGGTCGAGGGCCCCTGTGGTCCATCTCTTTCTGCTTCACTCCTTCTTCTCCCTTGCTCCATTTTACGCCAATGGCGCCGATCCGCCAGTTTTCAACGGAAGAGAAGGGGAAGGCCCACCGAGAGGGTCCCGACCCGCTTCCGCCGAGGAAACGTCCGGTCCCCGGCCGCCGCGACGTGGTCGCGTGGCAGGAGACGTCGAGGCCCTGGTACGAGCGGCCGCCGCCTAAGTTTCCGCTGCCCCTGTATGCCCGGGCCGAGGGCCCTGGAGAAGAAGACGCCGAGCAGCACCGCCGGTGCCGCTGGTGACGCCGGCGAATCACGGCGGTGCGCTTCGTCACCCCTGGAGTCCATGCTGAGGGCTCTTCTCGCGAGTTTGTGCTTCACACCGCCATGCCTCCACGCTCTTGGATTCGCCTTTCTCCCTCCTTCTCCTTCGAGATGCCGCCGAGGGGGGCCTTTGGAGCTCTGGCTGCAGCACCCTTGCGACTGGAGCGGAGGTCGAGGTTGTCGCTCCGGGCAGGGTCTACATGACCCGAGGTTGGGGCGAGCTCGCACGGGTCTGCCGGACAGGGGGAGCCCTCGTAATTCATCCTGAATACGATGGCGCATACTTGATGTTCTTCAAGGTCTTCGATGCGGAAGGACGCCGACTGGAGTGCTGCCCCAAGGAAGGCAGCCAGGGCATCAAAGTGGCGAGGGGCAGGCCTGCCAACCGCTTTCCCAGTAGCTCCTCTGGTAGCAGCGGAGAAGCCGGAGGGTCCAGCGACTCTCCCGAGCTTCTCGTGACTCTGGAGACGAGCGACGACAGCTATGAGCCCCCAAGCTCGCATCACGCTCGGAGCAGGGCAGCTGCATCCGGCCGCCGACGCCGCTGATCTGGATGGGGTTGGCGCCGGTGCTTGGCGGCCCACTGTTGATGATGGCGTCTCCAGTGGAGGCGCGCGTAGTTTGTGTTCCTTAGGACTAGCATCTTTTGTTCCCTGCGAGGAATCGAAGAAACACCCCGCGGGGGTATGTAAGGCATCTGCCATGTCTTTTGTGAATATTATCCTTATTATGAATCGATGCGAGATGCTTGTCCTGTCTCGGCTCGGCTCCCCCCTTTCTATCCTCGCGAGGGCTTGGTGCTCTATGCTGGCAGGTGCCTGTCCCCAGGCAGGCTTCAGCCGCTGCTGGTATGCCAGGTCGCGATGCCATGGTCAAGGCTAGGAGGTGAGTGGCCCAAGGTCCAGTATGTCGGATGTCGGGTTCTGGCAGACCCTTAAGGTTCGAACTCTGGGGTGCACGCGGAGATCACACCTACTGCCTAGCCACGTCTCGTCTCCTCGCAAGGATCTAAACTACACAAAGAACAACACAAGGGACTCGAGGTTTATACTGGTTCGGGCCACCATTGTGGTGTAATACCCTACTCCAGTTTGTGGTGTGATGGATTGCCTTAGGGGAATGATGATGAATAGTACAAGGGAAGAACAGCCTCGCGAGGGGCTGTTCTTGGCTGGGGCGACGAACTGCTAGGGTGAGTTCGGTCGCTTCTCTGTCTCTCTCTTCTGTTTATCTCTAGATGCCTCAAATCTCTCTCTAGATGCCCCCAAAAAATCTCCATCTAGATGCCCAAAAATCTCCCCCTACTCTGCGGTGGCTAGCTCTATTTATAGAGGGAGGCCCTGGGCCTCTTCCCAAATATTGAGCGGGAAGGGCACCAACGATTGGCCATTTTTAAGGGGAATATCTAGTACACTTATCCTGACTAAAGTCGGTCCTCGCCTGCCAAAGACCCTGACGGTGACGGCGGCTTGGGCTCCATGATGACCTCCATCCTGCCGTCCTGCTAGTCTTGTTCTTGTTGCACCGAAATGGTTGGCTTTGCTTGATACTCTTGCCTGCGCTTTCCCCCTTTGCATCAAAGAGGAAACAAGGACTCTGCGCAGGCCGGCGCCTGCCTGGCGCCCGCCTGGCCTCGGTCTTCATGGCTTGCCTCACGGGCACCTCGTGAGGTACCCTGCCTTGATCTCTCCGCCTCCTCGCGAGCCAGCCTGACGAGGCTGTGCCCAAGGAAGTCTCCTGTTGTCCGCCTCGCGAGGCTTGGCCCCTCACGAGGGTCTTGAGCATGTGTTGATGAAGATGGGCCGTACTGGGCCACTCCCTGAGCCATGCCGTAGGCCGCAGGCAGGCAAGTCTGGGTACCCCCGTTCCCAGAACGCCGACAGTAGCCCCCGGGCCCAAGGCGCGCCCAGACTTGGCTTAGTAGAGAAGCGAAGGGGCAAGTACGAAGCACCGCGGGTCCCATCAGCCTGCGGCCTTGGGCACCGCATGGCGGTTGATTGGATGTGGGCGTCGCTGCTCCCCACGGCGCCTTGGCAACTGCACGAATTGTCTAGAGAGCGGTACCCGTCCAGGCTTACCTTCTTTGCCTTCTCCAGTCATTGCCTAGATCCCCTTTCTCGCTCCTATCATTCTTGCTTCCGAAATCCCCAGATCTACTCCAACCCTGCATCCTAGCAAGGCATGGCGCCTCGCCAGACCCCGGCCGGAGCATGGTACTCGTCCGCTCTGGATCCTCCGAATGTGTCAGAGAAGAACCTTGCTCGGACGCGCCAGATGAAGGCGGTGCAAGGCAACGACGGGGCGGCCGTGCTCAGGGTTGGTTCCGCCCTTCCCGAGGACAAAGGAAGCACCTTCTACCCGCTCTTCGTGAGCGCCATCGCCGCTAGTCTGGTGCCCCCCTTTTCCGCGTTCTTCCTTTCTGTTCTCCACCATTACAACCTACAAGCTCTGCACCTCCATCCCAACTCTGTTCTTCTCCTGGCGATTTTCGCCAAGTACTGCGAGGCTCATGTTGGGGTAAGGCCCTCGGTGGCCTTGCTGCATCATTACTTTTACCTCCGGGTCTCGCGCGGCCTCATCACCGCGTGCGCGAGCTTTGTTGCGTACGCCAGCTCCAATGCTATCTCGAAGCCCGGGAAGAGGACTGAAGGATTCAGGAGCAAGTGGGTCATGGTGGATGCCGGGCGCATCCATCCCCGGCTGACTCTGCCCACAAGGCAGCCCGAGTCCGTCGACGCTTGGTCCCGCACGGAGCTCGTCGATCCCCGCACGAAGCCAGTGCTAGAGAGGATGGACGCGGACCTGTCACACCCTGATTTTCATGCCACTACACTTAAGCTAACAATCATGATAAAATGTGGTTTGACAAAAACTTTTGAGTGTTTTGGACCTTGCCTTGATTTGTTTTTGTCTGTTGTTTGCAAGTGCTCTAAAAATAAAATAAATCCTCCAACTCTTATACTCCTTCTCATTGATACAAAAACCTTTCCCAATGATCATGCCATGTGTATAGAGCAACATAGTATTTTCTTACAAAAATAATTTGGCCAAATAGTATTTTCAAAAATTAGTTTTTCAAAAACCCCTGAGTTGAGGTTTGCACTACATGTACTTGACTTGGGGTGTGAAAAATCATTCAAAAGGTATATTTGAATCCTATTAGATGTAGGACTCCCATAAACCACAAAAATATAATTTTAAAAGTTATTTTCCTATTTTATTTAAAAGCTTTTTATTAAGGCCAGAAATGGTCTTTAATAGGGAAAATTTATTTTAATGCTTTAAAAATATTTTTGAAAATTTAGGGAAACTCAGTGGACATATATTATCCATATATAAGAGTTTCAACACATGGTCATGTTCAAAATATTGGTCAAACCCCTTAAAAACCCTTTCTGGATATTTCAAGCTTTTGAAATATTTACAAAGGAAATATTCTCTAAAAATTCCAAGAAAATTCTAGCATGTCACCTATGACATGTTGGATGATCTTGACAAGTATCATGTCATGGAGAATAGTATAACCCCATGAAATCCCCTCAAAACCATTTCTGTCCATTTTGAAGTTTGAGCAACTTTACATTGCCAAACATGTCCAAATGCTCTCAAATCTTGTGAACATGCTCAAATGGTCTAATAATTCATCTAGACCAAATGGCACAAGTTGGAGAAAATGTTATATTGATCAAAGTGCCCCAAAACCCTCTCTGACCAGAATCTAATTTGAACAACTTTGTACTACCAACTTTATCTCCTTGACCCCAACTTTGGTGAGCATATTCACATGACCAAATAAGGCCACGCCAAGTGGTTGATCAAGGAGAAGTGATTTGCTCAACTAGATCTACACAAGTTCATTTCTGCTAATTTCTAGGGTTTACAAAAGTTGCATTGGCAACTTTGCCCAAATGGACTCAACCTTGGTGGAACCTATTATTATCTCATGCAATTTGACTCTGTCAAGCCTCATGACAATAGGAGTTCATCTTCTTGCCCAAACCAGCAACAAACACCTTCTGCCATTTTACTAGAACCCCTGTTTTGACCACTTCCACTCTTCTCCATGGCCTCAACTTTTTACCACAGCCCTTCCTAGTCCCCTTGCACCTCCAGTAGCAATGGCAAATCCATAGCTCAATTATTGGAGGGGTAAAACCCCACTTTCTCTCTCTGGACAGCCCATTTCCCTCTCTCCCTCAACCTCTTTCCTCTCCTACTGGCTGTCCAGGGCATCCAAGCCCTATCCCCTTTGTTTACTCCTCCCTAAACAACCAAGACACAAGTGGCCGCGCCCTACAAGCCAAAGGCATGCCCTGGCATGCAATCGGCGTGCTCCAGAGCGCGCTATAGTGCACACCCGCACTGTAGCCGCCCCCTTCCAACCGCCTCCGGCCACCTCGGGCCTCCCCAGCGCGCCCAACGACGTGCCTCGACGTCTACGACACGCCATGCCTCTGTGCCCGTCCTTCTTATCCCTCCTCTCGCCCCAACTCGCACGCGCGCCGGCCGCCCGAGAGCTCCAATGGACGAGCTCACACGCGTGACGCCCTGGCACTTCCCTGATCCTTCTCTCCCTTCCCCTGGCTGTAGACCATCTCTACAAACGCCCTGGACACGCACACACGAGCCCCGTGACCCCTAGCAATGGGAATGACCTCGCTGGCGCACTCATCCACGGTGCACCATCGCCCCGCCATAAAAGGCCACCCCCGAGCCCTCTCTGGCCTCCGTTCGCACTCTCTCCCTCCTGTGCATCACCCCAACCGATTCACTCCTTTCCCCGTGCCCTCCATCCACCACCATGGCCGGATCCTTGCCGTCGGCCTCGGCTTAAATTCGCGCCACCCGAGCCCCCTCCTTCTCGCCTCATCATTCCATGGCATCACCACAACCATCGTGGAACTCTTCCCTGCTACTTCCCCACCTTCCCGTGGCCATGCGGTCGAGCTCCACCTCCACCGCCGGCCCCGCCCTCCACGGCCGACGAAGCACCCGCGTCCGACCACCCCTGCGGTCGCAGCGCACCTTGGAGGATGCGGCGTTGTCTCCTGGACCCGCTGGTCTGCTGGGTGTCGCCGGAGATGGCCGGTGCCACCGGGGAGACCGCCGGCACCGTCTGGCCTCGCCTCCTCTGTCTCCCGATATGCCCGCGTGGGGGGTTGGGATGAACTTGACTAGTGGGCCCCATGTGTCGGCGACCCTGAGGGTCGGGCCCACAAGTTAAGTGGACACGGCTTCCTCGGGAGCCGTCTCCCCGCAGCGAAAGCGCGCCACACCAAACCGCCTTCGACGTGGCCCATGCGCGCGTGCGGCCAAGCCGTTGGGCCGGCCCAGTGCGCTGCGGCGCTATGCAGCACCCGGTGTGCAGTATAGGTACAAATCCCCCCTCCTTTGTCTTTTTCTTTTTCCTGAAATTTGTAAAATCTCCCAAATATTCATATTGTCTCCAAATTTGATGATTCAAATTTCCAGAGACTCCATAAATCAAGTCCTATTTAATAGGACACAGTGGACATTTTTGTTGTCCTTGGTTTGCACTGAACCTTTTTAAGAAGTTCATTTATCCACATAAGTTCACTTCAAAAATCCATATTATATTCATTTGAACTCCAAATCCAGTGAAACCAATTCCTAGGTGCTTCTAAAATCATCATTTGTTAAATGGGTGCCTCTGCTCATTTTTGAAAATAATGTTTCTATACACCTCTTGCAAACCCATTAATCCCTTGATTCCATCATATTGGAATGTTCACAGATGTCCATTGAGCTAATCCTAATGAAACCACTTTGGTCATACCTCATATGACCAGAGGTATCCTAGAAAAGTCCAACTCATATTTTTAGAGCACGTTTATTTCCTGCCTTGTTATTTCGATAGTTGACGAAGTAGACGAAATGCTCGGAGTTGGACCAGAGATATTTGAAGACCTCGAAGACTGTTAAAATAGGAAAGCAGCCCTTTGACCATGCCTATGAAACCCTTTTTATGCATGTCATATAGCACCATATTGGTGTTCCAACGGAATCATGATGAGGTGGTATCCACTTTGATGGTTTGCAACCGTACTTCCTCGTTGATACTTGCATTGTGCATGACCCTACCTTCTTATGAGGGTTATGACGGTGGGAGTAGATAGGATGCTAAAGTAGTGCTACGCAAAAAGGGACGGCATATGCATGGTGATGGAGACAAAGTATTTTCAAAAGACTTTTCGAAAACCCCGTCGGGTGCAAATTATGCCCGAGGGAGATGATGAGATGCGTAACCACTTGGTGACGAAGTGGTGTACCGAGGCAAGTGTGTGTGTTGTTTTCGAAAATGGATTAGATTTAAGATTTGTCGACTGTCCCAACCTTACATGCGTAACCACTCTACCCTTATATGGGAATGGGCATTATTGATTACCTAGACCGATAATACCTTAGAGCCCGCATTACTAGTAACAGGAGAGTTGATGGTGCGCTCTCTCGGGATGGGGTCATGCCAGGTAGGGCGGCCAAGAACATTTTTATGGGGCACCGGACACACCGTTGGTACCCCGTGCCAGTATGTGATGAATATGGGAGCGATGCTCCACAATTTAATGATGTGAAAGGTTGGGCACGGGGGTTACTACCAATCGAGTGGACTCCATGTTAGTGTCGTCTAGGGAAAGGTAGTGATCGGGTGCTTACCCCGGGTACTTGAGGTATCGCGGGTCGTGGATGACATGGAAGTTCCCCGGATCTTGTGGGTAAAGTGTGCAACCTCTGCAGAGTGTAAAACTATTCGAATAGCCGTGTCCACGGTCAAGGATAGTTGGGCGGTGCTGCTTAAACTATGTCCAGAGTTTACAAACCAGTGTGTGTGTTTGGATAACTACCTGGGTCAAGTCAAAGGACTTGACGTGATTGAGATGGGTTGGTTCCCACTCTATTTATGTTGATGCCTGTAACCTGTCCTCATGGTTACTTGAATTCTCTTGATGCATGTCTTACAAGGTGTTGAACATGTCAACGCATTCTAAACTAGCTTTCTGCAAAATTTACATATATCATGCATTGTTGTATCTTGAACCAAAACATGGGTTGCTTGCGAGTACATTCAAAGTACTCATTGGCTTGCCACTGGTTATTTAATTGACCAGGCATGGAAGAACCGGAGTTCGAAGAAGAGTTCTTTGGAGACGAACATGCGAACTAGGACGTTTCCCAGTCAAAATGCCTGTAGGGTTAAGGCAGATGGCATGCGTTCTACTTATCGACAAAGATTTCCGCTGCTTGTCTTTCATTTGATGTTCAGCCCTTAAGGCTTTATCAATGTAAGACTTGACCATAATGGTCATAATTTGTGTAAGACGGTATGTATGGATGTAAGACTCTTGTTATTCAGCTTCTATGTGTTCAGTGAGCATTGATCTCTGGGATGACTGTAGACGTGCATTCGGTGATCTCGACTTATGAGTGGGGGTCCCCACAGAACTGGTATCAGAGCCATCCTGACTGTAGGAAGCCTTAGTTAGCATGGTCGTAAGTTAGGGTAAAACTATTTCCAAAACTACTACTAGTTTTCAAAACCATCTGTACTTCTCTTCCCTTCTTAGTTTTTTCGAAAACTAAGGTATACTTTCCTTATTGATCTCTTCCCCTTCAAAACCTTTGGTCGCTAGAACCCTTATGCCCCTGACCACTGGATTCCTTGTAATCCTCGTGGATAATCTAGAAGGAAGATGCCTTGCCAGACATTCACCCACATCTCCCGAACACAAGATTGGCAACATCACAAACAAGACGATACCAACAGAAGATACATCCTCGAGGAATGAGGACCTGAAGACCCAGGAGATGGTGACACCCTTGACACTTCCCCAAGATGATGCAACCTTAGCCTACGATGATCAGGGCATATAATATGCAAGATCATGATATACATCGCTAATAGAGTAACCATGTGTTCGCACACAAACACGTGACTGTGTACCTCCAACACCGAGGGTGATGCACCGCAGCTCACGTCGAAGGAGACCCGCCGGAAGCGCGGTATGCAAGACAATCCGGCGGGCGCTTTTGTAGACCCGAAACCCCACACGCCCGGAGGGACCGCGTCTGGGCGCGCGGCGGCTATGGGCTGCCCTAGCTCGGCCTGACCGCCCCTAGGGCCTCGAGGTTCGCCGCCCTGCAAAAGAAGAACAAACGAAGAACGAGGAAGAAGAAGAACTAGGGTTAAGGAGAAAAGATAAAAGATAAAAGTGGTAGTGATTGTTCGATTGTGTGTTGTTGTTCAATCGGCCGTCACCTCTTATTAATATAAGAGGCGGATGGACTTCCCGTACAAGAAAAGGACTTGCCTTGTCGTCCAAATCATCAAAATCTAGCCAAATTCGGACTTCTCACGACTTCCGGCCCGCATGTCCGGCTCTAGGCCCGGATGATCCGGCCTAGCCCAGTTTTCTGATAGCAGCTTACTGTTTTGGCTCTAGAATCCGCATACGGCCTTGGATTTGGATGTATTTTATATCAAAATCAACCGCCTCGACGAGACGCACAACTTTCATGTTGAACACTTTTCGATTTGAGGTCATATTGAGGGGGTTTCGGGCCGTTTTCTAAAGTCTGCAGCAGAAAAACTTGTCCGGACGTCCGGACAATTGCCCGGATTGTCCGGCCTTTACCCGGATCATCCGGGACTTGACCCAGATCATCCGGCTTCAGTGCCAACCTTCTGGAATTTTAGTGCTCTAATTACCCAGATGATTCGGACCCCGGCCCGGATGATCCGGCCAACATTGCTGCAGCGCATGGTTTTGCCTATAACTTTTGCATACGACCTTGGATGAGGATGATCCTTTTATCAAAATCGTCCGTTTCGACGAGACGAAAAACTTTGCAGTTGTAACTTTTTCTATCCGAGGTATTCTTAATTATGTTTCATGTCATTCTTTAATCAGGTGTCAACACGGGTATCTCCGAAATTGTCATATCTTTTGCACTTGAGCTCCTTTTTGGTTCATCTTCATATTTATTTCGATCATCTTGACGATGGCCATCAAATGGTGACATAAACTCATAATTTTAACCTCATTCCATTATAGACTCAAGTCACTCTTTCCGATCATGCCATTTTTGAGCGTCAACACATGCCCCCCTGTTTTTCGGCAAAGGTAGTATGCCGAAAAATAACTTGTAGCGTGTTGGTTCTAAGGACGATGTCAACACTCCATCGGCCACGTTGCATGTGCTTAGAGCGATAAATATATACCGGCCATTTATTTGAGGCGGATTCTTGATGCAAACTTGGGTGAAACCTTCTCAACTTCATTAACAATCCCATAGATATGTATCTCAAGGTCATCCTCCAAACCATATTGCTCGCCCTTTTGCTAGGATTTTGCAAATAATCAACAATAAACTTTCTTCAATCCTTACTTTTTGCCTGCATAAAAAATCATTAGTGGCCGAAGCGATGGACTTCGATTCAGCCTTAGCTATGTTCACGAGACTAAGCATCGGCTATTGAATGAAATACAATACACCATGATTAACATAGTAGCCGGATGCTTGCTGTGCCAACTATTTTGAATTGTCATGCCTAGAAATATGAACAGTTTTAAAGCAACCAAGGTAAATTTTGCATCTAGGCATACCTCAAGATAAACTACAAGTGATTCGTCAAAACATTCATAACCCTTGGATATTTGTTGCACTACTCATAACGAATCACCAAAAGTCTTAATATGTTTAGCACATATGGCAAAAGTTCCATACCGAATAACATTGCATATTTGGCTTTGATTATTGTGCAATAAATATTTTAAGAGGCATGAGGCTTCACATAACAGCACCATATGGAGATATATAAACAAAACCAACACCATGGCCATTGTTATGAATTCAACGGTCGAAACATAATCTCCATAGCACTAGAGAGACAAGGTTAATATCACTTAACATGTACCTTGTCTCGGTTCCAATTGAACTAAGGACGATGTTAGAATTTCACACCGGCCATGATCGGATAGTTTCTTAGGACGATAGTTAATTATCGGCCATTATCATGAGGTTCATGTAGAATTCATCCATTAAAGCATGTATAGCCGAAATAAACAAATAAAATAGCAATAAAATATTTCGGCCCCTTTGTCTTAGCAACAAAAATGTAACTAACCAAATGTATAGTGATTTGGTAATACTCTGTCATGATATGGAAAATTATGTTGGATCCATGGATCAAAATAAGTCCATGGAGGGTAACTGATCATACCTGTGGATGAATTCCATGGCAAAGGCATCAATGGCATTGTTGAAGAAAATGGATGATGTGCTAACCGAAGATTTTGATGTTGTGATGCGCACCTTCGGCTTAATTGTTTGTGTCTTTCATTATTTTCCTTCTTCACTTTTATTGTACTTGTTGCAATAGAAGCATGCACATCATTTTTGTCTTCATTGATCTTCTTGGGAACCCATGCCATGTTTCTCTTTCTCAGCTCTTGTGCACTAAGATTTTGTAATTCCTTATTTTGCCAATACGATAAGCCGAGTGGGCATCTCGGCTGTGATTCTGTTTTGACCAATGGCAATTCTTTCTTGGCCTTGTGCACTCTCAACTTCTTTTCTTCAGATTTGGCACTTTGACTCTCAATAATTGGTTGCTTCATCTCATTGCCTTTAGTAGCCAATGTCAGCACTTTCATTGGCTCTTTTTCATTTGAGATCAAATCTGAAGTAACACTCTTATGACCATCTCTTTTAAAGCGGTAAACTTGTTTGACCACCTCTTTCTTCTTCCTTGAGCTCTGGACCGATTCCTTATGATTGAAACGGTCTTTAACATGTGATTATTCAGATGTTGATCTTCTTGGAGCTGCATAATATTGGTGAGATAGTCTAAAATAAGATGGAGAATGTTCCCTTGTATCATACCTGTCCCATGATGAATATGTATCTATATGAGCATAGGGAGGCATCCACGGCATTGGCATTGGCGGCCCAAAATAAGGATATGAATATGTTGCATTAAAATTATCACTTTGCCAATACCAATCCTCATATTTGCGCCTTGGGGGCGATCTTGGTTTCTTTGCATGATTTGGCCGATAAGCATTCTTCTCTTCACTCTTCTTTTGATATTTATCCAATAGTTCAGGGAAGGTGATTTTTGATCTCTTACACTTGCACTTACTTCGGCCTTTGTTTTCTTTTGGTTTGCTTTCATCGATCATTGGATTTGCTTGCTGCCCCCCAGTCCTTGGCATCTCCATTGTAGCTTTGATGGAATTTTCGCCCTCAAGATTATGTTCATTACTGTAGTTTTTACTTGAAAGCTTGATCCCATCACCTGTAGTTTTTACCTTCTCTTCAAATGGATCGGCTTGAAGCAGCCGATGCAAAAACTTTCTGCCATCGGGACCAATCAGAATAGACTGGTCATCTCTTGGTGTCTCAACAAATTTCAATCGTCCTTTATCAATGGCCGATTTAACTATTTGACGAAACATATTGCAATCCTCAAAATTATGTTTGAACGAATGATGCAACCTACAATACATTCGTCCTTGAATTGATGGCATGACATGGTGATCAAAAATTCGTATGTAATTATTTTTCACCAACAAATCAAATATTTGATCACACATGCTTGAATTGAAGGCAAACCTTTTATTTTCTAGCCGATCTTGCTGTGAGAACGGCTTTGGAGTTAAGCAAACGAATGATTCAGATTTTGTATCTTCCCATTCGGCTATGAATTTTATTTTGCATTCTCTTACCGATGTCATGGGATAAGAAACTATACTTGCATCGGTTTGCTCAGAAGATTTTAACCTTGGCTTTAAATTTCTCTTCAAATATGTTGGGAGAATATGATGGTGGTGCTACTTGAAGAACATCTTGCTCCGTCTTTGGATGGCTCCCGAACACCTTTTCATCATCTTTTTCTTGATTCCGTGCATCATTGCTTTGAAGATCCATGTCAGTCGAACTTTGTTCAGCTACTTGTTCTTGTCCTTGAGGCTTGTCAATTTCTATGGCACGGAACTCATAGGGCAGGAAGTAGGTTCCATTGACTTCGGAAAAATCAAGCACCGTTGTTTTCCTATGCTTGCCATGCCCTTTCTCAATAATGCTTGCCTCGTTGGATTTGATGGATTCAGAATATATACTACTTGATTCGGCTTTTTCAACCGAAGCACTTTCATGTTCTGAATCATTCTTCTTTTCATTGATACTACCAATTGGCAATGCTTCTTTTATCTGAGCCAATTCTTTTTCTATTTGTTTCTGACGGCGAGTGGCAAAATTAGCTTTAAGATTTTTCTCAATTTCAGCCCACTCCGGATATGATTGCCCCCCAATACATTTAGATTCTTTCGGCAATGACACACGGGTGTTGCCGAAATTTTGCAATTGTGTAGGGGGTGTATAATATGATGTAGTACTAGGTGAAGGCATATGCATTGTTGTAAGACCATACTTTTGCTCGCCAATTTTATCAATTGGCCAAGATTCATTTTCTTGCAAAACTCTAGCTTTTTATTGCGGCATAATCAGGAAATAGCCCCTTTTCATGTTGTTCAAGGCAAAGAGCACTAGTTCTCTTATTTTGGGCTAAACTCTTCAATACAGCCACCACTACCTCATCTTCTACAATGTTGGGCACAACCGCTCCTGTAAAATTTACATTCATTCGGCTATAACCAGGAAGGAGTGAAGCCGAATTATGAGCATCTACAGTTGTGTACTGTGCCGAAGAATTAGTAACATGAGGTGTAGCATGTGACGGTTGAGAGTAACTGGCCGAATATCTAGTAGTAGCATGGCCAATTCTCCCATCCATCGGCAATATTGGATTTACATATTGCAAATTAGTTGCCGATGAATAAAAGGGTGAAACACTTTCTTGTGTGTTATTGGGAAGTTTAACATGAGGTGTTTCAATTTGATTAACCAAACTCATCATGTTGTTCATCGGCATATGGATTTGTGGGGTTGCCGATGCATGAGAGTTAGGATACATATGTTGTACGTTGCAAAAATCATAAGAATTTGAAGCATGAAGATTATTTTGCATCGGCCCTTGCGCATAAGTAGATGCATGATTGATAAAATTAGGGCTAGCCGATACATTATGCTCATTAGGTGATCTAGCAACAACATATGAATTATTTGCATCTACAAAGGGGAATTGGGTGTTCATATTACCTTTGTAGATTGCAAACCCTAGATGACAATCTCTTCGTAGCAAGAACGGGCCGGAGACCGTTCAAAGCTTCGTCCCCAGCGGAGTCGCCAAAAAGTGTGTTTGCACACAAACACGTGACCGTGTACCTCCAACGCCGAGGGTGATGCACCGCAGCTCACGTCGAAGTAGACCCGCCGGAAGCGCGGTACGCAAGACAATCCGGCGGGCGCTTTTGTAGACCCGAAACCCCACACGCCCGGGAGGGAACTCGTCAGGGCGCGCAGCGGCTATGGGCTGCCCTAGGTCGGCCTGATCGCCCCTAGGGCCTCGAGGTTCACCGCCCTGCAAAATAAGAACGAACGAAGAACGAGGAAGAAGAAGAACTAGGGTTAAGGAGAAAAGATAAAAGATAAAAGTGGTAGATGATTTTTCGATTGTGTGTTGTTGTTCAATCGGCCGTCACCTCTTATTAATATAAGAGGCGGATGGACTTCCTGTACAAGAAAAGGACTTGTCTTGTCGTCCAAATCATCAAAATCTAGCCAAATTCGGACTTCTCACGACTTCCGGCCCGGATGTCCGGCTCTAGGCCCGGATGATCCGGCCTAGCCCAGTTTTCAGACAGCAGCTTACTGTTTTGGCTCTGGAATCCGCGTACTACCTCGTATTTGGATGTCTTTTATATCAAAATCAACCGCCTCGATGAGACGCACAACTTTCATGTTGAACACTTCTCGATTTGAGGTCATCTTGAGGGGGTTTCGGGCCGTTTTCTAAAGTCTGCAGCAGAAAAACTTGTCCGGACGTCCGGACAATTGCCCGGATTGTCCGGCCTTTACCCGGATCATCCGGGACTTGACCCAGATCATCCGGCTTTAGTGCCAACCTTCTGGAATTTTAGTGCTCTAATTACCCGGATGATCCGGACCCCGGGCCAGATGATCCGGCCAACATTGCTGCAGCGCACGGTTTTGCCTATAACTTTTGCATACGACCTTGGATGAGGATGATCCTTATATCAAAATCGTACGTTTCAACGAGGCGAAGAACTTTGCAGTTGTAACTTTTTCCATCCGAGGTCTTCTTAATTATGTTTGATGCTATTCTTTAATCAGGTGTCAACACGGGTATCTCCGAAATTGTCATATCTTTTGCACTTGAGCTCCTTTTTGGTTCATCTTCATATTTATTTCGATCATCTTGACGATGGCCATCAAATGGTGACAAAAACTCATAATTTTAACCTCATTCCATTATAGACTCAAGTCATTCTTTCCGATCATGCCATTTTTGAGCGTCAACACCATGTCACTACCGTTGTTGTATCGGCAACCACCAATGGATGAGAACCTAGCCATTTGGGCCGCCTCACCATACTGAGCAGGAAAACGGTTCTCCTCATTTCCCGCTCTTGGTTTCGAAGTTGTCATCAACGTAACCGACATGATGGACCTCTGTTACGCCTTGATAATGTCATTGCATAAAGGATTACCTACCTGGTACCATCGACGTCTTAGAAGACAAAAAGGGATCGTCGTGATTAAGAAGACAAGAGGAGACCAAGTCAATGCCAGTGACGAGGAGCCACCTTTACCCCATCACTTCAACAGGCGAGAAGTTGTTGAAGAATCTTCAGGCTCAACCCGGATTGTTTCATCGAACAACTACAAGAGACGTAGCAACACCTAAGAAAAACTCAGAAGAGTGCATGAGGCACAAGGCACGACTACTGAGTCCGAGAACCCCTAGGGTAGGATAAGTCGTGTACCCCCTATGCGCAGTCGAGTCCGTATGATGGTTCGAATAGAACCATGATTGTGTGTTGCTTGTTTTTATTTGTTTGTGTTTTGATATAGGTCGCAGTTTTGCCCTAAGCAACAAGTATGCGACTATATCACCTTCCTCACCTTGTTTCTTTTGTTTGGCCCTCTTTGCACCTGTTTGTTTGCACTAGCACTATAGAACACCCTTTAGGCATTCCCCTCCTCTATGCTACCTCTCCCTCTCATCTCTCTCCTCAACTGAAGGCTAGCAAGACAATATACACCAAGGATTCTACTTTGGCAACCAACCAGCACTGAAGACTTTTGCTACAACCTCCTCGACCAAATCCAGCCCCTTAGATTAATGGTTGCTCCTCAAGATTAGAAACCAATTCCTAGACCCTTCGAGACTTCATAAGATACTCCAGCTCGAATCCTTAACCATGTGCTTAACCCACAGAATTGCAAGAGGACCTGTTAAGCCTCCCTAACCTTGCTTATCACTGGGTTCATTAGGGAACTAGTGGACATAGTGAACGAGCACATTATCATCCTAAGATAGCACCAAAACTGACGTGGACCAATCTGAGGATATAGGAATAGAGGACAAATGACTTGATGAGTTTATATCAATGACTTGAGGAATTATATGAGACTATTTGGTGGATTATGAGGCTTTGATGTTGGTAGATGAACTTGGTGGGATCATGAGTATAGATTAGCATAGCTTTCATTACCCCTGAGTAAATTTCATTTAGTAGGATAATTGTAAGTATTTGGATTTAACTTAGCCATGGGATATTGATAGGAGACAGTTGATATTACGTAAATGACTTGGGGGAACATGTAGGAATTCTCGTTGGACAAGAGATTTGGATTTAAGTAGGTGGTTCTAGTTGAATATAGATGCTGAGTATGTCTACATGGTTCGGAGTAAAATTGGATTTAGACTGATTATCTCGATCATGATACCATGTTTCTCGGGGATCATAAACTAAGAGATTGGATTAATTGTCAGAGTTGATTTAGGGATCTATATAAGCTTGAGGTTGGGTGTTACTTGACCCCGAAGATGGGAATTGGTGGAACGACTATAGTAAATATAGCTCTTTCAAGTGCTTGGGGATTATAAGACATTAGAAGATCGTATGGAACACCATGGACATTGGATTTGTAGAATTAATGGATTAGGTAGTTGGTGATGGAAGTTAATGGGTTGTTGTAGTTGATTCATAGGAAGGAAACAAGATTTTGGAGTGGCATACGACGTGTTTCCTTAGGATAGAGGTGCTTTATCTAAGACCTTGGAAGAACAGGCTGAGCACTTGGATTGCCATGTTCAAGCTTAGCATCTTATATGTTCTACCCATGATTTCTAGGGGTGGACATACATATGAGTTTGGGGATTGTAGACATATATGATTTTGTTAGACCTCCTCTCGGGAGCCATGAGGATATGAATCGCATGAGTGATGATTGGAGTTGACCTATGCAAAATGATGCTATTGGTGATATGATGCGATTTGTTTAAAGGACTAGATAGACTATTGGCATCTCAGAAACCATGCTTAAAGATAAGATGATAAATGTTCACTCGCACACTAGAATCCTTGAAACCTTTAAGCCCTACCAAGCTACAACATGGTCGGATCAGGACCCTAGGGTCTTGACACTAGATCTAGAACCACCTTGGCCCACACTAAACAAGACCACCACTAATTCCCCAGCCTACTTTATGTACCCCGTGAACAAAGTCTTCATGGAGTGCTTAGACAAGATAGTTGTCATCATCATTTGGTGACCTACTTGTCCACCCGAGGACGAAAGAAGAGCCGTTCAACTAGTCCAGGAACATTTGAAGACCGCCACGCCAAGGAGGAAGAACTACCACCATCATCAAGAAGTAAACATCCGCGTCGAAGACCAGGTGTATCTGCAAGCCACTTATCTCTAAGGAACCAAGCATTTCCATGACAAGGAGACCCACACCAAGATTCATCGGCCCCCTCCGAGATCACTCCAAGATTTAACAACCCCCTCTGAGATCACAACGAGAGGAAGAGAAGACAGTTACCAGCTGGAGATGCCACCTGAGTTACCTGATGTGCACAATGCTTTCCATGCATCACAACCCTAGAAGTGTTTCCAACTTCCTAACTTGCCCGATCGCTACGAGGGCACTAACCACCAAGCCATCGATCCCTCGCCCAATCTAACCTACCGCGAGCTACCCATTAGCAACGTGGATCAAGAAGAGCGTCATACACGAAGCCACACCATCAAGTACTTCAAGCTCAATGGAGCACTACACGGAAGCAGAAGCAACATGAGGACTTGAAGACTACCCCAGATCCAAGTTTTTGTATCCCTTTCCGCGCCTAGTTTGGGAATCTCGGGGATGAGATTCTTGTGAGGGGGTTAGGTCTGTCACACCCTGATTTTCATGCCACTACACTTAAGCTAACAATCATGATAAAATGTGGTTTGACAAAAACTTTTGAGTGTTTTGGACCTTGCCTTGATTGGTTTTTGTCTGTTGTTTGCAAGTGCTCTAAAAATAAAATAAATCCTCCAACTCTTATACTCTTTCTCCTTGATCCAAAAACCTTTCCCAATGATCATGCCATGTGTATAGAGCAACATAGTATTTTCTTACAAAAATAATTTGGCCAAATAGTATTTTCAAAAATTAGTTTTTCAAAAACCCCTGAGTTGAGGTTTGCACTACAAGTACTTGACTTGGGGTGTGAAAAATCATTCAAAAGGTATATTTGAATCCTATTCGATGTAGGACTCCCATAAACAACAAAAATATAATTTTAAAAGTTATTTTCCTATTTTATTTCAAAGCTTTTTCTTAAGGCCAGAAATGGTCTTTAATAGGGAAAAACATTTTAATGCTTTAAAAATATTTTTGAAAATTTAGGGAAACTCAGTGGACATATATTATCCATATATAAGAGTTTCAACACATGGTCATGTTCAAAATATTGGTTAAAACCCTCAAAAACCGTTTCTCGATATTTCAAGCTTTTGAAATATTTACAAAGGAAATATTCTCTAAAAATTCCAAGAAAATTCTAGCATGTCACATATGACATGTTGGATAATCTTGACAAGTATCATGTCATGGAGAATAGTATAACCCCATGAAATCCCCTCAAAACCATTTCTGTCCATTTTGAAGTTTGAGCAACTTTACATTGCCAAACATGTCCAAATGCTCCAAAATCTTGTGAACATGCTCAAATGGTCTAATAATTCATCTAGACCAAATGGCACAAGTTGGAGCAAATGTTATATTGATCAAAGTGCCCCAAAACCCTCTCTGACCAGAATCTAATTTGAACAACTTTGTACTAGCAACTTTCTCTCCTTGACCCCAACTTTGGTGAGCATATTCACATGACCAAATGAGGAAACTACACCAAGTGGTGCATCAAGGAGAAGTGATTTGAAAAGTTGCATTGGCAACTTTGCCCAAATGGACTCAACCTTGGTGGAACCTATTATTATCTCATGCATTTTGACCCTGTCCAGCCTCATGACAATAGGAGTTCATCTTCTTGCCCAAACCAGCAAAAAACACCTTTTGCCATTTTACTAGAACCCCTGTTTTGACCACTTCCACTCTTCTCCATGGCCTCAACTTTTTACCACAACCCTTCCTAGTACCCTTGCACCTCCAGTAGCAATGGCAAATCCATAGCTCAATTATTGGAGGGGTAAAACCCCACTTTCTCTCTCTAGACAGCCCATTTCCCTCTCTCCCTCAACCTCTCTCCTCTCCTACTCACTGTCCAAGGCATCCAAGGCCCTCTCCCCTTTGTTTACTCCTCCCTAAACAACCTAGACACAAGTGGCCGCGCCCTACAGGCCAAAGGCATGCCCTAGCATGCAATTGGTGTGCTCCAGAGTGCGCTACAGTGCACACCCGCACTGTAGCCTCCCCCTTCCAACCGCCTCCGGCCACCTCGGGCCTCCCAAGCGCGCCCGACGATGCGCCTCGACGTCTGCGACACGCCACGCCTCTGTGACCCTCCTTCTTATCCCTCCTCTCGCCCCAGCTCGCACGCGCGTCGGCCGCTCGAGAGCTCCAATGGACGAGCTCACACGCGCGACGCCCTGGCACTTGCCTGATCCTTCTCTCCCTTCCCCTGGCTGTAGAACATCTCTACAAACGCCCCAGACATGCACACACGAGCCCCGTGACCTCTAGCAACGGGAACGACCTCGTCGGCGCACTCGTCCATGGTGCACCATCGCCCCGCCATAAAAGGCCACCTCCGAGCCCTCTCTGGCCTCTGTTCGCTCTCTTTCCCTCCTGTGCATCACCCCAACCGGTTCACTCCTTTCCCCATGCCGTCCATCCACCACCATGGCCGGATCCTTGCCGTCGGCCTCGACTTAAATTCACGCCACCCGAGCCCCCTCCTTCTCGCCTCATCATTCCATGGCATCACCACGACAATCGTGGAACTCTTCCCTGCTACTTCCCCTCCTTCCCGTGGCTATGCGGTCGAGCTCCACCTCCACCGCCGGCTCCGCCCGCCACGGCCGACGAAGCGCCCGTGTCCGACCACCCCTGTGGTCGCAGCGCACCTTGGAGGATGCGGCGTTGTCTCCTGGACCCGCTGGTCTGCTGGGTGTTGCCGGAGATGGCCGGTGCCACTGGGGAGAGCGCCGGCACCGTCCGGCCTCGCCTCCTCTGTCTCCCGACGCGCCCGCGCGGGGGGTTGGGGATGAACCCGACTAGTGGGCCCCATGTGTCGGCGACCCTGAGGTCCGCGCCCGCAAGTTAAGTGGACACGGCTTCCTCGGGAGCCGTCTCCCCGCAGCGAAAGCGCGCCACAGCAAACCGCCTTTGACGTGGCCCCTACGCGCGTGCGGCCGAGCCGTTGGGCCGGCCCAGTGCGCTGTGGTGCTATGCTGCACCCAGTGCGCAGTATAGGTACAAATCCCCCCTCATTTGTCTTTTTCTTTTTCCTGAAATTTGTAAAATCTCCCAAATATTCATATTGCCTCCAAATTTGATGATTCAAATTTCCAGAGACTCCATAAATCAAGTCCTATTTAATAGGACAAAGTGGACATTTTTGTTGTCCTTGGTTTGCACTGAACCTTTTTAAGAAGGTCATTTATCCACATAAGTCCACTTCAAAAATCCATATTATATTCATTTGAACTCCAAATCCAGTGAAACCAATTCCTAGGTGCTTCTAAAATCATCATTTGTTAAATGGGTGCCTCTGCTCATTTTTGAAAATAATGTTTCTGTACACTTCTTGCAAACCCATTAATCCCTTGATTCCATCATATTGAAATGTTCAAAGATGTCAATTGATCAAATCCTAATGAAACCACTTTGGTCATCCCTCATATGACTAGAGGTATCCTAGAAAAGTCCAACTCATATTTTTAGAGCACTTTTATTTCCTTCCTTGTTGTGTTGCTTATTATGGTTGCTTTCGACGATAGCTGACGAAGTAGATGAAATGCTCGGAGTTGGACCAGAGATATTTTAAGACCTCGAAGACTGTTAAAACAGGCAAGCAGCCCTTTGACCATGTCTATGAAACCCTTTTTATGCATGTCATATAGCACCATATTGTTGTTGCAACGGAATCATGATGAGGTGGTGTCCACTTTGATGGTTTGCAACCGTACTTCCTTGTTGATACTTGCATTGTGCATGACCCTACCTTCTTATGAGGGTTATGATGGTGGGAGTAGATAGCATGCTAAAGTAGTGCTACGCAAAAAGGGATGGGAATATGCATGGTGATGGAGACAAAGTATTTTCAAAAGACTTTTCGAAAACCCCGTTGGGTGCCACTTATGCCCGAGGGAGATGATGAGATGGGTAACCACTTGATGACGAAGTGGTGTACCGAGGCAAGTGTGCGTGTTGTTTTCGAAAACGGATTAGATTTAAGATTTGTCGACTGTCCCAACCTTACATGCGCAACCACTCTACCCTTATATGGGAAAGGGCATTATTGATTACCTAGACCGATACTAGCTTGGAGCCCGCATTACTAGTGACGGGAGAGTTGTTGGTGCGCTCTCTCGGGACGGGGTCGTGCCAAGTAGGGCGGCCAAGAACATTTTTATGGGGCACCGGACACACCGTTGGTACCCCGTGCCAGTATGTGATGAATATGGGAGCGATGCTCCACAATTTTAAGATGTGAAAGGTTGGGCATGGGTGTTACTACCAATCGAGTGGACTCCATGTTAGTGTCGTCTAGGGAAAGTTAGTTATTGGGTGCTTACCCCGGGTACTTGAGGTATCGCGGGTCGTGGATGACACGGAAGTTCCCCGGATCTTGTGGGTAAAGTGTGCAACCTCTACAGAGTGTAAAACTATTCGAATAGCCATGTCCACGGTCAAGGACAATTGGGCGGTGCTCCTTAAACTATGTCCAGAGTTTACAAACCAGTGTGTGTGTTTGGATAACTACTTGGGTCAAGTCAAAGGACTTGACGTGATTGAGATGGGTTGGTGCCCACTCTATTTATGTTGATACTTGTAACCTGTCCTCATGGTTACTTGAATTCTCTTGATGCATGTCTTACAAGTTGTTGAACATGTCAATGCATTCAAAACTAGCTTTCTGAAAAATTTACCTATATCATGCATTGTTGTATCTTGAATCAAAACATGGGTTGCTTGCGAGTACATTCAAAGTACTCATTGGCTTGCCACTAGTTATTTAATTGACCAGGCATGGAAGAACTGGGGTTCGAAGAAGAGTTCTTTGGAGACGAACATGCGAACTAGGACGTTTCCCAGTCAGAATGCCTGTAGGGTTAAGGCAGATGGCATGGGTTCTACTTATCGACGAAGATTTCCGATGCTTGTGTTTCATTTGATGTTCGACCCTTAAGGCTTTATCAATGTAAGACTTGACCATAATGGTCATAATTTGTGTAAGACGGTATGTATGTGTAAGACTCTCGTTATTCAGCTTCTGTGTGTTCAGTGAGCATTGATCTCTGGGATCACTGTACACGTGCATTCGGTGATCTCGACTTATGAGTCAGGGTCCCCACAGAGCTGGTATCGGAGCCATCCTGACTGTAGGAAGCCTTAGTTAGCATGGTCGTTAGTTAGGGTAAAACTATTTCCAAAACTACTACTAGTTTTCAAAACCATCTGTACTTCTCTTCCCATCTCAGTTTTTTCCAAAAACTAAGGTATACTTTCTTTATTGATCTCTTCCCCTTCAGAACCTTTGGTCGCTAGAACCCTTATGGCCCTGACCACTGTATTCCTTGTAATCCTCGTGGATAATCTAGAAGGAAGATGCCTTGCCAGACATTCACCCACATCTCCTGAACACAAGATTGGCGACATCACAACAAGACGATACCAACAGAAGATACATCCTCGAGGAATGAGGACCTGAAGACCCAGGAGATGGTGACACCCTTGACACTGCCCCAAGATGATGCAACCTTAGCCTACGATGATCAGGGCATAGAATATGCAAGATCATGATATACATCGCTAATAGAGTAACCCTGTCACTACCGTTGTTGTATCGGCAACCACCGATGGATGAGAACCTAGCCATTTGGTCCGCCTCACCATAGTGAGCAGGAAAAAGGTTCTCCTCATCTCCCGCTCTTGGTGTCGAAGTTGTCATCAACGTAACCGACATGATGGACCTCTGTTACGCCTTGATAATGTCATTGCATAAAGGATTACCTACCTGGTACCATCGACGGCTTAGAAGACAAAAAGGGATCGTCGTGATTAAGAAGACAAGAGGAGACCAAGTCAATGCCAGTTACTAGGAGCCACCTTCACCCCATCACTTCAACAGGCGAGAAGTTGTTGAAGAATCTTCAGGCTCAACCCGGATTGTTTTATCGAACAACTACAAGAGACGTAGCAACACCTGAGGAAAACTCAGAAGACTGCATGAGGCACAAGGCACAATTACTGAGTCCGAGAACCCCTAGGGTAGGATAAGTCGTGTACCCCCTATGCGCAGTCTAGTCCGTATGATTATTCGAATAGAACCATGATTGTGTGTTGCTTGTCTTTATTTGTTTGTGTTTTGATATAGGTCGCACTTTTGCCCTAAGCAACAAGTATGCGACTATATCACCTTCCTCACCTTGTTTCTTTTGTTTGGCCCTCTTTGCACCTGTTTGTTTGCACTAGCACTATAGAATACCCTTTAGGCATTCCCCTCCTCTATGCTACCTCTCCCTCTCATCTCTCTCCTCAACTGAAGGCTAGCAAGACAAGGTACACCAAGGATTCTACTTTGGCAACCAACCAGCACTGAAGACTTTTGCTACAACCTCCTCGACCAAATGCATCCCCTTAGAGTTATGGTTTCTCCTCAAGATTAGAAACCCATTCCTAGACCCTTCGAGACTTCATAAGATACCCCAGCTCGAATCCTTAACCATGTGCTTAACCCATAGAATTGCAAGAGGACCTGTTAAGCCTCCATAACCTTGCTTATCACTGGGTTCATTAGGGAACTAGTGGACATAGTGAACGAGCACATTATCATCCTAAGATAGCACCAAAACTGACGATGCCATAGGGAGGACCAATCTGAGGATATAGGAATAGAGGACAAATGACTTGATGAGTTTATATCAGTGACTTGAGGAATTATATGAGACTATTTGGTGGATTATGAGGTTTTGATGTTGGTAGATGAACTTGGTGGGATCATGAGAATAGATTAGCATAGCTTTCATTATCCTTGAGTAAATTGGATTTAGTAGGATAATTGTAAGTATTTCGATCTAACTTAGCCATGGGATATTGATAGGAGACAGTTGATTACGTAAATGACTTGGGGGAACATGTAGGAATTCTCGTTGGACAAGAGATTTGGATTTAAGTAGGTGGTTCTAGCTGAATATAGATGTTGAGTATGTCTACATGGTTCAGAGTAAAATTGGATTTAGACTGATGATCTCGATCATGATACCATGTTTCTCAGGGACGATAAACTAAGAGATTGGATTAATTGTCAGAGTTCATTTAGGGATCTATATAAGCTTGAGGTTGGGAGTTACTTTACCCCGAAGATGGGAATTGGTGGACTGACTATAGTAAATATAGCTCTTTCAAGTACATGGGGATTATAAGACATTAGAAGATCGTATGGAACACCATGGACATTGGATTAGTAAAATTAATGGATTAGGTAGTTGGTGATGGAAGTTAATGGGTTGTTGTAGTTGATTCATAGGAAGGAAACCAGATTTTGGAGTGGCATACGACGTGTTTCCTTAGGATAGAGGTGCTTTATCTTAGACCTTGGAAGAACAGGCTGAGCACATGGATTGTCATGTTCAAGCTTAGCAGCTTATATGTTCTACCCATGATTTTTAGGGGTAGACATACATATGAGTTTCGGGATTGTAGACATATATGATTTTGTTAGACCTCCTCTTGGGAGCCATGAGGATATGAATCGCATGCGTGATGATTGGAGTTGACCTATGCAAAATGATGCTATCGGTGATATGATGTGGTTTGTTTAAAGGACTAGATAGACTATTGGCATCTCAGAAACCGTGCTTAAAGATAAGATGATAAATGTTCACTCGCACACTAGAATCCTTGAAACCCTTAAGCCCTACCAAGCTACAACATGGTCGGATCAGGACCTTAGGGTCTTGACACTAGATCTAGAACCACCTTGGCCCACACTCAACAAGACCACCACTAATTCCCCAGCCTACTTTATGTACCCCGTGAACAAAGTCTTCATGGAGTGCTTAGACAAGATAATTGTCATCATCATTTGGTTACCTACTTGTCCACCCGAGGACGGAAGAAGAGCCGTTCAGCTAGTCCAGGAACATTTGAAGACCGCCATGCCAAGGAGGAAGAACTACCACCATCATCAAGAAGTAAACATCCGCGTCGAAGACCAGGTGTATCTGCAAGCCACTTCTCTCTAAGGAACCAAGCATTTCCATGACAAGGAGACCCACACCAAGATTCATCGGCCCCCTCTGAGATCACTCCAAGATTTAACAACCCCCTCTGAGATCACTATGAGACGAAGAAAAGACAGTTACCAGCTGGAGATGCCACTTGAGTTACCTGATGTGCACAATGCTTTCCATGTATCACAACCCTGGAAGTGTTTCCAACTTCCTAACTTGCCCGATGTCTACGAGGGCACTAACCACCAAGCCATCGACCCCTAGCCCAATTTAACCTACCGCAAACTACCCATTAGCAACCTGGATCAAGAAGAGCGTCATACACGAAGCCACACCATCAACTACTTCAAGCTCAATGGAGCACTACACGGAAGCAGAAGCAACATGAGGACTTGAAGACTACCCTAGATCCAAGTTTCTGTATCCCTTTTCGTGCCTAGTTTGGGAATCTCGGGGACGAGATTCTTGTAAGGGGGTAGGTCTGTCACACCCTGATTTTCATGCCACTACATTTAAGCTAACAATCATGATAAAATGTGGTTTGAAAAAAACATTTGAGTGTTTTGGACCTTGCCTTGATTGGTTTTTGTTTGTTGTTTGCAAGTGCTCTAAAAATAAAATAAATCCTCCAACTATTATACTCCTTCTCCTTGATCCAAAAACCTTTCCCAATGATCATGCCATGTGTATAGGGCAACATAGTATTTTCTTACAAAAATAATTTGGCCAAATAGTATTTTCAAAAATTAGTTTTTCAAAAACCCCTGAGTTGAGGTTTGCACTACAAGTACTTGACTTGGGATGTGAAAAACCATTGAAAAGGTATATTTGAATCCTATTAGATGTAGGACTCCCATAAACCACAAAAATATAATTTTAAAAGTTATTTTCCTATTTTATTTAAAAGCTTTTTCTTAAGGCCAGAAATGGTCTTTAATAGGGAAAAATTATTTTAATGCTTTAAAAATATTTTTGAAAATTTAGGGAAACTCAGTGGAAATTTATTATCCATATATAAGAGTTTCAACACATGGTCATGTTCAAAATATTGGTCAAACCCCTCAAAACCCCTTTTTCGATATTTCAAGTTTTTGAAATATTTCCAAAGGAAATATTCTCTAAAAATTCCAAGAAAATTCTAGCATGTCACATATGACATGTTGGATGATCTTGACAAGTATCATGTCATGGAAAATAGTATAACCCCATGGAATCCCCTCAAAACCATTTCTGTCCATTTTGAAGTTTGAGCAACTTTACATTGCCAAACATGTCCAACTGCTCTCAAATCTTGTGAACATGCTCAAATGGTCTAATAATTTATCTAGACCAAATGGCACAAGTTGGAGAAAATGTTATATTGATCGAAGTGCCCCAAAACCCTCTCTGACCAGAATCTAATTTGACCAACTTTGTGCTACCAACTTTCTCTCCTTGACCCCAACTTTGGTGAGCATTTTCACATGACCAAATGAGTCCACTACACCAAGTGGTGCATCAAGGAGAAGTGATTTGCTCAACTAGATCTACACAAGTTCATTTCTGCTAGTTTCTAGGGTTTACAAAAGTTGCATTGGCAACTTTGCCCAAATGGACTCAACCTTGGTGGAACCTATTATTATCTCATGCAATTTGACCCTGTCAAGCCTCATGACAATAGGAGTTCACTTTTTGCCCAAACCAGCAACAAACACCTTCTGCCATTTTACTAGAACCCCTATTTTGGCCACTTCCACTCTTCTCCATGGCCCCAACTTTTTACCCTTCCTAGTGCCCTTGCACCTCCAGTAGCAATGGCAAATCCATAGCTCAATTATTGGAGGGGTAAAACCCCACTTTCTCTCTCTGGACAGCCCATTTCCCTCTCTCCCTCAACCTCTCTCCTCTCCTACTAGCTGTCCAGGGCATCCAAGGCCCTCTCCCCTTTGTTTACTCCTCCCTAAACAACCTAGACACAAGTGGCCGCACCCTACAAGCCAAAGGCATGCCCTGGCATGCAATTGGCGTGCTCCAGAGCACGCTACAGTGCACACCCGCACTGTAGCTGCCCCCTTCCAACCGCCTCCGGCCACCTCGGGCCTCCCCAGCGTGCCCGACGATGCGCCTCGACGTCTACGACATGCCACGCCTCTGTGCCCCTCCTTCTTATCCCACCTCTCGCCCCAGCTCGCACGCGCGCCGGCCGCCCAAGAGCTCCAATGGACGAGCTCACACGCGCGACGCCCTGGTACTTCCCTGATCCTTCTCTCCCTTCCCCTGGCCATAGACCATCTCTACAAATGCCCCGGACATGCACACACGAGCCCTGTGACCCCTAGCAACGAGAACGACCTCGCCGGCGCACTCGTCCACGGTGCACCATCGCCCCGCCATAAAAGGCCACCCCCGAGCCCTCTCTGGCCTCCGTTTGCACTCTCTCCCTCCTGTGCATCACCCAAACCAGTTCACTCCTTTCCCCGTGCCCTCCATCCACCACCATGACCGGATCCTTGCCGTCTGCCTCGGCTTAAATTCGCGCCACCCGAGCCCCCTCCTTCTCGCCTCATCATTCCATGGCATCACCACGACCATCGTGGAACTCTTCCCTGCTACTTCCCCTCCTTCCCGTGGCCATGCGGTCGAGCTCCACCTCCACCACCGGCCCCGCCCGCCACGGCCGACGAAGCGCCCGCGTCCGACCACCCCTGCGGTCGCAGCGCACCTTGGAGGATGCGGTGTTGTCTCCTGGACCCGCTGGTCTGCTGGGTGTCGCCGGGGAGAGCGCCGGCACCGTCCGGCCTCGCCTCCTGTGTCTCCCGACGTGCCCGCGTGGGGGGTTGGGGATGAACCCGACTAGTGGGCCCCATGTGTCGGCGACCATGAGGGTCGGGCCCGCAAGTTAAGTGGACACGGCTTCCTCGGGAGCTGTCTCCACGCAGCGAAAGCGCGCCACAGCAAACCGCCTTCGATGTGGCCCCTGCACGTGTGCGGCCGAGCCGTTGGGCCGGCCCAGTGCGCTGCGGTGCTATGCTGCACCCGGTGCGCAATATAGGTACAAATCCCCCCTCCTTTGTCTTTTTCTTTTTCCTGAAATTTGTAAAATCTCCCAAACATTCATATTGCCTCCAAATTTGATGATTCAAATTTCCAGAGACTCCATAAATCAAGTCCTATTTAATAGGACACAGTGGACATTTTTGTTGTCCTTGGTTTGCACTGAAACTTTTTAAGAAGGTCATTTATCCACATAAGTCCACTTCAAAAATCCATATTATATTCATTTGAACTCCAAATCTAGTGAAACCAATTCCTAGGTGCTTCTAAAATCATCATTTTTTAAATGGGTGCCTCTGCTCATTTTTGCAAACAATGTTTCTATACACTTCTTGCAAACCCATTAATCCCTTGATTCTATCACATTGAAATGTTCAGAGATGTCCATTGATCAAATCCTAATGAAACCACTTTGGTCATCCCTCATATGACCAGAGGTATCCTAGAAAAGTCCAACTCATATTTTTAGAGCACTTTTATTTCCTGCCTTGTTGTGTTGCTTATTATGGTTGCTTTCGACGATAGTTGACGAAGTAGACGAAATGCTCGGAGTTGGACCAGAGATATTTGAAGACCTCGAAGACTGTTAAAACAGGCAAGCAGCCCTTTGACCATGTCTATGAAACCCTTTTTATGCATGTCATATAGCACCATATTGTTGTTGCAACGGAATCATGATGAGGTGGTATCCACTTTGATGGTTTGCCACCGTACTTCCTCGTTGATACTTGCATTGTGCATGACCCTACCTTCTTATGAGGGTTATGACGGTGGGAGTAGATAGGATGCTAAAGTAGTGCTACGCAAAAAGGGACGGGAATATGCATGGTGATGGGGCCAAAGTATTTTCAAAAGACTTTTCGCTAACCCCATCGGGTGCCACTTAGGCCCGAGGGAGATGATGAGATGGGTAACCACTTGATGACGAAGTAGTGTACCGAGGCAAGTGTGTGTGTTGTTTTCGAAAACGGATTAGATTTAAGATTTGTCGACTGTCCCAACCTTACATGCGCAACCACTCTACCCTTATATGGGAAAGGGCATTATTGATTACCTAGACCGATACTAGCTTGGAGCCCGCATTACTAGTGACGGGAGAGTTGTTGGTGCGCTCTCTCGGGACGGGGTCGTGCCAGGTAGGGCGGCCAAGAACATTTTTATGGGGCACTGGACACACCGTTGGAACCCACGTGCCAGTATGTGATGAATATGGGAGCGATGCTCCACAATTTTAAGATGTGAATGGTTGGGCACGGGGGTTACTACCAATCGAGTGGACTCCATGTTAGTGTCGTCTAGGTAAAGGTAGTTATCGGGTGCTTACCCCGGGTACTTGAGGTATCGCGGGTCGTGGATGACACGGAAGTTCCCCGGATCTTGTGGGTAAAGTGTGCAACCTCTGCAGAGTGTAAAACTATTCGAATAGTCGTGTCCACGGTCAAGGACAGTTGGGCGGTGCTGCTTAAACTATGTCCAGAGTTTACAAACTAGTGTGTGTGTTTGGATAACTACTTGGGTCAAGTCAAAGGACTTGACGTGATTGAGATGGGTTGGTGCCCACTCTATTTATGTTGATACCTGTAACCTGTCCTCATGGTTACTTGAATTCTCTTGATGCATGTCTTACAAGTTGTTGAACATGTCAATGCATTCAAAACTAGATTTCTGCAAAATTTACCTATATCATGCATTGTTGTATCTTGAACCAAAACACGGGTTGCTTGTGAGTACATTCAAAGTACTCATTGGCTTGCCACTGGTTATTTAATTGACCAGGCATGGAAGAACCGGAGTTCGAAGAAGAGTTCTTTGGAGACGAACATGCGAACTAGGACGTTTCCCAGTCAGAATGCCTGTAGGGTTAAGGCAGATGGCATGGGTTCTACTTATCGACGAAGATTTCCGATGCTTGTGTTTCATTTGATGTTCGACCCTTAAGGCTTTATCTATGTAAGACATGACCATAATGGTCATAATTTGTGTAAGATGGTTTGTATGGATGTAAGACTCTTGTTATTCAGCTTCTGTGTGTTCAGTGAGCATTGATCTCTGGGATCACTGTACACGTGCATTCGGTGATCTCGACTGATGAGTCGGGGTCCCCACAGGACCTATGGCTGGGCAACATGGCGACGGCGAAGCTAACCGAGGCGTCGCTCCTGACGTAGTTCCTGGAGCACCGGGTGGCTCCGCTTCAGGAACATTCACTCCCGCTGTGGAGGCTCGGGGGGGCCGACGCCGCCCATCGCCTGAGCTCCATAGTCCTGGCCGACGAAGATCTGGCCGCGGTCCTCCAATCCTTGGTTGGGGGTGATGTGGCGAGACTGGAGGGTGCTCATGTGCCCCTATTCCTTCGAAAGGATTGGGAGCGGGTGGTGAACTCCATGCCCGCTTTTGACGGGGACGGGCCTGTGCCCGCGGAGGTTCCCGAGGACCTGGCGGCCCTGGCGACGGTGAACGTATCCTCCAGCGACTCCAGCAGAGAGTAAGAAGAAGAGGAGCAGGAAGAGGAGCCCGATTCCGAGGTGACCGACGGGGAGTCGAGGGTGCCCCTCCCTTCGTGCGGGTCCCACGCCCTTCGCCTCATGCCGGATGACTGTCGGCGTTCTGGGAACGGGGGTCCCCAGACTTGCCTGCCTGCGGCCTGCGGCGTGGCTCAAAGGAGGCCCAACACGGCCCATCTTCATCAATGCAAGCTCAAGACCCTCGCGAGGGGCCAAGCCTCGCGGGGCGGATGACAAGGAGCTTCCTCAGGCACGGCCTCGTGAGGCTGGCTCATGAGGAGGCGGAGAGTTCAAGGCAGGGTACCTCGCGAGGTGCCCATGACACAAGCCATGACGACCAAGGGCGCCAGTCGGGCGCCAGCCCGCGCAGTGTCCTCCTTTCCTCTTTGGTGCAAAGGGAGCAAGCGCAGACGAGAGCATCAAGCAAAGGCGTCCATTTCGGTGCAACAAGGCCAAGACCAGCCCAACAGCCAGAAGGAAGTCATTGTGGAGCCCGAGCCGGCGTCACCACCAGAGCCTTTGACAGGCGAGGACCAACTTTAGTCAGGATAAGTGTACCCGCTATTCCCATTCAAAATGGCCAATTGTTGGCGCCCTTCCCACTCAATATTTGGGAAGAGGCCCGGGGCCTTTGCCTATAAATAGGACTAGCCACCCGCAAGGTAGGGGATGGAGAAAACAAGGATAGAAAGACACACACACAGAGAGAGAGAGAGAGAGAGGCGACTGAACTCCCCCTAGCAGTTCATCGCGCTAGCCAAGAACAGACTCTCGCGAGGCTGTTCTCCTTTGTATTGTTCATCATCAAGCCCAAGAGGCAATCCACCACACCACACACTGGAGTAGGGTATTACACCACAATGGTGGCCTGAACTAGTATAAATCTTGTGTCTCTTGTGCTGTTCAGTTTGGTAGTTTAGGTCCTAGCGATTCGGCGAGGAGCGAGCCGGTTGAGGGTTGAATCTCCGCGCGCACCCCAGTGTTCGAACCTCAAGGCTCTGCCGGAACCCCAAATCCGACATTTGGCGCACCAGGTAGGGGTGCGTCGGGATCTGCCTTCTGCCGCCTCGCGCCCCGTCGCATCGTCATCACCATGTCCGGCGACCAGGTGGGCGAACCAGATCCTTGGGCGGCCTGGCCCGCCCGCGTAGAGCCGCTCGCCCCGGGCGACCCCATGCCCCAGGCGGCTCGCGGTTCGCAGGGCGCTGCGGGCCGTGGGCGATGCGGACAGACCTGGACGGCTCTAACACCGCGGCAGACGTGGTCGGCAGCGAGGGCCTCCAACCACGCCACGGCAACGACGCCGTATACCCGCCGGGAGCAGCCGAACTCAAGGGCCGCGCTCACGGTGGCCCAAGAGCTGCTGCAGTGCAGACTGATGGAAGGCGGCCGCGACGTGCTGCTAGAGCAGGTGGCGGAGCTCCTGGGCTTCGCCGCCTCGAGGGCTCACCCCTTCTGCACCCCGCTCCCGCATCAGGCCCAGGGCAGCCCGCGCGGGGGCCCCACGTGCAACCACGGGCTAAAAAGCTACTCCAACACCAGCGAAGCCGTCAGCACAGGGCCGGCGGTAGCACCGGCTCCGCTCCCCGTCAGTGAAGAAGGAATCGTCGCGACCCACGGCCCCCGTGGGCCGCCGCGCTACCATCACCAGGCCGGCACGTCAAGCAGAGCTGCATGGCACGCGGAGCCCTATGGCGCGGCCTTCGGGGTGACGGCCGCGGAAGAGTACGTGCCCCACATGATGGATCAAGGGCACCCGCGTGAGGGCGAACAAGGCTCGCTCCTCAGCCCAAGCTGGGGGGACGAGGCGCCAGAAGCTGAGCTCTTCCAGGAACCCCGGGACGGCCCCGCCGGCCACGCTGGGAGTGACGATTATCAGGTACCACTAATCCCTCAAGGGCAGGCATACACTAATCATGGGTCGCAGGAGGTGCAGGTCGCCACAGCGAGCAGCTGCCCCGCTCCAACATTCTCTTACCCCTCAGGAGGAGGGCGTCGGGGGCTGCAGGAGAGGGGCCGAGATCCCACATCACCACCGCGGCATTCGGAGCAAGGCGTTCCTAGGAGGTAGGCCCTCCGCTGGGGAGGTGCCTCAGGGCCTGCCCCTGGCAGAGGACCCGTGGTCGTCGGGGGAACCGCTGGCGACCGCTCTACCCCATCGGCGGCGTCCTGGTTTCCGGTCGTCATTGATGGCACTAGATTGTGGCGCAAGGCGGGTCCCTTGTCTAGCGATATGAAGCTAGGCCGATACCTGTGAAGAAGGCCCAGTGCCTGTGAAGCTCGCCACCCTGTGACACTCTCACGTAATAATGAGTGGGGCTGTACACGCCCCGGAGTCTCAGGGGTGCCGGCCTCAGGCCCTGGGGCTCCCTCCCACGCCCAGTGGCAGCACTTAGCTCCGCGCTGGTGAGAAGACGTCCAAGACTAGATTAGGTGCCGGATGCGGCCTTTTGTTTGCATTCGTTGCTTTTCCCTTGGTTGTTGCTTTCCCCCGCTGGATTTAAGTTGAACTCGGATTTGAGATTTGTGTGTGTTGGGAAAGGGGTGCTTAGTCTCGTTTGAGCAATCTCTCGCGTTTCGGTTATGACCTCACCTCAGCTGCCTCCCCTCGCGAGCCCCTCGCGAGCCGGGTCTGGCCTAGCTTGCGTGCAGCCCAGACTGCCGCTGACATACCCTCTCAGGAGGTTTTTTCACTGCAGATCCTACGGATTCGATCAGGAGGCGTCCGAGGCACCGTAGCCTCCCACAAATTATCTCAGGACCCGCACAGGATGAAGGTAAACTAACTAGCCGGCTCGCCACATGGCCAACCACTTGGCACGGGCTTATGAGCAATGTAGCATTGACTAAGGTGCTGAAACATTGGTTTTACATGAGGGGCACCCCCTCCCAAAATGCTCTCACAGCCATCGGGACAAAAGCCTGAGTTCTATTCATGCAGGATAAGGAAACAGGAACGGCGTGCTGTCAGTTGGATAAATCCCCCAATGCATCCTCAGGAGCGCCGTTCGAGCTGTCGCTGGCGTCGCTGGCCTCGCCATCGCCCTCCGCGTTGCCGCCAGCGGCGTCAGGGCCGTTCACCACGCTGCCGTCGGCGGCGGCCACAATCACGCCGTCGTTGTCTGAAGCGAAGGCCCTGACGAGGGCATCCACGTTGTCTTCCACCCAATATGCCAGGTCGTCTCGGACGGCCTGGGGGACTGGGGCGATGGCAGCGTCAAAATCGAAGTGAGGGTCCATGTTCCGGAGATGGCTGAAAACGCGGGAGAAGGCGTGCCCAAGAAATGCTCGACTCCTCTCCTCCACCAACCTGTTGGCACGAACCGACCGTGCCTCAAGCTGCGTCACGATATCGGTGAAGAACTGAAGGTTGCCGGCATAGTTAATAGCACGCAGCTCGCCAACGGCCGCCTCGCAGATGTTACCCAAGGCCGTGTTGGCCCTCTCTTGAAGCGTGGAGCGCATGGGGGCGTGCTCATGCTCCAAGAGCCGCCGCTGACGCATCTCTTCCGCGTTTTGGCGAGCGACAGCCTCGGCCTCAACCACCTGTCGGCGAAGAAGAAGCACCTCGGCATGGGAAGTAGCTGACTCCCCATGTGCTGCCTCAAGTGCGACCCGCAAGGCATCGGCCTGCCTCGTTGCTTCCTCCAGTTTGGCCCTGAGGGCGTTGGTCCTACCTTCAGCCTCGGTCCGGACCAACTCCAGCCTCTCCTTGTGCTCGCGCTCGAGATTCAGGCGCGCCTTCGCCACCCGACGTCCGACCTCCTCCGTGACATGGGCTTCCCGCGCAGCAACGTCGTCCTCCGCCCGTGTCACCCAGCGCTACCTCGTCTCCAGGTGCTCGTGCTCGCGCGCGCGTTCGGCGGCTTCCAGCGTCAACGCCTCCTCACACTTCTGGAGCTCCACTGGGTCACCCGAGGCCACCTTCATCGACGCAAGGGCCGCCTCGCGCAGCTCCACCTGCTCCTCCAGTGAGCGGCACCGGGCCAAGAGTTCTTGTGCCTGCTCCTCTGTGGCCTCTCGCCGCCGGTCAGCTTCCCGGGCTTCTTCGACGGCCTAGGAATGGGACTCCCAAGAGGCCGCCAGCGACGCCTTGGCCTCCTCCTCATCAAGATCGCGCCGACGGTGCGCAAGGGTGGCAGCCGCCTCCAGCTCGTGCCTCTCCGCAACTAGCCGAAGGCCCTCAGCCTCAAGGCGCGCGTCCTCATCAGCAAGTTCCTCACCAAGCAGGCTCACCGCGTCAGCCGCCCTCCGGAAGAACCCTTGGCGAAGAGCGCGACGCTCCCGGGCGGGCTCGAGTACGTCCTCCACACCATCATCCGCCCGAAGCAAGCGCCGTGGGGCGCAGATCAGCACTCCCCTCTCGGGCAAGGGGCTGGGGGCTGGCGCCCTTGAGGTGACCGGGCGCGCCCTACCGAAGGCCCGACCTAAAGCTAGCCCATCTCCAAGTAAAGAGCGCCGGGAGTACCCCAGCCAATCGCGGTCCACAGCCAGACGAGAAGCCCACGGCAGGCTGGCTATACCACGGGAAGGCCCACGAAGGAAAAATCGAGGGGAGCGCAGGGCCAAGTTGCGTTTCGGGATGACTCGTCTCGCCAACCGGCCTCACCACGAGGGCCCGGCTGCTCGGGATGGTCGAAGACGACGGAAGGGGTGGAGGCGAAGGGGATGGCTCCTCATCCACCCCCATGAGCTCGGAAGGATGGGCCCTGTAGGGCAAGGATAAGAACAAGCAACGAGAGAGTCAGGAGCAGGGAAGGGAGAAGGTTTACTCGTCGATGGCATAGTACTTCCTACGCTTTAGCAGGCGGCAAGGGTAGTCGTCGCCCAGGGCCTCCCTCCTCTTCCGTAGGGCCTCAAAGTCCACGCGGAAGTGACCCAAGAGTTGAGCGCAGGGGTCCACTTGCGACGAGGAGGAAGCATCAAGGCGACTCGCGTCGGGGGCGTCCGCCTCACCAAGAAGAGCGGCTGGGGCCTCGGTAGCCTCAGCCTCAGGCACTGCGAGCGGCCTCTCGCCACCTTCAACTGCGGCAGCACGGGCCTCGGGAGCCTCTCCCTCATGACCGCCGCCTAGTGCTGTCGCCTCGGCGAGGGCACCTTCGGCCTCCGGAGGCTCATGCCTCCCTGCACCACCACTTGAGGAAGAGTCGCCCCGGGCGGCTGCGAGGGAAACCACCACCACTGGGTTCTTGCGAGGCCCCTGGAGGCCAGCGGGGCGCGGCCCCCATTCGTCGAAGATGGGGATCTGGCTCACGAAGTCGCCTCTGTTCGAGCAGAGGTATAGCAGGGCCCCCCCTGACGAATGTCGCCAGGGGAAGGATCCCCAGTCAAGACCAAGAGCACCTTCCTCAGAGCTTCAGGCGTCAGGTCCCCTTCCTGGAGCCACATACGGTCCCTACGACTGTTGTAGGCCCACATTCAATGAGAGTGGCGCTGGAGAGGGGCGATGCGGCATAGCAAGAACTCCTTCACCACATTGGGCGCCGTCACACCAAGCTTTCTCAGGAACTCGAACCGGTGCCAGACGAAGGCGAGCCGGGGGCTCGTGAGTGTCACTAGCCCCAGCCTGAGTTGGGGATAGCAGGCGAAGATGGCTCCGTCAGTAGGGGGTTGGGTGCCCCTACGTCCACATACAGCCACCGCTGGCGAAACCCAGGCGTGGGTGGAGGAAGACTGAAGTCAATTCCGGAAGCTGCTGTCTCAGGCGCAGGAATGAAGCTCACGCACCCCGAGCATTGGGTGGGGTCGACAAGGCGCAGAGAGAAGAAGTGGCGCAGTAAGGCAACCGAAGGAAGGATGCCCGTCATTGCCTCACAAACGAAGGCTAATATCGAGAGAAGGGTGATGGATTCAGGACCCAGATGCATCATATGGATCTGATAATGGGAAAGCACGGCGTTGAAGAAATCAGAGAAGGGGGGAACCAGTCCCGCCCACAGGGCGTCGGCGAAATACCGGACCTCGGTGGGAATCCTATCAACAGAGAAGCGAGACGCGGGCCAGGCCGTCGTCCTCCCGCACTCATTGAAGATGGTGGCCAGGGCCGAGCAGACCTTGCCTAGGCCTTCTTGATTGATTATGACCGGCCAATCGACGGCGGGGGCCGCCGTCGATGACGAGAGAGGCGGCGGCACGGGCTTCTTCCCTTTTCCCTTCCTCGGCGGGGCCATGACGACAGGAAGGTGATGGGGGAAGGTTCGAGATCGGATTGGATGCAGGAGATGGAGTTCGAGAGAAGGAAGGACAGGGAGCGCTCAGTAGAAAGGGGAACGATTGTGTGCGGCAGCGAGTCCGCCTAGCAAGGCACGAAATAAGGAGGCGTGGGGGAACAGTGCCGCCCACGTCCAATCAACCGCCACGCGGCGCCCAAGACCGTAGGCTGTTAGGGCCTGCGATGCTTCGCACTTGCCCTTTCGCCTCTCTGCTCGGCCAAGTTCGGGTGTGCCGTGGGCCCGGGGGCTACTGTCGGCGTTCTGGGAACGGGGGTCCCCAGACTTGCCTGCCTGCGGCCTGTGGCGTGGCTCAAAGGAGGCCCAGCACGACCCATCTTCATCAACGCAAGCTCAAGACCCTCGCGAGGGGCCAAGCCTCGCGGGGAGGATGACAAGGAGCTTCCTCAGGCACGGCCTCGTCAGGCTGGCTCATGAGGAGGCGGAGAGTTCAAGGCAGGGTACCTCGCGAGGTGCCCATGACGCAATCCATGACGACCAAGGGCGCCAGTCGGGCGCCAGCCCGCGCAGTGTCCTCCTTTCCTCTTTGGTGCAAAGGGAGCAAGCGCAGGCGAGAGCCATCAAGCAAAGGCATCCATTTCGGTGCAACAAGACCAAGACCAGCCCAACGGCCAGAAGGAAGTCATTGTGGATCCCGAGCCGGCGTCACCACCAGAGCCTTTGACAGGCGAGGACCAACTTTAGTCAGGATAAGTGTACCCGTTGTTCCCCTTCAAAATGGCCAATTGTTGGCTCCCTTCCCGCTCAATATTTGGGTAGAGGCCCGAGGCCTTTGCCTATAAATAGGACTAGCCACCCGCAAGGTAGTGGATGGAGAAAACAATGATAGAAAGACACACACACATAGAGAGAGAGAGAGAGGCAACTGAACTCCCCCTAGCAGTTCATCGCGCTATCCAAGAACTGACTCTCGCGAGGCTGTTCTCCTTTGTATTGTTCATCATCAAGCCCAAGAGGCAATCCACCACACCACACACTGGAGTAGGGTATTACACCACAATGGTGGCCTGAACCAGTATAAATCTTGTGTCTCTTGTGCTGTTCAGTTTGGTAGTTTAGGTCCTAGCGATTCGGCAAGGAGCGAGCCGGTTGAGGGTTGAATCTCCGCGCGCACCCCAGTGTTCGAACCTCAAGGGTCTGCCGGAACCCCAAATCCGACAACGACGACGAGGATGGCGACGAGCGAGGCGGTGAGTGCTCGCCCCTGATCCCGAAGAAGGATAGGACGGGGCTGGTTCTCCGCGGGTCTGCTCCGGCTCCGAGGCGACCTGCTGGCGCACCTCCTGCTCCCGAGTCTCTTGAGGTTGATCCCAGCAGCCGGCTCTCGGGCTTCAAGTTCGGCCGGAGGTTGCTTGAGCCCACGAGCGATGACCAGTAAGTGCTTGATTCTCATTTTGCTTCTTGCTTCGTTGCTGAGGCTTGACGTCCATATTCCTTGGCTAGACCGGTGCCTACGCCGAAAAAGCTGAAGGGGGCCCGTGAGGGTTCATCCGGGGCAGCACTTCCACCCGTGGGAGAAGGGGGCGGCAAGACGCGGGCCTCTCCTACCCGGTCATCCTGTCGAGGCCTGGCGGGCCATGCTGGGCGAGCTCAGCCCCCGTGGCCCAAGCGACTCCCGAGGTGTCCTCGCCTGACGCCACTGCCGTAGTCATTGGGGCGCAGAAGGTCCCAACTCATGGTGCCGTGATTACGCTGCCGTCTTCTCCTCCTACTCTACCAACTGCCATTTCTCTGACTCCTTCGACTGTCCTGGATCATGCTGCTGCTGAGCTGGACCTACTGCGAGAAGATCTTCAGGGCGCTGACCCTCGCTTGGTGTCCGGGCGCCTGGAGCTGGCCTTCGGCTGGATCCGCTCTGATGCTTCAGTTCGAGCGGTGCTGGCTCAGGCCGCGACGGCTTGCGACGAGGAGAAGCAGGCCATCCTTGAGGCCAAGGCCACTCGCGACGCCGCCTTGGGTGAGGTTGCGGATGTCTTGGGTCGCTGCAAGGCGCTGGAGAGCGAGCCGCAAGGCCTGCGCGACCAGCTCGCCAAGGAGGCCCGTGTCCGCCAGGAGAAGGAGGAAGATATGAGGACTTGTGAGGATGCCACCAAGGACCGGGATGCCAAGCTTGATGAGCGCCATGGCCGCTTAGGTGCACTGGAGCAGGCGTTGGAGGCGAAGAGGATCGAGCTGGACGGCAAGGCCGGGTCCTGGCCGAGGACTGCATGGCCTTCGCGAAGCTGGAGGAGAAGGCTCGCACCTTGCTGAAGTCTCTTTATGATAGCAGCCTAGAGAGCCCGCTGGCCGGCGCCGAGGCCCTGCCAAGTTGCCTCCCTTCCTGGTCCGTGCCCTTGAAGATGTCGCCCTCGGCCTTGGCTCCACGGCTGAGGCTGAGGCGCGTGTCCTTTCTTCTGCAGCGCTGACGCGCGTCTTCACCCACGTCTACCTTCGCGACCCCAACATTGACCTTGATAGCTTGCTGGAGCCTGTGAGCGGTGAACTTGCCGCTGTCGCCGCTGAGGCCGTGAAGGGTCGAGTGGAGGCTCTGCTAGCGAAGTTCCGGCTTTCAGCACCAAGCCAAGGCGAGGCGCTGCCGATCCTGAGGCTCCACGAGGCGAAGTCGCCCAGCGCAGCTCCGTCACCAGCGATGGCACTGCCAGAAAGTGACCCCTTCGCGGCTCATGTCCTATTTTTAGCTCCTGCAACATGCATCATGCCTCGTGGAGGTGTTTAAACTTGTGTTTGGCGTTGTGAAAACACTCTATGGACTGTAATATTTACTTTTGAATTCTTTGAGATTTGCGCTTTTCCTTCCTACTTGCTTGTGTTCTACATCGGCAGAGCCCGCCCCCGCGCATACCTTAGCCGCCGTTAGCCCCGACCGGAAACCAGGACGTGACCAAGGAGTGAGGGGCTACGTGACAAGTTAGGCTCCTGAGTCGCGATGCGCAGGAGTCCCACTTGACGCGTGAATAGCAACTAGGGAGAGGAGATGTATGAGTAAATCTACCATTCTACGTCGGCAGAGCCCGACCCCGCGCATACCTCAACCGCTGTTAGCCTTTCGGAACTAAGGGGTGAGGGGCTACGTGCCCAGTTAGGCTCCTGAGTCGCGATGCTCAGGAGTCCCCCTTGACGTTCAAACGGCCTTCGTACCTTGGCTCCGCTCGGGGAGAGACGTGCGACGAACCAGGTCTGAGGGCCCTAGTTGGGTGGCGTGTGCCTGGGCGTGACCCAGGCGTAGCCCCCGTGCCTAGCCCCCTCGCGTGGCACTCCCGAGGGGAGGCGTTACGATGGGGCCGGACATTGAGCTTTGGGCTCCCTGAGGTTGATGCGGCCGGGGGCCACCCTCAGTTGTTTATCACCAGCGTGGAGCATAGCACTTCCGTATACGTATGGGCAAAGCCTCTCCTCGGCAGTGTCGTCAGCCAGCGCGGAGCATGGTGCTTCCACTATTGCGTGCGAGGGGGCTCCCCTCCGGGAGGAGCCCTCGGTGCATGTACAGCCCCGCCCTGACACGTGGCTGGCACGGTAGGACCTGACGAGGTGTATCTGGGCACCCATGAGCCAGCGCGGGACTCACGGGGCCCTACCTCAAGGCGGGGTGCGCCTGGCTCTGGCCTTTACTTGTAATGTGTTCCTGCAAATTTGGTTAGATGCCGACGCTCTACGTCCTCTGGTCCCGGCCCTCGAGCGAGCTCAGCCGTCACTGGTATGCCAGGTCGCGATGCCGTGGACAAGGCCAGAAGGTGAGGGCTGGAGAGCCAGTAAGAGCCCATGAGTCGCGATGCTCAGGTACCCCCCCCTTTAGCGTGCAAGCGGCCGACCTGAAGGAAGAAGGGTGCCGTGGACAGGCATCAAGTAATGATCAAGACGAGTCAAAGCATGACTCGAGTAAATGCGAGAGGGATACTTGCCACTGGGTCTGACCCGAGTGGCTTGGGGATAATGCAGCCCGAGGGGCGCCCCCGATAAAGTAAGCTAAAAGCATGAACCAAAGGGATACATGCCGCAGGGACGGACCCACGTGGCCTGGGAATGATGGAGCCCTGGGGGTGCTCCCAGCTGAAAATGAAACTCGAAGGATGTCACCCGATGATGTTGAAGATGAAGGGATGCTAAAGTAGCGGACGGCATGCGCTGCGGAAGCCGATCTTCACGAGCCCCCAGGCCCAGGAGCCTCGGGAGGCTCCGGAGGCGCTGGCGGCTCCTTGCGGACCATCTCCATCTCTTCCAGGACTATGGAATGCCTGGCCGCTTGAGCCTCCAAGATGCTCCTCATGAGGTGCTGACGCACATCAGCCGCGTTCGGCTGGCCGTAAGGCATGCAAACATAGCTGTGGGGTGGACCTTCACAGCGTCCCACACGTGAGGGCCAGAGCCGCTCCTGAGAGGCGGCTTGGTTGAGTCCTGGTATGTAGATGCAGACACGCTGCCCACCGTCCTCGCCTGGGTGGGGAGCTACGGCGGGTAAGCGGCGGCTGCCACTCATGACTATTGACTCCTGCAGCTCCTGAATGATCTCGCTAACAAACTACTGAGGGTTTGGCCCTCCTTGCCTTGCTCCTTCCTAAGGGAAACGTGCTTTGAAGCACGCCTCCAAGTGGTGCCCGAGCGCCTCCCTCGTGATCCTAGCAAAGTCGATGGCCCTCCAGGAGAGAGCCCCCGAGCTTTGCTCGAAGAGGGCGCTGGGCGCGCCTTCCTATGCGACGGAAGGAGGCGCCCCCTGAATAGGCGCGAACCCTGAGGGGCCTGCCTCCCGAGGGGTCGGACTAGGCGATGTCTTCTTCTTCTTAGGGGCAGCCTCGGGAAGCCTCCCACTCCTGTGATCTACATCTTCAATTGACGCGGCTTGAAAAGCACGTTCCAGAGAACACACAACGTCTCTCTCTTCACAAGGCACCGTGATGACTCCACCGCTTCCTGGCATCTTGAGGACATTGTAGCCGTGATGAGTCATGGCCATGAACTTGGCTAGGGCTAGGTACCCAAGGATGGCATTGTACGGCAGGCGAATGTGAGCGACGTCAAAGTCAATGAGCTCGGTGTGGTAGTTGTCGCGCTTCCCGAAGGTAACAGGAAGGCGGACCTGCCCTATCGGAACCGTGGAACCATCAGTACTCCTAAGAAAGGCTTGGTTGGCTGCAGCTGATTGTAGGGCACTTGGAGATTGTTGAACGTCTCGACGGATAGGACATTGAGCCCTGCTCCGCCATCAATGAGGGTCCTCGTGACTTGCACATTGCTGATGATTGGGGAACAAAGCATCGGGAGGACTCCGGCTGTGGCCGCGCACTTGAGCTGATCCGCTGAGCTGAACGTGATGGCGCATGCTGACCACTTGAGAGGGCGCGTGGCTTCAAGCTTGGGGAGGACTGCATTCACTTCGCGAGCAAACTGCTTGAAGATGCAGTGAGAAGCCGGGGCCTGAGCGCCGCCCAAGATGCAAGCAATTGCGCACGGCTCCTGGAAGCCTCCAGCCCCCTCGTCCTGATGATGGTCTTCATTCCTCCTCGGCTGTGGTGGCAGAGGAGGGATGCCTGCGTTGCCTTGTGGGCGATCCTCGCAAGGCTTATCCCTCCAACCTCCCTCGCTAGGCGGGTCCCTCCAACCTCCCTCATGAGGCTGGTCCTGCCAGCGGTCCTCGCGAGGTCGGTCACGCCACCCTTGGCGAGGGACACGGTCTTCCCATCGTCCTCCACCTCTTCCTCCTCCTCGGCCATAGCCCCGGTCGCTGCGCTCGGGGCGTCGGCCGGCACGCACGTCCCGCACGGCCCTGAGCTCTTGGCATTCTTTGGTGTTGTGGGTGTGGAGGTCGTGGTACACGCAGTACCGGCTGCCCTTGGATGACTCAGGCTGATCCCTGCCTCGCTTGGTGTCCGGCTCTGCTGCAAGCATGACAGCCCCCTTGCGCTTCACGTCCTTGACCTTGGGCTTCTTCTCTTCTGGGTCAGCAGCTGGCAGCTCAAGGAGGGAAAGGCGCCCTTCCTCAGCCCTAGTGCACTTGGTTGCCAAATTGAACAGCTCCAGGGAGCCACACAGGTCGTCATGGATCGCAAGCTCCTCCTTCATCTTGACATCACGCATGCCGTCGGAGAAGGCTGAGATGATGGCCTCCTCAGACACCCTGGGATCTTAAGGCGAGCGCTGTTGAAACGCTGGATGAACTTCTGCAGGGTTTCTCCCGGCTTCTGCTTGATGCGGCACAAGTCGCTCATGGCCGGGGGCCAGTCGCGTGTGCCCTGGAAGTTGGTGATGAATTGGGTGCGCATCTCGTCCCAGGAGGAGATGGTGCCAGGAGCCAGGTTCAGGAGCCAAGTGCGGGCACAGTCTTTGAGCGCCATGGGGATCAAGTTCGCCATGACCTTCTCGTCCCCGTTGGAGGCTTCGATGCCCTGCTCATAGAGCTGGTGGAACTCTGCAGGGTCAACCATGTCATCATAGCGCGGGGGCAGATCTAGCTTGAACTTGCCCGGCCAGGCCACGCTGCACAGCTCGGCGGTGAAGGCACGATAGCCTGCGGTGGCTGCGAGAGGCCTTTGGTGATGGAGAGCTTGATCTTGGAAGTCTCCATGCGCTGCCGCTAGGAGCAGCGCAGGGTCTTGATGCGCTGGAGCAGGAGCCCGTTCGTGCCGGGCCGGTGCGGGGAGCACATGGGCAGCTTCTTGGGGGCGAGGGATCTCTTGGCAGCTCTTCTCTTGTTGTGCTGGCGCCGGACGAAGTGGGTTCCGCCCAGGGGCCACGCGCCTTGGGGCCAAGGTGCCTTCTTGAGGGGGAGGCGGCTGAGGTGCCCCCGGAGCTTCGTCGCCCGCGCAGGGCGGGGCGCGGTGCAGCGAGAGGGATGGCGCAGGGGAGCCCCCAGCGGCGCTAACGAGCTCGGTGATGCGGGCAAGCCACTCGTCGTAGAGGTCATAGACGGGGCGGTAGTGCAGGAGCTCCCACGCCAGGAGCAGCGCGGCGTGCACGTCCACAGGAGCGCGACGGGCGTGGGACGAGGAACCGGCTGGAGTCACCGACGGGGTGGCGGTGCGGCCTTCTCGCCGCACCGAAGGATGCAGGGATGACGCCTGCTGCTCGTTCCTCGCCGGGCTGGTGGCGGCGTTGACGGCAGGCGACGGGGAATGGCGGGGGCGCCCACCGACGGGGGCTGTCTGGGCGACGGGTGCCGGCGCTCGGCGCGGTCTCGACGAGCGTCTAACATAGATGCGACGGGCGGCGAAACACGAGGCGACGGAAGGCGGATTCCGGCACACCCCTACCTGGCGCGCCAAATGTCGGATTTCGGGTTCTGGCAGACCCTTAAGGTTCGAACTCTAGGGTGCACGCGGAGATCACACCTACTGCCTACCCGCGTCTCGTCGCCTCACAAGGATCTAAACTACACGAAGAACAACACAAGGGACTCGAGATTTATACTGGTTCGGGCCACCATTATGGTGTAATACCCTACTCCAGTTTGCGGTGTGATGGATTGCCTCAGGGGGCTGATGATGAATAATACAAGGGAAGAACAGCCTCGCGAGGGGCTGTTCTTGGCTGGGGCGACGAACTTCTATGGTGAGTTCGGTCGCTTCTCTGTCTCTCTCTTCTGTTTATCTCTAGATGCCTCAAATCTCTCTCTAGATGCCCCCAAAAAATCTCCCTCTAGATGCCCAAAAATCTCCCCCTACTCTGCGGTGGCTAGCTCTATTTATAGAGGGAGGCCCTGGGCCTCTTCCCAAATATTGAGCGGGAAGGGCGCCAACAATTGGCCATTTTGAAGGGGAACATCTAGTACACTTATCCTGACTAAAGTCGGTCCTCGCCTGCCAAAGACCCTGACGGTGATGCCGGCTTGGGCTCCACGATGACCTCCATCCTGCCGTCCTGCTGGTCTTGGTCTTGTTGCACCGAAATGGTTGCCTTTGCTTGATACTCTTGCCTGAGCTTGCCCCCTTTGCACCAAAGAGGAAACAAGGACTGTGCACAGGCCGGCGCTCACCTGGCGCCCGCCTGGCCTCGGTCGTCATGGCTTGCGTCACGAGCACCTCGTGAGGTACCCTGCCTTGATCTCTCCGCCTCCTCGCGAGCCAGCTTGACGAGGCTGTGCCTGAGTAAGTCTCCTGTCGTCCGCCCCGCGAGGCTTGGCCTCTCGTGAGGGTCTTGAGCATGTGTTGATGAAGATGGGTCGTACGACTCCCTGAGCCACGCCGCAGGCCGCAGGCAGGCAACTCTGGGTACCCCCGTTCCCAGAACGCCGGCACAGTAAGAGCCCCCGAGGCGCTATGATCAGGAGGTCCCCTTTAGCGCTCAAGCAGCCTCCGCTGGGCAAGAAAGGAAGGCAGCATCGCCGTGACAAAGCTTCTATAGGGGCGTGACTTATCTCGTGAGCTTGGAGTCGTTATTCGGCGAGGTGCCTAGCCCGTGCGCCGGCAGCTGGGGTGTCGCTGGGTCGGGTCCTCGTGAGCTTGTCCCATCTTCCCCACACTTTCCTTCATGCTCTACGTCCTCATGTCCCGGCCCTCGAGCGAGCTCAGCTGCCACTGGTATGGCAGGTCGCGATACCGTGGGTCAATGCCAGGGGGTGAGGGCTGGAGAGCCAGTAAGAGCCCCTGAGTCGCGATGCTCAGGCGCCCCCCTTTTAACGCGCGAGTTGATCGCACGGCAGAGAGAGAGAGAGAGAGAGAGAGGGAGAGAGAGAGAGCTCACGACGCCCCCCATGCTATTCCTTAGGTGGATCGTGTACACCAACACGAGGAAAACAAGGACTGCTATTATGGTTGCCAGCCAGCCATTGGTTGCTCTGAGGGAGTGATTGAGGCACTGAGGGCCTGGTGAGGTAGCGGTTTGCAGGGCTGCCGCGGCTAGAGCTCGACCACTCAAATTTGTCGACATTGCAGGGACGGACCCATGCGCAAGCGTCGTGCCAGAGCGAGCGGCTCCAAAGGTAGGTGTCAATCGAGCAGGCGATTATCTCCAGCAGGTTAAGCATGAAGAAGCAAATCAACTTAGATAGATGCAGAGAAAGCCACAGGCCACAGGGTCAGGCCCGAGCGGCTTAGGGAGGATGCAACCCGAGGGGAGCCCCCAACAAGATGAGCTAAAGACATAAGCAAAACGGATACATGCCACGGGGACAGACCCAAGCGACCAGGGTATGATGCAGCCCTGAGGGCGCTCCCAGCTGAAATGAAACTTGAGAGAAGTCACCTGATACCGTTGCAGAGCAAGTGTCGGAGCAGCTGACGGTGCGTGGTGAAGAAGCCAATCCTCACAAGCCCTAGGAGCTCCGAGCCTCGGGAGGCTCGGGAGGTCCGGGCGGCTCGGCAAGGTCCATCTCCATTTCCTCCAAGAGTGCATGATGCTTGGCCAGCCGAGCTTCCAGAATGCTCCTCATCAGGCGCTGGTGGGCAGCAGCCGCGTTCGTCAAGCCGAAGGGCATGCGAACGTAGTTGTGCAGTTGACCATCACAACGTCCCACCCGCGAAGGCCAGAAGTGCTCTTGCGATGCGATTCGATTGAGCCCTGGATTGTCGATGCAGACGCGCAGACTGCCATCCTCGCCTGGATGGGAAGCTACGCTGGGCAGGCGGTGGTTGCCGCGCATGACTCTTGATTCTTGCAGCTCCTGAGTGACCTTGGTGATGAACTCTTGAGGGTTGGGCCCTCCTTGCCTTACGCCTTCCTGAGGGAGACGTGCCGCGAAGCACGCCTCCAAGTGGTGCCCGAGCGCCTCCCTCGTGATATTGGCAAAGTCAGTGGCTCCCCAGGAGAGAGCCCCCAGCCTTGCCCGAGGAGGGCGCTGGGCGTGCCTCCCTATGCGACGGAGGGTGGCGCCCCTTGGATGGGCGCATGTCCGGATGCGGCGCCTCTGGAGGTGCCTGCCTCCTGAGGCCTGGAGCCAGGTGACGTCTTCTCCTTCTTGGGGGTTGCTTCAGGAGGTTTCCACTCTTGCTGTCTGGGTCCTTGATTGACGCAGCTTGGAAGGCGTGCTCGAGAGAGCACACCGCATCCTTCTCTTCACAGGGGACCATGATGACTCCGCCACTTCCTGGCATCTTGAGGACGCTGTAGCCATGGTAAGTCACTGCCATAAACTTGGCCAGAGCGGGGTATCCAAGGATGGCATTGTATGGCTGACGAATGTGGGCGACGTCGAAGTCAATGTGCTTGGTACGGTAGTTCTTGCGCTGCCCAAAGGTGACAGGGAGGTGGACCTGCCCTATCGGGACAGTGGAACCATCAGTAACTCCTGAGAGAGGCTTGGTTGGTTGAAGCTGATCGTATGGCACTTGAAGATTGTTGAACGTCTAGACGGACAGGACGTTGAGCCCTGCTCCGCCGTCGATGAGGGTCCTGGTAACTTGCACATTGTTGATGACTAGGGAGCAGAGCATCGGGAGGACACCGGCCGTTGCTGTACACTTGAATTGATCAGTTGAGCTGAATGTGATGGCGCACGCAGACCACCTGAGGGGGCGCGTGGCCTCAATCATGGGGAGGACTGTATTCACTTCGCGACCAAACTGCTTGAAGATGCGCTGAGAGGCTGGGGCCCGAGCGCCGCCCAAGATGCAAGCGATTGCACGCGGCTCTTAGAAGCCCCCAGCCCCCTCGTCCCGATGATGGTCGTCATTCCTTCTTGGTGGCGATGGAAGAGGGGGAAGTCCTACATTGCCTTGCAGGCGATCCTCACGAGGCTGATCCTTCCAAGCCCCTTGCGAGGCTGGTCCTGCCAGTGGTCCTCGCAGGGCCGGTCGCGCCACCCTTGGCGAGGGCCTCGGTCGTCCCATCGTCCTCCACCTCTTCCTCTGCCTCGGCCGTAGCCCCGATCGTTGCGCTCGGGGCATAGACTGACATGGCCTTCTCGCACGGCCCAGAGCTCTTGGCATTCGTTGGTATTGTGGGTGTGGATATCGTGGTACACGCAGTACCGGCTGCCTTGGACGACTCAGGTTGGTCCCTGCCGCGCTTCTTGTCTGGCTCGGCTGCGAGCATAGATGCTCCCTTGTGCTTCACATCCTTGGCCTTGGCTTTCTTCTCTTCTGGATCTGCAGCCGGGAGCTCGAGAAGGGAAAGGCGTCCCTCCTTAGCCCTTGCGCACTTGGTCGCCAGCTCCTCCTTCATCTTGACGTCGCGGACGCCATTAGAGAACGCTGAGATGATGGCCTCCTCGGTCACCTTGCGAATCTTGAGGCGAGCGCTGTTGAAGCGCTGGATGTACTTCTGCAAGGTTTCTCCGGGTTGTTGCTTGATGCGGCGCAGGACACCCACGGCCGGCGGACGGTCGCGAGTGCCCTGAAAGTTGGCCATGAAGCGAGTGTGCATCTCGTCCTAGGAGGAGATCGTGCCAGGGGGCAGGTTCAGGAGCCAGGTACGGGCACCGTCCTTGAGTGCCATGGGAAACCAGTTCGCCATGACCTTTTCGTCCCCGTTGGCGGCTTCGATGCCCAGCTCATAGAGCTGTAGGAACTCCGCGGGGTCTGCAGTGCCGTCGTAGCGAGGAGGCAAGTCAGGTTTGAACTTGCCTGGCCAGGCGACACTATGTAGCTCGGTGGCAAAGGCGCGGCAGCCTACGGTGGCCACCGGAGCTCTCTGCTGATGCGGAGCTTGCTCTTGGAGGTTCCAACGCACCGCTACCTAGAGTAGCGCGGGGTCTTGACATGCTGGCGCAGGGATGCGGTCATGGCGCACCGGTGCCGGGAGCACACATGCACCTTCTTGGGGACGAGGGATTTCTTGGCAGCTCCTTTCTTGTCGCGCGGGTGCTGGACGCGGTGGATCTCGCGCCTAGGAGCCAGGGCGCCTTCTTTGGGAGGAGGTGGCGGAGGCGCCTCCTGATCTACGTCACCTGCGCAGGACGGAGGGCGAGGCAGCGAGAGGGACGGCGCAGGGGAGCCCCCTGCTGCACTGACGAGCTCGGTGATGCAAGCGAGCCACTCCTCGTAGAGGTCGTCGACAGGACGGTAGTGTAGGAGCTCATGTGCCAGGAGCAATGCGGCATGCGCGTCCGTGGGGGGGGGGCGACGGGCGTGGGACGACGAACCAGCTGGAGCCGTTTGAGCGACGCGGGCGGCGAGAGCAGCCCGACGCTCGGCGCGGGCCCGGCGAGCGTCAGCCATGGACGCGATGGGAGATCGAACGCGGAACAGTGGAAGAAAGATTCCGGCGCACCCCTACCTGGTGCGCCAAATGTTGGATGTTGGGTTCCGGCAGACCCTTATGGTTCGAACTCTGTGGTGCGCGCAAAGATCTTCCCCCTACCAATCCACGTCCGATCGCCTCGCAAGAATCTAAGCTAAACGATGAACAGCACGGGGGACACAAGATTTATACTGGTTCGGGCCATCGTTGTGGTGTAAAAGCCCTACTCCAGTGTGTGGTGTGGTGGATTGCCTCAGGGGCTGATGATGCACAGTACAGGGAAGAACTGCCTCGTGAGAGGTGTTCTTGAGCTGGTGCGATGAACTGCTTGGATGAGTTCGATCGCCTCTCGACCTAATGAGCACTCGATGAGATGCCCTCCACTGTGGTGGCTATCCATACATATATAGAGGCCCTGGTCCTCTTCCCAAATATTGAGCAGGAAGGGCACCAACAACGGCCATTTTGAAGGGGAACATCTAGTACAAGTTATCCTGACTAAAGTTGGTCTTCGGCTGCCAAAGGCACTGGCGATGACGCCGTCGTAGGCTCCATGGTGACCTCCATCTTGCCGCTCTGCCGGTCTTGGTCTCGTTGCGCTGAAATGGTATCCTATGCCTAATGCCTCGGTACTCCACGCCTGTTCTTGCCCCCTTTGCACCAAAGAGGAAACAAGGACACTGCGCGGGCCGGCGCCCGCCTGCTCTCGATCGTCATGGCTTGCGTCACGAGCACGTCGCGAGGTACCCTGCCTTGATATCTCCACCTCCTCGCGAGCTTGCCTGGCGAGGTCGTTCCCGAGGAAGTCTTGTGTCGTCCTCCCCGCGAGGCTTGGCCCCTCGTGAGGGTCTTGAGTCTTGCACTGATGAAGATGGGCCGTGCTGGGCCACCACTCGAGCCATGCCGCAGGCCGCAGGCAGGCAAGTCTGGGGACCCCTGTTCCCAGAACGCCGACAGATGCTTGGTCTGAAGTCTTCTGCTCCAAGGACTCGCACTTAGTAATGGTGTCCTCGAGCTCTTGCTCAGATTCGCCCGCCCAAGCCTCATGTTTGCGGCTGGCAGTTTGCTCCGCTTCCAGTTCCTTTGCTGCTTTGTTAGCGGCTACCCTGTTCATCTCCACCTCTTTCTGGGATTGGGCAAGCGCGCTCTTGAGGGATTCGACCTCGACCGCGCCAACTGTGATCATAATCACAAGATCAAATAAGTTAAAAGACTCAATACATATCTCACTTGTGACCAACTGTTTTTCGTCGAACTGCTCGTTGACGCGGCCGAGCTCCTCATCGGCCAATTGAAGCTTCCGATTGAGCTCAAAACCTCTGCGGCATGGGCGGTACCCGCCAACATGGATGCTTGTGACACATTTGCACGGTATATTAGTAACTTCTCTTGGGGATCCTCTGTCCGGATTGTTCTAATCCGGACAGAGTCTCAGGGGCTACTGTCTATACATGGGTTCATCCTTTCATATGAACAACTGGTTAGAGGATTACATCGCATACCTCAAAGCCCGTGAGTAGGCTATTGAAGGCTTTGTTCAGTGTGATTTTTGCAGACTGGACCTTTTCCATTACGTCCTCCACGATGGAAGCGCTTTGCAGCGCATCGTCCAGAGCATCAACAGCCTCCGGATTAATAGGGGCCACTGCGGGAGCTGTTGCTCCTCCCCCTTCTGTTGAAGGGGGCTGCACATCCCTTTATGGAGCCGTATTGGTCTCTAGAATGTTGTACGTTGGGGCCACGAGCTGTTGGGGCTCCCTGTTGATGGTACTCATGGGGGTCACCACCCCCAGGTCTTCGGCGACCGAGGTGTTAACTTCAGGCGCCTTCTCGATGCCCTCGTCCACCCCGACGAAGATGATGCATTAAAAATATCGCAAGGGGTCTGAAAAGCAAACAATAACATAGCTTATATGACTAAGGTAGGTAAGCGGGAACTGAAGAGTGAAATTTTGGATACTTACGAATCGCCCAGGGGCTTAGCCCTGGGGGCTCTCTTAGGGACGTGTTCAGACTCTGAGTCCGAACTGGCCGAGAGGGTAATCTTCCCCCTCTTCCGTGCTGCCCCCTCCGGGTTCTCGGAGGCTGTCCTCTTCTTCCTCCTCCCCTTGATGGGGAGTCTCTTTCCACCTCCTCCGCCTCCTCTTCGTTTTCGTCTCCCTCATGAGAGGATACAATTTCGGTCTCTCCGGACACAATGTCTGAAGGGCCTCTACGGCGGGGGCCACCCTTAGGCTCCTTGCCCTTATTGACGGATGCCTGGTAGGATGCCGGGACCAGCATCGCCATCTTCTGGGGAGTGGCTCTGTATTCGGGCAGTGGAGCCAGACTTTTGATCCGTGCTGCCATTGCTCTCTAGCCCTGTCAAGAATTGGATTGATAAGATTCTTATTGATTAAAAGATATTGACTGGACACATCTTCGGAAAGATTAATACTTACCGGAGTGGCCCGATTCTCGATGTCGAGCCTGACGTCTATGGTCTCCATGGGCCCGCCCTTCTGGGCCTTGAAGAGCAGCTTGCATATTCCCTCGTGCGTAGTGCCGAAGAAGCACTTCAAGGTCCATGGCTCCTCCAGATTGAACTCCCACATGTGGTATGCCCGGCGGGGGCAAGGGAGGAGGCGGTGGAAGAGCGTGATCTGCACCACATTGGTGAGACCAACATTTTTGCCCAGTACATTGGTGATGCATGTCTGTAGCGTCTGCAGCTCCATCTCGGACCCCCAGTCGAGGCCCTTAGCTGTCCACGAAGTAAGCCTCGTGGGGGGGGGGGTCCGGATATAAACTCCGGATTGGCCGCCTAGTTGGCACGACATGGCTTGGTGATGTAGAACCATTCCTGCTGCCACACCTTGATGGTCTTGATGAAGGCCCCTTTGGTCCATTGGCATTGGGCAACTTGCTTATCATGGCCCCGCCGTAGTCTGCATGCTGTCTGTCGACCACCCTCGGCTTCACATCGAAGATTTTGAGCCATAGGCCTAAGTGTGGGGGACGCGGAGTAGAGCCTCGCACACGACGATGAACGCCGAGATGTGGAGGAAAGAATTCGGGGCTAGATCATGGAAATCTAGCCCATAATAGAACATGAGGCCCCCGACGAAGGGATGGAGTGGAACCCCTAGCCCTCTAAGAAAATGGGGGAGGAAGATGACCCTTTCACCAGGCTCCGGAGTAGGGATGATTTGGCCCTCGTCGAGGAGCCTGTGCAATGCCTGTGGCTAGGTACCCCGCGCTCCGGAGATTCTTCACATCCTTCTCCATGACGGAGGAGGCATCCCGCTTGCCCTTGGAGCCTGACCCAGACATGGCTGGGGAAGGTGGTGGCGGTGAGGAAGATGAGAACTATTTTCGGGCGCTGGAGCTTGAGAGATTGGGAGGCAAAGGCTAGATGAAGGCATGGGGAAGAAAGGCAGAATCTTTTGCCCTCTTATAGGTAGCAGAAATGCCAACGGTCCCCCCACTTATGCCTTAAAACTCGCCCATTCCTGATGCGAGCGTGCATCGTAGTTGGTTGGGTTACCCAAATCCCATTGATAATAATCCCATGATAAGTGGGCACCATCTCTGTTTTGACGAGACGGGCCAAAAGGGCTCGACCTCGAAACACGAAGCGAGGAGTGTGAAAACGGTTCAAAATACTGAAGTGCCAAGCCTGACGCTTCACCAGAAAAAGTTGTCAGTAAAGGCACTATTCCTATTTTTTATATATTCAGCCTTCGCGGCTAAGGGTTGTGTTAATTATACATAGTCGGATATAGTACTTTTATGACGGGAAAGCTGATGTACGGAATTCAAGGAGAGGAACCCGCCACACAATGTCGAAGACTGGTTCAGGGGCTATTGAGGGAGTCCTAGACTAAGGGGTCGTCGGGCGTCCGGCCTATTCAATATGGGATGGACTAATGGGATGTCGAGATAAAGGAAGAAGGCCACCTCCTGTGTCCGTATGGGACTCCTGTATCCGTGAACGAGAAGATTAAGTCTCCGGATATGATGTTTCTTTTCCGCTAAACCAACTCTATACAACACTAGGCCCCTCTGGTGTCTATATAAACCGGAGGGCTTAGACCGGAGACAACATCATTGTCGGCGTTCTGGATATGGGGGTATCCGTCCCTGCCTTCCTCCGGCCCACAACGTGGCTCCATCGATGGCCTGGTACGGCCCAGCTTCAGCATCAACAACTCAAGACCCTTGCGAGGGGCCAAGCTTCACGAGGCGGCCGACACCAAGACCCCCAAGGGATCGGCGTCTTCAGGCTGGCTCCCAAGGGGCGGAGAGTTCTATGCAAGGTATACCTCACGAGGCTCAGCTAACGTGAACCATGACGACGAAGGCCAGGCGGGCGCCAAGCAGGCGCAGAGCGCAGGTTTCCTCTACGGTCCAAAGGAGGCAAGCCACAGGCACGGAGTCACAAGGAATCAGCCAAAGGTTTCCATTCTGGTGCGACAAGACCAAGACCGCGAGGATGGCAGGACGGAGGTCATCGACGAGCCCAGCTCAACATCATGAGTAGAGGCTTTTCGTAGGCGAAGACTACTTTTGTCAGGATAAGCTGTACTACTTGTCCCCTTTCAAATCTGGCCGTTGTGGGATCCCTTCCTGCCAACATTTGGGAAGAGGACCGAGGCCACTATAAATAGGACTAGCCACCACCATAGAGGCAAGACAAGCCGAACTAGCTCACACCTCACCAGCTCCCTCGAACTCAAGAACACCTCACCTCCTGAGGCCAGTTCATCCACTGTACTAGTTCATCCTCGACCCTCCGAGGCAATCCACCAAAATGCTGGAGTAGGGTATTACACCAGAAGGTGGCCCGAACATGGATAAACTGCTGTGTCTCTTTGTTTCTTCGAGCTTGTTGCACTAGCCCTAGGAGGATCGCGAGTACGCTGGCTGGGTAGGTTAAGATCTCTGCACGCACCCCAGAGTTCTAACCTCTCAAGGGTTTGCGGAACCCGTAATCTAACATTTGGTGCACCCAGAGCTCTACCCCGACTGCCAGATCGCGCCGCTGGCCCCGATGGCGGGCGCTCCTCCGTCGACCCAGCCGACACGCGATCCCGAAGAAGCGCCGGGGCTGCGCTGTTTCACCCTCTCCCTGCGGCAAGTACAATGGCCCTCCAAGTTTTGACCGGAGATATCGCCACATTATGACAGTGCGGCAGATCCAACCACGTTTCTTCAAGCATACGAGGAGGCAGCCTGGGTGGCCGGAGGGGACGACAAGCTGAAGGCCAACTGGCTGCCAATTTCCCTTTTAGGTGCACCGCATGCCTGGTTACTCAACCTGCCGGCATCCTCTGTGGCCTCCTAGGAAGAGTTGTGCGACCTCTTCCTCGCCCGCTACGTGACACGGGCGCCCCCGGTCGTCACAGCTCTCCTAGGTGGCTCGCAGGCACCACCCTTCGACCGCCACATCAAGCAGTTCTACAGGCGAGTAAGCGCCACCCTGGTGGGCTCGGGGGCTCCCCCCGGCTGGACGGTGCCCTAGGCCGACCTAACCTTTGGCCTCGAGGATCATCCTGCCGCGACGACGGGAGCAGGCGTGCTCCCAATGCTTTGCACCCCCACCATCTGCAATGTGGCGGTCACAAAAACCCTCATCGACGGCAGAGCGGGCCTCAACATGCTCTCTCCAGAGGCATTCCGCCTGCTGCACGTGCCGCCCAGCTGGCTCCGCCCCTCCAAGCCTTTCTCCGAGGTCATCGGTGGCTCCACCAGCCCCATGGGGCAGATCCGCCTCCGTGTCACCTTCGTAACCTGCGACAGCTACTGCACCGAGCTCATCAACTTCGACATTGCCAGGATCGACCTGCCATACAATGCCATTCTGGGGTACCCGGCCTTGGCCCAGTTTATGGCTGCGACCCACCCTGCGTACAACCTCATGAAGATGCCCGGCAGCAACGGTGTCCTCACGGTCGCGGGGAAATCAAAGGCACACTGCAGGCCCTCAAGCTCGCCTTCAGGTCAGCTGTGTTCATGCTGCCCGACGAGAAAGGGAGTCAGGAGGCCCCAGAAGCAGCGCCGACCAAGAAGAAGCAATTGTTCTCCCAATACCGAGCCGAGACGAAGCAAGTGCTGGTCAGTGAGGATGGAGCAGCCAGCGCAACCTTCACCATAGGGGCTGGCCTCCATCGGGACCAAGAGGAGGCATTGGTTAACTTTCTGCGAGCCAACAAGGATGTATTTGCTTGGGAACCCAAACACCTGGCTGGGGTCCCAAGGGGAATAATCGAGCACCACCTAAGGGTATGCCCAAACGTGTGACCAGTGAAGCAGAAGGCTCGTCGCCAGTCCACCGAGAAGCAGGCCTTCATCGTCCAGGAAACCCGCAAGCTACAAGCCGCTGGGGTCATCAGAGATGTACGATACCCGAAGTGGCTGGCAAACCCCGTCATCATCCCCAAGAAAGGAGGGAAGGAGCACATATGTGTCGACTTCACCAACCTCAACAAGGCCTGCCTGCAAGATCCTATTCCGCTCCCTTGCATTGACCAGATCATGGACTCCACCGCCGAGTGTGACCTGTTGTGCTTCTTGGATGCCTTCTCAGGCTAACACCAGATCAAGATGGTCGTGCAGGATGTGGAGAAAACGATGTTCCTGACCCCCTCCGGGGTGTACTGCTACACCTGCATGCCCTTCGAGCTGCGTAACATCGGGGCAACTTTCCAGTGACTGATGCATATCGCCCTGGCTCGCAGCTCGAGAGGAACGCAGAGGTCTTTGTTGATGATATACTGGTGAAGTCTCGGGAGGCCGGGACCCTGATAGCAGATATGGAGGAGACATTTGCCAACCTGCGCAAGGTGGATCTTCGGCTTAATCCCAAGATGTGATGGTGGCACCGCGCCCTCTCGAGCCCTTGGTGTTCTATCTGGCAGCCACCCCACACTCAGCCAGCGCCACCCTAGTGGCACTGAGGAAGGAATGCCCGTCCAAGAAACCTCAGCAGGATGCACATCCATCAAGCAAGACACAACACCCTCAAGACGATGTGTCTGGGGCCTCAACTGACCCGGTGGTCGACATTCTTCTCGAGGCCACGATCGACCACGCAGCCACCGAGGCTCCCAAGGGCGGACCTCGCGAAGCCATGGAAGACTCGTGCCCTCACGAAGAACAAGACTCTGCTGATGCCTCCCCCCTAGTCGAGCACCCTGCCTACTTTGTCAGCACAATACTAAGGGAGCCCCGGGCGCGCTACCGCATGCCTCAGAAACTCTTGCTCGCGCTCCTGGTCGCCTCCCGAAAACTGTGCCACTACTTTGAAGGCCACCCCGTCAAGGTAGTTTCGGCATACCGGCTGGAGAGGGTGCTCCGGAGTCTGAATGCCGCCGGGCGACTTGCTGAATGGAACATCGAGCTTCAGGCATTCAATATCGAGTTCAGCACCACCAGGGTCATCAAAAGTGCATCCCTCGCGGACTTCGTGGCCGAGTGGACTGACACACCCGACCACGGAGTAAGCGAGGACCGCTCCCTCTTGCTAGGAGACGAGGAACCAGACGTATGGATCATTTACTTTGATGGGGCATTTGCGCGACAAGGCACAGGAGCAGGGGCCGTCCTCATCTCAACCACCAAGGACAAGCTCTACTATGCAGTGCAGCTCTGCTTCTAGTAGGGCGAGAAGGTCTCCAACAACATTGCAGAATTCGAAGGCCTGCTCGCCAGACTCTCAGCTACTCACCATCAAGGGCGACTCTCAGCTCCTCGTCAACTTCTCCAACAAGGAGTACACGCCTAAGGACGAGGACATGGAGGCGGACGTATAAGAGGTGCGCAAGATGGAGAAGCGGTTCATGGGCATGGAGCTGCAGTAGGTGCCGTGCAGAACGAACAAGGAAGCGGATGACATGGCTAGGAGAGCCTCCCGCAGGCTCCCTCAGGAGTCGGGGGTGTTTGAGGAGCGGCTCTTCAAGCCATCTGCGACTCCCCATGCCATGACTCCAGCACTGCCTCAGGAGGACTTGCCTCAGGCACCTGAGAGGGGCGCCCCAGCCTGTGGCCACCCCTCGGGGGCCCGCCTTCTACTTGCGCTCGAGCCTCAGGAGGGGTGCTGGACCAAAGAGTTCAAGGCATAATTGCTTCAAGGGACCCTACCAGAGAAGGAGGAGGACGCCGAGCGCGTGGCCCGTCAAGCTACCGCGTATTGCATCAAGGATAGTATCTCTATGGAACAGGGGCTCGAGCTGCTAGCGGGCATACATGGTGGGGACTACGGGCATCATTCTCGTCACGCACTCTGGTTTGCAAGGCGTTCCGTAGCAGCTTCTCCTGGCCCACCGCATTCAACAATGCCGCAGAGCTGGTGCGCTCTTGTGAAGCATGTCAGTTTCACGCCAACCAAATCCACCAGCCTGCGTAGGGCCTCCATACAATCCCGCTAATAAGCCACAAGTGTAGGGGATCGCAATAGTTTTCGAGGGTAGAGTATTCAACCCAAATTTATTGATTCGACACAAGGGGAGCCAAAGAATATTTACAACTATTAGCAGTTTAGTTGTCAATTCAACCACACCTGAAAGACTTAAATATCTACAACAAAGTATTTAGTATCAAAGTAGTATGGAAGTAATGGTAATGGTGGAAAAAGTAATAGTAGCAGTTTTGTAGTAATTGTAACAGCGGCAACAGTAAAGTAACTAAGCAAAGATCAATACGTGAAAAGCTTGCAGGCATTGGATCAGTGATGGATAATTATGTCGGATGTGATTCCTCAAGCAACAGTTATAATATAGGGTGACACAGAGCTAGCTCCAGTTCATCAATGTAATGTAGGCATGTATTCCGAATATAGTCATCCGTGCTTATGGAAAAGAACTTGCATGACATATTTTGTCCTACCCTCCCATGGCAATGGGGTCCTATTGGGAACTAAGGGATATTAAGGCCTCCTTTTAATAGAGTACCAGACCAAAGCATTAACACATAGTGAATAAATGAACTCCTCAAACTACGGTCATCACCGGGAGTGGTCCCGAGTATTGTCACTTCAGGGTTGCCGGATCATAACACATAGTAGGTGACTATTGACTTGCAAGATAGGATCAAGAACTCACATATATTCAGGAAAACATAATAGGTTCAGATCTGAAATCATGGCACTCGGGCCCTAGTGACAAGCATTAAGCATAGCAAAGTCATAGCAACATCAATCTTAGAACATAATGGATACTAGGGACCAAACCCTAACATAACAAACTCGATTACATGGTAAATCTCATCTAATCCATCACCGTCCAGCAAGCCTACGATGAAATTACTCACGCATGGCGGTGAGCATCATGAAGTTGGTGATGGAGGATGGTTGATGCTGACGACAACAATGGATTCCCCTCTCCGGAGCCCCGAACGGACTCCAGATCAGCCATCCCGAGAGAGATTAGGGCTTGGCGGCGGCTCTGTATCGTAAAATGCGATGAATCCCTCTCTCCGATTTTTCTCTCCCCGAATATGAATATATGGAGTTTGAGTTGAGGTCGGTGGAGCCCCAGTGTGCCCACGAGACAGGGGCGCACCCAGGTGGGCAGGCGCAGCCCCCACCCTCGTGGACAAGGTGTGGGCCCCGTGGTCTTGATTCTTTCGCTAGTTTTTTTATTAATTCCAAAAATATTATCCGTGAAGTTTCAGGTCATTTCGAGAACTTTTATTTCTGCATAAAAATAACACCATGGCAATTCTGCTGAAAACAACGCCAGTCCGGGTTAGTACCATTCAAATCATGCAAGTTAGAGTCCAAAACAAGGGCAAAAGTGTTTGGAAAATTAGATACGATAGAGACATATCAACTCCCCCAAGCTTAATCCTTTGCTTGTCCTCAAGCAATTTAGTTGACAAACTGAAAGTGATAAAGAAAAACTTTTACAAACTCTGTTTGCTCTTGTTGTTGCAAATATGTAAAGCAAACATTCAAGTTTTCAGCAAAGATTATGAACTAACCACATTCACAATAACATCTAGGTCTCATATTTACTCATATCAATGGCATAATCAACTAGCGAGCAATAATAATAAATCTCGGATGATAACACTTTATCAACACAATCATAATATGACATAACAAGATGGTATCTCGCTAGCCCTTTCTGAGAGCGCAAAACATAAATGCAGAGCACCTCTGAAGATCAAGGACTGACTGGACATTGTAATTCATTGTAAAAGAGATCCAGTCATAGTATACTCAATATAAATTAATAGTAATGGATGCAAATGACAGCGGTGCTCTCCAACTGGTGCTTTTCAATAAGAGGATGATGACTCAACATAAAAGTAAATAGATAGGCACTTCACAGAGGGAAGCATGGATTTGTAGAGGTGCCAGAACTCGAGTTTTGAAATAGGGATAAATAATATTTTGGGTGGTATACTTTCATTGTCAACATAACAACCAAGAGATCTCGATATCTTCTATGCTACACACATTATAGGCGGTTCCCAAACAGAATGGTAAAGTTTATACTCCCCCACCACCAACAAGCATTAATCCATGGCTTGCCCAAAAAAACGGGTGCTTCTAACTAACAACAATCCCGGGGGAGTTTTGTTTGCAACTTTTTTGATTTGAGCATGGGACTGGGCATCCCGGTTACCGGCCATTTTCTCGTGAGTGAGGAGAGGAGTCCACTCCTCATGATAATAACCCACCTAACATCGAAGATATAGACAACCCTAGTTGATACAAGAGTTGTTCGAGCATACAAACAGAATTTCATTTGAAGGTTTAGAGTTTGGCACATACAAATATACTTGGAACGACAGGTAAATACCGCATATAGGAAGGTATGGTGGACTCATATGGAATAACTTTGGGGTTTATGGAAGTGGATGCACAAGCAGTATTCCCGCTTAGTACAAGTGAAGGCTAGAAAGAGACTGGGAAGCGACCAACTAGAGAGTGACAACAGTCCTGAACATGCATTAAAATTAATCAACACTGAGTGCAAGCATGAGTAGGACATAAATCACCATGAACATTAATATCGTGGAAGCTATGTTGATTTTGTTTCAACTACATGCGTGAACATCTGCCAAGTCAAGCCACTAGAATCTTTCAAAGGAGGATACCACCCTATCATACCACATCACAACCATTTTAATAGCATGTTGGCACGCAAGGTAAACCATTATAAACTCCTAGCTAATTAAGCATGGCATGAGCAACTATAATCTCTAATTGTCATTGCAAACATGTCTCATTCGCAATAGGCTGAATCAGGAATGATGAGCTAATCATATTTACAAAAACAAGATTGGTCGAGTTCATACCAGCTTCTCTCATCTCAACCAGTCCATCATATATCATCATTATTGCCTGTCACTCGCACGACCGAATGGTGTGGACAATAATAATAGTGCACGTGCATTGGACTAAGTTGTAATCTGCAAGCATTTAATATAATTGAGAAGACAAGGTAATATGGGCTCTTGGTTAAATCAACAATAATGCATATGACAGCCACTCAACATTTTCATCATGGTCTTCTCCTCTCCACCCCCAAATAAAATAAAAGAAATAAAAGTATTTACATGGGAAAGCTCCCAACAAGCAAAAGAAGAACAAAAATCTTTTTGGGTTTTGTTTTAATTACTACTACAAGCATGGGAAGTAGACTAGCTAATTCTTTTTTGTTTTTTCTTAAGGTTTTTCAAACACACAAGAAGAAGGCTTAGAAAAGAAAATAAACTAGCATGGATAGTACAATGAAAAAGTATTAGCACCGACAACTAGAATGAGTGTGTGAACATGAATGTAACATCGGTGAGAAATATGTACTCCCCCAAGCTTAGGCTTTTGGCCTAAGTTGGTCTATGGCCACAGTTGGCCTGGCGGATATCCAAAGTTGTAACTGGGGTCGTACTAAGATGGAGCCGCTACTACCTAACAAGCTACAGCTTGGAGGCTGTGACACCCCAAAGTTTTTGCCTGGTTTATTAATTAAAATTTTGCCAGGAAACTTAAACTTTTATTTTCTGGATTTCCTTTTGATTTCAGAACCATTCTCTTTCTTATTATTATGGAGTTTTTACCCCAAGTGAAAACTTTTCAGTCATTATTGCACTTATTTCCCCTCTTAAGAAAAACAATTCTTTTATCAGTGGGATTATTTATACAATTATTTTTCCCCGAGCTTTATTTCTCTAAAATGGTTTCAAAGGTTTTGGGGTCCCATTTACACTGCAACCCTTTGATAAACTTATTTAAAAATCCCACCAAAATTTGGAGATGTCATGTAATGTTTTCAAATCACTTTTATGCAAAAATATATTTCATTCGTTGGATATTTTGACTTCTACACCCAGTTTTCAAATCTGGTCCAGTGGGCAATTTTGCACTACAACCTATTTAAATATTTCTTTAAAACTTCTACCAAAATTATGGGATGTTAATAGGAGTATATTATTCACCTTTATGCAAAAACCCCTTGATGTTCTTTGAAAAAATGAGTGAATCAACCTCTTTTTCATTCTGGTCCAGCATGGTAATTTGTACTGCAACCATATTTTAACTTGCCCTTTTTGCTGTGATCCCTTTTCTTACTTATAGCCCATCCTACCAAACCCTTATGTCTAGGAGGTTGGACTCATTGGAGCAATTTTAGTGCTTGCAATCATGCCCTTTTCTTTCTGTCCAAAACTTCACCACCCTCTCATGCATCCAAAGAGACACTAGCCTGGAGAATTTGGCTACTCCAAGAAATGCCTAAGTGCCCGTGGCATTTTGTCAAACACCTTATGGGCATGATCAGTTTTGACATAGTTTCTGATCTGTGCAATGAACCTGCTTCCTTTGCCTAACCACCTTGTCCACTAAACTCCTAGCTAAACCTAACCTAGGTCTGCTAATTGCCAGCCTCACCCAAGCTCTGTAGCATGCAATGGCATTTCGCCGAGCACCTGGTGGGCGTGCTCTGGGCGCGCCCAGAGCGCGCGTTTTGCACGTGCCGCGTTCGAGCCGCCGCGCCCCTCGCCTATTCCCCGAGCTTATCCAAACCCTCTGCCGCTTGCAGCGTAGGGCCAAGACTCGACCCGTACCCCCTCACAAGCACCACAACCCCTCGCCACGTCTCTGGCATGCCAGAAGATAGCCGCCACTGCCGCCCGACAGCCTCTGCACTGGCCGGCACAGCCCGAGCCACTCCTGCTCGCCAGCTCGCCCCTGGAGCAGTGCCCTCTTGTCCGCTAGCTCCTGTCGCCATCCCCAGCCCCGCCACGATGCCATGCAAACTACAGAACGCCGGTCGCCAACGATCTTATCCACGGTCGCCGCAAACCGACCTCGTTGCTCTATAAAAGGAGCCCCCCGATCTCATCCGAGCACTCAGGCGACCTCAGGCCACCCCATGGCACCCCCACAGTCAGCAATCGTCGGGGGGAAGCCATCTTCCCCGACTCCGGCCGGTTTGGCCGCCGCCACGTCCCAGCTCCGTTCACCGCAACCAGAGCCCCTCCCGTCCGTCCAATGCCACCACCAGACTCTACATGATCTTGCGAAGCCGCCCAGACCATCAGCCTCGTCGGAGAGCCACCGTAGCGCGGATCCCCAATCGTGCCCGAAGCCATCTCCGCTGCGAAGCTCGTTGCCGGCGACTCCGTCCATGTCGGATACCATGGCGGGTACCCACGGGTTCGTCTCGACCACCGGAGCACACCCGTGTGCTCAGATCACCGAGGGATGCCTCCGTTCACCGGCAAGCCTCGCCGGAGCTCCGCCTCTGTTCGGTCGGAGGAGGCGACGTGCGCGTGGACTGGTCAAACCTGACTAGTGGGCTAGGCGGGCCCACTGTCAGTGACCCAACATCGGTCCACGCAGGCGTAAGTGGAAGCGTATTTCCAGAGTACGTCTTCGACGTGTATCGTTTTCTTTTCTTTTTCTGTTTTATTTTAAAACCAGAGATTTGACTAAACTTTGACCTGCTATATCTTTTTAAATAAAACTCCAAATGAGTTGATTCTTTTTCCTACCTCTCTCAAATTTAGTCTAGTTTATTTTAAGATTTATTTGAAATTTTTTTAGACAACTTATTTGCACTGTTTTTGAAGTATGTGATATTTGAATATTTTCAAATTAGTATTTTTGGAGAAGAAGGAAACTTTCAAAAGTTTTAGGATGCACCCTACCTCTACACAACTTGAAGGCAAGCATTCTGAACCCTGGCATAAAATTTTTGTGTGTTAGTTAGCACGCTTATAACACCGCCCTAATACGGAGAACGCGTTATTTTATGTGGTGACGCGATCATTTACTTGAATTGCATATTTGTGATTTCCTTGCTGTTGGAAATGAATATACTTGTGATGGTAATCATCCTCATGTGCCTTGCATGCATGCCGGAGAGGAATCCGGGAAAGCCTCTGCCTTGGGTAGACGTGAGCTTATCGCCGGTCTCCGTCGGGACGGTTATGTCCGGTATGGCATAGTAGGGTATAATGAGTGGTGATTCTGTTGGTTGAAATATTTTTGTTACACATATCATGCCGGGAATTTATAAACCTCCTGAGTCGACCATAGATCGAGTCTTGTTCCAGTAACCCCCATACTTGTTTTGTACTACCACTTGACGTGCCGCAGGTAGGGTGCGGTTCAGTAAGTTGTCAACCCCTTTCTTGGCAAACACCATACGGAGAGGACATGGTGGAAGATACCGGCTGCATCCGGTAGGCAGGCCACCTGGTCCGGGGGCATGGGTGTTTTCGGTTGGGACCGAGAGGGAGGCACACCGTAGAGTGCACGTCATAAATTTGATCCCATGCTACGCGAGGTTGTAGCCTCCCCACTTAGAGTTTTACTTGACAAGTGTTGTGGGTGATTCCAGACACCGGTAAGTTAAGCTGGTGGGTGCAAGTCAGGTGTGTTTTCAATTAAAAGACCGTAGATGGAATTAGTCCCGATGGGCTAAAGGAATCCGTTACTCGTGGGTAAAGAGTACACCCTCTACAGAGATAATATCTATTCGAATAGCCGTGTCAATGGTTAAGGACTACAATCTCGGTCGGGTCAAGTGTCGGTCTTAGTGTCGGTCTTCGGAGGAGAAACTACTAAACCAGAACATGGATCATGACCTGTGATTTATGATGATTGTGATTATTATTCTTATGGACTAACACTTTATATTATTGGATTTATTGAGTATCCCTGGGAAGGTTCTACCTCCTTGATATTCACTGTGATTATTTTTCTTACAAGCCCTTTATGTGGTGTCGCTCAGATGCCCGACTGTGGCATGCTTGTTATTTACTTTATAAGCCCTTTATGTGGTGTCGCTCAGACGCCCGACTGTGGCATGCTTGTTATTTAATTTATAAGCCCTTTATGTGGTGTCGCACAGACGCCCGACTGTGGCATGCTTGTCATTTATTTACCTTATAAGCCCTTTATGTGGTGTCGCTTAGACGCCCGACTGAGGCATGCTTCATATCATGATCCTTCCGAGGCATCACTTCAGACACCCGATCGGCATGTTATTTCTACTCCAATATTGCATATTCATGTTGCATATAAATAACCTGCTTGCATGCATCGTGGATTTTATTTTATGACTGACATCATGATCATAGGATAATTCAGAGCATGATTATTGTTTGTTATATTATACCCGTGTTTACAATGTTTGCGAGTACATTCAAAGTACTCATTGGCTTGTCCCTGGCTATTGTCTTGGCCAGATTTCTTGCATGGAGGGGAGCGTTGCGATGACAGCCCCGAAAACTAAGCAACGGTGATAGTAGCCTCGCGAAGATAGGAGTTAACCTGGTGAGCTGTTCCTGTTGGGAAATGGAGTCCCATAGACACTTACGATCCACAAACTGCTTCCGCCATCAACCACTAGAAACCACTTGTTGTACTCATAGGCCAAAATGGTCGTGTACTGCATATTTTGTATTTTTCTTGGAATTTATGTATCAAGTTGGTGCCTCATCAGCTAACAGTAATCCTGGGGCTGGTGAGCACAACGGCCATTTTCTGGAAATTAATACCCAAAAAACCAGTCCTGACAGAGGCGAGCTGCCTCTGTCCTCCTTTCATACTCGTTCGCCTCCTCCCTAGTTATAACATATCTCCTTTTTTCCTCAAAATCAAAGAAAGCAGGATCAGGGAGAGCAATATGGACAGCGCGCTGTCTGTCAAAGATTAGTCGGTACTGAAGAGGCTGCTCGTTCCTCTCAATAAACTGATGGCGAACCATAGCATTATAATCTAAATAAATAGGAGGCAATTATATATCATTTGTGTGTATGGGTACATCAATATAGTTAGCTAAACGAGTTGCATAAATCCCACCAAACAAATCTCCACTTATACTATTATGATGCAACCTTCGTGCAACAATCGCCCCCAATTTATATTGTTTATCTCTTAATACCGCACTTTTGAGAACACAAAGATCTGGAACGCACATGTGACAAGCTTCATCTTTACCATTAATGCATCTACCTATAAAGAGAGCAAAATAAGTTATGGAAGGAAAATGATTGCTCCCTATGGTAGCTTGTGTTATTTCTCTAGATTCCCCCATAGTGATATTAGCAAGAAAGTCCTTATATTCATATTTGCGAGGTTCACTAAAATTGCCCCACTGCGGGAGTTTACAAGTAGTATTAAAATCTTCTAGGTCCATGGTATATCATTTATCATAAAGATCAAACAAAACAGTGTGAGATTTGCGTGAGGATGTGAATTTGAACCTTCTCACAAAGGAATCAATTAGGTAGTAGTATTGGGGGGCACTTATCTAACACAAATCCTTCAAGTTCAGCATTACACACATACGCGTAAAATTCCTCCTTCATGCCTGCTTGAACCATAAAATCTTCCGATGGCATTCACAAGGCCGCACTTGAGCTTCCCTCGGTGGTTCGTCGTCTGGCTCATGTATCGTGAGCCTTGGTCCTTGCTTCCTTGAGTGTGGGGACCCCGACTCATAAGTCGTGATCACCGAATGCACGTGTACAGTGATCCCAGAGATCAATGCTCACTGAACACACAGAAGCTGAATAACAAGAGTCTTACATCCATACATACCGTTTTACACAAGTAGGACCATTATGGTCAAGTCTTGAGTATATCATCGCAGCGGAAATCTTCGTCGATAACTTGGACCCATGCCATCTGCCTTAACCCTACAGGCATTCTGACTGGGAAGCGTCCTAGCTTGCATGATCATCACCGAAGTGTTCTTCATCACATCCTGTTCTTTCATGCCTGGCCAATAAAATAACCAGTGGCAAGCCAATGAGTACTTTGAATGTATTCGCAAGCAACCCATGTTTTGGTTCAAGATACAACAATGCATGATATATGTAAATTTTTGCAGAAAGCTAGTTTTGAGTGCAATGACATGTTCAAAAACTTGTAAGACATGCATCAAGAGAATTCAAGTAACCATGAGGATAGGTTACAGATATCAACATAAATAGAGTGGGCACCAACCCATCTCAATCATGTCAAGTCCCTTGACTTGACCCAAGTCATTTTATCAACACACACACACGGTTTGTAAACAAGTGGACGTAGCCCAAGAGCGGTTACCTAACTGTCCTTGACCGTGGACACGGCTATTCGAATAGTTTTACACTCTGCAGAGGTTGCACACTGTACCCACAAGATCCGGGGAACTTCCGTGTCATCCACGACCCGCGATACCTCAAGTACCCGGGGTAAGCACCCGATCACTACCTTTCCCTAGACGACACTAGCATGGAGTCCACTCGATTGGCAGTAACCCCCGTGCCCAACATTTCACATAACACTTTCATGGAGCCTTGCTCCCATAATTATCACATACCACTCGCACGGGGTACCAACGGTGTGTCCGGTGCCCTGTGAAAACAGTCATGGCCGCCCTACCTAGCACGACCCCGTCCCGAGAGAGCGCACCAACAACTCTCCCATCACTAGTAATGCGGGCTCCAAGCTAGTATCGGTCTAGGTAATAAATAATTGCCTTTCCCATATAAGGGTAGAGTGGTTGCGCATGTAAGGTTGGAATAACGGTCGCAACTTAAACCAATCCGTTTTGAAAACAACACACACTTGCCTCGGTACACCACTTCGTCATCAAGTGGCTACCCAACTCATCATCTCCCCCGGGCATAAGTGGCACCCGATGGGGTTTTCGAAAAGTCTTTTGAAAATACTTTGTCTCCATCACCATGCATATTCCCGTCCATTTTTGCGTAGCACTACTTTAGCATCCTATCTACTCCCACCGGCATAACCCTCATAAGAAGGTAGGGTCGTGCACAATGCAAGTATCAACGAGGAAGTAACAGAGGCAACCAACCCACGCGGTTCACCATCTCATCATGATTCCGATGCAACAATAATAAAGAGCTATATGACATGCATAAAAAGGGTTTCATAGACATGGTCAAAGGGCTGCTTGGCTGTTTTAACAAAGTCTTCGAGGTCTTCAAATATCTCTGGTCCAACTCCGAGCATTTCTTCATGTATTTGAGGTGATACAGAAAGTATTAGTAAAAATGTTCAAAAACTAAGTTTTGAACTTATAGACATCTAGGATTTTCAATCATGGAATTTGGATCAAAAATGGGCTCTCTGTGATTTTTCTAAAGTTCATTACAGAAATGGAAAAACAATATTTGATAAATGTTTGTGAAGAAAAAGTCTCTGGAAAAACGTGCATGTTGCACCAACAGGTAGATCATGATTTATAGAGTCACTAGAAATTTGAATCATCAAATTTGGAGTCCATCTGAATTCTCTAGAGATTTTACAATATTTATAAAAAGAGAAAAAGGAAGAAAAGATGTCAACCTTATAAAGCGCACTGGGCGAAGCCCCGCTAACCAGCGCCTACTGGGTTCGGCCCAGTGGCTCAGCTGCGCGAGGGAAGAGGTGACGCCGAAGGCGCACTATAGGAGAGCGCCACCCAGCGGGGAAAGCGGATCGGATAGAAGCCGTTTCCACTTAAACTTGCGAGCCCGGTCCACAGGATCGCCGACACGCGGGCCCCATGCCATCTTTCTCTCTCTTCCCGCCTCCTCCTTCTTCCTCCCGACGGGCAGAGGCAGGGGCGGATGCCGCGCTCCCCCCTGGCGGCACAGGCCACCTCTGGCCAAGCTGCGGCCATCGAAGGGGCCACCGGAGGGCGGCGCATCGGGGGAGCTCATCAGGGTCGGCGGGAGATGGCCGGGGCGCGCCCGGCACTGGCCTCGGTGGACGGCTACTCGGGCGGTGATGGGCAGGGAGGGCACGGTGCCCCGGCGGACTGGGCGATGGGGGGAAAGGGGTCGCCGGGATTTGGCGGTTCTTCTGGAGGGGAGAGAAGGTGGGGAGGACCTCATCCTTGTCCGAATCGGGGCGGAGGCCAGCGGCGGCATTCCGGCCATGGGGGGGGGGTAGTTCTGGAGGGCATGAGAGGGAGGGGGAGGCTGTCCAGGAGGTGCACGGGAGAGAGAGGGGTCCAAACGAGGCGAGAGAAAGCTCGGGGGATGGATTATATGGAGGAGGCGCTGGTGCTCCGTGGGCAGCGTCCACGGACGCGCTCTGTGAGCCTTGCAGAGGGGGAGGAGAGAGGTCTAGGAGGGGCCCGACACCTTGCCGTGTCTCGGACGCCGAGGCGACCTCGGGGGACACCACCCCGCCGTCCAAGGCCGTCTTATGCCCTTGGCATGGGTGAGCTACAGTGCGGGAGAGCACTGTAGCGTGCTCCAGAGCACGAGCTCTGCACGCCATGGCATTGTTTATGTGCCAGGCGCGTGTCCACTAGTGTCTGGGGCTTTGTGGGGTTTGTAAACAAAGGGGAGGTGGCCTTGGATGCCCTGATGAACCACTAGGAGAGGAGAGAGGTTGAGGGAGAGAGAGAAAAGGGCTGTCCAGAGAGGGAAAGTGGGGTTTTACCCCTCCAATAATTGAGCCATGGATTTTCCATTGCTACTGGAGGTGCAAGGGGACTAGGAGGGGCTGTGGTAAAAAGTTGAGCTCATGGAGAATAGTGGAAGTGGTCAAAATGATGGTTTTGGAAAAATGGCAGAAGGTGTTTGTTGTTGGTTTGGGCAAGAAAATTAATTCCACCTGCCATGAGAATTAACATGATGGAATGGCACATAGAATTAGGGTGTTCCACCAAGTTTGAGCTCATTTGGGCAAAGTAGCCAATGTAACTTTGGTAAACCCTAGAAATCAGCAGAAATGGCCACTACTAGGGAAAAGCCTATACATAGAATCTTAGCAGCAGCGCGGTTCAAAATGGGGCGCTGCTGCTAAGTAGTTGTAGCGCGTGTTACGTAAACTCGCTGCTGATAAGGATTTAGCAGTAGCGCGCTCGGCCAGAAACTCTAAGTAGCAGTAGCGCGGTCGCTGGAACAGCGCTACTGCTAAGTACGTAGTAGTAGCACGCTTTTTTCGAGATCGCTGCTGGTAAGTTTCAAATTGCCACAATTTTTTGTCCCAGTTAGCAGTAGCGCCGTATCGCAAAGCGCGCTGCTGCTATGTACTTAGCAGCAGCGCGTTTTATCTCCCGCGCTACTGCTAACCCGCACCAACCCAACACCTTTCCCCACCCGTCCCTCCCCTCCCCCTCCTCTTTTCCCTTCCCCTACCTCCCCCTCTCCTCTCTTCCCTCCACCACATGCTCCCACTCTCACTCTTCTTCTTCTTCTCAATACTTCTCCCCCATTACTCTCTCTCTTATCTATCCACCTTCTCTCTCTTCATTACTCCTACATAACTACACCACCTCCATTAATGCATCTCCTTTCTCTTTTTCCTTCCCCCTCCACTAGTTGAAGTTGTCTCCTCCCAAATTAGGTAGCTAGGTAGATGTAGGGTTTAGTTAAGTGACCTATTTGCCCCCTAACTAGATCTATCTTTGTCAAGAAGAGCTTTGTGCACTTTTGATCTCCCTACAACATCATCTCCACCGTGTGCTCGATCTCGATCGAGATAGAGGTGATGAAAATTTCATGCTTTTGCAAAATGGAAATGTGTTTATGTGTGTGTGATATGTTTGTGGAAATTGTGTGTGTGGCATGAGTTGACGCCGCCAAATTGTGCTTTTGAGTTGCCTATGTTTTGCCGAAATGTCGATTTATTTCCGTTTCGGCGAATTCCGGGCAAACTCTAGATCCATATATGTCCTATTTTTAGGGAAGGTCATGCCAAATTTTTTTATGACTTTGATGCATGCATGCATTTTTACAATCAATTTTTTTATTATTACCGTGCAGAGTTAACGATGGTTAGTGGAACGATGGTGGACAGGTGGTTGCGGTCGGCGGTGCAAGATATGAAAGAAAATAACCGGACAGAGGTTTTATGTCCGTGTCGAAAATGCAAAGGAATAGTTTGGCTCGACCCCCATGACGATGGTCGTGTCGAAGCGCACCTGCTCATGACTGGTTTCATGGATGGCTATACTCGATGGATAATTGAAGATGAGGATGACGATGTTGAGGATGCCGACGGGGCAGGCAATGATGACACGGGGCAAGAGAAGAGATGATCGATAATGGCGGCGGGGAAGAGGCCGGACACGGCGGCGGAGAAGGGGCCAGACATGGCGGAGGAGAAGGGGCCGGATATGGCGGCGGAGAGAACGACATGGACTCCACGCAGCAGAGTTCGTCGGTACTAAGTTCAATTGTGCGGGACCCTCATGTTCAAGCATTGCTTCGCAAGGAGACGAGTACTGAGAGAGCTGCTTCTAGAGAGGAGGCTAAGCTGGAGCAACTGGTGGTAGACTCGAACACTCCATTGTATGATGGTTGCAATCCTGAGGTGACCCGGTTGAGTTTCACGCTCCAACTCCTGAAGACGAAGGCTAAAAACAAATGGACCGACACTAGCCTCGATGAGCATCTCAAGTACCTAAAGGATGTTCTTCCCGCGGGTAATCTATGTCCTACTAGTGTTGATGAGGCCAAGAAGATCGTGTGCCCTCTTGATCTGCCACACGTTAGATACCATGCATGCATCAACGATTGCATAATTTATCAGAAGGAGCACGCGGAAAAAACAAGCTGTCCGGTGTGCAATGCTTCTCGATACAAGAAGGCCGGGAAGAAATGTCCCCAGAAAGTTGTATGGTACTTACCGATCACTCCCCGTCTCCAGAGGTATTTTGTAGATCCCAAGGAAGCAAAGCTAATGCGCTGGCACGAAGAGAGGAAGAAGCCCGATGATGGAGATGATCCGAAGCTGAGACACGTGAAGGATGGAAGCCAGTGGAGAGCGTTGAACAGCTTCTATCGGTATTTTGAATGTGATGCAAGGAACATCGTGCTCGGCGCGTGTACCGATGGCATGAATCCGTTTGGCAACCAGAACACCAACCATAGTACATGGCTCGTGTTTGTATGGATGTACAACGTCCCCCCCTGGTTGTGCATGAAATCGAAGTACATTCACATGAGCATGCTTATTCAAGGGCCGAAAGAACCAGGAAATAATATTAATTTGTATCTGGGGCTACTTCAAGAGGAGTTAGACACGTTATGGAAAACACCGGCCAAGACATGGGACGCCAGCAAAGGTGAGTATTTCAACATGAGAGCCGCGCTGATCACGACAGTGCAGGACTATCTCGGTTACGGATATGTGGCAGGCCAGGTGTGCCATGGATATTGCGGATGCACGCGGTGCATGGATGATACAACATCTCAGTAGCTAACGTCAAGGAAAGATGGCGGGTCTGGGAAATTCGTGTACATGGGGCATCGAAGATGGCTTGAACAGGACGACCCGTGGAGAAACCGTGGAGATCTATTCAATGGTCACGCTGAGCATCGAGGACCTTCGCATAAGCGGAGCGGTGCCGAAATCGATGAGCTGTTGAAAAACTGGAAGGAGTGCCCCACGCCGGGAAAGACGATGAGAAAGGCGCCGGAGCCGCTGCTGAAGGTATGGAAGACGAGGTCTGTGTTCTGGGTCTTGGAGTACTGGCACAAACTCGATACACCTCATTGCCTTGATCAAATGCTTATCTGTAAGAATGTCCTTGAGAGCTTGCTCGCAACACTGATGAACATGCCGGATAAGACCAAGGATGGGCCGAAGGCAAGAAAAGACTTGCAAGATTTGAAAATCAGGGAAGATCTGCACATGCCGCCCCGTAAAATGTCAGACGAGACAGAGACGGAGACAGAGGCACGGGAGAAGAAGGAGAAGAAATTAAAGAAAGAGGATTATTTCCCCCCCTCTTGCTTCACCTTAAGTCAGGCTGAGATCAATCAATTCTTTAAGTGCCTTACCGGAGTGAAAGTTAGTTCCGGTTACTGTGGCAAGATAAGCAGATATCTAGACACGGACAAGAAAAGGTTCAGCGGGATGAAGTCTCATGACTGTCATGGGATGATGACGTAGATACTACCTATTGCCCTTAGAGGGATAATGGACAAGCACGTCCGTGACACGCTTATTGGTCTCTGCAACTTTTTCGACGTCATCTCTCGAAATTCGATCAGTGTGAAGCAGCTCCAAAGGCTACAGGAAGAGATCGTTGTGATACTGAATGAGCTTGAGATGTACTTCCCGCCCGCGTTCTTCGACATGATGGAAGCATCATCCAGGGCTATTTGGCACAAGAGTGCATCTCTTTCTATGAGAATTTTCTATATGGCGCAGACCAGCCGCCTGGTGTTAGTGTTGGTTTGCCCGTTAACAAGCACGATGGGAGGCTCGAAGGAGATGGTCACTGCAACGGTCGCAGGGAACTGCACGTGGCATACTCAGATCGACGCAGCGACTTTGATAGAGCAAACTTGGTATTGCTGCAACACCTAGACGAGGTAGATCCTTTCGTGGAACTGCACAAAGAAATTATCGCAAAGAAATATCGTGACCGGGGGGTATGCAGGACGGACGCCGAAGTTACTAGAGAGCACAACTCCACTTTCCTGCATTGGTTCAAAGAGCATATTATTGCTAATCCCCCGGAGGAGGGCTCTAAGGACGGATTGCTCATATACGCCTTAGCACATGGCCCCTCGCCCAACCTCGTAACCTATCAGGCATATGATATCAACGGATACACGTTCTACACAGAGGCAAAAGATATGGACAGTGATGATCAGAACTCAGGGGTGACGGTGGAATGCATGACCGGCAGCGACAACGGCACAACTGAACAATTTTATGGAAGGGTCGAGGAGATCTGGGAGCTTGACTACTCTGGACTGCACAACACGACGATGTTCCGTGTCAGATGGGCTAAGAATGTCGAAAGAGAAAGCCGGATGTTCACTACCATGACTATACCCGACGCCAAGAGCGCTACCGTGAACGCTATCGCAAAAAACGAGCCATGGGTACACGCTAAGCACGTGACACAATGCTTCTTCATAACTGACCCGCGCAATCCCAGCCGTGTTGTCGTGAGGAGAGGCAAAAGGAACATCATTGGAATGGATGGAGTCACCAACGAGGAAGACTATGATCAGTACGGCAACCCAATGAGGGAAGATGACGATGATGATGTAGTATACGTCAAAAGAAGAATCAATACTACATTACCTAAGAAAAATCGTACTCCATGGAAAAGGCAAAGTCACCGAGAATCATGGTATCGTGATCGAGATCATCAGTCTAAATCCAATTTACTCCGAACCATGTAAAATTACTCTGCATCCATACTCCACTAGGGTAACCTATTTTATCCAAATCTCATGTCCCGCGAGAATTTCTGCACTTTTCCCTCAAGTCATTATCGTAATATCAACTATCACCTATCAATATCCCATGGCTAAGTTAAATCCAAATACTTCCAAGAATTCCAACTTGCGATCATAATTGTCCTACTAAATCCAGTTTACTCAAGGGTAATGAAAGCTATGCTAATCCATAATCATGATCCCACCAAGTTCATCTATCAACATGAAAGCCTCATAATCCCCCGACTAGTCTCATATAATTCCTCAAGTCATTGATATAAACTCATCAAGTCATTTGTCCTCTATTCCTATATCCTCAAATTGGTCTTCCCAATGGCATCGTCAGTTTTGGTGCTGTCTTAGGATGATAATGTGCTCGTTCACTATGTCCACTAGTTCCCTAATGAACCAAGTGATAAGCAAGGTTACGGAGGCTTAACAGGTTCTCTTGCAATTCTGTGGGTTAAGCACATGGTTAAGGACTCGAACTGGGGTATCTTATGAAGTCTTGAAGGGTCTAGGAATGGGTTTCTAGTCTTGAGAGGTAAACATAACTCTACTGGGCTGCTCTTGGTCGAGGAGGCTGTAGCAAAAGCCTTCAGTGCTGGTTGGTTGCCAAAGTAGAATCCTTGGTGTATCTTGTCTTGCTAGCCTTCAGTTGAGGAGAGAGATGAGAGGGAGAGGTAGCATAGAGGAGGGGAATGCCTAAAGGGGGTTATATAGTTCAAGTGCAACAAACAGGTGCAAAAAGGGCCAAACAAAAGAAACAATGTGAAGGAGGTGATATAGTCGCATACTTCTCGCCTAGGGCAAAAGTGCGACCTATATCAAAACACAAACAAATAAAAACAAGCAACACACAATCATGGTTCTATTCAAACTATCGTACAGACTCGACTGTGCATAGGGGGTACACGACTCATCCTACCCTAGGGGTTCTTGGCCTCAGTAGTCATGCCTTGTGCCTCATGCAGTCTTTTGAGTTTTCCTCAGGTGTTGCTACGTCTCTTGTAGTTGTTCGATGAAACAATCTGGGTTGAGCCTGAAGAATCTTCAACAACGTCTCTCCTGATGAGGTGATGGGGTGAAGGTGGCTCCTCGTGGATGGCATTGACTTCATCTCCTCTTGTCTTCTTAATCATGACGATCACTTTTGCCTTTTTAAGGTGTTGGCGGTTCCAGGTGGCACTCCTTTATGCAATGACAATAACACGGCATAATAGAGGCCCAATCTGTCGGACACATTGTTGACAATTTCGTCACCGAGAGCGGGGGATGAAGAGAACCGTTTTCCTGCTCACTATAGTGAGGCGGACCAAATGGCTAGGTTCTCATCCACCGGTGGTTGCCGATACAACAATGGTAGTGATAGGGTTACTCTATTAGCGATGTATATCATGATCTTGCATATCCTATGCCCTGATCATCGTAGGCTAAGGTTGCATCATCTTGGGGCAGTGTCAAGGGTGTCATTGTCGGTGTACTAAAGTAGGGGTACCTTAGTATCCCGAACTTGTGCACGGGCAGTCACAGCACCCCGTGGCAAGGCTTGCCGGGCGTCCGCCAAGATCCTTCGTTATTCCTATTACTGCCATTCAAGAACAAAGTGTTAACTGAGAAGACAGAGTCCCGGCAAGAGGAGTTTGCCGGGAAGGACAAGACCCCGGCAAGAGGAGCTTGCCGGGAAGGCCTACCTAGACCCAGCAAGCGACAAGCTTGCGGGTACGACAAGACAGCGACCGCGGCAAGGCACTTGCCGTGGCGAAGCCACCACTCTGCGCCCACGCTCCAGCACATCCGACGACGTGTCGCCGCAGGATCGCTCCTGGTGCACGTGGCGGGTAGCTGTGCAGCCAAGCGGTGCGAGGTGGCAAACGAAGATGACTAGAAGGCCATCGTGGCGATCGGTGGCGCTCTTAACGGTCGTTTCTTGAACTGTTTGGGCGACCGGACGGGCATTGAATGCCCTTGTCCCCTGCCGTCAGAGTTAGGTAGGGGGCACTATTGGTAGCGGTTGTACCAACCCCCGTTTTTACTTTTTTACCCCTCTCTCTACGCTGCCAGCTGTCGGTGACCCCTTTAGACTATAAAAAGGAGGCCCATGCGCACGTAGAAGGGGTTCGACTCATTCGAAACTACAACACACCCACGCTCTTGAGCAAGAACAGAATAGAAACACAAAGCAGCAGTAGGAGTTTTATCTCTCCGGAGAGCTCCCAAGCTGGGTAAAATCCCTCGCGTGCTTCGCCTCGATCTGCTCTTCGTGCGCCCTCCGCTCCCTTGCCGTACCGAAAAGGGGCCCTGCCCCATAGGTGTTCGTTTCCCACGACATCTTTGGCGCGCCAGGTAGGGGGGGCGTCGAGGTCGTGCGTATCTGATCCGGCGTCTGCGCGCGCTACATCAACATCTTCATCGACATGCCACCGAAGAAGAAAACTTCGGAGGTGGCCGCTCCGTCTACGACTATCCTACCGCCACCGGAGCAAACGGGCGGTGGGGTGGACGCCGGCGGAGGAGCGGGCGCCGATGGGGGGACTCACGTCGTCACCAGGTCCAAGGACAAGGCCCCGCAAGCTTCAGTGTCTGTACATCCACCGCACCCCTCCCAGGAGGTGCAGGATCGACAACGCCACGGCGCTCCTAGCACCGTGCTCGCGTTGGAACAAGGCCAAGCTGGTGGGTCGCGGGACGCTCAAGGCCAACATACACATCAACACGCTGGCACGAGTGCAGTACGGTCGCCTGGACGAGATGTTGCTCCTTCTAACACTGTTAGAAGTCTGAGCATATCTCGCACTTCGCGTCGCTCGCCACCGCCACCCAAGACTCCAGAGGAAGCGCTGGCCCGAGCCCAGCTGCTTCTAGATTACCCTCCAGCGCCAGACAAGATCGACGACTGGAGAGCCACCATTCAGAGCCTCATCGGCTTCGCCAACGGCGACAAGCCCCGGCAACCGAGCACATCGAAGCCCCGGCAAGACGCCCAGGCACAAGCCGACGCCGACAAGACCGCTGGGGGTGCCACCACCGTGCACTCCCCGCCCCGAAGGCCGAGATCGCCGACTCGCCGGGCCAACCTCGACACCGACTCCACCGCGTCGTCGGACCCGCGAGCTCGCTGCGATCAACGCCAAGTTCTCCAAGAACGACGACACGAAGACGCTCGCACTCGCATCGAGCGTCGAAGAGAAGCGCGGCGTCAATCTGACCAGCGCGCTGGGCCCACTGTCGATATGCATGCGCCAGGGGAACCAGGCGACTTGCCGTACGCGGTAGGTTGCCCTGCGTTCACCCGTGAGCTGCGGCAGGTCCAGTGGCTCAGTACCAAGAACTTCAAGCCAGACGTGCCCGAGAAGTACGATGGCAGGATACATCCGTCAGAGTTCCTCAGCGTCTACACCATTGCAGTGCAGGTTGCCGGGGGGCGCGACGAGAAGATCCTCGCCAACTACTTCCCGCTGGTGCTCAAACCCAACGTCAGATCTTGGCTCATGCACTTGCTAGACAACTCCATCTCTTCGTGGGCGGACCTGTGCTATCAGTTTGTCAGCGCCTTCATAGGCGGCCACAAATCCCATGGCCAGGAGAGCGACCTTCATCTGCTCACCCAGAAGGAAGGAGAACCCCTGCGCAAGTACATACAGAGATTCAGCCAGGTGCAGCGCAACATCCCAGACATCCACCCTGCCGCGATTATCAGCGCGTTCCATCAGAACATGCGTAACCACAGGATGAGGGAGGAGATGGCGATGTGCAAAATCAGAGATGTCAGCGAGCTATATGCTCTGGCCGACAAGTGTGCACGAGCTGAAGAGGGGAGGAAACTACCCGGAGAGAACGCAGGAGCAGAAGGATCTGACAGTGAGGACGCTCCTCCCGCAAAGAAGAACCGGAGGCGGAACAACAGAAAGAGAAAAGCTAAGGATGTACTAGTCGTTGAGCAGTCCGGCAACGGAGGCGGCGCCGAGAAGGCCAAAGCTGGTGACTCCGGCGAGGCTGTGGTGGCCGCCGACAAGCAGGACGTCTCCGGCAAGCAGTACTGCAAGATCCATCGCACCAAGGGCCATGACCTCTAGGCCTGCAAGAAGGTTGACCAGCTCGTAGAGCTGCAGAAAGCTGAATACGAGCGCCGCGACAAGGTGAAAGCCCAGGAAGGTGGCGGAGGATCCGGCAAGAAGCGTCCCGCCCGGGGAGGGCGCCGCGGCAAGGCCAAGCAGCGGCAAGGAGATAGGCCTCCCCGCGGCCGCGACAAAGACGAAGACGAAGATGAAGATGATGAGATGGAGGAGGATGAGACCGACGAGCAGGAGTTCCAGAAGGCAATAGAGGTTTTATGCGTTGATGGTGGTTCTTCTCTGCACACCTCGCACCGCCAACTCAAACAGTGGGTGCGGGAAGTGAACGCAGCAGAACCGTCCGTTGAGTCGCGCAAGCCCCTGAAGTGGTCCAGCACGCCCATCATCTTCGACGTTGAGGATCACCCTAATCGCATAACTGCGGTCGGGTGCTTGCCGATGTTGGTCTCGCCAACAATCCGCAACATCAAGGTCATGAAGATGCTGGTTGACGGCGGGGCCGGCCTGAATCTGATCTCTTCCGCGGTGCTCAAGAAGCTCCAGATCCCCGACAGCGAGCTTGAAGAGACCGGCACCTTTCAAGGAATCAACCCGGGAAGGAGCAAGCCGAAGGGGAAGATCACACTGCCAGTAACATTTGGCAGCGAGCTGAATTTCAGGACAGAGAGAGTCACATTTGACGTTGCTGATTTCCCATTGCCCTACAATGGGATACTTGGCCGTCCAGCGCTTGCCAAGTTCATGGCAGCCTCTCATTACGCCTACAACGTGCTCAAGATGCCCGGTCCGATAAGTGTCATTTCTGTCCATGGCGACAAGAAAGATGCACTTATCTGTACCGACAAGATCTACCAGGAAGCAGCAGCCGCAGCAGAACGCAAACCACTTGCTGCTAAAGCTCCCAGGGGGAAGAAGAAGACCAAGTCCGGCAAGAGTAGCTCTGATGCCCACTCTGGCAAGCGCACCTCTCCGGAGTGCTGCGCTACCGTCGAGGACGCACCATCGAGCTCCACCAGTAAGTGCAAGAAGGCAAACACAGCTTTACCAGAAACCAAGAAAGTGGCCGCCAAGGAGGACGGCACTGGTGGTACCTTCACCATCAGTGCCACGTTTGACCCTAAATAGGAAAGCGCGAATGTCGATGTGTTTGCATGGCAACAATCTGACATCCCCGGTGTTCCCAGGAAAGTAATTGAGCACCACCTTGCCGTCTGCCCTCACGCGCGGCCCGTCAAGCAGAGAGTCAGAAAACAAGCAGTAGAACGCCAAGAGTTCATTGCAGAGGAAATCAAGAAATTGGAAGCAGCAGGCCTGGTCCGAGGAGTACTCCATCCAACGTGGTTAGCCAATCCAGTAGCCGTGCGCAAAGCAAACGGGAAGTGGAGGCTTTGTATTGACTTCACTGATGTTAATAAAGCTTGTCCCAAGGATCCATTTCCCTTGCCGCGCATTGACCAGATTGTCGACTCCACGGCAGGATGTGATCTGCTTTCATTCCTTGATGCATACTCAGGATATCATCAGATCTTCATGGCAGAAGAGGATGAAGAGAAAACCGCATTCATTACTCCATGTGGCACGTACTGCTTTGTACGGATGCCTTTCAGACTAAAGAATGCTGGTTCAACATTTGCAAGAGTAGATAGTCATGCTTTTGAGCCACAGCTGCACAGAAATGTAGAAGCTTACATGGATGACATAGTGGTCAAGAGCAAGGACAAAGAAACTCTGATCCAAGATTTGGACGAGACTTTTGCAAATTTGCGCAAGATCAATCTCAAGTTGAACCCCGAGAAGTGCGTGGTTGGAGTTCCTTCCGGCAAGCTTCTCGGGTTCTTTGTGTCCCAGAGGGTGATTGAAGCCAATCCCGACAAGATCAAGGCCATCGAGCAGATCGAAGCACCGAAGCGAGTCAAGGACGTACGAAGGCTTGCCAGCTGTGTTGCTGCTCTCAGCAGGTTCATTTCCAAGTCTGCTGAACGCGCCCTGCCATTTTTCAAAATTTTGAAAAAGGCAGGTCCAATGAAATGGACTCCGGAAGCGGAGGCTGCACTGCAGGACTTGAAGAGATACCTATCCTCCACTCCAATACTTGTCGCACCTAAGCCACAAGAGATGTTGCTGCTATATCTGGCGGCAACCAATCAAGTGGTTAGTGCTGTGTTAGTAGCGGAGAGGGAAGCGGATGATGAGCCAGCGACCGCGGCAAGCGAATCCAGCGACAAGCAGGGGGCTTCCCCGACAAGCTCTGGTCCCGACAAGGATGGATCTGCGCAGCCACAAGAAGAGAAACAGAAGAAGATGGTGCAACGCCCAGTTTACTTTGTCAGTTCCCTTCTGCAGGGGGCTAGATCAAGGTATTCTAGTGTGCAGAAGTTGCTTTTCGGCCTTCTCATGGCCTCGAGGAAGCTACGCCATTACTTTCAAGCACATGAGATCACAGTGGTCACTCGCTTTCCGTTGAAGAGGATATTGCAGAATCCAGAAGCAACGGGCAGGATTGTCGAGTGGGCACTGGAATTGTCAAGCTTTGGCCTTAAGTTTGAGAGTACCTCAACTATCCAGAGCCGAGCATTGGAAGAATTCATAGCAGAATGGACGCCAACACCTGATGAAGAAACTCCGGAGAGGAGCATCCCCGTCAAGGAAGCAAGCAAAGAATGGATCATGTACTTTGATGGTGCCTTCTCGCTGCAAGGCGCCGGTGCGGGCGTACTACTTGTCGCACCCACCGGAGAGCACCTCAAGTACGTGGTCTAGATGCACTTTCCCAAGGAGCAAGCAAGAAACAATACTGTAGAGTATGAAGTCTTGCTTGCCGGACTCAGGATTGCGGCAGACCTTAGGATCAGGAAGCTTATTGTCAGGGGTGACTCACAGCTTGTCGTCCGTCAAGTAAACAAAGATTATCCAAGTCCGTTGATGGAAGCATACATTGATGAAGTGAGGAAGCTAGAAGAACATTTTGAGGGCCTGCAGATGGAACACGTTCCAAGAACTCAGAACGACATTGCAGACGGCCTGTCAAAATGCGCCGCACTCAAGTTACCTGTGGAACCAGGAATTTTTGTGCTCAAGCTGACTCAACCATCTGTAACACCATCAACTGGACAGAGCAAGAAGAGGAAGTTGGTCACTGGCCACTACTTTCTGGCAGAGCTCCCCGATGCCGCCGTCAAGAAGGTCCCCAAGATCAACACAAAGAGCGCTGAGGAGCAGTCTGCTCCGACAAGCCCTAGGGTTTTTTTTGTTGAAGCAGACGATCCCGACAAGTTGTGTCCCGACACGCTTGCCGGGGAGCATCACGCTCCGGCTGAATCACAGATTCTTGCCATGGAAGCAGATGTTCCCGCGGCAGCATTTGCGCCTTTAGTCCTTGTCGTTGAGCCACAAGCTCCGGCATGGGCACAGCAGATTGTCCATTTCCTTCAAATAGGAGAACTTCCCGAAGAGCAAGAAGAAGTGGAGAGAGTAGCCCGGCAATCAAGTATGTACCAGTTTGTCGATGACATACTGTACAGAAGAAGATTCAACGGGGTGAAATTAAAGTGCATTTCCCAGGAAGATGGACAGGAGCTGTTGGCGGAGATACATGGAGGCATATGTGGTCACCACATCGGCGCAAGAGCACTTGCCGGCAAAGCCTTCTGGCAAGGCTTCTTCTGGCCGACAGCCCTCCAGGATGCAACTGCACAAGTAACCAAGTGTGAAGCGTGCCAGTTCCACTCCAAGCAGATACATCAACCAGCTCAAGCTCTCCAAACAATCCCTTTATCCTGGCCATTTTCAGTCTGGGGGCTCGACATCCTCGGCCCCTTTCCCCGAGCTGTCGGGGGCTTTGAGTACTTGTACGTTGCAATCGACAAGTTCACAAAGTGGCCTGAAGTGGAAGCAGTGAGGAAGGTGACAGCACAGTCAGCAGTCAAGTTCTTCAGGTCAATTGTTTGTCGTTTCGGAGTCCCTAACAGGATCATCACCGACAATGGCACACAATTCACGAGCCGCACCTTCATGCAGTACGTCCAAGATCTTGGCACCAAGATCTGCTTCGCTTCTGTTGCTCACCCGAGAAGCAACGATCAAGCGGAGAGGGCAACCACTGAAGTGCTGCGCGGGCTCAAGACCAGAACTTTCGACAGGCTGCGTAAGTGCAGAAGAAATTGGATCGAGGAGCTGCCAGTGGTTCTTTGGTCGATCAGGACGACGCCAAATCGAGCCACTAGCCAGACACCTTTTGCTCTTGTCTATGGAGCAGAAGCAGTTCTCCCCATGGAACTCGTATATGGATCGCCTCGAGTGCTCACTTATGATGAGCTTGAGAAAGAGCAGCTGCGCCAAGATGACGCGCTGCTCCTCGAGGAAGATCGTCTTCAGGCTGCTGTACGAGCTGCTCGCTACCAGCAAGCTTTGCGTCGCTACCATAGCCGCAAAGTTAATGCCAGAAGCTTCGAGGAAGGCGACCTTGTTCTTCGGCGCGTTCAATCCGCCAAGAATTCCAACAAGTTGACGCTGAAGTGGGAAGGCCCTTATCGGGTGAAACGAGTCACTAGGCCCGGCGCTGTCCGCCTTGAGACCGAAGATGGCTTTCCAGTGAGCAATTCCTAGAACATAGAGCATCTTCGCAAGTTTTACCCATAAGGCGCGGTTGCCGGAATCTGTTCCGGCAACCACCTTTTGTACAAGCCTTGCCACTGTTGCATGTAACCCTTTGTACAAAGCCGGGCGCAGATCCCGTGCATAAATAAAGTTCATGAGTGCTTCGCACATCTTGTCAAATTTCATGCATTTTTTTCTTTTTTGCATGTTTTATCTGACACTTTGTGCAGCACTTGCCCCCGGTAAGCAATAAGGAGCCTTAAGGCCCCATACCATTATTTTCTCTTCTTTCTTTTTCTCAAAAAGAAGGTTCCTTCGCCCACAAGTTCACGGGGGGTGGGGGAGGAGAGGATAAAGGTGTGGACCGGGCGTCGTTCAAAGAAGTATGGCCTTGCCGGGACACAGACGACAGAAAAGCTATGTTGCCAAAGTTTGAGCATGATCAGTTTCTAAATGTTAAGCTATCCTCCTTGAACGACTGTGCTTTGTATGGAAAACCTGTGCGCGGAGGAACCTCTTCGTAGCTAGTTGCGCCCTTGCTTTGTTTTGAGTCCGCTCAACAACTTAACTGTGCTGCAACTAGTTGCGGCAAGGTTTCTTGCTGGAGCCGGCACCGCCAGCGAGCCACTGATGTTCCACACTCAGCACTCACGGCAAGTGTGCCTGCACCGGCAAGTTCCCTAAAAGCGTAGGGTAAAAACATACAAAGAGGGGAATCAAGTAAAGGAGATAGCATAGCAAGCATTGCCCAAAATAAAGTTATATTACAAAAGTAACTTGTTGCGGCACTGACTAAATTGTTCTCATGACTTAAATAAACAACGACAAGGAAAGGAGAAGAAGGATGGCCTAATCCACACGCTCGCCGTCAACCCTCCTTACTTCATTCACCTTGTCCACGATGGGTGCGACAATGGCTTTGAGTTCTTCAAGATCAGCACCCGCCGGCAGCTTCTTGAGGACGCGGGTGAGGTCGAGGCCCGAGTTACGGAAGAGTATCTTCACCAACACCTTCTCCAAGACCTTGGCGCAGATTGCGCGCGACTCGTCCGCCAGCTTCTTCGGGATCCTTTCCCGGAGTTGCTGGAGGGCCGTCACCACGCCCTTGAAGAAAAGAGTAAGCTTGGCGCTGGGCTGGAGATTTTCGTCAGTGGAGTACCCGAAGCCCGCCAAGTCCAGTTCCGCCAGCTCCTCGTCGATGGATGCAGCAATGTTGACGAGGCCCTCCGTCCAGAGCTCCACCGTGGCCTTGAAGGTGTTCTGAGTCTCGGCGGCCCTCGTCAGCAGCTCTTCGTTGCCCTTGACCTCTTTCTTCAAGTCATCCTCTCGCCTCTTGGCGGCGTCCAGCGTCTCCGTCTAGGTGGCCAGCTTCAGCTCCAGATCAGCGCTCGAGTCCTTGGCGGCGTTCAGCTCCTTGATCTTCTCGGCGAGTTGAACTTGCAGATCGCCATGGGCAAGCGCATCCTTCTCGCGTTCGTGCTGGAGTGCGGAAAGCTCTTCGTTCTTTCCTCTCATGTCTGCCTCCAGCTGCGTCACCTTCACTTCCAACTCCTTCTTGGCGGCCTCAGCAGCCGCGGCGGCATCCTTCGCCTCCTTGAGTGCCCCGCCAATTGATTGCTCCCGGACCTCGAGCTCCTCCTCGTGGCCGTCCAGATTAACCTTCTTCTGTGTCAGTTCACCTTCCCGCCTGGACAGCTCCTCGGCGGCGAGCCTCTGCTGCTCCTCGGCTTCAGCCTTTTCCAGGATGAAAACCTTCTTCGCCTCGTCAAGTTGCGCCCTTTCCTCCGCAATGGATCGGAGGGCCTCCAGGTTGCGGCTCTTGAGCTCCTCCGCATGCTTCTCTATGTCAACTCCCGCCCGCGCGACAAGCGCTTCCCGGGACTCAAGCTTCGCTTGCCGGGCGCGGTAGAGTGACACCAACTTTCGGAGCAACTGCTCCTCCTCGGACTCGCCGCTGCTGCTGCTTGGCGCGTCAACCACCACCAGCCCAGCAGAGGCGAGTACTTCCCCGTCAAACTCCTCTCCTTCAACCGGCGCCCTGGAGCTCGACGCCCAGGGAAGCTTGATGTATACGCCCTCGCCGGCCTTCAAGTATGTGCCTGGCTGGGGCTCCTCGGAGCCCGGCGCTGCATTAGCGGCGGAGGGGTCGGCAGACGGTGCAGCGCCTTGCGCTCCTGCGCCCTCCGGGTCGTCAGTACGATCACCGGACCCCTCGCCGTCTCCTGCGCCAGCAGCCTTGGTGGCCTCCTCGTCGGCGGGTTCATCAGCGCCGGCCTCTTCCTCGTTAGCGGCGGCATCTTCAGTATTGCCGCATGCGCCTTCCTCGGCGGTGGCCTCGGTCCCCATCGGGTCTGCGAGAGGGGGATCTGAGGATAGGAAGAGGAAGGAAAAGTCAAGCAAATATCCAAAAAAAAGAAGAAAGAAGATCAGAAGAAGAACCCAAGGGAAGATTTCCGACAAGGAAGGTTATCTGTGCTGGGCTCTGTGACCATGGGCTCCTCCACCAAGGGCTCATTGGTTCCGTCCCTTGCCGGGGACCTCTCCCTTACCGGGGAGCGCTCCCTTGTCGGGGAATCGCCCCTTGGCGGCGTAGTCGAAGCAGACAGCACCTCCGGGGCGGTTTCTGATTGCCCCTGATGGGCCTTCTCTGCTCCTACACGAATGAATTAGCAATCAAGATGTCAGCAAAAGAAGAAGCACCCATGCGCGCCCCACAACAGGAAGTGAACCAAACACTTACGCTGGGGGCTGTGCTGGGGGCTGCCGCGACGTGAAGGAATCGGTGCGTCAAGGTGGTCTCGGACGTATCTTCTGCCATCACAACAGGATCGTCCTCGATGACAACCACGGGGACCTTGGCCCTCTTCGCCGCTCTCTCGGCCAGAGTCCTGAAATAGAATAGGGATTCAGAGAGAAGCAAATCAGATACAAGACAAGCAACAACAAAGATCAAAGAAAAACAAATACAGTGAGAAGAAAGCCTTACTCCTCTTCCTCTTCTTCCTCCTCGTCGGAGCTCAGCGTAGAGAGGTCGAAGTCTGGTACCCTTTCTGCGCGGCAAGGCGGAGGAGTAGGCTCCCTTGGACGTTTGCCGGGAGCTGCGGCACGATCGGGTGTGGCAGCCCGGGAAGATCCCGCCTCAGTTGCCGGCGCAGCCTGAGATGCTCCTGCGGCAACGGTACTTGCCGCGGTGGAGCGCGTCCCACGATGCTGCGGCTGTTGACCTGCCTGCCGCCCTGCTGTATCTCCAATTTGACGGAGGTGCCTTCTTGGTTGGAATTGGGGTTGCGCTGGGGGCTCCGCCTGCGGCAAGCTGCTCGAAGACGGCTGGCTGCTCGCGCCCCCGGCGGGCTCGCTCGCTTCGGCCTCGGGCTCCCCCTCGCTAATGACCTCTCCGGCAAGGTCTTCCCGGTCGGCAAGACTTGCCGCCTCGGCCGCCTCCGCCTCTTCCAACGTGAAGCCAAACTCGCCCGCGGCGGCGGCTGCCGCCGCCTCTTCGGCCCTGGTGGCGATGTACCGCATCTCATCGTCGGTGGTGTCACGGGTGAGGAGCCTCTGCTCGTCGGCATTGACTGCTATCTCCGTCAAGCCATCGAAGAATTGCCGCACGACGTCGTCGGCGGGCTCCATCCAAGTTGCGCTTATCCCGTGCAAGTTGCACTCTGGCATCATTGCGCAGATGCAATCGCGCTGGGAGTTGTTGCACAATGGGATGACGCCCTGCGGCAGCCTGAACCACTCTGGATGGTTGGCGTCATGCTTGAACAGCTCCCTCAGCATCCCGTCAAGCTCCAGAACTGTGAAGTTGAAGTTGAGGCCTGGACGCAGCCTCATGATATCCGCCGGGCCGCCAAACAGCCAGGCGGGCCTCCCCCTCTTCTGCAGAGGGGCGATGCGACGGCGAAGGAAATCCGCGCCAACTGCCCCTGCTATGAGCCCGGCAAGCCTAAGCCGGAGGATTCGGGTGGTGGCAATCTTCAGCTTGGCATCGTCCGGCGACAGAGCACTCCAGTCGCCGCTGCGCACTACCCGGGTCTGGCGCAGGTTGGTGAATGGCTGCGGATTGGCGTCAACGATCCAGCACCACTCCGCCCTCCACTCATCCCACTTGCTGCGGAGCTCGCCCGTCAGGTACACCTCCTTCATGCCGATTCGTGAGGTCCAGGCGATTCCGCCAGCCAATGGCTCTCCTTTCTCGGCTCGGGGGGTGAAATAGTGGCAAAAAAGAGCAACATTTGGGTGGATGCCAAGTTCTCGCAGAGGTGTGCGAAAACCGCCATTGTCAGAACGACGTTGGGGGTGAAATCAAGAAGATGAAACCCGTAGGTGTTCATGATATCGCAGAGGAAATCAGAAAAAGGTGGGCAGAGCCCGCAATAGAAGAACACCAGAAAGAAATAGTGCCCTTTTGGGCACCGCTTTGAAGTGGAAGCTTCGGCGGAGAGCACCGGCGTGCGCGGATGCGCCCGCGTCTACGTCGACCAGAAGAGGTAAAATTCCTCCCGCAGCGCCTTCGGGGTGAGCTCGGGGGGGAAAAGCACTCGCTCCTTGCGCAGCGCCTCAAGCCGCAACGCCTCGGCCGACTTTGTGCTCGACTTTGAGCTCTTGCCAGTCTTCGGAGCCATGGCGGAAGCGGCGGGGGAGCGTGGAGGTGTTGAGGGCGACGGCGGCGACGGGCAGCGAAGCGCTGCTCTCTTTTGGCTTGGGAAGCGGAGGGGAGCGGCGGAGCTTTCGGAGGAAGGAACTGCAAGTGGCGAAGGTGGGGGGAACGGCCCTGTTTCCTCTGCTTATAAACAGGGGAGGTGAACGTTACGCATTTCCTGAATTAAGAATTGCCCACGATCTCTCCCATGACACCGCAATTGACGCGTGCCGTTACGGGAGGGTGTGGCGGATACGGAGTTAGATTTGGTTTGGACCCAGGCCGTGCGTGCCCGTGCCCTGTTTTGGGCCTGGCCCAACAGCGCTCGGCACCGTGTGTGGCCCAGGCCCGGGGGCTCCTGTCGGTGTACTAAAGTAGGGGTACCTTAGTATCCCAAACTTGTGCACGGGCAGTCACAGCACCCCGCGGCAAGGCTTGCCGGGCGTCCGCCAAGATCCTTCGTTATTCCTATTACTGCCATTCAAGAACAAAGTGTTAACTGAGAAGACAGAGTCCCGGCAAGAGGAGTTTGCCGGGAAGGACAAGACCCCGGCAAGAGGAGCTTGCCGGGAAGGCCTACCTAGACCCGGCGAGCGACAAGCTTGTGGGTACGACAAGACAGCGACTGCGGCAAGGCACCTGCCGCGGCGAAGCCTCCACTCTGCGCCCACGCTCCAGCACATCCGACGACGTGTCGCCGCAGGATCGCTCCTGGTGCACGTGGCGGGTAGCTGTGCAGCCAAGCGGTGCGAGGTGGCAAACGAAGATGACTAGAAGGCCATCGTGGCGGTCAGTGGCGCTCTTAACGGTCGTTTCTTGCACTGTTTGGGCGACCGGACGGGCATTAAATGCCCTTGTTCCCTGCCGTCAGGGATAGGTAGGGGGCACTGTTGGTAACGGTTGTAACAACCCCCGTTTTTACTTTTTTACCCCTCTCTCTACGCTGCCACCTTCGGTGACCCCTTTAGACTATAAAAAGGAGGCCCATGCGCACGTAGAAGGGGCTCGACTCATTCGAAACTACAACACACCCATGCTCTTGAGCAAGAACAGAATAGAAACACAAAGCAGCACTAGGAGTTTTATCTCTCCGGAGAGCTCCGAAGCTGGGTAAAATCCCTCGCGTGCTTCGCCTCGATCTGCTCTTCGTGCGCCCTCCGCTCCCTTGCCGGACCGAAAAGGGGCCCTGCCCCATAGGTGTTCGTTTCCCACGACAGTCACCATCTCCTGGGTCTTCAGTTCCTCATTCCTCGAGGATGTATATTCTGTTGGTATCATCTTGTTGTGATGTCGCCAATCTTGTGTTCAGGAGATGTGGGTGAATGTCTGGCAAGGCATCTTCCTTCTAGATTATCCTCGAGGATTACAAGGAATCCAGTGGTCAGGGGCATAAGGGTTCTAGCGACCAAAGGTTTTGAAGAGGAAGAGATCAATAAGGAAAGTATACCTTAGTTTTCGAAAAACTCAGAAGGGAAGAGAAGTACAGATAGTTTTGAAACTAGTAGAAGTTTTGGAAATAGTTTTACCCTAACTAACGACCATGCTAACTAAGGCTTCCTATAGTCAGGATGGCTCTGATACCAGCTCTGTGGGGACCCCGACTCATAAGTCGTGATCACTGAATGCACGTGTACAGTGATCCCAGAGATCAATGCTCACTGAACACACACAAGCTGAATAACAAGAGTCTTACATCCATACATACCGTTTTACACAAGTGGGACCATTATGGTCAAGTCTTGAGTATATCATCGCAGCGGAAATCTTCGTCGATAACTTGGACCCATGCCATCTGCCTTAACCCTACAGGCATTCTGACTGGGAAGCGTCCTAGCTCGCATGATCGTCACCGATGTGTTCTCCATCACATCCTGTTCTTTCATGCCTGGCCAATAAAATAACCAGTGGCAAGCCAATGAGTACTTTGAATGTACTCGCAAGCAACCCATGTTTTGGTTCAAGATACAACAATGCATGATATATGTAATTTTTTGCAGAAAGCTAGTTTTGAGTGCAATGACATGTTCAACAACTTGTAAGACATGCATCAAGAGAATTCAAGTGACCATGAGGACAGGTTACAGATATCAACATAAATAGAGTGGGCACCAACCCATCTCAATCATGTCAAGTCCCTTGACTTGACCCAAGTCATTTTATCAACACACACACACACGGTTTGTAAACAAGTGGACGTAGCCCAAGAGCGGTTACCCAACTGTCCTTGACCGTGGACATGGCTATTCGAATAGTTTTACACTCTGCAGAGGTTGCACACTCTACCCACAAGATCCGGGGAACTTCCGTGTCATCCACGACCCGCGATACCTCAAGTACCCGGGGTAAGCACCCGATCACTACCTTTCCCTAGACGACACTAGCATGGAGTCCACTCGATTGGCAGTAACCCCCATGCCTAACATTTCACATAACACTTTCATGGAGCCTTGCTCCCATAATTATCACATACCACTGGCACGGGGTACCAACGGTGTGTCTGGTGCCCTGTGAAAACAGTCATGGCCGCCCTACCTGGCACGACCCCGTCCCGAGAGAGCGCACCAACAACTATCCCGTCACTAGTAATGCGGGCTCCAAGCTAGTATCAGTCAAGGTAATCAATAATGCCCTTTCCCATATAAGGGTAGAGTGGTTGCGCATGTAAGGTTGGAATAACGGTCACAACTTAAACCAATCCGTTTTGAAAACAACACACACTTGCCTCGGTACACCACTTCGTCATCAAGTGGCTACCCAACTCATCATCTCCCCCGGGCATAAGTGGCACCTGATGGGGTTTTTGAAAAGTCTTTTGAAAATACTTTGTCTCCATCACCATGCATATTCCCGTCCCTTTTTGCGTAGCACTACTTTAGCATCCTATCTACTCCCACTGGCATAACCCTCATAAGAAGGTAGGGTTGTGCACAATGCAAGTATCAACGAGGAAGTAACAGAGGCAACCAACCCACGCGGTTCACCATCTCATCATGATTCCGATGCAACAATAATAAAGAGCTATATGACATGCATAAAAAGGGTTTCATAGACATGGTCAAAGGGCTGCTTGCCTGTTTTAACAAAGTCTTCGAGGTCTTCAAATATCTCTGGTCCAACTCCAAGCATTTCGTCTACTTCGTCAACTATCGTCGAAAGCAACCATAATAAGCAACACAACAAGGCAGGAAATAAAAGTGCTCTAAAAATATGAGTTGGACTTTTCTAGGATACCTCTGGTCATATGAGGGATGACCAAAGTGGTTTCATTAGGATTTGATCAATGAACATCTCTGAACATTTCAATATGATGCAATCAAGGGGTTTATGGATTTGTAAGAAGTGTACAGAAATATATTTTTGAAAAATGGGCAGATGCACCCATTTAACAAACCATGATTTTAGAAGCATCCAGGAGTTGGTTTCACTGGATTTGGAGTTCAAATGATTTTCCTATGAATTTGCAAAGTTGGCTATACATGAAGAAATAGACCATTATTTGAGGTGATACAGAAAGTATTAGTAAAAATGTTCAATCATGGAATTTGGATCAAAAATGGGCTCTCTATGATTTTTCTAAAGTTCATTACAGAAATGGGAAAACAAGATTTGATAAATATTTGTGAAGAAAAAGTCTCTAGAAAAACGTGCATGTTGCACCAACAGGTAGATCATGATTTATAGAGTCACTAGAAATTTGAATCATCAAATTTGGAGTCCATCTGAATTCTCTAGAGATTTTACAATATTTATAAAAAGAGAAAAAGGAAGAAGAGATGTCAACCTTATAAAGCGCACTGGGCGAAGCCCCGCTAAGCAGCGCTTACTGGGCTTGGCCCAGTGGCTCAGCTGCGCGACGGAAGAGGTGACGCCGAAGGCGCACTACAGGAGAGCGCCACCCAGTGGGGAAAGCGGATCGGATAGAAGCCGTTCCACTTAAACTTGCAGGCCCGGTCCACAGGGTCGCCGACACGCAGGCCCCACGCTATCTTTCTCTCTCTTCCCGCCTCCTCCTTCTTCCTCCCGACGGGCAGAGCCAGGGGCGGACGCCGCGCTCGCCCATGGCGGCACAGGCCACCTCCGGCCAAGCTGCAGCCATCGGAGGGGCCACCGGAGGGCGGCGCATCGGGGGAGCTCATCAGGGTCGGCGGGAGATGGCCGGGGCGCGCCCGGCACTAGCCTCGGTGGACGGCTACTCGGGCGGTGATGGGCAGGGGGGCACGGTGCCCCGGCGGACTGCGCGATGGGGGGAAAGGGGTCGCCGGGATTTGGCGGTTCTTTTGGAGGGGAGAGGAGGTGGGGAGGACCTCGTCCTTGTCCGAATCGGGGCGGAGAACAGCGGCGGCATTCCGGCCATGGGGGGGAGTGCTGGAGGGCACGAGAGGGAGAGGGAGGCTGTCCAGGAGGTGCACGGGAGAGAGAGGGGTCCAAACGAGGCGAGAGAAAGCTCGGGGGATGGATTATATGGGGGAGGTGCTGGTGCTCCGTGGGCAGCGTCCACGGACGCGCTCTGTGAGCCTTGCAGAGGGGGGAGGAGAGAGGTCCAGGAGGGGCCCGACACCTTGTCGTGTCTCGGACGCCGAGGCGACCTCGGGGGACACCACCCCGCCGCCCAAGGCCGTCTTATGCCCTTGGCATGGGTGAGCTACAGTCCGGGAGAGCACTGTAGCGTGCTCCAGAGCACGAGCTCTGCACGCCATGGCATTGTTCATGTGCCAGGGGCGTGTCCACTAGTGTCTGGGGCTTTGTGGGGTTGGTAAACAAAGGGGAGGTGGCCTTGGATGCCCTGGTGAACCACTAGGAGAGGAGAGAGGTTGAGGGAGAGAGAGAAAAGGGCTGTCCAGAGAGGGAAAGTGGGGTTTTACCCCTCCAATAATTGAGCCATGGATTTGCCATTGCTACTGGAGGTGCAAGGGGACTAGGAGGGGCTGTGGTAAAAAGTTGAGCTCATGGAGAATAGTGGAAGTGGTCAAAATGATGATTTTGGAAAAATGGCAGAAGGTGTTTGTTGTTGGTTTGGGCAAGAAAATTAATTCCACTTTCCATGAGAATTAACAGGATGGAATGGAACATAGAATTAGGGTGTTCCACCAAGTTTGAGCTCATTTGGGCAAAGTAGCCAATGTAACTTTGGTAAACCCTAGAAATCAGCAGAAATGGCTTTACCAAGATTTAGTCATGCAAATATATTCTCCTTGATGCACCACTTGGTGTAGTGTCATCATTTGAGGATTTGAACATGTCCACAAAATTTCAGATCAAAAGGACACACTTGGCAATGTAGAGTTGTCCAAATTTGGTTCTGGACAGGAAGAGTTTTGGGGCACTTTGATCAAGTTAACTTGTTCTCCAACTTGTGTCATTTGGTCTAGATGAATCATTAGAACATTTGAGAATGTTCAGAAGGTTTGAGAACATTTGGGAATGTTTGGCAATGTAAAGTTGCTCAAACTTCAAAATGGACAGAAATGGTTTTGAGAGGCTTTGATGATGTTATCTTGTTCTCCAAGACATGAGACTTGGCAAGATCACCAAATATGTCATATGTGACATGATAGAATTTTCTTGGAAATTTTGGAGAATATTTCCTTTGTAAACATTTCAAAATCTTGAAATATCTAGAAAGGGTTTTTGAGGGATTTGACCAATATTTTGAACATGACCATGTGTTGAAACTCTTATATATGGACAATATATGTCCACTAAGTTTCCCTGATTTTTGTCAAATATTTGTAAAACAATAAAATAATTTTTCCCTATTAAAGACCATTTCTGGCCTTAAGAAAAAGCTTTTAAATAAAATAGGAAAATAACCTTTAAAATTATATTTTTGTGGTTTCAGGGTATCCTATATCTAATAGGAGTCAAATATATTTTTTGAAAGATTTTTACTGCCCTTAATTAAGTACTTGCAGTGCAAACCTCAATTCAGGGTTTTTTTGAAAAACTAATTTTAGAAAATACTTTTTGGCCAAATTAATTTTGTAAGAAAATACTATATTGCTCTATACACATGGCATGATCATTGGGCAGAAGTTTGGGGCAAGGAAATGAAGTATCGAAGTTGGAGGATTTATTTGATTTCTAGAGCACTTGCAAACAGCACAGAAAAACCAATCAAGGCAAGGTCCAAAACACTCAAAAGTTTTTGTCAAACCTCATTTTATCATGATTGTTAGCTTAAGTGTAGTGGCATGAAAATCAGGGTGTGACATTGAGGAACCACCTTCGTATATTTTCCTATGCATTTTTCTTTCTCTGAAAAGTTTCTGAAATTCTTAGTGACTCAAAATAAAAGTGAACCAAACTCAACAAGATTGATAGCAACTACTCCCACAAATGCCTAGAAGCTAAATAATGCATTAAAACTACTTTTGACCATATAAATTTGACATGCAAGCTCAAGAACAGGGTCATCTTAGCAGCAAAAATTTGCAGTAAATAAGGCACTAGAACAAAAACTAATTGGACCATTGGAGGAGTCACATACCGAAGAACAATCCCCCAAAAGAGTTTCGTGGATGAATCTTTGAGCAAGGACATCGAAAATCATAGCAAAATGAGCTAGAACACGAGTTTGAGCTGTGTTGCGATTTTTTCTGGAGGAAGACGAAGTGTGTGGGTGTAGGAATAATTGGAGGGGGGCCACGTGGGGCCCACAAGGTAGGGGGCGGGCCTAGGGGCAGGCGCGCCCTGGACCCTCGTGGCCAGGTGGTGTGGCCCTCTGATGTGTTCTTAGTGCCAAATATTCTTAAATATTCTACAAAAAATCATATTTCATTTTCGGGACATTTGGAGAACTTGTATTTTTGGGGTATTTTTTATTGCAAGGATAAATCAGGAAACAGACAGAAAAATATTTATTTTGCTTTATTTAATATAAATAACAGAAAGTAAAAGGAGGGTACAGAGATTTGTGCTTTCTAACTTCATCCATCTCATGCCCATCAAAAGGAATCCACTAACATAGTTGATCAAGTCTTGTTAACAAACTTATTCCGAATCACATGAAACCGGAGAATCTCCGAATAGCACTAAGTTACCTCAATGGGGATATGCATGTCCCCAACAATAAGAATATCATATTTCTTCTTGATAATAGGAAGAGGAAATTCAAAACCTCCAATAGTAATCATTGAAATTTTTCCAATACAACTGATATTGTGGACTTGAGGTTGTTTCCTCGGAAAGTGTACCATATGCTCATTACCATTAACATGAAAAGTGACATTGCCTTTGTTGCAATCAATAACAGCCCCTGCAGTATTCAAAAAGGGTCTACCAAGGATAATTGACATAATATCGTCCTCAGGAATATCATGAATAAAAAAGTCCGTTAAGATAGTAATATTTGCAAGCACAACAGGCACATCCTCACAAACACCAACAGGTATAGCAGTTGATTTATCGGCCATTTGCAAACATATTTCAGTAGGTGTCAACTTATTGAAATCAACTTATTGAAATTTCAGCTTCCAGTATATTTCTTTTATTTGTAACAATATCTTTCATGTACTTAGCATAAGGATTCATGTTAAGCATATCAGTCAAACGCATACGCAAAAAGATAGGTCTAATCATTTCAGCAAAGCGCTCAAAATCCTCACCATCCTTTTTCATGGATGGTTTAGGAGGAAAAAGGCATGGGTTTCTGAACCCATGGTTCTCTTTCCTTGCCGTGCTTCCTAGCAATGAAGTCTCTCTTATCATAACATTGATTCTTTCATTGTGGGTTATCAAGATCAACAGCAGGTTCAACCTCTACATCATTATTACTGCTAGATTGAGCATCAACATGAACATCATCACTAACATCATCATTGGGTTCATGTTAATTACCAAATTGTGTTTCAGCATCATAAATAGAAATATCATTGGGATTCTCAGGTGTGTCAACAACAGGTTCACTAGAAGCATGCAAAGTCCTACCATTTTTCTTCTTCTTCTTTTTAGAAGACTAGGTGCATCAACTTTATTTCTTTGAGAATCTTGCTCAATTCTCTTAGGCTGGACCTCAGGATACAAAGGTTCCTGAGTCATTCTACCACCTCTAGTCACAACTCTAACAACATTATCATTTTTCTTATTATTTAATTCATTGATCAAATCATTTTGTGCTTTAAGCACTTGTTCTGCTCGAGTGGTAACCATGGAAGCATGTTTACTAATAAGTTTAAGTTCACCTTTAACTCTAGACATATAATCACTCAAGTGTTCAATATAATAAGCATTGCATTTCAATTGTCTACCAACATAAGCATTGAAGTTTTCTTGTTTAACAATAAAATTATCAAACTCATCCAAGCATTGACTAGAAGACTTATAATGAGGAATATCACTTTCATCAAATCTAGAGAGAATTTACCTTTACTACCTGTGTCGGGTTATCAAGACCATGTATTTCTTCAATAGGTGGTAAATTCTTAACATCTTCAGCTTCAATACCCTTTTCTTTCATAGATTTCTTTGCCTCTTGCATATCTTCAAGATTGAGAAATAGAATACTCCTTTTCTTCAGAGTTGGCTTAGGAGTTGGTTCAGCAAGTGTCCAATTGTTTTCATTAGTCGACATATTATTAAATAACAATTCAGCTTGATCAACAGTTCTTTCCCTGAAAACACAACCAGCACAACTATCCAGGTGGTCTTTGGAAGCATCGGTTAGTCCATTATAAAAGATATCAAGTATATCATTTTTCTTGAAAGGATGATCAGGCAAGTCATTAAGTAATTGGAGAAGCCTCCCCCAAGCTTGTGGGAGAATCTCTTCTTCAATTTGCACAAAATTATATATTTCCCTTAAAGCATATTGTTTCTTATGAGCGGGGAAATATTTAGCAGAAAAGTAATAAATCATATCCTGGGGACTACGCACACAGCCGGGATCAAGAGTACTAAACCATATTTTAGCATCACCCTTTAATGATAATGGAAATTACTTAAGGATATAGTAGTAACGAATTTTTTCCTCGTGAGTGAATAGGATGGCTATATCATTCAGTTTAGTAAGATGTGCCACAATAGTTTCAGATTCATAGCCATAAAAAGGATTAGATTCAACCAAAGTAATTATCTCAGGATCGACAGAGAAATCATAATCCTTATCAGTAATACAGATAGGTGAAGTAGCAAAAGCAGGGTCATATTTCATTCTAGCATTCAGAGACTTTTCTTTTAGCTTAGCTAATAAATTCTTAAGATCAGATCTATCTCCGCCTCGCCACCGGCCGCCGCCTCCATCGCGCCGCCACGCCGGTCGTCACCCCGGACGCCGCCCGCCCGACCTCGCCTCTGCCTCCTCGGTCGCCGCCCGGCCCCGCGCGCCCCGGCCTCCTCCGGCCAGATCCGGGCCGGTGCCGCCCGGATCCGGCACCTCCATCCCGCCGGCGCACTTTCCCCGGCCGACTCCGGCCGCCGCACCGCCGCTCGTCTTCGGCGAGCCCATCTCTGCCTCGAAGACCGTTCGCAAACCCTAGATCCAAAACGAGGTTGACCCCGGATTTTTCTCCAAGTCATTATATTTCAGCATTCTGTTGCCCTGTTCATCGCATCATATCTCCATGTGTACTACTCCGTTTTGTGCATGTAATAAATCAAAATGTTCACCATGAGATGATCTTAATTTCTTTCCAATGTGCCATGCTTTTTTGAGTTCATCTTGATGCTCTAATCATCGTTGGAAGAGTGCTATATGATGTTAACTGCTGTCTGCTATCAGAACTTGGTGATTTGTCTTTTTCATTGCATTTTGTGTGTGCATCCTATGAGCATGATGTCTACATGAGTTTTGAGCTATATCATGCCATCGTTTCAGTGGTGCAATCCATGTATTTTTGTGGGTCTTGTAGTGAGTGCATCGAGCTCATGAAGTAGGGTACTTGCTGTTACTGTTGTGCTAAGCTGAATCTGCTATATCATGTTGCTATGTAAACCTGCTGCTACAAGTCATTCCATGCATAATATGGAGATGTTAAATAAGGATGTTTTGTTATAAATGTCATGATCTATCCATTCATGCCCCTGGTTGCATTTATAGCCTGTTGTACCTTGTTGTAATCTTGCTCCATAATTGCTAAATGATGTTGCTGTCAGACTGTTAACATTAAGTTCAGTTTTTGCCATGTGTTTTGCTAGTGATCCATGCACCCTATGAACTTAATCTTGCCATGATTAGCTTCACAAACATGTATTCTTACTGTTGGTTACCTATTCATGCCATGTATTTCTCTGTGGTGTTCCTGCCATGTCTACGTATTGTTGTTCCTGCCATGTCTGAATCTGTCATATCATTTGCCATGTTTCCATGGACCCTACCATCTTTTCGGTTGATCTTTGGAATTAGTTCAGTAAGGGAGTTATGTTCTTTGTCTTTAGTATTAGCATGCAATGACTTTGTTTGCCATGTTAAGTTCCTGCAACATGTTCTTAGATAGCTCTAAACATTGCAACCTGATGTTATTTCTGCGAAGTCTTAAACTGTTATTATTTGCAATCTTGCCATGTCCTTTTGAGCATGTTCTTGTGATTTCTGGACATAGCTCAGTGTTCATGTTTTGTCATGCTTTACCTATACTTCATGCCCATGCCTTTTGTTCTTATGTTGAGGTGCTGTAGCATACTGTGCTGATGCTTGCTAGATGCCTAATTGCTGTTTTGGACAGCTTGTCCTTTAAACTTCTATAGAGTGTATATATGTGTTGAACCGTTGCTCCATTTTGAGTGTCCTCTATATGAAACTTTCTTGATTTTGCATGAAGCTTCATATTATCATGTTGAATCCATGTGTTGAGAGTGTTTTCTTGATGTTTGTATGCATTTTGCATCAATGCCATGTTTAACTTGTTTTGCTCATATCTTCTAGGCCGTAGCTCCGAACTAAATGAACTTTATATGTAACTTGACTAGAATTTCATGTAGATCCTCTTGGTGGTCTTTAACTTGCGGTTTAACAACTTCAACTTAATGTTTGTTCAGTTCTGGACCAATTTCGAAATTTGCATATGAGGACTTACCGGATTTGTTATATGTTGTTTCCGGCCTCATTTAAACTTGCTTTGATGTGTTGCTCGTGTATGCATCATATCTTGCCATGAGTAGCTTCATGTAGCCTTGTCATGCATCATGCTTGGTTGTGCATCACGTCATGTATATGTGTGGTGTGTTTACCATGTTGTATGCTTCTTCTCGATAGTTCATGTTTTGTTGCGATCGTGAGGATTCGTTCGTCTACGCTTGGTTCGGCTTCATCCGTTCGTCTTCTTCATGGACTCGTTCTTCTTCCTTGTGGGATTTCAGGCAAGATGACCGCTACCCTGGATCTCACTACTATCATTGCTATACTAGTTTCTTCGTTCTATGGCTATGCTGCGCTACCTATCACTTGTTCTTGAAGCCTCCAAATTTGCCATGTCAGCCTCTAACCTTTTCACCCTTCCTAGCAAACCATTGCTTGGCTATGTTACCGCTTTTTCTCAACCCCTCTTATAGCATTGTTAGTTGCAGGTGAAGTTGAAGATTGCTCCATGGTGGACAGGATTATGTTGGGTCATCCCAATATCTCTTATTTAATTAATGCATCTATATACTTGGTAAAGGGTGGAAGACTCGGCCTTATGCCTGGTGTTTTGTTCCACTCTTGCCACCCTAGTTTCCATCATACCGGTGTTATGTTCCTTGATTTTGCATTCCTTACGCGGTTGGGTGATTTATGGGACCCCCTTGACAGTTGCCTCACCTAGCCCTTTTTCTCTTGGGTTTCCGGAGCCCGAGGGTCATCTTTATTTACCCCCCCGGGGCCAGTTCTCCTCCGAGTGCTGGTCCAAACCGAGCGATGTCCGGCGCCCCCTGGGCAACCAGGGTCTATGCCAACCCGACATCTGGCTCACCCGGTGTGCCCTGAGAACGAGATATGTGCAGCTCCTATCGGGATTTGTCGGCACATCGGGCGGCTTTGCTGGTCTTGTTTTACCATTGTCGAAAATTCTTGTAAACCAGGATTCCGAGACTGATCGGGTCTTCCTGGGAGAAGGAATATCCTTCGTTGACCGTGAGAGCTTGTGATGGGCTAAGTTGGGACACCCTTGCAGGGTATAAACTTTTGAAAGCCGTGCCCACGGTTATGTGGCAGATGGGAATTTGTTAATGTCCGGTTGTAGATAACTTGACACTTGACTTAATTAAAACGCATCCACCGTGTGTGTAGCCGTGAACAAGGTTTTGGGTTATGTTTGACGTAAGTAGGAGTTCAGGATCACCTCTTGATCATTGCTAGCTTCACGACCGTTCCGTTTGCTCTCTTCTCGCTCTTATTTGCGTATGTTAGCCACCATATATGCTTAGTCGCTGCTGCAACCTCACCACTTTACCCCTTCCTTTCCCATTAAGCTTTGCTAGTCCTGATACCCATGGTAATGGGATTGCTGAGTCCTCGAGGCTCACAGATTACTACAACAACAGTTGCAGGTACAGATTTTGCGATGATCATGACGCGAGAGCGATGTTTGCTTGTTTTGGAGTTCTTCTTCTGCTTCTCCTTCGATCAGGGGAAAGGTTCCAGGTCGGCAGCCTGGGCTAGCAGGGTGGATGTCGATTGAGTTTCTGTTTGTGTTTCATCTGTAGTCGGATGGTGCTCTTATGTAAGATGATGTTGTATTCGTGTGGCATTGTATGCCTTTTGTATGTATCCCCATCTATTATGTAATGTTGATGTAATGATATCCACCTTGCAAAAGCGTGTCAATATGCGGTTCTATCCTTGGTGGGACCTTCGAGTCTCTTTAGGATAGTATCGCATATTGGGCATGACAATAACGAAGAGTGACACAGAACTAGCCCCAGTTCATCAATGTAATGTAGGCATGTATTCCGAATATAGTCATACGTGCTGATGGAAAAGAACTTGCATGACATCTTTTGTCCAACCCTCCTGTGGCAGCGGGGTCCTATTGGAAACTAAGGGATATTAAGGCCTCCTTTAAATAGAGTACCGGACCAAAGCATTAACACATAGTGAATACATGAACTCCTCAAACTACGGTCATCACCGGGAGTGGTCCCAATTATTGTCACTTCGGGGTTGCCGGATCATAACACATAGTAGGTGACTATTGACTTGCAAGATAGGATCAAGAAATAGTTTCAGATCTGAAATCATTGCACTCAGTCCCTAGTGACAAGCATTAAGCGTAGCAAAGTCAATCTTAGAACAAAATGGATACTAGGGATCAAACCCTAATAAAACTAACTCGATTACATGGTAAATATCAACCAACCCATCACCGACCTGCAAGCCTACGATGGAATTACTCACGCACAGCGGTTAGCATCATGAAATTGGTGATGGAGGATGGTTGATGAAGACGACAGCGACGGATTCCCCTCTCAGAAGCCCCGAACGGATTCCAGATCAGCCCTCCCGAGAGATATTAGGGCTTGGCGGCGTCTCCATATCATAAAACGTGATCAATCCTTCTCTCTGATTTTTGTCTCCTCAAACGTGAATATATGGAGTTGGAGTTGAGGTCGGTGGAGCCTCAGGGCGCCCACGAGACAGGGGGACGTGCCTAGTGGGGCAGGCGCGCCGCCCACCCTCGTGGACAGGGTGTGGGCCCCCTGGTCTAAAACAAGGGCCAATAATTTTTATTAATTCCAAAAACATTCTCCGTGAAGTTTCAGGTTATTCTGAGAACTTTTATTTCTATAGAAAAATAACACGATGGCAATTCTGCTGAAAACAGCGTCAGTCCGGGTTAGTTCCATTCAAATCATGCAAGTTAGAGTCCAAAACAAGGGCAAAAGTGTTTGGAAAAGTAGATATGATGGAGATGTATCACTAGCTCACATGGCCGTTTGCGGTCTGGGGGCTTGACATCTTGGGGTCGTTCCCTCGAGCGCCAGGGGGCTACCGGTACCTCTACGTCACCATCGACAAGTTCACCAAGTGGGCGGAGGTAGAAGCCATGTACAGTATTCCAGCTGGATCGGTCATCAAGTTCATCAAGGGAATCATGAGCCGGTTTGGGGTCCCCAACCGCATCATCACCGACAACGGCTCGCAGTTCACCAGCAACCTTTTCAAAACATATTGTCATAACCTTGGAACGCAGATATGCTATGCCTCAGTGGCACACCCACGGAGCAACGGCCAGGCCGAGCGGGCTAATGCAGAAGTCCTGAGGGGCCTCAAGACCAGGAGCTTCAAGAATAAGCTCGAGGCCTGTGGCAGGGGCTGGCTCGACGAGCTGTAGTCCGTGATGTGGTCCATCCGCACCACCACGACCAAGCTAACGGGAGAGACACCGTTCTTCCTCGTCTACAGAGAACAGGAGGTTCTCCCTCACGAGGTCAAGCATCGCTCCACGCAGGTCCTCGCGTTCGACGAGGTGCGCCAGGACACCACGCGGGGGATGGATCTTTTGTTGGGGAAGGAAAGCCGCCGTCAAGCCTCCCTTCGGGTGGCGAGATACTAGCAGGCAGTGCGGCGGTACCACTGTTGCAGCGTCCGCTCCAGGACGTTAGAGGTGGGCGACCTCGTCCTGAGGTGGGTGCTCTCTAGGGAGGGGCTGCACAAGCTCTCTCCCATGTGGGAGGGCCCGTTTAGGATTGCCCGTGTCTCAAGGCCTGGCACCACGCGCCTGGAGACACAGGACAGGGTCCCCATCCAGAACGCCTGGAACATCCAGCACCTCCGAAAGTTCTACCCCTGAAGAAAGGCTCTGTCCTCTAAAGCAAGGATCCGACCTGTGAAGGTCACGTAATAATGAGTGGGGCTCTACACGCCCCGGAGTCTCCTGAGAGTCGCCCTGGGGCATCATGGGGGCACCCTCCCATGTCTTATTGGAAACACTTAGCTCCACGCTGGTGAGAAGACTAGATTAGGTGCCGGATGCGGCTGTTCATTTGCTTTCTGAAGTTGCTTGAAGTTTTTAGTGACCTTTCAATGGATTTGGTATTTTTGAACTCTGGTTCCTTGAGTTGTTTCCTTCTCCTAAGCTGTTTTTGGCCTGAGGGTATGAGAGAGGTAGCAGTCGCCCGTCACTTCCTCACGCGTGGGGCTAGGTAGGTGTGTGTGCACCTTGGGCCTGCCCTCGCGCGCACGCACTGTGCCGAACCCTGGTGCTTTGGCTTCATACTCGTGAGGAGCCCTCCATCAAGCTCGCGGGCACCAGCATCCCTCATATCTGTGCCCCTTGGGCAGCGCGACATGGTGCATCAAACCCGAGCTAATCTATGGCAGGGGGCTTGCATAAGGCGGAGTGAGCCGCTCGTCAGTTTTTCTCTTCCTTCGAAGGCAGCCCTGCAGCGGCTCCTAAGACCCCAAGGCTTCTTCCAGGGTCTGGACCCATGGCTCCCCGGGAAAGGGGGCCCCATCGAGTACCTAAGGCCAGGTATTCGTGAGGCGGAAAACTACTACACACATACCAAGATAAGTTTTCATACCTTAGCTTACTCAGATCGCAAATGTTACAACACAACATCAAGATAGCAAGCGTAGCATAAAGGGCATAACTACCATAGTTCATTACATGCCCCCGCAGGGTACAACTCTCTTTTTTCTGAATTACAGGAGAAAGGAAACGCTAAACAAAGAGGGCCCGAAGGCGTACGAGCTTGGCACCAGTGTCGCATCATCAAGCAGTGCCTCAAGGTGGCCCGACACTTCACCAATTATCGCATAGGCGACCTGGGGCTGCGGGTCTTGAGCCCAAGTTCGCCGGCCACTAAGGATGGCAATGGGTCAGGTTTGGATCGGCTTGAACAATATCAAATCCATATCCATATCCATGAAGACAGTCTTTGCCCACCAATGAAAAAATCCATGTCGGTGTACAAAAGTAGGGGCTCTGCTTTTGACCCCTTTATTTGTCCATGGGCAATCAGAGCCTCCCGCCACGGTTACACATAATAGGGCAGGAAAAGGAAGCCTGAGAGAAGCCGAAGGATCAAGACAAACCAAGCAATGACAAAGACCAAGGCCACAAAGATCGAATGGATGAAGCAGGTTTTCCCGGCAAGGACCCTTGCCGGGGCAGCCTTAGCAGCCCCGGCAAGACCCTTGCCGGGGCAGCTCGCCCACACCAGCTGAGCGAGCCACCTTTGAGCCCACCAACGCTGGACAAACGCATTGGGACAGGGCTTGGGAGGCACCTCCATGGTGGCATGCACATCTTTGTGAAGACAAATAATAGTCAAGATCAAAAGAGGATAGGAAGGCAACCATCCTCATCGAAGAAACCCACAAGACCCCAGGCAAGATCCTTGCCGGGGACGCCTGTGTGCCACGGCAAGACCCTTGTCGGGCCACCTAGCAAGACCCTTGCCGGGCTACCTGGCACGGCCCTCGCCAAGCGCGCCAGCAGGGCCACTACCAGGACCGCGCCAGCCAAGTCTTCGCCGCCGTTCGCATACAACTGCCGACCCAACCAGCTAGGCAGGCACCTGCGTGGCAACATGCAGCCCTTCGTGGAGGCTCCACCATGGCGCCACATTAGCTGCCTACCTGCCTACATGGCACCGCATGCATCGCTGGCCAGGGCGCGTGTCGAAGCGAGGAGGAGCAACGACGGACGGGACGGGCCTCGCCCCCGTCCCCGATAAAGTGAAGGGACACCTAAGCCTCGCATTAAATGCACTTTGTCCTGTCACACCAGCGATAAGCTCACAACGCTGTAGCGCTTTCCACCTCCTGTGTGCCACTGTGGCAGCCCCTTTTGCCTATAAAAGGAGGCCCATGGCGCACTGGAAAAGGATTGAGCTCTTTCGAACCTAGCAGCACCCAGAGCTAGTTCAAGAGCTCAAGAACACTAAATACATCCACCAAAGTAGGATCGTAGGGTTTTACGCATCTTTGCTGCCCGAACCTGGGTAAATCCCCTTTGTGCTGTCTGCTAGTCCCGCTCTTCTCACGATCCCCATGCCCCGCAACCGTAGTAGGGATTCCAGTGATCCCATACGTGTCGTTTCCCAACGACATCTTTGGCGCGCCAGGTAGGGGGCGCCCAGTTTGTGAGAATCGGGTCCATTGGAAGGCCTAGCAGTTCATCATCGTCATAGCTCCTGAGGAGAAGGCGGCGTTGCCCGTTGGCGCAAAGGACGCCGAGGCGGCGACGAGAGAGCTAAGTCATGCTGAATTCTAAGTTTTTCTCCTTAAATATAAGTTTATTATCCTCGACGGTTCGGCCTATGTATGGAGAGCTTGTACACAGAGGGGCCCTCCTGCGATCGGCAACGCCTTTCTTCTGTTTCTAGTCCGCTCAACAATTCAAGCGGCTGCGTCGAGAACGGCAGGGTAGCCTTTCTCCATCGGCAATGCTCTCAGTTCTGACTCGAGTCAAGCTCGACAGATCGAGCGGCCGCGCCAAGGGCGATAAGGTGCTTCGCCCGGCAACAAGCACACCCGACAGGCTAATGAGGATCCGTCCTGAAAGTGCCGCCCTGGGTTTACGTGCCCGCAAGCTTACCCGGTCGACGTGGGGTGGACATACAAAGGAAAATCGAACAGGAAAATAACATGCATGGTTTCAGGAGCACTGCAGAGTTATATTACACAAATTGCCGTCGCGGTTGTAACTAAAGATAACATTGTCTTGGTCATGAACCCGCAGTGGCAACGAAGAACGGGGTGCCTAGTCCCGGCGCCGGCCTTCCAACCTCTTGATTTTGTCGATGCGGCTGAGGATGGGCTGGATACGCTCATTGAGTGACGCTATGTCGGCATCCTCCGACAAGCTCTTTAGCACAGCTCCAAAGTCGAGGTCTGGGTGCCAGTGCGCAATCTTGGTGAGCACCCTGGTCATGGTCCCTCGGCAGAGTATCCGGGATTCCTCCGCCAGGGAGGCCGCCTGATGAAGCCATGTACCTAGGGTAGGGACATGGACCTGTCCAAGATACCATCCCCAAGGACATCTCTAGAAGAAACCACTTGTCAGTCGACCTGGAAAGATTCCACTCGACGGACTTGAAGACACTCGACCATGAAGCCAACCACTCGACCGCCGGGAGATCTAAAGTCAGTATGCACACAAATGGTCGGTCATTAATTAGCTTTTATAGCCATCATAGCACTTTATGTGGGGCGTTACCAGTAACCCCCAATCTTAATGTACTCTAAACCCTACATAACTGAGGGCCGGAGGGGTCTGGCGAACTCTATATAAGCCACCCCCTCCTCTGTGTCCAGGGTTCGCACCCCTGTAACTCATATGCACATAATACAGTCAACCGCCTCCGGGCTCCGTGACGTAGGGCTGTTACTTCCTCCGAGAACGGCGTGAACTCGTAAACATCTTGCGTATACAACTACTCCATAGCTAGGATCATGCCTCTCCATTCCTACCCCCTATTCTACTCTCAGACTTAGAACCACAACAGTTGGCGCCCACCTTGGGGTAGGTGTCTTAGAAACTTATTAGAGAAGTTACGATTTTTCCGAACTCCTCCATCATGGTTTCAGGCGGAGTTTTGGTTGAGGGCCGCGAGATCCGTCTCGGCGCGCTCACGTTCATCGCCGACGATTCCGCTTGGCTTCAGGAGGCTCCGCTCGACGTCGACGCACTCCCCGTCCGCGGGGCGACGCACTTTCGCGTGTGCGTCCACGACGTCCTTCTGCGGCAACCGTCGACCCAGTATCGGTCGACCCCTGTATCATCCTCCCTCCAAGTCTCCCGCCAGCGTAAGTGCTCTAGTCGGTCGAGGCTTCAGCAGTGGGTGAGGCATGCGGTGGCCCGTCAGTCGGCCACCCCCCAAGTCACAGCAATCGAGCCCGACGAATCTGTCTACGGCCTGTTCAATCTGTCGACTGGCTCCGCAGAGACTGCATCCGTGTGTGACAGCAGTGATCCAGCGGCGGAGGTTCTGATGGTCAATGGACCATGCAGTCCTCCTGGCTTTCCCCGCGCCGAAGGAGGCGACGGCGGAGGTGATCCGGCGCAGGTTCATGAAGAGTATGAACCCGAGCCTCTCACCTTGCTGTAGAGGGAAGAACTTCGCCGCCGGAACATGGATGCGCTACACACTCCTATCGTTGGAGAAACCCCCGAGGCTTGTGCCTTAGAAGACGCGCGCTTGGCCAACTTGGTTGAGCGCACTCGACTGGAGAACCTCCAGCGTGCACTCGACAAGCGCGCGTGGCAACGGGTTCCAGACTCCAGTTGACGTCAACTCTTTCCACCACCGACTCAGGTATATCGAACTCCGATTCAGAATCTAGTAGTTGCAGCCCGTATAGCAGAGTCGATTCAGCCTTCCCAGTCGGAAGCTGGCAGAGGCTTGCTACAGATCAGAGATTTACTCCAGGCAGCAGGAGATCAAAATTGAGCTGTATCACATTCGCGGAATAGGATTCACAGAAGATCCGTTGCTGCTAATACAGTCTAATCGGCCCATAGCCCAAGATCGCCCTCGAGGTGTGAGGAACGTGGAGGCCGGCGTGATGATCAGTACAAGAACCGTGAGCAGTATGATCACCGAGTCGTTCATGATGATCGATGTCGAGTGCCCACTCCTCCCCCAATGGGTGGATCGTACGCGCCTCGACAGCAAGATGCACTACTGGAATTAGCTACTTTGCCATCTACCAGCTCTTTGTTGTCAGCTAACGGATGGCAAAGAAGCTCTTTGCCATCAGCTACCCGAAAGCAGACGGCAAAGAACTGGCTGATGGCAACGAAAGCCTTTGCCATCAGCCAGATCTTTGCCGTCCGCTAGCGGACGGCAAAGAATCTTTGCCGTCCGCTAGCTGACGGCAAAGAGGGAGGGGGGCCCACTGAGGAGCTGGTTAAAAAATACTTAATGTCCCCCCGCTTTGCCGTCCGCCGCAGACGACAAATATGAAGAAAACCGGACGACAAAGGAGGGCGGACGGCAAAGGCTGCCCTAACTAACCTAACTAATGGCCGAACCCCCTCCCCCGCCCGTTACTCATCTCTCTCGATCCCTCGACCTCCTCCGCCCCTGCCCCCGCCGCCCCCGCCCCCGCCGCCCGGCGCCGGCCCCACCCTCGCCGCACCCGCCACCGCCCCCCCCCGCCGCCCGGCCCCGCCCTCGCCGCACCCGCCGCCGCCGCTCCCACCCCCTCCCCCGCCGCCCGACCCGCCAGCGCCCCCCGCCGCCCGGTGCCCCCGCCCTGCCCCTCCCTCCCGGCGCCGCCCCCGCCCCCGCCGCCCGGCCATCCCACTGCCCCAGAGCCCCGCCGCCCCCCCTACCCACCCACCACCCCGGCGCCAGCGTCGCCCCCTGCTCCGGTGAGTTTTTTTTTCTGTTTTTCTTTTTTTTTGCTGTTTAATTCTTGTTTAATTGTTAGTGTTAGTGTTAGTGTTAGATTTAATGTTGGAAAAGAAGAAAATTTAGTGTTAGTGTTAGAAAAAAGAATATCTAGAAGAAAAGAAGAAGAAGTGGAAAAAAGATGAAAAAGAAGAAAAGAAAAGAAGTAGAAAAAAAGATGAAAAAGAAGAAGAAGAAAAGAAGTAGAAGAAGTTGAAGAAGTAGAAGAAGAAGAATAGAAGAAGAGAAAAGAAGTAAAAGAAGTAGAAAAAAGATGAAAAAAGAAGAAGAAGAAGAAAGGAAAGAAGAAGAAAGGAAAGAAGAAGAAGAAGAAGAAAGGAAAGAAGAAGAAGGATAGAAGAAGAAGGATAGAAGAAGAAGAAAGGAAAGAAGAAGAAAGAAGAAGAAGAAGAGAAGGAAAGAAGAAGGAGGATAGAAGGGAACACCGCGACCACTGACCCCGACACCCCGACCCCGACACCACACCCCGACACCTGACCCCGACACCCTGACCCCGACACCCCGACCCCGACACCACACCCCGACACGCAGACCACGACACCACACCCCGACCGCCTAAACCTCCCGAAAAGGTGCTCTTTGGCCTTCCAGAGGCCGACGGGGTTATATATTTGTGAATTATTAGTTAGGTCATATATTTTTCGATTTTGTAATGAAAAACATCATATATAATTGTGTTGATCGGGTAGATTTAAATGTGCAGTTGTTTCATCGCTGCGAGGTTTGGTGTTCGACGACCTCGCCGTGCATTTGATGAGCTCTGCCCCTTCGTTCGTGGGTGAGCACAAATGACATGTCCTTCTCCCCCATTAATTATTTGCACAAATGACATGAAATTTGGTAGCTAGCTATATATGTGTCTTGAATCATTAGTATGCGTAACCAATATGTGTCTCCCGTTCGAAAGCGTCATAGTTATAAATATGCATGCATTTGCATATTTATAACCTTGACTTCGAATTGTCCAACTCTATCCATGGACAGCCCAAGTATGTGTAGATTGGGTTCGTTTTCCCATATGCTTTGCTCCGGATCCGACGCATAAATTTTGTCAGTGCCTCCCCTGTTGTTCTCCGGGTACACATCCTCTCTGTTTATTGCAGAGACGTGTATCAGGAGAACAGTGGGGAGGTGCTGCCGAAATTTTGCGTCGGATCCGGAGCATAGCATATGGGAAAATGAACCCAATCTACACATACTCGGGTGGGATTAGGACCTATCATTACCTATTAGAGTGTAGGTTGCATGGACGTAATAAAATTGACAAAGTAGATCAACTGAAGAATATATACATGGTGAATTATATATATAATTATTGTGTGTCTAGTAGCTCTGAAAGTCAAGATCAGTGATCGTGCGTGGATGTATACTGGTCACACTGGTCAGAACAAATGGAGCGCTAAATGGTTCACAAAAACCAAGGGGTTTGTGCAAGCCGCATTTGCAAATGGCCAGAGGAAAACTTGGTGCCCCTGTTTCCGATGCGGCAATTGGGAAAAGAGGAGAAATGGGTAAACACCTGCAGAAGAATGGTTTTACGCCCGATTATACGGTGTGGACATTTCATGGTGAGTCTGCCCAACGTGACCGAGCTGAGGTGGATCATCGTCGCACCGACGAGCATGGTACCGGGATGGAAAACATGGTGCAAGACTATGATGATGCTCGGGATTGGGACGAGGAGATGGAGGAATCTGCAAAGGCCTTCAATGAAATGTTGGAGTCTTCAAAACGTCCGCTCCACGAGCACACTAAGCTTTGTCAGTTGGATGCCATCTCACAAGTAATGGCTTTGAACGCTCAGTTCAACTTGGGCAGAGAATGCTATGACGGAATGCCATGTAATGCCTGCAAACCTGTACCAGTCGGACAAAATCCTCCGTGCACTGAAGATGCCCTATGAGAAGATACATGCATGTGAGAAAGGATGTGCCTTATTTAGGCTTGACTATGCGGACTTGAACTATTGTCCCATTTGCAAGTGTTCCAGGTATATTGTGGTAGAGAATGGTATGGGTGAGAAGACACAGACCACAATCCCTGTTAGTGTTCTTCGGTATATGCCAATCGTACCAAGACTTCAGCGTCTTTTCATGGTCGAAGAGACAGCCAGACAGATGACATGGCACAAAACAGGCAAAAGAACCGAACTAGATGCAGATGGGAAACTGATGATGGTACACACATCGGATGGTGTTGCGTGGAAAAGGTTTGATGAATTCCAGGCTGACAAAGTGGTAGATCCGAGGCATCCTCGAGTCGGCATCAACCCCGATGGGTTCAGTGTGTTTGGTATGACGGCAGCCCAATACAGTTGTTGGCCCATATTTTTCTTTCCACTCAATCTCCCCCCCCGGACAGATTATGCAAAGAAAGAACATTTTCCTGACGTTGATAATTCCAGGGCCCAACTATCCGGGGAAAAATATGAATGTGTACATGCAGCCGCTTAAGGACGAATTGCAAGAAGCCTGGGACAATGGGTTCAATACATACGATGCCTATAGCAAACGAAACTTCATAATGCGTGTCTGGTACATGTACTCAACGCATGACTTGCCGGCGTATGTGCTATTCGTTGGCTGGTGTGTGCATGGAAGGTTCCCGTGCCCCACATGCAAGGGAGCTCTTGAGTTTCGTTGGCTTCAGGTAGGTCGCAAGTTTTCTTGCTTCGACATGCATAGACAGTTCCTGGATCCTCGCCATAAGTTCAGGAAAGACAAGAAGAACTTCATCAGAGGTAGAGTTGTAAAAAACTCTGCACCACCTGCGTTGACAGGCCAACAGACCCTTAATCCAATGCAAGTTAGAGAAGATCTTTCCACCGGGCTTCTTTAATCCAATGCAGCATTTGATTTTGCATCTCCCGACAGAGGCAAGATTGGGGGGGCCCGTGCAAAATCGTTGGTGCTACCCAACTGAGAGGATGCAGAAGACGCTTCGAGAAAAATGTAAAAATAAACATAGAATTGAAGCATCTATGGCTGAGGCATTCATCACTGAGGAGGTGGCAAACTTCGTGACAACACACTACGAAACCAAAAATCGTCATTTGCATAATCCGAAGCCTCGGTACAATGCTGACGAGCCTAAAAAGGGTGGATCCAACCTCAGCCTATTCAAAGGCAATCTCGCACCAGCCAGTGTTTCAAATCCAGTATCTTTGGATAACGAAGAATGGCGGACCATTTCGTTGTATATCTTCACCAACCTGATAGAAGTGCGGCCGTACATCGAGTAAGTTCTCGGTACATTGTTTCGCAACTTCTATTTCCTTTGAACTGCTCTTATTCCTGGATATTTCATACAGTCGATACGTCGCCCTATTCTCGTATGGAGCGATGATCCAAAAGGATTCCGTCAAAGAGTATGAGCTTCTCGCAAAGCAAGGAGGCGGCTATCCCGGTTTCATCTCTTGGTTCAAACAAACGGTAAATTCTATTAGACAATTTCATTTCATTCGCTAATTTGTGCGTAATGCAACAATCCTTTCATATTAAACTTGTAGGCTAATTCAGAGTCTATGGACGCCGAATTGAGACAAATCGCTAATGGTTTTGACTATAAGGTCCGTTCATTTGACAAATACGACATCAACGGGTATCGTTTTCGTACATATGGCAAAGAGCTATCTATGGCCGACCGAAAGTCTACAAATTGTTGTGTATCTGCTATCGGCGAAGGAGGTACCGAGTATTATGGGAGAGTTGAAGCAATTTATGAACTTCTATTCTATGGTGAAAACCCACCAAATGTCGTAGTCTTCAAATGTTATTGGTTTCAGCCGAAGGAGACTAGAAGGACTCATGAACATATAGGGCTACTTGAAATCAACCAAAGCACCCATTTAGATGTTCCTGATGTCTATATTATGGCTCAACAGACGACCCAAGTATTCTATCTACCCTGGGCCTGCCAAACTAATCCAAATCTGAACGGTTGGGATGTCATTTATGAAATGCCGCCACGTGCTAGACTATCTCCCCAAAAGGAAGAGGATTATGAACCTCACATTAACCCAGACACATATGAAGGAGAATTCTTCCAAGAGACACGTCTTTCCAAAAAGCGTTTCAAGAACCGGTATACTTCACCCCAAAACATTGAAGTAGACAGCGACAGTGAATACCACATCACCCCAGAGGAGGAACAAGAAGTGCCGGAACAAGAAGAGGTTACTGCTGCGGAAGACCTCTCAATGCTTGACCGATTACGTAAAGGTGGCCTTCCACATGTTGATGCCACTGAACCCTGTGAGCCCGTCATTGATTATAGTGATGATGATGATGATTATGCATTTATTGATGATACTGATCAAGATTATTAGTAGTGTCAGGTATCCAATTTTTTTATGTTGTACTTGATGATGATACACTTAAGTGATATACATATTATTATTCATGTCGGTATTTTTTATGTTGTACTAATTTCGTTTACTCTTTGTCATGGCAGGTGTTAAAAGATGGAAGGGGAGACGACTGAGGCCAAGGACAAACGTGCCCAAATTGAAGGTGTGCCACACCATCAAGGTAGCTCCAGCTTATATCAGTTCGGGCGGAATTGGGTAATGTGGTTTGCTTCATGATTAATGCAATTCATTCATCATGCTAGCTTGAGCCCTTTAATTACTAATTTACTTTGTTTCTCTCTTTCAGGCATGCTACAATAAGACGGATTAGGTGCCAGAGGGGTACGACCTGTATGCCATGGCCCACACTGCCTCTTACAAGCAAGTCAAGGGGAAGGCAAGGAAAGGGGAGGAGTTTAACCCGAGCCAGATCCCCTGCAATCCAGAGCAGGTGATGAGGTCCCAAGGCTCCATAGCCATTGATCCAGAGATTGCTCCTGAGACCACGGGGAGTTTAATTTGAATGGACGTTACTTGCTAGTCTTAACATTTGAGTGTCATCATGATAACAAAACATTGGAAATGATCTTTGGTGCAGCGTAACTCCACACAAGCATCACACGATCCTTCTCCAGCTACTGGCATGAGCCAGCCCGCTCCCACACCTCCATGATCAAGGTAAGTTTCTCTAGTTTTTTGCTTAACAAATGCATAAAGACCTAGACTTAGCTTTATTTCATCAAATATGCTTACCTTAATGACCTAGAGTTAGCTTCTTTTCCTGCAAAATGACTTAATAAGCTTACCGACCTCCAAAACCAGCCATTTTACCTAAGTTAGCTCTAAAACGATCTATACTTAGCTTTGTTTCCTCCAAAATGACCTAAGTTAGTTATAATATGCTTAGTTAACTAGGTTTGCTCAATAATGACATGTACTTACCTTACTTATGTAAAAAAACGGCATAATTAGCTTAGTTAGCTCATAAACAATCCATTTTACCTACATTAGCTCTAAAATGATGCATTTTACCTAAGTTAGCTCATAAACGATCCATTTCACCTAAGTTACCTCACAAACGATGGCGTGCTTTTTCTTCTAGTCTTCTTCTTCTAGTCACCTTTTCCTAACTTTCTTATTTGCCATTTTGCATATTTCATTCACTTCTCGGAAGCTAGCTTGCTATGGAGTGCTTATTTTTTATTTCATTCTCTTCTAGTATTCTCCTAATGGTTGCAACTTATGTGTATGCTACGATGGAACTTGCTTTCTTGATGAAACTTTGCATTGTAATATGTATGTGCAACCTCCTAATGGTTGCAACTGATGTGTATGTGCAACTTGCTATGTATGAGTGGATGGAACTATATATGTATGTACGATGAAACTTATGTGCTGTTAAATAGCCCTGTGAAATATATCTATATATGTCATATATATTTGCTGTGAAAATTGTTGGATTTAAAAAAAAACAGAAAAAAAAGAGACAATATGCAGGCTCTTTGCCGTCCGCCACCGACGGCAAAGGGCTCTTTGCCATCAGCAGCGGACGGCAAAGAGGCCACGTGGCAGGCAACTGTGCTTCCTGGGAGTCTATCCTATTTGGTCAGTTTGCCAACAGTGGCTGACGGCAAAGAGGAAAAAAACTTTGCCTACAGCGGCGGACGGCAAAGAGGAAAAAAAACTTTGCCTACAGCGGCGGATGGCAAAGGCTTGCCGTTAACCACCTGACGGAGTAACAGCGCAAATATTGCCGTCAGCATTCTTTGCCGTCAGCAGCTGATGGCAAAGGACCCTTTGCCGTCAGCCGCCTGAAGTGGACGGCAATGTAGCTATTTGCCGACCCTTACATTGCCGTCCGCGGCCGACGGCAAAGACCTTTGCCGTCCGCCATCCGTGCCTTTGCCGTCCGCCGTGGCAGATGGCAAAGTAGCAGATTCCTGTAGTGATGACAGACGCCAGCACAGTGTTGGACGAAGGGTTACAGTCGACCCTAGAGAACCAGGCTTTGATGCTAGATCCATTATCGTTCATGGTTTTGTTGACAGGAACAGAGCTCACCGAGAAGGCCATGACAGAGATGTACTCACCAGCAGCGGAGTTCACGTCTCAGGACCAAAGTGTTTTAGCAGAGCCATCAGCACCGCGGTGATTCCTCGTAACTTCAGGTTGGCGACTGGAGTCAGTAAGTTCACTGGTGAGTCCAAGCCTGATACTTGGCTTGAGGACTACCAAGTGGCTGTTCAGATTGGCGGCCGCAATGATGAGGTGGCCATGAAACACCTACCTCTTATGTTGGAGGGCTCGACCAGAGCATGGCTGAATCAGTTGGCACCTAGCAGCATTTACACCTGGGAAGATCTTGCCCGAGTGTTTGTCAGAACATTCGAAGGAGCTTGCAAGCGACCAGCAGGGTTGACAGAGCTGCAGGTTTGTGTGCAAAAGTCGAATGAAACTCTGAGAGATTACATCCAGAGATGGATCACACTGCATCACATGGTAGAGAATGTATCTGATCACTAGGCAGTCTGTGCCTTCAAGGAAGGCGTTAAGAACAGAGAGCTAAGTTTGAAATTCGGTCGGACCGGAGACATGACCCTGAGTCGAATGATGGAGATTGCCACCAAGTATGCCAGTGGTGAAGAAGAGGATCGGCTCCGGAGTGGCAAGTACAAGCCAGCCGCTCATGAAACCAGGGGAGGGAACTCGAGTCGGAAGCAGAAGCGGAAAGCCGAGCTGGCTGCTCCTGGAAAAGCCTTGGCCGTGACTCAAGGAAAGTTTAAAGGGAAACCCAAAGGGTCTTGGAACCCTAAGAAGGTGAAGGACAAGGAAGGAAATGACGTGATGGACTTGTCATGCCACATCCACACAAAGAAAGATGAGGAGGGTAAATTCATTTACCCAAAACATACCACTCGACAGTGTCGGCTCTTGATCCAACAATTCCAGGGGAAACAGCCCAAAGATAGGGAAAAGGAGTCAGACAAAGTTGAGGACAAAGAAGATAGTGATGATGGATACCCCCAGGTCAATTCCACCTTGATGATTTTTGCTGATGTTGAAAGCAAAAGTCGATTGAAAGTTACCAACCGTGAGGTGAATATGGTTGCTCCGGCAACTCCCAGTTATCTGAAATGGTCTCAGACTACCATCACATTCGACCAGTCTGATCATCCGACACACATTGCCACCCCTGGGAGGGAAGCTTTGGTGGCCGACCTAGTCATTGAAGGCACTCGACTGACCAAAGTCTTGATGGATGGTGGCAGTGGCCTGAACATATTGTATGCGGAGACGCTGAAAGGGATGGGCATTCCGATGTCCAGACTCAGTACCAGCAACATGAGTTTCCATGGAGTCATTCCTGGGAAGAAGGCTGAGTCACTCGGCCAAATTGCTCTTGGTATGGTTTTTGGTGATTCAAAGCATTACCGCAAAGAAAAGTTGATGTTTGAAGTTGTCGATTTCCAGAGTGCTTATCACGCTATTTTAGGCTGGCCAGCTTATGCACGCCTCATGGATCGACCATGTTATGTGTACCTCAAATTGAAGATGCCTGGTCCCAAAGGTGTGATCACCATTGCTGGCAATCAGAAAAAGGTAGAAGAGTGCTTTCAGAAGGGCTCAAAGATCGCTGATGCTCAGATGGCAGTGGTAGAGCTGCAGGAATACTAGAAAATTGCAGATCCGAGTGATTTGTTGCAAGCCAAGAAGCCTGCTACGGAATCAGCATTTCAGTCGTCCGGTGAGACAAAGCCGATTCACATTCACCCGACCGACCCCAGTGCTGCTCCGACTCATATCTCCACAACACTCGGCTCCAAATAGGAAGAAGTGCTCATCCAGTTCCTCCGTGAGAACTGGGATATCTTCGCATGGAAGCCTGCTGACATGCCGGGTGTTCCCATGGGGCTGGCTGAGCATCGTCTACGAGTCTCCCCCGCATCGACCAAATAGTCGATTCGACTGCGGGATGTGAGCGCCTGTCTTTTTTAGACGCTTATTCCGGTTACCATCAGATCCGTCTTTATGGACCCGACGAGATCAAAACAGCTTTCATCACTCCATTCGGGTGCTTCTGCTATGTCACCATGCCATTCGGCCTCAAGAATGCTGGAGCCACGTTCATGAGGATGATTCAGAAGTGTTTGCTCACTCAAATCAGTCGGAATGTGGAAGCATACATGGATGATATTGTGGTCAAATCATGGAAGGGTTCCGACCTGTTGACTGACCTTGCTGAACATTTGCCAATCTCATGAGGTATGATATCAAGCTTAATCCATCAAAGTGCACATTTGGAGTTCCTGGCGGAATGTTACTCGGTTTTCTCGTTCCCGAACGAGGAATCGATGCCAACCCAGAAAAAGTTGGTACTATACTCCGAATGAAACGCCCTGTGCGTGTGCACGATGTCCAGAAGCTTACTGATGCTTTAAGTCGATTCATCTCTCGCCTCGGTGAAAAGGCATTGCCTCTTTACCGACTGATGAAGAAGTCAGACAAGTTCGAGTGGACTCCCGAAGCTGATGCAGCGTTTGCAGAGCTAAAAGCTCTGCTCTCCACCTAGCAGGTGCTTGCTGCCCCAGTCAGCAAAGAGCCTTTGCTGCTTTACATTGCAGCCACAGGACAAGTCGTCAGTACAGTACTTATGGTCGAGCGGGAAGAAGAAGGAAAAGCCTTCAAAGTTCAGCGCCCAGTATATTATCTTTCTGAAGTGTTGAACCCATCAAAGCAAAGATACCCTCATTATCAGAAGCTTGTATATGGGATTTATATGACCATGAAGAAGGTTGCTCATTACTTCTCTGACCGTTCCATTACAGTCGTCAGTGACGCCCCATTGTCAGAGATTCTGCACAACAGAGATGCAACTGGTCGAGTGGCGAAATGGGCGATTGAACTCCTTCCCCTTGATATCAAGTTTGAGGTAAAGACAGCCATCAAGTCCCAAGCAGTAGCAGATTTCTTCACCGAGTGGATTGAACAGCAACTACCGACTCAAGTTCACTCGGAGCACTGGACCATGTTCTTTGATGGTTTTAAGATGCTGAATGGTTCCGGTGCTAGGGTAGTGTTGGTTTCCCCCCAAGGAGATAAGCTCAGATATGTGCTCCAGATCCACTATGATTCCTCCAACAATGAAGCAGAATACGAAGCACTTTTGTACGGGTTGCGTATGGCCATTTCACTTGGCGTCCGTCGCCTCATGGTCTATGGCGACTCAGATCTGGTGGTTAATCAAGTGATGAAGGAGTGGGACGTTAGAAGTCCAGCCATGACTGGTTACTGCAATGCAGTGAGAAAGCTAGAGAAGAAATTTGAGGGGTTAGAGCTTCATCATATAAGCCGACTGAAAAATCAAGCAGCTGATGATTTGGCGAAAATAGGTTCCAAGAGAGAATCCATTCCCAGCAATGCGTTTTTAGAGCACATCCACACACCATTAGTTCAAGAGGATCCTTTCACTGAAGAAGCCCCGCAGCCGAAAAGTGTTACAGATCCGACTGAAGTTGAGGTCCCAGCTGTGGTCGACCTGATCATGGAAGGTTTGGTCATCACACCCGACTGGACAGTGCCATACATCTCGTATATCCTAAGGAAAGAGCTCCTAGAGAATGAGGAAGAGGCTCGACAGATCGTCCATTGATCCAAGGCCTTTACTGTGATAAAGGGACAGTTATACAAAGACAGCGCGACTGGAGTCCGCCAGAAGTGTATAACACCAGAAGAAGGTCAGATAATTCTTGACGATATCCACTCGGGGACCTGTGGTCATCATGCGTCCTCTCGGACCATTGTGGCTAAAGCATACCGAGCGGGATTTTACTGGCCAAGAGCAAATGAGATGGCAAAGGAGATATTCGACAAGTGTGAAGGATGCCAGTTTTTTTCCAGTATGTCACACAAACCCGCCTCGGCCTTGAAGACCATTCCACTCGTCTGGCCCTTCGCTGTGTGGGGATTGGATATGGTTGGACCACTGAGAACTGGCAGGAGCGGCTTCACCCATGTACTGGTGGCAGTCGACAAGTTCACTAAGTTGATTGAAGCTAAGCCTATCAAGAATCTTGATGCCGGCACTGCTATCAGCTTCATCAGAGAGTTGATATTCAGATATGGAGTTCCACATAGCATCATCACTGATAATGGATCAAACTTCGATTCCGATGAATTCAGAGCCTTTTGCTCCTCTCAAGGCACACGAGTCGACTACGCTTCAGTCGCTCACCCCTAGTCGAATGGACAAGCGAAACGAGCAAATGGTCTAATTCTCAAAGGACTGAAACCCCGGTTGATGCGTGATCTCAGGCATGCAGCAGGAGTGTGGGTCGACGAACTTCCATCAGTTCTTTGGGGATTGAGGACCACTCCTAATCGATCGACTGGGCGAACTCCATTCTTTTTGGTCTATGGAGCTAAAGCAGTTTTGCCGAGTGACCTGCTTCACAATGCACCCCGAGGCGACCTCTACACTGAAGATGAAGCAGAACAAGCCCGAAAGGATGCAGTCGAACTTCTAGAAGAAGAAAGAGACATGGCCATGATCCGATCGACTATCTATCAGCAGGACTTGTGTCGATTCCATGCCAGAAACGTGAAGAGTCGAGCCTTCCAAGAAGGAGATTTGGTTCTCCGAGTGGATCAGCAGAAGCCACACAAACTTGCTCCTACTTGGAAAGGCCCCTTCATCGTCACCAAAGTCCTCCACAATGGAGCGTACCGTCTTTACAATGTTGATCGCTAGATTGACGAGCCACGAGCTTGGAACGCGGAGCTGCTCTGCCCCTTTTATACTTAAGTATTCATTCGGATGAGATGTAATAAATTACTTCTGTAGTTTGTTTTTCAAAGACAAGAGTATTATAATTTTCCCAGTGATTGTTGTTACTTTTGTTTACGTGAGAAATCCCCCAGTGGGTGGCTTAGCTGCGAATCCGTTGCGCCTAAGTTTGTAAAAAAAAATCCCTACCGAGTGGTGAGCCAGCCTCCCACTCGAAGGCTTAGCTGCGAATCCGTTTCGCCTAAGTACTTGAAAACCCTACCGAGTGGTGAGACAGCATCCCACTCGGGGGCTTAGCTGCGAATCCATTTTGCCTAAGTACTTGAAAATCCTACGAGTGGTGAGCTAGTCTCCCACTCGGAGACTTAGCTGCAGTCCAAGTACTTGCCTAAGTGTTTAAAATCCTACCGAGTGGTGAGCCAGCCTCCCACTCAGATGTCACGCCCAATATGCGACCCTATCCAAAAGGAACTCGAAGGTCCCACCAAGGTTAGACCCGCATATTGGAACGCTTTTGCAAGGTGGATATCATTACATCAACATTACATAATAGATGGGGATACATACAAGAGGCATACAATGCCACACGAATACAACATCACATCATACATAAGATCAACATCTGACTACGGATGAAACACAAACAGAAGCTCAAACAATATCCACCCTGCTAGCCCAGGCTGCCGACCTGCAACCTATCCCCTGATCGAAGAAGAAGCAGAAGAAGAACTCCAAACAAGAAAACATCGCTCTCGCGTCATGATCATCACATAACCCGTACCTGCAACTGTTGTTGTAGTAATCTGTGAGCCACGAGGACTCAGCAATCCCATTAACATGGGTATCAAGACTAGCAAAGCTTAATGGGAAAGGAAGGGGTTAAGTGGTGAGGTTGCAGCAGCGACTAAGCATGATATGGTGGCTAACATACGCAAATGAGAGCCAGAAGAGAAGCAAAGGAATGGCCATGAAGCTAGCAATGATCAAGAGGTGATCCTGGACACCTACTTACGTCAAACATAACCCAGAAACCGTGTTCACTTCCTGGACTCCGCCGAGAAGAGACCATCATGGCTACACACGCGGTTGATGCGTTTTAATTCGGATCAGGTGTCAAGTTATCTACAACCGGACATTAACAAATTCCCATCTGCCACATAACCGCGGGCACGGCTCTCAAAAGTTTAAACCCTGCAGGGGTGTCCCAACTTAGCCCATGACAAGCTCTCACAATCAACGAAGGAATAGACCTTCTCCCAGGAAGACCCGATCAGTCTCGGAATCCCGGTTTACAAGTCATTTTGACAATGGTAAAACAAGACCAGCAAGACCGCTCGATGCGCCGACAATCCCGATAGGAGCTGCACATATCTCGTTCTCAGGGCAACACCGGATAAGCTAAGCGTACAGGTACCGATGAATCCAAGTTGCCAAGGAATGGTCCCGCACGGTGCTCTAGTTTGGACCAACACTTAGACAAGCATTGGCCCGGGGGGGGGGGGGGGCTATAATAAAGATGACCCTTGGGTTAATTACTCCCAAGGGAAAAGTAGGTGGTGGTGAGGCAAATGGTAAAACCAAGGTTGGGCCTTGCTGGACAAGTTTTATTCAAAGCGAACTGTCAGGGGGGTCCCATAAATCACCCGACCGCGTTAGGAACGCAAAATCCGGGAACATAACACCGGTATGACGGAAACTAGATCGGCAAGAGTGGAACAAAACACCAGGCATAAGGCCGAGCCTTCCACCCTTTACCAAATATATAGATGCATTAATAATATAAGACATATGGTTATATCCCAACCAAAATCCTGTCCACCCTGGAGAAATCTTCAACTTCACCTGCAACTAGCAATGCTATAAGAGGGGCTGAGCAAAAGCGGTAACATAGCCAAACAACGGTTTGCATAGGAAAGGTGTCAAAGGTTAGAGGTTCATGGCAATATGGGATGGCTTGATAAACAGGTAATAGGTAGCGCAGCATAGCGATAGAACGAAGCAACTAGCATAGCAATGATAGTAGTGAGATCCAGGGTAGCGGTCATCTTGCATGAAGTCCCGCAAGGAAGAAGAACGAGTCCATGAAGAAGATGAAGCCACGAAGACGAACCACACGTAGACGAACGCATCCTCACGATCGCAACGAAACGGGAACTATCGAGAAGAAGCACACAACATGGTAAACACACCACACATGAACAAGACATGATGCACAACAAGCATGATGCATGATAAATCTACATGAAGCTACTCATGGCAAGATATGATGCAAACAAGTACAACACATCAAGGCAAGTTTAAATGAGGCCGGAAACAACATATAACAATTCCAGTAAGTCCTCATATGCAAATTTCGAAATTGGTCCAGAACTGAATACACATTAAGTTGAAGTTGTTAAACAGCAAGTTAAGACGCACCAAGATGATCTACACGAAATTCTAATCAAGTTACATATAAAGTTCATTTAATTCGGAGCTACGGCCTAGAAGATATGAGCAAAACAAGTTAGGCATGGCATTGAAGCAAAATGCACCCAAACATCAAGCAAACACACCAAAACAAAGGATGCAACATGATAATATGAAACTACATGCAAAATCAAGCAAGTTTCATATAGAGCACTCTCAAAACGGAGCAATGGTTCAACACCCACACACTATACAAGTCATAGCAACAATCTGTCCATAACAGCAACTAGGCATATTACAAGCATCAAAATAACAAGCTACAGCATCCCAACATAATAACAAAAGGCATGGGCATGAAGTACTGGTAAAGCATAACAAAACATGAACACTGAGCTATCTCCAGAAACAACTAGAACATGCTCAAAAGGACATGGGAAGATTGCAAATAATAACAGTTTCAGACTTGGCAGAAATAACATCAGGTTGCAATGTTTAGAGCTATCAAACAACATGTTACAGGAACATATCATGGCAAACAAAGGCATGGCATGAAACTACTAAAAGCATAGATCAAAAGTCCCTTACTGACCATGAGCCAAAAAGGCATAGAAAATATGATGGCACCCATGTAAACATGACAAGTTATATTACAGATTCATACATGGCAGGAACAACAATAAGTGGGCATGTTCTTGAGCTTGAACAACTCACCACAGAGCAATACATGTCATGGCAAGGCACCCAAAAGTAAGAAGACATGTTTATGAAGCTAAGCATGGCAAGAGCAAGTTCATAGGGTGCATGGATCACTAGGAAACAATCATGAAAACATTGAACTTAATGTTAACAGGCTGACAGCAACATTTTCAAGCAACTTTGGAGCAAGATTACAACAAGCTACAGCAACCTATAAATGCAACCAAGGGCATGAATGGATAGAGCAAGACATGTAGATCAAAACATGTTTATAGAACATCTCCAGATTATGCACGAAATGACTTGTAGGAGCAGGTTTACATAGCAACAAAATATAACAGAATCTGTCAGGAAAACAGCAACAACAACTATCCTACTTAACAAGCTCGATACACTCAGCACACAACTCACAAAAATACATGGTATACACCCCTGGAAAGATGGCATGGCATAGATCAAAACACATGAAGACATCAACCTCATAGGATGCACACATCAAACATGGCAAAAATGACAAACGAGCAAGTTATAACAGTTTCAGCAGATTAACATCAACATGCACTCTTCCAACAGCATTTCGGGCATCAATATGAGCTCAAATGAAAATGACGCAATGGAATGAAATGAAGTACTCGTCGAAGCAAACAATTTGACATATTATATGCACGAAACGGAGCTACGGATGCAGAGATACAATGCAACGAACATGGCATGATAATGTATGAAAACTGGGACTTAGGCATCTCGGGGGTCAACCTCGGGTAGCACGGAAATCGATGCACGCCAGAAAACTCGCTGGAGATCGGCCGGATCTCGCCGGAGATGCTTGGGGGGGGAGAAGTGGCCGGAGGTGGCCGGGGAGGCGCGGGGAGGTGGCCCCGGACCGGATCCGGCCGGATCCGGCCGGCGGCGGGCGCGGAAGACGGCGGGGATGGGGCGGCGATCGGCGGCGGGCTTCGGCCGGCCGGGTCAAGGGAGGACCGCGGCGGGGCGGCGAGGCGCGCGCGCGGCGGCGCGGGCTAACGGAGAAGGCGGCCGGCTGCGGAGGGACGCTGGCGCGGGCGGAGGGCGCGGGCGAGCAGTGGCGCGGCAGCGGCAGCCGCGGCGGCGGAGGGTGTGGCCGGCGGCGAGCTCGGCGGAGGGCGGTCGGCGACGGGGCAGAGGTGCCGGCGGGCGGCGGCGGAGGCGCCGGAGGCAGAGCGTGCGAGGGCGCGGGGGGCGTGCGCGGGCCCGGGCGGGCCTGCCCTGGGCCCCGCGGGCCGCGGCGGCGAGGTGCCGGCCAGGGACGCGTGGCGCGCCCTGGTTGGCTGCGGCGGCGGGGGAGGCGACGTGTCACGCGCTCATTGGTCGGGCGACGTGGCTGGCTGGACGTGTCCGGCCGGGGGCGGACGCGTCCGGCGGCAGGGAGGGAAAATCTAGGGTTTCGGGGGGAAATGATCCGAAAATGGAGAGGGGAAGACGTTTTTATAGGTAGAGGGAGCTAGGAGAGTTCAAATGAGGAGCGGTTTTTGGCCACGCGATCGTGATCGAACGACCGAGAGCATGGAGGGGAGTTAGATGGGTTTTGGGCCACTTTGGAAGGGGTGTTGGGCTGCAACAAAAGAGGCTTTACGGTTACCCGGTTAACCGTTGGAGTATCAAACGACCTCCAAATGGCACGAAACTTGACAGGCGGTCTACCGGTGCTATACCAAGGCCGCTTGGCAAACCTCGGTCCATTCCGAGAACGTTTAACACCCGCACAAGAGAAGAGGTCAAAAGGGATCACCGGATGACATAGGAGCGCCGGATTGCAAAACGGACAACGGAGAAAAAGCTCGGATGCATCAGACGAACACGTATGCAAAATGAAATGCACATGATGACATGATATGAAATGCATATGATGACATGGCAAAGTGCAACACGCAAGCAAATGACATGGCAACGACGGCGAATAAATGAAGGACACCTGGCGCATCGAATCCGGGGCTCCTAGGGTCGGTCGAGGCTCTGATACCAACTTGTCACGCCCAATATGCGACCCTATCCAAAAGGAACTCGAAGGTCCCACCAAGGATAGACCCGCATATTGGAACGCTTTTGCAAGGTGGATATCATTACATCAACATTACATAATAGATGGGGATACATACAAGAGGCATACAATGCCACACGAATACAACATCACATCATACATAAGATCAACATCCGACTACGGATGAAACACAAATAGAAGCTCAAACAATATCCACCCTGCTAGCCCAGGCTGCCGACCTGGAACCTATCCCCTGATCGAAGAAGCAGAAGAAGAACTCCAAACAAGAAAACATCACTCTCGCGTCATGATCATCGCATAACCTGTACCTGCAACTGTTGTTGTAGTAATCTGTGAGCCATGAGGACTCAGCAATCCCATTACCATGGGTATCAAGACTAGCAAAGCTTAATGGGAAAGGAAGGGGTAAAGTGGTGAGGTTGCAGCAGCGACTAAGCATGACATGGTGGCTAATATACGCAAATGAGAGCGAGAAGAGAAGCAAAGGAACGGTCGTGAAGCTAGCAATGATCAAGAGGTGATCCTGAACACCTACTTACGTCAAACATAACCCAGAAACCGTGTTCACTTCCCAGACTCCGCCGAGAAGAGACCATCACGGCTACACACGCGGTTGATGCATTTTAATTCGGATCAGGTGTCAAGTTATCTACAACCGGACATTAACAAATTCCCATCTGCCACATAACCGCGGGCACGGCTCTCGAAAGTTTAAACCCTGCAGGGGTGTCCCAACTTAGCCCGTGACAAGCTCTCGCGATCAATGAAGGAATAGACCTTCTCCCAGGAAGACCCAATCAGTCTCGGAATCCCGGTTTACAAGACATTTCGACAATGGTAAAATAAGACCAGCAAGACCGCCCGATGCGCCGACAATCCCGATAGGAGCTGCACATATCTCGTTCTCAGGGCAACACCGGATAAGCTAAGCGTACAGGTACCGACGAATCCAAGTTGCCAAGGAATGGTCCCGCACGGTGCTCTAGTTTGGACCAACACTTAGACAAGCATTGGCCCGGGGGGGCTATAATAAAGATGACCCTTGGGTTAATAACTCCCAAGGGAAAAGTAGGTGGTGGTGAGGCAAATGGTAAAACCAAGGTTGGGCCTTGCTGGACAAGTTTTATTCAAAGCGAACTGTCAGGGGGGTCCCATAAATCACCCGACCGCGTTAGGAATGCAAAATCCGGGAACATAACACAGGTATGACGGAAACTAGGGCAGCAAGAGTGGAACAAAATACCAGGCATAAGGCCGAGCCTTCCACCCTTTACCAAATATATAGATGCATTAATAATATAAGAGATATGGTGATATCCCAACCAAAATCTTGTCCACCCTGGAGAAATCTTCAACTTCACCTGCAACTAGCAACGCTATAAGAGGGGCCGAGCAAAAGCGGTAACATAGCCAAACTACGGTTTGCATAGGAAAGGTGTCAAAGGTTAGAGGTTCATGGCAATATGGGATGGCTTGATAAACAGGTAATAGGTAGCGCAACATAGCGATAGAACGAAGCAACTAGCATAGCAATGATAGTAGTGAGATCCAGGGTAGCGGTCATCTTGCCTGAAATCCCGCAAGGAAGAAGAATGATTCCATGAAGAAGATGAAGCCACGAAGATGAACCACACGTAGACGAACGCATCCTCACGATCGCAACGAAACGGGAACTATCAAGAAGAAGCACACAACATGGTAAACACACCACACATGAACAAGACATGATGCACAACAAGCATGATGCATGATAAATCTACATGAAGCTACTCATGGCAAGATATGATGCAAACAAGAACAACACATCAAGGCAAGCTTAAATGAGGCCGGAAACAACATATAACAATTCCGGTAAGTCCTCATATGCAAATTTCGAAATTAGTCCAGAACTGAATAAACATTAAGTTGAAGTTGTTAAACAGCAAGTTAAGACGCACCAAGATGATCTACACGAAATTCTAGTCAAGTTACATATAAAGTTCATTTAATTCGGAGCTACGGCCTAGAAGATATGAGCAAAACAAGTTAGGCATGGCATTGAAGCAAAATGCACCCAAACATCAAGAAAACACACCAAAACAAAGGATGCAACATGATAATATGAAACTACATGCAAAATCAAGCAAGTTTAATATAGAGCACTCTCAAAACGGAGCAACGGTTCAACACCCACACACTATACAAGTCATAGCAACAATCTGTCCATAACAGCAACTAGGCATATTACAAGCATCAAAACAACAAGCTACATCATCCCAACATAATAACAAAAGGCATGGGCATGAAGTACTGGTAAAGCATAACAAAACATGAACACTGAGCTATCTCTAGAAACAACTAGGACATGCTCAAAAGGACATGGGAAGATTGCAAATAATAACAGTTTCAGACTTGGCAGAAATAACATCAGGTTGCAATGTTTAGAGCTATCAAACAACATGTTACAGGAACATATCATGGCAAACAAAGGCATGGCATGAAACTACTAAAAGCATAGATCAAAAGTCCCTTACTGACCATGAGCCAAAAAGGCACAGAAAATATGATGGCACCCATGTAAACATGGCAAGTTATATTACAGATTCATACATGGCAGGAACAACAATAAGTAGGCATGTTCGTGAGCTTGAACAACTCACCAAAGAGCAATACATGGCATGGCAAGGCACCCAACAGTAACAAGACATGTTTATGAAGCTAAGCATGGTAAGAGCAAGTTCATAGGGTGCATGGATCACTAGGAAACAATCATGAAAACATTGAACTTAATGTTAACAGGCTGACAGCAACATTTTCAAGCAACTTTGGAGCAAGATTACAACAAGCTACAGAAACCTATAAATGCAACCAAGGGCATGAATGGATAGAGCAAGACATGTAGATCAAAACATGTTTATAGAACATCTCCAGATTATGCACGAAATGACTTGTAGGAGCAGGTTTACATAGCAACAAAATATAACAGAATCTGTCAGGAAAACAGCAACAGCAACTACCCTACTTAACAAGCTCGATACACTCAGCACACCACTCACAAAAATACATGGTATACACCCCTAGAAAGATGGCATGGCATAGATCAAAACACATGAAGACATCAACCTCATAGGATGCACACATTAAACATGGCAAAAATGACAAATGAGCAAGTTATAACAGTTTCAGCAGATTAACATCAACATGCACTCTTCCAACAGCATTTCGGGCATCAAGATGAGCTCAAATGAAAATAATGCAATTGAATGAAATGAAGTACTCGTCGAGGCGAACAATTTGACATATTATACGCACGAAACGGAGCAACGGATGCAGAGATACGATGCATCGAACATGGCATGATAATGTATGATAACTGGGACTTGCGCATCTCGGGGGTCAACCTCGGGTAGCGCGGAAATCGATGCACGCCGGAAAACTCGCCGGAGATCGGCCGGATCTCGCCGGAGATGCTTGCGGGGGGGGGGGGGGGAGAAGTGGCCGGAGGTGGCCGGGGAGGCGCGGGGAGGTGGCCCCGTACCGGATCCGGCCGGCGGCGGGCGCGGAAGATGGCGGAGACGGGGCGGCGACCGGCGGCGGGCTTCGGCCGGCCGGGTCAAGGGAGGACCGCGGCAGGGCGGCGAGGTGCGCGCGCGGCGGCGCGGGCTGGCGGAGAAGGCGGCCGGCTGCGGAGGAACGCCGGCGCGGGCAGAGGGCGCGGGCGAGCAGTGGCGCGGTGGGGGCAGCCGCGGCGGCGGAGGGTGTGGCCGGCGGCGAGCTTGGCGGAGGGCGGTCGGCGGGGGGGTAGAGGTGCCGGCGGGTGGCGGCGGAGGCGCCGGCGGCGGAGCGCGCGAGGGCGCGGGGTGGCGTGCGCGGGCCCGGGCGGGCCTGCCCTGGGCCCCGCGGGCCGCGGCGGCAAGGTGCCGGCCAGGTACGCGTGGCGCGCCCTGGTTGGCTGCGGCAGCGGGGGAGGCGACGTGTCACGCGCCCATTGGTCGGGCGACGTGGCTGGCTGGACGTGTCCGGCCGGGGGCGGACGCGTCCGGTGGCAGGGAGGGAAAATCTAGGGTTTCGAGGGAAATGATCCAAAAATGGAGAGGGGAAGACCTTTTTATAGGTAGAGGGAGCTAGGAGAGTCCAAATGAGGAGTGGTTTTTGGCCACGCGATCGTGATCGAACGACCGAGAACATGGAGGGGAGTTAGATGGGTTTTGGGCCACTTTGGAAGGGGTGTTGGGCTGCAACAAAAGAGGCTTTACGGTTACCCGGTTAACCGTTGGAGTATCAAACGACCTACAAATGGCACGAAACTTGATAGGCGGTCTACCAGTGATATACCAATGCCGCTTGGCAAACCTCGGTCCATTCCGAGAACGTTTAACACCCGCACAAGAGAAGAGGTCAAAAGGGACCACCGGATATCATAGGAACGCCGGATTGCAAAACGGACAACGGGGAAAAAGCTCGGATGCATGAGACGAACACGTATGCAAAATGAAATGCACATGATGACATGATATGAAATGCATATGATGACATGGCAAAGTGCAACACGCAAGCAAATGACATGGCAACGACGGCGAATAAACGAAGGACACCTGGCGCATCGAATCCGGGGCGTTACATCAGAGGCTTAGCTGCAGTCCAAGTACTCGCCTAAGTGTTTAAAATCCTACCGAGTGGTGAGCCAGCCTCCCACTCGGAGGCTTAGCTACAGTCTAGTACTAGCCTAAGTATTTAATACAATGTGCACTCTGCAAGGACGGTGAGGTGCAGGTCGACTGCTACCTTCTCCTTCCGAGCTACGCCACAAATACAATGTGCGCTCTACAAGGACGGCGAGGTGCAGGTCGACTGCTACCTTTTCCTTTTGAGGTACGCCACAAATACAATGTGCGCTCTGCAAGGATGACAAGGTGCAGGTCGACTGCTGCCTTCTCCTTCGGAGCTACGCCACAAAAAATCCTACCGAGTGGAGAGTAAACCTCCCACTCGGGGGCTTAGCTGCGGTCCAGTACTCGCCTAAGTATCTGAAAATCCTACCGAGTGGAGAGCAAACCTCCCACTCGGGGGCTTAGCTGTAGTCTAGTACTCGCCTAAGTATCTGAAAATCCTACCGAGTGGAGAGCAAACCTCCCACTCAGGGGCTTAGCTGCAGTCCAGTACTTGCCTAAGTATATGAAAATCCTACCGAGTGGAGAGCAAACCTCTCACCCGGGGGCTTAGTTGCAGTGTAGTACTCGCCTAAGTATCTGAAAATCCTACCGAGTGGAGAGCAAACCTCCCACTCGGGGGCTTAGCTGCAGTCCAGTACTCGCCTAAGTATCTGAAAATCCTACCGTGTGGAGAGCAAACCTCTAACCCAGGGCTTAGCTGCAGTCCAGTACTCGCCTAAGTATCTGAAAATCCTACCGAGTGGAGAGCAACCCTCCCACTCGGAGGCTTAGCTGCAGTCCAAAACTCGCCTAAGTACTTAATCCATTCCGCTCTACAAGGATGACGAGGTGCAGGTAGACTGCTACCCTCTCCTTCTGAGCTACGCCACAAATACAATGTGCGCTCTAAAAGGATGACGAGGTGCAGGTCGACTGCTACCTTCTCCTTCTGAGTTATGCCACAAATACAATGTGCGCTCCATCCTGATCCACAGGGACACAGGTCGACTGCCATCTGTGCTCCATGCCTACCTGCAAGAGCGGTGAAGTGCAGGTCGACTGGACTTTCCACCTCAGAGCTGCATCTCAAGCATTAAAGTATATTCCGAGTAAAAGATAAAGTTCGGCCGAAGGCAAGTGCATGCATATTCAATGATAAGCCAAGTTCAGATAACACCCTACGGATTCGGAAGTACTTAGGGGCCAAGCCTGTAAAAGTTTATCGGTTACAAAACCACTCGGCATTCTGAGGCAAATTTAAGACGAGGCATAGAAGTTTTTTACTCCTCAGGTGGAGGACTGGAAGGCGCGACAAACTGGTCCAGGTCGATTCCGTCAGCAATCCGAGTGGCAGCAGCAATGAAGGTCTCCATGAATGATTGGAAGTCATGCTTCTTGGTATTGGCCACCTTGATGGACGCCAGCTTGTCCTCTCGCGCATACTTGCAGTGAACACGTACCAGGGACAGAGCAACATCAGCACCACACCTGGCAGAAGACTTCTTCCATTCTGACACTCGACCTGGAACGTCATTCTGTCGAGTCATTAAAGACTCGATGTCACTTTGAAGCGTCTCTCTTGGCCAGAGTGTCATGTCGATCCGCGACACCGCAACCTTCAGTCGAGCGAGGTAGTCAACCACACCAGCAACACGAGACTCCAGTCGGAGCACGTTCATAGCGGCTTCATCCTTCACAGGAGAGTTGATGGGGTCCAAGCTTGTCTCCACTCGACTAGTCTCCTCCTCAAAGTTCTGGCAGAATTCTGTAAACGCAATTCGAAGTTAAGCCAATGGTTCCACAATGAGTCAACGGTAACAAGTCAAGTCGAATAGAAGAGATTACCTTCAAGCATGAGGAATAACTTCTGGGCGAGCCCTCCTAGATAAACCTCCAGATCGTTCTTCTTCCCCGCCAGTTCGCTAGCCTTGTCACTCAGAGCTATCTTGTCATTCTTCAGCCGGCTGACCTCCTTATTGGCCGCATCGAGAGCAGCTTTCAGATTAGCATTCTCCTCTTCATGTTTCCCGACTGAAGCCAGTTTTTCTTCTGCAAGCTTCGTTTTGTCCAAAGCTGCCTTCTGTGCCTCGGCGAGTTCATGGTCCTTCTTCAGAGCCTCCTTTAGTTTATCTACAAAGTGACAATGAGATCAGAATCAGAAATGGACAGAAAGACAAAGACAGTCGTCAAGATTCTCACCAAACATACCTTTTGCTTCATCCTTCGCCTTCTGAAAGTTCTCCTGAACAAGCTTCATGTCAAGGTCGAGCTGGATATGCTTGTTTTCCAATTCAGTGTAACGAGCCACATGCTCGCAAGATTTCTGTGAAGGATCAGTTGACAGACATCAAAGATAGGTTACTTCCGAGTGACTAAGAGAAAAATCTTAGCATTTCTAAGAATACAGCCAAATCAAAATATTTAACAGTAGTCTCGGGGACTACACCCAGTGGGTGCACTCAGCGTGCCCCCACTAGTTCTACCGACTCGGTCCGATCAGTCGACCGAAAGCGACAAAAAAGTTTTGATCCTATACCATAGCTAACTGCCAGCAGTTAGCCAGGGTACTAAAAAAACAGGTTCTTCAGACCTTAGTCGACTGCCTGCAGTCGACCATGGTCTCAGGGACTACACCCAGTGGGTGCACTCAGTGTGCCCCTACTAGTTCCAAGATTCCATTGGAGCAGACCGAGTGGAGAAGTTAGCAAAGAAATTCAAAGTATAAAGACTACAGTCGACTGCCAGCAGTCCACCATAGTCTCGGGGACTACACCCAGTGGGTGCACTCAGCGTGCCCTCGCCAATCTAAAAATTCAATCGACACACCCAGTGGGTGTACAGATACGAAGATCTTCAGAAAGAAGAGTTTTCAGATACCATATCCTAACAGAACATGCGGTGACCTACTAACCTGCACGTTGCCCTGAAGAGCTGAGCTTGCATCATACGGGCATCCCGGATCGCCTAGCAGCACCCGCTTGGTCCTCTGGGATGTGGTGTGTGGCGAAAAGGGAAGGTGGATCGGTAGTCGACGATGAAGGACGAGCACTCGTCAATAGCACAGCGAAGGACACGGAAGTCCGAGTGATGTTGCCACCCTCCTGAACCAGCATCTCAGGTGCTGATGTAGCTTGAACAGTCTTGCCAGCAGGCGCCTTTTTATTCCTCCTCGGCCTCAGCGGCGCCTCATCGTCATCATCAGGGAGGTCACTGACATGAGGTGGGGCTACAGGGAAGATCCAAAGTTAAAGATGAAAATCCAATCGACCAAAAGCGAAACTACAGAGATCGTACCAAGGTTACAGGTGGCAGCATCTTCCATTTCCTGGTCTTCATTCCTGGCTGAGGTCTCGGAGGTAGCAGCACTGCAGATTTTAGAAATCAGTCGGTGAGCCAACGAATCGACCAAGAGTATGTCCATGCTAAACAAGAAAACACAAGTTCTGCTGTTACCCGGAAATGGTGGGAATGGCCATCCTCATCTTGGGCAGGGCCTTCGTCGGCTTTGATGACGTCGCTCGGGGTTGCTTCGGTGCTTTTTCAGTCGGCGCCGGAGAGGTTGTCCGAGGGCGTTTCGTCGACTGCCCGATAGGCGCAGTAGCCTTGCCTCGCTCTACCGCGGGGTCATGGGCGAGCTTGGATCGTCTTTCCGTGCGAGGAGGGTCGACTTCTTCCTCCTCTTCCTCCTCCTCCTCTTCACCAGAGCCGTCGTCTTCTTCATCCTCCTCACCATCAGATTGCCACTCCTCCTGACTTTCACCTCCGCTCCCCTCCTCCTCCTCGACCTGTTCTTGCGCCCTGTTAGGCATCGAGTACATCTCAGTAGTGACTTGGAAGACAACAAACAAGACAAAAGTCAGTCGTTTGATTTTAAACAAACAGGATGAAGAGAACAGGATCACAGTCGGAGATGCGGAATTGGACCTTGTCTACTTCGTATGATTGGTCGAGTGGGGGAATCCTCCTGGCTCCTCGGGGGTTATCCTTGTTCCCTGTGATGGAAGTCATCCACCTCTCCAGCGTGGCATCCTCGACCTCCTCCGGGTGGATCCGAGTGGTGTCTTCAGTACCAGAATACATCCACATCGGATGGTCTCGATATTGAAGCGGCTGGATGCATCGTTGGAGGAAGACCTCCAAGAGATCCATGCCGGTCACCCCGTCATGGATAAGTTGGACTACACGTTTGACTAACACCTTAACCTACGCCTTCTCTTCCAGGATCACCTTCAAAGAGGAAGGCTTGCTCACTCGGTCCATGGAAAAAGGAGGGAGTCCAGTCGACTGCCCTAGTGTTGGCTGGTCCTTGCAGTAGAACCAAGTCGACTGCCATCCATGGACTGACTCGGGAAGGATCATGGCCAGAAAAGTACTTTTTCCCCTCATTTGAACCCCAAGACCCCCACACATCTGGATCACTTGGGTTCTTTCATCACTCGGATTGGCCTTTTTCACCGTCTGGGAGCGACAAGTGAAAATGTGCTTGAACAGACCCGAATGAGGCCGACAACCCAAGAAATTCTCGCACAAGGACACGAAAGCAGCGAGATTCATGATGGAGTTGGGTGTGAAGTGGTGGAGTTGTGCCCCAAAGAAGTTCAGAAATCCCCGAAAGAAAGGGTGAGGAGGCAAAGAAAACCCGCGGTCAACATGGGTGGCCAAGAGGACACACTCACCCTCCTGAGGCCGCGGCTCCGACTTCTTCCTAGGAGCCGCGCTGATCCATGGGGGATTATTCCTTCATTGGCCAGGTCGTCAAGATCCTTCTGACGGATCATCGAGCGGATCCAGTCGCCCTGGATCCAGCCCGGCTGCAGGCCGGCCCTTGACGAAGATCCGCCCCGACTGGTCGCCCTTCCCTTTGCCTTCGCCGTCGCCTTCTTTGCCCGCTCCAAAGCCGCCGTCTTTTCCTTCACCATCATTGCCGGTGAAACGTGCACGGAACAGCAGCTCTGGGATGGAGGCGAACGCGGCGAATAAGCCTGAGGAAGAGGGAAAGGAAATGAGAGCGCATAGTTCAAAAACCCCCGTCCGACGCCTTATATGAGGTTGCTTCCGAGTGACTGACTTGTAGGCCCGGGCAATCCTGTCAAATCCCGCAACAGTCGCGCGCGCGATACATGGAGAAAAAGGTAGCACGGAGATTGAGGCGTTCCTGCCTTATCCCGTCCGAGTACCGCGGCCTCCTCCGGCCCGCGCGCTTCCCGAAATTCGGATCCCGCTAAATCCGTGAACGGGAGATCAACTTATCAGACGGGAGATTTCCTCCGACCTGTTGTTCGGAGGTCTCCAAGTACAGAAAATTCACTCGATGGATACATAGAATGGACCAAGGCGACTGAAAAAGAAGTAGATGCCGTCACTTAAATTCATTGATCCAGAACAAAACATGCTCATAGCACAAAAAGTGGGTCGGAAGAGTTCTCAACTCCTTCCCCACTCAAACCTCGATCCATTCGGGGGCTAATGATGAAGCCATGTACCTAGGGTAGGGACATGGACCTGTCCAAGATACCCTCCCCAAGGACATCTCTAGAAGAAACCACTTGTCAGTCGACCTGGAAAGATTCCACTCGATGGACTTGAAGACACTCGACCATGAAGCCAACCACTCGACCGTCAGGAGATCTAAAGTTAGTCTGCACACAAACGGTCAGTCATTAAGTAGCTTTTATAGCCATCATAGCACTTTATGTGGGGCGTTAACAGTAAACCCCGATCTTAATGTAATTTAAACCCTACATAACTGAGGGCCGGAGGGGTCTGGCGAACTCTATATAAGCCCCTCCTCCTCAGTGTCAAGGGTTTGCACCCCTGTAACTCATACGCACATAATACAGTCGACCGCCTCTGGGCTCCAAGATGTAGGGCTGTTACTTCCTCCGAGAAGGGCCTGAACTCGTAAACATCTTGCGTATACAACTACTCCATAGCTAGGATCTTGCCTCTCCATTCCTACCCCCCTATTCTACTGTCAGACTTCGAACCACGACACCGCCCGGTTGGAATGAAGCCGCCTCAGGCGCCGACGACCTTCTCAAAGTATATGGTCAGGTTGGCATTGGGGCTCAGGCTCGCTTCCGGGGTGTACCTCATCTTCGGCATCCCATAATGGCAGCTGATCGGCGGCCGAGTTTGCAACGCCGGCAAGGCGCTCGAGCCAACGTTTCTCGCCCGCCTCGTGGTCCTTGAGGTTGGCGGTCTCGTTCATTAGCAGCTGCTTCTCCGTCACCAGCTCCTTGGTCAGGATCCCCTCCCGGGTTCTAGCCTCCGACAGCATCTCCTCGAGCTCTCCCAGCTTCAGCCTAAGGTCTTTGCTGGAGATGTTGGCTTCGGAGAGTTCTCCAACCTTGCTGACGACCTTGCCCTGTGGCTCCGTCAGGGCACCGTTGAGCGTATCCCTCTCTTGGGCCACCTTCAGAGCTTGCCCCTCCAGCTCCTTCACCCTGCCGGCGTAGGCCTGAGCCTGGGTGTTGAGTGCTTCCTGATGCCTCTGCTCCAGATCTTGGGTCCGCAGCAGGACAAGCTTGCCCACCTCTTCGTCCTTGCCGCAGAGCGTGCCGGCAAGCTTCTCCTCGTGCGCGGCAAGGTCCTCTTCCTGAGTTTCTAGTGCGGCATCGTGTTGGGTCCGGGCGGCTTCGGCTTCGTCGGCCAATTTCTTCGCCGTCTCCTGGGCCTTCTCGATGTCGGCCAGCTTCAGGGCGAGCTCCACCTCACGATTGGCCAGCTTGCCCTGGGCGGCCTTCAACTCGTCCTGGGCCTCGTGGAACCAGTCCTGCGCCTCGGCGGCGCGCCCCCCAAAGTCCTCCTCTGCCTTCTCCACCACCGCTGCCGTAGACTTGGCCTTGTCCAGGTGGGCACGGTGGAGTGCCTGAAGCTTCCGAAAGCTGGCACCCATGCCCTGGAGCAGCTGCTCCTCCTGGGGGCCGGCGCCATCAACGCCTGTCTCATCGAAGACCTCGAGCCCGGCCGCGGCAAGCGCCTCCTCGTCGAACACCTCTCCCTCAAAGGGAGCCCTGGTGCTCGACGCACCAAGGAGATGGACGAAGAGGTCGTCGCTTACCCTCAGGTACCTACCTTAGCCGGAGGTGGCGGAGGAGGAGGCCAGGTCGTCAAACGACACCTCCTCGGCAGCAGCCTTGCTAGCCTCCCTGGCAGGCCCCTTGCCGGGCTCTTCGGCGGACCCCTTGGCAGCGTCCTCGGCCGCGCCCCCGGCGCTCTCCTCGGCGGCAATCTTCTCCGCCTCTGCCGCAGCATCCACGGCGACATCCTTGATGGCAGCGTTGACGTCCTCTGAGGAGGGGTCTGGATGCCAAGAAGGAGACAGGGCGGAGCCAAGATCGAAAGCCAGTAAGGAAAAGAGGAAAGAAAAAATGCAAGCAGAAGTTGAGAGCGAGTGGCTTACCCATGTCGGGTCGTGAGGCGGAAGTCCCTTCTCCTCCAAGGTTTGGCATTGAGGCGAAGCCACCGGTGCCCGTGTTCTCCCCCTCCTCCTCCGTGTACATGGCCTCGGCGCTTGGTGCCTGAGGGAGTCCTGGACTAGGGGGTGTCCGGACAGCCAGACTATCATCGTCCGCCGGACTCCAAGACTACGAAGATACAAGATTGAAGACTCCGTCCCGTGTCTGGATGGGACTTTCCTTGGCATGGAAGGCAAGCTTGGCGATACGGATATGTAGATCTCCTACCATTGTAACCGACTCTGTGTAACCCTAGCCTCCTCCGGTGTCTATATAAACCGGAGGGCTTCAGTCCGTAGGACAACATACATTACAACAATCATACCATAGGCTAGCTTTAGGGTTTTGCCTCCTTGATCTCGTGGTAGATCCACTCTTGTACTACCCATATCATCAATATTAATCAAGCAGGACGTAGGGTTTTACCTCCATCGAGAGGGCCCGAACCTGGGTAAAACATCGTGTCCCTCGTCTCCTGTTACCATCCGCCTAGACGCACAGTTCGGGACCCCCTACCCGAGATCCGCCGGTTTTGACACCGACATTGGTGCTTTCATTGAGAGTTCCTCTGTGTCATCACCGATAGGCCCGATGACATCTTCAACCAACGACGCTGTCCAGGGTGAGACTTTTCTCTCCGGACAGATCTTCGTATTCGGCGGCTCCGCACTGCGGGCTAATTCGCCTGGCCATCTGGAGCAGATCGAAAGCTACACCCCTGGCCGTCAGGTCAGATTCGGAAGCCTAAACTTCACGGCTGATGTCCACGGAGACTTGATCTTCGACAGACCCGAGCCATAGCCAAGCGCGCCGCACTGTTGCGATGGGCATGATCTAGCTCTGCCGCCGAACAGTGCCTTGGTGGCCGCACACGAATCCGCTCCGGCCATTAGTCCGGAGCCGATTGCCCGGATAGAGGATCGGTTGATAGACACCGCCTCAGGGGCTTCAACTTCCACGGCGATGGAGCCGAACACTGATCTTGTCCCTCGCAAAACTCGTGATTCCGAGGTGCCGGACTCCAAACCTCCCACGCCCCTACCAACCGATTCGGATTGGGCGCCGGTTATGGAATTCACCGCCACGGACATCTTCCAATACTCGCCTTTTGGCGACATTCTAAATTCACTAATGCATCTCTCGTTATCGGGAGAGTCCTGGCTGGACTATGGCCAGGATGGTTGGGATACGGACGACGAAGAAATTCAGAGCCCACCCACCACCCACTTTGTAGCCACTGTCGACGATCTAACCGACATGCTAGACTACGACTCCGAAGACATCGACGCTATGGACGACGATGCCGGAGACGAAAAGGAACCAACGCCTATAGGGCACGGGAGGACCACCTCGGCATATGACATATACATGGTGGATACCCCAAAAGAGAGCGATAACGAGGACCAACGGGCCATGGTAGAAGATAACCCAGCCGATAAACAACCAAAATGGCGGCGCAGACGCCGCCCTAAGTCCCGCCTCGACAACAACAACGCTCCTATGGACCCCGCAATACAGCAGGGCACACAAGTGGACGACGAACACGCAAATAAGCAACCGTCCGAACAGGACGAGTCAGATAATAAGTCCAGGCCCGGCGAAAACAACAGTCCGGACGATCTCGTGCCGGACACACCGCCGGAGAGTAAAAACCTTCGGAAAAGTCTCGTCAACACTGCAAGAAGCTTAAAGAAGGAAAAGCAGAAGCTCGGAACAGCGGAAGACACACTCAGAATGAGGTGGGGCAAAGTGCTCAAAACCGCGGATAAATACGGCAATGGCCACCAACCAAAGAGCTACCCGAAGCGCAAGCTGCTACCAGAATTCGACAACGAGGCCATAGAGCCCCCACAGTCAAAAAATAAAAAGGCTGCCTGGTTGGATAGACGGCCGGATGACAGGCCAAATTCTGAAAGTGGCGCAACACATAAACCAACCAATGAACTTGGAAGGGCAGATGGCCCAGCCAGGTCCATCTACGGGCCAAAGAAGAAGGCCCCAGGAAGCAAGGCAACACGTCAAGTGTCCGAAGATAGTGGCACACCCAAATACAGGGGCGCCGCACACCCACTATGTTTCACCGATGAGGTGCTGGACCATGAATTCCCAGCAGGATTTAAACCCATAAACATAGAGGCCTACGATGGAACAACAGACCCTGGAGTCTGGCTAGAAGGTTATATACTACATATACACATGGCCAGAGGAGATGATCTCCACGCCATAAAATACCTGCCCCTCAAGCTCAAAGGGACAGCCCGTCATTGGCTTAAAAGCTTCCCAGAAAACACTGTGGGAAGTTGAGAAGAGCTCGAGGACGCGTTTAGAGCAAATTTTCAAGGGACTTATGTCCGCCCTCCGGATGCAGATGACCTAAGTCACATAACCCAACAGCCCGGAGAGTCAGCGCGCAAATTTTGGAACAGGTTCCTCACTAAAAAGAACCAAATAGTCGACTGTCCGGATGCCGAAGCCTTAGCAGCTTTTAAACACAACGTCCGAGATGAATGGCTCGCCAGACACCTCGGCCAAGAGAAACCGAGGACAATGTCCGCACTGACAAGCCTCATGACCCGCTTCTGCGCGGGAGAGGATAGCTGGCTAGCAAGATGCAGCACCAGCGACCCAAGTACATCCGAGATAAGAGATGGAAACGGAAAATCACGGCGCAGAAAAGAGCAGCGCCGGAATAAAGAGAAAAGCCCAAAGAGCACGACAGTCAACGCCGGATTCAAAAGCTCACGGCCAAACAACAAAACACCGCCTCTTAAGGATGACAGCGATGAGTTGTCCAACTTAAACAAGATTTTGGGTCGGATACGTCAAATCCATAGTACCCCCGGAAGGCCTGCAAACCACACCCACAGGGATTGTTGGGTTTTCAAACAGTCCGGCCGACTAAACGCCGAACACAAGGGGCTCAACGCGTCAAGCGAAGAAGATAAACCCCACCAGCAGAGCACCGGAAAACAAAAGACTTTCCCATAAGAGGTCAAAGCAGTAAACTCACTTCATGTGATAATACGTAAAAATAGTGCGGCACTTCCTAAAAAGAGCCTCGCACGGTCCAACCCAGCAGACCATAGAGATTGGATCTCAAAACCAATCACTTTCGACCACCTGGACTATTCCAGAAGCGTTCGAAACGCGGGACGGACTGCCCTGATATTGAATCCCATAATCGACGGATTACAATTTACTAAAGTCTTAATGGACGGAGGCAGCGACTTAAACCTGCTGTATTCAAACACAATCCGCAAGATGGGGATAGACCCTACTAAAATTCGACACAGCCGCACTTCCTTTAAAGGAGTGACGCCAGGACCTTATGCCAAGTGCACAGGCTCCCTATTACTTGAAGTCGTGTTCGGATCACCGAATAATTTTCGGCGCGAAAAACTAATTTTTCATATCGTCCCATTTAAAAGTGGATATCAAGCACTCTTGGGACGAAAGACTTTGTCCGTTTCAACGCCATACCACATTACGCGTCTCTTACACTCAAGATGCCCGATCCTCGAGGCATCATTTCAGTGCGAGGGTCACTTGAAGACCCCGGACATGGATAGACGAGTCCGGCATTGGTTGGCTAGGGGCTCCCTAGCCGCACAACCCTTGACAAGGGGCTGCGCGCACAAAGAATCGCGAGTTCATACGAACCCCGCTTTATTTATTTATGTTTCTTCTTTCATACATACCTTTTTATTCTCCTTTTTTTCGCATGAATTGTTTTCAAACTAAGCGTTCCTCTCTTTTTACAGATGAACAACGTGCATACCCGTCCAGGATAATGGCACAACAGAGACACAGGCGCAGACATGTAGTAGGGACCCGTTGCGAGGATTCTTTTCAGATTAAGACCCTGCGTAAACCTTTTTTACTGTCTCTTGTTGTTATTCTCCCTTGGTTTCTTCCTATAACCAAAGCGGAGCCTGACGTTTTGGCATCGGCCGCGTCAGAAGACCATGCCCGTACCTGGACACTAGGGGCTTAGGGCATTATTCTGCCCATTATCATAAAGACCGAACACCTTAGGGAGTGTTCGGCGTCTCGAGTTAGGCATTATATGCATCAGCTCCGAATCATGTCTTTGGTCAAATGTTGGGTTTGCCCGGCTCCTGTGTTTTGCTGCCTTATGTTCCGTATCATCGGCTAAGGCGGCACCAGGAGAACAACTGCGATTGTGCCCCAGTTCGGCTGGGCTACCACCTCAGTAGAGAAAGCTGAAAACTGACTGTCATGATATAGCGGGAGACTGGTCAACCACTCGATCGACTACCGGAATGTTTAGAATTCCCCGCTTTGACGAAGGACCATTTCCCGGTCAGGCACACACGCACCCCGAAATCGGAGAAGTGCGGTGCCTCAGGGGCTATATCGTAGCCCCACCCTCGAACTCCACTGGCTAAGTGAAAGTGATAAAGCATTATAGTCCGGATTGCCTCGTTTGCTACGCTACCACCTCCTAAACAGGACCGAGACGTCGGATTAAGTGTGAACACGCGCTATTTTTGTGAACACCCCCGCACCTTGTGCGTGGGGGCTGAAGCCGAAGACTGCAATCTTTCAGGTTATACAAATGTATACGTAAACGGCCGCTCAGGAGAAGTTTTACTACTTGGGACGCACAAGTATAAAAAGCAGTTATAGCTTAATCATCGTTTTACAAGCTAAAACGTTCATTTGAACGTGACATTTTTTGAGCACTGCGACTCTATTACACGAGCACCACGCATAACTTCCCCGAAATAGTGCTCGGCGGGGAGACGGCTTTCATCCGAACCCTGGGCAGCAACAGCGGTGGCATCCATCTCTGTCCAATGTGCCTTCAGGCGGACAAGAGCCATCCGCGCGCCTTCGATGCAGGCCGACCGCTTCATCTCCTTGATATGCGGCACTGCCCCAAGGAATTGCTGTAGTAAGCCGAAGTAGCTCGTCGCCTTGGGCCTCTCTGGCCAGACATGAGCCACGATGTCAGTCATGGCAAGTCCGGATAATCTATTTAGCTCGGCCCATTCGGCTAACCGGTCGGTCAACGGAAGTGAGCGTTCCGGACTATGGAATTGAGACCAAAATAGCTCTTCCGTCTTGTGATCCTTCTGGCTCCGGAAGTGCTCAACGGCATCAGCCGCACTTGCCGCTAAGTCCATATACGGATCCTCTGAACTCCACGGCTGATCAAATTGAGCATACTTTTGATCCACAAACCGGCGACGCAGCAGAAAGGGCTTGCCAGCCACGATATCTCCGGCCTGGCGCAGCTCCTCCTTCATGGCCCGCATTGCAGAGCGGGCATCCTTGGCCTCGGCGGTGGCCTTCCTCAGGTCTTCCCGCTCCGATAAGCACTCCTTTTCAAGAGCCTCAATGTGATCGGCAGCATCTTTTACTTTTACGGCCAATTCGGCCACCTCTTCCCTGCTTAGGCAGTGTGCAGCCCTTTCGGCTTTCAACTCCTCGGCCGCCCTCGAGGCAGCCGCGTCACTCCTTCGGGCTTGCTCCTTAGCTTGAGCAAGTTCGGCCCGAAGGCTCTCCACAGCGGCAGCACCGTCTGTGTAACAACATTTAATTTATCAGAGGAGGGCTTTGACCCCCTTAATAAAGCGACTATGGAGAACTCATTTACCTTGCGACTCGTCAAGTCGCCGGTTGACATGTGCGATGTCCGCATCCGCCGCGTCAAGTTGCCGCATTAACTCAGCAACCCCACTAGTCCGGCTAGCCCTCGGACTATCCGCCACCTGCATAGGAACGGCGACATTCATTACTTGCGATTTCGATCCTCGGCACGATGTCGTTTTCGACAACCTACCGAGTCTCAGGGGCTATTATCTATACAGGGCACACTTTTATGTGCAAAACTGTCAAAAAAATAGAAGGTGCGTCATTTTTGCGTACCTCAAATCCCGCCAGCAAACTCATAGCGGTGTTACGCAATCCGCTCTCGGCAGACGAAATCCTTCCAATCACCATGTGCATCAACGCACGGTGATCTTCTGAGATGGACGCCCTCTCAAGCAGATTCTTCAGTTCTCCCGGCCGGATACCAGCGGGCGCCGAACTCTCCGGCCCCTCCGGACTCGGGGATACCCTCCGTGACGATACTTCAGGCTCGTCTGCCTTATCTGATGGCGCAGCAGACGGAGGCGTCTCGCTCTCCATCATCTCCGGAAGAAGGTCCCCCGAAGACGAACTCATCTGAGAAGGCTGCAAATCCGAACTACAGGATAAAAATTTCGGTTACCCACAGAAGCGCAAATGGAGGTATTTTCTTACTGATGAAATCCCCTTTTCATACTCACGGCTCGCTGTAGGGCTGATTCTTTGGCGATGATTGTGCGTCCGGATTCTCCCCGGGCGTCGGACCCCCCGAGGAAGATCTCTTCCCCCGTTTAGGGGCTTTGGCCTCCGGATCCTCGGAGGCGGTCCTCTTCTCCCCCTGGAAGGAGGGGTTTTTGATTCCCCCCTCTTCAGACGCCCCTTTGGGCGAAATAATAGCTCCTCTATTTTCCCCATCGCTCCCTTCTATGGGTGCGACCTCCAACATTCTGACCAGCACGGGCTCCAGTGCGGTCTCTGGGAGGGGGGCCGGACACCTTATCAGCCTCGATCGCGCCACCAACTCCTGTGAAGAGTAATGGGTCAGGAGGCGAACTCTAGAAAAGCAGATAAACAGAACGTCCGGGCTCTGAGCTATTTACCTAAGTATCCGGGCGATTGCGGCTTAGGCCTGCGTCCTCGGCCAATTCCGGACACGCCACCTGCGGTCCGAAGAACAACTTGTACATCTCCACGGGTGTCGCACCCATGAAGTGTTGGAGAATCCGAGGTGCCTCCGGGTTGAACTCCCATAGACGGAGAGGACAGCGTGTGCAGGGCAGAAGATGCCTGATTAGCATAACCTGCATCAGCACGACCAGATTGATCTCCCTCGCCTGGAGGTCTCGAATCCGGCCCTGCGACAAGGGCACGTCTTCGGACGGCCCCCAATTGAGCCCTTGGTTGACCCACGACTTCAGCTCGTGTGGAGGTCCTGGGCAGAATGAAGGCGGCGGCTTCTGCTTGCTGCCCTTCGGAGCGGTGATATAGAACCACTCCTGCTGCCACAGTCCGAGTTCCTCCTGGAAGGAACCCTCGGGCCACGGGGCATTGGCCTTTCTGCTTATGGCCGCCCCGCCACACTCCGCTTGACGCCCCCCGATCATCTTCGGCTCCACCTTAAAGATTTTCAGCCACAGGCCGAAGTGGGGAGTGACGCGGAGGAAGGCTTCGCAAACGATGATGAATGCGGAGATTTGGAGGATGGACTCCGGAGCCAAGTCGTGAAAATCCAGCCCGTAGTAGAACATGAGCCCTCTCACGAAGGGGTCCGTCGGGAAGCCTAAACCCCGACGGAGGTGGGATACGAAGACAACGTATTCGCCGGGCTCGGGGGCGGGCACGGCCTGCCCTTGGACAGGCAACCTGTGCGAAATCTCGTAGGCCAGGTACTTGGCCTCACGTAACTTCAATATGTCCTCCTCCGTGACGGAGGAGGGCATCCACCGGCCCTGGAGGTCAGAGCCGGACATGGTTTAGAATCGGAAGCGCTCGAATCTGAGGCCCTAGGTGTTAGAACTGGGAGCAAGAAGGAGATTCGATGCGAGATTGAAGAAAAAGAACGAGCCTTGGTCCTCTTATAAAGGGGCAAAATACCAAGGGCCGTCTCCGTGACCGTTTGGGATTCACCTTCGATAGAGGAGGCGTGGCGACGGGCACGGTTGGGTTACCAACACACGTATTGATGAGAATCCCGGAATAAGAGGAACACGATCTCTGCTTCGACAAGACGTGCCAAGGAAACCGCTTCGCTAAACGTGCTGAGGTGGTATAATAAAAAACGATTCAAGTAAAGGCTTGGTAGCGGTGTGATGTCATGCCGCGTAATACGTCAGCAGATTGGACTGGTGTACATTTTATTCTCTCTACGGTGGAATGTGGAATTTATTTTGCAGAGCCGGACACTATCCTGGTGTTCATGATCTTCTCTGGATTATTCAAGGGAGGAACCCGCCTTGCAATGCCAAACATTATGCGTGCCGGACTTATCGTCATTGAAGCCTGGTTCAGGGGCTACTAAGGGAGTCCTAGACTAGGGGGTGTCCGGACAGCTGGACTATCTTCGTCTGCCGGACTCCAAGACTACGAAGATACAAGATTGAAGACTCCGTCCCGTGTCCGGCTGGGACTTTCCCTGGCGTGGAAGGCAAGCTTGGCGATACGGATAAGTAGATCTCCTACCATTGTAACCGACTCTGTGTAACCCTAGCCTCCTCTGGTGTCTATATAAACCGGAGGGCTTTAGTCCGTAGGACAACATACATTACAACAATCATACCATAGGCTAGCTTTAGGGTTTAGCCTCCTTGATCTCGTGGTAGATCCACTCTTGTACTACCCATATCATCAATATTAATCAAGCAGGACGTAGGGTTTTACCTCCATCGAGAGGGCCCGAACCTGGGTAAAACATCGTGTCCCTCGTCTCATGTTACCATCCGCCTAGACGCACAGTTCGGGACCCCCTACCCGAGATCCGCCGGTTTTGACACCGACAGTGCCCTTGCCGGGGACTCCCCTCGGGGCGGCGTGGTCGACGGGGGCGGCACGATGGGAGAAGCCCCCTGTGGCTCCCCTTGGTGTTGCTCCCCTCCTACATCCAGGGCGGGGTCAGTACCAAAGTGTCGTGCATTACGCACATTGACAAGGAATGGGTGATGGACTTACGCTGGGGGCTGGGCTGGGGGCTGCTGTCCGGGCTGCTCGACACCACCAGTGGCGTACTGGAGGTGCCTGCTAGGGGCTGGCCACTCGCCAAAATCCTGGCTCTCTTTATCCTCTGGGCCAGCGTCTCCACATCCCTGCAAGATGCAGACAAGTGAGCGACGCCATCAGGGGAAGTGTGGAATGAGGGAGGAAAGCAGAAGCTTACTCTGCGTTCTCTTCCTCCTCCTCCTCTGTTGCTTTCCTTTTTCTCTTCGGGCTGAGAGGCCCGGGGTCTCTCTCCGGGCTAAGAGGCCCGAAGTCAAACGCAATCCCCGCTCCCATGTTCGCCGGCGAGGGGGGAGGCGATGGCTTCCGGGCGCGCCTGGACCACGAAGAATCATATGTCTCCTTCTTCGATGCCACGGCTTTCGCCGTTTTCTTCATCGCCACAGCCCTCGTCTGGCGCACGGGCGCTTCCTGGGCTTGCCGCAGCTGTGTGGCTCGGTCGAGGTGGACCGGCTCACCGGAGATGGCCCGCCGCAGGAACCACCCTTTTCCGGTGATTGGAGGATCGTCAGTCGCGGTCTTCGCCCCCTCGCCCTCCTCCTCCGATGACCCGTCGGCTGCGTCTTCAATGAGGGGAGCCCCGGTGTCGGTGCCGCTGGCCTCACCCGCGGCTACTGCCCACTGGCAAGCTCCCCCTCCTCCGCCTCTGCCGCGGCCTTGTCTACCACGCCGCCGGTGCTGCCAGCCTCCCTGATGAGCTTTGCCTCCTCCTCGGCAAGCCTCGCCTCCTCCACCCTGGCGGCGATATGGTCCAGCTCCACTGGAGAGGTGTCCTGGATAAGCCGCGGCTCGGCGGTGACGTACACCTCATGCAAGGTGTCAAAGAACTCCTGCACCACGAGCCCGTCCGGCTCAACCAAGTTCGGGTCAAGGCCATGCACGTTGAAGAGCGGCATAATGGCAATGATCTTGTTCCGGCGAGAGTTGTTGCTCAGCAGTACCACTCCCGCCGGCAGCTTGAAAACAGGCTCCTTGTCGACCTTGCCGGCCTTCGCGGCAGCCCTGGCAACTTTACCGGACCGCTCGTCCTTGCCCTCGTCATCAACCTCGAGCTGGAAGATCTGTTGGCAGATATGGGCATGCCCCAGCACCATTAGGTTGTTGTCGAGGCCGGGGCGGAGCCTCATGATGTCGGCGGCGTTCACAAAGAGCCAGGCCGGCCTCCCCTTGTCGTGCAGAGGGCCAATCCGGCGGCGGATGAAGTCCGCCCCGATCATTTCGAGGGTGAGCCCGGCCTGGGTGAGCCGAAGAATCTTGGTGGTGGTGACCGTAAGCTTCGCGTCGTCGGCATAGACGTCGCCCCAATCGCCCCCATGGACTGGCGGCTTCTGGCGAACCTCACAGAATACTGGCGGGTCCTTCTCCTCAATCCAGCACCACCGGCCCCGCCATTCTTCCCACCTCTCCTTCGTGGCACGGTTCGGGTACGCCCCCTTGGCCATCGGGATCCAGACGACGCAGCCAGCGATGGCGCCCCCTTTTTGGATTCGAGGGGAGAAGTAATGGCGGAAGAGCGCCGTGCTGGGGTGCACCCTGACGAAGCCCTCGTAGAGATGTGTGAAGAGAGCCATGCACGCCACGACATTCAGGGTCAAATCCAAGAGGTGAAAGCCATAGGTGTGCATGATATCCTTGAAGAAATCGGAAAAGGGGGGACAGAGCCCGCAAGAGAAATAGTCGACGAAGAAGGGGTACCGATGAGGGCCTGGCACTAGCAGGGACGACGTGCATTGCTGGATGCCCCTTCTTCTCTCCCCCGTCTTCACTCCCCACAGATCCTTGAACATCTCCCAGTGCTCGGGCACGCCGACCGTCAAAGGGAAGTAGGCGGACTGCGCCCGTCGCGCCACCAGCTCGCTCTCCGGCTGCTCCGACACCCCGGTGTCCTTCGCCGCTCCCTTGCTCTTGGTGGACTTAGGTGCCAAGGCGGCTGCCGGAAGCGAAAAAGCAGAGGATGGTGGAAGCACGACGGCGATGGACGAAGGCAGGGAGGCTCGAGAAGAAGGAAGAAAGGGGGCGGCGGTTCTGAGATTGGAGGAAGGTGCAAGGGGGAGGGTAAAGTGAGCAGCGCGCCCGCGGTTATTCCTTTTTATGGGGAAGGCACGGGCCGCCTCCTTTCCCATTAACTGTGATACAACGCATGCGTACCGACGCTGTCCCACGCATGTCTCCCACGTCACGCACGCGCACATGACCCCCACGTCCCACGTGCAACACGGGTCATGGGGAAGCGCAGCGGACGGAGCAGTTACCGCGGAAAAATCCGCCCCAACTGCCCGCGCACCGTTCTGGGCCTGGCCCAACAACGTGCTGCGCTTATGTATGGCCCAGGCCCGGGGGCTCCTGTTGGTGTACAAAAGTAGGGGCTCTGCTTTTGACCCCTTTACTTGTGCACGGGCAGTCAGAGCCTCCCACCACGGCCACGCATAACAGGGCAGGAAAGTGAAGCCAGAGAGAAGCCGAAGGCTCAAGACAAACCAAGCAACGACAAAGACCAAGGCCACAAAGATCGAATGGACGAATCAGGTTTTCCCGGCATGGACCCTTGCTAGGGTAGCATCAGCGGCCCCAGCAAGACCCTTGCCGGGGCAGCTCGCCCACACCAGCTGAGCGAGCCACCTTTGAGCCCACCAAAGCTGGACAAACGCATTGGGACAGGGCTCGGGAGGCACCTCCATGGTGGCATAAAGATCTTCGTGAAGACAAAGAATAGTCAAGATCAAAAGAGGATAGGAAGGCAACCATCCTCACCGAAGAAACCCACAAGACCCCCGGCAAGATCCTTGCCGGGGACGCCTGCACGCCACGGCAAGACCCTTGCCGGGCCACCCGGAAAGACCCTTGTCGGGCTATCCTGCAAGGCCCTCGTCAAGCGCGCCAGCAGGGCCACTGCCAGGCCCGCGCCAGCCAAGTCTCCGCCGCCGTTCGCATGCAGCTGCCGACCCAACCAGCTGGGTAGGCACCTGCGTGGCAACATGCAGCCCTTCGTGGAGGCTCCACCACCACGCCACCTCAGCTGCCTGCTTGCCTACATGGCACCGCATGCATTGCTAGCCAGGGCGCGTGTCGAAGCGATGAGGAGCGGCGACAGACGGGCCGGGCCTCACCCCCTTCCCCGATAAAGTGAAGGGACACCTAAGCCTCACATTAAATGCACTTTGTCCTGTAATACCAGCGATAAGATCACAACGCTGTAGCGCTTTCCACCTCCTGTGTGCCACTGTGGTAGCCCCTTTCACCTATAAAAGGAGGCCCATGGCGCACTGGAAAAGGATTCGGCTCTTTCGTACCTAGCAGCAACCAGAGCTAGTTCAAGAGCTCAAGAACACTAAATACATCCACCAAAGCAGGATCGTAGGGTTTTACGCATCTTTGCGGCCCGAACCTGGGTAAATCCCCTTTGTGCTGTCTGCTAGTCCTGCTCTTCTCACGATACCCGCACGCCGCAACCATAGTAGGGATTCCAGTGATCCCATAGGTGTCGTTTCCCACCGAAAATCCGCGGGAGAAAAATTGTGTCCATGTCCAAACCCAATGGATACCCATACCCACTGGATATCCATTGGGTCGTCTCTAGACATATAAATAAGACATAACACAATGTTAACATAAGCTCTTCCATTCTTCATTTCGTGGCATGCTAGGCTTCACTTATGGTAAATCAACCTCCACTAACAACATAAGATCAGTTAACAAGGAGATAAAAATAAGGGAAGGGCATTGGGGTTTGTTACAGAGGGTATTGAATGTCAACTAATAAAAGTTATGACGGGGATTGTGTAATTTCTTTTGCATGTTTTGGATAACAAAGTGTAAAATTGCACTAGGACATGTAACTGTGGGGTAGGGATAACCGATTTTTGCCCATTAAGTCATACTATCGGGTCGAGTTTGGATATACCCACGGGTACAAGATTATATCCATGCCCTACCCACAAGCAATCGGGTTGGGGTTTGGGCGCCGCCCATGGACAGAAAAGCATATCCAAACCCTATCCATTCAGGTCGGATATCCATGGATATCCATGTCCATGGATTAAATTTCCATCCTTACCGGCCACCAGCCTCACGCCAGGCTCGTCTCCAACTTCACTGGAGCACCGCGGCGGGAAGAACCACCAACGTCCTTGACCCGCGCACGATGACGCGGAGGCTAGTCATAGCCGCCACTGCTCGAGCTCTCATCCGAGGAAGAGCTGTCGTCGCGGGAGGAGGAGCGCGCGTCACCAAGACCAAGCTCGCCTTCGCCACCATCATCATCACTGCCATCCTCCGGGAAGCACCCCTCGCGGTGGCCGTCCTCGATAAACACCCTCACATAGAGGGTCACCAGGCCGTCGCACTTGAAGTGGAGGGTACACCTTCCGCCCAGGACACGTGTGCGTGTGAAAGTCTGCCAGCCACGGGTCAGGACCACGCTGCCGGATGCAGCAACCTTGACACTAACCCACGAAGCCCTGCTCCAGCAACCATCGGCCTGCAGGGAGAGACCATCAACTCCCGAGGAAGGAAGTTCGCCGGAGAAGAAGCATGGAAGCCAGAGTGAGGTCCGGCCGGGCTCTCCGACCACACCATGAATTCAGGGAGCATGTCCGGTGAAGAGAAGCATGGCCGAGGTGGGCGCACAATCACGGTGCGCCTCCCTTCGTCATGGGGGCTACTCCAGAGCCGGTGGCCCTCGCCGAGAGAAGAGGTGCCATCGCAGGCACCAAGAGGAGTGCCGGCTCTTATTGGTGCACGCCTGCATCCCCTAGGGGCCGCTGTGGGAGCCGCGGGATGCTTGCGGGGGTGACTGTGACCTCTCTTGGGAGGCGGAGTGGTAGGCCCCTCCTTGGAAGCTTCCCCTTCTCGGCCACTGAAAACCTCCTTGGCGACGCCATGGGCACAAGGTGGAGAAGAGCATAAGCAGGCGGAAGCAAGACGACGGATAGATGGGCGAGGGGTTATGCCCCTCCCTCACATTTATATCCAAGTGAGGCCAACCGCCGGCCTCCACGACCTCGCGCCATCATGACCTTCTGCATGCCGTGTCGTCCCGTCAAGTCGAACAGTTGTCGAGGCAGCGTGCGGAAGCGGAGTCGCCCATGTCCCATCAATCGCCATGCGTCATCAATGCCCCAGGTGGTTAGGGCCCGCGGCGCTCCGCACTTGCCCTTTCGCTTCACCTGGAAGCCAAGTCCGAGCGCGCCTTGGGCCCAGGGGCTACTGTTGGCGTTTTGGATATGGGGGTATCCAGCCCTGCCTGCCTGTGGCCCACAACGTGGCTCCGTTGACGTCCTGGTATGGCTCAGCTTCAGCATCAACAACTCAAGACCCTCGCAAGGGGCCAAGCCCCGCGAGGCGGACGATGCTAAGACCCCCGAGGGGATTGGCCTCTTTAGGCTGGCTCCCGAAGGGTGGAGAGTTCTATGCAAGGTATACCTCATGATGCTCAGCTGACGTGAGCCATGACGACCAAGGCCAGGTGGGCGCTAGGCAGGCGCAGAGCGCATGTTTCCTCTTCGGTGCAAAGGAGGTAAGCCACAGGCCCGGAGTCCCGAGGAATCAGCCAAAGGTTTCCATTCTGGTGCAACAAGACCAAGACCACCAGTACGGTAGGACGGAGGTCATCGACGAGCCCACCTTAGCGTCACGACCAGAGGCTTTTCACAGGCAAAGACTACTTTTGTCAGGATAAGTTGACTACTTGTCCCCTTTCAAATCCGGTCGTTGTGGGATCCCTTCCCGCCAACATTTGGGAAGAGGACCGAGGCCACTATAAATAGGACTAGCCAGCACCGTAGAGGCAAGACAAGTCGAACTAGCTCACACCTGACCAGCTCCCTCGAGCTCAAGAACACCTCACCTCCTGAGGGCAGTTCATCCACTGTACTAGTTCATCCTCAGCCCTCTGAAGCAATCCACCAAAACGCTGGAGTAGGGTATTACACCACACACTACTAGGGAAAACCCTAGTAGTAGCGTGGGTTTAGTGCCCACTAGTAGCACGGGTAACCGCGCTACTAATAAGGCGCTACAGCTATTACTTAGCAGTAGCGCACACGATGTGCTTTACTGCTAAGACCCATAGCCGCAGCGTTTGTTTTATAATGCGCTGCTGCTAGTCTAGCTAGTAGCAGTGTGTTTCCTGCCCATCGCTACTAGTATTCTTTTTTCTTTTTTTGAGTGTATTTATACGCCGCTATACAAATTTTGGTACAATAGCAATTATGAGGTTTATATCATTATGTCCATAATAGTGTGTCAAATAAATGTGGATTTGGTTCAAGTGGAGGCAATATGTGGTGCATGTCAAAAGTATACTACTAATCCAAACTTGATCTAGTTTGGACTAGTAGTACTTTCGATGTGCACCACATGTTGCCTCCACTTGAATCTAATCCGCCATCACAAGCTATGTAATCATCATTATAGTCATTACCACCAACAGTAGTTATTTAATCATCATAGTCATAGTGTAGCACATCATCATCTTCAAACTCATTCTAGCTAGCTAATCACCACCAACACTAGCTCGGTAGCTATCTAATCACCACCAACACTAGCTAATAATAATCATCATAGTCATTACCACCAACACTAGCTATGTAATCATCATAGTCATAGTGTAGCACATCATCTTCTTCAAATTCATTTTAAGCTAGCTAATCAGTCGCTCCTACTGCTCTACCCCAGGTAAAATAACATAAAATTGTGTAGCTCTCCTGCTTCATCAAGTTGGAGCATGCAGATGAACCTGTCTCCTAATCATGGGCTGCGCTTCTAATTGCTGCCCCCCAGTACTTCTCTGCGATCGTTCACAATTTTGCTCCAGTCTTTCACTATTAAGCATTTCTCGCTATTAGAAATCTTGTATGCACTAAAGTGCATTGTAGTATATCTTGGCTGTAAGCTAACAATTCTCATGCGACCTTTAGTCTCCATCCAATGAGGCACAACATTCATCAGGAGTCCCTGTTGAAGAACATCATATAGTAACATACTTAGCAATGAAGTTTAGCTTAAAAAATAATGTATGCAAAAGATGAACAGAGGACAAATATTAAAAACCTTACGGTCTTTCCTAAATAGATGTGACCATAGTTAAGTACGAACACTATTGGTCGCATGTTTTGAGTACTAAGATTTTCAAGTCCAATTTTTTTGTCTTGACAGTATAAAGATCCTGAAGCCATAAAACATAATGACTTACCTCCTCATAGTTTAGTTCAGCCCCGGGACAGTAGTAGGTCCTGTCTACCAAGCGCCGGACATGTTTGCTTGATTGGAAATAAGAAGTCAATAGAAATTAGTTGTCAACTATTTTTGAATAAACAATATCAAAGACATAAATATGGTTGAGAAACTCACATAATGGTATAACTGGAGGCGTCTACACATCGAACCAGATGTCGATATTACCTTCAATGTCATCTTCCGCACGAATATCAAGGTGATAACCATATCAGGCTCAAATGCATAAGTCCTGCATAGTGCTTGCCAAGTTTTCATCCAAAATAGGTGTAGGTGTCTGTGTTGTATAATTTTGCATGGAAAATAAAACCATGCCCGGTCTTCAAGTAAACTCTCTTTACCACCATAGTAGTTTTCCTAGGACTGAAACCTATCTTATCCAAGACGAAAACTATTGCATGGCAGGGGATACGCTAGTAGAATAGTAAGGAAATTAAATTATAAGTTGAAGCAAATGAAGCAGATGTCATGCTTAATTACGAAAAAAGACTTGTCATTGTGACTTACTGTATCCACTTCGAAGTTCTCATCCAGCTTGATGCTGAAGAGCCTATCATCATCTAGGAAGATTCTGTCGCATAGGCCGCGCTCGTCTTCCCAGTATTTACAAATACCGAAAACCTTTTCATCGTTAGTCATTTCCTATGTTCATAGTTGAAACATTAACTAAAAATCGATCTAAGACAACCACCAGTATACTCAACACACAAATCTAGGGCACTCAATATTTCCTACATATTCTGGCACAAGTCATGCAAAAATTCCCTGAAAAATCCGGCATGACATTTGCTAAAATAGGACATATCGATCGCCTGAAATTTGCTAGAACGGAAATGAATCTACACTCCGGCCAAACATAGGCTACTTGGAGGTGTAACCTGCAAACATGACCGGCCACTTGGGCAAGCACATATCCTATTTGGGCAACACAAGATATACATTTAAAAATAAGTTATAAGACTCATATTGACATGAGCATTCAATAGCGAAACCAAACTATAAAATAAATAAGTATTCAAATTAGCATGCATTCAATAAGCAAAAGTAAATCATCTCTTGCGTCCATACATCATCGAATATTATCACTAATACATCCCGAATAGTATCATACATATAACATCACTAATACAACTAAAACCCTAGTGAACGACGGGTATCGGCGCGGGTGCTGGACACCCAAAGAGAAGGAACCATCACAGGATCATAGCTCCAGTGAGATCCCTAGAGAACTTACCAAGTATTGGAGAACCTGTGCTCCAGTGCAAACAAGTAGCAACGGATGTGCGCGTCCTCCTCGCTGACACGGTGCCGTACCACCTCTGCGGGGTCGTCAAGCCGCTCGACCATCACTGGACCACGCGACCGCCACCAAAGAAGGTTCAGGTCAATGACGGGCTGACTCCTCACCAAGCTGCGACACCCGTTCGGTAGCGCCTCCCAGTACCAGCCCGGCGGAGCCCTGTCCGGGACATGGCCCATCTGGTCAAGCAGGCATCCTCCACCGAGTCGACGACGAGGATGCGGGATAGGCATCGTCGACGTTGATGCGGGAAAAATTGCTTTAACTAAAAAAATAACCACAAATGTGACATCTTCAACTAATTCTATTAATTCAACTAGTTCTTACTAAAAAAACTTAATATAAATAAGAATAAACTAGTACCTAATTAGTACCTAGTTCTTACTAACTAATTTGTACCTAGGAACTACTGCCCTAATTACCATCTAGTTTGATGAACCTAGGGTGTGGAAAGTGGTAGCGGATATTCCAATTATCCAACTTAAAAGTGAAATAAGTGGTCAAATTTTACTCGTTTTATGATTCATCTTAGAAATTTGATTCGTTTACATCCTTACATGAACCCTAACTAATTTGAGCCGCATCCGCATCCGATAACATCTGCATCTGATTCATTTCCACCCTTACATGAACCCTAACTAATTTGATGCAACTAAAATTTGAAGAAACCTTAGGCAGAGGTAGGGGAGAGGGAGGAGCAGGCGTGCTCACCTCGAGTGCGTGCGGTGAGGGAGGGGCAGGCGGCGTCGAGGTCGGGGTCGGGGCTCGGGTGCGCAGTGGAGGGCGGCTTCAAGGTCGGGGTCCGGGGCGACGTGGAGGTCAGTGGCGGGGGCGGCGTCGAATCTGGGGTTGGGGGTGGTGGCGAGGGTGTGCGGATAGCAAGCGGCGGCTGATGGGTGACGGCGGCGGCGAGAGTGGAGGAGTTGGATTTGGAGGAAGTGGCCGTGGGGAAGGACGAACCCCGTGGTTAAGTTAGAAGTAGCAGTAGCGCGTTCTAGAAAGCGTGCTACTGATAAGTTAGCTACAACGCATTCTGGGATACGCGCTACTGCTACTCCTTTCTCTTTTTTCCCTTTTTCATTTATTTTTCTTCACATTTTTGTTTTTTCCTTTCACCTTCTTCTATTTCTTTCATTTTCAATTACTTTTCTATTTGCTTTCCATTTAATTTCATATCCTTTTGCAGTAGCGAGTTTAGAATAAAACACGCTACTACAAAGCAAGTAGCGGTAGCGCGGTTCGATATAGATCGGTACTAATATGTGTAGCATATCGGCTAAGCCGTGGGAATTTTAGTAGTAGAGGGTTTGGAATAAGGCGTGCTACTGCTAGAACTTTATCTATAGCACGGTTTGCAAATGCATGCTACTACTACTTAGCTCCAGCGTGCTTTTTTGACCCATGCTACTACTAAAGTTCTGTGTATAAGGTTTTCCCTAGTAGTGACAAGGTGGCCCGAACCAGGCTAAACGTTGTATCTCTTTGTCTCTTCGAGCTTGTTGCGCTACGCTTAGGAGGATCGCGAGTAGGCAGGCTGGGTAGGTTAAGATCTCCGCATGCACCCTAGAGTTTGAACCTCTCAAGGGTTTGTGGAACCTGTAATCCGACAATCATAATATTCATAGGCTAGACAATCTAGGGTTTAGCCATTACGACCTCGAGGTAGATCAACTCTTGTAACCCCCACAGTAAAAAAAACTCTTGTAACCCCCATACTCTCAAATATAATCAAGCAGGAAGTAGAGTTTTACCTCCTTTAAGAGGGCCCGAACCTGGGTAATCATTGTGTCCCTTTGTCCATTGTTACCATTGATCCTCAGACATACAGGTTGGACCCCCTTACCCGAGATCTGCAGGTTTCGACACCGACACCCGGCAAGGACGCACCCCAAGAATAGATTATGTATTTTGATGGTGCCTTTTCCCTACAATGTGAAAGAGCTGGCGTGCTTCTTGTTGCCCCCTCAGGGGAGCACTTGAAGTACGTCATCCAACTACATTTTGCCTGAAAAGAGGCAACCAACAATACAACAGAGTATGAAGGGATCCTTGTCGGGCTCAAGATTGCCGCAGAATTGGGAATCAAGAAGTTGATCATTCAAGGGGATTCACAGCTTATGGTGAGACATGTCAACAAGGATTACCAAAGTCCATTGATGGATGAATCGTTGAGGAAGTGAGGAGATTGGAGGAGTGCTTTGACACATTGCAAACAGAGGACATACCCCGTGAGGAAAAAACCATAGCTGATCATCTATCAAAGTGTGCTGTGCAAAACCTTCCTTTGGAACCAGGAACTTTTGTTCTCCATCTTACTCAACCCTCCGTATCCCCAGCAACAATGGCCTGAAAAAGGAGAAAGATGGACAACAATAAGCCTCTCCCGATAGAGCCTTCTGCTCCTGGTAGGGACCCTGTCTGAAACTCACAACTTGCCAGCCCACACTCTTCCACCGGGACCATGGTCCCGCGGACGAGGAGTGTGCCCCCGCAGTTGAGGAGGTGTCGCTAGTCCTTGTTGCTGAGGCCCAGGCTCCAACTTGGGCAAGGCACATTGTCCACTTTGTACAAACCGGAGAACTCCCCGATGACCAAGATGAGGTGGAAAGAGTAGCCCAGAGGGCTAGTATGTATCAGTTTGTCGATGACATTCTATATAGAAGGAGGCCCAACGGAGTGAAATTGAAGTGCATCTGCTGAGAAGAAGGAAAGGAAGTGCTGGCTGAGATACACAAAGGCATGTGCGGCTCCCACATTGGATCAAGGGCATTAGTTGGGAAAGCATTCAGAGAAGCATTCTATTGGCCCATAGTCCTCGAAGATGCGGTTGAGCTAGTCACGAAATGTGAAGCCTGCTAGTTCCATTCCAAGAATATTCACCTGCCTGCCCAAGCTCTTCAGACAATCCCTTTATCATGGCCATATTTTGTCTGGGGGCTCGATATCCTTGGCCCTTTCCCCCAGGAATTCGGGGCTTTGAATTCTTATTCATTGCCATCCACAAGTTTACAAAGTGGCCGGAAGTGGCTCCAGTGAGAAAGGTGACTGCTCAGCCAGCTATGAAGTTCTTGAAAGAACTGATGTGTCGTTTCGGAGTCCCGGAAAGGATCATTACCGACAACGGCACCCAATTCACGAGCCGTGCCTTCATGCAATATGTTCATACCCTCAGAAGCAATGTCTCATTTTCCTCTGTGGCACATCCCAGAAGCAATGTGCAAGTTGAGAGGGCGAATGCTGAAGTGCTGCGGGGACACAAGACAAGAACCTTCGATACGCTGCGGAAGCACGACAGGCGGTGGATCAATTAGTTGTCAGTAGTCCTTTGGTCCATCAGAACAACACCAAATTGAGCTACCGGGCAGACTCCTTTCTCCCTGGTATATGGGGTAGAAATAGTTATCCCCACGAAACTCATCGAGTGCTTGCCTATGATGAAGTAGCACAAGATCAGCACCGGCGTGACAACATTGTGCTACTCGAGGAGAACTGTCTTCGGGCTGCTACGCATGCTACGCGCTATCAGGAAGCCCTGCGTTGCTATCATAGCCGCTTGGTTCATTCCCGGTGTTTTGAGGAAGGCGACCTTGTCCTTAGGCGCATTCAGTCGGCCAAGGGTACAAACAAGTTGACGCTGAAGTGGGAAGGCTCTTACTGGGTAGTACGAGTCACCAGACCTGGCGCAGTCCGTATGGAGATCGAAGATGGCATTCAATTGCAAAACTCATGGAATATTGAGTATCTCCGCAAGTTCTACCCATAAGGCGCTGCTGTCGGCCCCTGCACGGCAGTCACCCTTTTGGACAGGCCTTGCCTCAGTTGCATATAACCCCTTGTAAAAAGCTAGGATGATGACCCTGTGGAATAGAGAAATAAACAAAGCGCTGGGGCCCCTGACTAAGTTGCATGCATGCATGAGCATTCCAAAGCATTGCATAAGCATTTCATGAGCATTTCATATGCATATAGATAGGATCGTAGTGTCACACCCTGATTTTCATGCCACTACACTTAAGCTAACAATAATGATAAAATGTGGTTTGACAAAAACTTTTGAGTGTTTTGGACCTTGCCTTGATTGGTTTTTGTCTGCTGTTTGCAAGTGCTCTAAAAATCAAATAAATCCTCCAACTTCGATACTTCATTTCCTTGCCCCAAACTTCTTCCCAATGATCATGCCATGTGTATAGAGCAATATAGTATTTTCTTACAAAAATAATTTGGCCAAATAGTACTTTCAAAAACTAGTTTTCCAAAAAACCTGAATTGAGATTTGCACTGCAAGTACTTAATTAAGGGCAGTAAAAATCTTTCCAAAAATATATTTGAATCCTATTAGATGTAGGACTCCCATAAACCACAAAAATATAATTTTAGAAGTTATTTTACTATTTTATTTAAAAGCTTTTTCTTAAGGCCAGAAATGGTCTTTAATAGGGAAAAATTATTTTATTGTTACAAAAATATTTGACAAAAACCTAGAGAAACTCAGTGGACATATATTGTCCATATATAAGAGTTTCAACACATGGTCATGTTCAAAATATTGGTCAAACCCCTCAAGAACCCTTTCTGGATATTTCAAGCTTTTGAAATATTTACAAAGGAAATATTCTCTAAAACTTCCAAGAAAATTCTATCATGTCACATATGACATGGTTGATGATCTTGACAAGTACCATGTCATGGAGAATAGCATAACTCCATGAAATCCCCTCAAAACCATTTCTGTCCATTTTGAAGTTTGAGCAACTTTACATTGCCAAACATGTCCAAATGTTCTCAAACCTTGTGAACATGCTCAAATGTTCTAATTATCCATCTAGACCAAGTGGCACAAGTTGGAGAACAAGTTAACTTCATCAAAGTGCCCCAAAACCATTCCTGTCCAGAACCAAATTTGAAAAACTCTACATTGGAAACATTCTCCTTTTGATCTCAACTTTTGTGTACATATTCAGAACCTCAAATGATGACACTAAACCAAGTGGTGCATCAAGGAGAATATATTTGCATGACTAAATCTTGGAAAATCCATTTCTGTTCATTTCTAGGGTTCACAAAAGTTGCATTGGCAACTTTGCCCAGATAAGCTCCAAATTGGTGGAAGGACCTATTCATATGTGTCATTTCACCCTGTGGAGTCTCATGGCATTTGGGAATCATCTGCTGGTCCAAACCATTATCAAACAGCTTCGGGCAGTATCTCAATATTCATGTTTTAACCCCTTCCACTAATCTTCAAGAGTTGTCCTTTTTACCAGAGCCCCTTCTAGTCCCCCTCTACCTCTGGTGTGCTTCCCTGCCCGAGAGGCAGTGATGAAGGGGGGCAGGGATCCATTTTTCTTCTCAGTACAGCCACTTTTTCCTCCCTTTCTCATCACTCTCTCACTCCTGGCAAGTTCCAGGGCATCCAAAGCCTGCAACCCTCTTGTTTATTCCCCCTTCAGACCCCAGACACAAGTGGACACGCGAGTGCGCTTGGAAAAGCCGCGGATGCCAGCCATATGCGCGCTCTGGAGCACGTCAGCGTGCTCCCGACCGTTGACGCCGCGTCCCCCGACCACCTCGAGCCTCCCCCTCGCGCTAGTCGAGGTGCCTCGACGTCCGCAACACGCCATCGTGCAGGCCCCCTCGTCTCTTCCTGTCGTGGGAACGAACACCTATGGGGCCGGCGGACCGGGCCCCTTTCGGTTCGGCGGGGGGCGGAGACCGCACGAAGAGCAGATCGAGGCGAAGCACACGAGCGGTTTACCCAGCTTCGGAGCTCTCCGGAGAGATAATACTCCTACTGCTGCATGTCTGATTGTATTGAGTTCTTCTTGCTCGGGAGTGTGAGTGTTTTCTGGTTTCGAATCCCCCGAACCCTCCTCTACGTTGCGCATGGGCCTCCTTTTATATGCTCAAGGGGTCACCGACAGGTGGCAACGTAGACAAGGGTAAAAACGGAAAAGGAGTTGCGGTTGGTACAACTACTTGTACAGTGTATCATACCTAACCCTGACGGTAGGGGACAAAGGCATTAAATGCCCGTCTGTGTCGCCCAAACAGTGCAAAAAGGGACCGTCAGGGGCGCCACCGCTTGCCACGATGGCAATCTTGTCAGCGTCACTTGCCACCTCGCACCGCTGGCTGCACGGCCTCTCGCCACCCGCGCCTGGAAAGGTCCCAGGGCGACACGTTGGTGGATGTGCTAGAGCGCAGGTACAGAGTGGTAGCTTGCCGCAGCAAGCTCCTTGTCGCGGTCGTTGTCTTGTCGCTCACCGGGCCTTGCCGGGACGCGTGGTGCGTCGCGGCAAGTTCCTTGAGATGCCTTGGTTGACCTTCCCAGCAAGCTCCTCTTGCCGGGGTCTTGTCTCCTTGTCTTGAACACTTTGTTCTTGAATGGCTCCAAACGAACCACGGAGGACCTTGGCGGTCGCCCGGCAAGCCCTACCGCGGGGTGCTGCGGCTGCCCGTGCACAAGTTCGGGATACTAGGGTACCCCTACTCTAGTACACCGACAGGAGCCCCCGGGCCTGGGCCACACACGGTGCCGAGCGCTGTTGGCCCAGGCCCAAAACAGGGCACGGGCACGCGCGGCCTGGGTCCACGCCGTATCTTACTCCGTATCCACCGCGCCCTCGCCTAACGGCACGCGTTGAATGCGGCGTCATGGGAGAGATCGTGGGTGGTTTCTTTATTAGGAAAAACGGAACGTCCGCCCCCTCCCTCTTTATAAGCAGGGGAAACAGGGGCAGTTCGCCCATCTCGCCATTTGCTGTTCCAATCTCACAAACCTCCGCTACTCCCTCCTTCTGAAAGAGAGCAGCGCTGCGCCCCCCATCGCCACCAGCACCACCAACGCCGTCGATCTCCCCCACCACCTCTGCCATGGCTCCGAAAGCCGGCAAAGGGAAGGGCGTGAAGACGACTGAGGCGTAGCGGCTCGCGGCGCTGCGAAGGGAGCGGACAACCTTCCCCCCCAGCTCGCCGCGAAGGAGCTGAGGGAGTACTACTACCTCTTCTGGTCGACGGAGACACGAGCGCATCCGCACACGAAGGTACTCTCCGCCGCCGCTTCGGAACGAGCTCCGAACGGATATCCCTTCTTCGCGTTGTTCTTCTACTGCGGGCTCTGCCAGCTTTCTCTGAATTCTTCTGCGACATCATGAACACCTACGGGTTCCACCTCCTTGACTTCACCCCCAATGCCGTTCTGACCATGGCAGTTTTCGCACATCTCTGCGAAAACTTTGTCGGAGTCCACCCAAATGTAGCTCTCTTCCGCCACTTCTTCATGCCCCGAGTTGAGAGAGGGGAGCCTTTATCCGGCGGAATCGCCTGGATCTCGAGAGCCGGCAAGAAGGAAGCATATCTAGAGGGAGAGCTCCGCGGCAAGTGGGAGGAGTGGAGAGCAGAATGGTGCTGGATTGTCGAGGAGAACCCGCAGCCGTTTACTACCCAGCGCCAAGCCCCGGTAGCACGCGGCAACGATTGGAGCAGCGTGGCCCCGGAAGATGATAGGCTGAAGATTGCCATCACCAGGATCCTACGCCTCAGGCTTGCCGGGCTCACCGTAGGGGCCGTTGGCGCAGATTTTCTTTGCTGCCGCATCGCCCCCCTGCAGGAGAGGAGGAGACCCGCCTGGGAGTTTGGGGGTCCGGCGGACATCATGAGGCTGCGCCCGGGCCTCAACTTCAACTTCACTGTCCTGGAACTGGACGCGATGCTCAAGGAGCTATTCAAGCATGACCCTCAACATCCCGAATGGTTCAGGTTGCCAAAGGGCGTCGTTCCTCGCTCGACCGCATCCGTGCAATGATGCCGCTGTGCGATTCGCATGGAATTGTCCCAACCTGGCAAGAGATTGCGGACGACGTCATGCGGGAGTTCTCTGATGGCTTGGTAGAAGTGGTGGTCCGCGCTGATGAACAGAAGAGCCTCACCCGCGACACCACCAATGCAGAGATGCAGCGCATCGCCACTAGGGCGGAAGAGGCAGCGACAGCCGCTGCTGCGGGTGAGTTTGGATTTACTGTGGAGGAGGCAGAGGCAGCAGAGGCGGCAAGCCTTGCCGATCGAGATGAGCTTGTCGGCGAGGGAGAGCTTGCCGACGAGGGAGAGCTTGCCGAGCCTGAAGCCGAGTCGAGCGGGCCCGCCAAGGGTGCGAGCGGCTCGTCGGAGTCTGACTCCTCTTCCTCCTCATCTTCAGATAGCCCGCCGCAAGCAGAGCCCCCAGCTCCACCAAGAAGGCGTCTTCGCAAGGTTGGGGACGTAGCAGGGCGGCAGAGGGGTCAACAGCTGCCGCGCCGCACGACACGCTCCACTGTGACAAGCACTGCTGCTGCGGGAGCGCCTCACGCCGCTGCGTCAACCGGAGCGGGGCCCTCTCAGACCGCCGCTTCTGCTCCTGCCGCTGCCCCCGCCAAGCGGTCAAGGGAACCGACTCCTCCTCCTCGTCGCGCCGAAGGTGGGCCGGACTTTGACCTCTCCGCGCTTAGCTCCGACGAGGAAGAAGAAGAGTAAGTTTCTTTGCTGTACTTGTAGTTCTTCAATTCTTGCTGTCTTGTCTTGTCTCTGATTTGCTTTACTCTGAACTCATTCCTTTTCAGGACGCTGGCCCAGAGAGCGGCGAAGAGAGCCAAGGTCCTGGTGATTGCCATCGAGGACGAACCCACCGTGACAGCAGGGGGTGCACCCGAGACCACCTTGCCGGACCCGGCAACCATTCCCCAAAGCAGCCCCCAGCGCAGCCCCCAGCGTAAGTGTATAGTTTACTTCCCGCTTGTTAGGCACGCATGGATGCTATTTCTTTGCTGACATCTGATTCTTGATTTGTGTAGGAGCAGAGCGGCCTTACCAGGAGCGCTCGGAAGTCGCCCCCGACGTGCCATCTGCTTCGACTACACCGCCAAGGGAGGATTCCCCGGCAAGGGAGCATTCTCCGGCAAGGGAGAAGTCTCCGGCAAGGGAGAGTTCTCCGGCAAGGGACGGCACCAGCGATCCTCCGGTGGTGGAGACCATGACCGCAGAACCCAGTGCAGGTAATCCTTTTGCTTGAAAACTTCCCTTGGGTTCTTCTTCTTCTGATTTTGTTTTTGGATATTTGCCTGACTTTTCTCCCTTTTCCGGCCATCAGATCCATCTTCCACGGAGCCGATGGAGACCGAGGTTGCCAGCGAGGAGAACGCGCGTGGCAACACCGACGACGCCGCTGCCACCGAAGAAGCAGCTGGCGCTGAGGATCCCACTAGCGAAGAGGCCGCCAAAGCTGCCGCCGCAGGAGCTGGCGAGGGGTCTGGCGATCACACTGACGACCCTGAGGCCGCAGGAGCACAAGGCGCTACGCCGACCGCCGATCCATCTGCCGCTGCCACAGCGCCAGGCTCCGAAGAGCCCCAGCCCGGCGCCTATTTGAAGGCCGGCAATGGCGTCTTCATCAAGCTCCCCTGGGCGTCGAGCTCCAGGGCGCCGGTCGAAGGAGAAACCTTGGATGGAGAGGTGCTCGCCTCCGCTGGGCTGACGCTGGTTGACGCGCCAAGCAGCAGCAGCGGCGAGTCTGAGGAGGAGCAGTTGCTGCGGAGGCTGGTGTCGCTCTACCGCGCTCGGCAGGCCAAGGTGGAATCCCGGGAAGCGCTTGTCGCGCAGGCGGGAGTGGACATCGAGAAGCGGGTGGAGGAGCTCCGGGATCGCAACCAGGAAGCTCTCCGGTCCCTAGCAGAGAAGCGGGCGCAACTTGTCGAGTTGCGGAAAGCCTTCCTCCTCGAGAAGGCTGAAGCTGAAGAGCAACAGCGGCTTGCCGCCGAGGAGCTGTTTGCGCGGGAAGGCGAATTGGCGCAGCAGAAGGTCAATCTTGACAGCCACGAGGAGGAGCTTGCCGTGCGCGAGCAAACATTCGGCGGTGCTCTCAAGGAAGCAGAGGATGCTGCCGCAGCTGCCGAGGCCGCCAAGAAGGAGCTGTTGATGAAGGTGACGCAGTTGGAAACCGATCTCAAGGCGAGGGGTGAAGAGCTTGCCGCGGTCAAGCGTGAGCGCGAGAAGGACGCCTACGCCCATGGCGAGCTGCAGGGTCGCCTCGTCGAGAAGGGCAAGGAGCTCAGCGCCGCCAAGGACTCCAATGCAGATCTTGAGTTGAAGCTGGCTACTTTGACCAAGACGCTGGACGGCGCCAGGAAGCAGGAGGTGGCCTTGAAGGAGGAGATCAAGGCCAACGAGGCGCTGCTGGCGAGCGCTGCCGCCACACAGAACACCTTCAGGGAGAATGTGGAGCACTGGATGGAGGGTCTCGTGGATGTTGCTGCAGCCATCGACAGGGAGCTGGCGCAGCTGGGGATGGAGGATTTCGGGATTCCTCCGATGAGAACCTCCAACCCAGCGCCAAGCTCACCTTGTTCTTCAAAGGCGTGGCGACAACCCTCCAGCGACTCCAGGAAAGGATCCCAAAGCAGCTGGCCGACGAGTCACGCAAGATCTGTGCAGGAGTTCTTCAAAAGGTGTTGGTGAAGGTGGCCTTCCGCAACCCGGGCCTCAACCTCACCAATGTCCTCAAAAAGCTGCCGGCGGATGCTGATCTGGAAGGGCTCAAGGTGAACGAGGTCAAGAGGGTTGATGGCGATCGCGTAGATTAGGCCGCCCGTTTCCTCCTTTTCTTGTTGCTGCTGGTCATGTTACGAGAACAATCTTATTAGAGCTGCGACAAGCTATCTTGTAATATAACTTTATTTTGGGTATCGATTGCCATGTTATTTCCTTTACTTGACTCCTTCCTTTGTATGTTTTTTCCCTACGCTTTTAGGGAACTTGCCAGCGCAGGCACCTTATCCGCGAGCGCTGAGTGCGGGACGTCAGCAGCCTGCTGGCGGTGCTGCTACCGGCAAGAAACCTTGTCGCAACTAGTCGCAGCTCACTTAAGTTGTTGAGCGGACTCGAAACAAAGTAAGGGCGCAACTAGCTACGAGTTGGTTCCTCCGCGCACAGGTTTTCCATACAAAGGACGGTCGTTCGAGGAAGATAACTTAAAAAATTTTAAAACTGATTGCTCAAACTTTGGCAACTTAGCTTTTCTGTCGTTTGCTTCCTGGTAAGGCAAAACTTTCTTGAACGACGCCTGGTCCACACCATTATCTTCTCCTTTCCCCCCGGCAAACTTGTGGGCGAGGGAACCTTCCTTTCTTTGAGAAAAAGAAAGAAGAGAAAATAAAGATATGGAGCCTTACGGCTCGTTCCGGGGGTAGGTGCTGCACAAAATGTCAGATAACACATGCAAAAAATATAGAAAGCATGAATTCGACAAGATATGCGGAGCACATGAGCTTTATTTATGCACGGGGTCTACGCCCGGCTTTGTACAAAGGATTACATGCAACAGCGGGAAGACTTGTACAAAAGGTGGTTGCCGGAACAGGTTCCGGCAACCGCGCCTTACGGGTAAAACTTACGAAGATGCTCAATGTTCCAGGAGTTGCTCACCGGAAAGCCATCTTCGGTCTCAAGGCGGACAGCGCCAGGCCTAGTGACTCGTTTCACCCGGTAAGGGCCTTCCCACTTCGGCGTCAACTTGTTGGAATTCTTGGCGGACTGAACACGCTGAAGAACAAGGTCGCCTTCCTCGAGACTTCTGGCATTAACTTTGCGGCTATGGTAGCGGTGCAAAGCTTGCTGGTATCGAGCAGCTCGTACAGCAGCCTGAAGACGGTCCTCCTCAAGGAGCAGCGCGTCATCTTGCCGCAGCTGCTCTTGCTCAAGCTCATCATAAGCGAGCACTCGAGGCGACCCGTATATGAGTTCCGTGGGGAGAACTGCCTCTGCTCCATAGACTAGAGCGAAATGTATCTGGCCAGTGGCTCGATTAGGCGTCGTCCTGATCGACCAAAGAACCACCGGCAGCTCCTCAATCCAGTTCTTTCCGCACTTGTGCAGCCTATCGAAAGTCCTGGTCTTGAGCCCGCGCAACACTTCAGCATTTGCCCTCCACGCTTGACCGTTTCTTCTCGCATGAGCAACAAAAGCGAAGCAGACCTTGGCACCAAGATCTTGGACGTACTACATGAAGGTGCGGCTCGTGAACTGCGTGCCGTTGTCGGTGATGATCCTGTTAGGGATCCCGAAACTGCAAACAATCGACCTGAAGAACTTGACTGCTGATTGTGCTATCACCTTCCTCACTGGTTCCACTTCCGGCCACTTTGTGAACTTGTCGATTGCAACGTACAAGTACTCAAAGCCCCCGACAGCTCGGGGAAAGGGGCCGAGGATGTCGAGCCCCCAGACCGAAAATGGCTAGGATAAAGGGATCGTCTGGAGAGCTTGAGCTGGCTGGTGTATCTGCTTGGAATGGAACTGGCATGCTTCACACTTGGTTACTTGTGCAGTTGCATCCTGGAGGGCTGACGGCCAAAAGAAACCTTGCCAGAATGCTTTACCGGCAAGCGCTCTTGCGCCAATGTGGTGACCACATATGCCTCTATGTATCTCTGCCAACAGCTTTTGTCCATCTTCCCGGTGAATACACTTCAATTTCACATCGTTGAATCTTCTTCTGTATACTGTGTTGTCAACAAACTGGTACATACTTGACTGCCGGGCTACTCTTTCCGCTTCTTCTTGCTCTTCGGGAAGTTCTCCTGTCTGAAGGAAACGGACAATTTGCTGTGCCCATGCTGGAGCCTGTGGCTCGACAACAAGGACTAAAGGCACATATGCTACTGCGGGAACATCCGCTTCTACGGCGAGAATCTGCGGCTCAGCCAGAGCTTGACGTTCCCCGGCAAGCTTGCCGGAGCAAAACTTGTCGGGAGCGTCTGCTTCAACGGAACAAACCCTAGGGCTTGCCGGAGCAGACTGCTCCTCAGCATCCTTGGTGTTGATCCTGGGGACCTTCTTGGCAGCGGCCTCGGGGAGCTCTGCCGGAAAATAATCACCAGAAATCAACTTCCTCTTCTTGCTCTGTCCAGTTGATGGCGTTACGGACGGTTGAGTCAGTTTGAGCACAAAGATCCCAGGTTCCACAGGTAACTTAAGTGCGGCACACTTTGACAGGCCATCGGCAATGTCGTTCTGAGCTCTTGGAACATGTTCCATCTGTAGGCCGTCAAAGTGCTCTTCTAACTTTCTCACTTCATCAATGTAAGCTTCCATCAACGGACTCTGATAATTCTTGTTAACTTGGCAGACGACAAGCTGCGAGTCACCCCTGACAATGAGCTTCTTGATCCCAAGGTCTGCCACGATCCTGAGACCGGCAAGCAAACCGTCATACTCTGCGGTATTGTTTGTTGCTTGCTCCTTGGGAAAGTGCATCTGGATGACGTACTTGAGGTGCTCTCCGGTGGATGCAACAAGGAGCACGCCCGCACCGGCGCCTTGCAGCGAGAAGTCACCATCAAAGTACATCAGCCATTCTTTGCTCGCTTCCTTGACGGGGATGCTCGTTTCTTGAATTTCTTCATCTGGTGTTGGCATCCATTCTGCTATGAATTCTGCCAATGCTCTGCTCTGGATAGTTGAAGTGCTTTCAAACTTGAGGCCAAAGCTTGAGAGTTCCAGTGCCCACTCGACAATCCTACCTGTTGCTTCTAGATTCTGCAGTATCATCTTCAGTGGAAAACGAGTGACAACTATGATCTCTTTGCCTGGAAGTAATGGCGCAGCTTTCTCGAGGCCATGAGAAGGCCGAAAAGAAATTTCTGCACACCAGAATACCTTGACCTAGCCCCCTGGAGAAGGGAACTGACAAAGTAAACTGGGCGCTGCACCATTCTCTTCTGTATCTCCTTATGCGCATGCGCAGATCCATCCTTGTCGGGACCAGAGCTTGTCGGTGAAGCCCCCTGCTTGTCGCTGGATGCATCTGTTGTGGTTGCTAGCTCATCATCTGCCTCCCTCTCCGCTACTAACGCAGCACTAACCACTTGATTGGTTGCCGCTAGATACAGCAGCAACTTCTCTTGTGGCTTAGGTGCGACAAGTGTTGGAGTGGAGGACAGGTATCTCTTCAACTCCTGCAGCGCAGCCTCCGCTTCCGGAGTCCATTTCATTGGACCTGCCTTTTTCAATATTTTGAAAAACGGCAGGCCGCGCTCAACAGACTTAGAGATAAACCTGCTGAGAGCAGCCACGCAATCGGCAAGTCTTCGTACATCCTTGACGCGCTTTGGTGCTTCAATCTGCTCGATAGCCTTGATCTTGTCGGGATTGACTTCAATTCCCCGCTGAGACACGAAGAACCTGAGGAGCTTGCCAGAGGGGACTCCAAACACATACTTCTCAGGGTTAAGCTTGAGGTTGATCTTGCGCAGATTTGCAAAGGTTTCGTCCAAATCCTGAATTAGAGTTGCCTTGTCCTTGCTCTTGACCACTATGCCATCCATGTAGGCTTCCACATTTCTGTGCATTTGTGGCTCAAAAGCGTGATGTACTACCCTTGCAAATGTTGAACCAGCATTCTTTAAACCGAAAGGCATCCATATGAAATAGTATGTGCCACATGGAGTGATGAATGCGGTCTTCTCCTCATCCTCTTCTGCCATGAAGATCTGATGGTATCCTGAATATGCGTCAAGAAATGAAAGCAAGTCACATACAGCCATGGAGTCAACAATCTGGTCAATGCGCGGCAAGGGAAATGGGTCTTTGGGACAAGCTTTATTAACTCGGTATAGTCGATACAAAGCCTCCATTTCCCGTTTGCCTTGCGCACGACTACAGGATTGGCCAACCACGTAGGATGGAGCACTCCTCTGACAAGGCCTGCTGCTTCCAATTTCTTGATTTCTTCTGCTATGAATTCTTGGCGCTCCACTGCTTGCTTCCTGACCTTCTGCTTGATGGGCCACGCATGAGGACAGACGGCAAGATGGTGCTCGATTACTTTCCAGGGAACACCGGGGATGTCAGACTGTTGCCATGCAAACATGTCGATGTTCGCCCACAGGAAAGCAACGAGCGCGCTTTCCTATTTAGGGTCGAGAGTGGCACTGATGGTGAAGGTACCACCAGTGCCGTCCTCCTTGGCGGACACCTTCTTGGTTTCTGGTGGAGCTGCCATTGCCTTCTTACACTTGCCGGTGGAGCTCGATGGTGCGTCCTCGATGGTAGCGCAGCACTCCGAAGAGGTGCGCTTGCCGGAGTGGGCATCAGAACTCTTGCCGGACTTGGTCTTCTTCTCCCCCCCGGGAGCTTCAGCAGCAAGTGACTTGCGATCAGTTGCGGCTGCTGCTTCCCAGTAGATCTTGTCGGTGCAGATAAGAGCATCCTTCTTGTCGCCAGGGACAGAGATGACACTTATCGGACCGGGCATCTTCAGCATATTGTATGCATAGTGAGAGGCTGCCATGAATTTGGCGAGCGCTGGACGACCGAGTATCCCATTGTAAGGCAATGGGAAGTCAGCAACGTCAAAAGTGACCCTCTCAGTCCTGAAGTTCAACTCACTGCCAAATGTCACTGGCAACGTGATCTTTCCCTTCGGCTTGCTCCTTCCCGGATTGATTCCTTGGAATGTGCTGGTCTCTTCGAGCTCGCTGTCAGGGATCTGGAGTTTCTGGAGTACCGCGGAGGAGATCAGGTTCAAGCCGGCCCCGCCGTCAACTAACATCTTAGTGACCTTGAGGTTGCGGATAGTTGGTGAAACCAACATCGGCAAGCACCCGACCGCAGTTATGCGATCAGGGTGGTCCTCAATATCAAAGATGATAGGCGTGCTGGTCCATTTTAGAGGCTTGCGTGACTCGACGGGTGGTTCTGCCGCATTGACTTCCCGCACCCACTGCTTGAGCTGGCGGTGTGAAGCATGCAGAGAAGCACCGCCGTCAACGCACAGGACCTCTGTGGCTTTCTGGACTCCTGCTCACTGGTTCCGTCATCATACATATCTTCATCATCGTCGTCATCTTCATCCTTGTCGCGGCCGCGGGGAGGTCTGTCTCCTTGCCGCTGCTTGGCCTTGCCGCGGCGTCCTCCTCGGCCGGGACGTTTCTTGCCGGATCCCCCAGTACCTTCTTGGGCCTTCCTCTTGTCGCGTCGCTCGTACTCAGCCTTTTGCAACTCGACAAGCTGCTCGACCTTTTTGCAGCTCTGGAGGTCATGGCCCTTGGTATGGTGGATCTTGCAGTACTGCTTGTCGGTGCCGTCCTGCTTGTCGGCGACCGCCACAGTGTTCTTGGCGCCACCTTCGTTGCTGGACTGCTCAACGACTAGCACATCTTTGCCTTTCTTCTTTCTGTTGTTCCGCCGCCGGTTTTTCTTTGCCGGGGCAGCATCCTCGCTGTCAGATCCTCCTGCTCCTGCATTGTCTCCGGGGAGTCTCCTCCCTTCCTCAGCACGTGCACACTTGTCGGCCAGGGCATATAGCTCACTGGCGTCTCTGATCTTGCACATCGCCATCTCCTCCCGCATCCTGCGGTTTCGCACGTTCTGATGGAACGCGCTGATGACCGCGGCAGGGTGGACATCTGGATGTTGTGCTGTACACGGCTGAATCTCTGAATGTACTTGCGCAGGGACTCTCCTTCCTTCTAGGTGAGCAGATGAAGGTCGCTCTCTTGGCCATGAGGTTTGTGGCCGCCTGTAAAGGCGCCGACAAACTGATGGCATAGATCTGCCAGGAGGATATGGAGTTGTCCGGCAAGTGCATGAGCCAGGACCTGACGTTGGGCTTGAGCACCAGCGGGAAGTAGTTGGCAAGGATCTTGTCGTCCCGCCCCCCAGCAGCTTGCACCGCGATGGTGTAGATGCTGAGGAACTCCGACGGATGCGACTTGCCATCGTACTTCTCCGGTACATCTGGCTTGAAATTCTTCGTGCTGGGCCACTGGACTTGCCGCAGCTCACGAGTGAACGCAGGGCAACCTACCGCATACGGCAAGTCACCTGGTTCCCCTGGCGCATGCATGTCGACAGTGGGCCCAGCTCGCTGGTCCGATTGACGCCGCGCTTCTCTTTGACGCTCGATGTGAGTACGAGCATCTTCTTGCTGTCGTTCATGAAGAACTTGGTGCTGATCGCGACGAGCTCGTGGATCTGATGACGTGGTGGAGTCGTTGTCGAGGTTGATCTGGCGAGTCTGCGATCTTGGCCTTCTGGGTGGAGAGTGCACGGTGGTTGCACCCCCACCGGCTTTGTCGCCATCGGCTCGTGCCAGGCAATCTTGCCGCGGCAGCGACGCATTCGGCTGCCGTGGGGTGTCGCCGTTGGCGAAGCCGATGAGACTATGAATGGTGGCCCTCCATTCGTAGATCTTGTCCGCCGTTGGAGGGTAATCTAGGAGCAGTTGAGCTCGCGCTAAAGCTTCTGCTGGAGTGGAGGGTGGCAGTGGCGAACGGTGCGAGGAGTGGGATATGCTCGGACTTCTAACTACGTTAGAAGGAGCAGTATCCCGTCCAGGCGACCATGTCTTGCTCGTGCCAGCATGTTGGCGTGCATGCTGGTCTTGAGCACCCTGAGATCCACCAGCTCGATCTTGGTCCAACGAGCATATGGTACCGCGAGTACCATGACGCTGTCAGTCCCATGCCTCCTGAGATGGGCACGGTGCATGTACGGACGCTGAGGTCTGAGCAGCCTTGTCCTTGGACCTGGCAGCACCGTGAGCTCCCTCATCGATCCCCGTTCTTCCGTCGGTGTCTACCCCACCACCCGTTTGCTCCAGTGGTGGCGGGATTGACGTGGACGGAGCAGCCACCTTCGAAGTCTTCTTCTTCGGTGGCATGTCGATGAAGATGATGAAGATCTAGCTCGTGTGAACGTCAGATCAGGTTCACACAACCTCGACGCCCCCTACCTGGCGCGCCAAAGATGCCGTAGGAACGAACACCTATGGGGCCGGCGGACCGGGCCCCTTTCGGTTCGGCGGGGGGCGGAGACCGCACGAAGAGCAGATCGAGGCGAAGCACACGAGCGGTTTATCCAGCTTCAGAGCTCTCCGGAGAGATAATACTCCTACTGCTGCATGTCTGATTGTATTGAGTTCTTCTTGCTCGGGAGCGTGAGTGTTTTCTGGTTTCGAATCCCCCGAACCCTCCTCTACATTGCGCATGGGCCTCCTTTTATATGCTCAAGGGGTCACCGACAGGTGGCAACATAGACAAGGGTAAAAACGGAAAAGGAGTTGCGGTTGGTACAACTACTTGTATAGTGTATCATACCTAACCCTGACGGCAGGGGACAAAGGCATTAAATGCCCGTCTGTGTCGCCCAAACAGTGCAAAAAGGGACCGTCAGGGGCGCCACCGCTTGCCACGATGGCAATCTTGTCAGCGTCACTTGCCACCTCGCACCGCTGGCTGCACGGCCTCACGCCACGCGCGCCTGGAAAGGTCCCAGGGCGACACGTTGGTTGATGTGCTGGAGCGCAGGTACAGAGTGGTAGCTTGCCGCGGCAAGCGCCTTGCCGCGGTCATTGTCTTGTCGCGTCCGAAAGCTTGTCGCTCACCGGGCCTTGCCGGGACGCGTGGTGCGTCGCGGCAAGTTCCTTGAGATGCCTTGGTTGACCTTCCCGGCAAGCTCCTCTTGCCGGGGTCTTGTCTCCTTGTCTTGAACACTTTGTTCTTGAATGGCTCCAAAGGAACCACGGAGGACCTTGGCGGTCGCCCGGCAAGCCCTGCCGCGGGGTGCTGCGACTGCCCGTGCACAAGTTCGGGATACTAGGGTACCCCTACTCTAGTACACCGACACTTCCTCTCTCTCACCCCCTGCGGTGCGTGCCCAGAGCCGCCCGGCTCGGTCAATGCCTGGCCTCGCACGCGCGAGCACCAGAGCCTCTCCTCACTCCCTCTCTCTATCTCTCCCGACGTAGTCGACGTCCAGGAACACCCAAGACACCACACCCTCTTCTCCCGAGGCCCGTAGCGATGGCTACGACCTCGCCGGCGCATGGCCCCGCTGTGCACCTCGCCCCCTTCTATTTAATGCCACCCCCGATCCTCCTCTCTACTCCTTTGCCTTGCTCTCCCTCCCGTGCACCCCCTGGACCAACCCACTTCCCTCCTCGTGCCCTCCTTGCATCTCCATGGCCGGAGCAATGCCGCCGGCCTCCGCCTAAATTCGTGCTCCGTGGCCTCTCCCCTCCCCTTTAGACTCCACTAGAGCACCTCCAGCATCACCTCGGTCCTCCCCCGCTCTCCTTGACCTTCTCCCGGTGACTGTAACGCCGTGCCCACCATTGCCGTCGACCTCGCCCGCCACGGCCGATGGTGCGTTCGCGCCCGGCCTCCCCTGCGGTCATGGCGTAGCTCGGCGGGTGCGGAGTGACCTCCTGAGCCCTCCAGTATGCTGGGCGCCGCCGGGGGTGGTCGGTGCCGTCGGGGAGAGCGCCGGCAAGTGCTCGGCCCCGTCTCCTCTGCCTCCTCTGTCGCGGGCGGGAGGAGGGCGGCGACCCTGCGGGTGGACCCCGCAGGTCAGTGACCAGCTAGCGGGCCCCTCCCATTTAAGTGGAAGCGTACCAACCTCGCGACCGCTTCCCCGCGGCAAAGATGCCCTAGCGCTAGTACGCCTCCAACGTGGCCCCTGCGCGCGTGCGGGCGAGCCGCTGGACCGGCCTAGTGGCGCCCTGCTGCTAAACCTCGCCCAGTGCGCGCCGCCGCCGCCCAGATCCAGCCCGTTTCGGTAAATCCTTTATCTTTTTCTTTTTCCAGTCAACTTCAAAAATCCACAAATAAATTAAATCAACTACAAATTTGATGATTCAAATTTCTAGGGGATCCACAAATCATGATCTGTCACATGGTGCTATTTGCACATTTTTCCAGAAACTTCCTCTTTAGAAATATTTATCAAAACCCCATTTTCCTATTCCTGTGATGAACTTTAGAAAATCACAAAGAGCTCAAAGTTGATCCAAATGCCATGATTCAAATTCCTAGATGCTTCTAAGTTCATAACTTAGGTTATGAACATTTTTATTAATACTTTCTGTGCAACACAATATACTGAGCCATTTCTTCATATCTGTCAACTTTGCAAGTTCATAGGAAATTCCTTTGAACTCCAAATCTAGTGAAACCAACTCCTAGATGCTTCTAAAATCATGCTTTGTCTAATGGGTGCCTCTTCTCATTTTTGAAAATAATGTTTCTGTACACTTCTTTTAAATCCATTAATCCCTTGATTCCATCATATCGAAATGTTCAGAGATGTCCATTGATCAAATCCCAATGAAACCACTTTGGTCATCCCTCATATGACCAGAGGTATCCTAGAAAAATCCAACTCACATTTTTAGAGCACTTTTATTTCCTGCCTTGTTGTGTTGCTTATTATGATTGTTTCCGACATTAGTTGACGAAGTAGACGGAGTACTTGGAGAAGGACCAGAAGACTTGAAGACTCTAAGGAACCAGGCAAGGAGCCCTTTGACCATGATGAACCCTTTTTATCATAGTAACATTTCTTTCCGTGATTGTTGAATGCATGATATCTTGAACGGCAACCTTGCTAGGTTTGCATTCGTTGCATACCCCGTTGATACTTGCATTGATCATGACTCTATCCTTGTTTAGAGTTGTGTTGGTGGGTTGTAGAAATATGCTATAGTTGTTGGATGAGCAAAATGGGTCAGGGTTATGCATGGAAAGAAACCAAGTGTGGTTGGACATACTTGCAAATAGCCCAGTGGGTGCCACTAATGCCCCTGGGAGATGATGATGAACTAGGTCACTACTTGGGGGAGAGGTAGTGTACCAAGGCTTGATGAAAGTGTTGTTTGCAGAGATGGATTAGATTTAAGATTTGTCGACCATCCCAACCTTACATGCGCAACCACTCTACCCTTATATGGGAAAGGGCATTATTGATTACCTAGACCGATACTAGCTTGGAGCCCGCATTACTAGTGATAGGAGAGTTGTTGGTGCGCTCTCTCAGGACGGGGTCGTGCCAGGTAGGGCGGCATGACTGTTTTCACAGGGCACCGGACACACCGTTGGTACCCCGTGCTTGTGGTATGTGACGAATATGGGAGCGAGGCTCCACAACTTTATGATGTGAAATGTTAGGCACGGGGGTTACTACTAATCGAGTGGACTCCATGTTAGTGTCGTCTAGGGAAAGGTAGTGATCGGGTGCTTACCCCGAGTACTTGAGGTATCGCGGGTCGTGGATGACACGGAAGTTCCCCGGATCTTGTGGGTACAGTGTGCAACCTCTCCAGAGTGTAAAACTATTCGAATAGCCGTGTCCACGGTCAAGGACAGTTGGGCGGTGCTGCTTAGACTATGTCCATATGTTTCTGACAAACAACACCGTTTGGTGATATTGATGATGTGACTCGTGAGGAAGTCACGATGAGCTTGAGCATGAGTTGTTCATAACTCTTTCTCGATGTTGAGGTCCGTAACCTCCTGATGCTTGTTGCAGACCTATTCCTGTCCTTGATAAATGTTGATCATACTTACATGAGAAAAACTAGCTTTCCGCAACAATGCCAACTTTGCATAATTATTTCATTATCACTCTTGGGTTGCTTGCAAGTACATTCAAAGTACTCATTGGCTTGCCACTAGTTATTTTATTGGCCAGGCATGAAAGAACAGGATGTGATGAAGAACACTTCGGTGACGAACATGCGAGCTAGGACGTTTCCCAGTCAGAATGCCTGTAGGGTTAAGGCAGATGGCATGGGTCCAAATTATCGACGAAGATTTCCGCTGCGATGTTATACTCAAGACTCGACCATAATGGTCCTACTTGTGTAATACGGTATGTATGGATGTAAGACTCTTGTTATTCAACTTCTGTGTGTTCAGTGAGCATTGATCTCTGGGATCACTATACACGTGAATTCGATGATCATGACTTATGAGTTGGGGTCCCCACAGAGCTGGTATCAGAGCCATCCTGACTGTAGGAAGCCTTAGTTAGCATGGTCGTTAGTTAGGGTAAAACTATTTTCAAAACTATCGCTAGTTTTCAAAAAACTGTCTATACGTCTCTTCCCTTCTCAGTTTTTTTTTCGAAAACTAAGGTATACTTTCCTTATTGATCTCTTCCCCTTCAAAACCTTTGGTCGGTAGAACCCTTATGCCCCTGGCCAATGGGTTCCTTGTAATCCTCGTGGATAATCTACAAGGAAGACGCCTTGCCAGACACTCACCCACCTCTTCTGAACACAAGATTGGCAACACCACAGCAAGACGATGCCAAGAGAAGGTACGCCCTCAAGGAATGAGGACATGAAGACCTAGAGGATGGTGACGCCTTTGAAATTTCCCCAGGATTATGAAACCTTGGCCTATGATGACCAGGGCATAGGATAAGCAAGATCATGATATACATCGCTAGTAGAGCAACCCCGCCCTTATCATTGTTGCATCGGCAACCACCGGTGGATGAGAACCTAGCCATTTGGTCTGCCTCACTATAGTGAGCAGGAAAACGGTTCTCTTCATCCCCCGCTCTCGGTGACGATATTGGCAACAGTGTATCCGGCAGATTGGACTTCTACTATGCCTTGTTAGTGTCATTACATAAAGGATTTCCTACCCGGTACACTCGATGCCTTAGAAGGCAAAAGGGATCGTCATGATTAAGAAGACAAGAGGAGACCAAGTCAATGCCAGCTACAAGGAGCCACCTTCACCCCATCACTTCAACAGGCGAGAAGTTGTTGAAGAATCTTCAGGATCAACCCGGATTGTTTCATCGAACAACTACAAGAGATGTACCAACACCTGAGGAAAACTCAGAAGACTGCATGAGGCACAAGGCATGACTACTGAGTTCGAGAACCCCTAGGGTAGGATGAGTCGTGTACCCCCTATGCGCAGTCGAGTCCGTATGATAGTTCGAATAGAACCATGATTGTGTGTTGCTTGTTTTTATTTGTTTGTGTTTTGATATAGGTCGCACTTTTGCCCTAGGTGACAAGTATGCGACTATATCACCTTCCTCACCTTGTTTCTTTTGTTTGGCCCTCTTTGCACCTGTTTGTTTGCACTAGCACTATAGAACCCCCTTTAGGCATTCCCCATCTATGCCACTTTTCCCTCTCATCTCTCTCATCAATTGAAGACCGGCAAGACAAGATACACCAGGGATTCTACCTCGGCGACCAACTAGCACTGAGGAACTTTTCTACAGCCTCCTCGACCAAGTGAAACCCCGTAGAGTTATATATTTAACCCTCCAGACTAGAAACCCATTCCTAGACCCTTCGAGACTTCATAAGATACCCCAGCTCGAGTCCTTAACCATGTGCTTAAACCATAGAATTGCAAGAGAACCTATTAAGCCTCCGTCACCTTGCTTATCACTGGGTTCATTATGGAACTAGTGGACATAGTGGACGAGCACATTATCATCCTAAGATAGCACCAAAACTGACGATGCCATAGGGAAGACCAATTTAAGGATATAGGAATAGAGGACAAATGACTTGATGAGTTTATATCAATGACTTTGAGGAATTATCTGAGACTCTTTGGTGGATTATAAGGCTACCATGTTGGTAGATGAACTTGGTGGGATCATGATTATAGAGTAGCATAGCTTTCATTACCCCTGAGTAAATTGGATTTATAGGACAATTATGATCGCAAGCTGAAACTCCTGGAAGTGCAAGGATTTGACTTGATCAGATGATATTGATAGGGACAGTTCATATTACGTAAATAACTTGAGGGAAACATGTAGGAATCCTCATTGGACAAGACTTTTGGATTTAAGTAAGTGATTCTAGTTGAATATAGATGCTGAGCATGTCTACATGGTTCGGAGTAAATTGGATTTAGACTGATGATCTCAATCATGATACCATGTTTCTCGGTGGACGATAAACTAGGAGATTGGACCAATTGTCGGAGATGATTTAGGGATATATATATACGCTTGACCTTGGAGTTTACTTAACCATGATAATGGAAATTGGTGGACTGACTATAGTAAGGTAGCCTTCCCAGTATTTGTGGATTATGGGATATTAGAAGATCGTGTGGAACACCATAGGGATTGGACTTGAAGAACTACTGGATCATGTAATGATTGGTGTAGTTAATGGGTTGTTGGAGTTGATTCATAGGAAGGAAACAAGATTTTGGAGTGGCATACGACGTGTTTCCTTAGGATAGAGGTGCTTTATCTTAGACCTTGGAAGAACAGGCTGAGCACTTGGATTGTCACGTTCAAGCTTAGCAGCTTATATGTTCTACCCATGGATTTTTAGGGGTAGACATACATATGAGTTTGGGGATTGTAGACATATATGATTTTGTTAGACCTCCTCTCGGGAGCCATGAGGATATGAATCACATGAGTGATGATTGGAGTTGACCTATACGAAATGATGCTACCAGTGATATGACGTGATTTGTTTAAAGGACTAGATAGCACAACTGGCATCTTAGGAATTGTGCTCAAGGATAAGATGATAAATGTTCACTTGCACACTAGAATCCTTGAAACCCTTAAGCCCTACCAAGCCACAACCCGGTTGGATCATGACCTTGGGGTCCTGGCTCTAGGCCGAGAACACCTTGTCCCACACTCAACCGTTACCACCACCAATGCCCCAGCCTACCTTATGTACCCCATGAACAGAAACTTCATGGAGTACTTGGTCACATTGGTTGTCACTTTTACTTGGTGACCTACTCGTCTAACTGAAGATGGAAGAAGAATCGTTCAGCTAGATAGAAGACAATTGAAGGCCGCGATGTCAAGAAGGAAGAACTACACCAACCACCATCGTCAGGAAGTAAACCTCCGCCTTGAAGACCAGGTGTACCTGCAAGCCACTTCTCTCTAAGGAACCAAGCATTTCCATGACAAGGAGACCCACACCAAGATTCATCGGCCCCCTTCGTGATCACTCCAAAATCTAACAACCCCTTCTGAGATCACTACGAGACAAAGAGAAGACAGTTACCAGCTAGAGTTGCCACCTGAGCTACCTGATGTGCACAACGCTTTCCATGCATCACAACCCCGGAAGTGTTTCCAACTTCCTAACTTGCCCGATCTTTATGAGGGCATTGACCACCGAGCCATCGACCCCTAGCCCAATCTAACCTACTGTGAGCTACCCATTAGCAACCTGGATCAAGAAGAGCGTCATACACGAAGCCACACCATCAAGTACTTCAAGCTCAGTGGAGCACTACACGGAAGCAGAAGCAACATGAGGACTTGAAGACTACCCAGATCCAAGTTCCTGTATCCCTTTACGTGCCTAGTTTGGGAATCTCGGGGACGAGATTCTTGTAAGGGGGGTAGGTCTGTCACACCCTGATTTTCATGCCACTACACTTAAGCTAACAATAATGATAAAATGTGGTTTGACAAAAACTTTTGAGTGTTTTGGACCTTGCCTTGATTGGTTTTTGTCTGCTGTTTGCAAGTGCTCTAAAAATATAATAAATCCTCCAACTTCGATACTTCATTTCCTTGCCCCAAACTTCTGCCCAATGATCATGCCATGTGTATAGATCAATATAGTATTTTCTTACAAAAATAATTTGGCCAAATAGTACTTTGAAAAACTAGTATTCCAAAAAACCCTGAATTGAGATTTGCACTGCAAGTACTTAATTAAGGGCAGTAAAAATCTTTCCAAAAATATATTTGAATCCTATTAGATGTAGGACTCCCATAAACCACAAAAATATAATTTTAAAAGTTATTTTACTATTTTATTTAAAAGCTTTTTCTTAAGGCCAGAAATGGTCTTTAATAGGGAAAAATTATTTTATTGTTTCAAAAATATTTGACAAAAACATAGAGAAACTCAGTGGACATATATTGTCCATATATAAGAGTTTCAACACATGGTCATGTTCAAAATATTGGTCAAACCCCTCAAAAACCCTTTCTGGATATTTCAAGCTTTTGAAATATTTACAAAGGAAATATTCTCCAAAACTTCCAAGAAAATTCTATCATGTCACATACGACATGGTTGATGATCTTGACAAGTACCATGTCATGGAGAATAGTATAACTCCATGAAATCCCCTCAAAACCATTTCTGTCCATTTTGAAGTTTGAGCAACTTTACATTGCCAAACATGTCCAAATGTTCTCAAACCTTGTGAACATGCTCAAATGTTCTAATTATTTATCTAGACCAAGTGGCACAAGTTAGAGAACAAGCTAACTTGATCAAAGTACCCCAAAACCATTCCTGTCCAGAACCAAATTTGAACAACTCTACATTGGAAACTTTCTCCTTTTGATCTCAACTTTTGTGTACATGTTCAGAACCTCAAATGATGACACTAAACCAAGTGGTGCATCAAGGAGAATAGATTTGCATGACTAAATCTTGGAAAATCCATTTCTGTTCATTTCTAGGGTTCACAAAAGTTGCATTGGCAACTTTGCCCAAATAAGCTCCAAATTGGTGGAAGGACCTATTTATATGTGTCATTTCACCCTGTGGAGTCTCATGGCATTTGGGAATCATCTGCTGGTCCAAACCATTATCAAACATCTTCTGGCAGTATCTCAAAATTCATGTTTTAACCCCTTCCACTAATCTTCAAGAGTTGTCCTTTTTACCACAGCCCCTTCTAGTCCCCCTCTACCTCTGGTGTGCTTCCCTGCCCGAGAGGCAATGATGAAGGGGGGGCAGGGATCCATTTTTCTTCTCTGGACAGCCACTTTTTCCTCCCTTTCTCATCACTCTCTCACTCCCGGCAAGTTCCAGGGCATCCAAAGCCTGCAACCCTCTTGTTTATTCCCCCTTCAGACCCCAGACACAAGTGGACACGCGAGTGCGCGCGGAAAAGCCGCGGATGCCGGCCATATGCACGCTCTGGAGCACGTCAGCGTGCTCCCGACCATTGACGCCGCGTCCCCCGACCACCTCGAGCCTCCCCCTCGCGCCAGTCTTGGTGCCTCGACGTTCGCAACAAGCAATTGTTCAGGCCCCCTTGTCTCTTCCTCTCTCTCACCCCCTGCGGTGCGTGCCCAGAGCCGCCCGGCTCGGCCAATGCCTGGCCTCGCACGCGCGAGCACGAGAGCCTCTCCTCACTCCCTCTCTCTATCTCTCCCGACGTAGTCGACGTCCAGGAACACCCCAGATACCACGCCCTCTTCTCCCGAGGCCCGTAGCGATGGCTACGACCTCGCCGGCGCACGGCCCCGCGGTGCACCTCGCCCCCTTCTATTTAAGGCCACCCCGAGACTCTTCTCTACTCCTTTGCCTCTCTGTCCCTCCTGTGCACCCCCTGGACCAACCCACTTCCCTCCTCGTGCCCACCTTGCATCTCCATGGCCGGAGCAATGCCGCCGGCCTCCGCCTAAATTCGCGCTCCGTGGCCTCTCCCCTCCCCTTTAGACTCCACTAGAGCACCTCCAGCATCACCTCGGTCCTCCCCCACTCTCCTTGAACTTCTCCCGGTGACCGTAGCGCCGTGCCCACCATTGCCGTCAACCTCGCCCGCCACAGCCGATGGTGCGTTCGCGCCCGGCCTCCCCTGCGGTCATGGCGTAGCTCGGCGGGTGCGGAGTGACCTCCTGAGCCCTCCAGTATGCTAGGCGCCGCCGGGGGTGGTCGGTGCCGTCGGGGAGAGCGCCGGCAAGCGCTCGGCCCCGTCTCCTCTGCCTCCTCTGTCGCAGCGGGAGGAGGGCGACGACCCTGCGGGTGGACCCCGCAGGTCAGTGACCAGCCAGCGAGCCCCTCCCGTTTAAGTGGAAGCGTACCAACCTCGTGACCGCTTCCCCGCGGCGAAGACGCGCTGGCGCTAGTATGCCTCCGACGTGGCCCCTGCGCGCGTGCGGGCAAGCCGCTGGGCCGGCCCAGTGGCGCCCTGCTGCTAAACCTTGCCCAGTGCGTGCCGCCGCCGCCCAGATCCAGCCCGTTTCGGTAGATCCTTTATCTTTTCCTTTTTCCAGTCAACTTCAAAAATCCACAAATAAATTAAATCAACTCCAAATTTGATGATTCAAATTTCTAGGGGATCCACAAATCATGATCTATCACATGGTGCTATTTGCACATTTTTCCAGAAACTTCCTCTTTAGAAATATTTATCAAAACCCCATTTTCCTATTCCTGTGATGAACTTTAGAAAATCACAGAGAGCTCAAAGTTGATCCAAATGCCATGATTCAAACTCCTAGATGCTTCTAAGTTCATAACTTAGGTTATGAACATTTTTATTAATACTTTATGTGCAACACAATATACTGAGCCATTTCTTCATATTTGTCAACTTTGCAAGTTCACAGGAAATTCCTTTGAACTCCAAATCCAGTGAAACCAACTCCTAGATGCTTCTAAAATCATGCTTTGTCTAATGGGTGCCTCTGCTCATTTTTGAAAATAATGTTTCTGTACACTTCTTGCAAATCCATTAATCCATTGACTCCATCATATCGAAATGTTTAGAGATGTCCATTGATCAAATCCCAATGAAACCACTTTGGTCATCCCTCATATGACCAGAGGTATCCTAGAAAAATCCAACTCACATTTTTAGAGCACTTTTATTTCCTTCCTTTTTGTGTTGCTTATTATGATTGTTTCCGACGTTAGTTGACGAAGTAGACGGAGTACTTGGAGAAGGACCAGAAGACTTGAAGACTCTGAGGAACCAGGCAAGCAGCCCTTTGACCATGATGAACCCTTTTTATCATAGTAACATTTCTTTCCGTGATTGTTGAATGCATGATATCTTGAATGGCAACCTTGCTAGGTTTGCCTTCGTTGCATACCCCATTGATACTTGTATTGATCATGACTCTATCCTTGTTTAGAGTTGTGTTGGTGGGTTGTAGAAATATGCTATAGTTGTTGGCTGAGCAAAATGGGTCGGGGTTATTCATGGAAAGAAACCAAGTGTGGTTTGACATACTTGCAAATAGCCAAGTGGGTGCCACTAATGCCCTTGGGAGATGATGATGAACTAGGTCACTACTTGGGGGAGAGGTAGTGTACCGAGGCTTGATGAAAGTGTTGTTTACAGAGACGGATTAGATTTAAGATTTGTCGACTGTCCCAACCTTACATGCGCAACCACTCTACCCTTATATGGGAAAGGGCATTATTGATTACCTAGACCGATACTAGCTTGGAGCCCGCATTACTAGTGACGGGAGAGTTGTTGGTGCGCTCTCTCGGGACGGGGTCGTGCCAGGTAGGGCGGCCATGACTGTTTTCACAGGGCACCGGACACACCGTTGGTACCCCGTGCTTGTGGTATGTGATGAATATGGGAGCGAGGCTCCACAACTTTATGACGTGAAATGTTGGGCACGGGGGTTACTACCAATCGAGTGGACTCCATGTTAGTGTCGTCTAGGGAAAGGTAGTGATCGGGTGCTTACCCCGGGTACTTGAGGTATCGCGGTTCGTGGATGACACGGAAGTTCCCCGGATCTTGTGGGTATAGTGTGCAACCTCTGCAGAGTGTAAAACTATTCGAATAGCCGTGTCCACGGTCAAGGACAGTTGGGCGGTGCTGCTTAGACTATGTCCATATGTTTCTGACAAACAACACCGTTTGGTGATATTGATGATGTGACTCGTGAGGAAGTCACGATGAGCTTGATCATGAGTTGTTCATAACTCTTTCTCGAGGTTGAGGTCTGTAACCTCCTTATGCTTGTTGCAGACGCATTCCTGTCCTTGATAAATGTTGATCATACTTACATGAGAAAAACTAGCTTTCCGCAACAATGCCAATTAAGCAATAGAGCTTTGCATAATTATTTTGTTATCACTCTTGGGTTGCTTGCGAGTACATTCAAAGTACTCATTGGCTTGCCACTGGTTATTTTATTGGCTAGGCATGAAAGAACAGGACGTGATGAAGAACACTTCGGTGACGAACATGCGAGCTAGGACGTTTCCTAGTCAGAATGCCTGTAGGGTTAAGGCAGATGGCATGGGTCCAAGTTATCGACGAAGATTTCCGCTGCGATGTTATACTCAAGACTCGACCAAATGGTCCTACTTGTGTAATACAGTATGTATGGATGTAAGACTCTTGTTATTCTGCTTCTGTGTGTTCTGTGAGCATTGATCTCTGGGATCACTGTACACGTGCATTCGGTGATCACGACTTATGAGTCGGGGTCCCCACATGTAGCGTGCATCATTCTCATCTACATGAAGCTGCAAGTTCCTACCGTGAATTTGGCTTCTTCAAGGAGTTGGGAAGATGGACCAGCGCTTCAATCCCCGACAAGCCAAACAGGGAAGTTCTACCTCTTGTCCATAAGTGCTCTGTAAGCTAAAACTTGTGCATGAGAATACCTCACCGCTCTTCAAAGATTAGGTGCTCCCACTTTTGGCTCGAACGTTGCTTCAGCCTGGGTGGTCGCAGTGGCCTTTGCTAAAAAAGGGTTGGCAGGGGGATGGTCCCTTTATTTTTTTTTCTGGTAGACTCTGGTCCCTGGCAACAAAATAAAAAGGGTACGGGGAGGATAGCCTGCCGGGAAAAACTCATTTATTTAATGAAAGAGACATCCCACCTCTGCGTGGACATACACATGAACGAGTTCCTGGCAAGGACCATCTTTTTCATTAATATGCTGATCATACAAGTACAAGCCTTACAGAACACAAATATGGACTCGAGAGATTACATTATTTAAATTAAAATTTGGCAAGAGCCTATAGATTTAAGATTGAAAAAAGATAAGTGCCCTGTAATCTCCTCTTTTTGTTTTCCCTCACCAGGGGTGAACGAGGTCTTCACTTTGTCTTCCTTGGACATGAAGATCTGGTGATACCCATACTGTGCATCCGAGAAGGAAAGTAAATCGCAGCCCAAAGTGGAATCCACGATCTGATTGATGCGCGGCAAGGGAAATGGGTCCTTTCGGCAAGCATTGTTGAGATCTACGAAGTCTATGCAAAGCCTCCATTTCCCATTAGCCTTCCGGACCACCACTGGATTTGCTAGCCATATGGGATGTAGCACTCCTCTGACCAAACCAGCTGCTTCAAGCTTCTTGATTTCCTCTGCAATAAACTGCCACCTCTCCAAGGCCTGCTTCCAGACTTTCTGCTTGACGGGTCTAGCGTGTGGGAAGACAGCAAGGTTGCGCTCGATTACCTCCCTGGGAACACCGGGGATATCAGATGGTTTCAGGGCAAACACATTGATATTTGCCCGCGGGAAGGCAATGAGCGTGCTTTCCTATTTTTCATCAAGGGTAGCACAGATAATGAAAGTACCATCAACGCCAGCCAGCCCTGTCGGGACGTTCTTCAATTGTGGATCATTAACCTTGGTCCCTTTGCTATAGGAACTCTCCGGCAAGTCATCAATAGGCGTAGCATACTCTGAGTTGGTACGCTTCCTTGATTCCTTGCTAGTTTCCTTGCTATCCTTCTTCTTTCCTCTGCTCTCCTTGGCGGGAACTACTGCTGTAGCTGCCTCCGTCGTGACCACGTCTCGTTAAAGCTTATCCACGCAAGTGATTGCGTCCTTCTCATCTGATAGGACAGAAATGCCTCCAACTGGCCCAGGCATCTTAAAGGTGTTGTAGGCATAATGGGATGCCGCCATGAATTTAGCCAAGGCTGGTCATCCAAGGATCCTATTGTACAGGAAGGGGAGGTTGACCACATCAAACACAATCTTTTCAGTATGATAGTTCAACTCCCCTCCCAATGTCACAAGCAACATGATTTGTCCCTTGGGATGGCTCCTGCCGATTAATTCCTTGGAACGTGTCGGTGGCCTTTAACTCCTCTTCTGCTATATGAAGCCTGCTGATAACCTTTGGGGAAATCAGATTCAACCTGGCCCCACTGACCACCAACATCTTAGTGACCTTGAGGTTTCGAATTGTTGGAGAGACCAACAATGGCAAACATCCTACCGCAGTGGTACGGTCAGGATGATCCTCTTCGTCAAAGATGATGGGTGTGCATGACCATTTGAGTTGTTTCCTGGCCTCTGGCGCTGGTTCCACAACATTGACCTCACGCGCCCACCATTTGAGTTGGTGGTGAGAGGCGTGCAGGGATACACCCCCGTCAATGCATAGGGTGTCAGTGGCCTTCTGAAAATTTTGCTCACTGGTTTCCTCTTCATCTCCTCCATCTCTCTCATTATCACAGGCTTCCTTCTCTTGACGTCTGGCGGGTTTTCCTTTGTTCTGGAGGGGTTTGCTGGGGAGATCTACTTCACCACCTCGACCCTTACCGCCGGTGATATTTTGACCCTTCTCCTTGTCATGCTTCTCGTACTCAGCTGTTTGCCTCTTGACAAGTTGTTCAACCTAATAACACTCTTGAAGGTCGTGGCCCTTGATCCAATGAATCTTGCAATACGGCCCATCGCCTTTCCCGGCCTTCTCAGCAGCCGCAACTTCCTAGTAGTCCTCGCACATGGCAGCTTCCTTGGCGGGGGCTTCAGCCTTGGCCGTCTTGCCAGTACTAGGTGTACCGATCCTTCAACAGTCATCACTGCCTTATCCTTGCGCCTCTTATTGTGCTTCTTGCTGTTCTTCTGGCTAGTGGATTCATCATCATCCTCTGAGTCAACATTGATGCAGTCCTCCTCCCAGGAAACTTTGTTCCTTCCTCCATCCGAGCACACTTATCCACCAAGGTGTAAAGCTCCTTCAGAGTCTTGGGCAACCATACGCCATCTTGGAACGAATCCTGCAGTTGCGCACATTGGACTGGAAGGTGGCTATCGCAGCTGCTGGATGGATGTTTAGGATGTTGCTATGGACTTTGCTGAATCTCTACAAATACTTTTGGAGAGTTTCTCCTCCTTTCTGTTGGAGAAGCTGCAAATCGCTGGGCCCACCTGGTTCTTGATGGCCGCCAGTGAAGGCGCCAATGAACTCATGGAACAGGTCAGCCCATGATGAAATGGATTTCTCCAGCAGGTGCATCAGCTAGAACTTCACATTGGACTTGAGAACCAAAGGGAAGTAATTGGCAAATACCTTCTCATCTCTTCCCCTGGGAGCTTGAACAACGATGGTGTAGATGCTTAGAAACTCTATCGGGTTTAGCCTCCCATCATACTTCTTAGGTATCTCTGGCTTGAACTGCGGACGAACGGCCAACGAAATTGCTGCAGCTCACGAGTAAAGGTAGGGAACCCAACCTCGAAAGGTAGGAACCCGCCAATATCGAGCGCATGATCGTCGACGTCAGGACCATCGCACACACCGGTCCGGCGGCGATTGTCGCGGTGTTGCTCAAAGACAATGCGTGCTTCTTCTCTCCGCCTGTCCTTCGGGGCTTGCCGCCGATCTGGACACTCTCGAGGGCCAGAAGAGGCCATCGAGATGTCGTCAGGTTCTTGACTCTATTGTGCTCGAGGTGGCTATTAGGGCGGGGACTGTACTGTGGGGGGTGGCCCCTTCCGTACAACCAGCGACACGAGCCGTCTTCGCCGGTGGGGGGGGGGGGGGGTCGTGGCGGGCTAGCTTGCTGCGAGCCCCCAGCCTCGGAAAAATCGAGCAGGCTTTGGATGGTGGCACGCCACTCGTCCTCCTGCTCACCCGCTGGCGGAAACCTTAGCAGCAGCTGAGCCCGTGCCATGGCCTCCGTAGCCGTGCTTGGCATGGGTGACGACGATGCAGATCGCACCGTCGCTCGGGTCCTGACTGTGCCAGCAGTGATAGTACCATGCCCCCGCTATTGCGTGGCAGCCACTTGGATAGCATGGTGGCGTGGCGAAGGCGCTTGAGGGAAAGCGGGTCCGTCGGGCGCAACGACTTGGTCAACTCGCCTCGGGGGAGGCACAAGCGCTACGGTCACTCCCATGATGGGGGCGGACGGAGGGCGGTGATTCGCCCCGGACTGAGCGCCATCGCTGTGGTTGTGCCCGTCGGCGAGAGGAAGGAGTGTGGATGGAGTAATCCCTTCACCCGTACCTCGTGGAGCATGGCCGTCGGGGTGTTGCCGATGTCGCTCTCCTCTGGTGTCTCCTGCTCCTTCTTCAGCCACGGGGGAAGTTGTGACGGTGCCACCTGCTCCGACCACATCCCCAGCAGCGTCCACATCCTCGCCCACCTCATCACCTGCTGTAGCATTGGTGGTTGCAGGCGGTGAAGCCTTTGAGCTAGATGGGTGAGCCAAAGCACCGGATTTCTTCTTGGGCACCATGCTTGATGCCGCTGTCAAAAATGAAGATGGCGATGAAGATGAAGCGCTGCACATTCTTTCAGGTTTGCGCAAGTGATCCCCCTACTTGGCACACCAAAGATGTTGTGGGAAACCACAACCACCTATGGGACCAAGGGTCCCTTGCTGGTTCGGCAAGGGGGATGTCACATTGCACAAAGAGCAGAGCAGTTTGGGCAGCACGGTAGAGATCACACGAGCAATCTTACCGAGGTTCGGGCCGCCGCGAGGCGTAAAACCCTACACCTGCTTTGGTGGATTGATGATGGAAGTATGGTGGTGGAGCATAGTACACTTGCCCAGCAGGGGCAGCAGTGGCTATGCATGTACAAGTGTGTGGGTGTCTGAGGGAGTCCTGGACTAAGGGGTCCTCGGGCGTCCGGGCTATGTGATATGGGCCGGACTAATGTGCCGGAAAAATATGAGATTAAAGACCTTTCCGCATGTCCGGATGGGACTCTCCTTTGCGTTGGTGGCAAGCTTGGCGTTCGGATCATGAACCTTCCTTTCTTTGTAAACCGACTCTATAGAACCCTAGATCCCTCCAGTGTCTATATAAACCGGAGGGTTTAGTCCGTAGGGCAATGACAATCATAATCATACAGGCTAGACATCTAGGGTTTAGCCATTACGATCTGGAGTAGATCAACTCTTGTAACCCCTATACTCATCAAAGTCAATCAAGTAGGAAGTAGGGTATTACCTCCATTATGAGGGCCCGAACCTGGGTAAACATCGTGTCCCCTGCCTCCTGTTACCTTCGATCCTTAGACGCACAGTTTGGGACCCCCTAGCCGAGATCTGCTGGTTTTGACACCGACGTTGGTGCTTTCATTGAGAGTTCTACTGTGTCGTCACCAGAAGGCTCGATGGCTCCACCATCCACAACAATACCGCCCTTAGGAAGACTTTTCTCCCCGGTCAAATCTTCCTATTCAGCGGCTTCACACTGTGTGCCAATTTGATTGGCCATCTATAGTAGATCGACATCTACACCCCTGGTCATCATATCAGTTTTGGAAACCAAAACTATTTCACTGATATCCGAGGAGACTTGATCTTCCAAGGATTCGCGGCCTCAACCGCAGCTCCGGCCTTAGATCCGGAACACCTCACCGAGTCTGAAGACGGGGATCTAGAGCCCGTTGGACTCGCCGCAGTCACAGAGCTCAACACCGGAGACACGGAGGGGATCATTTCACCGGCAGGCCCGAAGTAATACCAGGCTCCCCTCATCAACAAGAAGCCGGAATCCTTCCTGAAGACCAAATCCGAACTCTTGAGGTCCGTGTTATTCGAGCTCGGCTTGGGTACTCCTGCCCTGCCCTGCTCCATGGACTCTCACACCGCTGTCCAAACCGCACTCTTTAACGAGGCCCTGGACTTAATGCGATCTCTCGCCATAACAGAAGGAGCGCTGCCAAACTGCGCCCAACCTGTACTAGGGGCTGAGAGCGAGGAATTTCACGTCCCACCCACCACCCACTTAATAGCCACTATCAAGGATTTAACCGACACGCTCGCCTACAATTCCAAAGACATCGACGGTATGGACAATGATACCAGAGGCGAGAAGAGCCAGAACCCGCCATTCACAGGTCGCTGGACGGCCACTTCCTCGTATGACATGTACATGGTGGACACACCAAAATAGGATGACGACGACAATGGGAATAATCTAGAGGATGAACCTACTAAAGCACCTACGAGGCATCGACGTCAGTGTCGCCGATCAAAATCGCGTCGCGAAAAAGACAACAGTACCGGCACCAGAGACAATAACTCCCCAAATAACGCCGAAGACCATGACGCCCCTGTCGAGCCAACATCCGAATAAGATGACCGGGAAGAGGGCAAAGTCAACCCCGATGATCCTATAGGGAACAAGGGATCGGAGGATAGTAACTACCTACCGACCTCCAAAGAGGATGAGAGCCTTGGCGACGAAGACTTCATCGTACCAGAGGAACCCCTCGAACAAGAGCGCTTTAAGCACCGGCTAATAGCCACAGCAAGAAGCCTGAAAAAGAAGCGGCGACAACTTCAAGCCGATCAGGATTTACTCAATGACAGATGGACTAATGTCCTGGCAGCCGAGGAATACGGCCTCGAGCGCCCAACTAAGAGTTACCCAAAGCGCAAGTTGCTCTCCCAATTCGACGATGAGGTCCCAGAGCCTATACCGACAGCGCGTAATGCTGCTGACGGGCCAGACCGACCACCTTGTGGCAGGGACAGAGCGGCAACCCAAGCCGAACACCAACCTGCGCCACCTCGCCCTAGTGGCAGAGAAATAGCGGCTGTAGGGTACACATAAGACCTGTGACAGGACCTTGACAATAGAGCCGGTCATATAAGATCAATTTATGGATCAAGGGGGCATGCACCAGTACGAGAAGACGACCATCAGGCCTGGTGCAATAAACACAACCTCACCCGGGACGAAAACCACACCCAGACTCCTTCTAAACTGCGTCGTGACGTCGCCTGACATAGAGGAGCCGCACATCCCCTATGCTTCACCGATGAGGTAATGGAGCACCAGTTCCCATAAGGGCTTAAACCCGTGAATACTGACTCATGTGATGGCACAATAGATCCCGCAATATGGATTGAAGACTTTCTTCTCCACATTCACATGGCCCGCGGTGATGCCTTACACGCCATCAAATACCTCCCCCTAAAACTTAAGGGACCAGCACGCCATTGGCTGAACAGCCTCCCAGAAAACTCTATTGGAAGCTAGGAGGACTTGGAGGATGCCTTTAGAGACAATTTCCAAGGTACCTATGTTCGGCCCCTGGAAGCCGATAACCTTAGTCACATAATCCAGTAACCCGGCGAATCAGCATGGAAGCTCTGGACCCGGTTCTTAATTAAAAAGAACCGGATTGTGGATTGTTCGGACTCCGAAGCCCTCGTGGCCTTCAAACACAGTGTCCAAGATGAGTGGCTCACCTGACACCTCGGCCAAGAGAAGCTGAAGTCCATGGCAGCCCTCACCGCACTTATGACCCTCTTTTGCGCGGGAGAAGATAGATGGCTAGCTCGTCAAAGCAATAGCACCAGCGACCCATGCACCTCTGAAGCCAGGGATGGCAAGCCACGACGCGATAAGCACAAGCATCAAAACAAGTGCAAAGACACGGCGGTCAACGCCGGATTCAGTGGCTCCAAATCCGGTCAGCGAAAGAAGCCATTCAAAGGAAATAAATATGGTCCATCCAGATTAGACAGAATACTTGATCGGCCTTGCCAGATTCATGGCACCCCCGATAAACATGGCAATCACACTAACAGAAATTGTTGGGTCTTTAAATAGGCCGGCAAGCTCAATGCCGAACACAAGGCGAAAAGGCCGCCTAGAGAGGATGATAATGAAGAACCTTGCCCACCAAACATAGAGGGGCAGAAGCAATTTCCCCCCAAGGTCAAAACAGTGAATATGATCTATGTCACCCACATCCCCAAACACATGCATTGAGGGACGTCAACGCCGTCGAGCCGGTTGCGCCAAAATTCAACCCATGGTCGGCTTGTCCAATCACCTTCGATAGAAAAGGACCACCCAGCCAGTAGCCGTCATGGAGGATCAGCAGATTTAGTCATTGACCCAATCATCGACGGATTCCATCTCACGCAAGTCCTCATGGACGGTGGCAGTAGCCTTAACCTGCTCTACTAGGACACCATCCACAAAATGGGTATTGATCCGTCAAGAATCAAGCCAACTAAAACTACCTTTAAAGGAGTAATACCGGGCGTAGAGGCCCGTTGCTAGGGCTCAAAAACATTGGAAGTTGTCTTTGGCTCGCACGACAACTTCTGCAGTGAAGACTTGATCATTGATGTCGTACCCTTCCGAAGTGGCTATCACGCACTGCTTGGACGGACCGCTTTTGCTCGATTCAATGCGGTGCCACACTATGCTTATTTAAAGCTCAAGATGTCTAGTCCATGCGGTGTCATAACAGTCAACGAAAACACATAACGCTCCCTCCGTACCAAGGAGCACACTGTGGCTCTCGCAGCTGAAGTATAGAGTGGCGCCCTCAAGCCGCACACCTCATCGGCCATCAAGCCGGCGGACTTTGCTAAAAAAGTCCGGTCAGTCCCGCAAGATGAAGGTTCGGTACTTCCGTCGATCACCGTGCACAACCACAGAATTCGTACGTGCATGCATCACTATGCACTCAAAATACCTTGGGCATCAACGGAGGCACAATACGAACAGGTCTATAGTATGGTTCGACCTTGTATGACCTTCCACCTGTCTTCGGCTACCACATGTACACTCGAACCTATATATCCTAGGACTTACAAGGACTCTCTTCGAGAACAGTTTCGTGCGGATAACCGAAGACTGTTCCCTTCAAGGAACCCCTCTCTACAAGGCAAAAGTGGCGCGGACGTGCGGTAGGATATCCAAAGAACTCTTCGGACCAAACCTTATTTAAAGGACCTATAGTAAGCTTTTCTCTTTATTATTAGACCCCTGGCATGTAAAATGACTTTTGTGCTTCTGGTAACCTCTGTATGATCATGTTTTGACGTATCAAATCATATCCTAGTAAGGACAATCTATCGGTATCAACTTTATTCATAAAACTGTATTCCATCTCCGTAGTTGTCTCACTCACATTCCCCTTCAACAATTGCCACGGGCTCTATACGGCCACATATCTGCTGCTAAGCAAAAGCTCGAATAGCTTTGTAGCACACTTCGGCATCCTGAACTTGGCATTATATGCATCAGCTCTGAATCTTGTCTTTGGTCAATAGTTGGGTTCCCCGGCTCCTGTGTTTGCTACCTTATGTTCCGTTTGTTCGACTAAGGTAGTAAAGGGAGAACTACTGCGATTGTCTTTCTGGTTCGTCCGGTCAAAAACCTCAGTAGAGAAAGCCGAAAACTGACCGTCATGATGCGGCGAGAGCTGGTCAGCCGCTCGGTGACTTACTAAATCTTTAGCGATTTTTTCGTATTAAATGAAGGACTGTTTTTCCAGTCATATATGTAATGCATTCGTATTCGGACAGCCGCATACATACCAAGGGCTATTTTATAGTCCCATCATCAAACTCCTATGGCTAAGTGAGAGTGGTAAAGCTGTATAGTCCGATTGCCTGGTTCACGGCACTGACACCTCCTTCACGGACCAAGAAGTTGGGTCAAGAGTGCTCATGTGCTATTCTGAACACCCCCGTAGCATCTACGTGGGGGTCGAAGCCGACAACTGGAAAACTCTCAGGCATACAAAAACGGCCACACAGGAGGAAAGCAACTTCAGATAATGGCATATTACAAAAGCCTTAATATATATAGTACACACGACTGGGTCGTTCGGATACATTCATTCGAATATAATGTCCTTTGAGCATTGACCCTCTATCAAGCGAGCACCCTCCAGGACGTCGCCTAAGTAGTGCTTCGGCGTGCGATGGTCCTTCCCTTCTGGGGGACCCTCCACCGCGATAACAGCGGCTTTCATCTTGTCCTAGTACACGTTGACATGGGCGAAGGCCCTCTGTGCACCTTCTATGCACATTGGCCATTTGATGGCATCAATTCGGGGCACGACATCGATGAGTCGCCACGCCAGGCCAAAATAGCTGCTCTGAACGGGTTCAGCCGGCCATATCCGGATTATGACCTCCTTCATCGCCACTCCGGACATCTTATGCAACTCGGCCCACTGCGCCATTTGGTCGTTCAGCAGCGTCGAGCGCTGCTGCATCACGAACTGCGACGAGAACAGCTTCTTCGTCGCATGCCCCTCCTGGGCACGGTAGAATTGCGCTGCATCAGCGGCGCTCTTTGGAAGATCTGCAAAGGCGTCTGGAAAACTCCATAGTCAATTAAGTAAGGCATACCTCTGATCGCCAAACTTAGACTGTAAAAGAAAGGGCTTACCAGCCGCAATCTGTCTGGCCTGTTGGAGCTCCTCGCGAGCCGCTCGGGATTCGGACCTTGCCTCTTGGGCGTCCTGAAGGGCCTTGTCGAGTTCGGCTGCCTTAGCTTTATTCTCCTCCGATGAGCTCGCACTTGCGAGTTTCGTCCTTGAGCTCTTGCTCAATGTTTGATACCCGCTCCTCGATTTGGTGTCGGGTGGCCTGTTCGGCCTTCAAATCAGCAGCCGTTTTCTCAGCGGCCGCATCGCTCTCCCTTCTTGCTCCTTTGTGCGGGCAAGGTCACTCCTGAGGATCTTGACCTCAGCAGTGCCATCTACAATTATGCATATAGCAGCGCATAAGCTTCAACTTAGCATTTGCAAACAAATTCAATTCAATATGGAGCACTTGAAACATACCTTGCTCCTCGTCGAGCCGCTTGTTAATCCGTATATTGTCCTCATTGACCAACTGCAATTTCCGCTTCAGTTCGGAAACTTCGGCGACCTGAGCGGTCGCCACTAATAGTTAAGCTTGATTTTTATCAAAAAAGATAAGTATGTTATTTCCTGCGGATACCTATAGACCCTCTGTTCGCCCTCCTTCATTGGACAAACAGCGTCTCAGGGGCTACTATCTATATATGCGGTTTTTTATGGAAAGCAACTAAAAGACATTACATCGCATACCTCAAAGCCTGTTAGTACGCTTGTGAAGGCTTCATTCAGTCTGTTCTTAGCGGACTGAACCTTTTCAACCACCATACCCATCAAGGTATGGTGCTCCTCCCAGACAGATGCACTTTGCAGAGCATCCATCAGCATTTTCAGTGCCTCTGCATTCGTAGAGGTCGCCGCCGGAATAGTCGTCTCCTCCTCTTGCAGAGGAGGCTGCTGATCCGATTCGGGAACCTTTCGGGTCTCCGGAATAGTATCCGACTGAGGGTCGGATGATCCAGGACCCCCGTTGCCGGTCTCCATGGGGGTTGCGCCCCCCATATGCTCGGCAGCCTCCGGTGCCGCCTTGGTCCCCTCCCGCACTTCTCCAGAGACCGGAGAAATCCTTTGGGACGACACCTCAGGAGTGTCCGCCCTAGGAGGTGGGGAAGCTCATGGAGGCATCTCGCTCTCCATCTTCTCAGGCGAAAGATCCCCCGATGACGACGATTCTTGAGGAATATCACGAGCCGGGATGGAGTATGAAATTGGATCTTGTTCTTATAAATCTATGAAAGGATTAGGTGTATATAAAACATCTTAAGGAGCTCACGATTCGGCAATGGGCTTGGTTTGGGGGCGGTGCTTGGGAATGGCCTCGGTGCCCGAATTCGAGTCATCTGAGAGGGATATCCTTCCCCTCGTGGACGCCCCCTCCTCCAGATCTACGGATGCCTCCATCTTTTTCCCTTTGGGAGGAGGGTTCTCTGCTTCATCCTTCTCCTCCTCGTTCTCTTCTTCGTCTTCCTCGTGAGAGGAAGGAGCTTCGATTCCTCCGGACACGGCTCTCGAAGTTTCTTCGTGCTGGAGGCCACTTTCGTCCTCCTTGGTCTTCTTCTTCTTGTTCTTCTTTGCCGGCGCCTGATATGGCGCCGGGACCAGGATCTTCATTAACAGAGGCTCGGCTGGGTTTTCGGGGAGCGCGACCAGACACTTAATATGCTCTGCCTTCTTTATCCAGTCCTATTTAGGAGATGGAATTTTCAGGATCCCTCCCTAAGATTGACAAGCTAGGTAATATTCGTAAAATACGATACTTATTGGGGATGCCGGATTGTTGCAATCGAGGCCGGTGTCGTCAGACATCCTTGGCCATGTCTTCTTCTTCTTAAAGAGCATCTTCCAGATCCCTTTGTGCGTCATTCCGAAGAAGCGTTGCAGGGTCCGTGGCCACTCCAGATTGAACTCCCACATTTTAAGAGGCCGTCATTGGCAAGGACGAGCTCGGCGAATGAGCACCACCTGAATCACATGAGCAAGGGTGATGTCCTTTTTTATCATGCTCTTGATACGCTTCTGCAGTGTCGACACTTCATCAGGGGATCCCCAATCTAGGCCCTTGTTGGTCCAGTATGCGAGCCACAACGGAGGTCCAGATCTAAAAGTAGGAGCGTCAGCCCACTTGGTGCTGCGGGGTTCGGTAATATAGAACCACCCCTGCTGGCACACCTTGATAGTATCCACAAATCTCCCTTTGGGCAAGGTAACATGGTTGAGCTTGCTCACCATGGCGTCGCCGCACTCGGCGTTTTGGCCTTCAACCACCTTCAGCTTCACATTAAAGACATTGAGCCATAAGCTGAAGTGTGGAGGGACGCGGAGGAATGCCTCACACACGACGATAAATGCCGAGATGTGGAGGAAGGAATTCGGGGCCAGATCATGGAATTCCAGCCCGTAGTAGTACATGAGACCTCGGACAAAGGGGTGAAGGGAGAATCCAAGTCCTCGGAGGAAGTGGGGCATAAAAACCACCGTCTCATTGGGCTCCGGGGTGGGGATGACCTGCCCCGGGGTTGGAAGCCTGTGTTTGATCTCTACCACCAAGTACCTCGCCTCACGTAGATCCTGGATATTCTTCTCCGTTATGGAGGAGGCTATCCACTTGCCCTGAAAGCCGGATCCGACCATGGCTGGAAAGGTTGGGGCAAAGGGAAAGTTTAGAACTTGGGCGCTGGAGCTCGGGGATTGAAAGACAGAGGAGGAAGAAGGCGTGAGAAGAACAAATGGGTCTTTTTCCTCTTATAGAGGCAACAAATATAAAACGCCCATTTATAAGCCTTGAATCTCGCCTATACCCGGGGGGACATGTGAGCGGCACGATTGGATTGCCCAAAACCCCTATTGATGAAAATCCCGTGATAAGGGGACACGATCTCTGCTTTGACAAGACGTGTCATTGGCCGTCCCTCGAAATGCGTAACGAGGCTGTAAAACGGTTTAGAATAATAATAAGGCGAGAACATAAATTCTCACCAAAAAAGTTGCCCGTGGACGTGACTTATTTTAAGTATTGTTGCTTTTTACAGCTTAGGGTTGTACGTGTTAAGCAAGGCCGGATACAGCTCTTGTGTGCGGAAGGCTGCTTTGGAGTATTCGGAAAAAGAACCCGCCTTGCAATGCTGAAGACAATCTGCACGCCACACACATTGTCATTGAAGCCTGGTTCAGGGGCTAATGAGGGAGTCCTGGACTAAGGGGTCCTCGGGCATCCGGGCTATGTGATATGGGCCGGACTAATGGGCCGTGAAGATATGAGATTAAAGACCTAACCCTCTGTCCGGATGTTACTCTCCTTTGCGTGGCTAGCAAGCTTGGCGTTCGGATCATGCACCTTCCTTTGTGTGTAAACCGACTCTGTACAACCCTAGATCCCTCCGGTGTCTGTATAAACCAGAGGGTTTAGTCCATAGGGCAATGACAGTCATAATCATACAGGCTAGACATCTAGGGTTTAGCCATTACGATCTCAAGGTAGATCAACTCTTGTAACCCCTATACTCATCAAATTCAATCAAGCAGGAAGTAGGGTATTACCTCCATTAGAGGGCCCGAACCAGGGTAAACATTGTGTCCCCTGCCTCCTGTTACCTTCGATCCATAGATGCACAGTTCAGGACCCCCTACATGTGATCTGCCGGTTTTGACACCGACAATGTCCAACCTTCTAACCTATTCTATAGTTGCCACGGGCCTCCTGTTATATATCAAGGGGTCACCACAATGGAAAATCAGTCATTATGCACTGATAAGTTAGCAAGCAGTGCTATCATACCTAACTCTGCAGGATGACAGAGCGCATTAAATGCGCTGCCCAACGTCACATTGTTGCTCGCCCGGCAAGCCTTGCTGGGCTATTTTGCCAGCTTCATGCCTGCTTTCTTGACACGTTGCAGGACAGGTGTTGTTTGTAGGTATTGTTGTAGAAAGAGGTTGCCATGTGGTGAATGGCTGCTACTTAATCACTTTGCGGCGTGACAGCGCATTGACTCACGACGTGGGTCATGGTGGAGTGGTTGGTGAGGTGGTTATTGCCTCCATGAGTCCTAGCAGGCCCTGCCAGGACGTCTTGGATGTTCTCTTCTGGGAGTGGCTTTGACCTTGCCGAGCTTCATGTACCCGACAAGGGAGGCTTTTCTCCTGGTGGTATCTTGCTTCTCTACCTTAACCTTGGTCCTATAGATCTGTATGTTGGTCCCTTGAAGATCTTGGTCTTCTATACTCTAGCATGTCCTGGTGCCATAATCTTGTTCTTGTAACTGTGCACAGTCTGGGAAATAGACCCAGGGTTCGTTGCACCGACAGAAAATATGTCGTGGGAAACCACGGCCACCTATGGGACCAATGGTCGCTTCCTAGTTCGGCAGAGGGGATGTCACATTGCACAAAGAGTAGAGGAGTGTGGGGCACCACGACAGAGATCACACGAGCAATTTTACCCAGTTTTGGGCCGCCGCGAGGCATAAAACCCTACTCCTACTTTGGTGGATTAATGGTGGAAGAAAGGTGGTGCAACGCAGTACACTTGCCCGGCAGGGGCGGCATTGGCTATGCGTGTATGTGTGTGGGTGTCCAACCTTCTCACCCCTTCTACGGTTGCCACGGGTCTCCTTTTATAGGTCAAGGGGTCACCACACTGGCAAATTAGTCATTATGCACTAATAAGATAGCAAACAGTGCTATCATACCTAACTCTCCCGACTGACAGGGCACATTAAATGCGCCGCTCAACGTCACATCGTTGCTTGCCCGGCAAGACTTGCCGGGCTATTTTGCCAGCTTCATGCATGCTTGCTTGAAGAGTTGCAGGACGGGTGTCGTCTGTAGGTATTCCCGTAGAAAGAGGATGCCATGTGGGGAATGGCTGCCACTTAATCACTTTGCGGCTTGACACCGCACTGATTGACGATGTTGGTCGTGGTGGAGTGGTTGGTGAGGTGTTTCCTGCCTCCGTGAACCCCAGCAGGTCCTGTAGGGACGTCTTGGATGTCCTCTTTCGGGGGTGGCTCCGTCTTCGCCGAGCTCGTCTGCCCAGCAAGGGAAGCTTTTCTCCTGCTGGTATCTTACTTCGTTGGCTTGATCTTAGTCCTATTAGCCTGCCTATTGGTCCCTCGAAGATGTTGGTCTCCAGCACTTGGCATGCCCTGGAGCCATAATATGTTCCCATACATATGCATGGTCTGGGAAATAGACCCAGGGTTTGTTGCACCGACAGAAGGCCCTGGGCCAGCCCTGATCACGCTGCCGAGCGTCATCGGGGTAAGCCCTAATAAGTGCACAGGCAGGGGCGCCAAATGTGCTGGTCTCTTGGGGACTTCTTTTCTTCTTCATTAATCTTGAGTGTGGACCATTTTTTGGTTTCCCGCGTGCCGTGTGAAACCAATTGTGGTGGGGCCACTCTTGTAATGGCCCGTGAATGACTTTAACGCACGGGGTAGAAACTACCAATTCACTCTTCCCACCACGCCCTTATCCTCAGCCACGTATGTTGCATGCATCGCGCGGGGTAGGTAACGGAAGCGCATGGCGCAGGAGAGCATAATGGCGAGGGTCCGGTCTTCTGGGATTGGCGGAGGAGGGCGGTGGTTACTCGCCGAGGAATCAGCCCCCTGTCCCCTGCTCACATATAAAATGAGGAGCGAAAGGAGGGTAGAGTCATCCAACTCCGCGTCCCTTCTTCCCTATCTTCTACTTTTTTGCTGGTCATGTTCAAGAAATGAGCCTGGGGCCAGCCCCCGGGCTTTAGCCTAGAACTTCTCTTGGATCTGAGGATGGTACTCGGGTAGCTCGGTGATAGCGCCGGAGGTGGTGACCCCGGCGTGCTCGTCTCCATGTCGCCCGTAGCCATGATCTAGTGGGAGGGGACGTGAATGTCACCATGCCGAGGCTTGCAGCGGGCACGGGATGTGGTAGTCGGCCGCTCCCTATTCTTTGTTCCTTCACGACACCGAGGAGGAGCCCTGGGAGAGGTTCCCCATTGACGGAGGCAGATCTGACTCCTCCTAGGCGTCATCCTCTAGTCATGCAGGAGGGCTTCTTCCTCCCATACTAGTCTTCATAACATGTAGTGGTTTTTGACGCTAGGATCGTTGGGGATGACCATGCTCTCTGTGGGGTAAACCAGAGAGCATTATATCCGGCGCAGCTGTCGTGCTGAGCTCTTCAGGTGGCAGTGATGCGGATGGCGGCGGCAACCCATGACGTGTCAAGAACGGGGACAACCATTCCGATGAGTCGTGTTTGCCGGTAACTCCATGTCCTCCATCTGGTCCTTCGGTAGTGTCACTGTCCGGGCCTACCCTCCGGTTTCTTCCTCCTTCCTGAGAAGCGGCGCCATCCTGATCCTGGGGAGGCGTCGAATCCCAGCTGGGTCCGCCACCGGCCACCTCGAACTCTTCCTGAAGGAGATGGACAAGGCAAAGGCTTCACGGGGCACTTACGTGTTTTCAATCTTAAATCTATAGGCACTTGCCAAATTTTAATTCAAATAATGTAATCTCTCGAGTCCATACTTGTGTTCTTTAAGGCTTTTACTTGTATGATCCGCATATTAATGAAAAAGATGAGCCTTGCTGGGAACTTGTGCATGTGTATGTCCATGCAGAGGTGAAATGCCTCTTTAGTTTAGATAAACGAGTCTTCCCCGACAGGCTATCCCGCCGGTACCCTTTTTATTTTGTTGCCGGGGACCGGAGTCTACCTGCAAAAAATAAAGGGACCAGCCGCCACCAACCCTTTTTCATCAAAGGCCACTACGACTACCCAGGCCGAAGCAACGCTCGAGCCGAAAAGTAGGAGAACCTAAGCTTCGAAGAATGGTGAGTTTTTCTGATGCACAAGTTTTAGCTTACAGAGCACTTATGGACAAGAGGTAGAACTTATCTGTTTGGCTTGCTGGGGATAGCAGCACTGGTCCATCTCCTCAACTCCTTGTATAAGCCAAGTTCACGGAAGGAACCTGCACCTTCTTGCAGATGAGAATGATGCAGGATGTGATCCTATCTATATGCAATTGCAAATTCTTATGAAATGCTTATGCAATGCTGCTGGAATGATCATGCATGCATGCAACTTGGTCGGGGGTGCCCCAATGCTTGGTTTATTCCTCTATTGCATAGGGTCATCGCACTAGCTTTGTACAAGGGTTGCATGCACCTGAGGCAAGGCATGTACAAAAGGGTGGCTGCCGGGCAGGGCCCGACAGCCGCGCCTTACGCGTAGAATTTGCGGAGATGCTCAATATTCCATGAGTTTTGCAATTGAATGCCATCTCCAGTCTCCAGACGGACTATGCCCAGTAAGGGCCTTCCCACTTCAGCGTCAATTTGTTTGTACCCTTGGCCGACTGAATGCACCTAAGGACAAGGTTGCCTTCCTCAAAGAACCGGTCATGTCTACAGCTATGATAGCGACGCAGGGATTGCTGATAGCGTGTAGCACGCGTAGCAGCCTGCAGACGTTTCTCCTCGAGTAGCACATCGTCGTCACGCCAGTGCTGATCTTGCGCTACTTCATCGTAGGCAAGCACTCGAGGTGACCCGTAAATAAGTTCTGTGGGGATAACTGCTGATGACCCACAAGTATATGGGATAAATTGTAGCCTATTCAATAAGTAAGAGTGTCGAACCCAATGAGGAGCAGAAGGAAATGACAAGTGCTTTTCAGCAAGGTAATGTCTACAAGTGCTAAAATTGTAAGTAGCGGAGTAGTTTGATAGCAAGATAATTTGTAATGTGCAAGTAACGATAGTAGTAACAAAAGTGCAGAAAGGTAGACCGATCCTTTTGAGGCAAAGGACAGGCCAAAATGGTCTCTTATGATAAGCAAAGTGTTCTTGAGGGTACACGGGAATTTCATCTAGTCACTTTCATCATGTTGGCTTAATTCGTGTTCGCTACTTTGATAATTTGGTATGTGGGTGGACCGGTGCTTAGGTGATTTTCTTACTTGAACAAACCTCCTACTTATGCTTAACCCCCTCGCAAGCATCCACAACTACGATAAAAGTATTAAGAATAAATTATAACCATAGCATTAAACTTTTGGATCCAATCGGTACTTTATGAAATAGCGCATAAACTAGGGTTTAAGCTTCTGTCACTCTCGCAACCCATCATCTAATAGCTACTACACAATGCATTCCCTTAGGCCAAAACATGGTGAAGTGTCATGTAGACGACGTTCCATGACACCACTAAGGGATTCACAACATACATATCATCAAAATATCGAACACATATCAAGTTCACATGATTACTTGCAACATGATTTATCCCTTGACCTAAAGTACAAAAGTAAGTACTCACATATGATAATCATGCTCAAGATCAGAGGGGTATTAAATAGCATAATGGATCTGAACATATAATCTTCCACGAAATAAACCATATAGTAATCAACTACAAGGTGTAATCAACACTACTAGTCACCCACAAGTACCAATCTATATTTTCGGCACAAAGATTGAACACAAGAGATGAACTAGGGTTTGAGAGGAGTTAGTGTTGTTGAAGATGTTGATGAAGATAGCCTTCCCCAAGATGGGAGAGTTGTTGGTGATGAAGATGACGATGATTTCCCCCTCCAAGAGCGAAGTTCCCCAGTGGAATCGCTCGGCCGGAGGGCAAAAGTGCTCCTGCCCAAGTTCCGCCTCGAGACGGTGGTGCTTCATCCCGAAAGTCCTCTCCTTTCTTCCTAGGTAAAAATGACTTATATACCAGAAGAGGGGCACCAGATGTGGGCCTGGGTGAGCACAACCCGCCAGGGCGTGCCTGGGCTCCCTAGCACGCCCAGGTGGGTTGTGCCCACTTGGTGGGCCCCCTCTGGTACTTATTTTCTCCAATATTCCTCAAATATTCAATAAAAATTCCTCGTAAAGTTTCAGCTCATTTGGAGTTGTGTAGAATATGTAGCCTAGCGTAGCTTATTCAGGTCCTGATTTCCAACTGCCAGAATTCTCCCCCTTTGTGTATACCTTGCATATTATGAGAGAAAAGGCATTAGCATTACCTCAAAAAGCGTTATTATTCAATAAAACAACATAAATAACATTAGGAAAACATGATGCAAAATGGAAGTATCAACTCCCCCAAGCTTAGACCTCGCTTGTCCTCAAGCGAAAACCAGAATCGAAAAACATGTCCACATGCTTAGAGAGAGAGAGAGGTGTCGATAAAAACAAAAATACAGACGTAGCAGCATCATGTAACTTATTATAACAACAAAAATCTTTAACATAAAACTTTTATCATAGAACTTTTATCATAGACCTCTCATGAACAAGTGACAATTCATCACAACATTGAAGTATAAAGCATAAACTCTATTGGAAACCAACAAACTATGTTCTCAGTCAACTTTTCAACTACAATTCATCATCTTTTCAGGAAGGGCCACATATCGGAGCCTTTAGGCAAGTCCACATACTCAACCATCATTTAGTATTCTATAATTGCTAACACTCACCGCGTACACATGAGCAAAAGGTTTCAACCGGACACATAGAAAGATAGGGGCTTATAGTTTCGCCTCCCAATGCATTCACATCAAGGGTGATGTCAACAATAATAACTCATGCTACCCATATTCAACTGGATATATGTGCCTATATCTTTTCTCACCACATTATGCTTGCCAAAGGATAAAATAAAAAGGAATAGAAAGAAGATCTTTGACTCTTGCATGAAAGTAAATACATGAAAGTAAAATACAGGCCCTTCGCAGAGGGAAGCAGAGGTTGCCATGCACTTTTTATTTGTATGCTCAATCCCTTAGTACAAGAGAACGTCACATTATATTCCCCCTTGTGATGACAACCTTTATTATGCAATCTGTCGCTTTTATTCTTCGTCATCACAAGTTCGTACAACGCTCAATTTTCCCTTACACTAAATGATCTTACACTTTTAGAAGCAATTATTATTGCCCTTTTTGCACCGATGACAACTTACTTGAAGGATCTTACTCAATCCATAGGTAGTTATGGTGGACTCTCACACAAGATTTAGGTTTAAGGGTTTTGGATGCACAAGTAGTATCTCTATTTAGTGCGGAGTTTTTGGCTAGCAAAGATAGGGGCAAGCACCACATGTTAAAGGATCTATGACAATATGAAAATTCTAGTTATCGACTGGGGGTGAATAGGTGATTTTTATGGAAGTCTTCAAAATAAGATGGCTTTGAAGACAAACAGGCAATACTGAGCCTATATGATATGCAGCGGAATGTAAACTACACTAGGCATGCAATAGTCAAGCAAGCAGAGTACAGAGAAAGCACGAAGACTATCAGCAGCTAGGTGGACAGGATCAAAACGAAAGACAATATGAAGCCAAATAGATATAAGTCTTCACATAGTGAAGTCAAATGAGTCAATCAGGCAAGCTATGACTTCATGAAGACAAACTGAAAAGTAAGGAGAGTAGGGGATAGAACCAGTTGCTTGGTGAAGACAAGGATTTGCTAGACCAGTTCCAGTTGCTGTGACCATTGTACGTCTGGTTAGGGAGGCTGGGACTGAACTCAGAAGACAGTGTCTTCACCTTATCCCCCTAGAGCTAAGAACACTTAGTCGTCGCCCTATCACTCAGGTAAGTCTTCAAGGTAGACTTACAAACCTTCACAGACTTCGTTCACCGGCGATCCACAATGACTCTTGGATGCTCAGAACGTGATGCCTAACCGGCTGGAGGATTCACAGTCCTCAAGTGTAACAAGTCTTCACATCACGCGGATAGAAAGAGTTCAGTGATGCCTAACACTCTCTGGCTCTGGGTGTTTTGGGTTCGTCCTTGCAAGGATCTCTCTCTCAAATGCTTTGGAGGTGGGTTGCTCTCAATCAAAAAAAGCCGTGTAATAACTCTGAGAAGCCACCAATTTATGGTGTAGGGGCTGGGTTATTTATAGTCAAGTGGCAACCCGACCTGATTTGTCTGAAATGTCCCTAGGTCACTAAGGAACTAACACATGTCCAACGGTCAGATTTCAAACACATGGGGCAGCTTGGCTTGGGCTACAAGCAAAGCCGACTGATCCAGCTCTGGACAAGATTTTCTCTCATTGTCTTTGCTCGAAGACATAGGATTTGGTTGAGCATCACATCAGTCACTCTGACATAGTTCACTTGGACCCCACTTAACAGTACGGTGGTTCGTATGACTCAATAAAGAAGAAAGGAAACTATGAAACATCTATGTCTTCGCACTCCATAGTCTTCAGGTGAATATCTTCACATGTCATAATCTTCATCGTGAATGTCTTCAAGAACCACTATTGTCTTCAATGTCTTGACACATTTTTAGGGGTCATCTCTGGTAGGAGAACCGAATTAATGAGGGACTAGTAAATGTGTTATCCTACAATTCTCACAAACACATTAGTTCCTCAACCACGTTTGTCATCAATACTCTAAAACCAACTATGGGTGGCACTAGATGCACTTCCAATCTCCCCCTTTTCGGTGATTGATGACAACCTGGTTGAAGTTTTCAACGGGGATAACATCATGTGAAAGGTTTATGAGCATTGTCTTTCATAGATTAAAAGAGGCTACCCCTGAAGATGCGCATATAGGTAGTTTGCCTTTGAATGCAAATGCACATGGCAGGTTTTTCTTTGTGGATACCATCTTCAATCATGAAGACAATTCGTCATGCATATATGAAAGTAATGAAGATAATGATATGCATAATGAGAAATGGATGTCTGCAAAATGACTTCATGCGGAATTTATCATCGCATCACAAAGTAGCAGCAAAAGTAACAGGCGACCATCAAGTTTAAGTGTTACAACTCAAGAGGCAAATAGTTTAAGTGTTAAAATAAGAGCACTTAGCAAAAGTAAGGCAACCACCCCATATGGACCAGCTTGAAGACTACCAACCTCATATGTTTCTCCCCCTTTTGTTAGTAAGGACCAAAAGGGTTTGAAGACATAGAGTTTCTACTCGTTCCCAGGTGGAGACGATGTTGGAGAAGCAGGGTCGACGTTGGAGTTGGGAGGTGCAGACGGGCCTGGTGCAGAATCTAGACGTAGAGAAGCTAATGCTGGTGAAGTGGCGTCGTCTTCTTTATCGACAACTCTCGCAACAACAATTGCAGCCGATGAATACTCAGAATCTTCAATAAAAGGTGTTGGACACCAACTTGCAGATTGTAGTGGCCTGGAGTCAAACTTGAATCTCTCTATGAAGCCATCTTCGCGAAGATCATCTTTAGAGCAGAGTAGTGTAAGGCTCTTCCAGGACCACCGATAGGCTCCAGGCGTGACGAAATACTTCTTGCTGGCCAAGTTGTGAATGCGATGGACATCAACAAGAAGACTCTGCATTTGGTGCTTCAGCCATGCATGATGCGTATCCTACTTTTGATGCAAAGATACCAGAAGCTCACGGTTGTTAAGGACACGGGGATGCTTCTAAGGCCTTTGAACAATTGTGCTGGCAGTGGCTTCAGTATTGGCAGGATGCGGCAAACACAAGTTGCCAGCCAGGGGATAAGCAGGAGTAGCAGAGTTTGGTACATGAATGCCATCAATAAGTTGACCGAGGCTTTGAAATTTAACATTTTGCAGATGGAGTGGCTTCTTTGCTAGATCAGTGTAGATGGCTTCATAGGACATGTCAACTTCAGGAAAGAATACGACGTGATTGCGTGCTGAAGGTTGATAGTTGATGGTGGAAAGAAGCTTGATCAAGCGCATAATCTAGGGAGCATAAAACTTCAGTCCAAAGAGATCAATGCCATAAGCAGCAAGCTGGCGGATGAAGAAATCTTGGGTACTAAACCTAATGCCATTGACGATATAGAAGACCAATGTCTTTGTGGCGCCTTCGAGTTCGGCTTTAGAAGAGTTGCCTTTGATAGGCCACAGACTACACCTCAGAATGTGATATACTGTGCGGGGCAAGTACTCTAGGTCCTGGACAAAGAACTCCTTAGGGTATGCAATGTCTTGGGGCAATGGCTTCATCATGCTCAGCATTTGACTCATATTGGGCTATGGCTTCTGAAAGATGCTCTGCAGTTCATTTTGATATAGCTGACAACCTGGTTCATACAACTCACCAGGAGTAGGCACGGAAGTAAGTTCAATGATGTCCTGAGCTTTGGCTTCATGGTGGACGTCACCTGTCATCCACTCAAGGATCCAAGTCTTCGAATCCCTGTTGTAGCTTAGAATATGCAATGTTGCGTAAAACTACAGCAGAAGCTATTCGTTCCAGTGCTCTTCATCAGTCACAAATGAAAGCACCCCAACATCTCTGAAGCAGTCAAGAGCCTCTTCAAGGCAGGGCAATCCACAATCCAGACGCTTATGAGGAAAAATCTGGTCTTGGTTGTATATCTTGGGATTCCTGTATGGGTTCTTGGCACTGCCAAAGAATGTTTTGTGCTCTCTAAAGCTGAGCACTCTGAAAGAGCCATGGGTTGTTGCAACACTTGGAAGCCTTGGCTTTGGCTTCAGAGTTTGAGGCCTTTTCTCCACATGATAATCATAGTGAGGGCCTGGAGTAGTGGGTGGAACCATAATGGGCCATCTAACAGTCACCAACTCACCACAATTGTAAGATCATTCCATAGTGTGTGGCACTAGTGGAGGAACAGTTACATCGGATGTGACTGGCCTCACAATATCTTCAGTTGCAGCATTGACTTTAGGCTCCACATTCTCTTTTGCCATGACAGTGTCATTGGCTTAAGTGGTGTTGGTGGTGGTAGCCACATTGGTTTCAACCACCATCTCTTCAATGATTGGAGGGTCTACACAACCACAATCTCTACTTGTAGGACTGGATCATGAGCAGTCGCATAAGGGATGGCGTCAGAGAACACTTGACGCGCTACTGAGCTAGTGGGTTGCACATCCTCTTATGGAATGCTTGACATGGATGCCTGAGACCTGGGACCTTTGTGAAGCCTCCTGAAGGAAGGCAACGCCTGTGGTGAAGGGACTGTGAAATCAAAGTCTTCAGGACTTTCTTGAGTAGTCTCAAGCACCGGAGTGGTGACTTGAGCTGTTGGAGTGTGCAGAACAGCTTCATCATCCAAAGGCATATCTTGAGTGATTGGTGTCATGGGACGGGGAGTCAGAGGACAACCAATACTTATCAATTCACTACTCGTTCGAGCAAGTGATGATACCACGAGATTTGGTTCAAGCTGAGAAAGGACTTCATCATCTTCAACATGTTCGTCATGACCAATGTCTTTGGCTGAGATGGGATCAGCAGCTGGAATTTCTTCATTTTCAAGTGCCTCTATTGTAGTAGGCTTATGGATCACTATACGGCGCTTGCGGTTGGCAGAGGTAGGTAGAGCAATAGAGGTTGGTTCGATGACCAACTGTTCTTGGGAAGAAACACGCTCTTTGCATGAAGACTTTGAAGCTTTAGTCTTTGGCTTCTTCTTGGAGGGAGCAGTGTCAGGGGTGTCTTGAAGCTTTCTCTTCCTGGCTTCAGCCTCAGCTTGCCTTGTCTTCTTCTATTCACAAGCTATTGAGGGGACCTTTGGCTTCGTTCTAGTCATGCTGGCAGGGAAGACTATGCTAGGTCGTTGACACTGTCAAAACCGGCGGATCTCGGGTAGGGGGTCTCGAACTGTACGTCTAAGGTTGATGATAACAGGAGGCGGGGGACACGATGTTTATCCAGGTTCGGGCACTCTCTATGGAGGTAATACCCTACTTCCTACTTGTTTGATCTTGATGAATATGAGTATTACAAGAGTTGATCTACCACGAGATCATGATGGCTAAAACCCTAGAAGTAGCTGCTATATCTAATTGAAATTGAATGTATGTTATAGCTTTATTCATATCCATCAGGTTCAGACAACCAATGCATTATTCGATTCATAGGTACACATCCAGAATTACATAAGAACCAAATAAAGAATGATGAACCACAGTTGTATACTTGTACTATTAAAGACGCTAAATAAAGTGGCAAAATACATTCTAGTTGCTGAACAAGGTGAAGCGAAATGCCCATATTGTGCCCTCCTACATGCAAAAGGCACGCACGACTCTAGTCCAACCGCTTGTGATGGCCGACCGCCCATCCTTCACTGTCTTTGAAAGTGTGTTATAACGACTAGGGGGGTGAATAGGCGATTTTTACAAATTCGTCACTGAGGAATTTCTAGGTGAAGAAATTCCTAAGCAATGACACACTAGCAGCGGAATAAGTACTTAGGTATAGACAGAATAGAGCAAAAACATAGTCATCATGATGAAATGAAAACAAGCACATAGTACAGATAGCGTGAAAATAGGATAAGCAGGCTGAAGACTATGTGACTGAATAATTTGGATTGAGGAAATAGAGAAAGTCTCCAGTCAAAGTCTTCAAACAGTAATGATCAGGTTCATCAACACATGAATGAGGAAATGAAAGGGTTGAGGAAATAGAACCAGTTGGCTTGGTGAAGATAATGATTTAGTAGACCACTTTTATCTGCTATGACAATTGTAAATCTGGTTGGAGCGGCTGAGTATTTAAACTCGAGGACACACAGTCTCGGACACACAGTCCTCACCGTATTCTCCTTGATCTAAAGTCACACAGACCTCTCTCAACACTCGTGGTATGTCTTCACATGTGACTTCCAAACCTTCATAGACCTGGTCACTCGGCGATCCACAATTCCTATTGGATGCTCAGACCATGACGCCTAACCATCTGGAGGATACATAGTCCTCAAAGGTAACAAACATGGGTTACACACAGGAACAATCTCCTCAGTGATGCTCAATCACTTTGGGTTTGTAGTTGTTTGGGTTTGGGTTTTGGGTTTTCCTCACTTGATGTTTTTTGCTGAAAGTCCTCGGAGGATGGGACGCTCTCAATGATAAGTGTCAGTTTCTCTCGAAGCAGCAAAGCAGCCAATGGTTGTAGGGGCGGCTATTTATATCCTAGGGAGCAGCCCAACATGATAAGACATAAATGCCCTTCAATGATATGACCGTTAGGTGGGTAGATATTTTGGGACAGCTGGCGCGTAGCACAGCAACGATCTGATATTTGAGGTTCGAATTCCTTAGGGTTATCATGTTCCTCACTCTGTAGGCAATCTGCACTGGTGAATTCCTAACTCCTCAATCAGAACAAATTCCTCAGAGACCAGAAGATCTTCGTCTCTATCACTTAAGAAATTGACTGAACTGATATGAGATTTCCAATGGCTTCACTCGAAATGATTGGGTAGGTTTAGGATTTTGAGATGAGCATCACTTGGAAATCAGTTTCCTTAGTGTTACCTCGAGCCCCTTCAACAGTACGGTGTTCCGTATGACTCAAGAAAGAGAAAATGAAACTATGAAAACAAAAGTCTTCACACTTCATAACCCTCGCATGAATATCCAAGTCTTCAAGGTCACACCAATTTCTTCACTTTCAAAATCTTCAGGAGAACCAAAGTCTTTAGCTGAAGACATACATTTTTAGGGGTCGACTTTCATCGTAAATATCAAACTCCTCATTGACTTATAGAGCTTGTGTACACTCACAAACATATTAGTCCCTTAACCAATAAGTCTTCAATACACCAAAATCACTAAGGGGCACTAGATGCACTTACAGTCTTCATGGAAACATCTAGATAATCATCGAGTTATGTTAGAATTACGTTAACATTTGCATGGCCACCAATCATGTAGTTTGAGACGTATACTTTAGTAAACTGCTTTGGGAACCACTATAAAGGAAAAAGAAGGCCGCAGAGTTCTTACTTACCATCCTGCAGTTCGCTATTGTATTGGATAAAGTGTAAACAAGTAGTTAGTTGCCATCTTTGGACCAATTTACTAACAATCTATATCAGCTTCCTCACTTGTTGCTGGTTCATCGATATCTCATTCCCCCATACGGAAAAAGAGTCATTGCGTGGGTCTTTACCAATGACATATGTACCTAAAAGCAACAATTTAATATTAGAAGATAAACAACAATTGCACAATGATGTAGTACAACACTCTTTTATAATATCTTATAACATCCAATATACTCACATATTAGATGAATTAACATCTCATATTATGGGCCGGAAGGAGTTTATTACATTCTTACAAATTATCGGCATATTAACTACTGATGTATCCGTGGATTAGAGTTAGCTTGAGCTAGTTCGGCTCAAATATCCCTAAAGTATATCTAAATATGAGGGCTAGTTTGAGCTAGTTGCATATATAACCCACCAAAAAAACTATCCAACCCAAGAGGTGCTAATTGGAGCTAGTTCTCCTAGTGCATTTCTTGTCAATCTAAGTATCTAACCCTGTCATCCAAACACCTATTTGGATGGAGTTAGTTCAGGTTTAGTCATGAGCTAGAAACTAACTCTAACCTCTAAGCTAAGTTGAGTATCCAAACAGGGTTGTGTTGATGTTGTTGTTGTTGTTGTTGTTGTTGTTGTTGTTGTTGTTGTTGTTGTTGTTGTTGTTGCTGCTGCTGCTCATGCTGCTCTTCTACATGTATCTAGAAATCATCAAAACATTAAGGTAACACACTTCCTTGTTTCTATGTAGCTAGGATTGCATATGTAGACATTAAGTATTGTGCATATTGCTATGTAGCCTCAGATATATTACATATGGCCCTAGTTAACCTAACGATAAATGGGCTGCTGTCGGCGTTCTGGGAACGGGGGTCCCCAGACTTGCTTGCATGCGGCCTGCGTCGTGGCTCAAGTGGTGGCCCAGTACGGCCCATCTTCAACAGCGCAAGACTCAAGACCCTCGTGAGGGGCCAAGCCTCACGGGGCGGACAACACAAGTCTTCCTCAGGAACGGCCTCGCCAGGCAGGCTCGCGAGGAGGCGGAGAGATCAAGGTAGGGTACATCGCGAGGTGCTCGTGACGCAAGCCATGACGATCGAGACTAGGCGGGTGCCAAGCGGGCGCCGGCCTGTGCAGTGTCCTTGTTTCCTCTTTGGTGCAAAGGGGGCAAGCACATGTGTGGAGTACTGAGGTATCAGGCAAAGCTTGTCATTTCAGTGCAACGAGACCAAGACCAGCAAAGCGGCAGGATGGAGGTCACCGTGGGGCCCAAGACAGCATCATCGCCAGTGCCTTTGGCTGCCAAAGACCAACTTTAGTCAGGTTAACTTGTACTAGATATTCCCCTTCAAAATGGCCGTTGTTGGCGCCCTTCCCGCTCAATATTTGGGAAGAGGACCAGGGCCTCTATAAATAGAGCTAGCCACCATAGCAGAGGGCATACGGAGATCGGATAGAGTCCTAATCAGAGAGAGAGGCGATCGAACTCACCCAAGCAGTTCATCGCACCAGCTCAAGAACACATCTCGCGAGGCTGTTCTTCCCTTGTACTGTTCATCATCAGCCCCTGAGGCAATCTACCACACCACACACTGGAGTAGGGTACTACACCACATCGGTGGCCCGAACCATTATAAATCTTCTGTCCCTCGTGTTGTTCATCGTTTTACCTTAGATTCTCACGAGGAGATCGGACATGGATCGGTAGGGGGAAGATCTTCGTGCGCACCCCATAGTTCGAACCTTAAGGGTCTGCCCGAACCCAACATCCGACATTTGGCGCGCCAGGTAGGCGTGCGCCGGAGCTCTCCCTTTCATCGACCCGCTCTCCATCAGCACCGCACTCCGCCCTGATGGCGGGCAACACACCGCTTGCTCCGGCTGTCGACACCGGCGCGGGGACCATGGAGCTCCGAGCCCTGGCCCCCGCCTTGCGACATGCCGCCGCGCTACGATCGCACGGCCGATCTGCTGGCCTTCCTGCTAGCGTATAAAGAAGCCGTCCTCATGGCCGGAGGCGATGACAGGGTCATGGCTAACTGGCTGCCCATGGCCCTCAATGGCGTCCCGCACATGTGGCTTCTACACCTGCCAGCGGCTTCTATGGCCTCCTAGGAGGAGTTGGGCAACCTCTTCCACACCCATCATGTTGCGCCGGCACCCCCAGTCGTTGCAGCCCTCCTGGGAAGATCGCAGGCACCACCTTCGAGCCACCACGCCAAGCCGTTCGTCCGCCAGATCGGCGCCGTCCTCAAGCGCCGTGAAGCCCCCTGGGCTGGGTGGCACCCAAGGCTGATTCGACCTTCAGCTCGGACGATCACCCCCCCCCCCAACACCGCCTATGCGGGGCGCGCTGCCGATGTTATGCACCCCCACAATCTGCTAGGTGGACGTCACCAGAACCCTCATTGACGGTGGTGTCAGCCTCAACGTGCTCTCGGTGGAGGACTTCGGCCTCCTTCACGTGCCACTAGAGCGGCTTCAACCCAGTAGGCCCTTCTCGGGCGTCGGAGGCAGTTCCACCGGCTCCCTGGGGCAGATCCGCCTCCCGGTGACCTTTGGCACCCACGACAACTTCCGCACGGAGCTGGTCGACTTCGACATCGCCCCCATCGGCCTCCCGTACAACGCCATCCTCGGCTACCCAGCCTTGGCCCAGTTCATGGCGGCGACTCACCCGGCTTACAACCTCATGAAGATGCCCGGGAGAAGCGGCGTCCTTACCGTGTCCGGAGACACAAGGGATGCGCTACAGGCCCTCAAGCTCGCTTTCAAGACGGCCGCGGTGGCGCAGCCTGCCAACGCAGATACCCTCGAGCCCAAGGGGGCTACGCCGGCCAAGAAGAAGTAGCTATTCACCCAAGACAAGGCAGAGACCAAGCAAGTACCAGTCGACGAGGATGGATCCTCTAGCACCACCTTCACCATATCCGCCAACCTCGACCCTGAGCAGGAGGAGGCCCTGGTGAAATTTCTATGCGCAAACAAGGAGTTGTTTACGTGGGAACCTGATCAGCTAGCAGGAGTCCCAAGGGATGTGATTGAACACCATCCCAACGTATGCCCCAACGTGCGCCCCGTGAAGCAGAAGGCAAGGCGGCAGTCCACCGAGAACCAGGCCTTCATCGTCCAAGAAACCGCAAGTTAGAGGCAGAGGGCGTCATCCGCGATGTTTGCTATCCTGAATGGCTGGCCAACCCTGTTGTAGTGCCAAAAAAGGGAGGAAAGGAACGCATTGTGTCGACTTCACCAACCTCAACAAGGCCTGCCCTCAGGATCCATTCCCGCTCCCTCGCATCGACCAGATCATCGATTCTACCGCCGAATGTGACTTGTTGTGCTTCCTGGACGCCTTCTCGGGCTAACACCAGATCAATATGGTGGTAGAAGACGTGGAGAAAATGGCCTTCCTGACCCCGTGTGGAGTATACTGCTATACCTGCATGCCGTTCGGGTTGCACAATGCGGGCGCAACCTTTCAGCGACTGATGCACATCACCTTGGGCCGGCAGCTCGGGAGGAACGCCGAGGCCTACGTCGATGACATCATGGTGAAGTCTCGAGAGGTGAAAACCTTGATACAAGACCTGGAAGAAACCTTCACGAGCCTCCGTGAGGTGGATCTGCGGCTCAACCCGGAGAAGTGTGTATTCGGAGTCCCCTCAGGCAAGCTCTTGGGCTTCCTCGTGTCCCACAGGGGCATCGAGGCTAACCTAAAGAAGGTCAAGGCAGTCGATGACATGAGTTTGCCGAAGACCCTCAAAGAAATGCAGAAGCTCACCTGGCGAGTAACCGCGTTGGGACGCTTCATCTCCAAGCTGGGGGAGCGAGCACTGCCCTTCTTCAAGCTGATGAAGAAGAAGGGACCATTCGAATGGACGGAGGAGGCCGACAAGGCATTCCAAGACCTCAAGAAGTACCTTACCAGCCCTCCGGTGATGGTCGCTCCGCGCCCTCAGGAGCCCTGAGTGCTCTACCTTGCAGCTACGCCCAACTCCGCCATCACAGCCTTGGTGGCGGTTAGGGAGGAGCGTCGGGCCAAGGCCATGCCGGCCGCGGCCCCAGCCGAAGCGGAACAAAGCCAAGAAAGCCTCGCGGAGACAGTGACTATGGCAGATGGGGGCCGGCCTCTACAGGAGGATGCACCTCGATCGGAGGAGGCCCCGCCAGGCGACCAGGCGCTGGAGGCTCCATCGCCTCGGGAGGCGCCTCAACCTCAGGAAGACACAGGCCACGCCAGCACCCTCAACCTCGTCGAGCACCCTATGTACTTCGTTAGCACGGTGCTGCGGGACGCGAGTGTGCGGTACCCCATGCCCCAGAAACTCCACCTTGTGTTGCTAGTGGCCTCACGCAAGCTACGGCACTACTTTCAAGGCCATCCCATCAAGGTCATCTCCGCATATCCCTTGGAAAGGGTACTCAGGAGCCCCAACTCAGCTGGAAGGGTCGCTGAATGGAACATCGAGTTGCAAGCGTTTCAGCTGGAATTCAGCACGACCAGAGTGATCAAGGGAGCCGCACTTGCAGATTTTGTGGCAGAATGGATGGAGGCACCAGGGCTCGAAGCTGGGGAGGATCGGTCGCCTTCCCCAGGAAGTGAAGCACCCGACGGCTGGGTCATGTACTTCGACGGCGCGTTCTCGTGACATGGCGCGGGGGCTGGCGCAGTGCTCATATCTCCCACTCAGGATAAGCTCTACTATGCCGTCCAGCTTTGCTTCCAGCATGGAGAGAAGATCTCCAATAACATAGCAGAATACGAGGGCCTGATAGCAGGCTTGAAAGCTGCAGCCACCTTGGGGGTAAAGCGCCTCATGATCAAGGGCGCCTCATGACTCCTTGTCAACTACTCCAATAAGGTGTATGAGCCGAAGAACAAACACATGGAAGCACATCTTGCGGAGGTCCGCAGGATGGAGAAACAGTTTTGTGGGTTGGAGACTTGGAGTTGCAGCATGTGCCTCGCGGCACCAATCAAGAGGCTGATGACATCGCCAGGAGGGCGTCCAGGCGGTTGCCTCAGGAGCCTGGCGTCTTCGAGGAACGAATCTTCAAACCTTCAGCGGCACCATCACTATCAAGCACGGCGCAGCCTCGGGAGGAGCTCCCTCAACCGCCTGCCTCAGGAGCCCCGGCCTACGGCCCGACCTCAGGAGCGCGCGTGCTCCTCGCGCTGGAGCCTCAGGAGGGATGTTGGACCGCGGAGTTCAAGGATTATTTGATGCAAGGGATTCTGCCAGAAAAGGAGGAGGACATGGAACGCGTGGAGCGGCAGGCCACAACCTACTGCATCCAAGACGGAGAGCTCTATCGAAAGCAGCCGAATGACGTTTCCCTGCGTTGCATCTCCAGGGAGCAAGGGAAAGAGTTACTGGCAGACATGCACGGTGGAGACTGCGGGCACCACTCGTCTTCATGGACACTCGTCGTCAAGGCATTTCGCAGTGGGTTCTATTGGCCAACAGCACTCAACGACGCAATCAAGCTGGTGAAGGCTTGTGAAGCTTGTCAATTCCACGCCAAGCAGATCCATCAGCCGGCTCAGGGCCTTTAGACCATTCCCCTCTCATGGTCGTTCGCTGTTTGGGGACTGGACATCCTTGGCCCGTTTCCTCGGGCGCCAGGGGGCTACTGTTACATCTATGTCGCCATTGACAAGTTCACAAAGTGGGAAGAGGTGGAAGCTGTCCGCACCATCCCGGCTGGCTCAGCAGTCAAGTTCATCAAGGGCCTCGTGAGCCGGTTTGGGGTGCCTAATCACATCATCACCGACAACGGTTCGCAGTTCACCAGCAATCTCTTCAAAAAATATTGTGCTAACCTTGGAACGCAGATATGCTACGCCTCGGTGGAACACCCTCGGAGCAACGGCCAAGCTGAACACGCCAACGTGGAGGTCCTGAAAGGCCTCAAAACCCTGACCTTCAAGAAGAAGCTGGAGGCCTTCGGTAGGGGCTGGCACGACGAGCTTCAGTCCGTGATATGGTCTATCCGCACAACCGCTACCAAGTCGACAGGCGAAATCACGTTCTTCCTCGTCTACGGAGCTGAGGCGGTCCTTCCTCACGAGGTCATGCATCGCTCCGCGCGGGTCCTGGCTTTCGACGAAGCACAGTAGGATGCCATGCGGGGGGTGGACCTCGTGCTGTGAGAGGAACGCCGTCGGGAGGCTGCGCTTCGGGTTGCAAGGCAGCTATTAAATTATGGTGAAATTACGCTCTCCAGGTTGTTATGGCACACACGGTTGGTAAAACACAAACGTTTGCGATATACACCATAATCCAAGATGGTTTGTAGAGAGGAAATGTGTGCAAGTGTGCACATAGTTGTCGTTTGCAAAGCATGTGTGATGTCAGACAATATAACAAACGGTTCTGGCAAACTAACCATTTGCGATAGTTGCCTTATCATACACGATTCGCATCCATGAACCATTTCTGATGAAGTATGCATCATAAACGTTGCACCACAGAATAGCGTGTGCGATAGTTGCCTTATCGTACACGATTCGCAACCATGAACTATTTCTGATGAAGTATGCATCGTAAACGTTGCACCACATAATAGCGTGTGCGATAGTTGTTGTGTACGACGATGTTACGACGGTCCAACATTTCATAATCCTATCTGACACTCGTACGACGACTAGCTAATCTTCTTAATTAGTTATCGCATACGGTTTGTGAAAAGCAAATGTGTGTGATTGTATGCTTATCATACACGTTCTATAATAGTGAACCGTTTGTGATGGGTCGCGCACCGTAAATGTAGCACCACAGAATACTGGCTGCGATGGCAATGCGACCACAAATGAAAAGGAGTACTGTAGGGTCCCTATCCCCGACGATTTCTAGGTCGTGTGGGAAGGACCCCCCCCTATCGCCATCACTCACTAGGCGACGGTTCGAAATGTCATCGAGGAAAGGGGTTAAAAACCGTTTGTGAAGCACTGACGCGTACCAGCTTATGTGATGCTATAGTAACTAGCTTAGTTATTCAAACTACCCTCTCATCATTAACTCATTGCCATATAAGCAAATTTGCTCTTGGACTCGATGTTACTATTGTAGTTAGTCCACTATGGCTAGTCTTATAAAAAACAAGGTTCGTGATGATGGTGTGCCTGCCATCCTACAATATAGGCCGTCTGATTTATATATGATGGATAGGAAGGAAACTATGGCAATTTTGCAAAAAGGTACCCAGACCCTTGACGGGGTGGGCCGGTTCGACAGAGAGAGCTTGTGTGTTCTTGTGTGAGAGACTTGTAGGATGGGGTAGAACGATGATTTCTAACCTTGACGGAGGAAGAGAAATACACAAAGTGTGCATGTGTCATTCCGATCCACACGGAGAAATGAGATGTGTATGCGTGTGAGAGAGATTGCACAATTCATTCATGTATCACTATCTAGAGATCGTGGATGTGCATAGCTTCAACATAAATTAATATCTACTTCGTATTGTGGCCAAAGATACAATATCGATTCAACGCTATAATGATTGGATACTCACATATCGCATTTTTCTTCCAAATAGTACTTTTCAATTGTGCATGCCAAAGTTAAAGTGCTGTTTCTTCAAACAACCATTGTACTTATCATGTACATGCACAACTGTTAGTTTTGCATTCAAATTCATTAGTCTTGGATGATTGAAGGTTCTATTATGAAGTAATATATGTAATATTCATATATGAATTCAACGGGTACGCAATTTATGAAATGGAGGCCATGTAATTATATGAGGTAACAGTTTTAAGTAGTGGACTACAATATCCATTTCTTTTGTGGGACTACAATATCCATTTCTTTTTGTGCCTCTATTTTAAAATTAACACATAAATGAATTGTGTTTAAAATAAATAACCAATGGAACTAAGTTAGACATTTACATGAGAAATACATAGGCTGAGCGTTTGATTCGTCTTTTGTGAACGCGCCTCTACACCTGTACGATTGGCCGCGCCCGTGTGAACGTCCAAGTTATCGGTGCATCATCTCGAGTTATTGTCTTTTTTTCTCGGGTGGACTTCATTATTAAGTGCTGACGTGTGCCCCATGTACACAATCTCGCATGACCTTCCTACTAGCATTGTCCAAAATTAGATGAAACTGGATACAAATGATCCCACGGGCGGCAAAATATCCCGCCTCCATCTAAAATTTTCGCCACCTAGTCTTTAGCATGCGAAATTCCCGTTTTGTCCTTGGTGCACGGAGAACAATAGGTACAATACGGCCGTCATTTACATAATAGGTCGGGGCTACATTGATAACTTCCGATTCCCCCCACCACACGACACCCCCATTTCCTATCCCCCTCCCGCAAAAACGACTACTCAACAACACGAGAGCATCTTACATCACACCGTCCATACTTCATCGGCCTTCCTACCCCTTCCACCGACGTACCAGCACCCATTCACTCCCAGCGGCGTCCACCTCGTCGGATCTGCTTCTGTGGCCGCATATACCCTTCCCACCTCCCCTAGAAACAAGTAGACTGCTTATCCACCGCAGTACCACAGCCCATCCAGTGTCGGCCTTGTCCACCGCGCCGGATCTGCTTCGCTGGTACTCTCGTCAACTGCAACACATCTTGAGCGGCTCCTCTGTACTCCCCAGTGGAGACACTTCATCCACACCCAGAGCCACCCCACCGAAGCCCCCGTCAATAGCCTCTAATCCTCTTCGCCGACACCTTCCTCAACCGTACTTGGGCCGCTTCGCTGACACCATCCTCAACCCTAGCGGAGTAGCTTCGCCTATACCCTCTCAACCCTACTGGGGCCCCATTGCCAACGCCCAAGTCCACGACCTCAGATCCGATTCATTGCACCCTCGTCCAACATACCGGAGCAGCTTCTGATGCCCCGTCCACTGCCGCAGATCCGCATCATCGACACCATCCTGAACCGAACCACTAGAGCAGCTTCACTGACGCCCTCATCCACGGCCTCAGATCTGCTTCACCCACACCGTAGTCCATCCTACAGGAGCTGCTCCACAAACACCCTACTCCATGGTTCTAGATCTCCTTATCGGACCCCGACAGCTAGTGTAGCGTCATGACCCTTATGTTTCTAACCTCATTCCCACCGTCTGGCAAGATGCCAAGCACCCATCGTGGCCTAGGTCCTTGTCACCTTAAACCCGTCCAGCATCACCTGCCTGATGTACTTTAAATATAGTAACATGTCGATGTGACATTTTATGCAGCTGGCAAAAACTACAAGGACGATGTTTCTTCTGGAACTAACACCTTGGCCAACCAAGATCCTGGACTGAGGCATTGATATGATATTTAGGAAAGGAGGTAGTACGTTACACAAAATCATAGGAGGCATGTAGAAATTCTAGTGCACTACATTAGGCTCCCTTAGAGTGCCTGCTAGTCTAGTACATAGAGTCATGGCTAGTTTATGCTACACACACAATAGTTAATTGGTGGTTTAAATATGCACTAGGGATATGCAATGTATTATCATGTAGAGATAACTCAAATTAGCCATGTCAACTTGCAGATGGGCTGCTGCAATGAAAAAGTACAAGATTTCTTATTACAAGTTCTATGTGGAAATTTCATGGAACATTGCAAAAAAGGAGAGGCAGCGGTGAGCATATACAGTGTGCTATGGTAGGTCACTCCGGCCCAGTTCTTTTGCGGGATTGTCCCAGAATCTGTCCCTCTCTAGCTTCCCCTAGAATCTTTGACCCCCATTTGTTTTATAATCCTAACTATGTAGACTGTAACTAGATAGGATTGTAAAAATTGGGGCTCAAAAATTCTAGGAGAATCTGGGAACGGGTCAGATTCTGGGAGAATTTGGCAAAATAACTGGGCTTCCATTGCAATCATCATGACATGTTATTTGTATGTCAGTGCTGTTAGCCAAGTTTCTTAGGGATAGTTATTTCAATTCATCCTAAGAAAAAAAGCACATTTGAATATAACCTCCAGATAATTAGCCAACCAGTTCTTTTCATTGCATGCCTTTTCATCTTATATGTGGTATGATCAGTGAATAGTCTAGATTGCCTTATATGTTGTCATTTTGCTGTCCATATGAAAATTAATTTGACTTGCAAACATCACTAATTGAAACAGTGCAGTAATTAATATGACTGGAAAAGTGACCATCAATATTTGTTCAAAATGCAAATACAAAGATACCATCTACTTGGCACAATCTATTTACGTCAATGTCTTATATAGATAGCCCATTGCCTAATTTAAATGAAGAATGCATTGCCTAAATTTAAATGAAGAACCATTACTTATCAAAATTCGATGGTCCAAGTGGCTGGTTATTATCATATAGTAGCACCACCTGAAAGCATCATATAGTAGCAGCAGCAAATAGCAACTCATCATATAGCAGCAGCAGTAGGTGTCGGTGTCAAAACCGGCAGATCTTGGGTAGGGGGGGGGCAAGCTGTGCGTCCGAGGACAAATGGTAACTATGGGCAAAGGGCACAATGTTTACCCAGGTTCGGGCCCTCTTAAGTGAGGTAAAACCCTAATCCTGCTTGACTATATTTGAGGGTATAGGGGTTACAAGAGTTGATCTACCTCGAGATCGATTCGGCTAACCCTAGATTAGCTAGCCTGGCAATGTTGTGATCCTTCCTCCGATCTACCGTCCTCTTTATATAGAAACCGGAGGGGCTTAGGTTTGTACAAAGTCAGTTTTATAGAAAGGAATAACATATCTAGACACCTATACTTGCCATCCACGCATACGGGAGTCCCTTCGGGACATGAGAGGTGATCTTCTGCCTTGTATCTCGATAGACAGATGCCCGAGGACCTAGGTTTGTACAAAGTCCGGCCCACATCCAATAGACAGATGCCCGGGGACCCCCTAGTCCAGGACTCCCACAGTAGCCCCTGAACCAGTCTTCAATGATGATATATTTGACATTCAGATTGTCTTCGGCATTGCCAGGCAGGTTCCTTGAAGAATATACATTGGCTTTCCTCTGTAAAAGAATTGTATCCATATTTTTATAACAAACATAACCCTAATCCGCGAAGGTAGGATATATAAAAAATAAGAACAATGCCTTTTAATGACAACTTTTTCGGCGAAGCGTCTGGCTTGACCCTTCGGCATTTTGAACCGTTTTCCCATCCCACTTCTGTGTTTCAAGGCCACGCCCCATTGGCACGTCCTGTCTAACAGAGATTGTGCCCATTTAATACGGGATTGCACATCAATGATACTTGGGTAATCCAACCATTTGCGGCCTACACTTTTATTGGGAATAGGCGAGATTCAAGGAATGAACGGGGGGCGGTTGGCATTTTTACTGCCTATAAAAGGGCAACGGATCTTTACATTCTCCCCCACGCCTTCACATCTCCTCAGCCTTCCTAATATCCCAAGCTCTCTGCGCCCGCAAAGCCTCCATCTTTCTCACCACCACCACCACCTCCTCTGACCATGGCTAGAGCTGGCTCCAAAGGCAAGTGGGAGGCCTTCTCCGTGCGGGGTATCTCACCGTTGATATCAAGCACAGGCTTCCCCCCGAAGGTCAAGTCATTCCCACTCTGGAGCCCGGAGAACGGTTATTCTTCCTTCCCCATTTCCTTAGAGGGTTAGGGTTTCCACTCCACCCGTTCGTCCTCGGACTCATGTACTACTACGGGCTAGATATCCATGATCTAGCCCCAAACTCTTTCTTCCACATCTCTGCGTTCATCGTCGTGTGTGAGGCTCTCCTCCGTGTCCACCCACACTATGCCCTATGGCTCAAGGTCTTCAAAGTGAAGCCGAAGGTGGTCGACGGGCAGCACGTGGACTGCGGCGGAGCTATGATTAGCAAGCTGTCGAACACTACATGGCCTAAGGGAGCCTTTGTGGAAATTGTGAAGATCTGGCAACAGGAGTGGTTCTACATCACCGAGCCGCACCGCACTAAGTGGGCAGCCAATCTGGAGTTCAGATCTAGACCCCCCTTGAGGCTCACCTCCAGGAACGTGAAGGGCACATAACCAACATGCTGGGGAAGAACGTTGGTCTAACCAACGTGGTTCAGATCATGCTCTTCTGCCGCATTCTTCCCTGCCAGCGCCGGGCTTCCCCCATGTGGGAATCCAAGATGGAGGAGCCATGGACGCTATAGCATTTCCTCCGCGTCATGCATGAGGGAATGTGGAAGCTGCTTTTCAAGGCACAGAAGAGTAGTTGGCCCATGGAGACCAAAGACATCAGCCTCAACGCCAATAATCCGGCCTCTCCAGTAAGTGTTTGATATTTCCGAAGATATACCTAGTTCATATACATATTTGATCTAAGCCAAACTCATCAGCCCATCTCTTTGTTACAGGGCTGGACCAAGAAGTCGGACTGGATAAAGAGTTCGGCCCCGTTGCCTGAAGAACCAGTCACTCCTGCGCTAGCGGAGATGCTGGTCCAGGCGCCTTATAAGCCGCCGGAGAAGAAGGCCAAGAAGAAGAGCAATGGGACCAAGGACGGGCCCCGCTGTAAAGGGCCTCCGGAAACTGTGTCCGTAGAGACTGAGCCCGTCTCCTCCCATGAGGAAGACGAGGACGAAGAAGAGGAGGGGGAGGATGACGAGGAAGCGAAGAGCAACTCCTCCCACAAGACGAGAGGGGGAAAAAGGACATCCTCCGAGAACCTGGAGGGGGCGACGCTGAAGAAGGGGCGGGTGGTCCTCTTGGATAGTTCAGACTCAGAGTCCGAACACAGCCTAGAGTGGGTCCAAATGGGGCAGCCCCTGGCCAAAACGTAAGTATCAGAAACTTACTCGTTCAATTATCGCTTTAATCCGCCTTTGTCATGCTCAACCCTTTTACGCTTTTCAGTCCTCCAAGCGAGATCCTGGTTCCTTCCACTTCGGAAGGGAACTCTCTAGCCCCTGGAGAGGCAGAGAGTGATGGGCCATCTCGCGCCTCCCCCCTTCCATGGAGGACACCAAGGTGTCATCCCAAAGGCCATCTCCTGGCCGGGGAGGGGCGGACGAGACTGTCCAAAAGGCACCTCGGACACCGTAGAGTGGGGCACGGTGACTCCTGAGGGAGTCCTAGATTAGGGGGTCCTTGGACAGCCTGTAACGCCCGGATAATCATCCAACAGTAATCCCACGCTAATCGTGCCATGACACCTCGGTTACTGTTGCTAACCTCGCAATAATTCGAAACCGTTCAAAATTCAAATTCAAAATAATAATAACAATAAAAGTTTTCAAAAATAGAAACAAAAATGTTCGATGGTGGCCGAATATTACCAGGGTAATTATGATGCAACAAACAAATTTTTATTAAATGCCTAAGTGTTTATAAATAAATAAAAACAGAAAAGAAAATAAATAAAAAGAAAACAGAAAACAATACAAAAAAAAAGAGAAAAGAAACCCCCTGGGCTTCGGCCCAGCTGACCACAGGCCAACTGGGCCACCACCAGGCCCGGCCGGCCCCCACCCCTCTCCCCTTATCCCCCCACGACGGAAACCCTAGCCCACTCCCGATCCCCACTCCTCCCCCCCACTCTCCCCTCACTCCCCCGATCTGGATCGAGATCGGGGCGACCACGCCACCGCCCCGGATCGCCGTCGCCTTCTCGCCCCCCTGGCCTCGCGCGACCCCCCCCCCCCCCCCCCCCCGCCTGAGGACCCCGTCGCCCTCCGCCTCGCTTCCTCATCTCCCTCCCTGCCCGATCTGGATCGGGGCAGCCCCCCCCCGATCCCATCTCGACGCCGAACCGCCGTCGCCGCGCTCGCCTCGGACGTCGTCGTCTCCACAACCGCCGCCCTCTTCGTCGCCGGACCTCCCCGACCGTCCCCGAGTCCTCTGCCTAGACCCTACGCGCCCCCCCCCCCCACCGTGAGCATCGCCCCTCTCCTCCCTCCCGCTTCGCTCTATCGCCATTGAGGTCGTCCCTCGCCCGGTCCGACGCCCCGCCTCGCCCAGCCTACCTCACCTCGCCGTGCCTGTGGCCGGCGGCTTCCCCCTTCAATCTGGGCGTACGCCCGCTCGGGCTGGGCGCCAACGCCCATGCGCTCTGCCCGCATCCCGCTCCGGCCATGGACACGCCGTGGCCACCGGCCTCTTCTTCCTTCGCCTGGCGCCGTCCACCGCTGGCCCGCGCCCTACCTCGCCCTCCCACGCGCGCCATGGAATGCCCCTGTCGCTGGAGCCGCAGCCTCCATCGACCGCCGCCACCACTCTCCGACGGCGCCGCCCTTCGCCGGCGCCGTTCGCTGCCGGCTCCCCCTCGCTCCACCTACCGCGGCCGACGCCACAATGGCCACGCCCGCTGGAGCCCCGTTCCAGCCTCGCCCGCGCCCGTTAAGCCCCCAGGGGCCTATGACAAGGGGGCCCCATCCCCAGAAACGTTTAAAAAAAAGAAAAAAAAAATAATATTAATAAAAATAATTAAATAAATAATAATTAAATTAATTAATTAATTAAGGAATTAATTAAGTTAATTAATCATAATTAGATTAACCTAATTAACTAATTAGGTTAATTAAACAGTAGTTAGATTAGTTAAACACTAATTACGTTAAACAGTCAATGACCAGTGGGACCCACACGTCAGTTGACCAGTCAACACCTCTGTTGACTGCTGACGTCATGCTGACGTCATGATGACGTCAGCAAACACTGTTTTGGATAATGTTGGACTTAATTAATTAATTAAATTCCAGAAATTAATAAAATCTTTAGAAAATCATATCTTTTAATCCATAACTCGGATTAAAATATTTTCAACATGAAAGTTGCTCAGAACGACGAGACAATTCCGGATACGCAGCCCGTTCGTCCGCCACACATTCCTAACCTATCCAACTCGCAACTTTCCCCCTCCGGCCCCTCTGCCCGAAAACGCGAAACACCGGGGATACTTTCCCGGATGTTATCCCCCTTCACCGGTATCACCTAATACCGCGTTAGGGCACCCCTAGCATCGTTACTTGTCTTGTCATGCATCGATATGCATCTGTTTACATGGTATTCATTGTTTCTTCCCCCTCTTCTCTCCGGTAGACTACGAGACCGACGCTGCTGCTGCCCAGATCGACTACGGAGTTGACGATCCCTCTCTCTTGCCAGAGCAACCAGGCAAGCCCCCCCCCCTTGATCACCAGATATCGCCTATTCTCCTCTATACTGCTTGCATTAGAGTAGTGTAGCATGTTACTGCTTTCCGTTGATCCTATTCTGATGCATAGCCTGACATTGTTGCTACATCTGTTGATACCTTACCTGCAATCCTAAATGCTTAGTATAGGATGCTAGTTTATCATCATTGGCCCTACATTCTTGTCAGTCTGCCTTGCTATACTATTGGGCCGTGATCACTCGGGAGGTGATCACGGGTATATACTATACATACATACATACTATAGATGGTGACTAAAGTCGGGTCCGCTCGAAGAGTACCCGCGAGTGATTCACGGATTGGGGGCTGAAAGGACCTTTGTCCCGACGGCCCTCTGTGTGGATCTTTGTGGCGGAGCGACAGGGCAGGTTGAGACCGCCTAGGAGAGAGGTGGGCCTGGCCCTGTTCGGCGTTCGCGGATATTTAACACGCTTAACGAGATCTTGGTATTTGATCTGAGTTGGCTACGAGCCTATACGCACTAACCATCTACGTGGGAGTAGTTATGGGTATCCCTGCGTCGTGGTATCAGCCGAAGCACTTCAGACGTCAGCGACGGAGCGGCGCGCGCCGGATTGGACTGGAACGCCACTAGGCTAGGTCTGCTTCCGGCCGCCCACGCAACGTGCAGGTGTGCTCAGGGCGATGGTCCCAGACCAATGCGCGCTTAGGTTTAGACCGGCCTGCTGGCCTCTCTGTTTTGCCTAGGTGGGGCTGCGACATGTTGATCTTCCGAGGCCGGGCATGACCCAGGAAAGTGTGTCCGGCCAAATGGGATCGAGCGTGTTGGGTAAGTTGGTGCACCCCTGCAGGGAAGTTAATCTATTCGAATAGCCGTGATCTTCGGTAACAGGACGACTTGGAGTTGTACCTTGACCTTATGACAACTAGAATCGGATACTTAATAAAACACACCCTTCCAAGTGCCAGATATAACCCGGTGATCGCTCTCTAACAGGGCGACGAGGAGAGGATCGCCGGGTAGGATTATGCTATGCGATGCTACTGGAGATGCTACTTGGAGTTTCTACTTGGAGATGCTAGTTGGAGGACTTCAGACTACCCTCTTCTACTTATTGCAAGACGACGGTGACCAGAAGCGTAGTCTTCGATAAGACTAGCTATCCCCCTCTTATTCTGGCATTCTGCAGTTCAGTCCACTGATATGGCCCTTTACACATATATCCATGCATATGTAGTGTAGTTCCTTGCTTGCGAGTACTTTGGATGAGTACTCACGGTTGCTTTCTCCCCCCTTTCCCCCCTTTCCTTTCTTTCTGGTTGTCGCAACCAGATGCTGGAGCCCAGGAGCCAGACGCCACCGTCGACGATGATCCCTACTACACCGGAGGTGCCTACTACTACGTGATGCCCGCTGACGACGACCAGGAGTAGTTAGGAGGATCCCAGGCAGGAGGCCTGCGCCTCTTTCGATCTGTATCCCAGTTTGTGCTAGCCTTCTTAAGGCAACTTGTTTAACTTATGTCTGTACTCAGATATTGTTGCTTCCGCTGACTCGTCTATGATCGAGCTCTTGTATTCGAGCCCTCGAGGCCCCTGGCTTGTAATATGATGCTTGTATGACTTATTTTATTTGTAGAGTTGTGTTGTGATATCTTCCCGTGAGTCCCTGATCTTGATCGTACACGTTTGCGTGTATGATTAGTGTACGATTGAATCGGGGGCGTCACAAGTTGGTATCAGAGCCGACTGCCTGTAGGAATCCCCCTTCCACACTCCTTGGCCGAAGTCGAGTCTAGACATTACAAAAACTTCTACTAACTTGGCTGTGTGCCTTACGAGCCCACGTCGCCATCGGGTGGTACTAGGATCTTTTACTCCTCGACCTTTACTCTGGGACTCTGAACTCTTTTCTACTCGGGTTAAACGAATTTACTAACTATCACTAGGATCCCGTGACCCCATTCACCCCAAAGTTGGATAAAGCCATAGTATTCTTTGGAATAGTATTTTGGACGATTTCCACACTATCATTGACTCCCTTGAAACATCTTTGTTTTCAGATGGAACCCACGAGGCAGGTCGTCCGCCACACGACGGCCATTGGCGCCTCGGGATCACCTGCCGTGCTAGCTGAGATGATGACCTATCTGGGTTATCGCTGGCACCCTGAGTACACCGTCTTGGAGGAGTACCAGGACTTTAACCAGAGAGCCCTTCTACCATCAGAACTTTGTTCTGCATGCTGATGGGCTGGATCGAGCTAACCGAGCTCTTCGCCATGAGTTGTACCTCACCAGTCAGCACCTGTACCGTGCTCTGACGCTGTTGCACCCCTTTGTCCGATCCAGAGAGCTGTCGCAATCTGCGATCTACCCAGCCAGGACCGTGATGCCCCAGGGTGTCGGTTGGCCAGAGGTGGGAGGCTACTCTCCCGCGCTTGGTCCTCTTCTGCCACTTGGGCGTCGGGTTCTGCACCAGAATATCTGCGACCCCCAGGTCACTGACGTGAAGGACTATCCGCTGCCGCACTACCAGCTTTCAGGCTACAGCTACCTTCGCAGTACCGCATGGGACTGATGTAGGCTTGCTTGTTAGTGATAGATGCATTCGTCGCGAGCCTGCGTGCCGCCTATAATGTCTTAGTCTATGTACTGAACTCTGTGTACCGAACTCTATGCATGATCCCTTTTTGTAAGATGTGCCGACTACTGTGTAGTTTCTATCGTGCTGTTTTCATTGTGCATATTTGATTATGAATGATTCTTGTCCTTTGCATAATTTCTCCAATGCTGAACTACCCCTGTTATATATTAGCAGGATGGTTAGACCAGCCGGTCGTGGTCGTGGTGGCAACTTCCCACCACCGCCTGAGTACATGGCTGGTATGATCCAACAGCTTGAGATGAATCGCCAGTTCATGGAGAACATGATGGCTCAATTTCCTCGCCCCAATATGAACCAGCAGCCAAACACAACAACTCTGCAGGATTTCATACGCCTCAACCCAAGTGTGTACCGCAGCTCAACCCAGCCGCTGGATGCTGATGACTGGCTCCGTGACATCACCTATGAGATGGAGTCTGCTGATGTAGCCCCTGCCAGCTATGTCACTTTTGCTTCCTTCTTCCTGAAGGGACCTGTAGCTCAATGGTGGGACAGCCACAGGCGTACTCTGCCCGTTGGGACAATCATCACCTGGCCAGACTTCCAGGCTGCTTTCCGTGCCCGCTTCATCCCTCAAGGAGTCATGGACCGGAAGAAGCGTGAGTTCCGCAACCTCACCCAAGGCAACAAGACTGTTGAAGCTTATCAGCGAGAGTTTCTGGACTTGTCTCGCTATGCTGAAGAGGACATTGCCACTGATGCACGCAGACAGGAGAAGTTCCGTGACGGCCTTCAAGCTGACATCAAGCTCGCACTTCTAGTGCACGACTTTGCCGATTTCGCCACCTTGGTGAACAAGGCCATCAATGTCGAGACTGGTCTGCAGGAATACCAGAGCTCTCACAGGCGCAGCCGTGACACGGGCTCATCTTCGGGCCCATCCTCGCAGAAGCGCAAGATATGGATTCCCAACAGCATGTACCAGCCGAATGCACCTGCCCCAAGGCAGTCCTATGCTGCACCTCGTCTGCCTACTGCTCCAACTAGGCAGCCGAGGCTTCCAGCTCCACCACCCCGAGCTCATGTTCCTACTCCCGAGAATGGTTTGTGCTTCAGGTGCGGACAACCAGGGCACCGTGCTAGGGAATGCAACCAGAGACAGAATCAACTGGCCCTTCCAGCAACTGGCCGTGGGAACAACCAGCCCCCCAACAACAATGCCAAGTCCTATGGTCGTGTTCATGCCAACCACGTTGATCTGAACGAAGCTCAAGACTAGCCTGCTACTGTGATGGGTACACTCCTCATAAATTCAGTACCTGCATCTGTTTTATTCGATACAGGTGCATCGCATTCATTCATGTCAGAAGATTTTGCATGCTTGCACGACATTAAATGTGAGGACATGAATGCTTCACTATTAGTACACACTCCTGCGGGCCAATGTCGAACCTCCATGATTTGCAACGACGTCCCTGTAGAAATCGAAGGACTGGAATTCCTTGTCTCTCCCATCGTATTGAAGTCCTGTAACATTGATCTCATTCTGGGAATGAATTGGTTAAAAGCGCATACTGCTTCTATCGTTTGCGCCACCAAGACCGTCCATCTGCTACACCCTTCTGATGAAATAATAAGCTATAATGCCCATCTGGTTAAGAATGCCGAGGCAAGGCTCTATGCATTGAATGCATTGAACGCCGCACCCCTCGAGGGCATTGAAAACATTCCCGTCGTGCGTAACTTCCTCGACGTCTTTCCTGAAGAACTCCCAGGGATTCCCCCTGCTAGAGCTGTCGAGTTCGTCATCGACTTGAAACCAGGCACCACTCCTATAGCCAAACGACCTTACAAGATGCCGCCGCATGAACTCCTTGAGCTTAAGGAGGAAATCGATAAGTCTCTTCGCAGTGGTTTCATTCGCCCAAGTTGCTCTCCTTGGGGAGCACCTTCTCTCTTTGTCAAGAAGAAGGATGGGACAAACCGATTGGTCCAAGACTACCGTCCTATAAATCAAGCTACCATTCAGAATAAGTATCCTCTTCCTCGGATCAATGATCTGTATGATCAACTGGCTGGTTCATCAGTGTTCTCTAAACTCGACTTGAGGTTGGGTTACCACCAGATCCGTGTTCGTGAGGAGGATATCCCCAAGACCGCCTTTGTGACTCGTTATGGGTCATACGAGTACACCGTTATGTCTTTTGGATTAACCAATGCCCCAGCCACCTTCTCTCGTCTGATGAACTATATATTCATGGATTACCTCGACAAGTTCGTCGTGGTTTATCTGGATGATATCCTTGTGTATTCCAAGAATGAAGAAGAACATGCTGAACATCTTCGTCTTGTGCTGGAAAAGTTACGAGAGCATCAGCTATACGCCAAGTTCTCTAAATGTGAATTCTGGCTTCCCGAAGTAACCTATCTTGGACATGTCATCTCTAAGGATGGTATTGCCGTTAACCCTGAACGAGTTCAGGCTATTCTCGATTGGACTCCTCCAAAGAATGTCAAGCAAGTCAGAAGTTTTCTCGGTCTCGCCAGCTATTGCCGTCGATTCGTCGAGAACTTCTCCAAGATTGCCAGGCCCCTGACTAACCTGTTGCATAAGGGCGTCAAGTTCCAATGGACAGATAAATGTCAGGAAAGTTTCCAGGCACTCAAAGACAAGTTGACTTCTGCCCCAGTACTAGCTCCTCCTGATACTAAGAAGGACTTCGTCATTTACTGCGACGCTTCCCGTCAAGGATTAGGCTGTGTCCTAATGCAAGACCGCAAAGTTATTGCTTATGCCTCTCGGCAATTGCGCCCTCACGAAGAGAACTACCCAGTTCACGACCTCGAGCTTGCTGCTGTCATTCATGCACTGAAGCAGTGGCGACATTACCTTCTCGGTAATCGTTGCGAGATCTTCACTGACCACCAAAGTCTGAAGTATCTGTTTACTCAGCCAGACCTGAACCTCCGTCAGCAGAGATGGATGGAGATTGTTGCAGACTTTGACTTGGGTATTTCCTATACACCAGGCAAGGCCAATGTAATGGCTGATGCCTTGAGCCGCAAGTCTTACTGCAACCACCTCCAGATTCACAAGGTTCAGCCCTCACTTGTTGAAGAATTTCGAAAGCTGAACCTCAATATTGTTCCTCCGGGTGCGCTCGCTCCCCCTCCTAAGGAGTTTCGCAAGATGAACCTCCACGTTGTTCCCAGGGGTTCTCTCAATACCCTGGTTGCGAAACCAGATCTTGTGGACACCATCAAATGGATACAGAAATGTGACGATGAAGTCCACAAGATTAAGCGCGACCTCAAAGAAGGAAAGCCCTCATTCTTCACTGTTGCTGATGATGGCACCTTATTCTTCAAAGGTCGCCTAGTAGTTCCGAGTAAGAGGGAAAACCTGGATATGACTCAGAAGGTTATGAAAGAAGCTCATGATACGCCTCTATGTATCCATCCTAGTAGTACAAAGATGTACCAAGACATTCGTCAGAGATTCTGGTGGTCTAACATGAAGCAAGACATTGCTCGCTATGTTGCTGAGTGTGACGTTTGCCGTCATATCAAAGCAGAACATCAAAGGCCTGCTGGAACTCTGCAACCTATCTCTATTCCTGAATGGAAATGGGACCATGTTGAAATGGACTTCGTCACTGGATTTCCCAAATCGCAAAAAGGTAATGATGCTATTCTTGTCGTCATTGACCGGCTTTCTAAAGTTGAGCATTTTCTGGCTGTCAAGGAAACGATCACTGCTAGTCAACTGGCAAACCTCTACATGTCCAGAATTGTCTCGCTTCACGGTATTCCATTGGTAATCAGTTCAGACCGTGGCAGCTTATTCACTTCAAGATTCTGGGCAAGTTTCCAAGAAGCTATGGGCACTCATCTGTCTTTCAGCACTGCTTTTCATCCTCAGTCGCAAGGGCAAGTTGAACGTGTCAACCAAGTTCTCGAAGACATGCTTCGAGCTTGTGTCATTTCCTTCGGCAAGAAATGGGAGGAATCCCTCCCGTATGCTGAGTTCTCTTATAATAATAGCTATCAAGCTAGTCTGAAGATGGCCCCCTTCGAAGTGTTATATGGACGAAAGTGCCGAACCCCTCTGAACTGGTCAGAAACTGGGGAACGTCCACTCTTCGGTCCGGATATTATCCAACATGCCGAAGAACAAGTCCGCATTATTCGCGAGAATCTCAAGACTGCTCAGTCACGCCAAAAGAGTAATTATGACCGTAAACATAAGGACATGGTCTATCAACCTGGCGAAAAGGCTTATCTTCGAGTCACACCAATGAAGGGTGCTCACCGCTTCGGGATCAAGGGCAAGCTAGCTCCTCGCTATATTGGCCCATTCACTATTCTCGAAAGGCGTGGAAAAGTGGCATATCAACTGGAACTTCCGCCGAACCTTTCTCAGGTTCACGATGTGTTCCATGTATCACAGCTCCGCCGTTGCTTCAAGGACCCGATCCGAGGAGTGGATCATGAAGTGCTCGAATTGCAACAGGATCTCTCCTATAAAGAGCATCCGGTCCGCATTCTTGACCAAGCTGAACGCCGCACATGCCAGAAGGCGATCAAGTTCCTCAAAGTCCAGTGGTCGCACCATTCTGAAGATGAAGCCACTTGGGAACGCGAGGATCGTCTGCGCGGAGAATACCCCGCACTGTTTCCTTCTTCCTCTTAAATCTCGGGACGAGATTTCTTGTAGTGGAGGAGATTTGTAACGCCCGGATAATCATCCAACAGTAATCCCACGCTAATCGTGCCATGACACCTCGGTTACTGTTGCTAACCTCGCAATAATTCGAAACCGTTCAAAATTCAAATTCAAAATAATAATAACAATAAAAGTTTTCAAAAATTGAAACAAAAATGTTCGATGGTGGCCGAATATTACCAGGGTAATTATGATGCAACAAACAAATTTTTATTAAATGCCTAAGTGTTTATAAATAAATAAAAACAGAAAAGAAAATAAATAAAAAGAAAACAGAAAACAATACAAAAAAAAAGAGAAAAGAAACCCCCTGGGCTTCGGCCCAGCTGACCACAGGCCAACTGGGCCACCACCAGGCCCAGCCGGCCCCCACCCCTCTCCCCTTATCCCCCCACGACGGAAACCCTAGCCCACTCCCGATCCCCACTCCTCCCCCCCACTCTCCCCTCACTCCCCCGATCTGGATCGAGATCGGGGCGACCACGCCACCGCCCCGAATCGCCGTCGCCTTCTCGCCCCCCTGGCCTCGCGCGACCCCCCCCCCCCCCCCGCCTGAGGACCCCGTAGCCCTCCGCCTCGCTTCCTCATCTCCCTCCCTGCCCGATCTGGATCGGGGCAGCCCCCCCGATCCCATCTCGACGCCGAACCGCCGTCGCCGTGCTCGCCTCGGACGTCGTCGTCTCCACCACCGCCGCCCTCTTCATCGCCGGACCTCCCCCGACCGTCCCCGAGCCCTCTGCCTAGACCCTACGCCCCCCCCCCCCCCCCCGCACCGTGAGCATCGCCCCTCTCCTCCCTCCCGCTTCGCTCTATCGTCGTTGAGGTCGTCCCTCGCCCGGTCCGACGCCCCGCCTCGCCCAGCCTACCTCACCTCGCCGTGCCTGTGGCCGGCGGCTTCCCCCTTCAATCTGGGCGTACGCCCGCTCGGGCTGGGCGCCAACGCCCGTGCGCTCTGCCCGCATCCCGCTCCGGCCATGGACACGCCGTGGCCACCGGCCTCTTCTTCCTTCGCCTGGCGCCGTCCACCGCTGGCCCGCGCCCTACCTCGCCCTCCCACGCACGCCATGGAATGCCCCTGTCGCTGGAGCCGCAGCCTCCGTCGACCGCCGCCACCACTCTCCGACGGCGCCGCCCTTCGCCGGCGCCGTTCGCTGCCGGCTCCCCCTCGCTCCACCTACCGCGGCCGACGCCACAATGGCCACGCCCGCTGGAGCCCCATTCCAGCCTCGCCCGCGCCCGTTAAGCCCCCAGGGGCCTATGACAAGGGTGCCCCATCCCCAGAAACGTTTAAAAAAAAGAAAAAAAATAATATTAATAAAAATAATTAAATAAATAATAATTAAATTAATTAATTAATTAAGGAATTAATTAAGTTAATTAATCATAATTAGATTAACCTAATTAACTAATTAGGTTAATTAAACAGTAGTTAGATTAGTTAAACACTAATTACGTTAAACAGTCAATGACCAGTGGGACCCACACGTCAGTTGACCAGTCAACACCTCTGTTGACTGCTGACGTCATGCTGACGTCATGATGACGTCAGCAAACACTGTTTTGGATAATGTTGGACTTAATTAATTAATTAAATTCCAGAAATTAATAAAATCTTTAGAAAATCATATCTTTTAATCCATAACTCGGATTAAAATATTTTCAACATGAAAGTTGCTCAGAACGACGAGACAATTCCGGATACGCAGCCCGTTCGTCCGCCACACATTCCTAACCTATCCAACTCGCAACTTTCCCCCTCCGGCCCCTTTGCTCGAAAACGCGAAACACCAGGGATACTTTCCCGGATGTTATCCCCCTTCACCGGTATCACCTAATACCGCGTTAGGGCACCCCTAGCATCGTTACTTGTCTTGTCATGCATCGATATGCATCTGTTTACATGGTATTCATTGTTTCTTCCCCCTCTTCTCTCCGGTAGACTACGAGACCGACGCTGCTGCTGCCCAGATCGACTACGGAGTTGACGATCCCTCTCTCTTGCCAGAGCAACCAGGCAAGCCCCCCCCCCTTGATCACCAGATATCGCCTATTCTCCTCTATACTGCTTGCATTAGAGTAGTGTAGCATGTTACTGCTTTCCGTTGATCCTATTCTGATGCATAGCCTGACATTGTTGCTACATCTGTTGATACCTTACCTGCAATCCTAAATGCTTAGTATAGGATGCTAGTTTATCATCATTGGCCCTACATTCTTGTCAGTCTGCCTTGCTATACTATTGGGCCATGATCACTCGGGAGGTGATCACGGGTATATACTATACATACATACATACTACAGATGGTGACTAAAGTCGGGTCCGCTCGAAGAGTACCCGCGAGTGATTCACGGATTGGGGGCTGAAAGGACCTTTGTCCCGACGGCCCTCTGTGTGGATCTTTGTGGCGGAGCGACAGGGCAGGTTGAGACCGCCTAGGAGAGAGGTGGGCCTGGCCCTGTTCGGCGTTCGCGGATATTTAACACGCTTAACGAGATCTTGGTATTTGATCTGAGTTGGCTACGAGCCTATACGCACTAACCATCTACGTGGGAGTAGTTATGGGTATCCCGGCGTCGTGGTATCAGCCGAAGCACTTCAGACGTCAGCGACGGAGCGGCGCGCGCCGGATTGGACTGGAACGCCACTAGGCTAGGTCTGCTTCCGGCCGCCCACGCAACGTGCAGGTGTGCTCCGGGCGATGGGCCCAGACCCCTACGCGCTTAGGTTTAGACCGGCGTGCTGGCCTCTCTGTTTTGCCTAGGTGGGGCTGCGACATGTTGATCTTCCGAGGCCGGGCATGACCCAGGAAAGTGTGTCCGGCCAAATGGGATCGAGCGTGTTGGGTAAGTTGGTGCACCCCTGCAGGGAAGTTAATCTATTCGAATAGCCGTGATCTTCGGTAACAGGACGACTTGGAGTTGTACCTTGACCTTATGACAACTAGAATCGGATACTTAATAAAACACACCCTTCCAAGTGCCAGATATAACCCGGTGATCGCTCTCTAACAGGGCGACGAGGAGAGGATCGCCGGGTAGGATTATGCTATGCGATGCTACTGGAGATGCTACTTGGAGTTGCTACTTGGAGATGCTAGTTGGAGGACTTCAGACTACCCTCTTCTACTTGTTGCAAGACGACGGTGACCAGAAGCGTAGTCTTCGATAAGACTAGCTATCCCCCTCTTATTCTGGCATTCTGCAGTTCAGTCCACTGATATGGCCCTTTACACATATATCCATGCATATGTAGTGTAGTTCCTTGCTTGCGAGTACTTTGGATGAGTACTCACGGTTGCTTTCTCCCCCCTTTCCCCCCTTTCCTTTCTTTCTGGTTGTCGCAACCAGATGCTGGAGCCCAGGAGCCAGACGCCACCGTCGACGATGATCCCTACTACACCGGAGGTGCCTACTACTACGTGATGCCCGCTGACGACGACCAGGAGTAGTTAGGAGGATCCCAGGCAGGAGGCCTGCGCCTCTTTCGATCTGTATCCCAGTTTGTGCTAGCCTTCTTAAGGCAACTTGTTTAACTTATGTCTGTACTCAGATATTGTTGCTTCCGCAGACTCGTCTATGATCGAGCTCTTGTATTCGAGCCCTCGAGGCCCCTGGCTTGTAATATGATGCTTGTATGACTTATTTTATTTGTAGAGTTGTGTTGTGATATCTTCCCGTGAGTCCCTGATCTTGATCGTACACGTTTGCGTATATGATTAGTGTACGATTGAATCGGGGGCGTCACACAGCCGGACTATGTACTTGTGCCAGACTTTTGGAATATGAAGATACAAGATTGAAACTTCATCCCGTGTCCGGGTGGGACTCTCCTTTGCGTAGAAGGCAAGCTTGGCAATTCGGATATGTAGATTTCCTTCTCTTTAACTGACCCTATGTAACCCTAGCCCCCTCCGGTGTCTATATAAACCGGAGGGTTTAGTCCATAGGACAAGGACAATCATAATCATAGGCTAGCTTCTAGGGTTTAGCCTCTACGATCTCGTGGTAGATCAACTCTAGTAATACTCATATCATCAAGATCAATCAAGCAGGAAGTAGGGTATTACCTCCATAGAGAGGGCCCGAACCTGGGTAAACATTGTGTCCCCCGCCTCCTATTACCATTAGCCTTAGACGCAACAGTTCAGGAACCCCACCCGAGAACCGTCGGTTTTGACACCGACATTGGTGCTTTCATTGGGAGTTCCACTGTGTCGTCACCATAAGGCTTGATGGCTCCTTCAATCATCCACAACAATGCGGTATAGGGTGAGGTTTTCCTCCCCGGACAGATCTTCGTATTCGGTGGCTTCGCACCGCGGGACAACTCGCTTGGCCATCTAGAGCGGATCGACAGCTACGCCCCTGGCCATCAGGTCAGCTTTGGAAGCCTGAACTACACTGCCGACATCGGCGGAGACTTGCTCTTCGACGGATTCGAGCCCATGACAGGTGCGTCGTACAGTCACGATGAGCATGACTTAGATCTGCCATCGGACGGTGTTCAGGAAAACACACCTACAGCTGCCCTGGCCTCAGATCCGGTGCAGACCGTGCCATCTAAGGACGGGTGGATAGACCCCGCCATGGAGGCCGCACACTCATCGGCGATAGAGCCGAACGCAGACTTCGCCCCCAATGAGGTCTGTGTCACCGGAACCTCGGACTCGTCTCCGGCCATAGGCTCAGAACCGCATGAATCCGTGCCTATCGAACCTGATTGGGCACCGATCATGGAGTTTACCTCCACGGATATCTTTCAACACTCGCCCTTGGGTGACGTGCTAAATTTGTTTAAATACCTCTCCCTGTCAGGAGACTCCTGGCCGAACTATTTCCGGCTTGAGTGGGAAGCGGACAACGAAGAAATTTGTTTCCTACCCACCACCCACTTAATAGCCATTGTCGACGACTTAACCGACATGCTTGATTTTGACTCCGAAGACATCGACGGTATGGACGACGAGGTTGGAGAAGAACAGGAACCAACGCCCACAGGGCGCTGGACAGCCACCTCATCATATGATATATATATGGTGGACACACCCAAAGAAAGCAATGGCGATGAGGCAACAGACGATAACCCCCTTGAGAAGCAATCTAAGCGCCGGCGTTAGCGGCGCCGCTCTAAGCCCCGCCATAGCAAAAATGGTGATACCGGCACAAGAGACAATAGCACTCCGAATAATGCCGAAGACGAAAACAATCCCGCCTAGCCAAACTTCGAGCAAGCCGGCCGAGAGGATGGGCAAGCTGGCCCTGATGAACAGGCAATGGATGGAGACTCAGCGGACGACAGTTACATGCCCCCTCCAAAGACGAGGTGAGCCTCGGCAACAAAGAATTTATCGTCCTGAGGATCTCGTCGAGCAGGAGCGCTTCTAGCGCCCGCTTATAGCCACTACAAAAATCCTGAAGAAAAAACAGCAGAAGCTTCAAGCTGATCAAGATCTGCTAACTGATAGATGGACTGAGGTCCTGGCAGCCGAGGAATACGGACTCGAGCGCCCAACCAAAAGTTACCCGAAGCACAGGTTGTTAGCTCAATTTGAGGAGGAGGCACTAGACCCTACACTACCAGGACAGGATGCAGCTGACCGGCCACCTCGTCGGATAATGGCACTTTTATTATTTATTGCCTATTTTGTTTGAACATTTGTTCTTCCTGTGCGGCTGTTTAGTGTATGTAAATCCTAAGAGTTGGCCAGTCGTCGACTTCTGCCCCCACGTGAAAAGTACGGGGGCGTACGGGACATACCTGAACACTCTTTATCCCATTGTTGGGTCCTTTTAAGGAGGTGTTCCTCAGCACGAACCAGGCAATCAGACTATAGGGCTTTATCACTCTCACTTAGCCATAGGAATTCGAGTATGGTGGGCGCAACCCCTAGTGTTCGGAAGGCCGAACTAGGGGCTCTATCGGCGCCTGATCGGAAGACTGATCCGTCGCACCTTGCATTTATAATGGCATTATGCGGAAGAAATCTTTGAAGATTTTACAACCTCTCGAACAGCTGACCAGCTCTCGCTGTATCATGACAGTAAGTTTTCGGCTTTCTCTACTGAGGTGCTCATCCAGAAGAACCGGGACACAATCGCAGTAGTTCTCCCAGTGCTACCTTAGCCGATGGGGCAGAACGTAAGGTACCAAAACATGGGAGCCAGGCAAACCCAACTAATGACCCAAGACATGATTCGGAGCTGATGCATATAGTGCTATAATTCGGGGTGCCGAGCGACCGAAAAGGGCGTCGGACTTTATTGCCGTACTATGAAGCCCCTGGCATAATCGGGTATAGCACAAGGCGTGGGTGCCGTTTGTGAAAAAGAGGTGTCAATGAGAAACGACGGCCGCTAAATGTTATTTAAGTCTACACATTGTAGTAAAATGACATGTCTATGCATAAGAGTGCGGTTTATTCTTATGAAAAGGAGTATTTTTGGCGGAACCTGTCGTGGCCGGACTGGAGGAGGCTGTGTGTGGATCTGAAGTGTATCCGGACTGCCTGCCTTGTGCATCTGAGTTGATTCCACGTCGCCAGTCCTGTTCTGCGCCAAAGTTAGTCTGTAAAGACAAATGCTTTAAAGGCAGCTGCATATATACCGTTGTGGTTGAACCTTGGGTGCCTGAGCGGAGCCTGGCTGAACAAGGCCATAAAGTAGTTTGGATTCATCAATTGGTGTCTGGGTGTTTGGCTGCCAAATCAAAATTTGATAAACAGGCATGACTCGCTATTCCAGCGGTGGTATGATTTCCACTCTAATGGTGGGGTTCGACCTTGCCCATAGTTGTGACTATGTCACGCGGGACTGGCCTGATGTTGTACCTCGTTGAATCTAGCCAACGTGGTTCGTCCCGGTAGTATGTGGTAATTACTATATAATGGGATAATGCCGAAGACTTATTCTTCGGTGTGGTATTTGTTTAGTGATCCGAAGACAACCAATAGTATGGTGGGTCAGTTAAAACCTGGCCTTTGCACCTTGCATCTTTGAGGAGATTCTATTGATAGTTTTATGCCTGTGGCGGCTCGTGTAAAATGGAGCCTCCAAGCTACTGGGTAGATAGTGAGTGCAATAAAATTGCTATGGCTGGTGTTGTTCGGACGGTCGATGTTATTAGAGACGATCGACCATATTTTTTTGCTGTGAGGGGATCTTCCTCACCATGTTTGACTGGTCCTTTGTTGTTCGAGACCTCCCTTCATTGTTTTCGGCGCAAGATCGGCCGTTTTGTTTGGAAGATCCTGCATTCTCTATTGGTATGCTTGGCCGCCCTTCTGGGGGTACCATGAATTTCACATGGTTGATCGAGTATGCTGCCTGGGGCGGATGGACCTAGCTGTTCTTTTTCTGCTGACCGGACTAGGGACCATTGAATTCAGCACCAACTTCCTTGACTTGACATTTATGACGATTGCGCCGTGTATCCTTCGTATTGTCTTGGACCGTGGTGGCATGTTAACGTTGGGGTATCTGCCTTAGGTTCTCCTTCTTAGGTTGAGGTAGCAAATTATGTCGTGTGTGCCCTTTGCCGGGGTGTTCAAGTCTGTATTCCTCGGTGGCCAGGACCTTGGTCCATCTGTCCATGAGCAAATCTTGGTCAGCTTTGAGCTGCTGCTGCTTCCTTTGCAGGCTCCTCGCAGTGGCCATGAGCCGTCGCTTGAAGCAAACTTGTTCCATGGGATCCTCAGGCACATCGAATTCAGCATCGCCGAGGCTTACCTCGTCTTCTAAGGGGGGCACATAGTTATTCCTTTCCAAGTATTCGACCGTGGCCAGTACGGCCTGCTTGAAGGCAGGCTGATCAGAGTTGTTTTCATCTTTGGCACTATCTGAATTGTTTTCGTCTCTTGTGCCGGTATTGTTGTGGCGGGGCTTGGAGCGGCGTTGACGACGCCCATGCTTAGCTTTCTTCCCTGAGGGGTTATCCTCAATTGCCTCATCGCCATTGGTTTTCTTCGGAGTGTCCACCATATATATATCGTATGAGGAGGTGGATGTCCATCGCCCCTTGAGCGGTGGTTCCTGTTCTTCTCCTGCATCGTCGTCCATACCGTCGATGTCTTCGGAGTTGAAGTCAAGCACGTCGGTTAAGTCATCGACCGTGGCAATGAAGTGGCTGGTGGGTGGGCAACGAATTCCTTCCTCGTCTGCTTCCCACTCGAGCCATACATAGTTCGGCCGAGAGTCTCTTGACAAAGAGAGAGACTTTAACGAGTTCAGAAAGTGGCCAAAGGGCGGGCGCTGGAAGATATACGCAGCGGTAAACTCCATTACCGGAGGCTAACCAGGTTCGGCGGGCTCAGGAGCACGCGGACTGGAACCTACCGTCGGATACGAGTCCGGGGGTCCGGTGTCACAGGCTTCTCTGGGGGTGAGGCCTGTGTTTGGCCCTATCGCCGATGAGTATGTGGCCTCTGGAGCAGGGTCCATCCACCCGTCCTCGGGCGACGCAATCTGCTCCGGATTTAGATTCAGGGCTCCTGCAGGGGCGATATCCCGAGCATTGTCCGACGGCAGGTTTAAGCCATGCTCATCGTGACTATCCGAAGCTCCTGGCGCAGGCCCAAATCCGTTGAAGATCAAGTCTCCGTGGATATTGGCCGTGTGGTTCAAGTTTCCGAGCCTGACCTGGTGGCCAGGGGCGTAGCTGTCGATCTGCTTCAGTTGGCCAAGCGAATTGTCCCGCAGTGTGAAGCCGCCGAACACGAAGATCTGTCCGGGGAGAAAAGTATCACCCTGGACCGTGTTGTTGACGATTGAAGGAGCCATCAAGCCTTACAGCGATGACACGGAGGAACTCTCAATGAAAGCACCAATGTCGGTGTCCAAACCGGCGGATCTTGGGTAGGGGGTCCCGATCTGTGCGTCTTAGGCTAATGGTAACAAGAGACAAGGGACACAATGTTTACCCTGGTTCGGGCCCTCTCGATGGAGGTAAAACCCTACTTCCTGCTTGATTGACATTGATGATATGAGTAGTACAAGAGTTGATCTACCACGAGATCATAGAGGCTAAACCCTAGAAGCTAGCCTATGCTGATTATGATTGTGATCGTCCCTCTAAGGACCAAACTCTCTGGTTTATATAGACACCAAAGAGGGCTAGGGTTTACACAGAGTCGGTTACAAGGAAGGAAATATAATATCCGGATCGCGAAGCTTGTCTTCCAAGCAAAGGAGAGTCCCATCCGGACACGGGACGTAGTCTTGAATCTTGTATCTTCACGCTCCAATAGTCCAGACAAAGTATATAGTCCGGCTGTCCGGATACCCCCTAATCCAGGATGTCTTTGTGCGATGAGCCAAAGAACTCTAGCAGGGTATGGTGCTTGGCCGGGTCCAATTCCAGTAAATTGTAGGCCCTGTGTTGGCAAGGGAGAATCTGGACGACTAACATCACCTGGACTACATTGACAAGTTTGATATTCTTGTCTTCCATATCCTTGACGCGCGTCTGGAGCACCAACAACTCATCGGGCGAATACCAGTTTAGGCCCTTCTTAGCACAGGACGTAAGCCGCAGAGGAGCTCCGGATCAGAATTCGGGAGCTGTGGCTCATTTGATGCCGGGTGGCTCAGTGACGTAAAACCACTACTGTTTCCACCCTTTGACAGAATCATTGAAAGTACCTGATGGCCATGCAACGTTAGTCATCTTTCTCACCATGGCACCTCCGCACTTGGCGTGCTCGCCAATAACTACCTTGGGCTTCACATTATAAATCTTCAACCATAAGCTGAAGTGTGGTGAGATGCGGAGGAAGGCCGCGCATACAACGATGAATGTCAAGATGTTGAGGAAGGAATTGGGGGATAGATCATGAAAATCGATCCCGTAGTAATACATGATGCCGCGAACGAATGGATGGAGCGGAAACCCTAGCCTACGGTGAAAGTGAGGGAGGAATACAACCCTCTCGTGGGGTTCCAGAGTAGGGACGATCTGTCCCGCCGTCGGGAGGTGATGGCTGATTTTCTTGGCCAGATACCCGGCCTCCCGAAGCTTTTTGATATCCTTCTCCTGAATGGTAGAGGCCATCCACTTGCCTCCTGCTCCGGATCCAGACATTTTCGGAGGGCCTTTGTGGACGGAGAAGACGAACACTTGGGCGCTGGAGCTCAAGAGAGAGAATGGATGAAAAGAGGAAGAAGAAGGCGTGGGTGAAAAAGGGGAATCCTTATCCCTTTATAAAGGCGGTAGAAACCGCGCGCCTCCCTACTTGCCCTATAAACTCGCTTATTGCCCAAGCGCTGTGTTGATGGTGCGGTCGGGTTACCCACACCCATATTGATGAGAATCCCATGATAAGGTGACACGATCTCTGCTTCGACAAGACGTGCCAGTAAAACTGCCTCGCAAGATGTGCAGTAGCAGGTTGAGAAAAACGGTTCGAATAATGACCGGGCCGCAGCGTGATGTCACGCTATGAAAAGTTGTAAGCAGATTAGATTTGTGGAATATTGTGCTCTCTATGGTAGTATGTGGAATTTATTTTGCAGAGCCGGACACGGTTCATGTGTTCAAAATCTACATTGAAGTATTTGGAGATGGAACCCGCCTTGCAATGCCGAAGACAATCTGCGCGCTGGACTCATCGTTATTGAAGCCTGGTTTAGGGGCTACTGAGGGAGTCTTGGATTAGGGGTCCTCGGACAGCCGGACTATGTACATGTGCCAGATTGTTGGACTATGAATATACAAGATTGAAGACTTCATCCCGTGTCCGGGTGGGACTCTCCTTTGCGTGGAAGGCAAGCTTGGCAATTCAGATATGTATATTTCCTTCTCTTTAACCGACCCTGTGTAACCCTAGCCCCCTCCAGTGTCTATATAAACCGGAGGGTTTAGTCCGTAGGACAAGGACAATCATAATCATAGGCTAGCTTCTAGGGTTTAGCCTCTACGTTCTCGTGGTAGATCAACTCTTGTAATACTCATATCATCAAGATGAATCAAGCAAGAAGTAGGGTATTACCTCCATAGAGAGTGCCCGAACCGGGGTAAACATTGTGTTCCCCGCCTCCTGTTACCATTAGCCTTAGACGCACAGTTCGGGACCCCCTACCCGAGATCAGCCGGTTTTGACACCGACAACTTCCATGACCATCGAGGGTGGGGGGCTTCAATAGTCCGGGCCTCCAGCAAACACAGTACCGGAGTCCAGTACGGCTCCGGGTTCGGACCTACATCCGCCTTTGAAAGAGGGGGGAGGAGCAGGAGCTCCGTCGGTAGACTCTGTCAATCGGGAGGCCGCTGACACTATGTAGGAGGCACTGCAACGTGCCTCTATCATGGAGGAGCATCGCAGCCTGACCGAAGCCTTCAACAGCATATTGACAGGCTTTGAGATAAGCGAAGTAGTATTCTTTGCTAGCTTAATTTTTTTACACATATATGTGTTAGGCGGAACCCATGTGTAGCAGTAGCCCCTGAGACTGTGTCCGGCTTAGAACAATCCGGACAGAGGATAGAAAATAGTATCATAAAGTGCCGTATACATTGCTGGACAGGCTTTGATGTTGGTGGCTACTTCCCAGGCCGCAGAGATAGCCGAGCTCAATCGGAAGCTTCGGCTATCCGATAAGGAACTCGACCGCCTAAACAAGTAGTTTAATGAAACCCAAGGTATTTGAAAGTTTTTCATACCCGAGAGTGATATCTATATTTAGTCGTGTAAACTAACTGAAAATGTTGTAAAACACTCACAGTTGGCGCAGTCGAGGTCGAGTCCCTCAAGAGCGCCCTTGCCGAAGCCAAAAAGGAGGTGGAGGTGGGCAAGGCGTCCACGGACAAAGCGGCCAAGGCTTTAGTGGAGGAGAAAACCAGCCTCCGAAAAAATGAGGCGCGGGTGGGGGACGTCGAGCAGGAGCTCAAGGACGCCATTGCAAGGTGTGATTCCTTGGAGCAGAAAAGTTCAGAACAGGCCTCCGAGCTCACCAAAGCTCTTGAGAGCATGAAGGGAGCCCAGGTTGTTGACCAGGGCGCACGATAGGAGATCCAAGAGGCGAGGCAGATTGCGGCAGGTAAGGCTTTTATCATGCAGAGTAGATATACTAGTAAGAGATATATTTTGCTAACCAGAGTTTGGAGTTCTCCAGGCGCCTTTTCTGAACTCCCCAGGAGTATTGCGGATGCTGCCACATTCTTCCGAGCCAAAGAGGGGAGCTCAACAGAGAAGTTGTTCTGGTCGCAGTACCTTGCGCCAGAACATCCAGTGCCCCTAAGTGCCCAGCTGAAGTAGCTGTCTGAGCCGCACAGGGTGGCCGGACAGGCCATGATAGTCCGTCTATGGCCAGCAGAGGCCATCCCTAGCAACCACTTCAATCTCGTGAAGCGCATGGTGGATGCGCTTCCTCGAATCGACACCCTCAAGCGGTTGTTCTGCAAAGAAGGTGCCCGGATGGCCTTCGCTCGTGTCAAGGTGCAGTGGGCGAAGATGAAGGCCACCAAGATTGACACCGCAGGGCCACCTGAAGGCAAGGAGCACCGGCGACCGGATAGGTACTTTGACAAGGTCCTTGAAGGAGCCCGCATTGTAGAGGGCCAGTGTGATAGCTTGGTTTTTTCCCTCTTTTCTTTGCCTATTTTTCAGTTGGTTTGAATTTGAAATTTGGAGTTCTGAGTCTTTTAATATGGACTTAATCACTTGGGTACCCTTTGGCTTTCACCCCAAGGGTCCCATTTCCCTCTATAACCATCATTCCCTCTCTGGTTCACCGCAAAATCATATATGGAATTTTTTTCTTAAATGAAAAATATTCATTTCCCTCTCTTAAACCCTAGCTAGCTCAATGTGCTCCAAAGCAACCCCCATTTTTCTTGCCAACAAAAATCTGAGAAAATTCACAAATATTCTTTGAACCCTAGGGCACCTTCCTGAGCAAAAATATTTCACCACTATTTGGAACATTTTTGCTACAGAAAATATTTTCTGTTCCGGACAGAAATGGTAGTTTCTACAACAACTACTATTTTACTTGCTCCATTGTGGCAGATTTTTCTTGTGCATCATCACCTTAGTAGATGATTGCTAACCTCCAAAGCCAAGCTTCCAACTCCCAGTAGTTTGACCACAGTAAGCTCTCAAAGTTACTGATTAGAAACTTACTTGGCATGTGAAATCTTTTCTACTGCACCCGAGACCAAACCCAAGTGTGGTAACCTCTAAAACTACAACGAACGACAAGCCAGACATGAAGTTTGGGCTTAGGTCGGCCCGAGGTCAGAGTTCATGCGGTGACCGCGTTCGTCCAGGCATGCAGGCATGCAGCCGACGCGCTCTGAGTGCCGCCCGAGCCTCTGTTTCGCGCGTGCTCGCTTCTCCGCCTACATAGCCTTGCCAAACTTCGCCACAATCTTCGTCCAAGCTCTCTTAACTCCCTCCTGGCACTAGCCAATGCCGGATCTCGCTGCAGCGAGCACGGGAGCGGTCCGGCGAACATAACAGTGTAGTGCGCACTGTGCTCATCGCCACCCCAGTGCGTCTGTGCTCGTCCCCGTTCGCCCACAGTCCCCTTCTCCCACTCTCACTGATGCGGTTCGTTGCTGGGCGCCGTGTCTAGGTGTCCACAGGTGGAGCCCGAACCCCCCTCAATGCTCGGCTACAAATAGAGCCCTCCCCAGCCTCCTCGAGCACCATCCACGCCTCCCACACACTCCACAATCTCGTAGTTAGCCGTAGCCCGGCCAGGCAAGCCGCGGGCCGCTGTCCCCGAGCTCGAGCTCTCCGGCGATCCCCTCGGGTCATCTCCGTAGCTCCAGCCCCTCCCAGTCCTGGGCAACCCTTCCAGGGCCTCCGCCACTCTCTGGTGGTGCTGTTCTGCCTGGTTTGATCCCATGGAGTCGCCTCTGTTCGCCGTCGTCTTCGTCTCCAGCGACCTCTGCTCTCTGCCTCCGCTAGAGAGGTTGATTCCGACGCCGTCCGACCAGCCCTAGCTAGTCTATAGGTACGGGCAGGTGCGCCTCCGTCTCCTCTCTCAACCCCTCCCTCTCGTTTTGGCCAAGAAGCCCTCGTCCCCAGCATGTGCTCTGGCGAAGCCGCGCCGTCCTCTGTTTCCTTCTCCCTCTCCACCTCACCTGACTAGTGGGGCCCACTAGTCAGCCACTCAGTACGCGCGCGAAGCGGTACGAGTGGTGGCGCCCCGAGGCTTTATGCATTTGACGTCAACCCCCACAGTCTGTTTTTAGTTAAATTCAAATTTCATATTTTCCAGAGAACTTCAAACAGTAAAATTCTTTAACCATAAGTCCAAATGAATTGATTCTTTTTGCATTGTGTTCTTTGTAAAGAAATCTAGCAGCTCACCAAAGATGGGATTTTTCCCTGCTGTCTAGATTTTCTGGTGAATTTCAGAAGGGTTCTTGATGTTTTCTTTTTGTGTTTTTAAATATTTTCGGAGAGTGAGGCTTGTCTTGAGGATCACCAGGAGGCTTGTGAACCTCATCTGCACTAAGGCAAGGCACAGCAATATTTTCATGGTGCCATTACAATGTTTGTGATTTTCCTACTTGAAAGAATGATTTAATCCATGCATTTAAATCATTATTATGTTATTTATATTCTCTTAGTTGCTTGTTGTAGATAATATGCTTGACTTACAGAAAGTTTGAAGCTAACTTAGTTGGCAAAGAAACTAGGATTTATTTTTGGTGATGAAAGAATAATATGGTTATGGATATCAATAATTATTTGGAGTTATTTTCTTGCATGGGAAAGATAATAAAATTTGCTAGAAAAGATTCTGTTTAAAGTGAGGTTTAATCCTAACCAGAGAAGTGTCATGAGTTGTTGATGCTTATGCTTACTGTGGATATAGTTGACTCAGTCATTTCCGTTAATATGTGATGCATATGTTAGTGTTGCATTTCATGGCATACTATGACACCGGTTATTTTCACTTTAAGTTGAACCTGATAATAAGTCAACTTGAATTTATCGTTGGCCGGGTCATGGTGGCACTGAATCGAGTTTCTCCCAGTGCAACCACATTTGCCTTTATGGGAAGGCCTTTATTCGGTCTGTTGTCATGCCTCTGGTCGCTGCCTCCAACGAGGGGAAGTTATGGGCATGCGGTACCCTAGCCTTGTAAGCAGACATAACCTTGTGTGCCCGTTGTTGAGAGTATGGTACCAGGTCCCCTTGTGGGATCGTTTATGTTTTGGCCACAACGGTGGTTGTTGCGTCTTTGGTAGCAGGGCCACCCAGGACTAGCCCGGTTGGGAGGGAGTCGGAGTGGCCGAGAGAGTGTCATGGCAATGAAGGGGTTTCGTCGGAATGCCGTTGGTCCACCCGAATGGGAGTGCGAGGCCATGGGTTCCGTGGTGTTGGTACAATGCGCTACCGCTGCAGAGTGTATTAATCTATCGATAGCCGAGTCCACGGTTACGAACACACTCGGAAGTAGGTCACACCATGGATCAACTATTAATAAATTTTGCACACTAAGTTGTCGGCGTTCTGGGAACGGGGGTCCCCATACTTGCCTGCCTGCGGCCTACGACGTGGCTCAAGTGGGGGCCCAGTGCAGCCCAGCTTCATCAGCTCAAGCTCAAGACCCTTGCGAGGGGCCAAGCCTCACGTGGCGGACAACAGGGAGCTTCCTCAGGAGCAGCCTCATCAGGCAGGCTCGCGAGGATGCGGAGAGATCGAGGCAGGGCACCTCGCGAGGAGCCCATGACGCAGGCCATGACGATCGAGACCAGGCGGGCGCCGGCCTGTGCAGTGTCCTTGTTTCCCCTTCGGTGCAAAGGGGGCAAGCACAGGCCAAGGCATCAGGCAAAGGTAACCGTTTCGGTGCAACAAGACCAAGACCAGCAGAGCGGCAGGATGGAGGTCATCGTGGATCCCAGGACGGCGTCATCGTCAGAGCCTTTGGCAGCCGAAGACCAACATTAGTCAGGATAAGTGTACCAGATGTTCCCCTTCAAAATGGCCAATTATTTGCGCCCTTCCCGCTCACTATTTGGGAAGAGGCCAGGGGCCTCCCTCTATAAATAGGACTAGCCACCACAGGGAGGGGGGATCGGATCCAGATCATGCATAGACTAGAGGGAGTCGATCGAACTCACCCGAGTAGTTCATCGCACCAGCTCAAGAACAGCCCCTCGCGAGGCTGTTCTCCCTTTGTATTGTTCATCATCAGCCCCTGAGGCAATCCACCAAACCACACACTGGAGTAGGGTATTACACCAGAATGGTGGACTGAACCAGTATAAATATCATGTCCCTTGTGTGTTCTTCTTTCCGGCCAAGATCCTTGCGAGACTTCGAGACATGAGCTGGTAGGGGAAAGATATTCGAGCGCACCCCAGTGTTCGAACCTCAAGGGCCTGCCGGAACCCAAAATCTGACATTTTGCACGCCAAGTAGGGGTGCACCAGAATCCTTCTTCCGCCGCCTCACGTTTCGTCGGCTCGCCGTTCAGATGTCAAGCGACCGAACAGCCAACACCGACCGCTGGGCGGCGTGGCCCGCCCACGCCGTGCCGCCAACCCAGGGCAACCTCAACCTTGTGCCTCAGGCAGCTCGCGCTTCGCAGGGTGCTGTGGGGCGCGGGCGATGCGGCCAAACTCCGCCTACCCTCAAACTGCGGCAGGTGCGGTCAGCAGCAAGAGCTTCGAACCACGCCGCAGCCGCAGCGCCAGACACCCGACGGGAGCAGGCGAACTCCAGGGCCGTGCTCACGGTGGCCCGAGAGCTTCTACATTGCCGGCTGCTGGAGGGCAGCCGCGACGTGTTGTTGGAGCGAGTAGCCGAGCTCCCGGACGCCGCCACCTCGGGAGCACCTCCTTTCTGCATCCAGCTACCACCCCAGATCCATGGCAGGTCGTATCGCGGCCCCATACGTGCCCACGCAACTCCGAGTGGACTCCAGGCCCTACTCAACGCCAACCCAGCCATCAGCACTGGGCGTCAAGTCACGCCGACCGGCGAAGGAGTGCACGCCGCGACCTTTGGCCTCGGCGGACCACTACGCCGCCACCCTCAAGACAACGCTCCAGGCCGGACGGCGTGGCATGTGGGGCACTACGGCGAGAACCGCGAGGCGGCGGCCCCAGAAGCTTATGTGCCCCACATGGTGGATCGAGAGTGCGCAATGGAAGAAGACCATGGCTCGTTCCTCGGGCCAGGCTGGGGCAAGGAGACACCAGAAGATGAGCTCTTTCAGGAACCCCAAGAGGGCCACGACGATCGCGCCAGTGGCAGCAACTATCTGGTACCACTAATTCCTTAGTAGCAAGTTTATGCTAACCATTGGTCGCAGGAGGTACAGGTCGCTGCAGCAGATGGCTGCCCCAATCCTGCAGCCTCTTACCCCTCGGGAGGAGGGCACCGGGTGCTGCAGGAGATGGGCCGGGATCCGGGTTCGTCCCCGCAGCACTCGGCGCAAGGCGTTCTCCGGAGGTAGGCCCTCTGCCGGGGAGGTGCCTTAGGGCCTACCCCCGGCAGAGGACTCGTGGTTGTCGAGGGAACCGCTGGCGACTGCTCTATCCCATTGGCGTCGTCCTTGGTCTCTGGCCGCCATCAATGGCGGTAGAGTGTGGTGCAAGGCAAGGCCCTCGTTTGGCGATATGAAGCAAGGCCGATACCTGTGAAGAAGGCCCAGTGCCTGTGAAGCTCGCCGCCCCGTGACACTCTCACGTAATAATGAGTGGGGCTGTACACGCCCCGGAGTCTCTGTAGAGCCGCCCTCGGGCCTCGGGGGCTCCCACACACGCCCAGTGGTAGCAGTTAGCTCCGCGCTGGTGAGAAGACGTCGAAGACTAGATTAGGTGCCGGACACTGCTCTATCCCATTGGCGTCGTCCTTGATCGACTAGACTAGACTAGGAGCAATCTCTCGTGTTCTGGTTCCGGCTTTGCGTCCAAAGTTAGCGTCAGCTGCCTCCCGTCGTGAGCCCCTCGCGAGCCGATCCAGGCCGAACACGCCTACAATCCGGACCGCTGTCGCCACACCCTCTCCGGAGGTTCTCATCACAGGATCAATGGGTTTACCCAGAAGACATTCGAAGCGCTGCGGCCCCCACAGGCCCGCTCGAGACTCGTCGGGGCCAAAAGGTAAACAAGTCAGCTGACCCATCACCGGGCCAGTAGCTAAGCTCACACGCAGCGTTATGCTTACCAGGGTACTAATCGCAAATCTTTACATGAGGGGCTTCCCCTCCCAAAATGCTCTTACAATATTCAGGGCCAAGCCCGAGCCTTCTTCATGCAGGGTAAACAGCGGAAAAATACGATCAGTTGGACATATCACTCGCCGCGTCTTCTGGGGCGCCTCCAGAGGCATCGCTGGCATCACTGACATCATCACCACCACCACCACCACCTCCGTCAGGGCCAGGCCCGTCCACAACGCCGCCCTCATCGGCGGCCACGATCACGCCGTCATCATCAGATGCGAAGGCCTTGACGAGGGCGTCCACATTGTCCTCCACCCATTGCGCCAGGTCACCCCGAATGGCTACGGGCACAGATGCGATGGCGGCATCGAAATCGAAGTCGGGGTCCCTGTCCTACAGATAGCTGAAGACACGGGAGAAGGCGCGCCCGAGCAAGGCTCGGCTCCTCTCCTCGACAAGCCAATGAGACCTCTTGGCGCGATTCTCTAGAAGCGTCACCACGTCAGTGAAATACTGGAGGTTGCCGGCATAGTTGGTCTCATGCGTCTCCTTGGCGGCAGCCTCACAAATGTTGCTCAAGGCTATGTTAGCCCTTTCCCTGAGCGTTCGGAGCATGGGGGCATGCTAGTGCTCCAGAATCCGCCGCTGACGGATGTCGTCCTCATTCCGCCGAGCGATGGCCTCAGCATTGTCAACCCTCTATTGGAGAAGAAGCAGCTCGGTGCGGGAAGATGCCAGCTCCGCCTGCGTTGCGCCAAGGGCCGCTGCGGAGGAGGCCGCACCCCTCGTCACTTCAGCCAGTTTGGCCCCGAGGTCTATGGTCCTACCCTCAGCTTCGGCCCTAATCAGCTCCAACCTCGCTTCGTATTCGCGCTCGAGGGCCGAGCGAGCTTACGCCGCGCGGCGGTCGACCTCTTCCTGGACTCGGGCTTCGCACGCGGCGACGTCATCCTCCGCCTGGGTCACCAGGCGCTCCCTCGTCTCCAACCGCTCGAGGTCAAGGTTGCGCTCGGCAGCCTCCAGTGTCAGCGCCTCCTCGCGCTTCAAGAGCTCCACCTAGTCGACGGAAGCCTCCTTTAGTGACACAAGGGCCGCCTGGCGCAGTTCCACTTGCTGCTCCAGGCTTGGAGCTCCCACGCACGCTCCTCCGCATCCTTGTGCTGTTGGTGCTTCCCGAGCCTCCTCTGCGGCTTAGGAGCAGGCCTCTCACGAGGCCGCCAGCAACGCTTCAGCCTTCGTGTTGTCAAGGTCACGCTGGTGACGCGCGAGGGCGATGACTACCTTCAGCTTATGCCTCTCCTCAGCGAAGCGCAAGCCTTCGGCCTCAAGGCGCGCATCCTCGCCAGCAAGCTCTGCCCCGATCCGGCTCACCGCATCCACCGCCCCCTGAAGGAACTCTTGACGAAGGGCGTGACGCTCCCGAGCACGCCTGCGCACATCTTCCCTGTCACCCTCTGCCACTGGCGTATGCGGGGGGCCCTGAAGCGGCATGCCCCCTCCTAGCGCGGGGCTGGTGCCCCAGCGATCGCCGGACGGACCTTGCCGGCCCGGCCTGGCGCCGATCCGTCCCCAGAAGATGAGCTCAAGACTGACTTCAGCCAGCCGCCATCAACTATCAAGGAAGGAGCGCGGGGCAAGCTGGCTGTGCCCCAGGGAAGCTCATGAAGGGAAGACAGCAGGCGCGTAGGCTCAAGGTGCCCAGCGGGATGGGCCACTTCTCCTACCAACCAAGTGGCAGGGGCGTTGCTCGAGCTCGGAGTGCCAAGGGTCAGAAGGGAGGACGAAGCTTTTGAGGATGGCTCCTTGGTCGTCTCCGCGAATTCGGCAGGAAGGGCCCTGAAAGGCCGCGGTCAGCTGCCAGAGCAGAGAAGTAAAGGAGCAAAGAAAGAAGAGGACTTACTCGTCCATGGCGAAGTACTTCCTGCGCTTCAACAGGCGGCAGGGGCGATCGTCACCACCCAAGGCCTCCTTCCTCTTGCGGAGGGCCTCGAAGTCTACGCAGAACCGGCCTAAGCGCTTGGCGCAGGGGTCGGTCTGCGGCATGGAAGAGGCGTCAAGGTGGTCAGCGCCAAGGGGACCGGCCTGGGGGACGCCAGCAGGCGCCGCCTGATGAGGAACGGCCGGGACCTCGGGAGCCCCAACCTCGGGAGCCGTAGGCCGCAACTCCTCGCCTGCCACTGCTCTGGGACAGGCTCCGGGAGATGCAACCTTTGGGGCTCCGCGTGGCGTCAGCATCTCAACATCATCCCCTTCAGCTCGCGGCGGTTCTTGTCTCCCCGCTCCATCACCTGAGACAGAGCCGCTTTGAGCGACCGGAAGAGCAACCACAGCGACTGGATTCTCGCGAGGCCCTGTGAGGCCAGCCGGACGCAACCCCCGCTCGTCAAAGCTGGGCATCTGCCTCACGAAATCGGCCCTGCCCGAACAAAGACACAAGAGGGCACTATCATGTCTAAGGCGGCCCGGGGAAGGATCGCCAGTCAGGACCCTGAGCACCGTCCTCAGCGCTTCAGGCGCCAGTCCCCCTCCTGAAGCTGCATGCGGTCTTTCTGCCCCGCATAGTCCCACATCCGTCGAGAGTGGCACTGGAGAGGAGCAATGCAGCACTGGAGGAACTCCTTCACCACCTTAGGCGCCGTCACATCGAGCGCCCTCAAACTCTTGAAGCGGCGCCGGACGAAGCCGAGCCGGGGGCTCGCGAGCGTCTCATGACCCCAGCCCGAGTTGGGAACAGCAGGCAAGGTGTGGTGCAAGAGCAGGGGCTGGGCACTCCGACATCCACGTACAGCCACCGCTCTCTGAACCTGGCCTCAGGAGGAGGAAGGCTGAAATCGATCCCTGAAGCAGCGGTTTCCGGCACAGTGAGGAAGCTCACACACCTCGAGCATCGAGTGGGGTCGCCCAGATGCAAAGAGAAGAAATGGCGCAACAGGGCAACGGAAGGAGGAGTGCCCACCATTGCTTCGCAAACAAAAGCGAAAACAGCCAGGAGGGTAATGGACTCAGGCTCGAGGTGCATCATGTGGATCTGATAATGGGAGAGCACTGCATTGAAAAAAGCAGAAAAGGGAGGAACCAGACCCGCCCACAGGGCATCGGCGAAGAATCGGACCTCCATGACCAACCTATCAAAGGAGCCATGAGACGCGGGCTAGACCATGGTCCGCCCGCATTCGCTAAAGACGGTGGCAAAGGTCAGAGCGGACCTTGTTCAAAGCTTCGAGATTGAGTATGATGGACCGGTCAACGGCGGGGGCCACCGCCAGAGGCGAGCGGGACGACGAAGCGAGCTTCTTCCCCTTTTCCTTCTTCGTTGGCCCCATGTCAATGGGAAGGGGGAAGAGTTTGAGTTGGATTGGAGGCAGAGGTTGGAGCCTGAGGGAGAAGGAAGGGCAGGAAACACGCGGGCGGCGAAAGGGGAATGGCTGTGTGCAACCACGGGTCCGCCTAACCGGGCGTGTTATGAGGCATCATGGGGAAGCGAAGGCGCCCATGTCCAATCAACCGCCACGCGGTGCCCAAGGCCACAGGCTATTGGGGCCCACGGCGCTTCACACATGCCCCTTTGCTTCTCTGCTAAGCCAAGTCCGGGCGCGCCTTGAGCCCAGGGGCTACTGTCGGCTTTCTGGGAACGGGGGTCCCCAGACTTGCCTGCCTGCGGCCTGCGGCGTGGCTCAAGTGGGGGCCCAGTGCAGCCCAGCTTCAGCAGCTCAAGCTCAAGACCCTCGTGAGGGGCCAAGCCTCGCGGGGCAGATGACAGGTAGCTTCCTCAGGAGCAGCCTCATCAGGCAGGCTCGCGAGGAGGTGGAGAGATCAAGGCAGGGCACCTCGCGAGGAGCCCATGAAGCAAGCCATGACGATCGAACCAGGCAGGCGCCAGGCGGGCGCTAGGCGGGCGCCGGCCTGTGCAGTGTCCTTGTTTCCCCTTCGGTGCAAAGGGGGCAAGCAGAGGCCAAGGCATCAGGCAAAGGTTACCGTTTCGGTGCAACAAGACCAAGACCAGCAGAGCGGCAGGATGGAGGTCATCGTGGTGCCCAGGACGGCGTCATCGTCAGAGCCTTTGGCAGCCGAAGACCAACTTTAGTCAGGATAAGTGTACCAGATGTTCCCTTTCAAAATGGCCAATTGTTGGCGCCCTTCCCGCTCATTATTTGGGAAGAGGCCCGGGGCCTCCGTCTATAAATAGGACTAGCCACCACGGGGAGGGGGTTCAGATCCAGATCTCGCATGGACTAGAGAGAGGCGATCGAACTCACCCGAGCAGTTCATCGCACCAGATCAAGAAGAGCCCCTCGCGAGGCTGTTCTCCCTTTGTATTGTTCATCATCAGCCCCTGAGACAATCCACCAAACCACACACTGGGGTAGTATTACACCACAATGGTGGCCTGAACCAGTATAAATCTCGTGTCCCTTGTGTGTTCTTCTTTGTAGCCTAGATCCTTGCGAGACTTTGAGACGTGAGCGGGTAGGGGAAAGATCTTCGCGCGCACCCCAGTGTTCGAACCTCATGGTCTGCCGGAACCCAAAATCTGACATAAGTCATGAACTTTGCACTAATGATGATGGCGGGAAGGCCATCGAGATGTTCAATACCAAGTATTGGTCGTGGTTGTGATCGCCAGAAGGATCACGAGATATCTCTAGTCAAGACCACGAGGGTGGTACGGTTTCGATCCAACAGCGATCACTGTTGGTAAGCCAGTTCGAGGGACTTTTATCACAAGAGCATGATCACAGCATGTTGGATATATTGTTGCATTATTATTAATTGGTTAATTATCATGATATTGTTTATCATTATGTTTATGCTTGTTGTGAGCTTGCAAGTACATTCAATGTACTGACCTGGCGTGTCATGCCAGATTTTAGGAAAGTCTGGTTGGAAAGGAGTGTCGTCCGGGTGTATATCGTGTCCACATCGGTGTCCCTGTGCTATGGAGTTTCCGCTACGATGTTGTTCCACTGCCGCATAGTTGTTATAATCGAGTCCCCTTTATGTGCACTAAATAATGTACATATTGTTCAGCCACACCGTGTGTGCCGCTTGGCCTCGCTACCTGTTGTAATATAAACTTTCATCCGCTAGCATCAATAAAGCGGTCGTTTTCTATACCAAGATGTTGTGTTGCCAGAAGACATGGTTTATGGGCTGGCAATGCATGGTAAACTAGTTGCTCTGAGCCGGGGTGCCACAACGCTTGGTATCAGAGCCACCTTGACTGTAGGTCACGCTAGACTACAACGTGTTAACTTGATGTTAGATACGAGTTAAGTTAGTGCCGGTAGCATTTGTAGCTGGTTGTTGCATTGCATGCACTTGTTTTATTTTTGTACTAACCTGCTAATGGTTGTGATTGTAGATGGCTCCGGTGCCATATCCATGCCAGTTGTAGCTGATGCCGTACACATCGCCGCATCTCCTTCGTAACGTGTGGCGTCGGCTGTACCCCCTCAGTGACGGCCCAGCCTATCGTGTGTACCGGGAGCGTCTAGCAGACTCAGTGTATGAGTATCACGCAGTGGTTACTCTGCGCACCAGTTCTGATTCCAGCACTTACACTCGTACCACTCGAAGCGGTTACGCTTCTACCACCTCTTAGGCCGTCCAGTTTGCTGCATTCGAGGTCCTTGTCGAGCTTCGTTACAGCGCGGTCCGCATGCAGAACCACCCAGGTTTCTACTACTATCCTTCTCTGCACGACAATGGTCGTGTCCGTTTCCCTATCAATGATCCGGAGTCTGATACTGTTGCTAGCCACCTTTCTCGTTATATCACTGCTAGCTATCTTATGATCAACGAGCTGGCTCGAGAGCTGACTCGTGCTCGTACTGCTTTAGCCTCTACTAGATCTGTCACTGCTCCAACATCTATGGGATTTACTCCTTATATTCCAGCCAGTTCTAGTTCCCCTGTTTCACCGGTTACTCCCCCGAGTAGCTCGGGCGCCTCGACCGTGAATCCTATCAGTGCTCCTGCTGAGTGGGTTTCACTTCTCACTACTCCTGTAGCCCCAATGCTTCACCCTACACCTGCCCCTGAGGGAGAGCCCTCGAGGCCACGTCGTCGTGTTACCTTTAACCCAGAGGTCTCAGTTAACCTCGTCAGTTCAGGATCCGAGTCCTCTTCAGGAGAGGACCCCGCAACGCCAGCAGAGCAGTAGAGCTTCTGAGTATTCGCAGTCGTTGGGATGGTGTATGATTGTAGTCGTACGAGTCATGAGGTTTTGTTTCATGATAGTAGTTGAACCTGGCATGTTGTTTATCTTTCATGTATGAGTCTATGTATAATTATGTTGGAACTCTATTTGATTCACCGTATTTTCTTCGTCATTTCGGTTTTTCTCGGGCTTTTGTTGCTGGCTTTCCCCAATTTATTTTGAATATTTCTCATCTCGGTTGTGTTGTCTTGGGAAATCACAATAGGATGCCGCGGGGAGCCAGCTGTAGCAACATTCGCGAGGGTACTCCTGTTCATCGTTCCGCACGATAGGCAGGACACTCCCCCGAACCGTACGTTCCACCACCGCCTCCACCGCCAAATCCGCCTACTACAGAGCAAATTTTGTGTATGTTTGAGGAAAGGAGGAATAATGATCTGATTGAAATATTAAGAAGTGTTCAAGCTGTGGTTGGACAAAATGGAAATCAGAATGGTCATCATTCCAAGCTGTCAGATTTTTAGAGAACCAAGCCTCCCAGTTTCAGTCAGGTTATTGACCCCTTGGATGTAGACGATTGGTTGCGAACCACTGAGAGGAAACTTGAGATAGCTCGTACTGAAGAAGATGATAAAGTTCCATTTGCAACTCATTATCTTGAAGGCGCTGCTGCCATATGGTGGGAAAATATAAAAGATATGTGGCCTGCTGATGAAGAAATCACCTGGTCAAAATTCAAGGATCAGTTTCGGAAATATCATATCCCTACTGGAATTATGAAGACTAAGCAGCATGAATTTCTTGCGCTCCTCCAAGGAAATCAGTCTGTGGGTGAATATTTGCAAAAATTCAATCATCTGTCACGTTACTCCATATATGACGTGGCCACTGAAGAAAGAAATATTGACAGATTTCTTGGTGGATTAAACCCGCAACTCTAGTGTACTCTCAGTATGTTTGATTTCCCAGATTTCCAAACTCTGGTGAACAAGGCATTCATTGATGAAAGGGAGCACAAGCTTGTATTGGATAATGCCTGCTAATAACGATCACCAGCGCAAGTTTGAGCCAATGAAAGAAGGGAAACCAGTGCAAAAGGCTCATACCTGGTAGCAGACTCAGGTGGAATACAAGCCCAATTGGCAACAGAATGTTAACAAGACCACCACCCAAGTCAAGAATGTCATGACCAACCCAGTGCACGAGGAGCGCCAGCGCAACAATTCTTGCTTCAGTTGTGGGCAAACCAGACATTATGCCAGACAGTGTCCCGAGAACAGCAAGGCGAATGCTCTATTCAGGCCACAAGTCAATTTTATGGAGTCATGCCCGAACCAGCAAAACATCACTGGGCACGTTCATCACCTCTCCGCCGATGAAGCCCAAGAGAACCCCGAAGTCGTCATTGGTATGTTTTCTGTTAATAACATACCTGCAGTGATTTTATTTGACTCTGGGGCTTCCCACTCTTTTATTTCTCGGAGTTTTGTTGCCCAAAACAAATTTCCTTGTTCGCTTTTGGGCAAGAATATGCTGGTACAATCCCCTGGATCCTTAATCAGGAGCAATCTGGTCTGCCGTAATCTGGAAGTCAATATCAACGGGGTCTATTTTCCAACTTCTTTGATAATTATTGAGTCTGCTAAGTTGGATGTTATCTTGGGTATGAATTGGCTGACTCAATATCAAGCCTGCTTAAATTGCGCGACCCGAAAAGTCACTTTGATAAGTCAGAAGGGGCAGACTACCAAATTCTATGCTCGCAGAAGCCTACCCAAGAAAGAAATGGTCTTCACCGCTGTGGCTGAGTTGAAATTAATTCCTGTGGTTAGTGAGTTTCCTCATGTACTTCCAGAAGAACTGCCAGGCATGCCACCCGATCGAGAGCTTGAGTTTGCAATAGATCTTGTGCCCGGAACCGCACCGTTATACAAGAAGTATTACCAAATGCCCTCATCAGAATTAGTGTAGCTAAAGAAATAGCTTGATGAAATGCTCCAGGAAGGATATATCCGTCCCAACTCTTCACCATGGGGATCGCCTTCTATTTTCATGGATAAAAAGGATGGCAGCCTCCGCATGTGTGTGGATTACCGTCAGCTGAATGATGTCACCATCAAAAATAAATATCTGCTACCGGATTGATGACTTGTTTGATCAGCTCAGTGGGGCCAAGGTATTCTCCAAGATTGATTTACGGACAGGATATCATCAGCTCAAGATTAAAAAGGAAGATATTCCTAAGACCACATTCATCACTTGATATGGTCTTTATGAATATACAGTTATGTCCTTTGGTCTCACCAAGGCCCCTGCCTTCTTCATGCATATGATGAACAAAGTATTCATGGAGTTCCTCTATAAGTTCGTGGTAGTCTTCATCGATGACATACTTATTTACTCAAGAAGTGAAGAATATCACAAAGAACACCTCCGAGCAGTGTTACAACGACTCCACGACCATCAGCTATACGCCAAATTCAGTAAATGTGTGTTTTGGCTCAAGCAAGTTGGATTTCTTGGGCATGTGCTATCTGCTGAAGGTATAGCCGTGGACCCGAGCAAAGTAAAAGATGTGCTCGATTGGTTGGCGCCCACAACCGTATCATAGATCCAGAGTTTTCTTGGATTAGCCGGATACTACCGTCGTTTCATTGAAGGATTTTCCAAGATTGCTAAACCCATGACAGAGCTACTCAAAAAGGATAAGAAGTTTGAATGGACTGAGGAATGTGAGAAAAGTTTCAATAAGCTAAAGATACGGCTGACAACTGCGCCTGTGTTGACTCTTCCAGATATCTACCGCAGTTTTGATGTGTACTACGACGCCTCCAGACAAGAACTTGGATGCGTACTTATGCAAGACGGCAAGGTAGTAGCATATGCATCGCGACATCTACGACCCCACCAGGGAAATTATCCTACTCATGATTTGCAATTGGCTGTGGTGGTTCATGCTCTAAAAATTTGGAGACACTATCTCATCGGGAAGAGGTGCCAAATTTTTACCGATCACAAAAGTATCAAGTATATATTTACTCAGCCAGATTTAAATCTCCGTCAACGAAGATGGCTTGAGTTAGTCAAGGATTATGACCTTGGAATAAATTACCACCCGGGTAAGGCCAACGTGGTTGCCGATGCACTCAGCCGAAAGTCTATCAGCCTAAATATCATATTAAAATCCTTGCCTCCTGAACTTCAAGAGGAGATTTCTCAACTCAACCTATAGTTTATGTTGGCCTTGCTAATATTTTGGAAGTTGCCCCCACACCTGAGGAAGAGATCCGCAAGGCCAAGCCAACTAACATCGTTCTACAGAAATGTGCCAAGAGCACGACGGCAAGACAGACTCCAGATTTCTCAAAGGACCAATTCGGTACCCTCCGATTCTGTGCATGGATTTGTGTACCCAATCAAGCGGATTTAAAGCAGAAAACCCTGTCAGAAGCACACGAATCTTCGTATTCCATTCACCCTGGGGGTACGAAAATGTATGAAGACCTTCGACAAATATTTTGGTGGGATGGAATGAAGAAAGACATTGCCTATTTTGTGGCCTGTTGCGACATATGGAACAAGGTGAAGGAGTAGCATCAGAAGCCAGCCGGACTTCTCCAACCGCAGCCAGTTTCACAATGGAAATGGGATGATGTCTGCATGGATTTCATCATAGGACTACCTAACACTCAGCGAGGCAATGATGCAATCTGGGTCATAGTGGACACCTTAACCAAGGTTGCTCACTTCATCCCGATCAGAACCACATATCGAGCGGATCAACTTGCAAAGCTGTATGTATCCAGGATAGTCAGTCTGCATGGAGTGCCCCGAACCATCACTTCTGATCGAGGTTCACTTTTTAGCTCTGCTTTTTGGTCACGTCTCCATCAAGCCTTGGGGACAGTGCTAAAATATAGTACCGCTTATCATCCTCAGACTGATGGACAGACAGGGCGGGTAAACCAAATACTCGGAGATATGCTACGAGCCTGTGCTTTGGCCCAAGGACCTAAATGGGAAGACTGCTTGTCGTATGCCGAGTTCTCTTATAACAACAACTTGTAGACCAGTCTAAAAATGTCACTGTATGAGGCTTCGTATGGCTGTAAGTGCCACACTCATTTAAATTTAACCCAAACTGGAGATAGCCGTATTTCCGGAACAGATCTCATGCTGGAAGTTGAGAAACAAGTTAAGGAAATCAGAGACAGATTGCAATTGGCCAAATCTAGACAGAAGAGTTATTATGATGCAAAGCACCTACAGATCAGTTTTGAACCCGGAGGACAAGCATACCTCCGAGTCACTCCTATGAAAGGAGTCAAGAGATTCCAGACTCGTGGAAAGTTGTCACCCAGATTTATTGGTCCATTTCTAGTTATGTCCTGAGTGGGTACTGTTGCATATCAGTTGGAGCTACCCCCTGAATTGTCAGAAGTGCACAACGTGTTTCATGTTTCACAGTTGAGGCGATGCATATCACCGCCTGACAAAAAGACCGCTATGAATGAAATAGAGCTGGCAAAGGACTTAACATATGAAGAGAGACCGGTTAAAATTTTGGATCAGATGGAAAGGGTCACTCGTAGTAAAGTAAGGAAGTTCTACAAGATTTAGTGGGAGCATCACATAGAGTTAGAATCAACGTGGGAACGGGAAGAATTTCTAAAGGCATATTACCCAGAATGGTTTTCCCAAGCAACCGAATCTTGAGGATGAGACTCATTCTAAGTGGGGGAGGTTTGTGGCAGCCTGGGTTTTGCCCTCTTTTCTTTGCCTGATTTTCAGTTGGTTTAAATTTGGAGTTTTGAGTCTTTTCATATGGACTTAACCACTTGGGTACCCTTTGGCTTTCACCCAAGTGTCCTATTTCCCTCTCTAACCATCATTCCCTCTATGGTTCACCTCAAAATCATATATGGAATATTTTTCTGAAATGAAAAATATTCATTTCCCTCTCTTAAACCCTAGCTAGCTCAATGTGCTCCAAAGCAACCCCAATTTTTCTTGCCCACAAAAATCTGAGAAAATTCGTAAATATTCTTTGAACACTAGGGCACCTTCCTGAGCAAAAATATTTCACCACTATTTGGAATATTTTTGCTACAGAAAATATTTTCTGTTCTCGACAGAAATGGTAGTTTCTACAACAACTACCATTTTACTTGTTCCATTGTGGCTGATTTTTCTTGTGCATGATCACCTTAGTAGATGATTGCTAACCTCCAAAGCCCGGCTCCCAACTCCAAGTAGTTTGACCATAGTAAGCTCTCAAAGTTACTGATCAGAAACTTACCTGGCATGTGAAATCTTTTCTATTGCACCTGAGACCAAACCCAAGTGTGGTACCTCTAAAATTACCACAAACAACAAGCAAGACATGAAGTTTGGGCTTTGGTCGGCCTGAGGTCAAAGTTCAAGCGGTGACCGTGTTTGTCCAGGCGTGCAGGCATGCAGCCGACGTGCTCTGAGTGTCGCCCAAGCCTCTGTTTCGCACGTGCTCGCTTCCCCGCCTACCTAGACTTGCCAAACTTCGCCACAATCTTCGCCCAAGCCCTCTTAACTCCCTCCTGGCCCTCGCCGACGCCAGAGTTCGCCGCAGCGAGCACGAGCGCGGTCTGGACAATGTAACAGTGCGGTGCGCACTGTGCTCGTCATCACCCGAGTGCCCCTGTGCTCATTCCTGTTCGCCCACAGTCCCTGTGTGAGCTAGGTTGCCTTCTCCCCCTCTCACTGACACCGTTCGTCGTTGGGCACCATGTCCAGGTGTCCACCGGCGGAGCCCGAACCCCCCTCGACGCTCGGCTATAAATAGAGCCCTCCCCAGCCTCCTCGAGCACCATCCACGCCTCCCACACGCTCCACAATCTCGTAGATAGCCGTAGCCCGGCCGGGCAGGCCACGGGCCGCCGTCCCCGAGCTCGAGCTCGCCGGCGATCCACTCGGGTCGTCTCCGTAGTTGTTAGTGTGGCAGTTGTGGTTGAAAGAAAGGAGTCAGGCAAAGATTATCCAGTTCAAAGGCCGGTTTATTATGTCAGTGAGGTGCTCATTGAGTCTAAGCAGAGATACCCACATTGGGAGAAGCTGGTTTATGGCATGTTCATGGCTAGTCGCAAATTGAAACAATATTTCCTTGGTCATCCCATCACTGTGGTTAGCTCTGCTCTTTTCGGGGATATTATTCAAAATAAAGAAGACATATGTCAGGTAGCTAAGTGGGCCATTGAACTTGGACCCAATGGTTTAAAATATGTGCCTCAGACAGCTGTAAAGTCTCAAGCACTTGTGGACTTCATCAATGATTTGACAGAGTTGCAGATGCCTGAAGATAAGCCGAATAATAGATATTGGACTATTCATTTTGATGGATCCAGGCAGTTGGAAGGCTCGGGGGCTGGAGTTATATTGACTTCCCCATGAGTTGATAAATTTTGTTATGTTTTAAGGTGGATGTTCCCTTATACTAACAATGCAGCTGAATATGAAGCCTTACTACATGGTCTTTGGATGGCTAAAGAGATGAATCTAAGCTGGGTAAGATGCTTTGGCGACTCAGATTTGGTGGCTCAGCAAGTGTCAGGGACTTGGGATTCAAAGGATCCACTCATTGCGGCTTATCGTCGAGAGGTTGATAGTATTGCTGGTCACTTCAAGGGATATCAAGTGGAGCATGTTGATTGAAGGAAAAATGAAGCAGGTGATGCATTAAGCCGGCCAGGGTCTCAGCGTAAGCCGGTCCCCCCTAATATTTTCCTTGATATTTTGCATAACCCATCTGTGAAGTTGCCTACGGAGGAGGACATGGCAGTTCCTGACCCGAAGGCACAATTAGTGGCGGCTCTTCATGTTATCCCTGATTGGACTCTTCCGTATTTGGCTTACATGACCCGGTAGGAGTTACCTGAGGATGAAACTTTGGCTAGGCAGATAACCAGGAGGTCTAAGTCAATGACTATTGTCAATGGTGAGCTTCACAGATGCAGTGTTAAAGGGGTGTTTCAACGATGCGTTTCTCCTGAGGAGGGCCGTGAAATTTTAAGGGAGATTCATGAAGGAGATTGCGGTCATCATGCCGGTTCTAAGTCTCTCGTTGCTAAGGCCTTTCGTCGTGGGTTTTACTGGCTGACGGCTCATGCTAATGTAGAAGATCTGGTCAGTAAGTGTGACAGTTGTCAGAAATTTTCAAGGCAAGCTCATGTGCCAGCTCAATAATTGAGGATGATTCCAGTTACTTGGCCGTTTGCGGTCTAGGGGCTGCATATGGTTAGGCCTTTCATAAGGTCCAAGGATAAAAAGACCCACCTCTTGGTGGTGTTTGACAAGTTTACAAACTGGGTTGAGGCTGAGCCGGCCAACAAATGTGATGCACCCACGGCGGTTCAATTCATCAAAAAGGTGATCTTTCGTTTTGGGTATCCTCATAGTATCATCACTGATAATTCTACTAATCTGTCTAAAGGAGCAATGAAAGAATTATGTCAACAAGAGCATATCTAGCTTGATGTGCCATCAGTGGCTCACCCCCAGTCTAATCGCCAAGCTGAACGAGCTAATCAAGAAATCTTGAGAGGTATCAAGCCCCGGCTTATGGTTCCTTTGCAGAGAACACTGGGTTGTTGGGTGGAGGAGTGGCCCTCAGTGCATAGGAGTATCAATACCACCCCCAACAGATCTACGGGTTACACGCCTTTCTTCATGGTTTACGGAACTGAGGCGGTTCTCCCTAGTGACATACGTCATGATTTGCCTCGTGTGGCAGCTTATGTTGAAGCTAACAATAAGAAAGCATGTCAGGATGCTATTGAGCTGTTAGATGAGGAGTGTGACCTTGCGGCGGCTCGTTCAGCGATTTACCAGCAAGATCTGCGTCGTTATCACAGCCTCCGGATTAAAACCAGGACCATTCAAGAAGGGATTTGGTGCTTCGGCTCATCCAGCATCAAACTGACATGCACAAGCTATCCCCACCTTGCGGAGGGCCCTTCGTGGTCAGCAAGAATCTGAACAACGCGTCATACTACCTTATTGATGTTCGAGACCACAAGGACTCACGCTCGTCGGAGGAGGAGACCCGCCGACCATGGAATATTGCTCATCTTTGGCCTTATTACACCAGAGACATCGGCTCTTGTGATGTACATACTTTGTCAATGTATATATTATCATGAATATAATAAAGCCGACATCCCTGATAATTGAGTGCCTCTGTCGTTTCATTTCTGAAAATATGAGTCTTTATTGTCACTTCATACAATCACTTGGGGGCTTCCTGCTCATTGAGCATAGCTATGACTACCCTCTTGATCCAGCTTGTACGCCATGATTAAAACATACTTGGGGGCTCATTAAGAATAACTATGACCCTTGTAATATGCTTAGACGCCTGGTGTATTCACCAGAAAATCCGGGCTATCCTGCCTTTGTAAGTCTGCAACTCCGCCCAAGTAATCCTGGAATGACTCGCCGTACTCTTGAAATTCAATCTTATAAAGACCCTAAACTTGTCAACTTTAAAACAACCATTGGCCATGTGAGGTCCATCTTACAAGATTTGAATGAAGGTTTAACTCAGCGGTTGTGTGTCCCATGAAAGCACTTGAGTTTTAGGCTTGGCATCCTATGAAAGCCTTGTTTTCTGATATATCTTTGATTTGAATATTTTGGAGTTTTGTCTCTTGTGACATGTCACTACATGGTTGAAAAACCAATTAGGGCCATGTTTCCTTATGGTCCATGTATATCTTTATCCGGAATGTTATTAACACGGCCTAGTTTTGGACTTTAAGTCGCCAGGGTATAATGATTATATGCTTAGAGCTTTGTGCTCAAATTTTTGGATATCATCCCTTGCTTCATGCGGCATTGTAAGCTGACAGTATGAATATATTGAATAGGGCATTGTGCTTCTGTCTATGGGCTACTGCCTTTACTACACGACTTATGATAAGTTGGCAGTGTGAACAAATATTACAGGTATGATATTTATTTCGTTATATGAGGTTATGCTAAACTAGCCCTGACTATGGACTATTTAGTCCTAAGTGGTTTTTATATGGGGTATTGTGACCCGCCCTGGCGTAAACTGCCAGGGTACTTGTTATCTGTTCATATGCAGGGAAAATGATAAACCTAGCCTACATAATGGATGATATTATAAAGCATAAGTGGCAGATCTTCCCATGATGGATCAACAGTGTTAAGCAAACAAAATGTGCATGATGGCACAGCAGATCAGTATTTAACTAGCCTCTTACATGGCTCCATGAGCCCAAATGGAGTGTTTTTTTAAGTAGATCCTAATGGTGCAAGTTAAGAACCGTCCAGCGGCTCAGTTCTACTAGTCTTTGGCGGCTTGAAGCTTCCGGGTCATCCCGCGTCGGTTTGTCTTCTCCCTCCACCATCTAGAAGTCAGGCGATGACCAATTGTTACCAGTCAGGGCTTGAAATTCAGCGTCGTCATCAATAAGCTCAGACGGATCAATTTCCGGGCAAAAGTATGCTTACGGATTGGAGGGAGAAGATCGGTAATATTGCAAGCTGGCATGGGCATTTTCTGGTTACCTGTGGTATAAGTAGCCTGATACTTAGATAGATCTGTTTCTTTAGCAAGCAGGCTCGCTAAAGGACACATCTCCTTCACACAGGCAGAAAAATCTTTCTTATCAAAAGGAGACCCGTCCGCTTTTAAACTGGGGCAGCCAGTTGCTAGCTCGGCCGGGTCTAATTCTGATTGCCATGCCTTCGCCCGGCTTAAAGCCGTAATGGCACCAGCTCTAGCAGCCGACCTCTTGTTTTCTTCAATTCTGGCTAGCAAGACAGAAAGGCTACTTAACACATTGCTGACAAGAGATGGTGTTTGTTTACATGGGGAGATGGCGTCTATTGTGCGTTGAGCTTCGGTGTATAGTTGTTCTACTAGTGTATACACTGCCTTGAGCTTTGTTAGCATCTCCTTCCCAAGATTGCTACTTCTGGGACCTGCATGGCGTATTATGATTAAGTCACTTGGCGGTTTATAACATGAAGAGCGAAAAATTCATTATGATATAACAAGATCTTACCAAAAATAGCAAAGGTCATCTGGTTGATATGATGCTTTAAGACAGTGAGTTCGGTTGTGACCTCCTTCAATGAGGCCTCAGCTTTCTCAGCCCTTTGGATCAGGGCAGCCCTCTCTTCAGCCCAAGTGGCTTTTTTAGTGTTAAATTCAGTCTTGGGCTTTTCATTTTCATCCAAGCTAAACTTGAACTTGGAGTCAACCTTCCGGGTCTCAGCTTCTTGTGTTTCAAGCCGGGTTTTCAAGTCAGTCAGCTGAGATTGAAATTGACTGGATGCTTCCTGAAAGAAAAAGTCCAAACAAATATGAACAGTTATGAAACAATATATATTGATAAGTCCCGAGACCTTTGCAAGCAATAGCACTTGACACTTGGGGGCTAATGGGTGCAGAAAGTTTCATTAGGGAGTTATATATATTGATAAGTCCCAAGGCCTTTGCATGCAGCAGAACTTGGCACTTGGGGGCTAATGGATGCAAAGTTTGTTTTATCATGCAATGACAGATGACCCCGGATCATCATTTCTCAAATTTTACCCGGTTTACTAGGACGACTAGATGAGATTTTTTGTCAGGTAATAAGTCCCGGTTTATTCTGATAGATTCAACCAGCCCTTGGGGACTACAGATGCAAGGTTCATCATTGTTAGCTGAAGGACCGGTTTTACTTAATAGTTTAAGCCGTCCCTTGGGGGCTACAGGTTCTGACTCAGATGCATAGCTAAAAGGCTATCAAACAAGTCTACATTATATTTATTCTATCATATTGAGTAGACCTGGGGGCTAAAGGAATATATTCATATGAGAGCAGGAGTTAATACCTCATGTTTCTGATGTATGTGCTTGACCATGTCAATCTCCAGATCACGGCTGCTGTGTACTTGACTAAGATAGCCGGAGGGGATTTCACTAATGTTCAGATGCGAGTAATTGGACATGTCAAATTTGACCTTGCGCCTATCGATCAGTTCTTCCTCAGAAGAATGTTTAGCCAGAGCAACTGTGTTCCCCGGTTCTTGAAAACCAGTGCCGGTTACCACAACATCCTTAGTGTTTGGTTTTGGAGGCTTAGTTGGGCTTGCGATTCAGCAACCAAGGGATCAGCAACAATAGGATCAGCAAAGGTAACACAATTTTCTAGTGGTGTGTCAGCAGCAGGATCATCCGGTTGTTGCACAGAGGCCTCAGAAATTGGTGCTTGCTTTTCCGGTTCATGAAGCTTGGGGCCTTCTATGGGCTTTTTCACTTTGGCATTTTTGCTAGGCTTTGCTTTCCCACTGCAAGAGGATTCGGAAAATCAGTATGAATTTCGAGATGTTGAAAAACACAGATTAATGTTGGTACCCAGGGGCGGTCTTGAAAGGCGGAAGTAGAATCTGAGATGAATCGCCGGACAAAGAGTGAGAGGTCCCCTGGTAATTCAACTCAGAACCATGAAGTGCTGGATGAATAATGCCTGTTCCAAAAAAAATAAGTGTCCAAATTTTTGGATATCTCATTCCGGCGTTTGCATGGGGCTGGCGTGTTAGGTAAACCGGAGAAAAGTTCTCCGCCTCCACTAGTCTGGGTTCCACGCCAGTTCTCATGATGTTGTTGCTTCAAAATAAAGTTGGGATCCATGTGATCTAAAGAGTGAGAGAACCTTACTTTCCGGATCACGCATCGAATTTTCTATCTTGGCAAGGGCTCTTAGTCGGAAGAAATAATGGTTACCTCGTCACCAACTGCCTGGTAGCTCCCCGCGTCATCCTGGTAGCAATCAGTGTCAATAAGATGGATGAAAAAGGAGCCAAGGGACTCAAGGTCTACCTCCTACTCTTCAACTTCATCTACGTTAAACGTGTCAGAAGAAATGGATTTCATTCTATTCTTTTTCATGGCTTTCGTCTTAGCCCTGGCCTTCTTGGCGGCTTTTTCATCATATCTTTTATCCCAGAAAGTCGATCTAGCCTGAGAAAGATTATAATAAAGGTTGGGGATTTCCAGATTCTATGAATAGTGAAATAAAGTGTAAAAAACCGGGCAGACTTACCTTCGGTTTCGGGTTAAGTGTGAGAAAGGATTTAGACCCACTTTGCTACAGCTCTCCAAGCTTTCATTGAGAAGAGTGTTGGTCATTTCATTGATGGCCTTGTCAGTCAAATGTGTTGAACTATAACGCAGTGGATCTTTGGTGTCGCCAGTATGTGTACACATTAAACCGGGCCATCGGCTTAAAGGTATGATCCTCCAAGCTACCTAGCACCGAACTAGATCAATCCCGATTATTCCATTGCCCAATAATGCCCTAACCTTTGAGAATGTAGGTGCATGCTTTGCCCGTTCAGCAGTGGTAAGCCGGCCGGGAAGAGGATGCTTCGGGTTGAGCTGTTGGTCACGGTAGCCCGGTGAGGGATTTTCATCACCAGGCAAAGTATCTTTGTAGTAGACCTAGGTTTGATTCCAATCTTTGGTATGGCTTTGAAGCGACGCATAAGGGAAAATGGCGTCTCTGCATCGCTGGATTGAGATCCCTCCAAGTTCTTGGTTGGGACCGTTAGTAAATTCATTCTGGCGGTTCAGGTAAAAATACACTCTAAAGAGGTCAACACTAGGTTCTTCTTCAAGGTATACTTCATAGAAGAATTGGACATTGCAGATATTGGAAATGGAATTGGTCCCGATATCTTGAGGATGAAGTTGCATAAAATGCAGAACATCATGGAAGAATTTTGATCCGGGCAGTGAGAAGCCCCGGTTCATATGATCAGTGAAAACGATAACTTCATCATTGTGCGGCTGAGGTTTGGCTTCATCCGGTTTAGGGGCACGCTAGTGAATGATGTCTTTGGCCGCTAATAAACCAATTTTGACATAAACCTAGAGCATGGCTTCTATGACAATGGATGGGACCCAATCGCATGACGTAACGGTCTTAGTCATGATTGGGTGCACGACCTACAAAAGGTGATTCAAGATGTTATTAAACCAGCAGATATATGGTGAGTTACAAATTATGGTTTAAACCGCTATACAAGAATAAAAGATATGGAGATCCAGTTCAGAGTATACGGATTGTTAAACCGGAAGATTGGGTTTTGAGGATGAATAAGCCAGTTTGGTTAAGCCAGAAGGATATGGCTGGATTATTGACTTAAGTGGATGATGGCGGCTTAAATTGGGTCTAATGTTATATGATGGGTCAAGGTTTATGTCATAAGCCTCCATGGCAGTTTTGGTGTTTTGAATCTATCAAGAGAAAATTTTACTAAGGGGCTGACAAAAAAATTTCACAAGCCAGAGCTATAATTTCGGATCTATGACAGTTTGGAAAAGGCAGTGAAACTAAAACCTAAAGGTGGCGGCAGTGAAAAACTTTGATGCTCTAATGTGGTTTTCTATAGGGAGATGTTATTCAAATGATGAAAATGATGATAAAACTACTTCCGAGCAAGATCTATGGCCTATCCAGATTAAAAGTTGTCAAAGTTAAAGAAAGTAATAAAAACAACAAGAACACTGATGAACAGCCCAAACACTAATGCAGATCTGAGATGAAAGGGGGAGGTGCACTTACAGGTGATGAGATCAGATGTGGCGCACTAGAGTTCTCTGGTCTAATCAGGTTGATGCGGCGGCCTAAGTTGATGAAGTGGCTGGAGGTCGCGGCGGCGGGACCCGAGCACTGGTGCGACTGTGCAAAGGAGGAAGGCGAAGAAGGAAGCGGGGGGAAAATGAGGAAGACCCCTGTCCCTATTTATAAGGGGGCGAATACAAGGCATGCACGGGAATCAAGGAGGCCGAACTCATCATATGGCTATTAGGACGCCTCGATCTTCGGGATGTTTCTTAAGATAAGGATCAGTTAAGATGTTCTGGGCCTCGTGCAGAGTTAATGCGAAATGACGTCATGGTGGTTCAAGAAGATTTTTAGAGCTGACGTAATGGCAGGTTACAACGAGTGATGCAGTTTCTTACACGTTAGATGTTGAAGATTGAGATGAACAAGTTCAAATCAAACTGGTCCTAATGCTGGGGATATAACTCTGGGTATGAACTGCCCAGGAGCGGCCGGGTTATACCACTAGCGACTCATCCTGAAGATGGCGGGTCATAGCAAGCCTGTTGACGGCCCAAGACCCAGAGGCGACTTATGGCCCAAGAGGATGAACCGCCATAAGATTAAATTTTATTGTAACGTAGGTTTAGTTAGTCATGGAGTCGGACACGTTTTCTATGAGCCGACCGGGACTCTGTAGGCCACCGGGCATCTGCCTATGTATATAAAGGGACGACCCGGCGGCGAGTTAGGACAGGAAAGAAGAGATCGAGAACTAGGTCAAGCGTATTCGCTCCCTGGTAATCGAAGCCCAAGCAATAACCACCCTACACCGGATTAGGCTGTTACCTCCACCGCGAGGGGCCAAACCAGTATAAACTCTCTATGTCCCTTATCCCGTTTAACCCCTTGAAGCTAACTACATTGCGATGGATCCACATGTAAGTCCTTAAGCTACGACATCTGACGTGACAATTCCACGACAATGCCCATCAATATTATCGACCAAGAGATCTTTACCCATAGAAACACTAGGTTCAACTCTAATTTGTTCAGTTGGTTTAGGTGTTCTAATACAAATTTTGTTGACCACAGTTGAAACTTTAGCATGTTACTTTATCCTAACATCGAAAGGTGGTTGTTTAATATAAGGAGTGGTAACAACTAGATCAACATTGTAAATTATAGTTTCTTCTTTAGCTTTTACCGTATCTTTCATTTCTTCTTTAATAGGTGGGTGATAGTTAAACGACTTCTCCTTAGGGAGATCAACATGAGTAGCAAAATATTAATGAAAGGAAGCTACTATCTCAGAGTCAAGTCCAGAATTAGTGCTAAACTTTTGAAAAGCATCGGTATTCATAAAAGACTTAACACAATAAAGCTTAGGTTCAATACCTAACTCTTTACCTTCGTCGAGTTCCCAATCTTTAGAGTTGCATTAAATTCTTTCCAAAAGATCCCACCGAAAGTCTATAGTCTTCTTCATAAAAGAACCACTATAAGAGGTATCGAGCATGGATTGATCATTACAAGAAGCCGAGCATAAAAATTCCGAATGATAATTTCTCTTGAGAACACATGATTGGGACATGAATATAACATTGACTTAAGCCTCCCCCAAGCTAGAGCAATACATTCTCCTTCACGAGGCCAAGAATTATATGTATAATTCCGACCACGATGAACTAGATGCATAGGATAATTTTTTTGATGGAATTCCAATTTCAACGGATTCCAATTCCAAGATCCAATATCATCGCATAGCCTATACCATGTCAATGCTTTTACCTTCAAAGATAAACAGAAAACCTTCTTCTTAGATTCATCTCCTGGTAAACCTGCAAGCTTAAACAATCCACAAATTTCATCCACATATATCAAGTGCATATCAGGATGTTCGGTTCCATCTCCTGCATAAGGATTAGCTAGCAATTGTTCTACCATACCCGAAGGAATTTCATATTCAATATTTTCAGTAGATGCAGTAGGTTGAGGGGCAACTAATTATGGTTCCGATCAAGGTGAAGATACCCCACACAAACCCCTCAAAGGATTGTTTTCCATAGTAGCGAATGACAATAAATTTCAGCACGTAGTAATAATGTTTCCCTACCAATTTCCACTTACGAAAAGCGCTTCACTCCCCAGAAATGGCACCAGAAAATAGCCTTAATGACCCACAAGTATATGGGGTGAATTGTATCCTTGTTGATAAGTAAGAGTGTCAAACCCAACGAGGAGCAGAAGGAAATGACAAGTGGTTTTCAGTAAGGTAATGTCTGCAAGTGCAAAAATTGTAAGTAGCAGAGTAGTTTGATAGCAAGATAATTTGTAACGAGCAAGTAACGATAGTAGTAACAAAAGTGCAGCAACATAGCCCAATCCTTTTGAGGCAAAGGACAGGCCAAAACGGTCTCTTATGATAAGCAAAGCGTTCTTCAGGGTACACGGGAATTTCATCTAGTCACTTTCATCATGTTGGCTTAATTCATGTACGCTAGTTTGATAATTTGGTATGTGGGTGGACCGGTGCTTAGGTGTTGTTTTTACTTGAACAAACCTCCTACTTATGAATAACCCCCTCGCAAGCATCCACAATTACGAGAAAAGTATTAAGAATAAATTCTAACCATACCATTAAACTTTTGGATCCAATCGGCCCCTTACAGTATAGCCCATAAACTAGGGTTTAAGCTTCTGTCACTCTCGCAACCCATCATCTAATAACTACTCCACAATGAATTCCCTTAGGCCCAAATATGGTGAAGTGTCGTGTAGTCGACGTTCACATGACACCACTAAGGGAATCACAACATACATATCATCGAAATACCGAACACATGTCAAGTTCACATGATTACTTGCAACATGATTTTTCCGTGACCTCAAGAACAAAAGTAACTACTCACAAATGATAATCATGGTCAAGATTAGAGGGGTATTAAATAGCATAATGGATCTGAACATATATCTTCCATCAAATAAACCATATAGTAATCAACTAGAAGATGTAATCAACACTACTAGTTACCCACAAGCACCAATCTATAGTTCCGGTACAAAGATTGAACACAAGAGATGAACTAAGGTTTGATAGGAGTTGGTGTTGTTGAATATGTTGATGAAGATAGCCCTCCCCAAGATGGGAGAGTTGTTGGTGATGATGATGACGATGATTTCCACCTCCGGGAGGGAAGTTCCCCCGGCGGAATCGCTCCACCGGAGGGCAAAAGTGCTCCTACCCAGGTTCCGCCTCGAGACGGCGGCGCTTCATCCCGAAAGTCCTCTCCTTATTTTTAATAGATCAAAATGACTTATATACCAGAAGAGGGGCACCGAAGGTGGGCCTAGGTGAGCACAACCCACCAGGGCGCGCCTGGGCTCCATGGCGCGCCCAAGTGGTTTGTTCCCACCTGGTGGGCCCCTATGGTACTTATTGACTCCAAAAGTTCTTATTTATTCCATAAAAATCCTCGTAAAGTTTCAGCTCATTTGGAGTTGTGCAGAATAGGTAGCCTGACACAGCTTTTTCAGGTCCAGATTTCCAACTGCCAGAATTGTCCCCTTTTGTGTATACCTTGCATATTATGAGAGAAAAGGCATTAGAATTATTCCAAAAAGCAATATTATGCAATAAAACAACATAAATAATAGTAGGTAAACATGATGCAAAACAAATGTATCACTGGCCGCTCGCGTGCATCGCTGCCATGGGTCTGGAGAGGAGGCAGCGGAGTAGCTCACGAGTCCGGCAGCGGAGGGTCCACCCATCAAGGAGCCGCGGGCTCCCTCACTCCAGCTATCGCCGTCGCTCGCTCGCCTGCGACGGTGGCCTCCGGCGGTAGAAGGCGTGTTAGGTTGGGGGCAGGTCGCACCAGGTCGGGGAGTTTCTTCCTTGTACCTATTGGGCCGGATAGTAACATAATAATATTATTTTACTAGTAATAGAATAGTCGAGTCCTATACATATATATAGGGTGGGTCTATTCTAACAACACCCTTAAGAGTCTTATTCTAATAACACTAGGCTTATTCTGCCAACAACCCTCCTTCGCAAAAAAGCACACCCACCAACCCGACCAGGGCAGCCCACTCCTCCTGACCCCCACCATCTCCTTCTCCCGACACCTCCCACCGCCTGCGGTGCCTCACCAAGTTACCATCACCACAACCCCGGCGCCCCACCTCCACCCTACAGCTAGCGCCCCACCTCCACCCCACAGCCAGTGCCCCACAACTAGCCCACCCCTCTTCCTCCTGGCTAGTGCCTCCATGCATCCTCTTCATCCTGGTCGAGGCCCCCATGGTCCCTCTTCCTCCCAGAATTGCCACCGCCCCTGGATCCCCTTCTTCCACCTTTCTTCCCTACCGACGGCCAGCCCACAACGCCTCTCCTAGTCGCCACATCCCTCACCAATTCCTGGTCGGTGTCGCCCAGTTCCGGTAGAGCACGTGCCTGTTCAGTCACCGGGCTTTTGGTGGCCAAGGTGACCATTATCGGAGGAGGAGGTTGGGGGAGGTGGTGAGCCTGTTGCCGCACTAGGGTTCACAGGTTCTGAAGGTGGCCGAAGATTTCCATCCTCATCTCTCTTTAGCCCCCCCCTCCTCCACCTACCTTCTGCCGGCGATCTCTACAAGCATCCCAAACAACGATGCCATGACAAGCTCAAGATGCGTCCAGCCCCCATGCAGTTCGCGTTGTGTGAATCCTCCTCCCCATCCCGATCTCTCCACCTCCTAACCAAGATCCATGGCCGTGACAACCCAGCCCTTGGGCCTAGCCAATCCCCACTCACCACCTTCCTTCTCTCCAGAACCGCGGGATCCATTCGAGCACATCCCAAACTCAGCAGTCTTGGAAACGATGGGACTGCTGCCTCTCTACTTTGTGCTCTGTTCAGATGGTGCTAATGTAGTTCCTTCTCCCCTAACAATCAGCCCAACAGCATCATCGGTCGCTGCCTCGGCCCATCGTGCAGATCTCTCCTTCTCATCGTGCAGGTCACTGCCGCAGCCCATGCCTCCGGCGGTGGTCGGGGTCGGCGCTGATACTAGCGCTGCTGCTTTTGGCCGTGCCACTCTACCGACGCAGTGGTCCAATAGCCTGGGCTAGAACTTCGTCTCGCAGTCCAAACAGAGGATGCGTACGGGGCAATGACCGACTCTCTACAGCTCGCTATGTTTTTCCTTCAGTTCTATGCATATGAAAAATGGACCAATTTTTCTTTAGTAGTTTTTGACTCTGTGTTTCAGATTTTGCTGTGCATTGCTAACTCAGTTGTGCGCATGACATGCAGTCCATCCATCTCCCCCTGCATCCCTAGCGGCAGGGTGTTGTCGTGGAACACGATCACCTATGGATCCATCGGCCCCTTGTGGTTCGGCAAGGGGAAGGTCACGTTCCACAAAGAGCAGAGCCATGGAACAACATGACGATAGTGAAACTGGTGGTTTTTACTCAGGTTCCAGCCACCGTGATGCGTAAAATGCTACCCCTTGTTTGGTGGATTTGATGGAGGAACCCAACAAACATGCAGTGCTCAAGCCGGGCAATGTGGCAGGAGGATTTAGGGTTCCGGCAAAACCCTTCAGGTTCGAACACTGGGGTGCGCACGAAGATTTCCCCCTACCGAGTCTCGCTCTCGGTCTCGCCGTGATCTCTAAGCTAGCTCGATGAACTCACAACACAAGGGACTCAAGATTTATACAGGTTCGGGCCACCATTGTGGTATAATACCCTACTCCTGTGTGGTGGTGGTGGATTGCCTCTTGGGCTGATGATGAATAGTACAAGGGAAGAACAGCCTCCTAAGGAGAGGTGTTCTTATGCTTGGTGGGTTGCTCGGGGAGGAATCAATTGATCCCCTTCTACTGTGGTGGCTAGTCCTATCCCCATATATTGAGCGAGAAGGGACCCAACAATGGCCATTTTGAAAGGGAACAACTAGTGCAAGCTTTCCTGACTAAAGGTGGTCTTCGCCTGTAAAAGGCGCTGGTGTTGATGCCGTCTTGGGCTCCAAGATGACCTCCGTCCTGCCGTCCTGATGGTCTTGGTCTTGTTGCACCGATATGGAAACCATTGCCTGATGCCTTGGTACTCCATGCCTGCACTTTCCCCCTTAGAACCAAAGGGGAAACGAGGACACTGCACGCGCTGGCGCCTGCCTGGCGCCCGTTTGGCCTTGGTCGTCATGGTTTGCATCACGGGAACCTCGCGAGGTACCCCTTGCCTTGATCTCTCCGCCTCCCCCGCGAGCCTGCCTAGTGAGGCCGCTCCTGAGGAGGCCTTGTGTCGTCCGCCCTGTGAGGCCTGGCCCCTCGCGAGGGTCTTGAGTGTTGGTTGACGAAGATGGGCCATACTAGGCTGCTGGTGGAGCAACACCGCGGGCCACAGGCAGGCAAGTCTGGGGACCCCCGTTCCCAGAACGCCGACAGTAGCCCCCGGGCCCAAGGCGCCCTCGGACTTGGCTTAGCAGCGAATACAAAGGGCAAGTGCGGAGCACCACGAGCCCCAATAGCCTGTGGCCTTGGTCGATGCGTGGCGACTGATTGGACGTGGGCGTCTCCGCTTCCCCACGTTGCCTTGGCAACTTCCCAACTTGAAGAGTCCCTGCTGCATTCAAAAAGGGTTATCATTACCTGCGATCATGGAGGTCGATGGTTGGCCCTCCTTGGGCTATAAATGAGGAGGGGTGAGAGCCCTCGTCGCCCATCCCTTCCTGCTCTGCTCGCTTCTTCCCTGCTCCACCTCCAGTCTTGACACCAATGGCGCCGATCCGTAGATTCTCGATCGAAGAGAAGGGGAAGGCTCCCCAGAACGGACCTGATCTGCTCCAGCCGAAGAAGAGGCCGGTCCACCCCGCCGCGGTGAGGCCATGAGCCTGGAGATGACGAGGCCTTGGTACGAGCGGCCACCTCCTGGGTACCCGCTACTCCAGTGCGCCCCAGCCGAGGGCTCCAGAGAAATGGGCGGTGAGTGGCGTCGCCCGCGCCGCAGCCACGGTCGACGTGCCATGGTGGCGCGTGCCGTAGCCCCTGGGGTCCACGCCACGGACTCCTCTGGCGAGCTCGTGCTGCATGCGGTGATGCCTCCAAGCACCTGGATCCGCCTCCCTTCATTCTTCTCACCCGAGATGCCGCCGAGGGGGCCTCTCGAGCTTTGGCTGCAGCACGCCGACTGTGGCGCCCCGGCGATAGGAGTGGAGGTTCAAGACGTTCCCTCGGGCAAGATCATCATGACCTTAGGCTGGGGCGAAGTCGCCCGGGTCTGCCGAACGGGGGGCGCCCTCGTGATCCATTTTGAATACGATGGCGCCTCCATGTTGTCCTTCAAGGTCCTCGACGCGGAAGGCCGCCGCCTGGAGTGCTGCCCCGGAGGGGGCAGTCAAGATATCAACGCGGCAGGGGATGGGCCTGTCGTCTGCTTCTACAGCGGCTCCACTGGCAGCAGCAATGGCGCTTCAGAGTCTCGAAATCTTCGAGACTCTGGAGACGAGCGACGATAGCTATGCACCCCCGAGCTCTCGCCACGCCCGGAGCAAGGCGGCAACATCGGGACATTGTCGTCGCTGACCTGGATGGGGTAGGCGCCGGTCTCCCGTGGCCCACTGTTGATGATGGTGTCGGCCACGAAGGCACATGTAGTTAGGGCTCCTCAGAGTTCTTTTCTTTTGTTCCCTGCGAGGAATTGAGAAACACCCCGCGGGGGCGTGTAAAGGATCTGCGATATCTTTTGTTGACGTTATCCTTATGATGAAATCGTGCGAGTGCTTGTCCTGTCCCAGCTTGGTTCCCCCTTTCTAACCTCGCGACAACTTGGTGCTCTATGCTGACAGGTCCCGGTCCCCTGGCAGGCTCCAGCCGTCATTGGTATGCCAGGTCACAATGCCGTGGTCAAGGCCAGGAGGTGAGCGACCTGAGGACCAGTAAGAGCCCCTGAGGCGCGATGCTCAGGAGGTCCCCTTTAGCGCGCAAGCAGCCACCGAGAGGTGAGAAAGGAGGGCAACGTCGCTGCCACAGGGCCGTTTCAAGTGAGGATTTCACGTCGTAATGACTAGTTGTTCCAAGCGTGAAACTTATCTTGGTAATATGGAGTTGTTCCCTTGTGTTGCGCCAGACTTCTGCGTCGGCAGCCGTGGCGCAGCTAGGTTACGCCCGTGTGAGCCTCCCTTTTCTTCCCCGCACTCTCCTTCGTGCTCTGCGTCCTCAGGTCCCGGCCCTCGAGCGAGATCAGCCACCACTGGTATGCCAGGTCACGATGTTGTGGTCAAGGCCAGGGGGTGAGGGCTGGAGAGCCAGTAAGAGCTCCTGAGTCGCGATGCTCAGGAGCCCCCCTTTTAACGCGCAAGCGGATGGCACGGGAAAGAGAGGGAGCTCGTGGTGTTGCCCGCTGCAGACCTCGGGAGGTTCCTGTAAATCAGGACAAGAAAGGCAGGGGCTGCCATTATGATTGCCAGCCGGCCATTGGCTGCTCCGAGAGAGCGGTGAGGGCACTGATGGCCTGGTGAGGTGACATGCGCAGGGCTGCCGCGGGCTAGAGCTCGACTGCTCAGATTTGTTAGTGTTCCAGTCTCTATTGTCGCGCGGGCACCGGTCCAGGTGGGTCACGCCCAGGGGCCGCACGCCTTGGCGCCAGGGTGCCGTCTTGGGCAGAAGTGGTGGAGGCGATCCATGATCCACATCGCTCTAACTGGCAGAGGGCGAGGCAATGAGAGGGACGGTGCGGGAGAGCCCCCTGCGGTGCTAACGAGCTCGCTGATGCGAGCAAGCCATTCTTCGTAGAGGTCGTCGACGGGGCGGTAACGCAAGAGCTCGCATGCCATAAGAAGCGCGGCCTGCGCATCCGTGGGGGCGCGACGACCGTGGGACGACGAACCGGCTAGGGTCAGCGACGGAGTGGCGGTGCGGCCGTCCCGCCGCACCGAGGGGTGCAGCGAGGATGCTTGCTGCTCGTTCCCTGCCGGGCCGGTGGTGGCGTTGGCGGCAGGCAACGGAGAACGACGGGGAGGCCCACCGACAGGAGCCGTCTGGGCAACACATGTGGCGAGAGCGGCCCGACGCTCAGCATGGGCTCGGCGGGTGTCAGACATGGATGCGACGAAGCGATGGGACGCGGATCAACGGAAGGAAGACTTCAGTGCACCCCTACCTAGCGTGCCAAATGGTGGATTTAGGGTTCCGGCAAAACCCTTGAGGTTCGAACACTGGGGTGCACGAAGATTTCCCCCTACCGAATCTCGCTCTCAGCCTCGCCGCGATCTCTAAGCTAGATCGATGAACTCACAACAAAAGGGACACAACATTTATACAAGTTCGGGCCACCGTTGTGGTGTAATACCCCTACTCCTGTGTGGTGGCGGTGGATTTCCTCTTGGGCTGATGATGAACAGTACAAGGGAAGAACAGCCTCCTGAGGAGAGTTGTTCTTGTGCTTGGTGGGTTGCTCGGGGAGGAATCGATTGATCCCCGTCTATTGTTGTGGCTAGTCCTATTTATAAAGGCCCTGGTCCTCTCCCCAAATATTGAGCGGGAAGGGATCCAACAACGGCCATTTTGAAAGGGGGCAGCTAGTACAAGCTATCCTGACTAAAGATGGTTTTCGCCTGTCAAAGGCGCTGTTGATCATGCTGTCTTGGGCTCCACGATGACCTCCGTCCTGTCGTCCTGCTGGTCTTGGTCTTGTTGCACCGATATGGAAACCTTTGACTGATGCCTCGGTACTCCGAGCCTGCACTTGCCCCCTTAGCACCAAAGGGGAAACAAGGAAACTTGCACGCTGGCGCCCGCCTGGCCTTCATTGTCATGATTTGCATCACGGGAACCTCGCGAGGTACCCCTCGCCTTGGTCTCTCTGCCTCATCTACGAGCCTGCCTAGTGAGGCCGTTCCTGAGGAGGCCTTGTTTCGTCCACCCGACGAGGCTTGTCCCCTCGCGAGGGTCTTGAGTGTTGGTTGACGAAGACGGGCCATACTGGGCAACTAGTGGAGCCACGCCGCGGGCTGCAAGCAGGCAAGTCTGGGGACCCCCATTCCCAAAATGCTGACAGTGGCCTCGGGGAGAGCAGCTACGCGCGTACAAGTATGCAAGGGTCTGAACCCTTTGTTAGGTTGCCTATGACCTACTTTTAAGGCTTAAGGGGTGACCAAAATGGCAAAACAGTCATTGTCTAATGATTAGATAGCTAACAGACCTATCATATCTACTCTGGCACTTAGGACAAACTGCATTGTATGCACTGCTAGGTATCGTGCTGAGGATGCATCTCGACAAGCCTGTCGTGCCGCTTAATCATCTTCTTCTTATAAGCTTGAAAGCCTCTGGACGGGTGTCATATGAAGGTAATCTATCTACCAAATGGCTGCCACGTGACTTGTGGAGGCCACTTAATAACTTGGGGGCTCGACACCACACTAATAGTTGATTTGCGTTGTGGTGCGGTAGAGCGGTGGAGCAGTGGCGCCTTGGTGGGAAGATTTGCCCTCGGCAGGCCCAACAAGCTTTCTAGGGAGTCTTGGACTTGTCCTTGGGGTGGCCTCGACCTGGCCAGGCTCTCCTGCCCGGCAAGGGAGGCTTTCCAAAGGTGGTTCTCTGTTGTCTTGTTTTGTCTTAGTCTTCTTGATTTGTTCTTTGATCTTACTAAGAGTTGCTTCTCTGGCTCGGCCTTGCTTTGCATGTTGGTGTAGGTATTCGATGCCAACACACCTGTTTATAAGTCTGGGTAACAAACGTAAATGTTAGTTGTACCGAGAGGAGCCCGAGTCCTGGCCCATACGTGCTGCCGAGCATCGTTAGGGTAGGCCCCAACAACTACACACACGAGCACCTGAGCCATGCCACTAAGGGATTCAAGTCTCTCTTGACGTTTCTCCTTGCTTCTTCATTAACCTGTGATTGATTTTGTTTCCGCTTTTTTTCCGTGAGTCGTGTGGAATGGTGTGGGGCAATCCACGTCATGGCCCGCGGGTCAGCCATGTTCATGGGGAGGTAACCACCATTTTACTTGTCACACCACTCCTGCCGTTTCCACCACGTACTCTACATGCATTGCGCAGGGTTGGTGGCAAATGCATAGGGCACGGGAAAGAGTGCCATGGCAGAAAGCTAGGCGCTGTGGATAGGCACAAGTGGGCGGTCTTGATTCAATATGTTGTCAGCGACGCAGTGGAGCTAGAGTGGTGGAGTGGGGCGGTTTCCCTCTAGGTGGTGAGGAGGAAGCCCTCTGCCATTCCTCCCTATAAAAGGGGGCATGGATGGAGGGCTCACCCACACACATCTCCTTCTTTTTCTCCACACATCCCTCTTCCACAATGGTGAGGGGAAGAGTTCGTGGTTAAACCCCAGCGGTGGAAACGAGGGTCTCTTCTCGGTAGCGCCTCCCACCCCATGCCGAGGATGTAGGGGCGGAGTTCAGCGTGCAAGGTGGCGCCATAGGACATGGGTGTGGTCGCCATGGTGCCAGGGGCCGAGGAGGACACGGCTGCGCTTTGGCTCCTCCTCCTCGGGTCGCCTTGGCTCCGATGGAGAACCACGATGGGGATCAGCCGTTGGAGTTCATCGTCAAGCTGCATGGGCCTCCGCGCAGCTGATACATCTCCAATGTATCTATAATATTTGATTGGTCCATGCTATTATATTATCTGTTTTGGATGTTTTATATGCATTAATATGCAATTTTATATTATTATTGTGACCAACCTATTAACCGAGAGCCCAGTGCCAATTTATGTTTTTTGCCTGTTTTAGAGTTTCGTAGAAAAGGAATACCAAACGGAGTCCAAACCGAATGAATCTTTTGCGATGATCTTTCTTGGACTAGAAGCAAACCCCAAGACTTGGAGATGAAGTCAGAGATGCAACGATACAGCCACGAGGGTGGAGGGTGCAGCCCCTGCCTCGTGGGCCCCGCGTGGGACTCCTGACGTAGTTCCTTCACCAATATATATACTCTTATACCCCAAAAACTTCCGAGGGAGCCACGAAACCACTTTTCCACAGCCGCAACCTTCTGTACCCATGAGATCCCATCTAGGAGCCTTTTCTAGCATCCTACCGGAGGGGGATTCAATCATGGAGGGCTTCTACATCAACACCATTACCCTTCCGATGAAGCGTGAGTAGTTTACCACAGTCCTACGGGTCCATATCTAGTAGCTGGATGGCTTCTTTTCTCCCTTTGATCTCAATACCATGTTCTCCTTGATGTTCTTGGAGATCTATTCAATGTAATAATCTTTTGTGTTGTGTTTGCCGAGATTCGTTGAATCGTGGATTTATGATCATATTATCTATGAATATTATTTGAGTCTTCTCTAAATTCTTATATGCTTCATTTGATATATTTGTAAGTCTCTTCAAATTACCGGTTTAGTTTGGCCTACTAGATTGCTTTTTTTTGCAATGGGATAAGTGCTTAGCTTTGGGTTCAATCTTGCAGTGTCCTTTACCAGTGACAGTAGGGGCAGAAAGGCACGTATTGTATTGTTGCCATCAAGGATAAAAAGATGAGGTTTTCATCATACTGCTTGAGTTAATTCCTCTACATCATGTCATCTTACTTAATGCGTTACTCCGTTCTTTATGAAATTAGTACTCTAGATGCATGTTGGATAGCGGTCGATGTGTGGAGCAATAGTAGTAGATGCAGAATCGTTTCGGTCTACTTGACATGGACGTGATGCCTATGTTCATGATCATTGCCTTAGATATCATCATAATTATGCGCTCTTCTATCAATTGCTCGTCAGTAATTTGTTCACCCACCAATATTTACTATCTTGAGAGAAGCCACTAGTGAAACCTATGGCCCCCAGGTCTCTTTTCCATCATATAAGTTCTATTTTACATCATACTAGTTTCCTATCTACTATTTTGCAATCTTTTACTCTCTGATCTATAAACCAAAAATACCAAAAATATTTACTTACCGCTTATCTATCTCTATGAGATCTCACTTTTGCAAGTAATCGTGAAGGGATTGACAACCCCATTTATCGCATTGGGTGCAAGTTGTTAATTGTTTGTGCAGGTATTCAGTGACTTGTGCATTATCTCCTACTGGATTGATACCTTGGTTCTCAAACTGAGGGAAATACTACTCTACTTTGCTGCATCACCCTTTCCTCTTCAAGGGAAAAACTAACACAAACTTAAGAGGTAGCAGCAGCCGCCTTTAGGTTCCCACCCCTTTCGCAAGGGTGATGGAGGTAGAACAGCCGCCAGGATTGAGGCTGCACATGAGGGGCTGCTATAATGGCAGCATCCGGGTGGACGTAGATTTCCCTGTGCCTCATGTCATGCTTCTCCGGCGTGGCTGGAAAAATTGCTTGTGCCCATAGCTTGGCGGTGGGGCACATTCTCCATTTCAACTTAATGGATGCCTTCCTACTCACCGTCAAGGTCTTCAGGTGTTAGGGTGCTCGCTTAGGGTGCTACATGGAGAGCTCTACTAACTACGAAAGCTCCTCCTCGAGCGACAACGATGAAGAGGACAATGTCGGTAAAGATGACGGGGCCGAGCGGGAGGACGTAGGCTCGAGCTCCAGTTGAGCTCAGGCCGCACCCTCACCGTCAACAAGGCGTTGGCGGCACCACCATCTACACCTAGGTCTTCTTCCCCTCGGCAGAGCGATTTTTCGGGGTGTTCGATGTGGATGCCTTCGTCTCTTCTATCAGTCTTCTAGCTAGGCCTCGGACGGCTTCCTCACGGTGTCCGGCTTCGTCTGCCTTGCTGGCTTCCATCCTGCCGCATCCCGCTGGTCCTGGCGGTGGTGACCAAGGCATCACCTAGCCGCTCTCCCCGTCCGTCGTCTTCACCCCCGCGCCTCCCGATCTTGTTAGGTTGTATACCGTGGGCCCTCATAGGGTCAGGTTGGGCTTCTGCTCAGGCACTCCTTTTTCCCTCTTCACCTCCCACTGTAGCCCCTAGGAGGAGAGGGACAAGAAAGGGATTACTGGGCACTTATCTTTTTTCAACCAAAAACACGTAGGCATTTGCCCAACTTTAGTGTTAAATATGTAACCTCTTTCATCCATATTTGTACTCGGTATGGTTTGAACTTGTATATGTGCGTATTAATGAAAAAAGATATTTATTATCGGGTACTTGTGCATGTATCATGTCCATGCAGAGGAGCGACTCCTTTATACCTTCTAGTAAACAAGCTATCTTGCCGGTTCCTTCCATCGATAACGCGGGGCTTGGCCTGGCGGGTTTAGGAGTGTGAAAGATAACCGGTCCCTTGCCAAACCCTCTTTTTTCAAGTGCTGCTATGACCGTCCTGACCGAAGTAATCTTCGAATCAAAGGATGGGAGCACAAAGGTTTCGTAGCGACAAGGTTTTTCTACACACAAGTTTTTCCATCACAGAGACACACTATGGATATCTTAAAGTGAACTTATCTATTTGGTGTGTCCGGGGATCGAGATGCAAGCTCGTTCTTACTTCTCATCTTTGGGATTGTATCCACGGTAGGGGCCCTGTAGTTAGTACAAGCGTAAAAACTACACCTTGCGACCCTTTCTAAATGTTCACGGCAGAGTTAAGCTAAAATGAGCATGCATGCAAGTGTTTAGGCGCCAGCGCTTCATTTTATTATCTTTGCATAGGGTCTGCGCCTGGCTTTGTACAAAGGGTAACATGCACATCGGCAAGGATTGTACAAAAGGTGGCTACTTGGAATTCAGCCCGGCAGCCGCGCCTTATGGGTAGTGCTCTTCCTGGTCGTTGCAGCCACCTTTGGAAGGAGAGGGTGAGGTCGTCCGCGAGTCGAGCAGCGAGGGGCGGATCTGGGGCAACAAAGAGAGGAGGTCATGGAGGGAGGGTACTTGGTGTGGCGGAGGGGAGAGGCCCTGGTGGCGCGCAGGTCCCAAGGCAGCCGGATCCGACGCTGGGGCAGTGGTCCTGACCGGCCACCGCGATGCAACGACCCTGCTGCTCGACGCCGGCGACACCTCGCCGGCCTACCTCCTCCTCCCTGCCGGACTGGTTTCTGTCCGTCCTCGTCGTCTCCGGCCTCCTCCCCGCGCCCCGCTGCCAACATCTCTACGAACCCCCGTGAGCCTCCCCACTCCTCGCACTCCCTCCACTCCGCACAGACCCGCGCAACACCGCGCGCGCCCCGGCGAGCATCTGGCCGCGCACATCACGTCGAGGAAAAGCCTCGCCGGTGGCTTTGCCGTTGGTCGCCCGTGGCCCCGCACCTATCAGCCTGCTGTGCCGCCTCCCGCTGTAGTTCCGGCCACCCCAAGTCGCTCTCCGGCCGCGTACCAGCAGCCCTAGCCTCGCCCTACCCCGTTCCGGCGACGCCCCGTGCTCCTCCCAACCCTTCCGCTCCGGCCACTGGCGGCCGGCCTCGCCGCGACCGTGGCCCCCTCTCTGGCCGCCGTCCGGGTCCGTTCCGTCCTGCTGAGCCCGTCAGGGCGCCCGCAACCGCGCCCAGCACCCGTTTCCCCAGTGCCCGTTAAGGCCCTGGGCCACTAGACAACGGGGCCCACCCCCTGGAACGTTTTAATAATAATAAAAGAATAAAAAATATTAATAATAATAAATAAAAATACTAATTAATTAATTAATTAAGATAATTAATTAACTTAATTAATGCTGATTAGATTAACCTAATCACTTGGGTTAGTTAATTAATCTGTTAGGTTAATTAACATTCAATGACAGCTGGGACCCACACGTCAGTTTGACCTAGTCAACGCCCTGTTGACTGTTGACATCATGCTGACGTCATGATGACATTAGCATACACTATTCTGGATAATGTTGATGTGAAATAATTAAATAAATTCAAAAAATGATTAAATCTTTTAAAATTAATATAAAATAATCCGGAACTCGGATGGGAAAACTTTGTACATGAAAGTTGCTCAGAACGACGAGGCAATCCGAATACGCAGCCTGTACGTCCACCACGTGTCCCTAGCATAGTGAACCCGCAACTTTCCCCCTCCGATTCAACAATACGAAAACGCAAAACATCGGGGATACTTTCCCGGATGTTTCCCCCTTTCTCCGTATCACCTACTACCGCGTTAGGGCACACCTAACACCGCTCATTGTCATGTCATGCATCATCATGCTTATATTTGCATTGTATTTACTGTTTCTTCCCCCTCTTCTCTCCGGTAGACTACGAGACCGACACTGCTGCTGCCCAATTCGACTACGGAGTTGACGACCCCTCTTTCTTGACAGAGCAACAAGGCAAGCCCCCCCCCCCCCCTTGATCACCAAATATCGCCTATTCTTCTCTCTACTTCTTGCATTAGAGTAGTGTAGCATGTTACTGTTCGGTTACTCCTATTCTGTTGCATAGCCTCTCATTGTTGCTACAGTCGTTGATACCTTACCCGCAATCCTAAATGCTTAGTATAGGATGCTAGTTTATCATCATTGTCCCTACATTCTTGTTAGTCTGCCTTGTTATACTATCGGGCCGTGATCACTTGGGAGGTGATCACGGGTAAATACTATACATATATATATGATACGTCTCCAACGTATCTACTTTTCCAAACACTTTTGCCCTTGTTTTGGACTCTAACTTGCATGATTTGAATGAAACTAACCCGGACTGACGTTGTTTTCAGCAGAACTGCCATGATGTTGTCTTATGTGTAGAAAGCAAAAGTTCTCGGAATGACCTGAAAATCCACAGAGGTACTTTTTGGAAAATATAAAAAATACTAGCAAAAGAATCAAGACCAGGGGGCCCACACCCTGTCCACGAGGGTGGGGGCGCGCCCTCCGCCCTGGGCGTGCCCCCTGTCTCGTGGGCCCCCTGAGGCTCCGCCGACCTCAACTCCAACTCCATAATTTCCTCTCGCGGAAATAAAAATTAGAGAGAAAGTTTCATCACGTTTTACGATACGGAGCCGCCGCCAAGCCCTAATCTCTCTCGGGAGGGCCGATTTGGAGTCCGTTCGGGGCTCCGGAGAGGGGGATTCGTCACCGTTGTCATCATCAACCATCCTCCATCACCAATTTTATGATGCTCACCGCCATGCGTGAGTAATTCCATCGTAGGCTTGCTGGACGGTGATGGGTTGGATGATATTTACCATGTAATCAAGTTAGTTTTGTTAGGGTTTGAGCTCTAGTATCCACTATGTTCTGAGATTGATGTTGCTATGACTTTGCTATGCTTAATGCTTTTCACTAGGGCCCGAGTGCCATGATTTCAGATCTGAACATATTATTTTTTCATGAATATATGTGTGTTCTTGATCCTATCTTGCAAGTCTGTAGTCACCTATTATGTGTTATGATCCGACAACCCCGAAGTGACAATAATCGGGATACTTCTCGGTGATGACCATAGTTTGAGGAGTTCATGTATTCACTATGTGGTAATGCTTCGTTCCAGTTCTCTATTAAAAGGAGGCCTTAATATCCCTTAGTTTTGTAATGCCCGGATAATCAAGCTACAGTAATCCCCTTCTAATGATGCCAAGTCATCACTGTTACTGTTGCTAATCTCACTTTGATACAAAATCAATTCAAATTCAATTTTAAAATAAAGTCAAATAAATTATTTGTCCAAACAGTAAAATAAAAATGTTCGCCGGGTTGCAAATATTCACTAAATGTCATGAGTGATTCAACATCTTTTGAGATAGCTAATTTCCCCTCGGAATTAAAGCAGTTCCAAATCCAAATCAATTCAAACTCCTCCCAAACTTTTTGTGACACGTGCCAAATATTGTAATGTATTTATTTGGCCAAGTCCCACATTTTACATAACACCTTTTGGCAGCTCAAATATTGCATGGCATTTTTTCCTTTAAAAAAAAGAAAAGAGCAAAACAAAGGAAAAAGGAAAAGAGAGAAGCCACCCCCTCCCTTTGCCCCACCGGGCTTTAGCCCACCCTAGCAAGTCGGCCCACTCCCCCGTTCTTGTCGTGTTCTCTCCCCGTGCACTGCTCCACCGACGGCGCCCGAACAGGGGCGCGTCCCCGTCGAACCCACCTCGCCGGCGCCGCCCCGAGGGGATAAGGGCGACGCCTCGGCCTCCCCCTGCCACTCTCCCCCACTAACCCTAGCCAGCCCCAGATCCACTTCCCCTCCTCTCGCTCGCACGCTCCTTCTCCTCCAGCGCGCCCCGACCGCTGCTATGGTCGCCGGTGTGCACCACCACGGCGAGCGCTGCCCCCACTCCCCTTTGACGTGCACACGACCCGCGCCATCGTCATCCACGTCGCGTGCGCTACCGGATCGCAGCCGAAGAGGACACCACCGCCACCTGCATCTTCTTCCCCAACTACGGCAGCCGGGTCCTCGCCGTCGATCCGCCTCATGTCGTCCACCCCAGCCCAGTATGAGCTCTCCACCGACTTCCCATCGGTGAGCAGCGCCGATCCCCCGCCTTTCTTCCTAGTTTCCGTCGACGTAACCGCCACCCAAATCCTCCCGAGGCCACGCCCGAAGCTCTGCTTCCGGCGCGAGCGCGCGCCCCTGGCCGCGCCTCGCCTTGTCCGGCCACTCCCTTCGTCCGCCCCAGGCCACCCCCCTTGCCCGTGCAGCCCTGCACCGCCTGATGTTGCCTGCTCGTTTTGCTGCTGCTTGCCGTCCGCCGCCCCTTGCCGCTGCTTGTTGCTCCGACTGTGTCGTCGCTGCTCGCCCTGATGGCACTGCGTGCCACCGCCTGATGCCTCTGCTTGCTGTGCTGCGCTGCCGCTGCTCTTGCACCGTTGCTCTACTGCTGCTTACTCCTGCTACTACGCTGTTGCTTGCTACTACTGCTAATGGTCATGGTCGCCGTGGTTTTGCGCCCATGCGTGTTGGCCATGGAAACACACCCGTGGCTAGATGTGTGGCCGGCCCTCTGTAGATTAGTTTAGGAACTAATTAGTGCTAGTTAATTTACTTGCTAACCTATGACACATGGGTCCCATTTAATTAGGTTAGTTTTATTTATTTGTTTAGGTACAACATATGACATGCGGGCCATATCCTCTCCCTTTTGACCAGTCAAATTGACTTAGTCAACTCGAATTATTATTAAATCCAGAAATTACAAAAATAAATTAAAACTTTGAAAATTGATATAAAATAAACCATAGCTCGGATGAAAATGTTTTCTACATGAAAGTTGCTCAGAAAAATGCGACGAATCTGGATACGCGATTCGTTCATCTGTCACATGCCCCTAGCATGCTGAACATGGAACTTTCCCCCTCCAGTCATCTGTCTGAAACAGGTCCGGAACCGGGAAAACATTCACGGTTGACTTCCCCCCTCGCGGGTATCGTGTAGCACCGCGTTAGAACACGTCTAGCTCTGCCTGTTGTCCTGTTATGCTATGTTTGCTTTATGTTTACTATTTCTTCCCCCTCTTCTCTCCGGTAGTGTAACATCCCGGATGTAACTTTCCATATTTGTAACTCCAACTCTTGCCATTTTCGGCTATGTGCAACGGTATTCCCTCGGTGGTTGGGTTTTGTCTTTCGTTTTGCATTTTTTTCATGTCATGCATTTCATATCATGTCATCATATGCATCTCGTTTGCATACGTGTTCGTCTCATGCATCCGAGCATTTTCCCTGTTGTCCGTTTTGCAATCTGACACTCCTACATGTACCGGCGCACCCCTCTTGTCTCTTTTCGTGAGCGGGTTTTAAACGTTCTCAGAATGGACCGAGGCTTGCCAAGTGGCCTTGGTAAACCACCGGTAGACCACCTGTGAAGTTTCGTGCAATTTGGAGGTCGTTTTATACACCAATGGTTAACCGGGTATCCGCAGAGGCCTTTTTTGGGTTGCAGCCCAACACCCCTTCAAAATAGCCCAATAATCCATCTAAGTCATTTCCATGCTCTCCATCGTCGGATCACGATCGTGTGGGCGAAAACCGCACTCCATTTGGAGTCTCCTAGCTCCCTCTACCTATAAATATGTGCACCCCTCCAAAATTTTTGGATCCCGAAACCCTAGCCCGCTCCCTCTCCGCCGCCGGACACGTCTGCCGCCGCGCCCCAGCCACTCCGGGCGTGCCACATGGACCCGGCAACCGCGCACCGCCGCGGGCCCGCCGGGCCCGAGGCCGGCCCCCGCGGCCCACGCGGCGCCGCCCCGCGCCCGACCCCGCCGGCCGCCGCCCGTCGCCCTCGGCCGCCGCCTCCGCCTCCTCGCCGCCGCCCCGGCCGCCGCGCCGCCCCGCGCCTTCGGCCCCGCCGGAGCGCCGCCTTTCGCTGCCCGGCGCCCGATCCGGCCAGATCCGGCCGGCCCATCTCGTCTCCGACCCAACTTCGGCGAGCTCCGGCCCCGCCTCGATTCGCGTGCCAGACAAACCCTAGATCTAGAAGAGGTTGACCTCGTTTTTCCCTAATTCTGCAGTATTTTTGTGCCATATTCATCGCATCATATCTCTGCATTCGTAGCTCCGTTTCATACGCATGATATATGAAAATGTTCATCACGATGTGCTCTTCATTTTGTTCCATTGGGCCATGTTCATTTGAGGTCATCTCGATGCCCAAAACTCTGTTGCAAGAGTGTTATATAATGTTAGTTTCTGATTCTTACCAGATTATGGGCATTTGTCATTTTCGCTACATTTAATGTGTGCATCTTATGGGCATGAGCTCTACATGTGTTTTGGACTATGCCATGTCTTCTTTTCAAAGGTGATTTACATGTATTTTTGTGAGTTATGTGGTGACTAGAAAAGCATGCAAACTAGGCTTCGTGATGTTGCTGATTTCAGTCCCTGTTCTGCTGTTATTTTGATGCCATGTAAACTTGATGCTACAGAGAGATCCATGCATATTTTGAGATACTTCAGTAAGGATGTTTTGAACATATGGTTATGCTCTATCCATTCATCCCCCTGTTTGAAATTATGGAGTAGTCTAGCGTGTTATTTTCTTGCTCTGCTTTTGCTATAAAATGTTTCCTGACAGATTGTTTATATGTTATTCAATTTTGCCAAGGTTGTTGTAGTTGATCCTTGCATGATATGAACTTGTTCTTGCCATTTTTAGTTTCATAAACATGTATTCCTGCTGGTGCTATGCTTATATTGTCATGCAATGACTTGTGGTGAGTGAATCGAGCTCGCAAAGATACCTTCATAATGCTGTTAATGCCATGCTCTGTTTCCTGAATCTGTTAACGAAACTTGCTATGTTTACATGGATGCAATCGTATCTTCTGATCCTTTTTGCCTCATGGTCAGTAAAGGACTTTTGTTCTATGCTTTGAGTAGAATCATGCTGTGTCTTGCTTTGATATTATAAGTTCCTGTAGCATGTCGATTGCTTGCTTTCAACATTGCTACCTGATGCTGTTTATGCCATGTCCAAGCTGATATCTTTTGCACTTTTGCCATGGTTGTTTGAACTTGTTAATGTGTGAATTAGCTGTAGCTCAGTGTACATCTTTTTTCAAGCATCTTTTGTAGATCACTGCCATATGCTTTGTTGATAAGTTGGGGTGCTGTAGCATAGTTTCTTGATGTATTCTAAGTGCTATCATGCTGTTAACCGTAGATTTGTGTCATTCTTGTTTGCTTGCCATTTGCGAACCGTGCATCCGATTCCGGTGATCTTTATATCGATTTCAACCGAAATCATCTCATCTTCCCAGCAGCATACTTGGTTTGCCAAGTTGATGCCTTGTTCATCATTTTCCTTCCGGAGCACGCATAAGCATTGCATATCACATCTCGCATATCATGCCATGTATTGCATGATGTTGCTTGTGCATTGCTCCGTGATTTATTGTGGTTCCGTTGCTTGTGTTCTTGCTTTGGGTAGAGCCGGGAGACAAGTACGTGAACGAGGAACCTGTTGAGTACGCTAACCAGGATCAAGCTTTCGACAACTCTGAGAACCTTGCAGGCAAGATGACCATACCATCGATATCACTTCTATCTTTGCTTTGCTAGTTGCTCGCTTTATCGCTATGTTAGCTCTACTTATCGCTTGTTTATTATGCATCCCATATTGCCATGTCAAGCCTCTAACCATCTGTCCTAGCAAACCGTTGTTTGGCTATGTCACCGCTTTTGCTCAGCCCCTCTTATAGCGTTGCTAGTTGCAGGTGAAGATGAAGATTGTTCATTGTTGGAACTTGGATATTTTGGGATATCACAGTATCTCTTGTTTAAATTAATGCACCTATATACTTGGTAAAGGGTGGATGGCTCGGCCTTATGCCTGGTGTCTTGTTCCACTCTTGCCGCCCTAGTTTCCGTCATACCGGTGTTATGTTCCTTGATTTTGCGTTCCTTACGCGGTTGGGTGATTTATGGGACCCCCTTGACAGTTCGCTTTGAATAAAACTCCTCCAGGAAGGCCCAACCTTGGTTTTACCATTTGCCACCTATACCTTTTTCCCTTGGGTTTTCACGAGCCCGAGGGTCATCTTTATTTTAGCCCCCACCCCCGGGCCAGTGCTCCTCCGAGTGTTGGTCTGAACCGAGCAGCCTGCGGGGCCACCACAGGGAAACTCGACGCCTGGTTGTACTCGTAGCTTGACTTATCCGGTGTGCCCTGAGAACGAGATACATGCGACTCCTATCGGGATTTGTCGGAACATCGGGCGGCTTTGCTGGTCTTGTTTTACCATTGTCGAAATGTCTTGCAAACCAGGATTCCGAGACTGATCGGGTCTTCCCGGGAGAAGGTATATCCTTCGTTGACCATGAGAGCTTATGATGGGCTAAGTTGGGACACCCCTGCAGGGTATTATCTTTCGAAAGCCATGCCCGCGGTTATGAGGCAGATGGGAATTTGTTAATGTCCGGTTGTAGAGAACTTGACACTTGACTTCATTAAAATGCATCAACCGTGTGTGTAGCCGTGATGGTCTCTTCTCGGCGGAGTCCGGGAAGTGAACACGGTTTGGGTTATGTATGAACGTAAGTAGTTTCAGGATCACTTCTTGATCACTTCTAGCTTCTCGACCGATGCGTTGCTCCTCTTCTCGCTCTCTTTTGCGTATGTTAGCCACCATATATGCTTAGTGCTTGCTGCAGCTCCATATTACCCTTTTCCTACCTACAAGCTTAAATAGTCTTGATCTCGCGGGTGTGAGATTGCTGAGTCCCCGTGACTCATAGATTCTACCAAAACAGATGCAGGTGCCGAGGATACTAGTGCAAGTGGCGCAATTGAGCTCAAGTGGGAGTTTGACGAGGACCTTGGTCGTTACTATGTTTCGTTTCCAGATGATCAGTAGTGGAGCCCAGTTGGGACGATCGGGGATCTAGCATTTGGGGTTGTCTTCTTTTCATTTGGATTTGACCGTAGCCGGTCTATGAGTGTATTTTGAATGATGTATGATTTATTTATGTATTGTGTGAAGTGGCGATTGTAAGCCAACTCTATTTATACCATTCTTGTTCATTACATGGGATTGTGTGAAGATGACCCTTTTTGCGACAAAACCACTATGCGGTTATGCCTCTAAGTCGTGCTTCGAATGTGGGAGATATAGCCGCATCGTGGGCATTACAAGTTGGTAATCAGAGCCATCCCCGACTTAGGAGCCCCCTGCTTGATTGATTGCTGGCGTTATTGTGTCTAGAACAAAAAAAATGTTTTGAGTCTTAGGATTATGTATCGGAGAGTAGGATTCTTTTTGCTCCTCAGTCCCTTCGTCGCTCTGGTGAGGTCTCCTGACGTAGAAGTTTTGACTCTCCTCTCCTCATATTTCACTAAAAATAAATTTAGGATCACGCGGGTATCTTGGAATCATTCCGATGGTTTTGTGACGAGAACATTGTTCTTGGTGCCTCCTGATATTTAGGGGTTGTGGCAGTTTCCCGGGGAGTTGAGCTCCGAGTTGTTGTCGTCACAATTTTATCGTTGCAGTTCTGGAATACCTGAGTTTTGCCGACATCGAAAATCTCTTTTATGTAGTTGTTGGTGAGATAACCTCGACATCACCCAGTACTGGGGAGTTTAGGAGTATTGCCATAACTCGTATAACAGATGCTTTTCGAAGGTTGAGGTACACGATTTCCGAAGGTTTCTTGGTTATGTGTTGACGGATGGATATGGCCGGATGTAGGGATTGTTAGTTTGGGTGAGATATATTGCTTCCCCTGTATCCCCAACACCTGATTGCATAACCAGAAAGTTTCGGGAGATTATAGGTGGGATGCAAGTAGCTCTAGCATTTCTTCCCGCAGATATTTGGTTTGTGATTGGGTAATCCTTACCACTTATTTGTTCCAGTTGTACCTTGTTTATTTCATTCATCAACCCCTTATCAAGTGGCTTCTCACCTTAATGGATGTGATGTTTACTTTGGAATTCATTCGTTCATCCTTGTTCGAATGTTTATTGTGAAGACTATATGTTGCAATTTCTATCCGTTGATTCAACTTGTCTATCTGTCTATCAAGATGCTAACGGATGTCACCCTCTTCATGATGGCTCCGCCAACGCATCAGAATCCGGAACACAATGATGGGAGTCAGGCGAACCCTCCACCTCCACCTCCGCCTCCGGAGGCATGGCAAGCTTTGATGGCAACCACAAACTCCAACGCTCAGTTGTTGATTCAGCTGATGCAAGAGCACAACCAAGGCCAAGGCAACCAAGGGAATCAAGGACAAGGGCAGTTCAATCATCAGCCTTAGTTTCCTACCCTCAACCAGTTCCTTGCAAATCAGCCGAAGTCTTTCAGCTACTGTGTCGAGGCCATAGACGCGGACGATTGGCTCGTGGATATCAACAAGCATTTTGAATGCAGCAGTGTTAGGCCTGAGGACTACGTTAAGTTCTCTTCTTTTCAGCTCAAGGACTAAGCAGCTGATTGGTTCCAGCAATACAAGGATTCCAGAGGAGGTCGAGTGATTACTTGGACTGATTTCTGTTGGGACTTTAAAGCTCACCACATTCCTACCAGTGTTGTTGAGAGCAAGCGTGAGGAGTTCCGCTATCTCAAGCAAGGCAACATGTCAGTGTAAGAATACAACAAGCAGTTTCAGAAACTTGCTCGCTTCGCTAAACAAGACGTTCCTGATGAAAAGAGTATGATCTATAAATTCAGATGTGGCCTTAGAGAGGATCTGCAGTTAGCTCTCGTTCTTGTTGAGCCTACTCAGTTTGATCAATTCTACAATATGGCCCTCAAGCAAGAAGGTGCTCAGCTCAAGTGTGAGGCTTCTAAGAAGAGAATTAGGGATGCAGTTCAGTCTTATTCTTCCTCTCAAGTGGCAGCTAAGAAGCAAAAGTTCTACCTTCCTCCTCCTCCATTCCGTCAGCCTTATCAGCAGAAGAACTCAGGTGCTCGTGGATCTTCCCACCCACCCAACCGAGGCTATCAGAACAAGTCAAATTCTCAAGCTCCAAGGTCAAATGCTCCGTATCATCGTCCGCTCTCAAAGGTGACTTGCAACAAGTGCCAGCGGAAAGGTCACTACGTGAACAAGTGCTTCAACCAAAGGCGCCTTCCGCCTCCTCCTCCCGTGAGGTCTTCTAACAATGCAGTGGTCAAGCATAATCCCAAGTCTGCAAAGGTGAACATGATGAATGCAGCTCAGGCAGAGGATTCTTCAGATGTGATCATGGGTAACCTTCCAGTTAACTCTATTCCTGAAAAATTCTTATTTGATACTGGTGCATCGCATTGTTTCATGTCAAGACCGTTTTTTGCCAAGCATGAATTCACTTCTTCACATTTGGGTAAACCCATGGATGTCGTTTCTCCGGGTAAACTATTGAGCTCCAGTTTGGTAGTTCCAGATACCACAATCAAGATGGGCGACTATAGATTTCTGGCTAAACCATTTGTTCTTGGTGACTCGGATATAGATCTAATTCTTGGGATGGACTGACTTTCTCAGCACAAAGCTCAACTTGATTGTGCTGCCAGAGATATTCAATTGACACACTCTTCTGAGGATGTTATCATCTATGCCGCTTGCGATGAAACCATTCGGTTGTTTTCTCTCAATGAGAAGGCAGAGTTGGATGCTATTTCTCAAATTCCAGTCGTTTGTGAGTACCAAGATGTCTTTCCAGAAGAGCTTCCGGGTATGCCTCCGCATCGGCAAGTTGAGTTCGTTATCGATCTAGAGCCTGGCACTAAACCCGTTTGCAAGCGTCCATAGAAGCTTGGACCTGAGGAGCTGAAGGAATTGAAGAAACAGCTCGATGAACAAGAGCGTCTGGGTTTGATCAGACCGAGTTCATCTCCATGGGGTTGTGGAGTTCTTTTTGTCCAGAAGAAGGATGGCATGGACCGACTGTGCATCGATTACCGTCCATTGAACAAGAAGACAATCAACAACAAGTATCCACTTCCCAACATCAATGAGCTTTTCGAGCAACTCAAAGGTGCTAAAGTTTTCTCCAAGCTTGACCTTTGTATGGGTTATCAGCAGATTCGCATTCGTGAACAAGATATTTCCAAGACAGCAATCAGAACAAGCTTTGGTTCTTATGAATATACTGTCATGTCTTTCGGCCTTGTCAATGCTCCTCCAACATTCTCTCGAATGATGAACTTCATATTCATCCCCTACACCAATGAATTCGTCCTGGTGTATCTCGATGATATTTTGGTCTTCTCCAAGAATAAGAAGGATCATGCCAAACATTTGCGATTGGTGCTCGACAAGCTCAGAGAGCATCAATTCTATGCGAAGTTTTCCAAATGTGAGTTCTGGCTTGATGAAGTTCTTTATCTTGGTCACATCATCTCCGCCAAGGGAATTGCTGTTAATCCCGAGAAGGTGTCTGCAGTTGTGAATTGGGAACCTCCTCAGAATGTCAAGCAGCTCCGCGGTTTTCTTGGTCTTGCAAGCTATTGCCGAAGATTCGTTGAGAACTTCTCTAAGATTGCAAAGCCTCTTTCTAACCTCCTCCAGAAGCATGTCAAGTATGTCTGGTTGCCTGAGTGTGACGTTGCATTCAACACCCTCAAAGAGAAGCTTGTCTCGGCTCCTGTCTTGACTCCTCCTGATGAATCCCAGCCATTCGAAGTTTTCTGTGATGCTTCTCTTCAAGATCTCGGTGCTATGTTAATGCAAGAGAAGAAAGTTGTGGCCTATACCTCTCTTCAGTTGAAGCCCAATGAAAATAACTACGCCACTCACGATCTGGAGTTGGCGGCAGTTGTCCATGCATTAATAACATGGAGACATCTCTTGTTGGGAAGGAAAGTGGACATTTTCACCGATCACAAGAGTCTCAAGTATATCTTCACTCAACCCAACCTCAACCTCAGGCAAACTCGATGGGTCGAAATGATTCAAGAGTACAATACAAGTATTGAATATACTCCAGGCAAGGCGAATGTGATTGCAGATGCTCTGAGCAGACAGGCTTATTCCAAAACCTTAATTCTCAAGCCCTTCCAACCGGACCTTTGTGAAGCTTTCCGCAAACTAAATCTTCAAGTTGTTCCTCAAGGCTTTATTACCAACCTCATAGTCTCTCCTACTTTGGAAGATCAAATTCGTGAGGCACAACTCCTGGATACCATGGTTAAAAAGGTGAAACGTGGTATCGACAAGGGCATTTCCAAGTACAAGTGCTTCCACATTGATGACAAAGATACTCTTTTCTTCGAGGATCGTATTGTGGTTCCTAAAGGTGATCTGAGAAAAGTCATTATGAACGAGGCACACAATTCCCTTCTATCCATTCATCCTGGAAGTACGAAGATGTACCATGACCTCAAGCAGTCGTATTGGTGGACTCGAATGAAGCGAGAAATTGCTCAATTCGTGAATGAATGTGATGTCTATCGAAGGGTGAAAGCAGAACACCAAAGACCAGCTGGTCTCCTCCAACCTCTTGCTATTCCGGAATGGAAGTTTGATCATATCGAGATGGACTTCGTGACTTGATTTCCTAAGTCCAAGCGTGGAAATGATGCTATCTTCGTTGTCATTGACAAGCTTACTAAAGTGTCTCATTTCCTTCCTATCAAAGAATCTATCACAGCAGCTCAGTTGGCAGAGCTATACACCTCCAGGATTGTCTCCTTGCATGGCATTCCACAATTGATCTCTTCAGATCGTGGAAGCATCTTCACTTCTAAGTTCTGGGACTCCTTTCAGAAGGCCATGGGCACCAGCATTCGTTTCAGCACAGCTTTCCATCCTCAAACAAGTGGCCAAGTCGAGCGATTCAATCAAATCCTCGAAGACATGCTCAGGGCTTGTGTCATCTCTTTCGGTATGAAGTGGGAAGATTGTCTTCCTTATGCCGTGTTCTCCCACAACAACAGCTTCCAAGCGAGTTCGGGCAAGGCCCCATTCGAAATTCTCTATGGCAGAAAGTGTCGTACTCCTCTCAATTGGTCCGAGACAGGTGAACGCCAACTTCTTGGCAACGACTTGATCACAGAAACCGAAGAAATGTGCAAAGTCATTCGTGAGAATATCAAAGCCGCGCAATCACGTCAGAAGAGCTATTATGATGACAAGCACCGTGATGTGGCTTTTGAAATCGGAGACCATGTCTACCTCCGCTTCTCTCCAATGAAAGTCACTCGTCGCTTCGGTATCAAAGGGAAGCTTGCCCCTAGATACGTGGGTCCTTTCAAGGTCATTGGCAAAAGAGGCGATCTCGCCTATCAACTTGAGCTTCCGTCCAATTTTGCAAACATGCACGATGTGTTTCACGTGTCACAGCTTCGCAAGTGCTTCAAGACTCCTGAATGCACTATCAACTTCGAAGAAATTGACCTCCAAGAAGATCTCTCTTATCATGAGCACCCCGTTGCTATTCTTGAAGAAACTGAGCGCAAGACTCGCAACAAGTCAATCAAATTCCTGAAAGTGAAGTGGTCACACCATTTCGACCGAGAAGCCACCTGGGAGCGCGAGGATCACCTCCGTTCTGAATATCTGGAGTTCTTTCAATCCTAGATCTCGGGACGAGATCCTCTTGTAGTGGTGGAGTGTTGTAACACCCCGGATGTAACTTTCCATATTTGTAACTCCAACTCTTGCCATTTTCGGCTATGTGCAATGGTATTCCCTCCGTGGTTGGGTTTTATCTTTCATTTTGCATTTTGTTCATGTCATGCATTTCATATCATGTCATCATGTGCATCTCATTTGCATACATGTTCGTCTCATGCATCCGAGCATTTTCCCCGTTGTCCGTTTTGCAATCCGACACTCCTAAATGCACCGGCGCACTCCTCTTGTCTCTTTTCGTGAGCGAGTGTTAAACGTTCTCGGAATGGACCGAGGCTTGCCAAGTGGCCTTGGTACACCACCGGTAGACCACCTGTCAAGTTTCGTGCCATTTGGAGGCCTCTTTTGGGTTGCAGCCCAACACCCCTTCAAAATAGCCCAATAACCCATCTAAGTCACTTCCATGCTCTCCGTCATCAGATCACGATTGTGTGGGTGAAAACCGCAGCTCTCCACCCGTCGCCCTCGGCCGCCGCCTCGGCCTCCTCGCCGCCGCCCCGGCCACCGCGCCGCCCCGTGCCTTCGGCCCCGCCGGAGCGCCGCCTTCCGCCGCCCGGCGCCGGATCCGGCCAGATCCTGCCGGCCCATCTCGTCTCCGACCCAACTCTGGCGAGCTCCGGGCCCGCCTCGGTTCGCGTGCCAGACAAACCCTAGATCTGGAAGAGGTTGACCTTGTTTTTCCCAAAGTCTGCAGTATTTTTATGCCATATTCATCACATCATATCTCTGCATCAGTAGCTCCGTTTCATGCCCATGATATATCAAAATGTTCATCACGATGTGCTCTTCATTTTGTTCCATTGGGGCATGTTCATTTGAGGTCATCTCCATGCCTAAAACTCTGTTGCAAGAGTGCTATATAATGTTAGTTTCTGATTCTTACCAGATTATGGGCATTTGTCCTTTTCGCTACATTTAATGTGTGCATCTTATGGGCATGAGCTCTACATGTGTTTTGGACTATGCCATGTCTTCTTTACATAGGTGCTTGCCATATATTTTTGTGAGTTATGTGGTGACTAGAACAAGCATGCAAACTAGGCTTCGTGATGTTGCTGATTTCAGTCCCTGTTCTGCTGTTATTTTGATGCCATGTAAACTTGATGCTCCAGAGAGATCCATGCATATTTTGAGATACTTCAGTAAGGATGTTTTGAACATATGGTTATGCTCTATCCATTCATCCCCCTGTTTGAAATTATGGAGTAGTCTAGCGTGTTATTTTCTTGCTCTGCTTTTGCTATAAAATGTTTCCTGGCAGATTGTTTATATGTTATTCAATTTTGCCAAGGTTGTTGTAGTTGATCCTTGCATGATACAAACTTGTTCTTGCCATTTTTAGTTTCATAAACATGTATTCCTGCTGGTGCTATGCTTATATTGTCATGCAATGACTTGTGGTGAGTGAATCGAGCTCGCAAAGATGCCTTCATAATGCTGTTAATGCCATGCTCTGTTTCTTAAATCTGTTAACGAAACTTGCTATGTTTACATGGATGCAATCGTATCTTCTGATCCTTTTTGCCTCATGGTCAGTAAAGGACTTTTGTTCTATGCTTTGAGTAGAATCATGCCATGTCTTGCTTTGATATTATAAGTTCCTGTAGCATGTCGATTGCTTGCTTTCAACATTGCTACCTGATGTTATTTATGCCATGTCCAAGTTGATATCTTTTGCACTTTTGCCATGGTTGTTTGAACTTGTTAATGTGTGAATTAGCCCTAGCTCAGTGTACATCTTTTTTCAAGCACCTTTTGTAGATCACTGCCATGTGCTTTGTTGATAAGTTGGGGTGATGTAGCATAGTTTCTTGATGTATTCTAAGTGCTATCATGCTGTTAACCGCAGATTTGTGTCATTCTTGTTTGCTTGCCATTTGCAAACCGTGCATCCGATTCCGGTGATCTTTATATCGATTTCAACCGAAATCATATCATCTTCCCAGCGGCATACTTGGTTTGCCAAGTTGATGCCTTGTTCATCATTTTCCTTCCGGAGCACGCATAAGCATTGCATATCACATCTCGCATATCATGCCATGTATTGCATGATGTTGCTTGTGCATTGCACCGTGATTTATTGTGGTTCCGTTGCTTGTGTTCTTGCTTTGGGTAGAGCCGGGAGATGAGTACGTGAATGAGGAACCTGTTGAGTACGCTAACCAGGATCAAGCTTTCGACAACTCTGAGAACCTTGTAGGTAAGATGACCATACCATCGATATCACTTCTATCTTTGCTTTGCTAGTTGCTCGCTTTATCGCTATGTTAGCTCTACTTATCGCTTGTTTATTATGCCTCCCATATTGCCATGTCAAGCCTCTAACCATCTGTCCTAGCAAACCGTTGTTTGGCTATGTCACCGCTTTTGCTCAGCCCCTCTTATAGCGTTGCTAGTTGCAGGTGAAGATGAAGATTGTTCATTGTTGGAACTTGGATATTTTGGGATATCACAGTATCTCTTGTTTAAATTAATGCACCTATATACTTGGTAAAGGGTGGATGGCTCGGCCTTATGCCTCGTGTCTTGTTCCACTCTTGCCGCACTAGTTTCCGTCATACCGGTGTTATGTTCCTTGATTTTGCGTTCCTTACGCGGTTGGGTGATTTATGGGACCCCCTTGACAGTTCGCTTTGAATAAAACTCCTCCAGGAAGGCCCAACCTTGGTTTTACCATTTGCCACCTATACCTTTTTCCCTTGGGTTTTCACGAGCCCGAGGGTCATCTTTATTTTAGCCCCCACCCCGGGCCAGTGCTCCTCCGAGTGTTGGTCCGAACCGAGCAGCCTGCGGGGCCACCACAGGGAAACTCGAGGCCTGGTTTTACTCGTAGCTTGACTTATCCGGTGTGCCCTGAGAACGAGATATGTGCGACTCCTATCGGGATTTGTCGGCACATCGGGCGGCTTTGCTGGTCTTGTTTTACCATTGTCGAAATGTTTTGCAAACCGGGATTCCGAGACTGATCGGGTCTTCTCGGGAGAAGGTATATCCTTCGTTGACCGTGAGAGCTTATGATGGGATAAGTTGGGACACCCCTGCAGGGTATTATCTTTCAAAATCCGTGCCCGCGGTTATGAGGCAGATGGGAATTTGTTAATGTCCTGTTGTAGAGAACTTGACACTTGACTTCATTAAAATGCATCAACCGTGTCTGTAGCCGTGATGGTCTCTTCTCGGCGGAGTCCGGGAAGTGAACATGGTTTGGGTTATGTATGAATGTAAATAGTTTCAGGATCACTTCTTGATCACTTCTAGCTTCTCGACCGATGCGTTGCTCCTCTTCTCGCTCTCACTTGCGTATGTTTGCCACCATATATGCTTAGTGCTTGCTGCAGCTCCACCATATTACCCTTTTCCTACCTACAAGCTTAAATAGTCTTGATCTCGCGGGTGTGAGATTGCTGAGTCCCCGTGACTCACAAATTCTACCAAAACAGACGCAAGTGCCGAGGATACCAGCGCAAGTGGCGCAATCGAGCTCAAGTGGGAGATTGACGAGGACCTTGGTCGTTACTACGTTTCGTTTCTAGATGATCAGTAGTGGAGCCCAGTTGGGACGACATTTTGGGTTGTCTTCGTTTCATTTGGATTTGACCGTAGCTGGTCTATGAGTGTATTTTGAATGATGTATGATTTATTTATGTATTGTGTGAAGTGGCGATTGTAAGCCAACTCTCTTTATCCCATTCTTGTTCATTACATGAGATTGTGTGAAGATGACCCTTTTTGCGACAAAACCACTATGCGGTTATGCCTCTAAGTCATGCTTCGACACGTGGGAGATATAGCCGCATCGTGGGCGTTACAGGTAGACCCTGAGACCGATGCTGCCCCTGTGATCGACTACGTCACCGACAACCCCCTCCTTGCCAGAGCAACCAGGCAAGCCCCCCCTTTTATCATCCCGATAACACCCATTCCATTCTCTTATGCTTGCATTAGGTTTTTCTATTGTTATTTATTGCTCCTATTCTGATGCATAGCCTACTTTTGTATCTGCTGTTGTACCTTACCTGCTTATCCTAAACTGCTTGGTATAGGTTGGTTAGTGATCCATCAGTGACCCCCACGTTGTCCTTGTTGCCCCTGCTTCATCATTGAAGTCTCGATCAACGGGATCGAAGACCAGGCCCCGGCACCGCACATCAGTTTCCATTTAGTTGCTCGACACAACTGGGTTACTATCGAGTGCCGAGGGTGAGACCTCTATAGCACTTCTGATGTTAACCCTGTAGTGTAGCTATTCAGTTGTGGTTATCGAGGGTGATTCCGCCTTAACCACTTCCGATACGACTCTGTCGTGCAACCCTCAAGTGTGAACCTCGGGGGTGATTCCTCTTACATTCACCTTGATGATTACATCGAGTGGAATTCACCGGGGGTGATTCCTCGGGTTTTCCCCTTGATGTTTAGACACACAGTTGCTATGATTACTATGACTTTACACCGAACCATGTTACTAAAGACGGGTCGACCCTGAGGGGTACCCGCGCAAGCATAATTGCGAGTAGTGTGGAGTCGGGTTGACCTGGAAGGTGCCCGTGAGATAATTATGAGGTGTGGTCGGGCATTCTTAGCCCTTGCCGCAAGTCCTCGAGACGGGGCAATGGGGTCACATCTTTCGTGAGTCTCTGCTTGTTATCGCGTGTTCCTAATCCACTATGATTTGGATATTTGATCTGAGGGGCCTCTGGCCTGATACCACTAACCATCACGTGGCATAGTATGGGCGTTCTGCGTCGTATGCATCAGCTGAAGCTTAATAGACGTGAGCAACTAAGCGGCGCGCGCCGGGTTGGACTGCCTAAGCACCTGCCTTGTTGAAGGAGGTAGCTAGATCTGCTCACCGGCTGCGTATGTAACGTGCAGGAGTTTCCCGGGAGATGGCCCATGACCCCTGGGGGCATAGGTTTAGTCCGGCGTGCTGACCTCTCTATTTAGCCTGGGTCGGGTTGCAGCGTATTGTTTGGCCGAGGCCGGGCATGACCCAGGAAAGTGTGTCCGGCCGGAGTTAATCGAGCGTGGTGGGTAAGTTGGTGCACCCCTGCAGGGAAGAAAACATCTATCGATAGCCTGTCCTACGGTAACGGACACTTGGAGTTGTATCCCGATCGATACAACTAGAACTAGATACTTCTGATGAGAATTGGATTGTGATGACAATTGGATAGTATGGCTCTAGGATTGCTTTCTCGCAGGGAGTCGAGAAAGGATCTCTGGCCGAGGTTGATAACACTACTACTACTTTACTTTATGCTACTCTACTCCCTCTTGTTTGCTGCAAGATGGTGGTTTCCAGAAGATGCTAGTCTTCGATAGGACTAGGCCTTCTCTCTATTCTGGCATTTCTGCATCCCAGTCCACATATACAGCCTTCCTTTGATAATGTTGCATATGTAGTGTAGATCCTTGCTTGCGAGTACTTTGGATCAGTACTCACGGTTGCTTTGCTCCCTCTTTTCCCCCTTTTCCATTCTTCTCGGATGATGCAACCAGATGATGGAGTCCAGGAGCCAGATGACACCTTTGACGACTGCTACTACCCCGAGGGTGCCTACTACCACGTGACGGACGCCGACGACCAGGAGTAGTTAGGAGGCTCCCAGGCAGGAGGCCTTGCCTTTTCGATCGATGTTGCTTTTGTGCTAGCCTTATTAAGGCATACTTATTTAACTCATGTCTGTACTCAGATATTGTTGCATCCGCTGACTCGTTTGTATTCGAGATGATGTATTCGAGCCCTCGAGGCCCCTAGCTTGTAATATAAAGCTTGTATTATTCTAATTTGTGTCTAGAGTTGTGTTGTGATATCTTCCCGTGAGTCCTTGATCTTGATCATACACATTTGGGCGCATGATTAGTGTGCGATTGAATCGAGGGCGTCACAAGTTTCCTCTAGGACCCCGCTGCCACGGGAGGGTAGGACAAAAGATGTCATGCAAGTCCTTTTCCATAAGCACGTACGACTATTCATGGAATACATGCCTACAATACATTGATGAACTGGAGCTAGTTCTTTGTCACCCTATGTTATAGCTACTACATGAGGAATCGCATCCGACATAATTATCCATCACTGATCCATTGCCTACGAGCTTTTCACATATTGTTCTTCGCTTATTTACTTTTCCGTTGCTATTGTTACAATCACTACAACACCCAAAAATATTACTTTTGCTACCGTTACCTTTATTATCATACTACTTTGCTACTAAATACTTTGCTACAGATACTAAGTTATCCTGGTGTGGTTGAATTGACAACTCAACTGCTAATACTCAAGAATATTCTTTGGCTCCCCTTGTGTCGAATCATTAAATTTGGGTTGAATACTTTACCCTCGAAAGCTGTTGCGATCCCCTACACTTGTGGGTTATCAAGACTAATTTCTGGCGCCGTTGCCGGGGAACATAGCTCTCTTCTCTGAGTCACTTGGGATTTATATCTGTTGATCACTATGAAGAACTTGAAAGACGACATAACCAAGATTTTGCCCTCAACTACGAGGGGCGGTAAGGAACTGCCATCTAGCTCTGCACCAGATTCTCCTTCTGTTTTGAGTAAGCTTGCGACACCTAAACCTGCTACTGCTATGAACTCTGATATGTCGCATGTTATTGATGATGCCACTTCTATCGGCATTCTGGGAACGGGGGTCCCCAGACTTGCCTACCTGCGGCCTGCGGCATGGCTCAAGCGGAAGCCCAGTGCAGCCCACCTTCATTAGCTCAAGCCCAAGACCCTCGCGAGGGGCCAAGCCTCGCGGGAAGGACGACAGGAAGCTTCCTCAGGAGCATCCTCATCAGGCGGGCTCGCGAGGAGGCGGAGAGATCAACGCAGAGTACCTCGCGAGGTGCCCGTGACGCAAGCCATGATGATCAAGACCAGGCGGGCGCCGGCCTACGCAGTATCCTTGTTTCCCCTTTGGTGCAAAGGGGGCAAGCACAGGCCAAGGCATCAGGCAAAGGTTATAGTTTCGGTGCAACAAGACCAAGACCAGCGGGACGGCAGGATGGAGGTCACCGTGGAGCCCAGGACGGCGTCACTGTTAGAGTCTTTGGCAGTCGAAGACCAACTTTAGTAAGGATAAGTGTACTAGATGTTCCCCTTCAAAATGGCCAATTGTTGGCGCCCTTCCCGCTCATTATTTGGGAAGAGGCCCAAGGCCTCCCTCTATAAATATAGCTAGCCACCACAGAGTAAGGGAAAGAGATTTTGGGTAGACTAGAGAGAGAGAGGCGACTGAACTCACCCAAGCAGTTCATCGCACCAGCTCAAGAACAACTCTCGCGAGGCTATCCTTCCTCTGTATTGTTCATTAGCCCCTGAGGCAATCCACCACACCACACACTGGAGTAGGGTATTACACCACAATGGTGGCCTGAACCAGTATAAACCTCGTGTCCCTTGTGTGTTCTTCTTTCTAGCCTAGATTCCTTGCGAGGCTTCGAGACGTGAGTTGGTAGGGGAAAGATCTTCATGCGCACCCCAGAGTTCGAGCCTCAAGGGTCTGCCAGGACCCGAAATCCGACATTTGGCGCACCAGGTAGGGGTGCGCCGGAATCCTTCTTCCGCCGCCTCGCGTTCCATCGCCTCGCTGTTCTGATGTCAAGCGACCTGACTGCCAACGCCGACCGCTGGGCAGCGTGGCCCGCCCACGCCATGCCACCGGCCCAGGGCGACCTCAACCTTGCGCCTTAGGTAGCTCGCGCTCCGCCGGGCGCTGCTGGGCGCGGACAACACGGCCAAGTGCCGCCTGCCCTCACACCGCGGCAGGTGCAGTCAGCAGCAAGAGCCTCCAGCCACGCCGCGGCCACATCGCCGCACACCCGACGGGAGCAGGCGAACTCAAGGGTCGCGCTCACGGTGGCCCGAGAGCTGCTATGGTGCAGGCTGCTGGAGGGCGGCTGAGGGAGTCCTGGACTAGGGGGTGTCCGGATAGCCGAACTATCATCATTGGTCGTACTCCAAGACTATGAAGATACAAGATTGAAGACTTCGTCCCGTGTCCGGATGGGACTTTCCTTGGCGTGGAAGGCAAGCTTGGCAATACGGATATGTAGATCTCCTACCATTGTAACCGACTCTGTGTAACCCTAGCCCTCTGCGGTGTCTATATAAACCAGAGGGTTTTAGTCCATAGGACGAACAACAATCATACCATAGGCTAGCTTCTAGGGTTTAGCCTCCTTGATCTCGTGGTAGATCTACTCTTGTACTACCCATATCATCAATATCAATCAAGCAGGAGTAGAGTTTTACCTCCATCAAGAGGGCCCGAACCTGGGTAAAAACATCGTGTCCCTTGTCTCCTGTTACCATCCGCCTAGACGCACAGTTCGGGACCCTCTACCCGAGATCCACCGGTTTTGACACCGACATTGGTGCTTTCATTGAGAGTTCCTCTGTGCCGTCGCAATCAGGAAGGATGCCTCTTCTCGTCTTTAAAGATGGTACCATAACCAAGGGAGCTTTGGCCACTGGCCAAACTATCCGGCTAGGTGGTTTTCTTATGACCGCCTGTTCGGCCGCCGCTCCGACAATGACCTCTCGGTTCATCAAAAGCGATCTTCACGTCAACTCGGAGTTCGCCGAGCATCTAGATCCGATGGAGCTCTCCTCCGTAAACGAGCTCTTGGATCGCATCGCCGCCCTAGGAGTCGCTACAGACTACGATCAGATTGGGCTTAAAACCGATCTGAGAGAGATCAACTCTCCCCAGGCTACCCACCACGTTGCTGTGGTAGAGGAACAACGCGGAGACTCTTCTTCTATATTAAAGACCAGTTATGTCTGGATTCCTGATCCCTCCATGCCGGATTCCCGCGGAGGGACGAACGTCAATCAAGTATTAAACCTAAAGTCAGGCAGCGGACCGGATTCATTGGACAACATCCAGCAATCCAAGCTTCCAAACCTTGAGCCTCAGATTGGGCGGGGTTCCGAATTTATTTCCACCCGCCCACCCAAACACAAGCGATCTATCTCAAATCTGGCAAGAGCCCGCTGAAACAGTACATCATTACTGGGCCAGATTCCTCCTGGTTATGGACAGGATAAAGGACTGCCGTGAGGAAAGCGCAATCTCAAGTTTATGCAACAATTGCACGGATAAGGGAATAATGAATTCCATAAGTCGTCGCGAAATTACACGCTTCGCCGACCTGGCGTCCATAGTACAAAAGTACTGTGCGATGGAGAGTGCCTGGAAAACCGAAACTAAGTTTTGGGACAATCCGGCTCCGAACACAACCCTAGTCCAAAATAAAAGGGTGCATCATGCTCAGGCACCTGAGACAAAAACCAAAAAGCAGAAACCCCCTAAAGGGCACGGAACCGTACTGGAGGGATGGCTCAGCGGACCCTGTAAAATCCATAGTACAGAGGGCGCCACTCCAACACATATCCTTCGAGCATGTAGGATACTACGGCAGGTGGCCAAAAGTGGCGAAGAGCTTCTAGCCCTAGAGAACTAGCCCAATAGTGCCAGTACGGTACTAACAGTCTTCGAGACTTTCGCATCAAATAATATGCAGAAACGAACAATCCGCAGCCTCGCCAAAGTCTACCAAGTAGCAACAACAAATCCATGGAGCGACACGGCTATCACCTTCAACGCCAGCGACGAACCTAAATTCTGAACAGCCCGAGCACCAGCCGCATTGGTCCTCAGTCCAATAGTGGACGACTTTTGTCTTACCAAGGTACTCATGGATGGCGGCAGCGGATTAAACCTCATCTACGAGGAAACCCTTCGAAAAATGGAAATATACTGGAGCCGCATTGAGCGAAGCAGCACAACCTTTAGAGGAATAATCCCTAGTCGGGAAGCACGCTGCACAGGAAAAATTACACTAGATGTGGTGTTCAGCTCGCCGGACAATTACAGGTCCGAGGAGGTCACGTTCCAAGTGGCCCCGGTCAGCAGCGGATATCACGCTTTATTAGGGCAAGAGGCATTCACAACTTTTCAAGCTATACCCCATTATGGGTACATGAAGCTCAAAATGCCCGGGCCCAATGGAATCATCACTCTTGTCAGTGATCCGGACATAGCACTCCGCCCCGAAAACAAGACAGCCGCACTAGCCCTAGAGGCCCTATCTGAAGCCCTAGCGGCAGATGAACTCACTGCGCTGCGCTCCACGGTGAACAGGGACGATGTGATACTCGATAAGAGATCCAAGTCCACCTCTTTTATACCAGCAGACGAAATAGTCCAATTCCAAGTCCATCCAACGGACCCCATAAAGACGGCCTCCATTGGGGCACAATTAAACCCTGATGTAGACACCGCACTACGAGAATTCCTTCGGGAAAATTGGGACATCTTTGCCTAGCACCCTTCAGATATGCAAGGAATCCCACGCAGGTTGGCAGAACGCAGCCTAAATATCCTAAAAGGATTCAAGCCAGTCAAACAGGCTCTTCGGCGATTTTCCGAACCCAGAAGACAGGCAATGGGAGAGGAGCTAGCAAAACAATTAGAAGCCGGATTCATCAGAGACATAAAACATCCGGACTGGCTAGCAAACCTGGTAATGGTACCAAAAAAGGATAAATCCTGGCGCCTGTGTGTCGATTTTAAAGACCTTAACAAGGCTTGTCCAAAGGATCCTTTCCCCCTTCCCCGCATCGATCAAATCATCGATGCTACCGCAGGACACGACTCATTGTGCTTCCTTGACGCATACTCCGGCTACCATCAAATCAAGATGGCGGAGACAGACCAAGCCGCAACGACATTCATTACTCCATACGGACCATTCTGCTTCAACACAATGCCCTTCGGGCTCAAAAACGTCGGCGCAACATATCAGCACATGATTCAGACATGTCTGGCAACCCAGATCGGCAAAATAGTGGAGGCATACGTAGACGATGTGGTCTTCAAGACCAAACACATCGAAACTCTAGTAGACGATTTGAGGCTCACATTCGACAACCACCGAGCATATGACATTAAGCTCAACCCGAAAAAATGCGTTTTCGGCGTACCAGCCGGAAAGCTCTTGGGCTTCATTGTATCCGGTAAAGGAATTGAAGCAAACCCAGCCAAGATCCGAGCTCTGTCACAGTTGGATATCCCAAAAGACCTCAAACAAATACATAAATTGACTGGATGCGTGGCGGTTCTAAGCCGCTTCATCTCCCGCTTGGGAGAAAAGGCATTGCCCCTTTATCGCCTCCTCCGGCGCACCGAACACTTCGAATGGACGGATGCTGCCATGGCCGGACTCAAAGAAATAAAGGCCATATTGGCAACAAACCCGGTCCTGGCCGCGCCCAACTTGGGCGAACCAATGTTATTATATATCGCGGCAACACATCAAGTTGTAAGCGCGGTGCTCGTCGTCGAACGAGAAACAGAAGGACACAAATACCCTCTTCAAAAACTAGTGTACTACGTATCCACTGTCTTAACTCCATGCAAGTCCCGGTATCCACATTATCAAAAGATAGCGTACGCGGTGTTCATGGCATCCCGGAAGCTGCGACACTACTTTCAAGAGTGTTCAATTACAGTGGCCTCCGAACTACCTCTCAACGACATTATAAACAACCGCGACACGACAGGCAGGATTGCAAAATGGGCCATTGAGCTCCTACCATTCGACATAACCTACAAACAATGGCGAGCTATAAAGTCGCAAGTTTTGGCCGACTTCATCGCTGAATGGACCGAAGCCGAACTCCCTAAAGAGTACGACACATACTCCAATTGGATCATGCATTTCGACGGCTCCAAAATGTTGGCCGGCCTAGGGACTGGCGTCGTCTTGACGTCCCCAACCGGAGACACAGTCCAATACGTACTTCAGATAATGTACACGGACTCCAACAATGCAGCCGAATACGAGGCCCTTCTACATGGTCTCCGGATGGGAATCTCCATGGGCATTCAACGCCTAGAGGTCCGCGGGGATTCAAACCTCGCAATATCCCAAGTAAATGGAGACTTTGACGCCAAGGATCCGAAAATGGCAGCCTATCGTAACGCCGTCTTAAAAATGTCAGCTCGGTTCGAAGGACTCGAATTCCACCACGCAGCCCGGGATAATAACCAGGCGGCCGACGTGTTGGCACGCATTGGCGCAAAGTGCGATGCCGTCCCTCCAAACATCTTCCTGGAGCGGCTTTTTAAGCCATCCGTATTATGGGAAGAGGAGTCCGGAAGTAACAACTCGGAACCAACCGCACCGCCCAACACTGAACATTCTGACACAATCGCTGGCTCAGCCAATGAAATAACACCTTCAACCCATGAAATAACGGCAGTCATTGCCCCATGGACGGAACCATTCCTAGCCTACTTAATTAGGCAAGAACTTCTCGAAGACCAAAACGAGGCCCGGCATAGTACGGCGATCTAAAGCCTACAAGGTCCACGAGGGAGAGCTTTATAAGAAAAGCACAACCGGAGTCCTTCAAAGGTCCATCTCCGAAGGGTAAGGGCGAAATCTTCTGGCTGAAATTCACGCCGGACTTGGCGGGCACCACGCCGCAGCCCGGGCCCTTGTGGGCAAGGCCTTCCATACAGGATTTTATTGGCCGACGGCACGGGAAGATGCTCAGGACATAGAACAACGATGCGTCGGTTGCCAGCTCTTTGCTAATCAAAGCCACATGCCACCCACCGCCCTCAAAACTATACCCATCACCTGGCCGTTTGCGGTCTGGGGGCTTGACATGGTTGGACCCCTTAAAGGGGGAACCCACAAGCAAAAATACCTATTGGTCATGGTGGACAAATTCACCAAATGGATAGAGGACAAGCCAGTTAAAACGGCCGAATCCGGAGCTGTGATAGACCTCATATCTGGGGTAGTACACCGTTATGGCGTCCCCCACAGCATCATCACTGATAACGGCACGAACTTCACGGCCGACAAGGTTAAACTCTGGTGCAAAAATATGGGCATCAAGCTCGATTACGCTTCAGTCTATCACCCTCAAACTAACGGTCAAGTCGAACAAGCAAATGGTCTAATAATGAGCGGCATCAAACCCAGGTTAGTGCGGTCCCTCGCAGAATCTAACACGCACTGGGTGGAGGAGCTCAACTCCGTACTCTGGGGGCTGTGGACCACGCCAAACCGCACTACCAGATTCACACCATTTTTATGGTATACGGCGCAGAGGCAGTCTTGCCCTGCGATATAATTCATGACTCACCTCGCGTGCGCATGTACGAGGAAAGAGAGGCCAAGTTAGATCGGCAGGACAGTTTGGACACCTTAGAAGAGGAGCGCGATGTGGCAAAAGCTCATTCCGCATTCTATCAGCAGCAGGCTCGAAGATATCAAAGCAGAGAAGTACGGGCCAAAACTTACAATGTTGGCGAACTAGTTCTATGCCTGCCGGACAAGAAAAAGGACAAACTCAAGCCCAAATGGGAAGGTCCCTTCATCATCGACCAAGTCCTGACTGGCGGAGCATACCATCTACGAAACGCGTCGGACAACCGACTCGAGCCGAACCCATGGAACGCAAGCCGTCTCTGAAGATTCTATGCCTAGCGCCGGACTCAGAGTTCGTCTCCTTCTTCCGTCCACATTTTATACTTTAGCTGTCTTTTGTTTCTCTCTTTTTTCCTCCCTTTTTCGTAAAGCCTTTGAGGGCTGATCTGCGCACTGTTCGCACACACTTGACGTGCTACTCGCACTCATTATACCTGGGGGCTTCTTTAACAGAAGCTTATTTATACGGGCTTCATGCCCAACACATGCGTCACACTTCCGCATGTACCTTTTATTCACCATTATATGCATCGATATGACTTATGTTTTGGCCAAGCTGGGTTGCCTGGCTCCTGTGCTTACCCCTACATTCCCGATTGTTCAGCTAGGAGGTAAAGGGAGCACCTCTGCGATTGTTACTGCCGGGTCAGCCGGATGTGTACCTCAGACTGGGTGAAGCCGAAAGCTAGCGTTCTTAAGGGAATATTCGGTCGGTGACTTGAAAGATGATTTCTTACTTACTTATTTATCTGCCCCCAGATGCTTTTCTGCCCTTTTTGCATTCCGGACATGCACTTTAGGGCATGCCTCCCAGGGAAAGGAACCTCTAACGGAACTATTCTCCCTGGAAGATGTTTCTTACTAACCATGTATTATAACATAACTAGTTGGGCACTTGTCTGATAAAGCACTAATGACCCCTACGTCTGGTTTCCATGCATGCCCCGGTTTTTACATAACCGTGAGGGTAGTCGGACACACTCCGGACTGTTGGGTCCCGAGGTTGAAGCGAAAAGGTCCGCAAAGACAAACGATCTACAATCCGGCTAGAAGGCATTTTACATGTCATTTTAAATTACATCATCAAATTGACTGATTGTACTCCTCTTCAATCCCATCTAACAGGCTGTCTAGTTTACAGTCCCGTTGGGAATACTTCGCAGCCAACTCTACTTGGCCGTACATTAAGCTCACATGGATCTCCTTCCCATCGGGCCCCACAGGTCCGACCTCGGCCATGTGGTTTGGATCAGCCTTCGTGTACCGCGTCTTCACCATGGCCCAGGCCTCCCTGGCGCCTTGACGGCAGGCCGATATCTTCCACAGACGGAAGCGCTGTCGTGCTCCCTGAAGCTTCTCCGCAAGCCCTCCAAGGCCCTCGGGTATGGAGACGGACGGCCATAAGGCCTGGGTGACGCTGCTCATCGCCTGCCAAACACGTTCGTGTAGTTGCAGCAGCTCGGGAAGTAGGTCACCCGTGGAACCGGGCATTTTCTCCGCAGGATGACCGGTGAGCACACCTATAGACACATTTCTGTCAATCGACTTCCTCGCTGAACTCTTCTTTTCAAAAGAGTTTGCTCAAGCACTTACTGTAAATGCCACGACGAAGCCGCCGATTCTCCTTTACGGAGTCAGACAGCTGGACCCGAACATCTTTTAGTTCTTCGCCCAGCTGGGTGTTGGCATCTTGGAGTTTGTTCCTCTCCTGCTGCACCCTCATAAGCACCTTCTCACCGGCCTTCAGCTGGCGTAGTAAATGTTGCTTGTCCGGATCTAGTATAGCACCATCTGCAATATTATTGTCAGACTTATACACACGATGCACTTCATAAACTACCTATCTTTTCGAAGTATGTATTACCAGAGGGGGTCTCTGTGGCTCCCCCGGCGGCGGCTAGTGCGGCCTCAAGATGGGCCTTGCACTCTTGAAGCTCCTGGGACAGGTGGGTATTCTTCTCCGTAAGATCCTGCATAACAAATGATCCTTAAATCAATTATTCTAACTATTTTAAGTCTCGGGGGCTACTGGCATATATAACTATTAAAATTCCTCACCCGTATGTCTTTCACATACTGCTCCGTAGCTTTGGTTAAACCATCTCGAGCGGCACGGAGGTGCGTGTTTCCCGCATTAAAGGCATTCAATGCCTCCGGGGAGAAACACGCGTCACGAAGAACTGTCCGGCGGCGCCTGTGATTCATGGCACTCTCCACCTCAGACCTGGTGGCGGACAACCTGTCGGCATCCTCCGTTGGAGGAGCATCCGGCTCACGCCTTGTGTTCGCCTCCCCCTCTGGACCAGGCGTTGGAGCCTGGCTGGCGGAGACTTGATTGGCAACCTCTCCGGGCACAGTCCGGCGAGCGCTCTTTCTCCTGGAAAAATCATGAGCATTAATATACCTCCCAGGAATCTTTCCCTTAAATACGGTGGTGCGCCATACCGTTGCGGCGACATTTCGATTCGCGCCGCACTCCTCTTCCGCCTGCTGGGCCGAACTGACCCTTGTTGGTCAGCTGCCGCGGGTTCGGCTTCCCGCCTTAAAGGCGCCTCCTACGGGGCACCGTTGGTATACGGTGGTCAGAAATAAGCATGGACGAGTAATAATGTTAGGGCTCCGGTCACAGTTACCTGGGAAGCCGGAGATAAACCGGGGTAGTCGGCCGTAATGGCGACCAAAGCATTATCCATGCTAAGTTGGTGGAACACCCCGTCGATCAGCTCCACCTCTATGTCCGAATCCTCTTGGGAGGCCGGATCAAGGGATCGTCCCGGATCCTCGGGTTGTTGAGTTAGGCTGTGTATGCCCTCTATGTCCCGGCGCAGTTCCTGCGTCGAAATTACAAAGTAAGACACTTAACTTTGGAAATATGGATCGGATAGATAAACGCCCGCTTAACCAGCTCCGAGGGTTATTCATGGAGAATCCATTCAATGGACTCGCGCGGAGGAAGTCCACTTTCTCCCCCTTGTACAAGCCGGACAGGATCTTCACCAGATCCGCAACCGATCCCGGCCCCTTGCGGCCATGACGGTTGGCGTCATCCTCCCCGTTGAAATCCCACATGGGGTGGCTCCTATACTGGAGCGGCTGCACCCCGCGCATGATGCACGTGGCCATGACTCCAATCATGGTCAATCCGGAATGTGCCAGTAACCTTATCCGGCCCATCAGATATTGGACGCCCCTATTATTCTCCCGTTGAGGGCTCCGCGGGTGCCAACTCAGGCGTTTCTTCAGAGGAGCGTTACTAAACTCCAGGAGGCCGATCCGAACTGGGTCCGGCAGTGGGGCGTCTTCCATATAAAACCATTCCGAAGGCCAGTCTTCGGACGCCTTCTTCGGGGTTCCGGATAGGTATCCGGTCCCGGCGATGCGCCATATTTCGTCTCCGCCCACTTGATATATCGACCCCTCATGAGGGGGTACGAGGCAAAACAATCTCTTCCATAGCGCAAAATGGGCCTCAATGCCCAAGAACAGCTCGCAAAGGGCTACAAAGCCCGCGATGTGCAAGATGGAGGCAGGTGTAAGGTGGTGAAGCTGGAGCCCATAGAACTCCAGGAGCCCCCCGGAGAAACGGATGTATGGGAAATCCGAGTCCCCTTATTACATAAGGGATGAAGCATACCCGCTCTCCTTTAGAGGGATTGGGAATGCTCTCCGCTTGCTTTCCACCTTTGTAGGTGGCCAGTTCGGCTTGAACCGGAACCATAAAGGCTGGGAGAAGGTATCCCTCTGCTTGGAGCGTCACTAGCTCGCTGTGCGGGACTGAACATCTCCTCCAATCTCCTGGCTGAGGGCTGGGAGCGCGAGAGGAGGAGCCACGTCGACCGTCCATGATGGAGTGGATTTTTGTCAGAGGCGCTTCATTGAGTACTCGCAGAAGGAGGATGGTGTGATTTGGATCTAGATCCTTGCCTCTCTTATAGGCAGCTTCTTCGCGTGGCTAGGGGGTAAAACGTAAAAATACCCTGGCTTTTCGCATTCATACGACACGTGGAAGAGGGCCATTATTGGACGTGGAAGCCAAGGAGCGCAACATTTATAAAAGAAGCCGGACACTATTCGGCAAGCACATGGAATTTGGAGGAGAACCCGCCTTGTAAAGCCGAAGACAATATATGCGCCGGACTCATTGTCATTGAAGCCTGGTTCGGGGGCTACTGAGGGAGTCCTGGACTAGGTGGTGTCCGGATAGCCGAACTATCATCATTGGCCGGACTCCAAGACTATGAAGATACAAGATTGAAGACTTCGTCCCATGTCCGGATGGGACTTTCCTTGGCGTGGAAGGCAAGCTTGGCAATACGGATATGTAGATCTCCTACCATTGTAACCGACTCTGTGTAACCCTAGCCCTCTGCGGTGTCTATATAAACCGGAGGGTTTTAGTCCATAGGACGAACAACAATCATACCATAGGCTAGCTTCTAGGGTTTGGCCTCCTTGATCTCATGGTAGATCTACTCTTGTACTACCCATATCATCAATATCAATCAGGCAGGAGTAGGGTTTTACCTCCATCGAGAGGGCTCGAACCTGGGTAAAAACATCGTGTCCCTTGTCTCCTGTTACCATCTGCCTAGACGCACAGTTCGGGACCCCGTACCCGAGATCCGCTGGTTTTGACACCGACAGCGGCCGTGATGTGTTGTTAGAGCGAGTGGCCGAGCTCCTGGACGGTGCCGCCTTGGGTGCACCTCCTTTCTGCGTCCAGCTGCATCCCCATATCCAGGGCGGGCCGTATGGCAGCCCTATACATGCCCACGCAACTCCAAGCAGACTACAGGGCCTCGACAACGCCAACTCAGCCGTCGGCGCCGAGCGACAAGTCGCGCCGGCCCCATCTCCCACTGGCGAGGGAGTGCACGCTGTGGCCTTCGGCCTCTGTGGGCATGCACGCTACCACCCCCAAGACAGCGCTCCAAGCCAGACTGTGTCAGGACCCCGACTCAAAGCCACACCGATCTAGCATGTAACACCTCATATCACTTTGCGGCCTCACGCACGGTATTCCCACGGGTGTCGCCTTACCTAGCCCGGGACCGTTTGCGCCTTTTGGCACACGTATATGATAGTGTCGCTAGCATCCATATGAGAAGGAGCCCGGGCTGACATGGCTAGTCCTGAACCCAAAGTGGCACTAACTTACAGGGACAGGCATACATGACCCAGCAACGAACGTGTCGGTCATCAGCGAGTGAATCCAGGCTGTAGCACTGGGCTAGCAGGACTCCGGTGAAACAGGCTGTAGCGGGCTAACAGGACTCTGGTATTCATCGCGTGACATTTCCCCGAAGGGACAGACACATGAACGAAGAAGAACACATACCGGCCAGCCTAAGTGTTCCGGAGCAGTCGCAAGCTACAATGTCTTAGTGGAAGCACTAGGAGACACTTCCCGGTAAGAAAGGCTACTAAGGATAAACAACTAGATAGTCAGATCCCACACATACCAAGCATTTCAATAACATACACACAATATGCTCGATATGTGCAAATACAACATGGCAACACAACATGACTCTACAACTCAAATATTTTATTCAATAGGCTCCAAGGAGCTAGATATTACAAACATAGGTCTCGTGACCCAACATTCAGAGCATACAAGTCAAAGCACATGGTGGAAGCTTAACATATCTGAGTACAGACATCTACAAATGAAAAAGGCTGAGAAGCCTGTCTATCTACTAGATCCTACCGAGGGCACAAGATCGTAGCTGAGGTAACAAGCTAAACGTCGAAGTCCACGCGGCACTACTAGTGAGACTGAGGTCTCTCTGCAAAACATAAAATAGGCAAATGTGAGTACAAATGTACCTAGCAAGACTTACATCAGAACTAACTACATATGCATCATTATCAACAAAGGGATGGTGGGGTTTAACTGCAGCAAGCCAGCTTTGACTCGGTGGCTATCCTGAACTACGACTGCAAGTAACTCTTTTGAGGTGGCGCACACGAGTCCACATATTCACCATATCAATACACCACTATGGATCCGCTCCCGCCTCCCTACGAGAACGCCATCCATAGCATTCACCCTTATCTTGCGTATTTCAGAGTATCCACTTTCACATGTCTATGAACTGTTACAGGCAACCCAGAAGTCCTTTACCGCGGACACGGCTATTCGAATAGATGATGTTAACCCTGCAGGGGTGTACTTCTTCACACACGCTCTCGCCATTTACCGCCATGTACATGTCATGTATCTCGGCAACCTTCAAGCGGAAGCCTGGCGAGGGTGTCGACCACGGTCTACCTAAACACTCAACTCTCTAGTCCAGGTTTATCGCCTATTCAGGTTCCATCCGCAGGGAGTCCAGCCGAGGTTTCCACATACGGCCCCGAACGATGTGAGCAGGGTTCCCGAGACACCAAAGGGGCGCCCGGTACACCATGCCACGGTGTATCTACTGCATCATAGCCCACCCCTAGGGTCAGCGCTACGCACGGCCTCTAACACATATCCTACAACCACCAGATACTAGTTGCAACTCCTGGACAGAGAACAAGGGTGGTTAAGAAGCCGAGAGAGTCAATTAAGGATCCCAATGTGTGGTAGTAACTGTTCATGGATCACAAATAAAGAACTCAGTTCCTGAGGACGGTTTCAATGAGACAACCCACCATGTACTCCTACATGGCCTCTCACCGCTACCTATACCAAATCATGTTCACACACTTTGCTCACACACACAGTAGGACATGTTCACACGCCTCTGATTTATCCTCAATGAATCAGACCTGACTCAACTCTAAGCAGTAGCAGGCATGACAAACAAGCATGAATGAGTAGGCACAACCGGGCTCAAACAACTCCTACTCATGCTAGTGGGTTTCATCTATTTACTGTGGAATGACAGGTCAGGCAATGGATAATGGGGTTCAGCTATCGCAGCAAGTAACTGATGAATCGTTGTTGTCCTAATGTACTAAAAGAGAGCAGGAGCGAGAGAGTGGGATTGTATCAGAATGAACAAGGGAGTTTTGCTTGCCTGGCACTTATGAAGATAGTATAGTTCTTCATCGGTGTCATCGATCTCATCATCGGTATCACGTCTATCGAGAGGGGACAAATACCGGCAATGCAGAAGGAAACACAATCAATGCAATGCACAATATGATGCATGATCATGACATGGCAATATACTGTGGTTTGAGCTAATGCAACTAGCAGCACGTTAAATGGAGGTTGTTTGAATCTAAGATTCAAATTGAAACTCCATATATGACATTTCAAATGCCGTTAATTCAAATTGTTGTATACAGCAGCTTTAAGTTGTTCAAACATGCATGATAACGCCATAAACAGATTCTTTGGATTTTTTCTGATCATTTTTCATATATAATTTACCTCATTTGGAGTTACGATTGAATTTATATGAATTTTAGAAGTTTATACAAATTTCTGGAATTTCTGAATTGTTTTTAATCCAGAAAATGATTTACTACGTCAGCCTGACGTCAGCAGGTCAACGGAGCCGGTCCAGGTCAAATCTGACCTGTGGGGCCCGCGTGTCAGTGGTTAGTTAAACTAATCTAGTTTAGTTAGTACTAACCTGGGTCATTCTAATTAAGTTTAAAGTTAAACTAGATTAATTAGCCGGGGGGCGCATGTTATAGGCCCGGGGGAGGTCAAATCCCCTGGTCAACCGGGGCTAAACCACCGGCGGTCAAAGCGGTCAACCCGCCGGCATTTAGCCGCCGGCGAGGGCGAACGCGGCGGATGGCTCGGGATTGCTCCTCCGGCGCCCAAATGGACGGCGGAGAGTGGCTACGGGAAGCTGAAGCTCACCTGCGCCCGTTGCGGCAAGCAGCAGCAGCTAGGGCCGCCGGAGACGACAACCATGAGCTCGGCAGCGGCGGCCGGAGCTCAGGCGAGCCCGGTTCGGCGGTACGATGCACGGCAGGGGACGCGGAGAGGTGCTGCAGGCTCCTGGGGGTGTGGCGAACGCGGTGACGCGCATGGGTTCGAGCCCGCGTGGCTGTGGCAACGATGGCGGCCTGCAGAGGCAGCGACGCATGCGGGTGCGGGTGGCGCGGCGGCTATGGCGAGTGGAAGAGAGAACGAAGAGGGTGGGGACGGTAAGTGGCTCAGAGCGAGCGCGAAGAGTGGGTCGGCAAGCTCGGGGAGGGGTTGATGGAGACGGGAGGTGGCCGGCGATCTCGGTGGCCGAACGACGAAAATGAGGTCGGGGACGACGTTTTGGGGCGTCCGGCCTCGAGCGAGTCAACGTGGAGGACGAGGGTGTCGAGGCGGAGGCCATGGACACGTCGGCGAGGCGAGGGAGGGCCTGTGGGCGTGGCTACGGCGAGCGGTGGCAACAGCGGCGCTCAGATAGGGCTCGGGGAGGAGCTACAGAGGACGAGAGGGAGCAGCGTGTGGTGGAGAGGGAGCTGGGGCTTCGGGGCGTCTCCGTGGCACGCCTGGGGGGTCGAGGATGCGCGGCTGAAGCAGGAGGTGGCAAGGCGTCGTCGGCGCGCTTGCCACGCACCTGTATGTCCTCCTGGCAGGAGGAAGACGACAGGGGGAGGGCTGCTGGGCTGGCCTAGCAGGTGGGCTGCCAGCTGGGCCGGCTAGGTAAGTGGCCCAGGTAAGAATCTCTCTCTCTCTCTCTCTCTCTCTCTCTCTCTCTCTCTTATTTATTGTTTCTGTAGTCTTTAAGGCCTTATTTAAAATACTTAAACAGATCCAAAAATCATGAAACTAATCATGGCTACTGTTTAGAATATATACAACAGTAAACATTTTAGTTTATGATTATTTGAGCATTTAAAATATTTTATAGTATTTAAATGCCCAAATGAAAATACCATATGATTTAATTCAGAGCCCAAATATGTCATGGAAAAATATGCAACACCTCTAGTTACTGTTTCCAGCATTTTCCAGAAATCATGAACATTTTTGAAAGCCGTTTGGATTCACTAAAATTATTTTAGTTGAACCTAGGTAATTCCTTTGATGCTAGGGTTTAGGAAATTCCTATTTCAAGTTTCAAAAGAATTTAAACATGATGCAACACATGACTAGCTAGCTCAGTGCATACCAGAACTAGGGATGTGACAACTCACCCCCACTAAACAAGAATCTCGTCCCGAGATTCAAGATGTGAGGTAAGAAGACAAAGGGGACACTAAGTATCGCAAACTTTATGATCCAACTGTCTTCTTGAAGTTGTTGATTTATGATCCAATTGATCTTGATGTCTTGCCTTCGAGACCTTCATCCAACACGAGGACAAAAAGCGAGACATGCCTACATAGATGGGTCATCTTAATGATCACAAGATCAACTCGCGGAACGAGACATAGAAACACCTCTCGAGCCGAGACACGAAGCATCTATCCAAAGGAATGGAGAGAAGCAGATGACGAGGGATCGTTAGGTAGTCAACAAGTCCACACTTAAGAAGGTGTTGAACGGTTGTCAACGTAGCGAGGAGTTGAATTGCCATGATACCATAACGAGACATCTTGGAGGAGGGTGATTCGTAGAATTATTACCTTAAGTGGCAAAAAGAATTACCTTTGATATAGAGATCACTGGGACTTTCTATACCAGCCTAAGGCAAATCACATCAATCGTTTGGCCGAGTGCAAAGGAATGGCATGCCAAACTAGAATGGATGATGTGGATTACCTTGTTGAAGACAATGCAAGGAATGATTTTAGCTTATCATCGGAAATGGATGGATCCCATGGTAGAATGGCACATTGGCGGTGCAAGCTGGGAAAGAAATGCAAAAGCTGGGAATGATTCTGGTAACTGGGGAGGAACCCCATCAGTAGAGAGTGAATCCACTGTTTGAAAGGGTTATAGCATAACCGAGGAAACTAATAGCACTATGCAATTAATGCTGACGACCTAGCACTTGTGCGTGCTCTCAAGAACTTAAGCATTTCCATATTCATCAAGGTTTTACCAATATCCATGTCAAGAATCCTGGCAACACAACGTACTACCATGATGAACAACAATGGATGATGTAGATGCAAAGAAAGATAATCTTCTCAGATTTCACCTTAACGAGGCCAAGGAATCAGAATCTGGATGATCGACCGAGAGACATTTAGCACTCCGCTTCTAATGTTCTCCTTGATGTGCTCTTGTATCCCATTCATTGAAATGGTTTGGTAACTAGACCATCAAGTAAAAGGCCGGACTTCGGGAGCACAAGAATCCATAAGGAATAACTACAGAAGTAGTATCCTGCGAAATTCTTATGGGGAGGTGGCGAACTTCCTCAATCAAGATACAACAATAATGGTTCTTCTGGATGTATGTGTTGGCCACGACATCCACTTTACCGAGTTACAGGAAGGCCAATATTATAGTTCTTAGGAAACGTTCCAACCGTCATATCTGCCTGAGATTCAGATCTGGTTGGTGTCAAAATAATATAGACTCATCGATTCTAGAAAGAAAATAAAAGGTTGCAACACAAATCAATGAGATAATGTTGCGAGATTCTCGGGGAATGAACTACGGTAGTAAGCTCCAAAATACTAGCTACTTCTGCTACAAACATGTGGACACGCTGCCTCAGGCAAGCATGACCAAGTAGTAGTATTATAATAAAACACTACCGAGTTCAGGAGGGGAACCATCATCGAGGATATAAAAGTCCTTGCATAAGGTATACTCTTAAGAAAGAACTTCTTCTCCTTGAACAAATCAATCAGTGGCTTGGTGTGCTAGGGATACATATAGAATGAAGGTTGCAACTCTCCGAACCACATAATACTTCGCACGTATGCATGACCGATTTGGGATGATTCCCAAGGAAGCAACATTGACTTTCTCGAATCCACGGCGGCAACTTGCATCGTATGCACGTGAATTAGAGGAAGTCACTTCTTACATCCGAACATATGCTCCATGAACGGATGACGAAAGCATTGCTCACAAGTTTCCAACACTAGCTGGATGTTCAACATGAATCATGGGGGAGACAAAATGCTACTGATGGGCTTGATAGCAACTCATCGGAATTTCCATATCACTGGACTTCCGCCATCATGCGAACACGGTGATAGTATTGGTCAGACCAAAAGATATAACGGTGTATGCTCGAGGAATCAACCACGAGTAAGACAACATTACGAATATCATTGGTTCTAGCTTAATTTGACGATAGCCCACACTCAAATCAAGGTTTGGACGGGACGATAGATTCAACAACCGATCGCGAGGAACAATCGTTGAAGATATCATCTTTCTTCAACACACACACAAACACCAAGATATCCCTTCAAAAAGAGCCAAATTTGGCAAAGCTTTGTATCTTCCAACTCTCCAAGTTGTTGTTTAGCTTAACCAACTAGCTCAGGGGTATCCAACATAGATTCTTGGAGAAGGGGTGGTTTATAAGAAACCAACTTGATCACGAACTCAACATAGCAGTCGGGTGAAAACCTGGCAATACTTCCGAGAAGATATCCAGAAAATCACGAACCACCGATATGTTAGTAAGCTCGAGAACAATCTTGCTTTTCAGAGCAAGACAATATGATCAAATAAGCAAGGGACTGAATAGTCCTAACTCATTGATGGAGGAGTGCACCAGAAATAAGGGCTAGGTAGCACGATCAATCTTAGGATGATGATTCAATAACCAACACGCTAAGAATGAGAATATTGTCCATTTACTACCAAGCAACGAGGTTGCTAGGAGAATCGATTTCATACATCACAGTTCACTTGTCAGCATTCCGGTTACAACAACATGGAACCAAGGAATGAAAAATGATAGCGAGAAGTATCACTACGTCAAGAATTCATGAGAGATGGTCCAATTCTCATGACAACCCTGACATAAAGGGGGTAATACTCCGAGGTAGAGCAGAATCAAAAGTTGGATTGGCATTTTGATCTGCGGAATACAACTGCTTTGACCAAATTATAGATATGGATGAGGTACTGGAGTTTGTTTCTCCAAGTCATTCCGGATAGAATGGCTTGATGAACCACAAGAGTAATAGGCATCGCTAAACGAATGCTCGACTACTCCTGACTATCAATTGATAGACGAGGGTCAGAATACAACTAGAGAGAACAACTCAAAGGAACATATAATTTTCTGAGTTGTGGATGCATAGATTAGTATGCCGAGCCAAGCTCAACATTTCTTCCGGATAACCCATGCGGAAAGGTAGAACTGGCAGATTCATAATTATGAATGGAGAACTCCTCAAGAGTACTCTGATTGTGATCCTTTGGTTCGGCGAGGAACATCTGCCATAAGCGGTTCATAGTATTTGGAAGGAGGAAATACCACAGACCTCGAGGAATAATGCAAAGGTTACTAATATCCTAAAGGAACTAGCAAACAGTATCAACAGGAGGTAAGTAGAGTAAATCTCGGGTTCAAGAACCCAGGAATAGAATACTATGAACTAAGTAGCATCACGGGATGCTTTTTGAGAATGATGGCCAAAATTATCATACCGGAACACAAAACATGGCTAAATTACTAGGTGGTTCTCTAAGACACCTAGGGTCATAATAGTAGCTCCAACATATATACCGAGGCAATAGAGTACCTCAACGCACCGGTTGGTGCGCTTATTTTGACCAAAAGGACATTGAGAACAGAAAGAAAGGATTTGCAAATGCATCGGACTATTTAGAGGCCTGGGATGATTCGGACAGCATAACGGCTGTAGATGCTCAAAATGATTTGAGACATCCTGCAAAAATGGTGGCATAGCCACTCAGAAGCACAATATCAAGGTTTTGAGACCAACTATGAACATATGGAAGTAGTAAAAACTGAGCTGAGATTAGAAACTATCAATTCTATAAGTCTGTGGATTAGTAACACGTCATCCTGATAGATAGATGAGAAGCCTAGTTCTTAAACTCCGTAGAAGAGAAGAGGATGACTTAGATCAGAAGGCCATGAGGTATAAGGAGTAAAATAGCCTTACGTTCCCTTCCACAATCAATTCCCTTACATAACTAAAGCATTTCTAGACTCAACTTCGACCAGTTTGGCTTGGTAATCCTACAGGCAGTCAAGCTCCAATACCAAAGCTGTCAGGACCCCGACTCAAAGCCACACCGATCTAGTATGTAACACCTCATATCACTTTGCGGCCTCACGCACGGTATTCCCACGGGTGTCGCCTTACCTTGCCCGGGACCATTTGCGCCTTTTGGCACACATATATGATAGTGTCGCTAGCATCCATATGACAAGGAGCCCGGGCTGACATGTCTAGTCGTGAACCCAAAGTGGCACTAACTTACAGGGACATGCATACATGACCCAACAACGAACGTGTCGGTCATCAGCGAGTGAATCCAGGCTGTAGCACTGGGCTAGCAGGACTCCGGTGAACCGGGCTGTAGCGGGCTAACAGGACTCCGGTATTCATCGCATGACATTTCCCCGAAGGGACAGACACAGGAACGAAGAAGGACACATGCCGGCCAGCCTAAGTGTTCCGGAGCAATAGCAAGCTACCATGGCTCAGTGGAAGCACTAGGAGACATTTCCCGGTAAGAAAGGCTACTAAGGATAAACAATTAGATAGTCAGATCCCACACATACCAAGCATTTCAATAACATACACACAATATGCTCGATATGTGCAAATACAACATGGCATCACAACATGACTCTACAACTCAAATATTTTATTCAATAGGCTCTAAGGAGCGAGATATTACAAACATAGGTCTCGTGACCCAACATTCAGAGCATACAAGTCAAAGCACATGCGGAAGCTTAACATATCTGAGTACAGACATCTACAAATGAAAAAGGCATAGAAGCCTGGCTATCTACTAGATCCTGCCGAGGGCACAAGATCGTAGCTGAGGTAACAAGCTAAACGTCAAAGTCCACGCGGCACTACTAGTGAGACTGAGGTCTCTCTCCAAAACATAAAATAGGCAAACGTGAGTACAAATGTACCCAGCAAGACTTACATCAGAACTAACTACATATGAATCATTATCAACAAAGGGATGGTGGGGTTTAACTGCAGCAAGCCAGCTTTGACTCGGTGGCTATCCTGAACTACGACTGCAAGTAACTCTTTTGAGGTGGCACACACGAGTCCACATATTCACCATATCAATACACCACTATGGATCCGCTCCCGTCTCCCTACGAGACCGCCATCCATAGCATTCATGCTTATCTTGCGTATTTTAGAGTATCCAATTTCACTTGTCTATGAACTGTTATAGGCAACCCAGAAGTCCTCTACCGCGAACACGGCTATTCGAATAGATGATGTTAACCCTGCAGGGGTGTACTTCTTCACACACGCTCTTGCCACTTACCGCCATGTACATGTCATGTATCTCAGCAACCTTCAAGCGGAAGCCTGGCGAGGGTGTCGGCCACGGCCTACCTAAACACTCAAGTCTCTAGTCCAGGTTTATCGCCTATTCAGGTTCCATCCGCAGGGAGTCCGGCCGAGGTTTCTACATACGGCCTCGAACGATGTGAGCAGGGTTCCCGAGACACCAAACGGGCGCCCGGTACACCATGCCACGGTGTATCTACTGCATCATAGCCCACCCCTAGGGTCAGTGCTACGCACGGCCTCCAACACATATCCTACAAACACCAGAAACTAGTTGCAACTCCTGGACAGAGAACAAGGGTGGTTAAGAAGCCGAGAGAGTCAATTAAGGATCCCAATGTGTGGTAGTAACTGTTCATGGATCACAAACACGGAACTTAGTTCCTGAGGACGGTTTCAATGAGACAACCCACCATGTACTCCTACATGGCCTCTCACCGCTACCTTTACCAAATCGTGTTCACACACTTTGCTCACACACACAGTAGGACATGTTTAGACGCCTCTGATTCATCCTCGATGAATCAGACCTGACTCAACTCTAAGCAGTAGCAGGCATGACAAACAAGCATGAATGAGTAGGCACAACAGGGCTCAAACAACTCCTACTCATGCTAGTGGGTTTCATCTATTTACTGTGGAATGACAGGTCATGCAAAGAATAAAGGGGTTCAGCTACCGCAGCAAGTAACTGATGAATCGTTGTTGTCCTAATGCAGTAAAAGAGAGCAGGAGTGAGAGAGTGGGATTGTATCAGAATGAACAAGGGGGTTTTGCTTGCCTGGCACTTCTGAAGATAGTATAGTTCTTCATCGGTGTCATCGATCTCATCGTCGGTATCACGTCTATTGAGAGGGGACAAATACCGGCAATGTAGAAGGAAACACAATCAATGTAATGCACAATATGATGCATGATCATGACATTGCAATATGCTGTGGTTTGAGCTAATGCAACTAGCAGTAGGTTAAATGGAGTTGGTTTGAATCTAAGATTCAAATTCAAACTCCATATATGACATTTCAAATGCCGTTAATTCAAATTGTAGTATACAGCAGCTTTAAGTTGTTCAAACATGCATGGTAATGCCATAAACAGATTCTTTTGATTTTTCTGATCATTTTTCATATATAATTTATCTCATTTGGAGTTACGGTTGAATTTATATGAATTTTAGAAGTTTATACAAATTTCTAGAATTTCTGAATTGTTTTTAATCCAGAAAATGATTTATCGCGTCAGCCTGACGTCAGCTGGTCAACGGAGCCGGTCCAGGTCAGATCTGACCTATGGGGCCAACGTGTCAGTGGTTAGTTAAACAAATCTAGTTTACTTAGTACTAACCTGGGTCATTCTAATTAATTTTAAAGTTAAACTAGATTGATTAGCCGGGGGGCCCGCATGTCATAGGCCCATGGGAGGTCAAATCCCCTGGTCAACCGGGGCTAAACCACCGGCGGTCAAAGCGGTCAACCCGCCGGCGTTTAGCTGCCGGCGAGGCCGAACGCGGCGGAGGGCTCGGGATTGCTCCTCCGGCGCCCAAATGGACGGCGGAGAGCGGCTACGGGGTGATGAAGCTCACCCGCACCCGTTGCGGCAAGCAGCAGCAGCTAGGGCCTCCAGAGACGACAGCCACGACCTCGGCAGCGGCGGCCGGAGCTCGGGCGAGCCCGATTCGGCGATACGATGAACGGTTGGGGACACGGAGAGGTGCTGCGGGCTCCTGGGGGTGTGGCAAACGCGGTGACGCGCTCGTGTACGAGCCCGCGTGGCTGAGGCCACGATGGCGGCCTGCAGAGGCGGCGACGTGTGCGGGTGCGGGTTGCGCGGCGGCTATGGCGAGTGGCAGAGAGAACGAAGAGGGTGGGGACGGTAAGTGGCTCACAGCGAGCGCGAAGAGCGGGTAGGCGAGCTCGGGGATTGGTTGATGGAGACGGGAGGTCGCCGGTGATCTCGGCGGCTGAACGACGAAAACGAGGTCGGGGACGACGTTTTGGGGTGTCCGGCGTCAAGCGAGTTGACGTGGAGGACGAGGTCGTCGAGGCGGAGGCCATGGACACGTCGGCGAGGCGAGGGAGGGCCTGTGGGCGTGGCTACGGCGAGCGGTGGCAACGGCGGCGCTCGGATGGGGCTCGGGGAGGAGCTATAGAGGAGGAGAGGGAGCAGCGAGTGGTGGAGAGGGACCAGGGGCTTCGGGGCGTCTCCGTGGCACGCCTGGGGGGTCGAGGATGCGCGGCTGAAGCAGGAGCTGGCAAGGCGTCGTGGGCGCGCTTGCCACGCACCTGTCTGTCCTCCTGGTAGGAGGAAGACGAAGGGGGAGGGCTGCTGGGCTGGGCCAGCAGGTGGGCTGCCAGCTGGGCCGGCTAGGTAAGTGGCCCAGGTAAGAATCTCTCTCTCTCTCTCTCTCTCTCTCTCTTTTATTTATTGTTTCTGTTTTTTCTATTATTCTGTAGTCTTTAGGGCTTTATTTAAAAGACTTAAACAGTTCCAAAAATCATGAAACTAATCATGGCTACTTTTTAGAATATATACAACAGTAAACATTTTAGTTTATGATTATTTGAGCATTTAAAACATTTTATAGTATTTAAATGCCCAAATGAAGATACCATATGATTTAATTCAGAGCCCAAATATGTCATGGAAAAATGTGCAACACCTCTGGTTACTGTTTCCAGCATTTTCTAGAAATGATGAACATTTTTGAAAGGCATTTGGATTCACTGAAATTATTTTAGTTGAACCTAGTGAATTCTTTTGATGCTAGGATTTAGGCAATCCCTATTTCAAGTTTAAAAAGAATTTAAACATGATGCAACACATGACTAGCTAGCTCAGTGCATACCAGAAGTAGGGATGTGACAGACTGCATGGCGCACGGGGCACTACGGCGAGGCCCTTGGGGCGGTGGCCCCAGAAGCTTATGTACCCCACATGGTGGATCAAGAGTGCGCACTGGAAGAAGACCATGGCTCGTTCCTCGGGCCAGGCTGGGGGAAGGAGACGACAGAAGCTAAGCTCTTTCAGGAACCCCAAGAGAGCCTCGACAACCGCGCTAGTGGCGGCAACTATCGGGTACCGCTAATGCCTCAGGAGCAAGCTTATGCAAACCATGTGTCGCAGGAGGTATAGGTCGCCGCAACAGATGGCTGCCCCAATGTTGCGGCCTCCTACCCCTCAGGAGAAGGGCACCAGGGGCTACAGGAGAGGGGCCGAGAGCCGGGCTCACCCCCACGGCGCTCGGAGCAAGGCGTTCTCAGGAGGTAAGCCCTCTGCCGGGGAGGTGCCTCAGGGCCTGCCCCCGGCAGAGGACCCGTGGTCGTCGGGGGAACCGCTAGCGACCGCTCTACCCCATTGTCGTCTTCCTTGGTTTCCGGTCGTTGTCGATGGCGGTAGAGTGTGGCACAAGGCTGGGCCCTCGTCTGGCGATATGAAGCAAGGCCGGTACCTGTGAAGAAGGCCCAGTGCCCTTGAAGCTCGCCGCCCGTGACACTCTCACGTAATAATGAGTGGGGATGTACACGCCCCGGAGTCTCCCGAGAGCTGCCCTCGGGCCTCGGGGGCTCCCGCCACGCCAAGTGGCAGCACTTAGCTCTGCGCTGGTGAGAAGACGTCGAAGACTAGACTAGGTGTTGGACGCGACTTTTTGCCTTTTGCCTTTTCCTCTGTTGTCAAAGTTCTTCGATTGAAATTTAAGTTGGATTTGAGCTTGAGACTTGCGTGTGTTTGGGGAAGGGGTGTTTAGTCTCGTTTGAGCAATTTCTCGTGTTCTGGTTTCGGCTTTGCGTCCAAAGTTAGCGCCAGCTGCCCCCCTCGCGAGCCTCTCGCGAGCCGGGCCGGGCCAAGCACGTCTATAATCTGGACCGCTGTCGCCGCACCCTCTCAGGAGGTTCTCGTCGCAGGATCAATGGGTTCACCCAGAAGACACATGAGGTGCTCCGGCTCCCACAGGCTCGCTCGGGGCCCATCAGGGTCAAAAAGGTAAACAAGTCAGCTGACCTATCGCCAGGCTAGTAGCCCAGCATAAGCTCACACGCGGCGTTATGTTTGCAAGGATACTGATCGCAAACCTTTGCATGAGGGGCTTCCCCTCCCAAAATGCTCTTACAATCTTCAGGGCCAGGCTCGAACCTTTTTCATACAGGGTAAACAGTGGCGACATACGATCAGTCGGCCATATCACTCACCGCGTCTTCTGGGGCGCCTCTGGAGGCGTCGCTGGCGTCACTGGCATCGTCACCGCCACCGCCATCACCTCCATCAACGCCAAGTGTCGGCGTTCTGGTAACAGGAGTACCCAGACATGCCTGCCTGCGGCCTGCGGCGTGGCTCAAGGAGTGGCCCAATATGGCCCATCTTCGGCAACACATGCTCAAGACCCTCGCGAGGGGCCAAGCCTCGCTGGGCAGGCGACAAGAGACTTCCTCAGGCACGGCCTCGTCAGGCTGGCTCGCGAGGAGGTGGAGAGATCAAGGCGGGGTACCTCACGAGGTGCCTGTGACGCAAGCCATGACGACCAAGGCCAGGCGGGCGCCGGCCTGTGCAGAGTCCTTGTTTCCCCTTTGGTGCAAAGGGGGCAAGCACAGGCAAGGGTATCAAGCAAACCATTTCGGTGCAATAAGACCAAGACCAGTAGGACGGCAGAGTGGAGGTCATCGTGGAGCCCAAGCCAGCGTCATCGTCAGGGTCTTTGGCAGGCGAGGACCAACTTTAGTCAGGATAAGTGTACTAGATGTTCCCCTTCAAAATGGCCAATTGTTGGCGATCTTCCCGCTCAATATTTGGGAAGAGGCCCGGGGCCTTCGCCTATAAATAGGACTAGCCACCCACAGGGTAGGGCATCTGGTAAGAGATTGGATCCGCATCTGAGAGAGAGAGAGAGAGGCGACTGAACTCCCCCAAGCAGTTCATCGCACCAGCCAAGAACAGACCCTCGCGAGGTTGTTCTTCCCTTGTACTGTTCCTCATCAGCCCCAGAGACAATCCACCACACCACAAACTGGAGTAGGGTATTACACCACAATGGTAGCCTAAACCAGTATAAATCTCGTGTCCCTTGTGTTGTTCTTTGTGTAGTTTAGATCCCGGCGAGGCGGTGAGACATGGGTAGGATGGAGGTGTGATCTCCGTGTGCACCCCAGTGTTCGAACCTCAAGGGTCTGACGGAACCCGAAATCCAACATTTGGCGCGCCAGGTAGGGGTGTGCCGGAATCTGCCTTCCGTCGCCTCGTGTTTCACCGCCGTCCCATCCATGTCAGACGCATGTCGCACCCACGCTGAGCGCCGGGCCGCTCTCGCCTCTCGCGTCGCTCTGACGGCCAACGTCGGCGGGCGTCACCGTCGTTCCCCGTTGCCTGCCGTCAACGCCGCCACCGCCCCGGTGGGGAACGAGCAGCAGGCGTCGTCCCTGCACCCTTTATAGCTGCGAGAAGGCCGCACCGCCACCCCGTCGCTGACTCCGGCCGTCTCCTCATCCCACGCCAGTCGCGCTCCTGTGGACGCGCATGCCGCGCTGCTCCTGGCATGGGAGCTCCTGCACTACCATCCCGTTGACGACCTCTACGACGAGTGGCTGGCCCGCATCACCGAGCTCGCCAGCGCCGCTGGGGGATCCCCTGCACAATCCCTCTCATTACACCGCGCCCCGCCCTGCGCGGGCGATGAAGCTTCGGGGGCGCCTCAGCCGCCTCCCCGTCAAGAAGGCGCCTTGGCCCCAAGGCGCGTGGCCCCTGGGTGGAACCCACTCCGCCCGGCGCTAGCATAGCAAGAGAAGAGCTGCCAAGAGATCCCACGTCCCCAAGAAGCTGCCCGTGTGCTCCCCGCACCGGCCCGGCACGAACGCGCACCTGCTCCATCGCATCAAGACCCCGCGCCGCACCTGGTTGCAGCACACAGAGACCCGCAACATCAAGCTCTCCGTCACCAAAGGGCTCCCGCGGCCACTGCAGGCTGCCGTGCCTTCTCCGCCGAGCTGCGCAGCATGGCTTGGCCCGGCAAGTTCAAGCCAAACCTGCCCCCGCGCTACGATGGCACGGCTGACCCTGCTGAGTTCCTCTAGCTCTATGAGCTGGGCATCGAAGCCGCCAACGGGGACGAGAAGGTCATGGCGAACTGGTTTCCCATGGAGCTGAAGGACGGCGCCCGCACCTGGCTCCTGAACCTGGCTCCTGGCACGATATCCTCCTGGGACGAGATGCGCACCCGATTCATCGCCAACTTCCAAGGCACCCGCAACCGGCCCCCGGCCATGAGCGACTTGCGCCGCATCAAGCAGCAGCCGGGAGAGACCCTATAGAAGTTCATCTAGCGCTTCAACAGCGCTCGCCTTAAGATCCCCAAGGTGTCTGAGGAGGCCATCATCTCAGCCTTCTCCGACGGAGGAGCTCGCGATGAAGGAGGAGCTCGCGATCCATGAAGACCTGTGCACCTCCCTGGAGCTGTTCAATCTGGCGACCAAGTGCGCTAGGCCTGAGGAAGGGCGCCTTTCTCTCATCGAGCTGCCAGCTGCTGACCCAGAAGAGAAGATGCCCAAGACCAAGGACGTGAAGCGCAAGGGGGCTGCCGTGCTTGCAGCAGAGCCAGACACCAAGCGAGGTAGGGATCAGCCCGAGTCATCCAAGGGCAGCCGGTACTGCGTGTACCACGACCTCCACACCCACAACACCAACGAATGCCAAGAGCTCAGGGCCGTGCGAGACATGCGTGCCGGCCGACACCCCGAGCGCAGCGACAGGGGCTATGGCCGAGGAGGAGGAAGAGGTGGAGGACGATGGGAAGACCGTGGCCCTCGCCAAGGGTGGCGTGACCGACCTCGCGAGGACCGCTGGCAGGACAAGCCTCGTGAGGGAGGTTGGAGGGACCCACCTCGCAAGGGGGGTTGGAGGGATCAGCCTCGCGAGGATCGCCCACAAGGCAATGCGGGCCTCCCTCCTTTGCCACCACTGCCAAGAAGGAATGAAGACCATCACCAGGACGAGGGGGCTGGAGGCTTCCAGGAGCCGCGCGCAATCGCTTGCATCTTGGGCGGCGCACAACCTCCGGCCTCTCAGCGCATCTTCAAGCAGTTTGCTCGTGAAGTGAATGCAGTCCTCCCCAAGCTTGAGGCCACACGTCCTCTTAGGTGGTTAGCATGCGCTATCATGTTTAGATCAGCGGATCAGCTCAAGTGCGCGGCCACAGCAGGAGTCCTCTTGATGCTTTGTTCCCCAATCATCAGCAATGTGCAAGTCACCAGGACCCTCATCGATGGCAGAGCAGGGCTCTATGTCCTATATGACGAGACGTTCAACAATCTCCAAGTGCCATACAATCAGCTGCAGCCAACCAAGCCTTTCATAGGAGTCACTGATGGTTCCACGGTTCCGATAGGGCAGGTCCGCCTTCCTGTTACCTTCGGGAAGCGCGACAACTACCGCACCAAGCTAATTGACTTCGGCGTCGCTCACATCCACCTGTCGTACAATGCCATCCTCGGGTACCCAGCCCTGGCCAAGTTCATGGCCGTGACCCATCATGGCTATAATGTCCTCAAGATGCCAGGAAGCGGTGGAGTCATCACTGTGCCTTGTGAAGCGAGAGACGTTGTGTGTTCTCTGGAACGCGCTTTCCAAGCCGCATCGATTGAAGACCCAAATCACAGGAACGGGAGGCCTCCCGAGGCTACTGCTAAGAAGAAGAAGACATTGCCTGGCCCGACCCCTCGGGAGGCAGGCCCCTCAGGGTCCGTGCCTGTTCAAGGGGCACCTCTTTCTGTCGCATAGGAAGGCGCGCCTGGCGCCCTCCTCGAGCAGGGCTCGGGGGCTCTCTTTTGGAGGGCCATCGACCTTGCTAAGATCACGAGGGAGGCGCTCGAGCACCACTTGGAGGCGTGCTTCAATGCACGTTTTCCTCAGGAAGAAGCAAAGCAAGGAGGGCCAAACCCTCAGGAATTCGTCAGCGAGATTATTCAGGAGCTGCAGGAGTCAAGAGTCATGAGTGGCAGTCACTGCTTTTCCGTCGTAGCTCCCCATCCAGACGAGGATGGTGGGCTGCGCGTCTGCATCGACATACCAGGACTCAACCGAGCCGCCTCTCAGGAGCGCCTCTGGCCCTCACGCGTGGGGCACTTTGAAGGCCCACCCCACAGCTATGTTCGCATGCCTTACGGCCTGCCGAACGCGGTTGCTGTGCCTCAGCGCCTCATGAGGGGCATCTTGGAGGCTCATGCAGTCAGGCATTCCGCAGTCCTGGCGGAGATGGAGATGGTCCGCGAGGGGCCGCCAGGGCCTCCAGAGCCTCCCGGGGCCCCTGGGCCTGGGGGCTCGTGAAGATCGTCTCCCACAGCGCACGCCGTCCGCTACTTCAGCATCCCTCCATCCTCAGCATCGCCAGGTGACATCCTTCGAGTTTCATTTTCAGCTGGGAGCGCCCCCAGGGCTGCATCATTCCCAGGCCGCATGGGACCGTCCCGGCGGCATGTATCCCTTTAGTTCATGTTTTCAGCTTACTTTATCGGGGGCGCCCCTCGGGCTGCATTATCCCCAAGCTACCCGGGCCAGACCCAGTGGCAGGTATCCCTCTCGCGTTTATTAAGGTCATGCATTTGACCCATCATGATCGTTGTTTGATGACAGCCTATGGCACCCTTCTTTCTTCATGCCCGCTACTTGCACATTAAAGGGGGGTACCTGAGCATCGCGACACATGGGCTCTTACTGGCTCTCCAGCCCTCACCCTCTTGCCTTGTCCACGGCATCGAGACCTGGCATACCAGCGACGGCTGAGCCCGCTCGAGGGCCGGGACCCGAGGACGTAGAGAACCGACATCTAACCAAATCTGCAGGAACACATCACAAGTAAAGGCCCAGAGCCAAGCACAACCCGCCTTGAGGTAGGGCCCCGTGAGTCCCGCGCTGCCTCACGGGTGCCCTGATACACCTCGCCAGGTCCTACCGTGCCAGCCACGTGTCAGCGCAGGGCTGTACACGCCCCGGGGGCTCCTCCCGGAGGGGAGCCCCCTCCCATGCACCAGTGGAACCACCATGCTCCGCGCTGGCTGACGACACTGCGGAGGAGCGGCTATGCCCGTACACATACGGAAGCGCTATGCTCTGCGCTGGTGATAACCAACTGAGGGTGGCCCCCGGCCGTATCAACCTCAGGGATCCCAGAGCTCAATGTCTGGCCTCATCATAACGCCTCCCCTCGGGAGTGCCGCGTGAGGGGGCTGGGCACGGGGGCTGCGCCCGGGTCAAGCCCAGGCGCACGCCACCCAGCCAGGCCCCTCGGGCCTGGTTCGTCGCACGCCTCTCCCCGAGCGGAGCCAAGGTACGAAGGCCGTTTGAACGTCAAGGGGGACTCCTGAGCATCGCGACTCAGGAGCCTAACTGGTCACGTAGCCCCTCACCCCTTAGTTCCGAAAGGCTAACGGCAGTTGAGGTATGCGCGGAGCCGGACTCTGCCGACGTAGAATGGTAAATTCACCCATGCATCTCACCTCCCTACTTGTTGTTCGTGCGTCAAGGGAACTCCTGAGCATCGTGACTCAGGAGCCTAACTTGTCACGTAGCCCCTCACTCCTTGGTCCCGTCCTGGTTTCCGGTCGGGGCTAACGGCGGCTGAGGTATGCGCGGGGTCGGGCTCTGCCGACGTAGAACACAAGCAAGTAGGAAGGAAAAATGCAAATCTCAAGAAATTCAAAAGCAAACATTACAGTCCATAGAGTACTTTGACAACGCCAAACACAAGTTTAAACGCCTCCACGAGGCAGAATGCATGTTGCAGGAATTAAAAGCACGACGGGAGCCACGAAGGGGTCACTTTTTGGCAGCGCCATCGCTGGTGACGGAGCTGCGCTGGGCGACTTCGCCTCGTGGAGCCTCAAGACCGGCAGCGCCTCGCTTTGGCTTGGTGCTGAAGGCCCGGAACATCGCCAACAGAGCCTCCGCGCGACCCTTCACAGCCTCAGCAGCGACAGCGGCAAGGTCGCCTCTCACAGGATCCAGCAGGCTGTCGAGGTCAACACTGGGGTCGCGGAGGTAGACGTGGGTGAAGACGCGCATCAGCGCCGCAAAAGAAAGGACACGCGCCTCAGCCTCAGCTATGGGGCCAAGGCCGAGGGCGATATCTTCGAGGGCACGGACCAGGAAGGGAAGCAGCTTGGCGGGGCCCTCCTCGGCACCGGCCAGCGGGCTTTCCAGGCCACTGTCATAGAGCGACTTCAGCAGCAGGCGAGCCTTCACCTCCAGCTTCGCGAAGGCCACGCGGTCCTCGGCCAGGACCCGCGCCTTGCCGTCCAGCTCAATCTTCTTCGCCTCCAACGCTTGCTCCAGTGCACCCAAGCAGCCTTGGTGTTCGTCAAGCTCGTCATCCCGGTCCTTGGCGGCAGCCTCGTGAGCCTTCATGTCTTCCTCCTTCTCCTGGCGGACACGGGCCTCCTTGGCAAGCTGGTCGCGTAGGCCTTGCAGCTCGCTCTCCAGTGCCTTGTAGCGACCCTGGACATCTGCAACCTCACCCAAGGCGGCGTCGCGAGTGGCCTTCACCTCAAGGACGGCCTGCTTCTCCTCGACGAAGGCTGTCGCGGCCTAAGCCAGCTCCACTCGGACTGAAGCATCAGAGCGGACCCAGCCAGAGGCCAACTCCAGGCGCCCGGCCACTAGGCCAGGGTCGGCGCCCAGAAGATCTTTCTGCAGAAGGTCCAGCTCAGCAGCAGCACGATCCAGAATAGTAGAAGGAGTCGGAGAGATGGCAGTTGGCGGAGTAGGAGGAGAAGGTGGCAGCGTAATCACAACACCATGAGTCAGGACCTTCTGCGCCCTGACGACTGCGGCAGTGGCGTCAGGCAAGGACACCTCGGGAGTCGCTTGGGCCATGGGGGCTGAGCTCGCTCCAGCTATCCCCGCCAGGCCTCGCGAGGATGACCAGGCAGGAGAGGCCTGCATCTTGCCGCCCCCTTCTCCCGCCGGTGGGGGTGCTGCCCCGGACGAAGCCTCAGGAGCCCCCTTCAGCTTCTTCGCCGCAGGCACCGGCCTAGCCAAGTTAATGGACATCAAGCCTCAACAACGAAGCAAGAAGCAAAACAAGAATCGAGCACTTACTCGTCATCGCTCGCGGGCTCAAGCAACCTCCGGCCAAACTTGAAGCCCGAGAGCCGGATGCTGGGATCAACCTCAAGAGGCTCGAGAGCAGGAGGCGCGTCAGTAGATCCGCGGGGAACTAGTCCCGTCCTGTCCTTCTTCGGGAACAGGGGCGAGCTCTCGCCACCCCGCTCGTCGCCGTCCTCGTCGTCATCGGGCATGAGGCGAAGAGTGCGGGACCTACGCCGAGGAAGGGGCGCTCTCGACTCCCCGTCGGTCGCCTCTGAATCGGGCTCCTCCTCCTCCTCCTCCTCCTCTTCTTCCTCCTCTCCGCTGGAGTTGCCGGAGGATACGTTCAACGTCGCCAGGGCCGCTGGGTCCTCAGGAACCTCCGCGGGCACAGGCCCGCCCTCGTTGAAAGCAGACATGGAGTTCACCAACTACTCCCAATCATCCCGAAGGAACAAGGGCACGGGAGCATCCTCCAACCTCGCCACATTTCCCCCAACCAAGGATTGGAGGACCGCGGCCAGATCCTCGTCGGCCAGGACTTCGGGGTTCGAGCGAAGGGCGGCATCGGCTCCCCAAGCTTCCACGGCGGAAGCGAGTGTTCACGGAGCGGAGCCACCCGATGCTCCAGGAACTCCCTCAGGAGCGATGCCCCGGTCAGTTTCGCCATAACCATGTTGTCCGGCCACAGGTCCGCGTCCATCTTCTCCAGCACCAGCCTCGCGCGGGGATCAACGAGCTCCACGCGGGACAAAGCGTCAATGGACTTGGGCTTCCCCCGTGGGCAGAATCAGCCGGGAGTGGGTGCGCCGAGCATCCACCATGACCCACTTGCTCCTGAAGCCCTCAATTCTCTTCCCGGGCTTCGAGATGGCATTAGAGCTGCCGTGCGCGACAAAGCTCGCGCACGCGGTGATGGGGCCGCAGGAGACCCGGAGGTAGAAGTAATGGCGCAGGATGGCCACCGAAGGCCTCACCCCGACATGAGCCTCGCAGTAGTAGGCGAAAATCTCCAGGAGAAGAATAGAGTTGGGATGGAGGTGCAGAGCTTGTAGATTGTAATGGTGGAGAACAGGAAGGAAGAACTCAGAAATAGAGGGCACCAAACCGGCGGCAATGGCATTCACGAAGAGCGGGTAGAAGGTGCTTCCTCTGGCCTCAGGAAGGGCGGAGACGACCTTGAGCGCGGCCGCCCCGTCATTGCCTTGCGCCACCATCATCTGGCGCGTCCGAGCAAGGTTCTTCTCCGACACATTCGGAGGATCCAAGGCGGGCGAGTACCATGCTCCGGCTGGGGTCTGGCGAGGCGCCATGCCTTGCTAGGATGCAGGGTTAGAGTAGATCTGGGGATTTCGGAAGCAAGAAGGACAGGGGTAAGAAAGGGGATCTGGGCAGCAAAGGAGAAGGCAAAGAAGGTAAGCCTAGACGGGTACCGCTCCCTTATCAATTTGTGAAGTTGCCGAGGTGTCATGGGGGAGCTAGGACGCCCATGTCCAATCAACCGCCACGCGGTGCCCAAGGCCGCAAGCTATTGGGGCCCTCGGTGCTTCGCACTTGCCTCTTCGCTTCTCTGCTAAGCCAAGTCCAAGCGCGCCTTGGGCCCGGGGGCTACTGTCGGCATTCTGGGAACGGGGGTACCCAGACTTGCCTGTCTGCGGCCTGCGGCGTGGCTCAAGGAGTGGCCCCGTACGGCCCATCTTCGCCAACACATGCTCAAGACCCTCGCGAGGGGCCAAGCCTCGCGGGGTGGACGACAGGAGACTTCCTCAGGCACGGCCTCGTTAGGCTGGCTCACGAGGAGGCGGAGATATAAAGGCGGGGTACCTCACGAGGTGCCCGTGATGCAAGACATGACGACCAAGGCCAGGCGGGCGCCAGGCGGGCGCCGGCCTGCGCAGAGTCCTTGTTTCCCCTTTGGTGCAAAGGGGCAAGCGCAGGCAAGCGTATCAAGCAAAGGCAACCCTTTCAGTGCAATAAGACCAAGACCAATAGGACGGCAAAGCGGAGGTCATCGTGGAGCCCAAGCCAGCGTCATCGTCAGGGTCTTTGGCAGGAGAGTACCAACTTTAGTCAGGATAAGTGTAGTAGATGTTCCCCTTCAAAATGGCCAATTGTTGACGCCCTTCCCGCTCAATATTTGGGAAGAGGCCCGGGGCCTTCGCCTATAAATAGGACTAGCCACCGACAGGGTAGGGCATCTGGTAAGAGATCGGATCCGCATCTGAGAGAGAGAGAGGCGACTGAACTCCCCCATGCAGTTGATCGCACCAGCCAAGAACAGACCCTCGCGAGGCTGTTCTTCCCTTGTACTGTTCCTCATCAGCCCCAGAGGCAATCCACCACACCACAAACTTGAGTAGGGTATTACACCACAATGGTGGCCTGAACCAGTATAAATCTCGTGTCCCATGTGTTGTTCTTTGTGTAGTTTAGATCCTGGCGAGGCGGTAAGACATGGGTAGGCTGGAGGTGTGATCTCCGCGTGCACCCCAGTGTTCGAACCTCAAGGGTCTGCCGGAACCCGAATCCGACACCAAGCTCGTCCAAAACGCCACCTTCATCGGCGGCCACGACCACGCCGTCATCATCAGATGCGAAGGCCCTGACGAGGGCGTCCACGTTGTCCTCCACCCATTGCGCCAGATCGCCCCAAATGGCCATGGGCACCGGTGCGATGGCGGCATCGTAATCGAAGTGGGGATCTCTATTCTGTAGATAGCTGAAGACACGGGAGAGGCACGCCCAAGCAAGGCTCGGCTCCTCTCCTCGACAAGCCAATGGGCCCTGTCAGAGTGGGTCTCCAGCTGTGTCACCACATCCGTGAAGAATCGAAGGTTGCCAGCATAGTTGATCACGCGAGGCTCAGCAACAGCCGCCTCGCAAATGTTGCCCAGGGCCGCATTGGCCCTTTCCCTGAGCGTTCGGAGCATGGGGGCATGCTCATACTCCAGAATCTGCCGCTGACGGATCTCGTCCTCATTCCGCCGCGCGACGGTCTCGGCGCCATCAAACCTCTATTGGAGAAAAAGCATCTCGGCGCGGGAAGAGGCCAGCTCCGCCTGCGCTGCGCCAAGGGCGGTTGCGGAGGAGTCCGCACTCCGCGTCACTTCAGCCAGCTTGGCCTTGAGGGCCGCGGTCCTACCCTCAGCTTCGGCCCTGATCAGCTCTAACCTCGCTTCGTATTCGTGCTCAAGATCCGAGCGAGCTTCCGCCACGCGGCGGTCGACCTCTTCCTGGACTCGGGCTTCCCGCGCGGTGACATCATCCTCCGCCTGAGTCACCAGGCGCTCCCTCGTCTCCAACCGCTCAAGGTCAAGGTTGCGCTCAGCGGCCTCTAGCGTCAGTGCCTCCTCGCACTTCACGAGCTCCGCCTGGTCGACGGAAGCCCCCTTCAGCGACACAAGGGCCGCCAGGCATAGTTCCACTTACCGCTCCAGAGAGTTGCTCTAGGCTTGGAGTTCCCACGCGCGCTCCTCCGCATCCTTGCGCCGTCGGTCTGCTTCCCGGGCCTACTCGACGGCTTGGGAGCAGGCCTCCCGCGAGGCCACCAGTGAAGCTTCAGCCTTCGCATTATCAAGGTCATGCTAGTGACGCGCAAGGGCGACGGTTACCTTCAGCTTGTGCCTCTCCTCAGCAAGGTGCAGGCCTTCAGCCTCAAGGCATGCATCCTCGCCAGCAAGCTCCGCGCCGAGCTGGCTCACCGCATCTGCCGCCCCCTGGAGGAACTCTTGACGAAGGGCGCGATGCTCCCGAGCACGCATGAGCACGTCTTCCGCGTCACCCTCTAACACTGGTGTACACGAAGGGCCCTGAGGCGGCATGCCCCCTCCCGGCGCGGGGCTGGGGGCTGGCGCCCCAGCAATCGCCGGACGGACCTTGCCAGGAATCCGGCCTGGCGCCGTTCTGTCCCCAGAGGAGGAACTCAAGACCGACTTCCACCAGTCACCATCCATGATCAGGGAAGGAGCGCGGGGCAAGCTAGCGGTGCCCCAGGAGAGCTCATGAAGGGAGGACAGCAGGCGCGCAGGCTCGAGGTGCCCAGCGGGACAGACCACTTCTCCGACCGGCCCAGCGGCGGGGCCGCCGCTCGACCTCGGCGTGCCCAGGGTCAGCGGTGAAGACAAAGCTTGGGGGGATGGCTCCTTGGCCTTCTCCACGAATTCGGCAGGAAGGGCCCTGAAAGGCTGCGATTAGCTGCAGGAACAGTGAGGTAAAGGAGCAGAGAGAGAAGAGGACTTACTCGTCAACGACAAAGTACTTCCTGTGCTTCAACAGGCGGCAAGGGCGATTGTCGTCATGCAAGGCCTACTTCCTCTTGCAGAGGGCCTCGAAGTCTACGCGGAACCGGCCTAAGCGCTCGGCGCAAGGGTCGGCCTGTGGCATGGAGGAGGAGTCAAGGTGATCAGCGCCAAGGGAACCGGGCTGGTGGACGCCGCCAGGCGCCACATCATGAGGGACGGCCGGGGCCTCAGAAGCCCCAGCCTCGGGATCCATAGGTTGCAACTCCTCGCTTGCCACTGCTCCAGGACGGGCTTCAGGGGATGCCACCTTTGGGGCTCCGCGTGGCGTCAGCATTTCGACATCGGCCCCCTCAGCTCCCGGCGGTCCTCGTCTCCCCGCTCCATCGCCTGAGGCAGGACCGGACGCAGCCCCCACTCGTCAAAGCTGGGCATCTGCCTCTCAAAATCGGCTCTGCCCGAGCAAAGATACAAGAGGGCAGCCCCATGTCAAAGGTTGCGTGGGGAAGGATCGGCCGTTAGGACCCTGAGCACCGTCCTCAGCACTTCAGGCGCCAGATCGTCCTCCTGGAGCCGCATGCGGTCTTCGTGCCACGCAAAGGCCCACATCCGACGGGAGTGGCACTGCAGAGGAGCAATGCAACATTGAAGGAAATCCTTCACCACCTTGGGCGCCATCACATTGAGCGCCCTCAAACTCCGGAAGCGGCGCCACACGATGGCGAGCCGGGGGCTCGCAAGCGCCTCATGATCCCAGCCTGAGTTGGGAACAGCGGGCGAGGTCGGGTGCGAGAGCAGGGGGCTGGGCACTCCGACATCCACATACAGCCACCGCTCTCTGAACCTGGCCTCAGGAGGAGGAAGGTCAAAATCAATCCCCGAAGCAGCCGTCGCTGGCACGGTGAGGAAGCTCACACACCCCGAGCATTGAGTGGGGTCACTCAGGCGCAAAGAGAAGAAGTGGTGTAGGAGGGCAACGGAAGGAGGAATGCCCACCATTGCCTTGCAAACAAAGGCGAAAACAGCCAGGAGGGTAATGGAATGAGGCCCCAAGTGCATCATGTGGATCTGATAATGGGCGAGCACCAAAGAAAGCGGAAAAGGGGGGAACCAGACCGGCCCACAGGGCATCGGCGAAGAACCGGACCTCCGTGACGACCCTATCAAAGGAGGCAAGGGACGTAGGCTAGACCGTGGCCCTGCTGCACTTGTTGAATATGGAGGCAAGAGCAGAACGGACCTTGTCCAAGGCTTCAGGGTTGAGTATGATTGACCGATCAACGGTGGGGGCCGCCACCGGAGACAAGCGGGGCGAAGGCGTGGGCTTCTTCCCCCTTTCCTTCTTCGTTGGGGCCATGGCGATGGGAAGGGGGAGAGTTCGAGTTGGATTGGAGGTGGGGGTTGGAGCTCAAGGAAGGAGGAAGGGCAGGAAGCGCGTGAACGGCGAAAGGGGAATGGCTGTGTGCAACCACGGGTCCGCCTAGCCGGGCGCGTAATGAGGCATCATGGGGAATCGGAGACGCCCACGTCCAATCAATCGCCACGCGGCGCCCAAGGCCGCAGGCTATTGCGCATCGCAGCGCTTCGCACTTGCCCCTTCGCTTCTCTGCTAAGCCAAGTGTAGGCGCGCCTTGGGCCCGGGGGCTACTGTCGGCATTCTGGGAACGGGGGTGCCCAGACTTGCCTACCTGCGGCCTGGGGCGTGGCTCAAGCGGAGGCCCAGTGCAGCCCAACTTCATCAGCTCAAGCCCAAGACCCTCGCGAGGGGCCAAGCCTCACGGGGCGGACGACAGGAAGCTTCCTCAGGAGCAGCCTCATAAGGCGGGCTCGCGAGGAGGCGGAGAGATCAAGGCAGAGTACCTCGTGAGGTGCCCGTGTCGCAAGCCATGACGATCGAGACCAGGCGGGCCCCAGGTGGGCGCCGGCCTGCGCAGTGTCCTTGTTTCCCCTTTGGTGCAAAGGGGGCAAGCATAGGCCAAGGCATAAGGAAAAGGTTACCGTTTCGGTGCAACAAGACCAAGACCAGCGGGATGGCAGGATGGAGGTCACCGTGGAGCCCAGGACGACGTCATCGTCAGAGTCTTTGGCTGTCGAAGACCAACTTTATTCAGGATAAGTTTACTAGATGTTCCCCTTCAAAATGGCCAATTGTTGGCGCCCTTCCCGCTCATTATTTGGGAAGAGCCCCAGGGCCTTCCTCTATAAATAGAGCTAGCCACCACAGAGTAAGGGAGAGAGATTTTGGGTAGACTAGAGAGAGAGGCGACTGGACTCACCCAAGAAGTTCATCGCATCAGCTCAAGAACACCTCTCGCGAGGCTGTTCTTCCTTTGTATTGTTCATCAGCCCCTGAGGCAATCCACCACACCTCACACTGGAGTAGGGTATTACACCAGAATGGTGGCCTGAACCAGTATAAACCTCGTGTCCCTTGTGTGTTCTTCTTTCTAGCCTAGATTCCTTGTGAGGCTTCGAGACGTGAGTTGGTAGGGAAAGATCTTCATGTGCACCCCATAGTTTGAACCTCAAGGGTCTGCCGGAACCCGAAATCCGACAACTTCTGCTATGCATGATACTTATGATGAAACTACTTCTGTGTGTGATACTACTTTGCCATTAGGTGAATTTCTTGATGAACAACTTGCTAGAGTTAGGGGGAATGAAATTATTGAAGATGCTATTATTGATGATAGTGATGATGAAAATTCTCCAAATGATTGTGAATTGGCTGTTGTTCCTGAGGGTTATGTTATGAATGAAGAAGCTGCTAGAGCTATCTTTGCTTGCAATGATCGATATGATCTTAAGAAATTATTAGCTAAATGGAAGTAGTAGTCTCTTAATGCTAGAATGAAACCTGACCCTACTTTTGCTACTTCACCTATTTGTGTTACTGATAAGGATTATTAATTCTCTGTTGATCATGAGATTATTGCTTTAGTTGAATCTAATCCTTTTCATGGCCTTGAATCTGAAACTGTTGTGGCACATCTTACCAAGTTGAATGATATGGCTACCCTGTTTACCCATGATGATAAATCTCGCTATTATTATATCCTTAAGATATTTACGTTCTCATTAAGGGGTGATGCTAAGACTTGGTATAATTCTCTTGCTCCTGGTTGTGTGCATAGTCCCCATGATATGATTTATTACTTCGCTGCTAAATATTTCCCTGCTCATAAGAAACAAGCTGCCTTGCGGGAAATATATAATTTTGTGCAAATCAAAGAAGAGAGTCTCCCACAAGCTTGGGGGAGGCTTCTCCGATTACTTAATGCTTTGCCTGATCATCCTCTTAAGAAAAATGAAATACTTGATTTCTTTTATAATGGACTAACCGATGCTTCCAAGGACTACTTGGATAGTTGTGCTGGTTGTATTTTCAGGGAAAGAATAGTCGACGAAGCTGAATTATTATTGAATAATATGTTGACTAATGAAAATAATTGGACTCTTCCTGATCCAATTCCTGAGGCAATTCCTGAACCAATTGAGCCAACTCCTGAGCCTATTCCTAAACCCACTCCAAAGAAGAGAGGTGTTTTATTTCTCAGTCTTGAAGATATGCAAGAGGCAAAGAAATCAATTTAAGAAAAAGGTATTAAAGCTGAAGATGTTAAGAATTTACCTCCTATCCAAGAAATACATGGTCTTAATATACCGCCTGTTGAAGAATCACATTGTCTTGATAACCCGACACAGGTAGTAAAGGTAAATTCTCTCTATAGATATGATAAAGCTAAAATCCCCTCTACTAAATTTCGTAGCCCATGCTTAGATGAATTTGATGACTTTATGGCTAGACAAGAATGTTTTAATGCTTATGTTGGTAGAGAGTTAAAGAATAATGCTTTCGAGATAGGACGCGTGAGCGATAATATGGCTAGAGTTAAAGGTGAACTCAAACTCATTAGCAAATATGCTTCTATGGTTGCTACTCAAGCTGAGCAAGTACTTAAAGCTCAAAATGATTTTCTTGATGAATTAAATAATAAAAATGACTTTGCTGTTAGACTGGCTAGTAGAACTGGTAGAATGACTCAGGAACCTTTGTATCCTGAAGGCCACCCTAAGAGAATCGAGCAAGATTCTCAGAGAAATAATTTAGAGGCACCTAGTTCTTCCAAAAAAAGAAAAAGAAAAATGATAGGACTTTGCATGCTTCTAGTGACCCTGCTGTAGACACACCTGAGAATCCCAATGATATTTCTATTTCTGATGCTGAAACACAATCAGGTGATGAACATGAACCTAGTGATAATGTTAATGATAATGTTCATGTTGATGCTCAACCTAGCAAAAACAATGAAGTAGAGATTGATCTTGATAACCCACACTCAAAGAATCAATGCTATGATAAGAGAGATTTTGTTGCTAGGAAGCACGGTAAAGAAAGAGAACCATAGGTTCAAAAACCCAAGCCCTTTCCTCCTAAACCATCCAAGACAAAGGATGATGAGGATTTTGAGCGCTTTGCTGAAATGATTAGACCTATTTTCTTACATATGCGCTTGACTGCTATGCTCAAAGTAAATCCTTATGCTAAGTATATGAAGGATATCATTACAAATAAAAGAAAGATACCGAAAGCTGAAATTTCCACCATGCTTGCTAATTACACTTTTAAGGGTGGAATACCAAAGAAACTTGGAGATCTGGGGGTACCAACTATACCATGCTCCATTAAAAGAAATTATGTCAGAACTGCTTTATGTGATCTTGGAGCCGGTGTTAGTGTTATGCCTCTCTCTTTATATCGTAGACTTGAATTGAATAAGTTGACACCTACTGAAATATCTTTGCAAATGGCTAATAAATCAACTGCCATACCTGACGGTTTTTGTGAGGATGTGCCTGTTGTGGTTGCAAATGTCACTATCTTAATGGACTTTGTTATTCTTGATATTCCCGAGGACGATAGTATGTCGATTATCCTTGGTAGACCTTTTTTGAATATTGCAGGGGCTGTTATTGATTGCAACAAAGGCAATGTCACTTTTCATGTTAATGGTAATGAGCATACGGTACACTTTCCGAGGAAACAATATCAAGTTCATAGCATCAATTCTATTGGAAAAGTTCCAACTATCTTTATTGGAGGTTTTGAATTTCCTCTCCCTACAGTCAAGAAAAAGTATGATATTCTTATTGTTGGGGATTTTCATATCCCCGTTCAGGTAACTTAGTGTTATTCAAAATTTCTCTGGTTCCGTGTTGAACGAGTTTGTTAACAAGACTTGATCAACCTTGTTAGTGGATTCATTTTGATGATCATGAGATGGATGAAACTAGAAGGCACAACCTTCTGTACCCTCATTTTACTTTCTGTTATTTAGAATAAATAAAGAAAAAATAGTATTATATGTCTGTTTTTTTGAATTATCCGTGCAATAGAAAATATCCCGAAAATAAAAGTGCTCCATATGCCATGCAAATTTAGTATGATTTTTTATGGAATATTTGAGGATTTTAGGCACTTAAATCACTGCAAGAGGGGCAAGCACTAGGCCACGAGAGTGGAGGGCGCGCCCACCCCACCAGGGCGCGCCCCCTATCTCGTGGCCCCCTGGTGGCCCCCCTCCACTTATGCCAGCACCCACACACTTCATCTTCTACACAAAAAATCCTCATCCAGCTCAAGCACGAGTTCTAGCTCATTTTGCTGCGATTTTTGATCTCCTTGCTCAAAGCTCCATTCACAAAACTGCTTTGGGAGATTGTTTCTTGGTATGTGACTCCTCCATTGGTCCAATTAGTTTTTGCTCTAGTGCTTTATTCATTGCAAATTTTTGCTGCGTAGGTGACCATGTTTTTGAGCTTGCATGTTGAATTTATTAGGTCCCAAGCAATTCTAATGCATGATATAGGCTCTAGGCACTTGTAGGAGTAGTTGCTACCACCTTGTTTAGTTTTATTCACTTCTATTTTGAAGTTACTAAAATTTCAGAAATTTTTCAGAAAAAGAATTATGTCTAGGAGACTGTACCAAGGTGGTTCCTCGGTAAAGAAAGGACCCAGAATTGCTATACGTGAGCAAGATGTTGAATTACCGAGGGACGCGGATGTACGAGCTTGTGAGTGGCCATCCGATGATTTTATGGTCGAAGCGGGATTTAAGGAGGAATTTGACGCGTATGTGCGTAATGCTGAGCTGGAGGACTTCTTACAAGATAAGCGTCCTCGGTACTATCAATTGACTGATTCCTTTGTGCGGAGGTTTAAATATAACTGTACGCGTAATTCTCCTAGTGTCATATTTGATATTTATGATACATCTTATACCATGGACTTAGAGGATTTTACAACTGCTTGCAAACTTCCGCAGTGGGGTAATATTAATGATCCTCACAAATCTGAATTTAGAGATTTCCTCGCTAGTATTACTGTGGGAGAATCCAGGGACATAGCGCAAGCTACCATAGGGAGCATTCATTTTCCTGCTATACATTATTTTGCTCTCTTCATTGGTAGATGCATTAATGGTAAAGACGAAGTATGTCACATGTGTGTCCCTGATATTTGTGTCCTCAAGAGTGATGTGTTAGGTTATAAAGGTTATAACTTGGGGGCAATAGTTGCACGTAGGTTGCAGAATAATAGTATAACTGGAGATTTATTTGGTGGAATTTATGCAACCCGTGTGGCTAATTATCTTGGTATAGCCCCACGAGAGGGGGATGTGATGATACCTCCTGCTTATCTAGATTATGACGCTATGGTCAATCATCATTTTCTTAGGAGGAATGAACAATTCCTCCATTATCGACTAATCTATGACAGACGCAACATCGTCCATGTTACTCTTCCTGCTCCTCTCCTTTTTTATTATCAAGCAAAAGGAAGATATGTTGTTACCAGGGAGGAAGCAGCTAAACACGAGGGGAGAGCAGAGGCAGCTCGCCAACATGCCGCAGCTCAGGAGGCAGCTCGCCAACATGCAGCTGGAATCTGCAAGCATTCAATTCAAGAGAGAAGATAGGGTAATATGTGCTCTAAATTAAATAAACAAGCATGCATGTGAGAGCCACTAAGCATTTTCAATATGGTCTTCTCGACCCCCAAAGGAAAGAAAAGAAAATAAAACTATTTACACGGGACAGCTCCCAACAAGTAAGAAGAAGAACGAGAAATCTTTTTGGGTTTTCATTTTAATTCTACTACAAGCATGGAAATTAAACTAACTAATTTTTTTGGTTTTTCTTAAGGTTTATCAAACACACAAGAAGAAAGCGAGAAAAAGAAAATTAAACTAACATGGATAATACAATGAAAGAATATGAGCACCGACGACTAGTGTGTGAACATGAATGTAAAGTCGGTGAGAAATACGTACTCCCCCAAGCACAGACAACCCGGTGATTGCTTTTCCACAGGGCGACGAGGGGAGGATCGCCGAGTAGGATTATGCTCGATGCTACTTGAAGGACTTCAATCTACTCTCTTCTACATGCTGCAAGATGGAGGCTACCGGAAGCGTAGTCTTCGATTGGACTAGCTATCCCCCTCTTATTCTGGCATTCTGCAGTTCAGTCCATCGATATTGCCTCTTTACACATATACCCATGCATATGTAGTGTAGAACCTTTCTTGCGAGTACTTTGGATGAGTACTCACGGTTGCTTTGGTCCCTCTTTTCCCCCTTTATCCACTTCTTCTCGGATGCAGCAACCAGACGTTGGAGCCCAGGATCCAGACGCCACTATCGACGACGACTTCTACTACACTAGAGGTGCCTACTACTATGTGCAGGCCACTGACGACGACCAGGAGTAGTTTAGGAGGATCCCAGGTAGGAGGCATCCGCCTCTTTCGATCTATATCCCAATTTTTGCTAGCCATCTTATTGCAACTTGTTTAACTTATGTCTGTACTTAGATATTGTTGCTTCCGCCGACCATTTTATGTTCGAGCACTTGTATTTGAGACCTCGAGGCCCCTGGCTTGTAATATGTTACTTGTATGACTTATTTTACTTTTAGAGTTGTGTTGTGATATCTTCCCATGAGTCCCTAATCTTGATCGTACACATTTGTGTGCATGATTAGTGTACGATTGAATCGGGGGCGTCACAAGTTGGTATCAGAGCAGACTGCCTGTAGGAATCCCCCTTCCAAACTCCTTGGTCGAAGTTGAGTCTAGTCATTGAATTTTTTTTTACTAACATGGTTGTGCGGCTTATGGGCCCACATCGCCATTGGGTGGTATTAGGATCTTTTACTTCTCGTCTATACTCTGGGACTCTAATCTCTCTTCTATTCAGGTTAAATGGTTTTGCTAACTCTAACTCTATGTTCTCGTAACTATTTCTCCCGGAGAGCCCTCATTCCAGAAGATCACCTGCTTCGTCAGAAGATTCTGAGGACATCCCTCGATATTTTCCTGAGACCCTTGTGCTCATCGCCTTTGCAATTCATTGCCACCAATATATCCCTATGGATATCTGCATGCACTTGTCATTCTCATGATCATTTCTCATCCCTCTTCTTGTTACAAGATGCCTCGAACTATTCTCCGTTGTCCCGAGAATCCTTTGAGTTTATTGTCTTGCAGTTTTATTTCGCATGAAAACCCTTACGGTTTTCTCCTCACATTTATCGAGGAGCCATTCTTCACAATTTTTCATGTGTCTCACATAATTCTTCGGAATACTTTTTGATCTTTTGAAAATCCTTTGCATCCTATTACTCTTGAAACTCTCGCTTGCTTGCATTATGGTTAATTCCGTATGACTAGTACTCCTTGTTAACATCCCTTGTCTTGGTCATTTCGAGCCTATTGATTCAATGTGTGCATACGCACGCAGTCATCAGGTTATCCTTTTTAAAATTATCTTGCGGGCCCAGGTGTCATTCCGGACATGAGTTGGTTCTCGGCAATTAAAACCTTTATTGATTTTCCAACTAAGTGTTTTCAGCTTATCCATCCTTGATCAGAGCGTCTGATTCTGATCCTTCATTTTGGAAACCATAACTTCTTTCTATTTAAGCATCAGACTAATTAGGTAATTGTTGAATCTGATGCCTCTACATTATTTCTTCCTCTGAATGAGTACCGATACACACATCAGCTCCTTTGCGTATCACCCGATCCATTGTTGGATTTTTATCCGACAGTGTCCTTCATATTAAATCACCTTGTGAGTTCTTCCCCTGATACATAAGTGCCTTTGGTAAATTCTATCCTCTGCTTGGCCAACCATGCTCTGATTTCGAGCTTGTGTATTTACTTTTAAACTTATGATATATGTTACTAAGATGCCCGACGGGTTGAACCTATGCCTTCCACTAATTCGTGAGGACCCGAATTTTTTCACAAGTCATACTCCCCTGGTGTTCTACCAAATAAAATTCCAACACTACAGTTTTATCAAAGTGAAAGGTGAATGAAATGTTATGCATTAAAGAAGTGGGAGTCGACCTTGAACTTTGTGTTCATGCCCATGAAAATGATGTAGACCATCTTGGAAGCTTATTGCAAAATGATTATCCAGCTGTATGATTCTTTCGGTATTCTTGAATTGATTCCTTACAGTTATGGTTCTGACCATGCTATCCTGATCGAATATATCTAATGGGAATTCATTCCAGTGCCTCGTCTATTTTTGGCAAGGTTGAAGTATCTATTGTCATAGGTCAATGACCCGGTTCTACTTCTATCATGTTCTACCTTCGAGTATTACCCCCTTGTATCTCGAAGATGTCTTGCCATTGCACCACATCTTACTAACTTTGTTGAAGTAGTGTCTTTCCTTGCCGTAATCACTCTACGGGTTCTGGGTTGTTGTCAACGGAGGATACCGACCAGTGAAATTATTCCGCACTACAAATCAAATACCCCTAGTATTTTTACTAGGAAATTTTGAACTCAATCTAGTCATTCCTAGACTATCGGCTACATCCTGGTCTTGCTATCTTTGACTGTGCTACCTCGTCCTTCTCTAGTGCACTAATTCTTCAGTGTGTGAGCATGACTTACATCGAGCTTTCAACATCATGTTGCTTGTCTTGAAAGGCACTTTGGTTACGAGCTTGCATCTTATATATTGATCCTATAACTTGCCACTTCGTCATTTCCTTGCTTGTTGCCGTTGTTGTTTGATTGCATCCTCTTGAAACCTCCCGGCAAATGTGTCGGATCACCTTCAACACTTTGACTTCTTCCGAGATGTCAACTTTGTTCATGATGAGGAATACCCTCCTTGCCCTCGATGATTTTTATTATCACCGACAACACCCTTGACTTCCTTTCATCGCGAACTTGTCCACATTATGAATACAACTTGCTCTCCAGCTAGTGTTGTGTTGAGAATGTGGTGGGGATTGCTCCACCTCTTAGAAATTCTCGTTATGATGATACTTCTCACCATCACCGTTTTTCCTTGGTCCCAATGTTGTTTTTAACCAGATACCCATATGCTAATGATGCTGCTTGAGTTCTGTACCTCTAGCAACCCTATTGCTATGAAGTTAACGATCGACAGTTCGTTCTTAGACTGTTGGTTATTGAATCGTCACTCTAACATTGATCTTGTTGCCTAAGGTCATATTTCGGGCACACCGTTCAACTAATGATTGATGGTGTATGTTTTCCTCGAGCATACAACATTATATCATTTGAATTGACAAGTGTCATCTTCTTGTTCACATTATTGTGGAAATCCATCCGTTTGGAATTCTCGATGAATTGCCGCTGAGCCCATCAGCCACCTCCTCATCCTCTACTTGGTTTAATGATGAACTATTGTTTCAGGAACCCACTCCCATAATTCATTTCCCGAGAATCATGCAATGTCATTTCATCCATTTGTATTGCACCTTTTCTTCTCGGACATCCTGAGTCTGAGGTATCACGACACCAATCAGACCTGAATCTCGGTCAGATATGATGGCAGGGACAACTTTCCAGGAGTTATGATGTTGGTCCTTTGATGACCCGATAATAAGATGTCATGCCTAGCACCCTTGGGTGGAGGACCTATCATTATAATTTCTTTTGCAAGGATAACCATTCTTCCTGGAGGAAATTGTAAGACTAATTCTATAAGTTATTTCTAATGGATCCTTTGTGTATCCAAAGTCTTACCTTTGCCTTAAGACCATGTCAATGCTACCTCGAAGCATGTATGTGGTACTTCGAGTTTTAACAAGCACATTTGAAGCCTAATGCTAAATTTTTCTTGCTCAATTATCCAAACACCATTGTATGGGTAATGTCATGAAATTCTCTCCCCTTACCTAAAGGGTTTTCTGCTTTCTATCCTGTCATGGATATCATGCTCTGCTTGTCATTGGGAAAGATATACCCCTAGAATATGTGTTTCAACACATTTTCCTTTACATTGTTCTGTTTAACCTGATGATCACATTTTCCTTTCATTTGTTTGTTTGACCTTTCATGTGATCTATATAATCTAAGCAGTAATGATTCACTGCTTAAGAAAACACCTCGGTGCACAATTCCGTCAGCAAGACCCTGTTACTATTGCTGATGACATTCCGGTAACCACCGATGGGTGAGAACTTTGCTAATTGGTTCACCTCTTTCAACGAGCAAGAAAATGGTTCTCTTCTTGCCCCGTCCTTGGTACTGACATTGTTTCCGACATAGCTGACAAGCTATCCACTGACATGCCTCCCTGTCGCTGCTGTGCAAGATGTCACCACCCTTCCTATTTTCAACCCACATGGTGTCCAATAACCACAGGTCCACTGGATCGAAACCTGACTCTTCTTTACAACCCGGATTCTAATGTATCCTTTGCACCTGGCTTCGTATGTGATTCACGAGCTAAATTCTATACCATTGTTCATCCTGGATGAAACACCATGTTATTCTCGTTGTTCAAACCCCCATTCCACCTTCCGTCTAGTAATCGAATGATTGCCTACCCGTTTGAAACTTTTGTACCATCGTATATTGCACTCAATGAATTCACTGAAATACAACTTGTGGGGTACCTCATGCATTCCCATTGAGTTCACCGTCAGACGCCCAGCTTTGGGGAGATGCGTTCTTCAGGAGTTTTTTCCCCTTGGTCGCATTCGTAGGACGATGGAGATCCCGAAGAAAGGATGACGACTTGATCATGGTTGCTTGAACCAGAGAAATGAAGACATCAACGTATTCGATCGGCCTTTTCGAGAAGAGCAAGCCAGAATGAGAAGACCCACTAGATTCGTTACCAAGCCTTCCCCCCTTTCACTACCTCTTAAATCTCGGGACAAGATTTCTTGTAGTGGAGGAGAATTGTGACGCCCGGATATTTAGGCTACAGTAATCCCATGTTAATGTTGTCATGTCACCACGGTTACTGTTGTTAATCCCGCGTTAGTTCAAAACCGATTCAAATTCAAATCCAAAAGCAAGCAAACAATAAAAGTTTTCAAATATTAAAACAAAAATGTTCGAAGTGACCCAAATATTGTATAGGTAATTATGGTGGAGAAACCACACCTTTATAAAATATTTAAATACTATAAGATGAATAAAACAACAGCAAAGACAATTATGTAAATACCTTTTGTAATTAATAAAATGTCAAACTAATTTATTTGAGGACTAGACTTCTTGTGACTATGGACTAAGTTGAAATACTAATTTAGATACTAAGTGTATATTTTAGTAAAACTAAAATAATAGGAAACAAAACAAAAAGAAAAAGTAAAGTAAATAAAAGGTAAAAACAAAACAAAACAGAAGAAAAAGAAACCACCCCCACTGGGCCAGTCGGCCCAGCTGCTAGCCAGGCCGGCCCAAACCGGCCCAGGCCGGCCCCTCACTCCACCATAACCCCACCCCGGTCAAACCCTAACCCGTGACCCGCACCCACTCCCCCCACTCCCTCGTCTCTCCCTCTCCCCCCAATCCAGATCAGATAGGGGCTGACCCCGTGGCCGTCGCCCGGTGCCGGCTCGCCGGCCCCTGCCCTTGTCCTCGCGCCCCGTCCCCTCTCCCTCGACGGTGCCCCACACCGCGCCGACCGCGACCGCGCCCTCGACGCCCTACGTCGCCCCGCCGCTCGATGCCAGCACCACCTCGCCGGCCTACCTCCTCCTCCCCGCCTGACTGCTTCCTCTCCATCCCCGTCATCTTCGGCCTCCTCCCCGCGCCCCGCTGCCACTGTCCCTATGAACCCCCGTGAGCCTCCCCTCTCCTCACACTCCCTCCGCTCCGCACGGCCCTGCACAACCTTGCGCGCGCCCCCGCGAGCACCTGGCCGCGTGCCTCGCATCGAGGCAACGCCTCGCCGGCGGCTTTGCCGGTGGTCGCCCGCGGCCCCGCACCTGTCGGCCAGCTGTTCCACCTCCTGCTGTAGTTCCGGCCACCCCGAGCCGCTCTCAGGCCGCGTACCAGCGGCCCTGGCCTCGCCCTACCCCGCTCCGGCGCCGCCCGGTGCTCCTCCCATCCCTTCCGCTCCGGCCAATGGCGGCCGGCCTCGCCGCGGCCGCAGCACCCTCGCTGGCCTCCGCCTGGATCCGTCCCGTCCTGCTACGCCCGTCAGGGCGCCCGCAACCGCGCCCAGCACCCGTTTCCCCTGTACCCGTTAAGGCCCTGGGCTACTGGACAACGGGGCCGACCCCCCTGGAACATTTTAATAATAATAATGAAAAGAATATATTAATAATAATAAATAAAAATATTAATTAATTAATATAATTAATTAACTTAATTAATCCTGATTTGATTAACCTAATCACTTAGGTTAGTTAATTAATCTGTTAGGTTAATTAACAGTCAATGACAGCTGGGACCCACACGTCAGTTTGACCCAGTCAACGCCCTGTTGACTGCTGATGTCATGCTGACAACATGATGACGTCAGCATACACTATTCTGGATAATGTTGATGTGAAATAATTAAATAAATTCTAAAAATTATTAAATCTTTTTAAAATTAATATAAAATAATCTGTAACTCGGATGGAAAAACTTTGTACATGAAAGTTGCTCAGAACGACAAGACGAATCCGAATACGCAACCCGTTCGTCCGCCACGTGTCCCTAGCATAGTGAACCCACAACTTTCCCCCTCCGGTTCAACTGTCCGAAAACGCAAAACACCGGGGATACTTTTCTAGATGTTTCCCCCTTTCGCCGGTATCACCTACTACCGCGTTAGGGCACACCTAATACCGCTCATTGTCATCTGATGCATCGTCATGCTTATGTTTACACTGTATTTACTGTTTCTTCCCACTCTTCTCTCCGGTAGACTACGAGACCGACGCTGCTGCTGCCCAGTTCGACTATGGAGTTGACGATCCCTCCTTCTTGCCAGAGCAACCAGGCAAGCCCCCCCCCCCCCTTGATCACCAGATATCGCCTATTCTTCTCTCTATTGCTTGCATTAGAGTAGTGTAGCATGTTACTGTTCGGTTACTCCTATTCTGTTGCATAGCCTGTCATTGTTGCTACAGTCATTGATACCTTACCCGCAATCCTAAATGTTTAGTATAGGATGCTAGTTTATCATCATTGGCCTTACATTCTTGTCAGTCTGCCTTGCTGTACTATCGGGCCGTGATCACTCGGGAGGTGATCACGGGTATATACTATACATATATACATACTATACAGATGATGACTAAAGTCGGGTCGGCTCATTGAGTACCCGTGAGTGATTAACGGATTGGGGGCTGAAAGGACATTTGCCCCGACGACCCTCTGTGTGGATCTTTGTGGCGGAGCGACAAGGCAGGTTGAGACCACCTAGGCTAGAGGTTACTTCATAATAACATGCTTAACGAGATCTTGGTATTTGATCTGAGTCTGGCCAATGGCCTATACGCACTAACCAACTACGCCGGAACAATTATGGGCACTCGAGGTCGTGGTGTCAAATGAAGCCTTCTTGACGTGAGCGACTAAGCGGTGCACGCCGGATTGGACTGGAACGCCTGCTCTTGTATTAGGGAGGCTAGGTCTGCTTCCGGCCGCCCTCGCAACATGCAGGTGTGCAATGGGCCCAAACTCCTGCGCGCATAGGATTTAGGCCGGCATGTTGACCTCTCTGTTGTGCCTAGGTGGGGCTGCGACGTGTTGATCTTCCAAGGCCGGGCATGACCCAGGAAAGTGTGTCCGGCCAAAGGGGATCAAGCGTGTTGGGTTCTGTGGTGCACCCCTGCAGGGAAGTTTATCTATTCAAATAGTCGTGTCCCTCGGTAAAAGGACGACCCGGATTTGTACCTTGACCTTATGACAACTAGAACCGGATACTTAAAAAGACACACGAAGACAAGTTCCACAGACAACCCGATGATTGCTTTTCCACAAGGCGACAAGGGAAGGATCGCCGAGTAGGATTATGCTATGCGATGCTACTTGGAGGACTTCAATCTACTCTATTCTACATGCTGCAAGATGGAGGCTGCCAGAAGCGTAGTCGTCGATAGGACTAGCTATCCCCTTCTTATTCTGGCATTCTGCAGTTCAGTCCATCAATATTGCCTCTTTACACATATACCCATGCATGTGTAGTGTAGATCCTTACTTGCGAGTACTTTGGATGAGTACTCACAGTTGCTTTGCTCCCTCTTTTCCCCCGTTATCCTCTTCTTCTCGGATGCCGCAACCAGACGTTGGAGCCCAGGATCCAGACGTCACCATCGACGACGACTTCTACTACACTAGAGGTGCCTACTACTACGTGTAGGCTGCTACGACGACCAGGAGTAGTTTAGGAGGATCCCAGGCAGGAGGCCCGCGCCTCTTTCGATCTGTATCCCAGTTTGTGCTAGCCATCTTATGGGAACTTGTTTAACTTATGTCTGTACTTAGATATTTTTGCTTCCGCTGACCCTTTTATGTTTGAGCACTTGTATTCGAGCCCTCGAGGACCTTGGCTTGTAATATGATGCTTGTATGACTTATTTTACTTTTACAGTTTTTTTGTGATATCTTCCCATGAGTCCCTGGTCTTGATCGTACACATTTGCATGCATGATTAGTGTACGAGTGAATGGGGGCGTCACATCAGTAGCCCAAGATAAGTGCATGGAAAGGAAGAGAAAGGGCAGCTGAGTAGTTGGCCAATCTTAGAGGCCGCAGACACATCCATGGAACAGGCATGCGTGTGCTTTTGTGGAAATTGATCGTTAGCCCCGAGAAGTCTGAAAAAGAAGTAAGGATGCTCTTGATTACAGAGGCCTGCTAGATGTCACCTCGTAAAAGTATCAAACTGTCGTCCACGTACTGCATCATTGGGAAGAAACTGTCAGAGCCAAGGGGACGCATTAAGATGCCCTCCTGGAAGTGTTGGCAACACAATCTCTGAAGCACGTCTGCAACAAGGATGAAGAGATACGGGGACAAGGAATCACCTTGCCGGAAGCCTCTCTTAGCAAGGATGGGATCACCCAACTCGCCATTAATAAGTACTCGGGAGCGTCCAGTAGAAAGGAGAGTATGAAGCCACTAAATCCATGAGGGTGGAAAGCCCCTGGACTCAAGCACTTGATCCAAGCAATGCCAGCTAACACTGTCAAAAGCTTTGTGAAAATCCACTTTCAAGGCGATAACTGGCAGCTTCCTTTTGTGAGCACACTATATCATTTATCATTTCAGCAGCCAAGGCAAAATTCTCCACTATCCAGCGGCCACGCATGAACCCAGATTGCAAGGAATGGATTAAGCCGTCGATCCTACTTTTCAGTCTATAGGTCATCACCTTGGAAGCTAGCTTTGGCGTACTGTGCACCAACGAGATAGGCTGATAATCACGCATTTCCAAGGGGGTGTCCTTCTTAGGCAGCAGAGTGATGAAAGCGGTGTTGATTCCATCTAAAATCACACTATTGTTATGAATGTCACCAAAGAACCTGCGGAGATCATCTTTCAGAAGGGATTTGAAAACTTTGTCAAATTCATTTGTGAAACCATCTGGCCCTGGACATGTGTTATTCGGTAATTTGTCAATGGCCTCCACAATTTCAGCCCAAGAAAAAACCTCCCCAAGCTCTAAAAAATCCGTATGCGCATACAAAGAGCTTAACTGGACAGAAGGCCTCGAAGGAGCAGGATGGCCCAGAATCTCAGCAAAATAATTCGTAGCCAGCGTGAGCTTTTGGCAGTTTTGGAAGCGCTCCACCCCATCCTTGACAATAACCTTAATGTTATTACGATGTTCTTGGCAGTTGGCAGCTGCATGAACGAATTGGCAGTTCTCATCCCCAAAAACACACAATCGCACCTTGGCTCGACGCCGCCAAATAGCCATTTTCCAAAGAATTAGTTGCTCTGCTTTGATAGAAGCAAACTCCCTGAGAACAACCTCCAAGACAGAAAAACTTCTCCTTTCCTCAACAGCATTCAAAAAGCAGACCACGTGTTTAGTATTATCTAAGTGCCTTCAGGGTGGATTTTCGCCTGCACCAAGTTTGTATAGCAGACCTTGTACAACTCATCTTGATGTTGATGATGGAAGCAGAGGATTTGATATCTCTGGTACCCCTTGACCAACAGTTGATTATAATGTTTCTAGTCTCCTCCATCTCCAACTAGTGATTCTCCATTTTGAAAAAACTTGCTCCTGGGTCTGTCCGCGGAGAACGACACAAGTACAGGTGCATGATCAGATGTGGTTGTTGATATGCAGGTAGCGGCTGATTGTAGAAAACCTAGATTCACGCAGCATTGACAAGCACTCGCTCTAAACGAGCAAGAGTAGGCGAGCTTCTCTTGTTGGTCCAAGTAAAGCGCCTATTGTCAAGGTGAACATCATCCAGATCATGTTCCCGGATCCATGTGTTAAAGCTCTCCATCATCCTCCAACTAACGTGGCCGCGAGACTTCTCATGTGCAAACCTATACATATTGAAGTCCCCAAGAACAATCCATGGTGTATCAGACGATGCTGCTACATTGTTGATGGCTTAAAAATCGCTGTTTATCCCTGCTACGACATGGAGCATACACAGCGGTGAGCAAGAAGGAGCTGTTGGCAGTAGGAGAAGTCATCTTCAGGGTGATATGGAACTTGTGCGTTGCAACAACTTGACCCAGGACGCAGCCGGGATCCCAGGCAACCAGGATACCATCGTAGGCGCCATCGGAAAAAGTGACAGAATTATATTTGAGGTTGGTGGGCAGGAAGGATCTCAACTTGAGACTAGAGAGGGATGGCAGCTTGGTTTCCTCCAAGCAAACAACACTACGGCAGCAAGAGGTTATAGTATCTCAGACCAACGAGCACTTATCATTTTTCCATAGACCACAGACATTCCAGCTTAGAATCTTCATGGATTAGCAATGAGCACACAACCCAAAAGAAGAGATAGAAGCATGCTAATGAGAATACAAGCGAGGACAGATGCTGAAACAAGCTTGCTAAAATAGAAGCATACATGGTACAGACTGACACTTGACACAACTGACATGATAAACATGCCCCTGGAGCTGTACAAACTACAACCGCTAGATTGCCTATGATAACTTGGAGATTGACAGGACTTGCAAGACTAAGCATGGAAACCATAACTAGGACAGACTGGAAGACAGGTGCACAAAGGCTGAAAATGACATCATGGGAGCTACTCACTGGAAGAGCCGACGACGCGCCCGGAAGAAGCAGAGGAGCTGCTAGCAGCAGGGGATGCTGTAACGCCCCAAATCTGATGTGCCAAGTGTCATCCAGTTATTCGCCATCGTTGCCATGTCATTTTCTTGCATCCTGCACTTTGCCATGTCATCATGTGCATTTCATCTGCATGTTTTTCAAAACTTGCATCTGTTCAAGTTCCCTCGGTTCTCTCCGTTTTCCGTTCTGAGCCATCCACTCTCAAACGCGCCAGTCACACCTCTTAGTTCTTGTTTTGTGAGCTGCCAATAAACGTTCTTGGAATGGGCTGAGATTTATCATGTGGCCTTGGTATATCACCGGTAGACCGCCTGTAAATTTTCGTTCCATTTGGAGGTCGTTTGATGCCACAACGGTTAACCGAGTTAACTGAAACCCCCTCTATATTTGCAGCCCAGCACCCTTCAAAGCAGCCCGATAGCCCATCCAAACCCCTCCATGCTCTCCGTCGTTGGATCACGATCGTGTGGGTGAAAACCGCACCTCATTTGGACTCTCCTAGCTCCCTTTACCTATAAATATGCCTCCCCCTTCCAAATTAGCGGTGCAAACCCTAGCCTTCTTCCCTCCACGCCGCCGGACACACCTCCCCACCGACGGACATGTCCGCTGCTGCCTCCGCAGTCAACCCCATCGCGCCACGTGTTCCCGCTGGCCCTGTCTCTTCTCCACGCCGCCGTAGCCCTACGGGCCCAGATCCGGCCTGCCCCGGGCCGAACCGGGCCGCGCGTGTAGGACCTTGAGAAGAGGTGTCTAGAGGGGGGGTGATTAGACACTAAGTACCAAAGTTGCAGTTTTGAACTTCTTTAAGTTTAAGTGGAGTTTAGGCACAAGTTTAACATTCACAATACATAACAAGCAAGCATGCAAAGAGTATATGAGCAGCGGAAAGTAAAGCATGCAACTTGCAAGAATGTAAAGGGAAGGGTTTTGGAGGATTCAAATGCAATTGGAGACACGGATGTTTTTGGTGTGGTTTCGATAGGTGGTGCTATCGTACATCCAGGTTGATGGAGACTTCAACCCACGAAGGGTAACGGTTGCGCGAGTCCACGGAGGGCTCCACCCATGAAGGGTCCACGAAGAAGCAACCTTGTCTATCCCACCATGGCCGTCGCCCACGAAGGACTTGCCTCATTAGCGGTAGATCTTCATGAAGTAGGCGATCTCCTTGCCCTTACAAACTCCTTAGTTCAACTCCACAATCTTGTTGGAGGATCTCAAGTGACACCTAGCCAATCTAGGAGACACCACTCTCCAAGAAGTAACAAATGGTGTGTTGGTGATGAACTCCTTGCTCTTGTGCATCAAATGATAGTCTCCCAAACACTCAACTTTCTCTCATAGGATTTGGATCTGGTGGAAAGAAGATTTGAGTGGAAAGCAACTTGGGGAAGGCTAGAGATCAAGATTCATATGGTATGAATGGAATATCTTTGCCTCAACACATGAGTAGGTAGTTCTCTCTCATAAAATGTATGCTGGAAGTGTAGGTTCAGTCTGATGGCTCTCTCCACGAATGAAGAGGAGGTGGAGGGGTATATATAGCCTCCACACAAAATCTAACCGTTACACACAATTTATCAAACTCGGTGGGACCGAATCAACAAACTCGGTCGGACCGATTTAGTAAACCTAGTGACCGTTAGGGTTTTCGGTTGGACCGATATGCAACTCGGTAGGGCCAATATGATTAGGGTTAGGGCATAACGTAATCTCGGTGAGACCGATTACACAAACTCGGTGGGTCCGATTTTGGTAATTAGCTAACCAGAGAGTTGGTCAGGCAAACTCGGTTGGACCGATTACACAAACTCGGTAGGACCAATTTTGGTAATGAGTCAACCAGGAAGTTTGCATTGTAATCTCGGTAGTACCGATTGCTCAAATTCGGTGAGACCGATTTTGGTAATGGACATACACAGAGAGATTACAATCCCATCTCGGTGAGACCGAGATCCCTATCGGTAAGACCGATTTGCCTAGGGTTTGTGGTAGTGGCTAAGACATCTGGACTCGGTGGCACCGGATAGAAAGAATCGGTATGGCCGAGTTTGACTTAGGTTTAGGTCATATGTGTGGAAGTGGGAAAGTAGTTGATGGTTTTGGAGCATATCACTAAGCACTTGAAGCAAGAGGCTCATTAAGCAACACCTCATCCCTTCTTGATAGTATTGGCTTTTCCTATAGACTCAATGTGATCTTGGATCACTAAAATATAAAATGAAGAGTCTTGAGCTTGAAACTTGAGCCAATCCTTTGTCCTTAGCATGTTGAAGGAGTTCCCACATCCTTTAGTCCATGCCACTCCATTGTTGAACTTATCTAAAACATACTAGATAAAAGTGTTAGTCCAACAAGAGATATGTTGACATTAATTACCAAAACCACCTAGGGAGCACTTGTTCTTTCAATCTCCCCCTTTTTGGTAATTGATGACAACATACATCAAAGCTTTAGATAAAGGTATAAAGAATAGCAAGTAAAGCTTTGGAAAGACATGTAACAAGCATAGGCTCCCCCTACATGTATGCAATCATGCGAATATGGAATATAGAAGCATGTGAGAGTATAACCATGATAGAGTAGGCAATGTGTTACATGTATCTTGGCCATATGCATCAGAGCAAATAGTATTAAAGAGAATACTTTCATGCCCACGAGTCTTTCTTGCAAACAGTATGTACATTAGCAAGAATTCCTCATACACATGATTGTGATGCATATACTTACCTTGTAGTCTTGAGTTGGCTTAGGATGAAATGAACCTGCGTAAACAAGGTTAGATAACACAGGTACATCTACTAACCAGAGCAGACAGAAGAAACCACAAGAATACCAAGACTGGGATGACATGTAGAGAGTGAGTACTAAGTACCACATTGGATTAGACATGTCCCCAAGAGTAAAGATATGCAATGAATTTAAATGATTTCTTTCCCTTAGATGTCTTGATCCCCCTTAATCTAGCATGGGATAGTGGGAGAAGATAGGGAAAGAAAATCAAAGCTGAAAGATATAAATGAACAGAGCTAATGCAAGCTAATGCAAATAAGCACATATGAACATGTCTTTCCCCTCAAGAAGACATGTGGCATCTCTCCTCTTGAACACCAAGCATCTGGGATCCTTGAGAAATACTTTCTACTTGAGTATTCTCTCCCCCTGGAGATCTCTTTCTCCCCCTGAGGAGGTGATACTCTCTCTGATGTTATCTCTCTAAGTGATAAGCTTTGATGTGATCTCTCTCTCCCCCTTTGACATCAATTTCCAAGAAGGGTTTGATCCTTGAGTCATAGCACAAAGCATTTATATAAATGTGATGCTTGTAGAGGACAAGATTCATTGAGTGTAGCTAGATTAGAAGAAACACAGAATAAGTGGCAAACTGTTTTCCTGTTATGAAATTGGTGGCACCGAGTGGTATGCTTCAGTTTTACCGAAAGGATTCGGTCGGACCGAAAATAGCAAATCGGTGAAACCGAGTTCATTGCAGAGAAAACACTTGTCACCTCAGCTCACTAGACTAGTAAGATCTCACAAAGATTTGCAAGGAATTTACTGAATGATATGCAATGAATTTGATGCAGAAAATGCAGAGCATACAGAAAGAAACCTAGATGAAGTTTTTTTTGAAAGGGGAAACAAATATGCATGAGACAAATGCAAAAACGCAGAAAAGAACACAAGAGAACTTCACCTAGAGATGGTCAGCGACAAAGTCACCTATGTCAAAGTATATTGACTGAGGAGTCAAGTGAGATCACTTGATCATAGGTCATACTGATCGTTTAAGCTCAAAATGGGGTTGCCATTTTTCTTTTAAGCATCTTGATGTATTCACATCTTGTCGAGTTGCTTTAGCTCATGACTTGGAGTAAAGCTTCTCTAAGATGGAATAATATACCTTGGTTGGTGGTGTTGTCCATGTAGTTGAACTTGTGTGGGTTGCTCAAGGTTGACATAGCTCATCAAGAGTTGGGAGCACAACCTGGAATTTGAGTCCATCTACCTACATGGGTTAGTTCTTGCAAGTAAGATCACTTGTGTATCCAAAAAAGACAATCATGAAGCTCAACATAGAATTTGTCAAAGGATATGTTTGAATGGTTCCGTGCTTCCTTGTCTTAAACCACCATAGTGTAGAAACTTGGTGATGTAGAGATTGCTCAAGATGTGAGTAGATTACAATCTCATAAAATTTGTTTCATCCAAGTACCTACATGGGTTAGATAACATGCAAGATGCAAATATATCCAAGACATAAGATTTTCATCATAAGAGAAATATCAAGGATTAGTCATAAGCTCATGTATTACATGTATCCAATGGAGTTCCTACTCCAAATTTGAAGCATCAATGATGTTCAATTCTCCTCTTAACCTGCAAAACACTTTCTTATCAAGAGTTTTAGTGAATATATCTGCTAATTGCTTTTCGGTGCGAACATGCTTAAGATCAATGTCACCCTTAGCAACATGATCTCGAATGAAATGATGACGAACTTCAATATGCTTAGTTCGAGAATGTTGTACGGGATTATGACCAATTTTGATAGAACTTTCATTGTCACAAAGCAATGGAACATGTTTACATATATCCCATAATCTTTAAGAGTTTGGGTCATCCAAAGTAATTGAGCACAACATGAACCAGTGGCAATGTATTCCGCTTCGGCGGTGGATAAGGATACCGAGATTTGTTTCTTGGAGGACCAAGACACAAGAGATCTACCAAGAAATTGACAAGTTCCCGAAGTGGACTTTCTATCAACCTTGTCTCCGGCATAGTCCGAGTCGGAGTAGCCAACAAGATCGAAAGAGGCCCTCTTAGGATACCAAATGCAAAAAATTGGTGTACGGATTAAGTATCTCACTATCCTTTTCACGGCCTTAAGATGACATTCTTTAGGAGCAGCTTGATATCGTGCACACATGCACACACTTAGCATGATATCAGGACGTGAAGCACATAGATATAACAATGAACCAATCATAGAGCGATAAACCTTTTGATCAACCGGTTCACCATCTTTGGTTAAGTCAAGATGTCCACTAGTAGGCATGGGTGTATACATACCTTTGCATTCTTGCATATTGAACTTCTTGAATAAGTCCTTGGTGTACTTCGTTTGAGAAACAAAGGTACCTTCCTTGGTTTTCTTGATTTGCAAGCCAAGAAAGAATTTGAGTTCACTCATCATAGACATCTCAAACTTCTCCGACATTAGCTTCCCAAACTTTTCACTAAAATGAGGGTTAGTTGAACCAAATATAATATCATCAACATAGATTTGGCACACAAATAGTTCTCCATTAACCCTTTTAGTAAAAAGTGTAGAATCAATTTTCCCAATTTCAAAGCCTTTTTCAATAAGGAACTTGGTCAAGCATTTATACCACTCTCTAGGAGCTTGTTTAAGACCATAAAGAGCTTTGTGAAGTTTGTAAACATGATTGGGTTTCTTAGGGTTGACAAAGTCGGGAGGTTGCTTAACATAAACTTCCTCCTCTATTTCACCATCTAGAAAAGCACTTTTAATGTCCATATAGTACAAGGTGATATCATGATGATTAGCATAGGCAAGTAAGATGCGAATGGACTCAAGTCTAGCAACGGGAGCGTAAGTCTCACCATAGTCCATACCTTCGACTTGTTTGTAGCCTTGGGCGACGAGACGTGCTTTGTTGCGAACTACTTGTCCATCTTCATCTTGCTTGTTGCGAAACACCCATTTGGTACCGATGATGTTGTGGTTGTTGTCGGGCTTCTCAACAAATGTCCAAACTTGGTTCCTCTCAAAGTTGTGTAGCTATTCATGCATAACATTTATCCAATCCGGATCTTCCAATGCTTCTTCGACCTTCATAGGTTCAATGCTAGAGATGAAAGAATAATTTTCACAAAATTTAGCTAAGAGAGTTTTAGAGCGAGTGATTCTCCCGTTTGAATATCATTCTAGATTTGCTCGACGGGATGGTCTTTAGCAATTCTTGTTCGAACTCGTGAAAGCTTTTGCTTTGTTCTTGGTTGAACTTCTTCTTCATCTTGTTCTTCTTCTTGGCCTTCTTCATTGTTGGCGTTGTCGTTCTCTTGTCATGGTGGAGAAGGAGGTTGTTGACATTCATCTTGATGCACTTCCTCATTTTCTTCATCTTGGTGTGTCCCACTTGTGGATGCTTCCGTATCAACTCTTGGTTCACCTTGTCGTGAAGTAGAAGCTTCCACTTGGACGGACGAGGTACTCTCCTTGACCTCCATTGGACGGACCATGCCAATAGACAAGTCTTGGATTGCTTCCAAAGGATCTTTGTCTCCTACATCAATTGGCAATTGCTCTACTTGCGAGCCGTTAGATTCATAAAACTTCACATCTACTGTCTCTTCAACCTTTCGGGTGAAATTGTTGTAGACACGGTAAGTGTGAGAGTTTGAGCCATAACCTAGTAGGAAACCTTCATGAGACTTAGGAGCAAATTTAGAACGACGATGCTTATCAAGAATGTAGCACTTTGAGTCGAATACTCAAAAGTATCCAACTTGGGGTTTGTTACCGGTGAGGAGCTCGTGTGCCGTCTTGCCGAGTAGCTTGTGAAGATACAAGCGATTTGTTGCATGACAAGCTGTCTCAACTTCTTCTGCCAAAAAGTGCTTCAGCGTCTTGTACTCATCAAGCATCGTTCTCGCCATTTCGATGAGCGTCCGGTTCTTCCTCTCAACAACTCCATTTTGTTGAGGTGTGAACGTAGCCGAGAACTCGTGTGAAATCCCTTCTTCATCAAGAAAGGTGTCCACATTTGCGTTCTTGAACTCCGTTCCATTGTCGCTGCGAACCTTCTTGATCTTCACTTCAAATTGATTTTCGGCCTTCCTAGCGAAGTTTTTGAAGATCTCTTGGACCTGCGATTTATCATCGAGAAAGAACACCCACGTAAATCTTGAAAAATCATCAACTATAATTAGACCAAAAGAATTTCCACCAAGACTCTTGGAAGAGTTGAGACCAAAAAGATCCATGTGAAGTAGCTCAAGTGGCCTCCTTGTGGTCATGATGTTCTTCACGGGATGCCTTCCTCCAACCTGTTTACCTGCTTGACAAGCACTGCAAAGTCTATCCTTATCAAATATGACATCGTTAACACCAAGGATATGATTTCCTTTAATAAGCTTGTCAAGGTTTCTCATACCAACATGACCTAATCGTCTATGCCATAACCAACCTTTTGAGGATTTAGCAATGAAGCAAGTTTTAGGTTGAGCCTTTTTAGTGAAATCCACAATGTATAGATCACCTCTACGCACACCGGTAAAGACCATTTTATGATTGTCTCGACGAAACACTTGGCAATCTACTTCAGTAAATAGAACATTGAAACCGAAATCAGCAAGTCTAGATACCGAAAGTAAGTTGTATCCAAGAGATTCAATGAGCATGACATTTTGTATGGATCTATCATGTGATATGGCCACCTTACCGAGGCCAACCACCTTACCCTTTGAGTTGTCACCGAAAGTGATATACTTTCGAGGACTACCATTTTCAGCAAGCTCACGAAACATGTCTTTATCTCCGGTCATGTGATCGGTACATCCACTATCAAGAACCCATTCCTTTTGTCCTGACATATATCCCCGAAGATTTGCCATAAGACCAAAGTGTCTCATTGCATCATCAAGATCGAAGTCACTATCATTATCCTCATCATGGTATCTGAGGGAGTCCTGGACTAGGGGGTGTCCGGACAGCCGGACTATCATCGTCCGCCGGACTCCAAGACTACGAAGATACAAGATTGAAGACTCCGTCCCGTGTCCGGATGGGACTTTCCTTGGCGTGGAAGGCAAGCTTGGCGATACGGATATGTAGATCTCCTACCATTGTAACCGACTCTGTGTAACCCTAGCCTCCTCCGGTGTCTATATAAACCGGAGGGCTTTAGTCCGTAGGACAAGATACATTACAACAATCATACCATAGGCTAGCTTTAGGGTTTAGCCTCCTTGATCTCGTGGTAGATCCACTCTTGTACTACCCATATCATCAATATTAATCAAACAGGACGTAGGGTTTTACCTCCATCGAGAGGGCCCGAACCTGGGTAAAACATCGTGTCCCTCGTCTCCTGTTACCATCCGCCTAGACGCACAGTTCGGGACCCCCTACCCGAGATCCGCCGGTTTTGACACCGACATTGGTGCTTTCATTGAGAGTTCCTCTGTGTCGTCACCGATAGGCCCGATGGCATCTTCAACCAACGATGCTGTCCAGGGCGAGACTTTTCTCCCCGGATAGATCTTCGTATTCGGCGGCTTCGCACTGCGGGCTAATTCGCTTGGCCATCTGGAGCAGATCGAAATCTACGCCCCTGGCCGTCAGGTCAGATTCGGAAGCCTAAACTTCACGGCCGATGTCCACGGAGACTTGATCTTCGACGGACCCGAGCCACAGCCAAGCGCGCCGCACTATTGCGATGGGCATGATCTAGCTCTGCTGCCGAACAGTGCCTTGGTGGCCGCACACGAATCCGCTCCGGCCATTAGTCCGGAGCCGATTGCCCGGATAGAGGATCGGTGGATAGACACCGCCTCGGGGGCTTCAACTTCCACGGCGATGGACCCGAACACTGATCTTGTCCCTCGCAAAACTCGTGATTCCGAGGTGCCGGACTCCTTGCCGGACTCCGAACCTCCCACGCCCCTACCAACCGATTCGGATTGGGCGCCGGTTATGGAATTCACCGCCGCGGACATCTTCCAATACTCGCCTTTTGGTGACATTCTAAATTCACTAAAGCATCTCTCGTTATCGGGAGAGCCCCGGCCGGACTATGGCTAGGATGGTTGGGATACGGATGACGAAGAAATTCAGAGCCCACCCACCACCCACTTTGTAGCCACTATCGACGATCTAATCGACATGCTAGACTACGACTCCGAAGACATCAACGCAATGGACGACGATGCCGGAGACGAACAGGAACCAGTGCCTACAGGGCACTGGAAGACCACCTCGTCATATGACATATACATGGTGGATACCCCAAAAGACGGGGACGGTGAAGAAATAGCGGAGGCAGATTCTTTAAAGAAACAGCCCAAGCGCCGGCGTCAGCGGCGCCGCTCTAAATCCCGCCACAGCAAGAATGGAGATTCCGGCACAGGAGATAATAATACCCCAGAAAGTGCCGAATACAACCCCCTCCAGCAGGACTCAGCGCAGGAGGACGTAGAGGCAAGCCCTCACGTGAGGGCGGCAGACGAAGAGGTTGAGGATTACAACTATATGCCTCCCTCCGAAGACGAGGCAAGCCTCAACGATGACGAATTCGTCGTGCCCGAGTATCCCATCGAACAAGAGCGTTTTAAACGCAGGCTTATCGCCACGACAAATAGCCTAAAGAAAAAGCAGCAACAGCTTCAAGCTGATCAGGACCTGCTGGCCGATCGATGGACCGAGGTCCTCACGGCCGAAGAGTATAAACTCGAACGCCCCTCCAAAAGCTATCCAAGACGCAAGCTGCTCCCCCGATTAGAGGAGGAAGCATAGATACCTCCATCACCAGCGCACGATACGGCTGACCAACCACCCCGCGGTCGTGACAGAGAGGCATCCAGGCCCCCAACCAAGACCGTACCCCGGCATCGCTCCAAAAGTACGAAGCCAAGAGGGAACGCGCCGGACTTGCGAGATATATTGGAGGACAAAGCAAGGCAATCCAGATCCATCTACGGATCACGTGGGCGCCCCACGACCCATGACGAATACCATCGTACCGGATATAATAACCACGGCCGGGCCGAATACGGTAGACAGCGCTCTCTCGAGCTGCGTCGTGACATTGCTCAATACAGAGGCGCCGCACACCCGCTATGCTTCACTGACGAAGTAATGGATCATCAAATCCCTGAAGGGTTTAAACCCGTAAACATTGAATCCTACGATGGCACAACAGACCCCGCGGTTTGGATCGAGGATTATCTTCTCCACATTCATATGGCCCGCGGCGACGATCTCCACGCCATCAAGTACCTCCCACTCAAGCTTAAAGGACCAGCTCGGCATTGGCTTAACAGCTTGCCCGCAGAGTCAATTGGGTGTTGGGAAGACCTGGAAGCCGCATTCCTCGATAACTTCCAGGGCACGTATGTGCGACCACCAGACGCCGATGACCTAAGCCACAACATTCAGAAGCCAGACGAATTGGCCAGACAATTCTGGACACGGTTCTTGATGAAGAAAAATCAAATCGTCGACTGTCCGGATGCAGAGGCCCTTGCAGCCTTCAAGCATAACATCCGCAACGAATGGCTAGCCCGGCACCTGAGCCAGGAAAAGCCAAAATCTATGGCAGCCCTCACATCATTAATGACCCGCTTCTGCGTGGGAGAGGATAGCTGGCTAGCCCGCAGTAACAATCTCCGCAAAAATTCTGGCAGTCCGGATACTACGGACAACAACGGCAGGTCACGTCGAAACAAAAACAAACGCCGCATTAACGGCGACGACAAGGAGGATACGGCAGTCAACGCCAGATTCTGAGGCTCTAAACCCGGTTAACGGAAGAAGCCATTCAAAAGAACCACTCTGGGTCCGTCCAATTTGGACCGAATACTCGACCGCTTATGCCAGATACATGGCACCCCTGTAAAACCAGCCAATCACACTAATAGAGATTGCTGGGTGTTCAAGCAGGCAGGCAAGTTAATTGCCGAAAACAACGACAAGGGGCTAAATAGCGACAACGAGGAGGAGACCCGACCGCCGAACAATAGAGGACAGAAGGGTTTTCCCCCACAAGTGCGGACGGTGAACATGATTTACGCGACCCATATACCCAAGAGGGAGAGGAAGCGCGCACTAAGGGACGTCTATGCGATGGAGCCAGTCGCCCCGAAGTTCAATCCATGGTCCTCTTGTCCGATCACTTTCGATCGAAGAGACCATCCGACCAGCATACGCCATGGCGGATTCGCCGCATTGGTTTTAGACCCAATCGTCGATGGATTTCACCTCATGAGAGTCCTGATGGACGGCGGTAGTAGCCTGAACCTGCTTTATCAGGATACAGTGTGCAAAATGGGCATAGACCCCTCAAGGATTAAACCTACAAAGACTACCGTTAAAGGTGTCATACCAGGTGTGGAGGCCAACTGTACAGGCTCAGTAACACTGGAAGTGGTCTTCGATCCCCGGACAATTTCCGGAGCGAGGAGTTAATCTTCGACATAGTCCCGTTTCGCAGCGGCTATCACACTCTGCTCGGACGAACCGCGTTTGCAAAATTCAACGCGGTGCCGCATTATGCATACCTCAAGCTCAAGATGCCAGGCCCTCGTGGAGTCATCACGGTCAACGGGAATATGAAACGCTCCCTCCAAACGGAGGAACATATAGCGGCTCTCGCAGTAGAAGTACAGAGCAGCCTCTTCAGGCAATTCTCGAGTCCGGCCGTTAAACGGCCGGATACAGCAAAACGTGCCCGAAGCAATACCAACCAAGACCACCTGGCGCGATCAGAGCACGCATAGCAATGCGTCCCCAGCCCCCGCCCATGCATGATCGCAAGAATAACACTCCGCGTACATCAATACGCTTTGGAGATACCATGGGCGCAGGGGAAGGGGCACGATCGCAATGGACCCAGAGTGCGGTTCGACCACACCAGGGGCTCGCAAGTGTGCCCCCTTTATTTTATTTTTTTTGTTATTTTCTTTCTTTGTGTACACAAGACTCCGGTAACCAGAGGCCCTGTCCGGCGGCGAACCTTCCGAACTCGTGATGCAACAGTCAGGGACGAAAGAAGGCTGCGACGAACACTCAAGTGGTCTCAATTACGAGCATTAAATTCGATTATATACACCAAGTCCGCAGCTCACCCCTGGAGGGGGACATGTTTACTTAGTCTAAATCCCTTGCTTACCGCACTATTTGTATCAGTCCGCACTCATAGCAGACTTCCTTTAATAAATAATGCAGCACTTTCCGACTGCAATCACATTACCTTTTATATATATATGTTCATTACATGACATCTTGCACCCATATGTTCTGGTACGGCCTAATACACCAGGGGCATATGTTCCCCACATTGTGGTGTGATAAGTCCGAACACTTTCACAAGTGCGGCACCCCGAACTTATAGCATTATATGAATCGGCTCCGAATCATGTCTTGGGTCAATAGTTGGGTTTGCCCGGCTCCCACGTTTTGGTGCCTTACGTTCCGTTCTGTCGGCTAAGGTGGCACTGTGAGAACCACTACGATTGCGCCCCGGTTGAGCCGGGCGAGCGCCTCAGCGGAGAAAGCTAAAACTGACTGGCATGATAAGGCGAGAGACTGGTCGCTGTTCGAGAGGTTTTTTCGGGTCCTTAAAGACTCATGCCGCTTCGAGCAAAGTTCTGGACAATGTCCGACGAAGGCGTGGATAGCGCCCCGGATTCGGCCTTCCGAATACCAGGGGCTTCGGCGAAATTTAAAATTATAGAATTCTATGGCTAAGTGAGAGTGTTCAAGCATTATAAGTCCGGTTGCCTTGTTCGCTGTGTTGAGCGCCTCCCTAGATGGACCCAAAAATGGGAACAAGAGCGCTCAAGGTTATCCCGAACACCCCAGCACTCGTGGCTTGGGGGCTGAAGCCAACGACTTGCCATCTCTTAGATTTTATACATGGCCGCACAGAAGGTAATATTTTAAATTAAACAAGCGTTGCTTAATGCGCACATGAACAAAGTCTCAGCGCAAAGGATAATACATAACGAGTCTACGCAAAGATTACATTTCTGGGGCACTCATCCGCAATATCGCGGGCTCCCTTCAGGACAGTTTTATAATACATTTCAGGCGTGCGATACTCCTTGCCCGGTGGCGGTGGGTCCGTGAGAAGCTTCTCCGCATCCAACTTGCCCCAATGCACCTTTGTGCGGGCAAGGGCCCGACGAGCACCTTTAATACAGGCGGAGCGCTTGATGACCTCCACCCAGGGGCATGCATCCACCAGCCGCCGCACGAGGCCAAAGTAGCTCCCAGGCATGGCCTGTCCAGGCCACAGCTAGACTATAAGGCCCTTCATGGCCTCCTCAGCTACCTTGTGGAGTTCGACCAGCTGCTTCAGCTGGTCGCTTGGGGCCACCGGGTGTCCGGCCTCAGCGTACTGAGACCAGAAGACTTTTTCCGTCGAGCTCCCCTCCTCGCCACGATAGAATGCGGCGGCATCGGACGCACTACGCGGTAGATCTGCAAACGCCACTGGAGAGCTCCGAATGCGGGTAAGTGTCAGGTATTTTACATTAACATGCTTGTTTGCATGAAAAATGCCTTACCCGCCGCTATCTTCTTCACATCCTCAACCTCCTGAAGGGCCTTACGGGCCTCGGCCTTGGCGGACTTGGCACTTTCGAGAGCCGAGGCAAACTCGGACTCTCGAGTCTTGGAGTCACGCTCCAAACTCTCATGCTTCTCCATGAGAGCCTGGAGCTCTTGCCGTACTTCCGCCACCCGTGCCTCCTGCTTCTCTCGCTCTTCCCGCTCCACGGCCGCACTGCGTTCGGCCACGGACACAGCCTCCTTCAGGGCTGCCACCTCGTTCGTGGCCCCTGCAATACCCATATTATCCTTGTTAATTTTATTGCAACCAAAATCATTTTTCTGTAAGGTAACTATTCAAAGTGGTGTGACTCGCCTTCTTTATCCTCGAGCTGCTTCTTGGCATGGCCGAGCTCTTGCTCGGACCGCTCGAGATCCTTCTTCAACACATCGACTTCCGCCGATAGTGTGGCAGAGGTCAGCAGTGCAGCCTGCAAACCCATATTGACATATTTTAAGCAACCCTGCATATATCTTGTTAGATCCTCAGCCCGGCTTTTCTTTCCGAACACCGAACTGAGCATCAGGGGCTACTGTCTATGCGGTATTACATTACATAATTTCAACTTCTTACCTCAAAGCCTGTTAGAAGGCTGCTGCAGGCTTCGGTCAGCCCGCTTTTGGCGAGCTGAACCTTTTGAATCACCGCACTCATGATAGTGCGGTGTTCTTCCTCGATGGAAGCGCCTTTAAGCGCCTCCAACAAGTTATCCGGCGCCTCCGGTTGGACGAAGGACGCCGGTGTCACGGTCTTGCCCTTCTTTCGAAGGGGCCGCTTGCCGGACTCTGGAACCACTGCAGGTTCCGATGTAGAGTCCGGCGCAAAGTCCGGGAGGCTGCCTGACGGCGCCTCCGAAGCCTCCTCCTGATGGGTCCCTCTCTGGGATCCCACCTCGGCGTCCTCGCTGGCGCGTGGGGTAGAGGCAGTCGGAAGTGAATCCACATCCTACGGGGCCAATGACCCGCTCGATGAATCGAGGAGATCATCATCGGCCGGACTACGGACAGAATGCGGCATTAAGGACACTACGCGACACGAAAGAAATTGCATATAAAGAATCCGGATACTTACGATCTTGCCGGACGCCTGGCCCTTGGAGGCCACTCATCCTTGACAATGGTGGTGTTGGCGAAACTGTCCGGGGGGATAGTCCTCCCCCTCTTGGACCCTTCGGCCTCCCCTATTGGGGAAGCCTTCCTCTTCTTCTCTCCCTCCTCCGGGAGAGAGTCCTCTTCCTCCTCCTCGTCTTCGGGGGAGGAGTCCGTCTCGTCGTCAGACGCCTGATTACGGGAACTCTTTCGAGTCCCCGCGGCCACCTTCTTGGCCTTCTTCTCCGGCACCATGTGCGGTGCCGGAACCAGCAGCCCTTCTAAGCGGGCATCCACTGGGTCTTCTAGCATGGGAGCCGGGCTGATAAGTCGCTTGGCCTTCTCCATCCATTCTTGTCAAAGGAAAAGAAAGAATGAAACCCCTTTAGAATCAATTTGATTACCACAAGTGTCCCGTAAAGGGGTTGAATCACTTACCTCGTCAGCCGGATGCTGCGAGCGAAATCCGCGATCTTCTGTCGCGGATGCGGGGGCTTCGGTGCCCTTAAACAGCACCCTCCAGGCGCCTTCGTATGTCGTATCGAAGAGCCCGCTTAGCGCCTGGTGCTGTTCCGGATTGAACTCCCACAGATTGAATGCCCGTTCTTGGCATGGGAGAATCCGGTGGATGAGCATGACTTGGACCACGTCGACGAGCCTAAGCTTACCGCTCACCAGCTTCTGGATGCAAGCTCGGAGTCCCGTCACCTCCTTCGGATTGCCCCACTGCAAGCCCTTCTCTTTCCAGGAGGTGAGCTGCGTGGGGACGCCAGATCTAAACTCGGGGGCCGCTGCCCATGTGGGGTTGCGCGGCTCGGTGATATAGAACCACCCCGATTTCCACCCCTTCACGGAGTCCACAAAGGCCCCTTCGAGCCAAAGGACGTTGGGCAACTTACCCAACATGGCACCTCCGCATTCCGCTTGCGTGCCCTTCACAACCTTCGGCTTGACATTGAAGGTCTTGAGCCACAGGCCGAAGTGGGGCCGGATGCAGAGGAAGGCCTCGCACACGACGATAAATGCCGAGATGTTGAGGACGAAGTTCGGCGCCAGATCGTGGAAATCCAGGCCGTAGTAAAACATGATCCCCCAGACAAATGGTTGCAGTGGAAAGCCCAGTCCGCGGAGGAAGTGGGGGAGGAAGACGACCCTCTCATGGGGCCCAGGGGTAGGGATGAGCTGCCCCTCGTCGGGCAGCCGATGCGCGATATCGCCGGAAAGGTATCCGGCGCTGCGCAGTTTGGTGATGTGCTCCTCCTTAACGGTGGAGGCCAACCATTTGCCTCCCACTCCGGACATATTCGGAGAAGGTTGGGGCGAGATGCGCGAGCTTGGGCGTTGGAGCTTGAGTACGCGGAGATGGATAAGCAAAGGAGGAATAAGGCGTAGGTGAGAAGGTAAATCCTTATCCCTCATATATAGGCGGACGAAAACTATGCGTCCCCACCGGCCTGATAAAACTCGCTTATCTCCCAAGCGCCACCATCAAGGGCGCGGTTGGGTTACCCACGTCCGTATTGATGGGAATCCCGGAATAAGGGGAACACGATCACTGCTTCGACAAGATGTGCCAAGGAAACCGCTTCGCTAGACGTGCTGAGGTGGTATAGTAAAAAACGATTCAAACAAAGGCTTGGTAGCGGTGTGATGTCACGCCGCGTAATACGTCAGCAGATTGGACTGGTATACTTTTTATTCTCTCTACGGTGGAATGTGGAATTTATTTTGCAGAGCCGGACACTATCATGGTGTTCATGATCTTCTCTGGATTATTCAAGGAAGGAACCCGCCTTGCAATGCCGAACATTATGCGCGCCGGACTTATCGTCATTGAAGCCTGGTTCAGGGGCTACTGAGGGAGTCCTGGACTAGGGGGTGTCCGGACAGCCGGACTATCATCGTCCGCCGGACTCCAAGACTACGAAGATACAAGATTGAAGACTCCGTCCCGTGTCCGGATGGGACTTTCCTTGGCGTGGAAGGCAAGCTTGGCGATACGGATATGTAGATCTCCTACCATTGTAACCGACTCTGTGTAACCCTAGCCTCCTCCGGTGTCTATATAAACCGGAGGGCTTAGTCCGTAGGACAAGATACATTACAACAATCATACCATAGGCTAGCTTTAGGGTTTAGCCTCCTTGATCTCATGGTAGATCCACTCTTGTACTACCCATATCATCAATATTAATCAAGCAGGACGTAGGGTTTTACCTCCATCGAGAGGGCCCGAACCTGGGTAAAACATCGTGTCCCTCGTCTCCTGTTACCATCCGCCTAGACGCACAGTTCGGGACCCCCTACCCGAGATCCGCCGGTTTTGACACCGACAGTATCCATGTTCAACATCATCATGTGGTGGATCAAATCCTAGAGAGGGTGATTCATTAGAGTGAGTTTGACAATGATCTTGCTTATGAATTTTTATAGCTTCGGAAATAATATCACTAATAATTCCAACATCTCCTTTGGCACGCATAAGGTTTGTAAGCTCAAATAGATGATCACCAAACATAGGATCACTAGTATTCATCTTACTTAAGGCAATAGACTTATGGAGAATTTCATCTAGATTTTTCAAGGAATAATTTGGAAAACGTTCCTCAAGAAATTTCCATATAGTGTAGGCACACTTAAGAGTAGGCAAACATCCAATCAAGTTTCTAGGCAAGCCTCTAATGATAAGTTCGGCAGTTCTAAGATTCCTAATCATGTCAATAGACTCATCAAGGGTAGGATGCATAGGATCAACATGAGGTGCACAAGGGCTAGCAATGTACTTGTTCAAATGACATTGATTGAAAATTACAAGCATCTCATTTTTCCACTCATGAAAATACTCTCCATCAAGTATAGGCACTCTATGTCTAAGACTCCCCAAAGTAGACTCATCCATCTTCCTCCAATGGTGATTAAGCCAAGGCAATGGAGACTAATGCTCTGATACCACTTGTAGGACCTTGAGAAGAGGTGTCTAGAGGGGGGGTGATTAGACACTAAGTACCAAAGTTGCAGTTTTTAACTTCTTTAAGTTTAAGTGGAGTTTAGGCACAAGTTTAACATTCACAATACATAACAAGCAAGCATGCAAAGAGTATATGAGCAGCGGAAAGTAAATCATGCAACTTGCAAGAATGTAAAGGGAAGGGTTTTGGAGGATTCAAACGCAATTGGAGACATAGATATTTTTGGCGTGGTTCCGATAGGTGGTGCTATCGTACATCCACGTTGATGGAGACTTCAACCCACGAAGGGTAATGGTTGCGCGACTCCACGGTGGGCTCCACCCACGAAGGGTCCACGAAGAAGCAACCTTGTCTATCCCACCATGGCCGTCGCCCACGAAGGACTTTCCTCACTAGCGGTAGATCTTCACGAAGTAAGCGATCTCCTTGCCCTTACAAACTCCTTTGTTCAACTCCACAATCTTGTTGGAGGCTACCAAGTGACACCTAGCTAATCTAGGAGACACCCCTCTCCAAGAAGTAACAAATGGTGTGTTGGTGATGAACTCCTTGCTCTTGTGCTTCAAATGATAGTATCCCCAACACTCAACTTTCTCTCATAGGATTTGGATCTGGTGGAAAGAAGATTTGAGTGGAAAGCAACTTGGGGAAGGCTAGAGATCAAGATTCATATGGTAGGAATGGAATATCTTGGCCTCAACACATGAGTAGGTAGGTCTCTCTCAGAAAACGTATGCTGGAAGTGTAGGTTCAGTCTGATGGCTCTCTCCACGAATGAAGAGGAGGTGGAGGGGTATATATAGCCTCCACACAAAATCTAACCGTTACACACAATTTACCAAACTTGGTGGGACCGAATCAACAAACTCGGTTGGACCGATTTAGTAAACCTAGTGACCGTTAGGATTTTCGGTGGGACCGATATGCAACTCGGTAGGGCCGATATGATTAGGGTTAGGGCATAATGTAATCTCGGTGAGACCGATTACACAAACTTGGTGGGACCGATTTTGGTAATTAGCTAACTAGAGAGTTGGTCAGGCAAACTCGGTTGGACCGATTACACAAACTCGGTAGGACCGATTTTGGTAATGAGTCAACCAGGAAGTCTGCATTGTAATCTAGGTAGTACCGATTGCTCTAATTCGCTGAGACCAATTTTGGTAATGGACATACACAGAGAGATTACAATCCCATCTCGGTGAGACCGAGATCCCTATCTGTAAGACCGATTTGCCTAGGGTTTGTGGCAGTGGCTAAGACATCTGAACTCGGTGGCACCGGATAGAAAGAATCGGTATGGCCGAGTTTGACTTAGGTTTAGGTCATATGTGTGGAAGTGGGAAAGTAGTTGATGGTTTTGGAGCATATCACTAAGAACTTGAAGCAAGAGGCTCATTAAGCAACACCTCATCCCTTCTTGATAGTATTAGCTTTTCCTATAGACTCAATGTGATCTTGGATCACTAAAATATAAACTGAAGAGTCTTGAGCCTGAAACTTGAGCCAATCCTTTGTCCTTAGCATCTTGAAGGAGTTCCCACATCCTTTAGTCCATGCCACTCCATTGCTGAACTTATCTGAAACATACTAGATAAAAGTGTTAGTCCAACAAGAGATATGTTGACATTATTTACCAAAATCACCTAGGGAGCACTTGTGCTTTCAGCGCGCCGCCTCCCCAGCGCCAGGCTCCGGCCTCCCCGCCATCCACTTCGCGCCTCAGCCGCCAGCGCGCGCCACCACCGCCTTGCCTTCACCCGGCGCCGCTCCTCCGTCCAGCGCCGCCGCCCTTCGGCCTCCCACTCTCGCACCGCTCTTTGCCGGACCGCGCCGGCCACTGCGCGCTCGAGCGCCCCGCCCCGCGCCGGCCATCGCCCTGCCGCCGTGCCGCCTGCCGCCGGCGTCCCCTCGCCGCCTCCACTGCGGAGCTCCTCGCCGGAGTGCCGCCGTTCGTAGGATCTGGACGGGTGGGATGAGATCCACCCGTCCCGGAACCAAATGCCTCCCCCACAGCCTGCATCGCTCCGTCCCGGGTCGACCTCGTCCCGTCTCTCGCGAGGGTATATTTTCACCAAGTCCCAGGATTTTTCATCTAATGTTGCATATTTGTCATGTCATTACTTGATGCTCAGTGCTCTGTTTTGCATGCATAATATGTCAAAATGTTCATCACTTAATGATATTCATGATGGAGTTGTTTGCATGCATATTCCTATTCATATTGATGTCTCAATAATCATTGCAAAACTGCTAAATGATATAAACTGCTGTAATCTGCTGATTGTCAACATCATGTATGCATATTTTGAGTGCTATATCTTTGTCTCTGTTGATGCTATGGTGATGATCTTGATAAGCACATGTTCTGCTCCTCATGCTCTTCATGTGGATTGCTATTTAATTCTTGTTAGGGTTCATCTTGACATATTAATCCCTGTTGCAGAAGTGCATGTTGCCGTTAACTGCTGAAAACTGTTGTAACTTGCCTATTTGTTATTTTTATATCATTTTGTGTGATTTTCTTTTGAGCATCATGTCTACATGTTTTAGGAGCATAATCATTCCGTATTTACAGTGGTTCAATCCATGTATTTTTTGATTCCCTGTAGTGAGTGCATCAAGCTTGTGAAGTGGGCCACTTGCTGTTAATGTTCTGTCAAGTCTGTTTCTGTCATATCATGTTGCCATATTTGCTTGATGCTACCAATTAATCAATGCATATTCTGGAGATGCTTGGTTGAGATGTTGTGCTTTCTATGTTATTCTCTATCATGCCATCTCTTTTGATGCCTCATATATGTCTTGTAGCATATGTTTTCATTGCCATGAACATGCTTATATAATGTTCCAGATTTCTGTTAACTTCATGATGCCTTGTTGTGAGCTTATTATTGAGTGATCCATGCCTCTTCTGGAGATGCTCCAGTTACATGTTTTGAGTTGTGCCATGAGTACTTTTTCACATGCTCCAATCATATGCCACTGGTTCATCCTTGCAAACAAGCTACCATAATGTTGCTGTTTTACACTTGCTGAAACTGTTTCAACATTCAATCTTGTCTTGTTGGTTACCACTAATCCATGACCTTTTGTATATGATGCCATGATGATATGTGCTATTTGTTATGTGTACTTTGAGGCCATGCCCCTGGTTTCTATATAAACTTTCTGAAGCTTGTCTCTTTCTTGCTCTCAAGTTGCCATCATATTAACTCTGCTCATGTACATGCTCCTGTGTTATAAAGTTGCATTTTGCATTGATCCTATTGGTTTAATATTGATGCCTATGAACCTGAACCTTAATGATATTTTAAGTATGTTATCTGTAAATTAAGTGCATGTCAAGTTTATGCTCATATGTTTCCTGTAGCACATTGTTTTGATGATTGCAAAGTACCTACTTGCTGTTTTGGCCAGATTGTTGTTAGAACTTGTTTGAAGTGTATGTGTTGCACCGTTGCTCCGTTTTGAGCATGCTCTATATGAAACTTGATTGATTTTGCATGTAGTTTCATATTATCATGTTGCATCAATGTTTTCAGAGTGTTTGCTTGATGTTTGAATGCTTTTTGCATCAATGCCATGTTTAACTTGTTTTGCTCATATCTTCTAGGCCGTAGCTCCGAATTAAACTTTATACGGAACTTGACTAGAATTTCGTGTAGATCATCTTGGTGCATCTTAACTTGCTGATTAACAACTTGAACATAAGGTTTATTCAGATCTGGACCAATTTCGAAATTTGCATATTAGGACTTACCGGAATTGTTATGTGTTATTTCCGGCCTCATTTAAACTTGCTTTGATGTGATATTCTTGTACGCATCATCTCTTGCCATGAGTAGCATCATATAGCCTTTGTCATGCATCATACTTAGTTGAGCATCATGTCATATTTATGTGTTGTGTGTTTACCATGTTGTTTGCTTCTTTCTGGTTGTGCTTCTTCTCGATAGTTCCTGTTTCGTTGCGATCGTGAGGATTCATTCGTCTATGCTTGGTTCGCCTTCATCCGTTATTCTTCTTCATGGACTCGTTCTTCTTCCTTGCGGAATTTCAGGCAAGATGACCATCACCCTGGATCTCACTTGTATCATTTCTATGCTAGTTGCTTTGTTCTATCGCTATGCTGCGCTACCTATCACTTACTTTTCAAGCCTCCAAATTGCCATGTCATCCTTTAACCTTCTCACCCTTCCTGGCAAACCATTGTTTGGCTATGTTACCAGTTTTGCTCATCCCCTCTTATAGCGTTGTTAGTTGCAGGTGAAGTTGAAGATTGCTCCATGTTGGAACATGATTATGTTGGGTTATCACAATATCTCTTATTTAATTAATGCATATATATACTTGGTAAAGGGTGGAAGACTCGGCCTTATGCCTAGCATTTTGTTCCACTCTTGCCGCCTTAGTTTCCGTCATACCGGTGTTATGTTCCTTGATTCGCTTTGAATAAAACTCCTCCAGCAAGGCCCAACCTTGGTTTTACATTTGCCTAACTACCTATAACCTTTCCCTTGGGAGTAATTAACCGAAGGGTCATCGTTATTTTAACCCCCTCGCCACCGGGCTAGTGCTTCTCTAAGTGTTGGTCCGAACTGAGTAGACTGCGGGGCCACCTCGGGGAAACTTGAGGGCTGGTTTTACTCATAGGATGTCTCATCGGGTGTGCCCTGAGAACGAGATATGTGCAGCTCCTATCGGGATTTGTCAGCATAATTGGGTGGTCTTGCTGGTTTTGTTTTACCATTGTCGAAATATCTTGCAACCGGGATTCTGAGACTGATCGGGTCTTCCCGGGAGAAGGAATATACTTCGCTGATCGTGAGAGCTTGTGATGGGCTAAGTTGGGACACCCCTGCAGGGTTTAAACTTTCAAAAGCCGTGCCCGTGGTTATGTGGCAGATGGGAATTTGTTAATATCCGGTTGTAGAGAACCTGATACTTGACTTAATTAAAATGCATCTACCGCGTGTGTAGCCGTGATGGTCTCTTTTCGGCGGAGTATGAGAAGTGAACACGGTTTTGGTTATGTATGAACGTAAGTAGTTTCAGGATCACTTCTTGATCACTTCTAGCTTCTCGACCATTGCGTTTCTTCTCTTCTTGCTCTTATTTGCGTATGTTAGCCACCATAGATGCTTAGTCGCTGCTGCAACCTCACCACTTATCCTTTCCATACCCATTAAGCTTTGCTAGTCTTGATACCCATGGTAATGGGATTGCTGAGTCCTCGTGGCTTACAGATTACTACAACAAAAGTTGCAGGTACAGGTATTGTGATTATCATGACGCGAGAGTGATGTTACTTGTTTTTGGAGTTCGTCTTCTGCTACTTCTTCGATCAAGGGATAGGTTCCAGGTCGGGAGCCTGGGCTAGCAGGGTGGATGTCGTAGAGTTTCTGTTTGTGTTCCATCCGTAGTCGGATGGTGCTCTTATGTATGGTGATTTTGTATTCATGTGGCATTGTTTGCCTCTTGTATGTATCCCCAACTATTATGTAATGGTACGATGTAATGATATCCACCTTGCAAAAGCGTCTCCAATATGCGCTTCTATCCTTTGTGCGACCTTCGAGTTCCTTTAGGATAGAGTCGCATATTGGGCGTGACAAGTTGGTATCAGAGCCTTGACCTGCAATAGGAGCCCCCTTGATTGTTCGTAGTTTGGCCGTTGTTGAGTCTATAAGAAAACTATTTTCGGAGTCTAGTTATATCGGAGAGTAGGAATTCTTTTTACTCCTCAGCCCCTTCGTCGCCCTGGTCAGGAATCTTGACGTAGGTGTTTTGAATTACTCCTCTTCCGCTTCAAAATTTCTTTATGATCACGCAGTTGGTTTTCCGATCATTGGTTCTCAGCTCTTTTCATCCGGTGCATTTTCTCGTCAAGACGATTCGACCCTCTTTGTTTTTGCAAGTTCAATCCTTAGTTTGCTCTCAACGAAGTTGTTTCTTTGCTCTCAGTTGTCTTCTTTTCCCACCCCCCACCCTTTTTCTTCTCGGAGCTGGAGTCCATAACCGAGTATCCATCCTACTCGTGCAAAGTCTCTGCATTCTTTTCGAAATTATTTAAACTCTTCAAGTTATTCGTCGGTTTTATCTTCCAAGTCGCCTTTGTTTTTCCCTCCCTCCCACCCTCTTCTTCCCAGAGCCTGAGTCTCTTTCGAGCATCAATTTCATTCATGCGTAACCTCTTCAGTCTTCCCTCAATTATTTCAACCGATGAATTCTCGTCTCGTTTGACATTCTTCATCTCTTGTTCTTTCCGGTGGATTCAATTCAAGTTTTTCGGGTTGATCATATTCTTTTCCTTGGATCAAGTGTTTCCCCTACTCGTTCGCCTCTCGCTAGTTTGTCCTTCTGGAGTGCTCAAGACATCTCAGGAGATTCGTCTGTGTTCCAATTAATTCGAGGTTGTCACCTCATTCAAATATTTCAATTGTTCCGGTGCATCATCTATATCTTCAACAATCCTTTTCAACGGTGTTTTCTTTTAGTGGGCCCTAACCCACAGGTCTTTTCCCAGGATCTTACGTGACTCTTCTAATTATTCCGGAGCCATTCCTAATTCTGTTCGTAGTTTGATGTAAGAATGAATTTGAACAGTCAGATGCCTTTCCAAGATCGATTTCAAATCATTTCATTGTTGGCTGAACCTCTGTGCTTTCCATTCTACTGGAGTATCTCAGAAATTTTGGTGGTGTTTTTCGTCGTCATGTGAAGATCAAAGAAGAGTTTCTCTTAAATCTTGTTCGTTCTCTCGAAGATTCGTGGTTATAGCTTCATGTTATCCTCCCGAATTATTCCATTTGTCAGATATTCCATTTCCTTACCTATCTGGAGTATTACAAGAGTTGATTTATGTTTCGCTTCACCGGAGGTCATCATTAAAGAAGGATTCTTCGTCTTCACATTTTAGCTACCGTTATCCAATTATCCCGACGCTTCGATCAAGTGCTCTTTAATCAGCTCGAATTCTTCCCGTTCTCTTGTATCCAAATGCCCTCAAGCATATTTGTTCTTCTAATTCTTCCCGGTGATTCATTCTATTTCATCAGTCATTTTCAAAATTTTATGGTGGTTCCTTTAGATTCCTTTTCCTTTGTTATCATTTTAATTCATTCATTCTTACCAATCCTACCGGTTGTTCATGAAGACTTTCTCAAGTTTTGTGCTATATCCCCCTTAATCCTTTTCAACAAGAATAAGTAGTATGAAAAATACGGTTGTCATCAATTTAATTTGATGAAGGATAAGCATACAATAAATCTTATTCTTATTTCCTCCAAGCGTTTAATCCCTTCCTTCGGAGTTTTTTCATGATGAATAATTTCGCACTTCGAAGTGTTTTCATTTTTTCTTTTCCGGAGTTCAAATTTTCCTCAGCCATTTCGTCAGAACCTCCATCTAAATCACCGCAAGGCATAATCTTGTTCTTTCATCCTTCATTCTATCTCATCATCCTTTTGTCACCGGAGTTCTTCATGCTGGTTCTTCATGATTAAATTCATTCTTCAATAGTTCATCAAGATTTTGTTGGAGGTGTTCAAGTATCATTTCTTCTCGCGTCTTGAAGTGCGAATAATACTCCGTTTTCTTCTGAAGCGGAGTTTTGCATTTCTTCATTCTTCTCAGCTATTCAGACATTGGTTGTGGTATAATTTCACCTCAAGTTTTGAGTTGTTTTTGGTAAGTCCACAAAAAGCTTATTCTTTCGTTGTTGATTTTCTCAACAACTCCGTTCAATCCTTCCTTCTAAGTTCTTTTCATTCCACTATTTCAATTCTTCCGGAGGCATTGCGTTGTTCATCTCATCAAGTGTCATCCCATTGGGTGAAGTTCAGGTCTCCATTCTTTCCATTTTCAGTCAGATTGCTGCCCAAATTCTTTTGTTCATTCTTTTTCTATCTTGTTTGAACCGGAGTGGTTTCAGAGTCTATCTTGTTTCCATGAGCTTTTGATTCTTGTCATATTCGTCGTTCCTCTTTTCTACCCGAGTGCTCTTGACTTGGTTCATCTTTTCTCTTGTGTTCTTACTTCACCTCTTCCTCTTTCTCTTCCGTCTCATTCCTAAGATCTCGGGACGAGATCTCTTGTTAGTGGAGGAGAGTTGTAACACCCCGAATCCGATGTGCTAGGTGTCATCCAGTTATTCGCCGTCGTTGCCATGTCATTTGCATGCATGTTGCACTTTGCCATGTCATCATGTGCATTTCATCGGCATGTTTTTCAAAACTTGCATCCGTTTGGGTTCCCCCGGTTCTCTCCGTTGTCCGTTCTTAGCCCAACCACTCTCGCACGAGCCCGTCATACCTATTCGTTCTTGTTTTGTGAGCCACCGATAAACATTCTCGGAATGGGTCGAGATTTGTTAAGTGGCCTTGGTATATCACTGGTAGACCGCCTGTCAAACATTGTTCCAATTGGAGGTCGTTTGATGCCACAATGGTTAACCGAGTTAACCAAAACCCCATCTGACTTTGCAGACCAGTGCCCCTTCAAAACAGCCTGATAGCCCATCCAAACCCCCTCCATACTCTTTGTCGTTGGATCACGATCGTGTGGGCAAAAACCGCACATCATTTGGACTCTCCTAGCTCCCTCTACCTATAAATATGCCTCCACCTTCGAAATTCGCTGTGCAAACCCTAGCCTTCTTCCCTCCATGCTGCCGGACACACCTCCCCACAGACAGACATGTCCGCCGCTGCCTCCGCAGCCAACCCCGTCATGCCACGTGTTCCCGCCGGCCCTCTCTCTCCAGATCCGGCCCGCCCCGGCCGAGCCGGGCCGCGCTCTGCCCTCATGATGCGCCGCCTCCTCCGCGCCAGGCTCCTGCCTCCCTGCCGTCCGCGTCGTGCCTCCGCCGCCGGCGCGTGCCATCGCCGCCTTGCCTTCGCCCGGCGCCGCTCCTCCGGCCAGCGCCACCGCCTTTCGGCCTCCTGATCGCGCGCCTCTCCCCGCCTTTGTCAGCATCGTACTTGGTTGAGCATCATGTCATGTTTATGTGTTGTGTGTTTACCATGTTGTTTCTTTCGTTCCGGTTGTGCTTTTTCTCGATAGTTCCTGTTTCGTTGCGATTGTGAAGATTCGTTCGTCTATGCTTGGTTCGTCTTCATCCGTTCGTCTTGTAGATGGACTCGTTCTTCTTCCATACAGAATTTCAGGCAAGATGATCGTCACCCTGGATGTCACTACTATCATTGCTATGCTAGTTGCGCCGTTCTATCGCTATGCTGCGCTACCTATCACTTGTTTTTCAAGCCTCCCAAATTGCCATGTCAGCCTCTAACTTTTTCACCCTTCCTAGCAAACTGCTGTTTGGCAATGTTACCACTTTTGCTCAGCCCCTCTTATAGCTTTGTTAGTTGCTGGTGAAGTTGAAGATTGCTCCATGTTGGAACAGGATTATGTTGGGATATCACAATATCTCTTATTTAACTTATGCATCTATATACTTGGTAAAGGGTGCAAGGCTCGGCCTTATGCATGGTGTTTTTTTCACTCTTGACGCCTTAGTTTTTGGCATACCGGTGTTATGTTCCTTGATTTTGCGTTCCTTGCACGGTCAGGTTTATGTGAACCCCTTGACAGTTCGCTTTGAATAAAACTCCTCCAGCAAGGCCCAACCTTCGTTTTACATTTGCCTAACTACCTATAACCTTTACCTTGGGAGTAATTAACCCAAGGGTCATCTTTATTTTACTCCCCCCCGGGCCAGTGCTTCTCTAAGTGTTGGTCCAAACTGAGTAGACTGCGGGGCCACCTCGGGGAAACTTGAGGGCTGGTTTTACTCATATGATGTATCATCTGGTGTGCCCTGAGAACGAGATATGTGCAGCTCCTATCGGGATTTGTCGGCATAGTCGGGTGGTCTTACTGGTTTTGTTTTACCATTATCGAAATGGCTTGTAACTGGGATTCCGAGATTGATCGGGTCTTCCCGGGAGAAGGAATATCTTTCGTTGATCGTGAGAGCTTGTGATGGGCTAAGTTGGGACACCCCTGCAGGGTTTAAACTTTCGAAAGTCGTGCCCACAGTTATGTGGTAGATGGGAATTTGTTAATATCCGGTTGTAGAGAACCTGACAATTGACCTTATTAAAATGCATCAACCGCGTGTGTAGCCGTGATGGTCTCTTTTCGGCGGAGTCCGGGAAGTGAACACAGTTTGGGTTATGTATGAACGTAAGTAGTTTTAGGATCACTTCTTGATCACTTATAGCTTCTCGACCGTTGCGTTGCTTCTCTTCTCGCTCTTATTTGCGTATGTTAGCCACCATAGATGCTTAGTCGCTGCTGCAACCTCACCACTTATCCTTTCCATACCCATTAAGCTTTGCTAGTCTTGATACCCATGGTAATGGGATTGCTAAGTCCTCGTGGCTCACAGATTACTACAACAATAGTTGTAGGTATAGGTATTGCGATGATCATGACGCGAGAGCGATGTTACTTGTTTTTGGAGTTCTTCTTCTGCTTCCTCTTCGATCAGGGGATAGGTTCCAGGTCGGCAACCTGGGCTAGTAGGGTGGATGTCGTTGAGTTTATGTTTGTGTTCCATCCGTAGTCGGATTTTGCTCTTAAGTATGGTGATATTGTATTCGTGTGGCATTGTATGCCTTTTGTATGTATCCCCAACTATTGTGTAATTATGATGTAATGATATCATCCTTGCAAAAGCGTCTCCAATATGCGCATCTATCCTTGGTGGGACCTTCGAGTTCTTTTAGGATAGGGTCGCATATTGGGCATGATAGATGCATCACCAGATGAGGCAGATGCCGCTCGGATCCTGACTTGATCAAGGATGGGAGGGGAATTGAGGTTGCACAATTGAGCAATCTGACACAGCTTTCCCCTCGTCAACGGAGATGGGGTGTCCAGGAGCGGTAGCTCAAGGAGTCCCGCCACAACTGTCGCCCTCGCCTTCATCTGACGCTATGAGATGGGACGGCGAGACGACCCGCTGCCGGAGCCGGACTCGGACGCCGCTGCCTTCCGCTTGGCAGCACGCTCCACCGAGCCCAGGCACACGCCGTCATATGCACTCCTGATCCGTTGATTGCGTTGGGGGGATGCGAGCACCATAGGTTGTGCCTCCACCACCTCCACCTGCTGTGCCTGGATAGGATCCGAGCCTACATCAGAAGCAGCACGAACAACATCCCCCGAATGCTAGGTCGCCGCGCCCAAAGTCAGATCGAGAGCCGCAGTGGCTGGTGCACCTGAGGCAGCAGCTGGACCCGAAAGAAGGGGGGACAGCTGCAGCATAGGCTTGGACAAGTTGAGATCACCGACAGCCGGCTCATGCTGCAGCTCCCGGCAGTTGCAGAAGACGGTGGCCACCTGCGGGGGGAGCGCCGCACAGGCCCTGTGCCTGAGGTCAGTGGCCACCACTCGTGATGGCTGGCCGCTTGGAAGAACCCCAGGCTCAGGTCTTGGGATATGGGTGAAAGGCCGCGTGCAGATGGGTCGGGAAGTGAGGATCTGGTGAGCTCGGTAGTGGGCTTGGGCCAAAAAAACTGAGCTGCCAGTGGAAAGACGTCTCCTGTGGAGGAGAGTTGTGGGCCGACCACGGGCAGCAGGCTAGAGGGCACATTTGCTTTGGGAGGGTGCCTGCTCTCTACAAATGGCAAAAGCGGCAGAGTCCAGGGACAGAGCCCACCCTCATGAGCTGGGGCCAGAATTTGAAGAGGTGAGAACGGCAACTTTCCCGCATCAGCGACACTGTGAGGTAGTCGAAGCAGGGGAAGAATCTGTCATCCATTATCACCGGCCGCACTGGGATAGAGCCCGCAGTGGCCCTGCAGTTCTCAGCTCCAGCTTGAAGGATAAAGTCAAAGCTTCTGGTTCGAAGGAGACCGTGACCCGTGGCGTATGCACGTCCGCCGCGAGCAACGACAAGTGGAGGCAAACGGGCATGTCGTCTTCATGAGCGATCTGCACCACTGTGGGGATGGAAAAGGTGGCTCCTTTGATGAGCTTAGGCTTGGCTGCCAGCTTGAGCATGGCAAGGAAATCTCCGTTAGAAGCCATGTGTGGATGCAGAAAAGCTCTGAAGGCACGGTCCGCCATGCCCCCCCCCTCTGAGCGCCTGCGAGCCGCCAAGGAGCAAGGGTGTGCGTGGACTTGCCGAGGTAGAGTAGGGGGCGTGAGCCACCGGCTCCACCCTCTGATCGGCCGGGCCTGGAGGAGCAGTGGGGGCGCCAAGCGTTTGGGCCACATCCCAAATCTCGATGATGATGACGTCGGTGTAGATGTCGTTGCCGTCGATGCGATGGAAGGTGAGGTGGTGACGGATGCGATGCAAGGCCTCCACTTTTACGAGGACGAAGATACTCGAGAACTCACTGCCATTAAGGCAAGCATGCTCCATGTGGAAAAGGTTGGTGTCGGTGTCAAAACTGGCAGATCTCGGGTAGGGGGGCCCAAGTTGTGCATCTGAGGATCAAAGGTAACAATGGATAAGGGACACAGTGTTTACCCAGGTTCGGGCCCTCTTAATGGAGGTAAAACCCTACTCCTACAAGATTATATTCGAGGGTATAGGGGTTACAAGAGTTGATCTACCTCGAGATCGATTTGGCTAACCCTTGATAGCTAGCCTAGCAATGTTGTCTTCCTGCCTATGATCTAACCCTCCTATTTATATAGACACCAGAGGGGCCTACGATTGTACAAAGTCGGTTTTATAGAAAGGAACAATATATTCCGACACCTACACTTGCCATCCATTCATGTGAGAGGCCCCACAAGACACGAGAGACAATTCTTCTGCTTGTATCTTGACGACCCATCAGTCCAGCCCAAATCAATAGACCGGACGCCCGAGGACCCCCTAGTCGAGGAATCCCACAGTAGCCCCTGAACCAGTCTTCAATGATGATATCTTCGACGCTCAGATTGTCTTCGGCATTGCAAGGCGGGTTCCTTAAAGAATACTCATCGGCTTTCCTCTGTCAAAGAATTGTATCCGGCTTTTCACAATAAACACAACCCTTAGCCGCCAAGGCAGGATATATAAAAAATGAGAATAGTGTCTTTTACTGACAACCTTTTCGACGAAGCGTCGGGATTGACCATTCGGCATATCAAACCGTTTTCGCACCCCGCGTTCTGTGTTTCAAGGCCACACCTCATTGGCACGCCTCATCAAAACAGAGATCGTGCCGACTTAATATGGGATTGCATATAAATGATATTTGGGTAATCCAACCACTTGCGGCGCACGCCTTCATCGGGAATAGGCGAGATTCAAGGCATGAGTTGGGGGCGGTTGGTATTTTTACTGCCTATAAGTGGGCAAGGGACCCCGACTTTCCTCCCCATGCCTTCACATCTCCTCAGCCTTCCAATCTCCCAAGCTCTTTGCGCCCGCAAAGTCTCCGTCTTTCTCACCACCACCACCACCTACTCGGACCATGGTTGGAGCTGGCTCTAAAGGCAAGTGGGAGGCTTCCTCCCTGACGGAGGAGAACATAACAGATCTCCGGAGTGTGGGGTACCTCGCCGCCGATATCAAGCACCGACGTCCCTCTGAAGGTCAAGTCCTGCCCACTCCAGAGCCCGGCGAATGGTTCGTCTTCCTTCCCCATTTCCTTAGAGGTTTAGGTTTTCCACTCAACTTGTTCGTCCGCGGACTTATGTACTACAACGGGCTAGATTTCCACGATCTAGCCCCGAACTCATTTCTCCACATATCGTCGCTCATAGTCGTGTGTGAGGATCTCCTCCGCGTCCGCCCACACTTCGTCTTATGGCTCAAGGCTTCAACATGAAGCCGAAGGTGGTCGACGGGCAACATGAAGACTACGGCGAAGCTATGATTAGCAAGTTGCCGAAAACCACTTGGCCAAAGGGGGCCTTCGTGGAGACCGTGAAGATCTGGCAACAGGAGTGGTTCTATATCACCGAGCAGCGCCACCCTAACTGGGCGGCCATTCCGGAAATCAGATCCGGACCCCCCAAGAGGCTTACCTCCTGGAATGAGAAGGGCCTCAACTGGGGGTCCCATATGGAGATGCTGGCGCTGCAGACGTGCATCACCAACGTGCTAGGAAAGAACGTTGGTCTATCCAACATGGTTCAAATCATGCTTTTTTGTCGCATTCTCCCCTGCCAGCACCGGGCTTCCCCCATGTGGGAATTCAAGCTGGAGGATCCGCGGACGCTACAAAACTTCTTCAGTGCTGCGCATGAGGGAATCTAGAAGCTGCTTTTTAAGGCGCAGAAGAGCAGCTGGCCCATGGAGACAAAAGACATCAGCATCAAGGTCGCGTATCTGGCCTCTCCAGTAAGTATTCGATATCTCCGGAGACATATCTAGTTATATATATATATATTTGTGTGTGTGTGTGTGTATGTGTATTCGATCTATGCCGAACTCAGTAACCCGTCTTTCGTTGCAGCGTTGGACCAAGAAGTCCTAGCAGATCAAGTGTCCGGCTTCACAGCCCGAAAGCCAGTCACTCCTCAGTTGGAGAAGATGCTGGTTACGGCCCCTTATCAGCCGCCGGAGAAGAAGGCCAAGAAAAACAGCAATGGGCCCAAGAACGGGCCCCGCCACAAGGGCCCTTCGGTAGCTATGTCGGGAGAGGCTGAGCCTGTCTCCTCCCGCGAGGAAGACGAGAACGAAAAAGAGGAGGAGGAGGAGGATGAGGAGGTGGAGAGCGACTCCCCCCTCAAGACGAGGAGAGGGAAGAGGATGGCCCCCGAGAACATGGAGGGGGCGACACCGAAGAAAGGGCAAGTGATCCTCTCGGACAGTTCGGACGCGGAGTCCGAACACAGTCTGGGGCGGGTCGGGAGAAGCCCCTGGCCAAGACGTAAGTATTTGAATCTCACTCATTTGATTATCTTTTTAATCTGACTTTGTCATGCTCAACCTCCTTTAATCTTTTAAGCCCTCTGCGTGAGATCCCGATCCCCTCTTCTTTGATGGGGAACTCTTTAGCTCCTGGGAGGCGGAGAGTCACGGCCCATATCGCATCCTCCCCCCTGCCATGGAGGACACCGAGGTGTCATCCCAAAGGCCATCTCCTGATCGGGGAGGGGTGGACGCGATAGTCCGGAAGGCACCCGAGGACAACACCTCGGGTGTTGTAGAGCGGGGCATGGTGATCCCCACAACCATCGAGGGTGGAGGACCTCAGCGGTCCGGGCCCTCGCCGAACACCGTTCCAGAGACCAGTACGACACTGGGTTCAGGTCAACATCCCCCTTCGAAGGAGGGCGGAGGAGCAAGAGCTCCGTCGGTAGCCTCTGTCAATCTGGAAGCCACTGACAGTATGTGGGAGGCACTAGAACGTGCCTCCATTGTAGAGGAACACCGCACCATTATGGGTGCGGCTATGGAGAAGGTTTAGTTCACGAAAATTGAACTGACCGAAGCCTTCCACAGCCTACTGATAGGCTTCATATTCTTCGTCGGTATTCCATATATATATATATATGTGTGCGGCGACGCCCATGTGTAGACAGTAGCCCTTGAGACTCTGCTCGGATTAGAACAATCCAAACAGAGGATCATTAACAAGTATATCATGCACTATTTTTTATATTTGACAGGCTTTGAAACTGGCGGCTACTACCCAGGCCGCGGAAATTGTCGAGTTCAATTGGAAGCTCAGGCTATCCGATGAGGAACTCGACCGTACCAACAAGCGATTCGATGAAACCCAAGGTGTGCGGTATTTCAGTAGATCCGGAAATTATTTTCATGCGTAGTTGGTTTGAAACTGACTAAGAAAGGCATGAATATACTCGCAGTTGGCACAGCCGAGGTCAAGTCCCTCAAGAGCACACTTGCCAAGGACAGGAAGGAGGCAGAGGCGAGCAAGGTGGCTGCAGACAGGGCGTCCGAAGCTCTAGAGGAAGAGCGAACCACCCGCCAAAAACACGAGGTGTGGGTGGAGGAAATGGAGCAGGAGCTCAAGGTCGCCAGTGCAAGTTGCGTGTCCTTGGAGCACAAGAGTTCGGAGCAAGCCTCCAAACTCACCAAAGCTCTTGAGAGTCTGAAGGAGGCCCCGGTTGATGGCCAGGGCACTCGCCAGGAGATACAAGAGGCAAAGCAGATTGCGGCTGGTAAGGCCTTTATCATGTAGAGTAGATATAGTAGTCAGAGGTATATTTTACTTACCAGAGTTTGGAGTTCTCTAGGCTGTCGGTGTTCTGGAAACGGGGGTCCCCAGAAGTTCCTTCCTGCGGCCCGTGGCGTGGCTCCACCAGTTGTAACGCCCAAAGACCGACGCTCCAGATGCCTTCCTTGCTTTGCGAGTCAGCTGTGTTATTTAGTTGTTTGTTGCATTATCATAATTGTTTTGCATATTTCATTCCTATATGTTATGCCATGATCATGTTGAGTGCCTTGTCATTTTTGCTTCTTGCATCATGTTCATCTTATATTATATTGCATTGCACCATCCTTGCTTTGTTCTATGCTTCATGATATTGCATATGTCATTTTGTTGCATTTGCATCAGGAGCATCATCCCTTGATTTGCATCTTAAAATCTTGTTGTGTGATCTTCTGTGACCCCCCCTTTTCTTCTGATCTCCACCTCACTCATGCAACATGCTCATACCAGCGACCATTCGTCGAGTTCACCCAAGTTTCTATTCCATTCAAACTTCTCCTTTCTTCTTTATTACATTTATTTTCATGTGACATTTTCCCTGTCCAGAAAATGTTCTTTCTTTTCCTACAAACCCTACACCTTGCCGTTAACCCCTCTGTCAACTTTCAGCTCATTTGAAGATGGTTTGGTTGGGTTATAAATTCATGCAAGTTTGAATTAAATTCGAACATGTTTAAATTTATAGTCTGTAAAATCCCCACACCACTTTTATTTAATTGAGCATATTCCAAGGACCCCAGCCATATTTTTTATCTCTCCATAACTCCTCCCCTAGCTCTCTGTGCTTTTCTTGTTTTTGTTTTCTGTTTGAAGAAAAGAAAAGAAAAGCAGCAGTGAGCAGCTCAGCGTAGTAGAGAGCAGCCCAGCAGCGACCCATCATCAGCGCACCCGCACCAGCCCACCTAGCCCTCCAAATCCTTTTTCCACCTGAAACCCACATACCCGTCTCTCTCACCCGTCCCACGTGGCCTATCTGGACCCACGCGTCAGTGGCTGATCGGTAGCACTCACCCACCTTTCTCCTACCTCTCACCTCTCCTTTACACGCACGCCATGGCCACGAGGGCAAGCCTCGACGCCGCGCCCCTCCTATAAAGCCGCCCCGGGCCTCATCCTAGGGTTTATCCCCTTTCCCCTCTTCCCTCTGCGCCGCCGCCTCTCCACAAATCCCCACTCGCGCCCTTCCCCGCTACTTCCAGGAGCCATGGCCGGCGAGGCCACGAGACCTCCGGCATAGGAGCTCCGCCGGCCTCCCTCCTCGTGCCTCCGATCACATCCACGCCGTCATGGTTCCATTCCGACGCCAAGGCGCGCCCAAGGATCACCAAGTCCCTCAACGTCTTCGTCCTCCGCTTCGTCTTCTTCATGGTTCAGAGAAACGCCAAGATCAGCGCATCCTCACGTCGTCTCCGGTCGCCGTCGACCTTGTACGACTCCAGCGGAAACCACTCGGTGAAGCTCTGATCCTATCCATCCCTCTCTGTTCTCGTTTGCATATCCATCGTTCCGTGCGTCTCCGAGTTCGTCCGCCATGGCTGTATACGAGGAGCTCAAGCTCTTGCCTTGGCTCCTCTGTTCCGCCCCTTCTCACACACGCAGAACCACTCATGCAACCGCGCACACCCCTCGCTGCACACACGCGCACACTGCCGTGCCCCGTGCATGCCCAGCCACGGCGCAATCTGTCTCTGTTCTGTTCAGGTTGGTTCAGTTAAGCTCGACTTGATGGATGATCTAGTGCCGAACCCGCCGCAGCACGCGCACGAGTCCCGCACACCTCTATTCCAGACGGCAGCCATGGATGTAGCCGTGGCCAAGCCCCTCGCGCACGCCCACGCCCACAGCACGCCTCGCTTCTCGCCCCATGACTGCCAAGCTGCCACTGACACATCCACCTTGCCGTGCCATGCCCGAGACGAGCACGATCTCGTGCTTGAGCCTCTGTACACACGCGTCGCAGCGCATCCACCTGCCAATCCCGCACACCCGCCGCCGCCTCCTGGGCCCCGCCGTTTCACCGTTGCCCGCCGGTGCCGCCGATGTCTTCTCTGTCGCTGAGGAGAAGAAACTCCGTCCGCTGTGGAGCTAGTTCAAAAGGAGTCATGCCACATCGTGTCAACAATAATAACAGCGGCGTTGTAACGCCCCGGATCCGATGCGCCAGCTGTCTGCCAGTTATTCGTCATTGTTGCCATGTCATTTGCTTGTGTGTTGCACTTTGCCATGTCATCATATGCATTTCATATCATGTCATCATGTGCATCTCATTTCGCATTCGTGTTTGTCTCATGCATCCGAGCCTTTTCCCCGTTGTCCGTTTTGCAATCCGGCACTCCTATGTCCTCCGGCGTCCCCCTTTTCCCTCTTCTCTTGTGCGGGTGTTAAACGTTCTTGGAATGGCCTGAGGTTTGCCAAGCGGCCTTCGTATAGCACCGGTAGACCGCCTGTCAAGTTTCGTGCCATTTGGAGGTCGTTTGGTACTCCAACGGTTAACCGGGTAACCGTAAAGCCCTCTTTTGTTGCAGCCCAACACCCCTTCCAAAATGGCCCAAAGCCCAGCAAACTCCCCTCCATGCTCTCGGTCGTTCGATCACGATGGCGTGGCCGAAAACCGCACCTCATTTGGACTCTCGTAGCTCCCTCTACCTATAAATAAGCCCTCCCCATCCAAATTCGCGGATGAACCCTAGCGTCTTCCTCCGCGCCACCGGACATTTTCCCCGCCGCCGGACATGTCCGCCCCCTCCTCTGCAACTAATCCGCCGCTGCCACGTCACCCCGCCGCCGTCTCCACCGCGCCGGCCCTCCTGGCCCAGATCGGGGCCCGCCCGAGCCCATCGGGGCCCGGACGAGCCCGCGCGCGCCGCACCGCACCGGACCCTGCCGGTCGTCCCCGCCGCCGGTTCGTGCCGCCTCGCCGTCGCCGTCCCTCCGCCGCCTCGCCGCCTGGCTGCCGTGCCGGCGAGCGCCGCCGCCGCGCTGGTGAGCTTGCTTCCGCCCTGCCCCGTTTTCCCCTCTGCTCCTCTCTAACTCCTCTCTCTCTCTCTCCGCCATGGCACCGAGCGCAAAGGTTGCCGCCGTCCTCGGAGATCGCGAGCCGCCTCCGTTCTTCATCGGATCCGGCGCCCCGCGCCCAGATCCGCCGGTCCCCGTCGCTGGCGCCCCTCCTCCGTCGCTCTGACCTCGCCAGCTCGCCGCCGGTGGCCGCCATCGCCGTGCTCGGGGACGGGCATGGACGCCCCTCCTCGTCCCGTTCGGACCCCAGCGCCCACATGGGGTCCAGCAACCCCAGCCCAGCCGGCCCGGCCTCCCCACCGCTGGCCTGCCTCCTCCTTCCCGGGCCTAGTCCATTTGGTGAGCAACCCAGATCCCCGCCCGTGCGTATTTTAGTTATCTCGCGCCCATATGTTTTTTTCCTGGAAATGACTAAGTCCCTGTTTTCTGACATTATCATGCCATGTTTGACCTGCTGTATCTCTGCATCTATAGCTCCGTTTCGTGCGTGTAATATGTCAAATTGTTTGTCTCGATGAGTACTTCATTTCATCTCATTGCGTCATTTTCATTTGAGCTCATCTTGATATCAGAAATGCTGTTGGAAGAGTGCATGTTGATGTTAATCTGCTGAAACTGTTATAACTTGCTCATTTATCATTTTTGCCATGATTGATGTGTACATCCTATGAGGTTGATGTCTTCATGTGTTTTGATCTATGCCATGCCATCTTTCCAGGGGTGTATACCATGTATTTTTGTGATCAATGTGGTGACTAGCACAAGCATGCAGACTAGGCTTCGTGATATTGCTGATTTTAGTCCCTGTTCTGCTGTTATTTTGATGCCATGTAAACTTGATGCTACAGAGAGATCCATGCATATTTTGAGATACTTCAGTAAGGGTGTTTTGAACATATGGTTATTGTCTATCCATTCATGCCCTTGTTTGCAATTATGGAGTAGTCTAGCATGTCATTTGAGTGCTCTACTTTTGCTTCAAAATGTTTCCTGGCAGATTGTTTACTTGTTATTCAATATGGCCAAGCTTGCTATAGTTGATCCTTGCATGCTATGGACTTGTTCTTGCCTTGGTTTGTTTCACAAACATGTCTTCTTGATTATGCTATGCTTATCTTGTCATGCAATGACTTGTGGTGAGTGAATCGAGCTTGTTAAGTAGTGTACTTGTTGCTGTTTTGCTAGGCAGATTCTGTTATATTTTGTTGCCATGTTAACATGCTTCTACTAATCATTCTATGCATAATCTGGAGATGTCCTATAAACATGTTTTGATCTACATGTCATGCTCTATCCATCCATTCCCCTGGTAGCATTTATAGGTTGCTGTAGCTTGTTGTAATCTTGCTCTAAAGTTGCTTGATAATGTTGCTGTCAGCCTGTTAACATTAAGTTCACTAGTTCCCATGTGTTTTGCTAGTGTTCCATGCATCCTATGACCTTGCTATTGCCATGCTTAGCTTCATAAACATGTCTTCTTACTGTTGGTTGCCTTGCCATGCCATGTATTGCTCTGTGGTGAGTGTAACAAGCTCACCAACATGCCTACTTATTGTTGTTTCTACCATGTTTGAATCTGTAATATAACTTGCTATGTTTACTTGGGTGCCATCATATTTTCTGTGTCTTTTTGGCTCATGGTAAGTAAGGGTCTTTTGATCTATGAAATTAGTAGATTCAAGCCATTCCTTTGTTTGCCATGTTAAGTTCCTGTAACATGTTGTTTGATAGCTCTAAACATTGCAACCTGATGTTATTTCTGCTAAAGTCTGAAACTGTTATTATTTGCAATCTTACCATGTGTTTTGGAGCATGTTCTAGTGATTTCTGGAGATAGCTCAGTGTTCATGTTTTGTTATGCTTTACCAGTACTTCATGCCCATGCCTTTTGTTATTATATTGGGGTGCTGTAGCATGTTGTTTTGATGCTTGCAAGATGCCTAGTTGCTGTTATGGACAGATTGTGGTTATGACTTGTATAGAGTGTATGTGTTGCACCGTTGCTCCGTGTTGAGTGTGCTCTATATGAAACTTGCTTGAGTTTGCATGTAGTTTCATATTACCATGTTGAATCCTTGTTTTGGTGTGTTTTCTTGATGAGTGGGTGCATTTTGCATCAATGCCATGCTTAACTTGTTTTGCTCATATCTTCTAGGCCGTAGCTCCAAACCTAATGAACTTTATATGTAACTTGACTAGAATTTCGTGTAGATCATCTTGGTGCATCTTAACTTGCTGTTTAACAACTTGAACATAATGTTTATTCAGTTATGGACCAATTTCGAAATTTGCATATGAGGACTTTCCGGAGTTGTTATATGTTGTTCCCGGCCTCATTTAAACTTGCCTTGATGTGTTGTTCTTGTTTGCATCATCTCTTGCCATGAGTAGCTTCATGTAGCTTGGTCATGCATCATGCTTGTTGTACATCATGCCTTGTTCATGTGTGGTGTGTTTACCTATGTTGTGTGCTTCTTCTTGTTAGTTCCTGTTTCGTTGCGATCGTGAGGATTCGTTCGTCTACGTGTGGTTCGTCTTCGTGGCTTCATCTTCTTCATGGACTCGTTCTTCTTCCTAGCGGGAGTTCAGGCAAGATGACCGTCACCTTGGATCTCACTACTATCATTGCTATGCTAGTTGCTTCGTTCTATCGCTATGCTGCGTTACCTATCTTTTGCTCATCAAGCCTCCCCAAATTGCCATGAACCTCTAACCTTTGACACCATTCCTAGCAAACCGTTGTTTGGCTATGTTACCGCTTTTGCTCAGCCCCTCTTATAACGTTGCTAGTTGCAGGTGAAGTTGAAGATTTTTTCTCCATGGTGGACAGGGCTAGGTTGGGATATCACAATATCTCTTATATTATTAATGCATCTATATACTTGGTAAAGGGTGGAAGGCTCGGCCTTATGCCTGGTGTTTTGTTCCACTCTTGCCGCCCTAGTTTCCGTCATACCGGTGTTATGTTCCCGGATTTTGTGTTCCTAACGCGGTCGGGTGATTTATGGGACCCCCCTGACAGTTCGCTTTGAATAAAACTTGTCCAGCAAGGCCCAACCTTGGTTTTACCATTTGCCTCACCACCACCTACTTTTTCCCTTGGGAGTCGCTCTCTCGAGGGTCATCTTTATTTTAGCCCCCCCCCCCCCCCCGGGCCAGTGCTTGTCTAAGTGCTGGCCTGAACCGGGCAGACTGCAGGGCCCCCTCGGGGCAACTCGAGGTCTGGTTTTACTCGTAGGCTGACCTATCCGGTGTTGCCCTGAGAACGAGATATGTGCAGCTCCTATCGGGATTGTCGGCGCATCGGGCGGCTTTGCTGGTCTTGTTTTAGCATTGTCGAAATGTCTTGTAAACCGGGATTCCGAGACTGATCGGGTCTTCCTGGGAGAAGGTCTATTCCTTCGTTGATCGCGAGAGCTTGTCATGGGCTAAGTTGGGACACCCCTGCAGGGTATAAACTTTCGAGAGCTGTGCCCGCGGTTATGTGGCAGATGGGAATTTGTTAATGTCTGGTTGTAGATAACTTGACACCAGATCCGAATTAAAATGCATCAACCGCGTGTGTAGCCGTGATGGTCTCTTCTCGGCGGAGTCCGGGAAGTGAACACGGTTTCTGGGTTATGTTTGACGTAAGTAGGTGTTCAGGATCACCTCTTGATCATTGCTAGCTTCATGACCGTTCCTTTGTTTCTCTTCTCGCTCTCATTTGCATATGTTAGCCACCATATCATGCTTAGCCGCTGCTGCAACCTCACCACTTTACCCCTTCCTTACCCATTAAGCTTTGCTAGTCTTGATACCCATGGTAATGGGATTGCTGAGTCCTCGTGGCTCACAGATACTTCCAAAACCAGTTTGCAGGTGCCGATGAAACCGTGCAGGTGACGCATCCGAGCTCAAGGAGGAGCTCGATGAATATCTTATTCTTTGTGTTGTTTCGTTTCAGTTGATCAGTAGTGGAGCCCAGTTGGGACGATCGGGGATCTGTGTAGCATTTGGGGTAGTCTTCTTTTATTTTGGTTCCGTAGTCGGACCTTGATTGTATCTGTATGATGTAATGCTTTACTCATGTATTGTGTGAAGTGGCGATTGTAAGCCAACTATGTATCTCTTTCCCTTATGTATTACATGGGTTGTGTGAAGATTACCTCACTTGCGACATTGCTTTCAATGCGGTTATGCCTCTAAGTCGTGCTTCGACACGTGGGAGATATAGCCGCATCGAGGGCGTGACAAGTTGGTATCAGAGCCTCGACCGACCATAGGAGCCCCCTTGATTGTTGGCCGTTGTTGAGTCTAGAAGAAAACTATTTTGAGTCTTAGGATTATATATATCGGAGAGTAGGATTCTTTTTACTCCTCAGCCCCTTCGTCACTCTGGTGAGGTCTCCTGACGTAGATGTTTTGACTTTCCTCTTCTCAAATTTCACTAAATTTTTTTTAGGATCACGCGGGTATCTTGGGATCGTTCCGATATTCTTATGACGAGAACATTGTTCTTGGTGCCTCCTGTCATTTAGGGGTTGTGGCAGTGTCCCGGGGAGTTGAGCTCTGAGGTGTTGTCGCCATAATTTTATCGTTGCAGTTCTAGAATACCTGAGTTTAGTACGCCAACATCGAAAATCTCTTTTATGCAGTTGTTGGTGAGATAACCTCGACGCCACCCAGTACTAGGGAGTTCGGGAGTACTGCCATAACTCGTATAACGGATGCTTTTCGAAGGTTGAGGTACACGATTTCCGGAGTTTTCTTGGTTATGTGTTGACGGATGGATACAGCTGGATGTAGGGATTGTTAGTTTGGGTGAGATATATTGCTTCCCCTGTATCCCCAACACCAGATTGCATAACCAGAAAGTTTCGGGAGTTTTATAGGTGGGAATTCAAGTAGCTCCTAGAATATCTTTCCAACAGATGCATGATACGGGATTGGGTAAATCTCTATCATATGTATTTGTTCCGGCTTATTCTGCAAGCCAATCCTTTGTTTTGTTTTATTTGTGGTATCCGAGTTGCTTCGAAGTCAAATGTTGAATCCATACCTTTTCCTAAATGGTGTTCTCATATTTCTATGTGAATACTAATCCTTCTTGATCATTGAGGTTGTCATGTTAATTCTTTTCCAACCGGTGCGCTTCTCTTCGAGATGATCCCATCATTCTCCCCATCCGCAAGATCAATTCTAAGTTTTCTCAATGGTGTTTGTTTCGTTCATCCCAAGTTGTCTTTGTTTTCCCGCCCTCCCACCCTTTTTCTTCAAGGACTCAGATTTCTTAATCAAGTATCCTTTTATTTTTGTGAAGTTTCTCCATTCTTTTCCATCAATGTTCTTACCCGGTGGTTCTCAAGAAGATGTTCTACTAGTTCGTCATTCCTCATCCCTTTCTCTTCTCCGGTGGATTCAAGTCAAGTTTTGTTGATCATACCTTTTTCCTCATTTCAGTGTCTTCTCATGCCGGTGCACCTTTCTTTCACTCACCTCTTGCTATTCATTTGTTCCAGAGTGTTGAAGATATCTCAGAAGATTTGTGTTTCCATTCTTAATCCGTTCAAGCTATTTGGAGATTGTTATCTCATTCAAGCCATTTAATTCAACCGGTGCAATCTCTCTTTAAAATCATTTTCAACGGTGTTTTTTTTAGTGGGCCCTAACCCACAGGTCTTTTCCCAGGATCTTACCTGACTCTTCTAATTCTCCCGGAGTTATTCTCAAATTCTTTTCAAATGTGACATTAGAATGAATTTCATCAGTCACATGCCTTCTCCAAGATCAATTTCAAATTCTTTTCATTGTTGGCTCAACCTCTTTGTTTTTCATTCTCCCGGAGTATCTCAACAATTCATGGTGGTTCTCATCATCATTCTCAACATTTGAAGACCGAAGAAGTGTTTCCTCTAAATCTTGGTCCATTCTCTTGAATATTCATGGTTCTATCTTCATGCTATCCTCATAATTGTTTTGATTGTGACAATTATTTTCTTACCATCCGGAGCATTTCATGAGTTGTTTCCATTTCTTTCCTCGGAAGTCCATCATGTCATAATTCTTCATTCTCAGCGTGTAGCTATCGTTCTCCAAATCTTACCGGTGATTCGTTCAAATATCCTCTAACCAGTTCATGTTCTCTTCGTTCTCATGTATCTAAATCCCCTCAAATATCTTCATTCGTTTTCCAATTCTTCCTGGTGAATTGCGCCTTTGCTACATTCATTTTCAATTCTTACAGTGGTTCGTTCAAGATTTCACCTCTTTCGTTATCATTTAATTCATTCGTTCTTTCCAATCCTACCGGTGGTTCGTTGAAGACCTTCCCAAGCTTGCGCCATATCTATCTTAATCCTTTCTACGAGAATAAGTGGCATGCCAAATCCATTGTGGGTCATCAATTTAATTGATGAGGGATAAGCATAATGTAATTCTTATTCTTGTTTCATCGAGTAAATTCAATTCCTTATTCCGGAGGTTCATCAAAAAATTCTTGGTTTCAATTGCTCATCCTTCTTTTTCGGAGTTCCAAGTTCTCTCGGTTATATAATCGCGAAGCTCCATCTAAATCATTACAAGGCTTCACCTTGTGTTTTCAACTTCTCTTTCTTTTCATCATCCTTCTATTACCGGAGTTCTTCATGGAGGCTCTAAATGGTGGGTCGTCAAGGATTCTTTTCATTCTTCAATTGTTCTTCAAGATTTCGCTCGAAGTTATGATCCGCCAAGCTATACTCAAAATTAAACAGGGTGCCCAACACTTGTTTTGTTTTGAGAAGCTCAAGTATTCTCCGTCTTGCATTCCAAAGTGCAATTCCTTCTATCTTATCTTTTGAGATGGTGTTATGTCACTCTTGACAATTTCCTTCATGTTTCATGATTCATATTGTTGTCAAGAATGAGGTATTTTAAATCCATCAGTCTCTTCATTGGAGTTATCTTGGGTTATATTTCACCTAAAGCTTTCCCTAAGGATTGTTGCTATTTATGGTGCTTATAAATGACCCAAGTTCTTCATTTGTCCTCCCGGTGAAATAAGTTTCTCGTCTCCTTGTTGATATCAATCCAATCATTTGTTTCCGTTGGTGGCAGAAGCTCACCTAATAATTTTGAGATGTTTTCATAAGCCCGCCACAAGCTTATTCTTTTCGTTGTTGGTTTTCCAACAACTCCGTTATAACCTTCTTGGAAGGGTGCTTTCCGAGCCCATTTGTGGCAGAAGTTTGCATTTTCTCCTACATTCTATTATTCCAGTGATCTATCTTCTATTCTTTTGTTCCAGAGGCATTGTGATGTTACTCTCTTCGGCCCATCATCTCATTTTGTAAATATCATGTAATTTTCCTTGCTTATCCGTTTAGCCGGAGTGTCGTGTTTTCATTCGAGTTCTCTCATCTTATCAAGTTTTGCCTCCCTTCTCAACCGGAGTGCGGTTTGTAATGTTTCTTACCCCTTGTGCCATTCTTTCAATTCCGGAGGCAGTGTATTGTTGATTTCATCATGTATCCTCTCATCTTGTCAAGTTCATGTTCAATTCCTTCCATTTACAGTCGGAGTGCTGCCCAAATTATATCAATCTTATTCCTCCTCTATCTAGTTTTAACCGGAGTGGTTTCAATATCTATCTTATCACTAAACCTCTTGGTTCTCATCATATTCCTTGTTCCTCTTGTCCAACGAATTGTTTGCAATCTTGGTCATCTCCGTTGTTTTGTTTCTTTCAATTTGTTCAACCTCTCAAGGTTCTTTGGTTTCACTCATTGGTCAAAGAAGCAACTTAGTTTTACCTCTTCTCTTCCTCTTCCGTTTTCCCTCCGGTGCCATCCTAGATCTCGGGACGAGATCCTCTCGTAGTGGTGGAGTGTTGTAACGCCCCAAGACCGACGCTCCAGATGCCTTCCTTGCTTTGCGAGTCAGCTGTGTTATTTAGTTGTTTGTTGCATTATCATAATTGTTTTGCATATTTCATTCCTATATGTTATTCCATGATCATGTTGAGTGCCTTGTCATTTTTGCTTCTTGCATCATGTTCATCTTATATTATATTGCATTGCACCATCCTTGCTTTGTTCTATGCTTCATGATATTGCATATGTCATTTTGTTGCATTTGCATCAGGAGCATCATCCCTTGATTTGCATCTTGAAATCTTGTTGTGTGATCTTCTGTGACCCCCCCCCCCCTTTTCTTCTGATCTCCACCTCACTCATGCAACATGCTCATACCAGCGACCATTCGTCGAGTTCACCCAAGTTTCTATTCCATTCAAACTTCTCCTTTCTTCTTTATTACATTTATTTTCATGTGACATTTTCCCTATCCAGAAAATGTTCTTTCTTTTCCTGCAAACCCTACACCTTGCCGTTAACCCCTCTGTCAACTTTCAGCTCATTTGAAGATGGTTTGGTTGGGTTATAAATTCATGCAAGTTTGAATTAAATTCGAACATGTTTAAATTTATAGTCTGTAAAATCCCCACACCACTTTTATTTAATTGAGCATATTCCAAGGACCCCAGCCATATTTTTTATCTCTCCATAACTCCTCCCCTAGCTCTCTGTGCTTTTCTTGTTTTTATTTTCTGTTTGAAGAAAAGAAAAGAAAAGCAGCAGTGAGCAGCTCAGCGCAGTAGAGAGCAGCCCAGCAGCGACCCATCATCAGCGCACCCGCACCAGCCCACCTAGCCCTCCAAATCCTTTTTCCACCTGAAACCCACGTACCCGTCTCTCTCACCCGTCCCATGTGGCCTATCTGGACCCACGCGTTAGTGGCTGATCGGTAGCACTCACCCACCTTTCTCCTACCTCTCCCCTCTCCTTTACACGCACGCCATGGCCACGAGGGCAAGCCTCGACGCCGCGCCCCCTCCTATAAAGCCGCCCCGGGCCTCATCCTAGGGTTTATCCCCTTTCCCCTCTTCCCTCTGCGCCGCCGCCTCTCCACAAATCCCCACTCGCGCCCTTCCCCGCTACTTCCAGGAGCCATGGCCGGCGAGGCCACGAGCCCTCCGGCATAGGAGCTCCGCCGGCCTCCCTCCTCACGCCTCCGATCACAGCCACACTGTCACGGTTCCATTCCGATGCCAAGGCGCGCCCAATGATCGCCAAGTCCCTCAACGTCTTCGTCCTCCGCTTCGTCTTCTTGATGGTTCAGAGAAACGCCAAGATCAGCGCATCCTCACATCGTCTCCAGTCGCCGTCGACCTTGTACGACTCCAGCGGAAACCACTCGGTGAAGTTCCGATCCTATCCATCCCTCTCTGTTCTCGTTTGCATATCCATCATTCCGCGCGTCTCCGAGTTCGTCCGCCATGGCTGTATACGAGGAGCTCAAGCTCTTGCCTTGGCTCCTCTGTTCCGCCCCTTCTCACACACGCAGAACCACTCATGCAACCGCGCACACCCCTCGCTGCACACACGCGCACACTGCCGTGCCCCGTGCATGCCCAACCACGGCGCAATCTGTCTCTGTTCTCTTCAGGTTGGTTCAGTTAAGCTCGACTTGATGGATGATCTAGTGCCGAACCCGCCGCAGCATGCGCACGAGTCCCGCACACCTCTATTTCAGACGGCAGCCATGGATGTAGCCGTGGCCAAGCCCCTCGCGCACGCCCACGCCCGCAGCACGCCTCGCTTCTCGCCCCATGACTGCCAAGCTGCCACTGACACATCCGCCTTGCCGTGTCATGCCCGAGACGAGCACGAGCTCGTGCTCGAGCCTCTGTACGCACGCATCGCAGCGCATCCACCTCCCAATCCCGCACACCCGCCGCCGCCTCCTGGGCCCCGCCGTTTCACCGTTGCCCGCTGGTGCCGCCGATGTCTTCTCTGTCGCAGAGGAGAAGAAACTCCGTCCGCCGTGGAGCTAGTTCAAAAGGAGCTGTGCCACATCATGTTAACAATAATAGCAGCAGCGCAGTGGATCGGTGAGCAGAGTTCTACCGGGGAGACCCGGGTTCAAATCCCCTCGGGAACATTTTTAGAACCCCAATTTTTGCCTCTGTTGCCTCTATGACAGTGGGACCCCCTCGTCATTCTCTCTGTCCACACACACCCCTCTCCACACCCACGCGGCCACACTCCTGCCACCTCAGCACCAGGGCCCCCTCGTCATTGACAGTGGCTGGCTCAGCCCGTGTTCCCCTGTTGTTGTTTTTTTCCTTCTGCATAATTTCAGAAAATGCCCCTGTTTTGTTTTGCTAATAACCAATCATGCATGCATCCAAATTAAACAAACTATATATGTAAAATGCTTAGAATTTTATCTAGTTTCACAATATCAAACTTTCATCCATGTTAAAATATTTAAAATTGCTGTTTGTATTAATTTGCATAAATGCCATGCTAACATGATTTATTTCATAACTAAATAACCGTAACTCGGAATTTAATAAACTTTATATGTAAATGGGGTGGAAAAATGCCTAGTTTAACATGGTCCACTTTATTTTTCTGTTTAACAACTTTAAAATATGTTTTAGGGCAGAACAGTAGCAAATTCATAAATTGCACATGGGGATTTTCCGGATATGTTGTGTGTTGTTTCCGGCCTCATTTAAACTTTTCTAAATAGTTAGTTTACTTATGCTTCACCTTTTTCCATGTTTAACAACATTTAATATTGTTGGGTACATAAACGAGAGAGAACTAAATAATTGCTTGTAGTGTTTCGTCAATATGCAACTCATGCATATTGAGCTCCACTTAACTTGTAGTATTGTCTGTTGCACTTTGCCATGCCATGCCTCATTAAACCGGACATGCATCATACTTGTTTGTGCATCATGCCATGTTTATGCTTGTGCATTTACCATGTTGTTTGTTTATTTCCGGTGTTGCTTCCTAGTTCCGGTAATGTTGCGATTGTGAGGATTCGTTCGACTACTCCCGTTCGTCTTCTTCATGGACTCGTTCTTCTTCCTTGCGGGATTTCAGGCAAGATGACCGCTACCCTGGATCTCACTACTATCATTGCTATGCTAGTTGCTTCGTTCTATCGCCTTGCTGCGCTACCTATCATTTGTTCTTCAAGCCTCCCCAAATTGCCATGAACCTCTAACCTTTGACACCCTTCCTAGCAAACCGTTGCTTGGCTATGTTACCGCTTTGCTCAGCCCCTCTTATAGCGTTGCTAGCTACAGGTGAAGTTGAAGATTGCTCCATGGCGGACAGGGTTATGTTGGGATATCACACTATCTCTTATTTAATTAATGCATCTATATATTTGGTAAAGGGTGGAAGGCTTGGCCTTATGCCTGGTGATTTGTTCCACTCTTGCCGCCCTAGTTTCCGTCATACCGCAATTATGTTCCTGGATTTTGCATTCCTAACGCGGTCGGGTGATTTATGGGACCCCCCTGACAGTTTGCTTTGAATAAAACTTGTCCAGCAAGGCCCAACCTTGGTTTTACCATTTGCCTCACCACCACCTATACCCTTCCCTTGGGTCGGCCAACCCAAGGGTCATCTTTATTTTATCCCCCCCGGGCCAGTGCTTGTCTAAGTGCTGGTCTGAACCGGGCAGACTGCGGGGCCCCCTCGGGGCAACTCGAGGTCTGGTTTTACTCGTAGGCTGACCTATCCGGTGTTGCCCTGAGAACGAGATATGTGCAGCTCCTATCGGGATTGTCGGCGCATCGGGCGGCTTTGCTGGTCTTGTTTTAGCATTGTCGAAATGTCTTGTAAACCGGGATTCCGAGACTGATCGGGTCTTCCTGGGAGAAGGTCTATTCCTTCGTTGATCGCGAGAGCTTGTCATGGGCTAAGTTGGGGCACCCCTGCAGGGTATAAACTTTCGAGAGCTGTGCCCGCGGTTATGTGGCAGATGGGAATTTGTTAATGTCTGGTTGTAGATAACTTGACACCAGATCCGAATTAAAATGCATCAACCGCGTGTGTAGCCGTGATGGTCTCTTCTCGGCGGAGTCCGGGAAGTGAACACGGTTTCTGGGTTATGTTTGACGTAAGTAGGTGTTCAGGATCACCTCTTGATCATTGCTAGCTTCACGACCGTTCCTTTGTTTCTCTTCTCGCTCTCATTTGCGTATGTTAGCCACCATATCATGCTTAGCCGCTGCTGCAACCTCACCACTTTACCCCTTCCTTACCCATTACGCTTTGCTAGTCTTGATAGCCATGGTAATGGGATTGCTGAGTCCTCGTGGCTCACAGATACTTCCAAAACCAGTTTGCAGGTGCCGATGAAACTGTGCAGGTGACGCATCCGAGCTCAAGGAGGAGCTCGATGAAGATCTTGTTCTTTGTGTTGTTTCGTTTCAGTTGATCAGTAGTGGAGCCCAGTTGGGACGATCGGGGATCTGTGTAGCATTTGGTGTAGTCTTCTTTTATTTTGGTTCCGTAGTCAGACCTTGATTGTATCTGTATGATGTAATGCTTTACTCATGTATTGTGTGAAGTGGCGATTCTAAGCCAACTATGTATCTCTTTCCCTTATGTATTACATGGGTTGTGTGTAGATTACCTCACTTGCGACATTGCTTTCAATGCGGTTATGCCTCTAAGTCGTGCTTCGATACGTGGGAGATATAGCCGCATCGAGGGCGTTACACCAGTGGCCCAGTGCGGCTCGTCTTCATCAACCAACACTCAAGACCCTCGCGAGGGGCCAAGCCTCGCGGGGCGGACGACGCAAAGCCTCCTCAGAAGCGGCCTCGCCAGGCAGGCTCGCGAGGGGGCGGAGAGATCACGACAAAGTGTACTGCACGAGGTTCCCATGATGCAAGCCATGATGACCAATGCCAGGCGGGGGCCAGGCGGGCGCCAGCGCGTGGAGTGTCCTCGTTTCCTCTTTGGTGCTAAGGGGGCGAGCGCAGGCGCGGAGTACCGAGGCATCGGGCAAAGGTTTCCATATCGGAGCAACAAGACCAAGACCAGTAGGACGACAGGATGGAGGTCATCGTGGAGCCCAAGACGGTGTCACAACCAGCACCTTTGATAGGCGAAGACCACCTTTAGTCAGGATAGCTTGTACTAGCTGTCCCCTTCCAAAATGGCCGTTGTTGGATCCCTTCCCGCTCAATATTTGGGAAGAGGACCAGGGCCACTATAAATAGGGCTAGCCACCACAGTAGAAAGGGACAAGTTAAGTTCATCTATACACCACACCAACTCAAGAACACATCTCCTCGCGAGGCTGTTCTTCCCTTGTACTGTTCATCATCAACCCAAGAGGCAATCCACCACCACCACACACAGGAGTAGGGTATTACACCACAACGGTGGCCCAAACCTGTATAAATCTTGTGTCTCTTGTGTTGTGAGTTCATAGAGCTAGCTTAGAGATCGCGGCTAGGCTGAGCGTGTGTTTCGGTAGGGAGAAGTCTTCGTCCGCACCCCAGTGTCCGAACCTTAAGGGTTTTGCCGGAACCCAATATCTGACATTTGGTGCGCCAGGTAGGGGTGCGCTGACATCTTCTTTCCGCTGATCCGCGTACCATCGCTTTGTCGCATTCATGTCTGACGCCCGCCGAGCCCGCGTCACGCACCGGGCTACTCTCGCCGCTCGTGTCGCCCAGACGGCTCCGGACGGCAGGCCTCCTCGTCGTTCTCCGTCGCCTGCTGCCAACACCACAATCAGCCCAGCGGGGAACGAGCAGCAAGCATCCTTGTTGCACCCCTCGGTGCGGCGGGAAGGCCGCACCGCCACTCCGTTGCTGACCCCAGCCGGGTCGTCGTCCCACGCTCGTCGCGCCCCCGTGGACGTGCAAGCCGTGCTGCTTCTGGCACGTGAGCTCCTGCATTATCGCCCCATCGATGACCTCTACGAAGAATGGCTCGCTCGCATCACTGAGCTCGTCAGCGCAGCAGGGGGCTCTCCTGCGCCGTCCCTCTCGCTGCTTCGTCCTCCGCCAGGTATGGGCGATGCGGCTCATGGAGCGCCTCCACCACCTCCGCCCCAAGACGGTGCCCTGGCTCCAAGGAGCGCGGCCCCTGGACGTGACCCACCGCATCCAGCGCCCGTGCGACAAGAAAAAAGCTACCAAGAAATCCCTCGGCCTCAAGAAGGCGCCCCCGTGCTCCCTGCACCAGCGCAACAAGACCGCGTCCCTGCACCGGCGCGTCAAGACCATCAAGAGCAAGCTCCGCGTCAGCAAAGGGGCCCGGTGACCATAGCAGGCTATCGCGCCTTCACCACCGAGATGCGTAGCGTCGCCTGGCTGGGCAAGTTCAAGACAGACCTGCCTCCTCGCTATGACGACACCCCGACCCCGCGGAGTTCTTTCAGCCATACGAGCTGAGCATCGAGGCGGCCAACAGAGACGAGAAGGTCATGGCGAACTGGTTTCCCAAGACGCTCAAGGACGGTGCCCGCTCGTGACTCCTGAACCTGCCTCCTGGCTCGATCTCATCCTGGGACGAGATGCGCAGCCGCTTCATCGCCAACTTCCAGGGCACTCGCGACCGCCCCCCGGCCGCGAGTGACATGCGCCGCATCAAGCGAAAGCCTGGGGAGACCCTGCAGAAATACATCCAGCGCTTCAACAGTGTCCGCCTCAAGATCCCCAAGGTGACGGATGAGGCCATCATCTCAGCGTTCTCTGATGGCGTCCGTGACGTCAAGATGAAGGAGGAGCTCGCCATCCACGACCAGTTGTGCACACCCCTGGGGCTGTTCAACCTAGGATTTATATTCCTTTAGGTTCTACCGACAACCAATACAACTCTACGCACACTTAACGTTCCCTTTACCTAGAATAAGTATGAAATTATTTTGTAGTGATAAGATAAGTTTGCAAGAATAAAACTAGATGTACTTTTAGAAAGAATAAAACTACGAATAGTTTGCTAGATAATAAAAGTTAGTTATTTAGTAGAAAGATTTTGTAACACCAGAAAGTTATTTGTCCCTAGGCAATCGATAACTAGACCGACAATCATTATTGCAATTTTATATGAGGGAGAGTCATGAGCTAACATACTTTCCGTACTTGAATTATATGCACTTATGATTGGAACTCTAAAAAGCATCCACAACTACTAAATATCATTAAGGTCATTCGATTTCTCTATGTTCTCATCTGTTTTGCGTTTCTGTTTTCTGGTCGAAAATCGTTTCTTAAATTCTGGGAGGTAGGTAACTCCGATTGGGCTGAAATTTTAACATCGTTTTTTCTAGATATTATCTTTCTTGGGATGAAAGAAGGGCATCGACCGACCTACGAGGCACTCACTAGGTACCACGGCGCGCCCTACCCCCTGGGGACGCCCTGATGCCTAGTGCCCCCGCCCCCCAACACCGTCTTGCATTGATTCTTCTACCAAACATTCACATATATTCCAAAATAAATCTACATAAATTTTTATTGCGTTTGGACTTCGTTTGATAAGGATATTCTGCAAAACAAGAAACATGCAACAAACAGGAACTGGCATTGGGCACTGGATCAATATGTTAGTCCCAAAAGTAATATAAAATGTTGCCAAAAGTATATAAAAGTTGTATAATATCAGCCTGGAACAACCAAAAATTATAGATACGATGGAGATGTATTAGCACCCCAGGCTTAATTCCTGCTCGTCCTTGAGTAGGTAAATCATAAAAAGATAATTTTTTATGTGCAATGCTACCTAGTGTAATCTCGATCATATAATCTAATCATGACATGAATGATTCAAAGCAATAGTCTATAATTTGACATAAAGACATCACTACACAGGCATCCCAACAAACAATCTTGTCTTCCAAAATATCAATGCTAAAGAACGTTATCCCTACATAATCATATAGCCTGGTCATGCTCCATCTTCTTAACACATACTATTTATCATGTGCTACCCCGGTGTCAGCCAAGCAATTGGTTCATACTTTCTAACGCGCTTAAACTTTTTCAACCCCCATGCAGTACATGAGTGCAAGCCATGGATATAGCACTATGGGTGAAATAGAATTTGGTGGTAGAGATTAATTTGGAGAAGACAAAAAGGAAGATAGTCACACAATGACGCGGCTAACCAACGGGCTATAGAGATGCCCATCAATTGATGTCAATGAGAGCAGTAGGAATTTCCATGCAACGGATGTACTAAGACTATAAGTGTATGAAAGCTCAACATGAAACTTAGTGGGTGTGCATCCAACTTGCTTGCTCGAAGACCTCGGGTATTTGAGGAAGCCCATCATCAAAATATATGTCACGCCCAATATGCGACCCTATCCTAAAGGAACTCAATGGTCCCACCAAGGATAGAAGCGCATATTGGAGACGCTTTTGCAAGGTGGATATCATTACATCGTACCATTACATAATAGTTGGGGATACATACAGGGGGCATACAATGGCACACGAATACAACATCATCATACCCAAGAGCAACATCCGACTATGGATGAAACACAAACAGAAACACAAACGACATCCACCCTGCCAGCCCAGGCTGCCGACCTGGAACCTATCCCCTGATCAAAGAAGAAGCAGAAGAACTCCAAAAACAAGTAAACATCGCTCTCACGTCATGATCATCGCATTACCTGTACCTGCAACTGTTGTTGTACTAATTTGTGAGCCACGAGGACTCAGCAATCCCATTACCATGGGTATCAAGACTAGCAAAGCTTAATGGGTAAGGAAAATATAAGTGGTGAGGTTGCAGCAGTGACTAAGCATATATGGTGGCTAACATACGCAAATAAGAGTGAGAAGAGAAGAAACGAACGGTCGAGAAGCTAGAAGTGATCAAGAAGTGATCCTGAAACTACTTACGTTCACACATAACCCAAACCGTGTTCACTTCCTGGACACCGCCGAGAAGAGACAATCACGGGTACACACGCGGTTGATGTGTTTTAATTAAGTCAAGTGTCAAGTTCTCTACAACCGGACATTAACAAATTCCCATCTGCCACATAACCGTGGGCACGGCTTTCGAAATTTTATACCCTGCAGGGGTGTCCCAACTTAGCCCATTATAAGCTCTCACGACCAACGAAGGATATTCCTTCTCCCAGGAAGATCGGATCAGTCTCGGAATCCCGGTTACAAGACATTTCGACAATGGTAAAACAAGACTAGCAAGACCGCTTGAATGTGCCGACAAATCTCGATAGGAGCTATACATATCTTGTTCTCAGGGCACATGGTATGGGGAAGACGTCGGGTTGGCATAGACCCTAGTTGCCCAGGGGGCGCCGGACGTCGCCCGGCTCGGACCAACACTTAGAGAAGCACTGGCCCGGGGGGGGGGGGGGTTATAATAAAGATGACCCTCAGGTTAATTACTCCCAGGGGAAAGGTAATAGGTTGTTAGGAAAATGTAAGACCAAAGTTAGGCCTTGCTGGAGGAGTTTTATTCAAAGAAAACTGTCAAGGGGTTTCCATACACCCTGCCGCGTAAGGAACGCAAAATCAAGGAACATAACACCGGTATGATGGAAACTAAGGCGGCAAGAGTGGAAAAAAACACCGGGCGTAAGGCTGAGCCTTCCACCCTTTACCAAGTATATAGATGCATTAATTAAATAAGAGATATTGTGATATCCCAACATAATCCTGTCCAACATGGAGCAATCTTCAACTTCACCTGCAACTAACAACGCTATAAGAGGGGCTGAGCAAAAGCGGTAACATAGCCATACAACGGTTTGCTAGGAAGGGTGAAAAAGGTTAGAGGCTGACATGGCAATTTGGGAGGCTTGATAAACAAGTGAATAGGTAGCACAGCATAGCGATAGAACGAAGCAACAGCATAGTAATGATAGTAGTGAGACCTAGGGAAACAGTCATTTTCCTGAAATCCTGCTATGAAGAATAACAGGTCCATGAAGAAGACGAACGGATGAAGATGAACCAAGTGTAGTCGAAAGAATCCTCATGATCGCAACGAAACAGGAACTATCGAGAAGAAGCACAACCGGAAAGAAGCAAACACCACGGTAAACACACAACACATAAACATGACATGATGCTCAACCAAGTATGATGCATGACAAAGGCTATATGAGGCTACTCATGGCAAGAGATGATGCATACAAGAACAACACAACAAAGCAAGTTTAAACTAGATGATACACCGCGCGTTGCTACAGGGATATTCGCTCTGTCTTTTGGAGGCATGTATATAATAATGAAAGATGGCAAAACAATGAAAGATGGCAATGATGGAACTTGAAAAAAAGGCATGAAACCAGGCAAGGCGTTGCTCGAATAAAGTTCTATGACGAATTTAAACTTTTAGCATTTAAATTGTATAACTAAATTTTACACATAGAAAATTGGGGGCTCGCAAAATACAGTTACAACATTTTGGCTCTAATAATTTCTTACAAAATATGCAACAAAAAAGGTTAAAGCGATCTGATAGTTTCACACTGAAAATTAATGTACACACATACAACAGGGGTGAAAGTACAATATATTCGATGGAAAGAAGTAACGAAAAGTTGCATAGTTGAATAGTTTCTGAAGTAGCCGCCGATGTATGCAAATATTTGTTGGTTGCGCCGAAGAGATAAACAATCAGCCTAATAGTGAAAGAACCTACCCGCAAGTATATATGTGAGACAAAAATAATTATATTAGCATTGCAAGTATATACAATCCAAAAACACTGAAAATGAATGTACACACAAACACACTTAGTTAAAGCATCAGATTAGTAGTCAAAGAGCCTGCCTGCAAGAATGTATATGAGATAAAAAGAACTAAAAACAGCTTCAAGATGGAGATGAGATCGACCATCATTAAACGTGGTGCTCCCTGTCCTGAAACAAATTTAACTACGTGTGTGTGTGTGTATCTACTTATCTATCAATCTGTTGTGGTGGCAATATATTTTACTGAATCCAAAAATTGCTTACAGTTGTCACCAGCATGAATAAAGTAGGGGTGCACTCACCTGTCCATACAACACAGTTCTAGAAAAATGGAATTTCAGGTATTGATTCATATTGTACGACAAAGCAAATTTGTAGCCTCTTATCCCAATAGTTTCTTCATTTATCAGGCCGAGCATGGCCAGGAACTCGTCATCCACCCTTTTCAGCTCCTGGTCCGGCTGTATGTGATCTTGGTTGTCATTGTCAATGGTTCTAGTGAGGCCGTCGGAGGGCGGCCACATGTGCTGCTTCTCTATTATGATAAAGCTGGCTGATGATTCATCGGCCGCTGAGTAGGAGTTGATCCCCGCCGATGTTGTCTGCAGCCTGCTGGGAGCGGCATGCATCAGTTAGTGGCCATAGTAGGTTATCCTAGTGCGAGAAGCTTGCGGTGGAGGTGACGGTGAGCAGGGCTCAGTCCGCGGTGCCGGTGAGCAGGTTGATGACGATGCCATGTTGCTCACCCACGAGATGGAACTGGAGGTATTGCTGCTCGTGGTGCCAGTGTCGTTGATGGCTCAGAGAGACGCTGACGATGACTTTGAGGGAGGAAGAAAGGGCACCGCAGTGGAGCAGGGAGGTTGTGAAAGTCGCTGTTGCCGCTGGAGGTAGGCTGTGGAAGGATTTATAGGGATGAAGCCAAGGGAGATGAACCGAGGGGCTTCGTTGGGGAGGCCTGCGTCTATTACCATGCACGAAGAAGGAGAAGAGATAGTAGTGGGATTTAATGGCGAGTAAAGAAGGCGAAGAGGGAGAGGAAAATCAAGTTTAGTTTGTATGGAGAATCCTCGAGGAAAAAAAGAACAATGCCATATGTGAAGACAGGAACACTGCTCCGCGGTTGAATCCTTTTGTTCGGTATATGTTCATTGTCGCTGGTAATGGAACGCACCGAGGTGAGGATGTGGCATGCGTTATGCATGTGCTGAATTAATGATCTGAGTGGACCGGTGATGTGGAGGTTGAATGTTAAGAGAGCATTGACATGGCATCATGCTGATGTGGACAGTGTGCATGTACAGATAATTGCTATAGTGGGGAGCAACTTCTTAAGAATGGTAGATGAGGTCGGAAACAAAATACAATAAATCCGGTAAGTCCTCATATGCAAGTTTCAAAATGGGTCCATATCTGAATAAACCTTATGTTCAAGTTGTTAAACAGCAAGTTAAGATGCACCAAGATGACGTACACGAAATTCTAGTCAAGTTACATATAAAGTTCATTTTGTTCGGAGCTACGGCCTAAAAGATATGAGCAAAATAAGTTAAACATGACAATGATGCAAAATGCATTCAAACATCAAGAAAACACTCTCAAAACATGTATGCAACATGATAAGATGAAACTACATGCAAAATGAATCAATTTTCATATAGAGCATGCTCAAAACGGAGCAACGGTGCAGCACACACTCCAAACAAGATATAACAACAATCTGCCCAAAATAGCAAGTAAGCACTTAGCAATCATCAAAACAACATGCTAGAAGAAACATATGAGCATAAACATGACATGAACTTCATGTAAAGATAACATATGCAAATATCATTAAGGTTCGGTTTCATAGGCATTAAGATTAAACCAATATGATCAATGCAAAATGAAACTTTATAACACAGCAGCATATGCATGAGCAGAGTTAATGAGATGGCAACTTGAGAGCAAGAAAGAGACAAGCTACGTTAATTAAACATAACAAACAAGTGAATTGCATCAAAGTAAACATAACAAAGAGCAAATAACATCATGGCATCATATACATATGGCTCCTGTTAGTGGGAACCAACCAGACAAGATTGAATATTAAAACAGTTTCAGCAAGTGTAAAACAGCAACATTATCATAGCATATTTGCAAGCATGGAACAGAGGCATATGACATCCAAAATTAGCAAACTTGGAATTAGAACATAGTACTGACAGCATACTACAAAACATGTAATTGGAGAATCTCTAGAATAGGCATGTATCACTCAATAACAAGCTCACAACAAGGCATCTTGAAGTTAACAAAAATCTGGAACATTATATAAGTATTTTCATGCCAATGAAAGCATATGCTACAGGACATATATAGGGCATCAAAAGGCATGGCATAGTAGAGCATAACATAGACAAAAAAATATGTCAACTAAGAATCTCCATATTATGCATGGATTAATTGGTAGCAGCATGTAAACATGGCAACATGATATAGCAGTTTCAGCATTGACAGAAAGTTAACAGCAAGTAGCCCATTTCACAACCTTGATGCACTCACTACAAGGTATATAAAAATAAACAGATTGCACTGCTGTAAAGATGGAGTACATATTCTCCTAAAACATGTAGACATCATGCCCATAGGATGCACAAGCAAAATGCAACAAAAATGACAATTCAGCAAATTACAGCAGTTTTCAGTAGTTAACAGCCACATGCACTTTTGCAACAGGGATTAATATGTCAAGATGCACCCTAACATGAATGCAAAGCACACCAACATGTAGAGAATGAAGAGTAGAACATGTTCATATCAAGATCATAATCATAGCATCAATAGGGACAAAGTCGTGGCACTCACAAGACACCTATATGATGTTAACAATCAGCAGATTACATCAGTTCATATCACATAGCAGTTTTGCAATGAAGGTTTAGGTATCAATATGAATAGAAACATGAATGAAAACTACTCTATCATGAAGAGACTCTGACATGAACATTTTGACATATTATACATGCAAAACGGAGCTATATGCATGAAGTTACAGCAGGTCAAACATGCCCACATGATGTTCAAAACTCAGGGACGGTGGAATTTAGACCTCGCAGAAACGGGACTGAGCCATGCGGGATGGAGGGATCCGGGTCGGAGGGGCCGTTTGGTTCCGGGGACGACGGTGTGCAGCGGGACGACGACGTGCAGATCGGATCCCCGGCGAGGTACCGGGAAGGGCGGAGGAGGCCGGGGAGGGCGGATCCGGGCGCGGGCTCCCCGGATCTGGCCGGACTCCGGCGCGGGGAGGCGAAGCCGCGGCGGGGCGAGATCACCGGCGGGGCGGGCAGTGTACGGCGGTGGTGGGACAGCGTGCGGCGGTGGGGCCGGCTCGGGCACGGAGGAGCGGGCGCGGGGCGGCAGCGCACGGGGCGGGAGCCGGCGGGCGGCGAGGCGTTGGTCGCTGGCGAGGGCGAGGGAAGCGACCGGCGGCGAGGGTCGGGGTGGTGGCGCGGATCTGAGGCGGTGTGGTCCGCCGGGCGGCGGCGGGAGGCGCGAGGGCTCGTTTGGGCCCCAATAGGCTCGAGCAGGCCCCAATCTGGGCCGAGAGGGCCGGTGCGGTGGAGGCGAAGGGCTGGCGGCGGAGTGGCGACGTGGCGGCGGTGGGTAGGGCATGAAGGCGGCGAAGCTGAGGTGGCGCGCTTTGATTGGGCGAAGAGGCATGGCGGCTGGACATGTCCGGTGAGGGTGGACATGTCTGGTGGCGCGAGGAAGAAGACTTCTAGGGTTTGGACTGCGAATTTCGGGGGGAGTGACTCATTTATAGGTAGAGGGAGCTAGCACAGTCCAAAAGAGGAGTGATTTTCGCCCACACGATCGTGATTGAACGGCGGAGATCATGGAGGGGGCTTAGATGGGTTAGAAGGCTATTTGGAGGGCTGTTGGGCTGCAAGGAGAGAGGGGCTTTTGCGGCTACCCGGTTAACCGTTGGGGCATCAAACGACCTCCAAATGGAACGAAATTTGATGGGCGGTCTACCGGTGCTATACCAGGGCCACTTGGCAAATCTCGGCCCATTCCGAGAATATTTTTCGGCAGCTCACGAAACAAGATAACAGGGGTGTCTTGGGTGCAAGAGAGTGTGTCTGTGCTCAGAACGGACAACGGAGATAATCGGGGGAACCCGAACGGATGCAAGTTTTGAAAAACATGGAGATGAAATGCAGCTGATGACTTGGCAAAGTGCAACATGCAAGCAAATGACATGGAAACAAAGATGAATAACTGGATGACACCTGGCGCATCGGATTCGGGGTGTTACAACTCTCCTCCACTAACAAGAGATCTCGTCTCGAGATCTTAGGAACGAGACGGAAGAGAAAGAGGAAGAGGTGTGAAACAAGAGTGCAAGAGAGAAGACGAACAAGGTTGAGAGCACTCGGGCAGAAAGAGGAACGGCGAATATGACAAGAATCAAAAGCTCAATGGATAGAATAGACTCTGAAAACACTCCAGTTAGAACAAAATAGAAAATCAATAAGAATGAAAGAATTTTGGAAGCACTCCGGCTGAAAATGGAAGGAATAGAACATGAACTTCACAAGATGGAATGACACTTGATGAGATGAACAACGCAATGCCTCTGGAAGAATTGAAAGAATGGAATGAAAAAAAATTAGAAGGAGGGATTTAACGGAGTTGATGAGAAAATCAACAACGAAAGAATCATCTTGTTGTGGACCTATGGAAAAACATCTCAAAACTTGAGGTGAAACTCTGCGACAAGCAAATGTCTGAATAGCTGAGAAGAACGAAGAAATGCAAAACTCAACTTAAGAAGAAAATGAAGAATTATTTGCACTTCGAGACACGAGAAGAAAAGATACTTGAACTCCTCCAACAAAATCTAGATGAACTCTTGAAGAATGAACTAAATCATGAAGAACCACCATGAAGAACTCCGGTAACAAAAGGATGATTAGATAGAATTGAAGGACGAAAGAATAAGATTAAGCCTTGTGGTGATTTAGATGGAGGTTCCGACGAAATGGCCGAGGAAATTTGAACTCCGGAAAATAAAAGATGAAAACACTTGGAACTAGAATTTATTCATCAAGAACAAACTCTGATGGAAGGGATTACTTGATGACGATGAAGTAAGAATAAGAATTACGTTATGCTTATCCTCATCAAATTTAATTGATGACAACCGGATTTGGCATGCAACTTATTCTTGTTGAAAAAGGATTAAGGGGAGTATGGTGCAACCTTGAGGAACGTCTCCAATGAATCACCGGTAGGATTGGAAAGAACGAATGGATTAAAATGATAATCAAGAAAAGGAATCTGAAGGAACCACCGTAAGAATTCGAAAATGACTGACGACAGAGAATGAATCACTGGGAAGAACTGGAAGAACAAATATGCTTGAGGGGATTTAGATGCAAAAGAACAGGAAGAACTCGAGCTTATTAAAGAGCACTTGAACAAAGCGCCGGGATAATTGGATAACGGTAGCTGAAATGTGAGGATGAAAAATTCTTCTAGAATGATGGCCTCCGGTGAAAACAAGTGGAGAAACAACTCCTGACATACTCCGGATGGGTAAGAAAAGAATATCTGACCAATGGAATAATTTGAGAGGATAACATGACACTAGAACCACAAATCTTTGAGAGAACGGGCAAGATTTAAGAGAAACTCTTCTTCGATCTTCAAATGTTGAGCATGGCGATGAGGAACACTACCAAAATTACTGAGATTCTTCGGGAGAATGAAAATCAATGAGGTTGAGCCAACAATGAGATGATTTGAAATTGATCTTGGAAAGGCATCTGACTGATCAAATTCATTCTTACGTCAAACTCCGAAAAGAATTAGGAATGGCTCCGGAATAATTAGAAGAGTTAGGTAAGATCCTGGGAAAAGACATGTGGGTTAGGCCCACTAAAAAGAAAACATCGTTGAAAAAGGATTGTTGAAGAGATAGATGACACACTGTAACAATTGAAATATTTGAATGAGGTGATAACCTTCAATTAATTTGAACATAGATGAATCTCCTGAGATATCTTGAGCACTCCGGAAGTATAAACTGGTGAGAGGCAAACGAGCAGGGGAAACACTTGATCCAAGGAAAAGAATATGATCAACCCAAAAAACTTGAATTGAATCCACCGGAAAGAAAAAGAGATGACGAATGTCAAACGAGACGATAATTCACCAGTTGAAATAATTTACGAAAGATTGAAGAGGTTCTGCATGAATGAAATTGATGCTCGAAAGAGACGCAAGCTCCGGGAAGAAGAGGGTGGGAGGGAAAAGAAAACAAAAGCAACTTGGAAGGGAGAACCGGCGAATAGCTTAAAGAGAAAACACCGGTTGAAAGACTGCAAAGGCTTCACACGAGTAGGATGGATACTCGATTAGTGACTCCTGCTCCTAGAAGAGAAAAGGGGTGGGCAGGTGGGAAAAGGAAACAACTGAGGATTGATCTTGCGAAAACAAGGAGGTCGAATCGACTTGACGAGAAAATGCACTGGATCAAAAGAGCTGAGAACGAACGATCAAAAAAACCAACTACGTGATCCTAAAGAAAGTTTGAAGGAGAAGAGGAGTAATTCAAAACACCTACGTCAAGATTCCTGACTAGAGCGACAAAGGGGCTGAGGAGTAAAAATAATTCATACTCTCCGATATAACTAGACTCATAAATAGTTTTCTTCTAAAATCAACAACGGCCAACTACGACCACTCAAGGGGCCTCCTATGTTCGGTCGAGGCTCTAATACCAACTTGTCAAGCCCAATATGCGACCCTATCCTAAAGGAACTCAAAGGTCCCACCAAGGACAGAAGCGCATATTGGAGACCCTTTTGCAAGGTGGATATCATTACATCGTACCATTACATAATAGTTGGGGATACATACAAGGGGCATACAATGGCACACGAATGCATCATCATCATACCCAAGAGAAACATCCGACTGTGGATAAAACACAAATAGAAACTCAAACGACATCCACCCTGCCAGCCCAGGCTGCCGACCTGGAACCTATCCCCTGATCGAAGAAGAAGCAGAAGAACTCCAAAAACAAGTAAACATCGCTCTCATGTCATGATCATCGCATTATCTGTACCTGCAACTATTGTTCTAGTAATCTGTGAGCCACGAGGACTTAGCAATCCCATTACCATGGGTATCAAGACTAGCAAAGCTTAATGGGTAAGGAAAATATAAGTGGTGAGGTTGCAGCAGCGACTAAGCATGTATGGTGGCTAACATACACAAATAAGAGTGAGAAGAGAAGCAACGCAATGGTCGAGAAGCTAGAAGTGATCAAGAAGTGATCCTGAAACTACTTACGTTCATACATAACCCAAACCGTGTTCAGTTCCAGGACTCCGCCGAGAAGAGACCATCACAGGTACACATGCGGTTGATGCGTTTTAATTAAGTAAAGTGTCAAGTTCTCTACAACCGGACATTAACAAATTCCCACCTGCCACATAACCGCGGGCACGACATTCGAAAGTTTATACCCTGCAGGGGTGTCCCAACTTAGCCCATTGTAAGCTCCCATGACCAATGAAGGATATTCCTTCTCCCGGGAAGACCCGATCAGTCTTGGAATCCCGGTTACAAGACATTTCGACAATGGTAAAATAAGACTAGCAAGACCGCCCGAATGTGCCGACAAATCCCGATAGGAGCTGCAGATATCTCGTTCTCAGGGCACACCGGATGGGCAAGACGTCGGATTGGCATAGACCCTGGTTGCCCAGGGGGCGCTGGACATCGCCCGGTTCGGACCAACACTTAGAAGCACTGGCCCAGGGGGGTTTAAAATAAATATGACCCTCGGGTTAATTACTCCCAAGGGAAAGGTAATAGGTTGTTTGGCAAATGTAAGACCAAAGTTGGGCCTTGTTGGAGGAGTTTTATTCAAAGCGAACTATCAAGGGGTTCCCATACAACCGGCCGTGTAAGGAACGCAAAATCAAGGAATATAACACCGGTATGATGGAAACTAAGGCGGCAAGAGTGGGAAAAAACACCGGGCATAAGGCCGAGCCTTCCACCCTTTACCAAGTATATAGATGCATTAATTAAATAAGAGATATTGTGATATCCCAACATAATCCTGACCAACATGGACCAATCTTTAACTTCACCTTCAACTAATAATGCTATAAGAGGGGCTGAGCAAAAGAGGTAACATAGCCAAACCACGGTTTGCTAGGAAGGGTGAAAAAGGTTAGAGGCTGACATGGCAATTTGGGAGGCTTGATAAACAAGTGAATAGATAGCGCAGCATAGCGATAGAACGAAGCAACTGCATAACAATGATAGTAGTGCAATCCAGGGAAACGGTCATCTTGCCTGAAATCCTGCTAGGAAGAAGAATGGGTCCATGAAGAAGACGAATGGATGAAGACGAACCAAGTGTAGTCGAACAAATCCTCACGATCGCAACGAAACATGAACTATTGAGAAGAAGCACAACCGGAAAGAAGCAAACACCATGGTAAACACATAACACATAAACATGACGTAATGCTCAACCAAGTATGATGCATGACAAATGCTATATGAGGCTACTCATGGCAAGAGATGATGCATACAAGAAAAACACATCAAAGCAAGTTTAAATGAGGCCGGAAACAACATATAATAAATCCGGTAAGTCCTCATATGCAAGTTTCGAAATGGGTCCAGATCTGAATAAACCTTATTTTCAAGTAGTTAAACAACAGGTTAAGATGCACCAACATGATATACACGAAATTCTAGTCAAGTTACATATAAACATCATTTAGTTCGGAGCTACGGCCTAAAAGATATGAGCAAAACAAGTTAAACATGGCATTGATGCAAAATGCATTCAAACATCAAGAAAACACTCGCAAAACATGGATGCAGCATGATAATATGAAACTACATGCAAAATCAAGAAAGTTTCATATAGAGCATGCTCAAAATGGAGCAACCGTGCAACACACACTTCAAACAAGATATAACAACAATCTGCCCAAAACAGCAAGTAGGCAGTTTGCAATCATAAAAACAACATGCTACAGGAAACATATGAGCATAAACTTGACATGCACTTCATGTACAGATAACATACTTCAAATATCATTAAGGTTTAGGTTCACAGGCATCAAGATTAAACCGCAACTTTATAACACCGCAACATATGCATGAGCAGAGTTAATATGATGGCAACTTGAGAGCAAGAAAGCGACAATCTACAGAAAGTAAACATAACAACCAAGGGCATGGAATCAAAGTACACATAACAAAGAGTAAATAACATCCTTGAATCATATACATATGGCTCCTAGATAGTGGGAACCAACCAGACAAGATTGAATCTTAAAACAGTTTCAGCAAGTGTAAAACAACAACATTATCATAGGATGTTTGCAAGCATGGAACAGAGGCACATGACATCCAAAATTAGCAAACATGGAATGAGAATATAGTACTCATAGCATAATACAAAACATGTAATTGGAGCATCTCTAGAATAGGCGTGGATCACTCAATAACAAGCTCACAACAAGGCATCATGAAGTTAACAGAAATCTGAAACATTATATAAGCATGTTCATGGCAATGAAAGCATATACTACAGGAAATATATAGGGCATCAAAAGTAATTTCATGGTATAGAACAACATAGTCAACAAGACATATCAACTAAGAATCTCCATATTATGCATGGATTAATTGGTAGCATCAAGTAAACATGGCAACATGATATAGTAGTTTCAGCATTGACAGAAAGTTAACAGTAAGTAGCCCACTTCACAAGCTTGGTGCACTCACTACAAGGCATATAAAAATACATGGATTGCACCCCTGTAAATATGGCATAAATATGCTCCTAAAACATTTAGACATCATGCAGATAGGATGCACACACAAAATGCAACAAAAATGACCAATCAGCAAGTTACAGCAGTTTTCAGTAGTTAACAGCAACATGCACTTTTTCAATAGGGTTTAATATGTCAAGATGCACCCTAACATGAACTCAAAGCAGACCAACATGTAAACCATGAAGAGAATAACATGCGCATATCAAGATCATCATCATAGCATCAACATGGACAAAGTTGTGGCACTCACAAGACACCTATATGATGTTAACAATCAGCAGATTACAGCAGTTCATATCACATAGCAGTTTTGCAACATAGGTTTAGGCATCAGTATGAACAGAAACATGAATGCAAACTACTCTATCATGAGGAGAACTCTGATATGAACATTTTGACATATCATACATGCAAAAGGGAGCTATATGCATGAAGTTACAGCAGGTCAAACATGCACACATGATGTTCAAAACTCAGGGACTTGATGGAATCTAGACCTCGCAGAAACGGGACGGAGCCATGCGGGATGGAGGGATCCGGGTCGGAGGGGCCGTTTGGTTCCGGGGACGACGGCGTGCAGCGGGACGATGGCGTGCAGATCGGAGCTCTGGTGAAGTGGAGCTCCTGCGAGGTGCGGGGAAGGGCGGAGGAGGCTGGGGAGGGCAGACCCGGGCGCGGGCTCCCCGGATCAGGCCGGACTCCTGCGCGGGTAGGCGAAGCCGCGCCGGCGCGAGGTCGCCGGCGGGGCGGACGGCGGACGGCGGCTGTGGGACGGCATGCGGCGGTGGGACCGGCTCGGGCACGGAGGAGCGGGCGCGGGGCGGCGGCGGACGGGCCGGGAGGCGCTGGTCGCCAGCGGCGGGGGTAGGGGCGGCAGCGCGGATCCGAGGCAGCGGGGCGGCGTGGTCCGGCGGGCGGTGGCGGGAGATGCGCGGGGTCGTCCGGGCCCCGATGGGCTCGGGCGGGCCCCAATCTGGGCCGAGAGGGATGGTGTGATGGAGGCGAAGGGGTGGCGGGGGAGTGGCGACATGGCGGCGAGGGTGGACATGTCCGGCGGTGCGAGGAAGAAGACTGCTAGTGTTTGGACTGCGAATTTCGGGGGGGGGGGACTCATTTACAAGTAGAGGGAGCTAGGAGAGTCCAAATGAGGAGTGATTTTCTCCCACATGATCGTGATCGAACGGCGGGGAGCATGGAGGGGGCTTAGATGGGTTAGTGGGCTATTTGGAGGGTTGTTGGGCTGAAAGGATAGAGGGGCTTTTGCAGCTACCTGGTTAACCATTGGGGCATCAAGCGACCTCCAAATGGAACGAAATTTGACTGCGGTCTACCGGTGCTATACCAAGGCTACTCGGCAAATCTCGGTCCATTCCGAGAACGTTTTTCGGCGGCTCACGAAACAAGATAAGAGGGGTGCCGTGGGTGCAAGCGAGTGTGTCTATGCTTAGAACGGACAACGGAGATAACCAGGGGAACCCGAACGGATGCATATTTTGAAAAACATGCAGATGAAATGCAACTGATGACATGGCAAAGTGCAACACGCAAGCAAATGACATGGCAACAACGACGAATAACTGGATGACACCTGGCGCGTCGGATTCGGGGCGTTACAATATACAAGCCAAGTTCTACAACAAAAAATTCCCGCTAGTATATGAAAGTTACAACATAGGAGACTCTCTGCATGAAAAACATGGTGCTACTTTGAAGCACAAGTGTGGTAAAGGATAGTAAATTGCCCTTCTCTCTTTTCTCTAAATTTTTTTTCTCTTTTTTTTCTTTTTTTATGGGTTCTTTTTGGCCTCACTTTTTTTGTCTGGAGTCTCATTCCGACTTGTGGGGAAATGATAGTGTCCTCATCCTTTCCTCAATGTGACATGCTCTAATAATGTATAATGATGATCACCACACTTCTATTTACTTATAACTCAAAAAATACAACTCGATACCTAGAACAATATGACTCTTTATGAATGCCGCTGGCAGTGTACAAGGATGTGCAATGATCTAGCGTAGCAAGATATCAAAAAATGGACAAGCCGTAAAAATATCATGCTTGCTATCTTACAATCATGCAAAGCAATACCAATGAATGCTCAAGTCATGTATACGATGATTATGGAAGTTGCATGGCAATATATCTCAGAACGGCTATGGAAATACCATAATAGGTAGGTACGATGGATGTTTTGAGGAAGATATAATGAGGCTTATGTGTGATAGAGCGTATCATATCACGGGGCTTGGATGCACCGACGAAGTTTGGACCACATCTCAAGGTGAGAAAGGGCAATGCATGGTACCTAAGAGGCAAGAAATTGCGGAAAGGTGAGAGTGCATATAATCCATGGACTCGCATTAGTCATTAAGAACTCACATACTAATTGCAAAAGTTTATTAGCCGTTGAATCAAAGTACTACTACGCATGCCCCTGGGGGAGGTTGCTAGGAGCTTACCATCGCGCACCCCCGACCTCGATGCCAAGGAAGACACTTAAAAAAATCATGCTCCAATTTCATAGCATAACGAGAGACTATACGTGCTTGATTCGGGAATCACAAACCATAACACCAATATTATTACTATACAACAATCGTTCACTAGTACCTCTTATATATTACCATCTCTATATCGCAAAACTATTGCAAGGAATCAAACATATCATACTCAGTGATATGTAGGTTTTTATGACTAACCATGTGAATGACCAATTCCTATTGACTCTCTATAAATATGAAAGTGAAGCAAGAGGGTTTAATTCTTTCTACAAAAGGCTTGTCCACGCTCTAATAAATATAAGTTAAGAAAAAGAGCATTCTACAAATAACGGTTTTCTATGTGTAGATAAACAGGCAATCCAAACTTCAAATGATATAAGTGAAGCACATGAAGCATTCTATAAAGCCATACACAAAAGATATAAGTGAAGTGCAATGAGCATTCTATAAATCAACCAAGGACTATCCCATACCATCATGGTGCATTAAGGAAAAGAGAAAAATAAATACAAAAGACGCTCCAAGAATTAATGCATATCATGTGAACAAAAAAAATCAAAACATATCGATACTTGTTGAAGAAAGATGGGATGCCTTCCGAGGCATCCCCAAGCTTAGACGCTTGAGTCTCCTTGATTATTTACATGGGGTGATTTGGGAACACTTCATCCACACAAAACTTAACAAAACCTTTGTGAGATCCATTAGTATAATGCAAATCACTGCTTCAAGTATTGTTGCAAACGCATTCATATTTTATTATTGCATTATACCCAATGCATTCTATCTTAAACTTGGCATATACCACCCAATACAATCCATAGATTCATCAAAACAAGCAAACATCGCAACAAAAACAGAATCTGTCAAAAATAGAACAGTCTGTAGTAATCTGAACATTGACCATACTGATGTAACTCCAAAAATACTTAACAATTAGGACAAAATAAAAAAATTGTATAGCAGTATTGTGTAAAAAATTTAGAATTTTGCATGTTCCAGTAAAAATATAAATTCACGCACTACAGCAAAAGTTTCTGTTTTTGCACCACACATACCGAACCAGCAATTAAAACATCCTAAAGGCAAATCTTGGCATATAATTTTTATAATACAATGGATTTGTACAAGGGGATAATTATTTTTGTTGAGAAGTTTCTGTAATTCAAGATTTGCAAAGTTTCCATGGGCCTCAACAAAGTTCAAGGAGCTCTCGCACTTCAATGGTGCTCGTCTTTCTTACTTTCACTTTCCATTATGAAAAGTTTTAGGTTACTCTCTATTTTTTTATACTTTTTTAAAGCACACAACCGAAATAAATGACACTCTTGAACTTCCGATTTGTCTCCCTGGCAATGCTTTCTTTAAAGCCATTAGGCTAGGCATAACGTGCTCAAGTAATTGATCCACCCGGATCCCAGGGTGTATTGTCAGCGTTTTAGGATTGGGGGTACCCAGGCCCGCCTGGATGCGGCGCAGCGCATGGACCTATCAATAGCCTGCTACGGCCTGGTACGACCCAGTTCCAAGGACTCACAAGCAAGACCCTCGTAAGGTGAACGACACCAAGGCCTCCCATGGAGCGGCCTCCCGAGGCTGCCTCCCGAGGAGCAGGGATCTTTATGCAAGCACCTCACCTCATGAGGCACGCGATGACGTGAGCCATGATGACCAAGGCCAGGCAGGCGCTAGCGGGCATAGGAGAGGACAATTTCCTCTTTGGTGCTAAGGAGGCAAGGACATACGCAGGTTCATTGCAACAAGATCAAGACCATGAGCTCGGCAAGATGGAGGTCATCCCCGAGTCCACCACAACATCACGACTAGAAGTTTTGCAAACGAAGAACACCTTCAGTCAGGATAGGGTGTACTCATGTCCCCTTCCAAAATTGGCCTTTGTGGAATCCCTTCCCACCTAAGCTATGAGGGAAGAGGACCAAGGCCACTATAAATATAGGTTAGAGACCAACGTAGATAATGATGGACCCCTCGACCATTCAGCTCTCTTGAGGAATCTCACATTTGTACTAGTTCATACTCATCCTCCTCGCGAGGTAATCCACTACAAAGCAGGAGTAGGGTTTTACAATGCAAGGTGGCCCGAACCTGGGTAAACCACCGTGTCCACAACTTCTTCCCGCTCAGTCAATCCCGACGAGGCTAAGCCATGAGGAAGTGAGAAGAGAGTTGCGGCTAGGATAGATCCTTCGTACACGCCCAGAGTTTGAACCTTGTTTGGGTCTGCAGAGCCCTGATTCCGGCATTTGTCGCGCCAGGTAGGAAAGGAGCGCATGTGCATCGACTTCAGGAGCCTCAACAAGGCTTGTCCTCAGGATCCTTTCCCTCTCCCACGCATCGAGCAAGTCATGGACTGTACCATAGAGTGTGATTTTCTATGCTTACTAGATGTGTTCTTGCGCTATCACCAGATCAAGATGACAGCGGACGATGTCGAGAACATGGCTTTCATCTCCCCATGTGGGGTGTACTGCTACACATGCATGGCCTTCGGGCTGAGGAGCGCCGGTGCCACCTTCCAGCGACTCATACACAACGCGTTGGGGCCACAGCTGGGGATGAACGTAGAGGCATACGTTGATGACATCATGGTCAAATTGTGGGAGGCGAGGACACTGGTCAAGGTTCTAGAGGAAGTGTTCTTCAACCTGCGCAGGGTGTACCTAAGGCTTAACCCTGAGAAGTGTGTTTTCGGGGTCCCGTCCCGCAAGCTGCTCGGCTTTGTTTTCTAGCACCGAGGTGTAGAAGCCAACCCTGAGAAGGTCAAGGCTATTGAAACGATGCGCCCTCCTCAGACCCTCAAGGAAATGTAGAAGCTGGCGGGGTGTGTGACCTCCCTGGGGTGCTTCATCTCCAAGTTGGGCGAGCACACGTTGCGGTTCTTCAAGCTGATAAAGAAAAAGGGTCCCTTGGAGTGGACCCCGAAGGCAGAGGCAGCCTTCGAAGATCTCAAGAGGTACGTCAGAAGCTCGCCTATCATGGTGGTGCCCCCGCTCCCGCGAGCCCCTCGTGCTTCACTTTGCAGCCAACCTGCATTCGTCCAGTGCAGTGCTCGTGGCGATCTGAGAGGAGTGCGTTAGCGCCCGAGCGAAGCCCCCTGAGCCCTCATCACCCCAGGGTGGCGCCCCTGGGGGGTCCGCCCCTCTATCACCCGACGAGGTCCCTGGGCCCCGCACACCCTGCACGGGACAGGTCACCGCCGACGCCCCACGCCTTGTCAAGCATCTGGTGTACTTCGCCAGCACGGTGCTCAGGGATGCACGCGCGTGCTACTCTATGCAACAGAAGCTCCTCCTCGCGCTCCTGGTCGCCTCAAGGAAGTTGCACCATTATTTCCAGGGCCACCCCATCATGGTCGTGTCTGCATCCCCCTTTAAAAGGTACTACACAGCCCCAACGTTCCCGGAAGAGTCACCGAGCGGAACATCGAGCCACAAGCCTTCGAGCTAGAATTCAGTACGACCAGGGTGATCAAGGGAGCAGCGCTTGCTGACTTTGTGGCAGAATGGACAGATGCATACGACAAGGAGCTGCACGAGGACTGGTCCCTGGTGCCGGGCAATGGGGCGCCTGACAGCCGGGTCATGCACTTTGACGGATCAATGAGCAGTGGGACATGGGAGCCAGGGTCATGCTCGTTTCCCTGACCAACGACAAGCTCTACTACGCCATCCAGATTTGCTGTCGACATGGCGAGAAGGTCTCCAACAACATCATGGAGTACGAGGGTCTCATCATCGGGCTCAAAGACGCGGCCGCCCTGGGGGTCAAGGACCTCACCATCAAGGGTGATTCCCAAATCCTCATCAACTTCTCCAACAAGGAGTACAAGTTGAAGGACTAGCAAAAGGTAGCATACCTAGAGGAAGTACGTAAAATTGAAAAGTGATTCATGGGCTTGGAGTTATAGCATGTCCCGTGAGGCACAAAACAGGAAGCGGACGACATCGCCAAGCGGGCATCACGCCGCCAACCCCAAAGCCTTGGTGTCTTTGAAGAAAGGCTCTTCAGGCTCTCAGCTGCACCCCCAACAGCAGGCACGATGTTGCCTCAGGAGGAGCTACCTCCCGCTCCACTAACGGGTTCCCTGGCCTGCGGCCCGACCTCAGGAGCCCGCCTGCTCTTGGCATTGATGCCTCAAGAGGACAGTTGGAGCAAGGAGTTCTAGCCATATCTGTTCCATGGTAACCTGCCGGAAAAGGAGGAGGATGCAGAGCGCATGGCCCGCCAGGTCACTGCTTACTGCTTGCAGGATGGCAACTTGTACTACAGACATCTTAACGACGCCTCGCAAAGATGCATTTCAGAAGATAAAGGGTGCGAGCTGCTGGCCAATATCCTTGGGTGATACGGCATGAACCACTGTTCCTCATGCACTCTCATGGGTAAGGTGTTTCGCAGCGGTTTCTACTGGCCCACAACACGGCGTGATGCCGCCGAGTTGGTACGGTCTTGTGAGGCCTGCCAGTTCCACGCCAAGAAGATTCACCAGCTAATGCACATCCTCCAAACAATCTTGCCCTCATGGCACTTTGCGGTTTAGGGGCTGGACATACTGGGGCCGTTCCCTCGGGTATCCGGTGGCTACCGCTACCTCTATGTAGCCATCAACAAATTCACCAAGTGGGCGGAGGTGGAACCCATGCATACCATCCCAGCAGGCTCAGTTGTCAAGTTCATCAAGGGCCTCGTGAGCCCGGTTCCTAGGTTACAAGCAACCACTTTAGGTCATATTATGCTAACCTCGGAATGCAAATATGCTACGCTTCGGTGGCGCACCCACGAAGCAACGGCCAAGCCAAGCACGCCAACGAGGAGGTCCTCAGGGGCCTCAAGGCTAGAAGTTTCATGAAGAAGCTCGAGACCTGTAGTAGGGGTTGGATGGACGAGCTGCAGTCTCTGTTGTGGTCCATCCACACAACCACGACGAAGCCCACCGGTGAAACTCCATTTGTCTTCGTCTACAGGGCTGAGGCGGCCCTTCCACTTAAGATCAAGCATGGTTCCCTGCGGGTCTTGGCATTTGACGAGGCACGCCAGGCTGCCGCGTGGGGGAACTAATCTCGTGCTCGGCGAGGAAGCCTATCACCAAGCTTCCCTCCACGCCGTGAGGTACCAGTGGGCCTTGTGGCGTTACCACAGCCGCAACATCCACTCCCGGACTCTCAAAGTCGGAGACCTCGTCCTAAGGTGAGTCCTCTGCAGGGAGAGCCTTCACAAGCTCTCGCCCATGTGGGAGCGTCCGTTCAGGGTCGCTCGCATCTCCAGTCCTGGCTCCATGCGCCTAGAGAAGGAGGACAGGGTCCCATGCAGAACGCTTGGAACATGCAGCATCTCCGCAAGTTCTACGTGTGACACTCTCACCTCTGTACACGCCCTGGAGTTTCCCAATGCGCCATTCCAGGGCCTTGCAGGAGCTCCCGCCCACACCCAAGTGGAAGCCCCACGCTCCACGCTCATGGAACTATCGAATAGCGACTATGTCTAGGCCCAAGTGGAGGCCCCATGCTCCATGCTGGTGGGAAGACTAGTGTAGGCGCTGGGCACGACAGTTTCCTTTGCTTCTTCTCAACCATTTGCGACTTCCCCAAATAAATCTTGAAGTTTTTGCATTCTTTTCAGAAAGGGGTTGGGATTTTTCCTTGTGGTGTTTTCATTTCTTCTATTTTCACGAGGGCAGCAATGGCTGCCAAACGCCCACCTCCTGATTGTCCCACGAGTGGGGGCTAGGCTGGTGTCCGCGTTCAGGCCAGCCCCGCCGGAGCGAAGGACCCCGCCCGCATCAGCCATGGGCCTGCCCCTACGCACATATCACCAAGACTTTGGTCCCTTAGACCTCACACAACGCTCTTAAGTGAGCCAATAGGCATGTGTTGCCCTCGGTCCCTGACCTCAGGAGCCCTCATCTCCTGGCCTTGACTGGGCATCGTGACCCAGCATATATACTAGTGATGATCGACCCTTGCTCGGGGGCTGCGAGTGCGGAATAAGCAAAAAGAAGGCAGCCTAAGGGAGTGAAGTGCTACTTCATACATCATTAAGGAGTTTCCACCAAGTACCATTTACATCCCTGCGGAGTTACATTCAAAATGTCGGTAGGAAAATAGAAGAAAGGCGTCCTAAGGGGAGGCATCATCATCACCGCTGGCGGCAGCCCCATGCTCCTCGGCTTTGTGTTGATCTTCATGGCTGTCGGGGGCGAACTATGCAATCAGATCACCTATGTTATCCTCCACCCTCTCCCCCAGGGTATCACGAATTACCCTAGGACCGGGGTCAATCACGGCCTCGAAGTCGAAGTCGGGGTCGGGACGAAGAAGATGGATGAAAACATGCGTCGATACCTGCACACAAGAAGGTCGTGGATTTGCTCGTCGACAAGCCTGCGCACCTTCTCCGTGCTTCCTTCAAGCCGCTCCACGGCCCTGGTGAAGTGGGCGAGGTAGCCGGCGTCATTAGCCACGAGCGGGTTGGAGACGCTCTCCTTGCAGATGGAGCATAGGGCGTGACTAGCCAGATGCTCGAGGTCTTGAGACATCAAGGAACACATGCGCTGCAGGCCCCGAGACCGGTTCTCCTCTTGTGTCGCCCGCTCCACCAGGGAAGCAACATCCCCCACTAGCTGATAGAGGGATGCCAGCTCGGTTTTGGTCGCGGCCTGGGTGTCGAGGGTAGCCTTCTAGAACTTGTCTGCCCTGGCTAGCTGCTTCTTGAGGCCGTCAATCTCGCCCTATAGTTTGTCGCACCGGGTGCAGAAGCGAGTCTCCTGAAGCTTCAGTTTCTGGTGATGGTCCTTGATGAGGGCTCAATGGGCCCTCACAATCCCCTCATCAATATCCTCCTGAACCCTCGCCTCCCTAGAGGCCAGGGTGGCCTCAGCGGTCATCACTTGGTGCTCCATCACCTCCAGCCGATCACGCTCCAGGTTTTGCTCAGACGCCACCAGCTCCAATGCCTCTTCAAGGGCATGGAGCCACGCTTCGCGGACCAACATCCTTTCTGCATGAGCGAGCATGAAAGCTTGTGCTCGTGGGCTTGCCGCTCCAGGACTGGAATGGAGGCAAGGAGCTCCCGCTCGGACTTTTCGGCGGCCTCGCGCCGCTGATCCACGGCCCCAACCTCCTCGAAGGCGCGGTCGCGGTCTTCTTTTGCCGCAACGGAGGAAGCCTCGTCTTTTGAGCAAGCGGCTTCATGCTGGAGGCAAGTGAAGTTGACGGCTACTTCGAGCCTGCGCCTCCCACGCATCAGGCATAGATGGTCGGCCACGAGGTGCGAGTTGGCATTGCAGAGCTCTGTCTCGAGCCGGTTCAACGCACCCCTCGCATCCTGAAGAAGGCCATGCCAGGTGGCGCCACAGTCGCGCGCGAGCTACAATTCTCGACCAGGGCCCGGTTCCGTGCTCCCGGCAGCGGCAGAAGCTCGGGAAGGTCCGTCCACGCTCGGCGGGGACCCGGAGGTCACCGGCCTGGCGTTCGTTTCCTTGGCCCGAGGTGCGGCCCTGTGCGAGCCATATGTCAAGCCACCCATCGGCTCACGGCATATTTGAGTGCTGTTGAGAGATGGAGGGATGGGCGGCGGCATCACCCCTACGAGCCTAAAGTCGCCCCCGTCAAAAGACGCAGGGGCTCTAGGGTCACAGCCTACCAGGATTCGCCTCGGGAGGAGCGCGACCTCTCCGGTGCACGTGAGCTCGGCCGCCGGGCCTGGGGGGCGCATGAATGCTGAGTGCCTTGACTCTCCGAGAGGTGGCGATGGGAGCACCCTCGCCCCTTAGCCTCGTGGAGAACTGAGAAACAAGGGCTCAGGAGGGCTTGTCGAGCGAAGGTCACGGGGAGCAAATGAATTACTCGTCGGTGGCGAACCACTTCCTTCTCTTGAGGGCCCGCGGGGGCGAGCCGGTGCCGCCCTCAAGCTGCCTCCTCCTCTAAGGGATGCTGGCCTTGGGGGTCAGCGCCTCGAGGTTTGCCTTGCCTCCTCGCATACTTGCAGCAATGGCCACGTCCTCGGGCGGAGGACCGCTGCCACCGTCCGGAGGTGCGGGGGCGAGTCGGCTTGTGGCAGGCAGTTTGGCGCGCCCCTCCGACGTAGCAAGGCCCTTCATGGACCTCGGGAGGCAACCCCCACTCATCGAAGCGAGGCACCCCCCTAGCGAAGTCTCTCCCACTCATGTAGTTGTAAAGGGGGAGCCCTCCTTCAAGAAGCTCACTGGCTTCCCCGCCGGTCAGCAGGAGGATTTTCGTATTCAGCATGCTCGGGGCTAGGCAGGCCTCCTGGAGCCTTATTGGGTCTTCATGACCGGTGAAGACCCACATTGCGCGATAATGGAGTAGGGCGATCCGCCGTCAGACGAACTCCCTTACTACCATCGCCGCTGTCACACCTGCCAGTCTAAGGTCAGCCAGCCTCGTTGTGACCCACGCGAGCCTCTGATCGAGGAGCCTCACGAGCATCCATCATGAGTTGTTTGCCGTGGACTATGGAGTTTGGAGCAGGAGGCTATAGTGGGATGCGTCGACGTACACCCACTGCCTGTAAAAGCCCTATGTGTCTGGGCAGATCTTCATATAAATGCCCCTGCCCGTTGTCACGCCCGCCGCGCGGAGTGACACACATCCAGAGCATTGCATGCCAGCAGTCAGCTGCATGGAGAAGAAGTGGCGGAGCAGCGCCACGGAGGGGGCGATGCCCACAAAGGCCTCACACAAGAACGCAAAGGCAGAATGGAGGGTGATGGATTCTGGGTCAAAGTGCAGCGCGTGGACCTGGTAGTGCGACTACATAGTGTTGAAGAAGTCTAAAAACGGAGGTAGCAAGCCAGAGAAGAGGGCATGGAGGTGACGGGCAATGGCGGTGGCCTACAATTCGGTGGAGGGCCGTGAAGCAGGCCAGATCTTCATCGCCTTCCACTCCTTGGAGTCAGCCGGGATCACCGGAAGGACCTTGTTGGGCCTCTCGCGGTTGAGCATGGTGGATGGACCAAGAGCGGGGCGGAGCACAGTCTGGTGGACCGCCGTCCTCGAGGCTCTGTTCCTCCCACTCTAACGGTACATGGCGATGCAAGATCTAGGGAGCAATGAACGAACTTGCTTGAGAAGGGAGGGCTGGAAGACGAGAGCGCAACAGGGCTATGATGGCGTCACAGCACGTGCGCCATGCTTTTTGTCAGCCTATGTGGGTGCCAAGTGATGTGGGGAAGTGGGCGATAAAGTGAGCGATGACGACCAAGGCCAGGCGGGCGCCAGCGGGCGCCGGAGAGGACAGTTTCCTCTTTGGTGCTAAGGACGTACGCGGCTTCCCAGGGAATCCCTAAAGGTTTCCATTCTAGTGCAACAATACCAAGACCACGAGCTCAGCATGATGGAGGTCATCGCTGAGTCCACCAGCGCGTCACCACCAGAAGCTTTGCAGACGAAGACCACCTTTAGTCAGGATAGGGTGTACTCCTGTACCCTTTCAAAATAGGCTGTTGTGGAATCCCTTCCCGCCTAAGGTATGAGGGAAGAGGACCAAGGCCACTATAAATATAGGTTAGACTCCACCGTAGGGAAGGATGGAGCACTCGACCTTTGAGCTCTCCTGAGGCATCTCACACTTGTACTAGTTCATACTCATCCCCCTCACAAGGCAATCCACCACAAAGAAGTAGGGTTTTACACCGCAAGGTTGCCCGAACCTGGGTAAACTACCGTGTCGACCTCTTCTTCCTGGTCGCTCAAAATCGAGAAGGCCAAGCCATGAGGCAGTGACCAGAGAGCTATGGCTAGGCTAGATCCTTTGTACACGCCCCAGAGTTCGAACCTTGTTCGGTTCCGCGGAGCCCTTATTCCGACATATATCAAAGCCAATTTTAATTACCGATGATTTGTAATTTTGTAGTGAGCGCACAGCAATATATGTAATGTAACAACAAAGTCTAACTCTCTTCCTATGCATCGGCTTGTCATTAAAAAACAATTCATGCACACTAAGTAAAGGCCAATGACAGTATAAATAGTTTCTTGCAATTTTATCGTATTGGCAACATAGAGAGGCCGAGATGTGGTTCCTCTCTCATAATAATTGCAAGTAGGAGCAGCAAGCACGCGCATATTATACTCATCAAAATATTCATGTGTAATAGTAAAACACAACACATCAATATAATCCTCAATAAGCGCATACTTCTTCGCTATAGTGTAGTTTGGAAAATTCAAAAAGATAATAGGACTATCATGTATGGGTACAATAGCAACAATTTCATTCTTAACATAAGGAACTACAACAAGTTCATCTCCATAAGCATCATTCATATTGGCATCATGGCCACAAGCATAGCAAGCATCAATTTCATCAAAAAGGGATATTTCAAATCAATCAACGGGATCATAGAAATCATCATAACATTAATCCTTCGGTAAGCACAAAGGGAAATTAAACAATGTATGAGTTGAAGAGTTACTCTCATTAGAAGGTGGGCACCGGTAGCTAATCCGCTCTCCCTCCTTTTGTTCTTTGCTCTCCTCATCATATTTTTCATCTAATGAGCTCAGAGTTTTGGCAATTTCTTGTTCCATAGATTCCTACAAAATATAAGTCTATTCTTGGATAGCGGAGACTTTCTCAATAAATGCATCAATATCGGCATTGTATTCATAATTCTCATAGCAATATTTAAGTCTCGCAAAATATTCATGTCTAGAAACAACATCATTAAAATCTTCGTACTTTTTGACAAGTTCAATTTCATAAGCACCCTTAAAAGAAACAAATTCTTCTATTCGTTCCACACCATAGTAATCATATCTACCATTATCATAAGAAGTCAAGGTTTCATTTGTAGGAAATATGCCCTACAGGCAATAATAAAGTTGTTATTTTATATTTCCTTATATCAGATAAATGTTTATTATTCATGCTAGAATTGTATTAACCGGAAACTTGATACATTTGTGGATACATCGACAAAACATTGTGTCCCTTGTAAGCCTCTACTAGACTAGCTCGTTGATCAAAGATGGTTAAGTTTCCTAACCATAGACATGTGTTGTCATTTGATAAATGGGGTCACATCATTAGTAAAATGATGTGATGGACAAGACCCATTTGTTAGCTTAGCATTATGATCGTTCCGTTTTATTGCTATTGATTTCTTCATGTCATATACATATTCCTTTGACTATGAGATTATGCAACTCCCAAATACTAGAGGAATACCTTGTGCGCTATCAAATGACACAACGTAACTAGGTGATTATAAAGATGTTCTACAAGTATCTCAGAAGGTGTTTGTTGGGTTGGCATAAATCAAGATTAGGATTTGTCACTCCGAGTATCGGAGAGGTATCGCTGGGCCCTCTCGGTAATACACAACATAGGAATCCTTGCAAGCAAAGTGACTAATGAGTTAGTTGCAGGACGATGTATTATGGAATGAATAAAGATACTTGCCCGTAACAAGATTGAACTAGGTATGAACATACCGACGATCGGATCTCTGGCAAGTAGCATACCGATGGACAAAGGGAATAACGTATGTTTTCAGAATGGTTCGACCGATAAAGAACTTTGTAGAGGATGTCCAATATGAGAATCTAGGTTCCGCTATTGGTTAGTCACTGGAGAGGTGTATCGGTCATGTCTACATAGTTCTCGAACCCATAGGGTCCTCATGCTTAACGTTAGATGACAATTTTGTATTATATGAGTTATGTGATTTGGTGAGCAAATGTTGTTCGGACTCGCGGATGATATCACGGACATGACGAGTAGTCTCAAAATGGTTGAGAGGGAAAGACTAATATATAGGATGACGGTATTCGGACACCGGAAGTGTTCCGGAGGGTACTGGGTACATATCGGGTCACGGGAAGGGGTTCCAAGCACCCCCCCCCCCCCCCCCCGCGCAAAAAGTGGGCCTAATGGGCCAAGTGGGGAAACACAACAGCTAGCAGGGGCTGCTGCACCCCCCATATGGGCCACCCCTGAAGTGGAAGGAAAGAGGGGAAGAGAGAAAGGAAGGGGAGGAATTCGGCCTCCCCCTTCCTTCCCTCCTCCCTCCTCCTTCCTTTCCCCTACGATTAATAGGGAAGGGGGAGGACGACTTGGGGGAGGCTCCCAAGTAGGATTCCTCCTACTTGGGGTGCCTCCTGCTGCTCCCCTCCCTCTCCCACGTATCTATAAATGGGGTGGGGTGCCAAGAACACACACCAATAATTGTTAGCCGTGTGTGGCGCCGTCCTGCACAGTTTACGCCTCCGTCATATTCTCATAGTGCTTAGGCGAGGCCCTGTGCGGATAACTTCACCATCACTGTCACCATGCCGTCGTGCTGATGAAACTCATCTACTTCCTCGACACTCTGCTGGATCCAGAGTTCGAGGGACGTCATCAAGCTGAACGTGTGTAGAACTCGGAGGTGCCGTACGTTTGGTACTTGATCGGTCGAAAAGAGAAGAAGTTTGACTACATCAACCGTGTTGCTAAACGCTTCCACCTTTGATCTATGAGGGTATGTAGACACCCTCTTCCCCTCTCCTTGCTATTCATATCCTAGATAGGTCTTGCATGAGCGTAGGAATGTTCTTGAAATTGCATGCTACGTTCCCCAATAGTGGCATCCGAGCCAGGTCTATGCGTAGATGATATGCACGAGTAGAACACAAAGAGTTGTGGGCGGTGATCGTCATACTGCTTACCACCAATGTCTTATTTTGATTCGGCGATATTGTTGGATGAAGCAGCCCAGACCAACCATACATGACCACGTTCATGAGACTGGTTCCACCGACAAACATGCAACTACTTTTGTATAAAGGTGGCTGGCGGGAATCTGTTTCTCCAACTTTAGTTGAGCCGGATTTGACTGCGGCTGGTCGTTGTTGAAGGTTAAAACATGAAACTTGATAAATCACCGTTGTGGTTTCGTGCCATAGGTAAGAACGGTTCTTGCTAGAAGCCTGTAGAAGCCACGCATAACTTGCAACAACAAAATAGAGGATGTCTAACTTGGTTTTGCGGGGCATGTTGTGATGTGATATGGTCAAGACATGATGTGATATACGTTGTTGTATGAGATGATCATGTTTTGTATCAGACAAAATAGAGGATGTCTAACTTGGTTTTGCAGGGCAACTAGCAGGAGCCTTATGGTTGTCACTTTATTGTATGAAATGCAAATACCATGTAATTGCTTTACTTTATCACTAAGCGGCAGTGATAGTTGTAGAATCAATAGTTGGCGAGACGACCACGATGGTATGATGGAGATCAAGGTGTGAGCCAGTGACGATGGAGATCATGGCGATGCTTTGGAGATGGAGATCAAAAGCACAAGATGATGATGACCATATCATGTCACATATTTTGATTGCATATGATATTTATGTTTATGCATCTTATTTTGCTTAGTATGGCGGTAGCATTATAAGATGATCCCTTAACTAAAATTTCAAGGTATAAGTGTTCTCCCCGAGTATGCACCATTGCGACTGTTCTTCATGCTGACAGACCACATGATGATCGGGTGTGATAGGATCTACGTTCACATACAACTGGTGCAAGACAGTTTTGCACATGCAGAATACTCGGGTTAAACTTGACGAGCCTTGCATGTACAGACATGGCCTCGGAACACTGGAGACCGAAAGGTCAAACATGAATCATATAGTAGATATGATCGACATAGCAATGTTCACCATTGTTGACTACTCCATCTCACGTGATGATCTGACATGGTTTAGTTGATTTGGTTCACGTATCATTTAGATGACTTGACGGATGTCAATCTAAGTGGGAGTTCGTGAGTAATTTGATTAATTGAACTTTAATTTGTCATGAACTTAGTCCTGATAGTATTTGCGAATTATGTTGTAGATCAACAGCTCGCGTTGTAGCTCCCCTATGTTTTTTGATATGTTCCTAGAGAAAACTAAGTTGAAAGATGATAGTAGCAATGATGCGGACTGGGTTCGTGATCTGAGGATTATCCTCATTGCTGCATAGAAGAATGTACTCCTTATTGCTGCATAGAAGAATGTACCAGACCTATTATGTGCCTAGCCATCAGTTTGGCAAGGGGGTACAATAGTGATCAAGGAGTAGATCACTGGACATCGCTCAAAATTTTCCTTAGTTACCTAAGAAGACTAAGGAAATGTTTCTCGGTTATGGAGGTGATAAAGAGTTCGTCATAAAGAGTTGCATTGATGCAAGCTTTGACATTGATCTAGATGACTCTAAGTCTCAATGTAGATATGTATTAAACGTGGGAGCAATTAGCTAAAGTAGCTTTATGCAGAGCATTTTAGACATAGATATTTGCAAAATACATCCGGATCTGAATGTGGCAGACCTGTTGACTAAACTTCTCTCACAAGCCAAACATGATCACACCTTAGTACTCTTTGGGTGTTAATCACATAGAGATGTGAACTAGATTATTGACTCTAGTGAACCCTTTGGGTGTTGGTCACATGGCTATGTGAACTATGGGTGTTAATCACATAAAGATGTGATCTATTGGTGTTAAATCACATGGCAATGGGAACTAGATTATTGACTCTAGTGCAAGAGGGAGACTAAAGGAAATATGCCCTAGAGGCAATAATAATAAAGTTGTTTTTTTATATTTCCTTATATCATGATAATTTTTTATTATTCATGCTAGAATTGTATTAACCGGAAAGTTGATACATGTGTGGATACATAGACAAAACACCATGTCCCTAGTAAGCCTCTACTAGACTTGCTCATTGATCAAAGATAGTTAAGTTTCCTAAACATAGACATGCATTACCATTTGATAAACGAGATCACATCATTAGGAGAATGATGTGATGGACAAGACCCATTCGTTATCTTAGCATTACGATCATTCAGTTTATTCCTATTGCTTTCTTCATGTCATTGTCAGCGTCCTGGACTTGGGGGTATCCAGTCCTGCCTGCCTGCGGCCCACCATGTGGCTCCATCAACGGCCTGGTACGGCCCCGCTTCAACACCAACATAGCAAGACCCTCATGAGGGGCCAAGCCTCGTGAGGCTGGCGACTCCAAGACCCCGAAGGAATTGGCCTCCTTAGGAGGGCTCCTGAGGGGCGGAGAGTTCTATGCAGCTACCTCACGAGGCTCAGCTGACGTGAGCCATGACAACCAAGGCCAGGAGGGCACCAGGTAGGCGCCAGGTAGTGCAGAGCACAGGGTTCCTCTTTGGTTCAAGGGGGCAAGCCACAAGCGCGGAGTCCCGAGGAATCAGCCAAAGGTTTCCATTCTCGTGCAACGAGACCAAGACCGCCAGGACGGCGAGACGGAAGTCATCATCGAGCCCACTGCAGCGTCACGGCCAGAGGCTTTTTGCAGGCGAAGACTACTTTTGTCAGGATAGACTATACTACTTGTCCCCTTTCAAATCCCGCTGTTGTGGAATCCCTTCCCACTCATATTTGGGAGGAGGACCAAGGCACTATATATAGGACTTAGCCACCACCATAGAAAGGGACCCAAAACCAGAACAAGTAGAGCACCACACTAGCTCAAGAACACCTCACCTCCTGAGGCTTGTTCATCCTTTGTAACCAGTTCATCCATTGCCCCTCGAGGCAATCCACCACACCACACTAGAGTAGGGTATTACACCACAACGGTGGCCCGAACTAGTATAAATATCTGTGTCTCTGTGGGCTCTTCGCGCTAGGCTAGGGAGGATCACAAGTAGGCAGGCTGGGCAGGTTGAGATCTCCGCACGCACCCCAGTGTTCGAACCTCTCACGGGTTTTCGGATCCCCAAATCCGACAGTCATATACATATTCCTTTGACTATGAGATTATGCAACTCCCGAATACCAGAGGAATACCTTGTGTACTATCAAACGTCACAATGTAATTGGGTGATTATAAATATGCTCTACAGGTATCTCGAAGGTGTTTGTTGGGTTGGCATAAATCAAGATTAGGATTTGTCACTCCGAGTATCGGAGAGCTATCTCTGGGCCCTCTCGGTAATACTCGTCATAAGAAGCCTTGCAAGCAAAGTGACTAATGATTTAGTTGCGGGGTGATGTATTACGGAACGAGTAAATAGTCTTGCCGGTAACATGATTGAACTAGGTATGAAGATACCTACGATCGAATCTCTGGCAAGTAGCATACCGATGGACAAAGGGAATAACATATGTTGTCATACAGATCGACCGATAAAGATCTTTGTATAATATGTAGGAGCCAATATGAGCATCCAGGTTCCGCTATCGGTTATTGATCGGAGAGGAGTCTCGATCATGTTTACATAGTTCTCGAACCTGTAGGGTCCGCACGCTTAACGTTCGATGACGATTTTGTATTATATGAGTTATGTGATTTGGTGAGCGAATGTTGTTCGATGTCCCGCATGAGATCACAGACATGACGACGAGTCTCGAAATGGTCGAGAGGTACAGATTGACATATAGGACGATGGTATTCGAACACTTGAAGTGTTCCGGAGGGTACTGGGTACATATCAGGTCACCGGAAGGGGTTCCGGGCACCCCCCGGCAAAAATATGGGCTTAATGGGCCAGGAGGGGAAACTCAGCAGCCAGCAGGGGCTGCTGCGACCCCATATGGGCCACACCTGAAGGGGAAGGAAAGAAGGGAAGAGAGAAAGGAAGTGGAGGGATTCGGCCTCCCCTTCCATCCCTCCTGCCTCCTCCTTCCTTTCCCCTCCGGTGAATAAGGAAGTGGGGAGGCCGAATTGGGGGAGGAGCCCAAGTAGGATTCCTCCTACTTGGGGCGCCCACTGTTGCTCCCCTCCCTCTCCCACCTATATATACATGGGGATGGCGCCTAGAACACACACCAACTATTGTTAGCCATGTGTGGCGCCCCCTCCACAGTTTACGCCTCCGATCATATTCTCGTAGTGCTTAGGCGAAGCCTTGCGCAGATAACTTCACTATCACCGTCACCATGCCGTCGTGCTAACGGAACTCATTTACCTCCTCGACACTCTGCTAGATCAAGAGTTCGAGGGACGTCATCGAGCTGAACATGTGCAGAACTCGGAGGTGTGATATGTCTCCAACGTATCTAATTTTCCTAATGCTTTTCCTCTGGTTTTGGACTCTAATTTGCATGATTTTAATGAAACTAACCCCAGATTGACACTGTTTTTAGCAGAACTACCATGGTGTTATTCTTGTGCAGAAATAAAAGTTCTCGGAATGGAACAAAACTTTGCGAGGATTTATTATATCAAATAAGTGAATTTCTAGAGGTAGGATGGACCTGAGGAGGGCACCTGGTTGGTCACAAACAACGAAGGCGCACCAGCCACCCTAGGCGCACCCAGGTGGGTGCTGCCCACCCGGTGGCCCCGCTGACCCTCAAACTGACGCTATAAAATCCCTTATTTCTAGAAAAATCAGGGAGAAATAATTATCGCATTTCACGAGATGGAGCCGCCGCCAAGCCCTTTTCTTCGTCGGGAGGGCATATATGGAGTCCGTTTGGGGCTCCTGAGAGGGGGATCTTCGATCTTCATCATCACCAACACATCTCCATCGCCAATTCCATGATGCTCCCCATCGGGAGTGAGTAATTCCTTCGTAGGCTCGCTGGTCGGTGAGGAGTTGGATGAGATTCATCATGTAATCGAGTTAGCTTTGTTAGGTTTTGATACCTAGTATCCACTATGTTCTGAGATTGATGTTGCTATGACTTTGCCATGCTTAATGCTTGTCACTTTTGGCCCGAGTGCCATGATTTCAGATATGAACCGTTCATGTTATCACCATTATATCCATGTTCTAGATCCGATCTTGCAAGTTATAGTCACCTACTACATGTTATGATGCGGCAACCCCGAACGGTATTCCCACGGGTGTCGCCTTACCTTGACTGGGACCGTTTGCGCCTTTTGGCACACGTATATGATAGTGTCGCTAGCATCCATATGATAAGAATCCTGGGCTGACATGTCTAGTCTTGAACACAAAGTGGCATTAACTTACAGGGACAGGCATACATGACCCAGCAACTAACATGTCGGTCATCAGCGAGTGAATCTGGGCTGTAGCACCGGGCTAGTAGGACTCTGGTAAACTGGGCTGTAGTGGGCTAGCAGGACTCTGGTATTCATCGCGTGATATTTCCCCGAAGGGACAAACACAGGAATGAAGAAGGACACATGCTGGCCAGCCTAAGTGTTCCGGCGCAGCAGCAAGCTACCATGGCTCAGTGGAAGCACTAGGAGACATTTCCCTGTAAGAGAGGCTACCAAGGATAAACAACTAGATAGTCAGATCCCACACATACCAAGCATTTCAATCATACACACAATATGCTCTATATGTGCAAATACAACAAGGCATCACAACATGACTCTACAACTCAAGTACTTTATTTAAAGCTCAGAGAGCCATACATAACATACACACAAGTATGGGTCACACGACCCAGCATTCAAGTCATACAAACATACAAGCTAATAGCGGAAGTAACTTGTCTGAGTACAGACAACTAGGAAATAAAAGAGGCTTCGGAAAGCCTGACTATACTACACGGTCCATCGTGTGCTCAGGATCACCACCTGGGCTTCAGCCTACTCCTCGACATTGACGTTTATGAGGAACCCATCAGAAGGGATTGTAGCATCTTCTATAAAACATAAATTAAGCAACATAAGTACGAAGGTACTCAGCAAGACTTACATCAGATCCTATATACATGCACATTATCAAGAAGGGATGGTGGGGTTATCGCAGCAAGCCAGCTTTGACTCTTGGCTAAGCTATCTTACGAGACTGCAACTTGAAATGGTTTTGCGCACTCGAGTCCACTACTCACCACTTCAATACACTACCAAGGATCCACCTCTGTCATCCTACGGAAGAGCCATCCTCGGCACTCACGCTTATCTTGAGGCTTTTAGTAGTATCCATTTACTTGTCTATGAACTGTATAGGCAACCAAGCAGTCCTTTACCGCGGACGTGGCTATTCGAATAGATGATGTTAGCCCTACAGGGGTGTACTTCTTCATACATGTTTCCACCACTTAGCGTCTGCACACGACATGTGCTCGGCAGACTTCAAGCGAAAGCCGACGTGGGTGTAGACCATGACCTACCTAAACACCTAAGTCCCTAGTCCAGGTTTATCACCTATCAAGGTTCCATCCGCAGGGAGTCCAGCCGAGGTTTCCACATACGGCCCCGAACGATGTGTGCAGGGTTCCTGAGATACCAAACGGGCATCCGGTACACTGTGCCACGTACCTACCGCATCATAGCCCACCCGGCGGGTCAGCGCTGCCCACGGCCTCCAGTAAGCTACAAACACCAGAAACTACTTGCAACTCCTGGAAAGAGGACTAGGGTGGATAAGAAGTCGAGGGAGTCAATTAAGGATCTCAATGTATCGTTGTAGCTGATTCTTAAATCACATATACAGATCTCGGTGCTTAAGGACGGTTCCAATGAAACAATCCACCATGTACTCCTACATGGCCTCTCATCGATACCTTTACCAAATCGTGTTCAACGGATCACTCTCATTACCGCCATGATCATTTCACTCTAGCCCATCACCCAGATGAACCAGACCTGACACGACTCTAAGCATAGCAGGCATAGCAAGGTAGGAAAACACAAACACATGGCTCAATCAACTCCTAGACAGCAGTTTGAAACGCGTTATCTTAATGCAGTAGCGAGAACATGGGATTGTACCGATATGATCAAATGGTTGGTTGCTTGCCTTGTGGGTCCGTGGACTGGTATTGCTCTTCGTTAGGGTATTCGCGATACTCCTCCGGGGCAGAACCTGCCGCAGAGAGCACCGATATACAATCATTACCAAACAATGTGCAACAATATGATGCATGCATTAGACATGGCAAAATGGGTGTGTTGGGCTAATGCAACTAAGACCAGATGGGTTTGAACCATTTTGAACCAAAGATTCAAGTTCCAAACTCATAAATGGCCCTTAATAGTGCTTTATCTTGTTCTGCACTAAACATCAGGTTAGCTTTCTTAAACATGCATGAAACCAGTGCAGATGGATAGATTGGATTTTTCTGATCATTTTTCATATATAACACTTTGCATTTGGAGCTATAGATTAACTTCTACGATTTTTTGAAGTTTGTAATATTTTCTAGAATTTCCTGTATAAGAATAATTACAGTCATTAAATTACTGCATCAACATTGCGTCAGGGTGATGTCAGTGGTCAACGGGGATGGTCCAGGTCAAATCTGACCAATGGGTCCCACGTGTCAGTGTCATTAGTCTAACTAATTTTTAGTTAGTACTAATCCTAGTTAATTAGCAGGGCTGGGCCCCACCTGTCATTGACCCAGGAGGGTCAAACTAGGCCCACCTGTGGTCAAACGGGGTCAGTGGGGTCAAATTCACCGGCGTTTAGTCGCCGGCGAGGCCAAACGCGGCGGTGCGGTGCGGGTTTTGTGCTCCGGCGACCAAAACAACGGCGGAGCACATCTACCTGATGCGGGGAGTGAGCCGCGTCCACTGGTGGTGGTGGTTGGGCTCGGGCTCACCGGAAACGACGCCGGCGACGAGTTTGGCGGCGGCCGGAGCTCGTACGAGCTCGGACTCGTCGCTCGGAGGCTCGATGAGGCGCGTGGAGTAGTGCAGTGAGCTCCTGGGGATGCGGTAGGGCTACGGACAAGGTGGCGTAGCCATTGCATGGCCGGAGCCTCGTCGGCGACGAGCTCGGCGGCGGCGCATGCGTGTGAGCTTTGTGCAGTCGCTACAGGGCTCGAGAGGGAGAACGGAGAGGATGGGGAGGTAGCTAGGCTCACGGTGGTTGCGACGAAGCTGACGGCGAGGTCGGGGACGGGCTGCTGCGACGGTGACGGCGAAGGGGATCTCCGGCGATGGCAGAGTCGGGTAAGGTAGATGAAGTGGCTTCGGGGCACGCGAGCGCTCGGGGCTCGGCCTGCTCGACGGAGAGGACGGTGGCGGAGCTCGTGGACATGGTCGGGCGGCACAGAGACGGTGGTGGCTACGACTATGTCGGCGGCGTGGCCGCGGCAGCGTCGGCCATGGCGGAGAAATGCAAGGGATAGGCGATGGGGGCGAATGGACATGTCCAGGGGGTCGGGGCGCGACATAGAGGTCATCCAGCTCGTCCAGCGGCGAAGAGGCAAGTAGGTGGCGTCGTGGCGAGCTCGCGCTCGTCGGCGTCACCTCCCTGCCTGCCTGGCGGGGACGAAGCAGCTGGCTGGCACGGGCCAGCACAGTGTTAGGCCGCCAGGTGGGCCGGGGCGTGGGTTTGGCTAGGTAAGTGGTTTTTTCATTTATTTTAGTTTTGTTTTATTTCTGTAGGGTTGTTGCATTTCTAAAAATACTTAGGCATCTTCAAAAATCACCAAACTACAAATGGCCACTATTTGGAATATATCCAGCATGGAACATTTTAGTTTGGGATTATTTGAGCATTTGAAATATTTTATATTATAAATGCCCAAACTCAAATAACTAATGATTTAATCCAGTGACCTTAGGGTGAGCTAGAAATTTGTGCATCACTTTTGTCAGTGGTTTAGGACCATGGCAGAGGTGATGAACATTTTGGAAGGGCATTACAGGTTCATTGAAAATATTTTTAGTAATCCCTAGTTGGTTTCACGGGGAGCTGGGGGTTCTGTCATCCCCATTTCAAGTTTCTGATGAATGAGAAACATGATGCAAGCACTCTAGTGCATGAATTAGCTAGGGTGTGACAACTCATCCCCACTCAGAAAAATCTCGTCCCCAGATTTAGGATCCTCCGGGACGAAGGTGGGATACTCGAGTCGAAGATGATCCTCCCTTTCCTAGGTTGCTTCTTTCTCAGAATGGTGCGACCATTGAACCTTGAGAAACTTGATGTTATGACGTCGAGTGGTACGCTCGGCTTGATCGAGGATACGAATGGGGTACTCTCGATACGTGAGATTGTCTTGAAGATCAAGCGTTTCGTGGTCCACTCCACGGATAGGATCCGAGAAGCAACGACTGAGTTGAGAAACGTGCAAGACATCATGGACTCTGGAGAGATGCCGAGGTAGTTCCAATTGGTAGGCAACTTCTCCTCGTTTGGCAAGAATGCGAAAGGGTCCAATGTAGAGAGGAGCCAATTTGCCTTTGATACCGAAGCGATGGGTTCCCTTCAAAGGAGTATCCCGAAGGTAAGCCTTCTCGTCAACCTCAAAATTCATAGCCTTATGTTTTCGGTCATATTGGCTCTTTTGACGAGATTGGGAAGTTTTCAACTTTTCACGAACGATGTGAACTTGCTCTTCTGCTTGCTGGATCATATCCGTGCCAAAGAATTGTCTTTCCCCGGTTTCTGACCAGTTAAGAGGCGTCCGACACCTTCGTCCATGGAGAACTTCAAAAGGGGCTCTACCCAAGCTAGATTGATAGCTGTTGTTATAAGAAAATTCGGCAAATGGAAGGCATTTCTCCCAATCCATTCCGAATGAGATAACAGAAGCTCGAAGCATGTCTTCTAGAATCTGGTTGACGCATTCTACTTGACCACTTGATTGAGGGTGAAAGGCGGTGCTAAAGGAAAGGCGGGTTCCCATAGCATTTTGGAAACTTTTCCAAAATCGAGAGGTGAAGAGACTTCCTCGATCCGAGTTAATTTCCAAAGGAACACCATGGAGAGACACTATTTGGGAGATATATAAGTCTGCTAGCTGAGTAGTGGTTATACTCTCGCGAGCAAGCAAGAAATGGGCCACTTTGAAAAGACGATCGGTAACGACGAAGATAGCATAATTCCCTCTCTTGGTCCTAGAAATCCGGTAATGAAGTCCATACCAATTTTATCCCATTTCCATTCAGGAATAGCTAAAGGTTGAAGAGTGCCAGCAGGCCATTGATGCTCTACTTTAACGCGACGGCAGACGTCGCAATTAGCAATAAATTGAGCAATGTCTCTCTTCATCCTAGTCCACCAGAACCTCTGGCGTAGGTCCTGATACATCTTGGTACTTCCGAGATGAATGGTGAGAGGAGATTCATGAGCCTCCTTAAGGATCAACTGTCGTAGTTGCTGCTTCTTGGGAACCACTAAGCGCTTTCTGAAGTACACGACACCTTGAGCATTCACAGATAAACATGTAGCTACTCCGCTAGACATGTTCTCCTTGGTCCGAGATATCCCCTTGTCATACCGCTGAGCGGTTATGATATGATCCGTAAGGGTAGGTTTCGCCACCAAGGTGGAAAGGAATCCTTGAGGAACAATGTGAAGGTTAAGCTTCCGAAAATCCTCATGGAGAAGTGGTTGACTTTTTTGTAACATCATATTGTTACAATAAGATTTGCGACTTAGTGCATCAGCCATGACATTGGCTTTTCCTGGGGTGTAAGTTATCCCTAAGTCGAAATATGTGATCCACTCGACCCAACGTCTTTGCCTGAGATTCAAATCCGGTTGGGTGAATATATACTTCAGACTTTGGTGATCGGTGAAGATTTTGCAACGATTACCGAGGAGGTAATGTCGCCTGGTTTTGAGTGCATGGACTACAACTGCAAGCTCTAGATCATGAGTAGGATAATTTTCCTCATGTGGGTGCAAATGCCGTGAAGCATAAGCAATTACGTGTTGATCTTGCATGAGAATGCAACCTAGTCCTTGTTGCGAGGTGTCGCAATAGATAACAAAGTCCTTAGAGAAGTCTGGTGGTACCAGTATGGGAGCAGATGTCAGGCGTCTTTTCAGTTCCTGAAAACTGTGCTCACATTGTGGGGTCCACTCGAACTTTTTATCTTTCTTGAGGAGTTCAGTTAGAGGTTTAGCAACTTTGGAGAAGTTCTCGACAAAGCAGCGACAATAGCTCGCTAAGCCAAGGAACTCCGAACTTGCTTGACCGATTCATGTGGAGTCCAATTAAGAACGGCTTGAACTCGCTCAGGATTGACAGCAATACCCTTACCAGAGATTACATGGCCTAGATAGGTCATTTTTGGTAACCAAAATTCACATTTGGAAAACTTGGCATAAAGGTGATGCTCTCGAAGTTTCATCAACACAAGCCTTAGATGCTCGGCATGTTCTTCCTCATTCTTGGAGTAGATGAGTATATCATCGAGGTAAACCACGACGAATTTATCCAAATACTCCATGAAGATTGAGTTCATTAACCGAGAGAAAGTGGCTGGGGCATTGGTTAAACCGAAGGACATGATGGTGTACTCGTATTGGCCGTAACGAGTAACAAAGGCCGTTTTGGGAATGGCCCCGTTCCTGATTTTGATTTGATGGTAACTCAACCTCAAATCCATCTTGGAGAAGACTGAGGATCCAGCGAGCTAATCATACAGGTCGTTGATCCTGGGGAGCGGATACTTATTCTTTATTGTGACCAAGTTAACGGGTCGATAATCTACAACCATCCGATCCGTACCATCCTTCTTCTTGACGAAGAGGACGGGACAAGCCCATGGAGACGAACTAGGACGGTTGAAACCCTTTTTCAAGGACTCATCGAGTTGTTTCTTAAGCTCGGCTAGTTCTAGTGGTGCCATCTTATAGGGTCTTCTAGAAATTGGACAGTTCCTGGAATAAGATCTATCACGAACTCGACATCTCAGTCAGGTGGAACACCTGGCAATTCTTCTGGAAAGACATCCGGAAAGTCACGGACTACCGAAACGTCTTCGAGGTCTGGCAAAGGACTGGAGTTAAGAGAATATAGTTTTCGCTTATCTACTCGGGTCAAGACATTGAATATCGCGCCCGATGGATGGGTAAGTTGAACAGTCCTAGAGAAGCAATCAATCTTAGCATGATGGGCTGACATCCAGTCCATACCCAAGATGATATTAATATCTGAAGATTTGAGAGCTATCAATGATGCAAGGAAAACATGTCTGTCAACTTGAATTTCATTTCCATGGCTTACTCTAGAAGTTTGCCATTTGGATCCCAGGGTTTGAATTACCATGGAGGTGGGCATATCACAAAATGTTTTGTTATGCAAACGAGCATAGCTCTCGGATATAAATGAATGAGATGCTCCAGTATCGAAAAGAATAGATGCCAGATGGCAATTAACAAGGAGCATACCGAGAATGACGTTAGGATCCTCCTGAGCCTCCTCAGTTGAGACACAGTTCACATGGCCACGTGCAGTGGTGGACGGCTTGGCGTTGTACACCTTCCCTATTGGCTTGCCACGGCCAACAGCCTTTCCAGACTGGTTGGGGTTGGTCTGGGGACACTCTCGCATGTAGTGGCCCGATTATCCACACTTGAAACACGTCACAGAACTGGTGCGTGGAGGAGTTGGTTGGTCCACCATAGGGCTTGGCTGGTGCATACTGCTGAGCTGGGCGAGGCGCCTGATAGGATGGCCTCGGTGTGAACCTAGGTGGCAGGGCGGTGTTAGGCACCCACACCCGGAGTTTCTGAGGACCAGAACTGGATGAGGAACCAGTGTCACGGCCATGCTTGCGTGTTGCTTCAAAATTAGTCTGACCCATCTCAGCACTGATGGCCTTGTTCACAAGCTTCTGGAAGGAAGTGCACTCGTGCAGACGGAGATCACGGCGAAGTCGGGGCTAAGTCCCTTGCGGAACCTTGCCTGCTTCTTGGCATCGATGGAAACCTCCTCAGTTGCCTAGCATGCTAGGTTACCGAACTCCCTACTGTATGCATCCACAGAGAGTCTGCCTTGGGTGAAACTGCAAAACTCCTCACGCTTACTGTTCATAAGACCCTCCGGAATGTGATGTTCACGGAAAGCCTCACTGAATTCTGCCCAAGTAGTGACATGGCCAGCTGGGCGCATGGCTTCATAATTCTCCCACCAGAGACAAGCGGGGCCTTCAAGATGATAGGCAGCAAAAGTTACCTTATCAGCCTCGGCTACGAGTGCAGAATGTAGCTTGTGGGTAATGCTGCGAAGCCAATCATCGGCGTCGAGGGGCTTGACGGAGTGATGGAAGGTGGGTGGATGTAACTTGATGAAGTCACTGAGCGACACCAAGTTATTCCTCTGGTGCAGAGCTGTGTTCTGTTTGATGCGCTCCAACAAACGGTTGGTCTCCCGCTTGTTCCTCTCAGCCTCCATCATGACCTCAGCCAGAGAAGAAGGATGAGGCAGGTTCGCATCCCTAGCTCCACTGCCTTCAGCCTGCTCCGGGGGAGCAGGGTTGTTGCGGGTGTTGACCATCCTAGGAAAACAAGACAATGGTTTAGTCCAGAATGTAAGGGATAACTCGGAATGCAAGATGATCATCCGTATGACATGGTAAATACATAAACTGCTACATTTATTCCATCATCATACACACCATACAAGGTTTAGTACAAGACCAAACGGAGTACAACTATGGTGAAAGGAAGATTACATCTCATCGGAGGCATCCCAAGCTCCTATACATTATTTTTCTACACCTCCGGAGAGTGGTACACACTAATTCATATCCCACAAGTCACGCGGGACGGTGGAAGATATAACTATTACAATACTAATGGTGCTACCATCAGCTCTGTCGGATTTCAGGTTCCGGCAGACCCTTGAGGTTCGAACATTAGGGTGCGCATGAAGATCTTTCCCCTACCAGCTCACACGTCGAAGTCTCACAAAGATCTAAGCAAGAAAGATGAACACACAAGGGACACGAGGTTTATACTGGTTCAGGCCACCATTGTGGTGTAATACCGTACTATGGTGTGTGGTGTGGTGGATTGCCTTAGGCGCTGATGATGTACAGTACAAAGGGAGAACAGCCTCGCGAGGGGCTGTTCTTGAGCTGGTGCAATGAACTGCTTGGGTGAGTTCAGTCGCCTCTCTCTAGTATATGCCTCTTCTTGAGATAGATGCCCCATCCGCCTCTCTCTGTGGTGGCTAGTCCTATTTATAGAGGGAGGCCCTGGGCCTCTTCCCAAATAATGAGCGGGAAGGGCGCCAATAATTGGCCATTTTGAAGGGGAACATCTAGTACACTTATCCTGACTAAACTTCGTCTTCGGCTGCCAAAGGCTCTGACGATGATGCCGCCCTCGGCTCCACGATGACCTCCATCCTGCCATTCTGCTGGTCTTGGTCTTGTTGCACCGAAACGGTAACCTTTGCCTGATGCCTTGGTCTGTGCTTGCTCCCTTTGCACCGAAAGGGAAACAAGGACACTGTGCAGGACGGCGCCCGCCTGGCGCCCGCCTGGTCTTGATCGTCATGGCTTGCGTCACGGGCTCCTCGGGAGGTACCCCGCCTTGATCTCTCCGCCTCCTCGCCAGCCTGCCTGGGAAGGCTGCTCCTGAGCAAGCTTCCTGTCGTCCGCCCCGCGAGGCTTGGCCCCTCGCGAGGGTCTTGAGCTTGAGCTGATGAAGCTGGGCTGCATTGGGCCCCCACATGAGCCACGCCGCAGGCCACAGGCAGGCAAGTCTAAGGACCCCCGTTCCCAGAACGCCGACTGTAGCCCCCGGGCCCAAGGCGCGCCCGGACTTGGCTTAGCAAAGAAGCCAATGGGCAAGTGCGAAGCACCGTGGGTGCCCAATAGCATGCGGCCTTGGGCGCTGCGTGTCGGTTGATTGGACGTGGGCGTCTCCGCCTCCCCACGACGCCTTGGCAACCGCCCATCTGACAAAAAGAGGTGCCTGGGCTAGACTTACCTACTTTGTTCTCCCTTGCCTTGCTCCAGATCCCCTTTCTCGCTCTTCTCCTTCCTGGTCCATGCGCTTGAAGATGTCGCGGACGTCCTTGGCCCTACGGCCGAGGCCGAGGCGCGTGACCTATCGTATGCAGTGCTGACGCGTGTCCTCAGCCACGTCTACCTTCGCGACCCCAACGTCGACCTCGACAGCCTGATGGAACCCGTGAGCGGCGACCTTGCCGCCGCAGCTGCTGAGGCCATGAAGGGCCGAGCCGAGGCTTTGCTGGGGAGGTTCCGTGCCTTCAGCACCTTGCCTAGACGCGACGCTGCCAGTTCTGCGGCTTCAAGAGGCCGAGCCGCCCAGCGTGACTCCACCACAGGCGGCGGTGCCACTGGAAAGTGATCCATTTGTGGCTTCTGTCCTATTTTAATTCCTGCAACATGCACCATGCCTCGTGGACGCATTTAAACTTGTGTTTGGTGTTGTTAAACACTCTATGGCTTGTAATATTTGCTTTTGAATTCCCTAGAATTTGCATTTTACCTCCTATTTGCCAGTGTTCTACGTCGGCAGGGCCCGGCCCCGCACATACCTCAATCGCCGTTAGCCCCGAGCGGAAACCAGGACGGGACTAAGGAGTGAGGGGCTACGTGGCAAGTTAGGCTCCTGTGTCGCGATGCTCAGGAGTCCCCCTTGACGCGCAAATAGCAAGTAGGGAAGGGAGGCATAGGAGCGGATTTGTCGTTCTACGTCGGCAGGGCCCGGCCCCGCGCATACCTCAGCCGCCGTTAGCCCCGACCGGAAACCAGGACGGGACTAAGGAGTGAGGGGCTACGTGACCAGTTAGGCACCTGAGTCGTGATGCTCAGAAGTCCCCCTTGACGTGCAAACGAGTCTTCATACCTTGGCTCCGCATGGGGAGAGGCGCGCGATGACCAGGTCCGAGGGACCTAGCTGGGTGGCGTGCATTCGGGCGTAGCCCGGGCGCAGCCAACATGTCCAGCCCCCTCGCGCGACACTCCCGAGGGGAGGCGTTGCGATGGTGCCAGACACTGAGCTCTGGGCTCCCTGAGGTTGATACGGCCATGGGCCGCCCTCAGTTGTTTATCACCAGCGCGGAGCATAGCGCTTCCGTATGTGTACGGGCATAGCCGCTCCTCGGCAGTGTCGTCAGCCAGCGCGGAGCATAGCGCTTCCTTATGTGTACGGGCATAGCCGCTCCTCGGCAGTGTCGTCAGCTAGCGTGGACCTTGGTGCTTCCACTAGTACGTGGGAGGGGGCTCCCCTCCGGGAGGAGCCCCCTGGGCGTGTACAGCCCCGCCCTGACACGTGGCTAGCACGGTAGGGCTAGGAGAGGTGTATCTGGGCACCCATGAGCCAGCGCGGGACTCACGAGCCCCTACCTCGAGGCGGGTTGCGCCTGGCTCTAGGCCTTTATCAATGGAGTGTTCCTGCAGGGTGGTTAGAATGCAAATGCTCTATGTCCTAAGGTCCCGGCCCTCGAGCGAGCTCAGCCACCTTGTCACAGCCCTAGCTTAGACCTTGTCTGTCTTCGCATAAGCATCCATGCATCATGTTTAAATTTTATGAAACTTGAAATGGGGATTGCCTAAACCCTAGCATCAAAGGAATTCACTAGGTTCAGCTAAAATATTTTCAGTGAATTCCAAATGGCTTTCAAAAATGTTCATCATTTCTGGAAAATGCTGGAACCATAACCAGAGGTGTTGCACATTTTTCCATGACATATTTGGTCACTGAATTAAATCATATAGCATTTAAATGCCCCATTGCAAATACTATATGATTTAATTCAAGGACCTTAGGATGACCTAGAAAACTGTGCACCACTTTTGGCAGAGGTTCCGAACCAAGAGAAAAATGATGGACATTTTAGAAGGGCATTTGGAATTCACTGAAAATATTTTAGCTGAACCTAATGAATTCCTTTGATGCTAGGGTTTAGGCAATCCCCATTTCAAGTTTCATAAAATTTAAACATGATGCATGGATGCTTATGCAAAGACAGGCAAGGTCTAAGCTAGGCCTGTGACACACCTCTGGTATGACAGGTCGCGATGCCGTGGGTCAAGGCCAGGGGGTGAGGGCTGGAGAGCCAGTAAGATCCCATGAGTCGCGATACTCAGGCGCCCCCTTTTAACGTGCAAGCGCTCTGCATGAGAGCGGAGAGGTCCGCGATAATAGCGGATGATATCCATGGGAATCAGTTTAAGCGCGGAGGAGTAGATCTATTTAGATAGATGCAGAAAAAGGCAAACGCCGCTGCGTCAGGCCCGAGGGGGCCCCCAACAAGGTAGGTAAAGAGCATAAGCAAAATGGATACATGCCGCAGGGACGGACCCACGCGACCTGGGAATGATGCGGCCCTGCGGGCGCTCCCAGCTAAAAATAGAACATCGAAAGATGTCACCTGATACCGTTGGGGATGAAGTGCTGCTGAAGTAGCGGACGACGCGCGGTGAGGAAGCCGACCCTCACGAGCCTTCGGAGCCCTGAGCCTCGGGAGGCTCTAGGGGTCCGGGCAGCTCCTCAATGTCCATCTTCATCTCCTCCAGAAACGCGCAGTGCCTGGCCATCTGAGCTTCCAGGATGCTCCTCATCAGGCGCTGGTGGGCAGCAGCCGCGTTCGGCAGGCCGAAGGGCATGCGAACGTAGCTATGAGGTGGACCATCACAACACCCTACACGTGAAGGACAGAGGCGCTCCTGAGACATGGCTCGGTTGTGTCCCGGTACTTCGATATAGACACGCAGCCCACCATCCTCGCCGGGATGTGGGGCTACGGCGGGTAGGCGGTGGCTGCCGCCCATGACTCTTGACTCCTGTAGCTCCTGAATGTTCCTTGCGATGAACTCCTGAGGGTTTGGCCCTCCTTGCCTCATGCCTTCCTGAGGGAAACGTGCCTTGAAGTGCGCCTCCACGTGGTGCCCGAGCGCCTCCCTTGTGACCTTGGCGAGGTCGGTGGCCCTCCAGGAGAGAGCCCCCAAGCCCTGCCCGAGGAGGGCGCTGGGTGCGCCTTCCTATGCGACAGAGGGTGGCGCCCCTTGGACGGGCGCGGTTCCTGACGCAATGCCTCTGTAGGTGCCTGCCTCCTGAGGGTTTGGTCCAGGTGAAGCCTTCTTCTCCTTACGGTCCGCCTCTGGGAGCCTCCCACTCCTTCGATCTGGGTCTTTGATTGCCGCGGCCAGGAAGGCACGCTCAAGAGAACACACTGCATCCCTCTCCTCGCAAGACACTGTGATGATTCCACCGCTTCCTGGCATCTTGAGGACATTGTAGCCATGGTGATTCACTGCCATGAACTTTGCCAGAGCTGGGTACCCGAGGATGGCGTTGTATGGTAGGCGAATCTGGGCGACGTTGAAGTCAATGAGCTTGGTGCAGTAGTTGTTGCGCTGCCCAAAGGTGACAGGAAGGCGAACTTGCCCTATTGGAACGGTGGAACCGTCAGTGACTCCTGAAAAAGGCTTTGTCGGCTGAAGCTGATCGTATGGCACTTGGAGATTGTTGAATGTCTCAATGGACAGGACGTTGAATCCAGCTCCGCCATCGATCAGGGTCCTCTTGACTTGCACATTGCTGATGACTAGGGAACAAAGCATCGGGAGGACTCCGGCCGTTGCTGCGCACTTGAGCTGATCCGCTGAGTTGAACGTGATAGCGCTCGCAGAGCACCTGAGAGGGCGCGTGGCCTCAAGCTTGGGGAGGACTGCATTCACCTCGCGAGCAAACTGCTTGAAGATGCGCTGAGAGGCTGGGGCCTGAGCGCCGCCCAGGATGCAAGCGATTGCGCGTGGCTCCTGGAAGCCCCCAACCCCCTCGTCCTAGTGATGGTCTTCATTCCTCCTTGGTGGTGGTGGCAGAGGAGGGAGGCCTGCATTGCCTTGAGGGCGGTCCTCACGAGGTTGATCCCCCCAACCTCCCTCGCGAGGCTGGTCCTGCCAACGGTCCTCGCGAGGTCGGTCACGCCACCCTTGGCGAGGGCCACGGTCTTCCCATCGTCCTCCACCTCTTCCTCCTCGTCGTCCATAGCCCCGGTCGTTGCTGTCGGGACATCGGTCGATACGCCCATCTCACACAGCCTTGAGCTCTTGATATTCATTGGTGTTGTGGGTGTGGAGGTCATGGTACATGCAGTACCGGCTGCCCTTGGATGACTCAGGCTGATCCCTTCCTCGCTTGGTGTGTGGATCTACTGCGAGCACATCAGCCCCCTTGCGCTTCACGTCCTTGAGCTTGGGATTCTTCTCTTCTGGGTCGGCAACCGGAAGCTCGAGGAGGGAGAGGCGCCCTTCCTCAGCCTTGGCGCACTTGGTCGCCAAGTTGAATAGCTCCAGTGATGTGCACAGGTCTTCATGGGTTGCTAGCTCCTCTTTCATCTTGATGTCGCGCACGCCATCGGAGAAGGCTGAGATGATGGCCTCCTCAGTCACCCTGGGGATCTTGAGGCGGGCGTTGTTGAAGCGCTGGATGTACTTCTGCAGGGTCTTTCCTGGCTGTTGCTTGATGCGGCGCAGGTCACTCATGGCCGGGGCCGGTCGCGAGTGCCTTGGAAGTTGGCGATGAAGTGGGTGCGCATCTCATCACAGGAAGAGATCATGCCAGGAGCCAGGTGCGGGCACCGTCCTTGAGCGCCATGGGAAACCAATTCGCCATGACCTTTTCGTCCCCGTTGGCAGCTTCGATGCCCAACTCGTAGAGCTGGAGGATCTCCGCGGGGTCTGCAGTTCCGTCGTAGCGAGCAGGTAGGTCCGGCTTGAACTTGTCGGGCCATGCGATGCTACGCAGCTCGGACGTGAAGGCGTGGCAGCCTGTAGTGGCCACCAGAGGTCTCTGCTGATGCGGGGCTTTCTCCTGGAGATTCCTGCGCACCGCTGCCTGGAGCAGCGCGGGGTCTTGACGTGGCGGTGCAGGGATGCGGTCGTGGCGCTCCGGTGCTGGGAGCACGCGAGCGCCTTCTTGGGGGCGAGGGATCTCCTGGCAGCTCCTTTCTTGTCACGCAGGCGCCGGACGCGGAGGGTCTCGTCCTGGGGCAGGGCGCCTTGGAGCCATGGCACCTTCTTGGGGAGGAGGCGGTGGAGGAACCTCCAGCTCCTCGCCTCCTGCGCAGGATGGAGGGCGAGGCAGCGAGAGGGACAGCATGGGAGAGCCCCCTGCGGCGCTGACGAGCTCGGTGATGTGGGCGAGCCAGTCCCCGTAGAGGTCGTCGACGGGACGGTAGTGCAGGAGCTCACGCGCCAGGAGCAGCGCGGCGTGCATGTCCGTGGGGGCACGACAGGGCGTGGGACGACGAACCAGTTGGAGTTAGCAACGGGGTGGCAGTGCGGCCATCGCGCCGCACCGAAGGATGCAGGGACGAGGCTTGCTGCTTGTTCCCCGCCGGGCCGGTGGCGGCATTGGCGGCAGGCGACGTGGAACGATGGGGGCGTCCACCGACGGGCGTCGTCTGGGCGACGCGGGTGGCGAGAGCAGCCCGACGCTTGGCGCGAGCTCGGCGAGCGTCACCCATGGACATGACAGAAGATCAGACGCGACCAGCAGAAGAAAGATTCCGGCGCACCCCTACCTGGCGTGCCAAATGTCGGATTTTGGGTTCCGGCAGACCCTTGAGGTTCGAACACTGGGGTGCGCACAAAGATCTTTCCCCTACCAGCTCACGCGTCGAAGTCTCGCAAAGATCTAAGCAAGAAAGATGAACACACAAGGGACACGAGGTTTATACTGGTTCAGGCCACCATTGTGGTGTAATACCCTACTCAAGTGTGTGGTGTGGTGGATTTCCCTAGGGGCTGATGATGTACAGTACAAAGGGAGAACTGCCTTGCGAGGGGTTGTTCTTGAGCTGGTGCGATGAACTTCTTGGGTGAGTTCAGTCGCCTCTCTCTAGTCTATGCGTCTTCTTGAGATAGATGCCCCATCCGCCTCTCTCTGTGGTGGCTAGTCCTATTTATATAGGGAGGCCCTGGGCCTCTTCCCAAATAATGAGCGGGAAGGGCGCCAACAATTGGCCATTTTGAAGGGGAACATCTAGTACACTTATCCTGACTAAACTTGGTCTTCGGCTGCCAAAGGCTTTGACGATGACGCCGCCCTGGGCCCACGATGACCTCCATCCTGCCGTTCTGCTGGTCTTGGTCTTGTTGCACCGAAACGGTAACCTTTGCATGATGCCTTGGTATGTGCTTGCCCCCTTTGCACCGAAAGGGAAACAAGGACACTGCGCAGGCCGGCGCCCGCTTGGTCTCGATCGTTATGGCTTGCATCACGGGCTGCTCAGGAGGTACCCCGCCTTGATCTCTCCGCCTCCTCGCTAGCCTGCCTGGGGAGGCTGCTCGTGAGGAAGCTTCATGTCGTCCGCCCCGTGAGGCTTGTCCCCTCGCGAGGGTCTTGAGCTTGAGCTGATGAAGCTGGGCTGCATTGGGCCCCCACTTGAGCCACGCCGCAGGCCGTAGGCAGGCAAGTCTGGGGACCCCCGTTCCCAGAACGCCGACAAGCTCAGACATTTCCGTAGTAATCTTCATAGAGATTACCGCAATGTCCTAGGAGCTGGACATGATCATCTGGAAACAGTCGATCCTATGGAGCCTGCGGTCCATAAGGACTCGGATGTGGCCTGGGTCCAACAAACGGCGGCAGAAAAGGTCCACGGGGAGGAGTGATGCCCCCTACATCACGCCAATCCATACGGTCCGGCAGAGTAGACCACACGGGGACAGATCCCCCATATCCATATACCTTGCCTGCACAGCAGGTGCAAACCAGGTCAAAATGGCCTAGTGATCAGACCGGGAGTTGAAAAGCTCGAATCGCAAGGCATGATTTTCACGGTCCTTATCCTGAAGCATCTATGCAGTAGTGCGGAGCAGCGAATCCTCATGAGAAGAGTCGGTGTAAATAGCTGTGAAGTAACCTTCTGCCCCAGGGAGGGATGCTAGCATATAGCGGAAGTAAGTGTTCCAAAGCAAGGAAGTTCTAGCCCGCATAGTAGTCATCATCGAGTAAGCAACGTCCTGCATGGACATCTCAATGGTAACCCCAAGTCCATAAGAGAAATGGAGGGGTTCAATGGATCCAGGATAGGTAGGGAATATCCTGACGGTGCAGAGGTATTGGCTTTGATTGAAGTCTCTATACTGCTCCTCAACAGTCTACTCGGTATACCAACGGTGCCCAGCCTCGATCATTAGATGGACTAACATAGAAGTATGGCCAGGTACATCGAGGTACCGAGTCAGACGAACAACTTGATTCTGGGTGCGGGAGGCCATCGGAAACATGATGTAATGCAAAGGCATTAGAATTTCTAGCAGAAATTGGACAGCATAATAGCTGTCAATGCTCAAAAAAGATTTTGAGACACTTTGCAAAGGATTGCATAGACACTCAACAACATCATATCAAGGTTCTGGGTCCATCTTATCAACATAATTAGGTAGTAGAACTGAACTAGGCTTGTATCCATCAAACCTAGAAGGTACTACTGATTAGTAACACGTGAACCTGATAGAGAGACGAGAATCCTAAGCTGAACGTGTCGGTCATCAGCGAGTGAATCCGGGCTATAGCACTGGGCTAGCAGGACTCCGGTTAACCGGGCTATAGCGGGCTAACAGGACTCCGGTATTCATCGCGTGACATTTCCCCGAAGGGACAGACATAGGAACGAAGGACACATGTCATCCAGCCAAAGTGTTCCAGAGCAGTAGCAAGCTACCATGGCTTAGTGGAAGCACTAGGAGACATTTCCCGGTAAGAGAGGCTACCAAGGATAAACAACTAGATAGTCAGATCCCACACATACCAAGCATTTCAATCATACACACAATATGCTCGATATGTGCAAATACAACAAGGCATCACAACATGACTCTACAACTCAAGTACTTTATTTAAAGCTCAGAGAGCCATACATAACATACACACAAGTACAGGTCACACGACCCAGCATTCAAGTCATACAAACATACAAGCCAACAGCGGAAGCAACTTGTCTGAGTACAGACAACTAGGAAATAAAAGAGGCTTGGGAAAGCCTGACTATACTACACGGTCCATCGTGAGCTCAGGATCACAACCTGGGCTTCAGCCTACTCGTCGACATTGATGTCTATGAAGAACCCATCAGAAGGGGTTGCAGCGTCTTCTGTAAATCGTAAATTAAGCAACATGAGTACAAAGGTACTCAGCAAGACTTACATCAGATCCTACATAGATGCTCATGATCAAGAAGGGATGGTGGGGTTATCGCAGCAAGCCAGCTTTGACTCTTGGCTAAGCTATCTTACAAGACTGCAACTTGAAATGGTTTTGCGCACTCGGTCCACTACTCACCACTTCAATACACTACCGAGGATCCACATCTGTCATCCTACGGAAGATCCATCCCATGCACTCACGCTTATCTTGACGCTTTTAGTAGTATCCATTTACTTGTCTATGAACTTTATAGGCAACCAAGTAGTCCTTTACCGCGGATGCGGCTATTCGAATAGATGATGTTAACCCTGTAAGGGTGTACTTCTTCATACATGTTTTCACCACTTAGTGTCTGCACATGACATGTGCTCGGCAGACTTCAAGCGAAAGCCGACGTGGGTGTAGACCACGACCTACCTAAACACCTAAGTCTCTAGTCCAGGTTTATCGCCTATCCAGGTTCCATCTGCAGGGAGTCCGGCCGAGGTTTCCACATACGGCCCCGAACGATGTGTGCAGGGTTCCCGAGATACCAAATGGGCATCCGGTATACCGTGCCACGTACTTAACGCATCATAGCCCACCCCGCGGGTCAGCTCTGCCCACGGCCTCCAGTAAGCTACAAACACCAGAAACTACTTGCAACTCCTGGACAGAGGACTAGGGTGGATAAGAAGTCGAGCGAGTCAATTAAGGATCCCAATGTTTGGTAGTAGCTGATTCTTAAATCACATATACAAATCTCGGTGCCTAAGGACGGTTCCAATGAAACAATCCACCATGTACTCATACATGGCCTCTCATCGATACCTTTACCAAGTCGTGTTCAACCGATAACTCTCATTACCGCCATGATCATTTCACTCTAGCCCATCACCCAGATGAACACATGCTAGTGGGTTTCGTCTAGTTACTGTGGCAATGACATCTCATGAAGAGGAAATGGGTTCAACTATCGTAGCACACAACAGTTTGAAACGCATTGCCATAATGCAGTAAAAGAGAGCAGAAGCGAGAACATGGTATTGTATTGATATGATCAAATGGTTGGTTGCTTGCCTTGCGGGTCCGTGGACTGGTATTGCTCTTCGTTAGGGTATTCGCGATACTCCCCGGGGGCACAACCTGCCGCAGAGAGCACCGATATCCAATCATTACCAAACAATGTGCAACAATATGATGCATGCATGAGACATGGCAAAATGAGTGTGTTGGGCTAATGCAACTAAGACCAGATTGGTTTGAACTATTTTGAACCAAATATTCAAGTTCCAAACTCATAAATGGCCCTTAATAGTGCTTTATCTTGTTCTACACTAAATAGCAGGTTAGCTTCCTTAAACATGCATGAAACCCGTGCAGATAGATAGATTGGATTTTTCTGCTCATTTTTCATATATAACCCTTTGCATTTGGACCTATAGATTAACTTCTATGATTTTTTGGAGTTTGTAATATTTTCTGGAATTTCCTATATAAGAATAATTACAGTAATTAAATTACTGCGTCAGCATTGCGTCAGGGTGACGTCAGTGGTCAACAAGGACAGTCCAGGTCAAACCTGACCAGTGGGTCCCACGTGTCAGTGCCAGTAATTTTTAGTTAGTACTAATCCTAGTTAATTAGCAGGGCTGGGCCCCACCAATTATTGACCTAGGGGGGGGTCAAACTGGGCCCACCATGGTCAAACGGGGTCAGTGGGGTCAAACTCGCCGGCGTTTAGCCGCCGGCGAGGCCAAACGCGGCGGTGCGGTGCAGGTTTTGTGCTCCGTCGACCAAAACGACAGCCGAGCACATCTACGTGATGCGGGGAGTGAGCCGCGTCCAGTGGTGGTGGTTGGGCTCGGGGTTGCCCGAAACGATGCCGGCGACGAGTTTGGCAACGGCCGGAGCTCGGACGAGCTCGGACTTGTCACTAGGAGGCACGGCCAGGCGCGTGGAGTAGTGCGGTGAGCTCCTGGGGTGTGGTAGCGCTAACGGACAAGGTGGCGTGGCCATTGCATGGCCGGAGCCTCGTCGGCGACGAGCTCGGCGGCGGCGCGTGCGGGTGAGCTTTGTGTAGTCGCTACGGGGCTCGAGAGGGAGAACAAAGAGGATGGGAAGGTATCTAGGCTCACGGTGGTTGTTACAGAGCTGACGGCAAGGATGGGGACGGGCTGCTGCGACGGTGACAGCGAAGGGGATCTTCGGCGGTGGCGGAGTCGGGCGAGGTCGATGCGGTGGCTTCGGGGCACACAAGCACTCAGGGCTCGGCCTGCTCGACGGAGAGGACGATGGCAGCGCTCGTGGACATGGTCGGGCGGCACAGAGACGATGGTGGCTACGACTATATCGGCGGCGTGGCTGCGGCAGCAGCGGCCATGGAGGAGGAAGGCGAGGGAGAGGCGATGGGGGCGAATGGACGTGTCCAGGGGGTCGGGGGCACGGCATGGAGGTTGTCCAGCTCGTCCAGTGGTGAAGCACCAAGCAGGTGGCGTCGTGGCGAGCTTGCGCTCTTCGGCGTCACCTCCCTGCCTGCCTGGCGGGGACGAAGCAGCTGGCCGGCACGGGCCAGCACAGTGCTAGGCAGCCAGGTGGGCTGAGGCGTGGGTTTGGCCAGGTACGTGGTTTTTTTCATTTAGTTCAGTTTTGTTTTATTTCTGTAGGTTTGTTGCATTTCTAAAAATACTTAGGCATCTTCAAAAATCACCAAACTGCACATGGCCACTGTATGGAATATATCCAGCATGGAACATTTTAGTTTGGGATTATTTGAGCATTTGAAATATTTTATATTATTTAAATGCCCAAACTCAAATAACTAATGTCTTAATCCGATGACCTTAGGATGACCTAGAAATTTGTGCATCATTTTTGGCAGTGGTTTAGGACCAAGGCAGAGGTGATGAACATTTTAGAAGGGCATTTCAGGTTCATTGCAAATATGTTTAGTAAACCCTATATGGTTTCAGGGGGTGCTGGGGGTTCTGTCATCCCTATTTCAAGTTTCTGGTGAATGATAAACATGATGCAAGAAATCTAGTGCATGAATTAGCTAGGGTGTGACAAAGCCTCGCGGGGCAAACAATGCAAGGACTGCTCAGGGGTAGCCTCACCAGGCAGGCTCGCGAGGAGGCGGAGAGATCAAGGCAAGGGGTACCTCGCGAGGTGCTCGTGACGCAAGCCATGACTATCAAGACCAGGCAGGCGCTAGGTGGGCGCCAGCCTGCGTAGTGTCCTTGTTTCCTTTTGGTGCAAAGGGAGCAAGCGTAGGCTCGGAGTACCGAGGCATCAGGCAAAGGTTTCCATATTGGTGCAATGAGACCAAGACCAGCAGAGCGGAAGGACGGAGGTCACCGTGGAGCCCAAGACGGCGTCATCACCAGCACCTTTGGCAGTCGAAGACCACCTTTAGTCAGGATAGCTTGTACTAGTTGTCCCCTTTCAAAATGGCCGTTGTTGGATCCCTTCCTGCTCAATATTTGGGAAGAGGACAAGGGCCTCTATAAATAGGGCTAGCCACCATAGTAGAGAGCATCGAATCAATTCCTCTCCAAGCACACTACCAAGCGCGATAACACCTCTCCTCATGAGGCTGTTCTTCCTCTGTACTGTTCATTATCAGCCCAAGAGGCAATCCACCGCACCACACACTGGATTAGGGTATTACACCACAACGGTGGCCCGAACTAGTATAAACCTTGTGTCTCTTGTGTTATTCATCGATCTAGCCTAGCAATTGCGGTGAGGCTGAGGGCGTGTTTCGATAGGGAGAAGATCTTCGTGCACACCCTAGTGTTCGAATTTTAAAGGTTTTGTCGGAACCCGATATCCGACATTTGGCGCGCCAGGTAGGAGTGCGTCGAAATCTTCCTTCCGCTGATCTGCGTCCCATCGCTTCGTCGCATCTATTGCAGATGCTCGCCGAGCCCGCGCCAAGTGCCGGGCTGCTCTCGCCGCTCGCGCCGCCCAGAAGGCACCCGTCAGCAAGCCTTCTCGTCGTTCTGTGTCGCCTTCCGCCAACACCGCCATCGGCCCGGTGGGGAATGAGCAGCAGGCATCTGCCCTGCATCCATCGGTGCGGCGGGAAGGCCGCACTGCTACTCCATCGCTGACCCCAGCTGGTTCGTCGTCCCACGCTCGTCGCGCCCCCACGGCCGCGGAGGCCGTGTTGCTCCTGGAACGTGAGCTCCTGCACTGCCGCCCCATCGACGACCTCTATGACGAATAGCTCGCTCACATCACCGAGCTCGTCAGCACCGCAGGGGGCTCTCCCGCTCCGTCCCTCTCGTTGCCTCGCCCTCCGTCAGGCATGGGTGACGCGGCTCAGGGAGCACCTCCATCACCTCCGCCCCAAGACGGCGCCCTGGTTCCAAGGCGCGCGGCCACTCGACGTGACCCACCGCATCTAGCACCCGAGCGACAAGAAAGAAGCTGCCAAGAAATCCCTCGACCTCAAGAAGGTGCTCCCGTGCTTCCTGCACCAGCACGGCAAGATCACATCCCTGTGCCAGCGCGTCAAGACCCCATGCTGCCCCTGGCAGCGCTGCGCGGGAACCATCAAGAGTAAGCCCCGCGTTAGCAAACGGCTCCGGTGGCCACAATAGGTTGCCGCACCATTACCATCGAGCTGCGTAGCGTCGCCTGGCCCGGCAAGTTCAAGCCGGACCTGCTTCCTCGCTACGATGGCACGGCCAACCCCGCGGACTTCCTGCAGCTCTACGAGATGGGCATTGAGGCGGCCAACGAAGACGAGAAGGTCATGGCGAACTGGTTTCCCATGGCGCTCAGCGATGGTGCCCGCACATGTCTCCTAAACCTGCCTCCCGGCTCGATCTCCTCTTGGGACGAGAGGCGTAGCCGCTTCATCGCCAACTTCTAGGGCACTCGCGGCACCCCCCAGCCGCAGGTGACCTGCGCTGCATCAAGCAGTAGCTTGGAGAGAACCTGCTAAAATATATCCAGCGCTTCAACAGTGCCCGCCTCAAGATCCCCAAGGTGACTGATGAGGCCATCATCTCAGTGTTTTCTGATGGCATCCGCGGCATCAAGATGAAGGAGGAGCTCGCTATCCACGAGGAGTTGTGCACATCTTTGGAGCTATTCAACCTGGCGACCAAGTTCGCAAGAGCTAAGGAGGGACGCCTCTCCCTCCTCGAGCTTCCAGCTGCTAACCCAGAAGAGAAGAAGGCCAAGACAAAGGATGTGAAGTGCAAAGGAGCAGCTGTGCTTGCAGCAGAGCCAGATACGAAGCACGGCAAGGACCAGCCAGAGTTGTTCAAGGACAGCGGATCGTTCTGCGCCTACCACAACTGCCACACCCACAACACCAATGAATGTCAAGATCTCAGGGTCGACGCCCCTAGCGCAACGACTGGGGCTATGGCCGAGGACGAGGACGTGGCGGACGATGATGGGAGGACCGTGGCCCTCGCCAGGAGTGGCGTGACCGACCTCGCAAGGATCCCTGGTAGGACCAGCCACGCGAGGGAGCCTGGAAGCATCAGCCTCGCGTGGACCGCCCGCAGGGCAATGCAGGCTATCCTCCTCTACCGCCACCGCCAAGAAGGAATGACGACCACCACCAGGATGAGGGGGCTGGGGGCTTCCATGAGCCACGTGCTATCGCTTGCATCTTGGGCGGAGCCCAGGCCCCAACCTCTCTGCACATCTTCAACCAGTTTGCTCGCGAGGTGAATGCAGTCCTCCCCAGGCTCGAGGCCACGCGCCCGCTCAGGTGGTCCAAGTGCGCCATCACCTTCAGTTCAGCAGTTCAACTCAAGTGTGCAGCTACCGCTGGCGTCCTCCCGATGCTTTGTTCCCAAGTTATCAGCAATGTGCAAGTCACCAGGACCCTCATCTATAGCATTATAGGGCTCAATGTCCTGTCCGTCGAAATGTTTGATAACCTTCAAGTGCCATATGATTAGTTCTAGTCAACCAAGCCTTTCTCAGGAGTCATTGACGGTTCCACCACTCCAATAGGGTAGGTCCGCCTTTCTGTCACCTTCGGCCAGCGCGACAACTACCACACCGAGCTCATCGACTTCGACATCGCCCACATCCACCTGCCATACAATGCCATCCTCAGGTATCCAGCCTTGGCCAAGTTCATGGCGGTGACCCACCATGGCTACAACGTCCTCAAGATGCCAGGAAACGTCGGAATCATCACGGTCCCCTACGAAGAAAGATATGTGGTCTGCTCCCTCGAGAGCGCCTTCCAAGCTGCATCAATCGAGGACCCAGACAGCAGGGGCGAGAATCCTCCCGAGGTAGTCCTCAAGAAGAAGACGACACCACTCAGCTCAAGGCCTCAGGAGGTGCAGCGTCAGGATCAGCGCTCGCGCAAGGGGCGCCTCCTTCCATCGGATAGGAAGGCGCGCCTGGTGCCCTCTTCGGGCAGGGCTTGGGGGCTCTCTTCTGGAGGGCCTCAGACTTTGCCAAGATCACGAGGGAGGCAGTCGGGCACCAATTGGAGGCGTGCTTCGCGGCACATTTCCTTCAGGTGGTTTCAGGGCGTGCGAAGCCCAACGTTCAGGAGTTCATCACCAAAACCACTCAGGAGCTTCAGGAAGCAAGAGCCATGCACGGCGACCGCTGCGTGCCTGACGTGGCCCCCCATCCAGGCGAGGATGGTGGGCTGAGCGTTTGCCTTGACGTCCCATGGCTCAACGGAGCCGCATCTTAGGAGCGCCTCTGGCCTTTGCTCGTGGGATGCTCCTAGGGTCCGTTGCACAGCTACGTTCGCATGCCATTTGGCCTGCCGAACGCGGCTGCCACCCACCAGCGCCACCTACGGAGCGTTCTGGCAGATCAGGAGGCCAGGCATCACGCAGTCCTAGCAGAGATGGAGATGGTCCTCGAGGAACCAACTGGACCCACAGAGGCTCCCAAGGCTCAGGGCTTCGGTGGCTCGTGAGGGTCGGCCTCTTCACTACGCATCTTCAGCTACTCCAACACGCACTCTACAATGGTACCAGCTGCTCGGGCCTGACCCAGTGGCATGTATCCCTCTTGCATTTGCCTAAGCTGATTTGCCTTTCATGCTTAACCAGCCTGTGATTATCGCCTGCTTGATTGACATCCACCACTGGAGCTGCTCACGCTCGCACGGCGCTTGCGCATGGGTTCATCCCTGCAACGTCGACAAATCTAAGTGGTTGCCCTCAACTCTTCCTCGGAGCAACCAGTGGCCAGTCGAAAATCGTAATGCCAACCCATGCTTTCCTCGTGCTGATGTATAGGAACTTCCTAAGATCTATAGCGGGAGGCACCACAGGCTCTCTCTCTCTTTTCCCACGCGATTTGCTTGCGCGTTAAAAGGGGGGCTCCTGAGCATCGCGACTCAGGAGCTCTTACTGGCTCTCCAGCCCTCACCCCCTGGCCTTGACCACGGCATCGCAACCTGGCATACCAGCGGCGGGTAAGCTCGCTCGAGGGCCGGGACCTGAGGACGTAGAGCATGAAGGAGAGTGTGGGGAAGAAAGGGAAAGCTTGTGAGGGCCTAACCCAGCTACATCCCAGCTGCCATTACACAAGTCCGATGTGACGCGAAGGAACAACTCCATATTACCAAGATAAGTTTCACGCCTGGAACAGCTAATCAATGTAGCACAGAATCTTCACTTGCTGCGGCTCTATGACGTCAATGTTGCCTTCCTTTCTCAACTTTTGGCGGCTGCTTGCACCCTAAAGGGGACCTCCTGAGCATCGCGCCTCAGGGGCTCTTACTGGACCTCGGGTCGCTCACCTCCTGGCCTTGACCACGGCATTGCGACAAGGCATACCAGCGACGGCTGAAGCCTGACTGGGGACCGGGACCTGTAAGCGTAGAGCACCAAGTCGTCGCGAGGTTGGAAAGGGGGAACCAAGCCGGCACAAGACAAGCATTCGCATGATTTCATAATAAGGATCACATCAGCAAAATACATCGTGGGCCCCTTACATGCCCCCACGGGGTGGCGCTTTTCGATTCCTCGCAGCAAATGGAAGACGAGAATCCTAGGGAGCCCTAAACTACCTGTGCCTCCATGGCCGACGCCATCATGAACAATGGGCCACGGGAGGCCGACGCCAACCCCATCCAGATCAGCTGCGGTGCCGGCTTGAAGCTGCTGCCTTGCTCCGGGCGCGGCGTGAGCTTGGAGGCACGTAGCTGTCGTCGCTTGTCTCCGAAGTCACGAAGAGATCGGGAGAGTTGCTGGACTCCGAAATATCGCTGCTGCTGTCGGAGGAGCCGTTAGGGAAGCGGACGGCATGACTGGCCCCTGCCACGACGATGTCCCGACTGCCTCCTCTAGGGCAGCACTCCAGGCGGCGGCCCTCCGCATCGAAGACCTTGAAGAGCAACAAGGAGGAGCCATAGTATTCAAAGTGAATCACGAGGGCGCCCCCCATTCGGCAGACCCGGGTGACCTCGCCCTAGCCTCGGGTCATGAAGACCTTGCCTGGAGCGACGACTTCAACCTCCGCTCCGGTTGCCGGAGTGCCACAGTTGGCGTGCTGCAGCCAAAGCTCGAGAGGCCCCCTCGGCGGCATCTCGGTGGCGAAGAAGGAAGGGAAGCCAATGTAGGTGCTTGGAGGGATCGCAGCGTGCAGCACAAGCTCGCGAGGGGAGTCTGCGGCATGGACTCCAGGAGCGACGGCGCGCGCCGCCACAGCTTGTCGATCGCGCCTGCGGCATGCGCGGCGTCGCTCGCCATCCCTTCCTCCGGAGTCCTCGGCTTGGGCATACAGGGGTAGCGAAAACCCAGGAGGTGGCCGCACGCACCAAGGCCTTGTCGTCTCCGGCTTCGCAACCTCGTCGTGGCGACATGGGACCGGCCGTTTCTTTGGCGGGAGTGGGTCAGGCACCTCCCGGGGGAGTTTCCCTTTCTCCTCGACTGAGAACCTTCGGATCGGTGCCATTGGCATCAAGAATGGAGGTGGAGCAAGGGAGAAGAAGAAGAGGAAGCAAGAAGAGATGGGCAACGGGGGCTCTCGCCCCTCCGTACTTATAGCCCAAGGGAGGCCAACCGTCGACCTCCACGATCAGAGGTAATGATGACTCTTTTTGCATGCAGCAGGGGCTTGTGAAATCGGGCAGTTGCCGAGGCAGCATGGGGAAGCGGAGACGCCCACGTCCAATCAGTCGCCATGCGTCGACCAAGGCCGCAGGCTGTGAGGGCCCGCGGCGCTCCGTACTTGCCCTTTGGCTTCGCTACTAAGCCAAGTCCGAGCATGCCTTTGTTAATGATAGCAGCAAAGGGTTTAGGGTTTAGGTTTAGGGTTTAGGGTGTTGATGATAAAGTATTCAAACTGACGCTATAAAATCCCTTATTTCCAGAAAAAATCAAGGAGAAAGAATTATCGCATTTCACGAGACGGAGCCGCCGCCAAGCCCTGTTCTTCCTCGGGAGGGCAGATATGGAGTCCGTTTGGGGCTCCTGAGAGGGGGATCTTCGATCTTCATCATCACCAACACATCTTCATCGCCAATTCCATGATGCTCCCCATTGGGAGTGAGTAATTCCTTCGTAGGCTCGCTGGTCGGTGAGGAGTTGGATTAGATTCATCATGTAATCGAGTTAGCTTTGTTAGGTCTTGATCCCTAGTATCCACTATGTTCTGAGATTGATGTTGCTATGACTTTACCATGCTTAATGCTTGTCACTTTTGGCCCGGGTTCCATGATTTCAGATCTGAACCGTTCATGTTATCACCATTATATCCATGTTCTAGATACGATCTTGCAAGTTATAGTCACCTACTACATGTTATGATGCGGCAACCCCGGAGTGACAATAGGCGGGGCCACTCCCGATGATCACCGTAGTTTGAGGAGTTAATGTATTCACCGTGCGCTAATGCATTTTTCTGTTCTCTATTAAAAAGAGGCCTTAATATCCCTTAGTTTCCAATAGGACCCTGCTACCATGGGACGGTAGGACAAAAGATGTCATGCAAGTTCTTTCCATAAGCACGTATGACTATTTACGGAATAGATGCCTACATTATATTTATGAACTGGAGCTAGTGGTGTACCGCCCTAGGTTATAACTGTCTCATGATGAATATTATCCAACGAGTCACTAATCCAATGCCTACAAATTTATCATATATTGTTCTTGCTAAGTTACTACTGCTATCGTTACTGCTATAATATCACTTCTATCACTATTACTATTACTATTACCGTTACTATTGCTGCTATCATCAAAACTATCATACTACAGTGCTACTAATCACTTTGCTGCAGGTAATTAATCACCAGGTGTGGTTGAATTGACAACTCAGCTGCTAATACCTTCGAATATTCTTTGGCTCCCCTTGTGTTGAATCTATAAATTTGTGTTGAATACTCTACCCTCGAAAACTGTTGCGATCCCCTATACTTGTGGGTTATCAAGGTGCCGTACATTCGGTACTTGATCGGTCGGAATGAGAAGAAGTTCAAGTACATCAACCGCGTTGCTAAACGCTTCTGTAGGCGTTCTGGGAACAGGGGTCCCTAGACTTGCCTGCCTACGGCATGCTGCATGGCTCAGCTAGTGGCCGAGTACGGTCCATCTTTATCAACCAAACACTCAAGACCCTGGCGAGGGGCCAAGCCTCGCGGGGCAGACGACGCAAGGTCTCCTCAGGGACGGCCTCACCAGGCAGGCTCGCGAGGAGGCGGAGAGATCAAGGCAAGGGGTACCTCGCGAGCTGCTCGCAATGCAAGCCATGACGATCAAGACCAGGCGGGCGCCAGCCTGCGCATTGTCCTCGTTTCCTCTTTGCTGCAAAGGGTGCAAGCGCAGGCGCGGATTACCGAGGCATCAGGCAAATGTTTCATATCAGTGCAACAAGACCAAGACCAGCAGAGCGGCAGGACGGAGGTCGGAGTGGAGCCCAAGACGGCGTCATCACCAGCACCTTTGGCAGTCGGAGACCACCTTTATTCAGGATAGCTTGTACTAGATGTCCCCTTTCAAAATGGCCATTGTTGGATCCCTTCCCGCTCAATATTTGGGAAGAGGACCAGGGCCTCTATAAATAGGGATAGCCACCACAGTAGAGAGCATTGAATCGATTCCTCTCCAAGCACACGACCAAGCGCAAGAACACCTCTCCTCGCGTGGCTGTTCTTCCTCTGTACTGTTCATCATCAGCCCAAGAGGCAATCCACCACACCACACACTGGATTTGGGTATTACACCACAACCGTGGCCCGAACCAGTATAAACCTTGTGTCTCTTGTGTTGTTCATCGATCTAGCCTAGCAATCACGGCGAGACTGTGGGCGTGTTTCGGTAGGGAGAAGATCTTCACGCGCACCCCAGTGTTCGAACCTTAAGGGTTTTGCCGAAACCCGATACCCGACAGCTTCCACTTTCGATATACGAGGCTACGTAGGCACACTCTCCCCCTCTCGTTTCTATGCATCTCCTCGATAGATCTTGCGTGCGCGTAGGAAAATATTTGAAATTGCATGCTACGTTCCCCAACACCATTATCATTAAATTTGCATTAAAAGGGAAGGTGTGGAGCATTCATCCTAGAGCAACAAGTATAATCATATCTCAAGCATAAATCCCCATACCATTGCAAATAATTAATATGATCCCATAAGAGTTTTCCTTTTTGAGTCAAGCGATAATCCCTAAAGTAATCACATTGATCCAACGTGTCTCCGATTATCAAGTTGAACGGGGTTGTCTCAGGATTATCATAGTGTTTAATATTTTTTAGATAACGAGCATCGAGGGTTTTACACTACAAAACAATACACTTCCGTGATGATACATGTTTGTCATAGTAGGTGAAATTTTTTGTCATGCATGTACATCCATGACGATTTTATGACAGAACAAGATAGTCATACCTGTGTTGTCGTAGAAGTGTTCCATAACAATACCAAAATTATCATCATGGAAGTGTCCACTTCCATGACGATAAATGGTGTGTCATGGAAGTGTTTTCGTCAAGCGTAACCGACATAGGGCATCCACCATATGGGTCGCCATTAACCTATCGGGTTCTAGTTTGGATCCGATAAACCATTAACAGCCCCGACTTATGGGGATTTTCCATGTGTAAAATTCTCATTCCCCGGAGGATCCACGTGTCTTCTCAGTGTTGGGCCAGATGTCATCCACTCATTGTATGGGAGGCGCCTATGATATGTTGGCACATGGCAAGGCCCAACAGAGGCGAATTTAGGCGAAAGAGACCAGCCAAGTCAAAATTAGCAGGCCAGCCCATATAGGGCCTACTTGTGTCTACTACATTTAAGCCCACGACCCATATGAGATGTGCTAATTCGGTCCGTTAGTGGCCCGTTAACTATTTGACACCATTACAACCCATCGTCAGTTCGAGCCCGTTAACAGCCCGCTATATATTTGGGCTCAATATCGGCCCGATGTGGTTTCGGCCTATTAACGACCCATTCATGGGATGGCCAATTTTCAGGATGTATGTCTTTCAGCCTTTTAGCGACCCATTTAACTGTTGGGCCAATTTCCAGCCCAGTTTGTCTTTTAGCTTGTTAACAGCCCATAAATGAGTTGGGCCATTTGTAGTCGGACTTGAGTTTTGGCCTCTTAATGGCCCATGCTCTTCATGGTCCAATACCATCCCGGTTTCTCTTTCGGCCTGCTAAAGGCCCACAACACAGTTGGGCCATATACAACGCGACCTTAGTATTGGCCTGTTAACGGCCCATGAAATCAAATGGGCCCACTTATTGCCCGGGTTGATGTCGGCGTGTTAATGACGTGTGAGGTCACAGGACCGAGCATTAACAGTTGGCTCGTTTAAATTATAGCGGCCCAAGAGAGCTTTCGGCCTACTTACGACCAATTAACTTAATGGGCCCGCTAAAGTTTGAACATGTCTGTAGGCCCAATTAGATAACGTTGATTCTGGCTCAGCTATAATTTGGGACCATTACGACGAGCAATTATGGACAGGACCAACCGATCAATCAAATGCCTATGAGAATTTCTGCCCCCGCGAGCCCATTAAGGGCAGTGGGCTGCTTCCTTCACATAGGGTCCATGATTGTTCGTGCTAACTAATAATTTCATTGCTTTTTTGGCTTCCTAGTGACCAGTTAGCTGGAATGCGAGGAGCGCTAAGAAATTGTACTGCATACGAGGAAAAACGTTGCACATCCAGCATATCTTACATGAAATTACATCCACTAGGCAATCAAAGATTGATGCAAGTGCAAATAAATGAACAGAACTTAACGATCGGCAACCTCACAATCTGCAACCTCAGCGACGATGACGCCCATAAGCATGTGAGCAAGTTCTTCCTTCTTTGATACACTGTCTCTGAAAACATTGATCAGTTGTTGTTGCGCAATAATGTGCACCTCTGATTCCTCCATGATTTCCATCATTGCTTTAGCCTGTAATTGGTTCACAAATATACAATTTTTTCCATTCGATTCGAGACAGAGGAAACTGAATAGATTCATATGGCGATTTTGGCAGGCTTGTATTATTGATAGCAGAGAGTGTCTCGACCACTGCATCATAACATAAATTAGGAGGGGAACCAAATAGATTAATCAAGAGTTATTTCCATATTACCTGGCCTAGATTTATTGGAAATAAACAACGGGGCTGCCTTGTTGTTTTCAGAGTTTTTCTTTTTATCGTTAGCAGCCTGCACCAAATTAACACATGTAACATCCCAATTTTCAATTTGGATGTTATACATAGATCATCATATGCATATCATATTTGTTCTTTCTTTTAGTTGCGATCCTAGAAATCTTAAGCAAGTCAAGGACCCAAGGAGAGAGTTGGAGGTTTCACAAAATTCATATTTGAATTTAATTCAAATTTGAAGAAAGGATCAATTTGATTTTATTATTTTCTCCCCAATTATTTCCAATATTAAAAATATATGAGGGAAGATAGTATGACATCTTCAACCTGAGAGAAATATTGGAGAAAGAATTTTAAAATCAAATTATTTTTTCAGTGGTATTTTATTTGCTATTTTATTTGAATTACAAAAATATTGCATTTTTGAAAATTGCATCTTAGTCCAGAAAAATGTTCATCTTGTCCTAAATATTAGGTTTGGACGGTGAAATTTTTTTCTGGAATTTTTAGAATTTTTTTAATATTTATTTAGTATTTTTTTCCTTGCAGCGAAATTATTTATTTAAAAAAATGTCTCGGACCGACTGGGCCGAAGCCCAGCCGGCCCAGCAGGCCGCAGGCCGCGTCGTCACCGCTGTGTACATGAGCCAAAGTCCTCGAAGTCCGGGTCGGCCTTGCGCCCCCTCACCCCAAGGCAACCCCCCCGGGCCCTTAATATTGCACCGCCCAGGCGCCGACTCCTCCAACTCGTGCCGCCGCCTCCCGCCAGCAGCAACAGCAGCAGCCCCGCGCTGCCGATGTCGCCGCGCCGTTTCCCGCCACCGTGTCGCAACCTAACAACCCCTCCCCCCCGCATCCGCACGCGTAGCCACCGCCCGCCACCGTCATCTCTCCCCGCCTAGCGCCACCGCCGCGCCCCTTCACGCCGCCGCCGAGTCGCCACCGTCGCCGTCTAACCGGTCAAACCCGGTTTATTTTCGGTTTAGGTCGGTTCAGTTGTTTTCGATCGGTTTTTTCAGGTTGTATTATTTAAAGAACATTCGTTCGTTCGTTTTAATGAATAGTATTCGTTAGTTTTGCTCTATTAGCAAATGTTCGCGCCGCAGGTTTTTCTTTTTAGTTTATTTTTCGGTCAGGGACCTATCCGCGATTAGTTTTCTCGTGATTTAGCCCTGATCTATAAACTAGCATAAATTTTTACTCGTTTATCCAAATTAGATGAAACCAGCGCGTAAATCTTCGTATCGTTTCGTTCTTTCCAGTTAACAAACTTAAACATGATTTTGGTACTGTAAAAATTGAGTTTAGTTCATATTAGAAAATGATGTTGTTTCGTTCGTGTTTTGAGTTTCGTTTCTCCGTTTGAGTTGATTCTTTTTGCAAATCCTAGCTTATCACATGTACCTACTTTTAAGATCTTATTCACATGATAATATTGTTGTTAGGTTTGACTTTTGTTAGTTTAAGTCGTGCCATTGTTTCGTGTTTGGTTTCAATATTTTCTTGGTTTTTGCAAAATCATAAACTTATAGCCTCCACGAGCCTAATACTATATTCAATGTGCTGAACTACACGGCCACAACGTCTCATGTTGCAGACTACTCAGACGACAATTAAGGTGCGATAGGTCGTTGTTTTGCACTCGGCTATGTTGTTGGAGTTGATGGACTCATTTACCTTCGAAGCTTCCGCAGCTATCTAGTTTAGATGGCCTTCATCCATGATATTTTTCAAACAAGTTCTTCATGTCTAGAAACAATATCGGCATTGTATTTATAATTCTCTTAGCAAAATTTAAGTATAGCAAAATATTCATGTCTAGAAACAACATCATTAAAATCTTCATACTTTTCAAACAAGTTCAATTTCATAAGCACCCTTAAAAGCAACAAATTCTTCTATTCGTTCCACATCATAGTAATCATATCTAGCATTAGCATAAGAAGCCCTGGTTTCATTTGAAGGAAATATGCCCTAGAGGCAATAATAAAGTTGGTATTTTATATTTCCTTATATCATGATAAATGTTTATTATTCATGCTAGAATTGTATTAACCGGAAACTTGATACATGTGTGGATACATAGACAAAACACCGTGTCCCTAGTAAGCCTCTACTAGACTAGCTCGTTGATCAAAGATGGTTAAGTTTCCTAACCATAGACATGTGTTGTCATTTGATAAACGGGGTCACATAATTAGTAAAATGATGTGATGGACAAGACCCATTTGTTACCAGAGCATTATGATCGCTCTGTTTTATTGCTATTGCTTTCTTCATGTCATATAGATATTCCTTTCACTATGAGATTATGCAACTCCAAGTTACCGGAGGAATACCTTGTGCGCTATCAAATGACACAACGTAACTAAGTGATTATAAAGACGCTCTACAAGTATCTCCTAAGGTGTTTGTTGGGTTGGCATAAATCAAGATTAGAATTTGTCACTCCGAGTATCGGAGAGGTATCACTGGGCCCTCTCGGTAATACACAACATAGGAATCCTTTCAAGCAAAGTGACTAATGAGTTAGATGCGGGATGATGTATTATGGAAAGTAAAGATACTTGACCATAACAAGATTGAACTAGGTATGAAGATACCAACGATCGAATCTCGGGCAAGTAACATACCGATGGACAAAGGGAATAACGTATGGTTTCATAATGGTACGACCGATAAAGATCTTTGTAGATGATGTAGGACCAATATGAGCATCCAGGTTCCGCTATTGGTTAGTCACCGGAGAGGTGTATCGGTCATGTCTACATAGTTCTCGAACCCATGGGGTCCTCATGCTTAACGTTAGATGACGATTTTGTATTATATGAGTTATGTGATTTTGTGAGAAAATGTTGTTCGGATTCCCGGATGATATCACAGACATGACGAGCAGTCTCAAAATGGTTGAGAGGTAAAGATTGATATATAGGATGACGGTATTCGGACACCGGAAGTGTTCCGGAGGGTACCGGGTACATATCGGGTCACGGGAAGGGGTTTCGGGCACCCCCCGGCAAAAATATGGGCCTAATGTGCCAAGTGGGGAAACACAACAGCTAGCAGGGGCTGCTGCATCCCCCATATGGGACACCCCTTATGGGGAAGGAAAGAGGGGAAGAGACAAAGGAAGGGGAGGGTTTCGGCCTCCCCCTTCCTTCCCTCCTCCCTCCTCCTTCCTTTCCCCTCCGATTAATAGGGAAGGGGGAGGACGAACTGGGGGGGTGCCCAAGTAGGATTCCTCCTACTTGGTGTGCCCCCTACTACTCCCCTCCCTCTCCCACCTACATATACATGGGGAGGGGCGCCTAGAACACACACCAATAATTGTTAGCCATGTGCGGCGCCCTCCTGCTCAGTTTACGCCTGCGGTCATATTCTCATGGTGCTTAGCCGAGGCCCTGCGTGGATAACTTCACTATCACTGTCACCACGCTGTCGTGCTGATGAAACTCGTCTACTTCCTCGACACTCTGATGGATCCAGAGTTCTAGGGACGTCATCAAGCTGAATGTGTGCAGAACTCGGACGTGCCATACGTTCGGTACTTGATCGGTTGAAAAGAGAAGAAGTTCGACTACATCAATCGTGTTGCTAAACGCTTCCGCTTTCGATCTACGAGGGTATGTAGACACACTCTTCCCCTCTCCTTGCTATGCATATCCTAGATAGATCTTGCATCATCATAGGAATGTTTTGAAATTGCATGCTACGTTCCCCAACAGTGGCATCCGAGCCAGGTCTATGCGTAGATGACATGCGCGAGTAGAACACAAAGAGTTGTGGGCGGTGATCTTCATACTGCTTACCACCAATGTCTTATTTTGATTCGGCGATATTGTCAGCCCAGACCAACCATACATGACCAGGTTCATGAGACTGGTTCCACCGACAAACATGCAACTAATTTTGTATAAAGGTGGCCGGCGGGTATCTGTTTCTCCAACTTTAGTTGAATCAGATTTGACGTGGCTGGTCATTGTTGAAGGTTAAAACATCAAACTTGATAAATCACCGTTGTGGTTTTGTGCCGTAGGTAAGAACGGTTCTTGCTAGAAGCCTGTAGAAGCCACGCATAACTTGCAACAACAAAGTAGAGGATGTATAACTTGGTTTTGCAGGGCATGTTGTGATGTGATATGGTCAACACATGATGTGATATACGTTGTTGTATGAGACGATCATGTTTTGTAAAAGTTATCGGCAATAGGTAGGAGCCTTTATGGTTGTCACTTTATTGTATGAAATGCAAACGCCATGTAATTGCTTTACTTTATCACTAAGCGGCAGCGATAGTTGTAGAAGCAATAGTTGGCGAGACGACCACGATGGTATGTTGGAGATCAAGGTGTTGAGCCAGTGACGATGGAGATCATGACGATGCTTTGGAGATGGAGATCAAAAGAACAAGATGATGATGACCATATCATGTCACATATTTTGATTGCATATGATATTTATGTTTATGCATCTTATATTGCTTAGTACGACGGTAGCATTATAAGATGATCTGAGGGTGGCTTGGGTGGTTGGGATTCGGACGGTGCCGAAATTTGGCGCATCGTCGGGACCGGATATCCATCCGGAACCCCAAAGAAGGCGTCCGAAGACTGGCCTTTGGAATGGTTTTACATAGAAGACGCTCCACTGCCGGACCCAGTTCGGATCGGCCTCCCAGAGTTCAGCGGGGCTCCTCTGAAGAAACGCCTAAGTTGGCGCCCGCGGAGCCCTCAACTAGAGGAAGACAAGGGCGTCCATTATTTGATGGGCCAGATAAGGTTGCTGGCCCATTCCGGAATGACCATGATTGGAGTCATGGCCACGTGCATAATGCGGGGGGTGCAGCCACTACAATACAGGGGCCACCCCATGTGGGATTTTAACGGGGAAAATGATGCCACCCGTCATGGCCGCAAAGGACCGGAATCGGCCGAAGATCTGGTGAAGATTCTGTCCGGCCTGTACAAGGGGGAGAAGGAGGACTTCCTCCAGACAAGCCCATTGAACGGGTTCTCCATGAATAACCCTCGGCGCTGGGTAGGCGGACATTTTATTTATCCAACCCATGCCTTGAAAGTTTAAGTACCTTACTTTGCGATTTCGACGTAAGAGCTGCGTCGGGATGTGGAGGGCATACATAGTCCGGCTCCACAACCCGAGGATCCAGGAAGATCCCTTGATCTGGCCTCCGAAGAGGATCTGGACATAAAGGTTGAGCTAATCTACGGGGTGTTCCACCAGCTCAGCATGGACAATGCTCTAGTCGCCATTACGGCTGACTACCCCGGTTTGTCGCCGGCTTCCCAGGTACTTATGAACGAAGTCCTAACACCATTATTTCATCCTTGCGCATTTCTGACCACTGTATACAATGGTGTCTTGGAGGAGGTGCCTTCAAGGTGGGAAGCCGAACCCGCGGCAGCTGATCAACAAGGGTCAGTTCGACCCCGCAAGTGGAAGATGGGTGCGGTGCGAATCGAAATGTCACCGCAATGGTATAACTTCCGACCATTATTTAGGAAAAGGTTCCTAGGGGGTGTATTAATGCTCATGACTTTTTCAGGAGAAAGAGTGCTCGCCGGACTGTTCCCGGCGAGGTGGCCACCCAAGCCTCCGTCGTACTAAGCAATATAAGATGCATAAACATAAATATCAGGGTGGTTGGGATGCGGACGACGAAGAAATTCAAAGCCCACCCACCACCCACTTTATAGCCACTGTCGAATATCTAACCGACATGCTAGACTACGACTCTGAGGACATCGACGGTATGGACGACGATGCCATAGACGATCAAGAACCAGCGCCTACAGGGCACTGGAAGACCACCTGGTCATACGACATATACATGGTGGACACCCCAAAGGATGGGGACGGCGAAGAAGCAGCGGAGGCAGATTCCTCTAAGAAACAGCCCAAGCGCCGACGTCAGCAGCGCCACCCTAAATCCCGCCACAGCAAGAATGGAGATTCCGGCACCGGAGACAATAACACCCCAGAGAGTGCCGAAGACAACCCCCTCCAGCAAGATTCAGCACAGGAGGACGGAGAAGCCAGCCCTCAAGAGAGAGCGGCAGATGAGGAGATAGAGGATGACAATTACATACCTCCCTCCGGAGATGAGGCAAGCCTCAACGACGACGAATTCGTCGTGCCCGAGGATCCCATCGAATAAGAGCGTTCTAAATGCAGGCTTATCGCCACGACAAATAGCCTAAAGAAAAAGCAGCAACAGTTTCAAGCTGATCAAGACCTGCTGGCCGACAGATGGACCGAAGTCCTCGCGGCCGAAGAGTATGAACTCGAACGCCCCTCCAAAAGCTACCCAAAACGCAAGCTGCTCCCCCGACTAGAGGAGGAAGCATACAAACCATCATCACCAGCGCACAATACGGCAGACCGACCACCCCGTGGCCGTGACAAAGAGGCATCCAGGCCCTCCATCAGGACCGTACCCCGGCATCGCTCGAAAAGTACGAAGCCACGAGGGAATGCGCCGGACTTGCGAGACATATTGGAGGACAAAGCAAAACAATCAAGATCTATCTACGGATCACGTGGGCGCCCCACAATCTACGACGACTACAGTCGCGCCGGATACAGCAACTCCGGCCGGGCCGAACACAACAGACAAAGCTCTCTTGAGCTACGTCATGATATTGCCTAGTATAGAGGCTCCGCACACCCACTCTGCTTCACAGATGAAGTAATGGATCATCAAATCCCTGAAGGGTTCAAACCCGTAAACATCGAATCCTACGATGGCACAACAGACCCCGCGGTTTGGATCGAAGATTATCTCCTTCACATCCATATGGCCCGTGGTGATGATCTCCATGCCATCAAATATCTCCCACTCAAGCTTAAAGGACCAGCTCGGCATTGGCTTAAAAACTTGCCAGCAGAATCAATTGGGTGTTGGGAGGACCTCAAAGCCGCATTCCTTGACAACTTCCAGGGCACATATGTGCGACCACCAGACGCCGATGACCTAAGCCACATAATTCAGCAGCCAGACGAATCGGCGAGACAATTCTGGACACGGTTACTCACAAAGAAAAATCAAATCGTCGATTGTCCGGATGCAGAGGCCCTTGCAGCCTTCAAACATAACATCCGCGATGAGTGGTTGGCCCGGCACCTAGGACAGGAAAAGCCGAAATCCATGGCAGCCCTCACATCACTCATGACCCGCTTCTGTGTGGGAGAGGACAGCTGGCTAGCTCGCAGTAACAACCTCAGCAAAAATTCTGGCAGTCCGGACAGCAAGGACCGCAATGGCAGGTCGCGTCACAACAAAAAAAACACCGCGTTAACGACGATAACACTGAGGATACGGCAGTCAACGCCGGATTCAGAGGCTCTAAACCCGGTCAGCGGAAGAAGCCATTCAAAAGAACCACACCTCGTCCATCCAATTTAGACTGAATACTCGACCGCTCTTGCCAGATACATGGCACCCCCGAAAAGCCAGCTAACCACACCAACAGGGATTGTTGGGTATTCAAGCTGACAGGCAAGTTAATTGCCGAAAACAATGACAAGGGGCTGCACAGCGATGACGACAAGGAGACCCGGCCGCCGAACAGTCGAGGACAGAAGGGTTTCCCCCCACAAGTGCGGACGGTAAACCTGATATACGGAACCCACATACCCAAGAGGGAGCGGAAGCGTGCACTTAGGGACGTATATGCGATGGAGCCAGTCGCCCCGAAGTTCAGTCCATGGTCCTTTTGCCCGATCACTTTCGATCGAAGGGACCACCCCACTAGTATCCGCCATGGCGGAATCACCGCATTGGTTTTAGACCCAATCGTCAATGGATTTCACCTCACTAGAGTCCTGATGGACGGCAGCAGCAGCCTGAACCTGCTTTATCAGGATACAGTGCGCAAGATGGGCATAGACCCCTCAAGGATTAAACCTACAAAGACGACCTTCAAAGGCGTCATACCAGGTGTTGAGGCCAATTGTACAGGCTCAGTTACACTAGAAGTGGTCTTCGGATCCCCGGATAATTTCCGAAGCGAGGAGTTAATCTTCGACATAGTCCCGTTTCGCAGTGGCTATCATGCTCTGCTCGGACGAACTGCGTTCGCAAAGTTCAACGCGGTGCCGCATTACGCATACCTCAAGCTCAAGATGCCAGGCCCTCGTGGAGTCATCACGGTCAACAGAAACACTGAACGCTCCCTCCAAACGGAGGAACACACAGCGGCTCTCGCGGCAGAAGTACAGAGTAGCCTCTCAAGGCAATTCTCGAGTCCGGCCGTTAAACGACCGGACATGGCCAAACGCGCCCGGAGTAACATACATCAAGACCACCTGGCACGTTCCGAGCACGCGTAGCAATGCGGCCCCAACCCCAGCCCTTGCATGATTGCAAGACCAACTCTTCGCGTACATCATTACGCTCTGGAGATACCATGGGCATAGGGGGAGGGGCACGACCACGACAGGCCCAGAGTGCGGCTCAACCACACCAGGGGCTCCCAAGTGTGTCGCTCTCTTTATTTTTTCCTTTTTTCCTTTCTCTATTTATCCACAGGACTCCATTCACTAGAGAACCTGTCCGGCGGTAAACCTGCCGAACTCACGATGCAACAGCCAGGGAAGGACAAAGGCTACGACGAACATTCAGGTGGCCTCCATTATGAGCATTAAATTTGTTAAATACACCAGTCCGTAGCCTACCCCTGGAGGGGGATATGTTTAATAGTCCAATCCCTTGCTTACCGCACTATTTGTATCGTTCTGCACTCATAGCAGCATTCCTTGAATAAACAATGCAGCGCTTTCTGCCCATAATTGCATTCCTTTTTTTACATATATGTTCATTTATGACATCTTGCATCCGTACACTTTGGTACGACCGAATACACCAGGGGCTTATGTTCCCCACATTACGGTGTGATAAGTCCGAACAATTTCACAAGTGCGGCACCCCGAAATTATAGCATTATATGCATCGGCTCCGAATCATGTCTTGGGTCAATAGTTGGGTTTGCCCAGCTCCCATGTTTTGGTACCTTACGTTCCGTTCTATCGGCTAAGGTAGCACTGGGAGAACCACTACGATTGCGCCCCGGTTGAGCTGGGTGAGCGCCTCAGTGGAGAAAGCTAAAACTGACCGGCGAGAGCTGGTCGCTGTTCGAGAGGTCTTTTCGAGTCTATAATGACTTATGCCGCTTAGAGCGAGGAACCGACTGTGTCCGGCCCAGGCGTGGATAGTGCCCCGAATTCGGTCTTCCGAACACTAGGGGCTTCGCAGAAATTTAAAATTATAGAATTCTATGGCTAAGTGAGAGTGTTCAAGCATTATAAGTCCGGTTGCCTTGTTCGTTGTGTTGAGCGCCTCCCTAGATGGACCCAAAAATGGGAACAAGAGCGCTCAAGTTTATCCCGAACACCCCAGCACTCGTGGCATGGGGGCTGAAGCCGACGACTTGCCATCTCTCAGATTTGATAAACGGCCGCACAGAAGGTAATATTTTAAATTAATAAGCGTTGCTTAGCACATATGAATAAAGTTTTCAGCGCATAGGATAACACATTGCGAGTCTACTAAAAAATTACATCTTTGGAGCATTCATCCGCAATCTTGCGGTCACCCTTCAGGACACTCTTATAGTACATTTCGGGCGTACGATACTCCTTGCCCGCCGGCGGCGCGTCCGTGATAAGCCTCTCAGCATCCAGCCTGCCCAGTGCACCTTTGCATGGGCAAGGGCCCGACGGGCACCTTCAATGCAGGCGGAGCGCTTGATGACTTCCCCCAGGGGCACGCATCCACCAGCCGCCGCACGAGGCTGAAGTAGCTCCCAGGCATGGCCTCCTCAGGCCACAGCCGGACTATGAGGCCCTTCATGGCCTGCTCGGCTACCTTGTGGAGCTCGACCAGCTACTTCAGCTGGTCGCTAAGGGGCACCGGATGTCCGGCCTCAGCATACTGAGACTAGAAGACCTTCTCCATTGAGCTCCCCTCCTCGGCCCGGTAGAATGCGGCGGCATCGGACACGCTGTGAGGCAGATCTGCAAACGCCCCTGGAGAGCTCCGAATTCGGGTAAGTAACAGGTAATTCACATTCACATGCTTGCTTTGCATGAAAAATGCCTTACCCGCCGCTATTTTCTTCACCGCCTCAACCTCCTGGAGGGCCTTATGGGCCTCGGCCTTCGCGGCTTTGGCACTTTCAAGAGCCGAGGCAAGCTCGGACTCTCGAGTCTTCGAGTCGCGCTCCAAACTCTCATGCTTTTCCATGAGAGCCTGGAGCTCTTGCCGCACTTCCGCCACCCGCGCCTCCTGTTTCTCTCGCTCCGCTCGCTCCGCGGCCGCATTGCGTTCGGCCGCGGACACGGCCTCCTTCAGGGTCGCCACCTCGTTCGTGGCCCCTGTAGTACCCACGTTATCCTTGTTATTTCTATCGCAACCAAAATCCTTTTCTGTAAGGTACAAATTTAATACGGTGTTCCTCACCTTCTTTGTCCTCGAGCTGCTTCTTGGCAAGACCGAGCTCGTTCTCGGTCCACTCGAGGTCCTGCTTCAAAGCACCAACCTCTGCAGTCAATGCGGCAGAGGTCAGCAGCATAGCCTGCATACCCATATTGACATAATTTTTAGAACTCCTGTGTATATCTTTTTAGATCCTCAGTCCGGCTTTTCCTTCAAACACCGAACCGAGCATCAGGGGCTACTATCTATGCGGTATTAAATTACATATTTTAAAACTTCTTACCTCAAAGCCTGTTAGAAGGTTGCTGCAAGCTTCGGTCAGCCCGCTCTTGGCGAGCTGCACCTTCTGAATCACCGCATTCATAACAGTGCGGTGTTCGTCCTCGATGGAAGCGCCGTTGAGCGCCTCCAACAAATTGTCCGGCGCCTCCGGTTGGACGGAGGCTGCCGGTGTCACGGTCTTTCCCTTCTTACGAAGGGGCCGCCTGCCGGACTCCGGAACCACTGCGGGTTGTGGCACGGAGTCCGGCGCAAAGCCCGGGAGGCTACCTTGCGGCACCTCCGGAGCCTCCTCCTGATGGGTCCCCTCCTGGGATCCCACCTCGGCATCGTTAGCATCACGAGGGGTGGAGGCGGTCGGAATGGAATCCACATCCGACGGAGCCAAGGACCCGCTCGATGAAGCAGGAAGATCATCCTCGGCCGGACTAAAGGTAGTGGGCGGCACTAGAAGGACACTATGTGGCACAAAAGAGAAATTATAAATCGCCCAGGGATCCGGATACTTACGATCTTGCCGGAGGCTTGGCCCTTGAGGGCCACCCTTCGTCGCCAACGTTGGCGTTGGCGGAGCTGTCCGGAGGAAGGATCCTTCCTCTCTTGGACCCTTCGGCCCCCCATTGGCGAAGCCTTCCTCTTCCTCTCTCCCCCTCCTGGGGAGAGCCTTCTTCCTCCTCCTCCCCTTCGGGGGAGGAGTCCGCCTCGGAGTCATCAGACGATGAGTCCAATACCACCTGATGCCGGGAACTCCTTCGGGTTCCCGTGTCGGGACTAGCAGCCCCGCTAAATGGGTATCCACTGGGTCTTCGGGGAGGGGAGCCGGACAGTGAACCTGTCCGGACGTCCTCTGCCAGTCCTGTTAAAGGCATCGGGAATTTTAGATCCCACAATAGAGTCAAACTATGAAAGAAATAAATGTCCCATAAAGGATAACATATCTTACCACACCGGCCGGGCGCTTGGTGCTGAATCCGCTGTCCTCAGTCGCGGACGCGGGGGATTCTTCGCCCTTGAACAGCACCCTCCAGGCAGCTTCGTACGTCGTGTCGAAGAGCCCGCTTAGGGTCCGGTGCTGTGCCGGATCAAACTCCCACAGATTGAAGGCCCGTTGTTGGCAGGGGAGAATCCGGCGGACGAACATGACCTGGATCACGTTGACAAGCTTGAGCTTCTTGTTCACCAGGGTCTGGAGACAGGACTGGAGTCCGGTCATCTCCTCCGAACTGCCCCATAGCAAGCCCTTCTCTTTCCAGGAGGTGAGTTGCATGGGGGTACCGGATCTGAACTCGGGGGCCGCTGCCCATTTAGGGTCCCACGGCTCGGTGGTATAGAACCATCCTGATTGCCACCCTTTGATGGTTTCTACAAAGGCGCCCTCGAGCCAGAGGACGTTGGGCATTTTGCCCACCATGGCACCTCCGCACTCCGCTTGGACGCCCTTCACTACCTTCGGCTTGACATTGAAGGTTTTTAGCCACAAGCCGAAGTGAGGATGGATGCAGAGGAAGGCCTCACACACGACGATAAACGCCGAGATGTTGAGGATGAAGTTTGGCGCCAGATCATGGAAGTCCAGGCCGTAGTAGTACATGAGCCCCCGGACGAAGGGATGAAGTGGGAAGCCCAGTCCGCGGAGGAAGTGGGGAAGGAATACGACCCTCTCATGGGGCCTGGGGGTGGGGATGAGCTGCCCCTTGTCGGGCAGCCAGTGCGCGATGTCGCTGGAGAGGTATCCGGCGCCGCGCAGCTTTTCGATGTGCCCTCCGTGACGGAGGAGACCATCCACTTGCCTTCCGCTCCGGACATGGCTGGAGAAGGTTGAGGCAAGATGTGCGAGCTTGGGCGCTGGATCTCGAGCGCGCGGAGATGGATAAAGCAAAGGAGGAAGAAGGCGTAGGTAAAAAAGGTGGATCCTTATCCCCTTATATATGGGCGGACGAAGACTATGCGTCCCCACCGGCCTGGTGAAACTCGCTTATCTCCCAAGCGCCACCATCAATGGCGCGGTTGGGTTACCCACGTCCGTATTGATGGGAATACCGGAATAAGGGGAACACGATCTCTGCTTCGACAAGACGCGCCAAGGAAACCGCTTCGCTAAACGCGCTGAGGTGGTATAATAAAAATTCAAGTACAGGCTTGGTGGTGGTGTGACGTCATGCCACAAAATACGTTAGCAGATTGAACTTGTGTACATATTATTCTCTCTACGGTGGAATGTGGAATTTATTTTGCAGAGCCGGACACTATCCTGGTGTTCACAATCTTCTACGAATTATTTGGAGGAGGAACCCGCCTTGCAATGCCGAACAATATGCGCGCCGGACTCATCTTCATTGAAGCCTGGTTCAGGAGCTACTGAGGGAGTCCTGGACTAGGGGGTGTCCGAGTAGCCGGACTATCATCATCGGCCGGACTCTAAGACTATGAAGATACAAGATTGAAGACTTCGTCCTGTGTCCGGATGGGACTTTCCTTGGCGTGGAAGGAAAGCTTGGCGATACGGATATGTAGATCTCCTACCATTGTAACCGACTCTGTGTAACCCTAGCCCTCTCCGGTGTCTATATAAACCAGAGGGTTTTAGTCCGTAGGACACACAACCATTACAACAATCATACCATAGGCTAGCTTCTAGTGTTTAGCCTCCTTGATCTCGTGGTAGATCCACTCTTGTACTAACCATATCATCAATATCAATCAAGCAGGAGTAGGGTTTTACCTCCATTGAGAGGGCCCGAACCTGGGTAAAAACATCGTGTCCCTTGTCTCCTGTTACCATCCGCCTAGACGCACAATTCGGGACCCCCTACCCGAGATCCGCCGGTTTTGACACCGACATGATCCCTTAACTAAAATTTCAAGGTATAAGTGTTCTCCCCGAGTATGCACCGTTGCGACTGTTCTTCATGCTGAGACACCACATGATGATCGGGTGTGATAGGATCTACATTCACATACAACTGGTGCAAGCGAGCCTTGCATGTACAGACATGGCCTCGGAACACTGGAGACCGGAAGGTCGAACATGAATCATATAGTAGATATGATCAACATAGAGATGTTCACCATTGATGACTACTCCATCTCACGTGATGATCAGACATGGTTTATTTGATTTGGATCACGTATCATTTATATGACTTGAGGGATATCAATCTAAGCTGGAGTTCTAAAGTAATTTGATTAATTGAACTTTAATTTGTCATGAACTTAGTCCTGATAGTATATGCGAATTATGTTGTAGATCAATAGCTCACATTGTAGCTCCCTTATGTTTTTTGATATGTTCCTAGAGAAAACTAAGTTGAAAGATGATAGTAGCAATGATGCGGACTGGGTCCGTGATCTGAGGATTATCCTCATTGCTGCATAGAAGAATTATGTCTTTGATGCACCACTAGGTGATTGACCCAGGAGCAGATGCAGACCTTATGAACGTTTGACAATCTCGGTATGATGACTACTTGATAGTTTAGTGCACCATGCTTTACTGCTTAGAACCGGGACTTAAAAATGTTTTGAACGCCAGGGAGCATATGAGATGTTCCAAGAGCTGAAATTGGTATTTCACACTCATGCCCATGTCAAGACGTATGAGACCTTTTGAAAGTGCAACTATCCCTGGGTGGTTTTGGTAATTCCTAACAACATATATCTCATTGAGCTAATGCTACTTCAAGATAAATATTTCAGGAAAGCTCAATGATTGGCATGGCATGGATGAGAGAAGTGGATCTCTCAAAATGCTAAGGACAAAATGATTGGCTGAAGCTCAAAGCACAAGACTCTACCTTTTTCTATTTTAGTGATCCAAGATCACATTGAGTCTATAGGAAAAGCCAATACTATCAAGGAGGGATGAGGTGTTGCTTAATTGCTTTCTTGCTCAAAATGCTTAGTGATATGCTCCAAAGCCCTCAACTACTTTCTCATATCCACATATGACCTAAACCAAAAGTCAAACTCGGCCCCACCGATTCTTTCTATCCGGCGCCACCGAGTTCAGATGTCATAGCCACTGCCACAAACCCTAGGCAAATCGGTCTCATCGATAGGGATCTTGGTCTCACCGAGATGGGGTTGTAATCTCTCTGTTTCCATTCGTAACATTTTGGTCAAACCGAGATGAGCGATCGGTCCCACCGAGTTTACCTGACCAACCCTCTGTGTGTCCATTACCAAAATCGGTCTCACCGAGTTTGTGTAATCGGTCTCACCGAGATTACGTTATGCCCTAACCCTAACCATATCGGTCCTTTTGAGTTGCATGTCTGTCCCACCGAAAATCCTAACTGTCACATGATTTGCTAAATCGGTCCGACCAAGTTTCTCAATTCGGACCCACCGAGATTGGTAAGTTGTGTGTAACCGTTAGATTCTGTGTGGAGGCTATATATACCCCTCCACCCACTCTTCCTTCGTGGAGAGAGCCATCAGAACGTGCCTACACTTCCAACATACATTTTTTGAGAGAGAACCACCTACACTTGTGTTGAGACCAAGATATTCCATTCCTGCCATATGAATCTTGATCTCTAGCCTTCCCCAAGTTGCTTTCCACTCAAATCTTCTTTTCACCAAATCCAAATCCTCTGACAGAGAGTTGAGTGTTGGGGAGACTATCATTTTATGCACAAGAGCAAGGAGTTCATCATCAACACACCATTTGTTACTTCTTGGAGAGTGGTGTCTCCTAGATTGGCTAGGTGTCACTTGGGAGGCTTCGACAAGATAGTGGAGTTGAACCAAGGAGTTTGTGAGGGCAAGGAGATCGCCTACTTCGTGAAGATCTAGCCCTAGTGAGGCAAGTCCTTCGTGGGCGACGACCATGGTGGGATAGACAAGGTTGCTTCTTCGTGGACCCTTGGTGGGTGGAGCCCTTCGTGGACTCGCGCAGTCGTTACCCTTCGTGGGTTGAAGTCTCCATCAACGTGGATGTATGGTAGCACCACCTATCGGAACCATGACAAAAACATCTGTGTCTCGTATTGCGTTTGCACTCTCCAAACCCTTCCCTTTACATTCTTGCAAGTTGCATGCTTTACATTCCGCTGCTCATGTACTCTTTGCATGCTTGCTTGAATTGTGTTATGATTGCTTAAACCATGCTAAGTTGCTAAAGTCTGCCAAGAACTAAAATTGGGAAAAGGATAGATTTTTATTTGGTCAAGTAGTCTAATCACCCCCCTCTATACATACTGTTGATCCTACAAGTGGTATTAGAGCTTTGGTCTCCATTTGCCTTAATCTCCATAGCTTTTGGTGGTCATAGCCTTGGTTTCGCAACCAAGGAGAGTATGGCGTCTAGCTAGGGAAATTACCACCGTAGAGGTCCTTACTTTGATGGTACTAATTTTGCTAGTTGGAAGCATAAGATGAAAATGCATATTCTTGGACATAACCTCGCTGTTTGGGCTATTGTGTGTATTGGCTTGCAAGGTGAATTCTTTGATGGGAGAGAACCGAACCGTGAAGCTACCGCGGAAGAGTTGAAGATGCTGCAATACAGCGCTCAAGCTTGTGATATCCTCTTCAATGGATTGTGCCCCGAAGAATTCAACCAAATCAGCCGTCTTGAGAATGCAAAAGAAATTTGGGATACTTTGATTGATATGCATGAAGGTACCGACTCCATCAAGGAATCCAAGTTGGATGTGCTTCAAAGTCAGCTTGACAAGTTCAAAACGAAGGATGGTGAAGGTGTCGCTGAAATGTACTCTAGGCTTGCTCTTATCACAAATGAGATTGCCGGCTTAGGAAGTGAAGAGATGATCGTTATGAACAAAGACCTTCACGAAGAAGCAAGGATTCGGAAAGGAAGGACATGTCATCAAGGAGTTACACAAAACAAAGACATCAAGCTCATGTTGGTGACTGGGTATCCGGCTCCGACTCTGACAATCACTCAGAGAGAAGCTATCACTGCGACTCCGAATATACTCAAGATGAAGGTGTTGCCGGTCTAGCACTTGTGTCAACCAACTCCTATGACATTTTTGATTCACCAAATGAAGGACTTGGAAGATGCTTCATGGCTAAAGGCCCAAAGGTATCACACCCCGAGTATGTTGATTTCAATAGTGATGAAGATGACTTGTTAGGTGATGATGATTTACTTGTTGACAACTCTAGTGATGAATACTATGATGAAACGTCAATTAATCATGCTAATCAAGATAAAACGAATGAAAATGATAAGGAGAAGATTGAGCACCTAACTAAACAACTAAACACTCTTAAGTTAGCTCATGAAACTATCTTAGAAGATCATCGAGAACTTTTAAGGACTCATGAGAAGTTACGCTTCGAATAGCTCAACCTTGAGCAAGAGCATGAGTTCTTAAAGGCGATCAATGATGATCTTCGCAAGAAAAGTTCTTCTTACATTGCCAAGCATTTACTCTTATCTACTTATATGCCTCAAATCAAGTCTAGTAACAAGAACAAGAAGGATTCTTCCTCTAGTAGTAACAATAATCATGCTAAATCCAATGTTTTTGCTTCTAGTAGTTCTCTTGATTCCACTAATGATTATCTTAGCCAAGTTACACTTGAGAAATAAAATAGCTTATTGAAGGGAATTATAGAGAAAGATGTTTACAAGAGCCTTGCCGGTAGTAAGCAATTCGAAGAAATTGTACGCAAGCAAGGAAGGCACCGGAAGAACCAAGGTGTTGGTTTTGAACGAAAGTTCAATGCCAATGGTGTTGAGCGGGAAGAAGATCAATACCCCAAGACGAAGTTTGTTCCTCAACAAGAGAAGTATGATCCTACTTCCTTCAAAGGGACACAAGCTCAAGATGATCTTCCACCACAAGACCACAAGCAAACAGGCAAGGACAAGCTTTAAGAGGAGATTGATGGATTTGAAGAAGCTCGCAAGTCCTTGGCCAAGTGGGTTCCCAAGACTATGTCAAGTTCTACTTCATCGAGTACAACTACAACTCCAAGGATTCCCATCAAGATGATGTGGACCCCGAAGAAGAAGAACTAGAGAGTTCTTGAGGGTGACTCCACCAACATATTTCACTCATATCATTTTGGCAAGGACAAGTGCAATCAACTTCCACATCTTGCACTAGTTCAAGGAGTCACAAACCCTCTTGTTGGTAAGACAAGGGACAAGGTAACCTAATGCTTTCATGTACATCATCTTGTGTGTGCATCACTCTATGTATAGGGATATCCTTGTTTGTTCCTTGTGGGACTAACCCGTGTAGGTATTGAAAGTGCAACTCACTCCAATGGATTGCTCCAAATGATCTACATCAACATTGAGCATCCACATCTTCAACACCTACATGAAGTCATCATCGACAAAACCCAAGGTTAGTTCATCCCTCTTAGGGGACATCTCACATCTAGGGGGAGCTTTACTCTAAGAATGAGCTAAAGCAACTCTAATTGTGTGAACACAACAATGCTTTATGTAAAAGTGGTAACCCCACTTGTGCTTAAACGATGAGTATGACCTATGATCAAATGATTCTCATTTGACTCCTAAGTCAATATACTCATATATAGATGACCTAGTCATCTCCAATTGCTTGATAGATGATAGAATGGTTGTGCATGCTTTGCCACATATTTCATTTGTCATTTTTACTGTGTGAGCATGTTGGTTGCATATTTTACTCATTCGAGGACATCCACTTGTAGTTTTGATTGTTTAGTTTCTTTTCATTTGCCAAGTGGATGGACAAGAATGCCTAAGAACCTTCTCTAGGTATCTATGCTTTTCTTGTCTCAAACTATATTCATGCTACATCACAAAGCTTGATCAAGTCAGATTCGAACCACTCTGTGTGAGGAGCACTCAGAGTCCCCGATTCACCATAGACTTAAACTTCCAAAATCTCTTTGTGCATTTTTGTCTGACCAATCCATCCATTTTGGTCACACCGAGATCACTATGTTGATCTAGGTTTTCAATCTCGGTGCAACCGATTTGAACTTTTCGGTCACACCGAGTTGCAGTAACTGCTTGCAGTTATACATCTCGGTGCCACCGAGTTGTTCCACTCGGTCACACCGACAGGGTCAGGCTATATATACCCCCGGCCAAAATTTGGAAATTTTTCCGAAGCTCTTCGCCCGCGCACTACCTGCTCTACCTCCTCGGGTCTCCGGATCATCCTCCTCGTCGCCAGCGACCTCCCACCGCTGGTCTCCACCGCCGTCAACGGGATTCAACTCCGTCGTTGCCGCCGTAGCAAATCCATCACCGAACTAGGGTATGGATTTGAAACCTTGTGCTATTCCTAACTCCGATTCCTAGCACATTGCATTGCCATGTATCTTGCCACGATTGAGATCTTCCTATCTAGCGAAAACACTCCGTAGATTAGTTTTGGATTGAATATTTAGGGTTAGGTTTCCGCCGAACTCATCTCGGACCGACCGAGTTGTAGAAATCGGTCCCACCGATTTGGCTCAGGCCAGTGCACACGTGATTCTCGGTCTGACCGAGAATTGCAAATCGGTGTGACTGAGTTCAGGACTTTGTGAAACCCTAGCAGTCTCGGTGCCACCGAACTGTGACTCGGTCTGACCGAGTTCACTAGTTTAGGTTCCAAAAGCTGCTTCGGTATCACCGAGTTTACAAATCGGTAGCTCCGAAATGCTTTCTGTGGAAAACTAAAACGAAGTTTTTGACTCAATTCTTTTGCAAAAACCTCTGTACTTTGTGATGCTCATCCATTCTATCTCATATATATCTATTCACAGGGTCTATTAAGCCTCTACTAGACTAGCTCGTTGACCAAAGATAGTTAAGTTTCCTAAATATAGACCTGCATTATCATTTGATAAACGAGATCACATCATTAGGAGAATGATGTGATGGATATGACCCATTCGTTATATTAGCATTATGATCATTCAGTTTTATTGCTACTGCTTTCTTCATGTCATTGTCGGCGTCCTGGACATGGGGGTATCCAGTCCTGCCTGCCTGCGGCCCACCACCTGGCTCTATCAACGGCCTGGTACGGCCCAGCTTTAACACCAACACAGCAAGACCCTTGCAAGGGGCCAAGCCTCGTGAGGCGGGCGACACCAAGACCCTGAAGGAATTGGCCTCCTCAGGAGGGCTCCTGAGGGGTGGAGAGTTCTATGCAGCTAACTCACGAGGCTCAGCTGACGTGAGTCATGACGACCAAGGCCAGGTGGGCGCCAAGCGGGTGCAGAGCGCAGGTTTCCTCTTTGGTGCAAGGGGGGAAAGCCATAGGCGCGGAGTCCCGAGGAATCAGCCAAAGGTTTCCATTCTGGTGCAATGAGACCAATACCGCCAGGACGGCAAGACGGAGGTCATCACCAAGCACACTGCAGCGTCACAGCCTGTCACATCCCTAGCCTTGCTATGCACTTGGACTAGCTTGGTTGTTGCATCATGTGTAATTTATTTGAAAGTTGAAATGGGGATTGCACAAACCCTAGCACCAGATCAAATCAACTAGGTTCAAATAAAAATATTCTCAATGAACCCAGAATGCCCTTCAGAAAAGTTCATCATTTTTGGATTAGTCAAGAACATCTCCCAAAAATGGTTCACATTTTTCTAGGCCATTCTGGATTTTTGAATTAAATCATATGTTATTTGCATTTGGGCATTTAATTGCTAAATAATGTTTTAAATGCTCAAATAATCACAAACTGAAATGTTTGTTGTTGGAAATATTCCAAACAGTGACATTGAGCTATTTCATGATTTTTGTAAATGCCCTGGGATTTTTATTAAAGCCGAACATAATTACAGAACATAGAAAACAGAAACAATTTAGAGAGAGAGAGAACGCTTACCTGGGCCACTTACCTGGCCACCTACCCGTGCAGCCCACCACCACAGCCTCTCTGTCGCCTTCCTCCTCGCGCCAGTAGGCAGGGGCGCGTGCCTGGCGCTTGCAGCCACATGCCGGCCACCTCCTTCCTGCCTGGCTGCCTCCTCCTTCCCCTGCAAGCCTCTCGCAGCGCCTCGCACCCCCTGGAACCCCTCGCTCACTCTCTCGTCCCCATCCCCTCCTCTGGCTCCCTCTCTCTCCCACCGAGCGGAGCTCGTCGCCGCCGCTTGCTGCTGCCGTAGCCACCGCCTCCCCCTCGCTTCTCCGACGTGCCCAAAAGCTTTGCCTCGACACCCTCTTCGTCCCCACCGAGCCGCGCCTCGCCGGAGACCCTGCATCGACGCCATCTTCATCACCTTCGTTGCCGGCTGTCGGAGATCCCTCTCGCCGCCCCGCTCGCTCCGGTGCTTCCCCGAGCACGCCGAAGCCACCTCTGCACTCGCCGTGAGCTCCTGCCCTTCTCCCCCTCTCCGTTCTCACTCTCACACGTCGTAGCCGTCGCCCCCTTATTGACCGAAACCCGCCGCCGCCTGCGCTCGTCGCCGGTGATGCTCCTGCGACCATTTGGTCCGGGGCATGCGCCCATCGTACTCACCACACCCCGTAGATGCCGCAGGTGCTAAACACACATCACCACGGCCACCGCAACCGCGTCCCCACTCATGTCTGAACTCCGGCGCCGCCCCGAGCTCGTTTCTGACGAGCTCCGGCCGCCCTAGCTGCTGCTGCTTGCAGCGCTGGATGCGGGCGAGCTCCAGCTCCCCGTGGACGCTCTCCGCTACTCCTCTAGACGCCGGAGGAGCTAGCTCGAGACCCTCGGCCGCGTTTTGAGGTCGCCGCCGGCCATACTCTGGCGAGCCGACGTGGCCGCGTGATTAGCGGCTAAACCCCACTAAACAACCCCCTGAGCCAATGACACATGGGCCCCATGCCCTTAATTAATATTAGTTTAGTTCCTGTTTAGGTTAAACTAACCCTATGGGCCCCACAGGTCAGTTTGACCTAGCCACGTCACACGTTGACTGGCTCCACGTGTCAGAATTGACCCAGCTGACGTGGCCGTTGACTGGACCCACATGTCAGCGATACTAATCAGCCCCAGTCACTGACCAGTGGAACCCACTGGTCAGGTTTGACCTGAACCTGCCCTGTTGACCTGCTGATGTCAGGGTGATGTCATGCTGACGCATTATTTGATTTCTGGATTTAAAATAATTCAGAAATTCCAGAAAATGTCCAAAACTTCTAAAAATCATATAAAAACAACCGTGACTCCGAATGAAATAAGTTATATATGAAAAATGATCAGAAAAATCCAATCTATCCATCTGTACCATTTTCATGCATGTTAGAACAACTTATGGCTACTGGTTAGGACAAATCAAATGAATAGCATTTAAATAACCACATGTGGAGTTTGAATTTGAACCTTGGGTTCAAACCAACTCCATTTAACCTGCTGCTAGATGCATTAGCTCAAACCACAGCATATTGCCATGTCATGATCATGCATCATATTGTGCATTGCATTGATTGTGTTTCTTCTTTGTTTGTCGGTGCTTGTCCCCTCTCAGTAGACGTGTACCGACGATGTGATCGATGACACCGATGAAGAACTATATTATCTTCAGAAGTGCCAGGCAAGCAAAACCCCCTTGTTCATTCCGATACAATCCCACTCTCTCGCTCCTTCTCTCTTTTACTGCATTAGGACAACAACGACATATTTGTTACTTGCTGCGGTAGCTGAACCCCTTTCCTCTGCATGACCTTTCATTGCCACAGTAAATAGATGAAACCCACTAGCATGAGTTGGAGTTGTTGGAACCCTGATGTGCCTACTCATTCATGCTTGTTGTCATTCCTGCTACTGCTTAGAGTTGAGTCAGGTCTGATTCATCGGGGATGAATTGGAGGTGTGTGAACATGTCCTACTGTGTGTGAGCTAAGTGTGTGAACACGATTTGGTAAAAGTAGCGGTGAGAGGCCATGTAGGAGTACATGGTGGGTTGTCTCATTGAAACCGTCCATAGGAACTGAGTTCTGTGTTTGTGATCCATGAACAGTTACTACCACACATTGGGTTCCGGTAACTCCACCCCTCTCGACTTATTAATCAACTTGATCTCTGTCCAGGAGTGGCAACTAGTTTCTGGTGTTTGTAGGTAGTGTTAGTAGTCTACCAAGTGGCACCCAGTACAGGTGGGCTCGGGACAGACTAGGCACAGTGGTGCGGTGTACCAAGTGGCACCCGGATGGTGGGCTTGGGAACCCTGCTCACATCGTTTGGGGCCATGAGAGACACCCCAACCGGATCTCCTTGCGGATGGAACCCGAATAGGCGATAAACCTGGACTAGAGACTTGTGTGGTTAGTCAGGTCGTGGCCGACTCCCTCGCCAGGCTTCCGCTTGAAGGTTGCCGAGATACACGACGTGTACATGGTGGTAAGTGGAGAGAGCGTGTGTGAAGAAGTACACCCCTGCAGGGTTAACATTATCTATTAGAATAGCCGTGTCCGCGGAAAAGGTCTTCTGGGTTGCCTGTACAGTTCATATACAAGTGAAAGTGGATACTCTAAAATACGCAAGATAAGCATGAGTGCTATGGATGGCGTTCTCGTAGGGAAACGGGAGCTGATCCATAGTGGTGTATTGATATGGTGAATATGTGGACTCGTATGCGCCACCACAAAAGAGTTACTTGCAGTCGTAGTTCAGGATAACCACCGAGCAAAGCTGGCTTGCTGTAGTTAAACCCCACCATCCCCTTTGTTGACAATGATGCATGTGTAGTTAGATCTGATGTAAGTCTTGCTGGGTACATTTGTACTCACGTTTGCCTATTTTATGTTTTTGCAGAGAGACTCAGTCTCGCTATTAGTTCCGCGTGGACTTCGACGTTTAGCTTGTTACCTCAGCTACGATCTTGTGCCCTTGGCAGCATCTGGTAGATAGACAGGCTTCTCAGCCTTTTTCATTTTTAGTTGTCTGTACTCAGACATGTTAAGCTTCCGCTTGTGCTTTGACTTGTATGCTCTGAATGTTGGGTTATGAGACCCATGTTTGTAATATCTCGCTCCTCAGAGCCTATTGAATAAATACTTGAGTTGTAGAGTCATGTTGTGATGCCATGTTGTATTTGCACATATCGAGCATATTGTGTGTATGTTATTGAAATGCTTGGTATGTGTGGGATCTGACTATCTAGTTGTTTATCCTTAGTAGCCTCTCTTACCGGAAAATGTCTCCTAGTGCTTCCACCGAGCCATGGTAGCTTGCTACTGCTCCGGAACACTTAGGCTGGCCGGCATGTGTCCTTCTTCGTTCCTGTGTCTGTCCCTTCGGGGAAATGTCACGCGATGAATACCGGAGTCCTGTTAGCCCGCTACAGCCCGGTTCACCGGAGTCCTGTTAGCCCAGTGCTACAGCCTGGATTCACTCGCTGATGACCGACATGATCGATGTTGGGTCATGGATGCCTGTCCCTGTAAGTTTGTGCCATTTTGGGTTTATGACTAGCCATGTCAGCCCGGGCTCCTTATCATATGGATGCTAGCGACACTATCATATACGTGTGCCAAAAGGCGCAAACGTTCCCGGGCAAAGGTAAGGCGACACCTGTGGAGATACCGTGCATGAGGCCGCAAAGTGATATGAGGTGTTACATTCTAGATCGATGTGGCATTGAGTCGGGGTCCTGACAGCTTTGGTATCAGAGCTTGACTGCCTGTAGGATTACCAAGCCAAACTGGTCGAAGTTGAGTCTAGAAATGCTTTAGCTATATGTAGGGGAATTGATTGTGGAAGGGAACGTAAGGCTCTTTTTACTCCTTATACCTCATGGCCTTCTGATCTGAGTCAACCTCTTCTCTTCTACGGGGATTAAGAACTAGGCCTTCTCATCTATCTATCAGGATGACGTGTTACTAATCCATAGACTTTTAAGATTGTTGGTTTTAAGCCCCAGTTCAGTTTCTACTACTTCCGTGTGTTCATAGTTGGTCTCAGAACCTTGATTTTGTGATGTTGAGTGGTCATGCCACCATTTTTGCAGGATGTCTCAAATCATTTTGAGCGTTTACAGCCGTTATGCTGTCCGAGTCATCCCAGGTCTCTAAATAGTCTGATGCATTTGCAAATCCTTTCTTTCCATTCCCGTTATCCTTTTTGGTCAGATTAAGCACACTAATCGGTGAGTTGAGGTACTTTGTTGCCTCAACATATATGTTGAAGCTATTATTATGACCCTAGGCGTCATACGAAACCATCTAGTAATCTAGCCATATTTTGTGTTCCTGGTGTGATGATTCTGGCCATCATTCCTAAAAAGCATCCCGTGATGCTACTTAGTTAATAGTATTCTATCCTTGGGTTCTTGAACCCGAGATTCACTCTACTTACCTTCTATTGATAGTGTTTGCTAGTTCCTTTAGGATATTAGTAACCTTTGCATTAGTCCTCGAGGTCCGTGGTATTTCCTTTTTCCAAATACTATGAACCACTTATGGCAGCAGTTCCTCTTTGAACCAAATGATCACAACCAGAGTGCTCTTGATGAGTTGTTCTCTCTATATCATGACTCTACCAGTTCAACCTTTCTGCATGGGTTATCCGGAAGAAATATGTTGAACTCGTTCGACATGCTAGTCCATGCATCCACAACTCAGAAAATCATATGTTCTCTTGGGTTGTCCCTCTTTAATTGTATTCCGACCCTCGTCTATCAATTGATAGTCAAGCGTATGCGTGCATTTGTTCATCGGTGCCTATTACTCTTGTGGCCCGTCAAGCCATTCTATTCGGAATGACTAGGAGAAAAAAACTCAGTACCTCATCCATATCCAGGATTGGGTCAAAGCAGTTGTGTTCCACAGATCAAATACTAATCCAGCTTTTGTTCTGTTCCACCTTGGAGTGTTACCCTCTTTACGTCAGTATTGTCATGAGAATTGCACCATCTCTTGTGAATTCTTGACGTAGTGATACTTCTCACATCATTATTTATTTCTCGGCTCCTGTGTTCTTGCAACCGGAATGCCGACAGATGAACTATGATGTGTGAAATCAATACTCCTAGCAACTCTGTTGCTTGGTAGTTAAAGGACAATTATTTCATTCTTATAGTGTTGGTGCTTGAATCATCATTCTAAGATAGATTGTGCTACCTAGTCATTATTTCCGGTGCACTCTCCGATGAATGAGTTAGGACTGTGCCAATCCCTCGCTTATTTGACCATACCGTCTTGCCCTAAAAATCAAGATTGTTCTCGAGCTTAGTAACATATCGGTGGTTCATGATTTTCTGAATTTCTTCTCGGAAGTATCATCAGGTTGTCCCCTGACCGTTATGTTGAGCTCGTGATGCAGTTGGTTTTTCCCTAAACCACCCCTTCTCCAAGAGTCTATGTTGGATACCCCTGAGCTAGTTGGTTAAGCTGAACGACAACTTGGAGAGTTGAAAGATAAAAGCTTTGTCTGACTTAGCTCATTCCAAAGGGATATCTCTTTGTATATGTGTGTTGAAGAAATATGATATGTTCATCGATTGATCTCCATGACCAATTGTTGGACCTATTGTCTTGCCAAAACTTTGATTTGAGTGTGGGCTATTCTCAAATCAAATCAGAACCAATGATGTTCATAATGTTGTCTTACTCGTGGTTCATCCCTCGAGTATACACCATTATATCCTTTGGTCTGACCAATGCTATCACCGTGTTCACATAATGGTGGGAGTCCAGTGATATGGAAATTCCGATGAGTTGCTATTGAGCCCATCAGTAGCATTTTGTCTCCTCCATGATTCGTGTTGAACATCCAGCTGGTGTTGGAAACTTGTGTAAGCATTTTCTTCATGCTAGCTCATGAAGCATATGTTCGGATGAAGGAAGTGGCTTCCTTTGGAATCATCCCAAGTCGGTCATGCATACGTGCGAAGTATTCTGTGGTTTGGAGACTTGAAACCTTCATTCTATATGTATCCTTAGCACACAAAGCCACTGACTGATTTGTTCCAGGAGAAGGAGTTCCTTTTAAGAGCTAACCCGGGCTTAATCAAGGACTTCGTTGTCCGCAATGATGGTTTTCCACCTGAACTCGGTAGCATTTTATTATAAGACTACTATGTGGTCATGCTTGTCTGGGACAACATGTTCACATGTACATAGCAGAACCAGCTAATGTTTTGGACCTTGCTATCGTAGTTTATTCCCGAGAATCCCGCAACGCCATCTCGTCGATTGGTGTTGCAAACTTTCGTTTTTTTTCTAGACCTGATGAGTCTGGAATATTCTAACATCAACCAGATCTGAATCTCAGGCAGATATGATGGTTGGAACGTGTCCCAAGAACTATAATATTGGTCTCTGTGTAACCCGGTAAAATGGATGTCGTGGCCAACACACCCAACCGGAAGACCTATTATTGTAGTATCTTGTTTGAGGAAGTTGGCCACCTCCCCATAAGGATCTCGTAGAACTTATTCCAGTAGTTGTTCCTTATGGATTTTTGTTCTCCCGAAGTCCGACATTTTACTTGATGTTCTAGATATCAAACCATATCTATGAATGGGTTACGCTAGCACATCAAGGAGAACATTAGAAGCGGAGTGCTAAATGTCTCTCGGTCGATCATCCAAATTTTGTTCCCTTGGCCCTGCTAAGGTGAAATCTAAGAAGGTTATCTTCCTTTGCCTCTGCATCGTCCATCGTTGTTCATCATGGTAGTACGTTGTGTTGCCAGGACCCTTGACACGGATATTGGTAAAACCTTGATGAATATGGAAATGCTCAATTCTTGAGAGCATGCACAAGCGCTAGGTCTTATCATCGGCACTAACTGGGATTGCTCTCAGTTTCCTCGGTTATGCAATAACTTTTCAAACAGTGGACTCACTCTCTATTGTTGAGCTTCTCCCTACTAAAATCATCCCTTGTGTTATTTTCAACAAGGTAATCCACATCATCCATTCTAATCTGGGTATGCCATTCTACCAAACCCCTCCAAATGATCGCTCGAGAATTGCCTTAGGCTAGTATAAAGAGTTTCAATGATCTCTGAATCAAAGGTAATTCTTTTTGCCTCTTAAGGGGATATTTCTACGAGTCACCTTCCCTAAGGTGCCCTGTTATGGTATCATGGCAACCCAACTCCTCGCTACGTCGACAACGGTTCACCACCTTCTTAAGTGTGGAATTGTTGCCTACCTACTGAACTTTCGTCATCTGTCTTACATCATCACTCTAGTTTTATGCTTCGTGTCTCAGCTTGAGAGATGTTACCATGTCTCAATCCATGAGTTGATCCTAAGTTGTTCGATCTTCGAGGAGATCGATCCTTCTAGAGTTTTCCGTTTCTTCTTGTCATCATGCTGAATGAAGATCTCAAAAGCAAATACGTCAAGATCGATTTGAAGCAATGAGTCAACATCTTCAGGAAGGGCAAATGGATCATGAAGATTGTGATAGTTTTGTGACCCCCCCCCCCCTTTTCTCTTACCTCACGTCTTGAATCTCGAGGCGAGATTCTTGTTTAGTGGGGGTGAGTTTTCACATCCCTAGCCTTGCTATGCACTTGGACTAGCTTGGTTGTTGCATCATGTCTAATTTATTTGAAAGTTGAAATGGGGATTGCTCAAACCCTAGCACCAGATCAAATCAACTAGGTTCAAATAAAAATATTCTCACTGAACCCAGAATGCCCTTCAGAAAAGTTCATCATTTTTGGATTAGTCTAGAACCTCTCCCAAAAATGGTGCACATTTTTCTAGGCCGTTCTGGATTTTTGAATTAAATCATATGTTATTTCCATTTGGGCGTTTAATTGCTAAATAATATTTTAAATGCTCAAATAATCACAAACTGAAATGTTTGTTGTTGGAAATATTCCAAACAGTGACATTGAGCAGTTTCATGATTTTTGTAAATGCCCTGGCATTTTTATTAAAGCCGAACACAATTACAGAAAATAGAAACCAGAAACAATTTAGAGAGAGAGAGGGAGAGAACGCTTACCTGGGCCACTTACCTGGCCACCTACCTGTGCAGCCCACCAAAGCCGGCCCAGCCCACCACCGCAGCCTCTCTGTCGCCTTCCTCGTCGCGCCAGTAGGCAGGGGCGCGTGCCCGGCGCTCGCAACCACACGCCGGCCACCTCCTCCCTGCCTGGCTGCCTCCTCCTTTCCCTGGACGCCTCTTGCAGTGCCACGCACCCCCTGGAACTCCTCGATCACTCTCTCGTCCTCATCCCCTCCTCTGGCTCCCTCTCTCTCCCACCAAGCAGAGCTCGTCGCCGCCGCTTGCTGCTGCCGCAGCCACCGCCTCCCCCTCGCTTCTCCGACGTGCCCAAAAGCTTCGCCTCGACCCCCTCTTCCTCCCCACCGAGCAGCGCCTTGCCGGAGACCGTGCATCGACGACATCTTCATCACCTTCGTCGCCGGTCGCCGGAGATCCCTCTCGCCGCCCCGCTCGCTCCGGTGCTTCCCCGAGCACGCCGAGGCCACCTCTGCACTCGCCGTGGGCTCCTGCCCTTCTCCCCCTCTCCGTTCTCGCTCTCACACGCCGTAGCCGTCGCCCCCTTGTTGACCGAAACCCGCCGCCGCCTGCGCTCGTCGCCGGTGATGCTCCGGTGACCATTTGGTCCGGGGCATGCGCCCATCATACTCACCGCACCCCGTAGACGCTGTAGGTGCTAAACACACATCACCACGGCCACCGCAACCGCGTCCCCGCTCATGTCCAAACTCTGGCGCCGCCCCGAGCTCGTTTCCGACGAGCTCTGGCCACCCTAGTTGCTGCTGCTTGCAGCGCTGGATGCGGGCAAGCTCCAGCTCCCCGTGGAGGCTCTCCACTACTCCTCTGGACGCCGGAGGAGCGAGACCGAGACCCTCGGCCGCGTTTTGAGGTCGCCGCCGGCCATACTCTGGCGAGCCGACGTGGCTGCGTGATTAGCGGCTAAAGCCCCACTAAACAACCCCCTGAGCCAATGACACATGGGCCCCATGCCCTTAATTAATATTAGTTTAGTTCCTGTTTAGGTTAAACTAACCCTACGGGCCCCGTAGGCCAGTTTGACCAGGCCAAGTCACACCTTGACTGGCCCCACGCGTCAGAATTGACCTAGCTGACATGGCCGTTGACTGGACCCACATGTCAGCGACACTAATCAGCCCCAGTCACTGACCAGTGGAACCCACTGGTCAGGTTTGACCTGAACCCGCCCTGTTGACCTGCTGACATCAAGGTGATGTCATGCTGACGCAGTATTTGATTTCTGGATTTAAAATAATTCAGAAATTCCAGAAAATGTCCAAAACTTCTAAAAATCATATAAAATCAACCGTAACTCCAAATGAAATAAGTTATATATGAAAAATGATTAGAAAAATCCAATCTATCCATCTGTACCATTTTCATGCATGTTAGAACAACGTATGACTACTATTTAGGACAAATAAAATGAATAGCATTTAAATAACCACATGTGGAGTTTGAATTTGAACCTTGGGTTCAAACCAACTCCATTTAACCTGCTGCTAGATGCATTAGCTCAAACCACAACATATTGCCATGTAATGATCATGCATCTATTGTGCATTGCATTGATTGTGTTTCTAATTTGTTTGTCGGTGCTTGTCCCCTCTCAGTAGACGTGTACCGACGATGTGATCGATGACACCGATGAAGAACTATATTATCTTCAGAAGTGCCAGGCAATCAAAACCCCCTTGTTCATTCCGATACAAACCCACTCTCTCGCTCCTGCTCTCTTTTACTGCATTAGGACAACGACGACAGATTTGTTACTTGTTGCGGTAGCTGAAACCCTTTCCTCTGCATGACCTGTCATTGCCACAGTAAATAGATGAAACCCACTAGCATGACTAGCAGTTGTTTGAGCCCTGATGTGCCTACTCATTCATGCTTGTTGTCATGCCTGCTACTGCTTAGAGTTGAGTCAGGTCTGATTCATCGGGGATGAATTGGAGGTGTGTGAACATGTCCTACTGTGTGTGAGCTAAGTGTGTGAACACGACTTGGTAAAGGTAGCGGTGAGAGGCCATGTAGGAGTACATGGTGGGTTGTCTCATTGAAACCGTCCTCAGGAACTGAGTTCTGTGTTTTTGATCCATGAATAGTTACTACCACACATTGGGTTCCGGTAACTCGACCCCTCTCGACTTATTAATCAACTTGATCTCTGTTCAGGAGTCGCAACTAGTTTCTGGTGTTTGTAGGTAGTGTTAGTAGTCTACCAAGTGGCACTCGGTACAGGTGGGCTCGGGACAGACTAGGCACAGTGGCACGGTGTACCAAGTGGCACCCGGATGGTAGGCTTGGGAACCCTGCTCACATCGTTTGGGGCTGTGAGCGACACCCCGGCCAGATCTCCTTGCGGATGGAACCCGAATAGGCGATAAACCTGGACTAGAGACTTGTGTGGTTAGTCAGGTCGTGGCCGACTCCCTCGCCAGGCTTCCGCTTGAAGGTTGCCGAGATACACGACGTGTACATGGTGGTAAGTGGAAAGAGCGTGTGTGAAGAAGTACACCCCTGCAGGGTTAACATTATCTATTCGAATAGCCGTGTCCGCGGAAAAGGACTTCTGGGTTGCCTATACAGTTCATAGACAAGTGAAAGTGGATACTCTAAAATACACAAGATAAGCGTGCACTACAGGAATCTGCTACTTTGCCATCTTCCACGGCGTACGGCAAAGGCATGGATGGCGGACGACAAAGACCTTTGCCGTCAGCCGCGGACGGCAAAAGTGGACGGCAATGTAAGGGACAACAAAGAGCTACATTGCCGTCCGCTTCGGGCGGCTGACGGCAAAGGGTCCTTTGCCATCAGCTGCCGACGGCAAAGAATGCTGATGGCAATAATTGCGCTGTTACTCTCTTAGGTGGTTAACGGAAAGCCTTTGCCGTCCGCCGCTGTAGGCAAAGTTTTTTCCTCTTTGCCATCCGCCGCTGTAGGCAAAGTTTTTTTCCTCTTTGCCGTCATCCACTGTTGGCAAACTAACCAAATAGGTCAGCCTCCCAGGAAGCACAGTTGGCTGCCACGTGGCCTCTTTGCCGTCCGCTGCGGATGGCAAAGAGCCCTTTGCCGTCGGGGGCGGATGGCAAAGAGCCTGCATAATGGCTTTTTTCCCTGTTTTTTTAAATCCAACAATTTTCACAGCAAATATATATGATATATATATATATATATATTTCACAGGGCTATTTAACAGCACATAAGTTTCATCGTACATACATATATAGTTCCATCCACTCATACATAGAAAGTTGCACATACACATAAGTTGCAACCATCAGGAGGTTGCACATACATATTACAATGCAAAGTTTCATCAAGATAGCAAGTTCCATCATAGCATACACATAAGTTGCAACCATTAGAAGAATACTAGAAGAGAATGAAATAAAAAACAAGCACTCCATAGCAAGCTAGCTTCCGAGAAGTGAATGAAATCTGCAAAATGGCAAATAAGAAAGTTAGGAAAAGGTGACTAGAAGAAGAAGACTAGAAGAAGAAGCACGCCATTGTTTGTGAGGTAACTTAGGTGAAATGGATCGTTTATGAGCTAACTTAGGTAAAATGCATCATTTTAGAGCTAATGTAGGTAAAATGCATCGTTTATGAGCTAACAAAGCTAATTATGCTGTTTTTTTACATAAGTAAGGTAAGTACATGTCATTATTGTGCAAACCTAGTTAACTAAGCATATTATAACTAACTTAGGTCATTTTGGAGGAAACAAAGCTAAGTATAGATTGTTTTAGAGCTAACTTAGGTAAAATGGCTGGTTTTGGAGGTCAGTAAGCTTATTAAGTCATTTTGCAGGAAAAGAAGCTAACTCTAGGTCATTAAGGTAAGCATATTGGTTGAAATAAAGCTAAGTCTAGGTCTTTATGCATTTGTTAAGCAAAAAACTAGAGAAACTTACCTTGATCATGGAGGTGTGGGAGCGGGCTGGCTCATGCCTGTAGCTGGAGAAGGATCGTGTGATGCTTGTGTGGAGTTACGCTGCACCAAAGATCATTTCCAATGTTTCATTAGCTGATGACACTCAAATGTTAAGACTAGCAAGTAACGTCCATTCAAATTAAACTCACCATGGTCTCAGGAGCAATCTCTGGATCAATGGCTGTGGAGCCACGGGACCTCCCGCCACTAGATATCATCACCTGCTCTGGATTGTAGGGGATCTGGCTCGGGTTAAACTCCTCCCCTTTCCTCGCCTTCCCCTTGACTTGCTTGTAAGAGGCAGTGTGGGCCATGGCATACAGGTCGTACCCCTCTGGCACCTTATCCGTCTTATTGTAGCATGCCTGAAAGAGAGAAACAAAGTAAATTAGTAATTAAAGGGCTCAAGCTAGCATGATGAATGAATTGCATTAATCATGAAGCAAACCACATTACCCAATTCCGCCCTAACTGATATAAGTTGGAGCTACCTTGATGGTGTGGCACACCTTCAATTTGGGCACGTTTGTCCTTGGCCTCAGTCGGCTCCCCTTCCATCTTTCAACACCTGCCATGACAAAGAGTAAACGAAATTAGTACAACATAAAAAAATACCGACATGAATAATAATATGTATATCACTTAAGTGTATCATCATCAAGTACAACATAAAAAAATTGAATACCTGACACTACTAATAATCTCGATCAGTATCATCAATAAATGCATAATCATCATCATCACTATAATCAATGATGGGCTCATAGGGTTCAGTGGCATCAACATGTGGAGGGCCACCTTTACGTAATCGGTCAAGCATTGAGAGGTCATCCGGAGCAGTAACCTCTTCTTGTTCCGGCTCTTCTTGTTCCTCCTCTGGGGTGATGTGGGATTCACTGTCGCTGTCTACTTCAATTTTTTGGGGTGAAGTATACCGGTTCTTGAAACTCTTTTTGGAAAGATGTGTCTCTTGGAAGAATTCTCCTTCATATGTGTCTGGGTTAATGTGAGGTCCATAATCCTCTTCCTTTTGGGGGAGATAGTCTAGCACGTGGCGGCACTTCATAAACGACATCCCAACCTTTCAGATTTGGATTAGTTTGGCAGGCCCTGGGTAGATAGAATACTTGGGTCGCCTGTTGAGCCATAATATAGACATGAGGAACATCTAAATGGGTGCTTTGGTTGATTTCAACTAGCCCTATATGTTCATGAGTCCTTCTAGTCTCCTTCGGCTGAAACCAATAACATTTGAAGACTACGACATTCGGTGGGTTTTCACCATAGAATAGAAGTTCATAAATTGCTTCAACTCTCCCATAATACTCGGTACCTCCTTCGCCGATAGCAGATACACAACAATTTGTAGACTTTCGGTCGGCCATAGATAGCTCTTTGCCATAGGTACGAAAACGATACCCGTTGATATCATATTTATCAAATGAACGGACCTTATAGTCAAAACCATTAGCGACTTGTCTCAATTCGGCGTCCATAGACTCTGAATTAGCCTACAAGTTTAATATGAAAGGATTGTTGCATTACACACAAATTAGCGAATGAAATGAAATTGTCTAATAGAATTTACCATTTGTTTGAACCAATAGATGAAACCGGGATAGCCGCCTCCTTGCTTTGCGAGAAGCTCATACTCTTCGACGGAATCCTTTTGGATCACCGCTCCATACGAGAATAGGGCGACATATCGACTGTATGAAATATCCAGGAATAAGAGCAGTTCAAAGGAAATAGAAGTTGCGAAACAATGTACCGAGAACTTACTCGATGTACGGCCGCACTTCTATCAGGTTGTTGAAGATATACAACGAAATGGTCCGCCATTCTTCGTTATCCAAAGATACTGGATTTGAAACATTGGCTGGTGCGAGATTGCCTTTGAATAGGCTAAGGTTGGATCCACCCTTTTTAGGCTCGTCAGCATTGTACCGAGGCTTCGGATTATGCAAATGACGATTTTTGGTTTCATAGTGTGCTGTCACGAAGTTTGCCGCCTCCTCAGTGATGAATGCCTCAGCCATAGACGCTTCAATTCTACGTTTATTTTTACATTTTTCTCGAAGCGTCTTCTGCATCCTCTCAGTTGGCTAGCACCAACGATATTGCACGCCCCCCCCCCCCCCCAATCTTGCCTCTGTCGGGAGATGCAAAATCAAATGCTGCATTGGATTAAAGAAGCCCGGTGGAAAGATCTTCTCTAACTTGCAGATCAACTCTGGCGCCAACTCTTCCATTTCTTCTAGCACGCCAGACGATAGTTCTTTCGCACAAAGAGCACGGAAAAAATAGCTGAGTTCTGCCAGTACTAGCCATTCATCCTTAGGGATGAAGCCACGCAACATCACCAGCATTACTCGCTCAATCCATATGTGCCAATCATGACTCTTGAGACCAAATATCTTCAATTTATCAAGACTTGATCCCCTCTTTAGATTCGCTGCATACCCATGGGGGAACATCAACTGCATTTTCACCCACAAGATAATTTCCCTCACAGCTGGCCTTCCAAGATTGAACCATGCCTTTGGCTTCGTCCAGTTCTGCTTTCCTTTCGGTTCTTTCATGTTTTGTAACGGCCTATCACATAGCGCCTCCAGATCGACTCTAGCCTTAGTATTATCCTTTGACTTCCCATCTATGCCGAACAATGTACCAAAAAGTGCCTCAGCGATATTCTTCTCAATGTGCATCACGTCGATGTTGTGTGGGCAAAGGAGGTCTTTGAAGTAAGGCAGATCCCGTAAGCATGTTTTGTGAGTCCAGGCGTGCTCAGAATTATACCCCTTGAAGTACCCTGGACGCTCTGGATCTAGCTCGAGAGCATTTAACTGATCCAGGGTCTGTTGGCCTGTCAACGCAGGTGGTGTAGAGTTTTTTACAACTCTACCTCTGATGAAGTTCTTCTTGTCTTTCCTAAACTTATGGCGAGGATCCAGGAACTATCTATGCATGTCGAAGCAAGAAAACTTGCGACCGGCCTGAAGCCAACAAAACTCAAGAGCTCCCTTGCATGTGGGGCACGGGAACCTTCCATGCACACACCAGCCAACGAATAGCGCATACGTCGCCAAGTCATGCGTCGAGTACATGTATCAGACACGCATTATGAAGTTTCGTTTGCTATAGGCGTCGTATGTCTTGAACCCATTATCCCAGGCTTCTTCAATTCGTCCTTAAGCGGCTGCATGTACACTTTCATATTTTTCCCCGGATAGTTAGGCCCTGGAATTATCAACGTCAGGAAAATGTTCTTTCTTTGCATAATCTGTCTGAGGGGGAGATTGAGTGGAAAGACAAATACGGGCCAACAACTGTATTGGGCTGCCGTCATACCAAACACACTGAACCCATCGGTGCTAATGCCGACTCGAGGATGCCTCGGATCTGCCGCTTTGTCAGCATTTAATTCATCAAACCTTTTCCACGCAACACCATCCGATGTGTGTACCATCATCAGTTTCCCATCTACATCTAGTTCGGTTCTTTTGCCTGTTTTGTGCCATGTCATCTGTCTGGTCGTCTCCTCGACCATGAAAAGACGTTGAAGTCTTGGTACGATTGGCATATACCGAAGAACACTAACAGGGATTTTGGTCTGTGTCTTCTCACCCATACCGTTGTCTACCACAATATACCTGGAACACATGCAAATGGGACAATAGTTCAAGTCCGCATAGTCAAGCCTAAATAAGGCACATCCTTTCTCACAGGCATGTATCTTCTCATAGGGCATCTTCAGTGCACGGAGGATTTTGTCTGACTGGTACAGGTTTGCAGGCATTACAAGGCCTTTGGGTAGAAAGCGTCCAAATATTGTCATAATTGCGTCATAGCATTCTCTGCCCAAGTTGAACTGAGCCTTCAAAGCCATTACTTGTGAGATGGCATCCAACTGACAAAGCTCAGTGTGCTCGTGGAGCGGACGTTTTGAAGACTCCAACATTTCATTTAAGGCCTTTGCAAATTCCTCCATCTCCTCGTCCGAATCCCGAGCATCATCATAGTCTTGCACCATGTTTTCCATCCCGGTACCATGCTCGTCGGTGCGACGATGATCCACCTCAGCTCGGTCACGTTGGGCAGACTCACCATGAAATGTCCACACCGTATAATCGGGCGTAAAACCATTCTTCTGCAGGTGTTTACCCATTTCAGCCTTTGTCCTCTTTTCCCAATTGCCGCATCGGAAACAGGAGCACCAAGTTTTCCTCTGGCCATTTGCAAATGCGGCTTGCACAAACCCCTTGGTTTTTGTGAACCATTCAGCGCTCCATTTGTTCTGACCAGTGTGACCCGTATACATCCATGCACGATCACTCATCTTGACTTTCAGAGCTACTGGACACACAACAATTATATATATAATTCACCATGTATATATTCATCAGTTGATCTACTTTGTCAATTTTATTACATCCATGCAACCTACACTCTAATAGGTAATGATAGGTCCTAATCCCACGCGAGTATGTGTAGATTGGGTTCATTTTCCCATATGCTATGCTCCGGATCCGACGCAAAGTTCCGGCAGCACCTCCCCGCTGTTCTCCTAATACACGTCTCTGCAATAAACAGACAGGATGTTTACCCGGAGAACAACAGGGGAGGCACTGACAAAATTTATGCGTCGGATCCGGAGCAAAGCATATGGGAAAATGAACCCAATCTACACATACTCGGGCTGTCCATGGATAGCGTTGGACAATTTGAAAGAATCAAGGTTATAAATATGCAAATGCATGCATATTTATAATTATGACGCTTTCGAACGGGAGACACATATTGGTTAGGCATACTGATGATTCAAGACACATATATAGCTAGCTATCAAGTTTCATCGGCACAAACGCCAGAATAGAGCAAATAATTAATGGGGGAGGAGGACATGTCATTTGTGCTCACCCACGAACGAAGGGGCAGAGCTCGTCAAACGCATGGCGAGGTCCTCGAACACCAAACCTCGCAGCGGTGAAACAACTGCACATTTAAATCAACCCGATCAACACAATTATATATGATGTTTTTCATAACAAAATCGGAAAATATATGACCTAACTAATAATTCACAAATATAAGACACTGTCGGCCTCGGGGGGTCGGGTGTCGGGGTGTCTGGGTGTCGTGTCGAGGTCGGGGTGTGGTGTCGGGGTCAGGGGTCAGGGGGTCGGGGTGTCGTGGTCGGGGTGTCGGGGGTCAGGGGGTCGGGGTATTTCCTTCTATCCTTCTTCTTCTTTCTTTCTCTTCTTCTTCTTCTTTCCTTTCTTCTTCTTCTTCTTCCATCTTTTTTCTACTTTTTTACTTCTTTTTGTTTCTTCTTTTCTTCTTCTTCTACTTCTTCTACTTCTTTTCTTCTTCTTCTTTTTTCATCTTTCTACTACTTCTACTTATTCTAGTTCTTCTAATTCTTTTCTAACACTAACACTAACACAATCTAGCACTAACAATTAAACAGCAAAAAAAGAAAAAACATAAAAAAAGTAGTTCCCTCACCGGAGCAATGGGAACGGTCGGCGGGGCGGCGTCGGGCGGCGGGGGCAGCGCCGGGCGGTGGGTGCGTCGCCGGGCGGCGGGGGTGGCGCCGGCCGGTGGGTGCGTCGCCGGGCGGCGGGTGGGGTGGTGGGGGGCGGGGGCGGCGCCGGGCGGCGGGGGGCGGGGGCGGGGCGATGGGGCGTCACCGGGCGGTGGGTGGGGTGGTGGTGGGCGGGGGCGGCGCCGGGCGGCGGGGGGCGGGGGCGGGGCGATGGGGCGTCACCGGGCGGCGGGTGGCGGGGCGACGGGGCATCCGCGGGTGGGGTGGGGGCGGAGGAGTGGTGGGGGTGGCGCCGGGCAGCGGGGGGCAGGGGCGGGGGCGGCGCCGGGCGGCAGGGGCGGGGGCGGCGGTGGATCTAGGGCAGGCCGTCGGGGAGGAGAGAGGAAGAGGAGAGTAACGGGCGGGGGGGGGGGGGGTGTGGACGTCCGTTAGTAAAAGAAGCTCTTTGTCATCCGCCACTCTTTGCCATCCCCCGTTGTCTCTCTTTGCCGTCTGCTAGCTGACGGCAAAGAGGTGGGGGTGTTAAGTTTTTTTAAACGGGCGGGTGGGTGGGGGCCACCTCCCTCTTTGCTGTCAGCTGGCTGACGGCAAAGAATCTTTGCCGTAAGCTGCCGGACGGCAAAGAAATGGCTCATGGCAAAGAGCTTCTTTGCCGTGCGCCATTTCTTTGTCGTCGGCTTATCGGTAGATGATGGCAAAGAGCTTCTTTGTCGTCCGCTAGCCGACGGCAAAGATCAGGCAGATGACAAAGTAGCTGATTCCAGTAGTGGTGAGTGCTATGGATGGCGTTCTCGTAGGGAAACGGGAGCGGATCCATAGTGGTGTATTGATATGGTGAATATGTGGACCCGTGTGCGCCACCTCAAAAGAGTTACTTGCAGTCATAGTTCAGGATAGCCACCGAGTCAAAGCTGGCTTGCTGCAGTTAAACCCCACCATCACCTTTGTTAACAATGATGCATATGTAGTTAGATCTGATGTAAGTCTTGTTGGGTACATTTGTACTCACGTTTGCCTATTTTATGTTTTTGCAGAGAGACTCAGTCTCGCTATTAGTTCCATGTGGAATTCGACGTTTAGCTTGTTACCTCAGCTACGATCTTGTGCCCTCGGCAGTATCTGGTAGATAGTCAGGCTTCTCAGCCTTTTTCGTTTTTAGTTGTCTGTACTCAGACATGTTAAGCTTCCGCTTGTGCTTTGACTTGTATGCTCTGAATGTTGGGTTATGAGACCCATGTTTGTAATATCTCGCTCCTCGGAGCCTATTGAATAAATACTTGAGTTGTAGAGTCATGTTGTGATGCCATGTTGTATTTGCACATATCGAGCATATTGTGTGTATGTTATTGAAATGCTTGGTATGTGTGGGATCTGACAATCTAGTTGTTTATCCTTAGTAGCCTCTCTTACCGGGAAATGTCTCCTAGTGCTTCCACTGAGCCATGGTAGCTTGCTACTGCTCCGGAACACTTAGGCTGGCCGGCATGTGTCCTTCTTCGTTCCTGTGTCTGTCCCTTCGGGGAAATGTCACACGATGAATACCGGAGTCCTGTTAGCCCGCTACAGCCCGGTTCACCGGAGTCCTATTAGCCCAGTGCTACAGCCTGGATTCACTCGCTGATGACCGACACGATCGATGCTGGGTCATGGATGCCTGTCCCTGTAAGTTTGTGCCACTTTGGGTTTATGACTAGCCATGTCAGCCTGGGTTCCTTATCATATGGATGCTAGCGACACTATCATATACGTGTGCCAAAAGGCGCAAACGGTCCCGGGCAAAGGTAAGGCGACACCCGTGGAGATACCGTGCGTGAGGCCGCAAATTGATATGAGGTGTTACATGCTAGATCGATGTGGCATTGAGTCGGGGTCCTGACACGGCTAGAGGATTTTTGCAGGCGAAGACTACTTTTGTCAGGATAGACTGTACTACTTGTCCCCTTTCAAATCCCGCCGTTGTGGAATCCCTTCCCGCTCATATTTGGGAGGAGGACCAAGGCACTATATATAGGACTTAGCCACCACCATAGAAAGGGATCGGAAATCAGAACAAGTAGAGCTCCACACCAGCTCAAGAACACCTCACCTCCTGAGGCTTGTTCATCGTTTGTAACCAGTTCATCCATAGCCCCTCGAGGCAATCCACCACACCACACTAGAGTAGGGTATTACACCACAACGGTGGCCCGAACTAGTATAAATCTTTGTGTCTTTGTTACTCTATGGGCTCTTTGCGCTAGGCTAGGGAGGATCGCGAGTAGGCAGGCTAGGAAGGTTGAGATATCCGCATGCACCCCTGTGTTCGAACCTCTCACGGGTTGCCGGATCCCGAAATTCGACATTTGGCGCGCGAGGTAGGGTTGCGTCGGATCCACTCTTCCTTCATTCGATCCGCCTCTGCTCTGACATCTCCATGGCCGATGCGCGCAGGGCTCGCGCTGAGCGTCGGGCCGTGGTCGCCGCCCACGTCGCTCAGACGGCTCCGGTGGGTGACGGCTGCGCCCGTCGTGCTCCTTCTCTGGTGGCAACACCCCAAGAGGCCCTGCCGGCCACGAGCAGCAAGCTTCGTCGCTGCACCCGTCGGTGCGTCGTGATGGCCGCACCGCTACTCCATCGCTCACCCCAGCAGCTTCATCATCCCACGCGAGCCGCGGCCAGGTGGACACGCATGCCGCCCTGCTTACGGCCCAGAAGATCATTCGCTACCGCCCCGTGGGTGATCTCTACGAGGAGTGGCTCGAGCGCATCGCCGATCTCATCAGCGTCGCGCACGGGGGCTCTGACGGGCCGGCTCGCTCGCTGCCTCAGCAACCACCTATAGTGGGTGACGTCACGCACGGGGCTCCTCCTCCGCCTCCGGCCTAGGGCACCATTGTCGAGCCAAGGCGTATGGCTCCACGACGCAACCGCAGCGCCCGGCGCCGACTCGAGATGACGTGAGCTGCTAGGTGGTGCAACGTCCCCAAGGAGAGGCGTGCGTTCTTCCAGCGCCCCAACACAAGGCTCGCGAGCCGCCACAGGAGGTGGCGGCGCGCGTGCACCAAGACTACATTCCACCCCCTCGACGACCTCCGGTGGCCACGGCAGGATGCCGTGCTTTCACTGCAGAGCTCCACAACATCGTCTGGCCGAGCAAGTTCAAGCCTGACCTGCCTCCACTCTACGACAGCACCGCAGACCCCGCTAAGTTCCTACAACTCTACGAGCTGAGCATCGAGGCGGCCAACGGCGATGAGAAGATCATGGCAAACTGGTTTCCGATGGTCCTCAAGGATGGCTCTTGTTCTTGGCTCCTGAACCTGACCGAGGGGTCGGTTTCTTCCTGCGAGGAGATGCGCGGCTGCTTCATCGCCAACTTCCAGGGCACTCACGACCGTCCGCCTGCCGCGGGCGACCTGCGCCGCGTCAAGCCGCAACCTGGGGATACCCTGCATAAATACATCCAGCGCTTCAACAACGTACACCTCAAGATTCCCAAGGTGTCTGACGAGGCCATCATCTCTGTGTTCACCGATGGCGTTCGTGATGTCAAGACGAAGGAGGAGCTCGCCATCCACGAGGACCTCTGCACCGCTTTGGAGATGTCCAACATGGTGAACAAGTGTCGAGGGCTGAGGAGGGACGCCCCTCCCTCCTGAAGCTCCCTAACACTGATGCAGAAGACAAGATTCCCAAGACCGAGGACACGAAGCGCAAGGGGCCAGCCGTGCTTGCGGTAGAGCCAGAGACCAAGAGCGGCTGCGACCACCCCGAGTCATCCAAGGGCAAGTGTCCGTTCTGCGCCTTCCACAATGTCTACATCCACAATACCAGCGACTGCCAGGAGCTCAGGGCTCTCCGCGACGGGCGCCTCGGTCGACGCCCCGAGCATAATGATCGGGGCTACGGTTGCAGAGGTGGCCGAGGCGGAGGCCACTGGGACGAACGCGGCCGTTGTCAGGAGTGGCGCGACCAGCCTCGTGAGGACCGCTGGGAGGACCAGCCTCGCGAGGCCAACTGGAGGGAGCAGCCTCGTGAGGACCGCCCTCGGGGCAACGCAGCCTTGTCTCCTCTGCCTCCACTACCAAGAAGGAACGAAGATCACCACCATGACGAGGGGCTGGGGGCTTTCAGGAGCCACGAGCGATCGCCTGCATCTTGGGCGGCTCACAAGCCCCAGCTTCTCACCGGTTCTTCAAGCAGTTTACGCGCGAGGTCAATGCGGCGCTCCCAAGCTTGAGGCGACTCGCTCACTCAAGTGGTCCAAGTGCGCCATCACTTTTGACTCCATAGACCGGCTCAAGTGCGCGGCCACCACTGGCGCGCTCCCCATGCTCTGTTGCCCCGTCATCAGCAACGTAACTATCACCAAGACTCTCATTTATGGTGGAGTAGGGTTCAATGTTCTCTCCGTCCAGACGTTCGACAGACTCCAGGTGCCATACTACCAGCTGCACCCCACCAAGCCATTCTCAGGAGTGACCGCCGGATCGACACACCTGATCGGGCAAGTGTGCCTTCCTGTCACCTTCAGCGAGCGCAACAACTACCGCACTGAGCACATCGATTTCGACGTCGCCGACATCCGCCTGCCCTACAACGCCATCCTAGGGTACCCAGCACTTGCCAAGTTCATGGTGGCCATGCACCACGGCTACAACATCCTCAGGATGCCAGGAAGAAGTGGCATCATCACAGTCGCCTGTCAGGAGAAGGATGCGGTGTGCTCCCTCGAACGTGCCTTCCAGGCTGCAATAGTTGAAAACCGTGAAGACGAAGACGGTGCCCTCCCTCCTGAGGTCACCCCCAAGACAAAGAAGCTGCAGCTGGGCCAGGGATCTCATGAGGAAGAAACACCCGAGGATGCAGCGCTGAGCCTCACATCTCCGGACGTGGCGCCTTCACCTATTGCATAAGAAGGCGCGCCCGGCGGCCCCTCAGGCTGGGCTCGGGGGCTCTCCTCTAGAGGGCTTCAGACCTAGCCCATATCGCGAGAGTGGCGCTCGGGAACCATGTGTAGGCACTCTTCAGAGCATGCTTCCTAGGAGAAGGTAGTAGGCGTGAGGCACCAGGCGTTCAGGAGTTCATCAGTGAGGCAATCGAGGAGATTCAGGAAGGAAGGGTTCTGCAAGGCGATCGTCGCCTGCCGCGAGGCGGAGCTTGCTGCCCTAGCAAGGGTAAGGAGTTCCGCGTCTGCATCGACATTCCCAGGCTCAACAGGGCCATGTCTCGGCAGCTCATGTGGCCGTCTCGTGTCGGCCGATGCGAGGGACCGCCGAACAGCTACGCTTGCATGCCTTTTGGCCTGGCGGGCGCGACTGACACTTAGGTGGCCTACGGAGCCAGGCACCAGGCGATCCTGGTGGAGATGGAGGAGCACCTTCAGGAGCCCCCTAGACCGTCTGAGCCTCCCGAGGCCCGGCACCGGGGCGGCTCATGAGGCACAGCTTCAGCAGCGCACGCTTTTTGGCTACTTCAACAACTCTTCAACAATGGTACCAGGTGACATCTCCCTAGTTCGTTAAACATGGGGGCTCCCCTCGGGCTGCATCATCCCCAGGCCGTGTGGGTCTGTCACTACGGTGTGTATCACCTTTTGCACATTATCAAAGCTAGTTGGAATCCTTTGCAAACTACTTTTGAATTACCAACTGCCTGACGGGCGTTTCGTATGTCTCGCGCCCTTGCAAGCCCTCCCATGACCGCCTCATGATTAAGGATTGGCACGGCGTCTGTGCTCGGGTCCGTCCCTGCAGCGTCGCTAAACCCAAGCAGCTGATCTATGGTGCCTTGTTCTCGCATGAGCTAATCGTGATGGGTAAGAAAGCGCGCGCAACTTGGTTCCCCCGTGGCCACGGGAACCGCGCGCCATTTGTTTTTCTTTAGGATCTTTGCATGAGAAGACTGGGCACGGCGTCTGTGCTCGGGTCCGTCCCTGCAGCGTCGATAAATCCCGCGGCTGAGCTCTGTCTGGCGGGTCAGCCCCGTTCATGTCACCTCCTGCGGTCATTGGTGTCTGGCCTTCTCATGCAATAACCTCAATAAACTAATTCGACGCAGGCTGCCTAACCATCTCACAGGACCAACTCAAGCACCCCCAACCAAGACAAGGCGCAACCCGCCTTGAGGTAGGGCCTCGTGAGTCCCATGCTGGCTCATGGGTGCCCACATAGACATCCTCGAGCCCTGCCGTGCAAGCCACGTGCCAGGGCGGGGCTGTACACGCCCCGGAGGGCTCTCCTCAGAGGGAGCCCCCTCCCACGCACGAGTGGAAGCACCATGTTCTGCGCTGGCCGTCGACACTGCCGAGGAGGGGCTGTCGGATTTCAGGTTCCGGCAGACCCTTGATGTTTGAACTCTGGGGTGCGCACGAAGATCTCTCCCCTACCAACTCACGTCTCGAAGTCTTGGAAGGGATCTAAGCTAGAAAGATGAACACACAAGGGACATGAGGTTTAAACTGGTTCAGGCCACCATTGTGGTGTAATACCCTACTCTAGTGTGTGGTGTGGTGGATTGCCTCAGGGGCTGATGAACAATACAGGGGAAGAACAACCTTGCAAGAGGTGCTCTTGAGCTGGTGCGATGAACTGCTTGGGTGAGTTCAGTCGCCTCTCTCTCTCTAGTCTACCCAAAATCTCTTCCTCCTTACTCTTTGGTGGCTAGCTCTATTTATAGAGGGACGACCTGGGCCTCTTCCCAAATAATGAGCGGGAAGGGCGCCAACAATTGGCCATTTTGAGGGGGAACATCTAGTACACTTATTCTGACTAAAGTTGGTCTTCGACTGCCAAAAACTCTGACGGTGACACCGTCCTGGGCTCCATGGTGACCTCCATCCTGCCGCTCCGCTGGTCTTGGTCTTGTTGCACCAAAACAGTAACATTTGCCTGATGCCTTGGCCTATGCTTGCCCCCTTTGCACCAAAGGGGAAACAAGGACACTGCGCAGGCCGGCGCCCGCCTGGCGCCCGCCTGGTCTCGATCGTCATGGCTTGCGTCACGGGCACCTTGCGAGGTACCCTACCTTGATCTCTCCGCCTCCTCGCGAGCCCTCCTGATGAGGCTGCTCCTGAGAAAGCTTCCTGTCGTCCGCCCCATGAGGCTTGGCCCCTCGTGAGGCTTGGCCTGATGAAGCTAGGCTGCACTGGACCTCCGCTTCAGCCACGCCGCAGGCCGCAGGCAGGCAAGTCTGGGGACCCCCGTTCCCAGAACACCGACAGTAGCCCCCAGGCCCAAGGCACGCCCGAACTTGGCTTAGCAGGGAAGCGAAGGGGCAAGTGCGAAGCGCCGCTGGCCCCAATAGCCTGCGGCCTTGGGCGTCGCGTAGCGATTGATTGGACGTGGGCGTCTCCGCTTCCCCATGACGCCTCGACAACCGCACAACTTGACAAGTCCCTGCATGCAAAAATGGGTCATGATTACCTGCGATCGTGGAGGCCGACGGTTGGCCTCCTCCGGCTATAAGTACCGAACGGCGCAGGCCCTTCTAGTCCATCTCTCCCTGCTCCGCCTCTTCTTCTTCACCTCTCCCACTTGACTCATCGCGCCCCATGTCGCCCACAAAGAGGTTTTCGGCCGCGAAGAAGGGGAAGGCCCGCCGGGAGGTGTCTGACTCTCCTCCAGCCGAACGCGGCTGTGGCCGCCCCCGCAAGCATCTCATGACTCCCGCGAAGACTACCTGAGGCCTCGGCGGAGGCCGCTTAATCGGTGCGGGGAGATGCATCGTGGCCGCGCGGCCTCCCTGCCCTCGATTCCATTCTGCGGAGGTGCTGCCGGAGTTCTTTGTCTGGTCGGAGGATTCGGCCGGTACTTGGCTTCAGCTCCCTCGCTTCTTCGCTGGCGATCTGCTTGCTGGTGCCACGAGCGGGCTCTGGATTCAGGCGGATGGCTGCTGCAGCAGGGCCTCCTAGGTGGCGGTGGAGGTTTCCATTGCCGGGAATGCGGCGTTGACTCGCGGTTGTCAGACGTTTGCCCGCGCACGTGGTGTTCGCCAGAGATGCACTCTCCATTTCATGTTCGACGGTGACGCCAGCCTCTTCGTGAGGGTGTTCGGAGGAGATGGCCGCCGCGCTGGGTGCTGCCCCGAAGGTGACAACGACGGTCGTCCGCTCATCCTTGGCGACGGCAGCGGCGAAGACGAGGTCGGGTGTGCGCCCGGCAGCGCCCGCAACTCTTCAAGCTTTGGCGACTCTCCTTCCGACGGCAGCTCCTCCAGCGGCGGCCGCGACTAGCCACCACGCTGTCGTGCTCGCTTCAAGGGGGGAGGTGGATCGTCCCACCACCGCGCCTAGGTGAAGCGTGAGGAGGAGGACGCGTGAGCCCCGGAAGATGACATAGATCTTCCTCCTTATGCGGTAGATGGTCGGGCCGCGCCTATTTTGCTTCATCTGCATAGAGAGAGAAGTATGGAGCCCAGCGGGGGCGTGCTAGACTATTGATTTTAACTATCATGCTGTTCCTTCTATCTTCGTGCCGTGCTATGGTGCTGCACGCTTATGCGTAGGAACAACTTAGCTCGGTAGGGGGGGAACTCGTTGCGGCGCCAGCCTCGGGAGGTTTCGGCCAGAGGCCTTGTCATGGTTCTTTGAGGCATGTAAGAAGAAACTTGTAGGAGGGTTAGGTTTCAGCCCCCGGCCGCGGGGGTGACCAGCTCGGGGCCGGCATTAGTGTCATGATACCCGTGAGGCATTGACTGGGAGGAGTGCTCCCACTGCGAACCTAGGCCGAGGAACCTCACGAAATAAAACCAGGCGATGCTCGCGAGGGTGCCCGCACGGCCTCCCTCGCGAGTGTCGCAAAAGGAAAGCAAGTTCAAGCGAAGGGCAAAGACAGAAAACATGGGCTGGGTGCCGCACAACACTGAAAGCTACTCCAACTAAAGCTTCAAACAAAGTAGAACTGATCGACTGTAGAAAGAAAATGAAAAGCCGCGTCCGGCACCTAATCTAGTCTTCGACGTCTTCTCACCAGCGCGGAGCTAAGTGCTGCCACTGGGCATGGGCGGGAGCCCCCGAGGCGTAGGGGCGACACTCCAGAGACTCCGGGGCATGTACAGCCCCACTCATTATTACGTGAGAGTGTCACGGGCGGCGAGCTTCACAGGCATTGGCCTTCTTCACAGGCACCGGGCCTTTTCTTGAGAGAGGGGGGGGGAGCGAGCTTCACAGGCATTGGCCTTCTTCATAGGCACCGGGCCTTTTCCCTAAAGCGGCAAGCTTCACAGGCATTGGCCTTCTTCACAGGCTCCGGGCCTTTTCCATAGACACTGGGCCTCGCTCAGGGGTAGAACCTCCGGAGATGTTGAATTTTCCACGCGTTCGGGATGCGCACCCCCTCCTGGGTCTCGAAGCGCGCGGAGCCGGGCCTGGAAACATGAACAACCTTGAATGGGCCCTCCCACATGGGAGAGAGCTTGTGCAGCCCCTCCCTGGAGAGGACCTGCCTGAGCACGAGGTCCCCTACCTCAAGAGTTCTGGGGCGGATGTTGCGGCAGTGGTATCATCGCAGTGCCTGTTGATACCTTGCCGCCTGCAGCGCGGCCTCTCGATGGCGTTCCTCCCCAAGCACGAGATCCGTCCCCCGCATGGCGTCCTGCTGCGCCTCGTCGAACACTAGGACCCGCGTGGAATGACGCGTGACCTCGTGAGGGAAGATGGCCTCAGCTCCGTAGACGAGGAAGAACAGGGTTTCGCTAGTCGACTTGGTCGTGGTCATGCGGATAGATCACAACACAGACTGGAGCTCATCGTACCAGCCCCTGCCGCAGGCCTCCAGCTTCTTCTTGAAGGTCCTGGTTTTGAGGCCCCTCAGGACCTCCGCGTTGGCTCGCTCAGCCTGGCTATTGCTCTGTGCGTGTGCTACCAAAGCGTAGCATATCTGCGTTCCAAGGTTAGCACAGTATGTTTTGAAGAGATTGCTGGTGAATTGCGAACCGTTGTCAGTGATGATGCGGTTAGGCACCCCGAATCGGCTCACGAGGCCCCTGATGAACTTGACCTCGGAGCCCGCTGGGATGGTGCGGACAGCTTCCACCTCAGCCCACTTGGTGAACTTGTCCACGGCAATGTAGAGGTAGCGATAGCCCCCTAGAGCCCGAGGGAACGGGCCCAGAATGTCCAGCCCCCAAACCGCGAACGGCCATGAGAGGGGTATGGTCTGCAGGCCCTGAGCCGGCTAATGGATCTACTTGGCGTGGAATTGGCAGGCTTGACAAGCCTTCACCAGCTCGACAGCGTCATTGAGTACTGTGTGCCAGCAGATCCGGCTGTGGAATGCCTTGGTAATGATGGTTTGTGATGATGAGTGGTGCCCACAGTCTCCATCATGTATGTCTGCCAACAACTCCTTCCCTTGCTCCCTGGAAATGCAACGTAAGGACATGTTGTTTGGTTGCTTCCGGTAGAGCTCTCCGTCCTTGATGTAGTAGGCCATGGCCTGCCGTGCCACATGCTCCGCGTCCTCCTCCTTCTCCGGTAGGGTCCCTTGCGTCAAGTAGTCCTTGAACACTGCTGTCAAACATCCTTCCTGAGGTTCCAGCACCAGGAGCAAGCATGCCCCTGAGGCTGGGCCACAAGCTGGGGCTCCCGAGGCAGGCGGCTGAGGGAGCTCCTCCCTAGGTTGCACCGTGCTTGATAGTGATGGTGCCGCCGAGGGTTTGAAGAGTCGCTCCTCAAAGACGCCAGGCTCCTGAGGCAACTGCCTGGATGCCCTCCTGGCGATGTCATCAGCCTCTTGATTGGTGTCGCGAGGCACATGCTGCAACTCCAGCCCCCATAACTATTTCTCCATCCTACGAACCTCCGCGAGATAGGCTTCCATGTGCTCGTCCTTCTGCTCGTATACTTTGTTGGAGAAGTTGAGGAGGAGTTGCGAATCACCCTTGATGATGAGGCGCTTTACTCCCAAGGAAACTCCATCTTTCAAGCCTGCTATCAGGCCTTCGTATTCTGCTATGTTGTTGGAGACCTTTTCTCCATGCTGGAAGAAGAGTTGCACGGTTTAGTAGAGCTTGTCCTGAGTAGGAGATATGAGCACTGCGCCAGCCCCCGTGCCATGTCGGGAGAATGCCCCGTCGAAGTACATGAGCCAGCCGTCCGGTGCCTCTGTCGTGGGAAACGAACACCTATGGGGCAGGGCCCCTTTTCAGTCCGGCAGGGAGCGGAGGGCGCACGAAGAGCGGATCGAGGCGGAGCACGCGAGCGATTTTTACCCCGGTTCGGAGCTCTCCGGAAAGATAATACTCCTACTGCTGCTTTGTGATTGTATTATGTTCTTGCTCGAGAGCGTGGGAGTGTTCTAGTTTCGAATGGGTCGAACCCCCTCTACGGTGCGCATGGGCCTCCTTTTATAGGCTCAAGGGGTCACCGACAGGTGGCAACGCAGGCAAGGGTACAAATGTAAAAAGGGTGGTTGGTACAACTGCTTCTACAGTGCACCCTACCTAACTCTGACGGCAGGGGACAAAGGCATTAAATGCCCATCCGCGTCGCCCAAATAGTGCAGAAATGCGACCGTTAGGGGCACCACTGTTCGCCACGATGGCTACCTCGTCATCTACACTCGCCACCTCGCACCGCTTGGCTGCACAGCTTCCCGCCACGTGCGCCTGGAACGGTCCTGTGGCGATACGTCGACGAATGCGCTGGAGCGTGGGCACAGAGTGGTGGCTTCGTCGCGGCAAGCGCCTTGCCGCGGTCGTTGTCTTGTCGCGCCCGGAAGCTTGTCGCTCGCCGGGTCTTGCCGGGACGCGCGGCACGTCGCGACAAGTTCCTTGAAATGCCTTGGTTGGCCTTCCCGGCAAGCTCCTCTTGCCGGGGCCTTGTCCTTCTCGGCAAGCTCCTCTTGCCGGGGCCTTATCTTCTTAGTCAAAACACTTTGTTCTTTAATGGCTTCAAAAGGAACTACGGAGGATCTTGGCGGGCACCCGGCAAGCCTTGCCGCGGGGCGCTGCGACTGCCCGTGCACAAGTTCGGGATACTAAGGTACCCCTACTTTAGTACACCGACAGGAGCCCCCGGGCCTGGGCCACACACGGTGCCGAGCACTGTTGGGCCAGGCCCAAAACAGGGGCCTGGGTCCACACCGTATCTAACTCCGTATCCACCACGCCCTCCCGTAACGGCACGCGTCGAACGCGGCGTCGTAGGAGAGATCGTGGGTGATTCTTTATTCGGAAAAAGCGTACGTTCGCCTCCTCCTCTTTATAAGCAGGGGAAACAGGGGCAGTTCCCCCACCTTCGCCACTTGCGGTTCCTTCCTCAGAAATCTCCGCCGCTCCCCTCCAATTCCCAAAGCCGAAAGAGAGCAGCGCTCCGCCCCCCGTCGCCGCCGTCGCCGCCAACGCCCTCGATCCCTCCCACCGCCTCCGCCATGGGTCCGAAGACCAGGAAGGGTGCGAAGTCGGCCGAGGCGCTGCGGCTTGAGGCGCTGCGGAAGGAGCGGGCACTCTTCCCCCCTGAGCTCTCCGCGAAGGAGCTGAGGGAATGGTTCTATCTCTTCTGGTCGACGGAGACGCGGGCGCATCCGCGCATGCAGGTACTTTCCACCGCCGCTTCCACTTCGAAACGATGTCCAAAAGGATGCCCCTTCTTTTCTCAGTTTTTCTATTGCGGGCTCTGCCCGCCCTTCTCCGATTTCTTCTGTGACATCATGAACACCTACGGGTTCCATCTCCTTGATTTCACCCCCAATGTCGTTCTGACAATGGCGGTTTTCGCACATCTCTGCGAGAACTTTGTCGGAATCCACCCAAACGTAGCCCTTTTCCGCCATTACTTCATGCCCCGAGTCGAGAAGGGAGAGCCCTTAGCTGGCAGGATCGCCTGGATCTCGAGAGTCGGCATGAAGGAGGTCTATCTGGAGGGGGAGCTCCGTAGAAAATGGGAGGAGTGGAGAGCGGATTGGTGTTGGATTGTTGATGAGAACCCGCAGCCATTCACCAACTTGCGCCAAGCCCGAGTAGTGCACGGCGGTGATTGGAGCGCCCTGGCGGCGGACGATGCTAGATTGAAGATCACCACCACCCGGATCTTGCGGCTCAGGCTTGCCGGGCTCACTGTAGGTGCTGTTGGCGTGGACTTTCTTCGCCGCCGCATCGCCCCTCTGCAGGAGAGGGGGAGACCCGCCTGGCTATTCGGGGGTCCGGCGGATATCATGAGGCTGCGCCCGGGCCTCAACTTCAATTTTATTGTCTTGGAGTTGGATGGGACGCTAAAGGAGCTGTTCAAGCACGACCCCAATCATCCCGAGTGGTTCAGGCTGCCGCAGGGCGTCGTCCCATTGTGCAACAACTCCTCGCTCGATCGCATCCGCGGAATGATGCCGGAGTGCGACTCGCATGGGATTATCCCAACTTGGCAGGAGCCCACCGACGATGTCGTGCAGCAATTCTTCGACGACTTGGTGGAGGTGGCGGTTCGCGCCGACGAGCAGAGGAGCCTCACCCGCGACACCACCGACGATGAGATGCGGCGCATCGCCACCAGGGCGGAAGAGGCGGCGGCGGCCGCCGCCGCGGGTGAGTTCGGGTTTACTGTGGAGGAGGCAGAGGCAGCCGAGGCGGCAAGCCTTGCCGAGCGGGAGGAGCTTGTCGGGGAGGTCGTCGGCGAGGGAGAGCCCGAAGCCGAATCGAGCGAGCCCGCCGAGGGCGCAAGCGGCCAGCCGTCTTCAAGCAACTTGCCGCAAGCGGAGCTCCCAGTGCAGCCCCCAGCTCAACCAAGAAGGCGCCTCCGCAGGACTGGAGACATAGCAGGGCGGCAGACGGGCCAACAACCACAGCGCCGCGGGACACGCTCCACCGCGACAAGCACCATTGCTGCGGGAGCATCTCACGCCGCACCGGTGACTGGAGCAGGGTCTTCTCGGACCGTCACTTCTGATCCTGCCGCGGCTCCTGCCAAGCGTCCAAGGGAGCCTACTCCTCCGCCTTGTCGCGCTGAAAGGGTACCGGACTTCGACCTTTCCGCGCTCGGCTCCGACGAGGAGGAAGAAGAGGAGGAGGAGTAAGACTTTCTTTTGTTGTACTTATGGTTCTTCAATTCTTGCTGTTTCTTGTCTTGTATCTGATCTGCTTTCCTCTGAGCCTTTTTCCTTTCCAGGACTCTGGCCCAGAGAGCGGCGAAGAGGGCCAAGGTCCCCGTGGTTGTCATCGAGGACGATCCCGCAGTGACAACAGAGGGCGCGTCCGAGACCACCTTGTCGGACCCGGCAACCTCTCCCCGAAGCAGCCCCCAGCGCAGCCCCCAGCGTAAGTACATAATTTTACTTCCCGATGTCAGGCGCGCATGGGTGTTCTTTCCTTGCTGATATCATGATGGTTGGTTTGCTTGTGTAGGAGCAGAACAGGCCCACCTGGAACAGCCAAAAGTCGCCCCTGAGGTGCTATCTGCTTCCACTACGCCGCCAAGGGATGACTCCCCGGCAAGGGAGCGCTCTCCGGCAAGGGAGAGGTCCCCGGCAAGGGGCAGTTCTCCGGCAAGGGACGGGACTAGTGATCCCCCGGTGGTGGAGCCCATGATTACAGAGCCCAGCACAGGTAATCCTTCTTGTCAGAAAACTTCCCTTGGGTTCTTCTTCTTTTGGTCTTCTTTGTTGGATATTTGCTTGACTTTTTCTCCCTCTTCCTGTCTTCAGATCCTCCCCCACGGAGCCAATGGAGACCGATGCCACCGGCGAGGAGAACGTGCGCGGAAATACTGACGAAGCCACTGCCACCGAAGAAGAGGCCGGCGCTGATGATCCCGCCGACAAAGAGGCCGCCAAGGCTGCTGGCGCAGGAGCTGGCGAGGGGTCTGGCGATCGCACTGACGACCCGGGGGCCGCAGGAGTGCAAGGCGCTACGCCGACCGCCGATCCCTCCGCCACTGATGCAGCGCCAGGCTCCGGAGAGCCCCAGCCCGGCGCTTACTTGAAGGCCGGCGACGGTGTCTTCATCAAGCTCCCCTGGGCGTCAAGCTCCAGGGCGCCGGTCGAGGGAGAAGCTTTCGACGGATAGGTGCTCGCCTCCGCTGGGCTGACAGCGGTTGACGCGCCAAGCAGCAGCAGCGGTGAGTCTGAGGAGGAGCAGCTGCTCCGGAAGCTGGTGTCGCTCTACCGCGCCCGACAAGCCAAAATGGAGTCCCAGGAAGCGCTTGTCGCGCAGGCGGGAGTGGACATAGAGAAGCATGCGGAGGAGCTCCAGAGCCGCAACCAAGAGGCCCTCCGGTCCATTGCAGAGGAGAGGGCGCAGCTTGCCGAGGCACGGAAGGCCTTCCTCCTCGAGAAGGCTGGAGCCGAAGAGCAGCAGCGGCTTGCCGCCGAGGAGATGTCTGTGCGAGAAGGCGAGCTAACGCAGCGGAAGGTCAACTTGGAAAACTATGAGGAGGAGCTTGGCGCGCGCGAGGAGACACTTGGCGGGGCCCTCAAGGAAGCGAAGGATGCTGCTGCAGCTGCCGAGGCCGCCAAGAAGGAGCTGGAGGTGAAGGTGACGGAGCTAGAAACCACTCTCAAGGCGAAGAATGAAGAGCTTGCTGCGCTCCAGCGCGAGCATGAGAAGGACGCCCTTGCTCATGGTGAGCTGCAGGGTCGTCTCCTTGAGAGGGGCAAAGAGCCGAGCGCCGCGAAAGATACAAATGCTGATCTGGAGCTGAAGCTGGCTACGCTGACTGAGACGCTGGACGACGCCAAGAAGCGGGAGGAGGACTTGAAAGAGGAGATCAAGGCCAACGAGGTGTTCCTGACGAGGGCCGCCGAGACCCAGAACACCTTCAGGGACACTGTAGAGCTCTGGACAGAGGGTCTCGTGAACATTGCCGCGGTCATTGACGAGGAGCTGACGCAACTGGAAATGGAGGGCTTCGGGTACTCCTCCGACGAGAACCTCCAGCCCGGCGCCAAGCTCACTCTGTTCTTCAAGGGCGTGGCGACGGCTCTCCAGCAACTCCGGGAAAGGATCCCAAAGCAGCTGGCTGACGAGTCGCGCGCAATCTGCGCCAGAGTTCTGGAGAAGGTGTTGGTGAAAGTGCTCTTCCGCAACCCGGGCCTCAACCTCACCAACGTCCTCAAGAAGCTGCCGGCAGGTGCTGATCTTGAAGAGCTCAAGGCCCTTGTCGCACCCATTGTGGACAAGGTGAATGAAGTTAGGAGGGTTGATGGTGGCCGCGTAGATTAGGCCGCCCGTTTTCTGCTTTTTCTTGCCGCTGCCAGACATGTCACGGGAACAATCTATTAGAGCGCGGCAAGTCATCCTTGTAATATAACTTTATCTTGGGCAGTATTTGCTACGTTATTTCCTTTACTTGATTCCTCCCTTTGTATGTTTTTACCCTACGCTTTCAGGGAACTTGCCGGCGTTGGCACCCTTGCCGCGAGCGCTGAGTGCGGAACATCAGCAGCCTGCTGGCAGTGTCACTTCCGGCAAGAAACCTTGTCGCAACTAGTCGCAGCACAATTAAGCTATTGAGCGGACTCGAAACAAAGTAAGGGCGCAACTAGCTACGAGTCGGTTCCTCTGCGCACACGTTTTCCATACAAAGCGCGGTCATTCAAGGAAGATAACTTAAAAAAAAATTAAAACTGATCGTGCTCAAACTTTGGCAACTTAGCTTTTCTGTCGTTTGCGTCCCGGCAAGGCGATACTTCCTTGAACGACGCCTGGTCCATACCATTATCTTCTCCTCCCCCCCCCCCCCCCCGGTGAACTTGTGGGCGAAGGAACCTTCTTTTCTTGAGAAAAAGAAAGAAGAGAAAATAAAGATATGGAGCCTTAAGGCTCGTTATTGCTTACCGGGGGTAAGTGCTGCACAAAGTGTCAGATAATACATGCAAAAAAGAAAAAAAAGCATGAAATTTGACAAGATGTGCAGAGCATATGATCTTTATTTATGCACGGGATCTGCGCCCGGCTTTGTACAAAGGGTTACATGCAATAGTGGCAAAGCTTGTACAAAAGGTGGTTGCCGGAACAGGTTCCGGCAACCGCGCCTTGTGGGTAAAACTTACGAAGATGCTCAATGTTCCAGGAGTTGCTCACCGGAGAGCCATCTTCGGTCTCAAGGCGGACAGCGCCAGGCCTAGTGACTCGTTTCACCCGATAAGGGCCTTCCCACTTCGGCGTCAACTTGTTGGAATTCTTGGCGGATTGAACGCGCCGAAGAACAAGGTCGCCTTCCTCGAGACTTCTGGCATTAACCTTGCGGCTATGGTAGCGGCGCAAAGCTTGCTGGTATCGAGCAGCTCGTACAGCAGCCTGAAGACGATCTTCCTCAAGGAGCAGCGCGTCATCTTGTCGCAGCTGCTCTTGCTCAACTCATCATAAGCGAGCACTCGAGGCGATCCGTATACGAGTGCCGTGGGGAGAACTGCCTCTGCTCCATAGACTAGAGCGAAAGGTGTCTGGCCAGTGGCTCGATTTGGCGTCGTCCTGATCGACCAAAGAACCACCGGCAGCTCCTCAATCCAATTCTTTCCGCACTTGTGCAGCCTGTCGAAAGTCCTGGTCTTGAGCCCGCGCAGCACTTCAGCGTTTACCCTCTCCGCTTGACCGTTGCTTCTCGGGTGAGCAAGACCTTGGCACCAAGATCTTGGATGTACTGCATGAAGGTGCGGCTCGTGAATTGCGTGCCATTGTCGGTGATGATCCTGTTAGGGACTCCGAAACGGCAAACAATCGATCTGAAGAACTTGACTACTGACTGTGCTGTCACCTTCCTCACTGCTTCCACTTCCGGCCACTTTGTGAACTTGTCGATTGCAACGTACAAGTACTCAAAGCCCCCGACTGCTCGGGGAAAGGGGCCGAGGATGTCGAGCCCCCAGACCGAAAATGGCCAGGATAAAGTGATCGTCTGGAGAGCTTGAGCTGGCTGGTGTATCTGCTTGGAGTGGAACTGGCACGCTTCACACTTAGTTACTTGTGCAGTTGCATCCTGGAGGGATGTTGGCCAAAAGAGACCTTGCCGGAAAGCTTTGCCGGCAAGTGCTCTTACGCCAATGTGATGACCACATATGCCTCCATGTATCTCCGCCAACAGCTTCTGTCCATCTTCCCGGGGAATGCACTTCAATTTCACTCTGTTGAATCTTCTTCTATACAGTATGTCGTCGACAAACTGGTACATACTTGATTGCCGGGCTACTCTCTCCGCTTCTTCTTGCTCTTCGGGAAGTTCTCCTGTCTGAAGAAAACGGACAATCTGCTGCGCCCATGTCGGAGCTTGCGGCTCAACAACAAGGACTAAAGGCACAAATGATGCTGCGGGAACATCTGCTTCTACGGCAAGAACCTGCGGCTCAGCCGGAGCTTGATGTTCCCCGGCAAGCTTGCCGGAGCAAAACTTGTCGGGAGCGTCTGCTTCAACGGAGCAAACCCTAGGGCCTGTCGGAGCAGACTGCTCCTCAGCACTCTTTGTGTTGATCTTGGGGACCTTCTTAGCGGCGGCTTCGGGGAGCTCTGCCGGAAAGTAGTCACCAGAAATCAACTTCCTCTTCTTGCTCTGTCCAGTTGATGGTGTTATAGATGGTTGAGTCAGCTTGAGCACAAAGATCCCTGGTTCCACAGGTAACTTTAATGCAGCGCATTTTGACAGGCCATCGGCAACATCGTTCTGGGCTCTCGGAACATGCTCCATCTGCAAGCCATCAAAATGCTCTTCCAACTTTCTCACTTCATCAATGTAAGCTTCCATCAACGGACTCTGATAATCTTTGTTTACTTGGCGGACGACAAGCTGTGAGTCACCCCTAACAATAAGCTTCTTGATCCCAAGGTCTGCTGCGATCCTGAGTCCGGCAAGCAAACCTTCATACTCTGCAGTATTGTTTGTCGCTTGCTCCTTGGGAAAGTGCATCTGGACCACGTACTTGAGGTGTTCTCCGGTGGGTGCGACAAGTAACACGCCCGCACCGGCGCCTTGTAGCGAGAAGGCACCATCAAAGTACATGATCCATTCTTTTCTTGCTTCCTTGACGGGGATGCTCGTTTCTGGAGTTTCTTCATCAGGTGTTGGCGTCCATTCTGCTATGAATTCTGCCAATGCTCGGCTCTGGATAGTTGAAGTACTCTCAAACTTGAGGCCAAAGCTTGACAATTCCAGTGCCCACTCGACAATCCTGCCTGTTGCTTCTAGATTCTGCAATATCCTCTTTAACAGGAAGCGAGTGACAACTGTGATCTCATGTGCCTGAAAGTAATGGCGCAGCTTTCTCGAGGCCATGAGAAGGCCGAAATGCAATTTCTGCACACCAGAGTACCTCGATCTAGCCCCCTGCAGAAGGGAACTGACAAAGTAAACTGGGCGCTGCACCATCTTCTTCTTCTTCTCTTCTTGTGGCTGCACAGATCCATCCTTGTCGGGACCAGAGCTTGTCGGGGAAGCCCCCTGCTTGTCGTTGGATGCGCTTGCCGTGGCCGCTGGCTCATCGTCCGCCTCCCTTTCCGCTACTAACGCAACACTAACCACTTGATTAGTTGCCGCTAGATATAGCAGCAACTTCTCTTGTGGCTTAGGTGCGACAAGTATTGGAGTGGAGGACAGGTATCTCTTCAAGTCCTGCAGCACAACCTCTACTTCCGGAGTCCATTTCATTGGACCTGCCTTTTTCAATATTTTGAAAAACGGCAGGGAGCGCTCAGCAGACTTAGAGATAAACCTGCTGAGAGCAGCCACGCAGCCGGCAAGCCTTCGTACATCCTTGACGCGCTTCGGTGCTTCGATCTGCTCAATGGCCTTGATCTTGTCGGGATTAGCTTCAATCCCCCGCTGAGACACAAAGAACCCGAGAAGCTTGCCGGAGGGGACTCCAAACACGCACTTCTCGGGATTGAGCTTGAGGTTGATCTTGCGCAGATTTGCAAAGGTCTCATCCAAATCTTGAATCAGAGTTGCTCTGTCTTTGCTCTTGACCACTATGTCATCCATGTAAGCTTCTACATTTCTGTGCAACTGTGGCTCAAAAGCTTCGTGAACTACCCTTGCAAATGTTGAACCAGCATTCTTTAGTCTGAAAGGCATCCGTACAAAGCAGTACGTGCCACATGGGGTAATGAATGCGGTTTTCTCCTCATCCTCTTCTGCCATGAAGATCTGATGATATCCTGAATATGCATCAAGAAATGAAAGCAGATCACATCCTGCCGTGGAGTCGACAATCTGGTCAATGCGCGGCAAAGGAAATGGATCTTTGGGACAAGCTTTATTAACATCAGTGAAGTCAATACAAAGCCTCCATTTTCTGTTCGCCTTGCGCACGACTACAGGATTGGCCAGCCACGTAGGATAGAGCACTCCTCTGAGAAGGCCTGCTGCTTCCAACTTCTTGATCTCTTCTGCGATGAATTCTTGGCGCTCCACTACTTTCTTTCTGACTTTCTGCTTGACGGGCCACGCGTGAGGACAGACGGCAAGGTGGTGCTTAATTACTTTCCTGGGAACACCGGGGATGTCAGATGGTTGCCATGCAAACACATCGACATTTGCCCGCAGGAAAGCAACGAGCGCGCTTTCCTATTTAGGATCAAGCGTGGCACTGATGGTGAAGGTACCACCAGTGCCGTCCTCCTTGGCGGCCACTTTCTTGGTCTCTGGCGGAGCTGCCTTCGCCTTCTTACACTTGCCGGTGGAGCTCGATGGTGCATCCTCGACGGTAGCGCAGCACTCCGAGGAGGTGCGCTTGCCAGAGTGGGCATCAGAGCTCTTGCCGGACTTGGTCTTCTTCTTCCCCCCGGGAGCTTCAGCGGCAAGTGGTTTGCGATCTGCTGCGGCTGCTGCTTCCCAGTAGATCTTGTCGGTGCAGATAAGAGCATCCTTCTTGTCGCTAGGGACAGAGATGACACTTATTAGACCCGGCATCTTGAGCACGTTGTATGCATAATGAGAAGCTGCCATGAACTTGGCGAGCACTGGACGGCCGAGTATCCCATTGTAGGGCAATGGGAAATCAGCAACGTCAAAAGTGACTTTCTCTGTCCTGAAGTTCAGCTCGCTGCCAAATGTCACTGGCAATGTGATCTTCCCCTTCGGCTTGCTCCTTCCCGGATTGATTCCTTGAAATGTGTCGGTTTCTTCGAGCTCGCTGTCGGGGATCTGGAGCTTCTGGAGTACCGCGGAGGAGATCAGATTCAAGCCGGCCCCGCCGTCAACTAGCATCTTTGTGACCTTGAGGTTGCGGATAGTTGGTGAAACCAACATCGGCAAGCACCCGACCGCAGTGATGCGATCAGGGTGGTCCTCAATGTCAAAGATGATAGGCGTGCTAGACCACTTCAGGGGCTTGCATGACTCGACTGATGGTTCTGCTGCATTAACTTCTCGCACCCACTGTTTAAGCTAGCGGTGCGAAGTATGTAGAGAAGCACCACCGTCAACGCACAGAACCTCTGTTGCTTTCTGAAACTCCTGCTCGTTGGCCTCGTCATCATCCATGTCCTCATCTTCGTCTTCATCTTCATCCTTGTCGCGGCCGCGGGGAGGCCTGTCTCCTTGCCGCTGCTTGGCCTTGCCGCGGTGTCCTCCCCGGCCGGGGCGCTTCTTGCCGGATCCGCCAGTACCTTCCTGGGCTTTTTCCTTGTCGCGTCGCTCGTACTCAGCCTTTTGCAGCTCAACGAGCTGCTCGACCTTCTTGCAACTTTGGAGATCATGGCCCTTGGTACGGTGGATCTTGTAGTATTGCTTGTCGGAGCCGCCCTGCTTGTTGGCGGCCGCCACAGGTTCTGCTTCCTTGGCGCCACCTCCATTGCCGGACTGCTCGACAGCTACCACATCTTTGCCTTCCTTTCTTCTGTTGTTTTGCCGCCGGTTTTTCTTTGCCGGGGCCGCATCCTCACTGTCAGACCCCCCTGCTCCCGTGTTCTCCCCGGGGAGTTTCCTCCCTTCCTCAGCACGTGCACACTTGTCGGCCAGGGCGTAGAGCTCACTGACGTCTCTTATCTTGCACATCGCCATTTCCTCCCGCATCCTGTGGTTACGCATGTTCTGATGGAACGCGCTGATGACCGCGGCGGGGTGGACATCTGGGATGTTGCATTGCACTTGGCTGAATCTCTGAATGTACTTGCGCAGGGGCTCTCCTTCCTTCTGGGCGAGCAGATGAAGATCGCTCTCCTGGCCATGGGGCTTGTGGCCGCCTGTGAAGGCGCTGAGGGAGTCCTGGACTAGGGGGTGTCCGGACAGCCGGACTATCAATGTCCGCCAGACTCCAAGACTACGAAGATACAAGATTGAAGACTCCGGCTCGTGTCCGGATGGTACTTTACTTGGCGTGGAAGGCAAGCTTGGCAATACGGATACGTAGATCTCCTACCATTGTAACCGACTCTGTGTAACCCTAGCCCTCTCCGGTATCTATATAAACCGGAGGGCTTTAGTCCGTAGGACAACATACATTACAACAATCATACCATAGGCTAGCTTCTAGGGTTTAGCCTCCTTGATCTCGTGGTAGATCTACTCTTGTACTACCTATATCATCAATATTAATCAAGCAGGACGTAGGGTTTTACCTCCATCGAGAGGGCCCGAACCTAGGTAAAAACATCGTGTCCCTCGTCTCCTGTTACCATCCGCCTAGACGCACAGTTCGGGACCCCCTACCCGAGATCCGCCGGTTTTGACACCGACATTGGTGCTTTCATTGAGAGCTGCGTCGCGATATCGCTCAAAACAGGGGCGCCGCACACCCGTTATGCTTCACTGACGAAGTAATGGATCATCAGATCCCCGAAGGGTTTAAACCCGTAAACATCGAATCTTACGATGGCACAACAGACCCCGCGGTGTGGATCGAAGACTATCTTCTCCACATCCATATGGCCCGCGGCGACGATCTCCATGCCATAAAGTACCTCCCACTCAAGCTTAAAGGACCAGCTCGGCATTGGCTTAACAGCTTGCCCGCAGAGTCAATTGGGTGTTGGAAGGACCTGGAGGCCGCATTCCTTGATAACTTCCAAGGCACATATGTGCGACCACCAGACGCCGATGACCTAAGCCACATCATTTAGCAGCCAGACGAATCGGCCAGACAATTCTGGACACTGTTCTTGACGAAGAAAAATCAAATCGTTGATTGTCCGGACGCAGAGGCCCTTGCAGCCTTCAAACATAACATCCGGGATGAATGGCTAGCCCGGCACCTGGGGCAGGAAAAGCCGAAATCCATGGCAGCCCTCACATCGCTAATGACCCGCTTTTGTGCGGGAGAGGACAGCTGGCTAGCCCGCAGCAACAATCTCCGTAAAAATTCTGGCAGTCCGGATACTAAGGACAACAACGGCAGGTCACGTCGAAACAAAAACAAGCGCCGAATTAACGGCGACGATAAGGAGGATACGGCAGTCAATGCTGGATTCCGAGGCTCTAAACCTGGTCAACGGAAGAAGCCATTTAAAAGAACCATTCCGGGTCCGTCCAACTTGGACCGAATACTCGACCGCTCATGCCAGATACATGGCACCCCTGAAAAGCCAGCTAACCACACCAATAGAGATTGCTGGGTGTTCAAGCAGGCCGGCAAGTTAATTGTCGAAAACAATGACAAGGGGCTAAATAGCGACGATGAGGAAGAGACCCGGCCGCCGAACAACAGAGGACAGAAGGGTTTTCCCCCACAAGTACGGACGGTGAATATGATATATGCGACCCATATACCCAAGAGGGAGAGGAAACGCGCACTAAGGGACGTCTATGCGATGGAGCCAGTCGCCCCAAAGTTCAACCCATGGTCCTCTTGTCCGATCACTTTCGATCGAAGAGACCATCCGACCAGCATACGCCATGGCGGATTCGCCGCATTGGTCTTAGACCCAATCGTCGATGGGTTCCACCTCACGCGAGTCCTGATGGACGGCGGCAGTAGCCTGAACCTGCTTTATCAGGATACAGTGCGCAAAATGGGCATAGACCCATCAAGGATTAAACCTACAAAGACAACCTTTAAAGGTGTCATACCAGGAATAGAAGCCAACTGCACAGGCTCAGTCACACTGGAAGTGGTATTCGGATCCCCGGATAATTTCCGGAGCGAAGAGTTAATCTTCGATATAGTCCCGTTTCGCAGCGGCTATCACGCTCTGCTCGGATGAACTGCGTTTGCCAAATTCAACGCGGTACCGCACTATGCATACCTAAAGCTCAAGATGCCAGGCCCTCATGGAGTCATCACGGTCAATGGGAATACGGAACGCTCCCTCCGAACGGAGGAACATACAGCGGCTCTCGCGACAGAAGTACAGAGCAGCCTTCTAAGGCAATTCTCGAGTCCGACCGTTAAACGGCCGGATATAGCAAAGCGCGCCTGGAGCAATATCAACCAAGACCACCTGGCACGATCAGAGCATGCGTAGCAATGCGGCCCCAACCCTCGCCCGCGTATTATCGCAAGAATAACACTCCGCGTACATCATTACGCTTTGGAGATACCATGGGCACAGGGGAGGGGGCACGATCACAACGGACCCAGAGTGCGGTTCGACCACACCAGGGGCTCGCAAATGTGCCCTTCTTTTTTATTATTATTATTTTTCTTCTTTTTTGTTCACAGGACTCTGTTAACCAGAAGCCCTGTCCGGCGATGAACCTGCCGAACTCGTGATGCAACAGTCAGGGACTAAAGGAGGCTGCGTCGAACACTCAGGTGGTCTCAATTACGAGCATTAAATTCAATTATATACACCAAATCCGCAGCTCATCCCTGGAGGGGGACATGTTTATTTAGTCCATATCCCTTGCTTACCTTACTATTTGTATCAGTCCGCTCTACTTGCAGACTTTTCTTTCATTAATAATGCTCCGGGCCTATTTTTGCATTCTTCGCATACGCATGATGTGCCATCTGCACTCATTATTCCTGGGGGCTTCTTTTACAGAAGCTCAATTATACGGGTTTTATACCCAGCACATGTGTCAAGCTTCCACATGTACCTTTTATTCGCCATTATATGCATCGATACGACTTAAGTTTTGGCCAAGCTGGGTTGCCTAGCTCCTGTGCTTACCCCTACGTTCCCGATTGTTCGGCTAGGAGGTAAAGGGAGCACCTCTGCGATTGTTACTGCCGGGTCAGCCGGATGTGTACCTCAGACTGGGTGAAGCCGAAAGCTAGCGTTCTTAAGGGAATATTCGGTCGGTGACTTAAAAGATGACTTTTTACCTATTTATCTATTTGCCCCCCAAATGTTTTACTGCTTTGTTTGCAGTCCGGACATGCACTTTAGGGCATGCCTCCCAGGGAAAGGAACCCTTAATGGAACTATTCTCCCTGGAATATGTTTCTTACTAACCATGTAATATAACATAACTAGTTGGGCACCTGTCTGATAAAGCACTAATGACCCCTACGCCTTGTCTCCATGTATACCACGGTTGTTTCTTAACCAAAAAGGTATTCGGACACACTCCGGACTCTAGGGTCCCGAGGTCGAAGCGAAAAGGTTGGCAAAGACAAACGATCTACAATCCGTCTAGAAGGCATTTCTCGTAATTGCATCGCATTTTATATATATATGCTCATTATATGACATCTGGCACCCGTATATTTTGGTACGGCATAATACACCAGGGGCTTATGTTCCCCACTCTATGGTGTGATAAAGTCCAAACACTTTCACAAGTGCGGCACCCCGAACTTATAGCATTATATGAATCGGCCCCGAATCATGTCTTGGGTCAATAGTTGGGTTTGCCCGGCTCCCACGTTTTGGTGCCTTACGTTCCATTCTGTCGGCTAAGGTGGCACTGGGAGAACCACTGCGATTGCACCCCGGTTGAGCCGGGTTAACGCCTCAGTGAAAAAGCTAAAACTGACTGGCATGATAAGGCGAGAGAATGGTCGCTGTTCGAGAGGTTTTTTCGGGTCCTTAAAGACTCACGCCGCTTCGAGCGAAGTTCCGGATGATGTCCGATGAAGGCGTGGATAGCGCCCCGGATTCGGTCTTCCGAATACCAGGGGCTTCGCCGAAATTTAAAATTATAGAATTCTATGGCTAAGTGAGAGTGTTCAAGCATTATAAGTCCGATTGCCTTATTCGTCGTGTTGAGCACCTCCCTAGATGGACCCAAAAATGGGAACAAGAGTGCTCAAGTTTATCACCGAACACCCCAGCACTTGTGGATTGGGGGCTGAAGCTGACGACTTGCCATCTCTCAGATTTTATAAACGGCCGCACAGAAGGTAATATTTTAAATTAAACAAGCGTTGCTCATGGCGCATATGAACGAAGTTTTCAGCGCACAGGATAAATAAACAGCGAGTTCACTCAAAGATTACATTTCGGGAGCACTCATCTGCAATATAGCAGGCTCCCTTCAGGACAATTTTATAATACTTCTTAGGCGTGTGATACTCCTTGCCCGGTGGCGGTGGGTCCGTGAGAAGCTTCTCCGCATCCAATTTGCCCCATTGCACCTTTATGCGGGCAAGGGCCCGACGAGCACCTTCGATACAGGCGGAGCGCTTGACTACATCCAGCCTAGGGCATGCATCCACCAGCTGCCGCACGAGGCCAAAGTAGCTACCAGGCATGGCCTGTTCAGGCCACAGCCGGACTATGTGGCCCTTCATGGCCTCCTCAGCTACCTTCTGGAGTTCGACCAGCTGCTTCAGCTGGTCGCTTAGGGGCACCGGATGGCCGGCCTCAGTATACTGAGACCAGAAGACCTTCTCCGTCGAGCTCTCCTCGTCGCCACGATAGAATGCGGCGGCATCAGACGCACTATGCGGCAGATCTGCAAACGCCCCTGGAGAGCTCCGAATTCGGGTAAGTGTCAGGTAGTTCACATTAACATGCCTGCTTTGCATGAAAAACGCCTTACCCGCCGCTATCTTCTTTATGTCCTCAACCTCCTGAAGGGCCTTATGGGCCTCGGCCTTGGCGGACTTGGCACTTTCGAGAGCCGAGGCAAGCTCGGACTCTTGAGTCTTGGAGTCACGCTCCAAACTCTCATGTTTTTCCATGAGATCCTGGAGCTCTTGCCGAACTTCCGCCACACGTGCCTCTTGCTTTTCTCGCTCAGCCCGTTCCGCAGCCGCATTGCATTCGGCCACGGACACAGCATCCCGCAGGGCTGCCACCTCGTTAGTGGCCCCTGCAATACACATATTATCCTTGTTAATTTTATTTGCAACCAAAATCCTTTTCTGTAAGGTACTTATTCTAAGAGGTGTTACTCACCTTCTTTTTCCTCGAGCTGCTTCTTTGCATGGCCGAGCTCTTGCTCGGACCGCTCGATCTCCTTTTTCAGCACGTCAACCTCCACCGTTAGTGCGGCAGAGGTCAGCAGTGCAGCCTGCAAACCCATATTGACATATTTTAGGCTACCCTGCGTATATCTTGTTATAGATCCTTAGTCCGGCTTTTCTTTCCGAACACTGAACTAAGCATCAGGGGCTACTGTCTATGCGGTATTACATTACATAATTTTAACTTCTTACCTCAAAGCTTGTTAAAAGGCTGCTGCAGGCTTTGGTCAGGCCGCTCTTAGCGAGCTGAACCTTCTCAATCACCGCACTCATGATAGTGCGGTGTTCTTCCTCGATGGAAGCGCCTTTAAGCGCCTCCAGCAGGTTATCCGGCGCCTCCGGTTGGACGGAGGCCGCCGGCGTCACGGTCCTGCCCTTCTTTCGAAGGGGCCGCTTGCTGGACTCTGGAACCACTGCGGGTTCCGATGTAGAGTCCGGCACGAAGTCCGGGGGGCTGCCTGACGGCGCCTCCGGAGCCTCCTCCTGATGGGTCCCTCTCTGGGATCCCACCTCGACGTCCTCGTTGGCGCATGGGGTGGAGGCAGTCGGGATGGAATTCACATTCGACGAGGCCAATGACCCGCTCGATGAGTCGGGGAGATCATCATTGGCTGGACTGCGGGCAGAATGCGGCGTTAGAAGGATACTACGCGACATAAAAGAAATTACACATCAAGGATCCGGATACGTACGATCTTGCCGGACGCCTGGCCCTTGGAGGCCGCTCATCCTCACCAATGCTGATGTTGGCGAAACTGTCCGGGGGGATAGTTCTCCCCCTCTTGGATCCTTCGGCCCCCCTGATGGGGGAAGCCTTCCTTTTCTTCTCTCCCTCCTCCGGGAGAGAGTACTCCTCCTCCTGGTCTTTAGGGGAGGAGTCCTCGTCGTCGTCAGACGCCTGATTGCAGGAACTCTTTCGACTCCCCGCGGCCACCTTCTTGGCCTTCTTCTCCGGCACCACGTGCGGTGCCGGAACCAGCAGCCCTGTTAAGCGGGCGTTCGCTGGGTCTTCTGGCATGGGAGCCGGGCTGATGAGCAGCTTGGCCTTCTCCATCCATTCCTGTCAAAGGAAGAGGCAGAATGAAACCTCACTAAAGTCAATCTAATTATCACAAGTGTCCCGTAATGGGGTTGAATCACTTACCTCGTCAGTTGGATGCTGCGAGCTGAATCCGCGGTCTTCGGCCACGGACGCGGGGGCTTCGGCGCCCTTGAACAGCACCCTCTAGGCGCCTTCGTATGTTGTATCGAAGAGCCCGCTTAGCACCTGGTGTTGTTCCGGATTGAACTCCCACAAATTAAATGCCCGTTCTTGGCATGGGAGGATCCGCCGGATGAGCATGACTTGGACCACGTCGACGAGCCTGAGCCTATTGCTCACCATTTTCTTGATACATGCTCGGAGTCCCGTCACCTCCACCGGATTCCCCCACTGCAAGCCCTTCTCTTTCCAGGAGGTGAGCTGCGTGGGGATGCCAGATCTAAACTCGGGGGCCGCCGCCCATGTGGATTTGCGTGGCTCGGTGATGTAGAACCACCCCGATTGCCACCCCTTGACGGAGTCCACGAAGGTCCCTTCTAGCAAAGGGACGTTGGGAAATTTGCCCAACATGGCGCCTCCGCATTCCGCTTGCGTACCCTTTACAACCTTCGACTTGACGTTGAAGGTCTTGAGCCACAGGCCGAAGTGGGGCCGGATGCAGAGGAAGGCCTCGCACACGACGATAAACGCCGAGATGTTGAGGATAAAGTTCGGCGCCAGATCGTGGAAATCCAGGCCGTAGTAAAACATGAGCCCCCATACAAATGAATGGAGCGGAAAGCCCAGTCCACGGAGGAAGTGGGGGAGGAAGACGACCCTCTCATGAGGCCTGGGGGTAGGGATGAGCTGCCCCTCGTCGGGCAGCCGATGCGCGATATCGCTGGAAAGGTATCTGGCGCTGCACAGCTTGGTGATGTCCTCCTCCTTGACGGTGGAGGCTAACCATTTACCTCCCGCTCCGGACATATTCGGAGAAGGTTGAGGAAAGATGCGCGAGCTCGGGCGTTGGAGCTTGAGTTCGCGGGGATGTATAAGCAAAGGAGGAAGAAGGCGTAGGTGAGAAGGTGAATCCTTATCCCTTATATCTAGGCAGACAGAACTATGAGTCCCCCACCAGCCTGGTAAAACTCGCTTATCTCCCAAGCGCCACCATCGATGGCGCGGTTGGGTTACCCACGCATGTATTGATGAGAATCCCGGAATAAGGGGAACACGATCTCTGCTTCGACAAGACGTGCCAAGGAAACCACTTCGCTAAACATGCTGAGGTGGTATAATAATTCAAACAAAGGCCTGGTGGCGGTGTGATGTCACGCCGCATAATACGTCAGCAGATTGACCTGAGTGTACATTTTATTCTCTCTACGATGGAATGTGGAATTTATTTTGCAGAGCCGGACACTATCTTGGTGTTCATGATCTTCTCTGGATTATTCAAGGGAGGAACCCGCCTTGCAATGCCGAACATTATGCACGCCGGACTTATCGTCATTGAAGATAGGTTCAGGGGCTACCGAGGGAGTCCTGGACTAGGGGGTGTCCGGACAGCCGGACTATCAATGTCCGCCGGACTCCAAGACTACGAAGATACAAGATTGAAGACTCCGGCTCGTGTCCTGATGGTACTTTACTTGGCGTGGAAGGCAAGCTTGGCAATACAGATACGTAGATCTCCTACCATTGTAACCGACTCTGTGTAACCCTAGACCTCTCCGGTATCTATATAAACCGGAGGGCTGTAGTCCGTAGGACAACATACATTACAACAATCATACCATAGGATAGCTTCTAGGGTTTAGCCTCCTTGATCTCGTGGTAGATCTACTCTTGTACTAGCTATGTCATCAATATTAATCAAGCAAGACGTAGGGTCTTACCTCCATCGAGAGGGCCTGAACCTGGGTAAAAACATCGTGTCCCTCGTCTCCTGTTACCATCCGCCTAGACGCACAGTTCGGGACCCCCTACCCGAGATCCGCCGGTTTTGACACCGACAGGCGCCGACAAACTGATGGCACAGATCCGCCGATGAGGAGATGGAGTTGTCCGGCAAGTGCATGAGCCAGGATCTGACATTGGGCTTGAGCACCAGTGGGAAGTAGTTGGCAAGGATCTTGTCGTCGCGTCCCCCGGCAGCCTGCACCGCGATGGTGTAGATGCTGAGGAACTCTGACGGATGCAACCTGCCATCATACTTCTCCGGTACATCTGGCTTGAAGTTCTTTGTGCTGGGCCACTGACTTGCCGCAGCTCACGAGTAAACGCAGGGCAACCTACCGCGTACGGCAAGTCGCCTGGTTCCCCTGGCGCATGCATATCGACAGTGGGCCCAGCGCGCTGGTCTGACTGACGCCGCACTTCTCTTTGACGCTCGATGCGGGTGCGAGCGTCTTCATGTAGTCGTTCTTGAAGAACTTGGCGTTGATCGCGACGAGCTCGTGGATCTGACCACGCCGTGGAGTCGGTGTCGAGGTTGACCCGGCGAGTCGACGATCTTGGCCTTCGGGGCAGGGAGTGCACGGTGGTTGCACCTCCACCGGTCTTGTCGTCATCGGCTCGCGCCTGGGCGTCTTGTCGCGGCTTCGATATGCTCGGTTGCCGGGGAGTGTCGCCGTTGGCGAAGCCGATGAGGCTCTGTATGGTGGCCCTCCAATCGTCGATCTTGTCCGCCGTTGGAGGGTAATCAAGCAGCAATTGAGCTCGGGCCAACGATTCTTCTGGAGTTTTCGGTGGCGGCGGTGAACGATGCGAGGAGCGGGATATGCTCGGACTTCCAACTGGGTTGGAAGGAGCAGTACCCCGTCCAGGCGACCGTACCTCACTCGTGCCGGCATGCTGACGTGCATGCTAGTCTTGAACGCCCCGAGATCCACCAGCTTAGCCTTGTTCTAACGCAAGTATGGTGCTGCGAGCACCATGACGCTGTCAATCCCGCGCCTCCTGAGATGGGCGCGGTGCGTGAACGGACGCCGAAGTTTGCGGGGCCTTGTCCTTGGATCTGGTAACAACGTGAGCTCCCTCGTCGGCGCCCGTTCCTCCGCCAGCGTCTACCCCACCGCCCGTTTGCTCCGAAGCCTTCTTCTTCGGTGGCATGTCGATGAAGATGAGGACGATCTGGCTCGCGTGAACGCCGGATCAGGTTCACACAACCTCGACGCCCCCTACCTGGCGCGCCAAAGATGTCGTGGGAAACGAACACCTATGGGCCAGGGCCCCTTTTCGTTCCGGCGGGGAGCGGAGGGCGCACGAAGAGCGGATCGAGGCGGAGCACGCGAGCGATGTTTACCCAGCTTCAAAGCTCTCCGGAGAGATAATACTCCTACTGCTGCTTTGTGATTGTATTATGTTCTTGCTCGAGAGCGTGGGAGTGTTCTAGTTTTGAATGGGTCGAACCCCCTCTACATTGCGCATGGGCCTCCTTTTATAGGCTCAAGGGGTCACCGACAGGTGGAAACGCAGGCAAGGGTACAAATGTAAAAAGGGTGGTTGGTACAACTGCTTCTATAGTGCACCCTACCTAACTCTGACGGCAGGAGACAAAGGCATTAAATGCCCATCCGCGTCGCCCAAACAATGCAGAAAAGTGACCGTTAGGGGCGCCACCGTTCGCCACGATGGCTACCTCGTCATCTCCACTCGCCACCTCGCACCGCTTGGCTGCACAGCTTCCCACCACGTGCGCCTGGAACGGTCCTGCGGCGACACGTTGACGAATGCGCTGGAGCATGGGCACAGAGTGGTGGCTTTGTCGCGGCAAGCGCCTTGCCGCGGTCGTTATCTTGTCGCGCCCGGAAGCTTGTCGCTCGCCGGGTCTTCCCGGGACGCGCGGCACGTCGCGGCAAGTTCCTTGTAATGCCTTGGTTGGCCTTCCCAGCAAGCTCCTCTTGCCGGGGCCTTGTCCTTCTCGGCAAGCTCCTCTTGCCGGGGCCTTATCTTCTTAGTCAAAACACTTTGTTCTTGAATGGCTTCAATAGGTACTACGGAGGATCTTGGCGGGCACCCGGCAAGCCTTGCCGCGGGGCGCTGCGACTGCCCGTGCACAAGTTTGGGATACTAAGGTACCCCTACTTTAGTACACCGACAGCCTCGCTTCCCGGGGAAAGCGAACGGTCCTCGCCTGCCTTGACGCCCGGTGCCTCTGCCCATTCTGCCATGAAATCTGCAAGTGCGGCTCCCTTGATGACTCTGGTCGTGCTAAATTCCAGCTTAAATGCTTGCAGTTCAATGTTGCATTCAGCGACTCTTCCAGCTGAGTTGGGGCTCCTGAGTACCCTTTCCAAGGGGTATGCTGAGACGACCTTGATGGGATGGCCTTGGAATTAGTGTTGCAGCTTGCGTGAAGCCACCAACAGCGCAAGGAGGCGTTTTTGGGGCATGGGATTCCGCGCCCTTGCGTCCCGTAGCACTGTGCTGACGAAGTACACAGGGTGCTCGATGAGGTTGAGGGTGCTGGCGCAGCTCGTGTCCTCCGGAGGTTGAGGCGCCTCCTGAGACGATGGAGCCCCCAGCACTTGGTCGCTTGGATAGGCCTCCTCTCCTCCAGGTGTACTCCCCTGCCGAGGTTGATCCTTTTCGGCTGTGGTCGTGGTCTTCATGAGGCTTTCTTGGCTTTGCTCTGCTTCTATCGGGACGGCGGCTACAGCCTTGGTCCGGCGCTTCTCTCTAACCTCCACCAGGGCGGCACTGGCGGAGTAGGGGTGGCAACAAGGTAGAGCACCAGGGGCTCCCGAGGGCGCGGAGCTACCATCACCGGAGGGCTGGTAAGGTACATCTTGAGATCTTGGAATGCCTTGTCGGCCTCTTCAGTCCATTTGAAGGGGCCCTTCTGCTTCATCAGCTTGAAGAAGGGTAGTGCCCGCTCCCCCATCTTGGAGATGAAACGTCCTAGCGCGGTCACCAGCCCGATGAGCTTCTACATTTCTCTGAGGGTCTTCGGCGGCCTCATGTCTTCGACTGCCTTGACCTTCTCTGGGTTGGCCTTGATGCCCCTGCGGGACACGAGAAAGCCCACGAGCTTGCCCGAGGGGACTCCAAACACGCACTTCTCCGTGTTGAGCCGCAGGTCCACTTCATTGAGGCTCACGAAGGTTTCTTCCAAGTCCTGTATCAGGGTTTTTGCCTCCCGAGACTTCACCACAATGTCATCGACGTAAGCTTCAGTGTTCCTCCCGAGCTGCCGGCCCCAGGCGATGTGCATCAGCCACTGAAAGGTCGCGCCTGCGTTGCGCAACCCAAATGGCATGCAGGTATAGCAGTACACTCCACACGGGGTCAGGATGGCCATTTTCTCCATGTCTTCTACCTCCATGTTGATCTGGTGATAGCCTGAGAAGGCATCTAGGAAGCACAATAGGTCACACTCAGCGGTAGAGTCAAAAATCTGGTCGATGCGAGGGAGCGGGAACGGATCTTGCGGGCATGCCTTGTTGAGGTTGGTGAAGTCGACGCACATGCGTTCCTTTCCCCCCTTTTTTGGCACAATAACAGGGTTGCTAGCCATTCAGGATAGCGGACCTCGTGAATGACGCCCACGGCCTCTAACTTGCGGGTTTCTTGGACGATGAAGGCCTGCTTTTCCGTGGACTGCCGCCTTGCCTTCTGCTTCACGGGGCGCATGTTGGGGCACACGTTGAGATGATGTTCAATCACATTCCTTGGGACTCGTGCTAGCTGATCAGGTTCCCATGCGAACACCTTCTTGTTCGCGCGCAAGAACTTCACCAAGGCCTCGTCCTGCTCGAGTTCGAGGTTGGAGCCTATGGTGAAGTTGGCGCCAGTGGATCCATCCTCGTCGACCGGCACCTGCTTGGTCTCCTCGTCGACCGGCACCTGCTTGGTCTCCGCCTTTTCTTGGGTGAATAGCAGCTTATTCTTAGCCGGCGCAGCCCCCTTGGGCTCGAGGGCGTCTGTGCTGGCGGACTGCACCACTGTGGCCATCTTGAAAGCAAGCTTGAGCGCCTGCAGTGCATCCCTTGTGTCTCCGGACAAGGTAAGGACGCTGCTGCTCCCGGGCATCTTCATGAGGTTGTACGCCGGGTGAGTTGCTGCCATGAACTGGGCCAAGGCTGGGTAGCCGAGGATGGCGTTGTACGGGAGGCCAATGGGGGCGATGTCAAAGTCGATCAGCTCCGTGCGGAAGTTGTTGTGAGAGCCGAAGGTCACCGACGGATCTGTCCCAAGGAGCCGGTGGAACCGCCTCCGACGCCCGAGAATGGCCTGCTGGGCTGAAGCCGCTCTAGAGGCACGTGGAGGAGGCTGAAGGCCTCCACCGAGAGCACGTTGAGGCCGACACCACCGTCGATGAGTGTCCTGGTGACGGCCACTTGGCAGATGGTGGGGTGCTTAGCATCGGGAGCGCGCCCGAACAGGCAGGGTTGGAGGGGTGATCATCCGAGCTGAAGGTCAGATCGGCCTTGGGGGCCACCCAGCCCGGGGGGCTTCTCGGCGCTTGAAGACGGCGCCGATCTGGCGGGCGAACGGCTTGACATGGCAGCTCGAAGGTGGTGCCTGTGAGCCGCCCAGGAGAGCTACGACGACCGGGGGAACCGGCGCAGCGTAGTGGGCGAGGAAGAGGTCGCGCAGCTCCTCCCAGGAGGCCACAGAAGCCGTTGGCAGGTGGAGAAGCCACATGCGCGGAACGCGGTGAGGGCCATGGAAAACCAGTTAGCCATGATCCCGTCGTCGCCCCTGACCTTGAGGATGGCCTCCTCGTGTGCCGGTACGAAAGCCAGCGGATCCGTCGCGCCATTGTAGCGCGGCGGCATCTCTGGCTTGAACTTGCGCGGCCACTACACCAGCCGCAAGGCGGGGGCCAAGGCTCGGAGCCCCCTGGTCCCAGTGCTGGCATCGGCAGCCGGAGCGGGCGGCATGTTGTCCGCCATGAGGGAGAAGCGCGGTGTTGATGGAGCGGGTCGACGGAAGGGAGAGCTTCGGCGCACCCCCTACCTGGCGTGCCAAATGTCGGATTTCGTGTTCCGGCAGACCCTTGAGGTTCGAACTCTGGGGTGCGCACGAAGATCTCTCCCCTACCAACTCACGTCTCGAAGCCTCGCAAGGGATCTAAGCTAGAAAGATGAAAACACAAGGGACACGAGGTTTATACTAGTTCAGGCCAACATTGTGGTGTAATACCCTACTCCAGCGTGTGGTGTGGTGGATTGCCTCAGGGCCTGATGAACAATACAGAGGAAGAACAGCCTCGCGAGAGGTGCTCTTGAGCTGGTGCGATGAACTGCTTGGGTGAGTTCAGTCGCCTCTCTCTCTCTAGTCTATGCAAAATCTCTTCCCCCTTACTCTGTGGTGGCTAGCTCTATTTATAGAGGGAGGCCCTGGGCCTCTTCCGAAATAATGAGCGGGAAGGGCACCAACAATTGGCCATTTTGAAGGGGACCATCTAGTACACTTATCCTGACTAAAGTTGTCTTCGACTGCCAAAGACTCTGACGGTGACGCCGTCCTGGGCTCCATGGTGACCTCCATCTTGCCGCTCCTCTGGTCCTGGTCTTGTTGCACCAAAACGGTAACCTCTCCCTGATGGCTTGGCCTGTGCTTGCCCCGTTTGCACCGAAGGGGAAACAAGGACACTGCGCAGGCCGGTGCCCGCCTGTTCTTGATCGTCATGGCTTGCGTCACGGGCACCTCGCGAGGTACCCTGCCTTGATCTGTCCGCCTCCTCGCGAGCCTGCCTGATGAGGCTGCTCCTGAGAAAGCTTCCTGTCGTCCGCCCCGCAAGGCTTGGCCCCTCGCGAGGGTCTTGAGCTTGAGCTGATGAAGCTGGGCTGCACTGGGCCTCCGCTTGAGCCACGCCGCAGGCCGCAGGCAGGCAAGTCTGGGGCCCCCGTTCCCAAAACACTGACAGCGGCTATGCCCGTGCAGGAGCGGAAGCGCTACACTCCGCGCTGCTGATAAACAACTGGGGGGTAGCCTCACGGCCTCATTAACCTTAGGGAGCCTCCGGGATCAGTGACTAGCCTCACCGCGCTGCTCTCCCTCGGGAAGGTAGCACGAGGGGGCTGGGCACGGGGGCTACGCTCAGGTCCCGCCTGGCATACCCCACATCACCAGGCCTCACGGGCTTGTTCTTCGCGCACCCCTCCCAAGCGATATATCGGAGAGGGAAAGGTAGGATGGTCTGTTCGTACGTCAATGGGCACTCCTCAGCATCGCTACTTAGGACCTTAACTGGTCACATAGCCCCTCACCTCTTGGGCTCGTCCTGGTAATCCAGACGACCCAATGACGGCTGACGTATGCGTGGGGCCGGGCCCTGTTGGCGTAGAACGCCAAGACCTGGTTCTCACCCTGTTCTTTCAAGCCGTTCGTACGTCAAGGGGGACTTCTGTGCATCGCGACCCAGGAGCCTAACTAGTCACGTAGCCCCTCACCTCTTGGGCTTGTCCTGGTAATCCGAACGACCCAACGACGGCTGAGGTATGCACGGGGCCGGGCAATGCTGAAGCAGAACACCAAGGCTTGCCCCTGCATCATTTCCTAAGCTGTTCGCAGGTCAAGGAGGACTCCTGAGCATTGCGACTCAGGAGCCTAACTGGTCCCGTAGCCCCTCACCTCTTGGGCTCGTCCTGGTGATCAGGACGACCCAACGACGGCTGAGGTACGCGCGGGGCCGGGATCAGCCGATGCAGAACAATAAAGCAAACGAAAAAGCTAAATGAGCATAATCTAGTTATTACAAAACACATTGTTCCAAGAAAATAGTTTTAAATGCCTCCCGGAGGCATGTCGCATGATGCAGGATAAAAAGGCGAAAGCAGATCTCCGGGCCACCTCTTCGGACTTGGGCATTGCCACCGCTCGCCAGCGGAACCTCATCGCCAGGCATGTCGCTTGTCCCACCGGCTTCGCTTGGAGGGCCAACTACCATGTATTTTTTTAGCATGGAGTCCATGGAGCTCTTCACGGCGGTAGCAGCAGCATCCCGGGAGTCGGCGTTCACCGGAGCAAGGAAGGAGGAGAGGTTGAAGCTAGCATCCTGGAGATAAACATGGCTGAAGACGCACGTCAGAGCCGAGGAAGAAAGTGAATGTGCCTCGTCTTCCACCAGGGACATAAACCCGTCGACAGCATCTTCGAGCACCGCCACAACTTCAGGAAGCAGAGCAGCAGGGCTTTCCCTCAGGGTCGTCACAACCGCCTTTCCCGAGGGACCATCTCCAAAGAGCGCCTTCTGGGCCTTGTGGAAGTGCGCCTCGAGGGAGGAGAGGGTGTTGCATTCCATGGCGGTCGCCTTCTTGGCCTCGGATAGGGCCGCATGTGCTCCCTACGCCTCCTCCCTCAACTTCACCAGGCGATCGCGCTCCCCAGCCTGCTCTAAAGCCGTCTTCTTCACCTCGATGCCTCGACTGGTAACGGCAGCCTCCTGGGCCTTCAGCTTCTCGTCGCGCTCCCGGAGCTGGCTGGCCTAGGTGGCCTGCTGATCCTGGAGGATCTTCAGGTCAGCCTTCGCCGCATGGCACCGGTTCTCAGCTTCTATGGCATCCTTCCGCGCCAGGTCGCGCACCGTGGCAGCCACCCCAAGCGCCTTCTGAGCCTCCTCCGCAGAGCCCCAGGCCGCGCGAACAGACGCGTCGGCCCTGAGCCAACCAGAGATCAACCCCAGGCATCCTCGAGCCGAACGATAGTCCGGGCCCTGAAGCTAACCCTGGAGGAGGTCCAACGCCGCCTTTGCCTCTTCCAGGTTCCTGAAGGGAGGTGAAGCACCATGGCTCGGCCACGTGCTGCGCAAGGGAGGAGACGCCCTCGACGCCAAGGCAGAAGAAACCTCAACCTCATGAAGGACCGGGGGCTTCGGAGACTGGTTGCCCCCAGTGGCCGCGACAAGGCTGGGCGCTAGAGAGGCCAGACCTGCTACCTCCTCAAGATGGGCACCCGTATCCTCCGAAGCTGGCATTGCCCCTGGGTCTACGGGGGCTGCGGCACTCTTCTTCACCAGGGCCGCAGAGGTCGCTCCGTCGCCTGCGACCGTCGCGATCTCCGTACCTTCCCTCTGTTTCTTCGCCGGCTGCTGCCTAGCAACAAGAGAATACGTTCAACACCACTTCAAGAACTGACAAGCAAGGATAAGGATGAAGCTTACTGGTCAACGAAGGCGTATTGCCTCTTCATGTTCAGCAGCGGGACCTGAAGTGGAGCAGCTGGCGCCGAGCCCTTGGGAGCAGGGGAGCCTGCGGTTGGCGTCACCTGAGACGACATCAGCGAAGGTGGGTTGCTGCCCGGAGAAATCACGCGGACATGCTCTTCTTCACAACTGCTCGCTGGTGCTTCTTCAAGGAGGCCACTGTAGACCTCTTGGCGGCACCTAGAGGGCGTGGCACCTCCACCACCGGGGGCTCATCGTCATCATTGTCGTCCGACAGATCGCGTAGGAGCTCCCTTTGTTTCGGGGTGGAGGATTCGTCCACGACGTCATCCACGGTGGCCTCGGAGGAATGGCCGTCGGAGGAGAGGAGAACCAAGGTAGTAGGCGGTAAGGAAGACCCAGCCGCACAAACCTGAGGTCGTCGAAGACAGGCATGGCTACAACGACCTCCTTAGCGTTGTCGTGGTCATATAGCGGGAGCCAACCCTCAGTAGGGTCGCTTGGGTCCTTTCCCGTCAGGTAGGTCAGCACCTTGTTCAGCTCCTCCTCAGGAAGGGGATCCTGGCAAAGGGGAATCTTGTCGTCATCACCGCCAAGCTTTGACAAGGGAGGGGGGCGGTCTTGAAGCAGCGCGATGCGCTACTTCAGGAACTCCTTGATGAGCATGGCCCCCGTCAGCTTCGCGTCCTTCAGCTCCTTGTCCATCATCCTCACGAACGGCATTAGGGCAGGGTCGGTGATCTTCTCAGACTTCTACCACTTGTCGGAGACGGGGAATGTGGTGTGCAGCTTCAGCGAGCTCTGGGAGCTCTTGGCATCCATCAACACCCACCTCTTCATGGTGTGCTCCACCTTTTTCCCAGCGCGGGAGACTGCGTTGCCACCCCGCGCCACAACGAAGCCGATGCACCCGGCCGGGTTGTCGCAGGTCTTGCAAAGATAGAAGAAGTGGCGGAACAGGGCAACGGAGGGAAGCACGCCCATCAACGCCTCACAATAGAAGGCACATAGGACAGAAGGAGGATGGAGTTGGCATGGATGTGGAGCGCATGGAGTCCGTAGGGGTGAAGGATTGCTAAGAAGAAAGGGGAGAACGGAGGCACCAACTTGGAGTAGATGCTCTCCATGAAGTAGGGGAAGAAGTTGCTGCCCGCATGCTCTAGGACAGCGGTGGCGACCCAGTGCATGGTCTCCCCCACTCATTATCGTCGCTCGCCGTCAGGAGGAGCATCATCTTGAGCTTCTCTCCTGTCACGCAGGGCGCCGTCAGACCTGGCTCGTACCAGGCGGCGCCGTCGGCCAAGGAGGAAGCTGTGGCCTTTTCGGCAACCATCAGGCAAGAGATTTGGTGGAGAATCGGCGGATCTGGTGAGCTCTTCCGCTGCGGGGAGAAGGGGATCCGAAGCAAGACGAAGAAGAGCAATGAAAGCCTTGCGACAGGTGGCACCCCTTTTGTCAGATGGGAGCAGTTGCCGAGGCAGTGTCGGGAAGCGGAGTCGCCCACGTCCAACCAATCGCCACGCGTCATCAAGGCCGCAGGCGGTTAGGGCCCGCGGCGCTCCGCACTTGCCCTTTGGCTTCGCCTGGAAGCTAAGTCCGAGCACGCCTTGGGCCAAGGGGCTACTGTCGGCGTCCTGGACTTGGGGGTATCTAGTCCTGCCTGCCTGCGGCCCACCACGTGGCTCCATCTACGGCATGGTACAGCCCAGGTTCAACACCAACACAGCAAGACCCTCGCGAGGGGCTAAGCCTCGCGAGGCGGGTGATGCCAAGACCCCGAAGGAATTGGCCTCCTCAGGAGGGCTCCTGAGGGGCGGAGTGTTCTATGCAGCTACCTCACGAGGCTCAACTGACGTTAGCCATGATGACCAAGGCCAAGCGGGCGCAAGGTGGGCGCCAGGCGGGTGCAGAGTGCAGGTTTCCTCTTTGGTGCAAGGGGGGCAAGCCACAAGCGCAGAGTCCCGAGGAATCAGCCAAAGGTTTCCATTCTGGTGCAATGATACCAAGACCACCAGGACGGCAAGACGGAGGTCATCACCGAGCCAACCGCAGCGTCACAGCCAGAGGCTTTTCGCAAGCGAAGACTACTTTTGTCAGCATGGACTGTACTACTTGTCCCCATTCAAATCCCGCCGTTGTGGAATCCCTTCCCACTCATATTTGGGAGGAGGACCAAGGCACTATATATAGGACTTAGCCACCACCATAGAAAGGGATCGGAAACCAGAACAAGTAGAGAACCACACCAGCTCAAGAACACCTCACCTCTTGAGGCTTGTTCATCCTTTGTAACCAGTTCATCCATAGCCCCTCGAGCCAATCCACCACACCATACTAGAGTAGGGTATTACACCACAGTGGTGGACAAAACTAGTATAAATCTCTGTGTCTTTGTGTCTCTATGGGCTCTTCGCGCTAGGCTAGGGAGGATCGTGAGTAGGCAGGCTAGGCAGGTTGAGATCTCCGCATGCACCCCAGTGTTCGAACCTCTCACGGGTTGCCGGATCTCGGAATCCGACAGTCATTATGCAACTCCCGGATACCGGAGGAATACCTTGTGTGCTATCAAACGTCACAATGTAACTGGGTGATTATAAATATGCTCTACAGGTATCTCCGAAGGTGTTTGTTGGGTTGGCATAAATCAAGATTAGGATTTGTCACTCCGAGTATCGGAGTGGTATCTCTGGCCCTCTCGGTAATACACATCATAAGAAGCCTTGCAAGAAAAGTGACTAATGAGTTAGTTGCGGGATGATGTATTATGGAATGAGTAAATAGTCTTGCCGGTAACGAGATTGAACTAGGTATGAAGATACCAATGATCGAATCTCTGGGAAGTAGCATACCGATGGACAAAGGGAATATCATATGTTGTCATACTGTTCGACCGATAAAGATCTTTGTATAATATGTAGGAGCCAATATGAGCATCCAGGTTTCGCTATCGGTTATTGATCGGAGAGGTGTCTCGATCATGTCTACATAGTTCTCGAAACCGTAGGGTCCGTGTGCTTAACGTTCGGTCACGATTTTGTATTATATGAGTTATGTGATTTGGTGAGCAAATGTTGTTCGGTGTCCCACATGAGATCACAGACATGACAAGGAGTCTCGAAATGGTCGAGAGGTAAAGATTGATATATAGGACGATGGTATTCGAACATCGGAAGTGTTCTGGAGGGTCACCGGTAGGGGTTCCGGGCACCCCCCCTGGCAAAGATATGGGCTTAATGGGCCAAGAGGGGAAACACAGCAGCCAGCAGGGGCTGCCGCGACCCCATATGGGCCGCACCTGAAGGGGAAGGAAAGAGGGGAAGGGAGAAAGGAAGGGGAGGGATTCGGCTTCCCCCCCCCCCTTCCCTCCTCCCTCCTTCCTTTCCCCTCTTGTGAATAAGGAAGGGGGGAGGCCGAATTGGGGGAGGAGCCCAAGTAGGATTCCACCTATTTGGGGCGCCCCTTGCTACTCCCCTCCCTCTCCCACCTATATATACATGGGGAGGGGCGCCTAGAACACACACCAACAATTGTTAGCCATGTGAGGCACCCCCCTCCACAGTTTACGCCTCTGGTCATATTCTCGTAGTGCTTAGGCGAAGCCCTGCGCGGATAACTTCACTATTACAGTCACCACGCCGCCGTGCTAATGAAACTCATCTACTTCCTCGACACTCTACTAGATCAAGAGTTCGAGGGACGTCATCGAGCTGAACATGTGCAGTACTCGGAGGTGTGATACGTCTCCAACGTATCTACTTTTCCTAACGCTTTTCCTCTTGTTTTGGACTCTAATTTGCATGATATCAATGAAACTAACCCCGGACTGACACTGTTTTTAGCAGAACTACCATGGTGTTATCTTTGTGCAGAAATAAAAGTTCTCAGAATGGAATGAAACTTTGCGAGGATTTTTTATATCAAATAAGATAATATCTGGAGCTAGGATGGACCTGAGGGAGCACCTGGGTGGGCATAACCCACCAGGGCGCGCCAGCCCCCCTAGGCGCGCCCAGGTGGGTGCTGCCCACACGATGGCCCCGCTGACCCTCAAACTAACACTACAAAATCCCTTATTTCCAGAAAAAATCAGGGAGAAAGAATTATCGCATTTCATGAGACGGAGCTGCCGCCAAGCCCTATTCTTCCTCGGGAAGGCAGATATGGAGTCCGTTTGGGGCTCGTGAGAGGGGGATCTTCGATATTTGTCATCACCAACACATCTCCATCGCCAATTCCATGATGCTCCACATCGGGACTGAGTAATTCCTTCGTAGGCTCACTGCTCGGTGAGGAGTTGGATGAGATTCATCATGTAATCGAGTTAGTTTTGTTAGGTCCTGATCCCTAGTATCCACTATGTTGTGAGATTGATGCTGCTATGACTTTGCCATGCTTAATGCTTGTCACTTTTGGCCTGGGTGCCATGATTTCAGATCTGAACCGTTCATGTTATCACCATTATATCCATGTTCTAGATCCGATCTTGCAAGTTATAGTCACCTACTACACATTATGATGCGGCAACCCTGGAGTGACAATAGGCGGGACCACTCCTGGTGATGACCGTAGTTTGAGGAGTTAATGTATTCACCGTGCGCAAATGCTTTGTTCCTGTTCTCTATTAAAAGGAGGCCTTAATATCCCTTAGTTTCCAATAGGACCCTATTGCCACGGGAGGGTAGGACAAAAGATGTCATCCAAGTTCTTTCCATAAGCACGTATGACTATTTACGGAATACAGGCCTACATTATATTTCTGAACTGGAGCTAGTGGCGAATCGCCCTAGGTTATAACTGTCTCGTGATGAATATCATCCAACGAGTAACTGATCCAGTGCCTACAAATTTATCATATATTGTTCTTGCTATGTTACTACTGCTATCATTACTGCTATAATATCACTGCTATCACTGTTACTGTTGCCGTCACAATTGCTGCTATCATCAAAACTATCACTGAATTGACAACTCAGCTGCTAATACCTTCATATATTCTTTGGCTGCCCTTGTGTCGAATCTATAAATTTGGGTTGAATACTCTACCCTCGAAAACTGTTGCGATCCCCTATACTTGTGGGTTATCAAGGTGCCGTACGTTCGATACATGATCGTTCGGAATGAGAAGAAGTTCGAGTACATCAACCGCGTTGCTAAACGCTTCTGTCGGTGTTCTGGGAACGGGGGCCCCTAGACTTGCGCCCCCCCCCCCAAGACGGTGTCATCACCAGCACCTTTGGCAGTCGAAGACCATCTTTAGTCAGGATAGCTTGTACTAGCTGTCCCTTTTCAAAATGTCCATAGTTGGATCCCTTCCCGCTCAATATTTGGGAAGAGGACCAGGGCCTCTATAAATAGGGCTAGCCACCACAGTAGAGAGCATCGAATCGATTCCTCTCCAAGCACACCACCAAGTGCAAGAACACCTCTCATCACAAGGCTGTTCTTCCTCTGTACTGTTCATCATCAGCCCAAGAGGCAATCCACCACACCACACACTAGATTAGGGTATTACACCACCACGGTGGCCCGAACCAGTATAAACTTTGGGTCTCTTGTGTTGTTCATCAATCTAGCCTAGCAATTGCGGCGAGGCTGAGGGCGTGTTTCGCTAGGGTGAAGATCTTCGTGCGCACCCTAGTGTTCGAACCTTAAGGGTTTTGCCAGAACCCGATATCCAACAGCTTCCACTTTCGGTATACGAGGGTACGTAGACACGCTCTCCCCCTCTTGTTGCTATGCATCTCCTAGATAGATCTTGCGTGAGCGTTCGAAAATATTTGAAATTGCATGCAACGTTCCCCAACATCATTATCATTAAATTTGCAAGAAGAGGGAAGGTGTGGAGCCTTCATCCTAGAGAAACAAGTATAATCATATCTCAAGCATAAATCCCAAGCATACCATTGCAAATAATTAATATGATCCCATAAGAGTTTTCCTTTTTGAGTCAAGCGATAATCCCTAAAGTACTCACATTGATCCAACGTGTCTCCCATTATCAAGTTGAACGGGGTTTTGTCAGGATTATCATAGTGTTTAATATTTTTTACATAACGAGCATCGAGGGTTTTACACTACAAAAAAAATACACTTTCGTGATGATACGTGTTTGTCATAGTAGGTCACATTTTCTGCCATGCATGTACATCCATGACGATTTTATGACAGAACAAGCTAGCCATACCTGTGTTGTCGTAGAAGTGTTCCATCAAAATACCAAAGTTATCATCATGGAAGTGTCCACATCCATGACGATAAATGGTGCGTCATGGAAGTGTTTTCATCAAGTCTAACCGACACATGGCATCGACCATACAGGTAGCTGTTAAGCTATCGGGTTCTAGTTTGGATACGATAAACCATCAACATCCCCGACTAATGGGGATTTTCCATGTGTAAAATTCTCATTCCCTGGAGGATCCACGTGTCGGCTCAGTGTTGGGCCAGATGTCATCCACTCATTGTATGGGAGGCACCTATGATATGTTGGCACATGGCAAGGCCCAACAGAGGCGCATTTAGGCGAAAGAGACCAGCCCAGTCAAAATTAGCAGGCCAGCCAATATAGGGCCTACTTTTGTCTAGTACATTTAAGCCCACGGCCCATACAAGATGTGCCAATTCGACCCGTTAGTCCCGTTAACTATTTGACACTATTGCAGCCCATCGTCAGTTCGAGCCCGTTAACAGACCGCTATATATTTGGGCTCAATATCGGCCCGATGTGGTTTTCGCCTATTAACGACCCATTCATGGGATGGGCCAATTTTCAGGATGTATGTCTTTTAGCCTTTTAGCGACCCGTTTAAGTGTTGGGCCAATTTCCAGCCCGGTTTGTCTTTTAGCTTGTTAACGACCCATAAATGAGTTGGGCCATTTGCAGTCGGACCTGAGTTTTGGCCTCTTAATGGCCCATGCTCTTCATGGTCCAATACCATCCCGGTTTCTCTTTCGGACTGCTAAAGGCCCACAATATAGTTGGGCCATATATAGCCCGGCCTTAGTATTGGTCTGTTAACGGCCCATGTAATCAAATGGGCCCACTTATTGTCCGCTTCGATGTCGCCCTGTTAATGACCTGTGAGGTCACGGGGCCGAGCATTAACTGTTGGCTCGTTTCAATTATAGTGGCCCAATAGAGCTTTTGGCCTGCTTACGACCAATTACCTTAATGGGCCAGCTAAAGTTCGAACATGTGTGTAGGCCCAGTTAGATAACATTGACTCTAGCCCAACTATAATTTGGGACCATTACGACAAGCAATTATGGACAGGACCAAAACTTATCAATCAAAGCCGTATGAGAATTTTGGTCCCTGCGAGCCCATTAGGGCAGCCCATTAAGGGCAGTGGGCTGCTTCCTTCACATAGGGCCCACGATTGTTCATGCTAACTAATAATTTCATTGCTTTTTTGGCTTCCTAGCGACCAGTTAGCTGGAATGCGAGGCGCACTAAGAAAACGTGCGGCATATGAGGAAAAACGTTGCACATCCAGCATATCTTACATGAAATTACATCCACTAGGCAATCGAAGATTGATGCAAGTGCAAATAAATGAACAGAACTTAACGATTGACAACCGCACAATCTACAACCTCAGCGAGGATGACGCCTATAAGCATGTGAGCAAGTTCTTCCTTCTTTGATACACTGTCTCTGGAAACATTGATCAGTTCTTGTGGCACAAAAATGTGCACCTCTGATTCCTCCATGATTTCCATCATTGCTTTAGCCAGTAAATGGTTCACAAACATACATTTTTTCGTTGGATTCGAGATAGAGGAAACTGAACAGATTCATATGGCGATTTTGGCAGGCTTGTTTTATTGATAGCGGAGAGTGTCTCGACCACTACATCATAACATAAATTAGGAGGGGAACCATATAGAATACACAAGAGTTATTGCCATATTACCTGGCCTAGATTTATTGGAAAGAAATAGTGGGGTTGCCTTGCTGTTTTCAGAGTTTGTCTTCTTATCTTCAGCAGCCTACACCAAATTAACACATGTAACATCCCAATTTTCAATTTGGATGTCATACATAGATCATCATATGCATATCATATTTATTCTTGCTTTTAGTTGCGATCCTAGAAATATTAAGCAACTCAAGGACCCAAGGAGAGAGTTGGAGGTTTCATAAAATTCATATTTGAATTTAATTCAAATTTGAAGAAAGGATCGATTTGATTTTATTATTTTCTCTCCAATTATTTCCAATATTAAAAATATATGAGAGAAGATAGTATGACTTCTTCAACCTGAGAGAAATATTGGAGAAAGAATTTTAAAATCAAATTATTTATTCAGTGGTATTTTATTTGCTATTTTATTTGAATTAGAAAAATATGGCATTTTTGAAAATTGCATCTTAGTCCAGAAAAATGATCATCTTGTCCTAAATATTAAGTTTGGACGGTGAAATTTTTTTCTGGAATTTTTAGAATTTGTTTATATTTATTTACGATTTTTTCCTCGCAGTGAAATTATTTATTAAAAAATTTCTCGGACCAACTGGGCCGAAGCCCAGCCAGCCCAGCAGGCCGCAGGCCGCGCCGCTGCCGCCGCGTGCGGGAGCCGGAGTCCTCGGAGTCCGGGTCGGCCTTGCGCCCCCTCACACAAGGCAACCCCCCGGGACCCTCTATATTGCGCCGCCCCACCGCCGAGTCCTCCACCTCGCGCCGCTGCCTCCCGCCGGCAGCAGTAGCAGCAGCCCTGCGCTGCCGACGCTGACGCGCCATTTCCCGCCACCACGTCGCAACCCCCCCCCCCCCCCCCGCGTCGCCTCCGCCTGCGTAGCCACCCCCCTCTGTCATCTCGCCCTGCCGAGCGCCGCTGCCCGCACCCCTTCACGCCGCTGCCGCTGCCGTCGAACCGGTATGAACTGGTCAAACCCGGTTTATTTTCAGTTTAGTTCGGTTTGGTATTTTTAGGTTTTATTATTTAATGAACGTTCGTTCATTCGTTTTAATGAATAGTGTTCATTCGTTTTAATGAATAGTGTTCACGCTGTAGGTTTTTCTTTCTAGTTTATTTTCAGCCAGGGACCTATCCACGAATAGTTTTCTCGCGATTTAGCCCTGATCTTTAAACTAGCATAGATTTTTTACTCGTTTATCCAAATTAGATGAAATGAGCACCTAAATCTTCGTATCATTCCGTTCTTTCCAGTTAACCAACTTAAACATGATTTTGATACTTTAAATTTCAGTTTAGTTCAGATTAGAAAACGATCTTGTTTCGTTCATGTTTTGAGTTTCGTTTCTCCGTTTGAGTTGATTCTTTTTGCAAACCGTAGATAATCACATGTACCTACTGTCAAGATCTTATTCACATGATAATATTGCTATTAGGTTTGACTTTTGTTAGTTTAAGCCATTCGCTTTTTTTTGTGTTTGGTTTGGATATTTTCTTGGTTTTTTTGTGTTTCGTTTGAGTGATTGCTTCTGTATGCTACTGTTTGTCTACGCTAGATTACCTAGAGTGTGAAGCTTGTTACTACGAATCTCTAGAGTTTGCAAATCGTCAGCAAGGAAAGTTACACTCTGATCATACTCTTTTATACCTAGTTTTTACTATGCATTAGTATTTCCCCTCAAATATTTGCATGAATAGGATTGGGAACATGTGGTTTGGTTGTAGTACTTGAGGTAGGAACTTAATACCTTTCAATCACCCCGGGAATATATGTTATGCTTATAATTGCTTAGCCATGCTCATGGAAGGGGATTGGATCATGATTCACACATGGAAGATTGAGAGTTATTTAAACATGGATAACATTAAGGTGGCAACTTTAACAAACATCTGGGTGGATTGGTTGAGGAACCTGGGGAACCCAGTGTTGCCTATTTTTGGGAAATCCCGGAGTACACGTGTGAATTTTCCTATGGTTTGCCACCCAGGCTCAAAGGAATCATAAGATTATTCATGCTAGAAACTTCTGTGTGCAGCCACAAGCCATTATGGGCACTGGCATAGTTGAGTAAGTTGCATGAGCTCTTGAAGAGGTGGACTAGCGGATGTAGGGGAAAGTAGGTGTACTGGTCCGCCAGGAGTAGAGAGTTAATGCTTCAGAAAGACTATGTCTCAATCATCCGATCATGGATGCGGTCGAGTCTTGTGGGGAAAAGTGTGCAAATCTCTGCAGAGTGTATAAACTAATCAAGGTTAGCCGTGTCCCCGGTTATGGACATCTTGATTATCTAGTACTTGAAACTATTGATGTGATCTCATCACGTTACTTTAAATAAATTTGATTCGGGTTAATGATGATACTTTTAATTGGGATTTGAGTTGGGGTTACCTTCTCAAATAATGGGCAACATGGGAGTAGTTAAAAAAATTATTCCTTTGTTGTAGGGAAAAACTAGCTTTATACAAAATCATAAACTTACAGCCTCCATGAGCCTAATACTGCATATAGATATAGTTCTTGCATTTCATTGCTTTACAGTGTAACTCTGCCAGCATATTCAATGCGCTGACCTACATGGCCGCAACGTCTAATGTTTCAGACTACTCAGACGATGATTAAGGTGCGATAGGTCATTGTTTTGCACTCAGCTATGCCGTTGGAGTTGATGGACTCATTTACCTTCGAAGCTTCTGCAGTTATTTAGTTTAGATGGCCTTCAGCCATGATATTTTTTTGTGATCATACTGCTTATGAGGACTCGATGTAATAAGTGTGTGATTGAAACTCTGTTATAATTCCTCTAGTACTGTGCGTGTCAGCATTACCCACCCAGGGATGACAGTGATGCACAGAGACTTAACCGTTTGAGGCACAGGATTTCTCTTCTCTACTCATTTCTAATTCTCCTCTATTTCTACTCTATAGATGGCAGATCCTAGGAACAAGTTCACTCAGCCGAATGACGACACTCCTTTTGGAAAACACTTGAAGGAAGTCGCTAAGTATTTGAACATCGGACTACCAAGCTTCATGGGGACTTCTCTACATCGGTACTAGAAGAGGAGCGCTGGAAGATCAAAGTCTGGGTACCTGAGAGGACATTTTCGCCAACAACAGAGCCTATTGATTTCTACCTGGATGCACCAAGATGGAGTATAGGAAAGAGCATAGCAGCACATATCACCTTTGGACGCATATATGAGGTGTATTAGAAGGAGATGGAGAATACCATTTACCAGATATGTGGCTATCGAGATGACAAATGGGAGATGATCCATACCAGGAGGGACGGATCAATTGCAGCCTACATTCAAGAGTTGGGAGATCATACTCGTCGACAAGAGAATCAACAAATTATCTACATGAAGAAGATCAAGAAACTGGTGAAGAGAAACAACGAGCTAGAAGAGGAACTCCAGTCTACACGCGATGGATACGATGAAGAGATTTTCGTACTACTGGAGAATCATGAAGACCTGAAGAGGAAGATGGGAATATCAGTGGAGAATATCAAGCGAGCAACAGAGATCCGTTTGGAGGACTACATCATCCTGGATGACACCAACACAGATAGTGATGCAAATGATGAGAGTGATGACGACTGCATTGACGAAGCTGGAGCAGATATCATGGAGTCTTCCTCTGATGAAAATTTCTAGATGACCACCATTGTAACCAGTAGTATTTCACTCCAAGTAGTTAGCAACGATCGAGTTTGTAATCATAGGTTAGACCAATTGTGTGATCTTGCGTGCTTTTGAATGAAGTGAAATGGATTGTGTTTGTATCATGAGCATATGGGTAGTGTATCTCTCTTATACCTCATTCTATTCTGTTTTCTCACCCCTTCTAACCCATCAGATGCCTCCGAGACGTGACAATGGATTTGCTTTCCCACCGGAGCTCACTCAGTTGATTCAACAGCAGAATGCCTTGATGCAGATACTAGTTAAGAAATAGAACCAAGGCAAAATCAACAATAACCCACCCCCCCCCCCCCCGCCCTATTTATCACCTAGCCTGCTTTTGAAGGTTGAATCCACCGGTGTTCTCTAGTAGCACTGAGCCGATTATTGCAGATGACTGGCTCCGCAAGATTGGAAGAGAGCTGACCACCGCAGGATGCACACATTCGGAAAGAGTGCGTCTTGCCGCACATCATCTTGATGGACCCGCAACATCCTGGTGGGAGAATTTCACAGCCACTTACCCCATTGACACTATTACATGGGATCAGTTTTAGCAGGCTTTCTGCACTGCCCATGTCTCATCAGTAGCTATGAGCATGAAGAAGCGTGAGTTTCACAACTTGCGCCAAGGAGGACGTACAGTGGGCCAGTATGTGGATGAGTTTAGCAAGTTAGAACGCTATGCCCTTGATGGCGTAGCCACATATGCCGCTAAGCAGGAGAAGTTTCAGGAGGGACTGAATGATGAGATGAGACGAAAGTAGCTCATTTCATCCCGGTGAAGAACACCTATACGAGTTCTATGTTGGCAAAGATATACATGACCAAGATCGTATGTCTGCATGGACTTCCGAGGACCATTGTATCAGACAGAGGAACCCAGTTTACTTCAAAGTTTTGGAATCAGTTGCATGAAACTTTGGGTACCAGGCTAGAGTTCAGTACAGCCTTTCATCCACAAACACATGGACAAACCAAGAGAGTCAATCAGATTATGGATCTAGTTGGGATGACAATTTGCCATATGATGAGTTCTCTTATAACAACAGTTATCAAGCCAGTTTGAATATGTCCCCTTTCGAAGCCTTGTACGGAAGGAGGTGCAGGACACTGTTATCATGTGATGAAGTTGGAGATCGGCAGTTGTTCAGACCAGACTTAATAAATGACTCGGAAGAAAAGGTTAAGTTGATTCGCGACAGACTGAAGGTAGGCCAGTCCAGGCAGAAGAGTTATGCGGATACTAAACGCATGAAGATAGTTTACGAAGTCGGAGACAGAGCATATCTTCGGGTGTCCCCACTTCAAGGAGTTAAGCGTTTTGGAGTCAAGGGAAAGCTAGCACAACGTTTTGTGGGACCATACAGAGTTTTGGAACGCATGGGAGAAGTTGCATATAAGCTGGAATTGCCAGAAGGATTGTCAGGAGTTCATGATGTGTTTCATGTTTCCCAGTTGAAGAAGTGCCACGCAGAGATGGCCGATATTCCTCTGAGAGATACAGTGCCACTAGAAGCAATTTAGTTAGACAGTTATTTGACCTATGAAGAGAAGCCAATCAAGATTCTCGAGTTTTCCAATCGAGTTAATCGCAGCAAGGTTATCAAATTCTGCAAAGTTCAGTGGAGCCACTATACCGAGGAGGAAGCCACCTAGGAGGGAGAAGAAGATCTCCGTAGAGACCACCAAACCTTTTTGCTGACCAACCCAAATCTCGAGGGCGAGATTCATCTTAAGGGGGGTATGTTTGTAACATCCCAATTTTCAATTTGGATGTTATACATAGATCATCATATGCATATCACATTTATTCTTGCTTTTAGTTGTGATCTTGGAAATCTTAAGAAACTCAAGGACCCAAGGACAGAGTTGGAGGTTTCAGAAAATTCATATTTGAATTTAATTAAAATTTAAAGAAAGGATCAATTTGATTTTATTATTTTCTCTCCAATTATTTCCAATATTAAAAATATATGAGAGAAGATAATATGACTTCTTCAACCCAAGAGAAATATTGGAGAAAGAATTTTAAAATCAAATTATTTATTCAGTGGTATTTTATTTGAATTAGAAAAATATTGCATTTTTGAGAATTGCATCTTAGTCCAGAAAAATGTTCATCTTGTCCTAAATATTAGGTCTGGATGCTGAAAATTGTTTCTGGAATTTCTTGAATTTTTTTATATTTATTTAGGATTTTTTTCCTCGTAGCGAAATTATTTATAAAAAAAGGTTCGGACCGACTAGGCCAAAGCCCAGCCGGCCCAGCTGGCCGTAGGCCGCGCCGCCGCCGCGTGCGGGAGCCGGACTCCTGGAGTCCTGGTCGGCCTCGCGCACCCCACACAAGGCAACCCCCACGGGGCCCTTTATGTTGCGCCGCCCCGCCGCCGCTTCCTCCACCTCGCACCGCCACCTCCCGCCAGCAGCAACAGCCCCGCGTCGGCGCCGCCGCTGCGTCGTTTCACGCCGCCGGGCCGCAACCCCACCCCCCCCCCCCCCCGCGCCGCCGCCCGCGTAGCCATCGCCCGCCGCCGTCGTCTCGCCCCGCCTAGCGCCGCCGCCTCGACCGTCGCCGTCGAACCGGTACGAACCGGTTAAACCTGGTTTATTTTCGTTTTAGTTCGGTTCGGTTATTTTAAATCGGTTTTTTAGGTTTTATTATTTAACGATCATCCGTTTGTTCGTTTGTTTTAACGAACAGTATTCGTTAGTTTTGTTCTGTTAGCGAACGTTCGTACCGTAGGTTTTTCTTTTTAGTTTATTTTCGGTCAGGGACCTATCCGTGAATAGTTTTCTTGCGATTTAGCCCTGATCTTTAGACTAGCATAACTTTTTATTCGTTTATCCAAATTAGATGAAACCAGTGCCTAAGTCTTCGTATCGTTTCGTTCTTTCCAGTTAACCAACTTAAACATGATTTTGGTACCTATCCATGAATAGTTCAGATTAGTAAACGATCTTGTTTCGTTCGTGTTTTGAGTTTCGTTTCTCCGTTTGGATTGATTCTTTTTGCAAATCGTAGCTAATCACATGTACCTAGTGTTAAGATCTAATTCACATTATAATATTGATGTTAGGGTTGACTTTTGTTAGTTTAAGCCATTCGCTTGTTTCATGTTTGGTTTGGATCTTTTCTCGGTTTTTCTTGTGTTTCGTTTTGAGTGATTGCTTACGTATATTACTTTTTGTCTATGCTAGATTACCCGGAGAGCGAAGCTTGTTACTATGAATCTCTAGAGTTTGCAGATCGTCAGCAAGGCAGGTTACACTTTAATCATATTCTTTTATACCTAGTTTTTACTATGCATTAGTATTGCCCCTCAAATATTTGCATGAGTAGGATTGGGAACATGTGGTTTGGTTGTAGTACTTGAGGTAGGAACCTAATACCTTTTGATCACCCCGAGAATATATGTTATGCTTATTATTGCTTAGCCATGCTCGTAGACGGGGATTGGATCATGATTCATGCATGGAAGTTTGAGAGTTATTTAAACATGGATAACATTAAGGTGGCAACTTTAACATACATCTGGGTGGATTGGTTGAGGCACCTGGGGAACCCAGGGTTGCCTGTTTATGGGAAATCCCGGAGTACCCGTGTGATTTTTCCTGCAGTTCGCCACCCAGGCTCAAAGGGATCATAAGATTATTCATGCTAGAAACTTCCGTGTGCAGCCACAAGCCATTATGGGCTCTAGCATAGTTAGTAAGTTGCGTCATCTCTTGAAGAGGTGAACTAGCAGATGTAGTGGAAAGTAGGTGTACCAGTCCGCCCGGAGTAGAGAGTTAATGCTTCAGAAAGACTGTGTCTTGATGATCCGGTCATGGATGTGGTCGAGTCTTGTGGGAAAAAGTGCAAACCTCTGCAGAGTGTATAAACTAAACATGGTTAGTCGTGTCCCTGGTTATGGACACCTTGAGTATCTAGTACTTGAATGTATTCATGTGATCTCATCACGTTACTTTACATAAATTTGATTTGGGTTAATGATGGTACTTTTAATTGGGATTTGAGTTGGGGTTACCTTATCAAATAATGGGAAACATGAGAGTAGTTAAAAAAATTTATTCCTTTGTTGTAAGAAAAAACTAGATTTATGCAAAATCATAAACTTACAGCCTCCACCAGCCAAATACTACATGTAGATAAAGTTCTTGCATTGCATTACTTTAAAGTGTAACTCTGCCAGCATATTCAATGTCCTGACCTACATGGTTGCAATGTCTCATGTTGCAGACTACTCAGACGATGATTAACGTGCGATAGGTCGTTGTTTTGCACTCAGCTATGATGTTGGCGTTGATGGAATCATTTACCTTCGAAGCTTTCGTAGTTATCTAGTTTAGATGGCCTTCAGCCATGATATTTTTTTTGTAATCATACTCTTTATGAGGACTCGATGTAATAAGTGTGTTATTGAAACTTTTATAATTCCTCGAGTACTATGCGTGTCAGCATTACCGATCCAAGGATGACACTGATGCACAGAGACTTGACCGTCTGAGGTCTGGTCGCTACAACACACTAGCATTGCTATCATTGGCCAGGTCAGATAATAGGAAACACCATTATCACAATGAAAGTTTGGGCAATCACACCACACCAACCTATACCAAATTAACACAATATGGCACAACTATCATCATCAAGGTAAGGTAATAGGAAAGCAACAATGACACAATGAATGATTGGCAACCAGAACAACACTACAATTTAGTAATGTGAATGATATGAGATAGTACACTCATCTAGCTCAATATGCAAAACTACCAGGCAGTTTTCCTTTACAAAAACCAACATTGTCTCCTTTAATTATACATTTTTCCACAAGTAAATTTAGATCTGATAAAGGTTGGATTCACACCGATTAACAAAATACATGTTGATGTAAAGATTTAGTGATATACAATAGGTACTTACATCAGCATTGGACCATAGAGAATTTCTACAAGATACTTTCCTCAAACATGATCCCAGTTTAGAAAGTGTTCTATCCTTTAAGCTTATTTTCTAAAAGAGATATGGGTAAGAAACATGTAGAAAATATGATTTGAATGCCATAAAATTTCATGATGTGAGGATACACACACGCTTTTTAGAATGGAGTTGACATATTTTTGCTGGACTGGAGCGGACAAGTTCTTTCACCACTTGAATCTGTTTATTATCTTTAGGAGTTGGGTTTCTCTGTGCTGGAGAAGTTTCTATGAATACTAGAGTAAGTTTACTATCTCCTGGATTTTGGATCTTTTGCAAAGACCTTGTTTGTAACCCTTAAGATTCTAACATAGCCGTCTTCCCCTTGCATGTCTTATATAGAAGAATGGTGCTTCAGTTATAAAACATGCTACGACAGAGAGATGGAATAGGTACTGAAGAATAGAAAGGCATGACATATTCATATTTATTCCCTCCATCCGGAAATAAATGGATGTGTGTCGGTGTCAAAACCGGAGGATCTCGGGTAGGGGGTCCCGAACTGTGCGTCTAGGCGGATGGTAACAGGAGACAAGGGACACGATGTTTTTACCCAGGTTCGGGCCCTCTCGATGGAGGTAAAACCCTACTTCTGCTTGATTGATATTAATGGTATGGGTAGTACAAGAGTAGATCTACCACGAGATCAGAGAGGCTAAACCGTAGAAGCTAGCCTATGGTATGATTGTTGTTCGTCCTACGGACTAAAACCCTCCGGTTTATATAGGCACCGAAGAGGGTTAGGGTTACACGGAGTCGGTTACAATGGTAGGAGATCTACATATCCGTATCGCCAAGCTTGCCTTCCACGCCAAGGAAAGTCCCATCTGGACACGGGACGAAGTCTTCAATATTGTATCTTCATAGTCCAAGAGTCTGGCCGAAGATGATAGTTCGGCTATCCGGACACCCCCTAGTCCGGGACTCCCTCAGTAGCCCCTGAACCAGGCTTCAATGACGACGAGTCCGGCGCGCATATTGTCTTCGGCATTGCAAGGCGGGTTCCTCCTCCGAATACTTCATAGAAGATTTTGAACACAAGGATAGTGTCCGGCTCTGCAAAATAAGTTCCACATACCACCATAGAGAATAATATTTACACAAGTTCAATCTGCTGACGTATATCGTGGTGTGACATAACACCACGGCCAAGCCTTTATTCGAATCATTTTTACTGTCCCACCTCAGCGCGTTTAGGGAGTCGGTTTCCATGGGACGTCTTGTCAAAGCAGAGATTGTGTCCCCTTATTCCGGGATTCTCATCAATACGGGCGAGGGTAACCCAACCGCGCCATTGATTACGGCGCTTGGGAGATAAGCGAGTTTTACCAGGCTAGTGGGGACGTATAGTTTCGTCCGTCGATATAAGGTGATAAGGATCCACCTCTTTACCTACGCCTTCTTCCTCCTTTGCTTATCAATTTCTGCGCACTCGAGCTCCAACGCCCAAGTTCGCACATCTTGCCTCAACCTTCCCCAGCCATGTCCGGAGTGGGAGGCAAGTGGATGGCATCCTCCGTCACGGAGGGGCACATCAAAAAGTTGAGGAAAGCCGGATACCTGCACAACGACATTGCGCACCGGCTTCCGGACGAGGGGCAGCTCATCCCGACCCCCAGGCCCCATGAGAGGGTGGTGTTCCTCCCCCATTTCCTCCGCGGACTGGGCTTCCCACTCCACCCATTTGTCCGGGGGCTCATGTTCTACTATGGCCTGGATTTCCATGATCTAGCCCCGAACTTCATCTTCAACATCTCGGCATTTATCGTCGTGTGCGAGGCCTTCCTCCGCATCAAGCCCCACTTAGGCTTATAGCTGAAGACCTTCATTGTCAAGCCGAAGGTAGTGGGCGTCCAGCAGGCGGAGTGCAGAGGCGCCATGGTGGGCAAGGTGCCCAACGTTATATGGCTCGAGGGCTCCTTCGTGGAAACCATCAAAGGGTGGCAATCGGGGTGGTTCTACATCACCGAGCCACGTGACCCTGAATGGGCAGCAGCCCCCGAGTTCTGATCTGGCATCCCCACACGGCTCACCTCCTAGAAAGAGAAGGGCCTAACATGGGGTAATTCGGAAGAGCTGACCGGACTCCAAACCTGCGTCCAAAACCTTGTGAACAAGAAGATCAAGCTCGTCAACGTAGTCCAGGTCATGCTCATCCGCCGGATCCTCCCGTGCCAAGAACGGGCCTTCAACTTGTGGGAGTTTGATCTGGCACAGCACTAAACCTTGAGAAGGCTCTTCGACATTACGTACGAAGATGCCTGGAAGGTGCTGTTCAAGGGCGCCGAAGCTCCCGCATCCGCTACCGAAGATTGCGAATTCAGCTCGCAGCGTCAAGCCAGCAAGGTAAGCTATTTTATCTTTTACAGGACACTTGTTTTTCATAGTTTGACTCTATGCGGGATGTAAACTCCCTTACCTTTGACATGCCTGGCAGAAGAAGTCAGGGCAGGTTAACTGTCTGGCTCCCTTGCTAGAAGGCCCAGCGGACGCCCGATTGACGGGGCTGCTGGTTTCGGCACCTCACGTGGTGCCGGAGAAGAAGGCCAAGAAGAAGGCCACGGGAACTCGAAGGAGTTCCCGGCGCCAGGTGTTGTCGGACTCATCGTCCGACGACTCCAAGGCGTACTCCTCCCGCGAAGGGGAGGAGGAGGAAAAAGAGGCCTCTCCCCCAGCGGGGGAAGAGAAAAAAAGGAAGACTGCCCCAACGGGGGAGGCCGAAGGGTCCAAGAAGGGAAGGACCCACCCTCCGGACTACTCCACCAACGCCGACGACGGCAAAGAGGAGTGGCCACCGAGGACTAAGCCCCTGGCGACTTCGTAAGTGTCCGGATACCAGAATAACTCATGGCATTTCGTTTGTCGCATAGAATCTCCTAACGCCGAATATAACCCTGCAGCCCACCCAAGGACGGGCTCGACACTTCAAGGAGCGGCTCCCTGGCTTCATCGGACGTGAATAGCACTTCACTTCCAGCCATCTCCTCTCCTCGCGCCGCGGATGACGCCGAGGTGGGGTCCCAAAAGGGGCCCAGCCAGGAGGAGGGGATCCCGGAGGCGCCACAAGGCAACCTCCCGGACTCTGGGCACAAGGGGGATCAAACCCCAAAGGGCTCTAAGTCCGGCCCTGGGCCGGACTCCGTACCGGAACCTTCAGTGGTTCCGGAGTCCGGCAGGCGGCCCCTTCGTAAGAAGGGCGAGACTGCGACACCGGTGACCTCCGTCCAACCGGAGGCACCGGATAATTTGCTGGAGGCGCTTAACTGTGCCTCCACCGACGAGGAGCACCGCACTGTCATGAGTGTGGTGATCCAGAAAGTTCAGTCCGCCAAGAGCGGGCTTACTGAAGCCTATGCCAGCCTTCTAACAGGCTTTGAGGTATGTATTAAGATATGTAAATATATTACCGCATAGACAGTAGCCCCTGAAGCTCAGTTTGGTGTTCGGAAAGAAAAGCCGAATTGAGGATCTAAAAAGATGTACGCAGGAGTCTAACATAAGTATGTCAATATGGGAATGCAGGCTCCGCTGCTGTCCTCTGCCGCACTGACTGCGGAGGTCAATGCATTGAAGCAGAGCCTCGACCGGTCCGAGAACGAGCTCGTCCTTGCCAAAAAGCAGCTCGAGGACAAGGAAGGTAAGTAATACCTTATGGAAGTATATAAAAGATGTGGTTTCAAAAAATGACAGGAATAACATAAGAATCGCAGGGGCCACGAACTAGGTGGCGACCCTGAAGGAGGCGGTGTCCAAGGCCAAAAGCAATGCGGCCGCGGAGTGCGCCAAGCGAGAGAAGCAGGAGGCACGGGTGGCGGAGGTGCGGCAAGAGCTCCAGGCTCTCGTGGAAAAACACGAGAGTTTGGAGCGTGACTCAAAGACTCGAGAGTCCGAGCTCGCTTCGGCTCTTGAGAGCGCCAAAGCCGCTAAGGCCGAAGCCCAAAAAGCCCTCCAGGAAATTGAGGCGATGAAGAAGATAACGGTGGGTAAGGCATTCTTCATGCAAAGGAAGAACGTGAAACTGAATTACTTGTTACTTACCCAAATCCGAAGCTCTCTAGGAGCATTCGCAGATCTGCCCCGCGGTGTGTCTGATGCTGCCGCATTCTACCAGGCCGAGGAGGGGAGCTCGACGGAGAAGGTGTTCCAGTCTCAGTATGCTGAGGCCGGACGCCCAGTGCCCTTGAGCGACCAGCTGAAGCAGCTGGTTGAGCTCCATAAGGTGGCCGAACAGGCCATGAAGGGCCTCATAGTTCAGCTGTGGCCTAAGGAAGCATTCCTGGGAGCTACTTCGGGCTGGTGAGGTGGTTGGTGGACGCCTGTCCATGGATTGAAGTCGTCAAGCGCTCCGTCTATATCAAAGGTGCCCGTAGGTCCCTTGCCCGTGCTAAAGTGCACCGCGGCAAGATGGACACTGAGAAGCTTGTGACGGATGCTACCACCGGGCAGGGAGTATCGCAAGCCCGAGATGTATTATGCGGGCGTCCTGAAGGTGCCCGCCTTATAGCGGGTGAATGCTACAAAGATGTAATTTTTGAGTTAACTCGCGTTTGTTATCCCGTACACTTGAAAACTTGTTCATATGCGCTAAGCAATGCTTGTGAATTTAAAATATTACCTTCTGTGCGGCTGTTTATTAAATTTGAGAGATGGCGAGTTGTCGGCTTCTGCCCCCATGCCACGAGTGCTGGGGTGTTCGGATGAACTTGAGCGCTCTTTTTCCCATACTTGGGTCCTTCGAGGGAGGCGCTCAATGCAACGAACGAGGCAACCAGACTATAATGCTTGAACACTCTCACTTAGCCATAGAATTCTATAATTTTAAATTTCGGCGAAGCCCCTAGTATTCGGAAGACCGAGTTCGGGGCACTATCCATGCCTGGGCCGGACAAAGCCGACTCCTCGCTCTAAGCAGCATAAGTCTTTAGGGACTCGAAAAACCTCTCCAACAGCGACCGACTCTCGCCCTATCATGACGGTCAGTTTTAGCTTTCTCCACTGAGGTGCTTAACCCAGCTCAACCGGGGCACAATCGCAGTGGTTCTCCCAGCGTTACCTTAGCCGATATAACGGAACGTAAGGTACCAAAACATGGGAGCCGGGCAAACCCAACTATTGACCCAAGACATGATTCGGAGCCGATGCATATAATGCTATAAGTTTGGGGTGACGCACTTGTGAAAGTGTTCAGACTTATCACACCATATTTTGGGGTACTTAAGCCCCTGGTGTATTTGGCCGTACCAAAGCGTATGGGTGCAATATGTCATAAGTGAACATGTATAGATAAAATAAGAAAAGGAATGCAATAATAGGCAAAAGCTATGCATTGTTTATTCAAAAAAGATGCGGTAAAAGCAGAACGATACAAATAGTGCGATAAGCAAGGGACAAGACTATTTGACATGTCTCCCTCTAGGAGCGAGCTGTGGGATGGTATGTAAAACAAGTATACTGCTCGTTATAGAGACCACCTGGACACTCGATGTAGCTTTCTGCTTCCCTGGCTGTTGCATCATGTGTTTGGCAATTCTACTGCCGGACAGGGCTTCTTGAGGAAGGAGTCCTAAAAGTAAAAAGAAGAATGACACAATTGGGAGCCCCTGGTGCGGTTGAGTCGTATTCTGGGCCTGTCGTGGTCGTGCCCCTCCCCCTATGCCCATGGTATTTCCAGAGCGTAATTATGTACGTGTAGTGCTTGTTTTGCAATTTCGCGAGGGCTGGATGTCACGCCCAAGATGCGACCCTATCCTAAAGGAACTCGAAGGTCCCACCAAGGATAGAAGCGCATCTTGAAGACGCTTTTGCAAGGTGGATATCATTACATCAACATTACATAATAGATGGGGATACATACAAAAGGCATACAATGCCATACGAATACAACATCATCTTACATAAGAGCACCATCCGACTACGGATGAAACACAAACAGAATCTCAAATGACATCCACCCTGCTAGCCCAGGCTGCCGACCTAGAACCTATCCCCTGATCGAAAAAGAAGCAGAAGAAGAACTCCAAAACAAGCAAACATCGCTCTCGCGTCATGATCATCGCAAAACCTGTACGTGCAACTGTTGTTGTCGTAATCTGTGAGCCACGAGGACTCAGCAATCCCATTACCATGGGTATCAAGACTAGCAAAGCTTAATGGGAAAGGAAGGGGTAAAGTGGCGAGGTTGTAGCAGCAACTAAGCATATATGGTGGCTAACATACGCAAATAAGAGCGAGAAGAGAAGCAAAGGAACGGTCGTCAACCAGTAATGATCAAGAAGTGATCCTGAGCTCCTACTTACGTCAAACATAACCCACAGACCGTGTTCACTTCCCGGACTCCGCCGATAAGAGACCATCATGGCTACACACGCGGTTGATGTGTTTTAATTCGGATCTGGTGTCAAGTTATCTACAACTGGACATTAACAAATTCCCATCTGCCCATAACCGCGGGCACGGCTCTCGAAAGTTTATACCCTGCAGGGGTGTCCCAACTTAGCCCATGATAAGCTCTAGCGATCAATGAAGGATATACCTTCTCCCAGGAAGACCCGATCAGTCTCGGAATCCCGGTTAACAAGACATTTCAACAATGGTAAAAAAAAGACCAGCAAAGCCGCCCGATGCGCCGACAATCCCGATAGGAGCTGCACATATCTCATTCTCAGGGCAACACCGGATGAGACATCCTACAAGTAAAACCAGACCTCGAGTTTCCCCGAGGGGGCCCCGCAGTCTACTCGGTTCGGACCAACACTTAGACAAGCATTGGCCCGGGGGGGCTAAAATAATGATGACCCTTGGGTTAATTACTCCCAAGGGAAGAATAGGTGGTGGTGAGGCAAATGGTAAAACCAAGGTTGGTCCTTGCTGGAGGAGTTTTATTCAAAGCGAACTGTCAAGGGGGTCCCATAAATCACCCAACCGCGTTAGGGACGCAAAATCCGGGAACATAATACCGATATGACGGAAACTAGGGCGGCAAGAGTGGAACAAAACACCAGGCCTAAGGCCGAGCCTTCCACCCTTTACCAAATATATAGATGCATTAATTAAATAAGAGATATTGTGATATCCCAACATAATCATGTCCACCATGGAGCAATCTTCAACTTCACCTGCAACTAACAACACTATAAGAGGGGCTGAGCAAAGCGGTAACCTAGCCAAGCAATGGTTTGCTAGGAAGGGTGAAAAGGTTAGAGGCTGACATGGGAAAATTGGGAGGCTTGAAGAGCAAAAGATAGGTAGCGCAGCAAAGCGATAGAACGAAGCAACTAGCATAGCAATGGTAGTAGTCAGATCCAAGGTGACGGTCATCTTGCCTGAAATCCCGCAAGGAAGAAGAACGATTCCATGAAGAAGATGAAGCCACGAAGACGAACCACACGTAGACGAACGCATCCTCACGATCGCAACGAAACGGGAACTATCGAGAAGAAGCACACAACATAGTAAACACACCACACATAGACAAGACATGATGCACAACCAAGCATGATGCATGACAAAGCTAGATGAGGCTACTCATGGCAAGAGTTGATGCATACAAGAACAACACATCAAAGCAAAGTTAAATGAGGCCGGAAACAACATATAACAATTCCGGTAAGTCCTCATATGTAAATTTCGAAGTTGGTCCAGAACTGAATAAACCTTAAGTTCAAGTAGTTAAACAGCAAGTTAATATGCACCAAGATGATCTACATGAAATTCTAGTCAAGTTACATATAAAGTTCATTTAGTTCGGAGCTACGACCTAGAAGATATGAACAAAACAAGTTAAACATGGCACTGATGCAAAATGCAAACAAACATCAAGCAAACACACCAAAACAAGGATGCAACATGATAATATGAAGCTACATGCAAAATCAAGCAAGTTTCATATAGAGCACACTCAAAACGGAGCAACGGTTCAACACATACACTCTATACAAGTTCAAAGGACAAGCTGTCCAAAACAAAAACTAGGCATCTAGCAAGCATCAAAACAACAAGCTGCAACACCCCAACATAAGAACAAAAGGCATGGGCATGAAGTATAGGTAAAGCATGACAAAACATGAACACTGAGCTATCTCCAGAAAACACTATAACATGTCCAAAAAGACATGGCAAGATTGCAAATTATAACAGTTTCAGGCTTAGCAGAAATAACCTCAGGTTGCAATGTTTAGAGCTATCAAACAACATGGTACAGGAACTTAACATGGCAAACAAAGGCATGGAATGATTCTTCTAATGGCATATAACAAAAGTCCCTTACTGACCATGAGCCAAAAAGGAACAGAAGATATGATGGCACCCATGTAAACATGGCAAGTTATATGACAGATTCAAACATGGCAGGAACAACAATAAGTAGGCATGTTGGTGAGCTTGAACCACTCACCACAGAGAAATACATGGTATGACAAGGCAACCAACAGCAAGAATACATGTTTATGAAGCTAAACATGGCAAGAGCAAGTTCATAGGGTGCATGCATCACTAACAACAAACATGGCAACATTGAACTTAATGTTAACAGGCTGACAGCAACATTATTTAGAAAATTTTGGAGCAAGATAACAACATGTTACAGCAGGCTATAAATGCAACCAGGGGCATGAATGGATAGAGCATGACATGTACAACAAAACATCCTTAGTGAACAACTCCAGATTATGCATAGAATGACTTGTAGAAGCAGGTTGACATGGCAACAAAATATGACAGAATCTGTCAGGAAAACAGCAATAGCAAGTACCCTACATAACAAGATCGATGCACTCACTACACAACTCACAAAAATACATGGATAGCACCATTGTAAATATGGCATAGCATAGATCAAAACACATGTAGAGCTCATGCTCATAGGATGCACACATCTACCATCGCAAAAATGACAAATGAGCATGTTCTGTTAACAGACAGCAGATAACATTATATCGCACTTTTGCAACGATGATTCAGGCATCAACATGGACTCAAATGAACATGATGCAATGGAATGAAATGAATTACTCGTCGAGACGAACAATTTGACATATTATACACACGAAACGGAGCAGTATGCAGCAAGTTATGATGCGATGAACATGGCATGAGAATATGCAGATCTGGGGACTTGGGAAAAGATTCAACCTCGAAAGTCAACGGGATGGAGCGGTTCCGGGACGGAGAGATCCGGGGCGCGGGCGACGCGTTTGGTCGAGATCCCGGTGGATCTCATCCCGATCCACCGGATCCGGCCGGCGAGCTCCGGCGAGGAGGCGGATTCCAGCGAGGGAAGGCGCGGGCGCCGGCGAGGTGGAGGCGGCGGCTTGGCTTGGCGGCGGGTGCGGCGAGCGGCTCGGACGGCGGAGGGGCGGCAGCTCAGCGCAGCATGGCCGGCGCAGGGGTAGCGGGACGGTGCCCGCGGCGGCGCGGCGCCGGCGGCAGCGCAAGGGCGCGGGCGGCGCGCGGATCTGAGTGGCGGCGGGGAGCCTCAGGCCCGGGCGGGCCTCATGCGGGCTCTGCGGGCCGTGGCGGTGGAGGAAGACGGCGGCGACACGTGGCGGGCGCTGAGTGGCTCGGGGCGGTGGCGCGATTTCGTCCGGTGGGGGCGGACATGTCCGGCGGCGTGGAGAGGGAGTTTGCTAGGGTTAGACCCCAAATTTCGGAGGGGATAACTAATTTATAGGTAGAGGGAGCTAGGAGAGTCCAAATGGAGCACGGTTTTTGCCCACACGATCGTGATCGAACGGCCGACTGCATGAAGGGGTTTTGGATGGGTTTTGGGCCACTTTGAAGGGGTGTTGGGATGCAAAGAGAAAGGGGGTTTTACGGTTCTCCGGTTAACCGTTGGAGTATCAAACGGACTCCAAATGGAACAAAACTTGACAGGCGGTCTACTGGTGGTGTACCAAGGCTGCTTGGCAAACCTCGGTCCATTTCGAGAAAGTTTAACACCCGCTCACAATAGGAGACAAAAGGGGGACGCTGGGGGACATAGGAGTGCCGGATTGCAAAATGGACAACGGGGAAAATGCTCGGATGCATGAGACGAACACGTATGCAAAATGAGATGCACATAATGACATGATAAAATGCAACACGCAAGCAAATGACATGGCAACAACGACGAATAACTGGCGGACACCTGGCGCATCAAATCCGGGGCGTTACAATACTCCTCCACTAACAAGAGATCTCGTCCTGAGATCTTAGGACCGAGACGGAAAGGAAAAAAAAGGGATGAGGTGAAACAAGAACTCAAGAGAAGAAGCAAAGAATCGAGATCACTCGAGAAGAAGATATTAACGACGAGAATGACGAGAACCGAAAGCTCACGGAATTAGATAGACTATGAAACCACTCCGGTTAGAACGAGATAAGAAACGAATAAGACTGAAAGGATTTAGGCAGCACTCCAGCTAAAACATGGAGGAATAGAACACGAGCTTTAGAGGATGGAATGATACTTGATGAAGACATGACACAAAACCTCCGGAAAGAATTGAAAGAGTTGAATGAAAAGAACGGAGAAGAAAATGACAATGTGTGCCACGAATGAAATTGAAAGCATCTTTAGACGGAAGGTTTAAATCGAGTTGTTGAGAAAATAAACAATGAAAAGAATAAGCTTGATGTGGTCTTATAGGTAACGTCTCAAGATCATAAGGTATTAACCATCCACAAACGGAAATGATCGGATAGCTTAGAAGAACGAAGAAATGCAAAACTCCACTTCAAAAGAATATGGAGAATTAATTTCACTTTGGAAAGCAAGAAGGAAAAATATTTGACCTCCACCAACAAAAATCTTGATGAACAAAAGAATGAATTAAATCATGAAGAACCACCATGAAGAACTCCGGTGACGGAAGGATGATGAGATAGACATGAAAGGATGAAAGAATAAGATTAAGCCTTGCGATGATTTAGATGGAGGTTTCCGACGAGATGGCCGAGGAAAATTTGAACTCCGGAAATGAAAAGATGAAAACACTTGGAAGTAGAATTTATTCATCAAGAACAAACTCCGAAGGAAGGATTACTCACTTGGATGAAATAAGAATAAGATCTATTGTATGCTTATCCTTCATCAAATTAAATTGATGACAAGCAATGGATTTTGCATACTACTTATTCTTCTTGAAAAGGATTGAGAAGTGACATATCGCAAAATTTGGAAGGCCTTATGAGCCACCGGTAGGATTGAAAAGAACGAATGAATTAATATGATAATCAAAGAAAAAGAATCTTGAACGAGCCACCGTAAGAATTTGGGAAATTGAAAGACGAAAGAGAGTGAATCACCGGGAAGAATTAGAAGAACAAATATGATTGAGGGGATTTAGATACACAAGAACGAAGATATCATTAGCTGATTAAAAAACACTTGAACGAAGCACCGGGATAATTAGAGAACGATAACTGGAATGATGGCCTCCGGTGAAAAGAAACGGGAAAACAACTTCTGAAATACTCCAGATGGACAAGAAAAGAATATCTGAGAAATGGAATAATTCGAGAGGATAACATGAAGCTAGAACCACGAAACTTTGAGAGAACGGACAAGATTTAGAGAAAAAACTCTTCTTCGTTCTTCAAATGACGATGGGAAACACCACCAAAATTACTGAGATACTCCGGGAGAATGAAAAGCGAAGAGGTTGAGCCAACAATGAAAAGAATTTGAAAACGATCTTGGAAAGGCATCTGGCTGATGGGATCCATTCTTACGTCACACTTTGAAAAGAATTTGGGAATAGCTCCAGAATAATTAGAAGAGTCAGGTAAGATCCTGGGAAAAGACCTGTGGATTAGGGCCCACTAAAGAAAACAACTTTGGAAAAGGGATGTTGAAGAGATAGATGATACGCTAGAACAATTGAAATATTTGAATGAGGTGACAACGTCGAATTAATTCGAACACAGACGAATCTCCTGAGATGTCTAGAACTACGGAATGATTGAATGCCGAGAGGCAAACGAGCAAGGAGAACACTTGAGCTGAGGAAAAGAATATGATCAACCCGAAAAACTTGAATTGAAACCACCGGAAAGAAAAAGAGATGAAGAATGACGAACGAGACGAGAATTCACCGGTTGAAATAATTGAGGGAAGACTGAAGAGGCTCCGTACGAATGAAATTGATGCTTGAAAGAGATTCAGGCTCCGGGAAGAAGAGGGTGGGAGGGCAGGAAAACAAAGGCACCTGTAAAGGAGAACCAACGAATATCTTGAAGAGAAAACATCGGTTAAAATCATTGAGGAAAGAAAGCAAAGACTTCACACGAGTAGGATGGATACTCGATTTCGGACTCCAGCTCCCAGAAGAAAAAAAGGGAGGGCGGGTGGGAAAAGAAAACAACTGAGGATTGAACTTGGCAAAGATGAAGAGGCTCGAGTCAACTTGACGAGAAATGCACCGAAAAAGAGCTGAGAACCAATGAACGAAAAACTAACTGCGTGATCCTAAAGAAAAATTTGAATGGGAAGAGGAGTAATTCAAAACACCTACGTCAAGATTCCTCACCAGAGCGATGAAGGGGATGAGGAGTAAAAAGAATTCCTACTCTCCGATATAACTAGACTCCGAAAAAGTTTTCTTCTAGACTCAACAACGGCCAAACTACACGATCAATCAAGGGGGATCCTAAGGTCGGTCGAGGCTCTGATACCAACTTGTCACGCCCAAGATGCGACCCTATCCTAAAGGAACTCGAAGGTCCCACCAAGGATAGAAGCGTATCTTGAAGACGCTTTTGCAAGGTGGATATCATTACATCAACATTACATAATAGATGGGGATACATACAAAAGGTATACAATGCCATACGAATACAACATCATGTTACATAAGAGCACCATCCGACTACGGATGAAACACAACAGAAGCTCAAACGACATCCACCCTGCTAGCCCAGGCTGCCGACCTGGAACCTATCCCCTGATCGAAGAAGAAGCAGAAGAAGAACTCCAAAACAAGCAAACATCGCTCTCGCGTCATGATCATCGCAAAACCTGTACCTGCAACTGTTGTTGTAGTAATCTGTGAGCCACGAGGACTCAGCAATCCCATTACCATGGGTATCAAGACTAGCAAAGCTTAATGGGAAAGGAAGGGGTAAAGTGGTGAGGTTGCAGCAGCGACTAAGCATATATGGTGGCTAACATACGCAAATAAGAGCGAGAAGAGAAGCAAAGGAACGGTCGTTGTCGGTGTCAAAACCGGCGGATCTCGGGTAGGGGGTCCCGAACTGTGCGTCTAGGCGGATGGTAACAGGAGACGAGGGACACGATGTTTTTACCCAGGTTCGGGCCCTCTCGATGGAGGTAGAACCCTACGTCCTGCTTGATTAATATTGATGATATGGGTAGTACAAGAGTAGTTCTACCACGAGATCAAGGAGGCTAAACCCTAGAAGCTAGCCTATGGTATGATTGTTGTAATGTATGTTGTCCTACGGACTAAAGCCCTCCGGTTTATATAGATACCGGAGAGGGCTAGGGTTACACAGAGTCGGTTACAATGGTAGGAGATCCACATATCCGTATTGCCAAGCTTGCCTTCCACGCCAAGTAAGGTACCATCCGGACACGAGCCGTAGTCTTCAATCTTGTATCTTCGTAGTCTTGGAGTCCGGCGGACATTGATAGTCCGGCTGTCCGGACACCCCCTAGTCCAGGACTCCCTTAGTAGCCCCTGAACCAGTCTTCAATGACGATAAGTCCGGCGTGCATAATGTTCGGCATTGCAAGGCGGGTTCCTCCCTTCAATAATCCAGAGAAGATCATAAACACCAGGATAGTGTCCGGCTCTGCAAAATAAATTCCACATTCCACCATAGAGAAAATAAAATGTACACTTAGTTCAATCTGCTGACGTATTATGCGGCGTGGCATCACACCACCACAAGGCCTTCATTTGAATTACTATACCACCTCAGCATGTTTAGCGAAGCGGTTTCCTTGGCACGTCTTGTCGATGCAGAGATCGTGTTCCCCTTATTCCGGGATTCTCATCAATACGTGCGTGGGTAACCCAACCGCTCCCGTCGCCACGCCTCCTCTATCAAAGGGGAATCCCAAACGGTCACGGAGACGGCCCTTGGTATTTTTCCCCTTTATAAGAGGACCAAGGCTCGCCATTGTTCTTCAATCTCGCATGGAATCTCTTCCCCGCTCCCGGTTCCAACACCCAGAGCCTCAGATTCGAGCGCTTCGGATCCTTAATCATGTCCGGCTCCGGCCTCCAGGGCCGGTGGATGCCCTCCTCCGTCACGGAGGAGGACATATTGAAGTTGCGTGAGGCCAAGTACCTGGCCTACGAGGTTTCGCACAGGTTTCCTGCCCAAGGGCAGGCTGTGCCAGCCCCCGAGCCCGATGAATATGTCGTTTTCGTATCCCACCTCCGTCGGGGTTTAGGCTTCCCGACGGATCCCTTCGTGAGAGGGCTCCTGTTCTACTACGGGCTGGACTTTCACGACTTGGTTCCGGAGTCCATCCTCCATATCTCCGCATTCATTATCGTCTGCGAAGCCTTCCTCCGCATCATTCCCCACTTCGGCCTATGGCTGAAGACCTTCAAGGTGGAGCCGAAGATGATCGGGGGGCGCCTAGCGGAGTGCGGCGGGGCGACCATAAGCAGAAAGGTCGATGCCCCGTGGCTCGAGGGTTCCTTCCAAGAGGAACTTGGATTGTGGCAGCAGGAGTGGTTCTATATCACCGCTCCAAGGGGCAGCAGGCAAAAGCCGCCGCCCTTATTCCGCCCAGGACCTCCACGCCAACTTATGTCGTGGGTCAACCAAGGGCTCAATTGGGGGCCGTCCGAAGACGTGCCTTCACTGCAGGGCCGGATTCGAGATATCCAAGCGAGGGAGATCGACCTAATCAAGGTGATGCAGGTCATGCTAATCAGGCATCTTCTGCCCTGCAAACGCCGTCCTCTCCGTTTGTGGGAGTTCAACCGGGAGGGACCTCGGATTCTCCAACACTTCATGGGTGCGACACCCGTGGATATGTACAAGTTGTTCTTCGGACCGCAGGTGGCGTGTCCGGATTTAGCCGAGGATGCAGGTCTAAGCCGCGATCGCCCGGATACTCAGGTAAGTAGCTCAGAGTCCAGACATTCTGTTTAAGTGCCTTTCTAGAGTTCGCCTTCTGACCCTTTGTTCTTTACAGGAATGGGTGGCGCGATCAAGGCTGATAAGGTGTCCGGCCCCCCTCCCAGAGACCGCACTGGAGCCCGTGCTGGTCAGAATGTTGGAGGCTGCGCCCACAGAAGGGGGCGACGGGGAAAATAGAGGAGCTAATATTTCGCTCAAAGGGGCGACTAAAGAGGGAGGAAGGAAGAACCCCTCCCTTCAAGGGGAGAAGAGGACCGCCTCCGAAGATCCGGAGGCCAAAGCCCCTAAGCGTGGGAAGAGATCTTCCCCGGGGGGTCCGGCGCCCGGAAAGAATCCGGACGCACAATAATCATCAAAGGATCGCCCTCCAGCGAGCCGTGAGTATGAAAGAGGGAGTTAATTAGTAAGGAAATACCTTCATTTGTGCTTCTGTAAATAACTGAAATATTTATATTGCAGTTCGGATCTGCAGCCTTCTCAGATGAGTTCATCTTCGGGGGACCTCCTTCCGGAGATGATGGAGAGCGATACGCCTCCGTCCGCAGCGCCGCCAGATGAGGCAGGCGAACCCGAAGTGTCATCACGGAGGGTATCCCTGAGTCCGGAGGGGCCAGAGAGTTCGGCACCTACTAGTGTCCGGCCGGGAGAACTGAAGAATCTGCTTGAGAGGGTGTCCATTTCAGAAGATCACCGCGCGTTAATGCGTATGGTGATTGGAAGGATTTCGTCCGCTGAGAGCGAATTGCGTAATGCCGCCATGAGTTTGCTGGCGGGATTTGAGGTATGCGAGAATGACGCACCCCTTTGTCTTTTAACAGTTTTGCATATAAAAAATGCGCCCTGTATAGATAGTAGCCCCTGAGACTCGGTAGGTTGTCGGAAACGACAGCGTACCGAGGATCAAAATCTAAAGAAATGAATTCCGTCGTTCCTATGCAGGTGGCGGATAGTCCGGGGGCTAGCCGGACTAGTGAGTTTGCCGAGTTAAATCGGCAATTGGACTTGGCAGATGCGGACATCGCACTTGTCAACAGGAGACTTGACGAGTCGCAAGGTAAAATAGTTCTCCACAGTCGCTTTATTAAGGGGGTCGAAGCCCTCCTTTGATAAATTATATGTTGTTTGTACAGACGGTGCTGCTGCTGTGGAGGGCCTTCGGGCCGAACTTGCTCGAGCTAAGGAGCAAGCCCGAAGGAGTGAAGCGGCTACCTCGAGGGCGGCCGAGGAGTTGAAAGCCGAAAAGGCTGCGCACTGCCTAAGCAGGGCCGAGGTGGCCGAATTGGCCATGAAAGTAAAGGATGCTACCGACCGCAATGAGGCTCTTGAAAAGGAGCGCTTATCGGAGCGGGAAGACCTGAAGAAGGCCACCGCCGAAGCCAAGGATGCCCGCTCTGCAATGCGGGCTATGAAGGAGGAGCTGCGCCAGGCCGGAGAGATCGTGGCTGGCAAGCCTTTTCTGCTGCGTCACCGATTTATGGATGGAAAGTATGCTCAATTTGAGCGGCTGTGGAGTCCGGAGGATCCGTATATGGACTTAGCTGCAAGTGCGGCCGATGCCGTTAAGCACTTCCGGAGCCAGAAGGGTCACAAGACGGAAGAGCTATATTGGTCTCAATTCCACAGTCCGGATCACCCACTTCCATTGACAGACCGGTTGGCCGAATGGGCCGAGCTAATAGATTGTCCAGGCTTGCCATGACTGACATCGTGGCTCATGTCTGGCCAGAGAGGTCCAAGGCGACGAGCTACTTTGGCTTATTACAACAATTCCTTGGAGCGGTGCCGCATATAAAGGAGATGAAGTGGTCGGCCTATATAGAGGGCGCGCGGATGGCTCTTGCCCGTGTAAAGGCGCATTGTCCAGAGATGGACGCCACCGCTGTTGCTGCCCAGGGTTCGGATTAAAACCGGCTCCTTGCCGAGCACTATTTCGGGGAAGTTATGCGTGGCACTCATGTAATCGAGTCGCAGTGCTCAAAGAATGTAACGTTCAAATGAACGCATTAGCTTATAAATCGATGATTATGTTATAACTGCTTTTTATACTGGTGCGTCCAAGTAGTAAAACTTCTCCTTTTTGGCCGTTTACGTATACTTGTGTATAACCTGAAAGATGGCAGTCTTCGGCTTCAGCCCCCACGCACAAGGTGCTGGGGTGTTTGCAAAAATAGCGCATTTTCACACTTAATGCGACGTCTCGGTCCTATTATAAGGAGGTGGTAGCGTAGCGAACGAGACAATCCGGACTATAATGCTTTATCACTTTCACTTAGCCAGTGGAGCTCGAGGGTGGGGCTACGATATAGCCCCTGGTGGCATCGCCCTTCTCCGAAGTCGGAGCGCGTGTGCCTGACCGGGAAACGGCCCTTCGTCAAATCGGGGAATTCTAAACATTCCGATAGTCGATCGAGGGCTGACCAGTCTCTCGCTGTATCATGACAGTCATTTTTCGGCTTTCTCTACTGAGGTGCTCGCCCAGCCGAACTGGGGCACAATCGCAGTAGTTCTCCTGGTGCCGCGTTAGCCGATGATACGGAACGTAAGGCAGCAAAACACAGGAGCCGGGAAAACCCAACATTTGACCAAAGACATGATTCGGAGCTGATGCATATAATGCCTAACTCGAGACGCCGAACACTCCCTAAGGTGTTCGGTCTTTTTATAATAATGGGCAGAATGATGCCCTAAGCCCCTAGTGTCCAGATACGGGCATGGTCTTCTGACGCGGCCGATGCCAAAACGTCAGGCTCCACTTTGGCTATAGGAAGAAACCAGGGGAGAGTAACAACAAGAGACAGTAAAAAAAGGTTTACGCAGGGTCTTAATCTGAAAAGAATCCTCACAACGGGTCCCTACTGCACGTCTGCGCCTGTGTCTCCATTGCGCCGTTATCCTGGATGGGTATGCACGTTGTTCATCTGTAAAAAGAGAGGAACGTTTAGTTGTAAAAACAATTAGTGCGTAAAATATTAGAAATATAAATAATTAAAGCGGGGTTTGTATGAACCCGCGGTTATTTGTGCGCGCAGCCCCCTATGAAGGGGTTTGCGGCTAGGGAGCCCCTAGCCCACTGACGCCGGATTTGTCTATCCAAGTCCGGGGTCTTTAAGTGACCCTCGCACTAAAATTACACCACGCGGTCCGGGCATCTTGAGTGTAAGAGATGCGTAATGCGGTATGGCGTTGAAGCGGACAAAAGCCTTTCGTCCCAAGAGTGCTTGATATTCACTTTCAAATGGGATGATATGAAAAATTAATTTTTCGCGTCGAGAATTGTTCGGCGATCCAAACACGACTTCTAGTAATAGGGAGCCTGTGCACTTGGCGTAATGGCATGGCGTCACTCCTTTGAAGGAAGTGCGGCTATGTCGAATTTTGGTAGGGTCTATCCCCATCCTACGGATTGTGTGTGAATATAGCAGGTTTAAGTCACTGCCTCCGTCCATTAGGACGTTAGTAAATTGCAATCCGTCTATTATGGGATTCAATATCAGGGGAGTCCGTCCCGCATTTTGAATGCTTCTGGAATAGTCCAGGTGGTCGAAAGTGATTGGTTTTGATATCCAATCTCTACGGTCTGCTGGGTTGGACCGTGCGAAGCTCTTTTTAGAAAGTGCCGCACTATTTTTCCGTAGTATCACATGAAGTGAGTTTACTGTTTTGACCCCTTGTGGGAAAGTCTTTTGTTTTCCGGTGCTCTGCTGGTGGGGTTTATCTTCTTCGCTTGACGCGTCGAGCCCCTTGTGTTCGGCATTTAGTCGGCCGGACTGTTTAAAAACCCAACAATCCCTGTGGGTGTGATTTGCAGGCCTTCCGGGGGTACTGTGGATTTGACATATCCGACCCAAAATTTTGTTTAAGTTGGACAATTCGTCACTGTCATCCTTAAGAGGCTGTGTTTTATTATTGGGCCGCGAGCTTTTGAATCCGGCGTTGACTACCGTGCTCTTTGGGCTTTTCTCTTTATTCCGGCGCTGCTCTTTTCTGCGCCGTGATTTTCCGTTTCCATCTCTTATCTCTGATGTACTTGGGTCGCTGGTGCTACATCGTGCTAACCAGCTATCCTCGCCCACACAGAAGCGGGTCATGAGGCTTGTCAGTGCGGACATTGTCCTCGGTTTCTCTTGACCGAGGTGCCCGGCGAGCCATTCGTCTCGGACATTATGCTTGAAAGCTGCTAAGGCTTCAGCATCCGGACAGTCGACTATTTGGTTCTTTTTTGTAAGGAACCTGTTCCAGAATTTCCGCGCTGACTCTCTGGGCTGTTGAGTTATATGAATTAGGTCATCTGCATCCGGAGGGCGGACATAAGTCCCTTGAAAATTTGCTCTAAACGCGTCCTCGAGCTCTTCCCAACTTCTAACAGTATTTTCTGGGAGGCTTTTAAGCCAATGACGGGCTGGCCCTTTGAGCTTGAGGGGTAGGTATTTTATGGCGTGGAGATCATCTCCTCTGGCCATATGTATATGTAGTATATAATCTTCTATCCAGACTCCAGGGTCTGTTGTTCCATCGTAGGCTTCTATGTTTATGGGTTTATATCCTGCTAGGAATTCATGGTCCAGCACCTCGTCAGTGAAACATAGTGGGTGTGCGGCGCCCCTGTATTTGTGTGTGCCGCTATCATCGGACACTTGACGTGTTGCCTTGCTTCCTAGGGCCTTCTCCTTTGGCCCGTAGATGGATCTGGCTGGGCCATCTATCCTTCCAAGTTCGTTGGTTGGTTTATGTAGGGCACCGCTGTCAGAATTTGGCCTATCATCTGGCCGTCTATCCAGCCAGGCAGCCTCTTTATTTTTGGACTGTGGGGGCTCTATGGCCTCCTCGTCGAATTCTGGTAGCAGCTTGCGCTTCGGGTAGCTCTTTGATTGGTGGCCATTGCCGTACTTATCTGCGGTTTTGAGCACTTTGCTCCATCTCATTCTGAGTGTGTCTTCCGCTATTTTGAGCCTCCGTTTTTCCTTCTTCAGGCTTTTTGCTGTGGCAATAAGCCTGCGCTTGAAGCGCTCTTGTTCAACGGGATCCTCGGGTACGACGAATTCGTCATCGTTGAGGCTTGCTTCGTCTTCGGAGGGAGGCATATAATTATGATCCTCAACCTCTTCATCTGCCACCCCCTCATGAGGGCTTGCTTCTGCATCCTCCTGCGCTGAGTCTTGCTGGAGGGGATTGTCTTCGGCACTCTCTGGAGTATTATTATCTCCTGTGCTGGAATTTCCATTCTTGCTGTGGCGAGATTTAGAGCGGCGCCGCTGACGCCGGCGCTTGGGCTGTTTCTTTAAGGGATCTGCCTCCGCTGTTTCTTCGCCGTCCCCATCTTTTGGGGTATCCACCATGTATACGTCATATGACGAGGTGGCCTTCCAGTGCCCTGTGGGCGCTAGTTCCTGTTCGTCTCCGGCATCGTCGTCCATAGCGTCGATGTATTCGGAGTCGTAGTCTAGCATGTCGGTTAGATCGTCGATAGTGGCTACAAAGTGGGTGGTGGGTGGGCTCTAAATTTCTTCGTCGTCCGCATCCCAACCATCCTGGCCATAATCCGGCCAGGACTCTCCTGATAACGAGAGATGCTCTAGTGAATTTAAGATATCGCTGAAAGGCGAGCATTGGAAGATGTCCGCGGCGGTGAATTCCATAACCGGCGCCCAATCCGGATCGATTGGTAGGGGCGCGGGAGGTTCGGAGTGCGACGAGGAGTCCGGCGCCTCGGAATCACGAGTTTCGCAGGGGACAAGATTAGTGTTCGGCTCCATCGCCGTGGATGTTGAAGCCCCCAGGGCGGCGTCTATCCACCGGCCCTCGATCTGGGCGATCGGCTCTGGGCTAATGGCCGAAGCGGATCCGTGTGCGGCCACCAAGGCACTGTTCGGCGGCAGAGCTAGATCATGCCCATCGTCACAGTGCGGCGCGCTTGGCTGTGGCTTGAGTCCATCGAGGATCAAGTCTCCGCGGACATCGGCCGTGAAGTTTAAGCTTCCAAATCTGACCTGACAGCCAGGGGCGTAGCTTTCGATCTGCTCCAGATGGCCAAGTGAATTGGCCCGCAGGGCGAAGCCGCCGAATACGAAGATCTGTCCGGGGAGAAAAGTCTCACCCTGGACAGCGCTGCAGGTTGAAGATGCCATCAAGCCTATCGGTGACGACACAGAGGAACTCTCAATGAAAGCACCAATGTCGGTGTCAAAACCGGCGGATCTCGGGTAGGGGGTCCCGAACTGTGCGTCTAGGCGGATGGTAACAGGAGACGAGGGACACGATGTTTTTACCCAAGTTAGGGCCCTCTCGATGGAGGTAAAACCCTACGTCCTGCTTGATTAATATTGATGATATGGGTAGTACAAGAGTAGATCTACCACGAGATCAAGGAGGCTAAACCCTAGAAGCTAGCCTATGGTATGATTGTTGTAATGTATGTTGTCCAACGGACTAAAGCCCTCCAGTTTATATAGATACCGGAGAGGGCTAGGGTTACACAGAGTCGGTTACAATGGTAGGAGATCCACATATCCGTATTGCCAAGCTTGCCTTCCACGCCAAGTAAGGTACCATCCGGACACGAGCCGGAGTCTTCAATCTTGTATCTTCGTAGTCTTGGAGTCCGGCGGACATTGATAGTCCGGCTGTTCGGACACCCCCTAGTCCAAGACTCCCTCAGTCGTCAACTAGTAATGATCAAGATGTGATCCTGAGCTCCTACTTACGTCAAACATAACCCACAGACCGTGTTCACTTCCCGGACTCCGCCGAGAAGAGACCATCACGGCTACACATGCGGTTGATGCGTTTTAATTCGGATCTGGTGTCAAGTTATCTACAACCGGACATTAAAAAATTCCCATCTGCCCATAACCGCGGGCACGGCTCTCGAAAGTTTATACCCTGTAGGGTTGTCCCAACTTAGCCCATGATAAGCTCTCGCGATCAATGAAGGATATACCTTCTCCCTGGAAGACCCGATCAGTCTCGGAATCCCGGTTTACAAGACATTTCGACAATGGTAAAACAAGACCAGCAAAGCCGCCCGATGCGCCGACAATCCCGATAGGAGCTGCACATATCTCGTTCTCAGGGCACCACTGGATGAGACATCCTAGGAGTAAAACCAGACCTCGAGTTTCCCCGAGGGGGCCCCGCAGTCTACTCGGTTCGGACCAACACTTAGACAAGCATTGGCCCGGGGAGGGCTAAAATAAAGATGACCCTTGGGTTAATTACTCCCAAGCGAAGAATAGGTGGTAGTGAGGCAAACGGTAAAACCAAGGTTGGGCCTTGCTGGAGGAGTTTTATTCAAAGCTAACTGTCAAGGGGTCCCATAAATCACCCAACCGTGTTAGGGACGCAAAATCCGGGAACATAATACCGATATGACGGAAACTAGGGCGGCAAGAGTGGAACAAAATACCAGGCCTAAGGCCGAGCCTTCCACCCTTTACCAAATATATAGATGCATTAATTAAATAAGAGATATTGTGATATCCCAACATAATCCTGTGCACCATGGAGCAATCTTCAACTTCACCTGCAACTAACAACGCTATAAGAGGGGCTGAGCAAAGCGGTAACATAGCCAAGCGACGGTTTGCTAGGAAGGGTGAAAGGTTTAGAGGCTGACATGGCAAAATTGGGAGGCTTGAAGAGCAAAAGATAGGTAGCGCAGCAAAGCGAGAGAACGAAGCAACTAGCATAGCAATGATAGTAGTGAGATCCAAGGTGACGGTCATCTTGCCTGAAATCCCGCAAGGAAGAAGAACGAGTCCATGAAGAAGATGAAGCCACGAAGACGAACCACACGTAGACGAACGGATCCTTACGATCGCAACAAAACGGGAACTATCGAGAAGAAGCACACAACTCAGTAAACACACCACACATAGACAAGACATGATGCGCAACCAAGCATGATGCATGACAAAGCTAGATGAGGCTACTCATGGCAAGAGTTGATGCATACAAGAACAACACATCAAAGCAAGGTTAAATGAGGCCGGAAACAACATATAACAATTCCAGTAAGTCCTCATATGTAAATTTCGAAGTTGGTGCAGAACTGAATAAACCTTAAGTTCAAGTAGTTAAACAGCAAGTTAAGATGCACCAAGATGATCTACACGAAATTCTAGTCAAGTTAAATATAAAGTTCATTTAGTTCGGAGCTACGGCCTAGAAGATATGAACAAAACAAGTTAAACATGACATTGATGTAAAATGCAAACAAAAATCAAGCAAACACACCAAAACAAGGATGCAACATGATAATATGAAGCTACATGCAAAATCAAGCAAGTTTCATATAGAGCACACTCAAAACGGAGCAACGGTTCAACACATACACTCTATACAAGTTCAAAGGACAAGCTGTCCAAAACAGCAACTAGGCATCTAGCAAGCATCAAAACAACAAGCTGCAGCACCCCAACATAAGAACAAAAGTCATGGGCATGAAGTACAAGTAAAGCATGACAAAACATGAACACTGAGCTATCTCCAGAAAACACTATAACATGTTCAAAAGGACATGGCAAGATTGCAAATTATAACAGTTTCAGGCTTAGCAGAAATAACCTCATGTTGCAATGTTTAGAGCCATCAAACAACATGGTATAGGAACTTAACATGGAAAACAAAGGCATGGCATGATTCTACTAATGGCATATAACAAAAGTCCCTTACTGACCATGAGCCAAAAAGGAACAGACGATATGATGGCACCCATGTAAACATGGCAAGTTATATGACAGATTCAAACATGGCAAGAACAACAATAAGTAGGCATGTTGGTGAGCTTGAACCACTCACCACAGAGCAATACATGGTATGAAAAGGCAACCAACATCAAGAATACATGTTTATGAAGCTAAACATGGCAAGAGCAAGTTCATAGGGTGCATGGATGGATAGAGCATGACATGTACAACAAAACATCCTTAGTGAACATCTCCAGATTATGCATAGAATGACTTGTAGAAGCAGGTTAACATGGCAACAAAATATAACAGAATCTGTCAGGAAAACAGCAACAGCAAGTACCCTACTTAACAAGCTCGATGCACTCACTACACAACTCACAAAAATACATGGATGACACCACTGTAATTATGGCATAGCATAGATCAAAACACATGTAGAGCTCATACTCATAGGATGCACACATCAACCATGGAAAAAATGACAAATGAGCATGTTCTGTTAACAGACAGTAGATAACATTATATAGCACTCTTGCAACGATGATTCAGGCATCAAGATGGACTCAAATGAACATGATGCAATGGAATGAAATGAAGTACTCATCGAGGCGAACAATTTGACATATTATACGCACGAAACGGAGCAGTGTGCAGCAAGTTATGATGCGATGAACATGGCATGATAATATGTAGATCTGGGGACTTAGGAAAAAATTCAACCTCGAAAGTCAACGGGATGAAGCGGTTCCGGGACGGAGAGATTCGGGGCGCGGGCGACGCGTTTGGTTGAGATCCCGGTGGATCTCATCCCGATCCACCGGATCCGACCGGCGAGCTCCGGCGAGGAGGCGGATTCCGGCGAGGGAAGGCGCGGGCGCCGGCGAGGTGGAGGCGGCGGCTTGGCTTGGCGGCGGGTGCGGCGAGCGGCACGGATGGTGGAGGGGCGGCGGCTCAGCGCGGCGCGGCCGGCGCGGGGGTAGCGGGACGGTGCCGGCGGCAGCGCGGCGCCGGCGGCGGCGCAAGGGCGCGGGTGGCGCGCGGATCTGAGTGGCGGCAGGGAGCCTCGGGCCTGGGCGGGCCTCGCGCGGGCTCTGCGGGCCGCGGCGATGGAGGAAGACGGCGGCAACACATGGCGGGCGCTGAGTGGCTCGGGGCGGCGGCGCGATTTCGTCCGGCGCGGGCGGACATGTCCGGCGGCGCGGAGAGGGAGTTTGCTAGGGTTAGACCGCAAATTTCGGAGGGGGTCACTTATTTATAGGTAGAGGGAGCTAGGAGAGTCCAAATGGAGCACGGTTTTCTCCCACACGATTGTGATCGGATGACCGAGAGCATGAAGGGGTTTTAGATGGGTTTTGGGCCACTTTGAAGGGGTGTTGGGCTGCAAAGGGAAACGGGATTTTACGGTTCTTCGGTTAACCGTTGGAGTATCAAATGGACTCCAAATGGAACGAAACTTGACAGGCGGTCTACTGGTGGTGTACCAAGGCCGCTTGGCAAATCTTGGTCCATTTCGAGAAAGTTTAACACCCGCTCACAATAGGAGACAAAAGGGGGACGCCGGGGGACATAGGAGTGCCGGATTGCAAAACGGACAACGGGGAAAATGCTCAGATGCATGAGACGAACTCATATGCAAAATGAGATGCACATGATGACATGATAAAATGCAACACGCAAGCAAATGACATGGCAACAACGACGAATAACTGGCGGACACCTGGCGCGTCGAATCCGGGGCGTTACACTTGGGTTGGGGCCGCATTGCTACGCGTGCTCAGAACGTGCCAGGCGGTCTTGTTGTTGGTTACTCCGGGCGCGCTTGACGGTGTCCGGACGTTTAATAGCCAGACTCGAGAATTGCCTTAAGAGGCTACTTTGTACTTCTGCCGCGAGGGCCGCCATATGCTCCTCCGTTCGGAGAGAGCGTTCGGTGTTTCCGTTGACCGTAATGACTCCTCGAGGGCCTGGCATCTTGAGCTTGAGGTATGCGTAGTGCGACACCGCATTGATCTTTGCAAATGCGGTTCGTCCGAGCAGTGCGTGATAGCCGCGGTGGAACAGGACTATGTCAAAGATTAATTCCTCGCTTCGGAATTTATCCGGTGATCCGAAGACCACTTCAAGTGTAACTGAGCCTGTATAGTTGGCCTCTACACCTGGTATGAAGCCTTTGAAGGTTGTCTTTGTGGGTGCAATCCTTGAGGGGTCTATGCCCATCTTGCACACTGTATCCTGATAAAGCAGGTTCAGGCTACTGCCGTCGTCCATCAGGACTTTAGTGAGGTGAAATCCGTCCACGATTGGGTCTAGAACCAATGCAGCGAATCCGCCATGGCGGATGCTAGTGGGGTGGTCCCTTCGATCAAAAGTGATCGGGCAGGAGGACCACAGATTGAACTTTGGGGCGACTGGCTCCATCGCATATATGTCCCTTAGTGCACGCTTCCGCTCCCTTTTGGGTATGTGGGTTGCGTATATCATGTTCACTGTCCGCACTTGTGGGGGAAAGCCCTTCTGACCTCTATTGTTCGGAGGCCGGGGCTCGTCCTCGTCATCGCTATGTAGCCCCTTGTCATTGTTTTCGGCAGTTAGCTTGCCAGCCTGCTTGAACACCCAACAATCCCTGTTGGTGTGGTTGGCTGGTTTTTGGGGGTGCCGTGTATCTGACACGAGCGATCGAGTATTTGGTCCAAATTGGACGGGCCCGGAGTATTTCTTTTCAATGGCTTTTTCCACTGACCGGGTTTGGAGCCTCTGAATCCGGCATTGACTGCCGTATCCTCAACATTATCACCATTAATGCGGCGCTTGTGCTTGTTGCGACGCGACCTGCCGTTGCTGTCCTTGGTATCCGAATTACCAGGGCTCTTGGTCATGTTGTTACTACGAGCTAGCCAGCTATCCTCTCCCGCGCAGAAGCGGGTCATGAGTGTTGTGAGGGCTGCCATGGATTTCGACTTTTCCTGTCCTAAGTGCCAGGCAAGTCACTCGTCGCGGATGTTATGTTTGAAGGCTGCAAGGGCCTCTGCATCCGGACAGTCGATGATTTGATTTTTCTTGGTTAGGAACCGTGTCCAGAATTGTCTGGCTGATTCCTCTGGCTGCTGAATTATGTGGCTTAGGTCATCGACGTCTGGTGGTCGCACATAGGTGCCCTGGAAGTTGTCGAGGAATGCGGCTTCCAAGTCTTCCCAACAACCGATTGACTCGGCTGGCAAGCTGTTAAGCCAATGCCGAGCTGGTCCTTTAAGCTTGAGTGGGAGGTATTTGATGGCGTGTAGATCATCACCGCGGGCCATGTGGATATGAAGGAGATAGTCCTCGATCCAGACCGCAGGATCTGTTGTGCCATCATATGATTCAATGTTTACGAGTTTGAACCCCTCAAGGATTTGATGATCCATCACTTCATCTGTGAAGCATAGTGGGTGTGCGGCGCCTCTGTATTGGGCTATATCACGATGCAGCTCAAATGAGCTTTGTCTACTGTGTTCGGCCCGGACGGAATTGCCATGTCCGGCGTGACGGTTATCATCACGTATCATGGGGCGCCCACGCGATCCGTAGATTGATCTTGTTTGCTTTGCCTTGTCCTCCAATATATCCCACAGGTCTGGTGCATTTCCCCGCGCCTTGGTATTTTTTGAGCGGCGCCGGGGTGCGGCTTGAGTGAAGGGCCGAGAGGCCTCTCTATCGCGGCCACGAGGTGGCCGGTCGGCCGTATCATGCGCTGGTGATGTGGGTTTAGGTGCTTCCTCCTCTAATCAGGTTAGCAGCCTTCGTTTTGGGTAGCTCTTGGAGGGGCGTTCGAGTCCGTACTGTTCGGCCGCCAGGATTTCAGTCCATCTATCGGCTAGCAAATCTTGGTCAGCTCTATGTTGTTGCTTCTTTTTCTTAAGGCTGCTTGCCGTGGCCATGAGCCTGCGTTTGAAACGCTCTTGTTCGACGGGATCCTCAAGCACCACAAATTCGTCGTCATCGAGGCTTGCGTCGTCTTCGGAGGGAGGCATGTAATTATCGTCCTCTACCTCTCTGCCTGCCGCTCTCTCATGAGGGCTGGCTTCTCCATCCTCCTGCACTGAATCCTGCTGGAGGGGGTTGTCTTCGGCACTGTCCGGGGTGTTATTGTCTCCCGTGCCGGAATCGCCGTTTTTGCTGTGGTGGGATTTAGAGCGGCGCCGCTGACGCCGGCGCTTAGGCTGTTTCTTGGAGGGGTCATCCTCCGTTGTTCCATCGCCATTCCCATCTTTTGGGATGTCCACCATGTAAATGTCGTATGAGGAGGTGGCCTTCCAGTGCCCTGTAGGTGCTGGTTCTTGGTCGTCTCCTGAATCGTCGTCCATACCGTCGATGTCTTCGGAGACGAAGTCGAGCATGTCGGTGGCTACTAAGTGGGTGGTGGGTGGGCTTTGAATTTCTTCGTCGCCCGCATCCCAACCTTCCTGACCATAACCCGGCCAGGGCTCTCCTGATAAAGAGAGAGACTTTAGTGAATTCAGGATGTTGCCAAAGGGCGAGTGCTGAAAGATGTCCACGGCAGTGAACTCCATGATCGGCGCCCAATCGGATTCGATTGGTAGGGGCGCGGAAGGTTCGGAGTCTGGAGAGGAGTCCGGCACCTTGGACTCACGAGCTTCACAAAGGACAGGGATGGTGTTCGTCTCAATCGCCGTAGAGATAGCAGCCCCCGAGGCGATGTCCAGCCACCCATCCTCGATCGGCGCAGTCGGCTCCGAGCTAAGGGTCGGAGCGGACACTGGTGCGGCCTCCAGGGCACTGTCCGGCGGCAGAGCTAGATCATGCCCTTCGTGACAGTGCGGCGCGCTTGGCTATGCCTCGAACCTGTCGAACATCAAGTCTCCGCGGACGTTAGCCGTGCAGTTCAAACTTCCAAATCTGACCTGATGTCCAGGGGCGTAGCTTTCAATCTGCTCCAGATGGCCAAGCGAATTGGCCCGCAGAGCAAAGCCGGCGAATACAAAGATCTGTCCCAGGAGAAAAGTCTCACCCTGGACCGCATCGTTGTTGATGATTGGAGGAGCCATCAGGCCTAAAGATGACGACACAGAGGAACTCTCAATGAAAGCACCAATGTTGGTGTCAAAACCGGCGGATCTCGGGTAGGGGGCCCCGAACTGTGCGTCTAGGCGGATGGTAACAGGAGATAAGGGACACGATGTTTTTACCCAGGTTCGGGCCCTCTTGATGGAGGTAAAACCCTACTCCTGCTTGATTCATATTGATGATATGGGTAGTACAAGAGTAGATCTACCACGAGATCAGAGAGGCTAAACCCTAGAAGCTAGCCTATGGTATGATTGTTGTTCGTCCTATGGACTAAAACCCTCCGGTTTATATCAGCACCATAGAGGGTTAGGGTTACACAGAGTCGGTTACAATCGTAGGAGATCTACATATCTGTATCGCCAAGATTGCCTTCCACGCCAAGGAAAGTCCCATCCGGACATGGGACGAAGTGTTCAATCTTCTATATTCATAGTCCAGGAGTCCGGCTGAAGATGATAGTTCGGCTATCCGGACACCACCTAGTCTGGGACTCCCTCAATGTGTCTAGGCGTATTTCTGTTCTAGAAACATCCATTTTTATCCATTTCTGCAACATGTAATCTGGACGGAGGGAATATGATTTAAGAGCCAGGGATACGACATGAAAACATAGTAAAAACACTAGTATAATGTAAAACTGTATGATAGCGGAATACATACAGAAAAACACTAAGGCAACATATGCGTGTATGATTGGGATACTAAGATGGCATTGCAACAGACAACTAGAACATCACTTCAATGAAAAAAAACATGGTATGCTAGATAGATGAATAACAATGCATAAGATATTCAGAAGCATGATGTCCAAACTAAGCAGATGGCATTGTGACAGAGTAGAATGACAATACTTGTATTTGAAAACATGTTATCATGAATGGAATAGGTACTGAAAAATAGGAAGGCATGACATATTTTCATGCATGATCAGCATGCTAAGCACATGGCATTGCAACAGAGTAGATGCACTCCAGGACATTATATGCATGTTGTACCCATATCACTGGCCAAGTTAGAGCAAGGACCATGTGGAGTGAATAGGATTCATCATCTTTTTGCATGTCTTCTGAAGAACTTCCATTACATGTTCCATCATATTGGGTATGATTTACATCAAGTTTGTTGGTCGTTCCATTTCTCTGTGAGGTTCTTGTGGATATATCAGTGTTTGCAATTATATCTGACATGCATGGAAGACAACTAGTAGTTAGATTTATGTAATGAGTGCATGTAGGAGATGACATAAAAAGTAGGACTGGGCTTAACTAGCAGCAACAGGTCTCAAAAACTAAAGGGAGGACACAGATGAATGTTATAGAATATGTATCGTTTGTACTCGAGATTAACTAGATGGCACACAAAAGTATTAGAGAACAACATAGGTAATACTAGAAGTGGTATAATACTATAATCACCAGCCTGTGGGGTAGCATTGGCTGATGGATGATAACTATGGAAGCGTTACCTAAAGAACAAGTCTCTTATCTGAAGTATGGAACAACATTAACTCCTAAACAAGACTCTTAGGAGATAAACATGAATATACAGTGAAATGTGATAATTTATTTTCCATGCTTAGATGACTAACAAAGCCATAAAGGTTGCACACAAGTAAGAAGAGGGTAGAATCTATCTAGACACCATCCATAGGAGTGAGCATCATGTGCTGACTTGTCGAGGGCCCTGCAGTTGTTGTGGCTGTCCATGTCGGGCACGCATATTCGATGCAGGGAACTGTTGAGTGGGAACTATAGCTCCCTTCTGATGTATGATTCCCTTGTTGGAGTAGCTGCGGTGAGAAGGAAGGCGGTGTGGCTGAAGATGCAGAAAACGCATAATGTTAAGAATGACACATATCTCTGATATGAAGAAATACCCTAAGATATCAACAGTAAGGTACGAGAGTGGTCACATGTCTGAAAACTAAATTTGGGTCACACAATTTTATTTTATTTTTGGTACTGTCTGGTCTATGCCGGATGGCTTGATGGTTGTCTTGTGCCTCCCGGCTGACACTGTTCAGAATCTTCCCCGAAGAGCCAATGACCACCGGCAGAGTAGCCTACCTCCGCCATCCCTAGCCGTGAGAGCTCTAACCACAACCCCGTTCCACGCCCAACCACATTGCCATGGTTGCGCCGCCTGCGGCCAATCCACAGAGACACACCGTCATCCAGATTCGGTGGCGGCAGTACCTTCAACCCATGCAACTCTAAGAAAGCCACCTAAGCGCTGCTTCCGCGGTGAACTTGCGCCCCCGCACCCTTACGATAGACGCCAGCCTAGGAGCTCCACCGCCTCAAGGGGGGCGCTTCCCATTGTGAATAGATTGGCCCAGAATAAAATTTCAGATGACTAAAGCCTAAATAAAGTGATTTAAGATGAGTGTACGACGTATCTTGCGGCCCGGTGAAGTAGGAAGCTCCAGCTGCCGAGTTGGTGAGACCGGCGCGGTTGCGGTGGCTCCCGGCGACAGGAAAGTAGATATGTCGTGATGGTCGATGGCTACGGGAAAGCAGCGCCGAGGCCTTGGACGCATTAGAAGATGGAGCCGCTCCCGCGCCACAACAGCGCGGGTGAATTGGCTCCGGTACGGTTCACGCAGTCGTCGTCGAGCCATCTCAGGCAGCACAAAATAAGAGGCACATGGCCCATGATATATGAATGGGGAAGAAGGGAGCCATGGGGAAGAAGGTGATTTGGCGCCCATGATATATGAATGGGGAATTGGGAGGGGGGACCATGTCTTACAGACGCATTTGTCTGAAATGTGTGTGTGGGGGAGGGGGGAGTTACAGTTCTACCCCTGCCTTTAGGCTTCTGGGCTTGGTTCTGTATCTTGGGGGTCGAGGATAGTAGAGTAAGTTTCCTTCTCCCAAATGGTGGGCGAGAGCGATTTCGGGCGAAGAGGTGATGCTTTGAAATAGTGGGCGTGGGTAATTTCGGTCGAGGAGGGTGTGTTTTGAAATAGTCGCGCGAGCGATTTCGTTCGAGGAGAGGGTGTTTTGTCACCAATGGTTTATGAATTTTTCGGCACCTATCATTGCGGCCATAGAGAAGGCGCACATGGATGAAGTTATGAACCTATCCTCGATGTACAACGGGCTAATTGATGCGTGTCCCACATAGGCCAATAATTTCACGTCTCCCTTTTATTTGCTTGGACAAATTCCACCGAGCAGAGGGTGTTTAGCAGTTCGTTGAAATTTTGGGAGAACGAGCATCCACGTCTACCTTACCAAGTCGATTCGAATGACCAGCAATTTGGTTGAGCCAGTTTAAGTATGGAATTGGAGTGTTCCATTTCAAAAAAAAGTCGATTCGAATCAAATTCTGAAATATTATCTTGCCACTTATTTTTTAGATGTGTTTTTACATACTCAATGCTAACAATTTACTATATGATAAATAGCCGACCCACCGAAAAAGAGGATCAGACCCAAAATGAAATATCTCGATTCAATGAAATAGATCATTCACCAGGTCAAAATATTGAACTAAATCTGAACACCTCAATTGAGTAGCATGTTGTATCGTAGTACTCCATGAACATGTTGAAAGTCAAATTAATGAACTTGTTTGATATGCATATCTCCGTTCATGTGGGATTGCAGACAACATGTTCTCCAATTCAAATATTTGAATGCAAATTTATATTGAAACATGGTTCATATCGGTCTTTGATGCATAAACGTGACCTCCCCCTCTCTCGAACTCCTGTTCCCTCTCTTGCCGACAATCTTGAATTATAAAGCACGCATTCAAACACAAACCTTGTCGGTCCCTCTCCCTCTCTCTCTCTCTGTGTGTGTGTGTATGCGGGGGGGGGGGGCTTTCTAGTTCACATGCACACTCCATGTATAGGTCTCTCTGGCACACAATGTATGACTCTCTAGTCCAAGCTAAATATCTAGGGTGCACTCATCGTACGCACACCAATTCCCTAGCTCGTTGCCTGTAACTCTCTCACGCACCACTCTGCCATCTCGGAGCTCTTCTATCTCTCTCTCAAACTCTCCATCTACCTGGGTCACACATATACATGCATATCTCACTCGCACTTGATAGACCCATCTAAATCTCTCTCTCTATCCCTAGTTCCCTCTCCATCTCACACAAACACACACACAATCCCACGCCTAGCTAAGTATGATTGTCTCTCACTCCATTGTAGGCACACGCAATACCCCCTGTGTATATGACTAATTCTTAGTCTCCATCACAAACATACATATTGTCTCTTTTCCTCACTTGGTCTATCTCGATTTCTCTCAGGGCATCTTTCTATCACACACACACCTTGTCCCTCGATCTGTCAGTGTTCTGGGAACGGGGGTCCCCAGACTTGCCTGCCTGCGGCCCGCGGCGTGGCTCCACTAGTGGCCCAGTATGGCCTTCATCAACCAACACTCAAGACCCTCACGAGGGGACAAGCCTCGCGAGGCTGACGACACAAGGCCTCCTCGGGAGCGGCCTCACCAGGCAGGCTCGCGAGGGAGGTGGAGAGATCAAGGCAAGGGGTACCTCGCGAGGTTCCCATGATGCAAGCCATGACGACCAAGGCCAGGCGGGTGCCAGGCAGGCGCCAGCAAGCGCAGTGTCCTTGTTTCCTCTTTGGTGCTAAGGGGGCAAGCACAGGCGCGGAAGACCGAGGCATGAGGCAAAGGTTTCCATATCGGTGCAACGAGACCAAGACAAGTAGGACGGCAGGACGGAGGTCATCGTGGAGCCCAAGACGGCGTCATCACCAGCGCCTTTGACAGGCGGAGACCACCTTTAGTCAGGATAGCTTGTACTAGTTGTCTCCTTTCAAATTGGCCGTTGTTGGATCCCTTCCCGCTCAATATTTGGGGAGAGGACTAGAGCCTCTATAAATAGGGCTAGCCACCACAGTAGAAAGGGGGGATTTAGTAAATCTACACACCACACCAGCTCAAGAACACCTCTTCTCAGGAGGCTATTCCTCCCTTGTATTGTTCATCATCAGCCCAAGAGGAAAGCCACCACCACCACACAGGAGTAGGGTACTACACCACAACGGTGGCCTAAACCTGTATAAATCTTGTGTCTCTTGTGTTGTGAGCTCATCGAGCTAAGCTTAGGGATCGCGATGAGGCTGAGAGCGAGATTCTGTAGGGGGAAACTTCATGCGCACCCCAGTGTTCAAACCTCAAGGGTTTTGCCGGAACCTGCTATCCGATATTTGGCGCTCTAGGTAGGGGTGCGCCGAAGTCTTCCTTCCACTGATCCGCATCCCATCGCTTTGTCGCATCCATGTCTGACGCCCGCCGAGCCCGCGCCGAGTGCCGGGCTCCTCTCGCCGCTCGCGTCGCCCAGACGGCTCCTGTCGGCGGGCCTCCCCGTTGTTCTCCATCTCCTGCAGCCAACGCCACCACCGGCCCAGCGGGGAACGAGCAGCAAGCATCCTCGCTACACCCACTGGTGCAGCGGGACGGCCGCACGGCCACTCCCTCGCTGACTCCAGCTGGCTCGTCGTCCCACGCTTGTCGCGCCCCCATGGACGCGCCGGCTGCGCTGCTCATGGCACGTGTGCTCCTACATTACCGCCCCATCGACGACCTCTACGAAGAATGGCTCACTCGCATCACCGAGCTCATCAGCGCCTCAGGGGCTCTCCCGCGCCATCCCTCTCGCGGCCTCGCCCACCGCCAGGTATGGGCGACGTGGCTCATGGAGTGCCTCCACCGCCTCTGCCCCAAGACGGCGCCCTGGTGCCAAGGCGCGTGGCTCCAGGATGTGACCCACCGCGTCCAGCGCCCGCGCGACAAGAAGGCAGTTGTCAGGAAGTCCCTCGGCCTCATGAAGGTGCCCCCGTGCTCCCTGCACCGGCTTGACAAGACCGCATGCTACCCATGGCAGCAGTGCGCGGATACCATCAAGAGCAAGCTCCGCGTCAGCAAAGGGCCCCGGTGACCACAGCAGGTTACCGCGTCTTCACCCCTGAGCTGCATAGTGTCGCCTGGCCAGGCAAGTTCAAGCCGGACATGCCTCCTCGCTACGACGATACCCCCGACCCCGCGGAGTTCCTGCAGCTCTATGAGCTAATCATCGAGGCGGCCAACAGAGATGAGAAGGTCATGGCGAACTAGTTTCCCATGGCGCTCAAGGATGGTGCCCGCTCGTGGCTCCTGAACCTGCCTCGCGGCTCGATCTCCTCCTAGGACGAGATGCACAGACGCTTCATCACCAACTTCAAGGGCGCCCCCCGGCCATGGGTGACCCGCGATGCATCAAGCAATAGCCTAGGGAGACCCTGCAAAAATACATCCAGCGCTTCAACAGCGTCCGCCTAAAGATCCCCAAGGTGACGGACAAGGCCATCATCTCAGCATTCTCTGATGGCGTCCGTGACATCAAGATGAAGGAGGAACTCGCCATCCACGAGGAGTTGTGCACATCCCTGGAGCTGTTCAACCTGGCGACCAACTGCGCAAGAGCTGAAGAAGGACGCCTCTCCCTCCTCGAGCTCCCTGCAGCCGACCCAGAAGAAAAGAAGACCAAGGCCAGGGACGTGAAGCGCAATGGAGTAGCCGTGCTTGCGGCAGAACCAGACACAAAGTGCGGCAGGGACCAGCCAGAGTTGTCCAAGGGCAGCCGACCGTTCTGCGCCTACCACAACCTCCACACCGACAACACCAACGATTCCCAGGAACTCAGGGCCGTTCGGGGAGGACGGTTCGGTCGACGCCCCGATCGCAACGACCGGCACTACGGCCGAGGAGGAGGACGTGGCGGAGGATGATGGGACGACTGTGGCCCTCGCCAGGAGTGGCATGACCGACCTTGTGAGGATCGCTGGTAGGACCAGCCTCGCGAGGGCGCCTAGAGGGATCAGCCTCGCGAGGACCACCCGCAGGGTAACGCAGGCCTTCCTCTGCTGCCGCCACCGCCAAGAAGGAATGGCGACCATCATCAGGATGACACGGCTGGGGGCTTCCAGGAGCCACATGCTATCGCTTGCATCTTGGGCGGAGCTCAGGCCCCAGCCTCCCAGCGTATCTTCAAGCAGTTTGCTCGTGAGGTGAACGCAGCACTCCCTAGGATCGAGGCCATGCGCCCGCTCAGGTGGTCCAAGTGTGCCATCACCTTCAGCTCGGCAGATCAACTCAAGTGCGCGGCTACTGCTGGTGTTCTCCCGATGCTCTGCTCACCCGTCATCAGCAATGTCCTAGTCACCAAGACCCTCATCGATAGTGGCGCAGGGTTTAACGTCTTGTCTGTTGAGATGTTCAACAACCTTCAAGTAGCATATGATCAACTTCAGCCTACCAAGCCTTTCTCAGGAGTTACCGACGGTTCCACCACCCCGATAGGGCGGGTCCGCCTCCCTGTCACCTTTGGACAGCGCGACAACTACCGCACCGAGCTCATCGACTTCGACGTCACCCACATCCACTTGCCTTACAATGCCATCCTCGGGTATCCAGCCCTGGCCAAGTTCATGGCGGTGACCCAACACGGCTACAATGTCCTCAGGATGACAGGAAGCGGCAGAATCATCACGGTCCCCTGCGAAGAGAGAGATGCGGTGTGCTCCCTCGAGCGTGCCTTCCAAGCTGCAGCAATCGAGGACACGGACAGCAAGGGCGGGAACCCTCCTCAGGCCATCCCCAAGAAGAAGAAATAACCGCTCCGCACAAGGCCTCTGGAGGTCGGCATCTCGGGTGGTGTCGCGTCAGGATCAGCGCCCGTGCATGGGGTGACTCCTTCCATCGCATAGGAAGGTACACCCGGCACCCTCCTCGGGCAGAGCTCAGGGGCTCTCTTCTGGAGGGCCTCGGACCTCGCCAACATCATGAGGGAGGAGCTCGGGCACCACTTGGAGGCGTGCTTCGTGGCACGTTTCCCTTAGAAAGGCATAGGGCGTGGAAAGCCCAATGTTCAGGAGTTCATTGCCAAGACCATTCAGGAGCTTCAAGAAGCAAGGTCCGTGCGCGGCGACCGCCGCTTGCCCGACGCGGCACCTCATCCAGGCGAGGATGGTGGGCTGCGCATCTGCTCGACATCCCAGGGCTCAACCGAGCCGCATCTCAGGAGCACTTCTGGCCTTCGCGCGTGGGACGCTGCGAGGGTCCGCTGCACAGCTACGTTCGCATGCCTTTCGGCCTGCCGAATGTGGCTGCCACCTACCAGCGTCACCTGCGGAGCATCCTGGCGGCTCAGGAGGCCAGGCACCACGCGGTCCTAGCAGAGATGGAGACGGTCCTCAAGGAACCACCTGGACCCCCAGGGCCTCCTGAGGCTCAGGGCCCGGGTGGCTCGTGAGGGTCGGCCCCTTCACCGCGCATCCTCAGCTACTCCAACACCCCCTCTACAACGGAACTAGGTGACATCCCCCAAGTTCATTTCAGTTGGGAACGCCCTCAGGGCTGCATTTTTCCCAGGCCGCGTGGGTCCGTCCCTATGGCATGTATCTCTTTTATGTTTTTAGCTTACCTTGTTGGGGGAGCCCCTCGGGCTGCATCATCCCCAAGCCGCTTGGGTCTGACCCAGTGGCATGTATCCATTCTGCATTTACCTAAGCTGATTTGCCTTTTGTGCCTAATCTACCTGTGATTATCACCTGCCCCTCTCTCATGCAATTCTCTTGCGCGTTAAAAGGGGGTTCCTAAGCATCGTGACTCAGGAGCTCTTAATGGCTCTCTAGTCCTCACCCCCTGGCCTTGACCATGGCATCGCGACCTGGCATACCAGCGGCGGCTGAGCTCGCTCGAGGGCCTGGACCTGAGGATGCAGAGCATTTGTACCTAACCATCTCACAGGAACACACAGTTGTCAAAGATCCAAGACTAAGCGCAACCCGCCTTGAGGTAGGGCCTTATGAGTCCCGCGCTGGCTCACGAGTGCCCAGATACACCTCGTCTAGCCCTGCCGTGCAAGCCACGTGTCAGTGCGGGGCTGTACACGCCCCGGGGTCTCTCCTTAAAGGGAGCCGCCCTCCCACGTACCAGTGGAAGCACCATGCTCCGCGCTGGCTGATGACACTGGCGAGGAGCGGCTATGCCTGTACACATACAAAAGCGCTATGCTCCACGCTGGTGATAAACAACTGAGGGCGGCCCCACGGTAATATCAACCCCAGGGAGCCCAGAGCTCAGTGTCTGGCCTCATCGCAACACCTCCCCTCGGGAGTGTCTCGCGAGGGGGCTGGGCACGGGGGTTGCGCCCGGGTCACGCCCGAGCGTACGCCACCCAGCCAGGTCCTCTGGACCTGGTCATCGCACGCCCCTCCCCGAGCGCAGCCAAGGTATGAAGGTCATTTGAACGTCAAGGGAGACTCCTGAGCATCGCGACTCAGGAGCCTAATTGGTCATGTAGCCCCTTACTCCTTGGTCCCGTACTGGTGATCCGGTCGGGGCCAAGGGCGGTTGAGGTATGCGCGGGGCCGGGCTCTGCCGACGTAGAACGCTAGATCTACTCCTGCGTTTCCTTCCTATAAGCTGTTTGCGCGTCGAGGGGGACTCCTGAGCATAGCGACTCAGGAGCCTAAGTGGTCAGGTAGCCCCTCACTCCTTGGTCCTGTCCTGGTGATCCGGTCGGGGCTAACGTCGGTTGAGGTATGCGCGGGCCTGGGCTCTGCCGACGTAGAACGTAAAGCAAATAGCAAGAAAATGGGAAAATCTCAAAGCTAATATTACAAACCATAATTGTCCTCACAATACCAGACGCAAGTTTAAACGCCTCCACGAGGCATGGTGCACATTGTAGGAACAAAGCAGGAAAGAAGCCGTCACCCTTGGACATCACCGTCGCCCGCCAGGGACTCCACCCCTGTGGTGGTGCCACTCGGGGCTGCAGGATCAGAAGCACTGCCTGCCACGGGCGCAGTAGCGAACGCGCGTGTGGGGATCCCGACTCATAAGTCGAGATCACCGAATGCACGTGTACAGTGATCCCAGAGATCAATGCTCACTGAACACACAGAAGCTGAATAACAAGAGTCTTACATCTGTACGTACCGTTTTACACAATTAGACAATTATGGTCAAGTCTTGAGTGTATCATTGCAGCGGAAATCTTAAATAACAACTCAGACCCATGCCATCTGCCTTAACACTACAAGCGTTCTGACTGGGAAACTTCCTAGCTCGCATGTTCGTCAGCAAGGTACTTCTTCATTATATCCTGTTCTCTCATGCCTGTCAATAAAATAACCAGTGGCAAGCCAATGAGTACTTTGAATGTACTCGCAAGCAACCCAAGAGTGATAACAAAATAATTATGCAAAGCTCTACTGCTTAATAGGCATTTTGCGGAAATCTTGTTTTTCTCATGCAAGTATGATCAACATTTACCAAGGACATGAATGCGTTTGCAACAAGTATCAGGAGGTTACAGACTTCAACCTCGAGAAAGAGTTATGAACAACTCATACTCAACTCATCTTGACTTCCTCACGAATCATATCAACAATATTACCAATCTGTGTTGTTTGTCAGAAACATATGGACGTAGTCTAAGCAGCACCACCCAACTGTCCTTGACCATGGACACGGCTATTTGAATAGTTTGAAACTCTGCAGAGGTTGCACACTTTACCCACAAGATCCAGGAAGCTTTCGTGTCATCCACGATCCCGCAATACCACAAGTACTCGGGGGAAGCACCCGATCACTATCTTTCCCTAGGCGACACTAACATAGGGTCCACTCGTTGGTACACGGCCTTCGTGTATAAGCATCAAGATCTTGGGACTCTTCCCTTTCATTATCACACACATACGCAGGGACCAACGGTGTGTCCGGTGCCCTGTGAAAATAGTCATGGCCCCATATCCAAGCACGACCACGTCCCGAGAGTGACCTCATGTCACCCCCGTCACTAGTAATGCAGGCCCCATGCTAGTATCAGGCTACGTAATCAATAATGCCCCGTCCCATAAGGGGTAGACTGGTTGCGCATGTTTGGTTGGGACGGTCGACAAATCTTAAATCTAATCCCTCTCTGTAAACAACACTTTCATCAAGCCTTGGTACACTACCTCTCCACCAAGTAGTGACCTAGTTCATCATCATCTCCCATGGGCATTAGTGGCACCGACTGGGCTATTTGCAAGTATGTCAAACCACACTTGTTTCTTTCCATGCATAACTCTGACCCATTTTTCTCAGCCAACAGCTATAACATACTTCTACAACCCACCAGCACAACTCTAAACAAGGATAGAGTCATGAACAATGCAAGTATCAATGGGGCCTGCAACGAAGGCAAACCTAGCAAGGTTGCCATTCAAGATTTCATGCACTCAACAATCACGGAAAGAAATGCTACTATGATAAAAAGGGTTCGTCATGGTCAAAGGGCTGCTTGCCTGGTTCATCAGAGTCTTGAAATCTTCTGATCCTTCTCCAAATACTCCGTCTACTTCGTCAACTAACGTCGGAAACAATCACAATAAGCAACACAACAAGGAAAAAATAAAAGTGCTCTAAAAATATGAAGTTTAATTTTCCAGGACATCCTTGGTTATATGAAAAATAACCAGAGTGGTTTCATTGGATCGGATTAGTCGATATTTCTGAACATTTCAATATGAAGGATATAAGGGATTTAATGGATCTGCAAGTTGTCTATAGAATGCCTTTTATAAAAATGAGTAAAAGTACCCATTAAATCAGGCATGATTTTAGAAAAATTTGGAAATTAGTTTAACTGGATTTGGAGTTGAAATGAATATTCTATGGATTTTTGAAGTGGGCTTATGTGGATAAATGACCTCTTTAAAGGGTCCAGGGAAAACCAAGAACAACAAAAATGTTCACTGTGGCCCATTAAATAGAACATGATTTATGGAGTCAGTAGAAATTTGATTCACCGAATTTGGACACTATTTGAATAGTTTATGGATTTTTGAAGTTCACTGGAAAAGAAAAAGGAGAATATTTGGGTTATACCTAAACTGTGCACAGGGCGCAGTTTAGCACTACAGCACACTGGGCCGGCCCAGCGGCTCGGCCACCAGGCTACGGGGCGACGTCGAAGGCACCCAGGCGCAACCCGGATCCACTTGGCAGAGTGGCCCGGTGGCTGGGCCACTAACAAGCGGGACCCGCTTGCAGGGCCATCGTCTTCCTCTTCCTCCCGCGCGTTCGCCTGGCTGAGGGAGCAAAGAGCCCCGACGACGACTACCGGTGCTACGGGGCACCTCCGGCGACGCTCTGGCTATGGATGAGCTCAGGAGGCCGCCGCATCCACCTGGGTGCTTTTCGCACGCCGACGAGGGCCGTAGCAGCGACGGCTTGGACGGCCGCTGAGGAGGCCGTCGACCATCTTCAGCCACGAGCGCGTGGCGTTCCCGGGGATGAACAACGGCGATGGAGGGCCTCGAGGTGGTGGTATGAGGGTACTGGAGTGGCTAGGCAGGGAAGAGAGGCTCGGGATAGACCGAATTTAGGCAGAGCCCGACGGCGGCGCTCCGGCCATTGCAGTGGATGGAGGACACGCGGAGAGGTGTGGGTTGGTCTAGGGGTTGCATGGGAGGGAGAGAGAGCCAAAGGAGTAGAGAGAGGGCTCGGGGGTGGCCTTATGTAGCCGACCAGTGGCTCATCGTGGACGCGGCGCGTGGGTGGCCGCGACAACGGCTCGGGAGGCCAGGAGGGAGGGAGAGGGGCTGTTTCTACGGCGCTCGTGGGGGTGGAGTAGGTTGCTGGGAAGAGAGAGAGGAGAGGCGGCAGGGCTGTGGTGCTCGCGCGTGCGAGGCCATGCGTTGGCCGAGCCAGGCAACATTGGGCACGAGCAGCAGGGGTGAGAGAGAGAGGGAGAGGGGGGCCTGCACGGCTATCGTGTTGCGGACATTGAGGGCCTCGACTAGCGCGAGGGGGAGGCTCGAGGTGGTCGGGGGATGTGGCGTCAACGGTCGGGAGCACGATGACGTGCTCCAGAGCGCGTCTTTGGCCGGCATTCGTGGCTTTTCTGCGCGCACTCGCCCGCCCACTTGTGTCTGGCGTCTGAAGAAGGAATAAACAAGAGGGGTGGAGGCCTTGGATGCTCTGGAACTTGCGAGGAGTGAGAGAGAGATGAGAAAGGAAGGGGGAAGTGGCTGTCCAGAGAGGAAAAATGGGTCTCTGCCCCCCTTAACCATTGCTCCTTGGGCAGCCAAGCATGAAGGAGGTAGAGGAGGAGCATATGAGGCTGTGGGAACAAGCTGAGCTAATGGAGATTAGTGGAAATGGACAAAACATGCATTTTAAATTTCTGCCAGAAGGTGTTTGATGATGGTTTGAGCAAGCAAGTGGATTCCAAATGATATGAAGATTAACAGGATCAAGTGGCATATAGAAATGGGTTTGATCACCAAGTTGGAGCTCATTTGAAGAAAGTTGACAATGCAACTTTGGTAAACCCTAGAAATCAATAGAAATGGACTTTCCAAGATTTAGTCATGCAACTCTATTCTCCTTGATGCACCACTTAGTGTAGTGTCATCATTTGAGGTTCTAAACATGTCCACAAAAGTGGAGATCAAAATGAGAAAGTTGCCAATGTAGAGTTGTTCAAATTTGGTTCTAGACGGGAAGAGTTTTGGGGAACTTTGATCAAGTTAACTTGTTCTCCAACTTGTGCCACTTGGTCTAGATGAATAGTTAGACCATTTGAGCATGTTCACAAAGTTTGAGAACATTTGGACATGTTTCACAATGTAAAGTTGCTCAAATTTCAAAATGGACAGAAATGGTTTTGAGGGGATTTCATGGGATTATACTAATCTCCATGACGTGATACTTGGCAAGATCATCAAACATGTCATATGTGAAATGCTAGAATTTTCTTGGAATTTTTGGAGAATATTTCCTTTGTAAATATTTCAAATCCTTGAAATGGGCAGAAAAGGTTTTGGGAGGATTTGCCCAATATTCTAAACATGACCATGTGCTGAAACTCTTATGTATGGAAAATATATGTCCACTGAGTTTCCCTGATTTTTCTCAAATATTTTTGAAGCTTTTAACTAATTTTAACCTATTAAAGACCATTTCTGGTCTAAATAAAAAGCCTTTAAATAAAATAGCAGAATAACTTTCAAAATTATAATTTTGTGTTTTAAGGGAGTCCTATATCTAATAGGTTTCAAATGTACTCTTTGAAATATTTTTCATACCCCAAATCAAGTACTTGTAGTGCAAACCTTAATTTAGGGGGGTTTGGAAAACTAAATTTAGAAAATTCTTTTTGGCCAAATTCTTTTTGTAAGAAAATTCTATACTGTACTATACACATGGCATGATCATTGGGCAGAAGTTTTGGATCAAGGAGAAGGAGTATAAGAGTTGGAGGATTTATTTGATTTTTAGAGCACTTGCAAACAACAGACAAAATCCAATCAAGGCAAAGTCCAAAACACTCAAAAGTTTTTGTAAAACCACATTTTGTCATGATTTATAATCTTAAGTGTTGTGCCATGAAAATCTGGGTGTGACGGACCTGCCGCCCTTACAAGAATCTCGTCCCCGAGATTCCCAAACAAGGCACGGAAAGGAGTATGGAGACTTGGATTTGGCGTAGTCTTCACGTACTCATACTGCTTCTGTTCCGAGTGGTGCTCCATTGAACTTGAATTACTTAATGGTGTGCTTCGTGTATAACGTTCTACTTGGTCTAGGTTGCTAATGGGTTTCTTGTGTAGGTCAGGTTTGGCTGGAGGTCGGTGGCTTGACAATCGATGTTCTTGCAGAGGTCGGGCTAGTTAGGAAGTTGGAAACACTTCCGGAGTTGTGACGCATGCAAGATGTTGAGCTTCGTGGGTAACAAAGGTGGTAACTCTAGCTGGTAGCCGTCTATTTCTCATCTTGCAGTGATCTTGGAGAGGCCGGTAAATCTTCGTGTGAGCTTCCCCTTGATATGGAAATGCTTGGTTCCTTTGAGATGTGTGGCTTGCAGATACACCTGGTCTCCGATGAGGAAGTTTACTTCTTGGCGATGGTGGTTGGTATAGTTCTTCCTCCTTGACATGGAGGTCTTCAGATGTTCCCTAGCCAGCTGAACAACTCTCCTTCCATCTTCGGGTGGACAGGTATGTCCTCAAATATAGATGAGAACTAACTTGCCCAGGTATTCCAGGAGTTATATGGGGTATGTAAAGTGGGTTGACGCATTGGTGGTGCTCACGGTTGAGTATTGGCCAAGGTCTTCCCGACCTAGAGTCAAGGCCCAGGGTCATGATCTGACCGTGATGTGGCTTGGTAAGGCATAAGGGTTTCAAGGATTCTACCGGGCGAGTGAACGTTTATCATCTTATCCTTGAGCACAGTTTCTAAGATGCCAATTGTTCTATGTCCTCATGGCTTTCGCGAGGAGGTCTAACAAAATTATACATGTCAACCATCCCCAAACTCATATCTATGCAAAATTCCATGGGCAGAATATACAAGCTTCCAAGCTTGAATTAATCATGACAATCCAAGTGCTCAGCCTATCCTTCCAAGGTCCAAGATAGTGCATCTATATCCTAAGGAAACACGTCGTATGCCACTGCATGATCTTCTTTCCTTCCTATGAGTCAACCCCTAACAGCCCATTAAGTCCCATCAATCACTACACAATTTATTAATCCTACCAATCCAAAGTTTATGGTGTTCGACCTGATCTCCTAATGTCCATATAATCCCCAAATACTTGAAAGGCTATCCTTACTATAGTCAGTCCACCAATTCCCATTATCGTGATCAAGTAAATTCCAAGATCAAGCTCATACAGATTCCTAAATAAACTTCGACATTTAACCCAATCTCCTAGTTTATCGTCCACCGAGAAACATGGTATCATGATCGAGATCATCAGTCTAAATCCAATTTACTCCGAACCATTAAGACACACTCAACATCTATATATTCAACTAGAATCACCTACTCAAATCTAAATCTCATGTTCAACGAGAACTCCTACATGTTTCCCCTAAGTCATCATCGTAGTGTCAACTATCTCTTATCAATATCCCCCAGTTAAGACAAATCCCTATACTTCCAAGAATTTCATCGTACGATCGTAATCGTCCTACATAATCCAATTTACTCCCGGGGTAATGGAAGTTATGCTAATCTATCAACATGATCCCACCAAGTTCATCTACCAACATGAAAGCCTCACATCCCACCATAAGTCTCAATAGTTCCTCAAGGTCTCTGATATTAACTCATCAAGTCATCTGTTCTCTATACATATATCCACAAATTGGTCTCCTCTATGGCATTGTCAGTTCTGGTACTATCTTAGGATGATAATGTGCTCGTTCACTATGTCCACTAGTTCCATAATGAACACATTGTTGTGCAAGGTTACGGAGGCTTAACTGGTTCTCTTGCAATTCTGTGGATTAAGCACATGGTTAAGGATTCGAGCTGGGGTATCCCATGGAGTCTCGAAGGGTCTAGGGATGGGTTTCCAGTCTAGAGGACTAAACATAACTCTATGGGATTGCACTTGGTCGAGGAGGCTGTAGCAAAAGTCTTCAGTGCTGGTTGGTTCAAAGTAGAATCCTTGGTGTACCTTGTCTTGCCGTCCCTTAGCTGAGGAGAGAGAGAGATGAGAGGGAAAAGTAGCATAGAGGAGGGGGATGCCTAAAGGGGGTTCTATAGTGCAAGTGCAAACAACAAGTGCCGAAAGGGCCAAACACAAGCATTAAGATAAGGAAGGTGATATAGTCACGTACTCGTTGCCCAGGGCAGAAAGGATGACTGATATCAAAACATAAACAAATAAAAACAAGAAACACACAATCATGGTTCTATTCGAACCATCATATGGACTCGACTGCGCATAGGGGGTACACGACTCATCCTACCCTAGGGGTTCTCGGATTCAGTAGTCGTGCTTTGCTCCGTGCCTCGTGCAGTCTTCTGGGTTTTCCCCAGGTGCCGCTACGTCTCCTGTAGTTGTTCAATGAAATGATCCAGGTTGATCCTGAAGAGTCTTCAGCAGCTTCTCTCCTGTAGAAGTGATGGGGTGAAGGTGGCTCCTTGTAGCTGGCATTGACTTGGTCTCCTCTTGTCTTCTTAATCATGACGATCCCTGTTGCCTTCTAAGGCGTCGAGTGTACCAGGTAGGCAATCCTTTATGCAATGACACTAACAACGCATAGTAGAGGTCCAATCTGCCAGACACACTGTTGCCACACTAACAACGCATAGTAGAGGTCCAATCTGCCGGGCACACTGTTGCCAGTATCGTCACCGAGAGCGGGGGATGCCGAGAACTGTTTTTCCTGCTCACTATAGTGAGGCGGACCAGATGGTGAGGTTCTCATCGACCGGTGGTTGCCGACACAACAACTATAAGGGCAGGGTTGCTCTACTAGCGATGTATATCATCATCTTGCATATCCTATGCCCTGATCAACGTAGGCCAAGGTTCCATCATCCTAGGGCAATTTCAAAGGTGTCACCATCCTCTGGGTCTTCATGTCCTCATTCCTCGAGGGCGTATCTTTTGTTGGCATCATCTTGTTGTGGTGTCACCAATCTTATGTTCAGAAGAGGTGGGTGACTGTCTGGCAAGGCGTCTTCCTTCTGGATTATCCACGAGGTTTACAAGGAATCCCGTGGTCAGGGGCATAAGGTGTCTAGCGACCATTTAAAATTTTGAAGGGGAAGAGATCAATAAGGAAAGTATATCTTAGTTTTCGAAAAGCTGAGAAGGAGGAAGAGAAGTATAGATAGTTTTTTTTTAAATTAGTGATATTTTTTTTGGAAGTAGTTTTACACTAACTAACGACGATGATAACTAAGGCTTCCTACAGTCATGATGGCTCTAATACCAGCTCTGTGGGGACCCCGACTCATAAGTCGAGATCACCGAACGCATGTGTACAGTGATCCCAGAGATCAATGCTCACTGAACACACAGAAGCTGAATTACAAGAGTCTTACATCCATACATACCGTTTTACACAAGTAGGACCATTATGGTCAAGTCTTGAGTGTATAATTGCAGCGGAAATCTTCAATAACAACTCGAACCCATGCCATTTGCCTTAACCCTACAGGCGTTCTAACTGGGAAGCGTCCTAGCTCGCATGTTCGTCACCAAGGTACTTCTTCATTATATCCTGTTCTCTCATGCCTGGCCAATAAAATAACTAGTGGCAAGCCAATGAGTACTTTGAATGTACTCGCAAGCAACCCAAGAGTGATAATAAAATAATTATGCAAAGCTCTACTGCTTAATTGGCATTTTTGCATAAATCTAGTTTTTCTCATGCAAGTATGATCACCATTTACCAAGGACATGAATGCGTCTGCAACAAGTATCAGGAGGTTACAGACTTCAACCTCGAGAAAGAATTATGAACAACTCATACTCAACTAATCGTGACTTCCTCATGAACTATATCAACAATATTACCAATCTATGTTGTTTGTCAGAAACATATTGACATAGTCTAAGCAGCACCACCCAACTGTCCTTGACCGTGGACACGGCTATTCGAATAGTCTGACACTCTGCAGAGGTTGCACACTTTACCAACAAGATCCGGGAAGCTTTCATGTCATCCATGATCCTGTAGTACCTCAAGTACTCGGGGGAGGCACCCGATCACTATATTTCCCTAGGCGACACTAACATAGGTCCACTCCTTGGTACACGGCCTTTGTGTATAAGCATCAAGATCTTGGGACTCTGCCCTTTCATTATGACATATACACGCAGGGACCAACGGTGTGTCCGGTGCCGTGTGAAAACAGTCATGGCCGCCTATCCAAGCACGACCCCGTCCCGAGAGTGACCTCATGTCACCCCCGTCACTAGTAATGCGGGCCCCATGCTAGTATCAGGCTAGGTAATCAATAATGCCCCATCCCATAAGGGGTAGAGTGGTTGCGCATGTTTGGTTGGGATGGTCGACAAATCTTTAATCTAATCCGTCTCTGTAAACAACACTTTCATCAAGCCTTGTTACACTACCTCTCCACCAAGTAGTGACCTAGTTCATCATCATCTCCCATGGGCATTAGTGGCACCCACTAGGCTATTTGCAAGTATGTCAAACCACACTTGTTTCTTTCCATGCATAACTCTGACCCATTTTTCTCAGCCAACAGCTATAACATACTTCTACAACCCACCAGCACAACTCTAAACAAGGATAGAGTCATGAACAATGCAAGTATCAATGGGGCCTGCAATGAAGGCAAACCTAGCAATGTTGCCATTCAAGATTCCATGCATTCAACAATCACGGAAAGAAATGCTACTATGATAAAAAAGGGTTCATCATGGTCAAAGGGCTGCTTGCCTGGTTCATCAGAGTCTTGAAATCTTCTGATCCTTCTGCAAATACTCCGTCTGCTTCGTCAACTAACGTCGGAAACAATCACAATAAGCAACACAACAGGGAAAAAATAAAAGTGCTCTAAAAATATGAAGTTTACTTTTCTAGGACATCCCTGGTTATATGTAAAATAACCAGAGTGGTTTCATTGGGATTGGATTACTGGATATTTCTGAACATTTCAATATGAAGGATATAAGGGATTTAATGGATCTGCAAGTTGTCTACAGAATGCCTTTTTATAAAAATGAGCAAACGTACCCATTAAATCAGGCATGATTTTAGAAACATTTAGAAATTAGTTTCACTGGATTTGGAGTTGAAATGAATATTCTATGGATTTTTGAAGTGGTCTTATGTGGATAAATGACCTTTTTAAAGGGTCCAGTGAAAACCAAGAAAAGCAAATATGGCCACCGTGGCCCATTGAATAGAACATGATTTATGGAGTCAGTAGAAATTTGTTCATCGAGTTTGGACACTATTTGAATAGTTTAAGGATTTTTGAAGTTCACTGGAAAAGAAAAAGGAGAATATTTGGGTTATACCTAAGCTGTGCACAGGGCGTAGTTTAGCACTACAGCACATTGGGCCGGCCTAGCGGCTCGGCCACGCGGGCGACGTCGAAGACGCCCAGGCGCAACCCGCCTCGACTTGCCAGCATGGCCCGGTGGCTAGGCCACTGACGAGCGGGGCCCACTTGCAGGGCCTTCGTCCTCCTCTTCCTCCCGCGCGTTCGCCTGGCCGAGGGAGCAGAGAGCCCTGACGACGACTGCCGGCGCTACGGGGCACCTCCGGCGATCCTCTGGCTATGGATGAGCTCAGGAGGCCGCACCGCATCCACCTGGGTGCTTTTCGCACGCCGACGAGGGCCATAGCGGCAACGGCTTGGAAGGCCGTGGAGGAGGCCGTCGGCCATCTTTGGCCACGAGCACGTGGTGTTCCCGGGGATGAACGACGGCGATGGAGGTCCTCGAGGTGGTGGTATAAGGGTACTGGTGTGGATAGGAAAGGTAGAGAGGCTCGGGATAGCCCGAATTTAGGAGGAGCCCGACGGCGGCGCTCCGGCCATTGCAGTGGATGGAGGACACGGGGAGAGGTGTGGGTTGGTCCAGGGGGTGCACGGGAGGGAGAGAGAGAGCCAAAAGAGTAGAGAGAGGGCTCGGGCGTGGACTTATGTAGCCGACCAGTGGCTCATCGTGGACGCGGCGCATGGTTGGCCACGGCAACGGCTTGGGAGGCTAGGAGGGAGGGAGAGGGGTTGTCTACGGCGCTCTTGGGGGTGGACTAGGTCGCCGGGAAGAGAGAGAGAGGAGAGGCGGCAGGGCTCTGGTGCTCGCACGTGCGAGGTCATGCATTGGCTGAGCCGGGCGGCGTCGGGCACGAGCAGCAGGGGGTGAGAGAGAGAGGGAGAGGGAGGGCCTGTACGACTGTCGTGTTGCAGACGTCGAGGGCCTCGACTGGCGCGAGGGGAAGGCTCGAGGTGGTCGGGGGAAGCAGCGTCAATGGTCGGGAGCGTGATGACGTGCTCCAGAGCGCGTCTTTGGCCGGCATCCGCGGCTTTTCCGCATGCACTCGCGCGCCCACTTGTGTCTGTCGTCTGAAGGAGGAATAAACAAGAGGGGTGGAGGCCCTGGATGCTCTAGAACTTGCCAGGAGTGAGAGAGAGATGAGAAAGGGAGGGGGATGTGGCTGTCCAGAGAGGAAAAACGGGTCACTGCCCCCCTTAACCATTGCTCCTTGGGCAGCCAAGCATGCAGGAGGTAGAGGAGGAGCAGATGAGGCTGTGGGAACAAGCTGAGCTCATGGAGATTAGTGGAAATGGACAAAACATGCATTTTAAATTTCTGCCATAAGGTGTTTGATGGTGGTTTGAGCAAGCAATTGGATTCCAAATGATATGAAGATTAACAGGATCAAGTGGCATATAGAAATGGGGTTGATCACCAAGTTGGAGCTCATTTGAAGAAAGTTGACAATACAACTTTGGTAAACCCTAGAAATCAACAGAAATGGACTTTCCAAGATTTATTCATGCAACTCTATTCTCCTTGATGCACCACTTAGTGTAGTGTCATCATTTGAGGTTCTAAACATGTCCACAAAAGTTGATATCAAAAGGAGAAAGTTTCAAATGTAGAGTTGTTCAAATTTGGTTCTGGACAGGAAGGGTTTGGGGGCACTTTGATCAAGCTAACTTGTTCTCCAATTTGTGCCACTTGGTCTAGATGAATAATTAGACCATTTGAGCATGTTCACAAAGTTTGAGAATATTTGGACATGTTTGGCAATGTAAAGTTGCTCAAACTTCAAAATGGACAGAAATGGTTTTGAGGGGATTTCATGGGGTTATACTATTCTCCATGACATGATACTTGGCAAGATCATCAAACATGTCATACGTGACATGCTAGAATTTTCTTGGAATGTTTGGAGAATATTTCCTTTGTAAATATTTCAAATCCTTGAAATGGACAAAAATGGTTTTGGGAGGTTTTGCCCAATATTTTGAACATGACCATGTGCTGAAACTCTTATATATGGAAAATATATGTCCACTGAGTTTCCCTGATTTTTCTCAAATATTTTTGAAGCTTTTAAATAATTTTAACCTATTAGAGACCATTTCTGGCCGAAAGAAAAAGCCTTTAAATAAAATAGCAGTATAAATTTTGAAATTATATTTTTATGTTTTAAGGGAGTCCTATATCTAATAGGTTTCAAATGTACTCTTTGAAATATTTTTCATACCCCAAATCAAGTACTTGTAGTGCAAACCTTAATTTAGGGGTTTTTGGAAAACTAAATTTAGAAAATTCTTTTTGGCCAAATTATTTTTGTAAGAAAAATCTATACCGTACTATACACATGGCATGATCATTGGGTAGAAGTTTTGGATCAAGGAGAAGGAGTATAAGAGTTGGAGGATTTATTTGATTTTTAGAGCACTTGCAAACAACAGACAAAATCCAATCAAGGCAAAGTCCAAAACACTCAAAAGTTTTTGGAAAACCACATTTTGTCATGATTTATAATCTTAAGTGTTGTGCCATGAAAATCATGGTGTGACAGCGCGGAACCTCCCCAGCAAGGCTTCCACCTGGCCCTTCACGGCTTCAGCAGCAGCAGCGTAGCACACGCCGTCCACAGGCTCCAGCAGCTCGTCCAGGTTGGCGTCAGGCTCACGGAGGTGGAGATGGCTGAAGACGCGCGTTAGTGTTGCGGAAGAAAGGACACGAGCTTCCACCTCTGCCATGGGGCCGATGCCGCTCACGACTTCCTCAAGCGCCTCGACCAAGTAAGGAAGCAGTTGGGCGGGTCCGTCTTCGTCGGTAGACAGCGGCTTCTCCAGGCCCTTCTCATAGAGCGCCTTCAACACCATGTGAGACCTCTCCTCGAGGAGTGCGAAGGCCGCGCGGTCCTAGGCCAGGACCTTTGCCTCGGCGTCAAGCTCGACCTTCTCTGCCCTCACCTCCTGCTCCAGCGTTTCCAGTCGGCCGTGCTCAGTGGTCTGCGCCTCCGCCAACCGTGCTAGCTCGGCGTCGCGGTCCCTAATGGCATCCTCCCAAGCCTTTATCCTCTCCTCCTCCGCCTAGCGGCCACGAGCTTCTTCGGTGTGCTTGTCGCGCAAATCCTGCAGCTTGGCCTCCAGTGCCTTGCAGCGGGCCTGGGCAGCCGTGGCATCCTTTAGCACCACCTCGCGATCAGCGACGGCTTGGGTGGCGGCCTGCTTCTCCTTCTCAGAGGCTGCCGTGACCCGCCCCAACGCCGCTCGAATAGAGGCGTCATAGTGAAGCTAGCCGGAAACCAGCTCCAGACGCCGGCCACCTGATGGGAGTCGGTGCACTGGAGGTCTTCTCGTAGCTGGGCCATCTCAGAAAGGGCACATTGCAAGACATTGGAAGAGGCATAAGAACCTGGAACCAGCGGCACAGTAGAAGGAGGAGGCGGCAGCGTGACCATGGCTCGGGAGACTGGGGCTCCTGAGCCTTGGGTACCTCAGCAACAGCATCGGGTATCGGCACCTCCGGAGCCAACGGGGCCATGGGGTCTGGCGCCCCACCAGGGCGCTCCTCCAGGCCTCGCGCGGATGACCTAGAAGGGGAGGTGCGAACGCCGTCGCCTCCCCTCCCCACGGACGAAGGAGAGGTCGCAGCAGATGAGTTGACCCTAGAAAGTGTCACCGCGTCCCCCTTCCTCTTCTTCGCCGCAAGCGGCAGCCTAACCAATCGATGAGAACGTCAAGCACCACCAGCATAATCAAGAACAAGATGGAGGTCAGACACTTACTGGTCTACCCCGGAGTAGTTCACCTTCCTCTTGTTGAGCTTGGAGCCCAAGAGCCTCGTGTCTCGGGGCACAGCAGCAAGGGCCCCAGGAGCAAGGGAAGGCGTAGCAGAAGGGCTGGAAGCGGCTCCAGGCGGCGTCTAGGCAGAAGTAGCCTCTCGGGAGATCAGCGCCGACCTGCCCTTCTTCGGGATGGCGGGCGGATCCTCCTCCTCTAGGGTGGCGTCGGCCTCGTCGTTGTCTGGCAAGGTGCGGAGGATGTCGGCCCTGTGCGGGGAAGAGGCCTCCCCCATCCCCTCGAGGGTCGGCTCTGAGTCGCGCTCCTCATCTTCTTCCTATCCTCCTCCTATGCGGGAGTCACCCGAAGACACGTCCACGGGCGCCGTCGCCCCCCGGACCATAGGGGCACCGTCGGCACCAGGACGCGTCCATCAGAGGTGGGCATGGAAGCCACCACCTGTGCCCTGTTCTTGCGGAGGAACAAAGGGACAGGGGCATTCGGCGGATAATCCTGATCGTCCCCGACCAAGAGGCGGAGAGCTGCAGCAAGATCCTCATCAGTCAAAGCCGCCGGATTCATGGGAAGCTTGTCGTCTGCACCCCCAAGCATCAATGAGGGGCGTCAGCGCGCCTGGAGGGAAGCCACCCGCTGCGTCAAGAACTCCCGCAGGAGCGCGGCCCTCGTCAGCTTCGACGCCTTCGCGTTGCCCGGCTTGAGGTCGGCGTTCATCCTCTCCAGCACCATCGTCGCCCGATCGTCAGCAAGCTTTGTGCGAGACCACCCTTCGTCAGGCTGGGGCATCTCCGTTGGCAGCGCCAACCGGGGGTGGACACACTTGGCATCCATCATGACCCACCTGCTCCGGAAGCTGTCAGCCCTCTTCCCGGCCTTCGAGTTTGTGCTGGCCTTGCCGTACGCGACAAAATTGGCGCACGCCAAGGTATGGTCATCGTTGGTTTGAAGGAAGAAGAAGTGGCGCAGCAAAGCCACGGACGACATCACCCCAACATGTGCCTCGTAGTAGTAGGCGAAAATCGACAAGAGAAGGACAGAGTTGGGAAGGAGATGAAGGGCCTGCAACCTGTAATGGAGGAGGACGGAATAGAAGAAGTCAGAGAAGGGAGGAACCAGACCTGCGATGATGGTGTTTGTGAAGAAGGGGGTAGAAAGTGCTCCCCTGAGTCTCTGGCACGGCGGAGCCAGCCCGGAGTTCGTTCTACCCCTTTTCATTGCTCTCCACCGCCGTCAGCAGGCGCGTGGCGGCGAGATTCTTCTCCGACACATTGGGGGTGTCTAGGGCCGGCGCGTACCAAGCTGGTTGTGCATCAACCTTGGCCTTGCGGGGCCCCATCGCTCACTGAGAGGGAAGGGATCGAAGCGGATCTGGAGATTGCGGAAGCAAGGAGCAAGGAAGGGGATCTAGAGCAAGACAAAGGAAAGCAATGAAGGCAAGCCTTGCCCACGCCAGCCTTTTTGTCAGTCGGGCAGTTGCCGAGGCAGCATGGGGAAGCGGAGACACCCACGTCCTATCAGTCGCCACGCATCGACCAAGGCCGCAGGCTGTTGGGGCCCGCGGCGCTCCGCACTTGCCCTTTGGTTTCGCCGCTAAGCCAAGTCCGAGCGCACCTTGGGCCCGGGGGCTACCGTCGGCGTTCTGGGAACGGGGGTCCCCAGACACGCCTGCCTGCGGCCCTTGGCGTGGCTCCACCAGTGGCCTAGTACGGTCCGTCTTCATCAACCAACACTCAAGACCCTCGTGAGGGGCCAATCCTCACGGGGCGGACGACACAAGGCCTCCTCAGGAGCGGCCTCACCAGGCAGGCTCGCAAGTGAGGCGAAGACATCAAGGCAAGGGGTACCTCGCTAGGTTCTCGTGACACAAGCCATGACGACCAACGCCAGGCGGGCGCCAGCCCATGCAATGTCCTCGTTTCCTCTTTGGTGCTTAGGAGGCAAGCGTAGGCACGTAGTACCGAGGCATCAGGCAAAGGTTTCCATATAGGTGCAATGAGACCAAGACCAGCAGTACGGCAGGATGGAGGTCATCGTGGAGCCCAAGACGGCGTCATCACCAGCGCCTTTGATAGGCGAAGACCACCTTTAGTCGGGATAGCTTGTACAAGCCGTCCCCTTTCAAATTGGCCGTTGTTGGATCCCTTCCCGCTCAATATTTGGGGAGAGGACCAAAGCCTCTATAAATAGGGCTAGCCACCACAGTACAAGGGGGGATTGAGTTCATCTACACACCACACCAGCTCAAGAACACCTGTCCTCAAGAGGCTGTTCTTCCCTTGTACTGTTCATCATTAGCCCAAGAGGCAATCCACCACCACCACACAGGAGTAGTGTATTACATCACAACGGTGGCCTGAACCTGTATAAATCTTGTGTCTCTTGCATTGTGAGCTCATCGAGCTATGCTTAGGGATCGCGGCGAGGCTGAGAGCGAGATTTGGTAGGGGGAAACTTCATGCGCACCCCAATGTTCGAACCTCAAGGGTTTTGCCGGAACCTAATATCCGACACGATCTCCCACCCATATACTCCCCTCACGATCTCGAGGGAATCTCTCTATCACAAACAGACCATCTCTCCCTCCCCTTGCGTCCGTCTTCTCTATGCGTCCGTCTCGACCTCTATCCCTTGTTGGCTAGACCTCTATTGGACATGTGCTATAGGGGTGTCTCTCTCCGTTGCAAACAATCAGGCACTAGCTATCTTTGTGTATCTCCTTACCTCGCTTTTCTATCTCGGAGATGCATGCGTCATATGTTTGCATAAGAAACGAACACACTCTCTCTATTTTATTGTTTGTTGTCCCGTTCTATTTCACACACACTCTTTTTGCACACTCACTCATTCTCCTTCACACGCACTTGATCTCTCTTAACTTAGGTACTCTCTTCGGTCCATAGCATATATATTTATTGAAAAGTCAAACATCACAAAGTTTGACCAGGTACATGGAGAAAAAACATTTAGATCTAAAAGGGCAAACATATGTCATCAGATTCATCATGAGATGTAGTTTCGTATGATGTATCTTTGGTATTTTAGATATAAATTATATTTGCGTAAACCTGGTCAAAGTTTCCGAAGTTTGACTTCTAAAAAATTTGTATGCACTGCATTATCGAACAGATATAGTATCTCTTTCCCCCTCTCAGCTATTCAACGCACCACTTAGCCGTATCATGGCTCCTCTATCCCTCTCAAACTTTATATCCCAAGGTTCACAAATACACATATCTCGCTCGCGCTACATAGACCCAACTAACACTCTCCACCCTTGTTCTCTCTCTATGTGACATGCACCCCTCCTAAGTACCATAATCCCTCACTCCATCATAGGCACACGCACTCCCCCCTAAGTATGAATATCTCTCACTATCCATAAGGAACACGCGTATTGTCTCCTTCCATACGTCTTTCTCGATATCTCACGGGGTATCTTCTATCACGCGCACACCTTATCACTCGATCTCCCACCCATGTAATCCCATCACAATCTCCGGGGGATCTCTCTGTCACAAACACACACTCTCTCCTCCCCATGTCTGCATTTTCCCCTTACGTCTGTCTCGACCTCTCTCCCTTGTTTGTCAGACCTCTCTTGGCCACGTTCTAGGGGTCTTTCTCTCTCGGTTGCAAACAACCACACACTATCTCCTCACCTCACTTCCTCTATCGAAGATGCATGTGTGATATGTTTGCATAAGACACACACGCTTTTTCTCTACTTCATCGTATGTTGTCCATGTCTCTTTCACACACACACACAAACACACTTTTTCACTCAATCTTTGTATTTCACACACTCTCTCTCTCTAGTTAGTTACTCAAAAAATATGGATGTTTTGAAAAGTCAAATCTCAGAAAATTTTGACCAGGTATAACTGGAAAAAAAATCACATCTGGAATGGTAATTAGATTCGTCACAACATGTACTTACTTCGTACTATCATTTAGATATAAGTAATTTCTTTATAAACTTGGTCAAAGTTTTAAAAGTTTGACTTTTGAAAAAATATAGGCACTACATTATCAAACGGAGGGGGTATCTCTTTCTCTCTCTCTCTCTCTCTACTATATCTCACGGGCCTTCCCTCTCACTCAATCTCTCTTTACCGAGGGATTATATGGTCACTGTGTCAGCTTATAGCTCCGTATATTCTTTAGTTGAGCGATCAACCAGTCCACATGCTGCCTTGTCAGCTTGTGTTCTCTATCTTCGAGTGCTGGCCCATGTGGTAGTGCGTGAAAATAAGTAAACTAGAGGCCCATCTGACGCGGTGAAGTAAAAAAAGTTGAAACCACTCGCGGTAGCACCCCGCATACTAGTAAATTGAGGGCGCACTTCTTCCACGTGAAGGACGCACTCGCTCACACTTCACCACTTCGCGGCGGCATGCACACAAGGATGCACTCGCGTACACCCAGCACACGTCTACACCGGCGTCACCACCGACTGAGATGGACGGTGAGGCAGCCAACAAGCGAAGGCGGCTAGAGCCAAAACCGCATCCGGCGAGCCTGGACTTCATCAGCAGCATCCTTGACGACATGCTGTTCACCATCATCGGCCTCCTCCCCATGAAATATGTCGTGTCGACCACCTTGCTCTCCCGGTGGTGGTGCCCCCTCTGGAACCACGTTGCCCTGAACCTCACTGTCGATAGCTACCTGTGCAACGGGGATTGCAAATGCATGGTGCAGTCTCCAAGATCCTTTCATCACACCCTGGGCCAGCCAGACACCTTGACATCTGCATATTTAGTAGAAATTGCAAGGTCCAAGCCAAGTTCGACAAGTGGTTCTTATCCCCCGCCCTAGATCAGCTCAAGGAGCTCGGGTTTGAAGCTGGACGACGTCGCTCTATGCCGCCGTCCGCACTCTGCCTCAAGCCAATGCTGCACCGCGCCAGCTTCAACTCCTACTATTTTTCCAAGATTAACGCTACTACCATCCTTCTTCTCCCTCAACTCAACCATCTCGACCTCTTCATCATTGGCATTTCTAAGAAGGCTATGGAGCACCTGCTCCGCAGCTGTTGTCATGGGAAACCACGACCACCTATGGGACCAGGAAGCCCCTTGCCGGTTTGGCAGGGGGACGTCGCATTGCACAAAGAGCAGACGAACGTGGGGCAACACGAGGGAGATCACACGGGCAGTTTTACCCAGGCTCGGGCTGCCGCGAGGCATAAAACCTACTCCTGCTTTGGTGCATTGATGGTGAAAATGTGATGGTGGAGCGTAGTGCACTTGCCCGGCAAGGGTTGCATCAGGGCAGCCGCGGCTACGCTCGTTTGGGGGTGTGAGTTATCCAACCTTCTAACCCGTTCTACCATTGCCATGGGCCTCCTTTTATAGGTTAAGGGGTCACTATAGTGGCAAATCAGTCATTAGACACTGATAAGATAACAAACAGTGCTATCATACCTAACTCTGCAGGCTGACAGTGCGCATTGAATGCGCCGCTCAATGTCGCATCGTTGGTTGATCGACAAGGCATTTCGGGCTATCTTGCCAGTTCCATGCCTACTCGTCTGACACTTCATAGGACGGGTGTGGCCTACAGGTATTCTGGTAGAAAGGGGCCGCCATCTTGCGAATGGCTGCCACATAATCACTTTGCGGCTCGACACCGCACTGATTGAAGACGTGAGTCGTGGTGACGTGCTTGGTGAGGTGTTTTAGCCTCCGCAAGTCCCCATAGGTCGTTCTGGGGCACCTTGGTCATCTTCTTCTGGGGTGGCCTCGCCCTTTGCCGAGCTTGCCTACTCGGCAAAGGAGGCCTTTCTCTCGACGATATCTTGCTTCTCTGGCTTGGTCCTGGTCCCTCTGATCTGCTCGTTGGTCCTTCAAATGACATGGATTCTTGTACTCTGTCTTGGGTTGGATCTACATTCTTGATCCCGTGCCTGTGCACAGTCAGGGCAACAGACCCAGGGTTTGTTGCACCGGCAGAATCCCCTTGGCCTGCCCTGAGCGCGCCGCCAACCGTCGTCGGGGTAGGCCTAGTAAGTGCACAACACTACAAAAAATGCACTTCCATGATGATACGTGTTTGTCACAGTAGGTCACCTTTTCTGTCATGCATGTACATCCATGAAGATTTTATGACAGAATCAAGATAGTCATACATGTGTTGTCATAGAAGTGTTCCATGACATTACCAAAATTATCATCACGGAAGTGTCCACTTCCATGACGATAAATCGCGCGTCATAGAAGGGCTTTCGTCAAGGGTGACCGACACATGGCATCCACTGTAATGGAACGCCGTTAAGCTATTGGGTCCGGTTTTGGACCCGATAACCCGTTAACATCCCCGACAAATGGGGATTTTCCATGTGTAAAAACATCATTGGCTGGAGGAAACATGTGTCAGCTCACCGTCGGGACAGATGTCATCCACTCATTGGACAGAAGGCGCCTATGATACATCGACACATGGCAGGGCCCAATAGAGGCCCATTCCTATGAAAAGGCCGGCCCATTTGACTTGGTCAAAAGGTGGCGAGCAGGCCCACTGAAAGCCTGTTAACGGCCTGTTCGCATATAGCCCATTTACAGCCCGCTAACCCACGACCAGTTACGACCTATCCGAATTAGGCCTAGTAGCATCATATGGGCCATCCAATATGATTCCAGCCCATTTTAACATCCGGCCCATGTATGGCCCATGACGTGTTTCGGCCCATATGAGACCCTTTGTAACTCTTCGCCCATTAACGGCCCATGGTGAAACTAGCCCGTAATGAACAGTGTATCACTTTATACCCATTAACGGCCCATTATTCCATTGGGCCATTTCCAGCCCATGTTATCTTTCGGCCTTCTTAGGGCCCATTTATTCTTTGGCTCATTTCCAGCAATCGGTTACTTACGTCCCGTTACTGTCATTTTCTGCTTGTGGGCCAAATTCAGCCCATTGTTATAGTCGGCCCGGTGGCCCGTTAATACGTTGGGCTGTTTTCATAGCATCATCAAATATGACCCATTAACGACGGCCCGTTATGGTCGGCCCATGAACGGACAATTCCAACTCTAGCCTGTTTACGGCCATAATGCGGTCTATTATTGGCCCATGTTTGGCTAATCGATCATACGACCAATATAAGGCCCATTAATGATACGGCCCGTAGAAGGTCCATTGTGTCTATGGCCCGTAGAAGGTCCATTTTGTCTATGGCCCGTAGAAGGCCCACTGTTTCTACGGCCGGTAGGAGGCCCAGTGTCACTACAGTAAATATGTAGCCCATGGTTATTGTGGCCGAGTTTTAAAAAATAGGTTATTGCGGCCACTAGCAAACCGCGGAAAAAGAACTGCACTGACTACAAGCAAACAAATAAACAAGCCAACAAGGAAATAAATAAGCAAGCAACTTACGCTAGGCTATCATGACTATTACACATATTACATCCACTGGGCATCAAAGTTCACCACCAGTGCAAATATAGGGAACAAAGTAGCATATCATATACACTGGTTGTCAAAGTTGGCGACCAGCGCAAATAAATGCCACATCAAAACAAATCCAAAACTAAAACCACTTCAGAAGATCTCAAGAAACAATATCCTGGGTACCCATAATGCTGGCAAGATGCTTAGCAAGCTTATTACTTTCTCTTGTTTGGCGCTTAAATCCTCTAGCGCTTGCTGTTGCACCAGGAAGTATGCATCTGAATTCTGCAGGGACTTCCTCAGTCCTTCAGCTTCCTATCGCAGCACATCTGATCGATGTCTTTCAACTTGAAGTTGAGACTCAAGAAGACGAACTGATTCAGGCAGCGAGTTCGAAGAGCTTGTGCCAGCAGTAGTGGCCAGTAACTCGAACACTACATCAAGATAGGACTTTTGGGTTCTCTCACTGTCATCAAGATAGTTTTTATCAGCTTTCTTGGATACCAACAGGGATGTCTCACTATCTTGGACATTATCTACATTACTTCCTTTACAATTGCATAACGGGTGCTGTTCTCCAATATTTTTTCCGCATTCTAAAAGAGAAACAAGTAGACACATCACAGGTTTACCATGTTGTATATGAAACTCATTTTGGTAAATGGGTTCAGTAGTAAAGTGCACAGGATAACAACATGAAACAAACATATATCTATGTAATTCTAGTTTTTGTTGCCAAATCAAGATAGAGACACAGTTCAAATAACATTTGTTCAAGACAAAGCAGAATAGACAGAATATAAGTGTGGGAAACTATAGCGCAATAAAAACACTTGTAATGTGCATGACATGAGAACATAACTGTTTATTCAATTGAAACTGAAATCAACATAGAGCAGGTTACAACAGCAAACCAGTTAAACAAACATGTTTAAAACATACCTGTTGCGCCATTGGAGTTTCAATTACATCCTTCAAATTTGAAAATAGTTGGTATGAGTAAATACAGTAAGGCAAGAGCAAAGGAGTATGAACCATAGCTACAGAACCTGGACTGAGGGCAAATCTTCTTCTCCTTTAAGCGTTGAGTTGGGATTTGGAGTGGTGGTCCTCGTGCTCTGGGCACTGCAGTTCCCTTACTAACTGCTCGTGTTTGGGTGCTCTATGGTGGAGACGGTGTTGTATCAACTAGAACAGGTTACTGTCATGCCCGATATGCGATACTATCCTAAAGAGACTCGAAGGTCCCACCAAGGATAGAACCGCATATTGATACGCTTTTGCAAGGTGGATATCATTACATCAACATTACATAATAGATGGGGATACATACAAGAGGCATACAATGCCACACGAATACAACATCATCATACATAAGAGCACCATCCGACTACGGATGAAACACAAACAGAAACTCAAACGACAACCCCCCCTAGGCTGCCGACCTGGAACCTATCCCCTGATCGAAGAAGAAGCAGAAGAAGAACTCCAAAACAAGTAAAGATCACTCTCGCATCATGATCATCGCATAACCTGTACCTGCAACTGTTGTTGTAGTAATCTGTGAGCCACGAGGACTCAGCAATCCCATTACCATGGGTATCAAGACTAGCAAAGCTTAATGGGAAAGGAAGGGGTAAAGTGGTGAGGTTGCAGCAGCGGCTAAGCATGATACGGTGGCTAACATACGCAAATGAGAGCGAGACGAGAAGCAAAGGAACGTTTGTGAAGCTAGCAATGATCAAGAGGTGATCCTGAACTCCTACTTATGTCAAACATAACCCAAAAACCGTGTTCACTTCCCGGACTCCGCCGGAAAGAGACCATCACGGCTACACATGCGGTTGATGCGTTTTAATTCGTATCTGGTGTCAAGTTATCTACAACCGGACATTAAAAAATTCCCATCTTCCACATAACCGCGGGCACGGCTTTCGAAAGATAATACCCTGCAGGGGTGTCCCAACTTATCCCATGATAAGCTATCGTGATCAACGAAGGATATACGTTCTCCCAGGAAGACCCGATCAGTCTCAGAATCCCGGTTTACAAGACATTTCGACAATGGTAAAACAAGACCAGCAAAGCCGCCCGAATGTGCCGACAAATCCTGATATTAGCTGCACATATCTCGTTCTCAGGGCACACCAGATTGTCCAAACATCCGGTAGGCCATCCCAGAGTTGCCCCTGGTGGCCACCGGTGGCTGACAGGTTGGACCAACACTCACGACGAGCACTGGCCCAGGGGGGGGGGTGGGGGTAAATAAAGATCACCCTCGGGCTCCGGAAACCCAAGGGAAAAAGGCTTTGCTGGAGGAGTTTTATTCAAAGCGAACTGTCAAGGGGATCCCATAAATCACCCAACCGCGTAAGGAACGCAAAATCTGGGAACATAACACCGATATGACGGAAACTAGGGCGGCAAAAGTGGAACAAAACACCAGGCATAAGGCCGAGCCTTCCACCCTTTACCAAGTATATAGATTCATTAATTAAATAAGAGATATTGTGATATCCCAACATAATCCTGTCCACCATGGAGCAATATTCAACTTCACCTGCAACTAACAACGCTATAAGAGGGGCTGAGCAAAGCGGTAACATAGCCAAGCAATGGTTTGCTAGGAAGGGTGACAAGGTTAGAGGCTGACATGGCACTTTGGGAGGCTTGAAGAGCAAATGAATAGGAAGTGCAGCAAAGCGATAGAACGAAGCAACTAGCATGGCAATGATAGTAGTGAGATCCAAGGTGACGGTCATCTTGCCTGAAATCCCGCTAGGAAGAAGAACGAGTCCATGAAGAAGAAAAACAGACGTAGTCAAACGAATCCTCACAACTCCAGAACGAAACCGAAGCTAATGAGAGAAGCAACCCAGAAAGAAGCAAACAACATGGTAAACAACCATCACGTAAACATGGCATGATGCACAAACAAGTATGATGCATGTCCGGTTTAAAGAGGCATGACATGGCAAAGTGCAACAAACAATACTACAAGTTAAGTGGAGCTCAATATGCAACGAGTTGCATATTGACAAAACACCACATTGACATATTTAGTTTAAACTCGTTTAAGCTACCAAACAATATTAAATGTTGTTAAACATGGCAAGAGGTGAAGCATAATTAAGCTACCTATCTAGGCAAGTTTAAATGAGGCCGGAACAACAAACAACAATTCCGGAAAATCCTCATATGCATATTTATGAATTTGCTACTGTTCTGCCCTATACACAATTTTAGAGTTGTTAAACTGTAAAACAAAGTGCACCATGTTAAACTAGGCATTTTTCCACCCCATTTACATATAGAGTTTATTTAAAACCGAGCTACGGTTATTTAGTTATGAAATAAATCATTTTAACATGGCATTTGAGCAAATTTAATCAAACAACATTTTACACATTTTAAACATGGATGAGAGTAGCATATTATGAAACTAGATGTAAATCGAGCAGAGGAGGCATGGCCTCAGGATCGAGGAGGAGCACAACGTGAAGGAGCTCCAGGGCTTGGGCGAGGAGTGGATCGAGGGGCCTGGGGTTGGTTCGATGCTGAAAACGAGGGAGGCGGTCCATGCGATCTGGTTTGGTGGAATGGATCGGGAGGGATCCCAAGGTGGAAGAGGACTAGCGGCGGCGGCCAGGAGGATCCCTAGAAATTAGGTGGTGTGTCTAGAATAGGTTAGGGTGGTCTATATATAGGAAAAAAGGAGATGAGTTTGGATCATCCGATCGAAATCGGATGGTCAAGATAAAATAGGCTTCGGAAGTCCAAATGAGTAAACGGAGATGTTTTAGGGATGTTGGGGGATGATCCGGACCCATCGGTGATGACTGAGCGGGTCGGGTTCGGGGCAGTTTCGGACACGCGCAAAGGGGTTGGTGGCTGGCAAGAGGGGTTAGGTGGTCGCGTGCAAGTGGGTGGTTGGTCTCAGAATGGTCAACGGTCAACGACGACAAGCGGTGTGACAATTGGTCAATAGAGACAGAGAGAATCGGCAACTACGAACGTTAACAAGTTTTATGAAAAAAACATGTGAATGCAATGCCCATGATGCCATGAGATGAAATGCCTGACATGAACAAAAAGCCAAACAAAAGACAAAAACCCAACCACGAAGGAAATAACATATCACATAGCCGGAAATGGCAAGAGTTGGAGTTACGAATATGGAAAGTTGTATCCGAGGCGTTACAGTTACTATCTGCCGGGGTTGGGGTTCTGCCGGGGTTGGGGTTAGAAGGGTGCAGCTGGTTCTCTGTCCAACTCGGTAGGGGTACAATCTGCAAGAGTCTGGGTTATGTATGGTGGATCTGGTCCTTGGGCAAGTACAACCATGGTTCTATCTGGATCAAGTGGTAGCACTATCTTTTCTGAAGACCGTGTTGTTACTCCCTTAGATACTGCCATCACCCTCTCCAATTCAAATGGATGATAAATAAGAAAAGTAATTGAAAGTACATACATTGTATGATAGACAGGTGCAATGGATAGTGGGGAATAAAAGAGGGCATGAAATTATTCACATTTATGTTGTCTAACCAAACACGATAGCATGACACAATTTCACATATATGGTGGCTAACTAAACAGGATAGCTTGACACAATTTCACATTATGATGGCTAACTAAAAAAGATGGAAAGACATAGTTCAAAATATGATGACTATGTAAACAGGATGACATGATATAACTACATAATGTGTTTATTAAATAGGTTGGCATGCCATAATTCACATACACTCACGGATAGAATGACATAATTCAAAATATGATGACTATAAACACTAAACAGGATGAGATGATATAACTATACGATGTATTTATTAAATGGGTTGCCATGACATAATTCAGATAGATGATGTGTATGTACTATGTAAACATGATGGCATGATATAATTTAAATATATGATTTATATAGTAAGCAAGTAAGCAGATGGCAATCCATATATGATGTAAAAACAAAGCAATGCAAGACAACATGCATGACATGGGTAACATAACCCTGCCAAGTTTGACCTGGTCATCATTCTCGGAATCCTCCTCTGAGGAGCTCTCTGTACCCAGCAAGATGTCTGCTTCAGCAGGTAGCATTGTCTGCTATGAATACCTTGTTTTCACTCCAGATACTTCCATCGCCGCTTCAAATGGCTTATGCACAGGAAGAGTAGTTGAATATACAAACATTGTCGACAAATGGAACACGTAATACAAAAAAATGATATCATGATATAATTCACATAAATGATGATTGTCTAAACAACATGGCATTGCACAATTCACATATATAATGCCTTTGCAATAGGATAGCATTGCATAATTCACATATATAATTTCTTGCAACAAGATGGCCATGCATAATTCACATATATGGTAATTAGACACTGAACAGGTGGCATTCACACAAAGCATGTCTAAACTAATCAAGTGACATAGCAATGCAAGACACCATACGCACGATATGAGCAACATAACCCTGCCAAGTTAGAGCATACACCTCGAGGGGGGGATAGGACTGGTCATCTGTCTCTGAATCCTCCTCTGAGGAGCTATCCATAACTAGCGAAATATGCGCTTCGTCAGATAGCATAGTCTGCTCTGAAGACCTTGTATTCAATCCAGAATTTTCCATCACCGTGTCAAATGGCTGATGCACACGAAGAGCAGTTGAATGTACTAACATTGCTGACAAATGTAATACGTATCGAAAAAAAGGATGACCTGATATAATTTACATATAAGATGACTGGCTAAGCAGGATGGCATTGCCAAATTCACATATATGATGCCTGGCTAAAAAAGATGGCGTTGCATAATTCACATAAACGATGAATAAACTAAACAGATGGCATTCGCACAAAGGATGTCTAAATTAAGCAGATGACATATTTGATGTATAAAGTAACAATGCAAGGCACCATATGCATGATATAACCAACATCAGCATGCCAAGTTAGAGCGAAGACATCAGGGGGTAAATAGGAGTGGTCTTCTGCTTCTGAATCCCCCTTAGAATAGATATCTTCCTCTCGATTACAATCCGAAATGGGTGGGGGGGGGGGGGGCTGCCTTTATGCCTACCATGGAGCGACGTCTGCATGAAATTTTATTGCCACGCAAGGCTCGTCTCTTTTGCTCCACATGTTCAGTTCCATTGTTTACAATAACTGTCATGCATAGGAATAAAACATAGTGAGATTATGTAAGGAGTGCATGCAGAAATCCAGAGTGATAGTAGCAACCTGTGGATAGACCCAAAACCAATAATAGCAGGCAGATAATGGCTTTAGTTAAAAAATACAGATAATGGCTTCTTTACTGTTTGTTTCCCACCCACATGAAACTCATAATAGACACCGGAGATTAACCAGATAGTAGATAGATACTATTGATTGTGGCCCCGATATGTACCCCACAACCATTTAAAAACTCAAATTTGACCATTAGTTTGGAGCTGACTCAGGGTTTAATCGATGAACAGGATGATAAAGTAGCATGTAATATTAAGCGATGCATAATGTAAGCAGACACAAAAGAGTGCGACCTCTCTTGCGGACCCGTGTAGTCCTCGAGGTCATCTGCTCGGTTGATGATGGTAATGCAGTTTTCATGGCTGTCAGCGGCGGGGAAGAAGATCTGAGGTGGCGAAAGACAGTCTGGAGGTCGGATCCCTGCTATGCTGGACCCTTTTGTCGTTGGAGCAGTTGAGTTGGGGTGGACGACGGCGCAGCAGGAGCGGGACAAACCACACAAGGTTTTCTTTGACACTATCTGTAAGAGAAGTAATTCTGTAAGGACTCGTTTGAATTGGAGGATTCCAACAATGCAGGGATAGGAAATTGACAGGAATAGGATAGGAATGCACGTGCAAAATAGAGAATTTAAAAACATAGGATTTCTGCCAATCTGGGTGCTTGATTCACAAGAATCGGAACATCACATGATGCAAAGAAGCTTGGTGAGATTAAGTCAAACCACAAGAAAATGTACAGTTATAATGCTATTATTCTACTATCTCTTAGTCTTGTGCTTCATGAATAGGAATTTGAAAAGGAGGACCAGTGAAAATTAAAATTCCTATGTTTTTTCTTTCAAGGAGACACTAAAGGAACAAATCCTACAGTTTTCCTTTGCTCAACTCCTTTGATCCAAATTCTTGAATAGTAGTACCATAGCAAACTCTCTAATTCCTATGTTTTTCATTCACTTTTCCTTTCAAGCACTGAAAATTCTAGTATGCAGGCTTGAGCAAGGAAAAGCCTACACTAAAAAATTGTTTTTGTGCTACTTCTATTACTTTGGAGCCAAGCCACTCCCCTACTAGCTCAACTCCCACGGCCATGGACAAATGCACAGCTCAAACACGCAGAGATAAATAATGATGGCGTTCAAGAGAGTCCATCACAGATAGCTAAGTTGCCCGGTACCTCACTACTTGTCATATAGTAGGATAAAATAATCGTATTTCCCGTTACTACGTGTGCTTAGTGGACAATATATATAACATGTAGAGTAAAAAAGAGATGCAACAAGTGTACAACCTCTTTGGCGAAGCCATGTCGATCTCAGCGTGATTGGGTTGGCCGGTGAGGATGCTCCAGCTAACTTGGCTGTAGGAGGATGCGAAGAAGAGCTTAGGCGTCTGGTGATGGAGCCCGAGGTACGACGCCGAGGCTGAAGTAGGACAAGAGAGACAATGTTAACCTGAGTGGAATTCTAATAGCATCTCCAATAGATGACGTAAACTACATAACCACAAAGTGCTAGATGTAAAATACATCAGCCGCTCATCTCTGAACTTAATTGTCGAAACTGAATTTAACTGTCGAAACTGAACTTAACTGTCGAAACAGAATTTTGCTGTCGAAACTGAACGCACTAGAGGTGAGGCTACACGTCAGTCGACTGACTTGTTCATCTCTGGTCAATCGATTTTGCAGCCATTGGATACGAAATCAACGGCCTGCAATTCATCTTCAACCTCCACCCCCCTAAGCCGCCAGCCCCCACTGGCTAAACAGCCCCCCCCCCCCGCCCCGTGTGGCCTGCGGTGCGCCACCCTGCCCACGCCGAAAACACTCCCCACCGCCGGTCCGCCGCCGCCCCGGCCATCCCTCTAGGGCCCCCCGTGCCGAGCTTTTTCTCCGGCAATCCCCATGCCATGGCCCCACCACCGTCGGCGACCACCTCCTCCACCCTGAACCCTAAGATAGATAGTGGGGTACCTCTCCGGCAAGCCCCCCTCCCCGCTGTGGCTGGTTCTTCCTTAACTCCGGCGAGCCCCCCACCCCCTGAAAATCGACAGACCCAAAAGTCGATTCAGTCGACTAAAGTGTAGCTAAATCGGAGCAGCATCGCAAGCAAGAGCAAGAGCGAGAGCAGCAGCACGAGCAAGAGCAATAGCAAGAGCAGACCAGGTAGGGGACCGAGAGCAAGAGCAGACCAGGCAGGGGACCGAGAGCAAGAGCAGAGCAGCAGCGCGAGTGAGAGCTAAAGCAGTAATAGCTCCTACTGATTTGGATATCACCGCCGAGGGAGCGACGCCGTGGAGGAAGTGGTCGGTGCCGCCGCTGTGGATGGAGCAGGGCCATGTCGGCCTGGTACCGAGCGCCCGCAGCACCATGAGATCGAATCAAGAAGAAAATGTTGTGATTAGTGTACAACCTATTTGGTGGTGCCGATTAGGCCGCAGCTTCATCCGAGGAAATGGTGATGATGATGCTCTTCCGGTGGTGCAGGTGAAGACCGCGGTGTGGGAATGGAGGTGGCTCGAAAGACGAGGTGAACGTCGGGGCAGCTCCTTGGAGGTGGAGGACGGGGTGGCTGAACCGGCGGGACGACCAGATCGACGATGGATCCTCATCCGATATGATGGATGAGGGACGTCGAGGTGTTGTTGTGGACGATGTCTTTGGGAAAGAGGCTCCGGCTGGGTGGCGGACGAAGGAGGGTGTGGGGCTTCGCTGGTATTCCCGGCCTCATCGTACGAATGGGTGGGCAGATGGGATGGGAGTGGGGAACCATGGCTTAGGGAAGCGCTTGTCTGAAATGTGGAGCAATTTACGAAAGAACCCCCACCGATTTGAGGTGGTTCTTTCGGTTCAGGGGTATCATGGGCATTTCGTGTGTCGGGATTTCACAGGAGGTGGGAGTTTTCACGCGCGTTATAATTTTGGGATAGCAAGGCACAAGTTGAGATGGCGGGTGTTGTCGGAGCACAACGAGACATAGATATATCTTAAATATTTCGGGCTAACAAGGCGCGGGTTGAAATTTCTGGACAAGCCTAACGTGTACTGTACCAAATCAATTCGCACTACAAATGTCATTCAAAACTTTGAATTCATGTTATGTTCAATTAAAATATTTCGCTGCGTGTATAATGCATGCAGCCTACTACTCAAATGAACGTTTTAGTGCACTCCAAACGTATATACTACCGCTTCAATATGAACTAAATTTGAATTCGTTTCTCTATTTGAATAAGATCTACAATAATGATTGTTGTGAAGTTAAAGCATTTGAATTTGTTTCTTTGTTTTAATAAGATCTACAATCATCATTATTGTCAAGTTAAACCATCGTTTGTGTATTATCTTCACAACACACCACATGATTAGTCTCGAGTTACATATGAACTATGTGTACTGTATGAACTTGAACTCAATTTTTTGAATCCACTTTATGTTGATTTCAAATCACATTACATTTCAAGCTCTAGCTAGATCTTGATAATCTAAACCATGCCTCATATGTATAATGTGTTTATGACATTATGTATGGTTCCCCGCCCCCTACGCCTACAAGTATTTAGATGTGAGTTGCAAACACCACACATTACCACAAATTCAAATAAAATGTGAGAATGTTCAATATATAATATTGTTTAGATTGTTCAATATTTAGTTGTAAGCTGCAAACGCCACACATTATCACAAATTCAAATAAAATGTGAGATTGTTCGATGTATAGTATGGTTTAGATTGTTAGACAATTAGCTGTGAGTTGCAAATGACATGCATTATCACATTATGGTATAACATGTGCAAAACCACAGCACGCGTATCACCGCTATATTCATGCATGCATATGTTTAAAACACTATTCAAATATATGAATCCACTTTCATATCAAATTATGATCTTTGTTAGTCTCTTACACCCACACAATCCTCTAACCTTTGTAGCTACCACTAACTTTCTCTCGTGCATGCACACGCCCTCCTCCCCCTCCCCCTCCCTCAGCATTCTATCCATCGCGCACATTCATTTTTTTCTTCAGGTCGTTCTCCCAGAGTCTCCACAACTCCTTTCCGACACACACCGATCGATAAACCTATCCAGCGATGTCTGTCTACAACATACACACGCACCTTCAATCTCCTCCTTTATGGGTCCTTGCCTCGCGTCTCTCATACGGTCCCACACACGTGTAAACTCTCGCCCCTCTTTTCATCGATCTCACAACCGCACACTCCTCCCCCTATCTAGTTAGTAGCTGGGCCTCTCACACCACCTCCTAGCTCCATTCTCTCTGTCTATCCGTCTTGCTGGGCCTTATTTGTCTCTAACAAATGGACGTACACCAACCGATCTCCCGCTATACATATAGCTAGCTAGGTCCTTATAACTCGTTTTTCCCCACGCGTCGATCGATCGACCTCATTAGTTATGTCTCTCCCTTCCTCCAACAAACAACAATTGATCTACCGATCTAGTTAGGTTTGCTTACCAAACACATGGTTCCCCTTCATCATCGATGGATGCGTCCCTATAGATCGATCACGCACAGGCACACACAGAAACACATCCCCACTCTTATTGATAATATTGCAGTTCCACCCCCAGTTTGTCTAGTAGGCCTCTCCCACCATCTTCGAGAAGCAACTCCATCACCCATTCAGCACTCTACCCCTCTCCCTCCCTCTGTCTCTCCTCTCTCCCGCTTTGTGCCATCCTATTTTCCGTCCTTTAGTTATGTATGGATGTCGACCGATCTCCCTCAAGACATAGCTGGGTCTCTCCTTCTCAACACATATACGAGTCGTTCTACCTCTATACTTCGGCGTCTGCCTACCTGCCGATGGAAACGACACCTACGGGATCACCGGAATCCCTACTATAGTCAGCGGGCGCGAGGTTGTGGAAAGAGCGGGTCTAGGAGCCAGCACACATATCGTTTACCCAGGTTCTGGCCGCGAGGACGCGTAATACCCTAGTCCTGCTTTGGTGTATATTTGAGTGTTCTTGTGTTCTTGAACTTGCTACGGTGCGTGCATAGTCCAAAAAAGCCGAATCCCTCTTCTGTATGCCTCGGGCCTCCTTTTATAGGAGAAAGAGGATGCCAAAGTGGCACACAGGAGGTGGAAAGTGCATGCGGTGGCTGAGTCTATCCTCTGGCACCGTCTGACAAACGCATTTAATGCGCTGCCGACGTGCCGTTCCTGCTGTCGCCGCTTCGCCTTGCTTCGACATGCGTCCAGGCTAGCGCCGCGTGTAGTGCCATGTGGGCTGGTCGGTTCTGAGCTGGCGCGGTGGTAGGGTCTTCACGAAGATCTACATGCCACCACGCAGGTGCTTGCTGAGCTGGTCTAGGGGCCGCACGTCGCCACGCAGGTGCTCGCCTGGCTGGCTAGGTTGGTAGCTGCATGGGAACGGCGGTGGAGTCTTGGCAGGCGCGGGCCTGACCGCGGCCCCGTTGATGTCCCCGGCAAGGGTCTTGTCGGGGCCCCAGCAAGGATCTTGCCGTGGCATCGCGGTCGTCCCCGGCAAGGATCTTGCCGGAGGTCTCGTGCATTTCCTTGGCGAGGATCTTGCCAAGCACCATCGTCTTCTAGTCCTTATCTGGTCTTCTGTGTTCATGATCTTCACGAAGATCTATATGCCACCGTGGAGGAGCCTCCCGAGCCTTGGTTCCAATGTGGTTCATGGCATTGGAACCCTTGGGCTGAAGGGTGGCGCGCTCTACTGGCGTTGGGCAAGTTGCCCCGGCAAGGGTCTTGCCCGGGCTGCGGAGGCTGCCCTGGCAAGGGTCTTGCCGGGGGAGCCTACCTCGCCCTCTCTTCTCCTTGTGTCTCTGGTCTTGGCGTTGCCTCATTGTCTTATGGCTTTGACTTCCCTCCTCTGCCTTGTTAAGTGTGGTCGTGGGTGCGGCCCTGACTGCCCGTGCACAAGTAAATGGGTAAAAAAGAGAGCCCCTATTTTTGTACACCGACGGGAGCCCCCGAGCCTAGGCCACACATGAGCACCACGCGTTGTTGGGCTAGGCCCAGAATGGTGCGCTGGCAGGAGGGACGGATTTTTACCGCAGTAACTCCTTCGTCCGCTGCCTTCCCCATGACCTGTGTTGAATGCGTGATGTGGGGATCGTGCGTGGGGTGACCGAAGCACGCCTGCGTAATCTTGTGGTGAATAGTAGAGAGGCGGCTCCCGTGTCTCTTTAAGACTGCAGGGCCGTTGCTCATTTACTTTCTCCACCTTGGAACCGTCGTCCCACGTTTCCCACTGTGCCCGACCCTTGCGCCGCGTACGCCGCATGCACGGTGTGGGGTAGGTGACAGACGCATGGAATATGGGAAGGCGTGCGCGGGCCGACACACACGCGCCCTCAATTGGGCGGGGAGGGAGGTCGATGGCCTTGCCTGCTGCCACTTTGCTGAGCCGGATCCGAGAGGGCTCTTTAGGGGCGTAGGGCTAGTCTTTTGGCCTCCCCTTCCCAACTATAAAAAGGTGACTCAGGGGCAGGAGGAAGATCATCTCCTCGCGTCTCCCCTTTGTCTCCATTCTTCATCCATGGTCACATGGCGAGGGTGCGTGGCCGAGGTCGTTCTTCTATGGAGGCGACCAGGTCTTCCTCCCGCTAGAAAGCTGCGACGGTCAAGGAAGAGCTCGATGCCCAGGGAGAAGGCCACGCTCGAGGTGGGGCCACTAGACAGGGCCGCGGTTGGCGAGGCGGTTGAGGCAGAGGTGGGCGTGGAAGGGGAACCCCCATGTCGTCTCCTTCTCCGTCGCCATCTCTTCCTGCTTCGCCGGGAGGTCATGTTGGGAACTCGACGCTCGAGTTCATCTTACAGCTGCGTGGGCCGCCGCGCCGCAGCCTTCATCTTCCCCGGGCATTCGCGAGTGTGCTCGAGGTTGACCAGCCATCATGGCTGAGGCTTCAAATGAAGGGGTGTTGCCATGGCGACATGTGGGTGAACACACGGTTCCCCGCCCCTCAAGTGATGCTCCTTTGCCGGGGCCGGGAAATTTTTGCACGCGCCCATTTCTTGATGGATGGGCACGTCCTTTGCTTCAAGCTTGCGGAGTGTGATTTTCTCTCCGTCAAGGTCTTTGGGCGCTCGGGACACATGCTAGGGTGCTGTGCGGAGACCTCAACTGATGGCAAAAGCTCCTCTTCAGGCGAGAGTAAAGAGGAGGACAGCGACATCGACAACAAGGGTAGCGGGCAGGAGGATGACGGGTCCGACTAGGCATTGGGCACACCATCATCTTCATCGCCAGCTCCTTGGATTTCTCGGGGTCGCCTCCTTGGGCTGCTGGCGTGGGAAGGCCGGAGAACACGAAGAAGGCGGGTGGCGGGCCATCAAGTCGGAGTACGATGGCACCGACGCCTTCATAGCGTATTAGCGGCCCTCTGCCTCATCTTCCAGCTCTTCTCCCGGCACCATCATCACCAGCCCTCTTCTGGATGGCCACCGGGATGTTCTCTTGGTGCCTTCTGCTTCTCGTACCTTGCCTAGGTGCTCCTTTGGCCCTCCTACCATCTTGTTCCCATTCCTGGGGAGAGGGACGAGAAAGGGATTACGGGCACCTTATCTCTTTTTAGTTTGTAAGCCCACGGGCCTTATCTAAATTTAAAACTTGTAATCCCCTTTCTCATGTTTACATTCCATATGAACTGTACCTGTATGGGATGTATTAATGAAAAAAGGGTGCTTGTCGGGTTCTTTGTGCTTGAGCAAATCTCATACCAAGGAATGAATCCTTGTTATTTTTAAGATAAACATTGTTGCCCGGCAACAGGCCTTGCCGTCCCCTTACTCCATTTGACCACACTCACGCCCTTGGCGGAGGCAGGGGCGAAGTAGGGTTAGACCCTATGCTTGTTTCCTTGTCAACGCGGCTACAACTAAACTCCGACCCAAGAGATAGTTCTCGGGTACTAGAAAAGGGGAGCACGGTAGCCTAGGAATAAAACAAGGTTTCATACGTCCCAATTTTATATGGAAACACAAAACAGGGGATAAAGGACTTATCTGAATCTGCAGCCCCCATGCAACCTTGGCTTGCCAGGGTTGGATCCTTGTGTCTTCAGCCCACGGCAACTTTGGCTTGCCGGGGCCGGAGCGCCGGCTCGTCCACTTTCTTCCAAACAGCTCAGCAGAAATGTCCATGTGCCCTGCGAACCAAAGAGGATGGAAAGGAACAGAGAGACGCACACTCAACCTCTATGCTAGGGGTTAGTCATCGCTAAGCACTATCAACCCTAACCGCGGGAGAGACTCAAGCTAGCAGGCACGCTATAACATAGGGCGCCAGCACTTCATTTATTTATGCTCAGGGTCTGCGCCTGGCTTTGTACAGAGGGTTACATGCCTTGCCGGCAAGGCTTGTACAAAAGGTGGTCTGCCAGGGGGCCCGACAGCCGCTCCTTATGGGTAAAACTTGCGAAGATGCTCGATGTTCCAGGAGTTGCTCACTGGAATGGCATCTTCAGTCTCTAGGCGGACTGCACCGGGCCTGGTGACTCGTATTACCCGATAAGGGCCTTCCCACTTCGGCGTCAACTTGTTGGAATTCTTGGCCGATTGAACGCGCCAAAGAATAAGGTCGCCTTCCTCAAAGCTTCGGGCATGAACCATGCGACTAGGATAGCGGTACAAGGCTTGGTGGCAGTGCGCTGCTCTCACAGCCGCTCGAAGACGATCTTCCTCGAGGAGCATTGCATCATCTTGCCGCAACCACTCTTGCTTGAGCTCGTCATAAGCGAGCACTCGAGGTGACCCATATGTGAGTTTCGTGGGGAGAACTGCCTCTGCCACGTATACCAGGGCAAAGAGGGTCTGGCTGGTGGCTCGATTGGGCGTCGTCCCGATCGACCGAAGAATCACCGGCAAGCATCAATCCAGCGCCTTTGGCTTTTGCGCAGCCTGTCAAAAGTCTTTATCCTTACACTTCAGCATTTGCCCTCTCCACCTGGCCGTTGCTCTGTGGGTGTGCCACAGAAGCGAAATAGACCTTGCTGCCGAGGTCTTTGATGTATTGCATGAAGGTGCGGCTTGTAAACTACGTGTCGTTGTCGGTGATGACTCTATTTGGCACACCAAAACGGCAGACTAGCCCCTTGAAGAATTTGACGGCTGACTGTTGTGAACTTGTCGATTGTGACGTACAAGTACTCAAAGCCCTCGACAGCACGGGGGTAAGGGCCCAGTATGTCGAGCCCCCAGACCGAAAATGGCCAGGAGAGAGGGACTATTTGTAGGGGTTGAGCTGGCTGATGAAGCTTCTTTGAATGGAACTGACACACTTCATAGTTGGTTAGTAGTGCCGTTGCATCCTGGAGGGTAGTGTGCCAGAAGAAACCTTGCCGGAAGGCCTTGCCGGAAGGCCTTGCCGGCAAGGGCCCTCTACCCTATGTGGGAGCCACATATGCCTCCATGTATCTCTGCCATCAACTCATGTCCTTCGTCACGGGGAATGCACTTAAATTTCACTCCGCTTGGTCTTTTTCTGTACAGAACGTTGTCAATGAACTAGTACATGGCAGACCGACGGGCTACTTTCTCCGCTTCTTCCTGTTCCTCAAGGAGCTCCCTGTTTGGAGGAATCAGACGGTATGTTGTGCCCATGCCGGAGCCTGGGGCTCGACGGCAAGGACTAAAGGCATTTCCTCTGCCATGGGAGCAACTGTCTCTATGGCCTGGGCTTGACGCTATGTCGGAGTTGGTTGCCCCATGATAGGCTCAGTGTCCACAACAGCATCTCCGCCAGTGGCTCCTGGGAGCTCGGTGGGAAAGTACTTCCCGGGGCCTGATTTCCTTCGCTTGTTCTGCTCTATCGATGGTTCAACAGATGATTGAGTTAACCGAAGCACAAAGGTACCTGATTCCACAGGTAGTTTGAGGGCAGCGCGCTTCGACAGGTAGTCGGCAATGTCGTTCTCCACTTACGCAACATGCTCTGCCTGTATACCGTCAAAACGCTTCTCCAAATTCCTCACCTCATCCACGTAGGCCTCCATCGACAGGCTTTGATAATCCTTGTTGATTTGTGTTACGACAAGCTGTAAATCACCCCTCACAATGAGCTTCTTGACCCCGAGGTCTGCCGTGATCTTGAGACCGGCAAGCAACCCCTCGTATTCAGCGGTGTTGTTCATCGACATCTACCTCGGAAAGTGCATCTAGATCACATACTTGAGGTGCTCTCTAGTGGGTGCGACAAGCAGCACACCAGCACCGGCGCCTTGCAGCAAGAAAGCCCCGTCAAAGTACATAAACCAGTTGCGACTTGTTTCCTTGCCGGGAAGAGTGGTCTCCTGGATCTCTTCGTCGGGCATCGAGGTCCACTCTGCAATGAACTCTGCCAAGACTCGGCTCTGGATTGTTCAAGTACTTTCGAACTTCAAACCAAAGCTGGACAGCTCCAAGGCCCATTCCACAATCCTCCCAGTTGCGTCCGGGTTATGCAGTATCCGTTGCAACGGGAGGCAGGTGACGACGGTGATCTCGTGCGCTTGGAAGTAATGACGCAGCTTCCTCGAGGCCATAAGGAGGCCGAAGAGCAGTTTGTGCAAACCAGAGTACCTTGACCTATCGCCCTGCAAGAGGGAGCTGACAAAGTAAACCGGGTGCTGCATCTTCTTCTTCTTCTGCAGCACTTCACTTGGCGGCACAGGCCCTGACTCGCGAGCGTCAGACCCTACCGGGGGCCTCGCCTTGCCTGGACCAGGCCGTGCCGGGGGGAGCTCTGGCTCACAGTCCGCTAGTCCTGCCATTGCCACTGCCTCCTCGCCAACCTCCCTCTACACCACTAGCATGGCGCTGACCACTTGATTCATTGCCGCTAGATACAACAGTAGCGGATCTTGTGGTTTAGGCGCAACTAGTATCGGCATGGAGGAGAGGTATTTCTTCAAATCCTGCAATGCTGCTTAGGCCTCTGGGGTCCATTCCATTGGGCCCGCCTTTTTCAAGATCTTGAAAAAGGGGAGGGCATGCTCAACAGACTTGGAGATGAATCTGATCATGGCGGCAACGCAGCCAGTGAGCCAACGCACATCCTTGATCCGCCTAGGTGCATCAATCTGCTCAATGGCCTTGATCTTGTCTAGATTTGCCTTGATCCCATGCTGAGAAGTTTGCCGGACGGAATGCTGAAGACACACTTCTCATGGTTCAGCTTGAGGTTGATCTTGCGCAAATTTGCAAATGTCTCTTCCAAATCTTGCACAAGTATTGTCTTGTCCTTGGTTTTGACCAATATGTCATCCAAGTAAGCTTCCATATTTCTATGTAGCTGGGGCTCAAAACCAATTTGGACGGCTCTCGCAAATGTTGAGCCAGCACTCTTCAACCCGAAAGGCATCCGTAAAAAGCAATACGTACCACATGGGGTGATGAATGTTGTGTTCTCTTCATCTTCTCTCGTCATGAAAATCTGATGGTCTCGTGAGTAGGCATCGAGGAATGATAACAGGTCACACCCGGCCGTGGAGTCAACAATCTGGTCAATGCACGACAACGGGAAAGGGTCTTTTGCACAGGCCTTATTGATATTTGTGTAATCAATACACAGCCTCCACTTCCCATTTGCCTTGCGCACCACCACTGGATTGGCCAACCACGTCGGATGGAGTACTCCTCTCACAAAGCCTGCCGTTCTAGCTTTCTAATCTCTTTTGTGATGAACTCCTGCCATTCGAAACCTTGCTTCCTGACCTTCTGCTTGACCGGCTGCGCATGAGGATAGACAGCAAGATGGTGCTCAACACATCGACAGTCGTCTGCAGGAAAGTGACGATCTCGCCTTCCTATTTGCCATCGAGGGTGGTGCTTATGGTGAAAGCTCCTCCCGTGCCATCCTCCTTGACGGACACCTTCTTGGTCTCTGGTCGTGCAGCTCTATATTTCTTTCTCTTGCCGGTGGAGCTCTCTGGCACGTCCTCGACGGGAGCACAACAGTCCGAAGAGGTGCGCTTGCCGGAGTGGGTGCGAGAGGTCTTGCAGGTCTCCTTCCCTCCCGGGGCTTCGGCGGCAGGAGCAAGTGCCTTGGCGGCAGTCGCTGCAACTACTTCCCGGTAGAGTTGGTCAATGCAGATCAGTGCATCCTTCTTGTCAAAGGGGACGGTGATGATGGTCATCGGCCCAGACATCTTCAGCGTGTTGTAGGCTTAGTGTGACGCTGCCATGAACTTCGCTAGTACCGGGCAGCCGATGATCCCGTTGTAGGGCAAGGGGATCTTGGCTACATAGAAGACAATCCTCTCCGTCTTGTAGTTCAACTCGCCTCCAAATGTCACAGGCAGCATGACCGTACCCTTCGGCTGACTCCTTCCCGGGTTAACCCCTTGAAACGTGCCCATCTCTTCGAGGTCTCCATCAGGAATCTGTAGCCTTCTAATCACAACAGGCGAGATCAAGTTCAGACCGGCCCCGCCATCAACTAGCATCTTCATCACCTTGAGGTTGCGTATCGTTGGTGAAACCAACAACGGCAGACGCCCGACCGCCGTTGTGCAATCAGGGTGGTCCTTGGTGTCAAAGATGATAGGCATGCTGGACCACTTTAGTGGCTTATGTGCGTCGAATGATGGCTCTGCTACTCTGATCTCACGCGCCCACTTCTTGAGCTGGCGGTGAGAGGTCTGCAGCGAGGCGCCACCGTTGACGCACATGGACTCTGTAGCTTTCTGAAACTCGTGGTCGCCGGACTCGTCGTCCTCGTCGTGATCATCATCTTCCTACTACTTGTCGTGGCCCCGGGAGGGCCTCTCTTGCTGACATGTCCGGGCGGCGGGGAAGATGTGTCCGGTGGCGCGAGGAGGGAGAAGGCTAGGGTTAGGGTAGGATTGATCCGAAATTTCGGGAGAGGGGGTGTTTAAATAGGTAGAGGGAGCTAGGAGAGTCCAAATGGAGTGCGGTTTTTGGCCACGCGATCGTGATCGAACGACCGAGAGCATGGAGGGGGGTTTGGATGGGTTATTGGGCCACTTTGGTGGGGTGTTGGGCTGCAAACAAAAGAGGCTTTATGGTTCCCAAGTTAACCGTTGGAGTATCAAACGACCTCCAAATGGCACGTAACTTGACAGGCGGTCTACCGATGGTGTACCAAGGCCGCTTGGCAAATCACGGTCCATTCCGAGAATGTTTAACACCCGCTCACAAAAAGAGACAAGAGGGGAACGCCGGGGACATAGGAGTGTCGGATTGCAAAATGGACAATGGGGAAAATGCTCGGATGCATGAGATGAATGTGTATGAAAAATGAGATGCACATGATGACATGATAAAATGCAACACGCAAGCAAATGACATGGCAATGACGGCGAATAACTAACAGACACCTGGCGCATCGAATCCGGGGCGTTACATAGGAAGGGGACGACGCGGATCCGGGGAAGACGCGGGAGCGAATGCCCACACATAGAGGAGTATGAGTGTTCACTAGTTCGGCTACGGTGTGAGGCTTCCGTCGCCGCAGAATAATAGGGGGTGTGGGTGAATAGAGGGATGGCCTGGCTAGTGGTGGGAGTAGTAGGGGGCGGTGAGGCCTCCACGGCATCACAGTGGGCCACGGGCGCCAGGAGCATGCGGCACGACCGGCGCTGCTTTCGGCGGCTGGAGCAAGAAGACCAGAGGTTGAAGAAGCACTACGGCCATTGGATGGACATTGTATGGTCACTGGAGCTAGAATCATTCATATATTGACTAAAGTTGACAAAGGCCTCTGTCCCAGTCAACTTAGTAGGCCCACAAGTCAGCCTCCCACCAAGGTGGGTCCCAGCTAGCAGGGGGTATTCATTTTTTTGTGTGTAATAAGGAGGCACTTCCGGTTGGTCCGAGCTGACAGCGGGGGGAACGTTTCTTCACAAAATACGGTGGCCCGTCTGGTGGGTACCAGCAGTCAGGGGGAAATGTTTTTTTTTGCGAAATACTGGTGGCCCGTCTAGTGGGTCCCTGCTATCAGGTGGAGGAATAATTATTTTCCGCGTAATAAGGAGGCACTTCCTTGCGGATGCCGTGGACCCAGCTGTCAGCCTCTCCACGTATAGTACTCTTGCGATGGAAGTCGGTCGTTGACCACATTGACCACGCCGCGCCGAGAGCACCACGGCGGTGGACGACGGCGAGGCCTAGGAAGGGGATGACGCGGAGCCGGGGAAGACGCGACATTGGGAAGCCCGCAAGCAGAGGAGTACGAGGGTTCACTGGTTCGGCTGCGGTGTGAAGCTGCCATCACTGCAGAATAATAGGGGATGTGAGTGAGTAGAGGGATGCCCTGGCCAGCGGTGGGAGTAGTAGGGGGCACTGAGGCCTGCGCGGCAGCACAGCCGGCCATGAGAGGCGGGAGCAGGAGGTCCCATCGGCGCTGCTTTGGCGGCTAGAGCAAGAAGATCAGAGATTGAAGAAACACGACAGCCGTTGGATTGACTTCCAACGGTTACGTCTGCTAGAATCATTTGTTGACGTATATAATAACTAAAAAAATCTTGCATACGCGTCAACTAAACAGGCCCACAAGTCAGACCACTCCCTCTTTTTTTTAATAATTTATATATACCTCATGGCAACTTCTTATGCAATTTATTGCAGTCGTTTTTTTTGGTTGGCCAGGGCCAATTTCGCATATTTCTGTGGGTTCCAAACTATTTTTAGTACCAAAATGTCGAGCCAGATTTAAAGTACTTTGAAGATATATTTAAATTACGTTAATGCATAGTGAAATAGGAATCTGGAAATGTGAAAAAAATCAGAAATTATAAAGTAATTGCCAATTTGTCATCTGTTTTTATATAAACAACCCATTTCATATTACTTTCAAGATTTGCAGGCGTCTTGAAAGTGTTGCAGCCCATTAGGGCATAGAAAAATAAGTAGGCCTGGATTGGGTATTCTTCAGAAAAAATAAACCGGGCTCAGTTTCACAAAGAAAAAATAGCTGGGCTGGTCACATGGTGAACCTAAAATATAAGCCTGGGCTAGACGGGCCACAGCTCAGTTCAAACCCTGCTCCGTCTCAAGAATAACAAAAAAATACTACTCGAGCAGCTACGTCCCAGGTGTCAGCCGATCTTGTGTTGTTCTCTTGTCTATTGAGTATATACGCTCACAATGTCGTGGGTCCCAGATGTCAGGAAAACACTAGGAGGAAGCATTTTATTTTTCCATACGTTGACGTGGTGGGCCCCTACTGTCATCCTCTCCACGTACTTTTGCTGATTCCTGTTGTTTGTTGACCATGTTGACAACGCGAGAGGGCGGCGTCGCGGCGAGCGCACCAAAGCGCGCGGAGGACGTCGGCATTAACAATTTAGGAGACGGTGCGGCGGCGATGCGTGCGCTGAGGTGCAGCCAGCCGTGGGATGCAGAAGCAGGCGGCCCCGCCGGTGCTGGTTTGGTTTTGGCGGCTAGAGGAAGATAGTACTGAAGAAACACGACAGATTGTAAAAGCAGCAGGAGTACTTAACAACCTTAACTGAAACCAGCAGGGGCACTTAACAACCAAAGCTGAAAGTAATATGAGTACTTATAAAGGTTCAACCGTACAGAGCACGCCTCGAACATTGCTACTTTGCCTCGAACATTGCTACTTTGCTACTTTGCCTACAGGTAACCAAGGGACAAGGCCCAGGTGCCACCCCGCGCATCCACAACCTTCTGAAAGCGGCTTCATCTCACAATGTGGTCAATAAATAGGATATTCGCTTTAGAGCCATGGAAAAGCATGAACATAATCTTCTGTCCTATTCTCGAAGGTGGACGGGCCTTCATTATTTGAGACCACCCATGAATAAGTATCTTTTCACCTCCAAGGGGAATTGAGTAGGTCGACATGAACATCATGTTGTGACCAAGTGCAAGTCTGACCCGACCATGGTCAGGCATCTGTATAGGAACAATAGAACTGGGCAGTTTCTGTTTCAAGAAGATCACAGCTGTAAAACTGTGTATAAGCAATAGTTTATGAACAACATATATAACAAAAAATAGCTCGTACCATAAGTTTCTCAACATAGTTGGACCTGTTCAACGGGAGCAGCAGTGGCACACATATCCCACGTGGCCTTCCACCATTGAAACGCCCCACAAGGACCTCAAGACGATCAATAAAGTGTAGGAACTTGTGGATGTCGACCCAGTCAACTTCAGTGCCATCAGTAACAGCCGAGTTATTACAGAATAACAAACGAGCAGCCTGCTTAACTCTGAAAAGACCTACACGTGCCACCAATTATAAGAAAATATTAGTTAGAAGTAGCATCTTCGTGAGAGATTCGTCGCTACTTCTAAAGTTAAATTGTGATTAGTTAGATAGAATAGGTGGATTAAGAAGTAATCGAGGCAACAAGCAAGAACCAGATACAAAACTAACATGGATGAACAATTAGAACGACGTAGGGGTGGAAGATCGCAGTGAAGATGAGACCAGGTTCTGCTATTTCCATCAACATTCGTGCGCCAACTTTCAGTCTGTAACACTTGAGAAAGTTTATCCAAGTTCGGCCATAAAAAAAGCAGCGATCTTCTTGGTTCATGAACCCAACTCGGAACTTATATACATGGCTTGTCTTCACCGTGACCATAAAACTAGTGTATTCAGTTATGGCAAGGCCGAGCATCTTGAGTACATGTGTTCTGGCAGAGCAAATAATACACTGCAGGAAAAATAATATGAGAACACAATGTATTCCCTATCCAAATCTAGAAATAACTTCCTCCTTCACATCAGTGTTGACCATCGTACTAGTAGTACCTTTTATCCAAATATAGCAATCCAAATTTCCAAATTAGTCGACAGCATGATCAAAAAAAGCCCACCCTCCCGGATAGAAAAGAGGATTCTAGGAACATACTGTGCGCGTTTTAAAATCATGTGTTAGGATGAGAAGGAACAAGTGTGGCGTCTCGCCGAGGGCGCAGAAACCTGTAGGGTACTCACACTTTGGGCACTTCAAATGAAACACACTAGATTTAGTAGGAAGAAAAATGCATCAACGGCGGCGGCTGCCATCCTAGGATTACCTGCGACCAAGTGACTTGGATTTATCGGGGATGGATGAAGAATTTGTACCTTGTTCTCCATGAGAAAACCCTATGCAATTGCCGAGAGGGGGTTTTCTCTGAACAAGCAAACGAGGGAGAAGGGGATTCAGGCCCAGTGAAATATTGTCGCTTCATCCATCCAGCTTACTACTAAAGCTGGAAAGGTGGGGGTTGTGATTTGACGGCTCATTGGGCATTACCGCGGTGCTATGACTGGGGTGTGGATACCGTGCAGTTGTGCACTCTAATTTGTGCATATGGAACATGGACCCCGTTGCCGGTTACCCCACATATCACCGAAAGGAAGTAGAAAGACAGGAGTAGTTACACATAAATATATTTTTTGACAGAGAGATACTCCCTCTGTAAAGAAATATACAAATCTTTTATATCACAACTTTATACATAAGAAAAATCAAGTTGATGGTGTGCCTGCCATCCTGCAATATAGGTCGTCCGATTTATATCTGACGGATAGGAAGGAAACTATGGCAGTTTTGCAAAAAGGTACCCACACACCTCTCCATATTTGCAAATAAGGCCTTCCCTCGTTCATCCTTTTCTCTCACAAGATAAAATACTCATACAAATGCATCTTGATGTTACGGGCAATGCACAGGCATTATGGGGGTTCAACTTTTTTTATGGGGGTTCATCTGAGAATATAATACTCGGACAGGCTCACGGTTCTGGACTTTGGGTCACAGGCCCACCCTGCATGTTTGGGGGCCCACGTGTTCTACCTCAGTGCTTTTAATATTGCAAGCGATCGGTACAGTGCTGGTTTTAGATGCTGTCGCAAGGCGAATACACAAAATTGAATAAAGCATGACAGCTGTTGGAATGAAATCGAACGATAGTTCCTAACCAGCAATCAGATTTGCAATTCTATGAACAATATACCATGTGATAAATAATACTGTCGTACTACTTATACACACAAGACACTTGTTTCACCATGCCAGATTATTACATCGAAATCTCTCGGAGGATAGATCAGTTCGGCAGTTGCATGCTGCTACTGAAGAATTTCAAAGTTGATTTGGACTAGCTCTCCTTGCCGAGAAAGTTGGATTTTGACATCATCCCCTACCACAAGATATAATTTAGATTTGAACCTTGACCATCCTTTAGCATCAATCATCATGCGACCATCCTTTGTACTTACGGTATATTGAGCAGGTTCATTCACACCAAGGCTGCGCATGGTAAGAGAAACTTGGCAGCGGTCGCCCAGATTGTTGAGCGACTCCCTCGTTGCTCTAGGAATTCTCTGTTTGCAAACAAGAAGACATACCCAAACAGTTAGATCAACACAGTGAATCATGTAAAACAACATGGAAAGAAAAAAGAACGAAGCACTTGGGCGGCCAATGCTTACCAAGAAGGTGGACATGTCGGTTTTTGTAAGGACTTTGGTATATGAAGTGCGAACTGCAGCCCAGTCTGTTGCCGGTGCAACTGCACGGGCCGGAGCAGATGCAAGTGCAAGTGTTGGTGCTGGTGCCGCAGCCGCTGCTACTGCCAGAGATGGTGCTCCTTGTAGAGCTGGTGCCGGTGTCGGAGCAGGTGCCGGTGTCGATGCCCGATCCTCCGGTAGATCAGACTGATCCGCTGACGCGGTTAGTGCCCAATCCTCAGCTGGATCAGACTGAGCTGATGCTGCTGTCAGTGCTAAAGCAACTGCCGGTGCTTGATCCGTTGCTGAAGGTGGTACCGATGTGCGAGACAGCGGCGATCATGTCTGGTTTGCTATGATCAGCTTTCTAACTTGACTAGGATCCGTGACCGTGATCCAGCTTTTTCTTCATTTCTTTTAAATGCGAGGAGGACTAATTGTGGCATTTTTGTTAACCAAACTACAGTTCATCATAGGGATTCAGCTTGTACTCAAACAACAGATTGATCCAATTTTTTCCAGTAATATAAGTGATGGACAGTGCCTTCGTTATTGACACGACATAAGAAGTGAAACCTGCAAAAATAGCCATTGTAGAGCAAACCAAACGGTTTATTTTGTGATGAATGTCACATGGCAAAACCTGCATCGTAAAATTGCAGGAAAAGAAAGAAAACATGACATTTAATCAATAGGATTTAGACAGTAAATTAATAAGATTTACTTGATGTGACACAACTGAATCCTTACCAGGAAATCACTATGTTGAAGTACTAAACATAAGATTGATCGTCCAACTATGGGTGGCATGCAGGGGCCCCGCCTACTCCCACAAGCAAGATAGTCCAAAGGTCATGACAAATCGTATGGACCGAACATCCATGGGACTGGAAATCCTGGTGGGTGCAATAAACCCTGCAATCCATACAGATATTGGAGTGTAACCATAATTGATAAATCGTCCTCACAAAAAAGATGATCTGGATACTTCAAAATATACAGACTGAATTGAGTGGACAGACATTAACATAGACTTCTCAGGACTGACCACACACCAAAAGCGGCAGTACTAATAAACAATACAGGGTACACAAACACAAATCAAGTATTGAACAATAGTACTTACTACAGACAAGCAAAGTTGCACTAATTAAACTCTGCAGACTATTCTTGCCACCGACCTACGGGATGAAACCCACATAACTGACTAGGCCATGGACTTTGTGAGAGATGTCTACATGCACCATCACCATCTTCTCAACCTTGGAGAACCTAACAGAGTGGTCTTTCCACTCATAAACATGATGATGAAGACAGGCCGCATCAGATTTGTTGGGAAGCTTTACAAGAACCACACCCTTCATAATCGAAGGCATAACCAGGAAATTGTTCTGGTCAAGTACAGCCTTGAGAACACGCCTGACAACAAAGCTACAGGAAAACACTAGTTCAGGACATGTGGCGATAAGGACACATCAGCTAGTTAGTTTAGTAGTAGAACTCATCATCAGGTCTTCCAGTTCACACGGCATGACTTTGAGAACTTCATCTCCACCGCGGACCTGGTTCTAATTCAAACAGAAACCATATTTTATTACTACCTCCATTCAGAAATATAAGATGATTTTCGATATTATACTCCATATATGACTACATATACGCACAAAAATGAGTGAACAAAGACACTAGAACATGTCTTCAAAGGCATGAGAGCAGAGGGATTACTTGCAATATCCATAACACAAGTTACTGAGGCAAATATACCCTTTTCAAAGGTAGCATTGATGTTCATAAAGTACTCCCTCCGTCCCAAATTTCTTGTCTTAGATTTGTCTATATACAGATGTATCAAGTCACATTTTAGTATTAGATACATCCATATCTAGACAATACATCCGTATCTAGACAAATTTAAGACAAGAAATTTGGGACAGAGGGAGTACTTGAAAGTAATCTATAATAAATCAATGTCAACCTCTCGCATGTTTTGGTCAAAATAGGAATTTAGAACCGTCATTTGGCACACTGAAATCGCATGCAAGATCACCCGAAAAGTTGTACTACCAGTACTAGTACTGCGTGTTAGATGAAAAAACACGATCAAGATCGAGAAAAAGATCGTCAACAAGAGACATTACCTGGACTTGCTTAATGAGGGATCCCGGAGAGGGGGGGCTTGGACAGGGCGATGGCTTTGAGCTTGTCCGTGGTAGTCTCGGTGGGGTGCTTGCGCTTCTTCGTACCATGAGCCTCGACTGTTTTGGCCAGAGCCATAGACATCACGTCAGCCGGTGCTCCAGCGTCCATCCAATAGAGGAAGCTGAGAGAGAAGAGTGAAAGGAGGAACAAGATGAGGGAGAAGCGAAGTGAGTGGGGGTTTTCTTCAAGAGAGGAAGCTGAGAGAGAAGAGTGAAATGATGGTTGCTTCATCCATCCAACTTACTGCTGGAAAGGAGGGGGTTTTGTGATCTAAAGGCTCATTGGGCATTACTGCAGCGCTTCGATCGGGGTAGTCTACCGTCACTCTACTATGGAGTAATTTAGTGCATGGCTGGTGGACCCAGGTGCTGGATGTCCCAAACGTCGGCGAAAGTGAGTAAGTTAGTGCATGGCTGGAGGAGGATCCGCACGGTAGAGCGTGTCCACTGTTTTTCGGAAGAAAAAATGATTACAACAAGCGTTTCCACTCTTACAACGGAGGAGTGCGAAACATGGTAGCCACTTGAACATACACAGTGCTCCTACTACTAGGCATGTGTAGTGGTTCATACGTCAGTACTACACAATCTTGTTCCTAGTGTAGTAAGATATGATGATAACAAATGATGTTGTGCGCATGTCAACTACTCCTATGTGTAACATAGTACCGCTTTTTTAACTGACCAGTCGAGAATGAACGGTGAGATCAATGTTAATAGAAGTAGGTCTACAGCGCACGGAGAGTACGGTGCTACAGTACTCCACGAAACATGAACCATATGAAGCATGAATAGTGTTAGGCAGGGTGTATGAAGGGTGCATGGGATGGGAGCAAAAGTTCCCTTCTCAACCCAATTTTGGGTGTTTGGCAGAGTACATGAAGGGTGCATGAGTCCACACTAGTAGGTTAACAAAAATAGACGAAGAGGAAACAACTATATTGAGATCAGAATGCAACCCAACACACCCACACGCTTTGTGCTATAGTGACTGGTCTGCACCGTCTGAGTTTGATCCAATGGTCATGTTGCGCCGAGACATGGACATGCCCATGCAGCGGGCGCCTAAACACTACCGAAGTCCCTCTGCTTCTCGAGGCGCACGACGTTAGTGATGCAGGGTGCAACTGCCCGCAGATCCCGCTCCCGGTCGACGGGAGCCAGCTCGTCAAAGACGGCGTCCAATGGCACAAATGGATTCCGGTGACGGAGCCCTGAAAGGATTCGCCTGGCAACGGCGACAGCAGCCCACAACCCCTCCTTGTCCAGCTCAGCCCCCACCATCCCGCGGAGATGGCTCAGCTCCTCGAAGATATAGGTGAAGAAGGAGACCAGGTCAGGAAGCCGCAGCTTGTTGAAGTCGACCGGGTGGTCGAACGGGTTTAGCCCGACGGCCGGCATCGTCGCACTGGCATGACGGTAGGCATCGCGCAGCCGCAACACGTGCGTGGCAACTTGGTTCACCAAGTAGCTGAGGTGATCCTGGACCTCGTCACGATCGGCCCGCTCACGCTCCAGCCGGCTCCCCTGACGGCCTATCGTATCTCCCGCTTTCTCCAGCAACGCCGCTGACGCCTCGAGCATCTTTGTGGTGGATGCCTGCCGCTTTTGAAGCTCCCTGAACTCCCGCACATAATGGAGGAGCATGGCACTCCTCTCCTCCTTGAGCTCACGGAGCTCCATGTCCTTGGCCCTGAGCTCCGCATCCTTGGCATGGAGCTCCTATGTCAGGCGCCTCACCTCGGACTCCATGATCTGCTGCGCCGCCATGGCACCAGGTAGAAGCAATGGGGAGAGGAAGCAAAGGGGGCAAAACGGCTGAAAGGCAATGTAATCTACGGGGAGGCGGAGGGAGCCAGCCGAGGAGAGGGGAATCTTTTGGTTTTCACCATGGTAAAACACCAGTCGACGACTTCTCACATCAGGGAGCAGTGGGTTTTACAGGCGGAGTCATCGTGACTAATTGTTGCCGCGCCTGCTCCCGTTAATCAAAAAATTAAAAATCATGCCGTGCCTGCTCTCGTCAATCAAAATTTAAAAATCCTTCCGCAGCCAAACACCAGAGCAACGCTGCAGTGGATATTTAAATTTACCTGCCGGAGGGTAGATAAAAAAAGGGGTGAAAAAACGACTGTGGCGGCGGCCTAGCTAATCGGTCGAACTAGCCCAACTAGCTAGCCACCGTGCTTCACTGATGTACTCGGCGGGAAAGGTGGTCTTTCGTGATTTGACAACTCATTTACTTGCTTCAGCGCTACGAACGAGGAGGACCCAGAAAATGCGCGGTAGGGCATCCCACATCAGGAAGAATATATGCGTGCACCACCCGGGAGGACCCCGAAACCGCGCGGTAGGGTGTGCCACGTCTTTGCACGGAGGAAAAATGTGCGTGTAAAAATATACTCCATCTGTCTAGGTGTGTAAGTCATCTTACGAAAATCAAATAATCCCAAAACACTTAGGCACGGTGCATTAACTTCTATCTCATTTCTTGTTTCTTGACATATGAACCAATAAGAGATGAGGGGTGTGCATGCTTTTAATGAGTTGAGACTACCAAACATGACATGCCGTGGTTAGTTCATTGCATGCAATGCTATTAATTAGAAAATAAACATTAAGGTCTCTCGTTTTCCCCTCCTCCTTGGTCATGGTGACTTACTCACCTAGATGGAGGGAGTACTATATCAGACGTCGGCAGTAACTCTAGTACCTATGGTTCAACCTCGGGACCCAGCTAGTCGGTCGAAAACACCCCACTAGCCACACAGCTTCATCATGCAAACGTGGCACGGAGGATAGATGTGGTTAGCTCCATCTCGACCAGCTACAACGTCTCTTGTTCTAGGCGATTCTTCTATTTTCCAAGCTTTTTTTTAGTTGTAACAACACCACAGCAAGCTAGCGCCGCTCTTCGTGTGTGCTCGTGCAAAGGTTAGACGATGGAGAGAAGAGAGATTCAGATCGCAGACCTGGGACCCACCAGTAAGTGAGACAACGGTCATGCACGTGTTGACGAGGCACTCCCTCTACTCTACTAAACGTAATACTGTATAAATTCAAGTTATGGGACAAAGCAAACAACCGTTGTTGTTTCAGGCTATCAACATACGCTTTGTAGTCCAGGTTGCCAGTTCGAATCTCGTCTTTCAGATTTGTTAGTTTTAGGTCCAACTTTGATTAATGACAAGTGGGACCCCCGTGTGTTGTTCTGATATTTCAGTGTAGGATGGTTTTTTTGAACAAACACTTTGCGCGGTTAGACAAGTAACAACACGAGTTACACGTATTTTGCAAGTTTACGAACAAAAATGACAGCGGCATAGAATATCACCTCCACCCCGCAGGTTAGATACTATGGTGATATGAGTTTTTACACCGTTGGAAGCGAGATCCAATGGCTTGGGAGTAGTCTTTGTAATTATGCGCAATTTCCAAACTCTCCAAAGGTTTTTTTGCAAATAAAACATTCAGGCCTTGTGTGTGTCGCTGCATCTTCGATCCAATGGCTCCCCGTTGCTCATATTAGGTGCTCCCCGTAGCTTAATTGCCTGCTATGATGATATGAGCATCTAGGTCGTATGATCTGTGATCCGATGGCACATGCGTAGTACTTGTACTTTTTGCGTATTTCCCAAACTCTATCAGCCGTATATTGCAAAAACATTCAAACCTCCTACTGTGGGCCGTTAGATCTCAGTGAACTCGTATCACCATAGAATCTATGGTGCGGGAGCACCTCATATACTCCCGTGCGAGAAAACATAAGGTGCTATCGCAGCTTGGATGCTACGGTGATACGAGCTTTGAGGTCGTTTGATCTGAGATCCAATGGCATCTGAGCAGTCTTTGTGCTTGTAAGCAGTGGCCAAACTCTTTTGGGGCTTTTCTGCAAAAAAAACATTCGAACAACTGAGGAGGTGTTGGGTCACAAATCCAACGGCTCCGAAGAGCTTGTATCAGCAAAGCATCTAAGGTGTGGTAGCACATGATATTCTTACATATAGGAGAATATGATGTCCTCCTTCATCTTAGATGCTACGGTGATACGAGCTTCGAGGTCGTTGGATATGGGATCCAAGGGCATCTGAGTAGTTTTTGTACAAATTGTGTGCAATTCTCAAACTCATCAAGGTTTCCTGTAAAAAATATTAAGACACATCATGTGAGCTGCTATATCTCAGATCTACAAGCTCCAAGCAACTCGTATCGGCATATAGCATCTAAGGTATGGGGGCACATGATATTCTCCCGGGGAGGAGGGGTGGGGGCGCACAACCAATCGGTGGTTGGGAGGGTGGGGACAAATATAATCTAAACAACCATAAACAGAGCTCCACAATTTTATCTAAGGTCAAGGGGTTACCCCCGACAATCATAGCTCCGCCTAAACACAACATTTGCATGTACTGTAGTAGTAGACTTAATATTCATGTTTCAGTTTCATGTTCATTTTAAATATTGAACTAAGGACCATGCATGTCTTACATTTTACTCCCTCTGTTCCTAAATATTAGTCTTCTTAGAGATTTCAAATGGACTGGCTCATACGGATGTATGTAGACATATTTTAGAGTCTAGATTCACTCATTTTGCTCTGTATGTAGTCACTTGTTGAACTCTCTAAAAGACTAATATTTAGGAATAGAAGGAGTATTTTTGAATTCGTGTCATGCATGCATGGTTTGGAAAAATAGATGCACTATACTTATTGGATTGTTGTTGTGTTCGTGCGTGTGTGTGTGTGTGTGTGTGTGTGTGTGTGTGTGTGTATGTGGTCATATGGTTGATACATACAAAGTTTTCTCACCTTCATATTGTTCTTCTTTTAAATTTGAATTTGCATTGGAAAACATACTAGGGATACCATGAAATGTGAAATACACGTTGAGATCACTATATCACAAACTCACTCTAATTCAACAACTCGTCGTAAACCAATTACCACGTTATGATTAGTATTTGCAAGGAAAATACGGGTATTGTAATACACATAGATTCGTTGGCAATTTAAAAGGTTCCTTTCGTATTCTCGAATGGTAGGACCCAACGGCGTACCAGCCAGACCTTGGCTCCTGTTAATCCTAAAAAAACGGGCTCGTGTCCTTCGGTGGCATGCGTGGTACGCACATTAGGCAACCCCGACCAGTCAAGCCTCAACATTTCAAGTCGAAATATCTGGCAGCCAGAATTCCAGCCCTAGGAAATTCCCCTCATGTCCCCGGTCCATAATGACTACCAATGAACAATGGAGGGATGCTTTAGTAACTAGACAACATTACATATTGTGCCGAGCACGGTTCAATTCCCTCGGTCGTCGCTCGTCAAGGTCACACGTCAACTGCATTGCCTAGTACTACTACTACTACACCAAGATGAGCAATGAATTGAGCCTGTTTGTTCGTGCCTAGTACTTGAGTTAATATATCAGGCAATGCACTAGTACGGAGGGATTATCCTTTTACTCTGCATATATAACTTGTCTGAAGTCTAACTAAGCAAAATGTTTGACCAAATCCTTTCTTAAGAAATACAACATGACAGATGTACGGCTTGAAAATTTATTGCATGATGCATGTTATGATATTGTTTTGAATCCTAGATCTTAAATTTCAGAAAATCCAAAAGTGAGCATAAATTCTTGAAACTGAGCATGGTCACGTGATATGGCATAAATATTACTTCATAAGTATTTTCTTCAATTTGAGACAAGCTGCTTATGACGAGTTGCACAAATGAAGAGCCAAGGTATTTTGGAACAAAGACCTATCACGCTAAGGCGAACGGTTTCACTATTGAAACCATGGGCGTTTACTTGCCTCCACGAGTCCCCGCTTCTCATCGGCAGGTGCCGTCCAAGTAGGTGTGTGAGTCGACGGGAGGCGTGCGAGCAGACCGCTGCGCTGGCTGACAGGGAGGCGTGCGAGCAGACCCCGGTGCAGACTCACCGGGAGACGAGCCCTTTGACTAGTCTCCGCCATGCACCATTGTCCCAACTGCTCCCACTTTTAATGTTGCCAGCGCCGCAGTATAAAATCAACACCGCACTACCCGGTATCGCTACAATCTTCTCTCTTCCTCTTTGATTCTCCTGTCGTCTACCTCCAACTAGCCTGACCTAAACATATGCCATGCTGCATCACGATGGTCTGCCCTTAGTGTTCTAGTTTCCTGAGGAAGACACCCACCCGGAGTCTCAAGAACATAAGGCGCTTTGGGACGAGCTTGAACTGGCCTTGCAAGAAGACGCCGCGCCTGTCCCCGCTCCAGTTCCGGTTCCCATCACCCCGACTGCGCCAACGCCCATCCCCGTGGCATTGATGGGCTAGGAGCCGCACATTGTCGCCGAGCTTGATCCCACGGGGTTCCACGAGGTCCCCGCCGACTTTCACGTGCCTGTGCACCTGCCAGCGCATGCACATGCGCTTGCACTGACGTGCAAGCCCGTGCCGGTGCCCGTGCACCTGCCAACGCGTGCTCCTGCGCGTGCAGTGACGTGCGCGCCCGTGCCGGTGCCCGTGCACACGAATATCTCCGCCGCGCCATTGGCAGTGCATGTCCCCACGCAGGTGCCAGTGCCCCCCTCAGCGGCATGGATGGCCGCAGTCGACCGCTTCCTTGCACCAACGCCAGGCGCCTCCTCCCGCCAGTTGACACGCTCCGAAGTCCAGAACATTTTGGCCTTCCTTGAAGCTAGGACAATGTCCAGGAGTATGCCAACAACGGCGCAAGATGCCGCCGTCGCCGTCGGTCAGTGTCCCAACGACACACAGAGCACGGCAGAGGAGCCGCTTCCCACCGCAAGACGCCCCCGCCGCCACCGCGTAATCTAAATTTGACATGAAAAACGTTCGGATTGCCATGCTTAAAATCCAAACGTTTATCATTTCCATTTGTTTTATATCAATCGTCGTATAATTTAGAGTCGGAGTCAGACTGAACGAAATCTATGGTTTGATCGATTGAATGTTCTGCTAGAGCCGTATCAAATTAAATATAAAACATCATCTAGCCACATGTATTCCTTGTCATCCAATGACCTAGACTGCTTCAATGTCGAGCGCTCAACACGTTTAGCATGCAGTTAATTTCATGCCAAAAATAGTGCTAATCACATAATAACACGCAAATAATATCCTACTTAATATCCGCATGGACTTAATATACTTCCAAATTAACGTGCATTGCACGTACACACTGACTAGTGCTGCTAGTACATGAAACTGGTGCCGTGACTTGTGAACGCGTCCAGATATGGTCAACGGCAACATCGCCCGCGAGTTCTACGTTTTTGCCCATGCGTCTAAACGTAGAAGTGGAGGAGGGAGAGAGAGCACACATGGAACCCACCAGTAAGTGAAGGCGAATAGTACTAAAAATAATATAACATGTTATCCATTAAATAGGTTGTGGTAATTTAAAAACATTACGTGAACAAAGGGGGGTACAACAAACATTGATGTTCTATGTATGTTACCTATTGACGTGCGGCTTGAAGGCCCGGTCGCTTGTTTGATCCTCGTCTTTTATTTTTTAATTTGTATATGGGTGCAAATTTGTTTCATGACATGTGGGCCCCTCGGTGTGTAGTTTGTAGCACTTTAATTTGTGGGTCGAAATTTGTTCCATTCCAAGTGGACTATCGGTGTGTAGTTTTGTAGCTTATTCATAATAATTAAAGAGAACAACATAGTTTTTTGCAATAATACCATGGTGCGACGTTGAAGGCGAGAAAGGACATTCGAGAGAGCGATGATCAAGCCAGAGGGAAATCAACTAGGGGAGTTGCGGGGTTTGCAACGGTATTTGGAGTAGTTGTGGGCCGAATGCTACAAAAATATAATCTAAACCGACCGTAATAAATTCCTACACAAATTAATCCAAGGTTGGACTGCCCCTCGCAATGTAAATAGCTCCGGCTTTGCTAGGGATGGAGAGGTAGTAGGTTCAATGCATGGAAGATACGGTGTGAGAAAGCGAGGTCAATCAAGAGACATATAGATAGAGAGACAAAGTGAGTGTGGTCTGACATTCATTGAACACATATATATGCTCTAGAGAGATATTGTCCGATTGAGCTTTTGGCAAGGGTGAGCGATGTAAGATAGAGCTTGAGAGATGATCCAGTCACAGATGTGTAGATATATTTTGTGCGTGGAGGAAGCAAGGTCAATCAATCACATAGGGTCACCGTGCGATTTAAAGAGTGGGACGGGTTGGAGAGAGTGACCTAGATAGACAATGTGCGTGAGAGAGTATACAATGTGAATAGGTCGAATTGGGCTCAAACATGGTGATATATCGTTTTTGTCCGAGAAAGAGCGAGGTCAATCAAGACATACAGAGAGAGAGAGAGAGAGAGAGAGAGAGAGAGAGAGAGTGAGTGAGCATGGCCCACCATGAGATCGAAAGTGTGGCGGCGGCCTGGATGGACTGACCTAGATAGACAATCTTTGTGAGAGAGTATAGAGTGTGTCGATCGAGGCCCGAATAGGGAGATATATCATTTGTGTGTGAAAGAAAACGAGTTTAAACGAGACTCAGATAAAGAGAGCAAGATTGAGCAAGTGTGGCCCGCCGTGTGGAAGAAAGAGTAAGACAGTCTTGAGGGAGTGACCTAGATATACAATGTGTGTGCGTGTGCATGAGAGGTTGGGGGGCTAGATAGGCAATGCATGTATTTAGCGCGAGAGAGTGAGAGGGAGAGGGGGAGACAGAGAGATAGCTCGGCATGGGGTGTAATGGCGGGTGTGTGAGGTAAATACATTTGGTAACAAAGTGGAAAAGGGGTTGTGTAGTTCAGAGACTTAGAGATCGAAACATGGGGAGAAAGAATGAACGTGTGTTGGAAACCGATAGCTTCCTAAGGTGGTTAGGAGAGGAATATTGACCGATACAGGAAGTATGTAACGTGTGTGTGTGTGTGGGGGGGGGGGGTTGAATGTACATAGTACGAGACTTAATATCGATGTTTCAATTCGGTGTACATTGTAAGATTTGAACTGAGGACCATGCATACGGGTAATTATTTCGAATTCGTGCCATACTAAGTTTCAAAAAGTTGACATTGACTCAATTTGTTGTGCTTTTTTGTAGGTCATATGTTTGAATCCATCCAAAAGTTTTCTCACTACCATGGTGTTCATCATATACATATGAATTTGTATATTAAAAGTAGCGTGGATACAGTGAAATGCGAAGTCCACGTTAGAATTGGAGATCACTATGTGACACACACTCTAATTAAAATAACTAATTATGTGACACACACTCTAATCCACGTTAGCGTGGATACTGTTTCGATTTTTTTCAAATAACTCCTCATTAGTTAATTTATAGTACTCCCTCCGTTCACTTTTATAAGACCTTGAAGACATTTCAGACAATGTGCAAAACATTTCATTTTAAGTTGTCTGAAACAACTTACGAAAGTGAATGGATGGAGTATCTCGTTTCGAATGACTAATTATTGCAAGGAAAACACAGGCATGGTAATACATACAGATTCGTCTGCAAATGAAAGAAGATTCGTTTGCATTCTCAAATGTAGGTGCACCAGGCAGACCAGGGTCGTGTCGGGGTGGATGCTGCTTTGGTGCCTTAAAGGCACCTGCCTTTGGGTCACTGACATGTGGGCCAGCCACCTGTTGGGCCCACATGTCATGGACACAAAGGCAGGTGCCTTAAGGCACTGAAGCATAGTCCTGTTGGGGTGGTCATGTGTGTCAGACGGACGCGTAGCACCCAGCCACCCACCCCCTCCCTCGTCCCTCCCTCCTCCACTCCCTTCCCCCACCCCCACCCAAAAAAAGGACAACAACAAAATAAGTTTACGCTTCCATGTTTTGGATTGAAATATCTGCGGCCCCAATTCCAGCCCTGCAAAATCTCTCTTCTCCACCGTCCCCTTCCGCACCCAGATTGCTCAAATCCCTAATTCGCCGCCAACCCAAGCAAAGTTCGAATTGCCCCTCGTCTCGACTCTTTCCCCACCTCTGTGTCAGACGACGACGACGACGAAGACAATGGTCGCGCTTCACCACTGCACTGGAGCTACCTTATCTACGCCCTCGTCCACCGCACCGGGTGGTCCCCCGACAATGTCAGCCGCCGCAACCGACGTGCCTCACAGACACCGAGTTCCACCGCATCAGGTGCGCTTCACCGACGCTGTCTCCCAGCTCACCGGGGCTACTTCATCGAGCACATCATCGCACCTCCTCCCCCCGAGGCCGTTGGGCTTCACCAACGGTCTCGTCCACCGCATCATAGCGCTCCACTACCACTCAAGATTTGCATCCGTGCGCGGCCAGCCAACACCAGCGCATCACCCTCAAAGGCTCTGAAGTGACCCTCACTCTAGCTAGGCAAGCATGCCCAAACGCCAGCCCGAACTAGGTATCCACACATCACTCCCTTGTGCACTGTTCCGACGATGTTTAGATATCCTTTCATTGCTCTCTTAGCTTACACGCCTATGCAACTCTGATTTTAACTCTTATTTCTTCGGGAGATATCATCTGAAACAAGAAAATCCATTTTTTAGCGAAGCATGACGGCGCTAGGGGATCTGGTACACATCCTGCACACCCGTATAACCTTGTAAGTATCTATCCTCCGGTACAACATCAAGGTCGATTCCTCTTATTTCATCAACCATTCGCCGTGTCAAAAATGCAGAGGGGGATGCAAGGAGCACAAGGCCTGCACATCCAAGCAAGTGGTAACATGGACTTGTACATGGAACATCCCAAGCTCAAGTAGAGCTGCAGTGAGCCTGTACAATGAGCTAGCGTAAGTCCCTGCATTTCATTTAATTTGTACTAGCATTCGTGCATGACTTGTGTGCAGTGGCGGATCCACGAATTCAAGTTACCAGGGGCGAACATTTAACTTAAAAATACGAGGGCACTTGCACTCCGGAAATCAACATAACTTGAGAAATGTGAAGCTACATGCACTTTGAAACCAACAAATGATCCAAAGTAGTTCAGATTATAAACAATAAATGATGCAAGCACCAAAAAACACAAAATGCAACATGGTGTACAAGGACTACAAACATGGTACATGGTCTGTACCTGCTTGAATTATTCATTCTCTGGCTGAAAATATCGAAGTGTAATTGCACCTATAACCAGTGCGCAAACTGCATATCAATATATCTATCCTGCACAAGTATGCCAATAGTTTCAAACAACAGATTAGAAAAGTATTTATGCTATGTTGTCATGATATGGGGACTTTCTGGTAGATGGCCTCGATGTTTCCTCAACCTATGAAAATGCACTATAATTTGCTTGTCATCAATGCCTGCAAATCTCTGTCTCTCTCAACATAGCAGATCATCATTAGAAACTAAACCCTTCAATGAGCTTGCAAAATGCTTGCATTAGATCCCTCATTAGACACTATATGTTCATCACCAGGAGCATGTAAAATGTTTGCATCAAATCCTTCATTAGCAGTCTGTTCATTAGACACTTCAGGCTCAAGAACAACATGAGCTTGTATGTTTGCATCGGAAACTTGATTAGATACATCATATTCAGACAGTTCAATATTGATTGGGGGAGTTATAAAATAAGTAGAAATTGGTTTCATTTTCTCATAGATTCCCTACATACAAGCAGTTTTACAACACTGTCGGGTTTAACTATTGGCCAGAAATTGAAGAGTTGAATTAGATATAATCAGGGATGTGATGTACCTGCTTGTTGTGCATGCTACTCTTGCAAGCTGTGACTGTCCGTTTGCACAAGCTCAATGCCATGCATGTGCTGTCGCCGCTGCCTCCCACACAGGCTACACCCAGGGTTGGATCTTCATCTTCTTGTCCTTCCGTTCGCTTGAAGCCCGGCGACCGCCGTCCAACGAGGGCGCGAGGAAGTGATGTGTCAGTTTGTCCAGTGGCGGCTAGGTTAGGAGCAAACAAGACTGGAGGCTGGAGCGAATGAATTGGGATTTTCCTGCTGTCGATCGATATGGGAGGCGCTCGTTTGGGCCTCGAGCCTGCAATAGGGCCTGCCTTGCACTTATGTTATTGGCCCATCCAAACTGAAACATTTTTCTTCCTTTTTTACATTGCCTGCTCGTGCGTTTGGATGAACAAAACTAGCTTGGGCCAACCTGGACGACTCAAACTAGGTGCACACTTTCCAGCCACCTGAGGCGGCCACCCATACCAGCCCCTATGGCGGCGTCACCCCTTTTTGCGTGTATGATGGGGTAGCGAAAAATATTCCAGTGGCGCTTTTGATTTACCCACAGAATGGTTGAATTGCTTGTTTCTATGAACTGAGTTCGCCAATAATGTGAAGGATGCCAGTGTTTTCATCCTATTGTAGATTGCTTGGATCTCAATATGCCAAAAGTAATCGCATGAAATATACAGTAAAAGCTTGTGTGATGTGTGTGGCTACAACTAGTCTGACTACACGTCCTCATATAACATATCAGGGACGCACCATCTTACCAGATTAACCATTCTACTTACCAATGTAGTGTGGGAAGAAAGAAGTATTGGGACTGTGTATCCAAGAAATTGATGCCATGGACTCCTTCATACAACCTTGTAAGCGAAAAAGAAGTTCAGTTACCTGCTTCTCGGAATTTTAGTTAGCCACTTATTGCAAAATTATTCAATTGCGTCGCTTGGCTTAATTTTGTTTGCTACTGATTACATAATGCCACAGCCTGTTAATCATATTGTAGACTGCGCCTATCTATGTGTTTGATACTTACTGTTAAGAATTACCTGTTTGCCTTAACTTAAATATCTACTTGTTTGTTTAACTGCTTTGCTGCTGCAACAACGAGTAACAATGATGTTAATAACTACTTTCCGGCATCCAATTGAAACTCTTTAATTCCTTGTTTGTTTAACCGGTTTGCTGTTATAACTCCCGGTTGAGATGTTTTGCTAACTTCAACTTTTCTGAATCCAATCGGAACTTTAATGGCAAAACAGGTTAGCCCAAGATCAAAGAGCGAGGTCCCCATGGACGTTGCATCATCCCATAGTAGTGGCACCGGCCCAATCGTGCATTATGAATTGCCAACTGCTGATGCTCTAGAGGCTAAACTAGTGGTAGAAAGAGATTCTGCTTCTGCACTTAGAGATGAAGTTGACATGTTGAGGAAGCAAACAACACAATCACAAGCAGTACTCAAAACAACCATTAAATATTTGGTGGATTTCAAAACGAAGCAAGCTGAGACTGACCAGATTGTTAAGGTCCTGAAGGAAAAAAGGAAATTAAATTCCTACTTGGTAAATCATAGGTGTAATGTTCTTTCCATCATTGAATAACCTTTGTGTTGTCTGTTCATGTAATCAATCAAACCATTTGTTTTAGAGATCATGTAATAATTGTTTATTTGTATTTTGGTTTGTAATTTTATTTGAGCACAAGTCTGTATTAATTGATAAGACTTGGAGACATTTCATTTGGATTGTAATGCCAGACCTACAAATATGCCAATTGGGCTGAATGTGCATACAGCAATAGTAGTAGTATACATGGACCATAAGTGGCACGCATCGGAAAGGGCCAAGATGCTGGCTAAGAAAAGGATGATGTTGTAGCCAAAAAAAGTACAGCGGCCTGGCTTATGTATGTTAGTTGATATTATTGATCCATATACTCTATAAGTGTTTATATGTCTGTTAGTTCTGTACATTCTTGGTTGATTGACTCGGTATTTGAATCTTGATACATCGCTTGTGTACTTATCTAAATGGGAGTACACATTATGCTGCGTGTGACATTTGAGTTGGACATGAAGTGTTCCAAATATTCGAATTCACCTTAAACTGGAATCTAGCTTATGAATTTGAGTATCGGCATTTGTAAACCATATTCATATATGACAGTGGAATACATCTTTGTCGTCCTTTTGAAGATATATAAAAACTCATAAATTGATTCATAAAGATTGATATAGGAATACAAAATGGATTCGAATTTAGTTGCCAGGGTAAACGTGGATGCTTATTGTCCCAAAATTCAAAAGAAGCGGCAAAATGTCCACTCCCACGTCGGCTGCCCGAAGCCAAGTGTTTGGGAGATGGAAATTACTGTCTACCCATTACACGGACAATCCATCGGCCCGATTTCCACTGCTCTAAATAGGGGTAGGTTAGTAACTTCAATTAGACGTGACACGACCGCCTCTGAGCCCATTCCGACACGGTGGTTGTCACGCCCAAGATGCGACCCTATCCTAAAGGAACTCGAAGGTCCCACCAAGGATAGAAGCGCATCTTGAAGACACTTTTGCAAGGTGGATATCGTTACATCAACATTACATAATAGTGGGGATACATCCAATACATACAATGTCACATGAATAAAACAATACAACATACAAGAACAACATCCGACTACGGATGAATCATAAACAGAAACTCAAACAATATCCACCCTGCTAGCCCAGGCTGCCAACCTGGAACCTATCCCCTGATCGAAGAAGCAGAAGAAGAACTCCAAAACAAGCAAACATCGCTCTCGCGTCATGATCATCGTATAACATGTACCTGCAACTGTTGTTGTAGTAATCTGTGAGCCACGAGGACTCAGCAATCCCAGTACCATGGGTATCAAGACTAGCAAAGCTTAAAGGGAAAGGAAGGGGTAAAGTGGTCAGGTTGCAGCAGCGACTAAGCATGTATGGTGGCTAACATACGCAAATGAGAGCGAGAAGAGAAACAAAGGAACGGTCGTCAACTAGCAATGATCAAGAGGTGATCCTGAACTCCTACTTACGTCAAACATAACCCAGAAACCGTGTTCACTTCCCGGACTCCGCCGAGAAGAGACCATCACGGCTACACACGCGGTTGATGCGTTTTATTTCGGATCTGGTGTCAAGTTATCTACAACCGGACATTAACAAATTGCCATCTGCCACATAACCGCGGGCACGGCTCTCGAAAGTTTATAACCCTGCAGGGGTGTCCCAACTTAGCCCATGATAAGCTCTCGCGATCAACGAAGGATATTCCTTCTCCCCGGGAAGACCCGATCAGTCTCGGAATCCCGGCTACAAGACATTTCGACAGTAATAAAACAAGACCAGCAAGACCTCCTGGCGTGCCGACATCCTGATAGTAGCCGCGCGTATCTCGTCTCAGGCCATGACCGGATGAGCAGTACGTACAACTAGAACCAGCCCTCAAGTTTCCTCGAGGTGGCGCTGCAAGTGGCTCTAGTTTGGACCAACACTTAGACAAGCATTGTCCCGGGGGGGGGCTAAAATAAAGATGACCCTTGGGATGCGCGACTCCCAAGGGAAAAAGGTAATAGGTGAGGCAAATGGTAAAACCAATGTTGGGCCTTGCTGGAGGAGTATTATTCAAAGCGAACTATGAGGGGGGTCCCATAAATCACCCGACCGCGTTAGGAACGCAAAATCCGGGAACATAACACCGGTATGACGGAAACTAGGGCGGCAAGAGTGGAACAAAACACCAGGCATAAGGCCGAGCCTTCCACCCTTTACCAAATATATAGATGCATTAATAATATAAGAGATATTGTGATATCCCAACATAACCCTGTCCACCATGGAGCAATCTTCAACTTCACCTGCAACTAACAACGCTATAAGAGGGACTGAGCAAAGCGGTAACATAGCCAAGCAACGGTTTGCTAGGTAGGGTGACAAAGGTTAGAGGTTCATGGCAATTTGGGAGGCTTGAAGAACAAGTGATAGGAAGCGCAGCATAGCGATAGAACGAAACAACTAGCATAGCAATGATAGTAGTGAGATCCAGGGTAGCGGTCATCTTGCCTGAAATCCCGCTAGGAAGAAGAACGAGTCGATGAAGTAGACGAACCAACGTAGTCGAACGAATCCTCACAACTCCGGAACGAAACCGAAGCTAACGAGAGAAGCAACCCGGAAAGAAGCAAACAATATGGTAAACACGCAGGCATAATCATGGCATGATGCACAATCAAGTATGATGCATGTCCGGTTTAATGAGGCATGGCATGGCAAAGTGCAACAAACAATACTACAAGTTAAGTGGAGCTCAATATGCAACGAGTTGCATATTGACGAAACACCACAAGCAACTATTTAGTTGATCTCGTTTAAGCTACAAAACAATATTAAATGTTGTTAAACATGGCAAGGGGTGAAGCATATGAAAAACTGCCTCTCTAGACAAGTTTAAATGAGGCCGGAACAACAAACAACAATTCCGGGAAAATCCTCATATGCATATTTTAGTTTTTGTACTGTTCTTTTAATGTTGTTAAACAGTCAAATAAAGTGGACCATGCTAAACTAGGCATTTTTCCACCCCATTTACATATATAGTTTAATTAATTTGGAGCTACGGTTATTTAATTATGAAATAAATCATTTTAGCATGGCATTTAAGCAAATTAATGCAAACAGCATTTTAAACATTTTAACATGGGATGAAAATTGGAAATTATTAATCTACACAAAATTCTAAGCATTTTACATGTATAAAACATATTAATCCGATGCACGGTTGTGGAGTTATTACATGCATGAACATGAGGGGTTTTCTGTAAAACTGTAATCTCTGGATAATTAGCAAAATTCGCAGGTCAGGGAAAAAATACTATAGGGCCGAATCTGGAGGGGCTGGGGTTCTCACCGTGGGCCATGGCCCAGATCGGTGGAGGAGACTGGAAGGGGCGCTGGGCCTTGCCAGCAGCAGCCCTCGCGCGCGACGGAGGGGAGCCGCTGGGCCGAAGCATAGGTGACCCAGGCGCGGGCGCTGGAGCGGTCAACGCAAGGAGCAGGGGCGCTTGTTCGGTCGATAGGGAAAGCAGCGACAGCGGCAGCAGTAGGTGAGGCCGGCGACGCTGGAGGAAGGCGTCGACAGCAGGCATCGCAGGAGGTCCGGGACGAGGCGAGGAGCCTGGCGCGAGGAGGAGCTTGGCGAGGCGGCTGGGAACCGAGCCAATCCGATCGGAGTTGAGGCGCAGGTGCAGCGGGGCGAAGGAGAGGTTCGGGACGACGGTCCATGGAGTCAAGTGGAGCTCCTGTATGTGACAGAGAAGATAGAGAACAGGTCACATAAGAAAGAAAGAGGGATTAGAGGAGGGGGAAGAGGAAGACAGGGCAGCGGTGCTCATCTGGTGGTCAACGACGACGGCGCAGGACAGCGTCAGCATGGGGTTGGGGTCCGGCAGTGGCGCAGGTCCATGGAGCGGAGTGGGGCATGGAGGATCTCCTCCCCTCCGGATCGAACAGGAAGGAGAAGGCAGCAGGGCGCTGGCTTCTGACGAGGCCGGTCGAAGACGGCGGCCTCAGGCAAGGGAGCTCGGGCTCATGGATCGAGAGGAGCGTGGGAACTCGGGCACCGTGGTGCTCTGCTCCTCGAGCTCAGGTGAGGCAAAGGGGATCCACGTGTGCGTGGGGTTGCTGTTGCGGGCGCGAGGAGAAGCAGAGGAGGCCGAGGGCGCTCCTCTGGGGACGGGGCTGCTCTGGTTGGGGTGGTCGTGCACGCAAGATGAGGGAGATGGTCGGAGAGGATTTTGGATCAGGTGTGGGCTTGGATCCCGAGGGAGAGGAGTGGCGGCGGGAGGATGGGGATGGGACAGCTGGCCTAGGTTTTAGGGTTTGGTCTCAAATTAGACTAGGGGTGGACTATGTATATGTAAAAGGAGGGAGTTTTTGGACATCAGATTTAAATCGAACGGACGGGAAAAACAGACTAGGGGAGTTTAATAAATAAACGCAGATGTTTTATAGATGTTTGGGGATGATCCGGATCCAACGGTAATGACAGCCCGGGTCGGGTTCGGGGGAGATTTCGGACGCGCGCGAGAGGTTTGAGAGAGACTCCGGTTTAGTCAGGAGGGAAAACGAAAAACAAGGTTGGTCTCAGAACGATCAACGAAAGCAAGGGGGGACGCAACAGCTACGAATGGGTGCAAGCTTTATGAAAACATGCAGATGCAATGCGCATGATGCTATGAGATGAAATGCAAGACAAGAACAAAATGCAAAACAATAGACAAAAACCCAACCACGGAGGAAATAACATATCACATAGCCGAAAATGGCAAGAGTTGGAGTTACGAATATGGAAAGTTGTATCCGAGGTGTTACAGTGGGCGTCAAACATGGGTGGCAAAACACATTTGATTCAAGCTCGTCCGAAAGACCTCTGTTTCTCGCTCCATTCCCCATTCATACACAATGGGCAGAAAAACAAACTCGACTTGGCCGAAATCGATGTAGGCAAATATTTTCAATAGGGGCAGGTTTGTAACTTCACTCAGACGTGACACAACCGCCCTACCTGTCAGCCCCGTTCATACACCGTGGGCGCCAACCACCCTCTCCTCGCCCGAAATCGCTCTGGGCAAATATTGGCGAGATGCGAGATTACCGTCCTATCCCCAACCGATGATACGTCCAAATTTTAAACGGGGGCTAAGTTCGTAGCTTTCCCATATTTCAGACATGCGCGTCCCAAAAACATGGTTCCCCGTACCTCTCTCTCCATTTTCCCATTCATACACCGTCCATGCTACAACACCCCATCCCCACACCAGCCTCCGTCCGCCACCCCATCCATCGCCACCGTCCTCCACCACATCCATCACCACCGTCCTCCATCATGCCGGAGCGCCTACCAAGACCGTGTCGTCCACTGCTAGAGATGGACGTTTCCCATCCACGGCGACGGACCAATAGCCTTGCATCGTGTCCTCTCGCTTAATCAGCGCCGTCGTCCTCTTTGCCGGGGCCGCTCACACGACCTTCTCTTCCACCGCAACGGGACTTATCCCCCGATGCACCCGTCTACCATCGCAGATCTGCTTCAACGCCACTGACAGCCATCGCACCCTCGATGCCTACACGGCGCCGCAAGAGAGGTGGTACTTCATATCTCCTCAACTTTTTGATCTCAACCAGAAAATAGATCTTAACTTGGTTACTCTACTTTCTTTTTAGCTCTTCGAATTTAGTTCTTAGTTCGAAGCAAACAATGGATGCTAAATATCATTTCTCGGATTTGCAGCTTCAAATCTGCCATGGCACAGCCATAATACGGTTTAATTGATCATTCTTAGGGTTTAATTTATCATGTTGGTTTCGTGGTGGTTTCTTTAATAGAAATCGGAGGGGAAACCCTCTTTTGCTAAAAAAATATGCTTAGAGTTTCCCCCTTTTATGATCACTATACGATCACCGGCGACTTGTCATCCCCGGACGGCATGACTCTAGGAGGAGACGCCGGACTAATAGGAGGCCAGGAGCCGCTCGCCCAACAGTGTCACCGCTACCCGAGCGCGCTGCCGTGCCTACCTTCCTAGTCCTTTCAGGGCTCAGGCATGCAGCGCCCACCAAGCCAACCGGATTTACCCTGAGATACGTCCTCAACACTCAGCAGGCACTCCTCATCACCCATTTTCTAATTGATTCATTACTCATTAGGCAGGATTGTCATTAGGGTTTGTTGTGTGCTCAGTGCTATCTACACTTAATGGTTCAGATGTATTTTGATAATCTTTAGTTCCTCTGAAGTTCATAGGGTTTTCAAAATTCCGGCCCTCGGAACAGACACTAGTCATTTTGGATTGTTGGTCATAGTGACATTGACCCCGATTACTACTGCAAGCCAGGTTTGCTGCCAATTTTACTTGTCCTTCTTACTCATTCAATATAATGTCCAATTATTCACGTCGATTAGTTGCAAACAATAAGTGCTAGGCAAACTTGTTCATTCCGATTTTGGACGGTCTCTTACTGCAGTTACAATTCTGCATACTTGTCCTAGTAAGCTCACAAGTAAATGATTGATTCACTACATCTATGCTTGCCTTGTCAAATTTGTTGTCAATATTCTTTTAGGGTGGACCACGCTGTTTCTAAATACTGGAACCGTATACATGAGTGAATAGTATTTCTCTATGTGATCCCTTCCATCATATGTGGACAACGAACACTTCATTGTATAGAAAGAAAGTGTCATTTCCAGCTTTTACATAGGTTTCGATCTTTTACATGGAAAACAATCTGCCTACTTGCTTTGTGTCGCACTACCAACACTCCACCCTTGAAGCTGAACATTATGCCACTCATAATTGCTTAGTTTATTTGTTCAAATACAAATTTCATATGATTCTAATGTTCCTACTTTAGTTTTGAAATGTGCGCCTGCCTGTTATAGAGACATAAGGGGTTTGTATTTCTATGTGTGGTCTGGTCAGCACGGTTGGGGGGTGAACTTTGCATATGTAGGGGTTTATAGGGAGACACTCTTCGAGTTGAATCCGCAATGCATTCCATAGATAATCTGACTACTTTTTATGTTTTCATGAATCTCAGTTTCTGAACAGCATCATAATGATTATGAGCTTGCGCGCATGAAAAGAATAAAGCAGAACAATGCCATGGATATCAAACTTGTCATTAAGGGACTGAAATCAAGTCTGGATGCAATGCAATGCAAACACTCTCCACCTACAGATTCATGCTCAAAATATGATCCTAACAGTGATTCTGAGCTAGTGGGAGACCTAAGTCAATGTAGCTCCCTAGTGGAGGAGTCAGAGGAAGATGCCCTATCTTATTCACCCATCAAGGTACTTGCTCTAACTTTCCAAGGTGACATTGCTCTCACATATCTTGCAACTGATGCTTTGCATTGCTTCTACTTTGTTGAACTGCCACTAGCTTAGTTTACACATCGTGTATGTGAATACGCCCTGCCTATCCCTTTTCAGTACATATTCCATCTGTCATCATACCATATTTATCCATTCAAATGTTGTTCTTGTGTATCAAACGTTCAAAAGGAAGAAGGCGATTGTTGATCGTGGAGGAGCACAAGCAAAGTATTTGGAAAAGGTAGTGGCACCTGACCCACAAAACACCCCAACTCTAGCAGACTCTAGCCCTACTACACTGGTCATTTCTGATGCCCCAACTCAGCAGACCCCAACTGCAGCAAACAGTATGATTATGCCAGTTGACATAGCACCAGCTCTACGACGCAAAACCCCCATTCCAGCAAAGAGTACACCAAATCCAGTTGCCAAATCCCTTTTCGAACCAGAGAGAGCCCCAATTGCAGCAAATAGGACCCCTGTTCCATTTCTTCCCAGTTTAGAAGACGAAACTTATGTTGTTGTCAGGAACTTTGTGTGCATCTTTCCTTCATGGAAAGATTATACTGCAGACACAGAACAATTTCTAGTCTTCCTCCGCAACTTACGCATAAGTAATGTACTAATGTTATTCATGGTCATTACTGCATATGTTTCTGCTGACAGAAGACACAAGACTTCATTCTTTTAAATCGGCAAGGAGAAAACTGGATTGTGAAGACGAGCAAGGGTTGGTTGCGCTTTTCAAGCACTCGTTGATGAAGTATCGTTCCTACCTGAGGCAAGCGCACTTCGATGGCAAGCCTCTAGATAAAACTTCTTTAAAGTCTCTAGTGCTACATTTATCCGACGGTGACTGGAATAATCTTGTTACACATTGGTCTCGGCTGCAGCGTAAGGTACTGTCTATGATGTCACATCACAATTTGAACTACATTTCTGCATTTGCCTTAATGTCTCACTTGCACGAAAACTATTAGCAGAAGAACATTCGTTCTCAAGGGACCACAGAATCTCGCAACTATACTGCACACAGCATTGCTCTTGTGAGTACCTCTTGCCCTGTATGACCATACTTACTTTCATAGTTGTTTGATTATGTAGCATCACTGCACATGTTAGCCTTGTAATCGTCTATTTGGTGGACATTATAAGATCCGTATGGACTCTTACATAAATTTAGAATCAACCCAATGCTTTTGAAGAGGTTTAGCTCTGCAGTCCTCTTGTAAGGACTGAACGTGGTCTATCACTGTACTTACATTAACAGGTACTCTCTCCCTCCCATAATATAAGAACGTTTTGTACAGTACAGTAGTGTTCAAAACACTCTTGTATTATGGGAAGAGGGATTGGTTCATTGTGTAGCATTCTACATCTTATCTCCCCCGCCCACCATTTAATAAAAAAGATCAGATCAATATTTATTCTTACCAACAAGTAGAATACATAGACAATGCCAGTGCAGAAGTGTAGCCCATTGCTCTTGTCTGTACATTTTGTCCTGTAACGCTTGTACTTCCAGGGATTGGTAGTTGATTATGTAGCATCAATATGCATCTTATCTTCATTATCCTCATCCCTTCAAGTATTATCATATCTATAATTACTCTCTACGAAATGTAGAGTACAGGCAATGCTTATGAAGAAGATTTTGTGCTGAAATTCTTGAGTTATCCTTCCCTTGACATGGAGAAGGGCATTATAAAGCCGGTGTTAAATGTTAATGTAAGTCAGTCCTTCTAAAGCCTTTATCCTCAACTACTGTTTAATTTGCTCATACTCCCTATCGTTTACTGTTGTTTAGTTTGTTGTTTCTACCAAAATGCATGTTTGCAAGAACCGTAAGTTCTAAGTTTTATTTGTAAAACCAAATTCCTTATTCATACCATGCACATTATTTAATACTCCCTATATGTATGCTTGTTTTTGTTGATCTATAATCCAGTGTGTGGTGAAGCATCCCACGTTTGCACCTTGTCATCTCCTGTTTTATCTTACTGATGTGGCTGATTATATGAACAACATGCCATGCACATTATCCAAAATAGATACAATTATTTTCTTTGCCCTTCATCTATGCTTGTTATGTTGACATGGTAATCCAGTAGTGTGGTGAAGCTCCCCGCATTATGAACAATGCCAAATTATGCTATTGATATTTTGAACTTACGCTTTATTTTCTAATTTTAAATTAGATGGAATTGATAGCACAGTTATCATCTTTGTTTAGACACATGCAAAACCTGTTAGCTCTCTGCTTTGTTTCAGGGTGATATGCCTGATGGCATGCACAAGTCTGCTGAAGCCTGTGAGACAAACCCAACATATATTGCAGCAAAGAAGGCAAAACATCTTGAATATAGCGAGACAACCCCAAAGTCTTGTCTTGATGTAGTGTTCAAGTTACTTGAGACTAGCAGTCAGACAAGCTCACAGAATTCGTTGTCTAAACCAGTTCGACTTCTTCAGTCCAAAGTTCTAGCAGAAAGGCATTATGAAACTCAACTTCGACTTGAAGTCCTATCTCTAAGAAAGATTGTGGAGAACACCAATGAGAACCTCATCGCTAAATAGCTACACCTGGAAGCCATGACCGACATGCTAGGCCGGTCTCATAGCCTTGCTCAGCAGCTTGCGCAGTAGTTCCCCCACAAGGCTAACCTTTCTTGAACTATCTTGGAAGTGGTCTGATACGTCTCCAACGTATCTACTTTTCCAAACACTTTTGCCCTTGTTTTGGACTCTAACTTATATGATTTGAATGAAACTAACCCGGACTGACGCTATTTTCAGCAGAACTGCCATGATGTTGTTTTATGTGTAGAAAACAAAAGTTCTCGGAATGACCTGAAAATCCACGGAGATAAGTTTTGGAAAATATAAAAAATACTGGCAAAAGAATCAAGGACAGGGGCCCACACCCTGTCCACGAGGGTGGGGGGCGTGCCCTCCCCCTGGGCATGCCCCCCTGTCTCGTGGGCCCCCTGCTGCTCCACCGACCTCAACACCAACTCCATATATTCCGTTTCGCGGAGAAAAAAAATCAGAGAGAAAGTTTCATCGCGTTTTACGATACGGAGCCGCCGCCAAGCCCTAATCTCTCTCGGGAGGGCTGATCTGGAGTCCGTTCGGGGCTCTAGAGAGGGGGATTCGTTGCCGTCGTCATCATCAACCATCCTCCATCACCAATTTCATGATGCTCACCGCCATGCGTGAGTAATTCCGTCGTAGGCTTGCTGGACGGTGATGGGTTGGATGAGACTTACCATGTAATCGTAGTTTTGTTAGGGTTTGATCCCTAGTATCCACTATGTTCTGAGATTGATGTTGCTATGACTTTGCCATGCTTAATGCTTGTCACTAGGGCCCGAGTGCCATGATTTCAGATCTGATCCTATTATGTTTTCATGAATATATATGAGTTCCTCATCCTATCTTGCAAGTCTATAGTCACCTATTATGTGTTATGATCCGACAACCCCGAAGTGACAATAATCGGGATACTTCTCGGTGATGACCATAGTTTGAGGATTTCATGTATTCACTATGTGCCAATGCTTTGTTCCTGTTCTCTATTAAAAGGAGGCCTTAATATCCCTTAGTTTCCACTAGGACCCCGCTGCCACGGGAGGGTAGGACAAAAGATGGCATGGAATTTCTTTTCCATAAGAACGTATGACTATATTCGGATACATGCCTACATTACATTGATGAACTGGAGCTAGTTCTGTGTCACCCTATGTTATAGCTATTACATGAGGAATCGCATTCGACATAATTATCCATACCTGATCTAATGCCTACGAGCTTTCCACATCTTGTGTTTCGCTTATTTACTTTTCCATTGCTACTGTTACAATTACTACAAAACTATTATCTCTACTTTTGCTACTGTTACCTTTATTATCATGCTACTTTGCGTCTAAATACTTTGCTGCAGATACTAAGTTATCCCGGTGTGGTTGAATTGACAACTCAACTGCTAAAACTTAAGAATATTCTTTGGCTCCCCTTGTGTCGAATCAATAAATTTGGGTTGAATACTCTACCCTCGAAAGTTGCTGCGATCCCCTACACTTGTGGGTTATCAAGACTAATTTCTGGCGCCATCGCCGGGGAGCATAGCTCTATTCTTTGAGGCACTTGGGATTTATATCTGTTGATCACTATGAGGAACTTGAAAGACGAAAGAACCAAGATTTTCCCCTCAACTACGAGGGGAGGTAAGGAACTACCATCTAGCTCTGCACTAGATTCTCCTTCTGTTTTGAGTAAGCTTGGGACACCTAAACCTGCTACTGCTATGAATTCTGATATGTCGCATGTTATTGATGATGCCACTTCTGCTATGCATGGTACTTATGATGAAACTACTTCTGTGCGTGATACTACTTTGTCATTAGGTGAATTTCTTGATGATCAACTTGCTAGGGTTAGAGAGAATGAAATTATTGAAGATGCTATTATTGATGATAATGATGATGAAAGTTCTCCCCCTTATTATGAATTACCTGTTGTTCCCGAGGGTTATGTTATGGATGAGGAAGATGCTAGAGCTATCTTTGCTTGCAAAGATAGATATGATCTTAAAAAGTTATTAGCCAAATGGAAGCAGCAATCTCTTAATGCTAGAATGAAACCTGACCCTGCTTTTGCTACTTCACCTATCTGTGTTACTGATAAGGATTATGAATTCTCTGTTGATCCTGAGATTATTACTTTAGTTGAATCTGATCCATTTTATGGCCTTGAATCTGAAAATGTTGTGGCACATCTTACCAAGTTGAATGATATAGCCACCATGTTTACTAATGACGAGAAGTCTCGCTATTATTATATCCTTAAGATATTTTCGTTCTCATTAAATGGTGATTCTAAGACTTGGTTTAATTCTCTTGCTCCTGGTTGTGTGCGTAGTCCCCAGGATACGATTTATTACTTCTCTGCTAAGTATTTCCCTGCTCATAAGAAACAAGCTGCCTTGCGGGAAATTTATAATTTTGTGTAAATCAAAGAAGAGAGTCTCCCACAAGCTTGGGGGAGGCTTCTCTGATTACTTAATGCTTTTCCTGATCATCCTCTTAAGAAAAATGAAATACTTGACATCTTTTATAATGGACTAACCGATGCTTCCAAGGACTACTTGGATAGTTGTGCTGGTTGTGTTTTCAGGGAAAGAACAGTCGATGAAGCTGAATTACTATTGAATAATATGTTGATAAATGAAAATAGTTGGACTCTTCCTGAGCCAATTCCTAAGGCAATTCTTGAACCAATTGAGCCAACTCCTGAGCCTATTCCTAAACCCACTCCGAAGAAGAGAGGTGTTCTATTACTTAGTCCTGAAGATATGCAAGAGGCAAAGAAATCAATGAAAGAAAAATGCATTAAAGCTGAAGATGTTAAGAATTTACCACCTATTGAAGAAATACATGGTCTTAATATACCGCCTGTCGAAGAACCACATTGTCTTGATAACCCGACACAGGTAGTAAAGGTAATTTCTCTCTATAGATATGATAAAGCTGAAATCCCGTCTACTAAATTTCATAGCCCATGCTTAGATGAATTTGATGACTTTATGGCTAGACAAGAAAGTTTTAATGCTTATGTTGGTAGAGAATTAAAGAATAATGCTTTCAAGATAGGATGCTTGAGTGATTATATAGCTAGAGTTAAAGGTGAACTTAAACTCATTAGCAAATATGCTTCTATGGTTGCTACTCAAGCTGAGCAAGTACTTAAAGCTCAAAATGATTTTCTTGATGAATTAAATAATAAACTTGACCTTGCTGTTAGAGTGGCTACTAGAACTTGTAGAATGACTCAGGAACCTTTGTATCCTGAAGGCCACCCTAAGAGAATCGAGCAGGATTCTCAAAGAAATAATTTAGAGGCTCCTAGTTCTTCAAAAAAGAAGAATGAGAAAAACGATAGGACTTTGCATGCTTCTAGTGAACCTGTTGTAGAGACACCAGAGAATCCCAATGATATTTCTATTTCTGATGCTGAAACCCAATCAGGTGATGAACATGAAACTAGTGATAATGTTAATGATAATGTTCATGTTGAGGCTCAACCTAGCAAAAATAATGAAGTAGAAATTGAACCTCCTATTGATCTTTATAACCCACAATCAAAGAATCAACATTATGATAAAAGAGATTTTGTTGCTAGGAAGCACGATAGAGAAAGAGAACCATGGGTTCAGATTCTGATGTCCTTTCCTCCTAAACCATCCAAGACAAAGGATGATGAGGATTTTGAGCGCTTTGTTGAAATGATTAGACCTATCTTCTTACGTATGCGCTTAACTGATATGTTTAAATTAAATCCCTATGCTAAGTATATGAAGGATATCATTACAAATAAAACAAAGATACCGGAAGCTAAAATTTCCACCATGCTTGCTAATTATACTTTTAAGGGTGGAATACCAAAGAAACTTGGAGATCCAGGGGTACCAACCATACCATGCTCCATTAAAACAAAACTATGTTAAAACTGCTTTATGTGATCTTGGAGCTGGTGTTAGTGTTATGCCTCTCTCTTTATATCGTAGACTTGAATTGAGTAAGTTGACACCTACTGAAATATCTATGCAAATGGCTGATAAATCAACTGCTATACCTGTCGGTATTTGTGAGGATGTGCCTGTTGTGGTTGCAAATGTCACTATCTTAACGGACTTTGTTATTCTTCATATTCCTGAGGATGATAGTATGTCGATTATCCTTGGTAGACCCTTTTTGAATACCGCAGGGGCTGTTATTGATTGCAACAAAGGCAATGTCACTTTTCATGTTAATGGTAATGAGCATACGGTACATTTTCCGAGGAAACAATCTCAAGTTCATAGTATCAATTCTATTGGACAAAGTCCAACTATCATTATTGGAGGTTTTGAATTTCCTCTTCCTACTGTCAAGAAAAAGTATGATATTCTTATTATTGGGGATGTTCATATCACTGTTGAGGTAACTTAGTGTTATTCGAAATTTCTCCGGTTCCGTGTTATTCGGAATGAGTTTGTTAACAAGACCTGATCAACCTTGTTAGTAGATTCATTTTGATGATCATGAGATGGATGAAACTAGAAGGCACAACCTTCTATACTCTCTTTTTACTTTTTGTTATTTAGAATAGATAAAGCAAAAATAGTATTATCTATCTGTTTTCTGAATTATCCATGCAATAAAAAATATCCCGAAAATAAAAGTGCTCCAAATGCCCTACAAATTTAGTATGATTTTTATGGAATATTTGAGGATTTTAGGCACTGAAAACACTGCAGGAGGGGCAAGCACCAGGCCACGAGGGTGGAGGGCGCGCCCACACCCCCTGGGCGTGCCCCCCTGTCTCGTGGGCCCACAGTGGCCCCCCTCCACTTATTCCTACACCTACACACTCCATCTTCTTCCCAAAAAAATCCCCATCTAGCTCAAGCACGAGTTCTAGCTCATTTTGCTGCGATTTTCGATCTCCTTGCTCAAAGCACCATTCACAAAACTGCTTTGGGAGATTGTTGCTTGGTATGTGACTACTCCAATTAGTTTTTGTTCTAGTGCTTTATTCATTGCAATTTTTTGCTGCATAGGTGACCATGTTCTTGAGCTTGCATGTTAAATTTATGAGGTCCCAAGTAATTCTAATGCATGATATAGGCTCTAGGCACTTGTAGGAGTAGTTGCTACCAATCTTGTTTAGTTTTATTCACTTTTATTTTGAAGTTACTAAAATTTCAGAAATTTTTCAGAAAAAGAAATATGTCTTGGAGAATGTATCAATGTGGTTCCTCAATAAAGAAAGGACCCAGGCTTGTTATGCGTGAGCAAGACGATGAACTACCAAGGGACGCAGAAGTGCGAGCTTGTGAGTGGCCATCAAACGATTTTATGGTCAAGGCAGGCTTTAAGGAGGAATTTGACGCATATGTGCGCAATGCCGATCTTGAGGACTTCTTACAAGATAAGTGTCCTCAGTACTATCTATTAACTGATTCATTTGTGAGAAGGTTTAAATATAAATGTTCACGTAATTCTCAGAGTGTCCTGTTTGATATTTATGATAGATCTTATACCATGGACTTAGAGGATTCTACAACTACTTGAAAACTTCCACAGTGGGGCAATGTTAATGATCCCCACAAATCTGAATTTAGAGACTTTCTTGCTAGTATTACTATGGGAGAATCTAGGGATACAACACAAGCTACCATAGGGAGCATTCATTTTCCTGCTATACATTATTTTGCTCTCTATATTGGTAGATGCATTAATGGTAAAGATGAAGCTTGTCATATGTGTGTCCCGGATCTTTGTGTCCTCAAGAGTGTCGTGTTAGGTTATAAAGATTATAACTTGGGGGCAATAGTTGCACGTAGGTTGCATAATAATGGTAGGGCTGGAGATTTATTTGGAGGAATTTATGCAACCTGTGTGGCTAATTATCTTGGTATATCCCCATAAGAGGGGGATATGGTGTTGCCTCGTGCTTATTTAGATTATGACGCTATGGTCAAACATCATTTTCTTAGGAGGAATGAACAATTCCTCCAGTATCGACTAATCTTTGACAGACATAGCTCTGTCCATGTTACTCTTCCTGCTCCTTTCCTTTTTCATTACCAGGCAAAAGGAAGATATGTTGTTACCAGGGAGGAAGCAACTGAACACGAGGGGAGAGCGGAGGCGGCTCGCCAACATGCCGCAGATCAGGAGGCATTTGCTGCTGCATCTCAGTACGACCCCAGTTACAACTACGGATATCAGCCGGGCTATCCTTGGCCTTAGACCAACTTAAGCAAAAGCCTAAGCTTGGGGGAGTACGTATTTCTCACCGACTTTACATTCATGTTCGCACACTATTCTAGTCGTCGGTGCTCATACTCTTTCATTGTATTATCCATGCTAGTTTAAATTTCTTTTTCTAGTTTTCTTCTTGTGTGTTTGATAAACCTTAAGAAAAACCAAAAAAAATTAGTTAGTTTAATTTCCATGCTTGTAGTAGACTTAAAATGAAAACCCAAAAAGATTTCTCGTTCTTCTTCTTACTTTTTGGGAGCTTTCCCGTGTAAATAGTTTTATTTCTTTTCTTTCCTTTGGGGGTCGAGCGTAGAAGACCATATTGAAATTGTTTAGTGGCTCTCATATGCATGATTGTTTATTTAACTTAGAGCCCATATTACTTTGTCTTCTCTCTTGAGTTGAATGCTGCAGATTCTAGCTTAGTCCAATGCACGTGCACTATTATTATTATACACATCGTTCGGTCGTGCAAGTGAAAGGCAATAATGACGATATATGATGGACAGATTGAGATGAGAGAAGCTGGTATGAACTCGGCCTCTCTTGTTTTTGTAAATATGATGAGTTCATCGTTCCTGATTCAGCTTATTATGAAGTAAACATATTTGCAATGACATTTAGAGATTATAGTTGCTTGTGCCATGCTTGATTAGCTATGAGTTATAATGGTTTACCTTGCGTGCCAACATGCTATTAAAATGATTGTGGTGTGGTATGATGGGATGGTATCCTCCTTTGAATGAATTGAGTGACTCGACTTGGCACATGTTCGCGCATGAAGTTGAAACAAATCAATATAGCCTTCACGATATTTATGTTCATGGTGGATTATATCCTACTCATGCTTGTAATCGGTGTAAATTAATTTTAATGCATGTTCATGACTGTTGTCGCTCTCTCAGTTGGTCGCTTGCCAGTCTTTTGCTAGCCTTCACCTGTACTAAGCGGGAATACTGCTTGTGCATCCAAACTCCTTAAACCCCAAAGTTGTTCCATATGAGTCCACCATACCTTCCTATATGCGGTATCTACCTGCCGTTCCAAGTAAATTTGTATGTGCCAAACTCCAAACCTTCAAATGAAATTTTGTTTTGTATGCTTGAGCAGCTCATGTTTCAATATCTTCCATGTTAGGTGGGTTATTCTCAAGAGGAGTGGACTCCGCTCCTCATTCACGAGAAAGGGCCGGTAATTGCGATGCCCAGTCCCATGATCCAAAAAGATCAAAGCAAATCAAATTAATTAAACAAAATTCCCCCAGGGCTGTTATTAGTTGGAGGCACTCGTTGTTTCGAGCAAGCCATGGATTGATGTTTGTTGGTGGTGGGGGAGTATAAACTTTTACCATTCTGTTTGGGAACTGCCTACAATGCATTTAGTATGGAAGATATAGCCATCTCATAGTTGTTGCGTTGACAGTGAAAGTATGCCGCCCAAAATGTTATTCATCTCTGTTTTAGAATCGAGCTCTGGCACATCTACAAATCCCTGCTTCACTCTGCGAAGGGCCTATCTATTTACTTTTATGTTGAGTCATCACCTTCTCATTAAAAAGTACCCGCTGGAGAGCACACTATCATTTGCATTCATTACTATAGGTTTATATTGGGTATGACTTGACTGGATCTCTTTTACCATGAATTACAATGTTTAGTCAGTCCTTGATCTTTAAAGGTGCTCTGCATTTATGTTTTGCGGTCTCAGAAAGGGCTAGCGAGATACCATCTTGTTATATCATATTATGATTGTTTTGAGAAAGTGTTGTCATCCGAGTTTTATTATTATTGCTCGCTAGCTAATTATGCCATTGATATGAGTAATCGTGAGACCTAGGTGTTATTGTGAGTATGGTTAGTTCATAATACTTGCTGAAAACTTGAATGCTGGCTTTACAAATTTACAATAACAAGAGCAAACAGAGTTTGTAAAAGTTATTCTTTATCACTATCAGTTTATCAACTGAATTGCTTGAGGACAAGCAAAGGATTAAGCTTGGGGGAGTTGATACGTCTCCAACGTATCTACTTTTCCAAATACTTTTGCCCTTGTTTTGGACTCTAACTTGCAAGATTTGAATGAAACTAACCCGAACTGACGCTATTTTCAGCAGAACTGCCATGATGTTGTTTTATATGTAGAAAACAAAAGTTCTCGGAATGACCTGAAAATCCACGGAGGTAAGTTTTGGAAAATATAAAAAATACTGGCGAAAGAATCAAGGCCAGGGGCCCCACACCCATCCACGAGGGTGGGGGCGCGCCCTCCCCCCCTGGGCGTACCCCCTGTCTCGTGAGCCCCCCGCTGCTCCACCGACCTCAACTCCAACTCCATATATTCCGTTTCGCGGAGAAAAAAATCAGAGAGAAAGTTTCATCGCATTTTACGATATGGAGCCGCCGCCAAGCCCTAATCTCTCTCTGGAGGGCTGATCTGGAGTCCGTTCTGGTCTCCGGAGAGGGGGATTTGTCGCCGTCGTCATCATCAACCATCCTCCATCACCAATTTCATGATGCTCACCACCATGCATGAGTAATTCCATCGTAGGCTTGCTGGATGGTGATGGGTTGGATGAGATTTACCAGGTAATCAAGTTAGTTTTGTTAGGGTTTGATCCCTAGTATCCACTATGTTCTGAGATTGATGTTGCTAAGACTTTGCTATGCTTAATGCTTGTCACTAGGGCCCGAGTGCCATGATTTCAGATCTGAACCTATTATGTTTTCATGAATATATGTGAGTTCTTGATCCTATCTTGCAAGTCTATAGTCACCTATTATGTGTTATGATCCGACAACCCCGAAGTGACAATAATCGAGATACTTCTCGGTGATGACCATAGTTTGAGGAGTTCATGTATTCACTATGTGCTAATGCTTTGTTCCGGTTCTCTATTAAAAGGAGATCTTAATATCCCTTAGTTTCCACTACGACCCCGCTGCCACGGGAGGGTAGGACAAAAGATGGCATGGAAGTTCTTTTCCATAAGCACGTATGACTATATTCGGATACATGCCTACATTACATTGATGAACTGGAGCTAGTTCTGTGTCACCCTATGTTATAGCTATTACATGAGGAATCACATCCGACATTATTATTCATCACTGATCCAATGCCTACGAGCTTTTCACATCTTGTGTTTCACTTATTTACTTTTCCGTTGCTACTGTTATAATTACTACAAAACTATTATCTTTACTTTTGCTACTGCTACCTTTATTATCATACTACTTTACTACTAAATACTTTGCTGCAGATACTAAGTTATCCAGGTGTGGTTGAATTGACAACTCAACTTCTAATACTTAAGAATATTCTTTGGCTCACCTTGTGTCGAATCAATAAATTTGGGTTGAATACTCTACCCTCGAAAGTTGTTGTGATCCCCTACACTTGTGGGTTATCATAGTCTCGGTTCAGTATTATTTTGTTACGCTGCAATGGTTCTCAGTTTTTGTAATCTGCTTCTTCATTGCGCTTTATGATCACTGGTGGCAAACTTCGATGCCCAGTGGATGTAATATACCTTAAATCCTTTATTGTATAGTGTAGGTTTATTCGTAGTTACTATGCCGTAATTTCTTTATTGTATAGAGTAGGTTTGTTCTTAATTCCTACTAGTTACTGCCATCATTCGCTATCTGAAAAAAAAAATCAGATGTAGTCGATCGGGCCGAAACATTCGACTCTAACGGGCCTGGTTTTTAGCGGGCCACAATTGGGCCGGACTGCGTCTTTGTTGGGCCCGAATGATTGGGGCCTTCACACATTGCGCCAGGCCCAAACTTACACCGACCTATATTTTAGTTGGGCCTTTTGTCGACCTAGTGCTTAGTTTGGCCCAGGTAGCATTGGGCCATTAATTGGCTGAATATCGTACTGGCCTGTTACGGCCGAGATGAAACCATGGGCCTTTAGCAGGCCAAAATGCATGTTGGGCCTCAATTTTCACTAGTCGTCCACGGGCCTTCAGCAGGCTAAAATGTAGACCGGGACTTTTTTGGCCCAGTTAGCTCACGGGCCGTTAGCAGGCCGAAACGTATCTTGGGCCTTAGTTCGCCCACTGATATCATGGGCCTTTAAGAGGCCGAAAGCTTAGTAAAGGCATCAACGGGCCAAATTACGCGACATGCCTTTAACAGGCCCAAAGTCACGTTGGGCTTAACTGTTGCCACCTTTAGCACGGGCCGTTAGTGGGCCCGATGTCCCGTCAAACCATATATGGCCCATGGGCAGCACGGGCCATTCCCAGGCCGAAAGTCACACCGGGCTGAAGTGGGCCAACGTCTACATCAGGCCTCTAACAGGTCGAAAGTCACACCTGGCTGAAATGGTCCCATGTCTACATCAGGCCTCTAACAGGCCGAAAGTCACTGGGCCGTAGTTGGGCCCAAATACTTGGCGAACAATTAACGGGCCAGATCAGGCTTCGGGTCGCAAATGGGCCCAAATATTGGGCGAACAATTAACGGGCCAGATCTGGCTTTGGGCCGTAAATGGGCCCAAATTTTGGGCGAACAATTAATGGGCCAGATCTGGGTTCGGGCGGTAAATGGGCCTTCATTAAGCATGTCGTTATTGGGCTGGCCCACTAGTACCTGATTAACTACTACGGGCCTTTGACTGGGCCGGCCTTTTTAACCTATATGGGCCTCTGTTGGGCCCAGCCACGTGTCGACATATCATAGGCATGTCTCCTCCAATGGACGGGCGACATCTGACCCACTGACAAGCTGACAGGTGTTCCCTTCGGCCAATCAGAATTTTACACATGGAAATTTCCCATTGGTCCGGGCTGTTAACGGGTTATAGGATCCAAAACCTGACCCGATAGCTTAACGGCATTCCGTTACGGTGGATGCCACATGTCGGTCACCCTTGACGAAAGCACTTCTATGACGCGCGATTTATCGTCATGGAAGTGGACACTTCCGTGATGATAGTTTTGGTAATGTAATGGAACACTTCTACGACAGCACAGGTATGACTATCTTGATTCTGTCATAAAATCATCATGGATGTACATGCATGACAAAAAACGTGACCTACTGTGACAAACACGTATCATCACGGAAGTTTATTTTTTTTGTATTGAGTATTACATCCTGGTTTACTCTTCGTATTTTGTAGTATCAAAATTTGACCACAGATTTAACTGCCAAAATGTTAATGCATGTCACTAAAACTTATATCGTTGGATTCGTATTTGAACATAATTTCAAATGGTATAATTTTTGGTGACATGCACTGGCATTTTCTTAGGCAAATCTATGGTCAAAAATTTACACTAAATACGAGGTGGTACAAAAGTGGGCTATAATGGCCCTCCACTATGTAGGCCAAAACACGTGCCAAATTCACTTCTGATGCATTTGGCATCGATGCCCTCCATTGCCTACCTGGTGCCCCAATCTGGATCACCTACTTTCCTCCAGTGCCAAATTAACTCATGCAATGAAAAAACACTTGCGTTGGAGAGGGAGAGGACTGAGGCAATAAAAAACACTTGTTTGGGAGAGAGAGAGAGAGAGGCCAGTGTAGTTGGTTTGATTGATTTGTTTATACATGTGGGTCTATGTGCACAACAGTGACAACTTTCTCAGATTGCTAGACTGGTGCCAAAATCTTTTTATTTGACATTGATGTATATTATGTGGCATACTTTTGAGAAATGTGGCATCGGCCACATAGTGGAAGGCAACAAATGCCCAAGCTCTTCACGTGCTCCTAGGTAAATGAGAGGAAAGAGAAAGAGAGAGAGAGGGTGAAAAAATATTACTAGCCTTAGAGCCAACCCTATAGCCAATCCTATCGTATGAGCGAATGATATTGGTACCTCTTGATGACACGGCAATCTTATACAACCAGTCGTTCAAATATTTTCTCTTCTTTTGTAGATAAAAAAGACCCAAAAGTGAAAAAACTATAACAATCTCATCGAATGCCTTGATCTCCATCTTACAGAAATTGATTTGATCGACTACTGAGGCAGCACGTCTGAGATTAAATTGGCAAGGTTCTTTGTTCTGGAGGCAAGTGTGCTCAAGGTAATGAGGTTTGGCATTCTCTGGCGCAGCAATGAATCGCGTGCTGATCACTGCAAGCGGCTAAGCCTGAATGACAAATTCTCCATAGAAGTTGACTTTTTTTTTTGAAACATCAAGTCGCCAGAGACTCAAAAATTTATTTTCCCATTACTGACTTGTCAGGGCGGTGGATTTTAGTTTGCACAATAATGCTGCATCCCCGTAAAGTAACAAAAGTTCTTACGTAAACATCCTAATAATTCCGTCTTTGTAGGTGCAGCATTACTCCTAGCATTTGTAATATCAGTTTGAAACTTGTAATATTACGAATATCCAGCACGAGGTACTATGTTACGATAAATGTTCACGTGCATAGGTGCGGCAACAATATACCAATTACTCGAGTACAATATTTATTATTACCAGGAAGTGGCCCATGCATTTAATCTTGTTGCACAACTAGCATACCAATATTGAAACTTGTTACCTTTACATTTTGTATAGTTAATGCTTATAGAAATCTTCTAGTGCTAACTTATGGAAATATGTTCAATAAAACCATTGTATTGTACCCCGTAATAAAAAATATATTCTATTATTGCACTAGCCACTGGATTAGTGTATATTTGTACTATTCAAATGGTGTTGCATTAGCGTATGGACATATGTAAGCTATGGCCAGCTTTCCCAGATATGTGCTCAATAAAACTACTACCTATTTTTCTAAATACTAGACGTTTGGGTTCTTTAACTGAACTGCGAAAACATATTATATTAAGGAACATAGGGTGTAGAGTTCACTCAGATTATGCCGGTAAAGCTAGTCACACCTTTGTTCAAAAATTATGTTCATTATGTTATCGGAGGAGGTCTGCATGTTTGTCTCTGATGCATGTCGATTACATACCTGACATCATGATGTGATGGTAAGTCATTGCTTTTTGTACAGTGTCACTGAATTGTCAAGGTGGTGATGGCGTTTTATTTTAGTTGAAACTACACAAAATATGCTTAAAAGAAGAGGAAAGGTCAGGAATGGTTCGATCTTTCAGAAAATACTATGTATGCCTTCCTGACATCATCCATTGTTGCCTTATTTTTTCCTTCAAACAGGTGGTTAGAAACAGTCTTGCTACCTTTTCCCATTAAGAAATTGGAATGCTTATATTTGTGAGTCTATTCTTCAACTAGTGCCACTTTTATAGTAATCACACTTTTAATATCTATGCAAATAGGGATGCTCTATTTTAGTGGATCTGCACAAAAAGTCCAAATGGTTCAACATTATGAGCATGTTTTCGTCCAAACCGGTATATCCAATTGGTGGCACTATGAGCTGTTCATTATGAAGGTACATGGTTTGCTACTATCTTGCTACTCTTTTTGTACTATCATTAGATAGTAATATTAGTGGATTGCATGTGAATTTATTGGCAGGGTGGACCTACATTGGAGGTGCAGGACATGATTCAATGATAGGATGCCCAATTTCGGTTGTATCGATTCCACCTCTTCCATCATTGCGAACATGGATATCCTTGATTTGATGAAGAATATGTGCTATATTTCTGCTTTATACCAGTTAATCAATTCAATACAAAATTGTCCAGGGCAAAACATGACAGTATCAGATTGTCCAGTGCAAAACATGACAAATGGTAAGGGGAAACGACTAGAAGAGACATGTTTAAATAAAAAATACAAGGTTGGGTATATGTTTACTAGCTGCTTGATATTTGTGCAGACAGATGTCTACCCGTTGCTATTTGGAAAACAAACAAAGTGACCTCAATTTTGGTGGAACTGCACAAGAGAATAGTATAGTCACTGCATGCAGTGCCATTTGAATATAGACATGGAAAGATTGGATAGTCACTTCATGGACTGCACAGAAGTAGTACTACACTATTTATTGGCCAACACTAGGAGCTTCATTGCTTTGGTTTGATTATACAATGGGCATCATTTTGCCTAAGTTAAAGTTTGTATTCTGAAAATAGTCTCGCCGTGTGATCGAGAGAAGACCAAATCATATTGGAGTGGATGTTCCTCCATCATGTGTGGTTCATTCTCATGGTTCCAGCTGTTACTGAAACCACTTACGTTTGCAAGAGGAAATGTAGACGTCAAAAACAAATTTATCTTTCACTCTGTACTGAATGTTGGCCCATAGAAGCATCCATGTTAGTAGCAAGAAATATGCTTTTCTATATCTTTGCTTTTCGAGCTACATAATTGCATATGATGTGTGAATCATAGAGATGCATTAACATGTTGATCTTATATATGGGAATCATACTAGTTGGTTGTGAATTTGGGCTTCTAATGTGAACATATTACAATGCCAGGCACGTGAGTCTCGTGGAAACATTTCGAATGGATCGGCTCTTACTACTGTGCACTGCATGATTCTTTTTTTTGTGTGCTAAGTGTTTACAAGTTACTAGCAGTTCCTTATTTCTATTCACTCAGTTTTTACAAGTTGTTGATCGACCACTTGCTAGCCTACTAATACGCTCCTGGAAGTTTTAGTTGCAACGCATGTTCCGAAGGTGGCAGTTTTTTGAATAAAAATGCCTACCTCTGACGAAACTAACATGCTATTCTGAAGAAAATGTCATGCGAATATGAAGAAAATGCAGCAAAAACGATCCCAAATGCCTTATCTCCCAGCAAACGTTTAGCAGCTATTGCGATCCTACACGTACACTATCTGACCGACTGGATCCTACGCGAGTAACCGACAGATCACGCATGTACCTCATTTGATTGAATCGAGTACACTCGTTTGACCGTCATGGTGCCGTGCGACCCAGCACGAACGAGACACACCATTGACGGTACGGGGCAGGATGACAATGTCATAATTTTGGTTTTTCTAGTTTTCCACAGCAAGCTGGCACGCTAAGCCATGCCGGCTTATGCATTGAATTCCGATGACCGCAATGATCGTCATGTTTCCCGTGACACGCTTGTGCACCTACCTTCCGCCTCTAATTAATGGTTCCCATCGTTCTTCGGTGGCACCATCACCCAACTTGCCCTATCCTCATAAGCCCCAACCAGCCTGACGCCGCTCGCCACTTGCTCTCGCTCTCGCCATGTCCGTCATGCCGTCGCCCGTCCACAATAGGCGACAGCGGAGGCGGTCACTGCCGGAACTAGTGTTCGGTTTTTCACCGGACAGCAGATGGAGGAAGGAGGCATTCTATCGGTATTTAGATGCCAATGGAGAGTATCGGGACTTGTTGGAGCGCGACCGCCTGGCAGAGGAGCAGCGTATCACCGATTTGCGCCGCCAACGGGGCATGGAGCAGCAGCGCACCAATGCTCTGAGTTGCGAGCAGAGCACTCGCAACTGGGCCGTCTACATGGAGGCCGGCGCTCGGCAAATAGCCCTAGAGGCTGTTGGGCACGCATGTGTTTGCAACGCTGAATTTTACTACTAGCTCGTCAAGTGGGTTTCCTGCTTACAAGCCAAAGCTTCGGTGGACCTCACTGGCATGGAAAGGGCCAACGCGCGTGAGCAACGCGCCCTATCACACCTCTGGCAAGTCTGAGCTGAGGAGGAGGACATCGGTGCCGGCGTTTAGCATGTACCAGAGATGGCGACCGGCATCGTCTAGTTAGCTAAGAGTAAGTTAGTACTTGTACACTACTAGAGTATAATGGGAGTAGATAGTTAAATTGGCTATGATGGTTGTCAACGTGGAATTTTAGTACTATATATCTGGATCAGACCTATTACTTTGCTCTGAATGTTAAATTTTCCGTTTGAACGTATGGAATGGGCTGTTATTTTTTAAATCGGGTGTATTTGTCCTCCACAGGTTTAGAGGATAACTTATGGGCCTACTAGGTTGATGTGTACACAATCAGGAGATGATTGTACATGGAGAGGATGACGGCATAGACCCACCAGGGTCATGGCAGTACGCAAGCATGTTCCTCCTTATTTCAAGCCAATGACATCTAGGTACCATGCCATTGTCAACGTAGTCAATAAACGAGAGAATTACACAATGAGCAGCTGACACCAGGGACCCGACAGCTCGCTAGTTCTCTTTGTTTTTGATATGGAAGCAGGGTGTCAACTGGGCTGTGCGGGGCAGTCTGCCCTGCCTGCCCAGCCTTTTATTTTATGTTTACCATAAGACCAGCCCGGTAGTTTTTTTTCTTTTTCACATGTCACTCTTGATTCATTGCACATCCCGGTACACCGCCGGAGGCATGTACATAGAGTCATATTTTTGTTCTAAGTATCGAGTTGTAATTTTTGAGTTGTAAGTAAATAGAAGTGTGATGATCATCATTGTTAGAGCATTGTTCCATTTGAGGAAATAAAAAAATAGGCCAAAGAAGCCAAATAAAAAAAGAGGCCGAAGAAGCCAAAGAAAAAAAGGAAAAAAAAGAAGAAAAAATGAGAGAAAAAGAGAGAAGGGGCAATGTTACTATCCATTTTTCGCACTTGTGCTTCAATGTAGCACCATGATCTTCATGATAGAGAGTCTCCTATTTTGTCACTTTCATATACTAGAGGGAATTTTTCATTATAGAACTTGGCTTGTATATTCCAACGATGGGCTTCCTCAAATCGCCCTAGGTCTTCGTGAGCAAGCAAGTTGGATGCACACCCACTTAGCTTTTTGTTTTGAGCTTTCATAAACTTATAGCTCTAGTGCATCCACTGCATGGCAATCCCTACTCACTCACATTGAAATCTATTGATGGGCATCTCCATAGCCCATTGATACTCCTAGTTGATGTGAGACTATCTCCCACTTTTTGTCTTCTCTACAACCACCATATTCTATTCCACCTATATTTCTATGTCCATGGCTCATGCTCATGTATTGTGTGAAAGTTGAAAAAGTTTAAGAATACTAAAGTATGAAACAATGGCTTGGCTGAAACCGGGGTTGTGCATGATTTGAATATTTTGTGTGATGAAGATGGAGCATAGCCAGACTATATGATTTTGTAGGGATAAGCTTTGTTTGGCCATGTTATTTTGAGAAGACATAATTGCCTTGTTAGTATGCTTGAAGTATTATTGTTTTTATGTTAATATTAAACTTTTGTTTTGAATCTTACAGATCTGAACATTCATGCCACAATAAAGAATATTACATGGATAAATATGTTAGGTAGCATTCCACATCAAAAATTCTGTTTTTATCATTTACCTACTCGAGGACGAGCATGAATTAAGCTTGGGGATGCTTGATACATCTCCAACGTATCTATAATTTTTTTATCGTTCCATGCTATTATGTTATCTGTTTTGGATGTTTTATATGCATTAATATGCTATTTTATATTATTTTCAGCCTATTAACCTAGAGCCCAGTGCCAGTTCCTGTTTTTGAGTTTCATAGAGAAGGAATACCAAATGGAGTCCAAACCGAATGGAACCTTTGCAATGATTTTTCTTGACCAGAAGACAACCAAGAGACTTGGAGATGAAGTCGAAAGAGCCACGAGGTAGACACAAGGATGGAGGGTGCGCCCAGGGGGTAGGGCGTGCAACCCACCCTTGTGGGCCCCTTGTGCACCTCCTGACCTAATTCTTTCATCTATATATTCCCATATATCCCCAAACCAATAGAGGCATCCACGAAAACACTTTTCCACCGTCGCAACCTTCTGTACCCGTGAGATCCCATCTAGGGGCCTTTTCCAGCATCCTGCCGGAGGGGGATTCGATCACGGAGGGCTTCTACATCAACACCATTGCCCTTCCGATGAAGCGTGAGTAGTTTCCCATAGACCTACGGGTCCATAGCTAGTATCTAGATGGCTTCTTCTCTCTCTTTGATTCTCAGTACCATGTTCGCCTTGTTGTTCTTGGAGATCTGTTCGATGTAATACTTTTTATGGGGTGTTTGCCGAGATTTGATGAATTGTGGATTTATGATTAGCTTATCTATGAATATTATTTGAATCTTCTCTGAATTCTTATATGCATGATTTGATATCTTTGCAAGTCTCTTCGAACTATCGTTTGGATTGGCCAACTAGATTGGTTTTTCTTGCACTCGGAGAAGTGCTTAGCTTTGGGTTCAATATTTTGGTGTCCTTTCCCAGTGACAGTAGGGGCGGCAAGGCACGTATTGTATTGTTGCCATCGAGGATAAAGATATGGGGTTTTGATCATATTACTTGAATTAATTCCTTTACATCACACTGGTGTGTGTCGGTGCTATACAAACAGTTTTTTAACCCCTTTCCGTGACAACATTTAGAACCGTCGCCAAGTGAGTGTGGGAAATAGGGGGTCCTTCCCACACGACCCAGAAACCGTCGGGGATAGGGAGCCAAGATGCATATACAGTACTCCTACTCGTTTGTGCTTGCATTGCCATCGCAGTCGGTATTCTATGGTGCTACGTTTATGATGCGCGGCCCATCACAAACAGTTCACTATTATAGAACGTGTATGATAACCATACAATCACACACGTTCGCTTTTCCCAAACCGTATGCGATAACTAATTAAAATTTTTAGTTAATCATCGTATGAGTGTCGGATAGGATTACGAAAGGTTGGACCATCGTAACATCGTCATACACGACAACTATCGCACACACTATTCGTTGGTGCAACGTTTATGATGCATACTTCATCAGAAATAGTTCATGGTTGCGAATTGTGTACGATAAGGCAACTATCACAAATGTTTAGTTAGCCCGCATCGTTTGTGATATTGTCTGACATCGCACATGCTTTGCAAACGACAACTATGTGCACACTTCCACATGTTTCCTCTCTATCAACTGTATCGGATTATGGTGTATATCGCAAACATTTGTGTTTTACCAACCGTGTGTGCCATAACGACCTGGAGAGTGCAATTTCACCATAATTTAATTGCTGCTATGTCAAATTGTACCAGATTTTAATTTGAATTTGAATTTGAATCTATGCTATAGCTTTATTTATATCCATTAGGTTCAGACTACCGATGCATTATTCGATTCATAGGTACATATCAAGAATTACATAAGAACCAAATAAAGAATGATGAACCACAGCTATATGCTTGTACTATTAAAGACGGTAAAGAAAGAGGCAAAATACATTCTGGTTGCTGAACAAGGTGAAGTGGAATGCCCAAATTGTGCCCTCCTCCATGTAGAAGGCACGCACGACTCTAGTCCAACCCCTTGTGATGGCCGACCGCCCATCCTTCAGGGTCTTCATGAAAACATCTAGATAATCATCGTGTTCTGGTAGAAATACTTTAACCTTTGCATGCCCAACAATCATGTAGTTTGAGAGGTAATCTTGAGTAAACTGCTTTGGGAACCACTGCAAAGGAAAAAGGATTCAGACATTGTCATCTAACACAACTCATTATGGACAGTAAAAAGAAGGCTGCAGAGTTTCCTACTTACCATCCTGCAGTTCGTTGTTGTATTGGATAAAGTGTAAACAAATAGTTTAATTGCCATCATTTGACCCATTTTACTAACAATCTTTATCAGCTTCCTCACTTGATGCTAGTTCATCGATATCTCATTTCCCCATACGCAGAAAGGGTCGAAGGGGGGATCTTTACCAATGACATATGTACCTAAAAGCACCAAGTCAATATTAGAAGCCAAACACCAATTGCACAATGATGTAGTACAACACTCTTTTATATTATCTTATAACATCCAATATACTGACATATTAGATGAAGTAATATGTTATATTATGGGCCGGAAGGAGTTTATTGCATTCTAACAAATTATTGGTTAATTAACTGCTGTTGTATCCATGGGTTAGAGTCAGTTTGAGCTAGTTAGGGATCAAATAGCCCTAAAGTATATCTAAACACGAGGGCTAGTTTGAGCTAGTTGCATCTATAACCCACCCAAAAAACTATCCAACCCAAGAGATGCTAATTGGAGCTAGTTCTCCTAGTGCATTTATTGTCAATCTAAGTATCTAACCCTGTCATCCAGACACCTCTTTGGATGGAGTTAGTTCAGGGTTAGTCATGAGCTAGAAACTAACTCTAACCTCTAGCTAAGTTGAGTATCCAAACAGGGTTGTGTTGTTGTTGTTGTTGCTGCTGCTCTTCTACGTATATCTAGACATCATCAGAACATTAAGGTAACACTCTTCCTTGTTGCTATATATGTATCCTAGGATTGCATATTTAGACATTACGTATAGTTCATGTTGCTATGTAGCCTCAGATATATTACATATGGCCCTAGTTAACCTAAGGATAAATGGGTTTCAGATATATTCAGTTAAAAGTTCGATTCACTAATTAGTCCCTCATCAGCCCCCGGCCTATATGGTACCAGCTACCGATATCCTGAACACTTAGCATATATAAGCCATGGGATGAAACTAACCTCGATGGAAAACAGCAGTCATTCCCAAAATTGTCCTGTGTAGGTACATCGAGAAGCATGTTAAGCACAATAGGCTAAACATCAACCAAAATTATCCATGGCAGACAAAATAATCTCCAAAAGGTAGCTTCAGTTGCAGGTTTAAGCATGCTAGTAAAGAAAAACAATTGGAAAGGTGTGTTAACTACAACAGGCTTAACATTTAACAACAAGCAAACATAGTCATTCAAACTGGTTGTGTCCGTCTTAGTACACTGGTTATTGTTAAATAAAATGGAAAGGCGTGTTAACTACAAGATGCCGCAACCAAATGTAGTCATTCATAGTGGTATTGTTGAAACTGGTACTGATGAAATTGAACTGCACAGTTCATACTTGCACATATAGAACATCACGTTGTGAATAACTGGAATAAACAAGGCATACTACGAACAACCAAAGATAGCATTTCAACTAGACATATGCTAACTACAGACAACAAAACAATCAAAAAACTTTAAAGAAGGCATATGCTAGCTATAACAGGCTTAGCAAAAAGCAAATATATGCATTCCTATCGGTATGTTTAAAACTGGATTGATGAAATGTACTTCACAGTAAATAATTGCACATATAGAGCATCACATTGTGAACAACTAAAATAAACAAGGCATAATACAAACAACCAGATATAGCAATTAAAACTAGACATATTCTCACTACACTACAAAAGGGACTCGACAAAACAAATCATGGGTTCCCCCTGTGAAGAGGCACGGAAAAACAAATCATGGGTTTCCTCACTTGTCACAGATGGGATCGTTCCTGTGGAAGAGCACGGACCCAGGATGCGCTCCATGTTGTCGCAGATGGGCCCCTTCCCCTTGGAAGAGCGTGACTGTAGGGTGCCCTCCCTGATGTTGCAGATGGGCTCTTTCCCCTTGGAAGAGCCGGAGAGGGTGCCCTCCTCATGGTCACCCTTGATGAGGTCTGTCTTGGAAGCTGTGGATCCCAAGCCAGCGTCATAGAACGTGTCCTTTAGAAATGACAAAAGAGGCTCGACGGCGATGTAGGATGGCAAGTTGTTGACACCGAGCCAGAGGAGATCAGCAGCAGGGCCATGGATGAGATCGACGACGGTTGAACCTGAGGGGTTGGGGGTGGGCCACTTAACCTGTGACATAGCCTGCCTCAGGCCGTCGTTGTTGATGACCTCGATGTCGTAGCCGGCATCCGTGACATACCCGCATACTCTAGCCCATTGCATGAGTGCATGCCGCCAGTAATGGTCGTAAGCTTCCTCGGTGACGTCGGGCGAAGAGACCGTGATACACCTCGTTTTGGCCAGTCACTCCTCGACCTCCACGGGAAGCATTGCCGGGCTTAGGCTGCGATGCTCTGGAGTGGGGGTGAGGATGGGGGTGGGGATATGTGGGAAAAGGGGGCTTTGGTAGGCGTCATCTAAGAAACTCAGGGCGGCCTGGGTATGGAGATCGGTGGGTAAGCTGCACGGGCAAACCAGCAGATGTTGACAATGGAGGTCTTGCGGTGGTGGCGGGGACCTTGTGAGGGTTTTGAGCGAGGGAGGGTGTGTGTGTGTGTGCGCGCGCGTGCGCCCGAGGAGGTTTTGGTGTGTGTGTGGAGGGGGGAGGTATGTTTGAGGAAATGATACGGGTACTAAAAATTTTACTATGCGGGAGTCAAACGCGGGAGTGAAATGCCGGGGCCTATTGAAAATTTTGATGATGCTGCATCGCAAAAGGTCCGGAGACAACAACCGTGTATTATGAAATAGAAAACCCCTCAAGGCCGGCAGATATTTTCTAGGGATGCACGCGGGATTGGAAACAAGAAACATCGCACACGGTCCATAGATAACAACAGTGTGTTATGAAACAGAAAAACCCTCGAGGCGGGAAGATATTTTCTAGGGATGCAGGCGGGATTGGGAACAAGAAACATTGCACACGGTCCGTAGATAAAAACTATGTGTTATCAAACATAAAAACCCTCCTTGAGGCAGGCAGATATTTTCTAGGAATGCAGGCGAGATTGGGAACAAGAAACATTGCACACGGTCCGAAGATAACAACCGTGTGTTATGAAACATAAAAACCCTCGAGGCGGGCAAATATTTTTGAGAGGGGGAGCCTCGTGGAGCCCAATGTAGTGTGGCTGATCTACAAGTTTTGCTTCTGAGAAATGCGAGCCCACACAATGTTTCGACTGCTTTGGAGCTCAAAATGCACTATGAATATCAAGGTCTTTGGCTGGTTGCTCCTGCATGACAGATTAAACACACGTAATATGCTGAAACGCAGGCACTATAACATTGGAGATGACCTCAACTACCTCCTCTGTGGAAAAAATATTAAAGAAATGGTGGACCACATGATTTTCACATGCCTATTTAGTCGTGCGTGCGAGAGGAAGCTTGATATTGTCTGGCCAAACCCGCCCTCGTCCCTCAATGTGATCCTAACAGCCTGAGACGCCTCCCACAGGCCTCTCTATGCTGAAATCTTCTTCACAGCCTCCTGGAGTCTTTGGAAAGAAAGGAATAACAAACATTTCAGGGGTGTCACGCCCTCCCAAGCAAGCTGGCTAGCAAGATTTCTGGAAGATTTCGGCATGTTGCAATATAGGGTGCATTTGAGGAGTACGTTGGCACTATTGCCGCCGTTTGTGACAGTCTCACTTGAGACCTAGAATTTGCCTTTTTTCACACCTCTGTAAAGACTAGCTTCCTGGTGCTGTCTGCCCCCCCCCCCCTCACATTATGCTTATGTTGGGGGGGGGCTTCGTACAAAAATGTAACATGTGTAACACCCCCTTATAGTTAATACAAATACAGTAGGAGCCTCTCCTACTGTCTTTCCCCTAAAAACCACTACATGCATGTGGCCCAAACATATGTTTGGAGAGGTGTGTTTTTTATTACACAATGGAACAACTTTGATGTGGCACCGCGATTTTGAACTAAAAATCCCCACACTAAGTGAGGGTTAGGTTGACGATGCATATGTATGTTACACCACACTTCAAGCCGACGACGAGGATTCATGCATGCATGCGTGCATAGTATATGCGCTCAAACTTTAATTAGGTCTGAATCTCACCACGACCTATACTATGATAACACGAACCGAATGAAGAAATCCACCATGGTAACCTATATTGTTGTCAGTCGAGGTGATCATGGATGTCCACGCGGGCCCACAAATATATAGGCTTGTTGTCAGGCAAAAAGTAGTGATGGGCCAATGTAACGCCCTCGATGCGGCTATATCTCCCACGTGTCGAAGCACGACTTAGAGGCATAACCGCATTGAAAGCAATGTCGCAAGTGAGGTAATCTTCGCACAACCCATGTAATACATAAGGGAAAGAGATACATAGTTGGCTTACAGTCGCCACTTCACACAATACATAAATAAACATCCATCATTCAGTTTACACTCAAGGTCCGACTACGGAACCAAAATAAAAGAAGACTACCCCAAATGCAACACAGATCCCCGATCGTCCCAACTGGGCTCCACTACGGATCGTCTGGAAATGAAACATAGTAATGACCAAGGGCCTCATCAAACTCCCACTTCAGTTCAGTTGCGCCATCTGCGCTGGTATCACCGGTACCTGCATCTGTTTTGGTAGAATCTGTGAGTCACGCGGACTCAGCAATCTCACACCCGCGAGATCAAGACTATTTAAGCTTAAGGTGGAGCTGCAGCAAGCGACTAGCATATATGGTGGCTACGATCGCAAAAGAGAGCGAGGAGAGAAGCAAGGCACGGTCGTGAAGCTAGTAGCGATCAAGAAGTGATCCTGAAACTACTTACGTCAAACATAACTCCAACACCGTGTTCACTTCCCGGACTCCGCCGAGAAGAGACAATCACGGCTACACACGCGGTTGATGTATTTTAATTAAGGTCAACTTCGGGTTTTCTACAACCGGACATTAACAAATTCCCATCTGCCTCATAACCGCGGGCACGACTTTCGAAAGATAATACCCTGCAGGGGTGTCCCAACTTAGCCCATCACAAGCTCTCATGGTCAACGAAGGATAAACCTTCTCCCGGGAAGACCCGATCAGTCTCAGAATCCCGGTTCGCATGACATTTCGACAATGGTAAAACTAGACCAGCAAAGCCGCCCGATTGTGCCGTCAAATCCCGATAGGAGCTGCACATATCTCGTTCTCAGGGCACATCCAGATAAGTCAAGCTACGAGTAAAACCAGGCCTCGAGTTGCCACGAGGTGGCCCCGCAGGTTTCTCGGTTCGGGCCAGCACTCGAAGGAGCACTGGTCCGGGGGGGCTAAAAATAAAGATGACCCTTGGGATCGCGAAAACCCAAGGGAAAAAGGTGTAGGTGGCGAATGGTAAAACCAATGTTGGGCCTTGCTGGAGGAGTCTTATTCAAAGCGAACTGTCAAGGGGGTCCCGTAAATCACCCAACCGCGTAAGGAACGCAAAATCAAGGAACATAACACCAGTATGACGGAAACTAGGGTGGCAAGAGTGGAACAAAACACCAGGCATAAGGCCGAGTCTTCCACCCTTTACCAAGTATATAGATGCATTAATTAAAACAATAGATATTGTGATATCCTAAGATATCCATGTTCCGACCAGTAACAAACTTCATCTTCAACTGCAACTAGCAACGCTATAAGAGGGGCTGAGCAAAAGCGGTAACATAGCCAATCAACGGTTTGCTAGGACATGGATGGTTAGAGGTTTGACATGGCAATATGGGTGGCATGATATAGCAAGTGGTAGGTATCGCAGCATAGGCATAGCAAAAGAGCAAGCATCTAGCAAGCAAAGATAGAAGTGATTTCGAGGGTATGGTCATCTTGCCTGCAAGGTTCTCAGAGTTGTCGAAGGCTTGATCCTCGTAGGCGTTCTCAACAGGTTCCTCGTACACGTACTCGTCTCCCGGCTCTACCCAAGGCAAGAACACAAGCAATGGAACCACAATCAAACATGGAACAATGCACAAGCAACATGATGCAATACATGACATGATATGCGAGATGTGATATGCAATGCATATGTGTGCTCCGGAAGGAAAATGATGAATAAGGCATCAACTTGGCAAACCAAGTATGCCGCTGGAAAGATGAGATGATTTCAGTTGAAATCGATATGAAGATCACCGGAAACGGATGCACGGTTTGCAAATGGCAAGCAAAACAATAATGGCACAAATCTGCGATTAACAGCACGATGCTACTTAGCATGCAACAAGAAACTATGCTACAGTACCCCAACATACAAAAAAAGCATATGGCAGTGATCTACAGGAGATGCTTATCAAAAGAGGAACACTGAGCTACGGCTAAAACACATCATAACAGGCTCAAACAAGCATGGTGAAAGTGCAAAAAATATCAGGTTCACAGACTTAGTGAAAATACTAGTATGCCAGAAATTAACATCAGGAAGGCATGTTTAGAGCAAGCAAACAACAAGCTACAGGAACTTATAATAGCAAAACAAGACATGGCAGGAATCTACTCAAAGCATAGATCAAAAGTCCCTTACTGACCATAAGCCAAAAAGGACCATAAGAAATGATGGCACCCATGTAAACATAGCAAGTTTCATTACAGATCTCAGACTTGGCAGAAAAACTGGACATGGCAAAAACAGATATCAAGTAGGCATGTTCGTGAGCTCGATGCACTCACTACAGAGCATCTCATGATAAACTAAGCATACACCCATCAAGAAGACATGGCATAGAAGCTATACATGGCAGGAACAACATCATAGCATACACGGATCAACTACAACAACCTTGTATAAATTGAGTATGATGTAAACAATCTACCAGGAAACATTTTGAAGCAAAAGTAGAGCACGAAAAAGACATGCTAGACTACTCCATAAATGCCAACAAAGGCATGGATGGATAGAGCACATCCATATGTTCAAAACACCCTTACTGATCATGCTCAAAATGGGCATAGATCTCTCTGTAACAACATGAACACATGGCATAAAAATAACAGCAGGACATGACTTAGTGAAATTACTAAGTTCCTGAAATCAGCAACATTATCATCCCTAGTTTGCATGCTTGTGCTAGTCACCACAGAGATCACAAAAATACATGGCATACACCCTTGTAAAGCTGGCATGACATAGATCAAAACATATGTAGGGCTCAAGTTCATAAGGTGCACACATTAATCATGGCAAAAATGACAAAAGTGCATGTTCTGTTAAGAAACAGAAACTAACATCACATAGCCCTCTTCCAACAGCATTTCAGGCATCAAGATGAGCTCAAATGTAAATGATGCAATAGAACGAAATGATGCACTCTTCGAGACGAACAATTTGACATATTACACGCACGAAACGGAGCCACGGGTGCGAAGATGTGATGCGATGAACATGCAACATTTTATCACAGAATTAAGGACTTGGACGATTTCGGGGGGGGGGGGAGAAGAAAGTCAACTCTGCTGTCTCAGATCGGATCTGGCCGGATCTGACGACGGAGAGCATGGAAGTGACTTAGATGGGATATTGGGCTGTTTTGGAGGGGTGTTGGGCTGCAACTCAAAAGAGGCCTTTGCGAGAGTGCGGTTACCCGTTGGAGTACCAAACGAGCTCCAAATGACCCGAAACTTGACAGGTGGTCTACCGGTGGTGTACCAAGGCCACTTGGAAAGCCTCGGTCCATTCCGAGAACGTTCAACACCCACTCACGACAAAGAGACAAGAGGGGTGCGCCGGGGCGTGTGGGAGCGTCGGAATGCAAAACGGACAACGGGGAAAATGCTCGGATGCATGAGGCGAACACGTATGCAAATGAGATGCACATGATGTCATGATACGAGATGCATGACATGAACAAAATGCAAAACAAAAGACAAAACCCAACCACGGAGGGAATATCATAGCACATAGCCGAAAATGGCAAGAGTCGGAGTTACAAATATGGAAAGTTACATCCGGGGTGTTACAGCCAAGAGGGCCCACAGATGGAAAGCATCAATATCGCTGATGACCACTTAAGTGGGTGCGAGAGGACAACCATCATTGCTTTGCATGTGGGCCAAACATATGTTGAATACCTAAAATGCACAAGTTTGATGTGCCACATGCCTCAAAACCCGTAAACCATGCACCCACACAGAGCGAGGTTCATGAAGCGTACTACATATGATGGTCCCCTTCCCCCTCTTCAATGCATACTATATGCTCCTACCACAATACAACCCAAAAAGAATCCTCATTGATGGTGAAATTAATTAACCTCTCCCGATGTAGGTCAAAGTGATGCATGCATCAACGATGGCCTCATGGGCCCACAGATGGAAGTGTCACATGTGAGTGTCCTAGCTAGGATAACCACCGCCTGCATGCATGTTGCACAAAGAGGTGTTGTGTGATGTTTGATTAGCCATTTTCACAATTTTGATGTGGCACATGCCTCAGAAACCGAAAAGTCCCGACACTGAGTGACATCTACTTGTTCATGGACGCTTACGTATATATGTATGCTAGTCCCCTCCCACCTCTTCGACGTGTACTATATACCACCATAACACAAACGAAAAAGATTCTACCTTGCTGGTCAAATTAACCTCCCTACCGGCTGTTCGTCTAAGTGATGGACAACAACCTCGCGGGCCCACAAAAAGCATCATACGCGAGTATCAAGTGTTGTGTAGGACAACCATCACTTCATGTGGCCAAAACATGTATGTATGAAAGGGTTGTGTAATGTTTTAAATTACGAATTCACGACTCTGCTGTGGCACCGGCCGGCCTAGCAAAATGGACAACCCACAAGGTGGCTCACAACTCGTAGTGTACTGCGAGCCACCCACCACCACCAGATGCACACACCCACACACACACCGTGAATCCACCGCAACTATGATGCATGTTAAATTAATTATTCCGCGGTGAACATATATATGTTACAAAAGGAGGGGCGTTTTAATTTGAAAAAAATAACAGAGATCATTAAGACATTTTAGTACATTTATTAATTGATTTTCTATGGGTATAATGTGCAAAAAACAAATTCGAGCTACATGCACACGTGACAGTGCACCTAAATGGATTGCAAAAACACATGTGTCTCACTAGGTGCATGTTTACACCCCGTGCAACAAATTTCAAACAATGAGAATCTTGATTTTTAAATTCTAGTACATCCAAAACTTATTTGAAGTTCATGAAACTTATCGTGTTGTCATATGGACACCAATACAAGGTTGCATTGTACTTTTTTGGGTCAAATTTGAGAATTTTTGATGTAATCTTTATCTAATTACAAACGGGGGATTATTAATAATTGGGAACCAATAACCCAAATGGACTATTTGTTTGAACCATGAGCGTTAGCCTAACAATGGATACGTGCCATGCTTCGGTTAAGCAATAAAGCGGCATCATTAATCATCGAAATAGAAAAACAATATATGTGCCGCCACGCGACCTGTGTACCGTGCGAGTAGGCGTGAGTTGACGGAACGCATGTGAGTAGTCCGCCACGCAGGCAGACTGGGAGGCGTGCGTGCAGGTGTGTGCATTGACGGAGGCGTGCTTGCTGCGCAATGTCATCGGGAGGCGTACAAGTAGCTATGTGAAACAACGGTAGGCATGCCAGCAGTCCGGTGTGCGAGCTCACCGGGAGGTGGGCCATCGGTTTGACCGCCTCCCACCCCTCTCCTACTACTCCATATTAAGAACTCTCCCAAATTAATGGTGCGCCCGAGCGGCCGCACCCCCTATCCTCGCCACACACACAATCCTCTCTCTTCGCTTGCATCCTAGATGCCGCTCTCAGTCATCAAAGCCGTCAGTGTATGAGGATGCCGCCAAAGCGCCCATCGGAGGGAGTGGCGACGTCGGGGCAACTAAAGCACCGGAGCACGGCGTGGAGATGGAGACAGAGGTTGCCGCCACCGCCGGTGAGTTATCGTTGCAACCTAACATTATTGATAGCGTCGAGCTTCCACAGCTGGAGGCGAAGTTCCACAACGACTCTGGTGACGACTCGGGCGACGACTCCGACGACCACTCGGGCGACGACCCCGACGACGACGGACAACTGGTTAGTCATCTATACCCATTTATGTGTTAAATAGATCCCAGGGTTTCTTTCGTTACTCCTGCCTCCCCCTTTTTGGAATAGAAATCATATGGTTATGTTCTCCCAATCCATGAAATCTTAGTAATTTCGTTACATCCATGTAGTGTATTGGTTGTTTGAACGGTACAAGTGATAAGTGATTAGTTGTTTCATGTGTGGAATTGATTTCTACTAGTAATCCGACTAGGGTTAGTGTTCATTCTAATAATTCCTAGCCAAGACTTGACAATTGATTTTGAATGACCTACATATATTTGTGCCATTATTTTCTTCAAGATTGGTCTGTACATAGACGAATGTGCTTACAAATCGAACCATAATCTCTGGATATGTATAAATAAATAGTCATAAATTCCTAATCCTAATTCACGGTAATCGTTGATTTGATGCTAATTTTTGGCAACTGCCAAATGTTCGCTAGAGATTAGTTTGTAACCATTAATTTCACACCACATTTTTTACTATTTGTATAGGTGATGTCTGACAATGTGGACAGCGAGGATGAAGATGTCTAGAGGAGGTACAAGAGGCAAATACTAAGGGAGCTTTATGCGGGAATGCATAACAAGTGTATTAGGACCTGGGACGGCGACTATCGATGCCCATTTTGCAACCACAAGCTTCGTGACATGTATCAAAGTGTTCTGCCTCATGCAAGAGGACGAGCCGTTGGCTCCTTCAACTAAAACTATTCTCACAGGGTGGCACATGGTGTGTACGCCGAGTACCTGGAGAAGCTTCAGGATCGTGTCGGCATGTGAGATGAGATGTGGGATCGAGTACACTTGAGCATGCTTAATGACGGTTGAACTATGCTTGTGTACGTGTACGCTTATTATCTATGTCTGACTATGTTTAATCTATGTTTACTTTTGTCTAACTGTGGAATATGGATGCAATCAGTTCGGTTGATGGAATCTACCTCCGTCCTTGTTTATTGGTCCCCTTTGTAATTTGTGTTAAATGTTTACCAAAGATTTAACTGACAAAATGTTAGTGCAGGTCAGCAAAAATTATATGGTTGGATGCATATTTGAACATAGTGTTCAATGATATAATTTCTGGTGACATGCACAAACATTTCTTAGTTAAATATTTGGTCGAAATTGGAACCGTGTGCAATGACTTTCATTTTGCCAGTTGTGTCAACCACACACGGTTGGCTCTAGCAAACTGTTGCCTCCGAAATTCTTTGTGGGACAGAAACCCCTCACCACCCAATTCAAAAAATAAATGAGAAAACCCTCGCCATCCCCACGTCACAAAAACCATCACCCCCTCCCGCCACCTCCTGCCTTTGGTCCCCATTCACACCTGCACAAGCTCCCCCGCGTCTATGCATGGCACTGCCTATCGCGGCGGTAACCACTTAGCTCGACGCCGGCCGCCGCCGCTAAGCTGCTGGCAAGCCCCACCGCATTTCGCCACTTCCGCTTGTCGCCGCCTACCGCCGTCGACTTTCTCGACACTACTCGTGGTCGACCCAACTCCGCTATGTTGGGGAATCTGCCGTACTAAGGGTTCTTTCTCACGGACGACAAGGTGACTAATTTAATGAGATATTATCTCATCTCTTATCCCAGTTCATCTGCCTCATTTAATCACCCGGCGGAAATCATTGTGAATTCATTTTTATTCGAGCTTATATGAGGGTTTTCTTTCATTCATAGAGTGTACAGTGCGCCGACACATCAGGACTTTGCGACCTCCGCCAGAGATTCCATCTCACCGTACCAGATGACCTGAGGATGTGCTCGGTATGTCTAGTCTCACCCTAAATCGGTTGGCGTGGCCTACTTTCCCGAACATATTATAAATATTGCTACATTTGGATGAAAGGTGCCACATGCACCATATACGTCAAAGGGGATTTTTTCCCTCTTCTTTCTATATTAGGAAAATTAATGATGTATTGTTCTTTTGATTACTCTCATATTTCCATGACATCATGTTTAACCTATCTATTTAGTTATAGATTTTTGTCCTTCGATTTCAACTGTTGTATAGTTCTTTCAATTTGGGCCCATATTTGCATGTTACCATATTTTCTTTAACAATCCTACCATTTTCTGCAGCGCATCCCTTGCTATGCAACAGATTATGTAGTGCACAATTTTTCCCTTTACATAGATCAAGGCAGCATGGATGTCATATTGCACACGAACCATGGATTTACAATCATTGCAACTATAGGAATTGATGAAGGTGGTGACTCCTATTTTGGCGCTGGCTTTTGGAAAGAAATTTCTAAGTTTTATATACTAAAAGCTGGCGCTAAAATTGCATTGCACATAAAAGGGCCTGGTCATGAGATATATGCTAACTTCCCCGAAAAAATCATCTGTCCAGACTTTGTTTGAAATAAGTTTTATTTTCAACTATCTGCATGTTGACTTACCTGCAATTTCAAATGAATTGTGTAGTATTTAAGCAACCAATTGTTATTCCCTTCTCTTACTATATTCCTACCTAATAACTTCTAGTTATCAATACACTTTTCTATTGCCCTGTTTTAACTAAATATTCCCTGTACTCTCATTTCTATCAGAAAGCACCACTGACAAGGAGACCCCAGAGGTGGAGAACGGGGCTGCCAACAAGCAGAGGCAGGGGCGAGCTAGAACCACAAGCGACTCCAGCAGACCTAGACTTCATCAGCAGCCTCCCCGATGATATGTTGAGAGTCATCATCTCCCTCCTCCCAATCAAATATTGGGCGCGGACAACCGCCCTTTCCCGGCGGTGGCGCCCCCTATGGAACTCCACCCCTCTCGGCCTCATCGACACCCACAAGCTCTGCCATGGCTATCGCAAAAGCTTGGATGCGTTCTCCAAGATCCTCAGCAGACACCTTGGTCCAACCAGAGGCCTTAGAATGGGCAAGTTCCGTTCCAACGGTAGGGACCGAGCCAAGCTTGATAACTGGTTCCGATCCCCCACCCTAGATCAGCTCGAGGAGCTCACTTTTGATGATGGCCATATGCGCTCGCTGCCAACGTCCGTGCTCCGCCTCGTACCCACGTTGCGCGTGGGCAAGTTAAGGGAGTGCCATCCCCCCCCCTAATGAAGCTCCCGCTCTTATTCTACCACGACTGAGGCACCTCGAGCTCGTCGACGTCTACCTAACAAACAATGACATGGAGCACCTGCTCCATGGCTGTACTGCACTCGACTACCTTCGTCTTTAGGCGATCAATGGGTTGAGTACATACCACATCACCTCCATGACTCTCCGGACTATTTATGTCTATTACTGGTTTGGTGGGAAGACATCACAAGATGTGTACCATGATATGGTCACTGAGGACACACCTGCACTTGAGAGATTACTTGTACTTGATCAAGTAGGTCCAACAAGAATCAATGTCATTTCTGCACCGAAATTGACAGTGTTGGGCTACTCGTCTGACAAATACTCTAAACTTGTTATTGCATCCACACTCGTTCTGGTACAATAGCCGCCTTCTACCTCTCCTTCTACAAACTAACATTATTTATAATTTTGAAGATTTTTGTTTTTCTGTCATTCAGAAAATGATTCCGACAAGCTTGACCCTGAAACTGCGCACAGTGAAGGTCTTGGCACTAGAATATATCGGCCCCAACCTGGAGCAAGTTGTCAGTTTCCTGAGATGCTTTCCGTGCATGGAGAAGCTATATATCAAGGTGATGTTCCTTTGTAGTTAAATGTTAATCATAAGGGAGTTCAATTCATGAAACCTGTTTCCAAGTTTACAATGACAATGTACTATGATTTCTGAAGGTTTCTTTTGGAGGATTTCAGTACATACATGTGTCCTTTTCCAAGTTTACAATGACAATGCTTGATCCATATGGTTACAATCCATATGCATTTCTCCTTTGGATTCATCTGTACTAGTTTTCTTAGGGAACTTTTCATCCACTCCAACATCTTGTGAAGATCAAAGATGGCATGTTAATGCCCATGTTAATCATGTCAGATCGAAGATGACATGTTAGTGCATTTTACGAATCTTGCAAACCAAATAGGCCTATAGTAGTGTTCAAAACGGCATCTAGGCACTAACACGTTTTCTTCTTTTGCAGATAAGATTAGGCCCAGTGGTGGATAATGTGATACAATATAACAATCACATCGAATGCCTAGATCTGCATCTCTCAGCAATTACTTTGAACTCCTATCGAGGGAAATTACTGGAGATTATATTCGCTAGGTTCCTTGTTGTCAAAGCAAGGGTGCTGAAGGTAATGAGGTTTGCCCTACATTTATTTCGCAAAAATGAATGGTTTGTTGATCAGCGCTGGCGCGTGAGGCAGAATGGAATAGGCTCCAAAAATGCTAAATTTCATTTTGGAACTTTAGATGACAGAGTAATCGGAACTCATCATGTCAATCCCATACATGACTTCTCAGTGGCTTAGAAGGGGTAATATCAGTTTGAACCTCTATGATATCCATGCAGCGGATCAGCACGAGCATTTGCAGCCGATGAGCTGAATTTCATTTCTAATATCAGTTTGAACCTTGTAATCTTCAAATTTGAGCCATATAACTCTGGAATTTCAAACTTGTAATATTTCGAGCTTTTGTGGTACAATCGTTGAAATGGCATCATATGAGACTCGTATATTGGTAGCACTATTTTGACCTTAATATGAAATGGTCTTATATTTGATTTTTTTTAACCATTCTCAAATATGTTTACCTTGTCGATCTCATAGCACACGATCTGTATAGCTAACTCGACTGTGATCTTCGACATTATTGCACACAGTTGGTTCCTTCCACCATGTGCCTTGTGGAGTGCAGAATTAATTATCGCACTCGAGTGTCCATCATCACCCTTCTGTGTAACTTTGACCTCATCACCCACGGGTAAACTTATGACCGAAGCCATTCCACGCACTTCGTTTTTACAAAGCTTTTTGCCAATAAACACCCATGATTTGTCCCTCTTCTAGGCGACGCATGGCAAACCTAGCCGGGGGAAGCTTGCATGGTAAACTGTGCAGTAGCACGGGAAAAGGCTGACCGATGATACATTTGGCACCTCTTCGAGCCCACGCGTGATCAAACTGTGGTGCAGTGTTGTCAAGCATGCACTGGAATCCTCCGCTATGAACAGTGTGACAAGATGTGACGATTACAGGCTGGCTGGCCCCTATTTGTTACAGCGGCCATTTAAGCCTCTTGTGTCTCTTCAACCTTACAATCGCTCCCCACCATTTCAAGAAGCACCCCCACCACGACAAGTTCTTATAGGGTATCCTGCGCGGCTCCAATGGCGCTCCGAGCTGCTGCCGACAATGAGCAGCAGTTCACCATGCATGCCATGGTGGACACCCACCGAAGGTTCAGGGAGCTCTCGGTGGTGTACACCAACAACTTGGTCTGGGTGGAGCACTCCGTCGACATCATGTAGCTATTTCTTGCCGAGGAGAAGTACAATGTGGTCGGGTTCAACCTCGAGTACACCCACACTCGTGCCGAGTCTCGTCCCAAGGTCATCATCACCCTTATGTGCGTGCGCAACCACATCCTCGTCTACCACTACTGCCTGGCCACAAGGCCTTGTGAGCATTTCGCCAGGTTTGTCAACAGCCCCCACTACATGTTCACTATGGTGGACATCACAAACGATGTCAAGGTGCTCAAGAATTCGGGCATCGCCTGCCAGAATCTTGTTGACATCCAGGGCCAATACAAGATATGGTGCAGCATGGAGCATGAGAAGGACTCACTAGTTCACCTCGCCGAGGCCATCATCGACCCCTACTACAAAGACACGAAGGATTCCTGGAACAAGGACAAGCGTGCCTCACACTCGGCCTGGATGGAGAAACTCAACAAAGGTCACGTCGTGTACGCGGCCAAGGAGGCGTACACGTGCTACGACATGTACAGGCGGATCGTTGACATGAGGAAGTGCCTCCTTCCCAAAACGGCCATGGATCCAGCCGGAAGTAGAGCAATGGCAAGGATCGTCGCAACAAGAAGTAGATGATTAGATCCTCGTTTCTCCTAGTTGAGTATGCATGTAATTGCGTACTTTGGTGTGTGAAAATGTTATATGTGTAGTCACTTGTGTAATTGTATGCTTAATTTTGTTATGCAATGCTTTCTTTTTAAGTATAGATATGTTGATGCTCTGTAGATAGACCAAATCACATCGTACACAGACTAAACAATGAAACCCGTCGATGGTGCTTTCATCAATCACCGACAATTGTATACCAGTAATCGTTTGCTCACAACACACACGGCTTGTTAACAGGAATCATCTATTTTGTTATCGGTCTTCCCACACATTTCCGATTACAGACCTGTTTGTCGCGTATCACACACATCTTGTTAAGTTGAACCGTTTCTGTTCTCTTGGCTCAACACAAACAGTTCATCCGACTGAACTGTATGCCGTATATTGCACACACCTTCATATGGATGCCCGTTTCTGTTGTTCCGCCTCATCACAAACAGTTCATCCGAGTGAATCGTATGCTCTACATCGCACATGCCTTCATCTGGCAGCCCATTTCTTTTGTTCCTCCTCATCGCAAACAGTTAACTGAACTGAACTGTATGCCCTGAATCGAACACGCAACAAAAATCAGAACTGTGTTTCATGCATCTATCATTTCAAATGTTTTGCACCTTTTTTCACGGGTTTTTTACATCACTGTTTGCGATTATTGCATCGCACACAGTTTTTTCGAAGGGTCTCTGATCGTTGTGTCGCGTTAGCAGCATCCTGCAGTAGTGTCATCTCATCTTACTTAATGCGTTACTCCATTCTTTATGAACTTAATACTCTAGATGCATGCTGGATAGCGGTCGATGTGTGGAGTAATGGTAGTAGATGTGGGCAGGAGTTGGTCTACATGACATGGACATCATGCCTATATTCATGATCATTGCCTTAGATATCATCATAACTTTGCGCTTTTCTATCAATTGCTCGGCAGTAACTTGTTCACCCACCGTAATTTTTTCTATCTTGAGAGAAGCCTCTAGTGAAACCTATGGCCCCGGGGTCTATTTTCCATCATATAAATTTCCGATCTACAAGCTTAGTTTCCAATCTACTATTCTTGCAATCCTTTACTTTTCGTTCTATAAACCGAAGGTACCAAAAAGTATTTACTTTATCGTTTACCTATCTCTATCAGATCTCAATTTTGCAAGTAACCGTGAAGGGATTGACAACCCCTTTATCGCATTGGGTGCAATTTTGTTTGATTGTTTGTGCTGGTATTCGGTGATTTGTGCATTATCTCCTACTGGATTGATACCTTGGTTCTCAAACCAAGAGAAATACTTATCTCTACTTTGCTGCATCACCCTTTCCTCTTCAAGCGACAAACCTACGCATGCTCACAAAGTAGTTGTTACCACCGCGGCCCTTGCCATGCTCCTTGCGGCTGCCGCGGTGCTCAGTGCGGCCCTCACGAAGAATCTTGAGCACATGGCGTCTTCGATGATGTGGGAGTTCACATTGTGGTAGGCGCAAAAAGGATGGTCATCCTTCTTGGCCTCGTCACGATCGCGACCTCTTGTAGTCCGGCTCCGCCGTGAGGACGGCAGGACCCTTGCTCTTTGCATGCTTGACCTTGGACTTGTTCGTGCTCGACTTAGCATCTAGGTCATTGTGGATGAAGAGGCAGCCCTATTCAGCCTTGATGCAGCGGTCGACGAGGACAAATAGGTCGGCCACGGAGCAAGCTCATCGTTGATAGAGAGATTTTTTGCACATCTTCATGTCCATGACGGTGTTGGTGAAGGCGGAGATGATCTCGGCATCGGAGGCCTTCAGGATACTATTGCGCAGCTGGCTGAAGCACTTGATGAACTTGCCGAGGGTCTCGCAAGGGCGCAAACGCACGGCTCTTAGGTCGTTGAGCGTGAGTGGGCGGTCGCTCATGCCCGCAAAGTTGTCGATGAACAGCTTGCACAGCTCAGCCCATGAGGAGATGGACGCCTCTGAAAGATTCATGAGCCACGAGCGCACGACATCCTTGAGGGCCGTGGGGAACTAGTTCTCCATGACTTGGTCGTCCCCATTCGCGACCCGGATGCGGATGGTGTAGAGCAGGAGGAACTCCGTGGGATTGGTGTTGCCGTCGTAGTGTGGTGGGAGCTCAAAATTGAACTTTTCAAGCCACACCATGTGGCGCAGCTTGGGGTAAGGGCCAGATAGCCCCCGTTAGTGACGGTACTGCCGCCGAGGGCCGCGCGGTTTTAGTGCCCAGCCCCGACAATGTCGTGGAGGACGTGGTCCTGACGGTTGCACCGGTTGTCGAGGATCACACGCCCAGATGGGGGCGCGCGAGGGATGATCTGGCAGTTGTCGTCGATGTCGTCCGGTGCAGACGAGCTGTGGGATGGCTCCGGAGCGCGCGCTACATGGCGTCAATCGGCTACGTCGCGACTCCGAGGAGGGGGAGGAGGCACGTCACACCCTGCCGCTCTGCGCATGACGGGAGAATGTTTTTATGTTTTTACGTTCATATTTATTGCATTATGGACTGTTATTACTCTTTATGATGCAATTCCCATGCCTTTTCTCTCTTATTTTGCAAGATTCACATGAAGAGGGAGAATCCGGTAGCTGGAATTCCGGACTAGAAAGGAGCAAATCTGAGATCCATAGTGCACAAACAACTCCAAATGTCCTGAAACTTTATAGAGAATTATTTTGGAATATATAAAAAAATATCGAGCAAGGAAATACCTGGAGGGACCCACCATGTGGCCAAAAGCCTGGGGGCGTGCGTACAGGGTGCGCCCCTTGAGCTTGTGGGCCCCCTGGTCAGCCTCTGGTGCCCATCTTCTGCTATATGAAGTGTTTTTACCAAGAAAAAGTAAGGAGAATGCTTTTGGGACGAAGCGTATCCATGTCGAGGTGGAACCTGGGCAGAAGCAATCTAGGCCTCCGGCAAAGTGATTCAGCCGGGGAAACTTCCCTCCGAGAGGGGAAAATCTAAGCCATCGTCATCACCAACGATCCTCTCAACGTGGGAGGACCAATCTTCATCAACATCTTCACCAGCACTATCTCATCTCAAACCCTAGTTCATCTCTTGTATTCAATCTTCGTCTCAAAACCTCAGATTGGTACTTGTGGGTTGCTAGTAGTGTTGATTTCTCCTTGTAGCTGATGCTAATTGGTTTATTTGGTGGAAGATCATAGGTTCATATCCTAAATGATATCTAATACTTCTCTGATCATGAATGTGAAAAAGCTTTGTGAGTAGTTACTTTTGTTCCCGAGGACATGGGAGAAGTCCTATTATAAGTAACCATGTGAATTTGGCAGTCTTTCAATATTTTGATGAGATGTATGTTGTCTTTACTCTAGTGGTGTTATGTGAACATCGACTACATGACACTTCATCATGATTTGGGCCTAGGGAAAGGCATTGGGAAGTATCAAGTAGATGATGGGTTGCTAGAGTGACAGAAGCTTAAACCCTAATATATGTGTTGCTTCGTAAGGGGCGGATTTGGATCCCCATGTTTAATGTTGTGGTTAGATTTATCTTAATTCTTTTTTCGTAGTTGCGGATGCTTGCGAGAGGGGTTAATCATAAGTGGTAGGCTTGTCCAAGTAAGGACGACGCCCAAGCACCGGTCCACCCACATATCAAATTACGAAAGTAGCGAACGCGAATCATATGAGCATGATGAAAACTAACTTGATGAAAATTTCCATGTGTCCTCGAGAGCGCTTTGCTTTATATAAGAGTTCGTCCAGGCTTGTACTTTGCTATAAAAGGATTGGGCCACCTTGCTGAACCTTTGCTACACTTGTTACTTGTTACCCGTTATGAATTAACTTGCTACCAAATTATTTGTTACCTATAATTTCAGTGCTTACGGAGAATACCTTGCTGAAAACTGCTTGTCATTTCCTTCTACTCCTCATTTGGTTTGACACTCTTACTTATCAGAAGGAATAATATTATCCCCTATACTTGTGGGTCATCAAGACACTTTTCTGGCCTCATGAAGGATAAATATCGCTCAAGCTTGGGGGAGGCTTAAGTCAGTGATGTATTCATGCCCCAATCATGAGCTCTCAAGAGAAATTATTATTTCGAATTTTTATGCTTGGCTTTCTCATAATGATCAATCCATGCTTGATACCTCTTGTGGTTGTTCTTTTATGAAGAAGACTATTACATTCAAATGGGATCTTTTGGAAAGAATTAAACACAACTCTGAAGATTGGGAACTCGAGAAAGGTAAAGAGTCAGGTATAAGGCTCGAGCTTGATTGTGTTAAATCTTTTATGGATACCGATGCTTTTTCATACATTTACCACTAAGTATGGACTTGACTCTGAGATAGTAGCTTCTTTCTGTGAATCATTTGCTACTCATGTTGATCTCCCCAAGAAGAAGTGGTTTAAGTATCATCCCTATTGGAGATATCACTCCTAGGCATGACCCGCCCAGGAGGGGCTGGGTTATACCATCGACGACTCATTATGAAGAAGTCCAAAGAAGCCCAAGACGTAAAGATGGTGACTCATGTAGGCAGGCCTGGATAAGGCCTAGAAAAAGGGCCCATGAGCCGTCGTATGATGACTTGTACTGTAAGGCAAGAATTAGTTATAAACCAAGCCGGTCACGATGTGTGAGCTGGTCGGGACTCTGTAAGCCGCCTAGCCTCGACCGGTGTGTATAAAGGTGAGATCCGGCGGCGGGTTAACTCAAGAAACAAGCACTCGAAAGCTAGGTCAAGCGTATCTCGCTCCCTGGTAATCGGAACTCAAGTAATACAATTTAAAGTAGGAGTAGGATTTTACCTCCATCGCGAGGGGCCGAACCTGGGAAACTCTCGTGTCCTTTGTCCCATTCAACCCCTTCAAGTCAACCTAGTTGTGATGGCTCCACACCTAAGTCTTGTCACTAGCACATCTGCCATGACAAAACCATGACAATTGGGCCCACTGTGGGGCCTGAGTACGATGATTTTGAGTTCTTGAAGGGCAGCTTCTCAGGGATCAAGAGATATGCCATGGGCCAGATGACCAAGACCCACCGCGGCAAGATCTACATCGATGATTCTGGCTGGGGTCTAGAGGCTGATTCAATCGAGTACGGCTACCGGGTCCCCTTCAGCGGAATTCGAGTCTTCATCGGCAATATCGGGGAATCAGGTCCTGAGCCGGTCGATGGTTCTGACGTTGTTGAAACAGCTCAGTGCTCAAGGCCCGCCAAGGTTCAACCCGCCCGGAAGCGTGCTTTCATTGGCTTTATTCATGGGGTGGCTTTCGAGGAAGGCTCTGTGTCTGGAGGAGAGACGGCCATCTACTCAGATGATGAATCCTCAACCAGCGAGACCAAATCGATCTATCAGTTACAAGACGGCGAGCTTGGGGGTTGTTCCGATGGTGATAGTATTCTGGACTCCCATGAGCCGCCGAGCAGGGCAGCTATCTTCATGGCTGGTACACAACAAGTTTTAAATTCACCAACTGTTGCGGATATGACCTCTGGTACAAAGGCCGCTGCGACAGCTGGGGCAGGTGGCCTGTGCAACCGCCAGCTCATGTTTTATCCGAACTCTTGGAAACCTTGGCGACTTTGCTAACTATGGAGGTAACCTCGGCGAATCAAGCACAGCATAATGCAGACGTTGCAAAGATGCGAGATGAGATAGCTTAGGCCGAGGTGGATCTTAATGCTGAGAATTCTAGGATGGCAACAGAGCGAGACGCCTTGGATGCAGAATCACAATGGAGTTAAGCAGAAATTTTTTGATTAAGCTTCGACCAGAATGCATCAAACACCATTTTTCATAGGAGATACCAGAGTCGTCTACCTTTGGAGTTTGATGCAAGGAATCTCTTCAATATGCCTGGGGCAGGACCAAGTAACCCGCCTAGCGTGACCCGGGCCCTCGAGGCGCCTAGGACCGGAGCGGCAGTTCAACCCTGCGCAGCAGACCTGCCCCATGACTTAAACCCACCTCAGCGAGTCTCAACACCTCCGGGTCACTTCTCTAACCCATTGGACAACATGATTGCCGCGACATCACGGCTGGCGGATCTTTCAATGATAGGTGAGTCTCATGTGGCGTTAAGGCTCGAAAGGCTCCGGAGCTTCTTTAGACGGCGGTGGCCCAGCAGGCGGCTTACTCCTATAGCCGCGATCTAATCCATTCAACTTTGCGTCCGAGTCAAAGTTACAGGACAGTGACTTCCAGGACAGTGGGTGTGCCATGCTTGGTGCCGGCTCTGCGTAATGAGCACTTACGCAAGGACTTCAAGGGCCCTCGAAAGATACCTAATTACACTGCGGATCAGCCTCTGGATGTTTGGATTGAGAGCTATGAGCTGGCCATGGAGATGTTGGATGTTAATGATGTTGTGTGCGCCAAATACTTCACCATGATGTTGGATGGTCTGGCTCGCACCTAGTTAAAGGGATTGCCTCCCAATTCCATCAACTCATGGACTGAGCTGAAGACACAGTTCATTCAGAATTTGAAGGATACATGTAAACAGCCTATTTCGATTATCGACCTAGACCCTTGCATCCAGCATGAGGATGACAAAGCCCATTATTCACTCATCGGATAGCATCAACACTGGTTCTGTTGTTTTGTTCTAGAGAAGAATTGCCAGTTTGTTCCCCTCAAGTAGAAGTTAGGGCGGCTTAAACGTCATTGCAATGACATGGGAGAGCTCATGGCGGCTCTTATCAAATACACCAACTCATACAACACTAAGGATCCTGATTCAGATGTGGAAAAATCTGGTAAGGGGAAAAAATGGCAAGGGGCAGTAGCAGAATACAACAGGTCAGGGTCAAGGTAACAATGGTAAGCACAAGTACACTGATGGTAGATCAGACATTGTGGCCAACACTAGTGCCCAGAATGGTGATTGTCGTCGCAAAGGCAAGTTCCAACCCCAGTCTGGAGGGCCGAAGTTCAATTTGGAGGCAATGTTGAATGAGCCTTGCCCAAAACATAGTCGTCCCGATAAGTCGGCAACCCAGCTGTGGAAAGACTGTAGTATCATGAGGGAGTACAAGAATTACATCCTTCGTAATAATGGTAATGGCCCTCATGGCAGGTCAAGCTCTGGTTCACACGGGTCCGGTTTTGGAGGTGGCGGTTCAAATTCTGGTTTTCAACGTCAGGGTAATCATGGCGGCTTTAACCAACAGAACAATGAGGGCAATCAGCAACAACAGTCAGGGTATCAGAGCAACCCGAAGCATCTAAGTAGCGGCCAGTATCATGCCTTCTCTACTAGCTTATGCAAGCGAGACCAAAAAGTTCATAAGCGAGCTATGAGTGCGGTCGAGCCGGTCGTACCTCGATACTTATGATGGTAAGAGGAGCCAGTTGTATGGAGCCGAGAGGATCACCCGCTCCGGGTTGATAATCCGGGTCAGCTGGCTTTGGTGGTGGATCCTCAGGTTGGAGGTTACAAGTTCACTAAGGTGCTTATGGATGGAGGCAGCAGTATCAACATTCTTTATTATGATACTTTTCGCCGGATGAGTCTGACTGACAAAGATCTTAAGCTGTCCTCTACAGTCTTTCATGGTGTGGTACCTGGTAAGTCGGCATATCCAGTTGGTAAGATCACTTTGGAGGTAGCTTTTGGCAATGAGCGTAATTATATCGCAGAGACACTAACCTTTGAAGTGGTAAAAATCAAGAGCCTCTATCATGCTCTGTTTGGACGACCGTCTTATGCCAAATTTATGGCATAGACTTGTTATGTGTTTTTCGGCTTAAAATGTTGGGTCACAAGGGTACCATCACAGTTCATGGGGACAAGAAAATAGCTCTGGAATGTGAGGAAGGCGATGCTGCTTATGCTGAGCTTGTTTGTGCAACTGAGGAGCTGAAGTTTTATAAAGAAAATGTTGACCTGACATATATGACTTCTTTGAAGAAGCCAACAATAGAGCATGACCAGGTGTTGAAGTTTAAGTTGGCAGATGACACTAAACAGGTTGATTTTGTCCCTAACGACTCATCCAAACAGTTCACTATTGGTGCTAATATGGATCCGAAATAGGAAAGCGCGCTCATCGACTTCATCCGTGAGAACCGGGACATCTTTGCATGGATACCTTCACACATGCCAGGTGTACCGAGGGAACTCGTTGAGCACACTCTCAATATCGATCCCAAGTTTAAAACGGTCAAGCAATTCCTTCAACATTTTAATGAAGAGAGGCGCAAGGCCATTGGAGAAGAAGTGGCCTGGCTCTTGGCCGCCGGGTTCATAGTTGAAGTTTTCCACCCTGAGTGGTTGGCTAACATGGTGCTAGTACTTAAGAGAAACGGCACTTGGCGCTTGTGTGTAGATTAAACAGACCTTAATAAGGCTTGCCTGGCTGATCCCTTTGCCCTCCACCGTATTGATCAGATCATAGATGCTACATTGGGTTGTGAACGTTTGTGATTCCTGGATGCTTATTCAGGATACCATCAAATCAAGATGGCAGTCAAAGACCAAGAGAAGACGGTTTCATCACACCTTTTGGCGCTTTGTGCTATGTGTCTATGCCTTTTGGGCTTAAGAGTGCCCAGGGGACTTATCAACGTTGTGTGCAGAACTGCTTTCAGTCAGATTGGGCGCAATGTTCATGCCTATGTGGATGATATTATTGCAAAGTCCAGAAAGAAAGAGACTCTGTTGGATGGTTTGAAAGAGACCTTTGATAATCTCCGGGTCTACAAGATGATGCTTAACCCGGCCAAGTGTGTTTTTGTTGTATCTGTAGGCAAGCTTTTGGGTTTCTTGGTTTCTGAGAGAGGTATCGAAGCTAACCTGGAGGAAATCAAGGTTGTTACCTCATTGGCTAAGCCAGCTTGTGTCACTGAAGTTCAGTGCCTGGCAGGTTGTATTGCCGCTTTGAGCCTGTTCTAAGCCGCCTCGGGGAAAACGCTATTCCTCTGTACTAGGTAATGAAGAAAACAGATAATATTGTTTTGAGTGATGCTGCTAATGAGGCGTTTGTGGTACTTAAGAAGCAGCTGGCTGAGCCGCCGGTTCTTGCAACTCTTATTGAGAAGGAACCTTTGCTCTTATATGTGGCTGGAAATAGCGGAGTCGCCAGTGTAGCAATTGTGATGGAAAGGAAATAGTCGGGTAAGGACTATCCCATTCAATGGTCGGCTTATTATATCAGTGAGGTCTTGATTGAGTCGAAACAAAGATACCCCCATTGGCAGAAGCTAGTTTATGGGGTGTTCATGCCAGTCGCAAGTTGAAGTAGTATTTTCTAGGTCATCCTATTACTATGGTCAGCTCTGCTCCCTAGGGTGACATTATTCAAAACAGAGAAGCTACAGGTCGTGTGGTCAAGTGGGCCATTGAGCTTGGACCCCATGGTCTGAAATATATGCCGAGGACAACCATCAAGTCTCAAGCTCTGGTGGATTTCATCAATGATTTGACAGAGTTGCAGATGCCTGAGGATGAGCCGGACAATACTTATTAGACAATTCACTTTGATAGGTCTAGGCAGCTTGAGGGCTTGGGGGCTGGAGTTATTTTGGCTTCTCCTCAAGGTGACAAGTTTTGCTATGTTCTCGGGTTAATGTTTCCTTGTACTAATAATGCACCTGAATATGGGGCCCTACTTCATGGCTTGTGAGTGGCTAAGGAGATGAATTTAAGTTGGGTCAGGTGTTTTGGTGACTCAGACTTGGTGGCTCAGTAAGTTTCAGGTACTTGGGATTCTAAAGACCGCTCATGGCGGCTTATCATCGGGCGGTTGATGCCATTGCTGGTCATTTCAAGGGTTATCAGGTAGAGTACATTGATCACAGAAAGAACGAGGCAGCCGATGCTTTAAGCCGGCTAGGATCTCAGTGTAAGCTTGTGCCCCCCAATAGTTTTCTTGACATTTTAGATAACCCTTCAGTTAAGCTACCAACAGAGGAGGATCTTGCCATCCCTGACCCGGAGGAACAATTAGTGGCGGCTCTCCATGCCACCCCTGATTGGACAGTTCCTTATTTGGCATATATGAGCTACGGGGAGTTTCTTGAGGATGAAGCTCTGGCCAGGCAAGTAACCGGCGTTCTAAATCCATGACTATTATCAATAGTGAGTTACACCGATGTAGTGTCACAGGCGTGTTTCAACGCTGTGTTTCTCCTGAAGAGGGCCATGAAATTCTAAGGGAGATCCATGAAGGGGGCTGTGGCCATCATGCCGTCTCCAAATCCCTTGTGGTCAAAGTTTTCTGTCATGGGTTTTATTGGTTAACAGCTCATGCGGATGCAGAGGATCTGCTCAGCAAATGTGATGGTTGTTAGAAATTTTCTCGGCGGACTCATGTGCAGACTCAAGAATTGAGGATGATTCCAATTACTTGGCCATTTGCAGTCTTAGGGCTTGATATGGTTGGACCTTTTAAAAGGTCTAGGATAAGAAGACCCACCTCTTGGTGGCGGTTGATAAGTTCACTAAGTGGGTTGAAGCAGAACTGGTCAGCAAGTGTGATGCAGCCAGTGCGGTTCAATTCATGAAAAATGTAATCTTTCATTTTGGTTGTCCTCACAGCATCATAACTTATAATGGCACTAATATGTCCAGAAGTGCTATGAAGGAGTTCTGTCAACAAGAGCATATTCGTCTTGACGTCTCATTTGTAGCTCATCCCCAATCCAATAGTCAAGATGAACGAGCCAATCAAGAAATTTTGAGAGGAATCAAACCCCGGCTTATGTTCCCTTTGCAAAGGATGCCGAGTTCTTGGGTTGAGGAGTTGCCTTCTGTGCTGTGGAATATAAACACCAACCCCAACAGATTGACGGGTTACACACCTTTCTTCATGGTTTACGGGGCTAAGGTGGTTCTTCCGAGTGACATCCGCCATGACTCGCCCGACGTGGCGGCTTATGTTGAAGCTGATGATGAAAAGGCACATCAGGATGCTCTTGATTTGTTAGATGATGAGCGTGACCTGGAGGAGGCTCGTTCGGCGATATACCAGCAAGATCTGCGTCGTTATCATAGCCGCCGGGTTAAAACTCAAACTTTTCAAGAAGGCGACTTGGTGCTCTGGCTCATCCAGGATCAAACAGATATGCACAAGTTATCCCTGCCTTGGGAAGGACCCTTTGTGGTTAGCAAGTATCTGAACGACGGGTCATACTACCTCAATGATATTCGAGAAAACAAGGAATCGCGCATATCGAAGGAAGAAACCCACCGGCTGTGGAACATTGCTCATCTGCGACCATATTACACTTGAGCCACCGGCTCTTGTATTGTACATACCTTCATCAATGTATATATTTTGATTGGTATAATAAAGTTGGCATCCCTGCAACTTCAGGGCCTCTGTCATTTCATTTCAAAATATGAGTCTTTATTTGTATGTTCATAAGGGTCATTTGGGGGCTTACTGTTCATTGAACATTGCTCACTCACCCATCTTGATCCGGCCTTCGGCCACCCTATTGGTCATTTGGGGGCTTCCTGTTCATTGAACATAGCTTTCTCACCCATCTAGATTCGGCCTCCGGCCACCCTATTGGTCATTTGGGGTCTTCCTGCTCACTGAACATAGCTCGCTCACCCATCTTGATCCGACCTCCGGCCACCCTATTGGTGATTTGGGGGCTTCCTGTTCATTGAACATAGCTCGCTCACCCATCTTGATCCAGCCTCTGGCCACCTCACTGGTCGCGGGGGCTTCCTGCTCACCAAGCATAGTTGTTCACACCCGTGCGATCCGGTTTCCAAGCCAAACATTGAGTTAAACCTGTTTGTTTGCTTGATGCTACTCCGCTAGGTGACCCACCGAACTCTTGACAGTTACTCTTTCAATAAGACCCTGAACTTGTCAAGGTTCAAACGACGGCCTTTGTCACGTGAGAGCTGGCTTACAGAGAGCTAGGATAAACTCACCTATGTCGCAGCCTCTCCGCTATGTGGCCCATTTGTACTCTTACCAGTTACTCTTTTAAATAAGACCCTGAACTGGATAAGGTTAAAACAACAGATTATGTCATGTGAGAGCCGGCTTACGGGACAAAAAATGATTTTTTTTCAAAAAACAAACAGAATTGGGCCACTCTTCTAGACCTGTCAAGCTTCCGGCTTACAGACTTGCATACTTACAGCATCAAGATGAATATTGGTCTTCAGGTACGACTACATATTTGAATAAGTATTTAGGTTTTTTAACCCGCCCTGGTTATAGACTATAAAATCGCCAGAATATATTTTGTTGAACATTATGACCCGCACGGGCGTAAGCCGACAGGCTGTATGCGTTCACTCTATGTGCAGGAACCTTGCCAAATAATTTAATATTACTTGCAAGCTCTTCAATAGTGCATAGAAAGATCAGGAGCAGTTTCAAAAGTTAACACATGCACGATGGCATAACAGGTCATTGCTTTCACTACCCTATTACAAGGCTTATCAAGGCCCAAATGATTAAGTGTTTTTCAAGCAAAAAGTGCCATGATGCAGTTGGAGAGCCGCCACAAGGGATCAATTGTCCTGATCTTGGCGTGTTGAAGCTTCTGAATCATCTTGCACCGGTTCTTCTTCTTCCTCCATCGACTGGAAGGTAGGAGATGACCAGTTGATGCTAGTCAACGGTTGGAATTTAGTTTCGTCATCGATAAGGTCAGGCAGATCAATATCAGGAGCAAAAGTGTGCCTACGTGATTGCGGGATGAGATCCACAACATTGTAAGCATGCGCCTTCACTTTGGAATTCTCTGATGTATAAGCCACCTGGTATCTAGATAAGTCCATCTCTTCGGCAAGCTGGCTTGCTAGTGGGTGCATTTCCTTTACGCATGCAGCAAAGTCCTCCTAATCAAAGCCAGACCCATCCTCTTTAAAGCTTGGGCAGCCACTGGCCAGTTCAGCCGGGTCTAGTTCGGCCTGCCACGCCTTCGCCTGGCTCAAGGCGGTGATAGCATCGGCTCTAGCAGATGATCGCTTCATTTCCTCAATTTTTATGGGCAGGATAGAAAGCTTGTTCAACACATCCCTTAGAAGAGAAGGAGCTTGCTTGGTGTGCGAAATGGCAACGATTGTGCGCTGAGCGCTGGTGTATAATTGCTCCACCAGTGTATAAACCGCCTTTAGCTTCACCAGCATATCTTGGCCAAAGTTGGTGCTCCTGGGGCCTGTTACACAAACATAGAGTTAAGTCGCCAGGCAGGTTAAGAAGTGGTGCATTGAAAAGGATCAAAGTGTCTAGTATTGCTTACCAAAGATATCACTGGTCATCTATGTAATGTGGGGTTTTAAGCCGGCTAGCTCTCAGGTGACCTCTTGCAAAGAAGCTTCAGCTATTTCTGCTTGTTCCACTAAGGCAGTCTTTTCTTCGGCCCGGGCGGCCCGTTCTGCAGCAAACCCAGTTTTTAGTTTTTTAGTTTCATCCAGGCTAAACTTGAATTTGGAGTCACCCTTCCGGGTTTCAGACTCATAACATTCAAGTCGGGTTTTTAAATCGGCCAACTAGGATTCAGCTTGAGTTGTGGCCTCCTATAAGCAAAAGATTAAACACTCAATAGCAGAAATGACAAGGTACAATACATATTAAGTCCCAAGCCCTTTGCAAGCATAGCACTTGGCACTTGGGGGCTAATGTGTGGGAAAGTTCTTTTAAGGTGCACAAAGATCCAGTTCATCTTTTTTAAAAGATGACTCGGCCTGGGAAGGTTATAAGGTGAAGCTTTGTTTTCTGAGATCATTTAAATGTTTCGGCTCATCTTTGTTAAGTCAAGCCGGTTCATGGGGGCTACAGCTTGAAGTTTACTACAAGCATACTAATTAAATTCTTTGCCATAATCACTACTTTCCTATAGGTAAGGCTTGGGGGCTGGATAAGTATATAAATGGAGGAGACAAAGGTTCATACCTCATATTTTTGGTGCATCTTCTTCATGATGTCCACTTCAAGTTCATGGCCAGTATGAAGTTCGTTCAGGTAGCTAGAGAATAACTCGTTGACATCCAGGTGTGAGTAGTTGGCTAGATCAAATTTGACCCCCCCCCCTCCCCCCCCCCCCCCCCCCCGCCTTTCAACAAGCCCTTATTTGGCAAAATGTTTGGCCAAAACCGTAGGATTCCCCGGTTCTGCATAACTGGTGCCAGTGACAAAGATATCTTCAGCCTCTTCAGCATGCTTTGTAGGGCTTGGCGGTTGAGCTCCTAAGGGATCAGTATTCATAGGGTCCACAGAGGCCTCTGGAATTTCTGGTGGCGACTCGTCAGTAATGTTTTAAGATTCTGAATCGAGGCTTCAGTCTCTAGCGGTTTTGTTCTAGCTCATGCACCTTCGGTTCTTCAACCGGCTTATTAGTCTTGCCCTTCTTTATTGGCTTGGATATTCTGCTGACAAAGGAAAAATGAAGAGATCAGTATATATGTTTATAGAGTTAAAACAACGAAGGCAAGAATTGTTACCCAGGGGCAATCTTGAAAGCTGGCAGTTGAGGCCTGGTTGAGTCGCTGGAAGAGGAATTTGAAGTTCCCTGATAGTTTGAGTCGGAAGGATTAAGTGGCTGGCGAACAAGACCCGCTTTCGGATAAAAAGAGTTTGAACACAGAGGCACCTCTTTCCGGCGCTTGCGAGGGGCCGGAGTGTTGGGTAAACCGGAGGAGAGCTCTCCACCTCCACCATTCCGGGTTGCGCGCTGAGCTTCATGATGTTGTTTCTTAAAAATAAAGTTTGGATCCAAGTAAGCTAAAGGGTGATAAAACCTTACTTTATGGCTCACTTGTCAAATTGTTTGTCTTGGCAAAGGCTTTGAGTTAGAGGAAAGGATAATTACCTCTTCACCATCTGCGTTGCTGGCCTCCGCGTTGTCCTGATGGTAATCAGTGTCAATAAGATAATTTAAAAAGGTGCCAAGGGAGTCAAGGTCTACCTATGACTCATCATCATCCAAAGCAAACAGCTCTGAGGTGTTGGTTTTCTTCTTGGTAGGCTTCTTGACAGCTTTGTTCTTTCCCCAACCTTTCTTGGCCGACTTGTCTTGAAGTTTCTTGTCCCAAAAGGGGGAATCAGCCTGAATAAATCAAGCGGGTTGTGAGAAGATAATTGTGCAAATAAGGAATGAGTTAGGAGTTGTTCAGAGTACTTACAGCTGGAGGCTTGTTAAGGGTGCAGAAGGGATTCAACCATGTCTTGCTACAAGTTTCCAAGCTCTCATTAAGAAGTGTCTTTGTCATTCTGTTGATATCATCATCCTTCAGCCGCACTAGACAATGACGCTGTGGATCCTTGCGATCACCGGTGTATTCGCACATTAAGCTGGGTCGACAGCTCAATGGTAAAATTCTCCAGGCAACCCAGCATCAGACTAGATCAACTCCGGTAAACCTGTTGAGCATCAAGGCCCTTGTCTTTGAAAAGATGGGCATATACTTAGCCTGTTCTCCGATGCTGATCCGATCAGGGAGAGGGTGTCTTGATCTAAGCCGGTTTCCACAAAAACCCGGTAGAGGATTTTCACCCACTAGAGAGGTATCTTGGCAATAAAACCAAGTCTGGTTCCAGTCCTTCGGGTGGCTGGAAGTGCAACTGCAGGAAAGATGGCTTCCCTCCGTGTTTGAATAGAAATCCCACCAAGTTCTAAGCTGGGTCTGTCTGTGAACCCAGTCTGGTGATTCAAGTAATAGAATTCTCTGAACAAGTCCATTGTGGGTTCTTCTTGAAGATATACTTCGCAAAAAACTTGGAAATTGTAGATATTAAACACGGAATTGGGTCCGACATCTTGAGGGTGGAGTTGAAAGAAATGCAGTACATCACGGAAAAACTTTGAGTCTGGTGGTGAGAAACCCCGGGGCATATGATCAGCAAAGACTATGACCTAGCCTTCCTTTGGGGCGGGTATAGGCTTATTTCCTAGAGCTCTCTAATGCATAACATCTTTTGGTGCTAAGACGCCCATATTACCATGTTCGTTGAGAGATTGCTCCGTAACAGTGGAGACGACCCAGTTGCATGAAGTAATCATTTTCGTTGATGAAAATCCAAGAAACAAAAGTGTTACCGGGTTAAGGTTATGATATTAAGCCGAAAAGTGATTCGAGGGCAACTACGCAAAGCCAGGTTAATTGGCATACAGAGAGTACGTGTTATAAAGGTCGGCATGATTAAACCGACAAGGAATAGCCGGGTTACGTCAAAACATTACATTGGCTGTTTAAAAGGATTCGGAGTTAATCCGGCAGGTATTTGGCGGGTTACAGGTTGTCATTCGAACCGCCATGACGAGCTAATGACTACACATCTCGAGTAGAGCTAAAATTTACTAAGTGCTGGAAAAACAAGTTTTACAAAGTTTCACCTATGATCTGGATCTACAGCGGTCCCGAAAATGAAAATAATTTCTGAACTTAAAGGCTAAGGCAGTGTGAGAACTCGTGATCTTGGATTAAGACTAAGTTAGAAGAAAATAATTGCGATTGAAAATCAGTGCTAAAACTAAAGCCACATAGTTTTTGTGGCGTTTCCAGATCAAAATCATTTGTTTGAGATGGAAAGTATCAATAACGGTGAAGAACACCGATGAACAAGGAAAACCCTACTGCAGATCTATTACACGGTGAAGTTAAAACTTACTGATGCTGATGAACAGCGGGAGGACACCGCGTTTTTGGTCCGTTCAGCTCGATGAAGTGGTCGGCATTGAGGACGGTGAGAGCAGACGGCGCGGTGGATCTAGGGTTGCAGTGGCGTCGTGGGGAAGGAGACAAAGAGGAAGGGGCAGGGGTAAAAGTGAAAAATGGGGGGGGGGCTGTCCCTATTTATAAGGAAAAATGAGATGGCTTGTGTGGAAATCGAGGAGATAAGGTGATTATATTAACAGTGCAGGCGCCTCGATTCTCGGAAGGGCTATTAAGGATAAGGATCCGTTAAAATATTCTTGATTTTGTGCGCAATCAATGTGCATGACATCATGGAGGGTCATAAAAGTTACTAGTATTACATCATGGCGGGTTACAGAAGACTGAATGGAGCTTTCGCACAGGAGTGCAGTTCTGTTCGAGTTAAGATGATGAAGATTGGCATGAACAAGTTCAAATCAAACTGGGGCCTAATGTTCGGGATATAACTCCTAGGCATGACCCGCCCAGGAGGGTCTGGGTTATACCATCGACGACTCATTATGAAGAAGTTCAAAGAAGCCCAAGACGTAAAGATGGTGACTCATGTAGGCAGGCCTGCACAACGCCTAGAACCGAGGCCCATGAGCCGCCGTATGATGACTTGTACTATAAGGCAAGGAGTAGTTATAAACTGAGCCGGTCACGATGTGTGAGCCTGTCGGGACTCTGTAAGCCGTCTGCCTCGACCTGTATATATAAAGATGAGACCTGGCGGTGGGTTAACTCAAGAAACAAACAGTCGAAAGCTAGGTCAAGCGTATCTCGCTCCTTGGTAATCAAAACTCAAGCAATACAATCTAAAGCAGGAGTAGGCTTTTACCTCCATCACGAGGGGACAAACCTGGGTAACTCTCATGTCCTTTGTCCCGTTCAACCCCTTCAAGCTAACCTAGTTGTGATGGCTCCACACCGAAGGCATGTCACTAGGACATCTGCCATGACAAAACCACGACAATCCCCTTATTGAAATAAAAGTAGAAGAACCTACTAAAGCTAAAGGAGAAATTATTACTTATAGTGCTAATCCAGTTATTCCTACTGCTTATATTGAGAAACCCCATTTTCATGTGAGGATAAAGGAACATGCTGAGGTTTCAATGGTGGTCAACAAAAGTTATATAAGAACACCTACACGCTCTGAACAAATTAGAGTTGAACCTAATGTTGCTATGGTTAAAGATCTCTTGGTCCATAACATTGATGGGCATGCTATTTATTTCTGTGGTGAAGCTACTAGAATTGCTAAACCCGATGATAAAGATAAAAATATACATGTTGTTGGCATGCATGTTGTCTCTATTAAAATAGGAGATCATTGTTATCATGGCTTATGTGATTTGGTGCGAGTGTCAGTGCTATCCCATTTACTTTATATCAAGAAATTATGAATGATATTTGACCTGCTGAGATAGAAGATATTGATGTTACTATTAAACTTGCGAATAATGATACTATTTCACAACTTGGGATTGTTAGAGATGTTGAAGTCTTGTGTGGGAAAATTAAATACCCTACTGATTTTCTAGTTCTTGGTTCCCCACATGATGATTTTTGTCCCATTATATTTGGTAGACCTTTCCAGAATACGGTTAATCTAAGATTGATTGCACTAAGGAAACTGTTAGTGTTAATGTTGGTGATGTGTCTCATGAGTTTAATTTCTCCAAATTCCGTAGACTACCTTGTGATAAAGAATTGCCTAGTAAGGATGAAATTATTGGTCTTGCTTATATTGTCGTGCCTCCTACTAATTTGTTAGAACAATATTTGCTAGAACATAAAAATGATATGCATATGATTGAAAGAAATGAAATGGATGAGATATTCTTCAAACAAATGCCTATTTCGAAACACAATTTGCCTTTTCAGACTCTTGGAGATCCTCTTCCACCCAAGGGTGACCACGTGTTTAAGCTTAAGAAATTGCATGATATATTGAAATATGCTTACCTTGATGAAAAGAAGATGTGTCCTGTTATTATTAGTGCTAACCATTAAGAGTATGAACAAAAGAGATTATTGAAAATTCTAAGGAAGCAATGTGCTGCTATTGGATATACTCTTGATGATCTTAAGGGCATTAGTCCCACTTTATGTCAGCACAAGATTAATATGGAGCCTGGTGCTAACCAGTTGTTGATCACCAACGATGATTAAATCCTAAGATGAAGGAAGTGGTAAGAAATGAAATATTAAAGCTTCTGGAAGCATGTATAATCCATCCAATAGCTGATAGTAGATGGGTAAGTCATGTTCATTGTGTCTCTAAGAAGCAAGGTGTCGGATTACGGGTTCTGCAAACCCTTGAAAGGTTCGAACCTACCCAGCCTGCCATTCGCAATCCGCCTAAGCCTAGCATGGCATGCTCGAAGAGACAAAGAGACACAAGAGTTTATCCTGGTTCGGGCCACCTTGCGGTGTAATACCCTACTCCAATTTTTGGTGGATTGCCTCGAAGGGCTGAGGATGAACTCGTACAGTGGATGAACTAGCCTCAGGAGGTGAGGTGTTCCTGAGCTCAAGAGAGCTCGTGAGATGGTCGGGTGAGAATGGATCCGATCTCTCCCTTTTCGTCGTCTCTATGGCAGTGGCTAAGTCCTATTTATAGTGGCCTTGGTCCTATACCCAAATGTTGGCGGGAAGGGATCCCAAAATGGCAAGATTTGAACGGGTACAAGTAGTACATTTATCATGACGAATGTGGTCTTCGCCTGTGAAAAGCCTCTGGTCGTGACGCTGCGGTGGGCTCGGAGATGACCTCCGCCATGCTGTCCTGGCGGTCTTGGTCTTGTTGCACCAGAATGGAAACCTTTGGTTGATTCCTCAGGATTACGCGCCTGCGGCTTGCCTCCCTTGCACCAAAGAGGAAACTGGCGCTCTGCGCCCGCTGGCGCCCGCCTGGCCTTGGTCGTCATGGCTCACATCAACTGAGCCTCATGAGGTGCACCTTGCATGGAACTCTCCGCCCCTCGGGAGCCAACTTGAGGAGGCCGATCCCCTTAGGGGTCTTGGTGTCGTCCGCCTCGCGAGGGTCTTGAGTCGTTGATGCTGAAGTTGGGTTGTACCAGGCCATCGGTGGAGCCACGCAGTAGGCCGCAGGTAGGCAAGTCTAGATACCCCCATGTCCAGAACACCGACAGTAGCCCCCGGGCCCAAGGCATGCTCGGACTTGGCTTCCAGGCGAAGCCAAAGGGCAAGTATGGAGTGTCACGGGCCCTAACCACATGCGGCCTTGATGACGTGTGGCGATTGATGGGACTTTGGTGTAAACACTTCCCCACACCGCCTCGGCAACTGTTCGACTTGACGGGTCGATGCTGCATGCAGAAGATCATTATGCCGCGAGGTCGTGGAGGCCGACGGTTGGTCTTCCTCAGCTATAAATGAGGGGGAGGGGCAGAGCCCCCTCGCTCATCTCTCGTTCGTCTTATCACTGCCCATTTCTTCTACTGCTCCATCTTGCTCCCATGGCGCCGTTCAGGAGGTTCTCGGCGGCCAAAAAGGGTAAGGTCCCTAGGGAGGGGCCTGATCCTCTTCCTCCACCGAAGCGGCTCCGCCTTCCTGATGACGCCAGCATGGGACGAGAGGTGACCAGGCCTTGGCAATCGAGGCCTCCGCCCGGCTTCCCCCTTCCCCTGTACGCCCGCGCTCGGGATGAGGACGTGCACCATTGAGCGATCCCCAGTGATGAAGGACGGGCTGCCATTGCCTTGCCGACCGTACCACCGACTCACGCTGAGGGCAGCTCGCTCGAGTTCGTGGTGTGGGCGATGATGCCGCCCAACTCATGGATCCGGCTCCCGAGGTTGTTTTCCGACGAGCTGCCTCTGAGGGGTCCGCTTGAGTTGTGGCTGCAGCACACCGGGTGCGGCAGCACGCCGGGTGCTGCAGCCTGGCCACCAGAGCTGAGCTCGAGGTGGTGCCCCCCGGAGACGTCCTCATGACCCGTGAATGGGGTGAGGTCACCCGAGCTTGCTGCGCTGAGGGAGCCCTCGCGATTCACTTTGAATATGATGGTGCCTCCACTTTGTTCTTCAAGGTCTTCGATGAGGAGGGCCGACAACAGGAATGCTACCGCGGGGGAAGGAGCCCGCGGAACCCAACCGGGGGCGCCAGACCTGCTTCTGTCCACGCTAGCACCTCCTCCGGCAGCAGCAATGACTCTCGGGAATCTAGCAATTCTCCTAAGCCCAGCGAATCTTTGGAGTCTAGTGATGACAGCTACGTGCCGCCAAGCTCCCGTCGTGGTCGGAGCACAGCAGCGGCTGCCGCTCGGCGTCGTTGGTGACGCTCGATGGCCCGATAGTATCCTTCCTTCTTTTGCTTCCCTACACGGAATTAGAACCAGTCCTTGTGGGGTATGTAAGGACCAAAGTGTGTTTAATACCAGCGTTCGTTTCTTGATTCTATGATGAAGTCGCATATCCCATTTTGGCACAATTCCCCCCTTTTCTTTCCCTTAGACAGTGTGGCGCTCAACGCCGATGGGACCCAGTCCCTAGGCAGGCTTCAGTCCTCGCTAGTATGCCATGTCGCGATGCCGTGGTCAAGGTAAGGAGGCAAGCGGCTCGAGGTCCGGTGAGAGCTCATGAGGCACGATGCTCATGAGGTCCCCCTTGGCATGCAAGCATCCGCCCAAGGAACGGAAAAGGGGAGTGAAGCCACCAGAGTGGGACTATGAGATTGGGGCGAGCAGAATGTGACACTGGTATCACAGTGCACGCGACTTATCTTTCAATAGTCCTGTTGCGATCCACTGGGGGCGCCCTCTCTTGCATCCATGGTGGTGTCATTAGGCATGGCTCGCGACGACCACCCTCTCGCCTCACTCGCCTAGGTGCTCTACATCCTCGGGTCCCGGCCCTCGAGCCAGGTCAGCCGCCACTGGTATGCCAGGTCGTGATGTCGTGGTAAAGGCCAGGGGGTGAGGGCTGGAGAGCCACTAGGAGCTCCCGAGGCACAAAGCTCGGGACAACCCCCCCTTTAACGTGCAAGCGACTCGTGAGGTAAAGTGGCGGTCGTTCGAACCGGACCATGGACCGTCGTCAGGCGAACCTACAATGTTAGATGATAGGAGAGGTCGCGAACCCCTCCGGAGCGGATTGTCTGCCCATGGTGAAAGACGAAGGCACCGAGGACCTGGTGAGGTGGCATGCGTGAGGCGGGTCACGAGCCAGAGCTCGGTCCTTGGATTTGTCAGCATTGCAGGGATGGACCCGTGCACAAGCGATGTGCCGATGTGAGTAGCCATGCAGCGAGGCAAGCGAGGGACATGCCAGCAAATGTAGGGAGACCGCGAGGCGGTTAAGACTCGAGGCTGCGAAGTGACGATTATAGATAAACTCATGAAAGACGGTTAGGCAATTCTGGTGAATGCAAAACCATACACGCCGCAAGGACGGGCCCACACGGATTGGGGATGATGCAGCCCGTGGAGCGCCCCCAAACCGAACGAACTAGAGAGATATCACCTGGTACCATCGCTGAAGAGATGTCGGGGTAGTAGAAGACACACGCTGCTGGAGTCGTTCCTCACGAGCCGCCTTGGCCCCGAGCCTCGAGAGGCCCAGGGGGCCCAGGAGTCTCCTGGAGATGCACCTCCATCTCCGCTAGGGTCGCTTGGTGCCTGGCCTCTCTAGTCGCCAGGGCACCCCGCATGCAGCGCTGGAACACCGTAGCCGCGCTTGGCAGGCTGAAGGGCATGTGAACGTAGTTGTGAGGAAGACCCTTGCATCGGCCGACATGAGACGGCCAGAAGAGCTACCAAAATGTGGCCTTGTTGAGCCCTGGGATGTCGATGCAGACACGTAACTCCTTATCCTCTCTAGGGCAGTGAGGCACGCCTCGCGGTAGGCGGCGATCGCCTCGCAGAACCCTTGCCTCTTGAATCTCCTCGATTGCCTTGCCTATGAACTCCTGAACGCCTGGCGCCTTCTGCCCAATGCCTTCTCCTGGGAAGCGTGCGCTGAAGCACGCCGCCACATGGTGCCAGAGCGCCTCCCTTGTGACACTGGCTAGGTCTGAGGCCCTCCCGAGGAGAGCCCCCGAGCCCAGTCTGAGAGGGGCGCCGGGCACGCCTCCCTATGCGATAGGTGAAGGCGCCCCATCCCGGGATGCGAAGCTCAGCGCGGCGCCATCAGGTGATGCTTCCTCATGAGACCCCTAGCCCAGCTGCAGCTTCTTCGTCTTGGTGGCGACCTCAGGAGGGAGGACACCGCCCTCATCTTCAGGGTTCTCGACTGCTGCTGCCTGGTAGGAGCGCTCGAGGGAGCACACCATGTCCTTTTCCTAGCAAGCAACCGTGATGATGTCGTCGCTCCCAGGCATCTTGAGGATGTTGTAGTTGTGGTGCGTTGCTGCCATGAACTTGGCTAGTGCTGGGTACCCTAGGATGGTGTGGTACGGCAGGCGAATGTTGGCAACGTCGAAGTCGATGAGCTCGGTGCGGTAGTTGTTGCGTTCGCCGAAGGTGACAGGGAGGCGGACCTGCCCTTTCGGGTGTGTGGAACCGTCGATCACTCCTGATATTGGCTTGGTTGGCTGAAGCGGGTAGTACGGCACTTGGAGCTTGTCGAACATTTGAACAGAGAGAATGTTGAGCCCTGCTCCACCATCGATGAGAGTCTTGGTGACGACCACGTTCCTGATGACGGGCGAGCAGAGCATGGGGAGTGCACCGGCAGTGTCCGCGCACTTGAGATGATTTGAGGAGCTGAAGGTGATGGCGCATTTGGACCACCTGAGCAGGCGATTTTCTTCGGGCTTGGGGAGCACTGCGTTCACCTTGCGCACGAACTGCTTGAAGATGCGGTGAGAAGCTGGGGCCTATGAGCCACCCAGGATGCAGGCAATGGCTCGAGGCTCCTAGAAGCCCCCAACCCCCTCGTCCTAGTGATGATCTTCGTTCCTTCTTGGTGGTGGAGGCAGCGGAGGAAGACTGGCCTTACCCTGAGGGCGATCCTCATGAGGCTGCTCCCTCCAGGCGCCCTAGCGAGGTTGGCCCTGCCAACGGTCCTCGTGAGGATGGTCCGTGGCCGTAGCCTCGATCGTTGTGCTCGGGGCATCGACCGGCGCCCGTCACGGAGGGCCCTGAGCTCCTGGCAGTCATTGGTGTTGTGGATGTGGACATTGTGGAAGACGCAGAACGGTTGGTTACTTTTGGATGACTCTTGGGTGGTCACGGCCGCGCTTCATCTCTGGCTCGGCCGCAAGAATGGTCGGCCCCTTGCGCTTCACGTCCTTGGCCTTGGCCTTCTTGTCTTCTGGATCAGCATCGGGGAGCTCAAGGAGGGAGAGGCACCCCTACTTAGCCCGCGCAAACTTGTTCGTCATATTGAACATCTCCAGGGCTGTGCAAAGGTCCTTGTGGATGGCAAGCTCCTCCTTCATCTTGATAACGTGGATGCCATCAGTGAATGCTGAAATGATGGCCTCATCTGACACCTTGGGGATCTTGAGGCGAACGTTGTTGAAGCGCTGGATGTACTTCTGCAGGGACTCTCCTGGCTGCTGCTTGATTCGTCATAGGTCACCCGTGGCCGGCGGACGGTCGCGAGTGCCCTGGAAGTTGGTGATGAAGTGGCCGCACATCTCCTCCCAGGAAGAGACTGACCAGATATTCAGGAGCCAAGAGCGCGCGCCATCCTTGAGGGCCATGGGGAACCTGTTCGCCATGATATTCTCGTCGCCGTTGGCTGCCTCGATGCTCAGCTCGTAGAGCTACAGGAACTCGGCGGGGTCGGTGGTGCCGTCGTAACATGGAGGCAGGTCAGGGTTGAACTTGCTCGGCCAAATGATGTTGCGAAGCTCCAAGGTGAACGTTCGACATCCTGGTGTGGCCACGGGGGCCCGTTGAGGAGGTGGAGCTTGGTCCTGGTGCTCGCGCGCCGCCACCTCCTATGGCGGCACGTGGGCTTGACGTGGGGGTGCTGGAAGCACGCGTGCTTACCCTTGAGGCCTGATACGTCCATTTTGCATCATGCTTTTATATCAATCTTTATTGCATTATGGGCTGTTATTACACATTATATCTCAATACTTATGGCTATTCTCTCTTATTTTACAAGGTTTACCATGAAGAGGGGGAATGCCGGCAGCTGGAATTCTGGCCAGAAAAGGACCAAATATTGGAAACCTATTCTGCACAGCTCCAAAAATCCTGAAACTCCACAAAACTTATTTTTGGAATTTATAAGACTTATTGAGCGAAAGAAACACCTGAGGGGGCCCACACCCTGTCCAGGAGGGTGGGGGTGTGCCCACCCCTACTGGGCGCGCCCCTTATCTCCTGGGCCCCCTGGTGGCCCTCCGGTGTCCATCTTCTGCTTTATGAAGACTTTTACCCTGGAAAAAATCAGGGCAAGCTTACGGGACGAAACTCTGCCGCCACGAGGCGGAACCCTGGCGGAACCAATCTAGAGCTCCGACAGAGCTGTTCTGTCAGGGAAACTTCCCTCCGGGAGGAGGAAATCATCACCATCGTCATCACCAATGATCCTATCATCGGGAGGGGGTCAATCTTCATCAACATCTTCACCAGCACCATCTCCTCTCAAAACCCTAGTTCATCTCTTGTATCCAATCTTGTATCAAAACCACAAATTGGTACCTATGGGTTGCTAGTAGTGTTGATTACTCCTTGTAGTTGATGCTAATTGATTTACTTGGTGGAAGATCATATGTTCAGATCCTTAATGCATATTAATACTCCTCTGATTATGAACATGAATATGCTTTGTGAGAAGTTACGTTTGTTCATGAGGACATGGGTGAAGTCTTGCTATTAGTAGTCATGTGAATTTGGTATTCGTTCAATATTTTGATGAGATGTATGTTGTCTATCCTCTAGTGGTGTTATGTGAATGTTGACTACATGACACTTCACCATTATTTGGGCCTAGAGGAAGGCATTGGGAAGTAATAAGTAGATGATGGGTTGCTAGAGTGACAGAGGCTTAAACCCTAGTTTATGCGTTGCTACGTAAGGGGCTGATTTGGATCCATATGTTCAATGATGTGGTTAGGTTTACCTTAATACTTCTTTTGTAGTTGCGGATGCTTGTAATAGGGGTTAATCATAAGTGGGATGCTTGTCCAAGTAAGGGCAGTACCCAAGCACCGGTCCACCCACATATCAAATTATCAAAGTACCGAACGCGAATCATATGAGCGTGATGAAAACTAGCTTGACGATAATTCCCATGTGTCCTCGCGAGCTCTTTTCTCATTATAAGAAATTGTCTAGCCTTGTCCTTTGCTACAAAAAGGATTGGGCCACCTTGCTGCACTTTATTTACTTTCATTGCTTGTTACCCATTACAATTTATCTGATCACAAAACTATCTGTTACCTACAATTTTAGTGCTTGCAGAGAAAACCTTACTGAAAACCGCTTATCATTTCCTTCTGCCCCTCGTTGGGTTCGACACTCTTACTTATCGAAAGGACTATGATAGATCCAATACACTTGTGGGTCATCAAGACTCTTTTCTGGCTCCGTTGCCGGGGAGCGTAGCGCTTTTGGTGAGTGGAACTTGGTAAGGAAACATTTATATAGTGTGCTGAAATTTTCTGTCACTTATTACTATGGAAACTAATCCTTTGAGGGGCTTGTTCGGGGTATCTTCGTCCTGACCAGAAGAGCAAAGAGTTTCTCCTCAACCTACTGAACCTATTGAAAATATTTACTTTGAGATTCCTTCAGGTATGATAGAGAAACTGCTAGCTAATCCATTTGCAGGAGATGGAACATTGCTGTAACGCCCGGATAATTATTCTATAGTAACCCCTACTAATGATGCCATGTCATCGCTCTTATTGTTGCTAATCCTCACTGGCTTTCAAACATCTTTCAAATTTCAAATCCAATTTAAAGTCAGGTTTTCAAATTTATCAAACTTGCAAACAAAAATGTTCAAGTTGTTGCGAATAATCATTTGGTAATAATGCTGGAGAAATCATCTTTTTACAAATTCTTTAAGTGCCTTAAAATAAAAGAAAACAGCAATGTTTTTAAAAAAAAGGGGAAATCAAACAAAAATAAGAAAAGGGCCAACCCCCCTGGCCCAACTGGGCCAACCAGCTGGCCAACCGGGCCAACTGGCCACCCACGCAGCCCACCCCGCTCCCCTGGCCTATAGGCCACTCCTAACCAAACCCTAACCCACTCGATCCCGACTTCCAACGCACGAACCCCTCTCCCCTCGTTCCCCACCACTCCCCTCCTACCGGATCTGGGCGAACGCCCGATCCCGCGCCCCCGACGCTGGCCCCGACTACGCTGCCGCTCCCCGCTCAATCGGGACGCCGCCGGGCGCCTCGCCATCCCCGGCGCCACCACGCCGGAGCCCGTCACCGTCGCCTCCTCGCCCCTCCTTCATCGCGTGTCGCCCGCCTGAGGCCTCTGCCTCACCGTTGCCGACCCGGCGCCGACCCGTCGTCCCCTACGCCCCATCGCCGGCGCCGCCCTCGCCGTCCCGACTCCTCCTCGCGCACATTTTTGCACATCTACAGGGTCCGGTGAGGCCCCCTCCTCCGTTTTCCCTATCACGTCCGAGCTCTCGAGGAGCTCGCGGTCACCGCGCCCTCGCTTGCGCCGCCGTCACCGTGCTTGCCGCCTGTCCCGAGCGTGCAGGCCCCGCACCCGTTTCGCCCGTCCCGCTAAGGTCCCCTGGGCCACTAACATTAGGGGCCCACGCCCTGTTAAAAAAACAAAAGAAATATGTAAAATAATAAAAATAATAATAATTTAATTAATTAATTACTTAATCCTATTAATTAACCCTATGTTTAATTAACCTAATTGCATATTAGTCTAATTAACCCTATTTAGTAAAAATGTGTCTATGACAGACGACCCCACTGCCTTGTTTGACCAGTCAACGGTCAGTGTTGACCGCTGACGTCATGACAACGTCATGCTGATGCAATAACCCCATTTTAGATTTAATAATAATTTCAGAAAAAGTTTAAACCTTTGAAAAATCATATAAATTAAACCGTAACTCAGATGAAAAACTTTTCTACATGAAAGCTGCTCAGAACGGCGAGACGAATCCGAATACGCGGTCTATTCGCCCGCCACACATCCCTAGCATAGCAAACATGCAACTTTTCCCCTCCGGTTCATCTGTCTGACAAACGTCCGGAACCGGGAAAACTTTCCCGGATGTTCCCCCCTTCGCCAGTACCGCCTAGCGCTGCGTTAGAACACTTCTAGCCTCACTTATTGTCTTGTTATGCACTTGTCTGCTATGTATTTACTGTTTCTTCCCCCTCTTCTCTCCGGTAGACCCCGAGACCGATGCTGATGTCCCTGTGATCGACTACGTCAACGACGACCCTCCTTCTTGTCTGAGCAACCAGGCAAGCCCCCCCTTTGATCATCCCGATATTGCCCATTCTATACTCTCATGCTTGCATTAGATTTTGCTACTGTTATTTTTTTCTCCTATTCTGATGCATAGCCTGCTTTTGTACCTGCTTATTGTTACATACCTGCTTATCCTAAACTGCTTAGTATAGGTTGGCTAGTGATCCATCAGTGACCCCCACTTGTCCTTGTTGCCCCTGCTTCATCATCGACGCCTCCATCGACGTGATCGACGACCAGAGCCCGACACCTCACATCACATCACGCCTCTTTTGTTGCTCGACTCTGCAGAGCTACTATCGAGTGCCGAGGGTGATCCCTCATAACGCACTCCTAATGATAATTCTGTAGTGTAGCTATTCGGTCGTGGTCATCGAGGGTGATTTCCTCTTTCGCCATTCCCGATACGGCTCTGTCGTTCAACACCTCAAGAGTGAACCTCGAGGGTGGTCCCTCATACGTTCACCTTGATGATTACATTGAGTGGAATCCACCGGGGGGTGATTCCTCAGGTTTTCCCCTTGATGTCTGGACACACGGTTACAATGACTTTACTTGAGACCTTGGTGGAAGTCGGGCGGGCCCGGAGAGCACCCGCAAGATGGTTACGTGGCACGGCCGGGCATTCTAGGCCCTTGTCATAAGTCCACGAGACGGGGCGACGGGGTCACTTTCGATCGTGAGTCTCTGCTCGTCTCCGCAAGCTAATAATACACTATGGTTTGGGTATTTGTTCTGAGTTGGCCTCTGGCCTTTACGCACCAACCACCACGTGAGAATAGTTATGGGCCTCGACGTCGCATTATCAGCCGAAGCTTTGTCAGACGTCCAGTTCAGCAGTGCGGCACGGCTGAGCCGGCACCATCCTGTAGTGGTGGAGCCTGGACCCGCCCTGCTCACAATGACTCGGACTACAACGGGCGATGGGCCCAGACCCTGGAGTGCTTAGGAGGTAGACCGGCGGGGACCTCTCTGCTGAGCCTAGGTAGGGCTGCGACGTGTTGATCTTCCGAGGCCGGGCATTGACCCCAGAAAGGTGTGTCCAGCCAACGTGATCGAGCGTGTTGGCAAACGTGGTGCACCCCTGCAGGGAAGATTATCTATTAATAGCCGTGTCCACGGTAACGGACGTTCAGACTTATATCCTGATCTTATACAACTACGAATGGATACTTGGATATGTGGCTCCGGGATTGCTTTCTCGCAGGGAGTCGAGGAAGGATCTCTGGGCATTAATGTTTCAACATGCTTGTTAAATATAAACTGCTATTCTTTACTCTTCTACATGCTGCAAGATGCTCGGAGCTGCGTGAAGATGCTAGTCTTCGATAGGCTAGGCCTTCCCCCTCTATTCTGGCATTCTGCAGTTCAGTCCATAGATACAAACCTTCCATTTGATACCAGTGCATACTTAGTATAGATCTGATGCTTGCGAGTACTTTGGATGAGTACTCACGGTTGCTTTGCTACCCCTTTTCCCCTTCCTTCTTCTTTACGGTTGATGCAACCAGATGGTGGATCCCTGGAGCCAGATGCCACCGTCGATGGATGCTGCTACGTGAAGACCGCCGACGGCCAGGAGTAGTTAGGAGGTCCCAGGAAGGAGGCCTTGCCTCTTCGATCGTGTTGTTTTTGTGCTAGCCTTCTTAAGGCATCCTTGTTTAACTTATGTCTGTACTCAGATATTGTTGCTTCCGCTGACTCGCTTGTGTATCGAGCTTTTGTATTTGAGCCCTCGAGGCCCCTGGCTTGTAATATAAAGCTTGTATTATTTTGATTTGTGTCTAGAGTTGTGTTGTGATATCTTCCCGTGAGTCCCTGATCTTGATCGTACACATTTGCGTGTATGATTAGTGTACGATTGAATCGGGGGCGTCACAATTGCTTCCCGATTTACACCTTATCTTTGTGGATGAAGATTGTGGATTATTTAAGCTTGTCGGTATTCCCGATGATGTTATCAAAAGGAAGGTCTTTCCTTTATCTTTGAAGGGAGATTCATTGACATGGTATAGGCTATGTGATGATACGGGATCTTGGAATTATAAACGATTGAAGTTGGAATTTCACCAGAAGTTCTATCCTATGCATCTTGTTCATCATGATCATAATTACATATATAATTTCTGGCCTCGCGAAGGAGAAAGCATCGCTCAAGCTTGGGGGAGGCTTAATTCAATGTTATATTCATGCCCCAATCATGAGCTCTCCAGAGAAATGATTATTCAAAAATTTTATGCTCGGCTTTCTCTCAATGATCGCAACATGCTAGATACTTCCTGGGCTGGTTATTATATGCTGAAGACTATTGAATTCAAATGGGACTTATTGGAAAGAATTAAATGCAACTCTGAAGATTGTGGTTTCGACGATGGTAAGGAGTCAGGTATGACACCTAAGTTTGATTATGTTAAATCTTTTATGAATGTCGATGCTTTTCATGGATTTAGCGCTAAATATGGACTTGACTCTGAGATAGTAGCTTCTTTCTGTGAATCTTTTGCTACTCATGTTGATCTCCCTAAGGAGAAGTGGTTCAAATATAATCCTCCCGTTGAAGTAAAAGTAGCTGCACCTATTACAGTTGAAGAAAAGACTGTCACTTATAGTGACCCTATTATTCCTACTACTTATGTTGAGAAACCTCCTTTTCCTGTTAGGATAAAGGATCATGCTAAAACTTTGACTGTTGTTCGTAAGAGTAATACTAGGACTTATACACCTCCTGAGAAAATCAAAGTTGAACCTAGTATTGTTATGGTCAAAGATCTCTTGGATGTTGATTTGGATGGGCATGTTATTTACTTCTGTGAACAGGCTGCTAATATTGCTAGAGCAGATGCTAAGATACATAGACCTGTTGTAGGCATGCCTATTATTTCTGTTAAAATAGGAGATGATTGTTATCATGGCTTATGTGATATGGGTGCTAGTGCTAGTGCAATACCCTATGATTTATATAAAGAAATTATGCATGATATTGCACCCGCTGAAATAGAAGACATTGATGTTACTATTAAGCTTGCTAATAGGGACACCATTAAACCAGTTGGGATTGTAAGAGATGTTGAAGTCTTGTGTGGGAAGGTTAAATATCCTGCTGATTTTCTTGTTCTTGGTTCCCCACAAGATGATTTTTGTTCCATTATTTTTGGTAGACCCTTCTTGAATACAGTTAATGCTAAGATCGATTGTGAAAAGGATACTATTACAATTGGCTTAGAGGGTATGTATCATGATTTTAATTTTGCTAAGTTTCATAGACAACCTCGCGATATAGAATCACCTAGTAAGGACGAGATTATTGGTCTTGCTTCTATTGCCATGCCTCCTACTGATCCGCTAGAACAATATTTGCTAGACCATGAAAATGATATGTTTATGAAGGAAAGAAGGGAAATAGATGAAGTGTTCCTTCAACAGGAACCTATGCTGAAACACAACCTACCCGTTGAAATTCTAGGGGATCCCCCTCCACCCAAGGGTGATCCCATGTTTGAACTCAAATCATTACCTGATAATCTTAAGTATGCTTATCTTGATGAAAAGAAAATATATCCTGTTATTATTAGTGCTAACCTTTCAGAGCAAGAAGAATAAAGATTATTGAAAACTCTGAAGAAGCACCGTGCTGCTATTGGATATACTCTGGATGATCTTAAGGGCATTAGTCCCACGTTATGCCAACACAAAATTAATTTGGAGGACGATGCCAAACCAGTTAGGGATCCTCAACGACAACTGAATCCTAAGATGAAAGAAGTGGTAAGAAAGGAGATACTAAAGATCCTTGAGGCAGGTATAATTTATCCCGTTGCTCATAGTGATTGGGTAAGCCCTGTCCATTGTGTTCCCAAAAAGGGAGGTATTACCGTTGTTCCTAATGATAAAGATGAATTTTTCTCGCAAAGAATTATTACAGGTTATAGGATGGTAATTGATTTCCGTAAATTAAATAAAGCTACTAAGAAAGATCATTACCCTTTACCTTTTATCAATCAAATGCTAGAAAGGTTGTCCAAACACACACATTTCTGCTTTCTAGATGGTTATTCTGGTTTCTCTCAAATACCTGTATCAGCGAAGGATCAATCTAAAACTACTTTTACTTGCCCTTTCAATACTTTTGCTTATAGACATATGCCTTTTGGTTTATGTAATGCACCTGCTAACTTTCAAAGATGCATGATGGCTATATTCTCTAACTTTTGTGAAAAGATTTGTGAGGTATTCATGGATGATTTCTCCGTTTATGCATCCTCTTTTGATGATTGCTTGAGCAACCTTGATCGAGTTTTGCAGAGATGCGAAGACACTAGTCTCATCTTGAATTGGGAAAAGTGACACTTTATGGTTAATGAAGGCATTGTCTTGGGGCATAAGATTTTAGAGAGAGGTATTGAAGTTGATAAAGCTAAAGTTGATGCTATTGAAAAGATGCCATGTCCCAAGGACATAAAAGGTATAAGAAGTTTCCTTGGTCATGCCGGTTTTTATAGGAGGTTCATTAAGGACTTTTCTAAAATCTCTAGGCCCCTGACTAATTTATTGCAAAAAGATATTCCTTTTGTCTTTGATGATGATTGTGTAGAAGCATTTGAAATACTTAAGAAAGCTTTGATCACTGCACCTATTGTTTAGCCACCTGATTGGAATTTACCCTTTGAAATTATGTGTGATGCTAGTGATTATGTTGTAGGTGTTGTTCTAGGGCAAAGAGTTGATAAGAAATTGAATGTTATCCAGTATGCTAGTAAAACTCTTGATACTGCCCAGAGAAATTATGCTACTACTGAAAAAGAGTTCTTAGCAGTTGTGTTTGCATGTGATAAGTTTAGACCTTATATTGTTGATTCCAAAGTTACTATTCACACTGATCATGCTGCTATTAAATATCTTATGGAAAAGAAAGATGCTAAGCCTAGACTCATTGGATGGGTTATCTTGCTCCAAGAATTTGAATTGCATATTATTGATAGAATAGGAGCCGAGAACCCCGTTGCAGACAACTTGTCTAGGTTAGAGAATGTTCTTGATGACCCACTGCCTATTGATGATAGCTTTCCTGATGAACAATTAGTGGTGATTAATGCTTCTCGTACTGCTCCTTGGTTTGCTGATTATGCTAATTACATAGTTGCTAAATTTATACCACCTAGTTTCCCATACCAGCAAAAGAAAAAGTTCTTTTATGATTTAAGACATTACTTCTGGGATGATCCACACCTTTATAAAGAAGGAGTAGATGGTGTTATTAGACATTGTGTACCTGAGCATGAACAGGAACAGATCCTATGCAAGTGTCACTCTGAATCCTATGGAGGACACCACGCTGGAGATAGAACTGCACATAAGGTATTGCAATTCGGTTTTTATTGGCCTACACTCTTCAAAGATGCTCGTAAGTTTGTCTTATCTTGTGATGAATGTCAAAGAATTGGTAACATTAGTAGACGTCAAGAAATGCCTATGAATTATTCTCTTGTTATTGAACCGTTTGATGTTTGGGGCTTTGATTATATGGGACCTTTTCCTGCCTCTAATGGTTATACACATATTTTAGTTGCTGTTGATTACGTTACTAAGTGGGTAGAAGCTATTCCAACTAGTAGTGTTGATCATAACACTTCTATTAAAATGCTTAAAGAAGTTATTTTTCCGAGGTTTGGAGTCCCTAGATATCTTATGACTGATGGTGGTTCACATTTTATTCATGGTGCTTTCCGTAAGATGCTAGCTAAGTATGATGTTAATCATAGAATCGCATCTCCTTATCATCCGCAGTCTAGTGGTCAAGTAGAATTGAGCAATAGAGAGCTAAAATTAATTTTGCAAAAGATTGTGAATAGATCTAGAAAGAATTGGTCCAAGAAACTTGATGATGCATTATGGGCCTATAGAACTGCATACAAAAATCCTATGGGTATGTCTCTGTATAAGATGGTTTATGGAAAAGCATGCCACTTACCTCTAGAACTTGAACATAAAGCTTATTGGGCTATTAAAGAGCTCAACTATGACTTCAAACTTGCCGGTGAGAAGAGGTTATTTGATATTAGCTCACTTGATGACTGGAGAACCCAAGCCTATGAGAATGCCAAGCTATTCAAAGAAAAATTCAAACGCTGGCATGATAAAAGGATACAAAAGCATGAGTTTAACGTAGGTGATTATGTATTATTATTCAACTCTCATTTAAGATTGTTTGCAGGAAAACTTCTCTCTAAATGGGAAAGTCCTTATGTTATCGAGGAGGTCTATCGTTGTGGTGCCATAAAAATCAACAACTTCGAAGGCACAAGTCCGAGGGTGGTGAACGGTCAAAGAATTAAACATTATATCTCAGGTAATCCTATCAATATTAAAACTAATATTATTGAAACCGTAACCCCGGAGGAATACATAAGAGACCCTTTCCAGAATGTTCCAGACTCCGAAAAGGAATAGGTATGTGGTACGGTAAGTAAACCGGCTCCAAAACAATTCTAATGGCATTTTTTATCGGTTTTGGATTATTTAAGAATTTTAGAAAGAAAGAAGTAGTCCGGGAAGGACACGAGGCCTCCACGAGGGTGGAGGGCACGCCCACCCTCCTGGGTGCGCCCCCCTATCTTGTGGCCACCTCGTGTGCCTCCCGGACTCCATTTTCTTGCATGTTATGTATTTTGGTCGGTAAAAATTCATTATATAATCTCCCGAAGGCTTTGACCACCGTATCACGCAAATATCCTCTGTTTTTGTTTCGAGCTGTTTTTCTGACAGATCTAGAGCATCATGACGTCTCCAAGCGCTCCCAAGGACAAGTTTTTCGAGAGGGTTATCAACCCCTATCTCGTGGAGGTGCTGCAACACCCTCAAACCATTGAGATGCGTGAGGGGGTGCTGCACATCCGTGATGTGGAGGGACCAAGGCGTACCGGAAGCATGGAGACAAAGCTCGAAGCCATGGAGCAACAAGTTTTCAAGTGCTAAGGGATGGTGGAGCGTGGACTCAACACCAACCAGATGATGATCACGGAGTTCACCAACAACCACAAGCTAGATGCCAAGGTCATTGGGGAGACCATCTTCAAGCTGCAAGAGAAAACCGAGCACCTCCAAGCCTAGATCTATGACCTGCAAAACCAAAACTGTGAGTATGAATATAGATTCAAGAGGATGAGTTTGGCTGCAGATTTGAGGATCCCGGAGACTCGATCATCCTTCTATGATGGTGAGCCTATGCCTTGGAAGATGGAAGACAAGCCTACATCATCAACAACTCCTACTTCACCACCTCCGAGGACATAATCACATGGGTATGGGCACTCCCCTTGGCAACTGCTAAGCTTGGGGGAGGTGCCCCGGTATCGTATCACCATCACACTCCTATCTTTACCATTTTATTTAGTTCGATCCTTTTAGTAGTATCTTGATCTAGTAGATTGAAGTTTTGATATCAAGTAGTTTTGAGTTTTGCTTTGTGATCTCTTTATGTAATCGAGTCCGTGAGCTATCTATAATAAAGATTAGTGTTGAGTCAAGGGCTTTGCTATCTTGTTATGATCTTGAGAAAGTAGAAGGAATAAAAAGAATAAAAGAGTTCATATTGATCTTATGGATAGTAATAACTTCACACATAGAAAGTATATGAGGCATAAAAGTTTTTGAGAGTTGACAAACGTAGTTGTGGTCATCGTTGCAATTAATAGGAAGTAATAAGGAAAGAGAGGTTTCACATACAAATATACTATCTTGGACATCTTTTATGATTGTGAAGCACTCATTAAGTATGACATGCTAAAAGAGTTGATGTTGGACAAGGAAGACAATGTAATGGTTTATGTTTTCTCACATCTCAGTTAAAGTATATTGTCATTGACCTTCCAAACATGTTGAGATTGCCTTTCCCCCTCATGCTAGCCAAATTCCTTGCACCAAGTAGAGATACTACTTGTGCTTCCAAATATCCTTAAACACAGTTTTGCCATGAGAGTCCACCATACCTACCTATGGATTGAGTAAGTTCCTTCAAGTAAGTTGTCATGTTGCAAGCAATAAAAATTGCTCTCTAAATATGTATGACTTATTAGTGCAGAAAAAATAAGCTTTATACGATCTTGTTGTGGAAGCAATAAAAGCGACGGACTGCATAATAAAGGTCCACATACAAGTGGCAATATAAAGTGACGTTCTTTTGCATTAAGATTTTATGCATCCAACCCTAAAAGCACATGACAACCTCTGCTTCCCTCTACGAAGGGCCTATCTTTTACTTTATGTTTTTACTTTATGCTTGAGTCAAGGTGATCTTCACCTTTCCCCTTTTTCATTTTATCCTTTGGCAAGCTCCTCGTGTTTGAAAGATCTTGATACATATATCCAATTGGATGTAAGTTAGCATGAGCTATTATTGTTGACATCACCTAAAGGTGAATACGTTGGGAGGCAACGCAATAAGCCCCTATCTTTCTCAGTGTCTGGTTGAAACTCCATAACCACAAGTAATGTGTGAGTGTTAGCAATTGTAGAAGACTACATGATAGTTGAGTATGTGGACTTGCTGAAAAGCTCTATTCTTGACTCTTTCTGATGTTATGATAAATTGCAATTGCTTCAATGACTGAGATTATATTTCGTTAGTTCCCAATGAAGTTTCTAAACCATACTTGACATTGTGAATTGATTGTTACTTGAGAATGAGAAATCATATGACAAAATCTATATATGATGTTGTTATAAGAATGATCATGATGCCCTCCTGTCTGTATTTTATTTTTATCGACACCTCTATCTCTAAACATGTGGACATATTTTTCGATATCGGCTTCCGCTTGAGGACAAGCGAGGTCTAAGCTTGGGGGAGTTGATACGTCCATTTTGCATCATGCTTTTATATCAATCTTTATTGCATTATGGGCTTTTATTACACATTATATCTCAATACTTATGGCTATTCTCTCTTATTTTACAAGGTTTACCATGAAGAGGGGGAATGCCGGCAGCTGGAATTCCGGCCGGAAAAGGAGCAAATATTGGAAACCTATTCTGCACAGCTCCAAAAATCCTGAAACTCCACGAAACTTTTTTTTGGAATTTATAAGAATTATTGAGCGAAAGAAACACCTGAGGGGGCCGACACCTTGGCCAGGAGGGTGGGGGTGCGCCCACCCCTACTGGGCGCGTCCCCTATCTCCTAGGCCCCCTGGTGGCCCTCCGGTGTCCATCTTCTGCTATATGAAGGGTTTTTCCTTGGAAACAAATCGGGGGCAAGTTTACGGGACGAAACTCCGCCGCCACGAGGCAGAACCAATCTAGAGCTCCGGCGGAGCTGTTCTGTCGGGGAAACTTCCCTCCGGGAGGGGGAAATCGTCACCATCGTCATCACCAACGACCCTCTCATCGGGAGGGGGGCAATCTTCATCAACATCTTCACTAGCACCATCTCCTCTCAAAACCCTAGTTCATCTCTTGTATCCAATCTTGTATCAAAACCACAAATTGGTACCTGTGGGTTGCTAGTAGTGTTGATTACTCCTTGAAGTTGATGCTAATTGGTTTACTTGGTGCAAGATCATATGTTCAGATCCTTAATGCATATTAATACTCCTGAACATGAATGTGCTTTGTGAGTAGTTACGTTTGTTCCTGAGGACATGGGTGAAGTCTTGCTATTAGTAGCCATGTGAATTTGGTATTCGTTCGATATTTTGATGAGATGTATGTTGTCTCTCCTCTAGTAGTGTTATGTGAACATCGACTACATGACACTTCACCATTATTTGGGCCTAGAGGAAGGCATTGGGAAGTAATAACTAGATGATGGGTTGCTAGAGTGACAGAAGCATAAACCCTAGTTTATGTGTTGCTTTGTAAGGGGCTGATTTGGATCCATATGTTTAATGTTGTGGTTAGGTTTACCTTAATACTTCTTTTGTAGTTGCGGATGCTTGCAATAGGGGTTAATCATAAGTGGGATGCTTGTCCAACTAAGGGTAGTACCCAAGCACCGGTCCACCCACATATCGAATTATCAAAGTACCGAACGCAAATCATATGAGCGTGATGAAAACTAGCTTGACGATAATTCCCATGTGTCCTCGGGAGCTCTTTTCTCATTATAAGAAAATTTCCAAGCTTGTCCTTTGCTACAAAAAGGATTGGGCCACCTTGCTGCACTTTATTTACTTTCATTGCTTGTTACCCGTTACAATTTATCTTATCACAAAACTATGTGTTACCTACAATTTCAGTGCTTGTAGAGAAAACCTTACTGAAAACCGCTTATCATTTCCTTCTGCTCCTTGTTGGGTTTGACACTCTTACTTATCGAAAGGACTACGATAGATCCCCTACACTTGTGGGTCATCAAGGCCGCTGCACCACCTGGGAGCTCACCTATTCTCGTGGAGGCGCCTGGCACGGCGGTTCGCGTTGCGGTGCCACACGCCTTGGCTCGATGATGACGCCCTGGGCTAGAGGTTGTGGAGGAGCCCCGTGAGCCACGTCGCCTGCGGCGGGCGGCTGCTGAGGTAGTGAGCGGGCTGGTGCAGTGGAGCCCCTAGCTGCACTAACGAGCTCAGTGATCCGCTCGAGCAATTCCTCGAAGATGTCATCGACCGGGCGGTATCAAAGAGCTCTCGCGCCATGAGCAGAGCAGCCTGCGCGTTCGCTCGGCCGTGACGCCCGTGGGAGGATGAAGCTACCGGGGTCAGTGATGGAGTGGCGGTGCGCCCGTCCCGGCGCACCGAGGGGTGCAGCAAAGAAGCTTGCTGCTCGTGGCCGGCAGGGCCCATGGCGGCGTTGGGCACCGGAGATGGAGCACGACGAGCACAACCATCGCTCGCCGGAGCCGTCTGAGCAATGCAAGCAGCGACCGCGGCCCGGCGTGCGTCAGCCATGGAGGTGTCTGAGTGGCGGTGGATCGATCGATGGAAGAGAAGATCCGATGCACCCCTACCTGGCACGCCAAATGTCGGATTACGGGTTCTGCAAACCCTTGAAAGGTTCAAACTCTGGGGTGCATGTTGAGATCGCAACCTACCCAGCCTACCTCCTCACAATCCGCCTAAGCCTAGTGCGTCAGGCTCAAAGAGAAAAAGAGACACAACAGTTTATCCAGGTTCGGGCCACCTTGCGGTGTAATACCCTACTCCAGCGTTTTGGTGGATTGCCTCGAAGGGCTGAGGATGAACTAGTACAGTGGATGAACTGACCTCAGGAGGTGAGGTGTTCTTGAGCTCAAGAGAGCTGGTGAGATGGTCGGGTGAAATTGGATCTGATCTCTCCCTTTTCATCTTCTCTATGGTGGTGGCTAAGTCCTATTTATAGTGGCCTTGGTCCTCTTCCTGAATGATGGCGGGAAGGGATCCCACAATGGCCAAATATGAAAGGGGACAAGTAGTACATCTTATCCTGACTAAAGTGGTCTTCGCCTGAGAAAACCGTCTGGTCGTGACGGTGCGGTCGGCTCAGTGATGACCTCCATACTGCCGTCCTGGCGGTCTTGGTCTTGTTGCACCAGAATGGAAACCTTTGGCTGATTCCTCGGGACTCCGCACCTGCGGCTTGCCTCCCTTGCACCAAAGAGGAAACTGGCGCTCTGCGCCCGCTGGCGCCCGCCTGGCCTTGGTCGTCATGGCTCATGTTAGCTGAGCCTCGTGAAGTGCACCTTGCATAGAACTCTCCACCCCTCGGGAGCCAGCCTGAGGAGGCCGATCCCCTCGGGGGTCTTGGTGTCGTCCGCCTCGTGAGGCTTGGCCCCTCGCGAGGGTCTTGAGTCGTTGATGCTGAAGCTTGGTTGTACCAGGCCGTCGATGGAGCCACGCAGTGGGCCGCAAGCAGGCAAGTCTGGATACCCCCATATCCAGAACGCCGACAGGAGGTATTACTACTGTCCCTAATGATAAAAATGAACTTATCCCAGAAATAATTATAACAAGTTATAGGATGATAATTGATTTTAGAAAATTAAACAAAGCTACTAGGAAGGATCATTACCCCCTACCTTTCATTGATCAGATGCTAGAAAAATTATCAAAACATACACACTTATGTTTTCTAGATGGATACTCTGGTTTTTCCCAAATACCTATGTCACAAGAGGATCAAGAAAAAACTACTTTTACATGCCTTTCGGTAATTTTTCTTACAGACGTATGCCTTTTGGTTTATTCAATGCACCTATTGCCTTTCAAAGATGTATGACTGCTATATTCCTTGACTTTTGTGAAAAGATTGTGGAGATTTTCATGGATGATTTTTTTGTGTATGGAACTTCTTTTGATGGCTGATTAAGCTACCTTGATCGAGTTTTATAGCGATATGAAGAAACTAATCTTGTCTTGAGTTGGATAAGTGACACTTTGTGGTGAATGAAGGAATTGTCTTGGGGCATAAAATTTCCAAAAAAGGTATTGAAGTTGATAAGGCTAAGGTTGATGCAATTGAGAAAATACCATGTCCTAAAGATATCGAAGGTATAAGAAGTTTCCTTGTCATGCTGGTTTGTATAGGAGATTTACTAAAGACTTATCTAAAATTTCGAGGCCTCTTACTAATCTCTTGCAAAAAGATGTTCTATTCGTTTTTGATGATGATTGTGTAGAAGCATTTGAATTACTTAAGAAAGCCTTAGTTTCTGCACCTATTGTTCAACCACCTGATTGGAACTTGCCCTTTGAAATTATGTGTGATGCTAGTGATTATGTTGTTGGTGCTGTTCTAGGACAAAGAGTTGATAAGAAATTAAATGGTATTTATTATGCTAGTAAGACCTTAGACAGTGCTCAAAGAAACTATGATACTACTGAGAAAGAATTTCTAGCAGTTGTGTTTGCTTATGATAAATTCAGATCTTACATAGTTGATTCTAAAGTAATTGTTCACACCAATCATTCTGCTATTAAATACCTTATGGAAAAGAAAGATGATAAACCTAGGTTAATTAGGTGGGTTCTTTTGTTACAAGAATTTTACTTGCATATTACTGATAGGACGGGAGCTGAGAGTCCAGTAGCTGACAACTTGTCTAGGTTAGAAAATATTCTTGATGAACCACTACCTATTGATGATAGCTTTCCCAATGAACAACTAGCTATCATAAATGCATCTCGTAATACTCCTTAGTATGTAGACTATGATAATTACATTGCTGCTAAATATATACCACACCTAGTTTCACATACCAACAAAAGAAAAAGTTTTTCTCCGATTTAAGACATTACTTTTGGGATGACCTGCGTCTATATAAAGGAGTAGATGGTATTATTAGACGTTGTATACATGAGCATGAACGGGAACAAATCTTGCGGAAGTGCCACTTCGAGGCTTATGAGGACACCATGCGGGAGATAGAACTACACACAAGGTATTGCAATCTGGTTTTTATTGGCCTATTCTTTTCAAATATGCGCATAATTTGTTCTATCTTGCGATGAATGTCAAAGAATTGGTAATATTGGTAGACGTCAGGAAATGCCCATGAACTATTCACTTGTTATTGAACCATTTGATGTTTGGGGATTTGATATTATGGGACCTTTTCCTTCCTCCAATGGGTATACTCATATTTTAGTTGTTGTTGATTACGTTATTAAGTGGGTGGAAGCTATTCCAACTAGTAGTGCAGATCAAAACACTTCTATTAAAATGCTTAAGGAAGTTATTGTCCCGAGGTTTGGAGTCCCTAGATATTTAATAATAGAAGGTGGTTCACACTTTATTCATGGTGATTTCCATAAACTTCTTGCTAAATATGATGTTAACCATAGAATTGCATCTCCTTATCATCCTCAGTCTAGTGGTCAAGTAGAATTAAGTAATGGGGAAATAAAGCTGATCTTGCAAAAGATTGTCAACGGATCCAGAAAGAATTGGTCTAATAAACTTGACGTTGCACTATGGGCTTAGAGAACTTCTTATAATAACCCTATGGGTATGTCTCCATATAAAATGGTTTTGTGGAAAAGCATGATATTTACCTCTTGAATTAGAACATAAAGCTTATTGGGCAATTAAAGAGCTCAACTATGATTTTAAACTTGCCGGTGACAAGAGGTTATTTGATATTAGCTCACCTGAAGAATGGAGAACCCAAGCCTACGAAAATGCTAAACTGTTTAACGAAAAGGTCAAAAGATGGCACGACGAAAGAATACAAAAGCGGGAATTTAATGTAGGTGGCCAAGTCTTTCTATACAATTATTGTTTAATATTTTTTGCAGGAAAACTTCTCTCCAAATGGGAAGGGCCTTACACTATAGAAGAAGTTTATCGGTATGGTGCTATCAAGATAAACAACGCCGAAGGCACCAACCTAAAGGTGGTGAACGGACAAAGAATTAAGCACTATATCTCAGGTATGCCCATTAATGTTGACGCTACTATCATTCAAACCATAACACTGGAGGAGTACATAAAGGAATCTTTTCGAAATGCTCCAGAACCCTAAAAGGAATAGGTATGTGGTACAGAAAGTAAACCGACTCCAGAAGTTCCAAAGAGCAATTTTACTCTGTTTTGGAATATTTAAAAGATTAGGAAAATAATAAGTAGTCCAGAAAGCACACGAGCAGGTGACAAGCCTGGGGGCGCGCCCTACCCCCTGGGCGCACCTCGAGCTTGTGGTGCCCTCCTGCGCCGTGCGGACTCCGTTTTCTACCAGATTACTTGTTTTGCATGGTGAAAGTTCATTATATAATCTCCCAGAGGTTTTGACCACTGTTTTGCAACAATATCATTTATTCTTGTTTTGTACTCTTTTTCTGACAGATCTGGAAGTATGTCGTCACAAGATTCAGATGGAGAGAGCTATGTTTCCCACTATGTTGCAGATCCAAGGATCTTTGGGGACATATATCCCTACCTATGGTCCACAGATGATGAGCAAGATGCCATCTTCGAGGAGACGGAAGAAGAGAGCTCAGATGAAGATGATGTCCCCCTACCTCAACCAAGGGATACACATGTGGAGTTCAAGAAGTCGAGCCTTCCAAACACAGTAAAAAAAAATCTAAGATCAAATTTATCCTGTCATGTTTTCTGCAGGAAAGCAACGAAGAAATATGTAAAAAGATATTGAAGCTTGAGAAAGGAAACGATGATTTGAGGGAGGACATCCTCAAACATAAGCCGGAGAATATTATCACTGCATCATCAACTTCGTCACCACCACCTTCGAAGAATGAGAGTTGAGTACATGGGTATGGGCACTCCCCTTGGCTTGTGCCAAGATTGGGGGAGGTAAAACGGTGTTGTATCACCATCACATCTTTATCATTATCATCTATTTTAGTTCAATCCTTTTGGTTAAATCGTGATCTAGTAAAATAAAAGTTTTAGTATGATCTAGTCTTTAGGTTTTTGCTTCATTATCTATCTATGTAATCGAGTATGAGAGTTATATAATAAATAATAGTTTTGAGTTGAGTATTTTGCTTTCTTGCTTTGATCGTAGAGATGAAAAAGAATAAAGTGAATAAAAGATTATATTATAATCTTATGGAGAGTGATGACTTCACATATAAGAAGTATAATGCATGAAATCTGTTGAAGGTTGACAAACATAGTATTGAACATTGTTGCAATTAATGAGAAGTAATAAGGAAAGAGAGGTTTAACATATAAATACACTATCTTGGACATCTTTTATGATTGTGAGCACTCATTAAAATATTATATGCTAATAAGTTGATGTTAGACAAGGAAGACAACATAATGAGTTACGTTTTCTTATATCCAAATAGAAATTATATTGTCATGGATCATCTAACATGCAGAGCTTGCTTTTCCATCCTATGCTAGCCAAAATTCCGCACAAAGTAGAGATACTACTTGTGCATCCATAATCTTTAAACCCAGTTTTTTAATAAGAGTCCATTATTGTAACGCCTCGAATCCGATGCGCCAGGTGTCTTCCAGTTATTTGCCATCTTTGCCATGTCATCATCTGCATTTCATCTGCATGTTTTTCAAAACCTGCGTCTGTTCGGATTCCCCCGGTTCTCTCCATTGTCCGTTTTGAGCCCAACCACACTAGCACGCGCCCGTCGCCCCTCTCATACATTGTTTCGTGAGCGGGAGAAAAACATTCTCAGAATGGACAGAAATTTTCGAGTGGCCTTGGTATATCACCGGTAGACCGCCCGTCAAATTTCATTCTATTTGGAGGTCGTTTGATGTCCCAATGGTTAACCCAGTTAACCGAAAGCCCCTTTCTCTTCGCATCCCAACACCCCTCCACAACAGCCCACTAGCCCATCAAACTCCCCTCCATGCTCTCCGCCATTGGATCATGATCGTGTGGGTGAAAACCACACCTCATTTGGACTCTCCTAGCTCCCTCTACCTATAAATATGCCCTCCCCCATCCAAATCGCAGTCCAAACCCTAAAAACCTCCCTCTCGCCCGCCGGACATGTCCGCACGCCGCCGGACTAACCGCGCTGCCGCCCCTTCGCGAATCGCTGCCTGCCACGTGTCCCCGCTACTGTCTCCACCGCGTGGGCCCGCCGGGCCCAACCGCGGCCCTCCTGGCCCGATTGCCCGCCGTCGCCAGCCCGCTGCCCCGCGCCTCCCGCGGTTCCTCCAGGCTGCGCCACCGGATCCACCGAGCCGCCGGCACTCTGTCACTGTGCGTCGCCCTCCCACCTTTGCGCCACGTCTTGGCCCCACCGCTCGCCGGAGCGCGCCACCGCAGATCCTCGTTCGCTCGCCCCTGAGCTCCCGCGCTGCCGTCAACCGCCCCCGCACGCTGCCACCAGCGCCGGCAAGCTCCAGCTCGGGCCTCGCCCCGCCTCCGGCCTTCCCCCTCGTCGTCGGCCCCGCCTCAGGCCGGATCCGGGCAGAAGCCCCCCGGATCTGTCGTGCCGCCTCTGATCCGGCCGCCCCGGGCCCTCCCTCGCCATCTCCGGCGAGATTCCGGTGAGATCCTCCCGCGTTGACTTTTCCCTCGAGGTCGTTTTTCCCCAAGTCCCTAGAAAATTTCACATTATGTGCTCATGTTTGACCTGCCATATCTACATGCATATTGCTCCGTTTTGCATGTATAATATGTAAAAATGTTCATCTCAGAGTGCTCTTCATGATGGAGTAGCTTTCATGCATGTTAATGTTCATATTGATGCCTAAACCTTCGTTGCAAAACTGCTATGTGATATGAACTGCTGGAATTTGCTGATTGTCAACATCATTTGTGCATCTTGTGAGTGCTACAACTTTGTCCCTGTAGATGCTATGATGATGATACTGATATGCGCATGTTCTGCTCTTTATGATCTACATGTTGGTGTGCTTTGCATTCATGTTAGGGTGCATCTTGATATCTTAACCTCTGTTGCAAAAGTGCATGTTGCTGTTAACTACTGAAAACTGCCATAACTTACTGATTTGTCATTTTTGTTGCATTTTGTGTGCGCATCCTATGGGAATTATGTCTACATGTTTTGGGAGCTAAATTATGCCATCTTTATATGGGTGCAATCCATGTATTTTTAGATGCACTGTAGTGAGTGAATCAAGCTTGTGAACTGGGCTACTCGTTGTTAATGTTCTGTCAATGCTGAAACTGCTATATCATGTCGCCATGTTTGTTTGATGCTACCAATTAATCCATGCATGATCTTGAGATTCTTAGTTGACATGTTTTGTTCTCTATGTTATGCTGTACCATGCCATGCACTTTGATGCCCTATATATGTCTTGTAGAATATGTTTTCATTGCCATGAACATTCTTACATAATGTTCCGGATTTCTGTTAACTTCATGATGCCTTGTTGTGAGCTTGTTATTGAGTGATCCATGCCTCTTCTGGAGATGCTCTAATTATATGTTTTGAAGTATGCTATGAGTACTTTGTTCACATGCCATGTTTGCTAATCTTGGATGTCATATGCCTCTGTTCTATGCTTGCAAACATGCTATCATAATGTTGCTGTTTTACACTTGCTGAAACTGTTTCAATATTCAATCTTGTCATGTTGGTTCCTACTAATCCATGAGCCATCTGTATATGATACCCTAATGTTATTTGCTATTTGTTATGTGTACTTTGATGCCATCCCCTTGGTTGCTATGTTTGCTTGCTGTAGCTTGTCTCTTTCTTGCCCTCAAGCTATCATCATATTAACTTTGCTCATGTATATGCTCCTATGTTACAAAGTTGCATTTTGCGTTGATCATATTGGTTTAATCTTGATGCCTATGAACCTGAACCTTAGTGATATTTGAAGTATGTTATCTGTACATGAAGTGCATGTCAAGTTTATCCTCATATGATTCCTGTAGCATGTTGTTTTGATGTTTGCAAAGTGCCTACTTGCTATTTTGGACAGATTATTGTTATAACTTGTTTGGGGTGTATGTGTTGCACCGTTGCTCTGTTTTGAGCATGCTCTATATGAAACTTGCTTAGAATTGCATGTAGTTGCATCATGTCATGTTGAATCCTTGTTTTGAGAGTGTTTGCTTGATGTTTGAATGCATTTGCATCAATGCCATGTTTGACTTATTTTGCTCATATCTTCTAGGTAGTAGCTCCGAACTAAATGAACGTTATATGTAACTTGACTAGAATTTCATGTAGATCATCTTGGTGAATTTTAACTTGCTGTTTAACTACTTGAACATAAGGTTTATTCAGTTCTATACCAATTTTGAAATTTGCATATGAGGACTTATCGGGATTATTATATGTTCTTTCCGACCTCATTTAAACTTGCTTTGATGTGTTGCTCTTGTATGAATCATCTCTTACCATGAGTAGCATCATATAGCCTTTGTCATGCATCATAATTGGTTGAGCATCATGTCATGTTTATGTGTTGTGTGTTCACCGTGGTGTTTGCTTATTTTCGGTTGTGCTTCTTCTCGATAGTTTCTGTTTCATTGCGACCGTCAGGATTCGTTCGACTACGCTTGGTTCGTCTTTGCCTATTCATCTTCTTCATTGACTCGTTCTTCTTACTAGCGGGATTTCAGGCAAGATGACCGTTACCCTGGATATCACTACTATCATTGCTATGCTAGTTGCTTCGTTCTATCGCTATGCTGCGCTACCTATCACTTGTTTATCAAGCCTCCCAAATTGCCATGTCAGACTCTAACCTTTTTCACCCTTCCTAGCAAACAGTTGGTTGGCTATGTTACCGCTTTGTTGAGCCCCTCTTATAGCGTTGTTAGTTGCAGGTGAAGTTGAAGATTGCTCCATGATGGACAGGATTATGTTGGGATATCACAATATCTCTTATTTAATTAATGCATCTATATACTTGGTAAAGGGTGGAAGGCTCGGCCTTATGCCCGGTGTTTTGTTCCACTCTTGCCGCCCTAGTTTCCGTCATACCGGTGTTATGTTCCTTGATTTTGCGTTAATTACGCGGCTGGGTGTATGGGAACCCCTTGACAGTTCGCCTTGAATAAAACTCCTCCAGCAAGGCCCAACCTTGGTTTCACATTTGCCTAACAACCTATTACCTTTCCCTTGGGAGTAATTAACGCTAGGGTCATCTTTATTTTAAACCCCCCCCCCCCCCCCCCCCCGAGGGCCAGTGCTTCTCTAAGTGTTGGTCTGAACTAGAGCCACTTCAGCGCCACCTCGGGTAAACTTGTATGTAGTGTTCATCCGGTGTGCCCTGAGAACGAGATATGTGCAGCTCCTATCAGGATTTGTCGGCACATCCGGGCGGTCTTGCTGGTCTTGTTTTACCATTGTCGAAATGTCTTGTAAACGGGATTCCGAGACTGATCGGGTCTTCCCGGGAGAAGGAATATCCTTCGTTGGTCGTGAGAGCTTATAATGGGCTAAGTTGGGACACCCCTGTAGGGTTTAAACTTTCGAAAGTCATGCCCGTGGTTATGTGGCAGATGGGAATTTGTTAATATCTGGTTGTAGAGAACTTGACACCAGATTCGAATTAAAACGCATCAACCGCGTGTGTAGCCGTGATGGCCTCTTCTCGGCAGAGTCCGGGAAGTGAACACTGTTTTGAGTTATGCATGAATGTAAGTAGTTTCAGGATCACTTCTTGATCACTTCTAGCTTCTCGACCGTTGCGTTGCTTCTCTTCTCGCTGTTATTTGCGTATGTTAACCACCATATATGCTTAATCGTTGCTGCAACCTCACCACTTATCCTTTCCTTACCCATTAAGCTTTGCTAGTCTTGATACCCATGGTAATGGGATTACTGAGTCCTCATGGCTCACAGTTTACTACAACAACAGTTGCAGGTACAGGTTATGCGATGATCTTGACGCGAGAGCGATGCTTGCTTGTTTTGGAGTTCTTCTTCTACTTCTTCTTCGATCAGGGGATAGGTTCTAGGTCGGCAGCCTGGGCTAGCAGGGTGGATGTCGTTTGAGTTTCTGTTTGTGTTTCATCCGTAGTCGGATGTTGCTCTTATGTATGATGATGTTGTATTCGTGTGGCACTGTATGCCTCTTGTATGTATCCCCAACTATTATGTAGTGGTACAATGTAATGATATCCACCTTGCAAAAGCGTCTCCAATATGCGCTTATATCCTTGGTGGGACTTCGAGTTCCTTTTGGATAGGGTCGCATATTGGGCGTGACAATTATAGCTACCTATGGATCGAGTAAGATCCTTCAAGTAAGTTGTCATCGGTGCAAAGCAAAAAAAATTGCTTTCAAAATATGTATGATATTTTAGTGTGAGGAAATAAGCTTTGTATGAACTTGTGATGGGGAAGAAATACAAGCGACAGACTGCATAATAAAGTTTGCTATCACGAGTGGCAATATACAGGGACTGTCGGTGTCCTGGATTGAGGGATATCCAGCCCCGCCTTCCTGCGGCCCACCACATGGCTCCATCGGCGGCCTGGTAAGGCCCAGCTTCAACACCAACACAGCAAGACCCTCGCGTGGGGCCAAGTCTCGCGAGGCGGGCGATGCCAAGACCCTCGAAGGAATCGGCCTCCTCAGGCGGGCTCCTAAGGGGCGGAGAGTTCTATGCAAGCTACCTCACGAGGCTCAGCTGACGTGAGCCATGACGACCAAGGCCAGGCTGGCGCCAGGCGGGTGCAGAGAGCAGGTTTCCTCTTCGGTGCGAAGGGGGCAAGCCACAGGCGCGGAGTCCCGAGGAATCAGCCAAAGGTTTCCATTCCGGTGTAACAAGACCAAGACCGCCAGGACGGCAGGACGGAGGTCATCGATGAGCCCACCGCAGTGTCACAACCAGAGGTTTTTCGCAGGCGAAGACTACTTTTGTCAGGATAGACTGTACTGCTTGTCCCCTTTCAAATCCGGCCGTTGTGGGATCCCTTCCCGCTCATATTTGGGAGGAGGACCAAGGCCACTATAAATAGGACTAGCCACCACCATAGAGAGGGGGGAGGACGAAATCAAGACAAGTAGAGCTAGCGTACACCACAGCAGCTCAATAACACCTAACCTCCTGAGGCTTGTGCATCCACTGTACTAGTTCATCCTCAGCCCTCCGAGGCAATCCACCACACCACACTGGATTAGGGTATTACACCACAACGGTGGCCCGAACCAGTATAAATCGTTGTATCTTTGTGTATCTTTGGGCTCGACGTGCTAGGCTTAGGAGGATCGCGAGTAGGTAGGCTGGGGAGGTTGAGATCTCCGCACGCACCCCAGAGTTTGAACCTCTCAAGGGTTTGCAGATCCCTAAATCCGACATTAGGCGTGCCAGGTAGGGGTGCGTCGGATCCTCTCTTCCGTCGATCGATCCACCACCACTCCGACGCCTCCATGGCCGACGCGTGCAGGGCTCGCGCCGAGCATCGGGCTGCAGTAACTTGCTAATTTGTCATTTTTGTTGCATTTTGTGTGTGTATCCTATGGGCATGATGTCTACTTGTTTTGGGAGATAAATTATGCCATCTTTACAGGGGTGCAATCCATGTATTTTTATATGCACCGTAGTGAGTGCATCAAGCTTGTGAAGTGGGCTACTCGCTGTTAATGTTCTGTCAATGCTGAAACTGCTATATCATGTTGCCATGTTTGTTTGATGCTACCAATTAGTCCATGCATAATCTTGAGATGCTTAGTTGACATGTTTTGTTCTCTATGTTATGCTCTATCATGCCATGCCTTTTGATGCCCTATATATGTCCTTTACCATATGTTTTCATTGCCATGAACATGCTTATATAATGTTCAAGATTTCTGTTAACTTCATGATGCCTTGTTGTGAGCTTGTTATTGAGTGATCCACGCCTCTTCTGGAGATGCTTCAATTATATGTTTTGAAGTATGCTATGAGTACTTTGTTCACATGCCATGTTTTGCTAAATTTGGATGTCATATGCTCTGTTCCATGCTTGCAAACATGCTATCATAATGTTGTTCTTTTGCACTTGCTGAAACTGTTTCAACATTCAATCTTGTCATGTTGGTTCCTACTAATCCATGAGCCATGTGTATATGATGCCATGATGTTATTTGCTATTTGTTATGTGTACTTTGATTCCATGCCCTTGGTTGCTATGTTTACTTGCTGTAGCTTATCTCTTTCTTGCTCTCAAGTTGCCATCATATTAACTTTGCTCATGTATATGCTCTTGTGTTACAAAGTTGCATTTTGCATTGATCATGTTGGTTTAATCTTGACTAGATGACCCGGTTGCGCCAATGGCGCAAGAACCCAGTTAGAAACAATGTTAGTAGGGAGTAAGTAGATGTAGATGGCTGAGAACCCAGTTAGAAATGATGTTAGTAGGGAGTAAGTAGATGTAGATGACAATGTAATATGAATTGTATTAATTTAGATCGGTTTTCAGATGGAAAAAATACAATGTTCAGAAGGGGGAGTACTGTTACCTGTATATAATGTCAGATACAATAATAGTGATTTAAGCCCGCGGTTTAGTATCAATAGTATCTGTGTTTGTAGTGCGAAACTATACATAGGCAACCAGACAGCTTATTTAAAGCCAGAAGCCAAAAGGCTTCACGAGAATTACAGTTCAAGTAACATCACAAACTTCAAAGATAAGGAATACTACAATCATGCCAAGTGCTGAGAGACAAAAACACCGCCAATAGTTGCTTCACCAACTGCCACCACAACGCACAGTGCTGACCACGTGTCTAGCATGACTGCTGGTCTTGGTTCCATCGACCAGTTAATGGTACATGTCATGTTCCTCTCCCCACTGTACTGAAGTGAGAACACCTTGGGCTCCATCTTCATGGTGGCTCACACTACAGCTTGGCAGCGGAGCGGCTCCTGCTGCAGCTCGGAGGTGCTCCGGCTCCATCTGCATCTCAGCGACCCGGAAGCTCAGAGGAGTTGCGCCTCCATCTGCATCTCAGGAGGCCCAGCAGCTCCCGCTGCAGCTCGGAGTTGTGGAATCGGCAGATGGCGCCACCCTTGCTTGTATCCGCGACCCACTGTGAGTGGAAGAAGAATCTCATTTCATTCTCATAGCTGCTTGGAGTGACTGCTGGCCTTTCAACAGGATGATCAACAAAGCATGTTGTTGGTCACGGTTGATTAAAATCATACTCCAGGCTCAATCAGTTGAGAATTCCTAGAAGGTCTGGACTCAACCAAATGAAGCTCCCCTGCAGGCCCGGGCTGAACCAAATCAGCCTTCCTAGGAGTACTGGACTCAATCAAATCAAGTTTCTTTGTAGGTGCGGACTCGACCAAATCAGGCTTCTGTAACGGTTCTTGTTCGATTTTTTTCAGGAGGTCCATACACAGTCAAATCAGGCTTTGCTGCAGATGACTCGATCAAATCATACTTCAGTATGCTCATAGTAATCACATAAAGTAAGCTACCATTTGAGGTGGATTCACCATCCGGTAGGCTTTTTCGCCATTGCTTCTGTTGCACTCATCATCATGCTGGCTCTGGACATTACTCTCACTACAAGCATCACCATGTGGACTGTCAGTGCTATAAGGAGCATTCTCAGTGATATTAGCGGTAAGTGGTGATCTTGGAGACTGATGATCTGACACTGACTCTGGCAATCTCATCCACAGGTCCGAATTCAGTACTCCTAGAAAAGGTAATTGCTATTGCTTCCTCCACAGGTCTGAATTCAGTACTAAAGAATCTGCTAAGGTAGGCTGCCAGAAATGAACGCCAAAGAAACTGTTAGAAGTACATTCATGTTCACTATGTTGAACATACCTGGTTCAGGATTATGAAGCTATACCATCGTGTACCGAAAGCGGGAGACACCCAACAAAGATTTTGCGAGTGTAGTCATGCTTCTCCCGATGATGATTATAAGAAATACCATGTAATCGTGTACAGATATAAGAAATACCGTTCATAATAATGGTCATTGTCATAATCATCGAAATCATCATCCAGCAGCTCTTTGTGCTTTTCTTTTTTCATCGCATGGTTCTTTTCCATTGTAGCATGGTTCACTAAAAAGGAACAAAAATAGTTGAGAATGCAGTTTACATGATATCCATTATCACCAGTACAACCAAAAGCACCTAACCAACCTTTACAGAATTCAAATAATTTTTTTTTCCAGTGTAGGTGGCATCTGTTCAGGCTTTGCCGGCACTCCCTGAAGCTTGGGACTTTCCACGGCAAGGGAGGCTCCAACAAGACCGCGGTGGCCACCATTGCTGCACAGGTAAAAACTAACCTCCTACGGTGTTTGATGAATCTGTAGAATTTTTTGTTAGCTCGTTAGTACTATGCTAATAGCCAAGTCTTGAGGGCAGTGTTGATACTTAGCTGATTGATTCAACATTTGAGTACTAATTAGCACTAATTAGCAGCTAGGGCCGCTCTAATCATCGAGATGGGTATATTGTAGTATAAAATATTTAGCTGAGTGCTTCAGATGCTGAAGTGTATTTTCGAATTAAATCGCACTAATTAAGGTACTGGTATAAGATACTTAATTGGGCATACCTAATATCTAGCCTTAAAGAATTTAGATAAGATGTTAAGGGTTCTTTAGTCTATAAATGGCACTCACCTGAACACTAAAGTCATGGTTGTCATTGCATATCTCTAGACTAAATAATAAGGGCATAACCAAAAGATTTACGCATTAGTGCATGAACAAAGAGAAAATAAAATAAGCCTATAATGTCCCGTGCTATATGCGCACCAAATCAGGGCAACAGAAGATCACCCATGTGAAAAATGGAACTATGTGAGTATAAATTTTTAGGAAAATGATAAAATGGTGAGATTCATTGGGTAATAAGGATTACAAGCTCGGGTATGTAAATTTGAACAAATAGAAGATTAATAAAGGAGAACATGCAACAAAAAAAGCTTTCAAAAAGTAGTAGTAAGTTTACCTCGGTAACAGAAATAGTACCAAAAAATATTAGTTGGCATTTCCTCCGAATGGTGAATTGCCTGGAAAAAGAGCAGTAGGTATAATGATGGTGTTACTTTCTTATGCAAGCACCAAAACTTCGCCAAAAAATAAAATATATTGGGAGCATTGTACCTTTATTATCCTTATAATAATTGCCCTTGCTTCTAGACTATATGATGGCAGTGCAAGCTAGCCAGCATCTTCAGATTAGTCCATCCAAAAACACACCAAAGATAACAGTAGGATTGTATCATCCCCGAAACACCATTATTAGAAATTCAGTTGGCACTTAATAGTAAATAGAAGTGCAGGGCTTGCTTATCACGCTTATCATGCGAAATAGGCAAAATGGTATATACTAACAAAGAGAATATGTCAATCTAAACCTGAAGCAGTAAAAATAGCCATCCACTTGCTGAAGGAAATAAATGAAATGTCAGGGAGATTCATGTATCTCCTGCTCTGAAAGTGTTGTATATGATAAAATCAAAAAAAGCGAAAACCTGAAAGTGACCGAACAACACTTTCAACGAGGTGTTGTTTATGCAAATAATATATGTCACCCGATATAACCATGCCCAAAAATACAAGATGGGTCTATAAAACTCTCCATCAATTTTGCCATCGAAGCAAGATGATCTTTGTGTAACATCAATCATTAGAGAATTCTCAATTCAACTATATGGAGTGACTTTCTGAAAGAGTCCTATTTACATCAGTATATTACTATCTGATTAGCAATTAACATCAAAAGTCAGTTACCACTAAACTATGAAACACTCAGACTATGACAAAGGAGGGTTTAACTCAATCCTTTGGCTGATACAAAAACTACAGATAGTACCTAAGTATTGCAGAGAAAGGGCAAAAGAGTACCAAATCTTCCATGAACGCAAGAAGATGCCATGAATGGATGATCTGGGTAATCTGATTCCTTTAAATGAAGATGCCATGTCCTGCAGAAACGAAGAAGAAGAAGAAGAAGAAAGAAGAAGAAGAAGAAGAAGAAGAAGAGAAGAAGAAGAAGAAAGAAGAAGACGAAGAAGAAGAAGAAGAAGAAGAAAGAAGAAGAAGAAGAAGAAGAAGAAGAAGAGGAGGAGGAGGAGGAGAAAGGAGAAGAAGGAGAAGGAGAAGAAGCAGAAGAAGCAGAAGAAGGAGAAGAAGAAGAAGAAGAAGAAGAAGAAGAAGAAGAACAAGAGTATGTGAGAGAGCGC